>CM069433.1:60724893-70724893 GCA_035610365.1 Aquatica leii
TCTTACTAATGAAATTCTTTCCTATACGGACATTAGTAGTTAGCAATACGATCAAACCAAAGATTTGCAAAATATTAAGCAAAATAAAACTACTAGAAGTTAAAAAGATTAAAATCTGAGGTTTATTACCATTGTTATTGAGGAATTAATTTCGTTGATGGACATTAGGACCTAGCAATGCATGCAAACTAAAGTTCTCCATAATTATATTAAAATGAAACTACCAGAATCTGAGACGCTTGAAAACGATATCATATTGTACAGCAGTACTAATTGCAATGTTTATACCATTCTTACTAATGAAATTCTTTCCTATACGGACATTAGTCCTTAGCAATACGATCAAACCAAAGATTTGCAAAACATTAAGCAAAATAAAACTACTAAAAGGTTAAAACGATTAAAATCTGAGGTTTATTAACATTGTTATTTAGGAATTAATTTCGTTGACGGACATTAGGACCTAGCAATGCATGCAAACTAAAGTTCTCCATAATTATTGTAAAATGAAACTACCAGAATCTGAGACGCTTGAAAACGATATCATATTGTACAGCAGTACTAATTGCAATGTTTATACCATTCTTACTAATGAAATTCTTTCCTATAGGGACATTAGTCCTTAGCAATACGATCATACAAAAGATTTTAAAAATATTAAGCAAAATAATACTACTAGAATTTAAAAAGATTAAAATCGGAGGTTTATTAATTGTTATTTTGGAATTAATCTGGTTGACGTACATTAGGACCTAGCAATGCATGCAAACTAAAGTTTTCCATAATAACATGTAAAATCAAGCTACCAGAATCTGCAACGATTGAAAACGATATCATATTGTATAGCAGTTCTAACTGCAATGTTTATACCATTATTACTAATGAAATTCTTTCCCATAAGGACATTAGTCCTTAGCAATACGATCAAACCAAAGATTTGCAAAACATTAAGCAAAATAAAACTACTAAGAGGTTAAAACGATTAAAATCTGAGGTTTATTTACATTGCTATTTAGGAATTAATTTCGTTGACGGACATTACAACCTAGCAATGCATGCAAACTAAAGTTCTCCATAATTATTGTAAAATGAAACTACCAGAATCTGAGACGCTTGAAAACGATATCATATTGTACAGCAGTACTAATTGCAATGTTTATACCATTCTTACTAATGAAATTCTTTGCTATACGGACATTAGTAGTTAGCAATACGATCAAACCAAAGCTTTTGCAAAATATTAATCAAAATAAAACTACTAAAGGTTAAAAAAGATTAAAATTTGATGTTTATTAACATTGTTATTTAGGAATTAATTTCGTTGACGGACATTAGGACCTAGCAATGCATGCAAACTAAAGATTTCTATAATTATTGTAAAATGAAACTACTAGAATCTGAGACGCTTGAAAACGATATCATATTGTACAGCAGTACTAATTGCAATGTTTATACCATTCTCACTAATGAAATTCTTTCCTATAGGGACATTAGTCCTTAGCAATACGATCATACCAAAGATTTTAAAAATATTAAGCAAAATAAAACTACTAGAATTTAAAAAGATTAAAATCGGAGGATTATTATCATTGTTCCTTACGAATTAATTTGGTTGCCGGACATTACAAGCTAGCAATCAATGCAAACTAAAGTACTCCATAATTATTGTAAAATGAAACTACCAGAATCTGAGACGCTTGAAAACGATATCCATATTGTACAGCAGTACTAATTGCAATGTTTATACCATTCTTACTAATGAAATTCTTTCCTATACGGACATTAGTCCTTAGCAATACAAATCAAACCAAAGATTTGCAAAACATTAAGCAAAATAAAACTACTAAGAGGTTAAAACGATTACAATCTGAGGTTTATTAACATTGTTATTTAGGAATTAATTTTGTTGACGGACATTAGGACCTAGCAATGCATGCAAACTAAAGTTCTCCATAATTATTGTAAAATGAAACTACCAGAATCTGAGACGCTTGAAAACGATATCATAGTGTACAGCAGTGCTATTTGCAATGTTTATACCATTCTTACTAATGAAATTCTTTCCTATACGGACATTAGTAGTTAGCAATACGATCAAACCAAAGATTTGCAAAATATTAAGCAAAATAAAACTACTAAAGGTTAAAAAGATTAAAATCTGAGGTTTATTACCATTGTTATTTAGGAATTAATTTCGTTGATGGACATTAGGACCTAGCAATGCATGCAAACTAAAGTTCTCCATAATTATTCTAAAATGAAACTACCAGAATCTGAGACGCTTGAAAACGATATCATATTGTACAGCAGTACTAATTGCAATGTTTATACCATTCTTACTAATGAAATTCTTTCCTATACGGACATTAGTAGTTAGCAATACGATCAAAACAAAGATTTGCAAAATATTAAGCAAAATAAAACTACTAGAAGTTAAAAAGATTAAAAATCTGAGGTTTATTACCATTGTTATTTAGGAATTAATTTCGTTGATGGACATTAGGACCTAGCAATGCATGCAAACTAAAGTTCTCCATAATTATTGTAAAATGAAACTACCAGAATCTGAGACGCTTGAAAACGATATCATATTGTACAGCAGTACTAATTGCAATGTTTATACCATTCTTACTAATGAAATTCTTTCCTATACGGACATTAGTCCTTAGCAATACGATCAAACCAAAGATTTGCAAAACATTAAGCAAAATAAAACTACTAAGAGGTTAAAACGATTAAAATCTGAGGTTTATTTACATTGCTATTTAGGAATTAATTTCGTTGACGGACATTACAACCTAGCAATGCATGCAAACTAAAGTTCTCCATAATTATTGTAAAATGAAACTACCAGAATCTGAGACGCTTGAAAACGATATCATATTGTACAGCAGTACTAATTGCAATGTTTATACCATTCTTACTAATGAAATTCTTTCCTATACGGACATTAGTCCTTAGCAATACGATCAAACCAAAGATTTTCAAAATATTAAGCAAAATAAAACTACTAGAATTTAAAAAGATTAAAATCGGAGGTTTATTAATTGTTATTTTGGAATTAATCTGGTTGACGTACATTAGGACCTAGCAATGCATGCAAACTAAAGTTTTCCATAATAACATGTAAAATCAAGCTACCAGAATCTGCAACGATTGAAAACGATATCATATTGTACAGCAGTACTAACTGCAATGCTTATACCATTCTTACTAATGAAATTCTTTCCTATACGGACATTAGTAGTTAGCAATACGATCAAACCAAAGCTTTGCAAAATATTAATCAAAATAAAACTACTAAAGGTTAAAAAGATTAAAATCTGAGGTTTATTAACATTGTTATTTAGGAATTAATTTCGTTGACGGACATTAGGACCTAGCAATGCATGCAAACTAAAGTTCTCCATAATTATTCTAAAATGAAACTACTAGAATCTGAGACGCTTGAAAACGATATCATATTGTACAGCAGTACTAATTGCAATGTTTATACCATTCTTACTAATGAAATTCTTTCCTATAGGGACATTAGTCCTTAGCAATACGATCAAACCAAAGATTTTCAAAATATTAAGCAAAATAAAACTACTAGAGGTTAAAAAGATTAAAATCTGAGGTTTATTAACATTGTTATTTAGGAATTAATTTCGTTGACGGACATTAGGACCTAGCAATGCATGCAAACTAAAGTTCTCCATAATTATTGTTAAATGAAACTACCAGAACCTGAGACGCTTGAAAACGATATCATATTGTACAGCAGTACTAATTGCAATGTTTATACCATTCTTACTAATGAAATTCTTTCCTATACGGACATTAGTCCTTAGCAATACGATCAAACCAAAGATTTGCAAAATATTAAGCAAAATAAAACTACTAAGAGGTTAAAACGATTAAAATCTGAGGTTTATTAACATTGTTATTTAGGAATTAATTTTGTTGACGGACATTAGGACCTAGCAATGCATGCAAACTAAAGTTCTCCATAATTATTGTAAAATGAAACTACCAGAATCTGAGACGCTTGAAAACGATATCATAGTGTACAGCAGTGCTATTTGCAATGTTTATACCATTCTTACTAATGAAATTCTTTCCTATACGGACATTAGTAGTTAGCAATACGATCAAACCAAAGATTTGCAAAATATTAAGCAAAATAAAACTACTAAAGGTTAAAAAAGATTAAAATCTGAGGTTTATTACCATTGTTATTTAGGAATTAATTTCGTTGATGGACATTAGGACCTAGCAATGCATGCAAACTAAAGTTCTCCATAATTATTGTAAAATCAAACTCCCAGAATCTGAGACGCTTGAAAACGATATCATATTGTACAGCAGTACTAATTGCAATGTTTATACCATTCTTACTAATGAAATTCTTTCCCTATACGGACATTGAGTCCTTAGCAATACGATCAAACCAAAGATTTTCAAAATATTAAGCAAAATAAAACTACTAGAATTTAAAAAGATTAAAATCGGAGGATTATTATCATTGTTATTTAGGAATTAATTTGGTTGACGGACATTAGTACCCTAGCAATGCATACAAACTAAAGATTTCCATAATAACATGTAAAATCAAACTACCAGAATCTGCAACGATCAAAAAACGATATCATGTTGTACAGTAGTACTAACTGCAATGTTTATACCATGCTTACTAATGAAATTCTTTTCTATACGGACACTAGTCGTTAGCAATACGATCAAACCAAAGATTTGCAAAACATTAAGCAAAATAAAACTACTACAGGTTAAAAGGATTAAAATCTGAGGTTTATTAACATTGTTATTTAGGAATTAATTTCGTTGACGGCCATTAGGACCTAGCAATGCATGCAAACTAAAGTTCTCCATAATTATTGTAAAATGAAACTACCAGAATCTGAGACGCTTGAAAACAATATCATATTGTATAGCAGTACTAACTGCAATGTTTATATCATTCTTACTAATGAAATTCTTTCCTATACGGACATTAGTCTTTAGCAATACGATCAAACCAAAGATTTGCAAAATATTAAGCAAAATTAACTACTAGAATTTAAAAAGATCAAAATTGGAGGTTTATTACCAATATTATTTAGGAATTAATTTGGTTGACGGACATTAGGACCTAGCAATGCATGCAAACTAAAGTTCTCCATAATTATTGTAAAATGAAACTACCAGAATCTGAGACGCTTGAAAACGATATCATATTGTACAGCAGTGCTATTTGCAATGTTTATACCATTCCTACTAATGAAATTCTTTCCTATACGGACATTAGTAGTTAGCAATACGATCAAACCAAAGATTTGCAAAATATTAAGCAAAATAAAACTACTAGAGGTTAAAAATATTAAAATCTGAGGTTTATTTACATTGTTATTTAGGAATTAATTTCGTTGACGGACATTACAACCTAGCAATGCATGCAAACTAAAGTTCTCCATAATTATTGTAAAATGAAACTACCAGAATCTGAGACGCTTGAAAACGATATCATATTGTACAGCAGTACTAATTGCAATGTTTATACCATTCTTACTAATGAAATTCTTTCCTATACGGACATTAGTCCTTAGCAATACGATCAAACCAAAGATTTGCAAAACATTAAGCAAAATAAAACTACTAAGAGGTTAAAACGATTAAAATCTGAGGTTTATTAACATTGTTATTTAGGAATTAATTTTGTTGACGGACATTAGGACCTAGCAATGCATGCAAACTAAAGTTCTCCATAATTATTGTAAAATGAAACTACCAGAATCTGAGACGCTTGAAAACGATATCATAGTGTACAGCAGTGCTATTTGCAATGTTTATACCATTCTTACTAATGAAATTCTTTCCTATACGGACATTAGTAGTTAGCAATACGATCAAACCAAAGATTTGCAAAATATTAAGCAAAATAAAACTACTAGAGGTTAAAACGATTAAAATCTGAGGTTTATTAACATTGTTATTTAGGAATTAATTTCGTTGACGGACATTAGGACCTAGCAATGCATGCAAACTAAAGTTCTCCGTAATTATTGTAAAATGAAACTACCAGAATCTGAGACGCTTGAAAACGATATCATAGTGTACAGCAGTACTAATTGCAATGTTTATACCATTCTTACTAATGAAATTCTTTCCTATACGGACATTAGTAGTTAGCAATACGATCAAACCAAAGATTTGCAAAATATTAAGCAAAATAAAACTACTAGAAGTTAAAAAGATTAAAATCTGAGGTTTATTACCATTGTTATTTAGGAATTAATTTCGTTGATGGACATTAGGACCTAGCAATGCATGCAAACTAAAGTTCTCCATAATTATTGTAAAATGAAACTACCAGAATCTGAGACGCTTGAAAACGATATCATATTGTACAGCAGTACTAATTGCAATGTTTATACCATTCTTACTAATGAAATTCTTTCCTATAGGGACATTAGTCCTTAGCAATACGATCAAACCAAAGATTTTCAAAATATTAAGCAAAATAAAACTACTAGAATTTAAAAAGATTAAAATCGGAGGATTATTATCATTGTTATTTAGGAATTAATTTGGTTGACGGACATTACAACCTAGCAATGCATGCAAACTAAAGTTCTCCATAATTATTGTAAAATGAAACTACCAGAATCTGAGACGCTTGAAAACGATATCATATTGTACAGCAGTACTAATTGCAATGTTTATACCATTCTTACTAATGAAATTCTTTCCTATACGGACATTAGTAGTTAGCAATACGATCAAACCAAAGATTTGCAAAATATTAAGCAAAATAAAACTACTAAAGGTTAAAAAGATTAAAATCTGAGGTTTATTACCATTGTTATTTAGGAATTAATTTCGTTGATGGACATTAGGACCTAGCAATGCATGCAAACTAAAGTTCTCCATAATTATTCTAAAATGAAACTACCAGAATCTGAGACGCTTGAAAACGATATCATATTGTACAGCAGTACTAATTGCAATGTTTATACCATTCTTACTAATGAAATTCTTTCCTATACGGACATTAGTAGTTAGCAATACGATCAAAACAAAGATTTGCAAAATATTAAGCAAAATAAAACTACTAGAAGTTAAAAAGATTAAAATCTGAGGTTTATTACCATTGTTATTTAGGAATTAATTTCGTTGATGGACATTAGGACCTAGCAATGCATGCAAACTAAAGTTCTCCATAATTATTGTAAAATGAAACTACCAGAATCTGAGACGCTTGAAAACGATATCATATTGTACAGCAGTACTAATTGCAATGTTTATACCATTCTTACTAATGAAATTCTTTCCTATACGGACATTAGTCCTTAGCAATACGATCAAACCAAAGATTTGCAAAACATTAAGCAAAATAAAACTACTAAGAGGTTAAAACGATTAAAATCTGAGGTTTATTAACATTGTTATTTAGGAATTAATTTTGTTGACGGACATTAGGACCTAGCAATGCATGCAAACTAAAGTTCTCCATAATTATTGTAAAATGAAACTACCAGAATCTGAGACGCTTGAAAACGATATCATAGTGTACAGCAGTGCTATTTGCAATGTTTATACCATTCTTACTAATGAAATTCTTTCCTATACGGACATTAGTAGTTAGCAATACGATCAAACCAAAGATTTGCAAAATATTAAGCAAAATAAAACTACTAGAGGTTAAAACGATTAAAATCTGAGGTTTATTAACATTGTTATTTAGGAATTAATTTCGTTGATGGACATTAGGACCTAGCAATGCATGCAAACTAAAGTTCTCCATAATTATTCTAAAATGAAACTACCAGAATCTGAGACGCTTGAAAACGATATCATATTGTACAGCAGTACTAATTGCAATGTTTATACCATTCTTACTAATGAAATTCTTTCCTATACGGACATTAGTAGTTAGCAATACGATCAAAACAAAGATTTGCAAAATATTAAGCAAAATAAAACTACTAGAAGTTAAAAAGATTAAAATCTGAGGTTTATTACCATTGTTATTTAGGAATTAATTTCGTTGATGGACATTAGGACCTAGCAATGCATGCAAACTAAAGTTCTCCATAATTATTGTAAAATGAAACTACCAGAATCTGAGACGCTTGAAAACGATATCATATTGTACAGCAGTACTAATTGCAATGTTTATACCATTCTTACTAATGAAATTCTTTCCTATACGGACATTAGTCCTTAGCAATACGATCAAACCAAAGATTTGCAAAACATTAAGCAAAATAAAACTACTAAGAGGTTAAAACGATTAAAATATGAGGTTTATTTACATTGCTATTTAGGAATTAATTTCGTTGACGGACATTACAACCTAGCAATGCATGCAAACTAAAGTTCTCCATAATTATTGTAAAATGAAACTACCAGAATCTGAGACGCTTGAAAACGATATCATATTGTACAGCAGTACTAATTGCAATGTTTATACCATTCTTACTAATGAAATTCTTTCCTATACGGACATTAGTCCTTAGCAATACGATCAAACCAAAGATTTTCAAAATATTAAGCAAAATAAAACTACTAGAATTTAAAAAGATTAAAATCGGAGGTTTATTAGTTGTTATTTTGGAATTTATCTGGTTGACGTACATTAGGACCTAGCAATGCATGCAAACTAAAGTTTTCCATAATAACATGTAAAATCAAGCTACCAGAATCTGCAACGATTGAAAACGATATCATATTGTACAGCAGTACTAACTGCAATGCTTATACCATTCTTACTAATGAAATTCTTTCCTATACGGACATTAGTAGTTAGCAATACGATCAAACCAAAGCTTTGCAAAATATTAATCAAAATAAAACTACTAAAGGTTAAAAAGATTAAAATCTGAGGTTTATTAACATTGTTATTTAGGAATTAATTTCGTTGACGGACATTAGGACCTAGCAATGCATGCAAACTAAAGTTCTCCATAATTATTGTAAAATGAAACTACCAGAATCTGAGACGCTTGAAAACGATATCATATTGTACAGCAGTACTAATTGCAATGTTTATACCATTCTTACTAATGAAATTCTTTGCTATACGGACATTAGTAGTTAGCAATACGATCAAACCAAAGCTTTGCAAAATATTAATCAAAATAAAACTACTAAAGGTTAAAAAGATTAAAATCTGAGGTTTATTAACATTGTTATTTAGGAATTAATTTCGTTGACGGACATTAGGACCTAGCAATGCATGCAAACTAAAGTTCTCCATAATTATTGTAAAATGAAACTACCAGAATCTGAGACGCTTGAAAACGATATCATATTGTACAGCAGTACTAATTGCAATGTTTATACCATTCTTACTAATGAAATTCTTTCCTATACGGACATTAGTAGTTAGCAATACGATCAAAACAAAGATTTGCAAAATATTAAGCAAAATAAAACTACTAGAAGTTAAAAAGATTAAAATCTGAGGTTTATTACCATTGTTATTTAGGAATTAATTTCGTTGATGGACATTAGGACCTAGCAATGCATGCAAACTAAAGTTCTCCATAATTATTGTAAAATGAAACTACCAGAATCTGAGACGCTTGAAAACGATATCATATTGTACAGCAGTACTAATTGCAATGTTTATACCATTCTTACTAATGAAATTCTTTCCTATACGGACATTAGTCCTTAGCAATACGATCAAACCAAAGATTTGCAAAACATTAAGCAAAATAAAACTACTAAGAGGTTAAAACGATTAAAATCTGAGGTTTATTTACATTGCTATTTAGGAATTAATTTCGTTGACGGACATTACAACCTAGCAATGCATGCAAACTAAAGTTCTCCATAATTATTGTAAAATGGAACTACCAGAATCTGAGACGCTTGAAAACGATATCATATTGTACAGCAGTACTAATTGCAATGTTTATACCATTCTTACTAATGAAATTCTTTCCTATACGGACATTAGTCCTTAGCAATACGATCAAACCAAAGATTTTCAAAATATTAAGCAAAATAAAACTACTAGAATTTAAAAAGATTAAAATCGGAGGTTTATTAATTGTTATTTTGGAATTAATCTGGTTGACGTACATTAGGACCTAGCAATGCATGCAAACTAAAGTTTTCCATAATAACATGTAAAATCAAGCTACCAGAATCTGCAACGATTGAAAACGATATCATATTGTACAGCAGTACTAACTGCAATGCTTATACCATTCTTACTAATGAAATTCTTTCCTATACGGACATTAGTCCTTAGCAATACGATCAAACCAAAGATTTGCAAAACATTAAGCAAAATAAAACTACTAAGAGGTTAAAACGATTAAAATCTGAGGTTAATTTACATTGCTATTTAGGAATTAATTTCGTTGACGGACATTACAACCTAGCAATGCATGCAAACTAAAGTTCTCCATAATTATTGTAAAATGAAACTACCAGAATCTGAGACGCTTGAAAACGATATCATATTGTACAGCAGTACTAATTGCAATGTTTATACCATTCTTACTAATGAAATTCTTTGCTATACGGACATTAGTAGTTAGCAATACGATCAAACCAAAGCTTTGCAAAATATTAATCAAAATAAAACTACTAAAGGTTAAAAAGATTAAAATCTGAAGTTTATTAACATTGTTATTTAGGAATTAATTTCGTTGACGGACATTAGGACCTAGCAATGCATGCAAACTAAAGTTCTCCATAATTATTCTAAAATGAAACTACTAGAATCTGAGACGCTTGAAAACGATATCATATTGTACAGCAGTACTAATTGCAATGTTTATACCATTCTTACTAATGAAATTCTTTCCTATAGGGACATTAGTCCTTAGCAATACGATCAAACCAAAGATTTTCAAAATATTAAGCAAAATAAAACTACTAGAATTTAAAAAGATTAAAATCGGAGGATTATTATCATTGTTATTTAGGAATTAATTTGGTTGACGGACATTACAACCTAGCAATGCATGCAAACTAAAGTTCTCCATAATTATTGTAAAATGAAACTACCAGAATCTGAGACGCTTGAAAACGATATCATATTGTACAGCAGTACTAATTGCAATGTTTATACCATTCTTACTAATGAAATTCTTTCCTATACGGACATTAGTCCTTAGCAATACGATCAAACCAAAGATTTGCAAAACATTAAGCAAAATAAAACTACTAAGAGGTTAAAACGATTACAATCTGAGGTTTATTAACATTGTTATTTAGGAATTAATTTTGTTGACGGACATTAGGACCTAGCAATGCATGCAAACTAAAGTTCTCCATAATTATTGTAAAATGAAACTACCAGAATCTGAGACGCTTGAAAACGATATCATAGTGTACAGCAGTGCTATTTGCAATGTTTATACCATTCTTACTAATGAAATTCTTTCCTATACGGACATTAGTAGTTAGCAATACGATCAAACCAAAGATTTGCAAAATATTAAGCAAAATAAAACTACTAAAGGTTAAAAAGATTAAAATCTGAGGTTTATTACCATTGTTATTTAGGAATTAATTTCGTTGATGGACATTAGGACCTAGCAATGCATGCAAACTAAAGTTCTCCATAATTATTCTAAAATGAAACTACCAGAATCTGAGACGCTTGAAAACGATATCATATTGTACAGCAGTACTAATTGCAATGTTTATACCATTCTTACTAATGAAATTCTTTCCTATACGGACATTAGTAGTTAGCAATACGATCAAAACAAAGATTTGCAAAATATTAAGCAAAATAAAACTACTAGAAGTTAAAAAGATTAAAATCTGAGGTTTATTACCATTGTTATTTAGGAATTAATTTCGTTGATGGACATTAGGACCTAGCAATGCATGCAAACTAAAGTTCTCCATAATTATTGTAAAATGAAACTACCAGAATCTGAGACGCTTGAAAACGATATCATATTGTACAGCAGTACTAATTGCAATGTTTATACCATTCTTACTAATGAAATTCTTTCCTATACGGACATTAGTCCTTAGCAATACGATCAAACCAAAGATTTGCAAAACATTAAGCAAAATAAAACTACTAAGAGGTTAAAACGATTAAAATCTGAGGTTTATTTACATTGCTATTTAGGAATTAATTTCGTTGACGGACATTAGGACCTAGCAATGCATGCAAACTAAAGTTCTCCATAATTATTGTAAAATGAAACTACCAGAATCTGAGACGCTTGAAAACGATATCATATTGTACAGCAGTACCAATTGCAATGTTTATACCATTCTTACTAATGAAATTCTTTCCTATACGGACATTAGCCCTTAGTAATACGATCAAACCAAAGATTTTCAAAGTATTAAGCAAAATAAAACTACTAGAGGTTAAAAAGATTAAAATCTGAGGTTCATTAACATAGTTATTTAGGAATTAATTTCGTTGACGGACATTAGGACCTAGCAATGCATGCAAACTAAAGTTCTCCATAATAACATGTAAAATCAAGCTACCAGAATCTGCAACGATTGAAAACGATATCATATTGTACAGCAGTACTAACTGCAATGCTTATACCATTCTTACTAATGAAATTCTTTCCTATACGGACATTAGTAGTTAGCAATACGATCAAACCAAAGCTTTGCAAAATATTAATCAAAATAAAACTACTAAAGGTTAAAAAGATTAAAATCTGAGGTTTATTAACATTGTTATTTAGGAATTAATTTCGTTGACGGACATTAGGACCTAGCAATGCATGCAAACTAAAGTTCTCCATAATTATTCTAAAATGAAACTACTAGAATCTGAGACGCTTGAAAACGATATCATATTGTACAGCAGTACTAATTGCAATGTTTATACCATTCTTACTAATGAAATTCTTTCCTATAGGGACATTAGTCCTTAGCAATACGATCAAACCAAAGATTTTCAAAATATTAAGCAAAATAAAACTACTAGAATTTAAAAAGATTAAAATCGGAGGATTATTATCATTGTTATTTAGGAATTAATTTGGTTGACGGACATTACAACCTAGCAATGCATGCAAACTAAAGTTCTCCATAATTATTGTAAAATGAAACTACCAGAATCTGAGACGCTTGAAAACGATATCATATTGTACAGCAGTACTAATTGCAATGTTTATACCATTCTTACTAATGAAATTCTTTCCTATACGGACATTAGTCCTTAGCAATACGATCAAACCAAAGATTTGCAAAACATTAAGCAAAATAAAACTACTAAGAGGTTAAAACGATTAAAATCTGAGGTTTATTAACATTGTTATTTAGGAATTAATTTTGTTGACGGACATTAGGACCTAGCAATGCATGCAAACTAAAGTTCTCCATAATTATTGTAAAATGAAACTACCAGAATCTGAGACGCTTGAAAACGATATCATAGTGTACAGCAGTGCTATTTGCAATGTTTATACCATTCTTACTAATGAAATTCTTTCCTATACGGACATTAGTAGTTAGCAATACGATCAAACCAAAGATTTGCAAAATATTAAGCAAAATAAAACTACTAAAGGTTAAAAAGATTAAAATCTGAGGTTTATTACCATTGTTATTTAGGAATTAATTTCGTTGATGGACATTAGGACCTAGCAATGCATGCAAACTAAAGTTCTCCATAATTATTCTAAAATGAAACTACCAGAATCTGAGACGCTTGAAAACGATATCATATTGTACAGCAGTACTAATTGCAATGTTTATACCATTCTTACTAATGAAATTCTTTCCTATACGGACATTAGTCCTTAGCAATACGATCAAACCAAAGATTTTCAAAATATTAAGCAAAATAAAACTACTAGAATTTAAAAAGATTAAAATCGGAGGATTATTATCATTGTTATTTAGGAATTAATTTGGTTGACGGACATTAGTACCTAGCAATGCATACAAACTAAAGATTTCCATAATAACATGTAAAATCAAACTACCAGAATCTGCAACGATCAAAAACGATATCATGTTGTATAGCAGTACTAACTGCAATGTTTATACCATGCTTACTAATGAAATTCTTTCCTATACGGACATTAGTCGTTAGCAATACGATCAAACCAAAGATTTGCAAAATATTAATCAAAATAAAACTACTAAAGGTTAAAAAGATTAAAATCTGAGGTTTATTAACATTGTTATTTAGGAATTAATTTCGTTGACGGACATTAGGACCTAGCAATGCATGCAAACTAAAGTTCTCCATAATTATTCTAAAATGAAACTACTAGAATCTGCAACGCTTGTAAACGATATCATATTGTATAGCAGTACTAACTGCAATGTTTATACCATTCTTACTAATGAAATTTTTTCCTATACGGACATTAGTAGTTAGCAATACGATCAAACCAAAGATTTGCAAAATATTAAGCAAAATAATACTACTAGAATTTAAAAAGATTAAAATCGGAGGATTATTATCATTGTTATTTAGGAATTAATTTGGTTGACAGACATTAGGACCTAGCAATGCATACAAACTAAAGATTTCCATAATTATTGTAAAATGAAACTACCAGAATCTGAGACGCTTGAAAACGATATCATATTGTACAGCAGTGCTATTTGCAATGTTTATACCATTCTTACTAATGAAATTCTTTCCTATACGGACATTAGTAGTTAGCAATACGATCAAACCAAGGATTTGCAAAATATTAAGCAAAATAAAACTACTAGAGGTTAAAAAGATTAAAATCTGAGGTTTATTTACATTGTTATTTAGGAATTATATTTCGTTGACGGACATTACAACCTAGCAATGCATGCAAACTAAAGTTCTCCATAATTATTGTAAAATGAAACTACCAGAATCTGAGACGCTTGAAAACGATATCATATTGTACAGCAGTACTAATTGCAATGTTTATACCATTCTTACTAATTAAATTCTTTCCTATACGGACATTAGTCCTTAGAAATACGATCAAACCAAAGATTTGCAAAACATTAAGCAAAATAAAACTACTAATAGGTTAAAACGATTCAAATCTGAGGTTTATTAACATTGTTATTTAGGAATTAATTTTGTTGACGGACATTAGGACCTAGCAATGCATGCAAACTAAAGTTCTCCATAATTATTGTAAAATGAAACTACCAGAATCTGAGACGCTTGAAAACGATATCATAGTGTACAGCAGTGCTATTTGCAATGTTTATACCATTCTTACTAATGAAATTCTTTCCTATACGGACATTAGTAGTTAGCAATACGATCAATCCAAAGATTTGCAAAATATTAAGCAAAATAAAACTACTAGAGGTTAAAACGATTAAAATCTGAGGTTTATTAACATTGTTATTTAGGAATTAATTTCGTTGACGGACATTAGGACCTAGCAATGCATGCAAACTAAAGTTCTCCGTAATTATTGTAAAATGAAACTACCAGAATCTGAGACGCTTGAAAACGATATCATAGTGTACAGCAGTACTAATTGCAATGTTTATACCATTCTTACTAATGAAATTCTTTCCTATACGGACATTAGTAGTTAGCAATACGATCAAACCAAAGATTTGCAAAATATTAAGCAAAATAAAACTACTAGAAGTTAAAAAGATTAAAATCTGAGGTTTATTACCATTGTTATTTAGGAATTAATTTCGTTGATGGACATTAGGACCTAGCAATGCATGCAAACTAAAGTTCTCCATAATTATTGTAAAATGAAACTACCAGAATCTGAGACGCTTGAAAACGATATCATATTGTACAGCAGTACTAATTGCAATGTTTATACCATTCTTACTAATGAAATTCTTTCCTATAGGGACATTAGTCCTTAGCAATACGATCAAACCAAAGATTTTCAAAATATTAAGCAAAATAAAACTACTAGAATTTAAAAAGATTAAAATCGGAGGATTATTATCATTGTTATTTAGGAATTAATTTGGTTGACGGACATTACAACCTAGCAATGCATGCAAACTAAAGTTCTCCATAATTATTGTAAAATGAAACTACCAGAATCTGAGACGCTTGAAAACGATATCATATTGTACAGCAGTACTAATTGCAATGTTTATACCATTCTTACTAATGAAATTCTTTCCTATACGGACATTAGTAGTTAGCAATACGATCAAACCAAAGATTTGCAAAATATTAATCAAAATAAAACTACTAAAGGTTAAAAAGATTAAAATCTGAGGTTTATTAACATTGTTATTTAGGAATTAATTTCGTTGATGGACATTAGGACCTAGCAATGCATGCAAACTAAAGTTCTCCATAATTATTCTAAAATGAAACTACCAGAATCTGAGACGCTTGAAAACGATATCATATTGTACAGCAGTACTAATTGCAATGTTTATACCATTCTTACTAATGAAATTCTTTCCTATACGGACATTAGTAGTTAGCAATACGATCAAAACAAAGATTTGCAAAATATTAAGCAAAATAAAACTACTAGAAGTTAAAAAGATTAAAATCTGAGGTTTATTACCATTGTTATTTAGGAATTAATTTCGTTGATGGACATTAGGACCTAGCAATGCATGCAAACTAAAGTTCTCCATAATTATTGTAAAATGAAACTACCAGAATCTGAGACGCTTGAAAACGATATCATATTGTACAGCAGTACTAATTGCAATGTTTATACCATTCTTACTAATGAAATTCTTTCCTATACGGACATTAGTCCTTAGCAATACGATCAAACCAAAGATTTGCAAAACATTAAGCAAAATAAAACTACTAAGAGGTTAAAACGATTAAAATCTGAGGTTTATTAACATTGTTATTTAGGAATTAATTTTGTTGACGGACATTAGGACCTAGCAATGCATGCAAACTAAAGTTCTCCATAATTATTGTAAAATGAAACTACCAGAATCTGAGACGCTTGAAAACGATATCATAGTGTACAGCAGTGCTATTTGCAATGTTTATACCATTCTTACTAATGAAATTCTTTCCTATACGGACATTAGTAGTTAGCAATACGATCAAACCAAAGATTTGCAAAATATTAAGCAAAATAAAACTACTAAAGGTTAAAAGATTAAAATCTGAGGTTTATTACCATTGTTATTTAGGAATTAATTTCGTTGATGGACATTAGGACCTAGCAATGCATGCAAACTAAAGTTCTCCATAATTATTCTAAAATGAAACTACCAGAATCTGAGACGCTTGAAAACGATATCATATTGTACAGCAGTACTAATTGCAATGTTTATACCATTCTTACTAATGAAATTCTTTCCTATACGGACATTAGTCCTTAGCAATACGATCAAACCAAAGATTTTCAAAATATTAAGCAAAATAAAACTACTAGAATTTAAAAAGATTAAAATCGGAGGATTATTATCATTGTTATTTAGGAATTAATTTGGTTGACGGACATTAGTACCTAGCAATGCATACAAACTAAAGATTTCCATAATAACATGTAAAATCAAACTACCAGAATCTGCAACGATCAAAAACGATATCATGTTGTACAGCAGTACTAATTGCAATGTTTATACCATTCTTACTAATGAAATTCTTTCCTATACGGACATTAGTAGTTAGCAATACGATCAAACCAAAGATTTGCAAAACATTAAGCAAAATAAAACTACTACAGGTTAAAAGGATTAAAATCTGAGGTTTATTAACATTGTTATTTAGGAATTAATTTCGTTGACGGCCATTAGGACCTAGCAATGCATGCAAACTAAAGTTCTCCATAATTATTGTAAAATGAAACTACCAGAATCTGCAACGCTTGTAAACGATATCATATTGTATAGCAGTACTAACTGCAATGTTTATACCATTCTTACTAATGAAATTTTTTCCTATACGGACATTAGTAGTTAGCAATACGATCAAACCAAAGATTTGCAAAATATTAAGCAAAATAATACTACTAGAATTTAAAAAGATTAAAATCGGAGGATTATTATCATTGTTATTTAGGAATTAATTTGGTTGACAGACATTAGGACCTAGCAATGCATACAAACTAAAGATTTCCATAATTATTGTAAAATGAAACTACCAGAATCTGAGACGCTTGAAAACGATATCATATTGTACAGCAGTGCTATTTGCAATGTTTATACCATTCCTACTAATGAAATTCTTTCCTATACGGACATTAGTAGTTAGCAATACGATCAAACCAAAGATTTGCAAAATATTAAGCAAAATAAAACTACTAGAGGTTAAAAAGATTAAAATCTGAGGTTTATTTACATTGTTATTTAGGAATTATATTTCGTTGACGGACATTACAACCTAGCAATGCATGCAAACTAAAGTTCTCCATAATTATTGTAAAATGAAACTACCAGAATCTGAGACGCTTGAAAACGATATCATATTGTACAGCAGTACTAATTGCAATGTTTATACCATTCTTACTAATTAAATTCTTTCCTATACGGACATTAGTAGTTAGCAATACGATCAAACCAAAGATTTGCAAAATATTAAGCAAAATAAAACTACTAGAGGTTAAAACGATTAAAATCTGAGGTTTATTAACATTGTTATTTAGGAATTAATTTCGTTGACGGACATTAGGACCTAGCAATGCATGCAAACTAAAGTTCTCCGTAATTATTGTAAAATGAAACTACCAGAATCTGAGACGCTTGAAAACGATATCATAGTGTACAGCAGTACTAATTGCAATGTTTATACCATTCTTACTAATGAAATTCTTTCCTATACGGACATTAGTAGTTAGCAATACGATCAAACCAAAGATTTGCAAAATATTAAGCAAAATAAAACTACTAGAAGTTAAAAAGATTAAAATCTGAGGTTTATTACCATTGTTATTTAGGAATTAATTTCGTTGATGGACATTAGGACCTAGCAATGCATGCAAACTAAAGTTCTCCATAATTATTGTAAAATGAAACTACCAGAATCTGAGACGCTTGAAAACGATATCATATTGTACAGCAGTACTAATTGCAATGTTTATACCATTCTTACTAATGAAATTCTTTCCTATAGGGACATTAGTCCTTAGCAATACGATCAAACCAAAGATTTTCAAAATATTAAGCAAAATAAAACTACTAGAATTTAAAAAGATTAAAATCGGAGGATTATTATCATTGTTATTTAGGAATTAATTTGGTTGACGGACATTACAACCTAGCAATGCATGCAAACTAAAGTTCTCCATAATTATTGTAAAATGAAACTACCAGAATCTGAGACGCTTGAAAACGATATCATATTGTACAGCAGTACTAATTGCAATGTTTATACCATTCTTACTAATGAAATTCTTTCCTATACGGACATTAGTAGTTAGCAATACGATCAAACCAAAGATTTGCAAAACATTAAGCAAAATAAAACTACTAAGAGGTTAAAACGATTAAAATCTGAGGTTTATTAACATTGTTATTTAGGAATTAATTTTGTTGACGGACATTAGGACCTAGCAATGCATGCAAACTAAAGTTCTCCATAATTATTGTAAAATGAAACTACCAGAATCTGAGACGCTTGAAAACGATATCATAGTGTACAGCAGTGCTATTTGCAATGTTTATACCATTCTTACTAATGAAATTCTTTCCTATACGGACATTAGTAGTTAGCAATACGATCAAACCAAAGATTTGCAAAATATTAAGCAAAATAAAACTACTAAAGGTTAAAAAGATTAAAATCTGAGGTTTATTACCATTGTTATTTAGGAATTAATTTCGTTGATGGACATTAGGACCTAGCAATGCATGCAAACTAAAGTTCTCCATAATTATTCTAAAATGAAACTACCAGAATCTGAGACGCTTGAAAACGATATCATATTGTACAGCAGTACTAATTGCAATGTTTATACCATTCTTACTAATGAAATTCTTTCCTATACGGACATTAGTAGTTAGCAATACGATCAAAACAAAGATTTGCAAAATATTAAGCAAAATAAAACTACTAGAAGTTAAAAAGATTAAAATCTGAGGTTTATTACCATTGTTATTTAGGAATTAATTTCGTTGATGGACATTAGGACCTAGCAATGCATGCAAACTAAAGTTCTCCATAATTATTGTAAAATGAAACTACCAGAATCTGAGACGCTTGAAAACGATATCATATTGTACAGCAGTACTAATTGCAATGTTTATACCATTCTTACTAATGAAATTCTTTCCTATACGGACATTAGTCCTTAGCAATACGATCAAACCAAAGATTTGCAAAACATTAAGCAAAATGTAGTGATTGGGTTCGGGTTGATCCTGTAGTTCGTATTCAAAAAAACTATCATGTTACTTAACTACCGTTTTATTTGTAATCTTCACAAATCTTCACGTTCTCTACATCCTACTCCCAACTATATCTGATTTTATACTAATCTACATTCGCTTTGTGAAAGATGATTGAACTTTTACAGGAAATGAATTAACGCGAATTTAAAGAATTGCTAACGTTTTACTGTATTGGCGGCAACCGATGCTCAATACAGTTCAATACCTTATTGCAGGTTCAATAATCTTACATGTCAGCAGTCTACACATTCATTACAATACTACAATTTTAACTAACAAAAATATATAATTAATTCTTACTCTACACCTCCGGGGGAAGAAAAAAAAATTTTTTTTCAATCAACAAAAAAAAATTTGTTTTACTTGTGGTATAGTTTTAGTCTATTTTTATGCACTTCCACTAATTTTCCGTTTATCTCAATTACTAAGTTTGGAGATTTATCTTCTACCACTTTAAAAGGTCCTTTAAACAGAGGTTCAAATTTATGCCCTGATTCAACCTTAAGCATTACATTATCTCCTATATTATAATTAACTGCAGTACTATTTCTATCATAAAACAATTTTCTTTTCTCTTTTGACATTACTAAATTATTGCGAGCATCTCGACAAGCTTCTTGGAGACGATATTTAAGCTCAGATGGGTAATCGTTAAAATTATACATTGGGTCGTTACGGGAGATAACATTTGAAGGTAATCTACCTAATTTGCCAAAAACAAGTTCATGCGGTGTATACCGTGTTTCCGTATGCACTGTGTTATTGTAAGCAAAACACCAGTATGGTGTCCACGAGCTCCACGTTCCGGGATGTTTAGCAATTTGCATTCTTAAATAAGCACCTAAACATTTGTGCGAATTTTCCAACGCACCCAATGTTTGGTGATGGTACGCGGTAGAAGTAAGTTGTTTTATGTTTAATAATTTACACGTTTCCGTCATTACAGAAGCTAAAAATTCAGTACCTTTATCAGAGATGATTTCCTCTGGGATGCCGTACCGTAAAATAAAGTTTTCCGTAAAGCTACGCGCAACCGATGTAGCTTCTTTATTTTCGAGAGGATAAGCCTCTACAAACTTACTTAGATCGCATTGTAAAGTTAATAGATATTTATTTCCGTAATTATCTCGTTCGATTGGACCAACGAGATCTAGATGAACTTTTTGAAATGAGTACATTGCCGTTGTTGTTATTTTCATAGGTTCTAGATTCGGTTTCGAGTGTTTATACCGTTGACAATCATCGCACCTTTTAACGAAATTTTCAACATCAACACGTTGACCTTTCCAAAAATAGTACTTTTTTATATTATTAAACATGCGATTGATTCCTGCGTGTCCTCCTGTGGGCAATAAGTGAAAGTCATTTAAAATTAATTGTCGCGTTTCAAGATTATCAATTACTTGACTATCTTTTATTACTGTTATTTTAAGTTTTGTCGTTTTTATTTTACTAGCTAGCTTTAAAATTTCTTGTATTAATAATTCGTGTTTCTTATTTTTCATAATAAACAATTCCGGAATATTATATTTCTCACATATTAATTCGAGAGGTCTCAGCGACTCACGTAGTGAAGACGATGATCGATTACACTCTTTCATATATATTGTATGTCGACTCAAAACGCAAATTAAATTCTTATTTATATAATTGTATTCTTTGTCATTTATAATATTATTAAACTTATCTTCATCAACTAACGTTAGTTCAAATGCTATTTTGGGTTTATTCAGAAGTTCTACTACACCAGGGTGATCAGTCCTGCTGTGATGTAGACCTGAATTTGGCTCTACATTATTGTTGTATTGCTTACTAGTTTGGTTTCTAGTTAGCACAAAAATGGTATCGTTATTATTACTTGTGTTCTGTAATTCTTGTTTGTCTATCTCTATTCGAGAAAGTGCATCCGCTACTACATTTTCCTTTCCTCGAATATATTTAATGGTAAAATTATATTCTTCTAGTATTAATCTAAATTTAGTTAACCTACTTGAAGGATTTGTGATGCCGAATAAAAACATCAATGGTTTGTGATCAGTAAAAATTACAAATTTTCGATCGTAAAGGTACGGTCGAAAGTGCTTAACAGCCCAAACTACCCCTAACAATTCTTTTTCAATCGTACAATAATTTCTTTCCGCTTTGTTAAGAGTTCGACTGGCATACGCGACTGGTCTATCGTTGCCGTTGCAAAGTACAGCACCAATTGCGTATCCCGACGCATCGGTTTTTAATATAAATTCGTTATTTTCAGAAAAATTCGGGTACTGTAATATAGGAGGGTTTTTTAACATATCCTGTAAAATTTGGAACGATTGTTGACATTCTTGTGTCCATTGAAATTCTACGCCTTTTCTTGATAAATTGTTCAACGGAAAAGCAATTTGAGCAAAATTAGGTATAAATCGTCGATAATAGTTTGCGAAAGCTACAAAACGTTTGCTTTCATTTGAATTTTTGGGTATTGGAAAGTCGGAGATTGCTTTAATTTTTGGTGGATCTGGGAAACCCCATCTACTGAAATAATATGCCCTAAATAAAGAATTTCGCGTCTTAAAACTGACATTTGAGTGGATTTAATTTTAAGTTAACTTCTCTTAGCCTTTGAAAAACTTTAATCAGATTTTTATTATGATTATGCAAATTGTTACCAAAAACAATAAGGTCGTCTAAATAAACAAAACAAGCGTCGTAATTGAGACCTGACATTGCTATTGTCATGGCCCGTGAGAAAGAACTGGGACTAATTTTAAGACCCATTGGAAGTCGTTTCATTTGATATTGTCCTCGATCGGTGGTAAATGCCGTGCATGGCCGACTATCTGGTTCTAATTCTATCTGATAGTATCCTTGTGATAAATCTAAATGAGAAAAATATGTAGTTCCTGACAAAGAATCTAATATTTCTGTAACATTGGGTAAAGGAAATTTATCGTCTTCAATCTTTTTATTTAATAATCTGTAGTCTATTACTACTCTCCATTTCTTTTCGCCGTTTTGGTCTGGTTTTTTCGGAACTACCAATAATGGCGCCGACCATGGTGACCTAGTTTCTTCGATAATGTCATTTTGTTTCATTTCCTCTATTTGTTTATGAATTTCCTCTTTTTGACTATTTGGGAGGCGATATGGTTTAATATAAACGGGTGTACAATTACTTGATAAAGTTATTGATTGCTTATAAATATTGGTCGTAGTAAATTTATCGTTATCTAGATAAAAAATGTCAGCATATTTAGCGCAAAGTTTTTGAATTGAATTCCGTTCTTCTACATTTAAAGAAGTCATATCTAATAAATCTAATAGCTTATCAACTCTTTGGACTGAATTAATATTTGAATCCCCAAAATCACACACTTCATAATTAGCTAATTTATGTATTTCTGGTTGGACATTTTTTAAAATAATTTCTTCATCGCAAACATTCAATAATTTAACGGGTATCATATTATTTTCCGGTCTGCTTATACTTCCCGCGACAAAAACATTTTCACATAGTTCTCCCGGTAAGATTAAACAATCTTGACATTCATTCGATCTTACATACCTAATTACTTCACAACGAGGTGGCACTCTTGTATATATTTCATGATTTGATTCTAACGGAAGAGTTACCTGTATTTTAGAATTTACATGGAAAGTGAATATATATTTATGAAAATCTAATGTTGCTGAAAATTTATTAAAAAAATCTGAACCTATAATTCCATGCATATTATTATCAAACTCGTCAAGTAACAAAAATTCATGACACACCATTATATCATTCGCAACCAAATGCATTTTTGCTGATCCATCTGAGCGGATTGACCCAGTTATTCCATTCACTCTAGTTTTCTTTGATGAGTCAACTATTTCATTTCCTACTAAGTTATTTTTAAATATAATACTTACTGACGCTCCGGTATCTAATAGAAATATAAGATTTTTATTACCGTATCCCATTCTTACAAAATTTAATCCATTCATACTAAAAATTGTACCACTTTCATACTTATTTACATTCGTTTGAGGAACGAAAAAACCTATCTTTGTACTCAGCTGTATTTGTGCTTTCGTTTGTAACGTTTTCTTCTGATCCTTGGCCATAATATACTTTTGTGTTTTTGTATTTGTTTGAAATGTCAGTGTTAGTGCTATTAAAACCGTTTTTACGATTATAAAATTGTCTATTACTTTGCCTGTTATAATTAGTCTTAAAATGTTGACCTCGAGCGTTATTATTCGAATTACCGTAATTCGTCCGGTACCGATTATGGGTGTATGTATTATAACTATAATTTTGACCTCTATTTGTTTGATTCGCATAAAATTGTCGTTTCGGAAAATATCTATTTTCTGACTCGCGTGCATTGTAAGCGTGTTTATTTACATGAAATATTCGCGGTGTCGAATCGAATAGTGCTTCATCTTTAGCTTCTCTAATTGCATCACTCAATTTTGAATAATTTCGTGCTTTAATTATTGTCCTTAATTCTCCGCTTTGAAGACCCGTCGCAAATGCGTTTATTGCCATTTTTTCGTTAATACCCCGCAAAATTTTGACTGTTTCCATATTTCCTTCCGCTTGAGAAATTGTTAAATCAACTAACAATTCCTCTATTGTTTGACCGTATTCTTCCACACTTCGATTACCTTGCCTAATACTACCTAATTGTAAAGATAAAACTGCAGCGGTTTTCTGAGTAATAAAATGTTTCTTTAAATCATTAACAAGAGATTCGTTGTTTGCATACTCTAAATTTAGGCGAATTTTTGCATTTTGAGAAAGGCGCGTTTTTAAAATGTACTTTGTTAAGAATTTTTTTTCCTTCTTCGTTCAACAGAGAGTCGTATAATTCAATTGCATCAATTAATTGCTTAGTTACATTTTCAGACCCATCCATGACTGGTAATAAACTACCCGCGGTTTTCAAATCAAATTTTTCCCCCATAATTAATACGTTATCTAGATTTATTTCTGAGCTTAAACCGTCGTTTGACTTTACTTTTAATATTGATTCCAATCGCTTATTTAAAATGTCCTCAGTGTCTCCTAATGTCGCAATAATTTCACTAACATAGTTTTTAACTAATTCAATACTATCTAAATTATGCGTACTTTTGTTAAATTCTAGCCTAAAATCGTCTAAAGTTTTCCTAAATTTTTTTATTTGAATTAATTTAGTATTTAATACTTCTACATTTTCACGTCTTTCTTGACTATCTTTAATTACATTTCTTTTAAAAGATTTAACTTCTTCCCATAAATTTTTAAATTCCGACATTAATTTATAAATTAAAACTAGTGTACATTAATGAATATATATTTATATCTGACTTACATTAATTGTGTTTCTCTTTCGTAGAATATCCCTTATTTCGCGCACATTTGCACATATTAACCAAACACAACACTTGCACTAATAACTATTATTGGCGGCATTACTCATCTACATGTTCCCGGGATCTTCTTATTTCGTGCATGTTAATTTCTTCTCGGACTATCACACGCATTGAATTAATAATCTTCTTTCCAATTAAGTATACTATTAGTATGGCTGCCAAAACAAAAATTGCAATAAGCATGTAGTCGGTCTTACTCCAAACTTCTGTGGCTGTTGTTGCAACATTACTTCCTGTACCTGCTGCCTCTACTATAATTCTTTCCTTTTGAGTTTGGCTATTACACATGTTCACTATATATATATATTTTTAATTTTCTTCTTAAATTTTAACTTTTTAACTTAACTTAACTGGCAGGGTCGCCATGTAGTGATTGGGTTCGGGTTGATCCTGTAGTTCGTATTCAAAAAAACTATCATGTTACTTAACTACCGTTTTATTTGTAATCTTCACAAATCTTCACGTTCTCTACATCCTACTCCCAACTATATCTGATTTTATACTAATCTACATTCGCTTTGTGAAAGATGATTGAACTTTTACAGGAAATGAATTAACGCGAATTTAAAGAATTGCTAACGTTTTACTGTATTGGCGGCAACCGATGCTCAATACAGTTCAATACCTTATTGCAGGTTCAATAATCTTACATGTCAGCAGTCTACACATTCATTACAATACTACAATTTTAACTAACAAAAATATATAATTAATTCTTACTCTACAAAAATAAAACTACTAAGAGGTTAAAACGATTAAAATCTGAGGTTTATTTACATTGCTATTTAGGAATTAATTTCGTTGACGGACATTACAACCTAGCAATGCATGCAAACTAAAGTTCTCCATAATTATTGTAAAATGAAACTACCAGAATCTGAGACGCTTGAAAACGATATCATATTGTACAGCAGTACTAATTGCAATGTTTATACCATTCTTACTAATGAAATTCTTTCCTATACGGACATTAGTCCTTAGCAATACGATCAAACCAAAGATTTTCAAAATATTAAGCAAAATAAAACTACTAGAATTTAAAAGATTAAAATCGGAGGTTTATTAATTGTTATTTTGGAATTAATCTGGTTGACGTACATTAGGACCTAGCAATGCATGCAAACTAAAGTTTTCCATAATAACATGTAAAATCAAGCTACCAGAATCTGCAACGATTGAAAACGATATCATATTGTACAGCAGTACTAACTGCAATGCTTATACCATTCTTACTAATGAAATTCTTTCCTATACGGACATTAGTAGTTAGCAATACGATCAAACCAAAGCTTTGCAAAATATTAATCAAAATAAAACTACTAAAGGTTAAAAAGATTAAAATCTGAGGTTTATTAACATTGTTATTTAGGAATTAATTTCGTTGACGGACATTAGGACCTAGCAATGCATGCAAACTAAAGTTCTCCATAATTATTCTAAAATGAAACTACTAGAATCTGAGACGCTTGAAAACGATATCATATTGTACAGCAGTACTAATTGCAATGTTTATACCATTCTTACTAATGAAATTCTTTCCTATAGGGACATTAGTCCTTAGCAATACGATCAAACCAAAGATTTTCAAAATATTAAGCAAAATAAAACTACTACAATTTAAAAAGATTAAAATCGGAGGATTATTATCATTGTTATTTAGGAATTAATTTGGTTGACGGACATTACAACCTAGCAATGCATGCAAACTAAAGTTCTCCATAATTATTGTAAAATGAAACTACCAGAATCTGAGACGCTTGAAAACGATATCATATTGTACAGCAGTACTAATTGCAATGTTTATACCATTCTTACTAATGAAATTCTTTCCTATACGGACATTAGTCCTTAGCAATACGATCAAACCAAAGATTTGCAAAACATTAAGCAAAATAAAACTACTAAGAGGTTAAAACGATTAAAATCTGAGGTTTATTAACATTGTTATTTAGGAATTAATTTTGTTGACGGACATTAGGACCTAGCAATGCATGCAAACTAAAGTTCTCCATAATTATTGTAAAATGAAACTACCAGAATCTGAGACGCTTGAAAACGATATCATAGTGTACAGCAGTGCTATTTGCAATGTTTATACCATTCTTACTAATGAAATTCTTTCCTATACGGACATTAGTAGTTAGCAATACGATCAAACCAAAGATTTGCAAAATATTAAGCAAAATAAAACTACTAAAGGTTAAAAAGATTAAAATCTGAGGTTTATTACCATTGTTATTTAGGAATTAATTTCGTTGATGGACATTAGGACCTAGCAATGCATGCAAACTAAAGTTCTCCATAATTATTCTAAAATGAAACTACCAGAATCTGAGACGCTTGAAAACGATATCATATTGTACAGCAGTACTAATTGCATTGTTTATACCATTCTTACTAATGAAATTCTTTCCTATACGGACATTAGTCCTTAGCAATACGATCAAACCAAAGATTTTCAAAATATTAAGCAAAATAAAACTACTAGAATTTAAAAAGATTAAAATCGGAGGATTATTATCATTGTTATTTAGGAATTAATTTGGTTGACGGATATTAGTACCTAGCAATGCATACAAACTAAAGTTCTCCATAATTATTCTAAAATGAAACTACTAGAATCTGCAACGCTTGTAAACGATATCATATTGTATAGCAGTACTAACTGCAATGTTTATACCATTCTTACTAATGAAATTCTTTCCTATACGGACATTAGTAGTTAGCAATACGATCAAACCAAAGATTTGCAAAATATTAAGCAAAATTAACTACTAGAATTAAAAAGATTAAAATCGGAGGTTTATTATCATTGTTATTTAGGAATTAATTTGGTTGACGGACATTAGGACCTAGCAATGCATGCAAACTAAAGTTTTCCAGAATATCATGTAAAATGAAACTACCAGAATCTGCAACGCTTGTAAACGATATCATATTGTATAGCAGTACTAACTGCAATGTTTATACCATTCTTACTAATGAAATTTTTTCCTATACGGACATTAGTAGTTAGCAATACGATCAAACCAAAGATTTGCAAAATATTAAGCAAAATAATACTACTAGAATTTAAAAAGATTAAAATCGGAGGATTATTATCATTGTTATTTAGGAATTAATTTGGTTGACAGACATTAGGACCTAGCAATGCATACAAACTAAAGATTTCCATAATTATTGTAAAATGAAACTACCAGAATCTGAGACACTTGAAAACGATATCATATTGTACAGCAGTGCTATTTGCAATGTTTATACCATTCTTACTAATGAAATTCTTTCCTATACGGACATTAGTAGTTAGCAATACGATCAAACCAAAGATTTGCAAAATATTAAGCAAAATAAAACTACTAGAGGTTAAAAAGATTAAAATCTGAGGTTTATTTACATTGTTATTTAGGAATTATATTTCGTTGACGGACATTACAACCTAGCAATGCATGCAAACTAAAGTTCTCCATAATTATTGTAAAATGAAACTACCAGAATCTGAGACGCTTGAAAACGATATTATATTGTACAGCAGTACTAATTGCAATGTTTATACCATTCTTACTAATTAAATTCTTTCCTATACGGACATTAGTCCTTAGAAATACGATCAAACCAAAGATTTGCAAAACATTAAGCAAAATAAAACTACTAATAGGTTAAAACGATTCAAATCTGAGGTTTATTAACATTGTTATTTAGGAATTAATTTTGTTGACGGACATTAGGACCTAGCAATGCATGCAAACTAAAGTTCTCCATAATTATTGTAAAATGAAACTACCAGAATCTGAGACGCTTGAAAACGATATCATAGTGTACAGCAGTGCTATTTGCAATGTTTATACCATTCTTACTAATGAAATTCTTTCCTATAGGGACATTAGTCCTTAGCAATACGATCAAACCAAAGATTTTCAAAATATTAAGCAAAATAAAACTACTAGAATTTAAAAAGATTAAAATCGGAGGATTATTATCATTGTTATTTAGGAATTAATTTGGTTGACGGACATTAGGACCTAGCAATGCATGCAAACTAAAGTTCTCCATAATTATTGTAAAATGAAACTACCAGAATCTGAGACGCTTGAAAACGATATCATATTGTACAGCAGTACTAATTGCAATGTTTATACCATTTTTACTAATGAAATTCTTTCCTATACGGACATTAGTCCTTAGCAATACGATCAAACCAAAGATTTGCAAAACATTAAGCAAAATAAAACTACTAAGAGGTTAAAACGATTAAAATCTGAGGTTTATTAACATTGTTATTTAGGAATTAATTTTGTTGACGGACATTAGGAGCTAGCAATGCATGCAAACTAAAGTTCTCCATAATTATTGTAAAATGAAACTACCAGAATCTGAAACGCTTGAAAACGATATCATAGTGTACAGCAGTGCTATTTGCAATGTTTATACCATTCTTACTAATGAAATTCTTTCCTATATGGACATTAGTCCTTAGCAATACGATCAAACCAAAGAATTGCAAAATATTAAGCAAAATAAAACTACTAGAGGTTAAAAAGATTAAAATCTGAGGTTTATTTACATTGTTATTTAGGAATTAATTTCGTTGATGGACATTAGGACCTAGCAATTCATGCAAACTAAAGTTCTCCATAATTATTGTTAAATGAAACTACCAGAATCTGAGACGCTTGTAAACGATATCATATTGTACAGCAGTACTAATTGCAATGTTTATACCATTCTTACTAATGAAATTCTTTCCTATACGGACATTAGTCCTTAGCAATACGATCAAACCAAAGATTTGCAAAATATTAAGCAAAATAAAACTACTAGAGGTTAAAAAGATTAAAATCTGAGGTTTATTAACATTGTTATTTAGGAATTAATTTCGTTGACGGACATTAGGACCTAGCAATGCATGCAAACTAAAGTCCTGCATAATTATTGTAAAATGAAACTACCAGAATCTGAGACGCTTGAAAACGATATCATAGTGTACAGCAGTGCTATTTGCAATGTTTATACCATTCTTACTAATGAAATTCTTTCCTATACGGACATTAGTAGTTAGCAATACGATCAAACCAAAGATTTGCAAAATATTAAGCAAAATAAAACTACTAAAGGTTAAAAAGATTAAAATCTGAGGTTTATTACCATTGTTATTTAGGAATTAATTTCGTTGATGGACATTAGGACCTAGCAATGCATGCAAACTAAAGTTCTCCATAATTATTCTAAAATGAAACTACCAGAATCTGAGACGCTTGAAAACGATATCATATTGTACAGCAGTACTAATTGCAATGTTTATACCATTCTTACTAATGAAATTCTTTCCTATACGGACATTAGTCCTTAGCAATACGATCAAACCAAAGATTTTCAAAATATTAAGCAAAATAAAACTACTAGAATTTAAAAAGATTAAAATCGGAGGATTATTATCATTGTTATTTAGGAATTAATTTGGTTGACGGACATTAGTACGTAGCAATGCATACAAACTAAAGATTTCCATAATAACATGTAAAATCAAACTACCAGAATCTGCAACGATCAAAAACGATATCATGTTGTATAGCAGTACTAACTGCAATGTTTATACCATGCTTACTAATGAAATTCTTTCCTATACGGACATTAGTCGTTAGCAATACGATCAAACCAAAGATTTGCAAAATATTAATCAAAATAAAACTACTAAAGGTTAAAAAGATTAAAATCTGAGGTTTATTAACATTGTTATTTAGGAATTAATTTCGTTGACGGACATTAGGACCTAGCAATGCATGCAAACTAAAGTTCTCCATAATTATTCTAAAATGAAACTACTAGAATCTGCAACGCTTGTAAACGATATCATATTGTATAGCAGTACTAACTGCAATGTTTATACCATTCTTACTAATGAAATTTTTTCCTATACGGACATTAGTAGTTAGCAATACGATCAAACCAAAGATTTGCAAAATATTAAGCAAAATAATACTACTAGAATTTAAAAAGATTAAAATCGGAGGATTATTATCATTGTTATTTAGGAATTAATTTGGTTGACAGACATTAGGACCTAGCAATGCATACAAACTAAAGATTTCCATAATTATTGTAAAATGAAACTACCAAAATCTGAGACGCTTGAAAACGATATCATATTGTACAGCAGTGCTATTTGCAATGTTTATACCATTCTTACTAATGAAATTCTTTCCTATACGGACATTAGTAGTTAGCAATACGATCAAACCAAAGATTTGCAAAATATTAAGCAAAATAAAACTACTAGAGGTTAAAAAGATTAAAATCTGAGGTTTATTTACATTGTTATTTAGGAATTATATTTCGTTGACGGACATTACAACCTAGCAATGCATGCAAACTAAAGTTCTTCATAATTATTGTAAAATGAAACTACCAGAATCTGAGACGCTTGAAAACGATATCATATTGTACAGCAGTACTAATTGCAATGTTTATACCATTCTTACTAATTAAATTCTTTCCTATACGGACATTAGTCCTTAGAAATACGATCAAACCAAAGATTTGCAAAACATTAAGCAAAATAAAACTACTAATAGGTTAAAACGATTCAAATCTGAGGTTTATTAACATTGTTATTTAGGAATTAATTTTGTTGACGGACATTAGGACCTAGCAATGCATGCAAACTAAAGTTCTCCATAATTATTGTAAAATGAAACTACCAGAATCTGAGACGCTTGAAAACGATATCATAGTGTACAGCAGTGCTATTTGCAATGTTTATACCATTCTTACTAATGAAATTCTTTCCTATACGGACATTAGTAGTTAGCAATACGATCAAACCAAAGATTTGCAAAATATTAAGCAAAATAAAACTACTAGAGGTTAAAACGATTAAAATCTGAGGTTTATTAACATTGTTATTTAGGAATTAATTTCGTTGACGGACATTAGGACCTAGCAATGCATGCAAACTAAAGTTCTCCATAATTATTGTAAAATGAAACTACCAGAATCTGAGACGCTTGAAAACGATATCATAGTGTACAGCAGTACTAATTGCAATGTTTATACCATTCTTACTAATGAAATTCTTTCCTATACGGACATTAGTAGTTAGCAATACGATCAAAACAAAGATTTGTAAAATATTAAGCAAAATAAAACTACTAGAAGTTAAAAAGATTAAAATCTGAGGTTTATTACCATTGTTATTTAGGAATTAATTTCGTTGATGGACATTAGGACCTAGCAATGCATGCAAACTAAAGTTCTCCATAATTATTGTAAAATGAAACTACCAGAATCTGAGACGCTTGAAAACGATATCATATTGTACAACAGTACTAATTGCAATGTTTATACCATTCTTACTAATGAAATTCTTTCCTATACGGACATTAGTCCTTAGCAATACGATCAAACCAAAGATTTGCAAAATATTAAGCAAAATAAAACTACTAGAGGTTAAAACGATTAAAATCTGAGGTTTATTAACATTGTTATTTAGGAATTAATTTCGTTGACGGACATTAGGACCTAGCAATGCATGCAAACTAAAGTTCTCCGTAATTATTGTAAAATAAAACTACCAGAATCTGAGACGCTTGAAAACGATATCATAGTGTACAGCAGTACTAATTGCAATGTTTATACCATTCTTACTAATGAAATTCTTTCCTATACGGACATTAGTAGTTAGCAATACGATCAAAACAAAGATTTGCAAAATATTAACCAAAATAAAACTACTAGAAGTTAAAAAGATTAAAATCTGAGGTTTATTACCATTGTTATTTAGGAATTAATTTCGTTGATGGACATTAGGACCTAGCAATGCATGCAAACTAAAGTTCTCCATAATTATTGTAAAATGAAACTACCAGAATCTGAGACGCTTGAAAACGATATCATATTGTACAGCAGTACTAATTGCAATGTTTATACCATTCTTACTAATGAAATTCTTTCCTATACGGACATTAGTCCTTAGCAATACGATCAAACCAAAGATTTGCAAAACATTAAGCAAAATAAAACTACTAAGAGGTTAAAACGATTAAAATCTGAGGTTTATTAACATTGTTATTTAGGAATTAATTTTGTTGACGGACATTAGGACCTAGCAATGCATGCAAACTAAAGTTCTCCATAATTATTGTAAAATGAAACTACCAGAATCTGAGACGCTTGAAAACGATATCATATTGTACAGCAGTGCTATTTGCAATGTTTATACCATTCTTACTAATGAAATTCTTTCCTATACGGACATTAGTCCTTAGCAATACGATCAAACCAAAGATTTGCAAAATATTAAGCAAAATAAAACTACTAGAGGTTAAAAAGATTAAAATCTGAGGTGTATTACATTGTTATTTAGGAATTAATCTGGTTGACGTACATTAGGACCTAGCAATGCATGCAAACTAAAGTTTTCCATAATAACATGTAAAATCAAGCTACCAGAATCTGCAACGATTGAAAACGATATCATATTGTACAGCAGTACTAACTGCAATGCTTATACCATTCTTACTAATGAAATTCTTTCCTATACGGACATTAGTAGTTAGCAATACGATCAAACCAAAGATTTGCAAAATATTAATCAAAATAAAACTACTAAAGGTTAAAAAGATTAAAATCTGAGGTTTATTAACATTGTTATTTAGGAATTAATTTCGTTGACGGACATTAGGACCTAGCAATGCATGCAAACTAAAGTTCTCCATAATTATTCTAAAATGAAACTACTAGAATCTGAGACGCTTGAAAACGATATCATATTGTACAGCAGTACTAATTGCAATGTTTATACCATTCTTACTAATGAAATTCTTTCCTATAGGGACATTAGTCCTTAGCAATACGATCAAACCAAAGATTTTCAAAATATTAAGCAAAATAAAACTACTAGAATTTAAAAAGATTAAAATCGGAGGATTATTATCATTGTTATTTAGGAATTAATTTGGTTGACGGACATTAGGACCTAGCAATGCATGCAAACTAAAGTTCTCCATAATTATTGTAAAATGAAACTACCAGAATCTGAGACGCTTGAAAACGATATCATATTGTACAGCAGTGCTATTTGCAATGTTTATACCATTCTTACTAATGAAATTCTTTCCTATACGGACATTAGTCCTTAGCAATACGATCAAACCAAAGATTTGCAAAACATTAAGCAAAATAAAACTACTAAGAGGTTAAAACGATTAAAATCTGAGGTTTATTAACATTGTTATTTAGGAATTAATTTTGTTGACGGACATTAGGACCTAGCAATGCATGCAAACTAAAGTTCTCCATAATTATTGTAAAATGAAACTACCAGAATCTGAGACGCTTGAAAACGATATCATAGTGTACAGCAGTGCTATTTGCAATGTTTATACCATTCTTACTAATGAAATTCTTTCCTATACGGACATTAGTCCTTAGCAATACGATCAAACCAAAGAATTGCAAAATATTAAGCAAAATAAAACTACTAGAGGTTAAAAAGATTAAAATCTGAGGTTTATTTACATTGTTATTTAGGAATTAATTTCGTTGATGGACATTAGGACCTAGCAATGCATGCAAACTAAAGTTCTCCATAATTATTGTAAAATGAAACTACCAGAATCTGAGACGCTTGAAAACGATATCATATTGTACAGCAGTACTAATTGCAATGTTTATACCATTCTTACTAATGAAATTCTTTCCTATACGGACATTAGTCCTTAGCAATACGATCAAACCAAAGATTTGCAAAATATTAAGCAAAATAAAACTACTAGAGGTTAAAAAGATTAAAATCTGAGGTTTATTAACATTGTTATTTAGGAATTAATTTCGTTGACGGACATTAGGACCTAGCAATGCATGCAAACTAAAGTCCTGCATAATTATTGTAAAATGAAACTACCAGAATCTGAGACGCTTGAAAACGATATCATATTGTACAGCAGTACTAATTGCAATGTTTATACCATTCTTACTAATGAAATTCTTTCCTATACGGACATTAGTCCTTAGCAATACGATCAAACCAAAGATTTGCAAAATATTAAGCAAAATAAAACTACTAGAGGTTAAAAAGATTAAAATCTGAGGTTTATTAACATTGTTATTTAGGAATTAATTTTGTTGACGGACATTAGGACCTAGCAATGCATGCAAACTAAAGTTCTCCATAATTATTGTAAAATGAAACTACCAGAATCTGAGACGCTTGAAAACGATATCATATTGTACAGCAGTGCTATTTGCAATGTTTATACCATTCTTACTAATGAAATTCTTTCCTATACGGACATAAGTCCTTAGCAATACGATCAAACCAAAGATTTGCAATATATTAAGCAGAATAAAACTACTAGAGGTTAAAAAGATTAAAATCTGAGGTTTATTAACATTGTTATTTAGGAATTAATTTCGTTGACGGACATTAGGACCTAGCAATGCATGCAAACTAAAGTTCTCCATAATTATTGTAAAATGAAACTACCAGAATCTGAGACGCTTGAAAACGATATCATATTGTACAGCAGTACTAATTGCAATGTTTATACCATTCTTACTAATGAAATTCTTTCCTATACGGACATTAGTAGTTAGCAATACGATCAAACCAAAGATTTGCAAAATATTAAGCATAATAAAACTACTAGAATTTAAAAAGTTTAAAATCGGAGGTTTATTAATTGTTATTTTGGAATTAATCTGGTTGACGTACATTAGGACCTAGCAATGCATGCAAACTAAAGTTTTCCATAATAACATGTAAAATCAAGCTACCAGAATCTGAGACGCTTGAAAACGATATCATATTGTACAGCAGTACTAATTGCAATGTTTATACCATTCTTACTAATGAAATTCTTTCCTATACGGACATTAGTCCTTAGCAATACGATCAAACCAAAGATTTGCAAAACATTAAGCAAAATAAAACTACTAGAGGTTAAAAAGATTAAAATCTGAGGTTTATTAACATTGTTATTTAGGAATTAATTTTGTTGACGGACATTAGGACCTAGCAATGCATGCAAACTAAAGTCCTGCATAATTATTGTAAAATGAAACTACCAGAATCTGAGACGCTTGAAAACGATATCATATTGTACAGCAGTACTAATTGCAATGTTTATACCATTCTTACTAATGAAATTCTTTCCTATACGGACATTAGTCCTTAGCAATACGATCAAACCAAAGATTTTCAAAATATTAAGCAAAATAAAACTACTAGAATTTAAAAAGATTAAAATCGGAGGATTATTATCATTGTTATTTAGGAATTAATTTGGTTGACGGACATTAGGACCTAGCAATGCATACAAACTAAAGATTTCCATAATAACATGTAAAATCAAACTACCAGAATCTGCAATGGTCAAAAACGATATCATATTGTATAGCAGTACTAACTGCAATGTTTATACCATTCTTACTAATGAAATTCTTTCCTATACGGACATTAGTCTTTAGCAATACGATCAAACCAAAGATTTGCAAAATATTAAGCAAAATAAAAATACTAGAGTTTAAAAAGGTTAAAATCGGAGGATTATTATCATTGTTATTTAGGAATTAGTTTGGTTGACGGACATTAAGACCTAGCAATGCATGCAAACTAAAGTTTTCCATAATAACATGTAAAAACAAACTAACAGAATCTGCAACGGTCAAAAACGATATCATGTTGTATAGCAGTACTAACTGCAATGTTTATACCATGCTTACTAAAATTTTACTAATGAAATTGTTTCCTATACGGACACTAGTAGTTAACAATACGATTAAACCAAAGATTTGCAAAATATTAAGCAAAATAAAACTACTAGAATTTAAAAAAATTAAAATCGGAGGTTTATTAATTGTTATTTTGGAATTAATCTGGTTGACGGACATTAGGACCTAGCAATGCATGCAAACTAAAGTTTTCCATAATAACATGTAAAATCAAACTACCAGAATCTGCAACGATTGAAAACGATATCATATTGTACAGCAATACTAACTGCAATGCTTATACCATTCTTACTAATGAAATTCTTTTTTATACGGACATTAGTCGTTAACAATACGATCAAACCAAAGATTTGCAAAATATTAAGCAAAATAAAACTACTAGAGTTTAAAAATGTTAAAATCGGAGGTTTATTATCATTGTTATTTCGGAATTAAGTTGGTTGACGGACATTAGTACCTAGCAATGCATGCAAACTAAAGTTTTCCATAATAACATGTAACATTAAACTACCAGAATCTGCAACGCTTGTAAACGATATCATATTGTATAGCAGTACTAACTGCAATGTTTATACCATTATTACTAATGAAATTCTTTCCTATACGGACATTATTTGTTAACAATACGATCAAACCAAAGATTTGCAAAATATTAAGCAAAATAAAACTACTAGAGTTTAAAAATGTTAAAATCGGAGGTTTATTATCATTGTTATTTCGGAATTAAGTTGGTTGACGGACATTAGTACCTAGCAATGCATGCAAACTAAAGTTTTCCATAATAACATGTAACATTAAACTACCAGAATCTGCAACGCTTGTAAACGATATCATATTGTATAGCAGTACTAAATGCAATGTTTATACCATTCTTACTAATGAAATTTTTTCCTATACGGACATTAGTAGTTAGCAATACGATCAAACCAAAGATTTGCAAAATATTAAGCAAAATAAAACTACTAGAATTTAAAAAGATTAAAATCGGAGGTTTATTACCAATATTATTTAGGAATTAATTTGGTTGACGGACATTAGAACCTAGCAATGCATGCAAACTAAAGTTTTCCATAATAACATGTAAAATCAAACTACCAGAATCTGCAATGCTTGAAAACGATTTCATACTATACAGCAGTACTAACTGCAATGTTTATACCATGCTTACTAATGAAATTCTTTCCTATACGGACATTAGTCGTTAGCAATACGATCAAACCAAAGATTTGCAAAATATTAAGCAAAATAAAACTACCCGAGTTTAAAAAGGTTAAAATCGGAGGTTTATTAAAATTGTTATTTAGGAATTAATTTGGTTGACGGACATTAGGACCTCGCAATGCATGCAAACTAAAGTTTTCCATAATAACATGTTGTGAAGATTGTTTCGTTGTATCGGATAAGTTTTAAATTACTAAAGGTTTAAGTGCTAAAATTCGTTTATTTATTTACTTACACTACTAACTTTCATTAAGGTACAGAAAAGACTAACTACTGAAACGCTGCAGGTAGATATTTTACCAAAAGGGTCACAGCCCCCTCTTTACCTGCCCTACAATATAAATTTACATTATGTTTAATTATTTTCTACACATGTAAAATCAAACTACCTAGATATTTAAAATTAGTATAATGTAAATTCTATTATGGCAAATTTAAATTATTTAATACAATGTAATATGTCAAAATATCTACCGTTCTATTACTCTAACACATTAATTTAATATGGTTGTTGTTCAAAGCAACGTAAATTAAATAGATATTTCTTTATGCACGAGCTACAATTCTTGGAGCCTATGCTTCATTTGTAGCAGAGCATTGCAACGTGACGTATGTTTTTCAACTACTTGATTAACACATCTGCCGCTGCCATATCCATAAAAAAGCATTAATCGTGAGCTTTTTTTGTGGAAGTTGGATATAACAATACGTTACCTAAGCTTCTGTTACTACAAAATTTCTTTGGGACCTGATCACAACGGCCACTGATCATAACGGCCACCCCGGTTTTTGCTATTTCATAACGGCCACCTTGATCACAACGGCCACTAATAATATTTGATCATAACGGCCAACTTTTTCACAACGGCCACTCTTTCAGTTGATCACAACGGCCACCTTGATCACAACGGCCAACTTTACAAGTTGATCATAACAGCTACCGTAATCATAACGCCCACTCGTACTCGTGATCACAACGGCCACCTTGATCACAACGCCCACCGACGCCAGTAGAGAAAAACGTCATACGACGATGATAATAACGGCCACCTCGATCACAACGGCCACTTTAGAAACTGATCATAACGGCCACCGTGATCATAACGGCCAATTTGAGTGATGATCATAACGGCCACCGTGATCACAACGGCCACCGACGCCAGTTGACAAAAACGACCAACAACGGTGATCACATCGGCCACTGTTACTCGGATCATGATCATAACGGCCACCTTGATCACGACGGCCATTTTTAAATTTTAGTTCCGCCAAGAGATCGTATCCCTCATATACGTATTTACGTATATGGTATCCCTGAGTGCGTATCTGGGGGACCTGACTCGGTACATATATACACATGCAAATGTATAAGTAACTGTACATATTTACCGAAATTTCTTCATATTTAAATCAGAATAAGCAATGACAAATGTCAAGTTTGCTACCGTAAATGTATTGTTTTGCTAGTAGTGTATAAAGTCAATGATTACACATTAGCTAATAGCTTTTTCATTGAATTTAAATTAGTTCACATATTTTCTGGAGCTCCGATAGACTTGGTGGGTTGTACTTGAGTTATTTTCGATTAAATGTATACTCCGAAATAAACAAAATTAAATGGAATGATTTAAAAACATTTGTGTGAAAAAAAATTATACTTACTCCATAAATATTTTTAGCATAGAAAGTTCCTTTCTATGGTCATACATTCTTTAAACGGCAAAATAACTTCAAGTTAGTACCACTCGTTTATTTAGAAAATGAATCTAATCCTTATAATATATATTTCTTGCATGGGAGAAAAGTGCAATTTTTTAAATAATTGTTTGCTTAAGCAGATTGTTTTAGAAATAAACAAATAACTATCGAATCAAAGTAAAGGTATTTATAAAGCTTAAAAATAGGTAAATCCGGTATAACCGGAACCGCTAAAAATCTGAAAATATTTTATCTCATAAACTTCTAATGAAAGGTCTCGCTGAGACGCCCTGTATAATACCTAATTTTTATTTTATCTATACGTGTTTATGCGTATAAGATATGAACAAGGTTTTCAAGAAGACTTTATTAGTTTGTGGTCATTAGTCAATTTACGGAATCCCGTCGCATTACCAAAGAACGTATTAATATATAATACGTTCTTTGGCATTACTACTTCACTTCAAATCTTAACATTCCGACTATTAGTTTACTTTCTCCTTTGATGTAAAAAAGACTAAAAAGAGTACAATAACATAAAACATCAAAACATAAAATGTGTAATAATTTTTTTGTTATTTATTCATTTTCTTATTAGAGGACAAATAGAGTAGTCTATAACATAACCTAATTCTTCGTCCGGTCTCTGATGTTGTATGTTTCTCACTTTATATTCCTCTGTACAATCGTCGCATAACCCAAAGTGCGTACACGGGAGCAACACTGTTGTTGGCACGTTGTCTTTGCAGATAATGCAAGTAGCGCGATCATATCCTTGGGAGGCTTTAGGTTCTCTTTCTGTCGAATTTTCCTCTTCGTGCTCATCATCGGGTGTATTTTCTACTTCTTCGTTTTCATCTGAAATGTGACGTACGTATGAGTAACTTTAATTAGGTTTCTCTTACTTACATAGAAATTTGTATAATAAAATTGATATAAATTGATATTTGTGAATATATAGAATAGAAATAATAAGTGACAAAAAACAATTTCTATGATGAAAAAACCTTACCTATTACTTCATATTCTGGCGAAACAGGACCCAAAAGAGGACCGAGAAGATATTCCTCGGTCTCTTCTTCCATATCTTCCACAGCTAGCGTCCGCTGAATAATGGTTTCTACGCAGTAGGACACCATATTTAAAAAAGATCCAACACTTTCGTTCTCTAAAAAAGCCACCGTTGCGTCCTTGATTCTTTTATTGTTTGCTCGAAACTTTCTCTTCGCCAGGCATTTTATCTGCAACCCCTCATCTATAAAACTTCTTCTCTCTCTTATAGCAACTGCAGAAATGTTGCGAAGTCCATCTTAAAAAAAATAAACACCTTAGAAGGGCCTACAAATCAAAAATAAAAAAATTATTGCCAAATCCTACCTGCACCATACTGAAAAGTAGAATAAGTATCTGACATGAATTTCAATTATATACTTCGATTTAAAATCGGCAGTTAAGTAATTCACAGATCACAGACACGTATCTACCTATGTAATTATTAATAGGTATAGGTAAGTAGAACTTGTCAATTGCTTACCAGTAAATTCCCATACATTAGGTCCTCGTACTTTTAAAATGCGTTGGAGTGATGCATGAAATGATTCGGAATCGTTATTTGTTCTCCTTGATCGCTTAAAGACCGAAAAAGAATCTGCACCTACTCGCCTTATCCATTGTTTCTCATGGTATCTATAATTACGTAATATAGAACGTAAAACATTACTACATATAATTTGTAGGAAAAGTAACTTGGAAACGGCTCATCTTACATAATGATGCATATTCGTTTTCGAGAACTTAACACTTTACTTGTAGGAATTAAATTTCTATTTCTACATCATTGTAATAAGACATTTTGTGTGCGATGAATGCATATTTATTTATATTTATTACACTTTAAACGATAAGTTATTCCCAAGGTACTTTGGCGGCAACCATAGGTATAACCTGCGATTATTAAAACAAGTCCACCAAGAAATTACACCATATCAAAGTACAATTCAAATAGAATGGTAACGTAGTGGTAATAACATAATATTGATTTATTTTGAACTGAAAGAAGTTTCTTTGGATATGCTTAAATGATCACCTTGTATCTCTACAGACTGGAATAAATGTTATACTGTTAAAAATTTTACTTGCTGAATGAAAACATTAAGTAATTTAAACGGAACTTAAAACATAGTTACATAATCCTACTTATTGTAATTATTACAAAAGAAATTAACTCACTGAAACTGCACATTTAATCTAAAAGTTGGAAGGTAGGTAAGTGATGTACTTACTGTATGAGAGTTTTAAACTCGTCCTGTAGACGATTTTCTATTAAAAATGTCTTTATGTGTTGGACACCGTCTGCTATTCTTTGTGTTGGCAACAATGGCAAACACAACATCAGTTTCAGGGCCTTCTTAGCTGACGAATTTTGTTTCAAAAATCGGTTCATGCCAATATTTCCAGCTTTTCTCATAATAGCCTAAAATTCAACATGATGAGTTGATCCTACTATAATTTGTTTTTGACAAGATTATATGCGATGATACCGAAACAATGTCTCATTAAAAAACTACTCACTTGACAATAATGAAATAAGCATCCAGACTTTGAAGAGTTTGGGAAATTTTCGTCCAATGACTTTTTAAGCGAAACTTCGTAATCAGTCATTATGAGTTTTGGATCAAACTCTGGCACAATTTCTTTAAGTATAGAGAAAACTCCGTTGTAAGCTTCCACCTTTCTATTTCCCATCAAGGCAAAAGCACAAGGAAATGCCTGTAAAAATAAAGTAGACTCAATTAATAAGTTCATCTGTAAACTGCAGATTCCAGCTTACAATTCCATATTGAACAGCCATTATTGTTAATAATTGGCTACTTTGTGGATTTTGTGGCCTCGTTTTGAACGTACCGTCTTTATGAATTTCTCTGGCCTCCGACAGTAAACTCTTCATATCCTCTGCTAGAAAAACTACTGAGATATTTTCACCTTCTCCAACGCAACCTCGGCAGAATGGTTTGCCATCTATAACCCCAAATCTTAAATTATTTTGACATACCATTCCATACTCTTCCAAAGTAGCTGGGGTTCCCGGTTGAGTTTTTTGACGTTGGCGCCTCATAGATTGCGATATTGCCGGAAAAGCTATTTTTGCTGCTGCTTCGACATTCGTTCTGAAATCAAGTAATAATTTATCAGTGACCGAAATTTTAAATTGAAATAAACATTTGTTTTAGTAATAATATTCAAAAAGAATTTAAGGTGTCCTTTAATATGATTTAATACAATTTCAGAATTTTTTCCATTTATCATTAATACTTTGATTTTAGAAAGATAATGAATTTGAATTATGAAAACAACCAACGATTCTCATTTCACATGCACATATATTATTTCTACTTATGTATTTTACAACTTTTTTATTAGAGTGACCGAATAGTATCGAAATTAATTTGATAAATACTAAAATAAAACGAAAACTTACCCAGCACTATTTTCAACGAAAATTGATTTAAGTTGATTACTGCTAGAAGTGGCTTGATCGATTAGCTTTTCCTTTAAATGGAGAGCTTCTTTCTTCCAAATATCAGGGAGGTGAATGTGGTTATCGCCCAGTTTTAAAAATTCCGACTCATTGCACGATGCTCTTGCAGGGCAGTTTTTTTCAATACATACAAGATAAGTAACGCCCTTTTTATAACTTTTTTTTCTATAAAAAAATCCTGCATCGGCGTCACAGGTGAAGTAGGTAGAACCTTGTCTATATCCTGCAACTTTCTGCACATCCATTCTCGGTATCTAAAATTGAAATTTCACAAAACAAATTTATAAACAAAATTTATTTGAAAAATCAAATTCAAGATCTTACCAAAGCTTTCGTCGATGTAAATGAAGACCCCTAAGTTTAAAAAACGAAACACTATAACTTCTAACTCAAAACGCAAGTAGCTATAATAATGCAAACAGCAACTAGCAAATGAAATGATCGATTGTTAAAAGTAAATTAAGAATTTTTTTTTGAACCACCACAACTTATATTAATATTGCAGTTGTCACATTAACCAATCAGGATGCGGTAAAATTTTCTAATTGCACACTGTGATTGCACAGATGAAAAAGAAAAAATCCTTAATTTATGGCTGATTTGTTTGTGTAAGAACTATTTGCCGTAGAGTAGGTAGTTAAAGTAAAACCGCCTACTATTATACAAAATAGACACGTACATTCAAATTTTCGAAAAGGAAACGATTGTAAAACTTACCATTGTTTACAGGGTTAATGCCCTATCTACCCCAAGCACAAATGCAATTTTATATACCTACCTACTGATTACTGCTAATTCGTTCCCACGCGGATTGCTCATTGGTGACAGCATGAAACCAATACTGTACCTATACAAGTATTCGGTTACTTTTTAAACCGTACTTTGTAATAAAGATAACTTTTGAAGAATTTAATGTGAAATTACTAATCAAGGAAAAACAGCCCCGAGTCCCAATTTAAGAGTTTCGTGGGTTATCTAGACAAATCGGTTTCGATTAGGTATATTGTTTATTGTGATCTATTGCTTACTCTATTTATTAAGGGTAAATAATATCATTTTTATTAAACGTTTAAAAAAAGTTTTCAGAGATTATAAACGGTTCGTTTTCATATATAAAATCACGAAAAACCTGTGAATATGGCAAATTGAATGCAAAGGTTAGGAATAGTTTAGAACGAAATGCATTATAAGACCTGCAAAATTATTTCAATAAGCTTTTACACTATCAACCACTAAAATATGAGGGTGATATTATTGGGTTTATTAATATTAACGTAGATGCAGAACTTAATTATCCGTCATAAAAAAATAACGACATACGGACGCATTTAATTTTCACCCTTGTATGAAAAATGAAACAGTAAGTAATGATATGGTTATAAACAGTATTTTTTTCTCTACAAAAAATTTATTTACACTTTTGCTCTAAAATAATTAAGGGAGGTAATAGAAGCATATTTAAAGTTTAAAATTGACATCCCTATGGCGCGTAAACCAATTTTACATCCGGTACGTATGGACGAAGTGCTAAACGCAACAGCCAAGCTTAATAAATCATAAAAGATAAAAAAGACCTAAAGCCGGAAGAATTTATAAGAAACAAGCGTTCTGCAAATTTCGACTGACATAATGCACCCCTTAATCCTTTGTCCATGTAATAGCATTTGCAATAAACAGTTTTAAATACTATACCTGCTTCTGTACAATTCTAGGAAAAATATTTTTCCAGCAAAGGTTTAGAATACCGTAAGAATTTTGTTAACGCTATACGTACTTTAACAGTAAGTTGCCGACAAATATGTTTAAAAATAATAAGATTCAATGTCTTTCTTAACTAAAAAATATTTATTAATTAATTTGCATTTTTTTCCTACAACTTTATCGCCCCGTATTTTCGTAATAAATCATTTTTGGACCAGTTTATAAAGCAAACTATCATTAATTTTTCATGTAGATTCACATCCTAAAAATATTCGGATATCAATAAGAAATATCCTGTACATTTAAGTTGTGTTGTTAATGGGTGGGAATTTGATTTAATCATTAAGTAATTTACTTGTACAACTTACATTATGTTATATTGTGTTAGTAGGTATACCTATACGTATAAAAACTCAATATCCAAGATGAAGAAGAACTTGGAAGAATTTATTAATCTGCAAAACTAAAAATAATTATTTATCATTTATGTTGACAGGTTAATTAATTTAAACAATTGTAAATAGTTTAATGTTTAATATGATCTAAACCCATTTTCTAATTTAGATCCAGTTATGGGATCTAGATTCAGCATCCCCTTGCACCCTTGTCTGATATTGTTGATAATTGCATCGCACGTAGGTATATCATATCTTATTTCAATCTCCTAAGAGAATTTTCATCATAGTCAAGGTGGCCGTTATGATCATGATTCCAGTAAGAGTGGCCGTTGTGATCACCGTTGTTGGTCAACTGGCGTCGGTGGCCGTTGTGATCACGGTGGCCGTTATGATCATTACTCAGATTGGCCATTATGATCACGGTGGCCGTTATGATCAGTTTCTAAAGTGGCCGTTGTGATCGAGGTGGCCGTTGTGATCATCGTCGTATGACGTTTTTTTCTACTGGCGTCGGTGGGCGTTGTGATCAAGGTGGCCGTTGTGATCACGAATACGAGTGGGCGTTATGATCACGGTGGCCGTTATGATCAACTTGTAAAGTTGGCCGTTGTGATCAAGGTGGCCGTTGTGATCAACTGAAAGAGTGGCCGTTGTGAAAAAGTTGGCCGTTATGATCAAATATTACTAGTGGCCGTTGTGATCAAGGTGGCCGTTATGAAATAGCAAAAACCGGGGTGGCCGTTATGATCAGTGGCCGTTGTGATATAGACCCATTTCTTTGCACGTTGTATTTGTTATGAGAATTTGCATCCATATGACACCATTTTTATGTTCCACATTTTTTACTTTTATATTATACATTAGTTCGTCGTACTCGGCAATTTTAAAATAGCTTAGATATAAAATCTCAATTAGTATTTAAATGCAATATTGCTTGTAATATCTGTGTATCATTATTTTATTTCCTAAAGTAGGTACGTAAAAACTGATATTAAAAAAGGCAAATTTTTGAAAGCGATTACATTTCTTATCGCAGGGTTATTTATTTTACACAATATATGTAGCTAAATACATTGTTTAGGTTTTGTTTAAAGAAACCTTCATTGTTACGTTAAAAGTGCTACAAAGTTTAAACATTTATTAACTTGACAGTATATTATATTTCATAATCGGAATTCTTTAAGTTGTTCTCAATCCAAGAATCAAATTTTTCAATCAGTTCAATAGACATTTCTTTTTTGTGTTCGCCAATTTTTCCAATTCTTATAAATCCAGGTTTTTGATAAAGCGCGTTGTGATTTACTGCTGAATTATTTTTCATGGTTTCAAAATTAAGCCATTTTAACAATCGTGTTTCTTCTTCTTCGGTTAATTTTTTCTTTAAAAATGTTGCTACCTTTCGAATTACATCTAATAAGTTACATTTCATATCTTCGTACTTTATGAAGAGAATATTGGGTTGGTCTCTGCGGTTCCAAAAGTATAATACGTGATTCCAGTAATCACCAATACCATCATCTTAAAACAATTTTAACTGTTGTTTTTTTAATTTCAAAATCTTACTTACACATCACGTTTAAGAAAAAGTCACCGAAATCTTCTAATGAACAGTCTGTTAAGTTTAACAAGTTTTTAAAGTAATGGTAACTAGATAAACAAACGTCTTTTGGATTTCGCGCTATATAGATGATCTAAAAATAGTTTTAAGTTGTATACAAGATGCTAAACTTTACTATGCCTAAGGTAAAAAGAGACAGCAGATTAGTTAAAAATACCAAACTTTTGCTATTTTCATCTTTCATTTAAAAAAATGTATTCTGTTTAATTCACGCTTTTAAGATACACATTATAGGCTTCTCCAAAATTGAATAATACACCATTTTGTAGGTATATACTAAATGTTCCAAGTTACCGTTTTACGACGGTATACCAACCGTAAAAGACACAAAACAGTTACATGTTAAAAGTTATGTCTTTTTTAAAGGATTTCAAGTGATTTGTTAACTTTAAAAACAGTTTAAAAAACTGTATATAAACTGCTATTCTAATAATAAGTCTCGTAAAATGGCTACCTATTAGGTTAAGCTGCAATCAAAAAGTTACGAACCTTTGAATTTTTAGTATCATTCAAAAGCTCATCCGGAAGGTACTCCCATCTTAAATGGGTCTTTATACAACGTGGATCTTTTAATTTGTAGGCAAATTCCATCGAATTTTTATGGCATTCCGGAATTGTGTTGCTTTGCGCATCACCTTTCCAATATGCACACATTCTAAATAATACAATATTACGTAATTAATTAAAAATGAGAAAAAAATTGTTACTCTAGTACTGGGACTCGTTCGTCAACAAACGCTTTAGCGCCATCGTAATTTAGATCGTTTAGTATTAACCAAATCATTTCTTGTGCCCAAGTTGTTCCTATGAAAATATAAATTAAAATAATATATGTAGAATTTATTATTGTTACCTGACTTAGGATACCCTAATAAAAAAACGTCACTGTTTCGAATTTGATATTGCTTTACTTTAATTTTTATTACGTCTTCATCTATTTTAAGAGCTTGTTTAAATACAAGTTCCATCTTGCAAAAGAAAACAAAAGTATGAATTATTTACAAAGTGAAATAATTATATGTTGGTTCTCAATTTGTATTTATACCATTACGATAATTATAGTTAGATAAGAATACGTAATATTCCGCTATTAAATAAACAATCGTTTATTTATTTCTAATATTTGTATTGATATAATATTTTATACATCACTAAAACTTCCCGTAACTAGTTTTTTTGTAGTTAATATAAAGTAAATACAAGTATCAATTATTTGCATTTAACAATTATAATTGTACCACGTAATTTATTCGTTTATATTAAAGAAACTGAAGCATTAGTCGTAATGTTTTAAAAATAATAGAATATCAATTCATCGTCTTAATTGGTATAGAGTTTCTACAGGGTGCTATTAAAACTAGAAACAGGTTGATATAAATGAATCATTGTTGTATAGTAGTAAAAGTTTATTTCCACATCTTCTTTTGTACTCATCCCATTTTGTTAAAAGTTTTTTTAATATTTTTTTCTGGCACGGAATTCTTCACATTCTCTTACAGGTGTTCTAGTTCATGCATATTTTGTTTCATTGTGTTACAATTAGTATTAGTTACTTTTTATTTATTTATTTTATTTTGTTTTGCACATAACCAAATATCATTTTCATAGTCTTTTGTTTCATTTTGTATTCTTTATCTCTTCTTTGTTCAGGTGTATCTACATTTATTTATGGGTTAATGACACGTAAAACTTGTTCCTGTTATGTTTTTAACATAAGACAAAAATAACTGAAACTTCGTTAATCTCGGTTAATATAAACAGTAATAGTTCTAAAACTAAAAGGTCGGGCATATTATAATAATTGTTATGCCGGAAACTGAATTTAATATACCAATCTAGACATTAAATAAGGAATTATTATTGAGTAATATTTATTAACTTGAATTTTAAATAACAAACGACAACACACTTATAAATAAAATCATTATATTAAATGATTTATAAGTACGCTATTAGTTTAAAGGTCAAAAATTTTATGCTCAATATGCAAAAGTATGCATTTTCGTTCGTATTGCAACCTTGAAGTAATTTTTTTAACAAAAGTGTATTAATAGTTAAATAAATACTATTGCACAATATGAAGGAAATTGGATGTATTAATAAAGTCGAGAACATCGGCCTGTGTTGCTCTATCTTATCTATTGTGACACATAAAACGCATAAAACAACAATTAATATCAGCAAAATAGTAATTAACCAACACACGCTTTTTATGAACATCAAACAATAGAAGATTAAATATATAAAAATTATAACTAAACTAAATACATACATCATAATGTAAATTATTTTAAAAATATTTTATTGGATAAAATTTGCATATCATTGTTATCATTCATCTGATGTAACTCCCACTTTTTAAAAATACTGATCTTAATAAAGAAACAGCGGAAAGAGGCGTATAATTTCAGAAATAAAAAAGTGAATTAAAAAACTCGACAAAACACAAAAAAGATTTAGAAGAAGTATACAAATAAACAACAATTATAAGTAAAGCGATAGTAACGGTTTACATTAGTATTTTTTAAAAAATACGAGAAAAGTTAATTGAAAAAATAAAAAAAAGCATATGACAAAATAATTCCACGAGACTCTAATGCACGAATAGAAGAAAATTGAGAAATAAAAATAGAGAAAAATAGAAATACTAAGAATAAGATAGAAAATAAAAAAGAAAATGACCAATTGGAAATGTGCAAAGAAAGGGGGAATAAGTTATATATTAATAAAGGCGATAAAGAAAAAAGCGGCAGTGGTTTCTTTTACAATGCTTTGTTCTTAATACCTTTCATAACATTTAAAAATCTTTTAGAATTACTATCTGACGTTATACACTCGGCTAAACTTTTAAAAGATAATTATTATTCAATATAATTGACTATTCAACTCACGTGTCATGTAATAAAAATCTCACAATTTGTCATTTCTGGCCCAACTAGAACAAACTTTATAATTTATTCATTTCTAGTGAAAATTATCGGTTATTTTAACAAGAATAACATTTATAACATAACGTAACATAGCAATTATTTTGATATTTAAAAGTATAATTACTAAATGTGAATTGATACATGTCCAGAAATCTTCATTGACTTTTGTTGTTCAGTATCTGTTTTCGTCAAGTGAAAACAGATGATCTGATTGAATGATTCCATTATAAACACTCATTATGTAAACTTGAAATTATTAAAAAAAAAATCATAGAATCTCAAATATTTGAAAATTTATTGAAAAGAATGTCAGTTCTATCTTGATCAATTGTTAATTGCTATAAAAAAGTTTAACAAAATAAAATCAGTGCTACACCTTAGATGCATTGTTTTTAAAGATTATATATTTAAGTACAAAATTATTTAAATATATTTCGGTGTTTGCGTGTAGAAGCTAGAATAATGACTAACGAAAATTTTATGGGTAGATCAAATTAATAAGCAAGGAGAACCAAGTGAACAAAGTTATATAGAACACTTCGTCTATGGTAAGTATATTTGAAATAGATCTTACATACATTTGTTCATGTACGTAATTAGTACGTACACTATACATACGTTAACGTACGTAACTTGCACGTACGTCATATGTATCCATAGTCAATTGACCAGTTACCATCATTAATTTTAACGTTTTAACTTACTAACCAAAAATAATAGTCTATCGTACATAACAGTACTTTGAGTAAATACGAAACAGATAAAAACAATTTGACATGATTGACATACAAAAGTATGATTAACGTTTAGTTACAACCATGAATCAATTATTCAATTTGTTAGTTACTGTTGTTTAATCAAATTTTGCTCAACTCTGTGTAGAAGTATAAAAATATATATAAAAGCATTTTATAAACATGAACCTTATCGCTAGCTAAGTTGACGTCGTCTCGTTTAATAACATTTTTAACGGATCAAAACCGAATACAGCCGAATCCAAATTTTAATTTAAGTTACAATGTTACTAAACTAGCACGCCATCTATTGATTTTTATATGTCAATACATTTTGCTCGATGACATACCGTTAATACAGCGCTTTCAGTTGGAAAAATATTCAAAATTGATTGTAAATGATTTTTGTATAAAATTTCTGATTTGTTTTTTTTGAAGTCCCGTGGGCGAGATAACGGTCAGAATGACCGTGTTATGTTATAAAATTACAAACTGGTACTCCTGGTATTTATGCAACTATGAAAGCAACCGTGTATTGAACCGAGCTGAGAAAGTCAGTCTGCTGTATCCATCCTCGGTGGCAACATCTCGTTTGATTGATGTTAAATTTTAGCAATGGTTTTAGTTACTTATAATAAAAATATTGCTCTTTCTTAAGTTATTTAACGATACTATAAAAAGTTTAAAAATTTACATTGTCTTCATAGCAGATGATTGATGATAGTAGTATAACATATTATAGAATGATTATAGTATACACTTGTAAGATAAAAAAAATGTCGAAGGTGAACTATGGCCATTGCCCAACTTAATACTGGCATATAACCATTGGTACCATTATCCGTCAACCAAACTAATTTCTAAATAATATTGGTAATAAACCTCCGATTTTAACTTTTTTAAACACTAGTAGTTTTATTTTGCTTAATATTTTCCAATTCTTTGCTTTGATCGTATTGCTAACTACTAATGTCATATAGAGGTAAGAATTTCATTAGTAAGAATGTTATAAACATTGCAGTGTTAGTACCTGCTTTACAATAAGGTATTGCTAGGTACTAATGTCTGTCAACCAAATTAATTCCTAAATAATATTGGTAATAAACCTCCGATTTTAACCTTTTTAAACTCTAAGTCAAACTCTGCAATCATCAAAAACTCCACTACTATAGATATTAACAAGAAACAAACTTTGATTGTCAAAAATGTAGTTATGCCACGAATCTAAGGTCTTCCCAAAACACACAAAGAAAGTATCCTCCTTCGACCGATTGTGAGCACCATGTTACAAGCTTTTTGGTTTTACGAACCTTGCACGTCCAAACTCCCAATAGTCGGTGAGAGGGTAGGTTCACAAAAAAATATATATAAAAGATGTTTCAGGGCGCCAGAGCTTATCCCAAAGTAATACTTCTGTCCGCTCACAACAGAATGGTGTAGAACTTGTAACAATTCGAAGATTCGTAATCCCTCTACTCAGCTGTTCGAGTAGCCCAAACTGGTTCGTAGGGAACAATAAGCACACAAAAAAAAGAATTAACAACTTTAATCGCCCTCAGTCTATCATTAACAGTTATCACAGTTGTAGTTGTACTAAGCAAAAGTCATTACACCCCACAGTTGGAGTTACTAAAGACTAGAAAAATTTACATTAAATATTTACAACGGTATTAACGTTTGAGTTCGGAATAGTCAATTTAGAGAATTATAGAAACAAGAAAAGTTAAGATCTCGATGCCTACAACATCGGCAACCCACCACACACAATTATACAGAACCGAAGTACATGTCTTTCAACTACATACAATATGCGAGACATTGATTTCACTGATTTTAAATACCCTATTGGTAGCTACGCGTTATACTTATTTACTAACGTTAAATTGTAATCCTACAGTTCGTGAGTAATTGTACGTGACCACGATGTCTAAAGTAAATTCAAATCACTCACCCGAACTCCAGTATCCACTAGCCCAAAGAAAAACGTTTTTCTTCTTCAGTGGCCTGCAATAAAATATTAACACGAATCGTGTCACAACCCCAACTCACAAGTGATAGTTCGGCTAAAACAATTTTGTATTAAATAATTCATGAAAGCTATCTCAAAAGTAAACAAAACGTGCATCGACTACTGTATGTAGTGAGATCTAAAATAGGTGGTTATTAATATGATTAACGTCGTGTCATCCACGTGTAGTATAATTTGCCCTGGACGGCTCCGCAAGACCCCAATTTTGCGGCGTGGAAATCGCCTTCCGTCAGCGCTCGAGTACGGCAACGTGATGCCTTATTTAGTAGTAGTTTACGATATCCATTTATCGAGAATGTAACAGGTGCGAAATGAAGGAACGCAAAATGGCTGTCAAAAGGAAGACGAATTACAAACGAATTTTTACTAAAAGACGACAGTAGCTTACCCTGTAACGCTTTAAATAAATTAGCTAATTAACTAATTATAATTGGTTTTCCATTCTTTTCCAGATGGTAACGGATATATATCAATATTCAATAGTTACAGACCATTTTATATCATTCACGTGTGACGACTTTCCGTCAAATGACATCTAATGAGAAAAGGATCGTTAGAGGGCGTCAAAACCCGAATCTAATTTTACGTCGAATCACATAGGCGTACATAATGAAAATTTCGACCATAACAACCATCAATTCACTAACCCAATCGTTAGCACATTATCTAGCTGCAAAACTCTTACCATTGACAGGAAATACAGAAACTCACATTAAAGATTCTACAGCGACTTTGTAGAGGTAATTAAGAACTTGCGTATTAGTCAGCTATGACGTGGTATCTCTTTTTACTAAACTCCCGTTCGACGAAGTGTTGTTTTTGCTCAAGGAGAGAATTACTGAAGAAGTTCTGCTCATCAAACTCTGCCTTAAAAACACCTATTTTAGTTATAACCACAACTTGTTTAAACAAGTAGAAGTAGCGGCCATTGGTTCACCGCCCTCTCCAGTTATAGCCAATATTTACATGGAATATTTTGAAACTGAAATTATGAAAAATGTTGAGTTAAAACCAAAAACTTATGTTATATGACCTCATGGCAAAGATAAATTAAATCAGTTATTTCAACATTTAAACTCTCTCCATAATAGCATTAAATTTACTATGGAAGTTAGAACATAACAGCAGTCTAGCCTTTCTTGATGTACTGGTAATAAAGAAAAATAACGGAAAATTGGGGCATTCCGTTTATAGAAAGAAAACGCACACTAATGGATACTTAAACGCCAAATTTCACCACCATCCAGTACAGAAGAATACTGTTTTGCATACTTTAGCTAAAAGAGCTATACGTGTGTCAGATAATGAAAATCTACAAAAGGAAAAAGAAACACTGTTGTAGTCCCTACTACAAAATAGATACGGGTTCAAAGAGATCCAAAACGCATGGAAAAGAGCATAAAATCCAAAAGTCAAAGAAAACTTATCACCTCCTTCTAGCACCGCTTTTTTACCATACCTACTGTTGGACAGACAAAATCAGCAGGGTGCTAAAGAAACATAATATTAAAACTGTCTTTACGACTAAGGATACCCTAAACACTTGGTTTACATCTGCTAAAGACAAACAAGAGTCTCTAAAACATGCCGGAGTTTACAAAATTCCTTGTTCTTGTGTATCAAGTTATATAGGACAGTTAGAGTAAAAGAACATATGGCTGACTGCAAACACCGCAGCGTTACTAAATCAGCAGTGGCAGAACACGTGTGGAACCAAGGACACACGCTAAACTTTAACCAAACTAAAGTGTTGGCTAGAACTCCTTTCTACTTTCCCAGACTAATCCGCGAAGCTGTGGAAATAGAAAAACATCCATGTAATATGAACCTAGAAGACGGTTTAAGACTCGGCAAATCTTGGCTACCAGTATTATATCCTCTAAGACAAAGATCAACTTTCTTGGAAAAGACAACAACACTTACTACGAGTAAAAGGAACTCAGTCAAGCGGTAACAGAAAGCAAAGGTTCGTTAATCATGCTATTCTCTATTGGTATAAATATCGTCCCTTACACTTTTTCCTTCAGTGACATTTTGAAGTGACACACTGGCAACACTGAGATGACTTCCTGTGACATAACTGACCTAACCATAAACTAACTATTTGTAGACGAGAAACTTCAATAGCAGACTTCTTTTTAAATCGGAGAGAGAGAAAAGTTCTACCCTAGCTCTATTTCATTTTAACGGCATTGCAACATCACCACCTTCAATTACCCTAAACTAACTAGAATTTTTATAAATGTCCCTAAACAAATGTCATTCTTGACAACAAACCTTCAACAAAACAAAACAATAACCTAACTTTTAATTGTTTTACTTTTGAAAAACACTCGAGGTCTGAAAAAAAAAACCAAAACAAACTTGAAAAAAACACAAAAGCAAGGGTCACGTTATGGGTTACATGTACAAAGTTATAACTTCAGATTATGACTATAACTAGTGATGGACACAGTTGAATGTTTAAATAATTAAATTATCATTGAAAAAAATTAATGTATTTCATAATCATATGCAATATGTATATAAAACACTCTGAACTATATAATCAAGCATTACTCAAATAATAAACAACAAATTCTTGTTAACTCGGTTAGTAGTAATAATTAAAATAAAATAACTATCACTAGAATTATCATTAAAAAAAGAACTATAAAAACTCCATCTCCGAACAATATTAACTGTTCAGATTCATTACGTATTATAAGTTTGCATCGAAAACATAATCGAATTCTTTAGTCGAGTGAAATACCGAATTCTTTCGAACATATCTTATTCAATATTAGTGTAATAAAAACAAAAATGATCAATAGACTTCAATTATTCTAATGAATAGTCAAACCATTTATTAAAAATTCAAATAATAGTAATAATATAAACTAAGTAGATAATTTCCATTGGAATTGGAAGATTGTAGATGTTAAGAGCGCGATCGAAGTAGTGGGGATTTGATATTTTTTATTATGTGCATCATAGATGCAAATCAACGTTAACTCTTCATTCATAGATGGCACCCAACATATAAAAACTGAAATGAAATTAAAAGCGCCATTATAGTAGTTGGAATGCCATAGTTTTACGAGTATCTTAGAAGTAATACAACGTCAACTCGTCATTCACAGAGGGCATTAAAAATTAAAAAAAAATTACAGAAAATAATATGCAACCACTATAAAAACTTGAGTGCAAATTTGTTTATTATTTTTAATTTAATTCTACTGTTACTGTTTTTTTGTATCATTTTAGTCCTATTTTGTGACGAAACGTAATTTAAAATTTCATAAAGACAGTATTTATAAAACTTTGAGAAGACATTTGAAATAAGACAAATATCGAATTTCATATAATTTAAAAAATAATTTAAAATGTTTTTTCAATTTGTTATAGGAAATGTAAAATATTGGAAAATAAAAACCGAATTTTTGCTACTTCTAATTATCAATAGTGGCTTCTCTGTTAGGTCATTTGCCAATGACCCTCCAAAGAAAATACTAACAATTATGCTAGTTTCTAGTTTATATTATTGTTTATAAACGATAATAATTATTTTGCGTATTACAAAGATAGATAAATCCAGCTTAAATATAAATCTTTGATTGAATAATAATGCGTTTTTAAAGTACTTATTAATGTTGAAAAGCCCTTCTGCAGCAGCAGCCGCCACTGTAGATTTTATTACTAAAGTATTTTATATTTTCAGTGTGTATTTAGTTAGTAAAAACAAATGTACAAATATTATATTTATAGGCTCATAAGGTAGCTAATTGTTAGCAATCTTTTTATAGTTGGTGTGTCGATAGTAATCTAATTTATTTGCAAGTTTTGTTTCCAAAAATTCATAAAAAATACACCACATTTGAAGATATGTTTTTACAATAGAATTGTTTTTGAATGATAAGCTGAATCATTAATGGGTATTATTTTACAGTCAAAACCGAATACTAAACAACCGTATCGTGGGCATACAGATAACATCTGAGAATTGCACAAACGTTGACATGAAAATTGTTATATGCATCTACTTTATTATTATCGATCTCTTTTTTAAATCATCTTTTAATATTTTACTTAAAAACGACAGTAATAAAAATAACACTTAAAAAAAATAAAATACATTTTAACTGCATAAGCCTCTTATAATCTTTGTTTTTAATTTATTTAATTTAATGGATAATCATCGCGGCTGGTGGTCAATACTGCAAAAGGTTCATTTTAATATTAAATAATTTTGGAGGGTCATTGACCAAATGACCTAATGCAAAACCGCTACTTTAGGTAATTATTAGATAATTATTTTAAAGTTAAAAGTTTAAATTTTTTATCACAACAATAAAGCAATGAACCGCAAATTGTAAATAGTACTTTTAGAACACTTGTTTTAAAATGTAGATAAACAGTATCAAAGACAAGTATCATATTACAGTCAGAGCTGAATGCTAAGCGTGGGCATGAGATAAGACCCAAGAATTCATGATAAGTTATTTGTCTTTTTTAATAGTTAAAAAAATTTATTTGAAAAGAAACTTAGAAAAAAATAAAGCTTCTTATGATTTCTGTTTTTAATTTATTTAAAGAGGTACATTATTATACAAAAATGCAAATTTGTACTACTATAAGTACACTTTTCAAGTTTATTTTAGTTTATAGACTTAGGGTAACAGTAATTGAACTAAGTATGTATACTTATATAAAAATTATCCAAATTGAATTTTTTAAGTTTTTTGATTTAACAGTAAATGTACATTGAATAGAAGAAAATTTACGAAAAATGTAATTGATACGGTTTTGTTTTACCGGCAATCTTGTATGAACTTGGTATAAACCATGCTTCTATACGTATTTATCAGTTGTTTGCGTTATAGGTATGCGTATATAAAGATAGAAATACAAATAAAAGGAATAAGAATATACTATATGTATCACACGGTTTATAGTGTTATAACTATTGGTTTTAGTCTTGGAAGATTCTTATACATTTTGCCATCTCTTGCTCAAGTGCTGAACTATATTAAGTTTTACGGCGTCCATTTTTATAGCAATTGCAAAAGTAAATATTTTGCGGATACAAATAAAACGTACGGTAATCATTTTACATCTTATACTTTCACAGAATGCTTGTTTTTGTCTAACTTAGGTATTAAAGTAATATAATCGTAATTGGTTGCAATCAAAATTCAATTTACACTGATTTCAATTGTAAAATACTCGTTAAGTAAAGCTAGGTTTGATGTAAAATTTTGTCATTACCTAAACTAACATTTCCTCTTTAAAATAACATTATCACTAAGTCATAATTTTTTGTTTTTAGCGAGTTTTCTAGTCGCAAAGTTAATACTGTTTTTACATGTGGTGTCATCTATCGGGATAAACTGCAGCGATCGCCCTCTTAACGTGGCAGTGCCGGTAAAATGAAATAGAGCTAGGGTAGAACTTTCCACTCTCTCCGATTTAAAAAGAAGTCTGCTATTGAGAGAAAAGGAATAACGTTTTAACTTTTCCCCACAACCGTTAGAGGCCACTATGTAATAATTATCGGTAAAAAATACAAATACAGCAAATTTTATTTCCCTCTTTTTCGTACCTTGAAGACTAAAAACGCTGAATGGCATTTCTCAAATAAAATCGACTTAATAATGCAAGTTATTTTTACACGTGTTTGATTCTAACGTTTATTACTATTTAAAAACTGAAGGCTTTCCTATTCGTTTTAAAGAAAAGTTGTTACAATATTCACACGGTGTTGATTCGAATGAAACTGGAAGTTATTTATATTGTATTTGTGCAAATAAAAAATGTTATATAAAATAAGTCACTTTTTTTAACGCATAATTATAAAAAAGTGACAATTTTCATAACTATTCTTTCAAAAAAAAGAAAACATTCAAAATAAACCATTGTAATAATAATGGGTGCTACCATTAATGGTGCTACCCACACCCACACATTAAGTTTAAAATTTGCGCTATTTGTTTTCCCCACAACCGTTGTAGGGCGCCATAAACTGTGTTCCAAGTTTATATACAGGAGTTTCCCCTCTAAATATATCTTCTCTCTGGACCTAACTGACATTTTGACTGACATAACCTTGTTTATTGCCATATTTCTCACTAAGTTCAAACTAGGTTTATACAAGGTTTATATAATGAAAGTTAAGGTTATTACTAGAAATCCTGATGAGTATCTACGTGAAACTAAGAAAGATCTTCACAAAGGTAGTTATTATTGTAATTTTTGATCCTGCATTAATCAATTATTTTAACAGCACCACGAAATTATGATCCCAACTTGCATCCTTTTGAAGCGGCCAGGGAATATGTTAGAGCATTGAATGCCGTTAAATTAGAACGGGTTTTTGCAAAACCTTTTGTTGGTAATTTAGATGGGCATCGTGATGGAGTTTCCTGTTTAGGTAAACATCCAACAAAGTTATCAATACTTTTAAGTGGAGCTTACGATGGTGAAGTTCGAGTGTGGGATATACCACAACAAATATGTTTAAGACACTTTGTAGCTCACGACGGAATTGTACGAGGAATATCATACAATCCTAACTCGACAAATTTTTTTACAATTGGAGATGATAAAACTATTAAAACTTGGTATGCTGATATACCAAACAATGCCTCAGAGGAAGAACCGCTTAATACGATATTAAGTAAAACTGTTATAACTGGTATCAGTCATCATCAAACAAAACCAATATTTGCTACTTGTGGAGAAATTTGTCAAATTTGGGAAGAAACTCGAAGTGAACCCATACACACTTATCAATGGGGAGTCGATAGCTTACATGATATTTCTTTTAATCCTGTTCAACAAAATCTGTTATCTACTTGTGCAAGTGATAGAAGTATTATACTGTATGATATAAGGAACACAGGTCCTGTTAGAAAAGTTATACTGAAACTCCGCACTAATCGTTTAGCTTGGAATCCAATGGAACCATTTATTTTTACTTGTGCTAATGAAGACTATAAGTATGTATTATTTATTGTAATGTAATGATTGTGTTGATACATTTTTTATTAGTTTATACACATTTGATACACGGAATTTAAAAAAACCAGTAAATATTCACGTTGATCATGTATCAGCTGTAATTGATGTTGACTATTCGCCAACTGGTCGAGAATTTGTTAGTGGTAGTTACGACAAATCAATTAGAATATTTGAAGCTGGTAAAGGGCATTCTCGTGATATATATCACACAAAACGCATGCAACGTGTTACATGCATTTTATGGTCTCTCGACAATAAATATATAGTAAATGGTTCAGACGAAATGAATATTAGGATTTGGAAAGCACGAGCATCAGAAAAATTAGGAACTGTAAGTATAGAATTTATTTTTAAAAAGTATTACTAATACTGCTTTAGTTGAAGCCCAGAGAAAAAACAGCATTAAACTATAATAGTGCTTTAAAAGAAAAATATGCTACTCATCCACAAGTAAAACGTATTAGTCGTCATAGACAAGTACCGAAACACATTTATAATGCTCAAAATGAGTTGAGGACTATAAAGCAAAAACTTAAAAAGAAAGAAGGCAATCGAAGAGCTCACTCCAAAAAAGGAAAAGTTCCATTTGTACCAGAAAGACAAAAACATGTGGTTAAACAAGATGTTTAATATAATAGATGTAATTGTTACTATTTTAATTTAAGATTTTATAAATGACCTTCAAAAGATTTTTTTAATTTATCGGTGATTTTCCTGCACTGCTATAAATGAAAGTTTTTTTGCTGTGAATTTATGTGACTGCGTGACTTTAGTTCTCTTCATTGTTTTGTTGTTGCAATATATTTAGTGTTGATCTTTGTAGCAACATGTTGGGTGAGAATAAAGATTTAAATCTGTTATTTAATATGGTAACTATGAACGAAGAAAATATGTGCATATACAGGGTGACCATTTACTAAGGTTCACTATTTGTATACCGGAAACTATAAGAGGGAAAGTCTGTTAACTGGACAAAGTAGTGTAATTTCATATGCTCCTTACTATCCCATTGGCAAAATAAACGAATTTTTGAAATCTTCTATTTTTGAAAATTTGCTGCAACTTCTTTGTTTTTCAATTTATCACAAAATAGTTTGGCAATTGTTTTACAGTACGTTGGGTACTTTAAAATTATTTTCTTGCCAGGCTTTTAAGATGATCACAAACTTTTTTTCTTATGGCCAACAGATTGAATTTTTACTCATTTGAAATTGTCAATTTGTTATTACATGCCACATGCCTTATTGTACTCAAAAATCATTTTTTTAATAAATTGTTATGACTAAAAAATAAATTAATCTAAATTGCCTTAGCAGTAAAACGAAACTAATTTCACTTCAAGCAGCATTAAAGTGTACGTTTAGTAGATTATGATCAAATAACCAAATATACATGAATTGCAGGTCTAGGACACCGGATCTTGCACCTTGAGACTTATATGTTTGCTATGGATTACCACATTCTTTAAAAAGTTGTTCATGGACCATCTTACTTAGTCTCAACTTGTTCCTACAAGTAAGAAATCTTAAAAATGGGAAAAATACGTGAAATTAGTACATAAACGTGATATTCTATCATTGTTTTATACAATGAAAGTAAATCTGAACGTGTGATTGCTTCAGAACATCGTCATTGGACAGAGGAAGATTTTAAAAAAGGTCTCTGGACTGACGAATCAAAGTTTGTCCGAAGGTATATTGAAGAATATTATATGGTCACCTCAGAGTCCCGATCGAACTTTTGTGGGAAGAACTGGATAGAAATGTTCGTGGTCGGTGTTCTTCTCAGAAAGATATATGGGAAGCTTAAACGAAAGCTGGAACAATATTTCACAAGAATGCCAAGACTTGTGAAAAAAGTAATAAAACTTAAAGATGAATTTTTTGACGAAAAATCAGTTTAAAGCGTTTTCAATATTTTGTAAAATGTATTTTATTATTGATTATTTATATATATAACGCTATACTCCATACTATAGCTCCTCTCCACCCTTTTTTTTACTTTACAGGTCGTTGTGTTTCCTTGCCTCTTCTTCTATTTTACTCCATATCTTTTATTTCTTCTCTCCATTTATCAATTCTCAAGGTTTTTATATCATTTATTACTTGATCTTCTCATCTTATTTTCGGCCTCCCGTTTGCTCTCGTTTCTTGTGGCTTCCATTTCTTTCTTCTTTTTTATTTACATGTCCGTACCAGCGTATTCTCGTGGCTTTAATTTCGTTTACTATGTTTTCTCCTTTTAGTATTTCTTCTATCTCTTGGTTTCTTAACCTTATATGTAATTCTTCATTTATCTTTTTCGTTTTCTTGTCTCATCCTCTATTTCTTGTTATTTCCTCTAAGCTTCTCTTGTCACTACTGCGATGTCGTCTGCATACGCAATTACTTGTATTAACTTTTGTATTATGGATCCGGTTATTTTATAATTTCTTATTATACCTTTCAATGCTATGTTAGATAGAGCTGTAGCTGCAGATAGTCCATCTCCTTGTCTTACTCCTTTTGCTTGTTTCACTGGGTTTGTAAATCTTTCTTGTGTTATTACAACTCCCTTTGATTCCTCCAATGTCATTTTAATTAGTAGTTTTATCTTGGTTGGTATTCCTAATGTTGATATGTCTTTCATTATCGTTTTTCTCTTTAGCTGCCAAATTCTTGTTTAAAGTCTATGTACAAAATATGCAGATCAATCTCTCTTTCATAGCATTTTTCTATCATCTTATTTATCATGTGTATTGCATCAACTGTAGATTTTCTTTGAATGGATCCATTTTGGTATTCTACATCCCTTGTGTGTATTTATTCAGTGTTTTCAACATTATACACTGTATTTAGTAGCATTATTCTTCTATAGTTGTCACATTTTGATAAATATCCATTTTTTGGTATAGGCGTTATCATCACTAGTCGCCATTCTTCAGGCATTATTCTTTTTCCCATACTGCCACTAGTAACTCTTATATATTCTTGTTTTTAGCTCGTATCCTACGTTTCTTAGTATTTCATTGTATACAATGTCTGTCCCTAGTGTTTTCCATTTTTTAGATTATTTATAAGTAATATTGTTTACCTCTTCTTGTGTTGGGTTTTTCAATGTCTCTTCTTCTTGCGTGTTATTTGTTTCTTCATCTCTGCTAGTACCTTCTTCTGATGTTTCCATGTTCTCTAGGTATTCTTGCCGTTTTTTATTTATTCCTGTTATTGCATTCTTCCTTGTTTGCTGTCTTATTTGTCTATATAATTTTGTGTTGTTTTTATTGTCCTTTTCTAACTCCTTCATTCTTGCTTTTAGCCTGATGGCTTTGAATTTTCTGCTTCTTGAGCTATTCTTTTATTGCTGTGTTCTCTGAACTATCTTTGTTCGTCCGGTGATCTTTCTGTCGCTGGTCGTTTCTTGCTTTTCGCCTCTTCGTTCTTATTTTCTAAAGCGTAATTTTCTTCCTGTTGTAATTGCTGAAGTGTTAGTTTATAGCCGATAAGATTTGCCTTGTATTGCTTTGTTCTCGCTTCTTTCATGTTATTAATGTTCTTCTTTTGTTGCCGTACCTGTTTTGTATAATCTTCTGAAATCCGGATTTCTGTCCCTTTTAATTTATTGGTTGCTTTAAGGACTTCTATTTTCTTATTCCATGAGTTAAATTCTATAACTGGTCTATTTTCCCTTGTTCTTGTGGTTTCCTACCCAACAAATACAAGGATGTCCCGGGGACATGATGTTGCGGATCACTGATTGTCCCAAAGCCGTCCCATTTTGGTTCTGTGTACGTCCTGGGACGTCCCTTTTAGATGACTGTAGGATATGTACTATATACGTATATTATATTTTTATTAAGAAAAGTACCATTTCCAGTTAAAGTACATCTACTTTGTGGTTTTTTCTATTGTTTTTTTTATTCAGTAAGGAGACTTAACGTACTCCTCTGCAACTTGACGTAATGAATGAAAATAACTATCAAATAAAATACAAATTATTATTACATAAAACTATATTTTTAAATAATAATCCAAATTATATTCAATTAAAATAAATTTAGATTATTTCATTTTTTTATCTTCTCGATCCCGGCGTTCTTTGGCTCTCCTTAGCGAGTTTTTTACACTTTCTTCCCGATTTTTTTGAGTGGCGCCTGAAACAATGCAACTACATAAGAGATGGTAATCGTTATGTAAAATCGATAAAAAAGTTAATACAAAAACCTTATTTTGGTATTTCTATGTAATCAGAATTTACATTTTTCTAAATTAAAGAATTGATAAAGTGATACTTCTTTTGTAGAATTATTGATTGATCTTTTTGACGATTCTATTATTGATTAAATCATAAGAGATGATCGATTATAACCAATTAAAAATTGTTTAAATCGTTTTTAAAAAAAAAATTAACGCGCCAGTTTTGCAAATTCATTAAGAATTTTTATACGTTTCGCATTTACATTTCATCAGAGGAATGTGATAAAAACAAAACTATTTCTAGACGTATTTCTAACTACCTAACTAATTATTGCGGAAATAGTAATACATCAATACGAGAATAATAGTTAGATTAGCGATTTTGTGCCTTATCGGTCATGTTGATATTTTTGGATGACTTATTGTGAATCGCGACGATAAAAGTCGTGAGATAACGTCACACTTTTAAACCTTTAATACAAAGAGAACATTTTTTAAATAATTTTTTGAGTAAAAAAATAATTTTTTTTCAGTTCACCGCATAGGCGGGATGTACCTAGGTAATTTTTGTGTACCTAAGTACCTAGAAAGGTACTTTTTAATTAATGTACCTTTACGTGTACCTAGGTACTTTTTAGCAAGTACCGTTAATGTGTATAAAACTTCATTGTTAAAAGTGCAAATGTAGGCAGTGACAGCACACTTAAAGACAGCCCTCGGATGAATCATTTACAACAATGCAATTGGACTGTTAACATGAGTAGCCAGGGAATCGAACCGAATGCGATAAATTTCGAAACGTAATAATTTGTATAAAATAGAAGATGATTTTTAGAGAAAAGAGTTGTGGAGTTCTAGGAAAAAGCAAACAATTATAACTGATTATATAACACAATTACATTATAATAAAATTTATTACGAATCGTATTTCTGCTTATATAAACAATACGTGCTTAATGACTTATTCTAAAAACGACATATTTGAGTTTGTATTATACTAAATTATATAAACATAGCGTCAATGCTGTAAGCACGGCCTCAATGAAAATTAAGGTGTCGTGTACGTCGAATAGTAATAAGTGTTCTCGGATAAGTACAAAATGATCGGTCCCTTGAAGTACTTACTAACCGACGTCAACTGTATCACTAAACAGAGTGTACCACTTTGATATACCAAAGGAGCGTACGGGTGTTGAGTAGGCACCAGAGAACAAAAGAAGGAAAGTGGGCACGCGCACTAAGTTTGCATTTGTTTTTTCCCGCATAGGACATCCCATCGTACGTTCTTCATTGACATCCTGACGACGTCCTATTAAAGACATCCTATACAGATCCGTTTTAAAGCCCGGGATGTAAAAACATCATTTGGACATAAAACGAACGTCCCTGGGACGTCGTGTGTTTACTGGGTACCTATTCTCTTTATCTCGCGGAGTTCCGTTCCATTAATGACTAGATTGTAGAAAGTTCTTCACTAGGAGGGGCAAATTAAAACACTTAAGATTTTTTTATGGCGACGTTTCGTGCAACCAGGCGTGCACTCCTTCAGGCCAACTAAAAGGTTAGAGTGGAAAAGTCCTTAACTCCAAACGACATGAAACTATTACACAATATAAATTACAGTTAACATGAAAAATTGTTAAAATATTTCTAAAAAGTCAAATAAATTAAAATAGTTGTAAATGAACAATTACTGTAAATGACAAACAATTATTTTTCATGTCGTTTGGAGTTAAGGACTTTTCCACTCTAACCTTTTAGTTGGCCTGAAGAAGTGCACGCCTGGTTGCACGAAACGTCGCCATAATAAAATCTTAAGTGGTTTAATTTGCCCCTCCTAGTGAAGAACTTTCTACAATCTATTCATTAATTCAATATTAAAGGAGGACGTAACTACAGTACTTGAATATCACATTTCTTCCAATAATGCCAAAGTGCACGCCTGGTTGCACGAAACGTCGCCATAATAAAAACTTAAATGGTTTAATTTGCCCCTCATAGTGAAGAACTTTCTACAATCTAGTCATTAATTCAATATTAAAGGAGGACGTAACTACAGTACTTGAATATTCCGTTTTCATGTTTAATGTTATTTCCATTTTGCTTAGGATTTTTTTTATTTCTTCCATCAGTATTGGTTCCTTTTTATTGTCGTTTTCTTTTATTCCTTGTACAATTTTGTTTTTGCGTATTTCTTTCACTAGTGATTCCATTCTTATGTTTTGTTCTATAATTCGTTTTTCATTCATTTTGTTGAGTTTTTAATTATCACTTTTTATATTTTGTATTTCTAATTGCAGGGCGTCTATTTTTGCTTCAATACGTTTGTTTCTTTCATCTATTGCTGCAAGCTTATTGCTAATTTTGCCTAGTAATTCTTCCATATTATACCTCTCTCTTCTGTTCCTCTTTTGTGCAGTGAAACCCGTTGTGTTAGCTCCTATGTGGTGCATCGTTTATCCACTGGCGGGCTTAGCATCGTCCGTCTTTTTATCTATTCTTAGGCTTACTTAGTTCGTCCATGAACCCAAACGGTCGCTAGCTTCACTCCCCTATTGTGGAATAGATATTGGTGTTCTCTTAAAATCTTTAATTTTAGAGAGTTAACCCACTAACTATAACAACATTCAAATGCAATTACAGTGCTTTATTCTCGTTGCTAAACTTTTTTGTTCATCTATAATTTACTACTTGTTTATTTTTTGCGGGTATTTGACTATTAATATTTAATTTAATTATTTGCTCTTATTTGACATTAACAAAGCATTTCAATTACGTGCGTTAATAAAATAAAATTGTTGGTGTATAAATTATTAGTGATAACCATTAACGTCTGTTTACTATGATAATAGATATTTCTACTAATATGAATTACACAATTATTTAGATTACTATAATAAATACATGTTTTACCTTTTAAACATACTGTATAAACTTCTCACTATTATCTGTCCACTAAGTACTTATCTCTTTTTTATTTTTACTAATTTTGCAATTTAGACTAAGTTATTAAAATACCAGAGCAAGTTCACTGCACTGCACTACACACAACGCTCGGAGTATATATCATTGATTATTTAATGTATGTAATATGTGAAATTTTATGATTATAAACTTCTAGCTTCGTACACATTCTAGTTTTTTTTTGTTTCATTTTACTTTCCTACTTTTATTTGGGTGGTGTTAAACTTTAAGAATTAGAAAAACATTTTTAAAGCCTTTATTTTGCTTACTTGAAATAATTATGAAAGAATAAAAAAATAAATAAATCTAAAAGATAAATTTTGCTTTAGGAAGTTTGCTCTATACACGTAGGTATTATACTTAAGCTTTACAGGCATTTATTAAATTGCTTCGTATGCAGAATCTGCTGTTGGGCTAACTGATCCATTTAAAAATTCTTCTAATTCATCTCTGTGTGATGCATTTTCCTCTCTAGATCTTTTCTTGATTTTTTTATCAGCTTTAGTAGTTTTTTCTTTTGATTTTTTACTTTTATGTTTTTTCTCAGACTAAAAAATGTTTATAATTAAATATTACAAAAACTCATATAACTAACTACCTTATCCTTTTTCTTTTCTTTTTTTAAAGAATTTAAACTAGCAGGAGCACTCTCACTATCGCTGTTGGCACTAATATTTGCTGATGCATGACTATGTTTAGATGAAAGCAGTTCCATATGCACATTCGAAGAAGTAACGCTAGTACTATCATCATATGCTGTACTACCACTGTAATCAAGTGTGTGACTAACTGCAGAAATATCTTCACCACCTTTAATAATACGCAAAAGGAATATTTAATACAGTTGAATAAATAATACAAACCTTCTGGTGATCTCCTCCACTTGGTATCAGTACTCATCCACGTATCAAAAGCTTCAGAAGTAATTTCTGAAATTTCCGAATTAATTGTAGTATCAAATTCATCATTAGTTTGTTTCATATCATAATCATCTGGTAGAGTCTTGTCACCTTCAACTTCATTACCTAGTTCGGTAGGTCGCTTTGATGAGGTACTGTACCTTGATTCAGAATGAGTGGGCTTTACATATAGATTTGATTTAACTAAACCACCATCTTCCGGATCGAAGTCATCCTGAAACTCAGATACCAAAGGATTTCCTGTATCTTCATCGCTACAAGACAAAACAGTTATGTACAACAAATCATCTTCATATAAATATTTACCTTTCAGAATCATCAACTTCATTAACGTTATTATGAGAACTAGATTGCACATCGTCTAAGAAAGTCCTATCCAGTTGCCCACCATCAGGACAAAACTCTTCCACTGAAGTAATAGGACTAACTTCGAGACGACGTAAATCTGGAAGACTTTCATCTTTGCCTTTTGGAAGAAATCCTGAGCCTTGACTTGAACTTTTTGGTATATTAGAAACATCTGCAATACCTACTTTTTTGTAAACGCTTCCTGTTAAAGGATTGAAAGGAATTGGTTTGCCAGCACCAATTATGATAGGGCCACTGTGAGAACGTTTCATCGAATCCAGTTGTACTGGTGGTTGTTGACTAGTTGAACTTAGATTAGTAGAACTTTGTGGTGTAATATTCGCGTTTAAATCAGCAATTTCTCTTCTTTTTTTAACTAAGTTATCCAGAAATTTATTATAATTAGCTTCGTCTGATTCAAAATACATATCTAATTCTTGAATTGTGGCTCTCGTCTCATCGTCATTTCGTTCTAGTTGTCGTAAAAGAGTTTCCTTTTGTAATTGTAAAAATGGAAGATTAAAAAATTTATGAAGCAACTTTAAACCAAATCCGTTTCTCATTGAAGACTCTGCATATCTTACTTGTGCATTTCGAGTACTAAAAACAATCTAGTTTTAGATTTATGTGAAACAAATTTAAAATATTTATATTTAAAGTAAAGTCTATATAACTTGTAAAAATTTCAAAAAAGGGCATATTTTTGGTTTCAACAACCCTATGATTCTAGATGTAGAACTAATTTACATTAAAAATTCGTGTCTTTATTTTAGTTACATACAAACTTTTAAGTTTAAGTTTGTTATTAAAAAACTAATAAATGTCATTTTCAACAGTAGTAACTTTATCATTTGGGAATATACTGAAAAATTGTTTTCACCAATTCATCTTAGGTACTAGTTTCTAATAGTGTCTCAAATGGTTCGGTCATGAATAAATAAAAACAATTTTTAAAACTAAATGAAAAGAACAATCTAAGATCTAAAGATACATTACCTAATTCAAAGACAAAACATTTATCACTGTGCAAAAAGAACTATAGAAATTTACTAACATCTATAAGAACTCATACCTTATAATCGATTCAATAAAATAAAGTACGTGATCCGGTGTTACTGTCCTGTGATGAGACATATCACAATGGTTGGCTAAAATAATAACTGGTATATGAACTGGAACCTTGGTTATTTCCCGCTGCACATATTCAAAAGTCCTAACATTATAAGCATTACTCAATGACACAAATTAAATAGATATTTTACCATGTCTTTGTTAAATCCATCATCATTATAACACCGTTCGTTCCTTTGTAAACATCCAAAAATTCTGCATCTAGTGCAGGTTCAGTGGGCATCTCAATTTGTGAATTCTCTAACTTTAAACCATCAAAACGTTTTTTCTTTTTACCTCTATCGACTACATCCCATACTTCAACTTTAACAATATCGTCTGTTGCTTTATAATTCCAATGAATCGATGCCACTTGTATTTCTTCGGTAGGAATATATTCTTCCACAAATTTTTTACCTTGTAGCCGATGAAATAGACAAGTCTTTCCCACATTCCGATCTCCCTTAATGACAATTTTCACTAAAAATATTTTTAAACAAATCATAATCAAGTTGTTCTTACTTACTGTTATATTGTACACCACGTGCAAATTTTCTTTGAAGAGATGTTGACATTGTTTGATGTCCTGGGGTACGTCCAGGTTCACCTGAATTTGTAGGAACCTCATTCTTGCTTGTTAATCGTTTGAATGCCGAAAACATTATAAAAATCTCTTAATGTAGTACCATATGTGTATGTTAAGAAAGTGAATACTGCTCCGTCAATCTCCATATAAGTAAATTTTAGTTGCAACGCAAAGCCTCCATATTACCGTATACTATTTTAATAAGAAATATTGGCTTTTTAATAGTTTACATGAAAAAACAGTTAGAACAGATGATTAACCTTTATACTTTCTTTAGTTTTGGTAACTGTGCTGTAAGGCTTGGGGTTTAAAATATGTAAAATTTAGGTTGGTAATGATGGTATGTCTAAATAAAATACAGGGTTGTCTCTGGCTGAATTTAAAAAATGAGTGCGTTTATTTTTTACTTTGTGTTAGGTTTGAAACTGAAATGTTTTCGCTTTTACGATTAATCATGAGATCTCATCATTTTGAATTAAATCTAACGATTTTATAAATAAACCGCATTTTTTATATTTCTTAACAATAAAAACTAAAAAACAAATATTAAAAATAGAACGATATACGTTATATTATGAAATGAATACCCCAATGAGCAAATTGTAGCTAAAACCGTCTTTTTCATAACAACTTTAGCTTTTGGAGTCACTCTTTAGAACACTTTTAAGTGGCTTGTGGAAAAACTGAAGCCTCCAATTTTTGAAAAAATAATTTATTGTCATTAACTTACTAGTAGAAACGTTCTAAAAAAACACGTATTTAACACATTTTCTCTTGATTCAATAAAAGTTCTTATTTTCTCGATATACAAGGTTTCTTGAAATGTTGAGATTTTTTAATTTTTTTTAATAAGTTAATATACTAGATATTACCTGATTTGTTATTAGCCCCGCTTTTTTTGATAAACTAAAAAATTATTTACAATGGTGCTGAATTGTGTTCAGTATGTGCTACCTTGTGCCGTAAAAACAATTTCTTTTTTTCTTCATTTATTTTACGGAGAATATCAATTTTTACGATAACAAATAGCCCCGCCTTTTTCGATACAATCAAAAATTACTAGTGTGCTGAATTGTGCTCAGTATTGTTATTTTTTTTATGCCGATTTTATGAAACAACATATTATTTATTCTTTTAATTTTAAAATATTTTGTTTTTAGAATTATCTGAAAAAAAAAACAAATTCGGTTTCATACTTTTGAGAACCACCAAGCACGGTGTCGTGTACCACTACTAGTGGTACGCGTACCACAGTTTGGGGAATGTAAGATTTGTAGATACAGTACAAGTTATCCCTCTTGGTAATTCTGTTTGCAAAATCCTTTTTTCCGTCGTAGCTTTTTTTATGTTGGTATCTCTGTAACAGTTTTATCTAAGTGCCTTTTTAAGGTGGAACTACTGCAAGTTGTAGCTTTCCTTTTGGGGTCTCTTTCCCTAGTAGAGCAAAACGTTTCTAAATCATTTACATTTGTAACATTTTTAATACGCTTAAATGGTACATTAAAACGTTTTCAAATCAATGTCATACTGCTTCAAAAGCGAATCCGAACATTGTTTTTTAGACGGTTTTTGAAGCGCATACAAATCGATTTCAGAAATAATACCAAAATTGACTGAAAAATTATTGCCTAAATCGTGTTTGTAACATTTTCAGTTAGTTTCCACTAAATATTAAACGTTGATGTCCAAAATAATTTACGGAGTTATCTACGTAACGTTGCAGAATAATACACAGTTATCATCTTTTAATGTTTCTAGAAACGATTTACACGTACATTTTTTGAATGATTTGTATTTGTATTTCCAAAACTATACATATGAAACCGCTAAACTTAATACAAAAAGCTATTAGATAGCTTTGTTTTTTGACGATTCAGTATTAATCGTAACCTTTGCCAAACGTAGAAATAACGAGTCTCACTCGTGATACACATTATATTTTTTGGTTGTTTATAAAGCAATATATCAAATGACGTTTTTTATTCGTTAAACAAGTCCAATCGGCCGTCAAGACCAAGTTCTAGTAAGTTTTCCTATCCTATATTTTGAACGCATAATTGCATTATTTTGAAATTGAACTTTATAATCGTTGCAAACCCCGCCTGTGTAAACGTTCCAAAAACATTTCAAAAAATCGTTTTTTGAACGTATACTTTCCTTATTTTGGATTTAAACTTAATAATCGTTTCAATGCTATTTTAAGAAACAATTTAATAAATTAAATGAACATGAATAAGTAACGACTCTAGTTATCATTTTTAGAAGTGTTTTAAAACATTTCAAGAATGATTTAGGAAATGATTTATAGAGACATTGCAAAGGGCGGACATTTATCAAATTTGAGACAAGTGTGAAACGATTCTGGTATATTTCTTTATTTCATAAAAATCGTTTTTAAAATGTTGCAGAAATGAATTTTTCTACTAGGGTTACGTCTAAAAAAAGTGGATTTCTATTTTGCTCTTTTTCTATAGTAAGTTTGATCGCTCTATGCAGTGCGTTAATGTGACCCCAAAATTGTTGGTTTTTCATAGATCATTAGGTAAAATGAACCATGCAACTTTGCTTACAATAACTATGAGAAATTTGAACCAATATAGTCTCTGTGCCTAGCATTATTCAAGTTGTTAATTTTTTAAACCCAAACGACAAACTAATTCGCCCAGCATAAAGATTCATCATATTTCAAATTTCTGGCGAAAAATTTGAATAGATTAAGGCGAGGTCTCAGTCGATCTACAACTCCGGAACGCGCGTCGATATTATTAATCACATTCTAGCAATTACTCACAAATGCTTACATACTACTGTAGTAATCTTTCAAGTCATCGACTTTAGAACAATTGACAATAAACGTTGTTCTCAGAAGGAATTTTAGTTTTATACATAGTTTTTAATAAAGTGAAACTTTTTGTGAAAGTTTCGCTTCGTTCAAAAACTACAAATCAAAATTAAATCTCTTTATAGGAAGACGTTTATTGTTAATAATTTCAGAGCCGATGACTTTTAGGTTGATCACAATATTTGCGAGTAATTAATACAAATGTAATTAAAAATACCCATGCGCATTTCGGAATTGCGACTTGATTGAAACCAAGTCTGATTAAAGATTTATCCTCTCAACGCGGAAAAGCTATATGACAAAATTTGAATTGTTCTGTTGAGTAATTTCTGAAATTTTTAAGTAAATGTAACAGGACAACAGGCAGCCATTGTGTAAAAACATGATTTTTGGACTCTAAGAGGTTGTGAAACATAAAGATTCGACAACCGCAGTCATTTTTTAGTAGAATAGGATACTTTTCTTCTTTTAAAATGAAAAGTGAAAAATATTGTCATTTTCATGAAATTTGTAAACGCAAAAAATATATATAAATACATACATATTTGCGACGTAAAGTAACACATTTTGTCTAGTAATTTTATATTTCATCAAAAAAAGGCGGTGCTATGTATTATCGTAAAAACCGATTTGTTTCTTTGAAACCTGCAAATGAAGAGAAAAAACATATATTTGTACAAAACTAAGTACATTGAAAAAAATTTGATAATTTTACTATGAAAATCATTGGTCACAAAATGATCAATGATTTTCACAGTATAATTATTTACTGGATGGAAAACTATATTGTATTTACTACAAAAATATTGATTAAAAAGAGGTAAAAAACTTACGCATTACAATTTTTACTTGGGTAACTTGACATTTATGATTAAATATTACTGCAGAAAACATGAATAAAGTATTGCAATTATTATTTTTTACCATTACAGACATGTAATCTTAACGTATACACGGATTGTTTTATATAATAATAATTTTGCCGTATTGAACTCTGCAAATTATGGCACAACTCAGCACAATAGTGACTTTTCATTTTATCGAAAAAGGCCGAGCTATGTATTATCGTAAAAACATTTTTTTTCATGAAATCTACAAATAAAAAGAAATAGTTGTTTTTACGACACAAAGTAGTACTTAATGAGCACAACTCAGCACACTAGTTGTTTTTGATTTTATCGAAAAAAAAACGGAGCTATCTGTTATCGTAAAAACTGATGGTTTTTTGTAAAAACAGTAAATGGAAAAAAGGAAATTGTTTTTGCGGCGGAAGGTAGCACATACTGAACACAATTCAGCAGAATAATACCTTTTAGTTTATCAAAAAAGACGGGGTTAAATATTTTCTATCTATTTCTTCTGTGTGCTGTTCCATTATAAACAAATTCTTGTCCACGTTAACAAAATTTTCAAATGCCATATGGTTGATATCTACTAAAGTTGCATATAAAGCCCATAATGATATAAACTGAGTAAGATAATGAAAGAAAATCATCTTCATCCCAATCAAATTTGACTTCTCTTTCTTGAAAATCATTTGTAACAATGTCTGCTTTTTGAAAACAATTTATAACGGTTAGCTGTTTTACATTGATATTCTATATTTTGCTGAGATCTCTAATGGTCGTCAGTAAACTTATACTAGTGGTGTGCATGTCAATGATTTCTTTGGTAAACAATAAACATTTAAAGAAAAACTTTGTCTAATCTGCATTAAAAATATCATCTTCAGCGTATCCACCACTTAAAGTAAGTAAGTTTTGAGAATCGGATAACAATGTATTTTCCGTATTTTCCATCGATTGCTCATTCTAAGTACAAAAAAAAGTCAACTGAATGCTGCTGCTCAATTAAAACTTAAAATAATTGAATACCGTGTTGCATGTATAGTTTTATGTTTGCAGTGCATCTATTAATTTATTCAAGTACGTATCTTAACTCACCTGCGTAACGTCACCTCCATAAACTAAGTATTTGTAGACGAGTAACTTCAATTGAGAGAAAAGGAATAACGTTTTAACTTTTCCCCACAACCGTTAGAGGCCACTATGTAATAATTATCGGTAAAAAATACAAACACAGCAAATTTTATTTCCCTCTTTTTCGTACCTTGAAGGCTAAAAACGCTGAATTGCATTTCTCGAATAAAATCGACTAAATAATGCAAGTTATTTTTACACGTGTTTGATTCTAACGTTTATTACTATTTAAAAACTGAAGGTTTTCATATTCGTTTTAAAGAAAAGTTGTTACAATATTCACACGGTGTTGATTCGAATGAAACTGGAAGTTATTTATATTGTATTTGTGCAAATAAAAAATGTTATATAAAATAAGTAACTTTTTTTAATGCATAATTATAAAAAAGTGACAATTTTCATAACTATTCTTTCAAAAACAAGAAAACATTCAAAATAAACCATTGTAATAATAATGGGTGCTACCCACACCCACACATTAAGTTTAAAATTCGCGCTATTTGTTTTCCCCACAACCGTTGTAGGGCGCCATAAACTGTGTTCCAAGTTTATATACAGGAGATTCCCCTCTAAGTATATCTTCTCTCTGGTCACCTCATTTAATCATCTACGTTATCTTCTAGTTGTTTTTAGTGTACTCATGCAGTTCTTAGAATAACAACTTTGTGATATAACATTATTTTGTATTTATTTTTATTTTTGGTGTCAGTAAATTACTGAGAAAAATGTATAGTTCTTAGAACTACATTAAACATCATAACTAGGTCTGAGTAGTGGTATCGATATCGATACAAATTCCGTATCAATATTCGATACACAGAATGCCATATCGCTCACTTCTAATCATAATATCATTTTTGATTTCAGATTTCTTTTATTTTACAGTGTCAATAAACTTATGACAGTATTAAATGTGAGATGTCATTAATTTTCGATTTATTTGGCTCCGATTTAATTTTTTTGAAATGTTGCATTAGAACATTATTTTTGCTTGTATTGATGCTACCCAACAAACACAAGAATGTCCCAAGGATGTCCCGGGGACATGATGTTGCGGATCACGGAATGTCCCAAAGTCATCCCATTTTGGTTCTGTGTACGTCCTAGGGACATTCATGGGACGTTCTTTTATCACAAATGTGTGCATCCCTACGATGTCCTTATAGGACATTCTTGTGTATCTGCAACGGGATGTCCCTTTTAGATGGCTGTAGGATATGTACTATATATGTATATCATATATTTTTATCAAGAAAAGTACCATTTCCAGTTTAAGTACATCTACTTTGTGGTTTTTCCTATTGTTTTTTTTATTCAGTAAGGAGACTTAACGTACTCCTCTGCGACTTGACGTAATGAATAAAATTAACTTTATCAACTAAACACAGATTATTATTACATAAAACTATATTTTTAAATAATAATCCAAATTATATTGAATTAAAATAAATTTAGATTATTTCATTTTTTTATCTTCTCGATCCCGGCGTTCTTTGGCCCTCCTTAGCGAGTTTTTTATACTTTATACAATGCAACTACATAAGAGATGGTAATCGTCATGTAGAGTCGATAAAAAAGTTAATACAAAAAGCTTATTTTGGTATTTCTATGTAATCAGAATTTACATTTTTCTAAATTAAAGAATTGATAGTGATACTTCTTTTGTAGAATTATTGATTGATCTTTTTAAAGATTCTATTATTGATTAAATCATAAGAGATGATCGATTACAACCAGTTAAAAATTGTTTAAATCGTTTTTTAAAAAAAAAATTGTAAACGCGTCAGTTTTGCAAATTCATTAAGAATTTTTATACGTTTCGCATTTACATTTCATCAGAGGAATGTGGTAAAAACAAAATTATTTCTAGACGTATTTTTAACTACCTAACTAGTTATTGTGGAAATAGTAATACAATACGAGAAATACTGAGAAATACGCACAGTAATCATAACTATGAATACCAAGAACGCGATAACGTTATAGTTTCTTAGTTAGATTAGCGATTTTGTGCCTTATCGGTCATGTTGAAATTTTTGGATGACTTATTGTGAATCGCGACGATAAAAGTCGTGAGATAACGTCACACTTTTAAACCTTTAATACAAAGAGAACATTTTTTAAATAATTTTTTGAGTAAAATTTTTTTTACATAACATAAATATTTTCAATTCACCGCATAGGTATGCGCGCGAGATGGGGTTTTAAATTACCATTATTAATAATTGTGATCTTTTAATTTCAATAAACTTTTATTAATTTTTAGTAATTCAAAATAATAATTATAAATGATGATTTTTATACATTATAAATAAATACAAGGTACCAAAAACTTACCAAATAAATTTGTTTATGCACTAAAACACCCAAAAAACGTTAGATAATAAAAAGTACAGATAAATAAAGTAGTCAGAACACCAACAAAAACAGATACAGAGTGCAAACAGAATGTACCACTTTGATATACCAAAGGAGCGTACGGGTCTTGAGTAGGCACCAGAGAACAAGAAGGAAAGTGGTCACGCGTACTAAGTTTGCATTTGTTTTTTCCCGCATAGGACATCCCATCGTACGTTATTCATTGTCATCTTGAGGACGTCCTAGTAAAGACATCCTATACAGGTACGTTTTAAAGCCCGGGATGTAAAGACATCATTTGGACATAAAACGAACGTCCCTGGGACGTCGTGTGTTTACTGGGTATAATTTCGCCTTCTACATTAATCAAATACACGCTGTATGTATTTATGTATGTATTTACTCGTTTCTAACCAATAAAAAAAAATCATTCGGTTATTGTTGTCAAAAGCCCCAAATGTGATTCTATTAAGCGGCGTGCACTGTATTTATTTAATATAGTTTAATTCCTATTTTGTATGTTTAATTTCTTTCATTATATTATATCTTCTATATAGGTTTCTATTTTAATAAAATATTTTTTTATGTATAGTTATCAGTCAAATAATGAATAAAATATATAAATTATTCAATCATTGTATTTTTTCATAAACTTTATGTATAGTTATCAGTCAAAGAATGAATAAAAGATATAAATTATTCAATCATTGTATTTTTTCATAAACTTTGCATTTTTTAAACTTGATTATTAGTAGTCAGCAAAATTTAGCAGTTTCAAATTTTTGTTGTTCTGAGTCGACGATTCAGCTGATATGTAACCGACATTAAAGTTACCGTACATAAACATTATTAGTCACAAGTCACAAGCCCGTAAAAATTTCAAGATAATTTTGTCGAATTTTATTACGTCACTACTACAAGTACACCATCTGTCAAAGAAAAGACAATTTATTTTAAAGTTGTGATGGTTATTTTATCTGCTACTCAAAACAATTTTTCTTACTTTGCCATCTGTTGCTAATTTTTCGTATGTTACAAATATTATAGGTAACTAACATTTTTGTATCCGTATTAACTGCCAAAACCTTCATATACGCTGGCTATCTATATACCCCTGTATATAGGTACCTTATTTATCTGTGATTTGATATTCCATCTTTGGATATTCCAACTGAGCTATTCTACAGCATATATGTTTCGTTCACCGACTGCTTAATATTTTAATAATCTTTGAATTTAAAATACGAAAAATATGGGCGTTTTAGATCATACTTTTAGATTTTGAGTTTGAAATAGTTATTTGATGTGTTCAAACTAGTACTTTTTATAAGAAATTGCTGTAATTATAGGTATAATTGATAAATTATTGATATGATTTTTTAATCTTTTTATTGAAAATGAAAAGATTTTAAATAAGATTTATTTAATTTTAATAAGTTGATTTTGTATTCTGCATTACACGATTTGCATACGACCTGTCAAAATATTTTCAATATTGACAACCATGTAACAGATGTTTTTGAGATTTTTAAGTATTTATTTTTCTATGTGTGTGGATTGTTTGTTTATATTTATAAAGAAATAATACAAAACAAGGATTAAGTATGGTTTATTTGGTATGTGCTTCAATGAATGTGTGTTGTTTTTTTATCCGTTGCATTTAAATTTTAGCAGAGAAGGCATGTTACATAATTGTACTGTTGTGGGGTACGGTAGTTAAATAAGGATCAAGTATCAGTTTATTTAATTCCTGTTTCGACACATATTTGTGCATAAAAATGAACTCTCACAACTTGAAGAGAAAGTTTCACAAAAACGAAATATCGAAGAAAAACCAACAGTATTAGAAGATGTTACCTATCTAGGCTAACATATTGGTGATGTTTTGCATGAAAGAAAAGATACGAAAAAAAATAAACAAAAAATTGAAGTAGTGTACCTAGTACAATTTTTCAAACAATGTAGGTACTTATATTAAGTGATTAAATAAATAACCATTGAATGTTTGATTATGTGAAAACTAATCGTACTTATATTTCTTACATAATACTAACAATCGACAAGACACGAACAACTGAATTAATAAAATATTTGACCTTCCGCTTCTTTTCTTTGGAAAACTTTCTAAAATATCTTCTTCACTGTGTAACGGTAGACAATCTATTACAAATATCCTTTTTATAAACTCACAGCACACTTTTGTCAATAAGGATTCCACATTGGTCATTAATTTTGTGTTGTCAAAAAAAATCTCACTAAAAACACGTCTACACAAAATCCTACGAAAAAAGTAAAAAGAATAGCTTAATGCTAATGAAAACAATGTAACAGCTGGTTTTGTTTACCCCAATTTTTGGGAGCTCTTCATTTTGTAAATATGAATGATAATAAATGATTAATAAAAAAACAACAGCTCCTTTAAAGTAACAAAGTCGGCTTAAAGAAACAATAATACTAATAAAGAGGGCAAAGAGGCATAGTTGAAGGCTCTTGAGAAGCTGTCAATGAAGTAGTTGTATAAGGGCCAGTTGTACAATCATGGTTTAATCTACAGTTTAACTAACCTTGGTTCAATTTCAAAATACTGTTATATTATGGGTTGACAATTTTGTCCTGACCAATAATATGATAGCATTTTAAACTTAAACGAATAAGTTTAGTTAAACCGTAGTTTAAACCATGATTGTACAACTGGGCCTAAGAGGAGTCCCGGAAAAAAAGTCACCGGTAAAATGGTCACGGAAGTAACTTCCCCAGAAATAAATTCACCCAGAAAAGAAGTCACCGGAATAAAATTCACCAGGATAAAAAGTCCCTAGAAAAAAAATTACTAGGAAACAAAGTCACCGAAAAAAAATATATTTCTAGTAATTCAAAACTGCACAATATTGCCTATTCAATTGAATCTCTTTCTTTAATAATAAGAAAGACACTAACCCATGGTTGCGTACTCAATGTGGTATATATCAGTTTTAACAAAATCACACAAAGCTTTTACGGCATCGCCTATGATGCAATTTGATTTGTTAATCCTATAAATTTTCAAAGTCTAGCCAGAAGTGTTGAATAAATATTTATAAAAATACCAGTGACATTTACCACTCTGAAGATGCAAGCTGCAATGTCTTGCGAAACGTCAGTTTGTTTGGGTTCACGAACGACAATACGGCAAAGGCCAAGTTCTACTTCTTGTTTTGGCTCTCAAGAAGAGACTATGACAAAGCCTAAGTCTGAGTGTTTTACTACAACGCGGTCTAAGCCGAAAGTCGCTTATTATCATAAAATGCTTCCTCATATAAATACGTATAAAAGTAATTATTGCATGAGTATAATATCGTATTCTTTCACGTGGAGCCTTATCTACAACTTTACTTAAAACCAATCCACAGACTCTTCAAGAACATAACCATTTACCGGATCTCACTAAGGTAAATGTAACAAAAGCAGTTCTTGAAATGAAGCAAACGGCAGCTACTACATTAGCACGTCTAGTACAATTATATGCCAGAACTGTTGCTAAGTTAAATGATGACGAAAAATTACAGATGCCGACTGAGGAAACCGCAAATAGGACAATAAGAAACCATAAATAAGCTAAACAATTTCTCAAAAAAACCCCAATACCTTACAGGAGCTAGTTAGAGAAGGTATGAAAAATGTTCTTTCATTATAAATTAATAAAATTAAAACTGATGAGATACCAATCATTCCTTGTATTTACATAAAATGTTTGCTTGTAGGTAATTGGGCTACTACTGGGAATCCAAATGACGAAAGGTTCCTATTGCACGATAATAGTCAACAGGCAGAAAAACGCATAATTATTTTTGCTGACGACGCATCTCTCAGACATTTAGCTTCATCAGCTACCTGGTATATGGACGGGAATTTAAACCTTGCTCCGCAACAATTCATATAGCTATATGTAATTAGAGTATCCATTAGAAACCACTTTCGTCACGGCTGCTTATTGTCTACTAGAACGGAAAACGCAACCACGTATGAAAGTATGCTGAGGATCATTTTGTATGCCTATGATGAAAGATATTTTATTGCGGAACCAACCATTATATACGCTGACTTCGAAAAGGCTGCATTTGAAGCTGCAAAGGCTGTTTTAGAGAATGCCATCACAATCAGAGCACACATCGAAAAATTAAAGCCCTTGGTTTAGAAGCTACATATAGAGGAAATGGACCCTTAACGGAGTTTTGTGGTATGTTTGATGGTCTTGCCTTTTTACCTGTAGAAGACGTGTTAAGTGGGATGCAGCATCTCAAAAACAATACTCCAGAAATTGCAGAAGATATTTTAAGTTATTTTGACCAGACGTATGTAACTGGTTCGTTTAGAAGGCAAGGAAATAACGAGAATCGCAATATTTGCATGAGAGCTGTACCACCTCCTTTTTCCACCAAATACATGGAATGTTTACGATGCTACTTTAGCCAATGAAGATAGAACCAACATTCAGACAGAGGGATGGAACCATCAATTTTCAAATTTGGTTGGCTGTAACCACCCCTCCATTTGGGTACTGATTTCAAAAATGAAACAAGAGTTAGCAGTAGACGCCACAAAATTGCTGCAAAATGGAATTGGCGTACAAAATAGAAAAAGAAGGTTGCGAACATATGAACAATTACAGATTCAGTTACAATCACTTTGCCAGGATTATAGAAATGGAACAAGAGACATTCCTGATTTTTTAAGAGCGGTAGGACATAATATACGCCGGAGGCGCAATTTAGACTAGTTACACGTAATATTTTTTTGAATTAGCAAATGTATGTAAGTAATTACTTTTTTATAGTATACTGTAATTTTATAATTATTGAACTTAGTTAATGTCAATAATACAAACCAAGATTTAAAATAAAGTTTTATTTTAAATTTGACGCATGTTTTTTATTCTGAGTGATTTTATATGACTTTTTGTAAATTTCATTAATTCAGAGTGACTTTTCTTTCTGTGACTTGTTTTTCGAGTGACTTTTGTTCTTGTGACTTTTTTCCGAGTGACTTTTCTTCCAGTGACTTTTTTTCCGGGGACATTTTTTCCATGACCTTTTTTCCGGTGACTTTACTACCGCACACGGTTTAAGGGTGGTAAAAAACTTTACAAGTGGTTCTTGAGTAACTAGCAATTTTATATTGGTACTTAACCTCTAAAGAAGTTTCTTAAGTTGCCAATTCGCTATTTAAGCCAATATCACTTCTTAACAACCATTGAGTAGCTTAAAGTTCCACAATAAAGTAGCGTTTTGCTCACTGGGACCATTGAATATATAATTAACAATACGACAAAAATGTGAATTGCACTCAGAATGCTGGCAATGTACTAAAATGAAGTACACTGCCGGTAACCAGGTGTCACATCGGCCGACATATTGCCGGATGAATCTTGCCAATGCAGAAATTGCATCGAACCAATATCGGCAAGTTACGTATATTAATACAAGTTAAATGCAGAATGCCAGTGAAATCTGTGCAATATAATATGTACTTTGCCATTACATAAATAGTGCATAATTTTAAAAGCATTGGCAATGTTAGCAAGCTGCACCACAATTTGAATTTTTTCTTATGGATACTGTAAAATAAAAATTACATTGTTATAATGCTACTCAAATAACTTATGCACTTTTTTAGCAATTTCTAAACTAAATTATGTAGTTTTTGAAGTAATTATAAAGAATTGCTTTGTAAATAGTCGTAAAATAAAATACAACACGAAAGTTGAGTTTGGCAGTAATGCACTTGAAATCACATTACGTTAATATATACATATAAAGTTAATGTTTTAAGTTTTAACCTATAAAATACTCTGAAGCCTCTTACCATACATTAAAATTAAAATCTTTTACAAATTTGTTTTGCTTGATCCAGACCAATTACTTGGTTAAAACATGTCTCGTTTGCTACATCCTTTCATCCAACAAAGAAGATTGAATCGATCTAAAAAAAAAATTTCAATTAAGTACAACTCAGCAATCAGAATAATTAATTAGGAAATTGTAGATAACTTACAAACTAACATCCCATCAACTACAAATTCCAAAGTCACTTTAGCTTTGCGCGAAATCGTGTTATTTTTTAGGTTATATATTTATTATTAAGAAATAATATCAGTTATATTTGAATTTAATACTTACTTTTTTTGTTAATCCATCCTAAATGATGAAAAACGAACACATTTTTTCTAAATTTTAAAGCACAAAATGGTTTGCATACGATAAATACAAGATTTTGTGGCTAAAGCTAAACAAAAGTGACAAAAGCAAGAGTAGGGGAAGAGCTACGAGCTACTTCACGGTGACGGCAACGAGAACCGAACAAAATCGAATAATCTGCGAATAAAAATGTGTTTTAAACGTGATGGCGAAATGCGTAGCAGATGCGTATCGTGTACGCCGTAGAATAAACAGATGATACCCAGTAAACACACGACGTCCCAGGGACGTTCGTTTTATGTCCAAATGATGTCTTTACATCCCGGGCTTTAAAACGGACCTGTATAGGATGTCTTTAATAGGACGTCTTCAGGATGTCAATGAAGAACGTACGATGGGATGTCCTACGCGGGAAAAAACAAATGCAAACTTAGTGGGCGTGCCCACTTTCGTTCTTGTTCTCTGGTGCCTACTCAACATCCGTACGCTCCTTTGGTATATCAAAGTGGTACACTCTGTTTGCACCGTTTGCACTCTGTATCTGTTTTTGTTGCTGTTCTGACTACTTTATTTATCTGTACTTTTTATTATCTAACGTTTTTTGGGTATTTTAGTGCATAAACAAATTTATTTGGTAAGTTTTTGGTACCTTGTATTTATTTATAATGTATAAAAATCATTTATAATTATTATTTTGAATTACTAAAAATTAATAAAAGTTTATTGAAAGTAAAAGATCACAATTATTAATAATTATTATTAATTATGGGTGTGCTTTTGTAGACACAGGATCTAAAACAACGCTTGCTGGCTCGTCGTTAGCAAAGTTATTAGTACAGGATGGTATCCCATACACCAAAGAAAATTTAGTTATGACATTGGCCGATGGAGCTAAAAGAGACGTCGAAGCATGTATCTTCGACGTAGATGTTACACTGCAGCACAAGACAATTTTAACACGTTTTGTTTCTGTGCCTGATCATGTAAACAGTCGTACATTACTAGGAATCGATTTTATTCGAGATGCCAACATAATCCTAGACATACCAAATAACGAATATTATTTTGGAGAAAATCCGCAAGATACGTTTGCTTTTGCGGAAGACATCTCATGCTTCTTAAACGAAGTACAGTCTAATGACGTATCTATGAGAAGTGACGAAGGAGTTAACCTAACCCCAGAAGAACGAAAACAGTTAGACTGCCTTTTGGTCGAATTTCGTTCGAACTTTGAACGACACAACGAAGCGACACCCTACGCAGAGCACTCAATTGTCTTATTGGATGAAACTCCGATTGCAGTGCCTCCATATAGAATGTCTGAGACTAAAAAGGAACTTTTACGTCAAGAATTAGACAAACTTCTCCAAGATGGATACATTGAAGAATGTGAATCGCCGTATGCTGCGCCAGTTGTCCTGGTTCCAAAAAGAAATGATGGCGTCCGACTAACAGTTGATTACAGAGCTTTGAATGCCATTACGCGCGCAGATAGGTACCCAATTCCACGTATTGATGATATCCTCCATGCAGCGAAGAAAACCAATTACATGACTACGTTGGACCTAAAAAGCGGGTATCATCTAGTAAATGTTAAATCATCAGATAGGGACAAAACTGCGTTTGTCACTCCGTTTGGTACGTACAGATACTTACATATGCCTTTTGGTCTTCGGAATGCCCCATCAACGTTCCAGAGACTAATGGACAGATTTCGATCTGGGTTGCAAGACATCCTTATACTTGCCTACTTGGACGATCTGATCGTAATTTCTACCACATTTCCGGAACACTTAGAAGATTTAAGAAGGACGTTTGAACGACTTGATCTGTTTAAGTTAACTCTTAACAGAAAGAAGTGCTCATTCTGTTGTCAAGAAGTACACTATTTGGGACACATACTTTCTCCGCAAGGTGTACGACCAAACGAAGACAAAGTGGCAGCTATACTACACATGTCGCCACCGAACAATGTGAAAGAATCAGTTTTCTACAAACCTGCTCATGGTTTCGACGGTTTATAGAGAATTTTTCGCTAGTAGCGAAACCGCTGTCTACTTTGACAAAGAAAAACATCAAATGGTCATGGGGGCCTGAGCAAACCAAAGCTTTTACCAAATTGAAGAATTTGTTATGTACAGCTCCAATTCTCCGGCAAGCTGACAATCGACTCCATTATATCTTAAGAACAGACGCAAGTAACTACGCTCTTGGAGCATGTCTACTCCAGGGGGAGGGCGAAGATGAACGACCAGTGGAATACGCGTCTAGGTTACTCAATTCAGCAGAGTGTAATTATAATACAACCGAACGTGAAGCACTCGCTGTTGTTTGGTCAGTTCAAAAGTTCCGAGGTTACCTTGAGGGTGCCACCACAATCGTACAAACCGATCATCAAGCGTTGAAGTGGCTTATGTCGCTTAAATCACCCACGGGGCGTTTGGCAAGGTGGGCACTACAACTAATGCCTTTTGACCTTCGGATTGATTATATTACTGGAAAGAAAAATGTCATAGCAGACACGTTATCTCGACCACCACGAGATGACTCCGAGAACATAATAGATGTCAATCTATTAACAGTCGACTTCCCTACGCTTACTGCGGGCGAGATCAGAGCTGAGCAAATAAACGATCCTGATATAGAAAAAATCATTTCTTGCTTAGAGGATACTTCGGAAGCCGACATTGACCTAAAGAAATGGTCCGAAAGAGGATATGTTATGTCAAATGGAGTGCTGTACAAATACACTCCAGAGATTGATGAAGAAGAACCACAATTAGTAGTTTCTAAAACTAGGATACCTTATATACTTCGTGAATACCACGATTCGGAAATGTCTGGTCATTATGGTGCTCAAAGAACTTATCAGCGCATAGCACGAAGATATTTCTGGCCAGGCATGAGAAGAGCAATTGCTGATTACACTAGTAAGTGTATCGACTGCCAACGTTTCAAGGCGAAAAACTTAAAGCCAGCCGGTTTACTACAAACACCAATACAGTCGCAGCGATTCGAAGTGCTCTCGATGGACTTGTTTTTGGTCCCCTCCCAAGGACTTCGCATGGTTACTCTTGGATATTCATTGTCGAGGATGTCGCAAGCAGGTGGGTTGAAATGTTTGCTCTCGAATCCGCTACTGCATTATCTTGTGCCCGATGTCTCATTGACGAAATCATCCTACGGTATGGAGTACCAAGGCGTGTAATTAGTGATAATGGATCGCAGTTTGTTGGAGCTGTAATGCAACAAGTTGCGGACTGCTTAGGTTTTCAACAAATCCTGACGCCCGTTTACCATCCGGAATCAAATCCGGTGGAACGCAAAAATAGAGATATGAAGTTCCAACTAGCCATCTTAACAGGATCTGACCATACCTCTTGGATAGATAAGCTGCCAGCTATTCGTTTTGCAATGAACACGGCAAAATGCGAATCTACCGGTTACACACCTGCTTATCTCACTTTCGTTCGCGAACTTCGAACACCTGATGATGTAACTCATGATTTGCGATCCGTTGTAAACAATGACATTTTTGTGACTCAAATAACTCCGTATCTACTAACACTTAACAGTGCACTAAGTGAAGCACGTGATAAACATGAAACTTCTCAAGACCGCCAAAAACAATTTAAAGACTCACATCGCCGATCCTTAACGTTTAAAATTGACGATAGAGTGCTAGTGAACACCCATATCTTAAGTGATTCTAACAAAGCTCAAACTTCTAAATTCGCGCCGCACCGCGATGGGCCATATCGAATTCATAGAGTAGTGTCACCCACCACATATGAAATCTCGACGCTTGGAGATACTGTAAATCCTATTGGCAAATATCACGTTTCGGCGTTAACACCGTACATTGCTGATCCCGATGAAGATCCGCCATCGCCTACGCAACCAATACGAAGACGCGGACGACCTCGCAACCCAGTGCCCTTAGCTGACTGCACTGACTTTCTAATCGAATCTGACGAAAGCGCTCTGCGAAAGGCAAAAAGTACTGTCGACGGTCGCCGTCGAAGGACAGTAAAACCACCGTGTAGTTGCTGTACCAATACTTCTGTTGCCCCACACCCGGGACGTATGTGTGGTGCAAAGGGGGAGGATGTAACAAACCATTAAGCTACGCCGCCTCTGGCTAAATATAAGGAATGCGCGCATGTGTAAGAAGCGATGACATTCATTACACAAAATGTATCACGCGTTTTTGTATAAAACTTAATAAAGCAATAATTTGTGCAAGTGTTGTGTTTTAATTTTTGGGATGTTAACAGTGGAGGAATTACAAGGACCTTACACCCTTACAGCACTACAAAAACCATAAACGAATTAATATTTACGTTATTTTAAAAGAATAAATATATGTCAGAGAGAAATAATTAATAATCGAGCTTCTTTGGGCGTTTTGTGTTGAATAAGACTTCATTGATATTTTATTTGAAATAAAAAATGTAAATATATAAATGAATATATAATACGAAAGCCTAACGAAACTCACAATCACAAATAACACAAATTACTAGCAATTATATCATCAATAGAAAACTGCAAGATAATAGAAAAATTCCGTGATAATTTACCTTCAAATATGCGCAATTGTACAAATGCACTTTACTATACGAAAGTCATCAATTACTGAAAACGTCGTTCATTGAAAAACAAACAAAAATTCCTATTGGTAATAATTAGGGTTTAGATTGTTTTTATGCTCTACTGAAACTGAATGCAGCTGCAACTTAATATTCCGAGAAAAAAAGTATATTTTTTGTCGCTAACTTATTAGAAATGCCATATCTCCGTCTAAATCGGAAACTCCAAAAAAAAAATTAAGAAATTTTTTATTCAGTAAAGAGACTTAACGTACTCCTCTGCGAATTGACGTAATGAATAAAAATAACTTTATCAAATAGTACAAATTATCATTACATAAAAACTATATTTTTAAATAATCCTAATTATATTCAATTAAAATTAATTTAGAGATTATTTCATTTTCTTATCTTATGGATCCCGTTCTTTGACCTTTCTTAGCCAGTTTTGTGGCGCCTGAAACAATGCAACTACATAAAAGATGGTAATCGTCATGTAGAGTCGATAAAAAAGTTAATACAAAAACTTATTTTGATATTTTTATGTAGTTAGAATTTACATTTTTCGAAATTAAAGAATTGATACTTCTGGTTATTTTGTAGAATGATTGATTGATCTTTTTGACGATTCTAATATTGATTAAATCTTAAGAGATGATCGATTATAACCAGTCAAAAATTGTTTAAATCGTTTTTAAAAAATGTTTTTGTGACACGTCGGTTTTGGAAATTCATTAAAAATTTGTATACGTTTCGCATTTACGTTTAATCAGAGGAATGTGGAAAAAACAAAATTAATAATTTCGTTTATTACTAGATGTATTTTTAACTGCCTAACTAATTCTTGTGAAAACACTAATACAATACCAGAAATCCGCAGACTAATCAGAACTATGAACTAAGATGCTGTTAATACCAAGAACGCGATAATGGTATAGTTTCTTAGTTAGATTCGCGATTTTGTGCCTTATCGGTCATGTTGATTGATACTGTAAAGTCGACCCGTGTGTTACCGAGATTCCTGCCGTTTGACACAATGTAGTCAACAGATAGTGGGTGAATTATTGTGAATCGCGACGATAAATGTCGTGAGATAACGTCACGCTTTTAAACCTTTAATACAAAGAAAACATTTTTTTAATAATTTCTGAGTAAAATTTTTTTTTGTATAGAATAAATATTTTCAATTTACCGCATAGGTATGCGCGCGATGTGGTTTTAAATCACTATTATTAATAATTGTGATTTTTTAATTTCGATAAACTTTTTATTAATTTTTAGTAATTCAAAATAATTATAAATGATGATTTTTATACATTATAAATAAATACAAGGTACCAAAAACTTATCAAATAAATTTGTTTATGCACTAAAACACCCAAAAAAATTAGATAATAAAATAAAGAACAGATAAATAAAGTAATCAGAACACCAACAAAAACAAATACAGAGGGCAAACAGAGTGTACCACTTTGATATACTAGAGTGTACGGGTGTTGAGTAGGCACCAGAGAATAAGAAGGAAAGTGGGCACGCGCACTAAGTTTGCATTTGTCTCGTTTATGTGCGAAAACCGATAATCTGTGTGGTTGAAGTAAATCACACACATCAACATCTTCAAAATACTTGTTATATCAAAAGAAAGATTAACCAGAGTAACCGAAATTGATGGATATTTATTTAACTGTCCTATATTTATATCATTGATTAATTTATATATAATGAATGTATAATCCTGTTCTAATTTTATTTGATAAGTAATTATAAACATTCGCATTATGTAATATTAAAATTCTTCTTTTCATTTTTTTTAATTCGATTAAAAATATGAATTGACAAACGCCCAAATTTATTTTCCCGTATGACATCTTGAGGACGTCCTATTAAAGACATCCTACAGAGGTCCGTTTTAAATCCCTGGATGTAAAGACATCATTTGGAAATAAAACGAACGTCCCTTGGGCGTCGTGTGTTTACTGGGAGATGACGTAAGTTACGTAAGCATTGCACTCCAAGATAATTGCACTGAGTAGGCGGCCCAGCTGAAGACCGTACGAAAGCATTTAAACATTTACTTATCTTCTTTTCTTACTCGCATAAAATTGTATTATGTGTCTCACTTTCGACTACAATAACTATCATCGTAATATAATGTAACTGCGGGCAAGTGTGTCCCAGCATATAGTAAATTCATAAGCTTTCGTAACTGTTGCGTTTAAATTGACAATTATTTAAACGCATGAAATCTAAACGCTGATAATTTGATTTAAATGTAATTTTAAAGCAAATATAAAATACCTTTCTTATTTACCAAGAACAGAAAATTAAAACATGAATAACATCTTGCAGAACTTGTATAAAACACCTACAGTATATGTTAGGAGTGCTTGTAATACTTGCTAAGTCCCATTATGTGTAAAATAAAATTTCTGGTATCTCAATCTCTTATTTGTCATAGAAGTTTATTGGTAACCAATCTAAGCTTTGCCTTTTTAATTTTACTTAACGTTTTCCACCACAGGATTATAATTTTCATACACATAGTCTAGATTTCAAAATACTAACCTTGTCGATATTACAAGTACAAACAATTTAGTTAAAAATATAATGCAAAAACATTTATTATATACCACTACAGTAGTCGTATTGTTCGATAATTTGGTTAAATCGTCAACTAGAATCTTTTCATTACAAAAAAAAACAGTGCACATATCATTCTCTGATTGCATTTGAATAGATTCAATCATTGATAAAAAGTGCACATTCGTAAAAAAATGTGCAACAAATCAGTACTTTAACAAAAAAGCAATATCATTTTTTACGTTTATAATAATGAACAAGAACGTAAAAAATTGACAAGTATATAATTATTCGTAATTTAAAAATTTATGAAAATATGAAACAATGCTACATTTAAAAAATAAGAATGTACCCTTCTACAATTACAAAATCGTCACAGTTTTCACAATTTTGATGATTGCATATAAAAAAACATAATTATTACTCCTACATTAAATAATTTAACACTAAACTAAAGAAAAACTAACTAAGAACCTAAAAGTAATAAAATGAAAACATAAGCTTATTAGCACAATTTTGCATTTGAATATCGCCTTCGTTTTAAAAATATCACATTAGTTTTAGTAAACAAATAAAGATTAATAAAACAATCCTCTGCTAAAAGCTTCTACAACTTTAGGCACTTCTTTGCTAAATCCACAAATGTCCAGTACATTCGAAGAACCATCTGCTAATGCTAAATTAGGCGAACTTAGAGAAAATGATATTAACCTACAAAAATGATTAATAATTTCGTTAATAATTATTTAGTAACCTTACTTTGTATGAGGTAAAGACATTTTCTTCCTGTAATTGTTCAAAAGGTTTAAAGGTTTTTCTTTATCGCGACGTTCTCTTGGAATACTCAGAAACCAGTGATGATAGAAAAAGTTTATAAAAACATCAATTTGCTTCTTTTTGTTCATTGCCCAATCAAATATTGAAGAAAGTACTACAATGCCATTTTTTGCTTGCTTCAATTTTACTTGTACTTGGTTGAATGTAATACCTAAATTACAAAAATTAAAAAAAAAAAACGTATAGAACGAATTGGTTTTACCTCTTTCTAATGCCACTAACGAAATTTTTGTATCATTAAACACAGCTACAGTAACATCTTTTTCACATTTTAGTAAAGTTAAAATTAAAATCGTAGCTGCATCTAAACACGAAATATTTTTAGTGGTTAAACATTGGTTATCCATTCGTTTAGACATTTCAACCCCAATCATTATTCGTCTTCCTGTGGGTTTTGGATTTTGGAAAGAAATTTGCATCGCTTTGTTTAAACCACTAATTATAGGTGGACATTTCGGTGCTTCCTTAACTTCGGATTTCTTTTCATTCTCTTGGGTTTCTAAATGCAAAGCCAATTTTGGATCAACTGGTCTAAAAAATATTCCAATTTATACAAAGTAAAAGGAGTAATTAACTTTTCCTACTTTCCGCCTTTTTCAAAATTTTTTAATGCAATGAAAATTTCTATTGGATTAATCTCTGATTTTTTTATGATTTCGGCATTATTAAGAATACCAACAATTTGGTTTTGTATTGTTGAATTTACTTTAAGAAAACCTAGTTTGTAAAATTTAGGAAGGTAAGTAATCAGTTCACTAACGGACATTTCAGGTATCAAAGCTTCCCATATCTACAAGAATAATTAAATTGGAAATAATATATTTGTATATATACATACCGTAGGCGAATGATGAAAAAATGATGGAACTTGTTTCAGGTTACAATGCAGCAAAGTGATCAATTCAGAAACCCTTTTTTCGTTCTCGCAACGTTTTAATTCACTAGCATTTGATAACAAAGCTATAATTTCAGTGGCTTCTGTGTTTCCTTCAGCTACTAACTTAGCTTTTGCCAATCCATGTAAAACATACGTTATAACGATTCTTGTACCTACAGGGTTAATAACTTTAGTAAAATGTTAAAAAGTACTTAAAGGATTGCAATTAAATTCCAAATAATCATACAATTTATATTGTTTTGAGTTATAACCATAGTACGTTTCGATCGATGTTTTTATTCTCCTCACTCATTAAACACTATTGGAAACGTTTTGAAATACAAAGATGTTAAATTATGCTACATTTCCTCACAAAGTATCTCTAAGTACTATAAGATCTGATTTTTTTAAGTATTTTAAAAAAATTTTAAATCCAAATATAAAGCAAACATTCCACCAAGTAATTTTCCCTTAAATTAACACTAATATCGAGCAGTTTTCTTATTTTTGTTTTACTTAGACAATTTTGTTCTCGAAACGCATTTTTAACTAGTGACAAACTTGAGTATACAAATAAAGTCACTGTTGAAAGCTTTTTATGCTTAATAGAATGCAATTTGGAAACATCTAATTTAAGTAAACAATACCACTTCGGCATAATATATTCTACAATAACTTCCCTAATAACATAGTAGGGTATTACAACAAAACTCCTTTATTTTAAAATGTATTAATACAATAAATCAAATAATTTTTATTCACCTTGCAAAAAAAAAAAAATTAAGGGTTGAAAGTTGACACGACTACTGCACGAGTACTTCTAGTGGTGCGACTTATATGATAAGTTGATTGTATATTAAAATAATTTCTCTTAGTGTTAACTTTTTAGTGGTGCATTTTAGGATACAATTTCAAGAAAGCAAAATGTGCTAATTTGGTCCCAGGAACTCAATGTAAAAGATTGTCAGCGATTTTCAGGGACACCTGGCATATCATATCTAAACCAAGTTCCATTTTACTTTTACTTTATGAGTGGTAGACTTTTGTATATTTATAAAGCACAATGTAAATAAATGTTTTTTTGTTTTAATGCCGTACATAAATTACTTCGTCCTGAAAGTTACCTGTAGTAACAAAATCAATCAAAAACTAAACTGGATAATACCGTAAATTGTTAATGCCTTGTTACTAAAATCATTTAATTAATAGATGACAATATTGAGTGAGTAAGTTTAAAACGTAACCACTAAGTAAATGACTTTCAAAAAAATATAACTAAATAAAATTGTTTATAAATCACTTGTGATCACTAATACTTACAAACTGAATCACACTTATAATGAGACAACTTGATCAAGTCTTTATGTGTCCAAGAATGCAATCCTTTAAATTTTGTGACTTCCTCAGCTAAAGCAAGTGGATCTTTCTTAAAATAATAAGCTCCTACAACTTTATTCAATGCACTACTAAATTTCTTTTCGAACTTAGTATAAAATTTAAGAAATTTAAAAAGGTCTTCTGAACCTTTCGTTATATTTTGAAGTGTAGTATAAATTTTATGAGTAATTGCATGATTTGTTATAAGGGTAGTTGCAAGTGCCAACACAAAGAATAATGTTTCACGATTTGGCACTAACCCTTCACTGTTGACTATTTCAATTATATTTAACAATAACTCAGGATTATTTGAACTAAGAATTTCTGATACCGATTTTACTTTTTCTGCACTATAAGCTTTATGGAATTCGGGGTCACCAGTAATAAATCTAGGTTCTTCGTTACTGGTGTACAAAAACCGTTTAAGTCTTACTTCAGCAGTTACCGAGTGTGATGATGCAGCCATAATCTGAAAGAAAGTAAATTGTGTATTATCCATCATAATAAATTTTTATGAAATCATGTTTAAGTTATGAATCATTAACAAAATTAAATTTCCTGAAATAGACTGAAGAATTTAATTTATAAGGTTATGTACAGTAACCTACATCTAAATACTTAATGGAACATAAATTGTAAGACGTGTAAAATGGTGTAAAATGCCAATACCTTTTTATTTAATCATCAAAAATTGAAAGAAATAACTAGGGCAGACTGCTTACAATCAACAGTTACAACTTTGTGTATATACTTCATATCATGCTACGGGCACTCTAGGGTTATTCGGTAATATTTTTGCTGCGGGGAAAGGGGCAAATTTGCTTAGTTCTTACTCCACTCGCAAAAGCGCTGGCTTATGTATTCGGAAGTATTCGTTTGTTTCCGAGTTTCATCTGCGCTGCGAGTTCAATTTTGCTTATTTGCACATTTTTTAACATCCTTGAATAAGTGTAAATCAGTTTAAATATTTGAAAATTTATTTACGATTGTGTTCAAGTAAAATGCCTCCTGTATTTAATTGTTGTGTTCTAAATTGTGATACAAGCACAAAAAATACAAAAAACATCGGTTTTCCAAAGATCCAGTGGTAAGTTGAAATTTGTATATTACAAATAAATTATTTTTGTTAAAAATACTATTTAGGAAACCACGCGCTTTATATTAATTTAAAATTTGTCTAGCTGTTTAGAAATGGATTGAATTTGTTCAACGTTCAGATTTAGAAAACATGGATATACACAAGGTGCGGAGTAATTTTGAGTTTGCTCCAGAATACAAGATCGGTGATGAATATTTTAGTTAATCAGGACTCATTACTGGAGCTGTACTAAATTTGAATCGTTCATCAAACCTGAAATCTGGTAAATACGATACATATTAATATTATTAATTAATTCAGTAGGCTCCTTGGTTCAGTCAATTTTAATTTTTGGTGATTTTATTGCAATTTACTAGAATTGTTTCTCGTTTCTTATAGATAATACTGCACCTGGTGAAGATAATGCTGTTGTGATTGCTACCGTTCAACCACAATACGATCCTGAGGCGATTGCTGGACCTAGTCATGAAAACAATGAAAGAATGGATTTTCAGCAATCGGAAATTTTTGTCCCAAGTGTTGCAACTGAGAATACAAAAATTAACGTGGGAAGTCGAAGAGGTAAATTCTTATATTATATTTCAATCCTTGTTCAAATAGGATTATTTTATTTCTAAGGTCATTGAATAATTTATGTTATATATACGGCAATTTTGCAACAAATGAATCGAGGAAATATGTTTTTTTATTATTTTATTTTATATTCTAAAATGTAGGGTCTAGGATTAGCACAGCTGCATGTCATAAAAAAATTTACAATTTAAAATTATGGGAAAAGAAAAGTTTGCTAAATGTGTCATTTATGGTAGTTTGGTAATTTAAGGTACCTGCACATCATAAACTGGTTATGGTTTAGGGTGAATGATCAAAATTTTTGATAAATTGTGGTATTTACGGTTTTTGTATATCCGCGAACGTGAAATTAAATTTTGGATAACAAATATATCAACCGGTGGCGATTCTTAGGATTTTTTTAGAATATTTTCAATTTTTGTTCGAATAAACATTACCGCTAATTTAATGCTACATAGTTTTTACACCAAAAATTGCTTTTTAAAACCATAGGTAAAACTTTTCATATAAAGTTCTGTAATGGAATCGTTTCTCTAAATTCTATTAAAGCATATGATGTGGTAAATTTAAATAATTAGATTTTAATGTATTATAAAATTAAGAGCATTAGCATTGTATTAGCAATGGTATTAGTAATAAGTACACAGGAATTCTTACTGACCATATAAGTAATATATTTTTATTTCAGCAATTACCAAACGGATCGACTTCTTAAAATTGGTTGATGTGAGACGAGTTACGCAGTTAACGCCAAAATCCAAAAAAATGTACGTTTTAGCGCGTAATTTAAAAAAAACTGGAGCTAAGTTGTATGCAGAAAATATGTCTAATAAAGAACGTCTGCGAGCAGCTGAAGAATATATTCAGTCAGGGATTTTCGTAGGATCTAAAATCAACAGCACTACCTTTAAGATTCTTGAAGTCGCAAATAGAATTACAAATGAAAAAGCCCGAGGACGTCGATTTACTCTAAAAGATAAAATTTTCGCTCTTTCGCTTTTTAAACAAAGTCCTAAAGGCTATAGGCTGTTAGAAAAAATGTTTGCCCTTCCATCACGAAGAACATTGTCTAAGCTTTTAAGAAAAATTCCATTTAAATGCGGAATTAACGATAATATAATTAATAGCTTAATAAGTACTGTTGCAAAAATGACATTTCAAGAAAAAATTTGCATCCTTATGTACGACGGGATGTCTTTATCAGTTGCATTAAATTATAACACAAAAGATGACAAAATCGAAGGCTTTGAGGATTACGGCGACGATCAAGACCGAATTGAATTTGCAGACCATGCAATGGTATTTATGGCACGAGGTATATATAAAAAATGGAAACAATCTCTGGCATATTTTTTACTCGAGGCGGCATGAAATCCAATGATATTGCTGTATACATTAAACTGATTGTGGCTTCGTTAAAAGCAATTGGATTGAAAGTTGTAGCTACAGTTTCAGATCGTTCTGCTCCAAGTGTTTCTGCAATTAACAAATTAATGTCAGAAACGAGGGCTCATTGCATTAGAAGCAATATTGAAAATAGATATTTTGGTTACCTTGTAGATGGCGACGAAATAATACATTTTTACGACTCCCCTCATTTATTGAAGGGTATCAGGAATAATTTACTCAAATCAGACGTGAAATTTAAATGGTTAAAAAATGAACAACAAACTGCGTCGTGGAAAGATATTATAAGTTTTTATGAGTTTGACAGTGGGGCTGTTGATTTTAGACTATGTAATAGGTTGACAGACCAACATATTTACGAGGAAAAAATGAAAAAAATGAAGGTGAGGAACGCTGCTCAAGTATTCTCTCAAAGAGTTTCTGCAACTATGCGGTATTTCTCCACTTCTTTTCAAACAGGTAATACTAAGTTATGACGTATGTAGGCATATAACTAAAAAATATTTATTACAGAAACATATCGATCGTCATCAGCTGTAGATACTGCTGATTTTCTTTTGTTTATGGACAAATTATTTGACAGCGTAAATGGTTCTGTTATACAAGCTGCAAAGGGAAAACTTTTACGTTGTGCAGTGAAAAATGAATCTCCTCACATAGAATTTTGGACTGAGGCACTTAAAGTGCTAGAATCCATGAGATTTATAAAAACTGGAAAGCATGAAAGTACATTTGTTCCTCCATCAGTTAAAAACTGGATTCAAACCATCAAAGCCTTTAAGTATTTATGGCCAAAATTAAATAAGGACTACAATTTTAAATTTCTCTTGCCACGAAACATAAACCAGGACCCTGTTGAAAACTTTTTTTGTTGTATCCGTCTGCAAGGTGGTAGGAATATCAATCCAAGCAGTGCTTCCTTCGCAGCTTCCTTTAAAACATTATTAATCAACAACTTTTATTCGTCTCATTCTCCTGGTGGTAACTGCGAGCAAGATGACAGTGAAGGGGCGTTAAATACCTTGAAGGATATGATTTCTACAGAACCCTCTGAAGAAGAAGTTAGTGCTCTTCCAATTGTGGAAGATTGTATTTTATCAGAGGAAGTAAATTTTCAATTTGAGGATTCGAATTCAGTGATGAAAATTGAACTGCACTCCTATTTAGCAGGATTTGTAGCAAAAAAACTTTTAAAAAATATTGATTGTAATGATTGTCGCAACATATTAACCACTTCTAAAAATGAAGGATTGGTGGCTGCCAGATGCATAATCCGAAATCACTTATTCGGGCCAGTGATTTCTACAGAAAAATATTTACAAAGTGTTGTGGTGTAATTCATGTTTTTCTTCCAAAGTTATGTTTTAAAAAAAACATTAAAGACCTTTTAAAAATTAAGTTATTCAAATACGCATTACAAGACGAGGAAATGGATTGCATAAATCATAATTTAAAAAATGTATTTGCCGATTATTTAGTTTATTTTTTATATTTTAGCATGGGTAGGTAGTATAAATAAAATTTTAAAAGGACAGGATCAAAAAGACTTAAGTGATTGTATTAAGAAGAAAGCAATAGTTACCTTTAATAAGTTAAACATAGAACAAAAAATGTTAAGGATTAATTTCATACATGTAAAATGTAACGATTATATTAATAATCAGTTTTATGTTTAATAAATTTAACGCTTGTACTTGATCTTTTATACTTGATGTACGTTTTAAATAGCATAAAAATATTTTTTGGTGGAATGCAATGTTATTAACTTTTAACTAATTACAATTTTTTTATAGAAGGAATTACCCAAAAAATATTTTCTAACAGCATTTTCGTGTGAATAATTTTGGTGTAATAACATAATTTCATTTTTAAAATTTGTAGATTACTTGTATAACATTTACACCAAAATTAAATGAAACAAAAAATAAAACTTTAGTTAACAGAAAGTTTGAAAATTCCGCCATTCGGTACGATTGTGCATACAGCGACATTCGCGGCTGGAGTAGAACTAACTAATTTACTTTTCCCACTGATAACGATAGAGTGGTCCATCTATTTAAATATTTTATCTATGCTTCATATACTCACATCACTCACATATACTTTATGTTGCACACATAACACCAACATAACACTAATAAATATTAATGTTACCAACTTGAGTTTTGTTCATTCCATACACATACAATAATAATCTACAAGATACGAAATCAACCTACTACGCATCATATTATTTTGAGGTAAAAAGTATGTATAATCACCATTTTTTTGGTTCAACAGATACAGATGTAGATATTCTAAACAAAGTTTGTTTGAACGTATAATTTATTATTTTTTGGAATTGTAGTTTCTAATTGCAACAGTAATACTAGAAGAAAGATGCTCTTGAGATAAGCTTACACAGGTAAACAACATCTAGTGGTCAATTCCGTTAGTGGTAACGCGCGTTCTGCGTACCGTCTCACAAAGCGTCGAAAATATCCCGTCAGTGGAAGAAAACGTCGTACTTCATGTACGTTCTTGGGTCATGGATAATTCCGCACCGCGTTTTTTTCTGAGTTTCCGGCTTTACAATTCCGTTCGAAATCACGAATCCTAGAAACTCAATTTCCGTTTGTGCACCCGATTTCTTGTACATTCAGTGCAAAGCAATCGCTGTATTCGTTTACTAATCTAACAAGTTCTTCGGTGTCTTCTTCACTTGTTCTCTCTGCGATGCACAAATTCGTGAGCGCAATCGATTTTGTCGACTTACTATTCGCCGGACCCCGTTGAACTGACTTATTCCACCTCACGTAGCTGATGACTGTACCTTTTTTCACAATCACGTTTTCTTGAGTCTCACTAACGATGTTCTTTGACACCGGCAATCGCGCGAGTTAAATTCACGGTGTCGTTTTTTATTTCACTTGTTTTACTACACGTAGTTTCGACCGTCGCGTCGTGACTGAGGAATATCAATTTTCTTGAAAACCTCGTCGTCCCAGTGTCCGAAAACTAGGTTTGCACCTTTCTTTATGTATACAACGTGCGGAAACTCGGTATATGACCGTCGAATGATCACAGCTACGATCAGCGCGCCTTATCGTTTACCACCCAAACTTCAACTTCGGCACAAACTCCGTCGATTTCTATCATCACGTCGGTTTTCAAATTACAAACTACGACTGGTTCTTGTGTATTCGTTTTCCCGGTATTCGAGTCAATTGTAACTGCGTCGCGATGTTGTCCTTCATCGTACAGATGCTGTTTCTGCCATCGATGATTCCCGTCACTGTCTTCTGGGCGTTTATGTTCACGTCTTTTAGATACATCATAATTTTTGTGCCATCGATCGTCAGCATCGGCATTATCCGTTTGTGGTTTTCTTTTTCTTTTCTGCGTTTTTATTCCACTGTTCGCATTTTAAACCGGTGTACCTGATTTCGTGGGTACACAAGGGTTTAAAGAACTTGTTCCAACTTGACGATGTCGTGTAACAACGTGTCGCGTCACAATGCTGAGTCTTCATTAACGCATATTCTTTACGGTGTTCACCGAGAGTCCTGCCGCGATTTGTTCCTTTCCTTAGTCAAATGTTAACTTCAGGTCGAAATACGTTTTATTTTTCTCATGAAAGTAAATCGACACACTTTCTTTAGCTCCCTGTTGTCTGTTTTTCATCCTTTCCCATCGTTCTGCCGTGCTCGTGATGCTTCCGAAAAGCTTCCGCAAAGTCGTTCCAAGTGTTCAGCTCAGCTCGTCGAGCGACGTACCAGGCTTTTGCCTATTTTCTCAACTGCATACTTGCTCTTTCTAGTTTCATCGACTCTGAATGAAAGATGAAAAAATCCTCCGCTGATGATGTCGTCCAGCCAGTCTATAGCTTCCGTTATTCCGTACTCTTCTCCGTCATACGTGCTGATATTATTCGTCAGATTGGGTAGAATCTAAAACATCGTCAGCTGTGGCGCTTGCGGTCGTTGCATCGTCGTCATTGTCATTTCCGTTAGTTTTCCAAACGCTTCGGTTTGGGCTACTATAATTGCACGCATTTCCTGTGCGTACTTGTAATTACGCATCTCTACGTCAGCTTGGTTTACCTGTGCATGCCCGTTGCTGTTTTCTACACCGTTGTCCGTTCGTGACTTATTTTTCGCTATCTTGGATGCCACCTTTTACGCTTTGTCAAGATTTTCGCATTTCCAGACTTTCACTACAGAATTCACACAAATCCCACTTCTGAATTGTACGCATTTTGGTACGGGTTAAGATAATGCTGAATCGAATAACAACTTGCGGTTTTATTAAGTTACAAACAAAATAGATGGGGTTTACAAACTCGCGTGTTCATTACTTTACGACTTGTTCCCTTCTACTCGCGTGTCTGTGGTGCTTGTCTTTCCCCGTGTTCTCCGGCTGCGTCAGCATTGCGTGTTTCGTCAGAGCTCGCTGTCTCGCTCACACAATGCTAAAAAGATATTATATTTATATGTAACTTTTGATATTCACTGAATAAATAGCAAATTAAATATGAACAGATGTTAAAACAAATACTACTTTTACATAATATTTATAAAACATCCTTTAAAATGTCCAAATATTAAATAAAACATGCGATCTAAAATGAACATTCACGTCTGTGTATATAATAAACATATTTGTTTCACTGTTGCTTTAAATATTTCCATAACTACAAATGTATCAGTTAAATAACTGAAGCTTAAAGAACGTTTAATTATACTTTACTGTAACATAGAACCAATCATATTTGATCCAACCATACATTAAATAAATTGTTACGTTACGACAGAGTTGAGAACTACGAACTGTATATAAACAAAATACATATTATCTTATAGTCGACCTCTTCGAAAATAAATGAGCCTGTTATTTAAAATGTTTCAATTCTCTGATAAAGATCTAGAAAAAGGTTTTACATGTTTTTACAATTTATTGTTGTTTATAAATTATTTTACAAAAAAAATTGTTAATGTTACACTAATTTTAAGTTAATTTATAGACTTTTCTTTATGCTTTTGCTTTTTGCAAGTTCAATTCACCATATGTGCGTTCTGCAGTATAAATATTTCTGTTTTTATTGTGTATTTTCGTAACGACTTTTACTTGTTTACGTATAGATTTATTATATCCTTTTTTCTACTTACTATAGAAAATATATTAGAAGCAACCCAATCGAATTGTTGTTAAGATGAGTCATGTTATTTTTGTCTATACTTGAGTAGCGTAGTGTAAAAAAAAACACTCAAAACTGTTAGTGCTCAAAAACTGACCACACAAAGATACTACGAAGTAAAGAAGTTCGCGGTAGTCAGGAATAGTTATTTGTTTCAGTAGTTCAGAAAGCGCTATTTTGCAAGTATGAGCATATTAAATTTGTAAACCGATGTGAAGCCGCAGTCCACAAAATGCGAATACTCACAAAATTATTTGTGCTAACCTGTATAGTATAAATTTGTTAAAAACAGTTATTTAAATATTGGTTTTTAATAAAATTAATTAACATATATTGATAACGCTGAACCCTGTAATGACGAAATTCAATAGTTTTTGAAATGAATCTAACAATTACATAGTTTCATTACACTTTAACTTTTATTAGGGTTATTCTAAACAATAACACATAATGGTGTATGTTGATAAATCTGACATATGACGTAAAAAAATAATAATTATTAGTGCCAACTTTTAGTATTGTTTCTAGTTATAAAATTCTACTATACTTTACCGACCTAGGTCGGAAAAATAACATTTCTGGCCAATTATGTTCCCTGCAAAAAACATCAAAACGGCGACGGAAGCATAAAATAGTTATTTATATTACTAGTCCAAAAAGTGCTATTTTGCGAGTATGAGCATATTTAAAGACCTCGGGAGAAAATAGTAACAAGCATGAGTAAAAGCGGTAAAAGTAAAATAATAATATGATTTAATATCTTGAGACCGTAAGAAGCCACAAGGAAGAAAGTGCGGTACTTGGGCAACAGATGGCGCCACAGTTATGTCGACGGAAGAATAGAATAAGCCACACATTTTCATCGTGGCGAGCGGCAGAGATAGTGCGGTCAAGCGAAAATTGTTTATTTATGATGAAAACAGTGACAAAAGTTATATTTTGAGTAAAACGGATGATAGTGTAAAAGATAAGGACTATTTTAATAATTGAAGTAGCAGCAGAAAATCGACGATGAAGGTGAAGACCAAGATGTAGGAGTGGAAAATATCGATTGTGATTCTGAATCCGATTAGCTAGTGTTTCTTTTATCATTGAAAACAAAGTACCCAATTTCTGTTTTGATTTTGTGTTGACATTTTAGTTTAAATAAATATTTTTATCTGCCATTCGTTTCATTCTGTCGTAAAAAATAAACAAGTATATTATTTTGCAAAAAGGTAACAATCCACATTTTTTTTCAAAATTTCAACTTTTTTTCAGAATCTGTCAGGATTTTTTTTATTGGCGAAACGGAATCAAACCATTTGGTCATATACACAAGAAAAAAAATATTGATAGGTATATCTTACCTAATTATCCAGATTTCAGGATTTAATGGAAAACGTTTATTCCGTTTTTCTCGAAACGATTGAAATGTGGCTTATTACTATTTTCCCCTGAAGTCTTTATTTATAAGCTAAGACAGCGCCGGATTTATACTATTTTTAAGTATAAACTACTCAGGTTGTGTCCTCTTTATCATACACAAATTTTTTTTAAATTTAAAGAAGGGTTTTTATTAAAATTGAATAACATATATTGATAACACTGAAACATGTAATGACGAAATTCAAGTGTTTTTAATTTGACAATTACTTAATTTCATTACAATTTTACTGATGAAAATAAAACTATTATTGTTTTTAACAATCTTAAGATATCAGCAAATGTATTATATTTGTTTAAAAAGTAGTGTTATTCTAAACAATAACACAAATAATGGTGTGTTAGTAAATTTGGGAAAATGACGGATGATATAAAAAACTATTAATTGCTAGTGCCAACTTCTAGTTATAAAATTCTACTATACTTTACCGGCATAGGCGGGAAAAGTAGTATTTCCGTCCGATTATACTGCCTACAAAATACATCAAAACGGACGGAAGCACAAAAAAATATCACAGAAAGCAACTTATTAATTTTTTGAAATAAAATGAAAACTACAGTTTTATTCTTATTTATTAATTTATTTAGAATAAATTGATAGGTACTTAAGATTAAGTGAATTGAACAATTTGTTGAAAAAAAATCAGACAAGAAAATGTATCAAGTTAAAATAGACAATCAAAAGTAACAATATATTTTATACACATTCACATTATTTTAAGTGATTGTCATTCTTTAGTTATTAATAAATCTACACAGCAACGGCGCCAGGTTCTTTTAGATAGGTAAGGTGGACACAAAACGACACGATATTTAGACACGGTCATTTGTGTAAAATATTTACACGATTTACTTTTGAAGTAATTAGTAATTTGTTAAAAAAAACTACTTTTACTAACAAAATTAATTTTGTTCAAAAATTATTTTCTCCAATTTTGATGAGCACTCTGAACAACATGGTGGGTACATGCCCATTCAGCCTCCCTAACGCCGCCCCTGCGTATCCGAATACATATTGTAGAACTAGTTATATCATAGTTTGTGGCTTGGTCAATTATATTGTAAAGTTTTGATGTCATTGATTGTCAACAACATTTAGAACTGATAGCTTAAAATAATCAGTCACATATAAATCACGTTGTTTTAATGTTGATTGACATAAAGACTTTTTACATGTAATTAAATGTCTAAACTTAACTTCACATACTGTCGAGGAACTAAAAACAGCAATAATTAATAATACCAAGTTATTTACGTCTATCGCTTGGCATACTTTATTTATGCTTATAAGACTTATATATGTTTTAATTGTGCAATGTAAATTGACTGGTTACAATTTTTATATTTTGAATTCAATATTTTCTACATTTTACATTTATCGAAACATATTTAAAAATTGGGTAGAATTATAAATTTAAACTACTGGTTAAATTGCAATAAAAAATTGACAATTATAAAAAAGGAATAAAAGATATTGCAAATAGTGTTATTAGTATTATCAATCTGTTATAATTAAAAAAAACAATATACATCTATATATACAATACAATATTATAAACACTGATTTATAAGAAATAGCATAAAACGTATATATATATTAGACAAGACCAATTACAAAAGTAAACCAATTCTGCTTTAAGCGTAACTTTGGCTATGTTCTAAGGACAGTCCTGTTAACTTACTACCTTGTTCAACCCAATTTTTTAACCGTCCACGTAACTCTTCTAAACTTTTTGACTTTGCTTTATTGATTCTTTTGTATTTTACATCTTTTGGTTTAGTTACTGATCTATGATTTGACATTACTCTATTATACGTTGTTACTTGATTTACGGCATTGTTGCTTTTTTCCGAATCGTCCACGCTTGAACATTTAAAAAATTTTTCTTGATTATTATCTGAAATATCCATTAAACGATTTTTGCTTATTGAATCTGTTGTACTGTCTTCAATTTGAAAGACAGCTTTTTCGCTTTTTTGCGATGCAAATGCGTCTCGTTTTTTAATAGCGTCATTTTTATTATCATTTCCTTGATTGTCATTATCTGCATCTTCTTCTACACTATATACAGTTTCTAATATTTCTGGACGTCTTAAAAATCCATTACACCGCCTAGTAGTGTATTTTAAATTAGGATCGATTGCATCTGAAACACTCCTAACTACGGTAACACCGTCAGGGTTTGTAGATCGAAATCTAGGTATGTGGGATATATTACTGTCGGAATCTACATCTTCCATTATAACTGCACTGTCCGAATCGTTTAGTGATTCCAAATCTAGTAAATTATTATCAAATTCTGATAGTTCGTTATGAGGGATTTCTAAACCATTATCTACTAGACGATTAGCTAACGATTCGATTATTCTTTGTTGACGATGTATTATATTTTCGCGATGACTTAGTAATGTGGATATATCTTTCTGTTTTCTAATTAATCTTGATTCAAACAATAATAGTTTTGAAGATAAAAATTTTAACTGATCGGCTTTTTCTCTCTGTAAGCGCCACACCAAAGCTTCCTAAAAATAGTTGCCAAATTAGTAGGTATATACTTTCACATTTTAACGATATAAATATTACAGTTATACGTACTTGCATTTTGTAAGCACGTTTCCATGCTATAAGTTGTTGCGTTTGAACTTTAGTTTTTTGTCGTAAATCACGTATTAACTTTCTAGCTTCCGCCATGCTTTCGGTACTTTCCATTTCTTCTTCGCCTCCTGAACTTCGTGCCATTATAAAACCGTATTTTAATATCTAAAACAAAAAATATAAATTAATTTGAATGCAATACAATTTTATGTTTTATGCTTAATTATTTAAGCAGTATAAATATATATGCATCGAGTTACAATTTTACTGTTAAAAATTCGTGTTGTAGAAAATATAAAACTTTTGTTTTAACGTATTGAACGAATTTAAAACTTTTGAATTTTAGAGATAAAATTTGTTTTTCTCATCCAAACCTCTCATCAAAAGGTTATTAATAAGAACTAAGCGGCATCAATCAACAAATCTCTTTGTTGTTAGTAAAAAATATACTTACTCAACTCTCAAAATATTTTAAAATGTTATCATTGACTAGAAAGTAAACTGTTTTCTGAAATACGAAATAAGTTATAAAAGAAAAAGCATTAATAGAACTAATAAAGATATGCTATTCTTTTGTAAGAAAATGCTTAAGTTAACAACAACACAATAATTCTACAGTCAGAACCTAACGCATAGTAATTATCTATTCTATAACTAAAACAAACAATTATAATAATCATCTAAAAATATTAATAAAATCTAGAACTCATGTAACTTTGTTTAACTAACTCACAAAAGTGTTAAAATATATTTAAATAACCTTTACACATGTATTCAATTTAACAGGAATTGCATTAAAAAGAAAAATGAATCATAATTTTATAATCTTTATTTATTGTTTCTGAGCTTAAAAAAATAAACATAGAAAACATTATTTCTTTTTTATTTTATTTTGTTGATCTTTTAGAGCCTTATCCTGCGAAGTGCGCACGAAATTAATTATGTATAGCATAGTAATAATGATTCTAATGAAATAATATTTTGAAACCAATAATTAGATTAAATTGAAAAAAAATTGTTTTATAAAAATAAATAATTAGTAAATGTTATTACCATAATTAAATATAAAAATAAACGGAATTTAAATATTTGAATTAAGTATATTTAAATTTTCAGTTTGTACTGCCATCTATCATGATAAGTAAGAATTTCTATTTCTATATTGAACAATAGAAATTAGATAGAGACACAAGATTGGTAATATCGGTAATATAGGATTCGTCTGTAGCAATATTGTTACTGTCAAAATAATCATTAGGTTTATTTACGTTTGCTGTAAATATGAGTGTTACAATTGAAAAAACTAAATACGAATGTGCGGCTGTACCAAAGCGATGGCAACGTGACGACATGTTGCGTAAAACGGGTATAACCGTAGGTAAAGTTGATGTTATGTATTACAGCAGAGGTGTTCGAAACGATGCATCTCTTGTGCCACCAATTCGACAGACAGCTTCAATATTTAAACAACCGGTCACGGTTTATAAAACTCAAGAAGGTAGGGTTAAAACTGATTTCAAACATGGCACACAAGAAAAACCGAAACAGTTGATTTGGGAGAAACGATTAGAGGGTTTACGAGCATGTGATTTAGATGGAACTGAATTTGAAGCGATGGAATTGCCGAAAGGTTTAAAGCCTGTGGGTCCTAATGTTTGTGAAGAAACTATTATACAGAGTGTCGCTACTGCATTACACGTTTCTGCACAGCCCGTAACTGGACAAACTGGGTCTCGTACCTCATTAGAAAAAAATCCTGGTGTGTTCTTAGATCCTAAACAACCATTAGTGCAAGCCGTAAACATTCAAGATGACGATATAAAAAGACAAGAGGATCGTGTTGCGGCAGCTAGAAAAAAATTACAAGATGCATTGAAAGAATAGTGGAATTAAATGTTTTATATCTATTTTCACCTTTAGAATAATAAATACAGTTATTTTGCAATTAAATTGTGCTTAGTATTATTAGTACTCTATACACCAGTTGTGACAATTTCTTATTTATTACAAAAATGTACATTTACATTATATGTAATTTTTATATTATTTTATTTAAATAGCGATTGATTAAATTTATATTTTTGTTTAAACTTTAATTGGGTTTTTTTATTTAACCAAATTACTTATGAAGGATCAAAATTGTGATTTATGTAGTGTTTGAAAATGCATTTTACGTATGAACTTGTATGTATATAATGTAATGCACCTAGAATTTTTTATGCATTTAATGTGAAAAAACATTAGTTTTAATTTAAGTTTCTATTTTTATGTGCAACGGCATTACTGAGTAATGTTTAATTAATACTAAGAAAACTAGCATAGCTTTGGTTTTTCTGAATATTTACAAGTTATGTTAAAGTACGCACATAAAATGCTGAGGAACCATACTGACTACAGTAATTCCCAAAAAAAAGCAAAAACCGTGTAAAAAATAGTTTTGTTTTAAGTTACAACAATATGTAGGCTCTACCTTTGTTTCGTTCATGGAAAACTTGTTTTATTCTTACTAATTTCGAGAGCAATAAATGTGAATAGTGAAACTACGAGGATTGTTTGATAACTAGTAACTACGTGGCCTAACATATTTTTATTTATATTTTTGTTATATTGTCTTGCTCGTTCTACACCAATAGTGTTAATACTGTAGGTAGATGAATCCAAGTCCTCGAAATAGCTTAGGTTATCCACTTGTAAAACAAGCCATAACCTAAACTATGAAAAGGTAAGAAAGAAAACGATAACCTGAAAAAGCAAACGAAAATCTAACAAAGAACCACTACCGAGTTAGGTAATCAACTTGTGAACCAAGCCAGATTCTAAACTCCGTAGAAGCTTGTTTTACAAGTGGATAACCTAACTTTTGAGAAGTTCTTAGTTAGATTTCGATTGCTTGTTTGAGTTTTGCGATTTATCTCACGCCCTGATGAAGCCCCTTACGAAAGTGGGCGAAACGTTGGCAGCTTCGGTTGCAACTATGACAGGGTCCAAACCCGGAAGACATTCTAATGTTAGTATAATCAATAATTTTACAAAATAACCAGAAGTATCAATTTATTAATTCCTTAATTTAGTAAAATGTAAATTTTGACTACATAGAAATACCAAAATAAGTTTTTTTTTTTATCGACTCTACATGACGATTACCATCTCTTATGTAGTTGCATTGTTTCAGGCACTACTTAAACAAATCGGGAAGAAAGATTAAAAACACTGGCTATAGAGAGTCAAAGAACGTCAGGATCGAGAAGATAAAAAAATGAAAAAATCTCTAAATTTATTTTAATTGAAAATAATTAAGCTTATTAGTTAAAAATATAGTTTTAGCTAATGATAATTTGTATTTTATTTGATAAAGTTATTTTTATTCATTACGTCAAGTCGCAAAGAAGTACGTTAAGTAATAGAAAAAATCACAAAGTTGATGTACTTTAACTTGAAACGATACTTTTCTTGTTAAAAATATAATATACATATTAATTATAATATAGTAATTACGAGAGCTGAAATAACTCATTGCTTAAAAGCGTATGAATTAAGCAATAGAAAAGATCGCGAGAAACACTCTAAAGATTAAGTTTTATTTTTTTATCATTTCCAATTCTTCAGTTAACATTATGTGCACACTGTCATTTAGGATTCCCTGTATGTGTGCTATTTTGCGCAATTTTACTCGACGGCCAACCCAGTATTTTACTATTGAAAACGAAACTGTATTATAATGTAAAAAAAGTTAAATTGTTTACGTACACAGGTATTAAATTGGTTGTCTATCCATTCAATTCAAGGGTGGGACACCTTAACATTTTATTATGTAGTTCTAAGGCTGTTAAAATTAATGTTTTTCTTATTCGAATATTTGTGATAAATATACATTTTCTTATATAGAACTATTTAATTGATTTGATTAAAAAATTTGTTATTTTTTGTATTTGTTTTATTTATTTTATTTGTTGTATTGAAAGTATATTTGTTGTATTGTGAATTTTTAAAAAAATATTAGTTTCGTACATATAATTTGTGGTTTTTGTTTTGCACAATAAGAAGGTATACTGTGCAGAACGGCATACCCGTGTAGTACATAGTAGAAAAATAAGAATTTTTTTAATAATCTATAATCTATATACTTTAAGATCTTGAATAACAAAAAAAATCCAAAAATAAAATTTTAATAAAACTATACTCTATGTGAAATAACAAAGCTGACGAAAACTTTTGGTGTAACAAAAACAGAATTACATTACATGGAAAGTGTATCATTAAGGAGAACTTTTTTAGTTGTGCTCATTGCCAAATGTCACGTAATACTGTCATTACTTAATTGATATGCAATTTCGTTTTTGCTATATTTTAAAAATCTGTTTAATACTGCATTGCAATGGCGGCTTCTTTATTAGGTCATTTGGTCAATGACCCTCCAAAAAACTTATTTTATTAACTTTAAAACTACATAAAATTTTTGTTTAAATCAAATTATCAGCGTTTGAATTTCATGCGTTTAAATAGTTAATTTAAACGCAACAGATACGGGTGCCCCAGAGTGCCCGTATGTATACTATCTTGAAGCCGAATCGTAAATAATAGTTATTGTAGTCAAGAGTGAGACACATAATACAATTTTATGTGAGTTATAAAAGAAGGTAAGTACATGTTTAAATGCTTTCGTGCGGTCTCCAGCCGGACCACAGGTCACCTACTCGGTGCAATGTGTAGTGCAATGCTTACGTAACTTACCTCATTCACCATTATCTTCGTAGCACGTGTGCGTAAGACAGATGCTGGAATGCACATTTCTTATCACATTGACAAACATTACAGTCAATTTTTTAGTTGATCTATAATATTCATGTGTCTTAAGTTTTTTGTTTCGTAATGACGATGGTACAAGACATTACAAAATTAATATCTAATAATAGTTTACACGTTTAGAATCATCTTCAGCCTTTACTTCAAATTCACTGATCTGTCGAATATAAAAATAAAGAATATATAGTAATTTTAAAGGATCTATGAATCATTCGTTAGATTGGATTTGTGGATTTGAAATAAAGAATAGATTTTACTGTTTTGTATGTTTACTGTTTGCAGATGATTCATTAATCATTATGGTGTAAAAATAACGTTATGGATTTAAGGCAATTAAAAAAAAGTAACTAAGCTGTCATTATCGGCAAATCACATAAAAAATTGTATGAATTATGCTACTCTTAATAACAAACCACAATGAAAATATTTGTCAAAATAGATATATCTTCAAATAAAACAATTGATTGACTTTATTATGACTACCCCAGAAAGTGAGCGATGTTTCTCTACATTAAAAAGAATTAAAATATTTTTCTCTATTTCGACATGAGAATTAGCCATTCTTACACTGAAATCCGTGTAAGAATAAGCAAATTCTTACACGAATTTTAGTAATGTTAGTTTTTTCAAAGTTAGTATCTCTGCATCGTAAGTTGACGTTACATGAAAAAAAAATTAAAATTATTGGAAGTTAACAATTTAAATTCAAATTTTGATGCCAAGATAAAATAAAAACGTCCTATTAATTCAAAGTTATTTACTTATAAAAGTATAAAGAGATAATTTCGTATGATTTTAGGTTAACACATAAATTTCAATATGTCAAAGTGTAAGTGCTGCCAATTCAGTAAAATATAAATTTCCCAATGTTGTTTTAAAAATTAAAATTATACGAAAAATATTAAATATTGTATCGAAATAGAGAAAATCGTATAAAACACACGTCATAGAATACGTTTCAATCACTCGACCGCTTCATAAACTCACCGCTGCGCGGCTCGTGTATGAAACGCGGTCTCGTGATTGAAGTGCGTTCATTCTGTAACTTGTGTTTTAATATACTATTACGCAATCGGCAATACTATGGGACAAAAAAGATTGTGCGCATTTTTATGCTAAGCATAAAAAAATCTTGCAATAAAAACATTATAAATTTTAATGAGCTTGCTAATGATCATTTTGGTAATTGTAAAGATAGACTAATATCTTAAATATAATTGATCTTAAATATAAATCGAGTTACTATAAGAATGTTTTTTTAGACTTGTTGCGATAATTGCGTTTTTTAAGTGACCCTTTTGTATGATTGATCATCAACCGCACTGCTGAATTGGCTTCTACAAAAGTTTTGACGTTATCCGAATAAATGTTTGTTTTTGTTTGTTTTACGTATAGATCCAGGTAAAGACGTGACAAACCATTTTTTATTGTTATGGTAAATTTATTTAGATAATCTACCACCAACGTAAAGAATACCTCGATCGTCTAAAAATATGGATTCTAATTTAACAGGTGACTTTTTCTGTCTACTTTTTGTTGTTCTTTAAGGTGGTTCCAATTCTTTAAAACGTAACGGTTCGTTAAAATTGTTTTTTTTTGTTTTCAATCTAATATGTAGAAGTGCGGTGATTACCGCCCAGTGGTTAATACGGTTCAGTACGATAACTCTGAAATTATAATATAAATTAATGTTATTTTTTATACTGTGTTTACCAAATTCATATAACTGACTTTAACGAAAATATCACGGGTCGTGTTGCCATGTATAATTGTGTTCTGACTGCATTTATGATCCACGTTGTTTTGCTGTAATTTTTACTCACCACAAAATAGGTCACGCCTATAGGAGCTACTAGTATTTTTAAACCTCTACACAGACTTCAATAATATTATTTTACGTTTATTGTTAATCAGCAATGAGTGTTCGAGAAAATCGTTTCTTAAGCTGGTATTGGATTAAAAGTAATAAATTAAAAAAACCGCGATTATATTGTCTTATTGGCAAAATGTAAAATTTCACAATTATTCTGAAAAAAATTCAAAATGTGCGGTCTTTGATAGGCATTGCCATTTGAAAAAAAAGGAAACCAGGACATAAGTTTCAACTCAATTTTGTTATGTATTATATTATTGAATGCATGTATTAAGTAATTGTTGACATTCATGTAATACTGAATAACATCTTTTTTAAGTATATCTGAGTAAGTTTCTTTCGCATTTATTATGCCTGGTAAGACTGTCATTGCAAGAAAGTTTTGCTAACGTGTAATACTATTTGTTACATTAAAGTGGCACATTTGAACATTCACATCTTGAACTTGGCTGGCAAGGTAACGATTGGCTTATTTCAATTTTTACTTTTTAACGATGCTTTAATATTGCCTCTTGTGACATAATTTTTATTCTTTGTGATGTTCTATAATTATTAAATCGCTACTCTTATTAGCCAAATAGAAGACATTCAAACGACAAAAATTGTGTCCTATGGATTTGGAAATTTTAAATACGTAATAGTAGTTTACGTAACAAGAGTCGAAAGTAAGAAATAGCATAACGAACGTTAATGCGACGCGAGGCCGCACGGCCGAGCGTTGCATGTGAGTGAGGTATGCTATGATTCTTTCGACGAGAGTAATGTACATTATTTTTTGTGTTGCTTTTTATAAATTTACATTCTTTTTTGAAAAAATAAAAAAAAGCAACAGAAATATAATGTTGGTACTACGTTTATTACTAAATCTGTCAAATTTGACATTAACTTTAACATCGTTTTTCTTCAATTTTAACTGAATTTCAAGATTTTTAAAATGATTTTTCCACCTGTCGCAAACTCGTTCTAATATATTAATTGACTTTGAACACTTACTTTTATATGGATTCCTAGTTTCCATTTGGCACCCTAGAGCTTTTTTCGTGCATTACGTAACTACACTAACGAACGAATATTGGCGTTTGCGATGTTGGCAACACAAAAACTAGGTACTATTATATTGTGTGTCGGTCATCATCATGTTTTTAAGTTTAAAAAGTAAATTTACTTGCATTGCCAGGTAGACCTTATCATCTTTATTTATAATAAAGCTAATTATACTTTCTACTTCTATGATTTAATTTATTTCGAAATAAAAATTTAAAATGTTGGATTGTTAGTTGCCTTGGTTTTCGCTTCTACACAAAGAGGTACATGTATAATGTCTGTTTTGCTTATATTAATGTTACTTTTTGTTATACAGCACCAAATGCGTTTGCAGCTACATTAAATTGAATTATTTTTGAATACACAAAGATTGTATTGTCTATCTTTTGTAAGCATTTTAAGGTTGGATCTACAATCATGCTATAAATATCAGTTCAGTTATACTTAGTTTGATTGTAAAATGCAGTCATATTATTGGTTAGCATAAATAAAACTAACAACTAAATATGTCAGTATTTTAAAATTAAAGTAAGTATAACTAAACTTACGTTTATATCATGATTGTAGGACCTACTCTTAAAACGTTGATTATACTTTTTTTTACATTAATGTAACATTTGTAATATATTATAAATATATCAATAATATTATGTCTAATGTTTTTTAAACATTTTTAGAATGTTTTTCTAATAATAATTTTGCAACGTAATTCTGGCCATTAAGACGTTTTTGCAACGTTTTTAAAAATGTAATAGATCTTTTGTAAAATCTCGAAAAAAACATTTCAAAAATGTTTTTTGTCACATTTTAGGTAAGGAGGTTAAGTTGCTCTCGTTTCAAAGTTAAAAACGGAAGATGCCCTTATCGCTACAACCACCCCTATTTATAAAGCTTACCCCTACCTACCGTCAGGGTAAGTACCACAAATACTTAGTTTTTTGGTGCGACTTTGTATTAAATTTAATTTTTACAGTTGGCAATGCCATTTACAGTTTTATAAGTTTGACGGTTGTGAATATTATAGCTATTAAAAAAGCCGAAAAAATGGGATTTAAAACAATTAAAAACGTGGGTGCAATTAAACATTGGGTATTTAGTGACTGCGGAAGTGATAGCCAATTGGGACGACCAGGTTACAAATAAATTACAATAAAACCACATTTATCGGATCGGATGATGGGAAAAATATAACTGTAATTAATCTAGTTATTTAAGTCAGCATTTCTAATTGCATTTTCTTTTGCTGCTGTCCAACTGCTTTTGTCCACGTCTAAAGCAATATCTTTGCTATTGTCGATGCATTTTTTGGTTCTGCATAAATAACAACGAAATAAACAACTTAAATGCAAATTAATTACTGATAATTACATTTTAATTAAAACGCTCTTTTTTAATTTATCCCCCTTTATACTTCTCCATTGAAGATATCTCTTTAATTCAACAACACTGTTTGCTGAGATATTCGCATTTCGGTGTTTCGTGCCTGAAACATCATCCTCTGTTAATTTAATAGCTTTATGCGGAATTTCGCTAGGACACTCAGTCATCATCTTTAACAACAGTTTTTGTTATTGTCGAGCTTAAATCAAGATTGTAATGCATTTCATACTTCGTTTAATTAACACCAAAACACATAATTACATATGCACACTATAAAAAATAGTTCAAAAAACAAACCACAGCTAATCGCGCGCGCATGCGCAAATAACAATTAAAATGGTCTATTGTCTTTGCTATCGTCTTTCTTATGCTCTTTTGCACACTTTCTAATAATTAAAAAGAGGTCAGTGACGTTCTTTATCACTACTGAGTTTTTTAGATTTGTTTATTTTTTAACGTTTTGTTTGTCTTTAGTTACTTTGTAACTGTCGTTTGAGATTGTGCGATTTGAGTTGATTTTATTTGTTTCATTTACTTTGGGATTGTTTGATTAACTACAGGTTACTTTAATAAAGGTTTGTATTCGATTTAGTGTGATTTGACATTTTTTTTGTCCTCTTAAAATTCACGTCGTAATTTATGGTTCATTTTTAGATATTATTGTAATTAAATATATTTTAGCAGTTTGTTTATTTTAAGTTTGTTTAAAAGTTCATTGTTTTAAGTACATTCTCAGTGCATATGTTCATGCTGTATTGTATTAAATTACTTTTGGAATTGAGTCATTTTTATAATTTATTACTTGTAGAGACAGTTCTATAATTCAGGTTTCTACAAGTAACCTTTATGAGCGCAATTAAATCTTTAAATATTTATGTTGTCGTAGCAGTTCTCACAATAAGTAAGGCTGTCTTCGATCTCTACTGTTACGTTGCAATTAAATCTGTTTACATCTTTTTTTCACTTTTTTGTGATATTGGTTTCTTTCACAACGATTCCGCACACAGTCTTTAGGGAAGTGGTAGCGGAGTGAGGTTTTAAACATTAGTGATTTTGGGTTAAGGGAAAGAATTCGCAATGTTACCAAGCACTAAAACCATCGGAATGTAATCCAGATGTAGGGTTGAATAAACCGTTGGGAAGTTGAAGATAGAAAGCATAGTGAATTATTAGTTATGTCTTGGAAATAGTTTCATAATTCGTCGATTAGTACGGTCGTTCATTATTTCACGTGCTTTTGAATGTTTCTCGTTTTACGTACCGTGGAATCGTAAGTTGATATGCGACACGGTGTCATTTTTGTCTTAAGGCGGTTTTTGGGATTCTTCCGACGGATCCTTGTCAACTAGGGTCAGCCTCTCGATCTTCGGGTCGATTACATCTGATAACCTTAGGATCAATTACAAGCTCTTTCCTAGATCTACTACAAAAATTTAAGGTATTTATTTTGTACCGACTAAACCAATTTGGTGAATTTAATTACGCGATTATAGTGTCTTAAAAACTTCGACTTTTAAGCAGAATAAAGATCGTTACAAAATACCGATTTTATCAATTTTACAATTATTAAATGGTAATTGTCTTTAATGTACTTATCAAGGACTATATGTGACAAAAATTATGTTTGTTTGACGTTAAACCGGAAAATTGACTAATCTCGTCGTTTATTATTAAGATTTTCAATCTTGTGTTAAAAGAGATTAATTGTTTTTATTTGATTTTGTATTTAGTTAATTCCTATTAATGCGTAGACGGCTGTGCATAAGGTAATTAAAATATTTGTATTTGTTTTTTTTATTTCTTTTAAATTTTCTAGCTCGAATTTAAATTGTTTTTTTATGTGTTTTGAGTGTTGCCTGGTAAAATAAATATTAAATAGTTAAATTGTAAGCTTTTAATTCCGTCGGTTTGCGCGTTATGTGAATTTTAAATTATTTCAGATTTTAGTGCGATATACTCTAGTAAGGTAAGGTCAATTTAGAGTGTATCCTACAGCAGTGGGCTTGTGGTTAGCAAAGGCTAGAAATCTTTTTAGCTTTACACCTTCTTGACGTCCATTGATTTTGATTTTTGATTTTGTTCTTTTTCGAGTTTTCCAAACAATCACGTAATTTTAAATATAATCCACACCTATCTTTACTGAGCACCGGCAAAACTTCGTTTATGTTACTTTATTTCAAGCAACTTTCATCGTTCTAGCTTTTGCACGTCACAACTTTATTTTATCACAAGCTTGCTTTCGGTTTCTTTCTTTATTCCTAATTTTTTTTTGTTAATTTTATACACATTCCTTGCCTAACACTTAACACACGGTAATTAGTTTTTTCTCAAGAATTAACTTGTTTTATATTACAAATTGACCAGAATGTCGCCTATTTACATCTTACAAGCTAAATACAAAGCTTATATGACTAAAAGGAGTAGAAAATGAAAAAGTTAACATGTTGTAAACTTTCCAGAAAACCGTTTGTTACAAAAAGAACACCAGCAACTTTTTTTTTTAAATTATTTTTATATTATTTTTGTTTTATTTAAATCATTTTAACTAGTTTTTAAATTTAGTATTTATAGATGCTTTGCATCGCTAACCTTTCTATGATTGCTTTGCTTTTTTTCTTTGCCATATTTTCTCATTGTTTATTGGTTTGTTTAGAAAAAGACTTACTATTAAGAAAACTTTTAATGTGAAGAATTCTCATTCATCAAAAATATGATTTCTTTTTTCAATTTTTTATGCTGTGTGTCTATCCGACCGGAATAAATCATAACAGTATATTGTCAGTAACTTAAAGATAGTTTTAAAGTAAGAAATTTAATCCATTAAAAACACATATTAAATTCTAAACCAGAAACCTTTCTAGAAACAATTTTCTATATTAAATATAAAAGTAAACACACATAATTATTATGATTCTTAAATTATAACAAAATTATCTTAATGAATAGATTGTAGAAAGTTCTTCACTAGGAGGGGCAAATTAAACCACTTAAGACGAAGACGAAAGTCTAAAGGACAATCTATACAGTGTACTCCACCAAACAGATTTCCAGATTCTGCTCAAAATATTAAATAATAAACAAAAATATATTTCTTTAAACGATAAAAACAAACTAAAAAACAAATTCCAGAATCTATTCACACGACAAAACTTTAATTTAAATATTGTTAAACAGGGTTGTATATATAATTTAACGGATGTACAGTTGCCTGAAAAAGTAGCACAATGTCTGGCTTTATCCCCAAAATTTATGTGCAATTATTATAATAAGGCAACTATTATTAGTTTAATCAAAGATACGGAAGGCATACTTACATACCATAATGACGAGCAACGAGAGGGATTAAGCGGGAAAATTGTCAATGTGGTTACCAACTTCGTCAACAATAAAACTAACAAATGTCAGACACCACAAGACTTTTACATTAACAATCTAGTGACATCTACACGAAAGTTTACTAAAACACACAAAGACATTCTTATTACAAAATCCGACAAAAGCAATGTTACAGTTATTATACATAAAGACGAATATAAAGAAAAAATGTTGACTTTCCTAATGACGAAAACATCTATAAAAAGACTAACGTAGATCCTACTAACAAATATCAAAATACAAACAACAAACTATGTAGACGGCTATATGACAATGGACACATCGACTTTATTACTTATAAAAGACTTGTAACGTACACTAGTACACCTCCTAAGTTATATGGTTTAATTAAAATACATAAAGATGAACATCCGGCCAGACCTATTGTTTCTTGTATAGGAGCTCCCACTTATGAATTATCTAAATATGTTTCTAGTATAATTCAAAACATTTCTTACATATTTGAACATAATATAAAGAACTCCTACGAACTTATTAAAAAAACCAAAAGTACTACTATACCGAGTAATTATAAAATCATATCGTTTGATGATACATCTTTATTCACTAACATTACTAAAGATCTTATTGTTGAATTATGAAATAAATATTGGAATGATTTGAAGAGCCATACTACTTTAGAATCAGTTGATGTAGCTTATATTATCGAGTTTCTTTTCGAGTCAAGTTATTTTACATTTGATGACAAGATGTATACTCAAAAATTTGGTACTGCCATGGGTAATCCTGCGTCACCTATATTGGCTAATCTTGCTATGCATGACCTACTTAAATATGTAAAAAACAATTTATCATATACATCGGTCTTTTTATTTTGTTTCGTTATCGATATTGTTGCTTGTATACTCGAAACAGAAATTTATAACACCCTCAACACTTTTAATAGTTACAATCGTCATTTGAAATTCACGTATAAAGTTGAACAAAAAGGTTCATTACCGTATTTAGATGTTAGACTTAGTAAGGATATTAACACGGGTTGTATAGTTAGTGAATCGTATACAAAACCCATAGCCTCTAACAGAACGTTAAATTACTTTTCGAAACACCCACACCATCAAAAGATTAATACGACTAGGCCATGAAAAATAAAATATTAAGTTTAAGCAGCCCACAGTTTGTTACGAAAAACCTTAACTGATTAAAGAACATATTAAGAAAAAACAACTACCCTAATAACATAATAAACAGAATACTCATACACACTAACACAACTAATAATAATAATAATAATAATAATAATAATAATAATAATAATAATAATACTCCACCACCAATAAACCCATCCATTATTAACCCTAATACTAACCCTAACACTAACGTTATTTACACAAAAATAATAAATGTTCCAAATCTAACAAAAAGAATAAATCCGATTATAAAAAACCAACCATATTAAAATAACAACTTATAACACTAATACTATTGATAACATGCTGTACAGTAGAACTAAAGATAAAACTAATATAACTGAAAAACATGATGTAGTGTACAAGCTAGATTGTATGGGATGCCAAGCGTGTTACATAGGACAAACGAAACAGAAAATAAAAAATCGGATCAATAATCACATGTATGATTGTAATAATAAAAAAGGTGAAATTGCGTTAGCGTTACATCATATTGTAACGTTGACCTCTTCAAATTAATTTACATTAAGAATGAGGTGATGTAATAAACAACAATAGGCCAGATTTACCTAAGTGGTGTTTAGTTACTTGTTACTTGAGGTGGTTGTTTGTGGGATGCCATCAGCTTTTTTTAATTGGAAAAATGTGAAAAACCAAAAGTTTATACAAGCACTAAAGGATAAAAAAAATAAAAAGGAGGAGAAACACTTAAAATTACATAAACAAAAAAAAATAATTGAGGTTTTAATGTATATACCTTAAACAAAATTTTATTTCATCTTTAAATGATTGTTGCTTAAGAAGTTTAAAACTAAACTTTTATAAATAATAAAATATGATTTGACAAATAAAATATATTAATTTACGAGTACTGATCCGGATAACTTATCGTTTACAAAAAAAAATAAAAAAAATCGAATAAAATATTAAAAAATAAAACAATCGTTTTAAAATAAAAAGAATAATGTAAGTTACTTTAATTTTCGACTCATTTAATTTAAAAAAAAATGAATAACTTAGCTTGTATTTCTGTTAGAGGTAACGGCATATGCAGCACATAATGTCCTAATTGGAGACCTGCGGGAATTCCATTTAAATTAACGGTGGTTTCTAGGTACTACATCCATTAACAGATTGGTAACATCAAGTGCCAAAATTTGATAATCCAAATCAAGTTGTCATTATAATTAAAAACTGAAGAAGGGAGAAAAAAAAAGAATCTAAAAGATGCACGAAACACAGAATTAATAATTGTAAAAAGAAATAAAAATTATTACCTCACAATTGGAGATCCTTAGACACAAATATTCGTTAGCAATAGAGGCAATGATAAATAAAAATTAAAATTACACCAAAACATGGTGATATTTTCGACTTCAAAAGATCGGGACCACGTCCACTTGCGTGTTAATTCGATCACCCTCTTAGAAGAATTCTCACGGTTATCGGCGACGAAACGAACAAAACTATTTTTAGAAACCAATAAGGAATGTTAAAATTTAATTAAACGACTTCAGGATTTTCTACCCCATTTACATAGATGAAGTTATTTAAAAAAAAACAAAGGATTTACAAAAAAAATACAAGCATTAGAAACTAAATATGATCTGCATATGATTTTATAATAAAAGTAGAAATTAAAACATTCATGTACAGCATCACGACTGTAAACATTCTGGGTATCAAATAATGCATTCACATGCCACCAAATTTGACGTTACGCAAAGGAAATATTGTATAAGCTAAATAAATTTGTTTTATGATTTAAAAAAAAGGACAATAACTAAAATTAAAAGAAACACCGTTTCAATATCAATACGGGACATAATTTTGACTTCGACAATCCCAAAATTTTAGACAGAGATTGTAACTATAAAAAGTGATTACTTTCAAAGATGATATTCATTAACGTTTACGAAAACAACATTAATTTCAATACAGACACTAACAATTTAAGTAATGTTTACAACAATTTAATATCAAAGATTGCTTATTAGCTTTAGATAGGTCTATTAAATTCGCGGTATTTTTCGTTCTTATCTTGTTTGATTACCTTGACATTGCAAATAGAATTTTTGATTATACATGTCGTGTCAATTGTTTGTCTTTCACAGTTAAATTGTTCATTTACAACTATTTTAATTTGTTTGACTTTTTAGAAATATTTTAACAATTATTCATGTTAACTTTAATTTATATTGTGTAATAGTTTCATGTCGTTTGGAGTTAAGGACAATTCCACTCTAACCTTTTAGTGTTAAGTTTTTAAGTTGTTGTACCTAAAATGTATTATTTGTTATGCAAAAAGAAATGTGTTAGCTTACTCACAATATATTTCAGTGGCCTAAAGAAGCGCACACCTTTTTGCACGAAACGTCGCCATAATAAATTCTTAAGTGGTTTAATTTGCCCCTCCTACTAAAGAACTTTCTACAATCTAGTCATTAATTCATATTAAAGGAGGACGTAACTACAGTACTTGAAAATTATCTTACTATTATGTTTGCAACATCTTTTCTGCCAAGAAAAAAATCTGTAATAATCGACACGACTAAAGTCTTTGTATCAAAAACAATAATTAGCATTTGTATTCTCTCGATAAATCACTAAAGGACTAAGTCTAAAAGAGGTTAAAATAAATTCTCTAAGAAAGCCTACTATTTGGAACTAAATTAAACAGATAAAACTGCAAAACGTAATTTTACGTCGCATTTTTCTAGTGCAGTTTATAATAAGAATAAGTGGGCTTGTAGATATGATACGATAAATGCCTTGTTTTGTTTCCCATGTTTATTGTTTTATTCCAATGTAGTCAATAAAAATTGTTAAAAAACATTAAGTTTCTGCACGCCAGATACATTGCTCAACGGAGTTTATTTGTTAACTGCAAAAGATTTTGGTAGTTACCTACATAATGCTAAAAAATAAGCCCGATCGCTATTGCAGTTATTGAAATATTTACCGATTTTTTTTTGTTTAATCTGTTAAGCAAAACTTTGTTTTTTTTACACAGCGAATGTTTGTTTAAAATATTAAAAACAAAATTTTTAAAACTTTTAAAGTTGTGATTTGAACAACAATATTTTATTATTAGTATTATTATTTGTAGAAATGCCATCTCCTGTTAAAAAAGTATCCACCCGTTAAAGTAAGACTACGTGGACCTCCAAATAGCTTCAGAATGCCGTGCTAGCTATTAAAAATGTTTTAATATTAAACAGTGCAAATTACATGTTATGCAATTTTGACATTAGTTACTAATAAAGGTAAAAGTCAAAACTTTTTTCGCATTTACACATATATTTAATTTTTAATAATAGGCGGTAGAATACTCCAGGTAAGCGGTATTACTTGGCGGAGCGGAAAATTCCGCTTAAGTGCACTACCGCGAGTAATTGAATACATTTTTTTTAAACAAATAATTGGTATATATTAATTTAATTACCAATAAATCTTGATTAAATTGTGATTGTTATCATATTTCGGCCAAACAGGTTTTTATTGGTGTAACCAATTTAGTCTATGCCACAACAAATTGCAGTTGATTAATTTGTTACTATAGCTTCTCTACAGATTAGATCTGCTGGGTTAGTAGAAGTATTTACATGATTTCATCTACAGTTTTCGGAGAAGCAAATTGGCTACTAAGTATTTCAAGTGTTAGAAGTCGCATTTATCCAATGCAGCACGATAATCGAGTTAGATCATACATTTTTATAATGAACACGTTGTATAATGAGCGTATTACTTTATCTATTAGGCGAAAGACAAAATTACCGGAAGTACTGAAAAAAACTACTATTAAAATCAATTTCGTTCAAAAATTGTTTTAATTTGAGTGGGCACTCCTACCTATAGAATGACCATATGCCCACGTGCCCACCTATGTCTACCTTTCGCGCTATCACTGCTTTATCTGCGGTATAGTAAATGATTTAATTGGACCCGCATGCGTATTTTTGCATAATGAATTAATACACCACTGTACCGATTAAAAATAAAATTTTTATGGAAAATTGTAAACAATAGTATGGATGCAGTATTTTTTCTTTACAAAATATTAGTTAACACTATCTCTAAAATATTTAAGGAAGCAAATAATTCAAATTTCATGATTCATTGAAATTCTAATGCTGCATTTTCCAAGTTACTACCCGGTATACTTTGTTATTTATATGGGTAATAAATACCATTTATGTTTACATATATAGAAATAAAATAATGAGTAATCAAATTTTGAACCGCTATAATTTTTGACTGCTTAACGATAAATTAGCAAAAGTATGTATAATCTTAAAAAAAATATGCTCTACAACTTCTCTCACGAGTTTTCTGTCAAGTGGATGGCAAAAGAGTTGTAAGGTCTATCAACGGTGCTATAATTTTTTTGCAAATTTTCTATTTTTGCTAACTTATATTTCGAAAGCGGTAACAAATAAAAATAATTGTAAATATACTGTTTTGCAAGAAATTTAATAAGCATTAATTTTATACAGTACAAAAATTTCTGTGTGTCACTCCATTTTGAAGATATGCTCCAAAAATTAAAAGAAAGAAGCTTTGAGCTTTTAATTTGTTTGTTAAATGAATTAGTAAACTATCCAAATATTTTACCGGTTGTTCGCACGTTTTAAATTCTTTTAAATGTTTATTCTGTTATGAAACTGTCGTAAAGTTTTAAATGATTCTTGAAATTAAAATAGGCAAGGATATTTCTAAAGGCCGAAATTTATTAACGTCGTTAATAATATTATTATCTACAATTGAACCGAATATTTCTACAAGAAAAGTCAGTTTGTTTGGTTTCACATTACACAAACGACAGAACGGCAAAGGCCAAGTTCGAATACTTGAATTTACTTATTCCTATCTATTTTCACACAAATATTTTTTGTTCGTCACTGTCCGCTACGCTTTTTAAATTTTAAATTCAAAATTAAAATTCATTGAGCTCTGTTTTGTTTAATCCGCAAAACACACATTCTTCTTTGTTTGAATTTAATATTAAATAATTTAACATTCTTTCGGTGAATTTTTGTAATAATTACTTTTATTTCTTTTTCTTAAAATAACGGGGTTTTGTTTGTTATTACACCCACATTCATGTTAATTAATATTACAAACATTCATAGATGTGTCTGATGTATTTTGTAATTTTTGCAATTTTAATTTGTTACATATATCTTATATTTATGTATATATGTATATTAATTGGCATGAATATGGTTGTAATAACAACCAAAACGTCACCATTTTAAGAAAATTAAGTAAAACTAATTAATATAAAAATTATCCCAAATCGAACTAAAATATAACGTTAAATTCAAATATTAAGATTATAGCTGTATATTTAGTACAAAAGCAAAATTGTTCTTTGTTTTACCGTTTTCTAATTAAAATTTATTTTAGTAACCGAATTTCTTTTGCTACATCTATCTCTTCTTTCGAAAACTCGATTTTGTTTTATTGATTGCACATTTAATTTATAAAAACCCTACAGTTGAAAATCAAGTTGTTCATAAAAAGTCAGTTAAAACACTTCAAAGAACTGAATCCATACCATTATAATTATTGTTTGTGTTCAGTTCCTATAAAAAAAGGTTTTAATAAAAATGGATTTTATTAGTATTCTATAAATGTTTGGACATGCTTAGTGTCACTACAGCAACACTATTGGTACTTTTAACTATCCTTAAAGATAACAACTGCAAAGAATAATCTTCAGAAACTGTTTAATAATTTTTGTAGTAAAATACACTTACTTTACAATATTAAATCTACGGAAATAATGTATCATAACAAAAAATTACTCTAGCGTCAGTATATTGTGAGCACAAAACATATGTACAGAAGTAAAAGTCGCATAAAAGTCATAATGAAAAACAAACAAATACAATTTGAAATACGGAAAGTTTTAATCGGTTTTAATAGAACTATTATAAGTTGGCAGTAAACAAAAATGTCATGCATTTCAAATTAACATATTTTAAACATAAAACCAAGACTTTGAGTTTAAATAACTTTTTAATTAACCAAAATACATTTTTGTGAGCCACAAGGAATTTTGCATTCAACATCAATAAAATGACTACTTCTAAATATACAAACATTTACAAATTTCTGGCAAACTTATAAACAAAATGTTGTAGTTATTGTGACAACTTAACCAATTTTAAACAAAATTGTATAAAAAAGGGAAACTACATTTTAAGATTATTCTACGGACATTATTAAAACAATAACAAAATATTAATAAACAGTAATTCACTAGCATCTGTACTGCTTAAAATCAAACATAATTAAGAAACGGTCATTAGTGTGGTACTTACTAACATTTTTCTTAATGAAATTTGTTCAAATAGTACACAGCAACATTGGACGTAGATTCGTTTTGCAAAATGTCAATGAAATTTGAACTACTAACTGTGTATACCTTAAAATTAAATGATTGTGGAAAACAGTATTTAGTGTAGCGCTTATCAACATGTATTTATAAAACCTGTTCATAAAGAAGCAATGGAAACTTGTTGCCTTTTTTTTGGATTTCTATCGCTTTCTTGTAGACTCTTGGTCAAAAGTTTCTGACTATGGCAAGTTCTGTCAAAGTCAATTGCATGCCCTGTGGTCTGAAAATGTTTTGTTTCCGCCAATCTCATGCTATCCTTTCTCGTCTATCTTCCAGTCTACTCTATGTATAATTTCCCACAGAAGCAGTAAATACTGTAGACTCCAAAATTTTGTTATTTCTTGGGTTCTTTGATTTTACAGGGTTGATATCTTTTTTTTTTGTCACAGAAAATTACCTTCACTTAATAAAATGTCTCTTGAAAAGTCTTTCTATTTTGTCGGTGCATCATTGAATGTATGGTAGGAACGCTGTTATGGTATCTTCTTGTCTTAGTCTCTCCGGTGTTTTTTTTTTAATCGCGTTGAGAATGTTTCTTTTGTGGTATCCATTTTTCAGTAGAGCACTTTGTAAATACTTTATTTCTTCCTCCAAGAACTCTGGTTCACATATTACTTTTGCCTTCTTTACCAAGGTGTGGATTAGTTTTTGCACTAGATGATGGTGTGATTGCGCGTTTAGATATCTGTCTGTGTGTGTTGGTTTTCTGTGAATCTAGTGACTCAATAAGCCATTGGCTTTCCTGGTATGAGAACTTCTAGTAACAGTATGCTTCCGTTGTTTTTTACCTCCATGGTGAATTTATTGTTTGGATGTTAGTTAATGCAGATGTACGTTTAAAAAGTCCAAGGTAAAATTAATTACCCCAATAGATTTAATATGCTACAACAATACTTACAGCAAAATTCGTTTAAATATAAAATATATTGCAACAAAAATAAATTAACAAAAGAAATGTATTGCAGCTTAGTAATTTTGTTACTTAACAAACATGATGGTGTAAAAGTAAAGAAAAGGTCTAGTACAGATATGGAGATAACGATGATCAAATGCATTTACTTTTAAATATGTAATTTTTTCAATGTACAAACGAGTTATTTACACTAGTGTTGTAAGACATTGACACCAAATAATTGATAGTTTTTGTAATGTTTATCATGTGTTATTTATTATAACGTAAGTACAAAATGTGAATATGCAGTTTTATTAAGTATAAGCTACGGTTTTTCAAGATAGCGTTTCTGTCAAAACGTTTTACATCATATTGTGGTAATTCACAAAAATAAAGAGATTATATTCAATATTTTATTGCCATTCCAGAAAAACACACTCAAATCTACACAAACGACCTTAGCCACACAGTGTTCCGTAAATTCTCTTGGTTTTTTTTTATTTAGTTCAATTTATTGTTTGGAATTCGGTTTTGACGAATTGTATCCAATATCCTAGATAGCATGTAAGCTTACAGCCGGTTCACTTTTAGCTTGCTTTTTCCTTGCCAAGTTTACAGTATTATTGGTAATATTGGCAACCTTAACGACACGCTTGTAAAATTAGAGTAGCTTGCTGCAAACTTGCAGAAAACTTTCTTTTGCAAATTTGCGGTACGCCGGCCTAAACGCATAAATACCGACGCATGTCTAGCCATTTTTGTGTTAATAAAAGTCATGTTTGTCATTTACATGGTGTTTGTATTTTACCACATTATTTAATTCTGTGTTTACTCATCGTAGACTTTTTAGGTGAGTATTATTGCATTTTTAGTGCACCCTTTGGTATAAAACTAGTAACTGAGTTTAAGACTATTAATGTACAGTGTGTAATAATAGCAATTTTTATTTAATTACAATATCAATAAACAAAATATTTTTTTATTTTTTTGTACCTTTCTTCAAAGTACAGTGATATTACTAAAAGTTTGACGAATTTCCATGACAAGCAACGTTAATATGTCTGTAAGTAAGTAAGTCTTGTAATTACATATTTCAATAGCATTTATACAAATTTTAAACTTTGCCATGACAAGGGACTAACATTTCTGCAAATTTAAATCTTGTTATGGCAAGATATAACAATATTGCTACAAGTTTATCGAAACAATGTTGTCATAAGTTTGTTATGGCTTCCTTAGTCAACTTAGACCAAACTTGCTGCAAGTCTTTAAATTTGTCATGTCAATATTGCTGCGAGTTTTATAGTTGTCACGATAAGTTTGCTGTAATATTGATACAAGCTTACAATGTTGTTTGGGATGTGACACCCTAATTTGTCAAGTTAGTAAACGGCGGAATAGAGTTAGTATTTTTAAAAACTTTTTGTGCTAGACAGACTACGACATTGACACTTGCACTTAAATCAACTTCGATGCGTTTGATTTTGGTAAACCAGTTAGATCTGCTATATGTTTCGAAATTGTACAAAAATCTCTTAGTATCACAGAGCACGAACAATTTGAACCCCTATTTGTGCGGTTTCATGGGGTTATATTATCTCAAATAATGTCTTGCTTTAGTGACAGATCTGCTCGTCAATAAACAGTTCTGATTCGAAAAGAATTTTAGACAGCTTTGTGGTTAATTCGGTGGTCGCCGGTGTAATTTTATGAGTAGAGAATTTATGAAAATTATATCACTTTTCTCCAGCATTTTTGTGTTGTCATTGAAGTGAAGGATAGTTTTCAAGTAATAAATTTATTTATAGTTATTGCGGATCTGATACGTGGAACTTTTTTATTTATTTTTATTTAAAAAAAATATTTGAAAAAATCAAATGGAGTGTGTTTCTAAATGTGTCACTGTTCCAGGATGTTGCAAATTAGGTACAAAGACTTTTTTCAGTCTCTAACATTCCATACACAAAATTACAAATAAATAAATAGCCTTTATTTGTCGTAAAAAAGACTTTTTTTGACAAAGAATTCGTATTACAAACTAAACACAAAAATTTCTTACTACATAGAACAAATAAAAACAAAATGAAAGTAAAAAAAAATAAATAATAAAAAAAAAAAAAATAAAATAATAATAATAATTCTAAACCCTCCACCGCTAATCAATTCTCTATATACATTTATTACACTACTTGTAATTTGTTTTCTCTTTTTTATAACTTCTTCTATCTATCCCACTCCTTCTCCTCCTTCTCCCAATATCTCCAACCTTCCTCTCTCCTCTTCTCTTAGCTCAATACATTCCTTTACCATGTGCTCTATATTTTCCCACCTTTCCCCACATAGTCTACATCTCCTATCTTTATCTTCCTTCCAGTACTTATTATCTTGCTCTTCATTCCCGCATCTAAATCTTGCTACCATTCTTTTTAGTCTTAAGCTTTTTTTGCCCTTTATGTACCTTGGAATATTATCTATTACTATATTTGTATATCTCTCAATATATTTTCCCCTTCGTATTCTTGCTCTTGTTTCTTGTCTCTGTATATCCTTATCTCTTCTTTTATTTCCCTTTCTGTCTCCCTTATTTTCTCTACCTCCTCTCTCGCGTATCCAACTCTTTCATAATACCTTTCTCTTTCATCTTGTTCATATTTAATTTTTCCATTCTTTACCTCTCTCCAATACAATTGAAGCAATTTACATTCTTCTTTTTTTTCATTTGTTTTTTGTAACACATTGCTCTCTTCTCCGCCTGTACTCTTATCTTTTGCCACACTTATACCTCGATAGTTTTTCACCTCTCTTCTGTCTCCTCCTTTGTAAAATGGGCATATTATTGCTTCTTTCCAATCATCCGGAAACCCATCACCTGACCATATCTTATTTAAAATTTTCCCTATTTTTTCTTTCGTTTTCTCTCCTATATATTTCCATTGTTCTTCTTTTTTTTTTGGTAGCCAAATAAAAATACTAAAATTTCTCATCGTTTTGTTTTAATGAATTTATGTAATCTTATGTACTTCCTTTTGCAATACTAACGTTCTTTTTGTTCAGGGTTTTCTGTCACTTCGATTGTTTTGATATATTGCAGACGTCTTGAACATACATCTGTTCTCGGTGTAGTATGAGAATTAAACAGATATCTAAAGTGGCTCTTCTTACTGACAGTGACAGTGACATTTACCACTCGAAGATGCAAGTTGTAATGTCTTGCGAAACTTCAGATTTTCTGGGTTCACAAACGACAATACGGCAAAAGCCAAGTTCTACTTCAGGTTTTGGCTTTCAAGGAAAGACTAGGACTAAGCCTAAAAAGTCTGGGTATTTAACTACGACGCGGTCTAAGCCAAAAGTCGCTTATAATCATATTTTCCATGTATGTTAATAATACAGCTTGATCACTTACAACAACACTTTTCTTACTTTCTTCGTTGCTAAGTCGTTAATGAATGATCTCGTCAGAATCCAAATGTTTGGCGATGTCCTTTTCAAAAACTAACACTAAAATAAATTATTGAGCCCGGGTCCCTCCGGTCCCATAGTTTCAGACTTAGCTGACACGGTCTCTCGGCAGCCCTGCATATCATAGTAGCTATAAGTATCTTTTGGATACATATACCTACCTTTGGATTGGATTTAATTTACTATACTTAACTGCGTGGTCATATGCAAAATCGATTGTTTTGCTGACGACATTATTAAACCAACAGTTACGATTTAGTTAACAACGGCGTCAGCTAATAACACAGCTAACTTTGCTTTATGCAACAGGACAGTATTTTTTATTTGTGACAATGTACATGCGTTATTCTTAATACATATGCGAATTACACAAAGCAATATACTTATAATTACATTTAAAAAAATATAAACCCAGTATACATTTATACCTCTAACATTTGGTTCAGTCGAAACGGAAAAATATGCGTTTTTTTTTAATTACCATGTACTGATAAAAAATCCATTCTTACCAAAATTTAAAAAAATTTGTAATTACTAATCCGTTTATATAGGATGGATGCATTACTAGTTAAAATTTATATATATATATATATATATATATATATATATATATATATATATATATATATTTTAAGGTACCAATAATGAAGTTACACGACACGTCTCCTTATATAAAATATTTGAAAACATTTTTTATAATAATAATTGCCCAAGAGGTCCACCTACAGTTTTAATATGCAATAACCGTTAGAAGATATCTACCAGACACATTTATGCCAAAAAACAATCAAACGCTACATAAAAAAATTATAAAATAGAAAACTAACGCGTCTTGCTTTTTTAAATCTATAGTACTCAAAAAACTCAATAAAACTGAATAATATAAAACCATCCAAGCTTATGGTGTATTATTCTAAATGTGTTAGTGCATCTATCTAAAAATGATTAACATTCAAATATGTAAAATATCAGAAGCACAAAAAACCAATTAAAGATGCTCAAAAAAACTTGAGTGGTAGTAGATTCAATTGTCATCTTTCTTACGTCAGTTTAAAAAACCACATCAATAAGAAAATAGAATAAATAATGGTGTGTTATTTTATAGTTGGGATTTTGACAACGTTACTTGTCTGTCCAATGTCAACTTTCCTACTTTCCGTACTAAATTATAGTTTTACATTTACATTTGTTTAAATTTTAATTTGTAAAAAAAAGTCAAACATATTTTAAAACTAAAGTTAACTTTATAAACGGTACTTGCATTTTCACAAAAATACATTCCAAGTAGTTATGCGTCTTTGTACTTTATACATTAATAAACTAAACAAGTTTAAAATAATTTGTAAATTTACAAGGGTCATGTCATGTCGCAATTTCCAATGAGAAAATCTTTTAAGCTTGTTACTCTGGTGACAATAATCTACAAAGCTTATAGAGAATATATGGACCCTGTGCGGTATAATCTAGATTGGAATCACAAATTATTTTCATACTAAATATTTAGTATTATATGAAACAATAGCATTTTATCAAATTTTGATTAATGGCATACTAGAAATGAAAGAAGTGTTTACTTGGCAAATTAAGAGCATTTACATCAAAATTAAGAAACTCCTTAGGGACAAATATTTATGCAGTATCTGTTTATAGGGTCTATTAACTCACAATTAAAAAATAAATATATAGTCCTCGCAATTTTACTTTCGATGCACGTCATTAACGTCAGTGACGTAGTTATTCAACCATGTTGTCGGTATTATCATGTAAACTTACTGTTTTCGTACATTCTTAATATTACATTGCGTATTACGTTTTCATTAAATGTTTCTACATTCGTAACAGTTGTACTACGCTTACGTTTTGAAGAGATCTAAGAACCTCGTTGTTAGCAACCGTTGTACATACAGAAATAACTGTAGAATATATGTATGTATTACCACAATTTAAATATTAAGTAAAAGGGTACTTCTCGCACAGTATTTACTGATATCAATGGACCACCATTATCTCGTTCAAGCTCAAAATAGTACAGTTTTGTATCAAAAATAATTATAAAAAACAATGAGCACTTTGACATAAAAAACACAAATTTAATTTGACAGATGTCAACAACGCTGCAACTGTAGTAAGCACACCAACAACGTGATAAAAAAAATTCAATAAGACAATTCGGTATTTATTTAATTTTTGCTATAAATAAGGTGGTATGAATTTTACGTCATTAATGACGTGCATCGAAAGTTAAATTGCGAGGACTTTATATATATTTAACTATTATATACAAGAAAATGCTTTACAGCACGAGTTATTTGTGAACGTTGTATTACATAGCATAAAAATGTATGCTAACTAAAATTTTAAGCGCATCAAATGTAATATATTACCTAGTGCTACTTCCTCATTTGTGTTTCCAATAAAAATTAGAGAAAATGTATTTTAATTCTAATTCAAATAGATAAATAGTTACCAGCTTAGATACAAAAACGTAGAAATTAACTTTCTTTGCATTGTCATTTGGAGCACGTGTAGTACCAGGCCGCACAAGTTTTCTATGAACGTGAGAAAATTATTAAATAAGTTTGTTCAACATTATACAAGTAGAATTGTCGTAATAATTTTATTTTAAACTAGGTTAGTAAAGATTTTTAACTGATATTTAAAAGTAACAAAACAAATAGACAAAGATTGTAATTATAATCAATTGTTTAAGAAAAGTGTTTCCTTAGGTAAGAAGTGTTTCTAAGTATTTATATTAGCGATAGCTACAAATAGAAACTTTAATATTATTTTAGTTATAGATCATCTATAACGTAGATAAATAAATTTTAACAAAACCGTGATAAATAATCTGATTTCATTTTTTATAATTTATTTAATTTATTTAAATTAATAATACGACAATTATTACGGCTTTCAATAAGTTTGAGCAAATAGTAGTTATAGAGCAAAATAAAGTAACTTGCGTTACAGATGAAATATATCTGTACATGACTATTTAAACGTTAATTACGTTAAGTAACTAAATAATTATATAAAAAACACAAAACCGATTTCATAAGCAAAACTCTAATGGAGAACTAAGTAATTTGTCTGTTAGGTTAATGCGGTTTTACAATGTGACTTAAATTTATTGCATTTTATAATACATAATTAATTAATACAGCCTTACGCTTAAATTGAACCAAATATAACTGAATGATTATTTTAAAACTCAGGAAAAATTTAAAATGATGTTATTATATTACATTATAGCATCTAATTTTAATACTATTACTTGTGTTACTCAATCACAAAAGTAATTAAAATTTAAATATGAAAATTAAAAAATGGAAACATCAAAAATTTGTAGCAGATCAGAAATTTTGTTCTAAGAACTGGTGGAGGACCACCAAATATAAACATAAAATAAAATATATGGTATTGCATTTACAAATAATAAATTTTAAGCCTGTTGTTAGGCTTATAAACCTACTTGATTTAGACGTTATTAAAAAGAATACAAAAGTATTGTAAGTTTTCAATAAAAAAAATATTTAATTCTGTTTTCGAACAAGGAGAACATACTACACATATTTAAGGCAAAGTCGGTTACGGTAAGATTAAGTATATCAATCAAAGTTTTCTAGTTTCTAGGTTTTGTTTTTTTTAGGAAGATCTGAATTACGAAATTGCTCAATCTCTACTAAATTTAGAAGCATGAAAAATATTTTTTTTAGTTTAAAAAGTAATATAATGTTTTTTTAGGAACCGCTTCTTTAATAATGTTTAAATATTGTAGATTTTTAGGTAATAGAAATTGACTTTTTAGATAAAATAAAGTCAATATCAGCTAGCAAATACGTTTGAACACAAGAATGCAGTAATATTTTAAATCAATATAGTTAGTTTTATTATAGTATCATTTATTTATAGAATTGGAGCAAATATACACCTAAAAAATTAAAAACGCCGACTTCTAGAAGATTGAAGCAAACAAATTTTATTAAAAAAAGAATACTGCAAGAAGTAAATTAAATATTTAAAAAAAGAAACGGAAAAACAATATCTTTAACATAACGAATATATTAATAAAAGAAAAGTTTTTATTAGTTTTAAAAGTAAAATTAAAACAAAAAGAACTATTGAAATAACATTAAAACATTTTTCTTATATGGTATTGTTGTCGTTTTTTTATTTTATATTGGTACAGAATTATTAATTGTACTTGCATAGAATATAAATAAACTTTGTAAAACAGTTTAATTAATTGTTTTTTATTTTTACAATTTTCCAAAATGCTGATTAATAATGTTATGTCTTTCTAAGTTATTTAAAGGAGGTATACTTTAGTCTTTTGCAATTTCTTTCTCTTTTATTCAAATTGTCCATTCCTCTAACACATTTTCGTTTTGTTAAAGAGCTATGTTATGAAAAACAGGTGTGGCTTTATAAGTTTCGTTTCAAGATGTACTGCCGAACTTTTTAAAATTAAAAAAAAACGCTGTTTCTGGACCTACAAGTAAATATTTTCCAAATTGTTTATATAATCTTGAATTATCAAAATTGTTTGATCATGTATAAAGTCATCTTGCAACAATATCTTTAATATATAATTTACTATCGACTTTGAACTTCGGTTTGAACATTTATTCCAAAAAAAAGTTATTAAAAATATCTCCGCATTGTCTCAACTAGGAGAAGAAATTTTTATTAAAGTGCAATCTATAGCATTTATGATTCTTGAAAATTTAACAAAACGTAAATTCTGCACTCGGCTGAAGTACGACCAATTACGTTTGACTAAAATACAGTAGCAAAAAGCGACGGTAACTCAAAGTTTTGGATAGTAGAGGGTAAATATAGTAATTAATAGATATAACCGGTCCTCAACGGGTCGATTTTATTTCGATTAAATAGACACCACAACAAGAAAAAAACTTCAGACGCTCGTTTTCAACTGACAAGACTTAAGGTAAACAAACCGAACACAAGTATTCTAACAAAAAGTACATATATTCCAACAGCAACAATTTAAAAAAGAACAGAAAGAAACTACACATTGACCAAAGCAATTAAGTTATGTAACACCTTGTATGAGTAGGTAGTTATGGTTTTAACATTAAATCTGGTTAATTAAATTAAGTGATAACAAGAAAAACATTTAATGATTACAAACTAAAGTGCATGAAATCAAAAAGTAAAGCGCACCTGTAATAATTTGACAGATAATTAAAAAAAAATTGGCGTAAGCTACTTGTTACATCATTGGGCATATTTAGTCGTTCGTGCATACGATCGACACAAAATTGTTTAAATACAGTGCGAGGGTAGTTACTCTGTTTCAAACATGTGATTTGGCATACTAAAACATTCTCCTAAACGACTGAAAATTATAATAATACATACACCACTATAGTATCACAAAGAGGATGCAAAAATGTCAAAAACGAATTAAAATTGAATATCACGCAGCATTTCGCTAACACGTGCCGTTTTCTGAACGTTAGCAGAAACAAAAATAACAAGCAAATACAAATCGACGAATTTTGCAACTGGGCATTTTACAGCGCGAGAAATCATAACAAGGTTTTTTTAAGATAACCGGTATTTTCGTACTATTTTTTATTAACATTTCGAAGTTATTTAACGTTTTTAAATTCATCGTAATTTTTAATTTTTTTATTTAACTAGTTATTATATACAAATGTATTTGAATCCATTTAGGTGTATTTTGTTGTCATAAATTCTAATTGTTTTATGATTTATTAGTTGACTTACGGCATTACTATTTTGTTTCAATCGTAAAAATTTGTTTAGCAATTTTATACTGTTTTTGTTTGTGTTAGCGTTATTAAATGTATTGTTTGTTTTTGTCGATTTTAGTAAGAATCGTTCTTTCTGTGTTAAGTTTTGGTGAGTAATATGCTTTTATTTGATTATTTGTTTAGTTCACTTGCTTTTGGGTTTTTTTTTAGAATATTCTATGTTATAATTTTGTGTGCTTGGTAATAAACCGAAGTTCTATATTCAAAAAAATTCTTTTTGACACAGTAGTTGACTTTTGAATCAAACTCGGAATAAACATCAAAATGTGGTAGTACCGCAAGTTCTGCTTTTAGTGGTTTTAATGGAATATGTATTTGGGAACCTTTAAAGTTTATAAATTTAAGCTTTGTTTCGTTATATTAACGAATTTATTGGTTTGTAAAATACAAATAAAATTTTCCCGCATTATGTTGTGGAAATTTAATTTTTGACACACTTAATTCAGCTTTGTCTTTGAAGTGGATTGCACCAACTTTCAGAATCACGTCGGCTACATTGTCTAGAGTTTTCGGTCAACCCAAAACCGAGTACCGCATTTAGAACAAGGTATTTATGAGTAACGATTATTGTAAGTGTACCGATTGCTTTACTGATAATTGCAAAAAAAAGCTTTAAAACGTAGGTTTCTGTGTTATGGCCTATTACGATTTTATGTATCAACATTTCCTTTTGGTGCTTAGTGATTTAGGATTAAAGTCAAGTATTTAAAGCAAAAATTGCTTATTTCAAATTATGATCAGATGTACCCTCTGGTAAAAGAATGTAAATAATAAGTTGATTTTTTTATTTTTATTAACTAATAAAGATATTTTATTTTATTTGGCGGTCAAAAACTATAGCATTTTTTACTTTGCGTTTTTTTTTACTTTTATTAGTATCATATTAATTTCAAGTACGCTTCAATAAATTTACTTTTAACTAAATTTTGTATTTATTGTTTAATTACCAATTGTCTTAAAATTCTGTTTGTGCATTTCTTTTTTTTTATGTAATAAATGTTAAATTGTAACAAAGATTAATAGTGTTCCTTTGGTTGACGAAAATTAGAAATCTGTTGCAACATTTTTTTGATTTTCCAATGTTCACATTTGATTTTACGTTTTAAGATTCCTAGTCACAAATTTCTATTTTTAATTTAACCCACCTCTCTCTCTATTGAGTTTTGAACAATTACATCGTTCATGTAAATTTTATTCGAGCATTTCGCTATCTTTTGCACGCAACAAAATCTTGTAAAATGTTTTTTTGGTATTTATAAGAAATTTTTGGAGTTTACTCCTTAAGAATCGATTTGCATATATAAGGGACCCGGTATGAGAAAAATCTTAGGAGTAAAATCTATCGATGAATGACCTCGTTACGTTTTTGGTGCGCATCCTATGTCGCGCAACTTTCTAATTTTACTTATATTGCTGTTTTTATTATAAATATCAATAATTAATATTGTTATTGTGAAGTTTTAATCTTTATCATTGTGTTCCGCTAAAGTGAACTGAAAGTATTTTTAAATAACTATGGCAGAAAGAGGTGTAGATGATATTGCCGGAACATCTAACAAACACGTGGCTGCGTTATAATTCATGTATTATATGTATGAGCATGTGCAATTTGTATTTATTAAATATTTTAATAATTATCGATGTAGTTCATATAAATATATATTTGAGAACAACACATAAAATTAGATAATTAACCCAATATGAATTATCGAGCGCATCCACATAAAATAGAAAATTTCTAACCTAACCAAAAATTCGATGTCTATAAATTCTACCAGGTTATTATGATTTATTTTATAAATAATTTTTAAATATTAACAATTCTAGTCAATAATTCGATAATATTATCAGAAAAATCGACAATATTTTTTCATTATAATGTTTTCATAAAATTTTCTTTCGAAAAGTTATTTTTTACGTTCATACAGTACCAATCTTTTTTAAGTTAAATAAACCCTTTTTGCGTCTGGTTAGACTATCGAACTTAAGGACTAAACTCCAGTCGTGCGTCGGAGCTGACACACACAATTTTTTTTTTAGTTTCATTTTTTTTATATAACGTGGAGTTAACATAATAATAAATTTCGACACATTTTTAATTACTTTTGAAGCAGAAGATGTTAACACACCATAAAAATATGTTACTGATTTTTGCATATTTGTAGTTGCATAAAATGGAAGAGACAGAAATAACTAAGAAATAATAAACTTAAATCTTGTTTTTTAATGAGTTACGTAATTTTTTGCCATAGGCTTTAAACGATCTTGAAGTTGTAGTCAAACCGAATTAAAGTTTTTTTTTGTTAATCAAAGTCGTTCAAATAAATCTACATCATTACGCATTTCTACGTTGTGTTTTTGTTTTTTGTACCACGTTGGTCGTTTAACATACTTCGATATATCAATTTTTGCCGACAAAACACTACACTAATTAAGAAAAGTTTGTTTTATTACTGATTTCTTCTAAAAGATTTTAGTTTTAAATAGAGAAAAGTTATCGTATTTAAGTTTGAATAATATTAGGTAAAACAACCTAAAAAAAAGTTTTGTTAAATTTATTTTTTTAAGCTTAAATTATATTAAACAATCGGATCACAAGAAACACATATTTACTTACTGCTAAATGTGCATAAAATCAGTAGTATAGTGATAAAAATATAAAAATGTTTTATATCCACTACTAGTTTTATAAATTTTCATTATTACGTATAATAGTAGGTTGTGAAGTTACACTTTTTTAAGCGCAGGTAAATAATATTTCAATATTAACCACCACAATCATTATTAACAATCACTCACTTCATTTTTTACTTAAAATTAACGTCTTCTATTTTAAACTTGATTTAGTAACAAAAAGGTTTTAATAGTTTTAGTAGTGGAAAAATTGTATATAGGCTTGGTATATAATATACTATTAATTCATATAAGGTCTCACAGCACCTTCATTTTTTATACGAAAAATTATACAAATAAGTTTAAGCGACAAATAGTAAAGTAATTCGACCAGACTTAATATACTACATCCCAAAAAAAGACCTAAAAGTCCTCCGGTGTTTGCTAAAATAATAAACTTGCAAACTTATATTTAATTTTTAGTTATCTTACACAAAAATTCGGTAAAGCCAAATATTTCCTTTTTAATATATTTTTTTAATAATGGAGAAGGATAATAGAAGTGGACAATGGCGCCATTTGATCTATAAATAAGAAAGCTTCTGAAAGTATATCAAATTATTATGCTACCTACACAAAGTATTCCGCTGACATGTTTTTTAAAAACATTGTTTTAACTGTTGTTTCACTTAATACTCCGTAATGACTTGTTGCTTCAAAGTTTAGTTCAAAACATGCAGATAAACAATCGCACATTTGTCTAAAATACAGTATATAAAGTTAAAAATAATAGAGTTAAACTAAAAACAAACTTATTATTTTCTTCTTCTGAATGTAATTTTTCTATAAAATAATTAACGCATTTGGTAAATCAAGACGTTATACTTTTGAACGCACCTGTAACTGCTTCCATGCATTTAATATCTTCCTCTGCACAAATTGTTTCAGTGTCTGTTCCTAAAACACAAACATCTCGCTTATTAATCTTTAAGTATATACTATTGCTTTACTGGGGAAATAATAGGGCACGCATCCACACGTTTTAATAGTATTGTTAACGTGGCATTCTGTCTTACAATTCGCTTTAGTATATACCCTAAAATTATAATTACCTTTTATACATTGCTTGCTTTTATAAAATGTTTTAAGTTTTAAATACAAAAATTAATATTAACCTAAAAAATTTTAAATTTTTTTCGCGATTAAAATAACAACGACGATCTTGAAAACCAATCGAACGTACGTCCGTATCTGTTTCTTTAACGGTGGTAAGAATTTCAAACCAACATTCTCGTTCTAGAGGAATAAATCTTGAAAACCCCGATGTTTCCATAGGATTATACATAATAATCTTAATAAAAAAAATTAGATTTAAGATGTTTGATTTTGGCAATACCTTAAAACCCGCACTTTCGGAAGATGAACAATAGTATTCGTCGAGTTGTGCATCTAACGCGATAGTAAGTCCAAAGTCAACACCTGAACCTAGTATTGCATATAGTTGATTTGCAATTTTTGAATAGAGTTAAAATACCTTCAATTCTCCAAGGTACACTATTTTCGATAGGTTCATGCTCAAATCCTTTTTCTTGATTCCAATATTCAATACTTAGTGGATAATTATATTTCAATTCTTGCGCATTTGGTCTAAAAATTTACAATCAATATCTTATATTAACGTTTAAAAATTTATTACTTGGATTTATAGATAATGTTGCTGGGCATTAAATTAAAAGCGCAACACATTCCTATATCTGTAAAAATTGGATTAAACCATTCATCGCAATCAAATTCAACAGACTTCCACATACAAAATTTTAGTATATCAGAACATGAATAATTTATCTAAAACAAAATTTAAAAGATTTTGTATAAATATAAAAACTCAATTAAGAGGATACTAAATAAAGTAAGAACGTTGAAGGCTCTGATGATATGTTGCATTTATAATAGATCAAATGAATATCGTACAAGATTGTAACGCTATACACACTAATTACATTACCGCTGTACGTTTTGAATTAGCAGTTAATACACTTTACGCATACCTTGATTAAAAAATTTATAATGGTAGTCCACACACTCGATTTGCTTGTAATGTTCAACCCTTTGTGGTTGGTACAATAGCTTGATAAAAGAGGTTTATACAAGCTTGCGCTAAATATAAAAGTAATTATTAAAATTATTTAATTATACAAGATTATACCTATCCTCGTTAATAATTTCACTTGCTACTGACCATTTTGCTTTATTCATGTTACATATTGTTATTGTTGGAAAAGGAATGTCAGATATCGACGCGGGTACAGGGTTTTCGGTAACCATTACTGGTATTTGTGTTAAATATATATTGCTTACGGAATAACCAGCAAAAACAACGGCTCCAATAAAACATATGACCCAACATAGCCTAAAATGCATGATATATTATATTAATGAAAGAATAGTTATGGTATCTAATTAACTATATTTATACAATAATTCTAAAATTGTTGCGTTTGTAATAAAATTTAATAATAATATTATTGATATAACAACAGCTATTTAAATAAATACCTTTCCCCAAAAGAAATTGTTGGATCACGAACATAACGTAAACCATGCAGCGAAGAATTTCTCAAGTAACTATCAAAATATTTCGAACAAATTGTTGTAAGCTTCATATTTTCTGCTTTGTACTGTATGAACTGCTTATTACAATTAAATTTAAATTATAATATTTGTGTAGAAAAATAATTTATAAGTCATATGTAATTAATTATCTAAAAAATAAAAATAAACTGGTTTTTATAGTGTCATTATCTGATATCGATTGTTTCATTCTATTAAATTTGGTTCAAAAAACTAATTTAGATTTATTTTCTAGAGACTAATAAGAAAAAGTAATTACTTAAGTATATTTTATAGCGGTAATTAAAACTTAATTTTATTAATCTACATATTTTGTTACACAGTTACAAAAACATTAATGAATAAAGATTATAAGCATAGTATTTGTGTATCATTACAGTAAGTTTCTAACCAGAAAGTTGAACAAATGTAATTTTTAAATATCTATTTAAACTGTGAAATAACGCAAACTTCTATAGTAACGTAATTACGACATATTGTAAATTGCAATTGTTTAGTGTGCATGCATCTATATTTATAATTGTTTTCTATATTTTATGCATATTTAATAAAAAATAGAGACAAAAAATAAATATCATTAAATTTCAAATGTTTTTTCTTGTTTTTTATTGTAGTTGTGTATTAAAGAAAAAAATGAGATGCGGACAGATGATTCTATATACTTTGTAAACATCAACTAATTGCTTTCTTGTGTATAAAGAAAGTAATCACAAGCGTTTTTATAGAGATTAACATTGCAAGCGTTTTTGAGTCCATTTAGGTAAGCAACAACTATTATCTATTCTTTTAAAAATTTCGATTACATTTTTTTAAACATTTTTAGGTCGACTGTGAAGTGTCAATTTTAAGTCGTAAAGGTTTTTTAAATACAAGTTTCATTTAGAATTAGTATTCCTTAATTTAACGAGCACACAAAATATTGGTATCCATTACTTAAAGATCAAATGGCAGTTTATTTTCGGATTGAAGACAAAACCAAAGAAGAAACAGGTTTGTGCATATTATAGAACTATAATAATTTGAGTACAAAAAATCTTCGTATGTGAAAATAAAAACTTCTACTAAATGGTGTATTGCTATGTAAAATACAAAATCAATTCAACTATTAAAACTATAACAAACCTCAATGTATGTATGTAATAGCAAAGGCTTCCACGGCCGGAATCTATGCTATGATAAGAATGTCTTCCGGGTTTGGACAATGTCATTGTTGTTGTAACCGAAGTTGCCAACGTTTCAATCACTTTTTTAAGGGGCTTCATTAAAGCGTGAGATAAATCCCAAAACTCAAAGAAGCAACCGAAATCTAACTAAGAACTTCTCAAAAGTTAGGTTATCAACTTGTAAAACAAGCCATAATCTAAACTCTGAAAAAGTTAGAAAGAAAACGATAACTTGAAAAAGCAAACGAAAATCTCTTTGTTAGATTTGTATCTGTGATAAAATAAAATAAATTGTTCTCTTACAATTTTGAGTAGATTTAAACGGTATCTTCCATACTAATCGTTCACCGTTTTGGCGCTTTTTTTACTTGTTTTATAATTTAGCACACCAAAACTTACGACCCAATCTCCGAATGAACTGAGTTAGTCGCTGGCGTTTAAGTTACGAGGTAATTCTCGTAACAGGTCATTTTAATCAATTATTAAATCTATGTTACTATGTCTATATCTTAAACTACGAGCGTTTTTAAAGAGAAAATTTGAATAATTTGAAGCAAAAAAGTCTTCCGCGTTCGACCCCCGGAATAAACTAGAAAATTTATTGACAATGTTTATGCAAACATTAAAATAACGTTTGGGTGTGCTGCTGCACCTTATCTTTATTTAGTTAAAACGTAGATGTTAACAAGTGCGCTATTACAGTTGAGCGCTATCACAGTTGAACTGAACTTTCATACAAATTTTTGGAAACTTAAAAACTAATTAACAATGACAAAACGAAAGTTGTAGCAGGTACCGAGGTCACGTAGTAAGCCCCTAACAATGCCAGGTAACCAGAATCTTAATCCTACTTAAAGTAAAGGAGATTTCAAACAGAAAAAAAATGACACAAACAGAAACAATATGTACAATATTTAACTAAACCTAAAACTATGCAGGTAAGACGGAACAAAACTCTTGAAATTTTTTTCTTACACAAAGTAAATATAAATATTTAATCTGATCTATTTAAAAACTTATATTCTTGTTAGCTTCGGGTTATATTAATTTTTGGAATGATGGGCATATGCCGCTCAAACAAGCTTTATAAAATGAATATAGAAGATGTGAAGATTCTTCAAACACAGTTATTAATAACAACACCCAAGACTAAAACCAAAATTTTACAAACATTCAGCATAAACAGTAGTTTTTACAATATTGTAAAGAAGCGCAACGATCTCCGTCTGTCACATGTAAATGTAAAAATAAATTAAATCTTTCTAAATTACCAAAAATCTAAATGAACAATACAGCGTATAGGAAAAAACTAATTGGCAGACATTAGTAAACAAATTGCCAAATATTTAAACTTGCTTAATTGTCAAAGCTATACCGGCCATTGCTATCGCAGATAATCTGCTACTCTGTACATTGATGGAGGAGGCGATAGAACTGAATTAAAACGTCATGGAAAGTTTACACGGGTAGCGTAAAGTTACATTGATCAGTCTATGAGAAGCAAGACAACTACAGCAAATACTATTGCTAAACAGATAAATAGTAAAGAAGCATCTTTCATTACAGCAACCGAATTTCCAAATATTTGTATTAAAAAGTTTTCCAAAATTGTTGAAACGACCAAATAAATAAAACGTAAATGTCCTCCGAAACGGTAGCTGTCATTATTGGCTCGTGGTATAACCTATTATTATTTGATCCAAATAATGGCAAAACTTGTTCTAGAAAAGTAGTAATGTAAGCAGATTTTAATTTTTTAAAATAGTTTTCTTTACTATCAACGAAGAAGTGTTGTAATTTGTTGTTAAAAATAGTGCAGTTAAAAGATTTAATAGATGTACAGTATCCGACACTAAAATTTTACGGTGTGTGCAGTGCCTATTTTCCTTCAACTAAGTTTAGTGTTGCTGATGTTAAAACAATGTAAAAAAGCAATTAAAAAATATTATACATTAATAAAAAAGATAATCTACCGATTTAATTAAAGTTAATTCAAGATAAAAAGTTTTTCAATTTTCCAAGAAAGCTTAGAAATTCCACATTCAAATTTCTTGCAGCTTGTAAGTATTTCTTTTCTGAGAAATGATTGTTCTATTTTTAGTTAAGTCTTAAATTTCAACCACTATTTTTTTTTAGTTTAAAGATTAGGGTTCCTTTCATTTATAAAATTCCCAAAATCATTTTTAGTAAATCTCAAAATTTGTTAGTAATGTACAATCCCACTTCTTTAAAATCTAAGTTTAAAAAATATAAAATGCTTTTTTTTTATTATGAATTTAAAACTGCAAATACTATTAGCAATAATCACTTCAAAAATAAAACGTAACATTTTTTTAATTACTGCATTGTTAAGTTATTACTTTAAAATAGATATTAAAACATGTATTTTAGGTTTGAGGTTAATTGTTTTATTGTATGAATTTTATTTTCAATTATTAAAAAAATGAGTGTTTTATGTAAAATAATAATGCTAATGTCTACACACGGTATTAACACAATTAATGTATGTTATTTTAGCGTAAATTTTTGATATAAATAGTCGCATTGATTTTTAATCGTTAGAGTGGGTATTAGTAAAATGTTTGAATGTGTTGTATGTACATAATTATTGCAACTTTTGGTATACCGGAATTTCTACGTAAAATTTTAGATTGATTTTATGAATGATACAAATTGTTTTTTTTAATGTTTGTTATAGAATAACTAATATTGTAATCAAAACAATTGTGATTAAAGTTTTGCTAACTGCGTATACTAACTACAACGCATCATTAAGAAGATGAATCAAAGAATTGTAAAAAGTCTATTTTTTTAAAGTCTTCGGAAAGTTTTAATACAAGTTCGTATAAGACAATATAGGACTATAAATTGTAATTTTCTAAAATTAAGTTTTTATGTGGGAAACAATTTAAATCTAAATACATTATCAGTAGTGCTTTAATCATTTTTTATCATATTTGATCAATACATATATAATTATTTTATTTTCTCTAATATCACGTTTTTATCCTTTTATTCAACAGTAGCAAAAAAAAACTTTTAACAAATTATTCTGATGTACAGTCAAATAATCGTAAACGGGTAGACTGCAAAAGTATTGTACTACCGTACTACTTTCTGTTAAAACCATAAATCAATAGGTTTCATTGTTTTGCTTAAAGCAAAACTCGTGACGTTACTTATGAATAAATAAGATAACATTACAATTCAGTATTTCAGTATATGATAGCAAGAAGTTTAAGTGTTTGTACTGTTAACATTTACAAATAAAAATTTCAACGTTTTAATTAATTATTGACAATAGATTATTTTCTAAAATACGCAGTATTCCTAAAATAAAAATCGTATAATTTTAATAGTACTAAAACGAATAAACCGATTAAATATAATAAGTAGTCTTTAAGCGAATAAATTAGAACACAGAATAATGCTTTGCTAACAACATACTTTACTAACAATGAATATTTCTATTATAAATTCAAAAACAAGATTTGTACAAATTAGAAATTTTACTTATAAGATTATAATCTTAAAATAATGAGTTTTGTCAAACGTCAGTTTTGTATTTTCTGATCAGTTAAATACAGCATAAACATATCGTTCAAAAATAATAGCAAAAGCATATAAAAACTGAAATCGTTACAAAACAAAATTTAAAAAAATATACTTAAATGTGCTACGACATATTTTGTTTTAGTTTAAAATTTAAATTGGTCTTTTACAGTTGGCATTATGATTAACATTTTTTGAATTGGTGTAGGTAAATATTAGATTTGTATGTACACAATTATAAAAAAAGTAATTAATATACGATTTTGATTATAGGTATCCTAACTAATACTTTTTCCATTCCTGACAATTAGTGCTCTGGAGATGCAAACTGCAATATATAAAACACAATGTTTAGAAATGTGTAAAAAATGTATAACCAAAATATAATTTTTGTTTGAAATCCTAATAATTTATTCTATGCATATTATTTCTATAATGAGTTAAAAACTGGCAGTGTTTTAGTGTAATGCGTTGTAAAAAAAAAAATCTTGTAACAAATTTAATTTTATCAATAAAACGAAAACATAACTAAATATATCATTTGCAATTAAAATTTAAACTAATAAAAAGGTAATAAAACATTTGGATTGTAAAAACGATTTTTATTTATGAAAACACCGGAAACTTTCACTTTTAAAATAGGCACGATAAACGTAGAAAACTGTGTAAGGAAATTAAAATTTATAATACTAATGATATATTTATATTACAAGTATTAAAAAGTGAAAAAATACGGAAAACGTAAAACCAAACAAATTTAAGATTTAGTTCAAAATAAAACTAAAATGTGACTTGAATTTCACTAACAATATTTCACTGCTCCGGTTTCATTGCTGTTCCCAAGAGTATACTAGGTAAAGCATGAACGTTGAGCTTCTGCTAAAATATAGTGCCATCAAGTTGCCTGTTTAACTTTTATAGGTAAACTTACAAAAACAAATTACAAAAAATGTAATTATAATTGAAAAAAAATACTGAAACTATCAACATTAACTTTTGTAATACATTTATTTATAGACAATTGATTATAAAAAATATCAATTACACAATTTCTATAATAAAAAATTAAATCTATCTTAAAATATAACTTTCTTTCATTGTAAAATTTAATAAATTTCCATTTTAAATATGTTCTAAAAAAGAAAGTTACGTCTTAGACAATTACATCATTTTTTGAACTTAAACTAGTCTTAGCAACAAATTAACCAAATGTAAGATTATTTGTGTAGTTATCTTTACTATAGTATAAAATTTATTAGTTGGTTTAATATTTTATTTTACATATAATTTCGATTTTTTTACAATATTAAATACTGCTTCCAAAAAGAACAACTGTTAAGCAGTTAAATGAACACTGTGAAATAATCTATTTTATAAGAATTATTTGAAGCAAAATTATTTTTTTAAATAAATGTAAAAGTTTACTTTTAATGACAGGTTTAAGTTGTAAATAGTAACTGATAGATGTTATTGACTTATCATTACTAACAATTAGATTCTTATTTTACCAGTACTGCATAAACTATTGTCCTAGGTCTTAAACTTATTTTTGTGTGTGGTTATTATAAACGTGTTTATACAAAATATATGATGCCAATTACAATTTCTATTATATACTCTTATATATTCAAATTTAACACAAATAAATTAAATAAATTGTTTAATTAGCAAAAAAACATATATACAATTTACGTTTACTATTAAATTTTTTAACTTTTATGATTATTTTGAGATGACTTTTCTTCACTATTTGTATTTCAAAATAACAAAACAATAACACATTAGATTTATAATTTTAATAACGCAATTTATTTCACTAATAACAAGCACTACAAGATTTTTACAAACACGCAATTAAATTATTAGACTCACTATACTACTTAGTTATGTTAAAACATAAAAGTACAAGTTGGTAAATACTTATGGATAGTACTTAAATACAAGTAAAACTAAAAGTAAACTGTCTATTTAATTTTACAGTTGAATCAATTTGAATATTTAAATGTTAAAAAAAATAATGTTTAGGAATAGATTATTATACATTACACCATTCTACATTATTGTTTATAGTTTTTTTTATATTTAATATCAGACACTTAAGTGTTTAATAAGATGGCGTGTGCTAGTGTAATAAAACATCAAACAACTCGAGATTTGTACTTTTTTTTAGCATGATCTGTTTATATTTTTTAGCAACATAATAAGTTTCTAGTCAATGTGTAAAAAAATCTGATATAATACAATTTTCCATTTTGAATAATTTGTTCCGGGTTCTGAAGATGTCTACTGCGACTTGTGACGAAAGCTCAGCTTGTGTGATAATGACAACACGGGAATTATCCAGAATGGAAAATTGTATTACAAACGCAACCCATGGAAACCAAAATTTTACTCTAAATCTGGTATAGTTTTTTTAGAGTATAATTGTTAGTGTATCATTACAAGATGCTAGGAACACACTTGCTTCTATTTAAAATAACTGCTGTGTCAATTTCAAATCTACCAAGCAAAATTATTTTAAACAAAAACATTATATTGTAGTTAATGCTTCGAAGATAAAAAACTGTGTGAAAGTGTTTTCTTATTGGTGTTACTATACTAGCAATTAATTAATGTTCAAATTTGGATGTAGAAACAATCATTACCTTGTTTTCTTATACACACAATTGTTTTTTTTTACTTTTTACAAATGGCATCAAAATAATTTTTATATAATCTTTGTTTACAAAAGTATTTATCCTAAAGGGTTTAAATATGACATTATAAATTCAAATATTTTTTAGAAAATACAAATACAATTCTTGAGAATTGTTAATTTTAATGACTGTTGTAGGAAAAATGATCTAAACATCATAACTTTAAAAAAATAGTCAAAAACATCTAAATCAAAAATTCCTTTTAAAAACAAATAATGCAATAAATAGCTTGTAATATTTTGCGGTAAAAAGTGATTCAACTTGTGTTATACTTAATTTATTAGAAATGCGTAGTCGCAGTGTAGTGTAGTTAAGATTGCGATATCATCATGTCCAACAACCTTCTTGGATTATAAAATGTAAAATAGTTTTTTTTAAGTGTAACCGTCAAATATCTTTTAATACTGTAATATAGTAGTGTCCAATACAATTCATGAATGCATTCTTTGGATCTAGAAAATACATTTTTTTATCAATTTAAATACAAATAAAATTTCGTAAGAATCTAACATTTATGTACAATTATAACTCAACAAAGGGTTTGTTTTCGTACGCACTATAAACAACTAGAAAAGTTAACAAACACTGAATGCCGTATTAGAATTATATTTAATACGTTTGACAACCAAAGCAAAAATAATAAATTTTGTGTTTCAATTTTATAAACATAGATTGTATTGTTACTTTAACAATTTTGAGCGATAAACAAAACTTTAATCAAAATCTCAATAGTTTGAACATACATAAAAATTTCATTTTCACATTTACATTGACATGTTGTCGTTTTTGGCCCGCGGTATATCTAAAACTCATTTGAATTACGCGGGTATAAAATCAGCTCGTCAACGTGGCTACCTATATAACAATTTTAAAAATTTTTTATTGTTATCCGTATGACTCAAATAATTAAAATGTATTAGTAATTCAATTAATTTAAAATGACAAATAAAAGTATTTAATAATCAATAAGATAACTTTTTTGAGAGATTTAGTTTGTTATTTTTAAAATAGAATAAATACTATGTACAAGTTGCGCCTGTATCGTATTTTGACCTTTTATTAAGATCGTTCAATATACTGGTTACACGTTGCTATCGAGGTAAGTGTCACGTTTTACGGCGCGCTTATTATCATTGTATGAATGCATTTTGAATTTGTTACTTATTTGCTAATTAAAATTTTTGGTAGTAAATAATAGTAAATTTGTTCTGACTTTCCAACAAAACATATTGAGGTTGTTTCTTGTTTTTGTAACCAAAAAAGAATTTTGTTTTTAAGCAAAAACGGACAAAAAATAAATTCGATATTTCGTTATGTATTAATAAAAAATATTTATTTTGTCTAGTAGCTCGCTTAATGTTATTTTTTTTTATTTACTAATTATAATGAGATTGAATTAATACTTTTTCTATATTACAAATACTTTAAAGCGTATGCGTATTGGACAATTAATTCATTAAGTCTGTAAAAATAAAATTAATAAACTTTGGATAAAACGATTTACGACAACAAGGGATATTTTTAAAACTTTGCAAAACTATTAATGTTTTAAGTTTTAGATAATTGTATTAACGACAATATTACTATTTATTTTATATAGAACAGCATTGACTAATTATTAAACAACTCTCTAAAAAATTAAAATAATTGTTAGAATTGCAACCCACCCATTTCTTGTCAGTCTACAATCAAACATTTAGTGTACAGTTAGCAAAGTGATTGTTTAAAGTGTAAATAGTGATTGTGTAAAAAAAAGTTTATATTAAAGTAAAACTAATTTCAATCAAAGTAAATAGTAATGTTTATTATATACCGATTACGTTTAATATGTAAAGTTGCAAACAGTTCAAGACGTATTCTGAATTTAAATAGTTTGCACGAATTGTAGTTCAAACTTAAATACAACGGATATACTGCCAAATTTACAATAAAATAGAACATGCATTCTAATTACAATGCGAAGTATGTTTATATCATGCAAATTCATATTCTAGAGCTGCAAGATATGAATGTAAACTAGGTAATTATAAATTAATCAAATATTGTTTAAATACTGTTTAGTTTTTTGCAGCAACTAATCTAAAACCATGTTAATATACAATTAAAAATTAAATAAATAGAACTAATAGTTGTATGTGCTTAATAGAAAATGACATGTTACAGTATATAATTGTTATTGCAAAAAACAATAAACATATATTTAAAAACTTGAATATAATAATATAAAGATACCAAGCGCAATTAGATAACTTAGAATGACCTCTTTATGTAAAATCGTTAAAAATATTTTGCAGAACTGATAACAATATAATTCTTGAAAATAAAAACGTTTATTTATACTTTTCAAATTACATAATGATAAAATTACAGTTTGTGTTAAACATAAATCAATTTTATTGTATAGTAAGTACACCAATAAAAGAAAAGATTAATTATACACCAACAGAATCCTTAGAAAAAGTATTAGAAGACTTACAATATTCATCATAGAAATGCACACTAGATGGATTTTACATTTAATACAGTAATTTTTTAATTTAATTGTAATTTAAAAAAACAAATCTAAAGTTAAGTAAAGCAAAATAATAACCGTGCATTTCTGTTTTGTACTCATACTGCGTTATTCTAGTTAATATTGCTGACTATTCGAACTTTCATCTTAGTTTAAATGTAAATCTAATAAAACTTTATGTGTATAAGTAAGGTTTTTGTTTTCGTCTTAAAATTGTGTTTTAAAAATACTTTTGTGCTAAACAATAATCACATTTGATTAAAATAATGCCTGTTGTGATTTAATTAAAAATTTAGAAATATTTCCATAACTGTAGACGTTAGAAAAAAAATAGTGCAAATCGATAGATAATTAAAATCTACATTAAAAATAGTTAAAAGAAATTGAGGGTGCTATTTAAAAAAAATGAACTTCAGCAATTTCAAAAATTCGAAAATTAGCTCTCTCTCTCTCTCTCTCGCTCTCTCTCTCATACAAAATAATTTTTTAGAACTTAAAATTAGAAATAATGAAAATTTTCAAGTTGTTTGATAGCTAAAATTGATGTTTTTTAAGCGATGTTCTGTGAAAAGTCAGACACGTGTTTTTTCTTTGTTGTTATTAATTGTAGAATCATATCATATTAAGTATTAAAAACCGTAAGGGTTTTTTACCGGTCGAAGACTATGTTTGGGGAGTAAGCGAAACGAAGTTTCGAATATTGTCTGAGACAGATAGAACCTTTAATGTTCGTAATGCTTATGCTATTTTTTGCTCTATAGAAAATAGTTTTTAATAAAAATTCTGCAAAAATCATCCAAGTCATTGAGCTACAATGTGACCTTTAGCACAACATTATGTATGCTGCTAGGTAGTTGCACATAACGATTCCTTAAAAAACCTATTAAGGGTGTAACTCGCTTGAAAATTCTACAGATTGAAGACTTTTTTGGGCTAAAATTGTCCTTTATGCACAAAAAATGTCCTCCTGTAGCATATACTCTTAAGCATAATAAACACTTGTTCATTGGACTTATGCATTGGCTTCTGATAGAAATAAAAACTATTCCAGTTATTAATATGTACACTATATATTACTTTACGTTAAGTTTCTTTACTTTTTACTAAGAAACCTTAATTGTTCTTCTAATTGCAAAAAAACTTCTTGGGAATTGTTTTTTGTTAATCTAAATCTTTCTGAATATGTTTTAAAATAATTAGATCTTTTAAATTGCTTAGGAATTTAAATTATTTTTTACTTCGTTTAATTAATTTTCGGTGTTATTGTATTCACCAATACCAAATAATTCTTTCACATCTTCCTCTTCAAAAACGTCTAACTCTATAAGCATTTCAATATTTTTCACTCAAATAAAAGAGAAAATAGAAGTTTAATAGTAATTATAAAGATAAGCAAACGTGAAATCAGCTGTGTTGTAGTTTTGTTTATTTCTGCTTTTGACACATTTTTTTCACTTAAGTCGTCAAGGTAGTTGACTTAAGTTTAAACAAAAATATTTTTACTTAAGACAAAATTTGATGTTGGTGGAAATTATCTTGTGAACAGCAGAGTGTTTAATTGTAATCGTTTATAAAGTTTTTGATACAATACATTTTTTAAATAAAATTTTACCTGGTATGACTGCTTTTGTTCAGTGTATAACTGAAGAAATTATATATTTATTTTATTATAGGAAGTATTATTAATGCAAAGACTAATATTCTAACAAAATTGTTTCTATTGTTTATGTTTTTTTTAAATTAATATAAGTTGTTTTCTAAACTTTATAGTGTAACATTGATTTTAAAATAAATAAACTAACAAGAAACAAAACTAAGCTGACAAGGGCTTAACTTTATAATAACTAAATTAAATAGCACCCTAAAATTAAATGAATTAATTTCATTAAAAGTAATAAAAAAACCACTCACAATGCACAGGTTCACTTATTAAATAACGTATTAAATAAAATTTAGTTTTATTATACATTTACTTCTATTACATACACGATAGTTTTTTATTTTCACATAATCAATTAAATTTTTTAAATGGAGTACTACTACCTCTTAACACCTGGTATATACTGATGTAACGAGATTAAATGTATAGAAAATAGTTTTATCAAATTAACTAAAATACGAAATTTATACAAAAACTGAACATGTTTTTCTACTGGATTACCAAAGTAATTTATTATTGTTTGCGTCTTCAATTACTTAGTTTTTATTGTATTAATTTTCAACAAACAAGCACGTCAACAACATTGACCATATGCAGCACATAAAAAAATTTATAATGTTAAATACTAGTTGAAAAAAAACAAGCGTCTAAGCATCTAAAAAAACTTGCAAATAAACAAACACAGTGAGTGTAAGTCTATTTACTTCTTAGTGAATTTGATGAACTTTTCGTTTGTTAAAGTTTATTGACAGTAAAAATTTTCACAACACTTGGTCTATGACCGAGACATTATGCTTTAACATAATATATTATAAAATGGTAAATAGAAAGTGCATTAGTAATGTAATATTTAATAACTTTAAAATTGTATAAAACGTTAGACTTAAATTAAACATGGGAAAGTGTTTTTACAATCACCTAAGAATCGCCAATTAATAAATACCTAAATATACAAAATGTATAATTAATTCATACATAAGATATACGTAAACAAACTGTTTGTATACGTCAGTTTGTATAACAACTCCAACACATTTTTAATTAATTAAAAAAAAATAGTTAACATAATTAAAAACTAGAACAACGTATTTTCTCAATAAAAAAACATTATATAAATGTCTCTACAACGAATTTTGAACTCAATAAAACAATTTGGAAAAAATATTTTAGAATGCATTTCTTGTGAGCAAATAATCATGAATGTTTTGCATAAAGACAGTGTTTATATTTTAACACAAAACTTGCTATACCGTTTTTAAATATTACGATTAAATTTAATTTAAAAAACAAAGAATAATAAAAAAAAATTATGAACTATCGCAATATCTGCAATTTCTTATTTACAGAATAAATGAGTGGTATAAACTTACATTCATAACTTCCACAAATAGTTAACCACAGCTTACTTCTGACCTTGAGTTCAAGCCTTTAAGTCGTACATACATATACTACGATAATTCTTAGCTTTTACTTTTACTCAGAAATTAATCACACTGTTTTGGTAAATACATATATGTATAAAAATAAAAACAAATACACAAATCCTTCCTGTTTCGAGAAAGTGTTTAAACAGTTCTTTATTGTAATGATCTACCACAAACAATAATTATCAATTCCATAATTTAAGATTCTAAGCAAAAAAAGAATAAATTATACAGTTTCTATAATTTATGTGTTGATATTGAATAGAAGAAAGTTTTAAATCAGGAGAAATTTTATCAACACATTAATGCTTATGGTTTTGTTATTTTAGGTTTAAAAAAAACTGTTGTTATGTTTAGTTTATGTAATCTGGTTTTTTATATAATAGTAAAGTATTATACCCAAAAATTACAATTTATTTTTGATTTTATTTATATTTTACAATGGTATTAAAATGATTTAAAAACTATTATTGATACAATTTAATAGTTTTCAACAAAAACAATACGTATTTACGTTATATTAATACAAGTGCGGTATTAATTAATTTTTTTAATCTGCAACTAATAAACCTTTATTGCTCTTTATTCATTTAATCACAACTCGATACGTATTTGTAATTCTTAATCATTTACTTATGTTTGTTTCAAGTTTACTGCTTGAATTGTTGTTATATTCGTACAAAACAACAAAATATTTATGTTTTATCAAAACGATATTTTCGTATTTTACTTTCTAAAAATATAAAATCAAATTGGAAAGACAAGAGATCCTAATGCAAAAAATATGTAGTACAATCATGTTTCTCGTCATTAAATTAGATATGTTATAAATAAAAATTTAATGTAATACTGACATAAATAATAATGTTTCAAAATTTATTGATATTATTAAGTCAAGATTTTTTATGCCTGTTTGATTGTCTTAAATTTTGATTTTATTTAAAAACCTTCAGTTTCGATAATAATTTTTTGCAATTGTTATCGTCCTAGAGCTTTGCTTTTATTTATAGTATAAAATAACAATTTAGCTGCAGAAGTTAAACGTGTAGGTATTTGATTGAATTAAATTCAAATTGATTAACGTTTTATAAATCTACACTTATGAACTGGTAAACGAATATTTAAAAAATGATAAAAAAGATAAATTTAGGTAAAATATTTTGTAAAACTAAATTTTTTTTAAATAAGTATAAAAACCGTTCAATGGAATATGGTAAAATTTACAACTGTGTATTTCAGATTTTATGTAAATCTGCTCATTGTAATGCAGACATTTTAAGTAGACATTTGATGCACAAAGCTTCTGACATGTCAGCTTAACACGTTTACAAGTAGATTCACAAAATTTTAAATTTGTTATTCTAAATTTTTCTTTAAAGATGTAAGATTTATAAAAAAAAATACTTTAAGTTTATTGAAGTGAATAAATGGAACAGATGAAGTAGGGCACGTCACGATTTGTTTCAAATGCGCACTGTAAATAAGCTTTTCTAAGTAGCGTCAACCAGAAACACATAATTGTTTAAAAAGAATTACTTTTTGTCTCATACGGAAGTAAAAATATTTATTAATTTTGTTTCATAATTTAAAGTTTTTTTTTTATATTCAATTATTAAAATTTTAAATTTATGTTAATAAATTTAAAAGAATAGGTATAATTTAAAGACTTTTTTAAACTTTATATTTAAAAAAAAATTTGTTTAATTAGAAATTATCATTAGTGTAGTAGATATGGTTTTAACGGGGGTGGTAGCAAGTTTAGAAGCAAATGGGAAACCTTAAGGCGGTTAAAGGAGGAAATATACAGATAAGTCTAATTCTTTTTTGTAACTTTTACTTATAATCATTGTTTGTAAGTGATAGCAGTTATTATTCATTAAATAAATTATTAAGGTCAACTGTTGAAAAATAAACTGAATTTTAGCAAATTTTGTCTTGCATCATGTTTGACTCTAACAAAATACAGTAGTACATAGTATAAGTATAATATTTAAGCAATTTGTTACGAAACCCTCTTTACGTATGTCTTAAATTTGCCAAAAAGTATTTTTTTAACATAAAGCCACTTAGCCGAAATTAACCAAAATTTTTTTTCTGAACAATTCAGTGTAAAAAAGAATTGATAAAATAAGTAAAAATGTTGAAATGTCATTAAGCAATTACAGTCGAACTCCTATATAGTGATGTTCAAAATTCCCTTCAAAAACATCATTATATAGAAACTTCATTGTATAGAATTTATACTTAAAAAATAAAACACAAATTTAAACGTACATAAGAAATACATATTAATTATAAACACTTTCGTTTTGTCATTTTTAACCAACTTTACACTTAAACATCTTGAAACGAAAAAATTGTAAATTAATCCTCTAAACAATTCATGCATTTATGTCATTTACAAATGTACAGAATTTTTAGGACCATTAGTAATAGCCTTTCTGTATTGTAAATTAAGAAGTCTTATAATCCGTTTATCCGTTTAACAATGCGGTATTGTAAAGGTAAAGTAAATTGTACGTGATTCCAAGAAAACTTTAAGAAGTTGGGTAACATTTTCTTTGAAAAAGATCATAATATAGAATTTGAACATCATATTTTAGAGGTGATTTTACACGCATTTTAACCCGAAGGTCAATATCCTAAAGAAAACATCACTAAATAGAAAAAATCATTAAATAGGAGTTCATTGAATGGAGGTCCGACTGTACTTCGAAACTTGCCAATTTTTTATTGAACTAAAACACCAAAATAACAGCTCTCATTTTATTATACCTACAATTTATAAAATAAAAAAAATGTGTTAAAAGTACTGCTTTCTAAATATTTGGATAACAGAACATACGATACATTGTTATTTAACACTATGAATAAGTTCCGGCAATGACGGAATGCATCTGAAACAAATAGCACCAAATGTCTTTGTTGTAATTGTATTATTCATCGTCAGCATATAGTTGCAAAAAAATTTGAACAAACGTGTACATACAACGCTGCTTATTACAGCAGACAATAATATTAGCATCAAATCATTAAATAGCAGATAACTGGCAAACTTTGTAATAAAAATAATAAAGATTTCAATTGATTGTTGCTGTACGCAGAAGTGGCATGGTGTTTAAAAAGCATTTATCTGAAATGTTTTTATAACCTGTTTTTGAAGAAAAAAGATGAAGACTCGTGCCAAAATCCAAAAATAATATCGTTTTCTTATGATTACACCAAAGCTAGATTTTGATTTTATCAGCATAGTGTTAGTTCAAAAGCTTTATATAGAAAACGTCGATAAATTGTAGTTTATGCAAGCAGTGGGGTAGAAATCAAAGCAATATTACTTCGTTTTCTCCTGAAGCATCAATAACAGCACAGTTTTTAGTGCTGACTGACTGTGTAAGATTAGTAGGGGAGATGACTATAATTTCTCTTATAATTTTAATAAAATTTTTGAACTAGTCCAGAAGTAGTCATTCTGCTCCAGTTTACGTTTTGGTTCTTTTAAGATAAGAATATATAATATAGAAACTTGTAGCAACCGATTTTCAAATTATAATGTTGGAAAATTGCAACAGGACGCCAAAAAAATACGTAGTAGCGTTTCGATTGCATAATAATGTCAAACTGCAAATAAAAATAATAGTTACCTCATATGCAATATGTTCAATTTCGTACTACTTGTACTTCGCTACCATGATCTGTGTCGGGTTTTCTTAGACTCGGCTTGATTTTGTTGAAAATAATGTTGAACTGGTATTTTAAAGTTTTATTTATAAGTAGACTTTTGTATTGTGTCAGCTAAAAAAAACGTTTTAAATTATTAATTTTGTTTTAACTTTCAAATTTTTTTAACTTTTAAGGTAATCACAAAATGCAATATTACATAACTCATTATATAAAAATAATGCAAGTAGTGCATCTTAATTAATAATAACAATCAAGAAATATTTTAAACTAACACAAAATAATATATTATCTAATGAGTAAGAAATGGTGGTTATTGTCAGCAAGTCTGAAAATTTGCAACCAAGTCAAAGGCGAAGCTAGCAATTCATACGAGTTGTCAATGCGCATTCTTTACGAATTATACACCAAACTTTTTTTTACGACTATATATTTAATTATTAATCAAAATCAAATAAAAATTAAAGTTTTTACGAGAACAAGTAAAACAACTAATAAATATCCTAAATTAAAAAAATTGTGTTGGTAATGCCTGTAGTAATACCTAAAATGACAATTAAAAAATTATATCTCAAAACTTTGTACATACATACTTATTTTACGTCAATTTGTCAGCGTTTATACTACAAGATATATGAGTAACTATTATTTGAATCTGATTATTAGCTATTCATCTTTACGAGTTTTAAATACCTACATGCAATTTTCGTTCTTTAAATCATTTACCACTTTAGTTTTTTTCATATGTTAACTTCAAGCAAAAGTTAATATATGAGTAAGAGCAATGTCAATGCAATTGTGCTATATGAACTAAATCAGTTTAAAAAACATCAATTATTTCCAACATTTTGCTTTTGCAGCCAGAAAATAAAAGAAACATATTTATGCCAAAGTATGAGTCGTTAACAATGTCTTCACGTCTTTCCGACAAATACGATGTTGCTGTGTAAACGTTATTTTTTTAGAAGCTGTAATTGAATAACATGTGAATATGACTTACCAAGCAAATAAGGTAAATTTGTAAATGTTTGAAGATACTTTGTAATGAATGGGGGTTATTCTTAGAAATATTTTTACAAACTAAAAAGGTAATAAAAAAATTGCGGTTAAAGAATTGGTAGTTTTAATACAATTATTGTTTTGAAGTAGAAACTATTTTAATCTTTTTATAACAAACATTTACGTTTAGAAAATGTAAGATGAAGTTAATTAACCCAATAGATCTAATACGCTACTACTACGAAATTCGCTTAAATCTAAGAAATATTGCGATAAAAGAAATTATCAACAAAATTAATCTTAGCAATCTTGTTACTTAGGAAAACAATACTGTAAAAAAAAAACAAGAAGTCAATTATAGAAATGATGATAACAGTGCTTTCGCTAATAATTAGTTTTAAATATGCAAATATTTTCAATGTATAAACCAGTAATTTGCACTAGTTTTATAACAGTTGGTTGTTTTTTAAATATTTATCTTGTGTTATTCTAATGTAATAAAAAGTTATAATATAGATAAATTCCTATGAAAAGTACATACATATAAATAGTAACATACAGATATTAGGCATGTTTGGAAGAGACATCTTTGTATCTTGCAACTATTGATGAATCCCAAAAGATAATTAGTCTCCTCTAAATTGTTATGCAGTTTAAAAAACTGATTGATGTTAATAAATACTAACTTTTAATACTAATTTTAGTATGTAATTATTGTAAAGTTTCTAAATAGTAGATCTTTACAACTCCTTCATAACTTTACAAACGCAAAAGTCCGATAAATTATTGTTGACGTTTCTTTTCTATCAAAAGAAAGTTCTGCAAGAAAACAAGTAGCAAGGTTGCAAATTGGGTGTTTGATTTATTCTAATTACCTTGAACTTAGTTTTTGTAAAAAATATTTACATTTAATTACAAAAACGTCACAATTAAATACTGACGTTTGCAAACATGACCTAGCAAACTTTTTTTGCTTTGTACGTACCGTTGAAACTAATAAATAGCATCAGGTCTTTTAAGTTATGCTTTCATAAATAATTATCCTGTACGGTAACAGTTTTGACCTGTACGGAAATTAAATTGGTCAACACAATGCATAACATTGCCTAACTGCAAATAAATATACAATATATCGTATTATCTCTTAGTCGTAGAATAATATAATTGATTAGTAAAGTAAGTTTGAGTAATCATTTTAAAATTATTATTGTTAAGATTTGGTTTAAATAAGTTTGAAGAAAGCAGTTATTTTATAACATGAAATTAATTATTTATGTGATCATTTTACTATTACTAAAAAGTCTTACGTAATAAATTACTGAAAATAGTATTTCTATTTAATAAACTGTTTTAATCAATACACAAATTGCTGCAAATTCTATAAATAAGAAATGTACAGTTTATTAAAGAAATGTTAATCACTATCTACATATACGTAATCACGGTGAAGTAAACAGCTGTTAGAATGCTATAAAAGCACATATCAGATTTACTGCTGCTAAAACATGTATGACAAAGTAAAAGGACCGTTAATAACGCAAGCAACTACAAACTATGTCAATTAGAACAGTAAAGCACAAACTTTGCTCTATAAACTTTTTTACTAAATAAATCATATAGTTGCTAAAAATAACTTAACGAATTTGCTTTGCAGCTATTAAATAAATATTTTTATATATTTAGCAAACCTAATGTGCTGCGGTTTATATGTAATTATTTTTTACTAAACATGTATGTCGTAAAATAATAAAATAAATAGTTTTTTGTATTAAAAAACATTTTTATTGTTCATAACAAAATGAAATTAGAGGTAGTTCAGTGTGCAAAGTTACGGAATTTTGCAAATATATGTTATAAAACAACCAAAGAATTACACTGTTTTTTTTTAATAAATAAAAATAAAATATTACTTAAAATTAATTTTTCTACGACTAACAGATAATACGATACATTGTATGTTTAATTGCGATTAAGCAACGTTGTGCATTGTGATTGTCTAATTTCATTTCCGTACAGGTCAAAGCCATTTCCGTACAGGTCAAACCTATTAACGTACAGGATAATGAATTATGAAAACATAATTTAGAAGACTTTTACAAAGATTCTCTGCATCACAAATTATGAAATTTGAAAATGAAATCATTGAGTGTTATGTATAAAGTATTGCATTAGTTTATAGCGTAAAATAAGTGTTTTATAAATTACATATTTTAGGTTATATTCGTAAACGTTGACGTTTAGTGGTGACTTTCTTGTAATGAAATATAAATATATTTTAGAAGTTCAAGGTAATTAGAACAAATAAAGACTTCTAATTTGCAACCTAACTACTTGTTTTCTTGCAGGGTTTTCTTTTGATGGAAAGGAAATATTAACAGTATTTTACCAGATTTTTGCAGTGTTATAAATAGATTAAGTAATTTAATCCTTAAAATAAAATTACTCATTTTATGATAACATGCTCAAATTAACTTAAAGAAGTTAGTATTTATTAGAACATTTATTAGTTTTTTAAACTGCATGACAGTTCAGAAGAATCCAATTATCTTTTGGTGTTCATCGATAGTTGCAAGATATCAAAATGTTTGTTCCGCACATGCCTGATATCTGTTTGTTATTATTTATCCTTATGTTAATGCGGTTTTCATAAGTATTTATGTATACTTTTACTACATATTATATTACAATCTTGTAAAAATAACGTATTCGCACATTGTCGTTATCTTCTTAAAAATGTGATCACAAACACTTTGGACTTACGTTTTAATAAATAACACAAGATAAACATAAATACAATCAATTTTTACAACACTAATGCAAACCACTGGTTTATACATTGAAAAAATTATATTGGGAGGGTGGGGTATAATGATCCCTCGAGGTCAAATGATCCCCCCAATTATAAATTCACCCTGCAGCCCCATCTCTTAAACAACGTCTGAAATATGTTCGAACGCGCATGTACAATGGTGGACAACAACTTTCCCACAGTTCGACCAATGTTATTGCGAAGTACGCATGCATCTTTATTTTTAATAGTTTCGATCTAATTTAGCGACATTTTAATAGTATATAATAAAGTGTTATTAAAAGTTTTATTTCTTTTACTGTGTATTCGTTAAATCAGGTATGTTTAAGCTTCTGAATTATGTGCATGTTTCTGAAAAATTTTATTGTTCTGAATTTGTACGTTAACTTAGTTAAAAATGTTGCATTTGGGGCGAAATGATCACTTGACGGCGGGGAAAAATGATCCCGGGATCATTTTACCCCCACTCTTTAAAAATACTTAACAATATATCTTTATGACAATTCCAGTATTTGTTTGTTGATTTTTAGAATGCCACGTATTTACCACTGTAAAACCCAGCGTCAGAACTGGAATAAAGAGAATATGATAGATGCAATAAACGAGGTGACAGAGAATGGTATGATGTTTAAAACAACGTCGCGTACATTTCAAGTGCCTTTAATGGCTCTTAAGCGTAGAGTAAAAAATAAAAATTTAATTGCCAAAGGAAGCTTAAAACATTTAGGTGGCAAAACAACAGTATTTAATGAAGATCAGGAAAACGAGGTAATAGACCATATTCTAGATTTTGAAACTAGGATGTATGGTCTCACAACAGTTGATCTTAGACGCTTAGCGTTTCAATTGGCGGTTAAAAATACAATTCCCCATAATTTTTCTCATGCAAAACAGATGGCCGGAGTTGACTGGCTTGCCGGATTTAGAAAAAGACACCCACAAATAACGTTACGTATTCCCGAAGCAACTTCAGCAGCACGAGCAAGAGGGTTTAATAAAGTAGTAGTGTCTAAATTTTTTGATCTTCTTAAGAGCACTTTTGAGAAGTACAAACTACTCCCCCACAGAATCTTTAACGTCGACGAAACATCAGTGTCAACAGTACTTGGAAGAAACTCATGAACTTTTGCAAAAAGGGGACGGAAGCAAGTTGCCCGAGTGACATCCGCCGAAAGGAGTGTTTCAGCCACTACAGTAATTTGCGTATCTGCTGGAGGAGTTTTTATTCCGCCTATGATAATTTTTAATAGAAAAAGAATGAAAGCAGAACTGATGGATGGTGCGCCATCTGGAACTATCTTCGGCTGCAATGATTCAGGTTGGATGAAGCTAGATATGTTCGAGCATTGGTTTGATCACTTTGTACATTTTACGAAACCGACTAAAGAGGAACCCCTTTTGTTACTTTTAGATGGGCATTTGAGCCACACTAAAAATCTAAATGTGGTGATTAAAGCAAAAGAAAACAACATTATAATATTATGTCTTCCATCTCACACGACTCACAAATTGCAGCCGTTGGATGTGGGAGTAATGTATCCATTCAGCACGTACATGGACCAAGCTTTAGAAAAATGGATGAATAATAATCCGGGTCGCACAATATCAATGTTCCATATAAGTAAAATTTTTTCAGAGGCTTATCTCAAAGCTTCAACACCAAATAATGCAATAAATGGTTTTAAAAAAACAGGGATAATGCCATTTAACCCTGATATATTTTCCGATGTTGACTTTGCAGCGGCAGCAGTTACAGACGAGTCTATTGAAGCATTAGATCAAGAAACTTTAGGGGAAAATAGAGAAAACTTGGAAACCTCTGAAAAAAATTCAGCTTTATGCATTTCTCCAATTCCTGGGCCAAGCACGCGACCGGTTACACCTTTAATACCTACAGAATGCAATACATCAGACCAACGTGACAATAAAACTGAAAGTTCTTTTGCTATAACTCCGGCTGATTGTAACCCGTTTCCCAAGATTACGGGAAAGAGAGCTGCTCAAAAAAGGAAGTTAGTTGGCACCGTCATACTGACGAGCACGCCTTACAAGCTGATGCTAGAGGAAGACAACAGAAAGAAACTGGAATTAAAAGAAAAACGAAGCAAAAATAAACAGTCACAATCTTTTATAAAAAAAAAATGTTAAATTGAACATAAAACCAAAAACACGGGTAGTGAAAAATAGCGACTCCAGCAGTGAAAGCAATGAGTCACAGTCTGAAGAATGCATCTTTTGCTGTGAAAAATTCGTCAATTCGTCAAAGGGCAAAGGATGGATTAGATGCAATAAATGCCTGAAATGGGCTCATGACCAATGTGCTGGGGTCGACGAAGATGACGACGATTTTACATGCGATTTGTGTTTGAGCCACACAAAGACATATGGAGTTAAGAAACAACTCAGGTTTTAATTAGATAGACATTTAACGAAGTTTTTTACCTAAGTTGACGTTTGTGGTTCATTTTTATTATGTTGTTGGTATAGCTTCAAAAGTGTTTATTTTTTCTTATTCTGAATTCAAAAAATTTCTTGTTTACTTTTTTTTTGCAAATAGAGCAGTATTTTGGTTTAATATTTGTTTCAGTACCCATTGAAGTGTAATTTTAACCAAAAGAAAATATTTTTAATGCAGGATCATTTTACCCCACGTGGGGATCATTTTACCTGTAGTCGTGGGGTAAAATTATCCTTTTGCCGCAATGAACCAAAATTCATACTATACAAAAATGGTGTGCAAAATCATCAATTTTTTTGCATTGATATGTAATCAAATGAACATAAAATACGTTGTAAAAGTTTGATACTTCATAGTCTGATATTTTCGCAAATATGACGATTTTTAGCTTAGGGGGATCATTATACCCCACCCTCCCTAATTAGATGCAATTATAAGCAAAAGCACTGAATCGTTTGTTTCCTTTTACCTATCTCATATTTGCAGTAAAAATTATTACAGCATATTTGATCCATTAGAATAATTAACTATCTTGCATTTTCTAAAAGGAATTTTTTTCAATTCTTTAACTACGATGTTCTTATTACCTTCTTAGTTCGGAAAGCTTGATTCTTAAAAATAACACCTATAATTACAAATTATCTTGAAACATTTACAAATTTACCTTATTTGCTTTGTAAGTCACATCCACGTGTTATTTGGTTGAAGCTATTAGGAAAAACTATCACATATCAACATTTGTCAGAACTTGACGACATTGTTAACAATTCAGGCTTCGCATGAATAGATTTCTTTTATTTACTGGCTGCAAAAGCAAAATCTTGTCATTGAATCATTAGTACGTTTCAAACTAATCTAGCTCATTGATATTAGGTTATGCTTGAAATTAATGTATTAAAAAAAATTCAAATACTAAATGATTTGAAGTTAACTAAAATTGCATGCCTTTAAAGCAAATAAATTATACTCACCATTTTTTTAACCAGGGATGAGTAAAAAAACAAAAATAAAATAAAAGTAACAGATAACTAATAGTATAACGCTGTCAAGTTGACATAAAATAAATACAAGTTTTGACATAATTTTTTAATTGTCATTTTAGGTATTACCAATACAAATTTTTAAATTAATTTATTTATTTTCTGCGTTATTTTTTTCGTAAAATTCTGTGGAAAAAGTATAGTGTATAATTCGTAAGGAATGTGTATTGCCAACTCGTACGAATTGCCAACCTCGCCTTCGGCTTGGTTGCAAATTTTCATACTCGTTGGCAATGACAACCATTCCTTACTTATTATACAATATACTATTCTAAACAATAAGAATAATTTTATGTAATACAAACATTTTAAAACTAATTAATTTTTTTGGGTATTATTTTCATTCGCAATTTTTCTCAAAATCGATAAGGTAGAACATCAAATCTAACAGTAGTTATTTAAGTGGGTATGTAATGCTATTTTGGGGTTAATACAGCATCTTCAGTTTGTGACAGGCAACCAAAAGTAAATGCTGTATGTTTAACTTTTACTTTTTTTTAAGTAACTGCTACTAATTTTACAAACTTAAAATATAAACAATTTAGAAAATCAATGACATAGTAATTGTAAATATATATGTAGATGCTAACAAAAAATATAATTAACGTTTATTCTTAAAACACGTTTTATAAAACACAAATTAAAAAAATATATTTAAATATTATAAATTGTCTAAGTATTAAAACCTTATATTAATTTTTAACTTACTAACCTAAGCTAAACAATTACTGTATGTATTAAAATTATTACCAAATCCAAAACATCACAATAAAAGTGAAAATTTGCAAAAAAAAACCTTATTCAATAAAAAAATTGCAACCACTTTTTTCTGTTATTGGTTTTATGCATTGTATTGTTTGGTATTTTAATTCCTTCTTCTATTATTCAATGGCTCTGATTAAAATTTTTATTTTAAATTTATGCTTTTTAGTTTAGTACTTTTTTTATTTTTTTTTTATTTCAATTGTTTCCAACTTATTATTTTTTTGTTATCTTAAGTATGTTTAAATTTTACAACCACATGTTAAATTAACCATAAAACTTATTTTAAATAGCATTTGTTTTTCAATTTTTTTTCCTTTTATAAAGATGTTATCAAACGTATACCTAAAACATCTTAGACTTTCATGTTTACTCAGTTTTTTCTTAAACATTTAATTACTGCAATTAACTAGTTAACAATTAAATAAAAAGCACCCAGCAAAAATAATAATCAATAATTATGGTAATACAGTTGAGAGTGAAGCTAATGAATAATAGCAAAAACAACGATAATAAGATTAAACTAAAACAAAATACAAATACAACATAGAAAGGTTTAAACAGTTTATGGAAAAAATGGCACTACAAATAAAAAAAAAACTACTGGAATAGACATAAGAGGTATAATTGAATAAATAAAAAAACAAGAAAAACAATATAATAATTAAAGGAACTATTACACAAGACAAAAACCTAAAATAATGGGTAGAAATGTCAATCAAAAATGAAACAAGAGCTACAGTTTAAGTATAAATGGCTTTCAAGACAGGAAAGCCAAAACTCAAGATGATAATACCAAAACTAAATAATTTCAAACAAAAATGAAAATGATCAAAAACCTAGAAAGAGCAATAAACTCAAGCAATAATTAGACAAAAAAGCTATATTGGAAACGGGGAACAAATAGAAATGAAGAACACAGAAAAAGCACAAATACATATAATATGCATTAAAAATATAAGAGAATTAACTTTGACCTAACAGATACACAAAAAAACCTAAAATAATAAAAAAAGTAGACTATTAAGGGTAGCAACATGGAACGTAACAGGTATGTCAAGAAAAAAAGAAAAATTAATGCAAGAATTTAACTAGGATATTTTAGCAATAAGCGAATCTAAGAAAAACAGTTATGGATAACAATATAAAAAGGTCATTTGCTAATATGTATATAACGGTATAAATTTAGAATAAAGAGCAAAAAAGGAGTCAGTAGCATAATAAAAAATAGATCGGAAAAAAACATGTCAAAAATAGTAAAAAGTATAATACAAAGAGACAAACCGGTGGCTACGGTTCATAAGAGCCGCGTGTCCACCAGACGTTCGTTAAAACAAAAAAACGGTACATATTATTATGAATTAAAATATTTAAACATATTTATAGAATACATACATCTACTTTTAACTACCCTAAAACATTAATTTAATATGGTCGTCGTTCAAAGCAACGTAAATTTAACAAAAAAAAAAGAACCGAGTTCAAAAAATGAACTGAAAACTAAAAAAATATTTAAATTAGTTACAATAACACAAATAACAAAATTTTTATTTACATAAAATTACTTTTTGAAATTGATGCTATGTATGAAATTGACGTAGGGTTAGGCTTAATTCTTAATATCACTTTTGGCATCTATAATAGATTTAATTCGAATGTGTTTAGCATCGACTTTAAAAAATAATTTCACGCAAATAAAAATTTTGTCTATTAATTGTAAATAAATTAAATTATTTATTGGTTTTATGCATTTTTTTTTAAGTCGATTCTTTTTTTTTGTTTAAAAAATGTCACTGAAAACCTTGTCATTGTAAATTTGAGGGTTTGATCATTTTCTCATGGATCCCATTATCAGAATGTGACCAAATTCTCTTTCAGATAAAAAATGGATAATCAAAATCGGCCAACGTCAAGAATGCAAGAATGATCGTTAAACATATAATACATTAAAAAAGTATTCCGACAAATTGCAAACCGCTTCAATTTTTTGAACTTGGTTGAATAATAAGTGGGTATATGGATGTGACGTGATAAATGCCTGGGTTTGTTTTCCATATTTATTGTTTTATTTTGATGGAGCCGATAAAACTTTAAAACTTTTTGGTAGTTACCTATATAACTCCATAATATTATCTGAAAACGTTCACATTATCTGCAAACATTTTAAAAAATGTAGCCCATTTTAAGCTCGACCTCATGAGCCGCCACTGAGACAATCACAATAAAAACAAAAGTTATAAAGCATATGAACCGAACGGTTAAGAAACAAACTGCGTTTTAGGAAAAGCTACAAGGTGTTGTTTATGAACTCAGCGAATATGATAAGAAACTTAAATTGCAGAATCGGTAAAAAAACAAAACAGAGAATGTTATAGGACAATACGCCAAAGAATATAGAAATAATAATAGTAATAAATTAATAAAATTTTCGTTTACAAAAAACAAGAAAAGCACGAATTAAATTCAAGCAAAATAGAAAGAAGCAAAGTAATAAAAACAAACAAATTAGCAAACAAACAAACCGAAAAAGAATATAACGAAAAGACGGAAAACAATACTGCGAATAAAAAATTAGTTGGAAAAATAAAGTAGATCAGCTATGCAAAAATTAAAAAAGCTGTTTTTTGAGCTGCAAGATAAACTTGTAAAGTGACATTTACAGCACGCAAAAAGAAGCAAACAAAATGGTAGATTAAAAAAATTAAAACGCAACTCAAAATTATGGAAAAAAGTAAAACAATGAACGTAGATGTGTATATGACTTTTATAGACTTAGATAAAGTGTTTGATAGAATACTTAAAAGTATAGTGTGGCAAAGTTTGAAAGAGCAAGGAGTAAATTACGTTTTGAGAAGACCAATTCAAAATACTAAAAACAATGAAAACTATGTACATACAAACTGGCAACACGCAATTAATAGAATTTACAGTGCGAAATGAATTGAAACAGGATGGTATAGCAAGTCCAACACTATTTATTATCGTTATAATTAGCATTATAAAAGAAATCAGGATCGATGTTAACCAAATGAAAATAGGATACCAAAGATTAAAAGCAGTTGGAATATCAGAGTGTGTTTTTGTGGACGACCTGATGCTATGTCCTGCTCAAAAAAAAAACGATTAGAAAAAAATATAAAAACATGAAAAAGGACACTGAAAAGAGAAAATATCAAAATTAATAAAAGCATAACCAAGTTATGATGGAAAACAAAAGAAAAATATTAGTATAACAATAAGAGGAAAAAGTTAGAACAAGTAGATACGGTCGTTTAAATATTTAGATGTTATAATAGATGAACAAGGAAATATAGATCAAGAAATAAAAGGTTACAATCGGCTCCTTGTATGTATTATACACTAAAACAACCATTTATAGAAAAAAAAAGAAGATATCTACAAAAACAAAAATGAGTACTTATACGACAATATTCAGACCTGTGTTGGTCCTTGGTAGTAAAAGTTATGTGATTAATAAGAGATTGAAAAGTAAATTACAAACTGTACACGTCCAGTATTTAAAACGGGTTAACAGAGTGAGAGTCAGTGCTAAAAAAAAATAGAACAGCAGTTAAAATGGTTTGGACATTTGTGTAGAGTGAACAAAAAAAGACCAATACAGAACATATGGGAGCACAAACTATGTGGGGTAGAACAAGAAGACTACCAAGGAAGACTTGAAATGACGAGCTTGAACAAATACTAAACAAAAGAAAAGTTTGATTACAACGCTTTAGCTATTGAAAAAATTAATTATCTATAAATATCGAAGTATACAAACCGAGGTTATAATGAACTTCTTAACCGTGGTATATATACAATTTTTTCCACTACTAGAATTACTAAAACCTTTCTACCTGTCTCTAAACCAAATTTAAAATTTAAGATATTAATTTTAAATAAAAGATCAAGTCAGTGATTCTGACAGCTGTCATTAGTTTAATAGAATTAATTTTGACGTAATTCTTAATTGTGATTTAAAACACAAAAATAAACATATTATCGTAAGTTTTTATTGCTAAAGTTGTTTAAATTGTTTAAAAACATTATTATTTTAAGCATTGATTACTTCTAAAATATGTTTAATTCATTAATATTCACATTTAATTAAGCGCTAACTTCAAATAACTTCCTTTTATAAAATCAAATTAATTTATTAGTTGAACGATTTGAAAATTTAAATTAGCATTAAATAAATTTTCTTGCTCTTGAGAGACAGTTTTGTACACTTTTTTCTTTGAAACTGTTATAGTATTACCACAAAATGTAAATATGTTCATTATTAACCTACTATTATACGTAATAATGAAAGCCTATACAACCAGTAGTAAAAAAAATATTAAAAGACATGCACAGAACAGAATAATTGAGTAGGGAATACATTAGGTAAACCATCCAAAATTGAACACTAAACTGTATTACATTCTAAACAAACAAATATTATAAAGTCGTCGATTTTCTTAAGAACGCATAGTACAAAGTACAAACATACGATTAATACTAAATGATGCCAGTTATAAAAGATAAAAAAAAAAATAAAAATGTATTTTCTTAATTTATTAATTTCTTTATTGTTGCATAAAAATTTTTAACTTGGCGTTTGTTACACAACCAATGTTGTTATGGTATTATGTATATCCATAAATGTATAAAAAAATGTGATATCCACAAAACAAAAATATTCTAATTTTTGTTTTGTATAAATAAATATTTATCAATTCATTTTAATTTAAAATAACTTTAATCCCATTTTTAAAGTTTTAAATTAAATTAAATTTAATTTACTTATACAATACTTTGAAATTAATTGATTTTCTAAATTATAAACATCAAATTAAAAATTTTATTTTTTATTTAAATTTAGATTTAGGTTAGAAAGTAAATACCAAACACTACGTTACAGATATTTGTGAATATAAATCTTTACCACGTATGTTAAAATGTTTTTTAAATCTCATTTAATAATTATATAAAAAGTGTTATATTGACAATATTCCAGCGTTATACAAGAAACCATTTTTTCATTACTAGACTACATGCAATAATTTACTATTGTATAAATAACAAATAATTGAGAAAAAAATACTACAAAAACAACTTTATAAATTGATCTAAAATTTTAAAATTGTAAATAATAATTTTTGTTGTTGTTATTAAAAAATTAAAAACTTTATGATGTGAAGAATACATATATATTTTAAAAAGCTATCCAGAAATTAATTTTATTCACACTCAGTTAGTAACGTACAGTTACGGTTAGTAATGTACACTTTCCGAACCTGTAATTTGTGTGTGTTTTGTTTTAACATTGGTTTTAACCAGTTTGATAAAATGTCAATCATAAATTAAATATATGTCAATCGTAAAATGGCTACCATTTGTTAATATTTTACCGAAATAAACGATAACATTTTGGAACTACGTTTTCAATAATTTTTTATTACTTTAATCTTATTTATTTTATCTAATGGCTGATTGTAAATAAAATAGTATACAAACCTTGGCAAAAGTGTTCCATTTGTCTCGAGAACTAGTTCACTTCAAGGCTATGCCTCTCGGTAAACCATAGTTCTCTCGACAGAAATGGAATACTTTCCGCCTCGGTATGTAATCTACTATAGTACGAAATACGAAAATGAGAAACCAATTTTAGTAATTTTTATTATTTATCATCATAGTAGTACCTAAAATCGAACCAACTTCACTTATAACGCTTTAAAAAAATATTTTTGTGCTTCCTTGTGCAATAGTCAATATTTGTTTGTTACTCTAGTTGCGGACAAAAAAACTGTAGAGTCGCAAAAAGAAAAGTAGAAACCCACATAGAACTAAGGTTTAAAGTCAATTATTATATTAAAACGAGTATGCGAAAGCTGGAAAACTCATTTAAAAAATCTTGAAATTCAGTTAAATCGGAAAAAAACGATGTTAAAGTTAATGCCGACTTTCTACGCTTGTTGCGTAAATTACTATTATTATAATTTGTTAAATCTTGTGTGGTTCAAGATAAATCTATATACTTATACCTATTGTTTAGTAACGTTTAATCTTTTGTAAAAACAATTGTTATAACAAATGTTTCTATTGTAATTAAGTATTACTTAACACGTAGTACGACTAAAAAATACGGTGCAATCGATTTTTAATTCGTTTTAATTGTTATAAGAATTAGATATTCTAATTAAAAAAAAGTGTGTAATTAGGAACTGGATGTTGTTCACATTCTTTTCATTTTCATTAGAACTAGTTGAGTTATCCCTTGTGAAAGTTTTTCTACACTTATCTAATAAGAAAACTTTGATTTACGCATATAATAAGAATAGCTAGTGCTCGATAAGTCTCTTTAATTATAAATCGTTTATGTAAACAGTACATAACTCTTGTTAATCTAAAACAGTTGTTTATAGTTACACTTTTACTATTATGTTGTATTTTGCATACATTTTGTGTGTTTACACGCAGAACTTTTGTCAAATACTTAATAAATGAGTTTGTTTATGTTTATAAGCGACTTTCGGCTTAGACCGCGTCGTAGTTAAACACCCAGATGTAGGCTTGGTCCTAGTCTCTCTTTGAGAGCCAAAACAAGAAGTAGAACTTGGCCTTTGCCGTATGGTCGTTCGTGAACTCAAACAAACTTGCATCTTCAGAGTGGTAAATGTCACTAGTGACATTGTATTGGTTGTGATAAAGCTTTTCAGGGCTGTTTTTTAAAGCGGTCTATCGTCTGCGGATTATTGTGTAAAATCTATACGTGTGTAAGATCTACGTGAAAACGTTTGGTTTTTACGTGACCGGCAGCCTTAGAATTACAAAAAACTCTACTCTATAATGTCAGCAATCTACTCGATCTCATGTTATCTGTTAATCTGGTTTGTAAAAACCGAGGGTTAAACAAACACTTACGTTGTCTCTTTGTGTGACATGTCGCTTTAGAGGTCAGGGATGTTTCTGCATCGTAAACAAGGCCACCTTGCTAGATGCTTGTGCAAAAATGGCTCGTTGAAGTGCTACAGCGGCTAGCTAAAACTTATCCAAGAAAGAACTACTTGCGTTAGTAAAGAACCGTGTAACAATAACCGAGGTGCGATAACCAAAAACTAGGATTGGTTTAGTACTAGCAGGCGATTGCACGACACTCCTCGACTTCTGAACAACTCTACATAACAAAATTATCCAATATGAAAGATTATAATGATTTGGTTTAAAAAAAACACTATTAAAAAAAATATTAAACTATTAAATTATGTATCTCAAAAGCGTTCTCCACAAAAAAAAATTTTAGTTTTAATTTATTTTAAACATGTTTTGACATTATAAAATGTCATCATCAGTATGTCGAGTAAAATAATTAAATTCACAAATGTCAAAAATAACAAATTGAGTTTCAATTTAGCAGTAATTTGGAAAATTATAAAAAGCTTAAAAAAATAACAAATTGAGTTTCAATTTGGCAGTAATTTGGAAAATTATAAAAAGCTTAATACTAATTAATAATACATATAACACTAAAAAACTAATGATAAATACACAATTATATAATTAATCATTAGAGCAAATTGAAATTGTCTGCACGTACTTTTTTAAAGCAACATTACAAGGGCACAGTAATATATTAATGTAAAAAATGCGTTACTTGCTAAGAATGAAAAATGTTTGGTAGACAGCTGTAAAATATAGCAATATTGTAAAAACAATTATCAAGAAAAGTTGTAAATCACTTTTGTAGTATATAAACTTTTCTAACTTTTATCAAGTCTTTTACCCGCTGTTTTTTAATGGTAGAATAAAATAACTTAAAACATATACAAAGTTTAGAAAGTACGTATATACGTAAATAAAAAATTAACAAAAAATAAATCAATAAAATAAACTACCGCTGTTAGAAAACAAAATGTGAGCAGATTTATAAAATTGTTTAAATTATAAAAAATCTTATTAAGTTTTATAAAAGAATCTAATCATCGCACTTGTGTTATTTAAAATACATAAATGAGAAGATAAATTTATTTTCCTGAGTATTCATTAAAGTACGGAAGATCCTTTTATTTATAGGCAATCTTGTTTCAATGAATTTTTGATGCCACAGCTAACGGAACTTGGGAATTTTACTTAGTACGTCGGGGAAATTATTTTTCACGTAATTTAAACCGATTTTTAAGGAAAAATGTGTTAGAAATAATAAAATTAATTGTTATCGCTTTTATTGAACGGTTTTCTTAATTTTACCTGATTATGCAAACTATAAATAACTTATAAGTACACTTACCTTAGTTTTTTTTTAATCCTTGCTAATTTTGTTTCTGAAAGTAAAGAACACATTTTAGAGAATGCATGGTAAAAATACAAAGTAATTTCTTTTGAGATTCAATAATACAAATTAAATTGATATTAAAATCACTTCATTAGTTATAGTTAGGATAACAATCTATTGAAAAGTATAATATTAATTATTGCCTATATTCTAAAATATAAAATTTAATAGTATTTATATACATAAAAAAACAACTTTTTTAACTAAATACAATTTTACAAAAAACCAATCTACAAGTACACACAATTAAAACCAAAAATGTTTTACTTTCCTACAAGGAAAGTATAGTCATTGCAATTTGTTTGTAAAAGGTTTTTTGTAGAATTTTACGTTTCAAGGTCTGCTGAATCAGAAAATTGTATTTGAACAAAAAAACATTGAGTGTGTGTGTAACGATCTATCCACGATAACTCTCTAACCAAAAGTCTTAGTAACTTGAAATTTGGTATGGAGCTGGTTTTTCATATTCTCTCGGTTCTAAAGGTCTGATAAAGAAACCGGAAGTGGGTGTATCCGCCATTTTTAAGTTTTTCTTATATAATTTTGTATGTATGTAAATTATTCGAATTGTTTTTACAGTTTCTTGTAGAAATAAATCTTTCTAACAATTTATCCAAATAAAAAAATTCTAACATTAACAGTTTATTAGACATTTGGTATATAATTTAAAATAAATTTTATATATAATCTAGGTTCAAATCCTGCCTGCGGCGATTTTTTTAAGGAAAAATTCCATATCTTGAAGGGAAAGCAAAATACCTTAAAAATAACAATTCAAATTGTTCTAATTAGAAAACAAAGCTACCAGCACAAAGGAAATTTTTTTTATATAGTAAAATGTTTAGTACATATTCAGGTGTTGTGATCAATTATTATAATTAATAAGCCCAGGTATAAAATTTAACAAAATGGTGCTATAAAGATCACAGTATTTTGGTAGTTGGATTTAATAACCGCAAAATTCGAAATACATCAGAAAGTATTTTCCAGTGCTGATAATCCCTAAAACAGTAAAACGACTGTACATTGGTTTTCCCAGATAGTTATTTTTTTGCAATTGTACTGATATAGTTACTTACATCATATTTGTTGGGGAATTCTAATCGTTATTTTTCCAATACAAATTTTGAATTTCACGGTTATTCAATCTAACTACCAGCATACTCAACCTCTAGAAGAACAATTTGTCAATTTAAAATGTTTGATTTCTGTTAACAGTAACTATACATCTGTTGAATCATAATACAGTTTACCTTAGAAGTAGACATTAAAACTAATAATCTCTAATAATTATGGACAATACAAGATACCATAGCAGTTTGATTAAAAGTCAACCGTCTGATGTTTAGGAATTGTAAAAATTCAAAAGTAGCTGATGAAAAATAAAATAAAATTTGATACTGAATGATTAAAGACATTAAATTGTAAGTGATAATGTTTAAATTTAAATTTTAATCGATTAGATAGCAGTTAAGTATATTCTTAAGTTCTAAGACTTCCACAGTATTGCAAGTACTTTTAACCGCATCAAAAACATGTGAAAAATAACACTACAGAAACCACTGTAGCGGAATATTTAAACAAAAATCACTACACCAGAAAACCATAAAAACTTTATAAAACTTCAACGCGTTTCGATAGCTATGATGTATTTTTAACCTCATCAAAAACATGTGAACGATAACACTACAGGAACCACTGTAAAACAATACCTACACAAAAATCACTACACCAAAAAACCACATAAAGTTTATAACACTCGAACGCGTTTCGATAGCTACGCTATCATCATCAGCGACATGAATACAGTATTTTATTAATTATTTAATAATTTTAAAAACATTGCTTCATTGATAGTAACTGTAGAACTATTTTTATTTCGCTAACATCATACTAAGATAAGAACGTCTTCCGGGTTTGGACCGTGTCAATGTTGTAACCGCAACAGCAACCGAAATCTAACTAAACACTTCTCAAAAGTTAGGTAATCAACTTGTGAACCATGCCAGATTCTAAACTCTGAAAAGGTAAGAAAGAAAACGATAAACTTGAAAAAGCAAACGACTTCCTTGGAGTTTAGAATCTGGCTTGGTTCACAAGTTGATTACCTAACTCTGTAGTGGTTCTTTGTTAGATTTTCGTAACGCAACTTCGGTTACAACATTGACACTGTCCAAACCCGAAAGACGTTCTTATCTTACTACAGACTCCGGCCGTGGAAGCCTTCGCTATTACGCTAACATCATACTATGTATTTTTAAAGGAATTTGAATCTAACAGTGTGCAAAAATAAATAAATAAGCGTAACTTAACTTAAAAAAACTTACAATCTAATTGACCTATTCTATCCTATCGTTAATGACTTTTAATATTATATGTATATAATTACTATCAATGTTTTTAACACTAACTTGAATTATTTCACAAAATTCATAAAAACTATTAATTACTACGTTGTATCGTGTTTTCTCCTTTCTTGGTATGCACGTCTCTGAATTAGGATCCTATTTTTGCATATAGTTTCTCTCTACAAAAACGGTCAAAATGTTTCTTTGAGAAATTCTAAAGTTAACTGCATGATTCAATAGATGTATAGTCACTGTTAACAAAGATCACACATTTCATTTTCCCTTCAGAAATAAATTAGAGTAGGTTTTTGAACTACAATGGTGCAATGGTTTTATAAATAATCTTTTTTTTAAAATCCCAGTCTTGTCTAAATATAGACATTGAAAAGATTTTTGGCTAGTTAAGTTTGTAATAACTATATCGTTTTGGAAACTTGACTTTTGCTGAAACATCATGTTGAATTTCAAATAAGCGGTTATCTTAATTTTTGTATTTTAAAACTAATATTACGTAAAATATTTGTGTATAATGCGACTCCCTTAGAACATGTATGCTAACATCAAGATCACCAGAAACAAACTAAAGTGTCTAGTTTTTTTTCTATGTTACTTGATTCTTTATCTACTGCAAGCACTCAGTACTCTTGAGTTGAAAAACAAATTAAAAACTAACAAAATTTGAACAAAAATAGCGCCAAACTTAACTTCCCATTATATAAATAACAATTTAAAATAATTAAATCTGTATTCTAAAAATTAAATAATTTTCTTATATTTTCTAATTATAGATTTCTCTGATACAAATATGTAATGTTCTTTATTATATATAATTATGCAAATTTGTAATGTTTTAGGTTAGAACTTGAGTTTGATAAAGATATTTAAACTTAAAAATAAAAGAATACTCGTATGCATAATTTAAAAACAATTCTATTAAAATAAAACATCAAATTTAAAGCAAAAAAAAATTATAAAACAACAGTGAGTAAAATTGTCTTTTTGTAACATAGAATAAAATACTACCTTTGGTAGTATATAATTTTTTCAGTGCTGAAACAATAAAATCTTCTTAATAAAGTGTTTTATGGATGTTTCAATAACAGCTGTGTATTTATGACCTTTCAGTAAACGTTGATATATTTTAAACATAAAATTTATTTTTCTTTTTGTTTTATTAGTAATTATTTAAGTTTTGTTTTAATAAAAATCAAATCAAAATAGAAAAATGTGTTAGTAAAAGTATATTCTTAAACACTTAATTATTTGCAAAAATTGATTTGGATTTTCAATTAACATGAGCTTTAAAAGATAAAAAAAGTTTAAGCATTTGTATGAATATCAATATTTAGATAAAATTGTTTACCTATTCCATGATTTTAAGTTAATCTAGGCAAACAATGTGATAATTTGCTGTAAATATAATTGTTTCATATTATTTTTTTTAGGAAAATTTGTGTGAGTAATTACACAACAGTCTAAAGTGGAATAAACAAATGTAATATTAACAATAATTTGTATTACGAGTATATATCATTCATGTAAATACAACAAAATGAGTTTATTAAAATACATAACATAATTGTTTTTTTTTAGCATTTAATATTTTTTTATTAATATGTATCGATTGTACTACAGTCGTTGCCATTAAAAAAATCCCTACGTCATACTCGTATGTATCTGAATTAAGTAAAAACTAATCGAATCCGTTACTTTAAAATATAGTTGTTGTTTAAGAACTAATATTTGCTAAATATTTAGCGTTGGCAATGCTAATTGCTTTTAATCAAAACACTAACCTTCAAAATTATTATTTGTTAAATAAGAGTTGATTTTGATACATTTGTATTAGTTTCAAACATGGTGACCAATCTTAATAATTAATCACTGTAATACACATTTTATAATAACTAGTACGATCAATAACTATTACCAGTCTTTTACAAAGAATAGAGATCTAATATTTAAGGTCTTGTACTGTTTTTATTTTAATTATAAAAAGTGAGTTGATTGTCTTTTATATTGTATTTAACCATTCAAAGATAGTTTAAATTAAATATTTAGTTTACTCATGAAACGTTTGGTATTAAAACGTATGCGTTTTGATACAAACTTACGCAAACATTTACGTGTAAATTACAAGTAGTGCTTTACTCAAAGTACGAATGCATGTCGGTTTATTGTTTTATTATTTATGATATATATGTAACGATACAATTGGGTTGTTTTGTAAAACTCATGTAAGTGTTTATATTAAAAAAATTACTGCGTTTTGTTAAGCGAATTGATAAGTTTTGTATTATGTATTATAATATTAGAAATAGATTTTTTTAAATAAAACGTAGTCTGATGAACTTCACACAAACGCCGCATAAAACGTCGCTATCAGAGCTACTTAAAGTGGCGTTATTGCCTTTTTAAAAAGAGGAGGTATACTATTAATTGTATAAAATAAAGAACAACTGTTTACATTTATCGTTAATTTTGTAATCCTTTGTTCCGCTCTATTGCGCTATACCATTTTATTCTATTTTTTTTCTATTTTTAATGTTCTGTCGATTATTGTTATCAACATTTTTCATGCAGCAATCTTATTAGGATGTTTGTCAGTGAGTTGATTACAGTAAACGCCAAAGAATTGATCACCTAGTAGTATACTGCGATTGGTAAATGTAGTAAATATTTGGCAAATATTGGTAAATATTTGGTAAATGTTGGTAAATATTAGGTAAATATTGGTAAATATTTAGTAAATATTGGTAAATATTTAGTAAATATTTGTAAATATTTATTAAATATTAGTAAATATTTAGTAAATATTGGTAAATATTTGTAAATATTTTAAATATGGTGTACCAAATTTTAGTCAGTGATCAACCCCTCGGTAAAAGCATTAGCAACACTATATAATTTGACTACAAAGTCAATAAACATTGTGTTGACCATTTCAAGAGTATTATAAAACAGTTCGTCAGAAATTTAAATTAATAAAATAAATGGAGCAAAAACATTTGTACGCTTTGATGATATATTATTAAACAATTAATTTTTGAAAAAGATATAACATCATATGATGGTGTTTTACAGATCACTACAATAGAAAAGCATTAAAATTTAATTAAAAGACTAGACAAGAACAATCAGTTTTTTAAATAGTGTAAAAACTATTTAATTTTTGAAAACACAGTGTTTTGCAAAATACATTAAAAATTAAGGTATTTTAAATTATAAAAAAAACATCTTATTTATTAAATTTAGATGTTAAAATAAGTATAAATGTATATATCATACTTTAAGTTTTAGGTTAACTACTAGCTGCAGTTAATTATGCTTTTATTTAACACCGACAATAGTTATTACAAACATATATATTATTTGAATATGTTAAACAGACTAACTTACATGCATATAAATTCGTAAATGTACCGTAGCTAAAGATATGAAATGTAGATTATATTTAGCGCCTGATATTCATTTTTAAAATACTTTCTATTTATCTGTAAAACTTTTTTTTATTTATATAACAATGCAAATATAAACACTAATTTAAATGGATAAAAACACAATCTTGTTTAATATAACTTAATTGACAACATGGGCAAATAATACATTAATCTCTAAGGTTTTTACAAATTTGTTATTTACAAGCTCTCATAATTTTAACTACAAATTTTTGGCTTACGTTAAAAAATTATTTTTGCTAACCGTTATCTGTTTCAGAAGCATATACCAATTGTTTTAATTGTGTCTAAAAATTCAGTAAATGTAAGTTAAGATCTTGAAAAAATATGTAATTGTTCTAGTTCTTTATTTTAAATAAGCTAACAAATGACTTACTCCTTTATTATAGTGTAATGTAGTGTATAGCGTTTTTTATGTGCTTGTCTTCATACTTAAAAAAAATAATTCTGTAAATTGCATCAAACGTGTTTATAAAACTTATAATTAATGTAATTAATACATGAACAGGTGTTTATATAGTTTTATTAGTAATTTTTATTTATGAGTAATGTCGCTTTATGAGTTCGGATTTTAAGTAGTTCTGAGTTAAATTACGTTTTATTTTTTAAACATTAAAATTTTTGTTAACATAGATTTAGCTAAAAATCGTGTAATCAATGTCACTAAATATAATTACATACAAGCATATTGTATTTAAATAATTTTTTTTATACAAAAGTTGTATTGAAAATTTTAACACAATTTTAATAATATACTTCGTAGTTCAAAATTCATCCATCTAATAAATTATGTTTTTATGTGGTTAACGCCAAGTCAAAATCAAGTTAATAGTTGCAATAAAATTAAGAGTACACAATAAGGTCTGTTACAACCTACATATGTGTCCTTGTTTTAGAATGCGGATCAATATTAAATGTAGATGAACGCAATCAAACCGATTGATTAATTGGATTAATTAATTTTTAACTTTTTTATATTTAGATAAATTCGCATTTACGAGTTAGTCTTATTATTTTTATGAGACTGTTTGTTTACAGACTCTCGAATATAAAGACAGTTAAATCCAATACTACTTTAATAATTTAAAGACACTTTACTCTATACTTTTCTTAAAACTCAAAAGTATTAAATTAGCTTATTTAAAATTCTTGTGTAAAATTAAAAGCAGTAGCTCTTATTCATTTTATTTGACATTCAATTTCCGTAGTTATTTAAGGTGTTACCCGTTAAATCACAGTTAACCCATGGAAATGTTGAATACCACTTAACACAAGCTTTCTCAAATGAATCTGTATGAATGTATATATGTACGTTTACGGGTGTGTAAATTACAATTTAATAAGGACATGTAATTCACATAAATATGCTGTGATATTATATAATTTTCTTAATCAATACCAAAAACATACAAGTAACGGCATTAATTGAATTCATACCTGATATAAAATTTAATTACTATTAATTTTCATAACACATTACTAATAACGTTAAACTGTTATATCCTACGGCTTGTTACAGTTTGCTGATTATAACTGTGATTATACAAATGTGTACATCAACTGTAAATTCCATTGTATACATTGTGAAATAATATAATACTATAAAAATTAACATGCTATTGTTAAGTTTAACAATTTAATTATTTTAAATTGAGCAATAAATATTTGCATTTAAATATGCTTAAATGTTTTAACCATAAAATAATTGAGCAGTATTTTCATAGTAGATAGTAAGTCAATAAACAGATCAAAGTAATCTTTAAAACAAACTGCTGAAAGGATAAAAAACTTCGTAACTGGAAAGCCTATTATATGTCATATCTTATACGTTTAGACAAAAAGCACCGTGAAATAGAAGTAAGGAAGGACTTGTTAATTAGATCTTTTAAACCATCCGTTTAGCAATTACTCTAAAAACATTGAGGTTCTTCTTTGTTCGTTCTTTATCTGTTTTGACTAGATTACATGTTTTATGTGCTGTAACCTTTAAAGACTTAATTTTTACATTGACTATAGTATTTGCTGAAACTTTTACGATGTATTGATTATGAATTCTATTATAAATTAAAACTTGTTTTTCTCTATATGTACAATTTCTTTACAGAATATTTATAAAACTGAGATTATAAAAGATGTATTGGATTAACTGAAACAAAAAAAACTGCTAAAACTAATGTATTTACAAGAAATTTTTATTGTTAAATAAATAAAACTCAATGTTTAATAATTTTTAAGTTATTTATAAATAAAAAAAAGCACGGCTAGTAAATTTTGAATTCTCTAAATTAAACGATTTTAAAATGTAAACTTTTAGTGTTGATTTAGTAATATATATTTAAGAAATATATATTTAACTATTATAAAAAATACTGTTTTAATATTAATAGTAATAACATTGTTACTTTTAAGTTTGTTTTAAGAATTGCTGTGCTAGAGCAGTCAGTATGCATAATTTCAAAATCGGAAGGCCCATGGTTAACTACTTGATTTGAAGTTACTTTTTTTTGTAATTTACGAGCCAACGCTAAATTACAAATTAGAGTTACATATAACATCTCTCTCTAACAGACAACTAAAATTCATCGTATCATCTGGAACTACGTACAATTTTACTGTGACAATCATATCGTTAATATTGATTTCAGTCATAAACGAACCTAACACTCGAAGCTCCGAGTTATTCCACCCAGTAAAGTATCTATCTTCTTGAACCAACTGGACTCTTTGTATAAATTTAAAATGGACCAAACTTATGAGACTTCCTGTATCAAGCAATGCAATTACTTTATAACTACTCACAGTTCTTTTACATTTGTCATTGATTTCAAATCCAATTGGAAGTATGTAGGTCGGGGCAACAACTAGACTAATATCAGCTGGTGGTGTCTCTACTACTATTGTTGTGTTATCTGGTAAATTTTCCGCTGCGCTATCTCTTGCCACCTGCTTTCTACAATTTTTAACCCTATGGCCAAATTTACCTCACCGAAAGCAATTACCCTTATGGCGTCTTGGTTTAGATCAAGTATTTGACAAATATCCATACTCATTACAATTGAAACACTGAACGGGGTTTCGAATGATTTCACTTGAGGTTCTAGTACCATCCCTATGTACCGCTTGAGATGATGCTGAACTATGTTCTGGTCTCAAAAAACTTGTTTTTATGCTAGCGACTGAAAATCCTGCATTCTAGCTTGTGTTTGCAACATAGGATTGTCCATTGCATTCATTATGTAGTTAATCATGTCGTCTTCGGTAAGATTCAATTTATTGTCTAACAATATCTTCTCGTGGTAATACATTAAAAATTTTTCGTTTTTCCGCCAACGTCGAGATTCAAATTTACGATTAGCATGATTTTATTCTCCTTAGTTTTAAACATGCTTTCCAATTCAATTCTCAATTCAGTAAAGGATATGCACGCATGAGTTATCTTGAAATAGTGCCATTTTAGTGACGTGCATATCAATAACGATCATGATTTTGTTTCTGTTTTGTACAATATCCGGTAGGTATTAGTGAGCTTATTTTAAAATTTTTTAAATTTATTGATGGAGTTTCCTGCTGTGTCGTAGCTTGGGCAATGCTACTCTGAATGGATGTTCGTTAAACAGCTCGTATGGTTGCTTCAATTAACTATTGGAGCGAGATCTGCTTATTCTCGTCCGCTTAGATCGACGAATCCATTTTATAAAATAGCGGTACACAGAAAGAATAACTAAATTACAAAAGGCGGGTAAGTACGGCGCCACATTCAACTTTAAAACTTAGATTGCTACTATAAATAACTTATTTAAAACAAAGTTTACAAAGTAAACATCATTATAATAATATTTATAATATAATCGATGTTGTAGTATTTTATAAGTTTTGCATTTTTAAGAATCTGGCAACAATGTGTTGCGATAGTTTTAGTTTTTTTTTGGTTTTAAGTGGGTAGAAGTTGTTCTTTGGCGCTCAATTGTAATGGCGGCGTAAAAAAGGAGTTTTATAAAATACAGATAAAGTAAAATTGTGTGAGAGTGTTTTTATTTTTCGGCCACCTGCACATTCAGGTGTGGGGTCTGAAAGTGTGTGACGGCGATATTCTTGGAATATTAAGATCGGGTGTTATTAAAGCAGTTATGGCGAACGCACGTGCTAATAGTTTACCTGTAGAAAGCGATGGTGCGCGGGAAGAACAGGTAGGAGAACGTGCAGGGGTTCAAGGAGCTGCTGGATTAACGCAAGTTTGGTTGAGTGTTAGCATTCAAGATATAATTACGATGGTGGTAACCACAATGCGAAAGACACAGACACAACAGATTGTAGAGCCAAAAGGGGTAAGTAATGCAGAGATTGCAGCATTACTGCCTAATTTTAGTGGTGAGGATGATGAAGATGCATCGGTTTGGTTCGAAAGAGTAGAGACTGTAAAAAGGGCGCATAATTTAAGCGATGTGGTTACGGTTGTGTTGCTGGCAAGTAAACTGGCTGGGCGTGCTAAGTCATGGTTCCATTCAAAGCCTGCTCATGCTGCTTATTTGTATGCTGACTTAAAGGCATCAATGATTTCCATGTTTAGTAGAAGAGAAAGCAAAATCAGCATAATGCAAAAATTTGATAGTAGGAAATGGAGGAAGAATGAAACCTTTGCAGCCTATTATCACGATAAATTGTTATTGGGTAATCAGTTAGGTTTAACGGAAAATGACTTAATAGAATACACCATCGATGGCTTTGACAATGCAACTTTACAGTCACAAGCAAGAATGAGTCGGTTTACTTCTTTACCAGAATTGTTAGATGTGATGAATGGCCTTACCAGTTTTGAAAGGAACACTCCTAAAGTAAATGTAAATGTGGCAAGAACCGCGTCTGGAACGTCTGTCATTGTAAGTGAACAAAAAAAACCAATAAAGTGTTTTTCTTGTGGAAAGGAAGGTCATTATGCGGCTAAGTGTAATGAAAAACGTTGTTTTAGTTGTAATGGAATTGGACATACAAGGAGGGAATGTGTGAAAAAAAAAGTTGCAGATACAAGGGAAGCTGACAGCTCGACTATGTTGATTGAGAAGCATGAAGTGATTCCTCCAGCTTATTCTGTTCCAGTAGTAATGGGCGATGGTGGTGAGCAGTTGACCTTGCAAACTGTAATTGATTCTGGAAGTGGAATATCAATGCTAAAAATTAAACATGTTCCACCTGAATGTCTGCAACCAAATGTACACCAGCGCACGTTTGTTGGTCTAAATGGTAGTGTGTTAAATATTGTCGGTATGTATTCGCATCTGGTAATGATAAATGGGAATTCTATTAATGTAAATTTTTGTGTTGTACCAAACGATGTCATGAGCTATGATTGTTTGTTGGGACGTGACTTCATAGCTAACCCAGCAATTAATGTTAGTTTTGAGGTTGATACTGTAAAAATCACACCTAAAGTAGTGGAGCAGAGTGATCACGAGAATGAATTATTGTTTGTGGACAGGGGCGGCGACTACATGGGTGCAAAGGAGCAGTTGCACCCTATCAAAGTTATCCACGGGTGCGTAGCACCCGATGTGAAGATGACTAAAAATAAATTCAGATATTTGATATAATATAACAACATGCATTTAAACACTTCTCAAACTCATCGCTTGACAAGCAAGGTGACGTTGAATATTCAAACACTGAATTGCTGTAATCGTAATTGGTAATTGAATCTCAAATTGCATAGTTCTCGTGATTATTGTGGTCAGTTGTTCTACGTTTATTGCCATTGCACGAAACGCACTAAAACAACTTTATCTATAACAGCTAAACAATAACGGGATTAAACCAAGTTCGGAAATGTTTATTTAAAATATTTTAGGTAAACATCCTGGTAATCTTAGTTGCATTAGACGATTTTCTCGGAAGTGGCTCATGCGGCAGGCGCTCAGGAGTTCTGTTATAAATGCATTGGTTGTAATAATACTCGTTAGTTTTGTTTTGCTAGTTCTCGCGTTCTTTTTTTGCTTTTCCTCAGTTGACGAATTACGATTTGATGGAATTGCGATTTTTAATTATTCAATTCTTTTATTTTACGAATTTGAATTAGAATTTTGGCGCTGTAATTAGGGATTTTATTTTGTTATATTTCAAACTACGACTGTCGACTGTGATTTATCTTTTGGAATAAAACTTGGCTGCCCCAAAGTGAAAATGGATAAGTTTTTAATTAAGTTAAATAAAACTAGCGGTGCCATTAACGTATCAAGTGCTACTACAACTAATTTGCAAAAAGTAAATGCTACAGAAAAATGTAATTTTGAGAATGGTGCTCTTCACAAAAATGGTATGTGTGCATGTATTGATATATTTCGGTATTTTATTTTATATTGTTATTATATTATCGAAAGTAAGTTTTATGTTATTTACTAGCGATATGGGCTATCAGGCGTAAACAATGTTTCTCGTTTCACAGTGAACAAGAATTCTGAAAAAAGCAATTGTACGCTGGCGTTAGATGTAACAAACAAATCATCCGGAAGAAACTTTTTATACAAATGGTGCGACCAGTTCACTTGGATAAATTACGATTCTTCAAAAAATAAAGTGTTTTGCAAAATATGCGTGGAAGCTGAAGGCATTAAATGTTGATATTATGACTACCGCAATTAAAAATTCCTACAAACATTTTTGTGTGGATGCATTTTCGTCTTGGAATAAAGCATTAGAGAGATTTAGAGATCACGAACACTCTAGTTTACATGTGGCGTCACTTAATATTGTAATTTCTATGAAACGGAGTGTAAACGTCTTTTCCAGCATTAATACAGAAAAAGAAAATCAAATGAAACACGCAACACGCTAACATGATCCAGAAAAAACTTTGGACTGAAATTAAGGACGCTAAATTTTTGGCATTAATTTTAGACGAAACAACTGATAGTAATATTCACGAACAAGTTTCAGTTTGTTTTCGAATAGTTGATCGAGATCTGATTATTCATGAATATTTTATGGGATTTTATGAAACTACCTCAACGACTTCAGTCGCATTATTTAATATAGTTAAAGACATTTTAATTAGATTAGATTTAAACGTTAATCAATGCAGAGGTCAGTGTTATGACGGCGCTAGTAATATGAGGGGCCACAACAGTGGACTTCAAACGAAAATTTAGGAAGAGGAACCACGAGCCTTGTATGTGCATTGCTTAGCGCATAATTTAAACTTGGTTGTGCAGGATTTCAGCCGAAGACATGTATCGTGCACTGTTTTTTAAAATTCTAGATCAAGCAATACATAGTTTAGATGATAGATTTGATACAACTGCAATGAATCACTTAAAAGAAGTAGAGTTGTTTATTTTAGGAAAATCTGATGGGCAAGCTATAATACATTTTTACAAGAATGACTTTGAGACAGATCGTCTCATATTACATCGCAACATGTTTCTGGATTTCTGTAGACAGAAGAACTTGATGTGCAATCGTTTTAGTGATGCAGTGAATATTATGAAAACAAATGCATATTTAGTGGAGCTAATTCTAGAACTACATAAGTTTATAAGAATTGTAATAACAATTCCGGTAACTTCGTGTACTGCGGAAAGATCATTTTCAGCATTACGAAGACTACATACGTACCTTAGGGCAAGTATGTCGCAAAAGCGATTAAATGATACTGCAATGCTACACATACATAAGGATTTCAATGACGAAATCGATAAAAATATTGTTGCTAATGAATTTATAAATCGCACAACTATACGCCGAAATACATTCTCAATTGTAAGTGTTACTTAATATGTAAATTGACCAACATTTTGTAGTTTGTAAGATTTCAGATATCCACATGTTTTTGTATACATTTACTTTGTAAATAGATTTATACTAAATTCTATTTTTTTTTCTAAAAAAAATATATATAAACATAATAAGAAAAGTTTGTGCACCCAATGGTAATATCAAAACTCGCCGCCTCTGTTTGTGGATATAGGTGATGATGTTAAAATTGATTTAAATGTAAGCGAAGAGGTTGAACCAAAGGTAAAATTGCATCTTGCACATATTTTTGAATCTGATTACTTAAATGTAGTACGTCCAATTAAACCTAAGACTGATTTTTCTGCTAGTATTAAGCTTAGTGAGGGCCATGAAAGTTTTTATTTTAGGCCTAAGAGATTGTCACATTATGATACGGTAGTTTTAGATGATATTATCCAAGACTTGTTGAGTAGGGATATTATCAAGCCGAGTTCGTCACCGTATGCTTCTCCTATTGTTCTTGTAAATAAGAAAAATGGAACAAAACGTTTATGTGTAGATTTTAGGAGTTTGAATATGTTAGCAATCAAAGATAGGTTTCCATTACCTTTGATTGATGATAATATTGATAAATTGAAGGGGAGAGAATATTTTAGTAAATTAGACCTAAGAGATGCTTTCTATAACATTAGGTTGGATGAGGGTTCGACGCATTTTACTTCTTTTGTTACACCTAATGGTCAATATGAGTTTGTACGGTTGCCGTTTGGTTTTTGTAATAGTCCCGCCATATTTGTTAGATTCATTACGGAAGTTTTTCGAGGTCTTGTTGCAAGTGGTAAAGTAGTAATTTACCTGGACGACATTCTTATAGCTACTAAGTCTGCATGTGAGAATATTGAGGTATTATCGGAAGTTTTTAAAGTATTAGTTGATAATCGGTTAGAACTTAAACACAAGAAGTGTAGTTACTTGAAAACGAGTATCGATTATTTAGGCTATATCATTGACTGGTCAGGAATACGTCCAAATCCGGAAAATGTGAAAACGATTGTTAATTATCCTGTGCCTCGTAACGCGAAGGAGTTACACAGTTTTTTAGGATTATCGAGCTACTTTCGGAAGTTTGTTAACAGTTATTCGCTGATTGCAAAACCATTATTTAATCTAATTAAAAAAAAAACGTTAAATTTGAATTTACTGACATTCATTTACAAGCTTTTGAAAAAATTAAGGGAGAGTTGGTCTGTGAACCGATTTTAGCTATCTACTCAGTTAACAGTGAAACGCAGTTGCATTGTGATGCCAGTATGCATGGTTTTGGGGGCATTTTGATGCAGAAACAAGATGACGGATTATTTCATCCGATCAGTTATTATAGTAAACGCACAAGTGAATGCGAAGAAAAGTACCATAGTTATGAACTGGAGTGTTTAGCCATAATCTATAGTATAAAGCGGTTTGAGAGATATTTGAAAGGTATTAAGTTCGTTATAGTTACGGATTTTAATAGTATAAATTTGACGTTTGCTAAAAAAGAAGTAGTTCCGCGAATAATGAGGTGGGTTTTATTTCTACAAGACTTTGATTACGAAATAAAACATCGCCCGGGATCTCGTATGTCCCACGTGGACGCGCTAAGTCGATTACCGTTAGTTATGATTTTGGAAGAAAATACGTTGGAGTTTACGCTTTCGGTTAAACAAAACTCTGATGAAACGATTAAGAGTATTCGCGAAGAGCTAGAGGAGCACGAAAGCTCACATTACGAATTAAAGAATGGGTTAGTTTACCGTAAGAATGACGATAGGTTATTATTTTATTATTTACCGTCAGTCATGGAAACTGAAATAATGAATATTTACCATTCAAACATGGGACATGTGGGTGTTGGTAAAACCATAGAAATGATATCACGAACGTATTGGTTCCCAAAAATGCGGAATAAAGTACGCGATTTTATCGACAATTGCCTAAAATGCATAATGTATTCGGCGAATAATGGAAAGAAAGAGGGTTTATTACATTCAATTCCAAAGGGGAACGTGCGATTTGACACTATTCACGTGGACCATTTGGGTCCGTTGGAGAAACCGAATAATAAGAAAAGACATATTTTTGTTGTAGTTGACGCATTTACTAAATTTATTAAACTGTACTCTTGTAAAACGTTGGAAGCGAAAGAAACTATCAAACACCTTTTAAAATATTTTGATAGTTACAGTAGTCCGAAGCGGGTTATTTCAGATAGAGGCTCTGTTTTCACTTCAATGGCATTTGAAGACTTGTTGCGCGAGCGAAATATTGATCATATAAAGATTGCTACGGGTGCCCCTCGAGGCAATGGTCAGGTAGAGCGAATGAATCAATAGAATTTTAATCCCCATGATAGCTAAAATATCTGTAGATTCATCGCGTTGGGACAAGATTTTGAACAAGGTTGAGTTTTGTATAAATAATACTGTTTGTCGTTCCACTGGGAACACGCCGTATCCTTTATTGTTTGGTATTGATCAAAGAGGCGAAGTTGACGATTTATTGCGCGAGTTTTTAGTTAATGATGATAATAGAGATTTAGATGGGGTTAGAGGGAAAGCGGATATTGAAATAAAGAAAAATCAGGCTTACAATCATTGTATTATAATAGACATCATAAGAAAGCTAATGAGTATGATGAAAGAGATTATGTTGTTATTACGAATAATGTAACTGTACCGGGTTATAATAAGAAATTATTACCTAAGTTTAAGAGACCTTATGTAATTACCAAAAGGTTGGGTAATGACCGTTATGTTGTTAGAGACATAGAAGGGTTCCAACTTACACAAGTTCCGTATGAAGGCGTCATTGATGCGTCTAATTTGAGAGCATGGTCGCGCAATAACCCTTCTACGTCTTAGTTGGTAGTTGACATTCCAACTTGGTCGGGTCGACCAATTGTCAGGTTAGGCCGATTGTAGTATTTTATAAGTTTTGCATTTTTAAGAATCTAGCAACAATGTGTTGCGATAGTTTTAGTTTTAGTTTTTTTTTGGTTTTAAGTGGGTAGAAGTAGTTCTTTGGCGCTCAATTGTAATGGCGGTGTAAAAAATGAGTTTTATAAAATACAGATAAAGTAAAATTGTGTGAGAGTGTTTTTATTTTTCGGCCACCTACAATGTATTTTTTACTGCTTTGTGTTTTAATAAAAATTTCACGATTTTTAAAAACTTCGAATTAAAAATCTGTATAAAAATTAAATTAACAAATAAATGTTTATAGAAGAGTAAAATATTTCTTTACTGCAGACGTTCCGTTTATAGACTATAATCTATGAAAACAATTCTTTAGTTTTTATAATTAGAATATAAACAAAAAACCGTGCAAAAAAGATGTAAATTAGTTTATTAAAAAACAATTTTTTTAGTTAAAAAAATATATGCATTCTTGTGTTTGCAAACAACAGTTACAAATTTTATTTGTATAAATTAATAATTAACTAAATATTCAAACTGTAAAATTTATTAAATTGTTACCTTTAACAACAAACCAAATAAAATATAAGTATAAGTGTATAGCATCAGAAGTCAATCTATATACCATATATGAATATTATAATAAAATGCGGATATATTATTCAGTACGCAGCGTTGTTTTTGGTTACGTGTGTTGAAATTCGATGTTCTATAGACAATTTTTAAAATTAGTTTAATGCATTTGAACGCTTTTTTCAAATATATAGCAAAATTAAGAGTAATGCTGTATTAAGACAGTACAACTGCCAATGATCTTATGTAAACCGTAAAACGTGAATAGAATAAAATTGCTACTATCGCATTATACAAATTTTGGAAATAGGTAAGTGTAAAGAGTGTTTGGTTTGCATGTAAAAGCATTTCATTATGTCGTATACAGTAAAATTTGTCTGTAACAAAAATGTTTTTTTAAACTACAACGAAAAACAAATGAAATAAAATAATAAACCACTGCAAGTAGCTTAACACTTTATAAAGCTAGGAATAACTGCAGTTTAGCGTTTAAGTAGTTTGTTAAAATTAATTAAGCATCCAAACTGGTCAATGTGTGTAATGTACTTCATGCATTAGCTTTTAGGATTCGTCGTTACATTGTTATTCAGAATGTAGATTTACCGTTTTTAGACCAAAAAAAAGTATACTGTTACTTCGAAATTTTAAATTTGGTTTAAAACATTTCAATAAAATTTTAAAAAAACAGATCCAAATATTTATTTAAAAAAATACATTATCTAAAACGATACAAACTTAATAAAGTATTAATAATTGGACAATATACTACAAGCTATGAACAGTATTGAAAATCATTTGCGTTGGTAAACGCGATTATATAGTCGCTAAATTAGATTTTATTTATTTGTATAAACATTTTTCAATTTATAAATAAAATTAATTAAGCAAAGTTTTTGTAATTAAATTTCATTTGGAGTTATTAGAAAATAAGCGGTTTCTCTGTGAAATTAAAAAATTAGACCTGAATAATTTTGTTTGAATTATTTTAAAAGTATAATTTATTTTTATGTATTATTATTTTGTAATTTCTACGCATTTTTTATAAGATTAAAAATATAAATGGATTAAAGTTATCTCAAAATAGTAACATATACTTCTCCTAAAAATTTGCTTTGTATGAATAAGTGTTGAATTTATGTTATTCAAATAAAAGTAATTAATATTAATTAAAACTGAGTTTATGTTTGTTAGTAAGCTAACTTTAAATCAGTTTAAACAATATAAAAAAATGTATAAATATTGTATTTATACAAATAATGTAAATTGCCACCGTATATAAAATAATAAATTTTAGCATTGTTTGGATATTTTATAGAAATAGTAGTACCTACCAAGCGTAGTATAAAATCAGCATAATATAAATCATTCAACTTATCTTTAACAAATAAATCTCTTATAAAGGATACATTATCATTTTACATTTGCTCCCACTAAAGTAACCTACATTAAATGTGACTCAATAATTGGTTCTATAGAATAGCTCTATTAGCACATGGTCTTTAGTTTAATAGCATTGAGTCACACAGTATAATCCATTTAAATTGTTGCTTTATGTAAACAAACTTAAAACGGAAACCATTTGTTATAGACCTTATTTATTTTTATTTATGTAATACTTACACAACATTGCGGAAAATTATTTTATATTTATATAAAATCGATACATAAATAACCTAGTATCGTGTGCTCTTTAATGTTGCACAACATACTTTTAATTTAACTTAAACAATAAATAAAATAATGTACAATTTTTTTTAAATTTTAGTTTTGTAGCTTTTGTTAAAATAATATTACTAATTTCTGTGCTAAATGAAATTTTCCATGTTTTAAGTTTTAAAAGGAAAATGTAAAACAATAACTAACGGTAACGCTAATTTTATTAAACTGAGTTTTCTTTGTTGATTACGTTTTAAAAACAATGTAAAGTGATAACTAAAATAACAGTTAATTCTATTTGTTTATAACAGAAAGAAAGAGTAAATGTTTATTAAAACAATATATGTAAAAATGTACAAACTTGATTGTTAGCGTAGCAAAAATAATCTGTTTAGTTAAAATTAAAATTATGAAGAGAAAAGATATAATATCTATACCGCAATTGAAAACCAAAAGAATAAACAAATAGACTTAGCCAATTACTTTTCAACGTTATTAACAGAATAGAAGACGCTATTATTAGTTATTTAATCAACAAGGTTGATAATGAGGGCAATTAATAATAGAGCGTTAATATTATCGAGATTATTAACTGCATATTATCAAGCGACTTGGTTTTTAAGTTTTTTTTTCGATCGTATATTATTTTTTTTTTATTTTTTTATAAACTTTAGTGAAATATTTAAGTAATGGGAAGCGATTTCCAATCGGAATAATAGATAACCTTAATGTCACGTTTATTGTTATGGTTGTTAACGTCAATTTAATTTCAATTTGATTATAATTAGTTTTTAAAATATCGATGATTGCTACATTTTTTTAGTTTTATCTAATGAACAGTATAACCAAAAAATTGAAGGAAATCACAAATCAAAACAATATCAAAAAGTTTTTTTTGATAACAGTAAGTCGGAGATCGGAATGATTTATAAAACAAATAAGGTAAGTATATATACAATAAAAAATAGTTAAATATCAAATATTGTTATTAGGAATAAAACTATAAGCTGGCTAGGAAACATAAAAAATTTACGGTAAAAACGTAGTTTACCAAAGCATAGCAAGTAGTTATTTTGCAAATTGGTGAACATGTAAGAGAAATGGATTCTCAGATAAAGAAAGCGATATCGATGAAAGCAATGGGGACTAAATGCTTTTAGTTAGTCTTATTTTTTAATATGTAATATTTTTGTTATGTATGGAAAACAAGTACACGAGTATCATGACAATACAGTTATGTGATAAGTATTGCTTTGTACAAGATTTACAATGTTATTTATTGTAACAAAATAAAATCTGTTCATAACTATTGTTATATATAACATACAAACGTCACAACTTTGAATTCACAATTGGTGTATGATTGGAATGTTTACAATTGTAAGATGATTTAGACGGCAATTACTGTTAATAAAGACTTTATTTGTCAGTTTCGCTTAGTAACTTTGTAACTGCAAATTATATCATTTTGTTTTCATTTTACTGATGGGGCTACTTAACCTACAATTGTTGTAATCAAACTATTTAAAATATTTAAGATACAATAATGCGCAGGTAAATTTTTTAATTTATTTTTTATTTAAAAACATTAAATACAACAATTTACGTAACTTTACAAAAATTTTCTTATCCACGATTTTATTGGTTAGAAAAAAAATCATGCAATAATTGAAATTCGTTGATTTCATTGCTTCAAAAGTAGACCGGTAACAGGAGCTATTACCCATCTACTTTTGATACATTATTATACGTTAATATAAGTATTAACAAACGATCAACGGAAAAGTAATTTACGTAACAAGCGTCAAAAGTACACCATAGCATAACGAAGGTTAATGCGACGTGAAGCCGCACCGCCGAGCGTTGCATGTGAGTGAGTGAACCACTGGACTTTCGTTTTGCCTTTTTGGGGTCTTCAGTAGTGGGTAACACTCAGCTGTACTTCCACAAATGCATTAACATGCATTGTCAGTCCTATCGTTTTTGTTCACTTTGGTGGCATTTTCACATTTGCATTAACATTGTTACTTTGCGATATTCTTACGTTGTAATTTTAGCCCGCGGTTTATTTAAAACTTATTTGAATTACGCGGGTATAAAATCAACTTTTAACGTTCTTATATCTATAGTCACTTACATATTATGTTTTTTTACTTTGTAACGCAAGTGTGTGATTTTGATGTTAATATTCAAAGATTAAAGTTAAGTTTTAATTCCAAGAAATCAATATTAAGTATCTAAAATCGTATTTAAAAGATAACTTAATTCCTATATAAATAATCTCATAAGTCGTCATGAGTTTATCAATGGTTTATCAGTAAGTTACAGTTAGCTGCAAATATTGTAGTTATTATAAATTTTAAATATTGGTTAATAAACAGCAGAAATATGATAATAATAGTATATTTATATCCAACAGGTATACCATAATTACATAATATGTATTGTTTTAATTATTACATATTATATTAATTAATAATAATAATTAACAAAATTTTAAATGTAACATAATAAATGAGTAACTTACACTAGAGATTATAATCGCTAAAAACTAACATTTTCATAAAAGTTTTTTTTTATGTTGAACAACGTCGGCAGTATAGTTGATGAACAACAAAAACAATAATAAACAAAAAGAAACACCCAATGTTGGTGTACATAACAAAAAAAATTATGTATGTATGCTTAACATAGACTACACGTTAGTAGGTAATACAATTACCATTTTATAGTTTTTATTGTTTTACCCGCTTAAAACTGTTTCTGTTTGTCTAGTAATCATGTATTTGTAAATTTTATCTTTTATTATCTTTTTTCTGATAACCTTATATAATTAAATGGTCGAAACATAAATAAAATGATTTTATAGTTGGTTTATGACAACTTTGTTTTTGGTTATTCATCAAGTAAGAATTTGCCAATAGAGTGTTTTCATGAACGTTGAATTTTATTTTAATTGTTCTTGTTGATTAACAAACTTTTCAAATAATAACTCATGTTTTGCATTGTCAGCAAAGAAATTGATATTAAAAAAAGAAGACGTAAACGTTTGTTTTAGCCGAGAATCAAAACCGCAAGTCATTGGCTTGACGTAACGTTTTATATGTACAACCGTTAGATTAAATATTTACAAGCGTTTAAGATATTAAACACAATCAGATTGTCATGATAATTAATTTTATTCAACCTGAATTGAAAATTACATCAAAAATGACTTCAAAAGAATTTATTAAAGCTACTTTTAATAATTTGAAAACATTAAAAACATTAACTTTAAAATCACTCTAAAGTGCTAAACTAGTCTTACCATTGTTAATTAATTGCAAAATCTTGTAAATTTTTCAACAACAAAAGCACTATTTTTTTACTAACCGCACGCAAATTGTATAACATTTTGTTTTTATATTTTATAATTGGGGTGCAAGTAATATTAGTATGTCTCCTAAATTATACTTTTATGATTCATTATCTTGTACGTTAATGACATTGACACAGTGTACAAAAATGACTCGACCGAAATGAAATTGGCCAAAAGGAATGCGTCTTATAATCGCTAATAAACATAGAATATATAGTATTATCTGTTAGTCGTAGAAAGAAATTATATTTTATAGTTAGTTTATAACCATACTTCTTGTACTGCCAACATCGCAAACATCTATATTCGTTCGTTAGTGTAGTTACGTAATAGGCTAAAAAAACTTTAGGTTGGCAAAATAAAAATTAGAAATCTATATAAAACTAAGTGTTTAAAGTCAGAACGAGTATGCGACAGGTAGAAAAGTCATTTAAAAATCCTAAAATTCAGTTGTTAAAATTGAAAAAAAAACGATGTTAAAGTTAATGTCAAATTTAACAGATATAATAATAAATGTAGTACCAACATTATAAAAGCAACACAAAAAATAATGTATGTTACTCTCGTTGAAAGTATCATAGCATAACTCACTCACTCATTAACGTTTGTTACGCTATGCCTTACTTTCGACCCTTGTTACCTAAATTGCTATTGTATTATATAAAAATTGACGTCACAATGTGTTTGCGGGCTACTCTTCTAAATTAAAATTTTTTTTGTGTTTTTCTAGAAAATGGTATGTATCAAAAAAAAGATGAAAACACTTAATTAGAAAAAAATTATGAATTCATGTGATTAATATAAATACTTTTTTTTAGGGTAATAAGTGTATTATTTATTTAGAATAATATAAATGGAAGTTTTCGAACTTGGTATAAGTTCTTTGTCAGGCAAAATGAATAAATACTTTTGTTTTAAAAAGGCCTGATCAAAAAAAGATTAACAATTTTATAGACAAGATTTTTTTAAAATAATGAATTTTAGTTAATCATATTGACTCAACTTTTTAAATTATTTTTTTAAATTTTTTTAAAGATTCTTTATACTGTATATCGTCTGTACTGCGCTATATATATTATACAAGGTGTATATAATTAACGGGTTATTATTTTAACAGGTTAAATTAGAGCATAAATACAAGCAAATAATGTCAAAATAAAAGTTCCATTAAAACATATAAAAAAATCTAATTTAAAAAAATCGTAAAGTATGGATCTGTTGAATTAATTAGTGTCTTAAAGTTGTTGACACAACAATAAAAATAAACTGTCTCAAGAAGTGTAAATTTCTTCTCAGTGATTTGCTGACACCAAAAATAAATACAAAATACTGTTATTGGATAAGGTGTACTTAAATTACTGTGGTTAAATTAAATTGCTATTCTGCGCTTTTTTTTCTTTTCAAGTACACTAGATAATATCTAAAAGATAACTATTTACAGATGTTTAAAGGTAGGTAATGCTACGTAATTCAGTCATCATATTTCAATAAACAAAAACACTGCAAAAGTAAAATTAGATTTTGTTACCTTAAAGTTATAGTAAATGTTCCAAATGTCCTCCATGGGATAAAATACAAACGTCTAAACGTCGCCGAAAATTCCTCTTAACTTGCGTAAATAATTGCACACTGTGTCTAATTGTATTTGCTGCTGCAAAAATTCGATTTTCCAGCTCTAGTGTATTATTTACAGAGGTTTTGTATACTTCACTTTTCCTATAGCTCTAGAAAAAAAAGTCTAAGAGATTAATATCTGGACTACGGACTGGACAGCGTTTAGGGCCATTTCTTGCAATCCATCGATTTTCATGCGGAGGAGCTCCATCGTGCATAAACCACATTGTTCTGAAAACTTCAAGAGGTACGTCATCAAATTCTCGCAGAAAAGTTTCTTGTAAAAAAGTTAAGTACAAGTTGTCTGTAAGTCTTTAAGGTAAAATAAACGGTCCAAATAAAACTATTTCTTAAAATACCCGCCCAAAAATTAATAGAAAACCGGCACTGAAAATTGCTTTGTTGAATTTTATGAGAGTTTTCTTTATCTGGAAATAATATTTTGACTTCTTCTTGTTGCTGTAACCACTCACGAAACTCACATCGCGACTCAAAATTAACATCGGTTAGCTGTTGGACTCGTTGAACATGATAAAAGTACAATGAATAATTTTTTAAAACACGTTGTACCGTACCATGGAACACGTTAACTTTGCGACGTATTTTTCTAATGCTACGGTCTTCTACAATTTGCAATACCTGCACATACATTAAAAAAACAAATATTAAAGTCTTGATTTTATTGAAAAGATCTTTCTTTTTACTTGCTGTTCCGCTACTAATACACAGAATGGCCCTTTTTGCCCATGGCCTTCCTAGGTAGGAAGAACACCTCTAGTTTCTCAAAACTTTTTTTTTTAAATCTTATGAGTAATCCTTCGATTGCATCTTTAGCACCACACTGTCTTGCGAGGTTAAAACATGTTGTCTAAGTTCGATCTATTCCTTTATCAAATTTTTATTAAATATTTGTATAAGAATGTTTTTTGACTCACTGCCAAACTATTTGGAGTGTATAATTTGTTTTCTCATACGTAAGCGTCATGTATAAGAAGATTTATAGATATGCGTTTCAGCAGTAAACTAAACAAACGCATTTGTAAATATCATAAAACAGGTCTGTTAATATTTACAATTAAATGAAGTATGTCTACATGTAGAAAACTATAACGTTGTTAGTTAGATAGTGAACTGCAAATTTCACAAAAGGTATTTGAATAAAACGCAAATTTGTTTATGTAATAATTACAATTCGCGCAATTATTGCAGAAAGTATCATTAGAGATCATTACACAGCAGTTTAGTTGTATTGGTACTTCTCAGCACTGGAATACTCAATGAGTCAATGCAGTGTTTACAAGTATAACAATTATATTTTTATATAGTGGTAAATTAATATAAATTCAATTATTATTGCGTGTACATCTAATATTTGTTTATATTATTTAACGGTTTTGATTTAAGTGGTGTAAATAAATAGTAGGTAGTCACTGTTGATAGTTTTTAACGGTAAGCTGGCAATACTTAAATTAACAAAATCTTGATTTGTGTAAACGAACAAAAATATTTTTATTGGACAAATTGATCAAGTTATTGACCAATAAATTAAGTTGTGTAAAAATGGCAATAAAAATGTTAGATTTGTTTTAAAAGTATACAAATACTAACCAGAAAAAAATCTTTTTGTCAAAAAGTATGGTTAACAGTAAAATGGCATAACAAAAGTTACAATTTTTTAATATTGTTAATAATTATTTAATGCATTATCAGGTGTTTTTGGATTAATTTTGTGATACATGTCTATATAATTATTTATTAAATACATTAAGTTATTTAAGGTAACAACAGATGAGCAAACTTAACTCATATTGAACTGTGCTTTAGCACGTTAAATGACAAACAACTTCTCTTACATTAACCTACATGTCTACTATAAAAAAGTGTATAGTTGCATAAAAAGACAACAAAACCAGTTTCTAAACCACTACTTTTAACTTGATTTAAAATATACATCTGTCATCAAGTATTGGACCTGAAGCTTCATTACCAATAGAATTTTTAATATTAAATAATATTTAAGATATTGTAGGCATGTAAATGAGACACTAGTATATTGTAACGGTTGTGTAATTCCAATATTCCAGTTGTTTGTAACGCCTACATGCAGGAAGTAAATTGTTTGGGGTCAAATGTTACCTTTCACTCGATTATTCCTTGCACGATACACTATAAAATAGTTTAATACAACGTATTTTATAAGTTTATTAAACATAAAAATTACGCTTAACTGTTCTTTGTTGCAAATATACTCTATTTACACAAATGCGTTAATTTTTTTAGTACCTATAATACTGAAAACAAAAAAATTATTTACATAAATACGTATAATAATTATTATACGTATTTATATATTTATCATTTTAAGTTTCCTAAACTCAAAACATCACATCATATTTTTTTTGTTTACAATATAGAATTGTTTTCCTTACTAAGAAAAATAAGTGAAATACTAAAAATTAATGAAACTATTTAATTTTCTTTTAGAAATTGTTTACACCCAATATTTGTTCTGCATTATTAACAATTTAAAAAAAATATGCAATAAAATAGTCATTATATATACAGAGTTCGCTATTACTCGGGCCTCGGTTGCTAGTGCCTATGTATAAATGTCAGCATAAAATATTTGGTATTGTACTCATTTCTATTGAAAAGCCACATGTTTTAAAAATATTTTTGTTTATACAGGGTGTTTAGTTTTTGCTGGCAGTATAAAGTTACAATTCAATACACATCATTTTTTATGCTGTTCGATGAAGGCTTAATTTAGATAAAAAATATTTTAAAAAAAATTTTAATTGATTGCGGTGTTGCTATTTTTGTAGATAAAAGTCAGAAGTACCTAAATAGTCAAAATTTTTTTTAAAATTCGCTTTACTTATTTTGTATGAGGGCGCTACTTTTCAAAATTTGAAACTTTTTTTTTTAAATAGCACCCTTGATTTATTTCAACTGTTTTTAATCTATCGATTTGCACTAGTACTTTTTGCTCCTAACATCTAAAGTTATGTAAATTGTTACGCAACTGGGTAGATACCCAGTAAACACAAAATTGATAATGTTTAGTAACAGTTTCAAAACAAAAAAATTATGATTCACTCTTGTTTCGAACATAAAAGAAACCTAACTGCAATAAAATAGCTGTAAGTCCATCGCTGTTTCACTTATTTGAATCAGTATAGTTTCGGTATTTTAAATTCAAATCTGTTTCAAAACAAATGTTGCATTCGGTTTACGTTTGAAAAGCTTCGTTCTTGAACTGATACTAAATGATCAATAAATATATGATTTTCTTGTTTCAATAATAAACTGAAACAATTCTTTCAATAATATAATAATACATTTTCGAATGCACGTTTCAAATTTTATTGCACAATAAATATTTTTAAATAAAATATCACATTGAGTTTTTTACATATTGCAGCTTTCTATGATGTGGTCTTTTCACGGAACCCTCGAAAACTGGATCAGTTACTGTTGGGTAGCAACTTTTAACCGCATCTGTAACATAGAATTAAACATTTCATTTATATACAAACATAATCATAAAGTTACATAAAATTAATTACATTTTTTAATCAAAAACAACACAAACTTAATATAAATATCACTTTAGCAATTATAAGAAAGTTATAAAAACACTGTGAATACCTTTAGCTGTACATAATCGTATAGAAAACTTCAAGAATTGAACTGTAATTATAAATCCTAAAGTATCATCAGATTTATACAATAATCTGCCTTAACGCAACTATGTGTGTTAATTTACATTTTTTTAATACAAATTAAAACATGATACATAAAGAATAGAAATGATAATAATATTGATTACATTTATGGATTATAATAAAATGTTTCAACTTACCGTTTATTGTTCCATTTCGTAATTGTACACACAGCTTCACTTATCAAACTACAACCGAACAAGTGAAAAGATATCAATTTGCAGCGCAAGCGTTGACGACAGTAATCAAAAGTATAGCAACGACTAATTCTGACTAATCTCAAAGTATTCGTTTTTACTAAAATGATTCCACTGTTTTGAAAATAATTCAATCTTATTTAATCGATCTTCAAACAATTCTAGTTATTCAAAAAATATTCGGTTTTAATAAATCAGTTTTTAGACGGTTCCTGATTATGGGAAAAAAATTGCAAGTATTGAAACGGTTCAAAACTGATTGTGAAAAATCGGAACTCTTTCAATTTATTCACTGTCAGTTACATGTAAATGATATAAAAATGGAACTAACACGAAACAACGTAATGAAACAATTGTTTTAATTTTGTGACTGTAACAATTTCAATCCGTGTTTACTGGGTAACCACAGACAATTAAGAATGTGCTTGAGCAGCAATGTGAAGCCATTACCTTTGTAAGTTATATTTTACAAGTATATATTCTTTAACAACGTAACAGTGGCGACGAAGATATTGGATGTATTACATACGTTTTTGTGATACAATAATTACTTGGAGGTTACGTAACTACGTGACTTTGAATGCGGTACATACCTTTACAGTTGATACTTTTGATCCGGCAACTACAACATGGTTAATACAGGAATATTGCCATTCACTAGAAAAACTTAACATTAACTGTAAATTTTGTGCATATTTAAACAACGCAGTAAGAAATGAGTTTGTCGTTGGACTACAATAAAAAAAGAATCCTAACAAAATTACTGAAAACCAAAAAATTATTTTTGGAGAAAGTACTTGAACTGGCCAGTAGCATATATATTACAAAAAAAGACGTGAACGAATTACATGGAAAACCAAACTCGATGCACGCTGTTACAACCCGAAGAAAACCACAATTTACCCATAAAAGTGACCATACTTTAAGTGGTCTACAAGAAAAAAAGTTACACTAAAGAAATGGGCATAATAGAAATAAGGTTATTGACAATACAACTTTTTCTTGTTTTAGGTGTAGATGTAGCCAATTGGCAACCAAATATAGCTTAGATAGATATACAGTATGTTAATCGTGTGAAGTAAAAGGGAATTTACGTAAGGTCTGCATGAAAAATAAGCAAGTAAATAACTACAAATTAAATCTGAAGATACAGTGTACACAACAAAGTACAAAGTTACATTGCAAGTTGAGAATGAGCAAATTAATTTCAAAGTTGATAGTGGATCAGACGTTACACTAATTTGATTTGATTACTTCTTGTTTTCCTACTTTAGTCATTTTACAAATACATTTATCTAAGATTGATTTAGTATTGTAAAACTACTATACAGATAATAGGCTACATTAAGGTTAGGGTTAGATATGACAAGAAAGTTTACAACTTAAATGCATACATAACGGATGAAGATAAGGAACTATTATTAGAGAGAGAATGAATCAGACAATTAAATTTATTAAAAATAAATACCATATCCAATATGCAAATAAATGTTTCAGAAACAGTGGATTCTTTATGTAACAAGTGCACAGCTATTTTTGAGAAGGGTTATATAAATTACAGGTTTACAAGCTAAACTTAAACTTAAATCAGATGCTTCCCCGGTATTTATAAAATTGAGTCGCGTCTCTTTTAAGCTTGTACCACTAATTGATAAAGAAAATCATAGATTAGTGGAAGTTGGAGTATTAAAAAAAAGTCGACACATCGGAATGGGCTACACCCATTGTGCCGGTATTGAAAAGTAATAATACAATTCGATTATGTAGTGATTTCAAGGTTACAGTTTATCCGCAATTACATATGGACAATAACCCACTTCAACCATTGATGAATTGTTTTCATCTACGGCAGGAGGTACACCACCTTCTAAGATTAATTTACAAAATGCATACTTACAATTAGAAGTAGTTCCAGAAGATATACGTATACTTACGTTAAACACCCACAAAGGTTTGTATAAATGTACCTACTAGATTATTGTATGGAATAGCATCTACACTTGCAATATAGCAAAGACAAATGGAAAACATTTTAAAAGATATTCCTGGCGTAACAATGTTCCTTGATAATGTTAAAATCACAGGGGCTACAGATGAAATACATTTACGAACATAAGAAACTGGTTTTCAAAGGTTAGGTTCACATAATATTAAAGTATATAAGAAAAAGAGTCAATTTTTTCAAAAGCAAATTGAATATTGTGGTTACAAGGTTGACGAACGGAGTGTACATAAATGCAAAAATAAAATGAACACGATTAAGAACATGCCCAAACCAAAAAACATATCGGAAGTACGCACATTTATCGGCATGATAAATTACAACGGGAGGTTTATTAACAACTAAAACGTATAAAATTTTATCCTTTGAATAGATTACTTTGTAAAAATACACAATTTGGATGGTCTAGAGAATGTAATGATAGGTTTGGACTTGCAAAAGAAACATTCCAAAATGACGAATTTTTGGTACATTTTGATGTAAAAACTACCGATTATTGTTGCAACGGAAGCCAGTGCATACAGTGTTAGTGCAGTGCTTTTGCATGTCTACCCAGACTGTATGAAACGAGTCATTCAGTATGCATCTCAGACCTTATCAGAAACAACAAAAATACTCTCAAATAGATAAAGAAGCATACGCCATAATATTTGCAGTAAAAATATTCCATCAGTACTTATGTGGAAACACATTCTCTTATATACGGATCATAGACCATTGGTACACATTTTTTGTGTAAATAAGAATTTACCAATTTGTAGTGTTATGAGAATGCAACATTTAGCATTATTTTTACAAATATTCAAGTAACAGATTAAACACAAAAATACAAAGCAGCATGGAAATGCAGATTGTTTATTACGACTTTCGATACAAGGGAATGCACTTAGTTACGATGTGATAGATATTTTTCAAATTAATACAATAGAGACATTACCCGCTACAGTTAAACAGTAAGCTAAAGAAACCGGAAAAGATGTAACATTATCAAAAATTGTTACAGCGTTAAAAACCGGCGAAATTATTTTAGAAAAAACAAATTTCATATATGTAGATTAAGCGACAATTTTACAAACATGGTATAAACCTCAGTTAAGTAATACTCAGTATAATTTCAAAATACTGGCATATTATTGGTTAGCATAAAACCAACAACTAATAATATAGCAGTATTTTAAAATTAAACTGAGTATAACTTATCCGACATCTATGCCAGCTTTGTAAAATTGGCCCTAAGAAGAAGATTAGTCATCAGCAAGGAGTTATATTAAGAAGACACAGAGCAGTAATTCCAACAAGATTGCAAGAATAACATGATAGTCATTTTAAAGTAGTTAAAATGAAGAAGTTAACCCGTGGATTTTGTATGTGGCTTGGAATCGATTCTGGTATCAAGCAAATAGTAAAAACATGTGTAAATTGTTAGGTGGTCACAAATAATCTTACAAAAGTAGAGACGCACATAGAAAACCATCAAAATATCCATTCAATAGAGCACATGTTGATTTTTCAGGGCTTCTTATGAGAAAGTTTTATTTCAGATTAGTTGATTCTTTTTTAAAGTGTTTTTCTTTGTGCACGTATTAAATAATATTACATCTGGAACAACTATTAAAGTGTGCAGAACTTTTTTTGCAGCATTTGGTATATCTACGCTTCTTGTGTCAGACAACGGTGCCTCATGTACATCAAATGAATTCCTATTGTTTCTTAAACAAAATGGTATAACTCAAAAATTTACTGCACCATTTAATCCGTCTACCAAATGACAAGCGCAGCGGTTCGTTTAACCTCTAAAGAAACGAAGACAATAAAGTGTTTGTCGTAAGCTCGATAGAATTAATAACTAGCAATGGGATTCTTATGCGACTTGTATTGTAAAGTACAAACTTAAATCACAAATCCACGGTACGCTAACATAAAATCAAACCGGAAACCAGTGAAATCTAACAGGCCGTAATTTTACAAGTTAGGAAAATATTTGTACCAAAAGAACTAACTATACATTGTTCCATTTTTAATGACTTGCGTGGTAATTCATAATCTAAAAAGGGCGAATTTATTCCCCAACCCGAACTACATCTCGTTACTGAATGTACTTAGTACGACTGCAAACTCCTTTGAAAATTGAAGATCAGCTCATTTAAAACCTCGGTTATTTTACTCCTATTAGAATTTATGACGTCTAAACTCTTTTGCAAAAGACAACAAAACAACAAAGACGTTAACAAAGATAGCAATTAAGAAAAAAGAGTAATAACACGAGTGTGCGAAAGACAAGATAAAAAAACAGAGCGTAGTAACACTAGTGATAATATAAGTTTCTCATGTCGAAACAGCTAATTTAGCCAGAAGCAATTGTTTGTAAACATAACTTTGCTAAAATATAAATATTAAATTACGTTAGTATTTCAAAAGGAAACATAAATTAGATACATCTAGAATTTTACCAAAACAAAGAAAATGCCAAATCAACGTAAATTTAAAATACGGATCTATATGCATCGTAAAAACTTGAGTTAATTGAATAAAACATTTACTTACAAATTTGAAATGACAAATAAAAATTTACACATGTAAAATGACTTCAATACCTTAACTTAAATTTCTCAAACGATTTTAAAGTAAACAAAATAAATCAAACAAACTCAGATACAGGGTTTTTCACAAAAAGAAAATACGTTCAAATTCAAACGACAGTTACAGTGTGTGTATGTTAATTAAATTTAATAAAATGTCAAGCTTTATATCCATTTTTGACCGAGTAAATTGTCATAATTTTTATTACTATAATAATGTAAATCCTCATATTTTAAGAGTTTTGGATCATTAACATAGATAGACAGTCAATGTTTGGGTAGAAATTGTTGATGATTTTATCATAGGTTCTTACATTTTTCATTGTCATTTAAATGCCGACAGATATTTCAAGTGTTTTAATAATTTTTTGCCACAGTTATTCTAGAAAATGTTCCAGAAAACACAAGAATGATTATTTGGTATCAGCATGATGGTGCACCCTATCATTTTGCTAGAAATGTACGTAATTATTTAAACGACCAATATCGTGATTGATGGATCAGCCGAAGAGGTCCTGTGCCATGGCCGGCAAGATCTTCAGATCTTAGTGTCACGGATTTCTTTTTATGAGGGTTCGTAAAAGATTGCGTATTTGAAGAAAATGATCAAAATGAGAACCGCATTTTCTAACGTCACATACGAGATATTACAAAATGTGCGTAAATCTTTACGGCAAAGACTTGAGACGTGTCTACAACAAAATGGATAAAATTTTGAACACTTGTTAAATTATTTTTTTAAATTTTGGTTAGTTTTTGATCTCTCTTTTTATGTTTTTTGTTTAATAGAAGCAAAGCCTACTAGAATAAACTTGCTTGAATAAAATAACGCTTAAGGTGTTTTGATTGAAAATTCATAAATATCTATCTTCATAACTGTAGATGTTAGGAGAAAAAAGTACTAGTGCTAATCGATAAAAAATGAAAAACTACATTAAAATAGTTAAAAGAAATCGAGAGTGCCATTTAAAAAAAAGAGTTATATCTTTATCTTTCATCTACTAATTTACAAAAACAAATTCTAAAAAACACCAATTTTGTGACCATTAAGCCTTCATCGAACATCATAAAAAAATTAATAGGTTGCTATTTAAAAAAGTGTAAGTTTATGCTGCTCAGCAAAAACTAAACACCCTGTATCAACAAGATATTTTTAAAACATGCAGCTTTTCAATAAAAATAAGTACAGTACTAAACATTTTATGCTGACATTTATACAAAGACATAGAAACCCAGGCTGGAGTAATGGCGAACCCGTATATAATGTCATTTAAACTTTTAATAACATTTTTGGATATTTACCGTATCTAATGCATCCTGAGTAAATTTTAAAATATATATTTGAACTAAAAAATATTGATAGTTTAAATAAATGTTTTTTACAAAAAATTTAAAATATATTGAAGTTTTTAAAAATTTGATTAATACTTATTTTAAACCATAATGTAATGTCTTAATCTGTTTATAGAAAAGATAACATGGAATTTGTATTAAATACTGATATACACTGTATTATAATTTAATAACCCACATAAAATATTTTAAAGCAAAAACGTTTTTATAATATTATTTGTATTTAACAGTTTATATAAGATGTACGTATTCTGATACAAAAAAAAATGTTTAATAGTTTGAATAATCTACAAATTGTTTTTGTGCTTAAAATATATTGTCTACTTATTACAACATCATTAGCTTTGTAAATTATGTAATTTATATTACAATTAAGTTTATAGTATACCTAAAACGTAATTTACTTGTTTCTGTCAGCAATTATTTCATCCTTTAGGTTTCATCAACAAAGAGATTGTTTTACCAATTAACATAATATACAAACTTGCGAAAATACATATACAACAATTTATTATGTATAATTATACATAGATTTTTATTAAATAATATTTTTATTTAAAATGTTAATCATTTTGAGTTTGTAATAGAAACAAAAGTCAAGTTACAAATTTAATTAATATAAAAATTTAAAAATAGTTACAATTAATAATTTTTTCACTTAAAATGGTACAGTAATTGATCATTTTGTTGGATAACCGTTACTGCGTAGTAACTGTTCTAGTCTAAAACTTTTGTTTTTGTCAGAATTTATAAAAAAAAATATTACTTACTTCTTTCAACGTTTTCAGTCAAGTGATTAAGTTTAATTTAGTAATTGTTTATTAACAGATTTGGTATAAAATGCAAAAAACGATCTAAAAGCTACTTGTACATGTACGTTTAAGGATAAAAATAATTAAAGCGTAAAAATAAAAAAAATAAATAGGTACCAAAATTAAATTTTTCAAAATTTTAAGAAAAGTAAGTTATGAAAGGCACAATTTAGTTTAAGTTCTTTAATAGTTTTTATATTATTGGTATATATTCTGATTTGAGAACCTGTCGTTAAGCTACTATTTGAATCAATTGAACAAAAACCCTACCACTATTACACATTTTGCATCAGAAAGTTTGTACAAAACTGTAATTAATAACAAGTTGCACACTACTCAGCAAATTAATCAATTATCTAGGATGATGTTACATCATATATACCATATTAATAAGTCATCTCTCTCGTAGATACTGTTTTAACATTTTAATTATAAAATTAAATAAAACTACAGAAAAGACAGTTATAACTATTTTTGAAAAGTTTTTACAACTTAAAACAGTTTTATTATACTAAAATACATCAAGTTTTTTTTACTAAAATAACAGAATAGTTACATGTTAACGTAAATATTAAGTAGGTCTTCATAAAAAACAAAGATATTTGTTGACTACCGAAATGTTTACTAACATTGTTAAACCATATTTATAAACAAGGTATTTTGCAAAGTTAGTTGTAACTTAAAAAATGGTAAAAGTAAATTTCTTAATTTTTTTAAATCTGTAAGAAGTAGAATGAAGTACGCTAGTAATCAATATTAATGTGTGTAACATATCAAAAACATAAAAGATTAATTTGTGACAGGTAAATCAAAACACAAATAGACAATGCCAGACGACTAGTGATGAGTGAACGACCAGGTAAAACATTTCCAGTAAATAACATGTTAAAAAACTTGAGAATTTATTTAATTCAATGAAAATGTTATACTGTGCATGAATCTAGTTATAATAAAAGCTAATATTAAATGTAACACATTTTTTTGCATAAGACTAGATGTGAAACAAAGACAGATAACAATTAATGAACGTTAATTTATGCAACACATTTATATTTAGTGTTTTTTTAGAAACAATGTAGTACAGTGCGTATTAAAAAGTTAAGTTGAAGTATGATTTTTTATTTTTTAAATTAGATACAGGAATCTTATTTTTAAACATCACATATTGTTTTGTCAATAATTACTTTTAATAAATGATAAACTAATGCAAACATAAAAACTAAATTATTTTGGTGTTTCTTAAAAATGTATTGGCACTTTTTTAATTATTTTTGTTTTCATTCATATTTTTTTAAAATTATAAATTAGATTATACAAAATTATTTAAAAAAAAATATTACAAAATGCTAATTGTAATCTATATTTTTGTGATGTCTACTCTTACCTAAGCTAGCAAGTAATTAAATTTTTATAATTATAACAATAATTAAATTTATATTTTAATTACCGCAAGTTATTTTAATCACATTTGGCAGAACAAAAAGAATAAATACCATATTTATTTTTAATTCAAACATAGTACAATAATACATTTATAAAAAAATTAACGCTTAATGTTTAGTAAAAAAAATAAATTGCAAGTATTACATATAAAAAATTGTCTATACAAATCAAATCAAATTTAATAAGCTTAACTCTACTTTTTTGTGATTTTAGTCAACGAAATGTCATTTTAGTCAACTAAATTAAATTTTCAGTTTTTGCTATAAACATTTGTTTATTTTAATATAAACACGTGTAAAATTAAAATTTAAATAAAAAAGAATGACTTTTCAAGTTTATGAAATCATTAAAACAAGGGTGTTACGTTAGATGACAACCTAGCTTACAAAAGTTTTGGAGTTTGTCAAGTGTTTTAACAGATTAACTTTATGCTGCACTTTTAAAGTACTTAGTAATATTAATTTTATTGATTTTTGTAACATACGTAACGTTATGGTTTGTTTAAAGTTTATTATTTTTAAACATCTATTTTGACAGTTCAAATGCAAACATCGATATACATTCAAATCTCTAATTAATGCATAGCTTAATAGAAATAAATTTTTTTATTAAACATTGTAAAATATAAATAACAGAATAATTATAAACACACATTTCCTAATAAGTGACGCTGTAGTGATACATAGAATATCTGTTTCTGTTGGAATCATTTAGCACACCAGAAATGTTATTAAATAATAAGTTAATTTAAACAATTAGAAACTGTTAAATAGAAAAACTAGTAATTTATTTTATTGTACAAAAGCTCGGTATTTAAAAACCATACATAAACATAAAACAATCAAAAGTCATATTACCTATTATACTACTCAGCAAGAATTCTTCAGAGAAACTTTTTTAAATATTTCTTTATATGTCTACGTTCCTACGCAAAAAATTAAAATTTAAAAAAATCCTACTGTTGTAGATTTAAAGTAAGCGCTTCTAAAAGCTAAGTGTTTGTTAATTCATTTTTAATTTATTTATATACATAAAACATTAAGTCAACATTTTTTATTTTAAGAAACAATATTTATGAATAACAAATGTAGTTGTTTTATTATGCTCAAGAGATAACAACTTAAAAAAAAAAGTTTTAATAAATTTTTTTTTAATTTTTAGCTTAAATAAGCTGTGATAAGAGTTTGTTCGAAATTTTTCTACATTGTATTTATCTATTCAAGTATGTACCTATAGCAGTACAATTTTTTTAAGTTTTTAGAATCTTTTAAGAAACTATAAACTGCAAAATTTTTAGCCGATAAGCCTACAAGGCCGTGAAATGTGTTTACTTTATCTTATCTATAAACTTAAATTTCTAAATAGGCGTTAAATATAAAGTCTCAGATGTTGTGTAAAGTAGGGTTTAATTGACAAAAACTATAGAAAAAGGCATCTGCATACTTTTTTTAAGCTTTTGCTTGGCCAGACATGATTATTGTAAAAATTAAGATCATTTATTTACTAAATCTAATCTTATTAGACCAAGACGATTAAAGCGGCTTAAGTCAAATGATTTATTATCGCGATTCGCCTAATTTAGTATCACCATCTATAACTAATCAATTATATAGAATTAGGCTAAATTAAACAATGAAATAGACTTACTGGAACCCTATTTCATATGCTTAGGTGTACTTACTTAGTTTTAAGTTGTAGATTTTCTAGCTTATCTACTACCTACTTAATGCATTATACATAATACTTATTGCTCATTAGGTAGGGCAAATTGTTTTTGTGCAATTACACTTAAATACAAATAAATTAAACATTTTTTTTAAATTTTAGTAATACTTGTTTAGTATTCGTCATAGCAGGTCTTACTGAATTTTTTCTTTGCTCGCTACGATATCTTAGCGTTTGCAAAATTAAACGATCTCGCTATAGATTTGATGTTAAGCTTTAGATTTTACAGATCATTAAATTTGTAAATAAAAGCATTTTAAAAGTTGAATATGCAAACGCATTTAAGTATAAATTAAAACAAATTTTAAAATGAAAAAAATTAAATGTTTGAATATGTTATAAAACCGCGTACGTAACTTGTCGTTATATCAGTAAAATAATTAAGTTATCTTTAATACCTTCTTTACTTTTGAAAATAGTACATTAAAGTACAAGTTTTATAAGGTCGGTTTTATGGAGTTCTATAAAACTTTTATGAACGGGTTTTTTATACTATTTTTTAGAATTTGCACATTTTTGAGCCAATTTTAAACGAAATTGAAATTATTAAAATCCAGGGAATTTTGTAAAGAATAGTACTAAGTACTACATATTCTGGCATTCCTTGCCAATTAATTAAATTTAAGCGTATTCAAGTCACTAATACCATTCTTGTAAGAAAATTACATCAATTTTATTAAAACACGAAAAATTTCTATTAAAGCACTCCAATGACGTGATTTGGGTGCTTTAATAAGATCTATTAAAGACGGAAGTTCTAAAAAAATCATTTCATCTCATTTGTAGATGGTAACAATGAAAGCGCTACTGATTTATATATACACTACTAACTTATTGACGACACTTAAACCGCATAAAAGTGCCTTTACAAAAACAAAAAGAAAATTGTAAAAATATACATTAAATAAGGTAAATAAAAATATACGTACGATTATAATTATTATTTAACTAACCTAATTTAAGTATATAAACTAATATAGTGTAATAATAGCAAAATTATATTAAGCTAAAGATGCACTTAAGATAATATGCTAACGCTAAGTTATTTTGAAGTAAGTAATCAAACAATGGAAACTTTTTATTAAGCAACCAGCATATGATTATAAACTTAATTAAAAAAAATATTTTCATAGTTTAATTATCATTATACAAAATTCGGCATTGTCATATTATCTTTCACAAAAAAAACACGAAGTATTAAAAAAATTAAAATCAAATAGGACTATAAAACTTAAAGTATAAATGTACCAAACAAAAAATAAATAAAATAATACTAGAAACTGTTATTTCTTTTTGAAATGTAAGTTTTTTTTTTACTTTTTTAAGCGCAGGTAAATAATATTTCATTGTTAACTAGTGGTTAATAATGAACATATTTACATTTTCTGATAATACTAATAATAATATGACAGTTTCAAAGTAAAAAAATTTACAAAACTATCTACCAATGGCAAGAGATTTTATTTAATGCTAATTTAAGTTTTTAAATCGTTCAATTAACAATTTAATTTGATTTTAAAAATATAAGTTATTTAAAGTACACGCTTAATTAGAGGTGAATATTATTGCATTAAATATATTTTAGATATAATCAATGCTTAAAGTAATAATGTTTTTAAACAATTAAAAACAACATTAGTAACTTACGTTATCAGTTTATTTTTGTTTTAAACCACAGTATAGTATTTTTGTTACAGCATTACTAAGCAAGACAAATTAAAAAAAGAATTAAAAAAAAAGGTTTGTAAAGAAAAAATTTAGAAACTAGAAAATAGTATAGTATTTTTACATTGTTGTGTTACTCTAATTAGTGTACTAGTTTTCTAGGAAATCACATAAAGGTACTACATCCAAAACCACAAAGATGGCATCGGTTATAGTACGGCTTTTACCAAATGGGGGTGTGTTAAAAAATGATGAATAAATAACTATGGTAGTTGTTTCTACATTTCTCTACGCGGCCCTCGTTTGGACAAAGGCACTTAAGATCCGCAAGCTTCAAGGTATAGTCAGCAACCTGCAAAAGAGACTTTGCTAGAGAATCATATCACCTATTAAACAGTGACCACAATTTTTTTTTTAATTACTGGTAAGAACCATACCTTGGAACCTAAGTGGCAGACCCCGTTGCTAACAACCACGTCACTACGGTTAGTTACAATGTCGATGAGTAGACGTGGATAAGATAGAAAATACCTAGGCGCCATTCCTCGTACTAATCAAGATCCTCGACTTGAAAAGACTAAGAGTACGTCTACACCCACCACGAAGTGAACAGAATAGAGACAAAAAAATAAAACAAGCAAAAACGATGTAGCAAATGCAATATATATTTTTCACGAGTCAGTCAAACGGTGACGGAAAAATAAGGTCCGTTAATTACACTAATGGCTAATGATATAAATACCGTCATTTACACTTTTTTCTTCAGTGACATTTACAACTCTAAAGATGCGAGCTGCAATGTCTTGCAAAACGTCAGTTTGTTTGGGTTTACGAATGACAATACGGCAAACTCCAAGTTCTACTTCTTGTTTTGGCCCTCAAGGAGAGACTAGGACGAAACCTAAAAAAAACTAGGTGTTTAACTAGGTATTCAATTCATTGCAAATACTGGGTTATTGTGAATCAAACACTACTAAACTTAATTATAGTCGTGACACCTACTAAGCAATCACGTTACTCAGAATTCGCCATGTAAAGAAAGAAATTAGTCAAATACTTGCTCATCGCTCTCCTTGATACCGAGTAGTAACAGTCACTACCTTTTATATAATTATAAATGGCAAACAGGAGTAGGTAAGTTTACGTACGACAAATGTGAGCCTAATTCTGGTTAGAATATATTCAACCTGATTCAAAGTAGCTCCACGGGTAATTGATCAACGTACACACAACCGTTGATTTACATAAATACTACGATGCTCTAAACGTTATGACTGAAAGTAAAGTTTTACTGTGATTTATGATATAAAATGTTGAAAGTTACAAATTAGAATAAGTAATTAATCTAACAGACCCAAGCAAAACACGCTGAAAGCTGAATAATTTGTATTACAAGTTATACATCAGCAAATGGTTTTCCGATACAATACTTGACATTGGTTTGCTTCAGATTCAAGGCCTCAACTGTCTTATAAAAATTTATTGACAAACAAACGTCAGGAGGTTAATGATTGGTTATTTCCAGGCACATAAATAAATAGAATTAATAACCGGTTAGGAGAAAAAGCCGTTTTAACCTTGGCAAACTTAAAAAGATATTTGTGGTATTAAAGCATCGTTGGCCCCTTCCAGCCGAGTAAATAAAAAGTCGTCATTTTACTTTCACGTCGTTTGCTGCATAACAATATGCCTGCTTGAATTAAACTTGATTTCTTAAAACATCCACGTGTTGTGAGACGATATATGTATAATGAAAACATCTGCAATTAGTTTATTTATTCAACGCAGGGTAACTATCTTTTATTCTTTTTCGGATTAAAGGTAATTTTTTTGTCGTTTCCTTAGCGCCACGTGTAACCTCCCAAATGTGGGTTTCTTTGTCTGTACAAGTATAAACATGGACGATGAAAAAGTTCTAAAAGAAAGCATTAGACCTACGAACACTGCGACATTAAGGCAGATACGATTAATATTTCTATTTGAAGGCAATTGACGTTTAACTAATACTACCTTAGACGAAAGGGCATATGTAACAGCATACGATACGTTTCGGTTCTCTTACGATTCATACATGTTACTTTTTACCTGTTGAAGAGTTTGTGAGTCACCAGGTAGACACGACTATATTCAGGTAATTTGATTACAGGAAGTCAGTAAGAAAACGTTTTCTGAAACTAAACCTGGATTTTGGTAAGTCAATTTTTGATTTTAACTATTTGCTGTCGCTACGATGTTGCTCATGAATTATATTTACTAATCGCGTGGAAATGTTTAAAATAATTTTCTTCTTATTACTATTAGTCAATTTCTTTAAGCTAAATTGCTATTGCATGCTGATTACGTCAACTGTCAATTAATATTGTTAATGTAATTTACTTACAAAGATTTTTGTTGTCCTAGCTGTTACACTTACGATTAGAGTGTATTGTAAATTGCCGAATCTTCCGGTGTTTTAGAACCTATGTATACTTGTACTCAAACTAAATTTACTTACTGTGATGCTATCAAATTATCCCTAACTGTTATTGATTTTAATTTGAATTATGTTATCTTTTTAAAATTAATTAAAGTATAATTAAGATTAACGATTTGATTTCTTAACTTTAAAAATTTAATACAAATTTCGGGTTTTTTGTGCTGATCTAGCAAGAGCTACATCTGCAAAACGAGATCTGGCGCCCATTAAAATAAACTTATCACTTGAACCTCCTCTCTCTCCGATAGGTATTGTTTCAATCCTACAGCCAGTTGGCCGTGAAGGGTTTATAAATTACTGGAAGCTTGTAACAGATGTAATTTGTGTAAACTAAAGTAAATAAAATAACCCTTCAATGAAATAAAAACGGGTCTCTCGATGTCAAAACAAGTACTAGATACTGTTAGAAAACTACAAATTTTTAGATAAACTCTGACACGTGACAATGCCAAATCAGAACATTTAAATCAAATTTAGCGAACTTGAAATGTCTCAAAACTAATCAATGGTCGCATTTAGCAAACTCAACAGTTAAAAAACAGTTGAGTAAAATTCTGATGAGACGAAATTCTACTAACCGCTACATCAAAATCACATCGAATGACGTCAAGAAGCAGTTGCTATTTAAAGTAGCGTATTATTTATATGCTACGAATTCTGCGGAGCAAACCCGTGATCGTGCTGTGTTAGCGGAAAATTGTGAAATTTAAAAAATAATGCTCAACAAGAAGAAGAAGAAAAAGAAGAAATGTGTAGCTCTTAACATACGGAAATGTTCTGCTATATAGTTAGTTTTTTCATAAAACTTTAATTTTGTAGAACAAAGCGTAGCATATAATAATAAAGTGCAGTATATTTTAGGAATTTTGCAATATTTCGCTGAATTTAAATTAAACTAAACAAAAGAAGTTGGTATACTGTCAACTTTCAGCGGAGAATCACGCGTTTTCTTTACATGTTTACCGTATGTAAATAAACAATAAACAATACAGCTTATATTGTACACAAATAAGTGTATAGGTCTTGTCACAAAACCTGTTGACAGCAGTTTGTACGCAAAAGGCGCCTTTGAGTTCAGATTTCATAAGCGTACAATCGGTAAGGTACTTTTCAATTTTGTTTTCATAGAAAGGGATGCATGGACAATTCGCACTAGAATAAACATTGGTCAAGCCCTGGATGCGCCAGCAATTGAAAAGTTTCGTGACGGGAACTGTACTAAAAAAATCTACGTCTTGTGGCACTATGGGCATTATTATTATTTACTGAGGTTGAGGACTAAAGTAAACTCAGTAACGTCAAAAGCAATCAAAGTCTTGGGTACGACCAATATTTCCAAAACGATACAGCCAGTAATAATTATATTTATGTATAACATAAATGTTTTAATGTTTGCAGGGAGCTGTAACGCTATAATTACCGGTGAAAAAAGTCACAATGTGCCGTAATAAATTTACAATATATCCCAGATGCGGACTACGTTTCAGAAGCCTCTCTTGTACATTATGAACCAAAACTACAAGTTGGGCCGAGTTTTTGATAACTTGTCTTGCTATTAATGGGATATTCAATTCATCTGTCTCGAGAAACTGAACAATTTCAATAACATCCATTTCTAAATTTACTTGATAGTGTTAACGTATTATAAATCACTACGAAGACCGTATAGGTAGCGGTAACAACTTTTTTACTGAATGCGAGTAATGAGTGATGATTTTTACGCAGACGAGACAAATGTAATTAGTGTGGCTTACTAAGCACTGCGTTATGAAAAAAAGTTTCTGGTTATGACGTAAGCAAAGACAGTCATAGTCTGTTCAAATGCATGTATCGCGCAATCACGTCGTTTGCTAGTTCTAAAGTTAAAAAAAAACTTTGCGTACTTATTTTCACCTACAAAAGGAATAATAAAGTTTTTTGAGATAACACTATGTGAATGTTTGGAAATGTTTTGTTCACTTTCGTAAAATAATGAAAATTGATAAAGTTAAAACAAACAAAGAACAATATAACTAAACCTTTTTATATTTATATAGACTTGGGTAATTAAATTAAATCAGATACTAATTTTTGAGTTATTAAAAAAAACCTTATACTTAGAAAAAGAATCGTCGCAATTAATTACGCGCGACTTAGATGGTGTAAGCTCAAAAAAGAGTATAATAGATAGATCAGTAAAACAGGAATTACTGATTTGTTAGAGATATTTTTCATAAAATAACAGTAAAATAAACCAAATTGGATATCGCTATATATGCATAGAATATGTATATGTACTTGAAAGAAGATGTAATAATATCAATACACGTAAAAAAACAATAGAAAATAAATTTTGGTTTTTGCGACTATTACAACCAGTAACTTTTTTTTGTTGTACTTATTTTAGACTCTATCAAACAATCCCAAAACTGATTCAAATGACGCAAGACAAAGTACAAATCAATATAATTTAGAAACAAGATATGAAGCTTTTAACCTTTCAAGAAGCTTGAAAATATTGTTAAAAATAAAAGCAAAAAAAATATTTACAACATTGAATGAATTAAAAATTACGTTTTCTTTGCAAACTATTTGTTGCCAGTTAGCAATAATTTGAAATAAATGTGTTGAACTATATTCTTTGAATGTTGATTAATAGAGTAACACACAATTTCAATTCATATTGCTTGGAAACTATCAACGGTAGGTCAGATCATTAGTTATGATCGAGCGAGGGATAAACCACGATTATTACAATATTCTGTTTTAGCTGTAATAAACATTAAACAATTTGTATTCGCTGGTCATAACATCTAAAAATAATTTATCAATCAATTTGAATTGATGTACCAACGCAGGTTAGTACGAAATAACGGTAAAATATGGTTAAGTGCCCTTACTATTACGCAACATGTAACTTTTAATGCACATTATATCTAATATTCTTAGAAATAATGTAAAGGTCTATATATAGCTATGAACTTTAAGGATTCGAATGTACAAAACATAATTATAATCGAGGTCAGTATAACCTTGTTTCAGTTAATCTGGTTAAATATCAAACAATTTGTTTTGTCTTTAATCTACCCACTATGTTTACATCATTTAAATATTTATCTTAGAAAAAAACTTACTAAAGTTATTCATTTTTTTAAATAATTTTTTGATATTTTCTTTAATATATTAAAACAGAAAATAATAATTTAACGTTTTACATTTTTTGAAATTATTATTGAACATTAGTACCTTATATACTAATAAAATATATTAAAGCTTAAAAAAATTTGTAACAAAAAAGAATTGCAAGAAGAATAAAAGAACTTAATAATCTAAGTGTATCAGTAAGAAACACTTTCTAAATTTTATAGAACACGAACCAATTACATAAAGGTTGCACAATACTGATCCTTTTAGATCTAAATATAACGTCAGACTTTCTCGAGGATACGTAACGACAATTTCAACGCTTAGGACTATTATAAAAAAAGACGTTAAATGCTTAATAATGCAAATAATAAAATCTGAAATAAAATTATCCAATGGCACGAAAATCGTGTGAAACCTTTTATATGCAGCGCATTTCACAAGGATCGATAAGAACTTATTCCAAGATTAAGTTTTTATACAGGAATTTTTCTTTGTTTCAGTATGTACTTATTTGTTTTATGTTGATCGCGTTGTCTTATTTATCAATATTAGAAATAAAAAATTTAATACTTCCACTCCCTTAAATTTTTTTAAATTATTGTAAACGTAAATCAAAGCTTAATTTTTTTAGTAAGATAAAGTAGAATTTTGACAAAAAAATTAACAACAAATTAATAAACAATAGTAGTTAATTTAAATTTCAGAACCACAACTACAGTAGTACTTTTGGTGAAACTAATACATACATTAACTGATCAACTGCAAAAAGTAAATTACCCAAACAACACATTGGTACAAAAAACGTCTAAATGTCCGTCTAATAAACGTTAATAACGCGTTTAAAAACGTTTTAATGTTTTATAAACGTCTATTAGCCGGACATTTAGACGTTTTTTATACCAATGTGTTGCTTGGGTAGTAAGTTTAGTAAGAAATATAAATACAATCAAAACCAATAACACATTAAAAGTAACACTAAACGAATCATAAGCAATTAGAAACAGCATTACAATAAGAATTAGTAAATGTAACAATATATCATTTATTTTTTAAATATTTGTTAAGAGAATAGTAAAATGTGCACATACAGAAAAGTATATAATAAAACTAACATAAGTTTTTTTTCTAAATGTCATTAGTAAAGACAATTACTTTGTAAAATATTTAGTATTAGTATTTCTCAAACGCTTTGTATATAATTTATATATTTTTTTAACTAAAACAAAAATAATTATTTCATTTGCAGCTCCTGTAAACAATATAAAATATTATTTTCAAAGTACTGTGCAAAACTGCAACTATATTTATTTTGTCAACAATAGAACAAAAAAACTATTAGTAACAAAATAACAACAAGCTTTTATTAAAATTTTATAATTTTATTTACGTTTATTTTGGTGGATACGTAGTTTTTTTTATTTTAGTAAATAAAAGATAGTTTTTTCGTACCGCTTAGAATAGTTTATTCTAATCACAGACTGATTCTTATCACCGAGATTAAAAGAAACTAAACTCTAAAAATAGAATAGGTCGAAGTTAGAAAAGTTGCTATAGCAACGATAATTATTACTTCAATAAACCGTCAAACTTCATTGTTGTTTGTAAAAAAGAAAAATGTTTGAGTCAAAAAATTGTATAAAAATCAAAATTGCTTGTTTACACTAATAAACGCCAGAAAAAAACTTAAAAGTAAGAAAATACTGCTACAAAAACAAAAATTATTATATATATAATTTAAAGAATTAAAATAGTTTTCGTTCTTACAATGATTAGTTAAAAAAATAGTTTTATGCTAAATAGGACAACCAAATTAACCTAATCAAGAAAGAAAACACAGTACAAAAATAATATTATAACAACTACTAAAAATTTGCTACATAAAATTAATAATTTAAATTTACATGAAAAAGAAATTAGGTTTGTGACACGTAACAAAAAAATTAATTAAAAAAATAAAAGCATAAAATCGCCTCTAAAGGTCAAATTTTTACTCAATTTTTCTTTTATAAAACAAAGTAGTTCTCTATTCAAATAACCAAACATAAAATATAATAGTACAAACGTGTACGTCTATGCGGTATGCATTTTTAGACGTTTCTAGAAAATTGATCTAAAATAAAATTAGCATGTGTATGATGTGTTTTAGTTAGGGTAACACAGGAAACGCGTTCTATTACTCATACAGATAAATAAAACAAACGAAGGGAACAGCAATATAAAAATTCTTTACAGCCATTACACTTTTATAAGTAGATCCTATTATGCCTATTATGTTTTTAAATAATTTTTGTAATTATCATTCCAAACAAAAGATTCTTTAAAAGAAATGTAAAAACAAAATTGTTTTTTGATCAGTGTAATAAATCTCACAAAAATTGGTATATTAATTGAAAAAATACACGCTTGAAATAACATTGTTTCCATTATATGTACGCTGTATATAAAAAAAATATTCAACAAAAAGTACGGCGTGTATTTACGTGTATTATAAAATAGAAAATAAACGTAACTTTGCAAATATTTATTCGCAGTAGACAACAAATACTACTTAATATTTTTTTAACTGTTACCGAAACAAAATTTATTAATTATAGATATAAAAAATAAAATATGTTGCGATTTGAAATAAAGAAAATTCAATTATAAATTAGAACATAAACAAAATCACTTTTTTTCTGGTGGTATGGTTTTTAAATACTCGTTATTGCTTGTTCGCAAACTTGCTATACTGGTTTATTAAAATGTTGTTTTTTTGTATGTGGTGTTTAGTATACTATTATAAGTTTTAATATAGAGCAACATAAATAAAAATAGCAAGCATTTTTGTTTGATAATAAACATCTCAGTAGGATATCTATATACTTTGTTAAAAAGAATTTTGAGAAAACGCTTTTGAATTACTTCCAACTTTCTGAGATGCATACTGGCTACTGTCCCCCATGCTAAGATTCCGTATTGAAGATGAGGATATACTAATCCATAGTACACATTCTTTAGATTTGATTGACTTAAGATTGGTTTTAAAGTTTTGAATTTGACTAGGATTCCTCTAAGCTTTTTAATAAGGATATTCATATGCAAATTCCATTTCAAGTGGGCATCTATTTGAATTCCTAAGTACTTTAAATTTGTACATGGTTCTACTTTGTACTTTAGTCTATAGCTGACACCCTGATTTCTAGTTTTTTAAATGTTGGTGTATTGTAATTATGACATGTAAATGGAATATTTTTATTTTTAGTATCAACAAATTATTGAGAAGAAATGTGTAGTTCTTAAAACAGAAAATTAAACATCATAACATTGTTTTTGATTTTTTTTTGTTAATTTTGATATTTTTTGGTTGTATTGATGCTATAATTTCATACTCTAAATTAATATAGCTGTGTCATCAGCAAACGATATGATTTTTCCTGTCGATTTTAGACAAAAAGAGCTACATTTACATATAATTAAAGGTATTACAGTAGCGAATGATTAAAAGAATTAAATATAAACTAAAACTTGAATGTGTTAAATAATCACACAAACCCTCTTTCACTTAAAGTACTCCCCACTTTTACATACTGTGGTCTGTCACTTAAATAACTTTCAAATAAATATATTTTGTAATTGTGATTTAAGAACAGCTTTAAACATAAAATGTTGCTATAATTTAGTTAATATTAATTTTAAAAAGTTTTGCTCTATAGGCGATTCAATTTAAGATTCAAGCGCCTCTAGCGGCAAAGAACGAACTAACATTGCAATGATAAAATCGTCAAGGTTGCTTTGGATTTCCGTTAGAAGTTGTATTATTGCATTTTGTGTAGATTTCCCTTCTTGAAAGCCATATTGATATGGTGATATAATTTACTTAGTATTTATTAATGTTTCAAAACTTAACATACGGTTTTTAGTAACTTTTCAAAGATTTTTGCTACGCTTGAAATTAGTGAAATAGGTCTGTAGTTTTCTGTAACCTCTTTGTTTCCGTTTTTATATATTGGCTTGATAACTGCCATTTTGAATACTTTTGGGCAAATAGCAGTTTCAAATACTTTATTCATTACTATGGCAATCGGATTAGCTAAGATTTTCCTATGTTCTATCAAAATTTCATTGGTTATGTTATCAATTCCATATCGTGATTTACTTATAATTTTTGTTGTTTTTTGTTCTTAAATTGGTATATGAGTAATTTGTAAACATATATTTCTCTAATAGCAAGCATTTTTGTTTCATAATACAACATCTCAGTAGGATATCTATATACTTTGTTAAAAAGAATTTTGAGAAAACGCTTTTGAATTACTTCCAACTTTCTGAGATGCGTACTGGCTACTGTCCCCCATGCTAAGATTCCGTATTGAAGATGAGGATATACTAACCCATAGTACACATTCTTTAGATTTGATTGACTTAAGATTGGTTTTAAAGTTTTGAATTTGACTAGGATTCCTCTAAGCTTTTTAATAAGGATATTGTTGCGTATTTATTTATTGAAAACTACTCGTTTTATTGTGTTTTAACAGTTTGTGGTTTAGTTTAGTGCTATAAAACAACACGATAATTACTTACAGCTCAATTTACAGCTAGCATAGTTGGATTGGGCTCTTAATAGTTCAATTAGTCACTAAGAAACATCAATTTTACTTTACATGTAGGTAGATTGTTTTGTCATCGCAAACTTCATCAGGCATCGGCTTTATGAAATTTTTTTTGTAATAAAGTGATGGTTAGCACGTTTACTTCGAAGTGTTTTGCTTGCTATTTCAGTAAGTTGTAGTTGTAACTGTGAGATATTGTATGGAAGACAAATTTTTAACTGCCGGGCAGTTTGTCTGAATGTATGTAATTTTATCATTGGCGCTAATGTAGAATTATAATAACAAATAAATATATACTTGTTTGATAAAAATAATGTTATATTTAAAAATGTTGCAAACAAAGTTTCATATTTTTTTCTAACAGATTTTCCAAGCTATAATTTCACCACCCGGGCTGCATGTTGTTCAACAAGTTTCTCAATTCCATAATTGTTAATTATGTGCATTTTTTTCCGAAATATACTTAAGAACACAGCAGAAATTCAAAATAAAACAGCAACAAATTAAGTCCGCGTATTAAGCTATCATTGCAACGGTAGTTCAAATTGTCGCCGCGAGTTAGCGTATCGCTTAGTTTGAATCGCCTATATTACATAATTAAAGTACCCACCATGTTGTCATGGCTAATTAGATGATTTAATTATACAATATCATATAAAACAAAAACGCTATTTCTATGAAGTTTATTAGAAACATTTTTTTAAGTACTAAAAATCTAATCTAAATCAAATCTAATCTGAAATCGTATGCGTTTCATTTATAGCATAAAATATCTCAATAAAAATGCAATAAGTTGACTAGGTTTTGTATCATACATATGTGAAATAATTACCAAAATCTGCTTTTCTTTTGTTTGTATCCGCATAGAAAAAATTAAAACATAATACTAATATTACTATTACTACAAAATGAAATAGACTATGACAAAAATTAAATTATTAATTAGACATCAATAATATCGGGTGTATTGTTGGACATCTGTTTGTTAATGGTTTTGTGCTGTGTTGAATTCTAAGTCACATTTCATATACTATAATATAATATGGAACAATGATAAACTCTTCTATAAGAAACATTTTAGTTGCTAAATCAATTTATCTATTAATGTTAATATAATTACATATCTGCAAACACATACTTATTTAACTTTGAAAAATGCAACTTACATTATTTAAATTTACAATAAAATTTGTAAACATTTATTTAACACATAACTTTTGATGTAAAGATGGAAGAACAAAATTATAAATTAGTTTTAACAATACGAAGTATCAAATTAACCTCAAAAATCAAAGTACATGCTTAGAGTAGCTGAAATTAGGTTACATTTAAAGTTTTTTCCCAAATATGTATTACACATATATAAAACAATAAATCATTGACAAAGCAGAAAATTGTTTTAGAAACCTCTGAACAGAACAAAATAATACTATTATGTAGTTTACTAACCCATAACAGTAAAAAATAAAATTAAATTTGAAATAAAAAGAAAATTAAGATGTAAAAAGTATAAACGCGCAAAACAAGTTAAAACCACGTTTTTTAAAAATTTAAACAATAAATGTAAAAAAAAACTACAAACAAAGTTTCCAATTTTTTATAAAACTTTAAGTTTACTACTCAAGAATATTACATTTCATTAAAAAAATATAGTATATACAAATAAATCTTTAAATAATAATAAATTAAAAAAGAGATTGCGTTAAACAAATTTTTATATAATATTTAAAATTAAATGACAAAAAAAGTTTGCTACTAAAAATTTACAGCAATGATTTTTTGGATTTTGAAAACTAATCGGCAAACTTATGTTTCTAAAAAAAAATTAAAATATGTTTTTTTTTATATGTTTTTATGCTGTTATAACAGTAGATAACATAAAGTATAGTTAAGTAGGTATAACTTATGCAAATTATGAAAAGAAATATTTGTTTTATACTTTTTTTACTTACTTAATCAAACTTCAAAGAACAAAAACTTTACTACGTTTAGCATACATATTGTATAAGCACCTACTGTATATACGTATAACAATGTATAATTTAGTACTACATGTTTATCTCGTAGAAGCCGTCAGTAACCTTTATAACAAGAAGTACACATAGTTTGTATAAGAGTCTTTAGGTTTACTTTACTTTGTTTTGTTTATAACTGCATATATTAATACCTAAAATAATTTAACTAGTTCCCACCAAATTTTAGAAATTACATACTACAATGAAATGGTTTAATTTAAAGCTTAATTTAAAAAATTGTTTCAATTTTTAAACGTTTCATTTTAAACAATCAATAAATTTACACATTTAAAATATATTTAATCGTAATTAATACTACATTATTTTTTTCTGTTTAATTTTACGAATGATTTTCTATATGGAGTAAGCTAAACTGACAAAATGTAAAAACGTTGTTTGTAGCTAGTATAATAAATAAAAAATATTTAAGTATAGATTATTTTAAAATTTGATAGTATGATACAATTCATTTTATCTAATGATTAATTTGATCGAGATTCCGTAAACAAAATATTTACTTAACATCATATTTTCTTACTATTAATATTAATTTGCGTTATGGGTTACGGTTAAACCAAAATTTTTAACAACGCTTTTAAAGAAAACTGCAATCTACACATAAAAACCACAGCAATGAATAACAAAGTAACATCAAATTTATGTTAAAATTTACATTACAATGTACTACTAAATTTAACATTTTTAGCACAAAATCAATAGTAAAACTTGCTTTTGTTATATAGACACCATAAACAAAATACAACAATTTTTTTACTACAATTACTCGTTTTAAAATTAAAATATGAAACGTTATCTACATTTACGCTTGTAGTATAATTAGAGTTTAACTTATATTTCACGGTCAATTTTCTTATCGTTCTTTATGACGTGCAATAATTTTTGAGTTTACAGTAATTTGTCAATTGTTTGTCAAACGTCAATGTCCCTTGTTTTATTTTTGAATTTTAATTTTTGGCTTTTTCATTCATTTATCATAACTGTTTCTACTCCAAACTTTCCTTCTAACTTGTATTTGTAATTGTTTATGTAATAAATTAATTTATTTTATCTAGGTGAGTTTGTCTTTCAGCTTGCTAGTTAATAAATTTTAGTTCCCTTACAAAGTATGCCCCCCGCCCTGCAAAGAAAACTAAATTTTTATCAATTTAAATATATAAACAATCTTTTAATTTTGTTTATTAACGCTTGTGATGATACAGTTTTGTTATATATTACTTCTATATTCTTTAATAAAATAATAGTAAACGAAATAGAGTATAATAACCAGTATAGAAAACCGCAGTAACTGTTATTATTAAAAAAAAATTAATGTCTTTTTTTTAATATTTTACCGTTAAAATAGATGGGAGCGTTTATAGGTTAGGAAGGTTAACGTTAAGCCGAAAAAGGATAAAAGTAGGTATTTTTAGTACTTTATTACCTTAAAATGTGCATAATAGTTCAATAAGTAATTTTCTTAATGTAAACTAATCCATGTACATACGAAAGAAGTTCTATTCAAAGCAAAAACTGTTTTCCTACGATTTTGACAAGAAGTGTATTAAATTCCGTTTAACTTCTTTACGGATTCACAAAATAGAAGCACTTGATTTTTAGCAATCTAATCAATTAGTGTTTCACTAGTAAGTTTAATTTATTTAGAGATTCTGGGAAATATATTGCTTGCTAAATGATTAGAAAGTTATGCACTATACTTTTATAATTTTTGCATATGTACTTTTAATCAGATACTTTTAAAAAACTAGTAATTAACATATTTAATTGTATTTGTAATGTTAAATCAAATGAATTGGTTATAACTTATAACATATCCTTGAAGAATAAAAAATTCAACTTTTAATTTAGAAATTGATTACATTATATTAACAATAAAAAAGTTCAAAATATTTTGCGACTGTTTTCAATAATTTTGTTAATTGTATCTTTTACGTACCGTCAAAAAAGTAAAACAATTTATGGACATCAATATCTCTAAAACTGTTTTTAGAAACTTGTCTAGAAAACTGTTAAAACTTTGACATTAAGCATTGGAGATTACTTTTATTTTTATTAAACATTTTCTTTAAACAAAACTTTTCATATTAACGTTTTATGTGTATAATTTTCTTTTAAACTTTTTTAGCTCAAACGAATAAAGCGCACAAAGCGGATTATAAAAAAGTAATAATTCAGTCTATAAAATTAAATAAAAAAATATGTTTATACTGATGCATGTTCAAAACCTATCAACATTATATTATCCTTAAAGAGTAAAAATATGTATGCTAAATTCTGACAAAAATAAACTTTTTTAAATTAAAGCAACAAATAAAGAAAGCGCTTAATGTTTTTAGTAGGTAGATTAAATCTTTAATAACAACAAAAACAAACTTTTTCCTTTATAAAACCTATTAATTTTACATTGGCATGATTTCTATATATTTTTTTTAATAAACAACGCGATTCACCGTAACACTGATTACACAACAGCTAAACATGTGTTTTCTCACATGAAAGAACATATTGAACGGCTTTTTTCTTTTTAAAAAGAGATTTACTTTAAAAACTTAAGATTTATATGCAAAATTAATGCTGATTTAAAATACAAATAGCTGTAAAGAGTTTTTTAAAAAGAAAAATGTCTTCGTACGGACGCGTTTACTGAAATGTTTGAAATAAAGGAAGTAAATAAATGAAGCCCTTCTGAAAGAAGTCTCATAAGAGCGGTTTAATTTTGCTTGGAAATTTAAAGAGTACAAAGAATAAAAAATAAAAGAAATTTACTTGTAATTGCCGGAAGTTGTCCTTGTTGTAAGAGTTGTAACTTGCAGCATTAAAATGTACAGTAGTGTAATATAAAAAGAATTTACTTTAAAAAATATTAAAACAAATGTTTTGTTTCTTTTGCTTTAGGCAGTGCAAAACTTAATTACACGAACATTTGATCCTTCACGATTAATTTATTGTTTCAAACACATCACAACACAATCAACAGTTTCACTTATCACAAGCTTAATTAAAAATCACTTAGCGCCGTTGTAATTATATTATATTCCCCGCAGCCTTTGTATGCTATTCTCTACATAGATTCAGTTGGAACTGGCTCGTAATACCTGACGTTGCAGTCAAACTAATTCTACAGGTATCAGCTCCCACTATTCACATGGCGCCGTCTCACTTAGGTTCCTAAACAAAGAGATACGATGATCTTTTTCTAACGTTTATACAACAGTTAATGGTAAGTGATCATAAGAAGGTAACGGTAACAGTTAAATATTGCACTCGATTAGGACAAAGCATCGGACTACGAACGTTATGCAATTCAACGTCTGGAACAAAAGCATTAGTAAGTTACAAGCTCAATTGATCAGATTTAAAATATTGAACGTGTGAATCTTGCAGCGCATGTAAAAGTTGTAATAAATTTAATTCTTATCCCGTTAAGTAATTTTCCGTCTTTGGTATTTTGCATGTCCTACTTTTCTAAAGCAAAACGCAGAAACTTTAATTTATTCATATATACACCGAATTATAAAAAACTGCACTCGAAAGAATATTAAAATTGTATAACTCGTACAAAGATTAAGTGATGGAATTTAAATTTATTTGTGTCAGTTTACAATAAATGAAAATATTTAAATTGTATTATATTTTTACATTTGTTTACGTCAATTTTTTTTGTTGTTTTTATATATGCGACAAACATTACAATTTTTGAGCAAACTTTATTCTAGTTTTAATCTGCTCTATAATTATGTTACATACACCTCTACAAGAGATTTTGTCATATTTATAGTAATTTATTCTGTTTACGTAATCATGTAAGAAATAACGCTACTAAAACTATATTTTATAATGGTATGTTATTTGCTGTATCTTATATTTTTACTTTTGTTTTGTACACTATAAAATCTTATTGATCACAAAAAAAATCAATAATCTTTCTAATCGACTCAATAGATATTTATAAAATAGATATCAGTTAGTAATATATAATAATCAGCTACAACAAATACAACGTCAAATATAAAAATGCTAAGCATGGAGATCTTGCCAAAAAACCTTTGTAACGTTCCGTCATTGCCAATACACCATCAGTAACTACTAACACAATACTTCTTTTCTCCTTAAAAAAAACTTATGCTTAGTTTTAAACATCAATTTACCCTTTGTAGCGATTTCCATATTTTTAGCAAACAGTAATTCTTGATACACTTTTTTTCTTTTATAAACCATAAGTAAGACTAGCAAGTAAGTATGATTTGGTAGAGTTAAACAGCATTAGCCAATTTATCATTTTTTTGCACCGAATGATTACTAAAAACATTTTTTTTTGTGTAGATGTCTGATGTTGTCTGATGATAAAGAACAGTTTTTAATACTTTATCGACTGCCGGCAAGATTAATTAATCACCAATTGTGATTGGCTTTTCCGTTTTTGGGATTAACAATGAAATGTTATTTGAAGCTTGTAGCGCATTATTTTTATCAATCGCAATACGTTTCAAGGTGTCTTGAATCAGAAAAATGTATTTTTGACAAAAAAATTGGATGTATATCTGTGTGTAAGGTTGTGTCCACAATAATTCTCGAACCAAAAGTCCTAGTAACTTAAAAATTGATATGGAGCTGGCTTTTCATATTCTCTCGGTGCTCTCAAAAGATGGGCCTGATAAAAAAACCGGAAGTTGGTGTTTCTATTTTTAACAGTTTTTGTTATATACTTTTGTACGTAGGTATATTATTCGAATTATTTTTATAGGGAAAAGCAATATCGAGGCGCAGAAATATAGGGGTTACTTGATATGACAGCATAACTTCAATGTACTATATCGGTTATTCCTTAATGAAATCGAAGAAAAAAATTCAAAAAAATTATAGTATGTTAGGAACCCAGGTAGCACAGAAGTTCTTATATTGACACAATATTTATTCATTGTACATTGTATTGAAATATTTACCCAATATTAGTTTAAACTTTTTTTCTCTACATTGAAAAATCATTATTTATCCACTATTGAAGTACAGGTTTTCGGCCAATATTGTTTTTTTGCAATATTGGCCAAATGTTTGTGATTCCAATATTTAAGTTGCAACATTTAAACAAACTATATTAATGTTGTATTTCAATATTGTTCAAAAACTTTTAAATTCTAATACATACGGCACTAATTGAATATCAGCATTCTAATTTTTATTTTACTTAATGTGTACCAAGTATTTGCAGTTTCTGTGTATAAGAATTTGTATTTTAGAATGCATGCAATGTGTCGCAGTACACGCTGCGAAATTATATGACGATGTTAGTTTACAATAACAAAGTGATAGACACATTCACAAAAGTTGTAGTGTTTTTGCAAATTAAAAACTTTGCGCTTTTAGGAAATATTTGGTTCCCTGCTCTATCAGTAAACTGCCCTTACGCTTTTGCTTTGTAAAATATTAAATACTATTTATAGCTGTGTACAATTATTGCTTTATTAAACGAATGAAAAGCTACGTTTATCTTGCGGTTTTCTACATTACATTAAAATAATTGAAAATAAAGAAACGTGGCAATGTAGCAATACATTTAAACAATATTATGGATAACTTGATATATATATATATACAAGTAATACCGATCCACAATAACAAAATAGTTTATACCCGTGGAATCAAACTTATATTAATAAATAACAAAATACAACAAACACAAATAACATTAACAATGATATACGAATTACTTAAAGTTTATAGTTTACTCGACGAACACTATGAATGAGAGCGAGTTCACCTCTTCTATCGCTTATATTGGGATTTTCGTATGCACTTCTGCCAACTGTAGTTTTGCGTTTTTATAAAGTTACTAATTGTATTTTCGTAACCACCACAATATTGTGGTGGTTACGAACAGTTACGAAAATACAGTTAGTAACTTTATAAAAACGCAAAACTACAGTTGGCAGAAGTGCATACGAAAATTCCAATATAAGCGATAGAAGAGGTGAACTTGCTCTCATTCATCGTGTTCGTCGAGTAAACTATAAACTTTAAGTAATTCGTATATCATTGTTAATGTTATTTGTGTTTGTTGTATTTTGTTATTTATTAATATAAGTTTGATTCCACGGGTATAAACTATTTTGTTATTGTGGATCGGTATTACCTATATATATATATATATATATATATATATATATATATACCAAGTTATCCATAATTGGTGACCAACGACGCGAACCACGTGGAGCAACAAAAAAAAGCACGCCGTAAAGATATTCATAGACATCGGCACGTTGAACAAACATGGCAGAGGAAAACTTAAAACCACAGGAAGAAATATGCAGAGTTTCATTAAAAATACCCAAATTTTGGAAGGAACAGCCGCAATTTTGGTTTCATCGGCTGGAAGCACAGTTCAGAAGTGTTGGTATCAAACAAGACGCTACGATGTTTGATTACACAATTGCCGCGTTAAATTGTGACACCATAGCAGAGGTATATGATTTATTGTCATCTCCACCTGAAACGGAAAAGTACAAAACTTTAAAAGAAAGACTGATACAATCATATTCAGATTCCGAGACGAAGAAAATTCAAAAACTGCTAAGCGGAATGGCCTTAGGCGATGATAAGCCGTCACAATTATTGCATAAAATGCAGATGCTGAATAATAATCAAATTAAGCCAAAAATACTAAAAACATTATGGCTAGATCACTTGCCAGCAAGCATTAGGGCAGTCCTGACAGTCAGTAACGAAGAACTTAGCATAGTAGCAAGCATGGCTGACAAAATTTATGAAACAGTGCACCATGTAAACGCAGTATCGACTTCAAACGACAACAAAATGGAGGATAAAATACAAAGTCTTTGTCTTCAGATCGAAAGCTTGACAAAAGAAGTTCAAAACTTGAAGAATGGAAGTACCAGTAAGAATCATTACCAAACAAGATCAAGATCACGATCAAATACAAGAAATAAAAATTACTGCTGGTACCACAATAGATTTGGAGACCGTTCAACCAAGTGTACCCAACCCTGTTCCTTTCGAAACAGGAAAATTAGAAAGGGGGAAGACGGTAGCGACAATCGGACCCCTTGATGTAGCACGTCGCTTGTTTGTTATAGACCAGGAGACTAAAATCAAGTTTTTGATTGACACTAGAGCTGACATTGGCTTATTACCGCAACACTTATTTAAAGGTAAAATAAGCAATAACTTAACATTATATGCAGCAGATGGTTCACCAATTTCTACATACGGTATAAAAACTTTACCATTGAATTTGGGTTTGCGAAGACAGTTCATGTGGAACTTTGTTATAGCAAAAGTAACACATGTTATTCTTGGCGCAGATTTTCTTCACCATTTCAAGTTACTGCCCGATGTAGCAAATCAAAAGTTAATCGACTCCACAACTTCACTAACAAGCAACTGTACAAGCAAAATATGCAGTATAATGGAAGTGCGAACTACACCAGATCTCGATCCATATTGGTCTATTGTAAATAAGTATCCTAATCTGATACGACCAACACTCACGACGATGAAAGAGGAAACCGAAGTTTTCCACCACATCGAAACAAAGGGTCAACCAGTTTATGCAAGACCAAGACGCTTACCTGCTGACAAACTTGCCGCAGCTAAAAAAGAATTTAAAGTTCTTGTAGAGAATGGAGTAGTAAGACCATCATCATCCAACTGGTCGAGCCCACTGCACATGGTACAAAAGCAAGATAAAAGCTGGAGGCCATGTGGAGATTATCGGAAGTTAAATGGCATCACAAAGCCAGATCGGTACCCAATCCCTCACATCCAGGACTTCTCACAACATTTCGAAGGAAAAACAATATTTACCAAGATCGACCTAGCAAAAGCATTCCATCAGATTCCTATGCACCCGAACCATATTGCAAAAACTGCTGTAACAACACCATTTGGCTTATTTGAATATATAAAAATGCCATTTGGACTCCGGAATGCAGCACAAACGTTACAAAGATACTTGGACAAAACCTTCCAAGACCTTCATTTTGTGTACATCTATGTAGATGACATTCTGATAGCATCAAATTCTGAAGAAGAACACATAAAACACGTGAAAACAACTTTAGCAAGACTCAACGAGCATGGGATTGTGATCAACACGAATAAGTGCATATTGGGAGCAAGTGAAGTTGAATTTTTTGGAGTATCGGTATCAGCGAAAGGAATCAAACCCATAGCTTCGAAAGTAGCAGCAATTAGACAATTTCCAATGCCTACTACAGTTAAACAGCTAAGAAGATTCTTGGGGATGGTCAATTTCTATCGTCGCTGGATTCCCAGAGCTGCGGACATTCAACAACCATTGACAGATTTGTTAACGAACTGTAAATCAAAACATGAAGTGATTCGATACACCGATGCAGCAACAGAGGCATTCAGTAACAGCAAAGAAGCATTAGCATCAACCAAAGAATTAGTGTACCCATGTAACAATATTCACCCCTAAGTTTGTACAGCGATGCATCTGATGTAGCTATTGGTGCCGTTCTACAACAATCAACAACAGATGGTGTCCAGCCGATTTCTTTTTTCTCAAGAAAACTTACAGCAACCGAACAAAAGTATAGCACTTATGATAGGGAGCTGCTGGCCATACATGCAAGTGTTCGACATTTTAGACACTTCCTGGAAGGAAAAGAATTCACTATATGGACTGACCACAAACCGCTAATTTACATGTTTACGCAGAAACAAGAGAAATTGTCGCCAAGACAAGAACGTTAGCTAGACTTCATTAGCCAGTTCTCAACTGAAATCAAACATGTGAAAGGTGTAAACAACGTTGTAGCCGATTCGTTATCAAGGATCGACATAAATGTGATCAATAACGACATCGATTTTACACAAGTAGCAAAAAGTCAACAGACAGATGAAGAGTTACAAGGTATCATAAATAATGAAACCACAAGTCTCAATATCCATAGAATGAAAATACCAAATTGCGATTCCTTCATACAGTGCGACTTAAAGAACAATAAAGTGCGTCCATACATTCCACGCCAGCACAGGCAAACCGTATTTAAAAGAATACACAACTTGTCTCATCCAGGTAATAGAGCAACTCAAAAGTTGATACTGGACAGATTCGTTTGGCCTGGAGCGAGAAAAGATATTACGCAATGGACAAGAGAATGTATAACATGCCAAAAAGCTAAAGTGAACAAGCACACAAGAACACCAGTACAACAAATAAAGGTACCTGATGAACGTTTTTCTCATATTCACGTTGACATAGTAGGACCTGTGCCTCCATCGCAAAACAATAGGTATATGCTAACAATAATTGAGCGTTATACCAGATGGCCGGAAGCAATTCCAATCAAAGAAGCAACAGCAGATGTAATTGCAGAAAATATCTTAACACATTGGATTTCTAAATATGGAGTTCCTTATAAAATAACGACTGATCGAGGTAGACAGTTCGAAAGCGAGGTATTTCGAGGATTAACCAAGTTGTTGGGTATACAACATATTAAAACAACTGCGTATCATCCACAAGGGAATGGAGCTGTTGAAAGGTTTCACCGAACACTGAAAGCAGCGATTATGTGCACAAACAGCATCCAATGGTCAGAAATATTACCTACCGTACTTTTAAGTTTGAGAAACTGCTATAAAGAAGATCTGAAGTGTTCACCAGCTGAATTAGTTTATGGAACAACGTTAAGGCTACCTGGAGAATTGTTTCAGCCTACAACACAGCTGTCAACACAAACAGTGGAGTTCGTTGAAAAACTTCAAAAAACTATGACACAAGTTAAGACCTGTCCCGTTCAGTAATCATGCAAAACTGAAAATATTTATGCATCCAGACCTGAATAACTCGAGGCATGTTTTCATCCGCACACCTCCATTAACTTCTCCATACGAAGGTCCCTACAAAGTAATGAGAAAACATGAAAAATACTTTGTACTCAAGTTAAAAGACAAGGAAGAACGCATTGCTATTGATAGATTAAAACCAGCGTTTTTACCACCTGTGATGCAAGTAACTGAAGAACATTCGTATGCATAACAGTCGGGAAGAAACAGTATCCTTGAACTATTATTAACTACCAGCCAACAAAGGAGAATCGTTCGTTTCCAGTAGGTTACTCTCTGAAAGGGGAGTGTTGTGGTGGTTACGAACAGTTACGAAAATACAGTTAGTAACTTTATAAAAACGCAAAACTACAGTTGGCAGAAGTGCATACGAAAATTCCAATATAAGCGATAGAAGAGGTGAGCTCGCTCTCATTCATCGTGTTCGTCGAGTAAACTATAAACTTTAAGTAATTCGTATATCATTGTTAATGTTATTTGTGTTTGTTGTATTTTGTTATTTATTAATATAAGTTTGATTCCACGGGTATAAACTATTTTGTTATTGTGGATCGGTATTACCTATATATATATATATATACACCAAGTTATCCATAATATCTATAATATAACCTCACTTTATTTTCGGCGTTGTGTTTGTTTTTTGTGAGCAAAAGTAGACTTCATTTTGGCAAATTTGTGGTAAGTGTAGTTGATATTGTTCTTGTTTATTTTTGTTGTGGAGAAGACTAGTAGTTTTTCTTCGTTTTAGAAATTTTAACCTGAGATAATTTTGGCCGTAATCTGATTATTGGTTATTGCGTAACAGACAAATACTTCAGTTTTTTAAATGGGAACTTTGTTTTTATCCCAAAATATAATTCATCGATTTAATTTGACACGGAATTTAATCAAATATTAGATGTATTCGGAAGAGATTTAGTTAAAAACACGATTCGAATATTGCGTGCAATATATTTGAACGCGCATTTCTGGTTGGATATTTATTATAATAACGCACAAATAGAAATACAGGTAAGTAAAAGGTGTGTCTTGTTGATAACGTTAGAGCGTACTTAAATAATAACTAACCAACTATACAAGAGCGTTTAAATGCTGTACGCACTATTTTAATAGCGTTTTTAATTAAATCACTTCCGAATACATCTAATAATTTATTGATTTTATAGACAAATTACATCAATGAATCATATTTTCGGATAAAAACAATAGGTTTTAATTTACAAAAACTGGTGTGGTCACCACACGATTTTCCTATAAGAAATGATGAAGGGATGTCTACATATTCTTTTAAGGTTATGTTGTCATAAAACCATTTGAAGTGATATGTACAGGTTTCTATTGATTTCCTAGCACGCTATAATTATTTTTGAAAATTTTCTCTTCCATTTTATTAAGATCATAACGACTAACCCTTATATTTGTGCGCCTTGATATTACTTATCCCTTTAGTAAATCAGAAAAAAAAATCGGTGCAGGCAGAATTTTTACGAAGAATTTTCTGTATAAGAAACTGTAAAAATAATTTGAATAATTTACACACATACAAAATTATATAAGAAAAACTGTTAAAAATGACGGATACACCCAATTCCGGTTTCTTTATCAAACTCGAAGCAGAAAAAATATTTAAAAAATTTCAAGTTACTAGGACTTTTGGTTCGAGAGTTATCGTGGGTACATCCAAAGATAATTTAAATAAGGTAATAAACAAGTCAAAAGAATATAAAAAAAATTTGTTATTTTATAAAGTATGTTTCTTTCCCTTCAAGATATGAATTTCTTTTCTAAAAAAAATCGTCGCAGGCAGGATTCGAATCTAGGATTATAAATAGAATTCACTTTAAATTATAAATCAAATATCTAATGAACTGTTAATGTTAGAAAAACATTTTACTTAAATAAATTGTTAAGAAGAATTAAATCTATAAGGAACTGTAAAAATAATTCGAATAATTTACATACGCACAAAATTATATAAGAAAAACCGTTAAAAATGGCGGATACGCCCATTTTCGGTTTCTTTATCAGACCCATTTTTTAATAAAACTGAGAGAATATGAAAAGCCAGCTACATACCAAATTTCAAGTACTAGTACTTTTGGTTCGAGAGTTATCGTGAGTACATCCAAAGCTAATTTAAATAAGATGCGACACACACACACACAGACACCCAAAATTTTTTTGTCAAAAATACATTTTTCTGATTTAGGAGACCTTGAAACGTAAAACTATACAATAAAATTTTTTTGAAAAATTGGCGATTGCTATACTTTCCTTATAGAAACGTAAAAACAAAAGTAATTGTCTGTTATGCAATAACTAATAATCAAAGTACAGTTTAAAAAACCTTTTCAAATTCTTTAAACAACCCTATTTAATGCGAATTCGGACAACCTTGTGCTAGTAACATACCTTTCGACTGCATATTCATTTACCAAACCTCTGCCTAGCGAAAGAAGAAATTTTCTACGAGCATCAGCCTCCCCCATTTTTTATGGATACTTTATCTGCCACAATAGAAACGCATTTATGGCATTAATATCTTAAAGATATCTATAAATAACCATCGACCATCTATTAGAAATTCTTATGGCAGAGTATTGCTTTGCCATTTTGTCGGTGTTATCCACAGCGTCTTTCGTATTATTATAATATAGGATAATATCCGGTTTGTTCTCTGACTCTTCTCCAGATACCGAATAGTCACAATGCTCACTGGACAAAAGAATAACTGCTTTATTTTTATCTCGGACATATGATACGAGCGTGTAAAGTTTAGTAAATCCAAACATGCTTGAATGTATTGGTTTTGAAAGAAATTCGTTTGGAATATAATATTTAATCTGAGGGCACCACAAAGGCTTCATTTTTTTTGTAGAAGTTTCTGAGCCAGTGATAAGCTTGTAAAAAATTATCTGTTGTTATCCCATGTCCAGGCTGTAAGTAAGGACAACTCTTTCGCCTTGATTTTTCTCACATTTGTTTCCAGTTTTTCCTAAATAGACCTGCATATTGACAGTGTATGCGTTTGCAGCATCTGCAAGGGCTTATATTTTAATTCCATATTTATCGGGTTTCTTTTTCAAATAAACCCGAAACGAACAACGATCTCGAAACCTAACTAAGTGTTCATCCACAGTTAGATGGGCTCCAAGATTGTAAGCTCTCGTACAGCACTTTACAAACAATTTAAGTATGGATCTGATTGGGGTGAGTTTATCATTTTTACTTTCTTTCATGCCTTGTTGTAAAGTCGTCAAACCGAATAAAGGCCGTCAAAGCTTGAAATCGTGTGCGAGACATTACTCCTGGTGCTATTGGACGAACATAAGCTGTATCTGTACCCCACGACATTTCTACGGGTTTGTGCGAAGCTTGTAGAGCTCCTAAAATGTGTTTGCGTAATATTGAAATTTCATATATTATTAGTTTACCTAGAGAAATCACTAATCTTATATACGCACGAATCTCCATTAAATTAGTGGCTTTCCAAAACCGAATTTTTAAAGGTTTCTTATTGTTCCACAGCTTTGTGAACTATTCAGCTTTTTTATTTGTCTCTATAACTATAATATCGATTTAGTCGGAAAAAAATAATCTAAATGCTTTTGTTTCCATTGTAAATTGTGAACCATACTGGGTTGATCCTAACTGTGTTTTTATCATATTTATTACCTTTCTGCGATATTGTTTTTTGACAGGAAACTTATTTCATACTGTCCCATCCTTGGCCTGATAAACTAAATTAGTTCCAGTCAAACTTACGTTCGTGGCATTTTCTTCTTCGATGTCCAAAAGGCCGTCAATTTCGAGTATTATTTAAGTTTCGTCATCACTAAATTCCTCAACTGCATTTACATTTTCCAATTTTTTATCAATATTTACATCATCGTCGTTATATAAAAACATTCGTAGTTAATCATCTGTGATATTGTTAGGATCGCGCACTTTTATCAACATATCTCGCTTTTGAGACCACATACTTCTAACTAGTGACGCAACTGAACTGAAACTAGTCTTTACTCGCAAATTTTTGCTTTGCGCATGTACATTTGATGATGCAGAGCTTGCAAAGTTAAAAATTTTGACACACTAAAACTACCGTGTGGGGTACAAGTGCACTCCACAATACTTTTGAGCTGTAAAATGTATCTAAAATTAATAAACCACAAAATATTTATAGGAACATAATCAACTAAGATAAATTAACAATGTCTTAAAATAAAACCCGCCAAAAAAATTTATTACGCAAACACGACAAGAAATATTGCATGTGGGGTGCATTTGTACTCCACGCGGTAGAAGGAAGGTTAATTTTCTCAAAAATTTAGCAAAGGACAGTACTATAAATAACGTATGTTATTCTCGTCAAAAGTCTCATAGCATAACTTTTGACGGTTTTTAGATAAATTACTATTTCGTATCTACTTATCTGAAATTATGTAATATTTAACTACACACACTTAACAATGTATCTACGTATACTTAGTAGCCATTCTAGCTATAGAAAATAGATTTACTTATAACCCTTTTCGTTAATATTTACCTGTTATTAGCTATTTTCTAAAATTTTTTTTTGTTTTTCTACTATCTATTTAATTATTGTATATATTGATTTAATAATTGCATTTACTTTTATTTGCATTGATTTTTCCCACAACTCTATACGGCCTATCACAAAAATCATTGTAACAGCTTGGTACATTCTCTACCAAACGCATAGCATCGTAAGTCTTATAGTCATCATATTGTTGTAAACTTAAGTTTATTATTACTAAGTTTACTATAAATACCACACAACACAACAAGTTAACAAAACTATAATTTATTAATGAATAACACATAATACAATAACTTTTTTTTAAGGGCGTTGGTCTGCCGCAGCAGACTCAAGTGGCCTTCATCACGATCAGTTATGTAAGATGAGACACAATTAAGTTTACTTCACCCTTACATAACCTCCAATACTCCAGTTGGGTATAACAGAAGTAAATATAAACTAACATAGACAGGTAATTAAAAATCAGTGTAGATATCTTAGATATAAAACTAGAGAGACTAGTAACAGATTAACTAACTTAAGGCGGGTTGCACAAAGCATATCAAAAATGTAGCAAGTGATTATTTCTGAAATCAATTGTTACATCACGAATAAACGTGGTTTCATTGGCTATGTAGCAATTGTTTTGAGAAATAATCAGTTGTTACATTTTTGATTTGCTTTGTGCAACCCGCCTTAAGTGGCGTACTTGTCCCTTAACCTTCTTTGCACTACTTTTTACATTCAATTTCTTTCTTGCGGAGAATCAATGTTAAAACAAGCGTTTACCTCTTCTCATGATGCTTCACTCGCTAACATGACATGAGTCATATATTGTTTATTTAGGTTGTATTTTTCTTGCATTACCTCCCTTTCCGTTTGCTAGAAGTAACACTGAAAAATATTATGGTGGGGGTTGTCAACTGCATCTCCGCACAGAAAACCAGATGTCTCTTCTTTTTTACGGATGCCGGCCAGGAAGGAGCCGAAACATCCGTGACCAGTGAAAGCCTGAGTACTATGATAGTTTAGCTGACCGTGTTTTCTCTTGTTAAGTTTTCCAGGTCTGGAATGAACTTTCGCGTCCAGGCCGCTTTTGGGTATGCCAACCACTTATCTTGCCATTTCCTTAGCGTGAGTTCCTTTAGTTTTGTTTTTGTCAAGCCATTCTTGGCGTTGAATTTTTCTTCAGCTATAAAGTCTATTGGTGTGGAGCATGCCAAGACCCTCGGCACTCCAAGCGACACAATTTTATACGCAGAGCAGATTCGTAAGGCCAGCTTTCTTTGTATTTTTTTCTCTATGCTTTGCTATTTTGAATACTTGGTGCAACACTGGGGCGACATATAATACAATGGATCGAACGGTAGACATAATTAATTCTAATAAACGGTCGCTGACCCTTGATGTTGCTCATTAATTTTGCCAACGCTGTTTCTTTTCTGCTTGCTTTATTTAGCGTATTCTTTAAATGTGGCTTAAAGGATAGTTGGTCTTCGAGTGTTACCCTCAAATACACCATAGTTTCTTTTGTGGCAACGGATAACCTTCCATGTATAAATTTAATTTGTCTAATTTTTGTCTACTCGCTAAGACTAGCGCTTCGGTCTTCTCTTCGGTTACTTCAAGTCTGTTGTTCTTCATCGACTCGTCTACTTTGGAGATTGCAATATTCATGTTTTTTTCTAATTCAAGCGGAGTGGATCTTTGTCCAAAAATGGCAAAACATTTGCACACGCAGTAAAGCCTATTTGAGCAGGGAGCTGAAAGGATAGTATGTCATCATAGAATAAGTTCCAGAGGGTTGGGCCTAATATCAATCCCTGTGCAACCCCACTTGTAACTTGAAGATGAATGCAGTTGTTTACACTATTCTTGTCCGTAATACTCCTATCTGTTACGTAGCTAGTGATGGTCATTGTAATGTATGCATCAATCTCTTTTACCCTCATTTTTCGAATAACCAGGTCCTACGGTACCAAGTTAAAAGTGTTTTTAATGTCGAAAGAGACCATTTTGAGTTCTCCAAGTGCCTTCTTTAGCAGATTTAGCCAGGTTATATATTCGAATTAAAACATCTGTGGTAGACTTGCTCTTTCTGAAGCCGTACTGTGCGGGGAACAGGGCACTATGGTTTACGATTTCTTGTATTAGTCTACCAAGAAGTAGGCGTTCGTAGATTTTTGGAATGTTATCTATGAGGCTATGGGGCGGAGCTTTATCTCTTTAATAGCTTTATTAGCTTTTTTAAGAATTAGAACAAGGGTTGCATGCTTCCAGTGGCGAGCTCGTTGTTATATATTTTTTGCAGAATTTCTGAGAACTCTTTAGCGATTATTTTAGCTGCGATTTTGCAATCCGGGGGGCAAGTTGGCTTGCCCAGCTTCAATTTTTTAGTAGTAACTTATAGGCAGAGCCCCACGGATTGTCATTTAATTCTGCACATAGGTCGTGCCAGACTTGTCTTTTAGTTTGTCGAATGGCCCTTTTGTACTGAATTTATTTTTCTCTGTACAACTTCTTTGCCTTCCGTTTGTCATCCGCGTGCCTAAGTTTAGTGCATCTCATCAATCTTTTTCGAGCAGTTACACATGCTTTACGCACTACTTTCAATTCTTGAGCGCGGCATACTACGATTACATGTATACATAATACAATAACTAAGTTAATATTGTACCTCCAACTTGTCGTAAGTACGTAGACTACGACGGCTTTGCATCAAACATGTGGTTTAATTTTACACACTAAAGACAATGAACGTTAGTGCTACCGGGCGGTCTCTTATCAACCTGTTTTGTAGCTTACTTATTTTTTTTTATTGTATTTATTTTTGAGGCTGTCACATTACATGTTTTTATGAACAAGTTACTTTTGGAACAACAAGTTTAAAATTAGAATGAAGTGAACGGTTGAAAAGAAACAGCGATTACAAATACATACTTTTATTTATGCTACAAACATTTATCTGATTGCATATGTCATTTTTTATGTGATTTATTGCAACCTTATCAAAAAAAAAGATTTATTATGATTTACTATTTTACGTCTGTTATTCAATAAACTTGTAATAATTACTATAGAAAATAGCCATAAATGTTTTATAAAAGGATTTACTCTAAATAAAGCAAGAAAAATTATTTTTTCTACTACTAGTATAGGTTTTCATTATTACCTATAATATTAGGTTGTGTGTGCGTCTCGCGATATAATATGTCACTTAGGTTATAATCATAGGCTTCTCAACGTTGTTATATAATATAGTATTATTATATATTGATCTAGTATGTATTTTTTTGTAAATTATACAATTGTTTTTACTAACTTTATTAAATTTTGTGTATGTGTAATAAGTATACCATACTATAACTTAGAAAATACTGCAGTTTAATACAATTTTCAATTCTTTTGAACACTGAAGTTAAGTGTAAAATGTGTAATCATTTCTGTTTACAGATACTTTTAATAAATACTGTCATAAAAATTTTTATTTTTTGATTTTGTTTTATCGGTTTTTATAAAATTTACAATGTCTTAAGTAGATTTAACCGTAACTGAGTACAAGCGACAGCTCAAAACACTTCGGAGAGAGAGCCATCGATGGTACTCAGTTTGTTAATTATAAGACGATTAAAAGAGCACCAAGACGGTAGAAATATTAACTACAGATCTAGTTTACATCTCTCGAACACTGAAAAGAAACAAGTTACAAAACACAATTTATAACAACAAATATATTTATTTCAACAAAGAGATAGGAGCTAACAACGAGATAAAATTAGAGCAGATAAATAGCAATTAAAGATTCCTCAATAAATATCGTTAGTTTAACTTTACACTCAAGATGAATTCACGTTAGTGAATACAACACAAATGTCAACAATCACGAGCTTAAGCGAAACAAAGCGGACCGTTTAATTTATTACATGAAAAAAAGTTTTATACTTAATTGTGACAACAAGCGTAATATGTACAGTTGTGCGTGCAAAGGATTGACAATGCAGAAAAGAAACATTTTTAAAAAACAAAATACTCACAATTTGGGGTGACGGAATATGCGATTTGCTAATGGCACATCTAAACACAAATTCTGTGAAATTTCTGAAAAGTAAATTATTACATACGTACATTGTTATCATAAAAAAATATCTTAGTTTCACCCTCAAGTGTGCTAAGTTTCCCGACGTTAGTGTAGATATTTTAGTAGGCGTGCTTTCAAATTTGTTTGTAAAGCTGTTTGCAATCAACAGTTAAAATGATTGTTTTAATGTCTTCAACTAAGATAGGTTTGCAGCATGCGCATCTAGAACAATTTGCAATACTTTATGCGTGCCTTATTATATGTGTATTGGAATTTTCCAAAATAAAAAAACAGATACAGATAACCTAGAGTTAAACAAGCATGTGCAGGTAACCAAAGTTAAAAAACCATGTGCAGGTAACTAACGTTGCCCAATGAATTCCTCATAACAACCACATCTTAACTAGCCATTTATTATTCAAAATCAGCGTGGATGATTTAAGATACTTAAAAATTGTCAATTACTTCTACTTCTAACACTAGTTGTATAGTAATTTGGAGTTGCACTTTACAATATTATATTATTATATATGTTAAGAAAAATTTTCAGAAATGAAGTGACATTTTATTAAAAAAACATATATGCCCCATCATATAGTTATTAAGTCCGGTTCATTTACTGCCAAAACCCAAGTGGTATTCGATGGTAGCGCTAAGTCGTCATCTACTTTTTCAATCAACGACTATCTAATAGTTGTCCCTCAGATACAGTCTGATCTTTTTTCTGCTCTCTTGCGTTTCAGGTAACATAAGATTGCGCTGACTGATGACATAGAAAAGATGTACCGTCAAGTCTTGATTCACCCGTCAGAGAGAAATTCCTAACGTATATTACAGCGAGACTACCCCTATCTCCCTCATCAAACATATTAACTGCAAACCATAACATATGGTAATGTCTCCAGCGAATAGCAGATTTGAATGCTCTTCAATACCCTAAAGTTGCTAATGTTGAAAAACATGATTTTTACATGGACGATCTTATAAGTAAAGCAAGCACGCCCGAACAAGTATTAGGACGTCAAATTTCTTAGAATTTGCTCACAGACAGCATTCAGTATGTCTTCGAATTGAAACACAACAATCATGTTATATATTAAAAGAGCTATTCTATCTATAATCTCCTAGTTATTCGATCCTCTAGGACTAATATCAGCAATAGTCATCCTAGGTAAAATTCTTAATTAACGCCTTTGGAGCTTAAAGGTTTCTTGGGGTGAAAGCTTACCCGAGGAAATAAACACACAGTAGAGCATTTTTAAAACTAATCTGGTTTCTCTAAGTTTACTAACAATACCACGTTATACCGCAGCTACAGATTTCGTAAAACTTGAATTTCATGGGTTTTGTGACAGCAACTCTCTTTATGTTAGAGCGTTCGATTGCTACGGTAATGCCAATTTCACCTTACTTTGCTCCAAATCACGTGTCGTTCTTTTAAACGTAGTTACAATTTCACAGCTAGAGTTATGTGCAGCCGTCCTCCTAGCTCAGCTAACCCAGAAGGTGCATTCTTCTCTTACGTTAGAAATCTCGTCAGTCTGGTTATGGTCAGATTTCTTAATAGTGTTGAGTTGGATAAGGTCTCCCGCTACCAAATTTAAAACTTTTGTATTAAACCGAGTCGCATTAATTCAAGAATTGAGCAGTCCTTGTCAATGACGCCATGTTCCTTTTAAACACAATCCAGCGGATCTCATATCCAGAGGATGCCAAACTTCCGATTTAGTAAACAATACACTCTTGTGGCAGGGTCCACTTTTTTGATAACACCCGAAAACCAGTGTCCAGTCCTACCGTAAGTATATGAAAATGAACGTAAGAAAAACGATTACTTTGACCCTCCTCATTTTACATCTTCCTCTATATTTAGCACTTTTTCTTCACTATCCAAACTTAAGAGAATAGTATCTTGTATTGTTTGATTTTGTAATAATCTTTGTCAAACGAAAGCTAAGCGAATCTTAGACAGCTTACAAACATCAGTAATCAAATATTTTATGGAAGTGCTGGTCAAGTTATCTCAGTTTGAGAGATTCGGAGCTGAAATAGCGTTGTTAAAGTCCAAATTACCCTTAAGGGCATCTTCAAATATTCTATCGCTTAATCCCTTCATAGGCGAATACGGTGTTCTTCAAGTTGGAAGAAGATTAAAACATTCCGAGTACGCGTTCGATAAAAAATTCCCAATTTTAATTCCAAAGAATCACTTTTTAGCTATCTTAATTTTTAAACACTTTTATTTTATGCTTCTACATTGCGGAGCTCAACAGTTACTTGCGTCTATATGATAGTAGGTCAATATCTGGTCGTAATACGACTAGAGAAATTGTTAGAAACTGACTATTTGCTTTCGAACTAACCCAAGATCTTACGACCTCATGATGGTTGACTTACCAGTTAATCAAACTCTTCACACTACTTCAGTATTTTTACAATTCGGATTGGATTTTGCTGGGTTCATCTTAATTGAAGACCGTAAGTTACGAAATGCCAAGGAAGTCAAGGCGTATATTTGTTTATTTGTATGCCTAGTTACCGAGCTACTCACAAGCTTGACTGCAGAAGCCTTTATAGCGAAATTTAGACTGTTCATTGGCCGTAGAGGAACACTAACTTTGGTGTTATCGGATAATTCTACTAATTTTAGAGGCCCTGCTAGAGCAATTGAAGAACTATATGAAGATGTAAACTACGAGCAAGTCACAGAAACATTATCTAAATTTATGACTTCCGTCAATATTGAATGGAAGATTATTACTCCTAGGAGTCTTCATCAAGGCGGGTTGTAGGAGAGTGGCGTAAATGTAGTCAAAACGTATTTAAAAAAAAACATGAGGATTTATCTACTGTACTAGTACAGATCGAAGCAACTTTAAATTCTAGGCCCCTTTTCCTGATACAAATGATCTAAACCCTTTGACGCCTGGTCACTTCTTAACTGCTCGTTCTTTGTGTGCCTTACCTAACTGTAACGTCTTCAACAATTAAATCAGAACTTCAAGCAAAGATAGAGTCTAAAGGTGATTCCCGACTTACAAAGAAGAACGAAGTGGTTCCAAGGGTACCTTAGTTTTAATAAAAGAAACAAATTTGCCCCCACTACAATGACAACTTGGAAAAGTTGTTTAAGCTCACCCATCGCCGGACAACATCAGCCGCACAGTTTCTGTTAAAATTTGGAACGGTCACATTATCCAACGTTCGGTGTATGGATTATGTGCACTAGCCAATGAATAAAATGTTGAGTATACATAATAAAGTGAATCAGTTGACTAAATGTGCTAAACCATCTTAATGTAATACTGTTCAATAGAAAATAAGATAGCTTTAGTTTTTATTTCATGTTAACTCTGTGTTATAATTTTGCCTCATTTCGAAATCACGAGATTTCAAGACGGCCGATTATGTTAACGATCGTTTGTTTTTTGAATGTAGCCCCCGAAACGCGGTCATTTCTGGTTACTTCAGGTAATTGTATTGTATTGGCAACCCTGTCGTTATCACATTAAGTTTTTTCTAATGAGGTATAATATAATAATTACTGGAGGCATCACTTCGTATGCTAGTATGGTTACCAATTCGGTCCGGTTTTATTTTGTGTTTCCCGACTTCATCCGGGCAACAAAGCAAACTATCGTGTATAGTTAAGCGTTTTGTAGCGTTTGAATTACATTCGACAATTTTAGTTTTGCTAATTTTAGTTGCTTAAAGTGCATTTAATAATAAATTTAATAATCTTAACTTATCTATAATAAAAGGAAAAGAGGTAAAAAATAATCTTGCGGCCACCGTAAAAAAAGTAATAATAAGTAGAATACCATTTAAAAATTATATTCGCCCAATTGTAAAGACGTTTGGAAGCGTGTTGCATATGTGGAAAATTAATTGTTTAGATAGTTACTATATATAGTTTGAATTTCGATTAAAAACTTACTGCAAAACCATAAATGTTATTTTAAGGTAGTAGTTCCATTACATTTAAGAAGTTGATTTAAAGTAACTAAATTTATTTTATTTAAAAATACATAATTTGTATTTTATTTTTAATTACATGTATTTTTAGTTTAAGAAATATGCCAATTGTTTTTATACAAGGTTTAATTTTACTTCGATTTTATACTATACCTCATTGGTTTTTTCTAACAAAATTGATGGGTAAGCATACCGTTGTTAAATTTAAGTGTGCATTGTTTTATACAGTCGAACTCCTATATAGTGATGTTCAAAATTCCCTTCAAAAACATCATTATATAGAAACTTCATTGTATAGAATTTATGCTTAAAAAATAAAACACAAATTTAAACGTGCATAAGAAATACATATTAATTATAAACACTTTCGTTTTGTCATTTTTAACCAACTTTACACTTAAACAACTTGAAACGAAAAAATTACAAATGAAACGTGTTCAATAACATGACAATGCATTTCAAAACTCGAAGGAAATCCTATAATTCTCTAAACAATTCATGAATTTATGTCATTTACAAATGTACAGAATTTTTAGTACTATCAGTAATAGCCTTTCTGTATTGTAAATTAAGAAGTCTTATAATCCTCTTATCCGTTTAACAATGCGGTAGTGTAAAGGTAAAGTAAATTGTACGTGATTCCAAGAAAACTTTAAGTAGTTGGATAACATTTTCTTTGAAAAAGATCATAATATAGAATTTGATTTACATTACATGTATTTTAGTTTAAGAAATATGCCAATTGTTTTTATACACGCATTTTAACCCGAAGGTCAATATCCTAAAGAAAACATCGCTAAATAGAAAAAATCATTAAATAGGAGTTCATTGAATGGAGGTCCGACTGTATTAAAAATGTTAAACGTTGTAATGCTTTTATATACTCAGTGAGTTTACCTCCGACGATATGCGACGCAAATGAATACAATTTCGCTTAGTCGGTCGTGCAAAAAATTTATCACATGTTCCAGCGACTTCAAGAATTATAATTAAAAAATTATATCATAAAATGTTATTTAAATCACGATGTAATATCGTTAGAATTTCTTCACAAACTTTTAAAATAAAAAAAATATATGTCTATCTAACTTTTTAAATGAAAAGATACTATTCCTAAAAACTAAAAATCTAACGTTGTTTATAAAAGTTTATGTTTTGACTGTAATTTTAAATATATTGGAAAACAAAAGTATTATTAATTCATACAGCTACTTGTTATTGTATGTTATCTGTAAAATGCAACTTACAATTAAATTTATATTATCTTGATTATAACATTATCAACAGTTTAGATAAAGAAAACAACGATCATTTTAATTAAATGTTACATATTATTAGCTGTGACACTTTAGTTAACAAAGCTGACATTAAAGGTATGAACATTATTTATTCTTATCTTTTACAGACAATTGATTAAATAGTGTTTCTGAATTCAAGTTTCTTAAAATTCAATATTTAACATAATTTTTTATTTGGTTTTATAAATTAATGATTTAAACAATTAACTTGCTGTCAATTTAACAGCTTCTAATAACAAAAAACTTAAAGAAAAATGGTTCTGAAGTTTGTGAACTTGTTTATTACTAATTACAATTTTAAATCTTAAGTTTGTACACAACTATACCTTACTCTTTTATTTGATAGTAAGTTGTAAAATAACACTTCTTTACTTATACAGGTAAAGATCTTCTGAAAATTGTATAACAGTTTTTAAGACAAAATTTTTACAAAATGGTTTCTTATAATCAAAAAATTTTATTTAATGTTATTTGAAATATTCAAATCGTTAATTAATCGAATTAATTTACTTTTCGGTTACATTTTAAAAATTAAATTAAGAAAAATAAATGTTATTTGAAGTTCGTCGCTATAAACATCAATATTAATAAAATTATTATCTTTTAAGCATACAATAATCTTTTTATGAAATTTTAGTCCCCGCGACTTATATTTCTCGACGCTTTGCGTCTTACGCTATAATTTTATCACTTGTGCTATAATAATACACTTTTCAACTTTGTTATATAATATACTATTGTAATAATTTGTAATTGTAATGAATTAAGTTATTAATAGCATCTGATAACCACTTGTTTTAATGCAATCTTGGTTGATGTGATTACAATTGCAAACAGTGTTTTATAACATTTTTTAAAATAAATTTTAATTGACTGAGAGTAATGGTATAATACAAAATATAGTTACTAAAGCGGTGTGTGAAATGCACAATACTGCAACGTTTTTACAGCAACAAGCATGAAATTAGGTAATACCAGATTGTACGACGCAAACAAATTATTATTCCACATATATTCACATGAAATGAAAGTATGATTATGTGATTTCTTTAAAACTATTCTTAACAATTATATAACTGTGATTGTGAGAAAAATAGTTTTAATTTTTACTAGAAAATGTACAATTACATAAATTTTAATTTCATTAAAAGTAGTTTTTATAAACTAATTCAACATTATAAATATAAATATAAAGCAATATTTTCATGTAGCTTGTGTGTAAAATATGTGCAGTTAATATAAAAGATAATTTTACAAAAAGTATCTAATGTTTGTGAATTTCAAATGGTAGTGGTAGCTATGTATGTAATATGTATGTACAGAAGCGTGGAGTGGTGGGTCGATTGTAAACTTCTGTGTCTGCCAGCTGTTCTACGTAGGTTTCAATTTACATGTTCTTACGATGACTGTCTAACATATAACTTTCTTTTATCATAAATCACATATATAAAATCACATCTATAGAAATGTACCTATCCCACTACGTTTAAAAAACAAAATTTATTTTAATTGTTTATGATACTATTGTCAACTTGTAAAAAAAATCAATTACATCAAGTTTAAAAAAGCTTACGCAGATAAAAACTAAGTATTAATTAAGTAATTAACAATTATTTTTAAACATTAATAGTATGTTAATTATGAATGCATAAAACATGTAAATACAATTGCTAAAATCATTAAAAACTAAAAGTCGTACTTATGTATAATGTAACTTTCTGATTCAAAAATTCTTGTGATTCTATCGAGATGCAATATATGACCTAGTCGTAATTTAATTTTTATTTATTATATAAAAGTAAAAGACAGATTGATTTATATGTATGTGATATGTATACTTACCTCTATGTATGATTCTATTTATTGTGTACTGTAGTAAATTGGAGGAATAAGAGTAGCAAACTTGAGTACTTTATTTTAAATTATATTTGCTGTTAGAAAAAATTGTTTCTATTATATTCAAATATACAATGGCTTTACAAATAAAACCTAGTTTTTTTTGTTCTACTTTGTTTTAGCTCTCAAAAAGAGACTAGGACTAAGCCTAAGTCTTGGTGTTTAACTACGACGCGGTCTAAGTCAAAATTCCCTTATAATCATAAACATAACAACCGCAAAAGCTTAAGATTTTATAGGCGGCAATAGTATATTTTATAATGAGTAAGGAATGGTTGTCATTGCCAACCAGTATGAAAATTTGCAACCGAGCCGAATTTTGTACGAATTGGCAATACACATTCCTTACGAATTATACACTATACTTTTTCTACGACTCTATTTTTAATTAGTAATCAAAGTTAAACAGAATTTTACAAAAAAATAACACAGAAAATAAATAAACTAATTTAAAAATTTGTATTGGTAATACCTAAAATGACAATTAAAAAATTATGTCAAAACTTGTATTTATTTTATGTCAACTTGACAGCGTTTATACTATTAGTTATCTGTTACTATTATTTTATTCTTGTTTTTTACTGATCTCTAGTTAAAGAAATGGTGAGTATAATTTACTTGCTTTAAATGGGCGGTAAATAAAGTAATCTACTAATGTCGAAGCCTGAATCGTTAACAATGTCGTCAAGTACTGACAAATGTTGATATGTGATTGTTTTTCCTAGAAGCTTCAACCAAATAACATGTGGATGTGACTTACAAAGCAAATAAGGTAAATTCGTAAATGTTTAAAGATAATTTATAATTAATAAGTGTTATTCTTAAGAATGAAGCTTTCCAAACTAAGAAGGTAATAAGAACATCGTAACTAAAGAATTGAAAAGAATTTCTTTTAGAAAATGCAAGATAGTTAATTATTTTAATGGATTTAATATGCTGCAATAATCTTTACTGCAAAATTAGTTTAAATATGAAAAATGAATTGTTAACAAAACACATTGTAGGTAAAAGGAAACAAATGGTTTAGTGCTTTTGCTTATAATTACATCTAAATATAAAATTTTTTCAATGTATAAACTAGTGGTTTGCATTAGTCTTGTAACAATTGATTGTATTTATGTTTATCTTATGTTATTTATTATAACGTAAGTCCAAAGTGTTTGTGATTATACTTTTAAGAAGGTAGCGACAATGTGCTAATACATTATTTTTACAAGACTATAATATAATATGTAGTCAAAGTATATATAAATACTTATGAAAACTGCAATAAGATAAGGATAAATAATAACAAACAGATAGCAGGCATGTATTTAAATATAACCTAAAATATGTAATTTATAAAACACTTTTGCGCTATAAAACTAATGCAATACCTTCTACATGACTCTCAATAATTTTGTTTTCAAATTTCATAATTTGTAATGGTAAGAATATTTGTAAAAGACTTCTAAATTATGTTTTCATAATTCAATATCCTGTACGTTAATAGGTTTGACCTGTACGGAAATGACCATGACCTGTACGGAAATGAAATTAGACAATCACAACGCTCAACGTTGCCTAATCGCAATTAAACATACAATGTATTGTACTATCTGTTAGCCGTAGAAAAAAATAATTTGTTAAACTTAAATAAACACAATTACATTTGTTTAGGTCTAATGCATGTTAATTGTGAGAATTTAGAGAGAGTTGCCAAGAAACAAAAGAAAAGTAGCTTTCAAAAAATAAATATGTCATGTTAATTATTGAGTTTTTGCAGGAGAACAGCAGTTTGCCTTCAAACGTTATCGGGATCAAAGTTAAAGACAATAACAGTTATTCGACCGTCTAGTTGCAATAAAAAAGCATTACTTACAAATTAGATGAAGAAGGATTTCCGACTTGAGCACAAATTGAAATATAAATAAGAATATGGAGGCAAGCATACAAAGTCGATAACATTAGCTTCACAAAAACTTTACTACGTTTAAACTCACAAGTGAGCTAAGATTGTCTCCTATTTAGCGTTATTGTTTTTTCAAGATTAGAAGTAGGTGGGTTGAGAACTAATCTTCATCGATCCACCCTTGCTTACTCCACACTAATGTTAGACTTACTTACACCTTCGTTGGCAGATAAATTTCTTCATCTCTGGATCATCAGACATGCATGTCTCGTCGTAATTGTATACCTTTTTAGGTTGTATGTCTTTAAATACCTGTTACGGTAATTTTCATTAAGTACGCCTTTGTTGTTACGGTTGAAATCTTCATTAGGCACGCCTATGGATTTTCGACGTAAAATTAGATTCAGGTGTTGACGCCATCTATCGGGTTACGTTGGATTGAGCAGACGTCATTCCGGTGTCTTCTCCGACATTTTAACTTTAACATTGTAACTGGCAATATCCCGGGCTGCGTGAGTGAAAGTTCGTTCTCTAAAATCATCCACGTGTTAGGGACACGATGGAAATTATGTAGTTTCTTTAATTAACTAATTTACTTCCGCAGCGTAAGTAATTTTATTTCTTTCTGTAATTAAAAGTAATTTTTATGTCTTTTGGTTAGCCCCCATGTGCCACCTAATAAATCAGGGCATTCTGGCTATAATTTAAAGCCCATCAGGGAAATTGTGTGACTTCGTTACAATCGTGGGATATTTGTATCGTCACCGGCTATTCTTACCTCCATCTGGCCCATGAATTCTATCCGATACCGAAAGACGAGAGATAACCCTCGACGAATATTATGTTGGAACGATTCTAAATATTTATAAGGCCTACTGTTGAAATTAATTAAATCATAGAAAAGGGTATAACAGCATCCGACGTTCGGTTTGTGTTTTGTGTACATTTTACAATTTACGTAATGACTTTGTAGATTTGGATTTCGTGAGCTATTAGGTTGACACGATTTGCAATTAAAATTAATTACAGGGTACGTGTCGAAGGGAGCGCTTCCTCCGCATAAAAGGAACACCTGTATTGGTGGTAAGTTTTTTTATAAATTTTCTTTCGTCGTCAACGAGGTTTCTCACGAAACTTACAATCATCATAACTTCGTACTGATTATCGTAATAGTAATATCAGTAGTTAGTAAATTTGCTTATACTACGTATGCTGTTTATGCTTATTTATTGTGATAATTTAATGTTAATGTTATACTAATTATTTTGCCTTATTGTCGTTACTGCCATATTTCTAATTATGTAAACGATATTTACTGCGAACTATTCGTAGACATGTTCGTCACTTATGCCATGTAAGTTGCCTATCTTACTGTGATTCGAGTTTGTAAATTCTCGCTAGTACCTACTCAGATTTGACTATTTAATTCTTATTATATTTATCGTGATAGAGTAATTAAAGCACCATTGTTATTAACGATTTAGTTTTTCTCTTTTATTCGTTTCTTTCAGCAGTTACGAACTTAACATCATAGTTACAAGTTTATTACCATTTCTGTGGTGAGCAAGCAGAAACTGACTTTGGATAGGCTCTGGCGCCCTTAATTATCTTATATATATTTCTAGAAAACCTACCCCCTCTCCGACTGTTGAGAGTTGGCCGTGCAGGTTCGTAACCAGCTAAAACTTGTAACAAATTGGCGAGCCCAACTGTTTGGGGCGTTGATTATCTCATATCGAATTTTTCATTTCTCTACATTGCTTTTAGCTATTCTTTAATTGTGATTAGCGTAGGATTAACTTATACTGTTGAATTTCTCTCGACTTAGTGTGTAGCAAATTGGCTACCTGACTTTTCGATTCTTTTTCTTTTGAATTTCTCATTCGTTATAATTCTTTCTGCTGTTTAGATTTTTTTTTCTAATTAGTATAGGTTTACTAGCAGAAATAGGTAGTTTATATTATTGACTTTCCCCTGATTTCGTGTGTGCGATCACCATTTTTCTAGATTTATTGATTCGTTTATTTTCCCTTGGTCTCCCGTGGGTTCGAGTTACTCTGCTTTGTGCACGTAGTTATTGCTACTAGACTGGACGTCTGAGTTACTTCATTAACTTTTGCTTTTATTTTTCTTTAGTGCTACAGTTTGACTGTAGATTCGCACTTTACTTACGTTTCTTTTAATCGGACCTTCGCTTTGATTTTGTGGATTGACTCGACTACGTCGATTAATTTGTTTTCTTATTGGATTACTTAGTTGGTAGTAATACGGCTTGTACTTACTGTTATTTTGAATTTTGGCCAGACCCGTGGTGGCACATTTCTGTTGTAATTGACAGCTTTGGTTAGTTTATTGTTTACTTGTTATTGTTTTAGCTATGTATTCTTCAGACGAAGAACCGCCATTTCTTACTTCTTCGGACTCTGATTCCGAAACGAATTTAGGTAATTGGAATGTTACTTTTTCGGGTGAAGATCCTTCTTTACTTATAGAATTTCTCATTCGTATTGACGAGTTGTGTTTGTCTCGTGGTGTCTCACAACATCAACTTTTTCTCTCAGCTTTTGAAGTGTTATCTGGCAAAGCCCTTCTTGTTTTTAGGACGAATCGAAGTTCGTTACGTTCGTGGAATGATGTTGCTGCTTTGTTGAAGTCTGAGTTTTTACCGTTGGATTATGATGAGCGCTTGATGGATTCTATTCGCAGTCGTACGATGGGAGCTAACGAAACCATCGGTACTTACGTTACCAATATGCGATACCTTTTTCTTCAGCTAGCTGAACCAGTCTCAGAGCAAATACAGCTCAAAGTTATTCGTCGAAATCTAACGCCTTTCTATCAACTTCCTTTAGCGGTGATTGAGATTACATCTATTGCTCAATTAATATCTTTAGGCAAGCGTTTGGAGTCTAACATCAATTCTCGCGATTCTTTCCACTTCTCTACGACAGAGATTAGTGACAAAGTTCAAAAGCCATCGGTAGTCTTTGCTGATAAGATTTCTACTTCCGTCTCTTCTGCTATGTCTGCTACTTGCTCTCTTACTACTTCTCCTCCCAATACTTGTATTCGTTGTCGTTCTCAAGGTGATAAGCCTTTACGTACTGTTCGTTCTCTTCTTTCTCTTCCTCCTAATTTCTTTTCAGTTTCTAGGATTATTAGGCCTACTACTGATCCTTGGTATTTAGGTATGATATCTAAAGTTACTGCTTCTCCTCGTCGTTTCTCTCGTTGGTGTGTTGTGAAAAATCTTTTATGTAAACGTGTACGCATTTCCTCTTCTGATCCTTGCGTTTGGAAGTTAGTTGTACCTTCGGACCAGCGCAGGCAACTTATTCAAGATCACCACTTTACCTCTAATTGTGATCACCTCAGTGTTAGGAGCACTTTGGAAGCTCTTCGGTGTCATTTCTACTGGCCTCATATGAGACCTAAGGTTGCCGAGTTCATACGTCATTGTTCTTGTTCGAATTCGCGACGAAGCAAGACTTTTAGGTCACGTCACCTTTTGCCAAGTAGGACGAAGCTTTCCAACACTGATGTCGCTACGAGGTCTACGCGTATACATAAAGATCGTACTATTTCTCCGCGTGTAAAGGCCGCTGCTATTGCTTTTGCATCTCCTTCTTCGTTCGTTTCTAATTATTCTTTACTATCTCCTTCTTCTAATCGTTCTCTTCGCTTTCATCGGCGTCGCAAGCGTCGTAAGTGCTAGTTCGCTTTTTGGATTTTCGACTTTCGACCTTTGCTATTCTTTTGTTTCTTTTCTTTCGGTTTTGGTGGTTCGAGTCGTTGGATACGTCGTCGGTATCTTGTTGGTTGTAGCTTGGTGCTACCCAATTGTTCTTCTCATATTGCTGTCACCGATTTTCTTTTCTTTGCTTAAGTTTCTAGTACTTTTGTTTTGGTTTCTTTCATCTCCATCTTACTTCAGGACAGACTACCTTTCCGTCTGTATATATTTATATCCGCTTAGTCGGCCTTTTTGGAATCGGTACGTCATATATAGAATTCTCTCTTCTGCTTTTGGATTTGGTTTTTCTTTTCTTGAGTTTTCTATTCCGCTCGTCGGCATTAAAGTCTTGAAGTATACTTTCCAATTTGGGACAGCAATTGGTACGCTCTTGGTCTATGACTAACTGTGATATCTTTTCTCTTCTCTTTTTTTTTTTTCTTTTTTTATTAGGGTGGTTGGTTGGGCATTGAAGGGTTGGTCACTCACTTTCGTTTCTTCTACGGAGAGAAGAACGAATCAGACTCTTACATCTTGTCTTATCTTTCTCCGTCTGTTTCTTTCTTTCCTTTCTTGTTTTTCTTACTTCTTATTTTTTTTTCTTTTGCTTTTGAAGGTTTGCCTTTAGGGCAATTAGCTCTTTTGCTTTTTTTTTTCTTTTATCATAGTTTGTTGGCTGAACACCTTCTTTTTTTCTTTTTAGTTACTCCTTTCTTTAGTGTTCACTGCAACTGGGTGTCTTTTTTTTTTTTTTCTTTCTTAGGTACTTTTCTTGCTTTATTGGATTTAGTGGGTTTTTGTTTTGTTGTTTTTAGATTGAAGCTTGGGATAGACTGCAACGTCGCTCCTTGTACTCTGTACTTCCGCTTAGTCGGCATTTTTGATGTTGTTAGTCACTGTTAGGATATTTCTCTTCTTTGGGTTTCTTTTGCTCTCGGGATATTTTAATCCGTTCTTCGGCATTTAAGTTCCAGGTGACATTCCAACACAACAGGCACTGACTCACGACGTTCAATTGGCAAGTGAAGCTTTCTCTTCTTTATTGGTTCTTACTTCTTTTCCTTTCTTTCTTTTGGTTTTGTTTTGGGTTTCGCGGTTTGGATTTCTTTTGGATTGGCACTCATTTAGTGTTTAGCTTTTTGGTGACTTTGTTATTGTGACTCTGGGATTACTGATTCTTTTCTCTGCCTTTTTGGTAGTACGACTTATGTCGACTTTTAATCAGAATCTTTCTTTTTGCTTGAGATTTCTTCGTTGGTCTTCTTTGCTTGGATCTTTAGGATCTGTTTGGTTTTTGGTGGAAGAATCTCATATCGTCTGTTGACGACTTGTTGAGCACAACTGCATTAGTTTTTCTTTGTGACTTTTTCTTCTAAATCGCGTATCACCATTTCAACATCTAGATACTTTTTTTTTCTTTTTACTTCGTTAGCTTAGTTAGCTTTGGGGACTTATATTTGGGGTTGAATTTGTATTCTTTCTTTCCTATCCTTCTTTTTCTCTGGGGTTGCTTTAGGGTTGTCGATCAGTAAGGTCTATGGGACTGCGTTGCTTTCTGGCTTTTTAGCGTAACGACTATTGTCGACTTTCAACGAGTACCTGTGCTGATACTTCTATTCTGTTAGTTGAGTTTCTGGTTCTTTGAAGTATCATTCCGCTTCATGCGACTTTTGGACACATCTGATTGGTGATGCTCAGTAAACCGAGAAAACCTCTTTCCTCTACGTTTCTTCTGGGGTTGGGCGTTATTGTGTTTTGGGGTTGGTTTTGGATTTTAGGGTTCTATCCTTGGCGTATGCCTAAATTTCTATCTTCATTTTAGTTTTGTTTTCGTTATTCTCGCTCCACGCTTTTATCTTGCTGGGGGGGGATCTGTTACGGTAATTTTCATTAAGTACGCCTTTGTTGTTACGGTTGAAATCTTCATTAGGCACGCCTATGGATTTTCGACGTAAAATTAGATTCAGGTGTTGACGCCATCTATCGGGTTACGTTGGATTGAGCAGACGTCATTCCGGTGTCTTCTCCGACATTTTAACTTTAACATTGTAACTGGCAATATCCCGGGCTGCGTGAGTGAAAGTTCGTTCTCTAAAATCATCCACGTGTTAGGGACACGATGGAAATTATGTAGTTTCTTTAATTAACTAATTTACTTCCGCAGCGTAAGTAATTTTATTTCTTTCTGTAATTAAAAGTAATTTTTATGTCTTTTTGGTTAGCCCTCATGTGCCACCTAATAAATCAGGGCATTCTGGCTATAATTTAAAGCCCATCAGGGAAATTGTGTGACTTCGTTACAATCGTGGGATATTTGTATCGTCACCGGCTATTCTTACCTCCATCTGGCCCATGAATTCTATCCGATACCGAAAGACGAGAGATAACCCTCGACGAATATTATGTTGGAACGATTCTAAATATTTATAAGGCCTACTGTTGGAATTAATGAAATCATAGAAAAGGGTATAACAGCATCCGACGTTCGGTTTGTGTTTTGTGTACATTTTACAATTTACGTAATGACTTTGTAGATTTGGATTTCGTGAGCTATTAGGTTGACACGATTTGCAATTAAAATTAATTACAGGGTACGTGTCGAAGGGAGCGCTTCCTCCGCATAAAAGGAACACCTGTATTGGTGGTAAGTTTTTTTATAAATTTTCTTTCGTCGTCAACGAGGTTTCTCACGAAACTTACAATCATCATAACTTCGTACTGATTATCGTAATAGTAATATCAGTAGTTAGTAAATTTGCTTATACTACATATGCTGTTTATGCTTATTTATTGTGATAATTTAATGTTAATGTTATACTAATTATTTTGCCTTATTGTCGTTACTGCCATATTTCTAATTATGTAAACGATATTTACTGCGAACTATTCGTTCGTCACTTATGCCATGTAAGTTGCCTATCTTACTGTGATTCGAGTTTGTATATTCTCGCTAGTACCTACTCAGATTTGACTATTTAATTCTTATTATATTTATCGTGATAGAGTAATTAAAGCACCATTGTTATTAACGATTTAGTTTTTCTCTTTTATTCGTTTCTTTCAGCAGTTACGAACTTAACATCATAGTTACAAGTTTATTACCATTTCTGTGGTGAGCAAGCAGAAACTGACTTTGGATAGGCTCTGGCGCCCTTAATTATCTTATATATATTTCTAGAAAACCTACCCCCTCTCCGACTGTTGAGAGTTGGCCGTGCAGGTTCGTAACCAGCTAAAACTTGTAACATACCTTATGCAACTGTATAAAGTAGTCTGACAACTACTTTCTCATAAATTTGGGTTCGATTTAGACATAAAATAGTCTTCCTTTGCTTGTAACATGGTTTTTCACAATTAATCGTAATTTAAATTCATCAATTGGGAAGCCAAATTCGCACATTTTATCGACATGACTAGCAAGTACTAGCTTCTTTTTCTCACTAAATACTTTCGCATGATTTAACAACCTCCAAACATCTTAGAAGGTAGTCTTTACTGTAATCAGCATAGCTTCGGCTGAAGTTTGTAGTTATATCTTCCCAATATGACTGAAAAAAACCCATGCAATAACAAAGTGGCCACCAGATATATTTGTAATATAAAAATAAACAGTTATAGTTGGCTAGAACAGCTGTATTAACAATGATATTATTTATATATTATAACAGTAAGTGCAGAAAAAACTAAAGTCTGCGAAAGTACGACTTACTTGGGCTCAGGAAAACACTGGGCCAAAGTAAGTTGTAATTTTGAAGATTAGGACAGCTGTTTTATTGTGAAACTTTTAAATAAAAACCTTAACAGAAATTAGAAGTACATACTACTGCATAAAGTATTAAACAATGTTTATAAATAGGTAATTACGAAACTCTTAGCAAAAGAAGAACTGCTTCTACAAGTAAAAGTTTAAAAAGTTTAAAAGACGCGTATTAGTACAAAGAAAACAAAACCACTACTACTGTTCTTTGTGAAAAGCTATCGAACTGCTGGGTATACATCACTGCGTGCTTGGTGCTGCACTCTAGCGAAAACTGCTTTTTGAACATTAGTAAAGAACATTGTATTTTTTCTAAGTTTAGGGCAAAGATAAACCGTAGGGTCAAAATAAACCGAGTTGTTGGATTGCGTTAATTGATTTATAATCTACTTATTTTATTTGTTTTTTTAATTATTATTATTTTTAATTTCATTCAAATTATTTAATTATTATCATATATTATTTTATTGTTTTTTGCTTTGTTTGTTTTTTTAAATTTAATTTGATTTAACTTATTTTTTTTTAAATGTTTTTGGAACGCCATTTTATGGTGAAAATACCAAGTATGAAAACTATAACTTAGTACGGAAGGTAGAAAAGTTGCCATTAGATTTAATGACAGCGAAAGTCAATGATGTATTGACAAGTAACGCAGTCAAAATCGCAACTATAAAATAGGTTAGGAGCAACGTCGGTATAATTGCAAAAAATAACATCAGAATTTGAAGTATTTTTCAAATATCTAAGATGTTCATTAAGTTTAGTTTGAAAAGATCTTTGTGTCATACCAATACAAATTTTTTTACGAGAACAAACTAATTTGTAAACTCCACTTTTATTTAAATTCTTATTATTGAGAATATTACAAGAAAAAAGATTCCGAAGAGGTATTTCATTAGAAAAAGAAATCATGAAATCGTTATCTTTACTTAATTTCTTGTAAAAAAATTTATATTGGTATGACACAAAGATCTTTTCAAACTAGGCTTAATGAACATCTTAGATATTTAAAAAATACTTCAAAATATATTAATAATCCAAATTCAGTGAAATCTAGATTTGCGCAACATGTTTTAGATAAATCGCAAAACTCAAACAAGCAACCGAAATGTAACTAAGAACTTCTCAAAAGTTAGGTTATCCACAAGTGGATTCCGGCCGTGGAAGCCTTCGCTATTCAATCGTCATACTCTTTTTTCTTACAAATTATTTCATACTTTTAATAATATAAATAACAAACAAATTCTTGAATTCCTAGAGTTGATGCATATTGAAATATCAAATAAAAATTTTTTGTTGAACGATCAAACCAATTTAGGTTATGGTTTTAAACTTAAATTTTCTTAGATTTGTTTCTAAATTGCACCATCTTCCTTTTTTAATAACTTACATTTAACATTTTGTAAAACTTACACTTTTTCAGTTTTTTCCTTATCTGAGACTAGAACATTTTATGCGTTTCAACAATTGTCTCAAATGTTACGAATATTTTGGGAACACTTCAATATTCTAAAACTGGAAGGGTTTACTTTAACAAATAAAATTCAAGTTTTAAATGATGAAATCAAACGATCTCAAAATTATTTCATATTCGACGATAACGTTATTAAAACATTGAGTATGTTATAGAACTCAGAAATTGGCACTTTTAGTACGCAATAAATTAAGAAGAAATCAATACAACATACCAAAAATAATATTACAACACATTTAAAAATTAGATTTAACTTAGGACGAATCAATTACACAAGATCAACATACAGAAATTATTACATTTTTACGAGGTTTAGGTGCATTAGAAACATAAAAATATGACACGTCACAATTTTAGGGTACATGCAGATACAATTGCATGGTTTTACAGATAAATCCAAAAACGTTTTCTGGGTTTAGACCGTGACAATGTTGTAATCGAAGTTACCAACGTTATGCCTATTTTTGTGAGTGGCATTAGTAGATCCTGAGTGAAAGAACTCAAACAAGCCGACAGAATAAAAGTTTTTTTTACAAAACTAACTATTTAAATTTAAATAAAAGATAAATTAAAAAAAATAATAATGACAATAATTACATGAATTAAGATAAAATCGCAAAAAATAAATAAATAAAAAAGTATTTAAAAGCAAAACAATATAAATACGCAGATTAAAACTAAATTTACAAAATGTAACAAATCGGATATTTTAAATTAAAAGTACAAGGCCTTGTACGCAGCAAAACAAATAAAACAAAAAATATAATATACTACAAAATAGACATTCCGTAACAATAAAATCAATAATTTTAATACTGCTGTCTTGATTTAGTTTGGCGGATTTGACTTCGATATTATTAAAAAAAATTGTGGGACTGTGACAATTTGCCTTTAAAGTAATTCAAGCGACCAATAAATCGTGTCATTAGTTGAAATTTTTAATAATGGTGCAAAAAACACAAGCTACAAACTTTATTTTGTTTAAATTTAAAACTTGTAAGTTTCGGACGTTGGCACTTAACACAATAAATTCCATGATACTTTAGTTATACTCTGGTACAAATGAAACGTAAAAACCGTAAAACATACGATTTAGAAAAGTACCATTCACTTAAACTTTCATTGAACCTATTTATAGCCCTACGGACATTACTATCCACATATTAAGGGCTAAATTCGCCGTAACTGCATCCCCGAGGTATTTCCCAAGTCTTCAAACTTGAAAAACTAATTTCTAAAAACGAAAATCAATTATTTTATAACTTTGGTACCACTTCTAAAGCTACAACCAGGTACGTACTCTTTCGTGAAAGAAAGATCAGCAGTACAACTCATACGTGGCAAAATAATACAAAACTAAATCGACACGCAAAGCACGTCGAGAAATGCAACGACGTAAATCAATGTTAAATTACTCAAATGACATTAAGGAAGATGAAATAAATAAAACAAATTCAAATACTGGGTCTTTCACAAAAGAAATACGCTCAAAGATCAAACGACGGTTACATTTATTACGTACAAAAAACTTATATGCTTATGCACGTACACCTAATAAATTTTATGAACTGATTACTACTGGTTTAACTTTATTTGTCTACCTTAGGGCCAATTTTACAAAGCTGGTATAGATGTCGGATAAGTTATACTCAGTTTAATTTCAAAATACTGCTATATTATTGGTTGTTGGTTTTATGCTAACCAATAATATGCCAGTATTTTAAAATTATACTAAGTATTACTTAACTGAAGTTTATACCATGTTTGTAAAACCGGGCCTTAATGTTACAAAGTGATTCATGTTCCCCTATTTACAATTTTACCGACTTTTTTTTCTAACATTTACATTACATTACATTCCTTTTTACATTTATTAGATTTCCTTTTCTCTCCTCTTTTCTTAGTTGTTTCTTCTTTTTCCATACTTCTTCCGTCCACTCTGCTCCTTTTTCATCTACTTTTTTAACCTCTTCTCTTAATCTCTGCATTCAATCCTGACGTGCTTAAGGTTCTCTGTCTATTCTCCACATAGTCTGCACATCTTTTCTTCCTCTTTTCTCCAGCATTTATTTGCTGACTCTTCGTTTCTACATCTGTCTCTTGCTATAATTTATTTCTTTTTGTTGCTTTTATTCCCTTTTCCTTTTAGATATTTTGGCGCCCCTTCTCCTTAGATATTTTTATAATTCACGATATATCTGCCCTCTTTCATCTTTGTCCATCTTTCTTGTTTTTCTATGTCCCTATCTTTTCTTATTATTTCCTCGTTTACCCCTACTCTCTTTTTCTTTAATATCTCTACTTCTCTCGCTTACCCGTTTCTTTTATAATATTTTTCTTTGTCATCCTGCCCGTACTTCACTCTTCTTCCGTTTATCTCTTTCCAACATTCCTGTAGTATTTTGCAATTGGTTCTTTCCCTCAGTTCTTCCTTGTATTTTATAGTCTTTTTTCCTGTCTCTACTCTTATTTTTTCTGTCCGCACTTTTTCTTTTATAATATACCCAGGTGTATCTTTGTCTAGCCCTAATACCCATTTTCAGTATTTTTCTTGCATCCTTTCTACCTCTTTATACTCTTTTTACTTCTATATTTCCGCCCCATATATCACTACACTTTTTATTAGTTTCTCAAACAGCAGCTTTTTTCGTCTATGTCTACCCCAAACAACTTTTCCCCCACACTCCACACTTGTCTTATTAACCTGTTTCCTTTCCTCACTCTTTCCTTTATGTGTTCCTCTTTCTTATTATACTGCTTCATAGTGTAACCTATGTATGTCTCTCGAAAAATAGTGTGTAAAGAAAATATCGTGGTATCAAAAATAATTGATGAGTAACTCTGCAACTATTGCGATGAACACTTCCTTAAAATAACTGTCATCCATACTGCCACCTTTATAAAATCGCAATCAACAAAAAATGTTCCGAAGAGTTCTAGATACTCTAATAAGTTTTTCCAGTTGGCATTAGGAGTTCTGTATATTTTGATTTCAATTATTAATAGTGGATGTTGCAAGTTAATTTGGTATGTAAAAGTTACATAATATAATAAGAAGTTTGCTTTTCTTTTAAAATCTTAATACATTAACACTGGGCCGTCAAAAATTGCTATACAGTTTGATAAGAAGTAACTTACTAACATCGATTTTTTTAATTCGAGACTCGTATAAATTTCATATCACATCATGCACATCTAAATTTTGCATAAACAGCGTAAATACCATCTTATAAAGAGGATACACGTTCGCGGATTATTTTAAGATTTGTAATGCTTCACGTTCTATAAAATAAATATTAGTTACTTTTATTGAATTTTAAATTTAAAAATAAATAGTTTGTTTTAACAGTATTAAATAATTTTCGTTGTTATTACATAAATAGCATAAAATTGATTTAAAAAGAAAATAACATCGGGCGTGAAAAAGTGAATGGCACCGACGCTTTGAATTAAAAATATTTAAAATTTGAATTTAGCGCTAAAAATTATCCTACTCAAATCAACTCGTCGTAACTAGCGCAAGAAAATTTTTTGGAACAAACATTAAAGGTGCCGACAAGGAATAATCCTACTGGATCTAAAAGCATTATACTGTGATAAAACTAAAACAAACATAACGCAAAAACGCGACGTAGTATACAAACCAGACTGTACTAAGTGTAATGTATGTTATATTGGCCAAATGAAAGAAAAGGTGAACGTTGTGTCATGGTTAATTTTTATTTATTAGCCTTATCATTCCATATTTGTTTATTGTTTGTTAAGCGTTTATGTCCTTAGTTTTCTTTGTATATATATTTCAATTTTATTTAATGGCTTATTCATATTTGTACTACTACAATATTTACCTAGTACCGAATGCTTGTTAGATTTGTGGATTGTTTTTACTCAATAACCTTTGCTTATAAGTTTTTTGTTTATAAGTGCCTTTTTTATATAAAAAAAAGTATGTTATGTTGTGCACTTACTGTTTAATACATTTTCAGTGCCTGCTGAAGTGTACGCTTGAGGCACAAAACGACGCCATATAATAAAGATGAGAGTGGTTTTGATATTGCCCCTCCTACATAACCAAAAAACAGTTATCTATTAAACTTTTTTATTATACTTTTAAATACATTTATAAATTTAACAACATCGAAGAAAGTTTTTTATACTTTACTTTTCTGTTAAATTCCACAACTATAGCACATAAATATATTACAGTTTTTCTAAGTTTAATAAATGTTACACTTGAACTATGTTAGTGTTTCTAAATTTACAATCTTATCTCTAACAACCTAAAATTTTACATAACATTATTGTGTGTGATATTGCTTATTTAAAATATTCGAGGTAGCTGTAAATTAGCGTGTACTAGTATGAGAATTATGATAAACACGTGTACACTCTAAAAAATATATTTGCTAACTGACCATAATCGCTAAAATTACCTAAAAAATTTGTAGAACTGCCCTTATACACTCGGCCGTTTTCGTAAATAAAATCTAACAATTATGCTAGTGTATTTATATATAATCTACAGGTACTACACGAAAGTACAAACATATTAGATACATATGAACATTAGAAAAAAAATGTCTTAAAGTAAAGACAAATCTTTAAACGCTTAATAAAATAAATTATATTGTTAATTCAAGATTGTAAAATGTTTTGTATTTAGTTTAAATAATGCAGTCTACAGCTGCTTAAAACCTTTCGTTTTTTTGCAGAATTAAACATGAAATGTTAAAAAGGTGTTTGTACGGTTAAAACCTAAAATCCTGAATTTTGTAGACGTATGGAATTTACTTAACTATTACCCTATTACTTACACGTTGCCAACCGAAACGATAAAACAGTGTGGTTCTAAATTACATTAATTATTCAAGATTTTAAAGCGGCTTTGTTCAGAAGTAAGTGTTAATCGGTTCAAATAGTTCTTAAAATAATTTCAGCACTGTTTAAAATTCCTTAAATTGATGCTTATTTAAATTAATTCTGAAATGTATTAGTAAAATGAATTTAAAACTTAAAAGAAAAACTAATATTCAGATTAAATATTTACCTAAATATAATGATAATGAGAAAACGTAGTAAATGTAAGATAATTATAACAAGGGCGAAATATATGCAACAAAACATTACCAAAATATGCATTACTTTTGCTAAAAATACGCAGCTATTTTTTTAAAATTTGCTTAAATATGCAAATGCATATTTACTAAAAATACTTAAAACAAAACATAATATTAAATTAAAATAAAAACAAATGACACACAAAAACTGATAGTATAATTAATTATATAGTACGAATTTATAATTAAATATTTTTCAAAATTGTCAACTGAAAACTTGTGTCTTCTATCACTAAAAATGTGTTTGAACGCAGAAAAACTTTTTTCTATATCTACTGACGTAATAGGGCAATATTTTAATTTAAGCAGTAAGCTAATTTGCCTAGTAAGAATGTGAAAATGAATGTAATTTAAGATTTTAGAACAGGACTTGCAAAACACTTTATCTCCACTTAAGTTTAACTGGGGAAAACACTTTATCCAAGCGCTTTTTTGAATGGTAGATATATTTAAATTTAAAATATACAAAAACCTTCAAAAGCACTATCACGATACTACGTTTACTTACGGAAAACTGAAAAAATAGTATTAGTTTTTTTAGAGCAGTTACGTAGCTACTTTATTTTCAGAAATTGTTTTCACGTAAGTATTGTTTAACAATACGTATTTTGAATACTAAGTTAATAATCTTTTTCTTGGAAAACCCCTAAATTTTAGAGACAAATTCAATGACAATGACAATGTAATCTTTTGTCGCATTGTTATTCAGGTAGAAACGGAAAAATCTAGAGTTTGTTCATATCGTTTCAAGTTATAAAATTTGACCTAATTTATTGTAAGACACTGAAATTTTAAAATTTTATCAATTCATTTTTAGAATATGCAAAATAAATCGTGTTTAGCTTAAATATTGTTGTTTGAAATAAGCAATAATACGCAATATATGCATCAATATGCACTTTGCATATATTCCGCTCTCTTTTCAATATAATAAAATTATAAAATAATAAAAAGCAGTGGTTTAAATTTTAATTTATATTTTAAATGATAAGTAAAACAGTTTTAACTTTATTATCAATTTTTAATGTTATTCATAGCTTAGAAATAATTTAAAAATGCTTATTTCTAAAATTATTCTGTCTGTAATGACTTAAATTAAAAATTCACTTTACTTACACAAACCACTTAAGTACAAATATAGTAAATATTACTAATAAAATCTACAAAAATTTAAAAATATACCTTAATACTTACCTTTACTTTAGAATACTTAATATTAATTCCGTTTGCCATATATTTACAACATTTAATGCAAGAAAATATTTATTTGTACTACCTGCAAACCATAAAAAAGAAAAAAAGAGGAGTTTTCGCAAAGAATTACATTTCTCTCAACATTATCTTATAAGTAAGAATACTAATTTAAAGAAAAGTTTTAGTTTCAAATTATTCTTGATTAAATGACAAAAATTTAAATTGTCTATTTATGGAATAAGGTTTGTGTAACCAAAGTTTATAGGTATCTATGTATTTCCCATATACAATGTCTACTTTGTGCAACTGTTATTTCGAAAACCAGCTTTTATCTTTTTTAAAGTGATTACACCTTTTAGCTTTTAAATAATTAAACATTTACGTCGATAAATATAAATATGAAACTGTATTACTGTTTGTTCGATTTTTAAGCGTAATAGCAAAACTCAAATAACAAACGCTCAATGCAAGTTACGGATACTGGTTAAGCCAAATATATATAAACTGCGCATTTCCGTATTAAGGGGGTGCTTTTAGAAATTAGAATTGTACATAGTAGGCAGTAGCCATTAAAACTTCTATGAAGCAAGTACGATTTTTATTAGTATAAAATTATAACAGAAGTTTTCGTATTCAATTCAATTTATACAGTCCACTTAAATTCCGAGAAAGTGAGTTTAGTTATTAAAAATTCATCCACGCCGCCATCGTGCATCCTAAGAAGGGAAATGAGCGACAAGTGAGCGACAGTACCGCACAGATACAACATGAAAATCGCGTCGTGTACACAATAATTTTTCACTGTTACAAAATATCGAATTTTATGCGGTTTACTGCAAAAAACATATTGAAACGTCCGAGAAATTACTTGCAAATGCAAGAGCCTTCTAGAACTGTTATCTAGTTTCTAGAAAATATAGCGAAAAGTGAGGAACGATCGAGAAGAATTCGCTGATGTCTATAAAAGCCGAAGATGGAAATCGTAGGTCAGTTATTGCTGGAATGTGAAAGCATGCAGTATTAAGAAGATTATCAAGTTGAAATAAATACGTATCGTTAGCACGCGCGGCGTTTTAAATAAATAACAGTGTACTCCGAATCGAGTGAACGTGACTTATAGTGTAAACAAATCCGAGGACCTTATCTTATCTTAAGTGTTATACAACGGTTATACATAAATTATAGTGTAAGTGTTTTTATTATTAGATTTAATTAGTTCGGTTAATTTAAAAGTATACATATTTCTATAATAAGTAAACGTAGTTTTAGTCGTTATAAATAAATTAGTTTTTAATAAAATAATACGTAACAATATTTTACGCTAGTCTTTTACTTTTGATTTTTATTTAACGAAACAAAATGTTAAAATTTATGGGATGGCGTACGTATGTAGTTGAAGCTAGGGGCCTCGCTTAAATGAGAGCTTCAAATACATATTAGGACATACATATAAGTAAATATGAACTGATATTTTAAAACTTATTATTTGTATTCTTAACCGAAAAACATTTAGTTGTACATACGAAGATGAAAACGAACGTATCAGCAAAGAACAAAATGAAGTATTAGAAAACAAAATGAAGTATTAGAAAACAAAATGACGAAGTCGATCTTCTAAATGATCCAAAAAATGTAAGCAAAATGATAAAGATTAAATCATTGTATAATGATAAACACAAAACTTACTTTAGAAGTTTCTGTGATGTTTATTTTTATTGTATCAAAACAAATAGAATCAGAAAAAAATAAAGTTTTGGTTTCCAGTAATAGTACATCCATTTGACACTGGTTTGTACATAATATGTACTGTTAAAACAATAAAGAATATAAGGCTCGACGATTTGGTATCATATAGGTGCATATACTTAACAGAAATTTATGTTCTTTGTTCTGATATAGTAGTTCGTATAATTGGTGTTTTACTTGAATACAAACTCTAACGGTACATATATGTAAACACCAAATTTAAAACTTTGACGTGACTAAGGTTTGAACTTTCGTTGTCGATATATCAAGTAATGTTTTGTCAACTACGTCACGACGAGTTTACTACTTCAGATGTTATATAAGTGGCTTTTATTCTCTGATAAATACCAGTTATTATTACCATTGTTATTACTCCGAAATTTACATTTTAAAACCACAATAAAAACTGAAATATACTTAGTTAAAACGACACTACTATCACAATGTTTAAAATCAAAATCTTTGGATATTTGCGTACGCGCAGTGTACGTACATATTATGTAAGTGCAGTTTATGTATATTAACGTATTTACATTTTACATACCAATTACCTGGATATATTGGACGTTAGACGTACCACAAATGTACGCAAAATGAACGAAGTCTGCTCTATGGGAAGCTTGTTAACATCTTTAAAAACTTCAACAAAAAAGAGGTTAGCAAATTAAATTTATTATTATAAGCGACTTTCGGCTTAGGCCGCGTTGTAATTAAACACCCAGATTTAGGTTTGGTCCTAGTCTCTCCTTGAGATCCAAAACAAGAAGTAGAACTTGGCCTTTGTCGGATTGTCGTTCGTGAACCCAAACAAACTGACTTATCTTTCCGTTACCGCTTGACTCGACTTTGTTATTACTCGAAGTAAGTGTTACTAACACTTACTCCTTCTTGGAAAGGACACTAACACTGTGTTAGTGTCCTTTCCAAAAAGGTTGATCTTTTTCTTAGAGGATATAATACTGGTAACCAACATTTGCTGAGTCTTAAACCGTCTTCTTGGTTTATATTACAGGGATGTTTTTCTATTTCCAGAGCGTTGCGGATTAATCTGGGAAAGTAGAAAGGAGTTCTAGCCAACACTTTAGTTTGAACAAAGTTTAGCGTGTGTTCTTCCCAGTGAACACATTTCTGACATACACATCTTGTGGATGTCAGAAATTGGTCATAAAATTATATTATAAATTATTACATCCGTTGTATATCCTTTTAATGTAATATAATTATTTACTTGATTAGGATATCAGCAGTACATAATTTTTTTATGTAGTATGTTTATATAACTGCTAATATCTCTAAGATGTGTAAATAATGTAATATAATTATATGTCCACAAATCGACATCCCGTTTATATAAAGGTCATACATTCTCCAGATGTACTTTGAAACATCCTTCCGATATCAGAAAATTGTCATAAAATTATATTACAAATTATTTCATCGGCAGAGTACATAATTGTTTTATAACTATTGGTTTTTGTAAATATAGCTGTAAATATAATATGTTCAATTCTTTTTTTTAGTTGTTTGAAATTGTGGCAGCAACTTGATCGAAAAATTTCTTCAAACCAAAAAAAAATAAATGTTTCATGTAGAATGTGTTATGTAATCAGGCCCGCTTTATTCGGCTCTGATTTCCTGATTACATTTACAGCTTAGAACACGCGTGAACTAGTGTTTCTTTACCTATTCTATTATATATTTGGTGGCTGCTGATCCCAGCAAAACTTATTTTGTTCTTTTTCAATGTACAAATGTAAAATTATCTATATAGTTTTACATTTACGAGTTGAGAAACCTTACGTTGCTTTCCTTAATGACTAAAATAAACGCAAAACATTAAGTAGATAAATAAAAAGTATTTTGTGCGTATACGGCATAATATAATCAAATAAACATACATATAATCATTACGTGCTCTTTTGTCTTTTTAATTTATCTAGGTTTCTCTTTCCTTCACTCACATTCAGTTTGCATCGTTTGCATTCAGTTGAATGTTGTTAGAAGTGCGGTAAAGAATGGTTGTAACGCTAAAAGTTTTTGATTTAGCTGTGAATTTTTTGTGTGTATCAAATTTAGGAAATTGAAAATAATACTCAAGACTCAAGGTAAGCTAATTTTATTATAATTTTATGTCGTCCATGATTGAAACTACCCACTTTTGATTTAATAAAGTCGGCATTTTAAATTTTTATGTTTTTTAAATCTTGTTGCTCGACATAGATGTTTAGATGTCTTAGACCCGATGTACAAGGGTGGTACATGCAGCGGTAGCGCCAATTGGGTCTTTCAACTTAGCCCCCATCATAACAATTTCTACAAAAATGAGTATTCACGGAATTGTGCTTGCTATTCATTCAACTAATTAAATTAGAAATTTTAACATTGGGGGGCTAAGTTGACGCTCAACCCCTCATTTTTTCCTCATGCGTATGGATTGTGCTAAAATGCCGTTTATTGTATCAACTCGCTATTTATTTAATTAATTGAAGACCGATGGTTTTGTGTGTGTCTCATTTGTAGACAATCATAATCCTGCATCCGTCAAAAATCCGCGAAGTATTTGTTAATAACAATTACATATTCGGATGCACATTTAAATTGTCTAAAATATAGAACATGCATCTTTGTTGGTTGCCCCTCAAAGGGACTCAAAAAAATTGTTTTACAGCGGCCCATATTTGAATAAAAGAATTGGTCTTGTTTTTTAAGGAACAATATGTACAGTATTGGTGGTTCAGGGACAAAAGAGGGCACATAAATACTTTCAAACGAGGCGACCGCAAAATGTTCTTAGTTGGGCCAACGGAATAACTTCCGCATCTGCAGATTACACTATAAATATTATAAAAAGTAAGCTGGAGTAAGGTTTTTTTTTGATTAATTTATAATTGTTTTGTTTAACTTTAGATTTAATTACGAAGAGTTATAACATCAAAGAAAAAATTTTTGAAGAAGTTGTGGCTGATGGGTTGCGACACTGGTCACAAGGTTTATCTTATAAAAAAATTAAAAGAATTAATTTAAATTTTATATTTTTTATATCTGTTTGAGCATTCGAAAAGTTTATTTTTGTTTGTGTAATATTTTAAAAATAATTTATTTTAATTTTGTATTAGGCTTTTATTTTTTATACATATTTGTGAGTCTGAACTATTAGAGAAAGTTTGTAAATCATTTTTTTCTTTTATTTTACATGGTTTATATGTATTTGTTTTTCGAATATTATATATAGGTTGTTAATTAAAAAAAAACCTTACAAACTTTGTTAAGTTAGAATACTGATTAAAACAAGAAATAAACTTATGTTCAAAACTTAACGGTTGTCGAAATATGGTCTTATGAAGAAATTGAAAAAGATTTTTAAATAATTTAAATATATAAATCACCAAACAAGCTCATAAACATAATCAATAACTTATTTATCTTTATCCTGCTTAAAGATATCACAGAAGATGTTCAAATTGTCTTCATTCGCCTTCCTATCAAAGGTACACAAATGCATATCGGTATATTCCGCAAAAGTAAATTTACCCATTGTCAAATAATTTCGCTGGTATTTTTTTATGATAAATGTTTTAAATTATCTTGTTGCTAGGATTCGACAATAAAATTATTTTTATAATGACTAAAAAAGGTATTTCAGCGGTGGGAATAACTAACATAGGTACTCTAAAATAATAATGATTGCTTCATTACATCATATTTCAAAAACCTTTGAGCATTTAACATAAGACTATTTCACTGTTTTCTTGTTTTAATCGGTAACTTGACAAATTGTTTAAGGTTTTTTTTAATAACACCCTGTGTTTATGTATATAATATTCCAATGTACCTGGTGCATAATATTGCGTCGCAGGTATATAATATTCCAATGTATCTGAGATATAATATTACGTCGCAGGTATATAATATTCCGATGTACCTAGGATGTAATATTACATCGCAGGTATATAATAATCCGATGTACCTGGGACGTAATATTACGTCCCAGGTACGTAATATTCCGATGTACTTGGGACGTAATGCCACGTCCTAGGTATATAATATTTTGATGTACCTGGAATGTTATATTATGTTGACAGTACATCATTTATTACATCCTGAGTACATAATTATTGCGGACATAGGGCCCTTTAAAGTACATCCCTATGACTTCTCAGGTCACAAAAATTATATACAGAGGATGTACATCGGACATTTTGTGTTCACTGGGTTCGTTCCACACGTGTTCTGCCACTGCTGATTTAGTAACTCTGCGGTGTTTGAAGTCAGCAATATGTTCTTTTACTTTAACTTTAATAGAGCGTCCCGTCTGTCATATATAACTTGATCCACAGGAACAAGGAATTTTGTAAACTCCGGTATGTTCTAGAGCCCCTTGCTTGTCTTTATCAGATATAAATCGAAATGTAATCGAACTCTGTCTTAAAAACACTTATTTTAGTTATAACGATAACTTCTTTAAACAAGTAGAAGGAGCGGCCATGGGTTCACCGCTCTCTCCAGTTATATCCAATATTTACATGGAATATTTTAAAACTAAAATTATGAAAAATGTTGAGGTAAAACCAGAAACTTGGTTCAGATATGTTGATGATACGTTTGTTGTATGGCGTCCTAGCAAAGATAAACTAAATTAATTCTTTCAACATCTAAACTCTGCTCATAATAGCATTAAATTAATTATAGAGTAAGAACATAAGAGTAGTCTAGCTTTTCTTGATGTACTGGTGATAAGGAACAATAAAGGAACATTGGAGCATTCCGTTTATAGAAAGAACACTAACGCACACTAATCGATACTTAAACGCCAAATTTCACCAGCATCCAGTACAGAAGAATACTGTTCTGCCTACTTTAGTTAAAAGAGTTATACGTGTGTCAGATAATGAAAATCTACAAAAGGAAAAGGAAACATTGTTGGAATCCCTACAACAAAATAGATACGGGTTCAAAGAGATTCAAAACGCATGAAAAAGAGCAATAAATCCAAAAGTCAAAGAAGACATCACCTCCTACTAGCACCGCTTATTTACCATACTGTATGGGTTCGAGAGACAAAATAAGCAGGGTTAACATAATATCAAAATTGTCTTTACGACTAAGGATAGCCTTTACATCTGCTAAAGACAAACAAGGGGCTCTAAAACATGCCGGAGTTTACAAAATTCCTTGTTTCTGTGGATCAAGTTATATAGGAATGACGGGACGCTCTATTAAAGTTAGAGTAAAAGAACATATGGCTGACTTCAAACACCGCAGAGTTACTAAATCAGCAGTGGCAGAACACGTGTGGAACTAAAGACACACGCTAAACTTTCACCAAACTAAAGTGTTGGCTAGAACTGCTTTCTACTTTCCCAGACTAAGTCACTTACATTTTTTTCTTTAGTGACATTTACCACTCTGAAGATGCAAGCTACAATGTCTTGCGAAACGTCAGATTGTTTGGGTTCACGAACGACAATACGACTAGGACCAAGCCTAAATCTGGATGTTTAACTGCGACGCATTCTAAGCCGAAAGTCGCTTATAATCATAAACATAACAACCGCGAAAGCTTAAGATTTTATAAAATTAAATTGTTAGCAATAAATTTTGACAAATATGACAATAATCTGGAATGTTCTGTTGCAAAAAATAAATAAAAAGAGTAAACCATTGCAATCATTATTTTCTTCGTTTCAGGGAACCTTTAGTATTGAAGCCATTAATTGATTTTATAAGAAAGTACTACACAGAATTTAAAAATATAGAAAAGGACGTAAAAGTAATACTGTCAAAATATTTAAAAAAAAGCAAACTTCCAGTCAAAAAAAATTTTTTTTTATTAACAAAAAAACTTTATTTTATTTTCTTTCAAAAATCACTTTTTGTATTCATTTTGTTATAGTTTGCAATAATATAATGACAAAATTAAATAAAAGAAATGAGATATATAAACACACTTTAAAAGGTTTTAAACCTTTTTTTGATTTAAGTTGGAACTGAAGTATAAAAAAATATAAAAAAGGTGCTAAGTTGAAGTTTTGTTAACGCTACCAATATCAAGAAGAAAAAATATATAAAGCCTTTTATACACATGCGTTATTTGTCATTTTAAATTTATTTTAGAGTTTTATATTTTTAATTTCCCCTGTTTAATATTTTTTATTTAACTCATACAATAATTTTGATTTAGTCTTTCTGTTTTTTTTCAAATCATTATACCTAATTTTTCTAAATATTTGTTAGCATTCAAGTTAAGTATATAAAAAAAAAATTGGTATTTGGTGGTAAGAGAGCCTTATTCTTTGTTACCGCTAAGCGCCTCAATCAACTTTAATCCGCTACTGACAGAACTACTCTAATTAATGAATTCTGAGTTGTATGATGTGTAAGCTGAAATCAATTTTGTCCACTCGTCTCATAACGATATTATCACCTTAAATTTCTTTAAGATGTGATAATCTTTTGTGAAGTCGGAGCTCATAGCTAAGCTTTGTTTTTCTTGGTAATTGACGTGTGTTCATTAATCTGCAGCCTGTATGCGGCTTGTCTTGCGTCCATCATGACGAGGTGTAATGGTGGAAGTAAAAGTAGTGCTTCCATGGCAGCTGTGGGCGTGGTTCCCATCACTCCTCTTATCAGCAGACATGCCATTCTCTGTACTTTGCCTAGCTTGGAAGTTGTGCTTTTTAGGTTGGTTCTTTCACGCCATACAAGCGCACCGTATGTAATGATGGGTCTTGTCACCACAGTATATAACCCATATACAACCATTTGGTCTTGGTGGGGTTTCAATCCCTATGTGTGTCCGACCATCCGTTTGGTTGTATTAAGAACGCTGATGGCCTTCATTGTAACTTGACTTTTTGTGTCATCGAAAGCGTGACTCCGTACATCGTAGATGTCATCAGTTATTTGTCGTTTGGTAAACGGAACGATTGCTATCTTATGTGGGTTCACTGATATTATCTAACATGCAACTACCCACTAAACATGATACGTAACAATAACATTAAAAAATATTATTTGGAGGTAGATGTTTCAATGTTATAATTGAATGTTGCTATAATGTGGTAACAATGATTAAAATAGTCCATGTTGTCTTGTATAATGTTGAAATAATATTAAACGATAAATGTATCTTCTTCAACGTTTATAAAATATTATTTATTTAACATTGGACAAATGTAACAAAATAAACATGAAAATAATATTAAACTCTAGTTAAAAAATTATTGCAAATCTAATGTTTTTCTGAAATCTGTGGGAAACGTTTATATAATATTATTTATTCGATGTTGGATAGATGTATGAAAATAAACTTTGTATGTATTTGAATCATCCGACATTTGAGGCGGCAAAACCATTAATCATAATCTCCATAACCTTAAACTGTGAAACGTGTTGTGTGTGTAGAGTCCATTTTTTATTTTTTCTTTGCCGTGTGTGTTATCAAATACTTTAAGTATTTAATCGTATTATTTTGAGTTGTATTGTTGCCAGTGCCATTTCAAAATGAGATGAACTTCTCACGTTTGAAGAAATGATCAAAACTGATCCAGAGGTTAAATCCCAACTGGTAAGTACATACATAAATTTTAAATTATACAATAGAAAGTGATAATTGTAATATCCATCTGTCTTTAAAACCTCAATAAAATAAATTTATTCAACTTTGTTTAACATATTACAATTAACAATTATACGATTTCAAAACTGAAAATCAAGAATTTCACTCATATGCATAACAGTATATAGTTGAATGTTACATTTGGTTTTATTTGTTGCAGAGGACTAAACTAAGCTTTGTAGGAGGATCAGATTTTAAAAATCTAATTCGAAGATGCCTCCCCAAGCTTTTAACCGATGAGCTGGCTCAACAGTGCTCGTGGACGGGGCAAAAGAATAATTTTCAAGTTGGCAACTTTTGTATGATGAAGATTTTCACTGGTAAGTGGTCTATTTTAAAAATCAAACAATGTGTTATATTTATGATATAAATTTAGTTAAGACATTACTTAATACATTTTTTTAATTTAATTTTAGAAGCTGTTAGTGAAAATTTTCCTTTCTCCAAGCAAAGGGAGTTCGAGCTAGTAGTCATGGAATGGCTGAGATTTGCCACTCAACGTTTAAAAAGAAATATTGAATAACTTAGATGTTTTTATAAAGATTTTTACATTTAATATATAAGTTTTATTAATTTAAAATAAATACTTGTTTATAACACGAAAAATCATATCTTATTAATTTAAAATCGAAACAAAATGAAGCAATATGATACCTAATTTTATTTTTTGTTTATCGTGGTGATTTATGAGTCAATACCCGATTTAAAATATTTAAAAAATAATGTGAGAAAACGATGTTTTCCAATATGAAAATCATATTTAGGTACTACAAATATGTGTATTATACTTTTTAACATTACTGAATATGTACATTTAGTTTCACAAGTAATTCACTCCAAAGAGAAGACGCATTCAGGTAGCATCTGTTTAATTTGAAAGATTAACATATGTTACCTGAATTGGTTTTCTCATTGAAGTGAATTATTTATGAAATGAAATAATATACATACATATTCACTAGTTAAAAAGTAAATATCAATTAAACGTTACGAAACAATCAAAATAAATGTTAATGTAATGTGATCCATACATTAATTTGACATTAACATAATGTTAAAAAAATATGAAATATACATTGGTAGAATGTTAAAAAGCAAATATTTTTAATGTTAATTAAACATTCAATTACATTTAAAATATATCAAACTAATATAATAAAAACATTGATTCAACATTATAATAACGTTTAAATTTAAATGTTTTCAATGTGATGTTAAAAATTAGCACAAAACGCAGTTGTCACAACATTACACTAACGTTAAAAGTCTCAAAAAAAAACATTACAAGGTAACAATTTCATATTGTCACTACATTTTAATAACATGATTTTGTTTAGTGGGTAAGAAAAAGGTTACGTGTCGTTTATGCACAAGTGGTACTATATGTGTTTAAAATGCAATATACATTTGCATCCAGATTGTTTTGAACCATTTCATAGAAATGAAATAAAAAACAATTTTTTGCACTTGCAGTATTATGATTTCTTTACCCCAAATCTCATGATTTTATAAATTTCATTTCAATTTTTTTTTCGAATTGATTTGCTACATATGGTTCGGTTTTTATTGAAAAACCAGCATTTTTATTTTAATGCTTGGGATTTAATGGGTTAAGAAGATATAAACAAAAAACATTTCCGAAACAAACTTCCGAAAGTATTAAAAAATAGATTAAAATTTTTAATGACAACGAGTAGTTTTATTTCAGGTGTGCTGCAAAAAAATAATTTTTTAATTTCTATTTGTTTTATTTAAAAAAAAACTATACGTACGGTATTCAAAATTCTATTACAAAATGAAAACAGATCTTTTTTATAAATAAGATGGCAGCGTACATACTAAACATTTTATTGGTATTTGAAAATTTGATACGAGTAAATAGCACCTCTTTTTATTATAAAATTTAGTTAAACCACACAATAATTTAACAGTTTTACTGTTAAAAACAAATAAATAAAACAATACTGTAACAAAAATTATAAAATTACTATAATGGACTCCTTTAACATGCTCACAAAATCTTCTTTTTAATAATACATTCTTACTTAAATAAAGCCATTTCAATTTATTAACATTAATTATAATTAATTTTGCATTATAAAAATATCGCATCCTAAAGGGTTGAAATATGGCATTAAGTTGGATAATTTAAATTTTATTGAATCAACTGAAACTTGATAAAAAATATATTGCTATTTTTCGGATGTACTTAATAAAACTAAAACATATAATTAAAATAACCAGATGTTACAAATATAACAAAATGTAATGTTGGACTTTCATCCTTGGGAATGTAAAAAAAAAGTTAAAAACGTTTAAAATAAATAATTTAAACTTATATACATCTAGGCTATCTGTATTCACAAAACTTTTAAATAATCAGTCTCTAAAGGCACATATTTTGCATTAATTGGTAATTTATTTTTCCTTTCCACAGGTCAAAACTTTCTACTATTCGTGAAGCGTATCTACCGAAATAGCAAAATCTCTATGAAAATTGGACATACGCGCAGGTGTGCCTATTTTCATATTAATCTCGTCTCTCAAATAATTCAGCACTTTTCTCACTTCGACGCTTTGAGCTGGTGCTAATCTTAGAGCTTCCTTAACGTCACTTAAGGCATTGTCGTACATTTTCAAATCTAACCGAGCTTTAGCCCGTGCATAATATGCTTCGTATGACTCCGGTTTTAATGTCAATACTTGATTTGCTAATTCAATCGCCTCGTTAATTTCCTAAAAACGCAATTAAATCAAATAAACAGCATGTAATTTTTTAATGCATACAATTACTTACATTCATTTTTCGTTTACAGCGAGACTGATTAAGTAAGAAATTTATTCGGAGTTGGAAAAATGCGTGACTGCTTTCGCTCTGTTCGTCGTTTGGAAATTTCTTCAAAGCATATTGGTAACGATGTGCGGCTTCTCTTAATCTGTTTTTTCTATATAAAATGTTACCATCTTCTAATAGTTTATTAAGAAGAATAAGCCTAAAAATATTGATTTTAAAGTTAGTGGCCGTTATACAAATAGTACGTATTACATGATGTCTACTTTTCCAGCAGCCATTGCCCATGTTGCAGGTCCTAATTTAGCACCTTTTTTTAAAAAACACTGAACGACTTGTATGTTCCTACATCCGATTGCGCGATCCAATGGTCTCATACCGTTAATGTCAACATGTTCTATTAGAGCGCCACGTTCTAGGAGCATTTGAACTATGACAGGATTTCCTTGGAATGCTGCTAAATCAAGAGGAGTTCTTCCAGTTTTGTCAGTATGATTTATATTTGCATTTCGATCTAATAATGTTTGAGAAGCCTGTAATCTGCCTCTTAAACACGCCCATCCTAATGACGTTAGTCCTTCTCGGTCTTGTTTTTCTATTGCTGCTCCTAAAAATGATAGTGTTAGCGTTTTAAAAATAATAACCATTATCATCACCTTTATCTAACAGCAATTCTAACAGTCCTACATGACCTTCAGAAGCGGCTAGCATTAGAGGTGTACGGCCATTAGCTTCGCATTGTTCTATAGCTGCATGATTTTGTAACAGCTTCTCGGCAATAGCCCAATGCCCTTCTTTAACAGATAATAACAAAGGCGTCATCTCTTTTCTATTTGTTATTGATATATTGGCTCCTCGGTTGATAAGCGCCGTACAAACGTTATGACAACCGTTTGAAGATGAAAGAGTCAATGCGGTTTCTCCAGTTAAATTATCTATAGTGTCAACGTTTACTTCGGCCATATCTAATAAATACTCCACTATATCAGTATGACCTTGACCCGCAGCAGCAATTAATGCCTGCTGAGCAGCTTCAGAAAGTTCTACGTGGTCAGCATGTTTTAAAATCCAATCACAAGCTAACAAGTAACCAACTACATTTAAATATCCATTTCTAGCAGCGTGTACTAGTGCACATTGACCTGCAGTATCTGGATGCCCCGGGCTAGCGCCCGCTGCTATTAGTTGACGTACTACATCGCAATGACCTTTTGCAGATGCCAATGATAAAGCAGTAGATCCTTGACTATTTGTTAACTCAACGTCAGCTCCAAACTCTAGCAAAAGAGATACCATCGGAATTATACCTTCATGTGCGTACATACACAATATAGGTGCATTTCCTAGATAATTTGTTATAAAGTTTGGTGAAGCTCCGGCTAACAAAAACAATCTGGACACTTTAACATTTGGACTGTAAATGTTACGAAGGTTACATATCGCAGCACTAACATTTTCAGAACTTTCTGCCACCCAAAACGCTTGTAATTCTCTAGATGATATTATGGGATAATTCATATTTCTGTACACGTGAGCTTTTAAAATGTGATGACCTAGTTCCAACGATTTTTCAGGATCCAATGGCGCCTGTACTCTAGAAAGCCTAAAGGCAATACCGGAATGACCAGATCTTAAATCGCACAAAAATTTCGTGCTTTCATTATCATCTCTTCTTATTAACCACTCTCTAAATGACGGATGAAAAAACATGTATGTGTTATCTAATCGTTTTACAAGAAATCCAGACAGTAGTTTAAATCGCTGTAAGAACTCGTCCCAAGGTAAAAAAGCATCCACTAGTAAAGAATTAATTGAATAATAAATTTCTACAAGTGTTAGAGGATACAACGCAGACAAACACACACTTAAAATGTGCGTCACTTTATCAAAGGAACGTAAAGTAGGAAATCTTAAATTAAAATGCAACAGATAAATTTGAGCTAAACTTACAGGTAATACTTTGTAACCAGAAGATTTAGCTACTAAGTGTCCTCTTTCTAGTAAATCTAATATAAGTTTAGCAAATAAAAATGATCCTTGACTTAGGTGCAATAAATGTTGAGAGAACTTGTGTTGCACAATATTTCCGCTTTCCTGCTTTCCAGTAGCGGTTGAAGTAATATTAGTTTGAATGCTTGGACTATTTTGCAATCTAAAATTAATGTAATCTAACATATCTTTTTGAACGTTATCATTGCCTCTGTCTAAACTAATACGTGTGTATGGCAGCTGCTTAGTAATGTCTTGCAGTTGTGTGCGAACTGTTGTCAGAACTTTTAACCATGATGGAAAACTAGGCATGTGCTTGACGAGAAAAGACGTAATTGTATCACCATGGTCAGGTCTATGATACTCGGCATCACAAAGAGCGTCGATTAAAATAACGTAATTTTGCCCTTCGATTTTTCCTACTCTTTTCAAACTAGCTAAAGGTTCAAGAATACCTCTATTCAATGCAAGATCTGGATTTGCAATACACTCTTTTAGAGATACTACACCTTGTAAATGGGGTTCATTTAATAAATAATCTCTATATGCAGATAATTGTGGTGCTTGACATAACTGTGCTGCTAAAGAATGTATAAAATCAGGTACTAAGCACGTATTATTATTATCTGCTTGACAAAAATGGTATCCCACAACTTTTCCAGAAAGTTGTCTTATTCTTTCAGAGACGAGATCAATTTGGTAATAAATACTTTGTGGACTTAATGAACGATCAGTCACGTGTTGTATTTTACTTTGATACGCAGGCTCTTTTCTTCTACCAAAACAACTATATTCTACAAGTTGAAGAATTAATGCAGTTTTTCCAGTACCAGGATTTCCTGTTAGTAAAACACCGGGACTAGATGACGCTATAAGAAAAAGCATTTTACGTTACTACATATAACAACAAAAAGATACTATAATTACTTATTATATCTTCAATTTCTTTTATAAGCCAGTGTCGACCCAAAAACAAAGGATCTGGTTCTTGAAGAGGAACCTCAAAAAATAATGGCTTTAAAGTGAGCTGTGGAGTTCGATACTGTGCAAATCGTATTTTAGGATCTATCGGTCCTTTTATAATCGCAGCTCTGGCAGACCTTCTTATACAGGTTTTCCTGGATTGGAACGTTACGAGATCATCTGAACATATAGGTTGGGGTGCTAAAAAACATACATTAAATAAAGTTTTATAACCCTTGTAACCTTGTAACCTGTGACACTATGTCTTCTACTAACGGGACTGGAACTACAATTACTTTGTCCGGACATCGACATAGACATAAGTGAACCGACACTATCAGAACTAGGATTAGTTCTATGTTGATCTTCTGAACTTCCGGTTAAGGTCGATACTGGACTAGTATTCGATGACATCATTGTGTTGTTATCGTAGCTAACTAAAGATGTGCATGATTCATGAGGATTGCGGATGGTTGACCTTCTTTGCCGTCGTGCTTCATCTCCTAATAGTAAACCAAGTCGCATGTACATATCACTATCCGATGATTTTTTTGGAATCATAGATTTCACGGTTCCTCCTTCGTCATCTAGAAAATTATGAAAAAAATAATTTTTGCAAACTTTTGAAATTTTTGTAGTGCATTTGTGTCAAGTAAAACAAATAAAAATAAACGCAAATTATTTATAATAATAAGAAATGTGCTAACGTGTTGTAGCATGCAAATAATTATTTTAGTTAAAATGCCAAGTGCATTTTGAGAACTCTGCATATGTAAAACAAAATGCAGCAATTTCACAAATAACACATAGTAAAAAAACAACATGCAACTGACAAAATCAAGCATAACAAAACACACGAATTATCCTGCCTGAAACAAGTTGATTCAGTCCTGTGTTTGCGGTAGAGCTGCCAGCAGACCACAGAGACCGAATTTTTCCTAAAATTACACTGGGCCAATGTCTATTTTCTGTAGAAGTTGCAGAAGCACTCATGGAAGCTATAGAAAATGTATGTATGTAAAATGAATGTATACGTTGACGTAAATATTAAATGAATGAACCGCACTAAATTTATGAAAATTTATAAATTACATTTTAATAGCATTACCTGATACCGCGGAATCTCCACCAGCCTGTCGTGCTGCTCTTTGAGCAAAAGAGCTTCGTAGTGCCTTTGGACTTAAGAAGAACTTTCGTCTACTTTGAGGAGGTGTGGGACAACTTTGTGTCATTACGTGGTCTGTGCGATTTCTTGGATTAGATGGACGGGTTTTTGGCAGTTTTTCGGGATGACCTAATTCACTACTTGTTAAATCCTGGCGGCTCTAATAATACTATGTTTAAGAATACTCGAAATAAAATTCTGAAAAGACTTACTTGCATAAGTGGAGTAAAATGGCCATTAGTCTTCATTTTAGTTCTAGTTTGAGTTCGATCACAATGTTTTTCAGTCTGTATACATGAATTAGGATCAGCATATAAAGTTATTTCTGATCCACGTAGCCCTTGACAGCCTAATTGATTTTGATAGGTATTAACTGAAATTTAATAGTTTTTGTAAGAAAAAGCAACCAATATTGTTGTTATTAAATAGTATCTAATCACAATAATACTTAGTTAACATTGTTATTCTTCAGTGTAAATTAAATGACCTAGATTTCCAAATGCCAAAAGCACAGAAAAGTAGTAACAAAACAAACTTAAAGTTTAGTTTAATAAATGTTAGGAAAGGCACAATAACTATTAATCTGTATTTTCATAAACATTTGTTATCCTCTGTAATATGACTTTCTACTCTTTCCATTGTGTGTCTCAATAATCAATTTTCTAGATCGCGTTTAAAACTATCAATCCTGCATGTCATAAACAAAGAAATAAATAAAATAAACCGTTTTAAATTATTTTAAAGAACTGTTTTCGTTCTTAGTATTTATTTTTGGAATGCGAATATACAAACATAATACGCTTGATTATAATTTAAAAATCTCATAGTTTATAGATTTGTTAAAAATTATTGCGCGATCATAGTTCTATGGGCGCCTTTGTTTAAAATTAAAAAAGACTTGAAACTGCAATTCGTGATGATACAAAAGAACGAGTTTTTCCAATAAACTCGATTTGCTTTTATTATAGATCCCAGATAACAATTACTGTCATACTGTTAACGTTAACCTTCCGCTTGACACCTCATAAAGACAGCAACCAATCAATACGGAATAACTTCGTGGTGCAGCAATGATTGGGCATTTAACGTTAAATTCAAGCAAATACTTTGCAAGTTTATTTCAATTGTATTTTATCCAAATCATTATGATTATATATACCGTTACCGAATGCAATTGAAGTTTCGCGTTAATATTTTTATGCAATAACTACATACTATCAATAGTATAATAGTAATTAGAGCAACTTACCATGATCTGTTACATTAGACGAGCACAATGGGCATATTTCATTTGTAAACATACATGAATAACACCGTTCGTGTCCGCAATTATCTATTAATCTTCTCTTTTTACCCTTATCAAACGGCATGTTACAACTTGGACAATTTTCAGCATTTCCTCCAATATCTAACAAACGCCTGATAGCAGCCAAATCTAAAACAATAAATTTTGTTAGTATTATACAATTACAAATATAAGCAAAAGCAAAAGTAGATAGTAAAAACAGTTTTAAGTAAAACAATTATTTTAATTAAATTACTCTACCCTTGAACTAATAACCTTTTTTAATATTTATAGCGATTTCTAAAATGAAACTTGGAAAACAAAATAACAAAGTTCAATTTAAACTTTCTCAATTAGGTCACAAGTACGTATTTTCAAAAACATTATATAGTATGCAGCGGCGGTGCCAAGTTTTATTAGATGGAAGGCCACAAAACGGTATACTTTCGGATGGGAACAATTGTTTGCGTAGAAACAAGAAATCTTTTTAGTTTGAAAAATAAGTAATTTGTTTAAAAAAACTATCTTTACTAATAAAATTAATTTTGTTCAAGGATTGTGTTTTCCTCCCCCCTTCTGACACAATGTAATTTAAAAGAAATTCCTGAGTAAGCAATTAATAATATAAATATAAATTTTTTTACAAGTTTCCAAAAAGTAGGTTTAAAAACCTGTAAAAAGTTTATGTTAAACATGAAGAAATCTTAAATGTTAATAGGTCATACACAATAGAGTTCAAGTATTAAACAAATAATGTATATTACTTCTATTTTCCATGAAATTTCAATAAACGAGTTCAAATATAAGTTAATAATAGACATAAATCAAATACAACTACAACTCTTCGAAACTGCAGTTATAAAGATTGGATTTCTAACTTTTATCTGTTTTTATAATTAGTTTCTATATGTTACTCTATAAACAAACATTCCAAAAATGCAATTGTTTAGTATCCGTTCTTATAATTTCGGCAAAAAGTGTCAATTTCCTGTAGTTTCTTTTATATTTTATATTATAAGAAATCTTATTATTTTAGAGCATTTCCATAACAAGAAACTATAATGGCGCCGATTATTCACGCTGGATTAATGTTCTTATTAACAACTGATTTCCTTCTTTCCCCGTTTGTAAGCAACAAGTATTTATTAGACGTAATTTTTACCGTAGTGTGTACATAGTTTAAGGAAGGTAATTATTATTAACGATATAAAATTACAACAACGATGATTGCTTTTAATCTTCCTGTAACGACTACAGTTCTAATTGCAAATGCATTTCAAAACTTGTATTCTTAGCAAAAAAACTTACAATTTTATTACCAAATACAAAATGAAGTATTACTATGCTATTTACTTAAAAATAAACTACGTAATTATTATGAAGAGACAACGTGAAATATTAACATAACGGTAAACTTCATGTAGGGTAGATTAATATTTATCTCTATTAACGTTGAACAGCTTTAGTTAATCAATTAATTTTAAATTGATATAATAAACATTTTTAAGATACTAGGTCACACTGTTCTTTCTTAAATACTGCACACAAAGCATTATTCTTTAGATACAATCTTGTCGTATTTGACAGTTTTCGTTCTAGCAAAGACCGTTCTAGTAACATCGTAACATCCTTCCCTATAAGACATCATTGATAATTATGTACACAATAAGTCACAGTTGCCTTCTGATTGAAGGTGAATAGTTCAAAGTATTAACAGAACACTAATGTCAATCAGCTACATGTATGTATAATTTATAATGACAAGAATTACAGTTACACTGTCGATATAATTTACGACTCGTAGTTCTTGAAACATCTTGAAACTTTGCCACTCTTAGTAGTAAAATACTTAAACTACTTCATTTTCTCTGCCCTGGACAGTTACAATGTGAATGTCGTAAATAATAACATACCGAATTATCTTAACTTTACAATAAACCATGCATTCAAATTCTTATTTTGCTGTGAAACTACTTTAAAGTGTAATTATATAAACACCTGGATTTTCATATATATTTATGATATGTAGTTATGTTAAGAAACTACAACAAACGTAACTCTTATTAGTATCTGTAATTTTCCTGAAGAAGTTCATTACCACAATATAAATTAAGATTGTATTTATTGAAAAAAATTTTGTACAAGAACTGTTATTATAAATATTTACGTGTAATTTTTAAAATTCAACTTTACATTTTTCAAGTGCCATTAGAGATTTTTTTTAACTATTAGTTTCAGTTTTCAAAGTAATCGCAATAATTAACAATACCAATAATGAATCATTTATAGTTAAACAAATAGTTTATTGTTGTGATTTAATTTAGTTGTTTTTAAAATAGCTATTAATTAATTTTATTTCGACCAGTATAACAGTACATAATTATTATATACTTAATTATATTAAAGGTGACATTATTGGCGCCAATTTATCAACTGATTATAAAGTACAAAAATACATGTATTATTATTAATACAAGATAACATATTTGTAAAATAAAAGTAATAAGTAAATAAAAGTTCAAAGCTTTAGAATTGGATTACGTGTAGGTAAAAGAGTTTTTTTTAAATGCATAAAATTATATGTTGAATGTTGACCTAAGCATTTATAAAAGAAACAGGTATACGAGACAGAAAATGTATGTAGACAAAACAGTAACAATATAATGTATTGAGTAATCAAATTGAAAATAAAGTCAATGGTTAATTTGTTATGTGGTAAATTAAAAACAACTCGCTCAACTTGATATCAAATTTTATTTACAAATCCCCTCTTTTTGATAAATAGTATCACTTCCTTTGTAGGAAAATGTGTCCCACTTCTCGTGCCAAATTTTAAAGTACATTATATTACTCTAACATAATGTATGCGCCCATGTTATAAAAAAAAACTAAAATAAAACATTTACTGTAAAGCGTTTGCATAATTTATCTATGGAACGAATTTTACAAAAAAAAATGTTAACAGTTCAGTTCAGCCGGCAGAGCGATTGAAGAGAATAAATTTAAAGAAACAATTTTTAAAACTGCGTAGAAATTGAATAAATTAAACAATTAAACAGAATTGGTAACAAAGCATGGCAAGATGAAAAATACAAAAAGGTTGGGAGATAGGGATACAGATGCTAGTATATAAAAGAAGAGATAAACGGCAACATTTAAACTACATGGGAATTACATTAATGTGCATATTAGGAATGGCACATAAAAAAAATCTAGGAAGAAAGTTATAAAAAATAATGAAAATACAACTAAAAGATTTCCAATGTGGGTTCAGGAAAGGAAGAGGTGTGCAAGATCACATATTTACGGTAAAGCAAATAATAAAAAAATACACTAATTAAGCGATATTTGTGGCCTTCATTGACTTACAAAAAGCTTTCGACAGCATACCTAAAATCTTAGTGTGGAATGGTTTAAAACAAAGAGGAATTGATATTAAATTATGAAACTGCATAAAAAGCTTGTATATAAACACCAGTAATTATGTGAGAACTGTTAATTCACAATCAGAAGAGTTTACGACCAAAGAGGGTTTACGACAAGAAGGAGTACCCAGCACTGTATAATGTAGTTATAGACGATATAATGAAAGAATTAAAGGAAAAATGGTAACATGTATGCTGAAACTAGTGACAGGCTGGTAAGTGCGACAAATTTGTATTACTCGTTAAATAGTACATTTGTCAGAAAAAGAAATATCACAGAAAACGAAAATAACAATAATAAACAAAACAATTTTTAAGCCAATCTTAACATATGGATGTGAATGCTGAACAGGAACTAAACAAGTTGCCAACAAAATACAGACAAATAAAATGAAATATTCAAGGGGCGTGATGGGCAAATCGAGGCTAGATATGTTTAGGAATGACACAGTTGTTAAGGCCTTCAAATATTTTTGAATTTGCCGCCTATCTTTACCCCGCCTAACAAAAAATGTTAAGGAGGGGTTGCGAAATAGCAACCACTTCTGGTTCTGACGCGCGCGCTTAAGCAGGGTAAATGATAGTGCTTGTGCATCTAGTTTAATTTAATTAAGATAAAACAAAACATGAGGTAAACGATAGTGTTTGTGCACCTAGTGTAATTTAAATAAAAGAATAAACAATACATGGTCCTTCGCGTCGGATTTTCCGTGGAAAACCTGGAAAAATTAACCAACATTTAAACAAAGAAGAATTTGTTCACGTGGTGAAATTCGCGGCGTGGCATACTTTGTCAATCTACATGGGACGCAACCACCTTTACTCGTAGCATCGTTATTTTACTAATTAACCCGCGAGTGCTCCAATTTTTACACGTGGTTGTATATAACTTCCCATACAACGTCATACAAAACAGGATGTGCGTCATCTCCGCCATCTTTATGTTGCAACCCTAACTTGGAACAAGAGAGAGCTCCAGGACTACCAATAGTGCTACCAACATCAAAAATATAAATTCTCGAGGGCTTCTTCGATGTTGCGCTGCCAACCCTCACACAAAACCAGGTTAGTTCCCTATCTGTTCCTATCATAATTTACCTTTATTTTGATTAATGTGTTGCTTCAATAAGAATTATTCATTTATAATACGATTTATTCTATTAACTTAGTGCGTTTTTTCTTATTTATTGCCACTGCTTTACACGTATTGCCTTATTGGATTTAAATTATTACATAATTTCATAACAGTGTGTTATTTGCGCCTTTACAGCCATAAACGTGAGTTAATCTCTAAAGAATATTTATTTGTGTACACATTGTTAGTAAATATAATTAACCTTCGTAATGGCAAGGTCAAAAGAAATAAAGCACCTTGAAGCTGGAAAGCAATTACTTATAGAAAGATTAGAAAATTTTGTTTCATTTATAGAAACAATCGAAGACGATTGCTCAAATAAAACCACTCTTACCAAAATCAAATTACACTTGGATAGTGCTAGGGAATTTCCCGAAAAATATCATGAACTATGCGTAATGGATGGAATATCCACCGAGGTTGCCGAAGCAATGACTCCGGTCAATTTTTATAATGCTTATTTAGACGCAAGTACTCGCGCTACTCTTATTTTAGAAAATTTCAAAGATGAAGTAGTCAACCAACCTGCTCAACAATTAAATACCAGTAGCACGACTTCGAATAACGGTACAAATGCCAAGCTTCCTAGAATTTTGTTGCCTAGTTATAACGGAAGCTACACTGAATTTCAATCTTTCTTTGAAACATTCACATCGTTAATCCACGACAATGCTAATTTATCGGATATTGAAAAATTCATGTATTTGAAAGGGAGTTGTATTGGCCCTGCTGAAAAAACGATTGCAAATATTCAACCATCCGGGAGTAATTATAAGATCGCGTTTGATTTATTATGCGAAAGATATAACAACCCTAAATTAATTATATTAAATCATGTAAAGGTATAATCGAATTAAAACCCATTGTCAAAAATAATTCAGGGGATTTACGTAAACTTTATGACGATTATCTTAAACATATTAGGGCTTTACAAAATTTGTCAATACCCGTGGAAGATTGCGCGGCATTTATTTATTACATATTGATGTCAAAACTAGATACCTTTACAAAGTCCAAGTTTACGGAATATAAACCAAAATTAATACCAACTTTGGATGAGATAAATGAGTTTTTGAAGCGACAATGCGAGGTTATGGAGGAGATTGATACCAATAAAAATTCTAATAATTTTACGCCAACTGACCCATCTACCAAAAACAAACCAATGGTTCCGAATAGTTACAGACGCTCGCTTGTCTTAACTGCGGAAAAGTCTATTGTTTGCCCCAATTGTAAAGGAGATCATTATTTAAACCATTGTCCTAACTTTTTAGCGCTCACTACTCAACAACGCTATAATAAAGCTTATGAATTAAAAGTATGTAGGAATTGCTTGAGACACTCTAGTAGAAATCCTTGCAAATCAAAATATAATTGTACGTCTTGTAATAAAAGGCATAATAACTTGTTGCATTTTGAACGATCAAGTACATTTTCAATCTCTGAACCGGGTCCTAGTACTGCTGGCAATCCAGCTGCAATTATTTCGAATAAAGGAGCGGTTAATAATAATGCTAATACTAACACGCAATCAACACTTTTCTGCTTCAGAAGTGCTGATGTATTGTTACCCACTGCTTGTGTGAAAATATTGTCAAACGAAAATACTTGGCATATAGCAAGAGTTATTTTAGATACGGGCAGTCATTGTAACCTTATTTCCGAGGAGTTTGCAAAAAAATTGAACTTAAAGCGCAATAAAACTAACATTCAAATATTAGGCATCAATTCTTGCTCTTCTCAATCGACCTCTGCGGTTAATTTGAAAATAGCTTCCTTACATAACGATTTCAAAACGTCGCTGCAATGTCTTACTATTTCAAGCATTGCAGAAAATTTACCGCTTCGTTCTTTCGATAAATCATTTTTGAACATACCAGAAAATATTCGACTGTCGGATGAAAACTTTAACAAATCACTTCCCATTGACTTGCTAATTGGAACCGGCAATTATTATAATTTAATGTGCGTAGGTCAAATTTCACTAGGCAAAAATAGGCCGACTCTCCAAAAAACCTTACTTGGTTGGGTAGTATCTGGTTGTTATTATTCAAATCAAGGCTCTTCGGGTACAGTACACTCCAATTTAACTCTAAGGACCCTTCTTGTCCAAATGGTAATTTGAATAATTTATTACAAATTTTGGCATGTAGAACCGCTAAACCTAAATTTTCCAAAGAAGAAGCTTTCTATAAAAAGCATTTTGCTAAAACCACTCACCAAGATTATTCGGGTTGTTTTATTGTTTCTGTACCTTTTATGGTCAAGTTATCACAATTGGGCGAATTCAAAGAACGTGTTCTGCACTTAGAAAAGGAATTATTAAAAAATCATGTATTACGGGTCGAATACTCTAAATGCATACAAGAGTACATTGAATTAGGTCACATGACCAAACTTGAGCCACATTTCGAAGACCAACCATCTACTGTTGATGCCCTAGATTTGAAAATTTCAATATCTGATATACCACCATTCTTTCTCCCCCATCACGCTGTTTTTAAATTAAGCTCACTTACCACGAAGTTGCGTGTTGTGTTTGACGGGAGTGCGAAATCAAGCTCAAATATATCTATTAACGATACGCAAATCGTAGGTCCAGTAATACAGGACGACCTTTTTGCCATCCTTTTGAGGTTTAGGAAGCATCAGATAGCTCTGACTGGCGACATCGAAAAAATGTATCGCCAAATTCCTGTGCATCCTTCTGAGAGGAAATTTCAACAGACTTTTTGGCGTGAAAATCCTGACAAACCTATATAAATCTACCAACTAAACAGGGTAACGTTTAGAACTGCCAGTGCTAGTTATCTAGCTACTAAATGCTTGCAGTACTTGGCCGCTATTAACGTAGATCGCTTCCCAACAACGTGCAGGGTTCTTAAATCCGATTTCTACATGGATGATCTTTTAACTGGCGGTGATACAACTCCGGAGGTTTTAAAAATTCGTGACGAATTAACGTCAATACTAGCAAGTGCGGGATTTCCTATTCGCAAATTTCTGTCTAATAACGCTAATGTTCTCTTAAGTAACAGCGTCTCAGAAGCATCACTTCTTACTGTTCCTTTGTGCGAACGCGAAAGTAGCAAAGCTCTAGGTGTTTGCTGGAACTCCAAGTCAGACGTTATCCAATACAATATGCAAGTAAAGGATGGGGCAGTATTTGGTAACTCGAAAAGAAATATTTTATCTATTATAGCCCAACTATTCGATCCTCTAGGCCTACTTTCGCCTATCATTATTAATGGCAAACTGCTAATTCAAAAACTGTGGCAACTTAAAATCACGTGGGACGAAAGTATACCCCAGCATTTAAGCTCCGAGTGGGATTTATTTAAGTCGCAATTGCATTTATTAAATACTTTACAAGTACCAAGATGTGTTATAATTCCTGACGCCGTCGAAATTGACATCCATGGATTTAGTGACAGCAGCTCCAACGCTTATGGGGCTTGCGTTTATATTGTCTCGAGATTCGCACGGAAACGTATCTTGCCAGTTACTAGCGTCTAAGTCTCGGGTCGCTCCGCTTCAAGGGGCCACCATACCGCGTCTGGAATTATGCGCTGCTCTACTTCTCGCGGAGTTAGTCCAAAAGATTCAAAATTCACTTTTCATTTGCTTTAATAAAACCTATTTGTGGTCTGACTCGACTATTGTGATTAACTGGATCAGATCTGCTGCAAACAAATACAAAACCTTTGTAGCTAATAGAATTGCGACCATACAAGAACTATCCGATCCTGACGATTGGTTTTACGTACCATCCAAACAAAATCCCGCAGATTTGGTATCAAGAGGTTGTTCAGTTACCGACCTCATAAATAACTCTCTTTGGTGGCACGGCCCGTCTTACCTTGTTTCATCACCAAATGACTGGCCGGAACAAATCCATAAATCCGCTAATCAAATTATAGGGCCCGAGCTTAAGGAAAATACGAATATTAATACAAATCTTTTAGTTATTCAAGCTTCAACCATTTTTCAAAAATATTCGTCATTAACTACCTTAAAGCTCGTGGTCGCGTGGATGCTACGCTTTGTTAAAAACGCTCGGACAAATAAAAATAGTCGTTTACTAAAAAACTTGCAAGCGTCAGAATTACAGCAAGCCATGAACTTACTAATAAGGCTGTGTCAGAATGAAACCTTTTATCACGAAATTCGATGTCTAAAATCTAAAAAACTATTAAAATCCAACACAAATATTTTGCCACTCAACCCTTTTTTAGACAAAAATGGTATATTAAGAGTGGGAGGAAGAATACGAAATTCTAACTTTGCATTTGACAAAAAATTTCCTGTATTATTACCCAAGCATCATTTGCTTACTAAACTAATTTTTGATTATTTTCACAAATCTATGCTGCATTGTGGTTCGCAACAGCTAGTAGCTAGCCTTCGCGAATACTATTGGCCCATATCAGCTCGAAGTCAAGCTAGGCAAACAATTCATAACTGCATAAAGTGCTTTCGTGCCAATCCTAAAGCTTACAGCCCTCTAATGGGCGATTTGCCAGCCAAACGTCTCGAAGCCAACACTTCTGTATTTTCAAATGTAGGGACAGATTATGCCGGACCCATTCTAATTAAGGACCGTAAGCTCCGTAGAGCAAAACTGATCAAGGCTTACATATGTCTGTTTGTGTGTTTAGTAACAAAAGCCGTCCACTTGGAGCTGGTCACAGATTTATCCACGGCAGGTTTTCTTACAATGTTCAAACGTTTTATAGGTCGCAGAGGTGTTCCTGCCTCTATAACCTCTGACAACGCTGCCAATTTCAAGGGTGCTTCGAATCAATTAAAAGAGATTTATAAATTTTTCAATGCAAAAACTTCGAAAGAGGAGATATCGGGTTTTATGGCAATTCATAATATTAAATGGGATTTTATAATTCCTAAAAATCCTCATCAAGGAGGTATGTGGGAGAGTGGCATTAAATGTCTAAAGGCGCATCTTAAAAGGGTATTAGGTAACACTTGTTTAGATTACGAAAATTTTTCTACATTATTAATTCAGATCGAAGCAACACTTAATTCCCGTCCGCTTTCTCCGCTAACAAACGATCCTTCTGACACTAATCCACTTACCCCAGGTCATTTCTTGATTGGAAAACCTCTTTGCACTTTGCCCGAAAATGACTTGGTAAACGTGAATGAAGCTAAGCTAACAACATACCAACGTATTCAAAGTTTGGTCCAGCATTTTTGGAAGCGATGGTGTCGTGAGGTAGTACCTGAGATGCAACGTAGAACCAAATGGTATCAACACATGCCAGCATTGCTTAAGTTAAATTCCTTAGTTATCATAAAGGAAGATAACCTACCACCACTCCAGTGGCTATTAGGGAGAGTTGTAGAGGTCCATGTCCATCCGGACAACATAATCCGCTCAGCGACGGTCCGCCTGACGAATGGACACCTCCTGAAGAGAAGTGTTAATAAGTTGTGTGTGTTGCCGGGAGTGTAAAAAAGCAACAATTTTTCGTAATGTGATGCATGTGCAGAAGAATTTAGCTGTCAAAAGGTGTTTATTTTAGTGTCTTTTATATGTTAACGTATTAGATTACAGATCTTTTTTCTTGTTTTTACTAGCTTAAGTCGAGGTATCCTTATATGTTCGTTTCTATTGATGTACAAATTTGATTGTTTTTTTTTAAATCGATTGATTTCAAGGTGGCCGGCATGTTAAGGCCTTCAAATATTTTTGAATTTGCCGCCTATCTTTACCCCGCCTAACAAAAAATGTTAAGGAGGGGTTGTGAAATAGCAACCACTTCTGGTTCTGACGCGCGCGCTTAAGCAGGGTAAATGATAGTGCTTGTGCATCTAGTTTAATTTAATTAAGATAAAACAAAACATGAGGTAAACGATAGTGTTTGTGCACCTAGTGTAATTTAAATAAAAGAATAAACAATACAACAGTAAGAAAAGCGTTAGATGAAAAACCGATAATAAACTCAATCAAACGCCAACAATTAAAATGGTTTCGACATCTAGTGAGGATGGACGAAAGAAAAATACCGATGAAAGTATGGGAAGCAAGATCATGGGAAAAAAGGAAGACCAAGAAAGTCATGGGACAACTTCCGGAAAAAAGGATTGAACTAGAATAAAGGAAAAGCATTAACCAGAGACAAAAAAGAATGGGCTAGGAAAATATACATATAGTACATGAAATATAATCAGATGAACTTTTCGAAACATAGTTATATTAGAATACACCAGAATTTGAGTTTTAACAAAAATTTATTTGTGTATATATGGAATATAAAGTACTTATTTTAGTTATGTAATTAACACATATACGGTACAATTAAGGTACTTATATATGTTACAATTGTGATAAGAAATGACATAAATATTTATTTAGATAAAAAAAATAATGTAAAGGTGCATAAACAACAACCGAAAAAAATTTTGTTAATACACAGAACACATTTACTAAAAATAAAATGACAGTGACTGTAAATGCGATTAAATTTATGGCAGATTCAAGAACCAAGCAAAAACTAGAACGTATAAATATAAATCACTGCAGACCAATCAATTCCAAGTCACATGACAAGAAGAAATAGGTTCTCACATTCTAAGATGACTATATTTTTTTTAGTAAATAGAATTCAAGCAGTTGAATATACTATTGTGCCTTGGCGTATTTGCAGTTTCAACAATAAATTTACAGTAAGATACACAACAGAAGAAAATGGTAAGACCGAACAACTTAGTCAGACATTTGTAGAGGAAGCTGAAACTCGAACATAATATAAGTAATTTAGGTAGATAGATTTTATTAAGAGAACCTATTCATTCTGAAACCTATTTTATAAACCAATTAGTCATAGACAAAACACCAGCTAAAGTAAAGTACGAGTGTAAACCTAATTATGATAAAGTTTTTAATTATCATGTACGCACCTAAGGAAATAAGAAAAGGAAACTTTACAGAGAATCTTTAAGATGCAAATTTGTTGTATATTCTAATAACAAATATCAGTTATGACACAATAAAGATATAAAAATTATAAAAACTAGAGATGTTATTTTTGAAAATTGGACAAATTAGAAGAATTGTGAACTCTACACATTTGGAAAAAGTAAAAACAAAAATAGTATATATAATAAAAGTATAAACAAAGTACAAAACCACCTGCTTGGTGCGTCACCGGGATCATTCAAGGGGTCCGTAAAAATCAAAATTAATTTTGGGGTCCCTGACCAACGTTTAATGTGAAATTAAAAAATTGTGTCGAATATATAAAATATGGCTTTATTCCGTTTCCAGAAAATAGTACTTTGCCTGTATGTCTTCTACGTAATAAAACGATGTCAAACAATTCAATGAAACATTTTATAAGAATCCTTAATAACAAAAAAGCTAAGGATTAACCGTCTTTTCAAACAATTAATGAAAAATATTTGATGCAATATAATATTTTTTTAATAATGGCAAACTGCGTAAAGCCGCACACTATTGGTGAAGAACTTATTCTACCAGCTGTAAGTGAGGTATTACGCACCGTGTTGCACAAACCAGTTTTCGATATTATAAAAAGAATTTCACTGAGTAATAATACTGTACGAAGAGTGTAGATAACTATTATATGACTGCTAAAAAACAATACTACTTTATACAATTTGACGAGTCAACATTACTAGAAAACTATTTACTTTTAAAATTTGTAAAAGAAGAAAAATTTTTCCAAGAATTATTTGCTACATGTATGAAAACTGATACAATCGGTGAAACGTTATTTACCAAATTAAAAGATTTTTCGATGTAAAACCCTTGACTAATATCATCTCCGTAGCTACTGACGGTACATTGTGTCATTTATCATCATTTGGTCGCAAAAAACCTTAGTGAACGTTTGCATGGATCACTACATTATGTTATTAGAGCAGTTAATAAAATCAAAAGGAATGCCTTAAATGAGAGTTTAGTTTGGAAAATGATAATGATTATAATCGTTTACTACTTAACACAGAAGTACGTTAGTTATCTAAAAGTGCATGTTTGAATTGCTTTTATTCGCTCTTTGATTCCGTGTTGAAATTCCTGGAGAGTAAAACCAATAGTTTGCAGCCCAATTTAATTATCTCAAAAAATGACATTGCTTATATGACTGATTTATTTGCCAGATTTAACGAGACTGATTAGCTGAAACTAATGTTTAAACAAGGTTACGACAACTTCTGGTTAGAAAAACAGATCCCAATTTAATATCCAGCATTATGGGTTATTGTACTGAAGCTGTTGATTGCTTTTCCGTCTTTCTATTTGGCAGAACGTGGATTCAGTGCCGTTATGAGCCTATCACAAAAAAAAGAAACCGAGTAGAAATTAGTACTCATGGGGATTTGCTGTTGCTACTCAAAATATTGAGCCGGACATAAATACACTCATAACATCCCATCAGGTTTATCCAAGTCATTAAAATTTTGTTTTGTATTTTAAAACAAACGCTATAATTTCAATACTTCTTTAACAAAATGTTTTATTTATACTGTATTTTTAAGTCACAATTTACCATTCAAGACATCAAAGTTAAATTTGTAATTTTTCTATTGTGCATTTAGTAGTTTTTTCACTCAGGGGTCCGTGGGCAAGTTTTGACTATGAAACGGGGTTTGTGGGTTAAAAGAGTTTGGGAACCACTGATCTAACGTATAACAGAGAAAGTAATAAACTCGCCAAATGTATCGACATGAAACATTATTTTATAAGAGTGAAAGCAGAAGATGGAAACATTCTAGTAAAATATATGCCAACAACTAAACAAATTGCCAACTTATTAAAACGTTAGAAACAAAATGTTATTTAGAGTTGAGAAATTACAGAGTTAAGAAGGGCTGTTAAATGTAGACTCCGACTGCAGTTGTATTTAATAAATACACAAGACACAAAATGCATGTACGTAAACGTAAAAATGTTATGAAAACGTTCATCTTATAAAAAAACCTTAATAAAGCATTTATCGTAAAACGTGTGGATTATTTATATATGGCAAGCATTTGCAAAGACAAAAAACATTGTAAAACAACATATTAACTGTAAGTAAAAAAAAAATTACAGTAATATTAGTAACGCATATTATAGGTTTAATTAATTTTCACGTAAGTAATTAGAAACTATCAAATCAGGCCTTACATCAATATTTATGGTTCAATGAGCATACGTATTTTTACTGATATGGTCGAATGCGTTTCGCAATATAATGTCTCGAATTTTTTAGTTTTTATTCTGACAAAAGTATTTTAATTTATAATTTTATGATGTAAATTATAATATTGTTAAATACAAGTATAATTGTATTCTGTTTATGCTTAGACTGGAGAAACTATCTATCATGTTGTATTAAAATCGTATAGTATCTATTTTATTAATAGAGTATTACTGACATACCTGAGAAATCAAGAATTATATTAATCTTAAAACCTACCTAACAAGTTTGCTACTGTTGATAACAGCTCACTTACTAAATAAACACTCTACACTACAACAATAATTAGAGATTATAGCAGTTATGAACGGTAACATCTTCAAACAGTACATAAAGTTAGTATTTGAAATTTAAAATAATTAAGATTATGTATTGCTTGAGTTAAAGTTTGTTGCGTTGGATATGCCAATTAATAAAAGTTTGAATTTACTTCGACAACTTCTACCCACACTCGCTTATAGCAGTTTATTCACAATCAAGGCGAGTTCATTCATTTCTTTCATTCACTTTATTGGTGTTATTACATTACACATAAACACGATATCGCATTTGGTAGTTGTAACCATATTTATCAATTTATTATTTAGTATTTTTATTTTTATTTATAAAGAAAATTAGAATAAGCGTTTGAATCAATGAGATTGGCAGCTCAAAACACTCAGTAATTGAATTCGGTCTGCGAAGAGACCTTTGCGAAAGCTTGGTACCACTCCTGATGACCAACCTACGCATCACCCACGGTATGCCCACGTTAACACCTGCTGGTCGTTTAAACACGGTTTTTACTTATCATTTCCTTAATATTATATACTTTTACACAGGAGAAACTTAGAAAATATGAAAAATAGCAAGATGCGATTCATTTCTTCGGTTGAATTCGTATTAAAACCGTATCATTTATAATAAACACAGAATAAGTTTAATGAAAGGTGAGAATCTGTTTACATTTAGTGTAAACCGCTAACGATAAATCGTGATGACAGTCGACTAAATTGCTTAATTTTGCAGTTCTAATATTGATTAAAGCATCGATTAACTTTCACGCTAACGATAATCAAACATTTATTGCATAATTTTAATATTTAGGTATTTTATTATTTAAATAAGGAACTTAGTAATAACAGATAATTTGCTTTGCGATTTACATTTTATTAGAAGAAAACAAACGAACAAAACCTATTTGCATATAGATAGTTAAAAAGCATACGTACTTAAAAAAACAGTTTTACACACATAAAATGTTAGTAGTGATGCAGAATTGTATCATTCGTACGTACAGAAGCTTTATAGTGGTTTAGACAATAGTATATGGCAAAATACACTAAACATTAAGCAAAAAACTACGACCATGTTTTTCTTGTACAAGAGATATACAATGTAATTTTAGAAAACTACTCTCACTGATTTTTTTATTTATTTCATCCACCCTTGATCAATTACTACACATGCCGTTGATAAAAGAAATTATCGTAAAATAAAGAAAACATTGTAAATAAATCAAGAACAAAGTTTTTTATAGATACAGAAATTGTAAATAGATATACCTAACTTAAGCACGAATTGACTCTAGTGTCATAAAAATCTAAATTTTTCTCACATCAACATCGATCCTTCATTGCTGTGTATGTAGTAATCCACAAAATTAGCGATCTTAAATCAGCGACCACTAAAAAAAGCCACCATCAGTAGCGTAGAGATTCAAAACTGGTCTACAACAAACGTATCGAGTAACCAGCGATCATCTCAACAAACCAATTAAAATCAGTAAATAGCTTATCTGTATATCCTATCGTGCCTACTAGCATTGCAATTAACGCGACCAAGCCAATGGATTCGTGATATAAATCAAAATATACTTTGTAGTATTACAAAAAAAATAATTACCATCTTTACGATGGGCAAAGGGTACTCCCTGAAAACGGTGGAAAGGTGCGAATCGTTACAATAAAAACTAATAGTGAAGTGATAAAACGTGGTGTATAAAACATTGGTGTATGTTAATTGTATCGTGGCCACCACATAAAGTATGTCATACGCGTGTTGAACATCTTAGAAATTTGAGTAACTGAAAAATTGCGTGCTTGCCATTTGATATTCCTACAGTGTGGCGCGAATGTTAATTTTTTCTCAACAATCTCAAACCAATAAGCGAAAAACAAGAAGAGAGGTTCTATCAGGACATAAAAGAAATAGAACAAAGAAAAGTTGGATTCAAACAGAACGGTCAATGAGCCCAAAAAGAGCGGAACGACCGTCCAGTAGTTCACTCATTTGCACAATTGCATTGACCGATGCATTGACATTGTTTTACCCCTAATGTCTTTTACGTTGTGGTTTTATCTCGCAGTTTTATTTAAAACAATTTTAAATAAATCCCGCCACGCTATCAATTTGTCAAATTAGTTTGCTCGTAGCTACGGTGTCACAATACCAATCTTGTACTTTCAAATAGTCAATTCACTTTGATGTAAAGGTACACCTGATTGGTCTAAATCAAATAACCCGCCAATTATTTCTGAACCATTCAAAAGCACCTCTTGTTTTATGTACGCACTGAATACTCTAACCTCTTCTTAGCATTCACTTTCAAGGCTTTAATTATTTTAAATTGACAAACATGCCATATACAAAACGGTTACTTATTTAAACTTTAACTTTATTAAGTTTAGCATTATGACATTATATATTAAGAACAATAAACAATGAACTGAGAAGCAAAGATTCTACTAGCTACCCAAATTATTTACCGATGAACAACGTTTTTACAAAAACTAGAATTAATTCAGACTAGTACTAAACTTAACTAAACAGGATACAATTCTTGGAGAATCTATATCTACAGAGGACAGGTATGTATTACCATTAAAATTAATATTTTATTATTCTTGAAGTCTTCTCCACAGTATTACTTCACCAATATGTATTACCATTCTGAAGTTACATCTTTCTTATAAGTATTCACTAAAATATATTACATATTACTAGTAACTTGGCACTATTTGGTTGATGAACAAATTCTCAAAAATTTAAGTTTCAGTACCCGTATTTCAATTGTTAAATACCTGTAGAACAAATTTTGTATTAAGAAAGTATCCAAACATTGCTACTACTCTCAATTTATTCCAATTAATTAATTTGAATAATCATTCTGACGTTCCAGAATAACCCTTACAATTTTTTGTTTACATTCTTTTTGAACATATTTGTTCTTAATGCTTCTTAATTTAGATACAACAAAATTGACAAAACCTGCCACATATCCTCTTATGCGGAAATCTTTTTGAAAATCCCTCAAATTTCTTTGAAAATTGACTCACATTCCTTATTTAGATTAATAGCTGACTTTCGCTTTTTTGTTGATATAGAAGCAGGTGCTACTTTAAGTTCAGTATCGTTAGTAGTGGTTGAATATGTTAGTTCAGTTGTTTCATCCAGGTAAAACTTAACATAATGTATGCAATGTATAGAAACCAATATTTTATTTCAATCTTTAATAAAAGATGGATCTTTTTACCACAAATATAAAGGCACCGACACTATTGTTTTATTGGCTGTAGTGAATGCTGACTACAAATTTTGAGGGGTTAACATTAGTAGAAATGAAAGTCTAAATGATAGTGGAATATTTCAAAGAAGCCACTTAGCTTATGCCGTTGCTATCACAATTTGAGAATTTGCTCTTGCTTGCCTGGCAGAAATAAAAAGGTGCCATTTGTGCTTACAGCGGATTATACGTTACGCAACAACATTATTAAACTCCATGGCCTCTCAGATCAACAAATAATGTACAATTATCGAGTCTGTCGTGCCAGAAGAAATGTGGAGAATGCTTTTGGCATTTTAAGCAATATAATTAGAATATTAAATTTTATTTTTGTTGTTCAGCTTCTGACACGTACAAAAGGACACACTCAATTGCAAACACTTTTTCACAACGCTTACACTACCTTAAACCACAGACTTATAAAACTAACTAGACTATTTTAACATATTACAAGTTACCACGGATATAAGAAAGAAGGCATTACATATGGTACAATGTATAAATAAATCAGTAGAGTAATTTGACATGACATACTTTTAACACTCCGTTTATTAATGATGCAAATAAAAAAAAAATAAAAACAGTACTAACAACAAAATTTAAGAAAAGCGTTAGGTTATATAAAATATAGTAAAACACTATTTGAATAAAATATTTGCGCCAATTTGCATAGTTTAAACCAACCAATCACGTTAGCGATCGCATCAAACAGACAGAAAAAAATAGGAATGTTAATGTCAACTTACAACGTTGCCGTTATATGTATATGCAACTATAAATGATATATATGTATATATATATACCTCAACCAAAAAAGTTATCTAATATGTATATCGAACAAATAAAATGCGATATCGCCAGTTTATTAGTTGTACATTTCAGTAGTGTTACAAATATAGGGTAATACTGAAGTTTTAATTTGAAACGATCAATAGAATGAAAAAAACTAAACTGCGTTGTTCAACGATTAGAAACAGTTAAAGCAAATAGTATATAATACTCTTTGGTTAAAGTACACTACATTTGAAACTAATTTTTTGTGCTGCCAACATCGCAAACGGCAATATTCGTTCGTTAGTATAGTTACGTAATGTGAAAAAAGCTCTAGTGTAGCAAAATGAAAACTAAAAATCCACATAAAACTAAGTGTTCAAAGTCAATTGTTATATTTAAACGAGTATGCGACAGGTAGAAAAGTCATTTAAAAAAATTTTGTAATTCAGTTAAAATTGAAACAAATTATGTTATATATCTGGTGTTTTTTTTTAAGAAAATAATTTTACAAAAGGAGTTACAAAAAATAATGTACGTTACTCTCCTTTAAAGTTTCATAGTATAATTCACTTACATACAACGCTCCACCGTGCATAGCGTTAGTTATGCTATGATGTACTTTCGACGCTTGTTACGTAAATTACTATTATTGATTATACTATGTATTTTAGATCACACGCAACATATATAATTTGAAGCACCAGCGTCATTAAGTAAAAAACCAACAATTGTTCTAAAACAGCATTTTACCAATACATTTTTTTAACATTTTAATTTTACCACATTCATTTGCGCTGTCAAAAATTTATTTAAACGCAGTATACCTGAAAACAGTATTTATAGAAACAAGACTGCAATAGTTCATTGTAAGATCATTAAGGTTGGGATTTCGCCTATGTATTTTATATAGCACCCGCGCGTGCACGGGGTACAGGAAATCTCAAAAAATATTAGTTGTAAGAACACAAAAATGTGTTCCTATGAAAGAGGAATGTTGTCAGCATCATCTAAGGTATTTTAAAATCTTAAAAAAATTATTTTTTTTCATAAAAAAAGGTCACAAAGTAAGCAATATTTTTCAATGATAATTTTCTGCTTCTTTTGTAAACTATGCTTATACTATTGAAAAGGGGAAATTATAAAATAGCTTAGGGGAAGATGTAAATCTTTTACTTTCATTTGAGAGTTTACTTTCTTAGTTACATTAGGTAGTTTTCGAGTGGTCCTGTTCCCAGTGAAATAAATGAACGATTATACTGCACTGTCATTAAGGTCGAAAATTGAACATATAAAACGCCAACTACGGTTAAAAAGTAGCTACCGACACACATAATTTTAATTTAGCAGCAATAATTAATTCATCCATTATCAACCAAGATCTTGGTTGCAAACAAAGCTAAATTTTAACGTGATTTTGAAGAAATTGATTACAGTTTATTTTGAGTTTGCATTTATAACAATTTTAATTTACGAATTGGTATTTGTGTATACTAGTATAAAAGTATAATAAACCTATTTTTATTTTTGTTAGAAATAAAAGAAAATACATTGCACGCCGCTTATTAGAAACACGGATAATGTTATTAAGCGGGTAATGTTATCACTTTATTAAAGAACAGACCAGACGTATGATACTACATAGAAAAAACATCGCTTATATTAATCATAATTTCGGTCTATGTTACCAATTTTCTTCTCAGGTTTGTTTCTATACGTGAAAAATAACCTATTTCATATGAATTTTTTAGCTGAATTTTCACAATACGCTTTTTTAGAGTAAAAAAATTTATGATGGTACCCTAAAAATAGTTGTTTTGCATATTTAGCTTTATTTTGACTGTTCTACGTAACGGTACATAATTTAAACATCTGGTGTAATCCTACGATTACTTGGGATCGTTTCGTCCAAAATTTTTGGAGGTTGTCAATAAAAAAGACGTGTTAAATGAATTTAACTTTATTAAAACGATTTGATGCTTTTAAATGCAACGCCGGAAACAGAGTTCTCTTTGCCGTTGGTATGTGCTTCTTATATACCTGTAAAATGGTTTTCCAAGAAAGTTGCGACAAGGGGTTTGAGAAGCAGTTGCAACTTGTTATAACTTGTACCTACATAGGTATCACAACACATCTGTAAACACGTAATCTTCGAGAATTAACTTGGAAAGCATGTTCGTTCTTAGAATAACTTAAATTAACTGCGTATTATGTGATAACGTTATTTTGTATTTATTTTTAGTGGCTATAACTTGACTGATTTGTTTAGAACGCCGTATTTTTGAATTTACCAAAAAATGTATTTTTTAATTACCTAAATTTTGCTTAGTTTTATTTCAAAAAACTTTAATATTTTATGGCTTTTGCAACAACCTGTATAATACGAAAATAATTTAAAAAAGGTACCATAATAGACTCCCATTTATTCTAAAAGTGAAACTTTTTAAAGTTGCGTATTTTGGGCACAATATTCAATGCCGTATAGCGGTATAACTTATCACCGGTTATAACAAATTATTAATGGATAATTAATGAATATTTACTAAACTTGTTTACTAAACATGAAACTTAAATTTTATCTTCTAATTTACTGGTAAGTTTTTGAATGTTGGAACGTATTTAATTAGAATTAATCAGTTTTTCCCAAAACATGGTAATCGAGAATTAACTTCATTGCGAAGCAAAGCTGAATACAGTACCTGATAATATATTTTTTTTATAATTTTGGTTTATGCTTATTAATTTGCGTGAGTTTGGTTGAAACATTATTATCACAGGAAACATGCAGTGTTACGATTGCAAAGAAAAACGTGCGACACAAGTATATTCTTTGGTCGGGACGAAATCACGTTTTGAAATGTAGACGATAACAAAAGATACACAACGTTTTCATTGGTAATAAAAAGTATTGTCTACGTGTATTCTTATCAGTCGTACAACAGAACCATCTGTTGTTGTATAGCGGCGAGTTTATGTAACAAAAAGTTTCATTATTTTACTGTAGCAATGGAGCCACTTTACTATATTTGATTTCTTTCCTTGTTTTAAGGTACTTCTCACTTTACTAAATCCCAACCTTAAGTCATAAATAACTATAATCTCTTTTTCTTAAAATTCACTTCTCAATTTACCGACAGCATTTCGTCTTTACCTGTTTTCCAACGGATATTTTGATTACTTATAGGTACTAAATCTTTACGAGGAAAGTTAATTTTTGCAATTCTAAGCATAAACATATAACAGCTATTCACAAAACTTGTTATAGTCTATAATATATAATTAAAACGATTTATAATGAAATAGAAACAAAAATAAATTAAAAAATGCAATATATGGTCACACATATAGATACGACTCGCGCGAAAATTTAGTTTCTACATGTAGTACTACATTTAATCATAGTTTTTTTTTGTTAATTGGTTTTTAAATTCTTATGCAAAACTTTCTGTTCTAAATACATTTTTTTTTGTACTTCAAATCATTTAAACGTTATTGTTATTTTTTATATTTTATTAGTGATTACTTATTAGATTGTATCATATTGTCCTTAGAATAAAAATATGCCAATACTGCAAAACGTTTAAATAAAAGTACCATGTGCCTGATATAAATTTTGTTTTAATTTTAAACAAATTAAAAAATACTGCTAGTTTTATAATGAATTGAACGCAGCTGTTCAAATATGAATTAAGTAGCATATTTTTTGTACACAATAATGAGGAATAGTTGTTCTTCTATGTTGTCATTGCTTAATATAATATAAACGTTTAATGTGACACTGACATGAGAAAAAACGTGTGACTGTTTTTATCTTCCGTTTTAAAAAAAATTGCATATGTCCGCTGTCGTTTTACATCAAACTAAAACAATATGATTCTCATTAATACAACTAAATATGAATTAGAAACATACAATACTAGAATACTTTTTGATGTCATTGAAACTTTTACCGGGTTTAATTGAAAAACTGCGACCAAGTATCTTGGAAAAAAACGTGTACGCCATGCTTTTACTCTATGTAAAAAAAATATAACGAGTTACCTTATTAGGAAAGTGGAGATATTAAAAATTGATATTTCATTACTAACAAAACGAGCCAACAGTTAACTTGATGTTTAAAATCTGAATGATAATAACTATAATAGCATGTAACAAGTAAGCAGGTACATCTCTAAAAGGAAAGTTGATTTTATTCACATTACAATTTGAAAGACAGAAAAATCTAACGATACTATTAATTCCGTAAAATTTCGCTTACGCAAAAACAAACATTGAGAATAAATGACATCAACGATCATAAACCTTGAACAAATACATGTAGCTATCTTAATTAGAAAGAAAATACATTTACGATAACCTTGAAAACATATTGTAAAGCTATCGACACCGCTCCTGAATATTTTACTAATTGTATCAATAAAACAATAAATTCTCAAACTAGAAACTATCCTTAGTTGCAAGTAAACACGTATTCTACAAAAAAGTAATCAACGCCACCATCATCCAAGTCTTGATTCAATGTGCTGAAAATGTGTAGTAATTACCGGCTATAGACTTGTTTAATGACTTCACATCCGGCCACTACATTTCTACGGTTTTATTTGAAGCCAACAGTCTACATCTAATAATTCCTGCTATAAATACTTGAAAATAAATTAAGGGGAATCTTAGTGCTTCTTCAATTGTTGCACGCAGTAAGAACGCGTTTCATTATACCATTATACGTTTTATCCCATTATGTGATTGGGCAGTGATTTTGTATTCTAGAAAATTTTGTGTGGCTTTCTTTTAACGTTCACAAGAAAATATTAATAACAAATAAAATACGAATAATATTTCTCATAGGAGACCAAGTTGAATTACAGTGTGGGCGTTGCAATTTACTATATAAAACAAACATAATTTTTATTACAGCAGTTTAATTTAATCGTGAACAAATAAATTTTAAAGATAAGGTAATATTTCGAATGGATGTATCTGATGCTTAAAGAAACTTGCTATATGTTTTATTAGCCATACGATACTTAATGTTATATACACTTAATATTAATACGCCTGTCATGGATGTTTTTAAGAGTATATTTTTTCAATGAATGTAAGTAAAATTAAAATATAAAACATGTTGACAATATCGAAGTAAATTGGGATATTTGTAATGAAGACAATGATCTAAAACCGAAAATATTAATCTACTAATACTGATATAAACACAATATTGCATTACTTATAATAGCAGACCACATAAGTATTAATCAAGCAACGTATTGATTTACGTTTTTATTTCAACATAATATAGCATGTATTGACAAATTTTGATGATAAAACTGTGATCAAGTAAAACTATCTGAACAGTTTTGATATCATATAAATCAAAAATTATCAACAACCAATGTAATTTCAGCTTTGAAATAGTCTTGTAACAAACAAAGCAATTTTCGTTAAGATATAGTATATAGTTATATTAAATAAAAAGATTTTACACCTCTATACTAATTTAAAAAAATAATTTTAACAAGCGTAATTACACAACTAAATGTTAAATATGCGTGTTAGTTTTTACAACAAACGTATGCGCTTGGTCTTGACAATCTACAAATAACCACATTCTTTTCAAAACGTGATTGAAATAAAAATTAAGTAAACTTTTAAAAAAGTTTTATTAGGTTTAATTCTACTTCTCATCTATTAAATTTTTATAATTCAATTTATTTTTACAACTAAAAATTAAAACTGGCCTTACGCCAAGAAAAAGTATTATTTGTTCGAAAAATTATCTTATTGCATACTTTTAATATAAAAACTATATAATTAATTTGCCTTTCTAAATCTACCGAAGAATTAGGTTAACCGTACTCGATGTTATCTATAAAGTATTAAAGCGACAATGTATATAATATATTTTATTGTCTGAATAGCTTCAAATTCTGTACTACAAACGCTAATATAACCTAATTTTAGTTTCTGATGTAAACTTGGTAAAAATAATAGTTTTGTGTATGTTATTTACATAAATCAACCTCAATAACAACACGAATTCTTGCACAGATTTTTACTTAATGTCGATCAAATGCCATGTATTAATAGGCTGAAGATATTTTATCAGATAAATTACTCTTGTTTGACTAGAACTAGATTCTATCTTGACCGCAAGTGCTTAAGAAATGCAATTGAGCAAAATGGTAATTTCAATTCTTGGCCTCGTTTTCATGCTATCAATTGAAAAAGAACGAGCTTTTCTACCTGCATGCAACAGGCAACGTATACAAGTGAGTTATTAAAACATGATCTTGACTTATTGCACATGTAAATCGATGCTTTGTATTTAAGCAATCTAATACAATTTACACTCAGAACGGTTGAGGTGCACTCAAGATACGATCTAAATAACAGAATACGTCTTGTAAGATCATTTTCTTATTTACGTTACTGTAAAACTACATGTGTTTATTTCAATGTCACAAAATTATGTTCTTTTATTATAACGGAACCGTCATAAGCTTTAAAATAAATAGTTGCGTTCATTTTATAACATTTACCTGTACGACCTTATTCTTCGTCATAAAAGCAATTACAACATTTATAAATTATAATATGAATACATTTATGTCGAAAGTTTGACAATAAAGTTACAAATGTATGCATTAATGAAAAAATGTCTATCATTTAATATTGAATTGGTCACCATTTTGCGTTTTCTGTTTTAAAAAATGTCATCCAAATTGCACTAACACTATAAAAAGTAGTACCAAATATTTAATTTGAATCGAAACATAAGCCATATATACGATCGTGATTCTTTAGTTATCGTCGTAGGAGATTGTCCGTACAACTTTAGCTAAAATAGTCACATACTCGTGTTAGGTAAAATTAATCAGTTTTCAATTCATTGAACACCGAAACAAAGTACATATACCTAATAATAATTAAATATTGAATAGAATAAACTATAATATTTAAGTTTACCGTAAATAATAATAGTTCCTAATTTTGATTAATTCCAGTTCGTACAAGTTTGACAAAAATCTGATTCCGATCTGATTCATTTTTACTCAGTTGTAGTAAATAAATGCACACTTGTGATTAACCGAACATCTCGTACGAGTTTAACTGTGATTTTATGCTTAATTACAGCAATACTACAGATTTATCTATTTTGTTAATGATACCATTGGTGTGGTTTTAAAATATGAGCTGATACATTAGCTTATCTATTAGTATTTAATCATCCTAATTATACTTATTCTACAAAAACACATTTAACAAGCAAGGTACTTTGACAACACTAATGCTTTTGAAAAACAAATTGGTCATAAATATCTAAAAAATTAAACAAATCAACGGTAATACTTTAGTAAGGTTATTTAAATTGCTTCAATTGATTTCAGAGTCAAATTAGTCATTAGCTAGTATATTTTAAACAACAATAAGGCAATATAAACGATCTTAAGCTTTTTCTGCAATTTAATGACATCAATTTTTGTTTTTAATTTAAGTGTCTTTATTTGACTGTAGATACGCGTTTAAGTCTAAAAATAAACCAAGTTGATTCTTTCCATTTACGTAGTGACACAAATCAGCGAAAATAATTAATTACATATGCGTCTCAACACAAACAAACTTGTTCGGTTAATTTAGTTCAAATAAGGTAGAATTACAATGGGTTGGGTGAGTCATCGTTGAATTCTTATTGACAATGCAGAAACTAGAAAATCAAGTTGTGAATTCTGGGAAGGTGCATCTTACCTAAGACTGAAAGACTTAGTCCACTTCCTGGTCTACTCTTTTGCACTTGACTCGTCATGGTAGATAACGTTGTTTTACATGCATTATAAGGGCACTGAACTACGTCAATGAAATAATATACCGACAATCTTAATATAGAACTCCTTTCCAAAATGCAAAAACAAAATCAATTATACACAATTTTTAAATTTGCGATACAGCGAGTGGATTAAATTTCACTTCACTTGCAGGTATTTTTAGAAGCAACACTTAACTTTATAAATTTACACTTTTTACAGAACAATAAACATTCCTTAATTGTCACAACCTTGTAACTATTTAAAGAAGAACAAATCTGTTTTTCATAAAATTTTATCTATTTTTGAATTTCAAACACAATTCCCACGTTTTTTTAAATATACGCATTCAGTACGAAACTACCTGTCCACTCCACACTCCTCCGCCTTAACGTACTAGTTGCAACTGATGGTCTTCGAACAAGACGCCGCCGCAAAGCACACTGATCTCGTACCCGCAGTCTCTTCGTCTAGCCCCCATCTGTACCTTATTTCACTTCAAACTATCAATGAACGAAATTCTAGTTTATCTATTGATAACATATCGAGTGTTACATGTTAGATTGTGGGGAAAGCGTAATTTACAACTTTATGTACTACCGGAGTTGTTAGAAATAGAATAAGCGACCTATAAATGATATAAGAATAACCGTTGTTTTACGTCACGTAGTTCGTTAGTTCATTAAAACCAGGACTGGGGTAAGGGCGGAACTTACATATAATTAGTTTTACCTCAACATTACAATGAAACAAAAACATTTTTTATAACTTCCCAACGTTCATGTGAAGCTTACATAAAAATGTTTGGAAAAGAATATAAATTAAAGTATTTGCTTTTAAAATAAATATAAATTAATTTAATTTGAATTAGTATGTGCTCATTGCAAGTTGAATGGTATAAAGTGAATAAATACTCAACAAATTTAGAAAATATAAAAGAAAAAATGTAATCTTAAAACTTAAAATTATTACAAACACTTCATTACATTAAAAAATAAGCTATTATACCTTAAAACCAATTTTAACAAGAGGATTAAAACTTTTGTTTGGAAAAGTAGGTCATTGTTAAAATGAAACAGATTTCTGTTGTCACTAAATTACAAAAAAACTTTCTTGTTGATCTTTTAAAAGTCTAACCATTGATCAATTATAACTTGTCAATATGAGTGCTATTAATAAAAGCCCTAAGATTTATTAAAAGTTTTTCTATTAATTCCGCAGTAGTCTCGTAGTTCATTTGAATTTTGTCTCAATCATATACGATTCGATTTATTTAATTATAACATTCTTTGTAAACTATTTTGTTAACATTGATACAGACACATTTGTGATATATAATAAATTACAAACAATGCTCGTTTCTCCATATAAATTTCTCTTGTTTTGTTAAGTTTTTAGTTCGGTTGTAAAATGTTTAATCGCATATTCCAGTATTTTATGCAAACAACAAAAAGTAAAAGGTTTTGAGATTGCTTTGTTATATCACTGGTTATATAATTTAAATCGCATTAAATCAACTCAGAGTAATCAGAAGTAGTGTTGCAACGTATACACTGCAGAAGCGACAAAACTGTAAAAGAAACGGAATAATACTAAAAATTGACATTGATCTGATTTTATACTTGTAAATCTTTATGCTTTTTGAGCAAATTTTTTTTTATATATTTAAAAAAATATTATTTAACCGAGGTTATAATCATTTGATTGGTTATGCCTCTAGACACTTAAAACTTGCAATACTAATAAACATGATACTTAACCACACTTATTTCTACTTCAACCCCTATAACACAAATGCAAGCAAAATTTATTATTAACAAAATAATTTAAATATGATCAAAATAGGCAAAGCGCCGGGACATGATGGTATAAGTGCAGAAATGCTAAAATTGCTAGGAAATAACGGAATAGAAGTACTAACAATATTGATAAATAAAATTGGAGAACAAAGCAGGATTCCTAAAGAGTGGGAAATCGGTATAATATTACCCATATATAAGTCGGGAAATAAAAAAAAATGTAAAAATTATAGAGGGATAACGCTACTGAGTAACGCATACAAAGTATACGAGAGAGTGCTAGACGACAAACTAAAGGCTAAAACAGAAACTCAAATGGAAGAATCACAAAGTGGCTTCAGAAAAGGTAGAGGAATACAAGATCACATATTTACCATAAAACAATTAATAGAAAAATACCACGGAAATGACATATATACAGCGTTTATTGACCTCGAAAAAGTTTTCGATAGTATACCGAGAAGAATCACCTGGGATAGCCTTAAGAAAAGAGGAATTGGGAAAAGATTAAGAAAGAACATAGCGAGCTTGTACAAAAACACGTGGAACCAGATTAGAACAAACAACTTGGAGTCAGAAAAATTTGCGACGAAAGAGGGAGTGAGACAGGGTGGAGTCCTAAGTCCAACATTATTCAACATTGTACTAGATGACGTAATAAAAGAAGTTAAGGATCATGCTAAGAAACTACTAGTGGGCTACAGATATATGGAACCAGTTTATATAACAGAGTGTGCGTTCGCAGACGACTTGATGATTTGTGCTAAAAAGGCGGAAGATCTAGAAGACAACTTGCAGCTATGAAACAGTGCACTACAAAAATGCAACCTTAAAATAAACATAGATAAGACTAAGGTAATGATATTAGGAAGGAACAACACAAAAGCGAAAGTACAACTTAACAATGCAGAGATTGAACAAACAGACAGCTTTACATATTTGGGCGTTAGAATACAAAAGGATGGAAAAAACGAAGTCGAAATAAATAATAGAATTGAAAGTGCCAATAAAGTGTACTATGCACTAAGTAATGTATTCATTAGAAAAAAAGAAGTAAGCAATAGAACAAAATTAACAGTATACAACACCATTTATAAACCAATATTGACATTCAGGTGTGAAAGCTGGACGCTCACAAAAAAGCAAGAAAGCAAGATACAAGCATGCGAAATGAAATACTTAAGAGGAATCATGGGAGTAACAAAAATAGATAGAGTAAGAAATGAAGAAATACGTACAACACTAAAGGTAGAATCCATAAAGAACACTATTGAAAGACAACAGCTAAGATGGTTCGGACACTTAAACAGAATGGAAAACAATAGACAAACCAAATTTATCTGGGAAACTAAATCGAGCATGAAAAGACCAAGAGGAAGACCAAAAAAGAGGTGGGACGAGGAAATAGCAGAAATTCTGAAAAAGTACAATAAAAGCTGGCAAGAGGCAAAAACACTGACACAAGACAAAAAAAAAGGGCAAAGTCTGTACGCATAGAATAGTTAGACAGTAAAGAAAAAGATAAACTAACGTGTGTGAAATGTATTAATTTGGGTAAAATATATGAATATTAGGAATGGTAAGAGTGGTAGAAAGAAAACATGTAGTGAGGTGCAAATGAAATAAGACGAATAATAACATATACAGAAAAATTGTTTATTTAGAATAAGTAAGTTTAATTTTTTTTTCTTAGTTTAGAAAAAATGTTTATTTCGAATAAGTAAGTTTAATTTTTATACTCTACACCGAAAGGTAAATGGGGTTATGATTATATATATATATATCATTATAATGAAAAACCAATATGCAATTGGGATTTATTGTTTGCAAACGCAAAAAGAAATGTTAATTATTTCTTATAATTACGTTTGTTCAGATCAATTCATAAGCAAATATTTCTATGTTAGGTAGCATATGCAACTCAATAGGTTATCAGCAATTTTCGATTACGTACCAACAATTATTTTTAATATTGGTGTTAACAGCAAATCTAGTATGAATACGTTAGTGCATTTAGTTTACTAGTAGTTCAAGAACTATAATATGACACAAAAACATATAAATTATGTTTAACGTGAAATTAATTCTGCAACACAATATTCTTAAAAAGCAATATGATAAAAAACATCACTAATTGTATTACATAAAATGAAAAATTTTACAAAAATTTAAAAACGGTAAATGTCAGTATTTTATCCAATACAAGATCCGTATAATTAAAACTTGTCAGCTTTGATTAGTTACAACTTTACGATATTGAAAATAAGTTGTTTTCATTTCTTCACAACGCCATGAACTAGTTATTTAACTTTTGATACCGAAGAAAATATTTTAGCAAAACTACTAATAATATGAATAAATGTACTAAAAAATTGTACTCAAGCTACCAAATTTTTATTCTTATGTATCCATGTTTTTTTTTTATAACAGTTTTGACACAGAATAAAGTATGTATTCCACTTATCTAGTAATTCTAAAAGTGACTCTGTGAAAGTACACCAATTACACGAGTTTTCTATATTAAATTTGATTATGATTAATTCTTATTAACTAATTCATTTGATTTTACGCAGATGGCGTTGAGATTGTCTTACTATTCATTACCTTCCATTTCATAGATAAAATTAAAAATTTACCAATAAGAAATAGCAATGAAGAAAGAAATTATCACTAATCTTCTAAATCAGTAACATTTTACTCAAAAAAAAACCCATAGTTAACCTAATTAAATTGTATATTAGAAAACAAATTCGAAGTTGATTACAACACATTATTAACAATTTAAATTTTTATAACGTCAAGCCCGCCTCTGCACTTTTACGCTATTTTTACAATAATTCTTCACATCCTACTAGTTTGACCTTTTTGACTCTTATGTATCAATTTAATAATATGGCTTCCGCAACACCATAACAAAACATACTTTCTTTAATATTTTTTACTAAATGTTAATGTTTTCCAAACTTTATAGTCTTTCCTTAAATGATGACTCTTATGTTACATCTATTATACGTATTATTTACAACCTCTAGATAAATTTATTGTGCGTCTGTGTTTAGTGTTTACGTGATTCTTAACAGGCATAAATAGAACGAAGTAACATATATCAAAACTATTTTGTTTATTTTATGTACGATAAAAATTATTTGATTAATCCTAGAATAAAATTAATAGTGATTTTTAAATCTTCAAAATAAATAATAATGCGCGTTTTGAGTAAGTAAGCATGTATCCGCTAGTTTTATAAAACGCAATTGTTTAAAAATTTATCACATTAATTTTTCGCTCAAAGGCGTAATCTAAATCAGCACCTCTTGAAGCAAAAATGTTATAATGATTGTATATGTGTACATAATTAAAATATCTCTATTCTTTTTAAGACTCGAAAAGGGTTCTGAAACTGGTATTTATCTTTACCTGTTTTAGAGAGCGAAGCCTTATGTACATACCTGTTCGTTGTGGTTTCTTATGTGTCTTCACAAACGTATATTGTTATTCGTATTTAGATCGTTTACATATAGCGCTTTATAAAATAAAATCTTAACAGTAACACTAACTAGTGTTATAAATCATGCCATAAGTAAATATTTATCTTGCACAGAAAGTATTTATAAATCTACCCTAACGTTTACAGAATGCTGTAGAACCACTTTTATTAATAAAAAAAACTAATTCTAAAAGGTACGCAATGTAATAGTATATTTTACTTATGTATTTTTTTATGTTTATTTTTTAACGCTCTAGACCAATGTTGCCCAACCTTTTTTTGTCCGTGGGCCGGATTCATCATGACATACGATTTCGCGGGCCGGATTTTTTATAATTGCATATCTTAGTAACACCTTTTAACACCTTTGAAAGGAGCTCGCGGGCCGGATTGAGCTTCTTCGCGGGCCGGATCCGGCCCGCGGGCCGTAGGTTGGGCACCGCTGCTCTAGACTATCTTTTGGTGTTTTTCTGCAGTCGACGGTCTTTACTCGTGTTTTATCAAGTTTATTCATACAGAATAAAGTAATACACCGATATTTTTAGAATTTTTAAGATAGTAAAGATAACATTTATACCTTATTAATCATTTCATACGTGCGGTAGTCTGTAAATTCTATACGATATCAATAGAATTGGTATTATCTCCTTTAAAAGTACCGGGCGTCTATTTGTAATTATGTTGTAAAAATACTATCAGTATCATGAAAAAATAACAGCAAGAATAATATATATGACAATGTGTAGTTATTTTTGCATCATAATGTCGCCATTGTTAGTTTGACGTAAACAGATATTTATAATAAGTTATAAATACAACTTGAATAGTATTCTTAAATAAATTCAGAATGTTAAAGCATTAAATGCCTATAAAGGTTCAACTAACTAAAGACTGAAACTTATTTGAACTATTTATCCTCTGATAGAACTTTAATTGAATAGTACATTGGAATATATGTAAATACACGTATATATGATCGATAATACTATAACTACCATTAGATTACACTGCATTAAAACTTTCCACGATAAACTCATATCTTACGCAGCTGTTTACAATGGGAATGGAATCTCGAATTTTTGTAGAGTAATGAAGAATTACTGTCATTGTAATAAATTATGTTGACCATTTTCAATTCCCGCATACCAAGAAAATATCTAAGGCATTGACGTAAAATTCCAAATCTAATTTCATTAGAAGATATTTAAATGTAAAAATCGTATTTAGCAAAAATAGTTATATAAAGTAAGTACATATATGTTACATGAACTGAATTTGCGATTGAAATTGATTTTTGTCATTGGTAATGCAATGAAGGAAAAACGAGAGTATTATGTTCATAACTATCTTTCGAGTAAGTAGTAACCGTTATAAATACCTATAACAACGCTATAACGTAAAATACTTAGTAAAATAACAAATCAAATAATTAACGCATGTAATTGTTAGAGATTGTGATGGCTCGTGACATATATCTAAGTTCACCAACATTGTGCACAGTGTAAGAAGCAACCCTAAATTGCCGAAGCTTTTAGACAGAGGAAGATTTGATAACATCAAAAAAAAGCTTATTAAGATTTATGCTCAGTGTTTAACCGGCAGAATTACTGCCAAACCACATACTATCACAAGACAATTTAAAATAAAAAATAATTGCGTAGATAATGTCAATAAAATGAGCGCACCTTCAATGCTGGACTGAAATAGTGTGTACTGATACAGCCAAAGTATGTATTGAAACTCACCATGGTAATAATATATGTAAAAAGTAAAGATAACTCAAAGTCATTGTTTTTAGATGCCATAACATATTCACGTACAACAAAACTGACTGGATCTAAAAGTCGCAAAACTAGTTTTGGCATTTAGTGCATAAAAATATATGTAAAGATGCATAATAATACATACGTTTTAAAAACAAAACATGAATACACAATTTTTTTTTGGTTTTTTTGGAAAAATACAATTACAGCAAATTCGAATTAAGAATATATTTTTAATTAATTTGTGTTAACATCAATATTTTGTTACGTTTCGCACTACTAGTGCTTTTTCAAACATCTGTAAAAATAAACTATTTTAATAATTAGGTACATTTAATATTTTAGTATAAAGTTAATATTAAGAAAACATTTTGTTAATTATTAATTAAATTTAATTTGGTGAATACTAAAATGGATTCCTAATGATTTTTTAAAAATTGTAAAAATAACTTACCGAATTTTGTTTATTTTTGTTATTTTAATAATCATTGTGAAATAAAATAAAATTAAAGGAGGGAATTTTCACCTCCATCAATTGATTTAACATTTTGTCTAATTAATTTTAATATAATTATAATAAAAATTATTATATTATTAGGAAGTACAATTGTAGTTATAAAACTTTTACGGAAAAGAAACGTGCACGTTGAAACATACCTCATAACCTAGTTATTAATTCCATCAATCACAACTAGACAAAAATAGAAAAACATACATTAATACCAAAAAATGAATTAATTATAGCTATAAACTTAATATTAAACTCAACCATTTTTACTTATAAAAATTCAATTTACAAACAAATTCAAAGTTTAGCAATGGGTCAACCAATTTCTTCAACTATAGCGGATTTAGTAATCGGTGATCAAGAAAATAAAATACTTAATAACTCTCGTAATATTACTTTTTATCAAAGATACGTCGATGATATTTTCATCATATTACATAAAAATGAAGTTTTAAATGTTCTAAAAAGTTTCAATAATATTCATCCATTATTAAAATTCACTCATGAAATTGAGAAAAATAATAAAATAAATTTGCTAGATTTAACAATTACCCATAACACCAATGGAACTATCGACACCAATTGGTATAAAAAAGACATCAAAACAGATAGATACATCAATTATAATTCTAGCACACCGATTGCTTATAAAAAATCAGTAATAAATAATTTAGTAGATCGTGCAATAAATTTATCTTTAAAACAATTTCATCTTAGTAACAGTAATATTATTAAAAACATACTAATTAATAACAATTACCCAATTAATTTTATAAACAAAAACATAAAATCACGTTTAAAAAAAATAATTACATCAAAAAACAATCCATAGAAACAACAATTAATTTACAACCCAATTGTTTAGGAAATGAATTCAATAACAATCTAGTTACCAAAAAATTCTACCTCAGTTTACCATATGTCAAAAATTTTTCAGAAAAATTAAAAAAACTTCTTAATAATTACAATTTTACAATTTCATTTAAAAACACTAATACTTTAAAAGCAACATTTTTTACAAAATTAAAAGATCCTACCCCTTTACTTCTTCAATCTAATGTAATTTACAGTATATCATGCTTGTCTTGTCAAAACGTGTATATTGGACAAACTAAACAGTTACTAAAAAAACGTATGCAACAACATAAAAACTCTGTAAAAAATTATTACACAACTCAAACCAATAACAAAACAGCATTAGTGGAACATTCATAAAAACAACTTTTTTGATTTCAATAACCCAAAAATTTTATATGTTGAATCTAATTTAAACAATAGACTTTTTCTAGAAATGTTTGAAATTAAAAAAAAACAATAATTCGATCAATTACCTTAATGACATCATAAATTTAAGTAACATTTACTTCAAAATCATAAATACATAATTCATTTAAATTATTAAATTATAAAACATATTAATTAACATTTAAAATGTACTATTACTTTCTTCCTTATAAAATCAAAACTTTGTTCCAAATACTTTTAACAAATTCTTATCACCATTCACATTCTTAACATTACTTTTCAACGTGCACGTTATTTTCCGTAAAAGTTTTATAACTACAATTGTACTTCCTAATAATAAAATAATTTTTATTATAATTATATTAAAATTAATTAGACAAAATGTTAAATCAATTGATGGAAGTGAAAATTCCCTCCTTTAATTTTATTTTATTTTACAATAATTATTAAAATAACAAAATTTAACAAAATTCGGTAAGTTATTTTTACAATTTTTACAAAAATCATTAGAAATCCAATTTAGTATCCATCAAATTAAATTTAATTAATAATTAACAAAATGTTTTCTTAATATTAACTTTATACTACAATATTAAATGTACTTAATTATTAAAATAGTTTATTTTTACAGATGTTTGAAAAAGCACTAGTAGTGCGAAACGTAACAAAATATTGATGTTAACACAAATTAATTAAAAATATATTCTTAATTCGAATTTGCCGTACTTGTATTCTTCCAAAAAAACCAAATTAAAATTTAACACAATACCAACAGCATTCTTCACTTTAATCAAATGAATACACAATATTATTCCCAAATACAACTTGGCACGACAGTTTTAAATTTGAAAGAAATTGACATTGTCAGTATAGACCATAGCTTTGCAAAAATAACTGTTCTTATAAATCTACAAAAAAACAAGTTGTTTCACTAATAATATTAAAACATTTGACTTTCATAAAAATTTATAATCGGCCAATGTTGAGCTAGATGGATTTACAATGCAACAAGCTATAACAAATAAATCATCAGCTAGAGGTAGCAAATTCACAGGAAAGCAATTCTTCAAAATTTGAAATATTTTAATGCATTGGTTTAATCATTTGATATTGACTTGAACAGAAAGTCCATATTTTTAAATTATTTAGCAATACAATATTACAACCAGATGTGGATATAACGTTGATAGCTAAAAATTTAGACATTGAAATAATTTGATTTTGTTGCGTGTTGATTAGTGAAAATATATTCATAAGTATCTTGTTTCTTAATTACCTTCTTTTCAGCAATAATAGGTACATGGTTGATTAAGATTAATTTGTTTTATTTTATTTGTTTAAAAGTAATTTAATTAAGGGTCAATTAATATTATATTTTTTAACTGGTCTGATTTTAATTTTAAGTTAATTGCAATTTTTGACTACCACAGTACATTTTTTTGAGATGTTTGAATGAGTGGCAGCTAAGTAGCTTAACCCTAGAATTAAAACCTGAATTTACATAGCTGACTAAATCCAATTTAAATTGTTAAATAAAATGCATATAACTAAGTTACAATACTAATAAATAAGTTAATTACCGTTGAACATACTCATTATATATTATTTGTTTTTTTTTAATAATTGTCGAAACTAATATTTTTATTATTTAATCTGTCTTAGCTGAATATAAGTACGGGCTACGGGCCTATACTATATTCAGCAACAAGTCCCGTTGACATTTGTTCCCAATATCTGACACCACATTTAAAGCTCAACCTACCAGTTTAGAAAAAATCACGGAATCTTTGGAACATTGGTTTTCGTAAAACTTTTTAAATTGTTCTTCTACAAGGTGTGTCAATTTAATAAGTTCTTCACTAGGACGTAAAAAGTTTCCTCTGGAAAGAACGTCAATCCAGTCGTTATGACTTGATGACGTATACATTATGAGTATCAGGATATTTGTTTTTAAATTTGTGACCAATATATCTAGCTATATACATTTAACCTTCGTTATTAATTTTTTTCAGAGAAGTTGGTTTCATCAAAAACTTATAAAAGTTTTTCTGTCTCAACAGGTATTTCCAAATCAGCAAGAAGATGATCTTTTTCTGTAATTGTATCATTCTCAAATTTTTCATACACTGGTTCAGTAAATGTGTAATTGTTTAGTTCATTTAATTCATTGACGTAATCAACTCTATGTACTATTTTAACTACATCTGAATTTCCAATAGTGTGCATAAAAAGTTATTGAAATAAACAAGTATATTCTAAAGAAGTTGGCAGACATTTTTCTTAGCCTTCTTCAGCGTTTTTTATTCAAACACATCTCATGAATACTTTCCCAGTACATACCATCGTAATCTGTACTTTATGTCAAGCGTGGTTGGATGATCGATGGTAGCTCCCATACTTTTAATATAAAACAAATATCTTGATTTAGCTTATAAGTTAGTATTTATGTATTTGATGTTATGCTGTTCTTGCTAATGTTTATAAAGTTCTTTTAAAGATTGGTTGCATAAAAAAATATCTTTTCAGAATGGTAGTAAATTTAAATTGGTTCCAACTCTCATTTGCAATATAGTTTGAGACGTTTGATCCGATTGACAGTGACATTCACTACTCCGAAGATGCAATGTCTTGCAAAACATTAGTTTGTTTAGGTTCACGAATGAAAATACAGCAAAGGCCAAGTTCTACTTCTTGTTTTGGCTCTCAAAAAAAGATTAAAACCAAGCTAAAAAAAGTCTGGCTGGTAACTACGACGCGGTTTAACCCAAAAGTTGCTTATAATAGTAACCAAAAAAAACCGGAAAGCTTAAGATTTTATATCGTCTAGTCGTTTATTTTTATAAATCTCTAGATTCCACGCCAATTCAAGTTTTCAAAAAAAAAACTTCTTTTCGCACCACTTAACCGCTATTGCAACTGTATTGGAAATAAGCTGTGCCGCAAGTTTAACCTTGTGATGCTCAATTGTTTTCAAACTTAAGTGATAATTACTTAATATATAATCAGCTATAGAAGCAAATACAATTTTATCAATACACGTTTTGTTTACTATTTCGCCGTCGACTGTAAAGCCGTTGCCAAGGAAATTATTTTGAGTTAATGCGATGGATCAGCGAAAACAAATACTTTTAGATTATTACAAATAGGATAAGTAAAATAGCATTTCTTGTTTTATGCTACATCTAACCGTTTCCATAACGATACATTTCCAAAGCCCATATCACTGGTGATACTGACGACTGAGTACTTAGTAATATACCAGTTGTTTCTACTAGGAAAACAAACTCTCGCCATAATTACCTGACATGTTGAGTAAGAACCAAACACGTTTTGGTTTTTCTAATCGAAATGCATTTGATTATATATAATTCGTCAAAACTTAATACATTAATTTGCTAGAGTGCCTTTAAGAATACTGATTTTTGCTTCAGTAAACAAATCACATTTTGTAATATGCCTTAGTTTATACTTACGCTTAAAACCCACCTTTTTAAAGTACTCAAATCAAGCAGAAGATACCCTTTTTTTTAAATACCGGTATGATCAAAGACTAAGGTTTCCTAAAGTAATATCTGAAGTGATATCTTCCCCATTCCATTTTGAATACCTTTTTACAGAGTTCAGAAGACGTTTTATCTGCCCTGGTGTAAAATACTCGTTTAAAAAATATTGACTCATTTTAAAAAAAGATTTTTAATTTCCGCTTTCAGGCAAGAGATTTATTTTTTTTTTTAAATTATCCAGTTCTTCTAAAAAGACATGCTTAGCGTAATAATTTGCATTAAAGAAAAAAAAATACAATTTACATACATTTGCAATGGTGATGCTGACGTTTTATTTTCAAGTTTTGTTTGTTCATTTTCATCATTATTATGTACTTCCTCGCTTCTTATTGATTCCGTTAATGTTTCATCAATCAAGTTTTTATCGTTCTTCTTTTTTGTCGTTTTCAAACTTTTTCCTTCTGTTATTTGTTATTGTTGTTATCCTGCGCTTTTGTAGTTGTTTGCTTTTTTTAGTGTAAGGTATATAATAGGTAAGGCATCGTCTTTAAGTACGCGAAAAGTTGATGGGCAATAACTCGTGTTTCAAGGATCTTACATATGCAGAGCAAAGTAGTTTGAACAAATTATAGTTGAAAATGGTAATGAAAAAAACTAGGGTTAAGATGGTAAGTTCATAATAAGTAAGTACAAAATAAGTAACAATGATTATCAGAAAAACATTTTGATTAAGCATTACTCAATTTATCACAATGTTGAAAATGGCTTTACGATATAATTTACCTACTTTGTCTTTCTATTTTTTTATTTTATATTTCTATTTTAATTATTGCAAACCATAAATTGGGCAGTTCGGCAATATAAAATCAACAAATAATGTAAATATCACACAATTGACCGATAGTCGCTTTATATAACTCAAACGAAGCTCAAACGTGTTAACTAAACAACAATTTCGCAAAGAAACAGTCGTGCAATAGAAGTTAAATGGCGCTTATTTTCAAAGTGCACCCCACATGGTAGTTGTTTAGAATCGTGAATAAACGAAATATTTTTTTAAAGCATGTTCCGTGTTCAATACTGTTTATTAAAATGTGTTAACAAAAACTAATATAGTCAAGAAAGAAATTTCTAAACCTATAAACTAAAATTATCAATGGCTTAAATAATTTTGTATGTGTTTTTCTACATCTTAAATTTGTTAATGGCGAAAGCAAACAATGTATATTCAATGAACCAAGAAAAAGTGGTTGCTCATATGTATTTACTCTTTTATTATAGTTCTTATAAGACGCTAACATCTGGTAATTGTAACAAAATAGGTTATGCACGAATGCTTTCTTAAAAAAAACAATGGTGAAATGTTCGATATCTTTTTTGCAAATAAATTAATTGCTAAATTTGTAGAAAACAAAGAAAACTAACAACAAAGCAGAATATTATAGTCAAAAATACTAATAAGATAATAAAAAAAATAAAAAAAATGGGCATCGTTTAGCTAGACCTAAACCAAAACAAACGATAATTACTAACCAATCCAAAATTTTCCAAAAAGTAATTTTATTTCTGTGAACTACAATTCATTTGTATCCGAAATGCTAGTTTATAAAGAAAATCAATTTGCTCGCCAACGTGAAAAATAAAATAAAATACATTTAAGGATTATTATCTTATGTATACATAAATTATTGTTGTCTTTTGAAAATATTTACTGTAAAATTTGTGAAAATTGTACAGGCAGGTACACCTTTTGAATACCAAAAACTACAAGTTTTGCATGCAAGTCTTTATACTTGTTATACCGACTCCGATAACCTGCAGTTTAACAGACATTCTAATTACCGGCATCGTTCTACTGCGTACCTTATCTTTTCTAAAGACACCGTACGGAACCTCTCAAAGCGTTAGCTGATCGTTATGAATGACAGTAAGCCAGATTAAGTACTTCTAATCGGTGGACCGTAACACAAAATTCAATTCTAGTGCTGTGCAAAATGTCTGTAAATTTTTAATCTAACTAACTAACACAACCCTAAACATTACATCAAATATATTAAGAATGACAAATGTGTTAATACATCATAATACAATGAAATAATAATTTTAAATAATTTTAAACAAGCGTAAGTAAATTAACAATATGCTTTCAAGCACACGGCATAAAAAAACCCAACAGCGTTACCATGCATCTACCACTTTTTATTTTAAACCAATTGTATCAAGCCATTTTTATAAGAACACTTAGTCAGTGTAATATACGTCCCACTTAAAAAAGCGATATATGGTATACTATAGATTGGAAAGGTGGTTTACGTCACAATCCAAAAATTTAACCTGAATTTAACGATGATACTAATAAAGTGTAGGAAGAATTGAATCAGTCAACGTAGCCTATTTTAAATACAGCTCTAACATATTTGACATGTTAATGTATAAGTCTATAATACAAATTCAAAATTTTAAATTACTTCATAATTACATTGCATTTTTGAATTTATAATATTAAGCTGCAAAGGTTTTACTCGGAAAAAATTTATTTGCAAAAAGTTGTTTTGACAACCCATCGTCTATTTACTAGTAAAATAGCATTTTAATGAAATAGTAAAATCCTGCAAATTCTAACTTACTATTCTATCTGCTTATTTAACGCTGGGTTATGGTTTCATTCACAAAATGAAGGCGTAGGTGTTCGAAACAAGTTCTCATGCAAATGAATGCGAAAGGGAAGTCGTTTGCCCACGCCAATATAAGTTCTTTCATACAAGTACGTTTAGAATCGAGAGAATAACCTCTAATCTTTAATATATGTTATATGACATGTACCGAACGTTGCAATCCTCTGTTGGTATTGTGTTTACCTTAATATTTTTATCTTCTTTATTGTATTATACGATACTTTTATTATAGTGTATCTTTATAAAATATATTCTTTTTCAAAATAATCAAGTAACATCCTTAATGGCGCTTAATTGTATAAACCCCCATAATGTATTTATCAGTAACTGTAAACAGAGGCTTTTCCAAGCAGGATTTTGTGAATACTACAATATAGTTGATTTGCTAAAAAAACAATGTAACAAATTACATATGTAATGATAGTAAATATAATTAATTTGCATGTGAATGACATGTTTTTCAATGAGTAACATCTATACTTAAATAAGTAATAAATCAAATATTATTATACTGCGGTTATTTCAAATAGAAAGACTTTTTTAATTTTTATGGTGTTTTTTAACTATTTAAGATACAAATCAATTATTAACACTAATGTTACATTAACTAAAATGATGGTAATTATTACAGTTTTTAAAGGCTTGAATATAATATATCAAGCACCTGTTCTGTTACTGTACTTTATTACTACCATTTAAGGAGAAATTATGAAAGAAACTAGTTAGAGGTTATATAAATACCGTTATAGAAGAAGTCAACATCTGTGTTTCTAATAGCATATTATTAGGTAATATCAATTGACAATTTTCTAAGCTACAACTAAATTTATAGAAGATAAAATAATATATTTATTTATTACATCAAACATTAACGTAAAGAATTAATATATATATATATATATCTAACCTCGATTAATATATTTGTAGAATATTCCTTAAAGACAACGAAATATGCCATGAATTTTTTATATACTATTTCTTTTAATATTTATCAACCGGAAATAAGTTATGTATTTTTCTAACTTCATGTGTAGGCAGTACAATGACTGATTCATAGCATATTGTGCATTTAGCAATTATAACCGATACTTACTTTAAAAGTAAAGAAAGAGGCTAGTTGAACGTAAGGTGTTAAAAATTACGTTTAGTAAGCGACAATTCCGAATGACAAACTTGGAATGTTTTAATAAGATGTATGCAAATACGATAGTTCTGAATAACAGGCGGATGTCATAAATATATTTCTTGTGAAAATAATATCAATTCATTCATACGTCGTTTATGTATATGCATGAGCTCACTTACCACCTATTTCGCCCAACACAGTCATTCCAAGATATAATACAATATCATTACCCTAAATCTAAATAAACCATATAAATACTTAAACACATCTAATAAATATAACTTTGCTTTTGTTTATTTTTTGCTTATACCGTTTTTATTTTGTTATAGAACTTCACACAATAAATGTTTAACAAAACGTACTTACTAAAAATACATAATTTTGTTTTTTTGTGCATTATATAAAAATGATTTTTTTTTAAATTTAGGAACTATTAAAAAAATAAAAATAGGAATAAAATAAAATTAAAAAAATTCATTATAAAGAAACAAATGTGGATTTTTCACACTGCTTTGTAGGTGTTATTTTATTAATCATTATTCAATATTTTTTATAATGGTGCAGAGTGTACTTTCCAAATTACTCGATTTGATGAATGGTTCAAACTTGGTTGTAGGTGTATTTTAACATTGTTGTCAGTTTTTGCAAATTTGGGCTCAATGTTAATGTTTATAGAATGTATAATAATGTAATGTATCTTTATTATGCTTAATTGTATTATTCCGGAATACATGTGAAGGTTGTATTAGATAATAATTGCAAAACCTAAAAAAAGAATACAATTAGTATTTAAAAGTTAATTCGTTAATTTCCGGATCAAAATTAATTTAATTCATGAAAACATTGTGATCACGACACAATGTGATTATCATAACAAAATGATACTAAATTTTTATTTACTCACTGACGACAGCAATTACGTTATATACGTATAACAGAATTATGAGTGTTCAGTTAATTAAATAAACCAAATTATATAAGCGTTCAAATTTAAATGACTTATGTATAAATCTTTCTAACATTTTAAATATACTTTAGTAAAGACAAAAGACATGTTCATGACTTAGTAATGTTCAATCATTTTACGAAACAGTGTCTTGAAAAGAAGTATGTTTGTATAGTCGAACTTGAATAGATAATTAATAAAAAGATATGTAATTTAATAACAAACTAAAATTGTAAAGAAATATATTAGCTGAAAAATATATAAAACTGTTTTTCGAAAATCTTCAATGTTTTATTCTTTTTATAAGTTTCGTCTTGAAAAGTTAAACATTTCATGGCAATTACTGCTTTAATGATAGTTATGTCCGTGTAGTTTTTATTAGGTTTAAACTGCATATATATTATAAATTAAAACAGTATTGTGCAATATTGTGAACAAACAGGTCACGTGACTTGCGAATAATCTCGATCACCCTATAGAGGACAATGTATTACAAATTTTAGAGGACCGCTTTTACTGCTATTACACACTACAAATTTTCTTGTTTCACGGTCTCAGATCAACTCTGCTTACATCTTTGATCAAGTCGTGCAGACTCAACACAACTTAAAATGTTAAGCAAAAAATAGAATCAACAAAATAGACGCCATTTCGATTTAAATTTGTAAACATGAATATTTCTTAGATATGACGTTGGACGACGATTTGCTTACAATATCTATTTTTACAATTTTTTTGCATTATGAATTAAAATAAAATATTCAATCATAAAACAATCGTTGTTACTTTGACTAAATCACATGATCATTTCATAAAAACGAAAAGTGGATGCAGAAATCGGTTTTCGATGTTACCGAAAGTAATTTATTTTACAAAAACCATGTTTATCAAAAATTAACTTAACAACTTTAAATCTTGGTTTCGACAATGTTAAAAATTGTAGAAATTCAAAAAATTGTATAGCGCCATGTTACCTAAAGTTAGTTGTATAACTGTAGTACTGTTATAATACTAAAATATGAATACAGTCTTCACAGAAAGCTCAATCGAGTCACACGTGTTTCTTTTGTAACCGCATTTTTCAGGTTATGAGCCCAGGTGCTTAAAACGCGTGCTAAATATAACGTGAATAATTAAACATTACACTGACTTTGGTGTTGAGTGTAAAAAGATGGCTGTGAATTATATAGCTAGTTTGTCAAAACTATTATGCAGAGAAACCTACGACGATTGATTATTATTCGCCGTAGAAATTTTTTTTATACTGGATGGTTTGTCAAGTTCTATTGATGGTACAGAAACAGATTCGGTAATAACTTCAAAGGCAAAAGCTGAATTAGTGCTAACCATCTACTCTTCTTTGTTTGTGCACGTTAAAAAAGCAGTAACAGTAAAGAAGTGTGGACGACATTATAAGATTTCTACGATGATAAAAGTTTTTTGAAAAAAATGGATTGTTGCGTACATTAATCTCATTACGTTTAGAAAACTGTAATTCCATAGAATCTTATGTTAACCAGGTAAATGAAACCTCTTTAAAATTATGTAGAACCAGTTTCAATATTGATTAGTGGGTAGGATCGTTGCTTTTAGCGGGTTTGCCTGAACGGTTTGCGCCAATGATTATGGTAATAATAATATAGTTATTGGGCATGCAGACAGATGGCAGTCAGAGTAGTAACACAGCAGCTGCTTTTGTCGTAAAATATAAAAGCAAAGCGAGTTTCAAAGCGCCTGCGAATGAGGACAGGCAGCGGTATCAAAACAAGCAAAGATCGAAGTGAAATGATATATGAGTTATTTCGGTGTAAGCAAAAAGATCATTTTATGAATAAATGTCCAAATTATGCTAAAATTGAATATAACAAGAATTCAAGGTAAAAAACACATTCAGTGATGTATTCTAAAGTACTAGTTTTAATGATACGAAATGGTATATTGACAGTGGCGCTAGTGTTCATTTAACAGCAAGAATGGTTAAAGAATAAAAAGAATCCAGAATTAATAGAAATAATGGTTGCAAATAAAAATAAAATAGTTGGGCAAGGAAAATCGTAAACATTGTACAACATGTACCCGAATTAACCAAAAACCTTATATCGGTAGGTCAGTTAATCAAAAATGGCAATAAAGTTTTGACGAAGCAGGTTTCAAAATCTATAATAATCAAAGTGTTTTAGTGACAACGATAAGTTTATAGCCAATGTTTATTAATTAAATGTTGTGAATCACAATGTAGTGAATTGAACAGTTTTAACAGTAATTTGGTCATCTTAATTATCAAGATCAAACACTGATACAGGACGATATTGTTGAAGGTTTAAGGTGCACAGGAAAACTCACCCCAATTTGCGAAGTATGCTGCAAAGGAAATCAAATAAGGCTACCTTCCAAACATAAAGGTAACAGGGCAACTGCATTGTTAGAAGTTGTGCATGGTGATTTGTGTGGGCCAATGGAGACTGCGTCACTAAGAGATTTCATATATTTTTTGTTATTAGAAGATGATCATACTAGAATATTTGTATACTTTAAAACCAAATGTCAGCAATATCAGGCAAAAAGACAAAAAAAATGTTTACAATGATCCAGTAAAAAATTACATTATCAGAAATAGAGATGTAGTTGTTAATGGAAATTATAGGAAAAAACTTAGTGTAAACATAAGTGATAACCCAGAAGCAACAATTTCAGTGGAAGAAAACGACACAAGTAAAATTATGTAAATTAGTTTACACCATTTAGACTATGTGAAACCCTTGTTTATATGCATTATAGTTAGACAATGTCTACGCTAAAATTGGAAACATTAATTTGGATGCAAAACGCTAGTAGTTTTGGATGAAAACGCAAAATTGACATATTTGGCGCTGTTTTTATTAATATTACAGATTTCTAAGTCACAGATCAGTATATTCTCTTACAGTAATCTATAAAAACACAGACACAGAGATTTGGAAAAGACATACGTTCTTTTTATTATTAAATAAAATTATATCTATGCACGATAACACTTATGTTATGAAATTCGGTCTACGTAAATAACTGGTATTCTGAGAAACATAATCATTCCCCCAATAGAAGACAATTTTATAATTGAACGTACAGTTTCTAGTTTGTATATATTTTTTTATAGTATTCGAGCGATCAAACCAATAAAATCAACTACCAAATTTACAAATTTTTTATTCAAATTTCATATAAATTAGATTAAGTTAACTAGTTAATGAATACACATGCTGATAAAAAATTATAAAAGATATATTAATAACGAAATGACTAAAAAGGTTATGAATTTGAGTGAGCAGGCATGTTTAGCTAAGGATGGTCCTTTTATGTCGATAAACCGAAATATTCTACATGTTTTTGTTTATTGACATAATAAAAATACATCTAGAGTCGAGTAGGCAATGCTGGTATCATTTCTGGCCGAATGCCTGCGTTTTTAACTATGCAGTGCACGCCGCTTAATAGATTCACGTTGGAACTTGAAGTTTTTGATAACAATAACCGAATGATAACAGTATCCAAAATTAAGAAAAAAATGCTTATTTTTTAGAAAGCAGTAAATACATACATCGTGTGTGTGATTAACAGGTTGTTAATTTAGAAGGTGAAATCAAAGCGTCAATACAAGCAAAAAAAAATTATAAAGCGGTTAAAAAAAGCAGCATTTTGAGCCAACAAAGAAATCAAAACGAGAAATTCGGAAACACTAAAAATAAATACAAAATAACGTTATCACATAAGACGTAGTTAATTGAATTTGTTATTCTAAGAAGGTACGTGCTTTCCATGTTAATTCTCGAAGATAACACATTTACAGATGTTGAAATAATGTATCGTTTCGTAAAACAGTCAAATTATTTAAATAAGTAAGGAACACTGAAAAAATAAGATTAACATGCAAAACAACTATTTTTAGAGTACAATGATAAAATTTTTCACTCTAAACAAGCGTATTGTGAAAATTCAAAATGAATACAAAATAAGTTATTGATCATGTATAGAAACAAACCTGAGAATAAATTGATAAGATAAACCGAAATTATGAGTACTATAAGTGGCGTCCGGATTGTTAGTAGAGTGATAACATTACCCAATTGAAAACATTATCCGTGATTCCGATAAGCGGCGAGCGCTGTAATAGTAATTTATACCAAAATTTAAGTCAGTAATTTGGTTCTAAAGTCCGAATCTTTGAAGCATTGTCCTGTATTTATTGCTAAAGATACATCTAAAGTGCTAAAAAGCTTGCATATTTATATTTTATGTGCCTTTTTTTTTAAATTTAAAAAAAATTAAATTAGCAAATTTTCGTTGGCTTCCGGCTTGAAAAGAAAATTAAACAAAATAAATGAAACAAACCACTCAACCGATTATAATTTTATAGAAACGTTTGCAGGATTTTATTCCTTCTATATTTTGTTTATAAACAGAAATTAAAGTGTACGAATTTTTCAAAGCAAGTTAACTGGTAAAACTTTGCTTTGCACGTATGTCGAAACTAAGTAGCTTACTTGTGTCGCCATCATTTGCGATCTTTTAATAACTAAAAACGGTTTCCATATAAAGCTATCTCATTGTCTAACTATAATATATATAAACAAGGGTGAAACAAATTTAAATGATAGTGATTATATTCCAGAAAAAATGTTGTCACAAAAAGAAACACGTCTGACTCGATTGAGCTTTCTGTGAAGACTATATTCATACAGATTCGTATTTTAATATTATAATAACAGTAATGCAACTAACTTAAGGTAACAGATGGCGTTATACAATTTTTTGAACTTCTATAATTTTTAACGCCCCCACTAGTTCAAAAAATTTACATTATGTTATCAGATACAATACCTAAATTACTTAAAAATTTATAGTGCTTATGTGAACCCAAAGCTTTAGTAAATATATCTGCAGGCAGGCATATCATCTGTTTGCAAGTATTCTATATTAATTAACTTTTTAATAATCGTTTCCCTAATAAAATGATGACGCACATCTATATGTTTTGATCTTTTATGAAATACGGGGTTGGATGTTAAATTTTGAGTACTTTGATTGTCATTATATAACATTATGCAACTTGAATTGCCCGTTAGTTTGCCTATCAAATTTCTTAAGTAAATAGCTTCTTTTGAAGCTTCACTTAAAGCCATATATTCAGTTTCTGTACTGGAAAGTGCTACAGTTTTTTGTTTATTATTTTCCCATGATATAACAGACCCAGAGAGTTTAAAACAAAAACCTGTATAAGACTTTCTATCAAAAGAATTGCTGCCCCAATTGGCATCTACAAAACCTTCTAACTCTTTATCGTCCTTTGCAAATTTTAAATAATAATTTTTAGTTTTCTGTAGATATCTTAAAATTCTTTTTGCACTTTTCCAGTGAGAAACTTCAAAAGAATTATTAAACTGACTTAGATAACTAACGCTGTATGAGATGTCAAGCCTCGTCATTACAGCAAGATACATTAAGCTGCCGATCAACTGTTGATATGGCACCCGAACGTCACAATTTTGACCCTTTAGCAAATTTAAATTTGTTTCCATATGTGTCTCTGCGCGTTTACATTCAACCATTACAAATTTTTTTAACAACTGATTTACATAATCCTTTTGATCAATTGATATACTATTTCTATTCTTATCAATGGTAATATTCATACCGAGGCATTGTTTAGCTTGACCTAAATCTTTTAGTTTAAATTTTGAAGCTAACTTTCCTTTCAAAAAACTTGTTTCAACTTCATTATTAGAAAAGATAAAAAAATCATCGACATACAGAGCTATAACAGTAATAAAACTATTTTCACGTTTTAAAAATATGCATGGCTCAAAGTCAGATTTCTTATAACCTAAATCCTTTAAAACAATTTCAACTTTGTTGTACCACACTCGTGATGATTGCTTGAGTCCATATATGGCCCGTTTTCATTTTAAAACTTTATTTTCTTGACCCGAAACTATAAAACCCTCTGGTTGTTTCATATAAACTGTTTCATCTAAATGACCATTTAAAAACGCAGTGGTAACATCCAAGTGTGAAATGTTTAAATCTAACCTTACAGATAAAGCTATTAATAATCTAAGCGTAGAATGTCTAACTACTGGTGAAAATGTTTCCTCAAAGTCAATTCCGTATTTTTGAGTAAAACCCTTAGCTACCAGTCTAGCTCTATACCTAACACGGTTATCACTACCGCTTTTTCGTTTGTACACCCATTTACACTCCACAACACTTCCACTTTCTGGAACATCAACTAGATCCCATACATCGTTTTCATGAAAAGACTGTATCTCATCTGCCATCGCTTGCTTCCATGCTGCATGATTAGGCCTGGACAAAGCTTCTGTGACAGTGATAGGATCACAATCAATCACATCGTTTACGTTGCACATATAAGAGACATAGTCTTCAAAAACTTTTGGTTTATGCTGTCTCTGGGACTTCCTCACATTTTCTGCACTTACAACTCTGTCAATACTAATTTCTGGAATATAATCACTATCGTCCTTGCTATCATTTAAATTTGTTTCACATAAAGAGTCCAAAGTAATTTCACTTGTGTTATTTTCCCCCTCTGAAATTGGTGCTTCTGGGTTATCACTTATATTTACACTAAGTTCTTTCCTATAATTTTCATTAATAACTACATCTGTACTGGTGATAATGTCATTTTTTACTGGATCATGTAACCTATACCCTTTTACTGTGTCACTGAATCCCACCAAAAGCATTTTTTTTTTATTTGTTGTCCCATTTAAGACGTTTTTCTTTGGGAATGTGCACCATAACCTCCTACCGAAAATCCTCAAATTGCTGACATTTGGTTTCTTTTTATTCCATATTTCAAAAGGAGTTTGATTTAGCCCTGCGGCAACCGACCGATTTTTCAGATAAACCGCAGTATTTACCGCCTCTGCCCAGAATTGTTTTTCCAGTTTTGCTTCGAATAGTAAACATCGAGCTTTTTCGACAATTGTTCAATTCATTCTTTCAAGCATCCCGTTTTGTTCAGGAGAAAAAGGATTAAATTTTTGATGTAAAATCCAATTTCTGTTTAAAAAACCTTCAAACTCAGAGCTACAAAATTCTCCCCCATTATCGGTTCCAAAAGTTTTAATATTTGTATTTTTTTGGTTCTCCACAAAGTTCTTAAACTCTTTAAAATGTTAAAAAGCTTCGTTTTTACTTTTTAAAAAATATACAAATATCATTCTACTATAATCATCTTCTAATAACAAAAAATACCTGGAACCACCCAGTGACGTAGCTTCCATTGGTCCACACAAATCACCATACACAACTTCTAACAATGCAGTTGTCCTGTTACCTTTATGTTTAAAAGGTAGTCTTGTTTGCATTTCTTCGCTGCATATTTCGCAAATTGCATTTCGGGTAAGTTTTCCTGTGCACTCTAAACCTTCAACAATACCACCCTGCACCAGTTTCAGATCTTGATAATTCAGATGACCAAATCGGCGATGCCAAACATCACCTGTCACTACGGTTAAAGCTGTCAATTCACTACATTGTGGTTTCACAAAATTTAATTTATAAACATTAGCCAATAAACTTGCCGTTGCCACTAAAACACCTTGGCTGTTATAGATTTTGCAACCTGCTTCGTCAAAAATAACTTTATTGCCATTCTTGATTAATTAACCTACCGATAAAAGGTTTGTGGTTAATTCGGGTACATATTGTACATTGTTTACAATGACATCAAATTTTTCTTGTCCAATTATTGTAGTAATTTCTATGTCACCCATACATTCAACTGGAATTATATTTTTATTTGCAACCATTATTTCTATTAATTCTGGCTTCTTTTTATTCTTTAACCATTCTTTTCTTGCGGTTAAATGAACACTAGCACCGCTATCGATGTACCATTCCGTATTATTAAAACTAGTACTTAAGAATACAGCACTAAATGCATTTTTCTGCCTTGAATTTTTGACCGGTGTGAAGTTAGAAATGACCACATCGTAATTTTTTAATATGTTGTTAATAATTGTTCAATCTAATTATAAACAAATTTGCAGAAAAATCAGAAATGACTATCTTTGTGAAAATTGCGTTTGTTTATGCAGGAATGTAAGCGGACCGTTGCTGCAACTTCGACGTAAAATAACTTTTTTTTAAGAAATGACCACATCGTAATTTTTTAATATGTTGTTAATTATTATTTAATCTAACCATAAACGAATTTTCAAAGAAATTAAAAATGACTATGTTTGTAAAAAACGCACTTTTACAATTACACGTTTAAATACATGTTTATTGAAATTGTTTTTATTATTTTTAATAAAAATTATTCATAAATATATTAACTCATGTTTGTAACTTACACTTATATTATAACTTACATTTCGAAATGTTTAAAGGCTTTATATTGGCATTAAATTCAAAACAAATTTCTATGGCTAGATCCGTGGCTAACTTCACACCGGTAATTTTTGTTATATTCAATTTTGGGATAATTGGGACATCTATTCAGAAAATGACCTGCTTGCTTACAGCGAAAACATATCATTTCACTTCTATTTTTATTTGTTTTGGTACCGCTGCAGCCCTCATTCGTTGGCGTTTTAAAACTCGTTCTGCTTTTATGTTTTACCACAAATGCACCTGCTGTGTTACTGCTCTGGCTGCCATCTGTCTGCATGTCCAGTAATTTTACTTTAATGGAATCTGTAGTTATCATGATTCCAGAGTGCTCTATTGCGATAATCATTGGCGCAAACCTTTCAGGTAAACCCGCCAAAAGTAACGATCCTATCCACTCATCACCAATCTTGAAACCGGTTCTACGTAATTTTTGAGAGGTTTCAATTACCTGGTTAACATAAGATTCCATGGAATTACAATTTGACTAAAGTAATGATATTAAAGTACGCAGCAATCCAAGTTTTCTCAAAAATCCTTTATCATCGTACAAAGCTTTTAATGCCGTCCATACTTCTTTAGCTGTTACTGCTTCTTTAACGTGCACGAACATAGAAGGGTCTATGGTTAGTACTAATTTAGCTTTTGCCTTTGAATTTATAACCGAATCTGTTTCTGTACCATCAATACAACTTAACAAACCATCCAGTATAAAAAAAAATTCGACGGCGAATGACCAGTCGTCAGAGTTTTCTCTGCCTAATAGCTTTAGCACACTAGCTAAATAATTCGAAGCCATCTTCTTACACTCAACACCAAAGTCACTGTAATGTTTAATTATTCACCACTATTTCGTTATATTTAGCACGCGTTTTAAGCAGAGTGGCGCAGTGGAAGCGTGCTGGGCCCATAACCTGAAAAAATGTGGTCACAAAAAGAAACACGTCTGACTCGATTGAGCTTTCTGTGAAGACTATATTTATACAGATTCGTATTTTAATATTATAACGGTATTACAGTAATGCAACTAACTTAAGGTAACAGATGGCGTTATACAATTTTTTGAACTTCTATAATTTTTAACAATTTATTCAACCGATAGTCCAATTTTGCATTTTTGAAAAAAACTAATTTAAAACTGTTAGCACTTAAATATTATTTTTGTGCTGCCAACATCGCAAACGTCAATATTCGTTTGTTAGTGTAGTTACGTAATGAACGAAAAAAGCTCTAGGGTGGCAAAATGAAAACTAGGAATCCACATAAAAGTAAGTGTTCAAAGTCAATTAATATATATAAAACGAGTATGCGACAGGTGGAAAAATCATTTTAAAAATCTTGAAATTCAGTTAAAATTGAAGAAAAACGATGTTAAAGTTAATGTCAAATTTGTCAGATTTAGTAATAAATGTAGTACCAACATTATATTTCTGTTGATTTTTTCAAAAAAAGAATGTAATTTTATAAAAGGCAACACAAAAAATAATGTACATTACTCTCGTCGAAAGAATCATAGCATAACTCACTCACATGCAACGCTCGGCCGTGCGGCCTCGCGTCGCATTAACGTTCGTTATGCTATTTTTTACTTTCGACTCATGTTACGTAAACTACTATTATTAATTTCATAGTACGTTTATAATGTAACAAAGCGAGGAAGCATCGACGAAAAATAAGATGCGTCATACTCTGATGGGGTAGAGACGCCTAGTACTATTCAATTTTTAACATTACTAAGCATTTATTAATATAACTTTGTTATTAGTTATGATTACATTATAATAATATATTTTTATAAAGCACGTTAAGTAAACAAAAACGTTTTAAGGAATTTTTTTCTGTAAAACAAAAAAAACGCAAAAAATGCACAAATCCAAACTAAATATTTTTTTCTCGTAAGCGATAATGTAATTTATATTCTTTCAAAAAATTTTTTTTACAAACTGATTGTAATTATGATTTAATCATACGCACATGAGGGTTTTTGTTGGTTTTGGAAATTAAGAATATTGGATAACTCATTATAGTTTCATGTAAGTTATATACATACAAATTGTACTGACCAACTAGCTGAGCACTTTACTAACACAAACTCTTTATGTGCTGCATTAAGTATTAAGTGCTTACTTAATTATTATTATAGTATTGTACAAACTGTACCTCAACAAATATTATATTTTTTTAGTTTTTTGTAATCCTCTTTGGAACTGATAGAACAAAGAAAAACACACATTTAGTACACCAAACCACTTTTATGTGAAATGACAGAACATTTTGTCATATGATGTTGTTACGGCAGAATACCAAATTTAATAGAATTAAAAATTGATTTATGCACTACACATTTACATTTCTTTTTTAATTGTTATATGTAAAACCTTCTTCCTTATCCTTTTTACTTACAAAACGTACTCTTCTTACACTAGCGCAAGCGCACCAACCCCTAGATAAATTTAAAAACAAAATTTATTTAAAACAACTTTAACAGATTTCTTGCTGACAGTTTCTTAAAATTACGTTTTGCAAAGATTTTGTGTATTTAAGTTCTTCGAGTTAAACTAAACTAAAAAAATTTGTATTTAATCTTTTTATAATCAGACATATCTTGCAGCGTTTTGATACCAGTATATTTCTAAAAAAGTTTGGTAATCTTGAAGATATTTTTATGTTTTACAATTTACTTTCAACACTATACCTTATATGACAAACCTGTTTGTTATTAATTGAATATTTAAAAACCCACAAAGTTTGTTATCTAATTAATCAATGTTAAACGTAAAACACAAAATTCCACAAACGGTACTATTGTACTCAAAATTTTCTAATAATTTAAAGCGATTTGTTGTCCGCCCACTGTTTTATATGCAAATGCGTTAGAAAGGTTTAATTCTTTAAATGGAACTTAAAACAAGCAGTTTTAATTAGTTATTTCATAAAAAAAATATTTTTACAATGTGAGAACATTGTAACAATTTTTATGCTTCTTTTAGATGAGGAGTTATTAGAGGTTTTTGGTTAAAAACTTCTTCACAAATTTTAAATTTCTAATGTTTAAATGTAAAATATAATTGGTATTCAACATTTAATAAAAACACGATGTCTATATTACGAAAACAATAATGTGATTTTCTTAATTAAGCAAATATAATAGAATAAATAGCCGTTATATAAGGATTTAGTAAGTAAAGGGTAAAAACAATAATATTATATTTTAAATTAAAAAAAAAGCAATTGTTCACTAAAAATATTTAATCTGAAATTAGTTAATTTATTTTAAACTTATCCAGACAATATATCTTTTAACATTACATACATCTTATAGAACACTGAACACGTGTATAGATAAATGATACCTGAACTTTTAAGTTAGGTATGTACGTAGGCTTAAGTTGCGATTTAGGAATTAAATATAACATCTTACAATCTATTAGAAATAAGTTGTAAGTAGGTAATTACATTTTTTTAATTAGATTTACTATTTAGTGTTTACTTTAAATGCATATCTGATATCCATACGAATTTTTTAAATAAGAATTTCTTAGATCATAAGATTCACACTTATAAGCTATGTCAAAAAGTGGGCAGATATGTGAATAAACATAGTTCAACCAAATTCTGTAGGCTGCATTATATCTTGTATTGGGGACAGTGGCGGATTATCCATAAGGCAATATAGGCAGCTGCCTAGGGGCACCGATGACTTGAGGGGCGCCGCAACGAAAAAAAATTGATCACTAATTACGAAAATTCATTTAAACTAAATAAATAAATCGTCCAATCACGTTTTCGCACAATCATGTTTATTACACCATATATATAGACAAATTTATATTTTCCATCTGTTTTTGTTTACAAGAGATCCGTTTGTGTTTTTAAATTTTACGAAACTACCAAAGTAAGAAGTAAGAACCTTATCGGTAATGTAATCCTATTATCCTACTTTGAATTTTATGGTTTGCGGGTAGAAGGTATCTAAAAATAAAACAATAAAAAACAACTAAAATTTTACTACAAACAGCTTTTAACCGGCTCTTTTTTTTATTTTAAAGTTCTTTAAATACTTGATGCGGATTTATAAATCCTTAGAAATACACCTCCTAAGCACACACCTACTAATACTTACTAAGTAGATGGTCAGTTTCTTAGACAGTATTCGTATTTGCAAATAAGCAGATTCAGTTTTGCAAACAATACAAATTCCATAAGCCAAGGCCACCATGGTCCGGGGTTTACGTATTACGTTTACGGCTTACGAGTAATATTATCATAAATCCTAAATGCCGCGTCGGCGCCGTTTGAATGATAATCATTTTAAGCATAAACCAATTTGCGTTTAAAACTTAAACTTGCACATTTTTTACGATAGTTGGCGATTTTATACTGGTCCTGTACGTACGGCGGCTGTACATACCTATAATAGTTTTTTACGTTTTTTAAGTTAGTTTTTTATCGGTGAGGTGAGAGCTGAGTGCTGAGTTTGCTAGTGTAGATGTGTAGTGACGGTAGTGACTGAAAATGAGTACAAAATTAAGTGGTTCCAAACGAAGAAAAATAGAGAAGGAGAAAAAAGAAAAACTTGAACATATATTGCAAAATACAAAGAAAATAGATAGTTTTTTTTTCTAAACACGAAGGTATATTATAAAAACTTAAAAATAATTTTCCATCTAATATTAAATTAATTTAGCTACAGCGGAGAAATCCTCAGAGAAATCTTCCATCAAAGAACAAGCCCCAACTTCAACAGCTAGTGACGATGATATTACTGATACTGAAACGACAAATGTAATAATCGTTAATGAAGAAAAGTCAACTTTATTATCACCGCAAAAGACACAAACTACATCGTCCGCTAGCACTTCTAATACGGAGACATTAATTGTTGAAAATGATTTACAAATTAGCAATGAATCAGTGGAGGACTCCAATGTAAGAAACGACCCAGCAGAGTGGCATATTGCAAATAAAAACTTAATTATTGATTTAATTCTAAAAAATCCACTACGGCAGAATATTGATGAGTTAGATTTTAATACTTCTGTGAGAAATTACGGTAAATTTAATCGTTACGCGAATAAACAAATATTTTTCTCGAATTCTTTTAATGGAGAACGTCATAGAAGAGAATGGTTATTATATTCTGAGACCACAGGAAACGTATTTTGTATATACTGCAAATTATTTGACATAAATAGTGAAAATGCATTTGTAACGGGATTTAACGATTGGAAAAATCATATTCGTATAGATTCTCATGAAAAATCTAGGGAACACAAAAACAGTGCAAAGGCATTTATAACGAGAACCCAAAGCTCAGGAAAAATTGACACAGAATTACATCGGCAATATCTAGCTGAGCGAGATTATTGGAAGGAGGTTTTGCGGCGCGTAATAAGTGTAACGAAGTTTTTGGTAACACGTGAACTTGCCTTTAGAGGCACCGAAGAAAAAATCGGTTCTCCAAACAATGGAAATTTTGGGCTTATTGAACTTTTATCTGAATATGATTTATTCTTAAAAAATCACATGGAGAAATATGGCAATGTAGGTACAGGTGGTGTTTCCTATTTATCAAAAACCACATATAATGAATTAATTTATTTAATGGGAAATTCAGTAATCAATGAAATTGTCAAAGAGTTGCATCGAAACAAATATTATGCCATAAGTGTCGATTCTACCCCAGATATTACCCACACTGATCAACTGACTTTCATTGTCCGTTATGTGAATGACAAGGGTATTCCAAACGAACGATTTGTAAAATTTATTAGTAATTGCGGGCATAAAAGCGCTGGCATGGAAAAATGTGTACTCGACTTGCTTAGTGAACTAAAAGTAGATGTTAGGAATTGCAGAGGTCAGTCCTACGACAACGCATCTAATATGGCAGGTTTATATAGTGGACTTCAGGCTCGCATAAAAAAACATAGCAATCTTGCGTTATTTGTTCCGTGTGCTGCACACTCCTTAAATTTAGTTGGAGCTGCAGCAGCAGAATCCTGCTACATGGCAACTGAATATTTTATGTTCGTCCAACATATATTTAACTTTTTTTCTGCCTCTACCAGCAGATGGAATATTTTAAAAACTATTGTAAATGAAAATGTGACAGAGGGTGAAGGTGAAATCATAATTTTAAATTAGTTAATACCAAAATCTTTGTCTACTACACGCTGGTCGGCTCGTGCTGATGCTTGTAAAGCTTTATCTGTCTCATATAACACATTTCAGAAAAGTATAGAAGAAATAGCCCATAGCAAAAATGAAAAACCTTCCGTAAAAGCAGAAGCAATGGGATTGTTAAGTAAATTTAATTTGTTAGAGACGGGTATTTTAACATCGTTTTGGTCAGATGTTTTAGAGAAGTGTGATAAAGCCAGTAAGACTTTACAAACCGTTGATATTGACTTATCAACAACGATTTCAATTTTTAAATCACTGATTGGTTACTTTAAATCATTACGAGATCAATTTGATCAATATGAAGAAAAAGGCCAACAACTATCTACAATTATAGAATATAATAAAGATAAAAAAAGGATACATAAGAGAAAGCTTCAGTTTGACGGAACTCATGAAAATGAAACCAACTTCGACGGCAAAACTGACATGAGAATTAATGGTTTTCTTGCTATTATTGATAGGCTAGATCAAGAATTAAAGAAGCGATTGATGGTTTATGTAGAAATAGAAAAAATTCGGTTTTTAAATAAACTTAAGATTATGAATGACAACGACATAAGAAATGATTCAAATAATTTGCAAGTTGAATATTCAAATGATTTGGACGAATGTTTTACTGAGGAATGTATTGAATTCAAATATTTTGTTGAAAACCTGGAAAATATCGTTAATGTTAGAGACATGTTAGTATTTATCAGGGAAAAACATGTTATAACCATGTTTCCTAATGCGGAAATTGCATTAAGAATTTTTCTTACTCTACCAATCTCAAATTCGTCAGGAGAAAGGTCATTTTCTACTTTGAAAAGGACAAAAACATATTTAAGAAACGCCATCAGTCAAGAAGGACTTAATAATTTATCTGTGCTATCAATAAATCATGACTTGACTAGTGCGCTTGATTTTAATGATATTATAAATAGTTTCGCCAGTAAGAAATCCAGAAAACGTATATAATAGTTTAGATATTTATAATACAAAATATTTCTTTTTATTGTTTATAAAATAACATTTTTAATACTTGTTTAACTTTATCCGACTTTTTCAATTTAATTTTGTTTATCGTTTGTTTATGCTGAGTATATTATTGTTTTTTTAAATATTATATCATAAATAAAAACTTTAAACTTTAATAGCATTTGAAATGTTTTTCGGGGAGGGGGGGGGCGCCATAGTATAGTTGCCTATGGGCGAAAAAAGTCATAATCCGCCACTGATTGGGGAAACATTTTACGTCTTCAAATTTTTGTGTAAACAAATGCAAACTTAATTTGATACAACACAACACACTCTCTGTTACTGTCTAAACTGATGTAGTTGATATTCCTGTCCCATTCATCTTGATAGTATAAATACGATTAAATACAGAAGCAACTTTTTTAATAATTAGGTAACAAAAAATAACGGAAGTTTCTGTACATACATGAGATTATATTCAGAACTACTAAAAAGTTTAATTAGTTTATTAATAAATGTCAACGCTTAAAATCTATACAAAAACCATGTGAAACTAGTCTATTCATTTTGACCCAATGAGTCACTAACAGCATCAGTCTGAGTCTTCGTACAGCCGGGGGCGCAACGTAATTGACTATTCGAGTTGCTATAAAAGGGCAGCCGCACATGAAAGATTATAAACACTTTCGCAGGTAACTGCAATCAGAAAATAGGTATTATTTTATTTAAAATATGATAGAATACTTACACTTACAGTTGCTATTGATAAAATATATTTACTGTTTAGTATCAACAACTTTTTCTTTAATTTGCATATTACAAAAAAATAACTAGTCACAGCAAAAATTTTGTTCGTAACAATATAGTAAACTCATATTTTTTATCGGCGTCGATTTTCTTGTGGCTAAAAAAATTGTTTCTAAGAATTTTATTTCGTTAGACGATTGCTGATTGCAGTTTGTATTTAATTTCTTTTCAATATGGCACAGAATGGCTACAGAAAGATCACATCGCAAATCAAGTTCACTTTTGCATGCGTTCTAAATTAATCATTTTTCTATAACCAAATAAATTAAATTAAAAACATAAAACAAAGTGCTGGATTGTTGGTTAGAAGTATAATCTATAAGTAATACTAAACTGTACGTTTAAAATTAAAAAATCGTAATATGTACTAATGTTTATATATGTATATTAAAAACGTAAGTACATACTTGACAAAATCAACTTTTGTAATTTAGGTTATTTATACATTAACGAAACCTAACACAATAAACATGATCTCTTAAATCAGGGTGTATATGATAGACACAAGCTTTTTAACTGTCACTTTATGTTATGACGCTCATTTATACACGTCTCATGCTAAGCCACACTATTCTTGTATTTCTCTTTTTAGATGTGTGTCAATTCAACTTTAAAGCAATTTATTAAATTCCTGCTCTTATTTATTTTTAATTGCTAGGAGACAGGCTTGAAAATTAATTGATCAGAAGTTTTTAAAATTAATTCCTCAGAAGTTTTAAAAATAAATTACAGCAAATTTAATGGTTTAAAATGTACAAAAAACTAACAAGTTATACGAATCTACTAATAAGCAACTAATTTCTAAATGCTAAGCACGACTGCAGCATGATGATGATAATTGTTTAATTACGATTACTTCGTCTATAATACCTAGTTCTAATACGGAATAATAATATAAAAACTTGTTGAGAATACTATTTTATACATGTGCAATAAGTCGTTTACGTGTTTCGAATATAAATGAAACTTTTTGTTTATATTTTTCATATTTAATTTTTTTAAATAAAATATACATTTTAATAACCTTATAAACTAGCATTCTATGTTACATATTTTAATATTGGCCATAGTCATTACTAGACAAAATACTGTATCAATTTCATGCATGTTTTATAAAACCAGAAATGCACTATCCTTATTAGCTATTTTTGAATAGAAACAATTATATTTATTTTTTAAAAACACGCGAGTGTAATAAAGTTTTAAAATTATTAATAATCTTTAAATACAACACACGACAATGATTTACAGTTTAAAGTTTATGAGAACTGTAGCCAAAATAGATTGATTTTAACCTATAACACATTCGCGGAAAACAGTACATTCCAATGCTACGAACATTAAATAAAACAATAAGAACTTATCTAGAATAAATATTTTAAGAATTTTCAATAAATTTACTTTGATGCGATTGCGTTAACTGCACTGCCATATATAATTTGACTGTGCGTTTCAAAAACTAAAAAAAAAAATAAAGTTAATGGAAAATTTAACAATACAACAATATCTTTTATATAAGTTTTAGAGTAGAAGGTACTACATCGAAATCATGTTTATAGATTCGATCCTCCTATGCGGCGTTTCATCCCAGTCACGACTTAATTCTTCCTTAACGGATTGAGGCGTTGGATAATTTGTTTATCAGATTATAATATCGAGAACAACAGTACTTCTTTAAAATTTATGCTTTTTAATTTTTTTATATAACTTGTTTTAATATAAAAAACGAAACAAACCGCATTATACATATGCGTTTTTGTGAAAGTAAAAAAACCCTTATAAATACTTTCCACCTGACATACATTCAGAGCGGATATTGGCATATAAATGTTTACTGATCTTTAAAGAAAATATTCCACTGAATTATATTATTATAAAGAATACACGAGCCGTGAGTAATGTGTCATGTGTTCACTTTTTATATTAATATACTACATATGTATTGGGTGGCGTCTTAACTGAAGGTTTCGTTTTTTATACGGAAACAAAACAGGTACTAGCTTGATTTCCTTATACGTCGTATCAGCTGTAATCGAACACAACAAAAGACCATCTAATTTATAGTCGAAATAAGATTGATACTGTGAAGTAGGACACAGGTATTAAAAAATCATTCGTTTTAAAGTACTCATTCTTACGCAACAGTAGCTGTTCGTATATGTAAATTAGGCAAGACTACGTAGGAGTTAAATTTGGACAAGTGTATTAAGAATGGATGATTAAGATCACGTCATGAGTGTGTCCACTTTATTCATTATTTTCATGTATATCTGCGTGTTATGTTAAAATATTCGCTACATGTAACTTGTTCGTTATGATTATAGTAAGCGTCATAAAACGTTGAAAATACGAAATGTATGTATGTATAGAGAACCAAGAACGTAGCAATTTCAAAATTATCGGCACTCATTAAATTTTAATGTGTCAATAAATACGTGTCAAACTAAACAATTCTTCTGTCAGTCACCAGGTTACGTATTTACTACATTTGAAAAATACGTTAACAGTTTCTTACATTTTTATTAAAAGGATTTATGACAAGGTGTACACTAACGGAAGCAACATAATATTATATTATCAATGCAATTAAGGAATATTTTTAAATGTAACTAATTTGTAAAAACTATAATAAAGGATATTTTAATATGTAAATGAACAGTTCAGCAACCAATTGATGACAGGATAAATTAATTAAGAATTGATACAAAAAAGGCAATTAAATTACGTATACGGGTACGTGTAAGTTCATTGACGTGTCTTATAGTTGCGGTACTATTCTTTCCTGAATCGACAAAAAATTGTCAAATATGCTAATTGCGGCACGAGTTAAGCTCATCTATTAATATTATTTAGTAATTAAAATTGTATGATTAAAAAACACAATGTGTTGCTTAGGATGATTAAAATCACGTGTGCGGTAATAATGATAAATAAACATAATGTGCTTTAGTCTGCTTTAATGTACTTTACAGACTTACAGACAACTTGAACGGACAGAAAAATTTTTTTTTGTGCTTTCATCTGCTTTGATACATTTGACAACCGTTTTGATGTATTTTGCATGCAGCGTAATAGACCGGAAATGTTACTTTTCGAGTCTAGGCCGGTAAAGCGTAGTAGAATTTTATAACTAGAAGTTGGCACTAATAATCATTATTTTTTTGCGTCATCTGTCATTCTGTTAGATTTATTAACATACATGTATGTTATTGTTTAGAATAACACTACTAAATTTTTTTCAAACAAATACAATAAATATTGTTTATGTTTTATAATTGCTAAAAACAATAATAAATTTATTTTCATACAAGTTAAATTGTAATCAACTTATGTAATTATGTAATTGTGAAATTTCAAAAACAAATAAGTTTTGTGGTTACAGGTTTCAGCTTTATCATGTTATTAAATTTTATTAAAAAACAATACCTAAATAACCTTCATTTTGTTGAAAAAATTGGTTAGCAAAAAAATTGTGTATCACACGTCCTGACAGTATTTTGCTAGTATTCGCATTTTGTAGGCTTCAGCTTTATTTCAGCCTACAAATATGCTCATACTCGCAAAATAGGACTAGTGATACAAACAACTATTTCCGAACTAGGCCGGTAAAGTGTAGTAGAATTTTATAACAAGAAGTGGGTAATACAAGGGGTAATAATAACCATTGCATAATATATAATTTACTAGGTTCTTACGTCATCTGTCATTTCTGCCAAATTTGTTATTACTAACGCAAACTATTATCTGCGCATTTTTTAAAAATAAATATGTAATAAATTTGCTTATAGCGTATATAATTGCTACAAACAATATAATAATTTTAATTTTATTGAAATTTTGAAGAAACGTCTATTTTCATGTAACAAAGTGATGATTAAAATTTAAAAACAAAAAAACGAAAGCTTAAAAAGCTTTTTTAATAATGAGTTGCTCCGCCACAATTTGTAATGCACTCATTTAGACGTCTTGGCATGCATAGATCACTTGATTGATAAATTAAGTGATTTATAGCTGTTTGTGGTATATCGTCCCAAGCTTCTTGAATCGTAGCTGGAGATCGTGTAAGTTATCTGTAGGGTGTGGTAAATTACTCAGTCGCCTACCAATTATATCTTATGCATGTTCAACGGGCGACAAATCAAGCGAGGGCAATGTTAGCTTCTTCCAAAAACCGTTTTGTAGCCCTTGTCGTATGAGGGCGCGCATTATTTTGCTGGAAAATGGGATTTTGCAGCCCCTGAAGATATGGAAGCCGAACTGGTTGTAGCACATTAGCAATGTAACCAGCTGCGTTTAGGTTGCAGTCAATAAAGACCAAGAGTGATATGCTACCATAACATATTGCACCCAATATCATAACTCCTTGAGTGAGGGCTGTGTTGCGTTCCACAAAAAATGTTAGATTTTTAGGTTCTCCAGGCATCCGTCTGACTCTCCTACAACCATCGTGGGCCCACAAGCAAAATCGGGACTCGTCACTAACCACAATTTGATGCCTTTCTTGCGCCCAATTAACCCTTTCGTTGGTCCACTCTAGTCTACGTAGACGGTGAAGTGGTGTAAGGGGAAGACATAAAAATGGACGATATGAACGCAACCCATAAGATCTTATCTGGCGATAAACAGATGATATTGACATTATGAGTCCTATACCTCTTATCCAATCATTTGCAATTGATCGAGTTGTTGAAAATCTGTCTCTTGTGGCCAAAACTCTTAAGCGACATTCTTCGCGATCTGTAGTTCTCCGAGGACGTCCAGATCCACAGCGACGATGTTGAACCCTTCGGACCATTTGGACCAACAGTTCAATACTGATGAAACATTTTAGTTTACACGATGAGCAATTACTCTTAGCGAAAGTCCGGCCTCTCTTATGCCAATAATAAGGCCACGTTCAAAATCACTTAATTGGACAAAATGTTGATGTTGACGTACTCTCGGCATTGTTATCAAGTTCAGAATGAGATTGTGAACAAACAACAAAAATTTGCAAACTTGAGAATTACTAAATGGTCTACTACTTCAAATTTATTGTTACTATGTTACTATGGAAACAACAGGAAAAAACAAAAAACTACTGGCTAGATTTTATTCAAATTTTAATCATCACTTTGTTTCATGATCTCCAGCTACGGATTCAAGAAGCTTGGGACGATATACCACAAACAGCTATAGATCACTTAATTGATAGCATGCCAATACGTCTAAATGAGTGCATTACAAATCGTGGCGGAGCAACTCATTATTAAAAAAGCTTTTTAAGCTTCTGTTTTTTTGTTTTTAAATTTTAATCATCACTTTGTTTCATGAAAATAGACGTTTCCTAAAAATTTTAATAAAATTGTTCAACAAGTTCTAGGTGTTGCAGTTTTTCTGGAAAACTACTGAATTTTTTAATTACAAACTTTAATGCTATTAACATATTATTAATTTTTTATGTAAGAAAATAGATATTAACAAATTGCTGCAAGCTGATGTTTACTATAAAGTACTTTATTTTACGAAAAATATTTTCGTATTTTATTTAATATTTAAAATAAAATTTTGTAGCACAAAACATCTAATCAAACAAAAACAATTTTTGCTCTTTATAGCTTTGATTTTAAAAGTTATATATCAATAGGTGTTTTAGGACAACAAAAATTAGTAATTACCTCACTAAAAGTCAATGATTTAAGTAATCTTATTTATAAAATCTTAAGCTTTCGCGGTTGTTATGTTTAAAATCATAAGCGACTTTCGGCTTAGACCGCGTCGTAGTAAAACACCCAGACTTAGGCTTGGTCATAGTCTCTTCTTGAGAGCCAAAACAAGAAGTAGAACTTGGCCTTTGCCGTATTGTCGTTCGTGAACCCAAACAAACTGACGTTTCGCAAGACATTGCAGCTTGCATCTTGGCAAAGGCCAAGTTCTACTTCTTGTTTTGGCTCTCAAGAAGAGACTATGACCAAGCCTAAGTCTGGGTGTTTTACTACGACGCGGTCTAAGCCGAAAGTCGCTTATGATTTTAATCTTATTTAGCTTTGTATGTAACATAACTCATGTGAATGATAAATTTTTGCAGTTATTCTTTGCTCTTAACTATTACATTAATAATAAAGGGTCGTTTCATAAAAAAATATACAAAAAAAAATTATATTAGATCTACAGTGATCAGTGATCTACGTGAAGATTTTGCGGTTAATTAAAATGATCCTAAATGTTTGCTCAAACTAAAAGACAAAGCGGGCATGTCCAGACAGTATACAAGAAAATTTGCTCTACAAATTCTTACTAAGAAATGTTAAGAAATTACCACCAAACTCTGACAAACGCGTTCAGTAGAACTAGTCAGCAACTGTGATCGGAAAATTGTCCAACAACATATTACAAGAAAGAAACACGCTATCAACAATTTATATCTGCTAAACAATATTTTTGAAACATTGAGTAATATGAAGATTGACTCGTGTTTGCTACACATTTAACACAAAAATCACAATTTTCATTGTAGAAAATGCGAAGAATCCTAACAAAGATAACGCAGTAGTTTAAAACGTTAATTCAATTTCTATTCGTTCTAATTCACAACTATAATGTTAGTTGCGAGGGGTCAACCACTCACAAAATAGTGTACAGGTATTGCCAAATACTGCCAAAAATTGCGTTTACTGCCATGACTGCCATGAATTGGAATTAGGTACTGCCACTGACTGCTTTGACTGCCATTGACTGCTTATGATTTCCATTTATTACTTTTGACTGCCAATTATTGTCACGGACTGCAATAATTAATATTGTTTGGTGTAGCGAATATATTAAGATAACAGGAACCTCATTTCAGAAGCAATTATTGTTGATTATAAAAACTAAAAAACAACAACTTTTAAACTTTAGAATTTTATTATTTCAATCATAATGTAAAAAAAACAATCAGTTTGCTCCTATTATATGAGTAAGTATGCCTATACAAAAATATAAAAAAATAACTTCAAGTTTCTTAAAAATCTAAAACAAAATTAAATTGTACCCGAAATTTATATTAAACGTGTAAACGTCTGAATTGTTTAAACTGTTTTATTATTATTAACCTATCAGTTTTTTTAATAGAAAATGGATTGTTTCCTAAAAGTTGAATAGGTCCATGATATATATATTTGTTCTCCACTTCCTGAATATCATCATTCTTGGGCCACACGAATGTGTCCAAATCTTCTTGTAGAAATTTAATGGTGCATGATTGGTTTTCGCTTAGTGCCAAAACTCGTCCTATATACCATTTGGCATCATAAAAAATCGCATAGTACGCTTCCTTAGTGGGATATATTTTATGTATATATTGAGATGTGGGATCGTCCGGTTCGTCTTCGAGACTTGTGCCAATGATATTCATGTCGTCGTCACTGCTGTCATTAATCTCATACGATTGTGTTGTGTTGTCACTATCTGTATCATTGCTTATATCCGTATCTAGAGATCTGTTTTTTGATTTTCTATAGATCTTTGAATTTTTGTTTTTCATAGATTTTTTTTAAGTTTTGCCTGACTTTTTATCCCGTGTGTAATTCCACTCTTAGTTAGGTAACGAGTATTCATTCCTCTAACTCTCAAAATCCTATCGCTTGAAAGTCCTTTTTTCTTTTCACTAAAGAACCAACATAATGAAGACTTTCGGATAGTTTTAGTTTTACCGTTTTTTAGTTTTATAGTTGTATATGGTGTTTGATTGTCTGTTTTGACATCTGTACTCTTTTGGCAATAATCTTTAATGTTGAGGTCTTCTAAATTAGCAAATATTGAAGAGTCCTCTTCATAATGACTAAGAGAGTCTTCGTAAAGTTCATTATCAGAAACCTCCTGTTCGCCATAGGTTATTTCTCCAGCATCCGCTACAGATACATCTGAGGAGTTATTCTCATCATATTTGGTAGCAACTGAAAGTTTAGTAGTTAATGCTTCAAAACTACTCTCATATAGTTGCTCATTCAAAATCATTCCGAGAGCAGTGGCGTCCTGTCTAGCAGCCTGTTTGGCATTTTCTAATGTACAAATTATTGTAGAAGTGGATGGAATTTCATGAACAATATTTGCTCCCGATCCTAAACGATTGTTTACTTCACGAGGAAAACAGAAAGAGTCGCCTGAAAAAAATTTCTAATTTTATGTAAAAGCCCAAAAGTTATGTTGGCTACCTACCTAAATCATTAGTAATATCATTAATTACTTTTATACGGTTCAATCTTCTTAGTATATCTGTCAAACTGTAGTTAACTATGGTAGAGTATGTAGTCGTCATAGATCGGGTTTGTCTAAATATTTTTTCGCATGGCTGACTACTGTACAACCATGGAAGGAACATATGACTTTCGTGAAGTTCCTTGCATTTTTCTAATTGAAGTAATAGACCATGCCCGTTTAGCTCTATACATGCATAGGTAGATTGAGTTATAAAATTCTTAGTTACACTAAAATTATTGCAAGCCAACCACTGCTTCCATAATCTTAGAAAGAATATAGTGTACCAGATTAAATACACTCTTTTCAAAACATCTATTTCTTTGTCTAAGAATGCATCCAAAATGTATCGTATAATGAGCAAAAATTGTCTTGTTGCTTGGCTTTCTGGTAAATTTTCTAATAAATTTGTTACGCGATTAGCACTAAGTTTTAACACTGCATCGAAATTCATTTTATCTTTACCTGACAGGAAAAAAAAGATTGGTTTATATTATGGTCTACAAATGTCTTACCTTGCAGATCACTTTTGCACAAAAAGTGTTGATGTTTCGGGTATTTATCTATAAGTACTTCAATATGTTTAGGTGAAACATACTTCTGACCCATTGGAAGTACAATTCCATATTTTAGGAATCTGGTTTTTAGTTTTGTACCAATGTGAACAGTGTCTTGAATGTACGTTGGTTTGTGCAAATCATATCGCAACTAAAAGAAAATATTAAATAAAAACTAATATTTAGGTACATTTAGCTTTTAAAGAGTAAAACATACTTTAAAAGAACGGCCGTAGGGACAATACTCTTCTTCCTCCGTCTCTGCATTGACAGTGTCATCTCCAATGGCATTTTGTTTAAACGCACAAAATTTCATTGCCTTCAAACAGCGTGGATCAGCATCAGAAGAGAATCCTTCAACTACGATACCAATTTTTCTTGCTTCCTCTTCAATGTATTTCCATCTTTTTAATACATGTTCACAGGAAAACTTGTTATCAGACCCAAATACTGTTAAACAAAATGCTGAAGATTTGTCAACTAAGGGCTGCGCCATGTAGACGTATGCATTGCAAGACATGTTTTCTTCGGCAAATGCTGATTCTACATCTTTTAAACAATTAACAGTAAACTTTGTTGTTACTGGAAATCCGTTTTTATGTATTGGTAATACAAATCCAACCATTTTGTTGGTTTTTGGGTCATAATCAATTCTTTTCAATATTGCTGTTTGGTCTTCGCTTATGTAAACTTTTAACGGATAATTTCGTTTAAGAAGATAGGTTTTTAGTTCCGCAAATTGTAGCTGTCCTTCTGTTATATTCGCCTCCGTATGTAACATTCTATTAAGTGTGGTTATGGACGGTAATGCATTTTTCAAATTTGCATATAGAGTTTCGTACATCAATCGTCCGCCAATGAGAAACGTGTACAAACAAAATAGTTTTATGGGTTCGTCAAATCTATTACCATGTAATTTAGTTTTGCTATTTTGTATGGCAGTTTCTTTTAAAATATTAAGTAATTGCACAGTTTCTGTATTTACCGAATTTATCTCGGAATTTACAAATTTTTCTTTAAACATTTTAAAATTTGTATTACTAGTAGTTGTAAAAAAGTTTTGTATAGTTTTCACTAAGTCATAAAAATCTGTCAGTTGGGTCTGTTTTTGGTCTAGTGCACAGTTTTCCAGCGCTCTTAAATGACGGCGATACCGACAATTACTTAAGTCACTGTTTTTGTTCTGGATTTTTTTCTGTTTATCTGTGACAACGGCTTCAATTCTCTCCATATTGGTAGTAACACTCTCGGATGCACCTTTAACCTTAGTAGAAATACTGTTCTCGCCAAAATTTGTATTCGAAATTAAATGCAAATTTGCATTCTTGGTATTATCCTTGCTGGTACCTTCCTCCTTATAAGAAGTCTCAACAAAATGATCTAAAACTTTAGAAGGTTCGTTTGCAACGTAAGATTCAATACTATTCTTTAGCTTTTCTATAGGCTTGCTTTCCAAAGATCTTTGGGTGGTCGACGGAATTGTTATGTCATGTAAAATAACAATATTTTTATTTTGCTTTTGGGTGTCGTTAGCTAATTTGTCGTTCGCTCCTGTAAACTTTATAAATGAAAGTAAGTTTGTTTGAGTTAAGGATTCTTCGCCTTCCTTTTTTCCTAAAATTTCTTGGTTTGTTTTGTAGTGAGTCTTGAAATGTCTGTTATAGTTTGAGAGAATCCATTTTGTTGTTTTTGATTTTGTTTGAGAAGATGAAATTTTACATATAAAATGACACAAGTGACAGGTAACAGTACCGTAGGAAAGACTATCATCAACTGAAACTGGAATACTGTGCTCGGATATATCTTCTTGGTCGCCACTTTGACCTATTACTTTTTTTATATAAGATAAGACCGTTTTTTTGATGTGACTAACAATTTTTTCTTTTTGGGCAGCTTTTTGGTCAGTATGTGTTCGCGTATCTAAAGTACTCAGGACATTTGATTCATCTCCTCTTCTTCTTTTAGGGATTGAAATTTCTCGCTTAGTTTCGGCTACACAAGTGCAAACGCATCCACAAACTTTACGTTTTGTCTGATTCTTTGTAGATTTACGTCTTAACATTAAATAACATTTTTCTATAAGAGCTGTTAATTGCATTTTATGCCCAGATGGTATTTTGTAAAGGTTTATATTTTTGGTGTAAATTCCATAAATTTCTGTAAATTCATTAGGTTCTAAAATGTTTGATAAATCTTTTCGTGCAAATGTTTCTAGCTGTTTAAAGTCTTTATCATTTTCTTTCATGAGAGAAACAGAGTAAATATTATCAAACCCACTATAAGTAAGCAATTTTTTTAAACCTTCTGGTATATGAAATTCGGCAAACAATGTTTCTATGTTTGGATGAGTTGAAACCATCTCAGTAACATCTTGCTTGTCTGCTTCTGCATCCATTTCTAATTCCATAAGAAGATGGATATGGATATAATAATACTATAAACAATTAAACAAACTAAAGTATTCATTTAGGACATTATTAATGAATCGAATATAAACATTGCAAAGAAAAATGAGCCGGCAGATTTGCAATAAAAATGAAATGATAATAATCACACTATTTTAATGTCACTCCTAAGTCATCACCCTGTATATTTATTTTACATGTATTTTATTAAAAATAGGGCTTGCTGGACCCCAAGTAATTGCCTAACTTTCCTAATTTATAACACGCCACTGAAAAACCAAAGTTAAAGAATTTCGTTTCCTAAATTTATTTTCTCGGAATAAAGACGATTGGGATTTATAAATGAATAAAGAAATTGCTTATGAGTAAGTAATACCCAAAGTGATAACTTTGAGTACTACGTGACAAAAACAAAAACAATTACATTGCATTTAAACTGATAAATTAAGCCTCCCATTGCGTTGTGCGCTTAAAAATAGTACAAATGACTTAAAATAATGTACAAAGTAATATATTAACAACAGCAAAGAAGAATATTCAATTTACCCAACACATGAAATGTATGCGTATTTGTACTTTCATAAATTATTATTACGTATACTAAATTTTGATTATAATACAAAATTTTACTTACCTAATAGTACCAAAAAAGCACCGACTTCACTACATTCACAGCCTTTATTTCATGCACACTAACGCATAAACCTTCACATAGAACGCAAGTAGTAACTGCCGAGTGCCGGCTCTCAAAAAATCGAAATAATCTATATGACACCGTACGACACAGACCTAGAATTTCTCTCTCATTTAATCGTGACTTCCAATTTACTGCCACAGACTGCCTGGACTGCCTATGACCACCACTTACTGCAATGACTGCCATAGACTGCCAGTGACTGCCATAGACTGCCAGTGACTGCTATTGACTGCTAGCAATTTGTACAGGTATTGCCACCAGTGGTTGACCCCTCGGTTAGTTGTTAAAATGTATTCTAACAACTACAAACTACTTTTGAATTTTGAAAAAGTTACAGTAAGAAGTGTCAAATATAGAAAGTATTTATTTCAAAAAACCAAGACAAGCGAGTTGTAAAAAGTGTGGGCTCAAAAAAAAACAGAAAAAAGCGATTGCGTTTTACGCCACATACGCGTCAATAAGGGAACGAAACTGCAGAAATCGTTCATTGTATGTCATGACGGTCGGAAAAAAATTGCTTCAGTATATCACAAAGCTTTAGTCGAAGAAAAAGGTCCCAGCCAAGACTAGGTACTCAAACCAAAAATTAGTGCTTATTTACCAGGTTAAACACACTGATAAACAAAAACTCAATTGCTGAGACTAAAATAGGTTGAACTTGTGAAGGTTGTAGAAATATAAAATAGAAAAAATATAGGTCATTGCTTTGTGACGTCACGGTACTTCAATTTAGACGAGGTAATCTGTCTGTAAAAATAATATGAACGACAAATATTTCTAAAATCCCAGTGATCGGCCTCCCATTCTAATAAGTAGGTTTAAAAACCTATTTTATTTCACCAAGCGACATAATGTAAACGGCACCTTACGTTTTTGGTAGGTAATAGATCCAAATTATTTAAAAATGATGTTACTTTTACTTATTTGCCAGTAAATTGTGCAGAATCAGTACTGTGGATACCACAAGCTAGTCATTGGCCGCACTTACTCAACGATTGGTCTTCGATTTTCCAAATATTGACCACACAATGCAAGCAACCAAGAAAAAATAAGTTGGCGTTCTTTTTTATTTAGAATAAACTATATGTTAATGAAATACAAAAATAGCATGTAGGTAGGTATGTATATAATACATATGTATAATATAGTTTAACCGTTCAATGCATAAGTTATGGTAAACATGTCTGCATACATTACTTTTGACTCCAAAGTTTTGACAACTAAAATTTTTAGTGCAAGAGTAACATATAACCCGTTGAATAGTATCTGTTTGTAAAACTAAATGCAAATTTGACTTCTGAATTATTCTCGTAAAAGAGCCATTTCTTCACTGATTCAATATTTGTTCTCTTCGCGTCTAGCCCTTCTTGGTTTGCTTCCTTTTCATAATTGCGTACAATACTTTCAGATGAGCTAAGCTAAAATCTCATTCTGTTCTTCATAGCTGCTGTTGTAGTCTGGAAAGTTATTTTGATTTTCTTTTTCACAATGTACAAAATTTTCCTCAATCAACCTCTGCTAGGATTTCCATTTGATTTTCTACTGTGGTATTTTCTTCAAAGACGTTTGATCCATTGTTTTGATTATCATATATCACGTAGTCCTTCAAACTCTTGTTTAAATTGTTTTGAATAATTTCCGCTTCAACTTTTTCTTTTTACTTGAGTATTTAGAGACTTCTGTCTATATTTTAGGTTTTTTTGGACAGACAGAAGTTCTCTTCTTTCTCTTTGGTCTTTTTAGTATCTTTCGCCTTATTTTTCTTAATTTGTTTTTCAAGTCTCAACTTTTTTCTATCTTCCTTTTTAAGCAGTTTCCGTTTTTTGTTTCCTCTTCTTTTGCTTTCCTCTTAAGTCATTAGGTAGACGAAATTGCAAAAGGTATTTTTTCACTTGCTCTTTTACCTTTTCTAATAGGTGTTTTAGCGCAGTATAATGTTTGTCTAGAGAAATTGAACAATCTTGAACTGTTTCGTTGGCGTTTATCCCTGTTTCAGAATCCTTCTATAAACATTCTAGACTTTCTGTTCTTGACATCGTGACTTGTGTATCGGTTTGATTTGTTGAAAGGTCTACAGTATCAAGCTGATTTACAGTAGTTTCATTTGTGAGAAACAGAATAAGAATATTATTTATATTAAGCAAATTCCAGTTACTTTCTTCGTTAGTCGGAATTTTTTTTAACCGTTCATCAATTATAACATTTTCTGTTAACGACTTCAAATATTTAACAACCTCATTACGTTTCTCTTTTAATGACGTAAAATTTTTCCATAGATTTAAAAGAAGACATTTCCCGTTTGGATCATCCCCATACCCCTGTTCACGCAATGTAAATTCATACAATAACTCATATCCAACAATATTTGCTAAATTTTTGTAGCTCAAATATGTACTATCACTGTTTTAACTAGTTGAATGAGACCATCGAGTCATTTAGATAAGTCTATGACGTCTGGATTCCAAGCGTAAAGTCCGAAAGCTCAAAATCCGTTTTTAATTGTTTCAATTTTAGTAAAACGTTTATTTCAGAACAGGAGCGTAATGCAGCTTCGTCCAAGTTTCCAACATATGAGTTCTTCTCCACTCAACAACCGCTTTTTTCCACCCATTTTTAATGGATTTGAATGTTGCAACATTTGCGGGTTGCGTGATTCGCGTAGCGTAGGGTATAAACAAACTAAAATTATCTGAAGTTTTACACATAAAGAACTAAGTTTGCATGAAAAATCTGTACAGTGACCGCCTAAGAAGCGAATTACAGATAATATCGTACCTATATTCTTTAAATAAGGATGTAAGATTTTCATCCAGCTTGTATCTAAAAGACCAATTCCCTATCCTGGAGGCACGGACTTTGCGATATTTGTGGGGAGCCTTTTATATGGATATACGATCATTGGTTACCTTACTTGACAAGAAGCCATAAAAGTAAACATTACTCTAAATGTGGCTTAGAAAAAGCATGCTCCATCTCATAAATATATCGTGCTTCTCTTGTTAAGAAAACCATTCCGTAAACCATTTTTTAATATTTGACTATGATACATTTGCACTTGCTGCTGTCAGCTTCTGATGCATGTTCCGTATCTTCTGGATTCCTTCGAAGAAAAGCTCGATACCATGACTCGCCAGGCCGATTGTTAACAAATGGGTTTTCTTTTAGACTTTGGTTCAGAAATTTCTTTACCGATTCTTGAACACCTTTATCCTCGTTTATGATTTTCAAAGATCCAGTTGAGCAAAATTTGCTCTTTATCATTGGAGAGATTTGGGTTAGAGTTAAAAGTTGGTTTTACATAATCTTAACTATTTTTGAACTGCAAAGTAGCTCTTGGAATTTTGTATTGTCTTGAAACAACTCTTAAGGGTTTTCCAATTTTAATTTTTTCAAAAGGTTTTTGTATATCGTTTTTTGTGTATGTCTAATAATATATATATAATATTTTTCATCCTGAATGTTTACCTAAAATTAGGTAAGTTTTAGCGATTGTCCTGTAATAAAGTTCAGTTATTCGCTCCGTCCAGTCACTAAATATGAGACAATTATTGACCAGTTCTTTTAACAAATAGCACTATCCAACATTCTGCAATAATACGCAAACTATAAAATTAATTAGTTAAAAAATTCAAAAATTGGCCATGATGCAATTCACTAAATAAATGTTCAACATACTGTTCAATGATTGGCCTCCAGATTTTATGAAGAATTATAGGTTATAATGGAAAATCATATCAGAATTTCATTAAATATATTATTAGAAAGGTACCAAATTCATTTCCCTAATAATAAACTTGTACATATTTAGACAAATAAGTTACCAGTGGCAACACCTTCTTGTCGGAACACAAAATATAGTAAACACACAGCTTGTTCGGTTTACTACCTCTCACGCCGTTACCTATTTGTGAAACTGGCGGAATAATTCTTAGACCGTTTGGCACCAGATGTAAGTAGTGTTGCCGGATTGTGCGAATTGTCACAGATACAAGATTAATTTTAATAATTTGTGTTTAGTTTACTAGGTGGTTTACCTTAGTCTTTAGCAAACTGGTTTAAAGTTACAGATATAAGTACGTCTTTCTTTTTTGGCATCTTACAAAATGTTAACGCAAATGACAGTTAACTAATTGCAAGTACAGTTTTGTTAATAATCATTCAATTTATTGTGACTCTTTCTGCTTATCGATTAATTCGTCTACGTATTAAAATTAAAAACCTTAGACAATAATTGCAAAATAGATGATCTTTTTCTATAAACAGATTTTCAAAGGAAAGTGTTTTTTTTCTTTATTCATTCCTTATCTGATCATTGTTATTTACTTCTCAACTAACTACAGGAAGTTATTTAATTTTCTAATATGGCAATGATTACTAACAACAATAAAACTTTGAGGAATAACGTATTGTATTGTAAAGCTACTAAAATTGTGTTAAAATTTCTTAAAAACTTATTAATATTGTAAATATTCAGTGTTGGGATGTACCTAGGTAAATGTACCTAGGTACAAGTACCTAGGTAATTTTTGTGTACCTAAGTACCTAGACAGGTACTTTTTAATTTATGTACCCTTACCTGTACCTAGGTACTTTTTAGAAAGTACCTTTGTACCTAAGTACCTAATAAAATAGGTACTTTTAAGCGTACATGTATTGTACACTTTATATATTTGTTTCGAACTTAATCACATTTGAAATTACTAAAACCTTCCAAAAATAGTACATGACCTACGCAATTTTTTCTTAATGATACCAGAAGGGTACCGTTAATGTGTATAAAACTTCCTTGTTAAAAGTGCAAATGTAGGCAGTGACAACACACTTAAAGACAGCCCTCGGATGAATCATTTACAACAATGCAATCGGACTGTTAACATGTGAGTAGCCAGGGTATCAAACCGAATGCGATAAATTTCGAAACGTAATAATTTGTATAAAATAGAAGATGATTTTTAGAGAAAAGAGTTGTGGAGTTCTAGGAAAAAGCAAACAATTATAACTGATTATATAACACAATGACATACTATAATAAAATTTATTACGAATCGTATTTCTGCTTATATAAACAATACGTGCTTAATGACTTATTCTAAAAACGACATATTTGAGTTTGTATTATACTAAATTACATAAACATAGCCGAGACGGGTATAACCAACGGTATAACATAAATGCTGTAAGCACGACCTCAATGAAAATTAAGGTGTCGTGTACGTCGAATAATAAGTCTTCTCGGATAAGTACAAAATGATCGGTCCCTTGAAGTACTTACTAACCGACGTCAACTGTATCAATAAACTGCCATGCATTACCCTTCCCGTTCAGTATCTTATAATTTTTATTATTAAATAATGCACTTCAGACGATAAACAACAATAGCATTGCTCAATAAACTGCAATTACAAAAGTTGTATAAATTTTAATATCTTTACTGAGATTCACACCAGCTACTGTGTGTGTCATCAACAGTGATTAATATAGTAGCGTCGTTGATTGATTTCAATCATTTCATGCATTTTATAGCTGTAATGATTTCTACCGTTTTTCAATGAGATTGCACAAATAAGAGTTTGTTTACTAAATTTGTATTTTTTATGATCATAAATAAGTACCTAAAAAGTACCTGAAATTTTAAGGTACATTTTTTTTGTACCTGTACCTGTACCTAGGTACGTTTGCCAAATCTGTACCTGAACCTGTACTTAGGTACTTTTAAATAAATGTACCTGTACCTGTACCTAGGTACCAAAAATGAGTACCTGTCACAACACTGTAAATATTGTATTATTATACGCATTTATAAGAGAAAATGTCAAAATATTTAAGTATGCAAATAACTACCCGAACCCTAGTAATGCGCCATGCGAACAGTAGTAAGTAATGTTTTTTAAAGAAAAATAAATAAGTAGCAGTACAGTCAACACATCATAAAAAAAGCACATTTTAATGTGTTCCCTAAGTACCTATTTGTCGTTGAATTAGAAATAAATAGTTGGCGAACACAGTTGGAACCTCGGTTAAACCTAAATAACTCCGCTTTGGTGTTCTTGCAATTACTGCACTTTACTTTATCACGACAAAATTATACCTACTTTTCTATGTTTAAAATGGAACATTTGATCTATTACAGAAAAATCGAACAAAACTGCAATTCCTTCAGTTACACAAAATCGATAAAATTTTAGTGACATTTACACCGGATGATATAATTGATAAATACAATTTTTTCAGTTACATAAGTAATACAAATTTTTAAAAAATTACTATTTTAAGTTTTAATATGGTATATTATACCATTGATTATACGTAAATATATAGTATATTATAATTTAGAAGTAGTAATAATAAAATGGCGTTAAAGTAATTAAAAACTATTTCACATTTTACTGCAACGATCATTTCATTTTCCGTTATTCTACGGTTCATTAATAGGACATACAAAAGTGCAAATAGTCCATCTGCATCTGCATCTACATTTAACACCATCGACTACTTTAACAAGAAGTGATAAGATTGATTAGAATAATAAATAATGCATTCATGGTTTAAAAATAGTATAACAAAATATTACTTTTAAAGTGGGTCAATTAATTTCTCATAATTAACATTTTTTTTTATATAGAATATTCATAAAATCTGCTAAATTACTCACAGTCTGAGAACTTGGAGTTGCCGGTGCAATTCCTCGAATTGGTCTCAACATACCGAGACCGCGTCGTAAAAATAGTTACGATTCTACCGGTCATTAATAGCAGAGGAAGCAAATAAAAAACATGGAAGTATTTGAAATTCGTTTACTATGCACCATCCAATAAATACATTGTTGATTATTTAAAGTACAAGTCAGCATCAAAATAATTGTATCAAAATACTTTAACATCAAGGGTAAATTACTGAATTCCACACCGTGAAATACAAGAAACGACACAAACAAAATTGATTATGTTCGAAAGCCGATGTATCGCGGCATGATCCATAAAAAATGAGAAAGTAATTTTATCTAGTAAAAAAGCAATTTGGCGAGATAAAAATCCATATCCCACTAACTATAAATAACATCGTATAAAAAATACAATCTCAACATAATTAAACCGTATTGATACTTAATAATAAAGTTTTTTATTCACAAACCAGCAAGCTGAATAAATACGCCGCTTCTGTATTACTTTTTAAAGGAAATAATTATTTTAATTATAAATAAGTTCCCACAGTTTTATTGATTATAAACTTTTAATTTATATGAATAATTAAACAGTAAAAACAATTAGGTCAATTAAGTCAAGAGTAAAAATTGCTACGCAATGTTTGTTAAAATTAATACTTTTTAACGATATCTCACGAACTATGACCGTTCAATGCATTGTTTGAAATAAAAAGAAAATATAAATCATGATTAAAACATTAATAGATCGCAGCTAGCTTTCTCATATCAATTCGAGGTCTCTGTATCTACACTATTTTTTGTAACGTTTACACACTTTTAATTTTAGTCAGTTTCTAAAATTTATTGCATGGATTATAATCATTTGTGAAATGTTACATATTGAACCGGTTATTTGTAGAATTTAAATAATAAATTTAATAAAGTGCATAAAACGATTAACCGGTCCTACTTGAGACTTTACTGAGCAATAAACCGTTACTGCAGAATCAGCTTGGTATATTTTAAAAAATGAATCGCATTGCACACTACGTAGCGCCTTGTGTTATACGTAGTTGTTTTTTAAAGCTGTAAAAAATCATTACGAGCTATTATCAATTTAAGAAATGATGTCAGTTTTAACATTTTGATAAGATAATAGTCTTTACCTACGTGAATTCAGATATCTTAGTACAATGCAGGCTGAAGATTTTCCTTAGACATGTAGAATGATTCAAGTAAATTATAGTTTTAAATATTAGGGCAACGATGAATTCACGAACACATAGTTCAAAAATCACTGTATCAAATAACACTACTAATAAGGTCAATAAGATATCGATTCAAAGATTAGACCGATCTTTCTGGGAATTCTATACTGTATTTAAAGACGCAAATATAAATAATTTATCAAATTGATCCGGAAACTACATTAGCACTTATACTATTTCTCTCTAATTGCGTCTAATTAAATGATTACTATTTTAATGATCAACATACTTTGAGAAAATAATTGTTGATAACTACGTTTCTTACAAGAAAAATTAAAAACAACATTGTAAATTCTGAAAAATAAAGAAAACACTCAGCCGATAATCAAGGTTTAATCGTTTAAAAACTATTAAATAAGTTCTGTAGTTGCAATTAATGGATATTTGATAAAGAGTTCTTTAAGTATGGCAATTGAGTAACTTAATATGTCTGTGAAGTATATACTATTAATCTAAAAAGCTAATAAAATTGAATAAATGTGATTATTTTCTAACCAGCAGAAAAGCTAATGAAATTTTCAACAGTTATACCTTGATTTAGTTTGTTTAAACGCATACTAATTGGCATTGAAAAAAAATCACCAATCCATCAAAAACCGCAATACCTCCGAAACTACTAATTAGATGGTTAGTTTTTGTTATATACAATTCTTGAAATACAGAAATTTCTGCAAATAAAACTTAACTGAAAAGCAATATCAAAGATTTAAACACTTTTATTTTGCTGGAAAGTCTATAGATAAAAAAGTATTGTATTGTTGTTTTAGTGGATTTAATTAGAAGTAAGTACCTTTATATATAAAAAGGCACAGGAATAATAAAAAATATTTACTCCCTTAATGGTACAACCTTTCATTAACAATTTTTACCTGAAACATAATAAAAAAATTCTATTCGGTATCGAATTAAAAATTTTGAAAATCTTTGCAAATAGAAACAGGTTTTACACTGATTGACAATAACATTACGTGTTAGTTAACTAACAATTAATAGTATTATTAGTAGTCCAGGCTTTGCTTGTATCTAAAATGTTCTAAAAAGTCTGCAAGTTGGTCTAATTAATAATTTTTTATTTAAAAAATTGCCTCAGAATGTGTAATATAAGTTGGTGTCTTTTTAATAACAGTAACCGAGACAGAAAAGTTTCAAATAAAAACATTTTGCATTAATGACAATTGTAACTAAATCAGATGTATCTGTACTGTATTAAAGTTGGCGTATAATAAACTTAATGTGTAAATGAGCTGTCATGTGATATGTGCAGTACACGAAATTGACACGACGATCCATTCTTACGGATATAATATAATAGGTAGCGTTCTGATACGCTGTGTTCAGAAAGTCGCGCAGAAAGGCTTCGCTCACAGGTTCTTTACAACTTACGTAAACTTTAATTTGTAAAGAATCGGTTCGTCGTATCAATTTCGTCTATCCTCATATCACGTGACGGGTCCATTACTAATTACGTGAACCATAACACACTGTTAGGTACTAGTGAGTGATTTTATGTTTTAAATAGTTTTTGTAAATAATGTTAAAAATTGATTTGAATTATACAGTATTAATGAATCAATCCAGTTAAACCGCTTACATTAAATATTTTTTTACTGACAAGGACACCTACACTTAAACAAAAAACATTAAAACACTATGCTACTCACAGGAAAAAATCTATAGATTTATAAGGATGTACGGAGATATACGAAGAGATATATCGGGATGTGCTAGGAGATACATGGAGATGTACGGGGAAATATCTAAACGTACATGCAGATACATGCGATAGGAAATAGTGACTTACATGCTCGTTTACCAATGCAATAGTAATTTCTCAAAAAAAAATATTTTTTTAATATTAATTTCTTCTATCTTTGAAATGTATAATTTGATTTGGTGTTTACCAATAAAGTTTGGTAGACAATGTCATTGTAGAACCAACTGTAATAAGCGATACTTTGGGTTTCTCATTATATGTCCCAGATATTGTAGCTTTTGTTTTTGAACAGTATCGACACATGCCGTTGTTTTTTGCATTAACTCGATAACCCTTTTATTACTAATCTTATGAATCCAGGAGATGGGCCACATTCTTCTATACGCCCACATCTCAAAGCTTTCAATTCTGCTGATGGCCTCTTTGTTCAATGTCCATGTCTCTGCACCGTAGAATAAAACGTAGAAAACGTAGCATCTCAGCAGTCTGGTTTGTATTTTAAGGTGTATATGTTGTGAGCACAATGTTTGTTACATGTTCTTGAAGGCTGCGCGTGCTGTTTTAATACGGCATTTTATTTCTTGAAGGCAATTGCTTTGGTCAATCAACAATGATCCTAGGTATCGGAAATGTGATACATTTTCTATGTTGTAAACCCATTTGCGAGGGGTAGACCACTGGTGAAGTTTAGTGTACACCGTGATGAAGTACATAAAGTCTTTATATGAAGTAGGTGAAGTACTAATGAAGTACATGAATTAGCAGTGAAATACATGAAGTACAAGTGAAGTATATGAAGTATAAGTGAAGTACGTGAAGTATAAGTGAAGTATATGAGATATAAGTGAAGTCTATGAAGTATAAGTGAAATACGTGTAATATATGCGAAACACATAACGTTTGTATGAACATATTTTATCAATTGATCTTTAGGGAAAAGATGCAAAATGCATTTAAACGAAATATAATAAATCTTAGTACTACATTCTCAAAAAAAACTGAGCATATTCATTTTAATGTTTAATTATGAATTTTCATAATAACGAATCACATATTTCTTGAAAAAAATTTAATATCTGCCGGTCAGTGCGGCTTTTCACGAAACGAGAGGATTTTACCAAGCTTAAAAAACAGGTTGACTCAATCCTTACAGTTTTTTAATTTCTCTAAATGCAAGATGAACGAAATAAATAACTACTAAATCTGCAAATTTAAAATGTTTTGTAAAGACGTATATAGGTTTGCCTACTAAGAAATATTAATGCTTTTAACAAAAAAACAAAATATCTAGCATGAGAAATGCAGTCATTGCACTTGTTATTGGGGTACAATGAGTAATTAGGTCTTGATTTTAAATAAAGTTTATAAACAAATGCCGACTCTGAGACACTTGTTATCGCTTGTTATGATTAGATAAATAAAAAATTCGGATTCATTCCCATGATTCTTTTTTCTTTTATGCTAGGTACTTCAAACTGATTTTACTTTCGGTTACCATTTAAAAACTTTGACCTTGATTTTCCGGAAATCTGCACGATATAATTATTCATTATGATTCTCATGCAAAAAATTTACAAGAACCATATTCAAGTTTTTTCGAAACTTTTTTAATTTAAAAGTTATAAAAATTTAAAAACTGGTAGCGACGAACAACTTATCTGCTTTCGTTTTAAACAGTCAAATTGCATTGGTTAGGAACAAAACAAATGATTACAAATAATTGTTGTTTTGTTTAGTTTGTAATAGTTTCTCTGTAATAATGGACGGTTTTAGTAGAATTGAATATGCTGATATGCATTTAGTATTTAGAAAAACTGAAAATATTGTAGAAAGGCGCAGAAAATTTACAGGAAAAGATTTTCAGATAGGTGTCCCCACCACAGTAAGTTTTTATCAGTGCATAATCGTTTAGTTGAAACTGGCGGTATTGAACCACATCGTGAAAGCAACAATATTACAAGAATACCAAAGAAATTTTAGATCGTGTAGATGATATTCCATTTATTAGCACTAGATGATTAAGAAGAATCATGAGTTGCGGTCATATGACCGTTTGGAGAGTTTTGCACGAGCAACTATTACACCCGTACCATCTGCAAAAGTAGAATTATTATCCGATGATTATCCACCTAGAGTGAACTACTGCCTTTGGTTACTTAGGCGACTTTGTGTCTAGCTAGTTTTACACAGAAGAATACTTTTCACTATCGAAGTGACGTTCATAAGAGAAGGTATTTTTAATAAAGGATTTATTTTAATAGACCCAATATGTCTAATAGGTAGTGAACAATTCACTATTAATAAAAATTACCCCAACAACATAAACAAGGCTTAAATAAAATTATGAGGCGAGCTATGTAGATGTGTATTGAAATCTGTATTTTTAAAAAGCAATAAAAGTCACAACAATATTCTAATTTTATTTTTTTTTAAATTTGATTGTGTTAAAGTTTGATTGTTTATTTCTTTATTTTATGACAATACTAATAACATTTTGACAATTTACGTGTATTTATTCAATTTCTTAAAACTTCATAGATGAAATATTATGAATTATTGAAGAAGTACCTGAAGTACTATGAATTATTAGTGAAGTACAGAAAGTACTATGAATTATAAGTGAAGAATATGAAGTACTATGAATTATTGATGAAGTACATGAAGTACCATGAATTATTAAGTGAAGTACACGAAGTACTATGAATTATTAGTGAAGTAGATGAAGTATGAAGTATGGTGTACATGATTCCTTCCTGCGGTTAACCCCTCGCCCATTTGAGGTTCAAGGTGATTCCTAGTTATCATCATTGATTTTGCTTTCTTGATGTTTATTGTAAGACCGTATTTTTCGCTGATGGCAAAGACTCTGTTTAGCAAATCTTGTAGTCATTGAGATGCCACTAGTAATACTGTGTCATCTGCATAACGGATAGATTCGATTCTATCTTCATTTATTTTTATTCCACTATCTGAGTCTCCGAAAACTTTTTTAAAAATTTATTCCGGTCTCCTGAGTAGTATATTGTCTCATCCGTTTTGGTTACTTGCCCGCGGTTTGTCCATCTCACCTCGCTTAATCCGAGTAAGTCTATTTTCAATTATCTCATTTCCAAGGTTGTGTTGTGAAGTTTACCAGCTTGAAATAAGTTTCTAACGTTCCAAGTAGCTATCCTGACATGCTAGAAGATTCTTAACACTTTGTGAACATTTAAGTCCTGCTCAGGACTCAAAGCCGTTAGTTTATGTTCCCTGCCATGATTGTTCTTAAAAAATTTTGGTAGTAGTTTTTTAACAATATACAATGGGGATAACCATTAACCAAATTTCATGACAATGTCATCTCATGGTATAAGTTACTTTGTATTAAAGATAACTAATCATCAATATGTAGGAACATATGGTTTTCAAATTTTGTTAATGGTAAATAAAAGTTATATAGCACTAATATTACGTAATGTGGTCTCACACGGCACAAAAATACAAAAAGCAATTTTAAAAGAGCAACTACTTTTGTATAAAAAGCTATTTATCTCTTAACCATTGGTGACATCGACCAGGGTAACTACCATGATTAACTTCTAACTCAATTCAAACTAATAATACGCAAATTATTTTTTTGCAAATTTTTCACACAAACAGAACAAATGATGTGTAAAATTACAAACATTAAGTTTGCCACAGTTCTGTGAGCAGTCTCGTTGTCACATTACTTGCGTTAAGTTATCGACATGTTTGCCCCAATTCAATGCTGTTATCTCAAACAACGCATTTCTCACTAAGTCTTCTATATCCAGGCCACTTCTATTTCCGTACAATTAAATTTTTTTACCAATATTATTAGTTCTGCTTTTCATCTTAATTTTTGTTGATACTCCATTATTTTCTAGCTATTTTTGAATGCTTTCCTAGGTAAGGTACATTATCACGACAATACCATTAGGAAACAAATTTGTAATTAATAATTTTGCAGCGATTGAACAAAATTTTACTTTCCTATAAGAAAAGCATATTGATTACATTTTTTTGCAGAATCCTGAATCAGAAAAATGTATTTTTGACAAAAAAAATTGAATGTCTGTATGTGTGTAACGTTATACCCACGATAACTCTCGAACCAAAAATCCTAGTAACTTAAAATTTGGTATAGAGCTGGCTATTCTCTCGCTTCTGTCAAAAGATGGGTCTGATAAAGAAACCAGAAGTGGGTGTATCCGCCATTTTCAATTTTTCCTTATATAATTTTGTACGTACGTAAATTATTCGAATCATTTTTACAGTTTCTTATAGAGCCAGCCAGATTCTAATTTCCGTAGAAGTTTTACGGAGTTTAGAATCTAGCTTGGTTCACAAGTTGATTACCTAACTCGGTAGTGGTTCATTGTTAGATTTTCGTTTGCTTTTTCAGGTTATCGTTTTCTTTCTTACCTTTTCAGAGTTTAGGTTATGGCTTGTTTCACAACTTAATAACCTAACTTTTGAGAAGTTCTTAGTTAGATTTCGATTGCTTGTTTGAGTTTTGCGATTTATCTTACGCCCTGATGAAGCCCCTTACGAAAGTGGGCGAAACGTTGGCAGCTTCGGTTGCAACTATGACACGGTGCAAACCCGGAAGACATTCTAATGTTAGAAAAGTATAGTGTTTATAAGTAAATGTTGGAGATGTACGGATATATACAGAGAAGTACAAGAAAATATGGGGATGTACAGAGAAATATAGAGATGTACAAAGAAATATAAGAATGTGTAGGGAAATATGGGGATGTACAAGGAAATACAAGGACTTGTAAGGAAATATGGGGATTTACAGATGAATTTTGAGATGTATTTAGTATAAGAAGATGTATGGTATACAGAAAAGTGATGGTCTCGGATTATATCTAATAGCTGTACTAAAAATGCAGGACTTAACATAGTTTATTATCCGACAAAAAATAACGAGTGAGACATGAATTGGCAAGGCACGCTTCATGTCATTTCGAGCGAGTATAAACTTGACTTTATATAAATGAATAAATTTTACTTGGTTTGTTTATTCTTAATATGAAACAGGTTTTATATTGGACATTCAATTTCAGTTGTATAATAATAAAACACAATTACTGCAAGTAAAAATTGTACCAAAGTAATTGTATGACATATCAAACTTTAGATTTTGGTCGAAAAGTATAATATAGGACGGAACTTTTTAGAATGTATTCACGGAAAAGAAAGTGGACGAAATGTCCAAAACCAAAATTATTTTTAAAATTACTATTAAAAATGTTTATCAAGCGTTACTAATATAGTAAACACAATAAACCATAAGTCGGTAATAACTTGAATGAAATGACACACAAGTAAATGATCTTATCTAAAAAATTTGAAGCTGATAATATTGGCGACTAGAAAGAATTTTTTCAGAGGGAACAATTTAATGATTTTTTTGTGATAAGAATTTAGAGTTTACCAATGGAACTTTAAGTTTGCTTAAGCATTAGATAAAGTAACATACACGTGAACACAATTGAATATAGTGTTTAAGCAACGGTTTAAGTTTAAACTGTAATAGTTGAACACAATTTACAGGCTGCGTACATTGTATGTATATTAAAAATTCCTCGTTGTAAAGATAAAGTATGCTTGATAGTTTTCTTAATTACATTTTTAACAGACAAAATTAGTTTAAAAAGTTAAAAATATAGAATAACAGGTTAATGCAAAGGTTAAAATAGTAATACATAGTAACCTACCTGAAAGAATTTCAACAGAACTGTCATTTATTCCTGAACTGATATTTCCTGAAGGCATTTTTATATTTAATAATTCTGTCCACTGTCTCTGCACTTCTTTTTAATACACGTTTTTAACTTGATTACATTTTATTGCTATAATGATGAGTCTGATCGAGACAAGGGTTAATGTTTACGACTTTATGCACTCGTATATTATATTTTCGGGGCAATTTAGTGTGAGGTTATTAAAGAAATGGCATTTTTATTACATTATTATATGCATTTTTATTAAATACGTTGACGAGACACAAAGGTAATCACGTTGTCACGACATTTTACAATCAAGCCAAGCTCTTCTTTTTGCAATTTCAATTCTTTATTATAACTTAAAGACGCGCGGTATCTAATCTACTACACTTTATTAGAGTTAACTAAATTTGTCAACATAAACTTAGTTTAAATAAACTGAAGTGAAAACTGAAATAAATTACAGCGAATCGTTACATAATAACATAATCACAATTAAATCTTCAACATCCGCACCATAAATAATGATTTGATGATTATTAGAATAACAAAAAATTAGTTTTTAAGTAAAAAACTGCGGATCGATACGAAAAATTCTCCGATTACGTGCAATGAACACTACTGACTAAAGATTACATAGTACACTCATACTTATGAATGTCATTGAAGTCTCGCTAGAAACGACGAAAAACATCGACTGCCTGTATCGTACAAGTGACTTAATATTAAGCACGTTGCACTTATGTTGTAACGTATGCAGCTATTACTAAATTTCTCGACCGCCTTACCATATAATGAAACAGGAATGCATTAATCATTTTTGTATTATAATTTCTTAATTAAGATGAGTTTTACTCTGCGCTCTTTAATACTGACATTAGTAAGTCTTTTATATTACTAATTGTCTGAAAATTATAATAGAAAGGAAATTCAATTTGAAAAGAACAGGAAGTCGAGATTGATCATTAAAATCTTAAGATTAAATAAATTAATCATTTCTGCTTTTAAGGTTCTATGGCACATAGAAAGTAATTGGAAAAAAGTAGGTATGTTTTGGATCAAATATAGTCAAACAAAATTAGGCTAAAAGACTAGGAGAATAAGGTATTTTTAATGTATGAAAACATTATTCTACTACGTATTTCTTTATATTTGAAAATTTTAAATAAGGCGAACAGGTTTTTTAAAATGAGTATTTGGATATTACTTGTTTCGTGGCATTGAAACTTACACACGAAACTATTCTGCATAATTAAAAAACAGATTCTTAATAACATTCAATCAAAGTAAATTATAGGTGTGTACAAACTTCTTGTACATTTAGTAGTCATTAGGTTACTCTATACATTGTAAAACAAATTTGAAAAAAATAAAAGACTACATATACGTAGTTATTACAAATTATTTATTCTTTGTTTTCTCTAATCGATAGAATCACGAGATAAATTGCATTTGTTTGAAGTTTGCGCAGTTAATTTTTTCTAAGTGCATATAATAAACTTGTTAAAATAATATAACAATTAAAATTAATATGCCATAAAACTGACATGAAAAAGTTCTGCAATCGGTAGAAACGAAAGAAGAAACTAATTCAATGTTTATGGTTAAAACGAGTGAATACTAATTACATTCAATTTAAATTTAAATTATATTACAAATTATTGTTAACTGCACGGAATTACTTCCTGAAACAAAAAGTTCTCTAAAGACGTGCTTACAAAAACATTTGGAAAATCTAAATCAAAAATTCGTTTTATTAGATTTGTTTAATTGCGACCTATCAGCATCGGGAAAACGTACAATAAGCAGTTACATTTTATAAGTTTAATAAGAATTTGTGGTATAACTTTCTCTGAAGTCGTAATAACACAGATGAAGATATTTTTTTAGTTGAGTGTAATATTTGCACAAACTAAAGTTAGTTATTTTTCTTATTAATTTATATGTGTATATTATTAATTTTCCAGATGTGCTAATGAATCAATCGTTCCTTCAACGAATGTTAGTCTTAGCGCTTATTAAAAAACATGATTTCTGCATATCACTAATTAAACACATGCGTTATTGCCGAAATTCAATTTATATCGTAAGTTTACAATTATCTACGCGTTTGATTATTTATTTGAACGCGATAATTAATACAATTTTAAACTATTGTTATGCCGCAGTTTTTATCTGTTTATCTTAATATAATATATCAAAATGTAATTTAATTATTATTTATTTCTTAATATGTAGTACAATAATGATAACATAAAATAATAATTGTTTTTCAAATATTAACTGAATTTAAATGAGCAATGTGTACATGCATATACATATGTTGACAATTTGAGTTGCTATTGCATACTAGTTTTGGTAAAAAACTCAAATATTGTTTTTTATTCCTGCATTAAAATAACTTGTTAGAGTAATAACGTGCTTTAAAATTCGCTGCGGTTTTCCTTTCATAACACCTTAATGTTTTTGCGAATTGTTTCAAATACTTTGCGGTAGTGATGGCATCAATCGCATTTTAATTGGAGAATCTAGAATTATGCCATCAATTGAATTATCTGCTTGTTCTTTATTTACTTTCTTAGGACGAAGGTTTAAAACAGCTTCTTTTATCGCAGAATCAAGGTAATTATCCTCAATAACAAGTTGACTATCCAAATTAACAAAATTGATGGGATCAGTGCTGCTGGTACTAATCGTATTAATTGCTCTATGCGTTTGTGCATAAGTAGCCTGGTGCCGAAAATTATCTTTTAAAAAGCAATTTTTAATGATTACATCTATGACTTAATCTCATGCTTTCTTCGCAATAAATGGTCAATAGTTAACTTTTGCACATTATCGAAAGTATCAATCTAGGCCAGAATGTATTTCAAAATGAGCATTCTGTAAACTATTTAAAGATTTTTTTATTGCTTTTTTTATTATAATTTTTTATGATGCTTTGGTCGAGAAGCTGATAAACTGATGTAGTGTTGGCGGGAGAAATAATACTTTAATTTTTTAGAAATCATCCAGACTATTCTGTTAGATTTCTAGGCTACAGATAAGTCATTCACAGAAACTTTTTTAAATGTTCGAGGCCTACCTGCTTTTCTTATGACTAATAGTCGTTCTGTAGCTCCAGCCATACTAACATTGTGCAAAATTGTTAATCATTTTTTCACTAGAACCTTTTTTTTTCATTTTATGCAAAAGTTTAATTAATTAATTTATTTATTTTAATACATTTGACCAACAGGAAAAATCTAATAATAGGACAGGTAGAAATTATTTTTTGTACATTATAAATGTAAATTAGATTTAATTAGATTTAAAATTAAAAAAATATATACACTATAATTTATATACAGTAAATAATAACTTAAAATATACAAATGTTTATAAAATATGATTAAAAATATACATATAACTCGTTACAAAAAGAAATATTTTTAGGATGTTAAAATGAAATTATAAAAATATAAATACTAAATGCAATTTAGAAAACTTAAGATTACTTAAAAATAAAAGATATACACAAAAAAAAACTTTAGTAGACATTTATTTAATTTGATTCGAAATTATGTTATATCTTTAATTTGAATTGGATATTTACAAAAATATATTTTTTATTAATAAAATACATTTTGCAATTATAAAAATTAAATACATAACTGTTGTAGGTATGTATATGCGCAAAAATGATATAGTTATAGCCAATAACAAATATTAATGTAGTTGTAATTATTATTCTCAGAGTAAAGGTAAATTTTGACATAGATAATCAATTTAATTAACGAAGTAAAAAAATTATTTAATCTTAGTAAACGCTTGAAAAGAGATTCGAATTAATTATGCATAGTCTACAAAATTAATTATTAGAGTTATGGTAGAATCTATTTTTAACAATGCTGTTACTCGCGGTTCATACCCTGTTACTTTCCATTTGTTATGACTACACAAAACGTATGCATATGTCACAATAAACATTAATTCTAACTTTTTTTTTAAATTAGAACCGATTATTTACTTTTGTTTTAAATATACAATTATGTATATAGAAATTGTATGTAACACAACTTAATTTAAAATTAAACACTAGTTTGCATTTAAAACTATTTTACATGTATGTATCTATAATACTGCAAAAACTATCAAGAAGTTCAATGCCTTTAGATATCGTACTAACATAATAATGTGTTCTTTGTAATTATATTAGAAAACGTTTATCGTCTTTTTTAACAAATTGTCTGTGTGTCACTCAGACTAAACTACTTTGAAGGCGCCTAAGAAAAATAAAAAGCGTGTTAAAGTAGAACAGCGTATGCATAATAATAATAATGATGTGCACGAATTTCTGCATTTCTATGCAAATTGGTACTTCTAATAATATGCTAATGCATCGTGTTTTTTTATGTGCACATAAATGTACCTACATAATACAGTGTAACGATTATCTGCAAGTAAGCACCAGTTTTTAAGTTAAAAAAGTTCTTATCTTTTAGTCAAATTAGTCATCTAGGTATAAATAAAAGTAAATTATGTACTAATTGTTTGCTATAGTAAAAAATACGAATTAATTTAATTACTAATAAGTAATTAATAGTTATTTAACAAACGAGGTTGTTAATGATAGCGATTAATAATCAAAACATTTTAACGCTGTGAGCGAGTGTAACTAGCGAACGCGTTAATATTGTCGAGATTATTTATTGCCGATTAATTTAACGAGTTAGTTTTAAAGTTTTTTTTGTTCATCGTATATGTCAGAGGCACCGAATATAAGCCTGGCTACAGCTATGAATTGTATACACGTGCACTTATTTGTTTGTGTTCCCATAAATTATGTTTCAAATGTTTAGTCTTTGTAACTTAATAACTTAGAATCAACCAATAAGAATTTGATATTTTGTAATATTGCGTTTTATGGGCATAGGAACGCGCGTGAAATGATGATTTATGTGAACGGAACGACACGCAGCTAGAAAATGTAACTTGTAAGAGGGCAGATTGAAATGATATTTGGTGGTGACAACTTGATAAGATAAAAGAGCTGGTGTCGGATCGTTTGTTCCAGTGTTGATCATTAAACGTTTATAAATTTAATTTTTATATTAATGAAATCAGTTTTGTTTGTTTGCGTTAATGACTTTGTTTGAAATTTGTAATCGTAACTTTTGCTATAGTAAATAAATTGCGTAAACGGTCAGTGTCGTGCGTTATTCACTTGTAATAAATTATCGATGCAGTCTAATCCAGCACAAACGCCCAGCGAAGCCCCCTTTATTTTCGATGCGTCTCTGACATATATTAGTAAAATGGGTGAAGTTATAAAGAAACCAAAGTTTATAAACTAACCTGTTATATCTAGTAGTCACGCAATATTGTTAAATTAGTGGTTGCTATACAAAATCGTTCTTTAATAGAAATTTAATCATACTATTAACGATCTATTTCTAATACATTATTATACGTTAATATTGCTATTAACAGACAATCGACAAAAAAAATTATATAGTTTTGAAAAGTCATTAGTTTTTTATGTGTCTACACCGTTGGTCAAGAATGATTACATGTTATTAATTATGTAAAAACTTCTACCACCTCGTTAACATATTGCCTCGGATCAATACCAAACGAGACCTGCTTCCATAGGATATAGCACCCCATACTGCAATCCCCATAGTTTGGCCCACATGCCGCTTAACAGAAAATTGAACATTGCCTCGTTCCCCACGTCTTCGTCTGACTCTTCTTCTTCTGACGCCATCATACCTCCCTTACAGAATTGGCATCTCTGAAGACTACTCAATGCCATTCCAGATTCCAGTGAAGTTGCAACGTCAGCCGTCAGTGGTATCACAAGATGTGACCAATAGAATTGCAATCCGAAACTTCTGATTGCACGGTAAACTGTTCGAAGGAATGTTGAATTCCTAGGCCACATCAGTTATTTTGCCTCCTCTCTCTGCAGTTTCGATCACTTTCTTCTTCTCAAAAAATCGACAAGCACTTGTACTTTTTAGGATTTCAAATATCAAACTTTATTAAGGGTTCAAAAAGTAGTACGAACCTACGAACTAGGCGCCTATGATAATGCAGGTTCTAGACTTTAAAGTTACACAAACTGCATCTAAAATACGACTACAAACTGAAAGAGTACTTTCCTTGTTGCGTTAAATGAAAATATTTCCTTTACAGATTTGGTCTAAAATGACCTAGTTTTAAGTTATTTGCAATTAAAGTTTTCAGACCGGTCCTGACTATCCAAAGAAATGGAAATTAACTGTTGATTGTAACTATGCGGTAAATGGTGTAAAAACCGTGAAACGTATTGATGTATTGTGTTGATTATTTTCTTTCTTTTTACATAATCTAAAATATAAATTGTTAATACAATAATTAAAGCAGACACTAATGTTTATTTTTTAGCATTATTACTGACCTAGCTTAACAAGATGTACTTTGTAATACAATTTTTTATAGATAATTCTCGCATTGTCGTTATCACACAAGATGAGCTTGTCACATATCGCAGTGGACATCTTCAGAGTCCGCAACAAAGTGTTCGTTATTTGTAAACGATCACGTTTATCTTCGATTGTCACCAAAACAAAACTTTAGATAAATAAATGCAAAATTCAGTGTTAGGGCCGAATGCAAATGCCTCAAAGGTAGCGAAGACAAACAATATTTAGATAAAAAAATTAAAAAAATAGATTAATTAGTTCGTGTAAACGGATACGTACTTTATAATATTGAATTTAAATTTTCTCTTTGTTATGTAAAACTGCCGAATGGCGAGTGCAATTATAACCCCCGCGCCACACGTAGATTTTGTTTTAAGCAATTTTCTACTTGAAAAAAGATTAATTTAAAGAAACAGTTAAAAAGTGTAAGTGTTTATTATTTTTGTATTCACTATTAACAATACACAAATGTATCATCTATATACATACATACATATATAGTAAGTAGCTTAAAGATAGCTTTAAATTAAGAAATTTAATCCATTAAAAACAAATATTAAATTCTAAATCAGAAGTTTTTCTAGAAACGATCTCTCGAAAAGCCTACTTAAATTTTGAACTATCTCAAGCAGATGAACACACGGTATTTTTCTAGTGCCGTTTATAATAAGAATAAGTAGGCATGTAGATGTGATGCGTTGTTTTGTTTCTCAGGTTAAGATGTAGGTACAGACTTGACATATTTAAATGAGAAAATTAAAAAAAAAGATTTTGCTATCTACATAAAGCTTTAATGATAGCTGAAAACGTTCGTATTACCTACAAGCATTTTGAAAAACCCTGTATTTAAATTTATATAAGGAGACCAAAGAAAATCATTTAAACATATAATTTTTCATCATATAAAAAGTAATTATTAGTAGCTTACGTTTATTTATTAAAAAACAGAAACAGTACCTGCATACAAAATCAAAATAAATATAAAATAAACTGAAATAAATAGTCCTAATTATTAACATTAACATATATATTGCATTAAGAAACTAAAAATAAAGACATTGAAATATTACGGTTAAATTTGTACAATTACGAATGCAAACCGATAATTGAAGCGAAAAAGAATGTGAAATAAATTGCATATAAGAGACCGTCATGAATCAGAAGTATTTTATCCTTTATAATACATAATCGTTTATACTGTTGACTTCCGACAACTACCACTTTTCTTGAAAAAGAATTTTATAATTCTATAAATTATTGGTGGTATTAAAGAATTAAAAAAAAATTAACGTCTATAGATTTAAAATACCACTTCCACATAAATTATTTATTTATTTGAAATTTTCTTCTAGTAAATATCTTTATATAATAATTTAGTTATTTATTAATGCCATATACATTTGAATAAACAAAACTTTTTAAACAGAAATATATAACGGTAACACTTATTTATACAACATATATATTCCACTTAATTCTGATTACTAAATTAAATATATGAATACTAGAAAGATGATGAACCAAAATTTAAAAAAAAAATGTTTTTTCCTTCAATCACTTCAAAATATGTACATGTAGCATTATATTGTCAAATTATTTTTTATAAAAACAGAACATTTTGTGGTTTTGCTAATCTTTATGGCAATTGTAAATGCTAAATGTGATTTGACGTTTTCCGTGTAGTAATTTTAAATTTCAAAAAAAAGTAAAAATCAAACAGTTTTAGCTACTCATTCAACTGAACTTGCCAATTTAAAAACTAAAGCTAAGAAAATCGAAACTAAAGCTTTTTAACACACAAATATAAATTACAAAGCTAATATGTTTTAACCAACACTTAGTCAGTTAAAGACAAATTTGAAAAAACCAAAAGAACAAGCTGATATAAAATAATTTCAAGCTCACATAAATTAATAAAACTAATAAACACAAGCAAAATCAACTTCAATAGCAGATCATTACCCAAACAACCTACAGCTATTTAAACAAACAGATGAATGCAGTTCATGAGAATTAATGTTCAATATGCTCTGCTTCAGTTTTGACGCTAACGACTTACTTACTCTTGACTATGGTCGCATAAATTACTAATTTGGTTGGTCTTATCGCAAACATCAATATTCGATAGTTAGTGTAGTTATGTAATAAACAAAAAACTCTAGAGCTGCTAAGTGATAAATCGAAATCTACTTAAAAGTATGTTTTCATATTTGATTATTACTCAAGTATGTGTCTAATTTTATAAATTCAAATATATTTTGAAGTTCGCAGTATTGGTTGATGCAAATGTTACGTATAGTAATAGAAACTAACCTAAGATAGTAAATTGATTTTCAAAGTTGTCAGATTTTGATAGTAATAAATGTAGTACAGTAACTGTAAATAGGTAGTATAGTAATTTGTCATTTTTTCAATGTGATTCTTTTAAAACAAAAAAAAATAGATTTAATTTTGCAAGAAATGAAACAAGATATTATATATAACTCTCTTTAAAAGTTTCATACGGTACCTGAAAACTGTGACGTCATAATGAAAAGCTCAACTAGAAAATAAAAGTGAAAAAAATATAAACGTTTGATTTTAGATTTTTTAATAATAATAAGGTTTGCATTAAACAATTAAAATTTAAGTTGTTAACTAAAGCTTTTTAAGAAATTGTTAATGTCCAAATTATCTCCCTAGCATCGTCAGATAACACATCTTATTTCTTTGTATTAGACTTACTTGCTTAACACATTACAGTGGAGCATAAATTATTTTATTAATATAATTTTGAAAACAATTATAACAGCTCACTTATAAAATCAATAAGAACAACAAACAACTGACATAGTTTGTAGTAAATGTTCTTCTATTTTTAAAAATTACATATTTTTATATTTTTTATTTCAATACTAATATTTGAAACATTAATATCTTTTGTTCGAACTTGAACTAGGTACGAGCTTACATTTCATAGAAAGTTTTGTGTTTGAATCGGTCTTATCCGTAAACACAAACAGAAAAAAAAAATGGAAAAGTTTTGTAGACTTTCTTAAATTTAAGCAAAAGTAATAGATAAACCAAACAAAATATTATAAATTTGACATAATTGCTTATTTTACGTTCATGGTAAGGTTGAACAACATGGGAATCTTTTTAGTTTATGAGTGATTTTTTTCAAATTTGTAAATTAAACTAGAAATGTTGAATATCAAGAACCCTCTCTCATTGCCACTTTTTAAAACACACTGTTGTTAAATTTTTGATCTGACGTTTTGTCTCCGAGAAACCATTATTCACTTTGTTTTTTGTATTACTACAAAAAAATGTATATTGGATAAATTAATGGTATTTTTTAATTACTGATTTAACAATGCATTACATGTAACAATTTTTTTAGAATAAAATTATATGTTTTTTGTTGTTTTCAGTCTTTTATTATTTAATTTAACTTACCTTGTTGCCATATCACCTCCTGATCTGCAACTATGGTGTCATCATCTGACCAGAGTATTTCTTCAGTAGACGCTGCAATACTTTGACATTCCATAAAATTGTCCAAATTTAAGTTGTTTGGGTAGCAACCCATATCCGATAAATTTATGTATCTGCAAAAATATATGTGCTTTAAAAACATCTACAAAACGTTATGAGTAGAATTCGTGTAGTTTGTAAAGGACCTGTCGCGTGATATGCGCAGTAAACGAAATTGACACGACGAGTCCATTCTTACAAATACAAGTTTCGCTTACAGGTCCTTTACTAATTACGCGAATTCTACAATCTAACACTACACCACTGAAAAATCATGTATTAATTATTCATGAGTTGCTAAGTTATACATAAGTAACCAATAGTTATCGTACATCTTCGAAATTCCAAACCTTGTGTATATAGTTTTTTTTTCAATTTTACCGATTTCATTCATTATCAATGTTTTAACTGCAATAATAATACTATTAGCAGTAACATTGGTTCAAAAAAATATTACAATTTAACGTGGCGGTTTCTCAATTGATCAATTATCAATGATCCTCCAAAAATACTAAAAATTGTTTTAATATTAATTTACAATTGCAAATATGTTATGTTTTATTTTGTTTATTCTAAGGATAGATAAATTGAGTTTAAATATAAATATTTTATCAAATAAGAATGCGTTTTCAAAGTTTTAAGATTGAAATGACCTTCATGCAGCACTGAGCACCGGCCGCCACAGCAATTTAATCTTGCAAATATTAGATGACAAAATAATAAAATGTTTTTTTTCTTTGTATCACTTTTGCTTGTTAGAGCGTTGGCTATTGGGAGTTCAATCAGTTTTTCCATTTTTTTTTGATGAGGCATGATTCATAGTTCTTCTTTCGTTTTTCCGTTTTTTTTAAATAGTCTTTATAATTTAGCACATCAAAACTCACAATTTAATCACCGAATCAACTGAGTTAGTAGTCACTATTAAAGTTACGAGAGAATTCGTGTAACAAGTATTTCTAAAACAAGCGTTTTTGTACTGATAATTTTTTTTTCAGATTCTAAAAAAATGACTTAATTTAGTTACCAATACAATTAAAAATTGAATAACATAATTAGAGGAAAATATTCAAAATATGTAGAAATGTATTCAATATCTTTAAATGAGAAAAATAATGTAAATAGCGTAACTAACAAACTACCGGTATTTTTTATTCCTCTTTTTAGTTGCCGCCAATAATTAAGAGACAACCAATATTTGACCCACATCTTAAAAAGGTTTGCTATTTATTTACGAATAACGTGATTTTTTGTTTTAAGGACAACATAGAACAATGCGTACTAAATCACAGTTACTTAACTAATAAACTAAGTGAAACCAAAATCGGCCATTTGCTGGGTAGGCAAAATATTGTTATGTGATTAGTTAACAACATTACAAGGACATATCATATTGGTTACTACTTTTACCTTGTAAGTAAGCATCTTACAAACTACTACCAAAGAAAATTGTTTTATTTTTTAACATTAGCACAGAATTTGAAATTAGTTTGTGAGTTACTCACAAGATGGTAACGACGCTTCTTACACAACTATATTTAAACTGACCAATCATAACATTTTACCTACTTTACAAATAGTCGATATTGGCTTCTATTATATTATAATTAAAATGTTTATATTACCTACATGTAAACGATCGGTTTTGTGTGTTTTTAAATATACTGTACATATAAAAAATTAATAGAAAACGTTTATCATTTTAAATAAACATCAAACATATTAAAGTCTAATGACGTTTTAGTTACTTAATAAAAAACTGTACAATTAAAACTTCTGTTTATTAATAATAAATAAAAAACCTTTTAAAACTGAAACTCTAAAAAGTGTAACTATCTAAAAATCCAGTTTTTTAAAGATTTATTGCTGTTATTAAATAAATGTTTAAAAGTTGCAGTTGTTTATTTCAATAAAGGTCAAGATTGTTTGTAGGTCTTGTTATTTCTTGTTCATGTTGCTGAATACATATGCGAAAGTTGGTTTAATTGCAGATTATTTAATTATGTGTTACGTAAGGAAAATGTAAGTAGAACTAATATAAAACACTAATATTTCTAAATAATTATATACTAAACGTCAAATAAACAAATATAACGTAAAATACATTGATTTGCAATTTACCTGTAAATAAATGGTTTATAGTTGTAGTATATATACTAAAAAAGCATGTATTTTAATAAATTTTAATCTACACAAGTAATATATTGCATAATCAATTAAAAATAGTTAATACTGAATCGAAAGTATTACCAATTAGTGTTTCCCGATTTAGAACTTTGAGAGAAAAAAATTTAAGGTTTTCTAAAAACGTTCATTATTTGAATTACTATTGTACGTTGAAGCAAAGACCATATAATACGTTTAACCAGTTAAACCTTTGGTTAAACCTTATAGAAACTAACGTGCATCTGTAAGGTGTGTTGTCTAAATGGCAAACGAACGTTTGTCAACAAAGAAAGAATAAAATAAGCAAAAATCTTGAAAGTATTATCAGTACGGTAAATAGTAGCTATAACACTTTTCCACCACCTTTCTGCTAATGTAATAATATGGTTATGGAGCGTTGCTATCACACTTAATAACTAGTGTAATTATGTAATGGTTATTATTTTTTTATCGAAAATGAGATTGTCGAGGTGTTTTCTTATATCGTGAACTGTGACCTTGAGTCAAAAGTCGGAATTAATAAACTAAAAATTGAAACTTTGACAAATTTATGTGAATATCAAAATCATTAGTCTATTTAAACGGCACTCACGTCAACAAAAATTTTTGAATAAAATCAGTTTACTTATAATAATATGTGAAGACTTATTAATAACAAATACAACAACAAAAACAAAGACAGAAATTAGAAAAAATGTACCGACAAATGTTTGTAAGACGGATGAACATTTTGACATATACGGACTACAACGGCACAGTTCACGAGATTCTGAAATACGTCTAAAGGTGTGTATTCGTTTCTGCAATTTCCAAATTAGAATTTGTATTCTATCATAACCCATGTATATATTTTTTAACACAAGATGTTTTTTGTACTCTCCAATGAATTCATTTTATAATTTTTACTGAACGTACATTTCTTTGAGAAATAACTGAAACAAATAACGTTTTTGCGTGTTGAAACGTTTGCACATACAAAATTCAGTTTATACGGTTTAGAGCAAATTTACAAAAAGTGCACGCAAAATTATTGTTTTGTGATTTTTTTAACTAAATAATTTATTTACTTATTACTGAATAATATTAATAAACGCAAATTAATTTATATTTATTAGACATATCAATATTACATAGATAAACTAACGATGTTTGACATGCCTATTTTTTTTCACAGTATGTTTGAAAATGAATTTGATGATAGGATAATATACAGAGCGCCGAAGCAAACATTACCCCCGGAAAATATGTGAACTAAATTTAAAAATTTCTAGTGGCAAAACAATCGACCAATCACAATTATGGAATCATAGCAAGTACCTTCCCTAACAAAATTTTTAATTTGTACTCGTTTTGGCGTTTACAAGTTGTGTTCTTAATTTTTCATATTTGGGTCTTATTCATCTTTATTAAATAGTTTTTTTCAAAACTCTTACTGTTGTGGATTTTTTGATAAATCGGTAAGTACATAATACCAAATATAACAGCATATGACACTTATTCTAAATTATTGCAATCTTAAAGATAGATTTATGTAAACCAATTTAATATTTATCATTTAACATTTAAGCAGTTAAACAACGGATCCCTAATTAACTAAATTTTAAATTTAATTCACATTGCGCCTTACATTATCTTTGCATTGCGCATTCTCACACGCAACTCGAAGTATGTGCGCTAAAACTTCCGTAATTTGTTATTAAACACTAAAATGTAACGAATTTAACTATATCAACATATATCAATGTGTAACCAACGCGGATGTGGAAGTGTGTTTGCATAAATGGGTACTACTTTTATAAAGTTGTTAAATTGATCTGCATAAATGCACCTTTACATAACCTCATAATCAAAACTGTGTTTTTACCCTAAGGGTTTTTACGCTTGTTGCGTTTAATACATTAACGCCAATCATGATTCAATTTGAATAATATTAATTAGTTTAAAGATTATCACTTAGTTATACCTTTTGTTTTTTAGAATAACATGGAAAGTAAATCAAGGAAAACCGTTCATGCCGAAGCTCGAAATATTATTAGAACTGTTGTACAGTTCTTCGACAAGCAAAAAGCAGCAGGTGTGTGGTCATTTCCTTTAGACAAAGCTACTGAATTAGCTGCAGCAACCACTGGGAAATCACCGAAGTTTATAAAACAAATAAGGTAAGTTTATAAATACATATTTAAAATATGTAAATAAAAAATGTTTTCATTAGGAGTGAAGTTTTGCAAACTGAGCATGGAGTACTAAAATCTCCCTCAAAAAAACAAAGAAGTGGTGGTTCCAATAAAATTGTTTTGGACAATGCTGATTTAGGCATCTTAAAAAGAAGCATTCATGAAACTTATACCGTAGACAAAAAGGTTCCAACGTTGAAGATTTTAGTTCAGAAAATGCAGGAGAAAGTTGACTACTGTGGTGGAACAGATACTCTAAGAAAATCGTTACATCAAATTGGGTTTAAATACAGAAAATGTCACGATAAAAGGAAATTGTTAATGGAACGTCATGACATTGTAGCTTGGAGATGCCGCTATTTAAGAAAGTTACGAGAAAACGATGCTTTAGGAGAAAAGAAAAAACCTATTACTGACTAAGATGAAACATACATACATCCGTCGTATGGGGTTAGTAAATGCTGGCAATCAGAAAATGAACCTGGTGTGTATCACACAGGCAAAGCTGGACAAAGATACATAATTGTTCATGCAGGTGGATCCTATGGATTTGTGAAGAATGGCCTAATAATTTAAAATCAAAAAGTAAATCTGGCGACTACCATGATCATATGAACCATAAAAACTTTATGCAATGGATAGAAACGAAGTTAATTCTAAATTTGCCTTCTAACCGTATTGTTGTTATGGATAAGTCAGTATATCATAGCGTACAAATAAACAAACCACCAAATCAAGGTACAAAAAATGGACATTAGAGAATGGCTGGAATGTAAAGGTATATCAACTATTAATGATATAAGAAAAGCTGAATTACTATGTTTGGTGAAACAATGTAACATCACCAAATCTTATGTAGTTGATGAATTACTAAAGAAACATGGACACACTGTGTTACGTTTGCCACCTTATCATTGTGACCTGAATCCTATTGAATTAATTTAGAGTTTGGTGAAACATAAAGTGGCAATGAACAATGTCACTCAAAGTAATGCAGAAATAGAAAATTTTGTAAGAAATGCATTTTCTGAAGTTACTCAATCTGATTGGAATAAACATGTTCAACATGTTAACCGTTTAGCTGACGAAATGTGGGAACGTGATGGCCTGTTGGATGAAACGGTGGAAAGCATGTCTTTCAGAGTGAACACTGGTTCATCAGATGAAGACAGTAGTGATGAAGAAGATCACAGCAGTTAACCTTTATTTAATTAGTTTTTAATTTTTAAATACATAAATATTTTTGAGGTGGTCAAAGAGAAAAAATCGCATAGTCTTGCAGTAGAATAGTTAAACTGTAACAATTAATTGATATTAACGTAACATTTATCTTGTTATTTATTATAATCCAATGCTTAATTTCGGTATAAATATTTTAAATATGTAATATTGGTGAGTATAACGTAGGCAACTGCCAAAGTTTTGTGTCGGGATAATTACTGCCTAAGAATTAATTGTTTTTCTAATAACATCTATGTTCTGTTTTAACGTAATACATAATTGTCTTATAATTATTGGTAAAATCTCGTAATTTTTAAGTATAACTAAGCAAATTGTTCAAGTTTTGTAGCACTGTATATAAGGATCAACTGTTTTTGTAATACTACAATGAAATTAATATCAAAATAAATAAAAACACGAAAACTTCATTATTATGTTTTAAGTCTGTTGTTACTAATTTTTAAAAAAACTGGGAATGTTTGAATCGCTAAATTTCTATTTATGTCTTCAGATTCTTTAGGAAGTCGAAAGCAGCATGATTAATGTTTTGTTACTCCAAATAGTAGGTTTAAGCAATCTCAAAATGTGATTTCATTCTTATAGATTGTGTAAAATAATAGGTAAGTAACATAAGTTCTTATATCTGAAATTACTGAGCAGTGATATTTAAATAGAAACTTCTTATAATGCATATTACGTAATTTAAATTATTTAAAATTGCCGCCGAAATACTTTTTACTTTGAATGTACTGTCAAAATTAAAGCGCCCTCAATCACGCCCCTTCGCGTCACTTGTTTGCTTATGTCAACTGTATGTAGTTTTTGAAATAAATAGAGCACTACTCTTTATGTATAATAATTTGGTTGCTCATTTTATTAGATTGTAACCTGCGTTTGGGGATTGCAGCAGTTATCTTTTTATGAGAGGCCCCGTAAATAGATTCTGCTGGCTGAATTTTGTTTTTTTTGTTTTTCTTTGATTGATTAGCTCAATACTAGCCTCAAGAACGTTTTGCTCGTTATTGTATTGCGTGTGATTTAAGTTTATTGGTATTTCAAGTTGTTTTACAATCATTACTGGTATTTTTTTTTGATTGCATAAAGTTCCGTGGTTTTGATTTTGATTTAGTATTTTACTTATTTATCTCAGTAAAATAACAATTCTATATAATTTACGACTTCCTTTTTGGAATGTAAGTTGATCCATTTTTCTTGTTATTTACACCTTGTTTATGCTAGGCTATTTTATTAAGCGCGATTACGAGTCACCTGCAAATAAGCGAGCTAAGCAGTTTTGATGAGAAGTGTTGCGGTCGAAGGTCTACATGATAGAATTCACGTGGCTAATTATAGTTTTCATCTTTGTTAAGTTCGTTTGTTTAATGTTCTATCTTTTACCAAGAGTTTACAGCGCACATTCAATTATTTAAGTAGGGGTACGAAGTTTTAAAAATGGAAAAGTTTGGTTTTTGGGGATCATTCAATCGTGGGTCGCAATTAAGAAGTACCGGGGATTGAGATGTAGTTGGTGATTAGGGTACCTTTTACCCTATCGTATGTATTACCGCGGAAGTTAGTTGGAACCGTGAAAATTGAGTGTTGTAGTGAAAATGTTAATTTTTCAAATTTCGTAATGTACGGGTTATATAGACTTCACGGTTTCCAAAAATAAACTGTCACGTTTGAGGGATTTAATGTCGATGTGTTATGTGGAAAAATCCTAATTTCGCCGTTGTGCGGTTATAAGTTGAATTGTGAAATAAATCTTCCGTCGGTGTTCTATTGTTTGGGGGTTCCATCGACCGTGCATTCAATTACGGTACTCCTGGAGCGTCCGAGTTCAATCTAACGTAGCTTCCGGAAACCACTGTAATCCACAGTTCACCTGGTATCTACAATTAAATAAAGGTATTTATCGATTTTGGTTATTATCGTGAAGTGAACCGCGATTGAAATGCAGTAAAAGCTTTGAATTTGAGCCGATTGAATTACGACTAACGTTAAATTTAATTATTTCGAGTAACACTTAAAGGTGTTTACGTGAAGTTAAATTGGATTATTTTTTTTTTGGTTTTGTGCGTATATAGAAGTAAATCGAATTCTATATAAAAAGATAATGTAACGATATGTAAAGTATAATTTGTTTGTACGTTTAGTTCGAAACAAGTTCGGACATATATTTTATAACTTTTCAATTTTTAGTTTAATCGAATTGTTTGTTATTTATGCGGTCAAGGCCTTGAAATTTATTTGTGTTATGTTTTATTTGAAAACGTCGAGTTAACGCTATTATAGTAGTATTTTCTTTTCATACATTTTAATTTTTTTTGTGTTTAGATTGTTCATTTTTGTTTGTTTTGCTTAAGATTATTTCATTTCTTTTATTCAAATTTGTTTAATTTTCTTTATTACTTGTTTTTTTTTTAAATATTCAATCAATAAATGTTAAATTGTTAAATATAAAGAGCTTTTATTCATTCGGCTGCCGCATACGTAATTTTTGTTTTTAAGTGTATTTCAGAATAGTTACAACTCAAGGTAAGTTCCGGGGTTGTAACCAACCAGATGAGCTTTCGGATAATCAGGGGTCCGGAAGCTACCCTCATCGTGACCTTGATTGGCGCCCTTACCGATTTTTGAGTCTTTACCGTTTTAGTTCGATTTTATGTCGATCTCGTTTCCAATTTATCACGGAATTTTAAATTATGACCCACCCCTTTTCCATTGAGCTAGTGGCACAACATCGTTTATGTTACCTCATTTCAGGCAGTGACTTTGTTTTTAACTTTGGCATGTAACAAGATGTATTACAATTAATTATTTTTACGATTAGATTTTTATCATGTTATCTTTAATAGTATTTATTTAATAAAAAATGATTAAAGTTAGTTTGGTATCAAAATTGTAAAAAGAAGTACAAGCAATTTAATTAAGAAAGAATAATCAAAAATTGCGAATAACAAACAAGTTTTAAATAACAATTATTATAACTTTATGACAAATTGCTGCAGATAACAAAATGTCAAAATTGAAGAAAAAATGACATAATATAAACTATATGTTAGAGGAGAGCTGTTGATATATTAAGGACAGTTTGACGTTTTTTGTGATTATATTTTGAACAATAAAATAATTAGTTTTTAGGTATGTTTCCATAATTTTTCCAACAACAGAATGTTGTTAACATTTGATTAAAACCGATAAATTGATCAGTTTGTTAATTAAAAAAGAAGCTTACATTTGGCATACGTTATTTTTACTATAACAGTTACAAAATAAAACTTCTTAAAAATCATGTTTTAGCATTTTGGGAGTGCCTTACAAAGTTTATTATTTTAATTTCATTACGTCATGAAATTGATTTATTACACTACTATAAAAGGCTTAAGTCCAAATATAGTACCCAAAACGTTGTGGTGGAAATATTTGGTATAATTATCTATCTGCAGTTTAAAAATTAATACACTAAAAAGTAGAAGTTTATTAAGATTTCTAATTATAAAGCTGTATTTAAAGAAAACGATAAATACAATTAAAAAATTTGTTTTTTAGACAATTACACTTTTAGATTTAGTTAACCTAATGCCAATTTAATTTTTTTATCTAGAAAACATAAAGTTTAAATTCTAATATTATAGGCTCCCGGTGTATACAGCGTTGAGTTTAAAACTTCGAAAATGATTACATAAATATTTTACGCAAAAACCTTTTTAATGGATTAATGTAAATAATTACATTGATCCGAGTCAAGTGTTAATATATTACCCTTTTACACGTTGATTATTCTTGATAGTTTCCTTCTGATATGAAATTTCGATAATAAAATTGCACGCTGTAATTAAATATTTAATAATTAAATTGTTACAATAATTTTCGCCCAACACTCTTTAACGTTACAGAATCGTTCATATAAAGGTAACCTGTAATTATTAAAGTTTATTTATTCTACATTTGTAGGTTACTTATTATTTTTACAATCTGTACGTAAGATAGCGGTCTAAACTCTACTATATAGAGGACGTTGAGAAAATGAAGCTTATCGTCATCTTGCGGTAGATAAATGAACTAACACGAATAGAAAAGCTGAACGCACTGTGTTTACATCTACATTTCCTGCTATCCTAATAAGTAAAATATTAAAATTAATTTGTTGTAACGTTTATTTATTAATGTATAATAATTTATTGATTCTTCAATACGGTTACCACATCAATTTTTCGATCCAGGAAGTATTTTTTCGACAAATTTAAGTAAAATTTTTATTTATAAATTTATCAATTTAGGCATCTTATAGATTCTTATTTTAAGTTGTTCAAACTTTTTAAAAAGCGTTACCTATATTTATACGAACTAAAATTTAGGTTTAACCTTTGAGTTTAACAATTATTCAGTGTTTTGATGTTGAGTAATGTTTATGATTAATAGTAGAGATTTTTTTGGGGTTGAATTCAGTTGATATAAATTTAAAGCTTTACTGAAATTTTACATAAATATAGCTGTACAGAAGGTCAATCAATACTCACGCAGAAACGGTCAGTGCTTTCATTAGTGAAAGTAACATGAATTTTCTAATTGCTTTTGAATGTGTTACTCTTGAATATTCATGATATAAGTTTATAGACTCAAAGGAGCGTGTAATAACAATAAAAACGTAGTTAAAAAATGATTATTCTAGTATTGCCTCCAGGGTAAAATTTTCATTCCTAATTATTCTTAAACATTTTTATCTAACTTTTTATTGTCAAGATTTAATTTACAGCAAATTTTATTAAAAGTTAAATCATAGTATGGTACATATTAAGTTACTAATTTGAACAGTTAATGTATTGAAGCAGCTTTAAAACGTGTTATATTGCAGTTCTGAAACTTTTTGTTTGAAAAGTGACAACTGGTTTCAAATTGGATTTTTATGTAAAATATCATATAACGTTTTCTAAGAATACAGAAATATTTTTTGTTTACTTCTTTCAATTTTTGATTCTGAAGTAGATATGTAACACTATTATTTATCGTTGTGTTTATAACAACTTTAACGATTATCAACATATTTTTTAACAGTAGCGTGTAAAAGTTTGGAACGTACGATTTATGTTTTCTTTTATAAATATAAGTTATAACCATTTGTCACTTTTATGGGAAGTTTCGGAACCTGTTGTGAAAAACGATAACGTTTGGTGGCAATAAGAGGTCGAGTCTTACTTCGACATCGGAATAAATGTAGGCAAATATTTTAATTTATAATTTATTTTTAGATTTGTGAAATAATACTAAATCATCACTTTTATTGGTACAACTGTTAAAAATAATGTATTTAACCGACTAGTGTTTGAGTTACATTATTTTACTGTTTACCAGAGATGTAGATAGGCTACGTTTAGAACTACTTAGAAATAAAACAAAGAGATTAATAACAATATTCATTTATTACTGGTTAAATGTAATAGTAATTTACGTAACAAGCGTCGAAAAGTACGACCGCACGGACGAGCGTTGCATGTGAGTGAGTTATGCTATGTTATTTTCGACGAGAGTAACGTACATTGTTTTTTGTGTTGCCTTTTGTAAAATTATATTCTTTTTTGAGAAAGAATTAAAAGAAACACCAGAAATATAATGTTGGTACTATATTTATTACTAAATCTGTCAAATTTGACATTAACTTTAATATCGTTTTTTTCAATTCTAACTGAATTTCAAGTGTTTTTAAATGACTTTTCCACCTGTCGCATACTCCTTCTAATATAATAATTGACTTACACTTAGTTTCATGTGGATTGACACTTAGTTTTATGTGGATTTCTAGTTTTTATTTTGCCACACTAGAGCTTTTTTCGCCCATTACGTAACTACACTAACGAACGAATATTGGCGTTTGCGATGTTGGCAGTGCAAAAAATATATTACATTTCTGTTTTATATAATTTTTTTTTCTAAATAATACAATAAATATTTTTTGTTTACTTTCAAAACATAAGAAAATAAAAATCAGGTACCTAAGCATTTTGCCTTTTAACTCTTTTTTTTACGATTTTTTATGAATTCTAGAAAAATATCGTTAATGATGTGCGCAATCAGTTTGGAAAAATGTTATAATGCGAGAAAAAATTTTATAGAATAAATGAAAGCGACTACTGCAATAGTATAAGTGTTTTTATAATGTGAATTCAGGTTAACTAAACGGTTTTCAGTTTTAATTAATATTTTGCAGATATTTTTTATATAGTACCTTATACTATGAGATTGCTCCGGCGTCATTCTTTGATAATGATTATTCCTAATGTTTGTCAATGCAATTGTGAAAATACATTAGACTGTTCTTCTACTGCTGATAAGCTCCAACAGGGCAAAGTGACCGTCCGGTAATGATATTTGTATAATTGCATTGACATTGTTTTAATTCCAATGTCTTTGACGTTGTGGTTTTTTCCCGCAGTTTTATTCCCAACTATTTAGAAACACGCGGGTTTAAAATCAACTTACATCTTTATAGCTATTTACAGTCATACGCTTTTCACACCTAAAGTTACTATTATTGGATTAGAATACAGTCCAGGCTGCTTAACAAAATTAAATTGGGACTTTAGGGCTTTGATAACAACAACCAAATGATAATAAAATCCAATATTAAAAAAAAAAACAAATTAATGTTTATTGGTATTGGCTATCACTAGACGTAATTAAATTAAGTTGTTATTCTAAGAACTGCAGATTCTTCCTAAGTACATTAAAAATACAAAGTAAACAAAGATAACGTATTTACAGATGTTTAAATGAGATTATGTTACGTACGTCAGTCAAAATAAGTACTTGAATGAATAAATACACTGCACAACAGTTTTTATTCATTATAATTATTGGTGCGTAGTTAATTTTTAATTGCGCAGCGGCATTCCGCTAACTTATTCTTGACAACTTATCATATTGTTGTAAAATGTAGAATCTTAAGCTTTCGCGCTTTTTTTGGTTACAATTAATTTTCGGCTTAAACCGCGTCGTAGTTGAACACCCAGACTTTTAGGGCTTTAGTCCCATCTTAAAAACTACAACAAGAAGTAGAACTTGGTCTTTGCCGTATTGTCGTTCATAAATCCAAACAACTTGACGTTTCGCAAGACATTGCAGCTTGTATCTTGTGAGTAGTGAATGTTACTGAACGAAAAACTGTAAGTGACGGTATTTATACAGCGTGAAACTGATACAACACATAAGACGGGTTGCACACAGCAAATCAAAAATGTAACAACTGATTATTTTTAAAAACAATTGCTACATAGCCAATGAAACTAAGTTTATTGGCGATGTAACAATCGATTTCAGAAATAATCACTTGCTACATTTTTGATTTGCTTTGTGCAACCCGCCTTTAATCTCTTAATGGGGAAGTACCTGTAATGATTTGGAGTATATTTCTATTATAAACATATGGTCGCTTCCTGATTGTTTTTGGAAAAATCTAATAACAACTTGTAAATACGTCTCTGGTTGAACCTGAATACAAGTAGCGTGTGACACAGGTCAAGATACTTTAATAGTAAACAGCACGTATCAACTGCATCTGAAAATGATAATGGTTGTTTTGCTAACGGTACAAGTTTTATTGTGCTCACGCAAAAACGCATGTTATAGAAAAATAATGCCTGGTGTAGACAATGTAATTTTAATAACGAGTAATAACATATGCATGATTGCATTTCAAGTTAAATAAAAAATACTGCAGATTATGATTTTAATTTGATACTTACATGCTTATTATCTTAATGAAAAATGTACGAACCGATTTTGAAATGTTAGACCAAATGTTCATAAAGCAAATGTGTTCGAAATCATCGTAGCTACCCCTTATGAAAAGATTATGCGTTATATCAGTTACACCCTGTATAATTAATGATCAGGTAATTGACTTTTACTTTTGTTGCTGCTTGACTGACTTTGTTTTTACTAAGAGTAAGTTTGTGTTCATTTCAAGAAAGTTGATTTTTGCCTTAAAGGGTGTAGTACTGGTGTTCAAGATTTGCTGTGTTTTAAACCGTCTTTCCATTTCATATTATACGGATATTTTTTTATTTTTTTTAGCTTCGCGGATTAGACTGGGAAATTAGCTAAGAGTTCTTCTCAACACTTTAGTTTGGTGAAAGTTTAGCGTGTCTTTTCTCACGTGTTCTGCCACTGTTGTTTTTGTAACTATGCTGTGTTTGCACTGAGCCATAACTTTAATAAAGCGTCCCGTCTGTCCTATATAACTTGATCCATAGAAACAAGAAATTCTGTAAATTTCGGCATGCTTTAAAGTACCTTATTTGTCTTTAGCAGATCTAAACTAATTGTTAAGGTATCTTTAGTCGTGAAAACAGTTTTTATATTAGGATTCTTTAGCACTCTGTTTATTTTGTCTGTCGAACCCATATAGTATGGTAAGTAAGCGGTGTTAGTAGGAGGTGGTAAATCTTCTTTGACTTTTGGGCTGACTGCTCTTTCCGATGTTCTTTAGATCTTTTTGAACCTGTATTGTTATAGTGACTACAACAGTGTTTTCTTTTTCTTTTGTAGATTATCTGGCACACGTATGGCTCTTTTAACTAAAGTATTTAAAACAGTGGTCTTCTGTACTAGATAGTAGTGAGATTTGACGTTTGAGCATCTGTTAGTATGCGTTTTCTTTCTATAAACGGAATGCCTCAACTTTCCGTTATTTTTTTTATTACCAGTACACTAAGAAATGTGTTAGGTTTTAACTCCATAGTAAATTTAATGTTATTATGCGTAGACTTTAGATTGATTTAGTTTATCTTTACCATTAGGCCATACAACAAACGTATCATCAACATATCTGAATCAAACTAAACTTTGACCAAACTAAAGCGTTGGCTAGAACACCTTTCTACCTTCCCAGTCTAATCCGCTAAGCTGTGGAAATAAAAAAAACATCTGTATGATATGAACCGGGAAGACGGCTTAAAACTCAGCAAATCTTAGCTAACAGTGCTACACCCTTTATGGCAAAGATCAACCTTTTTGAAAAGTACACAAACTCTTACTCCAAGTAATAACGAAGTCAGTCAAGTAAAGCCGAAGGTCTACTATAACCGTATTGTACTAAAGTGTTATTTTTTTCTAGTAAGCTAAGATCGCGTCTTTGTATTGCGTAAGCCATTGCAAAGCGTAAAAACAAAACTGATTTAATCAAGTTAGTAAGTAAGCTGATGCTCATTTACCCTATAAAATTGCTGTTCCGGATAAGATGACGAATTAACAATGCGTCTAAAATGATGAATGCGCCATCTTAACCGCACTACATATATTCACTGTAATATAATAATCATGTGTAAATAATACAAAAAAAAACAAATAGACAAAGACAATTGAATTTTATTGTTCCCAACATTTTTAAATTATGCATAAAGATTTTTTAGCTGCCAAAACATTTAAGCCCGACTAGATATATAATGTAGATGAAACAGGCTGCCCAACTGTTGTTATAAAGGCTCCTAATGAACTTGGTGTAACAGGGAACCGGTGAGTAATGAAAGTGTCATCAGCTGAAAGGGGTACAAACGTGAGTGTAGCCTGCTGTTGGCAACTATGTTCCAGAATTTTTCATTTTTTCGCGTATTTGAATGCAATAACATTTTTTAAATAATGCGCTAAACGGTTCAATAGCTGATTGTAATGTAACAAGATGGATGAATGCTCATACGTTCGATCAGTGGCTAAAACAGGTTCTCTTTTAATAGTTGAGCAGATGCTGTCAGGATTGCATATACCTCGGCTTGGAACACGGTCGCTTTTTGACCTAGGCTTACAGAGATTCTGCAGCCCTGTCCATTGCTCCCGTACACTCCAGAGCCAGTGCCCTTAGTGGTTTTTAAGCCGTCTGTGTAATACACGATTCCATTCAGCTTTGTTTAGTTGGAATTGTTCTCCCAGTCGTAACGGGTGGGGATTGTTGTCTTAAACAGTTTAATAGGACAAAATGTTTTGGGTATTCTCTCAGTTATCATACTGAGGTTTTTGTCTTTAGAGATCTCGTCGAATGCCCCACTCTTGACGATCTCTCCTCGCCGTTGACTCTTAGGCGGTATGCCCCTCTGAGTGCCTCCGCCCTAATTACTAGGTGTAGTGGCGGCAGATCCAGGAGAGTCTCCATGGCTGCCGTCGGGGTGGTTATCATTGCCCCCGTGATTCCAAGGCAAGCTCTGCGCTGTACCTTGCTGAGTATCTGTATGGCCCTCTGGGTGAAGGTCCTATGCCACCACACCAGTGACGTGTACGTAATGATCGGTCTGATCATTCGAGTGTATATCCAGTGGGTCATCTTTTCCGAACGCTCGCCTGCTAGCCGACAAGGACTTTGTGGCTTTGTTCGCTATTCTCTCTAGGTGTGGTTTGAAGGTTAGCCTCTGGTCTAATGTTACGCCCAAGTATTTGCCTTCCCTCAATACCTGTAGCTTGGCTCCGTACATTGCTATGCTCTTTAGCTTTGTCGGGCCTTTCCTTCGTAAGAAGAGAATGAGGTTCGTTTTTGCCGGATTGACCGACAAGCCCTCTTCTCTACACCACCGTTCAACTAGATTTAAGGCTCCCTGCATCACAACTGATACGGTCTCTTTAAATCTGCCACGTACCACAATCACTATGTCGTCGGCGTAGCCAACCGTGTTGTAGCCTGCCTCACTTAATTGCCTCAGCAGTCCGTTTACCACCCAACACCACAGTAACGGGGAGAGAACTCCTCCCTGCGGACATCCTCGTGCAGCTCGGACCGCTACAGAGTCATTATTAAGCGAGGCCGTAATGTTTCTATGTCTTAGCATGGTATCAATCCATCTACCCACGGTAGTATGTACCCCTTTGCTTTCCATAGCAGTTCTAATCGATTTTAGAGAAGTATTATCAAACGCCCCCTCTATGTCTAAAAATGCCCCCAGAGCCATTTCCTTGCAGGAGATCGCCCTTTCGGCTGCGTCCACTACTCTGTGGACGGAAGTTTACAGGATTTACCTGGTTCGTAGGCACATTGGTATCTACTGATGGGATCAGGTTCCAGCACCTCGTCCCTAATGTGTTGCTCAATAAGTTTCTCCAATAGTTTGAGGAGAAATGATGTTAGACTGATGGGTCTAAACGACTTAGCTAGGGCGTATGAGTCCCGCCCAGGTTTGGGTATAAATACGACTTTTACGTCCCTCCACGCCATAGGTATGTATCCCAGGGCAACGCTTGCCCTTAGTAATGTACATAGTGTGGAAGCTAGCAGGTCTAAGCCTTGTTGTAATAGAGCAGGGAAAATTCCATCCATCCCTGGGGATTTGTATGGATGAAAATCTTTTACTGCCCACCTAATTTTGGTTAGGTTCACTATCTGATAAGCTAGAACCCAATCTGTCTTGTACCCCCTCAAGAGGGGTTCCAGAGTTGTTGATACGCTAGCTTCAGATTTGGCGAGGGTCTTTGATCCCGGAAAGTGTGACTGGAGCAGAAGCTTCAAGGTCTCCTTTACGGTCTCTGTGTAACCCCCCACACTTTTCTTCAAGGAACCGATTCTAGCCTCTGTTCCTCCTTGTAAAGCTCTTTGGAGTCTCGCACCTTCTGGAATCTGTTCGATTTCCTCGCAGTGCCTCTTCCACGAGTCACGTTTTGCCTTTCTTATGGCCTTATTGTATTCGGTGAGTGTGGTTCGGTATGAACCCCATTCCCCGGTGTTTTTTGCTCTATTAAAGAGCTTTCTTGTCTGAGACCGCAATCGAGAGAGCCCCTCATGCCACCAGGGCATTTTACTTGAGGTTCTTTTTTCTTTTGCGGGACAACTTGCCTCATAGGCATCTACGATGGCCATCCAAAGGTAACTATGTAAGGTAACTAATGTAACTATGATTCCTGCAATCGTCAATTGTACACAAGGAGCGGTAATTTGGAAACAATGGAAAGGACGCGTGCAGACATTAGATACGTTTTGAAATCCATGATCCACCAAATATCTACAACTACGAAGCGCTCAACATAATGTGAATGTGCGGATATGTAGTTTACGTGTAAAAAATTTGGTTTTAATTGACGGTTATGATACCAAACGTCTTATGTAGAATATAGGAATCCTGGAAGAAGTGTTTGTTGGACGTGACAAAAAGGTGCGCGCCGGCAAGGTTAAATGTCGAAATGGAACTTATCTCCAATGTCGAATTCAACTTCTGTATCTGTTTGAGATATAGGGATAGTTTTGCAGCCAGAGGTGGTAGAAAATAGTTGTTGAACATTACTTTAACTTTATATTGTAGGGCAGGTAAAGAGGGGGCTGTGACCCTTTTGGTAAAATATCTATCTGCAGCGGTTTTTTTAGTTAGTAGTCTTTTCTGTATCTTAGGGAAATGTAGTGTATAAGTGTAAATAAATAAACCAATCTTAGCACTTGTGACCCAAATTTATCCGATCCAACAATAAAATCTTCACAACGACAAAGATACAACTTTCTAAGGCTTTCAGTAACTACCTTCTTAAATGAACCAGAGAATAGCACGGAACTTGATCTACAGGCATGGTGCTATAAACTGTACCTATATTTATAATATCAATATCAAGTAGCTTAAATACTGTGTAGGTACTTTGACGCTAGAACCATCAAAGTAAAATATAATTAAATAATACACTTTTTTCTAAATAATTATTAGTAAATTAACGTTGTTTAAACTCTATAACTTTAGAATATATTGTTTATGTATTTTGTTTCTAAATGAACTACAACGGCAAAAAATGTGAATAGTGTAACCAATTTTTCAATTTTAAAAAAATTACTACGTATCAGTGGTTACAAGATATAGCTAAAGCTATATCAATAACCTAAACTATTTCATCAAATTAAATATTTACAGGTAATTATAATTTAGAAAATAGGTGGGTTCTTTGATCAAGAATGTTGCACAAAAAATCAATTTCACAGTTCAACAAAAAATTACAGTTTAAAAACAATAGTTGCGCTTCACTTTCACCATTTTGCTAGTATGTTATTTTTTTGCACATGTACTGATTTAAAAAACTGAAAATTTAAAAAAATAAAGCAATGTAAACTATATGTTATATATAAATATACTAAAATCGCCATAAAGCTATGTTCCACAACAGTTAATAGACTACTTCCAACGTAAGTCTAAACATTATTAGAATATACGTTATCATAATATAAGTAACTGTGGTTATTTTAGGTTACCTAAATACTTAAAAACAAAATCGAAAAATTTTTCTTTACGTACAAACAGTATTCAAAGATATATAAGCAAAAAATGCTAAAATTAATTGTAATATTTACGATAAATATAATCTAAGTAAATATTACTGTTCATAAACTTTCGAAAAATGTTTAAACAAAATATATGAACAAATGATTAGTTTTTTGTCTGACTTGCGTTTTGTGCGCACTCTACCAACTATTCATTTGCTCACGGTGTATTCTAACAGAATTATAATAACTTTGTAATTACAACTTTTTGATTAATTTAGTTAATGACGCCTTAGTAAAACTTAAAAGTTTTATATTTTTGAATACCTTGAATTTAATTGTACCAACCAAAATTTTGTAAAATTTATAAATTTGGAATATAAATTGTTTTTACTACAATTTCAGAATCTTAAATTTTCTTATAGAATTAAAAATTAATCCATGGATTAAAATAAAAATATACACAACTTTTTAAATTACACTAAAAGTACTATAAAAAAATAACAATTAAGATTTTTGTTTTAAAATGTTAGTAATTTTTCTTTTTTGCTGTACTATTATTCCAAATATAATTTTGTCATAAATAGTTTATGGTTAATACCATACATGTTTAAAACATTATGACATGGTATATGATTGATTATCAAGCAATTACGTTTAGTGATGATGTCACATTCTATTATACTGTATAGTACAACATACTCCGTATAATTATAATCTACAGATCATATGATGTATATTACAAAGTAGCAATTTATCACAAAAACCGCAATTTAAAATGATGTAATAGACATAACAAACACGCCGACAAATGTCAATTATATGTTAATGTATGCAGTAGTGCTACAATTACTTGCACGGTATAAAACTTAATAGTACATTGCTTATAGCAAGAACAAGATATTATCTGTTTACTTTCGTAATAGATTTTTATTAAAAAAATTACGATTAATCACGATTATTTTTTTTGTCAGAAATGTACAATTGAATTTAAATTTAAAGATATAGGATTTTACAATCATTTTACGATAATCTTTACTACGCTTATAGTATTGTATCCAGCTTTTTAGATTCAAAACATTTTTAAAAATTAAAAGTTTTTACAAACAAATGCTTGAGAAAATGTGTGTTAAAATCAGAAAGTATTTGACAATGTTGTTAAATTATCTAAATAACATTAGTTGATAAAATTTTGTTGTGCAAGTTTAATTTCGGTAACAGCATGAAAACCATACACCCAAAAAGTGCAATGTTACGCACGTGTCGTATAAATGAATTTAAGTGCAATTATATTATTGTAAACGGTGTTTACAGTGATATATAAATAAATTTAATGTTATTTTTTTATTAATTAGTTGTAATTTTCATAGTTCGTTGTGTTTTAGTTTTAGAAAAATGAATTATTAAATTGTGTATAAAATCAAATAAATTAAATTTTGGGTTTGCAAGACTATAGAACAATAAGCAAAATTTGCAAATGAGACCCACCTACTGTATATATATTTGTGTCAGTCGCAGATTACTTAACAAGTAAATTTATATATGTACAGTCATATATTAGAACCTTTGTTCGTTCCAAAAATATCTCCATAATAGTCCGGTAATGTTATCATTTTGTTAAAGAACAGGCCGAATGTATACTACTACATAAAAAAACACCGTTTATAATAATCATATTTTCGGTTATTTTATCAGGTTTGTTTCTATACATATGCAATAACTTATTTTACATGAAGTTTAGTCGGTACATTTGAATGCAATTAAAAAGAAGAACACTTTTTTTCATTTGCAAACATAAGCGATATTAGACATGTTTTTTTCTGTAAATCAATATGGTCTAAAGTCTGATAATCAGTTATTGTCGATGTGGAGCACGTGCGTCGATTATGTGACGTATAAATTTAGCATACGCCAAGCGCTAACTTATTTTAGTTGATTGAATAAGTTTTGTTTTAACACTTTGTAATGACTGACTCAAAAAAGAAACGTAGTCTTAGTTAGTTTAAAAAAACAAATTAATCCATTCATACTTGAATATAAAGTTATAGAGTTGTTGATGAATTGTGGGAATTACATTAAAGTGTTCTCCTACTGCTGATGAGCTCCAAAAGGATAAAACGGCTGTCCTGCAGTTCACTTTTGTGGCATTTGCACAATTGCATTGACATTGCTTTGCTCCCAATGCCTTTTACCTTGTGGTTTTATCCCGCAGTCTTATTCAAAACTATTTTGAAATACGCAAGTGTAAAATTAACTTACAACGTTTACCGCCGTTATAGCTTATTTACAGAACCAATTAACATTTTACGATAATATGATAAGTTCTCAAGAATAAATTAGCAGAATGCTGCTGCCCAAATAATTATTAACTGTCCTCCACTAATTAAAAACAGTTTCGGATGTTTAGCTTTATTTTTACAGTGTATTTATTTATTCAAGTACGTATTTTGATTGAGTACTAAGTAAGTACATTATCTCATTTAAACATCTGTATTTTGTGAGCAAACTTTACCAATAAAATGTATATATTATATTGTTATTAAATTTGCGCATTTTAAAATTATTGTGGAGTATATAGAGTATGTCAAAAAAACAGGGCAGCATAAAATTGGTATTTTTTATATAGAACACCTTGTGTATTATTCGATTTTGAACTTTATGTATAATTTTAATAAATAAAGTTTATGTTTTCAGAAATAATTAGAATTTCTTTAAAAAATTACATATACATGTGTCAGTTTATTATATATTAATTTGTATTTTGCTAAGAAAACGTTTACATTTGGAATAAAAGTAGACTAATTTTAAACTTATGTTTTCTTTGAAAAATAATTGAGATAAAAGGTACATGATGTCTTAAATATAAGTTTAAACTTGGGGAATTTGATATTCAATAAAATCTTTTTTTTTCAAATGGAACACTGTATATTTTTATGTTATGTTGCAGAGAATTAAAAAACCTCAAATTGTGTTGATGTCTGCAACGAATAATAACAAAAAAAATTAAACAAAACAAAATAATCAAAACTCAAAAACACTAAGATATAGATATAGGACATACTTAACAAAAATTGGAAGTGTGATTTTTCATAATGTAGCAGTTTTTAGAATAAACTTTTATGTAGTATCAACATGCAACAAGTTTATCTGCCTAACAGGTTGTTATGTTAGAAGGTGAAATGCATAAAATGCAACAAAAATGCCAAAAGAAAAGTTGCATCAAAAATCATATTGTTAGCAAAATAAATTGTAAATTACAGATCTGTTGCATTAAATAGTCTTCTAAGGCTGTTGACACCGAGAATGAAAATAAACTGTTCTAAGAAGCGTTAATGTTATCGGATGAGCAGTAGTTGAATTAATGTAAGTAAATTAAATTGCTATTTTAAGAACTGCACATTTTTTTCAAGTAGGTACACTAGATAATACCTAAAAGACTATTTACACATTTAAATGTAAGTAATGTTGCGTAGATCAGTCATCAACCTTTAATAAATGAAAAACACTGCAAAAATAACTAAATATACAAACTAAGTAATACTTTGGAACTAAAGTCAGAGTTTAAAGCTTTTTGTTACTGCAACACTCACAACATTTTTGTAAAGTTTCAGAAACAATATCGGTTCATTGTTGGATTTGTTGGATAGGTAAGGATACAAATAATATTTCTTTAAAACGCGGTGTACTGTACTACGGGACATGTTAAAGATATATACTTTTTATGTTCTTTTGCTGCTAGCACATGATGTGGTCTTTTTCGTCCACGGTCTTTGTAGGTAGGAAGAATACCTGTAGTATCTTTGAGTCTTTCCACACGCATCAAAATAAAGTTTATCGAAGGAAATTTACGCAAATCACTTAGCATCAACTGAAGAAATCAAGACAGAAATAAAGCTGGTTATTGAACTGAGTTCTAAGAAAACTTACATTGCAATTTCTAAAGTGCTTTTACCTGAAGTCTTGTTTTGGTTACAAGCTCAGATAAATGTAATCAAGAACGCAAAATACATTTTGTTAAGCTAAGTTACTGTCAACATAAGGAATTAATAATTAGCATCTGCTGTAATTATTTTATTAACGATTTATTTTGTAGATGATGGAAAATTAACGAAAACAATAATCAACACATGTCATTAAGACTTTTTCAAATACAGATCTCACAGCATTTTCCGCAATACATCAGTTAATCTCTACTTATTTTAAAAGACAAGAGCAGCTTAAAAGCCCTGTTTTCAAATATCTTAAAAATGAGCTACTTTACGCTTAATTGTTAATGGAAAAATTTTTGTTTAACGACGCAAGTATTTACAAGATTGTAGTATTTTAGAAACGCTGTACAACCAAATTTAAAAATGTTATTATGAAATATTGTATTTACATATTTACAATAAGCACTTCTTCATTGCAATGATTGATGTTATAAGAACCTGAGATCTGTGTTAATAATAATAAGTATTGGAAAGTAATTGTAAAAACTATAAAGCTTTTTTCTGGAGCAGTCGCTCCACTTTATAATAAATAAAGTGTAATTTTTTAACTTGTATTAACTACTTATGCCAGCTGCGAAAAAATACACTAAATTATGATTTATACACCATATGTGATGACTTGATCATTGATGTCAGCAAAAGTGGAAAAAAAATATTACATAAAGTTTAGAACGCAACATTGCTGACATTTTGTAATTTTAACAACGCACCAATGCTGTTAATTCAAATTTATTTAGATTTAGTCTTTAATTTACACCTAAGGTTACGGGGTATTTTACTGAATTGAGTCAAAACATTTTAGAGACATTAAACACTAACTTAAACGCTTTAAAAACGAGCCTTCCTTTTGGTGCATGGGACGCATATTTTAATTTATTTCACTAGTTTTAAACTTGATATAACGGCACAAAAATAAAGAAAGCACAATTAATTTGCTGCAAAACTTTCTGAATACTCAAAATGCATGTTGCCTTGACAAAACGCAGTTTAATTTTAGAATTAATACTAAATGGTAGGTACAAGACAACAACGTATTCCTATTTTTCAAAATACCCTTGATTGCAAATCGGGAATATCAAATAATTTTGTGGCCATAAATATAAGTAAATGTTTTATTAGTAAGAAAACTTACGATGTTTATTTGTCCGCTTAATTTATAAGGTTAAATCTAAGACCTCGTTATAAAAAAGTTATTAAAGAAAGCATTTGTATTATATGCTGAGGTAATCATCTCATAACAAATGTAATTTATATTTTATGTTAAAGTGTAATAAAAAAACATCACACGTTACTATATAATAAATATCCTAATTCAAATCATTACGAATCAAATTAAATTCTAAGCACATCTAATGTTTGTTAATTGTTGCATTGAACCTAAAAGAAATTCTTCTATAAAGAGCAATAATTAAAATTGTAGATAACGATAGATTTATGTACAATTAAAGGTGCTTACTAGATGTAGTTTCTTAAAACCGTTTTTTCCAATACATTATGTTATAAATTAAAACTAAGATCAGATCAAATAAATATTTGCATCATAGGCAATAATAAAATTATATCATCGGTTAATCAAACAGTAAATGTTCATATGAAATTAAGCTGTAAAAATTATTCTACAAAACTAAAATGTTTAGTAATATAAATATATATAAATAAAGAAATAATCAAACCATTTCATCAAAATATCTCGGTCTATTAGTACATTTCAAAAATTGTTTGATCATTTGTTTCAATTGATGCACAATTATTTTTGGAATTACAAATACTAAAAAGAAACTTTTGAAAAACCATTTCGGCAAAAAACAAAATTGGGTTGAATAGTAAGTGGTGCAATTCAAAATAAATTTGTTCAAATACACGAAAAGTAAGCAATGTTTAAAAGTTACTTACTTACAGTTATTTCTTAAATTAGATAGTTTCTATTTATGTATCAAGATAGAAAAGACTTTGTATTAGAAAGATGTTTGGTCTAAGTTGCGAGACTTTTTGATCCATCAAGATTTATAGCTCTAGTTACAGCACTTGTTTAAATTGGTAATTTATTTAAAACTAAACTTATCGTTAATTGAAAGTAATTATTAACAATAATACGTCTAATTATTAAAACCAGTTATAAAATGCAAATTGAAATTGTTAAGTCAGTTTAAAATACCAAGACATTTAAGAAGCACATTCAAGTATAAAATTATTTTGATTGAAATTGAACATACACGTTTAACATTATATATATATATATATTTAATTATAAAATTATTGCTTATAATATAAGAAAAAGTTAGTTTGGTTTCTGACAAAACAAAAACAGATCTAAATTTAAAACTATGTAGATATGTTACCAAAGATAAAATTGCGATAATTTTTTTAATTTAAGCACAAATACAAGAAGTGTTTTACTAAAATTGTTAGATTTTTGTACTAGAGTTTTTGAAATTATACAGATCATTTTTTATAAATATCAACTTTTTAAAGCTATTTTTTTGTAAATACGTGTGCTTGTAAGAAGTTTATTTGGAGTTTGATTAACTTGTGGGATAATCTTACAAAAATGTTAAAAAAAGTAAAACATACGTCAGCAAAAAACAAATAGAAAAGAAATTGATCTTAATTAAAATTGAGCATAGACGTCAATTTTCAAAGACTGTTTATTAGTAAAAAGTATAGCCAGTTAAGTTCAAACAAATGTAGGGGTCTATTTTTGACATCGTTTGTTAAGTTTTGTATACGACAATTAGCGAAGGAAAGATTTCTATTTTTGACCATTCTTTGCTAAACCTAGCTGTAAGTTCTTTTGATAACGAATCGTAACCCTGACAAGGCAGCAAATAATGCCACTTTTGGTTATTGTTCTTGTCTATTTTTGGCCCAATTTATTCATTAAAAAATTTCTTCAACCTTAAACAAATTTGTTGCTGTGCTAAGAGAAGTTAAAATTGCAGACAAGTAGAAGCGTGTGTTAATTGAATTTTTGAAGAAATATCCTAAACTTATAAGTGGAACGTTTGCTAGAAAATTTTCATGTCTGGACGCAAAGAAATGTAGATGAATGTCGCCACCATATTAAATAGTATGCCTGGCGCAGAAAAGGAAGAAGGTAGTTGGCGAAAAGTAAAGTTTATTGGCTACATTTTTTGTAAAGGTAGCACAGATAATAATTGTTCTTTTTTAGACTTGGCAAAATCTTAGATCTCGAACAAAAGGTTTGTACAAATAAAACAAGAGCCTCAACAACGGTATAAGTATTTCCTTTTTTATATGTCCCCTTATTAATTCAATGGGATTCAACGCTCAGTACTATGGTGGCAATTTTAGCACAACTAGTTTGCTGTTTCTTGCCACGTTATTCATTACGTATTTTGTTATTGAAATTATTTTTTTGACAAGTACTATAAGTTCTGCTTTGACCACGTTTTCTTCAATTTCAAACGATTTACTTGTTAACAAATCTTGTATATCAGTTTCTTTAGTTGCGGAAGTTGGATTATCTAGCGCTATTACAATACTTTCTTCTAAGTGATTTAGCACCAATTCAAGTCAGTTTTTGAATACCGCTGAATTTATTACTTTGTGGTAGTCGACATTTTTTTAAATTTCAAAATAGGTAAACCATTTCTAACAAATTTTGTATTTGATATTTGATTCTATATGTAGCATAATTAATCGTTTGCCTTTACTAGAAGGATTTTAAAGTCAAGTAGATAATCCACAAATGATGACTTTCCGTGCTGTTTTCATTTTAATGATGAATAAAAAAATTATGCGCGAATTTTAAGATGGGCTTTATTTTTAGAAGAGTTTGGTTATATTATTGAACATCAACCGGGAAAAAGTATGCTTCATGTAGATTCGTTTAGTAATTCTACGCGTTCTTGTTTTCTAATTAGCGAATGTGATTTAAGTTTAATGATGCAAGTTAAAACAGCACAACACGACGATAAACAAGCATTTTCGAGTTAGTTAAAGAATCGAATAGTGGTTACATTATGCGTAATAAACTTTTATTTAAGAAAATCGATGGTAAATTGTTTTTGATTTTACTTCGATCAATCCAATTAGGAATTATAAAATCAATGCATAAAAAAGAAAATTTTTAGGAAGTAAAGTCAACACGCTAATAAAACATAAATATTAGTTTTCCAATGTTTTAACATGAAACGTAAGCCTGGACAAACTTACAGCGAAGGTGATTTAGTAGCGATAATAGAACACAACTGAGACCAGACTTTAAAGTTTGGATCGAAATATTTGAGACAGTTTTGAGTTACCACGTTATTACGTAACAATCGTTACATTGTTGTAAAACTGAGTGATCATGAGGGCCCACAGGAGACATTAACTTTGGTAGATTACATTAAACTGCACGCGATCTGAACCGATATAACGCTGTGCCTGACGTATAGGAATTCAATTAATACAGACAATTTAACTTAAATAAACGACCATAAATTAAGTTTATATATTTTATGTTTGTATGTCAGTTTTACTTATTGTTAATAAATTTCAATCCTACAATACCAAAACACTTATGTAACTAAGCAAAGTTAATATAAATCTTCAGGTATAGATATAGTTATAAATAACGCAAATAAAACAAATGGTTAGGTTACCTGCTGCTGTACTTGTAGATTTACTGTGATCTGTTTTCAAACTACACGGTTGACTTAGTTTGCAAGTGTTATAGATATTTAAGATAGTTCGTTTATCAGATACTGATAAATATTTTGATTTACGTTTTTACTTTTTTATAAGAAAAGTATAGCAATCGCAATTTTTTTTCAAATTTTTCTTGGGATAATTTTACGTTTCAAGTTCTCCTGAATCAGAAAAATGTATATTTGAAAAAAAATTGGGTTTAAGTTTGAACACATTCTAATAAGTAATTGTATTAGAACTCAATACAAACGTGTACATATCACTTCAAGGTGGTTTTATGACAACATAACCTTAAAAAAATATGTAGACATTTCTTCATCATTCCTTATAGGTAAGTCGTGTGGTGATTACACCAGTTTTTTTTACTGGCAGAAAATTCATAGTAATGAATTAGATAACCCATATAAATTTTGAATTGTCAGTTGTAGTAGGTATTTTAGAAAAATATTATTTTTTACCTTGATATCAACAATAGCAGATGGTCTTTAAAAAAACTATTATATTATATTATTATAATAGATTGTGTACACAAAAATACTGATAAAAGTTAACGGATCGCTGAAATACAAAGGATATTAGTGTACAATAACTTTGGGAAATGCAACAGACTTTTATTGTAATTTATCGAGTACTTTGAATTAACCAATTACAAAAGCATTTGTGGAAGAAACTTATTTTCATCTATTGGGCAACTGAACTATAAATTATTGTTATAAGCACGATTTGCACGTATAACCGATATTGGGTAAACGAAGTTAAGTTTTTTTCACTATGCTCTCATTATTTTTGACCATTTTTAGTTACATAGTTTTGTATTTGTTATAATTTAAATTACTATCCGGTTTTTTGACTAATATGAGTTATGTATTCCTATATGAATATTAATTACTAAAAATAAATAATAAAATCTTACAAAGTGTCTGATTTATTATTTATGCCGTTTTCTAACTGGAATGTTTCTTAAATCAAATGTAATAGTAGCATGTCTAATATAAAAACGAAACAGGTATTTAAATTACGTTATAATTCCATTGTAACTATTTACGATAATGTATGTTTGGTGGTCTATGTGTATAAATACTAATGTATGTATTTTGCGTATTTAATTCTATGTACGAGATAATGTTTTTAATAGAACATGTATTAAAATTTCTTTTAAGATATGTGAAAGCTGTTATAAATAATGTTAAATAGAGTTAAATAAATCAAATAAATACACCAAAACCCGATGTACAATTATGAATTAATTTGTATTGTAGGCGAAAGTAAAATGAATTATATATTTTATGTAGAGTGCTAAAAACCGATTAGACACTTAAATTTCATATTATTCTTAGTCTCTTTCCTAATTAGGGTATGCAATATCCCTTCGTAATAGGTTGTGGACGCGAGTTGACTTAATTCACTATTAAAAGAGATCTTCTACTAAGCTGCTTAAACAAAGTACACATTCAAAGTTTAAACTAGTCAAGATTATGCTAAGAATAATATTAGTTATATTAAGCTTTTAAATTAATTATAAATAGTTGCAGATAATGAGCGCGATATAGAATTAATTGTGTACACAATAACAATGTATAATAATTTAATTATGCAACCTATATCTTATTTCCTACAATCAAGAACATACAGCATTAAAGTGCTTATTGATTATCTCTTAATTACATTCTATTGATATTTACATAACAATAGATTATTGCGACACGTTTTGTATTTATAGTACTACTAAATCATTCATGTACTTTAATTTTACTTTTGGGCTAAACCCTTAAAACTTTTTTATATTGTGTTTTACTTTTGTTATTAGAAGCAATACTACTAAATTTCTAGCATATTACTATTATGAATTTTTCCAACAATGACACAACGGCAAACGATAGTTTTTACAGTAATTATAAATTTAATCATAAATAAATAGATTCCTAGATTTTATTTATCCCAAAAAATATCTTCAAACGTCTTTAAACTAGATATGTTGTATGAAACCACATGATTTTTAAATGCAAGATATTAGTCAATATTTTTGAAATGTATGCAACTTACCAAATAGTATTAAATACGTTGTCAAAAAATATTTAGATTACATAAATGCACGCATTAACTAAAATCGACCATATTAATTCTCACAATACAAGAAAAATTCATACGAATAAATAAAATAACACAAATATTTAGTTTATTTAGACTTTTCTTAATTTTTTAACAATAAAACAACAATAAGAAAATATTTTATTTAAACAACATTTGTTTATTATTAGCAATGAACTAGTTTTAAAGTAAGAAATTTCTGTGTGTTTACTTGTGCATGTATGAATTAAACATATACTATTTTTTTCTTTTGGTTTATAATGAAGAAAATCTTTCTAAAAAACGTACGTACCTACATATTTTTAACAAACTTTCATATAACACATTATGAAACATTATTAATTATTTCTTTATTTTAATTGGTAATTGTAGTCGCACTTTATTTTAATTTTTGAGAATATCAAAAACCTAATTTTTAAACTAAAATTAGGAATTTGACATTCTATATACACTGAAAAATCTTTGTCATAATATTAATGACTGGCTTTCATCAGTTTGATTACATTGATTTAACGAAATTTTTACTATTGCTGTATAAAAAATATAGTTATTATTAATATAATGTATTATGTTTTATTTAGTAATGAATCTGACAAGCATTAAATTTGTTTGGTAAAAACTCTTAATCATCTTCTATATATGTATTCTATCTAGTTTTATTCTTCGTTTAGGAAGAGTAAAACAAATCATTTAGTACTATTTATATGGCAACGTTTCGTGCTGCACGTGAGCACTTCATCAGGCCACTAAAACTTATTAAAAACAATATAAGTCACCATGTTGAAGAAAAATTAAGGGGTAAAATTATTAACGTCAATAGCAACTTCGAGACTTATTTATTAAGATCTTAGTGACATCTACAAAAGAGTTCATTATATGTGATAAAGGTAATGCGACAGTTATAATTCATAAAGATGAATACAAAGATAAAATACTAACTTTACTTAACGACACCATCTATACACAAACAGACATAAACCTTACGACGAAATTTTAAAATAAAAACAACAAACTGAGCAAGCAATTTTACGACAACGGACATATTGACTTTACTACAATAAAAGACTTATAATGTATACAAGCACAGAACTTAAGTTTTACAAATTAATTAAAACTCATAAAGGTGAAAACCCTCTAAAACCAATTGTCTCATGTATAGGTTCTCCTACCTATCAATTATCTAAGTATATTTCAAACTTAATACAAAATATTTATTTCATATATATATTTATTCACTATATAAAAAACTCATATCAATGAATTGATAGAATTAGAAATACATCAATACCACCTAATTTTAAGATTATATCATTCGATGCTACATATGTATTTACGAACATTACTAAAGAACTTATAGTAAAACTACTACTTTAGATATTAGACTTATCAGGAATATTAGTACTCGCATGATAGTTACTGATTGGTACACTAAACCTACAGCCTCAAACAGAACAATTAAATTACTTATTGAAGCATCTACACCACCAAAAAATCAATGTAACTAAAGCTATGAAAAATAATATTATAGGTTTGAGCAGTAGTTATCAATTCCATGAAAATAACTTTAACATTCTGAAGAAAATATTGAGAAATAACAACTATCCTAATAACATAATAAATAAAATACTGTTTCATGCTAACATAAATAATACTAATCAGGTAACCCATCTATCGCTAACGTTAATACTACCCTTCACACTAACCTTAATACTAACATCAAGTACACCAAAAGCATAAACGTCTCAAATCTAACACAAAGAATAATTCCGATTTTAAAAACAAATAACATTAAGATAATCATGTACAATACTAACATTATCTACAACATTCTGTACAGTAACACTAAAGATATAACTAACACATTTGAAAAACATGACGTACTGTATAAGCTAGATTGTACAGGTTGCAGTGTGTGTTATATTGAACAAACAAAACAGAAGGTTAAAAAATAGGATCAACAATCAAAAATACGACTGCAACACAAAAAAAGCGATACAACTTTAGCAGTTCATCATATAGACACAACTTTGATTTTAACAATCTCATAATTTTTGATGTGAAAAATAATTTAAAAAAACGTTTAGTTTTTGAAATGATACACATCAACAAACCGAAAAATAACATCAACTTTAATAATGATACAAATAATTTAAGTAGTGTGTATAATAATTTAATTTTAGAAATTACTTGATAACTATACAGGTCAACTCAATAGCTGTTCAATATGCCGTGTTCATCTCCTGAATGCTTATCTTCTTTTTGACATTAAATAATTTTTGATTATGCATTACTTGTCACGTGTTTGTCGAACGTTTCATGTTCCTTAGAATTTTTTTATTTAATTATTCACATTTTCATATTTCATTTGTATTCGTGTTATTATTTATTAAAAGTTTAGTAACCTAAGTTGCCCCTGTTTGTGGTCAGTTGGATTGTATCACTGTAACCTATTTGTTTAAGTTGTATGCTACAAAGTTACCGTATTAATTAGTTGTTTTAAACTTATATTGTATGTTTTGATATCATGAAGTAATTGCGTCTGGATAAACATTCGTGACCTCGTATCTTCCTATTGAAAGAGGGATTAAAAACAAAAACTATTAATTATCTTGTCAATGGTTTTTATTAATAAATATGTTAACATTAGTTGAAATTTGATTAATTATTCTAATGGATTTGGGCATCAATTTAATGACTCATTCTTATCAATATAAAGAATACGTTGTATATTTGGTATTAAGATCAATGAAACCAAAACATTGTCGTTAATATAAATGTTTTAATATAAGAAAAAGTATACGTATAATTTTAAACATTCTTCAATTAATAAAATATATACATACATTGAAACTATAAACATTTTATTGCCACAAGGAAAATCGTCGCTATAACAAGTTATGAACCTGTTCATATACGTAATGGTTCTAGTAATTGATTAAAGTACTCGACTTATTTCAATGTTGTTAAACATATTGGACTAATTTTGATGAAGTTTTCATTAATGCAAGGTTTATTTTCTTTTTATTTATGCTACTGTTTGGTTGAGTGATGCAATAGCATTATTTGGTCGAGTTAATCACAATATTAAAGTTTGTGTTTTTTATGATTTATTATAGTAACACATTATTAAATAAAAATGACAAAAAAAACTTTAATAAAAGAAATTTTTTTGTTAAGTTGTAAATATTTGTCTTTTTCGAGCGAAACGTAGTTTTTATGAACATACATATGTAGGTTTATGACAGCACGGTATGTATAATATTTGTTGAGTTTGTCGATACATTTTTTAGTTGTCCTTTCACTCAAACTTGTTTTGAATTTTTAAATTATAGATCCTTTCTGTACGCTTGAATTTTTATTTAATTTGCATAAAAAGATTTCTGTGTTACTGTTTCTATCATCAATGCAAATAAAGATAGTGGAATCAGTAGGCCGAGAAGATAAGTATTAGAATAATTATTGATTATAGGAATATTATATAACTTACTTATCAGTAAAATATTTATACAAAGTAAAAAAAAAATGTAAAACTTGGTTGAAAATGGTAAGCTGTAAAAATAGTTAGTGGTGCATAAAATAATGATATAAAACAAAATTATTATTACGAGTAGACGATTGAGTAGAGAGTAAGAGTAGTATCATTGTAGTACATACTAAACTAACTATTCTAACATTCAATATTTATTATAAAGTATGCTTTAACTTCTAATTATTTAAATTAAAACAAGTTTTTGCAATTATGTACTTATACAAAATTAAACAAATAAAATTACATCAAAAACAGTTTTCTGTATTAGAATTGAAAGAAAATATAATGTATTATTGTTAACAGTAAACTCATTAGTCAAATGTTAAGAATTATATTTTTAGATTTAATGGCGCCCGGAAGTGTAATTGCCTTACCCTTATTTAAACATTTATTTTTATTCAAAGCATGGTTTTGTAGGCGTAGTTGTATAAATTATAGCTTATTTTTTTCTAATTCTAATAGTAGATACTAATTAGTTTTCTAATACAAATAGGTGACATCATTCAAAAATCAGAAAATAAATACGAGCAAATTCAAAAATTTTAATTGAATGTTGTTTAAACATACACGAGATTAGAAAGGCGTATAGTAAAAGTTTGTTTTATTTAAAGTAACGCTTTTAGTTAGATGATATATGACACTTTTATGTTAAATATTTAGGTTCTGAAACCATTCTGAATATAAATTCACGTTTTAGTAAAGTACATAAACACGAAAATGTTAATAGATAAGTTTGCAGGGGGTAACTGAGCTAAACATAGCAGAGTCTGCCGACACTGAAGGAATTCCGCAGCTATTTATATCTGTCTGCTTGCGTCGCGACGGATTTAAATTTAACCTAACGTCTTTGAAAGGCTGATCATTTATCATTTTTATCATTTTTTCATTAGTCACAATTGATCATATGTGCAATCAAATACACTGTAGTTATTTTTGACAAGATAAAATTACTAAAGTAAAAGATATATCGAGTCAAATTTTTCATATTTCAGTTAACAGTATTAGATTCGTACAGTTCATTTTTATTAAAACTGTATAGTTAAAAAAAACTATTACAATTGTATAATGTTTTTTAAATTATAGATAGACAACGTAATTTTAATTAATTACGTTTTAAGGTATTAGCGACGACTTAAAGTAAACAAAAAGCTTTAGCACATTAAAGTTAATAAACAAATAACCTATGACTCAAAATACTTAAGTTGTAATCCATGTAATAGCAATGTAAACTTGTAATTAACTTTAAGCACTAATAGCATTTGTTTAATTATTACGGTTATTAATTCATGATCGATTGTGGAAATTTTTTATACCTTAAATAATACTTCATTAACAGACATAAAAAATGTAAAATTTATTGAAGCTTTTAGATCGCTGTAATCTTTAATATTACTGAATATAAAGAATAGATTGACGTATTTCCAATTGACGGGATGTGCTTTAAAATACTTGTTCACGGATAAAAGCTCTATAAAATTATAAAATAAATTAATTTTACTATTGATTTTTACGAAAGCACTCAATTACAATTGTCAATGTTTCTCAAAAGCGAATGCCGTTTAAAACAGTCTGTTTAGTTATATAATTTTGAAATGTTTAAGGGTTATTAACTAAATTTGTATTTTTAAAATTGATTTTTTAATGTTATTAAATTCCTAAATCAAAGTTCGTTATATATAAAAACTGCTGAGTATAAATACTAAATATTATTACTGTAATCATTCGTTTTGTAAAAAATGGTTACAGTAAAGAATAAAAATGTATACATCAGAACCAATTTAAAATATAAAACACACACAATTAAGTACATTAAAACATCCTGTGGTACTTGCAACCAATGCGCTTTGCTATAATTTTTTTATTCATTAAAATATTTTGAGGTTGAGTCTAGAGACACTGCTTTAAATTTGGTTACAAGCTAAAATAGATATATGTATGTAATACTTTTTTAAACACAAGAAAATTGATTTGCTTTTTAGTACAAGTAAACGTTTTGTTAAATTTAATTTTATTTAAATTTATGAAAACATGACGGATACGCATACATGTACTATATAAAAAGATGTTTAAGACAACTTTATAAATATAAGTACTTTAAAATTAAATATACTTTAAATTATAATTATTTAGTAAGGTAATATGCACAATAATAAGTTACAAAATACAGTTAAAAAATACTGTTTTATAAAATATCTCTTCGGTTAAAAAAAATAGCAGATTACAACATACTGCGGTACTATTTATATTGTTAAAGAAGTACTTATGTCACAATAAAAAAAAATAAATAAACCACAAACTTAAAGTTTATAAAATTAGTGTTTAATAACCAAACTTTTTAACATTATAAAAGTTAAAACCAAGAATTAAAATGCGATAATAAATAAAACTTCATTAAAGCACAAGGTAACTACTTTAAGAAATAGCTTGATGATCTTTTGACAAATTGTTAGTGTTGTTTTAATCCTCTTGCACCATAATTAAATGCTCATAACATAAGTAAAAATTTGTGCTACGGATAACACCATAAATATTGAAAATGTCGCATATAAAGTTTATGTTACCGGAAACTTTGGTCTCGCTGCTTGACGTCATTTCCGGAGAAATTCTCTTCATCCGGTAAGAGCTCTGTAGTTTCATAAAATACAGAACATTCTATTATTCCTTTGTACATTAATTTAGTTAACCCAGTTTAAGTTATAATTTACTATAAGCATTCTTATAATTTCTTAAAAAATAATATAATTGTTAATTTGAGGAAGATTACAAACGGCATAATTGTAAACGTTTTCATAATTTAAAATGAGTAACTCGTGCATTTTGAAATATAAACAAAAATATTAACAATTAAAAGTTGATTAAAAATGTTTGTAAAAACGTACAACAAACAGCAGAAAAAGCGAATAAACTGTTTATTGTTAACGAAACCTTAAATAAGAATTCCCATTCCATTACGAGTTTCAACATCATAATGTTTATCTTTTCTGTCAACGTAGCATCCTTAATTATTTTATTTAAATGTTTACTTAAGTATTTCACTAAGTTTATGTAATTAAAAATTAGAAACAGCAGGACTAATGATTTTTATATCGTATAGTACAGGTAAACGAGAAATAATGTATATTTACTCTTAAAAATGAGAAATTTGAAATTAAAGTTATTATTAATTTTCAGTATTTATGTTGTTTCCTGGTAATTCAAATCTAAAATGATACCAGATTACTATACGTAATATAAAATATGAATAGTAATGATAATAATGTAGAACGTGATCAGCAGACAAAATGCTTTGAATGCTTACGTAGGTACAACATGATAAAATACCACATTTGCGTTCCGTAAAGTATCTTTCGTTTTCTAAAGCCATGAATATTTAAATTTAAAGGAATTATCGTGACTATTTGTTCTATAATTAAGTTAGTTTACGAGCAGAATGCAAGAAATAGTTTAAATGCGTTTTCATGTAGTAGAACTAAAGTGATAAAATAAAATTTGGGATCTGCGCAAAAATTAATTAAACGTAATTAATAAATATATATTTCAAAGATTTCATTTTTTTAAAATACTTAATTGTATTAGTACCAAAAATTGTTAGTTATTAAAATTAGTTTTGTTACTATTTTAAAATTATGTTTTACATGTAAAACGTCAATTACTTTCTGGTTCATATAAAGAAAAAAACACTATTTTTTGTTTGTTTATTGTGCAGGCTTGGTTCACATGTTGATTACCTAACTTTTGAGAAGTTTTTGGTTAGATTTCGGTTGCTTGTTTGAGTTCTTCGATTTTTCTCACGCCCTGATGAAGCCCTTACGAAAAGTGAGCGAAACGTTTGCAACTTCGGTTACAACATTGACACGGTCCAAACCCGGATTTTAACTTAAAAAATAATACTAATTATTTTAAGTCACGATTTATAGCTACAAAACTGACACCATTACTGGAATAGATATTCAGCCCTATTCCCTAACTTTTACTGAAAGCGAGTAGAAGTGACCATTCCAAGTCGACATATGTTTAATTAGAAATGACACACTTCGGTTGTACCCGTTTTGGTATTTCCTAACACGCGTCGAAGTGATTCCAATGGTTCATCACAAACCTCTATTTCGAGGAAGCGGCAACACGGTCCCCTAAGCAATTTCCGCCCTTATTAACTATATGACCTAGCGGTAAATCTAATTTGAAGGTAAAGTACAAAACGAAAACAGATTATAAGCAATAAATAAATAAAGAAACGGACAATTCGTAACGTCATATGCACCTCAAGTTAAATATTTGCATCCCTTGTATGCCTTATTTCTAAACGTAATAATTACGTAGAATAAAATATGCAAAATATTTATTCTTATGTACAACTAAATTAATTACTTAATTTCATGTCTACAGCTTTCTCTACATCTAACGCAATTAATAAACGAACCTCTAATTTCAATTTTTCTGAGAATGGCAAACGATCGTTCAAAACATAATACAACAAAAATAACGTGTCGGGATAGCGTAGAGCGCAAGCGCAAATGTTACTTCTATTAACGCATTATGACTTTTACACAGAAGTGGTGATAGAAGTTCACGTCTAATTAGTAGTGTCAATTCCTATTCCAATTTATATTTCTATGTAGTTACGGAATAACAACCGCTAGCAACTTCTATTCGAGTTTGTCACTTCTATTCGTCTTACAGCATTTTTATTCGGTTTAAAGTTAGAAAATAGGCACGATTATAAGGTTACCCGCGATAAGAAACAAAACGTCGCAACGTTGCTAAAAAACATGCAGTAGTTAACTCCCTGACTAAGTCTAAATGCATGGTCTCTGCACTAAGACAGATAAAGAAACATAAACACTTTTATAAATTTTATATCCGCAAATACGTTTATTGCAAATTTTAAATAGTCCAGCGTAGTTGACGTGGGTATTGTAAAATAGAGGAGATTAATTTACTCAAAAACTTGGCAAATTGCCTATGTAAAGATTTCCCGGAGTAGGATTAGCTTTGAAACACTGAACACAACTATGTATAATTTTTTTTTGTTAAATTTTTGCTTAATAACGCAAATACTTTTTACATAAATGATGTAACAGTGTTTGATGAGCACAATGTAGCAATTGTATATTCTTAGTAAGATATTAATACTGTTAGTTTATGGTCCTTTGGCAATATAACTTGATGTTTTGATTCATAACTTAAACAAGAAAACCTGAATCTTTTCCTCACGCGATAGGATAAATATTTCGATAGGCAAGAATTCTACCCCTGTCAAAATCACTAAAATGTTATTTGATGATGATAATTTTGAAGTCCTTAAACTAAAAGCATTTTGTTACGCTTAATACTATGTTACATGTCATTATTTACATATTTGGGATAAATAATAATTCTTAATCAAATTTAGTGCTGTACGGGTTTTACCGACCGCACTGCCGCCAATAAGCCTGAATTTGACAGTATTTGATATAAAGGGTTAGGGTTTGTTTGTTCTTTTTTATTTTGATCGTTACTGCAATCGTTGGGTTGTTCTTGCGTTTTTCGCTAAATCGTGAGTAATTCTTATTTTACGTTTAAATATCATAACTGTACATAGTTAAGTTTTTGAGGTGTCTTAGAACTTGTAATTGCAATAATTAATTAATCATTTTTCTTAAACAAGTTTTTAAGTGTCAATTGGTTGATTATTTTAATTATTTGAATATATATTTATATTACTGTTACCATAACGCTGGTTCGTTGTTTCATGTGCTATTAATTTCTTTGAAACTGTTACAATCGCTATTAGAAACTATTTTCTTCCCGCGTTTTGTAGTACACAAAAGTTGTACCTTAATTGTTGTTCAAATTTTCTTATAAATAGCAAGAAGTGGTAGCTTAACTCTTTAATCTTTTTATCATAGTAAATGTTATCGTTAAAAATATATATGGTTTTTGTTACATTGTTTTGTTCGCCTTATTTTTTTTCTATCCTGTTCACTTTGTAGTGCGTCCAGACGAATCTTTGGTCCCTCCAAGCCAACGCTTTTGATTAGTACAAGGAGTGGCGACTAAATATTTTCTAGGTTTATTTTAGTTTTTCAACCACGCTCACTAACCGACATTGTATCTAGCCGTGGTGACGTCGTTGTTACCAACGACGCTCTCTGCAGGAAAAAGTTGATAACAACTAGTAGATGGAAGCACAATAACTAAAAATATCTGTATTAGTCAACTATCATAAACCGTTTTTTTTTACAAAAAACTAAGAGAAAAAATGTTATTTTTGCAAAATAATTATTAAAGGTACATAGTTAACATAGTTACCATAGTATGCTTTACACATAGTAGTTATGTTGTCAAAAAATCAAATTATTTTTTCTGAGTGCTATAAGCGATTTTTGGGTACAGAAGGATGCGGTTTTACAACTTGGAGTAGTAGTCTCAGAGAAACAATTACACGTTCTAAATATAATATAATAAATGTAATATGTTCCTATAATTTCAATTATTGCAACTAAAACATATACTAAACAATGTAATTAAAAACAGTAACAAATTTTCTTGGATCGGGTTTCAATTCTTTCCGCTCGGGGATACGTCGCACCCTTTTGCGTCGTTATCGAGATCAACTTACAAGCAAGCATTAGCATAAAGCCATAAAATGACGATACTACGTCCACGGGTAAACGTATGAATGATTCTAAGCTTAAAATGTGTGATTTTGAGTTTAATCGGCAATTGGTGACAGAAGTGGCAGGAGGTTACCCAGGAGTAACTGGCGGTGAGTATAAATAAAATGAATTTTTGGAAGTTAACTTTTGATTTTTGACACACGTTTTTAATTTCTAACGGAAAACAGTTAGTGATAATGAGACAATGTTTTTGGAAGTTGATAGTCGAGTTTACAGGCTCTAACTTTTGATCGCGTCGACAAAAATGAGTAGAGAAATGTAATTACAGGATGCAATTAACGCTGGCGTGAAGGTTGTGCATTTTCATAAGAAATACACGAGATGATCGATTAAATCAGTACAATAATGAATTTTTTAAACCGGTAACTGATTTACTAAAATATATTTACACGTTCGTGTTTATTTTAAGGTGCGTGTAACGATTCTACTACCAACAGAGACGCTAATAGGTTTATACAGTTTTATTAACCTTATATTGAATCGGTTATACGACCCCTCACAATAGATTTAGTTAAATTTGAACACTTACAAACAAACTCTCGGTAGGTTATATTCTCTTGCACACAAATAATAACGTAAGTGTAACTTACCAAATTAAACAAAATCACTGACACAATAAGATGAAACGGTAAGAAATGAGATAAATAATTTCGCAGTTAAGCGTAGCGTTTTGGAAAAAAATTAAGGTGAATTATTAAGTCAGTGTTTACAGTCATATAAAATGAATCTGTTAATGAAAATCGCAAACAGGTCGGGTTAAAATCGCAAAACAATATTGATACGGATAGCCAGTAAAAATAGTTAATAATATTAATTTGGTTTTAGGATAAGATAAGAATAACTAGATCTCGGAATCGAGTAGTACTTGAAGCGTTGCGGGGTTTACTTATATACCCATCGATGTTTGAGTGCTCACAAAAAAATTATAGTCCTGTGCGTCATTATCTTGATTTTAATTAATTACAACGTTCGAAAATGGTAAAGAGGAGTTTCTTTTTAATTCCATAGTAAAACAAATATTTTGATGAATTTGATGAGTGTAAATGACATAGAAACTCGTTGAGCGTAGATGCTGTGAGTAAAACTTTTCTTGAAATGTAAAAAATGTTGAAGTCAAACACTTTTCAATAATAAGTACTATGTCGCTTGAAATATTGTTCCCGTTAAATAAAGATCTAATAATGTTAATTGAATCAGGTACCGGCACGTTAGTAAACAAAAACTCGACATCAACCAGAACGTCAGGTTGCAGACGAAAACTATGCAGCTTCTGAATAAAATCCGCCAAATTGAGTAAAAATCAATCAGAAATATTAGACTTATAAATTTTAGGTAATCCGTAAAACCGAGAAGTTTTAGAATCTTTAGGTATTAAAATTTTTCATTAATTGACAACTTCTTTATAAGTTTGGAAAATTCTCTTTCAATAGATACAGAAGAGTCTTTGCAAATTATATTATACCACCCGTTTGCGAGAAGATTGTAGATCTTATTATCATAATCTGATCTATAGATTATAACCGTAGCGTTCCTTAAGTCAGCTTTAAGAATGACTATAGATTTATCTTGTTTAAGAGATTCAAATGCAAAAAAATTTGGTTTTGGAATGTGACTTTTGGGAATTCATGACAAACGGAGAACTTTTGTAGTTTCAAAGCGGATTTCTTCGGCAAGAAGATTGGGAACTGTTTGGAAAGAGCTAATACAATTTTTTTAATAGGAAGTTGCTTGGAGTAAATACAAAGATAAAACTTTTCGACAAAATGGCTGTTTCTGTAAAAGACAATGAGCGTATTTTGTAATTTGTAATTTTTTTTAAGATGAATACTTGTAACTCTTTGATTCGTTGAGCTTGTTCAAAATAAATTCAATTAATGAGACTCCAATCAGGAAGCAAAAGAATCCTGGCAAGTTCTAGATGAAAATTGAATAACGATTTATTACCACTATAAATTTCTGTTTTAATCAAATGAATACGTTCTCTAATTAACGAAATACCCGCGCAAATTAATATCTTCGAAGCAGATTTGGATTTTATATGATGACTTAGTTTTAAACACTTAGGAGTCTACTTTTCTTAAATTGAGTCAACTCACAAATTCGGCGATGGACGTTATTTCTTTTCAATCTGACGGCGTTTATAGCATTTCTTGCTCTTGTGGTCGTGCATACATAGGAGAAATGGGTAGAAGTGTGGGAATTCGTGTTAAGGAGCATCAAAGGTGTAGCCGTTTTAAACAATATTCGTCAGTGGTGGCGCAAAAAGTACTAAAAACGGGTCATCAAATTATGTTTGAAAACAATAAAATGTTGGCGAATGTTTCTTATTACTATCAGCAAAGAATTAGAGAATCCAACAAAATAATTAAAAAACCTATTAAAATTAATCAAGATTCTTGTTTTCCTTTACTGGAGATTTGGAAACTAGTTTAATTGATCAGAGGCAAGTCTATAAAAGCAAGACTTCATGGCGAAGTTATTCAGTTTATTACGGGCATTAAAGATGTCTACTGCGGTGTGTGACATAAGCTCAGCTTGTGTGATGACAATGCGAGAATTATCTAGAATGGAAAATTATTTCACAAGTGCAACCCGTGGAAACGTGAATTCTACTATAATTAAATTTGTTTATTTAGCAATTAAACAAAATATGAAATAATAATATGTTATATACCAAGGTTGAGAAGTGTATGATTATAACCTAAGCGACAGATTATATCACGAGACCTGTATCGTCGAAAGATATAACAATAAATAATAATAAAGATATAATCATCTTCTCAAGCGTAGTCTATGTAGAATTTTTTCTATTACTAAAAATATTAAAACGTTTTTACTTGTTAGTAAATCAAATTTAAGATGTTAATTTCAATTTAAAAATCAAGTGAGTGATTGATACAGCTGTCGTTAGTTTAATAGAATAAATTTTGACGTAAATCGTAGTTGTGATTTTTAACACAGAAGTAAATAGATACGTAAGTTTTTTTTTGGTTAAACTTAAAAAAATTGTTTAAATTACTTTAAGCGTTGATTATATCTAAAATATATTTAATTCAGTTAAAATTCACATTTAGTTTTACACGAATTTCAAATAACTTACATTTTTAAAATTATATTAATTTGTTTAATGAACAATTTTAGTTCTTAAAATAGTATTAATTCAAACTTCTTGTCTCTGGTAAACAGTTTTGTAAACCTTTTTTTTCTTTAAAACTGTTATAGAGTTATGAGATAATCTAAATATATCTATTATTAACCAGTGGTTTATGCTATGATATGATGCATTGTCCATAACAATAATAGCATTGTCTGGTAATTTGTTCAGAGTTTAGTAAACTATTCTTCAAAAACTCTAGCATTCATTTCTTCATGATAATCTGCAGTTTTTTTTTGCTTTCAAAAAGCAACAATCCATTGTCAGCAAAACTTACTACAGATCCAATATGCAAAGTAATAAGACGTTTTTCTTTTCCTGAAGAATTTTTTCACCCAGTAGATAAACCTTTAATGAACGCATGTCTTCGATCCATATTTCGTGAAATTTTTAGATATTTTCTTCTCCAACAAATTATATTGTTACGTTTAATTAAAACACTTTTTCCGTTACGTTTCATATATCTATTATAAAAATAATGTTAATCGCCATGCTTTTTAAGGCTCACTTAAAATTTATCTGCTTAATTAATTTATATCACGATTGATTGATTTATGATTGGCAAATGCGGATGATTATGTATTTTACTTAAAACTTTGTTCAAAGTAGGAACTTCATTCTTATGAAAAAAGCTATATACTATCTACCGTACACAATTTTAGTAAATTCTTTGAATGTTTTGATTAGTAATAAAGATGAAATAACTTCTTTTTGCAAATACTTTTTTATTGCACGATAAATAGTTGATTTTGCAACACCTAAAGAAATTGCTGTTAATTTGATACCAGAATTAAATTGTTAACCAATTATCGCCATTTCGTGTGTGTAAATCAGAGTGAGCGTTGATCAACCGTAAGAAATTTCCAGAAAGTATATTTAAAACGCTCGTTCTATAAAAAAAACTATAGTAGTGAAAAAAAATTATTCAATAGTGTCCTCATACATTTTTTATTTGTTTTAAACAATTTTTGAATTGACGGTTTAATATACGTCTATTTGGTACAGAAAAACTGCACTTTGCACCAAAATTTTGCAATTAACTTACTCTTCGATGGGTTATATAAAAATACAGCATACCTAACACGGCAGTCGTTTTCTAATAAATTTAAATTAAAGTTAAAATAAGTATTAGTATTTTTTAATTAAAAAACAATTTCAAATTTTTAAAAATGTTATATCACAAACATTATATAAACAAAGCGTGGTATTATATAACAAAATAAATTTCATAATTATTATGTTATTTGTAATTATGATTTAGTTATAATTAGTTAAAAATTATTTAAAAATGTAAATGCTTAATTAATTGATTTGTATTTACTACAATTATTAAAATATCGTTTAGTTAAATTTAATAGTGTTGTTCGTGTTATATAATTGATTCAGTCTTTAATAATACAACAAAAGTATAAACAATAATTGTATATCTATGTTTTCGATATTTAAATTTTATTTTATCTTTACTGTTACTATGCAGCTTAATAATTACTTAAAATTAATGAATAAACAGTAATTTTTTACAGGTCAAGTAATTGGGGCATATAGAGAACAGTTCATTAAGTACACTTAAAGGAAGAAGTATCCATACTTAATAGCACAACGAACTAAAGTCTCACGTCTTGAATCACATTACATTCATAGGGTAAGGGTGCTCCTTTTAAGTGGAGTGCAGACTATTCTCATTTTGAGAAGGAAGCCATTCCTTTGCAAAAGCGTGTGTTGAAATTAAATTGCTTTTGTTCATACCATCTAAATGATAACTGAATGTCTAAGATAATTGCACATTAGCACGCTGCAACGAACATAATATTTTTAAATGAAATAAATCGCTAATCTATCGTGTTATTTGTTAAAGAGAGTTTAATCTCACTGCGTAAACTGTATAAATATTATCTTTAAACTACATATCAAAACGTATTTTAATCTATGTATAAGTAGTAATTTAATAAACGTATTACTAAATTATTTTTAATATATACTACATATTACGTTAGTACGTATTAATCGAAAAATACTATTTTGTTTGAAATTATGTGTTAATATCATAAAGTATTTTATTAAAAATTGTAATTACTACGCGGCGAAGAAAAATGAAATTAGTTCACAAAGATTAAAAAAGCAATTAAAATTTGAAACGAATAAATCTTCTAATTTAATTGTAAACTAAAATCAGAATTTAAAGAGTTTTCAAATTACAGGTTGTTAAAGACTTTAAATTATGAGGTTTTATCAGTAAATAAGCAAAGTTTTAATTTATTTGTCAAACAAATTTTACCAGAACAGTAATATTGAGTATTTATATTTTGCTATAGAATTTTTATATCGTTAAAGTGTTTCATTTGTTCTTACATACACATTCAATAGGTTTGATAATGTTTAAGTTCCACAACACGAATAGCTTAAACGTGCATTTTAATTACAGTTAATCGTTTAAATTTAAAAAAAGTTTTTTTACTAACGTCAATAAAGCTTTATGTTTAATTACAGTTCATTTATATTTATTATTATTGTATTACAGCATATAAAAAACTAAAAGTGTTTAAAGCAATTAAACAAGCGTAAAAGTTTTAAATTTAAAGGTTAAAGATTTAATACAGATAGTTTCGTGTAAATAAAGTTAATTAACGTAAATACATTATGTGTTTAAGAAATGTGGTACATTTTTTTAAGTATTCGTACCTGTACTTATTTAAATATACTAATAACAACAATAAAACAAACTGTAACACAAAAATTATAAACATTACTAAAACATAAAAATTAGTTAGTACACATTGTGCAAAGATTTTGACAAAACAAATTAGGATTCAAAATACAAAAAAAAAACATTTTTAACATATAAATTACAACATTTGTATTCTATTAAGAAAAAAAAACTATGAGCCGAGTTGAGGAAATGATTAATTAAAAACTCAATTAGATAAAAATTGCAGCCAGAAAAATAAGCTTATATTACTTTTGTATAAATAAATTTTTATTTGTAAAGTTTTATGTTAATTTAACTTTTTATCGTAAAAACAACAAATTTATTGTTTTCAAAGTAATTATTAATAAAGTTAGTTATTGTCGGTTAAAAAGTTTGTGGTATTTAAAACATTTTCAATTTTTAATCGTAGCTAAAACTTTTATAATTATTGAGAAACTTTAATTTGGAAATGCAACAAATTTAACAATGCTCTTAAAAAAAATTTGCAGAATTAATTTAATCGTTTTTTGTTTTTTTTTGTTTCTACATAGCATATTAAATAAAGTATTAATAAACCAATAACATCTTAGCTACTTGCTCATAACAATTAAAGTCTGTTCAAAAATTAGTTACTAATGTATTATAAAATTTTAAAACTAAATATATACGTAATGATAATAAAGTTAATGTTTATACAAAGATATTTGTAATAAAATTATGCTGAAATGTATGTCGTGACAAAAAAATTACAGCTTAGTCACAATTATACGTTTACAAAATATGTTAGTACACCTAAACAATTTGTTTGAAATGTTGACTCTAAGAAGGATTGGATAATAAAACTGCTTATGACATAGTAATTAAACCGTTTAAATTAATTAATTTAAAACAAACAATTATTATTTTTGAACAATACAAACTGTCGTCCTTATTTAAAAAACTGTTATCACAACGCTATTAAAATACTATCAAATTAAGGTAAATAATTTTTTTTTATATTACATTGGATGAAACAAAACATTCTTATTAAATATCTAATATTTAACAACATAAACGAAATTATCTTTTTTTATGTTTTGCATACAGAGGAACTACGAAGAAAACTATTCTACTATAGAAAAAAAAACAAAAAAAACAAGAACGTAAAATTATACTAAAACAAACTTTTTTTCTTTCTATGTTTTAAAATCACCAACAAAAAAGTAAAAGTTTAGTTTAGTTTAGCAAAAGAAATATTGTCATATAATTTACAATTCAAATTAATAAATAATATTAGAATTTGCTAATGTAAAGTTTATTTGTTTTGTGCATAACACCGAGTAGATAAAGTTATATTGAAATGTAATGTCATCAATATGAAACTGTTCATTTTGGTTTTGTATAGTAGCCATAAATTGTTTTACATTTTTACTACTATTGTTTTAATTTAATTTTATGAGATTGTTAGTTTTACTTGGTTTTGTTTGGGTTTGAAACGTTACCCATTCTAACTATAACTTTAGCATCAACAAAGTTTGAACTATTTAAATCAATTTGAATTACCCATTAGATATTTTTATGCATCAAGTAAAACTAGTATTAGAAATATAAAAAATACAAAAACTGTATAAGCAGTTGAGCACGTAATGTAGGTACTAAAAATTCAAGAAATTTTTTTAATTTTTCAAAAAATTAAACTTTTTGAATACAAATTTTTAGTTTAATGTAAGTAATAATGCTATAAAACTACAGTATGATTTAAACAACTTTAATATTTTTTGTAATAGAAATTCTGAAATTTGTTGAATCTAATTTATTGAAAGCAGACGCCGTAAATTTTAAAACATCGAATAATTTCATCTATTTTTAGAAACAAACGTTTATGTTTAAATAAAAAAGTCTATTTATTTTAAGTGTTATTTGTAAAATCTACTTTAAAAGCAAAAATGTTTAAAATGCTCAATAAAAAGGTATATACATTTAGCATATTATGTTTATGCCATTAGAATACACAACATTCTGTAATAGTTTTGACTTTAAAGGAAAATTTATTATAAGGCCCAGTTAAAAATGGTATGTAATTAAATACGTTTATTTTTATCATACCTGAAATATTTTCCGTATGCAGGAAACAGTTACTTTCTCAAAATAATTACATTGAAGTAAGAAACGTTAAACTAATTTAAATAAACGATTTCCGTTTATTAATATTAATAATGTGATTTTAATTTTGGCAATGCAAAAAAAATGTTATGTCGTCAGAACATTTAGTAATTAACTAGGTAATAAATAATTTATGCACTAACCTTGACAATCATGAAAACGTTAATAGTGGTCACACTTTATGTTATTCACACGCGCTAAGCATCGAAAACTTTTTGCACTGCTTACAATTTTTAAGGGTTTTGCTGGTATTGTACCCCGAAGAAGACTAAGCATATATCGCGGACTAAAGAATATTTTTAGAGTTTGGTTCACGTTTCTATTTTTAACTTGGGAAGTTGGTGTTTTTTCACACTGTTTTTATTAGTGGGTGCTACTCTGGGTGCACATTTAGTTTAGAAAAGTTCGTTCACCGTTAGATGCGCAATGTCATTTTTGCCCAAGGTTCTGTTGATTTATGAGAACAGAAGGTTGCGATACACGCATTAGGATAAAAATAAATTCCAATGTGCATTTTCATTATTTATAGTTACCTTTTAAGTATTAGTTTTACGAGAGATATGAAAGCTATATAAGTTAAATCATAAAATAATTTCAAGGCGATAAATACATTTATTACTTGTCTTTTGAATTATAATCCGTACAGTAAATTCAAAATCAAATAAAAATATTAAATTAATCAAAGTTATAATTAATACTGATTGAATTTGATGCTACTTTTTAAATGTATAAGATTTTTAATTAAAATTAATAATAATTACGTTTGCTTAAAGTATATAGTAATAAGGATAACTTAATAACAGATATAAAAAATACATTACAAAAAAATATTTTTTTAAAAATACGTTGTGTACTTTTTATATTACTTTTTAATAATTTTAAACTATTCATTTGAAAAAAGTTTTACTTATACGTATTCTAATGGTTAAATGCGTCATTTTAATACTGCTGTGAAGAGTAAACAGAACCAATTAAATAATTTTCTAAACTAGACATTAGTTTGTCTTAATATTCAGAACAATAAATGAGCATTAATAATACCGAGATAATTTTGTCATAGAGATTGTTGAAAGCGTGTTTCTTGGTAATATCACGAGACCGAAGGCTTACCTCAAGCTTACCTCAAAGAAACACGCTTGAAACATTCTCTACGACAAAATTTTGAGTATTTATCAATGCTCGAGGTGTATTCGGTAAGATAATGTTTTACTACTTTCCATGATTTCAATCAATTAATACAAATGAGTTGTGTTTCCTGGTGTATTTTCTAAAAGAATTTAGTTAATTTCGTTGTTACAAATATGAACAAATCTTTTTATCATTATTATGAATTGATTTAGTATCTGACATTTAATTTGACATTTGAATATATCTGATTTGCTCGATAACACCACACCTGTGGTGTTATCGCTGTAGTCCGTTGATGATTGGTTGAATTTTAAAAAATGCAATAAAATCATTTTTTTTTATTGGTTAATTGATACAGTAAAAAATTATCAAACAGATTTTATCTCATTATGACAAAAATTTGAGTTTGGTATGCTTTATTGATAAAAGTTTAGTAATATGACAACAACTTTAATGAACAAATATCGGAAGCTGATAATTCAAATTATTTAGATTTTTTATACTTTAAACAAGCAAGTTTCGGGTATTAAGTTTACTTTGGGAACTAAAATAAAAACACGCTTTGATAGCAAATCGAACTAAAAAGTAGAAAATAATTTTTACTTATGAAGAGCTTATGATGTAGCAGTAGAATCATTATTAATGACCTCAAAATAATATTATAGCAAAACAAATTTATTAACAAAATAATTCAATTCAATTTATTATGTTTTCATAATTTTTCCTTTATAAATAGTTACCAATGGATTAATTGTAATATTTAATATTTAGAACCCCACGCTTCTTCTACTCTGAATTTAATTATTTTGTTAATAACTTATGTTTTGCTATAGTTTTATTTAAAGTTTGAAGACATAAGTAAAAATTATGTTTTACTTTTTAGTTCGGTTTGCTATCAAAACGTGTTTTTTTTTAATTTAATAATATTAATAAATTATAAATTTAAGTTTATTTCATTCACGTTTACGCAACCTTTCCATTTCCTCTAACGCATTACTGTTGCATAATAATTCAAATAATTTTTAAAATGTAGAAAAATAACGTAGTGACATCTGCAGTACCATAATCGTTACAATTTAAATCGGTAAAGAAGAATCCCATTTACCGTCGTTCCGTGGATACAAAACATTTATTAACCTGCAAACTTATCTAAATATTTTTCTTTTTATCCTGATAATCCTAGACATAACATTAGAACAAAGTTATGAAATAATTGTAATTTCATCAGTCCTTGACGCGTGTGTAAATTTTCAATTTAGTCAAACTTTTGGAAATTGCTAAAAATTACGTTCAAAGATTCCGTTACATAGATACATACAGGTCAAGCTAATATAAGCGAGTTTAAATTAAATGTTCTCTTTTGTTCTTCAATCGTTATTTACATGATTTGGTTCTTTATATATATAGTCTATCTTTATCTGAATTGCTTAATTTCTTACAAATTGATTCGTCTTTTTCCTATTTAAAATTACTACCTTACATTCTATTTACATTTTTACATGTTTTTATCCCTCTTTTCCTCTTAACTTATTCCTTCTTTTCCATACTTTTTCCATCCACTCCGCTCCTTTTCCGTTTTCTTCCATGATGTCCTCTACTTTCATAACCTCTTCTCTTAACTCTTTGCATTTATTCCTTATGTAGTTAAGGTTCTCCGTCTCTTCTCCACATAGTTTGCACATCGTTTCTTCTTTTTTTTTCAGTATTTGTTACCTAACTCTTCGTTCCCACATCTAAACCGTACAATTATTTTTTTTCTTGTTGCTTTTATTCCCTTTCACCTTTAAACATTCTGGCACCCCTTCCCCCTTGATATCCTTATAATTCCTATTATATCTGCTCTCTTTTATCCTTGTCCATCTTTCTTGTTTTTTAATGTCCCTATCTCTTTTTATTATTTATTCCTTTACCCCTACTCTCTCTTCTCTTAATTTCTTCACTTCTTCTCTTGTGTACCCGTTTCTTTTGTAATATTCTTCTCTGCCCTCCTGCACCTACTTTACTTTTCCTTTCTTTATTTCGTTCCAACATTCTTGCAGTATTTTGCATTCTGTTCTTTCCCTCAGTTCTTCCTCGTATTTTATGGCTTTATTCCTGTCTCTACTCTTATTTTTGCTACCTGTACGTCCTCTCTCACAATATACCCGATGTATCTCTGTCTAATCCCAATACTCATCTCCAGTATTTTTCTTGCATCCCCTCTACCCCCCTCTATTCCTTCGACCCCCATACATCACCACACCCTTTATTAACTTTTCGAACGCTTTTTTTTAAATATTTATCTTGAATACCTTTTCCCCTACTCCCACACTTGTCCTATTAATCTGTTTCCTTTCCTCACTCTTTCCTTTATGTGTTCTCCCCCCTCATTATCCTGTTTCATCGTGTAACCCAAGTATGTAAATTCCTTCACTTGTTGCACTTTCTCATCCCTCCATTTCCACTCTTCTCTTTTTTTCTTCCCCTTTCGTTTTCTAAATACCATTATTTTTATTTTCTCCGTGTTTACTTTGATTTATTTTTTTTAAATGTATTTTTCCAGCGTTTTCAGCATTTTTTTCATTTCCTTTTCCTCTTCAGCCACCAACACTATGTCATCCGCATACGCCAACGACCATACCTTCGCCTTCCCTACTACTATCCCTCCTGTTTGTTGTCTTTTCATTGTCTCCTCCAGACCCCCCGTTTATATTGCAAACAGGCTTGAGCTCAGTGGGGATCCCCGTCTTAACCTTCTCTTTGTAATGAATTTCTCGCTCTTTTCCCCATTTACTTTGACCCTGCTCCACGTTTCTTCGTAGATTTCCTCCATTATTTCTATTAATCTTTCATTGATTTTTTTTATGTATTCTTTTTTTTTCTCTGTTCGCTCTGTCAAAAGCGGCTTTTAGATATACGAATAGTGCCACCATTTCCCCCTTTTTTTCTAGCTCTCTATTGGCCAAGTGTTTCAGTATATGTTGTTCAGTATATGTTGTCTATCATTCTTCTTCCTTTTCTGAATCCCGCTTGTCCGTCTGCTACCAAACTTTTTTTCTCTATTTTTTTCTGTAGTCTGCCTTGTAGCACTGTCGCATATAATTTGTATGCCGTGCTTAATAATGTTGACTTTATTTCTTTCTCCTTTTTTATAGATCGGGCATATTATTCCTTCTCTCCATCTCTCCGGGAATCCTTTCCTTTTCCATATTTTATTTAGTATTTCTGTCATCCTTTTTGCTACATTTTCTTGGTTCTTTATTATTTTGTCCAAAAACATTTGGTCCGTGAATGTTTAGTTTATTTTTTAATAAGATCATTTATATCATTTAGTTTTGAATTTTTACAAAAATTTGATAAAACTGGACATTTGTTGGATTTAAGTAAAACCTGTCAACGCGGAACCTTCTTAACATGGTACCATTTTTCGGAAAATTTTTATTTAAACCTGGCAGCGCGGATACTTGCGTAAAGCGAAAATTTTACGTGATCTCGATTTACTACAATAATTGCGTTTGATTTATTATGTTACTTAACGTAATTGGTAACAATATTTTTTATGGTTATTGACAGTTGTTTCAATGTGACAAGATTTGTAATTTGACGTAATAATGGCAAAAAACTTATATGTTTACTCTTACATTTTCTATACACTGAACTACGGCTAATAAATAAACTAAAAGTAAAATTAAATTAGATCATTGCGCTCAAACTAAAAGAAAATATTAATATAGAATTTTTTTGAATCAATAGCTTTTTAGAAAGTAGAATATCACATGTTTTGCTCTAACAGCTTTAATTCTACAAATTTTTATATTTTGACAAGCGAATATTATTAAAAAGTTGATGTCGAGTTTTAGAGCTAATTGTTGTATTACGACAAAAAGAAAAACAGTGGCGTAACATTAAAGTGTTCAATTTAATTTAAAATCATGTGTTAAAAATTACTTTGTGGGCAACTGCTAGTCAAGCTTTAGTTAAATTTAGTGATTGTTAGTTTAGTTATTTATGAAATGATTTTTATTTGCTTGCATAGAATTTAATTTGAGATTGTGTAATCAATAAATTCAATTCAGGTTAAGAAGAAACCGCAGAGCGCCAAGTGGTGAAAGTTTAAGTTATTATTGTTAGAGTAAATTTTAACTGTATAAATCAATTGTACATATTAGTAAAAGAGTGTATTAGATTTTAATTCTGATTCAAAAACAATCTAAAAGTAAAAATAATAATCGTTGCGTGACACAATGCTTTTTGACATACAATACCATTGGAGCGTCATTTCATAAAAAATAAACATTTAAAAATGAAATGTAATGTGGTATTAAAAACAGAAGACATTTCATTTTGAAAGTTTGTAATTTGCATTTTGTACAAAGTAGTAATTAATTATATTATTTTATTGTCATATCAAATTAATTACATTTAAATCATTTATCTTATACTGTTATTAACCTTAATAAAATAAAATTTAACATTTAGTAGCTTTGGCGTATTACGGACATTTTTTTCTTTCTTAGATCAATTTAAACACTTTAATCAATTTTAGAGCTTTTTGATGAAGAGGGGCATCAAGAAGTGTCTAAAAATCGGGTACGTTTCGTGCGGCTGTGTGCGCACTTTTTCAGGCCTAATTAAGACTTATAAAATAGTGTGTTCAGGACTACAATAATTAATATTATGAATAAATTAACATGAAAATAAGAATAAGACAAAAACTGTAACACTAACAAACGTAAACGTGACAAATTAATAAAAATATAAATTTTGGCGTACCTATTGTTTAAAATATTTTGTAAATGGCACGATCATATTTCCACAATAGAATTGAAAAATTAAGCATAATTTCAAAATCGGTTATTCAATTTCCATGTAAAAAAGAAATTTTAACTAATGTGTTTTGTTGTAAGAAAATATTTAAATCTACAAAGTTTATCTTAGATTGCACAGAGATAATAAAGCCAAACGTTTATGAAGTAAGGTCACTAGTTTAAATAACTATATAATGGTAAGTTTATATATAGAGTGAATCATTTGAAAGGAAATAGTAAGTTAACATTTGGTATACATCAATTACTCGGTATATTTTATTGAAAAATGAAAAATTTTTAAGCTTTATATTTAAACCGTGAGTGATGTTAAACCTGCGCATAAAGTGTTACGTCTTTACTACTATTACTTTTAGTGTAAAAGCATTGTAAAGTGAGTAATTCATTTGGCTTTAAAGCATTATAACTCTTATACAAAATCTCCTAGGTTTTAAGTGATTTTAAAAATGTGATAATATATGGTGTTCCATTTGTAAAAACATAAGTTTAGGTCAGTACTCTAAATTCGATCATTTTGTATATACAAAAATATTTTAAATTATAAACGCCATTGATAGCTGTCAGTTAAAAAATGTTATATTAATATCTTTTTTAGTTTAGGACAATGGCATTTACATTGATTACCTTACAAAGTTTATGCGTTGTGGTTTTGACCTATTTACAGTTTACTATTCTCACGTAGTAAAATTAAGCTACAAGATGGCTTTGCTATTGTATTTTGTATGTAACGTAATCATATCATTTATTTATATAAAGCTACAAGTCTGTCAATAAAGTTGTAGAATTATAGGTATATTAGAGTGTTCTCCTACTGCTGAATAGTTCTAAAAAAGCAAAACGGGCGTTCAATATTTCACTATGATGGCAAATTTACAATTGCATTGACATTGTTTAGCTTGCGGTTATACGTTGCGGTTTTAACCTACGTTACATTGAACACTTATTTGAATTACGCGGTTTGTAAAACTTGCACACTTCTATAGCTATTTACAGTTACATATAAATGTGAAGTTAATACTGTTTTTTAATAGTAGCGCTTGTGACAAGGTATTTATTATAGAAACTGGTAAAACTATTAAAACTAAACTAAAAGAACACAAAAGACATCTTCGTTTACTTCAACCTTCTACATCTGCAATTGCCGAACATGCGCTGAACACTTTACATGACATAAGCTTCGAAAAAACTATAACGATTGCTAAAAGCAAAAACTGGCGTTCAAGAAAGATCAGAGAAGCGATTGAAATTATTAAAATACTCAACAACTTTAACAGGAACAATGGTTATGAGTTATCTGACATCTCGTTACGTGTTATTTCCTGATCTTTAAGTTATCCACCAAACACACTATAAGTTACGTCTAGAGTTTTTAATGGTGGTTTTTGTTTGTTATTATTATTATTATTTATTTATTGTGTTTATAAATATATGTAATTTTTGCTCTCGTCATATAATTACAATACGTATATATGAATGATTATAAAAGTAGCAATACACGTAAAACAATAAAACACATAAATGACACATTAAAATTCAACAATAATAGCATTATGGACCATATTAACTGACTAGACTAGAGTGAGGATTGGAGTATTTAAATATTCATCTATTGAGTAAAAACAATGACTAAATATATGTTTCATTATGTTGTTTTTAAAATAATAAAATGTCGAGTCTCTGACGAAGAAGAAGTACGTTATATAATTTGACACTGATATTGTTATTTTTCGATTTAGATAGTCTGTAATAAGAGGTTCTTAGATCCTTTGCCCCTCTAGTATTGTAGTTATGTGTACTGCCATTTGTCAAGAAAGACGACTTGCTTTTATGTATATCTAATAGAGTACAATAAATAAAGATTGAAGGTAAAGGCATAATTTGAAATTTACAAAAAATGCTTTGACCATGATCCTTAAAATGTACATTGGCTAAGAACTTGACAACTTTTTTTTGCATTGAAAAAAGTTTTTTTTGCGTTGGATGAATTGCCCCATAGATTAACACCATACAAATGAAATAGAGAAAAATAGCATGATTTAAGGGTGGGTGTGCTAATACAATTTTTTAAATTCCTTAGAATAAACGTGAACCACTTATGAGCAAGTTGTAACGAATTATTGCTCTTGGTATTTAATAATTTGCAGTTTTTATCGGAAACGATCAAAGATGTATCATCAGCGTAAGCAATATATTGGTTTAGTTGTATATATTGAAAAAAGTCATTTATATAAATTATAAAAAACAGGCGCTAAGATAGACCTTTGTGGCACACCTCGTTATATGGTTAGTAATCTTGAGTAGGTACCATTCTTCATGACACATTGTTTTCTATTATAAAGGTAAGGTAAGACGTGTGAATGTTTTAGCGAGACTTCTGATACCAAACAGCTCTAATTTATTAAGTAAAATATTAAAAGATACACAGTCGAAAGCTTTGGACAAGTCGCATAAGATTAGTGTTGCGTGATCGCCCTTCTCAAAAGATTCAATTATAATGGAAATTAATTTGGATACAGCTTGAGTAGTTGGAGTAGTTTTTACGAAACCATGTTGAGCGGGACTTAAGAGAGTAAAGTCTCAAAGTAGTTAAACAACCTATCATTTAAAATAATTTTGAAAATTTTTAAAAATATCGGAATAATAGTAATAGATATGTAGTTATTTAAGTCGTTTGTTTCACCTTGTTTAAATAATGGAACGACAACGCTAATTTTAAATACCTCAGGGTAGTTGCCTTCTAAAATGCATAAATTAAAAAGAGTCACCAAATAATCCGCATAAATATGAATTGTATCTTGAACTATAATTGCGTTGGTTTGGCGCTTTTATAATTTATTAATTTATTTAGCACCTGAATATTATGTAAACTTCCATGCAAATATATAATGCTATTGAGCGGGTCTATTAATTTCATTTCTGCATTTAACAGACCCGTTCCTTTATCTATGTACTTGCAAGGCGATTATGATAAAAATACAAAATGTTACACATACCGCCGCGCCGCAACGATATAATTTAATTAAAAGGTTAAATCTAACGATTAAAAATTAAAAGTGCCATTGCTACCAACACCGAGAATCTACGTCGCTACAACAGGCAACATAGGCAAGTCCTTCCTTATCATTTTCCCGACGCACAGTAGTTGCGTGTATTTGTGTGGTCGTTTTTTTGTATATCGGTGCTTAGAGAATCGAATAAACTTTAAGAATTTTAAACAGTTCACTATAGCGCCAGCATATGGTCCTAACGAACCGGATTAATGTGTGTAGTATTAATAGTTTTTTGAGTTTGCAACAATATGGCTACGAAATCTAGTAGTGATAACGACCGCACCGAACGACAAATTCAAAAATGTTCCGCAAAAATGAATGCTTATTATATGCAGCATGCTAAAAGCATTTCTAATGTTATTTCCACGTTTTTGCAAAATGATGATGTTAATTTAATTTTGTGTAACGCCGCTTCAATTGACACCTTGCGATCTTATTTTATATCTAGTTTAGATGAAAAGATTGAGTTTGAACTTATTGTTCGTCCCGACACAGGCCCAGACTATTCTCCTTTAATTGAATTTTAAGAGTTATACTCAAAAATTAAATACGCTCAATCTAATCTTTCTATTTCTAGTGCGCCAATTGATAAAGAGCTAAATTCTTCCGCGGTTTCCACAAAAGCCATTCCTAATCTGCCACGCTTAGAACTTTCTTCGTTTAACGGGGAGATTGAAAACTGGCCCGTCTTTTTTGAAACGTTTCGAAGCATTATTCACGAAAATCAGTTCCTTAGTAATTCGGAAAAAGTTCAATATTTAGTAGGCAGACTAACTGACAAAGCGCGTAACATCTGCAAAGGAATAATGCCTACTAGAGATAATTACAATGTTTTATGGAATACCTTGGTCGATAAATATAATGACAAACGCGTTCTTGCCGTATCATATGTAGACCAATTATTAGAAATTAATCCTGTAAGTACAGCAACCTCTGCCAATTTAGACGTCTTTATTGATAAATATTCAGCTATTATCGCCGCTCTTAAACAATTAAATATCGACGACATAGCGGAATTTATATTTGTTCACATTGGCTTTAAAAGGTTAGATATTGATACAGTTAGGTCATTTGAAATGTACATTCGGGATGATAAAAATCGCATATTAAATCGCGCTAATTGTAATTTAAAGCCATCGCGTTTTCTTGCAAAGAATGTTAATCTTCCAAGCAGCCGAACTAATTTAAAATCATTTATTAATTTGCCAATTAATATGGTAAATCAAAAATGCATTTGTTGTGAAAGAACAGGTCACGATCACATATATCAGTGCCCTAAATTCTGTAAAATGGTACCACGCGATAGCGCCACTATAGCGCCAGCATGCGTTGATGCCGTAATAGTCAGTACAGCGGGATTTCTTTAGTTTAATAACTGCGCGAATAACAACAAATTTGGAAATCGGTTGTAAGAAAAACGTACCGTTAGAAGTTTTTAGATGTTTGGTAACAGAAAAACTCATAAGAGTAAGTTTTGGCAAATTTTTAGTTATTTGACTAACTGTGTTTGCAAAATAAGTATTGAAATCTTTGGCAGTGAAGGACGACTGATTTTTGTATGAGATGGATTTGTTCCTTTCAAAATTGACTAATTTCCAGGCATTTTTAACTGTATTTTTGGATTTGCTTAAGAATTCGTCATATGTCTATATAAATTGCTCTGCAATACTTCTTTTTATAAACCTTGTACTCATTGTAGGTTTTATTTACATTACAGATTGTTTTGATGCAGTTAAGGGTGTTTCGCATATCTTTTAGTCTCTTGTTGAACCAATGACCCGGGGGTTTCTTATTATTGCTGTTTTTAAAACGCCAAGGAAAATGAACTGAAACTAAAGATCAAAAAAAGGTTACCAAACTATTGGACAAAAAGTTGGAATTTTTTTCAGAATAGCCATTAACGTCCCACTTAAAATTAAGCAAATCAAGTTTAAAGTTATTTCTTCTATTCATAGTATATGATCTAACCATAAAGGGTAATTTTTTTTAAAGTTCTGAGTTTTAAATACCAAGTATTGACCTCTATGGTCTGACAAGCAAGGATCGGTTACGCCAAATTCGAAAAACTGCTCAGAAGAATCGGAAAAATTTCAAAGATTGTTGTCAACGCAAGTAGCAGAGTTAGCTGTTACTCTAGTGTAGTTTTTGATCAGAATTTTTAGGCCGAATGACGTACGTCCTCTAAAAGACTTGATTTATTTGTAAAATTAATATTAAAATTACTTGTTAAAATTAGTAGTTTAGTATTTTTAAAACAATAGACTAAGACTTTTTCTAAATTTTCTAAAAAAATTTTTGGGTTTCCACTAGGAAATCTGTACAACGCAATTATAGTTACTTTAATTTTAGGAATAATAATGCCGAAGAATTCAGCATTCAATTCTGAGCAGAATTGGTTTAAACAAATACTTTCACAAGCAACGGAAGAATGGCGAAAGATGCATATTCCCCCATGTTTTCTTTTGACTCAACAAAATTTTGATGCCAGCAAATAGTCCGGTACACTAACAGTTTCTAAGTTTTTGTTATTTAACTAGTGTTCACTTATGCACAGTAAGTTAATATTCGATGCCGGTAGGTATAGTGATACTTGGTCCATTTTATTGGATAAACACTGAATATTGATATGAAAAAGATTAAAATAATTTGCACTTTGTTCTCTAATACTTTTCGATAACCTTATAGTCTTATTGTCGGGTTTTTCTCTTTCTCTAAAAAAGCACTCTGTTCCCACGTACTATCCCTAATAGGCACATAGATTAAGTTGTTGTTAAAGTAATATTGATGTGATTCTTAACAAATAAAATTGTTCGTCGTGTTTAAAATGAGATTAGTCAACTTTTAAAGAAGTTTTTCTTTTCCTATCGGTTTTATGTGTAAACCATTTCTATAGAAATCTTTATCTTCTAATTCCCAGTTTGTATCTATATACTTAAAGTTGCATTTATTATCACCAATGAGATTATTGTAAAGTTTTTGTTAAAAATTACTTTATTTACATTTTTGTAATTATAGTTCCGCACAAAAGGTGTTGACATCACCACCAAATTTGATTGGCTTTTCAGTTTTCGCAGAGCGTTAACTAGTCTTATTGTATCTTATTTTACTCCGTTGATTGCATTATTAGAACCTCCAATCACTACAACGAAGTCATACAGCGTAAAATCTCTTGTAAGCCTCTTTACATCACAAATTACGTCTTCTAATAACCCGTTTCGTTTAAAAATGTTTAATACTTCTATTACGGATGCATTTAGCAACGATTTCAGTATCACACCCATATTCCGTGCTTGACTGTCGCTCAATATCAAAACTAATTGCTTTTTTGTTGCAGGTGATTTGTTATTCTTGACATTTACTTTCATATTTACCCCTGAATGTCGGCAGAAGTGGAAATAGACGATAAAGTGTCGATGTTGGCCTGATCAAGTTCCTCGAATAAAGATTTATCTGACTTTTTATCTGCTGCTGTCGAAGTACATATATTGATTATAGAATTGCACTTTGATTGACTCAATGGCTTTTAATTTTCACATGAGTAATTACATCATTAGTGTTTAGGTCTGTTTGAATATAGCTCAAAACAGTTTTATATGCAATTTGAATAGCAGTTTCATTACAATTCTTCTTAGTTTGAATTGACTTATTTTTACGTTTAACATTAGACTTAGTCTTTACAGCTTCCGATTCTACTTTATCCATAATCTCTTGATTTTCTTTGCGTAGGTTTTTGATTTCCATTTTTAGGTTGAAAACAAGTAACTGCAGTTTGGAGTTTTTTTCAGTAAGTGAACTCTCCATTGAAGTGTTCTCATTAAGGTTGTCTTTGATCTGTCTTTTGAGGGAGTGGTTATATTTTTTAAGGGATATTATTTCGAGTTGTAAATCATTGATGATAGCATTGTGATCCATGACTGCCGTAGATGTTAAATGTAATTTATTTAACAAAATTTTTATTCGCACGATAAGAATTGGAAATACCTCAAGGATAAGTAAACAATTGCAACTTACAATTCCATTTATAGATGCAATAAACCAATTTATTTAGCACTGTCACTAATAAAACCACTATAATAGTAGTTTTTTAAATAGTTTTATACACGACGCGATAAGAAAACTTACACCTCACACAACGCAGCTAAATTTTAAAAAGGAAATACACTACGTTTATGCAAATTTGTCAACTTTTACGGAGCACATTATTAACATTGCATATGCATAAAACGTTCAAAAAAAAAAGAAAAAAAAAATACCTTCGAGCAAATGCTGTAGCTAAAAGAAATTACAACATTTATGTTTTCCGAACATTTGTTTTTTCTAGTTACCTTAGTTTTATAATTGTCACTTGAAGAAGAATGTAGACCACGTTCGAAAGCTTGTCAGTTTTTAAATAAATATATATGTACATCATTTACCCAAGAACTATTATATTTACTTTTTTCATATCACGTTTAACGTCATTGCTAAATGGATTCCTTACAGTAAAACTAAGAGTCTTTTCTACGTTTTTTGTTTATTTTTTTAAATTTATGACAGCATACCAGTTAACAGAATTTAACAGAGTGGTTTATATAAAATTAACGTTATTTGAAATTTTCTAAACTTAAATAACCGAAAATGGCATCGAATTCATCAAAATATGTATATGAAGTGCTCTTTGGTATATTAGAAGATATCTACTACTTTTTTTTATTTTAGATAAAACATATGTCATTTTTATTCATTTTTTTTTATTTGTGTCTACTAGATTACGTCAAAGTAAAGCTTATTTGATAATTTTGTCAGAAGCTTTAAAATATCTAAAAAAATATAGTTGTATCGTTGTAAAATCAAAAAAAAAAATCAAAACAATACTAAAGTAATTAATCTATCTACTGTCTAAGCAACAAATTGAAAAATATTAAATGTTATTTTTGCTTAAAGAAATTATTTATAAGACAAAATGGCATTTTATTATCATAGCCAATATAGAACATAACTGACATAAAGAAATTAAATTTGCTTTAATGCATTTATAAGAATACATAACAAACTCAACAAAATACACTTTTTCTCAATTTCATTATTTTAATTTATAGTAACATAAGAAATACTCTATTATCTTAAATATATAAAACTACCTATAAAGTTACAAAGTACTATAAATCTAAATTCTATTAACCAATTTACAAGACAGAGATAAATTTAATAATGATTACAATTTATCAAAAACGCAAACAAAATTATTTTTAGAAAAGGCTAAAGCAAATTGCAGTCTTCAATCGAATCAAATTAGTAGTAGTTACATTAATAAACAACCGCTCTGTAAATTACTTCCTCGAAGTTATCTGTGTTTAATGGATTTGGTGAATATCTTTTTTCATTTTACAATATCTACGCTTTCGTGTTTACTAACAATAAAAATTTATCAAATCTTAAAAAATATCAGTTTGCTGTGTTAGGTAAACAGGTACAGGTACAGGTACATGTACGTACATCCGGGATTTACTTGCAAGCAACAATATAATAATTTTTAATTTACTAAAAACTGAAAGTAGCAAGTAAAAATAGGCATTAGTATATTGGTACATTGAAAGTTATACATTTTTTGTTTCAAAATTTTGAATAAGTTTGATTACTTTAGTAGTAAAATGCATACAAAAATACAATAATTGACACATCATTTTAAAAATGTTATATGTAAGCTATTATTACCAGTTTTCGGTCAATTGTAATTTTTTTTCAAATTGCACAATAACGGAATTAGTTTTGTTGTTAGTTAGTTGTTAGCTATAGCAGACACCAACAGACAGAATACTTTTAATATGTACGTATATCTATTGAAAAACGTATTCAAAAATCCTACTAATTTTGACCAAATTATATTATATATACAAATTAACAAAATCAACTCGTAATTGTTAAAATTTAATAGCGTTATGTTAGTACCTACTGCTTGTAAAGTTGAATTTATTAAATTAAAACAAAATTGAAAATAATTTACGTTCATCTTTTAGTTCAGTTTGTGGGAGAGGTTAAACAAAATAGTGGTGAGTGTTGACACGAGACAACAAAAAATAAATTCTGGGAATTTTTAGGTTCTTTGGAGTTTATGCGAGCAGTATACAAGGTGGTGACTATTCCGTTGCTCATCATTGGCATTTTGAAAAGTGTAAGAGATAGAGATTCGGTTAGATTAGACGAAAGTTCTCAAGTTTCTTGTCAAGAAATGCATTATGTCTTAATTCGTTCCTGAAAAACTTTATTTATTTTATATTTTAATTAATTGTTTTAATGCCATCGACTTCAAGGTAATGAATTTTGTATTGCTGTTATTAATTCAATGGTTTTAACAGAAATTATCTAAGCTATTTGGATTTCGAAAATCCATATTCAACTTTTTTTTCTTATGTCCGCAATATTGGATTTTAAAACCATTAGACAAAACAAATACTTTTTTTATATGTGTAACTAAAGCAAACTATTTAGCAAAAAACAAACTTTAAAATCCCGTATATTTACAAAAATATTTTTTGTCAGGTTGATAGATAATTTGTTTGTTTGTTTGTTGTATTTTGTTCGTATACATGTATAATGTTTACATAAGACATAATAGAAGTTTTGTTCTGGCACGTGAAAATGCCGCACAACGTTTGCTTGCTAAAAACTCAAAAAATTTGATTTTTTGTGGCAGTTTAAAAAGAGCACCAGGATTATACAAAACTCCAAGAAGATCCACATTTTCCAACAAAAATATTGTGGGCTCATAAATCGTTGACTATCTCTGGAACAAGAAAAATCAACATTATTGTGCATCAGAAAAACTTCGTTTAATAAAAGACCACAGATTTGGTGTACTTTAAATGTCTGGGCCGGTCTTTTAGACATCATCATTTTAAACGCATTTTTTATCAATTGTCGTTTTGGCAGACCTAAATATTTAAATGTTTCAAGCACTATTTTAGAGAGTATGTTAGACGAAGCACTATCAAAAACAGTTCGAAATACAGAATGCTTTCAACATGATGGTGAAGCTTTTTATAACGCCCAAATAATAAGAAATTATTTGTCTGCTTTTCAAATGTATGATTGAGAACATCTGGTCCTACTGCTTGGCATTTACAATCACTTTGTTTAACGTCCTTAGATTATTATCTACGAGGAATCATAAAGACAAGGTGTATTTACCAACTAAAAACATAAGACACTTTTGTCTTATAATAAAAACTGCTTTCTATTATATTTTTAAGAAAAGAATTTGAAAAACAGTTAATCAATAGAGTGTAAAAATTGATAACTGCATCGGAGCTAATGACGCATAGCGAACATAAGCAAGAAAGTTGAATATTATTGCTTAAAATCCAAAAGCTTTAAAAAAAATTTTGTCAAAACCATTGAAGTAGCAGTGGTCACTAATACAAAGCAGTCAATTTTCCTTATCTTGAATTAAATTGTTTCGAAACCGTTAACTAAAAATTAAAATAAAGTTTTTCAGTTTCTTTAGGATACTTCTGAAACAAATTCAAATAGAACGCAATTTTTATATAAAACAAACTTTAAATTACAAAAAAAAACAAGTTTTGGCAAATTTATGAAACTATTTCTCATAATTTTTGGAATGGTAATGATAGACAACAAAATAGTTATACTAAAAGAAAGCATTTTAAAAGCAAAATTATAACTCAACATTTTTGAATTCCAGCAATCTAAAAAAAATATATTTTACAATTCAAAACAACAATCATCACACTGCACTAAGTACAGAATTCTTTTTTCAACATAACATGTTTTTTTTGAATCAATGTTACGTATATACCGGTGACTAGTGATAGGCAAATACACGTAGAAAATAATTTTCTATACTTGTAGGTAGAAAATAAGTAGGTAATGAAAAAAATGGCTTGGCGACAACTGCTAAAGTTATAATTCAACATTAAAAGATTTAAATGATTTCATTTTCTGTCAGAGATCTGGACCGTACCAAAAACGTTATTTTTATTTAAACTACAATAGAATCAAGCTTTGCTCAAATCAAATTTATTGAACCAAAATCGTACAACGTACAACACATTTTATTTATCACAAACAAAAAGGTGGTAAGTTTGAATTTGGTTGTATGAAATGACTATACATTTTTTCTTGTGGTAGAAAAAAAACAACTTTTATTTAACTCCTGTCAGAACAGCTTACCATTATTTAAATTTAACGCTTTAATTAATTTGACTAGGGGTAAAATAACGTTAAATTGTATTATTTTAGTGTATCCAGACACATTAATTAAATCATTTGTCCACTTTTCATTTGTATATTACTATACCTATGGCAATAAGCAATTAACCATCCATTTTTTCATTTATTGCTCTTTAGTATTTAGTTTTCATGTTATTATTTATTATTATAATTATATTATTTTTCGCATTCTATTTGCATGTTTTACATAAGCTACACTATATACAACAAATATATCATGTAGAAAATGTATGTTTCTACATTATTCTACATCATTGCCGTTTAATGCTAATTTTTTTTCTTAAATTGTCCAAACTAAATTTTTTTAATTCTGAGTTATTCGTTTTTCTGCAAAATAACAAAACGGCAGTTTATCACTGTTGTTAATTTAGAATAAGTTTTTATACAATTATGTAAATATTGTTAGAAAAGTTTTTTCATTATTTCATTTTATTCTTTTGCGCCTGCTCTAGCCTTTAGTTCATTGCTGGGGTGGGATATACCTGAAACAGGTCCCCTTTGTGAGTTAACCCGCACTTTTAGTTTGTTTTCAATTTCAACAGTCGTGTTTAAAAAATGTAATAGCATAAGTAATTAAGTTAAATTCATGTATTTTAAGACAATAATAAAAAGTGTGTTTGTGTAATAAATTGTTTTACGTAAATGTAGCCTTACAACTACATTAGTAAAAAAAGAAAGGTGTAGCTCGAACCAGCTACCATCAGAGCTATCGAGGTTTTGTTACTACAATTTTCCAATTCAAAAACATGGTCTTCGATGCCGGATTTCAAGAAATTGCAGAATAAACGTTACAAAAATTCCAGTAATTAGATGATCATTGAATTGTTATTGGGTGAATTAAATGATTTCACTGAATTTACAAAGGTTGTTCAACCCGAAGAAACGGACCTATTTATATGGGAACAATTAGCGTTCAGGCTGGATCAAATCAAGCTTATCCCCACGGAATACCGTGCATTATCTGCAGATGCCACAATAATATCTTTAAACAGTGAAAATATACCATCATTTTCAGATTTTCAATCAAATTACTTTCGTGCAGTTGCACAAGCTTCATTGTTATTAAAAAATAAAGATGTTAAAAAGCAGCAAAATATCGCTGATCAATCAGGTAGCGGTCTTAATTCCAGCTTTATAAATAATAATTCAAATACAAATTGCCTGTACTGAACATTCCAGTATTTTCAGGCCATTACACTGATTGGTGCAGTTTTTTCGAATCTTTTTCAGCTTTAGTAGATAGCAACCCTAAATTATCAGAGGTAGAAAAATTTTATTATTTACAGAACTCTCTAAAAAATTCTGCCAAGGATATCGTTCAGGAGTTAGGTGCTACGGCGGCAAATTATCAAATAGCTTTAAATATGCTCAAAGAACGCTACCACAACGAAAAATTAATAATATTTTCCCATTTGGAAGCGATCTTTGAAACTCAAAAAATAAACAAAGAATCCTCCAATGAGCTTAGAAAATTACATGATAACATTACGCGTCACCTTCGCGCGTTAGACAATTTCAAATTAAGTGACCAGCAATTCAAAGCTGCAGTTATTGCTTACATAATTCGAGCAAAGGTTGACCCGCTTACAGCTTCTGAATACAGTAAATTTAAAATTAAAAATATCCCTACTATAGAAGAAACGCATAAGTTTCTTACTTCCAGGTGCGAAATCTTGGAAGATGTTTTGCCAAATTCCGCTAAGATTCATACAAATCAAGCCGGAAATTCGAATAATAACAAAAATAAATTCCAAGGCAACAAAGGTAATATCAAACAATCATTCATGGTCGCAAACAACGGTAATTATTCTTGCACCTTATGCAGAGAAAATCATTTGCTTTATGCATGCCCTAAATTTTTAGCTTTCACTGTAAAGCAAAGGTTTGATAAAACCAATGAATTAAAAATTTGCAAAAATTGCTTAAAACATAGCAATCAGTCAAGGTGCACCTCAAAATCTAAATGTAAACACTGTCAAAGGGCACATAATAGTCTTTTATGTTTTACAAAGTGTTCCAATCCCGAACCTACGCCAAATATTAATGAGGTTCAATCAAATGAGTACAGTGCTCCTTCTACTTCAAATGCTTCACATTCCGAAACTACCTTAGCTTGTGCAAGTGTGCACACAAATCAAGTTTTACTCTCCACGGCAATTGTTAAAGTAAAAACTAATGACAATAAATGGATTCATGCTAGGTGTCTTTTGGATTCAGGATCACAATCCAATTTCATTTCCAGTGATCTCTTATCTAAACTAAAGCGTACTCCCACTCCGGTAAACATATCAGTAATCGGTATAAATGCGAGTGCTTCCGAATTAACGGGCGCTGTAACGATTAAAATTGCATCCTTGCATAATAACTTTGAAATTGAACTTTCTTGTTTAGTTATTAAAAAAATTACAGAAAACCTTCCAATAAAGAGTTTCAGCAATTCAAACATTGCCATTCCATCTAATATTAAATTAGCTGATGACAAATTTCATAAATCAGCCCCAGTGGATGTTCTACTTGGCGCGAGTCATTTTTACACTTTAATGTGCATAGGTCAAGTTTCATTAGGTAAGCAGAAACCAATCTTGCAGAAAACTCTTCTTGGCTGGGTAATATCGAGTACTCTTGTTTCTCGAACTAATCATCCAAACACTAATTCAGATGCCAACGTATTTTATGCGAACTGTGCTACTAGCAACTCCTTTTTAAACTCTGATGACCTCCTTCATGATTCGATCACCAAGTTTTGGCAGACTGAAACGATTGAACCCAAGAGCAAATTCTCATTGTTATCTAGAGAAGAGAAATTTTGTGAAACTCATTTCGCTAAGACTATCTCTCATGACCAAGACGGAAAACTCGTCGTATCCATTCCATTCAATTGCAAGCTTTCTCAATTGGGCGATTCCAAACAGCGAGCCTTAGATCGTTTCTATAATCTAGAGAAGAAATTGTCTAATGATGATTTTCTTCGCGAACAATATTCTAAATTCATACGCGAATATGTTGAATTAGGTCATGCCACTAAAATTTCCAGTGAAGACGAAGACGCATCAACAAACAATGGTAGAGTCGTTATTTCAACACTTGATGGCAACTTGTGCATTAACAGTATACTAAGGTTTTACCTTCCACATCATGCCGTGATTAAGTCCAATTCCCTTACCACAAAATTACGTGTAGTATTTGATGGTAGTGCCAAATCTGATACAAATATCTCCATAAACGATGCTCAAATTGTTGGCCCAATGCTTCAAGATGATCTTTTTTCTATTTTGCTACGGTTTCGCCAACACAAAATTGCACTCACTGGCGACTGCGAAAAAATGTACAGAATGATAAATATTCAGCCACAATTAAGAAAATTCCAATGCATTTTTTGGCGTGATCAACCAAACGATCCCATCGATACTTATCAGTTAAATACCGTTACTTACGGTACAGCTTCCGCCAGTTATCTGGCTACTAAAAGTTTACAATATTTAGCCAATCAATACCAAGAAACATTCCCAAAAACTTCCAATGTTCTTAGATCCTGTTTTTATATGGACGATTTACTTTACACTGCGGAAACAGTACAAGAAATTCTTCAGGTAAAGGACGAATTAACCCAAATTCTTTCATCTGTCGGCATACCCTTAAGAAAATTTTTATCCAATGTTCCAGAAGTCTTGGAAGGTTCTTCTAATTCCGATACTTCTCTTTTAAGTATTCCACTTGGCGAACGGTCCAATGCAAAGGCACTTGGTCTTTCTTGGAATGCAATATCAGATACCATTTATTACTCTATTACATTTAAAAACACTGGTCCTTCTAATTCCAAGAGAACCATACTTTCAATGGTATCTCAGTGCTTCGACCCCCTTGGGCTTTTATCTCCGGTTATAATCACCGGAAGGATTCTGATACAAAAATTATGGGAGCTGAAGCTTACCTGGGACGAATCTGTACCACACATTATCAACTCCGAATGGAATCAATTTCAAAATCAGTTAACTCTTTTGCGTGACTTGCAAATTCCTCGATGTGTCATTCCGATGTCATCCAATAAAGTAGAACTTCATGGTTTCTCGGACAGTAGTTCTACTGCTTATGGTGCTTGTATTTATGTAAGGTGTCGAAATGGTGGTGAATGTTCTTCTCGACTACTATGTTCAAAATCGCGTGTAGCTCCCTTACGCATTATCTCAATACCACGATTGGAGTTATGTGCAGCGGTTCTTTTAGCGGAACTAATGCAAAGAGTAGCACTCTCATTAGGTGTAGATACCAGTAAGATATTTCTCTGGACCGATTCAACTGTGGTTCTAAACTGGATAAACTCTGCAGCTAACAGATATAAAACATTTATTGCAAATCGAATAGCGTCAATACAAGAACAATTTGATAGCCGCTTTTGGCACCATGTTAAATCCGACGAAAATCCTGCCGACCTCGTATCGAGAGGCATTTCAGCGTCTAACATTTTAATTAATTGTCTGTGGTGGAACGGGCCTGAATTCTTATCTTCTACAGACGAATTTTGGAAAAATACTTATTTCTCTCCTAATCCCGAAACTTCAGAATGTAAATCGAGTTTTACGGCAGCTATACAGCCAAACACAGATACGGAAAAAATTGATTTATTTCAAAAATTTTCTTCGTTTTCCAAATTACAAAGAGTATTAGCTTACGTGAATAGATTTATTTCCAATTGTAAGGTTTCGTTGGTTTTCCGCATTTTCGGCTCCTTAACTACTGGCGAACTACAGCATTCTTCAAATATTCTAGTGAAAATCTGCCAACGCGAATCTTTTCCAAATGAAATTAAGCAATTGCTTGCAAAAAATAAACTAAAGGCAAAATCAAATATATTGTCTTTAAATCCGTTTTTGGATAAATTTCAATTATTGAGAGTAGGAGGGCGAAGTAGAAACTCTGAATACAAATTTGAGAAAAAACACCCCTTGCTGCTTCCAAGCAATCATGCCTTAACACGGTTAATTATGAGACACTATCATATTACTTTATTACACTGTGGCCCTCAACAATTATTGGCCTGCGTTCGTGAAATATATTGGCCTATTTCAGGTAAAGGTTGCGCCAAGCTTACAATCAGAAACTGCGTAAGATGTTTCAAGGTTAGTCCCGTTTCCAATAATCCCTTAATGGGAGACCTGCCCCCTGAACGTTTGGAGGCAAACTCACCGGTATTTCACAATACTGGCCTTGACTATGCTGGTCCAATTTTTATTAAGGACAAGAAAACGCGAGGTTACAAGCTTATTAAGGCATACATATGCTTATTTGTCTGTCTAGTTACTAAGGCTGTTCACTTAGAACTTGTCACAGAGCTCTCAACTGATGCCTTCTTGTCCATCCTAAAGCGCTTTATAGGACGTAGAGGTAAACCTCACACTTTATTTAGTGACAACGCAAAAAATTTTGTGGGGGCAAATAACCAATTAAAGGATTGGTACAAATTTGTACAGCACCCTGACACTCAAGATTATATAAGTTCAAATTTAAATCAGCAAAGTATATACGATGGAAATTCATTACTCCCAGAGCATCTCATCAAGGTGGCATGTGGGAAAGCGGTATTAAACCCACTAAACTTCGCTTAAAAAAAATATTAGGTAATACTAATTTAAATTATAAGGATTTCAATACGGTTTTAATCTAGGTCGAATTAGTCCTAAACTCCCGACCATTGTCATCAAAGTCCTCAGATCCAAACGATCTGAACCCTTTGACCTCTGCTCATTTCCTAATTGGTAGATCCTTTCAAACCATACCAGAGCCCTGTCTATTGGGCTTGAAAGAAAACCGCCTGTCTCTGTACCAACGTGTACAATGCTTAGTTCAACATTTTTGGAAACGTTGGAGTATTAAAGTTGCTCCGGATTTACAGCGAAGAACCAAATGGTTTCAAACCATGCAAGATTTACTCAAAATCGATTCTCTGGTAATGATCCAAGAAGACAAGCAACCTACTCTATCTTGGAGTCTTGGTAGGGTCGTCGAGATACACAGAGCTCCCGATGGTGTCATCAGATCAGCAACAGTGAGAGTGTCAGGTGGAAATACGTTAAAGCGCATAGTTCATAAATTGTGTGTGTTACCAATTACTTAACGCGTAGTGAAAACAGCATTTAAAGAGTTTTCTCTTGTTACAAGTATTGTGGTCTTTACTCTATGTTACCCTGTTGAAAAACATAGTTTTTCAAGGCCGCCGGTTATGTTGTTAATTTAGAATAAGTTTTTATACAATTATGTAAATATTGTTAGAAAAGTTTTTTCATTATTTCATTTTATTCTTTTGCGCCTGCTCTAGCCTTTAGTTCATTGCTGGGGTGGGATATACCTGAAACAGGTCCCCTTTGTGAGTTAACCCGCACTTTTAGTTTGTTTTCAATTTCAACAGTCGTGTTTAAAAAATGTAATAGCATAAGTAATTAAGTTAAATTCATGTATTTTAAGACAATAATAAAAAGTGTGTTTGTGTAATAAATTGTTTTACGTAAATGTAGCCTTACAACTACATTAGTAAAAAAAGAAAGGTGTAGCTCGAACCAGCTACCATCAGAGCTATCGAGGTTTTGTTACTACAATTTTCCAATTCAAAAACATATCACTACTTGGCAAAACAATAAAAAGCGTTTTTGACGCATTTAGAGTTACAACATAAAACAAGTAAAATTCAAATAAAAAAGGAAAACACTAAATAAAAACAAATTAAATTGTGTAAAAAAAAATTAAATAATAAACTAAATTGTGCAAACATTACAACATCAAATTAATGACAAATAAATTAAAAAAAAAACACGCACGAAACGTAAAAATTAACAAAAAGTGCATAGACACAAATAAATAAAATACCAAAAAGAACAAGTCAGAACTGCACAAACAGTAAATAAATGCAAGAAATACAAAAACAAAATATATAAACTAAGATAATTAGAAATCTGAAATAAAGAAACCGAAAGCTAAATTAAACTAAAACTGCGGAAACATTGTCTTACAACACCTAATCACTTGTTGGCGCCGTAGCCTTACTTAATTGCATTTTTGAGTCTATGTAACACAGCGGTGTATCTACTCTAATTTAACCTAATTGGTTTTTTTTATTGTATCCATTTGCGTCTTATCCAAACGATAAAGAACAGAGAATACGATTTTTGCTACTTGTTTTTTAAAAACTTTAATAAAGTTTTCCGTCTTTAAAACAATGGAATTCACGTCGTTTTGGTAAAATATATAGTTATTTTTAAATTTGTAGTATTATTTTTAGTGCATTTTGGTATTGTTATCTATTTCCGTAAAAGTTGCTTGATCCCAGTCATCGATATGCGGTAATAGGCGATGTTGATGTTATCGGTCTTTCTTTGCACAATGGTCGGTTGTAAGTTGCTGTATTAACATGAGATTACATTGTTCTTTGACTTGATATATCAAAACTCAAATCTCAAAAATTAATTCTATAGGTCAGTTCTGATTAACCAGTGTTTTGTTACGTTTAAAAACTGTCAAAAGTGTATTTCCTAAAAGAAAGTAACATAAACGTGGTATTTGCCGGTGCTTAGTGGAGATGGGGTTGTGAGTTAAATTTGGAAATCCGTGAATGATTTTTAAAAACTCAAAAAAGTGAAAATTAAAAGGCGCTAGCAAGGTGTGTAGCTCAAAAGGAATTTTGGCTCTTGCAAACCACAAGCCCGCTTCTGTTGGAGACACTCTAAATGGGACTTACCTTATCAGAGTGTATCGCACTAACATCTGAAATAATATCAAATTCAAAATTAACATTTATTTCACAAAAACAGCAACAAAAAAAAACACAAAATCAAAAATAATAAAAATTCAAACTGAAGTGAATTTGAGTAAACGCAAACAAAACAAAACTTAAATAAACAATAAAAAAATACATGATTAAGATGAAATTTTAGACGCTACAAAATTCACTACAAATGAATCGACCCAATTTCGTCAAACTTTAATTACATTATAATTTTCAAAACAAACATTGAAAATATTAATACTAACGACTAACGTCGATAAAACACAATTTAAAAATTTGTTACATATTGTCTTTAAAATAACACAAACAACAATTATTACTAACTAATGGTCGTAAAATCAATAAAATTGTTAATTTGCAATGGTTTTTTTTTTATTTTGTTTAAAATCAAAGCTTGTAAATTACTAAGTTTGCTGAATTACAAACACCAAATTAGTTTAAACGGTAATAAATAAATACCTTAAATTTTGTTGAAGTAGATCCAGGAAAAAGTTTCTGGTTGATCATAAGGTTGCCAGTTGTTGACAGCCAGAAAATCGGGAAGGTACCACCAATTGACAAGCCTCCGTCTGAAGATTCATGATAAACCGCCACTAACGCGAAAATTAAATCGTGTCGACAAACTTAACGTACACGATTTTACGGTACGTAAAAATAAAAGAAAAACAATTTGGAAGCACGTGAAATATTAAAAGCCGTAGATTTACAAACTAGGAATTATTTCTACCAAAAAAACTAAAAATTTACTTTGCTTCTCTTCCTAATTTTCACGAATACTTAAAATTCTTAAGGGCTTTGTTAAAATATATTAAATTACTTGAATCTCAAAAGAAACATAAGTCATATAACAATTGGAATTTTACTAGAATAAATAAATGGCAAATCAACGTAAATACAAAATACGAGTATTTAAGAAACGTAAAACCTCGAATTAGTTGAATACATAATTCACTTACCAATTTGAAATGAAAAAGATGAATTTAAAAACGTGAAATAACTTCAATAAAGTAAATTGAAATAACTCACACGATCCCAAAATAAACAAAATGAATAAATCAAACTCAAACTCAAATACAAAAGAAATACGCCCAAATTCAAACGACGGTCACAGTCTCAAAAGCAGATCTTAAAAAAATGACATTTCTTGCTCTTTTCGTACTCACTTTGAGAAAATGTTAAAACGTTTTTCTATTGTTTACCAATTCATCCCAAAATTGCCACATTCATTGGCCAGCTTTTTATATGTTCTGTCGTTTGAGGTTATACTTATTTGATTTGATTTAAAGACCAATTGTTATAAACTAAATACTACATATTGTGAAGAACGCCTAATAGATGTAAACTAACTTTAAAGAAGGTACATTTTGTTGTTTATTTTAATAAACGGCATTGTATTATACTTCAAATTTTTAGATTTCATTTGAATACAAGAGAATTTTAATTAAAACAGGTCGTTCGAAAATGTGATTTATTTCACTTTACTAAAACTTTTACATTTTAATTTGTTTAATGATACAAACATCAAAAGAATTTTGATCCATTGTTACATAAAAATCTAAATCATTTATTAACCAAATTAATTTAATTTATACATTTTTATAGTTCAAACTTGTAGTAATACATACCAACAAACAAGTAAACATGCAAAATTACATAATAGAAATGCAGTTAATTAAATTCAATTAAAATGAAAAACATATTCTAATAGTTAGTTGGGAGATCCTTAGGTTTAAAGATTGTGTCCATATTTTAAGGTTTGTTAGCAAACATATTTAACAATTTTGTTATCACAAAGCAATGTAATGTAAAAAATACGAAAAATTGGTATAGGCGGCGTCGTATATATTATCGTTACTAAACGGTAGTTAGTTGTTTAAATAATTTCAAAACGCGTTCTGTGTTCCACTTGCATTGTTTAAAAAATTAAACAAATGTCAAAGCAATAAAAGTGATTATGATATATTACTGACAAAGTGTATTAAAAATTAATTAATAAAAAATTATATCAATATTTTAGGGTCGTTTTCAACAAACACATTTAGCAAATTATACAATTATTTTAGTTTAAATTAATTAATAAATTGAAACATGTCGCTTAACTTTATTTAATAAAATAAAAAATACTATACAACAAAAAATCTTTGTTTTTTGTGTAGTTTTAAAAACAGTTATAATCAACCCCATGTAGAAACAGAGATTAAAAACTTTTAAAAACAAAATAGATGCAACAGAATATAATAAATCAACTAGATAGCATGTTAATAGTAATGCTAAATTATATTTTTTGCACAAAACAAGATTGTTAAACAATAGAAATATAATAACTATTAAATAAATTAATTTATTTGCTTTAAAAAAATATTATTTTAATTGTATTAAATCAACGGTGACATGTTTGTTTGCAATTAATTTTTACAGATGTTACATGGTTTTCATCCCTGTAATCGCTAAAAAACCATTAAAAATTTTTTTTTTAGTATTTTTGCAATTATAACAAAGTTTGCGTAACATTAAAAAACAAATAAAGAGAAAAATATATCTAAAATGTGTTTTAGAACATCAATTAATTTAAATTTACTATTAGCTTAAATTAAATAAAAAATTAAAGTTTTTACATACTATTAACGTACTAAGTACTGAATATGTTTTATAATATTAAAATTTAATCTTTTAAAATGATTTAAAAAAATGCGTTGAATAATAACAAATATACTTTACAGATAAAACTGAAATGTAACTGAAGTACTTACGCCATTCGACAAAGCGGTTTTCTGTTCTTACATTTATTTTTAATTGCGTAAATATTGACTTTTATAATTGCTACAATGCTTATGTTTTCGTTTGTTAGCTTGTACAGTAATTAATAAACGAGCATTTTGTAAATTAAATTTTTAATTCAAAAAAACATTTAAAGATATATACAAAAATAAATTTAAATGTTATAAAATACTTATTATATGATTATTACACTTAGGTAATAAGATAATTTAAACAATTTTTAATTTACTTAATGACAGTCTAAAATATAAAAAAAAAGAACAAAACAATACATAGTATATCTGAAAAGTTTAATAAAACTTTGTATTAATTTATTATTATTATAACAAGGAAATTAAACTAGAACAATAATTTATTTTACTAAGTAAATTTAAAACTTACAAGACGAGAAAATACATAGGTACGCACAATGTGTAATGCTATCGACATCTTTTCTTGTTTTAGTTATAGTGGAGTGCCGTAAGGTTTATATTTCGGAATCCAGGGCCTTTGAATGGATCTTTATAAAACCTTTTGGAATGTGTTTTTAATACTAAATATAAAAATGATAAAAGATTAACTTTGTGCGATGTCAATTGTTTAATAATTAAAGTAAACTATTACTAATTTTTCGGAGTTTTCATTCATATTCTATGAAAAACTCGAATTTATTTCCATTTAAAGATAATTTTAGAAAATAAAATATTAGAAAATTGTCCTTGAGCACTCAAAGAAAAGATAACAGCAGCTGTTGAGCATTGTTGGCGACGTCCCTAACAGAATAGTACATGTTGCAGTTAGCTAGGCGAAATACGTGCGTTTTAAAAAAATATTTTAAATTTTGATTATTCACGATTTATGTTTACTTATTATTGTGCAACTAGTGCAATAAAAATTAACTACTGAACATTATTTTGTTTGTCAAGCTTTGAAAATAGTATGGATAGTAAGTATTTGTTTAGTTTGATCAAAGTTTAGCGTGTGTCCTTGGTTCCACACGTGTTCTGCCACTGCTGATTTAGTAACTCTGCGGTGTTTGCAGTCAGCCATATGTTCTTTTACTCTAACTTCAACACGTGTGGAACCAAAGACACACGCTGAACTTTGACTAAACTAAAGTGTTGGCTAGAACTCCTTTCTACTTTCCCAGACTAATCCGTGAAGATGTGGAAATAGAAAAACATCCATGTAATATGAACCGAGAAGACGGTTTAAGACTCAGCAAATCTTGGCTATCAGTATTATATCCTCTAAGACAAAGATCAACCATCTTGGAAAGGACACAAACACTTAGTCCGAGTAATAACAAAGTCAGTCAAGCGGTAACGGAAAGATAAGGTCCGTTAATCTCGCTAATCGCATTTGGTATAAATATCGTCATTTACACTTTTTCTTTCAGTGACAGTGACAGTGACAAGTTCTACTTCTTGTTTTGGCTCTCAAGAAGAGACCAGGACCAAGCCTAAGTCTGGGTGTTTAATTACGACGCGGTTTAAGCCGAAAGTCGCTTATAATAATAAACATAACAACCGCAAAACCTTAAAATTTTATATTTTACGTTTGGATAAGATTTCAACAAAGGCAAAAATTTCTGAAGAAGGTAATATACCCCTTTAAACATATTTCGTTTTTTCTGGTAAAAGATTAAAAAAATTTCAAATAAGAATTTCTAAACAAGAAGTAAATTTAACGCCAAGAGTTTTTTCCAAAACGAATATTCTTTGGATGAACTTAAAGTTCAAAACCAATAATGTTTTCCCATTGGGGTTTTTCCACACGCTTACGATTTATGTTTAGAAAATACAATAGATCATATAATGTCTGGACGTGCATATGCCAGAGCGGTACGTGCATATGCCAGAGCGGTACGTGCACATATACTTCCGCAGCTAACTTTATAAAGATTAATTTTCGACGATCTTCTGCTAAATAATTCAAAATTTAAAACTCTAGTTACTGATGAAACGAATGCTAATGTTTTTAAAATGATCAATTACGCTGAAATAACAAAAAATATTTCAAAGAAGAAATGAAATTTTTGAAAACAAATTACATGATTTAGAAAATAAAAATTTAACGCCCAGATTATTGGTCAGCTATTTTTGAATGGTATCTTTACTGAAAAATTTTATTGTAGCTGAGCGTATGGGTGATTGCAATCTACACTTACACACATTGAAAAAATGATTTCATCTTTTTATGCATCAGGACACTTTTCTTATGCAAAGTCCGCGCAAATGTATTTGCAAGGCATGCAGGAATTACCTACCAAAATTCACAGAAGGATATTTCACTGCGAGACGTACTGATGTATTTTTTCTAGAATTTCAACAGATCAAACCATTGAACAAACTCTAATGAAATCTATGAGTGTTGAAAAAGAGCTCTTTAAACGTGGTGAAACGGAAAGTGTTTTTTATAAATGGATAAAAGGTGTTATTTTTTCAAAAGATATAATAGAATGGGTAGAAGAATTCTGTAATGTATCTTTTAAAAAAAGCTATCAACATGAAGATTCAACCGATGCAGGAATCAAAAGGGTTGACGTGAAAAAACTGGAAGAATATTTTATTCAGCATTTTCCATTTCCTGATGTTGCTGTTATTATGCCTATTGCAACAGGAATACAAAGAAACGTAAATTGTTACGCAGCTTTTGAGGAAGACTTAAAAATAATGAAGAAAATAAATGGCAAAAATTTTAAAGAAGTCAAGTTATCAACAAAAGACAAAGTTATTCTTTTATTGACTTTGACTACCACTATTTGCGAACACTATGTCCAATACTTACATAACAATTATAGACACATCATTTATGTAGTATTTGATGGTTACAAAAAGAACTGTACTAAATCGATGGAAAAATACGTAGTTTTAAAAAAAATGCGTCTAATAACAAATTTGACAAAAGCACGCTTTTAAAAATAAGACAGAAAAAAATTTTTGCGAATGCCAAAAGTAAGAGTAGTCTTATAGATATCGTACGAGAAACACTTGCAAAAAATAAAATATTTTCTTGCCAAGCGGAAGCTGATGCCGACAGGTTAATAACTGAAACCGCAATTAATTTGCAATCCGAAAACATTGTTGTAGTTTCCAAGGATGTGGATGTTTTAGTTTTATTGACTGTGCTCTTACCAACAAATCGAGAAATTTATTTTCGAAAACATTCTAAGAGCTTGGAAATAATATTACCAAAGTGTAAACAGCATATCCTGTTTTTACATGCTTTCACTGGTTGTGACACAACATTTGCTTTTTTTCAATGGGGAAAAAATGTGTTTGGAAAAATTTTTGAGAAACGGCTAGACTTGCAAAACGCTGCAGCAGTTTTTGAAAATGAATGCAAGGATGTCACTGACATTTTTAACGCTGGTATTACATGTACTCTTACTTTATACGGCGCCCCCCAAATAATAAAAGATCTAAATACTTTAAGATATCACTCTTTTATAAAAGCAACTGCTAAAAATAGCTGTGTTCAAGTGCCGTCTTTGCCACCTACTGCAGATGCTGCTCTTGGACACTTTAAAAGAGTATACCTGCAAACACGACTCAAAAGAGAAATACCACCAGAAGAATGGGGATGGAAATACAAATGCGGAATACTGACACCAGAAACAATGCCAGCTCCACAACTCTTACTAAAAATGATTTTTTGCACATGCAAAACAGAACGCGGAGCATCTTGCGGGTGCAGAAAAAGTGAATTAAGTTGCACTGTAGCTTGATTAAAATGCAATGGTAACAGCTGTAATAATCCTTAACCTATAATTAAAATTAATGAAATCGACGACGACGACAATAATGTAGATAGTTGATAAAACTTTTTTTCAATTTTTATATAATGAAACAATAAATATGTACTTTTTTTAGTCTCGTTTTATTTCTATTAATTTTATCAATTTATTTGTATCTTTAGTTCGAAACATATACGATTTAGAACAATTTGCCTTATTATATTTTTTGTAAACTTGTTATTTTTAGCGAAATAATTATAAATTAACATTAAAATTACTGAATATCATTTGTGTATAAAACTGGAATAGCTACTGTAAAATTTTTTTCCCCTCTCATTTTGCAATAAATCGTTGTTACCAAATATCAAGATCAATAAATTTTTATTCTTTAACTTTTTTATTTTGGCTTTTAATAATGCAATTGAAAAGGTTTTACAAAAATTTATTCAAAGGTCCTGGATTCCAAGGTTTTACGATTTTTATGTCTTACGGCACTCCGGTATTAGATTAACTTACATTTTAATTAGTACAGAAGTAGATTTGAATTGCGGCACTACAAACCTAGTTTTTCACAAGTGAACCTATAGCTAAAATACGCAATAAATTAAAAATAATAGTTTATTTAACGAGTTCCTGTGTAAACTGGACCCACAAAAGGGCATTTTTAAACATGAGTGAAACGAGGATTTAAACAGTCCTCGAATACAAAAAGCGTCCAATTTACACAGAAACGAGTTGAATATAACATTTTATTGCTCAAACGGAGACTAGGAGGCCCCCAAAGTCTCAAAATCTCTCAAAAATAATTTGACGTTTATGTTGACAAGTGCGCAAAGACTGTCAAAAACGGTTTACAATAGCAAAAAATTAAAATTTATGACAGTTACGAACAATAAAAATATATAAATTTAAATACATTTATATAAAATACAAGAAAGAAACTACAACAATATTGTTTTGTGTAACTAATAAGTATTATCACCTAATATTGTAAATGAAAATAAGAGAAACGGCATTAAAAATACTTACTTTTATTTACCATCTAGTAGTTTCAAGTGTTAGTCTAGTCAAGTGTTAATTCTTAAAATAGTTCTTCAAAATATGAGCGATAGGTCATTGGATTTGAAATGACGTCTAGAAAAATGTATTAAAATGTTTTTTAACAGATAAACAATTGCATAAGTTATAAATAATGAAGCTGAAAAAAAACATTTAGTTTTTCGCGAATAACTACAAAACCTGAAATAGGTTTCTTTAAGAGGAGCAAACATCCAATAAAACTCTTCCAGAATTCGATTTCTATTGTTAATAATTTTAAAAGAACTTAATTTATGAAAAAGTTAGGCGATTGTTAATTAAGCAAATTTTTTGATCTCCGTCATCATTGCAAGCAATGAAAATTGATTAAATAATTAACACAAAAAGTTTTCGCCTCTCAAAGCCTATTTTATATGTATACTCAAAAAGATCACGTCAAAATTTTTTTTAAATGTAATTCTTTTGTTTACAATAAATAACCAATAAATTTAGCTAATTACCTCTATCGCAGGTTCACCATCTGCAATTCCAAGCTGCGCTTCTTTTACCAAACCTGAATCTGGAACATGACTCGATAATCATTTTAAATATGTTCATCATGATGAAGGTTGTTTTTATCATTCTGTAGAAACTCCTGCAGAATTATATAATTTAATCGCTTAAATAATATTTTCTAAACTTAAATTATTCAGCTATAGTTTCAATAAATTTCATATTTTTTTTTGTCTTTATAAAATTCAAGTACTGCAATGAAGCAAATTTCACCATAGTATTTTCTGTAAATAATTTAAATTTATTGTTCACATATATTGCAATAAAAGTAATTATTATTATAAATTTTCACAATATTTTACTGAAAATTACTACTAAGACTTCTAAAAATTGGTTAAAATTTTTAAAATTAATAGACAGAAATCAACTCAAAATCTTATTATTAGTTTCAAATTAATGCAATGCAATGATTTAGTATTTGTGATAAAAGGGCAATTATAGCAAACGATAATAAAAATGCTTTGATCAAATGCCTTCTACCTATGATATATGCTCATTATTATTTGAACCCGAACTTGAATATGAAACCTGAGCTTGAAGTGAGGTGTTCAGAATTTCGTGTTCCTACTGTTTATCAAATTTAGAACTTTTTGAGAAATTGTTTGCAGTTTCACCTTCACTTCTAATTGCGCCACTGTTAATTTGCATGCTAGTGAATCTTCCGAATCGTAATCTTTGGATGTTGTATTGTATTTTGTCTTTTTCGCTGTAGAACTGCCATAAAACTCATTTATCTGTTTGCACTTTGTAGCAACTACTTGAGAAGCTCTTGTTCTTTCTCGATTAACGTGGTCCCTTTCGGGCATATTGATAGTCATTCACGTTGATTTGTAACTATTGAAATTAATTTTTATTTTATATTTTTATATTAGTTATTAAGTTTATTGTTTTTTTTAAATCTATTAAATATTAACGTTTCACTCTCACTATTAATATTCAAATAACGAAATTACCATGATGCTTCCGTGTAAAATTTTGAAGATTAACGGGCTATAGTTTTTAAAAATGCTTTAGATTTAGAATTTGCCACATTATTTTCTTAGTTTAATTGAGTGATATTAATAACGTGGTAAATATTTTATTTCAAAATATTAGATAGCAGTAAGACAAGTCTAAACAGTGACTTATACACTTACTCAACCAAGCGTGGAATCTTTGTCTTGACGTGATTACCTTTACACCTAATTAATAATTATAGATACGATACGATTTATATAAACATCTTGCTGAATTTTGTATTGACCTAATAAAGGTTCTATTTCACTTCCGCCTCCGATAAAATCACCTCTATCCTCTACAGCATTCATATTACTAATACCACTACTGATACTTAACGTTACTTTACGTATCGAATTTCTAACTTCTAAGCTTCAAAGTCTTATAATGCTTTTAACAAGGAATAATTTTTTTTCACATATAATAGGAAAATTGCTTCGTAAACAAAAATAATTCCATCGGCTAGAATTAATTTTTTTTTAAGTTTCTTTGAATAAATGTTTTCTTACCTGAACCACAGATTAGCAGACAATTGCAAATTTGCATTTAAGTTATTTTGTTAATCTTTTAACTTATGTAGTTATGAACACTTTAGAATTTTTTAAAAATTAAGTTTGTTTTAACGCTTTTAATATATACTTTGCTAAAGGCTTTTGACATTTTGGACGATTTTTATAAGCTCTACTGGCGTTTTGGAGAATAATTTCTTTCTGGTAACAGAAACTACGGCATGTCTGCTGAATATTAAATCATTAATTAACATATTTTAAAATTTGAGGCAAAGTTTTGTCTTCTTTGTGACCCAGATCGCTCTGTAATTGTTGGCGATTTGCCGTCAGTTAAGACCGTTTGGTGTGCATAAAACAGGGCCGGTCCGCCAAACTGAGGCTCCAAGGCAAGTTGGTTCGGCAAACCGGTGTAAACTGCCACACTTTCTGCCATGTTCTTGAGCAAATTGAAGTCTCGATTTGTTACGGTTTGAGTGATTACACGTGGTCAGCTAAAGAAGGGTTTAACGTAAGTATATTGATATTATTTTTTTCTTGATTTTATTGTTTTTTGTTGTTAGTTGCCACAGCAATCAAATATGATCCATAAGTCTCCGAAAGTAAGAGTCGCGTTGCCAATTTGGCGATATAACAGACGTTTAGCGGATTTATTAGTTGTTTCCTAAAAGCCACCAAAATGAGAAAAGTAAGTCCGTTTAATGCCACTGAAGAAGATACATTTGCAAAATTGACAATCCTTCAGTTTTTTACCTGTGACAACAAATTTATAATTACAGTTTAATCTAATGTCAAATAGAATTCTCTAGTCTGGAATGAACCTGTATTCACGGTTCTGCACAATCCTTAGTCATCTCATAGTTTAAGTTACTATCTAAACAAATAACTGTAAATAGCTATAAAAGCGAAAAACTTTATACTCTAAGATAAATTTGAATAAAATTGCGAGATAAAACCACAACGTAAAGCACATTGGGAGTAAAACGATGTAAATATGCAAATAACGAATTTTACAAAGAATTGTTATATATATCTCTTTTCACATCCTTAACTCTCAGCATTTTATTAAACGTCTAGAAACTATAAAGCTTGAACCCCAATGTCTTCTCGTGAGCTTTAATGTTACTTCACTTTTTACTAAAGTTCCTATTAAGGATTCGCTTATTGTCATCAAACAGATTCTGTCTCAACATGGCAAGGACTTGAGTTTAGTTCCTCTTATTGATGTGTGTCTATCCTCTACTTATTTCCAATTTGATAACAAGTTTTACAAACAGGTTTCTGGTGCTGTTATGGGTTCTCCTCTATCACCTGTTGTAGTTAATATTTGTATAGAATCCTTTGAAACGGTAGCTTTGGAATCATCAATATTAAAACCTAAAGTGTGGTTTAGGTATAAAACGATACGTTTATTGTTTGCTCTCATGGTCATCTTGAATTGTCTAAGTTTTTTGATTATCTTAACAATCAACACTTAAATATCAAATTTGCTATGGAAATTGAAAGTATTGGTTCTCTTCCATTTCTTGACGTTTTTGTGACTCGTAAGCCCGACGGACTTCTAGGACATTCTGTTTATCGCAAACCCACCTATACAGACAGATACTTTTATGCTTCGTCTCATCATCATCCTGCACAGACACGTTCTGTTATTGAATTTTTGGTTCATCGTGCCTTTTCTATTTGCCAACCTGAGATTCTCGACTCGGAACTCCGTCATCTTACTAAAACCTTAGTGAACAATGGTTATGTAAAGCGAGATATTTATAGAGTTATAATCGTCGTCTACATCCACGTACTCGATTACCTAAAGACATTTCTACTCCCAAATCCGACCCGAAATTGGAATTTTAACGCTACATTTACAAGAATACAGATCAAATAAGGAAACTTCTTCGTAAGAATGTTATTAAACGCATATTCAACTCGACAGGCAAAATCTCTCAAATTCTTCCTTCTCCCAAAGACAAATTTTCTGCACTTTTATCTTAAGGTGTATACCAAATTTCTTGTTCATGTGGTTTAGTCTACATTGATGAAACCGGTCGTTCCGTCATTACTCGCATTTCAGAACATGATCGTTGTATAAGGAAAAGGTATATTTTCGAGTCTGCGGTTGCTGAACATCATTTTACTACAAGTCACAAGATAGATTTTGATAATGTTTTGTTGATTGCCAAATCTCCATTCTTTTTCAACAGGAAATTCCGAGAAAGCATAGAAATCATCAAACACCCCAATAACTTCAATTGCGATCATGGTTTCGAGCTCCCCTCCCCTTCTCTCTTTGGTTCCCGGTCATTAGTGATTTATCGAAAACACGCCTTTTATCAACCGTAACCTAATCAGAGTAGAGCGTAACCATCCGTGACGATCCTTTTTCTTTACATACGGAGACATTTTCATCTTAAGTCACTTCTACGGAGTTTAGAATCCGGCGTGATTCACAAGTTGATTACCTAACTCGCTAGTGGTTCTTTGTTAGATTTTTGTTTGCTTTCACAAGTTATCGTTTTCTTTCTTACCTTTTCAGAGTTTAGGTTTATTAGGTAACTTTTGAGAAGTTCTTAGTTAGATTTCGGTCGCTTGTTTCAGTTTTACAATTTATCTCACGCCCTGATGAAGCCCTTTACGAAAGTGGGCAAAACGTTGGCAACTTCGGTTACAACAACAATGACACGGTCCGAACCCGGAAGACATTTTTATCTTAGTATACTTGTTAAAATTTTAAAATTTATATAACGAAACTATAAATAAAATATTATGAGCGATAAAAAAGTAAAAAAGAATCGTAAACATATTTTAAGAAAATGAAATGTAAATCATTATTTAAAATATAAAATTAAAACATCTACAAAGTATTTACGTAAGAATATTCGTATGTCCAATTACATTATTACTATTTATATGTTTTTGATAATAATTATTATGAATAGATATAAATTTAGAAATTAGATAATTTAACCTTGTTTAAAAATAGACAATACATTGGTAAATTAGTTAAAAGATTTTGCAACGTTGCAACTTTATGTGTAATTTAATGATTTTCTCATCTGAAAAGTTTCGAACTACAAAAATTAGGTATGCAACACAACATGCAATGTAAACACTTTTTTGTGATACGTTGCACCTCTTTCCTAGTCTTATACGTTATATTGTACATACAGTGTATCTTATTGTATGCTATTATTATTATTATTATATATTACTACCATAGTGTTCTAGAAGTAACAAAATTGTGTTATTCATTTTGTCATTTAAAAGAGCGGGTTTAAAGTGAATCAACTATAATGTTACTTAACAAATGTAATCGGGTTATAATTGGAAGACAATTTAGAGTAATGTTTTTTTGTAATTGACGCATGTAAAATATTGATTTAATGTAATAAATTAAAACAATCAATAGATACTAAAAATTTTCAATTTTTTTGTTCTATTGTTCTTTGTATGTCAATTTTATTTTGTATTATTTTTGTCAAAATTTTACTTTATATTAATTTCGTTAAATAGACGTCAGTTTTCAATTATATTTAATTAAAGATAATTTTATTTAACGTGTAATAATGCATGTAACTAATAACAAAGCTTTGTGAATATGAATACATGACATGTTTATTAACAAATTATCATCAAAATTTAATTTATATATAATTGGATGGTCACATTACAGTTATTTAATGAAATATAGATTAAACTATAAGGAATAGACTTAAAATAGTACAGCTCGCTTTATATGAAGTTCTATTATTTAATTAAAGGTAGGCGTATGTCATGATGTCAATAAAGTAAACCCTCTGTAATCTAGATTTTAGTAAATTAAACAGTTACATAAGATAGTGTAAGTTTTGTCTTGTAACATTAGAGTATATTTATAATTAAAACTAATAAAATTGTGGAATGGTTCCGTACGCTCAATTATTGTAAATTTCATTAAAATAATAAATTCAATAAATAATCTTTAATAATTATCACCTTGAATTGATATTACATTACCAGTGCGACTTAACAAACTCCCTAACCACAGTTATGCTTAGAGTGTAATAACGCTAAATCAAAAGTTATAAATTAACGGAATACGCGAAAAGCATAATCACTTTGTTACTATTCAAAAATTCTAATATTTATTAAATAACAAAAAATCCATACCTATAATTTGAAATAGTTAAAACAAACGAACAAAGGCAACATTAGTAATTAAATAGTGTTACAAAATTTATTATGAATAGAAAATACCTAAAAGACATTATGCAATAAACAACAAAATCAAATCTCATCTTGTCTAAAACAATATTAAAGTGATGAAAAAAATTCGTACAAAATAAAATATTGGTAATTTTAAAATCAAGCTACTAATGTTAATCTTGACGTATTTGTAATTGATCAAAACTCGTAAAACAAAAGTGTGTAACATTTATCTTATACCGGCTTATAATCATAATAAAGATCGTGGCAGCAATGTTGTGAAAAGTGTTCTTTGTATTCTCCGTGGCGTCATAATTTTTCACAATGCAATTGCAAGAAAACAAAACACAAGCTACTCAATCAAGGTTAAATCCTTCAAAAAAATCTAATTTTATCGATCCATTATCATAGCCGGAATGGAGAAAAAGATTCTAAGGATACATACTGGTTTCTGGGCTACATTTAAAAATCAATGAAGGTAAGTGAACAGATATTGACCCAATTTTCTAATATGCCTATAGAATATGACGCGTTGGTAACCTCCAACTAAAGCACCATTTGAAATTGTGTGAGGTTATTTTGATGATTAAGCAAGTAAAAAAACAACGACTAATATTAACAAAATAGTGGTTAAAGAAATAAATCAAAGGTTTTCAAGAATTACTAAAGTTAACATCGCGTTCTATCTCAAGAAAAAAATGCAAAATTTTCAGCCTTAAGCGGGGAGGAATATTACCGGTAATTACTGGGAATTGCAGCAGCATCTAAAGAAAATTTGCTTAGCATGCAATTTATTCTGTAAGAAATTTAAGAGGTGCACAAAGCATGCGGGTTAAGGATTCAGTCTATAAACAAGCTATGTTGGAAAAAACAGAAATGTTTGCATTAATATTGTAGATATCTAATGAAACAAACATTTCATTTTTAGTGGATACTGGTGCTAATATAAGCTTGCATACCACTGCCAATGTTAAATAATGACGTTTTGTTAAACAGCAAGTCGCAGTGCTCAAAAATTCTAACAATTCTATTGCAGTAGTTTCTAAAGATAACTCAGTTTGTCTATGTGGTAATTTTACGGAATTAAGCAAGAACGTACTAGGATTTTACTTTCCGATTTTAAAAGTGGAAACGTCTTTGTCAAAATGAAAAAAGGTTAATATCTCAGAAAAAATCAACAATAAATACTTTAGTAAAAATTAGATAACGTTATCTCGGACCTCAAAGGAGTCTATTTTTAATGTTCCTCGTTCAACAAACAATTAAATAAGTTACGTTAAAGTTAAGTTAGGTGTGATCAATTTTGTTGGTCGCTGTATTTCTAGCAAAATTTATTATATTAAAACTTCCCAACTTTTTAATAAAAAATGATCAACAATTAATGTGGTCGACACTTCAATTAAAAGGATTTTCTGTTAAACGTACTTTGTTTCTCATTTTTTGATCATAAGAAACAAATTATTGTAAGCGCAGATGCATCAAGCTTTGATCTTAGTGCAGCACTATTTTAAGTAAACAAAAGTGGAGCAAGAGAGGTTGTTGCTTATTTTTTACACACGCCTACTTTTACCGAATGTGCTTATCACAAATTAAGTGCAAAACTCTCGCGGTAAAAATTTGATTTTAGCTGATTGTCGTTCTTGTAATCCTATTAAAGTAGAATATAAAAATAAGAAATTTTCTTCAGAAGAAAGTATTCAATCAATGGGTGGTTCCATAAATATAAAATTTCCCTAAATTTAATTGCATATTACTGGTATCGGCATAATATCTCTTTCAAAAAACACTTGCTATTAAAAAGTACTCGTATATTAATACTTCTATCACGACCATTAAAATGTCTAAATTGTATGCATTATGACGTAGGATCATTGTCAAATGCCCCGAGTGCGCAAAGATGTCTATTTGATGGCCAGGTAATTCTTCTCAAATAAAACCGTCCAAATTACGTTAAAGAACGCACTATTATAAAACAACTTAATAGATGTCTCTAAACATTCAAAATAATAATATAATAATTAATAATAGACATCTCTATAATTTACTTAAAATTCACATTAAGTAAGATGTCTGTTTTTTTGTTTCAGGAACATCTACAACGACTTTTTTTTAACTAGCCGCACCTTCGTTTTACTTCCAGGATGAGTAAATATAATTTGTCGTTTTGCTTACCTTAATAAGTATATAAGTACCAGCTGTCGAGGTTCAATGTTTTGATTAGTATCACGAGTCTACTTGCTTTGTCTTTGCAATTGTGGTATATATTCTTTTGACCAGCGTTTTCGTAAGTGTTGTTTTATCTGTTTCATACTTTGCCATCGAGATAATCGGTTAATGTTTTTTGTTGTCTGGTTGTGCTGGTACCGTTAGTGGTTCTCCGATAATAAAATGTCCAGTGGTTAAGGTATCTAAGTCAATAAGGTCATTTGACAAATCAGTAATATGACGGTAGTTGACACAGTTTTTTATTAGTGCAAGTAAAGTGAGTAATTCTTCAAACTTTAGAAATACATTTTCTATCACATGTTTAAGGTTATATTTTACTGATTTTATTTGGGTTTCCCAGATTTTTCTAAAATTAGGTGATTGATGTAGAATATTGTGCAAGTTAATATTTTTCATATTTAATTTGTTGGTAACTTCTATGCGATCAAACGGTACAAACAAGTTAAAAAAGCTTAAAATGTCAAATTTCTTACAAGATTTAAATGAATGACCTTGGTTAAAAAACAAACAAAGATTTCCACATATGATTTAATTTTAACCTTTGATCTACCTGGGGGTTTAATAAAAATCGGTCCTGTAAAGTCTACGTTACATTTTAAAACAGTCTATATAATTCTAAATGAGCTGCGGGAGGATTCCACATTATAAGCATAATTTCTTTTGTGTCTAAAAAAATTAACGCATTTATGGATGACCTGTTTGATAACGGTAAAGACCGAGATTATTCAGTAATTTTGACAAATGGCAATGGCATTTCATAATTGTTCTGATAGAAGTTTTCTAAAGAGAAATCTTTTTTACTTAATGCATTGTTAGATACGTTTTTAAGTTTCCAAAATTTAGCAAATTCTTTTCTAAAAAAAATTATAAGTAAGTAGTATGGAAATAATTTACGTGATTTAAATTAATAAATATTTTCTCTTATGATCTAACTCAATTGTGTTTCTTGTAGATGTATGTTTAATAAGTAAATTTATTTGTGTTATTCCAAAAATACATAAATTAATTTATTTAAGAGGTAAATCTAAAGATGTTGCTACAGCAGTCGCGCATAAGTTTCATTGTGAACTTAGATCTAATAACGCTTTGCATTTTTTCAATTATCCTTCTTATATCCTACTTCAATTGATATGCTAGACAAAAAAACTTGAGATGTACTTTCTGTATAAAACTAATGTTTTGATACTTCCAGAGATAAGTTTAAATCGGCACTGGTGGTTTCAGTTAAAAAATTATTACGGCTAGACGATAAATGATTATTCGTGTTAGCTACAAATTAAATTTTTGAATCATATGTGTTTTTTTGCATTTTATTGGCCTACAATTTTGTGTTGATGATTATCTAGAAGACAGTTAATACATTGTCTAAGTTTTTTAGTTTGATTAAAACGTTCTTCCATAAACATGTCTGCAATTTTTTTACAATAATATATTACAGGGCTGTCTTTACACATAATACAATGTAGTTTTGATATTGCTAAAAACGATATTGTTTTAAATGTTTTAATTATGTGATATATTTTTATTTAATCCTTTATCTTTCGGATGTTAGTGTAGTTCCCATTTGCATTTTGTAAAGTAATTCATTGTTGGTAAAATGATTGGTACTAATAATTGATCCCAATATTGAACTTAAATGTTTGAGATTTTAAGAGCTTCAACGTTAATTTTTACTGTATCGTATAACTGTTGGAAAACAAAATGGCTACTTTTCAAAATTGACGCAACATTTAAAATTGACCACACATATTTTTGGATAACTAATTGTTTGTTTTGAAAACGTTGCCTTAATAATTTCCAAGCAGATTAATAACTTGAATTACCTAATTTTATTGATTCATCGCACGATTGGCTTCTCCGGTTGAAGATGTTTTTAATAACGAAATGATAGCTTTGAATTTTGATGTACTGGTGAATTAAATGTTTTATAAAAACAACCAATCAGTGTACTTTTCGTTAAAGGTTGGTACCTTAATTGTAGGTAGAGATAATAACTATTTGTTGAATTATATACAGATGGATTTTGATTATATTCGATTGAATTAGTTGCGGTCGCTATTAATTCAAAACACTTATCTTTAAAAACATCATGTTTACTAATGTTATTTGAACCCTTTGAATCTAACGAAACTGTTTGTTCTTGAATATTTCGTTAATTGAGAATTTAGTATTTCCCTCTTTGTTATTAAATCGTTGTTGTTCATATCTAGATTTTAAAGAGTAACTCAGATGGAAATGGTCAATGTTGTAGGTAAGATATGATGTACAGATAAATCACTTACTGTTAAAATATTTGTTGGCAAACCAGTTTTCGACAGCTTTGTTGAGATGATTGACTAGTTTTGGATTGCTTTGTTGAGATTGTCGATTAATTTGGAATAACTACTCTGATGATGGTTGCTTTTCTTAAGATTGCTGATTACTTGACACTTAGCACTTGATGGTAGATCAATTAAGATCTCTAATTTCGTGGATCACTAGGTAGACAGCATTCGACTAGAAGGACCAATGGTTTTGCAAGATTAGAAATAAATGTTTCGTACGTTAAAGTAATTGTATCATTTTATAGATTATTTACTTATGTACAGTAAATCAGTCAACGGTAAAACTTATATCGTTTCAATCCTGTTGTCAAGTAACTACCACTACTTACAATCTTAGTTATTTTCTTTATTACTCTCTAAATAATATATAAGTGGGGAATAATTATTATTACGGGTAATGACGTAACAAAATTTATTTACTGTTGACTACACTTTTTTATGCTGTAATAATAATTGTGAAACTGATATACTGTTTTTTCTCGAATTCTGTTAAAACGATAGCATTAAACTTTAACGCAATATTTTTAAATAAAATGAACAACATTGAAACATTTGTTTTTTACGTCTTTTTTATATGTATATAATTAAGAAAAAAATAAAAAATAAGTTTAATAATTGAAATCAGTGTAATTTAGTAACAGTAATACAATTTATTTTTTTTATATATAAAAGTATCATGATGGTATTAAACGTAATTAAATTTTATAAAATTTAAAAATCAAATTTTTTCTCTACAATAAGATGTTAGTTTCAAGTAAAGATTAAGCAAATAATTATATTTGAACAACAAACTTAAGTGTTAAAATGTGATATTAGGTGGTCTTTTCTTTTGATCTATTTAATTAATAACAATTAAAGGTGAAACTAAAATACCTTTCTAATTTTCTTACACACGTGTCTGATTAATAAACTATCTATAACTGTAATATGTACAAAAAAAGCCACAAAGTTTTAAAATCAGTACACTCTAATTTTTATATTGTACTCTTGCTCATTTACTGATTAATGTTTTAATCTAAAATCATTATTACAATTTTATATTATTTAAAAACTACAAACAAACTTAGATGTTATACATATTACAGCATTGTAGTAAAGATGTCAAAGAATTAAAACTGTTTGAAAAAAAATGTGAGTAGATAAAAGTAAATGTTAAACTGTGTTTAAAATTTGATTAAAATTATTATATCTTGATGATTTTGTCACTTTAATTTCTGGTTAAAAACTAGAATTAACCATTTCATAAAGTAAAGAATACATTTTAAATAATACGTTTAAAATATTTTCTAAATGAAACTTTGTTTCTGATACAAAACAAAAAATAAAAATAAAATTTGCGTTAATATTTTTCATGGTTGCAAATTGTCAGCATAATATAATTTTTTTAGTATGCAAGAAAGATAAAATCAAATTTGTCTATATGAATTTAAAGTTGCTATAAATCTTAAATCTTTTTTTTGTTCGAACATGTATAAGTTCTTTTTTATATTTTTTATTTATTAAAACAGAATTAGTTACTGATATCTTAATACTCTTAATTTCTCTTGTAAATATGTGTATTTCTTTGTGTTGGTGGAATGAGTTTGCGATGATCAAGTTTATTATGTTGCAATTGTTATTTCTACAGCTTTTTCCGATATGGATTGGACGATATGTCCAAGTACTTTGTAAATATTTTTAAAATTCTTTTAAATACAAATTCTGATTTGAGCTTAACCTTGTCTTTTATTAGGCACTGTGCTTCATATCTAGCTCCGTTATTTATATCTACTATCTACTAAAAATATTAGGATAAATTCTTTCGCATTTGTATAATGTTTTTATTTTGATTCAGTTTTTAGTCTAATTAACAATAAGTTTTTGTTTTCCTTTTTTATTTAAGCTTTCGCGGTTATGTTTTAATACGTTTAATTTGGTAATTTATTTTTTTTTAATTTGCTTTTGATTTTAATGTTTTCTTGCGTTAAAGCATTTACTTCTTCGTAATAAATTTTTTGTCTCTTTTTATTTGTTTTTGTCGTACTATTTTAATGTCTCTCATTATCATTCAAAATCTACTTATTAGTTTAGTTTAATTTTACTGTTGATTTTACCGTTTTTTGCTTAGATTAAAGTTAGTTTGTATTGTATATTACTTCTTAAATCTTTGTTAGACGATTCTATAGTTTTTTTATAACATTTTGATAATAGTATAGTCCAACTCTTATAAGTTTGAAAGTGCGTCATCAATGAAAATGAATACATGGTTGCCAGCTTTTTTTAAGTTGTGTGCAAACGTCAACGAATTAAGTGATTAAATGTAACCTCATTTTTAGTGTTACAACAAACTTTTAGTTTTTCTATAAATAACTTATTATTCTCTTTATGTGTACTTCACAAAAAATTGAAGAATTGATTAATCGATCGACATCTAAACATAAATACCTACAACAAAACTACAATAATTCTAAATTTACATAGGAATTACCTACTCGACATGATAAAATGAAATTAAACGTTAAATTACACATATTTTAATTATTTGATTTCATTATACAATTGGTTTTAACATGAATATTCACAGAAACGATTTCAAATATAGAATGTATAGAAACCTACTCAGTGTCGGGAGTCTTGTTCACTACTATCGTCGCTGTCATTTAAATTTATTATTAAAGGTTGAACATCTTCCTTGTCAAAACCTACTTCTCGGTTCCACCAGTCTTGTATAATTTTTTCGCAGTGACTAATTGAATTTGACCACATCACTGGTGTAACATGATTTAACGATTCATGCCACATACGAACTGCATTATTCATACCGTTACCATCTCTTCCTATATGCCTATTGAAATAATTTTTAGCTATACCCCAAATGTGTTCAATAGGGTTGAAAATGCAATGATATGACGGCAGGCGAAGCACTTTATGTTTATATTTTTCGGCCAGCTGATCAGCAATGTATTTTTTTGGTGGTTTATGTCTAAGATTTATTTATTAATAACAAAATACTGGATTGCAATAAACTCACTTTTTCACTAATGACAATAGTTGTGGTTTCAACAAGTCTGGGTCATATGTTATTTCATTAGTTGTAAGCCAATTCTGTATCACGACTTTCTTCCATGTTGCTGTCGGAGTAGTTTTTTCAACTGTACTATGGTATCGAGCATTATCCATAATAATAAGAGATGGATTCTTTAGATTTTTTAACAGCTGGTTCTCAAACCATTGTAAAAAATTATTTTGATTCATTTCTCCATGATAATCTGGGTTTTTTGTATTAGAAGAAAAAACTAAAGATGCTCCAGGAATAAAACCATTTTTGTTACCTGCATGTACTATAATATACCTGCAAATTTGAAATTAAGTATAAAACAATTAAACGGTTGTTTGTACAAACCGTTTTCCTTCGCCCTTAATTTTCTTAACACTTTTTACATTATTATCTTGCCATGATCGGGTGATTGTACCATTCTCATAAATCCAAGTTTCGTCTAAATATACAAATTCCCAAAAGTGATTTTTTAGGTTACGAACGTATTCTCTTAAAAAACTCATACAAAGTAATGCTACATATGGCAATTCCATTAATCCTCTTCGTGGATTATCCTTCTTCCATTGAAAACCGATATCATGTAATATCTTACATAACGTTGATTTGCTTCCATTGTAAATATCGTGTTGTTTGAGGTGATTTAATAAAGTAGCTACCGTAATATGTTGTTCTATAAACGAAAATAAGTGTAAATAAATTCTTTTAGTAATTTAAACTTACTTTCTTGATACATCTTGTATACTGCATTCCTAATTGCTGTACTAGTAAAAGTATCTATGCTACGTACTGGTTGTTGTCGTTGCCTGTGTTTGCTAGGACCGGCTAACACTTCATTACGTTTAGCAGCAGCTGATATACCACTTACGGTAGTCATACTAATTTGCAGTGCTTTACAAACGCGCTAATGCAATTGAAAACATAACAGATAATACAATTTTAAGAAACAATATAAATAATTACCTCACGAACACAATTTAGTGGCAAAAGCGGTCCCCCGTTATTCTTCTCCTGTTCGAAATAATTAATCAAAAGACTTACAAGTTTTTTTGATTGTTGTTGTAGTGCTTTGGGCATATTTAATTAACACAGCGCGTAATTATTAACAGAACGGTAGTAGAGTTCTAAAAAGAACTGATTGATAACAAGAAATGAACAAAATTAAATAACACAAAAGCGAGGTTAGAATGAGAATAAATATGATACTTTCAAACCGGCATCTCCGCTACCGGTACCAACCTAACAAATAAAACATTTACTGTTGTTATAATTTTGAATAGCTTTGCTTATTCTAAATACTCGTGTTTTATACAAAAGATTACTTATTTGCCATATTTAAAGAAAATATGTCAAGAATATTTATATTTTTCTACCAAAAAAACTAAAATAATAATTTAGTAATTATTAGTTGAATTGATACTTTGGTAGTGGCATTTACATTAAAAGTGACGTTAGTTATGACGCACTTTCAAAGTTAGAAAATTTGGACTATATATAACACGTAATCATTATTATTTTTTGCTTGTTTGTTTGCATCTATTTGAGTTATGTAGCTTTACGCACAGACACTTGCTGTTTTTATATACTTATTTTTTTAATTATTTTAATATTATACTAAAAAATATTGACGATAAAATGTACGATACACGATAATGAATCATTTTTTTTTAGTTTTAACTAACTAGCTTACCCGCGTTACTTCGTACGCGTAGATTTTGAGTTTTTGACACTTTTTTCACTTTTTCTCTGCCTACTTGCACTTGACTCTTGACTTTTGTGTTGAAGGCGATATATAAGCAAAGTCGACAAATTTATATATAAAGTTCAAACTACTTTGTTAGCGGGTTTAGAAAACAGTATTCAACTAACTGCGCTATTTGTTGACATATTGACAAAAATACATAATTCTTAAAGATCTCGTTTTCTACATTTTCTCAACGCTAACACTATTTCGGACACGTACGTACGGTGCGTAACTACCTATCTAGTAAATGAACGCGCCTTGCTCTACACTTTCCTTGCCACCCGTTTACATCAAAGCCTATTTTATTTTGTTTTTGAAAAACGCGATGGCAAAATCTAAACTACTTGTCTAAACAATGTTGTATAAAAAGCAATTTTTATCTACATAAAATTTCTTCGATGACAAGCAAATGTACATTGGTAAGAAATTAAGATTATTCACTTAAATTCTTTGTGATGGATAAAAAAAATTTAAATATAACTTTTAGTCATATTTTCTCAATTTGTGTAATAAGCTCAATGTATAGATTATGTCGTCGCGGATGTTTTTTATAAACTTTTTGAGTTCTACATTTTTTTATAAAAAGCAATTAAATAAGTTTTACCATTAAAGCAGTGTTTATAAAAAACGCATTGCTTAACTATTTTCTTGTCGACTAGTTGTAAAATAGGTCACCACAAAAAAACCTTTTTATTTTAACGGAGTATATAACTGAAAAACTATTCTAAATGTCGGTAAAAAAAATTTTGAAATCGGATGAGAAGTTTTGGAGACAACATTAGTTTTTTATAATGTTAGTATACATCAGTATAGATATATACTTTACTATTTGAATCAAATTTTGTTTACAATTTTATGTGTTTTAATTTTTCTTACGCGGAACTATTTTAAAATAAAAATAGTTAGTTACTGTTTAGATTAGGCACCTGCCAGTAAAAGTTTAGTCAAAAGTGGTGTAGCCGTTTCGGAGATTAGCTGGAATAAACAGATAGACAAAAGACAAAGATTTTAAAAATTGTATTTTATATGCATTTTGTGAAAAGCTGTTACTTTGATCTTATAAACAGTTTCATTTTATTTATTTGTATAGATATATACTTTCCTATTTGATTCGGATTTTGTTCATCATACTTCTACCATTTCTAATTTTATTACTCATTTTTTGTTGGTTAAATAATAATTATTAATTAATTATTTCTTATTTTTTGTTTTTAATTATACGATTTAATGTTGAATCATTTTGTATCTCTTAATTTTTTTTATCGAAACAACTAAATTTGCAACTTAATAAATTTATTAAATAGTATAGAATATTAAACTTTTATAATTTTTATTGTTTAGATTATAAGCGATTTCTGACTTATAACATGTCATAATGGAATATTCAGATTTTTTACATTTGGCCGTAGTTTTTTTTTGTGAGCTAAAACAAAGACTTAAGTTGAGTCTTTGCTGTTTTGTCGTTTGTAGCTCCTAACAAGCCGACGCACATACGGGTGTTTGAGCATTCTACGCGGCCATAAGTCAATTTATCAAACTTCAGAAAACAAATCTTTAATTGGCTACAGGCGTAAGAAGACATTTCAGGGAACTATAAGCAACTCTTTCCATCCCTCTCCTCATTTATCTTTCGCGTCAACGTCAATCGGAACTTGATCATTGTGTAGTGTGTAAGTATCAGTTCTCGACGCTTTTTTGCAAACATTTAGTTTCAACGTGAATAAAAATTTTTCTTTGTTTTGTGATGAGCAAAAAGTGATAGATTCTAATTTTAGAGGTATGTAACTACTCCATTACCTGTTATTTAAGTAAATATTGTTTCATAATTGTATATTTTTTATCATTTCAATGTAACTCTTTTTATAAGGCTGTTTTTATATAGTATTTTATGTTCAGAAAACTAAAACTAATACTATCGGGGTAGATCCGGTAATTGTTCTAATTGATATTAAAAATTTATAGTAGGAACTATAAAAATAATCAAAAATTTCAGTACTTCAATCTTTTTTCCAAAAAAAAATCGGAATACGAAAATGATGTCTTATGCAAATTAATTCAAAATTTTATTGTTATAGATGTAATGGGTACCTCGAGAGTAAAAGTAGTATCTCACAAATACTTGTTCGACCTTATGAAAAATAAAAATTTGCGGAATTTGAAAAAAAAAACAAAATTTTTTAAAAGACTAACTTTTTTCTCATGACGACTTAGCTGAGGACGAATTCAAAAAACTTAAATTTAATTTTGCACGTTTCAAATCGAAAATAAGACAAAGATGGACTAAAGCTCATAAAAAAGAAGCTGTTTTCCTAAAAAACAATATTCTGTGGTTGGTAGGCATATTTGAAATTCCCGTGACAACACAAAATCGACCAAGCCGCCCACGGAAATCGTTTGAAAAGTCGAGTGAAAGGACCAAAAGAAGGAAAACTGAGGAACTCGGCTCCTCTTTGGAAGATGTTTTTTTAGTTCACGCAGCGCAAGTCGAATACAGGAAATTTGGGAAACGAGATGCTTCCAATATTCTTAAAAAAATTACTAGCACACCAACACGTGCCTCAAAATACAAAAAAGCTTATAAAACTACCACAAAAAGTAAAAAAACTCTACAGTTGAGACGCGTGGGTACACTAAAGATGTTTATTGATGCTGATTTAACACGAGGGCAATATGAAATAATAAGAAGAACAAGAAGAAAAAGTTCTTCCGCGCTATAGTCTTTTGCGACAGGCAAAAATAGAATGTTATCTGCCCCCAAAAGCGTGCACAGTACCGAGTACCTGTGCTACAAGCCAACTGCAATCACTAGTTGATGTTACAGCTAAACGTTTATCAGAATTTCTAGAAAACGTCTTATCAACAATAGAAGAGAATAAAAGGAACACTTTAACAATGGTGTGTAAATGAGGATGTGACGGATCTCAACAACCACAATATAAACAAAAATTTGACAATGAAGTGGATTTAGATGCAAATATATTTCAAGCTGTTTTGTGCCTGTAAAATAAGTGGAAAAAACAATGAAAAGGTATTGTGAGAATGTCCGACACCCCTTCTCCTTGGTGGTGCCGACCGATAAGATTCCGTTTTGTGAAAGAGACTACTAATGTCACAAACGAAGAAATAAATTACGTAAAGAATACCATAAACACATTAATTGCGACTGAAGTCGATATTCATAGAAAAAGTTGTTTATTAAGCATAAGTTTATGACTACGGTCGACGGAAAACTCTGTAATGCAACTACTGGCACAACATCCACAAGTCGTTGCTACATTTGTGGTGCAACTTCAAAAGAATTCAATAAACTGGATCATAAAAGGGATATATCTTTTAAAGCTACTGAATTCGGGTTATCTATTTTACATGCCAGGATTAGATTTTTGGAGAGCATCCTCCATTTAGCATACAAGTTACCGGTAAAAAATACCGTGAAAAAAGACAGAAGAAGAGAAACAAATCGAGAAACAGAGAAAAACAAAAATACAGACGAGGTTTCGCAATGAAATGGGTTTGTTAGTGGACATGCCAAAAGCAGATCTTGGAAATACAAATGATGGTAACACTAGCAGGAGATTTTTTGAAAATCCAAAATTAACCTCCAAAATAACTGGCATAAGTTACTTAATTTTCCGATTAAAAGTAATATTGGCAACTTTCGGAAGAGGCAGCAGAGCGAGGAACAAATATTTTAGAACTTATCGCCAAGATTATTCCCGAAAATTTTCAAGAGAACCATGTAATAGAGATATTTTTAATAGGCTGCTTTTGAGCTCGAATCCTTTGCTTAGTAGTATGAGGATTATAAAAAAAAAAAAAATAAGTTCGTTCAGTTCCGAAACATTGACATTACTTCTACCCGCACAGCCAAACCCAACAGTTCCATCAGAAAGGGATGAAGATGAAATTTCCAAAGAAGATTAGCCGAAGAAACTTTTTGTAGTTACCTAAATTATATGTTTTGTACCTACTTGTATTTTGACGAGGCTTGTGAGGCAATAAATTTCATAATATTTGTATTTTGTTATATTGTATGTTTTTATAATAAACATATATTTTGTAAAAGAAATATATTTTCATCAAATAATACATATTTTTTATTTTTATTTTATCTTAGCATCGTTTTATATCATTTAGGGCCTGCTAAAGACAAAAAATAATTTTGACCAGCTAGATCGTTCAAATACCCGTATGTGCGACGTTTTGTAAGACGTTACAGTTTGCATCTTCAAAACGCTAATTGTTATTTGTTGGTACTTTCTTGTCTATACTTCAGATTCTATAAATTGTTTTGTTCATAAACCTTTTTTTTAATAGTCATATTAAATTTTAATCAAAACTGATAAATTAAAAAAAATAACAATAGTCAAAACTCTAAGCAATTTAAGATAATGTAAATAAAACAAACGTAAAGTAACATTGCATGTATTTAAAAGATATAAATCATAAAAATGTAAAGTACAGTTTGTTTTTGAACAAATAATAATACATAATATGTTTATTAGCGGTTAGGCAACGTTATGCATTCTTTTTAATCACTTTCATTTCTGTATAGTATAATAAATTATGAAAGCCTCATTTAAAAGATCTGTACAAATTTTTTTTGCACCACAGATATAAAATTTGAAAACAAAGTCATTTACAGCTGTGCAGATGTTATTGCATTAGTTTCGAATGTACGTTCAAAGAAAAAACAGTTGGTTTGTAAATAAAATTTTTTAAGATATGTAAATTATAGTCCGTAAACCCAAAAATTGTAATTAAATGTAATTATACATTAGAAAAACTAAATGCAAGTTAATTAGACTTTACTGCTAGTTCTGATTTCTTGCAGAGTTTTTTTAATGCAAAAGAAACGGCAACAATAGTTTATCGAACTTTTGCTTGTGTATTGTTATAAAAAAAGTTATGATTATAAAATTTGTTTATTAGTTGTTTAGAAACTTTACAATGGTTATTTGAATTTGTATGTTTGAGAAGTACATTAGTAGTAGTAATTATTTTACGTAAATTTATAAATCTAAGAAGAATTGCGGACGATGCAGCAATAACGGTTCTATAGAGAAAAGTTTGGTATTGCATAAGATACATCTTTCTTAAATATAAACTGCTTATTCTTTTAAAATCCCAAATAAAATATTATTTAAATCAATGCATTATATGAATAATATTATCTATTGAATCCATGTTAAATTAAATACAAAAACAAATTAAATTTGTTTTATATTTATTTTTTGATTCTACGGACACATTTTTTTAAGTTAAAATAGGTTTAAAGCAGGGTAAATCTTATTTTTAAATATTACTAAGTTACAACACTGTTACAAAAGGTTTGTTAAGCTAAAACGTGTTTATGAATAGAGTTTTTTTGACATTTACGCTAAAATACGTTTGAAGAGCTCTGTAAATTGATTATAATTTTTTATGAAAATAGCTGTTTTGTATTTACGTCAATGTGTGTTATAAAACTTGCGTAAATCGCTCGTTTAAACAATTAATAATTTCAAATTATAAGCAAAAGTATTTAAACACTGTTATTTTTACGTTTCTAATTGACTATTTCTTTTACAGTATCATTTTTTTAAGTAAGAAGATTGCCAAAGTACAATACATTTGTTCTATTAACAGTTTTATTTTTTATATTTAAATGAAATTTTGCAGTAAAAATATTTGTATTATAAATCACAACCCATGTTATTCTGTTGCAAGAAAAACGTTGATAATCCAAGATCGTAATTGTTGAAAGAACTTGACAAAATTGTTATTGGTTTAAACTTTATCATGAATAACTTTAATTTACTGGCAAAAGCAAAATGTTGTATGATATTTTGCCAACTGGTCCGGCTCATTTCTAATAAGTTTTACTTGAAATCAATGTTTAAAAAAATTAAAATAGTAAACGATTTGAGATCAACAAACATTGCATATATTTAAAACACTGTTTTATAAATAAAGATGAATTGCTAAAAGTTAAGAATTAAATAATAGCAACACTTACAACTTTTAACATAAACGTAGACAAAATATAAAATTTTGATATACAAATTCTTAATTGTGATTGGAGTAATCAGTAGTGTGTTTTAAGTATTACAATTATAAATTTTTAAATTTAGGTTATTTATTTTTACGTCACTTGTTCTTTTTCTAAAAGGTGTATTTCTATTTGAATTTAATAAATAACTAAATGTATAGTATATTCATAATTTCTAACTTGCAATAATTGCAGCCGAGCCGAAGAATATACTCGTTGGCAATGACAACTATTCCTTTTTTATACAACATACTATTTAGATATCACCAACACAGTTTTAACTTCTTATTTGTTTTATTTGACTTTCATCAATATTTAAATATAAGATTCTAAATAACTATACCTATTGTAAAATTTGTAAAAAATAGTTTCGTAAAATTATATTTTTTAAAACCTCGACTATTTTTCTTAGGTTACATGCTAAAAAAATTGTTATTGATTAAAGTTTGGAAAGCAAGTTTGCCTATGCTTGTTGAAATTATTGTCATAAACATTCAATTAATTCTTAAACTTTAGGTTTGATTAAAACAGAAGGATTTACTTCAACTAAGTTCCAAGCATACGGAAATACTTAGATGACTTTCCGTTCCTTCTTGCTTTATATTGCTAAACTTTGAAACTCTAAATTATATCTACTTGTTTTTCGTCTATTGGTTTATTACTATTTTGAAGTTTATTCTACAACTTTTCCCATTTGGTTTGTTCTGTAATTACAAATTTTTAAAATTCAACTAACTTGTACAGAAGTACGTTTATTTTATGTAAAATATAAAAGTTAATTATTAATTACAAAAAATATAAAAATTATTCTTATCTATGTTTTCTGCAAACAAGCAATTTTATCTTATTACATTAAAATTAGAAAGTATTATTTTTTGATAGAAGTGTACGTTCAAAACGCGTGTGTGTAACGATAAGCCAGAACACGATGTGAAGGGGAACAATAAACCACGTCTCAACAATTATGTTAATTAAATGTGTAAAATTAAGCGTAAACTAATAGTGTGGGTGCTTCCTTATTATCAGGCCTGATAGAAAACTTAACAAAAAAATGATTAAAACCTTATAATTCATTAATAAAATTTTCACCGCAACGCATCTGTCCATAACAACATTTTGGTTCTACGCGAGACGGATTCGTATAATTACTGGATAAATAAATTTATATATTTTTTTAGCTAACATTTTGTGTTATGACTGCATTTACAAGGCCAGAACGCTTCATTCGATTATTCAACGCACAATACAATTATCACAAATCATCTCAACACACATCGCTTATTTACTTGCACTTATAAGTGAAATTGCAATATTAACTTATTTTTGCATTTCATTTAATTTTTGAATTGACGTATATACTTACAGAATGTCTACAAAGTTATATGAACACGTTATGCTGACACATATTTTGATAACACGCCTAAAGAATTCATTATCGTGTGGTATTTATTGTAAGCATCAAATTTGTGAAGAATTTCAATAACAATCAAGCAGTTGACGACACGTGTTAATCAGCGTAAGCGCTTCAAAGTAAATATAACAAGACATGAAAACGCAGGACGACTTTTTAATTCTCAAATTTGACAAAGGTCATCATACACAAAAGTGAATACAAAAAAAATACTGATTTTACTTAATGACGACAAAATCTACAGTAAAATAGACATAAAACTTACTACCAAATTTCAAAATAAAAATAACCATCTCAGCAAGCCACTATACGATAACTCTTATGAATTAATTACAAAAATTAAAGATACATTAATAGCGCCTAATCATAATATTGTATTATTCTGTGAAACTATTAAGATAATATTGGAGTGAGTTAAAGAGCCACACTACATTAGAATTAGTTGTCTAAATTATTGAATTTTTATTTGAGTCTAGTTATTTTATGTTCAATGACAAAATGTATATGCAAAAATTTGGCACTGCAATGGGAAATCCAGCGTCATCTATACTAGTTTATCTTGCAATGTCTGATTTATTCAAACATGCCAAAAACAAAATGACATTTAGTTATGTTATGTTGACGATATGATTACATGCATTCATGAAAAATTGATAACATCTTTAACGGTTACAACCAACATCTAAAATTTACACCATTTCCAATATACTGTACAGTAAAACTATTGATAAAACAAACATAATCGAAAAACACAATGTAGTATACAAACTAGACTGTACTAATTGTAATGTATGTTATATTGGTCAAGTGAAACAAAAAGTAAAAAATTGGATCAACAATCTTAAATACAACTGCAATATGTTGAAAATAATTTAAAAAAAAGTTAGTTTTAGAAGTGACATATATCAACTTACACAAAAAAACAATATTAATTGCAATAACATCACTAACAATTTAAGTAACATATATTTAATTAAAAAAATTGCATGATAATTTTTTATAGGTGAATGTGTTATGGTTAATTTTATGTATTAGTCTTACCATTCTTATGTTGTGCGATAACTTCTGAATTTATAATTACTTGTTTATTGTTTGTTTAACGTTCATGTCTATTGTTTTCTTTGTAAATGTTTAAACTTTTATTCATTGACTTAATCATAATTGTAAAAAATAGAATAATTAGAGTTATTAGTGGCAAAATGCTTGTTGGACTAATGGACCGTCTTCACTTAATAACCTTTTGTTGTATGTTTTTTGTTTATAGTTGTATTTGTTAAAAAAATTCTTAGTTATTATGTTAATGTAATATGTGGTTCACTTACCGTTGCTAAATTTTCAATGGCCGGAAAAAATACACACTTGAGGCACAAAACGTAGCCATGAAAAAAGATTAGAGTGTTTTTTATATTGCCTTTCTTACGTGAAGATAAAACGCCCAATTACAAAGTAATTTTCTAAGTACATTAGGTGCATCGCACATAAACAGCTATAGACTTTTGAAGATCAATTTAACCAATTTCAATGGCGACGTTAAGGAAATCAGCAACTACTGTTTTACGTACGCTTGTAGATAGTTCCACCATAAACTTAGAAATTTTAAAGTTAAGTTTCTAAAGTTTTCAGTAGACGCCTAAGATTTTTTCCTTTTCAGCATGCTTTTTTAAAAGTTAGATGACAAAACGCGTACAAATTTGAAGTAGAACATCGAGATACCAAGATACTTTCGTACCATCAATTAATAATTTATTTAGAAAACCAAGCTGAAGCTTTAATTTCTGCGTAATTTCTGTCATCCATTTGTAAAATAACAAAGTAACGAACTACTTATCCGCATGTACATTTTTCAAAAAATATTAAACGCTTTAATTCTGCATCGTCTATCGGTACAGCTACTACCATAAAACAAAATAATCCGTATAAATGTACAGTATGTTTTGCAACGCATTTTTTTTTCAGTGCCCTCATTTGGTACTTCCCGTATATAAAAGATTTGAAGTAACTAACCGCTACAAATTATGTAAAAACTGCCTTAGTCTTTTACACTTATAGCAACATTGTAGGGCAAATTCAAGATGTCATGTATGCCTATAATCACTACATATATTTCTTCACAGTAGCAAATACAACAAACGACTTCTGTTCTGCCTGCTACTAAAATTTATACAATAACGTTTAGTGTTATGACAAACACTGTCACAAGTAAACCTTTTACAGTTTTGTTATCAACTGCCGTGGCTGAAGTCATGAATATACGTAGCAGTTATCAAAGTGAAACTTGTCTTTGCAAATTAGGACTTTCTCGTAGATAAAATTCAACCGCTATAGAAAGTTTAAACAATATGGTTTCAGAATGCACCAAAGTATTACACAATGCTACATACGCTCACGCAATCAAACAGATCTTTATAGTAAAACAAATTTGTCTTTAACAACCACAAATAAAACTTAAAATCGTCGACTAGCATCATGTTAACGGTTTAAAATTAGCTGACGATAACTTCCATATACTTTCAGATCTTGACATTCTATTGGTTGCTGAACTCGCACCATACTTTATCAAATGTAATTGCAGAATAGGAACACAAGATTAACTTGTAACCGTAGACAGCGTTTTTGGTCGGGCTTGTTCTTTATCTTTTCTAAACAGGCTACTGATAAGTTGTCATATTTTGACGGTACCATCTCACGATAGTTGCATATAAAAACATTGCTGTCAAACGTTTATTTTTACATTTCCTTTACCGTTTAGAAGTCGCTGTGAACTTTTGTTTACTTGGGTGTTATTTTAAGACAATTAGGTAATTTTATTTCTGTTAAATTTTCCTCGGTAGTGAAATCTATTACGTTTTTAGCAGATGTGCTAAGGAAAACGTATTGCAAGTATTGGTCGAATTTAACGTTTGGCGTTACTACGATTGACAAAGAAATGTCGGTTTGCTAAGTTTTGTACTCATATTTTACTTTTTATCATTGTCGATTCTCAACTTATCTCGCGACTGAATAGTAGACGGAGTAGTTTAATCGACAAAAATTTATATTTAAACTAAAATTATTCAATTATCTTTGTTAGCAATTGAATATACTTAGTTGTTTGGTGGGTTGCCTGAACAAAGGAGCCTACATTGATATTATCGTTGTGATATTACTATATTAGGTAAAAAATCTCTAATTGTTATTGCTCTATTTCTTTCTCTTGATTTTATCAACAATTCTCACATTTTTGAAATAAATAAATTATTTAAAGCGTTGAATAATTAAACATAGTTAACATAATAGTGATTTATTTAACAAGCTACTGTTTAAACTCGTTTTAAAACCCTCGTTTCATTTGGGTTTTAAAATGCCCACCATAAACGAGTTAAATACAATATATTTTATTGTTCGATCAGAGATTATGAGATCCCCAAAATCAAAAAGTTTTTCAAAAATAGTTTATGTTGAGAAATGCGTTAAAACTGTCAAAGACGGTTTACAACAGCAAATAATTTAAATTTATAACAGTTAAAAACAATAAATTTATTATACAAACTAAAAAGCATTTGAATTAATAAACGTTACAATTCGTGTAGTTTTATTCAAACTACTTATAAAAAATTAAAAATCATTTACTACAATGCACGTAAGAATTGTTTCTATTTAAATACGTACCTGGGCTAGAAGCGGACCGCGTTCTAACGCTGTAACAGAACGGATAATTCCTTAAATGAACAGTAAAATAGTATTCAATTTTCTTGTACCACAAAGGGTAGTTGAAGTTGAGTCAACTAACGTACTAGTACTAGCAAAAAAATTATTAATTCTAACGGGGATTCAAGTAAGCTTGTGCTGGGATTTGAAAAATTAAAAACTTTTTACAAATAATTAAAGTTTACAGGTTAGTACACGGGCGCTGTTATCAATTTAATTTAGTTATAATTAAGAATTTACGGTTTGCGTTGATTGCAAGTACTTAGTTACAATGACAATGTTACAAAATAAATTACGGTAAAATTTAATTACGGTAGCGGCAATATATAAGATGTTGCAAAACTGGTTCTAATAATAAAGTCAAGCTTCTATTGGGGCAAATTAAGATAAATGCTTTAGAGATAAATTTCGTGACAGAATTATTAATTACAGAAAACACATTCAAAAACCAAGTCATCTAGCAGAAGTATGGAACGTCTCAACAAATTTTAAGCCATCTTGGCTTAAGCGATTTATCTTTACGCCAACTCAACTACGTTCGGGGTTTAAAATATGATTTATGTAGAAACTAGCGGGTGTAACAAAACGTCTTAACACATTTTAAACTATTTTGGCTCAAACAATTTATTAATTAGTTAACGAGTTTGGTTGGTGCAAATAGCACCAGACAATTTTGCGGTTAGTGGTTATCATAATAAGAAGTTTTTTTGACGTTACGAAAAACTTTTACACGACAAGTTAACTTAAGATACATGAAAATAACCGGTGCACAGCAGTTTATTTACTAAGTTTAAACGAAAAATAACAATCTACAGTAACTGTCGTCAGGTTTGAAAGCAAAAACCATTGCAGAAACAGTTTGCCAGATACAAACTAGTAGGCCGCAAAATGTTATTTACGGTTAAGTATAGGTATCAGAAAAAGGTTATACCAAGAACAAGTCATGCAAGAGAGGACGCGTTTTTTGGTTCGAATAGCTGCCTTTATATCTTATTTCGTTATGCTTGAATGCTTGTTAGGCAGAGGAAAGTCATACACTTTGAAGCGATAGAAGTGGATCGCGTTTGAGACTCTAAAGGTCAAGCGTAATTAATAAAAATTCATATCCAATTAAAAAAAGGCCATTTTTGCCATTTTGTTACACACATTTTTTGTTGATATATATTTTTATCTGATTTTTTATTATAGCACAATCAGATTTTTTATAGCAATCCTGTAAATTTTACAAACTTGTGTTTGCAATTAAGGCTCTCAAAAAATGTAAGCTCAAACTACACTGACTTTAAAACAATTAATATAAATGTAACTAAACTAATATACAAAACAACAAACACTAATAAAATTTATAGCTAACTACTTAAGAAAATAATCACTTACAAATAATTTATATATTACTGTAACTGTACCGCGAATAAGCTATTACATTCACAACGCACGAGTTAAAACACTTGTCGTCAAAGTTAACAATGGTTTATGCAACCGGGTTTGGCTATGTGATTATTTATTTAGCACTGACTTCATTTTTCTTTGTTTGCCCTTTATATTTTAGTCTAGAATATTCTGATTTCTTAAATCGCATTGAATATTTTCCAGGCGCTAGAATGTTTTTGTGCATTCAATAATAAACAATTTTTACAGTTTTGTTAAACAGTTCATTATGTTGCTACATTTTTTAAGCTTAGTAGTTAACAAGTATTTATTAAACTAATATTAGTAAGTACAAGTAATCTTATTAACTAGTAATTGCTGATTATATAACAAAAAATTATGTAACGAAAACTAGATGAACTAATGAAATAAAATTTAAACTTTACTTTTACTGTTTGGTTTGTTATTTATTACACAGGTATAAAATTCAATTTTATTGTTATTATTTAAAAATAAATTAATGATTGTTATTAAATTCACTGAATAGACAGTACGATTAGCCTTTGTATATAGGCAATCAACAATTGTCAGCGAGAGATCTAGTGTGCTGATATGAAGAGTTAAAGTAACAAGTAAATGTATAATTATTACTGACCCCTACACAGCCTCATGTAGGTAAATTGTGGCTTGGATAGTCAGTAATGCAGTAGATACGATTTAAGAGGTATCAGTCCTGCACAGCCTCATGCAGGTAATTATGGCTTGGTCCACTGATACGTAAAACCGTCGAAGTAAAGGAAGTACAATTTAAGAGGTATCAGTCCTGCACAGCCTCATGCAGGTAATTATGGCTTGGTCCACTGATACTTTAAACTGTAGTAGTTGAGACAATCAAAATACGGTTGTAAAATGACTGCTGATTTATTAACATTATTTACAAGTATTTATATACATAAAAATGCTTAGCTCTACATTCAACTATTTCATTACTAGCCTACATTATAAAATATTTGCTTATGTGTTATATGGCATTGTAAAGAATTTGTTAACACAATACACGTTGTGACATTGGCAAGAATGTGCTGATATACATTATATGCATTGTAAGGAATGTGTATAGAATTACATCACAATTATTAATTTTTAACTTAGAAATTTTATAATTTATATTTGTAAAATTTAGAGGTTTTAGATTAAATTAAAATAATTTATGTTTGTAGTTCAAACATTCTGCCGGGCGTCATCGGTACGAAGTGGTTGATTGGAATCTTCTGCTGCTTCGGTGTCGCCTCTATCTGAGTTGTCGTCAGGTGGTAATGGATTTAACATGAATTGTGCTGGGTTTACTGGTTTCTCTTGTCTCTTCTTCAGTAATTTCCACGTTATTAGAATTGCACTACCTGTAATTACTATAAGTGTTATTGTTGTTAAATTAATTACAGTCGTGGTTGTATTGATACGATGCCAGTATGTATGACTCTGTGATTGTTGAATCTCTTGAGCCTTATCTTGCAACTTGCCAAAATGATCAGATGGTGCTAAAACGGGTTCTTCTAATAGTTTCATAGCGTTATCGCACAATTCCTTCATTTGTTCGATTGTTTTATTGATTTGTTGTACGTCATAGTCAAAACTTGATATGTCAATAGCCATGTTCAGTCTTAGTTGTCCCCTTATTACTCTAGTTTTTCCAAATTCTTCTATTAGTAATCCCGGCCTAGGGTATTTGATGTTATATGAACCGTTTCCCGGTACCACCGTTGTACTTAATACTAGCATCATGCCTAATACAATTGTGAATCGGTCAAGTCTAGTAGGTTTTGATTGTGACTTTTGTTCGTTATCCTTTTCTGTCGGTAATTGAATTAATTTGGTAATTGGTCGTTTTAAAACTGCTCCCCCTTTTGTCTTGATTGTAACAACTCTAACATTTCCATCTGTTCCTGAGTGCACTTCTGTTACCCTTGCCAAAGGCCATTTGCTAGGAGGGTTATTCTCTTCTTTATGTAGAACTAAATCTCCTTTACTTATATTGTTTTGTGTTACCATCCACTTGGTTCGTTTTTGTAATGTATTTAAATATTCCTTGCTCCAAATCTTCCAAAAGTCATTTTTCATTCTTTGTATTAGTTTCCACCTTGTTAAACTGTTGTAGGAACTTCTCCAGATGGCTCATTTGGTGTGATTAATTCCTTCCCAATCAAAAATGTCCAGGAGTTAATGTTGCAATGTCATTTGGTTCGGATGTCAACGGACAAATTGGTCTAGAGTTTAGACATGCTTCTATTTGACATAATAATGTAGACAACTCTTCGTATGTTAGCGTGGTGGTCCCAATTATTCGTTTTAGATGATATTTTGTGGATTTCACAGCTGCTTCCCAGAGGCCTCCGATATGCGGAGCTGCTGGAGGAATGAAATGCCAATGTATCCCAACTGTTGTCAATTTTTGCTGCATGGAATCATCTTCTAATATGTTCTTCATCTCTTGTTGTAATGCTTTATTAGCTCCTACAAAAGTCGTTCCATTGTCACTATATATGTGGCTACTGTTTCCTCTTCTTGATGTAAATCTTTTAAAGGCAGCAAAAATGCATTTGTAGTCATATCACTCACAGCTTCTAAGTGTACTGCTTTTGTAGCTAAACATACAAAAATTACAATGTATCCTTTGTACGAGTGATTTCCTCGTCCTTTAGAAGTTCGAATCTGTATAGGTCCTGCGTAATCTACTCCTGTGTGAGTGAACGGTGATGATGGTGTTACTCTAGGGGCTGGTAGCACCCCCATTACTTGCTGTAACGTTGAACTTCTATACGGTAAACATTTCATACATTTATGGATTTCTTGACGAATGATTTGTTTGACGTTTATTATCCAATACTTGCGTCGTATATATGCTGCAGTAAGTTGGTTCCCACCATGTAATAGTTTGCAATGTACATCTCTTACAATTAATTTTGCGATTGCACTGTTATGTGGTATAAGTATAGGATGCTTTTCGTTATATGGTAATATGGAATGTTGAAGTCTTCCCCCAACTCGAAGAATTCCATTTGAGTCAAGAAATGGTTGTAATGGCAGTAGTCGACTTTGCTTGTCAATGACTTGTTTTGTTGGATTCTTGTGATTTCTTTTTCCATTCCTTGTGTTGGATCAATTTTATAATTCGTATCATACTAAGGTTTAGTTCTTCTGTTGTAATATATCTTGGGTTACTTGACCGGTTTCTGCACTTTGCTGAGAATCTAATACAATACGCAACTACCCTAATAAGCTTTTGTAACGATGAAAATCTTGATTCCAGTGTAAATTCTTCAATGTCGATAGTCAAGCTTTTTATTTGTGGTTTTCGAGCTTCTTCCGTTGTTGTAAAGATACTGTTTAATGTTGGTAAAGTTAACGAATTCAATTGTAACCACTGTGGTCCCTTCCACCATAAATTAAATTCCTTTAACTTAGATGGTGCTATCCCTCTGGATATTATGTCAGCAGGATTGTCACTTGTTTTTACGTGTCCCCAACTCTCACTTGGTGTTATTCCACAAATTGTACTAACTCTGTTAGCTACGAATGTTTTCCACTTTTCCGGACCTGCTTTTATCCACGATAAAGCTATTGTTGAGTCCGACCAACAAAAAACATTGATGTTCGACATACATAAATCATTCAGGGTTTGTTGTACCATTTTGGCCAATAATTCTGCAGCACATAATTCTAATTTAGGAATTGTCTTTCTTGTTTTCAGTGGTGCTACCTTGGACCTGGCATATAGTAGTTTTATGTAGTTATTTCCGTTTGTATATGTAACCTTGCTGTATATTACTGCTCCGTAAGCCTTTTCTGATGCATCACAAAATCCATGTAGTTCTATTTGTTGTAATTTATTTGTATATCCCATCCATCTGTCTACAGATATTTCTTCTACGCATGGTAATTCTTCTCTAAATTTAATCCATTCTTGTTCTATTTCATTGGGAACAGTTTGGTCCCAAGAGATTCCTTTAATCCATAACTTTTGGACTAATAGTTTAGCCTTTACTGTAACTGGGGCTAGCCATCCTAATGGATCATACAATTTAGCAATATCCGATAAAATTGATCGTTTTGTAAAACGTAATTGTTGTTGACTTATATAGACCTTAAACGTAAAACAATCCTTCCTTGGTGACCAATTCAAACCCAAAGTTTTCTTGGTTCCTTCTTCATCTATTTCCATCACATCCATTCCTCTGAGATCAACTGGTAAGGCTTGTATTAATTCTAAATTGTTGCTTGCCCATTTTCTTAACGTAAATCCTCCAGATTTACAAAGTTTGATTATTTCTTGTTGTAATTGTTTTGCCTCTTCTATTGTATCTGTTCCTGACATCAAATCATCTACATAGAAATCATTATTCACGACGTGTGACGCTGTTGGATATTTGTCTTTTTCATCGTCTGATAATTGTAAAAGGGTGCGGACGGCTAAGTAAGGTGCCGACGAGGTACCGTATGTAACGGTTGTTAGTTTATATTCTCTTATGGGCTCATCTTGCGAAAATCTCCAAATTATTCTGTGAAAATTCTGATCGTCGTCAGTAATTTTTATTTGTCGGTACATTTTCTCTATATCTGCAGAAAATGCTATTTTGTGTTTTCTCCATCTCAGTAAAATGCTTTTTAAATCTTGTTGCAATCTTGGTCCAGAATGCATTAATTGGTTCAAACTGATACCTGATGTAGTTTTAGCTGATGCATCAAACACGACTCTTAACTTTGTCGTTTCGCTGTTTTCTTTTATTACGGCTTGATGTGGAATGTAATATGTTTTTTGCGTTTGGTTAGTTTTATTTTCCATCACTGGTTTCATATGACCCAAGGATAAGTATTCCTGCATGAAATTCTTGTATTCCGTATATAATCCATCGTTTCCGTTAAACTTCTTTTCTAATTGTAAAAACCTTGCTATTGCTTTCTTTTTTGATTCTCCGAGCTTGTTAACATCATTGTTAAAGGGTATTTTAACAGTATAGTTACCATCGTTGTTCCTCAAATGAGTATTCTTATAATGAGTTTCGCAGTCTTCATTTGCATCACTTTTGTTTCTGGTTACCGCCACTTCCTCTAGTTCCCAAAATTTTGTAAGTTGTTGATCTTCTGCACATGCTATCATGCTTATAACTTTTGCTCTTGTTGATAATGCGTTAATTTTTCCTGACAATATCCATCCCAATTCTGTTTGTTGTGCCAAAAGCCCTTTGTCCAATCGTTGAACTCCTTCTAAAAATATGTCCTTAAGTACATCTACTCCTAGTATGATATCTATTGGGCCAGGTATGTTAAAGGCAGGATCCGCCAATACCAAATTCTGAAATGTATACCCGTCGTAGTCTTTAATTTTTTCTTCTGGAAGCACCTTTGTTAATTTTGGAAGTATTAATAGCTCGCAATCTGCTGAATATTGACTTGAGAAACGTGGATAAATTCTTACTTGTATTCGTCGTCGAACTATGTTTGATTCTTGTTTTCCAATTCCCGACACTTCTATGTGTACTGATTCTTGTGGTACTGCTATAACGTCTGCTGCATCTCTTGTAATAAATGATGCTTGTGATCCAGAATCTATTAGAGCCCGGAGATGTTCAAATTGTCCTGACCAAGTTTTTATTCGTAGCATAGCGGTTGCTAATACTGCTTTACCATGTTCTTTTGGTGTTGATATTAGTGTTGCTATATTTTCTTGTGATTTTTCGGAGTTGTTGTAGTAGCCGTTGCTTTGTAGTAAGTAGTTGATTTGCATGTATCAGAATGCAATAAAGTGTGATGTTTCTTGTCACATGTTGCACATCTCTTATGACTAAAACATTGTTCTTTTAAGTCATGTGCCAGGCAGTTATTGCATATCCTTTTATTATTTATTATTTTTACTCGTTCTTGTGGATTTAAATTGCCAAATTTTGTGCAGTAGTATATCTGGTGTGGACCTTTGCAATAGATGCAATTAGCTTTATTTGTATGGAATGTTTTTATCTTGTAACGATCTTGAAATTTGTAGTTTGTTCTATAATTTTTGTTAGCTTCGGTTTTTGTTAATTCTTCTCGTGTTTCTAAACACTGGAATCTTGTTCCTATAAACTTTAATAAACTGTCTAACGTTTGTATTTCGCGGTGCCGTTAGCGATTGTTCATAAAGTTGATGCGTTTCTCTGTCTAGTTTTCTTGTAAGTACATGGGCTACAATGCTTCCCCAATTGTCAGTATTAATCCCCATGTTCGTTATAGCTCTTAAACACTCCACTGTTGTATCATGTATCTTCTTTAAACCGTTGACACTCTCGTTTGTCAACTTAGGTAAGTTTATAATGCTGTCTAAGTATTTTGCAAGTAATATTCTTTTGTTATCATACCTGCTTGTAATTATTTCCCACGCGGACCTGTAGTTTGCTTCATTTGACTCAAAGTGTTGTATTAGTCTGCTAGCTTCTCCTCGTAAATGTGTTTTTAAGTATTGCATTTTCTCTGCGTTACTTATTCGAGAGTTGTCGTGTATAACTCTCTTAAATATGTCGTGGAAGGTAGACCATGTGTCATATGTACCTTCAAAAATTGGTATCTTTATTCTGGGTAGTACAACATGATCACTCTCTTGAGTTTTTTGTGTATTTCTGTCTTCTTTTAACTCTTGTAATTGTATTAGTAACAGTTGTACGTCAGTTTTTACTTTTTGGTATTCTTCACCGTCGTATCCTTCATCAACTAGTACGTCTTTGTATAGACGCCTTACTTCGCTCCATGCATTTGTAATGTCCTGTGTCGTAATTTCACAGTAGGCTTTGTTGACTGTTGTCTTTAGTTGTTCGTGTACTTCAACCATGTCTTTCTGTAGTAAATCTAGTTTGATCTTCAATCTTCTTAATTGAGATCCGCGCTCCGGATGTGAGCCGTTTGTCCGTGTTTGTAATGTGGCTGTTGTGTCACCTTGAATAGATAACCCTTCTTCGTACTTCAGTAGTAATGCTACCCCTTCGTCTTTTAGTTTTTTCGTTTGTAAGTAGAAATTGTTCTTGTAATATGGATGCTCGTTGTCCACTTGTTTCATCAAGATGTTGTGGGTTACTTCAAACTCTTCCCATAGTTGCTGTATCGTTGTTCTTTTACTCACAATGTACTTGTCCGTTTTTCTGTTTGGTGAATCTTTTTTCATGTTGACGATAAGCCTCTGGATGGACCCTGCTAAATCTTCTTGGGTTGTGAATAACTCGTTACGGGACGCCATCGTGTATTGAAGACCGTTAGTTGTGGGCAAAGAACTCAGTTGCTCGAAGGACCAATGTCAGCGAGAGATTTAGTGTGCTGATATGAAGAGTTAAAGTAACAAGTAAATGTATAATTATTACTGACCCCTACACAGCCTCATGTAGGAAAATTGTGGCTTGGATAGTCAGTAATGCAGTAGATACGATATAAGAGGTATCAGTCCTGCACAGCCTCATGCAGGTAATTATGGCTTGGTCCACTGATACGTTAAACCGTCGAAGTAAAGGAAGTACAATTTAAGAGGTATCAGTCCTGCACAGCCTCATGCAGGTAATTATGGCTTGGTCCACTGATACTTTAAACTGTAGTAGTTGAGACAATCAAAATACGGTTGTAAAATGACTGCTGATTTATTAACATTATTTACAAGTATTTATATACATAAAAATGCTTAGCTCTACATTCAACTATTTCATTACTAGCCTACATTATAAAATATTTGCTTATGTGTTATATGGCATTGTAAAGAATTTGTTAACACAATACACGTTGTGACATTGGCAAGAATGTGCTGATATACATTATATGCATTGTAAGGAATGTGTATAGAATTACATCACAATTATTAATTTTTAACTTAGAAATTTTATAATTTATATTTGTAAAATTTAGAGGTTTTAGATTAAATTAAAATAATTTATGTTTGTAGTTCAAACAACAATCTTCTAACACCACCTTAATAACAAAAAAAAATGTTACAGATTATTAAAATGTAAATGTAATAATTATTGTATTGGCTGTTATACTTCTAATAAGTTAAAATTACCGAAATACTTTTATGTAATTTATACATTTTCGTTTCATTAATTATAGAGGTAATAAATTATATGTAATGTAAAGTAATATAAGTAGCAAGACGTCCATTTATTTTTAAATAGTGGAAGAAATTATGTTTTACGGCATTAATAAATCACTTTTTTAACAACTTTGTGAAAAACTGTAGTAAAATCAGTCAAGAAATTACTGTATTTTCTCAAATCGAAGTAATTAATTCAGAATGCATTTGTAACAAAATAAAAACGTCTTTGTTCAAACTAGTTAATTACAATTAAAATCTAAATTTTGATCATTTATTTTTAAGATAGAATTTTTATACGTTTTAGTTACTCGTTATTGTAATATCCGTTAGAAATACCGAATAAATAACTGAATTCTAATCAAAACAAACTTAAACTTAATCAATTTTGCGTTTGCTTTAATTTGTTATTGTTGGTAATAATATATTAATCAAATATTAAATAAAATGTTAAAAATATTATTAAAAAATACAAAATCTTACTGGCGCAAAAACCGCATTTAAAAAGATCTAAAACTCAGAGACTACGATAAATTAAAGTAAATATCAAAAGAATAGGTAATAAATCATGGATTTAGAAAAATCAGCTCCCGAGGGAGTTTTTGACCTTTGTAAATTATAGGATTTGGTCATAACATTCTCGTATTTTCGGGTCCTTGTGGATCCATTATGTATATGCAGATGCAATAAATCAGGATTAGTTCACCTAATTTCCCTTTGCAAATGTGTTTAATCGTATTACAATTGCTTTGTCTGAAATGGTTTTTTAAATTGTTTTACGCATAAAAATTGATGTAATGGGTACTTGTTAAGTGGAGTTGTTTAACTTAATTTTTTCAAAAACCATAATGAAAATGTATTGGTGTGAATTGTATTTTAGAGTACTTACAGAGTGACTGTTAACTTAAATGTTATTTTATTTTTATCAGTTTGTATAATTTTTTTAAAACTAACAATTAATTTTGCTTTTGTAAATTTAGAATTTTTTAGATATTTACGTTTAAAACAGTTTAAACAGTTATAAATATAATATTTTTAGGTTGCGTTCTAATTGCGGTTTTACCTTGCTTTCTGTAAACCCAGTTAACTTGCACAGGGATTTCTAACAGAAGCGTCGTTGTACATGATTGTGATTTATCATATATATTCCACAGTCTTGAAGAGCGCCAGCCGTGAAATCAGACTTCAATTTCCGACAAAGCTTTGCTTCCTGCTTTAAGCAAAACCCGATTTCTTTTTGCCTTTTTATGAAGGCTTATATATAAGCCAAAGGAAAAATACCTTAGGATAGCTGTTTTTTAGTCATAACATAAAACTATATAGGCTACTACGCAAACTTTTTCTAGTTAAGATAAGTGTAATGTACCGATTAGATATCCGCTGAAAAAGTACGTAGAATTTTGTTACTTCTGAAAAGAATACAAATAGTTTTATTTAATTTTGTAAAAATGCAATTGAATGCTTATAAACATTGTGTTTTAATAAACGTTTCAAAAATTTATTTTGTGCTATTGGACGTACATTTACTGTCAAAATTTTTTAAGTTTTAATTTTTTCTTAATAAATTTTTTATTATTATTTATTCATCTTTAAATTTTTACTTTTACCTGGTTTTAATCTTAATGTTACCTTTTAATACAACTTTTTATTAACTAAGTTTATATAATCACAATTCATCTTATTTATTATTTTTTATGTTTAACAATAACAAATTAGTTTTAGTTGTTTCAACTTCTAACCCTATCAAAATCATATGTTTTCTATAGAAATTAATTCGTATAGTCAGTGTATAAAATAATTTTCTAATTTAAAAAAAAATATTTGTTAATATTGTTTAAAATAATGGCAAAATCAATTATAAGTTTAATGTTGTATATACACATTGCATTTGTTTTTAATAATCTTACAATTTAATTAAAAACAAAACAAAAAGAAAATATGTAATAATTTATCATGTCTTATTTTGGCAGAGCGTTATAAATTATAGAGTAATAAGTATTAAGTAGAAACTGTATTAATTTAATACGTTCGCTCAAATTTATGTAATATGTTTTTTTATAGAAAGTTTTTAATTTAAAAAAACCTATTTAATTATTATACACAAAAAAGTACATGACAATAATTGTGCACAAAATAATTAGCTTCAAACTTTATAAAATTAAAAAAAATGTAACACTGTAGAATATATATGACTGTAATATTATTAATAGTAAAATGTTTTGTATTTATACGTTATATTCAATTAGTTTAGCAACAAAATTGTATTTTACATAATTTTGAATCAAAATGAAAGACAAATACGATAATAATATTATAAAAAAAGAAATATTCATTTAATTACAAATAATGAATATGAATTATTTTGTTGACTGAACGGTTGCTTATTTACACATTGTTACAGAAAAAGACGAAGGTACGGCATTAAAATTAAAATGTAGTTTATTAAAACAGTTTATGAAAAAATTTAACAAACCAAAAACTGTTAAAATTTAATTGTGAAAAATACTAATATTGTTTAATTATTAAAAAAAAACATTTATGCAGGTTTTAGTACTACTTAATAGTAACGACGAGCGTTGTCAAAGTAAAAGAAAGAACAAATTGCGTTATTACAAATATTAATTGTGTTTACTACAAAACGTAATCAAAAATAATACAAACGATAATAAAAGCGTTAAAATTATACAATTGAAAACTAAAATAATGAAGCAGCTAATAATTGTTGCAAACAATGGTTGTTAACATTGTAACGTGCTCAGTAAAAAGTTGAACGTTACAGTTTCATCTTGTACTTTGTAACTGGAGTTACTTTTGTTGATTAAAACTTTTTTGTTTGTTGGGTTTCTGGTGAGTCGTTACTTTACAAATATTTTATCGGTAGTACAAGTGTACTTACCTTTTTCTATTTTTTTCTTCCCAGGCTAGCTCAGTATAAAAAACATAAGGTTAATCAAGAATTAGTTACACAACTTTATCTATTCAACAAAGTTAAATTATTGTTAATACTAACTATTGTCAATTTAATGGAAATTAAATTTAGCAACTGCAAAATGATTTTTGGTAATTTGATACTCTAGCAGGTTTGAAAGGGTTACTTAACTTGCATTTGGCGTTGCTTTGAAGCGAATTATGTTTTTACTCTTTTTACAAATTCGTGATATCAGAAAAATAGATGCAAACAATACAACTAAATTTATTTATTACCGTTAATATTTATAAGTTCAAACAACCTATTTACTTCTTACATAAACGCATTTAATTCTTACACAAACAACCAAACGAAAACAAAAACAAAGCTTAAAAGGCCATTTTATCAAAAAGTGTTAGTAGTAAAATACCTATTCAAATTCGAACTCAAAATTATATTCAATAAAATTCCGCGTTATTGTTTTTCTCTTTCATCGTTAATTAGCAATCATAATAGAATTTATAACAGAGTACCTGAATTTTGTACGTACAACGCCTATGCGAATGCTTCGATGACGATTCTCACTTTAAACCGCCTGCGAATGATGCAGTAGGTCAGTGAGCTTCTGCCGACGGTACCTCAGCTCTTGGTTCTTTCAATTCTAATTTACTTGTTTTCTTCCTTATTTAAATGTCAAAGAACACACACTTTCAACTCCAAAACTAAAACAAAGTTATTGTTACAACTTGGCACTTTTCGGTTCTGCGGTAAATAAAACTCGCTTGTTCTATTATTTCATTTGAACACTCGCACTTTAATTTATTTATATCTTCTTCGAAGCAATTGTTTATCATCACTTGTTTTAAAGATACGTCGCACTTTCACGAATTTAAACTACGCTTTTAATTTCACAACGTAGTTCGAATATCGCTATCAAAATACGTTTTACTAGCATTTGGTACCTTTTTAGTACTCGCGCCTTTAACGTTCACTTAAATTTACTTTTTTATTAAAATTTTGGTCCCAAGTGTCAACTGGACATCTCTTCGCTCAGGCTCGAGATTGACTCTCTCATCCCCGCATTTCAATTCTGGTTCACGGTCAAACATATTAAAACGTTGATTTTACATTTCTACAAGTGTTCTCTTATACTGTGTCGTGTTTATCAGTTTATTATTAAAACCTACGTATTCTAAATATATACAGATATTCGAACAATGCTTCCTTTAAATAACGATCAAAAAGTAAAAAGTAATTATTCTTAATTTAAACTTTAAACGAAAAAGAAAACACACCTATTACAACTCTGTAAAGAAAAGCAAGTAGTGACCGTTCCTACGTGTCCACCCAACCGTTCAAAAAAGGATTCTTTTAGAACAAAGGTGATCAACCAATATAGAAAAAAAGTAAAAAAAAAAATACCGAGAAAGATAAGACAAAATATAATTAACTGATTTGTTCTTCTCTCTGAAGAAGAAGCGAAATGGGCCTACTATACCCAACCAACCGCTCTAAATCTAAAGAAAATAAAAAGAAAGAAAACAGAAAAGATATCACAGCTAACTGTGATAGAACGAACGTGTATCAAATGCCGTCTCAAAATGGCAACTTTACTGCAAGCCTTAAATGCCAAAACAAGCAAAATAAAAAACACAAGGAAAAAAATTTAAATCCAAAGCTAAAGAAAGAATCCTATTCGCGATTTCGAAGATCCGATACGCCTTCTGGTGGGTACTTTATGAACTAAAAGATACAGTAATCCCAATCTGTTTATATACGTAACCCGTAAGCAAACATCTCTTTCAACTTAATTGTTTCGCATAAAAATAATCTTATTAAATTTTGACACAAATTATTTTATTTTGTATTAATTATCTACAGATAATTATTTTTCTGAATTACAATTTAAATTTAGTCTGTTTGTTAGTGTTATATATATTAAGCTGTGCAGCTTATGTACACATGAATTGAAACTATTATTGTTTGTATTTATCCATATTTTTAATTAGAATAGTGATTTTATTTATTAGTGCAAACGACTTTGTTAAAGTAGTAGTTATTTGTTTAATTCAATACATACAATATTAAATGTTTAAAACGTTCTTTAGGTTTTAGTGTGTAGTTGTAATTTAAATTAAGTTAATAGTTTGTGAATGTGTCTAATTATTAATTGTTGTTTAGTTAATTTACATTTATTTATGATCTGGTGTATTAACTACATTTTGTTTGTTAGTTTCAACTAAAGTTTATTACATATTACAGTGCTTTTAACCTTTACAATGTATTTAAAGCTTGCACCATTTTTTTCATTTTTAAATGCAACACCCACAAGCCGATACATCATAGAAGGAGAAGCATTAGTAAATTATCAGCATATTGTTATGTGTGGAAATCACTGTTAAACCAATTTGTTTACAGACAAGTTATGAAAGTGAAAGTTTCAGTTGGTTTTCTGACGGCTATGACAACCATAAACACTGTAGTTACAATTGCTAATTTTGCCAATTATTAAATAAGAATTTTTGTTATCGAAATAATAGTTTATTTTAATACGGTAACTAAAAAAAGTCACTTAAAAATTTTATATGCAATACACGCGCTTGTAAACAACCGTAAACATTACTGTATCTTTTAGTTTATACAGCTGCGACAGAGGGCGAACAGCGCCATCTCTTGGTAATCGAAATTGCCAATAAGTGAGTTATTAATCTTAAAAATGCCGACAAAGCATAAAATATATACGAACAGATAAGTAGTCCATCCTGAAGTAAGATGGAAAAGATATAAAGTAAACAAATTTATTAAATAACCTAACCAGAGAAAAGAGTATCGGTGGCAGCAAAATGAGAAAAAGCAGATAATCAACATCTAAACTACAACCAACAAGATACCAACAACATACTTCAAATCAAATCAACAAACGAAAAAACAAGAATCAAAAGAAAAGTAGAAATTAAAAACCAACAATCAAAAAACAATCTAGAACTTACATTGCTTGCGACGCCGATGAAAAACAAGACAACAATTACAAAAAGAAGATAACAAAGTACAATTGGAAGAAAACAAATTAGGTAAGTGTAAAAGCAACAAAACAAGGTTTTACATCTGCAGAAAACCTAGAATCTTTATGTAGACGTGTATTTCTTATAGAAAAATTTGTTGTACCTGATAATTCGTGACACTGCGATCTAATAGGATGACCCTGTTGCAAGTTCGAACAGCACAAACTGTAACGTATGAACTTTGCAGCTTTAGGTCTTATGTGAGGAAAGTAAAAGTGAAAACGAAAAAATACGAAAGTGTATTAAAAGTTAAAACCTGACGCGACAGGCAAACAATAGATACTCTAAACCATGTCTTAATTTTAGACAAACACATACAAGCACTATTAAATGAAGGTTTGTATGTATATTTTTTTGTAAAGAATGTCAAAGGTTTGACCATACGTTCTTAAGGCAAATTTGCGTATGTAAAAAACTGTTACATAAAAGTAAACCTTGTAAACGACCACTAAAATGTCTAAACTATAGAGAACGCTCTATCTACACGAAGAAATTTAGAATTCAAGAAATTAAAACCACACAAAAGTGCCCCATGTTAAAAAAATTTGTATAAAATTTGTTTTTCTTTGTACTTCTTATTTACTAATGTATTTACTTTATTGAATTGAAATGTCGTTCATATGAGGTCAAATCCAAACATATATTAACCGTCTAACAGCAAGATCGGTTGTCATAGGTTTTAAGTTTGACGAGGTAAAAACCAATTGTATAGATTTTTGTATTGGAACCAACACAAATCCTAGAAACATCACTGAAAAAGACATTAAACTGGTTAAAATGCTTTTCAAACATAAGCTAAAGTGCAAATAAAAATATTGAAAACCATGGTTATAAGTAAAATTAATTACGTATGCGTTGTTTATAGGACAACAACAAAGAGTTTAATACGACTTATAATACGAGACTCAATGAATAACCGGTGCTTTCTGAACTAATCTGGCTATATTATTATGTACCTAGTGTTGTTGGCTTTCGCTTAAATATAGATGCAAAGCACAACTATGAAAAAGGCCATTAAAACAGTAAACATTGATAAACACTTAAAAATCAGTGGTTCCCAAACTCCTTTAATTAATTTAATTTAATTTATTTAATTACAAATTTAACTTAGATTTCTTGAATCGTAAATGGTGACGTAAAAATAAAATGTAATTAATAACATGTTCTTGAAGAAGTATTTATTAAAATTATAACTTATACTTTAAAATGCAAAAAAATGTAATGACTTGAATAAACCTAATGGGATGTTATGAGTGTATTTATGTTCGGCTTAATGTTTGTGAGTAGCAACCGCAAATCCTTACGAGTACTTATTTCTTATAAAAGCACTGAATCAACGTTCTATTAAATAGAAACACGGAAAAGCAATCAACAACTTCTGTACAATAACCCATATGGCTGGATATAAAATTTGGATCTGTTTTTGTAACCATAAATTGCATTCTTGTTTAAACATTGGTTTCAGCTCCTTATTTGTGGATAATATAAAAAATATATACATTTTTATTTGCAAAAAATTACTGTTAATGATAATATTTTTTTAATGGAAGGCTGCAATGTAACGCTTTCTTCAACTATTTATTTGAGATGTAAGGATAACATTTAATGTAAATGTCACATATTGTGTAGGTATTCATCGTGTACCAAATAAATAATTTAAAAATTAATTAAGAACGTAATATAATAATACAGTAAAATCCAGTAATTCCAAACATTTGTAGATTTGGTTATTTGCGGAAGTAAAGAAAATAAACAAAAATAGTAAATATTAACTTTTAGAGTGCATTATATTAAATTATAAAACCTACTGTGTCTAACTTCTTTTACAGAATCATTATTAAATATATTCTGTGTTAGAAGAACTTACAATCATTTCTTAAGTTATTAATAAAAAAGAAATTCTTAATTAATGTTGAGGGATTACTTGGCAAATAACTGTGATATATAATTTTTTTAATGAACTTAAACAAGAGTATAACTTTGTTTAAATAAATTTAAATTAAAAAGAGGTATCAATTTTATTAAAATATAATTAAGTAACAAAAGTACGCTATCTGCGTAACAATACAAAAAATTATACTTTTTGTGTCCAAGACTAGGAAAATTTGTTGTATGCACTTCACATCACGCATAGCACAGAATTAAATTTTTGATTAAATGCACGATTCTTTCATAGTTCATTTTATAGACTAGTTGATGCAGGTATCGGCTTTATTGCGTTGCTGTATAAATAGGCTTGACTCAACGCGATGCCTGTTATTACTTGTATTCTATGCACCTGTTTATATTTAAAGTTTACTAAGGACTTAAAAATTGCAAATAATTTATATATTGTTATTTATTTTAACTTCCATATTAATAAAAATGTGTCACATTTTTTAAATTTTATATTAAACCTTGCGCGGACATTCTAACGTTGTTCAGGGACTCCTAATTTTTTTAAATTTTTTTACGGACTTCCTGAATGATCATGGAGACCGCTGGCGGAAATCATTAATCTAAACCATAAAATGTTTCATATAAAATTAGACAACCATAAAATCTAAATTTTTGAAAGTAGATAAAATCGAACAATGCACAAACTCAGAAACCAGTCGTAAAAATAGATTCTAATTTGATTAAATTTTTTAATTTAATGTCCGACATGTGATTATCAAGTAGTTCTGTCTTAAAATAATAATTAAATAAAAACTAAGAAATGACATCCAATAATAAAAGAAATAACCACAGATGTGATCGAAATATGACAAAAAAAATGAACTGATTCTATAATTTAACTGCAAACAATAAAATTGTTTTACCATAGAATTCTGTAATAATAAATAAACGACAAGATGAAAAACCCTCCCGTTTCGGAATAGTAAACAAGAAAGACATTAAAAGGACGAACAGATCGTTATGCAATACATGTAAAGTTACACGTAAAACACATGCTAATAGAATTTGTAAATACAAAAGGAAACTAAATTTATCAGAACTTTTATTAAAAAAACATCAAATGGTACAAAATCCGGTTATTTGGAGTATTAACATCTAAAGTGTAAAGTAAATATATCTGTACATTTGCAAAAATTACTACCAGAGGGAAAACCCTTTTGAGGATCATCAGCACTGGAAAATACTCTCTAATGTATTTCCACAATTATACTGACATGATTTAGTTACGTATTATTTACATTAAATTGAAAAGAAATCTTGACAATTAATACATTAAAATCGGAATCCAATATTGTTACATGCCAAAGTTAACACAAAGTTACTGCCTGAAATGTAGTAACATAAATGGGGTTGTGCCACTAGCTCAATGGAGATGGGGGTGGATTGTAATTAAAGTTCCGTGAAAAATTGGAAACGCGATCGACGAAAAATTGAACTAAAACGGTAAAATTGTCAAAAATCGGAAAGGGCGCCAATCAAGGTTTTGTGAGGGTAGCTTCCGAACCCCTGATTATCCGAAAGCTCATCTGGTTGGTTACAACCCCGGAACTTACCTTGAGTTGTAACTATTCTGAAATACACTTAAAACAAAAATTTACGTATGCGGCGGCTAAATGAATAAAAGCTCTTTACATTTAACAATTTAACATTTATTGATTGAATATTAAACAACAAAAAAAATAATGATTAGTAAACAATTTTAATAAAATAAAATTAATAAGCTTAAGCAAAACCAAACAAAAATGAACAATCTACACACAAAACATTAAATCAAAATTTATAAAAAGAAAATGCTACAATAATAGCGTTAACTCGACGTTTTCAAATAAAACATAACGCAAATAAATTTCAAGGCCTTGACCGCATAACTAAAAACAATTCAAATAACTAAAAACAAACAATACAGGTTATAAAATATATGTCCGAACTTTAATTCGAATTAAACAAAATATAATTTACAAGTCGTTACATTATCTTATATTCGGGAATACGATTTACTTTTCAAACGCACCAAAACAAAGTTAATTTACTTTAATTTCGCGCAAACACCTTAAGTGTTCATTGAAATAATTAAATTTAACGTTAGTCGTAATTCAATCGCTCAAATTCAAAGCTCTTACTGCATTTCAATCGCGGTTCACTTCACGATAATAACCAAAATCGATAAATACCTTTAGACGAACTGTCGGCACAGCGATCCGGAAGCTATGACCTTAGATTGACTTCGGCCGCACCAGGAGTACCTTAATTGGAAATGGGCTCGATGGGATCCCCAAATAATAGAACACCAACGGAAGATTTATCTCACACTCTAATTTTATAACCGCACAACGGCGAAATTAGGATTTTACCACATACCACCTCAACATTAAATCCCACAAACGTAACAGTTTATGTTTTAGAAACCATGAATTTTATACAAGCCGTACTATACGAAATTTGAAGAAAATTAACATTTTTCACCACCACACTTAATTTTCACGATTCCTGATTAACTTCCGCGGTTCTACATAACGTCAGAGGGTAAAGTATTTTTCATTGCGACCCACGATCGAATGATGATTGACCCCCAAAAAACCAAATTTTACCATTTTTAAAACTTCGTATTCCCACCTAAATTCCTCAACTTGCGCGGTAACATCTACGTAAAAGATAGAGCATTAAACAAACGCACTTAACAAAGACGACAATTATAATTAGCCGAGTGCATCTCGGCACGTAGATCTTGACAAAATATTTCCCACCAAAATGCTGATACTCGCGTAATTGCAGGTGGCTCATGATAGCGCTTAATCAAATAGAACTCCGCCTAAATAAAGTGTAATTAACAAGAAAAATGGATCAACTTACATTCCAAAAGGAAGTCGTAAATTATATAGAATTGTTATTTTATTGAGATAAACAAGTACAATACTAAATCAAACTCAAAACCACGGATCTTTATGCATTCAAAAGAAAATATCAATAATGATTGAAAACAACTTGAAATACCAATAAACTTAAACCACACAAATAACGAGCAAAACGTTCTTGATGCTAATACCGTATCAAAACGACGAAAACAAAAACCAACCAACAAAAACGAAAACTCAGACAGCAGAATCGATTTACGGGGTCTAACATAAAAAGATAATGGCTGAATTATAAACGCAGGTCACACCTCCCCTACTTAAAGAGGGATTTCTTAAATCACTCTAAATAAGAAACCCTAAACCTAAAACTAAACGAAAAGATAACGATAAAACGAAAACTAAGCCTATGGTTCTCGCGATCTCGCAATCATCGAGAACCCCTAACGAAACTAAAACGGAACGGAAACTAAACGATAAGAAGGGTAGCATATGTTTGGGTTCGACACAGATCACTCGATGCTGCACAATAGAAGAGGGCGCGCTGCGCTTCACGAGATCCGCGCATTGCGTTTTTCCCACAACTAAAGCCCTCACCGAGCGATGGCACCTAGCCACAAACACTACAGAAATAAAAGATAAGAACAGACAAGATAGCAGAAGAAAGAAAAATGGAAATGACAAAACCGTTGTTTAGTCGCCTCTTACGACAAGTGGTGTCCCCACTGTAGAGAAATATTCTTAGTCCGTCTCTACACGGAACCCAAAAACGAAACTAACTAACCTAAATAAACGATAGAACAAAAACAAAAGAAAAATACTCAAACGGTAAAACCTATTTATCCCCAGTCGGGTTTAACTTTAAGTCCTTGGCGTTCCATATGCCTTTAGATGCTCCTGTGTCATCAGACAACTCATAGGTCTGATACGAAACTTTCCGTTTCACGTAGAACGGACCGATAAACTTAGGTGCCAGTTTGGCCGAGAAATATCGAGATGCATCAGAAAGGACATAATTCTTTCGCCACACTGTGTCTCCCACCTCAAAAGGTGCTGGACGACGTCGTAAATCGTAATAATGTTTAGCGCGGACATAAGCGGCATTCAAGCGATTCTTAATGTCAACGTAAACTTCTCTAAAAGCTGGGCCTCTTTCGGCCAAAAAGGTACGATCTGCAAGAGCTAGATCGTCGATAGTGTCGGAATCGGTAGTTTTTCCATGACGTGATCCGTCGAGACAGATTTCACGTCCAAAATTAGCGAAAAACGGCGTTAAGCCGGTGACTTCATGTACAGCGGTACGAATAGCACATGCTACTTTAGCAAGATACTTATCCCAATGACGATGGTTGTCTTCGATATATGACGATAACATTGTCTTCATGACTCGGTTGACTCTTTCAGTTGGATTCGCTTGTGGATGATAATTAGCGTTAAAAATAATTTTAGACTTATATGACGAAACCATTTTCTTAAATTCTGCACTACGAAACTGTGTGCCGTTATCACACAAAAGATATTGAGGAACTCCAAACATTAAAAAGACATCTTCTTCAAGACGTTTAGTAACTGCTGCGGCAGTAGCGGAACGTAACGTGAAAAATAACACAAATTTAGAAAAATAATCGGCAACTACAAGGATATATGAATAACCACTCTTAGATCGCGGTAGCGGTCCAACAAGATCGGTAGAGATCAACTGCCAAGGTTTGTCCACAACAGGATGACGGGTCATAAGGCCAGCAGGACGTTTCTGTTCTGGCTTATGCCTGATACAAACTTTACAACCATTGATGTAACGAATAACGTCAGCCTTCATCTTAGGCCAGTAATAAAGCGGAACAATTCGTTCGAGAGTCTTAAAAATACCAAGGTGTCCAGCGGTAGGCTCATCGTGAAACTTTGACAATATTTCGAGTCGTTTAGACTTAGGCACAACTTCTCTCCAATTGTCATTCTCAGAACGAAGATCGGGATAGTCGACGGTAACATGCTTAAATAGCTTTCCGTTACTAATTTTCCACTGTGGAAAAGCGTTAGGTTTTGAACGTACACGTTCCATAAGTTTCGTTAACCATTTGTCCGAAGACTTAGGTTCGGTAATGTCACAATCGGTAGTAATGTTGTCGATAGCTGGTACTGAACGAGATAATGCGTCAGGTACGACATGATCCTTTCCTTTACGATGAATGATCGTAAAATCAAATTGCTGCAGTCTAACAGCCCAACGTGCTAGACGACCGGTAGGTTCCTTTAAATTGTGTAACCAGACTAATGATGCGTGATCGGTAACTACAGTGAAAGTTGTTCCTTCAAGATAGGGGCGTAATTTTTCAATAGACCAAAGGACAGCCAAACACTCCTTTTCGGTAGTAGAATACTTGCGTTCACACTTTGTGAGCGACCTACTATTATAACAAATAACACGTTCTTCACCGTCGATAAACTGTGTAAGAACTGAACCAAGACCAAAATCAGAAGCGTCAGTTTGAACTGTAAACGGAACATTAAAATCGGGGCAAGACAAAATAGGTGCGGAAACTAAACAATTCTTAATAATCTGAAAGGCTTCATCACAATCACTAGTCCAATTAAAGCTGGAATTCTTCTTTAACAGAGACGTCAATGGAGCGATAATTGTCGAAAAATTCGGTACGAATCGGCGATACCACGAGGCCATGCCTATAATTCTTCTAACTTCAGCGACACCAGTGGGAACTGGAATACGCAAAATTGCATCGACCTTTTCCGGGTCAACCGACAAACCAGTAGAATTGACGATAAAACCAAGATACCTAAGTTCAGGTATACAAAAATGACATTTGTTTTTACTTAACATCAAATTAGCCTCTAAAGCGACGAAGAACTTCAGTTAACACTTCCATGTGTTTTCGAAGGAAGGAGCGCAAATAATGACGTCATCTAAATAAACAAAAACGTAAGGTTCTAATTCGGGACCTAAAACTCGATCAATCAACCTCTGCCAAGAAGCTGGTGCGTTAGCTAAACCAAACGGTAAACGCGTGAATTGGAATAGCCCACGGTTCGGAACTGTAAAAGCGGTATACTGCTTAGATTCTTCGCTTAAAGGAATCTGCCAATAAGCGGACTTAATGTCGAGAGATGAAATAAACTTAGCGTCACGAAGACGATCCAAAATAGACGAAACGTAAGGTAAAGGATAAGCGTCCTTTTCGGTAACCTTGTTGACTTTTCTAAAGTCCACGCAAAAACGATACGAGTTGTCCTTCTTCTTCACCAATAAGATCGGGCTCGACCAAGCGCTGTTTGATTTTTCTACAACGCCTAACTTCAACATTTTCTCTAACTCCAGATCGATTTGTTTCTGGATAAACGGCGAAACTCGGTAATAACGTTGCTTAATTGGTTCGGAAGTAGTTTTGATCTGATGTTCGATCAAGTTGGTGCATCCAAAATTTTCATTCGAAGAAGAAAAATGATTACTAACTAAATTATCTAACTGATTGAGCTGTTCTGAAGAAAGATCGAGACGAGACTTAATAACGGAATCTTTATCTTCCACTCAGAAATGGTGTCCATATTTTCGAAACGCCATTCACCTTTTCTAAGATCGGGAACGATACCTGCTTGTTTCCAAAAATCAACACCTAAAATTAAATTATGCGGCACGTCAGGAACAACTAAAACTTCTAAAACAACAATTTTTCCTTTAAGTTCGATTGGGACGAGAAGTGAACCTAAACTTTGTACTGATTTACCATTAGCTACAATACAATTAACTTTAACTGACTTATTTAACTTCAAACCTAACTGACTAAAAATTTCCCAACCCTTAGAACCAACAATAGTGCGAGAAGCGCCACTATCTAATAAACTTAAAACTTCGTGACCAAAAACTTTAACGTAGACAAAAGGTCTTTCCTCAGACTCAGCAGACTCGAAAACATAATCTAACACGACTTTATTCTTGACAAAACTCTTATTCTTCGAAGAATGTAAACTATTAAAATAGACAGCCGATTTAACTTTGACCTCTGACGTCACTAAACGGCTTCTTAGTACGTCCTTTACTCGTTTCCCGAAAACTTAGAGCAAGTGCGGACCGTAACGTTAGATTTTCCACAACGATAACAAAATAAACCTTTCTTAGGTTCTTTGCAAGAAGCAGCTCGATGGTTTGGCTTCCTACAATTCCAACATAATTGCGGACTACTTCGATTAGAAGAAGCAGACGCATTAACGATAGCTAACCTTCGTGAAGAAGGTGCGATACTAGAAGACGGTAATCGTGAATTTTGTCTAACAGGTGGTGTAGATTTTTCACCACTACTAACGTTATTCGAAGAACGAGAAACGGCAATGTCCTTAACTTGAGATGTTACATAAGCGAGATCAGACTCCATGTCCTGCTTTCTACGAGATGGAGGCGTGTAAGCTTCAATAGCTTGCATGCGGTCCTCGATAATACGACCAAATTTAATTAACTCCTCAATTGAAGTAACTGACGACAAACCAAGCTGAGTTTGATAAACGGGAGAAATATTTTTTAATAAAATCTTTAACTGCTTTTCTTCAGAAAAAGGCTCATCGAGACGTGAAAACATGTTGCGAATAATTGCAACGTAAATACCCATAGGCTCATCATTAGCTTGAGTACGACGCTTAATTTCTTCAATAAGTCGTTCGTCATAGTCGGTAGGCTGGAATTGTTCACGTAAAAACTTAACTAAGTCTTCCCAAGAATTAACTGAATCACGAATGGATCTAACAAAAATCAATGCATGACCTGTAAAAAGATCAGTACACTCCAAAAATAACTGATGACTTGAAACGTTACGCGATAATTGAAGTTCGGCAACTCGTTCTAAAAATGCATTCAACGAAATTGATTTTGCATCACCAGAAAACTTTAAATTCCATTTCGAAACTGAAACACTCTTAACATGACTAACAAAATTTTGACTAACAGCAGAAGATGTCGGTAAAGCGGTATCAACTACTAAAGAAGGCTGAACGATAGGTTCGATGACTTCATCGGCGGAAGTAGACGGATTAGAAACAACAATTTGTTTATCTAAAAGTTCATACTGCGAAATTAAAACAACTAAATCTTTTAAAAACTCATCTTTAACTTGAGAATCGTCACCTTGAACAGGAATTTAATTGCCAATACGGTTTAACAAATATTTAATTTTGGTTTCAATTGTAGAAGAAATTTTTGTAGTTGGAGTAATTTTCAATGAATCTATTAATTTTCTAAGTTCATCGATACCTTCTCTAATCGCTAATTTATCTGCATTAAAATCGAAAGGATACACAGGACGAGATATTTTGCCGGTAGCTTCTTCAATAAGAAAATTCTTGAGTAAACCTCGTAATACGACAACACCTAAAGATGCATCACCACCTCTAATCAAAATTTCATAACGTAATTCGTTATGCGATAAACGATCGACAATCAATTTGTAACCCATTTTAAAATGTAATTACAAAACGGTAAAACCTTCCAAAAATCACGAAACTTAACAGGCAAACTAAAATTCGAAAAATGCCACACGATGGAGACGCCAAATATTTATGTTACATGCCAAAGTTAACACAAAGTTACTGCCTGAAATGTAGTAACATAAATGGGGTTGTGCCACTAGCTCAATGGAGATGGGGGTGGATTGTAATTAAAATTCCGTGAAAAATTGGAAACGCGATCGACGAAAAATTGAACTAAAACGGAAAAATAGTCAAAAATCGGAAAGGGCGCCTAATCAAGGTTTTGTGAGGGTAGCTTCCGAACCCTGATTATCCGAAAGCTCATCTGGTTGGTTACAACCCGGAACTTACCTTGAGTTGTAACTATTCTGAAATACACTTAAAACAAAATTTACGCATGCGGCTAAATGAATAAAAGCTCTTTACATTTAACAATTTAACATTTATTGATTGAATATTAAACAACAAAAAAAATAATGATTAGTAAACAAATTTTAATAAAATAAAATTAATAATCTTAAGCAAAACCAAACAAAAATGAACAATCTACACACAAAACATTATATCAAAATTTATAAAAAGAAAATGCTACAATAATAGTGTTAACTCGACGTTTTCAAATAAAACATAACGCAAATAAATTTCAAGGCCTTGACCGCATAACTAAAAACAATTCAAATAACTAAAAACAAACAATACAGGTTATAAAATATATGTCCGAACTTTAATTCGAAATAAACAAAATATAATTTACAAGTCGTTACATTATCTTATATTTGGGAATACGATTTACTTTTCAAACGCACCAAAACAAAGTTAATTTACTTTAATTTCGCGCAAACACCTTAAGTGTTTATTGAAATAATTAAATTTAACGTTAGTCGTAATTCAATCGCTCAAATTCAAAGCTCTTACTGCATTTCAATCGCGGTTCACTTCACAATAATAACCAAAATCGATAAATACCTTTAGACGAACTGTCGGCACAGCGATCCGGAAGCTATGACCTTAGATTGACTTCGGCCGCACCAAGAGTACCTTAATTGGAAATGGGCTCGATGGGATCCCCAAATAATAGAACACCAACGGAAGATTTATCTCACACTCTAATTTTATAACCGCACAACGGCGAAATTAGGATTTTACCACATACCACCTCAACATTAAATCCCACAAACGTAACAGTTTATGTTTTAGAAACCATGAATTTTATACAAGCCGTACTATACCAAATTTGAAGAAAATTAACATTTTTCACCACCACACTTAATTTTTACGATTCCTGATTAACTCCCGCGGTTCTACATAACGTCAGAGGGTAAAGTACCCTACTCACTCCACTACATCTCACGGTTACCGGTATTTTTCATTGCGACCCACGATCGAATGATGATTGACCCCCAAAAAACCAAATTTTACCATTTTTAAAACTTCGTATTCCCACCTAAATTCCTCAACTTGCGCGGTAACATCTACGTAAAAGATAGAGCATTAAACAAACGCACTTAACAAAGACGACAATTATAATTAGCCGAGTGCATCTCGGCACGTAGATCTTGACAAAATATTTCCCACCAAAATGCTGAGACTCGCGTAATTGCAGGTGGCTCATGATAGCGCTTAATCAAATAGAACTCCGCCTAAATAAAGTGTAATTAACAAGAAAAATGGATCAACTTACATTCCAAAAGGAAGTCGTAAATTATATAGAATTGTTATTTTATTGAGATAAACAAGTACAATACTAAATCAAACTCAAAACCACGGATCTTTATGCATTCAAAAGAAAATATCAATAATGATTGAAAACAACTTGAAATACCAATAAACTTAAACCACACAAATAACGAGCAAAACGTTCTTGATGCTAATACCGTATCAAACGACGAAAACAAAACCAACCAACAAAAAAAAACGAAAACTCAGACAGCAGAATCGATTTACGGGGTCTAACATAAAAAGATAATGGCTGAATTATAAACGCAGGTCACAATATGTGTATTAAGTGCCTAAGTCAATTAAGTAAAGATCTGTTATTACGCTATCTGTGTTAAATAATACGACTATTAGGTTAAGCAAAACAAAATAATAAGTACTTTTGTAACTCTAAAAAAATCGGTAATCCATTCCAAATGTTAAATTTATTTTTGACAAAAATGTGAGAAGCGTTGTGGTACATGTATTTACATAATTATCAAATCAAATCAGAAATGTATTACATGTCTACGATGACGAATAAGTTATGTATTACTAAATAAACACGATAATATATGTAAATGTGGTTTAAAATGTCCACCATTTGCACACCTTCACATGTCGCTTTATGTTTTCAAAAATACTACACTGCACGAGTTGGTGCATCGTTTAGTTTGAATCGCCTATACTATTAAAAATAAATTTAAAAAATGTTATTGTGAAGTAGTATACATACCTCAGTTGCAACTTTATTACTTCATCGGGAATTACAAATACCGTTACTTTAGGCAGTAATAGTTTTGCTTGTAACATACTTTTTTCTATTATAAATGTGTAGTACAGTTTAGGTTTCCACGTGTTGCATTAATTATAAAATTTTCTATTCGTTGGTATGTTATTAGTATTACTACTATTGCTGTTAGATTAAAAATTACGTTTCAAGTTTCTAAACATTTGTAAAAATAATCTTCAGTATTATTTTTACACTTCCTAACTACCCGATATTTCTATCAAATAGTGCAGAAACGATTATTTGGCGTATTGTATAAAAACGGAAGATTTTGTTATAGAACATTCTAATACAATTTCATAGGTAACTAAAAAGTTCATTTTTTTGTAAATTAAAAAATTTGGCGTTCTATCTAAATTAATCAAGTTAGAGCTACTTAAACTTATTAATTAATGGTTTTAATTTTTGAACACCTTGCATAAGGTGTAAAATTTATTATAATTAGTAATTCAAATAGGATCTATTGTTACACTTCATTGTAAACTTTGCTCGCATAATTTAGATACTTTTTAAGTATTTTAAACATAAAAATTAGGTAAATTTTGACTAAACTAAAATTGTTTAAAAAGCTTAAGGTTTAGGCCTCATAAACGTTATTAAAACATGCACCTATTCTGATCCAAGAATCCAAAAATGCTACAATATACTGAGGGTTTTAATAAAAAAACGCAACTTTAATATCTTTAGGGCTTTTGCAGCACTCTGTATAGTATAAAAATACCATACTAGAGTGTTACATATCCCAAGAGTAAATTCTTTTAAAAGAGAAGTATTTTGACCGCAATATTAAGTGCTGTATAGCGTGAATATTGCTGTATATTTTTTAAACAGTATACCGACCGCAAATTAGATAATTAATCACTTAACGCAATTATTTATTTGACATGTCACTTTCTTCCTTTCACTGACGGTGCACTTATATATTTAGATCATCCAGTCTCAACTTTCTTTGGATACTTTTTATATTTACACCATATATGGTGTAGAACATTCCATTTGTTTCGACAATCGCCTGGAATGTTCCAAATATTTTGCGAACGCTTCAAATGATTTTGAAACAAATTGTCATGAGATTTCTAGATCTAATAACAATGACGATAGTAGAGCAGTGACACTAATGCAGAGAATATTTTTGATGTGATCAATCAAATCCTAACACTGCAACTGCGGCTTGCAATAGAAATTCTATTCTACCAGATAAAAATAAAATATTATATTAATTGGCATATACTGGTTTAACACAAAAAGATATAAATGTTAGGTACATTAAAACAAGTTTATTAGTTGTTTGTGACTGATGGAATAAAAGAAATTGTGCGCTGTAGTAACTTTTAGAACACGTATTTGCAATAGAAAATGATGTAGTTTATACATTTGGTGTATTACCTATTTATGTTGCAGGTGACAGAAACAAGAATATTTCTGCAAAATTTTTTTGTCAATCTGCTAATTACATATTTTATGATGTCCATATTTCAATTTAAAGAAATACGAAAATATATTTACCGGGAAAGACAACAAAATATGGTTTGAGATTTTTTTGAATGTGCATACCTAAATCTAGCTTTGTTATTGATTGTTTAATTTAAGTTAATTGCCAACTTAGAGATCTTTTAAAAATTAAAAATTAATTAATTATTTAAAAAAAGTTAAAACAGATATCGTGTGTGTCGTATAGATGACAACAAACGTCAAAAATGATGATTGTAATTGATAAATGTTTTACTCTTTACTTAGGAGAGACAATATAAAAACTATTCTAATCTCATTTCATGGCTACGTTTCGTGCTTCAAGTGTGCACTTTATGAGACTACTAAAATTTATTAACAACAAAAAAATTTTTTTAACAAAGACTTATAAACATAGAACTTACAAGAAATTTTTATTGAGTAGAACAGTAGTGGACTAATGTGTAAATTGTGTTAGTATTAGAGTTAGTGTTAGGGCTCGTTTTTTGGTGGTGTGGGTGTTTTGATAAATACTTAATTGTTCTGTTAGAGGTTATCGGTTTTGTATACCATTTTGTAACTAACCAAGTCAAATATTTAAAAATGGCAATGAACTTTTTTTTCGGTTTTAAAACCGAATTTTAGATGTTGATTGTAACTGTTGAACATGTTTAAAGTATTATCAATTTTCGTTCCAGGAATGCAAGTAATGATATCGTTAACATAACCTAACAAAAATGTTGGTGTGAATGTTATTTTGTTTTTTACATGTTTGAGTAAATCATGCATTGTAAGATTTGCTAATATTGGTGACGCTAGATTGCCCATTGCAGTGGTAAGTTTTTGAGCATACATCTTGTCGTTGAACGTAAAATAACTAGAATCAAACAAAAATTCAATAAGTTGGACAACATCAACTCATTCTAGTAGTAATAATGGTAGTAGCTTTTTAAGTCACTCTAATATTCGTTTAATAGTTTCACAGAAAGTTTATTAATAATATTTGTGAAGAAAGATGACACATCGAATAATATATTATTATTAAGCGGTATTGATATATTTTTAGTTTTAATAATTAATTCATAAGAGTTTTTTATATTTTGTATAAATAAATATGAGATGTTCTGTGTTATATTGGAGATGTATTTAGATAACTGATAAGTTGGGGTTTCTACACATGAGACAATAGGTTTTATAGAGAGTTCATCTTTGTGAGTTTTAATCAGTTCATAAAACTTAGGAAGTGTACTTGTATACGTTATTAGTTTTTTTATGTAAGAAACTCAATGTATATATATCTATCAATATATCCGTTATCGTATAGTTGCTTGCTGAGTTCGCTATTTTTATTTGGTAGTAAGGTCTACGTCTATTTTGGTATAGATTTTGTTGTTATTAAGCAAAGTCATTATTTTTTTGTATTATACACGTTTTTGTTTATTATTTATTATTTCAATTCTGTAAATTTACTTAGCGGAGTACCCAGTGTAATTTAACCTTTAGATCCTTCACACGTTTTTTGAGGTTATGCATTTCCCAATAAGTAATATCGATTTCTATATCTAATTTATTACTAAACGTGGCGTGTTTCTTTGTATATAGATTTAAATTTTTAACTTTATTCATTGACTTTAATCATTTTATGACTAGAACAATTAATAGTACTAGACGGTATGCTTGTTGGACCACTGGACTGTCTCCACTCATAACCTTTTCTTTGGCCTGAAGAAGTGCACACTCGAGGCACGAAACGTAGTCATAAAAATAATTTAGAGTGGTTTTTATTTTCCCTCTTAAGGAAGATAAGATCTATTACTAATTACAACTTAACAAACAGGAGGATAAGCTACTTTACCATTAACATAATAACCTTTATATGACTTACCTACAACATTTAGTTGATAATTATGTCATGTGGAAAGTTTTAAGCTATTTTTAAGACTATATAATGGGTAAATTTAAAAAGATACCTATTTTGTAGAAGTAATTTAGTTTATTGCATTATGTTTTTAGGTCGTTTTTATTCCAACACGTTTAATAAAAAAATAATATGTTTAGTTTCAGAGTTATAACTATGCATATTCTAATCTTATAAATTATTTTTATAATGTATTATTAGGTTGTTTATATAATGAATGTATAAATACATTCTAATTATCATTACTTTTCATTAAAAAAAATTAAAATAAACCACTAAAATATTTAAATTGTTAAACATATTACACTACAAGTTAAACCTAAAAATAAAGTTATAAAAAGTGCAATATTTTGTGTCATTCCTTTATATTTCAAGCACATCCTAAAATTTGAGTTATTCCCAAGTGCAGTATAAAGTTATATGTGGTTAAGGTTTAATTAATATGTTAATCTCGAGACGTTTGTTGTCCTCATCTCAAAGAGTAAGTTCTAAACGACGAGACTTAAAGTAACGGCTCTCTAGAGACTCAACTAAAAGTAGCTGGTTATCACGAAAACCCTGTGGACCTTTCCATGGCGGTTCACCTTAAAACACATTCGTACTTAATTTTTTTTTAAATATGAATAAATTTACATTTTATTGCAGATTGAGAAAAACGCTTTTGTTACAATTGACTACCTTCGTAAATAAAATACGAACTTTTTTCTATAACGCAGCCGTTGTATTTATTATTTAAATTCTCTTGAATCTTTAAAAATGTAGATATTTTGATCGTTTTAAAACTTTTTCTGAGATTTAAAAAGTTGAAAATGTTGTTACCACAGCGTCTTCAAGAATAAAAATTACATAAAAAAACAGCTTCAGTTTTAAAGCGCAAATGTACTTTTTGACAGTTAATGTTGTGGTAATGTGTAAATAATATGTACTACTACTTAATACTACGTATAGATTTAGGAAGAATTATAAAACAAAATTTGTATAAAGTTCATACAAATTCAAATTTATTTTTAGTCAGAAGTAGATTTAAATTTTTTTTTATGCAAAGACTTTATGTATACATACTTTAAAAAAGCAACCATTGCACGTTATTACTTGTGAACCAATGTTATAATTTTTGGAAACGCATACGTACGTAAAATTCATTTTTTAAAAAGCATTTATTCCCTTTGCTATTTAAATGGCAATATATATTTACTGTATCACCGATTTAAAACTTAAACAATTGCTGATTTGTGCATACATCTGTGACTTTTATACAATTATGCAACTGCAACTTTAATTGTCAGATATTAGCTTTTCGGGTGAAACGTCAGTTGAAAAACGTACTTGGAAACGCTTTATAGCTGTATGTTTAAACCCTATACAGAAACTGGGGTAACAAATTAAAATAAATTATTATAGAATACAGTGGTGTGATTTTCTACAATACAACCCAATATAATGTACATATAAAGTTTAAAATTGTATTATTGTTTTCTTGATAAAGTTTTAATATATGTTTTAAAAACTTATGCTAATTTTAAGTCGTGCGTTTACGCATTCCATGTTTTCAAGTAGCTATTTTACATAGTACACGTATGAATTTACGCTATAACAACATTTTTTTTATTCTTCCAATATAGGTAATTTGAACCAAAAAGCTGATTGTACTGTGTTATATTAATTTTTAACAAAAAAATTTCTTAATTTTGGCTATAAAGTAAAATTATCTAAATTTTAAAAATATAGTAATGTGCTAATAAGTATTAATAATCATATAATTTGTTTGTTAATTTAATTTTTTAGAAAATTTAAAGTTTTACATCGTAAAAATAAAAAACAGAAAATACACAATACTTTACAAAAATTTATTTATGAGATACACGAGAAAAACTATATTAAAATACATTCTACAAAATAAAATTTGTTACATATGCTTTATAAGAAGTTGCAACTTAGATTTTACAACAGTTTTATTCATATTATTTCTATTATGAAAGATTTAAACTTTTTGAAAGTGTTTAATAGTCATTTTTTGGAACCATTTTTATTCTTCATTAAGACAATTATGTATTTCAGGTTACTGTCAATAATATGCATAAGTTCAACTTGCAACAGTTCTTTATTTAGTAAAAAAATCAATAAATAATAGTTAAATTAGCTGTTTAAAGTCTTACAGTTTTATTTAATCAAGGAACAGTTAAACTAAGATTGATTTCGGATAAACTAAAAATAACGGGAACTTTTGAGCTAGCTATCATAAATAGTATTAATGCAGAAAACTATAAAATACGTACTATCATTGTGACTTTCTAGTGCGTATTCCAAATTGAAATTAAAATTTGTTTAATAATTTTCTATAGCATTCTAATGGAAAAGATTTTTTTTCATAATAAAAAAAATTTTAAAACTTTTCAGTTTTGTATGTCAATAGGTAATCTGCAAATAAAACCCAACATCAAATTTTTAATCGAAAATCTGCAAAACTTTTTTATATTTTGTTATTATTATAATAAATTAATCTACACATGGCTACTTTGCCTTTTAGTAAAAATAACCAAACATAAAAAGCACTGCATTAATTTGGAATACGTTTTATAGCAAATTGGTTTTTCTAAAAGTTTTTTTCTACAGTTTGTTTCAATTTTCGTGCATTCTTTTTTAATGTCATTAGCTAAAAATAAATATAACCTTTTTTTTATTTTTGTTCATTTGCTTGTTTGTTAAAAAAAGATATGTTTTGTCTCATCTTGATCTTAGCAATTATTAATTAAAAAAAATGGATATTCTAGTGTCTTTGCGTATGTCTTGTTGTTAAAATGTTTAGTTTTGGCAAAGCTTATATAGGTAGTTGACGCAATGCGTTTGTTTGAGTCAAGTGTAATGTTGGTTGCATCATTAATTATTTGGTATTTACGCTTTGTTTCTCTTTTATTTCGCTATTTCTGTCTTTTTTTATTATCTTGAACAATTTTAATTGAAGGTTAGACACGTTATCAATCCTGACATGCGTTTCTTAAATAAAATAATTTGAGATGAGTATTTTTCCACATGTTTGTCATTGACCTTTATTATTACTTATATAAAAACTAAACAACTTTCTTTTCAAGAAACTTATTTAAAAAAAATTTTATTATTTTTTTAAAATTTAAAATTAATGAATGAATAAAATTTTTTTCCTTAATAATTAAAAAGATAATTATATATCACTGTTGAAAGAATTTGTATACATTATATGTAAACGTACCTATTTGATCGATTGAAATTAAACATCATTTGAAACTTTTAATTTATTCGATGTATTCAAGTTAGCAGCAATTTCATGAATTGAAATGTTAAGTAACAATAAAAAAAATTAGGGCGTGTACTAGTGTACACATGTAAGAAGTGAAACTTCTTTATGGCCTTATTTTTCGCAAAATGATCTACATGCAACTTTTCAGAAATTGGTTAAATAAAGTTAAATTAGATAAATTTTAAACAAAAGGATTTTATTATCATAGACATGAATACAAATTTTTGTAAATCAATTAACTAATTTTTGTAAATTCAATTTCATATTTCAGTTACCATAAGCCATTAATTACAAAAATATATAATAACGATGACAATGATAGTAATAATTCTATTACAATTAATGAAATGCTGTAATAATCTTAGTAGCAAAAAGTTAAAGTTAATAAAGTTAAATAATTGTATTATTTGTATTCATGTCTATGATAATAAAATCCTTTTGTTTAAAATTTATCTAATTTAACTTTATTTAACCAATTTCTGAAAAGTTGCATGTATATCAATTAATTGATGTTCATTAAATTAGCAGTCTTATTAATTAATAAATACTATTTTAATGAAATCATATACATTGACCGATAGTTACAATAAGAAACTGAGGTTAACCTTAAATATTTTAAATTTAAAATTAGATAAATTTAAAAAACAGGATTTTATTATAATAGACATGAATACAAATAATACAATTATTTCACTTTAACTTTTTGCTACTAAGATTATTACAGCATTTCATTAATTGAAATAGAATTATTACTATCATTGTCATCGTTCAAACAGAAACTGCGGTTAACCTTAAATATATTAAATTTAAAATGTCATCGTTCAATCAGAAACTGAGGTTAACCTTAAATATATTAAATTTAAAATGTCATCGTTCAATCAGAAACTGAGGTTAACCTTAAATATCTTAAATATAAATTAATAACATATTTCAGAATTTATACTCTATGTCAATTAATTCCACCCAAGTATTAGAAAAATAGATATAATTACTTACTTTTGTTAAAAATCCACTGGAATTAGAATTAAAATAAAGCCTTTGATTTTGTTGATCACTTTAGTATTGATATATTATTTATCACGTCGCTATTGCGTTTCAGAAAAAATGTGACGGTAAATTTTTTTCCAACGCCGATAAAGAAGTTTCACTTCAAAAAAATAAATATGATTTGTCTTTTTACTATATTGTCTTTGCTTTTGGTTATATAACAAGTTTTGTTGCATAAACTAAATTTTTTTTAATGTTTTTTGAATATGATTTTTCAAAATCGACAATTTTTTTTTTGGTTTCAAATGCTATGCTATAATATCTATTTTCTGCAATACTAAATACCTAATAATAAAAAAAAATTAATATAAACAAAAACAAAATGTTACAATTGTACTAACTTTGTTTTTTATATTTAATTTTTTTATATTTCTATATACTATAGTTTGTCATGCCATAAATCCAAATAATTTTGTGCAAAGCATAATTTTGCGTGACGTTTTAAATATATTTATTTCTATGTATTTAACATTAACTTTTTGCTTTGTCTGTACTGTAGGGGCACAAGCTCAATCATATGCAATTTTTTTCGATATTCCAAGTGTAAAAAAACGCTTAATGCTTTAATCGATTTGGTTGTTGTTCTATTAAAAAAAAATAACAAATATAAAATGTTTTAAAAACTTATCAGTTGTCTCAATAATTTCCGTAGATTTTTTAATTGAATACATGGACTAGCATCCGAAACGTGTTACCAATAGTTTTTGTAACTGTTCTTTGTATAACAATGTTACTTTACATCTTAATAATAAAACTAGAGATAAAATACTAAGAGTATAATAATTAAATTACCTTTATACTTAAGCATGTAAGTACTGTAACAATTACAATATTAACCGTAGCGTAAAATTTTACCTACGACGATGCACGCTTGGGGTTGCTGAACAATATTAAAACTGATTAAAACGTCGTCGCAGAGTAAAAATCTAGTTGATTTAATACTACACAAAATGCAGATTAGAAACTAATAACAAAACAAAATTAACAAACTGTTAATTCTAATAAAATATTTCAATTTCTAGAAAATTTAACAAAAACCGTGAATGAAATTTTAAAACTATTAGGATTGCTTTATTTCTTTTAATTATTAATAATATTATATATGTCAATTAAATTAATGATCAACAATGTAAGTGTTTCCGAAAGAAATATTTTGTAAAATAGAATAACGTAAAAAACTTTACGTAGCTTAATCTCAAACAAAGTTTTGTAATTAAAGAACCAAAAAAGTATTCCGTTTAAAATATTTAGATGCAAAAAATTGTCATAAAAAAACGTTTACTAATAATTTGTGTAAAGTAGAATCTAACAAAAAAAATATATTTATAACTATTATCAGAAAAATTTATTCCAATTCAGTTGTCAACAAATAAAATTTTCTGAGGACAATTATTTCCAGTAGTTGTTAAAGGTTAAGAAACAAGTAGTAAATAACAAAAAAGTTAGAATTTTCAAATTACAAACGATATCCGCGTTTTTCTATTGTAATCTTTGGTAACAAAAATAATATTTGTTTTTACATTTATGTATAGCTGTAATTGTCTTATACACTGTTAAAAACATATGCAAGTTATTCATTGAGTTATAATATAGAAGAGATAACATCACGCTATAATCTAAAGTGATACCTCGGGTTCTTTTTGATTTTGAAAACGAGAGCCGACATTTAAGGTATAATTATAGACTTTAAAAACTGGACACGTACTTAAACGCTTTCTAACATCGAAGATGAGCCCTCTCGTGGTGAAAGTATGTGACTCTAGTTGACTCGAGTGGAGGAGGGTGCGGGTAACAGAAATTTCTTTATAGAGGCCAGCAAGTCTATCCCAGCAACGCTCATACACACTTAACTCAACAGGACCTGCTCTAATACGTCCAGGTTCTACCTAAATATTGTAAAGGGGAACAATGGAACGAGTATGTAATAAATTACTTAAAACCAATACAATATCAGCTCTGTTAAATTACGATCGGAAAAAAAGCATGAAGGTAATGGTAAGTATCAATTACTAATTTAAATAACACAGAAAAACAATCGCGGACTACGATCGGGCCTGAATCACCTTACAACGTTTCTGTCTGTGCCAAAATTAAGTAAATTATTAAAATAAAACAAAACTGTAGACGTTAACGCACACAGATACTGTTTGGCCTAGTTCTAAAACAGTCAACCTAACGGGGTTACGCTTAGCGGACAGGTTAGAGGTTCCAAGCAAGTTTCTTTTGTACATTGATATTTGTAATACTGCAACCAGTAGGTAATAAATCAAACTCCTTAATTTGTTTTTAAATAGCTTGTTTTTGTGGCAAAAAAATAAAAAAAACGTGCGATTAGATCTATTGAACTGTGCCATAATAATTTGAAAATTATTATATTTGAAGGCAGTGGCTAAAAAAATATTCTTACAGTAACGTGATTTATATTTAGGATCAATTATATTTAAGATTTAAGATATTCGTCTAAAATTACAATTACCAAAATGATAAGTATCAAGCTCATTCAAATTTACAATAATTTTTCAATGCTTAGCATAGAAATGCAAATCTTTCTTGTCTTATAATATTGCCAATTGCGTAGAAATGTTTTACTTTTTTTTTAACACAAGAGAAACATCGCTCTCTTTCCACTGTAGTCCTATGTAAAGTCAATCATTTGTTTTATTTAATATATGTATCTATTTTTAGTTTTTACTAACATTTTCATTATGGTCTTTTATTGATCTCACAAGTGCTTTTTACTTTTTCTTTTAAATGCTAAAATTTTTTACAACATAATGATTAATGCATCATCTGAAAACAGTAAACATAAAACACTAAAATCAATCATTTATTTCAAATCCACAAATCCAATCTAACGAATCATACACAGATTCTTTAAAATTACTGTAAACTTGTTTATTTTTATGTTTACTGGTTGGTCGAATTTAAAGTAAAGGCTGAAGACGAGCATTAAATTTAAATTCTACATGTGTAAACAATTATTAGTTTCATTTTTTAATGTGTAGTACCACCGTTATTATGAAACAAAAACGATAAGTCGTTCCTTATGAATATTATCGATCAACTTAGAAAATCGACTGTAAAGTTTGTCATATGTGATAAGAAATGCGAATTCGAGCATCTGTATTTTACACACACGTGCTACAAAGATAACGATATATGACGTAAGCCACGTAAGCAATGTAAGCATTGCAGTCAAAGATAATTGCACTAAGTATTATCTTTGGAGTAGGCGTCCCGACTGAAGACCCTGCGAAAGCATTTAAACATTTACTTATCTTTTTTTTAACTCGCATAAAATTGTATTATGTGTGTCTCACTTTTGATTACAATAACTATCATCGTAATATAATTGTAAATGCGGGCACAAGTACGTGTCAGCCTCGGGTAAATTCGCAAGTTTTTGTATCTGTTGCGTTTAAATTGACAATTATTTAAATGTACGAAATTTAAACGCTAATAACTTTAAACGCAAATTTCTGTAATTTTAAAGCAAATAAAATACCTTTCTTATTCATTTTTGGAGGATCATTGACTACATGACCTAATAGAGATGCCGCCGCTGTTTGAAAGTACTGCCATCTATATTGCTTTTAAATTGCATTTAGTCTCTGATGTACACTCAACTAAACAAGAACGGGACACCTTGATTAATTAGCGGTGTAAACTAGGCAAACTTAGCAAACACGACTGGCAATCATCCGTGGTAATGATGGAGAATAAGTAAGTATTCGTTATTTGAGTACTCGTTACTCGCTAGGATCCGAAGTAACGATTAGTCGACAGGCAAAGTATTCGTTACATAGTTACATTCGTACCATTCGATTACAGTATTCACATCTGCAAAATCGGTTCCAGTACCCGTTTGTACTCAGTACACATAGTACATCATTACTCGTTTTATAAATTGTAATTTTGTAGGGACAACAGAGCGCATAAACGACGCAGAACGTTAACTTTTTAAACATATTATACGGATAATAGTGATCTCTGTTCTTACCTTAGATTTCTTAAATTAAATTCCTTAAATTGTGCAATTTATAAAACCAACATTATTAACGTTTTGAGGTATAAGTGTACTCATTCGTATTCATACGTATACAAATGTTAATTCTGTTATTTTCTATATAACATCTTTTTCAAAATTTAGCAAAAAACAAAATTGATTATTATCGAAAATTTATAATTTTATACTTTGGAATATTTTTTGAAGCTTTTACATTATATATTGTGCGTATTTCCATTTCTTAAAATTATTATTAAAATCGTTAATAAATACTAACAATCCAAAGTACAGATGTTCTGTTTTGTATTTAAAATGATAAGTTTCTCCGGTATCAGCTACTGTCAAAAATGTTTACATAAATTAGAATTTTACAACACGTTCTAGTCATTTATGCACATACGTCAAAGGTAATCAAATCCCTATCGCGAAACGATTCATGGAATTATATTCCGGTACCCGTATTTATTACCACAAAAACATGCAGTTGTCAAAGTAGTCATAGTATTCAAAGTAATCAACGTAACGAATTAAAGTAACGAATACAAAAAATATAAGCAACGAATAGTAACGATTACTCAAAAGTAACGAAATTCACCATCACTAATCCGTGGCCGTTCGCGATATTATTCAAGAAATTCAAATTAGAAAAATAATAAACATTGCGATACCAGAAGGTTAAATTTTTATCTGTAAAAACTAAAAAAATATATATATTCTTATTTTTGAATGATTTGGAACAGTAAACTGCATTTTAGTTTTATACGAAATATTTACGTATGAAAATAAAAGTTCCATATTGAAACAGTGCATCATAAACTTTATTAAGACTATTTTTTGAGCATATTTTATGTTACACCCATGTAACATCCTATTAATAACGTTATGAATGTAAGCTATTGCAATTTTAACATTTTAAGTTTTAGTTGCATTTAAAGTAGTTGTTTTTTTGTTTTTTTTGGAAACGTCAAAGAAAAGCAATTATAATAAATGTTTTAAATAATTTTTAGCACACTTATAAAGATTATAAAGACTAATTAACAGTAGAATAATGTGTCAAGAAAGATATTTGCTGCTTTTTATTTTTATACAAAATATTTTCGTGTATAAATAAAATTGATTGCAACTCTTTTTCTGCAATTTTTTAGTTTAATAATTTTTTAAATAACGTTAATATAATCAACTTTTTTTTTGCAACACCAGCAGACAAATAATTGAATGTTGTTGATATGTATGTATTTAAACGCGTATAATGTAAGAATAAATAAATCAAACTTAATGTGTCATTAAACTTCTACACGTTACATTTTTTTAAGAGCGAGAGAGGTACCATCAGTAGTATAATAAACAAAAAAAATTGATTTTTTCTTGTCAGCCATATCCTGCTTTACTATAATGCGATAACGAATCGTTATTATTGCATTTTTAGAAATGTCAATTAACAATTTACTTTGTACACATCGATATTCGTATAATTTAATACACATTTATGTTTGACTAAGATTCCAAGTCGACAAACGTCTAGCAGCTGATTAAAGATCTACCACATAATGAAGTTAAATTACATTTCTAAATTATTAAAATTATTTTTAATAAAATATATTTTTATAGTTATAGGTACATGTAAACTAGAGGCTTTAATTTACAAAATTGCTAAGTAAGGGGGCATCAAAAACTATTGCATGGAGAAATAATAATCGTCTACTAGTAGACGCAATAGAATGGTAATTAGTATTTAGTTTAACGTTTAGAAACAAATACTTTTTTTTTAATTAAATGTGGTTTTCGATATAAGCGAGGGGGTAATTTTAGTTCGACAACCATAAAATTTGATAATTGTCACATTAGAACAAAAGAATAGCTTTTGCCGCATCACAGTATATATGTATACAAACTCTTGCATTTGTTTGAGTATTTGTCTTGCTATTTCTCCTAAACCGCTTGACCGATTTTTATAAGTGACGTTTTGTTTTCTTGAGAAGGTCAGATCGCGTCGCGTTATATGTAGACCTTTCAAGTATTGTCTTTGCTTACTAAATTAATTTTAAAATAATTACACTTATAAATTTTATTGAAATGTAAAGATAAAAATTTGAGTAATATTCGTTAATGAATGAAAGTTTATTAAATTTTACATAACGTAAATGCTAAAATTATGTCAACGACGACAATAACTTATATTTTATTAAGGAAATTGTTTTTAAAGTAGTTTAAAAATGATCAAAACAAATTTACCATTTATTGAATCATTAGGAAAATTAAATTTGAGTTTGCAATATTTTACTTTTTGTTTGTTTTTATATAATTTTTTTTCTATTTGAGCAAAGAAAATTCTAGAAGGTATAATTATTATAAGGTATATTATGTTAGGTTTACGTAATTGCAAACATAATCTGGAAACAAAATTTAATAGTTACAGTAAGCAAAATAAACCACAATTGTGTTATCTTTACTAACGTTAGAATGTCTTCCGGGTTTGTGTTATCTTTGCTCATTGAACTTATTCTTATCTATTTATTTCCAAAATGACCTATTTTCAAAAATAAATTCAACAAGTAATAAAGCATTTATTTTGAATGTACAAAGTGAGGCTACTGGGCGTGGTTTAGTTTATTTTGCCAAATAAATTCTTTAAATGTTTAAACTATATGCTAATTTATAAAACTAAAACAGTTTATCAAAGTACATGAATTTATACTTAGAAAAAAAGTGCAACTGCCATCTTAACAATGATATAGACGTATATGTTCAAATACTGTAATTTTATAAAATACTACTTGTAGATCTACGCATCTAAGCAATGTATACTTTTATTTTCTCACCTTCATTAAATTAAGTAAAAAAAAACTAGTAATCTTTTTACTAATCAGAAACACAAAGAAAAAAAATAATATAGTAATCATTAAACTAATGTTTAATGTTAATTAATAGTTAATTTAATAATACTTTTTATGAAGTTTTTTGCTTGTTGTGTACCGTTTTTGGTTTGTATCTATAGCTCTACCGTAAAGACTAAATTATCTACCGTAATCAAAAGATTTTTACATTATGTTTTTGCTTTGAATAATCTGTAAAGAAAATTCCACGATGTAAACCAGACTGTTCTAGTATGTATCGCTAAATGGCAGGTAGGTAACTTGGTAACATTTTTCAAATTTTTTATATTATTATTTTGTATATTTTTATTTTACATTAAATATTTTTGCATGAGTTACTAATTAACAAGTTTTATTTATTAATGACTTTTTTTACAATCAGTTTTTGAATTTATCGTGTTTTAGGTCAAACCTACCGTCTTTGTTAGCTCGAACCTACCGCAATCATTTTTTGAGACTTGCTAACACTTTTAGCAATTTCTAGTTCTATGGTACCTAAAAATATTAATATTTTTAAATACATGTGCAAATTACGGCTAAAAATTGTAGTAGAAAAAAATAATATGCTAGATAAAAATAAAAAGGTTTATCATACTTATGTAAAGATCAAGAATTACAATGTAGAATTTGCTTATGACTAAAATTGATTATGTACTATTAAATAAAACTATATTTTATAAGTTTTTTAGCAAAGCATATTTAAAAATTTTAATTATTGTTGATTAAAAATGTCGATTGTATGTACAGTTACTACTGCTACTGATCCAACGCTATAATAATTTATAAAATTTAAAGAAGTGTGCATATAGACCATTTAATTTGTACTGCGAACCAACTAAAAAACAACATAAGAGTAAAATTATACAACCACTAAAAAATAACAAGACATTTACAATACAACTTCAAAAACAAATTCATAAATATAAACTGTAAATATTAAAGAGGAATACACAAAGACCTTATAGATTGTAACAACACGGATCTTAAAAAATTTATTAGCAAATAACGCACAATAGCTGGCTTCTAATACAAATAAAGTACTAATAAAAAAAACTATACCTAATAATTTACACCTATGGTGTAAAAATTTATTTAATATTATTTCATGTAATATATTTTTGATATCAATTATCAACATTAGATTGTTCTTAATTAATTTCTTTGTAAATATTGAATGAGAACGTAGTAACTGTCCAATAAACACAAATATAAATGATTAAACCTAATTTTTTTGTTTAAAAACAGTTTTACTAATATAATCAGATCGAAACAGAATTTATGACTTCGATTTCTTTAGCTTTAAACTTACAAGTAAGTCCTGTTAAGCTACAACAAAATGGGCGCTTGGGATCTGATTACTGTCAGAAACCTAATAGGGTTTTTACTGTTCCCTAAAGCGCTAACAACTTACAACTAAAGCAGTGAAATAGGATTTATACATTTCAGACCATCAAAGAACAGTAACGTTTGCAGAATACGTAGATACTTTAAGTACAAAGTTATTTGATGTGTGATTTCAAAATCCTCAATTTCATTAACCTTGAATGAATTCAATGTGTATTTTTAAACTAATAGTTTATCTGGTTTACTGTGTTCTAATAATAAATAAAAAAATAAATAAATACATTCTAAAATAATAGTTTGTAGTATATTAACGTATGACTTATTTTCTAATGCGGTAGATTGTAAATCTTATATGTTTTACAATTTTTCATAAAATAAAATTATTTTAATTAATTGCTGTTTGAAAAATAATGATTTTTTATTAAACACTTATTTAACTGTGATAAAATATTTATAAACTTTTTTTGTAGTTTTCTCAACTGTATAAATTATAAACAGTTATTTTTAGATGTTTTTCTAAATAATAATTTGTTTATGCTAATATACCAAAAACTTACTGTTTTTAGTTAAATGTGGCTACACATACGATAACAAATATTAAAAATTCATTCATTTTTTCTGTTTTATGAATTATTCTTGTTAATTGCAAATCGCTAATTAAAAAAAATTGAAGTATGAAGTTGTTTTTATTAAATATGTTACCCAAAAGTTTATTATTTATATTAATATTTTGCTAGTCAAACCACTTAAATACTTTAAGCAACTACGTTTATTTTTATTTATCTAAAAAAAATATAATAAATAAATTTTATAATAACATAAAATACTGCCAACGAGTATAAAAATTTGCAATTTATAGGAGTTGCCAATACACATTCTTTACGAATTATGCACTTTACATTTTCTACGACTATAATATATTTAATTATTAATCAGTCAAATTAAACTTTTCACAAAAACAAATAACCCGAAAAATAAACTATGTGTTGGTAGAAGTCTTTCAGGATCTTGTGAACTGTGGCGCTGTAATCAGTTTATGTCAAAATGTAGCTATCATCCGTCTTACAAATATTCGGCGTAACATTTGTGCTAAATTATAATTGCTTTTGTCGTTGTATTTGTAATTAACAAGTCTTTATTACTACTTATTTTTATTTAATAAATCAATATCTAATTTTTTTTTAAATTATTAAAATTTTTTGTTGATGTGGTTGTCTTTTGTATGAACTTACGTTTTTGAGATGCACTTAGAATTGTCAAATTTTCAATTTTTAGTTTATTAATTCCGATTTTCAACTCAAGGTCACAGTTCACGACATAATGAAATGTCTCTAGTACCTGTAGTAATACCTAAAATGACACTTAAAAGTAATATGTCAAAACTTTGTATTTATTTTATGTCAATTTTTCTCTAGTGTAACTGTTATTTGAGTTTTAACTATTTACCCCTATTTAGAAAATTGTATGTATAATATACCTGCTTTAAATACATGAAGTTTCAGTTAACTGCAAATAATTTATTTGTAACACGCTAACGTCGTCAGCGTGTCCGGGTAGCTACGGTATAAAAGAATGATACAAGTTTACCAAATTTTAATTAAATTAGGTACAATGTATTAAATAACTAACTAAAAATTAAATGTTACATCTCAGTATACGGCAAATAAACGTTTGTTAATTTTGGTACTTTAATTCGGTTCCTTCCGGGGAGCTACGCCACTGGAACTATGCTTCTCTTACGCCGCGTCGGAATCTGGAACTAAATCACTAAACTAAAACTGCAGTCCAAATTTATTAAGCACGGTGCAGGTTAATGCATAATGTCCAGGAGAATATCTAGATCGGTTATAAGAATCAGAAAAATAATCAGGAAGAATAGCAAGTTGTCGGGTTAGTATCGTAATAGAATTTAAAGGTTGTCAGGTAGATTGCAGGGTCGGTTATTAGAGTTTACAGGTTAAGCTATAAGGTTCGGTCTTAGGTTATAGAAATTTTCGGAACATAAGAGGGCCTCGGCAGATGATACAGTCACTTAAATACCGGCATCTGTTTCCGGATGACTAATTATGAGGTGGGGAACGTCGCGCGCCGGCTGCAAAATCAGTGGTGTGAGATCGAGGGGTCCCCGTGTAATTTATTAGACTGCTTCACTAATCTATTGTAAATTTCAGGAGCTCATGTTATTTTGTTACATATTATTTTTTTTTAATACATTATTATCAAGCAAAAATTAATATAAATGAGCTAAATAAATATTTCGCTCTTACAGCCAATAAATAAAAATAATCTGTTTTTGCGAAAATCTAGCTGTCACATACCATTTAAATATGACTTACAAAGCAATTAAAGTAAATTTGTAAATATTTAAAAATAATTTGTATTTAATGGGTGTTATTATTAGGAATAGATCTTTTCGAACTAAAAAGGTAATAAGAAAATTAATTGTTTTAGTAGCATTGTTTTAAAGTAAAAACTGTTTTATTGTTTTTATAACAAACATTTAAAAACTGCAAGTTAATTACCCTAACGGATATAATATACTAATACAAACTACTGTGAATAATAAAAATCTAATACAAAAAATATTGCGATAAAAAAATTGATGAAAATGATACTATAGAAAAAAACAAAAAGGCAATTACAAAAATGACGATAACAAGTGTTTTTTTACTTCACTTTTAAATATGTGATTTTTTCATTATATAAACCAGTGATATGCACTAATTTTGTAAGAATTGATTGTTCTTGTAAAATTTATTATAACGTAAAGTACAAAGTGTTTACAATTACTTTGTAACAAGAAACAAAGCAGTGACACTGTGTATTTTATAATATTATAATTAATAATGAGTAAAAGTATATAAACACTTACAAAAACAGAATTAACATAAGAATAAATTATAGCGTACAGATATCAGGCATGTGCAGGAGAAATATCTTGGTATCCTGCAACTATCGATAAATGCCAAAAAATAATTAGACTTTTCTGAATTGTCATGCAGACTGGTCGATGTTATTAAATACTGATTTCTTTAAGTTAATTTGAACAAGTTTTTGTAACAAGTTTTTAAACACCTGATTCTTACAACTTCTTTATACCACTGAGTCCGATAAATTACTGATGACGTTTTCTTCTTACAAAAAAATCTACAAGCAAACAAGCAGTGAGATTGCAAATTAGGTGTTTTAATTTATTTTAGTTACCTTGAACTTAGTTTTTCTAAAATATGTTACTTTTTAATTACAAAAAAGTTACCACTAAATGCCAACGTTTACAAACATAACCTAAAATATTAAAAATTTGTATTTATACGTACCGTTGAAACTAGTGCAATAGCATTCACACGGTTCTAAATGATTTCGTGTTTAAATTTTATAATTTTGGTGCGCGGCATATTCGTACATGTCTTAAAATAATGGTGCCATAATTTATCATCTTGTACAGTAATAACTTTGAGCTGTACGGAAATAAAATATAATTTGTCAAATACAATGCACAGTTTTGTCCAATCGCAAATAAACATACAATACATCGTATTATTTGTGAGTGGTAGAAAAAAAAATTTAAATAATGTATGGAGTTACGTGTATTTTTTTTAATGTTGGAATCAAAAATAATAAAGAAAATATAGTTATGCAAAACGTTAAAATATAAAAACCAATTATTTAAAATATACAATTTTTTAACTTGCCTGAAATTTTATGACAGAATATTATGTCATAATCCTTCAAAAATAAATTAATAACTCGTATAAAATTTGTGTGAAATACTTATAAAAAAATATAATAGTGAATAGGTGAATAAATAAACTCATACAGTCATTGTTTATGAATTATACTTTTTTTGCCAAAATGTAGGCATTTTACTGTGTCACGTAGTTTGTGACAAAAAAAAAGAAAAGAGAACAAAATGTTATACAACAAACTTTATTTAGTTAGAACGCCTAAAAAACATTAAATTAATAAAATTAAGATGTAGATACTAATGAAATTTTATTGAAGATAGGAGTGCCATAGAAGTAGTTTTAACAAAATGTGTTAAAATCCTAGAAAATTTGGAGAGTAAATAGGTTTACAATATCTAAACCAAAATTCCCAAAGACTACATGCACAAAATAAAACAAAATGGTTTAAATAAATCCCAAAATATGGCTTATCTTAAGACCACAATGCACGATTGCTAAAAGGAAACAAGTTAATAATAAGAACTATGGAGAAATCCTTTTACTATTCAAAAGTAATGAAATTTTCTGTGATAAAAAAATTGGAAAGTAAATTAAAAGAAAGAAACTAAAATTAAAAAAAACTTTAATTTTAAGATAGGATTCGAATTAAATATAGTTTAAGAGTTATTTCTTAAGATACCAAAAAAAGAAAATAAAAAAATTAATCTGTAAAAAAAACGTAAATTATCGCTATAACAGTTCTCAGTTTGAGTAAAGCTAAATTGGAACTTTTTTAGTATTTTACGTTTTGTTAATAAAAATACTTTAATATTACTTATTAAAATAAACTTAAATGTTTATAAATTGCATTGTGTTTTTATTCGAAAATTTATTTGTTATTCATGGCTAAACGAAAATTACATTTGAATAATTTTTGTTGCGAGTTTTGTTCATATTTTTACTATTTAATTTGAAATGTTTCCTAGGCTGCTTGAAGAGGTATTAAAATTATATATTCATTAAATAATTTAGCAAATTTTATTTGAAATATAATTTTTTTGTATTTCTAAAAAATATAATTAGAAAAAAATTGAAATAATTTTGGGTTAAATTGAAATTTATTTGATGTGTTGGCAAATAATTTGAATTCATATGTATCAAAAAAAATTTAATTATTATTTTATAGTGAACAGTATTAACTAACAATGTAACTATAATTATAACCAAATAAAAAGAAGATCGACGCAAGAACGCATTTATGTAACACCACTTCTTTATTATGCAATTAAAAAAACAAATTCTTAGATCGTTTGTAAATAGTTTTGTTCAAATATTTTTTTACCTAAATGGCTACTTGTATCTTTTAAAGCATATTGGATATTTAGTAAATAACATAATCACGTGGATCATATTTGTTTCGACAAACAACATGTTACAAAATAACTTGTTAATAAAAATTATAATAACCGAATTATGATACAAGCCGCTAAATTTTAAGTTAACTAACCTATTCATAAGTAATTTCTTTTGGAGATAAAAGTTAACCAATGCAATTTTAGTTTCTAATCATTCAACATGCTTTTTACAATGCGGTTCACTATAATTATCAAACGTGCGGTTTATGTATATTATTTTGATAAGTATGTTCTATCGCTAACAACAATGTTGGTACTGCATTAGCTGCGCGAAAAATGTTAGACGTTCTCAAATGTGACACAAGTATTAATACACTTTTTAGTTAGACATACAAAGTAAATCAATTTGTGTGTCTATAATAATAATAATTAACTGACCGATAACTTTTTTTATTGTATATACTTTGTTTATTGGTTTATTTTTATTATGTATAAATTAATAAGAAGAATATAGTTTCTTAAAACGTTATTAAAATTAATAATAGAATATAAAAAACTTATCATTTAAAATATATAATTCTTAACTTGCATTAAAAAGTACAACAAAATGCTTTTATAATGTTTTGTCACAAGCGTTAAAATTGTTAAAAAAAATTGATAATGGTAATTAGTGCTAAATACTTAAAACGTTCATTTTTGATAAATAAACTTTAATATTTGGAAAATAAATAAATATGTAAAAGGATTGTTTATTAATAAATATTTTTATTTTCAATTTTTTTTAGCTAAATGCCAATAATACAGAATAAAACAATTTTATAAATTAATTTATTAAAATAATACATCTCGTTTAACAAATTTATAATTTTGTGTTTGTAAGAAAGTTAATTAGAATAAACGAATAAATAATTTTAAATTAAATTGAAATTTATTTGATGTTATAGGAAGAATTTAAATTATTATGTATTAAAATAAAAAATATAATTATTACTTTACAGCAAACAGTGTTAATTAAAAATACACTAATGCAATTTTTAAATACACGATTTAAGTATAAGTATGAAAGTTTGCATTCGAGCCGAAAACGAGACTTGCAAGTCATACAAGTGGCAATGCACATTCCCTACGAATTATACACTTTATTTTTTTACAATTGTTTAATTGATTATCAAAAATAAATAATCTTTTAACAAAAAAAACAGGCGACGAAGAAAAATATTATTATTTGGAAGTGCATAAATTGTGATCAAGGGTAAGCTAGATGTCCTACTGGTAACTTTAAAAAGCGAAAGGAAAGATTTCTTTGCAAATATTCAAGCAATCTATGACCAATCTCTGTTACAAACAATTGATACATTGTCTGATTTTACTCACTACAATCAACAATACAATCGACTGTCTAAATTAGAAGACAAATTCGAAACAGTTACCTAACGTATTAGGGATACTAACGCCCTTATTATTGATGTTTCTTTGCATTTAAGCACATTACAGGCTAATAATGATGCATTCGATTTGATTGATAAAATTCGTAGCAAATATTATAGATTATCTGCACGTATACTTGTTTCAGCAAATGCTAATTCAGTAGTAAATTTGTTGACGTCATCTACGTCACTTCCTCGTATAGAATTGCCAATTTTTAATGGTCAGCTAAATGAATGGCCAAATTTCATTTCGTTATTTGATTCGTTAGTAGATTCTAATCCAAACCTTTTGAAAACATCTAGGTTTCATTATTTATTTACTTATTTAAAAGATGTAGCTGTTTCGGTCATTTCTAATTTTTTGTTGGAATTAGCTTTAGCAGCTTTGAAAAATAGTTATCCAAATAAACATAGATTAGCTTCTATGTACCTCAATCCTATATTCTAATTTAAACCAACTAAAAATGATTCTTGTGAAAACTTCAATTTATTTTTGTCAGTTCATGAAGGCAACATCAAGGTTTTATATGTCCTTGGTGTTTTGGACGTTAGAGAATTTGTTCAAACTCCAATTAGCATTACCCAGTTTAGATTATGGTTCTCGTAGAGCTTTTGAGAAACAATGTTCTTTGCAAGACATTCCTTCGTATTCAGATTTAATTCATTTTATAAGTTTCGAAGGATGTACATTTATTGCGTTTCTTCACTATTGTTTTCATCATCTATTGATTTAAAAATAAATATATGGATTTTGTCGTAAAACAGAGCACTCAAAAATTTGTAATATTATCGTAACATTTGATTTTTGTTGTAAACGAAGTATCGCCATTCGTAAAAACTTGTATTTTGTTGTTATAGATCGAAATTGATTTTGATAAACTGGCATCGTAACAATTTGTAAATAATTTAGTTTAATAAGATTGTGCAAGACAGATCTGATCTTAGTTTGAATTTAGAAAATTTATTAATAGTTATTGATTTAAAGGATGATTAATTGATTTATTTTCATGTATATAAACTTGTAACTTATATTTTTATACATATCTGATAAATTGTTTGATTTATTTCTTTTGTTAGTTTATTAAATTTGTGAATTATGTAAATAGATGTGTTTATTTGATTTTGTGTTTATCTTTTGTTACCTATAATTAAATCCACAAGTTTTACTAAAAATTGTCATTCATCTGTTACCCGAACATGCGAATTCCTCTATAGTCAGAAAATTTAATGATCGAAGTTGTGTAAATCGTTTGTTTCGTATTGGTAAATATAGTAAATGATATTATTGTTAGTATCGGTTATAATAGCTGCTATTTACTGTTCGCTTATACCTAGTACCTTATACTCTGAGATGGCTCTGCCATTAATCTTTTGTTAACATGTTCACTGCGTTTAATAACGCAACCAAATTAAGAACCGTACCGCAGTGAACGTGTTAATTGTTTTTATAAAATGATAATGTGATAGACTCTGTATTAAAATACACATAAATATTTACTAACAGAAATCAATTAGTCAAAAAATGATTTTTTTGTGACTGCAGGTAAGTGCTAATGCTAGATCGAATTTTTACCTTATGTAGTATTTGGGTTTATTACTTGCGTATATCTTTAAATTTAGCAAATATGCATAACACGGTTGTTTGTTCTCTCGTTGATAGTTGTAAGCTTCACTCTTAATTTTTGAACAGCGGGTTCTCTTGGTGTTTACGAATCAAAGATTTTACCGTTAAAACGGAGTGGCGCCAATTTCTTTGCTTTTTTTGATGTAATATTTTTAACTGGTTGTTACCAACAAGACTCGTTGGAATGGTACATGTCAATTAAATACATCTCGCTTGTGTCGATAGCTTGGAGCACGTAGTAAGGTGGACGTCAATTTCTTAAAGTAATCTGTGGCTAAGTCGTTGACGTACTTTGTGTGATGGTTTATTAAACTTCAATTCACACCTGCGATAGGAATAGTAAAAATTATTCGGAAACTTAACGCATTTGGTTATAACAATTCATTGTTTGACTTACGAGCAACTTATTAATGATATCATCGTATATCTAATTATTTTTGTTACACTTTAAGTAATTTTAAAGGATGTTACGGAGATGCCATTAGCTAATCGAATCTGTTTGGACAAACGTGAGTAAACCTTTGCTATTCTCTAATAATATGTACGGGTGTCAAACGCAAAATACGTACGATGCAATTTTCTTCTGATTGCGAATTCACTATATTCGCATCAAATCAAAGTTTAATTCTTTGGTTACCTATTAATTTACACTATCTTGCTTTACTAAGATAATTTTATGTATCAAGTGTTGCTTACCTTAAGGGACTTGCATTAACGTTATTGACCGTGATATTTATCACTGGACTCTTAATTGTTAGTATATATGCAATTCTACATCGCTTCTTCTTTAACCTCTTTTTTTCTTTGAAAAAATAAATATATTCGTTGTTATAGCCCGTGTTTTGTCATTTGTTTTCTTTCAGTGCTTAACAAATTTAAACTGTATCTGCAATTAATAGTTTCCATCCGTTTTGGTGCCTTTTTAATTACTTTTTGATTAGCACACCGAGAATTAGCTGCGACTTTCTTGCCGAATTGTATTGAGGTAAGCGTTTGCCTTTAGTTACGGGTAAATTCATGTAATACTTGATAATATTTGTTTGTAAACACATACTATTAGTCCAGAAAAAAACCATCAGTTAGCACATACAATAATTTACTATTGCGTTGTTAAATTTAAAACAAATGCTAGAAGAAACATTTATTAGAATCATTTTGCAGACTTAATGTTATAATGTAGTACTTTGACATAATTAACAAATAGCCAACAATGTATAAAAAAAGTAATGTATATAAAAATTTTTAATAAATTTATAGTGACAAATGTAATTTACTTAAACATAAACGTAACATTAAAACATTAATATAGAATCATAATTTTTATTTGTAGTCATACAACATTAATAATTAAGTAAACGCATATTAGACAATTTCAACACACTCAAACTAAAGTTATTATTAATTAACTCGTTTATTTATGGTTTTGTAGCAACTGTAAATTTTAAATAGTTTTAAAACAGTATTTTAACAGTATAATCATAAATAAACTTTGTACAAACAGAGTAGGTTGTTTAACATTGTTTAAGTTGATTTTTTTTAAGTAATTGAGTTCATATTTAGAAATTTACACATGGGAATATAACTTCAATTTAAACTCGAAAAAGTTTTATTTGCTTTATTTTAAAATCAGTAGCATGATTGTATTTACCACACTCCAAAAACATTTTTCCAAATATTTAATAATATTTAAATATCTACGTTTCATTTATAATGTACATATATTTTAGATTGCTTTAGAAAAAAATATTTATATTTTATTTAAACTGTTAATCTTAATTTTATTTTTTAATACTTTTAAAAGTAAAAAATTTAAAATTTGACTGCAAAATTAACAAAATGAATAATAAATAAATGAAGTTTAAAAGTGAAAACGCTGTTTAAGTTAAATTTTTAAGTATCGCTGGTATCATGTAAATTTCAATTTTGAAAAGTTAACTAATTATTAAGTATTAAGGAAATAAAATTAGAGTAATGTTTATGTTGTGTTAAAAAAAAATTGAAAGTACTTAATATCGCTCGTACACTTGATGTCATACGGTCCGTGGAGGCTTTTGATAGTTAACATTACTGTAACGCAAAAGCGATTAGATTCCTCTATTACTTTACAAAGATGAAACGACTAAAAAAAAGATGAATTACTAACAGAAACAATAGAGGATACTAAAGGAAGATTAATACTGATGGGAGATCTAAATGCAAGGTAAAAAAGGTAAAACAAGTAAAACAATAACTAAACGGTAAAAATAAAAAATACAATAATGGAATGAGAATGATTATCTTATGTATTTTAAATAACTTGGTAATAACAAATACTATATTTGCGCATAAAGAAATACATAAAATTACAAGAGAAGTAAAACGCAAAAATGGAAAATCAATAATAGATTACATAATCGTCAACAAGAATTACCAGAAAAACATAATAGACACAAAAGTCAAAAAAAGTCCAGAAATATACTCTAATTTTTATCTGGTAATGCCAAAAATAAAAATAAAAATCGAGAATTTCATTAATACAAAGAATATTAGTAAAAATATGAACGATGTAATGAAAAAATTAAAACATATAAATTTAAAAAAATACAATTTAACATTGGAACAAGTATGGAAAAGATAATATCAAAAACAACACAAGAAGTAAATGGGGTAACCAAAATTAGCAAGTACAAAAACAAACAATATGGTAAAACAAAGAAATAAAACAACAAATTAAAAAAAAGAAACTAAAATGAAAGCATTACTTAAGATACAAAACAATAGAAACGTACAATATGTATAAAGAACAGAGGATCAAAGTAAAAACGATAGTGAAAAAAGCTAAACAAAAATCTAGCAGAAAAAAGTATGGAAATGATTACTAAACTATTAAATCTTTTTAGTCGGAACTTTGCGTTGACATCTATATGTCTCTTTCTCTTTTCCCTGTTTATCAACTGTTTTTATATGTTAGTCTGTAATAAATCAAAATTTTAAGTCTGTGATAATTTTGAATTCTTTTATTTCTGCACGCACAATTGGAATTTTGGGTTCTGGGGTATTTCTTTTCTCTGGCCTAAACTTTAGTTTCCTTCTAAAATTGTTTTTCTACACGCGTAGGAAGGTGCACAAGGCACCGTCTTACTCAAATAAATTGAAAGTTTACAATAATCTGACCATCACTGATAAAGTAACTTAATTTTATAGGTATGACTTCAAACTCAAGATAAAAGTTAGAAACAACCACTTTATTCTGATTTTGATAATTATTCAGAACAACAAATTTTTTTGAGCTAGATAATAAATGCGTAGATCTACGCTACTTAAGCAAACAAATCACCGAGAAAATATCTGAACAAAATTAGAAAAATTGTGGTGGCAAATCAATCGTCGAATTGCAATTGAAAAATTGTAGCTGTACCTTCGCTCACAAAAGTTATAATTTTTACCCATCTTCGCGTTTACAAGCTATTGTGTTTATAATCTTTAATTTATCGCTTTTATTTATTTTTATTAGAATATTACAATTTCGCATTTTTATTGTTAATCAGTAAGTTGAATAACAAACAAACAACTAAATTATAGCGGCAAAATTGACAATAGAATTACAGACGTTGTTTTCAAAAATACTAGACCAATAAACTATATACTATAACTAAAAAAATGTTTACCTAAAAATTAGAGAGGGATAACTCCACTAAGTTTTGTTTTGAATTGATAACAAAATGGATTCTGCTGAGACTGAGTAATTGAAAGAAATTTGGGTTCTAAACACATGGATCTACACAAACGTTAAACTTATTAACTACACTATAAGAAAAGCACGTATGAACAATGCACATTAAAATAATAAAGAAAAGTATGACTTAACAATAAAGATTAAGAGCAAATACACAAGAAACATACATAAATAACAAAGGAATACAACCGGGCAATTTGTTTAGCTTCCTACTATTAAACTTAAAACAAAACCCTGTTATGAAGTGAGAGTAAAACAAACGTCTAATATGTGATACTGACAATGTTCACCTAATAGCTGGCATAGTCAGTGCAAAGACTCAGTAAAATGCAAATTAGAAGTAAAAAGAACTGTAAAAAACAGTTCATGACTTTAAATATGTGGGTTTAAATTAGAAAGGAATAATTAGTATCAAAGATAATAACAACCTAACAAAAGAAGCATTAATTGTTCAATTTTAGCTAAGAAACAATAAAATTGAACATAAAAATATAAAGGAAACTAAAAAACTGTTGATAACAATTGTATTTGTAAAAATTGATTTAAATAAGAAAAACTAAACATAAAAAGCGTAGAATATTAAAATAGAAACAAGTAATGTTTGTTTTTAATGAACAAAAAAATTGTTTGAAAATGGATTTTGTTTACACTGTTGACAAGCTGCGGATAACTGTATATGTTGAACGTTTACCGTTGCCACTTTCTCAGTATTATGCATATATTATATACATATGTGCACCAAGCAGCGCTTTTGTTGACAACACTACTTAATTGTAGAATGCAAGTTTTCACGGCCATTGTTTAATGTAGCATTGTTTTTTTTACAGAGCGGTGTCTACACGCATCCTCTCATCACCATCCACAACAGAAGAGATCCCTTATCAACACACTTCTAAGAAGAGCGGAGAAAATTAGTGATGAAGAACATAAACCAGAGGAAATCAAACACACCAAGGACGTCCTTATAACAAATAGCCACAACAAAAAATTAATGAAACCACAGAAGAAGGAAAAGCAAGCTAAAGTTGCTGCGGAGACACGGTCAGAAATATATGTTTACTTACCAAGGGTATATACAAATTAGAGTGTTGTGCGGCACGAGTTACATCGGCCAAACAGGGAGGAGCATTCAGTGCAGGGTTAAAGAACATCAACGCGACGCTCAACTCAGACGCACGGACAAATCTGTAGTAGCGGAACATCTACATGACAACGGAGATCACCGGATTGATCACGGGAACGTAAAGGTAATAGCACGAAGCAGACACTATCTTCAGCGAATAATACTCGAATCACTTGAAATATTAAAAAATCCTAACAACTTCAACCGTGAGGATGGATACAGATTAAGCAACACATGGAGATCTACGCTCCGTGAAGAACATACAAGAAGTCACCAGACGTCTATGAACGCAAATCAACAAACCAGAACGGAAATGTATCAGCGAAGTGGAACCGAAAGACAGTATATAACGAGGAACGCAAGACGATAACATCAGTCTTTAGAAAGCTTTTGAAGAAGCTGACAGCATAATCAGCGAAACGTTAAGTAAAAGTTTTGTGACGCGGCAACACCCGAAAAACACTGCTACACTACTTAATTGTGTATGGAAATGACAAAAAATGGCATCTAGACGAAAATTGATAATTGCGTATAATAAAAACAGAATAACGTAATTTTTATAGAACACTAAGCTGCACTCAAAATTAAGTGTCACGTTATAAAATTAATTGCCAGAATAACAATAATTATGTGATTTTCGTGCCATTATTACATTTAATAAATATAGTTCATTTTTGCTTTGAAAAATTATTGTTGCTTTAGCTCTTATCAATTGTTGATTTTCAAAAACTGCTATTCTATCAAATTATTTTATTAAAAAAAATTCTTATCTTTCACTTGATATATTCCGTATGTTACACCTCGATTTTTGCTTTGTATTAATTTAGAGGGTTTTTATTTCGCATTGACGACTTCAGCATTTTTTACGTGAACAACAAAGTGAGTACATATCAAACGAATACTTAACAAAACTTCCTAAAAATTGAAATATATTCATGATGATTCCGTCAATTTTTGTGAAACTTTAAATGAGAAATTAAACGATGTTTGCGAGTTTTGCTAAGGTATGATACGTCTATACGTTTATTAAACACGTTACTAATACGTTTGATGTTTATTTGTTCTTTTCTATTTTATGTTTGTGTTGGATTGTAGAACAACTAAAACAACTCAATAAGATATTAATTAGGTTTGCTGTGTACTATGCTTCTATGTTAAACTATTTTTGGGTACAATAATCAATGAGCTAGCCCAGATGGGGATGGGGTCTACAATAACTAGAAGCTTATAACATATTCAATTTAATTAAAACATTACAAGTAGACCCATTTTTTTAAGCAATAAAATAATCTAATAAAGTTTTAGCTCGAATTCCAAATGGACATCTGCGATCGTAATGATGCTTATAACATTAAGTCAATAGCTATTTCTTGACTGTTTTGACGTATCAGAGTGGTAATGTCACCGTACAGAATACAGTTATTATTTATTTACCAGCCTACTATTGTTTATGCAAGCTTAGGTTTAATACCGGTAAAGTCGTTTAAAGTACGTTTATTTTTTTATAATAAATACTACAAAATTGATAGTTATTAGTTATTAACTTGCCTAATACTTTAATGTTTATTAATAAAGAAACAAAAATGCAATATTTTAATTTAACGTTAAAACTCAGGGTTATTTATGTTTAACCCTTTAAACGTTCAAAGTAGGTCCTCTTAAATAGATACATACTGATTAATTTGTTATTAGTAGTTTTTATTCTCTCATTTTTAATGACTTTACTTGTACACTAACTGGGTTTTTATTACATGTGAATGTCATTTTGTTTAATGGCGTCATCAGCAAATAATATATTTACCTGCTTTTTGTTTCTTAATTATTTAATATGGGTCCGATAGACCCATTAGTGAAATAGCACAATCGGATTAATTTTAATGGCATTCATATTGTGTATTACCTAGAAATAAGTGAATTTAGTCACTACTTTTCAATTTAGGAGGAATACATTTTTTTTGTCATTATAAAGAAGTCAGTGCATGAGCTTGAATCGTTTCTACACTTTTTTGTTTTAAGTCGTAGTGTTGTGAGTGTTTTTATTTTCTTTTATATACCGGTGTTTTTATTAAAATCATGGCCGACAGTCGAGAACGTCCTTTAATAGAAGCTGAATTACGTTATGTTACTGAACATCTCAGTGAAATTGAAGATTTTGTAGCGGAATCTGACAGAGATGAGTGGAGTGTGATTTCTGAATCAGATAATAAATCAGTGACTTTTTATGTGAGTGACACGATTGATTTTGTGAGTGATACAATTGACGACGAGTCCAGTATTCCTGATGTTTGGATAGCTAAAAATGAAACACAGTTGGAAATCTTTACCTAAACCCACAAGGCGAGCTCGATCACATAACATAATAAAAGGCGCACTACATAAAGTAAATTTGCCATCAGGAAAACTGCTGGGAGATACAAAGGATGTGTTTGACTGATTCTTAGAGAACTGTGTTATACTAGACATTGTGAAGTTTACTAATATTGAAACTAGTCGAGTGATAAATTCGAATCCCAAGTTGAAGTGGAACCCTTACGACAAAGTAAAAACATTGGCTTTCCTGGGATTACTTATGCTAGCTGGTCACTTCAAGCAGAATTCTACATCTTGTATATATATGTCCTATATATGGACCACGCGTCTTTCGTGCAATGACGGGTCTTAGAAGATTCAAATCATTTCTACGATTTATTAGATTTGATAATAAGGACACAAAAAAGGAAAGAAAAAACACGATAAACTTGCTCTAGTTAGAGACATCACCAAACCAGATAAATATGTGATAAAGATTTGGTGGTTGTATGACTCTTCTACTTATTATCTACTAAAAAAAATTCCTTATTAAGGAAGGCAAGGAAACACGAGAACAATGGGTTTATCAGCCAACGTAGTAGAAACACTTACTGAACCATATCAAAACTCTAATAAAAATGTAACGTGCGATAACGATTTCACGGACTTAGAATTAGCACAACGTTTGTTGCGTAATAGGCTGACCATGGTAGAAACTGTTCGTAAAAATAAAACATTCCTGCCAAAACATTTTTTGCCAAATCGAAAACAACCAAAGCATTCCTCACTATTTGCGTTTACGAAAATTACCAGCGGCATATGTTTATCTACCATGCATCATGGTTCAGTTACTGAAGCAGAAGAAGGAGTTCCAGAAACTATCAGTAACTATAATCATACTTAAGGACGTGTGGATACACTACATCAAATAGTACACAAATGTATAGCATAACAAAAAAGCAGTCAATGGCCGTTTGTGTTTTTCTTGGACGCCATGGATTGCTGTACAATTGCCTCCTATGTAATTTGAACAAATATATATCCTGATCGGAAGAAAAATAACTCACATCGAAGGCGTTTATTTTTACAAAAGTCCGATCACAAATGTGCAGGAGACAGAAACAGTATTGAAAAAAATGTATGTAGCATTCTATTAAAATTGCAACTTGTGATGATTGTAAGTAATTTTAAAATGTAAATATAAATAATTAAACGCATAAAACTTCACAACTTATTTACTTGATAACACTAACATATTTATCAAGGAAAGTAGTAGTGGGTCCGACAAACCTACCTCGACCGTTTGTGTCTGTAAAATACCTTGATTGATGAAAGGTTAATCTTAATACTGCAACATCCTTCTTTACTTGACAAATTGTTTCAGATGATTAGTTAAAATTTTTAAAAGAATGTTAGTAGCATTTTATCGTAAACTGTAACAGCGAATCTATCCGATTTAAAATAATAAATTTTGGTGATGCAATAAGTTTTACAATTTTACTATTTATTTTTAAAAAGTAATAATTAACAAAAATACAAAATGTTAAAATTTGATGTATTACTTTGCGGATATATTAGTTTTTACTTTTTATTATTAATATAACTTATTATAATATTATTATAAATAGTATCTGATGATATATTTACTATTACGATGTATAATTATTAAAACCTTTATCAGAGAAATGCAAACAGTTTATATTAGTAAAGTATATCTAAAATATTTACAGCATATTTCGTTTCCGTCTTGTTTAAATCAATCTCTTGCTTAAAAATTCATAATGTTTATTTTAAGAAATGTCTCATAAATAATTCATAAAATTTTTATTCCTTATATAAAAAGTAAAATGCACTATAATTATATATTTAAATAATATTTGAAAAACAGTGTTACAAAGTGCAAGTTTGTGTAATCAAAAGCAGTAAATTTTGTACGTGTAATAAAGTTGGTCAACGTATTGATATCAATGTTAAAATTATCAGAATAATAAAATAAGTGTCAAATATTTTCAAATTTAAAATTAGAAAGTAGACGTAGTTGCTAATCACTGTTACCAACTGTAATATATCGAAAATCGCTGCTATACATTTCTATCAACAAATAATGTAAATTAAAGCGATATAGAGAAAGTAGTATACAAATATCACTGCTACACGTTTTGTTAAAGCAAACTTACTTGCAGTACTAATGTCGTTATTGTAACACTTGCTTTACAATATAGTATTAATGTTTTTATAGTTGCTAAATAGTAATTACAACTTTTATTAATATTTAAATTAGTATTCTGTTTTTATAAAATGTGTTTATATTAGTTAATTATATTTCTTTGATAATAAAATTAAAATATATCATAGAGTTCATACAACAAACATTATTATATTTTTGTTTTATTTTTAATTGAAATACATACTATTTATACTATTACTTTCCTCAAAATAAATCTAAAGACTGTTGAAACGATCTCTTGTACCTTATATTACATATATTTATGCCACTTTTCATTTTTGTGGAAAAATCTTGAAACTTTTGCTTTTGCTGTTAATTTCTAATAATTGTTATTTTATATCCATCATCTAAAACTTATTTAAATACTTAATATCTTACAGTTTTTAAATTGTTTTTAGTAGATGGAAGGTTTCGCTAATATTAACATAATTGATACCATGATTTTTTTCCTTAGTTTTTTTTGCATTGAAATATAAGGCTTTGCCTCAGTATTATTAAATAGAAGTAATTACTTAATTTTTTTAAAAATACTAAAACGCAAAGAAAGTAATTTTTTAAGATTGGTTTTTGTAATTTCATTAATAAAAAGTGGATATGCATATTTTTCCGTTTGAGACTGATCTGTTTCTATTTATGTTGTTTTTGTTTTTCTATTAAACATCTTCGACATGTTTTATTTTACTAAAAAAAATTGGTACTAAATTAATAGTATGTCATAAGCGACATAAAAAAATTCATTCTTGCCGAGGGTAAAGTAGAATACCAAGACTCAAAACGTGGAGAGCTAATGCCCGAAGCAGTAATAAAATTTTAACCGAAGCATGTTTTTTTAAGTTTTGTTTACAATTATTTTTATTTTGCAATTAAAATTATTAGTAATTTTTTTTACTAAATATGTAATGTATCCGACATTAACAACACAAAATGGAAAACATAATTAGCAGAAACATTTTCTACTACACAGTAAAAAATTTCCACTTTGTAAACAGTAGTTCGTAGTAGTTTGTTAAAAAAATGTGTTATTTTTCACACAAATATGTGTCATTTTTACAAAATGATCTAGAATTATTTTAATCTTTGATATTGACACATAGGTTTCTTATAAAAGAGCAATTTGTAATTATATGAATAGTTTATTAAAATTAGCAAGAAATATTTTTGTAAACTTTACACACTGTCTTGTTAACTATTTGGATCTGTGTACAGGATAATCAAATCGGAACAGGTGCGCGTTGACCATTATTGAGCGGGACATTAATGTGTATTAACGTTATCGTTAATTTTTATGGTTAATTCACTGATCGTTTATAAAGGATGTCATATCGTTTAAAACTAAATATAACAACGCTGTCGTCTGGGTTAAACTAAAGAAAGAAAACTTCAGTTACGATATGTTGATTAATTTAGGTAAGTTGTTTTCTCGTGTATGTAAAATTATATGCATTTTGATTATTTTATCAACGTTATATATTGCTTTAAGCATTACATGCTCTATTATTATTTTTACTACAATACCTAATTTCGTTATAATGCTTTCTATGGAACTGAAATTGATAACCTGACTAGACATGGCAGGCGGGAATTTTAAAAATAACAAAATAATTTTGTTAATATTATTCTTATAATTACTGGTGGGTGATAAGCAATTTGTATTGACACGTATCGATATATCTAAATATCAATACGTATTGGAATATCGATACATATCAGAGTATCGTTCCATATTGAAATATCGATACGAACTTGTGGTTTGTATCGACGTATTGATACGCCCGACGTATCAATGTATCGATACGACGACCCAGGTCTACTTATAATGTTTTAGCCTACGAAAAATTTCCTTAATAATGATGGTATTGAATTTGTTGATTCTGATGGAATGGTAATTGAGAGAGATTTTTTCCAGACGTTTCTGGAATTAAACCGGGAAAGATTTTTAATAGAAATAAAGCCACAACAGAGTTTTAACATTGGTGCCTCAATATATTATATTGTTTAAAGGTATACGTGTCTATGTGTTCTAGTTGTTACCTGTAGTAGTGATGGATCTATAGTTGTCGTAAATTCGGATTTTACAGTGGATTCTGATTTAGACTTAACAATTATTGATAGTAATATTAGTTGCTTGCGGGAAAAGAAAAATTGTATTGTGAAAAAAACACCATAAATATGTGAGTGCTAAGGTATCTTGAATATATATTGTGCAATATATTTATTTTCATTTTGTAATGAATAGTAGGTTTTAAAGCAATTACTAAAAGATAAAAACTGCCAATATATTTTTGAAGAATATAATGAAAACAAAATCCTAACAAATGTTTCACGAAAAAAAAATGGGAAGAAACGTTTGTGATATAATGGAGTCATTTAATTTTCTCGTGTTTTATGAAGTTTTATTTATACTGTAATACAAAACGCCATTGCTTTTTAAGTTATAGAATAGCGATAATATGTATGCTTTATAATACAGTGTGTCTAATATAAAGTAAGAAACACCTTAAATTAATTTTCTTAATCGTATACTTCTATTTTTCTAAAAACAAGTTTTTGCCAAAAACTGCACGTCATACATTTTAGTAAAAGATAATTATAAAGGTGTTTACTAAAGCATTGTGCGCTGATACAAACTTGGGAAAATAATCATAAAAGATAATAAAGACAAAGAAACGTAACTTAATTATTCTCCACATTATTAACAAATATAAGCGTAATTATTTTAGGTTTTAATATTTGGAGTTTGAAGGGCCTTACGGAGAAAAGAACAAGCGATTATATCACTAAATAATATCGAAAATAAACTTTTATTTTAGTTGTAACAATACTATAAACGTTACGATCAGGAAACGTACTTCACTTTTGATTTTTTCTGCAGTATAAAAATCGTGTTGGAAAAAAATACATTTGGAGGTATTCCAAAAACAATTGGCACATACTGAATCGGGGAGGTACACAAGTTACTGTTTTAAAAAATCATCCGCTGCATTACTTGCCGACACCAAAACCAATATTACGTTTATAAAGAGGCACGAAGGATGATGAAGCATATCCGTAGTCAAGAGTTACTTAGAAAATTCCATTTCAATTCAAGTTTAAAAACTATTCACAGTTTGTCTTTCCCAGATTGTCTAATTTTATTCAAGAATTTGTCAAATCGTAAATTTGATATTAATAAATTGACACAATAATGCTAAAATTAATTAATGTGATGGATCTTGATATAGGTTTTTGAACATTTTTACAGGCTCACGTGCTGGTAAAATTTTATTAGGTTAAATGTCACATTATTGATCATGGTAACAAAGATGGGGGAATCAATACGTTTAAACTCTCTTAGTCTCAAGGAGCCGATAAAATTTATCTCATTATGCTGCAAAAGAGATTTGCTCCTCTGCAAAACGCAGTATGCAAAATTCTTAGAGCCAGTTTAGCACTTTTGCATATACCAAACAGCTGGTAGATTGTCAAGATGGTGATCATACCAACCAAAGAGATTAGACTTTTCTTCATCTTAAAACTATTTAAAAAAGTGGTCGACAGGTATATACGGAACGGGCCACTAAAGGCTTTTCTTTTGCACTGAAATAATTTGCCAACTAGTAAGCAGATGCAAAAATGCAATCCAACATCATAAAACTGTATTAAGTGCTTTTCTTGATATTGAAGGAGCATTTGACAACACTACCTTTACTTCAAAGGCAAGAGCAATCGAAAACAAAGCATCACACTTCTAGTGAAGAACTAAGTCAATTGAATACTCAAGAATTGGACGGTAACAGCTACTTTGTAGGGTAGCATTGCAGAAGCCAAAGTGGCTGGCGGGTGCCCACAAAATGGGGTGCTGTCACTTCTACTGTGGTGCCTCGTCATGAACGGCCTACTACATGAACACACCGTTATCACAAACGGGAAGTTTGGGGCAATTGTATCGAACGTAACACAAAGTGCACTAAACACCATCAAAATAATGCAAAAAGAGAGATTATCAGGAAACCTAACCAACACGGGAATCGTTTCGTTTACCAAACGACAAATGACGGATGACATAAAACTACCTACGATGCACGGAGTTACGTTCTCGATCACAAAAGAACTGTGGTGACAAGACTTATCATCACATACGGTGCGCTTGTATGGGGTTAGAGAAGCAACCTAAAAACACAGTTTTTAAGCTAAGCAAAGTACAGAGAATGGCATGTCTGCTCATAACAGAAGCGATGAGAACGACGTTCACAACAGCCATAGAATTTTTACTTCCACTATGACACCTCATTGTATTGATGAAAGCAAGACAAGCAGCGTACAGGCTGCAGATTAATGAACATACGTCAATTACCGGAAAGAACAAACCGAGCATGTACAACGTGCTGCGTAAAAAAAACAATCTTAACTATGAGATCCGACTTCACAAAAGATTATCACAATTTAAATAAACTTAAAGTGATAATTCTCCCACGAAACGAGTGAACAAAGAACATTTACTCGTGCGCATTTAAAGGAACTATTTGGTACACAGATGCGGCCTAAACCGGTGCAGGAATACATGGAGGCAGGCACAATGGCACGCAGTTTTTGCTAACCTTGGGTAAATATGTGTCCGTTTTTTAAGTTGAAGTTGCTGCTATTGGTTGCTGTGTCACGAACAAATCGACCCAAAATCATACGCAAAGGGTTTGATATCGACTATGTCTAACAGTCAAGCAGCACCATTGGCGCTAAAATCGCCAGTAATAAATTCCAAACTGTTTATGACATGCATAAACAGTTTGCAAATATTGGCAACTGGCTAACAGTGGAGCTCATATGAATACCAAAAGATCAAAGTGTAAAGAGAAACCTCATGGCGGATGCGCTAGCTAAAAATGGTACTACAGAAACATATATCGGACCTGAATCCGTTTTTGCCTACGAGACCGGAAAAGAAATAATTGCAGCAAACAAAGCACACAAAACTCTTCCTTGCAGAATAACAATCAAACATTCAAAATGCACTATCAAGCGTGAGTCAAACAAAACTTAAGGAAACTCACAGGACTAATAACAGAGCACTGTGGTTTTAACAAACATATGCATAAAATGGGAATACAAAATACTCTTTTATGTCGCGAATGCTTGAAGGACGCCAAGATTCTGCAGCATCTTCTGTGTAAATGCAAAACATCAAACGCAACACACGATTCTTGACAAACCAAAAATAACCGATAGTGAGTTGAAAAAAGCCTCTGAACTTTATTTGACAAAACAGAACTGCTAAGGGAGCAATAAATTGAAGATACACAAAAGAACTAAAAAGACTTTATTGCAGGGGCGCTAGACGAACCACTCCTTGTATTAAATAATAAAATTTATATACAATCTTATAATTGCATTGTAATAAAAAATTATAACACTGATTGAATGGAAATAAATACAACAGTGTAATAAAAAATACAGTGACGGAATAAAGAACGTTTAAAATACATTAATTAAAAGCAAAATAATTTGACCACGGCAAGCAATCGTAAGCACAGACCTCTGGGTGATGGGTTTGAATGGAAATAACTACAAAGATGTGAACTCCGTTAAATTTATTAATTATAACTTAATATACTATTTACATTAAAGAACAATATTTGAATTAAACATATTAGAAATAAACAGGATTTAAAATAAAATATTAGGACGCCAACCACCTATTGGTGATGAATAAAAAGCGTAAAATCTTACATCTAATTATTAATCTTATTGATATTAAATGCAAATGTCGAAAGCGTTTGATTTGTTATGAGTGAAAAGTTTTAATAACACAATTTAATTATTTGAAGATAAAATGCAGTATCTTAATTTTAGTTGACTCACCATGTTTAATATAACGTTATCGGATATTTTCTATTTTTAGCACACTTTTTGTTCTTGTGATAAAATTCTTCTAAAGGAATGTAGATTTCAAAACACACTAGCAAGCATGAAATATCAACGTATAATAAACTTCATTAACGAAAAATCCAGTAATTAAAAAGATCCAGAATAAAAATCCAATAAACGAAAAGATCCAATAAAAAGAAAGATCCAAATAAAAAGAAAAAGACCCTAAATATAAATAATTAGAATGGTTTTTTAAATGACATCATGTACTCACGTTACAATTAGCAACGGTCTTCAAAATAAATTTCTTTGTCTTAACTATTGCGCAACATTGCAAAGTCACAATAATTAGATGGAATGAATAAAAATTAAATTACATGGGTTTTTACGCCATAATCAAGAAAATTTGACTTCCCCGCATCACTACGACACGCACGCCAAGCGTGGCCCCAGCGACAATGAAGTTTTCAGCTACACTCAAGTCGGTTAAAACAACGCGACGTTGCCAAACTGAATAAATTTACGTGCAATATTAGTTGCAGAAAATAAATGAATGTAAAATTGAATTTTAATTGTAATGAATTCAAACGGGACGTTACAGCATATGTATGTATAAGTAGGTATTTTCAATTCAATCGACAATAAAACAAAATTTAATTTTACAATAAACTATATTTAAGTTTAAAAAAAACACAATACGTTTAGGTAACATATAGACAATAAAAATAGTTATCTATAACTTACAGTTTATTACTGAAAATAAAAATCTAATAAAAGCAAACTTTTCTCAAGTTGTGTTCAAATTTATTTATTTTTGTAACTTCAAACGTACCTTGTTTTTAATATAACATGTATAGAAATGTTTACTGCAAAGATTTCATTACAATGACTTATATAAATATATATTACACATGTCACTTTATACCTTCCTGTTTATAAAAAGTTTTAACTTTTAAGTAAAATTGTGTTTTAATTATAATATTAATGTACACATTTAAAAAGATGACGACAGTTTATTTTATAATAACATTAACTTAATTCGCAACAAACACGTTTATTTAATTTTCATAATCTATTAGAGATTTTTGTAAAAGTGTTTGTGTTTAATTTGCATAAGAACAGTGAAAATATTAACTATGTGAAAAAATGTAGTTTTATTAGATACTAATAAAAATGCTTTTAGCATAAAGGTTATAATATTGGTTTTTGCTGTGAATAACATAATTATTTATTAATTATATTGTTATTTTATTTTGGAAATGTATGTTAACCAAAAAAATTCTTATACAAATGAATTATTTAGAATAAAAATAAACATAATACGTTAAAATGTTAAAACGTATAATTATATATAAAGTATAAAAATAACAAAACCTACGTTTTTGAATTTACTTGAATACTATAATGTAAAATACATTGTTAAATTTGCAATAAAAAATACTGTCAAACACTAAAGATTTCTTTTTTGTGGCTGTTAGTGCTGTAGTGCACTGTATAATATCGAATAAAAAAAATTAAAGCTACCTTTTGTACATTTTAAAAAGTATCAAAAAAATGTATTTAGTTGTTTAATTTCTTTTAAAATAAGTCCAAAAATTAGAAGAAATTTTTATTTCTGAAAATTGCATTTTGTTAAAATTTTTGCGTGTTTGTAATATCTAGTCGTTTTTTAAACTCCTACCAATTTCAAAATCGTCATACTGTTCATTTTCATTTTTGACACAGTGTATATACAGTGTGTCCCCGGATAGGTGAAACGACTCTTGTGAAAGATAAAAAAATTTTGATATAAAATTTCATTGTTTGGGGTTCAGCCCTGCTTAGTTAAAGACTAACTTCTGGCATAATTTTAGTTTTCTAAAATCATGTATGCCTTGGATCTTTTCAAAAATCTGATTTTTGGTTCTAGTAAACCACCTTTGTTAGTAAAGATATAACAAAATTTGATTAACAAAAGTTGTTTAGAATCATGAAAGAGTCCTACTTCTAGAATTTCAAGCACCTAGGCCAATGTTGATGTTTTGGCAATTTACAATAATTTTTATCTGATAGTCCATTATCCATTATCGAAAGGTCGGGAGATCTAGCCGGTCAAGATGTCACGCTCATTCTACAAAGATTGATATGGAAAAACAAAAAAAAATAATGGATTTTAAACTATCAGATAAAAATTATTGTAAATTGCCAAAACATCAACGTTGGCCTAGGTGCTTGAAATTCTAGAAGTAGGACTCTTTCATGATTCTAAACAACTTTTGTTAATCAAATTTTGTAATATCTTCACTAACAAAGGTAGTTTACTAGAACCAAAAATCAGATTTTTGAAAAGATCCAAGGCATACATGACTTTAGAAAACTAAAATTATGCTAGAAATTAGTCTTTAACTAAGCAGGGCTGAACCCCAAACAATGAAATTTTATATCGAAAATTTTTTATCTTTCACAAGAGTCGTTTCACCTATCCGGGGACACACTGTATAACCCAATTGCAATTACAATTATTACAAATAAATAAAATATTAATGTTATTACATACTATTAATCAATAGATATTACTAGTTAATTTTACCAACCTATACTTTATACTTTATGCGAAGCGCCATGTCATGATTCCGTGTCCGTCTATTCTTTTTGTGTTTCCGTAACCGGGAAAACCAAATGGCGCCAAATTTAAAAATACAATTACTACATTTGGTTTTCCTGACCTCAGATCGACTACAATCTGTACGTCTACACTAACATAGTACAATTCTAATTTAACATAATAACAAAAACATTTAATTGATTTATAAGAACTAATTACAATCTACTTAAACTATATGTATATAAAAGTTTTATTTGCTAACTCTATATTTAATGAACTTAATATTTACTCAACAGGCAATTATTTTGACTACTACTGCAAGCTTTCAATTGCGATTATTCCAAAATTTCTTTATAAAGAATTTATTAGAAATTTTGGAATATCTCTAACTACATATCTATCATTAAACATCATCAATCATCAATTAGCCATTTTTTGTGTCCATTGCTCAACATAGGCCTCCCCTAGTTGATGCTATATGCTGCGGTATTGAGCTGCTCCAATCCAGTTAGTTGTTATGCGCTTTATATCATCTGACCTTTTGGTTGGTGGTTTATCTCTATTTTTTTAATCTCTAGAACTTTCTTGGACCAGCTATTATTCTTGAATCTGACTATGTGCTTTTCCCGTTTTCACTTCGTTGTTCCTTTGATAATTTATCAATTTCACCAATTTCTGCACTATACGCTAGTACTGGCAGCACACGTTGATCATAAACTTTGCGTTTTAAACACCTAGTACGGTTTTTAAATCTTGTATCATTTGTTATGCTTTCCCAATGTTGTCCGTTATTAATAAAATATCATCGGCAAATCTTAAATTACTCAACTTAATTCACAAAGTCCGATTATATTTCACTTTATGAAGTTAATTTTTTTTTGTATTTCTTTTATTTTATCTTGCGCTAACAAGGTTTGTGTGTTGTATGTTGCAATATAAAGCGTTTTTAAACATTGTCTTCTTTTAATCAAACTCATGCCCCCTCTCCCAAAAAAACACTTTGGAATCTTTGGTTACGACTCAAACATAACGGTTAATTTGTTTCTAAATTTACGCAATAATCTACTTTAACGCAACCATGTGTGTTAATTTACATTTTTTCAATACAAATTAAAACATGATACATAAAGAACAGAAATGATAATAATATCGATTACATTTATGGATTATAATAAAATGTTTCGACTTACCGTTTATTGTTCCATTTCGTAATTGTCACACAGCATCACTTATCAAACTACAACCGAACAAGTGAAAAGATATCAATTTGCAGCGCAAGCGTTGACGACAGTAATCAAAAGTATAGCAACGACTAATGCTGACTAAACAGAAAGTATTCGTTTTTCCTAGAACGATTCCACTGTTTTGAAAATAATTCAATCTTATGTAATCGATCTTCAAACAATTCTAGTTATTCAAAAAATATTCGTTTTTAATAAATCAGTTTTTAGACGGTTGCTGATTATGGGGAAAAATTGCAAGTACTGAAACGGTTTAAAACTGATTGTGAAAAATTGGAACTCTTTCAATTTATTCACTGTCAGTTACATGTAAATGATATAAAAATGGAACTAACGCGAAACAACGTAATGAAACAATTGTTTTAATTTTGTGACTGCAACAGTTTCAATCCGTGTTTACTGGGATCTAATTTGTTGTAAAATTTTATTCTGGTATATAAAGTTGTATTTTCATAAGCTGTTGTATTGTGTTGTAGTATTTTCAGCTGTTTGGACTTACTATTGTACCTACGTGTCGTTGTTACATATTCATTATTAACACGGTGTAATTTTAAAATATTTTATAAAAAAAAACATGGAAATGTTATTATTATTGATTGATTGCTAAATTGTATGCCAAGTGGATGTTTATAAAGCCCTTTAAAGCAAAACAATCTTTTAGTTGATAAATGGCGTAATAGAATTTGGACAGTTTTTGTGCCACAAGATTACAATGGGACTTTCTACGGCACTAAATTTGAAATTTGTTGCCGTGATTACAGCATGACATTATTTTAAAAGCGTTGCAGATACAAACTGGTGTTTCAGTTTTGTATGCATTTAGTTGTGAGCTTTAGTTCAAAGTAGATAATGGAAGTCAGTAAAACAACAGTAGAAGACGAAGAAAACCGTTCTAGAAATAGACGTCGCGATTCTGATGAATAGAAACGTGCAAAAGCAAGGTAAAAGTTACAACTAAAAAAACGCTTATGCATCAAATTTACAATTGAATCCTACAGGTACACTGCTAAAAATTTACCGACATTTCCAAAATGTAGTCACAAAAGCAAACTATATCAGGCTTATTAATGTAATTCACACCTTTGTATAACCGACATCAAACAGTTTCACAAGCTATGTATTCGAACGAAGCTGCTCAAAAGGGTTTATTCTCTGTTATTGAACCGGAATCACATAAAAGAAGCAGACCAGGCAAAAATGAATCTCAAATCATAAAACTTTTAATATTTATTCTGTATATAATACCAACAAAAGAAGTAATAAAAATTCCAATTTGCAGAGAAGCGTTTTTAGGTGTGTTAAATTTGAAAACGAACCGAATTATAAGATTGTTAAAAAGCCTAAAAAAATGAGAAAACTTATCAAAAATTGTGGAAGAGACAGAGTAAGATATCAAAATGATACGAAAAAAAAAGTATAAAAAAATTTGTTGAATTTCTTAAATATACCAAATACCATTATTGTTGAAGCAATACACTGTACAGACTTTACTTGCCATGTTATTTAAATATTAAAAGTTTTGGAATATTTATAACAAACAAGCAGAAAACAAATTAAAGGTGCACCATTGTTATTTTAAAAGATATTTTAATACGCATTACAATGTTGGGTTTAGAATTCTTCAGATAGATTTATGCTTAAAGTGTTTACAATTTAAGGAAAAATTTAAACACTGTACTGATCCAACTCTAAAACTAGAGTTAACTACTAACCATAAAGTACATAAATTGTGAGCTAAAAGTTTTTACGACATGTTAAAAAGAGATGATTTGGAAATTTCTGTGTTCTCTTTCGATTGTGAAAAGAATATGCTGTTACCTAAATTATCAGATCAACAGCATATTTCTCAATGCAGATAAATTTTTATAATTTTAGTGTAGTTGCTGGAATTCAAAATTCAAGATTCCCAAAACAAATGTTATATGTTTTGTTTGGACTAAAGCTGAAAAAGCTAAAAGTTCAAATAAGATTGCGTCTTCGGTTCATCATACTTTAACACATTTTACATTTTCTGTACAAAGACAGTTCGTTTATTTTGTGATAGTTGTAGTAGGCAAAATAAGAACTTTACCTCAAAATAAGCAATGTGAGGTAATTTTTGAATGATAGAAATTTTGAAACCAGAAAATTACACTCGTATCATAGAGTAGTAGTAAAGAGCAATGGGGATTCTAGGACACTCGTGAAAATGCTATGGGGTTTCTAGGACGCCCGTGAAAAATCAAGGGGGATTCTAGGACGCCGATTCTAGGACGCCCGTGAAAATCCTATGAGGATTTTGAGACACATGGTTTTTGTGTCTGTTTAATTAGCATAATTGTGGTTATTCAAATTTGTGTGATTGTAGGTAATTAATTAGTTGCAATATTTGCATTTATCGCTTATGACTCATCGTGTCGGGTATTGATCTGTTGGTTCACCCTTGCTTATGACTCATCGTGTCGGGTATTGATCTGTTGGTTCACCCTTGCTTATGACTCATCGTGTCGGGTATTGATCTGTTGGTTCACCTTTATGACTCATTCTCACATGCGGATAGGGTGATTATCTTTTCCCCCTTATGAGTCATACTCGCATGTGGATTATCTTTTCCCGCAGCCCTCCCTGCATTCGAATGAAATTAATTAAATATTTGCATTTAGCGCTTATGACTCATCGGTGCATGGCGGGTATTGATCTGTTGGTTCACCCTTATGACTCATTGTCACATGCGGATAGGGTGATTATCTTTGTCCCCTTATGAGTCATACTCACATGCGGATTATTACCTAGGATCAAGAGAAAGAATAAATATTTAAGAAATCGTATATATTTTACATATTTGATACAAAGTTACCATTAAGACTATTACTACTACTACTACTTGAATTATCAATACAACAGATAACATAACCAGGTCTGTGATGTAAAAGTTCCATTAAACATAATACATTATGCGAATTTATATTATTCTCGTAATTCAAAATTTTTTCAAACAAATCATACGGTTGCAAAGCACAATCGCCGTCGCCGCCACCGCCATCGTTGTTAGATTCACTTTTACGCATAATCGCAGCCGTAGCCGTCACATGATGAATAATACAATCGTAAAACTCTTTTAATTTATACGAACACATTAATTCTAGACGATAGTTGACAATGTCGCTTAAATTGAAGAAGCTGTCCATTTCATACTTGTCGAAAGTACATGATTGAAAATCGCGTGTTATGGTAACTGTTTTCGAAAAGTTTTTATCATCATCCTCATCGTCGATGTTATCCATTCCATCTTTACGAATAAACACGCGATTGTAATGTATTTTCAAATCGCGAGAGATATCGTCGGTTTTTGTGATGCTTTCATTATAAGTCGTCGTCCTCGTTGTTGTTGTTGTAGAATTGCGAAAATAGAAATCGTACATTATATACGATCGAAGTTTTATAAATGTAATCCATTCTTCGACCGTGAATAATACATTTTCCTTATCATAACCACCACAGTCGCCACTACCAGCACCGTAAGAAACATTATTATTACACCTGTCTAGTTTACTCCAAACTCTTATTACCGGTTTCAAATCTAGATAGGTGCTGTATCCGATTTCAATATATTTACTACCTTCATAATCAATTTTGTAGCTGGTCGAGTTTACAAGAGGTTCGATGGATGCATTATAATGACGAGTAAGTCGAACTTCTTCTTCTTCTTCTTCGATTTGATTACACGTTGTAGTTAACGTTGACCACCCCGAATCGGACGATTGAGATCTCGAAATTTCAACACTTTTGTTGTCATCACAATCTTCAAATAATGTTGGCATCGAATTCAAATGTAATGGTACACTTCTACGCTTCGATCGTTCTAGAAACATGTGTATATCGTGTTGTAATTTATTTTCACTCATTCTTGTTCTTTTAACTCGACAGCGATGATAATGATGATGATGATGATGATGACGACACCGTCATAGATAGACTCAGACTAATATGTAGAAGTGCGTGTATGTAGAGAGGTGCAATAAAGCTTGCGCAATTGCTTAACCGTCTGTATACAACTCAACTGTGAGCGGAGTGAACAGCGATAAGGTAAATACTTTATCATCATCGTCATCATCTTCATCATCCTCACCACCTAATGGGATAGGTATTAAGAAATAAAAAAACTCAATTTTATTATTTGCATTTATTATTATTATTATATATCTACAGTGTATGTGTGTGCGCCCGCTACTACTACAACTACTACTACTACTAAAATTCACACAAAATATATGTTAAAAATAGACGAAGAAGAAAAACTTGAAATTATAATAATAATAATAATAATAATAGTAATGATTATACTAAAACCACATTCTTATTCTAATTAACAATCGGATAGCAAGTAATGGCCCCATGCTAGTGTATGAATTCCATCAGGCTGAATGCACCGTTTATCATCATTCGCGGCTAAAGCAACTCTGTTTTGTTTAATTGTAAAAATGTCATGTGTAACATGTCAGATAACATAATTAATTCATTCACAAACCAATCCTCACAATCAAGACCTCTGTATGTTTTATAAAACGATATGGAACGATCAAAGTGACATTGTAGAAAATAACCTGAATTGAAAGCTTTATGATACTGATATTTGTTCATGTTGCTGTTAGCACACCCGCTACCATTATATTTCAATGCATTTAGAGAATTGTTACTTGCATTTAGCAATAGACATTCAAAATCACCATATATAACAAACGGTGCAGGCATTTGATTCATAAAATCCTTAAACTTAATTACACTACCCGGTCTAGGAAATTTTACTTTACACATATTTAATTTTTGACAATCTATGAAATGTTGATTTAAACATGATTTCGAATAAAAGTATTGTAAACAACGATCGCAAATATATTTTTTATTTTTATTTTTAGATAATTGCATACTAACCAATCTTGATAGGTTTTTTATGAGACAAAAATGATACCTTACATTTATCCTACCTGTAGATTTAATATTAGAATTATCATACTGCTGCTGCTGCTGCAACCGTTGTCGCTTAGGTGGTGTATACTTGTATGTATTGATTTTCTCGAGCCCCTCTTTCAAATCACCATCATCATTACAGCTAGTTTCAGAGGTGTTTTCATCATCGTCGTCATCGTCACCGTCCTCGTCGTCGTTGTCGCCATCATTGTCATCATCATCATCATCATCATCACCGTCTGTTTCGTGATAGTTTTCTCGAATTAGAAGTAGATTGGCATGTTTTTCTTTCTTCGCCGATGTTAGATATATAGGAGTTGTTATGTAGTGTTTCGTATTCTTTTTCTTTCCGCTCTTTAACGATAGCTGATAAACATTGACCGAAATTGATGGATTTATTTGCTCAAACTTAGGTATCTGTTTAAGCGTCATAGGAAATTGTATACCTTTCAAGTTAAGTATTGTTGAATAATGCGGATACGATGTAGTTCGGCTAACATTTTTCTTTTTCTTAGCATCATCATTCGATTGTGTTATCGCAGCTACAATACTCCATCCAAAACATCCATAATCGTTGTTGCGTATATTAACAACTGCTCTTTTAGCGATTATTTCATTTGGTAATTTGATGAACGATGAACCACAAAACATCCGATTTACGATGTAAATATTTAACGTAAGAGCTATGATTTTGTGTAACGCCCAACCCGACGAAACTTCTTGAAAACTGTCTAATTTATTTAAAATATCTGCAATGAGATTAGTCGAAAACCATTCCTTTAACCTTTCTTTATTCTTAAATTGACTCGGTAGAATTTGAGCGTTTTTTGAATTAAAGTATTTGTTGTCGATTATTATTCCATCTCTGTCTTTGTTGTTGTTGTTGTTGTTGTTGTTGTTGTTGTTGTTGTTGTTGCTGCTATTGTTGCTATTCTCACCATCGATGATAGATTTTTTTATAAACTCGCATATTAAAACACAGTTTACTTTAAAAGACTTCTTATCGTTATTAGATATGCGCCTAACTCGATTGTAAAATAGTTTAAAACAGTCTTCTAAAAACGTTTCTAGAGTTTTATGTTTTATATTAACAATTAATCCGCTTCTAAGGCGATTTTTGAATGCTGATACTGTATCGACCCAGCATACGCGTTGTGATAATAAATTACGAACTTTAACATTTCGTTTTTTCGCACAAACTTTATCGGTTGCCGTTGTTACTATTAGCTTCTTAAAACGAATTTCAAAAGTCTTTAGATTATTTATAACAGTCTCCAAATGACTATTAATTCCAGTTGACGGAAATATATTCTTTTTAATTAAATTAACAAAAAACCGTTTAAATTTACGTGTTTGACAAATAAAGGATTTTGCATGTTTTACGCGGTTATTTATATTACGCAATTTTAAAGTTTCATTTAGACTAGTTCTAAATTTGTTCAGTATTTCTAATGATATATCGATTATAGTTGACTCTGATGTTATACGATTATTTATTTTGTAATTATATCGTTTAAGGACATTTTATTATTATTATTATTATTATTATTATTATTATTATTATTATTATTATTATTATTAGCTTACATGTAATTTGGTTACACACGCACACACATACACATACGCGCACACCTGTATTATTATCATTATTATTATTATTCCATCTTTTTCACTCTTAATCTTGACTAAATTTTAATGTCGACATTGAATATCCTCCATCGGTTTTTTTCATACCCGTATAAATAATATATGTATTTAGATCGCCAGATATAATACTTTTTATATCCTCGTCACTTAAACAATTGGATACACGTTTTGGCAAAAATAGCTCTCCAAGCTCAATTGTAGCAATAACAGTTCTGCCGAATTTAGTATTAATTGATTTTATTGATAATATTTTCAACTTTTGATTCAGAGGTAGATCGGTCAATTTTACCTTATTCGAACTCAAACCCGACGCGTTTTGATTTAACTTTGCAATAAGGTCGTCACACATTTTATAGCCGTGTGTGTGGTTGTTGTCGTTGTTATATAAATGTAACTCGACAGATAAGCGATGTTATATAAAGTTAATCACAATGAAGACGTTTACTTTATACTTGTTACCGCCGTTATTGTTTGTTCCCCCCTCAAGTAAAATCGCTATAAGATAAATATAATTTTCAGAAATATGTGATTCATAATAGCTTTTGTTTATTGTAGCATGCAGACGTAATTAAATATAGAATTATATTCTCAATATCATAAATTAAATTGGTTTTAGCGAATAGAACATGTGCATGCTTAATTTCATATTGATTCATATCACTTTTATAGTAACCGCCCCCCTATTCGAGTTAATAAAGAATATTGATTGTATCGTTAAGATGAGTATAATTTTCGAGTATGCGTAACGTTAAATGTAATTTTTATAGAACACGTGTACGTTTTATCTTCATATTGATTCATAATAGCTTTTGTTTATTACAGCATTCATTGTATTTGTATTGTATTATAGTATAGACGCAGGTCTTTTCGGCCAGATTTTCTATATTGAAATTAAATTAGTTTTAGATAATAGAACACGTGCATGTTTAATTTCATATTGATTTATATCGCTTTTATAGTAATCGTTTTTCCCCTATTCGAGATAATCAAGAATTGTATATTGCAGCATTCACTTTTAACTAAAGACAAAATTGGATATTCCTTTTTATTTGTATTGCTTGCTTGCAAATTTATCGTAAATGTAACTGTAATACTTGATGTTTTCAATAATTGATTGAAATACGTGAATAATATAAATCCACATAATCTATTATGTTTAATGAAACTTTTACATCACAGATCTGTTACTACACTATTGTATAAAATATGTAAAATATATACATATACGATTTCTTAAATATGTATTCTTTCTTTCTCTCCCGATCTTGAGTAATATAAATACAAGCATATGTATAAATAAAGTAATAGTCATGCTGGTGAGGACGGTGTGGAAAGATAAACTTTCAATTAATAATAATAATAATAATCTAATGCAAGTTAGAAAAAGCCGTGTATCGAGGAAAAATAAGAAGAAGAATAAGAAGGTGGTTGGAAAGAGAAGTAGATGTGGCGGTAGCGGTCTGATAAATACTCTTATCAATAAACTACCTATAGAACTACATATTCCTGGCTATCAATATTGCGGACCTGGAACAAAGCTTGCAAAGCGGTTAGCGCGAGGCGATAAGGGTATTAATCCTCTAGATGCTCACTGTAAAACTCACGACATTAGCTATAACAATAGCGGCGATTTGAATACAAGACATCGTGCAGATCAAGTGCTTCAACACAATGCATGGGAAAGGTTCAAAGCGAAAGATGCGAGTGCAGCTGAAAAAACCGCAGCATTAGCAGTTGCAACGGCAATGAAAACAAAACGTATGCTCGGCATGGGTTTGAATAATAATAATAATAAAACTGTAAAGAATAAAACGACGACGAAGAAAAAGATTCCTTTGAGTAGTATTCGTAAAATAGTTCGAGATAAAATACAAAATGATCGTTATAAGACTAAGAATGTTAACAGCAGCAGCAGCAGCAGCAACGGTGGTGGTATTATTATTACACCAACGTTGATTAAAACGGCGCTTAATGCAGCCAAAGCGGCTGTACGACATTTTGGTGGAAAACGTAACATTACTCTACCACGCATAATACCGATACCTAAAACAGGTGGATTTCTTCCATTCTTATTACCTTTATTTGCTGGTCTTTCAGCAACCGGAGCACTTGCAGGTGGCATATCGGGAATTGCTAGAGCCGTCAATTCGGCTCGCGATGCGCGAATTAAAAGCGAAGAAGAAGCTCGTCATAATCGTACGATGGAAGCTATTGCTTTAGGAAAGAAAGGTAGCGGATTGTACTTGAGACCGTATCGTAAATCTGGAGCGGCGTTGTATCTGAAGCCATACGAAAAACGATTGGGATCCGCCTTATATTTAAAACCTGCTAATGGTTCAAAAAACTAATAAAGTTACCCGAAAGACCTCTAACCGATGTCGATTTACGCCGATATGCAAAAAACCTTCCATACTTTAGAGGTGTTTTTATGCGTGACAATCTCCCAAAAGGTGGCCCACACGAAAACGAATGTGGAATTGTGAATTTGGATAGCACTCGTGGGCCTGGAACTCATTGGGTGTGTTATAGAAAGCATGGTTTGACAGTTTGGTATTATAATAGCTTCGGTAACCTCAGACCACCTTGCGAACTAATCGATTACTTTCGGGGTAACTGTAATAACACGACTGCTACTACTACTACTACTACTACACCTACAATCTATTACAACTACGAAAGAGAACAGAAATTCAATACAACAATTTGTGGACACTTATGTTTGAAATTTCTATGTAAATAAATAAATATGGAAGATGATACCGAATTGTGATTAGTTAACATGTCGATAACGTTCAGTCTAGAAGGTATTGGAAATACGACTTCTTATGATTTTTATCCACCAATCGAATTGGACGAGAAGTACAACCATGTAATCGGATTAGTTGGATTTTACGGTTGCAATTCCATACGCAATATACACGATGGAAATGACAAATTTTACTATATAAACCCAGCTCGATCTGTACATACTGATATCAGAATCGATATTCCACATGGCGCATATGAGATAGACGAACTTGCTAATTATTTAAAAACAGAAATAGTTAAAGAATATCATAAGACGAATAAGAATAAAAAGAAGAAAAAGAAGAAGAATTCGGATGATGATGATGCTGTAGATGATGAGGTTATATTCGAGTTAAAAGCAAACAACAACACGTTAAAGTGCGAACTTCAATGCATGTTTATCATTGATTTCATACAACCTGATAGCATTGGGCGTATGCTTGGATTCGAAGCTGCAACGTTATTTCCAAATATCCGTCATACATCTACTCTAGATATACAAATTATTAAACATACAAATATACATATCGAGTGTAATATTATAAAAGGCTCGTATCGGAACGGAAGAACTGCAAAAACTTTATACGAGGTGGATATATCGGTACCGCCAGGCTATCGTCTAGATAAAACACCAAACAACATACAATATTTGGAGGTGAACACTCAACGTATAGACAACATCAGTATTAGATTGACTAATCAAAGAGGCGAGCTGATAGATTTCGGTTCAGACGAACACTTCACCGTTCGATTAGAGTTGAAAAAGCAAATATGGGTTTAAAGTTTAATAAAAGTTCGATTTCGATTGCAAATTGTTGTAATCAGTCGTCGAATCGACATAATCGAGAGCAACCACAGCATATTATCGCTAATAGTAATAAGCCAACTATAAGAAACACATCATTCATCAAAAAATTCATTAACCATCGAGGTGGCTGTCGAGAAAACAAGAAGTCCTCTTCTTCTTCTTCTTCTCCTCCGATTAATCAAACCAGACTCACATTAAAGGAAAAATTATTCTTAAAGTCCATCGGTGTTAAAGTAGCATCGGAAAGCGGCGATAGGAAAAACAAAAACAAGAAGGAAAAAGAACAACAATCCAATCGAGATGAGTGAACAGTTGAATATATTCGAACAAGCTCATTTCGACGATTCGATTGCTAGATATGATATTCATACATATTTACCATACGGATCGAGTAATTATGGTCTTTCGGAGGAAATTCGAATTTTAATACAAAGCCAGGATTTAATCACGGCAACTCACGATAGTTTTCTATACATCGAAGGTGAAATAACAAGACCTCAAGCAGATGTTGGAAAAAGCTGTAATTTAACAAACAATTTTGCAAGTTTTCTGTTTGAAGAAATTCGATATGAATTGGGCGGTCAGCGTGTGGACATTTGTAGAAACCCAGGTGTTAGTTCTACAATTAAAGGTTACGCCACGTATAGCAACAGCGACAATAAATCTTTGGCACATATAGGCTGGGCCCCGGCTAACAATGATACACCGCTTCAAGTACAGTTTAGTGCAAACAATGCCGATTTGTCTAAAAAATTTGCCGTATGTTTACCTCTGAAGCATATATTCGGTTTCGCCGAACATTATAGACAAGCGATTGTAAATATGAAACAGGAACTTGTACTAATTCGTTCGAGAACCGATTTGGATTGTTACAATGGTGAGGCCGATGGAAGTATAACGCTGAGAAAAATTCAATGGAAAGTTCCGCATCTAACACTCAGTGATAGATCAAAGCTGAAGTTATTCGAGCGAATTAATAGAAATCCTATAATTACTATACCTTTCCGTCAATGGGAACTGCACGAGTATCCTTCGTTAAAGCAAGTTAAGATGGATATATGGCCGATAAAAACATCTGCACATCTAGAAAAACCACGATGGGTAATTGTGGCTCTTCAAAAGAATCAAAGAAGACGCGCGAAAAACGATCGAGCTACGGTTTTCGATCATGCTAACATTAGCGATATTAGATTACATCTTAACTCTGAACGATATCCGTATGAAGCGATGAATCTAGATTTTACCACGAACAAGTATGCAATCGCATATAGAAATTACGTCAACTTTCAATGCAACTACTACGATAGAAATGATTGGGGTATTGGTGGATCGATAGCTGGTGGTGGCGGTGGTGGAAACGTTACCTCTGCCATTAGCATGCCCACATTTGATTATACCGAATTTAAGGAATGTCCAATTTTCGTGATTGATTGTGCAAGTCAAAATGAAAACTTGAAGAATTCCACGGTCGATGTTAAACTCGAATTGGAATCAAACAACAACTTTGAAAACGGAATGGTCGCCTACTGTTTAATCATTCACGATGCCATTGTACAATATAACCCGCTAACAGGCGAAGTTAAACGTCTGTAAATCATTAATGATAATTATGTTAAAATAATATAAAATACTATACCTAGTTTTAGATGTAATTTTTTTAAATGAAAAATTGAATAAAAGTACTTGTATCAGTGTAATGTTGTTTAGTGTAAAAATGAAGGTGATAACACAAAAGCATCGATTACCGGTGCATAATAACGACTTGATTCAGATCGAAAAGACGAAGAGTAAGCATGGTGTGCTCCTTCCAAACACAGTACGAGCTATAATATGTGGCCCATCCAATTGCGGTAAAACTAATGCCATGCTTAGTCTTATTACGGAAGAAAATGGATTGAGATTTAAAAATATATACGTCTATTCAAAGTCGTTGAATCAGGATAAATATAAATTGCTGGATGAAATTCTAACACCGATGCCCGAAATCGGATATTATACGTTTAGCGACAATGTTGAAATAATGCCACCGGGAGATGCAGAACCAGACTCGATATTTATCTTTGACGATATTGCTTGCGAGAAACAGGACAATATTAGAACATATTTCAGTATGGGTCGACATAATGCAATCGACTGTTTCTACCTAGGTCAAACTTATAGTCGAATTCCTAAGCAACTGATTCGAGATAATGCCAATGTAATAATACTGTTCCATCAAGACGAAATGAATCTGAAACACATCTACGATGATCACATAAGTCCTACGATTACCATGCAGGTTTTCAAAGAAATGTGTGCTAAATGTTGGTTAGATCCGCACGGATTCATGGTTATCAACAAAGACGCAATCGACGCGAATAGTGGCCGCTATCGAAAGGGTTTCGATCAGTTTATAATACCCTAAACATATAAATATAGGCTTAGTTATTAGCAACGATAGCAACCGTAGCAACCGTAGCACTATCAACATCGGACAATATGGATTCCAAGACCATGAATCTAAAACATAAAATTCAAAAAGTGCGTGATTCGATTAGACGAAAGTACGATATTCTTAAGCGACAACGCTTAGATGTCGCGAAAGAGTTTTGCGATGTTTACAAACCGATAATCGAACCTTTAAAGGGTATTGCAACGAAGATGGAACAACAATCAAAACAACCACCGTCACCACCTTCCTCCTCCTCCTCCTCCTTATCCTTACAATTACCATCATTGCCAACATCTCAAACCACACCGTCAACGCCAAACCTTAAGCGTTGGCTTACCGAGATGAGTCCACAGACACTGCTGCGGTCATCGTCGAGATTCAAGTTGTCACCTTTGTCATTATCATCGTTACAATCGCAATCACCGTCGAACGTTAATTTACTAAAACAGACTTACCATCCACTACCTCAAAACTATATTAACAAGCTGTTTGAATCTTCTGCAAACGAAAATATCGACTTTACTTATGGCGTTCATTATGATGCCGATAGAAACAGCTGGAGTATAGGTAAAACACCTATCGATATACGCGATAAAGACTTGATGATAAACGCACAGTTATATCCTGGAACAGTTGGATTATACGAGTTGATATTTATGAAAGAACCGAATCGGGATGTGGTTAAAGTCGAAGACGAGGAACGATACTTGAACATTTTGAATGAAACAAACGTTTTACGAAAACATTATGATCCTAATGGTGCGATGCAAGGTAATCGTGGAAAAAAGTATACCAACACAATTAAACCTCTATTAGTGCTAAACGAGCATCGACGTCAACAGCAGCGAGATTCGATCTCACCTTCTTTTAGCGGCAGAGGGTTATTCAAAAAGCTTTCAAACACATGCGAGAAACCCGTCGAATATCGCTACTGGAATAATATTCACGAACTAATGGATGAATTACAGGTGTTATGGGCTGAAAAGCAAGCCGGACACCAGAATCATGATAACGAGATAATTTCAATATTGGAAGAGTTGTACGAAGACGGGTACATTAGCAGCATGCCTAAATCAATATAACTCCATATACCTCTAATAACCAGCATAACAATACGTAGAACGACATAAGCGTTATGTCTTTGGACAAATTTGGTCGTTTATATGATAGACACAGTCGTCACTATTACGACCCCTACAATCATCAGCATAAACATCAATTTACTAATCAAGATTATGTAAATCAACTCGCAAAGGAGATAAATGAAGTTCGCATATCTGTGGATAACGATATTAAAACGATTATAAATCTAATTCCTACAGCGATCAAGGCGAAGATTGACAACGAGTTTGTCGAGATGAACGAGAAAAACTTAAAATTTATCAACGAGCGGTTTAAGATGATAGCGAACGTTATGTTAAATTTACATAAACGTATATATGCAGTTGAATCATCCATATCTGCTACGGCTCATATATTTAAAATTCTAATTATAAAGTATATGGAAGAACCACATCGATATAATTTGGAAGAAAAACTGAATTATATTAACAAGCTGACTGATACGATGATAGCGGTACATCTCGAAAACAAGAATCTAAACGTTGAACTTGAACGCTTCATCGACCTAACCTCCTCCTCCTCCTCGAAAACCTCATCATCATCATCATCAGTGGCTATATCTACAACAGAAACAGCAACAACAACAACAACTACAACTACTACTACTACTACTACTACTACTACTACTACTATTTAATAATTGTACTGCTTCCGCTAAAGAACATATTACTCATGTCGCTGGACAAATTCGGTCGGTCGAATGGAAATACACGCCATGTTGTATTTCAACAAGGACCTAGAGGTGTTGGTTTTAAAGTAACCATCGACAATGATTACGATATGGAAAATAAACGGTTGCTGAACGTAGGAGATCCGATTGAACCTCACAACGCGCTAAATCTAAAATACTACATGGATGAAAAATGTAATTTTAAAGGAAAGCGTTTATTGAATATCGACGAACCCATAAGCAATACGGATGCTGCGACTAAAGCCTATGTCGACACATTTACTAGAGAACATCTTGATGTTGTACAGAACAACACGTCGACACGTTTAAATTCGATTGGCGTTAAATTGACAAAGATGTCTAAGCGGATTGATGATATTTCTCAGACGACAATTGAGGATGTTAACAAGCATGTTTTAAACACGATTTCTACGCTTATAAAATCGGAGTTGGATGCGGGATTCAACGCAAAATTCGCCACTCTTATACAACCGATGAGAATAAAGCTCGATAATCTTGTAGAAAGTGTCTTGGATGCAGCTACTGTTAGAGCGTTATTAGATGTAGGATTTAACGCAAAATACAACACACTCGCGCAACCATTGAAGAGTGACGTACACGAATTAAAAACTAAATTAACCATATTGAACGATTACGTGTTGTCGCTCACGTCGGGGAATGTCGAAGCAGCAGGTAGTAAATGAGTTACACAAACAGGCTAGAAAAAACTTTCCACGTCGTAAGACCATCATTAAGGGTTATGATGATCTCTGGCAGGCTGATTTAGCCGAATTTATACCGTACGCAAAAGAGAATAAAGGATACAAATTTATATTACTAGCGATTGACTGCTATTCGAAATATCTATGGACAAGAGGCGTAAAGACAAAGACGGGCGAAGAAATCGCCAAAGCCATGGCTGATATTTTAAGAACAAGCGGACGAACTCCTACAAATTTACAAACCGACGCCGGTAAAGAGTTTTACAATCGTTCATTTTCTAAACTCGTAAAAGATGCTTCGATTAATCATTATTCGACATATAGCAGCATGAAAGCTTCGATTGTGGAACGAGTTATTCGAACCATAAAAAATCGTCTGTATAAGAAATTTAGTTTGCAAGGTTCTTACAAATGGATCGATGTAATTGCTGAAATTACTCGTAGCTACAACAATACGATACATAGAACAATCAAGATGAAACCGAACTCTGTAACTAAAAACACGAATTTGAATTGGGCATATAATCGATTAAAAACCTTTCTTAACAAGCCCCGTTATAAAGTTGACGATATTGTTCGAATTTCCAAGTTTAAAAGCACATTCGTGAAGGGATATACTCCAAATTGGTCTACAGAACTGTTCAAAATAGTTAAGGTGCAAATTACTAACCCCGTCACATACCTACTTCAAGATATGCATAATCGTCCAGTATCTGGAGGATTTTATGAAAAGGAGCTCCAGAAAGCCAAATATCCCGATATTTATCTCGTAGAACGGATTTTAAGACGTAAAAATGGCAAAGCGTATGTGAAGTGGCTTGGGATCGAAGAAAAATCTTGGATTAACGTTAAAGACATTTTATTGTAGTGGTATTATTATTATTATTATTATTATTATAGTGTTTGTTAATCATAAGTCGAAATAAAGTTATATACAAACTCTGTTATTATTATTATTATTATTATCAAAATATCATTACAATAGTTAATCAATCTAACAATGCAACGTGATTTTTGTATAAATGATATACGTTGGATAATGCACAACAACAAGTAGGCTGCATGTGGAAAAAACAGCTGCTAGCTCGAGGTTTTATAGCGCATTTTTCATCGTGCTCGTCAATTTCGATGATCGGAATGGCAATGTGTCGTTGTAAAAGTGCAGCTTTTTCTCGACCCTTCACATACACGCTGCTCGCATTCTTCGTCAACTCTTTAAGAATTTGAGGAAAGAGATTAGCATCGACGAACCCATCTTCCCAACGAATACAATGATGGTTCATTCTTAGCCAAGATGCTAGTTTCTGATGTTTGATATCCAAACAAGACCATGCAAACGGTGGCTTAAATACGAAATGACCAGTTTGTTTTCCATCATATGCGGCCAGTTCTTTCGGAAACAGCGAGTTGCCCGATGTCGAAAAGCATTGTACATCGATAACAATAGCTGAGGCTTTTAACATGACCACTGTCACTCGATCGACTGTACTCGATTCAAGTTGAACACGTAATTTCAAATAAAACGTTTAAATATTATTTACTCGAAATGCAAAAGTGATGAGAGCGAGGGAGGGGTGGTGGTGGTGAAACGTGTGCGTACCCGCATCTGTCATCCCGAGTATGACTCATAAGGGTGAAAATGTCGATATCCGAATGCAAAGAGGGCTGCGGGAAAAGATAATCCGCATGTGAGTATGACTCATAAGGGGACAAAGATAATCACCCTATCCGCATGTGACAATGAGTCATAAGGGTGAACCAACAGATCAATACCCGCCATGCACCGATGAGTCATAAGCGCTAAATGCAAATATTTAATTAATTTCATTCGAATGCAGGGAGGGCTGCGGGAAAAGATAATCCACATGCGAGTATGACTTATAAGGGGGAAAAGATAATCACCCTATCCGCATGTGAGAATGAGTCATAAGGGTGAACCAACAGATCAATACCCGACACGATGAGTCATAAGCAAGGGTGAACCAACAGATCAATACCCGACACGATGAGTCATAAGCAAGGGTGAACCAACAGATCAATACCCGACACGATGAGTCATAAGCAAGGGTGAACCAACAGATCAATACCCGACACGATGAGTCATAAGCGATAAATGCAAATATTGCAACTAATTAATTACCTACAATCACACAAATTTGAATAACCACAATTATGCTAATTAAACAGACACAAAAACCATGTGTCTCAAAATCCTCATAGGTTTTTCACGGGCGTCCTAGAATCGGCGTCCTAGAATCCCCCTTGATTTTTCACGGGCGTCCTAGAAACCCCATAGAATTTTCACGAGTGTCCTAGAATCCCGCGTCCTAGAATCCCCCTTGATTTTTCACGGGCGTCCTAGAAACCCCATAGCATTTTCACGAGTGTCCTAGAATCCCCATTGCTCTTTACTACTTAGAGTCTAGGGCTAATGTACTAAAAATTTACGAAGATTTTAAAATTTACGACAAGAAAGCACAAACTAAAAAGATCTTAAAGAGTTCATTCAATTGGCATTTTAAATTTAAGTTGCAGATTCATTTTTACGAAAAGTAAGGATTACATCTTACTTCAAGGGAATCGCTATACAGAAATGACGTAGGAAACGCTAAAAGAGTTTGCAAGAAAAGAATAAAGATTAAAGTAATAAAACCAAAAAAACTAGCCCTAGGACTGCTCTTAAGTCAGACAAAATAAACAGTATTGACAAATTGTTTAACACTCACTATGGCAAACAATAAAAAGAGAATCCAGATTTGGATTATTTTATTAAATTGTTTGGATGCAATAGAGATAAGGTAACCAATGATGTCTTAGGACAGCATTCGGAATCAGAAGATGACGAAGACATACCAATTTAATTAAAACTTGTATTTTATATTATGCTTTTAATATATACGTTGCATGTTTTTTTGTAATTATTATTTATTATTTTGTATCTCTAGTTAAGTACTTATGAATTTATCAGATGTCGGCAAATCCTGCAGTTAAGTGCAAAATGCGACACATGCGAATTATTTTTTGGAGTTCTGTTTTTATGTATTCAGTTCAATTTAATCATAATATCAATACTAATGTAAATAAAAATATCTTACTAAACTAAAAAAAACGGTTTAAATGTTATGGTCAATAAATTCAAGAGTGTTTTTTGCGGTTTTCTCAAAATACATTTAGAAGGATTTATAGCATTTTGCATGTATACCTCTCATATCATTGCTTTTAGTTAAATATCATTTGCAAAACCTTAAAATAGTATTAAGAGTAAACAACAATGTTGTCAAGTCGTGGGTGTGGAAACGTCGGTTTTATGTATCCACTAGTATGTAAATATACACAAAATAAATAGAACGCCGCCTAACAAGAACTACTTTTATATATGTGTTACCTCCCAATGAAGGGTACCATTATATTTAAATTTTTAATTGTTTTGGATATATCACGTTACAACCAGTCTAAATTACGATAAAACTTGGTCAGACCTAGAGGTGAGCCTACACAGTCGGATTTGGTATGGCATTCATTCAAATTCATACTATGCAAGCGGTTTGGTACGTATAATTTAAATATTTTTTTTTAAATTTGCGATTGTAATATTTACTTCTAACAATTTCATAGTGTCTTACATGTGTATTAACTCGTGCGTAGATGAGATGGCGTTTAGCCTCGGATTTATTAATGAATTTAACACCTGAATAGATTTAAACTATGGCAATTTGTTTTATATAGCATTCCAGTGCTGAAGAGTTCAAATAGGATGAAACAGCTGTTTACTGGTTTCTAATGATGGTTTCTTCAATTATAGAAACAAATTATTGCACTTGCGTAATACAGCGGTTGTAATATTTATTAATAAATTATCAAAAATTAATTTATAAACAAAAATATATAGACACGTTTTTAAAAACCAATTATAATTTGTATAATTCACATGTCACGTAAACTCAGTTAACGGTATAGTTCTCTCTGATCATATTTTTATTCAAATTTGTGTAAAGTGAATTTATGAAGAGTAGCCAGTACGACCAAAATACTTACAATCAGTACTCAGATAAATATAAGTATAAATAGTTGTAATCATATTAATTAGGTCAATGCGTGTAGTATATGTTAAAGTAAAAGTTAAAAAAAACTGTTAAAACCGTTAGATGAGGTTACGATTCATTCTATGAATTATTTAGTATAATTAATTATGTTTTTAAATAAAATGTGTTTAGAACTAGCCTTTAACAGTTAAAGGTAGAGATTTCTATAGGACTATTGCTTTTTGTTCTAAGACACAAGAAAGTAAAAATTACTTTAAAAAAATGTTTTTTAAGACATTAATATAATTTGTAAAAATGCGCTCTTTATCTGTTTAATTAGTGTTTATCTGTAAGTAAGTAGTTCATACTTAGTATATACACTCGGACTTTATATATGGAATTAAAACTTTCACGTTTACGTTCTGCATAGAATTTTAAACAACGCTAAAACTATTTATACTTTGATTTTACAAAACTAAATTGATTGTATTTATTTGTGAATCGTTCTGAATACATTTATAATCCAGCATATTTGTACTTATTTGTTTTGAATAATTTTGTAATTGACTAAAAATTTAGTTACATTTTTTTTATACTAATTGTACTAAATACTCAATTACTTAATACACAAACTTATAAAATATACCCAACACTGTTTATCTTACAGTTTTATTGTTTGTTCTTTGTTTAAAATTATTTGAATTGTATAACAAAGTACATCTCATATTTAACACATTCTATTTGAATTATTTAATTACTTTTATAAATTGTTTAATATTAATTGGTTTTACATTTAATTGTAATGTTTTAACGTAAAATATATAATGTAAAAATGCTTTGTAAAATTTTAAAAACAATTTTTTTACTACTAATTGTATAGGCTTTCATTATTACGTATAATATTAGGTTGTAAAATAGCACTTTTTTAAGCACAAGTAAATAATATTTCTTTATTAACTACTGCTTTAATGATAAACATATTTCCGTTTTCTGATTATTTTATAACAGTTTTAAAGAAAAAAAGTTTACCAAACTGTCTACCAGGGGCAAGCAAACTAGTTACGAATATTACTGAATTAATTGTAGTTTACGTAACAAGAGTCGAAAGTAAGAAATAGCATAACGAACGTTAATGCGATGCGAGGCCGCACGGCCGAGCGTTGCATGTGAGTGAGTTATGCTATGATTCTTTCGACAAGAGTAACGTACATTATTTTTGTGATGCCTTTTATAAAATTACATTCTTTTTTAAAAAATTTAAAAAAAATCAACAGAAATATAATGTTGGTACTACATTTATTACTAAATTACTAAATTACTTTTATGTGGATTTCTAGTTTTCATTTTGCCACCCTAGAGCTTTTTTCGTTTATTACGTTGTTACATGCCAAAATTAACACAAAATTACTGCCTGAAATGTAGTAACATAAACGGGGTTGTGCCACTAGCTCAATGGAGAAGGGGGTGGGTCGTAATTTAAAATTCCGTGAAAAATTGGAAACGTGATCGACGTAAAATAGAACTAGAACGGTGAATAAGTCAAAAATCGGTAAGGGCGCCAATCAAGGATTTATAAGGGTAGCTTCCGAACCCCTGATTATCCGAAAGCTCATCTGGTTGGTTACAACCCCAGAACTTACCTTAAGTTGTAACTAATCTGAAATACACTTAAAACAACAATTTACGTATGCGGCGGTTAAATGAATAAAAGCTCTTTACATTTAACAATTTAACATTTATTGATTGAATATTAAACAACAAAAAAAAATAATAATGAGTAAACAAATTTTAATAAAATAAAAATTAATAATCTTAAGCAAAACCAAACAAAAATGAACAATCTACACACAAAACATTAAATTAAAATTTATAAAAAGAAAATGCTACAATAATAGCGTTAACTCGACGTTTTCAAATAAAACAAAACGCAAATAAATTTCAAGGCCTTGTCCGCATATGAAATTAAACAATTCAAATAACTAAGAACAATACAGGTTATAAAATATATGTCCGAACTTTAATTCGAACTAAACAAAATATAGTTTATAAGCCGTTACATTATCATATAATCGGGAACACGATTTACTTCTCAAAGGCACCAAAACAAAGTTAAATTATTTTAACTTCACGCAAACACTTTAAGTGTTCATTAAAATAATTAAATTTAACGTTAGTCGTAATTCAATTGGCTCAAATTCAAAGCTTTTACTGCATTTTAATCGCGGGTCACTACACGATAATAACCAAAATCGATAAATACCTTTTTACTTAATTGGAGATACCAGATAAGCTGCGGATCACAGTGGTTTTCAAAAGCTACAACCTCAGATGGACTTCGGCTGCTCCCCAAAAGTATCGTAGTCGAATGTGGGATCCGTAGAACCCCCAAACAATAGGTCACCAGCGGAAGGTTTATTTCACAATTTAAACCGCACAATAGCGAAGAAAAGGGATTTTTCCACTCAACACATCGAAACTTAATCCCTCAAGCGTGATTGTTTATTTTTGGATACCGTGACGTCTATATAAACCGTACATTACGAAATTTGAAAGTTAACCCTTTCATCACCACACTTAATTTTCACGGTACCAATTTACTTCCGCGGTAAGGCATAACGATAGGGCAAAGTACCCCACTCACTCTACTACATCTCACGGTCCCCGGTATTTCTTATTGCTACCAACGAACGAGTGATCATCCTCCTCCAAAACAAAACGTATCCCTACTTAACTAATTGCATGTGCGCAGTAAAATCATGGTAAAAGAACGAACATTAAACAATCGAAAAAAAACAAGGATGAAAATTATAATTAGTCGCGTGCATCTTGGCACGTAGACCTTGACAATATTTCCCATCAAAATGCTGAGACTCGCATTTTTGCAGGTGGCTCAAGATAGCGCTTAATCAAATAGGACTCAGCCTAAACAAAGTGTAATTACCAAGAAAAATGGATCAACTTACATTCCAAAAGGAAGTCGTAAATTATATAGAATTGTTATTTTACGAAGATAACTAAGTAAAGTACTAAATCAAAAACAAAACCACGGATCTTTATGCATTCAAAAGAAAATACCAGTAATGAATGTAAAATAACTTGAAATACCAATAACTTAAATCACACGCAATATAAATAACGAGCACTTGATGCCAATACCGTACCAAACGATGAAAACAAAACCAAACAACAAAAAAAAACGAAAACTCATACAGCAGAATCGATTTACGGGGTCTAACATAAAAAGATAATGGCTGAATTATAAACGCAGGTTACAACGTAACTACACTAACGAACGAATATTGACGTTTGTGATGTTGGCAGCACAAAAATATATTTTACGTATAATCAATGCTTAAACTTATAATGTTTTTAAATAATTTTATTAATTTTAGCAAAAGTATCGCAACACCACTTAATTTCTAATTTGAAATTAATACCTTAAATTTTAAATTTGATTGGGTAACATGTGAAAAGGTTTTAATAATTTTAGTAGTAGAAAAATTGTATATAAACTACGGTAGAGAAAATGATTATAACCTAAACGACAGATTTTATCGCAAAACGCGATAATCATATAGTTCTCAATCTTAGTATAAAATATAGGTACTATTTTTTGAGTGTTACCTCTTTACTCATTGTCTCTAAACAATCCTTTTTTGAATTTAATGGTTATGTTTTGTTTATATGTAATGTATTTTACGCATTTTGATTATTAAAACTGTATACAAAAATCGTATAATATGTGGGAAACAAACAAATTTACTTAGCAACGTTTACGCGTCTAATAAAATGTAACAATGTTCATGGTTTTAATTATAACACAGTTTATAAATCAATTTACGTTTTTTTTTGTTTTTATAAAATTTTATTTTTACGTGCAATTTTTGAGGAATTTTTCGAGAACTTACTACATTTTGTTTAGGAAAAAGTATCGGTTAAGATTAAAAAGTTTTTAAAAACAATGCATGCGTATTGCTTTCTTGTAGTAACAACATTTTAAAACACTTTACATATTTATCTTTTTGTTAAGATTTGTTTTTTTTTTAAAAGTAGTATAAAAACTACCCAAGTTTATTATGGCCACGTTTGGTGCAACCAAATCTGTACTTCTTTAAGTTACTTCAATTTATTGAGTAAGCATTGACTAACTAACAACACAATTACATACAATTCGTTATATTCGTTATATACCGTCTTTCGGCTCCGTTTCGCTGATCCGTGTCCATTTTGGTCTGTTGATTTGCGTTCATAGACGCCTGGTAACTTCTTGCATGCTCTTTACGCAGCGTAGATCTCCATGTGTTGCCTAATCTGTATCTATCCTCACGGTTGAAGTCAATGCGGTGATCTCCATTCTCATGTAGATGTTCTGCTACTGCAGATTTGTCTGTGCGTCTGAGTTGAGCGTCTCGTTGATGTTCTTTAACCCTGCACTGAATGCTCCTTTTTGTTTGGCCGATGTAACTCTTGCCGCACATACACTGTAATTTGTATATACTCTTGGTGTGTAGTCTCGGAAGTTAATCTGTATTAGGTGCTATGAACTGATCTATTTTCTTCACTGTGTTATAGTGTAGTAATGTTCTTGTTTCTGTCAGTGACTCCGGCAATGTAGGGTAAGTAAGCATATGTTTCTGATGGTGTCTCCGCTGCAACCTCAGCTTGCTTCTCCTTCTTCTTCTGTGGTCTTATAAATTTTTGTTGTAGCCATTTCTTATAAAAGCGTCCGGAGGAAATCAAACACATCAAGGACAATCTTATAAAAGATGGCTACAACAAAAAATTAATAAGACCACTCCCATAATAATATTTATCGTCAACCTTATTTTGATTTACTAACTTGCGATAGTCAGTTTTAGAATGACCAAGATTCCTACAATGTGTCTTTTTACTCAAAGAATGTATTTGGGAAGATGTTACGCCCTGAGCAAATTTTCCTAAATCCGGTACTGTTTCATTTATTTAAGTTAGACGTGTGGGAATTTGCTGTTGTTGCTAATCTCACTCTTTATTTCGTTACATTTTAAAGTTGATAATTTGTAATTTATGATTAATTAAGAGCGTATTATCTTCTATAAATATTTTTGTTTAAAATATCATTTACTCGAGCGTTCTCACGAGTTTGCTGACGAATTTATTTTGTTATCTTCTGACGTCATTATAACCTTAGGTACTTCGTTTCCTTCTTTAATCAGTTCCTGACAAACTCTTGTTGAGATCACTTCAAAAATTTACTGTACCTTGGAAGTACTAATGTTTACTTAAACACGGTGATTTTATCGGATATTACGTTGAAACCTTCCTAACTTTTAGTATATCTACGAAACCTGTTTCTTTCCTAAAATTACTAAAAATCGTATATTTACAGCTATAAGTTACTTTAAATTTTAAAAGTGTACTTAGTTTTCTTAACGCTGGATTATTATACCCAGGTAAAGTACTTAGTTTTTGTTTTATTTAGTTAATCTAACTTCGCTTCTCTCCCTTCCTCTTTATAGCGGTTTTTCTTCCGACGAAATTGTTCTAATTCATATGAACGTTTTCTCCAACGGATTGTTTACTCCACGTGTGAAAGTTACTTCAACTACCAAAATATTCCGTTCATCTGTAAACTCTACTAACGTTACGCTGAGAAGTCAACTTCGATTGCACCAACTGACGCTAAGTGAAAAAAAAACCAACCGTTAACCTTCGTTTTATTGTGAATTAATTCATATTTGTGCAAATCTCAAAGATTTGATTTTCTACATTGAACTTTTAATCCAAATCCTACTTGCTTAATCAACTTTAGAAATTCAATAACTTTTCCTTATACTTTAAAATTTTACGATTTTTTTTCTTTTTAAAATGTACTTTTGTTATTTAAACTTTGGCTTAATTTACTTAACCTAATTTCTCTTTGTTTCTATAAGAATTTTTTATTTGATTTACCTTGAAATTTGTTGACTTATAACGTAATTGTAACTGACCTATTAACCTAGATAAATTTGGTCGCGCATCTCCTGATCTACGAGATAGTAAACTTGAACCTAGCTCTAATTCTCGGCTGTTATTTGCCGACGGCCAATTGTTTGTTTTAAATATTTTATTTAAAGAAACTTCGACTGGAAATACCGTGCACGAAGTTCCATCAGCGAAGTAATAAGGTAAGATTTTTTTTTGTATTTCAAATTTGAAATTACTGTCTTGTCGAATAACGATCGCTGCCCCAAATTAATTTTTTTTGTTGTTTGTTTTGCGAACCTAATGTAATTAAATTAGTTTTACTACTTTCGTTTTAACACAAGGTAATTTAGATCCTGTATTTTTGTAATATTTGAAATCCATTATCGATTGTTTTACTCAACTTCACGCATATTTTGTTTGCATAATTCAAAATTGAATATTTTATTGAATATTTGTAAATCGCTATTTATTCTAAATTCATTATATTTACATCAAATTTACTGATTGCTATTTATTGCTTAACCTTCCCCGTTTTTTTTTCTTTCAGCAACCCTTCGCTACTACTAGAGCCCTGTTAAACTTTTACAATTTACTTAACAGAACCGTAACTAAACAAATTGTGTGGCGCCCATTTCTAACAATTTCTAATCACTATTTGACTAATTTTATCTACCACGACATCTTTGATTTAAATATTCCCCTCACAATTTCTAACCCACCCCATTTTGCCTACAAGAACCGAGCTACTGCGGCCATCGCTCCATTTAAATTTAGTTACCATAATTCTTACCGTAACAAAGACGTTACCGTTTTACATTCTACCGCATTTTTTTTTGTCAATTAAAGTTAATTCTAAACTGCAAGCAACCACGAGTAAATCGTTAAAAGCTTTTACACTTCTGCGGGAGATACGTTTACGGATTCTACGATTTGGAAATCCACTATATCAGCTGAATTGTTTCTTGAAGAGCAGGTTTTTTTGGTAACCGCAAAAACAAAGCACGAGTACGATTAATAAAAGCATACGTAGTTTCGTCAAATTTTTGTTCATTTGCAAATAGGTCACGCGAAATTTTTCATGCGGGTTTTGTACAACCAAACGCACCGTAAAGCGCTTCTAAAGGTGAATAAAAATTTTGGTCTCAATATCGCTGTCATCGGTTTCATTAAACTGGGCTGTACCTTTCAAAAAGTTGTCATACTGTACAAATGATAGAGGTGTATTTAAATTTTCATAATCTGCGTGTTTCTGCACACTGTTAAGCAGCATTTGCAGCATCTCCGGAGTCATTAAGATTTGATTAATCTCCGTTGTCTCAGCCATGTGGTTTAAATTAAAACTACGTTTTACATTGGAACACAAAAGTTTATATATTTTGTATATATCTAAATACAAAATATGAAACGTAAATGCACAATATGCAATTTAGAGAACTGCGGAAATTTTGAAGTGGACTACTGGTACGACGTACGAACAAATGTTTCCGTTTAAAGTTAAAAAATACATACAGTTTTTTGGATGTCTTTTTATAGAGAACTACGATAGGAACACTTCTAAATGTCGTTGATTTTTGATTCGTCTTAAATTAAACAAAGCACATGATTTAACCACGTTTCACGAAAGTTCAGTTTTTCTCTTAAAAATATTGTTTACGTACGTTGGGACGCCAATCGTAACCAGGTATTTATTAAATATACAGAAGTTGGTTTTTTGCACGGTTTATACAATATTGTTTTTGAATTTTACAAAAGATTCATAAAACATGTCGTATGTATATCGCTAACCTTTTTGGTTATATTCCTTTTCTTCCGTCCGTAAGAATTGCATGGTTACACGATCGCTTTTTTGTGAAAGGTTGGTTTGACTTGTTACAACCTAGCAAACACAAAATTGATAATGTTTAGTAACCGTTTCAAAACAAAAAATTTATGTTTCACTCTTGTTTCAAACATAAAAGAAACCTAAGTGCAATAAAATAGCTATAAGTCCATCGTTGTTTCACTTATTTGAATCAGTATGGTTTTGGTAGTTTAAATTCAAATCTGTTGCAATTTAAATGTTGCATTCGACTTACGTTTCAAAACCTTCATTCTTGAACTCACACTAAATGATCGATACATATATGATTTTCTTGTTTCAATAATTAACTAAAACAATTCTTTTAAATAATATAGTAATACATTAGTTTTGGTTTTAAAATGAAACAATTAAATCGATAGTTCGAATGCACGTTTCATTTTTTATTGTACAATAAATTTGTTTAAATACAATATCACATTGATTTTCAGTAGGTTTAAGTTTTCCAAATATCCAGATTATTTACCAATTATTTTTTTATATTGCAATTTCTTTTGATGTAGTCTTTTCACGGAAGCCTCAAAAACTGCAACAGTTACTGTTGAGTAGCAACTTTTAACCGCATCTGTAACATAGAAATAAATATTTCATTTATATACATAATCATAGAGTTACATAAAATTAGTTAAACTTTCTTAACAAAAAAAAACACAAACTTAATATAAATATCACTTTAGCAATCGGAAGAAAATTATAAAAACACTGAATACTTTTAGTTGTACATAATCGTATAAAAAATTTGAAGAATTGAACTGTAATTAATGTATCATCAGATTTACGCAATAATCTACCTTAACGCAACCATGGCTGTTAATTTGCATTCTTTTTTATACAAATTGAAACATGATAGATAAAGAACAAAAATGACGATAATATTGACTACATTTATGGATTATTATAAAGTGTTTCGACTTACCGTTTATTGTTCCATTTCGTAATTGTACGCACTCCATCACTTATCAAACTACAACCGAACAAGTGAAAAAAATATCAATTTGCAGCGTAAGCGTTTGTAACAACCCTTATATAATTTGAATTTATTTGTAACAATTTTAATTCATTTCAAGATTTCTCACGCCTAAAATAGACAACCAACAACGCTTTGAACGTCCATATCTTTATCTTTGACCCTAGAGGCCAAATTTTTCTACATTGGACCCTGATAATACGAAACATTTTCCATCTTAGAGGGGATTTTTGTTCGAATTTCACTTCACTTTTGCAAGTACTGTTTAACAGAGCTCAAGTTTTCCCAATTAGTGTTTAGTGATTATCACTTTCGTTTTTTTTAACGGATTTAACTTGTTACAAGCTTTAGCTGTTTACGAACCTGCACGGCCAACTCTCAATAGTCGGAGAGAGGGGTAGGTTTTCTAGAAGTATATAACAGATAATTAAGGGCGCCAGAGCCTATCCAAAGTCAGTTCTGCCTGCTCACAGCAGAATGGTAAGAAACTTGTAACTAGGTGTTAAGGTTCGTAACTGCTGAAAGAAACGAATAAAAGGAAAAGAAACTCAATCGTTAATAACAATGGTACTTTAATTACTCTATCACGATAAATATAGTAAGAATTAAATAGTCAAATCTGAGTAGGTACTAGCGAGAATATACAAAATCGAATCACAGTAAGATAGGCAACTTACATGACATAAGTGAAGAACATGGCGACGAATAGTTCGCAGTAAATATCGTTTACACAATTAGTAATATGGCATTAACGACAATAAGGCAAAATAATTAGTATAGCATTAACATTAGATTATCACAATAAATAAGCATAAACAGCATACGTAGTATAAGCGAATTTACTAACTAATGACATTACAATTACGGTAATCAGTACGAAGTTATGATTAATGAAAGTTTCGTGAGTAACCTCGTTGACGACGAAATAAAATTTATAAAAACACTTACCACCAATACAGGCGTTCCTTTTGTGCGGAGCAAGTACTTCCTTCGACACGTACCCTGTAAATAATTTGAATCGCAATTCGTGTCAACCTAATAGCTCACGAAATCCAAATCTACAAAGTCATTACTTAAATTTTACAGTACACACTTAACACAAACCGAACGTCGGATGCTGTTATACCCTTTTTCTATGATTTAATTAATTCCAACAGTAGGCCTTAGAAATATTTAGAATCGTCCCAACACAATATTCGTCGAGGGTTATCTCTCGTCTTTCGGTATCGACTAGAATTCATGGGCCGGATGGTGGTAAGAATAGCCGGTGACGATACGAACACCCCACGATCGCAACAAAATCACAAACTTTTCCTGGTGGGCTTTAAATTATAACCAGCATGCCCTTAGTTATGAGGTGGCACATGGCGGCTAACCAAAAAGACATAAAAATTACCTTTAATTAAAGAACGAAATAAAATCACTTACGCTGCGGGTGCAAATTAGTTATTTAAAGAAACTACATAACTTCCATCGTGTCCCTAACACGTGGATGAATTTAGAGAACGAACTTTCACTCACGCAACCCTAGATATTACCAGGTACGATGCTACAGTCAAAATGCCGGAAACCTCACCGGAATGACGTCTGCTCAATCCAAAGTAACCAACGAACCCGATAGATGGCGTCAAGAAATATAAAAACAATTTTTAATTAGACTGATATACAGGGTAATGCATTATTTAAATTTATGTACGTAACAGAATTCCCCCCCAGCAAGATAAAAGCGTGGAGCGAGAATAACGAAGACAAAAGCTAAAATGAAGATAGAAATTTAGGCATACGCCAAGGATAGAACCCTAAAATCCAAAACCAACCCCAAAACACAATAACGCCCAACCCCAGAAAAAACGTAGATGAAAGAAGTTTTCTCGGTTTACTAAGCATCACCAACCAGATGTGTCCAAAAGTCGCATGAAGCGGAATGATACTTCAAAGAACCAGAAACTCAACTAACAGAATAGAAGTATCAGCACAGGTACTCGTTGAAAGTCGACAACAGTCGTTACGCTAAAAAGCCAGAAAGCAACGCAGTCCCCTAGACCTTACTGATCGGCAGTACCAAACAAACCAAGAGAAAAAGAAGAATGATAGGAAAGAAAAGAAGTTTAGACCACGGTCAAGGACAACGCCCTAAAATCCCTTGAAACCCCAACCCCTGAATACAAATCCAACCCTGAATATAAGTCCCCAAAGCTATCTAAGCTAAAGAAGTAAAAAGAAAAAAAAGTATCTAGATGTCGAATTGGGATACGCGGATTTAGAAGAAATGTCAAAAAGAAAAACTAATGCAGTTGTGCCCAAAAAGTCGTCAACAGACGATATGAGATTCTTCCACCAAGAAAAACCCAACAGATCCTAAAGATCTAAGCAAAGAAAACCAACGAAGAAATCTCAAGCAAAAAGAAAGATTCTGATTAAAAGTTGACACAAGTCGGACTACCAAAAAGGCAGAGAGAAAAAATCAGTAATCCCAGAGTCACATCAACAAAGTTACCAAAAAAACAAAACATTAAATAAGTGCCAATCCAAAAGAAATCCAAACCGCGAAACCCAAAACAAAACCAAAAGAAAGAAAGAAAAAGAAGTAAGAGTCAATAGAGAATAGAAAACTTCACGTGCTAATTGAACGTCCTGAGTCAGTGCTCGTTGTGTTAGAATGTCACATTGGAACGTAAATGCCGAAGAACGGATTGGAATATTCCAAGAGCAAAAGAAACCCAAAGAAGAGAAATACCCTAACAGTGACTAACAGCATCAAAAATGCCGACTAAGCGGAAGTACAGAGTACAAGGAGCGACGTTGCAGTCTATCCCAAGCTTCAATCCAAAAACAACAACACAAAAACCCACTAAATCCAATACGGCAAGAAAAGTAACTGAGAAAGAAAAGAAAAAAAGAAACGCAGTTGTAGTGAACACTAAAGAAAGAAGTAACTAAAAAGAAAAAGAAAGAAAGTGTTCAACCAACAAACTAAGATAAAAGAAAAGAGATAATTGCCCTAAAGACAAACCTTCCAAAGCAAAAGAAAAAAATAAGAAGTAAGAAAAACAAGAAAGGAAGAAAAGAAACAGACGGAGAAAGATAAGACAAGATGTAAATGTCTGATTCGTTCTTCTCTCCGTAGAAGAAACGAAAGGGAGTGACCAACCCTTCAATGCCCAACCAACCGCCCATATAAAAAAAGGAATGAAAAAAAAAGAGAAGAGAAAAGATATCACAGTTAGTCATAGACCAAGAGCGTACCAATTGCTGTCCCAAATTGGAAAGTATACTTCAAGACTTTAATGCCGACGAGCGGAATAGAAAACTCAAGAAAAGAAAAACCAAACCCAACAGTAAAAGAGAGAATTCTATAGATGACGTACCAATCCAAAAAGGCCGACAAAGCGGATATAAATATATACAGACGGAAAGGTAGTCTGCCCTGAAGTAAGATGAAGAAGAAAGAAACAAAAAGAATTTTTAGCAGAACTTAACCAAAAAGAAAGAATATCGGTGACAGCAAAATGGGTGAAAGCAAATAGATAGCATCCGAACCACAACAAACAAGATACCAATAACGTATTCAAAGAGTGGAACCACCAAAACCAAAAGAAAAGGACCAAAAGGATAGCAAAGGTCGAAAGTCGAAAGCCCAAAAAGGTGAACTAGCACTTACGACGCTTGCGACGCCGATGAAAGCGAAGAGAACGATTAGTAGAAGGAGACAACAAAGAATAATTAGAAGCGACTGAAGAAGGAGGGGATGCAAAAGCAATAGCAGCGGCTTTTACACCTGGAGAAATAGCACGATCTTTATGTAGACGCGTAGCCCTTATAGCTAAACCAGTGTTGGGAAGCTTCGTCGTTCCTGGCAAAACGTGACGTGACTTAATAAGCTTGCTTCGTCGCGAGTTCGAACAAGAACAATGCCGTATGAACTCAGCAACCTTAGGTCTCATATGAGGCCAGTAGAAATGACTCCGAAGAGCTTCCAAAGTGCTCCTAACACTGAGGTGATCACAATCAGATGTAAAGTGGTGATCCTGAATAAGTTGCTTGCGTTGGTCCGATGGTACAACTAACTTCCAAACGCAAGGATCAGAAGATGAAATGCGTACACGTTTACATAAAAGATTTTTCACAACACACCAACGAGAGAAACAACGAGGAGAAGCAGTAACTTTAGATATCATACCTAAATACCAAGAATCAGTAGTAGGCCTAATAATCCTAGAAACTGAAAAGAAATTAGGAGGAAGAGAAAGAAGAGAACGACGTACGTAAAGGCTTATCTCCTTGAGAACGACAACGAACACAAGTATTGGGAGGAGAAGTAGTAAGAGAGCAAGTATCAGAAATAGCAGAAGAGACGGAAGTAGAAATCTTATTAGCAAAGACTACAGATGGCTCTTGAACTTTGTCACCAATCGCCGTTGTAGAGAAGTGGAAAGAATCGCGAGAATGGATGTTCGACTCCAAACGCTTGCCTAAAGATATTAATTCAGCGATAGATTTGATTTCCATCAACGCTAAAGGAAGTTGATAGAACGGCGTTAGATTCCGGCGAATAACCTTGAGCTGCATTTGCTCTGAGACCGGTTCTGCTTACTGAAGGAAGAGATATCGCATTGAAGTAACGTAAGTACCAATGGTTTCGTTCGTTCCCATGGTACGACTGCGAATGGTATCCATCAAGCGCTCATCATAATCCAAAGGTAGAAACTCAGACTTCAACAAAGCAGCGACGTCATCCCACGAACGTAACGAACTTCGATTCGTCCTAAAAACAAGAAGGGCTTTGCCAGATAAAATCTAAATAAAAATCTAAACAGCAGAAAGAATTATAACGAATGAGAAATAAAAAAAAGAATCGAAAAGTCAGCCAATTTGTTACACACTAAGTCTAGAGAAATTCAACAGTATAAGTTAATCCTACGCTAATCACAATTAAAGAAAATAGCTAAAAGAAATGTAGTGAAATGAGAAATTCGATATGAGGAAATCGAGGCCCCAATAAGTTGGGTCGCCAATTTGTTACAAGCTTTAGCTGTTTACGAACCTGCACGGCCAACTCTCAATAGTCGGAGAGAGGGGTAGGTTTTCTAGAAGTATATAACAGATAATTAAGGGCGCCAGAGCCTATCCAAAGTCAGTTCTGCCTGCTCACAGCAGAATGGTAAGAAACTTGTAACTAGGTGTTAAGGTTCGTAACTGCTGAAAGAAACGAATAAAAGGAAAAGAAACTCAATTGTTAATAACAATGGTACTTTAATTACTCTATCACGATAAATATAGTAAGAATTAAATAGTCAAATCTGAGTAGGTACTAGCGAGAATATACAAAATCGAATCACAGTAAGATAGGCAACTTACATGACATAAGTGAAGAACATGGCGACGAATAGTTCGCAGTAAATATCGTTTACACAATTAGTAATATGGCATTAACAACAATAAGGCAAAATAATTAGTATAGCATTAACATTAGATTATCACAATAAATAAGCATAAACAGCATACGTAGTATAAGCGAATTTACTAACTAATGACATTACAATTACGGTAATCAGTACGAAGTTATGATTAATGAAAGTTTCGTGAGTAACCTCGTTGACGACGAAATAAAATTTATAAAAACACTTACCACCAATACAGGCGTTCCTTTTGTGCGGAGCAAGTACTTCTTTCGACACGTACCCTGTAAATAATTTGAATCGCAATTCGTGTCAACCTAATAGCTCACGAAATCCAAATATACAAAGTCATTACTTAAATTTTACAGTACACACTTAACACAAACCGAACGTCGGATGCTGTTATACCCTTTTTCTATGATTTAATTAATTTCAACAGTAGGCCTTAGAAATATTTAGAATCGTCCCAACACAATATTCGTCGAGGGTTATCTCTCGTCTTTCGGTATCGACTAGAATTCATGGGCCGGATGGTGGTAAGAATAGCCGGTGACGATACGAACACCCCACGATCGCAACGAAATCACAAACTTTCCCTGGTGGGCTTTAAATTATAACCAGCATGCCCTTAGTTATGAGGTGGCACATGGCGGCTAACCAAAAAGGCATAAAAATTACCTTTAATTAAAGAACGAAATAAAATCACTTACGCTGCGGGAGCAAATTAGTTATTTAAAGAAACTACATAACTTCCATCGTGTCCCTAACACGTGGATGAATTTAGAGAACGAACTTTCACTCACGCAACCCTAGATATTACCAGGTACGATGCTACAGTCAAAATGCCGGAAACCTCACCGGAATGACGTCTGCTCAATCCAAAGTAACCAACGAACCCGATAGATGGCGTCAAGAAATATAAAAGCAGTTTTTAATTAGACTGATATACAGGGTAATGCATTATTTAAATTTATGTACGTAACAAACTAATTTTGGAAGCAATAGGGGAGAGATTAGATTTCCAGTGATACCTTTCTGAGATTAATCAATCTTAACTTCCTCTACGACAATCGTCGGATGTACGACTTGAGTTGCCGTTACCTCTAAGAACCCCGACCAACAACTAAGGGTGAGACTAATTATTTTTAAATACAGGGTAGTAAATTTCTTACTTGTCCCCAGGGTTTAACCATTTAACCGTTTAACCATTTAACCGTTTATTTTTTCTGCTTTCTTCCTTTTATTCGTACTTTCATTCACTTTTCTGTGAATTGTAAGTTTGGATTCACCAACCGTTTACACCGGAATACAAAAAAAGGTCAATCAACCCTAAGTGCCAAGGTTTCCTCCCAGTTCCGGACAATTTACTTTCGAAAACACCTAGCAGATAAGAGAAATTAATTTTAGTAGTTTAGTTATTTAGATTTAGTATCGTACAAATCGATATACATACAAACATTCTTTTCTTTTATACAATTACGTAGTAACCTGCTTACTTTGAATTCAGTTTTTTCTATTAGTATTGTTGGCGTGTATATTAAAAATTTGTTCATCGACGATCCTGTCAGCTAATTAAAGTTAAGGGGACATTCATACCTGGGGTGTTATTTACCCAACGACGATCGGAATAGGAAGCGATATCGTTTTACCGGCCACGTCAAATCAGTCAGGGACCTGGTTATACTTTTTCTTGTTTTAATTACCGCAGGGAAGTAAAGAATAATTTGTTGTCGTATAATTTCTTGCGCGATAACTTGCGGTTTAGTCGTTAAACTCTTAAAACGTAACAAAATTTTCATATTACACGTTGACGACTCTAATCAAGAGGATAGCAACGACTGATGCGGACTAATTACAATGTATTCGTTTTTACTAAAACGATTCCATTGTTTTGAAAATAATTCAATCTTATTTAATCGATCTTCAAACAATTCTAGTTATTCAAAAAATATTCGGTTTTAATAAATCAGTTTTTAGACGGTTGCTGATTATGGAAATAATAATAAAGTACTGAAAAGGTTTAAAACTGATTGTAAAAAATCGGAACTCTTTTAATTTATTCACTGTCAGTTACATGTAAATGAATGATTTCCGTAGGTTTGGGCCATTATAATTTTGATGTAAATAATGTTAGTAATAATATTAAAGTAAGTAATACTTAGGTTTATCGGTACTGTAGTATTATTAGTTGTGTACGCATGTGCAAGTGTTTTATTAAGTCATTAAGATTAGTGTTATTGCAGTACTTTGTTTCGAACTTTAAAAATTATTTTAGAAGCTTCATATTTATTCTGGTTAAATTATAATTATTTAAGCAAATACATACATTTTTTTCTTAATTTGTCACTTTGTTCTTGTTGACTTTCAGTACATAAACCTACGCTAAATAGAATACTATCATACATTGTCAAAGTTTTGCAAAAGCTTTTGGTTCTACATTAGGAAAAATTTCGTTGTATTTTTGAAAAAAACAATAAAGAAAACCGCAATGTGCGCTTTGTTTAAAACTTTTAGCGGCCGAGTAAACAAACAAAAATAATTTTAATTTTAACACTCTATTATTTTTCAATATTGCATACAGAATGGCAAAAGTATAAAAAATTTTGCACCATCGTAAAAGATCTTTTTTACCTGTTACTCTTGACATGGCTATTATTATGATGAGAGTATCTGCGGAAAACCACTTGCATCAAAACCGATATACTTTCAATTAAATTTGGTATGCGAATGTGTTGTACATAAAAGCTAGACTATTAACAACCAAATAAAAATAATATGCATGAATATTGGAAATATATAAACAATCTTCTTATATTACCGCAAGTCACAACGACTTTTATTTATTAGTTGTTATATAACAAACAATTAAATTTAAAAAAAATTAAGCATTATTTTTTAAATTTTATTAAATTATTGTAAATAATTCTTTTGTAATTTTTAGTAATTTTAGAAACGCCACAATTTTTTTTATAAAAAAGCATTTTTATATATGGTAATTGTGTTGCATCTACAAGCGTTTTTTATAAATTTTATTAAATATACAAAAACACATTTATTCTATTTATTTCAATATGATGTTTATTAAAAATTATAAAAGAAAGATGTATTATAAGATTAAAACAGAAATCTTTTAAAAGAAAACAAAATATGCATAAAATCACGTTTGTTAGTAAGGAATGTTGTATTTGCTGTAAACTAAATGCTTCTGAGTATTCTCTGAGTTTGCTGACTTTTAAATAAATTAATTATTTTAGTAATTTTTAACATAAATCACATTTATGATCTTGAGCTACAATTATACAAGAGCAAAGTTAGATTATAAATTGATTATTAGGGTAATATTAAGAAATTGCGTTTGAATGTGATAAAGAAAATATTGTTCGTCAAAGGTGTCAACAGATCAAAGCGCATGTGTCACTACGGCGTCACGACGCCTCTAGGTTCCAGTTCTCATTTTGCAAGCTTATAAGCAGCAGTAGAGAAAATTTTCTCTCCAGAGCTCGTTGATAGCTTTACCAGCTAGAATATTAAAACGTTAATTAATTTTGTACCAAAGTATTTATTCTACTGCTGTACTTAGACTTTCACATACATTATATTTCAATAATTACAATCTTTAAGTTCATAGTATGTGCTAGTGCGTTCTAAGTATTAATTAAAAGTGTAAGTAACATTTATCCGGTAATGTAAAAGTTGTCTATACAAACTTTCAAATAAAATATGAATGAAGTTCATTAGATATTTACTTTAATCATTTTCAAATTAGCAAGTCGTGTTTACCACCTCCTCATGTCCCCAACGGAACAGGTGTTTACCTTGACTAGTCGGTATATAGAAGTATAATTTAAAATGCATTCATTCAACCTGTGAATTTACTTGTTTGCGTCACGTTTAGTGAGTAAATCGACGTAATTAATTAATTTACACAAATAATGTAATAGTACAGAAACGTTGTAGTTGAATAATACTTAACATGCGTTTAAACGTTTTTTGTTCTTTTCTGTTTTTGTTATTGTGCGGTTTGCCTATAAGATGTTGTGATTTAGAACAGTTTTTTACCGAAAAACAAGTGAGTGTTGAAGAAAGCACGTCTACATCTCAGGTTATATTCCGTGGTTTCACCACCGCTGCGACGCCGACGTTACCGAACGATGTACGAGGCGTCTTTACAGCCTACTTTGAGTTAATAAACACGTACAAAGGCGCCAATGCACTCGACGTTTGGGTAACAAGTACTTACAGGTACGTAAATCATAATTATATTTTAAATTAACTTTCTGCGTCTTTGAAATAAAATATTTTTTTATTGTGAACACACGTTTTCTCAACTGATGGTTATTCTTATTATTCACTGTATATAATTTAGGTTTTTGCTACTTGGAAATTGAAACCAAGCTGACGCACCAAATGTTAATTAAGTTCAAATTTCAACACATGTTGTTAATACGTAGGTAATTATCTCCAGCAGAGAGTATTTACGTAATTACCGATTCTAATAAAACACGACTTTTTTTGGTTCAGTCTTGTTATATGGTTTACATATAGTTTTGTTTGATTAACAATCATAAATATAATTTAATTGTTAATTTTCAATACAATTGTAACAAGTTAAACAAAATTAGATTAATTTTAAATAAACCACAAACAAATTTATTTTATATTTTTATTGAATATACTTATTGGAGTACTTATTTTTTTGGTTTACTCCGTTGTTTTATTGCAAAATAATACTTTAGATTACATAATTGTTAAAAATACATTTTAAAATTCAGATACCGTTATTCAACGTAGAATTTATGATGTAACTGTTTTTTTATATACTTAGCCTAAATAAAGAAACATTTATAAAATGTAGTACAACAATTATCAATTTAGTTTTTTGTATAATTGGTTACCATAGTTACAATGGCAGATTATTATATGTGTTTTTTTTTGGCGCAACGATTTTGTATATATTTTCTTTAAACACTGATTATTATTTAAAACAAACAGTTTTACTGATACAAAATGGAAGAGATGACAAAATGCATATTTTTTTATATACCTAAAAAATAGTTGATTCATTTCTACAAAAATTTCATTATTATTTGTCTCAAACCTAATATTTTTTATACTGTAAAGCAATGTAAAAATCGTATAATTCTTTTAAATATTAGTTTTACTTTTATTGACAAAAAATAGTCAGTGGTTATTGATATGATTATTTTCATTTGTAAACGTTTACATCTAAAGACTGTACAGCAGAGAGTAACATATCAATTGAATACTGGCCCGGTGCTTTTAAAATATTGCCAGTCTTTGTTTTTTTAGGGTTTATGCTAAGTTATTGTGTAATTACATATACTAATGCTAAAAGAATAAACTTTTTTATTTGTGTTTAGTCTACATAAGCAGTTGACTAACTTTAAAATCATGTTTTTTTAAATTACAGTGAATACTACATTTAAACAAGAAATAAATATTGCTTTCAAGTTTTTGTATTTAATAAAAAGAGGATCTCTACAATTAGTAAGTTTTTACGGTTGATTTGTTGTATGCATAAACTAACTGATTTGAAGCTGACGAGCAGTAGATAACGGATGAGATACAAATAATTTTGTTGTAACAGTGTTGTGTAATTGTGATATGAGTAAAAACATCACGTTGGTTCCACACACTATCACTATTTCTATACCAAGGCCATAAAAGACTTGTGATATTTAGTACTTATCAAAAAATATAAAATGCATCAATTTAGATTGATAACATGTTTCCACTTACTTCTTTAAAAAAGAAATTATTGAACTCTGTACGCTAATATATAAAGACAAGCAACTTAAACAAATATTTAATTAAAATAGTTAGCACAGCAAATGTTTAAGTACGGTAAATACGGAATTATGTTTTAAATAAAGCATGAACATTATCTGCTAATAATCGTCTCTAGGAATCCAAATCTGTAAGTTAATGATTCTTTTAATACGATAACATGCAAATAATAGAAATTCTGTTTTTTACAATTTGTTTATTAATAGAAATATTTATTTGAATAATATTCCAAATTGTATATTAGAATTAAATATATATTAAATAAAAGTCAGTTTTACTATAGATTCTGTAGTTACGGCAATGATTTTTCTGGTTTAGGGCTACTCATAGAAGCCTAGGTTAACATCAATTAAATAAAAATAAAATTTATCCAAAAATTAAAAAAAAACAACTAAAACATCAGAAAATTTGAAAACTGATGTTTCTACAAGTTTTTTAGATATTTTTTTTTGTAGATTTTATCAGTAACAATTTTTTAATTTGTTTTACATTTTTTAATGTTAAATTGAAAAAGAGAAATTGAATACCTTGTAACATCTATTTTCTCCCATTGTTCTCTTGTTACCACTTCCATTACATTATCGACATCTTGTTGCTATGTTTAAAATGAATCACTTTTATTAGACAATTTGTTTTAGCCAGTCGTTTTTAGATGTTTGGCTCCTTTAGTTTTGAGTTTTCTGTTATGGTGTTAATAATTCTCTTATTTTTTTCTAGAATGTAAATTTTTTGAGGTTTTTTAACTTTAACTTTTTTTAAACCGTATTATTTTTGTGTACTGCTTATCTTTAATTATATTTGAAATGTGTTTTTTAGTGTAATAAGACATTTATGTTGATCTGCTTTTTCTTTGGTATCTGCTGTAACAGTCTACTCATATTTGTTAATAATCCCGATAAACTAAATAAATTAATTCTTTAAAATTTTTAAATATTAAAGTTATTAAAATATAACTTTCAAACTTTAAAAAAGACTGACGTAATTAATGATAAAGATACAGCTGATTATTTTAATAATTATTTTTAACTTTTACTCTACATTTGTATAAACACTATGACCGCTAATGCTACTTCATAACTGTGAAACCGAGAAGTTAACCGCAGAAAGAATTTATTTATGCGGACCATACTTCATACTTCATCTATAGTTCGTAATACTTCATATACTTCACTAATAATTCATAGTACTTGGCGTACTTCACTAATAATTCATGGTACTTTATGTACTGTATCAATAATTTATAGTACTTCATGTTCTTCACTTATAATTCACAGTACTTTTCTTTTTCATATAGCATTCCACTTTCCTTATTGGAACTCTCGAAATTTTGAGTTTTTAATGACTTAGCGTCTCTAACCCAAAGTAGTTAATTCGAGCTAATCCTGTTTTTGTTTTCGAAAGGGAAACCCACTAAAGTTTTTTTTTGACAGTAAGCACTTTACCGTTGGTTGTTGTAACTTTTAAGAAATACATTTCTTTGCTATAATTTGAATTTATGATTACATCAGAATAATTTTTGTTTTTGCATATGTTGATAGTATTTGTGAATTACAAGATAATTCAAATTTACTTCTAACAAGAAAAGTTACAACAGGTGTTTTTAAAAGATTTGTTTTAGCCAAGCACAGTACATTCGTAAAAAATTGTTTGCTTAACCTTTGCTAAGAATTAAAATTTTACAAGATTTTTATGAAAAATTTCATAATATTTTGGTTCTTCATCGTCACAAATTATATCTAGCATTACTTATTTCGCAAAAACTCTAATTTGCTTCAAATCATCTTCTGTAATTTTATTAACCCTTAGTTAATCGCGCATGGGACTATCAGTCCAAGGGTTTGTCATTTTTAAATATTTAACAGAAACAATTATAGCTACAGCATTGCACACTTTTGACATCTCAAACTGATCTTTTACAAATACTTTGCCTAAGTTCCATGCAAAGATTTAGTTTTATTGATCTGTAAATATTCAAAGAATACATCACGTACCTGTTATGAGACTAGTATTCCCAGCGCGATTAGTCACGTATCAGTATTGTTTCGGTCTTCGCTTAAGTGTATCGGTGAAAGTTTTATAATGAATCGGATGATTCAGAAACTGAAGATCACGTTAAAACAAACAGTTATAAAAAACATGAAAAATTCTTTAATTAGATTTATCTTACTTGAATAAAGTAAATTAGTATAAACATTTTCAGCGAAACTACAAATGAGATAATAAAAAATTGGGAAAAGTTGTTGTTATGGTAGTAGTCAACGTGTGGTTGTGTGTCTTTTAACTACAAACTAAACGTTCAAGTAACGGAAAGTAAAATCAGTTGGAATCACCCGGAAATATCTAGTACGAAAATAAGTGCAATAACCATATTTCTCATTCTAGGTATTTTGTTTTTTTGTATAGAAATTAATATTTGTTAGTACGTAAACTGATATACGTGTTTACAAAACATTTTGAATTTGCGGTTCTATTATGTATTACGGTCATCATCATTATTATCATCATTTTACTTACCTCATTTATACTTTATATACTTCACTTATACTTTGGATACTTCACTTTTACTTCCTGTAGTACTTCACTTACTCCATATAAAGACTTTATGCACTTTATCACAGGTTTACCACAACGTGTAAAACGGTTTGCGTACAATAAGAAAGTGTGGTATAACTGATGAAAAAATTGGTACACTTCCCAGTAAACGCATAAATAGTGCAGGCATAAAACATCTCAAGATAATTTTTCCATATTATGAATTGAAGTATATTTTTATTTATGTTTGAATCACGTTCGCATGGTTCGTGTGATATATTGTGTTATCACCATACGTACATTCGTTAAAATCTAAAACTACTGTGTTCACTGGGTTATCACTAAAAGAGTATGTTTTAAAAATGATTTTTGTGATTAGTATAAAAAACGAGTAATCAAACGGACTAAATCGAAACAAATCAAACTTTTATCAAAAAATTAAATCGAATGAACAACTATATTTAATGGCAAAATTAACGCACCACTTATGCATTCCAATTTATTTTAAAATATATTCTATAATGAGTAAAGAATGATTGTCATTGCCAATGAGTATAAAAATTTGCAGCCGAGCCGAAAGCGAGGCTTGCAACTCATACGAGTTGAAAATACACACTATTTACGTATTACTCTATATTCTTTCTACGACTATAATTTGTTTAATTAGTAATCAGTCAAATAAAACTAATTTTTTTTTACTCTATACGTATTGTTAAAACTAATGAAATAGCATCCACATGGTTCTAAATGATTTTGTTTTTAAATTTTATAATTTTGGTACACGGAATATTTGCAAGTTTTTTAAATTATGATACCATAATTCATTATCCTGCACAGTAATAGCTTTAACCTGTACGGAAACGACTTTGATCTGTACGGAAATGAAATTGGTCAAACACAATCGCAAATAAACATACAATGTATCGTATTATCTATCAGTCGTAGAAAAACTATTATGTATTTTTTGTTTCATCAATTACAAACATAATAATAATGTTTATTGTTACGTTTTTGTAGATTTTAGTCCGTCTTCTTTATTTAATCTTGAAATGATAGTATCTTTTTATAAGTAATATGTTATTTTGTTAATTAATTCTTGCTTCTAAAATGAAAATATGTATTAGTTTTTACTTGTTTTATCGATAAATACGACGACAGTTATTTGTACAATACATCTGTTTGCACTGCAACGTACTACACAAAATTTAAATCGTGGCGAACGTGTTGAAAATTTAATTTTGTTTAATGGAAGACTAACAAAACGCGTACGTAGTAGAAAATATAGTGTGTCTCATACAACGATCGGTAGGGTTCTGCAAAACTTTGTTGAAACTAATAATCACGCTAGACGATATAGAACAAGGCAGACCACAAGCTACTAATGCCGCGAAGAAGTAATCTTTATCACTTTGAACACTGAGGAAACGGTTTATTACTCCAAATACAACTTATTGAGGTACATGACACTGCTGTTACTCAAGATACCAGTTACTGGTCCCAGATCACCGAAAAAGCAAAATAGTTATTGTAAGAAAGTATGTGGATTGGTAAACCTATGATTGAGGGTAGGTCTTGTTTATAGATAAGTTTTGTTTTGTAAGTTCTGATTGCCGCCCAAAAACGTACGGAAGGCCAAATAATAAATATTCCCTTTGTAACATTTGAGAAAACACTTAGTGATAGTATAGAGTTGAATATTATTAACAGCTCACACATAGCTTTTTATTGTTTATAGTAGACGTCTGACTCCTAAACAATACATAACAAAGATTTTAGAATTTTTTGTAGTACTTTTTACACTTTAAATGGGGATAATGGATTAGTTCTTATACAGGATAATGCTAAGCCACAGATGGTACATTATATTACTGAATATTTAAATTAAATTCTAGAGTAGCCATTTGCTTAATATTTATAATTTTTTTTATTTGATGCATCATTTAGTATTAAAAATAGGCTTCGGCCAATACCATTTTTCAGATACTGGTACCGATACTTCAGATACCGAGACTCAGATACCGATACTTCAGATACCGTGAACTCAGATACCGATACTTTATCTGAAAGTATCTGATATTCAGATAAAAGACAAGAATATTTTTGTTTGTGTGTAAATTATAGTATATAAATCAGATTGCAGTAAAACAATTTTTTTAAAGAAAAATAAGTTGCTGAACCTGTTGCGAGGTAAGTAATGTCGTACTATCTTGCGCGCTTCCGAGAAAACTTGTTCAGAAAACACGGAGGTGTTGCAGGTATAGCCAAATATGTAATGGCAATTTTGCTAAGTGTGGAAAATCTACTATTATTTTTTCAATAAGTCCTTGTCCAATATTGTTCTTCGTATTTTGACGACGTTTAGTAACCTAGAAAACAAACAATAGATATGATATGTTATTATAGTGATAAAGCTATACATCAAATAACCATTTTTTATTATTATTATACCTCAATTAAGTTCAAATAACTTTAGACAGGTTCTTCCTGTGAAGATGGAGAGGATGTGTGTTGGTTTGCCTCTGTCGAAATATTTTGATTAAGAAGACAACATAGTGGCATATGTTTTTTCAGTACAGCAACTATCTTTTCATTATTGTTTTGTCCTTTGTCAGAGAATAATTCGTTTGTATCCCGGGTCTAACGTGGTAACCAGCATGTAAAGGTCATTATCTTTTATAAAACAGAAACGATTTTCCAGTTCACACAGCATCTTTTTTACTAATGTTTTTACCCCTTCTTCTTCAGCACAGTACTTTAATATTGTCTCTATATTTTGAACCAATGGCCATAAATCTGTCAGAGGTGTAGAATGTCCACTGAGTTTCTTTGTAGCATCTTGAAAAGAAGACAATATTTTGATAACCTTTTCGGCAAGTACCCATTCACCATGTGTCATATTCGTAAAATTTATAGATGAGGTCACAACTAAAATAAACAGAAATAATGTAAAGAAAAAAATATTAAGTTACATAATTGTAATGCAACGGCATTGGTTTCCATGATACATTCTTTTTATCTGATTTGGCAGTTTTTTAATCCAAAAGTCGATTTAGCATTTGTTAGTTAGTTCAGCTTGAATTACATTTTTTTTCCTTCATACCAAGTACATTTCGACTTTTGTGTAATACTTTCATGCAAGCTACTAAGTGCTTAAAACATATTTTTAATAGCAGGTAAACTAAGGCACCCTGAATTTATTACCTGAAACAAAAATTTAATGGATAACTATTGACTAAATACTGAAGCTTCTTAGATTTTACCAATAGTAATGAAAATGCAGCACAACCTACATGTTTCACTGAAAGCTTTCTCATTGCAACCTTCATATTTGCTGCATTGTTAGATACTATAGCGCTTATTTTGGTTTGTATGTTCAATTTTAAAAATTAGTTATTCAAATTGTTGGCAATTGACTTGGCAGTATGATTTGGTTCTTTAAAACCAATAACTTCTAATACCAAATGATTACGTTCATAATTTGTATCGATGAAGTGACTAGTTATACTTATATAATCGTGACCTCCTTTAGAGGTCTATATTGAAACATTCAAGAAATTACTTACAAACGCAAGAACCTTCTAGAAGGCTGTTATCTATTTTCTAGAAGTTATAGCGAAAAGTGAAGAACAATCGAGAAGGATTTCCGTATGTCTATATATAGACACGAGACAGATCGTAGGTCAGTTATTGTCGAAACGCGAATGCAGCTGTATTAAGAAGATTATTAAGGTGAAGATAAATAAATCGATTAGCACGCGCGACGTTTTAAATAAATAACAGTGTACACCGAATCGAGTGAACGTGACTGATAGTGTAAACAAATCCGAGGACGTTATCTTATCTTATCTTAAGTGTTATACAACGGTTATACATAAATTATAGTGTAAGTGTTTTTATTATTAGATTTAATTAGTTCGGTTAATTTAAAAGTATACATATTTCTATAATAAGTAAACGTAGTTTTTAGTCGTTATAAATAAATTAGTTTTTAATAAATAAAGACGTAACAGTGGCGTCAGGCGTTGGGGTATCGAATAGAACAAACCGTTCGCGAATTTTAGTGTAAATATCATTAAGAAATATCGCTCCCGTATTAAAAACATTGATTACGTAAATAACTTTTAACTTTGCGATACGCGTGTTTATTTATAAAGTATAAAATAGTGTTTATTAAACTTTTTCTTTTAACAAGTGCGTGATCGCGATTAAATTTGTTTCCGGACACTCGTGGTTTAATATTAATAAGTGGATAGTTATTAAATTTTGTGTTATACAAAAACTGCATTTTAAAAAGTAGTGTATTTAAAAACTTTATATTCGTGTTATATTTAAATTTATGCCGGTGACGCGTTTGCAAGCAGTTAAAATGGATTCAAAAATACTTGTATTTCTCGCATCGATGAATAGGAAAATGGGCGAAAGTTCTCAGAAAATCGAAACAAAACTGTCCGAAAATTCTAGAAACATGGAAGAAAAGTTTCACGAAAATTCACTGAAAATTGAAGAAAAACTGACGGAAAATTCAAGAAAAATGGAAGAAAACTCTTCGAACATTCTCAGAAAATGGAGGAAAGTTCTAGAAGTTTAAAAGAAGAAGTACGAGCGAGCATAGACAAAATTCAAGAAGAAACCCAAGCAGATATGCTAAATTTGAAAGAAAAAATTTGCGAATCTGTGATTGAGAAAATAGAAGCAATAGAGGACAAATTAGAAGACAGAATAAAACTGATTGAAGAAAGAATGAAGCAAATGAATTGCCACATGGTGAAGAAAGCGTCACGAGTGAAGATTTAATAATGGACCGCCGGGATGAAAGCACTCACAAGTTCAAAGTTGTACCACCGAATTTTGATGGTAAAGTTCCATGGTCAACCTACTACAAGCAGTTTGAAGCCGCAGCTACTGCTAATGGGTGGAGCAACAAGCAGAAAGCGACGTCTTTAATAGTGTCCTTACGTGGAGAAGCGCTTGGAATTTTACAAACTGTTCCTGACCACCTACAAGAAAATTACGAACTTTTAATTTCACGATTAGAAATGAGATATGGAGATGCTCATCTTCAACAAGTCTATCAAGCTCAAATTAAAAGTCGGGTTCAAAAAGCTGCCGAAAATCTTCAAGAGTTTGAGGCTGACATCGCCAGATTAACACGGCTTGCGTATCCTACAGCACCAGATACCTTCTTGGAGCAGTTGGCTATTCAAACCTTCGTAGACGGCCTCCGAGACAACGAAACTCAGCAGACTCTACGGTTAGCACGACCGAAGACGTTAGATGACGCTTTAACCCATGCTTTGGAGTTCGAGGCGGCAAAACAAGCGTCGCAATCGAAGCAGCCATAAGCTCCGTTGTGCTACAGAAATACCCTCAAACTCAGAAGAAAGCATTGAAGACATAGTGCGACGTGTATTTCGGGAACAAGTAGCTCGAGGAAGAGAAGTGACGTGCTGGAACTGCGGGGTAGTGGGCCACGTACGACGACGCTGTACTAAGCCCAAAAGAAGACCAGAAGAGCGTCCGGAAAACTAGAACAGGTCGACCGAATGGGGCGAAAGTCGACCTCAACGAGCCATGCCCCGGAGATTACCATCCAAATGGCATCGCCTATGGAGCAATTGCATAGCATTTATCTCGATGGCAAGATCAATGGAAGAAGCGTTCAGTTACTGGTTGACACGGGAGCGACGAAGACCATCATTCGTCCTGACATGTTATTGGAAAACGAGAAGACATCACCAGTAACAGTACGACTTCGAACGGCGACGGGCGACGAAATACCTACTCACGGACAAGTCAAAGTAACCATTGGTTTGGGAAATGGAGTACTCGACCATCAAGTACTGGTAGCCGACATCACGGAAGAAGTTATCCTGGAAATGGACGTGATAAAGAAGTATGGGTTCCATTTGGATATGAAGAACGATGTCCTGAAGATCGACAATAAAGAAATTCCTTTTCATTCGTCAGAGAAGGCAGCCGTGCGAGTCTTATTGAGTGAAGACGTGATTCTGCCTGCAAGGACTGAAAGTGTGGTGATGGCACGCCTGGATGGAAATCTCCGGGAAGGCTACATACGCGCGATTGAACCAATGGAAAGCGGCTTAATTGAAAAGGGACTACTCGTTGCCAGAACCTTAGTACGAGTAAAGAAGACGATGCCAGTAAGGATCTTAAACATCAACTCAGATCCTGTAACGCTGAAAAAGAAGACCATGGTAGGCCAATGCACGCCAGTATCACAAATTGTGAGATGCATAAAGTCGAACGAAGATACGTCGCCGAAGAAGTGTCCACAACATCTATTGGACATTCTTACCACCAAATGCGAAAACCTCAGCCAAGACCAGCTGGCTAAAGTTAAAGTGTTGATCCAAGAGTACCAAGATGTGTTCGCGCTGGAGAGTGGCTCCAAAGGAAGAACTAACGTGGTGAAACATAAAATTAATACCGGAGACGCTCGGCCGATACGACAACATCCACGCAGACTTCCTTTGGCGAAAAGAGAAGAAGCCGAACAAATAATTACGGATATGGAGAGAGAAGGCGTGATTGAACCTTCAAGTAGTCCATGGGCATCCCCAGTGGTATTCGTGAAGAAGAAGGATGGATCAACGAGGTTTTGCGTAGACTACAGGCAGCTAAACGACGTGACCAAAAAGGACAGCTACCCTTTACCCAGAATTGACGATACGCTAGACACCCTGTCAGGATCCCAGTGGTTTTCTACGTTAGATTTAAAGAGTGGATACTGGCAGGTAGAATTAGAACCCAAGGATCGTGAAAAAAACAGCTTTTACGATCGGAACTGGTTTGTGGCAGTTCACCGTAATGCCCTTCAGCCTGTGTAACGCTCCTGCAACGTTCGAGCGTTTGATGGAAACCATCTTGCGCGGATTGTCTTGGAAGACGTGCTTGGTTTACTTGGACGACGTGATCGTGGTTGGAAGGTCGTTTGAAGAGCACTTGAACAACTTAAAGGAAGTGTTCCAGCGATTACGTGGGGCTAACCTCAAACTGAGCCCAAAGAAGTGCCACGTATTTAAGAAGGAAGTCCAATACCTTGGCCACGTCGTATCTAGAGATGGAGTAAGGGCTGACCCAGACAAAATCCGAGCAGTGCAAGCATGGCCAAGACCGATCGACAAACATCAGGTCCGAAGTTTCCTTGGGTTGTGCACTTATTATAGAAGATTTGTCCCGGATTTTGCCAATATTGCCAAACCATTGACAAAATTAACCGAAGAAAAGCAGAATTTAGATGGAATGAAGACTGCGAAAATTCTTTTAATCAACTAAAACAGGCCCTACTCACTTCGCCGATTTTGAGTTATCCACGAGAAGATGGAAAGTTTGTTTTGGATACCGACGCAAGCAATATGGCCATAGGCGCGGTCCTTTCGCAGGTTCAAGATGGACAAGAAAAGGTTATTGCGTACTTTAGCAAGGTTTTGTCCAGGCCAGAAAGGAATTATTGCGTGACTAGGAGGGAGCTGTTAGCAGTCGTTAAGTCCATCGAACATTTCTACAAGTATTTGTATGGACGAAAATTTTTACTGAGAACAGACCACGCCGCTTTAAAATGGCTACTGCAGTTCCGTAACCCAAAAGTACAAATGGCAAGATGGATCGAGACTGCAAGAGTATGACTATGACACAGAAGACCGTGCCGGAAGCAGTTATCAGAACGCTGAGGCCTTGTCCAGAAGACCATGTCCGGCGGACTGCAGCTATTGTTCGCGACTGAAAGAAAAAGTCGAATGCCTCCGGAGAAGTGCTATGGTTGATGATGAGTGGGAACCTGAGCAGTTACGTCGCGAACAAGAAGACGATCCTGAAATAAGACTACACCTGGACTGGAAAGAAGGCGGCCGACGACCAACCTGGGAAGAAGTGAGTGCTTTGGGCAAAAATATCAAAGCGTACTGGGCGCAGTGGGACTCCTTGATAGTAGAAGACGGTCTTCTTAAGCGATCCCTAGAAAGTGCCGAGGGCACGGGAAACAGACTACAGCTGGTAGTGCCAAAGAGCAGGGTGACCGAAGTGTTGAAGCATCTCCACGATGGGACATCGGGAGGACACTTTGGCATTAAGAAGACGTTGGGTAAAGTGCGAGAACGATTCTACTGGATGAACTGCAAAAAGGACGTCATGAAATGGTGCCGTAAATGCACAGTCTGCGCATCAGGAAATGGTCCAGCGAGAAAGCGCAAAGCACCCATGAAACAATACAACGTAGGAAGCCCTTTGGAAAGAGTTGCAATTGACATCGCAGGGCCGTTCCCAGAATCCGATTCGGGAAATAAATACATCCTGGTGGCGATGGATTATTTCACGAAATGGACGGAGGCTTACGCCATACCCAACCAGGAAGCAGCTACAGTCGCAGACGTATTGGTAAAAGAATTTTTCTGCCGGTTTGGAGTTCCGTTGGAATTACACTCCGATCAAGGCCGCAATTTTGAGTCTGGGCTGTTTCAAGAAGTTTGCCGACTGTTAGGAATGAAGAAGACTAGGACAACGCCTCTCCATCCTCAATCTGACGGCATGGTTGAACGGATGAATCGAACAATGGGCAAGTACTTAGCCAAGGTAGTGTCCGAACACCAAAGAGACTGGGATCAGTACTTGCACCTCTTCTTAATGGCGTACCGATCATCCGTTCACGAAAGCACAGGCCAAACACCATCCTGTGTCATGCTCGGTCGTGAGATAAGATTACCATGCGATCTTCAATTTGGACGAAGACCGGAAGAAGAAGTCGCTGGAGAAGATTACGTCAGCAAGCTAGCAAAGAGGCTAGACGAAGTACATGAAGAGGTTCGTAAAAACACACAAATTGCCAGCGACAGGATGAAAACAAGATATGACGTCAAGGCGCAAAATGGTGGGTTTCAACCTGGCGATATGGTCTGGTTGTATAACCCTCAAAGGAGACGTGGTTTGTCGCCGAAGCTGCAAAGGCATTGGGAGGGCCCCTATGAAGTCGTGCAGCGTATTAACGACGTTATATACCGCATCCGAAAACCGCCCAGAGGCAAACCAAAAGTGGTCCACGTCGATCGTCTAGCCCCGTTTGCTGGCGATAACCACAATCCGCAAGTTCAGGTCCGAACCAGAGTAATAAGTAGCAGAACCAGGAATCCAATCGAAGAAATGGAGTTCGAAAAGTTTATGAACTTATACGAAGGTTCTGGAAAAGCTAGGTTCGGAGTTACCACCGAGGAACAACAAGACCTGTTCCAGACACAAAAAGATTACGCCATCGCACATTGCGTGAGCGAGGACCTTGACATGTCCAAAGGGGTTGCAGTCGTGTTTAAAAAGAAGTTTGGGCAGCTAGATGAATTACAAAGACAGCAACCGGCAGTCGGAAAGGTTTTAGGACTACGTGGTGACGGACGCTTCGTTTTCTATCTGGTCACCAAGAAATACTCACGTGTCAAGCCGTTATACAAGGATCTGTGGCGAACATTATGGAGTCTCAAGAGACAAATGGAGTTCCATCATGTTAAGAAATTGGCAGTACCCAAGCTTGGTTGTGGCTTAGATCAACTGAATTGGAGGACAGTTCGAAACATGTTGGAGGTCGTCTTCCGAGGAACAGGCATTCAAGTGTTGGTTTGTAGTTACCAACCGAGGAGAGTATTGGGTCAGGAAAAGTCCATTGACTGTTACTTTTATGGTCAAGGAAGTTGCCGAAATGGAGGAAGCTGCCGCTATCGCCACGATCCCTTTTACCGGTGTCGCATCCAGTCTCCTGTTCTGGGACAGAACAGTCCTAAGAAGGGGGCAGTGAAACATTCAAGAAATTACTTACAAACGCAAGAACCTTCTAGAAGGCTGTTATCTATTTTCTAGAAGTTATAGCGAAAAGTGAAGAACGATCGAGAAGGATTTCCGTATGTCTATATATAGACACGAGACAGATCGTAGGTCAGTTATTGTCGAAACGCGAATGCAGCTGTATTAAGAAGATTATTAAGGTGAAGATAAATAAATCGATTAGCACGCGCGACGTTTTAAATAAATAACAGTGTACACCGAATCGAGTGAACGTGACTGATAGTGTAAACAAATCCGAGGACGTTATCTTATCTTATCTTAAGTGTTATACAACGGTTATACATAAATTATAGTGTAAGTGTTTTTATTATTAGATTTAATTAGTTCGGTTAATTTAAAAGTATACATATTTCTATAATAAGTAAACGTAGTTTTTAGTCGTTATAAATAAATTAGTTTTTAATAAATAAAGACGTAACAATATGTTGTTATAGCCATTGACAGACAACCCTCAAGACTATCTTGCAATTTTTTTATTGCTATATTGTAATACATGGGTATAAGTTTGTCCGAAAAGTATTTTCGATTAGGTACATTATATTTCGGGATAACAACTTTCATCAAATTAATAAAACTCTCATTTTTTACAAAATTAAATAAGATCATTTTAGTTACAGGTTTATGTATTTCTTTTGCTCTTGAGTTATTAATATCGTAGCTTTTTTTAGCTTCAAGCACCGATTTTAACGGTGGTTGTATAAGATTTCTAGAGGAAATGGAACTAGTTCTATCTAAATTACTGAAGATTGAGTTAATTGTTGCGAAACTTGAGCTAGAGATACTACTATTACTTGTACTCGCGATAACTGAATTACTATTGCCAGCACTAGCATTTGTTAAGCAACTTGATTTACTAATCATTGTTACTCCCAAGTTTAGTAAGGACACTTCACGACTTGGTTTATAATTATTATCTATTCTACATCCGACTTCTTTTGGGTCATCTACGTTTTGTAAAGTTTTGTTTGAAGTCTGGTTACTGCTTGTTCCTAAATAAAAATAAAAAGTACAGATCATATATAACTAAATGTATTCATTATAATTATAATATATAATAATCATTAAATTTGAAAGTAAAGTTTTAATTTGATATATAATTCAAATTATAAAAAAATAATTAAATTCTATCCAAACACTTACCAGCATTCTTTATAAATTAATCACATCTTTTAAGAACTTTTGATAAGTTTGATGAATTAAATCCATGTTTATTTCGCCGCTACGAGAGTAATTGTTAATATTTACAAACGGCTAAACTGTCCTTCTCTAAACTTTTGTTAAAATGTTTTCATTTATCAGACATAGTTCGTAATTTATTTAATTATAAGTTTTGCCATCACTACTTCACTACAATTATTAAATACTGACGCACGCTCACAGAAGCGAGAGATGCTTACTAACAATTTAGAGACTATGTTATGAATCCCCAGGAACAAAAATGAAACCATTTAAATTTTAGATACTTTTTAGACAGATACTTTTTATCTAAAGTTTTAAGTATCGGTATTTATCTGAAATTATTGAATATCGGCAGATACTCAGATACTGAGTATTGGTATCGGCCCAAGCTTAATTAAAAATAAATTACAAAAGATTGAAAACTATAACTAAATAAAGTAATTTCAGTGAATACTCATTTGCTTATAGTTTTTTGATGTAAACGTATTATACTACTGGTATAATGCTATTACTACTACTACTACTACTATGTGACTATTACTGTATGTACTGTAACGATTTTCTATACAAAGTAATAAGTAACATAATTAAAACATTTTAAGTTGTTTGAAACAAAATTTACTTTACAAAACTTACTTTTACTTTATAATATCTACGTAGTAAAATGCTTTATTTATTACAGAAAGTGTTTCTATATTAAAACATTTTTGATTATATTTAAAATTAGCTTGTTTTTAATAACAATTATTTTTTCTGTTTTAAAACGTAAAACTATATATAATTTTTAACTTGAGCATCTGAGTGTGTGAAATTTAATTTTTAATTTAAACTATATTTCTTATAAATAACTTATTATATGTAATGTATACTTTGCTATATTAAATATATATAGAAATTTATAAAAAATAATTGATTTAAAGCAGTAACAATTTCTAGTTAAAGATTTTGTATTATTAGAGTTATTTTCATAAAAAGCAGAACATCAAAATTGACACCTAACATACACTTCTTGAATACATAATTGGTGTTCATGTGTAATAATGTTAAACTCTGCCGTTAACAACACGTCAACTTCTCACGCAACCCTATAAAATCGTAGAAATTTGTAGAATTATCAATATTTTATAATTTAATGTACTTAATTGAAATACATGTTTTGTTTGAAACATCTTTTATTACAAGAGATCTATGATTCACATACTGCCAAAAAAGATTACTATGCTTAAAAATAAGTTATGCAGGGACTTCATAAATATGTGTTTTTTACGTGAAATACGTTAAGCAACCAACATTACTTGGATTGGTATGAAGTAAAACTAAAAGTACTAAATAAAAGGTTTCTTTTGTAACTATTAAATTAAGTGATAAACCATAACTGTAATCAACGACAATACCTCTTCATTTGAAATAAAATAGGTAATTACAATTATTTTAAGCTTATAATCGATGTTTAGTATATACTCTTTTAGCTTTGATAATACTGTTGACTCTTATCTTTAAACTTTGAAAAATATTACAGAACTCATCAACTTCAATATTTCGAATAGCATCAGTAATTCATGTTCTAAGCTTTTGCTCACAAAAAATTTTTATATACTATATTTTTTAAACTTTCGTAAAGGTAAAAATTTAATGGCATAAGATCTAAAGATTGTAAAGAATTTAACTATTGATTAATTGTTGAATTGTTGAATATATTTAATTGTAGTTTAAGCGATATCAACGCTTGTATTGTCTTACTAAAAGTAACCTAACTGATTAAAAAATGGTTTAAAATATCAAGATAAGTTTTCCGTTTCCAGTATTGCAAATATTAGACCGATTATCCTTCTTAACTTTGCAATTCAAACACCGACTTTTAAAGGTTGTAATCCTAGTTTCCATAAAAGCATGTAGATTTTTGGTTGCATAAGTACGATAATTTTGACTCTCGGAATATCCATTTAAATAAAACCACGCATTGTGTCTAAAAAAAATTAAACCCAATAGGTTATTGTTATTTAAGGTGCTTCTGTACAGTAAACAGGCAACACACCTTATAATCGAAAACTGTGTCAACTTTTGGCAGGGATGGATTACGGATTTAGAAATGAATATGAAAAAAAAAATAAAATTTAGAAAACGAAGCTTCTAAATAATTTTACGGACTTTTTTATTTTTTTTCATAAATTGATAATTATTCTATAATTTTTTTTTAAATCTTACCTGTTTTTGTTAATAATATCCAAACTATAAACAGTATCAGAAAACGAAAAACTAAACGAAAAATATAGTTCAAAATTTGGTGAAATTAAAATTTATGTGAATCTGTGTGTATACTATACGTACCAAAATTATCAGTTTATTTTTTTTAAATTATTTGATAAAAAATAATAGTAATACGATCCAAAATCTTGTTTATAATACGACATAAAGTCTCGTAGATTCCACGTCGTACAAGATGTACTTATAACACCGATTGAATTTTGGAATGATTCAAATAATTTTTAATTTTTATTGCGATTTTTAGATTGCAGTATAAGCATTAAAAAATATTCATTTGCATCAAATCAAAATTGTAGAGTATATTTCTTAGATTTAACCCTTTAAGTTGCAAAAGACTGGAGGCGCTTTTTTATTGAAAATTGTATTGGACTTAATTCAAGAGGGAAAAATATGTATTAATGTTTATTTTCTATTTTTGACTTTTACTTCTTCTTTATATTCCAAAGAATATTTGCCACTACGTCTAAATAACAAAGATTATTGGGTGATTATTTTCCCACTTCTAGAAAACCACTTAAAAAACACTATTTTAAGAAATTTCTATAATTTTTTATTACTTACCTTAAGATATGATAAAGATTGTGCAATCAGATTAAGTTTTATGGAATATCGCAAAACACTTTTTATATAAAGCAAAATTACATTCTTATGCAAATCGTGTTACATTGGTTTCTTTTGTCAAGCCACTCATTAGCAAGTAACGATCTAAATTTTAGATGGGGCAACCCTTTTGACTTTTTTGATTTATCAGTGATTTATAAATAATCAAACTATTTGACTGTAAATAATTGTCCGTAATCAGGTAATGTTTACAATAAAAACTCCTACGTAAACCTATTTGGAAATCATTAGACCTTGCTAGTTTAGTTCTCAAGCATTAGATGTCGCCCATGGTATATTAATATTTAGAAGAAAATGGGATGCATAGACACCAGAGAATATTAAAGCATAATTTTATAATCGAAGTGGGGAATTAATAACCCACTTACACATAAAGAGTTAAAATACAAATTATGTTTTCAAATTTTCTTTTAAATTGTCAAATGTCAAATTGTTTATAGCACACTAAACTCGATATAAAAAGTCTACAAAAGTACATGGTTATATTTTATCACTTCGTGATGACAAGTGTTCAAAATAGCGTTTTAAACTGAAAAATTTTTCTATTTTTCACTCTACAAAAATTAATGAAAAATATCTACTAGACTTGATTAGAAATTGACAATAAGAAATGTAATAACAAACAAAAGCATTTTATATATAATTTTAGATTTTTTTTTAATTAGTAATGTTTTTAAATTTGAATTTACAGTTGATCATAGATTATAAAAGCACATTTTAAATTATTATTAATTAATTTGCATGTGATCTGATGTGTTTTCAATTATGTTTAAGTATTTTTTGTTATTTTAATTACCAAGTAGTAAATATTATTTAATATATATAAAACGTAAAAAAATAACTAAATACAGGTTCACAGAGCAAACAAGATAGTTGGAGAGGGGATACCGGCGCTACAGTAGCTTGTATGGTACAATCCCAAAAAAAGTATTTGGGCGCTTAATTTAAATGTATATTGTTGGATACACATAAATGTATTGTGTGCTGCATAACCAGTGTAACTTATTTTTTTTTTACAAAATTAGAAAGAAACATATCTATAAAAGAAATACTTTATTAAACTTAAAACCCAAAACATGAATATACAATTTTTAGTAACAATATTAAATTTTACAGAAACAGTTTTAAATAACTTAAGATTTATAAAATTCCTTTTGCTTATCTTAATTGTATTCAAGTTGTATTCCGAGAGCAGCGTTTTCTCTCAACTTTCGTAGATAACGAGAACGCCAAGCTACGATATCATTGCATCCCATGAGCAATTTTCGTCGGTTTTCACATTTTTTAAATTTGAAGCCAATTCTTAAAAGATGTTTTCGAATGGTTTCTTGTCCGCCAGTATAATTAATCTTGTCTTGCATTTTACCCACTAAATTTTTTAATGTTGGCACTTGCTTGTCAACCGTGTAAACCTCTTGCACTGTTCTTTTTAAAATTCCTAAATCGCACTCATCCATCACTATTTTGTTGGATCCTCCGCTTCTCCTTTTTTTCGAAGGTGATTCTAGGATATTACCGTCAGCTACAGCAGCTTCTTTTCTAATTCTCAAAATAGTAGCCACTGATTTCCCAACAGCAGCCGCTGCAAGTTCGGTTGCCTTGTCCAAAGGGAATGACCATTCATCAGCAGCTTTTTGACTATCGAAGAACTTAATAACATTTTTGATAATGTTTCGAGCCTCAGAATGGATAGTTTTCTTCGTAGTTCCAGCCATAATAATGATAACCTTCAAACATAAAATTTACATTATAATTACAAGTTATTAAAACATTTGTAAATACATACCTGTATTTCACAAATAAAACAACAAAGTAGTCTTCAAAGAAACTGATTTTAATAAACAAGAGTAACACTGGAACACAATAAAAGGAATTAGTAATTAATAAAACGCACGCGCAAAATGTCAGCTGTAAACTGTCATAATTTACTTTTAAGCAACTTTTAATTGTGAATGTACCAACTTCGAATTCTCAATTATGATTGGACAAATTATTTATAGCGGCAAAAATTTCAAATTAATTTTTTTAGTTGACATATTTTCCGACTATCATGTTTGCAAAGTGGAGCTGTACATATTATACTAAGATAAGAATGTCTTCCGGGTTTGGACCGTGTCATTGTTGTTGTAACCGAAGTTGTCAACGTTTCGCCCACTTTCGTAAGAGGCTTCATAAGGGCGACAGAGAAATTGAAAAACCCGACAAGCAACCGAAATCTAAGTAAGAACTTCTCAAAAGTTAGGTAATCAACTTGTGACCCAAGCTAGCTTCTAAACTCTGAAAAGGTAAGAAAGAAAACAATAAACTTGAAAAAGCAAGCAAAAATCTAACAAAGAACCACTACAAAGTTAGGTAATCAACTTGTGAACTAAGCCAGATCTAAACTCCATAGAAGTGAAGTTTAGAAAGTGGCATAAATACATAAAATACAATTAGAATTTATATTTACTTATTTTTGATTTTCGTTTAATACATACAAATTTTCAGTTATAGTATATAACGAGATGAAACCGATAGTAAGCGTATAGCAGTCAAGGATAAATGTTAAAAAAGCGCTGCCGAGGCTGGTAAATATCCGAGAGTGTTATGTTTATATCGACCGACCGTACGTGGTCTGGACAGAAAATACGAATATCTTTTTTTCATGATTTGAATATACCTAGCGATCAAATAAATGTTGAATTAGATTTAAATTATTTTTTTCCAAAGATGATGCCAGCAACAACGAAATAAAAAACGTTTTTTATTATTTCTGAAAACAAAAAGTGTGTATTTAATTTTTATGCTTGTGTCCATACAAAATAGTGTTTTAATAAATAAAAATTAAAGAAAACTATAAATAATATTAAAATGAATTAATACTTAAATACCGTCCACGGTTGATAATAATAACGGCCGTGGCTCGATGACATAACAGTCGTGGAGACGGTACGAGTTTATCAAAATAACATGCAGGTAATTATTTATTACCTTAATCATCGGTATAATAAAGAACAAACAGTTATTGATAACACAGCGTACCACAGTAATTTTATGTAAACACCACAAATGTACGTGTAGTAACTTTAACAACAATATGTATTTAGTTATTTTTTTACGTTTTATATATATTAAATAACATTAACTACTTGGTAATTAAAATGATAAAAAATACTTAAACATAATTGAAAACACATCAGATCACGTGCAAATTAATTAATAATAGTTTAAAATGTGCTTTTATAATCTATGATCAACTGTAAATTCAAATTTAAAAACATTACTAATTAAAAAAAAATTAAAATTATTTATCGGTGTTATTAATAATAACTAAATCTATAAAATACTTTTTGCAGATATTTTTATCACAAATTAAAATATTAGTATTTATTTTTTAACTGCATGGTGCTATTTATATTGAAATTATATTATGTACTTATTATTGATTAACTACTAGATAATTTTTATAAAAATCGTCATTACATATTTGCGTAAAAAGCTTTTTGCCTAGTAGTCTCTTTGCTTTGCTTTTCAATCCAACTATGTAAATTTATGCCATCTCAATTTTAATCTAGATAATCTTAAACGTATATTTAATCAGGTCGTTTGAAGTTACGGTTACTGAATAACTCAACTAAAATTTATGGTTTATGGTATGTGAGAATAAAATCCTTCTCAAAGAAAATTAATGCCATAAAATATTATATCTTAAGTAATTAGTTATTATAAATAATTGACTTTTTTAGTTTTAGAAAACTTAAGAAAACGAGTTTTACATTTTGCCAATTCGTTCAAAAAACTGATTTAACTAATAGTTTAATAGTTCGTTTAATAAATTTTAATTATAAAAATTATTTTATTATTTATTAAAAAATTTTAAGTTCATACATGCTTAAAACTAATACTTATCCCGTATTTAATTATTTTGATTTTTAGGTACCTATGCAAATTAACATTATCAATATTTTAAAACTGTTTAGGTTTAATTAATATAATTTTTACTAGTTACGTAACTATATGTAATTTGATAAAGAGAATATATAAGATTTTAAAAAATATAACTTTCCATTTTTTTGTAAATTTTTTAGTTATTTAAAATATTTTTAGGATAATAAAATGAACAAATCCAACAAAAAAACAAATGTGAATACAAAAGATCCATTTATTTTAATAAACTTTTTAATGGCAGTATTTATTATAGATAAATAAAACAAAACTTCGTCAATCAGCCATTAATAATGTATTTACAAAAGTGACATGTTTCGACTCTATTAATTTTCTTTAGGTCATCTTCAGACTGAAAAAAATACTCATTACAAGAAAGAACAAACAAATTATAGTGATAATATAAAATTACCTAATTAACATACAACGAACAATATAACAAACTAATTAACACCTTGAAGAGGAAATTGGTTTTAATTAGTTTATTATATTATTGTCGAACCATGTCACTTTTGTAAATATGTACATGATTAATGGCTGATTGACGAAGTTTTGTTTTATTTATCTATAATAAATGTGAATACGTTTATGGTATGGAAAATGACTTTTTTTTATTGTTACTTTAATTTTGAACAAAGTTTAGGAAACAATGGAATAAAATATGTATATACAATAACAAAAAAAAAACAAAATGAAAATCTAAAAAAGAAACTTACTATATGCACCGACTGATCAAACGTCGGATACAAACAAAAAATAATTAATTTGCAGAATGATAATGATTCGGGACATACAACTCTTTACCGTACTTTACTGGTGACTTTGCTTTGTTTACCGTTAATTGATCATCTTCTCAAATCATCTCACGAATTGTATAATTTAACAGAATGTCATCATCAATAAGCTTTTTTGTGTAAATGTGTAAACTATTGGTCATTAAAATGTATTGAACACACTCGTCTTTCATGTAATTGATATTTTTCTAGAGCAAAAACATGCGGATTTTTACAATTAGTCAACCAAATCACACTTCTCGTTTGATCTATTGGAAAATGAAAACAACTTAAATTCTAACAAGTTTTGCGGTTATTATGGCATCTTACATACATACACAAATTACAGTAGTAAAAAACTATTAGAAAAGAAACGCAAAAAATGAAAAGGAAACGTTAAAACTGTGTGACTACCGAATACAAGCTTTACATGAAATAATTGCAGTTTTTGAGTAACGTCTTTTTAAAAATGTTAAATCATGTGTTATCAAAGGTGTTATATGTACTATTTCACTACTATATTAACAATGCTCGTCACTTAATTATTCAAAAAACATTATTTAGAGAAGGTTTTTAAATATAAACATTCCTTCTTTACATTACAAATGATAACAGGGATAATAATTTAATTCCATAGTATTCTAAAGTTTTAAAGAATAATATACAGGATATTTGCATTTTATAACTAATCAAGTGCGTGAAGTAGATTTTTTTACAAAAGCCTGGAGCAACTACGCAAGTGTAAAAAAATCTTCACGCACGTGTTGCACACTATACTTTTTCTACGAATACGATTAAAAATAAATTTAATAAAAAATTGATCAAAGTAAATTTATGATTTTTTTTATTGTAATAATAATTGTTAACAGGAATCGTACAATTTGTTAAGTTCTCAAGCTTTACACCAACTGTTTTAGTGTTAGTAAGTATGTTCATATAAAGAGGCAGATGAGCGTCTAAAGCAGTGATCGGTGTATTATTCTGCATGAATCAGTTTTAAATATTTTGCAACATTGGAAGAGATTCTTTCAATTTTGTTTATGCCGATAACTTGACGGGTACATTTCACTTTTTGATAATTAATAAAAGACTTATAACTTTTATTTTTGTGTTAGGAATAACCACAAAAAGGGTTGTTTCGAAATCATGAATATCATCTATTGTTAGTTTATAAATTTTATCTCTTCTAAGAGTACCAGCAAAATGAGCTACAGTTAAAGAAATAGAAATTTTGTACTATTTGCTAATGTTGACTTACTTTTTGTAATAAAAATGTATCATCAGGCGCTTCCTTTATGAACTTGACTAGATGATGCTTTTCTAAAACACGTGCGTTATATGGTACGACTTTCGTTCTTGTTCTTTAAAAACGCACGAATTTCTGGATATTTGCTAATGTTTATATTATGCTTGATGCTGATGGTATTTTTCAACATGAAATAGATACTCCAAAGTGTTGCTGATTTGTAGGTCTTCGACAATTCTGCCAAGTACGTTAACACTACATTTTTCGAAAACGAGTGTATATTCTGCTCGATGTGCCATTTCATAACTTTGGGATACGTATTTTTTGTCGTAACAAAGAAGTACTTACTATGTTTGTTACAGTCATTATATGTGGTGGAGTAGACGGTCTTTCTGTATCTGATTCCATAATTATTGCCACAGAACAAATTAATTATTGCAAATTATGCTTAAAACAAGAATGATTCAAATTTTGCGTGTGTGCCAAAAAGTGTATTAGATCTTATGGCGGCGGTGTGTGAAATAAATCCTATAACAATAGCTTTGTACTTCAGGCACCGGTATTAGAAATCTAAATTCACGCATTTTCATCAATGTGTGAATTTGTACTTTAGAAACGGGAGTAGAAAAAATGTATTTTAAACAATTTTATTTAAAACAGTTTCTACGTACTTTAAATACATTGCGTACAGCGATTTGGACGATACAGTAAACCGAGGAATCAAAAACAACAATATTGTGTATAATTGTGTCTTTTATGTTAAATTAACAACTCTAAAATTACTACACTGTGCAACAAAATTAACGCACAACCAAAAATTTACCTTAAATTTAAAGCAATGTGTTTTTGTCAGTTTTTGTTCGATTTTATTCATTTATTTTTTAAATTGTAGCCTGTTTTCTTGAGAATATCACTGCCTTAGTTGTTTCAACTACAAATGTCATTTTCATATAATACCGGGTATTTTATAAATACCATTCTTTTTTTCCAAATTTTGAAGCATCCTGTGGGATATACTGATTACAGCAAGTCATTGCGAATTTAGGCAAATTAAAGCCTCAAGTTTCCTTTACATTTTGTTTTTTTAATCATTTATTTATCTTTGTTTCTTCATGAGATATACCCTTTTAAGATATCATGTGCTTTTTTTACGGTAAAATGCATTTGACTTGAAAGTTTAAACATTTAGGAGGCTATGGAAACAAAAAATTAAACGTCATAATGTGACAACTTGTGTTATCAGTTTTTTTGTTGACAATCCAACAATCTTCAGTAAATAATGGAACGGCAAAACAGAAACTTAAGTCGTGATGTTGAGGTCGTTACATTACATGGTGAAGGGTGGAGCTTTAACCGTATAGCGCAAAGATTTGGTGTGTATCACACAACCATTTCGAGAATTGTTCGCAGATTTGCTGACACGGGAGATCATCATCATCATTTTATTAAATTTCAAGCAATGCTTACTTGGAAAACGATAGCTAAGAAAATTCAATAAAAAAACACGTTACTCTATAACACTGAATATCTCGTGAAGTAATAAAGATAAATAAATGATTAAAAAAACAAAATGTAAAGGAAACTTGAGGCTGTAATTTGCCTAAATTCGCAATGACTTGCTGTAATCAGTATATCCCACAGGATGCTTCAAAATTTGGAAAAAAATGGTACTTTTAAAACACCCGGTATTATATGAAAATGACATTTGTAGTTGAAACAACTAAGGCAGTGATATTCTCAAGAAAACAGGCTACAATTAAAAAAATAAATAAATAAAATCGAACAAAAACTGACAAAAACACAATGCTTTAAATTTAAGGTAAATTTTTGGTTGTGCGTTAATTTTGTTGCACAGTATATGAATGATAAACTGCATTTTTTTAAATATCAATGTCAAAATTACAATAACTACAATTTTTTTTAAATGTGATTTAAACTGAATTTAAATCGTTATTTGCCAAACATTATTTAGCTTTAAAAGTATGCAAAATCAAACCTTCTGAGATATATATTCATGTTCTCAAATGTCAATATTGGATTTGGAACTATTGAAATATTCTACACGTATAAAATATTTTTGTGAGTTTTTATTTGTCAACTATAAAGATTACATTACTTTATAGGTCAACGTATACCGTAGACAATTTACCGAATGCTATTAAGATACATAAACTGATTCTTTATTAAATGCAAACGTAAACTTGTGTATTGAAGTGTACTAAACAAAACTAAGTTTGCGGTATTAGTATTTATAGTATCATATAAATTTTTATCAAGTTACATTCATTTATTGTTTAAAACAATGTTTTAATTTTTTTATCTTTAAAAGACATTTTCTCAAGATGTACATTTCTTATTTCTCTAATCAAATTTAATGTATGCAAATTGGTACTATAACTAAACTTAAAGGAAATCTTTTGTAGAATAAATGTATACGATTATCGTTCTTTTCAAATGCATGTGGGTGTATTTTCTATGTATTTTAAATTGGTTGATTTCTAAAGAAATATTTAAAAGTGGTAAAAAACGATTCTTTTTTTATTATATATACTAACGCATTAACACGGCACTTACCAATCTGACATATAAGCAAAGAAAACAAGGATGGTAACATCAAAAAATTTCTATTTATGCTTAATTATATTGTTTTTTTAACTTACTTGTTATTAAATTTTGTTTGTTTAAAAAAAATAACACAATATTGAAATTTCATATATTTTAAATAGTTAATTAATACAAATATACATATGTATGATTTATCTTTTTATGCAAGTGAAATAAAGTTGTATATAATAGCAATTTCTAGAATTAAGTAGAAAAACAGTTACATTTTGTATTAGTATATTAAGGACTGATTTTAACATAGATAATTTTAAGACACAAAAAGTCTAGAAGACGTTTTTTATATATAGAAAAGAAAAATACTTAAGACAATTTACTATACTGTTTAAATTGCTTACAAATCCTTTTCTACAATATTCGCCTTTATAAGAGCGGCGACACTAGTTCTTTCTTTGCCGAAAGCTTACATTAAAATAAATCTATAGTATTGACATTGACAAGAAAAACGTTACCCTTTAAATATGGAAAAAATACTAGTATATTTCAACAATTTACTGTTTTTGTTTTTGTTTTAATGTTAAAACTTAATAAAAAATTGTCTCATACTACTTACTAGTTGTTCATTTTAAACATATTAATAGTTACATATTTTGAGAATACAAGTCTATACAATTAATTTGCTAACGTTTTTACATAATAAAAAAAACTTTTTTTGTAGAATTAATAGAATAATATCAATACAAGTAATCTATTAAAACAACAAACATTAACAGAGATTTTATTTTTAAGAGCACACTAGCGTCTAATACTATGTTTAGTGGTGGACTAGTTATTTTCAATAATTTGCCGCTATACCTAAAAAATTGTAATTGTATTGTTAGCTTTAGAAAAGCATGTATTAATTATATAAAAGAACAAATGTGATCTAATTTATGCTAAGGATAGTTCTATTCTATTATTTCATTTTATTTTGTTTATTTGTTTATTTTGTATTATAAATAGCAATCTTAGCTAAATAAACATATCTTACTTACTAGAAAACCATAAGTTTTAGGGTTCTTACAAAACTAAGCAAAATGACAGTAATTATAATATTTGCAAAAAAGTATCTATGTTGTAATAGGTAATAAATTGTTTATACAATCTTTTAAATTATTTTTAATTTAAAACAAAATGTTCTGTAATTGCTGACGTAATTGGTGTTTTCAAATCTTAGACATTAAAGTAGCTTATGTTTGACACTATTTCAAATTCAAAAATTACAATACAAATCAATAATATTCCTACGTTTATTTAATCAATCGATTAGTTACTTTTTGTGCAGTTTTATATATACTGCGCGCATTTACGTATTTCTAGAAAAACCATTTTTCATAAAGAAATTAAAAGTTGAGTTCAGAAAGTAAAATTATATAAGAAATTAACATTTGATGTTTGCATTTGTTTATTTTATTAACATTACAACAAAGCTTTTTAATACACGTTTAAATTTACTTAAACTTTGCTTAGATTTCATATAGATGATATAGTTCTTGTAAACCGTACTAAACAAAATTATTTTTAATAATAAAGTTAACATGACATAATGTTGTCAGGTTTTTTAATCACAAAAAAAAACTAAAAACCAACTTTTTTTTTACTGTCATATAATTTTACAATGCTTTACCTTATAGCTAAAATAAATATGTCTTTTTGTAGATATTTTTCCGTAGAATTCGATAAAGGTACCCAAAGAACATAATTTTTGTATGTTAAAAATATAATAAGAAAATCGCAATCATAGTTGTGATTTTATTTTATTTTATGTTTTTATTTTAAATGCTAAAAAAGTTTATTGGTACAGTCGTGGACAGTGAAAATGCCATATTTAGGTAGAAAATATGGTCATAGTCTAAGAAAAACCCCAATTTATGAGCGTTCAATGAACATATTAATTTTTCAAGTAAATAAATAAAATACATTACATTTTTACGTGACACTTTCTTATTTGCTTTTTGCGTACTTAAAACTCAACTTCTTTAGTTCAATTATATACGGTGTTATGTTAAAAATTAGTAGTTCAATTCGTGAGTATGAAAATTTCTCTTTAAGTATAAAATTTATATTGAGAAATCCCTACTCTTTTGCCGAGACTGTCAAATTTTAGACAGCAATTTTACTTAACTTCCTGCAAGACCATCTACAAGTTCTGTACTTTTACGCCCGGGGCAACCTTCACCTTTAGATTGTTTTACGCTCATATGCAATTACATTTGTAAAGTTCATACGGGGTAAGGGGTGTACATTTTTCTTTATTGGGGGTTTAAATTGACCCTGCTAATTGTCTGTAGCGGATATTTGTACCTACCACATGTTTACCGTTATCACCGAAGATAAATAGCAGGTGGCCTCGTTGGAAAAATTCCATGACGTCACATTATTGATAACGTTATTCTCTTATACACCGTCAAGGGTTGGAAACCTGCTGGAAACTGTGTCTATTACTATTTCAATTTTTTTCTTCGATTTGTACTTTGGTGGTCATGTCGTTTATGACCGTACGTGCATGTTAAGTTAACACAATTAATAATATTTTTGTGCTTTACAAACTCATAAGCAGTGCGCGTTGAGTCTCGAAGGTTTAAATTGTTTGTTTGTCTACAATTTTAAGATTTGCAAATATAAATTCGGACGTTATGTTTATCTAAACGTTTAGACCGACAGGGTCAGCTTGTTGTACGGTGTCTTGCTCACTATTCGACGCAACTTATAATTCATTCGACTCACGTATAAATATTGCCGAAAACTTACATTTATATACTTTCTTCATCTTCTGTGATTAAATGTTATTACTTCTGTGGTGTTATTTATTCTTTTCAAGCTACGGGTAGAGTTAGACAGTATCACCCTAACTTAATCTTTCATCGTCGTACGTCGCACGTGTTTTTTGCTTTTTGAAACGCGGTAGTTTACTTCAAGACCGTATAATACTGCTCTTGTGAAATTTTTTTATTTTATCTTTTAGTATGTGTTGAAACCAACTTTTCTTTTTGTTATTAATTTTTTTTTTGATTCTATCGTAATTTTTTTAATAAAACAGTTACGAATGTCACGTTTACTTCATTACCATTACCAACAGTGATAACAGTACCAAATTTGATTTCAATAGAAAAGTAATATAGTAAATGTGACTTTCGTACCTGTTTTAATAAAAAAGTTACGACTAGTTTGAAAAAAATTAATAACAAAAGTTAAAAGACTGACAACCTAGAAAAATTGGTTTTAACATATACTAAAAGATGAAGTCAGTAGGTTGCACAAGAACACAATTATTCGGTCTCAAAATGGACATTTGGGCATTTTGCAAAAAACACGTTTTTTTCGTTTAGGGTCCAAAACTTAGCCTTAAAAAACCGAAAAAAAGTTTTTACTTGTTACACTAGCGCAAATATCTTGATGATTACTCTTTATCATTAACAATCTTGTTCCTTAAATAACTAGTATTTGCAATTAAAAAATGCTACTACACAACCTACTATTATAAGTAACAATGGAAGAGTATACAACTGGAAAAAATATATATACAGCGTGTTATTGAAATACAACTACAAAAAGGAGTAATTTGCTTGTGGCGTTAACTTAACATTTTTTCTTTAAAGGGTTGGCTCAAAGTGGTTCATTTTCAAGCTAATTGCAATTAATTCAATCTTTATGTTTTGTGTTGACGCTGATTTAACTTAAAAAAACGCATTTTATGTTCTTGATTACATTTAACTGCGGTTGTAACCAAAATAATACTTTATAAACAAAAGAAATAGTTTCTAAGAACTATATTCTAAAGTCAGTTTTTTTTATTAACCACTTAATGCGTGGGTTTTTCTGTGAAATGAGGTCAAAAAAAAAGCAGGTTTTTTTTTTGTTTTTATTTATGATATTGATAAAGTAGAAATCATAATATAAACTTAAAAAAACAAAAAAAATTGAAAAACGTTATTTAAAAAAAAATTAAAAATTCAACTTTGTGTGATAAATCTTAAAACAAGGTGTCAAACATAAACCCACATTGCAGTCAGGGCAATAATACCGACTTTCACGCCGAATTTTCTTCCCTTTCTCATTTTGTTTACTGCAGCAGACGGCACATCTTTTTGTTGGAGCCGATTTTTTTTCGGTACTTGGAATTGGTTCCAAGAAGTGACGTTCTGTCAATCTTAATGGATTGCTCTTGCTTGGACGACCACCTTTTGATGAATATTGTGGATCATGGTACATTTCTACATATTCATCGATTAGTAGTAAGCGAAACTCTAAGTTACTAGTAGAGCCCACTTGTTTTGTGTACAAAACAAAAGCATTCCACAATGCTTGCTCCAATAAATGGAAAAACATTTTTTTATAATACTTCTTTCCCCTTTTGCGCGCAACAGGATAATTTGAGAGGTGTTGATCTACTCTATCAACACCTCCCATGGTGAAATTATAGTCCATAACTACTTGTGGTTTGCTTTTTCTAATATTTTTCTTTAAATATTCTATGAAGTTGATGCCATGTATGGTAGAGAGAAAAAACACATTCATCTTATCCTTTCTTCTCATCAACATTATTTTTCTTTTTCAATATGCTGATAAAAATCCCGGCGTTACTTTTTTTGAAACCGTTAAATTTTTAGGATTTCCTTTTCTATTAGATTTTATGGTTCTATAGGTATTGGTGGTATGTAATACTAGAAGATCTGCTAATTCAACGGATGAATAAACACTATCAATTGTAAGGCAATAACCTTTGTTTAGTAATGGTTTCATGAAAGCCATTACAACTTGCGTTGACATTGGTAAATTGACATATTGTTGTTCCCCGATAATTGTTGCTTTTCCTGTATATATAAGTGATGACCATATATATCCCGATTTGGATTCGCACAAAAAATAACTTTTTATCCCAAATCTGGCTCTTTTCATTGGTATGTATTGTACCCAACCTAATCTACCTTTGTACAACATAAGACTTTCATCAATAGTGATGTGCTGTTGCGGTGTATATGCCTCTTGGAATTTTCTATTTAGGTGAAAATATACAGGCCAAATTTTGTTGAGTTTTGGCTGTGGATGTATAGCGGGGTCATATGTTGCGTTATTTGCAAAATGTAGAATTTTTTTTATGAAAATAAATTTTCGATGTGACATCAACTTGGCATAAAACGGTGTGAAAATTGACGGTTTTCTAGTCCAGTACAATTTTTCTTCTGGTTTTTGGACAATACTCATAGCCATGGTAACGGCAAAAAAAATCCTCATTTCTGAAATGGTGGTAGACCATGTATTTTCAACATTGGCGGAAGTTGATGGTCTTTCTCTCATAGTTTGTACATAGTACAAATTTGTTTGGTCTACAATATTTTGTACTAATTCGTCATCGAAAAAGTAGTTGAAAAACTGACTCGGTTTTGTAAACGATGAAATTTCCTCATTTATCTGCGAATTTGCAGTAAAGTCAAAAGATGTTGATGCTGCGGGGATATCGGTTTCAATATTTATTTCCGTCCATTCATCGGATATATCGTTGCGCGATTGATTTGAATCTGTTTCATTGTCGGAACTAGAACTCAGAGCTGAACCTGTGGAATCGGTTTCAGAATGTTCGATATCGAACTCCTCTCCGCTATCGCTTTCCATTCTGCAAAAAAATTGAAAAAAAATCAGATAAAGTAAATGAAAATTGTCGAATATAGAAATTGATGTATAAATGATAAATACTTACTTTACGATCAAAAACAATAAATAAAAAATATTTGCAAAATAATATACTGAACTGAACTGCAACTGAAAAACACTGCATAAAACCGTGAATGCAAAGAAAAAACACGTCTGATCGTGTTTGTTTTGTTATACGCATGCGGGCGGATGCCACTGGCGCACGCACTAAATTCGAACGAGCATACAATAAATATACACTAAGCTCTATGAAATACAAACGGGCGAGAAGGTATCGCTCCAGATAAAAATATAAACATAATAATTATAAGTGGCGAGAGGTACTCGGGATAGCGCAAATCGGAACACATTTGATGCGCGAGAGAGTCTCGTTCGAAATGATTAAGTGGTTAAGCTTCTAATATAATTACTGTTAACGAGTGTTTGGGTTAGTTGTATTGTACTGAAAACCCTGCCATTAACACGTTAAATTTTTCTAACCAAATTGATGCGTAAGCATACCTTTGTTAAAATTTAACTTTGCATTTTTTGTATTAAAAATATTAAACGTAGTAATACGTTTTTATATTACGTGAGTTTACCTCCGACGATATGTAAATAAACGCACTTTTGCGTAGTCGGTCTGGCAAAAAAATTATCACATATTCTAGTGACTGCAAGATGCAATAATTAAGAAATTATCAACAACAAATTGGTTCTCTGCGGCCATATTAATTAGCTTTATCTGTACCCCAACAGCGTTAACAATACCTAATTAAAATTATGGAAAGTTTATACAAAACAACCTCAAGGTCAACAATATTTATAGAAAAATGTTACAAACAGGTATATTCTTTTATCTACTTATATTTGCATATTACCTAAACTATCTTCTTAATTGCAATTTAAAGTTGCCGTTCTAAATAAAAAAAAAATGCTTGAATAATTGTATATCTCAAACTTAATCTAAAGAGACAGCCAATCAATGCGAAAATATTAGGCATTAATTCCTGTTTTGCCCAGTCAATTATTATTATTATTTCACCTAGGGGTAGTCCCAATATGGTCCCGGCACTGCGACCTGTAGGTCTATTGTGCTTCCCGATGTTTTCTACCCTTCTAAAATACCTGTATCTTTGACAAAGTCCAGGGTTTCAGTTGGTCGAATCTTCGTTAATTCTGCTTGTGTAATCTTTTTATTTTCAAGTAGGCGTTCCCTTGCCCTTGTGAATGCTTCACAGTGGCAGATGACGTGGTATAGAGTTTCTTCCTCCTCACCATAACCCCTGCATAACGGGCTATCAGTCACTCCCATTTTATGCAGGTGTTTGTTTAAACGACGGTGGCCTGTCACCATCTCTGTCGCAAGTTTGATCTTCGTCTTACTTAACTTTAAGATGGACGTTGCTAAGTCCCCGTCGGGGGTTTCCAGAAAGACCTTAGAATGATCCTGTCCTGGGACTTTCGACCAGTGTCTGCAGTGCTCTTTCGTGAGTATTGCTTGAATCTCCTGTTTGGCTGTGTTATATGTAATCCCACAAGCCGGTTCAGGGCTTATGAGTGGTTTCGCGCTTGCCGCCCTGGCAAGCCCGTCAGCAACCTGGTTACCCGCGATTACCGCATGCCCAGGTGCCCACACTAGTGTAACTGTATTACACCTACCTAGTGCGTTTAGAATTTGTGTACATTCAAGTACTAGCCCTGAGTTCACCACATATGATTCTAATGCTGCAATCGCTGCTTTGCTGTCTGTGACTATAAAGATTCTCCTAGAAAGGTTCTCTTTTAATAGTTGAGCAGATGCTGTCAGGATTGCATATACCTCGGCTTGGAACACGGTCGCTTTTTGACCTAGGTTTACAGAGATTCTGCAGCCCTGTCCATTGCTCCCGTACACTCCAAAGCCAGTGCCGTTAGTGGTTTTTAAGCCATCTGTGTAATACACGATTCCATTCAGCTTTGTTTTGTTGGAATTGTTCTCCCAGTCGTAACGGGTGGGGATTCTTGTCTTAAACAGTTTAATAGGACAAACTGTTTTGGGTATTCTCTTAGTTATCATACTGAGGTTTTTGTCTTTAGAGATCACGATTCCTCCTCGCCGTTGACTCTCAGGCGGTATGCCCCTCTGAGTGCCTTCGCCTTAATTACTAGGTGCAGTGGCCTCCACCACGAGTCACGTTTTGCCTTTCTTATGGCCTTATTGTATTCGGTGAGTGTGGTTCGGTATGAACCCCATCCCCCGGTGTTTTTTGCTCTATTAAAGAGCTTTCTAGTCTGAGACCGCAATCGAGAGAGTCCCTCATGCCACCAGGGCATTTTACTTGAGGTTCTTCTCTCTTTTGCGGGACAGCTTGCCTCATAGGCATCTATGATGGCCATGCAAAGGTTTTCTTCCATGGTCTCCAATCCCACCGAGTCATTCACCTTCTCGGGGCAGTTCTCGAGCTTGACCTTTAGGTTCTCTCTATAGAGGTCCCAATTGGTTTTTCTCAGATTTCTGTGTACGGCCATAGCCGCTTCTCTTGACTCAATGTCGAAGCGAATATATCTATGGTCAGATAGCGATGGTTCTTCTGACACATGCCATTTGTGTACTGAGCTGCAGGCAGTCACAGTTCCATATGTTATATCAATTACCTCCCTTCGTCGAATATTGACGAAGGTCGGCTCATTGCCTACGTTAGCCACCTCTAGATTTTTATTAATAATATAATGTAGGAGAGACTCACCTCTTTTGTTGATGTCCGTGCTGCCCCACACAGTGTGGTGCGCATTGGCATCGCATCCAAGGAGGATTTGCCATCCTATTCGCTGACAGTGGTCTACCAGTTTGGAGACTTCTATGGTTGGTGGTAGATTTCGTTGGTCGTAGGGGAGGTATGCGGATCCGAGCACTAGCTCTCTCTCGCTCCCATCCCTTTTCATTGTCAGCGTCACTGCCGCCAGGTCTCAGAACAGAAAGTGGCAGTAGTTTAACGCTATCTCTAGCTATAATGCACGATCTGGGATTGGTTTCGGTTGGCTCAGCAATGAGCCGCGCTCCTCTCAATCCCAGACCTAGTATTTGCCCTTTAAAAGTCCAAGGTTCTTGTACTAGGGCTACATAAATATGATGTTTATTCATATAAGCACAGATGGCAGCAGATGCCGCCCTACTGTGATGCAGGTTTATTTGTACAACATTAACGATTTAAACCTGTACCTACCAACTGAGGTGCAATGGATGACGCAGTGGGCTGTGGTTCCTCTGAAGGCCCCTTAACCACTGTCGTCTCTTCGCACTCCATACTGGTCGCCTCCTCTTCCCCCCACCTTCGTCTTAGAGAGGAGTTTAAACGTCACTCTAGTGAAGTTGACGTAGGGATTATGGTTGCAAATAGCCCCCATCTTGTCCCAGGAAGTTTGGTCCATAAGGACAATCAATGTTTGTCCCTTGGGGCCCTCCTTCCTGTCCACTACACGCCAGCTGCTGGTCACAACACCAGCATTCTGGATCTCGATCCTTTTCAGAATCTTTACCGGTTCCACATGGGCCCCGGTGATTCAGGCGTGTGTTTGCACTGGTTTTGGAAGGTCTTTCGCTTCGAGGAATCGAAGGTTAGCTCCCTTCCACGAAGCTACTCTTCCTAGCTCCGTTCTCAACCAATCCACCGATATCTGGTCTGCGCATGTAATTAACAGCGCTCCCCCTCGGTGGCGACACTCCGTGAATTTGGGCGAAACCGCTCCAATGGACAGAGTGCCGATTCTATCGAAGATCCAGGTTTTAATTTGCCCTGTTTTCTCATAGACAAAAGCCATTTTGAAGCCTGTTGCTGCTTCGTTAAAAGTTCTGGTGTCATTTTTGGTCTCAGACTTTGCCTTTTTTAAGGTACCTCCCTTGGGAGTGCTGTCGTCAGACCGGTGTCGCTTTTGGGTCTCAGTCCTAGAGACAGCTTTATTTTGTGAGGTGCTTGGTTGTCCCTCTTTGGGCAAAGAAAGCACAGGTTGCTTAGAGCCCCCTGGTTCTCTCATCGTCTTTTTTAATTTTCGGCGCGCTGCCCCGGAGAGTTTTTTACGCTCACCAGTACCAGGTGCCCCGTCGGAATGTTTTGTTTTTGTTTGTACTTGGTCTATATAAGTCCCACGAGTGTGGGGGAAACAAAGTGTCCACACGTGCGGTGCCCCCTGCACACGTGTAAGGCGACTGATTACAATGGAGTGGCGCCCGGTGCTCCGAGGTTGGGGCCAGTAAAAGCTGATCCTCTATTCAGCCACACATCTCCTCGGTCCGGCCCCTGACCCTTGAGACTTAGGATTTTGCTGAGGTTGTCTCCTCTTGGTCCAGACAGTTAAGCCGAGACCTCCCGCACCAACCTGAGCACTCCAGGTTCGTGCATGGTATATCGACATGGTTGATGCACGTGGCACATCAAACACATATCGGCGCCGTTATACCCTGTGCAAGCCCTTGGCTACGACACGACAGCCGTCCGCCCAGTCAAACTCCGCGATTAAATTTAAAAGTGTATAAAAAAATAATGGATTTCAAACCAAGTTACATTGTCTAACTATTTCAAAAATTTCTGGAAACTTTCTAATATGCTCATTTAACAAAGATAATTTGAACACACCGTCAACTATTAGATTAGCGAATGATGATTTTAAACAATTCCGCCCGGTAGTTATTGTTATCGGTGCAATTTCTATAGTTTCTTGTACGTGGGTCAGATGTCTTTAGGTAAACATAAGTCAATCCTACAAAAAACTTTGTTAGGTTAAATCGTTGCTGGTTCATATCCTGATAAGATTTCAAATCAATTGTCTCATTGCAGTTTGATCGTAAATCCAGTTGAGAATTTTTTTAACTTCGGAGCAACATTTTGATGTAATACAATTGCTCGCGATCAAAATGGTCAATTTGTGTATCCATTCGTTTTGATTCAATTTTGGGCAAACGAGGTGATTCTAAAGAACAGGCTACTTCCCGATTCATACAAATAAAAAAAAAAGATTAATAAAACTGAAACTGTAACACAAATATCGTAACTTTATAAGTGAATACCTGCGTTTAGGTCATATGCGTGAAATTCCTTTAGAAAAACGAGAAAACAGTATGTCTTCGAATTGAAACACAATAATCATGTTACTTCCAAGAGAGTTATTCTATCTATAGTGTCCCAATTATTCGAATCTCTAGGGTTAATACCACTAATTGTCATCCTATATAAGATTCCTATTTAACAAATTTGGAACTTAACAGTTTCTTGAAATCAAAGTTTACCTGAAGAAATAAACACGCACGGAAGCATTTATAAAAGTAATCTTTTTCTTTAAGTTTACTAACGATACCACGTTATACCGCAATTACAGATTTCGTAAAATTTGTGTCAGCAGCTCTCATACATTTGGTGCGTGTATTTATGTTAGAGCTCTCGATTGCCATTATAATGCTACTGTCATTTTACTTTGCTTCAAATTACGGGTCGCTCCTTTAAACGAATGTACAATTTTACGGCTAAAATTATGTGCAGCCGACCTTCTAGCTTAGTTAACTCATAAGCTGCAATCTTCTCTTACTTTAGAATTCTTGTCAGTCTGGTTATGGTCAGATTCTTTAATAGCGTTGAATCAAATAAGGTCTCTTGCTAATAAATCTAAAACTTTTGCGTCAAACCTAGTTGCAATAATTTGAGAATTGAGCAGTCCTTGTCAATGGCGCCATGTTACTTCTATGCACAATATAGCTGATTTCATATTTAGAGGATGCCAAACTTTCGATTTGGTAAACAATACATTCTGGTGGCAGGGTCCATCTTTTTTGATAACACCCAAAAACCAATGGCCAGTCTTAACAGAAAGTACATAACAATTCTTCTGTTAACAAGAAAAAACAATGATTCTATATTGACCCTCCACAATTAATTCTGCATCGTTCTCTATTATTTATACTGTTTCTTTACTATTTAAACTTAAGAAAATAGTATCTTGAACCTTTAGAATTTGCAAATAAAACTTAAACAAACCTTAGAGAGCTTATAAACATCAGAAATCAAAAATGTTATGGAAGTGCTGATTAAGTTATGTCAGTTTGAGGGATTCGGAGCTGAAATAACGTTGTTAAAGTCCGAACAACACTTAAAGGCTTTTTCAACCATTCTACTGCTTAATCTCTTCATAGACAAATGCGGTGTTCTTCGAGTTGTTGGAAGATTAAGAGCTTCCGACTACACGTTCAATAAAAAATTCCTGATCTTAATTACAGAGAATCATTTTTTAACTATCTTAATTTTCAAACGCTTTTGTTTTATGCTTCTACATTGCAGAACTCAACAGTTACTTGCATCTATATGAGTATTATTGGCCCATATGTGGTCGTAATACGGCTAGAAGAATTGCTAGAAACTGCTTTTGAACTAAACCGAGATTTTATAAGCCCATGATGGCTGACTTATTAATTTATCGAACTCCTCACACTACCCTAGTATTTTCTCAAGTCGGTTTAGATTTTGCTACTACAAAATACCAAGAAAGTCAGGCTTGTATGTGTTTATTTGTGTGCGTAGTTACCAAAGCTATACACCTTGAGCTGCTCACAACCATCTACTACAATGGCTACTTGGAAGAGTTTTTCAAGCTAACCTATCGCCGCACAACATCATACGCACAGTTTCCGTTAAAATTTGAAACGGTTATATGATGTAACAGTCAGTGCATGCTTTATATGCTCTACCCAATGAGTAAAATGTTTAGTGTTTATAATAAACTGTACTAAATGTCCTAAGCCACTTTAGTGTAATGCCGTTTAGTAAAAAATTAGATAGTTTTAGTTTTATTTTATGTTAACTTTATGTTCTGCCTGATTTCAAATTCACGAGATCTTAAGGCGGCCGGTTAAGTTGATTGTTTACATTTTTTGAATTTAGCGCCAGAAACACGCGTTCGTTTCGGGTTATTTCAACTAATTGTATTGTATTGGCAACCTTGCCATTAACAGGTTAAGTTTTTCTAATCAAATTGATGCGTAAGCATGCCGTTGCTAAAATTTAAGCTTGCATTTTAATATATAGTAATGGGTTTTTATATTCAGTGAGTTTACCTCCGACGATATCCGACGCAAATAAACGCACTTTCGCATAGTCGGTCTTGCAAAAGATTTATCACATGTTCTAGCGATTTCAAGATGGAATAATTAACAATTTATGAAGAACAACAATTACATTAAAACAATTTTAAATAAATGTATTTTTGCTTTTTAAACTTTTAAATAAATTGAATCAGTGTACCTATTACAATATTGTTATAAAAACATAGTTATTATTTTTTTATTAATTTATTAAAATGTTTTAATTTAAACAATTTACTAAAAATAAAAACAACAAAGCAGTAAACATTTATATTTTAATTTCTATAAGCTTTGTTACTAAAAATAGTAAGAATACTTTTAAAAATGTATCAAAAACCATTAACCAAACTTAAACGAGTATTAAAATTAATGATCCTAAACTTTTCATATTAGATCGCCTTTGAAGTGATCTCAAAATTGATGTTTTATGGTAAAAGAAAATATATGAAAGTAATACAATTTTAAGAGTTTTAAATTTTTATACAGGTTTTAAATAAACGTTTAATATTAATTTATATAGCATTTTTGGTGCAATTGCTTAAACTTGTAGTATTATTGCCACAGATTGCACAATGTATATTTAATGTTTTACTGCCAATTACGTTTTCCTGCCTTTGACATTTAAATTTTTTGGGCGTTTGTTTGGCTACACAAAACAGCACTGACGTTATTATTAGTGAGGTCGAGAATTTAGACAAACAAAATTTATTCAATCAAAGTGTGGTCGATGCAGTTCGTATATTATTTATACTTTTATAGGTTTCAATTAGTGTTTTGTAATGTTTTTTTATAAAAAATCAAATTTTGTGTTTTGATGACAATTAATTAATAAATTCACAAAAATAAATTGTGTTCTAAACTTATTTATATTTTTAAATAATATTTTGACTAGCTGGCATAGAAGTAGCATTTTAGTAGAGTTTCTTAGAAACTAACGTTATAAAATAAATTATAAATAATAGTTTATTAACGTTAGTTGGAATCTAAAAGAATAAATGAAAAACATGTAATTACGTCAAAGTTTTGTGAACTTAAAAAACAAGTTTTCTTTAGTTTAACACCTTAATTTTTGTTTAGTGTCAACAATAAAATGATTAAAATTTCCAATTAAAGTTTTAAAGCTTATAAGAGTTTTTTTATTCACTTTGAAATGCCGATAACTTTTGCAAATTGTGGTATAATAACCTCTACAAATGTAAAATTATGAGCTTACAGATGAATCTAACAAGATTCAATTTGTTTTACAAAGTTTAAATATATGTTAATAAAAATACCAATAAATAATCCACACAATTACTAAAAAAATTGTCGAAGTGAGATCAAAATTTTTTTCTAGTTAAATTTTTTTAAATGTATTTTTTTTATTACATTTAAAAATATATCACGCACAAAACTCTAACGGTACCACCGTACCACTAGATGAATCAGTAACATTAAATTTTATACCAATAAACTATAAACATTTTTTTAATAAAAAATTTGTTCAAGCATTTTGCTGTGGCGTATTCTGCGTAAAAATTAATAAACACTTTATTTAATCAGGGTTTAATTTTAAACTAACAATTTAAAGTAATTTTAGAAACCGTACGCTCGTTTCTGGCGACACATTACTATAATAGCACCTTTCTGACCAAAAACAAGTTACAGTTGACAAACTAAATAAATATCAAATATTGAAGTAAAACAGAGCCGTACTTGGAATAAATATAATATAGTAATTATAATAAATTAAAATTACAAAATTAACAGAACATTAACAGTAAATAAATGCTGTAGCAAATAAAAATTAAAAATATAACATATATTCCAATTTAACAAAATTAAAAAAATTGAAGTAAATACAGATGAGTTTATACGTAAAAAAAGGTAACAAATCATAACTGTAAACAAATTATGTTGTTGTGTGGAATATTACAGATAATTTAATGCATTTAACACATTTTGAACATATAGGTATATTGCTTTAATAAATACTGTATTGAAACTTTTTTGATATACAATTTTACAAACGGCAGTTTTTATTAACCCATAAACCAAAATGTTTACTATTATTTTTTTTACTAATTAGTTTAAATTCAATTAAGATTTACTTTACCAATTTATTAAACATTTTTTTTTAATTACTGTGTCAATCTAACAATTACACTAATTTGAAGCAAAACCTTTTTGTCTTGGCATTAATATTAAATTTTATCGTTTCTAGTAGATAGGTTCTTGATACTTGCTTTAATTGAGTTATATCGATACATAAAATGAAGTAATTAGGTGAAATCTAGTTCAAAGTTTAATATTGATTTAGGTAGCTTTACTGTAATATAAGCATAAATTTTCTTGTTTGAAGGATAACAATGAACAAGATGGAGAAATTGTCAATTTTGTAAGTTGTTAAATTATATAATTGAACGTTACTAGAATTTTTAAGAATATTTATTTAAAACGATTCATGGTACAGTTATAGTAGAAAAATATAACAGAATTGACCAAAAGAAGTAACGCAACTGTTACTTTAGAATCTACGATTTAATCAAATTATAAAAATATCTTAAAAACTCTTGTGTTTTTGACGTCATGTCGTTTACAATAAAGAATTTACTCTACTCTACTCAAAAATATATTTGTTAACTTTTTACGATATTTAAAGTCTTTATTCATTTTAATTTTTAGTCAAATGCAATATCTTTAAAAAACCCGAAAATAAGTAGAATATTAACTGTTAGGTATGATTAAAGAAATATAAATATAATTTTGCAAGCATTATAATTGGCTGGAAATTTAACTTTTCCAGCCCAGGCCGGAAAAGTATAGTAAAATTTTATAATTAGATGTTTGAACTAATAATAAATAATTAATTAAGTGCCATCTGTCATTCTGTCAGATTTATTAAAATAAATCATTATCTATGTTATTGTTTAGAATAACACAAACAATTTTGTTAAACAAATGTAATAAATTTGCTTTGTTACAATTGCTAAAAGCAATAACTGTTTTATATAAATAAAAATATAAAAACCAATGTCGAACCAATATGTAATTATAACTTATAAAATAACGACATGTTTCGGCCTTCTAATTATGTGTGGGCCATCATGAGATAACTACTTAGCACTAACGCATGTGGATCAGAATATAATTGTACAGATTGTATAAATAAAACATTTAAATAAATAACTCGACTACATAACTTAACAAACTAAATGTTGGTTATAATTACATTTTGGTTCGACATTGGTTCTAATGGTTTTATTTATATAATTTATACAACCAATAATGAATGATCCTTTTTATCAATAACTGTTTTATTTTTATATAAGTTAAATTGTAATAAAATTATGTAATTGTCAAATTAATTTTAAAGACAACTGAATTTTGTCATTACAGGTTTCAGTTTTATCAACATATGTTATTAAATTTTATTAAACATGAATACTTAAATAACTGTTTTTAACAAATTTATACTATAAATTAGCACCTCGGTCTACAAATATGCTCATACTTGCAAAATAGTTTTTGGACTAGTAATACAAAAGTAACATACGCCCTTAACGCCGTAGGAATTAAATGGAATTGTATCTATTTTTATTTTATACAAAAAAAACTGAAAAGTAGAAATTACTATTCAATGACCCCGTACGTAATGAACCGTTTTAGTAAATCGACAGCTACTAGTTAAGAAAAAGACCATTAGGATAATTATGTGATTCTTATTTTGGTCTCAACAATTATCGATAAACAGTCAAAGTAGTTACATTTTGTGAAACTTTTTTCAAATAATCTAATACAAATGAACAAATTTCATCTGTTGTTTTGTTGGCTTGCCCTTCATGGCAAATTTTTGCTCTATTCTGTTTGACATTATAAATACAAAAAACGGAAACCGTTAGTTGTTTCTAGTAGAACACCCTCCACAGAAGTTTTGAGCAGTTGCATATTTCACATAAAATCAAAACATAGTGTCAAAACTTTTAACCTACTTGTTTCTTCGGCTTAGTTTTAAGTAAAATTTCTTATTTTGACGTTTATGTACCCATAACTCTACTAACTGCTGTCCTGTTAAATGTATTGTTTAAATATCTAATTCTTGTTTTGTTTTTTAAGATTGTCTACATTGAACATACATCTAAAGAATAAAGTAAAATTTTTGCGGTAGAAATTCCGATTCAATCAGTAATCTTTTCTCTAAACTAAATCCAAAGTCGAAACTATTACTAATGCAGCCAAACAATTTCTTAAACATTTCTAGACATACTAATATATTTAGAGAACATCTTAAAAAAATAATATTTATGAAAAAATTCACTGACAATTAACTGTCACAAAAAAGTACGTTTATTTGCACCACGTGTTCTTTGGAATGTCGTGGAAAGCGCTAAATTTTAGTTCTTGTCTCAGTAACGAGTGGCGCTGATAATTTCTATAAAGGCGTCAATACCAGACTACTACTGATACTATCCATGTTATTATAGAGATTAATGGTAACAGTTTTTTTTTATAATTTTAGCGAATTTTATGTTTGTTGCTAAGAAATATATAAAACGCATGCGTAAACAGAACGTATTTTCAAATATATTTTTTTTATAACTAACAGATATTAGGATACATTATATGTTTATTTGCCATTAGACAACACTGTGCATTGTGTCAGACCAATTTCATTTTCGTACAGGTCAAAGCTATTACCGTACAGAATAATTAATTATGAAAATATAATTTAGACATGTGCACCAAAATTATAAATTTTTAAAACGAAATTATTTAGGACCGTGTGGATGCTATAGCACTAGTTTGAACGGTCCGTTTAGAGCAAAAAAAGTTTGGTTTGTAAATTAAATATTTTAGGTTATGTTTATAAACGATGGTTTTAGTTGCAATTTTTTTGTAATTAAATGGTGACATATTTTAGAAAAATTAATCTCAAATTAATTAGAATAAATTAGAAACCTAATTTGCAATTATTTGTTTCTTTGAAAATTTTTTTATTGGTAGGAAAGAAACGTTGTAGTTTTAGCCCATTGTTTATTCAAAACTTATTTGAATTACGCGGGTAAAAAATCAGCTTTTAACGTTACTATCTTTATCTTTAGTTTTATAATTGTAATTTTATTTATTATCACCTAAAGGAGAACTTAGACCACGTTCAAAAGTTTGTGAGTTTAATAAATATATACACCTGTATAATTTTTGTTGTTGATACGCATAAATCATAAGCGTAAAGATGTGGTGCTTGTGCGCATTTACAGCTTTAGAAAGAGAGGGTTGAGGGTAGCTTTAAGATTCATTCGAAATATAGACATATAAGAATCAACATGTGTGTTTTATCTCAATTCCAAAACAAGATTACATAAATAAATACAATTTTACAAGAAGTTAAAAATCGAACCAGCAAGCTATCGAAGTATCAAATTTTCAATACATAAATTTTGGTCCACACGAGCCGGATGCAAGATGAATTAACAAAGAAAATTAACAAAATTACAGAAAACGTCGGTAAAGATTGGTTGCACGTGGTAGAAGTTGAACGTCGAAGACCTTCCTTATCTCCAGGTAAACCATCCCTTTATATTTCATGAAAATATTTCTATTTAGATTAAAATTCAATGTGTATATTTCAACATAAAGATTTACAGTATATGTATTACAATCATAACATTTGCACGTGTTCCGAAACTTGCAAAATTTATATTACAGTGTTAGAATATCTTGTTTCATTTAGATACGATATTTTTTTATAGATTTGATAATTTTATTTGATAGAATTCTTTACAAATATTAAAAATGACGAAAAGTTCGCAACTTGTAATTACAAAACTTCAATTTTTAATTAGTAAATTAAACAGGTTTAAAGATTTTGTTAATTCTATTGATGTAACAAGTTGTGGTGAATTAGCATGGGAACAATTAGAGCATAGATTAGAACAATTCAAACCCACGGCAAATGAATATATAGATTTATCTGCTCAAACAACTTTAACCGCGTTAACAGCGGAAAACATACCTTTGTATGAAGAATTTGAAGACGAATATTTTCAATTAATATCACAAGCGTCTCTTATGTTAAAAAATCAAAAGGAAAATATTTTAAATTCACCCAAGTAATTCATTAAATAGCATAAGTCCTTTTACGACTAACTGCAATGTAAAACTTCCCGTATTAAATGTTCCTTCATTTTCGGGTCATTATACGGAGTGGACAAGTTTTCATGAAACATTCACAGCATTGATCGATAATAATTCTAATTTATCAGAGGTCGAGAAATTTTATTATTTGCAGCATTCATTAAAGGGTTCGGCTAAAGAAGTCGTTCATGAATTAACTGCAACGGCTGCAAATTATAAAACAGCGTTGCGTATACTCAATGATAGGTTTAATAATGAGAAGCTCATAATTATTTCGCATTTGGAATCTATTTTTGAGTTTGCCAAGATAACGAAGGAGTCAGCTCCTGAATTAAGAAAATTTCAAGACAGTCTAACTCGCCATCTTCGGGCATTAGACAATTACCAAGTTACCGACGATAAATTCAAAGCTGCTGTCTTAGCATACCTCATAAAATCAAAAGTAGACGTAGGCACAGCAACTGCTTACAGTCAACTTAAACTCAAACAAATTCCATCTTTAGAACAATCACTCACATTCCTTTCTTCTAGGTGTGAGATTTTGGAGGACGTAGCTCCAAATAATTCAAAAAATTATTTATGCAGTAACATTAAAAACCCTAAATACAATCAAAAACCTAATTTCACAAACAATTCTAAACAATCATTTACAGTTACGACTAATCACACTTGTGTTTTATGCAAGGAAAATCATTTGCTTTATTCTTGTCCAACGTTTTTATCACTTACAGTACAAAAAAGAATAGAGAAAACAAATGAATTAAAGATATGCAAAAATTGTTTAAAACATAGCAATAATTTCAAGTGCAATTCTAAACACAAATGCAAAAACTGTCAGAAGGCTCACAATAGTCTTCTGTGTTTTTCAAATTCAGGAGAAGGAACCTCGCGTATGTTAAACTCTCAACTTGATGAGTCAGGTTCTTCTACTTTACAGGGTAATATGTCATCTAATAGTTCATTTACAACTGATCAAACTACTTTATCTTGTACAAGTTCAAATCAGGTTTTACTCTCTACAGCAATTATTCAGGTACTAACTAAGGGAAACAAATGGATAAATGCAAGATGTCTTCTAGACTCTGCGTCTCAAGTTAGTTTCATTTCCAGTAACCTTTTTAACAAGTTAGGTTATGAGCCTATATTGATAAATTCATCTGTCATTGGCATTAATGGCAACACTTCATTGCTGAACAAAGCAGTAGAAATTAAAATTGCTTCATTATACAATGAATTTCAAACTAAACTATCTTGTTTAGTAATTCCAAAGATAACGCAAAATTTACCTGTCAATAGTTTTAACAAATCGGTTCTAGAGATTCCAACTAACATTCAACTGGCTGATGTTAACTTTTTCAAGTCCAGCTCTATTGACATTCTTATAGGCGCTACACATTTTTACAATTTAATGTGTATTGGTCAAATTTCTATGGGCCAAAACAGGCCTACTTTACAAAAAAAAACTTTGTTTGGTTGGGTTATCTCAGGCAATCTTTGCAAACAAAATTACAAACCAGAGTTAAACAAACCAAATGTTGTCTTCTCGAATTTGGTTGTAGAACCTAAAGATACAGTGTCGTGCGAAGCTCTTTATCATGATCTTACAAAGTTTTGGCAAATTGAAAACATTCAACCCCAATATAAAATGTCACTATTATCTGCAAAAGAGCGGTTTTATGCAGAACCATTTTACCGAAACTGTGACACAAGACCAAAATGGAACACTCATTGTTTCAATTCCGTTTAATTCTAAACTTTCATTGTTAGGTGACTCTAAACAAACCGCACTAGACAGATTTTATAGTCTAGAAAAAAGATTTGCAAAAAATGCATCATTTTACAAAGAATACTCTAAATTTATCATAGACTACATTCAATTGAATCATGCAACAAAGGTTGAAACCAATCAACCAAGTTTAGACAATTCTATGATGGACACAATTTCAACTTTTGATGGAAAAATATGTCTCAACAATGTTCCTAACTTTTATCTCCCCCACCATGCGGTGTTTAAAACAAATTCTTTAACCACCAAAATACGTGTTGTGTTTGACGGCAGTTCTAAATCCACTTCTGGCATTTCTATCAATGACGCTCAAATCATTGGTCCTGTTTTACAAGATGATTTGTTTTCCATATTATTGCGCTTTCGTCAACACAAAATAGCACTTACAGGAGATTGCGAAAAAATGTATCGTATGATCAAAATTCATCCTTATTTAAGAAAATTACAATGCATTTTGTGGCGGGACAATCCTAATCAACCAATTGAAACATTCCAATTAAACACCATTACGTATGGTACTGCATCTGCCAGTTACTTAGCCACTAAATGTCTAGAATATCTCGCCGATAAAAATAAACACACATTTCCAAAGGCGTCGGAAGTCATAAAAACTTCCTTCTACATGGACGATTTATTGTTTACGGCAGATACCGTAGAAGAAGTCTTGCAAATAAAGCAAGAATTAATTCAAATTTTAAATTCGGCCAATATTCCAATTCGAAAGTTTTTGTCAAACAGTTCTGTTGTAATTGAGAAAAGTGACAACTCAGATACGCCGTTTTTCACTGTTCCTTTGTGTGAACGTTCCAATGCCAAAGCACTAGGTCTTTCTTGGAATTCAATTTCTGATTTAATTTATTACGACATTCAATTGCAAAACAACGGTCCTTCGATTACAAAACGATCAATTCTTTCAATGCTATCGCAATTGTTTGATCCATTAGGTTTATTATCACCCATTCTAATTACAGGAAAAATTATAATTCAAAGGTTATGGGAACTTAAGGTTTCTTGGGATGAGTCCGTTCCATCTTCTATTTATTCACAATGGGTTAGTTTTAGAGAGCAATTATCTCATTTAACTATATTACAAATACCACGATGTGTAATTCCCATTTCAGAATACACAATACAATTACATGGCTTTTTTGCGACAGCAGTTCAATCGCCTCCGGTGCGTGTGTGTATGTTAGATGCACAAATTCACAAAATGAAATAGCAACACGTTTATTATGCTCTAAATCTCGTGTTGCACCTTTACATACTGTGACAATACCAAGGTTGGAGTTATGTTCTGCAGTCTTACTTGCGCAACTTATGCGCAAGGTTAAAAACTCATTAACAGTCGACTGCGATTCAATTTTCCTTTGGTCAGATTCAACGGTAGTTTTAAACTGGCTTCAATCAGCTCCAAACAAATATAAGACCTTCATAGCTAATCGTATTGCCACAATACAAGAAATGTATCCTGGTTCTCATTGGCGACATGTCAAATCAGAAGACAATCCCGCTGATCTCATCTCTAGAGGAATAACTACCGATAAAATAATAAACAATTTTCAATGGTGGAATGGACCTTCGTTTTTATCTACCAGTAACGAGTTCTGGAGAAATAATAATATTATTGTTTATCCAGAAACTTTAGAGTTGAGATCAATTTCTTTAATTGTCACAAATGACAAACCGCGTGATGATTTAAATTTATTTAATAAATTTTCAAGTTTTACAAAATTACAAAGAGTGTTAGCATTCATGCTCAGGTTTGTTTCTAATTGTGGAAAAACGTTATCTCAACGCAGTTTTCAACCATTATCGGTAGCAGAGCTACAGCATTCACTTCGGGTATTAGTTAAACTTTGCCAGGAATCCTCTTTTTCACGGGAAATTCATGCTTTGAAATCAAAGCAGCAGTTAACCTCCCGTTCAAATATTTTGTCTTTACATCCATTTTTAGACGATAACCAACTTCTCAGAGTAGGTGGGCGTATTACAAACTCTCAATTTCAGTATGACAAAAAGCATCCATTGTTGCTACCTAAAGGCCATCCGCTTACCGAATTATTATTCAAACATTATCATTACAATCTTTTACATTGTGGTGTTCAGCAACTGCTGTCCTGCATGCGTGAACGATTTTGGCCTATTTCCGGAAAAGGCACTGCAAAGAGAGAATTATTCGCGATTGCATAAAATGCTTTCGTTTAAACCCAGTATACAAAAAAATCCTTTAATGGGTAACTTACCTTTAAAGAGAGAATGCAACCAAATACTCCGGTATTTTATAACACTGGCTTAGATTACGCTGGCCCAATTTTCATAAAAGATAAAAAAGGCAGAGGGTCAAGGTTGAAAAAGGCATACATCTGTATATTCGTATGCTTAGTTACACGAGCAGTTCACCTTGACATTGTTACAGATCTTTCTACCGATTCGTTTATTGCTGTATTTAAACGTTTTGTTGCCCGCCGAGGCAAACCTTTAACCATCTCTAGTGACAATGCAAAAACCTTTTTGGGAGCTAGAAATCAATTAAACGAGTTCTATAAATTTTTGCAGGCTTCGGATACACAAAGCAAAATTTCAAATTTTTTAAGTCATGAAAGTATTAAATGGCAGTTTATCATACCTCATGCACCTCATCAAGGTGGCATATGGGAAGCTAGTGTAAAATCCACTAAATTCCATTTAAAAAGGACTTTAGGGAGCACAAATTTAAATTACGAAAATTTTTTAACAGTTTTAATCCAAATAGAATCTGTTTTGAACTCAAGACCTTTATCCTGCTTATCTACTGATCCATTAGACCTAAATCCACTAACACCAGGTCATTTCTTAATCGGCAAACCTCTATGCGCTCTACCCGAGCCTAATTATTTACTTGTAAATGAAAATCGTTTGAGTATATACCAAAGAGCTCAACGACTTACACAAAGTTTTTGGAAACGTTGGAGCATCGAAGTGGTTCCAGACTTGCAGCGCCGTACAAAATGGTTTACAAATTTACCTAAGCTATTACATCCTGGAACACTGGTTCTCATTCGACAAGACAACCTTCCACCTCTTAACTGGTTATTGGGTCGAGTAACCGAAGTTCACGAAGCTGCAGACGGTGTTATTAGATCATGTACAGTGAAGTTATCTAATGGCAATCATATAAAACGTCCAGCAAATAAATTATGTGCATTGCCTATGTGACACTTTAAGTGATTTGCTTAAATATAATCTTATTTGTATTATTACTCTTATTCTGTGTATTTATATAATATTTTCATGTTGAATGCCACGTCATTTCAAGGTGGCCGGTTTATGTATAATTTTTGTTGTTGATACGCATAAATCATAAGCGTAAAGATGTGGTGCTTGTGCGCATTTACAGCTTTAGAAAGAGAGGGTTGAGGGTAGCTTTAAGATTCATTCGAAATATAGACATATAAGAATCAACATGTGTGTTTTATCTCAATTCCAAAACAAGATTACATAAATAAATACAATTTTACAAGAAGTTAAAAATCGAACCAGCAAGCTATCGAAGTATCAAATTTTCAATACAACACCATTTACCCAAAAAACTATTCTATTATGTTTCATGGTGAAAATTTTGTATCTAAAACATTTTCTATTGATTTATTTAAATTTATACAAGTAGGCTTTATGTTTTAGTTTTATCTTAGTATATTATTTTTGTTTTGCATTTTAAAAATAAAATGTTTTGATATAAATTTTAAATGTATTTTAATTTGCGATGTTGTGTAACACTGCTGTATTTTGTTTTTACAATATTTAGTTGGTAGTTTTTTGCGGTGCTGTATTTCCTGTCAAATAAAAGAAATAATTGTTTTCTTTAAACTGATAATGCATTTTAGCAAAATATTTAATTAATTTAAATGTCAGTGAAAACAAAGTACAATTAGATTAAATTAATAAAGTATTTACAGAATAAGACATATTATTTTCTTGTAAGAACAAATTTCAAGAAGATTATAAAGTTTGTATTTGTAACTAGCAAACTTGCAATAAAGTTTTTGCTACCATGAACAAACTTTACATCTAATTTATTATTAACTGATTGTAATTTTTAATATTAAAATTAATAAAGAGTTAACATTTTAACCAAATCACTATTATTAAAATTATTTTTATCATAATAAAGTTGTAGCTATGTAATATCAAAAGGCAGTGTGATACAGTGTGTTATGAATTAATATTGTACAAGAAATTTCCCTTATATGTTCAGTGGAAACATATATGATTAATCATTAGCAAAGTTTGATAACAGAGCCACCTCATGGTATACGTTGCTACGTGTAAAAGATAATGTAATAAACTTTAAAGTAGTTATGATTAATGTCATAAATAAAAACATTGTCACAAAAGCAGAAAGTATATGTAGTTTAGCAAAATAAATTGAAAATAACTCGTACTTAGTTTTCAGTTGGGAATTGTTGCAGCAACATTTTTGGATGTGTAAAAGGGACATTTAATGTGTAACAAAATATGTAAGAGATAATGAATATGTTATATGTTTATTTGTAATTTTTTCTATACCTATTATTTTTTGCTAGTATCTGTCCGAGATACATTTTATAATTTTTTATTGGTTGCAGTTTTTTGCTGGTTGATCGTATGAACCATCATAGTAAAATAAATTCTAATGTAATAAATTTATTATGTTTATAAACTGACAAACATAAACTGCGCTTTAAAATTTTACGTCTAATTTCACAATATTTAAAATTATGATTTTTGTAATAACTTTTTAGCTCATACTATTTTAGATATTAAAAAAAACGTTTAATTTGTATAATCAAATTATTTCATTTCAATATTTAGGAAACTAGTAAAACTAAGTAAGTATAAGTGCTAGGTATCAACAATTTTTTTGTCTTAGTAATAAAACACAAATATTTAAGATATTTAAGTTTGGTCTAACATTTTTAACTAAGAAAAACTAAATAAATATTTAACTATTTTTGTTAGTATAACAAATAGAAAAAATTGCTTGTATTATAATTTCCATGTTATAAATGTAATTAAAATACAAAATTATTATTTGAACAAACTATCTTTGTAGAAGAAAGATACATTCGTGGTACACTATTGAATGAAACAAAGTAGCACGTGCATACTAAGATTATAATATAACTTAATTCTAAATTTTAAAACAAAAAAAAACAAAGATATTAATAGTTAGAAAATGTATATACTTTTAAAAAAGCTTATTGGTGCTTTTTATCTAAATACAAAAGTTTAAAAGTTTTATAAGTATAATGAAATTTAGATACAGGTTATCAGAATCAATATCCTATAATACAGATTAAACTTATTTTTAAATTTTATTATAGAAACAAAAATTTCTAATTTTTAATTTTTAATTATTCTACGAAAATTATGTACCTATCAAACTATTTTTTAGCAGAACAATTAATTTTTTAAATAGGTTTGAAAAAGTATTTTTATTTTAAACCAAACAAATTTAATCGATATCTACTCGTTTTAGAAGCTTTAGTAAATCCTCGAAAATCCAATAGGAGATGAAACGTTGGCAAGAATTTGACCTATACTCAAGGAGATAGACTAAAACCAATCGACAAGGGATTTGGAATTACGTAGTTTAGGCGCGGAAGTTAAGGGTTTACATCTAATGGATGCAGAAATCTGCATTATATTAAATTTACTACACTTTTTTAAAACTTGTTTTCTAATTCTGATTACATTGTTTTTGTTGGATTAAATTTACATGTTAATACATTTAAGATTTTTAAAAGAAAGGGCTTGCACCTGTTGCAAATCCTTCGATTTTTATTTTCTTTTAATTATTACGTAATTTTTTAGTCATTCTTTTACAAACTTATTCTAAAATATACAGTTTTATTGTTTTTGTGTGATTAAACACAATTAAGTAAAATAAAACAATAATGTAATTACTTAATCTAACTGAAAAGATTACATGACTATTAAGTTTTTGTTTTTAAATTGATTTAATCCTTTGTTCTCGGCAACGTTGCTTTTTTTAAATTATCAGGTAATATTTTGAAAACTAGTTTAAATAATGTTAATGGCAATATGAAACCACTAGAAGACAAACCGAAATTATTAGTTAATAGAGTTTTCAAAAATCAAATTAATATTTTTGTTATTATATAGCAGATCATTCATATTAAAACAAATGATGGACATATACTTAATAACTTCTATTTTTATGAAATGATAAGAATCAATTTTTGTTGTTGTTGAAACATAAACCGACATCGCATTGGTTACATGACCATTTGGTCCGATGCAGATCTTCTTGAAGTAGAATATACTGGCATATGTGGACATTGATTATACATTGTTTTATAAGATACAGTGGTTTTGAAGTGGGAAATCAATTCTAAAACAACAACAACTCTGAAGATTTTCAGATCAAAACCCTCAGATTCTGCTCTTTGATCAAATAAAATAAAAGAATTAACCACTGCAACATCAATAAAGTACCACATAAATCTGTGCCATCATTTTTTTAAATTTACGATTAATTTCCTAAATGCTTTTGAGCATGTCCAGCTTATCAACATAACCCATGTGCAGGTTTATAATCTTTAACCATATCAGGACAATCACTTACTTTTGTAGTGCCATCTTTTTGTTTTCTGTGTGTAGTTCCCATTTCTGATGGATTGTGATGGTTACCTATTAAAGAAAAATCCACGACGCTAAATCAAATGATTATAATATTACAATTTACCTAGAAAGTACATCGCCTTGCGATCTTTCTATTTTATAAAGACAGGACCATCTTTGTTAACCCTCCAATCACACTCTTTTCTCTTCAGTTCTCGGCCTTCTTTGATATTAGTGGGGAGATTTTTGCGGTTTTTCTTCTAAGTACCGCATGTATAAATCATTTCAGTGTGTAGGTCTTTTTGAAGTTGCACAGAATTAAAATAATTGTCGAAATAAACGTGATGATTTTTCCTGACCAAATTTCTAGTTAGGTCTTTTACTACTCTGGCTCTTAAGTTTTTTTTATTTGCATTACTTATTCTTCTTGTATACAATTAAAATTGTCATACATATCCAGTTGAATTGGCCCTCATCCAGACTGTGTAGCCTTGTTTGTAGGACTTTGCTGGCATATATTGTTTTATTATACCATTGAATCAAATCATTGATTCATCCATAAAGTGATTCTAGGAAGGCATAAAGGAAACAGAAAAACCTTCAGAGAAAGAATTTAGTAGAAGACGTAATTTATATAACTAACAAAATTTGAAAAGCTTCTAGCTGGCATTATTGAGTTGCCACACAAATAAATGTGGTCTAAAAGCCACGCAAAACGATCTCTTGACATCGTAAAACTAAAGAAGCGATCTCCCAATTCCGGTTTAGAAGACCAGTAATCACAATAACTCGGTAATTTTTTTATGCCTATCAAAATGCTTATTTAAAAAAAACCTTTAATTTCTTTAGATGTAGTGACAGTAAAAGAATTATCATTATCTCCTGATTTTTGTAAAGCATACAAATTAGTTTGAAATGCACTTTCTTGTACAAGATCATAAGGAAGAATATATAAAAACACGTCTCTTGGCGTTTCTAAATCATGGGGTATATTCGGACTCGTTTCTTCGTAAAATATTTTTTTTCGAATACAACTTTTAGTGGAATTTGTCCAAATCGTTTTCTTAGCAAGTTTCGGTTATTTTATTATTGACAAATGGATTTCATTTTCACTCTCTGATTCATTTCCTCCGTCTGGTATCTCGTCACTAATACCATCAGCCAAAATTGGGATATTTATATCTAATTCATCAATGTCATCAGCATTGCTGGATCTGAACCGGCATCTAATGGAATTTTATCAGTCAATGTAAAAAAATCATCTGGTGCCATTTGTTCTAGATCGGAAAAAAAATTTGCTTGTTTACAAAAACATATTCAGTCTCCTGGTGGTTTCAATTCAAAACCGGTACTTTTTAGTGCATACATCTCAAAATAACACATAGTTTTCTCAACAAAATGTTATACATTAAGTTCTAGATAATTATTTGTAAGGACTGTAAAGTTTTACTTACTTGCCATTGTAAACAATACTGTAATCCACAAAAATTTTAATCCATATACGTGCACGTGGTTTCACTTGCATTCGACCGCAAATTATCAAGCAAGCAACAAACGAATCCTCTACTGGACGATAACATTTGACGGTGGGGGTGTTACGTAGTCATCCCCACTTTGCGGTTTTGTTATACCACCACCAAGAAAATAGAAAAACGCGCTAGTTTGGGTGGTTTTATTCTGATACCACTAGTAAGCAAAGGGTTAATTTGTAAAATACCTAATATTCTCTGTATAGCAAACAAATAGAGTTAAGTCCCTCCCAACACATCTGCGCTAAATTTGAATCATTTTTTTTATTGGTTAAAATTTTCAAGTCACTCACAACAACAACACCTGTATTTTAAAAACATACTTGAGTTTAATGTTTGACGTTTTGGTTAACTTATTCGCAGTTTTAAGTTTCTCTTATTTCCATTCATTTAACAAAACAGTATTTTTCAATACTTTGGTGTACATTTGCATATATTCAGGTGCGTACTGAAATATTTCCTTAATGATTAATGTTAAAGTTACATTTTCTGTTTTAGATTATGTATTTATTTAATTATGGATCAAGGAACGCTTTGTCAGTATCTTTAAAGCTAGTACCGAAGAATACCCCGATAAAGCTAAGACCCAAATTATCGAGCTTACTGCAAAAGTCACAGGTAGTTTAGTTAAGTTATTAATATTATCTATATCGATTACAATTTTAGGTGTGTGTGTCTCGAGTGTTTTCAGTATTATTCGTAAATATCAAGAAACACATAACCATCAGGCACCAAAAGTGTACCACAGGCAATGATAAGTTTTGAACAACATTGATGATGCAGCTAAAAATGCTATTTGACGTTTAAAATATAGTTTTTTTGAAAGAAATAGTGAACGCTGGTCATACTGTAAGCAAAGTATAGAAAAACACAACTATCGTTACTACAAGGCAGGCTTTTATCGAAGGATTAACGACAGGGTTAAAAGACCCTTCCGGCAAGGGAAATCGTGTTATAATACTTCACATAGGATCTGATGACGGTTTTTTTGAAAATGATTTGCTATGCTTAGCATCAAAGAAAACTGGAGATTATCATGAAGAAATGACTGGAAAAGTTTTCAAAAACTGGTTTTCACAAATTCTAAGCCGGTTGGCTGAAAATTATATGATTGTGATGGATAATGCTTCTTATCATAGTAGAAAAACAGTGAGGATTCCAAGTTCAGAAACGAAAAAAGCAAACATACAAACTTGGTTCGAAAGCAAGTCGATCGTTCGAACTTCTGCTTCTTGTTAGAGAGGCTGCCATGATGTCAAAGTAACTGATGAAATGGCAAAAGAACAAGTTCATACAGTTTTGCTATTGCCTACGTAACACTATGAATTCAATCTTATTTCGTTGATATAGAGGAAAAATCGCAAACAGCAATAAAATCTTTAAAATGAAAGACCTTTACCAATTATTCCAACAAGCTGTAGCCGATGTATCTTTAGAAAACTGAAAGATTGATGTTCATCATGCACAAGCTAAAGAAGAAAGAATGTGGCAAACTGACATCGCAATAGAGATTATAATGTAACCGTTGATAATTTGTGTGCAGGATGACTTCTTTATCTGAATCATCCTAAATATCCTTTTTTTTATACTACCGTATAGGCAACTAACAATACAAGTATGCATATTGAGTAAACGTTGTACATTCTTATTATTCTTATATGTAAATATGACTTAACATAGTTCAGCCCTTTTTTAGTAGAAAGGGGCTTATTTCCATCTGTTGAGCAACTAACGTATACATTTTTTACTTTAAACTTATTTTGCAATTTAAAAAGCACAGAAAATTGTTTGAAAACAAAAGAATCATTTTAGAATAGTATAGATATAAGTTTGTTGCTGTACCTACAATTTCAACGATAAAAATATATCCAAATTTTTTTTTTAATTATTTAATTAGTTACAAAGATATGAACTAAAGTAAAGAAAAAACTATGTTATACGAAAAAAATCAGCCATAACACAATCTAGCACTTTAGAAACCTTGTACTTTACACAAAGCTACAACGTTTAATGATTTAAAGTAGGCAAAGTAATATGATAAATAAAACAATTATATAAATATATTTAAAAAAAAATTAATTGTAAATAATGTATAAATCAGTGAATACTTGTATGGTGCTCAAATCAGAGCACAAACAAATAAAAAATCTCTTATACCAGCTAAAATATTTAAATAATAATATAAATTTTAAGGTAATTACAATGCTCATTGAATATAAAAGTTTATTGCCATAATAAAATAAAATAAAATAATTAAAACAATAAGAAATTTAAACATGAAAATTTTTTTTGTAAATGGAAAAATTTAACAGCTGTTTAATTAAAACGCAAAAAACAACAAATTTATTGTTTACAAAAATAGACAAACTCTTAACGCAAGAATATGCATAAATAGTTTTTTAGCATAACAGTAGTGTTTTTTATATCTTATATCTTTCAATGACAATGAATGTTAAAATTTGCTATTATTAAAATAAAGAATTATAAATTCTATAAGCTTTAAATGTTACACACGCACTAAAATAAAGTACTTCTGTTTTGTTTACTTTTATAATATTATTGATTAAAATCAAACTATCTGAAAGTTATCTAGTAGTAAACTAAAAAAGTAAGTCAAACTCAGTTTAAAATTATAGTCAAGTATCTAAACTTGTAAACCAATCAAAAACATTTTATTTTCTAAAGTGACATCACAAATAAATTTTAAACTAATCAAAAATGTTTCTATTACATTAAGACAAACAATAAGTAATTTTTTAAAACTAATTATACTTTTGTAAAACAAATTAGTAATAAACGATGTAATAATAATATAAATAAATTTTGATTAAAAAATTAAAAAAATCTGATATCACGAAAATATATTTTTAGTTGATAGAAATGATTAAACGTAATTTTGTGGATTCCTTTTTTAATTATTTTTATAAAACTGTAATTAATAAAAACATGCTTTTATAAAACTTATATTTATGGAAACAAAATTCAATTCAGACTTTATTATTTTTCTTAACATTTTCTTTACAACCTACAGATTTTGTTAAACTCACATTTTCAGCTTTAATATATCTTGTCAGGTTCATACGTAATTTTATTAATTTAGAAACATAATAAAGTCCTTTAATCTTCTTATCATTTATTGTTATACATGTACCTATTTTTAGTGTTATATTAATACAAATATGTTTCTTAGGAATGTAAACGTTTCGTTTTTTGGAAGAGATCCGGAATGCGATGAATCTATTGCAATTCCCGAAGAATATATCATTTTTGGAAACGTGAAAGATGGTGAATTAAGAGCAACTTCAATTGTAAAATGGGATGAAAATACTGATCAACGAGTGTGGTCTACTTTAGGTAAGATAAAATATTTAAATTATTTTAAAAATATTGATTGTTAAACAACTACTTAATTAATTCTATAAAGTTTATTAAAAGTTGACTGCAAATATGAAGTTTGCTTAGTAATGTTAAATCGTTCAAATGTAAAAGATAGAAATACACGCAGCGTTTAAGCTTTTGGTAAAAAAACACTATAAAAATAGGTTTTATTTTTTATGTAAAAATATACTTTTTTTATATTTTAAAATAATAAATTAAAAAGAATGTGTTTCTTATAAACAATAATAGAAAATTTTAATTTATTAAACATAAGTAATCTCTTATAATAATTTATTGATGTTAAGAAAATAAAATAAAACAAGTTCTTGCAAAAAATATTAAAATCAAAATTGAACGCACTTCTCCTACTTTTTTTATGCAGTAAAAACTAGACTTTATTTAAAAATTTTATTAAATTAGATTAATTATAATGTGTGTTTTCATCAAACGTTTTGGTTAAAAATTAGTTCTTGCTACAAGCCCTGGCCAATTGAAACTGTGGTTTATGGCAAAGAAATTGTAAATTAATTTCATTTCAACAAATATATAGTGTAATTTTTTATTAGTAGTTTGTATTGCAAATAGTATTAATATAAAAATAAATAAAAGTACAATTTACTATTTGTAAAAACCCATTAAACTGTTAAAAAAACAATTAACAAATAACCCGCTCCTTGCAATATCCAAACATTCGAACTGCAGGATTATAGATTTAACTAACTTGAATCCCAAGAAAGGAAGATTCCAACAAACTTACAATATTAAAGATTTTAAAAAAACGTCATTTGCTTATCTGTAAACAGCAGTTGTATAACTCATAAACAGAAACGACCTACAAAATCATAATAAGTAGACGAGTCAAAGTTTTACTCAATATCAAATTTATTAAACTAAACTTTTATATTGCTGTTTATACAACACAAAAATAACTATTGTGTTTAATTATAAAACAAATTATATTACATTATTTAATAGAGTACTATCAAGTAACATATACCAAGGTTAGGAAGTTGCGTAGATTATAATAATTTTCTCAACCGTGGTTTTTAGATATTTTCTACTACTAATAGAATTGTTAAAACTTTTCTAATTTATATTACAAATTTATATAGTAACAAGGTACTTATTACTAATGTTAGGAAAACTATAACAAGGTAGTTAAGTCTAATGAGGTTTTCCATGATTACATAACTATATACAATTTTCTTTATTACTTGCATTATTAAAAACTTTTTACTTGTTACTAAATCAAATTTAGTATGTAAGATATTAATTTCAAATTTAAAAATCAAGTGAGTGATTGTGACAGTTGTCATTATAGTTTAATAGAATTAATTTTGACGTAATTCTTAATTGTGATTTGCAACACAAAAATTAATAAATAGCGTAAGTTTTTTTGCTTCAGGTACTAAAGTTGTTCAAAAACATTATTACTTTAATGATTGGTTATATTTAAAATATATTCAATTCAGTAATATTTACAATTAGTTAAGCGCAAACTCAAATAACTAACATGTTCAAGATCAAATTAATTCGTTTAATAAACGATTTCAATTTTTAAAATAGCATTAAATAAAATCTCTTGTCTTTAGTAGATAGTTTTGTAAACTTTTTTCTTTACAACTGTTATAGACTTTTCAGAAAATGTAAATATGTTCTTTATAAACCTGTAGTTAATATTGAAATATTATTTACATGTTATAAATATGAATTTCGTTTCATATACACAATCATGTTACATTTTAGAAGTACTTGGAACTTGTACGGTACATCTACAATTAATCTCTAAAACAAAACTGGCGATCTGAGATTGATTAACCAGAGAATTGATTTTTCACGATCAGAGTCTATACTAAGATAAAAACATCATCCGGTTTCAAACTGAATAAATGTTGTAACTAAAATTGCTAACCTCTTGCTTGCTTTTGTAAGGGGCTGCATCAAAGCGTGAAAAAAATAAAAAAAACTCAAACGAACAACCAAAATCTAACTGAAAACTTCTAAAAGGTTAGATGATTAACTTGTGACTCAGACAAGATTTTAAACTCTATAAAAATGACTTAAAAAGAAGTAGTTTCTGTATATAAAAACAAATTGTTGCCGCGGTTGTTTAAGCGCGATTCTGATTAAGGAAGCAAAATGGGCATAGCTTAAAACCGTTGTCACAGTTGCAGTTATTGAAACGCTTGATGGCTTCTTTTTACTAAAGAAAAAATCTAATTTTGCAATTACGGAAGAGTTATCAAAATCTATTTCGTAATCTGTAGTAAAATAATATTTAGCAACGGCAGATGCGGAAAGATGCTTTTTTATACAACTATCATGTTTTGAAATGCTTATATGACTAGTTTGATCAATGTAGTGTAACGTTTTCGTTACTGTTATTATTTGATTTTAAATTATCTGTATTATTTTAACTAAATGTTGCGTGTAAACCTTCTTTTATTTTTATTTTGTGGAGTCGCTACTTTTTAGAGCGAGATCAGTCTTGAAATTCATTCGGTACTCAGCCTTTGAGTAGTGCGCTTGTGGGTTTAATTTTGAAGCCATGTAGTTTTTATTTTACCTTATATCTACAATATCTTTATTTAGAAAAAGTCTGTGTTAATAATACAGGCATGTCTTCAATTTCTATTTTGTTACATTTATTTAATTTCCCGTTTTTATTTGTTTTAGACTTTTTTTATGTACGGATTTAATCTTTAATGAAATTATCATTACCTTTATAATTTGAGTGGATTTGGTATATGAATAACACAATAAATGCCAATGATTCAAATTGATTCTCTTGAAGAAAATACACTTTGGTCATCAATTCTTGATGGGAAATTATGGGAGTTACATATATGTATCTACATTCTTTTCGTCGATTAAAAACTTTGCTTCATCAACGAACTTCTTGTTTTTTTTACTAAATAAGTTTACATTTGAACCTAACTTATTAAATACTAAATATTAAAATTCTCTAATTAAATGTGCCATTCATAATTGTTTAATTAGATATGTAAAAGCTAATCAAGTTTCACTTTTTGTAATTAATATAAAAATTAAATTTGCTTACCGCAAATATTTAAATTAACTCAATTCAAAATTGTTTTTCTTACTATATGTAAAGAAATACCGGTATTCCTTTAGTTTTAGGTTTAATTAATTAAATGATAAAAATGTATATCCTAGTATATCCTAGTTTTAAGTAACCTTACTGAATTTTACCTTATTGTTTTTGTTTTGTTTTGTTTTTGAATATAGGATTATAACTATCTTTTGAGATTGAATCAATGAATTATTCCTGTGTAACTTTTTATTGCAGATAAGAGTTTAATAGTTTAGTCTTAAAATCAATCTATTTGGCATTCCTGACTTAGGAGGTTAATTAAACAATTTTTGCAATTCTACCAATTTAAAAAAAAAATATAAATTAACCATTTAAGTACTAAGACAAAAAAATATTTACTTTTGCTGTGGTTATAGACATCAACAAAACTTTGAATGGTTTTTTTTTGTACAAAACAATTCTAAAGTATATTTATTTGAAATATCAATAATCAGTGCAATAAAAAGTAAAACAATATAACTTCAAGTTTTTATTTTGATTGCAATTAAATTTTAATCATGTGTTTTTGATAAAAAACTAAATTAATTAAAAACAAATTGCGTTAAAAAAATAACGTTTATTTTGATTAGTTTTTAACATCAGTAAATAAAAAATAGTTTTGAAACTTTTATATTTTTGAATTGTTTTAATTTATTTATATTTATAAAATTATTAATTTTTTTTAAACTTAAAGATTTAAAAATTTAAGTATTTTTAACAATGCAGTTTTAAAAAGATGCGTTTTTATTATAATTTTTACTAAGAGTTTAACCTTAAAGAAAATAAATTACAATGAATTGAATTTTTTTAATTTAAGAAAAAAACCAGAAACACCTATCTATAAATTGAAAGTGTTGTGTTTGTGTATAATCATATGATTTAATATTATTGATTATGTATATATTGACTAATTCTCTTTGTTTTTACTTAAGAACGTTTGATTATCAGATTTTCAAAAAGTATTACCTGTACAAATTTTCTAATATACTTTTAAAAGTATGAAATGCAAATTGAGTTTTTCTTTTATTTTTTATTAGCATGTTTTTTTTTAATTTTTGTTAATTAACGTTTTAATTATTAAAAGATGTCTAAGATGTACTACATTGTTTTTTAAGTAATTTTTTTATACAAGTAATCAAAGATTAAAATCTACAGTTCACTTTATGTTTTATGTGTCTGTTTTTATTTGTTTCAAAAGCTTTTAAAGAGACAATGTTTAAAGCATGTAAATACTAAAAGTAGTATAAAAAATTCTTTGCGTTTCCATTTGGAATCCCACAAGTCAGCTACTGTATAACCCTTCAGAATCCCCTTTTGTGGAGAGGTTCTCATTCATGGTTTTTGTTCCATCTCTGAAACTTTCGCAACATTCGTAAAGCCACGATCCAATTATATTTGATTATACAGATACGGTACGCATAAATATGAAAATCCAATTTTGCCATACAATAATACATATCTTACATCTACAAAATTAATGAATACACTCGGATTTGCAACACAGCTGTGTTTAATTTGATCAACGTAATTGTTTTCATCGTCTCTAAATAACATTAGCAACTGTCGTTAAAGATAATTAGAATAACTTCTAAGTTTTAGAAACTCTCTCACAATCAGAATATAGAAGCTTTTGCTTAGAAATTAACCCTCTTGGTTTCAGAGAAACGTAAACATTGTTGAAAGTGTAACAATGAATTTATAGCGTTGTAAAGTTATTAGTCTTTTTGCTGTCTTTGAAAGATAGATCTTAATAAAAAACAACAAATTAGAATTTTATGTTTGGTATAAGTTATAAAACGATTGAATTACTTAAAAATTCAAGTAAATGTAAAAACCTTTTTGATAAGTATTAGTATCAAATACTGTATTGCAATTCTAATTCGTGTAAAGTTAAATAAATATTGTAATTAAATTAAACTTGTTTATATTTTGTAAAATCAATAAAAATTATAAAAGTAACTTCTTAAGTTATATTGACAAAGTTTTAGAAAGTCGATACTAAAAATTTTGTCGAATTCAAAGATATATTATGGGTGGGTAACTGCTTATACATTTCTTTTGTAAAATGTAAAACTTTTTTTAAAAATTCAAATTTTACGTTTATACATTTGACAAAATACCTCACAATGTAAAATATTAAAAAATGCAATAATTTAAAGGAACACGTATGTGGTATTTGTATCTTAGAAGATCACGTTATATTACGCAAACTATTTTTTATTTTCTATAGCAACAAAGTTTTTGTTTTTACAAGATTTGTTTGTACGACTGTTACTCTATAATTTATTTATATTTTATTTATTAGATATATTTTAAAATATTCACATTTTTTTAAATTGTAATGCTTTAAAACACTATCAATTTGGTATATATTCGTTCTTAAACGGTAGTATTACATATATTTCATACAAAATATGTTTCTACCTATGTCTGTTATAGATTTTGAAACCATCCAATTGATGTGCGCTAAACCGGTTTTGTTTAAAAGGTAATAATGCGAAAAGAATTATAAACCAATAAAACAAAGTATTCGGCACATTCGGTCTATTAACAAAGTCGATTTTCGACTTTTTTAATACAAATATTTTATATCTCTTCAAAGGGTGGCGTTACTCGCAAATAAATAAAAAAAAAATTGGTGTAAAATTCCCGCATAATACAGACTGTCAACACAAAAACACTGATCTATCATTCTTATCAAAAGATTGTATAATTTGTGGTTATTGCGTCGATCATGTCAACGCATTCGTGTAAAGTTAGAGCATAATACAGACTATCGACACAAAAATTTGTGGTTATCGCGTCGATGATGTCAAATAATCGAATTAGAAAATATTAAAAACCTCATAAATAGTAAAAAAATATTTGTTTTCGTGAAATTTGATGGTGATTTTGAGTATAGTTTATTCAAGTTTATCTCACTTATTAAAGGAAAAAATTATTTGTGTAGTACAAAAAAAGGCTTGTTACAAGCTTTAGGTCTTAAGAACCTTGCACGGCTAACTCACACAGTCGGAGATAGGGGAGGTTCCAGTGTATATAAAATTAAGGGCGCCAGATCATTTATAATTAACACTTCTGCCTCAATCAAGACAGACGGTTCAAACTTGTAACCAATTTTTAGGTTCGTAATCGTTGTTACTCTGATGTTCGGGTACCCACAATAAAAGAGAAAGGTATGTTACCATAAAAGAAAGATTAACAGGTATAAAAACTTTAATTTACTAACGTAGAATAATCAACAAGAGTATATCTAATTCTCTATTCATAAATGCCAGAAGTATCGGCAACACACAATACATAGGTTAAGTCGAAGCGAATAGCGTTCGGTGACGGTATTTATCAATAGTATTAATTCTTCATTGTTCTTTTATTAAATCGAACATGTGATCAAAGCGTGGCGATACGGCTATCAAATTAATAAAGAAATTACAAAGGAATCCTAACAAACCTGATGCAACTATCTTACCCTGTGCCGAATAAATTACGTTACATTCGTAATTAACTTATAATTTCCTGTCTATCACAGTGGATGTACTTAAAATCTTTGGAATTAGGTCACGACACAGACCGTTTCACGTAGTTGACAGCTTCAAAATGAAATCCGCAACCTGTCAGTAACCAGAGAGATCGGCAGAGGGCGTCATAACCAGAATCTAATTTTAATTCGATATACAGGGTATTACGTTATGAAAATTTCGCACGTAACAGGCTGTAATTGGAAAACATACAGCAGATGCAAAATAAAAAAGCCGAAAGAGCAGCCGAAACGCCCAAACAATGTGAAGTGCGTTTGGAGTCAAACCGCCTGAGAGATCAACAGTCGAGAGCAGCCGAAATACCTAAACAACGTGAAATGCGATTGGAGTCAAACATGTTGAGAGAGAAAGCACCAAACAATATGAAGCACGTCTAGAATAAATTCGAATCAAAGTTACTATAGCAAAAGCTGCTAAAATTCTTCAAGCATTTTTAAAAAACTTTTTAAATACAATTCGAGCTTTCAAATGATTTGGTTTGGGGCTACAAACATTGTTAGCAATAGAATCTTGTCTGTTTTTTTGTTTTGTATCTGTTTTTTTGTGTTTACATAAAAAAAACATCAAAAGTAAAATATTTTTCCAGGATTTACGTCGACATTCAAAGTAAAAAGACAAATTAACTACCAAATCGGTTTGCTTCTTTCAATACCAGATCAAAATTCTAAGTTTTTGCAAATTTATTTCACAGGAGATAAAAGTTGCTTAATGTTGCGCTGTTATCAACGGCACAAGACGTGAAATTATTTCAAATTTGCAAGGTTTATTTCATCAGCATAATCATTTGGTTAAATTATTCAAAGTTGCTTTAGATCAAATACCATCAAATAATCACGAAGTCATTATAAGATTCGCTAAAGTACCATCCGGTAAGCATGAATAACGATTTAATGCTCATGGCCAATTCTAAGACAAAATACAAATTTACAACTTCCATATCCAGTACTGTTTTGGCAAAGTAAAGATGGATATCATTTTAACGCAGTTACTGGTGCAGCAACAACAAAAAAGGTTTGTTTTTTACTTTGAAGTAAATATTGTCAAAAATATGTAAATGAATTTGTCTGTTTATATATGGGAAAAAATTTATTAAAAAAAATTTGTATTACAAACTTCATCTATGTATGATTATGCATATCGCATTATAATAAGAGCATCTAATCACATTTTGAAATACCGTGAACTCTTTTATCAGTTCATTGTTGATATGTAAGCCAAAACTGTACATTTGTTTGAACCAAAAGAAATTACTTGTCGAAAATTATATTTATTTGCGCAATGCCATTGCAAATGATGAAAACGCTACCAACATTAGTGAAACGTGCATTCTTCCTGCTTTGTTAACTGGAAGCCTAAGACATATACGGATGACCAGACCTTTCATCACAATTACGTGCAATCCAGCATAGTCGGAAACCAAAGATTTCTTATCGCTGGGTAGTCATCGCATCATAGACATGATTTGACAGCTAAAATCTCATAATAAAAAGTTGCATTTACAGCGAAGTGCAATTTTGGATATATTTGATTGAATGCCAAAAATGTGGTTTACCGCACGCTCATATTCTAATTTGACTAAAAGAAAAGATGTTCCGACTCAAAGCAATAGTGTTATATCTGCTGAACTACCGAATGAACAAGAATATCTATTACTTTTTTGACGGTATCTGTAAGAACATGATTCACGACCCATGTGGATCATTGAGTATAAATTCGTCTTGCTTTGAAAGACGGCAAACGCACGAAAAGATATCCACGTAATTTAGTTGATAAAACTCAAAATCGTGAGGATGGATATCCAAAATACAGACGACGAAAACCAGAAGATAAAGGATTCACCACTACCATTAAAGTAAGAAACGTTGATATGGACATTGATAACAGATGCATGGTTGCATACAGTCCAATACTGTCAAAAACATTTCAAGTCAATTGAAACCATGGAATCACTCAATTTTGGGTCGTTACATTAGTAGCAATGAGGCTGCCTGGCAAATTCTTAATTTCAGTATTTACGAACGATATCCAACTGTTCAACATTTTGCTGTTCATTTAGAAAACGGTCAACGTGTTTATTTTACCGAAGAACATGCCTATCAATGAGCAGCACAGCCACAAAATACCACACTTACAACTTTTAATTATGTCAAACTGATAATTTTGTGAAAACATTGTTGTATTATAACGTTCCAAAATATTACATTTTGAATACAACAAACAAAATGTTTTACAGGAGAAAACGAGGCGCTGCTCTTCCAGACTGTGCTGGTGTTTGTGCATCTAATGCATTGGGCTGAGTATATACTGTACATTCAAATAATTCTGAATGTCTCGCGATTTTAGAGAAGAAGTTTCTGAAGGAGAAGAGTTATCGGTCAGTTTAAAACAAAAACTTTTTCTAGAGATTACCTCATCCCTGGATATCTTGGAAGTTAAAAAAAAGTTTTTGATTGAAGCTAAGCTTCCATTACAGCTTTTGGTTTATCATTTGGTTCCCGTTGGCGAAGAAGCGAGTTCTAATTTGGACAAAAGTTGGGAAGAACACGCAACGTCTACTCATCGGCGTTCACTCAGGCAAAATCTAACCGCCTCTGCGTCTTCAAGTAGTTCTAGAAAAACAATACCAGTAATTAAATGGAGTTTAAAATATGATGGCACAAACACAAAGATTTCTATAATTGCATTTCTAGAACGTGTGGAAGAGTTAAGGGTTGCACGTCACGCTTCTAAAGAAAAACTTTTTGAGTCGGCGATAGATTTATTTGAACGTAAAGCTTTACTTTGGCTTAAAGCTGATCAGAAATCATGTAGAACCTGGACTGATTTAGTAAAAGTACTAAAATACGAGTTCCAACCTCCGGATTACGATGAAAAACTTTTAGACGAGATTAGAGCGCAAACACAGGCAAAGGATGAATCAAAAAGTATGTACCTGTGGGTGATGACAACGATGTTTGGTAGATTGGCTACTCCAATTTCGGAAGTTTTATGTCTTTGCATAGTTATAAAGGATCTGCGTCCATTCTACTAGCATGGTTTGCAACTGTTAGATGTCACTTTTGTGACACAACTGGTGATACTTTGCAGAAAGTTGGAGGAGGTGCGATTATAACACGGACCTACTTTAGGTTTAGGTTTTTCTAACAGACCAGTTTTTGAAAGAACCGAGAGAATATGAAAAGCCAGCTCCATACCAAATTTTAAGTTACTAGGACTTTTGATTCGAAAGTCATCGTGGGTACATCGTTCAACACACAGAAACACACGCAAATACAAATAATTATTGTTAATTATATACTACATACATACATACCTTTAAAACACTCAAACACAAATTGCAAAAGTTTGTGTCGGTGAAAAATATTAGACAGTAGTGCCAACTGGTGCCAACATTAAAACGTAGAATAACTAAAGTCTTTCAAAAACTGCTTGTTAATTTAAAAATGAACATTCGATGGACGTTCATTTAAAGTAAATGTACTTATGGATTACGTATTTTCTAAAAATAAACGTCTATTGGAGGTTGTGTGTGATATCTGGTGCCGGGTACCATATCAAGCAGAGACAAAAAGATTCTTATAAGATTATTTCTGCAAACTGGTTTGAGAAATATAAACTTATAGCAATTAATTATTTTGCACAGTAGCCAAAAACGTATGTTTTACTTAAAGTCTTGTTTCCACATACGCAAAGTACGTGATTTGTACGCGAAACATAATGGCGACACAAATTTCGCAAAGAAGAGTCCGCAATTAATTCCTAAGAACTTTAGTGTGCTTATGTTCTTATTTAGTAAATAAAATATATGCATATAACATAATTAATATTATTAACGTTTTTTATAACCTGCAGCTATTTCCATTATTTTTAGGAATATAACAAACTTTGATGAACCATATGAACAAACTAGATTACAATAGAATAGTTGTACTTCTTATTTTTTACATTAAAAAAACAATATGACCATCACTGCAAGATTCAGCAATTATAGCAAAAAAGTTGAAATTTTTTTAACTTTTTGCGATTTTTGCAACGGCATATTGTTTGGCGCAAAAGATGTGAATTTTGCGTCTGTAAAAAACACCGTATTCATTACACTAATAGTGTTGCCTTAATGCTAGTTTAACAGATTTTTATTCAGATTTGAAATACCTACCGTAAAATTCCTTTCAACTGAAGACAAAATTTTGAATGCATTTTATTTGGTTTAAAGTTTTAAACATTTGTTAAAGCAGTGATATAAATCATTTAAATTAGTTACCGTAAACTGATTTAAAATGTACATGGTCTAGTGCAAATGTGCAATCAATTGATTATTCTCACTTCTCGCTGTAACACAACAATAAATAAACGATTATTGCAGTATTCAACGTCGTGTAGCAACATCAAATTTTACAAAAAAAAACACTGAAACGTAAAATATAATGTAATGTCAAATAATGTCAGTCAATCGATGGCAACGATGCAGTTATTAGTTATCCTCCATGGAAGCAGTAATTAAAAACCGTTGCAGATAAATTTTTATTAAAATTTAAAATGAAGTTGTATTCGTATGTCATTATTTCTGTTTATCGGAAACGCCACAGGATAGCGTATCGTTTAGGAAGGATTGCTTATACGGAACTAATACTAACAAATGAGTTATATAATAGGTACATATATACATGCATTCTTAAAGTTGATAACAAACTTAGCTCAAACATTGTACAGGACTAATTGTCAGTCAAAAACGGGGTTTATTTAACACTCAAAAGACAGTTGGCTTAGTACAAGTAACTAGCTTCAACGTGTAAAAATCTTAAATATTATTACAAAACAAAGAGATCATTTTTTCAATTTTTTTTGAATAAATTCTACAACTTAAAATAAAATCATAAGTACAAGAAAATAATATTAATGTTAAAAAAATCTTTTTTTACAATTTGTAAAATGTTTTGGTTTTTATTAAAATTACTTCCAAATTATTGTTAAAGTTGATCACTCTGGTATTTATAATACGTTTTAATATTACATTAAAAATTATAATTTTAAACCTTAAACTAATTTCAGTTAAAGTAAATCTTGAAATAATAAATTCATTTCTTTTATTTAAATATTTTAGATTATTTTATTAGGAAACATATGAATTTACTAATAACACACTACAACAACTATCTATATTACAGTTTTATTGTAATCTTATAGTATATGCAACAAACTATTAGAAATACATTTCATAATTTAGGTGTTTATTACAAATAAATACAAAATTAGCTTTATAAATGTATGTTCTAAACATTAAACATAAAAAACAAAAATACTATTTTTAAACAACTTACTCGAAACTTTTTTCTAATTACAAAAAATTTAATTAAATATAAACTCGGTGTCACTTACAACCAAAGTTAATTTTTTTTTATATTTAAACTTTTAAAATATGACACTAAATGCGAACACTTAATTAAATATTAAACTAACAAACTTTTCTTGTTTAAATTTTTACTACGCTTTGTGTTTTAAATTTAATTTTAAGAAACATTTTCGTTATTAAGTAAACACTTTTTCGAGAGTAATTACAAAAGGTAATGATTTTCTGAAATGTACTTGTTTTTAAATGTCTGTATCATATCATTTGTATTTAAATTATGTGATGCAAATATTTATTTTCAATACAAAGCAAGCAACTATTGTTGTATAAGAAAAAATATTTGTTCTAGAAAATAAATACCAAATCTTTTGACGTTTTTTTACATAAATTACCTAAAAATAAATAAAAAATAAAATGCTTAGTTAATACATTTATTTTTACAAAAGTTTGTTTTTGTGTGCACCAACACACATTGTTTACAATTTTGAATTTTGTTAATTCTTATTTGAAACAGTACTACAAACAAGTTTATTTTTGTTTTTCTTTTGAAAGAGGCAAATAGACACTTTGTGTGAAGAAAATTTATTCGGCATGGTAGTGCTATATTAAAACCTTGCTTCTCTTTTCTATAGCTGGGTTCAACTAGAACTGGGAACGTTAATCATTATTTGCGCAACGAATGTAGTCTCAACATTTTTGTTAGCAATGCAACAATGGGGTACATAACTAAAATAACCAGGTACATCTTATATGTACCCACTATATTTATACCATTATTAAAAAAGTACAACATTCAGAATTAAGAAGCCATAAAGAGGCAATAAGAAACTAGTGATACTAAAAACTTGACTTTATGCACTGCTACCATCGAGAAAATTATTACTTCCGCCGTGCGTGCAATACAGTTAGATCGCATAGACCGCTTAAAGCAACCAACAAAGGGCGAAATTGCAAATTCATTACCGACTTTTTCAGGGCACACGGATAAAAATCCAATTTTATGATTTGAACAAATTAAGCACATTAAAAGCCGGTATCTGGCAAATTAAGCAGAAATGCTCAAAAAAGGTTTTTATTTCGTTCAAAACATTTAAGATGCACGTTACTTAAATTGGACAAAAAATATGTGCATGCTGTTTATGTGTAGGAAACACAAAATGCAACCGATGTATAAGTTTGAGGTACGGAAGTGGAGAAGAACAGAAACGACTTACTTTCAAGACAAAGTTTTATTAGCATATAAATTAGAGCTTAGTGACAGAGATTTAATTATTTATATAATCGAGAGATTTGGTAATCTAGTTTTACAAACTCAGGCAAAATTAATGGCAATCCCGTTGCTGAATCATTTGGTATCTTCAATTACTGAAATCATTATGAAAGACAATCAAATAATGTTAGTAAGTCATTTAGAATAGTAAATCAGAAAAGTGTACCACCGCCAGTTAATACCTAAACAAGAAAAAGCTTTGTTTGTTGTTTCAACTGTAATGTTTTAGGTCACATAGTTAACAACTGCACGAAACCAAAACAAAGAAAGGTTTTTGTTATTCATGCGGTTCAACGAGTCATGAACGTCAAACGTGTCCATAACGGTCGATAACCTCTGTTCCATCCGACAGTACAATTGTTTTGGTAACAACGGATGGTGAAGAACTGTACAAAGTTCCGATTAAGTTCGAAATAGTATATAATGATAATAAACTTGTGTTAATATCAATGCTGTACTGGACATAAGTTTTAATATTTAGCATTACAATTTTACTCCACTTATGAGGGCAATGAATATTTGTAGGGGTCTTAATAGATCTAAGTTAAATATTTTGGAAATATTTAGTAAAACTGTAATGGTCAAAAATGTTCAGGTTTCACTTGTGTTTTATGTAGTGTCTGATAACACAATGAATTATCTTGCAATTTTAGGCAGAGATTTTGTTAAGTCATCAAATTTAAAGATCACATTAGATTAGCATGTTAATGTAGAAAAATACAATAGAATCATAGTTATACGAATACTGTACTCAAAAATTAACGTTAATCCTGCTCTTAATCATAACATAATTTCCAAAGTTGAAAATCAAATTGTTAATAAATGTTAAGGGTTGTTTGCTTTTCCCCATAGGCGCTGGTAATTGGTGGGGCTTCGTGTGGTCGTAAAAGTTAATTGAAAAACTTGTAAAACATTTATTATTGTATATTCATCGGAAAAAACAAGTAAGTACAATGGCGATCTTAATCCGCCTCGAATCACGTTACCCTCTCTCTCCTCTACGCGCATATGCGTGCGCACTATCTACATGTTGAGTCAAAACACTCGCCTCCGTTGAAATCACAAATTTCAACCAAAATTTTCTACATAAAATACGTTAAATATAATAAGATGCAACAACATAAAGTTTAAATTTTATATCATATTTCGTAACTGAAATTTATAATTCAACTCCGAATAGCACCACGTATAATTATTAACAAAAAAACATCAAACGTTTAATTCGGTGGCAGCACGCAAAGTTTGTGCACTGATCGACGCAAAACACTTCCATTTGCAAGACGCAAGGATGCTGCGCGTATTACGTTGTCAGCACCTGGATGTAACTGAATTACACGCCCTAGTCGCCACTGTAGAGGCGGGACGTTGTCTTCTTGAAGTAAGACGATGGAATCAAGTTTTAATAGATCGGGTAGTCGTTGGAACCATTTTTGTCTTTGTTGATACTTAGGAACCACCTCACGACTCCAACGTTTCCAAAAATGCTGGTAAATTTGTTGTGCTCTCCTAAACGCGGATAAGCGATTTTGTGGTGTATGGGTTAAGTCGGTTTCGGGAATGGAAGCTAAAGGACGACCAATTATAAAATGGCCAGGTGTTAATGGAGTAAGGTCCTCAGGATCTGAGGAAATCAAAGATAACGGTCTTGAGTTCAAAACCGCCTCTATCATTGTTAGAGTCGTATATAACTCTTCAAATGTCAAATTTGAATTACCCAACACACGCCTTAAATGCACCTTAACTGATTTGACTGAGCTTTCCCATAACCCTCCTTCGTGAGGAGATTTAGGATTAATAAAATACCATTTTATAGCTTTAGAGTGCAAGTAATCAATAATTTTACCTTGCGACTGCGGTTCATGTAATATTCCGAACCAAGAATCTAATTTTGCTTTCGCGCCTCGAAAATTCGTGGCGTTATCGCTAGATATAGTACCTGGCAACCCTCTGCGAGCGATAAAACGCTTTAATGTGTTCAAAAATGAGTCAGTAGATAGAGACGTTACTAATTCTAAATGCATTGCACAAGTTACCATGCAAACAAACACACATATGTACACCTTTGAACAACGTGCTCCTCTCGTACGCCTATCTTTAATAAGAATCGGGCCAGCATAGTCAAGGCCGACATCGTAAAATGGGTGAACGAAATTTAAACGAGTTCTGGGTAAGTCTCCCATTAAAGGATGGCGAACAATTGGACTTGCCTTAAAACAACTGGTACACCTTCTAATAATGCCCTTTACATAACCGAGTCCTCCAATAGGCCAAAACCTTTCCCTAAGTGTAGCAAGAAGTGTCTGTGCTCCACAATGGAGTAGTTCTGTGTGATAACTTCGTATAATCAACTCGGTAAGCTGATGGCTTTTGGGCAGTATTATTGGATACCTTTTCTCAAACGAGAAAGAAGAATGAGATAATCTGCCTCCAACACGAAGACACCCTTCGTCGTCTAAAAACGGATTAAGAGCTCGAATACGTAAAGATTTGACAACCCTGTTGTCATTAATTGATTTGATCTCATTTGAGAACTAATATTGTTGGCATAACTTTACTAACGTGGTTAAAGAAATGTTTAACTCATCGACTTGCAGTGCGTTTTTGCGAATATTAGATTTTTGACAATTCTTGACAAACCTCAAAATATAAGCAAATACTCTTTGAAGTTTTCCCAGTGTAGAATATCTTTTACAAAAGGCGTTGAAGAATTCGGTTTCCGCAGACATATTAAGTAGAACTGAGGAAGTTTTAAGCTCCACGCTTTCATCAGACTCTATTATGTGGTCAGTGCCAAAAGGTAATTCGGCTTCTAACAGAAATTTAGGACCATGAAACCAAAGATCATTGTTTTTTAGATTTGTTATACTCAACCCACGAGAAACCAAATCAGCTGGGTTGCTAGAAGTGGCAACATGGTGCCAATTTTGGATATTGGTACATTCTTGGATAGTAGCGTTACGGTTCGCGACAAACGTTTTGTATTTGTTAGGAGTCGAATTAATCCAAGGTAGAACAATCTTAGAATCGGTCCACAAAAAATATGATTCGATTTAGGTTTAAAGATATCAACAACCCTAGAACACCATTCAGCGTGCAAGACTGCAGCACATAATTCCAACCGTGGAATAGTGGTTGTGCTTAGAAGTGAGGCCCGCGATTGAGAGTAAAGGTTTGAAACAATACCGCCAGACGATGTAAGACAGCGCAAGAAGAAACAGCAACCGTAAGCTACAGTGCTTGCATCGCAAAACCCGTGTATTTGGATTTCTGAACATTGAGACGGAATAACACAACGGTTGACCTTCATGACGCTCAGTTCAGATAACTGATCTCTAAAGTCCCTCCATTTAGGAACAAGGTCGATAGAAATATAATCGTCCCAATTAAGGCCAGCCTGCCACAGAGCTTGCATCATTAATTTCCCTTGTACAACAGGAGGTGCAAATAGACCCAAGGGATCGAAGACCTTTGCGACTGCAGAAAGAAGTTCTCTTTTTGTAGGAATGGCGTCGTCGACTGGCTTTTGAATCTTGCAGAATAAAATATCCTTCTCAGCATCCCAATGCAGACCTAACGTTTTAGAATCAGCACGTCCGCCCAAGGGAACAGTGGCAAAATCCACCTCCGCTGTATTAGAAGAATCAAAAATCTCTAGTTTGTTCGACAGAAATTTTCTAATGACGAATCCAGAAGCTGCGAGAATAGAATATACCTCATTCTTGAGGCGGATAGCCTCTTCAACAGAAGTTGTTGAAAACAGAAGATCATCCATATAGAAATTTTTTGTAATGATTTCAGCGGCCTCCGGGAACGCGTCCTTGTTCAATTCGGCGAGGTAAAGTAAGCACCGCGTGACCAGGAAGCTAGCAGATGCTGTGCCGTAAGTAATAGTATTTAAACAGAAAATAGAAACAGGATCAGAGAGCTGTTCCCTCCAAAGTATGTGTTGAAATTTCCTAAAGTCAGAGTTCACGTTGACCATGCGGTACATTTTAGCGATATCTCCGCAAATGGCAACTTCATCTGCGCGGAAGCGCAATAGAATATCGAGCAAGCCATCCTGAACTTGAGGGCCTACCAACTGTGCATCATTCACAGAAACGCCAGTAGAAGATTTAGCACTGGCATCAAAAACGACGCGTAACTTCGTGGTTAAAGACGTTTGTTTTATTACTGCATGATGAGGTAAGAATTGGGGTGGTACAGAACCACTATTAACAGAACCATCGATGGTTTCCAGGATACGTTCTGACGGAGCAAAACATTCATTTTGAGTGATCCTTGTCATATGTCCGAGTTTTTCGTATTCGAACATAAACTTGGAATATTCCTCAAGAAGTTTGGGTTTGTTGTGGAGACTTTTCTCTAATTGCATGAAACGCGTTTCCGCAATATTCAGTGAGTCACCCAACAAAGTCAGCTTAGAGTTATATGGAATAGACACAGAAAAGTGATTACTCTCATCAATGCGCACAGGCTTTAGAAATTGTTCTTCACAGAACCTCTCTTGTGAAGATAAATTCGAATAGGGTTTGGGGTGGTCTAATTCCCAAAACTTAGACAATGACTGACGTAATTCTACATTGGACTCATAAATTTGACTAACAGTCTGACAACAAACTTTCACGTCACTAGAATCGTCGTCCATCGATGAATGCACTGCCCGACTTGTAGGTAAGTCGCCAGAAACGATCCAACCTAGCATCGTATTTTGCAATGTAGGCAAGTTTTTACCTAGCGATAACTGCTCAGGTATTAACAGTTTATAAAAAATAGAAGAACCGATTAACAAATCGATGTCACCAGGCTCATGGTATGAGCTGTCAGCAAGACGTAAATGAGAAGGAATTTTAAGAATATCTTTCTTGAAATGACTCCTAGGCAATCTATCGGTAATAGTAGGGACGATTAAACAATCGATGCTTGAGTTGAATAAACTAGTAACAGATTGCAGTTGAATAGAAGTGTACTTCGAACAAGTAGAAATAACACCGTGGACTCCCTTAAGTGTCAAATTAATAGACTTAATTGCAGTATTCAATTTTTTGTGAATCCTTTTAGTGATGAGATTGTTCTGTGAGCCTGAGTCCAATAGACCTCGAACCTTAAAACATCTATCTCCGCAAACCACATTAACCTGAACGGTAGACAACAGAACTTCAGAAGACCTTGAAAATCCACAAACTGAAGAATCGGTAGAATTGCTAAAAGCAGATGTGCTACTAGAATCTAAAGGAACGCTCGAAGTAGCAACAGAAGCTTCGCCGCCATCACTCACGTTGGTAAGTCGAACGGAACTCTTGAAGCAGAGCAGGTGATTATGACGCAAGTTGCAGAATTTGCAATTAAGAGTAGATGCGCATTTTGATTTATTGTCGTGGCGAAGACATATAGTACAGAACTTGAATGCTCTGATTTTGTTAAAACGAGCTCGAGTCGACAAAGCCAGGAATGTTGGACAATTGTTCAAAAAATGCTCATCTTTACAAATGATGCAAGAACTAGATGATTGAGCCAACGTGTATGTAAGGTTTTTCGGATCAGACACAAATCTTTTGCCGCCAGTAGGTGGCTTATTTTTGCTTCCCGCAGAAAGCTTTAAAGCACTATAAGTTTCTTCAACTATGTTACACCTAGCCGATAGAAATTTACAAATTTCGTCAACCGACGGAATCGTTTTTGGAAACAATTTTGCAAACTCTTCAGCGGTACGGCTGTCAAGTTTTGATTTTGTTATATAAGCTAACACGGCATTCTTATATTTAAGGGGTTCTATTTTTTCATTGTCAATAACTCTGACATGAGTAATGAAATTATCGTAATATGACCTTAATTGCGATTCTTTCGACAGTTTGGGAGAATCCAATAATAAATCAAAATGACTAAAAATAAGAGATTTTTTATTGTCGTAGCGTTCTTTTAATAATTCAATCGCTACTTGATAGTTAGCTTCGCTTGCTTTTAACTCGCTAATAATTTCTTTGGCGACTCCCGTCAGACAGTTTTTTAAATATAAAAATTTTTCCACGTTATTCAAACGCTCGTTATTACCCACCAAAGCTTCAAAAACTTCGAAAAAACTACGAAAAGCGTGACGGCTTCCATCAAAATTTGGTAATGATATAACTGGAAGTTTTACTCTGTCATGCAAATGGTTTGGATTAAACGAATTAAATGAATTACTTGAATTTACAACAATGTCATCTTCTAAAAGGGTTTCCGCTTTTACTTTTAATTGCGTATAACTTCTTCTGAATTGAGTAAGTGGTAGGAATTGTTCGATTTCAAGATTTGCGGCAGTGGCTTCTATCAGAAAATTTGCGTATTGTTCCATAAGCGGATTAAAAATATCAAGTTCTACACGAATCTGCTTTTTAACTGTATCGGTAATATGATCGTCAACCAACGAATCCAAAAAGTCACGAAAATAATCGCATTCCTCAATGAGAGAAACGCCCTTTGCTCGTAAAAATTTAACATCTGAAGGTTTTTTATCTTTAGACGTCATTGTATCAAACGTATTTATTGAAATTAAAACGCTAATACGATACAAGGTAAAATATATTTTAAAGCGACGAACGAGACACCGTTCCTCAAGGCTAAGTTGCCGGTGGTATATCCGGCGATAACAAACAATGTTATCACAAACTGCAATGTGCAATTTTAAGTTAAAATAATAACAAAGGTGATTATAGGCGTGTATTGGTGTACTAAACGTTTATATGAATGCATATAAAAATGTTTAACTAATTTACAAGCAATACACAAGGCCGTTATAATTTGAATTTACATATAAATGTAAGGTAAAGATGAACGGGTAAATAGGAAATCACTCACCGGTTCCATCAGCAGAATCTTAGGTTTGTAACGATGATTCCATCAACCAGGTTCGGTAATAAAAGTTTCACGAAATTTCCAAATTTCGAAGTATCCGGCTCAAAGGACCAAATGTTAAGGATTGTTTGCCTTTCCCCATAGGCGCTGGTAATTGGTGGGGCTTCGTGTGGTCGTGAAAGTTAATTGAAAAACTTGTAAAACATTTATTATTGTATATTCTTTGCAAAAAACAAGTAAGTACAATGGCGATCTTAATCCGCCTCGAATCACGTTACCCTCTCTCTCCTCTACGCGCATATGCGTGCGCACTATCTACATGTTGAGTCAAAACAATAAATATGTTAAAGTAGAATAGGCAAATGAACCGGAAGTTAATTCTGAAATAATTATTGCGGTAAGACACCTGCATTTTTTTTGTTTAGACCTCGCAAATTATCTTGTGATGAGAAAATTAAGTTACAAAGTATTTTAGACAATTTGTTAGAGTATAAAATCGTTAGACATAGTCTTTCCCTTTACCGCAGCATAATTGTGCTTGTTGATAAAAAGAACAGCGGCAATAAAAGATTTTGTATAGACTATTGCGAATTAAATACAGTAAAAGCTCTCAATAACGGACAGCTACGGGGTAAGAAACAGTGTCCGTTATAGAAAGGTGTCCGCTAAAGAAAGGTGTCCGCTAAAGAGAGGGTTGAATTTAATCGCGTAAAATTATTTTAAATGAAAATTATATGACATAATATATTACTAGTACGTCATATAATGGTTTTTTCTATTTAGTGATGATATTAGGATTTTGTTCTTTGTGCTAAAGTGCGTGTAAACGTCTACTTATATTTTATAAACGTTTACAAAATCAATAAACGTGTAAACGATTTTTATATGAGACAACCAAAGAAACTTCCAAAATTTCTGAGCGAAACCATGATATTAGGATTTTGTTCTTTGTGCTAAATTGCGTGTAAACGTTTACTTATATTTTATAAACGTTTACAAAATCAATAAACATGTAAACGATTTTTATATGAGACAACCTAAAAAACCTCAAAAATTTCTGAGTGAAACCGAAATTTTCGCGGTGAAGAGTTCTTAGAATAAAAAAGCGGTTAAACGTGGAAAGGTTTATTTTTTTTGTTTACACTTTTTATTTTTTCAAACCCTTTTTTTATCTCTAGCAAAATTGCCTTTCAAGTATGATGTACAAGTTCTATATTATGATGTTTTTCTAACAAAGTTTTACCCAAATACTTACGGTTTTTCTTATAATTATTTACCTAACTTATCCTTACTACTACTATATTGTTAAGCGGAATATAGGACTTCTTATTTCTACAATACAAAACACTTTCACTAATGTTACTAAGAATTGTTTATTAAAACAAGTTCTTTGATATTTTTAGTAGTAAAAGATGTAGTCCTGTTGAACGCAACTATCCAAGCTGTGAATTAGAATCTTTGTCTTTTATTGATGTTTTGAAACGTTTTTAAACTTATTTGAAGGAAATTCATTTTAAAATGTAAAAATTCTAAGCTAACGTTAGAAAAAAGATATATCAAACCAAGAGTTTTGCGGTGGACGTTGTGGTTAGAAAATTTTAATTACCTTTTGGTACACCGACCTAATAATCGCATGATTCGTAGGTCCCACTCGTTATTGATTTTAGAAAAAAAACACATTTGAGAAAAACCTATCAATTGCAATTTAGATTCGCTAACTCGTAAAATTAAAGAACGTTTATCAGTTGTGGAAGATAAGAACTTTCAGTTACAAAACAGTTTGATATATAGAAAGAAAAATACTAGACTATCATTTTATGTACCTAAATCAATGGAGAGGAATGTTATTTATAATTGCTATGACAAATTAGGTAATGTAGCCACCGATAAAACTACTGAACATCTTGGTAAAGTTTGTTGGTTCCCAAACGTTAAATAGAAAGTTACCGACTACATTCAAAATTGAATCAAGTGTATTACATATTCTTTTCTACCAGACGCCTACAAATAAAAAAATATATTTAAAGTCATTGATGGTTATACAAAGTTTGTAAAATTGTACGACGTTAAAAGTACAAAGGCTAGTAAAGATATTCAGAAATTAGAGAAGTACTTCAACAATTTTATTAAATTTCTACAAATTGTATGAGATCGCGGATTGATATTTGCTTTACAAGAATTCGTTACTTTTCTTAACTCAAACAAAATTATTTATGTTAAAATTGCGACTATTTCTCCTCGGTTCAATGGACAGATAGAAAGGGCAAAAAGAGATCTTACGCTAATGCTTGTAAAATTAAGCAAATTAAAGAATAAACAGTATACATACTTACCTGACGTTGAATTTGCTCTAAATAACTCTTATTGCCACTCTGTTAGAACTACTCCTTCTATGCTGTTATTTGAAATAAATCAAATAGACAACATGATCAATTACGAGTTATCATTGACTTAAACAATCCTTCTGAGCAAAGAAATATTAAGTAACAGCTGTATTAAGCAATATTTAAAAAGCACAGGCCTCATGATTACGTACTAAGTGATTATGTTACGACTAAAAACTTTGACGTCACTCTTGGTATTAATAAAAATTAGTTGCAAAATTCATTGGGAAGTAAAGAAAGTGTTAAAAAAACATAGATATTTAGTAAGTAATGTAGAAAACTTTCTGGTTACGTAGAAACCTTTTGAAGGTGTAATGTTTAGTGATAATATGAAACGTTGGCTACATAATGAATAGTTTTAAAATGTTGAATATGTAATCTACTTGTAATACGTTTTATATTCAAACCAAATGTCAGGTTGAGTCAAGTTGTAGTAGTTTTTTTCAAAATTGAATATCCCGTCTGATATTTAGCGTTGACAAAGACACGACCAATCGTTAATTTTAAGTTTCGAATGCTATTTGTAACGCCATTATTATTATGTTACCAAACGTTGTAAAAATACTTGTTTTAATATGTTCTTATGCAGTGTTAAGATTTAAAATAAATATTTTGAACGCGCAAACATAAACGATTACCCGATTTAAGACAATTAAGGACACAATTCGATGTCGTCCGTAGCCCGTTACTCAAATTTATTCACGATATTTATTATTTATTAGTGTTTATTTTGATTACATGTAAAGGATATTGCAAAGCAATGAACGCTTTATTTCAAGCAATTATCAGATGAAAAATTACAAACGTGTTAAGTGCACTCTTGCTTCTGAATAATATTATAATCTTTTTGCACATTAGTTAATTTATGTTTATCTGTTTTATTAAAAATATTTTAATATAGAACAAGAATAAGCAGAAATTTATACCGTTTAACTTGTTTTAGGCAATTTGTCCTTTTTCATACAAACAGAAGGTTTTAAGCAAGCCAAAAAGTTAGAGCGAATTCCTAAATAAAGTTTGTAACTTCAAGTAAAACACGAACAATCAGATTCTAAAATTTTAACGTCTTTGGGGTTTTAATCGTATTAATGTTGTAACCAAAGTTACCAACGTTTCGCTCATTTTTGTAAAGGCGTGGAAGAAACGCAAAACTTGATAAAGTAAACAATGTTTAACAAAGAACTACACAGTTAAGTAATCAAGTAAAATGTTAGTTTAAAAATTGCTTTTGTGCCCTCCCACTAAAATGACACAGGCGCCACCACTGGTTTAGTTAAAAAAAGGAATTTACGCTTAAATTTATATATGAGATATATTTTCGAAAGTGCTAAATGAAATCTTTATATTCAATTATCTTAAAAATAATAACAAGTTAATGATTAAACGACAAAAATGTTTAATACTTCCAACAAAACATACAGGTTAGCAATTGAACATTAAAAAAAATAATGAAACGAAACCTAGAAAAAAACTATATGAAAAATGTAACACAGAAAATAACTAGAATACATTCACAAATACCGATATCAAAGAACACAAAAATTGACCGAGAAAGTAAAGAGCAGTTGATTGACAGCGCGTGGATATTTTCAATCGAATGTAGCCAATATGAGTTAGATAGCAAGTAATGTGTAAAAATTTTCTGTTGCAGTAACAAAGACGTCAAATAAACTTTTTTACTACAACTACAATAAATATTTTATTCTATATTACAAGTTAATTTGAGATAATTCTTAGAAATACTAACCAACTGTAAAGGTAAGTTGAAATAGATTGTTCTAAATAGAAACAATTTTTACACAAACAAGACGAAAATTCAAATAAAAAAGCACAAAATAATATGAGAAGCTAAAACAACAACGTAACAAAAAACTAAAATGTCGACAATATTAACAATTAAATGCTAATGATTTTAAATTTACTTTAATGAATCGGGGTACATAATTGGTCAACGCAGTCTAATTCGTTATTTCTGTCATTATTTAACTTTTGATTGGGTTGCCATTAAGTTCAAAACTATTTTTTAAAACATCACTAATTTGCATAATTATATATGTATAATAAATAAATTTAATTTTTACAGAAGAAAAAATTTTTACTGTAAATAGTAATAACCGTGGGAAGCGTATTAAGTTGATTTTACACCCCCGCAAGTAGTTTTGAATTAAACTTTTTTATACATAGTAACATATACTGAAAGATGGCTTTGCTATCAAACGTTGACAAAAAATTTTAATTAAACAAAAAAAATTAAATTATTTGATTTATAAAATACAGATTATACAATTTTTTTAATATTATTTATTTAATGAGAATTTAAATTTAGTGCCGAATTTGCTCAAATTTTGTTTTAATTATCTTAAGAGTACAAAATGAGTGTAATAAATAAAAAATGAACTAATACAGAAAGAAACGCAGCATTTTAGCACGTCTCTGCTATCTTAAAAACACATATGGATAGTAACTGCGGTATCTATGCTATTATATACGTGGTGAGCCAAAACGAGAAGTTCGATTTGATTCTATTTCTGGCTCACTTAAGCCGGGTTGCACAAAGCAAATCAAAAATGTAACAAGTGATTATTTCTGAAATCAATTGTTACATCACGAATAAACGTGGTTTCATTGGCTATATAGCAATTGTTTTGAAAAATAATCAGTTGTTACATTTTTGATTTGCTTTGTGCAACCCGCCTTTAGTATATGATCACCTAATTACTAAATTTTATTTTAGAAAAACAGTTACATATAATATAAGGCAGCATTAGACAGGCATAATTAAACAGTTTATTTCAGTGTCACGTTTCTTAAAACTTTATCAACGTATTGTTTTTTAAATACATTAGTACTCAGTTTTATTTGCATTTTTGCATTCATATTTAAAATTAAGTACCAATTTTGAAACTTATAAATACATTGAATATTAAAATGACTTATAAATCATAGGTGAAAACTAAAATATGTCACCTTTTTAGCAAGGAATTTATAGTAACAAAAAAAAAATGATCACTTTTTCACAACGGTTTGTAATGTAAAAATATGTTTCTATATTGATTGTATATTTTGAATGATTGTTTACAAAAATAAAACATTTTAAAGCTTTTAAATATCTCTAAGTCTATCAAAACTAAATTATAATGCTAGATAAACTAGTTTGCATCAGTAAAAATAGTATGAAAAAATGCAAAAAGAAAACTTTTTTTTAAATTTGTCTGTATAGCTCAATCATAATAAACGGATTTATTCGCACGCAGCGCATGCGATGAAAAAATCTTACGTATATTTTATGTTTTGATTTGAGTCAAACTTTATAATATTTTTAATTAGAAACTTTTCAAGTTGTAAATTTATAAAATGTTTAAGAAAACATTAAGTAAATAAAATATTTTTTCCACTACTAGTTGTATACGCTTGCATTATTATGTATAATAGTAGGTCGTGAAGTTGTACTTTTTAAATAATATTTCATTATTAACTAGTAGTTAATAATGAACATATTTACATTTTCTGATAATACTACAACAGTTTCAAAGAAAAAAAAATTACGTAACTGCCTACCAAGGGCAAGAGATTTTATTTAATGCTAATTTAAGTTTTTAAATCGTTCAATTAATAAATTAATTTGATTTTAAAAAGTAAGTTATTTGAAGTTCGCGCTTAATTAAATGTGAATATTATAGAATTAAATATATTTTAGATATAATCAATGCTTAAAATAATAATGCTTTTAAACAATTTAAACAACTTTAACAATAAAAATTTACGTTATCTGTTTATTTTTGTGTTTTAAATCACAATTAAGAATTACGTCAAAATTAATTCTATTAAACTAATGACAACTGTCAGAATTACGGATTTGACTTTTAATTTAAAATCAATATCTTTAATTTTAAATTTGATTTAGTAACAGGTAGAATAGTATATTAAAACACAAGTTACAGAATGAACGCGCTTCAAGCACGAGACCGGGTTTCATACACGAGCCGCGCAGCGGTGAGTTTATGAAGCGGTCGAGTGATTGAAACGTATTCTATGACGTGTGTTTTATACTATTTTCTCTATTTTGATACAATAATTAATATTTTTCGTATAATTTTAATTTTAAAACAACATTGGGAAACTTTATTATTTTATTGAATTGGCAACACTTACACTTTGACATATTGAAATTTATGTGTTAACCTAAATTCATACGAAATTATCTCTTTATACCTTTATAAGTAAATAAATTTGAATTAATAAAACGTGTTTATTTTATTTTGGCATCAAAATTGGAATTTCAAATGTTCAATTCCAATAATTTTGATTTCTTTTTCATGTAACGTCAACTTACGATGCAGAGATACCAACTTTGAAAAAACTAACATTACTAAAATTCGTGTAAGAATTTGCTTATTCTTACACGGATTTTAGTGTAAGAATGGCTAATTCTCATGTCGAAATAGAGAAAGGTTTTAATAATTCTAGTAGTGGAAAAAATTGTATATATAACACGATATATAATATACTATTATTTACAATCAGTTTATAATATGACAATTAAATACCCAAGAAAAATTTGGGAAGTGGATCATTAAAAACTCGAAGCGATTACATATCACATTAGATGGTATGTAATAGAAGGTCGTTACCATAGAAATGTCATTACATACTACGTCGTCAGTGTACCGTGAGAGCGTTAGATGGCGCAAAGCAGACCATAAATTGACAGTATACACAATGACTTTATACAGGTTAAAGGTGGATTTATGCAAACCTATTTAGCATTTGTCATTTGCATTTAACTTTTAAGCAGTTGTACTACGGATTTCTAATTACCCCATTTACGCACTTCATTTATTTAAGTTTTACAAATTGGTTTAAGTTTTATCTACTTAAATAAAATGATAAATGCACACTGCAATACTGCGCATACTGACAAGCAATTCGTAGTATGTGCGCTAAAACTAAAGTTATTGAACACGTGTTTTTTTGTTATAAATGAGTGTTGACGATAGGCAATTAGTTGACCTGGTGCGTCAATTTGATGTACTCTGTAATAAACGCCAAGTTGACTTTAAAGATAAACGTAAGTATTCGCGTAAATGCGTAAAACGTTTGACACAAAACGCGTTTGTTTTCCCCGCCAGTTAGATTAACTACAATTTCACAGTTATTGACTTTCAGCTCGAATAATTTGTGTTAATTTGAATGATAATGCACTGATTGTAAATAAAATAGTATACATACCTCGGAAAAAAGCTTCATTCCACTGTCAGGCATATTGCCGACCTCGAGCCTTGCTCTCGGTCGGTCAACCTAGCCTTTCACTGTAATGAAGCTTTTCCCCAATCGGTATGTAATCTACTATTTCCGTTGATCGTCTGTTAATAACACTATTAACGTATAATAATGTATCAGAAATAGATCGTTAATGACCCCTAATAATGAACAATTTTTAACAAAGGAACGAATTTCTGTTAATGAATGATTTTGTATAGCAACCAGTGAAATCGTTAGCAACCACTGATTTAACAATATTGCGCAACTACAAGATATAACAACGGGTTACGTATACTTTAGCTTCTTTATAACTTCACACGTGTTACCAACGTACGATCAAGGGAAAAACTTGAAAACTAACTCGTTTGTTAATCGGCGACAAATAATCTCGACAATATTAACGCGTTCGTTCGCTACACTCATTTACGGCGTTAAAATGTCTCGATTATAATTGCTCTCGTTAACAACCCTGTTCGTTAAATAGCTATTTTCTACGACTAACAGATCCATACAACAGATTGTATGCTTGTTAGCAATTATACAACGTTGTGCATTTTGTTTGACTAATTTCATTTGCGTAGTTAAAGTTATATTCGCACAGCTCAAACCCGTTACCATACAGAATAATTAATTATGAAAGAATTTAGAAGACTTGTATAAATATTCAGTGTAGCACAACTATAAAATTTAAAACAAAAATCATTTAGGGTCGTATAGATGCTATTGCTTTAGTTTTGACGGTACTTATAAAGTAAGCAACAAAGGTTTTTAAATTAAATACTGTAGGTTATGCTTGCAAACGTTAGTATTTAGTGGTAACTTTCTTGTAATTAAATGTAAACACATTTTAATTCAAAGTAATTATAATAAATCAAAGCACTTAATTTGCAACCTCACTACTAGTTTTCTTGCAGAGTTAATTTCGTTGGGAACGAAACGTTAACGGAAATTTATTGAAGTTTTTCTTGTGCAATGTTATAAACGAGTTATGATTATAAAGATTTAGAAACTTTACAAAAAATTTTAAAGAAAACAAGTAGTTAATAACAATATGTAAATGTTTACTTTAATATTTAAAAAAAACTCAAATAATTTTATTTAAAAATTAATGTTACAAATTTTAAGAAGTGTAATTGAAAATTAAGTAAATAACGTTGTAATACTAGCTTAGTAAGTGGTTATGTCATAACATTCCTAACAACATTTGCTAATAATTTATTTATAAATTATGATTTAAGTTTACATTTGTTATTAAAAGTGTACAATTATTGCAGATTGTTGTTTGTTTAAATTCAAACTTTAAATTATTCTACCGATTGTTTTAGTTAATTTAAAGATGTTTATTGGTACCCGTAACATGCCAAATATTTTTTTAAAAAATATTGCCTTTAACACGTATTTACACCTTATATTTGGTCTACGTACAAAACATATAAGAAAGAAAAGTTTTAAAATCGTGCCTACAAAATAAGAACCTTATGTGCTTTTTACAAATTGCAACTCTTACCAAGTTTAATAAAATTCTATTTTTAGGTATACGTAGTGGTAAGAAGATACTGATTCAATTTTACTAAGAATTGATTAAATTTAGAGTTTTTTCCATGTTAGAATTCCTTTAAGTTATTGCCGTTTACAATGCTCGTAAAATTTCGTTGATGCTTTACAAGCTGCTTGTGTATTTTCTAATTTTGTAACTAAAATAGCGTTGTTTACAAACTGTTTTTATGTACAAATTAAAAACCATATAACAAACAAAATAAATTTATTTATTTAATTCACACAATTTTAAATAAACTAATCATTTTTTTTTATAATAATTTTTCATATTAATATAAAATACATTTTATCTTTAATAAAAGAAATACTTGATTAAATATTAATGTTAAACTGGCATGTTTTGTTTTTTTAAATGTATAGACAATATTTTTTTTGTTTTAATGTAAGTGAAGGTTTATAGTAAGATTTAACGTTATTAAAAAAGTTATGACAGTTTATAAATTAATTATGAGAGTAGATTAGATTTTTTAAACATGTTTAGTTTAAGAAATAATTTTACTGCCAATAATATTTTATTTTTATATATAACTTTAAAACAAATTATTGTGGTATTAAACTAAAAAAGTAACCATTTTATGCAATTATATTGTAAATAGGTAATTGTCATGTTTTTTAAACTTTTCTAAAATTTCTTTTGCAATAAGCAAATTTACTTATTCAAAAAAAGTGCAATGAAAATGATAAGACTTATTTTTAAAGACTGCAAATACTAATACTAAATTTAACCAATTAGACTGTCATTGATTATTTGTTTGAACAATAGATTTGATATTTACTGTAATGTATAAAGTTACACCGTATATTCAAAGTAAATAATTAAATCAGCAAACACGTTTAAAACTGTTTAGAAACTGTCAATTTATTATACTTTGAAGGGTTAATTGTATATTCTAAATATGTCATTACGTATTAACTGTTTCTGCAACATAAATCATATGTATTTACACATTGATTTTTATCGTTTAGGCTGGAGTAAATGGACAGACTGGTCTGCATGTAGTGTGACGTGCTCTACAGGAATACAGCAACGTATTCGTCATTGTCTTCTTGCCGATTGTCCCGGATTTAACGTAGAGCAGCGCCATTGCAATCTGTTTGGGTAGGTTTTATAATTAAGATTAAATCTACCGAAAGGCTTAAGTTAAATTAAGTTTATACTTCAATTTGTAGTTTAATAATATTAAGAAGTGTATGAGTGAATTTACATTTTCATTTGCAGATGCCCCGATACGGTCAATCCATTAGCTTTAAATGAGGGAAAATTCTTCCATCCTTCTAGGGATCGGTGGCAAAAAGTTCCGGATAGACCGACAGCCTGGCGTCTAAAACCAAACTCGTATATTTGGTTGCCTTCGTCTCAATTGTTTCCTGATTTAAACGCTCGAGCTTTTCCAAAGGAATTTACTCTTTTTATTACGCTACGACTGCAGAATGACGTAAGTATAAGTTTTAGTATTTTTAATTGTTTGTACAATTACTTTTATTTATTAAAAAATACAGTGTTTTATATTATGTTGTGTTAAATAACTTTTAGCTTTCTAATCACTTCAATCACAAACTTTCATGCAATATAGAGATACATTAAAATAATACATAAATAAAGCAAAAAAACTACAATGTTTTTGTCAAAAAACAACACTACAAAAAATGTCAGTAAAATGTTATGTATTATAAAAATACTAATTCATAAATTCACAGTAATGTTATGTAAACACAAGTTTTTAATTTTTTGAGAAAATTGAAACGGTTTTTAAAGATTAAATTCTTAATTGGTAATTTAAATTTTATTTTTCACTGTGTAAATCAATACTAAAAATTATTTTTTCATTACTACTTCATTTTTAAATAAAATTTTAGATAGAATTGCTTAAATTTTCTAGTTATTTGTTGCTTGTTGTTGTATTCTGCACATTTCAACTACAGATTGCAATACTAGTAAAACATGTCAAAAACCAGTAAATTATTTATTTTGAAATACAAAAAAAAATTTTAATTATAAACTGTTATAAAATCCAAATTAACAAATTAATGACACTGCGTCAAATTTACTTAAAAATTAAAGCAGTATTTGGTATTAGAAAATAAGAAGATTAAGCATTAAAGTTCTTTAAGTCTCCGACTTTATAATACAATCTAATACTTTACTAATTATAATATTATTTATTTTCTTAATAAGTATTTCACGATATTATTTGCCAACATTTTGTAGTTGTAACTTTGAGATTATAAAATGTTAAACTGTGAATTAAAACAAATAACATAAAATATATAATAAATTATTATATTAATAATTTATCATTTGTTTTAATGTAGTTCTAATACTTTTACACGGTTTTATTTGCTTATTGTAAACATATAAAAACACATTTTTTAAATTAATTAATACAAAATAACATTGTGTTACAACACTTTTTAGTAAAACTGTTTATTTTAGCAATTTAAATTACAAACATTTTATTTTTAATCGTTATAGTAGAATGCGTTTGAGTTTTGAACAGCAAGGTTGTACGCCGCGAGTGAACGCGATAAGTTAAGTTATCAAGTAACCTCAGACAACTGGTATTATAAAATTTATTTATATATAATTATTTATTTAAAACTAACCACACTAAAATAATTAAATTAAGTGTATAAAATTATAATAATAGCGTGGCCATTATGGCCTACGCTAATAATTATTCGCAATATGGTCCATTAGCGTCCCCGCAATTGGGGCATTTACACAAAGATCAAAACACTACGACACAATATGCACAACCACAAGCATACACAACATTGTCACAACCAACACACCAACAAATCCAACCACAACATGCAATGATGTTTTATAGCCAACCCCCAACCTGTTCACAAACAAGCAACTATCAACCTTATGCTAATTATCCTTCATTACCAAATAACAACACTGAGAATGGATGGCAACAAGTAACTTACGGCAAGAAAAGAAACAGAACTTACGACGAAGATAAAGATCCAAATAGTAAAGCTAAACAAGCTGGTTATTGGCTAGGAGAGGATGTGCCAGTTAGTAATAGGTATGAAAATCTAACGGAAGAAAACATGGACGAAGAAAATCATCCACCCAAACAACCAAAACCTCCACCCATTTTTATAAGAGGCGTCAAAAATATAAAGCCACTAACAAGCCTACTTGACGAACTGGCGAAAGATAAATATCTTATTAAATCTTTAAGTAACGATCAGGTCAAAGTTCAACCATTAGAAAGCAGGGATTATACTATAATAATTAAAGCATTAATGGAAAAAAGCACCGAGTTTTACACATATATACCGAAAGAAGAGAAGGACTTTCGTGTAGTATTGAAAAATATCCACCCGTCAACAGACATAAAAGAAATAAAAGAAAGCCTACAGAACGCAGGACATGAAGTAACAAATATATGGAACATTAAACAACGGAAAACTGGAAACACTCTGCCGTTATTCTTCGTAGATGTTAAACCAAAAGATAACAACAAGGAAATGTATAAAATTACACAACTCTTAAATACAATAGTACAGGTCGAACCTCCGCACGTCAAAAGAGAGATACCTCAATGTACGAGATGTCAAAGGTTTGGTCATACAAAAAACTATTGCCATAATAGCCCAAGATGTGTTAAATGCATTGACAATCATTACACAAAGGACTGCCCTAGAAAAGCCAGGGATAACGATGTAGCATGCGTAAACTGTAAAGAGAAACACCCTGCAAACTATCGAGGATGCTTGGTTCACAAACAACTACAGCAAAAGTTATATCCTGCCTTACGCGAAAGACGAACACTTACACGACCTGTACAACAAGGTATATCCTACTCTCAAGTAACAAGACAGCAAGAACAAATTATACAAGATACTCACAATATTAATATTGATCAACACAACACTGCAATTGCCCAACAAACTAATGACCTAACAGAAATGAAACATACCCTGAAAACGTTACTTGACCAAATGAGCACCCTCATTAATCTCATAACCACACTGATTAATAAGACTTCAAAATGACACCATTACTTAATATTGCTTATTGGAACGCCAACGGCTTGTGCTCACATGCACTGGAAGTCACATCATTCATACAGCATCACTCATTACATATACTGTTAATTTCAGAAACACATTTCACATCTAAAAGCTATCTTAAAATATTTGGATACAGCATATACTTCACAAATCATCCTGGAGAGGTAGCGCATGGGGGTACTGCACTAATAATTCGACAAGGAATTAAACACTATGAAAAACCAAGCTTTAGATATGAACATATACAAGCTACTAGTGTAGCTGTAAACGACATCCTAGGCGAATTTGTAATCTCAGCAATCTACTGCCCACCAAAGCACAATAATAAGTACGCACAATATGATGAATTCTTTAAAACTTTAGGGAACAGATGGTTAGTTGGCGGAGATTTCAACGCCAAACACTCACAATGGGCATATCGGGTAACTACTACAAAAGGAAGGGAATTGTTAAAGGTGGTACAAAAAAACAATTTATTTGCGATGTCTTCTGGACATCCTACCTATTGGCCCTCAGATAGACGAAAAACGCCAGATATAGTAGATTTTTGTGTTACCAAAGGCTTAGATACTAGAAAAATAATCATAAAACCAAGTTGGGATCTTAACTCAGATCATACACCAACTTTAGTGACATTAACCACAAATATAGTCCAAAAAACAAAGGAAGCATCACTGTACAGCAAAAAAACAAATTGGGGAGAATTTCGAGAAAAACTTAATGAGCTAATTAACTTAGAAATACCGCTAAAAGATGAACTAGAGATTGAAATGGCTATAGAAAACCTAACTAAATCTATACAACATGCAGCATGGCAAGCTACGCCAGATCGTAATGAAAAACAAATTCAAGAGCACCTACCACTGCTGGTAAAACAAAAAATTGTAGAAAAAAGGAAGCTCCGAAAGAAATGGCAGATAACAAAAGCAGATACAGATAAGGCTATATATAATAAAACATCTAAAGAACTTAAACAACTGCTACAAAAAATTAAAAACGAATCGATCCAGGAGTACCTAAGGAACTTATCCGCAACTGAAGTCACAGAATATTCACTATGGAAGGCAACCAAAAAACTAATAGACTACAACAACATATATCACCTATAAAAGCTACAGATGATACTTGGGCTAGAACGAACTAGCAAAAAGCTGATGCCTTCTCGAAACATCTTACTGAAGTTTTCCAACCCCTACCATCCATGACGGACTCCCAAGAAGAAGACAGCATGCGCACATTTTTGGAAACGCCTTATCAAATGGATCTTCCACTAAGAAAAATAACAAAAGGAGAAATAGAAACTGTCATCTTCAAAGAAATTAACCCAAAAAAGGCTCCAGGGTACGATTTGATAACGGGAAAAGTACTAAGAGAATGTACGCAAAAGTGTTTTACAGCCATAACCCAAATATTCAATGCCATCTTAAGAACCCACTATTTTCCCAGTCAGTGGAAGATAGCACGAATTATAATGATACTCAAACCAGGCAAAGATCCAACAGAAATTAAGTCTTATAGACCCATAAGCCTTCTACCGCTACTCTCTAAAATCCTTGAAAAAATAATCTTAAAACGACTTTTACAAACAGTAGAGGATACAAAACTCATACCTCAACACCAATACGGATTTAGGAGAGGGCATGGAACCATCGAGCAAATTCACAGACTGGTCAATCAAATAAATAACACCCTAGAACAGAAACAGTACTGCTCAGCTCTTTTTATAGACATTAACCAAGCATTCGACAAGGTGTGGCATGTTGGACTATTATTTAAACTTAAAACATCATTACCATATACTATGTATTCCCTCTTAAAATCCTATCTTACAGACAGACAATTCTATATACACTATCAAGAGGTGAATACTGATATTTGTCCGATTAATGCTGGGGTACCGCAAGGGAGCATTCTCGGCCCAATCCTTTATTTAATCTATATGGCGGATCTTCCAACAACGAAAATAACAACAATGGCAACGTTTGCGGATGACATTGCAATATTGGCAACGCATCATAATAACATTATTGCATCTGCAAATTTACAAACCCATCTTAATAGGCTGCAACCATGGCTAACAAAATGGCGAATACAAGTTAATGAGACAAAATCTAACCACATCACATTTACCATGAAGAGGAACAATTGTCCTCCAGTTACTTTGAATAATTCCTATAAGAACGGAAGTCAAATACCTCGGAATCAACCTTGACAGAAGACTAACATGGCGAACGCATATATTTAATAAGAGAAAACAATTGGGTATAAAATATAGACAGATGTTGCTGGGAAAAACCTCACAGCTATCTCAACACAGTAAACTCCTATTATACAAAGCAATATTAAAACCTATATGGACTTATGGGATTCCCCTTTGGGGATCGGCTAGCAGATCAAATATTGAGATACTACAGCGCTTCCAAAACAAAGTTATTCGCAACATAGTTAACGCTCCATGGTACATACCAAACACAGTGCTACATAAAGACCTAAAAATAGTTACAGTACGTGATGAAATAACTAAAAACAGTGAAAAATATAAGACAAAAATAGAATCACATGTTAATGAATTAGCTGTTAATTTGTTAAATGAAGACAACGAAATCCGACGGCTAAAAAGATTTAAACCATCAGACTTAACAAACAGATTTAAAAATTAACATATAAAGACATTAAAGTGTGTAATTAAACCAGTGCATTAACTTAATTTATTAAAGGAGATAATCAATGGATTATCTCCTCCAATACATGTAGGAGATATTGTTAAGTTTAGTATATAAGTAACGATGTGACATACAGTGTATTTATAGCTTGAAAACTTCAGGCTGATGGTACAATAAAAAAGGAGTTATAAAAAAAAAATCGTTATAGTAGTATGTAAATACCTAATTTAGAAATTTCAATGTTACGATAAAATTTTTTGTGTTATTAATTTTACCGTTTTTCTACATTTAAACAAATTAACTAAATTAGGCATAGTTAATTTTGAAATAACAAGAAGGTATTAAACCATATCTAATAAAATAATTATGTCAAATTGATTTAAAAAAATAACGTTTTTAAACTACATACTTGGCTTGAAATCAAGCTAAATGCCAAGCTTTTAAAAAATTAATTCTAATTGAGTTGTCAAACTGAGTTTCAAGAAAGCTAAATTTATAATTTATACTTCTTACATTGCAACGTTTTTTGTTTACTTAGCTGAAGTCTTGTTTTGGTTACAACAGCAGATAAGCATAATCGAGTACACAAAGTACATTTTGTTAAGTCCAGGTAGTGTAAATACCAGGAATGATGACGGATAATTAAAGTCAACTATAATTATTGCAATACATAAAAACGTTTTAAAGTACAGATCTCTCAGCATTTACTTGTTTAAATAGTCAAAACCGGTCTAAAAACTTTAATTGCAAATATCACTTTAGACCAAATCAGAAAAAAATTTGATTAAACGCTACAAGAAAACTTTTCCTTAAGTTTGTAGTCGCTTATCAGAAACACGCTTTATATTAAATTACTTCATAAAAGCTGTTTGCCACTACTACTAATTTCATCCCTTAATTCAGAACTAAAAAATGTTTTGAAAAATCGAATGCGCGCGTTGAATCATAGAGCTTAAAACCTATTCCTAAATGTTCTAAATTAGTGTACAAAAAAGCGCCAAGAAGTTGCAAACTGGTCAACGATTCAACGCCCAAAATCAATGTTGTACTGCATTTTTTTAGTCTTAAATATTATTTTTATCTGTAGATTATCAATTTTTCTGCTTTCGGAACTCTGATGCGAAATCGCAAAAATGTTTCAAAATTTTTTGAAAATTTCAAATGAGAAAGAAATCAATTTCAGTTTAATAAAAACGGTACAATAATCGATGACGATCAGTAACTGCTTTTCTGCTGAAACTGCTCTAATAAAGCGTAACGCCAAAAAAAATTAAAAGCATAACTTAAAATATTTAAAATTCACAAGTTACAATTTAAATAAATTTAGCAGGTTTACATAAATTTAATAAACTTACAAACAACATATCATATACAAAGCAGAGACATGAAACATATCTACATATTTATACATTGAATCGAAAGAAATTCTATCGTATTCTAAAAATTTCATATGTCATTTGAAAACATAAATTTAAATTTGAACGCCACAATAATTGTATAAATAAATAGGGACAAATTGAAGCTCAAAAATACAGAAAACAAACTTTATAACATAAAATAAATTAAAAAACTTATCTAATTGAGAAACGTATTTACAAAATAACATTGCGTGATTTTTTAAAATGTCTATAAAATTACCAAATTTTCGGTAATTGTAATCGTGATTAATCTTTTAGACGTATACATCCATAACAAAAATATCGTAAAACGTAATGTACGGTAATCTTCAAATTCGGCATGATTCAAATTAAATTAGTTTTGACGTAACTCATTGAACAATTATTGATTGTATAACCATATAAATTATAAAGGCATAACGGCAATCCTTTAGAAAAACGACGTTATGATTAGCATAAAACGTATTCGTATTTTTGAATTCCAAAAATCGAAATTGAAAAAACATAAAGGTATGTACATATCCACCACAAATTTTCGTATTCAAAAATGAAACGTAGGTACAGAAATAAGCATCGTACAAATTACAAACTTAGACGTAAAAGCGTCGTAACAAAAAAATTCACTCGTAGCAAACAAATGTCATGGTACGTAACGCAAATGCCAAAGTTACATCATGCGTAAAAAAGAAAGAAAAAACCTACCCCTACACTAATTGCAAGTTTTTTCTATAATTATTACAATGAATGCATATTTAGATCATAATAAAACACACAAGACCGTACACCACATTTTAAATTTCAATGTGGCTACCTGCCACAAGACGACGGAATCCTTTTGGAACGAGCCGCCGTCCGAAAAAATAGAAGATGACTTAAGAAGAAAGCTACAAACGCATTTGTAATGCGTAACTACGTTTATACTATTCTTCTTAATTACAATAACAAAATATTTGATTGAGCTGAAAAAGAAGTAGTTCAAATGTAAAAAAAAAATCTTTCGGGTCACCTAGTTAAAAAAACATCTTTAAAAAGTGAGCGAGCATTTACGTATTCAGGGCTCTACTTGATGCCTACAGTTGTAAGAAAAGTGAACCACATACTTTGTGTCAAATGTGCAATATTCCTCTTTGCAAGAATTGCTTTACTCTTTACTATCTGCAATAATACTCAGTGACATTTACGACTCTGAAGATGCAAGCTTACGAAACGTCAGTTTTTTTGGGTTCACAAACGACAACACGGCAAAGGCCAAGTTCTACTTCTTATTTTGGCTCCTAAGGAGAGTCTAGGACCAAACCTGAGTCTGGGTGTTTAACTGAATATGCATGCAGTGGCTTAAATTGAACTTTAATATTCTTTATTTGTTAGTTTCATATAATTAATAGAACTGAAACTTTAAAATGTAAATAATAAATGTCAATTAATGATGAAGACAATTGAGTGATTTATTCATAACACAAAAAAATGGTTTTATCTCTGTTGTACTTATACTTATAATATACGTGCATTATAATAAACAAATACATCGTGAGATTTATCAATAAGTTTTTGTTGTATACAGAGTGCCCATAATTCACTATTGCTATTTTCATTTTTAATAAAATTATAAATTAGGTAAATTAGCTAAGTTGAACCATTTTCCCGTGGATTAAAACAGTGTAATAAAAAAACCAATTCAACTTCAGATTTTAGCAATATTTATAAATATACCATTTCTTTTGATGAAACACCCTATATATTTTTAAATATATTATATAGAGACATCATATTTTGAATAACAAACGTCTTATTTACTGCTACTTTAGATTTAAAAATTAACAAATGAGAAGCGTTTAAGGTTGTAAGTTTTAACGATAATGTAATAAAGCTAGCGATGTTTATTTTCTGTAAAATAACAATAGGTTGCTTGGCAACAAGACAAACAATATTAGTGTATGTTGTTTTTGCAATTTTTTACTGCTCAATAAATAATAGTTTTTAAGTTTCGCGTACCTCACAATAATACCGTAATATTTTAGAACTTTAAAACAAAATCAGAGTTATCATATGCACACATACACGTGTATAAATTAGCTAAATTGTGTCTTTGGTTTATTACTTAATTTAAAACGTAAATACTGCAGGAATATGAAAACTTTAACCGCTTTTTGTTTGTTTACTTTTAAATTTATAGTAGTAGTGCATAAAACATTTGTCATTCAGAATTTTGTTTTTTTTTTAAATATTTAAAAATATATAAGGTGTTTAATTAGTAGTAGTAGAAAATAATACAAGTATCTCTAAAATTTTATATTTTTGGCTAATTTCATCTTGTATAGTTATTACTGCAACAATCTACTAGATGTATTATCTAGTAGATTTTGTAAAACAAACATTGTAAAGCAAAAGTACGCTAAAATAACCTATTCGCACAGGATGAAATTGTTTGATTTGAAAATACTGTAGTATAAAAAGTTTAGTCGACAAAATATACAAATACTCTTTGTCAAGCAATCTGTTTGTTTATTCTTGATTATTAGTGAATCAAACATAAATGTTTTCTTTTTAGTTTACTTCTCGCATCAAACCTCTATCAAATACTTTACCGTGATTGAAATTAGCACAGTATATAGAATTTTTAGCATAAATATTTATTTTGGTTCAGTCAATATTATTCTGTTAAACACAATTAAAATTTAAAATTTAAAAAAATAGTAATAATATTTGATTTAGAGTAAACTTTATTTGTTATTGTGGTAATTATTTTTACAGTTAAGTTTTAACCTTAGTATGTATGTAAATTATAGATTTTATTTAAAATAAACATTTATAAATGATCTTGACTTTAAAATATTATTTTAAAGAAAAACTTGTGTTATAAATTATTTTGATTACTAGTAGTTTATCATATTACATACAGTTTTATAGTAAATCAATTTAAGGTATACGGTTTTGTTTTTTTTATAATTTAATTTTTAATTTATTTTGTGCTTTATTCGTTTATGTATATTCACAACTTGAAATTTAATATTAAAGTGAAATGTCAACGACTGTAATATAAGCATCTACGTCTGGTTTCTGGCATTACCTACACACAAGTAAAACGTTTTTTGTCTCTTCTTTCACTTTTTAAATTAAATGAATATAACGTCACTTTAAAATTAATTTGTAACCACGTCACATTCTAAGATCGTATTACAAACAAATAAAATAAAAACTGAATTGTAATTTTATCAACAGTAAACGTAATTACTAGTATACACTTTAACATAAACATTAAATACATAATTAAATTTATACAATAAATTTTACAGAATATTTACAAAATAAAGAAAAAAGAATAAATATTTAATAAAAATCATTTAAAAAAATATGTTTTTACAAATAAATGAAAGTTGACGAATATACAACTACTACTACTTAACAATATTATTGCACATGCAAGTGAATTTAAACAGAGATGCTTGCGTGCACATTGCAAGTGTAATTTAGTTTTTAGAATATGCGTGTCATCAAAGAAACATTTGTTATCTTTCAAAGGATTTATTCATTTTCATACCAAACGTGATAAACACACACTTCAGCAAAACGTATTTAAAGAGAACGTTATTAAAATTTAAGTAATTTTAGTGGTAATTAATTTATTACAATATTTATCATTAAAATTACATTATACTTTTTTTAAATGTAGTTATTTATTTTCTGCATTATCGCAGTTCATTTGTAAAAAACTTCATAGTTGACAAAGATATATATAATTAGAAAAGTAAAATCTTATTTGTACAGTTGATGTTAGATTTTATTTATTTATCTACGTCGAAACCAATTTATTTGCCTCGCTAATCATTATTTGTCTATTTATACATGTGATTATTTATCTATATTTTGTTAATATATATTTTTTATAATAAATTTATTACGTTTCATCTATAAAGATAGAATTTGTAACTACTTAAAATTAAAAATTAGAAAATTCGCATGCATTAACAGTCAAATGTTTCTTGCGACTAATCTTATCAAAGAAGAACTTAAACTTAAAACACTTACAATGGAAAAAAACGACATCTAATAATAAAATACTAAATACTTATCGTTATGTGCTTGTTTGTCACACGTTCACACGTTAATAAAAAAAAATGCACACCTACAAAGATTTATCAAAAGAATAAGAATACATGTAGAGGCGTTTCATTATGTCGTGAACTGTGACCTTGAGTCGAAAATTGGAGTTAATAAACTAAAAGTCAAAAATTTGACAAGTCTATCTGAATTCCAAAAACGTTAGTCTATTTAAAAGGCACTCACGTCAATAAAAATTAAAAATAATTAGATATTTATTTATTAAATAAAAATTAATTTACTTATAATAATATCTAAAGACCTATTAACAACAAATACAACGATAAAAGCAAAGAAGGTTAGAAAAAATGTACCGGCGAATGTTTTTAAGACGGATAATAACAATATTTTGACATATACAGACTACAGCGCCACAGTTCACGAGATCCTGAAAGACGTCTAGTATTAGACATGATAGGATATTAATGTTGTTATGTGTACAGTATATTAGAAATTATTAGTTTTGTCATTGCATTACGTTAATTTTGAATTAACACAAAAAAAACAGGATATGGGATAATGAATATACAGGGTTTGTGATTACTCCGGCCTTGGTTTCTGGTGCCTTTGCATAAATGTCAGGATAAAATGTTTAGTACTGTACTCATTTCTATTAAACGGTGTTTAGTTTTCGCTGAGCAGCATAAAGTTGCACTTTTTTAAATAGCAACCTATCAATTTTCATACTGTTTGACGAAGGCTTAATTGAGATAAAATGTATTTTTAAAATTTTCCTAATAGTTTGCGTTGTTGCCATTTTAGATCAATTTTAAAAAAAATGCAGCATTAGAAAGATTTTGTCACAAAACTGGCGTTTTTTGAAATTTTTGACTTTGTTTTTGTTAAATTCGTAGATAAAAGTCAGAAGTACTTAAATAGTTCAAAATATTTTTTTTTTAATTTTCCATACTTATTTAATGGCACCCTTGATTTCTTTCAATTACTTGTAATGTAGTTATTAATTTTTTATCGATTTGCACTAGCATTTTTTTCGTAACATCTACAGTTATGGAGATATTCATAAATTTTCAATTCAATCACAACAAGAATTATTTTAATCAAGCAGGTGTATTCTAGTAGGCTTTGCATCTATTAAATGGAAAAAAATAGCCAGTAGAAGTTACTTGTTGTGTTTAATTGTCATATTATTAGATATTACTACTTGCTACTTTATTAACTTTCGTTTAAGATGAATTTTCTACAGAACGAATTAGTTAACCTGATGTTTATTTTGGGCGAATGTGAAAAAAAATGTTTTTTAATGGCCGTGCTTTAAGTATCCGTGCATTACAAAAATGATTGGTTCGATTCAAACAAAACAAGATCGGTAAACTACAAGGCACCTATTTAAACAAAAACTGTCAGAACAGAAGAGGCAAAATTTATAGTATTGCAAGCTGTAATTGAAAATCCAAGTTTTAGCACCAGGCATATTAGTGAAGCACTTGGTACAGTTAATGCTACTTCAATGAGAAGAATACTAAAAAGCCATAAATATCATGTTATTACATTTAACTGCATTAAAAGTTTACTATAGGGGATTTTAACTCAAGAAGAACTCTGTGTGTGTGGATGTTAAATAATTTTAATGAGATACCAGGTATCTACTGTTTTATTTACCGACGAAGCTACCTTTCATAGTAATGGCTGAGTAAATTGTCGTAATTATCAGTACTATCATCAACATAGATGGACGGTGAATGTATGAGAAAGAATTGTGGATGATTTTATCATAACTCCTTACTTCTTTGATGGTCATTTAAATGCCTACAAATTTTTGGAGTTTCCTTTGCTACAGTTACTAGAATATGTTTCGGAAAACACAAAAAGGACCATGTGGTATCAGTGCGATGGTGGGCGTTGCTATTTTGATAGAAATTTAAACATCAGAATAAAAACCGCATTTTTAATGTCACACACAAGATGTTACAACATGTGCGTGAATCTTTACAGCCAAGACTTGAGACCTGCGTACAACAAGACGGGCAAAATTTTAAATACTTGTAAATTTTTTTTTTTTTTTGATATTTTTATTGGTCTCCTTATTTATGTTTTTTGTTTAATAGAAGCAAAACCTACTAGAATAAACCAGTTTGATTCAAATAATGCTAAATACATAAGAGTCAATAACACAAACTGAAAAAAAGTTAGTAATTTCTACCGATAGGGAGTAATTTCCCTCGGTGCCATAATCGTAGAAGCAAATTTTCAGTAACTAATCATAGAATAATCAAAAGAAATTAAAAAAGAGGGAAAATATAGTTAAAGTAATCCATGTCTCTAAGTGGACAAATTGTAATAAAATACAATATTTTTTCTTCAATCAACAGTCAATCCACAGTTATGTTTTAATTTTTTATTATACAACTAATTTCAACAATTTAAATTGTCATCATCAGTTATACTAAAAAGCAAATCAATTAACAAAAATAATTAAACATTTAAAAGAACTTACACATTATATTAAATTATAAAAATTGAATGACAAACGTCAACAAATTAAAAAATTTTGAAATTCAAACTGACATTAAATACACTGCCATAGGTGATATGACAAAAAAAGAAATGAAAAATAAAAAAGTAAGTTAAAATTTATTACTACGAAGAGGAGAAATATTTAAATCAAGAATTTCGTTAAGACAAATATCTGAATTTTCATTATAAAGACGATGAATTTCAAGAATTTCAAGATGAATAAGAAAAGAACTTTTGTTACAAAAATGAAGAATTTTTACATTAAGGTCAGAAGAAAAAGAATGACCAGTAGACAAAACATGATTAGCGAAAGAAGAACAAGTGTTTGATATACTAGCGTTTAAATACCTTTTAATAAAATAAATATGTTCTTAGTAATAAATTTGAACTTACTTTTTTTTATTTTTTATTTCTTTTTTCATATCACCTATGGCTGCGTATTTAATGTCAGTTTAAACTTCAAAATTTTTTAATTTGTTGACGTTTGTCATTCAATTTTTATAATTTGATATAATGTGTAAGCTCTTTTAAATGTTTAATTATTTTTGTTAATTGATTTGCTTTTTAGTATAACTGATGATGACAATTTAAATTGTTGAAACTAGTTTTATAATAAAAAAATTAAAGCATAACTGTAAATTGACTTTAAGAAAAAATATCATATTTTAAGAGGGAAAAATTTCCTAACGATTAAGTAAACGTGCACTCAATCAAGATGTCTAAGCAAACTTGGCTTAGTCAAAATTGAATGACCAAAAGTGAATTTAAAAGCAAATAACGCTATATAAAATGTAAAAAAGTAGGATACTACTTTACTCGAACCACATGTACCACTGGTTTACATATACCTGTAGATCGGTTGACTTGTCCAGAGCACTGTCAAAGTTCCTAATCAGCAGTCATCAGAAAAGAAATTGACTAAAACACAAAAGTAAAACAGTACCACACTTCGCACTTAATGTCGGTTAGAACATAATCAAAATTACAACAATACATAAGTTTACTTATACAATTTAATCATTGACGTTACGTTTACTTAACTTTAAAAAAAACTAGCATCGTCAATTTTCGATGGACTACCTCCAAAGAAATCCTGTAGATAATAATCCTACGTAGTAATTATTCCAGATCCAACGACAGAAAATTATAGCCAAATTGTCTCTATCAGAAATCGTAATTACAATCGCAATGGTTGTAGTACATCAGATAACGGCACTCTTCCGCCCTTTAGCATCGAAGAAATAAAGATTTACAAGGTCCTTGACTTTCACCCGCCATCATTCACCTTTTTTCTTTGGAAACAGTTACAACATTCCGGAAGAAAGCAACCAAAAGAAAGAAAAAAACCCTCTTTAACAATTTCTCTAATTTAGAAACAATAAAATTTGGATTAGAAAAAACTTAGCAGGCTAAGAATTAACCATTTAAATCTAACTTTTATTGCAGTATTAAAACTACGTGTGCATTTGGTGACCTTTAAACTTAGTCCAAACCCGTATCTCACTGTAGAAGCAAATTTAATATTTACAGTGCCGAAAATGAGTCAATAAATTATTAACTAGTGCGTTCATTCGAAAACGTTACTAATTAAAAGAAAACGTAACAAGTTGATGTTTGAAAGATTTTTTTGAAGTGTACTAATTTTATGATTTTTGATTCTTAATTTTGTACACTACTTGGTTCTAAAAACAGTCTTATGGTTCTTTTTGAATAAGTCAAAGATTTGTCCGTTACTAGACATTGTGCTTACGCTGATTTGCTTATTTCAGCTAGAAATTTATTTACTGGTTATGCCTTACAGTAGTACCGTAATATTAAAAATGATGTTTCTAACTACGAGTTGGTCAAATGTCTTAACCGTGACTTTTTCGACTACGATTTGTCTACAGAAATTCATCGTACTCGAAGTCCTCAAAAAAAATTTATTTTGTACATTATTGTAGCACTTTTCAAGTCAACATTCCGATAAAGAAGTAATGCAACAAATCATCAAAAACTTAAATTCCTACTTTGGGAATCACGTCATTTTACAAAATGTTCAGACCTTAAAGGAATTAAACGATTATTGTTGTCGTGTACAAGAATTTTGCCGAGAGAAATATAAATCCTTTTTCTCGCATTACTCTAGCCTATTGGAACCCTATTTACCTTCAAGTAAGTATTAAAATTTTTCTCGCGTCAAACCTCATCGTGTTAACTGTCATTCGTTATTGTTGTAGTTATACAAATGTCTACAATTTTTACGTGCAAATAAAAAAAAGTGCAGCGCAGTGCCATGCGAAAGCAATTTTTTTTTAATTTGTAATTATGCTTTTTGGTTTGTCAAACAGTCTACAAAAACTACAGCGTGTTATGGATTGTGTTTAAACGGTTATTTTATTAGATCAAGTTTTTGTTTGCTTTGAGGATATAAGTATTGACTCTTCTATTTTTGAAACACATATTAGCACTTTATGTTTAGTTGCCTTTTGATTGAGAAGGCTGGTTTTAATTACCTCTCTCATTATAGGAAAGGTTAAAGGTCAAGCTATTGCGTAGTCCGATAAAGCTGAAATTACCTTGCAAGCAATTGTATATATTTTATCTGCTCCCGTTCTTGCTGCTCTAAATATTAGCCGTGAGCTTTTATTCAACCTATTGCGTTAGTTGCTGTATTATCTCTACGTTTGGATGACGGTCTGGAACAACTTTATCTTTAAGTCGTACATTAATATCTGCTAAAAAAATATTCCGCTACAGAATGAAAATTGCATGATGCTTTTCAAATAAAACGTTTTTGTGGTTACGTTAAAGGTATTGAGATTACCGTTATTACGAACTGTGCTGCTTTGAAATATTTAAATAATTTAAGGAAATTATGATTGGAGGTCATCTATGTTTTCTTTAATTTGCTGGTTGAGTTTTTTGTTGACAGGAAGTCAACAAAATATAAATTACCTCCAAAAAAGTTTTCACATGTTTATAGAAATTTTAGCAACAATCTGTGCTTAGCCAGGTTATAATTACGATACGTTAGGTACATTATAAACAACAGTTTTAAAATAAATCATTTAACAAATAATATAAATTAAAAAAAGAACACATAATCACGCTAAAACTGTATTAAGAAAATATTTTGTGAGCGATATCGTATTTCAAAAATTTGTTCATCAACTAACTTAAAATTTTTATCGTTTTTATACAAACCAATGAAACACTGTTTTATTGAAATTAATGATTTATAATTATCTTGATTAAGCATCTAAAAAGCTGTTTAAAGAAACAATACAGAGCAAAAGACAAAATTTCTCAAAACGAAAGATTTGGCCATTGATCGAGTTATGTTATGTGAAGCTAAAAATTAAAGCATTTTCATATCTAAATCTTTAATAAAAGAAAAAGCTTTAAAACAACCAATACTTTAAAAAGCATGAGTTATTAAGCTTTAAACAGAAGGCTTTAAAATCAGTGGGAAATTTTGGGCTAAGAGATTTTAGAGCAATATTTCTAATATTATTGAAAAATTATTCACTTAAAAATTTTAACAGCGTCAACGCCAAACAAAGCAACAATATCAACAAATTGCCGTTAGAATGTGTATCTAATTATCTAATTAATAAACTTGCAAGAACAACAAAGATTATGACTTTGTGGTTAAACAAATTTGACAAAGAAATGAGTAAACAAAATATAAAAGTTTTATTGTTTTTGGATACCGCAACGTCCTATCCTAACTTGACACCTATATATGTAAAAATTATTTTACTCCTACTAAACACCACATCCTATTCTTAGCCATTGGAATGAGAAATTATTCATAATTTTAAGGCGGTATATAAAAAATTTCTTAAAAAAAAGCTTTTACTATACACAAACAGAAAAAAATTTAAAAGATGCATAAAAAACATAAATTTAACCATCGTTTCAGTTTATACAGGGTGTCCCACGAGGTACTGTACATACTGAAATGGTATGTTCCTTAGGTCAATTTAAGTAGAAAACATCCTATAAACATAGGTCCAATTTGCCATAGTTACACAGATACAAGCGTTCAAAGTTTACAACTGATCACACATTTTTTGAAAATTAATTATTCTTAGTCAACTGGGAAACAAAAGCCGAACAATATGTGATTTATTGCTTCCTTTTCTACTAATGTCACAGTCGATTTTATTAAATGAAGTGTAATTTAAACGCAAAATGCCTTCTCATTTTTCTAACGAAGAGTATGCTGATATAATTTACGTTTATGGATTTTGTGATGGAAATGCGAGATCTGCCGTTAGAGAATATGAACGAAGATTTCCCAACAGGAGGCTGCCAAATCACCAAACCTTTTTTTCTGTGTTTCAACATGTACGGACTCATGGTTCATTTCCATCAGTTTCAACAAGATCTGACCGTCCTGTTCAGTTAAATGTGAATGAGCAGGAAAACATTCTACAGATGGTTGATCGGAGTCCAGGGATGAGTACTAGAAGAATTTCTTCTTGAACGGGACTCCCTCGTATGTCAGTACGGCAAACATTACATGATGAGCTTTTGTATCCCTATCACATACATCAAGTTCAGCATCTGGAACCTGGAGATTTTGCTGACCGGTTGAATTTCTGCTACTGGCTACAGGTAAATCCACAATTAGTTCTATTCATTTTATTTAGCGACGAGGCGCAATTTACTAGAGATGGAGTGAACAATACACGTAATTCTCATTTGTAGTCATATCAAAATCCACATGGCACAACAGAAACTAACTTTCAGCGCAGATTTTCTGTTAACGTATGGTGTGGCATGATTGACGATCAACTTATTAGACTTTTTTCTTTGAGGAACGTCTGACAGGAGAAGCATATGCTAACTTTTTTTGGAATGAATTGCTACCGCTTTTGGAAGAAGTACCTTTACTAACAAGACAACATGATGGAGCTCCTCCACAGTTTAGTCGGCATGTGACCGAATATCTAAATGTTGCTTACCCCAATAGGTAGATTGGGCGTGGAGGCCCGCATGCTTGGCCACCGAGATGGCCCGATCTCACACCTTTGGACTTTTACCTGTGGGGTCATGTGAAAAGTTTAGTATACGAGAGAAAAGTTAATACCAGAGCTGAACTAATACAGCGTATCTTGGGTGTGTGTCAACAAACACGGAACAACCAGCAAGTGCTTCGAGCGGCTACTCGGTCCATTTTAGATCGCAGCCGTCGTTGTATTAATGCCGAAGGAGGTCATTTTGAGCATTTGATGTGATTTTTTTTGTTTGTTTTTTTTATGTTTGTTTTGTAGTTCGATTTTTTGTTTTCAATAATAATAATTTTCAAAAAATGTGTGAGCATTTATAAACTTTGAACGCTTGTATCTGTGTAACTATGGCGAATTGGACCTATGTTTATAGGACGTTTTCTACTTAAATTGACCTAAGGAACATACTATTTCAGTATGTACAGTACCTCGTGGGACACCCTGTATATCAACAGTTTGGAAATACGTTTTGCCTCAAAATATTCTTAAAAAATAGGATTTTTGGAAACAGTACAGCAAGAAAAAGATTTTGATAATAAAGACAAAATTACACTATATTATTTTTTTACTGTATTAAAAAGCAAACAGAGTAAACCTAAAATATTATGTCTTTGACCAAAAATTCGATTTAAATAATTAGTAAATTAATTGATACTGTGATTCAGAAAGTGACAATGATGTTGATAATAAAGATATGTCTAAAATGTGTAACAAACTAAAAGTTTTAATTTATTATCTTTTAATTACAAAGTTGAATTAGCTGTAAAAATTATTACAATTTTATCGAAATATGAATCCCATGTTTTATTAACAAAATTTGAAACAAAAGTCAATTAAAAAAAATATAATTATGTAATACGACGGGTAATTGTTTTTATGTAATAAATACACATGTATCCACATGTAATTTAAATATATACAATAAATGTTTATAATATAGGTAAATGCAGTTTATAATTTGACAATATATGTTACAATCAGTTTACACTTGTTTGAAAATAAAAAATCACTGAGATTCTTTTTACTCTCAATAATGGTCACCTCCATATAACAGTCACATTTACAATAAATTTTAGTGGCCCTTATTTAGGGGTTTTATTGTACTAGTATTCCTATTTCATAAAGAGTTCGTGTACTTTATTTTAAGTTAATTCAATTGCTTACCTAATATTATTAATTCTGCATTTTTAATTTGTTGATATTTTATTATTTTTATTGTAATTTAATTTGTACGTTTTAATAATTATTATTATCAATTAGGATACATTTTAACTTAAAGTATTAAAGATGATTTGCGCTATAACATGTGTACAAAATTAATTTAGTAAAGACAAATTTAAACTGGAAATATAAAGAAAGATGTAATTAAACTGAAGGTCCATATAACAGTCCCATTTACAATAAATTTTAGTGGCCCTTATTTAGAGGTTTTATTGTACTAGTATTCTTATTTTATAAAAGGTTTATGTACTTTGTTTTAAGTTAATTCAATAGCTTACCTAACATTATTAATTCTGCATGTTTATATTTTCGATTTGTTGATATTTGATTATTTTTAATTTAATTTAATTTATACGTTTTAATAATTATTATCAATTAGGTTACATTTTAACTTAAAGTATTAAAGATGATTTGCGCTATAACATGTGTACAAAATTAATTTAGTAAAGGCAAATTTAAAGTGGAAATATAAAGATGTAATTAAACTGAAGGTTTATTACGTATTTAAATAATTAATAATATTTAAAAAAAACATAATTTTTTTATTTATTTAATCCGTCAAACAACAAATAATAAATAGTAAACTTTATATTTTCACGGGTAGTATTCGTAATCACACAAGCTGAGCTTTCGTCACACGTCACAGTGGACATCTTCAAAGCCCGGAACAAACTGATTAATTCTGCCATAAAGTCTTGCTTTATAGACCGGCCTCCGAACGATAAAACTGGTTTCCGAATCTCCGGTAAAGAAAAACTAGAATCTTGTTGTGGTCGACGCCATCTTGTGGTTAATGAACACACGTATAAAATTTGTCTACCAATATATTATCGATCCTTATAGCACCATTTGATTTTGATAAACTTCCAAAAATAGCAAAAAGAAGTTCCTTTCTAATTCTATAGTAAAACGAATAAATTGAGTTTAAATGACATAGAAAACGGTTGAACGTAAAAAACTATGTTGCCCAATGACAAAAGTGTCATCAACGTATCTGTACTAGCTGTTAATGTACATTCTGTATATTACGTATCCTGTAATTTGATACTCTTTGAATAAGGCAGATGAAGAACGAATCTACAAGGGTTAACACAAGTGTTACCAATCTTTAGCACTTTTAAGTTACATTTTTATGTGTGTTAAAATATAAGTTTTATCAAAATCAATTATTGTTATTCAAGCATCAGCGAATAACTTAACATTTTGGTCCTACACAGCCGGATGCAAGATGTACATATTTCGAATAAATTAAATTGATACAGTTTGAACAGTTTGACGCGATAATAACGTACACAATTTTTGTTTTAAATTCACCCTTTTATTCGTTCATCATTCATTTTAAGCACCTTCCTCGACGCTTGTTGTTTTATTTTCAATTTTTAACTTTTTCTAAATTACGCAATATGGCTCCAATTAAGAAACGGAGATAAATTAAGAAAAAACTAACTTGTTTTGAAACTTACTTAAATAATTTAAAAATGCATGTTGATAACAATATGCCGTTATCAGTAGTAGATTTGACCCTTTTGCGTATACAAGTGTCTACCGTTGACCACTTTTAAATTTATTTTGTTATATACAAGATCAAATTGAAAACAATTCTGAAAATTTAGAAAATAAATATGCCGAATCAGTTAATTTTGAAGAAAGCGTTAGCACAAAGCTACGGGTTGTGTTTAATAGTTCTTCTCCTTCTGCGTCTGGCTATTCTATTAATAATCTTCAAATAGTCGGACACTGAAAGAAAAAGTGACGTAGAATCAATGCAAATCTACATAGAATCAATGAAAAATGTACATATTTTTTATCCGATGAATGGGTACATCAGCACAATGAATCTGTTACATTAGATTAATATACTAAAACATTGAATTTGAACAAGAATTTGTACATCAAGACAATGTATTATGACTTTCATTGAATGTACATGATTCATCAATTTGGTGTACCAACATTCATGAATCAATGTAAAAGTTCATAAACACAATGTACGATTAAATTGACGCAATTTGTGTGCGTCATTAATTTGATGTACAATTACATTGATTTTATATATGCATTTCATTATTTTGATGTACTAGATTTCATGAATCTAATGAAAGCACTACATCAATTTAATGTATTAAATAAACATTAACAGTATGTAAAATATATATTTAGATATTATACAAAACGATCCAATTTTATTACACTCTTAAAGTAAACATCAATCAAACAAATAAAATTTAAAAAAAATTAACTTGTATTGGTGATTTTTAGTAATCCATCTCCTGGTGGGTATAGATAGGTAAAGTCAACATCAATCTAAAAAATATTGCATTTACAATTAAAAACATTATTTTATACAATGTTCTTACCAAACGAAAATCAGATGGTTTTTGTAGAATGGCCATTGATCAAATATTTCGTTGATAGACTTGAAAAAGTTTTTAGTTTTATGCATGGTGTCCAACTCAACCGCTGACAATTTACCAAATTTCATCGACTTGATGCATGTTTCGCCATCGCCTTTTGAGGCTAAAACAATTAAATATGTGAATAACTATTTAGTTAATTTCTCTTTTTCGTTTTAAATTTGATAACGTAGGAAATAACGTCACACTCACCTATTGAACAAACTTTAGTTAACTAAAAAGTTGACAGCGTATTAAACATATTTTTGCTTCTGTTCTACTGCACTATGGAATTGCATCAAGAAAAATACACGAACCAACACCACCTGACACACTATATAAAAATTAATTTATTGCTGACGGTGAGGTTCACACATACTCAAATTTCTTAGTAAGATAATTAGTGTTGGGCATAATCGATATATTTCAATAATCGAAATAATCGAAATATCTCGTTTTGCATAATCGAATGATCATTCGATGTTTCGATTATGAATAATGGAGCATGCGCAGTATTATCGATCATATGTTTCGATTTGAATCCGTGGGAAAAACTAATTTGTAGGAGTAGCAATTTAAATTTACCGCGCTTAATTGCTGCCATCCTATTGGCCGAATAGTAGTATCCTCTTAAAAATCGCGATTCGGTTATTTTATTTTAGTTTTTTTTATTTGATTAAAAAAGGTTTTCTGATTACAACACTTTACTACATCTACAATATCTACATCTTATTATGGATAATAATGAGCCTGAAATTAAATAATAATCAATCTAAAGTTAATGTTCTTTAGAATTAATAAATTTATTTGATTCATCTACTAATTCTTGTAAAGTGGTTAGTTTAACATTTTCACTTTAATTATTAACAATTTCGGTGATAATTAAACGTACGATTACTCAAAAAGTAATTTAAAATGAAAGTTTCCAATATTTTGAATATTGCGCCGCGTGACTAGCTTAATTAGTCGATTACAGACCTTATATTAATCATTCGAATGATTCGAGACATGGTGTCGAGTTCGTGTCGAGTCGTAGCGAGTCGTGTCGATTTCGATTATTTCGATATATTTGATATTTCATATTTCGTTTCATTCATTAGATTATTTCGATTATTTCGATTATTACGAATGATTCGAGACATGGTATCGAGTTCGTTTCGACTCGTATCGAGTCGTGTCGGTTTCGATTATTTCGATATATTTGATATTTCATATTTCGTTTCATTCATTAGCATCGCTTCTCGGTTGTTTCAAATGAATGATGTTTCGATTATTTCGATTATTTCGAATGATTCGAGACATGGTCTCGAGTTCGTTTCGACTCGTATCGAGTCGTGTCGATTTCTATATATTTGACATTTTATATTTTGTATTATTCGTTGCATTCATTAGTACTGCTTCTCGGTTGTTTCGAATGAATGATATATCGATTATTTCGAAAGTATAATCGAATAATCGATTATTTGGCTATAATCGATATATCTCGATTATATCATTCATAATCGCCCAACACTAAAGATAATGCTTGGTGCTACGTGTGATAGTGATAAGATTTGATTCTGTGTATGTTACATTGAATCAATGTATCTCTTACCTAAAATTAACGTATACATTGATAGTTTTAATGTAAAAATACATTGGAATTATAAACTGTACATGGTTCTATAAAAACTCTACACATACAACGTATAATAATAATAATAATGTTTATTTGCATTTTTCCTCGTAGGAACTACAAAGCAGTTTAGTTATAAGGAAACATAAATATATACATAATAAATAAATAAAACAAAATTCGGCGTTATTGACGCTTGCTTAACATAGTACATAATTCTTAGCTATTTACAACATTAGCAATAATCTAAAGAGACTTACTCGTTATGGCAAAATGAACGAATTTTGAGCGCCTCACGTATATAATATTATAAATCGTTAATTTGCTTCTCATTCTTAATTCTTAAAATTGCACAAATGCCTTCATCTTTGATATATAGTTTAAGATTTTTTTTTCTTATATCGTTGTACATTGGACATCTTAACAAGAAATGATTTACATCTTCATGTTCTTTTAAAGAGCAAATTGTACAAATTTCATTAGTGTTAATCGAGTAGGCTTTATAGTCAATATAAACTTAATTACATTTTTGTACGTGATTCTAAGTTGACTAACAAGCCTATGTTTGTTTATATTAGTTCTATAATATAAGTAAGATCTTTCTCTATCAACTAGAAAATGATAAAGTGTTATAGCGTGTATTTTTTGCTAATTTTATGTCTATTTTTTCAAGAATCTGTTTTTTGGCACCTAAAAGTATTCTCATTTGTCTATTAAATTGATTAGCGCTTGGAATGTTAACTATGAACTCTCCGTTCATTTCCGTCAAGGTCTTTATTTGGCGTACCCAATTATTCGCATTGCCGTTACTATCTTCTATCAATTGATTTAAACAAATTTTCGGTAATCGGAAATCCGGTAAGTTCATAATTCTCATTCAGTAATTTAGAGCTCTTTTTAATACATCATACTCTAATTTCACTTTTCCTATTTCTAACCTAACAATAAAATCAGGTGTACATCTTGGCCAAAAATAAATTTTTTTAAAAAATTGCACTTCTACTGATTCTAGCAGCTTAGTATAGAATGGTGCCCATACTTTACCACAGTACAGTAGTGTTGATTTAACAAAGGAATTATAGATGACCATTCGCGCATCCAAGCTATCAGTTCTTGATTTTTTTAATATTTCTATTGCTTTCACGCAAGCCAATTTAGTTTTTCTGATGGACTCTTCTGCTGCACATTTAAATTTACTCGAATTAGAAAAAGTTACGCCTAGATATTTGAAAGTTTTTACTACACATATGTTTTCGTTGTCAAAGAAAAAAGCAAAATCATTTTTCGGTCTACCCCTAGCAAATTTAATAATTTTGGCTTATGTTGTATTTAGCGCTAGTTTGTTTTCTTTACAATACTCGGATAAAATGTTTAATTGGCGCTGACAGTTTCTAGCTGAGTCCGATAAAATTACAATATCGTCGGCAAATAACACCATAATCACTTCAGTATTGAAAGTTAGATTAATGCCTCGGCACTCGCGGTGCTTAAAATAGTTAATAATGTCACTAATGTATAATGTAAATAGCAGGGGACTGATTGAGTCTTCTTGTAAAACGCCTCTAGTTACTTCAATTTTGTTTGATGTTTCTTCATTCACGCTTAAAATCATGCCGGCGTTATCGTAAAAGTTTTTGAGTAGTCTTATCGTTTTGCCGTAAACACTCATATTTTTTAATTTCCAACATAACCTATTGTGACACACTGAATCAAATGCAAGTTAAAACCCACAAAAATCGCGTACAAACAGGTTTTCTTTTTTGAGATAAACACATTTACTATTGTATACAGAGTGAAGATGCTATCCGCGCAACTTCTATTAACTCTAAAATCATTTTGTTCTTCTGGCACTAAACTTTTTTCATCACTATACTGCATGAGTCGCGTATTAAGTATTTTGGTTAGTATTTTAACAATTGTATTAACTAATGAAATGCCTCTATAATTAGATGGGTCTTGTTTATCTCCTTTTTTAAAAATAAATTTAGTTATTATTTCCGTCCACGCTTTAGGCATTGTTTCGATGATTAACACTTTGTTCATCATGTTTACTAAATAGTGTTCCCATGGTCCAGGTAGATATTTGTAACATTCATTTGGTATGTTGTCCAATCCTGTAGCTTTATGTTTTTTTAATGTCAGTACTGCGCTTTGAAACTCTTCTAGAGTTATCGGTTGATCTAAGCAAGGATGATGTAGATGCAGGTTAATAGATATTTCTGTAAATATTTCTCCGTTTTTTATTTGGTAAAAACTCTTGTAAAAATTTACTAAATTCTGTAAAGGTATAGTTGTGTTAGTGTTATAAATGCGTGGATTCACTTTTTTAATCTCTTTCCAAAATTCTCTGTTATTATGCACTCTTGCTAATTTTTCTAAAATCTTACTATAGTACGCTTTCTTTTATTTGAATTGTTTTAGTGTAAGGTTTTTTATTGTTGTTGTATTCAATTATTGCATTAGGATGGTAATTATTTTTTCTGCACTTTTTGTAACATTGGCTAACGCTATTTTTTGCTATTCTGCACTCTTCGTCAAACCAGGGCGACACAACGTATTTACTGTTTGCTAAATTAATAGTGCTGACCATTAAAGCTCCTGAATTGATTGCTGCCTGTTTTATGGAGTTTAACATATTTTGTGCTAACTTATTAATATCCTCGTTATTATAATAAATTGAATTAGAATTATCTAAAAACAGTTTGTAACTTGCTGTTGTGTTTTCGTTCCAAATATAATTCGTTTTAGTAATAATCTGTTTTTTATTTTCCTCCAGGATACATTTTTTGTTTACTTTCCAATCAAACACCAACGATATTGAAGTACTGCAATGACTAGAACTGGTAGCCAAATGTTCAACTCAGAAGTCGTTTATAGAAGCCGCCGTATTTTCACTAACCCAAACCAAATCAATTACACTTGTTCCATTTGAAGTAATACATGTTATCTGAGCCGGATTATCGCTAACACTACGAACGTTCATTACAAAAAATTCATGACTTTCCATCATGCTAACCAATTTCTTTCCTCTCGTGTTGACTTTATTGTCCATGCTTTTTCTGTTTGCTGTTAGATTTGTTCCATATAACACATCCTCGTCTATTTAATTTAACTCGCCGATTTTACAGTTCCAGTCTCCCCCTATAATTACATTTTCTCCTAAATTTTTTTCTGAGATTTGAAGAAGCAGATCTTCCATCGAGTCTATACACGCATCTATATTTGTATTAGGTCTCCAATATACACATCCTACTATCGTACTGCTTTTTGTATTAGTTATTTCTACGAATACCTATAAATTTGAAATATCAATAATTTTCCACTGAAAATGCTTTACCACGTAGATATGAATTCCCCCACTAGCTCTTCCTTTGGTGTTTTCTTTTGTTGCGCTTGAAATTATGCAGTCAAAATTGTTAAATATATTATTTTCAATTTTATTTTTTTCTACTAGAAACGTTTTAATAAAACAAATTATACCATGAGTTATTACACTTTCACTCCTACTTAGTTTAAATACATTAACCATTGCTTCTACATTCCAAAACAACACATTTAGTTCGTTTTTTGTATTACACGATTTGTTTATATTTGTAACTTGTGGTACACCCGATCTTTGAAAAGTATTTTAGCTCATTTGTATCTAATAGCCATTTATTAAATCAAAAACGTTGAGTAAATTAGAATTAGGATTTTCTTTAGTGCACCAATAAACGTGCAAAAATCAAAATACATTTTTATACTATGATAAGAATGTCTTCCTTCGCTATTACGAAAATGAATTTGTTTAAAACTGGAACATATTGCAACTTACAACGGCGCAAGGCAAAAATTATCAAAATTGAAAAATGTAAACGTTGCCACGTAACAGCATGCTGGACCACAACTTATAGTTTCTACTATACGTGAAAAGTTTTAGTCCACATCTGGCCAAAATTTAGTGTTGTAAATTCATGCGTCAAATATTTTAGAGTTGCTCATAAGTTAATGAATGCAATAATGGTTCATTTACCATTTGACAGAATAATACAAAATTTCCCATTTTCTATTGTGGGTACTAATTATGCTAGTCCCTTACTGATTAAAGATCGCAAGGGTAGAGGAATGCTCAAAATGTTGTTTGTCTTTTTATTTGCTTAGTTACTAAACCGGTGTATATTGAACTGGTTAGGGATACCACCACTGATAGTTTTATTTTAGCATTTAAACGCTTTATCGCGCACTGATGAATACCGTTAAAAATGTATTCGGGTAACGGAATAGCGTGTGTAGGTGCAAATTAAAAATTATTTAAACTTTGTAAATTTGTGAAAACTAATAATATAAACGTATCGCGTGCTTCTACAAAGATTGGTACTGAGTAGCATTTATTACCACCTCATTTTCTTCGTTTTGGAGGATTGGAGGAATCTAAAGTATTAAACATTATATGAGAAGAGTAATTAGTAACGCTTTTAGTTTATCTCAGAACTGCAGCAACAAACAAAATGGAAAACAAATTAAAGATGACAGCATCCCGCCGCTTCAAAGTTTAAACGAATTGTTTAAGTACATCCCGGTAAATATGGAATAGTGAGAGTGGTTAGTGTTAAAACATCAAACGGTGTTGTGCTGTGATCATTCGCAAAAATTTAATAGCAGTTATGTTTGTATATATAATAATATTTTTTTTCTATACGTTTTTATATTTTTTAGTTAAGTCTATTAAAAAGTAAAAGTTATGTTAATGTATATTCTGTAAATTATGTATCCTGTGTTTTGATACTCTTTAAATACGTTTTTCCGGCATAAGGGTGTGTTACCACCGGGAGATGAAAAACGAAACTACAAGGGTCACCACACGTGTTACCAGGTTTTAACACTTTAAAGTTACATTTTTATGTGTATTAAGATATACGTTTTTTCGAAATCAATTAGTTTTATTTAAGCATCAGCGAACAACTGAACAACAGCACTTGGGTTTTAGATAAAATGTGGATAAAGCTTTTTTTTCAAAATATTCCATAAATATATTAGTAACAACCGGTGAAAGCGAAGAACCTATGGCGGCTCCTGATAGTAAAAATCTTCTCGTAAACTAAAATATGTAGACGTCAAACATTTTTTGATAATAGGTACTATGTCGCTTAAAATATTGTTCTCGCTGAATAAAGATCTAATAATGTTAATTGAATCAGGTACCGGCACGTTAGTCAACAAAGACGTCGGGCTTACCAGAATGTCGGTCGGTTGCAAACAAAAAAAACAACTCAGTCTTTTCTGCTAAAAGCTTTAATAAACTTGATGATATTTTAGAGTTTATAAGTAGGTGACAATTCGCCGAAAAGAAATATTAAAATTATGAATTTTAGGTAATCAGTAAAATCGAGGAGTTTTAGAATCTTTAGACATTAAACGTTCTTTATCAGTTTTATTAATTGACGACTTTTTTATAAGTTTGGAAAGTCTTTTTTCAATAGAGGAATAAGGATTTTTGGATTTACCTTACACGACCCGTATGAAAAAAGATTGTAGATTTTGTTGTCATAATTTGAACGATTTACAATAACTGTGGCGTTCTTTTTGTTATCTTTAAGAATTTGTTACATGCCAAAATTAACACAAAGTCACTGCCTGCAATGCAGTAACATAAACGGGGGTTGTGCCACTAGCTCAATGGAGAAGGGTGGGTTTTATTTAAAATTCCGTGAAAAATTGGAAACGCGATCGTCGTAAAAATGAACTAGAACGGTAAAATAGTCAAATAATCGGTAAGGGCGCCAATCAAGGATTTCTATAAGGGAAGCTTTCAAACCCCTGATTACCTGAAAGCTCATCCGGTTGGTTACAACCCCAGAACTTACCTTGGGTTATAACAATTCTGAAAAACACTTAAACAAAAATTTACGTATGCGGCGGCTAAATGAATAAAAGCTCTTTACATTTAACAATTTAACATTTATTAATTGAATATTTAAAACCAAGACAAAATAAAATAACAAGTACTAATTGATATCAAATAAATTTGAATAAAAGAAATGAAATAATCTTAAGCAAACAAGAATAAACAATTTACACACAAAACATTACATTAAAATGTATAAAAAGAAATGCTACTACAATAGCGTTTTCAAATATAATTAAATCTCAAGATCTTGACCGCATATTTATAACAAACAAATTAAATAACACAAAAAAAAATACAGTTTATAACATAAATATGTCCGAACTTTAATTCGAACTAAACAAAATATAGTTTATAAGTCGTTACATTATCATATACTCGAAATACGAATTATTTCTCAAACGCACCAAAACAAAATTAATTGATTTTAATTTCGCGCAAACACTATACGTCTTCGTTGAAATAATTAAATTCAACGTTAGTCGTAATTTCAATTGACTCAAAATTGAAAGCTTTTACTGCATTTTTAATCGCGGGACACTGCACGATCAAACAACAAAATCGATAAATACCTTAATTCTTAGTTGGTGATACCGGTTGAACTTTGGTTCCCAGTGGTTTTGAAAGCTAACACCTTGGATGGACTTCGGCTGCTTCCCAAACAATAGGTTACCAGTGGAAGATTTATTAATCCGCCCCCAAGGCGAAGGATGAGATTGCGAAACAAACTCACGCACAAATTCACGTAACGAAACATGCGATATTAATTTAGGCAAAACAGTGATCTTAATTAACCGTAATTACGAAAAAGGAAAGTTTTCCACTTAAATTCACTGCACCATCTTCTTTTACTTCCACGGTAATTATTAGAAAAGGTGAATTATCACCTGCGTGATCTACATTTTTATGACCGTCAACCAACTAACTTCCAACTCGTCATTTACCAAAAACACGTCTATATATCAACTTTCGTCGACTGCCCTTTCCACAAAGGCTGCGTTCGAAACTTCAAACACCAAAATACTCTCGCGAAGAAGTGCAATAAAGAGGCAAACAATCATATTACGTCATATTTATATAATTAGGACACAGCGTTTCGCTTGTACGTGAAACTGTCAATTTGACAAACTATTATATTACAAGAATTTAAACTGCCTAATAAATTAAGATAACGACTTAATTTTTCCACGTAATCTAAACGATTGACATAAAGAAATTCAAGTACAAATGTACTCGAACAAAGAACTTTTAAATCCACTTAAAATAAACAAACGGCGAAAATAGATTTAATTACGATTATATCTCAGAAGGGAAACATAAATTACCACTGGAATTTTTACGGCGTAACAAAATACCAAAACTTTATCAACAATTACATTGTAACTTTGAATTTAAAATCGTAAAATAACTTATTAAACTCAATCTAAAATTCACATTAAAACAAATTCAAAATACACTAAAAGAAAATCGTCAATCCAAATACTGTGTCCGTTACCAAAAATTACTTAAACAACCAACCGTTTTTAAACGATGGTTACAAATTGCTATAGATTTATCATGTTTAAGAGATTTTAATGCAAAAAATTCCGATTTTGGAATGTTACTTTGGGGAATTCTTGACCATAGAATAATTTTTTGGAGTTTAAATCCGGCGAAGGACGTTATTCCTTTTTAATCTGAAGGCGTTTATAGCATTTCTTGCTTATGTGATCGTGAATACATAGGAAAAACGGATAGAAGCGTAGAAACTTGTATTAAGGAACATCAAAAATGTAGTCAGCGGTGGCGGAACATGTGCTAGAAACGACCCATAAAACTATGTTTGAAAACATTAAAACTTTGGCAAATGTTTCTAATTACTACCAGCAAAAAATTATGATATCCTTTAAAATAATTTAAAATCCTTTTAATATTAACCAAGATTCCTATTTTTTTACCGAAGATTTGGAAACCAATTTCAGCAATCAGAGGTCGGTTTATAAAAGCGAGATTTTACGGTGCAATCAATCAGTTTGTTCTGGGCTTAAGAATGTGTGATAAAAGCTCAGCTTATGTGAAAATGGCAACACGAAAATTATCTAGAATGTAAAATTGTATAACAAATAATAAAATTCCAAGAAATGATAACTTTTATTTTAATTTGGTATGCATTAACATAAATTTTAAATTCAGATACTAAACAATGTGCTATTAAATAACTTTGTGTCAATAATATTACTTATTTTTTTATAAGCTTATGATTGTAGCTAAATTTATAAGTAGTTAACTATCTATTAACGTTTGTTAAATAACTGTTTTTTGTAATAACTGTATATTAAGCATAACACTGTAAAATGTTTTTAAAACAATATTTTAGAGATTATAAGGTATAAAAGGTATTACCAAAAAGGTACTACAGATGTATAAAAACATTTTTTTGAAAATAAAATTTGTGTAATACAACCCAAAACAATTACGTTTAGTTCGTATTAAATTTTATTTTTAGTTTATAATTGTTTACCTAAAATTAGTTATTTTACTTTAATAGTTGTTTAATTATAAGTCAACATTGATGGGTATAAACTACAACGTTTAAACAGTGATGAAAGTTTCACTAAGGTTATGTTGTATTTATTTATGTGCTCTTAATTGAAACTTATATTTTGGAATTTATTATTCAGATCTAAAATAAAATTTTAGGAAACAAAAAAATTAAAAAGTACTAATTAATATAAATTGCAAAAAAGTTTGTACATCTAATTATTTTACTTATTAAGAATTAAAAGCTTTACCGTTTGAGTTCGGAATTCTTTTTTTTTTAAATAATGAAATTCTAACAGAAGTTTTAAATATACTCTTAAGTATTTAAATTTATACATTATAAATCTTTCATATCAAAATAAAAATTGTGATAGAAAAATTACTTTATGTTACTTTTTATAAAAGTATACTTACGAAACCATAAATTTATAATATCCTTGTTTCCATTTTCTAAACTGTTCCGAAAACCAATTTTCAAGAAAGCGTTTTATATGTACCGATAGGAAAGAACAATTCAACTGGAAAAAATTCTGTTTTCTTTTCTATATTGAATTTTATGAGCTCAACCGCCACCTGTTTTGAACGTGCTCATTAAAGTTGCATTGAATACTGATTTAAACCATGTTTAAGTACTTATCATTATTGACATTGTTATTTATAATGTACTAACAAATATTAATTTTTTGAACTTGATTGTATGTTCTTGTTCTAGTTTGAATAATTTTTCTAGTGCATTTTTTTTTTATTTTAACCGTTGACACCATTATTTGTATTTTGTATTGTTATTTTCATTAAAACTATAATTTTTATTGGGATTTTTATTCTTACCAATAAAAATATAAGTTTGATCTTGTTTACACACATACTTATTTTTATGCAATTAAATTTTTTTACATTGCTGTTTTTATTTTTGCGTGAAGTCTTTATTTGATCAACTCAGAGTTTTATTAATAGAAAGTAAATATACGTTACTCAAACATTATAATTAAATTATTTATAATTTATTTAAAAATGCAATTTAAACTGTTTATTGGAAAAAGCAAATAAACATATTTTTATTTGTAGAACGTTATTTAATATTTATTTTACAAAACAATTAAATTAACTCAACTGTAAATAGCGCACGTTTTACGATATTATCAGATATTTCACAAACTATTGCTATTAAAAACATTTAATTTTAAAACAAAAAAACAAATTGTATATTAACTTTAACGTTATTGTATCATGCAATAAAAATCATTTAAAATAAATACACAATGTATTTTACTTTTAGAAAAATGTTAAGACAAACTTGCCAAATTATTTATTTTAATGTACATACATATATTTAATTATATTTTATCGAAACTTTAATAATATTTTACAAATTAAAAAATGTAAGTAAAATTAATTTATATATGTTTAATTAAATAATAAATGAGGCCAAACTTCTTTGACAACATACTATCTGCTTCCTTTTACACATCGATTTTACTTAATCTAATTTAGTTTTCTATCTTTTTTCAGTTTAATGGGGTCATATAAAACTTTAATCTACAAACTTTTTGTTTTTTGATTATGATCAAATAAATGCGCAAATTATTAAAAACACATCATTATATTTTTTTCAAATTTAGAAATATAAAATAAATAAAAATAAATTTTTGATAGTTGTCTCTAACCATATTGGTTTATTGCCGCGGTATTAAATACGTTATATTTTACATATTTGTTAAGTCTTCGGTATACAAAAATATAATTTAATGTTTGAATACACAAACGTAGCATTAATTTAGCATTAACTCGAAGCAAAACATTGTAAATGCTTTTAGTTCTCTGTCAAACCTTAAACTTCTAAGATTATCAATAATTATTGTTTATGTTGTTAATTATATATAAGCACAATAATTACTACATTGGGTAGGTTTCGATTTATTTAAATTGCAAACATATTTTAATTAATACTAAGGAAAACTAGAAGTACTTTCTACAAAATTAGTTTAAGAATAATTTTAACTTTCTTCCACAATGATTACTTTTTAAACAAATTTTGTTAATGTGAGACATCTAATGATGAATTTATTGATTTGGAACATGTTATGTTGACCGATTTAATCTATTAATCAAAACACGTGAATTTATTATTAAACTGATTTTGTCGAGTTTGTTTGTAGTAGTTTAAATACGTTAAAGTAAAAAGCAAATTATTTATTTACTTAAAAAACTCACAAACAAAAATTTACTTGACATACAAATTAAAAATAAACGAAATTTAAAAGTATGTTTATTTTTGTTGTTTTTTAAGTAGGCAATTTCAGTTTCTATTTTTGTATTCTATTACTAAGTTTTGGTATTTTTTGCCGCGTAATATTTTTTGTGCATTCTCTTATTCATATTAATAAAAAAAATATTTTATATATTTATGACTTGCATTTTTGTACTTACTACAATATTTTGTTTTATTTTTTGCTTATAGAATTAGTTGGTGTTATTTTAAAGTAGTAAACAAAAATACATTAAATGTAATTTTAAAACAATTTAGTTATAAAAACCTTGTCCTCAAAATTCATTTTTTAATGTACGAATAGTTTTATAACGTGGAAAATATAGATATAGTAGTAGATTACGTTGATAAAACGATGTTGATAATATGATTTAGTTTCAGTAATTCAAAATTTTTCTTCTTAAGCCTTTTGTGTGCCCAGGGCATATGCTTTTTTCTTCGTTTGCGATTTCTCTCTATTTTGAGCTATTAATATCCATTTTAATTCAGCAACTTTCTTTAAGTCATCGACTCATCTTGTAATCGGTCTTCCTCTACTTTTTTTTCCAACCCAAGATCACAACTGTATGATTTTTACGTTCTATCTGTCTTCCTTTAGTCTTGCTACTTGTTCTGTAAAGTCCCCTTTTAGTAGAATGACTTTTAGTTATTTCTGTTATTTGCGTTCTTTGCCTAATTCACACGTTTATCTTTTTGATTTTTGATTTTAATAACCCTTAATTTTAAGTGTTAAACCAAATTACAAAATATTTAAATGTATTTTCTTAAATTATATAAGTTCTTATAAATGCGCCCACGTTTTAAGTTGAAGAAAAATTCTTTCAACTATTTAGTTCACGGGAAAAACGTGGTTTTTTAAAAAACTTTTTTTATAAAGTATTTATTTTCAACTTTTTAGTTTTATGATAATTTATTTTGATATAGTTTTAAACAAACAGTTTAAAAACTTGCTTGACTTACATAGCTAACACAACTGTCGTAGATCAGAAATCTTCAAGTTATGCAAATGTTCAAAAAACTCTAGCTTGATTAGTGCAGTAAAAGTGGTCAAAAAACCGTTTACAAAATTTGAAATTTTGCAGACAAATAATCAAGCAAACAAAAACGTGGTAAAAAAGATTAATAACCAAAATTATTTTCATAAAAAAGCATAGAAATAATGTAAATTTAAACAACGATACTCAAAACTTAAGTACTATTTATAAGGATCTTATCACCAAGATAAAGTAATGTAAGGTTTCCCCAGCTATGTCCGTAGTATCGTATCAATTCAATCTTGATTTTGAAAAATTTATAGTATGTGCAAGACCACGTTTGTTGCTATTGTGTTACAGTTGTTCTTGTGTTTAATTAATTTATTTTCAATGTTAATTTATTTGTATGGTTGTCTTCATAGTGCAGTCCAAGACACACCACCTTTCCAAGTCTATAAATGTAAGTGTAATTCATTGTAGTATTAAGTACTTTTAACAACTGGTAATTTTACCTGCCATGTAATAACTACAATTTTTATTAAAACGGAAGCCTGAAGAAGTGCGCACTTAGCTGCCCAAACGTCGCCTTCTATAAACACTTAAAGTGTTTTGATGTCCCTCCTCATAGAAAGACATTAAAAAAGTTGTGTTAAGTTCAATTAAGAAGAAAAATAATATATAACTTACCGTTAATATCTTTAATTGAAAAGGCTTTGAAAGATCGATATAATACTTGTTGGAGTTTTTTTTTTATTTTTTAATTATGGCAATGTATAAGATAGTAGCGCCATAATTAAAATTAAATGGCTTTCAGCATAAACTAAATAAAAAAAAAATTAATATCAGTTGCGATATAAAATCTATGCGTAGAGCATTACGTAGCATTTTAACGTTAGAAAAGTTAGATAAAGCTATCGAGTACCCTAAGAATACGGTTATTTTCGACGACGATGTTCAGGTTTGCGAGAACAAATTAAATGTTTTGATAGATAGTATTTCTAAGCAACTCATCTTGTAGAAAATTTTTAGTCTTGAATAGTAAATTATTACATCCTTTGTGCATTGTTGATAATATTCCTATGTCAAATAACGACGAAAAAACTAAGCGTTTAAATTTGTTATCTAAAGTATTAGAGATTTTGGAACAGTTTAACGACAAATCAAAAACACGTAAACTTCAATGTCATAATGATAACGTTAGTTTTAGTATAAGTAAAGTTGACGTTTTCGATAAAGACCAGCTCAGTAATAAAGAAATATCCAGTGGAACTATCAACTCGCGTAGTAGGGACGGTTCTTAATTCATTGGCTAAAGAAATCACTTTGCAGCAGATAAAACAATTTGACTTTTTGGGAGATTAATGACGTATTAGCAAAAGAATTGTTGTTGTCCGGTTTAGATTTTTTTTGTCTAGGGCTTTATCGTGGCTTAAAAGTGTTCGAAATACTATACCGTCATGGGAAGATTTAAAATTGCGCACAAATTTCAATTTTATGATTACGACGAACAATTTCTGTCTGAAATAAAATTAAGATGAATGAATTTATTGGCGTGTATGTTGCGATAATATGTATATTGTTTGGCCGGTTATTATTTTCCTTAACTTCACAAGAAAAAAAATTGCAAAATGTACTTTCTTCAACTCATGATAAGTAAACTTTAGTAGAAATAAGTTCAAAGGAAGCACTTTTTAAGTTTTACCGTAAAATAGAAGAAGTCGATCATTGTAAGCGCCATATTAAAAATAGTCCTTAGTCACGAGATAATTATTTGGAACCAGACTTTAAAAAATGGTCTTGAAAAATAGCTTGAAAAAATATTAGAACTCTCATGGTTACGGACAGAGGGCGTTGTGGTCATGCTTAAATAGAAATTTGGGATTTTTTCGTAATGGGTTTATTTATTCAAAATACATAAAGTATAATCCTCAAATAAATTAGAAAATTTTTCATTAGAAGTTTTTACTATCATTTTAAAAATGATGTGGTGGGGAGACATCACAATATATTTTCTTTAAATGTGAATTACTTTGCTTATTTTTAAAGGAATTTATCAAGCTTGAGATCGTGAAAAGCGTTTTCCTTTGTCTTTATAAAACTTTATCTAAAATGTAAACAAATATCATGATTTTTACAAATGAAGAAACAGTTGACATGTTAGTCAAATTGGCATTTCTTAAAAATTGTTTAGAGGTTGGTTAAAAATAAAAAGGCTTTTTGAACCTAGTGGGTATTCGTTTTAGACCATAATGCATAGTATGACAATTTACATTACTATTTACTATCACTATTCAATGTAGCCTCATCTGACCACAAAATTTGCGAAAGTAATCCAGCATTCTCCTCTATCATTTGCAACAGCCAGTTACAATAATTGAAGTGTTGATCGAAATTAACAGCATTTAAACTTTGATGCACGACTATGCGATATTGATGCAAACAAATATATTACTTGAGTTACATTAACATCAATTTTGAATATGTTAAAAATAATTTATTCTCTTAATAAGCAAAATTTATTTTTGTTGCAATATCTATGTGACACACATAATGGTATACTAAGTAACTGGCTTGTGATCTCTCATATTTCTTTGTACATATTCCTAAGTCTTTGGATATTTTAGTATTTAAATGACGACTAAATTCTACAAATGCTAATACGTTTATAACATTTTCCTTAGTACGACCTCTACGTTGTCTACGGTATACAGGAATGCATTTCCAGTCATACGTAAACGATGTGCCAATCGAAGAAAAACTATTCTAGTATGGTGACGTCTTTCAGAAAATTACACTGCATAGACTCTGCTAGCAACTGTTGCATTTCTCATGCATTCGAAGTAAACCGCTAACATGTGAAATGCTTCTTTATTTGTAAAAATCATTATACCAAATACTTTTAACAAATATATGGTGACTAAAGAATCAATTCCACTAAATCAGTAGTAGGTACTAAACACAATAGCAGCAATGACAAGTTAAAATTTTCTGACATACTGGTGCTGATCCTGCATTTTCACAGGTGACTTGTTTTTGCGCCCATTGAGAAAATTTATAATTTCAACCTTGTTTTCTAATAACTTATGCTAGACAAAAGCTATCTAAATGCTGTTTTTAATTAAACCTTAAGCTTTTACTCATCTAAGTCACTATGTAAAAAAACATACCTCTCTATTAAATTTTTTTAAAGAAAAATCATGATATATGTTTACATTTTAGATAAAATTCTATAGAGGTTTCATTAATATTCAAATATAAAATTTATATAATGCTATCGATAGACAAAGGAAAACGCTTGCCAAGGAGTCCAAGTTCGTTAAATTTCGTTAAAAATAACAGAAGTAATTAACATTTAAAGAAAATATATTTTGATGTTTCCCACCACTTTACTATTAAAATTACAGCAAAAACTTTCTATAAAAAAGTTTCTAATTGATTTTAGGATTATACCTCGAATGGCATAGCGGTAAATCTTGATAACGTTTTTTTTACTTCTTTAGTCAAATACGTACATTCTATAATTGGGATGTCCGGTTGGTACAGAAAACTTATATTGAACTATGCAATAATTATTACACCTGTTGCTGACATTTTGCGTAAAAACACAAAATTTGTGTAGACAGATAACTGAAAAAACGCGTGAGCTAAAATAATTTTTTTTTTATTAGTGCGCTTATTTTATTGTGTCCAGATTTTAATTTACCTTTTCTTGTGTACAAACTAACGCATATTCTTATAGAATTGTAGGTGTATTTTTGCAAACGGTTAATGAGAAGAACGCAACTTGTTTTACTTGTATAGGTTACTTTTGCACCCGGAAACAATTTCTGTCGCGGAACGAAAATATTTGTCGGTAACTTGGGTTGTATGAAAATTGAAACTTTATTTAAAGGGTGTCCAGTTTATAGTTGTCACCGATCATTACAGCTTGGTATGGTTTTTGGGGTATCAAAGGAGAATTAATTAATTAAATTAAACTGGAAAAATTGTACACTTTACTAAATCATTCAGATCATGCAGGCGTTATAAAACTTACAATCGATTATTTGAAAATTATTTTTGACCAAAAATACGTGCAAAAGTGCAACAGTATATACGTCATTGTAAAGAATTTTTGAAGGTATAATAGAAACTCAAGTATTCGTAAGCAAACCTTGGCAGTTTATTTGCAGTGATTTGATTGACTCACTTTAGTAATAACGGATACGTTCGCTAAATATCCGGTATTATTTCCTTTTCGAACGACTACTGTTGCAGATGTTTGCTGTTATAACTATAACCAACTAAAAAGAAGATCGATGCAAGAACGCATTTATGTAAAATATTGTTCTTTTAGCCGCGATTAGACTACAGTATAGCGTACGATTATGTATTTCAGTTTCTTAACACCACGTTTTTATTGTGCTATTGTTTATTTTAAAAAAAATAGTAGACACTCTTGAAAAGTAATAGATTTTCGATGAAATTACATTTTTAGATAATTTGTAAACAGATTTGTTCGAAACATCTTTTCACCTAAATCGCCACTTGTATCTTTGTCAAACATATCGCATATTTAGTAGTTAAGATAGGTACCTGCATTATTATAAATTTATTCTGACAACATGTTTAAGTTTAAAAAAACTGGTTATTAAAAATTATAATAACCAAATTATTCATATATATTTATTTAATGTTTAAATGTTTTGGAATTATTATACACACCACGGGGTTTTAAGTTGCAACCTATTCATAAGTAATCTCCCTTGGAGATAGAAGTTAACGAATGTAATATTAGTTTCAGATTATTTAACACTTCTTTTACAATGCGCTTTATTATGATTATCAAACGTGTGATTTTCAATTCATCTTAATTCAATAAGTATGTTACATTGCTAACAAAAATGTTGGTACAAAATTAGTTGCACGGTAAATAATTGACGTTCCCAATTTTCCGTGAGACTAGTTTTAGTGACAAGATTGGCAATAACATTTATAAATTAGTAGACAGTAAAGGAAAATTCGTTGAAAACCGGCATATTAAGAACTAGTTACATCCGCCGGAAAAATCTTATAATGACTTTATTTTATTCATGTTTTTTATGTTTTATCGTTGACATTTTAGTTTTGTTTTTTTGAAATTTCGGGAAATATTGGAATTTTTGTACAAGTGGATTTTGGGTGATAAATTTATTGAGTTATTTTTTTTGTTTATCAAATTACCGAGGCGATTTGTATTTTGAATGGTTTTAATGGGAAATTTTATGGTAAAACGTATTTATCTATTTTGGCCATTTTTTGCTATTGTAAAACTTGTTTATCGCGGGTTTTTTTATTATTTTGGAATATAAGTTAATTAATAAGTATAAGTTATATGGGGACAAGTTTAATTTCATTTTTTTCGGGATTCCATGGTGAGGTTTGTAGTTTCTGTGTAGGATCAATTATTGTATTGGAAGAATAGTTTTTATATGAACTGGGAATTTGACACATAAATTAGGAGAATACCAGTTGCTGGAAGTTTGTTCAATTATTTGCAATAAAAATGTGTGTTGTGTAATTGATGTTATATCCTATTGTTTATTAAACTTTTGCTTTGGATCTCTTGTTCTTACGGATATGCTTATAAATACGCACTTTAAGGTCCAACGTAGCGTGTACTGTTTTTGTTATGTTTTTATATCAGTTATTTTATAATTACATTTACTTTAACACGAATAGTTTAGTTATTAAACGTATTTCAACTATTTTTAGTTTTAGTTTCTTGTGGTAATTATTATCAAATATTTTATTGAACCCTTCTGAGCCTTTTTTTAACAACAGGTTGAAATCTTTTATAAAAACTGATGAATATTTAAATTTTCTTCAGAATTAATACAAAAAAGTGGCATAGCAGAACAGAGATGTTTTTGCTTTACATAAATTCATAAATTTTTTATAGTATCTATTAGAAATTGTTCTCAATTTTTAGTTAAAAAAAATTATTAATTTAGTACTTCTTAAAAAAAATTAGATATTGGTAATTGAAAAAAGAAAAATCTCTTGCTAAACCGTTTAACTAATTTTTGCATTATAAATTTTAGACTAATGATGTCACAATTAAAAACACTTTTCTCTGTTATTTTTTTGACTTTTAGCATTAATTTCTTATTCTACTAAATTATTATTTTATAAAACTTAAGTCATCATTGTACTTTTTTTAAAATTATTCTATTTTTTAATTTCGAATACTTATTTAAAATTTGAAGTTGAATTACTTTCCATTAACTTTTATTTACTTAAAAAGCTACGTGCATTTCATCAACAATTTGTAGTTAAGTTAAGTTATGTTAATAAATTAATCAAAGTGATTGCAGTTCATGTCATTGCATAGATTTTTTAATATCACACCAAAATCTATATGTATAACTTAAATAATTTAAAAAAAAATTAATTTTACAGTAACATATACCAAATTACCAATATATATACGTTTTTTAATAAATAAGATAACAATGCACCACAAATTTTTTCAATTTTATTTGATCAAAAAGAAGTAAGAAAGAAATTGAAATATAACTTTACTTACAGAGCAACATGGGAACAATTTTTAGTTTACGATCTCGTCGAAAGCAAGATACTTATTTATCTTTGGAAATAGCGGGATTCGATCTGAAATTAGTCCACGCTACTTCTAACGGGACCGACGTCGTACGCATACCAACTACTTTAGATGATAAAAAGTGGCATCAAATAGCCATCGGGTAAGTTGTAATTACATTACTTTATTTTCTTTGTTACAAATGTTTTCAGTAAAAATTCAAATTGCTCAAAGTTTTCACATGAATACTCTTATAATAAAAAGTAATATTTACTTTACAAATCAATGAATTTATACACAAAACAAATAATTTAATAAACGCTACAAAATTACATTTCTACGTTTAATGAATTTTTTTAGTATACGCACGTAACAATAATTGGGTTATTAAAGCTGTTATGAAACTTTTGTTCCGGAAAATTTCATAGGTTCAACGTCAGAGTTTTATCGTAGAAAGAAATATTGCATTTGGCAGCTCTAATTTTAGCTGATTACTTTCTTACACTTTTATTACATATTTTTTATTTTTCTTATTTTTAGTGTTCGAGACGATAGTGTAGTAGAAACTTACATAGATTGCCAATGGTCTAGAACAGATATTTTAAAAAAAGACACGATAGATATTCCAAAAGACTCTGATTTGATTGTTGGATATTTGTTTTCGGTAAGATACGGTAAAATTGGATCTCCGAACCGACTAACTTTAAAGTTTACAGGGCGATTTAGAACAGATGTCGATAGTCTCGGATCCTACAATGGTGAGTTTGCAGTGTTCAAATCTTAAAACTCCAATTATTGATCCGACAGTAAAAGATAATGTTAAAGAAGAGAACAAACTTAAACTTTTTAAAGGACAGAAAAAACGTCAAAATATCTATCACAAACGCAAAATACTATAAAAAAACAATATAAAAATGTAAAAATAAGCGTGTTCTTGTAAATTTGGTGTTCTATATATGTTTTTTTATTTAAATGAGTATTGTAGTAATAATATAAATTGTGCTACTTACTAATACATACTACAAGTATGTTTAGCATAAATGTCATCGATTTAAAATTTATAAATCGTGTTTAATCGTTTATATTAGTATGTCAAAAGTAATACTAATTCTAAAAAGCATTTTTAAGCAAAAAATAAATAAACCATTGTGATTGGTGTGATTTTCTAGTCTACTGTTTTTACAGATAAGTTAAACATACTAATTTTTATTGTATTAGATATACTTAAAATTATTTATAAAAAATAATGCTTATAATAGTTATTTGCTACGCTAAGCGATGATATTTTCGTATTAGAGTTTGTGATGCAGTGGCAATGTATTTAAGCTTAATTTTCAAAACTTTTTAAAATTTTTAACACAAATATTTATTATATAAAAATGCAGTTGTGCATATAATTTTTCTAAATTTTTATAAGCAACTGATTTCAAGACAGTTGTTTGTGCTAAACTTTTGTGCTTCCAATATTTTTAAAATTGCCACTGTATGTACCTACATTTAAGACAATAGACACTTGTTATAACGCAACACGATAAATCTATAGCTTTATAAAATGTTAGATACATAAATTTTAATTTATTTACTAGATACAGTATGACAATAAATGTTACTTACATATGTTTGGTTTTGACTACTACATTATAAAAATAATTGTAACATTACTTAATTAATAATAATATGAAAAACATTTTCTATAACTTTTAAGTTTAATTGGCCAATTGTAACAAGCAAAAATAAAAACTATAAACTGTACGTGTTTTAATTGCCTAAAGAATTAATAACTAACTTAAGTATAACTTTAATATCTTATCCAATTTTAAAAAAATATATTATAAAAATTATGTAGTTTAAATACGAAATAACATAAATAATTTTTAAAATTTGTTTTTAACAAGTTTACAACTGAAAAAAATTTAAAATTTTTGGTTTATTATAATAAAACAGTTTACATGTTCTATTACAATTATTTAGATTAATGTGTTATAAACCTAGATAATTTAAAGTTAACATATTCATTTGTCATTTTAATTATGAATAAGTAAACTGTAGGAATACTATATCAGCAAAACCCTTGCTTTTAATCGACTAAAATATAATACCGGTTTTTTTCAATACTTTGATTAAACTTTTAAAGCGGATGTCGCACCAATGACAATATTTGGGCATTTTCGTTATTGTATGCATATTTAGTATTCTAAATTATTTAACCATACATTTCTTACTTGTTAAAGTCTTAGCATCTTTTATTTCAAACAAACGCGTTTCTTCAAAACGCATTAACTGCTTTTTATTTTTAAAAAATTGCAAACTAGTTGGCTTTCCAAGCGTTGTCACGGTGTCATAATTGTTGGCATATAATTTGTCAGTCGTACTTATGACTAAACGTTACTTGTTCTGTGCTTACAGTTCTAGAACGACCGACGACTTACGCCTAACAACTAGTAAATCAAACATACTGTTTTAAAAACAACTAGGAAAAAAATCTAGTAGTGTAAAAAACAATATAACCAAAACGTTTTTAATTTAAATTTCACAAAATTAAAAATGAATTTGTAAAATAAGTAACGATTTTTTTAGTATATTATAGTGCAGTGTTTTCTAACGTGTAAAAAAACTAAATAATAAATTATAAGTACTTTTACTGCCTAAGAAACTGTTTTTGTATTTTTACACCTTAATAAAGATAAAATTTGGATGAAATCTACGTTAACGTAGATAGTAAAGGGTAAAGCAAGCAATCCACCCAATCGACATACTTTTATAAGCGCCTTTTTTGGTCTAGTAAAGTAGTTGACAAATCACATTATCTTAAATAAGGTAAAACTGGAAATCTCAAGATTTAAAAAAAACTTAATGTACATAAAATTTGTTCTACGGAATTTGGCATTTGTTTTAGTTTTATGTATTGTGTTACGTTTAAAGACGGAGGCACTCTGTCATGAAAGCACAAGCTCTTTCTACGCTACTGTGTATACATATTTTTGTTTTGCATGTTATAGTTTCTAACATAACTGCAAGAACGGATTTAAGTAGAAATAACAATTTCAATTTACTTCAATAACATCCATCAAACCTGAATATGTATCTACAATCACTAAATATTTTTTATTTCAATTAATCTAGAATTTGCAACGCTAATTATTTATTTCTTGCACAACTGATATAATACCAACATATTTTTTAGAGTAACCTTTATCTACCGTAAAACATGAAAAAAAATTGAATTAAAAATTTGTAGATAGTACTACATGTGCTATATAAATATCAAACTTTAGCCAAACGTAGATAAAATACATAACAAACTTAAAACAAATGTAATTAAAGAAATCAGACATATGGACATTTGTACGCAAGAGAAAATAAAATACTATAAATTAATGCGTTTTAAATCTTACTGTATACTTTTTCTATCAAAAAATCACATGATTATTTAAAGAAAATTTAATTGTAACAGAAAACAAATGACCTAATTGCACACTAACTATTTGTATAACTAGCTTTGCGATAAATCTGTTGTCGAAGCTGACATAAAATAGAAATAACGTACACAAACCACCCACTCTTATAACGTAACCTCTAATTTTCATTTTGTATTCACAAAATGTTAACTGTGACCGTTATCTGAAACTGTTTTTTAAGCGTTTGTGTTGTATGGTGATTGTATATATTAACGTTACTAAACACGCAAAGCATTTTATGTTTTTTTAATTTAGTATGATGTTTAAAGGAAAGGTAAGTTTAGAAGACGTCAATAGGGTCATCGGTATGATTCATACTAGACAGGTGGATGTAAGTGAATGTCTTAATGTTTTGGAAATTGTGATTTCTCGATTAGTTAGACGTTACACTAACACGGGAACTGTCATTAACAACGTGATTCTACACTTCCACGCCGGTGTCGGTCAAGACTTTGGCTTTGTTGATGACAATGCAACACCGCACCAAAGCAAGCTGTTTAAACCTAGAAAAATCAAACTTACTTCTAAGTTCTTCTAATTTGAATTACTTAAAGCACGCTAAGATCGACTTAGCACTGGTAGAAAATATGCAAAGACATTGTAAAGCAGATATTAACGGTATTAGAGACCATACTACTTATTAAAAATATTACGCGTTTATTTTTTAAATTATTGTTAGAAAGAATTTTCAATTCTTTATAGCCGAAGTTAGAACAAAACGCATATCAGAAGTTATTTATGACATTTAGCTCCCGATCAGCCGTCGTTAGGTGGAAAAAAGTGTGTTAGTGTGATGTTCGTCCCGTAAAAGTTACGCCCACTTTTCGCTACAGTGACAGTCACGCGCCGCGGAGTGGTTGCTTTTGACAGCTAGAATTTTTACAAGAGAAGAAAATTAATTTTCTGCTGACGGTGTTCCACTTTACATATATGGTTAACGTAAACGCTCCGCGAAATTTTCACTTCTGAACTTTTACAATCATGTGTGTTATAAATGGGTGTATTATTTTCGCTGCTTTTGTCAAAGGTTTCCTGGAGTAAGCATGGACTCATATTTTTGTGATTTACGTTGTCGTAATTGTCATAGCGATTTACGATACCGCTACGTGTTGTGCCAATTTGGAGTATTCATGCTAATTCATTATTTTCCGCTGAAGACTATAATTAAAAGCACGTACTAAATGGGGCCTTTGGTTAATTAAGTCACTTCCGAAACACACTGGGCAATAAGTCATAATTGTACTTTATGTGATGTTGACGCGTTTGACTACGATTCATTGTTTGTACATAAACAGTTGTCTTGTGATACGATCCTATATCTGATTTTACTTTATTTTTCTTAGCGCTTTTAAGAAATGATTAAAACATGCAGATAGTTATTTGCATGTCTTGGACAACCGTAAGTACTTTTTCTCTACTTATCTTTAATTTGTGTATTTGTCAAACGTGAAATACGTGTGACTTAGATATAGGTATTATCACAATTAACGCATGCAGATTTTTGTTTTTACGTTTCAATTTACTCTAAATCCAATTTACTACGGATGCAAATTCACTAGTTTCGCATTAAATTAACGTCTGACTTTGAGATTACGTATTACGTGATTTTGTTTATTGTATGTACTACGATAACGTTATGTGTCTACCTTGTAGAACTTGTATCAACGCTACAACTGTGATATTTATAGAATTATTCTTTGTTACTATATATGTACTTAATTATGCCTTGCTGACGTAATTCTTTTCACCTCTTCTTCTATCATTATTAAAAATAAATGTTTGTGGTTATAGCCAGTGTTTCGTCATTTATTCTATTTAAGTGTTGGATAGATTTAAACGGTGTCTATTATTCTAGTTTTTAACTTTTATAATTTAGCACCACAAAGCTTACAACCTAAATCTTTGAACCCAACTGAGTTAGTTGCTAGCAATTAAATTGGGAGAAACTATTCGTAACAAATTTGACGCCCAAACGTCAAGGGACTCGATTTCGTGTGCGCAGTTATAATTATTTTTATTTTTATTGATTCTATTACCTCTTCCATGTTATTACTAGGTTCGACTTACTCAAAGTTTTGCTTTGCTTCTTATGGTGTTGTTACAAGACCTGGCTTTGTAGATGGCTTGCTTATTTTTTTATACGAACCGAAATTTTTTACGTTTGTGGAATGATTAATGAATACTATTCGCAGTCGTACAATAGGAGTTGACAAATCCATCGATACTTATGTTACCACCATGCGAGCAAGTACAGCTCAAGATTATTCAAACATTTGTGTTTGTTGTTATCAAGGTGATAAACTTTTACGTACTGTTTGTTCTCTTCTTTTTCTCCCCTCTAATTTACTTTCAGTTTCTAAGATCATTAGGCCTACTACTGATCCTTGGTATTTGGGTCTGATGTCTAAAGTTACTACTTTTCCTCCTCGTTTCTCTCGTTGGTGTGTTTAGAAAATTTGTTTCTGTAAACGGGTACGTGTTCTTTCTTCTAATCTTTGCGTTTAGAAATTGGTTGTTTCATCAAACCAACGCAAGCATCTAATCTACAATTATCACATTCCATCTGGCTGTGATCAACGCAGTGTTAAATGCACTTCGCTGTCACTTTTACTGGTCTCATATGATTACTAAGGTTGCTAAGTTTATACGTGATTTTTCTTGTTTGAACTTACAACAAAGCAATCCTATTACGTTACGTCACGCATTGCCAGAAACGAGAAAGCTTTCTAACACTCGGACGGCTACAAGATCTGTACACGTTTACATAAAGATTCTATGCTTTCTCCAAATGTAAAAGCGTCTTCTATTGCTATTGCATCTACTTCGTCAGTTGCTTCTGACTGTGCTTTGCTGTCTTCTTCTTCAAATTGCTCACTGTTAGGGTATTTTTTGGGTTTTCTTGTTCTTGGAATATTTTAATCCGTTTTTTGGCATTTACGTTTCAGCGTAACATTCCAACACGACAAGCACTGACTAACCATGTTCGATTACCAAGTAAAGCTTCTCATTATTTTTTATTTCCTTCTTTTTTCTTTATTTGTTTATTTCTTTTTGTTGATTGGAGTTTTCTTTTTTGTTCTTTGGAGTATCTTTCTGTTTCATCAACTTTTGCAGACATTTGATTAGTGATACTTAGCGAAATTGGAAAAAATCTTTCATTTACGTTTCTTCTTGGGTTGGCTGTTATAGTCTTTAGGTTGGTTTTAGTTTTTAGAATGGTATCCTTGGCGTATGCGTAAATTTCTATTTTCGATTTTAGCTAGTGTCAACTTCCCAAGTTGTTATGTTGCTGGGGGGGAATTTCTTATGTTAAAAGTGTTTTGGCGTGATGTTCGTCCTGTATGTCATGCGCCGTGGAGTAGAGTTCTAGGAAACTATCACTCTAAACTGTTCTGCATAATTGTTAAAATCAGGTTGTATTAAACAATAATGTCTATTGACAGATTAGCAACAAATGTTATATGTATTACTCATTGAATATTGAAATAATTGAAATTTGTACTAATATCAAACAAATCCTTATAACTCATTAACGGTTAAAAATGAGTATAGGGAACCCTTATACCAATTCATCCAAAAATTTATTGAGTTCGTCACCATCCTAACAGGTACAGGCTGTTTGAAAAAAATAAGTTTTACGCATATAAAAGTTATTAACTTTGGCATTATATTATGAACACTCTGTATGTGTATTGGATCTTTACTAAATGCTGTTAAAAAAATGGCAATTTTAATAAATAGTGATAAAAATATCGCAGCTTAAACTTTATAGTTTGACTGAATATGAATTTTTAAAGTTGATGTTACAAATGTGAAAATTTTTAAAAATATCTAAATATCTCAAAAATCGTTGAATTTTCGAATAATGAGCTATGACAAGATTAGTTTAAAATTACATGTAAAATTAAAAAAATTAATAAAAAATATAGCATTCAATATTTAAAAAAAACTTGATAGGGTCTTTAATATATTTAAATTATAAAGCCAATAACCATTTACCTAATATTTCAAAAAATCAAATTTACATTATAATTGGAAGTATAAAAACTTTTAACGAACGCGTTACGTGAAAAACCCTGAAAAACCGGTCAGCGAGGTTTTTACTTTTAAATATTCACAATCATCTGTGTTATAATTAGGTGTATTATTTTTGCTGTTTACGTTGATTTTTTCGTAATTGTCATAGCAATTTACGACACCGCCACGTGTTGTGCCAATTTGGAGTGATTCATGTTAATTACTAGATTCCGTTAGAGCTTATAATTAAAAGTACGAACTGTAAGAGGTTCTTCGTTAATTAAGCCATTTCCAAAACAATCTAGAGAATAAGTAGTAGTTGTACTTCATGTAATTTAAATAGCTTTGGAGACACGCCTACAATAAAAATAGTAAAAAACCACTCGGATGCTTCACGCATTTAACTATGATTCATTGTTTGTCGATAAGCAATTGATTTGATCTTATATCTAATTTTATTTCTTTTTTTAATCGCTTTTACAGGTTGATTGAAGCAAGCAGATAGCTATCTGCATATCTTGGACAACCGTAAGTACTTTTTTTACCTGTTAATAATTTGTGTATTTGTCAATTGTGAAATACGTGCGATTTAGATATAGGTATTATTACAATTACCGTATGCAGATTTTTGTTTCTACGGTTTTAATTTACACTAAATACGATTTGCTACGGGTGCGAAATCACTAGTGTTACATTAAATCAACGTCTAATTTCAATATTACGTATTAGTTGATTTTGTTATATTGTATGTACTACGATACCTTTATGTGTGGAGCGTTGCCTACCCCCAGGACTGATATCAACGCTATAACTGTGATATTTATAGAATTATTCTAAACATGTGCTTAATTCTGCTTTGCTTACGTTACTCTTTTGACCTCTTTTTTTATTATTAAAAATAAATGCATTTGTAGTTATAAATAGTGTTTTTTCATTTATTTTATTTCAGTGTTTGATAGATTTAAACGGTGTCTACCATTCTAGTTTCTGTTTTGGCGCATTTTTAACTTGTTTTAAATTTAAGTAGCACAAAGTTTACGACCCAAATCTCCGAACCCAACTAAGTTAGTCACTAGCAATTAAGTTGCTAGAAAATCCTCGTAACAAATGCCTAATTTAATGTTTTTACATTTATATAGATCAGCGTTCTCAAAACTTTTTAATTTTTGTACCACGAAACAAAATCTTTACATTTTGGCTTACCATTACCTAAATTTGCACTGTACATTATTGTATATTCTAACAAAAAGTTGAGCAAAATTGATATTTTTGCGTACCACTGAGCACGTTGTCGAATATTACTTGTGATATCGGTACCATCGTTTGCAAAATCTTGCACAAACTTTTAAGTTGGTACTATCACTGCAGTCATTTGATAAATTTAATTTAGGTTTTTCTGCTAAAGATTCTTCCTCTAATGTAACTCGCGTCTAACATTGTTTTTTTTTATATGTTTAGGTTTTAAGACAGATTATCTTAAACATATAAAGCAGTAATTTTACTAATCTTATTATTTTGATTATAATATTTCCAAGTTGAAACCTAAAATTAAAATGAAAAACATGCCATATAGAAAATAGAATTTTTCAATAGTACAAATACAAAAAAATGAACATTTAGAAACCAAAAAATATCGTTATCATTAAAAATTAAAATACTCTACCTCTTCAATAGCCCATTAGCGTTATAGTTCGTACATATTTTGACACTGATAAAGTGATTGAAGTAATAAATGTAATAACTACAACTACAATTAATTACCACAGAGCAATAAAAAGTTTTTGTCTTTTATCACTTCTACATTATTATTCTCCAAGTGTGTGGTAGCGAGTTTTATTATGAGACAAATGCAATACCATATGTCTATGTGCAATAAATACTAAATTTAATAATACTATTTAGGAAAAAAAGTAGATATGGTTTTAAATATTCTTAACGATATCTTACTATAATAATAAACCTGGCATAAATGACAGTTCTCGCGTCTATATAATTAAGAAACATTATTGTACCTTAAGGACTCAGAAAAGTAATTATTCTGGTGGATGTAAAATATATCAGAACATGCAAAAAATAAATGTCTAGTTTTAAATTAGTTTTTATTATAATTAGTTTTATTTTAATATTTATTAATAAAATAGTTATCAATCATCTTGTTTTTGAGTATGAGTATTGATTTATATCTAATTTTACTTTAAAATTTAAATTTCAAAAAATTTTCATTATTAATTCTTTAAATAAATAACAAATACATTTTGTTATATAATAAATATTACTACATAGACGTAATAAAGTGTAGTTATAGTAGTAAGTATGTATTACACAGTAATGTAGGTTTTCAAACTTACCAGTTACATAAAATAATTTAAAAATAATATATTACAGATAGTTTTTCTTATTTAACTAAAATATTAATTAATCAATAGATATACCGCGTGTATTTGTTTTTCATTTTAGTATTATTGTTTATATTTTACACATCGCGCATTATTCAATTTAATGTGTGTTTTAAAAATTAATATTAAAAATAGTTATTCGTTTAGTTAAAAAAAAAATTTTTTTAATTTTTTCAAATATTTTAAGCTATTGTCAACTAATTTTACAAAACTTCTTTTTATTTATTATTTTAGATTGCATCAAAAACATTTGTAAAAAGCTTAAATATTGAACAAATTATGATTTTTAATACGAATGAAGCTTTTGGTGCTTATAAATTTATATACATGGTCATCTTAATTAAATTAACTTGTCGTGTGTATTGATTTTCTCAACAATTTACTTCACTAAACATACCTACCTTACAAAATATTGGGTTTCACGAATACCTATAGATCAAGTAGTTAGAAGGTAATATGTATATGAGTTACGAACATAATTTATTAAAAGTTACATAAATGTGAACAAGCATATAGTATAATAAAATTATATGATAAACTAATAAATTCATGTAAAATGCAGAAAGCGATTATACTTATTAAACCTACAAAAACATTTATTTGAAGATATTAACAATTAGTTTTTAGTAGTTTTAATATAGTTTAATTGAATAAAAAATTAATATACTCTACACTGATTTGTAGCTTACATAGCAAGCTCAAGCTTTTGTATTACTGTAACAAATGCTTCTTCTAATATTGAGGGTTTCAAGTGAGCTTTTCTTATCGACGAACTGCTACTTTGTTCTCAAAACCCGCATTAAGCCTATGAATACAAATGTTGGTATAGTTGCAATTGTGTTTGTTTCTGCTTTAGAAACCAAGAGTACATTGTATATGATATTATGTACATGTAACGGGTACACTATTGTTTAGATACAAACTTTTGTCAGGCTAACACTTTTACATTCTGTTTTTGACAAAATACACAAATATAATGTAAGTAGTAATTTAGCATATAAACATGCAAATAATTGTATAAATACATTTAAATTTAACTCAATTTTACTTTACATTAAAACATTAAACTGATTAGAAAAAATCAATATTCAGTTTACAAAAAAATTGTATGCTTTTATAAAAATTTCGATTAATTAAAAATCAAATCTTGTAAATCTTTATATATTTTTAATTTAACATTAGACGTTGCAATGCAACTTATATGATCATTAATCTCTGTTAAAAACAGCTCTTTAATAAAAACATTGCATTTTTTTAACAAAAGCTTTAATTCGTTTTTGGAGTAACAATTATATATTCTAATTTTTTATTTTAATGATGATTTTATTCTCAAGTCTAAATTATGTGTAGCTATGTAACAATTTTTAAAAAAATTATTTGATAGTAATTTTTTATATTATTTTTATTGAATTTGCTTATTGCAACAATGTCTATTTTTGTGTTATCACAAAATTTTACCACTTTTTTGAATGCTACTAGATGTCATTATACAAATAGACTGTAAACATACATTTATAACCGGCGAATGTACTATTTATTGGAAAATGAAAAATTATTCTTGCCGATAAAAATTGAGCATTCATCCATCTGTTGATCAACATATTTACTTACGACTTTGTTAACTGTTCACTGCATAATCATATTAACTTGTACCAATATTTTTATGAAATACTTTAGTTAATATCAAATTGTTGCTTTTTCTATTTTTAAATATAAGTATAACTTATGTACAAGTATTTTATCATTTTTCACTGAAAATTAGTAGTTTCGAGAGAAAACTACCGACAAACAGTTTAAGAAACTTTGTTATGTACTAATTTTTTTAGTAGAAATAGATACATGCAAATATTAAAAATACTGTTGTAAGTAGAAAGAAATTAATAACGATATGTTTATAAATTAGTAATCTTGAAGATTTGGTTCTGCTAACATGTAAAACCTTGACCAACCGCACTTTTATTTATTTATCTATTTATACCGATAAACTAGAAGTAGTGATAAATTACGTTTGGTCTTGTGAACATGGTAGATCGACAATGGCAAAGTCTATAATAATGACATTAAAAATCTTATATAATAATCAATAATGATTTTAAACAATGCAACGTTCGTTTGATGTTTATACTGATTCTGAATATATAATTAGCAAATTCAATACAATTAAGAAATTTCAATATGGAGTACTATAACGATTATAATTTAATTATTAACAAAATATTTAGACATTACAACTAAGCGTAACTAATTAAATCTAACGATGTTTAAGAAAAACAACGTACATTAATTTATATGTTACTATCACTAGGTCCGCACTTTCTAATTTTATATAAAACTGATACTTGTTTACGTTAACAACACGTATGCGACGTATTTATGTTTCACTAGTCGGACACTTGATTTATTTAAACCCACAAAAATCTTAATTCTCGATTTTATTCGAAAAATTGACCTCGGCTCTCTTGGAATACTTTTTATGTATGTATTTCTGTTATCTGTGTCTAGAATATTTAACATCCTTCGGTCATTGTCTCAAAGTTGACAATAATTTTGTGAACGTTTCACTGCTCCTTTCTTAAGACTGTTTTGTCTCAGAACAGGAGACTGGATGCGAACTGGTAAAAAGGATCATAGCGATAGCGGCAGCTCTCTTCATTTCGGCAACTTCTTTAAACATAAAACCAGCAGTCAATGAAATTTTCCTAATGTCTTTTTTACGCCAAAGTGTTTTTCTGATGTATCATCGTGCAGATGCTGCCACACTTGTGACACTCGGCTCTTTGGCACTACCAGCTAAAGTCTATTTCTTGTGCCCTCGACGTTCTCTTGAGATTGATTAAGAAAACCGCTTTCCACTCTCAAAGAGTCCTACTGCGTCTAGTATGTTTTGATGTTTTCGTTCAAAGCACTCACTTCTTCCCAGGTTGGTCGTTTTTGCTTTCCAATTCAGGATTACTCTTATTTCGGGATCGTTTTCTTGTTTGCGACGCAATTAGTCAGGTTTCCAATCGTCATCATTCATCACAGTTCTTTAAAGACATTCAATCTTTTCTTCAAGTTGCGAACAATGGCTGCAATCCGCCGGACATGATCTTCTGAACAGAGCGTCAGCGTTCCGATGACTGCTTTGGGAGGGTTTTCTGTATCATCTTAATACTCTTGTAGTTTTTCGATCCATTTTGCTAGTTTTCTTTCCGGATTAAGTAACAGTATAAACATTCAATTTGTCATTATTTTATCACCACTACTTGGTTTATGAACAATTTAAATTACATATATCTTTACAAACAAGTTAAACCATTTAAAAAAAATTCAAGTGACAAATGTCATAGTGAAAAAACCAAAACTTTACTACAAAATTATTTAAAAAAAAGATAAAGTAATAGATCGCTATAAAAACGTTTATTTGTAGGGTAGGACTTCTGAACTGGAAATTTATAAGTTATTTTTTTTGTAAGGGTTCTTGCTTTTTTATTTTGTGTCAACAGTTTTAATTAATAATCAATGCGCTATAAGAATTTGTATTAAATGTTTTGTTTATGATAATTGGAATGCAAAATTTTAGTAGTCAGTGCAAAATATTTTTGTTTATATGCAAGGACAAAAATATATGTATTTGTTTTTTATCTTACAAAGAATGTCAAAATAACCATGGATTTTAAACTAAATGTAATAGTCAACGAAAATCAAGTATCATGAAAGGATTACACGTAAAGCAAGTACAATTTCTAGGGCGACAGTCCAATTTTCAAAATGCGCGTTGAATACGTAGTTTTTAGTAATTCTGTTTCAGCAGAAATATTAAATGCGCCTGTGTAATTTAAACGAAAAAACAACTGTTAAGAATTGAAAACACTTCTATCGGTTTTTTTGCTTTTATTCCTAACTATCTTTTATGTACAATAATTTACAATCTTTAAGTTTGAAGTTACTTGGTTTAGTTACTATTGTCGACTCTCCGTTTTTACATGGTTCATCCCTATATAAGCTCTTGCCTTATGCGCATGACGCACTAACAATAACCAACCCTTAAGTGGGGCAACATATCAAATGCACAATAAATGATTGACTGCAATAACTAAATAATTAACAACAACTATAAGTATTTTATTGCTAATATATTAAAACTGCAACTGAATCAAATCCAAATAATATTGCTTTATTGATTTATAAATGACTGCCTCTTAACACTTTAAAAGCTGCTACTACTAGCTTCTACATTTACATAGGAATTACCTACTCGAAAGAATATAATGAAATTAAATGTTAAACAACACATATTTTACTTATTTGAATTCATTATACAATTGGTTGTAACATGAATATTGACAGAAACGATTTGAAATATAGAATATACCTACTCAGTGTTGGAATCTTGGTCACTACTATTGTCGCTTTCATTTAAATTTATTATTAAAGGTTGAACATCTTCCTTGTCAAAACCTACTTATCGGTTTCAGCAGTCTTGCATAATTTTTTGGCAGTGACTAACTGAATTTGTTTGTTTGTTTCTTTTAGTAATTGGCAAAAGTAAACAAGGTTTGTATTGGGTAATATTCACTTATTTTGACGCCTTTTAAATTTAGTGTATGATTAGCACATCGGGACTTGCGATCCGCTTGTCGTTACAACTGAGTTTGTCGCTTGCCTTTAAATTACAAAAAACATTTTTTAACAATTTAACATGTAATTATAAAATGATTACTTTTTTAATGTATTTTTCAATTTATTGTATTCTTATATAAACTTTGCTTTAGTGTGTAAAATTTGCAATAAAATAGCGTCTAGATTTGTATGGCTCCAGTGTTGCTTATTAAGTCGCTGTAAATATAACTGCTGCAATCATCTATTGGTTAGTGACTACTTCTGGTATTAAATTACCTTACACTATATACATATGTCTAAGTACATTAAGATATAAAGCAAAACAGATCTACCTACTATGAAACACTAGCGTCGTTGCTGCATAAAAAAATTATGTTTTTCTTTAGTATAAACACAGTATAAATTTAAGTTCAATCGAAATTTTGATATGAAAATAATAAGAGACAATATTCTAAAAATAATATTAATTGCAAATAGTACCATTTATCGAAAAAATTGTTAAGAAAGCACTATGTTTAAAATTATGTCAATGTGTTACAGTATAAGCAACCGTAACCTGCAGTAAACGGTAGCTCAAAGCTTGATTCTTGGTGTGCTGATTATAATCTAATTAAAAGATCGTCAAAACAAAAAAAAGAATAAATTGAATCAATGCAAATCTAGAATAAATTAATAATGACAACATAGATATCTAAGTCGTTCGTATCTACGTTCGACACCAACACAAACTATGAAATAATAAAAAAGAGTTACTTACGGTTTTTTCCTGACATGAATTTAGCTAATAGCATATCTAAACTAATTTCCTAAAATTATAATGATATTACAAGTAATGTTGCGAATAGTTCATCTAATAATTATTATAAACAGAATGCACCAAGCTTCCAACTGACTCTTTTATTGATACAATCGCAGGTGTGCTACTGAGTCTTTGAAATTAAGTGTCCATTTTATGATTATTCCCCAAACTAAACTATAATTAGCCATTTAAAACTTATGTTGTGTTTAATTTTTGCATGCGTACACATTCCAGTTTATCGAATCAAAGAAAGAAGAAAATATTTAACAAATTATAAGGTAGCAAACACGTCGAGGTAACCCAACTTGCCCAACAAAACTCTCATAAGTAATACATAAAAACAAACTTGATTTACCTATTAACAACGAAAATAGTCTACGATACTTAAAATGTAGATGTCACTGGGCATAACTTTAGTTCACGTGCTGTCTTTCTGAACGTCAGAAACAGAAGTCAAAATTAACATTTTTTATTCGTAAAATGACATCTACACCCAGAACCCAATTTATACAGCACAAAAACTATACTAAAATATTTTTAACATATAAAAATAACAAACAAAACACCACAATTTGCTATTGCTTGACTGGAGCCGGATGCTGTGCCTACTGTACAACTACATCTTATGCGCCGGTTAAAAAGGATTGATCGCCCTTTCCAAGCTCCATCAAGACCGCCGTATGAGCCCCAAAAGCTATTATGTGTAAAGCTTGAAGCTACCGAGTCGACGACAATTAATGTTTCCGTACACCTTTAAATCTATTCAACAATGAAATAAAATAAATGACAAAGCACTGGTTATAACAACAAATACATTGATTTTTGTTAATGAGAGAAGAAGAGGTTAAAGGAATTACGTAAACAAAGCAAAATTAAGAACATATATTGTAACAAAGAATAATTCTATAAATATCACAGTTAGAGTTAGAGTTAGAGCGTAACTCTCCACACATAAAATTATCAAAGTACATACAATATAACAAAATCAAGTAATACGTAATTTCAGAGTTAACGATTTAATTCAAAATTAGTGACTTCACACCCGTAACAAATCGCATTTAGCGTAACTTGAAACCGTAGAAACAAAAATCTGCAATCATTAAATGTGACAATAGCTATATCTATGTCGCACGTATTTCACCTTTGACAAATGCACAAATGACAAATAAAAAAAAGTACTTACGGTTTCCAAGACATGCGGATAGCTATCGGCACGTTTAAATCATCCCTTAAATTTGCTAAAAATAATAAAGCAAAATTAGATATGAGATCGTATCACAATTAAATTGCTTATCGACAAACAATGAATCGTAGTCAAATGCGCCAAGCAACTCAGTGGTTTTCACTATTCTTATTGCAAGTGTGCCTCCAAGATTATTCATCCCATGAAGTACAAATACGACTTATTACCCCAGATTGTTACGGAAATGGCTTAATTAATCAAAAGTCCCTTTTAGTACGTGCTTGTAATTATAGTCTGCAGCGGAAGGTAATGGATTAATCATAAATCTTTCTAAATTCACCCAACACTTGGCGGTATTGCAATGACAATTACGGGAAAATCAACGTATGTCACAAACACATGACTCCATGTTAACCCCAAGAAGGCTTCCACAAAAGCAATGATAATAACACACCCATTTATAACACACATGCTTGTAAAAATTTAAAAGTGAAAACTTGGTTAAACGCTTACGTTAGGCCATATATGTGCAGCGGACCACAATCCCCGGAAATATAGTTTTTCTCCCTTGGAAAAATGCTAGCTGTTAAGAAGCATCTACGTCACAGCGCATTGTTCTAAATGTAGCAAAAAATGGTCGAAATTTGTACAAAAATCACATCAAGACACTTTTAACATAACAAATTCTTCCAGCAACATAAAAACCTGGAAAGTGGGCACTACCTAAAATCAAGGGTGAAATTTGAGGCATACGCAAAAGACAGAAACCTAAAATTCAAAACCAACTCAAATAAAATAACACCCAACCCAAAAAAAAACGTAAATGAAATATGTTTTCTCAGTTCGCTAAGTATCACCAATCAAATGTGTTCAAAAATTGCATTAAGCGGAAACATACTCTAAAAAAACCAAAAACACTCCAACCAACAAAATGAAATATCGAAAAACGTAGTCGTTGAAAGTCGACATTAATCGTTACGCTATAAAAACAGTCCGCGTAAAAATAATTTTTCAATTTGACATTTATCTTTGCTCTTTCGATGAAAAATGGGCGTTCCGAGAATAAACATTATACAGGAGACAAGCATCATACTGAAACACTTTTAACATAATAAATGGGTTACAAAAATTAAGACCAAGAAATCCCCCCACTCTAAACATATATATATGTGGGGTTGACCTTAGAATATAGTAAACCGCAGGTAGAGGGTACAGATGACGAGACGACCTAACGACGTAAAGACGTATAGACGTGCGCTAAGTTGTATTGTTATTATTAAATTGTCAGTGAATAGAATTATTATTATTAAAAAATCAACAACCATCTGTAAATATTTTGTAAATAAATGTTACTTAATTAATTCAAGTGTATTGAGTAAATTTAAACAACCCACAAATTGGGGGCTCGTCCGCGATGTGAAAAAGTGCTTTTGATAAACAGTGAATTTAAACTTGGTTTAAATCAATATTACACAACGTAATTTAATTAAAAACTGCATACGAAAGTTAATTATTCTAAAAGAATATTTCAAGAAAATCTCAAAAAGTGTTATAAGTTGCAAGTGCAAGATTGAGGGATTTCTACCTGAAAGCGATCGAGGGTACATTTCCTCCTTTGACCAGCGTTTATGGTTCAAGTGATCTTTGCCGCTGCTGTTGGTTAGACAAAGGCCGAAGAGGTGAATCAGTCAGAAGAAGAGAGAAAGCGTATGGTACTAGTGACGTAAGAAGATTCAAAATATTTTAAGTTACGGTATCGTACACATTGTATTTACTCCATAATCTTTTTAGATTAACTTGTCGACATCTTTGTACAAAAATTAAGTTGAATATTTTCATGACGTTCTTATTTAAATTTGATTTAACTGCATGTGATTGCATGAATATTAATTTAATAGTTTAGCATTATATAAATTGTTTTAACATCTGGGTATGTTAACAAAATACGAAAATTTGTAAATAGTACAAAATTTGTACCAGTGACGTACCAAAAGCATTGTTTTGATATTTACGACGTAAAGTATTTATGTTAAATTTATGTTTTCAAGTCGAGTTGAAACATTGATGATAATAATTTTGTAAATTGTTAAGACGATACACTGACGACTAAAATTTACTTAAAAAGACGTAAGACGAAAAGACGATAAAACTAAAGATTAATACGTTAATTGGATTATAAAATTTAAGACGTTAAACAATTTATCTTTTTTTAAATTAGAAGACGCGCATAATTTTTCAAAAGACTGTTTGTAACTAGAGTCAAGATGTAAAGCTGTGTATAAATATTTTGTCTAAATTTAACGAAGAATATTTAAAATGACGACGTTAGGAGATAATGTTAAAGTGGCATACAATATAAACAATAGTAGCTTGAAAGCAGTAAAAGCGTTACATGTTGTAGCTTTTGGTTGTGAAGCTCAACCACGCCGAACTAGAAAAAATTTAAAGGATTTTACCGGGTTTGATTTTAACATCAACTCTGAAGAATATAAAGAAAAAGTGAATGAAGTCGAAAATGCATTGACATCTAACGACCTCACGGCTGTTTGTCATGTACTAGATTTAGATTATTCTGGCGCTAAAAATGAAATTGTTGACCGCATTTGTTCCTATTTGACAACTCTTTTCATAACCACAGAATCTGAAGACGAAGAAGATGAAGACGAAGAATTAGAAGACGAATATGTGAAGCAAAAAAGGAGACCTGTTACAGTTGAGAAAAATCGGTTGAGATATAGCACCACGGATGTAACAAGCAGAAAAGACAAATTTGCACTAACTTTTCGTGATGTAGAAGATTCAATTCGTTGTTTTAACGGAAAAGAGGATTATCCTATCGGAAAATGGATCAGCGATTTTGAAGAAATGGCTGAAATAACAGGATGGAATGAATTACAAAAACTTATTTTTGCCAAAAAATTGTTGAAAGGTATGCCTAAATTATTTGTTCAATCGGAGAAAGGTATTACAACTTGGAGTAAGTTAAAAGTTCTATTAAGAGAAGAATTTGAGGAAAAAATTAGTAGCTCGCAGGTTCACAAAATGTTAATGAGTCGAAAAAAGAGAAAAAAAGAGACGCCACAAGAATATGTTCTAAAAATGAGAGAGATAGGCAGCAGAGCTGAAATTGAACCAGAAGTAGTAATACAGTACATCATTGACGGAATAATAGACGACACGTCAAATAAAATTGTTTTATACCGAGCTAAAAATTTTCAAGAGTTTAAAGAAAAAGTAAAATTGTACGATACAATAAAGTCTAAAAGTGCAATTACGCAAAAATATTCAGCACCAAGCACATCATTTAGCAAAAAAGGTTATGTAAACATACGAAACAATGATAAACAAAAGAGCGAGAACAATTTTGAACAAGATATTTGTTTTAATTGTGGTGAAAAAGGACATCGTTCAAAAGATTGCCCTTCGAAATATAAAGGAACGAAATGTTTTCGTTGTAATGAATTTGGACATGTATCTACATCGTGTAAAAAAGAATTGAACATTAAAAAAGAAATGACATCTGAAGCAAGCGTTAGTACATTAGAAGTAACGTCGCGAAACCACATCAAATTGACTATAGACGATATAGAAGTAATTGCTCTGTTTGATACAGGCAGCGACATTAATGCAATCAGGCAAGACATTTTTGACGATAAGTTTAAAAACATACCATTGCGAGAAAACTTCATTGTTCTTACGGGAATTGGTGCAAGTAAGGTTAAAACTTTGGGTTCATTCTGCAAAAAAGTGATTATAAATAACGAAGCTTTTCAATTAACCTTTCATCTGATTCCTAAAAAACGTTTCAAGTTTTGAGGCAATTATTGGAAATAAATTACTTGACGTATCCGAGATTGTGTTGAGAGAAGATGGTATTCTAATTCACAAAAAAGAAGAAACTAATTTTCTAATGCACATTCGACTAGAAAACGAAGACAGATGTGTAAGTACGGATCACATTAAAAACGTAAAGCATAAACCAGCAATTGAAGAAATTGTGAAAAATTATGTACCAAAGAAGACAAAACGTACGGAAGTCGAAATGAAAATTATTTTAACAAATGAAGAGCCAGTTTACCAAAATCCTAGACGTTTATCAATTCCAGAAAAAAAAGAAGTGGATAAGCAGATACAAGAGTGGTTAGATAACAATATCATAAAACCTAGCTGTTCCGATTTTGCCAGTCCCATAGTTTTAGTAAAAAAGAAGAATGGCCAAACAAGAATTTGCATTGACTACCGGCAACTGAATAAAAAAATTATTAAAGATCGTTTTCCATTACCGCTAATCGATGACGTATTAGATAAATTACAAGATGCTAAAGTTTTTAGTACTATAGACCTAAAAAATGGTTTTTTCCATGTTCCAGTTGATGAAGTTAGTACGAAATACACTTCATTTGTGACTCCCAGCGGCCAATATGAGTTTTTAAGATGTCCATTTAGATTATGTAATAGTCCAGCAGTTTTTCAAAGATATGTTTATCAAGTGTTTAGAGAGTTGATAAACCAAGACCTTGTCGTTGTATACATGGACGACCTAGTTATTCCATCAGCGTCTGAAAAAGAAGGGATACTTCGGTTAAAAATAGTGTTAGATGTAGCACAGAAATATGGTCTTGAGATTAATAAGACAAAGTGTCAATTCCTTAACCATAAAATAGAGTTTTTAGGACATATAGTAGAAAATGGCACAATTAAGCCATCACACAGTGGTTTCTACGACCCGTTTTCTTGGCCAAAATACGTTAGGTTTTGTTTTATTGTAAAAATCATTGTAATTGTTTCATATTTAGAATAAGATAAAAGGTGCTATTTACGAAATATAATGTTCTATACTATAAACCAGTAGCGTGCCGGGGGGAGGAGGGATCCAACCCCACTATGAAGACTAAAATTTTTTTGGAATAAGTTTTAGTAATTTCTTTGGATTTTGTAGTAAAAAGTTTCTTGTCAGTAACTTAATATTATTTACTCGATAGAAAATTTGTTTTAAAAATGTATTTTTTTCACAATCTAAGTCCTATAAATCAATAAATACTAATACAAATTTACACAACAGAGTTTGTTTTTGTCATAAAATTGACAAAAAATAAAGCTTAGAAGCGACATTTTTTATTTTATATAAATGTACAAAAAAATTGAACATGTAATATAGTAGATATGTACTTTATTTTAAGTACATATTGTGCTGTTTTAAACTTTAAAATTGATAATACAATCTTAAAATTAAACATAATTATATAGCGGAAAATACATATATGATTTAATTTGAAATGTTTTGATAATATATTTTAAATATATAACTTTTATTAGCATTTCTATAATAATTACTAGATACATAATTACATTATAATACATAAGTTTATTTAAATTGGGGTAGAAAAACATTACCAAGTTTAAGTAAATATATTAATCAATTTCTGTTTCTAATTCTAAATTGTCCAAATAATAAAAATCAAACGCTTTGATGATTTTATTCTCAAGTCTAAATTATGTGTAGCTATGTAACAATTTTTAAAAAAATTATTTGATAGTAATTTTTTATATTATTTTTATTGAATTTGCTTATTGCAACAATGTCTATTTTTGTGTTATCACAAAATTTTACCACTTTTTTGAATGCTACTAGATGTCATTATACAAATAGACTGTAAACATACATTTATAACCGGCGAATGTACTATTTATTGGAAAATGAAAAATTATTCTTGCCGATAAAAATTGAGCATTCATCCATCTGTTGATCAACATATTTACTTACGACTTTGTTAACTGTTCACTGCATAATCATATTAACTTGTACCAATATTTTTATGAAATACTTTAGTTAATATCAAATTGTAGCTTTTTCTATTTTTAAATATAAGTATAACTTATGTACAAGTATTTTATCATTTTTCACTGAAAATTAGTAGTTTCGAGAGAAAACTACCGACAAACAGTTTAAGAAACTTTGTTATGTACTAATTTTTTTAGTAGAAATAGATACATGCAAATATTAAAAATACTGTTGTAAGAAGAAAGAAATTAATAACGATATGTTTATAAATTAGTAATCTTGAAGATTTGGTTCTGCTAACATGTAAAACCTTGACCAACCGCACTTTTATTTATTTATCTATTTATACCGATAAACTAGAAGTAGTGATAAATTACGTTTGGTCTTGTGAACATGGTAGATCGACAATGGCAAAGTCTATAATAATGACATTAAAAATCTTATATAATAATCAATAATGATTTTAAACAATGCAACGTTCGTTTGATGTTTATACTGATTCTGAATATATAATTAGCAAATTCAATACAATTAAGAAATTTCAATATGGAGTACTATAACGATTATAATTTAATTATTAACAAAATATTTAGACATTACAACTAAGCGTAACTAATTAAATCTAACGATGTTTAAGAAAAACAACGTACATTAATTTATATGTTACTATCACTAGGTCCGCACTTTCTAATTTTATATAAAACTGATACTTGTTTACGTTAACAACACGTATGCGACGTATTTATGTTTCACTAGTCGGACACTTGATTTATTTAAACCCACAAAAATCTTAATTCTCGATTTTATTCGAAAAATTGACCTCGGCTCTCTTGGAATACTTTTTATGTATGTATTTCTGTTATCTGTGTCTAGAATATTTAACATCCTTCGGTCATTGTCTCAAAGTTGACAATAATTTTGTGAACGTTTCACTGCTCCTTTCTTAAGACTGTTTTGTCTCAGAACAGGAGACTGGATGCGAACTGGTAAAAAGGATCATAGCGATAGCGGCAGCTCTCTTCATTTCGGCAACTTCTTTAAACATAAAACCAGCAGTCAATGAAATTTTCCTAATGTCTTTTTTACGCCAAAGTGTTTTTCTGATGTATCATCGTGCAGATGCTGCCACACTTGTGACACTCGGCTCTTTGGCACTACCAGCTAAAGTCTATTTCTTGTGCCCTCGACGTTCTCTTGAGATTGATTAAGAAAACCGCTTTCCACTCTCAAAGAGTCCTACTGCGTCTAGTATGTTTTGATGTTTTCGTTCAAAGCACTCACTTCTTCCCAGGTTGGTCGTTTTTGCTTTCCAATTCAGGATTACTCTTATTTCGGGATCGTTTTCTTGTTTGCGACGCAATTAGTCAGGTTTCCAATCGTCATCATTCATCACAGTTCTTTAAAGACATTCAATCTTTTCTTCAAGTTGCGAACAATGGCTGCAATCCGCCGGACATGATCTTCTGAACAGAGCGTCAGCGTTCCGATGACTGCTTTGGGAGGGTTTTCTGTATCATCTTAATACTCTTGTAGTTTTTCGATCCATTTTGCTAGTTTTCTTTCCGGATTAAGTAACAGTATAAACATTCAATTTGTCATTATTTTATCACCACTACTTGGTTTATGAACAATTTAAATTACATATATCTTTACAAACAAGTTAAACCATTTAAAAAAAATTCAAGTGACAAATGTCATAGTGAAAAAACCAAAACTTTACTACAAAATTATTTAAAAAAAAGATAAAGTAATAGATCGCTATAAAAACGTTTATTTGTAGGGTAGGACTTCTGAACTGGAAATTTATAAGTTATTTTTTTTGTAAGGGTTCTTGCTTTTTTATTTTGTGTCAACAGTTTTAATTAATAATCAATGCGCTATAAGAATTTGTATTAAATGTTTTGTTTATGATAATTGGAATGCAAAATTTTAGTAGTCAGTGCAAAATATTTTTGTTTATATGCAAGGACAAAAATATATGTATTTGTTTTTATCTTACAAAGAATGTCAAAATAACCATGGATTTTAAACTAAATGTAATAGTCAACGAAAATCAAGTATCATGAAAGGATTACACGTAAAGCAAGTACAATTTCTAGGGCGACAGTCCAATTTTCAAAATGCGCGTTGAATACGTAGTTTTTAGTAATTCTGTTTCAGCAGAAATATTAAATGCGCCTGTGTAATTTAAACGAAAAAACAACTGTTAAGAATTGAAAACACTTCTATCGGTTTTTTTGCTTTTATTCCTAACTATCTTTTATGTACAATAATTTACAATCTTTAAGTTTGAAGTTACTTGGTTTAGTTACTATTGTCGACTCTCCGTTTTTACATGGTTCATCCCTATATAAGCTCTTGCCTTATGCGCATGACGCACTAACAATAACCAACCCTTAAGTGGGGGCAAAATATTAAATGCACAATAAATGATTGACTGCAATAACTAAATAATTAACAACAACTATAAGTATTTTATTGCTAATATATTAAAACTGCAACTGAATCAAATCCAAATAATATTGCTTTATTGATTTATAAATGACTGCCTCTTAACACTTTAAAAGCTGCTACTACTAGCTTCTACATTTACATAGGAATTACCTACTCGAAAGAATATAATGAAATTAAATGTTAAACAACACATATTTTACTTATTTGAATTCATTATACAATTGGTTGTAACATGAATATTGACAGAAACGATTTGAAATATAGAATATACCTACTCAGTGTTGGAATCTTGGTCACTACTATTGTCGCTTTCATTTAAATTTATTATTAAAGGTTGAACATCTTCCTTGTCAAAACCTACTTATCGGTTTCAGCAGTCTTGCATAATTTTTTGGCAGTGACTAACTGAATTTGTTTGTTTGTTTCTTTTAGTAATTGGCAAAAGTAAACAAGGTTTGTATTGGGTAATATTCACTTATTTTGACGCCTTTTAAATTTAGTGTATGATTAGCACATCGGGACTTGCGATCCGCTTGTCGTTACAACTGAGTTTGTCGCTTGCCTTTAAATTACAAAAAACATTTTTTAACAATTTAACATGTAATTATAAAATGATTACTTTTTTTAATGTATTTTTCAATTTATTGTATTCTTATATAAACTTTGCTTTAGTGTGTAAAATTTGCAATAAAATAGCGTCTAGATTTGTATGGCTCCAGTGTTGCTTATTAAGTCGCTGTAAATATAACTGCTGCAATCATCTATTGGTTAGTGACTACTTCTGGTATTAAATTACCTTACACTATATACATATGTCTAAGTACATTAAGATATAAAGCAAAACAGATCTACCTACTATGAAACACTAGCGTCGTTGCTGCATAAAAAAATTATGTTTTTCTTTAGTATAAACACAGTATAAATTTAAGTTCAATCGAAATTTTGATATGAAAATAATAAGAGACAATATTCTAAAAATAATATTAATTGCAAATAGTACCATTTATCGAAAAAATTGTTAAGAAAGCACTATGTTTAAAATTATGTCAATGTGTTACAGTATAAGCAACCGTAACCTGCAGTAAACGGTAGCTCAAAGCTTGATTCTTGGTGTGCTGATTATAATCTAATTAAAAGATCGTCAAAACAAAAAAAAGAATAAATTGAATCAATGCAAATCTAGAATAAATTAATAATGACAACATAGATATCTAAGTCGTTCGTATCTACGTTCGACACCAACACAAACTATGAAATAATAAAAAAGAGTTACTTACGGTTTTTTCCTGACATGAATTTAGCTAATAGCATATCTAAACTAATTTCCTAAAATTATAATGATATTACAAGTAATGTTGCGAATAGTTCATCTAATAATTATTATAAACAGAATGCACCAAGCTTCCAACTGACTCTTTTATTGATACAATCGCAGGTGTGCTACTGAGTCTTTGAAATTAAGTGTCCATTTTATGATTATTCCCCAAACTAAACTATAATTAGCCATTTAAAACTTATGTTGTGTTTAATTTTTGCATGCGTACACATTCCAGTTTATCGAATCAAAGAAAGAAGAAAATATTTAACAAATTATAAGGTAGCAAACACGTCGAGGTAACCCAACTTGCCCAACAAAACTCTCATAAGTAATACATAAAAAACAAACTTGATTTACCTATTAACAACGAAAATAGTCTACGATACTTAAAATGTAGATGTCACTGGGCATAACTTTAGTTCACGTGCTGTCTTTCTGAACGTCAGAAACAGAAGTCAAAATTAACATTTTTTATTCTTAAAATGACATCTACACCCAGAACCCAATTTATACAGCACAAAAACTATACTAAAATATTTTTAACATATAAAAATAACAAACAAAACACCACAATTTGCTATTGCTTGACTGGAGCCGGATGCTGTGCCTACTGTACAACTACATCTTATGCGCCGGTTAAAAAGGATTGATCGCCCTTTCCAAGCTCCATCAAGACCGCCGTATGGCCCCCAAAAGCTATTATGTGTAAAGCTTGAAGCTACCGAGTCGACGACAATTAATGTTTCCGTACACCTTTAAATCTATTCAACAATGAAATAAAATAAATGACAAAGCACTGGTTATAACAACAAATACATTGATTTTTGTTAATGAGAGAAGAAGAGGTTAAAGGAATTACGTAAACAAAGCAAAATTAAGAACATATATTGTAACAAAGAATAATTCTATAAATATCACAGTTAGAGTTAGAGTTAGAGCGTAACTCTCCACACATAAAATTATCAAAGTACATACAATATAACAAAATCAAGTAATACGTAATTTCAGAGTTAACGATTTAATTCAAAATTAGTGACTTCACACCCGTAACAAATCGCATTTAGCGTAACTTGAAACCGTAGAAACAAAAATCTGCAATCATTAAATGTGACAATAGCTATATCTATGTCGCACGTATTTCACCTTTGACAAATGCACAAATGACAAATAAAAAAAAGTACTTACGGTTTCCAAGACATGCGGATAGCTATCGGCACGTTTAAATCATCCCTTAAATTTGCTAAAAATAATAAAGCAAAATTAGATATGAGATCGTATCACAATTAAATTGCTTATCGACAAACAATGAATCGTAGTCAAATGCGCCAAGCAACTCAGTGGTTTTCACTATTCTTATTGCAAGTGTGCCTCCAAGATTATTCATCCCATGAAGTACAAATACGACTTATTACCCCAGATTGTTACGGAAATGGCTTAATTAATCAAAAGTCCCTTTTAGTACGTGCTTGTAATTATAGTCTGCAGCGGAAGGTAATGGATTAATCATAAATCTTTCTAAATTCACCCAACACTTGGCGGTATTGCAATGACAATTACGGGAAAATCAACGTATGTCACAAACACATGACTCCATGTTAACCCCAAGAAGGCTTCCACAAAAGCAATGATAATAACACACCCATTTATAACACACATGCTTGTAAAAATTTAAAAGTGAAAACTTGGTTAAACGCTTACGTTAGGCCATATATGTGCAGCGGACCACAATCCCCGGAAATATAGTTTTTCTCCCTTGGAAAAATGCTAGCTGTTAAGAAGCATCTACGTCACAGCGCATTGTTCTAAATGTAGCAAAAAATGGTCGAAATTTGTACAAAAATCACATCAAGACACTTTTAACATAACAAATTCTTCCAGCAACATAAAAACCTGGAAAGTGGGCACTACCTAAAATCAAGGGTGAAATTTGGGGCATACGCAAAAGACAGAAACCTAAAATTCAAAACCAACTCAAATAAAATAACACCCAACCCAAAAAAAAACGTAAATGAAATATGTTTTCTCAGTTCGCTAAGTATCACCAATCAAATGTGTTCAAAAATTGCATTAAGCGGAAACATACTCTAAAAAAACCAAAAACACTCCAACCAACAAAATGAAATATCGAAAAACGTAGTCGTTGAAAGTCGACATTAATCGTTACGCTATAAAAACAGTCCGCGTAAAAATAATTTTTCAATTTGACATTTATCTTTGCTCTTTCGATGAAAAATGGGCGTTCCGAGAATAAACATTATACAGGAGACAAGCATCATACTGAAACACTTTTAACATAATAAATGGGTTACAAAAAAATTAAGACCAAGAAATCCCCCCACTCTAAACATATATATATGTGGGGTTGACCTTAGAATATAGTAAACCGCAGGTAGAGGGTACAGATGACGAGACGACCTAACGACGTAAAGACGTATAGACGTGCGCTAAGTTGTATTGTTATTATTCAATTGTCAGTGAATAGAATTATTATTATTAAAAAATCAACAACCATCTGTAAATATTTTGTAAATAAATGTTACTTAATTAATTCAAGTGTATTGAGTAAATTTAAACAACCCACAAATTGGGGGCTCGTCCGCGATGTGAAAAAGTGCTTTTGATAAACAGTGAATTTAAACTTGGTTTAAATCAATATTACACAACGTAATTTAATTAAAAACTGCATACGAAAGTTAATTATTCTAAAAGAATATTTCAAGAAAATCTCAAAAAGTGTTATAAGTTGCAAGTGCAAGATTGAGGGATTTCTACCTGAAAGCGATCGAGGGTACATTTCCTCCTTTGACCAGCGTTTATGGTTCAAGTGATCTTTGCCGCTGCTGTTGGTTAGACAAAGGCCGAAGAGGTGAATCAGTCAGAAGAAGAGAGAAAGCGTATGGTACTAGTGACGTAAGAAGATTCAAAATATTTTAAGTTACGGTATCGTACACATTGTATTTACTCCATAATCTTTTTAGATTAACTTGTCGACATCTTTGTACAAAAATTAAGTTGAATATTTTCATGACGTTCTTATTTAAATTTGATTTAACTGCATGTGATTGCATGAATATTAATTTAATAGTTTAGCATTATATAAATTGTTTTAACATCTGGGTATGTTAACAAAATACGAAAATTTGTAAATAGTACAAAATTTGTACCAGTGACGTACCAAAAGCATTGTTTTGATATTTACGACGTAAAGTATTTATGTTAAATTTATGTTTTCAAGTCGAGTTGAAACATTGATGATAATAATTTTGTAAATTGTTAAGACGATACACTGACGACTAAAATTTACTTAAAAAGACGTAAGACGAAAAGACGATAAAACTAAAGATTAATACGTTAATTGGATTATAAAATTTAAGACGTTAAACAATTTATCTTTTTTTAAATTAGAAGACGCGCATAATTTTTCAAAAGACTGTTTGTAACTAGAGTCAAGATGTAAAGCTGTGTATAAATATTTTGTCTAAATTTAACGAAGAATATTTAAAATGACGACGTTAGGAGATAATGTTAAAGTGGCATACAATATAAACAATAGTAGCTTGAAAGCAGTAAAAGCGTTACATGTTGTAGCTTTTGGTTGTGAAGCTCAACCACGCCGAACTAGAAAAAATTTAAAGGATTTTACCGGGTTTGATTTTAACATCAACTCTGAAGAATATAAAGAAAAAGTGAATGAAGTCGAAAATGCATTGACATCTAACGACCTCACGGCTGTTTGTCATGTACTAGATTTAGATTATTCTGGCGCTAAAAATGAAATTGTTGACCGCATTTGTTCCTATTTGACAACTCTTTTCATAACCACAGAATCTGAAGACGAAGAAGATGAAGACGAAGAATTAGAAGACGAATATGTGAAGCAAAAAAGGAGACCTGTTACAGTTGAGAAAAATCGGTTGAGATATAGCACCACGGATGTAACAAGCAGAAAAGACAAATTTGCACTAACTTTTCGTGATGTAGAAGATTCAATTCGTTGTTTTAACGGAAAAGAGGATTATCCTATCGGAAAATGGATCAGCGATTTTGAAGAAATGGCTGAAATAACAGGATGGAATGAATTACAAAAACTTATTTTTGCCAAAAAATTGTTGAAAGGTATGCCTAAATTATTTGTTCAATCGGAGAAAGGTATTACAACTTGGAGTAAGTTAAAAGTTCTATTAAGAGAAGAATTTGAGGAAAAAATTAGTAGCTCGCAGGTTCACAAAATGTTAATGAGTCGAAAAAAGAGAAAAAAAGAGACGCCACAAGAATATGTTCTAAAAATGAGAGAGATAGGCAGCAGAGCTGAAATTGAACCAGAAGTAGTAATACAGTACATCATTGACGGAATAATAGACGACACGTCAAATAAAATTGTTTTATACGGAGCTAAAAATTTTCAAGAGTTTAAAGAAAAAGTAAAATTGTACGATATAATAAAGTCTAAAAGTGCAATTACGCAAAAATATTCAGCACCAAGCACATCATTTAGCAAAAAAGGTTATGTAAACATACGAAACAATGATAAACAAAAGAGCGAGAACAATTTTGAACAAGATATTTGTTTTAATTGTGGTGAAAAAGGACATCGTTCAAAAGATTGCCCTTCGAAATATAAAGGAACGAAATGTTTTCGTTGTAATGAATTTGGACATGTATCTACATCGTGTAAAAAAGAATTGAACATTAAAAAAGAAATGACATCTGAAGCAAGCGTTAGTACATTAGAAGTAACGTCGCGAAACCACATCAAATTGACTATAGACGATATAGAAGTAATTGCTCTGTTTGATACAGGCAGCGACATTAATGCAATCAGGCAAGACATTTTTGACGATAAGTTTAAAAACATACCATTGCGAGAAAACTTCATTGTTCTTACGGGAATTGGTGCAAGTAAGGTTAAAACTTTGGGTTCATTCTGCAAAAAAGTGATTATAAATAACGAAGCTTTTCAATTAACGTTTCATGTGATTCCTAAAAAACGTTTCAAGTTTTGAGGCAATTATTGGAAATAAATTACTTGACGTATCCGAGATTGTGTTGAGAGAAGATGGTATTCTAATTCACAAAAAAGAAGAAACTAATTTTCTAATGCACATTCGACTAGAAAACGAAGACAGATGTGTAAGTACGGATCACATTAAAAACGTAAAGCATAAACCAGCAATTGAAGAAATTGTGAAAAATTATGTACCAAAGAAGACAAAACGTACGGAAGTCGAAATGAAAATTATTTTAACAAATGAAGAGCCAGTTTACCAAAATCCTAGACGTTTATCAATTCCAGAAAAAAAAGAAGCGGATAAGCAGATACAAGAGTGGTTAGATAACAATATCATAAAACCTAGCTGTTCCGATTTTGCCAGTCCCATAGTTTTAGTAAAAAAGAAGAATGGCCAAACAAGAATTTGCATTGACTACCGGCAACTGAATAAAAAAATTATTAAAGATCGTTTTCCATTACCGCTAATCGATGACGTATTAGATAAATTACAAGATGCTAAAGTTTTTAGTACTATAGACCTAAAAAATGGTTTTTTCCATGTTCCAGTTGATGAAGTTAGTACGAAATACACTTCATTTGTGACTCCCAGCGGCCAATATGAGTTTTTAAGATGTCCATTTAGATTATGTAATAGTCCAGCAGTTTTTCAAAGATATGTTTATCAAGTGTTTAGAGAGTTGATAAACCAAGACCTTGTCGTTGTATACATGGACGACCTAGTTATTCCATCAGCGTCTGAAAAAGAAGGGATACTTCGGTTAAAAATAGTGTTAGATGTAGCACAGAAATATGGTCTTGAGATTAATAAGACAAAGTGTCAATTCCTTAACCATAAAATAGAGTTTTTAGGACATATAGTAGAAAATGGCACAATTAAGCCATCACACAGTGGTTTCTACGACCCGTTTTCTTGGCCAAAATACGTTAGGTTTTGTTTTATTGTAAAAATCATTGTAATTGTTTCATATTTAGAATAAGATAAAAGGTGCTATTTACGAAATATAATGTTCTATACTATAAACCAGTAGCGTGCCGGGGGGAGGAGGGATCCAACCCCACTATGAAGACTAAAATTTTTTTGGAATAAGTTTTAGTAATTTCTTTGGATTTTGTAGTAAAAAGTTTCTTGTCAGTAACTTAATATTATTTACTCGATAGAAAATTTGTTTTAAAAATGTATTTTTTTCACAATCTAAGTCCTATAAATCAATAAATACTAATACAAATTTACACAACAGAGTTTGTTTTTGTCATAAAATTGACAAAAAATAAAGCTTAGAAGCGACATTTTTTATTTTATATAAATGTACAAAAAAATTGAACATGTAATATAGTAGATATGTACTTTATTTTAAGTACATATTGTGCTGTTTTAAACTTTAAAATTGATAATACAATCTTAAAATTAAACATAATTATATAGCGGAAAATACATATATGATTTAATTTGAAATGTTTTGATAATATATTTTAAATATATAACTTTTATTAGCATTTCTATAATAATTACTAGATACATAATTACATTATAATACATAAGTTTATTTAAATTGGGGTAGAAAAACATTACCAAGTTTAAGTAAATATATTAATCAATTTCTGTTTCTAATTCTAAATTGTCCAAATAATAAAAATCAAACGCTTCTTCTTTTTTTTTCTTCGTCTTCTTCATTTTCTGGAGATAAATTAGTCATGATAGGAATATTTAGTTCTATAAGTAAATTTAATACTTCTTTCCAACCAATGGTCATATTTCGTTAAAAAAAAATGATGCGATCTGCTTACGTTCTGCCAACGCGTTGCAACATTAGAACAAAATTTACGAACTTCTTCTTGAATATTACAATTATTTTTATTATAAATATTTTCTCCAATCGCCGTACAAATATAAGAACAAATAGCAGTTTGCTTTCCATTAATATCATTTTGTTGATGCCACAATTTAAATAACTCTTCATTTTTAAAGCGATGCATATCTAAACAAACAAATATTGTAATGTCTTGCACTTTCTTGCAGCTAAAAAGCATACAAAGTAGAAGTAGAGGCATGCCTTCATAAGTTTTATTTAAAACATTGTGCTAGCAAACTTAAGCGTTTTTGTATATGATTAATTATATTTTAGTTTCTATTATAAATGACAGAAAGTGCGCCACCCCAACAAAATAATTTTTTATAGGAAATTATTGTAAGATAACAAATAAATGTAAAATATATAATAAAATGCATACCTGTACTAATTATATTCAAAACACTTTTTGACAATCCACTAAAAAGCAAGCGAAATCTAGAAATTCAAACAAAGGTAACTTTTTGTCTAATAGCGTGCGTACTGGATGATTTGTAAAATTCAACTAGTTTAGGTATACTTGTACAGGTAAGTTTCTTTCTTAAATTTGATAAAAGATAAGAAAGTGGCCTTTTGGAATGTTTACTTTCGAATGAAATACACTTTTGTACTAAAAGTGAATGTCTGTTTTTTTTTATTTTGGCCACGAAAACAGGTTGTAGAAACCACTGTGCATCAGTAGCAAAAACCATTGCTATCAAAAATTATCCTGAACCAAAGACGATTAAGCAAATTCAAAGTTATTTAGGACTTACGGGATATTTTCGCAAATTTATAAAGTCGTACGCACTAATTGCAAAACCGTTCAGTGACGTTTTGAAGAAGAACCAAAACTTTAATTTTGACGAAAGCCAAAGATTTGCGTATCTAAAATTGAAAGAATTGCTTACCAGCGAACCTGTTTTACATGTATTTAAACAAAACCGTGATACAGAACTTCACACAGACGCTAGCAAACACGGCTACGGAGCCATTCTGTTACAAAAGTTAGACGAAGACGGTTATTTTCATCCAATTTACTATATGAGTAAAAAGACTACTCCTGCCGAAGAAAAATACGACAGTTATCAGTTAGAAGTATTAGCTATAATTCAAGCAGTTAAAAAATTTAGAGTTTACTTACTAGGAATAAAATTCAAAATCGTTACTGACTGTTTTGCGTTTCAAAAGACAATGAACAAAAAAGACTTGACGACAAGAGTAGCTAGATGGGCCTTACTATTAGAAGAATTTGAATATTCTATTGAGCACAGAAAGAAAGAACGTATGAAGCACGTAGACGCTTTAAGCCAATACCCAACGATTATGATTATAGAAAACACAGTTATTCGAAGGTTACAAGCTGCTCAGCAAAACGACACAGCATTAAAAGCTATAATGAAAATTTTAAAAACAGAACCTTATAATGACTACATTTTACTTAATGGAATTTTATACAAAGAGCAAAATGGTGAGAAATTGTTAGTAGTACCGAAAGCCATGCAAACTGAAATTATTAAAGACGCACATGGCCCTGGTCACTTTGCATTAAAGAAAACTAGCGGATTAATTTCAAAGACTTATTATATTCCAAAGAAAAATGAAAAAATTGAAGAATTTATTGCCGCTTGCATTTCATGTATTTTAGGAAATCGTAAGCAAGGAAAACAAGAAGGTTTCTTAAATCCAATACCAAAAAGCGATCTACCATTAGATACGTATCATCTAGATCATTGTGGACCATTTGAAACGACGAGGAAGAATTATAAATACATTTTTATAATAATAGATGCTTTTTCAAAATTTACATGGATGTATCCAACAAAAACAGTAAATGTTAAAGAAGTCATAGAGAAATTGACTGCTCACCAGATTATTTTTGGAAATCCAAAAAGAATAATTACAGATAAAGGAGGTTGTTTTAGATCCGACGATTTTTCAAAATTTTGTCTAAATGAAAACATTAACCACATTCAAATAACTACAGGTGTTCCAAGAGGTAACGGTTAAGTCGAAATTACAGTTCAGACTGTTACTGCTGCATTACGACGAATGTCAGTTGACAAACCAGAAGAATGGTTCAGACATGTGCCACTGTTGCAACAACATTTAAACAGTACTTTCAGTAGAAGTATTAATAATAATCCATTTCAAATCATGTTTGGAGTTGAGCTACGACGAAAAGAAAGCCTAGAAATAATAGGGATTCTTGAAGAAGTTGGTCGAAAGATTTTTGAAGATCAACGCAATGAGATGAGAGCAAACGCTAATGAAGCGATTGCTAAGATTCAAGAAGAAAACAAAAAATCCTTCAATCGTAGACGTAAAAAGTCACATAATTATCAAGTAGGCGACATTGTTGCTATAAAACGAACGCAATTTGGTTCTGGCATTAAACTATTTCCACGATTTTTAGGTCCATACAAAATTATAAAAGTAAAGTTAAACGATAGATACGACGTTGAGAAAATAGGAGATGGAGAGGGACCTAAAGTATCATCATCTAGCGCCGACAAAATTAAACCGTGGAATCGGGTAGGTGAGGATTCTTTCTCATCTGAGTCAGATGACGAGCAGGATGGCCGAGATGTGGGGTTGACCTTAGAATATAGTAAACCGCAGGTAGAGGGTACAGATGACGAGACGACCTAACGACGTAAAGACGTATAGACGTGCGCTAAGTTGTATTGTTATTATTAAATTGTCAGTGAATAGAATTATTATTATTAAAAAATCAACAACCATCTGTAAATATTTTGTAAATAAATGTTACTTAATTAATTCAAGTGTATTGAGTAAATTTAAACAACCCACATATATACAAAAAGAAAGAAAAAAAACATCTAAAAATTTTGCGTCAAGATCAAAATAAAAAAGACTACAGCTTGCAATTGCTTGACTGGAGCCGGAAGAGCTGCCTTTGCACAACTACAACATCTTAAAAGCTGAGTAAAAAAACTTGATCACCCTCGCCAAATTCTATCAAGACCGCCGTATGACCCCCGAAAGGTATTTTCTATGGTTGAAAACTTGAGGCTACCGAGTCGAAAACAATCTACTTTTCCGCACACGTAGCCGTTTGAACAAGCGCTCCTCCCCTTCTTCATTTATGGAGACAAATTGAAAAAAAAACCGGAAAACAACAAAAGAAAAAAAAGAGTACGATGTTGTTGTATGCCAATGTATAGTGGAGAGAACCAATTCAAACTAGGCTTGGGTGGAGATATAGCGCTATAAGTTTTAGGTTATAAATTACATTTTTGAAATAGCTGCTTAAGATTTTATAATAATTCAAATTTCTTTTAGTTAAACAATTTAACAGTAAATCAAATTTGAGAAACTAGATGAATATTAAAAATAATTTTGTTAAGCGAATTACAAAACTACAGAATAAGCAAATCAATAAATGGCTTACAAAAAAAATCAGGTTTTTGGTGTGTATAAATAAAAATATTGTAACAAATTTTAAATTTAATTTGTTTATAAACTCAATATTTATACAGTTTAATTCAACTGCTTTTAACTAACACTAATAAAATGCAACGGTATTTAAGAAAAACAACTTGCATTAATTCATATATTACTATCACTCGATATTTACTTTTTATTTACAAAACTAATCTTTGTTTATGTTTACAACACGTTTGCGACGTTGTATTTATTTTTACACGGCACGCGTGTTATACATTTAATTTATTTAAACCGACAAAGCCTTCCTTTTCTGCCTCAATTTAAAAACTAAACTCGCTCTTTCTTTAAATACTTTTATATTCATCCGTTATCGGAATCCAGAATATTTTATTTTTCTTAGGTTTTCAAGGTTTCCAAACACTGCCCCTAGAGAAAGAAACTGGATAAAGCACCGGTAGAAAGAGTTGTGACGATATCGGTAGTTCTCTCTATTTTGGCAACTTTCTTGAGCATAAAAGTAGCAGTCAATGAACTTTTTCTGACGCGATATTTTACTTGGATGGTATCTGTAGACCAACACTTGAACGGCTTCTAACATATTTCGAATTGTCCTGTAATCCAGTTGATCTTAACCACAACCAAGCTTGGGCTACTGCTAATATTTCTTAAAAACCCATCTACGTTACATTTGTCAATCATTTGGAAGCAATATGCAATTCTCCTCTCCAAATCATGTTTTCTCAACTTTTGATGGCATTAGTATTTATAGAGCAAAACTTGTGTTTTTTAAAATATGCAGCACTTGAGTGTAACACTAAGCAAAGTTTTTTGATATTTGCTTTAAAATTATATTGAGTGTTTTAATTTTCTTGATTTTGGGGTAACTTATAATCGCAATTATTACACAATTATTTAATACTGTGCCTGTAGTTTCATACTTGTGTGTTATTCTGTCAATCTTTGTGCTACTTGGAATCTGCTGATTTGAGTATTTACAAGGCACTTATTAACATAAAAAAATATAATTTTTATTTCTTCCATTATTCTGGGAAATAGAAAATTGTAAAAAATAGTATGAATAGATGCAATGTTTTCTTTTCTACAAAACAGTAGTTTATATCTTTTTTCTAAAATAATTCCAAAAAAAAAGATTTACATTAAAGATTTAGCATTGAAATCCATACGCTGCGTTTTCGAAGTCACCACCCGGTATATATGTATACGTACAATTCGTACGACGCGAAATGCACTAGTCTTCTTTTCGTTGTTTTATAGATACGATTCTGTATTATCTTACCATTCTTATTGATCAAATAATTTATTAAAACCTCTCTTGATTTATTTTCAACAAAGATAGCTAACATTAGAAACTTTTTTATTACGTAACTAGTAATTTAAATTTTGGTGCCTTAAGTGTGTTGCAATGTATTTAAAAAGTCAAGTAAGTAAAATACATATTTTTCAAACTTCTAATTCGTAATTATGAACCAATTATTTCTATTAATTCTTGTAATTCTAACGGTTCTTAAGTAGCAGTTCTGCATAAAACGAATGACTATGTTATTCTAAAATTCCATGTTTTGTTACAAAAACAAAAACTTTTTTAAAGTTTTTATGTATTTTTCATCAGAAATGTTTCAAGTTGCTTGTTTTTTGTTTTAATTTAAATCTTATATTCTTTCTGACTTACGTAAAGATTTGGTAACACATTTTTTTTTTGAATTTTATTACAAGACGTTTAAATAAAATTAATAAATATCTTTAAAATAAATTAAATTATTTTACAAACTGCTGATTATTTTTAATTGGCGTGTGAATTAATTTTATATCATGTAATCTTGAACACTGCCTCCTTTCTAACGTTAAAATATTTAATTATTATATAAAAGTTAACTAAAGTAATATGCGTTTTATATTTGAAAAAATAGAGTTAAAGATATATTACAAAATGTTTGTAAAACTATTTTAAACATAAATATATAACAAACGTAATAATCACGAACTATCACTTTAGTAATGTCAGTTTTGATGGACCATTTATACTAAACTTTGCTTGATATATATCCACTACGTCTGCATTGATGTAATGTGTAATATATATATATAATAGACTAATTTGAATAGCAATATTTCGTTTTGTAACCTACAAACGTGTTTGAATATTGATTGAGTTTCATTCGCTTGTATGTAATAACAGTAAATCAGAGTAAAATGTGTACATGAAACTCCGCCCAGCCTGTTCATTCCAGAATCTCCTAAATGATATGGTGTCGATTCAAACAAAACCGGTATATAACTTTTGCACCGTTCTTTTGTTAGGTGTATTACTTTCGATCATTTCAATGTGCCTCGGTTGTTTTCAATTGTTCTCCAAAAAAAGTTATTAGCCTATACAAACCGATGTTTTTTTTTATTAAAGAAAATGTATAATTTTCTAACACAATCAGTAAAGTTATGAAAACATTTTATTATTTAATTTTCTTTTATTTCATATATTGTGTACTAAAATATTATCTGTAAATTAAATAGTAAGCGAGCTAATTTGTCTAAAAAAAATATTAGAAACGTAATAACTACACACCGGATTCCACTGGACAAAAAAGTAAAATAAATTGCATATATTGTCAAAAACTGTTAAATAAATACGAAAGTAAAAACTAAAAATTACTTAATCAAATACGCATAAGCTTTTTACTTATAAATACTAACATTAAGAGTAATGTAAAAAAAAAGTTTTAATGCTTTGAAATAGGTTGGTAGGCAAAGAAACGCCCCAATAAACCCAAATCAATTGGCCTGTACTGGCAAAGTACTCTTTATCCGGCACTTAGAATGAATGGCTGTGTACTCGATTGAAGTTTACCGCCGGTAACCAGGTGTCATACCCGCCGATATATGGCCGGATGAATCTTGCCAATGCAGAAATTGCATTGAACCAATGTTAATTTAGCATTATGCCGTCACTAGAGACGCAACTAGATGCGGTAGTAAACGCATCGGCAAGTAATGTATTTTACACAGGTTCAATACAGAATGCCAGTTTCAAAAGCATTGGCAATGTTAGTAACGTGACACAAGTTAAATGAATATAATCCTATTATCACTTTGAATTTAATAAATAAAATAATTTGCAAACTAAACAAAACATACAATGTTCATATACTAAAAAAAGTTTTAGAAGGTATAAAAACCTTTTTTCGTTCATTGTTTATTGGCATTTTTCTTGCCTGCGTCCCTCAGTATTTATTTGGTGTTGTAAAGCTGCATAACAATTGATCTTTTTTCTTACGACTACTGTAAAATAAAAACTGCATTGTAATGCTACTCGAATAACTTATACAGTTTTTGTTAATTTTTTAAGCAATTTCTAGACTAAAATATGAAGTAATTGTATAACAATCGTGTAGTAAATAGTATGTATAAGTAAAAACGTTTACAAAATAAAAATTCTGACAGTCGTAAGTCAAAAAAAAAAAAACGATTGTAAACCTAAAAAGACGATCAAAATTCCTTTCTGATAAAATCCTCCAAAAAAATTTTATACATTTTGTATGTAAATATACGAGTACAAAAGGACGTTTCTATAGTTAAAACTTTAAGATTAAATATACACCAAAATAATAATTATAACAGGTAGGTAACACTTGTATTTAATTGATATTTTTAAAACTTGAAGTGTACAGTTAACCTATACAATCTGCACCATACACCATCTATTCTCTATAAAAACAACTATAAATGGCATTCTTCTAACAGTTTTATAGATGTACATGTAATATAAAATTTTTAAATAGGTAAAAAGCTTTCAACAATACGTTTACTAAGTATAACTAACTAAAGTCAATAGTCCGTTGAGTTACTTACTAAACGATTTACACTCTACAAGGTTTACGACATAAATTAGAGCAAAATGTTGTATCATATAACCACTTCAAAGAAATATAACACGATCGAGTTTGGAAATAATGCACTTGATTGAAATCACATTACGTTAATATATTAAAGTTAATGTTTTATAATAAAATTTTAAATACATTTGATAGTTTTAACATATAAAATGTAAAATACTTTAAAACTTCTTACCATTTTTATAATTTTTAGCTTTTGTTATTTAATTAGAGGTTGAAACTGGAATTTTTACAGTATGTAAGAGAAAGTTTTCTATTTAGTTACGGAATCATTTTTTTAAATTGTTTTTGAAAGTACATTTTTAAAAATGTTAATTTTAATTCTAGATTATTGTTTCTACTTAACGTTCATAGTTTTTAAATTAAGATTACGTCGTCATTTAAGTTGTAAAAATTACTTCTGCTGTATGTAATGTGTGCAAAACTTTTAAACAAAATCATAAGCGATTCGTTGAAACTAAATTTTGCTTTAAAACGTTATTAAGTGTGTTTTAAAACTAAACAATAATGTAAGTTGAAGTTTGTTAGTATATGTTATAATATATAAAAACACAGTTTTTTTACTTTTTGGGTAATACAGTATTGTTGTTTCTTCCGTTTAAATTAGGTTTTTTTTTTTATACTAGAGACTAGTTGAATAAAGTACGATTGAACGACGGTTAAAACTCTACCGTCGGTTGGTTTAAATTTTTTATTATATAATAATATGTTGGTACTAAACCGAAAGTAGAACTAGCGGTTGACAGAATCGATAGTTGCGCGCAGTTTGAAATTTCAACTCAAGATTCAGTTTATAGATTAAGGTTAAATATTTCAATATTTTTTTCAACTTATTGTATTTTTTGTTGGGTTTAAATTTATTGTGACTATTTGTAAATAGATAGCTCAAAAACAAGATTTTTTTTAACCTAGATGTGTGTTTTATGTTGCTTCTGAATCAGTACTGCGCCGTGGTAGTGTGCAATGTGGGTATGCCACACGAGTGTCACAGCAATAGGTCTAACTTAAGCTTGCAGCACTGCAATCACTTACTAGTTACTGAATCAAAAGAAAGTAGCTGCAGCTCAGAACGTCGGAGAGTAAGTCGTAGCTACATAACTAATAAGAATCAGTTTGATTTTTGATTTGCCGACTATAAAGTAATTAAAAAAGCGCCAAACTGGAAAAAATATTGACTACAGATGCTCGTTTACACCTGACCACGCTTAAGAAAGATAAAGCGACTAACACAAGTCTAACAGCAAATATATTTATTTTAAAAACAGCATAAAGGAGTAAAAAAACACAAAACAAATAACTAAATATAAAAAACAGGGGACTCAGCGTTCCAAATATGCAATTAGTTAACGGCATATCCAAAACAAATCCCCTAAAATTTTAGCAAATTACACTGATACATATATACACATTTTCCACAACTAATAAATTTCATACGATTGGTTAAAAGCAAAGTGCAATATGTTTCCGGAAGTAAATTTAGTTATATCTACATGTGTGCCCTCCAATTCGTCGTAATACTTTCCACAGTAACAAAATTTTAAAGAACGGTCTCTAAATCTCTAAAACCTTTGTATTTGTTATAAACCGCGTGCCAAAATGTGTTTGCTTTATTAGAAACATGTTTCTAATTTGGAAAAAACCGTCCATACAACAAAAAATATGCGTTTGTTCAGGTTTAGTTATAAGTTCTCACTTCACTTCTCAGATACGTTTTTGTGATAGTGGTAGTTGAATATTATTATTTGACTTACAAATATAGGCTACATTTAATTTACAGTTTATAAAATTTATGACTAGTTTTGAATTGTTTTATTTTACTTTAACAAAATTTTTTAAATCATTTTATTCAATTTCGATAGTTTACAGTTAATTTATTAATTCCATATTAACGGTCATTATTTACAAATGAAACTATAGCCACTTGATTTACTACTGAATTCAAACAGTAAATATAAACAATTAGTTGTCACAACAATGTCGACATAATTGATTGCTGGATGTTTTTTTTATATTTGAGCAAACAATAAAAAAATTGAATTAAAAAAATATAATATTAAAGTTTTAAAATTTAAACAGCTATCTAGTTTTCAAAATAGAATAAAAGCAAAAAGTTTTATCTGTTGAAAAATATGCCGAATTTATAAAAAAATTCTTAACGCCACAGAAAAGGATATCAATCCATTTATTTTTATTTTTAACCTTAATTGATTAAATAGGCATTTTGGCGTCATCGTTTTTTTTCATCTTCATATTTATCTTCTTCTCTCTTATGATCTAGCAAACATGCATTGCAATGTGTCTCTGCAAATTTATTGAAAAGTAATGATCCTGGAACGTGGCCATTTAATCTTTCAAAGGCGCTGATTCAAATCCTCATTGAAAACATTCCTAACAAAAAAATTTAACTTTCATTCCGATGAAGAGCATAAAAAATTATACCATTAATACTTTTATTTGCACTGTATATAGGGGACATAGAAGAAGTGTTGAAGGGAGGTCAGTGTGGTGGAGTTGTCATGGAGGGAGGGATTAAAGTGTGGGTGTTGGCATATGCAGACGATATGGTCATGGTGGCAAAAAATGAGTTGGAAGAAAGAAAACTGTACTATCAACGAGGAGGTTTTGCAAGAGAAGAGGTGGAAAGAAGGAGAGTGGAAGGGAGGTTAAATACGGGGGAAATAGTACTAAGAGACAAAGATTCGCAGGTGCAAGAGAGGGAAGGAAAGATAAGGGAAGGAAAATATAATGTAAGATATGGGAAAATAGTATCCAGGGAAGTGCCTAAGTATCTCATGGGGAGGAGAAGCTTAGGAGAAAAGCGTTTAATAGCCAGGTTTAGATGCGGCAATGAAGAGAACGTAAATAAGTATTGGAAGGAGGATGCAATGAGGAGATGTAGACTATGTGGTGAGGGATGGGAGGACATAGAACACATGAGTGAGGAGTGTGGCGAGCTAAGGGAAGAAATGAGGGGGAGGAAGGTTTTGCTTGGGGAGGAGGGGGAGGGATTGGATTGAATGAAATCAGTAAAGGATAGAAGGATAAGAGGGGAGGGTTAGATCTAAAGTATTAAAATAGTAAGATGGTGATGGGAAGATTTTAGGGGAGAAAGTTTGTTTGGTTTTTAGTTTGTTTGTTTTTTAATTAGTGTACAAATTATAATATTATATAACGTAACTCATTGTACAATATAAAACAATTAACAATAAATAATAATAATACTTTCAAACATTATTAAATGAAATACAGCAAGGACTTAACATTTCAATTAACAGATGATAACACTTAACAATCGGACATTGACTGTATAGAGTATATTAAGAAATTAATATTTTCAACATTTCCAAACACTAATTCCAATTCAAATTCTGCTTCCTCTACCAGAGTTTGTGGCTTCTAGAAAAAGATTTTTTTCCAAACTTTACTTAATATAAATTTACTTAAAAAACACTATGTCACAATAAAGATTAGTGAATCTAGCAATGATTTCTATCGAGCACGAATTGGCTGAGAAAAATTAACTTTTTTCTAATAAAGTTGTCTATATTAACAGCAAGAGTTGAATTATTATCTATTTATTTTATTTTGCCAAATTACATACTTACTACTAAATTACTACTTTTTTTCTAATCTTACTACTTTTTTTACATTTTGTGTATACAAGAACGAGTTACGTTTTATTGTGCAATATATACTTTGTTAACATACATCGTGTATTTACTAAGAGTAGACAAAGAACATGAAGTATAGATGTTGTTAAAACTAAAAGCTATTCTTTTTTTCAACTTTTTTGTTTAGGGCTTCCTTTTCGATATATTTAAGATTTTCAGAAATTTATGCTAATAGCTTCAACGTTTTTTTTTAATTTCCTTTTTGCACAAAGGTTTCTAGAAACTTTTTCATTACTTTACAACTATTGTATTAACTAGAAGAGCTCAAAGGATTTACAGGAATAATTCCAGATAATAATTTTTCCTACTACAATACGTTTTTATCAGTGCATATTTGTTTACTTGAATAAGGCAAGATCGAACTACGCCGTAAAGTCAACAACAATACTTGGCCTACAAGAACACCAGCTTTTGAGGAAAAAGTTTGAGATTGTGTAGAGGATAATCCATCTGTTATCACCAGATCATTAAAAAAACATGAATTGTGATCATAAGACCGTTTAGAAAGTTTTGCACAAGCAACTGATGCACTCGTATCATCTCCAAAAAGTGAAATTGAGTGAACTATTGCCGTTGGTTACTTAGGCGACTTTGTGTCCAGCCAGACTGACAAACAATACTTTTCACTACAACTCGACGTTTACAAGAAAACGTATTTTAAATTACAATTTTTGTACCGTATAATTTTCGCCCACTTTTCCCTACATTTAGAGCAATACGTTGTGACAGGGTTGCCTTTTGCCAGCTGAAAATTTTTACAAAGAAGAAAAATTATTTTTGCGGTGATTGTGGTCCGCTTTGCATATATAATCTAAGGTAAGTGCCCAGCAAAAGTTTTCACTTCTAAATTTTTACACTCATCCGTGTTATAAATGAGTGTGGTATTTTTGCTGCTTTTGTAAAAACCTTTCTGAGGTAAGCATTGATTCATATTTTTGTAAATTATTTTGATTTTTTAGTAATTGTAATACCGCCACGTGTTGGCCAATTTGAAGTGATTCATGTAAATCCATTACCTTCCGCCGGAAACTATAACTAGAAGCAAGTGCTAAAGGGAGCAATTGGGTAATTAAACCACTTTCAAAACATAATCTGATGCTTAGTCGTTATTATATTTCATGTGATGTTTAAATAACTTTAGAGGACACCTGCGATAAAAATAGTGAAAACCACTCGGACGCTTGATGCATTTGATTACGACGATTCATTGTTTGTTGACTATATCTAATTATTACGTTATTTTTTTCAGCGATTTTAAGGGATGATTAAAGCATGCAAATAGCTATTCGCATTTCTTGGTAACCGTGAGTACCTTTTTTTCTTGCTGTTAATTTTTGTGTTTGTCAAACGTAAAATACGTGCGACTTAGATATAGATATTATCTTAATTAACGCACGGAAATTTCTTTTGTACGGCTTCGATTTGCTTCAGGTTGCGAATTTATTAGTTTCGGATTAAATCAACGTTTAACTCTGAGATTATATATTACCTGATTTTGTTACACTGTAGTACGATAACTGTACGTATGGAGTATTGTCTATCTTTTAAGACTTGTATCAGCTTTATAACTGTGATATTATTATTATTTGTTACTATATATGTAATTCTTACTTGCTTACATTTTTTTTATTTCTTTCTCTCTCGGTGATAGAAATAAATATATTTGGCGTAATAACTCGTGTTTTCTCATTTGTTCTATTTCACTGTGGGATAGATATAAACGGTGCCTTACATTGTAGTTTCTAATCGTTTTAGCGCTTTTTTAATCTTACGTAATTAACACAACAAGACCTGCAATCCGCTTGCCGATTCAACTGAGTTAGTCGCCAGTAATTAAGTAATTAATGAGAAAATACTTCCATCGTTTCAAATAAATAGATTGACAGAGGAGTTAATTTGCCAGAGAGATTCTTACACTTAAATGATCTAGGTTTCTTTTTCGGGAGACGTATGAAATCTTTAGTGTATGAAAAATCAGTTGTTTTAGAGGAAGATGTAGTTGCCTATATAATCGCAGCAAGTCACGAAATAAAAGGGAAACTCAACATTCTAACTAAATTAGACGAGCAAAATGTTAAGCGTTGTCTTTGGGAAAATAGTGCACAATTTCAACATTTATTATTAATTTTAAAAATAAAAAAAACACAATATAAACAAAATTATTATTTGTTTTGTTTAACCAACGTAATTGTTTAACACGAAGGTATCTATGTAAAAAGGGTATTCGTAACAAAATTTTTGAAATCTTCATAACTTTTAAATTTAAAAAAAATTCGAGAAATCTTAAATATGTTTTTTTTAAATTTTATTCATGAGAATGTTAATTAATGAATACTTTCAGAATCCATCGTGCAGTTTTCCGGAAAATCAAGGTCAAACTTTTTAAATGGTTGCCATTTTAAAAATAATTAAGAAAGATAAAAAGGTTAATACAAAAGTTGTGGAGTAAAAAAACTTTTGTGCAAAAGGAAACCTATGAATTATAAGCAAAAATAGATAATCTGAAAATATACCGCGTTGAACTGCTTTTAATGATTATTGCATAAAAACATTTAAGGCGTAATGATTCGAATTACAGCACTAACACATCAAAAGTTTAAGTGTTTTGTGGACTATTTAATTTATTGTTCTTTAATTTTAAAGTAAAACAACAAATAATTAATTAATAAAAGTGTATAAGTATTTTTGTAATGTATTATTTTTATAATCAAGTTTACAGTTAATTTTTTTTGCCGATTAAAAAATTCTTTCAAGTTTTTAATTAGTTTTTATTTGTATAAACTTTTTAAGGCTGGTCATACTCTTTGCTTGGCTAAATAACATCTTAATCCTTTTTTGAATTATCATAGTTTGCACGTAGTAATGTGTGTTTATCAGTTCAGTGACAGAACTATTTTATTTTGAATTGTTTTTCGTAACACCGTTCATATTTACACTTAAATATTTTGCTGAGCGTGCCTTTACATTTTAAGTAATTCGATCGGTTAATCATTCAATAGTCGATGAGTGTTTCAGTGCAGAACATTTATTAACGTGTGTATGGTTAGAAAATAATAATTTTACATAAGGTGGTCTTCCGCTAATTTTATTTTATACACAGAGTAAGTTTAATGTAAAACTCCATATTGCCTTAAATTCATTTTACAATGATTGTAAATATAATAAAAAATAAATAAAACGGCAATAACAATACAAGCAAAATGAAAAATAAGCACAAACACGCAGAAAATAAATATATAATTTTTAGGATACATAAATATGACTGAATCCTACTTCAATTCAAACAGCAGACGATTTAACCGCAGGTTGAAATCCACCCAACGGTATACCAATTTTTGGCTGTGAAAACGTTTATGCAACCGACTCTAGTAGTGTGAGACCCTTCTAAAAACTTTGATATAAATAAGATTATATGCTTCGTTTCTTTTTCAAGTACTACATATAATACTATACACATATATCTTAAAAAGTCAGCCTTACTTAAAAAAAAATGACTTTTCTATGAGTAGTAAATTTTCTTTTATATCATGGCGTAACAGTATTTTACTAATTTTGTAGTTTACGATGGAGTCGGTTCTTTTGTAGTAATAAATTTTCGTATCTAAATAGCACATGCAACAGTTTTAATCAAAACAAAAGTTACTGCACGTTGAAAATTTTCAATAAAACAGATTTTGTTTTTTTGTCAATAATCGTTTTTGACAAACTAAAAATAATTGAGTTTTGAATAAATTTTAGTCTTTATTCACATAAAAAATTAATTTTTGTTTTACTCTAAGTTTTTAGTTTGTGACTGGTAAAATACGATTTTATTTGTCATAAACGCATTTTTATATATTTAAGTTTCACATTTAATCACTAAAGATACATACGTACTTGCATTTTCTTGTTTCCCGTGGTATATACATGAAATATAAAAATATTTATTAAAATTTCTATAAACGAATACTGTGTACTCACAACGTTATTTAATTTTAAAAGTAAACAAAACAAACTATATATTTTTAAGTATCAATGTTAAACCTTATTATTTTTTTTTACTTTTAACTTATTGTTTAAGAACAAGTTTGTTTAAATTATAATTTTTAAGTTCTACGGATTTTCCACAAATATTGGCATACTTTGGTGACTGATAACTAGTATTACGCTGACATAACACGCTGCAATATTAATTTAAACAATACATTTTCATCTTAGGGACTACAACTATCATAATTATTCAAGCAGCGGCTATTGTAAAAAAAACAGCAAACTTTCGATGTTTAACCGCCGCAGAGTTCTGGACGTCTAGGTATATTTGAATACATTCTGAAGCAACAACAACGATACCACAATTACATGCCGGTATACGCAGCTAATTTACATTTACTTAGAAACCAAGTTAAGTCAATATATTTATTAAAATACCAAAATGCAGAGAAACAAATCTAACGAAAAAAATCTCAAATAACTAAATGCTAAAAGAAGCGGATTAAAAACTCAATTAACCTTGTTTAATAATTATTTAAAATCCTTAGATATTGAAACTATAAAAAACGCTAATATTAAAAAATTACAAGAAAGGTTTGATAAACTCCAATCGCTGTCTTTTGATGAAACTTTTTTGTTGTGGCGATAATTTTTTGATAGTTTTACATCTATGATTCAGAGTAATTTTGATTTATCTGATTGTCAGAAATTATGTTAACTTAGAGCTAGTTTGAAAAGCAAACCTGCAAATATGATTAGCGACCGATACAAATTATGCTATCGCTTGAGAATCCTTATGCTGCAGATACAATAACAAACGAAAACGAATATCACATTAACGCAACATTACATTTAAATTCTATGTGTAAAAAATCGCACATTAAATTAAGACAATTAATAAATAATTTGGAAAACTATATGCAATATCTTAAATTGATAGGACAAAACGTAAATCACTGGGATTCTATAATTCTACTAATTATTTTGTAAAAATTATATTTTAAAACGTCAAACGAATGGAAATTATATTTAAATGATCATTTAGGAAACAAAACGCTACCTACTTATGGGAATTTTATTAAATTTTTAAACAAACGCGACAGTACACTTGAAGCAATTGAATATCGGTCTACGCTATCATAAAGTCGCATTTAAAAATCCCACTAAAACGTATGCGGCGCTCAGTAATAATATTATTTCTAGTAATTGTAAATAATCATATCTACTTCAAAAGTGTGAATAAATCCATCGCATAGAATTGATATAGTTACAGAGTTAATTCTATGCATTAATTGTTTACGATATGGTCATTTCGTATCAGATTGTCACTCAACAATATATCGAATCTGCAACAGAAAACATCACACTTTACTACACATAAATCGCGAAAATAACGACAGTAATCATCAAACCAGAAACGAAAATCTTTGTGGTAACTTAAATCTTTAAGAAAACACAACGAGCTCGTCGTCAATAGTAAACGTAACATCTCCGATGCAAGTATTATCAACAGTGTTAGTGAAGGTAAGGAATATTCACGAACGTTTACAAACTTTACGATGTGTACAGGGCCGGATTTATGGGGGGGGGCAAAAGGGGCAATTGCCCCGGGCCCTCTTGGTAGAGGGGCCCCCTCGCGGACTGCGAGTGTCTTAACAGGTGAAATGAATTTGTTTAAAACTTACGCCTGCACGAAGTGCAACACAGCAAGATTTAAACTAATCAGTGTTGCCCGACTGTCAGTAAAAAATTATGGTCGGCGTCGGAGCGCATCGAAACTATCGTACGATGACGTATTTTATTTAAAATCGCAGTCCCCAACTTACCAACATCATGATTTTAAATAAATATGTATAATATGTAGGTAGTACTTAATAAAAGAAAACAAAACATATTTCTACGAAATTACAAATTACAGAATCAGCTGTTATTCTATATTTGCTTCCACAAAAATCAGTTCGTCACCCCGGTCTACTGACTTACTTTACTGATTACTAGGGTCTGTATTTGTATTGATAGATTTTTTGCTTTCGTACAAATTGTATCATTATGTCGCTAGGTTCAAAACTGACACACCTCGTTATTAACCGAATTTGGCGTTTAGTTTTAATTAAATTGATTTTAGAAAATTATCTTTCACAGTTAGCATTAGAAAGTAATAGCGATTCGAATTTCGAATACCTTGCAAAACTAAGAACGTGACCATGCCGAATCGGCAGAACGTTTATCAAACTAAAAAGCTAGTATTACGTAGTAAGTATGTAATATACCTCTATCAGTAATCTGACTCCGACAGAAGATAATTTTCTGTACAGTGCTGTTTTACTCTTTTACTAATCGGCACTTAAGTTTCAAATTCAAAATAATTTTTGTTTGAATGAAATGTTTAGTATGAGTAAAATTATCGTACTTTCTGCAATTATGGTAAACGTACTATCGTACATCGTACAGTACGTCAAGTGAACTTGCGTAGGAGTGTAGGACTCTGGACTATATCATAAGTAATCGTGTTTTGGTGTTTATAAGTTGATGTTTTCTCTTGTGATCAATCTTTTTAAGCAAACACTCCGTTTGCGACTTAATTTACTCATGTTTAATTATTTTCATTATGTGAACGTTTAATACTAGATTGCTAATATTTAATTTGTGCTACGTTGTTAAACTTCTTACTGTTATAAGTTGTTGTTTGCAGTTCGGGTAATCCCGGCGATCAAGACATACTCCGCATTATAATAGATTCTTCTTTTACCTTAGAGTAACTCTACATTTAGACCTTGCTTGGAATAGACGTAAGACGTCATTTCGGTTTAGACAATTTAAACCAAAGGTCATCGTGACCCTGACAGCTATATCCTAACGGGAAAATCTTACAAATTATTATTGAAGTATTTTATATAAAAAGTTTAAAGTACAAAATTTAGAAGCCAGAAAAGACAGGCTCAGTAATCCTACGGAAAGTTCCACTATCTGGAGCTCAGAAGAGAAAAGCCTTTAAAGAAAGGAATGAAAAAAATGCTGCTGTCTTGGCAAAAACACAACGCCTTACAAAATTTTTCTCTGCAACAAAACTGGAGAGCATAAAAATGAATGAACAACCAGCGCCATATATTCCTTCTGAAGAACCACCGTCACTACCATGTGCATCTGCAGAAAACGAAAGTAACATATCAAATCAAGATATTAAAGGTCTTGGTTCATTACCTCTTTTGGATACTTCAGACATGGATACCAAACATTATCATATGGTCCAGATCCAGCTACTTGGTTTCCTATTGGACTAAAGCTTGTGTCTTTTTGGTCAAAATCTGCTATGATGCATCAAACTAGAAGTGACTCTAATTCCTATCCAGAATCTCGACGTCATTATCAATCAGGTCAAAGTCAGGACAAGTTTACTGCTTTTATTGTACGTTGATGTCCAGCAGATCTGACAGATTTTCCAGAGAGGAAGGCTTTAATGACTGGAAAAAAGCAGAGGAAAAAATGAAGACTCACGAATGAAGCCAAGGCCACCGAGATTCTGTGCTGAAGTTTAATTTTCAATGTAGAGAATCTTCTCATGTTGACAAAGTGTTTGAAAAGCAAGTGCAAGAAAATAAGAAATACTGGACTGAAGAATTGCGTCGCGTTGTAGCCGTGACAATCTTTCTAGCTGAGAGAGGCTTGGCATTTAGAAGTAGTTAAGAGATCATAGGATCTAAACATAATGGAAATTTTTTAGGTATTATAGAACTTATTGCACAATTTGATCCGTTTCTGATGGGTCACCTTAAAGAATTTGGCAATCCTGGAAGTGGTAAGCAGTCATACTTATCACCAACCATCTATGAAGAAATTATTTTGCTGATGGCAAAGCAAGTTAAGAATTATATTGTGAAAGAACTTAAAACTGCCAAGTACTTTTCAGTTTTCGTTGATTCAACACCAGACCTGGCTCATGTCGACCAGTTAACAGTCATTGTGCAATATGTTGTTTTTGGGAAACCCGTAGAAAGGTTTTTAATTTTCCTGCAGACGGGCTTTCACAAAGCTGAAGCACTAGCAACATCGCTTCTGGAATTTCTAGAAAAAGAAGGTATTGATTTTGACAACTGCAGAGGACAGTCATACGACAATGCTAACAATATGTCTGGACGCTACACAGGAATGCAAGCTAGACTCAAAGATAAAAACCCAGTCGCATTATTCCCTGTGCAGCTCACTCATTGTATCTTGTTGGACAGACTGCTGCCTCTTGCTGTGAAGAAGATGTCAGTTATGTTGGCTTGATACAAAGGTTATACACTTTTTTTCTGCGTGAACACACAGATGGGCAATTTTAACAAAATCTTTAGAAAGGAATAAAATACTTTAAAGTCATTGTCTGACACTCGTTGGTCAGCAAGAGTTGATGCTACTGAAGCCCTTGTAGAAAGATACAACCAAATTCAAAATGCCACCTGAAGCAAGACATGAAGCTCGGACATTAGCAGATAAAATGGATAACCTCGAAACCGCTCTGATAGCCAAAATTTGGAATTTAATTCTGGTGCGCTTTAACAGCACAAATAAAGCTTTTCAAGGAGTTGAAATTGATCTAAGAAAAGTGATAGACTTAATTGATTCTCTAGAAAGGTTTCTAGAATCACTTCGTAATAGGTACGAGGAGCTGGAATTAGATGCCAGGAGCTTTTGTGGAAACACAGATTACAAAGCTGCTACAAGCAGACCAAGGAAGGTAAACAAACGTTATGATGCGATGCTAACATCAACATTAGAAGTTGCCCTCTCTCATCGAAAAAAATTCAGATGTGGAACTTTCAATATCATTTTAGATCAGCTGTCTGTGGCCTTACAAGAACGTAGAGTAGCATACCATTCAGTATATAACGAATTCAAAGTAATCATTAACTTATGCAGTCTATTAGATGCAGAGTTACGAAGTGAAGTTGAAAAATTTACAACTGCTTTACCTTGTGATTTCAGTTATGTGTTCATAGAAGAAATAGTTAAGTTTGCAGCCTTTGCCAAACTTATGTCGTGTCTTACGCCGTCCCAACAGTATTACTTCATGATGAAGGACTTGTTGATACCTTTCCTGGTGTTAATGTAGCTCTTAGAACATATTTCAGCATGAAAGTCACTAACTGTTGAGGAGAGAGATCGTTCAGCAAACTGGCGTTAATAAAGAATTATTTGAGAACTACGATGACCCATGAACGATTAAGTGCTCTTTGCCTACTGGATGTAGAAAGCAGTGTTCTAAAGATGATGCAATTTGAAGAGTTTATTAAAGATTTCTCTGATGCCAAGTATAGAAAAAAAGTTTTTTTGTAAATTGTAGATATTGAAGAATGCTAGATTAGATTTTATTTGACAAAATTTACTGTGTTTACTGTTTAGCTTAGTTTAGCTTTATATACGTAATTTTAAATTGTATATAATAAACTGACGTTGATGTGTAAATTTCGTGAATTGCCATACATCTCAATTTCTGTGTTTAAGGGGCCCACCGAACTGAAAGAGCCCCGGGCCCTCCAAGGTCTAAAACCGGCACTGGATGTTTATTAGACTCGGGGTCTGAATCAAATTATATAACCAATCGTGTTTGTCAAATAAAAAAAGTTAATAAATATTTCGGACTTTTATGACATATTGAATTAAATAACGCTTTGTTAAAACTAATCAAAATTGCTCAAACCGAATAATTTAGTCACTAAACTATTTCTTTGTTAAACAAAAAACTAGTAATAAACGTAGCCCAATTTTATCTTTTAATCCACTCATTGACAAGAAGAGCTTACTCAGGGTCTTAAGCATTCAGATTAACGTCATCCGGTTTTAAGAACCCAAACTAAATTAATTTTTATAAACGAACACAATTGTCTCTTACACGCGGGATCTACATTATTATTGAATAACATTCAAGAAAAGTTTTGGCCAATTAGCGGTAAAAATCTTGTAACACAAACTGTGAGATTACGTGTCAGATGTTTTCGTTATAAAGCAAGCAATATCAAACCTATTATGGGCAAGTTACCTAATTCACAGATGTCATCAATGCCACTTTTTTATACAACTGCATTGCACTACGGTGGCCCTATTTTTATAAAAAACAGAATAGGCAAAAGATCTAAATAACTTTAATATTACATTAGCGTTTTTAATTGTTTTTCGACGAAAGCAATTTATTTAGAGCCCATGACTAATTTTACTTCAAATGCGTTTCTAACAGCTTTTAAACGCTTTGTGCATAGATGAGAAAAACTTTTGCATATGTACAGTGATAACGGAGCTAACTTTCAAGGCGTTAATGCCGAATTAAAAAACTTTTATAATTTGTAACAATTAGTAATACGTCGCTTAATATAATCACGTTGGCACTTTTTGATAACAATAACCGAATGATAACAATATCCAAAATTCAGAAAAAAACCAATAACTATTTAAGAAGTTGTTAATTAGAAGATGATCATCGCATCAATACAAGCAAAAAATTTTCAAAACAAAAAAATTAAAATTTTTAGTCAAATAAACCGAAAATTACGGACCTGAAGCATTATATAGTTTTTTGCCACCGTTAATAAAGACAAATCAAAAATAACGTCATGGTGTTTAATTTACTGTTTTAAGAGTTACACAATTCTTCTCAGTAATTTGTTGACACTAAAAATAAAAATAAATACAAAATAACGTTATTACATAAAACGTAGTTATTCTAAGAACCCACATGCTTTCTAAGTTAATTCTCGAAGATAACGTATTAACAGATATTTTTGGACTGCAATCATACAAAAAAAACAAAACAAAAATTATGCAAAATAGATTATTATTTATGTATAGTAGTAAACCTGAGAAGAAAATTGATAACATAAACCAAAATTATGATTTTGATAAAAGGTGTTTTTTCTATGTAGTAGCATACGTCCGACACGTTCTCTAATAAAGTGAAAACCTTACCCGACTGATAATATTGTCAGTGACTCTAATAAACGGCATGCACTGTATTACGGAAACAATTAACAATAAAGGGGTTATCTAGCGTTTTATTCCTCTTAATGCTCCTCATTTCGGTAGACTCTAGAAAGCAGGTGCAAAAAGTACCAAACCTCAATTAAAGCGAGTAATCGAAAACGCTTCTTTAATATTTGAAGATTTTTATACAGTTTTAGCTCAGATCGAAACTATTATAAATTTACGTTCTTTATTCTCAATCACGACCGATCCAAACTTACAAACTTTGACGCCAGCGCATTTTCTTATTTGACGTCGGTATACCGCACTACCAAATTGTGATGTAAAAGACATAAAGATGAACCGTCTACATCCTTTCCTGTTCATACAGCAACTCACTCAATATTTTTGGCAACGATGACAACGATTTAAATAGAAATCAAACAAGCAACAAATAACATACAGATCTTTAGTTCTTGTTAAAGATGACAATTTGCCACAGTCTAATTGAAAATTAGATGGAGTCATCGAGCTGCACTCTGGTACAAACCAAATTGTGCGAGTAGTGACGCTTAAGTGTATTAGTGGTATGTTGAAAAGATCCGTAACAAAACTATGTATGTTGCCTAATCAAGATACAGATACAGAAAATTGAACTTTTACATCAATTTTATTATTTTTTTAACAAGATGTTATTACTTTAAATGTATTAGTTTAGAAACTGTAATTATGTTGTGTTCATTATTGGTTAAACTTATACTTTTATTGTTAACTTCAGAAATTAATTTAATCTTTAAGTAATTAATGATTTCATTTTAATCTTTAACCCGTTTTGCATTATTTTACATTGTTTTGCAATCTTACTTTATATTGTTTGAAAAGCTCAACACTTTTTAAAGCGGGCGTCACGTTTAAGAACAAGTTTGTTTAAATTATCATTTTTAAATTCTGCGCATTCGCCACAAATATTTTCGTACTTTGGCGATTGATATTAAGACGACGTTTCGTGCCATTATTGTGTGCGCTCTATCACAGTCAATAGCAACAGATTAGATGTTTATTCAAACTTGTCATAAAAATTAAAACAAGTACATTTGCAATGTGTGTAGGAATAAAATTATACAAAATTATAAACAAAAAGACATCTACGCAGTTATATTTACATTATCCAACTATTACCTGATATGAACAACGGTTGTTGTTGTGTTGTTTTTTGTTTCTTACCTGAAGGTGACATAAATACGCATTCTATTACAAAGAAAAAAATTATAAAACAACAAAAATAATTAGAAAGATGTTATTTAATAAATTTATACAGTTAAATACACATATAAGTACTAATACAGCACAAACAAATAAAAAAATATGCTGTTTTATTTCATCTTTGGGCCGCGTATAACGATAAATAAAATTATTTATTATACAAATTATACAAAAGTATATAACATACTTCAACAAAACACAGTTTATTCTTACGACTACGCTTACATTAATAACAAATTTTACGTAGTTTTGTTCTGATAGTTATGTAACAAAATAAATTGGTACTATTTATTTTGTCCTATTTAAATTAAATTACGTACTTAAAAAAAACGATACTTTAAAATATTTTATACTGTAGAAACGCCTAAGTTTTAAAAGTCAATTTTAATTATATAAAAAGTATGCTTTACAATTTGAAAATACGTTCTAAAAACTAAATGACTCAATCATCACATTTTATTGTTACAAGAAGTAAATTATTAATAAGTTTTAAAAATAGGAACAATTATATATTAACGTTTTATTTTCCGCGTTTACCTCTAACTTAAAAATGTTCTACGTATTTTGAGCATGTTCTTCAGACGCACGAAGAAAAACTAATGACCCAGATGAAGTTTCGTTACGTAAATCATTGTCATGCATCCTTTGAATTGGTTTTAAAATGAGAGACGTTTAATATTTTATCGAAACGTACCACCAGCACAGACGCGCCGTGGTTGTTAATTTCCTGTTTGATGTAACCCAATTACAACATAAAACGTTCCTTAATAAATGCAGAAATGCCAGACTGCACTTAGAAAATAAATTACCAGGCAAGATGAAATTCCATTATAACTTCATAAAAGCCTTATTGACTATCGGTAGCGCTCAAATTCAATATAAACAATACCTAACGTTAACACCTATAATACTTTCGCTAATAATATATCACTCAGTATGACTGTATAGAGAGCGTTATCGTTTATAATACACAAATTTTATAACATATTAAAAACATAAATTTTCATACGTTAATAAACATTCTATTAACTAAGCAACGTTTTTAAGTATCCAAGGTACAAATTTTGATATTCTTGTACAAACTCCGGGCAAGTTTGCTTCGGCACACCCTATTCCCCAAGAAATAATTCCAGCCAGAAAGTATTTACCATCTTTTCCTCGTACTTGTAAAGGTCCTCCTGAATCACCTTGACAAGAATCTTGTCCACCGGTTTCATGTCCAGCACAAAGGAATATGTCTGGAATAAACTCATGTCTTCCTGCTCGAAGAAACATACTTTTACACCGATCGTTACTCACGATAGGAACTTGTACCTAAACAATAAAAGTAATAATTAAAATTTATAATTGATAAACTAATACACACAACAAAAGTAATTTATATTATTAATTTTTTATCAGCAAATCATTTTGAAAAGTTTTCATGTCACTCGTACTCGGTTTTGTCTACAATTTGATTAAAGTCAGTGAAGTTCATATGTGCTTAACTTTTAAGGTATTGATCTAATTGATGTCTCTTTCTATCTTTAACTAATACATGTACACTATAGGAGCATAAAAACAGAATTTAAATAATTTGCAATTATAAATAGATCATAGTTTTTTTAAACGTTCGTTTTTGTTAAAACAAAAATAAAACGATAAGTTGACATAAATCGCTTATTCTAAAAGGTATTATTGACTTATTAATTTTATTTGAAACAGAAAAAGAAAAACTTAAGTCACTAATAAACGGTAACAAAACATGACTTTTGCGTAACTAAACGTAAACTACAAATTTGTTATTAGAAAATGTTTGAGTTTTTTTATATCCTAAATTAAGTATTAAGAAAATAATTATCAAACTGTTGTAAACTTAAATTATCGTTATATTCAACACGTGTAGTATCTATCCAAAAAGGACCTTTTGTAATATATTGTTTATTAATCAAATGTTTGCTGTATATCTACAACTAAAAAAACTTTATGCATTTGTAAACTGTTGCAAAGGCAAGTCAATAAAATTTTTAAAATGTGACATTTATTATCTTACTTTGTTTAATAAAAACTACATAATAAATAATTTTGTTGCTAAACATTGTCAGTATTAAATTGTTTTACTACAATAGTTATTTTTGTGCTTCAATTCGTTACGATGTGTTTTACAAGCATCGTAATTGGCGTGAAATTTTACTTTTCCGGCCTAGGTCGAATAGTCGACTCTAATAATTATTAATTAGTCAAATGTCATATGTTATTCTATCAGATTTTTTAACAATTATAACGTATTTGCTTATAATCTTACAATTGCTAAAACAACTAGTTTTATTTTCATATTTGTTTTGAGTAAAATTTAGTAACATCTGTTTATAAAAGTAGAACCTGTAGTGACAAAATTCAATTGTTTTTGAAATATATTTGACAATTGCATAATTTCATTACAATTTACCCGAAAGGCAAATACATGCAAATTTATTTGTACACTTACTAGGATTTATTAGAATTTGTTAAGAATTCATAAGGATGTATGCGGATATCTGTAAAATTTTAAGGATGTACTGAGATGTACGAAGGATGTACTGAAACGTACTTGAAATTAAAGATTGTAAAATTTTTTGAGGATTTATCAACAAGAACAAAGACTAGAAATGTAGTTGAAAGAACGCATGCGCAATATGTTTTTTTAATGTCAAGTTTTGTATTTTGCTTTGATTTGTGTGCTTGTTGTAAGTGTAGTAACTTGCATAACAATGAAGTTACAAACAAGATTTCTGAACCGTGACATTTACTAGTATTATTTCCACTTAAAGCCTCTAAGCAATTAAAGATTTTTTAAATCATATACATTTATTAACAATGTTAGATTTAAAATCCGATGATAAAATATGGACATGACTTTAATATTAAATCAAAATCATCTGAGTTATAAAGTAGGGAAAAAGTTTATAAAAACTAATTTTTATGTTTGCATGCATTTTCTGGTACTTACGTACATAAAAAATGCAGTGTTAAATGTTTTGATAGATATTGCAACAAAGTCACGAAACCTGAAAACTGAGTTCGATGATAACCGTTAGAATTATGTTTCAATACCTACAATAGAAGATGCATTCATTGAAAATAAAAACAAAAAACTAAACGATGACCAAATAGAAGATTAAAGAGAAAACGACCTAATGACTCATTAATAACGATAAATGTTGAAAAATGAGAAAACCGGAGAAAACAATTTAAATAATTCAGAAAGTAGCTTAGTTATAGATTTTTTTGACATTTCGTACATATAAGTTTGAAGAAAATTAAATATTTTTTGTGAAAATTTATTCAAAGCAAATCAAATATTGAAACCCTCCCTAAGTGTTATAAAAAATTATCTTGATGTCGGTTATTAGAAGATACAAAAAATACGGCCTGTGGACCGTCTGCAACGTTTTCTTATGAGCAATTGTTAAATCAATTTGAGTCAAATGAAAAGTCGACACAATAATTTTTTTTTTAGATACCGTATAAATACTAGTAATTTACGCAACACGCGTTGAAAGTAAAGCATATCATAACCAATGAGACGCGAGACCGCACCGCCGAGCATTGCATGTGAGTGAGTTATGCTATCAAACTTTCGACAAGAGTAACGTACATTATTTTATGTGTTGCCCGTTGTAAAATTATAGTTTTTCTTTAAAAAAATTAAAAAACCTGAAACCACAGAAATATAATGCTGGTACTACATTTATTACTAAATCTGTCAAATTTGACATTGACTTTAACATCGTTTTTTTTTTCAATTTTAATTGAATTTCAGGGTTTTAAATATGACTTTTTCACCTGTCACATACTCGTTCTAATATAATAACTGACTTTAATCGCTTATGCCCGGTTGCATAAAACAAAGTTAATAATAACGGCGTTGCTCTATGCTATGAGGTCTTAGTATTATGTAACTTCCTACTTTTCATTTTACCGCTCTAAAGCTTTTTTTGTTCATTACGTAATTACATTAACAAACAAATATTGACGTTTGTAATGTTGGCAACACATAATAAAATTTTGTTACATTTTTATTTTGCTTTTACATTAAATATGCATTTTATTGGCTAACATGTTAGAGATGTAGAGAAGACCGGGTAAACTTGTAACACGGAGCACATTGTGACAAGGTCAGAATCTACAAAATAGAAAGTTCGGCAGCCCCGTGTCTGAGTGTCGTTGTAACAGTCTTGCATCCAATCAGTTTAACGTGTGTAACGATAGAAAGCGGGTTGTTGTTTTTGTGTATTGGTGTCAAAATTCGTTTGCGATCACGTAAGTAAACTTCTTAATTTTTTTCGGTTTAACGCACTTTGTATCAAATCAAAATTTGCATTTACGTTTTAAATGAATGACAATACAATAAATACTTCATAGTTTTTACTATTTTGACGCTATTTTTACAATTTTTTGTAATTTTTTTGATGTAATGTAAAAACAAAATAAACTGGTATCGGGACAAATTGTAACATTATCTGTGGGGCGAGTTGTATCGTGTTACAACTTACCCAAAATATAAAATTTGTCATTGCTATATTTTTTTAGAAGGAACACATACAAGAAAAAAGCTGAAAGAGGTAATACCTCAAAAAAGGATATGAAACAAGCGGTATGTCGTGTGAACGGCAATAAATCGGTGAGATTAGAACTTAATTTGACACCGCACGTATACAGAACCTAGACGAAACGGGAGTTATAGCTATAAAAATGTTAGCAAAGTCATAGCCATAAAAAGAACAAAACAAGTTGGTGGGATAACATCCAGTGAAAAGGGGATTCTTGTTACTTTTTGTGTTGTTGGCAGTGTTTTGGGAAACTACACCACCCCAATTTATATTCTCAAAAAAAAAAGACCATTTTATAAGAGATGGGTCTCCAGGAAGTATTGGTGCGGTTAACGGGTCCGAATAGATGACACCTGATGAGTTTTATACATTTATGGAATATATTGTGACTCACGCTTTCCCATCTCTGAAAAATCTAGTACTTTTACTTCTATAGAACCATAAATATTATTAGGCAACAAAAGCTATTAATTTTACTAAGAAAAATAAAGTTATAATGTTTTCTTTCCCACCACATTGCTCACATCAAGTTCAGCCCATAGATATGAGTGCGTATTGTCCCTTTAAGAAGTATCTTTTATGTTCTTGGAATTTTTGGATAAAAAATAATTATAACGGTTTATAATATCCCATCTTTAGCCTAAGATGCACTGCCCCAAGCAATTACAACTTTAAATATTATGAAAGGGTTTAAGGTTTCTGGTATCGAACCGTTCAATACAAATATTTTTAGTGGCGATGATTTTCTACCATCTAGTGTTACAAATCAGCCATTGAAAAATGCAGAAAATTTTGCATTTAGAAACTCTCTACCGCCGTCCGCTCAAACGTCTTGGTCCCTCGATGGCTATGTTGCTCCAGATCAACCACATACATCTGCTCAATTAACCGAAGCTGAAGCCGAAAATAAATTGATACAATCATTACTCAAAACACACCGATAAAATTTTTAAGCAGGCAGAGTTTTCTCAAATAATTGTTCGTTTGCTTCGTAAAGAAAAAACGAGAAAACCACCCTCAAGAGACCGGCAGAAAAGAAAATCGGCAATTGTACCTAATTGATAAAAGACAAAAGATAAGCTGCCAATGAATCTGATGAGTCTGACGAAGAATGTATTTTAGTCTGTACCGAATCCTATCGTCAAAGCAAACTAAAGGAAAAGTGGGGTCAAGTGTACACACTGCAAACTTTGGCCGTATGAAGAGTGCATAGATGGAAGGTTTCCATATATTAGTCATCACTGCAATTCCGATAGTGACCATATAAAAAAACTAGTTAAATGTTTTTTTATACTTGTTTGTTTTGTTGCAGTTAATAAAATTATGTTTTATATTCATCATGAGAATAAAAATGCTGAAAAAATGTTTTAAGTCTATACATCGATTCCATCCTAAAATGGAGAATGACTAAATATAATCGAAAAAAAAATTTGTATTGCATGTAAAATTTCTGAGATACTGGCAACAGAGTAAATTTTGTTACAACCTGCCCCGATCTCTCCTACTATGTACAAAGATTTACAAGAAATTAGTAGGTAATAGAAAACAAAAGTTTTAATTATTTTAATATTATTATTTTTAAAACTTTAATAATCTTTGTTACATTAGTGAAAATTTTATAATGGATTATTATAAAGCTCAAATAATGATGAGTAATTGTGAACGTACCTGTAGTTAATTTCAAGGTATGAATATTTGTAACATAAATTTAATCACAGTTAAGATCAGAGATTATAACTAATACTACGAAAAACTGTAGTATTTTTTTACAACAAAAAACCTAAATACACTTACTCTGTAAACTAGTTAGCAAAACAAATAATCGGATTTTATGTTTAACCATTGTAATCAACATGCTACTTATGTATGTATTATTACTAAGCAATTTGATAGATTTATAAAAGCATTAAATTAAATTAAATTTTAACGTTCTAATGAATGCATTTTTTATTAAGTTTAATAATACAATTTTTTAATATAACCTAAAAACTAATAAAAATGAAAGAAAAAAATAAAGTATGTGCCAAGATTAATTAAAGAACAGAAACAAACTTTAGTTACAAAGCATGGACTGTTATTATTATTTGTTTTTACTTAAATCAAACATTTGTTTTTGTATCTAAAGTAGAAGTTTACTTTAATAAAATTGCGATTTCAAAATAATAATCAGTGTTTAATATAAATCGCACAATATTTATATATTTTTTAAATCAAATTATTGCTAAGTAATTACAATACGTGTAACAATAATTTTTTACAGATTATTTACTTAAAAATTTTTAAATTACGACTTTATAAATCTGGAAATTAACGTTCAAGTATACAAATTTTCTAATTCGCAAAACAGAAATTCCATTTTATATGATTATCAAATTCCGTAAGACTTGTGCATTCGCACAGATATAACAACTCTGTAACAAACGGATATAACAAAAACCAAGTTTTTTTAAACGTTAGTTGTATACTATTGAAACAAACGATTTATATAAAAATAACTTTTACAATATCTTTTTTTTTATACCGCAGATTCACAAAAAAGATTTTATATATAATTTTTTGTTATAATAAAATATAACTTATAAAATACAAGTAAAAAAACACTTACTTCTTGTAGCACAGATGGTAACGTTCCGCCCTCGCTAAGCCTTCCCCATCCCGTTACAGTAGCGTTTTCCCCAATAAGAAGATCATCGGATGCGGGAAGGCAAATCGGAGAAATATGCGGAGCAAATTCTAAGGATTTGTCAAGTCTCACTAATGCCAAATCGTATTCATAAGTAAAAAAGTTATATTTAGGATGAACAATTTTTTTAGCAATTCCACGTTCAACATACGGCAAATCTTCTTGGACGCTGGAAAAATCGTACTCACCTACACGAATTCTTACTTGAGATGTTAATAAGCTAAAAAGATAATTTATATTAAAACATTTTAAATTGTAATACATTTAAGAATTCAATGCTTGTTAAAGCGTGTACGATAATTTATAAAATAATTTAGATTTAATTAAATTTAAATAATTGTGTTTCAAATAAAATAAATAAAATTTAATTTTCAGAACAACCGCTATATATTTGAATATATGTAACACAAAAGGCTCTATTTAATGTTATTGTATGCATTACGTACAATAATGTAATTTAAATTTATATTCAACGAGGTAAACGTATTTTCTTATAAAAATATTTGGAAAAACGTGTAACTCTCGTGTTAAGTAAATAAGTAATATAAATATTTGCGTATTGCTTAGTAAAATTAATGTATGCATAAAAATATTTTGTAACGTGAAGTTATTTATTTTAATGTTAAAAAAATTTTGAATAAATAATGATTGATCACTTTGATTAAGTATTTCCTAAAAACAAATTTTCACTATAGATTTTATGGTTAATTTTGAAATATACCTGTAAGCCACAACACGTTGTATTACTTAAATTGTTTTTGGAACGCCATCCTGTGGTAAAAATACCACGTATGACAATATTGTATTACGTTTTTTTAAGTTAATGTTTATTTAAAAATCAATTTTATTGAATAGTTTACTTTTATACATTATTTTTGTGTTTCTTTAAGCAAATCTTTAAAAAAATGTAATCGATCTTTTATTTTTATTGTAAGTAATTGTTTTCTTTGCTTTCTAATATCCACGAATATTTTTAGATATTTATCTAAGTATCTCGGTAATAAATTAATTTTGAACATATGTCTATATGAACTTTTTCGTTTATTTTATGCTAAAAAACACACCCCTAAAAGAGTATATACCTAGGATATACAAGTAAACACCTGTACTAAAAACTAAATAGGAATAAAGAGTAAATTATTATTATAACTAATTGTTATTTTCATATTTGAGCAAATCTAAACCGTGATCCGGGTTGAATAAATTTAGACAACTTGTGTTTATTACAAGGAATAAACTGAAACCAACGTCTCAGATAGTTGCATTATGTGGAGAAGCGCTTGGAATTTTGATTACGACCATCTTCAAAAAAATTCAAAACTTTTCATTTAACGTCAAAAAATAAAATATATAAATGCTTATCTACAACTAAACACAAACTAAAAACTGAGTTAAAAAATCCACAGAGTAGCTTTTGTAAGCAATCTCAGAAACAACAAAACACATTTGCTCATACTCCGATCAAAGATGTTATAGAGTAAAATCCCAAAGCCCCCAGACATGACTTATTTTCTGAAGGACAAAACCTACGGTATTTTGTAGTGTTAGTATGTACTTTAAATGCCTGCATAAATGCTAAGTTGGCTGGGCGGCCAATTTACAGGTACCAGGTGAGAACGGTGAATAAAAACAGAATTTACTTCATTTATATTCTGATGGCTGATTTTTATATATATTGCGTAAAATACTATTGCAAAATATTTTTCAACATTGCCAGACACTTCCTACCGGCCATAACTTCCGACAGACGCTTTAAAACTCCCAAAAAAGTAATTTAACTTTACTTACATTCTGAAGCTTGATTTCTATATATGTTACTTAAGGGACAATATCAATTAATATCTTATCAGCCAGACAAATTGTAAGTGCCAAACATCTTCCCAGACACAAAACAACATTCGGCCATGAGTATAAACGCGCTCTAGTCAACACTGTGTGTATGCCTTATGTACAGTATAACAGTGAGTCTGTAAGAGTGTAGTAGTTGTGTTGCTTACCACGTGTTTTGTGCGTAAAATAAAAATATTTGCAACCTCAATTTAAACATATTACAGTTTTGGGAGAATCATAAATACGTTTATTTACTGGACTAAAAGTTATCCTTTATTTATTAAGATCAAATGTTTCAGCAAACCTATATTGAAAAATCAGTTGCAATTGCAAAAACAAATCTGTTTGAAAATCATAAATTTTAAGTAAAATACGGTACTCAAAATTTAATTACGTAAGTATTTGTTTATACAGACAGAACCATATCATATTTTGAATTTAATGAAACTTGTTTTCCAAGTATTTCAAGTACATCCAAAGAAGCAGCAAAACATTAAAGATTTGTTTTTAAAACAATTACATGTTGCTTTAAATAACTAACTGATGCAGTCGAAATAAACATTTAACTATATATTTACAAAATATTAATTAATAACATAATTCAATTAAACAAATGTTTACATAAATAATGCCATATTTACATTTTTTAAGAAATTTTTTATAACGTTTATACAACCTAAAAATCCTGGAACCGAAACTGAAATTCTTATTTTAAAATGTGTAGAACCAGAACTGGAATCGGTACCCATATTTTTGACCACTGTACAATGCCTGATTTACAGACGAGACGTTAAAAAAGTGTGAAACAATTTTAAAACAGAGAAAGATACATAAAATTTAAAGACGTAGTTTTGCTAGTTGAATTATTTAAAAGTGGATATCACAGACAGTGTTACAAATGATTTGCAGGATTAATAAAGAAATTTTATTTGTCGAAATTGACGACTACACAAGAATCTGTAATAGACAATTTACAAAAGATCGCAGAGGATATATGTATAGCACCTATAGCAAACCCACCAACTTCTCCTATAATTAAGTGTCTACCTATAGCATCTACCTCAAATCTAGCAACTATTTTTCTAGCTGAACCTATTGTAATACCTGAGCCAGCTGTTATATTGCCGTTACCTGAGCTGGTATCGTCTAATTCAAAAAAAGATGGTGCGCAGTTTGAATGTGTTAGTGATTGTCCTTCTCAAAATAATATTTTGTCTGAAAGCTTTTTCTTTCATTACCTAGTTTTTCAGTATTCCACGTCATTTGTTTTAATTTAATGTTACTTTGGTATTTCACTTTTAATTTTGCCACAACCATATAATGGTCTGTATCTGCATTTAAGCCTCTACGTGATTTGACATCTTTAATTACTTTACTTTGTTTTTTGTTGATTAGGATATCATCTATCTATTTGTTGCAGCAGCAAAATTGCATATTTTATTTTCATTATGATTTGTCTTTTTATGTATTGTTTCTTTTCCCGCTACTTTTTTTACGTAGTTCTTCTTTCCAATTTGAGCGTTATATCAGAGTATCTTTTTTTAAGTACTTTTTCATGTTTTCTCTAAATCATTATCAAATTGTTGCTTTTGTTGGTTTTTTGGGTATTTTTTTGCTTAATTGTTACGTCATTTTCTATGTAGATTTTCATTCCTATCAATTTTTTTTGTTTAACATTATATTTTTTTGTTAGATTGCCTAATAGTTGCAATCGTTGCTTGTTTTTCTAGCATTAACCTTATTTTATGTGTTTCTATCACTTTAACTTCTACTCCTATCTTTCTTAGAAATTCTTCAATTTTTTCCTTTGCTTGATTTTCATTGGTTTGCGTTCCTTTTATCACTATATTGTTTTTTCTTTTCATTTTTTTTTGCTAATAATACTACTAATTAATAATCCAAAACAATACCATAACATTGCTATAATTATATACTTTTCTTGTGCATCCAAAACATTCGCTTATCAGTAAAAATGGCGTGCAACTGTAAATGTGCGGTTATTATTAAGAGTTATATTTTTATTAAAAGAGCTTAAACTACAGTGACTTAATAATGAACTATGTAAGCATACAAAATCGTGTTTTTGATTAGTTGTTTAAAAATTCAGCCGTTTTATTGCTAAAATTTGCATTGTTTATATTGTATTTACACGTAAAATATAGATAAATTATGATTTTATTGTATTAATAGATATATGTTGGTGTTATTCAGTGGCGTAGCGCAGTGGGGGCAGCATTCTCAAAGGGCGGCAAATTTTTACAATAAATAATATTTTGTAATCAAAACTAAAAATTTGAAACATTTTTTTTCATATTTTAGTTTAATTTACTCTTCAAACCGATTAAAATGAGCAAGAAACTTTTCTAATTTTAATCACTTATATGTCTTCAAAAATTATTATTAGAAGACATTCGTGAGTTTAAAAAAGAATAATAGAAATAAAACCTAAAGTTTAGTTTCTACCTTGTTCAAACCACTCATTAAACCTGGTTTGTTTTTATGCTGCTTCAGTTGAAGCAAGTTTAGTAACTTTATTGGTAACATTAGCCATGGCCACAGATCGTTGGGAATGTTTGATGGCGATTTCGTAAATACAACACGGCATAATTACAAAAACATTTTGATAACTGGAAAAACTGACTGTAATAGACGAAATATTAAACAGACGCAGTCATTTTTCTTTCTTTGTATCTTGGGTTTCTGACAACCTGTGTTACATAAAGTAAGCAATGTACAAAAATATTTACAAACAGAGAAATTTAACATAAAACTATGTGCTCAAAAAGTACTTAAGTGCTGGTACTACTTATGTTAAAAATGTTTTGATATAATATTTGTACGCTGTATAAGATTTATTCTCGAAACGTTCACTTACCGCCGTACTGATAGGAATAAATGTCAAATCGTAAAACGTTCATTTTTTCCAGTAATGTTGGAATAACGCGGACAATATCTAACATTATGTACGCCCATCAAAGCTCTCATTGCTTATTATTCACACGCATCCATGCAAGTATTGGACGAAATATAATTACGACTTAAGTGAAAGTTTTTATTGAGCGGATTTTTATACCTCTACACGTGTTTCATCAATGTAGAGATGGTTAAACTAGTGTTTATTAAAAAAAAAATTCATGATGACGTCACTCAGCGCATTTGCTTTCTTTTCATTGATCGTATAAAGTAAGGGAAATTTACTTGTGGTCTGTATGTCCAGTTTTGTTAATTTTAACAATTTTTAGAAATTTCCGAGAAAGTGCCGCTAGCTAGCAGCATTCTTTAAAGAAAAACTAAACTGTAAGTATTATACTTCCTATTTTTCATTCTTTGTACTTACGTAAACAGTCAATTGCACGAACAACTGAACGCACATAGTAAGTTAACTATACAATTGTTGTGCTGTACGTTACATATTATTAGATGCGCTCTGGTTCCTTAAATTCGAACAAATAAAAAAAAATTAAAGTAATTATTTTTCTTTCGTATCTGTTTTTAAAATACAGATAAAAGTGAAGTTGTCAAATCACACTACATTTTATATGTTACTCCAACAAACAATCTAACATTACGAGTAGACACTGTAACTTAATACTTTGCATTTACACTAACAAAACGTGTAAATAATGTGACAACTAGCAAATAAGACAATGTTGACAAGTAAACAAGTTGTCGCTAAGTCGGGTTTTTAATCTAAGTATGGTAATACAAAAAATGAAACAAGTAAAAAATAAAGATGAAAATATACGTTAGCAGAACAAGAAAAAAGAAAAGACACAAAAAGCAGAAAAAAGTTCATATAAAGTACAAAGATATGAAAGAGCTGATGCAGATTTTTATTAAGGTTTAGGTTTTATTAACCTACCTTTACATTAACAGATATTTATATGAAATCTTTTTGTCTTAACATAAACTTTACTGCTATGGTATCTTATTTTATACACATTTGAATATTTAGTTACATCATTTGCGTATTACTTGACTTAACTAACTGATTAGATATATTACAATGTATCGTGTAAGTAAATCAATAAAATATGCTTTTTAAACAGGCTAACAATATATTAGATTTCATGCAAGTATATCACATTTTAATGTAACTAATATTGTTATATACCAAAATTTCTTGTAAAATTAAAAAAAATTTCTACGTTAAAAATTAGTTCTAGGAAAAAGAAGCGTAACATTAAATAATATATGTAAAAAAGCAAAAAAATATATCTGTCTATATAAAAACAATGTTAAAATAAATGTTGCAAGAATGTTAATTTTTGGTAATTGTATAGAAATGTTTTAAATACATTTTATTAATACCTGCAAAAACGTTTATGCATAAATAAAAATTAAATATTTTTTTATTAACAGCGTATTTCTTATAAACTCAACAGAAAACATAAGAGTTTAAAATATACTCAATTACTTAGTATATTAACATGCATGATTTGTGCGGTTGTTAAGTTCAACATAAAAGTTGGTCATCTTTAAATACTTGTTATGTCGTTATTTTCGTATTTGTTCATTTGATTATGATCGTTATAATTTGGTAATAATATATACCAAGGTTGAGAAGTGTATGATTATAACCTAACCGACAGACAAGGACGAGGGATATAAGTCTCGCAGGTTATAATCATCTTCTGAAGCGTGGTCTATATACAATTTTTTCTACTACTAGAATTATTAAAACCTTTTACCTGTTACTAAATCAAATTTAAAAATTTAAGATGTTACTTTTAAATTAAAAATCAAGTGAGTGATTGTTACAGATGTTATTAGTTTAATAGAATTAATTTTGACCTAATTTGTAATTGTTAAAATTTTGTTCGTAAAACCGGATTATGTGAACGTTTTCTGGTCAAGCAAATCCATAAAGTAATGTGCCGCGATAATTCCGCGCCGACTATGTACAATGCTCATTCGCAACCAGCTATGCTCTAACACTTTTACAAACAAATTGGGACTTTGTACCTTATTTAGGATACCCATAACAATCACAAATGCAAACAATTATGTACCCAATGCAAACACCACCAATTTATACTAATACACAACCCCACACAAGCTTTAACATGCAACAAAACAATCAATGGGAATTAACATCAACTACGTCAGATATGCCAAAATTTCATGAAACCATAAACCCAAAAGTCGATAACAGTTATACAGTTACAAGCGACGAATCCGAAGTGATACGCCCTAACGGGTTTAAGGAGGGCAAAAGAAAGAAAAAAAGAAAAAAGCCAAACAACAGTTCATCACAAGATGTCAGACTGGAAAAACAAAAAATCACAACTCAAAACCACTTTAAACTCTTAGAGAACACAAAAAAAGACGAAGAAAATAACAAAGGCGACCCACAAAATACTACTTTTTATTCTACACTTCGCAAAATTAACACCTCTAATCAACATACTAAATTCTGCTGTAAAAAACTATGGATACTATTATGAAATACTACAAAGTAATAAAGCTAAGTTACAAACAAATAACATTGAAAATTAGAAAAAAATCAAAAAAGCACTTGACAACAACCAGGTAATTAAACATGCGTACACTCTTGACAAAAACAAAAAGTATAGAGTAGTGCCCCAGAACCTACACTACACTACAGAACAACAGGAAATCAAAACAGCACTGCAAACTCTTAGAGACACTGTTGAGAATATATGTAGCGGATTTATCAAAAACGAGAAAAGTACACCCAAAAACCTCTTTTTCATTGACTTTAAGAAGAGTAACAACAATGCAAAAATGCTGAAAAGCAAACGACTACTAAACGCCGTTGTAAAATTTGAAGAACCCAGAATGAAATCAAACCTAATCCAATGCTTAAGATGATGCTGTTATGGATACACAAAGAGTAACTGCACTAGCCCAAAAAAGTTTTATAAAGGTGCAGGGAAACATAATTACAAAACATGTACCAAAAAAAATGACGGCAAGAATCTAGAATGTATACTCTGCGACGGATACTACTGCACTGCAGACATATGTAAATTCTACCAAAAAAATAAACTTCTACAGAAGATTTCCTTCTCAAACGTCAAAAATACCAACAAATACACTACAACAAATGCAGTCAGCCTACGCCCAAGTAACTAGGGGCAACAACATTATTACCTTCCTACAAGCAGCTATAACAATGCCAACAACAAACTATAAACCAAATAACATAAAAAATTAAAAATTTAAGACAGCAGCTCACACAACTAACCAAATAATTAAAAAAGGCACAGCTGTATAAGATAGTCTTATAGAACGCCATTGGTCTAGTTGAACACAAACAAGAAGCGGAAACGTTTCTAATTCATAACAAATTGACATCTTCCTTATATCCGAGACATAACATTAAAAATTAGATTCTTTACCACACTCATCCGGAAGCGGATGAAACAGTCAGAGGAGGAACAACAATACTGGTTAAACACCACATTAAACATTACGAATTACCCAAGTACCAGGCTACGAGCATCGTTATTAAAGACTGGAATGACTACCTAGCCATCTCAGTCGCTTACTTTTCTTCAAATTATCTAGCAAAACAAGAAGAAACCTCAGAACACTTCACCTCTTTAGGTAACAGATTTCTGGTAGCCGGCGACTAAAACACTAAAAACATTGCATGGGGATCGATGTTAACAGCGCAAGATAGAAGAAGATTAATATACAACATTGTGCAAGATCTGAGTTTAAATCATCTATCAACATATACTACCACATAGGCCCCTTAGACATAGACAGACTACTCGACTTATTGGACTTCTTCCTCAAGAAAGAAATCACACACACAGGAGTAATAGCTACTGTTAGCGGTACAATTATTGAAAAAAGAACAAGACAGAAAATACTGTACAATAAAAGAACATACTGGAAATACTAGAAATACCAAATCTAACGGAAAACAAACTTTAACATTTCATAACAAACAAAATCAGATATCGAGCAGGCGATCAATTACCTATACCTTCTAATGCGGGGGTGCTCCAGAAAATTCACACCATATATTGCAACACAAAATGGCCGACAATAGTAAAACACTTTTACGATTAATTTTGCAGAGAACCAAATACCTACAAGGCAAAAACCGCTACGACAACTCCTCTTGAGATTTAAAAAATCTCATAACAAATCTAAAGAACCAATCCTTCAATGAATACTTTAGATAACTTAACAGCACAGCTGACACAAACTGCTTCTTATAGAAAGTATATGCGTTTGCGCACCACTTAAAAAAAGTATTTCAGCATTTTTCATCGCAAGCAACACCAGTAGAAAAAGAAAAAATAAAACAAAAACTGGAGGAACCGTTCCAGATGTCATGAACACCGGAATTTCTGAAGTAAATGAGATAATTAAAAATAACTTAAAATAAAAAAAGGTTATACTTTGTAGCTGGAAAACCTATTAAAGAATTACCTAAAAAAGCGGTCGTCCTACTGACAATTATTTTTAATGCAACCATAAGGCAGAAACATGGCACCATTGAACAAGTTCATAGAGTGGTCATCAATATTAACCGGGCTTTAGAAGATAAGAACTACTGCGTAGCAATCTTTTTAAATCTAAGTTAGGCGTTCAATAAGGTTTGGCACTCAGGTTTGCTCTACAAACTAAAAAACAACCTCTCCCACATATACGTTATACTGAAATCACACCTACACGAGATACATTTAATGGTAAAGCACAAACAATAAACAACAAAGCTTTTTCCAGTGCTATCAGGTGTTCTTTAGGGTAGTCTACTTGACCTTGTTCTTTATCTCCTGTACACAGCAGACTGACCCACTAGTCAAGATATAACAACAGAAACATTCACGGACGATATGGCAATAATGGTGGACCACTCCGACCCAAATATTACAGCAAACCTGTTACATTATCATTTTTAAGGTGCAGGATTGGATATTACCATCGGACAGCGTGAAATAGCTAAGGATGGTCATAGATAAAGGGCTAAACTGGAAAATACAAATCCACAACAAACGAGAACAGCTTGGAACATAAATACTGAGAATATTACTGGCTCTTAGAAAAACAATCTAAGCTCACACTAACTAATAAACTCCTGATTACAAAGTAGCCCTTAAGCAACTATGGACCTATAAAGTGCAACTATAAGTAACAGCCGGCAAATCACACCTAGAAATGTAGAATGATTTTATTCTAAGGTTTTACGAATTATCACAAACGCACTATGGTAAATACCTAAGATTATAATTAGAAGTGATTTCAAAATGAACACCGTCAAAGAAGAGATCAGAAAATGCAACAAACGTTATATTAGAAGACTTGACATTCACCCAAATGTCATAGCAATGAACCTACTCGACAATAGTAAAACGAATTAAAGCTTTAAAAGACTCACACCGCTAGAATTATCTTCTCAAATAAAAGTTAAAAAGGGGGATCGATATCATGAGATATATACTCAAAAGAGAGATACTACAAAAACATACTTCAAACCTTCTTACATTACTGTTCTTGTATTGTACTTATTGCATGTAGAAATAAACAAATCAAAAACACAATTCGTAATTGTGATTTATAACACAGAAATAAATAAATAACGCGAATGTTTTTTGCTAAACTTATTAAAATTGTTTAAAACCATTACTACTTTAAGCATTAATTATATCTGAAATACTTTATAAAAAAAGTTTCTTTAAAAAACCATGTTTTTCCCGTGGACTAAAAATTGTAAAATAAATTTTCTTCAACTTCAAACGTGGGCGCATTTAAATGTGTTAGTTATCATGTGTTTTTTTGATCGATTCCTTTTTTTGGCTAAATTGCATAATGATGTAACTTTTGTAAACATTATGTAGTGTAAACGTTTACATTTGACGGCTTTCAATATATAGATATTATTTAGGTTGTACTAGTAGATCTTTATTTATTCATATCAATAAAACAAAGTAAATTGCAATTTTAACAATAATTGCATGCAACTAAAATTGTGACATTTATTAAATAATTAAAAAAAAATAATTTAGTAAAATTATTTGTGTAATAAGAATATTTTTTAAGTATAAAATAACATTAAATTTATTTTATTTATATATAATAACTTTGCAACCCACGTAATTTTGATGTACAAAGAAAACCGAGATACCTTATCAAATTCTTATAATAAGTTTGAAAGTAATATGTGCCGTACAATTTTTTTGATTAAAAAGATTTCTACGTTGTGAATGTTTTTACTTTGAGGAAACATTTGAATAGTGCGTTTTTTACTGTTTAGTTAAAATAAAAATTTCTGCGTTTTGTTTGAAAAACAAACAATGATTAATTATTCAGTTTACTTTTCTACATTTGTACTTACTCATCTACACAATGACCCGCTGTTGCTATCCAGTTTTCATTCAAAATAGCTCCTCCACAACGATGCGTACTTGAAAAACCAAAAAATGATGTTCTACGTACGGATACCTACACATAAAAAAGTTTTGTTAATATAAAATTCATTTCAAACAATATATCGAAAAAATGTATTGAAAAGCACTTCTTAAATTTACTATTTAGAAAATTTAATTCAACAATAATATTACATAAAGAATCTACAATTTACAAAAAAAAATAATTTAAATGTGTACATATATTCTTATTAATGCTCCTATATTCCTCTAAGTTATTGCGTTAAGCAATAACTCGTTTTTTATTATGATTTATTTTTACAATGTGTTTGATTTAAAGTGTTTAATTTGTTTATTTATAACAGCGTATTTTTTAAAAATTGTAATAACAAAAAATTCAAAATGTAAAGAAATTTTACCGATGTAACAAATTTAACATTGATTAAGTGTTTCAACTTTAAAATTCAACTAGCTTTCTTAATAATACTAAATAAATTAACAGATCACAAATACGTTTTGTTACACATTTTTTTAGACTGTCAAATGTTTTAATACAGCAACGCCACTTTTTATTATACTTTACATATTACTTAAAAATATTAAAGCTTAAGATTGATTAGATATCTCAATACAAACAAACAAATACTTTTATTTTCATGCGAAAATTTTAATTTTTTTTAATGTAGACAATTATTCTTCAGAAAATTTTTTCTGTATTTATTGATTAATAACAACTTGTTTTAAGCAAATGTCATAATTAGTTACTTTACATAAAAATTTGTTTACATTGGCAACGTTTCGCAGGCTAAACTTGTCTGCTTCATTAGAATCCTGCGAAATGTTGTCAATTTAAACAAATATCCGAAACAAGGAATTTACTCTCTCCAACCAAAGGAAAAAAACGTTCCTTCTATTGAAAAAAAAATAATTTTTGTCAAAAGTAAATACAATTAAGAAAGAGAATAGAAAAAAATTAATGTATAATTATTTACTTTTTGCACTGTTAAACAAATATGTATAAAATGAACTTATTAACTTTTATTTTAAATTGTTTTTAACTTTTTATTAATTTTTTTACTGGTAATTAAAAATATGTAGATTTTGCTTTAAAAAAAGTATTTGTTTTTTAATAGTTTTTAAACCAATACTGCAAAAATTATGATGATAAAATAAAATATTCATAATTTATAAATGAATATACAAGATGTCCCAAATTGAATGAGTCACATTTTGTTCTCTAATACTAAGAGTTCCAAAGCTAGTTAAATAGGCAATGTTGTGCACTTCTTAGTGTTTAATTAAATTCCGGCGACAAACATTTAAAATTCCAATTAGTTTGAAAGTTATGGAAAAAAATACTGAAAATTGCAATTAAAGTCAAATTACTCTATAATTATAAAAAATATTTTAAAAAAATTTTACATAAAAGTTACATAATTTTATAAAAGAAACTTAAATATCTCAGAATAAAATTTAAGATGGCGGTTTCTAAGATATTCATAGCAACTTCCCATTCTAGCTGAAAGCTATAATAAATTTTTTTATAGCTGAAGACCATTTTTATTCTCTTTTTAACGATGTATTGCAACAAACGTTTTATTAAAGATATTAATTATTTTAATTTGAAACCAAACCAAGGAAGCACAAAAATAAATACAAATAACAACTAAAACTAAAACCATAAATTATAATAAACTAACCGACCCGACAGACTTCGTACTGTCAAAAAGATTTTTAATATTGCAATTTTTTGTTCCTACGTATTTTATAATCGGGGCAAAAAATTCTCCTGAACAGAACCGTCACCCTGGTGATAGGACGTTGTGAATAAAAAATAATTAAATAAAACATATGATATAAGGATTTAAAAGTAATCGCTTTATTGTTAATCATGTGAATCATAATTATTAACAAAAAATATTTTTATTATCATTGTAGTGCTTTATGATATACGATGCTTTTTGTTTGATTACCTGGCGCATAAACAAACAAATCTGATGGTTTTCCAACACGGGAACAGGCAACATACAATTGACCATGTGAGAAACATGGGTTTTCCAGATTAATATCACAAACACTTAATGATTGCCCCTGGTACTTGTTTATGGTCATAGCAAAAGCAAGCCGCACTGGAAACTGTAGTCGTTTAAACTGAAATGGCACATCAGTCGGAATCATTGGGATGCGCGGTATGAGAACATCTTCTCCTTTATACTTTCCTTTGAGTATAGTTGCTTCTATCACGTTGTTTAGTAATTTTTTTATCGCTAACCGTGTTCCGTTGCAAAGACGCGGTTGGTTGATATTTCGCAACATTAATTAAGTAAACACTCTGCACAATACACGATATACGAATTTGTTTCCTATATTAGTTAACAAAAGCAAACTCAGTATATAATGTTACAGAAAATCCAAGAAAAACAACACAATGTACAACCGCAAATTGACATTGACATTTTTTTGTTGTTTTCTTCTTTATTTGATTTGACTTGAAGTCCTTCAAGCCGTACCAATGTTTTATGTCTATAAAATAAGGATATTAAAACTTTTTTTAACGCGGTTTGTATTTGACGGATTTAATGACGTGAAAACTGATGCATTTTATTTCGCGTGCCGATAGTAAAACAAAAGAAATTTAATATGAACTTTATACAATAGCCTAACTACGTTTTATTTAGAAAATTTTTTTATCGGAAAAAGAAAATGTCTGTTTTAAAAGTTTTTCCGGCAATTATTCCAATTTTTCTCGCCGTAAAAACCATCCTTGAACTCCAACGAACATTTTAAAAAAAAATTTGTCAAATTGGTCCAGGCGTTGTTGAGTTATGCGCTTACCAACACATTTTGCGATTCATTTTTATATTATAGATGTTAATAATGCTGGCTATTATTTAACTAGATATAATCGGCAGCGTTCAACAGTATTATGAGTTACTTTTTGCAAAATATTTATATTAATACTATTAAATGCATTCACTACTGTTTTGCGTAGTTTTTCTACATCATTGTAGACTTCGATACAATTTATCTTTTAAAGTGCTCCATAAATAAAAATCAAGCGGCATCAAGTTTAGCAATCTTGCAAGCCATAAAACAAGTGTGTTAATTGCTATTATTCTGTTGTTAAAACGAATATTTAAATAATTAACAACATTTTGCACCAAAAGTAAATCATTAAGCAATTCCTCTAGCAATCAATGTTTGAATCATTTCCAAATAATTTTCTGATGTTAAATTTTTTTATAAAATAATGAGACTAACTGAAAGATTTTCCAATATGCCACAAAAACATTGAAACCGAATCTAACTTGGTTTTGCCGTAGTATAACTACGTGTGAATTTTTTGTGCCTAATAATGATTGTTATAAATTACAGTTTTAAAAATAATTTTGGTTTGTCCACAAAACGCAATTAATAAAATCATCGTTTTTTGTTGCTTGATCAATGACTCATTTACAAAATATTGTATTCCGCATGTAACCATCAGGTCATAAAACTTGTATAACTTTAAATGCATTTGTCTTTAAAACGTTTATTTGGGATTCTAATTTGCTAATTGAAGTATTGGGATTAGCTACCACACATGCCAAAGTTAATTCTTCATCCTAAACTTCATCTTTATTATCTATCATATTATTGTTACAATTAGGATTTCTGAAAATTACATGTTGTTGGATATTACTATCCAATCTTCTAAATATTTTACCACTGAACTACTTTCTCTCAAAAAATTTATCAAAACAGGAGGATTTGATGTATGTATGTACAAAACATATATTTTTCTATTGAAAAAGTCATATATGTAATATGTAATATCAAGTAGAGTACGTAATAATGAACTTCCCCACTTAAAATTCAATAAACAAATAAAATTAATTAATTGTTTTAACTCTTGAGATAAGTACAAATTTATTAATTACAATTATTCATCTGCATCATTTGTATTTGCGCCCTTTTTGAATTGATTTAAAATTAGAGTAGTTAACAATTTTAATAAATTTTAAAACGCATGTTGCAATACATCGTTGAAAAAAGAAAAAAATGTTATTTGACCATGTAAAAATGGTGTGGCATCTATTTAAAATGAGAAAGTTACTATCAATATCTTGGAAACCGCTCTCTTGAATTTTATTCTGACATTTAAATTTAAATCGCGATTTTCAGTTTTTTTGCACATATCATTCAAAATGTTCGAAGTTTTGAATGTTTTTTATCGGAATCTAAACAAGCACTAAAAAGTGAAAAACATTGCGCCTTTAACTGACCTTGCAGCTTTTATAGTTTTCGAGATCACAATGGTGACCCATTCAATTTGGAACACCCTGTATATTTAATATAACTTTATAAAAACATCTGTTTTTAGTTAGTTAGACACGCAATTTTTAGATTTTTAACAGTTGGTGCACTTATACAAAAATTTGTATTTTTAAACAGTATAAAAATAGCAAAATATTAATTCTAATTTTTTAAAGATAACGTTTAAAGTAAAGTTATTTTGTATAATCAAAAAACTATATTTATACTTCCGCAAATAATGCTTTTAGTAAAGGATAACATCTACATTAGAATTTATGATTCTACATATAAGATGAGCCAGGTCCATTTAGCAAATCAACAAGTACCGTTTGGCCAAACTGTAAACAATTTTTTTTTGTAAAATATGAAACTGCAATAATTCGTTTTTAATTTTAACAATTGTTTTCAAAATTTTTGCATACTCTTTTTTGCAACATAACAAAATTGTTATAAAACCAAATTTAAAAAATTTAAATGGAATGGTTAAACTTAATATACAGTTCATTATTTTTTGATAAAAACAATTGTTTTAAGAATACATTAAAAACTAAATTATTTTTACAAAATACATATTTGTATAAAAAAATAACGTTGCCGTTTAAACTATTATTTTAATTAATAACATTATAGTGGTTTGTATAAACATACACATTCAAACTTGAGCTGGTACATATATTTTTTAATATAAAGTATTGATTTTATAATATATTGAAAACCCGTCAGAACCACTTGCCGTTATCCAATTAAACTAAAATTTTGCATATTATATTTTTTTATAAATTGAAATTAATTTAAAAAAAAATTAAAATAGCGTAATTTTTAACTAATTATTATACACGCTAATCTTAATAGCCTTATATTTTTTTAACTTTAGTTGATCGAGTTTTTTGCCATTATTTTGGTGTAGTCAGTTAATGTGGGGTAGGAAAATCCAAGTAATAAATAAATACAAAAAAGTATCATTTTTTACTCGTAATTTTTACATTCTAGTTACTGTAAAAGCTATTAAAACGTTGAATTTTTTATATTTGTTTATTTTGTAAATTAAATAAAAAATCTTAACAAACATGAAAATAGGCAATTTAATCCAGCAACAAACTACCTCTTATATAGAAGTTGTTAGGCGCTACAACAGGATTATCTTTTGGTCGACGCGACGTGTGACTAGAAGCAATGCTATTTCTCTTTTCGATTGACACATGAGTACAAAATTCGTTATATTTAGATTGCATTATTGCTATACATTTTGTAAAGTTTTAATCATTGTTTTCTAAATATTTAATTCAATTTCTATTTCAAATCCAAGAAGTAGGTTAATTTATTAATAAAGTTACCACGAGTCTAACCAAAATAATTTTTTTTGTATGCATGCTTAAGTAAAAAAGTTTTTAAGCCACTATCAGTAATCTTAAGTAACGTTTTGTTTATAATGCAGCCAATAACGGATTAAATATAAGAAATTTTGATTATAAAACCAGTATGGTAAACTATAAACAAATTATAGTAAAAGTCAATTCTGAAAAAGATTATAGAAATCTAACAGCACTAATGAATGAAATAAATGTAAATTGACATACGTATAAAGATCAGTCCTTAATACTTATATATAATATAATGGTTTTGGAACCTACACCTTTTAACTACTAAGCAAAAAATCCATGCAATATTTCAAAATAAAAAAATTTAGAAGTAGTTTAAAACTATCAATGATAGAAAAGAAATTCTCGCTTGCTTACTGTTGTATATGTTGATATTTCACAAAACTGAAGATATTAACAAAATGTATAATATTTAGTACATTATTTACTTAAAAGTTAAGATAAAAGCAGCAAGTTCATACCACACTGTAAAAAATGCTAAAGATAAGGTCATTCTAAAAAATTCTGCCCAAGATGACCAGCATGTGTCAAATGCGCAGGTAATCATTTAACGAAAAATACTATCCGATAAACTATCCGGTATCTATAGAAACGAAAAAGAAGAAATTATTTTGTTGTTTACAAATAGACCCAAAATGAAAACGTAGGCGCCACGTAATCGAGAGAAATCGAACGTCATTAATAAAGAAAAAAGCATCGAAATGTTGGATTACAATCTTTACACTAAAATTATATTCTTGGCAATTACTAAATAGAGAAGTTAAAATTGGTTACGTGCAAAATTTTAATATGAAACAAAATTTAAAATAAACATAATAATTTTTTTTAGATCAAAACCGATAGAGCAAGAACAAAACACAAAAGCAAAGATACCCTGCAAGATTAACGGTCGATTATACTATATAGCATGCGTTGTTGTAGGTCGATAATAAACTTAATACAATTGAATTTATAAGACACAATAGCTCTATCAGAAACAAACAATCTTGCGCGGAGACACTTAAACATACGAATTCATTAGACGTGTTCAAATCAAATCTCTTTTGGGTAGCTACAGATAGCGACAAATTGCTCTAACAAGATAAGTTTGGTTGAGATATACCCGCCTACGTTTAAAAGGATTTAGTGAATCCGTCCAAGATTTAAATTTACCACAATTTAAGATACAACACAATAACCAATCTATACAGAAACAACAAATGTTTTTATTTATGTCTGTCAGTACTGGGAAGCAACCGATGTATTTTTTCAGATTGTGCTGCGCTTGAATAACGCGCTACATTTAAAATTACTTTTAATTGAACCGTCACTAAAATATGCGCTTGTAAAAATAGAAATCTTTGTAGAGAAACCAATACGTCTGATTGCAAATGTCTACGGGACTACCAATAACATAAACCATTTTGTTCATAGTGAAACCTTTAATGAATCTGACACAGTTGCTATTGCTGTACTTGATATTGTAATTAATAATGCTCGTTCGTAGTGCTACTAGTAGAGTGTGGTTCTTAAAAAAAAACTTAGCCATTAATATTAAAAATACACCTGAAAAGTGTAATAACTGTTTTTAAGCACAGAGAATGTATTTTAGCTAAAAAAATTCAAAAGAAAAAAGCCAATGAAGTAAATAAACAATTTGTTGGCTAAAACTTCTAGTCTAATAAAATAAGAAATAAAGTATTTTATGCGTAAGCAACAAAGAATTTCAAAACTATAACTCGTTTTATCAGTATCTAAACCAACTATGATGCAAGTATAATAAAAACTTTGGAACAAGTCAACATAAGAGTCAACAGATCAGAAACCAGAGACACTGGTGCTATTCCAAATTACAATACGTTATGTACCAACAAAGTTTACGTATTGGTACATGGAATGCAAATAGCACAAAAAATATAACAGGTTATGTTGTTGTTGTTCTTCTTCTTTTAACGTTGAATTTAATTAAGTTAGATTATTATTAAGATTTTCGTAAAGAAAAGCTTTAATATGGCGACATTTTCTACAACAATTTGTGCACTTTTTCAGGTCAATAAAAAAATCAGAGCGGAGTAGTCTTTAACTTTACAACGTGAGAAAAACATTATAATTAAGTAATAAAATAATGATCAGTCATTAATTAAAATAAAAGTAATCATTAAAATGACAAAATAGGTTTATATTAAACTAAAAAATTACAAAACATTTTACACCATTCACTTAGACCATACACTAAAGGCGGCAGCGCTAACTTATTCAGAGAATCAATTAATAATTTTGAAGAATGTCATATACAACATGAAGATATACTACTTACAGTTATTAAAATAAGGTGTACAAAAGAGAAATTGATAGTTGGACTTATCTTACACATCTGCAATATTTAGGTGAAAAATTTATAATCGGAAAAGACTATAACACGTAGATCTGAAGATCTAAGTTAACTAAAACTAAAATTCAAAAACTAAGAAAAGCTGTCTAAGAGATAAACTGCGCATATCACTCAACAGGTAAACTATTGCACTAATACACAGATCCTAACAAAATCTTTTTTTTGCAAAACTTTTTGTACTGACACTAAGTGAAAAGATTATAAAAAGAAAGCAAGATATATCAATAAATTTATATTTGCAATTTGGCACCAGACCAAACAGATTACTCTCTAAAAAAAAAATTAAAAGATCTATCACAGTGATATCTTTAATCAGGAAATATAAAAGACTATCAGCCAAAGATAATAATTTAAAAAAAAGGATCTGTTTGCAGAACACCTAACAAAGAAAAATATATTGCTAAAAATCGACAATAATTAAAAAAAAAACTCTCCAGTTATCTGTAAGAGAAGTAACCAAGAGAATCAAAACAAACTTCGTACTAAAAAAAAGAATTAAACTACAACCTAACTGCTGGTAAAATATTAAAGCAATTTCTTCAAAAAGGTATAATTTTCTTTGCTTTTTCAATCCAGTTTTCAGATTAGTAGATAATTTTATGTTAGAAGAATGCAGGAGTAGTCATGCTATTTAAACCAGAAAACCTGTTTTACAAAGTAAAATGATATAGGCCTGTTTTTCTCCTGCTTATTGTCTCAAAATGGCTTAAAAAACTATCACTTAAACGGCTAAAATCAATCACAATAGATAGGATTTCCAATTTAAATTTAAACAAAATCATTTGACTATTGATCAAATACTTCGCATTACTAACAGTATTGAACAAGCATTAGCGGTAAAACAAGTTTGCTTCGTTGCTTTTTTTTATATTGCTTAAGCCCTTGACAGAATTTGATAAAAAAAGATAATACAAAAATTAAACAATATACTTTCGAATTAATAAACTATGACTAGCGAACACATGCCTATTAAATATTAAAGGCACAATTTTACCCTATGAAATGAATGCAAAGTATCTTGGTATGATACATGCTGCTGAACTGTAATAGAAGAAACAAATAAAAACTGGATTTTCATATAAAATACAAACATCATGGGCTCCTAGGTAGAAACTTGTCAATACACATCAAAATACTAATTTACAATTAGGTTTTGAAGCCCTTGTAGCTATATAAAGTTTAGCTATGGGGTTGTGTCGCCAAGGTCAAGTTTAAATGTATTTCAAAACAAAGTGTTGCGTAACATAGTAAATGCGCCGCGGTAATTTTGTAACACAAATCTTCGTAGAAACTTTGATATCCCAACTATTAAAAAAGAAACAAAAAAGTTAATGCAGAAGCTTTTTAACTGCCGAACAGCTAACACCGCCGATTAAAGAAGGCCATACCACGTAATCTAGTTTAATGTGTTTTTAGTAAAAACAGAATACAGTGCGCCTGTAAAATGTACATTAATACTAGAAAACATAAAACACATCATTAGACGAATTTGAACTGATGAGTATTTAGTTTAAGAATGTATTGAAACATAATTGATGGTTTGTGTAAAATCTTAACCTTTCGCGGTTGTTTTGTTTATGATTATAAGTGACTTTTGACTTAGACCGCGTCGTAGTTAAACACCCAGACTTAGACTTGGTCTTAGTCTCCCCTTGAGAGCCAAAACAAGTAGTAGAATTTGATCTTTGCCGTATTGTTCCTGAACCCAAACAAACTGACGTTTGTAAAGACATTGCAGCTTGCATCTTCAGAGTGGTAAATGTCACTGAGTCACTGAGTTGTCACAATTAACTAATTTTTTTTGTGTGTAATATATATGTAAATTTTTTCTTTTGGAATGTTAAAGTTAGGTTATGTACGACGTGTTGTTCAACCAAAAGATACTTGCATCAACAATTATTGTCTGTGATCTATACCTACGTATTAGCAATTAGTCGCATCTATGTAAATCTACCTCGCTTCTCTTTTCTAATCTCTTTTTCTGTGATAAAATAAAGATATATTCATGTTATAACCTGTGTGTTGTCATTTGTGTATTGTAATTTTTTTTATGTAAACGGGTACATGTTTCTTCTTCTGATTCTTGCGTTTAGAAAATATTGTTCTGATTGTAATTACCAAAATGTTAGACGTACTTTAAACGCTGTTTGCTGTCACTTCTACTGGCGGCATATGAGACTTAAAGTTGCTGAGTTCAGATGGTACTGTTCTTCGTGTTCGAACTCATAACAAAATCAATATATCAGGTCCATACGTAAAATCCGCTACTACTGCTGTTGCACCTACTTTTTTATTGGCGCTGCAAGCGTCGTAGGTTCTAATTTGTTTTTAGATTTTGGCTTTTTAACTTCTGCTATACTTTTGCATTTTGTCTTCTGATTATGGTAGTTTAAGATTTGGAGTGCGTCGTTGGTATTTTGTTAATCGGCCTTTTTAGATTAGTACGTCATGTATAGGATTCCCTTTCTGCTTTTGGATTTGGTTTTTCTTTTTCTTGAGTTTCCTATTCCGTTCGTGGATATTAAAGTCGTGTAGTAAACTTTCTAATTTAGGACAGCAAATGGTACGCCTTCGTTCTATGATTAACTGATATATTTTCTCTTCTGTTTCTTTTTTTTATATATATATTTTGGGCGGTTGGTTGGGCATTGAAAGGTTGATCGCTCGTTTTCGTTTCTTCAACGGAAAGAAAAACAAAACAAACGTCTACATCTTGCATTATCCTATTCCTTGTTTTTTGTCTTTTTTACTTTTTTTTGTTTTTTCTTCTTGATTTGTAAATCACTACATGCTACATCTCTTCCTTTCTTCTTATTCCTTCTAAAGATTTGCCTTTTGGGCGGTTGGTTAGGCACCGCAGAGTGGTCTTTTTTTTGTTCTTCTGCGGGGAGAAGAACGAATTAGGCATTAACATCAAACCTAATCATTCTCTTTTCTACCCTATATCTATCTTACTTACTTTTCTTTTCTTTTTCCTGGGTTTAAGGTTTTTTATGTGGCAGCCATTCTTCTTCTTTTTTATTTTCTTTAAGTTCGCTTCTTGAGCGGTTACATAAAAACATCTTGTCTTATCTTTCTCCGTCTTTTTTGTTTTATTTTTTTTTAATCTTTTGTTGCTTGAATACTTTTAATAACTTTTTTTTCTTTTTTAGTGTTCACTCAGCTCCGATTTTTTTCTAGTTATTTTTTTTGCGTGATTGAGTTTGGTTGATTTTAGTTAGTTGTTTTTGGTTTGGCACTTAGGATAGAGTGCAACGTCGTTTCTTATACTCTACGTATTTTTGCTTAGTCGTCTTTTTTGATATTGTTAGTCACTTTTACAATATTTCCTTTTTTGGGTTTCTTTTGCTCTTAAGAGATTTTAATCCGTTTTTTTGGCATTTAACTTTCATTTTGACAATCCTGCATGACGAGCACTGACTAACGATGTTCGACTAGCAAGTGCAGTTTCTTATTCTTTTTTATTTACTCTTACTTCTTTTCTTTTTTTCCTTTCGGTTTTGTATTGTGTGTTGCGGTTTTGGATTTTACTATGATTTGTGCACACATATAGTGTTTGATTTTTATTTTCTTAATTAAATTATTATATACTGTACTGAAGTTTTGAGTGTCTGTTCTAAAATTGACGTTGTTTTTATATACATTAATGAAGATCATTTGTGCAACAAGTCTTTTGTTAAAATTGGTTTCAAAATCTAATATCGTTGGGTAGTATGTGAATTTATATATAGTTTTCAAAAACATCATCTACATCCAAACATATTTTTTATCTATTATTAAAATGTTATTTTATTAGCTTCTAAATAGTTTTATAAGACGGATAAATTAGTCACATAAAAATAAAATAATTTTTTTACAGTATTTAGTGATAACTTAAAGTTAAAGTACAATTTTTAAAACAGTAATGTTTTAAATAAATTTAACAACAATACAAAAAAGTAAATAGTATTAAATTTTTATAAATGATACAAATAGAGTTATTGAGTATAGAAAACATATTTATTTAAAAAAAAACAATTTATTAGTAACTACTTATATTTTAAAATATTCAGAAAGAAAACTTTGTCAAAACGGTAACAGATATGTCTTTAAAATGAGCATTCATGTTGAAAATTTGTTATTACAATTTAAAATACAATTTTGTAAATTACAAGTTTATATTCAAACATTGAAACTAAAATTGATATTTACAATAATACCCGTTCTATATCAATTTTTTTTAAAAATATTTGTCCATTGTCCTCTTTAATAACCAATCAATTCTCTTGTGTCATATTTTAGTTAATATAATTTAAAAAAGATCTATCATCCTAAATTTAAAAACTTTAATATAAATCGACTTACTTGCCAAGGCCATCGTCCAAAAGGAGCGTTTTTTCCTCCAACAATTCTAGTTTGGGGATGTGGAAAAAGTGGTGGTAAACCGCAAGCTATAATAAAATTATTATTAAATTAATTGCTAGTTTTTGCAAACAAGTTAACATTTATTAATGTATATCTTTGAGTTTACATTTATAAATGTTAAGTAAACGAAATTGAGTAAAACGTGATTAAGGATCAATATGTGCTTTTAACTAAAACGTTGTAAACTAAATAATTTAAACAAAATAACATTTGCAAAAAAAATAAGTTAATATTTACGGTTAAACGTTAAAAAATTCTTTTTAGATGTTTTTTCTACCTCCTCTTTCAGAAGTAGATCCCGAAACGGAACTGAATGTAGACGTCGGCGTCATATCCGGTGGAAAAGAAACTTTCACCGAAGTAACTTCCGTGTTTGCATTCACAGAATGATGTGCCGTTGGTTTTGGTCTAAGAAAATAAAATGTGAAATTGTACAAAAAAATTAAGATTAAGCGCTTATACATTAAAACGTAGTTTGTATAAAGTTTTGTTTTGCCATTAAAATATGCATTTTACTGTTTTTTTCTTTTATACTTAAAATCAAAAAACGTTAATAATTTTTATTTTATGATATTGTAAATTGTATTATTATTTCATTTTTTTTTGTAAAACATACTTAAATTGTAAACCTATCAAAATTAATAAATTTTGAAATTTTATAATAATAAATAAGAATTCATAAACACGCCAAAAACAAGAATACTTTTTAAAAATTAAATTGAATATTAAGCACAGTACAATAAAAATGTAAAATAAAATCATTAAATAGAAGTAATGAAAGTAATGCATAGGTAAGTCAATTTGTATATTATAAACAATTTTTGTTGTCTAAAATATTCAAAACTAATAATTATTTAATAAAAATGTAATAATAAACAAAGAATGTCTTGTGTAACACAACTTAATTTTGTGTTTTTTTCTATTGATCATTAAAGTAATTTTACAATAAACATGTATACGCACATAATAAAAAATTAAAAAAAAAATTATAACAAATGTGTAACGCACACATAAAACCAATAACTACAAAAACAAATATTGTTTTTTAAAATGGTATAAAACAATAATTAATTACACTCAGAATAAACTCGCATATAATGAAAAGTAAAATTTGAACAAGATTGAAATTAATTGCTTTCAATTTACATTTAAAGCTAATTTTATGATTGTAAACAACACCATTATGCAAAAATTAAAGTTACATTAAAATTTGTTTTAACTTTTAACAAAATAAAAATCATTTTATAAATAGCAACATTAAATAAAATAATTTTATATAAAAATACAGTAAAAATAACGTGCATTCATATATTCAATAAAAACAAAAAATAATGAAAAACGTAAAAATTGTAATTGCAAAATGTATCAAAAAACACTCGAAAACATTAACCCAGAATCAATAACAAAAAAATTATAAAAACATCCACAAACGTAGCATCCGTGTAAGAAACTTAAACAAAAAGTGAAAAATAATACAGAAAGACATCATAAAGCATTAAATAATACAATTAAAACAACAAAACAAAAACTCAATGGTAGTATAACAATAAGTTCGTTTTGCTTTACAAATCTAATAACATCAAAATGAAACATTCATAGGACAAATAAATAATTAGGAAAATTAATTCACTTTTAGCGGTATGAATTTTAATTGTATTTAATATAAAAGTAAACGATTTTTAATTTAACAGCATATAATTAGCTTCATCTATATAAATTTTGTCTCTTTCATAAAGAAATCAATACCATAAAAACCTATACGCTGTAAAATAACATTTTATTTATACTACGCTTTGCAAATTTCATTATACGATAAAATTGACATATTTATGTTACGAAGCAAATGCAAATAGATGTAATATAATCATATTAAGTTTTGTTTATCCGTTATTTAAATTAAAAACAAATAAATAAATATAATAAAATGTAGTTATAAAACTGTATTATTACAATATTTACAATAAATAATTTTTTAAAAATATAATATGTTAATGATTTTTAAATAAATTAGATTAATTTCTTAGTAAAAGTAAAATATAATATAATATAATAATTAATACACTTAGTTTTATTATTGAAAAATCAATCAGTAAAAACAATTAATACACATTTCGTATATAATAAGCAATAGTTTTTTAAAATAATATTATTATTAATGGTATAAATATTACTTTTAATAATAACAAGTGCTTATTTTTTAAAATAAAAGTGCAAATATAAAATAAAAATATCAAATATTTTTTTGTTTAAGCTTTAATACAATATCAAATGTTTAATACGTTTTGTTTTTGTGTAACCATAAGTGATGTTTTCTACGTTGTTTATGTTGTGGATTATAAATAATCAGAAAAATTACTAAATAACAGCCAAGTCTAATAAAAAGTGTAATTTATTATAAAAAAGCAAATTGGTGACATGTTTCGATCCGATTAGTAACTTGGGACTATCCTTAGAAAATATTAATAATATAAATTTGCGCAATCATGCAAAGGATAAGGGCTTACCTAACATTTTGTATAATAGTATGTTTTTTATAATAAATGGTTGCTAACAAACAGTTTATAATTATACATAAATTTAAGTAAATGTACCTAGTATATAAAATTTAACTTGACGTATTACTAGTTATAAACTACATTAAAAGACAACGGGTTCCCAAACAACCTTTTTTACATTATTTTATACTACAATCTAGTCTTTTAACTTTTCATGGTCTATTATAGTTAAAAATAATTTGTTTTTGTTTCTAAAACATCCTTTTAACTGCTAAAATCTTATAAAAGCATTTATTCAAAAGATTAACAAACTACTGTGACAAATAAAATAATAAACTCAAGCTAATGGATTATTATTTATGTTTTATAGTTTGTGACGTTATGTTACAGGAAAGTAATAAATGAGTTTTTATTTGTAGGACAACACTATATATCATTTCCTTTTGTATGTCAATAACTAAGACAATCTTTGTTTTATAATTTTAGTTTTCTTTTTATGACATCAAAATGAATTATAATTTATAATCTTGAAGTACAATAGTTTATTAAATTTAAATTATCTTTGATTTATTTTCATTGTGTTATAATTAAAGAAATACTTATGAACCTACTTTTTCTGAATAGAATTATTAGCTATTATGCAGTTATTTAATAGTTGTTTTGTCATTCAATCTAGTATCATATTTTTACATATTATACTTGCTTTAAAATTTGCATTTTAATTGTTTTAACCAATTTAATAATATAGCTTTGCACACAATTATTCTAATTGAAGTTTAATTATAAATACTTATGTATTTACTTTACAAATATATATGTATTTAAACGTTTTACCATTTTGTCTATTAAGTAATTATAGGTTACAAGCAATTAATTAGACTTTTTGTTTTTAATTTAGATTTTAAAATATATTTTAAATAACATTTTTTAAAGCAATTACAAAATATAAAAAAATTAAATTTTCATTTAAAAATAATTTTAAATTAAAACTTTGTTAAAACAATTGTTTCAAAAACTAAAGAACATACTGTTTTCAAAAATATATGCAGTAAAGCAAGTATAACATTAATTTGGGTGCAGTCAAAAACATAACTTGGCAAATCTAGCACAATATATGTATTTAATATCAATGTGTGTTTGTTTTTTTGTTGTCTGTATATTTACGAATCAGTTATTAAATTTGAATAAACGTTTGCGTCGACTCTGCTTATGTTTATTGTTTAGTACCTACGCATTAACATCAATTTCTACATTATTTTCTAATGGTAAGTATAAAATAAATACAAATTGTTTATAATTTAATTTGCTTTTTTTTACTAGAAAAGTAATGTTTACTTACTCATTTTTTTAATTTGGCGATATTTCGCAGCTTAAAATGTGTGCTTCATTGGGCAAACTTAAAAATTTAAGAAAAACAATTAATATTTTATTTATTACTAGTAATTTTTTTGGTATGTGATTTCTGAAAAAATAATTAGATAATTAGATATGAATGAAACATTATGAACTGTATAACGTTGAAAGTTTTTAAAAAATTAAACAATTATGAAAGTAACTTTTTTTTCTATTGAGAAACAAATCTTATTATATGCACTTAATAACCAAAGCATACATAACATCAACATATAAATCATTTAATATACAAAATTGTTTCCTCTTTTCAAAACATTTATTACACCTTAAGGTATTACGTAAAATTATCCTATATATAAAAAAAATTGAAATCTATTAATCTTATATATAGTCTTTAAATAGTATAATTATTTTACAGTAGTATATACAAGTATACACAAGTCAATATTTTTTTATATAGTAAACGATTCGTAAAAAATTATTTACTGGTAATTAGGCAAAAAGATATTTTTATCTTTACCGCACTTAATTAATTCAATTTAGACGTGCGACATTTTTCAAAATTTATATGTACACATGTAATTTTAATATGCACCATTATTAGTTTGTAAATGCAGAAAATAAAGCAATAAAAAATTGCAATTCAAAAAAACAACAAATGAAACCGGTTTTTATGATTGTTAGTGTTTCTAACAAATAAAGTTAGTGATAAAATGTTATTAGACAAACTACATAAAATTGAAATATATGAAATCTGTAGTATCCAGTTTCAATTCAAAAATCTAAATGTTCCTTATTTTTTTAAAGTAGGAATAGCAAAAGTAAATATCCTGTTTACACTATCCAGACAATACTAAACTCAATAAAAAAAACGAAATGTTCATAAAGTTAAAGCTACTAGTACTGGTCGTTCAATCCATATTTACACATGAAACAATTTGCAGGTCAAGTTATAAAAACTAAATTTTAAACAATACAAAAAAAATACAACTGTTTACAAAAACAATTAATATAAGTCATGTCATCTACGTTTGTTTAACTTTTCTAATGCAAAGTTGGTTTCTAAATAACCGATAATTAAAAAACGGAGTACAGTAAATGCTTACTAGGAAAACAACAGTAAATAATACATTAGTAGTAATATAATTTATGCTTTAATTTGATATTACATTTTACCAAATACTCAAAATACATTTGGGCTTTAACAATTTTATGGTTTATAAATTTATACATTAAACAAATGCCATGTATTAATACAATTTACTAAAAACCCAAAAGTATTTGTAAAATGTATACATTCAAAACCCAATGCTAAACTTTTATTGCACACGTTCTATCAAATGCAAAATATATTTTGATATAGCATAGATTAGACAAATATAAAAAAAAAGTTATAAAAAACATAAATTTTTAAAGTAATTTCATAATTTATAATTTACAAAAAAAAATGACTAGAATAACTTAACTAAAAGTAGACTAAAACCATCAAATTTTTTTATTTTAGATTTTGTGGTAAATTACAATAAAACCGTTAAATTTCTAGTTATTGTTTTGTCGTATTTATTAAACTATTAATTTATGTCAGAAGCGTCAGAACTAACGCATAGCATAACTAGCAAACGAGAATACCGCGTGAGTCCGTAAGCCGAAAGCTACATAAGAAATCTAAGTTATGAGACTTTAAACAAGACTAACATACATCAGCTTTTGTAACAATTATCAGAAATATAATGTTGGTATTTAATACTAACCAAAGCTGTTTAATTTAAAATTAAAAATTAATTTTTTTTTGTTTATGAAATAACAAAATTATAAATATTTACGCTAATAAAATAAACGGTTACAATTTAATATAATTTTAGAATAATAGCATTTAGGTAAGAGTGTATAACTCTAAATAATACCAACTACACAATTACAGAATAGCCTAACATTTTAAATTCTATTTGTTTTTCATATTTTAGTTAATTATCAATTTTTTTATATAGTTTTTTAAATAAACACAAATTTGTTTTCAAATATTAGGTAAGAACAGCTAGAAAACGTCACAAATTATAAATAGATTAAAATTTTTTTTATAAATAATTTACTTAACTAAAGTTGAATGTAAAAATCAAAAATTACGGTTTCTTCACATTTTTCATTTCAAGAACTTTGTTGTATTTTGTTAACTAAGAGATAGAATAACAAAGAAGCATCTATTAAATAAACCCTTATAAGTTTAATTATGTTCAACAAAAGTTCAGAAATTTTGTATTTTTAAATAGGAAATTTAAACTAAATGTAAAATAAAAAAAATTAAATAGGGCGCTTCAGTGTTCACGTTACTTACTATACTTTATTTAATAACTACAAAGAGTGATTTAAATTTATCGCGCTTAATTCCTGCAATTCTATTGGCCAAATTTCAGCCTTTTTTACACAATCGCAAATACTGTTGTTTGTTTCCTACGCCATTTTGCTTTTGTATCGTCTTGTAACTTTTGTAATATTTTTTGTGTTTTAAACCTCTGCGATCTTATATTTAATTAGAAAAGTTTTTTCTGAGAACTAAGAATTCTGTATTACGATATTTGATTATGGATTACACAATGCCGAGTACCAGTGGTGTAGCTAAATCATCAAAAGCGAAACGAAAGCGATCAGACTTAAGCTACTTCTGTCGCAGAAAAACAGTGCATCATGAATATGTACAAGCAAATTCTGAGTAAAGATACAAAGACAAAAACTGTTGTTTTTGTATCTAAAATTTCCGAAGGACAGGTATACTTTATTGATGATAGAAATTAAAGGTTGTAACTTGTAGATTTTTTGTAAACATTGCAAAATCAACTGTATCGTGTTTTAAAGGAATACAGAAGTACAGGAACTGTTACAAGTCTTCAAGATGTGATAGCCAGCCTGCAGTCTACCAAATACCTGACGAGGCAGTTGAAAACAATATTCAACAAATAGTACACGATTTTTTTCTTGAAAATGAAATTCCGACACTGATAAGATTAGTAATGCTTTAAAAAACAGACCAGATTTGCCACAAATTTCTCGTTCTTGGTTGTATACTATAATAAAACAGTAGAATTTCAAGTAAGTTTTATTGAAAACAACCATTATATAAAATCTTATTTTTTATATTTTAGCTATCTGAAAAGAAGCCGTAAGAGCATTTTAGTAGAACACCACGACATTATTATTTGGAGACGAAAATATTTAAGAACCATAAAACAGTACAGAACAGCAAACAAACCTATATTTTACCTTAATAAAACTTGGTTAAATGAAGGTAAAAAAAAACAAAAAATTTGGGCTATGAAAGTATAACAAGCAAGTGTCAAGTATTCGTTAAAGGGTTAACAACGGCATTAAGGAATCCACCGAGAAAAGGAAGACGGTTAATAATTTTACTTCCTGGCTCTGAACAAGGTTTTGTTGAAAACACATTATTAGTTTTTAAAGACAAGAAGTTAAAAGATTACCACGAAGAAATGAACGCAGCGGTATTTGAGACATGGTTTTCTGAATTCTTAGCTAAATTACTAGAAGGAGCTGTTATTGTAATGGACAATGCACCGTACCATAATCAAAAAGTGGAAAAAACTCCTACATTATCATAAAAAAATTGATATGAAAAATTGGTTACAGTTAAAGAATATCGCATTTGAACCAGACATGATTTGGTCTGAGGTTTTACAGTTAATGTGTAAACACGAGTATCAACATAAATTGTATGTGAGATGGCAATGAAAGTTAACAAAATAATGTTACGGCTGCCACCATACCATTGCAAACTAAATCCGATAGAACTGATATGGGCTTAAATAAAAAACTAAGTGGCAGCAAAAAATAAATCTTTTAAGTTATCTGAAATAAAAAATCTTTTACAAGATGCTTTATTCAATGTGTCCAGTACCAATTGAAAAAATTGTTTGCAACATGTCATTAAAGAAAAAGATAAGATGTGCAAGTTAGATGGAATAGTCATTAATTTAATAGAACCACTGATAATATCTAGTAGTACGACTTCACGTTCCGAATCAGACATTTAGTAGTTTCCATGTGTTTACTTACATTTTAATGTATTTAAAATCGTATTTCTTATTCTGAACGATTGGGCAGTGTTGTGTTTATTTATGTTCATAGTACTCATTGTTTGTTATACAACATTTTGTAATTCGTATAAATTTGTTACTTGTTTTATGATTTACATTAATAAACATGTTCTGAATTTTACTATGATAAATTGACAGCGCTACTGCAATTTAATTTCAAGTCTAATTCGTTTGCAAAGAAATTTTTTTAGTTGGATATGTAATTATTAAAATAATGGAAGCCTACTACTTTCGAATTTACCACCTCAAATTATTTAGTTATTTATCTGGTGACCTTTAGCAGTGCAAATGCATCTTTTGCAATTGCTTCGCATAATTACTAAATTAGGTATAGATTAATTTATGTTTACAAATATTAAGTTGGCAACAAGACCATTATACAGATATTTTAATAACAAGGTTTGCACTCTCTTTGCCACTTCTTTTATGCTAACATAGAGCAAAATGCTTTTAATTAAAACTATAAAGATTTTTTTTAGGTTTTCGATTTTCACGTTTTGATGAATTTTATTAATAAAATTTTGTAAGAAACACTTTTTGAAATTATTTTTATTTTGTACGCTTTATTATAATTTCTCGTATTTAGCTTTGTATTACATATAATTTTTTGTTCCAAAGCTGTACTACAAGCTGTTTTTGCATATGGCCGACAACTGTTCTTAACGGGCTACCCGGTACATATACATTGATAACCCTGTATTAAAAATAAAAATTAATAATAAGCATCATTAATCCCAATTTATTATTGATACAAAAATGTTGTAAAAGAATATATAAACGTCTATTCTTGTTACGCACAGCAGAACCTATTTGACCGTACTCTACAGTCTTAAGAAGATTCAGTACTATGTATTTTTTGCAAACCTAAATAAACAGGCCTCTTACGTTTTCATTCTGTATTTCCCTTAAGATATTAACAACGTTGCAACAAACATATGGTCTAGAAACAAACATAACCTCAACAACAGTTGTTATAACAAACATTAAAAAAAAATATATATTGCTATAATTGAGAAAAGTTTTCAGGTAGGTGGACCAGAGTTTTTAGCTTTGGCAAATCAGAAGCGTGTGAATATAATCAGCTTATTTACACGTCGAGCACAATGCGACAGAAACGTACAACTCATTCTTTTATAAATTCGTAGGTGATAAAAGTCAATTTTTCTCGTTTATTTTCTAATATTTATGCATACATTGTTAACCTCTATGTCGTTCAGTATCAAAAATTTGACCTTAGTAAATTAGTAAATCTACTTTGTTATAAATTTACATTTTTTAAATATAACATTAAAAGAAAAAATTGAAAAAATAATTCTTGCACGGTATAGACAATAACGTCAATTATGTTTTGTCCAACTATGTTTTGGCTTTAATTAAAAACAAAAACAATACTAGAACCGTTTTAACTACAATTTTAAAGAAAATATAATAGAAATTTTTACAAATCATAGGAAAAAAATTTAAAAACTAAATGATCGGCATATGAGAACCACCTTAATCCTTTTTCTAGGTAAATGTATAGAATATGAACATAATACTGTTAATAATGTTCGAAAAACAAAAAAAAATGCAAAAAACGCAAAATGCATTTTGTCGATCTTTAATTAATACATTATGTAGTATTTAAACTGGCCTACCGGACAAGTATTTAACACGTTCATCGGTAATTAATCACAAAGCAGTTGGTTCTATGTATGTACGTTACATGTTTCGGTAAAACTTTGAAATAATTTATGTTATAATTTTGAAACTGCATATTATATGGAAGTATATGTAACAATGAATAATATTAGTTATGGCGTCCATATAATAATAAATAGCAACACACGAATTAAATTGTGACTAAAGGATGCTGTGGCAATAACGTTATCAACGAAAGTAGTCGTGCAGTCATAACATTATAACAAACTCAATCCCAATTATTACAACGCGTAGTTGCCAGATCATATTAGTTGAAATTGCTTGTTTTATTGTAGGTGAACGCATTTTATACTATATTATTTAAATTTATCAAAAATCATTTATTCGCAAGAAAATTTTCATTTTTTGGTGTATATTACTAAATGTGTTTATTTTATATTAAACAGTGCCGTGATTTCTAACAACACATAACAACAAAAATTCAAAAATTTTGTATAAGGTCACTAATGGATTTCACAATTTAGTAAATATGGCAGCCACTACTGAATACTTTTAAATGTATTTTTATTATCTCACCCAATAAATTAAAATAATTAGAAAACGTTTTCGTAAATGTGTATTTTATATAATGGTTTAAACAATGTAAATTGCGTTTGAATTAGCTACTCAAAATACAATCAATATAGAATTATTTAAATCTCATGTTAATTTTTGTTAAGTGAATTCAACTATTTTAATTTTTGAATACCATTTAGAGTACACAACGTTGTATACAAAATCTATTTCTTTGATTATATTATAACAAGCTTTATATAAAACAAAACAAAAAACTACTAGTATACAAACAAACAAAAATTTTTTATGGTGTAAAAAATACCCAAAAATACTAACAAAAACAAAAATTCGTTAGTATAAAGTGTAATTATTGCCTGTAGTATTTTATAAATCACAATATTAATTAAGCAATGCGTCTAATGCAAAATAATAGCTGTAAAAATTCTGAGACTAAAACACCCCAAATTTCACCAAAAACATTTATAGAAAAGTGATTAGAACAGCAAGCATTATAGAAGTCAGAAGAATAACAAAGCAGTAAATAGTACACTATTTTTTCATTAGAACGGTTAATTAACATCAGTACTTAATCTATTGTAATTTAGCATTTGATAGTTTGTTAAATTTAAAATAGACAAATGTTTTTCAACAACTTATGTAAATTTTACATAACTTTATAAAAAAATCTAAATTGCATTTAAATAAAAAAAAATTAGGCAATTCTAATCTAATTTTAAATTACTATTTAAAATCGTTTAGTCGTAAGCTCAAAGCCAGCAAAAAAGATTTTTTATTTTTCTGCATATAAATTGATATTTCAAGAACATTAATTTAAAAAATATCCTTAAAAAATATTTAAATTTCAGTGTTAAAAATTAAGGAGCATAAGCTTTATTATATTAGAATATTTGCAATACATTGTAAACGTAAAATAGAATGGATCAAAATTATAAAGGAACAGAAGACTCTAAAATACATATTTTACATAAGAAACAGTATATAATGACGTATAAGTTTTAAAAGAAACTAAACGACGCGCGACGTTGTAAGAATTCTGTTTTAAAAACATGCTAAAAAATAAACTAAACATTTACTATTTAATTTATATATTTAATTATTTAAATTAATAACAATAAATTAACTCATAATATATTATTCATAAGTATTTATATAAACTTAAAATTTGTCAAAGAGTCAACTAAATATGTTTATTTATGCCAGTCTGTAACAGTTTTGTGTTAAAACAATAAAAATACTCTGAATAAAACAAAATATAAAAAACCTTTTTTTCTAAAAAGTCAACATAAGTAAATTGAGTTATTTCAAATAAATCTATAGACTCGAGAAATAAAGTTAAGAAATATAATGAATCTGAACGAACGCACTTCAATAAAATGCATAATCAATATCTTGTAGAACGGAAAAATATAAAATCATATTTTATCAATTTTTATACCAACTTACATTTTAATAGAAAAAAAAAATAAATCACCTTGAGGTAGTTGTACTTCTTGACGGTTTGTTGCTAAACTTTACAATGTTTTTATTTGTAGTAACTTGTGTAGGTTTTTTCGTAGGCTTTAGTTTAGGTTTATAGCTTGGCTTATTCTTATTTTTCGTTATAAACCCCGGTTCAGTGGTAACTTGCCATTGTAATATAATAGGTTTAGATCCTTGATGAGACATGTTTGAAGTTATAAATCCGGGCTCTGTTGTAGCTTGCCAACCAGGATTAGTAGAAAATGCTAATGAAAAATTTATTGGCGAAAAGGAATCTGTACTCATTGGTAAAATACTATGTCGCGGTGGTTGTGTAGGTCTCCTTGTACTCCTATCCGAATTTAAAGGAATATTATGTAAAGATAATTCTGGCCTAGATGTCGCTACGTTTAAAGGACGCGATTGTGAGGATTGCAATCCTTGCGGTCTGCAAAAACAAATTTATTATATAATAACCGTACATATAATGATTATTAAAAGTTTATGAACGGATATAAATTACATAAACCATATATTTTAATGAAAAACATTAATACAATTTAATCTTAAACTATTATTTAGAATATTGGTGTTTTTAATAAATAAAAACTTAATATTTATAGATTTTATTTATTTACCTTGGTTTAGGTTTACTAGTAGCTGGACTATTATTAGAAGGTGAATTAGTACTATGACTCGAATGACTAGGAAGCGTATAAAGCACAGAGGGATTACTATTAGATTGATTAGGTAGCACTACATTGTCTGTTGTATTATGGGCACAACACGACCCAAACATAAAACTGTCTACACACATGCCTATGTGATAACCTTCAGATTTTATACACTCCCATACAAACATGCAGGTGCCTTCAAGACGATCCACCCAACAAGGTTTAGGACTTATCTGATATGCTAAAACATGATAAATGTATTTTCATAAAAATTAGTTAAAATTTTTGTTATAATATTTATAAAACAAATCTTGATAAACTTTACCTTGGCCACGTTGAGTCGGTCGTATAGCAATTCCTGGGGCAGCGGACCACACCAAAACGGCGCCCAGAACCGCTACCCAGAGCATAATTGATCCTAAAACAATTTATTTAATTAACACTAATATTTAAAAATTGTATACAAAGTAGATAAACATAATGTCATACAAAAATTAAAGTTTAATAAATTTTTACGCACTTAAATGTTTTATAAAAGAACAATAACGTAACATACTCTTAAAATTTTCAAATTTAAAATAAAAATAACTTTATTTTGTAACAGTTTTATGAATTAATATAATTACTTTTTATTAGTTAAACCCTTGTTTATATACATTATAGTTAGACAATGAGATAGCTTTATATGGAAACAGATTTTTTAGTCATGTTAGATGGCGATAGTGAAAACAAGGTAATAATTAAATGCAAAGCCTCAAACCGTTTTTTGTTATTAAAAGATTGTAAACGATGGCGGCACAAGTAAGCTACTTACACACGCTATTAGGTTCGACATACGTGCAAAGCAATGTTTTACCAGTTAACTTGCTTTGATTCTTAAAACTCTTAGTTTGCAAAAATAATTCGTACACTTAAATTTCTGTTTATAAACAAAATATAGAATGAATAAAATCCTGCAAACGTTTGGATAACATTATAATCGGTTGAGTGGTTTGTTTCATTTACTTTGTTTAATTTTCTTTTCAAGCCGGAAGCCAACGAAGATGTGCTAATTTAATTTTTTTTAAATTTTTATACTACTCAAAAGGTACATAAAATATAAATATACAAGCTTATTAGCACTTTAGATGTATCTTTAGCAATAAATTCAGGGCGATGCTTCAAAGATTCGGACTTCAGAACCAAATTAATGATTTAAATTTTCGTATGAATTAATTACAGCGCTCGCCGCTTATCGGAATCACCGATAATGTTTTTAATCGGGTAATGTTATCACTTTACTAAAGTAACAATCCAGACGCATGCTACTACATAGAAGCATAGAACGCCGTTTATAGTAATCATAATTTAGGTTTATGTTATTAATTTATTCTCAGGTTTGTTTCTATACATGATCAATAACTTATTTTGTATGCATTTTTGAGCTGAGTTTCACAATACGGTTGTTTAGAGTGAAAAATTTTATCATTGTACTCTAAAAATAGTTGTTTTGCATATTTATCTTATATTTGCAGTGTTATTTATTTATTAAAATAATTTAACTGATTTACGAAACGGCACATTATTTTAACATCTGTAAATACGTTATCTTTGTGAATTCACTTAGAAAGCATGTGCCTTCTAGAATAACTTAAATTAAATTAACTACGTCTTATGTGATAACGTTGTTTTGTATTTATTTTTAGTGTCAGCAAATTTCTGAGAAGAATTGTGTAGTTCTTAGGACAGTGAATGAAGAAGCATCATAACGTTGTTGTTTTTTATTTCGTTTTATTAACGGTGTCAAAAAAACGTTTAATACCTTCAGTTCCGTCGGCTCAAAATGCTGTTTTTTTAAACGTTTTATAAAAAATTGCTTGTATATACGCTTTGATTTCACCTTCTAAATTAACAACCTGTCGCCTATTTACTGCTTTCTAACAAATAAGAATTTTTCCTGAATTTTGTATATTGTTATCATTCGGTTATTGTTATCAAAAACCTCAAGTCCCAACGTGATTCTATTAAGCAGCGTGCACTGCATAGTTAAAAACGCAAGCATTCGGCCATAAATAATACCAGCATTACCTACAATATACCAGATAACCAGATGTGTTTTTATTATGTCAATAAACTGAAACATGTAGAATATTTCTGTTTATTGACATAAAAGGGCCATCCTTAGCTAAACATGCCTGCCCACCCAAATTATCTTTTACATTTTTTTTATCAGCATTTGTATTCATTAACTAGTTAACTTTAATCTAATTTATATCAAATTTGAGTAGAAATTTTGTAAATTTGGTAGTTTATTTTATTGTGTTGATCGCTCGAATACTATAAACAAATATATACAAATTAGAAACTGTACATTAACTTATAAAATTGTCTTCTATTAGGGGAATAATTATGTTTCTCAGAATACCAGTTGTTTACGTAGATCGAATTTCATAACATGAGTGTTATCGTGCATAGATATAATTTTCTTTCAAGGTTATTTTACATGTAATAAAAAAAGAACGTATGTCTTTTCCAAATCTCTAAAACTGTATCTTTATAGATTACTGTAAGAGAATATACTAATCTCTGTAACTTAGAAATCTGTAATATTTACAAGAGCAGCGCCAAATATGTCAATTTTGCGTTTGCATCCAAAACTAGTCCTTTTTGAATCCAAATTAATGTTTCCAATTTTAGCGCAGTCATTGTCTAACTATAATGTATATAAACAAGGGTTAAACCAACCACACAATAATTTGTTTAGTTATCAGTTGGATTTCTTTTTACGTAAATTAAATACAATCAAATTTTTGTCTAATTCTATAAGTAACAATGTTTATCAAATTACATATTTTTAAATTTATTTAAAAAATGCCATAAAAAAAATTTTGAAAATAATAATAACAGGTAGTTGAATTAACTTTACAACACTGAAATGAATCAATATACCCTAAAACTTAGTAGCTACTTCTTTTTTTAATTAGCAACAAAACATAGGACCACAACTTTATTTGGCATTCGTATATCATTTAACCTAAACAACTTTATAAAATGGATTCAAATAGCAATGATAATATAGAAAATACTAGTCCATCTCAAACAAACCAATCGTTAAGTTCAAAAAACGTAAACATTGTTTTAATAATACGCAAAAAATATATAAATATAAATTTACAAAAAACAATGATAACGTAAGGGAACCTAAGAAGATACCCCAAACATTTCAGAATAGTTTAATGTACTTTATCATGCCTTCAATATTCAATTCTAATAAAGGTTGGTACGTAGCTTAGATGTAAAAGAATACCTTGTAGGCCACATTAATGTTAAAGAAAACGACAAGAAAACGGAAATATTGACAAAAACGACAAATTTGTAAAATCTAATGCAAGGGTATCCTAATCAGATTCTACATATCTACATGTAAAGGGAAACATAAACTTAGATTTGATTTACAATGGTAAGAAATATACTACTGATGTGATTGTCATTAATAATATAAATTTGCCAATGTTGGGCAGACCAGGTTTAACTAATTTAGGAATTAAAAATTGAGATCTCGCTAAAAACTCAGGCAGATTCTAAACCATTTATTCAGTCGGTTCTACGTAGTGTTCCAATTCCGCTCTAAGGAAAACTTAAGGATGGGTTTGATAGATTGTTTAAATTAAAAATAATTAAGCCAGTTGATAAACACACAGAATAGGTAGCTCTTATTGTGGTTGCTCAAAAGGGCACCGGAATTCGTTTGTGTTACAATTATACGCCGTTAAACAGAGATATCTTAAGTTCTCATTTTCTGCTACCTAAAGTAGAGCACACCTTAGCTCAACTAAGTTGGTTTAAAATATTTTCAAAACAAGATACAACTTCAAGTTTTTACCAATTTAAGTTAGACCAAACTAGCCAACCTTTAACCACATTTATAACTCCTTTCTAGATATTTTTTTTAAAAGGTTACCGTTTGGTATTTCTTACACTCCTAAATATTTTGCGATGCAATTCACGCAAATCTTAGCTAACCTTCCAGAGGTTGTTCACATTAGCAATGTTCTCATTCAAGCCCCAACCATGGAAAAACTTAAAAAAATTTTTAATTAAGTTTTGAAACGAATACATTCTGAAGCCCTCATTTTAAATAAATCTAAATGTGTTTTTCGTTGTGACAGAGTAAATTATTTAGCGCATATGAAATCTTCAGGCATCACAACAGATCCAAAACAAATAGACGCAATTTCAGAATGTTCTGCGCTTATAAATAAAACAGAATTATTACAGTTATAAAGCATGATCAATGATGCAAGCAAATTTATAAACAATAACGCATAATTTTTAGAAACGCTTACGTCTTTACTTAAAAGGAAGAATTTATTTGGGGATTATTCTCAAAATCATTCTCTTGAGTTAATTAAAGGAAAACTTCAAAATACACAGAATTTAGCCTTTTTCCATCCGAACAAGACTTTAATAGTTCTGACGCATCGTCTTACGGAATAAGCAGTGTTCTCGCACAAATAAATGAGCAAAGTTTGAAGGACATTGTCGCTTTTGCTTTGCGTTTACTAACTCCTGCGGAATTGCGGTATGCTCACATTGAAAAAGAACAATCAGGATTAACATGCGCCGCAGAAAAATTTTTAGATTACATATTCCTGGGGTAATTTTTGAAACAGATTAACACCGAGACTATAACGTTTTAGGATACGTTTAATGCAGTACAAAAACTAAGTACAATTCACTTCAGGGAAAAATTTAGTTATCCTAGATGCGCTATTCTAAAAGCATAAAAAAAATTCAAGTTTTTTTTGTGAAAGATTAGTCACATAAGTTAAGACATACGTACGTTTTATCGTTGATTGTAGCATTTCTAGAAGATGCCCAACTACGTTCTAATACGTATGAAATATTACTTTCTTCACTGTGCGCCCCTTTCTACAAATTATTTGCATCGACTAGTGTCGCGTATCTTAAAATTATTTTGTTATTTACTGGTTCACTTTACAAGAGAGGTTGCCATAATGTATCTTGTCTGATTTAAATTTATTCCGATTTTTAATCTAATCGTGTCACTGTTTTCTGCGAGTGGCAATTTTCATTGTCATCATTATAAATCCGTGAGGTTATTAGAGAAGTAAACCTGTATGTTAAAGTTGACAGGCGCAGAGAGGTTTCTGCGAGCGAACTTTCTTTTAGTAACTTTGCTAATCGTATATATCAAGTCAGGAAGTCTATATTTTAATTTAAAGAAATACACATAGTTATTAGATTGGCGATAAAATTAGAGCTGATGTCTCAAATCTGAGATCTGTTTGTCGAACAATACAAAATGTACATCATAGCAAATATCAATATGCTAAGTCGTTCAGTATATGCGAAGTAACCCGGCAAAATTTGAACTAAAAGATCTAATCTAAATCTAGTTTGATTTTTGATGGTTTAGTTTATGTTAGTCGCCAACCTTGACAAAATATACATAAAAATAGTGCGTAGTATTTATAGTTTAGAAACCTAACAGTTAATATTTGTTTTGCAAATGTTTCAGTGGCAATGTACTTTGTAGAAAAAAATATTATTTTTGTTAGTACGCATTTAAAATAAATTAATGCGTAAGCACACATAGATTATGGTAGGGCTGTCAAGAAAGGCGCTAAAATAAAGCCAAAAATCATCGCCGACTACAATAAAACAAAAAGCATTTATGGTTTTTATCAAAGAACATCCAAATTATAAGGCGTAAAATCGTTTTAAAAAATGTATTAAACAAACTGGCAATAGGTTTTCTAAATAAAAGGATGGACTAACCCTAACGTACGACGTAGCATTGTAGACTTTGTGAAGTGTATGACAAAATTTTGCTGATATATCTGATATATCTACAGCTCAAATAATAATGTTCAACTTGGTTAAAAAAAAATATACTGAGTGTGTCCAAAAATTAATTCTAAAAGCAAAATGATATGTCCTAATTGCAAAAAGAATACATCTAATGGACACAGCGTAACAATATGCATAGTTTGTACTCTAATTCGTTAACAAATTTTGTTATTTATTGTTATAAAATAACTGTTTTTGTAAATTTTTGTTACATTTGATAATTAATTTAATAAGTAAAATTACGAGGCACGATTTATGTAAAAACTGATATTGTATCTGATATCCATCGTAAGTTAATAATTTAAATATTACTGTAATAATTGTGAATAAATTATTTTTAATAAAAATTTAAAAAAATGACTAAACACAAACATAAGTGTACGTTGACATGTAATAATAATAATATCATTTAGTTTAAAAATTATTACAAAGTTATATTTATATCGCCATTCAACATTTTTAACTACATACAAATTACAATGTAACTGTTATCGCATATACAATTAACTGCTATACTGTGACTAAAAGTCAATGTTAAATATCAACAAAAAATCAATAGTTTAAATAATCCTTTACATATAACTAAAGCAATAACAACAACTGTTATACTTCTTTCAACACGTATCTTCGTTTAACTAAAAAACAAAATGCATATTATAAGTAGGTATATTAAATACGCTGTCGACTTAAAACACTTTTATTTTATTTTACCTAACGTACAAATAGTATTCATTAGCCATTAACGTCTAAAAGGTTTTTGCTTTACTACGAATTGTTTACTTTCTTTGACCTTTTTTATTTACAGTTAAAAGTCAATTAACTTAAAATAAGTATACTTAAAGAGAAAAAAATAATACAAGCACTTAAAATTTACGTTCATATTGCTTTCAATTGTGCATTTAGTCAATTGTCTTTAACCTACTTTGCAATGTTTATGCTATAAATTATATAGCATTGTTTTTGTAAACTTGCGTTTTTAATAAAAGTAGTTTTTTGTTTATACAATGATTAATTTATTAATGAAGTATAAACATTACGACAAATTTATAGACTACGAGTTATTTTAGTAACAACAGATAGATAAAAAATATTGTTTATTTTTTAGTGTTTCATCTCGTGATACTATTTATAATTACAACATAAGTTTTCTCTTAGTAAGTACATTTAAAACTCTAACAAATGCGTCAATTATCTTAAAAATGAGTAAAATAAAAACACGCAAAGTTTAAATAAGTATATTGTAATATATAATACAGTAGTTTGAATAATAATAAAAAAAACAAACATCATCATCATTATCAGTGTTCCAAGGCTATTTTAAAATGTTTTAAAAGTAAGAAAACATCGTCAGTACCAATAATATTAAAATTATTTAACAATTAGGATTATAATACTTCTAATTATCCCATAACATTATAACATTGTTATTTACACTATAGTATCTTGCAAACGTGAATAGAACTGTAGCAAGTAAGGTTATATAATATAAAAAAAAATTTGTTACTGACGGGGTATAGTAATTTAGTGTGTTACAACACCCTACGCACATCTACGCGGAACTGCAGTCACAGATTCTTTGGTATAAAAAATATATTTGTCAATGTTTTCTGAAAATTGTTTTTTTTTAATATTGTGTAACTTTTCTTCAAATATATTTTATACATTAATCAAAAAATATTTGTGAACTGTATCTTTTGATACATTAGAATGTAATGGACATTTAGTTTATACCTATGCTAAAATTAATTCCTAATTTGTATTTTTTTGATACATTTTTATATACTGAAAAATGTGTATCATTTCACCGTAACATATTGTGTGATACATAGTGGAAAATATATCATTTGATCTCAAACACTGGAACCAATAGGTTTTTAAAATAATGAAAAAAAAAACGTATGTAACAAGTACAACAAAACTGAATAGTCATAAAAACTATAAGACAAAAGCAGTAGATTGGCATATTGGATAATTATAGTGTGCAAATTCAAATATAAACACTGTACAAAATTTTAGTGTATTTAGTATAGTATAAAATGTAACTACGGCAACTGCGTAACTAAGCATATGAATGCAACTTCACGTAAATCGAATTAATTATTCAGTTTTTGGCAATGAACGCTTTACAACGTTTTAATGGTGAATAAATATTTAAGTTCATTTCTACATTCTACATTTTATAGTTTCAAAATGTGGTACAACTAGCACAGCAAATTAAGGTGGTAACGCAAGGGAGCATTGCTACTATTTCTAATTTTATTGTTGCGGACGATTGGAAAATTTTGATTATGAGATGGAAACAGTATTATTTGGCAAACAAAATTGAAAATAGTCGGAATGTATCCATACCACTTACTTCCGTAAGTAAAAATTTTTATAGAATTTGTGTGCAGAACCAATAACGTAAACTTTAGAAGAATTATATGACATTTTTTTAACTAGAGAAGTAATAGTTGATAAAAATGGTAATGTGAAAGTTCACCCAATACAAAAATTCAAAAACAAGAATGAAAAAACCAACAAAATGTCAAATACACAAACGGACGAAAAAGAAGTTAAGTGGTGTTTTCATTGTGGTAAGACTAATCACGATTTTATTTCATTTTATATCTGAAATAAGAATTTTAAATGTTGAACTACATGATTTTAACCGTTAAGATAAATAAAAAATTAATGTCAATGAAAGTAGATACAGGAGCAGCAATGTCACATATGCTTTTTTAGTATAAAAAAATTATTTTAAAGATGCTTCAATTTATTTAACAATGGTCAAATTAAGAACAAGCGGGGAGGTTATGTTTCTATTAGGCTTACAGTAGATTTAGAAATTAGCAATTGTTTGAGGCAAGGTACAATTCTTATTGTTAAATAAGCTACTAAGATGTTGTTACGTAGAGATCTATTAGATTTAAGTTAAAATTAAATTTATATAGGATTGCGGTAGATCAAGTACATCTAAATTTGGAAGAATTACTTAAAAACATGCAAAGGTTTATTTAATTATAATTTAAGCGCTTATAAAGACGGAAAAATATATTTAAAATTGAAGGAAGGTACAAACCTATTTTTCATAAACTGAGACTTATACCATTTGCTTTTCGTGAAAATGTTATAGCTATTCTGGAAATACCGCGCCCTAAAAATATAAATAAAGTTAGAGCTTTTGGTAACGGTAAATTACTAGTTTAAATTTGTTCCGGAAAAGTCAGAACTAGCATTAACTCATTATGATCTAGGTAAACCGTTACCTTTACCTTGCAATGCAAGTCAGTATGGTATTGGGGCGTGCTTTCTCATGTATGTGCGGATGGTTCTGACAAACATATTAGTTATATTTTGAGATTTTTGACTCAAGCAAAAAGAAATTATTCGATGGTGCATAAACAAATATTAAGCATTTATTAGACGACGCATTAACTTTATCAATATTTTATCGGTCGGCAATTTGAATTAGTTAGTGATCATAAGCCGTTACTGGCTTTCTTTAGGGAGAACAAAAGTTTACCTCAGATGATAGCTGGACGATTACAACGGTGGTCAATTTTTTTTTCAAACTATAATTATGCTTTTAAATTTATAAAAGGGAAAAATATAAAAGCCGATATGTTGCCACTAGCCAACTTTCGTAATCAGTTAAATGCAGGGTACAATTATGTAAATTTTGTTGAAAGATTAATTCCGGTCGACATATATAAAATCAGGTCGGTGACACACCGAGAGTCAACTTTATGGATTTTATTTAATTACATAAGGTATAGTTTTCTAAAAAAGACTGAAAACGATTTATTAAAACCTTACTTTTTAAGAAAAACAGAATTAAGTATTGAAAATGGAGTTGGGGGAGTGGGGATATCGAGTTGTAGTTCCTACTAAATATAGAATACAGCTGCTAAACGAATTTTATAGCACACACGAAAGCGTTGTTAAAATGAAAAAAAAAACGATAAAGCTTATTTTTGGTGACCAGAGTTAGACGGAGGTAGAAAGAAATTTGTAAATGATTGTAAGCTTTGTACCGCGTCTAGAGCTAAACCTTAAAAATGTAAAATAATTTCAGAAAGAACCAGTTACTGCTACGAAAGAGTTTACGTTGATTCTTTAGGTAAAATGATATTGATCATTTTTTAAGTTCTTCAAAATGGCCTGAGGCTTTTATTATGAATAGTAAGAATCGTAATAGTAATTAGAGAATGCTTTTAGCGTTTCAACCTAAAGTGGTAGAGACAGATAATGGATGAGTCCATGAATGTAAAACGAACTGAATAGTTAAAAATTGCGTGAAAAGTTTTAAATCTTTTTTATACAAATGTATTAAGAATGACAAAAACATATTAGTTTGCAAACCTTAATCAATTAATAATTGTTTCATCTTAGAAATTCCGTTCACATGACTACTGGTATCACACCCTCTGGTTTACTTTTTAGATATAAGATAACAATTTATTTTGACTTGTTAAAAATTAATAATTCTAAGTTCATTGTTGATAGGAAAAAAAAACGTGAAAAATTTAAGGAAGGTGATAGGGTTTATTGTCGAGATTATAAGAACCCAAACCGACATTTAGATCACATAATGCGCGATAAGAGTGTTAATGATGATTTAGCAGATTCTGTTACAGACGGAAATTTATTAAAAATTGGAATTTTGTCTAAACATAGAACAGTAATAAATTCCAATAATAATAAGGATTCGCTTGTGACTCAAAATGTCGAAAATGCACCTATATCTGTAAATAATTATTATTGGAGGATAAGATTTCATCTAATGTTAATGAGCGACCAAAAAGGCAAAAAAAACCAGTCGTGCGAAGTGGAAGTAGATAACTGCTCAACTAAGCATATAAACCCAACTTCACTTAAATTGAATCAATTATTATGTTTTTGGCAATGAACGACTCGCAAAGTTTTATTGATGAATAAATATTTAATTTCATTTCTACAATCGTATAAGTTATTAGTTGACCTATCTGTTTTAAGTAATTTTCAAATCGATTTAAATTTATAGTGATTAAATATAACAAAGTATCCTAAAATGTATTTAAAATTTTTAAAGATTCTTTTCAAATGCATACACTCAAAAAAATGTTGTTAATAATATTAATTAATAGTGATTATAGGGTAGTATTTTGCTGTGGCAATAATGAAATTTATTGTTAATATTAATTATTTGACATTACTCAACGTTTTTGGTCATCCGTACAATAATTCAATATTATTTGTGAGAATTACTAGATTTCGTTAATTAATAAAAGAGATTTTTTTTAGCCAATAATTAGTTTGGTGTATTAGATAAAATTGTTAATTCTAAGAACGAAACATAGTATTAAATAAATACATTATAACGATTAACTGGCTTAACGTGTCAACGAATGAATTTGAATGGTGACAATGAATCTTTTATTAAAACAGCGAACGAATGTTATCAATATAAACATAATAATGATTATACATTGATGAACAGTGTTTGTTCTATCAAAAAATGCATTTATTGATGTAATGATGTGTTTTATAGTAGCAATAAACGCATTCATGGCAACAAAAAACGCATTCGTACTATTGATAACCGCAGTTGTTAAGACAGTAAATATACTACTTGGAAATTTGAAATATATTTTAAGTTTGGATCACGTTCGAATTGTTTGTTTTATACATCGTGTTATCAGCAAATGTGCATTCATTAAAATCTAAAGATGCTATGTTTGCTGGGTAAAGACTTTTTGCCTGTTACTATGAGTGCACCAGTTCGTGTTCCAATCTACCCGCTACCGTACACCGTACCATTTCGCTTTCGACTTCCAAGGGTTTGGTTGAGTTTGTGTGTAACTGAACGTTTTCCGAATTAATAAGATAGGTAAGTGAATATCTTGTGCCTGTTTATATATTGACGTTGACTATATTGATACAAACATTATTTGATAGTGATAGCTTCATGATACAATTCACAGCGCAATTACGCAATTATTCACCTAGATCAGCGACTTCCCAAGCGCTGTAGGCGTGTGGCGGCGCTAATTTTGGTGCTAATATTGCGTTATTCAATGGCGTAACTGCACTGCCAAATTGTGTAGCCTCTGTTCTTTTTAATGCTATATTGTGGGCTGTAAGTTTCAATTCAAAACGAAACGCTAAAAATTGTATTTTTCCTATTTCGATTTTTTACCTAAGATTTTGGTATTTAAACAGAATTCTTTTTTATACAGATTACGTAGAAACGACCAGTTTATTTTGTTCAAGGAAATGTTTCGCTGTATTTAAGTTTAGCATGTAGTCATCGACTAGAACAGGAGATTTTGAAGCGATTTCCTACGGAAAAATTGGTAATTATTTAAATGTCAAGCTTCAATTAATTTTAACATACCTAGTATTATTACAGGAATTTTATCGTGTTGGTAAAAGAGGCAAAATTTATAATAAATATGCAAACATGAAATCCACTTTTAAATCTGCTGTATCTGGCCATATTGCATCATCAAAGACAAAATCCAAAGAAACAGAAACTCGACACGAAAAAAATTTTGGTATGTTGTCTGGTCATAGAAAATCTAAAATACTATGTTTAATTAAAATACTCAGCTATATTATTTTTAGAACCAGAAGACAATGCAGAAAGTTGCATTCGCTGCTTGAAGTATGATAATTTGAGTGTTGCCGAGTTTGATCAATGTTGGAAAGCGTGTGCTAGATATCGCTTGACTCAAATAAAGAAACTGGCTTCGACAAAATCTATTATGGAAACATGGCCATTTTACAAAGCTCCTTCGGGATATCGTTTGGTATGCGATTATAACCAAAGGATAAAAAAAACTTGGTTACCTAACATATAATTTTTTTACAGATTGACATAGATTATAAAATTTGCTTCGACGACAGCGACGGCCTTATTTTAAATTGAAAGAAATATTTTGATGTTCTTGTTAAGTTTTTATCAAGCAGTGGTAACGTCAAAGACAAAAAAATAAAGGGACTGGTAGAGAAAGTGAGGGACGCTCCCGATTTACCAGAAAGTGAGTAATTAATTTGTATACCCTTCATGCATCTATTAGACATGTATAACTTTTTAAAAAATTCTCAATTAGTTTAAAGTGTTTAATTGTTCTTAAACCATAGAACGTTTGTTGAACCTATATATCTGTTTGTTGTTGTCGACCTGAAAACCGAAGCAAAATTTACTTTTATAGATGGAAAAAATGCAGCAATTTTTTGGGCGTTGCATGGGTACTTCATCCCTACAAAGTTAATCGTTGTAAAGAAAGACGGCAAGAAAATTAACACCCGATATACAATTAAAGACTCACAAGAATCTTTTATATTCATGGGAAAATCACAACAAAATGTGGAGGACCACATTCTACCGTTTATATGTTGCGTGGGAGAAGATATTTTAAATATTGGTAATATATCTGTGTATTTTGATGACATCAGATACAATTTCAAAAATTTTATTAGAGCAGTTGATATTTGTTTTAAAATTATATATTTATTTGATGTGGAATTTCCCCCAGCTTGTCTAACATTTTATAGTTTTATTGAATGTTTTTTTTATAATTTTAAGTCAAAAAACCTTACGTCCAAGGTTCATATTTTGTCAGACACCTTAAAAAATGTATTAGAACAAGGTACGATCGCAACGGTACGATCTAAAATAAAATATGTTTTTGTTTCAAATCCATGGTTTATATTTTGTCATGAAATTACTTTTAAAATGTATTAGAACAAGGTACACTGCCGGCCATAAAAACGACCAATGTCATTCCTTTTGATATTTCTTAATCTTTTGTGACATACGCCTACACTGCACTGATTTTCTGAATTTGTATGTGAATTTTGACTGACTGAAAACAATTAAAATTGGTTAATTTGACTGATAATTCCCATTTTTCATTTATATTTTTATGAAATATAACATTTTAGATATCTTTACTAGAATGTAAATAATTTTTATCGACACTGATATTTAATAATAAAAATAATAATAGGTAATGTAACATGTTTTTGAAATTATGAAAAATAAACCTTGCGTTTACATAACAATTTCAATTTCAGTGGCCCATTTTTTTATGGCCAGCAGTATACCGTATAAAATAAAACATGTTTTTGTTTCGAACTCGGGGTTTGTATTTTAAAATGTATTAGCAAGGTACTGTCTAAAATATAATATTATGTTTCTGTTTCGAAAACGTTTGTTTTATCTAGTGTTGACTAAATTCAGCAACACTGTATAATAAATCGATCAATCAATACATTGAGTTAATACGTTGACTGTTAATAATTATTAACATAAAATAAAATAATGAATCAATTAACGGAATACGCAATAACAACGTACATAATTAATGCTCTAAATTAAATGCGTTCGTTGTAGGAATGAACGATTTTGATTGAATGTATGAAATACTACACATTGAGAAAAATAACACAATTTTTGCCACAATGTACGGTCTTTATAACATTGACAATTCTGAGTAGTGGATGAATTAACGTTGTTGCCAGTTTTATGAACAGTGTTTTTAATACCAACAAAATGCCATTATAAAATGCATGATAAAAATGTTGATATTGATAAACGTTTGTACATGAATTCAATAAACATAATACATTCATCAATTACTGAAAATATTGGATTGATAATCATAGTTTCGTTGTCCCAATAAAACTGATAGTTGGACAAATTTTAATTACCACTTTTGTTTGTCTCAGTTATCGTTTTCATGAATATTACGTACCTTTTTGGTTGAGTGTAAATAGCTATTAATTTAGTTTTGTGAATATTGACTAGCTTCAAATAAAACAAAAAAACTATGCCAGTTGAAAATTCTTTTACCATTAAACTTTTATCCTCACAAAGACATTTTCTAGTTATTTGTTCAATTTAAAATTTAAAAAAACTTAAATTGACAATGTACCAGTAAAGCGTTAAATTACTGTAAAACGCTTATGCAATAAACAGTAAAAAGTCACTGAATTTACATTAATAAAAATTAAAATAAAAGTTTATTGAAAGTAATACCAGTTAGAATGAGTCTTAAACGCATGTTTATAGCTTCTGTAATTAGGGCCATTAATACAACGCCTTGATAGAACTACGATATAAAAGCATAACAAATTTTTTTGCAAATACTTAATACATAATATAGTGATAAAGTAAGTAATAAGAAAAAAAATTATTCAGTAGTAACTACTGTTAAATAAAAATTTTTCTTATCCTAGTTCTTGTGTAAATTGAACGCTTTTTTCCGAAAAGAGAATTTTTAAACCCGCGTGCAACTAAGGTTTAAAAAATCCTGGAGAGAAAAAAAACGTCCAATTTAGACAAGCACGAGTTGAATACGACATCTTATTGCTCAAACAAAGACTAAGAGACCCCCAAAGTCTCAAAAATAATTTGAAGTAAAACACACATTTATTTGATGTATGGTTTTTTATGCACAAATAAAAATATAATAAAAACAAAGATATCTTTCGATAAAAATTAATGACATCTATTAGTACAAAAAAGGCACATCTACAAAAGAAACTTAATTTTCAAAAGAACTGTTTTGCAGTAGGTCGTAGAAATAGTTTCTTCTTCAAACTAAAAAACAATTGACGTTCAGGAGTTCCTCGAGATGTTGTAGTAAATAACATCACAAAACTTGAATTCATTGAAGAATCCTGTAGTAAAAGTAAAAGTAAAACACCTGTGCCTAGAAACAGTGAAAATAAAAACATTTTAATGGCTGTAAATAGAAGGTAGAACTATCAGTTAAAAAAAAACTTGTAATCATAATATTTTTCAGTTTACTCTTAAAACAAAATATTGTAATGAATATATATCTGTAATAAATTCTTAGGATACCTTTATTACAAAAAATATGCAAAAAATTGAAGAAAAAAAAGAACAAAAGGAAAACAGTACTATTCTGTAAAAAAACAAGATTTCAGTTGACGTAAATAGAGATTAAATAAACACATTTCTTAAGTTTTGATGTTAAACATAGAAAAACAATAAGATACTCTAGTTCAAAATTACTTCTAACGAACATGTTTAAACCCTATACTACATATACACTCTCGTCGCTCGGAAGTTTTATCGATTGATATATAAGCAATTGTAAGTAGCATAAATTTGAACGTTTGGCAGTATACTAAAGTCGATGGAAAATATCAGGCTAAAATACTTTAAAAAAATTGCCATTTCTAGTTATTTGAGATTGAACACCCTCTATATTATTTCATATTTGGGTTAAGTACAATTTTAGACATATTTTATGTACGATCTCATGTCATCGATTTTGAAATCTTAAATTTTTTCGTCAAAAATGGCATATGCACCACAAAACATATGTTTTCGCATGATGTATTAAAAATCTATTTCAAAAATTTGTATTTTTCGAAATAGTTTGCAATTTATCATTTTTCTACTGCAAATAATTCGGTATGTCCTAAACGATCGGGTAATTTGATATTTGCAACATTTTTAGTAGTTATGCCGATGCGATACAATCGTCAATATTTGCAGAAGTAAAAACTAACACTAAAAACTGTTAAAATCATTTTAGAAAACTTTAACCATTTTGGATCCGTAAAAACACCAGTACAAAAAAATAAACCAGTTGTCAACAACGAAAATATTAAAATCAAAGTTTTGTGATATATTGCCGCATATCCAACTATATCTCCAATACAAGTGACATGAGAATAAAGAATATCGAAAACACCAGATTTAACAATTTTAAATAAACACAACTTTCAACCATACGCATTTTCTGTAGTCCAGTATTTAACAGGGGCTCATCTTCCGCAAAGGGCTAAGTTTTGCAAATTTATATTAGTTGGATCCCAAGAGAATGCTTACTTTTTGGATAATATTATTTGGTCGGACAAAGCCAAATTCACAAAAAATGCGGTGTTTAATTGACATAATTTCCATTATTGAAGCGACTCTACCCTAGTAGCACAAAATATATGTACGATATTCTAATGATCTTGGTACAATATTTAAAGTCGGCTAATTATTGCTTGCTGTAATAGATATATTTTTGATATTGTTAAAGTGTATAATACTAATATCCTAAAAATATATACCTACAATATCATTGATATATTTTAAAACCTCATAAATTTTTTCAAGGTTTACATGACATCAGGTAAATATCTTAATTCTAGATACTTATTGCAAGATGTAAAAAATGTATTCTAGATATTGTAAAACTAGATAAAAACAATGTTTTAAAAATATGTACCAACAATATCGTTCGTGTATTCTAAGGTCACAAATGTTTTTCAAAATTTGACTGACATAAAATATATATTATAATTATATATAGAGCGAATATTTATGTTTAATCAGTATCTAACTTTGCTTATTTTTTAACTGTACCTTTAAATTTATGTATTTATAGTTGTTAAACGTTTTTCTTAAACTTTTTTTTCATTTTTGCTAAAAACCCTAACACAATGTTCTCATAATTTAAATATGCTTATTTTAAAAATTATCTTTATATGCGTATATTTTAATAAAAAGTAATCCAATATCATAGTATGTAATCTGCTAAAAATTTTGTAAGCAACGCAATTTAATTATTAAAAAAATTACACAAGGAGTATATAAAATTGAGACATCTGCGTTTGAATTGAATGGAAAAACCAATTGCATTATAACTAGACCTATAGTAATTTTACAATAATAAACTACATTTGCTGCAATGAAATTTTAGACAAGGTATTTTAATTCTGCTGTAAAATTACTAGTAATGCTAGCAAGTATTTATGATTTTGAAGGTCATCTTTTCCAAATACTTTTGTGGCATTAAAAACGGGTATATAGGTACAAGTACCTTTTAGGTGCTTTTAATAAATTTCTTAGAATCCTTTGCAACATTGAAAAAATGTATTATTTACCTGCTTTTGGGTACTGAGGTCAAAAACCGTTATATAGACCCTGAACAAGAATAAGGAAAGTTTTCTTTACTTACTAATATGCATTTGGGTTTCGTGTTTGCAGTTTGCGAAGTTTAAATTTTTATATCGAGTTTTAGTGCAACGTAATTGTATAATCAGGTAAGTGCCTATTAATTTTCTTATTTTTTATTTTTGCATCATGTTTTCTAACTACAGAAAAGCAAAAAGTCATTTTGTAAATAATTTATTTTAACGCAGCTTAGTTGGCTGTTCAACGTTGACAGAACGTAATTCAAAAAAATTTCAACGGTCATTACTAATAAGAAACCTAAATTAAAGAAATGCTTTTATTTACGTAACTATAATCAATAATTAATAAACAACAAATTTACCTTATTTTTTGAATAGCAATCCCAAGAAAATGCTTTTGTGCACTTTTAAAACTAATCTAAAATAATAACTAAATTAATAATGCTGTTGATATTTCTGTAAACCAAATTTAAAAAAAAAATATATGTCTTGATAGTTTCTTTATTTAAAAATTCAAACTAAAACCATTTGTCTGTATATTTTATAACAATTAAAATAATTTTAATGCATTTTATACTTATTATTATAAAATGTAGATTTTTTAATACAACTTTGTAGAGTAAATCTTAATTGTGTGTTTTTTTTTTCAGATGCCATCACAAGACGACATCCTAATGTTGCGTTATATTTGGCAAGATTTAGAACATTTATGTACTACCTATGTAATATGTGATGATATTAATAAGTAATTTTAAGATACAAATTTTTTTGTGTATTTATTTTTTAAAGATGTTTAAAATGTATCTAGAACAGATTAAAAACATATATTTTCCATATATTGGAAACAAATATTGAGACGACATCTACATCTAATGTCTACCATATATCGAAAACATATATTTAGAATATATTTATTTTATATGAATTATTGATATAGCATTACAATAAATGGCCAATATAAAAAAGTGTGACATTTAAATATTTACCAGATGTTATTTACTAATATACTACGTATATTTTGTGCTACTAGGGTAATGTAGATCCATTTAGAGAATTAAATTTTCAAGAGTCTTGGCCGTTCAACGTTTATTGTTCCATAAGAAATGGCGGGGTCGTAGCACTAGAACTCTATCAAAGTATTCTAACAATTTTTAAAATCTTTTCTAGATATAAGAATAGAATGTCTTACATAAAATATGTCTAGAATTGTACGCTAAACCCAAATATAGAATAATGTACAAAGTGTTCTATCTAAACTAAACAAGTTGCCATCTACTTCCGGTATAACCAAAAGTTTCTATTTCTTTAAAGTATTTTAGCCAAATGTCCCTTATTGACATTAACATACTACCAAAATTTACTTAATGTTGCCAAACTTGCAGCCATAAGGCAGAATTTTGTAACAACTAGATGTGTGAACACGCAACAAATTATAAATAAAAAAGAGGAAATCGTGTTGTGACTGAAGTTCTTACAGAAAATGTATGTTTAATAATTGAAAACGAAGCTTCCAGTAGTTTGACAAAATTATGAAGTCATTTCCAGACTTCAAAAAGTAGTTTATACTAAGCATTGAAACAAGAAAATTTCAAAAGCTACAAAGTACGTAACTCACATAAACTCTTAGAAAGAAATTATTTTCCACAAAAGGAATTTTGCAAGTATGAATAGAATAAACTATAATCCAAATGTTCAACATCGTATTCTGTTTGCTGACGAGAAATCATTTTTTCTCAATGGAACTGTTAACAATCAAAATACAAGAGTATGGGGTCAAGAAAATCTATACAGTTTTTGAAAAACCCACACAAATGGCTCCAAAAGGTGAGCTTATGAACATGATTTCTAGAAATTCACATTATTAGACCGTTTTTTATAGATAGGTTATTAAATAGCGTTGAATATCTACAATTATCAAATGAACAAATTTTTTCGGCTGTACGAAGAATTGGAATTAATAGTAAAATTATTTTTCAGCATAACGGGGCTCTGCCACATAATACTTGAGAAATTACCTGACTTTTAAATATTCAGTTTCCGGGTGAACGGATTAGTCAGTGAACACAGTCTCCGATCTTTAAACAAGTGTAAAAATATAAAATGCAGTTATCAAACAGATTTTGTATTTACTAATTTATTACATTTATTAGATTTTTTATTACTTGCAGAAATTGTAATAAAATAGGTAAGCTATAAGTGTGCTAAAAATTATTCTTAAATTAGAAGTAGAAGGACCAGTCACACAAGTAAAGTTGCTGCCATTTAAATTTCTATGGTTCGTTGCTAATAAAATTCACTGTATAATAAACAATACTTTTAGAACTTTCTGACAAAGTTGGATCGTGCGTTGCAAGTTTGTAAATATTTTCACCAAACATGTTAATATTAATTAAATTCTATCAAATTACTTTCAATATGGTTACGTTCATTTTACATTTTTGTTTGTACAATGACTTTGTATTAACAAAAATACTTCAGTTCCTTTTTTTCTCTTCTTAGAGCCTTCGATTATGTGTGGATTTTTTATTTAATTAAACAACCGTAGTTATCGTAATTACGGCGACGTTTCATGGTCTTTGATGTGATCACTTCATCAGACCAAATCACTAAATTATCGGTTGTGCTTGTCTTAACATTTAAATACAATTAAAATACTTAAAAAACTCCATATGTAATTATATCAAAAGAATCAGTCCTTAATTAAAATTTAAATTTACAATTTTTGTGGTGTAACAAACGGAATGTATAAATGTGTGGTCACATCAAAGAACACGAAACGTCGCCGTAATTACAATAACTACGGTTGTTTAATTAAATAAAAAATCCACACCTAATCGAAGGCTCTAAGAAGAGAAAACAAGGAACTGAAGAACTAATTTATAGGTGATAATACGAAATTCAACGTAACAAAAATACTTATTCTGCATGGCCAATAAATATAAGCAAGAATGCTGAAAAATTGTTCATAAACTTATAAAAAGATTGCAAGTACCACTCCTAATTTTTGTTTTTTCTCTCTTTAAAATTATTTTAAAACTTTATTTTGTAACTTTTACAATTTATATCTATTGACGCTTTTTGTCTGGCGATAAACTCTTGTTGTTTTTTAAACTGATATTAAATTATCAAAAATGTAAACAATAAGTAATTAATAATAAAATAATATTGATGTGGTTAAAAAACATGCTATAGTTTACAATCTAATATCCATACCTAATAATGAAAGTTGATGATAATAAAAGAATGTAATAAACAGGTTTGATTTTCAACTGCTTTACAAGTATCAATTCTTATTCTAATTACAAATAAAACCCAAAAATAAGTAACTGTTTTATTAACAAAATACATAATTTTGTAACAGAAAAGCGTTTATATTAATATTTTTAAAAATATTTCTATTAGGATTAATTCATTTTTTGGTTTGTGTGTAGATTAACTGTATAAAAAAACAACTTAAAAAAAAAGTAATTTCATGAAAATAAATATTATGAGATGTGTTTATTAGTCATATTCCTTTTGCCAAACATATTATTGAATGGGTTGACTAACTTTCGTTTCAATTTCGACAAGTTAGGTTAGTTATAGTTACTAAAAACTATAAAAAAGTACATCGTTTAAAAGAGTTACATGTCAATATAAACTTTAGGAGTTTGATCATTTTCTTATGAATCCCATCATTAGAATTTCATTAAGTTTATGTGAGACTACTCCTAAGGTAAGAGTTCTAGTTTAAATAAATCGTCAAAATTGGCTAGGGTGGTAACGAATTATCGCTAAACACACATTGAAAAAAAGAATTTCAACAAATTGAGAATCGCCTCCTTTTTTTCAAATCGGTTAATAACTTTAAATTGTGTAATTCAAATAAATAATCCAGTTTATATTTATTTTTTTTGCATTTAATAAATACTTAAAATTGTATGAAAAGTAGTCTGTAAATAATTTTATGAATCCTTTTAATCAACTCAGCAACAAAGAAAGTATCAATGAAGATGATTTCTTACAGCACGACAAAGATAGTTACGTATTCACAATGCAAAAAAGCACCTATTCTGACAAATATTTGAATGTACTTGTACACTTGTAAAAGCAAATAGGTCAAATAACTGATTGTTAATCATAATACTATATTAATACTAAAATTTATTTCAGCCTTTTTACATTAGAAAGTGTTTGCAATGGTAATTGTTTATTTTGTCACAAGTCGTTCATAAATAGTAAGTATTCGTGTAGAACTCGATTACAATTTTGTTAACAACAAAGTTATAACTAAATGAAAATTGTATTTTAAAAACTATAAACAAGTTTAATATAAAACAATTTTAAACAAGTGTTTGTTTTGTATACCTTTGTTGTTATTTAAAAAGCATTGTAATTTTTTATACATATAGTTAGTTATTTTATGCTCAACGAAACCAACAATTCCTTTTTGTACCTCTACATCAACATTTGTTCTTTGTTTAGGTATGATCCTTGCGCTAGAAACGATTTTTATAAAAATGATTTTACAAAACTTACAGAAAATAGAATACAACCTATATAGCAATAATTTGTTACTTAATTTATACCTCCGCTTCGTCACCACTGAAAACTACATTTTTATTCTTACATAACCACAAAAACAGTTAAATTTTAATGTTAAGTTTGGATTACTGCGTTAGTTACTACTAAAATTTAAAACAATTAAATACTGAAATATTTTTATTCTTTTTATTACTAGATGTATCTAAATTAATTATGCAAATTTTTGCATTAAAAAAATTTAATTAGAATACCATTAGCACGAATAAGGACTTTCTTATAGGTAAACCTTTGCAGGTGCATAATTAGCATCTTTGTGTAAAGAATGATTTGCAATTTTTTCCAAGCTAAACTACACATGTTAAGTGCTTATTCTCCTCAATTCGGTTGTTTTGGTGGACTGTATTTAATGAAATACTATAAAAAGTATCTAAACTTTTCACAAAACGATAGTTAACAACAAAATTATACAGAATAATAAACTTAATTGTAGTAGGTACTTTGTATTTTAGGTACAAATTATCTTATTTAACTGTACCAAATAAATATTTAAAAACCAATTTTATTGTCCAACATTTTTAAAATGTAATCATGCTAAGACACACTATAACTTTAGGTCTTTATAATAGTAACATATATAACGCATGGTTGACCAGCCGTAACGAGTACTCAAAATTTTATATAAAAAGTTTATTATCTTAAGCATTATGCATAACCGTACAATAATAAATGATGTTCAAAAACGTGTAATAAGGAATATCTTCAAGGCATAGTTGGACTCCTTTAAATTCAAATCCAAATAGAATACTAATTTTACATCTAAATAAAATGCATTCTTTACTAATATTAGATAATAAATAACTCAACAAGTAAAAAATGTGCAATGCGTCAAGTATTTACATATTAATGATAGTATTAACATCATTTAATTACTTTCTCTTGCAAATATTTGTTTTTAAAATGTAATAATAAAATAGCACGACAAAACTAATAGTATAAATAGCATGCAAAATATTTAACACTAATACTTTGAGAGAATTCCAGTAAACTAATTGTAAATAATATACATTAGGATTTTGTTGTTTTTTTAAACATAAATAGTTTTTGTACATTTATATTCAGTGCACATTATAACTCATATCAATTAAACACAAAAGCGAATTTTCTGAAAAATGCAGAAAATAATTGTTATTTGATAATTTAAGTTTGTTATCTACACTTTTTTATTTATTATTCTTATATGTCACTGCGTAATTATTGGTAAATTTTTGTTTTTTACATAAGTAAGTATTTGTAAGGTTTTTAATTTTCTACAACAGTTGTATTGTATTTTCTAAAATTTCATATACTAAATTTTACTACCTTTAAGAATTTTACGTTTTCAAAAGTAGTATATTATTAATTGAAAGTAAAATTTCATATACGTTTAACATAATTTGGAACTGGAACTGGAACTAAGTGTGACTGTTTTTCGGAAAATATACCTTATTTAAAATATACTGCTTTTAAAAGACAACTTAAAATAAAAATTTTACTAGAATAATGTTTACTACATAAACCTTGTTAGTAACACCAGTTGTAATAAATTTAACAATTGTTTGCTACAGACAGGTATAAGTGCTCGTCAAAACTGGCAAAACACTGTATCTGTACAATTTATACTGGTCAAATTTAAAACAAAAATTAAAATTAAGAATTGAATTTTATTTTATATGAAACAATGACATTTACCTTTAAATGTGTATGAATAAATAACGTAGACGCGTACCGAGCATTAATGTGAGTTTTTATACTCTGCAAAAGCAAAAAATAATTGTAAATAAATAAATAATTTAATGTATAGATAAAAATTGATAGTGCATGTAGTTTTAAATAATTGCGTTAGCATTAAAAACTCATTTTTTAGCAAACGTGATCAAAAGTCTTTGTTAATTAAATTTTGATATATAAATGTATAAATATTATTTATTTATGCATATTTCTCTTTTTTTTCTCTTGTAATTATTGTCAAAATTTGGTTATTTTCTTTGTGCTGTACCATAAAAGTTTTAATGTAAATTGAATTTCACTATAAGTACTCAGACAAAAAATTAGTTTAGTTGAGCATATTCCAAGTGCGCATTTTTGGTTTTTCTTGGGCATTATATAAATAGTCAGGTATGCATATATTCACTACAGTTACTAATTTAAAATTTTAAACAAAAACCATTCAAAAATTAAAAATTGCAATAAAATCAATAAGAACTCGTTTTGAAACTGCGTATAGAATTTGTTTAAAACACATTTAAAAATATATGCACAAAAATAATCTTTAAAAACAAAGTATACTAATTCGAAAATCTATAGTTCTTTTATATAAACCAATTATTTATTTTATAACATTCTGTTTTAATCTTAACAATTTTTTTTACTTGCACATTTTAGGTATTCAAACCTAGGTTTTGAAATCAATAGACCACATTGCTAAACCGACAATTAAAAAAATTGGTTAATAGTATGTTTTCAACTTAAAAAAAATGTATTATAATTATTATTGATTATACCTAAATTTGAATATACCGGGTGAGTCTTTAAAGGCGGCACTCAAATTTGTCTCGAAAACTATTTGGTCTAACAATACGGTAAAAAATTTCATAGATTAAATCACATATAGGAGATTTACTGAAAATATTTTCACTTTTGAAAACAAAAATGAACGTATTGTCGATTAAATATGCTTTATTTCAAATACTTTGTAACTGTCGTGTAGTACGAAAGATTTTACATTAGAAACACTATACGGCACTTCTCTTGAAATGTTCTTGTTAAATTGTTGACGCATTTTACTGAAGATTTGCAGATTTTTGCAGTTTAAAAAAAAAAATTAAATGAAAAGGCATAGTGAGCTTAATATAGTTGTAAAGTACATGAATTAGCAAATATAACACAAACAGTTTAAACTCTCTGTCATTAGAGCAACGGGAGATATGGCACAAAATGTCTAAAAATGTCTTTTGTGAACTATTAATTGAAAAGGTGTTTAAATTGCCTTCCGTAGTTTAGACTGCACTTATTAAATCTTGTTATGGTTGACAGTACAGCAGCTTCTAATTCCACCTTTGGAATAGACCGTATGACGTTATATATTTTTCAAATGATATTCTAGCGCGTAGTATGAGAGTTTTGGTAAAGTAAATCTTGTCTAGACATGTAAAGTCCGGAAACTTAGGAGGTGAAACGCATTTTCCCTCCCAATCCATTAATCGGGAAAGTCATCGTTGAGATGGTTCCGAATGCATAATGATTCAAAGTCATCCAATAAATCTGGCAATCTATTTGTTATGAACTCTGAAAAGACAGCACCATTTAACAATACATCAAAAATGTAGAGACCGACAATCCCTCCGTCAAGTATCGCACACCAAATATTTACAGACCATTGATGTTGATTATCCACAACTCGTATCCAATGAGATTTTTCTTTGGCATAACAATGCATGTCGTTCCGATTAATATTTCCGTTATTCTTAAATGTCGCCTCATCTGTCCATAAAATTTTATTTAAAAAATTTGGGTTTTCTTTCAACATGCCTTGCAACCAATGATAATAATTTTGCCATATTACGAAGTCGTTATCGCTAAGTGATTGGTGTAACACGAGTGAATAGGGATGAAAACGATTGACTTTCATAATTTTTATGATTGTTCTTTGAGATATTTCCAGTAACCGTTTGATTTCCCTGGTACTATAAGGATTTACCTCAATCCAGGCTAAAACATTAAGCATATTTTATTCGTTCTTTACTTGACAATGCTTTTCTCGTACTGGAATCGGTTTTATGTTTCCCGTGGTGCGCAATATAAATGCTAATCAACAAAAACCCTTCTACCTTAGCGTTCTCGATTTGGATACACAGCTTTGTAAGATTGTGAAGCAATTAATTAATTTTCTTGGCATTGAAAATGTATCCAAAACATTTCATATGCTTCGGGATTTGTAAAAACCATCTTTTACTAAGTATTTGAAAACAATCAAAAGCAACATCAAAAAGGTAGCAAAGTTTAAATAAAAACACAAAATAGTAACAAAACTCAAGTATGTAGCAACACAAGACACAAAAATTTTCAACGTTCAGATAGAAACACAATGAACAATCTCAATAGGTAATTTTTTAAAAAACTAAATGTTTGACAACAAATGCAGGTATTATTATAGCCGTTATGCTATTGGTCATATTACGGAAGAGCAAAAAACAAATCAAGCAACCGAAATTCTTCATTATTAAACATTATCTCCCGTTCCTCCAATGACAAAGAGTTCAAATTTTTCATGATAGATTTGCTAATTTGTGTACTTTACAACTACTATACAAAGCTAACTATGCCTTTCTATTCCATTCTATCTACGAGTCACACTAAAATGCGTCACCAATTTAACAAGAAAATTTCAAGAAAAGTGCCATACTGTGTTTCTAATGTGGAATCTTCCGTACTGCACGACAGCTACAAATTATTTGAAATAAAGCATTTCTAATCGATAATACGTTCATTTTTGCCTATAAAGGTTATGTCTTCGTCTAACAGTTTAACATGGAGATTTAGAAATTTTGTAATAGACAATTTTAATGTTGAATTAGATACGCTTTCTAACAAGATAGATTAATGAATGTCTTTACATTTAAAGTCGTTGAGAAAATTGCGATTTATTGTAATCACCCCATGATTGCACCGTCCCCAAAAGACTTTTAAAAGTGTAAATATTTTTAGGAAACTCCCTATATGTAATTTAGTCTATAATTTTTTTCCCCGTATTGCTACACCAAGTAATTTTCAAGATAAATTTAAAGGCCGCGTTTGAAGACTCACCCTATATATAAAGGGATGTATTATAAATGTATGTAATCAAATACTGTTGCACTATTATACATAGTAACTTATACCATAAGATAGCTCTACCATCTTATAATTCCAAGTAAAAAAAATCATTTTGAAATACTTGCTGCTAGTTTATTTTGAAATTTAATGTTAAATAATATTCGCTTCAAAATATATCTCATATTCTATTTGGTACAGATAAGCATAAGCATTTTATTTGTTCCGACAAACAACACTTTACAACAAATAATTATTTTCGGGTTTTGAACCGCGTTCTATATTTACACTTTTTACAAAATTTATAAAACTTAGAAAACTTACAAACTTTGAAAAGTTTACAATGTTTGACGTTTTGACAGTCATGTCGCTGTCTTCTTCAGAAAAAACTGAAATTAAAGATATCCTGACAAGCCTTTATATTACGCCGTTCCGGTCAGTGGTTCGTTACGGTTCCTATTCATTAGTTTTCCGGAACATGTTTCCATATTGGCGCTAGATCAATTCCATTATCTTTATTAAAATTGTTGTACTTATGGCTTCCTTGTATAGTCTAGGCCAGAAGTTTTGGGATTTAGCCAACATTGTTGCCTCTTCAAATTCTATTGCGGGACCGGTGTCTAAAAAGTGTTCCGCAACAGCAGATCTTGTGTTATGTTTCTTTGTATCCGCCTTATGTTCTTTTAATTTGGTAGGTATGTTGCGTCCTGTTTGTCCTATGTAATCCAGCCCACACGAACAAGGGATGTGGTAGACCCATGGTTCCTCGAGTGGTGCTTTTGTTTCTTTTGATTTTGAAAAATTAGCGGTTATTTTATTTGTTGCAGTGAAGATCACTTTGATATTTTTCCCTCTAAGTATCCTGGCTATTTTATCCGTGCAGCCTTTTATGTAAGAAAGGAAGGAAGTTGCCACGGATTCCTCTTTCTTTGGTTTTTCCTTACTGTGTTTGTTAATTGCTCGATATATGTCTGCTTTTCTGAAACCGTTTTTTATTAAAGCGTTTGTTAGGTGACCTAGCTCGGTCTTTAACGTGTTCGGTTCACTGATCGCCTTGGCCTTGTGTACTAAAGTTTTTAGAACTGCAAACTTCTGAGCTGGTTGATAATGTGATTCGGCGTTAAGGTATCTGTCAGTATGTGTCGGTTTTCTATATACTTGATGTCCCAATTTGTTGTCTATATTTTGAGTGACCGGTACGTCCAAGAACGGAATGCTTCTGTTTGTTTCCTTTTCCATGGTGAATTTGATGTTGAAATCTAACTGGTTGATGTGATCCAGAAAGTTGTGTAGTGTTTTTGTTCCATGAGACCAAATTACAAATGTATCGTCTACATAACGTAGCAAGCATTTTGGTTTGAGGGTAGTGGTTTCTAATGCTCTTTCTTTAAAATCCTCCATAAACATATTGGCGATGACTGGAGAAAGTGGTCATCCCATGGCTGTCCCTTCAATTTGTTCGTATACAATATTGTTGAATGAGAAGTACCTAATAATAATAAGTACATAGATTTTAATTAATTTTAAACTTTTTAAAAATTTGTTTTTATAAACCACATTTCCATTATTCGTTTTAATAGTATTTTGAAAATTGCAGCTCTGTTTGATTACTATTAATAAGTTTTCATTACGTATTATTTAAATTTAATTAAACAATTTGTAACAACATTCTTGTTAATTTTATACGTCAAGAGAACGTAATCACCTAATAAAAGTCACTAAATAGCATTGCCGTTTAAAAGTATTTTATTTTTTATATTTTAAAATATAAAATATAACCGGTGCATTTTATTTATGGGAAAATAACTGGTAACCATTAATTTTTGTAATAAAGAATTTGCGATTTTAACATTACATGGTAATTTTAAAGTCAACATATCCATTAAACTCTTAACCGCATTTTCTTAATAAACACTTTGTGGTAAACATTTTTACTAAAGAACTAATCATTTTACTAGTCACTAACATTTCTTTTAGTGTTAAATTATACTTTTTGTTTTTATAATTTTTTATAATTTTACACATTCTTTTATCAAAACTTGAAAAAACAATAGTAGTTTTTATTTTACTACAGGTTATTAACGTTAAAAATTCTTATTTACTTATTTCTAATTGTCTATTTACTATAGTTTCTATGTATACATTATCTTATAAATGTTTATTTTGTATTAAGTATAACATTGATATAATAACTATGATTAAAAAATTATTTGTTAACGTTAAATCATATCTTTTTAAAAACAATATATTTATTTTAAATTCTATTAAACTATTGTTAATATTATTATTTGTAATCTAAAGTATTTCAGGAGAAAATTATTAAAAACATTTACAATTAAGAAGCACAACGTAAGTTTATCTTTATTCACTTTATTAACGTTACTTAAATTTACTAGAAACTTTGGAAGACGCTCGTGACACTTCAGCCTTAGCCAAAGTAAGCGATTATTGATTTCAGCAAGATAGTGCACCTGCACACAATTTAGGCGTGGTTAAAGATTATCTTTCAGCCAGCCCGTTCTCCCTATATAACACCGATGGATTTTTTTCTTTGAGGGTACATAAAAAATTATCTTTATAAACATATCTTTAGAACAGGAATAAAACTCCAAAAGTTGGTACTTAACGCATTCTAAAGTTACAATACAATGTTAAATATGCTTTGGATTAAAAGATGCTATTCATCTTTGAAGAACGAAAGAGGGTTTTTCAAGCATTTATTATGTTGGTTTAATTGTTATGCGTTATGTTTAAATTTTTTTGTCATCAAATATTATTTGTTCATTTATGTGTTATTGTTTGATTGTAATTCATTGGTTATAAAATTTGTATTCAAAATTGAAAAATTCTGTGCTATTTCATTATTTTGAAGACAAAAGTACAGTTAGCAAAAGCTCCTTTATAAATAAAATTTGTTTCTTCCATTCGAAAATTAATCATTTATAATACGATTAAGAAAAAAAAAACATAACTAAAACCAAGGATTATGTTAGTATATAGACACAATGCCTTCTTTGTTTCAAGTGTAATGTAGTTGCATCACTAATTATTTGTTTCTTTTTTGTTTTGCTATTTCTTTCTCTTTTTTTAATACCTTGAACAATTTTAGTTGAAAGCCAGATACGTTATCAATGCTGTCATGCATTTCTTGAATAAAATAATTCGACATGAATATTTTTCCATATATCTACATGTCACTGACGTTTATTATTATATAAAAACTAAAGAATTTTATATTTGTCTATAAACAAATTATTTAAAAGAAATTAAAATTATAATTTTTGCAAATATAAGAGTAAAAAAAATGTCTTGATAATTAAGTAGCTAATTATGTATCACTGTTGAGAAAATTTGGATATAAACAATCAATCAAGATGTGAAACAAATCGATTATGCATTTAGTAGAATCAGCATCTAAAACTATTTAATCTATTTAAATTAAACATCATTTGAAACTTTTAATTCATTCAAGTCAACAACCATTGATAAATAAAATATCTCATTAAAATTTGTTTGTTTAGGTAAATGTATTTCAACGGATTTGTACGATTTGTCTAACTAAAAAAAATAATTCAACAACTCGTCATACTAATACAGTTGCAAAATAACAACATACAATTGTAGAGCATAAGGTTTGAAAGCAAAAATTAATTGTCTTAGAAAAAGTTTAATAAAATAAATTTGAAAACAAACATCGAAACATCTACAAAGTTACTTTTAATATTTTATGTAATGCAAATAAGAAACAGTCAATCTTGGCAAACAACAAAATGTTAGCACTATTATAGTTCAAACATCTAATTTTATACAAAAGATATGCTAACAAATTATTATTTTCTAACCTGATATCGCAGAGGATACGAAAGCATTATAATCAATCTGTAAAAATCAGAGAAATAAAATTGATAAAATGATTTTGTCTACGTTAGATAACAACCGACTTTTTGTATTTGAATAAATATGTTAAGATAAAATTTTAGTTTGTAGCTGTTCTTTAAAAATGTGAAATACTTAGCTAATTATTTAATGTGTTTTAACTTACTGGATTCAACAATTTTTATTACATCTACATAAATCATAATCTTGTAAAACAATAAACCTATATCTATAATCCCAGTCGATCTTCGAAGTGCCGATATTGTCTCTTTAAATAAGATAACTCTCATTCTAAGTAAATATGTTAAAACTGTTTCTAAACAGTTTATACAAATTAAAACTAACCCTAATACATAGTAACTTTATCATAAGCAAGTACTATATTTATTTCAATTAGACTTTTCCCAACTAGCATTTTTGGTGATGGCGACGTGGCAGCCACAGTCGTAGGAACTGTAGAGTGGCGTGCCACTAGTCACTACCACGTTACAGGAACAGTTCTATACCGTGGCTACCACCAAAATGGGGAACAAATATTGGGTGGTCGTTACGTGATAACAACCATTGTATCACTTATAAAATAACATTACAGGCAGGTAAAATCCACGTCGTTGCCAAGTGGCGGCGTGGTGACGATTAGTGGCCCTGAGCATTTCAGAAACTGCTTTAATGTATTTATATCTCTGTCTCATTTTTAAATGTTGTTTACTTTCTCATCTACATCCCTTCTTTATTTTACAAATGGACAACAAGGTTTACTTTGATCAAACTGTTTTAAGTTTCTATGAACTACATGTTTATTATTGAATTTGTACAACATTTGCTAACAGCAAAATTGCAACAAATGCAAGTTTACTGTTAAATGTAGAGGTTACAGTTTGAAATATAACCATGCGCCAACAAAATTTTCATTTTTTTTAGAAAAACAAAATTAAAAGGTCCTAAATATAAAATAAAATCAAATAACTATACAATCTAAAACACATTTTATTAGTATTTACATTATAAATTTAATTATAATTCATTAATTTCTTACATTCAATGTGTTGTTACTTATAAATTTTATATATTTAGAATAATTGGTAAATTTTTGTTAATGGCGGCATAGAGATTGCTCATAAATATGGCTACTTAGAAATAAAGTAACTGCAAAAACTAAGAATAGCCACTTTGGAGTTACTTCCACTCAATAAGTGGCCAAGAGAACTAAGAAACATCCAATCAAATTTCAGAACACTTAAAAGTGATTTTTAAAAGTGGCAGCATTGGTGGCGACCACGTGAATTTTGTTGAACGGCCACTCAATAAAATATACATGCTTTCACGTTCATCTTCATAATGAAGTTGGATACATAACCTAACTAATTTATATTTTATTATCAGCTTTATTTCATAACGTATAATTACAATCAATTATTTTTAACACTCTTAATAATATTGTTATCCAGCTTATACATTTGTAATTGTTCCAAATCATTTTCACATTATGGATTATATGCGTTATTAAATGTCAAATTCCTAATAACTAACTACACTTTACGGATTAAACTTTTTATGTCTTCCTGGAAAGCAATTTTAGGTTAGACAGATTTAAATACTAGCAGTGTATTTTTATTTATACCGAGCCGATTTGCATTGTAGAAAATACGCCACTATTTAGTTACAGTAACTTAAAAGTGGATTTCAGAAATAAATGTCACTATGTAGTGGCTTTAATCTAAAATGTCTCGTGAAAATCACTAATGGAAGTGGCTAAAACGTTACAACAACGACAACATACCACTCTAGAGTGCACCTACATTTTAGGTATATTTTAAGTTTCCAAAACGTGGTCAAAACTTTAATAGTCACTTTAAAGTGGTTATTACTTTAAAGTAAGATTTTAGTGATTTGATTTAGTGGTCGCCACTTTAATTTGCCACTATAAAGTTAAAAAAACTTATAAGTGATTTTACTTAGTGAAAATAACGTTGGAAAAACTTTACTTTTCACCACAAAGTTACAGAACTACAAAGTGGTTAAGAAAGGATGTATCCACGTAATTTCCACTATAAATCAATAGAATAAAGTTATAATTACTATGAAGTTGCATATAAAGTGTTAAATACGTAAAAATCACTAAACTGAAGTGGCAGTATAAGTTATTCTCACTTTGATGCTACTTGGGTTGTAACTATACTATAACTTTCTATAAAAAGAAATCAAATCAGCTGGGAGTTTTAAAATTACGCCATAAGTAATGCACGTATAAACGACTTTCGTAGAACATTTTTCTGAACAAAAGATCCCATTTTTGCTAAAACAGTGTGTTTGTGTTTTTCTTTGGTTTGATTTGACTAGTTAATACTAAGATTTTTTTTTTAAACAAAATATAATAAACTTGCTTGTAATAGAAAATACCAGGAAAAGCAAAACTTCTAGCAAAGAACCTTACCAATGCTGAGTATCAAGCATTCAAAGATCTAAAAAATAATAGTAATCTTACACTTCTACTAGTAGATAAAGGAAAAGCTACTTTTTTTATGGATATAACAGAATACATTAACAATGCTAACAACTTACTTACTTACATTTTTAAAAATTCTTGTAGGTAATGTGAACGTTTTCAGATATCATTAAATCATTATGTAGGTAACTACCAAAACGTTTTAGAGTACAACAAATAAATTCCATTGTGCTATGTATATGACGTGCAGAAACTTGTTTTTTCTTAAATTTTTTCATTTTAATGTTTCAAGTCTGTACCTACATCGTAACCTCGCCCATTTTATCGGCTCCATCAAAATAAAACAATAAACATGGGAAACAAAACAAGGCATTTATCGTATCACATCCACATGCTCACTGATTCTTTAGTCGTGTCGATTTTAACAGCTTTTTTCTTGACTGAAAAGATATTCCAAAAATAACAATAAAATAATTGTTTTGTAATTAAAGAATCATAATAATTATGTGTGTTTACTTTTACATTTATAAAAAATCGCTTCTAGAAAAGTTTTTGCTTTAGAATTTATTATTTGTTTTTAATGGATTAAATTTCTTACTTTAAATCTATCTTTAATTAAGCACAGAAAAAACAATCAATATTATCATAATCCAAAAGAAAGATGCATTTTACTGATACTTTTAATGTTGATTTTTAAGAATTAAGTTTGAAGACATTCTAATAAGAAATTGTTATCTTTCTAACACAAACCTTTAACCCTTTTAACAACATATAAATCATATCTGTGCTGTTCTGTTTTATTTACTTTATGAGTTGGAATACAAAACATGATTGTAAAATTGTGTAAAATATATGTATATTATAACTAATAATCAATTGTACTGTTAGTAGATGTCTAAAAGTTTTACGACAAACATTTTAAACGTAATGACAATGCGCAAACAATTTTTCTCAGCTGCTCTCCTGTTTACGAGGTATTTGTAGGTTAGAACGTTTAAACAGTGTTTAAAAGAAAGTTTGTTTGCTATAGTCCAAAATATAATTTACTTTTTCGTAGTTTTTCGATAAAAAAAAATCTGTTATTGTAATCTATATTCAACTTGTAATTACACACTTGCGTTATCATAAAGCGCTTTTAAAATGTTTAAAAGTTAACAAAAAAACGTTTTTGATAAAGTGTATAATTTTCGTTTCATAAAATTCAAAACATAAATATTATTAGTTATTTATTTAATTTGGCGTTCTAATAAAATTAAATCAATTTGTTTTGTATAATATTTTACAACAAATTATCAAAATAATTTTGTGTTCTAAGTTTTTTACGCTGAAAATATGTTTTTGATTTGTTTTGAGTGGTTTTGTTCTACTAGGATATAATAATACATTGTACTAAATAATTTAAATTTGCCATGATTGAATTCGCAATTTAATAATTTTAAAAAAATGTTCACGTTTGCAGTTTAAGAAATCGAGATTCAAAATTTATTAAATACCTATTAAATAATAAAAAAAATGTGTGTTTTGCCAACAAAGCAATAATAATTTTTGATTTACTGCTTTCATTTGGAAACTGATTTTTGTTTTGTAGCAACTGAGATTTGATGTTATTAAATCTACTAAGGAGACATTTTTTGCTGATTAACAATAAAAATGAAATAATATGTGTAGATGTTCCAAAATACTTTTTAACATATAATATGATTCAACAAATATGTTACGATCAATATCATTTTATTGTCTTCTTTTTGATAAAACTGTAATGCGGTATTTTTATAGTCTTTTGAGAAATTTTATTTCAATCTTCAACGACAGCCTTACAAATTTATTTAAAAAAATTGGTGTTGTCACCTCACGATTTTCCGATAAGGAATTTTCACATATTTTTTATTTTCAAATTAAAGAAAAAGAAGTCAAAAGAACATACAGAAAAATTCTTATTTTTCCTTTCAAGATATGGAATTTGTTTATAAAAAAATGAGGGCGTGTACTAGTGTACACACGTAAGAAGTGAAACTTCTTTATGGCCTTATTTTTCGCAAAATGATCTACATGCAACTTTTCAGAAATTGGTTAAATAAAGTTAAATTAGATAAAGTTTAAACAAAAGGATTTTATTATCATAGACATGAATACAAAAAATGATCTACATGCAACTTTTCAGAAATTGGTTAAATAAAGTTAAATTAGATAAAGTTTAAACAAAAGGATTTTATTATCATAGACATGAATACAAGAAAATGATCTACATGCAACTTTTCAGAAATTGGTTAAATAAAGTTAAATTAGATAAAGTTTAAACAAAAGGATTTTATTATCATAGACATGAATACAAATAATACAATTATTTCACTTTAACTTTTTGCTACTAAGATTATTACAGCATTTCATTAATTGTAATAGAATTATTACTATCATTGTCATCGTTATTATATATTTTTGTAGTTAATGGCTTATGGTAACTGAAATATGAAATTGAATCTACAAAAATTAGTTAATTGATTTACAAAAATTAATAACATATTTCAGAATTTATACTCTATGCCAATTAATTGATGTTCATTAAATTAGCAGTCGTATTAATTAAAAATGTGACGCGTAACGAAATAAGCGACATGCTATCCCTACTGCGTTGGAGAAACTTAAAGTACTCTTCGTCTGAACCAACCGTGGTAGGGGCAAGCAAAAGATGGCGCGTAACGGAAAAATGTGACGCGTAACGAAATAAGCGACATGCTATCCCTACTGCGTTGGAGAAACTGAAAGTACTCTTCGTCTGAACCAACCGTGGTAGGGGCAAGAAAAAGATGGCGCGTAACGGAAAAATGTGACGCGTAAAATGTGACGGTAAATTTTTTTCCAATGCCGATAAAGAAGTTTCACTTCAAAAATAACAATTTATTAGATGTTTCATTAATAATTTAAAATTAACTCCAAATATAATCTAGGTTTGGTTATATCTCAATGAAATCAAAGAAGAAAATTTTAAAAAAATCATAGTTTGTTAGGAAATCAACACAAACGTGTACATATCACTCCAAAGTAAATAAAATGAAAAAAAAGTAAAGAAAAATTTGTATAAGGTGTAATACTTTTACTATTATTTCTATTAAGCAAATAAAATTATTAACCTAAGTTTTATTAATTCTCTATATCCTTTTGACTTAAATGTTTCTCTTTTCAATTTGAAAATAAAAAAATATGTAGAAATTTCTTATAGGAAAGTCGTGTGGTAACCACACCAGTTTTTTTTCTTTTGTAACCCAAACAAATAATAATATGTCAAAACGTAATATAATCTTATTCTGTAATAACATTTTATAATGCTTTTTTTTGCTTCGTATAGCTTTTGTTATATTTTAATTGCTAGTTTAATTTTAATATTAAGCTAAACATATAAAAATTAATAAATACAAAAACTGTAGCTATTAAAAACACTGTCTTCTTACACTAACAAAAAATCGTATAACTAAAAAAAAACTTATAATAAAAATTAGAATAAAATTTTACTAAAAATTTTATAATGTCGAATTATATGTTAATTAATTTTGTTTTCAAAAATGTTTGTATACTGCATATCAAATTTATTTATAATTGACTTAAAACATATTTTGCTAAATTTTTTGCTTAAAATTAGCAAATGTTATCTTTTAATATTAACTTTTTGTTCATAAATGCTAAATGATATTTTGAATTAATTATACATTTTTTAAAAGTATAATCGGATTACATTAATTTACTACAGAATATTTTAAAACGTAATATAATCTTATTCTGTAAAAACATTATATAATGTTTTCTTTTTGCTTCGTATAGTATCTTTTGTTATATTTTAATTTCTAGTTTAATTTTAATATTAAAATAAACATATAAAAATTAATAGATACCTACACAAAATGTAGCTATTAAAAATACTGTCTTTTTACACTAACAGAAAATCTAACTATTTTTAATTAATTAAACATTTTTTAAAAGTATAATCGGATTACATTAATTTACTACAGAATTTACCGAAACATGTTTTAAATGAACTGTTATAAATTTTGTCATCTATGCAAATAATCTTAAACTAAATTTTAATATTCACCAATAAATAAAAATGTGTTTGTAATTTATGTGGTATACAAATCAGCATATATTTAATGAACTTTGTAACAGTTTATAATGATAGGAATAAATTTAAATTAATCTACATTTACACAACTTTTCATAAACTGTAATTTAATTAACATAAGCTCACGATTGAAAAAATTAATTATGATTTCCTATATAAAGCTACTCATTTTCACACATATTTTTATCTCATTTAAATTTTAAAAATATATAAATTAATAATTTTATGTAACAGCATCAAATTCAATTAAATGTTTATATAAAATTTGGGTCAGTCGTATTCTGACGTTAGAGGTCACGCAACACACACTATAAGCTTAAAATTTGCACGCAAAATTTTTATTTTAATTGTTTAATTAGATTTAATTTAATAGTAACTTGGTTTTTAATTTATTAGGTTCACGTTTTAGTTTTTTTTTATAATCATCATAAAAAATAACGATTTCAAACATAAATTTGATAGAACAACCTCTAATCCTCATTAACTATCGGCATAAAACCCAATGAGCCAATGTAAACCACTTTCTTTTTAAACTGTTCCTTAATTATAAGAAAGTAAATGATTTATAAAGTCTACTCGATTGACTAAAAGTATTAAATCACGATTTTAAACTGTAACTTGCGTTTAGTTGACTATTATCATGAATTCTTAAATTGTATAGAATGTATTCGTAAGTCTTAAGAGTAATCTAATTTATGACATACCACTTATCAGTAACTTACAATTTTTTATGTAACTGTACGTCAATTATGTCATTAAAAAATACCAATGACTATAAAATGCAAAATAGAAGTAAAAACTTTACCGGTTATGTCTTGTAATCGTATAAGTAAAAATCACATTTCTTAGAAAATGTTATGTATTTTCTAAGATAATTATTAGATACACATAATGCGTAAATTTATTTTTAAAATGTTTTACTAGTTTACTATTTTAATAAATTCGGCGACGTTGGTCAAAACGGTAATTTTAGTATTTGAACATTTAGCTTTTCTATTCTATTATTTTTAAGCTATTTTATTCGAAAAAAATAAATTTAAAAAAACGTAATTCTGTGTTAAGTAGTAAGCAAATATAGTCATCATAATTTTCTAAACAAAGTAGCGCAAATAATCCCTCATTTAAGGCATTCCATTTGATTTTATGAACTGCTCTAATGACATAATGTAGTGATTCATTCAAATGTTCACCAAGGCTGCGTGCGACCAAATAATGTCAATGAATAAGACAATATACTGATAATAAATTTAAAATAGTTTTTTTTAAGTATGCCAGAAAGCCTCGGTGTCGTCCTACCATTGCCGGAGCACCGTCAATAGCAACGGAGATAATAATCAAGAGTATAGTTTTTACATCAAAAAATCTTTTTAATTCAGTAAATAACGTTTAACTTTTCGTATCAGTTTCTAAATATTAAGCAAATAACAATTCTTGGAAAAATTTTTCTTCTTTTACAAATCTTACAAGCTTTTTTTCTTGGTATTGTCAACTCATAAAGCTGTTTGCATTATTGAAATGTTTCTAAGTAGTCACATAAAGAGTTTCCTACACACTGAGCCATTTGCACATCTTTCTTCGTACGGTATTAGTACTCAGTAGAAATCTTTTGATAATACCGAAAGCTGGTTTGTGCAACACCGTGCGTATTAACTTATTTACAGCTGGTAGAATAAGTTTTTTTACCAATAGTGTTTAGCTTTCCGGACTTCACTATTATTAAAAAAACATAAAAAGCACGCAATCCATTGTTATTTCTCTTAGATGTTCTCCCTATAAAATCTTTTAATGTCGGTGTTTTTAAATTTTTTTTTATTGGTTGAAAAAATGTTTATTCCTTATCTTTTTTGTCACTATAGATTTTTATTAAATGTTTCTTAAGTTTAATAGGTTTCATTAACTTTTTTGACATATTTTATATATTCAACTGTATTTTCTGCATTTTTTCTTTGGTTCACTTAACTGTTATCTGAAAAAAAAAGCCCAAAAAGTAATAGTATACATCAAAATTTTTACTTGTCTGCGTTCTTCTTTATATACCGTCTTTCGGCTCCGTTTCGCTGATCCGTGATTTCTTAAACCTTTTACAGAGGTTCTTTAATTGAAATTTTAAACAAATCTCTAAACTAATATTAGAGAAAATTATTTAGAGTAATATAAAATGAAAACATTTTTATAACTAACGATACAACTACTTATTTCTGAAAGTAGTATTTAAAATAGTAAGCTAAAAAACAGTTTTGTTGTGTCAGCACAACACAAATATTTATAAATGTTTCACTTAAATTAGAACAACGGGTCAAAAATTTCTGATTTTTCGGAATGAAAATTGTTCTGCGTTATTGACAGTGTTTACAAAATAATAACAAATATAAAACTTTCACCATAAAACATATTAAAATATTTTTAGGGTAAATGGTGTATTATTTATTTATTTAGAATAATATAAATGCGAGGTTTCGAACTTGGTCTAAGTTCTTCGTCAGGCAAAATTAAATTAATTTGACAATTGTAAAAACTAAGGTAACTAAAAACAATAACTATAAGGGAACTAGATAATAAGCGCAAGTTATTTAGCTACAGCATTTGCTCGAAGGTCTAAAGGAAAACCACCATAAAAACTCTGGACGTAGCTTAAGTGTCAATGGTGGACAAATTAAGATTAAGAAATAACAAGTAACCATGTGTCAGAAAGTTCGTAATCACTGTCTCTATTGAAATTGTTAAGATGTTTGATAATTTCAATAGTGTCCAGTGCATGTTCGGCAATGGCAGACTTACTAGGTTGTAGTAAACGAAGATGTCTTTTATGTTCTTTTAATCTCGTATCTATAGTTCTACCAGTTTTGCCAATATAGACCTTGCCACAGGTGCATGGGACTTGGTACACTCCACAGGTATTGTAAGGTATTTTATCTTTAATAAGATTCCACAAATTTTTAATTTTAGTAATAGTATTATAAGCTACTTTTATCTTATGTTTACTTAGTATTCTTTCAATTTTGTCACTTATGTTGGAAAAAAAAGGTAGAATAACAAAGTTTTGGTTAATAGTTAAAGTAAGTCTTGTCTTTGGTCTAAGAAACTTTTTAATTTGTTCTTTATTAAAACCATTTCTTATAAAAACTTTCTTAAGGTGTTCTAATTCTTCTTGTAATTTATCTTGGTGACAAATTTTTGTTGCACGATTATATAATGTGCGAATCGTCCCAAGTTTCTGAGCTGGGTGATAATGAGAATTTGCGTTTATGTATTGATTTGTATGTGTTGGTTTTCGATAAACTGAATGTATTAAAGTACCATCTAGTTTTCTTTTTATTTTTACATCAAGAAAAAGTAAGGTACCATTAATTTCTTTTTCAATACTAAATTTTATGTTTGAATGTCGATTGTTAAGGTATTGAAGAAACATTTGTAGTTCATCTAAACCATGAGACCAAATTGCAAAAATATCATCTACATATCTTAGCCATAATTTTTGTTTTTTAGATGCAGATTTTAAGGCTTTTTCTTCAAAATATTCCATATAATAATTAGCAATAGATGGAGAAATTGGCGATCCCATTGCTACACCATCTATCTGTTTGTAGTATTCACCATTAAACAAAAAGAATAATGTTGTCAAAAACCAAAATTATGTAGTTTCTTTATAGTTATTGTTTTAACTTTGCCTGACAAAGAACCTAGACCAAGTTCAAAAGCTCGCATTTATATTATTCTAAATAAATAAATAATACACCATTTACCTTAAAAATATTTTAATAATGACAAATATTTATTATTATTTTGGCATTATTATACAGTTATTCACTTACTAAAATAAAAAGTCGTGTTAAATGATTGAATGTGATTATAAAATAATGACGATTATAACATATCTGCAATACTAATCATACTATAGAAAAAAATTGAGTTTGTAACGTAAATTGTATGTTTTATCTTATTTATCTTATTATAATTAGTATAAAAAATAAATTACATTTTAGTTAAATAGAAGTGGAAAACATTAAGACAACAATAGAAAAATAATTAGGTAAATAAATACGTGATAAAATAGTACAGTTCTGGAGTTTCATTGTCTTTATTTTTATTTCTTAAAAATAAATAAATATACACTACGTTTCGATTGCTGAAGCATCTGCAATTATTTGCAGGTGAATACTAACAATTTTAGAAACTATTAAAGCTTATATACTAAAGATGTATTAATAAAAAAATCAAGTGTACAAATTGCAATTAAACGAAACAAAGATTAGTTAATGTGTAGTTTAGTTTCTTTGAAACGTTCAGTTAGCGGCTTCCACACGTTACCTATTTCTACATTTGGTAGATTGAAAATATTCTTGTTAATTATTACTGCTGCTTCTGTCAATTTTTTTTGTACCAATATTTTTTCCTGTGTATGATCTTTGTCTTCGCCCATTTAATTCTATGTATGTCTTGATATCGCTTCGCTATGCGTATACATTTTGTGCCCTTTTTTAGTCTAATTTCTAAAACTTTTATTGTTTCCCCCGCGTATGACCTGCCACATTCACACGAGACTTGGTAGATGCAGTTTTTGAAATCTCTGCTGGTCTGTGGTCTCGTACCAGAAATCATAAAATGGTGTTTAATAATCTGAACAGTATTGATTTTGTAATCTCTACCTATGCATTTTATCGTTTTAGGTTAGACTCTGGCATATGAGATAGTGAGTAGTGCTTTCGGTCTTTTTTTGATTGCTGGCTTATATTGGTTTGAAAAAGCTCTTCTATTATCTTTATTCGGTAGTTATTTTGCTTTAAGTCCTTTTTTATGTTTTTGATTTCTTCTTGAACTCTTCTCTCTATATTACATAACCTGTGGGCTCTGTCAAACAAAGACTATGCTACGCCTTTCTTCGTTGTTGAGTGATTGGATGCATGGTTTAAATATTAGCCTGTATGAATTGATTTTCTGTAAACAGCCGTTTCGATAATGCTATTCTTTTTCTTCACGTAAACGTCCAAAAAGGGTAGTGAGTCTTCTTTTTTTATAGCAAACTTGATAGATGACTTGTTGTTCATGTGATACATGAAGTGACTTAGTTGTCAATCACTGTGGTTCTAAGTTATAAACGCATGGAAGTCCAGACTTGTACTATTTTATCAAATGCAAAATTGTCTACTTCATTCAAACGGACGTTAAAATAAAACGTGTTTGTTATTAGCATTGCATTAACTTCACATAATAAAATAATCATCTAAAAAATGTGTTACCAAAAACGATTTATAAACGACAAAATATCTGCAAAAAAACATAGACTTTATACAAGGTGAGCTAATAATGTGTCAAAATAAAATATCTCCATTATTATATAAAATGTAAAAATAAAAATTTATGAAAATTGTAGATTCCTTAAACTTCTACATTTCAAAATTATTTTCAACTATAGAGGATATTTCATAATATCAGGAAACCACAAACCTAAGCTTTTTTTAAATAAAACACTAGATATTAATGCATTTTTAAGGTCTACTTTTCAAAGTTATAAGCACTTTAAGTTAGTCTTTACAAACTTGTAACCAGTTTTAAATTTTTTTTTAAGTTTATGATTTCAAACAGCGATATGCTTTTAAAAAAGAAAAACTTGTGATAATGATATTTTAGTATGAGGTTTGGCATTATTTGACTCCTTGTTAGCAATCTAATGTGCTAAAAAAATAAAATATACCCATATCATATTCAGCCATTGCTAGAGTTGAGTAAAAATAATAAACAAAGAAGATTGGGTTCAACAAATGTAGATGCTGTTTTTTTTTTTGACTTTGTCCTATTTGTAGATGAAACAAAATTTTACAAAAATTGATTGTGTTAACCGCCAAACTTCCACTATTATTCTGATCAAAAAGTACATTTTATATAAACCAAAAGTCAAGTTAAGTGGTCTTTAAATATATTAAGTGGTATTCTTGAAAATTATGTAATAGGATCTTACTTCTCTTGTGGCACTGTAAATGGCCAAATTTTTTTAGAGTTTTTGCAATTTCATTATCCTCGATTACTTACAATTATTCAACGAAATATTTTAGAGAGGATGTAGTGTTTGCATGATAGAATTACACAAATTTTTTATCATATTTAACTTAACACATTGAGAAGAATTAATGCTTCTCTTGAAGAAGAAGAAGAAAATGATTATTACAATTATAACCGACATTCGGCTTAGACCGCGTCGTAATTAAACAACAAAACTTGTTAGGCTTGGTCTTAATTCCTCTTTGAGAACTCTGAGAGTCTAGAACTGGCAAAAACCAAGCTCTACTTTTTGTTTTGGCTCTCAAGGAAAGACTAGGATCAAGTCTAAACAATCTGGTTGTTCAACTACGACGCAGTCTAAGTCAAAAGTTGCTTATAATCGTAACCAAGATAATCGCAAAAAAAAAGATTCTGTATCTCATTTCAAGAGAATTTAATTCTTTGCAATATGTTAAATTTAAAATTAACTCGTATTTTAAAAAATCAGATTTTTGGTTCTTTGAAGTTCTGCATCATCTTGATACAAAATTTTGTTTCTCAAAAGCATGTCCCAATTTAGAAGAAAAATATTAATATAAAAAGTGTTTTCCAATATTAGGGAATATCCCTGTATAGTAGAAAATGATTTTAAAATGCAATTTAAAAACCCCACAACTTTTCTAAATATTTTTTTATATTTTGTGTAATAAGGAACATGTTAATGATATTCTGCTTTGACATACTATTGGCCCACCCTGTATAATGTAAGCGTTTTAACTGTACAGTTTATTTTAAGTTAAATAAGACAACTTAGTAAGTGTAGTTTTATATTAAACGTTTTGTTCATTTACAAGATAATGCAATATGATCTACTGTAATACTTACAAGGGGTCCTACATTCGTTTACTGTGTACATAGACGAATAGTAAGCACGTAATTTTATCAACGCTAGACTTAATTTATTATGATCATTATAAAATGTAATTGACTGAACAATATAGAATTAGCAGAATTATGAGGCTATCTTTATTTTTTAGATTAAAATAAACAGATGTAAATATTTTTATTTCTTCTATAAAGCATAGATCACAACATTCTGCAGTAGATTATGCTTACAGAAATTATTAGTTACTACTTATATCAATGCATTTTGAATGTATTGTTTGTTTGTTTAAATAGTCATCGTATCTGACTTTCATCGCTTACTTGCAATGGCTATTGTTATCCAAATTACAACAATAAGAGTGCCACATCTTTTATGCTCATTAAATAATATACTTAAATACAAATTGTTACAGACCCAGTAGAAACTACGAAGCATAAATATTTATTCCTTTACCTACTTGCTTTCATATTATTTATAATGAAAATTTTGTCTTATGTAGTATAATTTGTAAAATGCATTATTAATTAATTATTTACTTATAAAATATTTCAAGTAACTTGATTGACCACTATAACAAAATTTAAAGTAGTTACTTTAACCTAAACAAAGTTCAATCTTTAACTTACACTTTCAGTATAGTTCAAGTTAAAATTTGAAAACTATTTTTTTGTGCTGTTTTTATTGCAAAAATCAATATTCGTTTGTTATTGCAGTAAATTATTATTTAAGTGAAAATGTGTGTCTCGCAAAAAAATCTATTCTATATATTTAAGAGTTGGTACTGCATGAAACTTTAAATTTTAAACTTGACGGATTCAGTTAATTGTAAATAATATTTCACCACCATTATAGTAATGATGATTTTAATGCGTTTGTTTTTAATTATATCAAAAGTTTTACAAAAGACAAAACAAAAAATAATGTGTTACTTTTTTCAAAATTCTCATAGCATAACTCACTTTCATGCAGCGTTCGGCCATGCTTTATTTTTGACGCTTGTTACAAAAATTATTATTGTAGTAACTTTTAACATTTTAACATTTACTGTGTGTATTGTTTTGTTGAAAATTGTTTACGCGTTCATAGAACAATTATTAAATTTCCTAAATAAAATAAAAATTTAATAAATCCGAATTCTTTACCATCATAAAAATTTATTTTATAATCATGATAACTTAAAAAGTAACATTATTCTAGAGAGCTTTGAAAATAATAACAACGTTAAGAAAGTAAGACAATTTCATTGATTATAAAGAATACCAACTGCGAACAAATAAGAATACCAAAATTATGATAAATTTTTAAAATGTCATCCATTTGCAGCTAACACTGTTTAAGTATTTGATCATCTTCTTTCAAAAGTTAATTAATTGCCTAAAGAGTGCACTTCTGCAAACTTCAATTGTTTTGTCTTTTAATGCATTGTTGTTTGCTGACCTGTTTTTCCAAGCACTTTTTGTTTTAAATATTTCTATCAAAAATAGTTCAGCATCGATAAATCAAAGCTTCTTGTAATGCATTTGACTATGGTGTCCCATCTACCTTTTAAGAAATGTATCATGTTGAAATAAATTTTTTTGTTTAGAAGAAGTACAGCTAACGCTGGGTTAATTTAAGCAAATTTCCAAATAATCTTAAAAATTAAGAATTCATTTTATGTAAAATGGACAAATCGTTTGATATCCTATTATACCTACTCATACGTAATTTTTTTTAGCATGACTTTCTTGCATAATTATATACTTTTTTTTTAATAAATTTTTTTTTAGCTTTGGCAGTAGTCTTTATCGGCACTTCGCACTATCGGTCAACGTGCCTCCAGCTGTGCAATCTCCTTGCGGTAAAGCTTGAAACGCAAAAAAATTTTTGAATTTTTGGCGCAAGTTTGCTTTATTGGTGAAGGATTTTTCACAAAAATAGTTGTCCAGAAAGTGGAAGAGGATGACGCATAATTAGGTAAGTAAGAAAGATAGCACAAAATTTCCCAATCAATTTTTTGTATGGTATCCCTGGCCACCGGTAAAACGTGCGGTCTGACGTTGTCGTGGAAAAAGATTAGACTTTTGTAATCTACCAGTGCTGGCGCAACTTGTAAGTTTTACATAAATAGTGCAAATTAAGCCTTAAGCCCGGTTGCATAAAACATTGTTAACTTTGACGATGTAGTTAACCACGTGGTCATGTCGTTAAACGTCGTTATTGGTGCAAAACCGATTGTTTTGCTAAGGTCATTTGCAAAACAATGCTTTATGCAACCGGGCCTAACTGTTTTATTAAAAACGATAAACTGTCTTGAAACTTTGACACGCATCCTTTTCAATAATTAGCTGCAGGGTTTTGTCATCTAAGACGTGTGGTCTTTCACTGCGAGTTTCATCACATATAGACAAATCTCCTTATCGGAATTTTTGAAATCACTGTTTTACAGTACGTTCAATCGCAGCACTGTCCCTAAACGCTTAATATATTTGGCAGTTTGATGCAGCTGCTGATAAGCACAACTTCAACGTTGTAAAGCAAACAACACCAAATGAAATCCACTTTTGTATGTCTTTGCTTTGTATGAGTTACAAATGATAAAAGTGCGCGGTTGATTTGCTTTTATAACTAATGATATTCCTCTCTTGGCCAACCGGTTTTTAAACTATGTGATAAGGTATTTACATACCTATTTTCACTTCCTCAACGGCCAAGCAAATAATTGTTTTAATTTTGTCTGTGAGTACATAAAGATTTCTTCTCCGCTTCATATGTGTAATATAATACAATCTGTTGTCCAAATGTTTTGTAAAAATTAAGTACAAAATAGAAAACAATCTCCAGATAGCATGTAAGCTTACGACAAGTTTGCTTTTAGTTTGCTTTTTCCGTGTTTATAAATCTTCCAGTTTATAGCATCATTAGTAATACTGGCAACTTTGACCACACGCTTGAGAAATTGGAGTAGCCTGCAGCAAACTTCTAGAGAACTTTATTTTGCAAAGTTGCAGTACGCCGGGGTAAACGCATAAATACCGCCGAATGTTTTGTTATTTTTATGTTAATGAGAGTGGTATTTGTCATTTACATAGTGTTTGGATTCTACCACATTATTATTTATTTATTTGTTTACTAATCGTATACTTTTCAAGTAAGTACCATTGCATTTTACTGCACTTGGTTTGTATAACTAATTAAATTAAACATTTTAAATAATTTTGCAAACACTATCAACGGAGTTTGAGACCATTAATGTAAGTTGTGCGTTGTGTAATAATAATATCTTAAATATTTAAAGTTTTGCTTTTAGCTTATTAAACATTACCATCAAATCAGCAATTAAGGTTGTTCTTAGATGTATGTTTTATGCTTCAAATCAAACCAAGCGATGAATAAGACAAAAATAACTAGTTTGTATAAACAAGTCTTTATTTTATAACAATACTAATAAACAAAATAATTTTTTTGTTTTTCTTTGTACCTTTCTTCAAAGTACAGTGATATTTCTGAAAGTCTGACGAATTACCATGACAAGCAGCGTTAGTAATTCATGTGTCTGTAAGTAAGTAAGCTTTGCGATTACATATTTAAAAAGGTTTTTGCACACTTTGCCATGACAAGGGACCGTAACATTTCTGCAAATTCAAATCTTGTCATGGCAAGACATAACAATATTGCTGCAAGTTTTTCAAAACAAGGTTGTCACAGGCTTGTTTTTGTTTTCTTAGTCAGCTTCCATCAAACTTGCTGCAAGCTTCTAAATTTGTTATGAAAATATTACTGCAAATTTTATAATTGTGACGATAAGTTTGCTGCAATTCTGATACAAGATTACATTCTTACTTCACAAGAGTTTGTCTTCACATAGCAAAAAGCAAGTCAGTACCTTTATTAAGATATAAAAAAGGATATTCTAAGCAATGAATTTGTAAATCAGAAAAATCTTATTCATTCTTTGACTATCACAAAAAAAATGTTTTTTAGTAGTATTTTAAACGTCATTATAAAACATCAATAAAGTAGAAGCACCAAGATGTTACACTAATATATCTTTCTATGATTAATTAACAACTAAGTCATTTTAAGTCATATTAGATGTCTTTAATGACTAGTTTAAAAAAAAGCAATTTAGGTATATAATACTTACTTTTATAATATTCAAGCATGATAACGTAAGTACGGAAAACCTTTGTACTATATTTTGCAAAGGCGCGTTTTTTTTTAGTTTAATTGATAATATATATTAAAACGGATTAGAACTACAAAATCAATTAGAGCGATTTTTAAAAGAGACAAAATATTTTAGTAAGAGATTAAATGAGAATATAAATAGGTAATTGCTGAAACTTGCAAGTTAATTTTAAATTGTAAGAAAAATTTGTTCGTCTAAGTAAATAAGTAAACGCGTGTGTCAGTAAAAATAAATAGTGTCGTTAAATAAAACTAAAAGTCATCCGCGGGCATTGTTTATAAGTACCCAGTGATACTCATATATAAATTACTTCTAATTTGTTTTTTTTTTAATATCTATACAATTTAGTAGTGTTAATTTATTAAATATTATTTATATTTATAATAATAGTTTTTTGTTATAAAATTATAGCTTTAAAAATTAATCTTTTATCTAAAATATCATATAATAAAAGAATAAGGTGTTTATTATTATCAACAAAGTCTGCATAGTACGTGCGTTAAATACGAATTAAAAAATCAGTATTTACAAGAAGCGTAGCTATTTGAAGAGCAGTTAAAATGAAATACCTACTCAGACATGTTTTTGTAATTTTATAAATTTGTTGTATTTACTTAAAATTACTTTATTTTACGTAATTTATTAAAGTAATAATATCTGCAATTTTAAAATTTTATTTTAATTAATTAATAGTACTTGTTTGCTGATCATAATAAGTAAACTCAGTATAAGTAAAACACTAACGTTTAAAATTGAAATACAAGTAAACTAACTAAATAAATTAATAGAAATCGAACATATTTATCAATTTTTTAAAAAAATTGTTACGTAAAAATTAAAAGAATTTTATAATTACAAATCTGAAAAAATAGAAGAATTTAAATTTAATAGTTAATTAAAGCAAATTCATAGAAATATTTTTAGAAATTCTAATGCTAACTCTTCTTACTTAAAAATTAAAATTTTACAGGTTTATAATATTGAAATTCATTTAAATTCACTAAAAACTCTAAAAGTTTGATTGATTCTCTGAAGATACTTCTAAAACTCTATAAATTGCTTAGTGAATTATTAAATATAAATCCTTTTCTTCTTCTCAGTTTTAAATTGTAAAATTTTATTTTAATTTTGATTACTAATTTATGATATATGTATGTTTTATTATAATTTTCGTATTCTAATTCTAAACTTAAATCGTACGTTTAATTGTCATTAATTTATTTAATTAACAATTTTGAATTTAATTTGTGTTAGTATCCTTTACTTGTACTTCAATTTTTATCGTTTTTGTTTCATTTATGGTAATGATGCTGGTTGTTACCAGCAAAACATGTGCAAACTAAAACTAAAAAGTATTGCATTGTTAATTACAAATATTACTCTTAACAACTCAATAATAAAATACTTATTTTACGTATTTTCGTGTGGTTTAATTAAAAAACACATAAATATCCTCACTTATGCAAGAACAATTTTAGAAATTAAAAATATTATTCCAATCACACATTCATGTAAGTAATTACCGTGTGGTACTTTTCTGTTAATTTATTGGTATTCCTTTTACGGTGTAAATAAATATACGAACTCGTAATGTAAGAAAAAAGTTGTGTTTAGTAAACAACATATAAAATCTAATTAGCAACTTGATTATTCTAACATTATATACCGTTTAAAATGTTAATGCATGATGTTAAATATCCAGAACTTGGTTATGAAAAATATTCTTTTTGATTAGATTATAATCAAGTTTTTAAAATTGTTCTATTAATAAATTTTTTATAGTAATTAAGTTTAGACAAGATTCAATGCAGTAAAGATAAATTGCTTAAGTGTTTTTTGATTATACAAAAAGTTCACTTAGAACAAGAGAACCGTTACTTCTAAAACATTAGATCTTTAGATTGATTGCATTAGCTATTATTAAAGAGTTTAATTATTTAATAGCATAAATGTGACAGTAAATAAGTCTTTATGCAAATTATATAAGTAGGAATTGCTTAAAATTGTATACAAATATATATATTTCTCTTGTAAAATTGTCGTGATTACAGTAGAAAATATTTTTATGCAAAAAAATATAATCAAATACTAAAAAAACAACAAATTTAAAAATAAACCAATTTATGTCAATTTTTTTAAAAACTGAATATTTGGTTTAAAATTTTGTTTAAATGTAAAACGTTATACGTACCTATTACAAAATTAGTGTTTTATTTATTGCTAAAAAATATCGCTTTGAGCTGAGTAACTATTATTATTTGCTTATGTATATTGTAAATTTTCTTCTTTTTATTTATAGCCTATGTTGACAAAAAAGATCACTTCTATGAAGTAACACGTTTAGTGTGTCAAAAAATAAATTCAAAATCTACAAACAGTTACAGTTATATAAAATAGGGCTATAATAATATTGATTTACTATACTAAATTGAATTAACCAATTTTTTGTGCAAATATGAAAATGCCACTAAAGTGAATTACTGAATAGCCGTTTAGTCTTTTTGGAGCTCTTTGGTAGTGGGAGAACACTATAAGATAAGTTACTTATAAATGATGACTAGAGGACATTATTAGACGACCGATTCGCAATTTTTGGGTTTTTGACCACTCTAATATACTTTTACAAATGCGCCAAAATAAAAACTAAATGACGGGCTGCTTGTTTTTTACTTTCCTATAAGGAAAATATAACGATGTCAATTTTTTTGTAAAAAAATTTTTTTTTAATTTTCCGTTTCAAGGTCTCCTGAATCAGAAAAATGTATTTTTAGCTTCAACTTCCGGCGTAATACGAGACATTTTATTTGTCGCTGACGTGCGGTACGTGTCGCAAGCAGTTGGACACAAAAGTTTGGTAAAGGTTACAATTTGTGTCATCCATCTACCTTATGGACACGTTTATTGAAGAAAATCTTGATACATGATCCGCATTTCAGCAATAAAAAGGGCGTCGGACATATATTTTTGAGTTACTTGTTTGATGTTCGTCTTAGAGGTTAGTACTTACTTGACTCACACGTGGTCGTTACGACAGCTTGTTGTAGTATAGCACTTATCGAAGTTCGTTTTCGACGAAACGAAGGATTATTTGATGAAATAAACATTACTAGTGCGCGTTACTAATTTAAATACTTTAACTTTTGAATATCTTTAATATATTTGTAAATCTAAATCGTTCATTATTGTTTTCCTTATTTATAAAAATTGATTCTTAAGTCAGTTACTTTCGTACTACAATAATCTTTTTATGTAATAGAGTTGAAAACAACGCGTTGCTTATAGGTGCTCAAAAAGTAATTCAAACCCCAAATTATTGCACCTCACTCATACACTTGGCGTCAAGGGGTTAGGGGGAGATTTTGATCTGTAATCACCATTATTGCGTGCGCATTAGGCTTTACTATTACCATTTTTTAAATTGATTAATACGTTACATTAATGTAAGAACTAGTGCTTCTAAATCTACGATACTTTTAATTTGATACGATAGGATAACGATTTAAGAGCAACTTACCTCATATTCGATTAACGAAACGGTGTATCTAGTAGTTATAAGTATTTCTTAATATAACGATACTGTTTAGGAGCAGTGGCGTAGCCACAACTTCATGTCAATTGTATTTAGTAATTATCTTAGGAGTATACCGACGACTACTACAATAAATGAATTTTGGAGTCTGTGATATCTGTAGATTGTTTTATTTTTTTACGTACAGTTGGGATTGCGGGTTTTGAGGATTTTTTTCTATCTCAAACAATATTTTTTTTACACGCAAAGGTAGGTGACGCAGAACACCGACTCACTCAAATAAATTAGATATCTACAATCCGACTCACTGCCATCTACGACGGAAGCTAGCACAAGGTGAGTCGGTTATCTAAAAATCTTTTTTTTTTACTTCCACAAATTCTGCGTTACATAGTGGCGACCTAGGATTTTTTTTAAATGATTCACGCGTTCATTATTACATATTAGAGTGTTATTTTTTCAATTTTAAGTAATAGCACTATCGATAACTGTAACTATTGTCACTACCGACAGTTTTATTGTTTACTATTAATAGTGAGCAATAGTTATAAAAATAATGAAAAACGATTTTTCCAAAAGTTTATAATAAAATAATAGTTGCGCGATTTGGTTACTACAAAAATCTAGCATGGCGTAGATTGGTTTTTATGTATGCCCTACAACTTCGACACCACTCTAAAGAATCTTCAGTAAATCACGTCAAATTACTTCAGACAGAAATGTACCGACAAAATCAAAAAACGTTATTGCGTAACCAGAATAAATGAATCGTGTAGGTTAACTGCAAAATGAAATCATGCTCAACCTCGCAACGTAATTATAAAAATTATTCGAAATAAATTGTTAATTTATAATTCCAGATAAAAAACAAAAAAACCTGCACAGTTTCTTCCAAAAGTTATATTGTAATTAACAGTTTTGAAACTATCTAGTTATCGATAGTTTTAAAACAACTATCGATAACTATCGACGGTGTTGACTATCGATATTTTACTACCACTAATATGTACCTGATAAATGAAAAATTCATGGAAAGATATGAATAGTATCAATTGAAAAAAAATATAGGTAATTTAATTTACAAAGTTAGCGACAGGACGTAGTACAGGCAGTAACTTTAATGTAAATTAAATTACTATATTATATTATTTTGTACATTAAGTATTTTAGTTGCTGTTTTTTACTATGTTAGAAGTTGATAAATAAAGAAGAAATAGTACATTTTCCAAATCAAAAGAATAAATCAAGAAAATTGATAAATATGCTGTGATTTAGACAAGCAAAACAACTATATGTGTAATTTATAACGAAAAAGTCACTTTACGTACATACAATATAAAAACGTATTTTGAAAAGTTGCACTTAAATCTACGCTTCTCTACAAACCAAAAAAAAGTTATATTTATTTACAAAAACAGAAACAGAAGATTCACAAAGCATCAGAATTAAAAAATTAATTTTTTCCAAAAAACTTGAAATCTAATGGTGTTCAAGTAACTCATTGCGCTACTTGCCACAGAAAACATATCTTAAAAAATGAATTTGTCATGCAAGAAGTCTTAATTAAAAAATTAATTAAATAAAATTGAGTGCCAATATTGTAGGACACAATTTTTTACTTACTATAGTAAAAATAGATCATAAAAAAACGTAAGTTTTTTTAGAAGATTTTAAAGGCGCCTTCAAAAAAAGAGTCAACGCAAGCTTCTGTGTTAAAAATGTTTGGTAATCTTTTTTCTTTTCCTTTTAATTAGCCCCAATAGTTTAGAAACTCACAAGTTAGTATTTAAAAAAAATAACAACCAGTATTTGACCCATTTCTTAAAAAGGTTCGCCAACACTATACTAAATTATTGTCAGCAGTAGAACTTCAGCTAACTTGAACAGCGCTATTTATTATAATTTGTTTTTTTTTGACTATTTTAATGAATATTAAAATCACAAATGTATATACTTGTAATTTATTTTTTTAAATAACGTTAAATTTAGATTAATGAAAGCTTTATTGCAAAATAATACTAAACATCTTAAGTTATTAATTGTATTTAAAAAAAAATTCCCACAATATTATTTTTATAAATAAATAAAAACGTTAGTTTTTTTTTAGAAAATTATAAGCCTAACTTCCAATTTCAATAAACCTAAAAATATTCATATTTTTCTGTACGAATTTCCTCATTTAAATTTGTTTAAAAATTGTAATAATATTACATACGTAACTAAAAATAATTAAAAAGTTTTTGAGTAATCAGAAGCTAATGAAGTGTTTGCAATTGTTTTTATATAAGGTCAAACTGGTCGTAAATTTTGTACTAGATTTTTAGAGCATTATTCGTGCATTAAAAATAATAACTTTAGCTACTTATGTAAATCTTTGTTTGCTAATCACATCTTAAATTTTAATCATTCTTTTGTTTTCAATAGAAATTATAAAATTCTTCACGTTTGCAGTAAAAGCATTACCTACATTTTTTAAAAATGAAAGAGATTCTTAAAGAACTAATTCTGATAAATCATTAAATGAACTTATTAATGATAATAAATAATTCTTTTTTTTTCCAAACAATTATAAATATTCTTCTTTCACTTTATTTTTCTTTTTTTAATCAATTAATATGTTTTTTGTTTATTTATTTATTTATATTATACATAATTATAATTGTCATTCTTATGTCATTTATTGTCAGATTAGTTTTGACATTTATTTATTTTTATTTAAATTAACTTATAAGTTTATTTATGTTATGTTAGTTTGATTTAAGTTGTTATAATTTTAAAAGGTTAAAAATAACATATTGTCAAAACATGTACACGGAGAGAAATATTATGCTGAATTTAATCATTACAATTTCATATTTAAAGCATTTGCTTTTTTTCTAAAATTGATTCACATTCAAATAAAATTAAACCTACATGTTCTAAAACTTAAATTAAATTTCTTATTGCAATCCAAACATGTTTTTATTAAATCATTCATAATTATAATGATACAAGTAAAAAGTTTTTGTTAAAATTAAGACTACAAATTGATCAAATTCAACTAATTATTATAAGAAATCATATCAGCGATTAAAGTACGTAATAAATTACTACGAAACCACAAGTAGGCATTTCAAGTAAGTATTTATGTTATCACTATTTGTTCCACGCTGGTATAAAAACGCTGGTCTAAAATAAGGTATCAGCAATTTAATTTACGTTAAGGTTTGCAATATGTGCTAAACTTTTTGCTAAAGCTGTGGCAAAGATAATATACGTGTACCGTGACTCCGGCAGTTTTTTGTTTGGAACTATACGACATGGATCCATCATTTTATAACAAGTTGCTTGCAGCATATAATCTATAACTCACTACATCAATTAGTGAATTATTGGAAACTATCAAAAACTTACAAGTAAGTATTGACTCTGATTTTGAATATTGTTCACTGTCGTTATATGTTAGAGTTATGTCGCAAAGCTTGCACATTTTTTGGCATGTATGACTTAGTTTTTTGCAATGAAATGAAATTATCGTGCATTTGCTTTTCTTTTAGAATAAGAAATAGATGTTACATCCCTTGTGTGCCTAACGGAAAATAATTTGGACATATTGAAGGAAGGTGAATTTGGGTTGATTGTAAAGTTTAGTAGTTGAAGAACCCTTTGACAGAAAAAAATAACTTTCCAAAAGTTACAAGAAGATTATTTAACTCGGATGGTGTAGATTCGACTAATATTCTAAGTGTTACATACTATTAATGCTGATGCGTGTACATTTGGGTGTCGAGGACAGTATTATTTGGATCGGTAATATTATCTACCAATAATTATAAATTTTAATGTAAGCTAGGATTAAACCATAAACTGTAGTGATGATAAAAATATAGCACATTTATTTTGAATTTAGCAAATAAATACGTTTAAACTATATGTATATTTACTGAAATCATTCATACCCTGAAGCTGCACAAAAGCAAGCATTATGACACTGCGTGCTTAAATTAATACGAAGTGTTATTACTATTAACCCTATCTATGATAAAACGCAACAATCAACAGAGATAAGAAAAAGCAGTACTTGTCATAACTATGGTTCTTCTCTACGATCACATTAAGCAACTTTTGAATGATAAAAGAAAACGATGTTTTCTTAAATTGATATATTATAAAATCTATACAATTCTTTTTCAAAATATTTGTTGTAATAAAATGAAAGCTTTATTTAAGCGTACATCGGCTTGACTCAAAACCAACAGCCTATTTGCATGAAATATAGCTGTTTTTGCTTTATTACAGTAAACTTTTCTCTCCGTGTAGCTTTTATTAATTTAAATAAATAATATATTGTAGAAAAGATTTTTTGTAATTTTTTAGAAAACAGTTTATAATACTAAGCCTCATTTAAAAATTTTTTATTTAAAAAATCATAATAGCTTCAATAGAATAACTAAGACTGATTCGCAAAGCTATCGGAAGTTATAAAGGAAACATTTATTGCAGAAAATAAGTTGTATCTCTGCTAAAGTAGGATGAAACAGTTTCATGCATTCTTGAAAACCTTATAACTCAGATCAATGTTTGTATCCGTTAAAATGTTTTTTTACCATCCAATACATATTAAACTATTTATAGATTTTATTCTTTTTTGTTTCTTTTATTAAAATCTACAAAAAAAATTTATTACTTTAATTTAAAATGTAATGCATAACTAAAAATATTTTAAATCTCAAATAAAATTTAAAAATAATTAATGTCACGCTACGACAATGTTAAAACTAAAACACTTAATAAAAAATGTACAATTACTTTATAAAAAATAAATAAAATAATATAAATAAGTTATTCAATAGCTTTGTAAAGAATTAGTGAGACAGTTATATACATTGTATAAAAATTAGCAATTTAGAAAAAACAGGTTTTTAAACCAGACTACCTAGACAAACAGGTACTTTTGTTAAATAAATTATTTCTTACATTATGAAATTAGTCTAGCACAGTTTATCACATAATTAAATATATTTTTTAATTAATTTAAATTTGTTAGACTTTATTTAAAGTTGTTTATTTTTAATGTTTGCCACGATTTAAGATTAAAAGTAGAAAACATGAATTTTTAGAGATTTTTTGTAAAACCTATCAAAAATCTATCAAATTAAGTATCAAGAAACTATATTTAATTACTTTTTTTATATTTTCCATAAATATTTAAGATAAAACTTTTTTGTCTATTGTAAAATATGTGATTAAAATTTGTTGTTTACGTAACTATAACAATTACAAACAGTACGTAAAATAATCAAATTACGTTTCTTTATTGATTATCTAAATTTCGTTAAGATTATGATTGAATTTGAGACGATGTATTTTTGACGACGTTCTTTCTTCTTATGACACTTTCTTTATTATAGGAGACCGCATTTTAGTTGTAGCGATTATAGTTGTGTTAAGTAGCCAGTTTGAATGTAGGTATCGATTGTCGAAGTAAACAAAAATATTTCTATTATAGAACTTGCTAAAATTTTTTTTGTAGTTAACAGTTTTTTACATTAAAAACTTTAGTTGCAATGCTTCTTAGAAACAACAGTTTAGTTTTACTAATAATTTTTCTATAAAAATTATTTATTTATTATTGGTGACATGTTTCGACCGTAATTGTCATCATCATGCTTATAAAGCTATATATACAGAAGCATGATCAAAACTTTAACTTTTATACAACTTACAATTAATAAATTTAATTATTTAATTTAAAAGATACAGTTAATGTCAAAATGACCGTCCGTTTGAAGTATTTTGCAAGCAACATAATCGGTCGTAAGATTTACTTTTCTGACCTAGATCGCTAAAGTGCAATAGAATTTTATAAATAAAAGTTGGCACTACTAATCAGTCATTTTTTATGTCATTCACATTTCGTTAAGCGCGAGGTTTAAATAGCTTACATTTTTAGAATAAAATTAATCTCTTTAATAAACGCATTAAGTCTTAAAATAGTATTAAATAAAATCTCCTGCCCCTGGTATTCTGTAAACTATTAGAAGTGTATAATATAAATCAAAATTATTTAATTTAAAACAAAATAAAAAATATTATTTTAGCAGAATTTATTAACGATTTCATTTAAATAAGCATCTGGTCCTAAATTAAAGTATTTAATAACTTCTTTTTTCATCGATCGTTTGTTAATAGCTATATTAACTAATAACAATATATCAAAAATAGATCGTTAATTAACAATTTTGTAGAGCAATTAATAAAATTGTTTGCAACCACATTTAACGATATTGAGCGACTACTAGATATAACAACAGATTAGTTCGGGTGCTTTAGTTTCCTTATAGTTTGGTTAATCAGCGATAAATAATCTAGACAATATTAACGCGTTCGCTCGTTTCACTTGTTTATGGCATTAAAATGTTTTATCATTAGCAAACTCGTTAATAACTATTATCTCTAAAAAAATAATTTAAAGCTTTTTTTTACAAAAAATGATAAGTTTTATTTGTATATCATTTTATAGTTATCTATAATTATAATTTAAATCTGATTTTGTGATAAACAACAATTTTATAATAGCTAAAACAACCTTCAATAACATTTAGTTAAATTGTTAATGCATTTGCGTTAACACGTGTGTAACTGGGTTACAAAATAAAATAAAAAATTTTTTATGCATCGCTTTACCTTCTTATTTTTAATAAATTTTATTCAGGTTCTTTTTTATGTTTATTTAGCTAAATTGTTCTGTTCGATATCAACTGTAGAAAATTATTCCGTCGTTGTAAAATTAGTTGTCTATCAACTGTATCAAAAAAGTCAGCTATTAGAAGATGCTATAACATCAATAAAAGATACTTTGAGGTACATACTATACGGAAAAGCAATTATCAGGTGCTTTGTTCAAACAACGTATATTTAACAAAACGTAAAGTCAAATAACATTAAAAATGTAAACGAGATTTTTTTTTCTACAACAACGCAGCTCAGTAAGCATTAAATCATCGTTGTCAAAACAATTGACGTCTAGCCGGAATCGAATTATTTCTAGAAGCATTGGACTAGCGGTAGTCCAACATTTCTGGGAAAAAGTTGAGTATACCATTTTTTTACATGTAATTCTGCGTAAAGGTAAACCAAGCATTAGATACAATTTCAACTTCAATTCTCATTTAAAACTTGTTCTATTTCAACCAAGAAGGTAAATTCAATTTTATACTTTTGACTAATTTTTATTACATTTTAAACAATGTTGTCTTCCGTTTGCTTAATCTAATTTTTTCATCAGCAGTTTTAGCCCTAATTTGCAAAAAAAAACTTAGGTTTAACTGCTAGCATTTGAAGACTTCCAAACTTAGTCAAATTAGTTTTTGTACTCTCTGTACTGTCGAATGCGTAAAACATTTCGTCATTCTTATTATGTAATCATGGCAGCTTTTTACGTGCTTTTTTAATACTTTTTTTGTTCAAAAAAATTGTCAGCTAACTGATAGGCATTTTTGTGTATATGGCAAGATAAGAATGCGTATCGGAAATGATTTCTTTCCCGCAAATTTACTTCGTCGTTTATCAACAATTTTATTCATTTACGAGAGTTAAGACTTGGAGCACATTTTTCTTGCTCTTTATTTTTTTTTGTTACTGCATCACACTGTTTAAATACATTAAGCGTTTTAGGTGGGCGATATATTACCTCAAACATTTGTTTTTGTCTATTTTAATAGACTCTTTTTTAATTGCAAATAGATCAATTTCTTCAACATGTAGCACGTGTTAAGCATAAAAAACTTACTTAATAATAATTGCTTTATGTACTATACGGATGCTATTTATTAATATCACTAAAATGTTAACAAATCTAATCTGCGGGTCAATTGTTAAAAGAAATTAATCGGTCATGAAATATCCGTAAATATTTTATTTGAATGTTGCGAAATAATTTGATTATTTATCCACTAAAGAACAATATAACAATATTTTAACCAAGCAATAATAATTATTTATGTATAAAAAATATTTTACGGCGTAAAAAGTAATTTTTAAGAATACGTCAACATCCATAAATACAAGTTACGACCGTAATACATACACAACTTTAAGTACAGATAAAAAAAATTTAATTTAAAAATATTTCTCTAATAAATTGAATTTTTGACACAAATCTAGTGTTGGGTGTTGCTTTGACTACATTTGAGTTTTCAAACTTATTAAGGTAGCAAGAAAACAATGGTAGCCACATTGTCTAAAATCTTAGTTTGATTTTGTGTCCGGTTATTGTGCAGTCTTTAAAAAATGGAAAAGTTGATGACGCTTCAGAAAAAACAAAAAACAGTAGCTTAGTTTTCGAAAAATCTAACATACAAAAAGATTCCATTGAAAACTGTTATTGTGGAAAGACTCTTCTGGCTTATTTTTGGTATTTATCAAAGGAAAGAAAACTCTTTTCAATGTAGTTTTATTATTCAAAGTTTAAGGTTACTATCAAAACCACCACAACACAGATATAAGCATTTACTCAAATTTATTCGGGTCTTTAAAGAAAAAAATGGATAGATTCAAGCCCAAAAAAGTCAAAAGTTTTGACTATGGATAAGATAGAAGCCGTTATATCCCAAGCTTTAGTTGAAATATACTTAACGAACAAAGTAAATTAATTTATGATCATTTAGAAGTGTTTAACGATTTTTCAAAACAGGCAACTTTAATATTTGGGATAACTAAAGCATGCCGTAAACAAAAGCTTGATTAGTTAAAAGTTGATGATATTCAGGATCTGCAAACCTCAACACTGATCACTATTCAAAATACTAACACCAAAAGGAATCAAATGTTTAGTGTAGTTGACAACCTTAGATTACCAAGTTTTGTCGAAATGTCTAAAAAGTAGGCTGTTCTACGTCCAATAAATATGGATACTTGGCTTTTTTTCTTGGCTTACAGGAATGGGAAATGCCTCAAGCAAGTTGTCGGAAAAAATGTTTTTGGTAGAATTAAAAAAAATAGCTGTTTATCTGAAATTGCCAAATTCTAAAGTATATACTAAGCACTTTTTTGGTCGCTCATCGGCGACGTTGTTGGCAAAAGCTGGGAAAAATTGTTGGTATTAAACAATTAGGATACTGGAAGTCAATGTCAGTTACAAAACAGTATATAGAAAATTTTGTATCAAACAAATGAAAAAGGTATTGATTAGAAAAAATAATTTATCATCTATTAATATTGAATTCAGAGCTACAAAGATCTTCGGTCACGTAGCAACTAACAATAATTCTAATTTGATTGGTAATTGTAGTATCGTGGGTGTATTTCCTAATATTATTATGATTAATTGTTCTGTTCTATTCATTGCATTGTATTGTTAACATAAATTACCCATAATAAATTTTCAATAAAAAGTACAATTTTCAATTTTTCTAACTAGTCCAAATTTATAAGCTTTAAACACAGTTACATTTTATTGAAATTATTGCTTTAGCTAATAATACAATTAAATATTTTCTAGAAATTATTATACCAAAAGGTTTAATAAAGTTTCCTAACTCATTAATCTTTAAAATACAGCGATTCTGCTTATTGACATACACTTCTAAAGTAGTTGCTTTTTAATTACTTTTGTAAGTTTTTATTATCAAGTTTAATGCTAAATTAAAATACCGAGATACCGAAATTCTACACATACTATGCTTTACTGAAAAAAAATGTTTTGACTATACAACAAATATCTTAGCCGTAGTTTTGTTAATAAAATAGATAAAAATCAGTTTAAAATTGTACGAATAAAATCAAATTAAGCAGAAAATATTTAAACCTTTATTGAAGTAAACAAGTCATAATTCTAACAAATTATTTAAAATAAAACTAATACCGCAGAGAAGCAATCACAGATCTAATCAGAATCTAAACATTGTTACAAAATGTAAAAACAGTTAACAGTGGCTTATTAGACAAAATGAAGATGATAATAGTTAAATGTATGATTTGATTTACACTCTTAAATACGTAGTTTTAGCCATTTCACAAGTTTTTGGCAAAATAGTTAAACTGTACAAACTTGAACGTTATAATTAACTACTTAAAATATAAGTAAGACGACCTATTTAGATGTCCTGTTAAATTCCAGCAATTATTAACAACAAATTCATTTAAACATCTTTTCTAATTTTGTTCAAAACCTTATAGAAATACAAAGCAAACCAATAGTTGTGCTTTTTTTTTGCATACGAGCAAAACTAAAAGCATTTGATATTTCTGCATCAATTATATCGTTTTTTTTTGTATTTTTATTGCGCAGATTATATAGAGTTTACAAATAAAGCAACATTTAAACGTTGTAGTCTAACACGAGAGCCGATCAAATATAAACCAGCATTTGGTATAAACAAAATTTATTTTACAGGAAATAGCTACATTTCTACAAATCTTGCGCATGGGACGATCTTGTCTATTGCGTCGATACTAAAGTTTAACTTGATTCAAGACACCACAGTAGTAGGTTGCATTGATGGTCCGACGTTCGTGTAAAAAAGAAGAGTATCCTTTTTTGCATAAAATTGTCACCTGTGCAGGCATGAAGTGACAAAAAAAAGGCAAACCAAACCCCGTAAATGCCAAAACTCGATTGTCCGCGGAGAAAGTGTTTGCTACCGTTTTTGGGACTAAAGGGATGTTCTACTGGTGGATTTTTTACACGAACGTTGAACCATCAATTCAACCTACTACTGCGGTCTCTTAGATCAAGTTAAGTTTCAGTATGGACACAAAAGACGAGGTTGTCTCATCCGCGAGGTTTTACTTCTTCACGATAACGCTAGGCCCCACACAGCGACAGAAACTGGTGAACCTAAACTGAAAAACACTTGATTATGCACCTTGCAGTCCAAACTTATTGCATGCAATTTTCACATGTTTGAACCTCTAAAAAAAGCGCTTGAAAGCAAGCAATTTAAAACTAAAGTAGAAACATTTGTGCGCAACTGGTTAGGCACACATCCAACTTCATTTTACGAGAATGGAATGAAAAAATTACCACAACGTTGGAAAAAATGTATAACAGAAGAAGAAAATTATATAGAAAAATAATTTGACAAATGTAACCGTTTTCTGTAAAATACACTTTGTTTATACAAAAGGTTCGTTTATATTTGATTGATCCTTGTATATTGCATTTGTATTAATATATATTTCAATTTATCAAATTAAAATACTTGTTCAGTTACCAGAGATTTTAAAAAACTTTAAAATTTATAACATTAAATTATATAAAATATCTATAAGTTAACATATGCCTTTAACGGTCGATAGAATACAATTAACGGATACTACTTATTCCTTAGAAGGAAATATGAAACTTAATTTTACAACATTAAGTTTAAAATAACGTAAATATGTGCATATAGTAATTTTTCTTCTTATTGTATGCAAATAAAAAGATAGTTGAACTAACCTAAGTACATCGAGAGGTTTTGCGGTAGTTTAAACCATTATAATTAAAAACACATTAGAGAAGTGTAATGTCTAACATTATCTAATTTACAAGTTGAATTTTTACGTTATTAATTAAAATTGCATAGTTATTACAACTTAAATTTTAATTTAAAAACTGTTAATATTTTAAGAAAAATAATTAAACAAAACAAAACTGCGATAAAACATTATTATATTAGGCATGCATAATATATAAAATTTCAATTATATAATATCAGTGTTTGGAACAAATTAAACGCGACATTGACAACTTTTTAAAAAATCATTTTTAAAAAAGAAATAAAAACAGTTTAAATTTCTTACGGTATTAAAGCGACAACATGACAATGCGAAAGTAAAATTTATTAACATATTTAACCAAAAAGTCCAAATTTTAGTTAAATAAACAGTAGCATGTTAATTGAACCGTGCTTTAAAAAAGTAAATAAAACTAGAACTAAAAGTTTAGTACTTAAATAAGGTAAAACACATTTACAGATAATTTATTTTGTATACAAATACTTTGGAAAAAATATCTGTAAACGTATTTTGTTTGTATTTTTAGAATCCTCGAATAATATTACTTTATATGTTTTTGTGTACTTAGCCGTTTTTGTTGTTTATTAAACATTGGATTTGTTTTAAATGTTTCTCTTAGATAACGTTTACATAGATATAACTTATTTTGATAATTGGTTGTTCAGAAACTTTTTATACATTTTTTTTTAATTTAAAGTTGTATTTAAATTTGGTCATATAAAATAATAATAGTAATAATTAAAATTTACAATAACATTTATACACTATTAAATTTAATAAATTTCAATTATTAGCTATAAAAAAGTTGTGAACGTTTTGTGGGTTATACAGTTGAACTAGCTGAATTAATACTATTAAAATATATCGGCGGTAGAATATTAATTTTTTTTAATATAAACAATAAATATATAAATTTAGTTCTAAAATTAATTAATTAAAAACATTTTGATTGTTTGATTAAAAGGAATTAAAACACATTAACATTACGACCAATATGGCCGGTACAAAAAATGTAATAAAAGTTGATCAAAGTATAATAATAATAATTATTCAGTTGGAAAACTGTAAAGAAGAAACTGTAGGTAATCGTAAAGACAACATTAATCAGTGAAAAATTCCACATAGCTAAACAAAAATTTAAAAAAATAAAAACACACGCAATTACATAATGATATTTTCAGTAATTATGTAATATATGTATTACAGCTACTACATATGTTAGTATATAATAGTTATTTATTTAACAAGTTCTTGTATTAATTTTTTTTCACAAATAGACAATTTTAAACAGAAGTGATACAAGGGTTTTAAAAGTCCGCCGGAGAAAAAACGCTAAATCTAAATAGGAACAAGTTGAATACACTATTTTATTGTTCAAACAGAGACCACTATTCCCTCACACTCTTAAAATCTCTTAAAAATAGTTTGACGTTTATGTTGTCAAGTGCGCAAAAATTGTCGCAAAAAATTAAAATGTATGACGGTTAAGAACAATAAATTATAATTATTTGTTATTCTCACACATCTGCAAAGTCAACTTAAGCAAAAGAGATTTTTGATAAAAAGCATTTGCTTCTTGGTGAAATGATTATGTATGATTGAATTTGATGTCTCACAGGCAAATTAGGTGTTATATAAATTATCGACTACAACGATGTGTCAAATTAGTAATAGAGATGAGTTAAAAGTACTGTTTCTATTAGTCAGTAATCGATTTTTATGGTAGTACTTCTAATCAACTAAATAAATAGATAATTTACGGCACTAAACTTTTTGTACAACAGATTACTGATCGTATACAAACAATTACAAATCAAACTACATGTTACTTTGCAAGTTAATAAAATTGATTTTTACGCTATAACCAATGTAATGTAATTTAAAAATAAACGTTTTTAATGGGGCAATTTTTGCAATTCTAAAATTGTTTATTTTTATGTATAATCCAAGAAAAAATAAATGACAAACTTTTAATGACGGTTAACGTAAACAATAAAACAAATTGTTTCTTCGTATTTAACAATTTTTGTTTAATTTAGTTATACGTGTTTGTTTGCTCAAAGCCTGTGCACTTGTGCAGCGCAAGAAAAACGTAAAACTTATATTGTAACTGTTTTAAACAATAATTAAATTTTGTTTAGCTATTTTTTTATAACTATAGCAAAAAATAAGAAAAATTCTTTTAAACAATTTTAATTATTTTTGTTTAGAATTTTCTCAGCTTGTGTTCAATTATCTGAATCACAAACTACAAATTCTTGCTGTTACGTTTTACTGTATATACCTAATTAAAACAATATTTTTTTACATGAGAAAAGCCCACTTATCAAACTTTTGAAAATGGTGTTTACCAACTAATTTATTCTTGTAATAAATCGTATATGAGTCAAACTAACTGGTATCTAAGCACTTGACTAAAAGAACTTCTTTCATACTTAAAAAAATAACAGATTAATTTGTACAAACCACATTAAATCCAAATTTGCAGAATATTAACTTTACAGTTTACTAACTGATCGACAGTTATTTTTGACTTATTAAGTAAGTTATTATTGGCTAGTAAGTAAGTTATTATTGGCTCAATAATATAAATAACATAATTTCACTGTTTTTATTTTTTGGTAAATGTGTGCACAATTTTGTTAATGTTACATTTAGATTTCGTCATTTGTAATTACTCTTTTAACCTCTTAGTAGTTTTATTTTGCTTAATGTTTTGCAAATCTTTGGTTTGATCGTATTGCTAAGGACTAATGTCCGTATAGGAAAGAATTTCATTAGTAAGAATGGTATAAACATTGCAATTAGTACTGCTGTACAATATGATATCGTTTTCAAGCGTCTCAGATTCTGGTAGTTTCATTTTACAATAATTATGGAGAACTTTAGTTTGCATGCATTGCTAGGTCCTAATATCCGTCAAGGAAATTAATTCCTAAATAACAATGTTAATAAACCTCAGATTTTAATCTTTTTAACCTCTAGTAGTTTTATTTTGCTTAATATTTTGCAAATCTTTGGTTTGATCGTATTGCTAACTACTAATGTCCTTATAGGAAAGAATTTCATTAGTAAGAATGGTATAAACATTGCAGTTAGTACTGCTATACAATATGATATCGTTTTCAATCGCTACAGATTCTGGTAGTTTGATTTTACATGTTATTATGGAAAACTTTAGTTTGCATGCATTGCTAGGTCCTAATGTCCGTCAACCAAATTAATTCCTAAATAACAATGATAATAAACCTCCGATATTAATCTTTTTAAATTCTAGTAGTTAATTTTGCTTAATATTTTGCAAATCTTTGGTTTGATCGTATTGCTAACGACTAATGTCTGCATAGGAAAGAATTTCATTAGTAAGAATGTTATAAACATTGCAGTTAGTACTGCTGTACAATATGATATCGTTTTCAAGCGTCTCAGATTCTGGTAGTTTCATTTTAGAATAATTATGGAGAACTTTAGTTTGCATGCATTGCTAGGTCCTAATGTCCGTCAACGAAATTAATTCCTAAATAACAATGTTAATAAACCTCAGATTTTAATCTTTTTAACCTCTAGTAGTTTTATTCTGCTTAATATATTGCAAATCTTTGGTTTGATCGTATTGCTAAGGACTTATGTCCGTATAGGAAAGAATTTCATTAGTAAGAATGGTATAAACATTGCAATTAGTACTGCTGTACAATATGATATCGTTTTCAAGCGTCTCAGATTCTGGTAGTTACATTTTACAATAATTATGGAGAACTTTAGTTTGCATGCATTGCTAGGTCCTAATGTCCGTCAACGAAATTAATTCCTAAATAACAATGATAATAATCCTCCGATTTTAATCTTTTTAAATTCTAGTAGTTTTATTTTGCTTAATATTTTGCAAATCTTTGGTTTGATCGTATTGCTAACTACTAATGTCCGTATAGGAAAGAATTTCATTAGTAAGCATGGTATAAACATTGCAGTTAGTACTGCTATACAACATGATATCGTTTTTGACCGTTGCAGATTCTGGTAGTTTGATTTTACATGTTATTATGGAAATCTTTAGTTTGTATGCATTGCTAGGTCCTAATGTCCGTCAACCAAATTAATTCCTAAATAACAATGATAATAATCCTCCGATTTTAATCTTTTTAAATTCTAGTAGTTTTATTTTGCTTAATATTTTGAAAATCTTTGGTTTGATCGTATTGCTAACTACTAATGTCCGTATAGGAAAGAATTTCATTAGTAAGAATGGTATAAGCATTGCAGTTAGTACTGCTGTACAATATGATATCGTTTTCAATCGTTGCAGATTCTGATAGCTTGATTTTACATGTTATTATGGAAAACTTTAGTTTGCATGCATTGCTAGGTCCTAATGTACGTCAACCAGATTAATTCCAAAATAACAATTAATAAACCTCCGATTTTAATCTTTTTAAATTCTAGTAGTTTTATTATGCTTAATATTTTGCAAATCTTTGGTTTGATCGTATTGCTAACTACTAATGTCCATATAGGAAAGGATTTCATTAGTAAGAATGGTATAAACATTGCAATTAGTACTGCTGTACACTATGATATCGTTTTCAAGCGTCTCAGATTCTGGTAGTTTCATTTTACAATAATTATGGAGAACTTTAGTTTGCATGCATTGCTAGGTACTAATGTCCGTCAACCAACTTAATTCCGAAATAACAATGATAATAGTCCTCCGATTTTAACCTTTTTAAACTCTAGTATTTTTATTTTGCCTAATATTTTGCAAATCTTTGGTTTGATCGTATTGCTAACGACTAATGTCCGTATAGGAAAGAATTTCATTAGTAAGCATGGTATAAACATTGCAGTTAGTACTGCTATACAACATGATATCGTTTTTGACCGTTGCAGATTCTGGTAGTTTGATTTTACATGTTATTATGGAAATCTTTAGTTTGTATGCATTGCTAGGTCCTAATGTCCGTCAACGAAATTAATTCCTAAATAACAATGTTAATAAACCTCAGATTTTAATCTTTTTAACCTCTAGTAGTTTTATTTTGCTTAATATTTTGCAAATCTTTGGTTTGATCGTATTGCTAAGGACTAATGTCCGTACAGGAAATAATTTCATTAGTAAGAATGGTATAAACATTGCAATTAGTACTGCCCTTACAATATGATATCGTTTTCAGGCGTCTCAGATTCTGGTAGTTTCATTTTACAATGATAATGGAGAACTTTAGTTTGCATGCATTGCTAGGTCCTAATGTCCGTCAACGAAATTAATTCCTTAATAAAAATGTTAATAAACCTCAGATTTTAATCTTTTTAATTCTAGTAGTTAATTTTGCTTAATATTTTGCAAATCTTTGGTTTGATCGTATTGCTAACTACTAATGTCCGTATAGGAAAGAATTTCATTAGTAAGAATGGTATAAACATTGCAGTTAGTACTGCTATACAATATGATATCGTTTTTAAGCGTTGCAGATTCTGGTAGTTTGATTTTACATGTTATTATAGAAATCTTTAGTTTGTATGCATTGCTAGGTCCTAATGTTCGTCAACCAAATTAATTCCTAAATAACAATGTTAATAAACCTCAGATTTTAATCTTTTTAACCTCTAGTAGTTTTATTTTGCTTAATATTTTCCAAATCTTTGGTTTGATCGTATTGCTAACGACTAATGTCCGTATAGGAAAGAATTTTATTAGTAAGCATGGTATAAACATTGCAGTTAGTACTGCTGTACAATATGATATCGTTTTTAATCGTTGCAGATTCTGATAGCTTGATTTTACATGTTATTATGGAAAACTTTAGTTTGCATGCATTGCTAGGTCCTAATGTACGTCAACCAGATTAATTCCAAAATAACAATTAATAAACCTCCGATTTTAATCTTTTTAAATTCTAGTAGTTTTATTATGCTTAATATTTTGCAAATCTTTGGTTTGATCGTATTGCTAACTACTAATGTCCATATAGGAAAGGATTTCATTAGTAAGAATGGTATAAACATTGCAATTAGTACTGCTGTACACTATGATATCGTTTTCAAGCGTCTCAGATTCTGGTAGTTTCATTTTACAATAATTATTGAGAACTTTAGTTTGCATGCATTGCTAGGTACTAATGTCCGTCAACCAACTTAATTCCGAAATAACAATGATAATAGTCCTCCGATTTTAACCTTTTTAAACTCTAGTATTTTTATTTTGCCTAATATTTTGCAAATCTTTGGTTTGATCGTATTGCTAACGACTAATGTCCGTATAGGAAAGAATTTCATTAGTAAGCATGGTATAAACATTGCAGTTAGTACTGCTATACAGTATGATATCGTTTTTAAGCGTTGCAGATTCTGGTAGTTTGATTTTGCATGTTATTATAGAAATCTTTAGTTTGCATGCATTGCTAGGTCCTATTGTCCGCCAAATTAATTCCTAAATAACAATGATAATAAACCTCCGATTTTAATCTTTTTAATTCTAGTAGTTAATTTTGCTTAATATTTTGCAAATCTTTGGTTTGATCGTATTGCTAACTACTAATGTCCGTATAGGAAAGAATTTCATTAGTAAGAATGGTATAAACATTGCAGTTAGTACTGCTGTACAATATGATATCGTTTTCAATCGTTGCAGATTCTGGTAGCTTGATTTTACATGTTATTATGGAAAACTTTAGTTTGCATGCATTGCTAGGTCCTAATGTACGTCAACCAGATTAATTCCAAAATAACAATTAATAAACCTCCGATTTTAATCTTTTTAAATTCTAGTAGTTTTATTATGCTTAATATTTTGCAAATCTTTGGTTTGATCGTATTGCTAACTACTATAGTCCATATAGGAAAGGATTTCATTAGTAAGAATGGTATAAACATTGCAATTAGTACTGCTGTACAATATGATATCGTTTTCAAGCGTCTCAGATTCTGGTAGTTTCATTTTACAATAATTATGGAGAACATTAGTTTGCATGCATTGCTAGGTCCTAATGTCCGTCAACGAAATTAATTCCTAAATAACAATGTTAATAAACCTCAGATTTTAATCTTTTTAACCTCTAGTAGTTTTATTCTGCTTAATATATTGCAAATCTTTGGTTTGATCGTATTGCTAAGGACTTATGTCCGTATAGGAAAGAATTTCATTAGTAAGAATTGTATAAACATTGCAAATAGCACTGCTGTACAATATGTTATCGTTTTCAAGCGTCTCAGATTCTGGTAGTTTCATTTTACAATAATTATGGAGAACTTTAGTTTGCATGCATTGCTAGGTCCTAATGTCTGTCAACAAAATTAATTCCTAAATAACAATGTTAATAAACCTCAGATTTTAATCTTTTTAACCTCTAGTAGTTTTATTTTGCTTAATATTTTGCAAATCTTTGGTTTGATCGTATTGCTAAGGACTAATGTCCGTATAGGAAAGAATTTCATTAGTAAGAATGGTATAAACATTGCAATTAGTACTGCTGTACAATATGATATCGTTTTCAAGCGTCTCAGATTCTGGTAGTTACATTTTACAATAATTATGGAGAACTTTAGTTTGCATGCATTGCTAGGTCCTAATGTCCGTCAACGAAATTAATTCCTAAATAACAATGTTAATAAACCTCAGATTTTAATCTTTTTAACCTCTTAGTAGTTTTATTTTGCTTAATGTTTTGCAAATCTTTGGTTTGATCGTATTGCTAAAGACTAATGTCCGTATAGGAAAGAATTTCATTAGTAAGAATGGTATAAACATTGCAATTAGTACTGCTGTACAATATGATATCGTTTTCAAGCGTCTCAGATTCTGGTAGTTTCATTTTACAATAATTATGGAGAACTTTAGTTTGCATGCATTGCTAGGTCCTAATGTCCATCAACGAAATTAATTCCTAAATAACAATGTAAATAAACCTCAGATTTTAATCTTTTTAACCTTTAGTAGTTTTATTTTGATTAATATTTTGCAAATCTTTGGTTTGATCGTATTGCTAACTACTAATGTCCGTATAGGAAAGAATTTCATTAGTAAGAATGGTATAAACATTGCAATTAGTACTAAACGAATTCCACTACTTAGTATACAGTGCTTTCCAAAAGTAAAGGATAAATACTAGTCTGATAATCATTTTCCAAAAACGATAGAAACATTGTCACAATTTAATCAAATTTCAATTTTTTAACTACAATTATGTTGGGGTACAACTAAAATGTTATTGGATTTTTAATTAAACCCATCCCCATTATTTGAGATTATAGATTCATTATACGATTTAATAATGACATTTTTGCTTGCTGTACCTAAAGCAACTTGTTACTATATACCTAAGAAAAAATAAATTAAATGTAAACATTGTTTTAATTGAAATAGTATATTCTGTAACAAGGTTGGAATGAAAATTCGATACAAGTGAAAAGTTTCGAACGCGAACTTTCTTCAGCACTAAAAGGTATAAACTAAACGTAATAATTTGAGCAAATTTGAGTTATTTATATTGACACTTAAACAAAAACAATTTTTTTGTAATTTTTTTTAATCATAAGTTAATTATTAATCACGTACGTCAAAATTTCGACGTCGCATTTATATTTGACAATTTTCATGTCCATAGGTATATAATTTTGTTTGACTAGTGTTAGGTTATTAAAATATATAAAACATAAATGGTTTAGAATACATATTCTAACACAACGAGTATGAATATTTGCGTTCTGTTATTAAAAACAATTTTAGAAGATTTGCATTCAGTAATGTTCGTAGAGAACAAATATTTTCTTGATGAAAATAATAATATATTGTTTTAACAACATCGTTTACTTGTACTGACAAAAAACATTGGTTTTGTTTTTAATTTATTGTACATAAAAATATAAACACATACAGTGCGGCAAAGTAAACAAAAACCCCGGAAAAGATGTGAATTGAAATCCAAGTTTTGAACCAATCACAATTGAGAAATGTTGAATATGTGGCTAATGAAATGTGGGAACGTGATGGATTACTTTATGAGACGGTAGAAACTTTATGATTTCAAGTAAATACAGGTTTATTAGATGAAAAGGAAGAAAGTTCTGAAGAAGAAGATGGCGAGCATTTTCTTTGATTTAGTGTTTTAGTTTAATATTAATTTATTTTTTATTCACAATAAGCATTATAATTTATACGTGAATACTTTGCTATTGCATAAATTAGCAAATATAAAAAAATTTAACTTTTTGTCATTGAAGGAACGAGAGATATGACACAAAATGTTTAATAATAAAGAATTTCGGTTGCTTCATTTGTTTTTTACCTTTTTGTGTTATGACGTATTATGAACAATAGCATAACGGCTATAGTAGTACCTGCATTTGTTGGTAAAACAATTAGTTTGGTTTTAAAAAGTTTCCTATCAAGATTGTGCATTGTGTTTCTATCTGAACGTTGTTAATTTTTGTGTTTTGTATTGCTACATACTTGAGTTTTGTTACTATTTTGTGATTTCATTTGAACTTTGTTACCTCTTTGTTGTTGTTCTCGTTTGTTTTCAAATACTTTGTAAAAGATAGTTTTCACAAATTCTGAAGCATATGACATGTTACGGATATATTTTCAATGCAAAAAAAATGAGTTAATTGCTTCACGATCTTACAACGCTATGTATACAAATTAAGAACGCCAATGTAAAAAAAAAATTGTCGATTAGCATTACGATCACGCACCACAGAAAACATACTACCAATTTCAATAACATAAAGGTATCGTCCACTAAGAAGTGAATAAAATATGGTTAATGATTTAGCCTGCATTGAGGTCAATTTCCATATTAGTACCAAGGATTACGCCACTCCTAAAGGGTTTTCAAAAGTGAAAATATTTTCAGTGAACTTCCTATATCTGATTTAGTCTATGAAATTTTTTCCCCGTATTGCTAGACCAAATAGTTTCCGAGATAAATTTGAAGGGCGCGGTTACGGACTCACCTTGTATATAATTTTATTTTATTATATCTACAGCTTCTAATAAAATTTTTGATAGTGTGCCAGTTGGTCGCTTACCAAGCTGTTTTATTTTATTTTATTTGATTTTATTTCATTTAGTTATTCTAGTTAGAAATTAGTTAGTTGGTAGTAAAAAAGAAACTGTTAGTTATTTTTGTTCGTAAAAGTTTTCATTATTGACAATACGTCGTGTATTTAATCCGTCACATGCTGCTAAAAGTTAAGCATGCAATCTTAAGCTATTTATTTGTATAAATAGGTAAATAATTGATCATCTAAATAGGTAATATTTAAAATATTGATTTTCCGTAGCTTTTCTGGGGGATCTATTTGAAATGTTGTAAATTATTCGAGAATAGACCTAACCTCAGCCTCGATGCACGTGGATTATTGGGAAGCACATTTCGTTTGTCGAATGGCTTAATATTACAATTGGAAGGACATATCCTTTAACATTACCGATGGTTGGGATTGGTTATTTGGGTTGCAATCGTTGTTAGGAGTTAACCTTTAAAATTTGTCATAAAGAAGTTAATTTTTGCGTTAGTTGTTTGGAAATAATCTTTGCAGTTGTCGTTAGAAGCTAACCGTTGAAATTTGTCGTATCAAGTTATTGCAGTAGTCGTTAGAAGCTCACCGTAGCAAATTGTCATATCAAGTTATTGCAGTGGTCGTTAGAAGCTCACCGTAGCAAATTGTCATATCAAGTTATCGCAGTTGTCGTTAGAAACTAGCCTCTGCAGTAGTCGTTGGAAATTGGTTTTGCTATCGTTATCGTAGTTGGTCCAGATTAGTTAATCGAACTAGGCCTGTCATGTGGAAGTAACGACCGAAAACCTCGTCAAGTCTCAGGTCAGATAATTTCATTCTTAATTAAAAATTTAAGAAGGTCGAGAGCTCTACTCTCGAAAATTGTAAATATAAATGCTTGTTTAATTATAATTTATTTGTTCAGTTTGTTGCTAGTTGATTTACAAGTAGTAACTAAAGAAATAATTTAATCAATTATTACATTCATTAGTAATATTTGTAAAGTAAGTTTAATAGTAGTATTAGCTTTTTTATTCATCATCATCAATGATGATATTTGTAAACCTTATAAATTGAAGAAAGCAATTAAGATTTAAGTTGATTTGTTGATTGATAGCTTTCTGGGAAGCGACGTACGTTGAATTTGCAGAAGTTTCTTTTGATTTTTTATTTCAATTATAATGCTTCAATATAGGGTATAATTCAAAAATTATAAATAATAGGTTTAAACTTTTATCTGCACATATATGTGTTTTGTACATAATTAATTACAATGTTATATCTTTGATTTATTAAATTTACAATTTATTTTATATGATCCAAAATTTTGTATGTGTATTGTTGGTTGCCTATCATAGAAATACAAAGTTTTCGTTATTGAATAAGAGTAAACTCAGGTGAGTGAGTAAATTTCTATTGGATAATCATTTCCTAGTAAATGGTAGCATTGTAGATTGTTGTCTTTAAGATTCGAGTCCCCCTTAAGTTGACAAAAGAGTCAATGTGTAGATTCGTTTGCATTTGTTTCCTTTGTATTCGAGTATTCGATTTGATTGTTTCTTGGTACAATAGTATATTCATCCGTGCAACAAATTTTTTTTTAAGTGTCAATGTAAACACTTATTATTAATGTATAAACAATACATTAACCAACAAACAACAACAAACATACCGAACCTAATAAACAACACTTTAAAAAGCCACAATTAAAATACACATAAAAATATATTGTCTTACTCATTTTAAATTAAATTATTGTGTAATGTAAAAACGCATGCTTTGTACTTAATGTATAATAATTATCAAATTATTTATTCTATCATAAATAATTTCAAAATAATTTGTTAAAAGGGCTAAGTGCCAAAGTGAAAACGTATATGTCAGTTTTTCGAAAACCGCATTTTTAAAATCAATATGAATAATATAAGTTTTTTTTAAATTAAAACTCAAATTGTACATTAAAATCTTTGTTGGTACTTTGGGTTTTTGATAACAATAACCGAATGATAACAATATCCAAAAATTAGTAAAAAAACAAATAAATGTTTATTGGTTAGAAAGTAGTAATTACATACAGCGTGTATCTGATTAACATGTTAATTTAGAAAGTGAAATCATAATATACAAGCAAAAAAAAGTTTTATAAAATCTTAAGCTTTCGTGGTTATTTTCTTTATGATTATAAGCGATTTTCGGCTTAGACGACGTCGTAGTTAAACACCTAAACTTTTTAGGCTTGGTTCTAGTCTCGCCTTGAAAGCCAAAACAAGAAGTAGAACTTGACTTTTGCCGTATTGTCGTTCGTCAACCCAAACAAACTGCCGTTTCGTAAGTGTTGCCTAAAAAGTCTGAGTGTTTAACTACGATGCGGTCTAGGCCGAAAGTCGCTTATAATCATAAAAAAAATGTTTTTAAAACGTTTAAAAAGTTTAAAACTCTGAGTCAAGTAAATCAGAAATTACGGACCTGTAGCACTAAATATTTTGTCGACACCGTTAATAATAAGAAATCAAAAATAACGTTATAATGTTTAATTCACTGTTTTATAATAGATTATTGCTTATGTATAGAAGCAAACCTAATAAAAACAGTGATAACATAAACCAAAAGTATGATTACTATAAACAGTGTTTTTCCTATGTAGTAGCACATCCTTTCAATATTTATGATTTCAATAAACGGCGTGCACGCCATTTTCATTGCATAAAAATTAGTAGTTTAAATTAAATCTAAAAAGTTTCTAAGATTGATCTTAATAACGTAACATAATTTAACGTTAATTTTTTTATAACTACAGCAATTTTTTTTAATAAAACACGTTTTTTAAATGTATTGTAAATAAAAGTATTTTATTTTAATGTTAAAAGAAGTATAGTTTTTACTCAGATGTTAACAAATCCATGTGTAAAATAGAATCTAATAAAGACTTTATAAGATTATGTAAATAATTTATCATTAATTAATAATAAATCATAATTTTTTTATAAAACAATTTTGCAAAAAAACTAAACAATGACAATATTTTTTAACTGAACAAAACTGAATAATGTGAGTTAGTTTTGGAGCTATTTGGTAAAAAATGCACAAAGTAACAAAAATTTTAAGAATCGGTTCAAAACATTCCATTTAATATCAATAAATGCTGTCATGTACAAAAATGATAATATTCTGTTTACTAAAAAACTTCAAAATTGACTAAAACTTCACTCTGTTTATGTAACAGCTAGACGTAAACGTTTTGTATAGTAATCAGACAATCAAAAACTAAATTAAATAACTTTCATTACTATTGGTTTCGGATTCCTTATATTACAACATTGTATTAACACTATTTGAATAAATATAAAACCGATTATAGTTAATTTGCTCTTTTACAAATTTTTTGTTTCTTTACTATATGCATTAGTCTGAATCTTAAAATTACATTTATTTCATATATTACTTAACACGTCAAATTTATGCTTTATTCTAATAAATAAATAATAATTTTAAATTTATTTATTTATAATTTGTAAATAGAAAAATATTAAACAATTAAACAGAAAATCATTTAAAATTGAATTAAGAAAGAAAAGTTATCGTTTCCTACATTGTTGCTAATTAAGCATTATTTCAATACTTAAAATATAATTACAGATTTAATTTAGGTTCATTAAATACTGTATCGGTATAATGTATAATGCTCCACCACATCCTATAATTTCACTGTCTGTAGTTGTGCAAATAGTACTACAAGTTACAAAAGTAATTATGCGTATCTACAGATGAATGATTTGCAGTTAAAATAGAACAATATAGTTGTGTGTTACTACATTAAGTCACAATTTTAAAGGTTGCAGTTATTTTACTAAATAAAAAATTTACCGCTAGTTATTGCATTTTCTTTTATTACTATATAAAGACTGAGAACCGTAACCATCTAATTAACTTTTTAATTTTACTTTATATAAAACAATAGTATTTTTTATGTTACAATATAAATAAAATATATATTTATGATTTTCATTCATAAAAAGTAATAGAATTGAAACTGTATATTGACCTAAGACAAATATTATCTGATGTCATTACTAACTTAGCAATTTTTAAATTATGATTTAAGCACATATGAACAACAAACTAATTGTTACTTTTGATTATTTTTAAATGCCACAATTACACTTTTTTGACGTACTCAAACTCTTAACTAATACTAAGTAAATTTAACAGATATAAATAAACAAAACTCATTAGTATTTCTAAATTAGAAGTGTTATAATGTTAATTTTAAACATATTTGCATACAAATTTTTTACTACTTTTACCATGTTTAGGGAAACTATAAATCAAATAAATTTTTGTTTTAAATGCATATATAGCAAAAACATTATTTTTTTTCTAGATATTCCTTTAGTTGTATTAAACACAGTTATTACGTACAATGTTAATTTATTTTATAGAATTATATAGTAAAAAATCACTTAGATTTTAAAAGGTTTAGTAATTTATTGCTGTTATATTATTAAAGAATCGAGCATAAGTTGATTTATTGAATTACACGAATGAACAAAAAGCTAAAAGTGCACTGAATAGATAAATTAAATTAGTATTTATTGTGCAATTTTTATTCATAAAATTATATCAAAATTACAATACCTTACCGTTAAAACCATATGTCATTCAATTTGCTATACAGTTGCATTAAAATCAAACACTCACAAAATTTAAATGATTAAAGTTAAAAGTGCAATTTTTATTACTTATTTAATAGATTTTGTCACTTTTAATGTTATTTGTAATTACGTTATATTAAGATTTAATCATAATTACATTTGTTAAAAAAAATATTCTAATTAACACGGATGGTGTGTTATTAAGAGTAAATCGTTAAAATAGTTTTAATTGCACACATAGCCTAGAAAAACATATGTACACATGTATCGGCTACCGGTATTCTTAAGAATACACAAGAAGCACTAAAAGTCTTTAGTTTTGCAACAGTCTACATAAACGCACCGAGATCTTGACTTAACGGAACAGACGATTCGACCTCGACTGAAATTCTATGATCAATTCAGGTGTATATCTTTACGGATATCTATGCAGGTATTAGATACCATCAATGTCTTGTTGAAGTTGTATACCGAATAGGGACACCGACATCAAGTGCACTTCTTACATGTCAATGAATTATGACTTATGCTAAGGTATCGGTTATACTTATTTTACTATGCACATTCAATTCTTGATAAACGCATAATCGCATTTCCTGAGTGAATTTTTACTAACCCAATTTACGTTTACAGGTAATATTTAACATTTAGTATAATCGTATAACATTACATTATTTAAATCTATAATTTGCATTAAATTAACATAACTAATTAGATACATTTATTTTTATTTTTAATAATTAAAATTAAAAAAACAAAATTGTAATATAATTTCAAACGTTTTAAATAAAAATAATTGACAATTACAATTAAAAAAATAAAGATTATATTGTTATAGGATTAGCCCATATTGTCCCAAGCATCAAAAAACTGAAAAAACAAATATGTTACTATTTATTTTATTACGCTTAAGAATACATTCCATGTGCCAAAAAAAATTAAACAAATTATAATATACAAAAAATTAATGGTGCGTAAACGAACCACTGAGAAAAAACAGAATATTTTGGGGCGCATAAGGTATAATAAATAATTTTAACAAAAATATATTATAGAAAGTTTTAATTTTACACAAAATAACTAAACGTAAATTATTTTCTACATAGAACTTTATTTAAAAATAAAAACAATATAATATTTCATGGTGCGTGAAGGCACCACCAGTAACACTCGGTTTCATAATAATGTTTTTATTCATCAGAAAATTTAAAATTAAGTCAATCACTTTGTCTTCAAGGAACATAAAAAATATTTCAGGAGAATTTATTTCTTAGTTCTCGCATGATCAAAATTCATCGGACGTAGGTGTGTGAGTATATTCAATCTGAGTTTTCTTCTATTTGTCTGCAGAAGCAAGTCTGTGATTTTTAGAAAGCATACGTCTTTATTTGGAATCTAATGTTTCATCATCTGATGAGCCTCATTTGGGCTTAGTATGTTTTGGTACATGCAACTCAAAAGTTCCAGCTATATCATTTGGAAACAAACAAATACTAAACAAAACACTAATCGGCAATTGTTCATTCTAAATACACCGACTTGTAGAAACTTGCAATAACTAAGTTTTGTTTCACAGATAAAACCAGTGGTTCAGGCACGCATCAATAATTATTTAAAAATTTCAGACTTTGTATTTAACAAAAACAATCATAAAAATGAGATAAGAAAATAGTTTTTTTCTTCGATGGTTTGTTAATACTTATACTAACGTATAAGAATGTATCAAAAATAGACCGGTAATATTATCGATCTACTTTTGAACCAATGAAACCATTGAATTTCTGTTACTGCATAGTTGCTTCTAACTAATAAAATCGTCGAAGACAATTCAGATTTTTATAAGGTTACGTAAACTGTATTAGTTGACATTTTTAAATCAAAAATAAATTTAAAAAATCGCCTGTGCATTATTATAATTAAATCTTTTAATTAGGCTATATATAATTTGGAATTACGAAATCGCTAAACGAAGCTGACAAATAAAGTCTTTATTAACAATAATTGTGGTTTACCTCATCTCATTATTATGAACACGTGTAATTGTCAATTAGCTTTATCAATGATTGAAATATTCAGCTGTTTTTACCGAACATGCCTAATATCAAAGTTGTGACGTTTGTATGTACTTATCATATAACTGTGTTGTCATAATACGCATGTACTTCTTTTGCATATATATCGAAAACCTTACGTATCTCAAAATAAGACTAATTAAAAGCATTTAGCCATTGTTAGTTTTATCAACATCACCTTTTTACGTCTCCACTAATTTGCAAAACATTGTTCACTATTGCACAATATTTACTTGTTCTTCACTTAAGAGGGCTAAGAAAACAACTTTATACTATTTCTAAAGCTACGTTTCGTGCTACACGTAAGCACTTCATCAGGCCACTAAAAATTTATTAAAATTTGTAAGTCTAAGATAATATAAGATTTAAACAAACTAACTAATACTCTACCTTTCTAGCATAAAAGAACTCACACAAATAAATTACAGTGGCACTATCCAACAAATCCTGAAAATGAGCAACTACGTACTAACTTATACACAAAAAAATCAAAATAAAACATGAAATTGTCAATCTATAAAAATTTAAGAACAAACAGAGACATGAAATCTTCAATAAACAATTGACAAGTAATTTATAATCAAAAATTATTAAATGTTAAGGCAACAAAAGATAAGCATTAAGAAGATAAACGTAGCTATCTTATAAATTACAAACAGTGAGCTGGTAAAGTATAGAATAAATAATTATATGTTATAGTCATGTCGTAATAATAATATTAATAATTACATAATAGTAATTTACGTAGAACAAGGTTCGAAAGTAAGACATAGCATAACGAACGTTAATGTGAGCAAGTGAGTTATACTATGATACTTTCGACGAGAGTAACGTCCATTTTTTTGTGTTGTTTTGTGTAAAATTACCTTCTTTTTTGAAAAAATAAAAAAAAACACCAAAAATATAATATTGGTACTACAGTTATTACTAAATCTGTCAAATTTGACATTAACTTTAATATCGTTTTTTCAATTTTAACTAAATTTCAAGATTTTTAAAATAACTTTTCCACCTGGCGCATACTCGTTCTAATATAATAATTTCTTTTCTTGTATCTTTAAAGTTTTAAATATTTTATAAAGTACAATATACAAAATAGCCTACTCTTAAAAAAAATTATTTTAAAAGAAAGTACATTCAATAAGTAAAATTCCAGTTTGCAAATTGTGTACAGTGTGTCAATTTGAAAACTTTGGGAATGGAAATATATTTACAACAAAAAATAATATTAAAAAATATAAAAATCCGTTTTGAAAATACGGAAGGGGAACTAACTTGACATGATTAGTGGCACACCCCCCACTTATGCTTTTTTGATTGTCATTATTGAGATAATGAAACTCATCGTATTGTACCACACCCAATATCCATAAAAATAATTGCGCTAGATACTCTAGAAGATACATTTGGTAACTATTCCAAAACTAAAAAAATTTTATCACAAAGAGTTGAATTTTAAATATTTCCAAACTTTATTATTTTCTAATTATTTCAAAACTGTCGAATGAAATGTTACTTTTTTTGCTACTTTTGAATGGCGCCTTTAAAAACTTTTTTAACGATGTAAGGAGTGGCAATTTACATTTTTGATGTTGAGATGGTCGAGAGTGAAGGGGTAGGTGAGAGTATACCACTGACCATGTCTATTTGGTTCACTCTACGTATTGTCGAAACGGGTTTTCGTAATTTTTGATATTATTTTTGGTGTAAATACATTTCCAATTCAAAATTTTTAAATTGACACACTATATGTATGTATACATACTTTAAATATGGTTCAAATATAAAACAGGGTAAAATACTTCAGCTGTATTCATAAAAATATTCAAAAATACCCGTTAAACTTGTTTTATTTAAAATGTGTTTTAAGGCTTACAGAACGTTTTAACTTTCGTTCATTCATAAACGGTTCGTAAACTCTCGGTACTCAAAATAGAGTTAAAATACCGATTTCAGTAAATTTAATGCAGTTGCGTTGGTAACGTCGAAACGTTAGAACTATTTTTTGCGTTTATTAGTTACGTCTGTCAAGTAATAATTATAGTAGTAATTAATAATCACAGATAGTAAAAAAAAAAGAAGTGAAGATTAGCTTGTAGAAGATAAGGTTTGTATCAATTTGAATGTGTTCAAAAGAACTTATTTAGTTTTTTTATCAATTTCAAGAATGGGTGCAACAAAGGGTCAGGATAATGGAAAACAAAAATATTGACCCCAACAAGCAAAAGAAAATGCTGACATAGTTTGTTGGGTAGATAATTTTGCAAGTCTGGTGTGATTAATAACAATTCGATTTTTGAATAACTATTTAACAACATTAATAGTAGTAATTATATTAAGTAAATTTGTAAATGTAAAAAAAAATAACGAACGATGCAGTAATAACGGCACTTTGGAGAGAAGTTTAGTATTGCATAAAATACATCTTTCTTGAATGTAAACTGCTTCTTTTTTTAAAATGCTAAATAAAAAATTATTTAAATCAATGAACTATATAAATTAGATTTCATACCTAAAAGAAATCAGAAGTCTCTTTCCGATCGTATGGCACAAACCAATGGGCAGTAAGATATATTGCTTGACGTAATATTTAACTTAGGTACCTACATTTTGAGAAAAAAATTAGGACAATACAAACAATAAACTTGATTACAAAAAAATTAGAATAAGTAAAACTATGAAGACGTGTTGCCAAAAAGTACCAAAACCAAGATGACAAAATTCACTGAACGCTCAGTCGAAGTCGCGAATTATATCAATTATATTATTTACAATATTTGTGGATATTAATATAATCTATTGCATCCGTGTTAAATTAAATACAAAAACAAATTAAATTTCTTTTAAATACATTTTTCGACTTCAAAAAATCTGATTATACACAATTTTTGAAGTTAAAATTGGTTTAAAGAAGGGTAGGTCCTATTTTAAATATTGCTAAGTTACAACTCTGTTACAAAAGGTTTGTTAAGCTAAAACGCGTTTATGAATAGTTTTATTTGACATTTATGCTAAAATAGGTTAGAAGAGCTCTGTAACCCAATTGTAATTTTTTATGAATACAGCTGTTAGCATTTATTTATAGCTTTTATGTTTTAACTTATTATTATAATTTTTCAGTTTCTAAAATGTATCAAATCTTTTCGAATTTGTTTCTAATGCGTATTATTGATGTAAAGTGATATGAATATCTTTAAACTGTCTTTGTATCTTTATTAAAATTAATTTGAAATAGTATTTTTAAGCTATTTTTTTATTTTTTAGTATTTCGCTTTGGCGATATATTTTTTATTGTTTATTTTTAATCAAAAAAACAAAACGATGTTTAATTAAATCATAATGCAGTAGATAAAATTATGAGTTGAATAAATTTCTTTTAGTTACATATTATACAAATTTAATACTTTTACAAAGTTTTGTGCTTAACATATTCTTGCTATAAAAGAATAAATTCATTTTTTAAATTGGACTTTTATTTGTAAACATAAATCTAAAATTAGTACACAATTTATAGGCATATTTTACTTAAACTTAAAAAAATCAAATAGACAAGTATGCGAGTCCAAAATAAATACAAAGTTTCAACAACATTATTTATAACAAACGATTTACGGAAACCGTATATTTTGCACATAATAATATATTACATTTTTATAGCATCCGTCATAGCTGTGTTGCTAATGAACCACTAAGCCGGAAGTTTTCTAATGAACGTAAAAACTAAGCTAAGTGGGCTGTTAGACAAATAAATTTTTAGTAAACGTTGATATTTAAATACTAAATTAAATAAATAGTTAGTATTGATTACTTCTGAGAAAAGTGTATAAATATATTACAAAAGTAAGTTTTCACATTTTTAGAAATTGGTACTGTTAGTATATAGTCCTAAAAACAGTATTTTTTGATATGTATATACGCAGCTCAAAAATAACAATAATTACTAAACTTATACATTTACATAACAAACTACAACTAAACAGATTGTTACATGTTTTTATTTTTAAATGTGACACACTGACAATCAAAAAAACATTAGTAATAAATTATTAATTATGTAAACAACAAACTTATTGTACAAACTGTAAATGTTTTCGTAATATAAAAGTCTAGACAAATACATACATTTATTTGCATTTAAATGCTGCATATTTACTGTTTCTTTTCATACTTCAAAACAATAATTTAATTCCAAACCGCTACTAGATGATTATCAAAGCGTTTCTAATGAAGATGCACACAGCTATATGCGTTTAATGAGACAAAAATACATAGAAACGTAAAACATTTTTACAAAAATACTATAAATTTTTCAAAAATTGAATTAAAACGATACTTATTTTGTTATAATAAATGTGTAACTTACTAAATTTACAAATCAAAAACGCAGGTATGTTTATTAAATTAATGTAATTTTAAAACCATTAAAGCTAATTTAAAAATACATGTTTTATTTTATAAACAAATCTATATAATTTACAATATTTAACATATTATTTGAATAGTAGTACTTTAATAATAATAACATTTTTTTAATATGCTATATTTAAAAAATTAACCATTTTTTGACAAATAAAAATAGTTTCTACTGCAAGTAATTTTATTTATACTTTTACTTACAAAAACAATATGTTTACTCATTTTTTTTATTAATAAATGTTCAATCAAACACATGTTGAACTGTCTTTACATAAAATAGGTTTTTTAATTACTATGATCAGAATATATGAACATGAAGGTAAAAGTAATACATATGTATATCATGTTTTTAAACATGATTAATGATTATTTTATTAATCAATAAACTAATAAAAATTTGTCTGGTATATTACTTTATGTTTTACTTGATTAAATTTTACATTAAACCATTTTATTAAAAAAATAATTAAAACTGGTTTAGTAAAAAATAATGATTAGTGCAAAATATATTAACTTTCAACAATTGATTTCGCTTTTTCGCACATTTTTACTTGAGCAAACATAATAAAAAATACGTAATTGCGATGTATATAGCCAGTTTTTTAAATTTAATTAAGTTTTTGTTAATACGTACTGGTAAATATTAAAATGTAATAAATAATAATTCTTTTTCGCTCTGAAAACTATATGTGGAATTTGACCTACAAACATTTCCCCATTCCGGTTTTTAAAACATCTGGAAATACTTCTCTTTAAAATTCTTAAAAATTAAATACCTTATTAGTGTATGGCATCGCTATTACAAAATCTTATATTAATTTGATTGTGACATTGATTAATTATTAATATCAAGTATGTTATTAAATAAGTACGTAGGAAATAGTAAAATATGTAATAAACCTAAACTAATTTAAAATAAAAGATAATAAAATAATTTAATGTAGAATCATGTAACTTAAAAGAACCGCAAACTTTACAAGTGAAACAAAACAATAATTAATTAAATACGAATCATGTTTTAACTTCAAATTCAAATATCGCATTTTTGGCAGTTTATTTGATTACAATCATAAATCATTAAAATAAAAAAAAATAAATGGTAGTTTTATTTCATAAACTTAATTTGACGTGCGTAACTTTCTTATTCTTCACTCTAAGATAAGTCAATCTTATGCAATTGTGCATCGAAACAAACTGTATGTCTACAATTTTAACAACTCCTAACGCATTTTATTTTTATTCTGAAATAATACAGTTAAACTTTAAATATAAGTGAGTACGTGTTATGCACATTTGTTATAAAGCTTACTAAGTATAGAGTTGTAATAAACTTTTTTTGTGTTTGTTGATGTTATTAACCGATGTTATTTAGCACGTTGTTAAAAACCAAAAAGTTACGTGTATAAAAATATTAATTTTATATTACTTTTATATTTTTAGTTGTTTTCATAGAGAATGGAATGGAATGAAATGTGTATAGTGTAGATTAACTGAACAGTTTAACTTTTAAAAACATTAGATAAATCCAAGTGTTGTCTACCTGTTAAAAATATTAGTTTGCTGGATATTTCATCGTAATCCATTAAAAACAAAAACTGTTTTTAAACTCAAAAAAACTTTAACAGAAAAGAATTTTGAAGTTAGTCATTAAACAGTAAATTTGCTAACGTTGTTAAAAAAATGTTTTGTTATCGTTATAGTATTATATTGACTTTGATGGTGCAATATTATACGTTGTATTATTGCGATTTTAATATGTCAGAAGTAATGTAATTTTGTTATGTTATACGTGTAAAACCGTTATAAAAGCGTCTGAAACTTTGGTTTTATTTTCGTAATTTTTAACTGATCATTTCTGACTTACATTATAAATATATTGACTATAGAACTGTTTTCGTAAAAGGCTCAATATAATGTTTCAAAAAGATTATATCAGATCAGTAAGCAAGATAGGGACTTTAAATGTTCTTTTTATCGGAGCAAATAATTATGTAATCGCAAATGGTAAATTACAATTAGCCACTAGCATTAATTCATCAATAAACACAAGCATGTAAATCCAATAATTAAAATAATGCACATAGAAGGGTTTCTGTGAACAAATATATAATAGTGATTTTGCTATCTAGAGACTATTTTGTAAAACTATTTAAAAGTTAATAGAAGATAAGTCAGTGAAAAAAAGTATCTGTTCAGTGATGCCAATTATCACATAATTATAAGATTTTAACATAATTTTTGATAAATTCTGATAGTAAAATATAAATATAGTTAAAGTAATCCATATCTCTAAGTGGAGAAATTGTAATAAAATATGATATTTATTTTCTTGAAGTCAATCCACAATTATGTTTTAATTTTTTAATTGTAAAACTAGTTTCAGCAATCTAAATTGTCATCATCAGTTACACTAAAAAGCAAATCAATTACCAAAAATAATTAAACATTTAAAAGAGCTTACACGTTATATCAAATTATAAAAATAAAAATAGAATGACAAACGTCAACAAATTAAAAAATTTTAAATACAAACTGACATTAAATACACAGCCATGGGTGATATGAAAAAAAGGAGGGAAAAGAAAAATGAAAAAAGTAAGTTAAAATTTATTACTAAGAAGAGAAGAAATATTTAAATCAAGAATTTCATTAAGACAATTATCTGAATTTTCATTATAAAGACGATGAATTTCAAGAATTTCAAGATGATTAAGCAAACTACTTTTGTTACAAAAATGAAGAATTTTAACATTAAGGTCAGAAGAAAAAGAATGACCAGTAGTCAAAATATGATTAGCGAAAGAAGAACAAGTGTTTGATATACTAGAATTTAAATACCTTTTAATAAAATAAATATGTTCTTTTAATCTTGTTTTAAACTTTCTACCAGTTTGTCCTACATAAGAACAATTGCAAGAAGAACAAGAAATTTTATACACGCCAGATTTATCTAAAGAAGAAACAGAATCTTTATTATTAACAATAAAATATTTTAAATTATGATTAGTAGAAAAAGAAATAGAAATATTATACTTTTTAAAATAATTTTTAAGAAAAAGAGAATAAGAATTAATATAAGGCATAGAACGATGGATAGTAGTATTATCTAATTTATTTTGAGATAAATTTTTAAAGAAATGGTATAAACGAACTTTTCCAAAAACATGGTTTAAAACATGAAAAGGGTAACCATTGCTATAAGCTAATTGTTTAATAGTATCAAATTCTTCATTAAAACTAGACTTGGAAAAAGGAATAGAAAAGAGACGATTAAATAAGGAACGAAAAGAAGCAATTTTATGATTATAAGGATGATTAGAGTAAAATGGAATTAAACAATCAGTGTAAGTAGATTTACGATAGATTTCAAAACTAAATTTCTCATTTTCACGTAAAAGAAGAAGATCTAAATATGGAAGGGAGTTGTTACATTCAATTTCATATGTAAAATTCTGCATTTTTGTAACAAAAGTACTTTGCTTAATCATCTTGAAATTCTTGAAATTCATCGTCTTTATAATGAAAATTCAGATAATTGTCTTAATGAAATTCTTGATTTAAATATTTCTCCTCTTCTTAGTAATAGAATTTAACTTACTTTTTTCATATTTCTTTTCTCTCCTTTTTTTTATATCACCCATGGCTGTGTATTTTATGTCAGTTTGAATTTAAATTTTTTTAATTTGTTGACGTTTGTCATTCTATTTTTATTTTTATAATTTAATATAACGTGTAAGCTCTTTTAAATGTTTAATTATTTTTGGTAATTGATTTGCTTTTTAGTGTAACTAATGATGACAATTTAAATTGTTGAAACTAGTTTTACAATTAAAAAATTAAAACATAATTGTGGATTGACTTCAAGAAAATAAATATTATATTTTATTGTAAAATATAAAGTATTGATTTTAACATAATTATTATTATAAGAAAAAAACATTTTTTCCACACAATTTTACATTAATAGAATATGATTATACACTTTTTACGCGTTGCATAATTCAAATAAAAAACGACACATTAGTTTTACATTCAACGTTATTTAATTCGGTATTTACGCATTCTTTAACTATTTTCCGAAAGATACATCACTAATTTCATCTTTTCTTTAACTTGACCGATACAACAAATAAACAGATGCGTTAAAACTGATTTACTATTTTATTGACTAGTATTATGATTACTACCATTCATTTTTCCGTCAAATTTTTATTTATCAACGTATAACAATAGTTTTTACCCACACCTATAGAAAAATAATTATTTAATACAATTTTTCGATTAAATCTCATAATTTTGGCAACAGCGCATTATAATTTTACTTCATGGTAGTGATATCACTGTCTGTTACTACAGGATTTTGATTTATTTTTCTTTTAGTGTCTAAATTTGGCGGTTTAATGTAAAATAGCTGTTTTGTGGTCTTCTCATTTCTATAGTTTTTTTCTAAAAATGTACTTTTATTAATGCATACGCTAGTAATGCAAATGAAAAAAAACTCTACACACCAAGTTAGTGATTTGTAGTCTTCTGATTAATAAAACGCTATATTATCAAATACAATGACACGATTTTTGTTTACCTTTACCTTATTATGTTATACTTTAGTACTAAACTTTTGTCTGTAAGAAGCTCTTACTTGGTAAAGAAAACGCAAAACTGTTTTGTTAAATACAATTTTTTTTGTTGAAAAAAAACGTACAAAACCTTAAACCTACATACAAAAGCTAAATCATAACCCGTTGCCCTAATTTCAGACTTTAATTTATAGTTATTTATAAATAATAGTTGCACGTAGAATATACATTTATTGTAAAAAAATACGTCTGTAAGTATTGATTTAAGAAACGGATCTAACTCTCAACATGTAATCACAGCTGGTAACTCAGTTAGAAAAAAAGATTGCAAGATAAAGGTAACAAATCCCGCGCTCGGATGAACATTATTATTATCATCAGTTAAGACAACCATGCATTATAAACAATTCCTAAAAGTTTCAATGCAAATCAAGTGCAAATCAAATTAAGTTTAAAAATGTATATATTTTTATTTTTTATTTATTGAACGTTTTCGTACCGTCAGAATAAACGCAAGTAAAACATTATTTTACTAACAGTTTCTTACAATAAATAGAACAAAGCGTCACAGAAACGTTTTTTAATTGGCGTTGCAAGAATGTATTGCGTTTCCGTCCAAGAACTGTATGTTCTTGATGTCAGAGAAACGAATCGGCAGCTTACTTATTTGACATTTTTATAATGTAACCGTTTTTAAAATAATATATTAACCAGGTTTTGTGCACTTTGTTTATCGGGAGCTGTCAGAATTTCTACTATGTAAACGTTTTACTGAATAATCTATATATGTAGTATTAATTTTTTTAAAATCCATATTGTTAGGCCAATTTTTAATTGTCTATCTAAAAAAAATGACTAAACAAGGCAAGTAAATGTCTAAACGTATTTTGAACTTTAACAAAAAATTGAAGTGTTTATAAGATAAAATAATCATTGGTATTTAACAAAAGTTTTTTACGGGTTGTAAAATAATGTACAGGGGTATCTCATTAACGGGTTGCTACTTTAACTGGTTAAATTAGAGCATAAATACAAACAAAAAAATGTCAAAATAAAAGTTCTGTTAAACTCATTTAAAAAAATCTAAATTTTTATCAAAATAAATCGTAAATTACAGACCTGTAGTCTCCTAAGGTTGTTAACACCACGAATTGCTTCTCAGCAATTTGCTGACACCAAAAATAAAAATAAATACAAAACAATGTTATCGGATAACGCGTAGTTAAACTACTGTAGTTAAATAAAGTTGCTATTCTGCACATTCTTTTCAAGTACACTAGATAATACGTCATCCACTGGATAAAACACGAATGTCTAAACAATGCCGAAAATTGTTCGTTACTCGCGTAAATATCTGCACATTCTGTCTAATAACATTTATTGTTGCAGAAAATCGATTTTGTAGTTCTTTTTTATTGTTTGCGAAAGTTTTGTATACGACACTTTTCACATAGCTCCAGAAAAAGCTCTAAAGGGTTGTTATTTGACCTACGGACAGACCAGCCAGCGTCCAGTGCCGTTTCTTCCAATCTAACGACCCATAAAAAGTATATTAAACAAAGCTCAAACGCCGACTTACATACGAACTTTATTGTGCATAAACCACATTTTTCTGCAAACTTTAAAGGGTAAGTCATCAAATTCTTGAGCAAAAGTTTCTTGTAAAAATACAAGTTGCCTGTAATTCTTTCCGGTAAAATAAAAAATTCAATTAAACTATTTCTTATAATACCCATCCAAACATTAATAGAAAACCGCCATTCAAAGTTACTTTGTTAAATTTCATGAGAGTTTTCTTCATTTCAAACATGTTTGTTGTAAAAATTCAACTCTCCATTTCGTATAAAACAACGCTGATCTAAAAATAATATTTTGGCAATAAAATCAAGGTCAAAAGCTTCTTGTTGCTGCAACCATTGACAAATCTCAAATCGCGATTAAAAATCAACGTCGAGTAACTGTTGGACTCGTTGAACATGATAAGAGTAAAAAGAATAATTATTTAAAACACCATGTAGCGTACTATGGGACACGTTAGCTGTGCGGTCTATTTTTCTAGTGCTATTTTGTGTCCGATCTTTTACAATTTACAATATCTGCACAGATATTGAAGAAAAACAAATGTTAAAGTTTTGATTTTATTGAAAAGATTTATTCTTTTTTCGTTGCTACCCACAATCAGTATTACTGTTTTACATAAAAAAATTTAAATTAAATATTATAAAGTACGAGTTTATACACACGAAACACTTAACATCAACTAAAAAAATCCGTTAAAAAATCGAAACAGAAATAAATTAGATGGTTGAACTCAGTTCTAAAAAAACTAAACTTTGCATTTAATTATCTAAAGTCTTGTTTTGGTTACAACCAAAAATAAACGGAATCGTGTACACAAAGTACATTTTGTTAAACTAAGTCAGTAATAATGCTAAAAAATGAACATTAACATTTGCTTTAATTAATTTATTAACAATTGATTTTGTAGATGATGGAAAATTAAAGAAAACAATAATTAACACGATAGATCAATACGTTTCACAGAATTTACAGCATTTATACCCATCATTTACGGCATAGTTACAATCAACAAATAATTTCTATTTGCTTAGATAGTGAACACCGGTCTGAAAACTTTAATTGCAAATATCTCAAAACTGGGTCACATTAGACCAAATCTTTAAAAGGAAAACTTTTATTTAACGCCACAAAGAAACTATTCCTTGAGTTTGTAGTCGTATTCCAGATACACCTTGTATAATTTAGTTTTCGAAAAACCACTGAATTTTTAGTTTATTATGTTTCAATAAATATGGTGCTAATGTAAATTTTTAAAAACAAAGCACCTCAAAAAGTAAACAAAAACGAGCAATAAAAAAATCAGTAGTTATTTTACCAGGTAATGAATTAATGTTTTTTTTGACACCTAGTGCATTTTTTATCTGCTATTAAACAGAAATCAGCAGTCAGTATGTATGCTTAAGAAAAGAAATGATTATCTTAGACGTGCAATGCACTGTTGTTCTTTTAAAACATAATTGACTTTCGTTTATCATTCTTTCAGTTAAAACTTTTAACGCTATATCTGTGTCTACATCCATACCTTCGTTTTGGCAGAGTAAAATTACAACATTTTAGTAATGTATTATTGTTTATAACTTCTTAATGACATGTTGATATTTTCATAAAAATGGTTGAAACTATACACTTCGCCATAGTGATTATTTATATGGTTATATGGTTAATTTAAATTCAGGGGTCGTGTAGTCTTACATTGCCACTTAACTATAAAAAATTGAACTTTTACTTGATTACAGAGGATAACTGTCAATCTAAAGCAAACACAAAGTTATCCGTTTCAAACTTATATGTCTTAAAAGAAATAAACAAACGAAATATTAACAATTGCTAGTATATCGTTTATTGTGAAACTGACTAGTAGATAACGGTGTTTAAGGTTACAGCGTGGAATTTTTTACTAAATAAAAAATATTCTGTCTTAAAACATAATAATAACTTGATACCAAAAAAAAATGTTTCTATTTGACAATAAAAGTACAGAATAAATATCTAGAACAATAAGTAGTAATTAAAATAGTATGGCATCAATTTTTAATTTAATACTACAGAATTCAGAAAACATACATTTAAATTTTTTTAAAATAATAGTTTAAAGTTCTCTCAAATAGTTTTTTAATGCTAATTTTTTAAAACTATTTTGCTTTCAAAAATAGCTTTAACTACTAAATACTGTTTTTATCAAAGCTTTCACATCATGCCGTTTTATACTGATTCTTTGCAAATCTTAAATTAATTATACAAAAAAACAAAATGTTAACAAAAACGTAACTTACCTTACTAAATATTGTTAAACTACTTGAATGACGTTGTTAAACTCATTTGTAGGCCTATAGAATACCAGTAATAACTATTACTTAGGCTGTAAAAACCACCATCTGAAAAAAAACGTTTTATTAATTTAGTAACTTGTCAAATTGCTGTAAAATAAAATTATATATTTTAATAAAACGCAATCTTCCGCTAACAAACTAATTGTACAATATTTAAATCTGATGTTGTCTAAACCAAGAAAATTAGAAAAATTGAATTGTTTATGGTTTTAACAATTATTCACAATTTCCTTTTAAGTCGAAAACAGATGGATGGTCATTGTTAGCAAAGAGAACATGATCAACATTTTACTAACATAACTCGGAAATACCAATAGTCCATTTGTAGACATCTATAACACACGTTCTAATTCTTAGAGAAATTTACGTGAAAGAATCAGAAATGACATGCCTTTAGACTTTTCATTCATAAAAAGAATTTAATTTGTTATTTTGAATTGAAAGTTGTAGTTGATGTTAATCTAGATTACATTTTTGTATTATTTATACTTTTGTTGATACGAGTATTAACTACTTTTTATAATATGCAATCGAAATTATTCTACAAATACCAATTTAAATTATTTGTATTTTCTGTATTGTGTAATTAACCTTTTTTAATATTTTTTTACAAAATTTTTAGTTAATATTAATTAAAATACTTGTTAAATTGTGTAAAAAATAGTTTAAGATTACATAATGTGTTACTATCAGACAGCGTTTGATTATTTTTGTATTATGTAGCTGCAGCTCTGGTTTCTATATTAGGAAACACTTATTAACTTGTTTAATATGTAGTTTGCATTATTAACCACTAACGCATATTTTATTGATGAAAATATCTTGTTGCGATGTCAATTTACGTTGCTACCGTATCTATAAAAGTACAAACGTAATATAAAAAATTACATCGTTGTACTACACATTTAAAGTACTGTTTTGAGTAATTATAAATCAAATATAATTTTGTAACCACTACTTATCATTTTTAATTCAGTTTAAATAAATTTTTATTCAAGATTATTTGTTAAAGACATTTAACTTTAACCCAGAAAAAAAATATAAGATCTTGTTCATGTTAGATTTTTAGTTTTTAATAGTGCTATAAAAATGTTTATGAATATTGTAATTAGCATCGTTATGCCTTCTATAATAAAGATAAAAGAGTATTTTAAATAAACCAATGAAAAAATAACTTTTATGAAAATTTAATATAAGCATCAGCAATAACAAAAGCATTCTACTTTTAATATTTAAATTTAAGATTTACAAAAAAAAACAATTTTTGTATTTTTATATATTTTCCTAAGTTTTAAAGAAGCATTTACGTATGTAATTAATATTAAGCACAAATTTTAAATTTTACTTTACTTTTATTATTACTTATCCTTAAGTAACAAATTATTTTTGCTGACGTGAAATTTAATCTGTAATTGAGGCATAAATGACACAATTTTTAGTCATTTTACCTATCTGTTTTGTTTGCGCCAATTTCGCATTTTAGATATTTTCGAAAATGTCTGGAGGGGGGCTAAGTAAATGACCGCCCTCCCCTTACAAAAAATGTTTTTTTTGTTCTTACAAACTAATTTAAGTATCTTAGGTCGATTTGCTTTAGGGGTGTCAAATAGAGAGGCCAAATTAATGATTTTCAGAGTTGATGTTTTTTAAAATTTTTAAAAGGCAATATATTTTTCTTCGTTTGCGCTGCTTTGCTCCGCTAAAAGTTTTGTTGTTGCGCTGCAGTCATGGTTAAATTATTAAATTATTTCTAAAAATGTAAGATTACTAATTTTAGAAAAAAAACTGACTGAAGACTTTTCTATTTTAAATCGATTGATTGATTGCTAAAACTACACGCAAGATTTGGTACATACCATCAAATCTATACTTCATAGATCATAGATCTAAATAACTTAAATAAATTTACGATGGTCTGATTGCAATTGTCGCCAAAATTTACACATATATTACTTGTTTTATATGAAAAATCTTTTTTTTTTGTATGTATTACAGGCATAACTAGCTTCTACCTAGCTCGAATTAACGCTCCAGGCCATAAAAGCTTTATTATTCCCCTAATACATAAATAACTATTATTCGACATTTATAATATAATACGACCTGTGTAGTAGTATCAATGGTATTAAGCAATACTTTTTTGCAAAACAAAAAAATTAATTTCATAGTGGAGTTTGGAACAAAATGAGTTGTGTTCAGGTCAAGTCTTGTAATAACAATAAAGTTAGTGTTAGTAAACTTATTTCGGCTGATTTTAGAATCAAATTGCACCATTGAATTCCATTCACAATATTTTTGATTTTTATTTTGATGCTTCACACCAAAAAGATATCAACGTATCATATATACCTTAACAAAAATTTTAAAAAATTACTTGCAGAAGCTGTTTCGGAACAACCACACGTTTATGTTTTACCATTGATTTATTTACTTTGTTTGTCTTCTAAAAAATCTTAATATGAACAAAATTTTTATTTATTTTACTAAATAATCAAATATAAACATATTAAACAATTTCTTAAATCTACAATATCAGCATTCAAAACAAAGCGTCTGATTAATGCTGGAATACTTTAGAATATTATAGACGTAAACAATTTGTTTTTTTTTTATTCTAAACTATATATAAGCTCTTATTCTAAATTTTTTTTAATGCAGTACCTCGTAAGCTTTTTTCGTGCATTAATAATAATATATGAATTTGGTCTCGTTTTATAGAAATTGATTTTTTTAAACTAACAACTTCTACATCTACTGTTGTATTAAAGACAAAGTTATTAAACATTTATGTTCAGCCAAGAAATTAAAAACTATTAAAATATACAAACAAAATTGTCATTTCTTTTAAAATGTCTGACGTTTTATAATTATATTTACCATTTATGTATGCTTTTATATTTATGATAGATTCAAGCTATTAATTTTTTAGTTTAAAAAATAATTAACATAAATATAATATCTGTATTTTAGAGTGCTTATTTGTGATGTGATATGATGTGATGTGACTAACAATTGAACAATCAACGTTTAATAATCTATTTTTCAAATTATTAAACGTTCGTTGTGTGACTAGTGATTGATAACAAATATAAACAAATCCTAAAAATAACAACAATATATATTTTTTATTTTTACAAACTGGTTAAAATTTAAATTTTTAAAAAACTATAACAGATTTAACAGCAACTTACAAAATACATAGTAGTTATTATATTTTCTAAATATTAAATAATCTTTAGTCTATCTATAAACAAAACAAATTAAAAAAATATATTTATTATCAGGTTACCGTAATTAAAAAACGTGTTAGTAATTTCTATCTATTTAAAGTAAATATTTTATAACTGAATATATCATTCCAAGCTACTATATCGTATAATCATTGCGCTTGTACATACCTCTAACTTACTAAATAATAAGTAGCTTAACGAAGAAATTAACGATATTCTAGCGTACTACTACTTACAAGCTTCCTGGTATATAGCGGTTGTATTAAGTCGTGTTGATTCTGTTTTGTAGCAATTAACATCTTTTATTAGATGAACTTCAGAACGTTGACTATTTTGATTATACTGTAACTAATTACATTTCGTGTGGGTTTCTATAATTACGCCTAAAATGCTATTAAGTAGTTACGTTACAACAATACAATAATAAATTAAATAAATAAACAACTAAATTATTTACTTTTAATTAATGAAATTAAAAACTTTATAACATTTTATATAACAACTTATTATGATTAAATCTAATAATATTAAATCAAATCAAAGTTTTATAATAAGATGGCATCACAATAAATAGTTTTTTTAGATAAGTATATCTTTCTCATACAATACTGCAACTAATGGAGTATATAGAAATCTTAACTACCTGATACATTGACACTTATGTCTGTCTTTTACAATTAAAATCTTGTTAATCACTTGGATGTTTGAGCAAAAGTTTAACGTTCTTAGTTAAAAGTAAAAGTGAAAATTTGCGTAACATTCAACGAAACGTAGCCAGAAATAACTGATTAGTTTTATTTTTAACTGATGTCTACCTTTTGCTTCGATATTTTTTATTACAATTGCATCATAATTCAAGAAATAGAATGGAAATCTATATTTCAAATCAGCATTTTTATTTTGAATTTGAATCACTTTGGAAAGTAGCGTCAGGTCGTTGATATGGAGATTGGTTAGCATTTTTTACGTTTCTATGTAAATACGGTGTTTTCAAAAACCGTTGGTTAAAAAATGAATCAGTTTAAAGAAAACATACCACGGAAAATTCAAAAACGGAATTAATATTGATTCCGGAGAAATCAAGGAAAGAGTATAAAGACTGCTTATGTAGAAGAAAAATAAAAATTTGAAAAGTGTAAATAAATGGTAACATTGATTACAATAATTTTTTTTTCCAAATTTTTTGTTTTATTACGCTTTAGTGGGTATAAATAGTTTATATGAATGTATACATTCAAAATCACAAACAATGTTGAGACTCTGAAAGGAAAGGAATTTGGTATCTTTTCACAAGCTGCATCCGTTTATGAAGGTGGTAAATAAAAGCTATGAAACTAAAAAGTCTTTTGTTTTTACAAAAGAAGAACTTTGTAGCTTTTCGTTCCAGCTCTTAATGACATTGTCTTGTTTTTAAAGGCACTGATATACGATAGTTTTGACAGAGACTTGTGACCGTTACTTAATTTTTTAGGTTGTTGCAATTTATGGGGTGTTTGGTTTATGCAGAAGATACAAAATAAAATGATTTACGCATGTTTGATATTCTAAAAGAAAGTCTAATTTAATCATTAACATTCGTCCATTGAAAACTGAGATAGGTCAAAAATTTGATATAATTCATGATTCTGATATAAAGTATCTTAAATTGTTTAACAAATACATTTCTCTAAATTCCAAACATGTAGATACAGATAGGGGTTTTTTTTTAAGTACGCTAATGGAAAGTGCATGAAGCAAGTTGTTGGGATTATCCCATAACAGCAATGAACATTGGTTTTTCAATAGCTAGACATTGAGCCAATGTTGGAATCTTGGTAAAACTATTTTATATTGAGCCACTATAGGGCCTATATAAGTATTCTATCTGTAGCTAATATTCTTCAAAAAAAATTAGTTCAACATAGGTCCAATTATGAAATTTTCTATGTTTACTGTTCAACAATAACAAATATGGAACCAAATATAACACTTTGAAATTTTGCCGTAAATGATAAAAGTTACACAAACAATCAAGTAAATAATGTATCACTAGTAGTAGAAAGCTTTATATTCTAATGTACACATGATTTCTAGTATTTCATAATGTTTTTCAACATTATGCACATTAATTAAACGTAGTGTTGTCAATTTATAGTAAATTAACGTTAAAAATATAAAATCAATATTCTTTCTTAGTATACAACCAACTTGTATGTAAAATTAATATCGAGTTAGTATCAATATTGGCAACAGTCATTCTGATTTAAGAAGAAAGTGATAGAATATAGTACATACTAATTATAGTTCCTAGCATAAAATTATTAAAATAAGGTAGATTTTTCTAAATCTCATTTGCTGGGAATCTTATTAATTTATCACAGTAAATTTTAAATTTATGGGTTAGTCTAATTTGTATTCAATTATATCTTTTAATTTAGGATGAATTATGTGATATTTTTGCATTACCGTTGTTTTAATTTATAGAGATGTGTTTGTTTATTAGATTTATAATGTTATTGCTAGAATTAAGGCTTTTTTCATCTCTTTCCACAAACCCCAAGGTTGCGAGAAGTGATTTTATTCATGTAATGAATCACCTCGTGAACTACAATAATTAGTTTTGCAAAAATTATGTTTTTAAGATTTACATCATAGTATAACAGTTTTTAACTAGTACCAGACTACCTAATGTTTGAATGTCTTTACAATTTTACCTGACAACCTTATTGATTTTTTAACGTTACACTAATTTTAAATTAAAACCTTAAATTGATTCCTATTGTGTAATTGTTTTTTAATAATCCTTTATCGTGATCAAACTTATGACAGAGATAGAAAGCAACGTGCGTTTTATTTATGTCCAAAATAAAATTTTAATTATTACAATACTACTAAATTGTTTTTGAAAAAGATGATTAATTGGCCACTTTCTGCAAATAGTTTTGAAAGAAATCACGTGTGTTATCCACAATTGAGTCATGTTTTTAATTTCTTTGCTGAAACAAAAACGAACATATAAAAATAATTTTATTGCTGACTGTGGTATACATACTCAAATTTATTCAAAAGAAAATACTCGATGTTATACTTCCAAATAACACGCGGTAACATCCAGTATTTGCTTATTAATAAATTTGAGTACGTAAATCTTACAATCAACACTATAATGCTACTGCATCTGTAAGCATTATACTGTGCTATCAGTAATAGAATAATTTATTTTTGTGCTACTTAGAAACTGGAAATGAGAATAGAAAGTGGCCATGAAATTGAATGTGTATCTAAACATTTTCTTCAATTCTAGAACGCATGGGAAACACAGCTTTTTATAAATTAAAGTTATTCGAAACTGTAATACGTAAGTTATAATTATTATGTAAAGATATATAATAAGTTTATAATAGCATAGTATACCAGTACAAACAAGATTTCAATTTGTTGAAAAAACCGCATAAAACATGCTGAAGATTTGTCTTTATAATATTATTTCACGTTTATTTTTTCATGTAATATTTACTTTTATTAATCTACTAGAACTTTTATAGAATGTTGTGTTGTTATATCGTTAATAATAAAAGGATCTAAAAGCTAAAATTTATTTGAAAATTTTACTAACTGCTCTGAAACTAAATTGTATTTAGTTTGTTAACTAATATTGTTTATAGAATACTAGATAATCTTAGACCTATTATTATAACTAATTTTGGTCCAATTGTAACATAACGGCAGAGGTGGCCGTAATTGTTTTGAAAATTATATATAAATTTGTTCCAATTACGCGTGAGCTTTGGACGCTCGGCTGCGGACCACCTCTACCGCTTCGAAGCGCGCGACTCTCCCCTGCCGAATAACCAGTCAACCAGAACGAAACAACGAATAAAAGCCGCCGTCAACGTTGAAAACTCTCTCTCTGCCGAGACCCGTTCCTGGTAGAATCTCTTTTCCGAAACCCGACCTGTGTTTATCCGATTCTTATTACTTTACGACTTAATGCTTTTGTACCCGGCTAACTCTTTTCCGAACCGATCCTGATCCTGTATAATTGTGAGCACCGATTGACCGAAACCTGCTATCGTACCTTGACATTCTCAACTCATACCGACCCGCTTCGAACCCTGCTACTCTTACGATTTTTGCATTCACTTTGCCGTTGTGTGTTAGAACCCTGTTACGTCCAAACGCCCTCCCTCAAGTTGACCACAAGCTCCGGTTTCACCGAATAGTATTTGTTAATAGCAAACCTCAGTCCGTTAGTGAAGGGACAAATCACTTGCACCAGGCTGGTGTAGGATTTGTCTTGCGTAACTTAAATCTACAGTTACGTTCAACCCTTAAGGTAGTTGAAGTTGATGCGTTGAGATACTGCTTGAGCCAGGCTGGTTTAAAGTATCTCAATACGTTTAGCATCGCTACGTTTTGGTTTCGGACTGAGATCTAAAAGTAATCATTTCAAATCGGTGTCAATTTTGAAATACTCACCTGAACTTGCCGAAGTTTTCGATTCACCGTATAACTAAACCGCAACAACCCGTAATAGTAATAACGTTATTGAATTCCACCGTGTTATTTGTCGGAAACGTTGTCATTAATAGACACGTGGTCAACCCGTCGTAAATTAGAAATCAGACTCAGTTCACCGTAGCAGTGTATTCCCTGGAAAACTTAATTTGTTACACCTGTCTTATAACCTTTATTATCATACCTGAATAATTTTCCGCTTTTATCCCTGTTAAATTAATGTTAGCACAGTTTTCAACAGAATTGTAACCACGCCATTTACGTTTATCATACTTCTAGAAAAAGTACAGGTTTTTTTGCAGGTTAAATTGTGTGGGCCGCATTCAATCAAGTTCGATTTCACGGAAAGTGGTAGGCCGCATTCCACCGAAGTTAATAACATTAATAAAATACATTTTATTTGTTATGAAACAGGAAATAAAACTACACCAGCTGTAGAGATTTATTGTTACAATTACATATTTAATTTGCAGAATAAATGTATGTTAATTGTGTTTAAATTAATAACGTTTTAAATCCAACGCCGAGACTGTGAGTCACCGGGGTGTTACACAATCACATTTACTTTGGCAGTACCTACACTTGCATTAACCAATATCGTATTCCAATATAAGAACATTATCGCAAAATGTTGCATTGGCTCAACATTATTTGATTACATTGGACCAATTAACAAGTTCTAGCCAATAATAGTTCAACATTTTGTTGTTACTTGGGAATACCTTTAAAACTTCCGGATTGTTTGCGATACACCGGTTTTGCTTTCAAACATACATTATACCACATGGAGGCATGAGTGTAGCTGAGGTTAAGCCTCGAGTAAGCTGGAGATCTTTGACGGTTGCTGCTAGTTACATTAAAGAATCTACCGTAAACATATCGAAAGTTGCTGGAGTTGTTATTCGGACCACTACTACATCATCATTGTCAGTTAATACTGTGAATCCTGCAATAATCAAATCAAGTAACTACAAACAAGAAACTACTGAAATGCACATATCAAACAATAAGAATTTTACAATTAACATTTATTTGAGATTTACACGGTTTTTAATTTTTTAAACAAGTATTATGATGCAAGTGTAATAAAAAAATAAATAATAAAAAATTAAAGACAGTTTAATGCTTACGTCAATCCCTATCTATTACTATATTACCCAACGTTTAATTTATATAATATTTAATGCATGTCTGCACAGTGATTTAATGCTCATAATATCTAAACTGTCAATACGTTTACGTAATGCCACGAATATTTCTTAAATATATTGTCAGATTTCAATTCAATAAAAACTATAAAACTTCATCAAAATATATTTTTGCAATGTAGAAGTAACTGAAAATTTGATAAGCCAATCACTCTGACATCCAATACAACGTTTTTTTAGAATTAAAACTTCTTCAAAAACAGTTTGTATAAAACAAAACAAACTGTCTTGGATTATAAGAATGATTTATTATCCAATTTTGATGATTAAATTAGCTTAATTGAGCTACAAAACCAATGCAATATAGCCTTAGGCAGTCCCGAAATGCATGTGTCGATACCGTTAAATTTTTTAACCATAAAATAAATAAAGTTGTTTTCTAGCAAATTAGTTTGTCTAACAGACGTAATATAGTTTTGTTTGTTCTATAAGGTTTTCTATTAATAATATCAAAATATTTATACAAATATTAAAACAGATAAATAATAGTATATAAATTATATAATTTGCAATACTTCATCACCTTAATTATTTTAATACAAAGTAAAAATGTTAAATTTTGTATTATTATTAATTACTTTAACTTGGTTTTAAATATGCAAGTTTGTCAATATCAAAAACGTTGTCGAACAAAATGTATAGTTTAATTATTTAATTCATTTATAACATTAAATTAAATTTTGTAAAACAGCTATTATAGAAAATATAGTTGAGCGACTCTTAAAAGTATCATGTTGTTCCACATTTTACCACTACTAATTAAGTATTGTCAGCGATACATTGGAGCCGACAACAGTTGTACCTACAACTTAGAATAAATTCATTCATTATAATCTATCACGTTATACAACAGTCTAAAAGTCAACAATAACCATTAAAGGGTTTTATAAATAGCAAGCAAAGATTTCAGATTAAGTAGATATGACAAATAAACAGATACGCGAGAGAAAAGATTAATAAACTCTCAAATTTATATGGCTGCACAGTGAAATTATAATCATAACCGCAAATAATTCTTTCTCAAAGTAAGAATAATTCTATTGCAGTTAAAAATATTATTAACATACTTAAAAACACTATTAAATAACGTTTTACCATATTAAATAAAATTTAAATTATCAAATATAACTTTGACTCAGAATTTAAATGTTTTTAAAAAACACAATTTTTGTTTATATTTACATGTGTTAATTACTTAAAATTAAAAAATGGTTAAAAATGATGTAATTTCAAAATTTCAGATTATAACAAAAATAAGGTATGTAGAGTTTAAATGAAATAATTGCAAATTATATATATATATATATATATACTAAATCGAAAAATTGTATACTTATAACGTATCTTATATAAATAGAAACAAAAGTGTTTAAACACAATATAAATGAGCGGTAACTGTATAATTCAAACGAATCATGATAATATTGACATGCTTATGTTGCCAGTGTACATTTATATCAAATGTGTCAATGTATAAAATAGTTACTATAAACGTGCGTGAAATGGAGTGTGATGATAAACTTGTTGCAGCAAGTTCATTTAAAGTTCATTCGTGACTTACACCTTTATTTATAATCACTTATCTTGAATCTATGTAGGTGTATAATGTTAAATATAAATTTATTGCTAATTAAGCTTACAAGCTAATTTAATACGACTTAATTAATAATGTTTATGTAACTAATTAATTTAACAACCAAACTATAATTAATATAGAAAACAAGCTTTTCAAACTATATCATGTAGTTGGTAACGATTTGATACAATATAAATTTACATAGAAAATTAATAGCAATAGTATAAAAAACGAGTAATGTCTGCCAGACATATACCAATATAATTAAATTTTCATCTTGACAGTCAAATATATCAAATTTAAAACACCATAACTAAAAATTATTTATTTTGACGATTTTAAGTTTAAATTAAACAATAAAACGTGTATTGACATTAAATATATTTCGTACTATTTGGGTGTCAGTCAAATATTAGTAGCTTTAGTTTGTTGAATGTAATTAATTTAAAACATTAACGCAATAACAACTTGAATTATTTCTATAAAATGTTTTTTAAATTTACGTTGAAAATATATTTCACATAAAAGTTTATGTTGTCAACCGAAAAACTTGTTTAGATACGGTTTACATCAACATCGTATTATTTAAGTCATATAACAGATACAACATTCAAGTAATACCCAAGTAACTAATAAGTGAGTATAAATAATACATATTAAAGTATTTATCTTATCTGACAAAAAATCAAATTTTAAAAACATTATGTGCATATACAGTATATTTAAATTTTCATATTAAATGAATAATACTTATAAAACAATAAAATCACAAAAGCTATTGGAATACATTAATTTGATGTAAACCAAATAAGATTGTCAATAAAAGTATTAAAAAAATACTCTACCTGTACTATCTAACCATACACAATAAATAAAAGTATCCGAAGAGATTTGAAGTAAATCTAGTAAGCAGTGTGAAAAATCGGTCTAAATAAATAGGGTTTAACGCGCGTGACGAGTGAAACTAAACACTAGTTCAAGACAAACCAAAATGCAACAGTGTTTATAAATATCGAGTTACTTGTTGTTCTTTTTCTTATAGTTACATTTGATTAGTCAGTTTAATTAAAATTCAGTTATATTTATAAAAATTAGTTTTAAATTACGTGTAAATAGTTTGTTTTAAGTAATTTAATTTTAAAATTCATTACATTGGTGTCAGGTTTCGGGATCGCGATTTTAATGTATAAGTTATTTAATATTGTTCCCGTAATAAAAACGTTGTGTAATTTATGTTATTGTATATCTTGTTAAACTTTTTCTTCGTGTTATAATTTATGCCGGCAACGCAGTCGGGAATATTCAAGTAAAAAGTGTCTTCAAATATTTGGTTAATGTCCGAATGAAGCGCCGTTAAGTGTTAACAATAAGCAAACAAATCTCTATATTGCAATTTTAAAAGATTTAGAAACTGAGAACATTCTTCTCATCCCAAGTTTTGTTTGTACAGCAAAAGTTGTGCCACAAACGCACATTTTACACTTTTAGCTTTGATTAAATTTAATGTGTCACGTTGTAGTTTAAAATTAATCTCGTTAAATTTGGCAAATAAATCAGTCATATAAGCGATGTGATTTTTTGAGATAATTAAATTGTGACGCAAATCATTGCAACAACAACAGTTGTGTTAATTTGTTCATTGCAAACAGTTGCATAGAATAATTAGGCCCGAAGAAGCAGACACAGGTATAGTCTGCAAAACGTCGCCAACATTCTAAAACAAATTAGTTTGTAACCTTTCCTCACGACCTCCTATTGGGATACAACAACAATTTACGAATAGGTTTAACCAACATACTTCTGTGTTAAATGGTAAACGATTACAGTCATCATCATTTTCCGAACAAAATTGAGCAATTAGTCTCTCGAAGGCATTCCTTTTGATTTTATTAACTGCTTTAATGACATAATGTAGTGATTCATGCAAACGTTCACTAAGATTTTCTGAGACCAAATGATGTCGATGCACAATGCACCGATAATACATTCGGTATAGCTTGTTTTAAGTATGCCAGAAAGCCTCGGTGTTGTCCTACCATTGCCGGAGCACCGTCAGTAGCAACGAAGATGATATTAGTCAAGGGTATAACTTTTACATCAAAAAATCTTTTCAATTTAGTTTTACCTTTTGTATCAGTTTCCAAATATTTAGCAAATAACAATTCTTAGAAAAATTTTTCTTTTTTTACAATTCTCGCATATGCTAAAAATAAAGCTTCGTTTCCTTGCAATGTTGACTCGTAAAGTAGTATAGAGAATTTAGATGTTTTTAAGTAAACACATAAAACGTTTTCTACACACTGAGTCATTTCGTGGATCCTTCTTGGTAAAGTATTATTACTCAGACAAATTCTTTTTCTAATATCCAAAGCTAGTTTGTGCAACTTATAACTTGCTTACAGTTAGTAGAAACGGTTTCTCACCGATAATGTGCCGTTTTCCAAACTTTGCACTCATTAAGAAAATATTATAAAAAACACGCAGTCCATTGTCATCTCTCTTAGATGTCCCTATTGTAGCGTATTTGCACTTGCAAATAGCCACAAGAAAATAATGATAAGCAAAATATCTTAATTATCTACTTACAACATATTTCATTGGAAAGTTACAGACAAAGATACAAAAATGTTGTCTACATTACCGGTTCTACCCGTTACAACCTCTCACTTTTGGTCGGTGTCTAAAGTTACGCTATTTAAATACATCACATCACTCGCTACCTAAATTATAAAAGTACAATAACTTAAATTTTAATCAGTTACAAATCTAGTCTACTTGGCTTTTTCTTTATCCTACTTGGCCTAGAGTGAGTACTTGGTTGAACAATAGTTTCAATGTTTCTAGAAGTCGTCACTTCAGGTGGTTTATGCACATTACTATCTAAAATTCTAGTAGTATACTTAAAATTATTATTAATACTGTCTGAAGTTTCTCTAGATGTAATCAAAGAAACCGTTTTGCATATTTGATCAAGATGTCCCTTCCAAATTAATTTACAGTTTGCAATTTTACATAAATATGTTCTAGGGCCTAAAACTTATTTTAGCTAAACCCACGACTTCTTGTTTGTGTCTCTATAATCCCTTATATAAACATCCTCCTCTACACTAAAAGTTTCCTTCCTACCCGGCTTTACTACTGTTAAACTCTGTTCCGGTTTGATATTATCTATCCGCATTTTAAGCTTTCTCCCAAACATTCTAACTGCTAATGCTTCTTTATCAATTATTGCATAATTTGTTTCTGCAACATTTAACTTCCTCGATGCATAAGCAATTGGTCTCTCAGTACCGTCTGGAAAAATATGAGCTAATACACCCGCAATGCCATATGCACTTGCATCACAACTTACTTTAATTTTTAAATTTGGATCAAAATGCGTTAATACCGTCTCTGAACTCATAATCTCTTTAGCTTTTATAAAAGAATTTTCGCAATCTTTGTTCCATTGGAATTTAATATTGTTTTTTAAAAGTTCGTATAAGAAAAATATTAATTTCGTTACATTGGGAATAAAATTCGAATAGTAATTTAACATACCGAGGAAAGATTTTAGCTGTGTCACATCTTCTGGCCTCGGACAACTAACAATTGATTCTACTTTAGAATAATCTTTTCTTAGCCCATCTTTATTTATGATGTGCCCCAGATATCTAATCTCCTTTTGAAAAAACACACATTTTTCTTTATTCAATTTGAATCCTGCATCTCTAAGGACCTGAAATACTGTATTTAAATTCTGTAAATGCTCGTGATCGTTTTTCCCAGTTACTAAAATATCATCTAAAAATGCGGTAACACCTTTTATGCCTTGAAGTACCTTATCGATAACCCTTTGAAAAATTGAACATGCAGGTTTTGTGCCAAAAGGTAAACGTTCTAGTTTATAAATTCCCTTATGAGTACTCCACGATAAAAGTAATTTAGTTGATTCCTCTAACTCTTATTGTAAATAGGCTTGTGAAAAGTCTAATTTAGAAAATTTATTTCCCCCCTGTAAATCAGCAAACAAATTTTCGATGCGAGGAAGTGGATATTTATCATCCTTCAAAAAATTGTTTATCGATACTCGATAATCGGCACACAACCGAATTTTGCCATCTTTTTTTAAATATAGGTACTAGAGGCGTTCCCCAAGAAGAATTTGGAACAGGTTTAATTACACCGTCTTTTTCCAAACGTAGAAGTTCCGCTTCTACTAACTCTTTATATGCTAATGGTAAATTTCGAGGTTTAAAAAATTTAGGAACTGCTCCTTCAATTACTTCTAACTTAACCTTCTCATACTTATAAAGACCCAAAGTACTGTCAAATAACTCTGAATAAGTTTCTAGTAAATTCTCTAAATAATTTTTAGAATCTAAATAAAAAATATGAAAATTTTCTACTCCTAAACATGATAAAATATCCCTACCTAATAATGGTGGACCTCCCTTATCAATAACTAAAATCTCTACACTGTTCGTCTTATTACCGATACTTAAATTTGCAATAAATTTTCCTCTTGGAACAATATCAGTATTGTCATAAGATTTTAATACTACATTAGTACCTGTCAATTTAATGTTCTTAAACAAATTCATATACAACTCATATGAAACAGCAGAAATAGCCGAACCAGTATCTATTTCCATTTCTAATGGTACCTCATTAATCATTACATCAACTTTAAAATTATTTAAACTACCACTATCTAATTTATATAATGGACATTCTGTAAGATCAGAATTGTCGCTTTCAATTTCTGGAGTCTCTGAAGCATGATTTAAAAAGTGTTGACTCTTATTAATGCTACATACTGAACTAATATGACCTATTTTAAAACATTTACTGCACTTATAAGTTTTGTACTTACACATACTAAAATTATGGTTGGATTTACCACATGCGTAACATTTTAATTCTTGTTTTTTAGAACCCGCATCTTGCTTCGGTGTGCCATAAAATTGTTTGATTGGTAAAAACTTCTTAGGTTGTACTGCTGTATCCATCGTCGGCTTCTTTTTCATAGTAAATACTTGTTCGCTACCTCTGCTTAATTTTAAGGATGCTTCTTTTTTCAGTGCTAACTCGAATAACTCGGCTAATTTGATCTTCGTTGGATCCTCTTCAATCATACGGTCCAAAATTTTGCCTTCAGTCATGCCCGTAACAAACTTATCTTTCAAAATAATATCCAAATTCGTTCGAAACTTACAATTTACCGCTAATTTCTTGATACGTGCGTACCATTCATTGATTGTTTCGTGTGTACCTTGTTGTGCTTTATAGAAATTTCGTCTTTCATTAAATATCGAGATGACTGTTGAATATTGAGAACTTAGTAACCCACATAACTCGTCGAAACTTTTGGTATCTGGTGCAATCGGATCACATAAATCTCTTAAAGTTGTATAAACACCATTGCTTAAAGCAGTGATTAGAATTGCAACTTTTTTTTCTTCCCCAATACCATTGGCTTTAAAAAATTGTTGTAACTTTTCTTTAAATATAATAAAATCGTCGTTGCTTTCAAATTGCGGCATGGTCCCAATGACGGCCAATTTTAAAAAAAATCAAACACCGTAAAACAGTTTATCTTTTGGAAAAAAAAAATTAATTTTCAAAAATGCCACTTGCTCCGCTTAAATAATTGCACTTGCAAATAGCCACAAGAAAATAATGATAAGCAAAATATCTTAATTATTTACTTACAACATGTTTCATTGGAAAGTTACAGACAAAGATACAAAAATGTTGTCTACATTACCGGTTCTACCCGTTACAACCTCTCACTTTTGGTCGGTGTCTAAACTTACGCTATTTAAATACATCACACCTATGAGTCCTTGCAATGTCGGAGTTTTGAAATATTTTTTTTATTGTTTGAAAAAACGTTAAATACTTATTTTTTTGGCACTATGGATTTTTATTAAATGTTCTTTAAGGTTTTATTGAATCGTTTTATTACATAGAAAACACATACGTATAATGGTATTTTCTCGTGACGGAATAAAGCCATATTTCATATATTCCACACTGTATTGTTTGCATTTTCATCGACTCACTCATACTGTTATCTGAAAAAAAAGGAACCAAAAAGACATAGAAAAATATATATACTATATATTAAAATTTTTATTTGCAAGATACCACTGTTAATTATAATAACTTTTTTAAATGGAATGCTGCAATGTAACGTTCTCTCTGAAATAATTATTTGAGACGTAAGTATAAAATTTCATGTAATCGTCACATATTGTGTAGGTACTCATTGTGTACCAATTAATTTTGAATAAAAATAAATAATTCAAAAATTAATTAACAACAGAATGTAATAATACAGTAATATACAGTAATTCCAAACATTCGCAAAATTTGTTATTTGCAGAAGTAAACAAAATGATATAATAGTAAGCGATAACTTTCAGGGAGGATTATATTAAATTATAACACCCAATATGCAAACTTCTTTTGCAGAATTAATAATATATTCGTTAGAATGACATCTGTGTTAGAAAAACTTACAATCCCCTTTTAAGTATTTAATTAAAAATTCTTAATGAATGTTAACGGGTTACTGTATGTGTGATATATAATTTTTTTAATTAATATAAACAAGAGCATTTGCTTAAATAAATTAAAAAAAGATATCCATTTTATTCAAATATACTATCTGCGTAACAATACAAAAAAGTATACTTTTTTTCGTTCAAGACTACCAAAATTTGTTGTATGCACTTCACATCACGCATAACGCAGAACGCTCAGAATTTATTTATTGTTATTTATTTGAACATCCATCTTAATAAAAATGTGACAACTTTATTTTATATTAAACTTTGCGCGGACCACCTGACCTTTTTCAAAAACTTCCATATCAATTTTAATTTTCCACTAACCCTTTGACCCTGTGAATCCGTAGAGACCACTGTGAGAACCACTTAATGCATTTATGCATTTTATAGTATATTATTAGAAATGTATGAAACGATTACTTCGATTAAGAATTTAAGAAAATGGGAATGTATCGGGTAAATTGACATCTCTTTACAAATGATATGTATTGCAGAAGCATGCCCAAATTTGCTTACAAACTCTACTTTCTTCTATTTTTAGGATGCAAGTTATTCAAACAAGTTCAAAAAAAGATAATAAATAAAAGAAAGTATAACATAAATCAAACTTATTGGTTTTTTCTTTCAATTCGACAATTCGATTTTAACTAAGCTCTAATGCGGCAGAGTGAAAAGTAGAAATCCACATAAAACTAATTGTTCAAAGTCAATCATTACATTAGAATTAGAATGCAACAGTTAATATCAAATTTGACAGATTCAGTAATAAATGTAGTACCAACCAGTGGCGGCTGGTGGTCAATCATACAAGAGGGTCATTTAAAAAAAACGCAATGATCGCAAAAAGGTTAAAACATTCTTACAGTAACGTGATTTATATTTAAGATCAATCATGTTTAAAATTTAAGATATTCGTCTATAATTACAATTACCAAATTAATCAATAGTAAGCTCATTAAAATTTACAATGATTTTTCAATGCTTAGCATAGAAATGCACATCTTTCTTGTCTCATAGTATTGCCAATTGCGTAGAAATGTTTGAATTTTTAACATAGAGAAATATCGCTCTTTTTCCACTGTAGTCATATGTAAAGTCAATCAATTGTTTGATTTAATATACATATGTATTTATTTTTAGTTTTTACAAACTTTTTGATTATAGTCTTTAATTGACTTCACAATTGATTTTTACTTTTTCTTTTAAATGCTATAAATCCATAACATTATTTTTACAACATAATGATTAATACATCATCTGAAAACAGTAAATATAAAACACTAAAATCTATTATTTATTTCAATTCCACAAATCCAATCTAACGAATCATACACAGATTCCTTGAATTACTGTAAACTTCTTTATTTTTATGTTTACTGGTTGGTCGAATTTGAAGTAAAGGCCGAGGACAAGTATTAAATATAAATTCTAGATGTGTAAACAATTATTAGCTATTCATTTTTTAACGTCTTGTACCACAGTTATCATGAAACAAAGACTACTGTCATATGTGATAAGAAATCTGTATTTAACACACACGTGCTGCGAAGATAACGATAGATGACGTAAGTCACGTAAGCAATGATAGCATTACACTCAAAGATAATTGCACTGAGTATTATCTTTGGCGTAGGCGGCCGGCTGAGAACCCAGCGAACGAATTTTAACATTTACTTATCTTCTTTTCTAACTCGCATAAAATTGTATTATGTGTGTCTCACTCTTGATTAGGATAACTATCATCGTAATATAATAAGTGCGGGCAAAAGTTCGTGTCAGCCTCGGATAAATTCGCAAGCTTTCGTATCTGTTGCGTTTAAATTGACAATTATTTAAACGCAAGAAATTTAAACGCTGATAATTTGATTTAAACGCAAATTTTCTGTAATTTTAAAGCAAATAAAATACCTTTCTTATTCATTTTTGGAGGGTCATTGACCAAATGACCTAATAGAGAAGCCGCCACTGGTACCAACATTATATTTCTGTTGGTTTCAATTTTTTCGTTTTCAGAGAAGAATGTGATTTTACCAAAATCAACACAAAAAATAATTACTCTCGTCGAAAGTTCCATAGCATAAAGTTTGTTATGCTATGCTTTACTTGCTACCTAATTTACTATTATTCTTGTCCTACATACTCAAAAATCAGAAAAAGGGATGCGAGTGGTTCAGATGCGACAAGTGCAAGAGATGAGTGTACGAAACCTGTGCAGGCATAAGTGAACATATTGATATTTTTAAACGTGATTGGTATTGTCAATAAATTAACTGTTTAAGTTTTTTTTTATCTTCTTTGTCTGTCGTTACTGAAGCGTTTCCTTCTATACATGTGTCTTATTTTTGTTACTTAAATCTCTATTCCAATTTAAAATACATATGTTAGTTCCCATTTTATGAAACTGTGTCGATAAAACAGTTAACAATAAAACTCAAACTACGTCTTTAACCTAAAATACTTTGTTTTTTGAAGGCAACTTTCTGTGACGCTTACTTTATGACGTCTAGAAAAACATAAAAACGTAGTGTGTCTAGATTTTATAAGCAAGAATAAGAAAACTAAATATATAAGTAATGTTGAAGTAATGTAACATACTATAATAATTACATGTTAGAAATAATACAGTAAAATAATGCACCTCTTCTATTAAAGAACTAAAATTTTAAAAAGTCATGCTATGTTATAAATAGATGCGAAAGTAACTAAAATAACTTGTTAATATTGTTATATGTACCTAAGAAATCATATTTTGGATAAAAGTTTAATGGTTTCCAGAAATTTTTTTTACAGAATGAGTCAATATTTTTGCAAATTAACTAAATTTGTTATCTTAAATGAAAAACATTTTTACACGTTGTCATAAAAAAGGTTTTTATTAGTTTAGTGGATCGTGAACGAAACAATTTTTTAGGTCTTTTTTTCTAGTAGGTTTTTTTCTGTGATTATTTTTTCAATTGCTTTATTTTGTTTTATATTTCTAATAGAAGATTTTTAATTTTTTGCAAGACGTACACTTGTAGCTTGTTGATATTAAATTGATGCTACCTTAAACTTCAACTAACAATAATAAAAAACATTTCAGACTTCAAAACGGATAATAATTAAATTCTATTTAGAATATGTTCACACTTCCCATAGTTACGGTTTATAGTAATTTTTAAAGATAAACTATTTAGATATAAAAAATATAAAAACTATTAAAATGTATTAAATCAATTTAAAAGTTTTGTAATACATTTGTAAAAACAATTTTTACTCTCATAACAAGATCATTTACGTTGGAGTTCAGTTATGTCATGTTATGTTTTGCAGCACGAACTAAAGATAAAGAAATGCAAACACTGAAAATTCTTACACCTGCCAACTACGCTTACGCTATTCATACCAGATACCATAGAGAAATGGAACGCCCAAGCCCGATTTTTCAAAAAATGTTTAGTTTATTTTAAAATATCTAATTTAAAAATATAAAAAATTGGGCTTGGGCGTTTTATTTGTATTTATATATAAAATTCAATGCAAAAAATCCGAACTCAATCGGTTAATAAACAAGCTGAAAAAATGGTCTACATGTTTTACCTGGTGATAAATCAGCCCTAATGTAACATTACTAAGTTATATACGTACATACATACATAAAACTTTTACAACTGTTTTTAAATTAGTTGGGTACTAAAATAAAAACATTTACGAATTTAAAACAAAACACCAAAACTAAAAAAATATTTTCAAGAACCTTCTAAATTAGGTAAATAACAGGTTTTGATAACATTTACGTAATTTCAGATTTACGCAACTTTTTATCTAATGTTTCGGTATTTATTATTGCTACAAACATCTAAAATATATATTTAAAAAAAACTAAATTAACACATTTCAAAAAATGCTTTTTGCTGCTGTGTTTGCAGAATCAGTTTATGTTGTTATTTGTTACCAGCGCCGTGAAGGCAAAGATAATTTTATATCATGTTGTTACTGATAGTGACAGTTGTTAACGATGTAACACCCACGAATATGCTGACACGCACTAAGTACACATGTGCTGATAATCTTTTAAGCATTACATAACTGCAAATTTACATTGCAAGTCGGGAGATTACTGTCATCAACTTGTCAACTAAGCCATACTTTAAGCTTTAAGGAAGTCGTAATCAATGAATTTCAAAGATCTACTTTAATACTTTGCTTTATTCAAAATTTATTGATTTATAATCGAGTAACTTTTAACAAAACACACTTTTAAGCAGGTTAAGCAATGCTGAAATTCAATTTTAATGCCTAATTTGTGCCTATTTGTTCAGAATTCGGAATTTCAAAATGAAAAATTTTAGTTTAAAATTTACCGCTGATTATGAAATCAACTGCTAGCCCAGTGGTTTCCAACCTTTTTGTACCTGCGCCCCCTTTAAAAGAAAGAAAATTGTTGCGCCCCCCTAATTTTTCTAACAGTCTAATTGCATAGATAGTACTCAACTGATATTATAATTTATTTAATGGGCTACAAAATAATATACAATATTATGTAAAAATATACATAAATAGACCTATTTTGCTGATTTATTTTTTGGCACTCATTCGACTTTTTTTGTTTGTATTCGAAAATGATATTTTTGAAACAGCTGCAAGCCCCCCTTGCAACAGTCTCGGGCCCCCCTAGGGGGGCGCGCCCCACAGGTTGGAAACCGCTGTCTAGCCATTAAGTTGTTAACTAAACTAGATTTTAAATTTTAAAAACGTGAAAAAATAGTCTACGTAGATAAACATAGAAGAACTAGAAACCAAAGTGACGATAGTACAAAACCGCAATTACGATTACAGTTAGTGGACTATCCATCTTGTAAGCTGTAATAAAATAGTGTTTGACAGTTAATTATTTGCTTTAGGTAATTTTTTCAAAGTGGTGTTTTATTTGATCGGCGATCTTGTTGAAGAGAAATGGCAATTTAAAATTAGAGCTTACAGCAGAAATATCTTCATATGCTCGAAAATGTTGGCGGAAATGACAATTATCAACAACCTGAGTATTTCTCGCACGTGGTTACGAGTGTCTATAATTAAATTTAACAGTTTTCGACTTTTAATATTTGTAAGTGTTTTTCTTCTCAAAAACAAACAATAATTTTAAATAAATGTTTAAATTAATGTTGTTTACTTTGTGACTTCTGACTACTAAGAACCGATGTTATCATTAAAATTAGATTTAAAAGCAATGCAATGCGTTTAAAAAAATAGATAGCTTTGATTAATCGTTTTTTGTTTTTTTATCTAAAAACCAATAAAATAAAATCCAAGTGATGCAAGTATCGAATAAACTTAAGCAACATATCTATTAGCACTTCATCGGGAATTTTTAAATCACATACCTATTTTATGTAAAATTTCAAAAATGATTAGACAATTAAATTATTTTAATTATTTATTGCTAAAATAAATATAGAAAATTGGTTTTCAAGACATTAAGTAACAATTATCGTAACATAATCGTAAAATAAATTATCTGTAGTTGTAATACTACAAAATCATAAATAAATATATACTAATGCCTACACTTTATCTTATATGTACTACCATAAATAAAAACGGCGTCTCTTTGACAATAGTAATTTTGAAATGGTATACATACAACAATCGGTGAAAGCAGTGCCAATTATTTATTGTATGTAAACAAGCGTTTCACTCATAAAAATTGTGTTTTCTTTTAAGAAAGACATACACGTTTAATTATTATTGTAATTATAAACTTAACAGTTTTTTTTAATTAAAACTATACTTGACTATCTACATATTCTAAACTTTCTAAATTTTAGTAACTAATACTTTAAATTTTGTAATTATAAATTTTGTGCAATAAAAACTAAAATAATTACGTGTTTTAAACTTTATTAGTCATAACTTTTCTATCGTTTTAACTTTTAAAAATTAATACTTTATTAAATGTAGCATGTAACATTTTATTTTATTTTATTTGACATAAAGGTTTAAATGTACATAAATTAAAAATTAATGCTTTAACGAACTATCCCGTTTATCTATAATTCTTTAAAGAGTTTAACTATGATCTATGGTATAGTTTTAAAGAAAAATATTTCTAAAGAAACAAATTGTCTCAGAAAAAATAGTGTAACATATTGAAACGTTCTCAAATTTAAGAACCTTCTCGAAGTTGTTATCCATCTTCTAGAACGTATACTGAAAGATATGGAACACTTGAGAAAGATTTCCAAAATGTGTATAAATACGGAACAAACAAATCGTAGGTCAGTTATTTCCGTAATGCGAAGACGGCAGTGTTAAGAAGATTATTCAAGTTAAATAAGTGATTAATGCGTGTTATAAATAAATCTACGAAGTACACGTTTTTAACGTAATCAATAAGAGTTAAACAAGTGTGTGAAGTTATCCACGGACTTTATCTTATCTTCGTGTGAGTGATATAAATTAGTGTAAGTGTTTTTATTAATTATCCTTAGATTAATTAATTCGGTTAGTTATAACCGTGTATATATTTTTAGTATAAGTAAAAATAAATTAGTTTTAATAATAAAAATTTGTTACAATATTAACAAAACGTTTTCAACATTTGTTATAAATATTGTAGAAAGCATTTGTGTAATATTAAATCATTTAAATTTACGTTAAACAAGACACAGAAAAAAGTCATTGAACTAATATAAAATACTGAAGCGTTCTAAAAGTATTCGTAAACTTGGAGAATATTGTCACAAAAGATGGAATGTTCTAAATCAAATAATGCGATAATATAAATGTATCCGAAGGGATTTGAAGTAAATCTAAGCAGCGTGAAAAATCGGTCTAAATAAATAGTGTTTAACGCGCGTGGCGAGTGAAACTAAACACCATCAAGACAAACCAAAATGCGACACTGTTTATAAATATCAAGTTACTTGTTGTTTTTCTTAAATATAGTTACATTGTATTAGTTAGTTTAATTAAAATTCAGTTACATTTATGAAAATTAGTCCTAAATTACGTGTAAATAGTTTGTTTTAAATAATTTAATTTTAAAATTTGTTACATTGGTATCAGGTTTTGGTATCGCGATTTTAATATATAAATAATTTAATATTGCTCCCGTAACAAAAACGTTGTGTAATTAGTACGTACTCGCGTGAATTTGTTGCAATTTATTAAACCTTTGCTTATTAATGCATTTAATAATGAAAGATCGTTAGTTATTGTATTTATTAAACTTTTTATTCGTGTTATAATTTATGCCGGCAACGCGTTTGCAAGCGGAAAATTAAAAATAAATTATTAGAAAACTCTCAGAAAATGGAAAAAATGCTAGAACCTTAAAGCAAGAAATACGAACTAGTATTGAAAACCAAATAAAGACTATTAAAAAACAAATACAAGTTAGTGTAAAAAACCAGATTAAAACTGTTCAAGAAGAAATGCAAAGCGGTATTTTGAATCTAAGAGAAGTAGTAGAAGACAAAATAGAAGAAACAGAAAACAAATTAAAACAAAAACTAGAAGAAAAGTTTAGCGTCGTAGAAGACAAGCTAGAGCAAAACTAAGAAAAAATGCAACTGCTTGAAGATAAAATAATCCAAATGAATTGTCATGATAAAAAAAAGTGTCACAAGTGAAGACTTAGTTATGGATCATCAAAAAAAAATTTCTTACAAGTTTAAGGTTGTACTTCCAAGTTTTGATAAAAAGTTTCATGCTTAACCTACTATAAACAGTTTAAAGACGCAAATTTAGTAACGGTTGGAACAACAAGCAAACACCGACATCTGTAACACGTTAAACGCCACGAGAAGCAAGTGTGCATCACAAATACTATTGATCCTGAGGCTACGAGAAGCACCACCGCATCTCAAGTAATACTGAGTTGCTGCGGTTCGTGATGCAGCTATGCTTCTCGTTATCCGTGCGTTTAAATAAAATATGTTTTTTTGATGGCCTGGCAAACTCTATTTTATGTTTAGCCTGCTCTTTTACAGTTTTGGTATTTCAATAAAATGAATATAATACAAAATATGGTTGAAACTAGTTTATTTCTATTGGTCTTGTCTATTATGAAGCACTTGTTGCTCTATGGTTGTTTTTTGAGAGTAGTCTATTATTTGAGAAACTAAATCTTCTTTGAAAGCTGTGATGAAAATTTTATTGTTTGTTACTTTTTGGTGAATTAAGTAAGCGTTGACAATTGCGGATCCAAGAAGAAGGTCGACTGCAATTTTTTATTTGATCAGATATATCTATTAAACTTTTGCTATTATTATACTCGACAATTGAAACTAACTTTTACCTCACCTCTGAGTTACGTTCCCCAAAGTATCTGTATGTTTTGTACTTGGCATAATAACGTATGTCTTTCCACTTGGTGACTACTACTATGTGCTAATGTCACACTAGTATAAAATTTATCGGTATATATAATACGTCTAGTATATAACAAGTTATTGGCCAAACGAAACATGACACTATCTCCCACTGATGTATTTCCGGTTTTGTCTCCAAATAAAGTTTATACAATTTCACCCCAAATTTATGTCTTTTATTTTTTATATATTGTCAAAATCACAATCGACCTCTAAATAGCATCATACTTTCATCAATACATATTTTTTCCTCCGGCATTATCACTTTTTGAAAATTTGTTAGGAGTTGTTTTACAAGTGGTATTAGTTTATATAAACAAATATCTTTATCCTGCTTTTGGTTATCACAAGAATGTAAATTACTAAGGAGCAATTTGAAACGATGGCGCGATAAGAGATTCTTCATCATATTGTCATATAAATGATTTTTGGACCAATACGAACACAACGTTGGCAGTTTTTTCAATCCCATCTATAATGGGACAATAAGTCCCAAAAAAGTTTTTATTTCTTTAGGATTTGTATCCGCCCACTTACGAATTCTTGCTTTTGGACCTAGGTCTTGACAACTCAATTTTTGATGATCATAGCGATTGGTTTCTTCTACAATCAATTGGCAAATATTGTCGTCCAAAAATAACTGGAAAAAATCAATAGGTTTTTTGTCATACATTTCAAAATACTCAGGTTTGATACCCAACTTTTAAATACTGAAAGTACTATTTTTCAAGCTTTGGCCATTTACAGTCCTCCATATTAAAGGCGGGTGTATTACTATCCATCGTCATCATTATCCGAAGAACTTTTGTTAGATAGTTGATATTTGCGAATTACGTTATTAATTATTGAATCTATTGTTGTTGTAGTAATATTAGCGTTTTGCGATGTTAAAGGTGCATTCTGTGGCACTTTAAGTCGTTTGTGATTTGAAACCGATTCCATTGAGGATAAACTACTTAGTTCGCCATCACTTGTTTCAGAGTCATCTACACTATCATTGCCGTCTTTGTCTGATAAAAACTCATCCATAAACTTTTGAAGCCGAGCTTGCTCTTGTTCATATGACATGGTCGAGCGCTAAATAACTAATAATTTACGCTGTTATTTACAGTGCATTCAATACACGTCTACGCAAAAGTATGTAAACTATAACACAAATCTGTGAGAAACACGTATGCATCACACGGCTCCCGAAACAAAACTATAAATTCTGGCCGTAAAATGCACACGTGCTTCTCAATTTTAGATACTGGTAAAAAAATTTAAAAAACAATAAATTTGATGCGAAACAAATATATCTTGAACTCATTTAGGTTTTTAACTTTTTGTGCCATTTTCCCATCCTTGATTATGGCGTTTAACGTGTTAATAATAGTCTTACGTAGGAAAACGGTTGGAATTTTGCAAACTGTTCCTGGCCACCTTCAAATTGACGTTTATAAATGAGATATGGAGATGTTCATCTTTACATGTGTACCAAGCCCAAATAAATAGTCGGGTTGAAAAAATAGCGGAAAGTCTTTAAGACGAACGCGGTTTGGGTATCCTACAGCACTAGATACCTTCTTGGAGCAATTAATTATTTAAACTTTTGTGACGTCCTTCGAAACAGCAAAACAAAGCAGACTCTACGGTTAGCTTAAATGACACTTTAACTAACTCACGTGTAAGAGTTTGAAGCTATAATACAGAAGCTTCCGCAGAAACACAAAAAAACATCAAGGAAATAGTGAGACGAATGGTTTGAGAAAGAGAAGTGACGACTTCAAACTGCAGTAAAATCGGCCACGTACGACGACACCGTAGTAAACCTAAAAAAAAGAAAAGCGTTCAAAAGCGTGAAATGAGTTAATTAAAAGAAACAAAAGCTAATCTCATCTAGTCATGCACCGGAGATAACCATTCAAATGGTATTGCTTATGGAGGAATTGCACAGCGACAAAGACTATCATTCGTCCTGACATGTTAGTGAATGATATGACATCACCAGAAAGAATACAACTTTGAACGGCGACAGGCAAAAAATACTTACTCACGTACAATTAAAAATAACTGATGGTTTGGAAAATGAAGTACTCGACCATCAAGTTCTGGTAGCTGACATCACTGAAAATGTTATTCTAAAAATAGACGTTTTAAGGAAGTTTGGCTTGCATTCCAAATAAATCAACAAAGTTTTGTGTAGACTACAGACAGCTTAACGAGGTGACTAAAAAGAACAGTTGCCATTTACATAGTTAATAATACTTTAGACACCCTGTCAGAATCTCAATGGTTTCTCACGTTGGATTTGAATAGTGGTTACTGGCAGATGGAAATAGAACCCACTGACCGTGAAAAACCAGCTTTTACAATCGGAACTAGTTTGTGGCAGTTCACTGTTATGTCCTTCGGACTGTGTAACGCTCCTGTAACATTCGAGCATTTACTAGAAACCATTTTGCAAGGACTGTCTTGGAAGACGTACCTGGTTTATCTAGACGACGTGGTTGTGGTTGGAAGGTGGTTAAAAAAACATTTGAATAACTAAAGGAAACATTCCAACTACTACGTGGGGTAAATCTAAAAAATACCACGTATTTAAGAAGAAAGTGCAATACTTTGACCACGTCGTATCTATGAATTGACTAAAAGATAACCCAGACAAAGTTTGGGCATTGCAAGCATTACCAAGACCAACAGACAAACATCAAGTCCGAAATTTGTTTTGATTATGCACCTATTATAGACGATTTGTACCCGGATTTGCTAATATTGCCAAATCTTTGAAAAAACTGACCAAAGAAAGAGCAAAAGGTAGATGGACTGAAGACTGCAAAAACTAAAACAGGTCTCAGTCATGTAGCAAACTTTAAATTATCCAAAAAAAGCAGTCCTTTCACAGGTTCAAGATAAGCAAGTAAAAGTCATCGCGTATTTTATCAAAATTTAGTTCTGACCAGAAAAGAAAGACAAATGGCAAGATGGATCAAGACAGTAAAAATATGACTGTAACACAGAGCACCCTGTCGGAACGTTGATGCTTTGTCCAGAAGATCATATCCGGCAGACTGCAGCAAATGTTTGCGAATCAAATGTCGCCGAAAAACTGTTATGGTTGATGCCGAGTGGGATCTTGCGTTGCAAAAAAAAACAATATTCAGATTTTATTAAACTTCAATTTAGTTTTCTTATTCCTAACATTGGTTTTGTTGCCTAAACTAGTAAAACAACGGTTTAATGGTATGTCACAACAATGTTAGTTAAAATGTTAAAGTTAAAAAAATACTGTCTATTATGTAAGTGTTCACAATAATGTTAATGATAATGATGATGTTAGGTGAAGATGTTAACAGTCCAAAATATTACAGAATATTATAACATTGTCACTAACATCTACTAATAGAAATACGATCTCTTGCGGATGCAATTTGTGTGACGTAAAATTATCACGGAATATGCAACGTTACTAACAGTTGTTTCTCCAATTGTAGGTTACAAGTTAGCAGTGTTGTGGTTGTATGAAGGATGCAGCTTCTTCCAGATAAGAGTTTAGTTAAAATGATTGCAACCAATGCTAACATTACCATTAACATCTTAACACTACAGGGACTTCATTAAAACCTATTTTCCACGTGATGTATTAGTTGAGCATCAACATTGTTTTAGGTTGGTAGTGTTACCACAGGTGTTACCGTTTAGTAACATTCTGTTCACATTGTGTATTATTTTTCGTCGTTTTCTTTATTCTCTATTTTTATATTTAAAAATAGTTCATAGTTATTCAGCACTTTTGTGTTTCTGTCAGTAAGTACTGAATAACATGCTGTAGTTTTGAGGTCTAATTTTTGTAATTTTATATTAGGTAATAACATTTCACAATGTTTACTCCTGAGCAAGTCACCGTTATTGTAATGACGTATTCTGAAACTGAGAAGCGTTACTTGCAATCTCGATAGAAATTTCTTGTATTCCAAGATCAATTCAACAAATATTTTCTAGAAGGAAACTTTACTTACGATGCTTTCCAACAAGTTTTAATAAATCGGTTTTTAAATAAGAATTGCATTTGCAAGAGGAAACCTACAAGAATGCCCACTGTACTCACTGCACATGTTGTCGAAGAGATTTGCAAGCGCATGGAACAAAGTCCTAATAAATTGTAAAATATTGAAGTTGATAAGCTTCGTAATGCTTAAGAACAAGATATAAACATCGGTTATAAATTTTAAATAATTGTTATTACCTATTTTTATTTCGAATAAACAGATATTGTTAAGGTGTCATAGTATTCAATTAATTTGTTAAAATTAATTGAGGAGTTACAAATCAAATTTCTCATTCAGTAATTTTTTTTACGTTATACCATTGAATAATAAATATAAGAAGAAATGCAACTTAAGGGGCGATATCGTATCGACTGCTTGGATCGAGATATAGAGGTCGCCACGTTCGTATTGGATCGAGATTTTTCAGTTCTTGCGTGTCTGTCGACTTGTAAACTTCGGAATTGAATTGAAAGTTTTTCTTGGGTTAACATTGCGATACGATTTTTGAAATTCTGGTAGTAGTAATGTTTGTTTGAACTTTTGTTTAGTTTAAGTGTAAATATATTATTGATTTATTTTTAAAATGGGAAAAGTTACAGATCACGGTTGTGTTTATATTAATTGTGAAAATAATAATACCGAAAACAAAGGTACTAGTTTTCTTAAGTTTTTTTATTAGTGATAAAGTGCGTGCTAAAGAATGTTAGAAAAACTGTGGAAATATAAACATTGCCACAATGGACTTGGAAGATTTAAAACAAAAGAAGATTTGTGAGAAGCATCTTCGGAGATAATGTATAACAACAAAAGGAAATTTTAAACACACTGCAGTTCTTGTTCTACACCTTCAATCAGGTAAATATTTTTAAATTTTTTTTCTACCAAACGTTTAAAAATGGTTTAAATTAGCATCGGAGAATCTCCTTGTCCGGATTCTTATTCTTCTTGTTGCACTTAATTGTACAATAACTTAAAATAATTACTGTAAATCAGTAGCTGAGATCGCTATTATTTTCTACGATCAATGATCGCAATCATGGTATTTAGAATTAATTAGTAATCGACTGTTGCTAAAAAGTCGCTCGTGTAAAGTTAGTCATAAATCTAGCCATAAACATTCGATTTTCGTTTTCCGGGATACAATAACGTTTGGAGTATTGAAAATCAACATATCTAAGTATTTTTTAATATTGTTTCTAAACAATAAGTTAATTAAAATTTGTTCATATTTAGATTTAAAAAAAATATTTACAAAAATTCACAGAAAATAGATACTACTGTGATGTTTTTTTTTTCGACATGACGTGCTATTTGAATTCTGATGCAAACTTACGAACAAATAGTTTAAAGCATTAATAAACAACATATTAAAAAATAAGTTCGTTCTTTCGTAAATTAAATGTTTCTATTTGAAATTGACCCTGAAAAGATTGTTGAGTAATTAGTAATAACTCGTGTTGATATTTGTCTCAAACATAAGATTTATGAATTAAAAATAAATTTGCAATTCTTTTCAAATACGTATTGTCATTTGTAGTTAATGCTTATTGTTTTTAACTTCCTGTGTTTTTATGATTTACCTTCTTGTTTATATAAAGCTAGGTTTTTCCCTAAATGCTGAATGTGTGACACAAATTTTACAAACGTTCTTTCCTAGAAGAGTTTTCTAATTCTCTTTGAAAAGAATGCATTGTTAAATTTCTGTAAACAAAAAAAATATAATTCAATGTTTAAATTCGTGTTACTTTTTTATTAAAAAATCTGTATGTGGTTTAAAATTCTTACGAGTAAAAGAGCAAAGGGGTTATTTTCCTACTTACACAAAATTTTACGATTTTCCGTGAACTACCTGCATACTTAAAGTTTATTATACATTTATTAAAGTAAATATTATAGTGTTATATTAGTCTTATTTGTTTATGCGACAATTAAAAGTATTAATTTCTTTTCCGCAACCGCAATTGTTATTTTATAAGCGATCAATGATTGCGATCGTTATTGTACAGACGCTCGATATCGCGATCATTATTTTGCATAATGATCGATTCATCGTAATTGCATAATCGTTCTGGCCATTGCTTTAAATGTTTTTTGTTGATGTTGGCATGTCGAATAAAAATATCGTTTTTGTAGATGTTAGGGCCGCATTTCTGTAGCACCTTGTCTAATAAATACTTAATTTTTTAAAAAATAAAAAAAATTATAAACAAAATTCTTTTATGTTTATTTTAGCACGCTAAAAGCACTTCAATACAAATCCAACAATACATAAAATATTTTTACAATTGTTTAAAAAAAAATCGCAAAAATTTCGAAAATATTAATACTAATTGCATTTTCAAAACTTTATTTTTAAAATACTAACAACTTAATTTTTTTTTTACTTTTTGGGCTTATTTAGTATAATTTTTTACAGAAGCTGTAATTGTTGATATGAACATCAACCTAAGATACTCAAATGTAGTAGTTTCTCAAACATATGGAAAAAAACGGCGATTGTTATTTATTGATGACGATCGTGAAGACGAATAAATTTATTCTTTCTACAGCTCCAGTTCAGTAAACGAAGGTATAAGTAGACAAGCAATAATACGTAATTTTTTTAATATATGTTTTATAGTTGAAGATACGTCCTATAATATTTTAAAGATATCGGAACGACCACAGTGTGTTCTCAAATTCGTCAAGCCGTTAAGTTTTGACTAAACTACGCAACATAGTGATACAAATGGATTCTCCGTCAAAAATCCTTTTAAAGGATTCATTGGTCAATTATTCTTTCAGAAATTTAACATTAATTTTAATTTAAAATTATTTAAATTACCAGTCCACTAATAACAAATTCGTTTACATATGTTTCGAGCTTTAAAATAATGATGCTCATCTTCAGAAAATCTACAAAAAATGTTTACAACTTTTTTAAATACAAAAAATGTCATATCTTTTCCAAAATATTATTTTTTGTAAGAAAATTTGGTGTTCAGAAATATATTTACTTTCTAAATTGTTTAAGAAGATTTCAGTAAAAATAAGTGATAAATTTGATAATCACTTTTTTAAACAAAATCTAGGTCTTTCAATGGGTTCTCCTTTATCACTTTTCTCAATTTTTTTAAGAAATCAAGTAAAGGTAACGATTTCAAGATTTCTTTTTCTAATGAAATGTTTATTTAATTTTTAAGCTACTTAAAGGTAGTAAAAATAAAGCTATTTAAGCTGTATAGTTGTTTCTGAAAGGTGGTTTACAGTTCCTTTAGAGCTTCTTTAAAACTTTGCTAGTACCACAAAGAGCTGTATAAGCCCGATTTTAATGCATTAAAGGAGCTACCTAACAGCAACATAACTGAGAAATTTTTAGCTACTTAAACGCTTCATGGAGGTTTTAGTTTTTTCACAAACCACTTAAAAGTGTTCTAAAGAGTAACTTTAAAAGCTAAAGTAGTTATAAAAAAGTGGGAAATTTTTCAATTACTACAGTTCATTTATATTAAAATATCAAATAATTTTTTGTTGAACTAGCAAACCAATTTCAATTACGATTTTAAACTTAAATTTTTTTATATTTGTTTCTAAATTGCACCATCTTCCTTTTTTAAAATAATTAACATTTAACATTTTGTAAAACTTACATTTTTTTAATTATCTAGTTACAAATTTTTAGATTTGAGATTGTTCGAAAAAATGTAAGTTAAAAAACTTTTTGTAATCTTAACTTTTTATAAGTTTTATAATTTATTATTAGTGGATTGGTAATTTGAATAATTTTAAAAATTGACGAATAATAACAATAAATCCCCATAACAATTTTCTTTTAATTTAATTTCCATTGTTTTAGTTATTTCTGTTTTCGATTTATATTTTACAAAAATAAATAAATATTTGAATATACATATTTTTTTGTTTTCTTAAATATAAAGCATGATATTGTTTAAGTTTATTTGACATTGACTTGTGTCGTAACAATACAAGCTATTGTTTATGATATTAACCTGTTTTGAACAGGTAAACGGTAAAGTAAACACAAATATAACAAAAGGTTCTAACTGGTACTTCATAAGAAATAAGTAAGTTCGCAAAATAGAAACCACGATTTTGCAGATGGCAGCAGGTATTAGTTTATTAGTTTATGAAAAGAGGGGGTACAGACGGGTAAAAAAAAGAGAAACAAGAGAGATAAAACTACAGTACGATTTTTAACACACTAGTTGCGCCTCTTCTTAAATTATTACTCAATGGTTATACCAATGCAAGCAATGTGGGTTGCCTAACATATATGTCACGTAGGACTATTAACAATAACATCACCGTGACTGGTGTTTTCCTGTATTAACAAATTAATTAGTTTGTTATTTAAATTAATTAACTAATATATATGTATATATATATTATTTGGACTATTATATTTACTTTTAAAACACGTATGCTAAATCTTTGTCTAAATTGCTTCTACACTGGGATGTGTGCTTCGCATAATTAAAATCTAATCTAAACATTAATAATACTTTTATATATCATTAAACATTATCTATTCAATTTTAAAGCTTTTAATAAATTCTAATCACAGACGAAACTTTCATTTTACACCTACGTAAATGTTTTGCAGACTGTATCTTTACTGTTAAAATTTGAATAATAAACTTTTATATTTATGTGATATCATAAAAGTAGAAAAAAATTGTAAATATTTTGTTAAAATTGAGGTCATTTAGATATAACTATTAATCGGAATAATAAAATAGATGTTTTAAAATTAGCAACAAATTTTAAACTTTACTAATAGCAATAATAGTTCGGTTAATTGTTTTAAAATTAAACTAACCAGATCTATTATGCAACTATATTTGTTAACTAGTTTTAATTTAACAACGGTAATTATGAAATTGCAAGGAATGTAATAACTGTTACATTAGTAAAATTATTTCGAGACTAACATTGTTAGGTAAAAATGTTTTACTGTAAGAAGGACATGAGTGCACATACGCGCAGACTCTAGATTTTGTATCGACGATTTCATTTTAAGAAACAAGAGGTCAATGTTAAATGTTAAGTTGTTCTTGTTCTCCGTTTTATTCAGCTTATTGTGCTGACTAATTGAGATTTTATTAGGTCGGTCTTTCTAAAGACTACGGTCATTTATTTGTTAGTTAGGTAAGAATTTCCACTCATTTACAATAAAATTAAAATTTAAGAAACACAATTTACAGATGATTACTGTTGTATATACAGTAGTTAAAAGAGAGTTGGCAACAGTGCGTTACCAACAATATGTGGAATAACCACACATACGGATACACATCATGTAATGTGATCATGCAATAAGTTTTGTAGTATCTTTGGTTTGTACTTAAAGTTATGTTAAATAAATTAAATATGGTTACTAAGTATCGCTAAATTTGAAAAGAACCTGGAAGCATCATAAAACATGGCGCAGTCGTAAACAAAGTGTAAAAATTTTAACTCGATTTGGAGTGATGCTTTAAATAAATTTAGAAAAAAGTAAGAACTCGTGGTGACGGTCAAAAAATTAAGTTTTATAAAAAATGGAGATGCAAAGACCTAAGAACATGAGCTTCAAAGGAAGCGTGCCTAAAATTTAAAGACTATGTGTTAACTTAAGGGAGGGGATATGTTTTATATAGAGTAGTTAAAAGAGAGTTGACAATTGTGCGTTACCAACAATAGGTAGAAAAACCACACACACGGATACACATCATGTAATGTGGTCATGCAATGAGTTTTGTAGTATCTTTGGTTTGTACTTAAAGTTATGTTAAATAAATTAAATATGGTTACTAAGTATTGCGAATTTTGAAAAGAACTTGGAACTTCGAAGTCGACATACGAAGTTCAAGAATAAAATATTTGCAGTCAGGGCCGGGAAATGATCAGCAATGTTATAGATTTTATGAATGAGGTAGTTAATCTGTGTAAACTAATAATACCTTTCAAAAATTATAAAGACAAAGCAATGGCTGCAACTCGAATTTCTGAAAACACATGCAAAAGTATTTTAAAAACAAAAAGACGCATTGAAGCTAGGGAAATGTTGGCAATGTCATCACCTGAAAAAAAACGTATTAAACAAAGTCTATAATCTACTTTGGCATCTGGTTCCGAAGAGTTGACTCGTCGTTTATATAGTTAAAAAAAGGCGACCAACCTTAAAAGGTACGCCATGAAGTCAATTTCTATACGTTAAGTATATAAATGCATATTTCCTAGGCATACAAAAGTGCACAAACAAAACTTGTTCGATGATAGTATTTCAACATTACGAAAAATAATTTTAAAACTTGGTTTTAAACAAGTAATGTTAACCAACATGCATGAATTTATCGCATTACTTTCATTCATTTATAGATGGCAAAAATCAAGATATAACCGTTGGACACTAATGGAGTCGAGTACTATTAGATTAAAACGAATTTTTTATTTAAGCGTTATATCGAAATATAGAGAACAGAGACGATCTATTGTGTATATTGATGAGACAATGTTAATAGTACGCATACCCAATCAAGAGATTGTTTTGATAGGTTCGATTTAGGATTGCAACACCCAATGTCAAAAGGACAGCGGTCAATTATTGTTCATCAGGAGGCGAAATGGGGTTTGTACTAATAGATTACTGATGTTTAAATCAAGCAACTTTTATTATTATTTTGTAATTGTGTTTTTATTGGTATTGTCTTTTACAAGAAATAAATCTGGTGATTTTCACGATGATATGAATCATACTAATTTTATGAAGCGAGTTTTTAGCTTTTACACGTTCTTAATGCTGAAATCGAGATAATTTTCTACTACAATTTAGGCACTTTTATAATTTGTTTGTGTACTTGTTTCTATCAAAAAGTTTTGCAACAATCTAAAAAGATGGCAATCCAATAGTGCAACTATACTAGAGGCTCAGGTAAAGCTTTCCAACCTAACTCTGCAATATTTTTGTGCAATTTTTCTTACCACGTGTAGTCTAACGTTGCCGTGATTAATTTTTTTAGTGACTTATAGTGTACATGTTTGCTGTCCCGCTAAGAACACAGTGTAATCTTATTCTAATGCACACTTGCATGTGATGTGGACGGTGAAGTTTCTCCATGGTAAGTAAATTTTCTTACTACATTTTCGTAAATTATGCACGGGTCTTTTTTGTGACACGCAAAATTTAAAAAACATATAAACATTTAATTAATTAATTTTTTTGCTTAAGCAAAGAATTTTAATACTAAACAAATTTAGATTCTACCCATTTTATCAAATAAAATAATATCTTGGTCAAAAAATTATGTACCGCCATGAAAGCCAATATAAATCATTCGATTAGTTTTAATACTCATAAGATATTTACGATTTGATAAATCAAAAAAGGTTCCATCAAATCGGTTATTAAATTTTAGTTGGTAATGTATTTTTTTTTAATAAAATTTTAATAAATAGTCCAAATATAATGTACATGTACAATAACCAAAAATTAAAATTCTAAGTAAAAATAATCACTTAAAGAATAATTTATTATTTTATTAGTATTATAGCTAAATAGGTAGGTACTACAGAACAAAAGACAAAAGATAACGCACATAAAAAATATTTACTTTTTTCATTCTTTATTATACGCCTATTACTAAGCTAAGAAAAAGTTTTCTACAAAAACAGGTTTAATGTCATTGCTTTTTTTAAATTTCATTAGAAAGTATATGGTTTTATGACAAATATTGTGACCAGATAAATTAAGAAACCTTAGCATATAAAAAAATATAAATATAAAACAAAAATATTGATTAAATCAAAAATGTACATCTGTACGGGTTATGCAATAACTTATTTAATCTATTTTTGTCTACTAAACTAATGTGGTCTACCTTTACATCATACCTAAGAAGCAATTACTTTCTTATCTAAGACACAGATCTACAAAATAAGTAATGTGGGTCAAATGCCAAAGTAACAAAGATGAAGTTATATATAATGTAATATATCATTAAGTATAATAATTACATCATTCCTCGCACACGAGTAAATTGATAAGGAAGACTTGCGCGACCTTAAATTTTGCTAAATAAAAACAGTTGTTGATCGACTAATAATTTATGTTTGTATCCTCATCACGTCGCAATAAAGATATATAATAAGCCGTATAATTTAAAAAATCTTATCAGACTAAGTTTGGAGAAAGTTGCTAAATTCAACAATTTTAAGTAGGAATGTATTGTGTGCATTGCCTTTCAACACACTTAATCTTCCTGTTCGAACACTTATACCGTGTAAAAAATGATCAATATGCTAAAGCGCACAACTCAAAACATTGAACCTTTTAAAAAACCTATTATTATAAAATAAAACATGTAATTACTTACAATAACGATTATCAATAAACTTGATGTGCATCGTATGATGTAGTTGTTTTCTTTATAAATATTTCACAAACCGTTATAAATTCTTTTTTAATTTATTATACAATCGGTTTTTATTTGTCTGTTATGTAAATCTTATAACGTATTCTATAACTTATTTGTTGTACTTATTAACGTCCAATAATTAAGCTTTTAATTAATAAAAGAGTAAAATTGATAAAATACATTAGTTTGTAACCTTATAACACATTTACTGTTTTTAAACAAATTAATATAACTAAAACTGATTTTATTTGGAAATAAACAAAGTTTAAAGTGTTCTATATAATAATAATAGTGCACAAGAAAACAATAAAAGTATTAGTAAACCGTACAGGTTCAAAGAGTTGCCCGATAACAAAAAAAATTGTATTTTTTTAAAATTTTAGTAGTTTTTCTTTTTATTAGCAAACTAAATATTTTATTTATTTGATGTAATTTGTAACTTGTGTTTGTTTTAAATTAACTCTTACATTTACATGTGTGTTTTATTGAAGCATGATAGGCAAATGCCAGGATTTTCCGGACAGTCAGAACAGTAATATAAGTTTAGACACATGTTTATTTGATTCTTTGATGCTAAGCGTTTTTCTAAATTCTTCATAGCATCCCTTGCAAATTTTTCGGTTCTTTTGACCCGATTCTTTCTGTTTTACCAGTTTGTCAACTGTTTTATGACGTTGCCGACATTATTAACCAATTCATTTACGAGAACTCTTCTATATTCTGTTATAAACATTTTATGGCTGAGTTGATTGTTTATTAGCCAAAAATTTACAACATTTGTTACCAAAATCAATTCAAACATAACTTTTCTGTACCATTTCAATCCTCGACGTAGTACACTATAATATGAAGATATCTGGTCGCTATAATCCTCACCTTTTTTTAGTAGTATTGTGCATTTAGGTTTCATGATAATAGTGCTTTTTGATCTAACTTTCCTGTTGATTGCAACCTCGTCAAAATCCGTCACCATCAAGACAGCTCGTTTGTCCATCCATTTTATAATTTTCACACACTCAGCTTGTTTACTTAATATTTTTCATAAGTTTTTTGAACATTTTTGACACGCCCTTACAGTTCATATGCAAAGTACCACCGATAGTGTCTTCTTTGTAAACAATGATTTGGTTAAGAGCAATTGAGAGTAGAAGTTGTCCACAAACAAATAATCTCAGAATCTACCTTGGTCAGGCACTTTTGTATTGACTCCATGACATTGTTTGTATACCCATTGACAGTGCACAATTTATAAATTTTAATTCCATACTTGTAATACTTGTACTAACAAAATTTCACCCGTCATGTGAAGAGTATCATGCTCTCATGAAAAACTAGAATTTTGCCAATGTTGATAAAATTTTTAAAATTTTCCTTTAAAATATTCAAAGCTGTCTTTATTTTATAGTATATAGCCCGTCATAGGTATCCAACAATAAATCATTATTATTGCAGAAGTGAAGACATGTTAACAGCAACAAAAACCAGTCTCGCTTTGTATTATCTACAATAAAGTTATTGCCCAATTACGATAACGACACCAAAATATGGTAATATATCCTGTTTATTAGTATCATTCCAGATATGCAATCTAGATTTTTGTGTAGAATTTGCATCAAGCAATTGTCGCCCATATTTATTAGTTTTGTCGATTATGAGATCATCTGCTACGAACAGCTTGAAAGCAGCTAGCGGAGTTTCTATGTTATCTTCAAAGTAAATTTGGAGGAACTATATCCTTCCATACATCGTCACTCTGTGTTTCTGAATGAGATTTACTCAAGACATCTTCCGAATCATTTTCATTGTTAGACTTTGCTTCGGTAGTATTTACCGCAAAAGTTTGGTATAACATGCAAACTATAAATAATAATTCTCTTATCTCAGATTACTTGACGTAGCATAATTTTCATCATCAAATGTGCTGGACTCTAAATCACTACCAGACATAGCATAGTTTTAATCATTTATAGAGTTATTGCTTAAATATTGAATCAACAAATTGGATTGTCTAAGTTATCTGAATTTGTTTTACTAACTATTTATTCGCATTTTTTATTAATTTCTTGCCCAACTAGCATTCGCTTTGTACGAAAACTCATTTTCACGTCTACACTGCTTGTAAATTTCGTATTAACTAAGCAAGGCACGTGTTATTGCAAGCAAAAACAGGCATTAGTGCAATTTTAGTCCAAGAGAACTGATGGTGCACTAAGATGATACCACAGTAAAGCCTAGTATCGGTCCCCGGGGACCGATAACGCAGTGAACGTGTTGAGTTGGCGTTTGCAGGTAATTCAGACAGCGTCGGCTATGTTGCTTTCAATTTGTTTAACATTTTTTTAGCAAGTTTGCTGGGGTTTCGAAACGTTTCCCAGAAAATATTAAATTGTGGGAATTTTCTCCGGAAATGGTGACGCATATCCAGTAAGCCGTGCTACACGAGTCAAACGGTTTACACTTGTGGATTTCGCCTTTTCAAGAATCTATTGATAGCGATAGATAACTCGCGCCTCACTCTAATTGTTTTCTACGTATTGTATATTGAAATTTTAATTGTATTCAATTTGCTAATGATTCATTAGCCTTAAACATTTAAATTAATTTGAATTTTCCATATTAGATATTTTAATTTTTAGCTATCAAGAATCTAATTGCAGATCATATTAAATCATTTTATTCAGTCATAAATTTGAAACATTTTTTATTTTTTGTAATGCAGTTTGTCTGGAGCACGTTGACTACATATGCTACTAACCAGGCGCACTAATTTTCGTCTTTCCATATGTGCAAGATTGAGTGGAAAATATTTGTAAGAAACGTCTTCATTCGTTCTTCTATTTACCCTGTAAAGGAAGTCAAATATTACACATTGTGATAAAATCCGTTACAATCTACAACTTGTTTTTTACTTCTATAAAAAAATCGCGACCAAAGTTACTGGTTGAACAGTAGTGTATTACACCATTTTTAAATTTTGTAAAACTTTTCCTTGTTTTAAGATATTTTCCTCAATATAAACAAAATGATCGATCCACCCAAAAGCAACTATACAAGTACACAAGTTAATTTATAAGATTAAAACGCAATTCTTACATTACTTACATAAAAAAAGTTACGTTTAACGTAAGTAAATCTCTAATTTTCTTTATTACAAAGTAATTAAAAACTAATAAAAAATAAAGTTGTTTTCCAAGTTACCCCGGAAAGAAAGAAATGTAGTAAACAAACAATAATACTAAATGTGATACTATTTCATTTTAAATATATTAACAATAAATTCTCTTGTTTCTAGTCATTATTGGTAACGCTCTTACCTATTTCCATTATTTCACAAAATAATATTACTACACACAAAATTTTTATTTTTTTAGTTCTAAATCAAACTACTTTTATTTTCTTTTGATTAATTTAAATCTTTAATATAAAAACTAAGTTATTGAGTTCAAAAAGCTAATGTGAATAGGTAGAGTAGTGGGAACATTATTGTTTTTGTATTTTTGAATTGAGGGACATTACATTTGTCAAACACTGTACCTAAAAGTAAAATATGAATCGCATTAAAATCAATTGGTGTAACAAGATACATGATTAAGATTATCCAAGAAGTTGTATGTAGTATAGTGTGTAGTATACTCACAGTAAGGCATTTATCTAAGCCGATGAATACGACTTAAAGAGTTGTAATGTATTTCCATTGTTATTTAGAATTATGTGAAATAGGTGTTGTAAAATTGAATACACGCAACAGAACCAATTGATGAATTTCACCGAGTCACAAAAGATGCTTATAATTTAAAATTTCCACTAAAAAGACTATATGTAGAATATCAAGAATGAGATTTAGAAGATAGTTAAAAAAAGTAAACATTTTGTTATAAATTCAGATATCAGTCTTTTTAAATGATGACGCCGGTGTAAAACATGTAAAGAAAGTTAAATGTCATTATTAAAACAATGGCATTTTACAGTAATGAAGTTTGGACAATAAAAGAAGAAAATAAAAAACACTTCAAAATAAAAGAAATGGAGAATCTACAACAGTCTTTGAATGTAAAGAAGACGGGTGAAAAACAAAATATATTTGAAAACAAATGTTAGGAAATGAAGAAAAGCCGAAACAATTGTTTACATGAAATGCACCAAAAATAAACAAAAAAAAATTGTCCACAAAAATCATAAAACAAAAGCATAGGATATGCTATAAAAGACCAAAACTTGAAAAAAGATATGACATACGACAGAGAAATGTAGAGATTAGAATTGAAGAAGCAGTATATAATTATTTTTTAAACTATAAAAAATGATAAGAACATTGGTAAATTTTTTGAACGTTTTTAGTAATTTATTTAATTTTCTGATGTTGACTTTTCTGATTTAGTAATAATTATGTAATCAATACAATGGCAGATTTATATAAAAAGTCTTTTTAAATCAGAACGAGAATCAGAAGTACTGTCGTTCGTATCAATTAGTAACGTTCTCAATGTGCGACGCATGCAATGTCGTCTTTACTTGTCAGCTTCTGAAAGGTTCCAATATTTGGCAACTTTTTTTATAATACCACAAAAAGCGTTAGTTCTTACAGGTTCTACATATACTTTTTTGTTAGCTAATAAAAAACCTACGTTAACTACCGTTTGCTAGTCTTATCTTACGGTATTCTTCATACAGTTTAATTCTATTTGTTTTAGAAGTTAAAGTAAAAACTAGTTTTTCTTTGGTTTTATATTATATAATGTTACAGTTATAACCTATTTTTTTACTTTGATATTGTCAATTTGTAATGAGCAACACGTTTTTAGCAAGGATTATGGCGACTTTTATGAATAAGAATAAATCTATTTATTTAAATAAGACAAATATTTATGTTTTTTTAGAATTAGTTAACTTAGTAAAAAATACATATTATGTAAAAGTGAATTTTTGTCGAGTTAGTCAAGTACTTTCTCAATGTTTTTTAATTTGATTTAATTTTGAGATTTGTTTTCAAGTTCCATGTTTTATGTTTGAAAACGTTTGCTATTTAAAAATCACTTAAAACATACACACGCTAATACTTCACTAATTAATAAAATGGTTAATAAAAATAATGCAATAATGTATTAGTTTTTTGCATAACATTACAAGTTTTTAAACATTGTTTTTTTATAGAACTTTAGTAGTTTTAATATTTATACTGACGCGCAAACGACATAAATGACTTAGAGTAAGCAAGAAAAAAATTGAAATGCTTGATAGTAAGTATATGTTAAAACATTGCAATCGTTAATCAAAAATTTCAACAAAAAAAAATTAATTGGCTAGTTTTATTCGTTAATGATACGTATGCACCTTCGCTTAAAACCATTAAACATTTTGATTAATTCAATATGTAACATCACATTTTGTTTACTGTTAAAAAAGTAAAAGTTGGTGACTAAGCTTAAACAAGAGTATATAAATTTACATTTTACATACAAATTACTTATTACCAATATAAATTATGACTAGCAAAAAGAAAATAGGGAAACCCATACATCACGTGCATTTTTAACACGAAAAAAGAGTTTTATAAGGCTTAAATCCGTTTAGAAAGTGATTTTAAATAATGCCAATCAAATGTTTTTTTTTAGTACAAAACTTTTACTTTTTCCAAAATACATTTATATTGATTCATTCACTGCACTAAAAAAGTTGTTACTTAGGTACAAAAAATAAGAGAAACTATATATAAAAAATCTTATTTGATTAATCATAAAAGTGAATTGAATTAAGCAACCTATGAAATAGTTAACCCAATTATAGGACCTCAAAGACGTATGTTTGAACAAATTACTTTCTTTTTAAAGCAAATAAGGAAGTAATCAATTTTCTAAGGAATCCGTGTGTATTATTACTATTAAATATTAATAACTAAGCGTTTTTTAAATCCCTATAGTTCCAATTAATGATTTGCAAATATAAACATTCTTTTACCGTTTTAATTAATTTTTTTGTTATTATTAAGTTATTTTTATTATAAACACAAGTTACTGTAATCTTGTAAACTCCAACAAATGCAGAATTTGTAACAAATAGCGAACTTAAATAAGCTTAGTATTATCTGTTTACATAAAACAAATAAAAAAATAATTACATCTTCTATCGTTGTCTTTTAAGTTACATACAAAATTTATAATTAATTATTTTTTTATAATACGTAAAATAACTAATAAATTTAAATTTTATCTTTAGTTGAAAGTATATCTTTAAATGAATAATGACTTTATACATAAACCTTCTCATATAGAAGTTCTCAAGTTCCTTTCAGCTAATGTAACGTTTGATTTATTAAATTAGATTCTGAGGTATTGCATAATATAAGATACAAATATTTGTAGTTTGTTCATAAATTGTACCCCTAATAATAAAAAAAAATATATCTTTTGTACAAGCAACCATGATGAAGTTTATTACGACTAAAGATTGCTTTGCAAAAGGTAAAAGTGTACCAACAGTACTTAATTTTTTTTTAAATAATTATTTTAATCATTTTCTTGTAATCGTGCACACTGAGACGTTAATTATCTATATTTTATCTAGTTCTGTGATTAAATAACCATAATGTGGTTGAAACCGAGAAAGTAAAGGTAACGTCGACAATGTTTTACTTTGTAATTATATTTATAAACTAAACCCAATAGATATTGCGTATTCTCACAACGCTAGTACTACAAGAATTGTTTAGAAGTAAATACAAAGACTAGTTTAAAAAATAACTTACACTTTAAATTAAATACGGTTTTTGCTTTTATTGATTTCTAACTGTGGCGGCTTCTCGGTTACGTCATTTTGTCGATTTTTAATTTTTTGGAATATTTTCAAATTTTTACATGCCAAGCCTTGATTTCGTTAAAAACGTTAAAGATTTATAATTGAAAAAAACAATAAAAACTGTTAATTATTTCTTTAGGTTTGTTATTATTTACAGAAAAGTAGTATTATTGCATAATCTTTACGTTTTTGGTACTTTATGGAAGAAATGTTTCTCAATGATAATGAATATCTATTTACGTGCGTTCTAAAAACTCTAATTTACTCTTGCTGATTAATAACTTTCATAATTATTCTGTAAATTTTTATTACTTTTGGTTTTCCCCGACCCTGACATATTCGTACTTCCCGCTAAATGTAATTTCTTCGATTTTGATACAAGAGATATTTGCTGAGGTACGGATTACAAATAAAAAAGACTAATATCGAGGAAAAGCTCACCAAAATGTTTCTCACTTTCTACCCTGTCCAGTCTTCTCCGTTTTTGATTAATTGATCACTTTACTTTTTATATTGTTTTTTTGTTTTCTGTTTGGAATCGGCAAATTTGCAGAATATATAGGGGCCTAAACCGTAAAAACATCAAAGGTTAGGCACAGAAAAAAGAGAAAAGTGAATAAACTTAATGAGTGAACAGGCAAAATTATATAAGCCAATTTTAAATTTTATAAAAAGCAGAAACTTTAGAATAATCCAAACTAACCGAGTCTTAATCTCAAGAACCAGCGCTAGAAATTGTAGTTGGTGCTACTATTGATAGGTACTCCTGAAGTAGTACCCAGTACGTTGGATGTAGATAAAAAATGCTTATCTCCTAAGCATGCCCCTCTTTAAAAAAGTGTAATTTACATAAGAGAAGAACATATTTTTTTGTGCAGTTAAAATTAGACCAGTTGCAATTTTTTTTAATTTTATCGTAGTTTTAAGAGTTGTTGAGGTGATAAAAGCTATCGGCAAATGTAAGATGGCTTACATCGTAACTAAAATATTTTATCCCTACAAAACTGTTTTAACTGCTAATTTGTATATAAATATTTTACCACGTTTCCCCAATTTCAAAATATTTATAAATTTTTGATCTAAATTTAATTACACCTCAGTCAATGATAAATGAGACAAAAAATCTAGCTTGAAGATTGAAAATTTGAAAGAAACCAGTAACAACAATGGACAAATAACAACCTTGAGTAAATCATTGTCATTATTTGGTAAACAGTAGAATAGAACCAATATGAATCCGCAAGAAAAAAGTTATGTTAAGTGAATCAGCAATCTGTGATTACGGTACATTGGAAAAATTTAAAACTGAGGTACATAATGTGATTTTGAGCACTGCAGTCAGTAACTTAGATAATAAGTTTACGAAAAATTAAAATATATATTTAATTGTAGCAATATTTGATTCCAAGCGATTCGTCAATCTCCAAAAGGATACATTACAATCAAGAGCTATTAAATTTTGCAAGTAAATGTCCGCATGATAAAAAATTTGTGCCTTATCAATTAAATATAGAGGATTTTTCAGATGATAATACTTCTTTAAAATGCCAGTCATTTAAAGAATGCATTCTTTGTTTTTATATTTTTTTGCATCAGTACAATTTATTTTCGTCTGTAACTTCTGTTGCCTGTGAGAGAAGTTTTTGCAACTTCAAAGTAATTAAGAATCGGTTAAGAAACAGTTTGACGCAAGAACATTTATCAAAATGTATATTAATGGCTGTAGAACCAACTAAGTTATGATAGAATAGTAGAAGCATAACTATATAAATCAAATTTCCATAGTTTTATTCTATTTGGGTAATGTTGAGACTGAAATGACGCGACGTAAACTTGCATAAATAGATACATGTTTACTTTCATTATTGGAATACAACTAAAAAAATTAAATTAAATTGTTTTATTGTACTTTTTAAAAATAGAATATAAACAAGGATAATAGATTTTTTTTGACATAAAAGATCGAAAAAATTATGGTATAAGAACGAACACAGTAAAGAAATAATTACATTGTCGCTAGCTGTTAAGATGTTTCAAAGACTCAAATTCAAACTGATAAAAATATCTTGATGACTACCAAATTTTTAAATGAATGGCTTTTTTACATAAAATAGCAGAAACAGCAAATTTTGTACGAAAATTAAACTTCTGTACCAAGATGTAATCAAAAATTTTTTTAAAAATGTTGAAAAAGTAAATATGATGGAGCCGGGACACACATAAAATAACAATTGTTAGTGCTATAGCCATGGTTGACAAGACATGATAAAATGTTTCAAAGCAAAATATTTCTATTTTTTTAGGTTGTGTGAAATTAAAAAGTTTCCGGCACATGACAGTAAAAAAATACAGGCACTGCAAAGTCAATAAAGGAAAAAGGTTAATGATATATAGCAGAAACAATTACACATGCTGATCGTTGTGAAAGAGAAAATGCGTCGTTTTAGAAGTTCGTATAGATGTTGATAGTAATCTGTCAATTTATGCTACACTTAGAGATGTAGCAGTTTAACAGAACCCGAATGTAAAAATTATGCCGATTATAAAGAAGTATTGCGTGAATTTGTGCAGAGACAAGTTATCAACAACAAGATGTTTTAAAACTTAGTAAACATTAAAAACTTGATTGATCAAGCATCTTCCACCTACTTAAAGCAATAAAAAGTACTGAGTTTTTTCAATAAAATTAAGTCAAGTTAAATTGTTAAAACATTAATTGTGTTGATGTAATTCTGTAATAAAATTTCAAATTGTGTATACAACATTTATATTATTATTTGTGTTTTGTTTTACTTTTTTTTTAAATACGTTTTATTCTTTTGTTTGTACATACTTGTGTTGGTTTTTGAGAGAAATCGTCATTGATCCATAAATATTTCTAGTTTAACCAATTAGTTTTTTGATCAATTCGATTGTTAGAATTTTCTATTCTTTTTATTCTAATGTTTCGATTAATTCTAACACTTAACGTATAACAGTATTTTTTTAATAGATGGTTTTTATTTGCTCTTATATAATCATTAAAATCGTACTGTTCGCCTTATCAAATTATTGGATTATGTTTTTAATACAAAGTCTTGTTTTATTATTTTTTGTATACCTCATGTTATTTTTATACAGTTAACCGCGTCGTATCCATGTCAGTAGTTTTTATTTTGGTTTTTGATATATTTAATTCTGTTTTTTGAAATGTTTCTATGAATTTCCGAATTTTCTATTTACATAACAAACAACATCGTTTTTAAAATCTTTCAGTTTTGTTTTTAATGTCTGCAATCTAATTCAAAATAAAAATTTGGTTATAATGTTAACTAAACAATTTATTTTTATAAAAATTAAAACGTATAAACATTACTATAATAATTTATTATGATTCTCCTTGTGTTTGTTTCTAAATAATAATTGTTTTTTCCAATAGGAGATCGGTGGTAGGCAAAAATTATTTTGTTATGGATCCAGTTCTTTGCGACGTTTCGTAGACTAAAATGTGTCTGCTTCTTCCGGACAAATTATTCTGCGCAATAATTAGAATTAAATTTTGACCTGTAACTGTTAACAAGGATCGAATTGTGACAATGTAAAAATTACTTAATAGTCTTATTAATAATTATGCATTATAAAATATAAATAAATATGTTTTAAATGTATACAATTATTTAGTAAAAAATTTTTCTCACAAAGGTATATACTAGTAATTTTGTTAATTAAATTTAAGTCATCAAAATTGCTCTTATAGTTTAGTGCAATTATTGATAAAATTGAAGAAATTTAAATTATTTAAATAACAATATGTTTATTTACATTAAAAAAATATAGCAATTACATAACTATTAAAAACTATATTGATTTGTTACAAAAATTGTTAAGATAGTACACAACAACTTGTTTTAAAAATGTAATTAAAATGAGAAAAAATGTTTATATATAATGCAAAATATGTAACTATATTAATAAAATAAATGCCGCTAAGTTAAATCAACACTATAAAGGTTATAACTGTACATTCTTAAATTATGAAGAAAAAAAATGTTTTATGAACAGAACATTAACAATTTTTTATGTCCAATAAAATTTTTTTTTCATATATTATACAAAACAAAAACGTCGTATCCCATAATTTTGATTTTATTTTAGGTTCAGTTCTTTTGAACAACAAAATTTATTATTACTTTTAATATTTTATGACACTCGATAAACTAAAAAATGCTCTTGTATCTTAACGTTTACGTTTCCTATTCAACGGTCTTATTCATGTGTATTTATTTATTACTCTGTGGCTTAAATAAACGTTACAACTCAGTAAAGATAATGTATTTTTTAACACAAAAATACAACAAAACAGCAACTTGTTTAAAAATAAGTAGCACACAAAGCACGTTAAATATAATTTTATAACCGATTAACAACGTTGTCAAATCAAATTAGTTACACTTACAATTGATTCAGTAGACAGTACTTTAAAGAATGCATCAACAAAATTAGATTTTAACAGTTTGAACGTGGCATCGTATATAATACAAAGCACGCGTTAACAATAAATAAAATCAATTGATCGCAGCAAAAAAGGTATTAACTATAAAGATCACTGATAAATACTCTGATAAACATCTAAAAATCATCATAAAATAAGTATTTATATTCTTTCTTAAAGTCTTACTTTCTTTTTTTTTTACATCTGTCAAGATTGTCTACTAGTGATAATTCCATCTCTGGTTAAAATTTGAAATTAATATTGTTATTGTTTTCTTACTTAAATTTTGAACTGGAAAACTAGTTGTATAAGACAACTAAATTAATATCAGTGTAAAAATTTACATTTTTTACAATTATAATAGGTTATTATCGATTAGTAGTTTTTTGAACAAATTTTTAAATTGTTAAGCATTTTTTTAAATTTTCGTCAATTATATTGTAATATCTGATCAAAAGTAACTAGTAAATAGTTATATTTTTATAAGTTTAACAGTCTCTTGGTGTTTTGCATATCTACTGCTCTTTTTAGATCTTCTAATTTTGTTACTTTTTATTTACTAAAATACTACGACCAATAATTACTATGCGTATTAATGCATGACAAAAACGTAAGCTTTTATTTAAAAACTATATTTTAAGAACAGTTTTGTTTCTTAAAGTAATTTTTGTTTTATTCAATAATAATTTTAGTTTATTGTTGTATGTAGATAAATGTTGGAAATCTTAAATTTATCATTTATCAAAATATTTATACAGTCGTATAATTAGACAAACTTAAAATTAAATTAAATTTATGATTTAAGTTTGTTAATGTTAAATATAGCCTAGAAAACAACCTGACATCAATAAATACATCAACAAAATACTATTTTAAACAGTAGTTCTATCTAATATAATTAGGTCGTTGAATTTGAGAAGTCTAGAATATTTAAACGTGAAATTTGAAATGCAATTGACTCGAAAAAGTAAGTTTAAAAGAACCAGCTTTTTAATTGGCATAGGTAATAGAAAAGCACATAAACAAATATAATTAAATTAAAATAGCAAAAAAAACACAAGAGTAATAACAGGATATTTTGCTTTGACAAATATTAATTTGCTTGAGACAGTATCCACAAAGTATTTTATTTACAATCAATTTATAATATGATAATTGAATATTCTAGAAAAATTTGGGAATCAGGTCATTGAAAACTCAAATGCATTAGATAACACATCTGATGATATATAATAAAAGCAAGTTAAATTTTTTCTTTGATAAGTACACATGATAAAAATTTGTATTCGAACCGCTCCGGTAGCATTTTTATTATGAACTGAATTAAATAATAATTAATGGATTATTGTTACAATAAAACGTTTGCAAAAAAAGGAAGGTGATACATGCCAAACAAGTGAATTATTGCCAATGGTGTGGCTTTTATAAAGAGAGAAGCCCAGTGTATTCAATATTAACCAACTACAAACAACAAGTCGTGACAGCAACTGGCAAAAAATGTACAAAACAATTATAAAAGATTTAAGACTGTTAATGCTGAGCATTACTTTCTTTTATGATCTCAAAAAAAAACAAATTAAAAAGAAATACAAACTTATAAGAAGAAAACAACATGTTATTAAAGCTTTTATCAATGATTTTGACATTAAGGAAGTCTTTAAAATTTAAACTAATATTTTACTGTTTACGTTAAATAATTGTTTCCAACTATTTGAAAACTTTATCAAGTTCATAACATTAAGTCATAAAATATTACTTTCCTGACTAACTCAAAAATACCTCTTGCAGATAAGTAAGTTTTCGATTTCTTAACCCAAACAGTACCGTACTTGCAAAATTGGTTGATTATTTGTTTGAAGTTAATGTTTATCTATTATAAGCATTATAGAATGCATGGAAGAAATAGTTTTTAACATTGGAAGCCCTAGCTATATCACATAATTAAGGAGCATAAATCGAAAACCAAGGTTTAACAGAACTGCATTCGTTGCTGCACAATCCAGAATTAAACTTAATTGAAAAAATATAGGCTCAGGTTAAACATTGTGTAGAAACCTATAATATTAAGTTTTGAATTTTAATAGGTGATATTAACTAAATATGTTGTGATTTTAAATATAATTTCCAGTTTATAACATTTTTCTTTCGTAACTTTGGAGTGTGCACTGGAAGCAGATGTAAATTCTATAACTTCTAGTGAAGGATTTACAGGTAAATTATTATTATGATATTGTATTGAGAACCTATCGGAAGCCTAATAAATATATTAAATTTATTCTATTATTACGCAATCTCAAATTAAAACAATTGTAAACAAATTAAAACCATTTCACTTAGAAGTAACTGAACTAACAACCATTAAATTAAATAACAAAAAATTTAAAACTTAAGGTTGACTAGCAGTTGTTCACAACGTAATTACATAAAGAAATGATTTTGAACTAAACTGAACACTTTAATGCTAACCCACGTAATACACTAATTGGTGTTTTGCAACCCCATTGTCTTTGGAAAGCCGCAAAAACTTTGCCTACAGGTTTTTTACAAATTATGCAAACTGTACATGAAGTACAAAGGGTACTTAAATAATAGTATATTATTTTATAGAAAATTGAAATGTGATTTTTTGTGGCAAAGTTGTTGTTTAGTTGACGAACGCAGTGAGTCCAAGAATTACAGATAAACCACAAAAAGCACTTTGGTGACAAATACAATATACTATTTTTTTGTAAAACGTATGTAATTGTAATGAATTTAAACAAAATTTGCTAATTTAAAAAACAAAAACCTAATTTTAATATCAATTCAAGCAGCATTAAGAACATTTCCAATTGGATAGTAAAAATTTTAACAAACAAAAATTATTTAAATATAACTTTTATTTAACTATAAATAATAAATACATGTTTAGAAAGATAATGCATTTTATAAATAATTATTTTTATTGTAACAAGCGGCACTGAAATATTTTTGCGGCACTAAAGTACTTCAAAAAGTGTCATTTTAGTCTTGCTCAAACTGATAGTGAAATGCGTTTGACAAAAGATATCATTTTTTTATTCAAAGATTATATGAATTGTTGTCAAGTGTAAAAGAACATGTCACACATCAAATAAAACAAGAAAATAAAAAAATGGTTTATTTATTTTTTATGTACTAAGGAAAAAATGTAATTTTATAAATGTGGCTTAAATATTCTATACTTTAAAATACAGAAAACTAACAACTTATTTAAAATAAAACGCAAACGTTTAGAGTCGCTAATGCACGAAACTCGCTTTAATATTTTCTATATTTATTTTAAAATTACAAAAACAATAATTCGATATTGTAATACTGACTAATTGATTGTAGGGATAAATGATGCAATTATTAATTTTACACTATGACATAAAGTTGTATTTAATACACAATGTTTTAAAAAATTAAAATACTTTATTTTTAGAATTGATAGTTTACTTAACTTTTAGAGATTAGAAGTGCTTAAAATAAAATGATTAAAAAATATTGCTCTAATAAAATCAAACATTTTAAGTTTTTCTGCTGCTTTCAATTTATTACCAATGAGCGGTAAAAACTGTGTAAATCATATTTTCAATTATAAATAATTATAATAATATAAAATATGTTTATATATTGTTTTTATAAAAATATTATCTTAAAATTATAGAGTTTTATTTAACAAGAAACGTATAACTGCAGTATGTAAAAAATGTTTTTATTACGTAAACATTGGTAATATTTCTTACCTAACAATGTACTGCATTTGCTTTAATTTAATATACTATTTTTAAAGATATTAGACAAAAAACAGCAAAGTAAGCGATAAATAAATGGTTATCTAAATAAGCACGTGAACAAAGTAAATGCAACATTTAATTTTACGGAAGTTTACAAGTTATCATATAATAGTGACAACGTTATCAACTCAGCAGCTTGAGAATGCGATTCATGGCGTTGAATATGGCAGACTACATATCACCTGCTGCATTTTCTCCAACAAGAAGAATCAGAACGACCTCGCCTATTACAGGTGACACAAATTGTACATAACATAGCCTCGAGTCAAGGAAATAAAAGATCTAATTTTAATCAATTCAATAATGAAACGAAACGTTCATTAATGAACTTTTACTAAATATAACTTCTAAAACGAATACAAAAATATAAGTATTATTATACGTCACTCCTTCAATTTAATTTGAAATCGTATTAAATTATTTTTTTTTGTTTTAGAGAGAAACCTGGCTAACATAATTAAGTCCTAAGGCGTTTGATCTTACTCTAATAATCTTTTATATTGACTTCTAAGATGAAGGATCGTTTCTATTACCTATGAGCTATAATTATGTACGTGAAAATCAATAATAATATAGTAGATTGGAAAATATTTGTACTATTTAATTAATTTATTATCAAAGTGTGTAGAGATTACTTGAAAATTCAATCTTTCTCTTTTAGTATAGTATGAACATTATATAGTATTTAAATCTTTAGTATCTTTATAGCATTTTATTCAAATTATCTATTACAATTTATTAAAAATAACGTTCGCAACACAAAAACTCTAAATGGCGTTATCGAAAATGTCGATAATAATAGTCAAACTTGTTATGACAACTACGTTGTAATTATTTTAATACATTGGTAATTTACAATGCAATATATACATATATATATTACTAAAATAATTGAATTATAATTATATTAATAATAATAATTGCCTTAAAAGTGTTTTATAACAGGTGTCTCATAAAAACAAAATGCAGGTATTTGTATTGTATATTAATTGTTTCAACAGTGCAATACGTAACTAATTTACACTTAAAATACTTGTTTGAAATATAAACTATTTTAAATGTATGTGACAATATGTACATTTGATCATTTCTGTTAGAATGTAACTGTGCAGTTAATTACTTATTTCGTTTTTACGTTTTAATTATATATAATTTACTTTGTAATCTGAAATAAAAGGATATATATTTTGTTGTAGATACTTTTAAAAGTTTTTTTTTAAATGTCAAATTTTAATAGAAAATAAGGACAATTATATTTCTTTAATTTACATAATCTAAGATACAATACAAAGTATGTATAAATAAAAATAACAGGTAGGTACGTTATTTATCTTTTTTAAACAATTTATAATTAGAATAAGTAACATTAAATTTAATACAAAAGTTTTATATTTTTAAACAAACCAATTTTAATAAAACATTATTAATTTTTATGAATTTAGATTAATATCGGGAGTATTATGTTTTATTTGATTTATTTAGTTAGAAATTTTCTTAGCAACAAATAAAACAGTATTTTATAGACATTATCAACTTTTTAAAGTGAAATTAAAGTAAAAGAATCTGTTTCTATTTATTAACTAAAAGGAAAACTCCCATAATTGGTGTAGAAAACGGGTAAGAAGATGCAATTAATCAATTTCAATTGATTTCTGCTATATAATTGATACTATTAAACAACATCAGGTTTTCCTAGATGATGTGTTATTAATTACAATAAATTGCTCAAAGTAGTTTCACTTTGTGTTTTTTTTTTGTACTTAACTAAACTAAAATATAGTTTTCGTTACAATCAAAGACTAAAAAAACCAGTTAAAACTGAGATTTATTATAATAAACAACCTTAATTTAATAATAATCAATGTATAATGTATGTATATTGTAAGAATTTATTGTAGATACTTATAAACACATACAATATAATTTTCTATAATGGCAATGCTTAGGTATCTGATCCATCACGTTTTGTCTTGTTATATTCATAATTTATACAAATCAAAAATTTGAATATGTTATATTTCACCCTATTGTTAAAGCAGTCAAAATATATTGCAGTTGCCAACCACAATAATAGGATTTATTAAGGTATTTATTACAGCAGCTAAGTTTGCACAAATAAATGTCAACGTTCTATGATAATGCTTTTGTTATAAATGCTAAAAGAGCAGCACAAAGAAAACGTTTGCTGCAAGAGAAACATGCAACTAAAAAAGCGTTTTCAAACGTTGCAGTAGGTGAATTCTTGTCGTAGTAAATTAATATACGTCTGACACATTTTATTGTTACAGGTATACATTCTATAACTTAAGTTTTTGATGCATTTGTTATATAACAACATTCAAAAAATTTAACTCAACTATAAACATAAAAAAAATTCAAAGCAACTATTAGTCAGTGAATATGTTGCCTAAAATAGTAACCTAAAACTAATAAATAGTTGCAAGTGTCTGGTTGTGTAAAAATTCTGAAAAAAATCAATTTAAACAAAGTTGGTATAAAGAGGTAAAACGGAATTTAAAACACGATGATGCCAAGTTTAATTGATTTCAATATTGATACATACTTTTTCTAATTACACAGGAATTATTAGAAGATGATTTCAGTCAGAGGTTAAAATTTTCCAAAAGTATAATGTTGAAGTTTTGTATTGTATTGAACGAAACTGCTAACCGTCATAGTTTGAGATACTGGAGCGAAAAATGTAGCGCATACAAACATGTTACAAAACCTCATGGTACTAGCCATCCTAAATATTGCCAATGAAAACAAATGCATAGTTCTAATACTTCCGCATTTTGGAATAGAAGTTCGGAATTATTTAAACGCTGATTTTTCCAATCGTTAGACACAAAGAATTTAATGTAATGTAAATGTAATGACAGAAGCAATGCTACACAATATTTTCAAAAGTTTTTACCCTGCACTGTAGGATGAAAATTTTTGAATATTTACTATAACTGCACTTTATGTGTTTAATTTTGATGTTTGTTTATAAAGTGTCGCCAATAACTGTGATACCTTATGTAACAGTTTTACAGTTATTGGCCTTTCCGTTCATTTACTGTAATAGTTAAATATTTTGTTCGTTGTAAGTTTTTTCATAAAAAGGCTCATAGTTTACATAAAAATAACGATTTTCTTACTTTTAATGTCGCTATTGTACCTTCATGGCCAATAACTGTCACAATAATGTTTATTTTAGAATAGCAGCAAACAGATATGTTGAAATAGAACTTTTCTTATTTAAGATAAAAATGCTTAAAGTTGCAAAAAACAAAAAATACTATAAACGTTACAATGAAAAAGATTTTCAGAAAGATATGGCTGCTGTAGCAACAGGAATGCAATTGCAATTCAGAATGTCTAATAAGTCTACCAACAATACTAATTGAAACTAAACAAGATGTAATAATAACTAGGATAGAAAAGTGTCAACGAAACAGATTTCCGCGTTGAAAAGAAGCCCTAAAAGCGCCTGTTAAAAAGTTTATAAGTAAACACTCCCGCGAAAATCTATTCAATAATAATTTGCACGAAGACGGCTAGTATCGAAAGTTTTTAAATTGTCATCCCACCGTATGACTTAGCAAAAATGAAATATAATTAATTATTTGGAGAAAAAGCGATACAAGAATATTTTACACGCGAGCAAGATTTTTAACAGCGACGAGACTAATTTTGTACTATGCCTTTGAACAAAAAAGTCCTTGATCTAAAAAGAGCTCGTAACGTTTACAAAACTGATACGGCACAAGTAAAATCCGCCTTAACTGTAATGTTGTGATTTAATGCTTGTGGACAACTCTACCGTTAAATATATATCTTTATAAAAGGACGCCTAAACATATTGTAGAATCAGTTTCTAATGTTAGGTCCTAGCTTCTTTAGATTTTGATTGGATAAAACGAAAATTTTTTTACGAAGATACAGGCAACGTGTTTTATTTATACACACCGAGCAAGATTTTTAACAGCGACGAGACTAATTTTGTACTATGCCTTTGAACAAAAAAGTCCTTGATCTAAAAGAGCTCGTAACGTTTACAAAACTGATACGGCACAAGTAAAATCCGCCTTAACTGTAATGTTGTGATTTAATGCTTGTGGACAACTCTACCGTTAAATATATATCTTTATAAAAGGACGCCTAAACATATTGTAGAATCAGTTTCTAATGTTAGGTCCTAGCTTCTTTAGATTTTGATTGGATAAAACGAAAATTTTTTTACGAAGATACAGGCAACGTGTTTTATTTATACACACCGAGCAAGATTTTTAACAGCGACGAGACTAATTTTGTACTATGCCTTTGAACAAAAAAGTCCTTGATCTAAAAAGAGCTCGTAACGTTTACAAAACTGATACGGCACAAGTAAAATCCGCCTTAACTGTAATGTTGTGATTTAATGCTTGTGGACAACTCTACCGTTAAATATATATCTTTATAAAAGGACGCCTAAACATATTGTTGAATCAGTTTCTAATGTTAGGTCCTAGCTTCTTTAGATTTTGATTGGATAAAACGAAAATTTTTTTACGAAGATACAGGCAACGTGTTTTATTTATACACACCTGGATAGAATATTGAGTGACTTTAGAAATTTAGAAATCATCTTAATCGCGTTTTATCTAAATGCAACCATAATATAACAACCAGCAGATGTGTCCACATCTAAACCTTTAAAGGACGGATGGAGAACAGGAATAATAGAGTGGAAAATACATTTTTTTACAAAAAAATTGACTAAAGTGTGATTTGCACCGCTTCAGAAAACCGTAATTGAGGAATTTATTAGACCTGAAATCATTGTTAATGGTTTTCGCACGTGTGCACTGTACTTATAGAACCCAGATAAAATTGATTCTAGTAAGTGTATAATAAATTTGAAAACATTGTTGATCAAAATAAAATTGACCAATTTAATAATTACAAAATATTAACTAGCAGAAAAAAAACTTTATGGTTTTATACAGAATTTGGAAAACATTTCATGATCCTAAATCATCAAGAAATGAAATATCTACAAACGAAATTATTTTAACAAACGACGGAGTTGACATATAGTTTTACAATCTGGAAAAACGCCTCAAGTGTAGAAATATCTGAAAAAGAAGTTTTTCCCGCAAGCCATATAATATAAATAGCTAATACATTTTTTAACCACGTTCCTCTAAAATTTCATGAAAATGAAATTGCTGAAATAATTTCTGATTTGACTGAAAATACTTTACTTCTATAAAACAACAATTTAAATGCATTTGATATTGTAAACAGACCGTTAATTATTAAATCTAACGTATTTAATGCAACAGAAGATATACAAGATAATGCGTGCAACAAAAGTATTAAAGGTATTTTACAGAGACTCCTGTGTGTACCCAAAACACCTGAAAGAAACAGAACACAAATAACTGAAAGAATGCCTTTCGTTATAACTTCTTTTAGCTGGAAAAAATTAAAGACAAACAGAAAAACGCAAATACATACCCAAAAAAAACAATAGGAGAATACGAAACGTGGAAGAAAAGCTAAGTAAATATTAAAAAAATTGTTAAAAAATAAAGAAAGTGAAATTAAATAAAGCAAAGATACAGCGTACAGCACCGAAGAAAAGTGAGATACCTTAAAAACCTTTGTCGTTTGCTACGAAAAAGCGTGTAGAAGTAAGACCTCACATTCAAAAATAATTAACTTTGCAGTGGAGTTTGTTTTAGTTGCAAATTTAATATTACCAAAAACAATAAAATATGTTGCAATAAATGCACAAGAACATATCACGTAAAATCCATTGTAAATAGGGAATAAATGTAATTCTAACATTTTTACTTGTATGAAATGCCAAAAATATAAATATTGTTGATATCCACGTTTTAATCCTGTTACGTAAAAATGAAATTTAAACATTATATTTTCTATGTCGGGGCCAATAACCACAACATAGTGACTAATAACTATACATGAGCGGCCAATTACTATATTTTTGTGAGTCTAAATATGTTTTTAATTATTCATTAAAAGTTTATAATTTTTGGTACTATATGAGATAATAGGATAAAACTAGACATAATGACTGAAATATTCTAGGTATTATTGTGTTCTATTTCATTTATTCTCTGTTTTGCAAATAAATGAAAGTGGGCATTGTATAATTGTTTTTGACAGATATTATTAAAAAGATTAAACTTAAATTAAAATAAATACAGTTTTAAGTTTTTGATTTATTTTTATTTTTATTTATTGATGAAAAAGTAAAATTTTTCCTGGTCTCTGCCATTTTAAATTAACTTAACTATGTTTTCTTTTATATAAAAGATGTTTTACATTCTATATAAAATTTGATTATATCACTCTCACTTTTTAAATAATTTTCACTGTTCAATTCAATTAACTAAAAAAAATCAAAACAGCGCTTCTTAAAAACGTGGATAGTCGCAACTAAATTAAAAATGAGGATAGATCATGTCAATATATTGTCGTATTCCCAACACAAATAATGAGGTTTTTAAAAAGTCTTCTGACACCAGGGCAGCTTTATATTTTACCAGAAGAGCTCCGTAATTCTGGAAGTGGTCGTTCGATACGTAAGGTAGTGACGCTAGGCACTCCGATGTCGGTATCAAAGTCACTTTAAATGTCAATCACCCAACTAATGGTAACAATTACCTTGAATTGCTATCACCTTGATTAAAACACAGGTTAGCGATTAAACATTTATTGAGAATTATGTACTGAGACAAACGAGAATGGTTAATCAACGTAAGACCGAACATAAGACTAATGATTTCTAATTTTGGGTTTACTTATATACTAAGATTGAAGTTACAAATTTATGACATTGGATAACCAATCAGGTCATTTGTTTATCAAATTTATGAGACGCAAGAACATGTACGTCTTTATCTAATCTTACGTAATAAGTTATTTTTATTATGATAATTTGAGGTTGAAAGTCGTGCATTAATTAAAGTTACAGATTTATGATTAAGGATAACCAATCAGGTCATTTGTTTATCAAATTTATGAGACGCAAGAACATGTACGTCTTTATCTAATCTTAAGTAATAAGTTATTTTTAATATGATAGTTGGGGTCGCAAGTCATCCAACAATATACTTCAGAAATGTAAATTAAAAAACCCTTAGTTAAAAAAATCTAGTTATTCCCAAGTCGCGCTTTAAGAAGTTTTATTTCAAAAAATGTAAATAAATACAAACTTAGATTTTTGCATAAAACGACACATGAAATTCTTTTTTACTCGAAATACGGTCAATCTAGCCAAATATGTTTACTTATATTCTTTGTTTACCAACGATGTAGTATAGTTAAACCGTTTTATGTTTGTATTAATACGCCTTAAGCTTATTAGTTTACCTAAACCGAAATCATCGGAAAAAAATAATTTTGTCTATAAAAAGCTGTTCTATTGAAGTAGTTATCCATCGTCAAAAATAAATTTTGTTTAGTTTAAATATTTGGTATAAATCATAATTGTCAATAATAAAAATATTTATTATGTATTAACAATTTAGCTAGTAGTTACGTCTTAGTTTTAAAACGATATTACTTAGTTATTACTGATATTCCATTCAAACAAAACAAAATACTTGACTGCTTAACGATCTTTAAAACAAAAACTGTTAAAGAAAAAAATTAAACGAGTACCATTAAAATATTTTCGTCTGCGGTTAATAAAACAAGAATAACCATAAACAAAAAAAAGTAGTAAGATAAAACTGAATAACGTTAAATGTTTTTGTACATTTATATCAACTAAAAATTATAAATAAAAGTTATATAGATAAATCACAAATTAATAAACATAAGTAAAAGCTGAAAATAAAATTACATTATTAATAACACTATTCTAATAATCAATAATAGAAAGTAAAATTTTTCTATAAGTATAAGGTTAATTAAATTTAATTATTTTCTTTGTTACAGTGACAATCACGAAGAACAATTATGGAATGTATATCTGTGACAATTTTGTAATAATTCTTAGACGACTAACTTAAGAGCGAGTAGTATTTGAGCTCTGTTGGGAATAATAGGGAAAGTAAAATGTTGTGACATGCACGCAGTAACAGTGTAACCATTTCATTAAAACGTTGTCTTCATGCATTATTGTTTTAAATTATAAAAGTGTAACGCATTTACTGATTTCGTAATCGGTTTAACTTTGACAATATGTGAAAACATCCTATTGTTCTTAACATTTTTATATTGTTTTGAAATTTCCATTGTTACGGATTACTACAAATTATATACTCTAATTTTAACAAAACTTTCAATATTACTATTTATAGTTTTACAAAATTATTAAAACATCGGCATAAAACTTGACATAGCTCAGGTTTGTACTTTGGTTAGTATTTTTAAACAAGGCAACTTTTAAAAATTAAGTGCTATTGAACTAAGCTGAGACGGGTTTTAAGTGAAGAGAAATTGTAGGTCCTACATGGGGTATTTGACACGGCTTCTGCAGTTTTTTTTTCTTCCAACGATTTGCTTATACTCGGTTAAACTGGTTTGTACAATCGTGACTACACAATTTTGAAGAAGCGTTCGACTAATAAAATAAGCAAATTTGTAAAGCACATACTTTAAAAAAAATTATGTATGTACATGATATTAAACAATTTAGCACTTAACATTATATTAAATTTAAATAAATGAATTTTGTTGTTGTCAACATCATAATTTACTTATACTAAAACAGTTAAGAAACGTAGCAATTGAGTATTCATTGTCATTGAATGTATAAATAAAAACTGTAATAAAGGAATTAAATAGATCATTTATTAAACCTGTTTATGTGGCGTGGTAAACTTTAGAATATTAATTACAGAAGTAATTCATAGTGAAAAATCTAACAAAAGTATGATTTTGTAGGTTAACTATAATCTTTCGCATGACATATAAGTAAATAAATATAAAACGTAATGGTTTTACAGAAATAAACCTATAATTATAGTAAATGAGCATTCTTTGTTTCTATCAACATTTTATTTATTTAGCTAGTTAAATTTAATTCAAATTAACATTAAAAATTATATTTTTCACTTTAATATTGCAAATAATCATTTCTTTACAGTTAGATTAAATCTATTATAAACTGACCTAAAGTTTGTTTAAATTTGGTTGACAATAATATCACGCTCTGGAAGTTAAGTAAATCTTGCTAATTAGACCACATGGCTTCGTGTTAAACCTCTAATTAACTATGAGAAAATAAGTGAGGTGTGTAAACAATTAGGGTAAATCGAGATACATATTTAATTGTATGATGTTTCGGAGTGCATTTTATAACTAGTATTTTTAATAATTGCAAGTATTTTAAAAACCAACACAAGTAAGTAAGTACACAAGTACGTTCATAAGTAATCCTAAAGCAGTACCAATGCTAACATTTTTTATACAAAGCAATCCCAAAAACAAGTTTTGTTTAATGATTAAAAATACAATTAAATAACCCATAAAGAAATTGATGACAATTTACATGCATCAACTCGTTTATCTTGTCAATACCTATTTAAATAATTTAATATAAACATTTAAGAACCAGTTCAATTTTTTATTGTTATCGTAATAATTACACGCTATTTTAAAACAACATTAAAATCGTTGTCCTGCACCTATAAATGTACTAATAAAGAACTCACATTTTTTGTGTTTAATAGAATTGTTTTATGGCAAACACTTGTTTTTATAATTAAAACGGAAGTTAATCCACGTGCTTTTAATTAATCTATCTCAAAGATATTTACTAAACGCGTCAAACTGGATAAGTTAATTATTTTTCTAAATAGAAAAAAAATAACAACCTAATTTTTTATATGCCCTCAATACTACCATTCACAACGTTATTTAGTTGCCTCAATGGAATCTCATACGTAAACTATGTTTAAGCAAAAATCACTTTATATTTAAATTAATAATTACGTAATATTAATGCATGTTTTTTAAAGAAAAAATGAAATACTAAAAAAATGGTTCTATAAAATACTAAAATCGTTTGCTTTCAAAGTTATTAAAAATTATATAATTCTGTTATTCGATAAATTACAATCACACATTTGACTGTTTTTTCATTTTTTTACACATTTTATTTTACAAAGAGCAATTACCATTTGTGTGGGTTATTTTATACGTAAACACAAACCTAGTTTTGATTTATTTATATACTTATAGACTAATAGATAATTAACAAAAAAATATATAAAAATTGATAAATGACAAATTTAGTATATCAATAACATTAGTTTTGTTATTAAAAAAAATTCAATAGGTTAAATTTTCTTTAGATCATTATAAAAAACGTAATTAGTAACACTAACATGGAATAAATTCCTTTCAATTCTAGTATATGTAGATAATTATATGGTGCATAACTTATAATGTATTAAAGACGTTTTAGTTTTTTACTCTATTAATTATATTATTGTTTTATTGCATTTTAATTAGAAAAAACTTTCTAATAAATTGAAATGGAAGTAATGTTAAAGATGCATCTTAATGTTAAATTAGTTTAGTTATTCACAACATAAGTGCCAATTCTAAACAATGAAACGTCAATAAAAGCGAACACTATTATAAAAGTGAAAAACTAATAGTTAACAGATTGTTCGTTAAATTGAGGTACAACAAAAAGTTTACAATAGATATTCGGTAAGGTGAATCAGGGCAGCATTATAAAAAGTGTAATTTAGAGCATGCCTCATTATAATTTTACAAGATCATCTATAAATTATCTAAATTAAAGTTGAAGTCATGTGCAAACTTGTTTTCTTTTTTATTTTAATTTCTTTGAAGCATTTTAAATAATTAATAGTCGACGTAGTTAACAGTAACAGTGCAAAAATAATTACTAACACAAGCACGTTTTTTATAAATACATTTACAGAAAGCTGTATAATTATACTCTATTGTAAATAATTCAATAACAAATACATTAATTTCTATTTACTTACTGTTAGATAATTTAAAGATTGGCAGTTGGTATTTACACTTTAATAATTATCCATAGGTTTATAAAGTTTAAGGCAGACGACACTGAAGACACGATCACGATCGATAATATTGAACACGAGGCGAACGCGCGTTCAGGTGTTAGCTGCAACCAGCACCACGAGAAGCAGCTACCAACTGGCTACAGCAACCGTGGATGGCATACATCTTAAGACAAGTAGGTCAGTAGTAACTCTCTCCCAGACACCCCTCGAAGGTGCTGTATGCTTCACAGCGTGTATTACACCTAGCCTTTTTGATAAGAGATAGACACAACCTTCAGCAGGGTATCGGTATTATTGAATTATTTTATTATTAATTATGTCTCCTGCTGAAAATAATGGGTTATTAAATATTCTGATGCAATTCAAAACATTCCTGTTAATTTTCACTATAAAAAACATAGTTTTTTGTACTTAATTAAAATTTTTCAAGTTATAGTAAACTACAGAAAAACAACGTTAAATAACTACAAAACAGAATGTTTTAAAAAATTCACTTTTAAGTACAATTTTTTTATAATAAATTTTAATGATCAATTTGTTTATGATAAAATTGATATAAATGATATACGTATTTGTATTGTCCGTTTAAAAATTTCTATAACGAATATTTTTGTTTTAAAAAATGAGTGGTATCGAATAATTCATTTCTGTTACATCAACGTTGCTATAATTTGTCTTATCTGATTTTTTCTAAATTTTTAATTATTTACGCTATTTATCTCATAATAAAAAAAATAGTTTGTCTATTTATTAAAAATTTGCTAAAGTTTTAAATAATTCAAATCACTAATTTTGAAAAGCCAGATACATGTTTCTTACCTTTATTGTTAGTATTCCAAATACATTTGTAAGCCCAAAAAATTGTATGTATAAACTTAGTCAAATAACCGCAAATTATTTTAGTGTTCTTTTAGGGCAGAATGTTTAATTTTTGTTAAAACTCTCTTCATTTACTACAACTACAAAAACAATTAAATTTGGTTATTATAGGTTTTAGTTTAACCAACATGTATTATTAAATTTTATTGAAAACAAATAATTAAATACGTGTTTTTTACAAAATTATTAAAAAAATAACTTTATCACTAGTCCGGAAAGTGCTATTTTGCGAGTATGAGCCTATAAAGGGCGAATCTTTACAACGTACTTTTAGGACGTGCGATTAGCAATCTTATTTGTGCCGACCTTCACAGCAAGTTTTTTAAAGATAATTTATTTTATTAAATACCAAAATCTGTAATTTTAAATTTCATTTGTTTGTACAAATATACTGAGTTAAAAAATTTGTTACAATTTAATTAACCTGATTAAAACTATTATTTATTTGCATTGCTTAAAAATGGATACTCCTGCACATTAAAAAATGATTAAAAATGTTTTTTAGCAGATAAAAAATTGCAAAAGTTATAAACAAATTATCATGAAAAAAAAAACATTTAGTTTTTCGCGAATAACTCAGAAACTACAAGAGATAATCGAAATCTGTCCAAACTCTCGAAACTCTATCTCTAATACTAATAATTTGAAATGAACGCTGAAAGTAGGCCACTAAGTGACTATTTAGCGACGCGCGCGGCCTCTGAAGCGAGTACGTCACATAAAATAATTTTTTTAAGTATTAAATGTTACCTAATTTTTTTTTTAATATGACGTATTCTTAACACTTAAACGTCTTGTTTAAAAAATTGATCTAACTTAATTTTTGAACAAGTTAGGCGATTGTTAATTAAGAAAATTTTTATAACCTCCGTCATCAATGCAAGCAATAAAACTTGTTTCCATAATTAACAAAAATGTTCGCTTTTTAGAGCCTTTTTTATATGCATACTCAAGATCACGTCAAAAAACATTTAAAGGTGATTATTTTGTTTACAATAATTGCAACTTGCAAAAAAAATTCAAAAATGTTAAAAAAGTTTTTAATGTTTGTTACGGGATTACTGTTTTTGTATTGACGAAAAACATTTATTAACGTAAAAAAAAATTTTCGCCCCATTGTTTATAAACAAATTGACTACTTTAATATGTTTATTTGTTTATAAACATAATTATTATAAACAAACTTTTATAAATTTTTTGACGTGATCTGGAGTATACATATAAAAAACCAAAAACTTTTTTTGTTAATTAATTATACAATTTTCATTGCTTGCAATGATGACGAAAATTAAGACATTTTTCTTAATAAGCAATCGGCTAAATTGTTCAAAAATTAACCTAGATCAATTTTTGCAACAGGACCTTATTCCCTAAAGTGTTGACAATACACCATAATTAATTTTTTTTTTAAATTAACATTTAGTACTTAAAAAAATATGTTATATGACGTACTTACTTCAAAAGCCGCGTGCACATCCCTAAATAGTTAGACGAAGGTTTACTTTCAACGTTCATTTAAAATGATTAACAATGGAAATACAGTTCCAAGATTTTTTTATTGGAAATTTTCTCCTCTTTAAGAAACCGTTGGAATTTCGATTATCTATATAGTTTCTGAGTAATGAAAAACTAAATACCTGTTTTTCATCTTCATTTGTTTATAATTTTGGCTATTTTTTATCTGTTAAAAAATTTTAATACCCTTTTTTAGACGTCATTCCGAATCTAATGTGCGATCGCTCATATTTTTAAAAGCTATTTCAAGAATTAACACGTTTTTGAACTTGTTTTGAACTAATATAGTAGAAAAACAAAACTTTTGTTCCGAAAACTGTTTCGCAAAAATAGATGACGACACTCATTAGAGGAACACTTTTGTTTTTGCGCATACTAGTTAGCTTCGTTTATACGCGCATTACTTATAGCGTAATTTTAAAACAGCTAATTTGTTTATATACAAAAAAATAGGGTTCATTTTTAATTGAAATAAAATTTCAACAACTGTTTAGGTAAAGTTTCAAAATATTTATTCAAAATGAGAATAAAGTTCTTTTTTGAAATGGACTGGTGCTTTACATACAGGTCTATTGCTTTACAAGATTATCGTTTATGGTAAGTTGTATATTATATTCCTCCTTAACTGGACTTAATACGATTTTTTTTAAGGTTCTACTATGAGGAGGAATGATATAAAGTGCTATACCACCCTAGATTTTACAACTTTAAACAATATAGTTAAGTTTTTATCCAACACAAGCTACTTTACATATAACAATAAGATCTATATTCAAAAATTCGACACAGCTATGAGCAATTCTGCATCACTTATCTTAGCTAACTTGGTAATAAACAATCGAATTAATTTTGTCCTAAAAAACCTTAATTACCAACCAACATTCTTAGTATGTTATGTTGACGATATTATAACATGTATTCTTGATAGTGACTATACTTTAAACATTTTCAATAACTGTAACTCCCACTTCAAATTTACGTTTGAATTAGAAAAAGATGGTTGTTTACCCTTTTTAGATGTTAAACTTATCAAAGATTCGAACAGAAACGGTTTATTTACGGAATGGTACACCAAACCAATGGCGTCTAATAGGACCATTAATTACTTATCAAAACATCATCACCACCAGAAGATTAATATTATTAAATCAATAAAAAAGAAAATAATTAAACTTAGTAGTCCACAATTCCACAATAACATTTTAAAAAAGATACTCCGCAAAAAGAACTACCCTAACAACATAATTAACCTAATACTATTTAACAATTACGTAATTAACACTATTCCACCGCCACCAAACGCCTCGAATTCAAACTTAACTTACGCTTCCATCATCAATGAACTAACTAATAAAATCATTTTAATATTAAAAACAACCAACATGCCATTAGATACTTACAACAGAAATAACATCTACAACATGCTGTACACAAAAAACAAAGATTAAACTAACATGCTTGACCGACATAGTGTTTTCTATAGGACAAACAAAACAAAAAACATTTAACGATTAAAAAACTACAAAAATGATTGTGGAAAGAAAAAAACCGAATTAGCGTTAGCATTATACCATGTTAAAACGGGGCACAATTTTGATTTTAAAAGCCCTTCAAATTTAGACGTTGAACCAAATTACAGAAAAAGATTAATAGCGGAAACGATTTTCATAACAAAATATAGTAATAATGTAAATTTTAACAATGATACTCAAGCTTAAGCACTACTTATAAGAATCTTATCACCAAGATAAAGTAATGTAAGGTTTCACCAGCTATGTCCGTAGTATTTTGTCAATCAGCCTTGAATTGAATAATTCACAGTATGTTCTCAGAAGTTCTAGCAGAGTACTTTCAACTAAGTCAGTAAACTTTTCGGTTTCGGTCAGCAAAAAACCGATGTTTTCAGTGCGGTCGTTGCTCAGAGTTTTTTGGAGTCTAGCACTTGTAAGTTTTCTACGTCTCTACAGTACCTTCTCCGCGAATCTTTTTTTGCCTTTTTAATGGCATTGTTGTATCTTGTGAAGCTGGTTTTGTATTTATCTTTGCTTTTTTTGGTTGTGTGTTAATAGGTTTCTGGTGCGTGTCCTTGCTTTGTCAATCTCTCTGTTCCATCAAGTTATCCCGTTGGGGGTTTGTTTGACAGTTTTTGGGCACCTGTGGCACAGTACTTAATTTGACCTGCTAAAATTTCGTTGAACAAGTCGGTTGAAATACCCGAAAAATCGGGTTTCTGTATTCCATTACGAGTTTCTCGTCTGATTAAACATTGATTCAAATGTATCTATAATCAGATAAAGAAGGTTTATCTGATACATGCCACATTTGTAACACTTTGCTCGCTCTTGGACTAGCAAGCGTAACGTCAATAACGTCACTGCGCCACACGGTTATAAACGTAGTCGCATCTCCGATTTTTATTAAGTTTAAATTGCCTTTTGGAAAATTACTACAAATTATTTACTTCTTGAATTTGTGTTTCTGCTTCTCTACAAGGTGTGGTGTGCATTGGCATAGAATCCAAGAATCAGTAGTTTGTTGGTCCTACTGTTATTCAGCCAATGAATATCCTCTGGTAGTTGGAAGTAACCGGATTCGATAATGAACACCCTTCTGATGCCTTCCTCTGCTACAGATGTTTTAGCAGTCACTGGGTCTCTAGAACATAAATCCCACAATGGCATTAAGTTTACATTGATGCATGTGCGAGGGTTGTGCACAAGTTGGGCTCCAAGAAGTCATCTACCTGGACAGATCAACCTTTTTATTGTTTTTTTGTGGATCTGTAACTCCTACTACTAAGGTAATATCAATATCCTGTGTCACGATATAAGCACTGTAAACCGCTCATGCTGCCCTACAGTAAAGTATATTTATCTAAACAATTTTGAGTATTATATTTACCGTCAGTACGTTCTTTCCGGTTTTGGAATTACATTCATTGCCTCGTGAACATCACTTGTAGCATCCGGTTCTTTGTTGTCATTTTTGGAGTTGGCCAACAGTGGAGCATGATCTTCAAAAATTCACTTTTTCCTAGAACCCCTTGTGCATAAACAGGGCGTATTGGGTTCCTTTCAGATCTGGTTTATTGTTAACCACCAGCCACGTTTCGGTACTGATGTTGTCCTGTACCGATATTATTTTTAGTAGGATGGCCGGTTTTAGCGATGTTCTCGGGACCCAAGTGATAACCTTTTAGGGTATAGGAAGATCTATAAGATAAATAATCTTTCGTTTTCTATCCTCCCCTAGTGGTTTCTTAATGTTTGACGTGCCGAATAGCAATTATCTGGTTGCCTCGTCTGCGCACGTTGTTTTCACGAATCTCCCTTGTGTACATTTCTGAAAACGTGGAAAAGCTTGTCCTTTCTGCAGTTCGTCAATCCTTCCAAGTATTGAGGTTTTTATGACCTCGGATTTTTCATGGCTGATGGTGTTGTCAGGAAACCCTATTGGTATGATTGCAATAACAATTCCTGTCAGAGTGTCCCTAAATGAGTTTTTTGGTTTCCTTCAGCCCTTCGACTTTACCTGTCGTTTTTGTAACGCCGGTGTGCTACTGCTGGAGAGGTTGCGTTTTTACGTTCTTGTTGCGCCGGCAGTTAATACAATTACGTGCACAGTTTGATGCCGCCGTTGCGTTCCTAACGTGCCCGCCTTTGCTTCTTGTATAGGTAGGTTGTGCGCTTGCGTTCCTGCCATTGGAGTGGAACCGGTTGCCTGAGTCTCCGTCTTTTTTTTAATTTTGTGTCGGTGGTTCAATATATGTCTCACGAGTACGAAGGAAAAGAAAATCATCATGCGCAGTGCTCAAATTCGCACGGAAGGCTATATATAACGGGGTTTGCCTGCAGCCGCGACATTGGAGCCAGTGACGACTGCTCTATCCAGCCACGCATCTATGGGTCTAGTCCTCCCCACCTTAAATTTAAGTTTTTGATAAGATTATCTCCTCTTGTTCAAGGCAATTAAGCTAAAGCTGTTTACCCGTAAGACATGTCTACAGCAGCAAGAAGTTTAGGTTTAGCTACTGTGCCTGCTGATCAAAATCAATAGAGCAGTGACAAGCATTGTTACCCCAGTGTTGGCTCTTGCCACGACAATAACACAAAGTAAACAGAGTTGTTCCGGCTCAGCTAATGAAGCTGCGTACCGTCACACCCTCCTATCCACCACCTGGAGAAGCCCTCGATAGGTACCTCAACCCACGGGTGCTGTTAAAAACGTAAAGATAATAGTTTCTTCTACATTAACACCTCCTGACTCAGTAACATCAGCAGTAGATATTTCCATATCCACTCGTACTCAAAGACACCTATTGCTCAGATCACTATCCAATTATCATGACTTAAGGTTATAGTCCACGTTTCTTACTGTTGCGTTGTACTTGTTCTTGTGTTCAATTAATTTATTTTCAATGTTAGTTCATGTGATTAATTGTTTACACAGTGCAGGTCAAGACACCCCATTTTTCTAGTCTGTAAATGTAAGTGTAATTCTTGTAGTATTAATTATGGATAACTAATGTTAATTTACCTGTCATGTTATAGTTACAATTTTTAATTAAACAGAGGCCTAAAAAAGTGCGCATTCAGCTGCACGAAACGTCGTCTTATATAGACACATAAACTGTTTTGATGCCCCTCTTTATAGAAGGACCTTAAAGCAATCGTGTCAAATTAGGTATCATTTATGTAGATGCAGTAAAAATTGTTGAAACAAAATTTCAATTTGAGTACAAATTATGATTAAAATTTAATCACAACTAGATCAATTATAACCGCTTGCGTCAATATTTAAAGGTTATATTTAGTGGTAAGTTACATTTAATAGCCTTAAAAACAATTCTTACAATAATTAATTAATCTGGTAAATATAACTTAAAAATTAAGTTAATGAAAGCCGTTAATCATTAGTATGTACTCAAATAATGCCCAACTGTGTTAAAATGCAGAAAAAACGAAAATTAAAGAAAATCATATACAGATTATGCAGCAAACATTTGTGCTAAATGTGTTGACTGAAGAAATTAATTACATAAAGATTCAAGATGAGATATTTTAATATTGTTTATTTGACGTTGCCATGCTTTTTCTAATTTGTTTTGGTATATTAAAAAACTCCTTATTTACAAAAATTAAGAAGTATTTTATAAGTTTTCTTCATTATACAATCTAACATCTCTAATGACGCAACTTCCAAAACTTTGGGCCGTGGTTAAATTTTACTAGTCATGGTAAATGCAGTAAAAAGCAGTGTTTCTAATATGAACATAGAATTCTTCCAAATAGTAGTAGAAAACTGTTTCAAAACAGTCGTAATTATAATCAAATGTATAAAAATAGTATGTATAAAAATCAATTGTTTTTATAAACTTTTCAACTCTGTTTTTATTTTTTCTTATTTGCCAAAAGTTCCAAATATACTAATACAATACTGCAGTTACTAAATAACTCAGTTTGTTAGTTGAGTGTTATGTAAACGCATCGAATTTTATCAAAGAAAGAAGTTCTGACATGTAAATACGTATGCAAACCTCTATTGCCGCACCTTATTTTATAAATTTCCAAATATAGCAACATCTCATCAACAAATGTTGGCATAAAACAACCAAAAAAGAAAATTACTACTTCTAGTTAGAAAATTGTACGTAAGTACTGTATACTGTAAGTAATTTTTCCAGCCGATTATACTGCTTGTAAAATACATCAAAGCGGACGGAGGCACGAAACATAATTTATAAATAATGAAATATTTATATAGTGTTTATTTCATTATTTATAAGTAATGTTTAAAATAAATCATGTTAATAAATTGTGTTGTTATTAATTGAGGTAAAACCAACAATAATTGTTGACTGGCCTGAAAAAGCACTAAAACTAACGAAACTTTTCCTTAACAACAAATAAAAGTTGTTTTTATTGTTGCCGTTCGTCCACTCCGAAGAATCTTATCCATAAAATAGGAAAATTCTTGACTAATTAGAAACTTTTGTGAGGATTTTATAATTATTTCGATTAATATAAAGTGATTACTGACGGTGTACTTCTTGCATTCATAAAATTACAATTAAATTTGACATTTATAGCGCTATCAGGACTATTTCAAAAAAGTTCAACAACTTTGAAACAATATTTTCATTACATAATTCTATTGTCAGCAGAAACATTGGAGTGCGCAATGTGTTTTTCAGCATATGAACAAAATATGAAACGCCGTAATTCAACAATTACAAGTAAGTTTGAGTCAATCTTGATTGCACTGAAACTCCTGTGCAAAAACCTAAGTGTTTGAAATTTAGTCTGCGATGCTATTCATACTATAAAAATATGCATACCATTAATTTTTTAATAAGAATAAACTCAGCAGGTATAAATACCTACATAGACCGAGCATATAGAGGAAAATGATCTCACAAAGATATTTTTAACACATATTAATCAAATAATGGTTTATAAAATGATTCAGCGATTAAAAGTATTTAGGGTATTTACAGGAAAGTGCAATAGAATGTATTGCCGCAAATTGGTAAGATTAGGAGCACTTAACTTATTAAAAACAATACTATATGATGATAAATATTAAATAAGTACTCATGTACATCTAAATTGAATTTATAAGTAAGATACATATTTCTGTAACTATAGAAAATTTATTGTAAAAAAAGTAATATATTTAAAAAGTAAATTTTTTGTAATTTAGGTATCATTTTTTATATAAATGCTTTACCGAGAGATTTCTAAAATTATACAAATGTTGTCGTATAATACATATACAGCAAAATGACATTTTTTAACATTTAAAATAAACATTCCTAATTGAATCTATGTATGTATGATAATGTATTTACAACTTCAGTTGCAGTGATTTTTTTCCCAATTGTAGGACATTTGATTTTAACATAATATTTGAAATCGTTTGTAACTCCATCAGGAGTGCTTACTAGCCATGGATGTCTAGAATAAATTAGAAACCACTATTGTAATATTGTATTTTAAACATATTTATTTTAACACTTCCAAGTCGATTCCTTTTGTGAATAAAAACAGTATGCAATTTAAAATCTAAACCCGTTTGACATTTTCTGTTGTTGGCCATAACAAGTATTTTTATTCATAATCAAATTGGGATTCATATATTCCTTTACTTTTTTCATCCAATTTGGAGACTTTTTGTTTGAGTATGTAAATTAAACTGTAGTTCTCGTAATATCTTCATTATTCCTCACATATAGAATTATCTTGCCTTTTTGCTTCACTATTAATTTAAATGCGCTCTGCTTTGCTTTTCATAATTTTCTTCTGGTAAATTTATTTTGCTGTTATGGATGTACATTCATAAGTTATCTACTATAATGCTTTCTTTCTTAGACACAATAAAAAATATCTTCTGTGAGAGCATATGCAAATGCAAAAAAAAGTAGATATCATAAACAATCTAAACAGTACATATGTACATTTTAAAACGTTTTCAAATTTTGATATTGAATATCTGTCGAAATATTGCAATTTGACTTCGTGACAACAACATGGCAGTATTCTCTGATTTGCACTGCCCTTTTATAATCAGCTTACTTGCTTTTGGTTAAATCTTTGCTTTATTGTTGAGGCATTGTGTTTACATTGAACCCGGCATTACAAGAACATGTATATCTTCAGTTTAAACAATCCTTCTGCATATTGATTGTGAGTATATAAAGATCTTATTAAAAATTGGAGGATTATAAAATATATGCATAAATATTATTATCTTTTAAATCACATTTCACAATGTGACCAGTCAACATTAGAGATTCACTTTTCCGCAATGGTCGACGGCTTTCTCCGATATAATTTATAATATCACTTATGGTGATCTTTACAGACAGTCTGATACTTGTAGAGAAGTTTAATAAAAACAAATAAAATAAATCATCTTCTCCACATCAAACAAAAAACAACTTACACGCACAATACATACAGCACAATAATGACTACATTTGTAATATGATGAATTTACCTGTAGTAAATAGTTTCAAATAAACGTATAACTCCGTTAGAAAATGAGAATTTTTATCAAGGGCGCATCTATCGGCCTAAGTTAACAAGTGTCATTTACAATTATAATGTCAAATCGTTGTTACAATTAAGTTGTCCGTAACCTTAAATATCGCTATTAAAAATGGCACATAAAAACCAATATAATTTTATTTTATTGGATTCAATAAGTGTCTATATAGATTTTAGTCCTGGTAATTACTTATTTAAACTATTAAAATTAAATAGGAAAATACAGATACAATTATTATGCTATTCTGTTAAAAACGAATAGAAAACCATTATTTTTTTAAAAGTAAATACCCTTTATAGACTCATTGAAACCAATAAAAACCCATACTTTTCTAATAAGTAATTACCAATAAAAACTCAATATCAAATAATATTTTTATTGTGAATTCCAAATCAAAACATTTTACTTTATTATCTATCGGGAATTCCTTATTAATTCCAATAAATAGGATGTTAGCATTCAAATTTTCTTGTGCTAAAAAATTGACAATTTATGTAAAATACGTAAATATACACAATTTTTATTTGCCTGTAGTGACAAGGAGATATGAGTGATAAGATTATAAATCGATGACAAAAAAATTGTCCAATTGGCAATTTTTCATTTAGAATAAGTTGCAAGCGGTTCTAGTAACTGACGAATTTATTAATGTGTCTTTAACAAATAGTTTATATACCATTGTTTACTAAAAATGGCACTTTTTCTTTTGAACATGGCATTGTCAAAAGATTTAATGGGCATCCAAACTCTCTTACCAAGATGCACCTGTAAAAGTAAGTTATTGTTACTAAACATATCAAACTTATCGACTTATAAGTTTTGGTTAAACACAGGTTTAGACGAAAAACCATTTGGCAACAATGGAATATTAATATACAATTAAGCAAATCAGTGTACATATTGACACAACAAGCACTTAAAACTTTTTTCACGGAACTTTATATGTCATTAATATTTATAAATTTTCATAAAACTTACTAGTATAACGATGAGAGCAATTTCTTTTATTTTTCTATCTGTTATATCATCATAAGCTTGTGTTAATCGTTTAGAGGGCATTATTGTTCCTTTTCTAGTTATTGTTTCTTCCACGTCTTTTTTGCTTTCTACAAAAGTAATATAATTACTAAAAATTTTGTATTGCACAATACAACATATATACATTTAATACAGATTTTGTTTGGTATTTTACTGTTATTATTAATTTAAGTTTAATATTGGAGGTTGGAGTGACACTTTATCTGCACAAAAAAACATATAAGCGTATTTTTCAATAAATAAATAAAATTAAAGTCAGATTCACTAACTTTCTATTTGTTTGTTTAGCCAAGAAGTTAGCAAACAAAATTGAGAAATAATAAAATCGGCATGAATAATTAAAACATTAATATAAATAGTTATGTACCTGTCATTGCAAAATGAAAGTAAATAAGGGTTTTATCACATATATTTTAATTGATCATTCATACAAAATAAAATGGTACAAGTAATGTTTGTAAGTTATATCGTTGGTTATAATTGATTGATGTGGCGTTTAATGTATATGTAAACAATTGTATCTTAAACACAATTTTACTGTTTAATCAGTAATTGCCAATTCAAATTTAATATGAATTATTTATCAAATATTTCCCTGTAAAAAAACAATTACAGACTGTTAAAACTTGATGAGTAATTACCGATTGATTATGTTTTAATAGTAAAACACATAAAAACCTATAGCATTCAATTAAAATGCCGCTTATTGGAAATTCCGTATAAAATCGATAAATATTAAACTACAAAACCCATTGATTCCAATGTATCTCATTGATTCCCATTAAAACCTATTTAATTTGGTATTGGTCTTTATTGGTTTTTATGTGCCATTTTGGGTAGGTATTTGTGTCTTGTACAGTTATTATTATAAACAACAAAAAAAATCGTATTTTAGATTACCAAAAGATTTAAACCTGTAAGTATACAAATTGACAGTTCAGTTTATGCATAAATTGTCAACTCATAACATTAAGCGGCGCTAACTAAACGGATTTCTCAAAAACGTATAGTAAACTTACAAAAATGTACGTTTAGTAATTTGCTACAGTTAATTACTCTAGTTCGTAAAAATAAAATGCAATGTATATTCGCATATTCAAATTTATTTTGTTTAAACAGGTATTGAACATGAAAGTAACAACTTAATACTACAGCAATACTAAACTTAAATATTATTCTGTTGTGTTCTCTTTATAGAGCCTTCAATAGAAGTGTAATTTTGTTTAATTAATGAAACAACCACAGCTGGAAACGGTAACGGCGATGTTTCGGAGTCTCAAATAATTTGGCTTAATGAAATTGTCACTTCAAACCACGAAAGTTGTTTGCTTATATCCTACTTCTTAAACAACATGTTTGTATGTACCCTTGGTAGAGCCTATATTTCTTTCTGTTCTATTATGGTATTCTCAACCACACTCGCTCACCGACATCTCAGCTAGCCGCAACGACGTAGTTGTTACCAACAAGACCCGTTGAAAGAAAAGGATCGATAACAAACTTACTACAACAATTTATCTATTAGTTTCTAGTTGCCATGTAGTTAATTCGTCAATGTATTACTTGATAGTTAGAAATCCCGTAGTACACAAACGTTAATATACAGCTCACTAATGTATCAAACAACACAACAATAGCTTTTCTGTTAAACCCTTATTATAAAATTAAAGCAGTAATCAGACTGGTTGAGTATTTAAATTTGTTAGAAGACTAACATTCTTCTATCATTAGTTAGTTAAATCATTAAAATTTAAAACAACGTCAAGTTACTACTTACTTCTAAAGATAAAACCCAATGACCAATCGTAGTTCACAAAAATAAAATTATAAATTTCACATATGTTACTCATTCTTACGTATTGTATGTTTAACCATACTTTCTTTTGTTACTTAATTGATGATATATCTAAACAGTCATCAAAATTCCAAAATTACTTTCTTTTACAATCATCGAAAAGAAAACATGTGTATAAAGATATACGTATAATAAATAAATAAATAGTAATTATTGATTATAGAATAAGATGTAATTAAAAATATTTAGAATTATCTGATTCAAGTTTTATTTGTCTACTTTCTAGTAATATAATTTATGCAAAAATACCATGTTTAATTAAAAATTAAAGTTATAAAGTTTTTCAATATTAAACTGGTTTGTATAACTAAAATTAAAGTATTTCTTGGTTTGTATAGTTTTTTTAAGTTGATAATGTAATTCTGTTTGGAAGAATGAAATCCTAATAAAATTATGTAATTGTATGTCTAATTTGTAATTTTATACAATAACAGTGTCTTACAAATTAAAAAAATAGTTGTTAATTTTTTTAATCCTTTTGTGGTGCGTATTAGTAGGTGTCAACGCTTAATTATTCTTCCCGTTACAGAAGGTAGGCACATTTGATGGATTATGTAGCAACGTTTTGCATTCTTAGTGCGAATACTTTATAAAGCTATCTACTTATTAAATCATAGCATCAATATGTATGTACTAACAGTAAAATAAGAAACGTTACAAAATAATACAAAAATAAAAAATTAGAGTCAATTTACAATTTTATTCTAGAATTATCTATAATAAATAAACATTATGTAATTTAACGTTAATGATGTTATTGGAAAGACTTACCTAAAACAAATTATTTCAATCGTTACCTGTGAGAAAGATTACATTTATGTTACCGATAATGGAAAAATGTAATGGTCCTCTAATATGGAAATAATGTAAATATACAGGATAGTTTCTATTTAAAAATAAGTTAGTTATTATAGGTAAATATTATTATTTATTTTATTTTATTGCTTAAATGATTATGTTGAAATTTTTATGTAAATTATTTCAAAGATAAATATTTAATAGCGACTATTTTTATGTTTGTAAAACTATTAATTTTTTTAAAATTAATATAATGGATAAGTTAGTTATGATATAGAATAAAATTGATTTATCCAGAGTTTTGTTACAAACGTACCTACCATTTTTTATACAGATTTTTAAATTTCTGATCAATTTGTCCTACGTATTAACCTAAACAACCATCGCAATTAATTTTATAAGAAATAATTAATTTAAAAACATTAAGAAAGGCGTTTAAATTTTTTTTATTAATCATAGAATTTACCTCTTGCGTCTGGTGGTGTTTATAGTCTACATATAAATATTGTCCAACACCATTTATCAATTTTAGATGTAAACTAATATTGATAAAATTGATATTTTTACTTGTTATTATGTATTTGATTTTAAAGTTATATTTGCTGTTGTCATATATAGTTTCTAATGAAAAGGCGTTATCACCATGGTTACGCTCGGAGAGCAACGTGATACAGCACAAGAGCCTCTGTCCCAAAAAATGTATGTTTCTCAATAGGCGTAATCATTCAGTAACGCTAGTAACACAAGCGACATAACTAAATTTGTCAATTCATTTTGAGTAAATATGTAGAGTAGTTCAAATTTGACAAAAATCTTATTGACTTTTTAATTACTACTTAGAAACATTTAAGTAACTTTATATAACCTATAATCTATAACAATAAATAATCTGACGTTTAATCCATTTACATTAATTTTACAATAATAATAAATAGCTAAGAGTTATATTCAAATATGTTGAAGAATATGCACAAAAAAAATAAAAAAATGTATCATCTAAATCTATACCAAAACATGAAAAAAATATTATTTTTGGGGGCAGAATAAAAATCTATAACGCTATGTTAGTACATTCTGGTTGTTTTTAGTATGTTTACGCATTTCATACCTCAGGCATTATTAACAAATTATAACAAATTAAAAAACAAATATCTATGTATGCACTAAAGGCGTAATCATTCACTAACGCCGATAGTGCAACCAAAATTTTATTTTTTATTTTATATAAACACTAAAAATAAAAAATTATTTTAGTTTCTATTTATATAATCTACAAGTATATCCTCAATTTTATAATAATAAGTAATTTGACGTTTAATCATTTATTTGTCAGAATTAGTTTCAATAATAATAAATATGCAAGAATTACATCCAAATATAATAAAGAATATGCAAAAAAATATACAAGATAAATTCTATCCAGACGATACAGAACATTTACGATCAGAATATGGACAAGCAGAACGTATAATAGACAACTACGTGCAAAGTCTTTGTTACCGCCAGTTAAAAGCGAAAATGATGCTCACGGCTTACGTCGATTATTTATTACATTCATTCATTGCAGTTTCTTGGTATTTCTCATGAACAATATGGACTAATGGTGAAATCCGTGATTTTTAAAATATTTCCTTATAACCTACAGATGCGGGTTATATCACGAGTGAAACAAATTGTATGGATTGTAACAAATTACGAACTTATTGAACTGTATTAAAATTAAAGTCGACGCTTTGGAACAAGCTCAAACTGCATCTAGCGAAAATAAAGATAAATCACTTTAATAACGATTTTTGTTATCGTTTCAATAATAAATCGCAAAATAACGCCCCCTTTACTGCATAAGGCCTAGTAAACGTTGTAAAAGCTTATTTTGAAGAAGTAAGTGCTTCCGATGTATTAGCCTAAATCTACTAGTAAAAAACAGACCGTTGTGACCACCTTTTCTAGTGGTCGCCATAACGTATATTTACAAACTGCATGTTTTTTTGATTTCACGTAACGACAACAACCTTTTGGTGCGCGCAATTGTCAATGCCGGAAGTCAATTGACATTTATGAAACAATATGTTTTGCGTGAATTTAATTTACATATCGTTGGAACTCACAAAATTTGGATTTGTACATTTAGAAGTATCAAAAAGAACGTAGAAAAGTTGTGTAACAAAATACAGGTACGCGTAAAGTCAGTATAATAATAAAAATATAACATGGCACGCTATTAAGGCTCCTGAAATTATCTTTTGATTCTTATATTCCACATTTATTGGATGATCCATTAATATGCAAATTTAGATACAAACATAAACTAGCCAATTTAAAACAAAGTCAGTAAGACAAAGATACAATTTCCTTACTTATCGGTGCTGATAATTATTGGTTAATTGTTAATAACGGGACTAAGCATTTAACGGATAAATTATCGGCTGTGCATACAAAGTTTGGTTGGACAATTCACGGAAACACCGGCGACTTTGAAGAAACAGAAATTTCGTAGTCAATGTTGCGATTATTTTGCATATTCAAATATTTGAAAGTGATAGTGAGATAGTTAACGAACTTAATTTAAATTTGTTTTGTGATTTAGAGGCAATCGGAATTAAAGTGTAGGAAACAAAGTTTATAAACAATTTTACTCAAAATTTTATATAAAATAACGTGATTTTTTAGAACAGTAGATACAAAGTGACATTACCGTGGAAAAAAGACAAAATTATGAACTCAAATTTTTGAGGGTGCGTTTGTGCGTGTAAAGTACTTAATAAAGAAATTTTGTAAAAATGGCCATCGATCGAGCAGTGCGTGAATACATCAAACTAGGTTGTTCCAAACCTCTTAACGAACCAGATGTAAAACAGAACACCACCTAATAAGTGGCAAGTGCATCTGCGCCAAATATGCCTCCTTTGAACGAAAAACTTCTAACGGACGAGGTACCAGATTTGGTGGATCCAATTGAATTTTCGTGTTAGTAACGTAGGTGTTATTGCGGACATAGAAAAAGCATTTCTGTAAATTTCACTGTGTGGAGAAGTTCGTAATTTTCATAGATTTCTTTTTAATTTTTTTTTAAATTTTTGGTTAACGATGTAGTAACATCAATGATAGAATTACCAGAGTTACAGATTTATAGAATGTGTCGTGTTACATTTGGAATTATTGTTAGTCTATTTTTGTTGACAGTAACATTGAGAAAACACATATTAAGCCAGCCTGATCAAGATGTTGGAAAACTTTCGTTAGAGTATTTTTATGTAGACGATTTTGTCATAACAGCTGATAACAAAAACGAGGTTTTAAAGATTTATGAGCGTTCTAAAAGTATAATGTCTACTGCAAGTATGAATCTTAGAAAGTGGTATTCAGTTCTGCTTTAACGAGAAAACTTCTGATACCATTGAAAATAATGCTAATTTTTCAAAAATTAATGGTACAGAGCGGTTTTAGGAATACATTGGTATGCAGTAACCAATCAATTAAGCATAGATCTACAACAAACATTAAGCGATTCTACGAATTTTTGAGTACCAACCAAACGAATTATTTTAAAAAACTGTTGCAAGCGTATTTGATCCATTCATCATGTTAGGTGCATTAACTGTTAAAGTAAAAGTTTTACTGCAAAAAATTTGAGATTACAGTGGGACGCATTACTACCGGCAGAAATTAAATGGCTCCAGGACTTATCCAATTTAAGCGAATGTACAATCCCTTGTGTCTTTGCAAATAGAAATTATGTCGTGGAAACCATTTATTCAAAGCAAAGTAAGTGCAATTTAGTCTAATGAAAACATAACATGAAAGTATTGTCCCGGAAAAAATAATCCGGCGAGTAAATAAACAAGAGGAATTCCATCTAAAAAGATGCCACCATAAAGCTTAATAAATTATCGTAAATTTTACAAGAACCAGAGATGCAGGATTTGGCAAGAAACAAAACAATTGACTGGAAAATTAGTATTAAAAAAGAATCATGGGGGGTATGGATTTTGGGAGAGATTGGTAAGAAACGTAAAAATTGCATTGAAATCGACTTTAGGTAGCAAACTTGTTAATTATGATGAACTTAGAACTGTCTTGACTGAAATAGAAGCCATCATTAAATCTAGACCACTCAAGCATATAGTTGTAAACAGGAGAGGTGTCTTATGACTCATCGGTAGGCAACGTAAGATTTAAGGTTTTTAAAACGTATGTCTTTAATGACTAGCTTGCGTATAATAAGTGATACCTGTAATACCGATAAAATAAAATATTGAGTTTTTGAAAACAAGGATAGTTCAGTCATAGTATGATTGTTCACTAAATTAGATACAAAGTTTTAAGATGAAATAAAATATGTTTCATGAAGAGGTAGTACATAGATACTTAATAGTCATAATGATTTGCATTTTTTTTAGGTAATTGCATATATGAAGTTAAAACTAAACAAACACCAATGATCGGAAAAGAGAAACTTATTTGAATTTGTAGCACAGTACGAGTTTTATTTAGTATTGTTGAAGAGGTATTTTAAAACAAGAATTGATTTAATCAAAGTAATCGCAACTTTGATATATTTTATAGGTTACAAATATATGATTTGACCCAGTGAAAGACCATGGCTATTAAATGGATGATCTGGAATGAATGTACTGCACATTTATCCTGTGTACTTTATAGATCTAAAGCTATGACTAAAATGTAGATAATTATACTATTAGATATTACGGAATACAATTTTAAAATAATTTATTATTTAATATGTACTTTTGAACAACTATAACGCATAAGTAATATTACGATCTATTGACTTAAAGACAGTTTATGTTTGATTAACAGTTAATTTAATTCAAAGTGAATTAAACTGACAGAACGTCGTTTAAGTTATCGGCGTACGCTGGGGTCATAAATAACTTACGTTATAGAGATTAACATTACCGACTTTCTAAAGATTAGCTATCTTTAATCAACTGCAAGAAATAAGAAAAATAAGTATAGTGTATTATTTTAATTTTCTATTCGGTCAAGTATTAATCATCAGGTACCTCTCGTGGTTACGACTATATCGACGACGATCTAACAAACTTGTTTATATTAACGCTTGCGGAATTTTTGATTCTGATCGTGGATTTAATCTTAACTTAAAATCGTCCGAAATAAAAAAAAATTAAATTGTGCAGATTTGGGAAAATAGGCAATGAGTTATATACAGCTTCTTTAAGGTTTGGCAAAGGAATTCGCAACAATTGTAATCAGCTCGTTATACGGAGAAAGTAAAACTAGTCATTATAAGAGATGAAGATGTTGTTTTATTGCAAGACCAGAACAAACCGAGAGTGTCATGAAAGCTGGAAAAAGTTGAATATAGGCCTTTCAAAAACGCGACGGAAAAACAAGAGCGTGTGAAATTTCGACTAGTGGTGGTACAAGACTTAAATCGATTCAATGTCTCTACCCCTTGGAGGTGCAAACTGTTGCGTCCGGGGAGGGTGTTAAAAATATACAGACCCCAGTATAGTTTTGTCTCCACCTTTTAAAACGACGGGATTGGGATAACCTAATAAGGGTGTTATGTTGAGTAAAGTTAGTTGAGAAAAAAATTTCGTTTTAGTAAGACTTATATTTCGATTTACATTTCATTGTTTTGATTTAAACAGAGTTATATTAGTTTCGATAATACACAACACTTTTTACGGAACTTGGTGCAACCTTTTATTAACGTGCTTTTTAACAATTTATATTGGTTTATTATCTGGTGTAATTACTATACACTTTATTTCTTAGTTTCTATTAAAGTTTATTACATTACAATGCTTTTAATCTTGCAGATGTATTTAAAACTTGCACCAATCTTTTCATGTTTAAATGCAACACCCACAAGCCGATACATCATAGAGAGAAGAATCAGTAAATTAAAAGAAATCATTATGTGCAGAATTGAAAATCAAGGCCATCACTGTTAAAGCATTTTGCTTGGAAACAAGTTATGAAAGTTAACCGACGCCTATGACAACCATAAACACTGCAGTTACAATTGCTAATTTATCCCATCATAAGAAATTTAGCTATGAAAATAACAAGTAATTTTAATACGGCAATTTAAAAAAGCTACATAAAAACGCTATATGCAATGCACGCGCTTCTAAACAACTGTAGATATTGCTGTATTTTTTCGTTTATACAGCTGCCACAGAGGGCGAATAGCGCCATCTATTGGTAATTAAAATTGCCAATTCTATTCTTTATACTTTGATAAAATATTGTCTTTATTTCAACTGCTGTTATTTCTTAGTTTTTTCTTAATTTCTAGTTTTGCATTTTTCTTTTATTTTAAATATTTTTAGAGCTAGAAAAACATAACTCTACTGTTTTTTTAGTGTAATAATAAAATCTAATGTAAAATATATGATGATGTAATTTTAAATTTTACGCTGATCGGAATTTTTACTATTGGTGTCTCTTTTATTAAGTACAGTAAGATACAGTAAGTATCCGTATTCTTTTTTTTCTTCTTTATTTTTTGTATTTTTATTTTACTCTAATATTGTACCCGTTCTTTTGCAAACCGTTTTCAATCTGTTAAATTTGCTATTTTTATCCGTTATTTTAAATACTGTAATAAAAAATTGAAAAACAAAGTTTTTTCACTTTTTACTGTAATTAAAATAGCCAACTTTGTTTTTACTAATGTCATCTTTAGGTCTAGTTAATTCAAAAAATAATATTTAAATATAATACAACAATATAATTGAGAATTTTGTAAACTACTTTTTTTGTATAATATTAAAATATCTACGTTTGCTTTTTAGTTTTGTGTTTTATAAGATAATTGTGCGTTTTCTTGTGTAGTTGTATTTAGTTTTTAGGATCATTGCTTAAATGCAATTTTTTCTTGTTGTTTTAATATGTTTTATTTTCTTTTGTATGTATAATCTTTGATATCTCAAATTTGTATTAATTTCATTTATGATTTCATTTTTTGTTGATTGTTTGTTATTGTTGAGAACTTTAAATTGTGCTGAACAAGTTTGGCTATATATATACATATTTGTCTAGTTTTGTTAAGTACGATTTTAGTCTTATTTTTTCGTTTAGTATCAATTTTTTCAAATTTATTACGTTGTTTTATATTTTTTCTATTAAGTTTTGAAATTCACGTTTGTTTTGTTCTTTTTTATAAAAGTTCCTAAAATATTCTTACACAAAATGTACTGATTTTTTCTTTGATATTTCTTTGTTCTAAAGGTACTTTACACCTTTTAAACAAATTAACACCATTGTGTTTCAATGCTGTGGCAACACTGGTTCAAAATTTTAAACTGTAGTACTTATTCTTATAATTATTTAATACGTTATCTACTTATTACTTATTGTATCATTTTTCTAGATATTTAAATTTTGATTTAATTTTTTTATAGTATATTCAGAATGCGTATTTTTTATAGAGGCATAAAACATAAATTTTAATTTAAAAGCATTTAAACAATTTAACATAATTATAAAAGTATGTTTACTTCATTACAGCATCTCTACTATCTAGTATACAAAGAATTTATTAAAACCGCAGTTTGCTAATTACTGCTTTAATTGAAACTTATACTAAATTTTAACTCAATCTTGTAACGTAATTAATGTGGTAACTACTATTTATTGATTGTTGGCAAATACCGGAATAGGAGTTAGTAATTAACAGTTCAAACAATTTTTGAATTAAAAAAAATTATAATATTTAAGTACGTATACTTAGCTTAATCTCAAAAGTTTGTATTTATGTAGATTTTCTTTATAGTTTGATTATAATGTGATTAAAATTACTATTAACTTAATGATACGATACTTTAGGTATCATAATTCTTTGTAAAATATTTACGCTATGAGTAATCGGTAGCAATAATACTTAAGAAACGATTTCCTGTAGTAGAAATAACTTTAAAATGAACACAAAGTGCATTTTTAGACTATTAGTAAGTGTTAAAAAGTATCCATGGCATAGACTTATTAGTGAAATCATTCTAGATTATCACATAATGGTAAACGGCCCATGAACCTAAACACGTATTTAACACGCGCATTGTTTAATTTTAATTTTAATACTTGTACGTACACCTACTACAGATTTTATCAAATCATGATATGGAAAACGAGTTAAAATTTGCAATATAAGCAGTTAGTTTTCACCTTCGTTTAATTAAATCGGAAATGCAAACGGTACCTAAGAAAAGATTGTAATAAATTGTTTCTTAATTTTTTAAAGTAGAATTAAAGCATGTCAGGTGTAACTTTCTTTTAGATTTTATAAAACTAAAAAAATAATGCACTATTAAATAATCTAGTTTTGTGTCTTACTGATAAATTATTATTGACAAACAGTATTGGTTAATCAGACGAATTATTGTAAACACCACTTTATTTGTTTATTTATTAAAAAATCAATAAAAAATACATATACTAGAGTCAGGATTGAATTTAATTCTAACCTAAGAAATAAAATGCAATAACTTTTTCGGATTAAATAACGCTTATTGTGTATTTTATTAACAACAAATAATAAATTTATTTTCAGGTAGTAAGAGTACAAAATCAATTTTTTATGGTACGGTACACAGAAAGAAAAATAAGTATTACATATAAGTGACTCTAATAAAAGAATAAAGTAAAGATAAATTAGGATACAATTTCCTCAACGCAAACGACTAATTAGTAAAAAGTATCTGCATAATGAATTATTTAGCAATTAGTAACGCCTTATAGAGTTTAAAAAATATCATTTTTAACTGCTTTTTTGCTTGATTTGCATCCTTCTATTCTAATTGTTCATATTATAGTTATAAAAATTAATTTTTGCATTGATTACCAATCTAAACTCTAAAAATGTATTGTATGATTTACATACATTTACTTTGAAGTTTAGATAATTAATTCAAATCGTAGGATTTTATAAAAAAAATAGTTTAAATTAAAACGTTAATAAAGAAAGTTTTTTTTTCCATACTAAACTATTAATTTGTCAATTCAACTAAATGTCTTCTTTGAGAACTGTTTTGCAAAATAAGTACGTTTTTAAATTTTTTACAAAAAAGAAATGGTTATTAAACTATTTCTCGGGGCTATGTCACAATGACCTGAAAAACTTCAATAATATATTTTCGCCAAATTACCAAACTTGTGCATATAGTTTGTCGGTGATAAAAGTCAAAATATTGAGAAAAAACAGTTTTAGAATTTAATTTAGTGTCGACTTCATAAGTAACAGCAAGTAGAGTATTTTCTAAATTAATTTTACAAAATGACAAAATGAATTAGTGTTTTGGAACTTCATTCATAAGTTCATTGTCTTGTTTAACATTACATCTAACACGCACTAAAATAGTGTTTATAGTCCAGTACATATGAACTTTCACTATTTCGTAATCATACATACGAAACTCAAAGACAAAAACTCAACACGTGGATATAATTATTCGACAAAATTAAAAGTGTATTTAATTATAAAAAAGAGTAGCAAAGAAAAAATAAACAATATGTTTAACAAAAACTCCATACAACTGTATATGTTTTAGAGAATCAGATTAAAAATGTAGGTAAGTATGTACATCTAAAAGTAGAACGTTACGTATTAATTATAAAAAAGAATCACCTCTAATTAATACAGAAGAATAAGTAATTAAATTTAAATGTATTACAAGGAAGAGTTGCTTTTGATATCAATTATTTTTTATAAAAGTAATTGATACAAAATTATTTGTATAACCCAGTAACTTTCTTTAAAACTTGAATAAATAGTGCAGGTATATTGAATTACAAATTTTTGTATACACAAGCTTCTATATTATTGTAAATAATATAGTACTGAGCATTAAATTTATTTATTTTAACATTACGGTAAGCAGTCTTTATAATACTTATTATGATTATGGTCGTAACTCACTTCTTGTATAATGTATAAAAATATTATTGTTAAGATTTGTTGTCTTGGTTTATATGCATATTAATTACTATTAATACATAGCTCTATTTGTATATGGTATGCCTCAAAATGTACGTGATTTGTGGTTTTCTAACTTTTGGTTTTACATTATATACCACCCATTTTTGAAATTGAATTAGTTAGTTTGTGGTTTAAATAACGTGTGCATTAAACAAACCGATAAGTTAAATGAAATTTTTTAGCAAAAATATTAAATTTTTCTAAATTGTTTCGGTAATACCCTAGTGTCTATATTGAACCAAGTACTACTAATAACATATTTAACAAGTGGTTGTTTTGATCACTGAAAGAGAAAGTGTAAGTGACGGTATTTATATGACTAGCAATCCGATAGCTAGTCTCTACAACAAAATGGATACAAGTTCAAAGAGATCCAAAAATAAATAATAAATGTAAAAATCAAAAAAGACCTATCGCCTCCTGTTGGCCCCGCTTATTTACCATACTGTATGTATTTCGACAGACAATATAACCAGAGTGCTAAAGAAACATAATATAAAAACAATTTTTACGACTAAAAATACCCTGAACAATGGGTTTACATCTGCTAAAGACAAACAAGTGGCTTTAAAGCGTGCCAGAGTTTACAAAATTCTTTGTTCCTGTTGATTAAGTTATATACGATAGACGAAATACTCTATTGAAGTTATAGTAAAAGAACATATGGCTGACTGCAAACACCGCAAAGTTACAAAATCAGCAGTGGCAGAACACGTGTGAAACCAAGGACACACGCTAAACTTCAAATAAACTAAAGTGTTGGCTAAAACTCCTTTCTACTTTTCCAAACTAATCTGCGACGCTGTAGTAATAATAAATCATCCATATAATATGAATCCGAAAGACGGTTTAAAACTCAGTAAATCTTGGCTACCATACTGGTTTAAGACTGCTTAATACAAAAATCAACTTTCTTGGAAATTAAACAAAAACTTACTCCGAGTAATAACGAAGTCAGTCAAACAGTAACGAAAAATTAAGATCCGTTAATTACCGGATCGCTAATGATATAAATACTGTCACTTACACTTTTTCTTTTAGTGACATTTACCACTCCGAAGATGCAAACTGCAATGTCTTGCAAAACGTCAGTTTGTTTGGGTTTACAAACTACAATACAGCAAAAGCCAAGTTCTACTTCTTGTTTTGGCTATAAAGTAGAGACTAGAACCAAGCCTAAAAAGTCTTGCTGTTCAACAAAGATTAAGTAGAAAAGTAAAATCGATGATTTTAAATCAATGCAAGACGAAATAAATTGTTTCATATTTGATTTAGTAGTATATCCAAATTGTCTCAACAGTGATACATAATTATCTACTTGATTATTAAAAAAAAGATTTTTTATTCATTCATTAATTTTAAATTACAGAAAATCATAATTTATTTTTTTTTTAATAATTTTTTTGAAAGCAAAATAATACAAATCGGTGGTTTGTCACTGATTTGTATTATTTTGTTGTAGATGAATACTCATGTCGAATCATTTTATTCAAGAAATGCATTTCAACACATTTCAGCATAGATAACGTATCCTGGCCTTCAATTCAAAAAATCATAAAAAAAGGGAGAAGTAACGAAACGAAAAAGAAACAAAGCTTAATTACAAAATAATTACTGATGCAACAACATTACACTTGGCGCAAAAAAATGCATTGCGTGAACCATCTATACACTATATAATCTTTGGTAAAATCAGTGTTTTTGAAAAAAAAACAATACTTATTTATATTATGTAGTAACATTCAATGCTTCAATCACTCCTTTAAATTCAAAAATTTAAACTGTATTTCACTTTTCTATTCTCAAAAATCAGCACGAACTACGACAGTTTCTCGGTGTAGTTTGGTATTTCAAAAAATTTATTAAGAATAAACAACTTCTCTCAAAAAGTGGTTGAAGAAGAATTCGACATGGAAATGGTCAAACGATTATATAATAATATTTTATACACTAAAACAATCTATTTGTTCTAAACTAATCTTGACTATAGTGCGACGAAGTAAACAAAAACCCCGGAAAATATGTGAATTAAAATCCAAGTTTTGAACCGGTAAAAATTCCGACCAATCATAATTAAGAAATTCAAGCTGATACAATCCTTGACATAAGTTTGTATCGACTTGTCAATTGTGATTTTGTAAATCGCTGTTATTTTTGATTCTTTCCTTCAGTACTTAAAAACTGTTTTTTTCAAGACTGTGTTTATCTTATTTGTGGAATTGGTACGTATTACAAAATAATAAACATGGATTTACAATCAACATGTGCACAATGTGCATATAACCTTAAAAATTAGTTATGGTTTTTAATCATTTAATGCAATTGCGTTAATTAATAATGATATAAAGACAGTATAGCTATTTTGCTGTAGATTTAATTATTTACGTTTGCTTTTAGTTGTATTATGGCTGATAAATCGAAGAAGACGGTTCATTCTGAAGCCCGGAACATTATTAAGAACGTTGTTGAGTTCTTTGATAGACAGAAGGCAGATGGTGTATGGTCATTTCCATTAGAGAAAGCAACCGAGTTAGCTGCTGCTGCGACAGGAAAATCGGTTTCTTTCATTAAAAAAATTAGGTAATTTTGAAAGTATAAACATAATTTGTAAATAATCATTGTTATTATTAGGGCTGAAACGACAACATCTGAAAGTGGCATCTTAAAATCTCCCTCGAAAAAAAAGAGAAGTGGTGGTTCTACAAAAATATCTTTTGACAGTATGGATTCTGGCATATGAAAACAAACTGTTCATGAAATTTACACGCTAGATAACAAAGTTCCTACGTTGAAAATGTTGGTTAACAAGATGCAGGAGAAAACTGGTTATTCTGGGAGTCGAGAAACACTACGACATCATCTACACCAAATTGGTTTTAAATTTAGAAAGTGTCACAATAACAGAAAGCTATTAATGGAAAGAAATGACATTGTTGCATGCCGTTTTCGTTATTTACGCAAATTACGACAGAACAATGACTTGGTTGCTAACAAGAAAGCAGTAACTTACTTGGATAAAACTTACAATCATTCCTCATATGAAGTCGGCAGTTGCTGACAATCTGAAGAGGAACCAGGAGTTTACCGAACTGACAGGACAGGTCCACGGCATATTATAGAGCATGCAGGTGGTTTATATGGATTTGTCAATAACGGTCTTTTGATATTTAAATCGAAAAGTAAATCCGGAGATTATCACGACGATATGAACCACACAATTTTTTTTAATTGGGTGCAAAAACAATTAATTCCAAATTTACCTCCAAAGGGCATTGTAGTAATGGATAATGCACCTTATCATAGCGTTCAAATTAATAAGCCAACTAATCAATCTACACGGAAACAAAATATTCGTGAATGGCTAGAAGAAAATGGAATACCAACAACAAGTGACATGCGTAAAGCTGAGTCGATAAGATTGGTAAAGAAATTTAATTATAATAAAACATATTATGTTGATGAGTTATTAAAACATGGTCATACTGTGTTACGCTTGCCTCCATATCACTGCGAACTTAATCCTATTGAGCTCATATGGAGTTTAGCAAAGCGTAAAGTTGCGATGAATGATGTATCTCAACGTAATAGTGAAATTGAAAATTTAGTGAGAAATGCATTTGCAGAGATAAATGTATCGGATTGGGAAAACTGTTGTGAACATGTTGAACATGTGGCAAATGAAATGTGGGAACGTGATGGATTACTTGATGAGACAGTAGAGACTTTATCATTTCAAGTAAATACAGGTTCATCAGATGAAGAGGAAGACAGTTCTGAAGAAGAAGAGGACGAGCATTTTCTTTGAGTTAGTGATTTATTTAAATATCAATTTATTTTTCTTATTCACAATAATCATTATAATTTATACGTGACGACTTTTATAGTCGAATATGAGATACTTTGTTTACTTTATTATTTGTCCATAAGGTTTTAGTTGTGATCAGAATATGTTGACGGTTCGTATTATATTTTTTAAGAAGTTCTTTAACTTCTGTATTAAAAGTTTTTGCAATAATTAAGGTTTTTCTTGTTTTGTTAAAAATATTTGTATTTATGCAATATTAAATTCTTATAAAACTTTAAATAAACTAGATAACTATAAAATGTGTTATTTTTTGTAGACAATGCTTAGTTTTCAAATTCACCTGATTTGGATTTCAATAATTAGTGCCTACGTACAAGTTTTTTATTTTTATTAATTTCCTACTACATTTTATTTATTAAATAGGAATAAATTTGTTCACAAAATTTTGAAACATCCCACAAATTAGATTTAAATTTGCCGCGCTGATACTTTTTGTGTGGAATGTACCTGTCAAAAAACAGCGACTTCCGTTACGCCTCCTCAGAGCTTTTGTTTAATCGGTTGAACTGTATATTTAATCCTAAATTACCCGTTGCAATGTATACTGACACCAGTCAAAATGGTTATGCAGAAATTTTAGTTCAAAAGGACGACAATAAAGAAAAACCAATTATATTTTTTAATAAACAAACAGTAGGATTTTAAAAAAATATTATTTTTTAGAGCTAGAATTACACGCAATACTAAAAACTTGTAACCGTCGTTTGATTTTTTAAAATTATTATTGAACGAGCGAGAGAAGGCATAGCTGATTATCTCGCACCAACAATTAATTATATTTCAGTACAGTGAAAAAAAAAAATTACATTAGAACGTGTTACAAATTATACAAAATAACATAGGACAATATGCAGTAAACAATAGAGTTAATGGTTAAATAGTGCATTTTGACATTGTTTGAAGTGTCTGATTGATCTATCGTTTACAATATTATTAGATAAAGAGTTCTATACATTAGTCACTCGAAGAGCAAAGAAATTTTGACGACACTAACAGTAAAAGCGCAAATGAGTTAGTTTGAGCACATTTTCTCGTAAGTAAGTGTTGTCATTTAATGTAAACATGCTGAACAAAGGGCAGTAGTACTGATTATGCAGAATTTTATATGTCTCTATCAGGTCTACATGATTTTTTTGTTGCCTAAGTGTGGGCAATTGTAGAATTGGTAGCCGCTGGTCATAAGGTAGCCTTCTTATATTGTGGACAAGCTTTGTGGCTCTGAGTTGGACCCTTTCTAGTACTTCAATGTCTTTAATTAAGTAAGTATTTTAGACATTACAACTAAACTCTAAAACTGGACGCACATAGGTTTTATACAGTTTCAAGAACACTTTGGGTTTTAGATACTTTAAGTTGATCTTGATCATATACAATAAACTGTTGGCTTTTTTTTACAAGATGCGACGACCATTTTAAGTGCTTGGTAATAATTATGCCGAGGCCCGTCTGTTCATCGACTTTCTTAAGAAGTCTTCCTTCTAGCATGGGATTATTAGCTCCAATGTGTAAGATGTTGCATTTGTCTGTATTGAGTGTTAGCAGCCACGTTTTAGTCCAGCAACTCAGTTTATCGAAGTCTGACTGCATGACGTGAGCATTCTGCAATAGATTATTAAATAATTTTGTGTCATCGGCAAAAACACTCAATGTTGATTGAACATTTAAGGTTAGATCTGCTATATAAACCAGGAATAATATGAGACCAAGAACTGATCCTTGCGGTACTCCACTTTTTACTTGATAAGATGTAGATAGAGCATCATTTACCCGAACTTGATAGGTACGATCGGACAAGAAGTTTGTAATCCATTTCAGTAGATTTCCTCTCACACCGTAGTTTTAGCAGTAGCCTCTGGTGAGGGACTTTATTAAACGCCTTCTCAAAGTCCATACAAATGACGTCAATTGGTACTCGCTTGTCGATGGACTAAGTCGACGAATCTAAGTTGAGCAGTATATTTGAAAGAACCGACCTGCCCTGTATGAAGCCATGCTGGCAGTCCGGAATAATGACATTCGCGATTAAGAAAGTCAGTTCGTTAGCTATGATTCCTTCCATACATTTGCAGACGACAGAGGCTTACAGAGCGGTAGTTACTGGCTACGAGTTTATCGCCTTTTTTAAATATGGGGACTATGACATTTTTTTCCATTCGGAAGAGAGCAATCCTTGGCTCAGCGATAGTTGCATTAAGTTTGCAATAGGTTCGGCCAGGCTACCGGCACAGCTTTTTAAAAAAATGGAGATACGTTGTCCGGACCTGGCGCAGAGTCGGCCGTAATGTTTGATAATTGCCTTAGGACTATATTTCCTGTAATCAGCACATCTGTTAGTGAGTTTCGCACTCTTGTTGAATTTTCCAGATCTGGTACAGATAGCGATTCGTCTACGAATACATTTTGAAACTGTTGTGCAAACAGTTCGCTAGTCACAGCAGGATGGGAGTGCATAGCTCCATCTGCTGGGTGCAGGACTATTGTGGTTGCCCGTGATGTTAAGTTTTGTTTTATGTATTTATAAAACTGTTTGGATCCCGCGTCAATTATTGATTCTTCATGTCTGGTTCGTGCATTCCTAAGTTCAATATTTAGTGTGCTGGTGAAAGTCTTGTGTTTATTAAAATGTTCCAGTAATCTGTCCGCTTTGTATTTATCCCATAACCTGCGTCTTTCTCTTATGCGTGCTTTCAATTCAATTGTATTCCAAGGTTTACACTTTCTAGAATTGATGATTTTTGGGGGTACATATCTAGTTTCTGAGATAGTGATGGCGTTCAATAACCTATTCCACTGTGTTATTGTATCGGGGTGCACTTCGTTTGAGGCTAACGTTTCTTGTAAATATTGATTGATGTCAGGGTACTTTGCTCGCCAGTAGTTTAGTTTGGTAGTTTTTGTTTTATTGACTGAGGCTTTTGCAGATATCTGTACGGTAGTTAGCAAAGTGAGATGGTCACTTGTCTCTATAGTTGGTAGGTACTCAATTTTGTTGGTCAGGTTAGGATCTGAGGTGAAGACTAAGTCGAATATACTCGGTTTGTTGTTGTCGCGGTATTTGGTGGGCGGGAGGATATGGTGTTGTAGATTAGAGTCTATAAACATTTCGAGAAATAAGGATGCTGAAATTTTGTGCGATTTCTTCTGTGAAAGTTTGTTTTGTTTACTAGGTTTTAAGTAATTTCGCAATAAGTTATTGAAGTTATTTTACGTTTTTAAATTTATCTTAAGTGTAAATTATAATTATAAATTATTAAGTACATATTTAGTGCGTTTGCACTTGATTATGTAGGTTTTATTATATTATATTTTGAGTCCACCTTATAATTTATTACTTCCGATAAACATTTCTAATATTGGGTTTCAAAGTTAATCTTAATGATTGTAATTGAATATTCTACTTTTGAGTATTTTTGTTTTGTTAACGTTGCAATTCTTGCCGTTAGAAAGCATGTCAACAAACTGTGATTTTGCGTGTTAATTACATTTTTTTGTATCTTCTTTTCACGTCTTTGTTGTACTTTTTTGCAGTTTTTGATGGAAGTTTATAAGTATCAGTGATTTTGGTTTTTTGAGGAGAGTTTTTCGCAAAATTAGCAGGACCGGTAAATATCGAAATGTAGATCCGGGAATGTGAAGTTGACCCTTAAAAGAATTCGGTGGTTTCCGTGGGAAGTAATAATGAAGGGCATAGTAAATTTTTAGATCTTTTGGTGGAAATAATTCCTGGTTTGTAGATTTACGGCTCTTAATATTTCGCTTGTTTCCGAGCGTTTTTAACGTATCGAAACATTGTATGTGTTAATTTGGTGCGGCACAAATTCAATTTTCACCTTGGTCTCGGTTTAACAAAAAATCTTCCGACAGAGCCTTTGCAATGGGTGAAACCTTCCGGTTTTTTTTGTCGATAACATCTGACAACCTCACGATCGACCAGAGGTCTTTTCCTGGATCAACATCAACAAACAAACAAAATTAAAAAATTAAGATATCTATTGCTTACCATTTAAACCAAATAAGTGTTTTTTTTAACTTTGCAAACTTATCGTTTTAAAAGCTTTGGTTTCTAGCAGAATTATATATAACATCATTGGTATTTACTGATTTTTTTGATTTTACATTAATTATTTAGTTGTTGTTTGTATTATGGTAATGACGATATATAACTAATTTATGTAACAAATTTACAAGTTGTTTTACCGACGTTTAACACGTCAAAAATGAATTACCGGATTTAGCGTTAAAATTTTCGATTTTGTTTAGAAAAATTTGCGGAATTTTTATTTTGTATTTTTTTTCTTTAATGTGACAAGACCTTGAGAGTTATAATTATATATTAGTGCTATTTTTTTGTTTGGTGAGATTGTGTTCATTTATTTATAATTTTTATTATTATTATTATCATTTATTTTTCTTTTTGCTCTTGTTTAATAAATGTTAAATAGTTAAAATTGTAACAAAGCTTTTATTTCGTCGGCCTTCGCGTTTATGAAAATTTTTAAAATTATTTTATATTTCAGTGTAATACACTCTGAAAAAAATAAGTTCCATTTGGAGTGTATTCAACAGAAACGGACTTTTTGTTGGCAAATGCTTTTTTTGAGCTATAAAGCTTCCTGACGCTCTTTTGATTTTAGCGTTTGTTTTTGTTTTTTTTTTTGAGTTTTCCAAACAGTCACGGAAGTTTGAGTATAATTCACACCCATCTTTACTGAGCACCGGCAAATACCTCGTTTATGTTATTTTCATACGGCCTTTGCATGTAACAAGCTTTAGAAAAATGTAAATATTACTTAACAGGAAACGAATTTACAAGAATTGCAAACTATAATGCGGCTAAATGCAGTCTGAAATTTATTAATTTCAATTACTTCTCTAATCTAAAACAAAGAACTGCAAATCAAGAAAGATTAAAAAAAGAATTGAAATTAATAAATTTTTCAACAATTTCAACAAAGACAGTGGTTACGAACTATCTGACATCTGGTTACCTGTTATTTTCTAATTTTAATTTTTCTACCCATTACACTTAGTTACGGCTTGAATTTTTATGGTGGTTTTTCTTTAGACCTTCGAGCAAATGCTGTAAATAAGTAAAATTAAAGACTTTTTTTTAATCTAAATTTTCAGGTTTAGGTATTCTACCGTTCGAAAAATTTCTACAAGTGAGTTAAGTATTTGAGTCAATATTAACGTTTTATATCATGTAGAAGATAAATGTTATATGATTTATGTCTGTGATTCAAATACAAACTGATTATAATAGCAACTTTTGTTAGAATGCAAATTTAAACAAACTAATAATACACAGGATAATAGCATTTACGAGCATTACGGGCTAAACTAACTTACCAATAGTGATTATTCAAAGTTACTTGTTACTCATAAGTGAAGTTGTAACTATATCAATTAGGTAAACGGATTATAGCCAATAAATCGCTCCCACTATTCAAAATTTTGTAATTCTAATTTATTTTTTTAACAAAAATAAAATTTACATTTAGTTTGTTCAAAAGATATTTTGTATGTTATTAAATCTTTTAAAAAATACCGGTAACACAATTTCTTTTTGGCATGCATTATGTATACTTTTTTAAATTAGGGTTGACTAATTAATTATTAGTTTAAATGTTTTCGGTCAGTTAAAGTTATGGAATTTTATTTCATTGTGTCTTAATTACATGTTTATTTTATTTGAGTTAATTTACAATTTGTATATGTTAAATAAAATATATTATATATCCAGTATGCTATTTTTAATTTTAGTCCGTAAAAAATATCTTATTAATATTATTGTGTAAAAATGTCGTTAATTCTAAGACAGTAGCATAAAAATTCAAATATTGTTCATTATTAGAAGTAACTGTAAATGACGATATTGCAAAAGATCAAAATGCTACTTCATTCATATTTGTATTATATAACGTTTATTAGTTAATTATGTTTACAAATTAAAATAATTTTTTAAGAAATTATTATTTGACATTAAGTATTTGATTAAAATAATTTTTAGGTAATTAATTTATTTTATTTTTTTTTAATAAAAAGAGCTTAAAATTAAGGTTTTATTTGAAATTTGGAATAAAGTCATTTTATAATTTATTACACAGTTTTATGATCCAGGTCTCAACAAATAATGTTTACGTCCGTAATTAAATATTTGATGATTTGGCAATTCTCACAGTAAAAAGGCCGTTTTCGAACACTACTTCTGTTTCGTAATTAATTGTGTTTGAATCTTTTTTCCACGTCTTGGTTTTACGGTTTTCTTTCACAAAGATTTTGGACACAACCTTTAGGGAAGTGGTAGCCGATTAAGTTAATAAATATAAGTGGTTTTGGTTTAAGAGAATAGTTGGTTAACAATTGTTTGAAATGCCTTAAGTAACGGAATGCAGTTGGATGTGTGGTAAACTCACTCCTTGTAGATGAAAAAATAATACGAAAATTATGCAGAAAACGTGAATTTTTAGTTCAGTTGGTGGAGGTTTGTTTTTCTTAGTTCGTAAAATCTACGACTTTAAAAAGAAAATTTCACGTGCTTTCAAATTTTTTTTTTACGTAATGTAGAGTCGTGTTTGTTAAGTTGTACCACGCGGTTATATCTTTGCTTTGAAGGCGGCTTATTGAGAATCTTCCGACGGAACATATTTCTTTGAGGGACCCTTTAGCATTTCTTCCCGATTATATCTGACAACTTAGGATCAACCATAAGTCTTTTCCTGGATTTATTACAACAATTTAAGGTATTATTGATTACAGTTTAAAACAATTTATACGCGATGATAGTTTTTTAAAAGCTTTGGATTTTAAGCAAAATAAAGAGTGTCGCGAATTAACAATTTTATCGATTTCACAATTAGTAAATAGTAATTGTCCGTCTTTATCAAAACTATATGTGACAAAATATTTATTTAAAGATTTATGTTTGACATTAACCGGAAATTTGACTAATTTCGTAATTTACTATCAAAGTTGTCATTCTTGTTTTAAAAGAAATAAAATTATTTTATTTTGTATTTAATTAATTTCTATTAATGCAAACACGTATGTGCATTATGTAATTAAGATTTTCTTGTGTTTTTTTTATTTGTTTTATTTCTTTAAATATTGTTTTTTTATGCGCTTATTCAATTAACTGTAATTTTTAACTTACGTATTTTTTTATTTGCTTTTCTATATCTTGCTTTAATTTAATTTTCATTATTTTTTTTAAGACTTGCATATTTTTTTATTATTATTTTTCTTGTTTTGAGTATTGTTTGATTAAATAAATGTTAAATAGTTAAATGTAAACAAGCTTTTAATTCCGTCTGCCTTTGCGTTATGTGAATTTTTGTTTATTTCAGATTTTAGTGAGATACACTCTATTAAAGTAAGTCCATTTAGAGTGTGTCCTTCAGGAGCGGGCTTGTGGTTAACAAGGGCCAGAAATCCATTGAGCTTTACTCCTTTCTGTCGCCCTTTGATTTTGATTTCTTATTTTGTTTTCTTTTGAGTTTTCCAAACGGTCACGGAATTTTGAATATAACCCACCCGAGTTTTGCACCGGCAAAACTTTGTATATGTTACTTTGTTTCAGGCAAGTGTCATTGTTTCAGTTTTTGCACGTAACACATTTTAAAAGTATTTGTTTAGGATAAGCTACTATTATTGTAAAATGAATATTATTCATGTTTTTACAAAAATGCATCTTTTAAGTGTAATTTATTAAATTTTGGGAGGTGTTCGACCTAATATGGACGGTAGTGCACAGACTCCAAATTCTTTTACAGTTTTTAAATGTGTTACTAAAGAAATATCACTGTAGATATAACAGAAATAATGTTACATTTAATAAAAAATGCAAAATGATAGCTGTAAAACAATTTAAAAAATGTTTTTTAACTATCAATTTTCGTGTAACGCGTGACATGCCAAATCACATTTTTACAATATTTGTATGCATTATCTAGAATAAACCATTTTGTGATTCTTTTCTATATTTTTGATAGTTTTGGTTTTTTTAATTTTTTTGTGTTTCATATGGAATCTGTGCATAAACTGACGAAAAAACTACACGCTGCAACATTCTTTGTTAAATTCTGAATCGAAAATTCTATTGTTAAATTGTTGTATTATGCGTATTGTATGTTTTCAAGAACCACTTAAAGAACATACATTTGGTAACACCGTAAAGTAGCATACGACTGAATACCTGCGTTAGCATTTTCATTACAGAAACCATACATCAGGTACATATCGGTATATTCATTGACTGTAAAAGCTATTATGAGTGAAGAAAACAATGACAAAAAACACTGAACCACCAGAACTAATCAAAAGTACACAAAAAATCACGAAAAAAACAAAGGTTATACACAAGTGATCAAGAAAGTCAAACAGAATACATACATGTCAAAATTTGACAGATGGTGCTTATGATTGAAATTTGTTAAAATCGCATCAAATAGAAAATTGTTAACAACGTTGCCAAACGTGTTTTTCGTAAAAACGCGTTAATAAGTAATTGTTTAGAACAAACTTTGAGATCAAAAAAGAAATCGTTAGTAAAACAAAAACATTAAAATTATTTTATTATTTTTAATTGCAGCTATCTCAACCAACAGATATTAAAACTAATACTTATTTATAGACCAGAAGTCCAAACTTTGAGAACCTCGTGAAGACGTATAAAACATGATACAACATTTTGAAGAGTATCAAAAATCCGGATTTTGGCTCTAGCTCTTCAACACCCTTATGTTGAGCTAAATCAACTAATAAAGAAGATAACAAAGAAGCACTAGATATTAAAAACATTTTTCAAAATTTAGTCATTATAACCAAACAGCACACAACGTCTTCAACACGTTTGTTTCATACCTGTTTTATGTCTGATATCTACTGTAAAGCATCTTAAAGACGTCTGACTTAAAACAGTTTAAAAACATTTGTTTTAAGACTCTTCAAAGCTTCTTTGGAAATGGCAGAATTGTATCAAAAAATATGTTATAGTTTTTGTCGGTAAATGTATTTCTTATTTTTTCTGCTGCCGTCATCGCAAACGTCAATACTCGTTCGTTAGTCTAGTTATGTAATGGGCAAAGAAAACTGTAGCATGGCAAAATAAAAACGAAAAATTCACATAAAACTAAGTGTTCAAAGTCAATTATTATGTATATTAGAACGAGTATGCGACAGATGGAAAAAACATTAAAAAAATCTTGAAATTCAGTTATAATTGAAAATCAACGATGTTAAAGTTAATATCAAATTTGACAGATTTAGTAATAAATGCAGCACCAATATTATATTTTTGGTGTTTTTTGTTTATTTTTTCAAAAAATAATATAATTTTACAAAAGTCAACACAAAAAATAATGTACGATACTCTCGTCGAAGGTTTCATAGCATAACTCACTCACACGCAACACTCAGCTATGCGGCCTTGCGTTGCATTGCCGTTCATTATGCTATTCTGTACTTTCGGCGCTTGTTACGTAAACTACTATTAACGTTTGTCAAAAAATATTTTTAAGTGTTTTTAAGATACACTACGGAAATGTTTAGAATTTAGTGTTAGCACTACTGCGGATGGGATTTAACGTTCATTTAACGTATAACAGAATTATAAACTTAAATTAGATATTTCTAGTACAGAAACAGATAAATGGATTGGTACAGTGTACGATAAAATTGGCGTGCTGTTGTAACCTTTATCTATATGCAGTTGGTCATTTTTCTATTTAACTTCCATACAACAATTACAAAGTGGAAATGTTTTAACACGTGCTGGTTTATAAACAAAGTTAAATTCCTTTAGATTGCTATGTTTGGTAAATATGTAATATTTTATTTGTTCAAAACATAAAAATTTCATATTGTTTTTAGGATACCCGTGACTAGTAACGCCACTTCCTAAAATTAAAAAAAATACAAATTTGCAGTTGGTTAGTATAGTATATGATTCTATTACAATTCTCCATTCTGAATAATTCCCGTGTTGTCGTTATCAAACAAGCTGAGATTTCGTCACACGGCACAGAGGACATCTATAACGACAACACAGAAATTATCCAAAATGGAATTGTAATATGAATCCCGTGAAAACCTGAATTCTACTAAAATATGCGTCTGTTTTTAATTTCTAGTTACCAGACATTAGATATTAAAATTAGACTGTTTAGTCTGATTAATATTGCTTGGGGGTGTGTTTATTTTACTGTGGTATTTATTTTATGGAATTATATTGTAGTCAATGTAACAACAAAAGCAATATTAGGTTAATTTTTTTTACTGAAGATAATCAATAATAAATAAGTTTAATATCATATTGGTAGTTATAATTTTGCGAGTAATATACTGTTTAAATCTCTGTTTAATAAACAATTTTAGTGTAAAATATAAAACAAATAAAATAATCAAAATATTAATTATTTGAAACAACGTATATTTGTGAAAAATTTTTGGCATTATATATGTAAGTTACATCGGAAGTATCTGCCGATTAAACATTTTTAGCGGAAACTAGTGCAGTGACGGAAGGAATTTTAGAATAAGCATAATTATAATAGTTTATTTAAGGAAGTGAAAATTAATAAAAAAGCATTATTAGTTTGTCTACCGATTATTCACATTATACGTTATTATAAATTAAATTTGTAGCAAATAAACTTTTAAAAAATAAACATTATTAAATCAAAAACTTAATTTGAATATAGTACAAGCATTTTTTTTGTTTAATTTCAGTTACCAACTGCAAAACCTTAATGCAACAAAACCACATTTTACAAGTACTGGTAACTGATCTCTTAAAAGGTAAAGGCTTTAAAAAAAACATTAATGGAGGAATTCAGGCTAAATACACAAGAACTATAGTTTATTTACTCTACCAAGAATAAATTTTTCTATAAACAACAACAAAGAAAAATTTCTGCATTTATAAAAAATATTTGATAACAAAAATTATTTTAAAAATGCTGTAAGTTTATATGCACCCTCAGGTATATACATAGTAAATGTATTTCAATGTCATAAAAATAAAAGATGAATACTTCAAAGAGTAAAATAATCTAACATACTTAGTTAATTTTATGTTAACTATTTTTTGTCCTAAACGTGTTCTGAGAAGATATCCTAAAGATGTCTAAGTGAAGATGTCTTCAAGATGTACAATTTATTAACATTCGACATCTTCAATATGTCTTAAAGATGTCTTGAATATCTTGACTTGACATCTATGAGATGTGTTTAAGATATCTATGTGCAGTTAGGGTTGAGGCTCAGACTAAAAAAAATATCAAAATAAAAATAATAAAATACCAATTTCTATTGATTGGACCGAATATGTTGGACGGCATTTGAATTTCCAGTTTACGGGTCCTAGTGATCTGCAACAAAATTTATTCCTCTCAAATAACTCCGTTTGAGGAATTTTTTTATCTCGTCGATGATAAATAAGATCATAAACTTTATTGTCACTAAAACCAACGAATTGCGGAACAAATTAAAGCATCAAAAAAAGCAAAAAAAATATTTTTGCATAAAATAATGAACTATTAATCCAAAAAAAAATCAGTTCTTGGGATTGACACTATTTATGGAATTGACGACATTTATTGTCTAAATATTCCAAATGCAATAATGTCGCAAAACAGTTACTGCTGAGTTTACTAAATTTAACAGTAACAAGATAATTCAAAAAAGTGATCGTTTAAAAAAAATTAAACCTGTTACTGATATCCTTCAAAGTAAATTTTAGTTTGTATTTTATCTTAAGCAAGATCTTGTGATACACAAAACATCTTGTTATAACCCTGAGAGTCAGTAATGAAAATATTACAAAAATGTTTTTCAATCCAAGATAAAAAGGGAAAAGATAGTGTCCCGTAAAAACTCAAATGGAATAATAATTAGTGCTGGGCGATACGCAATTTTGTGTATCGAATATCGATACGCAATTTGTATCGATACGTATCGAAATATCGATACGTATCGGAGTATCGATACGTATCGGAGTATCGATACGTATCGAAATATCGACATGTATCGGTAATCGGTATACCCAATACATATCTAAATATCAATGTATCTGTGTAGTAGTATGGTTTTGATTTCTGTTTTTTTTTATAATAACCTTTACCATTTGAGGTAAACATGGATTCTTTACGTATCGAAATATCGATACGTATTAAAATATCGATACGTATCGAAATATAGAAACGTATCGGTATATCGATACGTATCGAAATATCGATACGTATCGAAATATCGATATTTCGATATATCGATACGAGCTTGTGATTTGTATCGGCGTATCGATACACCCGAGGTATCGATACGTATCGATATATCGATACAACGACCCAGGACTAAATTAATAATCTTAAAATAAAAAGACGCGCAAAATTTTACGTTGCTTTCAACAAAGCATATCCCAATTATGGTGCCAGTTTACCCTAGGATTGCTAATAATGAATCTTTTTAAAGAAAAAAAATATCAAACACCAGAAGAGAAAGAAATCATTTAAAATTCTGGAGTACAACAAAGGCAAAGCTGGAATCGACTTGTCAGACCAAATAGCATCTTATTCCACTACGCTACAAAAAGATGTAATAAAACTTTTAAGAATAGCGATAGTAAATGGATCCTATGCAAACGGATCACAAAAATATCCAAATTTGTTTTTTTTTGTAACATTAAAAATCAAGAAAAAAAGCAATGCCAGAAAAGTACAAAAAATATTACTATGTACTTGAGGTACCGATCAAATTAATTACCTCTTCGCAGTTAATTAAATGGACTCGTTATTCCTTGTTTCTTCTTATACAAAGGGATCATTAATTTGATCGGTAACTCAAGTATTATTACCAGGATGCGAACCTTTCAATTACCATCTTAAAGTTTTATTCTAACCGTAACTCAAATAACTTTTTCTATGAGCCACGATCGAGATTCCTTATTTGAAATGCACGGTAGCGGCTTTCATATTTGATACACATACCTAGACACAATGTGTGTTTTACAAAAATAAGCTACGTAGCTCCCAGTGAAACGTTAGTGTCTCTCAAATACGACTACAAAATCAAGGAGTAATTTCCTTGTAATGTCAAATATAATTTTTCTTATAAGATAAAGTCTAAAGTAACCCAATTTTAAGATATTTGCAATTAAAATTTTTAGGCCGGTCTTGACTATCTAAACAAATGGGAATGTTCATTGTAACGATGCGGTAAAAAGTGGGTAAATCCTGCAAAATCTGTGATATGTTTTGTGTTGATTATTGTTTTCTTTAATTTTCCATCATCTACAAAATAATTAAAGCAGATACTAATGTTTATTTCTTAGTACTACTGATCTAGCTTAACAAAACGTACTTTGTGTACAAATTCTAGTGTAACTGAAAAGAATACAGAATAACAACTTTAACCACAGTAATTTAACTACGCATTATCCGATAACATTATTTTGTATTTAATTTTAATTTTGTTGTCAACAAATTGCAGAAAAAAAAATTGCATTTCTTAGAACAGTTTATTTGTATTTGTGCTGTAAACAACCTTATGAGACTTAATTAATATAACAGGTCCGTAATTTACGATTTGTTTTACTAAAAAATTTGATTTTTTTAAATGTTTTAATGAAATTTTTGTTTTGTGTACACAATATACTTACCAAAATTATCAACGCTTATAACTAAAACCCTAAACTCTGCATACTTAATAATCAAGATTATTTCTAACTTTAATTTTAACTATAAAGAACTAAGAAACTTTTACCTTTCATAAATTGTAATTTTACAATAAACTGAAAGTAACTTAAAACTCAAATTAATTTTAAGTAAAAAACCATCTAAAAGTGCCACACTTTCAGTCGTGTAAATAATTATTTTAATAAAATAATAAATGATTTAATTAATAATTATTTAATAAAAATTAATAATTCAGTATTTTAAACTTTCAAAATAATAACCGTCATATAATAAACAATAACCTAAATCTAACAAAAACGACAGAATTTTTGGTTACCTTTCTCTAAATTTATTAACTAGGATTCTAAAAATTATTTAACAAATTTTATAAATTAAACAAATAACATATCAAACAGATGTGCGTATAATTTATTTTATATTTATTTAAAATATAAAAAAGCTTTAGTAAAGTAAAATTAAAATGTAAAAACTGCATACAAGCAGCAACAGCATTCAAATGATGGGTAAAATCTAAAAATCTATAATAATAATATATTAATAATAATATTTATTTGCAGTTTTCCTCGTAGGAACTACAAAGAAGTTTAGTTGAACGCAAACATAAATATCTACATAATAAAAAAAAATAATAATTCTGCGTTATTGACGCATGCTTAACATAGTACATAATTCTTAGCTATTTACAACATTAGCAATAGTCTAAAGAAGAGGCTTACTCGTTATGGCAAAATGAACGAATTTTGAGAGATTTGCGTATATAATAATATAAATCGTTAATTTGCTTCTCATTCTTAATTCTTAAAATTGCCCAAATGCCTTCATCTTTGATATATAGTTTAAGAAATTTTTTTCTTATATCGTTGTACATTGCACATCTTAACAAGAAATGATTTACATCCTTCATGTTCTTTTAAAGAGCAAATTGTACATATTTCATTAGTGTTAATAGAGTAGGCTTTATAGTCAATATAAAACTTAATTACATTTTTGTACGTGACTCTTAAGTTGACTAATACGCCTATGTTTGTAAGATCTTTCGCTATCGACTAGAAACTGATAAAAAGTGTTTTGGCGTCTGAAAGTATTCTCATTTGTCTATTAAATTGATTAGCATTTGGAATGTTAACTATGAACTCTCCGTTCATTTCTGTCAAGATCTTTATTTGGCGTACCCAGTAATTCACATTGCCGTTACTATCTTCTATTCATTGATTCCGGTAATCGGAAATCCCGTAAGTTCATAATTCTCATCCAGTAATTTAAAAATCTTTTTAATACATCGTACTCTAATTGCACTTTTTCTATTTCTAACCTAACAATAAAATCAGGTGTACATCTTGGCCAAAAATATATTTTTTTTAAATTGCACTTGTACTGATTCTAGCAGTTTAGTATAGAATAGTGCCCATACTTCACTACAGTACCTTAGTGTTTAACAATCGAATTATAGATAACCATTCGCGCATCCAAGCTATCAGTTTTTGATTTCTTTAATATTTCTATTGCTTTCATGCAAACCAATTTAGTTTTTCTGATAGATTCTTCTGCTGCACATTTAAATTTACCCGAATTAGAAAAAGTTACGCTTAGATATTTGAAACTTTTACTACACTTATGTTTTCGTTGTCAAAAAAAAGCAAAATCAATTTTCGGTCTACCCCTACTAAATTTAATAATCTTAGTTTTGTTGTATTTAGCGCTAGTTTGTTTTCTTTACAATAATCGGATAAAATGTTTAACTGGCGCTGACAGTTTCTCGCTGAGTCCGATAAAATTACAAAATCGTCGGCAAATAACACCATAATCACTTCAGTATTGAAAGTTAGATTCATGCCTCGGCACTCGCGGTTCTTAAAATAGTTAAGACTGCGTTTTAAGTATAGTGGGTTGCCTAAAATATAGCATTTTTATGCAGTCGCCGTTTTATAGCTTTTTCAAAATTGAAAACGAATATTTATGTTTTTATTAATGAAAACTCTAAAAAACATGTTAGGCCATCGCGTAAGCTAATTTATTTCTTAAAATAAGTTAAGATTAAAAAGTTATTGATACTCAAAGTTAGTCAAGAAATGACAGTGTTATAATGTGGTTTTATAATATTTATAAAACGATCATCGATATTATAATAGCTCAGTACGATGAAGTAACACATCAAATAATAGTACATACTTTTAATTTTCAAAAATGTTGTCTATTTGTCGAAAAAGCTATAAAACGGATTTCACTCCATATACCTAATGTAAATCGCATCTAAATTACAGGAAATGATAATTTTTTAGTTCATCATTTATCCAATAGGTGGTCGACCTTTAACATGCGCGCATTACGTCATTACTACTTATTATCTTTATTGTTTTACGAAACACAATATGCTTGCAAGCTTGCAACAACAAAGATAATTAATTTAATTCGTACAAGATTTAAACGAAACACTATCACGCAACGCAACGGTTTGAAAAAAAGACCTATTCGTCTTTTCGTTTTTATATAGTTATCTTCTTTGCCGTGTAACAATAATAAGTAAATTGTGCGTTTCTTCGAGTAAGGAAATTTTTGAATTGCTTACAATGAAATCAGTATTTCCCTGAAAATAATACTAACCTACGCTTTGCATTTTTTTAATTGAATTAGAAATTAAATTTTTAAAATTCAGCTTGACAGTGGAGAAGCAAAATTTGTAAATCTTAGTTCTTTAATATTTATTTTAATGTCTTCCACACTCCAGTGCTAATGTTGAAAAAATGTTTTCTCAAATAAATTTAAATAAAACTCAAATTAGGAACTGCCTAGAATAATTTCTTATAACAAAAGTTGGGTGGTTCAAAAAGTGGCAATTGTTACAATGTTAAAATTACCCTAGATTTATTAAAGAAAATTCAATTCAAATGTACAATTTAGACGATCAAGGAGGTGTCAAAATATAAAATAATTGTAATAAATTGTAAATATTGTAATGAAAGTTAGTTTTTTTTTTTAATTTATTTAGTTTCAGCAACAGTCAAAAAAATATTTCAGCTGCATTGCAGTCGGAATTTGACTATAAATAACCAAAAAAAGCATCAAATTTAAATTCTCACGATTTTTGTGGCAACTTAAAGAGTTTTTACAATCGATTTTTCATTATACATTCATTTTTTCTAATCGATTAATAAATTTAAAAAAATCGACCGAGAATCGTGAACAGTGGACAAATTTGTAACATAATATTAATGAACATAAATTAATTGTAAAAGAATCCGTAAGTACACATATAAATAATCTTTTTGTGCTTCCGTCCGTTTTGACGTATTCTACAAGCATCATAATCGGCCGGAAACTTTACTTTTCCGGCCTAGGCCGGTAAAGTGTAGTAGAATTTTATAACTAAAAGTTGGCACTAGTAATCATTAATTAAATAAACGTCAAATGTCAATATGTCAAATTTATTAACATACACCATTATCTGGGTTGTTTGTTTTAAACAAATATAATAAATTTGCTTATATCTTACAATTGCTAAAAACAACAATGGTTTTATTTTCAGATAAGTGAAATTGTAATATTATTATGTAATTGTCAAATTAAAATAAAAAACAATTGTATTTCGTCATTACAGGTTTCAGTTTTATCAACATATGTTATTCAATTTCATTAAAAATCAATACTTAAATAACTGCTTTCAATTAATTTATACTATAAAGGTCAGCACAAAAAATGTTGTGTATCACACGTCCTAAGAGTATTTTGCGAGTATTCGCTTTTTGTAGGCCTCGGCTTCACCTCGGCCCACAAATAAACTCATACTCGCAAAATAGCACTTTCTGGACTAGTGATACAAATAACTATTTTTGGACTTGAACTTGATGTATTTTGCAGGCATCATAATCGTCCGGAATTTTTACTTTTCCGGCCCTAGAGCCCGGTAAGGTGTAGTAGAATTTTATAACTAGATCGAAGTTGGCAGTAATAATCTTTAATTAATTAAACGTCACCTGTCAATCTGTCAGATTTATTAACATACACCATAATCTATGTTATCATCTGGAATAACACTAACAAAACTTTTTTAAACACATATAACAAATTTGCTTATATCTTACCATTGCTAAAAACAACAATAGTTTTATTTCCTTTCAGTCGGTCTGCAAACGAGGTCTTCGTACGGCGAAATGTCTCATTGTGACATTTGTTATTTAATATACTATTTTCGCTTTCATAAACCGTTTTGACAGTTTTTGCGCAGTTGTCAACATAAACGTCAAACTGTTTTTGTGAGATTTTGAGAATTTGGGGGCTTCGCAGTTCCTGTTTGAGCAATAAAATATTGTATTCAATTCGTTCTTGTATAAGTTGGGCTTTTTTTCCTCGTGGACTTTTAAAACCACCGTTTCACTCGGGTTTAAAAATGTCTACTCGTGAAAAAAAGGTCAATTTACAGAGGATTACGTTAAATAAATAACCATTTCTCATTCAAACTTTGTAGATTCATTTTGACTAAATGATTATTTCTAAGTTTAGTATCTATAAGTTGCAAAAAAATCAATTTAAAAAAAAATATTATTGTGCCATCAATTTTTCTCTAGATTGATTTTTGACGCATCGATTATAAACGAATCGCAAAATGGATCTTTTTCAAGAAAAACTACAATATCATTAGTTATCAGTAAAATTTGGTTTTTGGATTTGGAGTTTAAAGAAATTAGAGATTAAATGTAGTACAGTAGCCTCCCGATTATCCGGATCCCGACTAACCGAAACGTCGGATTATCAGAAACAAACTGAACTTTTGAACTCGCCGTTTTAACCGAAACAAATTTAGACGAAACATCTGGTCGGTCATTTCGTTGAAAACGTCGGGAATCCCAAAAATATCTAATAAAAATTTGCCTGCTTAGATGAGGGTCAATTGTACTTCCAGTCTATAAACATGCGTCATCTCTTTTCATAAAATGTTCTTTTCGGACTTTATACAAAAGGTCTTTGTAAATGCTTTATTATTATTACTTTTCTCGACATTTAAAACAAAACATTCAGTTTTAAATACGCCACTGTCAACATGAGTAACATAATAAAAAAGCAGAAACGTGTTGTTGTTACTGTGCAAGAAAAATTAACTGTAATTAAACGGTTTGATAAAGGAAAATCCTTAAAAAGTGTTGCCAAAGATTATGGTGTAGGTATAAGCACGGTATCCAACTAGAAAAAAAATCGGTAGAAAACAATGGTGTAGTGTACTAGCATCCTCAACATCAAATCGAAGTTGAAAATTGTAAACAAGTTTAAACAACTTATAGAAGAAGAGGAATATACGCCAGATCAAATTTATAATAGTGACAAAACTGGTCTATATTATAAAATGTTACCAAAAAAAACTTTAGCTGGAAGAAATGAACGCGCTGCCGCCGGCTACAAAAAAAATAAGGACCGGATAACAATTCTTGCCTGCTTAATGTGCATTAGCGAATCCGCAAAGCCAAGAGCAAAAGAGTAGACATTGGTAAAAGACTCATGGATTGTTTAGAAATAATAAATATAAAGAGGTAATTTATTTTGCAAGGAATAAAGTGAAAAGTACAAAGTTACAAAAATCTTAGGCAAATATAATACACCAAAAAGAACTTCCTGCAGACAATGATGATGAAGAAGAAGCTTCGCTTCATGAAACGATGGGAAATTTAAATGGTTAGGAAGATATTGGCCCAGAAGAAATTAAGGAGTAGATAACAATTGACAACAAAGAACAAAAAAAACTAACCGACGTTGACTTTATTGAACTTGTTAGTGAAAGGGATCGTGAAAATACTAGTGATAATGAATCAGAAGAGAATGAAGAAAAAGAGAAGAAAATTTTGCACTTTTAAGCTTTTGATGCGTTAAACTGGTTAAACACAGCATTATTATATGTAGACCAACAGCCTAATACCACACCAAGTGACATCTTTACTTTTAGCAAGGTGAAAACACATTGCTTCAAAAAAACCGCTTGGATGCAAAATTTAAACAAAGATTGATTCTTTTTTTTACATCAAAATAATATACCAATGTACTTATATTGTAGTACATTTTTTTTAAATACATATGTATTTTATTTCAAATATATTTTTTTGTTCTTTCAATAGATACATATTTATGTACCTACATAAATATTTTACGTTTTTACCTCTTTTAGTAAAAACTCCGTATTAACCAAAATTTCAGTTATCCGGAAAAGCTTCGGTCCCGACTTTCGGATAATCGGGAAACTACTGTACTACATAATGAGAAATAATTTGGAATGAACCTCCACAATATGCTTGTAATTTTATTGATTTTGTTTTCATACATAATTATTTCATTTATGTTTATTCAAATTGCATCAGCAATTTGACCGCTATTTTTAAATTTGCTTACATTAGCACATTCAAAGATAAAAATAAAACCTTGAATGAAATTTGATAAAACTGAACCAACTTTTAGTGTAGAGTTGGGTATAGTCACTATACGTCTTATTACTTGTATATACTCATTTTGTAATATATTTAAAACAATTAGTTTTTAAAACAAAATTTAATGTATGCATTAATTTTCGAATTCCTTTATTATTTCTTGGAAGCAACTACTGAGAAGATTCTAATAACAACTTTTACCCATCTCTAATTTTCTTTATGCGTCATGCGAACAGTTTTCTACTTTATAACTAAGCTGACATCTGTTTTAAATATTTTATATTAGTACTTCTATTAACGCTCACTACGTATTTGGAATGTCGCATTCGAACGCGCCCTTAATAATGTCACTAATATATGATGTGAATAGCAGAGGACCGATCGAGTCTCCTTGTAATACGCCTCTAGTTACTTAAATTTTGTTTGATGTTTCTTCATTCACAAATAAAATCATGCCGGCCATATCGTAAAAAATTTTGAGTAGTCTTATCGTTTTACCGTAAACACTCATATTTATTAATTTCTACCATAACCTATTGTGACATACTAAATCAAATGCGCGTATAAAATCTACAAAAGTCGCGTACAAGCAGGTTTTCTTTTTTGAGATAAACACATTTACTGTTCTATACAGAATAAAGATGCTATTCACTTCTATTAACTCTAAAACCATTTTGTTCTTCTGGTACTAAACCTTTTTTATCACTATACTGCATGAGTCGCGTATCTATAAAAAAAATATTACTAAATAAAAAACATCAAAACAAAAAATTAACTTTTGAAATGTTTTATAACTAAAATCAAAAAATTGTTTAGTGATTATGAGATCAACGAGTGTTTGTTTCGTTAGTACAAAAAATGTTAGTTTTTGGAAGGAATTAAAACAGTTACAAAAGTCTTCAAAACACTTTTTTTTTATAAGAATTTAACATAAGAATTTTTTAGCTTGGTAGTGATTCTATGCGACCATAGACGTGGAGGATAGGCACAACTCAGAAAGAAAACTTTATCTAGACATTGAAAGACCGGCCCTAAAGCTGAGAACACAAATTCAGATATTACAAGCAACAGTTTGGTTCGGTCATAGAAACAAAATGATAAAATAGAAAGTCCTTTTGATAACACGCGTTTCACATCCTATTCGTTATTTTGATTAATATTGCGGACTCTTTAAGAAATTCTTGCTTAAAAACCAAAATATTAGTGATAATAAGTCTTCATTTAGTACTTGTTAAACTTGGGTTAATACCTTACAAAACCAATATAATTATTTTTGTTAGGTTATTAATGAATAAGTATTAAATATTTAGTAAAAACAAAACCCTTTTTGTCCGTAATTACCTTGCGCGTTACGGGTAAATAAGGACATCCAGTGGGGTAATTGCAAACGCCTAGCGTAATTAAAAACAGATTTACTTGTCATTATCAATAATCACTCGAGGACAAATTGCTTGTTCAATCTTGTTTATTTTTGATACATGATACATTGTATCTAGTCTTGTGTAGGAGGCGATACATTCTCATCACAAAAAAAAACAAAATAAATTTAAGGTTTTTTGGAGATTTCCAGTCTTGTTTTTACTATTAAAAGTCTTTTTTCGTTTGACATATATCTTGTCTTGTTTGTTCTCCACTTTCTTCTTTTTATCTTGTTTATATTATATTTTAAAAACAGTGAATTGTGTTAATAACTCACTTTTTTGTGCATTGCAAACGTTAAAATTCGTTCGTTAGTGTAGTTACGTAATAGGCGAGAAAAGCTGTAAAAGCAAAATGAAAACTAGAAATCTACTTAAAACTAAATGTCATTGTCATTGTTGACAGATTTAGTAATAAACGTAGTGCCAACATTATATTTCTAGTGATTTAATTTTTTTTTCTTTATTAAAAAAAATGCAACTTTACAAAACGTAACACAAAAAATAATGTAGATACGTTACTCTCGTCAAAAGTTTCATAGCATAACTCTCTCACATGTAACGCTCCGCCGTGCTGCCTCGGGTCGCGTTAACGTTCGCTTTACCTTCGACGCTTGTTACGTAAATTACTGTTACAACAGTCATTAAATATTTAGCAAAAATAGCGCTAACTAACCTGAGGATTAACAGTTGTCAAAGATAAATTAATGAGCATTTCATTTCTATATCATTATTTAATTCGACGTGAGTGCCATGTTTACTCTAAACCATAGGTTGGTTGGGACAGCACCGCGCGTTCGTCGTTAAAGAGTTTATTTGAAACGACCGTTTGCCGATAATGACTCAGCGTGCCTTTCGCATTCACTTCGAGCTCGGGCGACATGATCCGGTTCCCGATAAAAAGACAACTGCTAAATGGGTGTCAAACTTTTGAGAAACAGGATTGGCATTTAAAAAAAATATTCTAGTTGACTTCGGACAGTAACAAGACGAGCAAATGTAGCTGCTGTGAGAGCGGCACTTCAACAGTCTCTGAGGCGCTTTGCACTTAAAGACACAACTGCTTTACGGTTATCAAATTAAAGTGTTCTGAGAAAATGACCACGCAACCCGTATCACTTTGTGTCAAGAACTTTACAACATTCCTCACATGGATGTTTTGATCTTTAGTGATCAGGCACATTTCCACCTTTCGGGAGAAGTCAACAAACAAAACTACAAGTACTGGTCTGAATATAACTCTAGGGAACTTCACAAGCGGCCACTTCAAAGCTCTAAGGTCACAGTCTGGTGTGCCATTTCTGAAGTTCGTGTGTGGGGTTCATATTTTTTTGAAGAAAACGGTGTTATTGTTACGGTAAACGCAGATCGGTATTATGTGATACTAGAGAGCTTTCTACGGCCTAGAATGGATGCTTTTGTCGGTGAACATGAACAAAAACATGTGTAGTTTTAACAAGATGGGGAAACAGCCCACACAGCTTGTCGTTCAATAGGAATTCTAAAATAAATGTTTTCTTGGCATATTATTTCTTTGCGTGGTGACATAGGGTGGCCCCCGTACTCGCTGGATTTAACCCTATGTAATTTTTTTCTTTGGGGCTACCTTGAGGAAAAAGTGTATTAACAACATCACCAAACTCTGGAAGCTCTTAAAGAGATTATAACGCAAGAAACTGCTGTCATTCCGCCTGAAATGATCTGGAAAGTGATGGAAAATTATTGGGAGATGCTCACTCAGCAAACAATGGCGGCGAACATTTAGTTCAGTTTTTATTAGCTTTTCAATTCGGAAAACTCTTTCTGCCCCACCTAGTATAACATAATTTAAAACATGTTTTAAATTTGTTCAGGTGCACTTTATTTCAATTAATCGTTTTTATTTAAAATAATCAATTTGAATGTTTTTGGCTATTTTAAATTTATAGCGCCAATTTATTTTTAGTATCAGCACAAAAAAATTCTAAATGTTTAATTTTTTGTACAAAATAATTTGAATTTACTTATGATATATAGGAACCGTTAAAAAATTAGTTCTTATTAGTTGCTAGTTGCTGGTTTTTAATGTATTTTATAATGTTGCCGTTTAACAAGAAGTTGTCTACTCAATTGAATTTTTAGTTTAAAATTTTTATAATAGATACAAATGACTACTATGAAAGTGCGACCCAAAGTGTGTAATTTTATGCTCTTTCTAATTTATTGTAAAATACACAAGCACAAGAGAAAAGAAATAAATACTTGATAACTATTAAAAGTGTAAAAATATATATGTTTATTTAAATTAACTGCAATAATTTTGAACGTAAGCAATGTCAGTTTTAATTGTTTTAATTGCACCTTGTATAATTATCAGAAGAATATAATAGAAAACGCTACTTATTTTACAAGATAATTATATAGCACTAAAAAGAATTGTATCTGCAACGTAACGACGTAATTACATTAATTAGTAAGATAGCCGCAGATGATACTGCAAGTATCATAAAACATCATTAACCTTATCGTTTATTTAATTATCTTATTGTGCAGTTTACTTTAAACATTCAAACAAATATAAGTTGTTTTAGTAAATATTTTTAGACTTACGTTAGAAATTCCCGTTCGCTTTTCAAACAATAAAGTCTTATAATAATTAATTTTATTAAATTATCGTAACAGCTTTATTATATAAATGTTAATATGTATTTTTAAATAAGTTTGTTGAATAGATACGACTTGCTTGTCGCCTGTTTTTTAAATAATCTACTGTTTTGTGATTTTATATAGGATTTTCAGCCATTAACCAATCCGTTTAAAAGAATTCCCGTTCATTGTTTTATATTGATGATCTATATCTTCATACCGTATGCAGTAACTTTTACTTATTTGTAAATCAATTTACATTTTTGCCACAGCATAGTAGATTCTCTCATTTAAACCACGTTTTCTTTTTAAATTATTAGCTGTGACTATAATATATGCAATTTAAATATTTGGTTTAACTAATTGTTAAAAAGTTTACATTTACATTTATCGGCACGTTCAAACACTTCTATGCGATGCACAATCAGCAGTTTTAAAAAATGATATAGTAAAATAAGTTTTTCTTTAATAAAGCCGTTATTATTCTATATTTGTTTTAAAATAAGAAAAAGTCGAAGTAAAGTTATGTCACTCTATTAAAAAAGAACGTTTTTGTGCAATTGAGCTCGATTCCATATTGTTTATCGCGTATGTTGCCAACACAGTTTACTTGTTCTTAGCTCCCATCATTCTAGATTGGTATCTTAAGGCCGTCTGACACTGTACTAAATTTTGCACGAAATTTTTCATGAAGAAAATGTGTACAAAATATTGCATAGTGTCATACGCATCTTGTAAGAAAATTGACAACAAAATTTGTGTCCAGAAAATTTTTAGAACATGTTCTAAAAACTGCATAAATTTCGTACAAAAAGTGCGCAGAATGTTGCGCGGCATCTTCTATTTATTCGTCAGCGCAAACAACCAAACCTAACCTACATAAATTTGTCACATAACCTACATATTTTAAACCGCGAAACGCCGAAACCTTACCTTACTTTAACCAATTATATATTACTTTCTTTGCTTTAACGAAAGATTTTTTATATTATGTCGTGGTCGAAGGAACAGTGCCAAATATTATTGCAAGAATATCAAAAATATCCTTGTTTATTTGCTATTAAATCGCCGTTATATAAAAATAAACATGCACGGCAAGAAGCTTTGCATCGAATAGAGGCAGTGGTCAAAGAAGTGAGGCCTTCAGTGACCATACACGATATAAAATTCAAATTTAATGGTTTAAAAACAAACTTTATGGTTGAATATAAAAAGTGGAATGGCAGCAGACGCAGCGGAGCTGGCAACGAGGATGGTACTGATGCTGTAAGTTGACATTAAACTTATTTATACCTTTGCTAAGTACTGTGATAATTTACAGGTGTATACACCAACTATATGGTACTTTAAATCAATGTTTTTTTTACTGGAGCACTGCCAGGTGCGAATGGCTACTGATTCCTTAACAGAACAAGTGGAAACAGTGGAGGAATCGCAGGAGACAGAATGTTCGGAGTACTTGGTAGGAGAAGATGGTGTGCTTGAAGACGTCAACAACACCCCAGAATACATTGATACACCGTCAGTATCGCCGGCTGCGTCTTGTTCATCGCCTAGACAGCAGAAACAAAAGAAAAGAAAAATTCAAAATGATGTAGTTGAAGCAAACCTTATACGAGAAGCATCAAATACACTGGCTACTATTAATCGGTCCATGAGCGTAACCAATTATGTAAATGATGAAGACGAAGCATTGGCCAAATATATTATCACTAAGTTAAGGAAGATATCACGTGAGGATGTTCGCATGGATGTTGAACAACAAATACTTGAATTCCTGCATCGTGGTATCAAACAATGTATTGATCAATAAAAACACATTATGTACATATTAAAATTTTTTATTGCCTGTTCTTGCCAATCTACAGTACCCTCTGGAGAATTAAAAAAAGTTTTAAACTGATTTCGAATTTCTCTTGCACTGCCGGAAGTTCTGTTTCCACATTGTCGTGTAATTTTTTGAAGATTTTTCATGTCTTCATCAATCTCTATGTATGATTGAAAATTTTCAGTGGCAAGAAAATTATGTAATAAAACACAAGTTAATGTGATGAGTTCTACTTTTTCCGGAAGTAGATTAATTGGATTTAAAAGAACCCTAAATCGATTTGCTAAAATGCCAAATGCATTTTCAATTATACGCCTAGCCCGAGATAATCTGTAATTAAAAATTCTACATTCTTTGCTAAGCCCTCGGTCAGGAAATGGCTTCATTAAGTTGCTCGATAAAGCAAAAGCATCATCGGCAACAATAACATAGGGTAGTGGTTTGTTCATTCCTGGTAAGACTTCAGGCGATGGCAAATTAAGGGAATTATTTTGCAGTGCCTTTGACAACTGACTGTTGTTAAATACACCACCATCGCTTATACGTCCATTAACACCAATATTAACATAAATGAATTTATAGTGGGCATCAGCTAAACCTAGCAATACTATACTATTGCAACCCTTATAATTATAGTAATATGATCCACAGGATATTGGTGCTCTAAACGTAATGTGGCGTCCATCGAGGGCACCTATACAGTGAGGAAATTGCCACATATCATTAAAATCTTCTGCAATCTTCTTCCAATCTTCGGCATTTCTTGGTGTCTGTTGAGAATAATTAATTCTTTCAACAAATCTAATAAATGTTATATACCTTACCCTTAAGTAGTCTGATTTTAATTTGGATACAATTGAACTACATACTTTAGGAATAAAACGGCTTATTGTCGTTTCGTGGATTCTTGTGGCATACATAAGCGACCTAAATGTCTCCCCCGTGGCAAGGAATCGTAGAGTAACTTCCAACCTGCAATTGATAAGATGGATGTTATCGAACATAATCTAACGTGTATGAATATTCTTATACTTACTTACTTCTAGCAGGAATACATTCTCTCAAATGTGTATCTTGCTTAGTTATTTCGCCTTCCACTAATGATAATAAATGTTCAAACTGATCAGTGTTTAAGCGAAGAAAATTTCTGTACGAAGTAGGGTCTTCTTGTAGGAGCTCATTGTTTAACATATTTAAAATACCTCTTCCGTTGTTTCGGCGTTGCAGCCACTTTCTACACCATAACCGACGTCGATTGCGCCGTTGTTTTAAACGTAATAACATTTGTGCTATCAGAATTATGGAAGTTGCAGTAAGTGTCGAATGAATTAACGACAGTTTTGTATCCATGATTACAATTTATAACCACACTACACTAATAAGTCAAAAACATCCATTTATGAGGTTATGTAAGTTATGTTGCATTTAATAGAATAGCTAATTTTATTGAAAGCCAACAAAAACACAGAATAAACAAAATTCCCTACACACTAATCGAAACTGCACAGGCGCAAATACAATTTTCCTTACAAAATTTAGTAATAGTGTCAGACAGATATAAATTTTTTGTATTATAATTTTTTTATAAAATTGTGAATCAAATTTAGTTTATAAATTTCGTACCAAATTTAGTACAGTGTCAGACGGCCTTTAGTAAATTTATTCAAATTTAAACAATTATTATACCCAATTGCAAAAGAAGTGTATTATTAGAAACAGAAATCGATGTCGATGAGCCTTCTTGCTGTTATAATTGGGCAACTTTTGTGGACTTATCCCGACATCAAGGATATCAACATCAAAGAAAATAAAGGACAATTGCATTACACCATGTAAAAAAAAACCGTTACAACAGATTACTACCAACGAATTTATTTATGTAAACAGCGTTTATATCAGGATTTAATAAGTATAACTAATAATCTTTTAATAGGGGGTAGATATGGTAATTTTCAACACATTTTGTTCATAAATATGTAGTCTAGCTTTTCATCAATTTTTCTTAAAATTTTTTGTAATAATTAGATGTAATTACGGACCTGGTTATTCGTTATAAGAAAACTGATATAAAATGATTGAAACTGTTGGAATTCAAGCTTACTATTAAATATTACTGATGACAAAATAAACAACATTATAAGATATGGTGTCGTGCTAAAATCAAGGTTATTTTTAATTTACATGTCAATCGGTTATTTTGAAGTCATAAACGTAAAAATTAAAAACTGGAATTAGTAAATAATACAAAAAAACTATGAAATTAAATTGAACAAATAACAAAACTAAATACCGAATACCTAACTACAAAAATAATTTAATGTATTTAAAATATCTTAAAATAAATGAAAATCGAAATAACAGTAACGCACAACCGAAATAAACAAAATGACCCCTGAATGGTCAGAAAAATAAATTTTAGCTACATCGTTTAATTTTATGTTAACCAAGGTTATGCTTTCTGTACGTGTTCAACAATCTACTGTAAAACTAAGCAAAACAATCTTGCACTTTGTACGTGTTGTTTACTAATAAACGATCTTGAATTGGGTCATTGGCTTTTTTTCTTACGAAGTTACAATAGATTATAATATAATAGGGTCGTCTTAAATATTAATATTAATTTTTCTTGAAAACTATAAGGACTGGACCTAATGATTATAATGCAAATATGATCTAAATTATTACAGCTATCTTCCATTAAGAGATTCTTAGTTATACTTGTTACACCCGTATATAGAATTTTAACCTCGCTGATAATAACCACATCTCATAGTTACGTTTATAACATAATGCTAATTTGAATTTTTATAAATAAAAACATTATTTGAAATACAATTATTTATACAAAATCATATTCCTACACACAAAACACATATCATTTTGTATCAGAAAAACAGAGCAATACTTTTAATACTAACCCAGATTCTAGTTTTCCTTTACTGGAGATTTGGAAACCAGTTTCATCGATCGGAGACAGGTCTATAAAAGAAAGATTTTACAGCGTAATTAATCAGTTTGTTACGGGTTCTGAAGATGTTCACTGCGACGTGTGACAAAAGCTTAGCTTGTGTGATAACGACAACATTAAAATTATCTAGTAGGGAAAATTGTGTTAGAAATGCAATCCGTGAAAACCTAAATTTTACTATAATTATTCAATTAGTTCATCCTACTGGCTTATGCAATTTTATATACAACATAAAAAATATAATAGTTTCGGACAATTGTTTGTAATTAAATTTACAGTTTAAATACAATTTTGAAAGAACTTGAATTAACAAAGAAACGGTAATCCACATTTACGTCAAGTAGTATTTTATTAAGTTAATTATACTTTAAGGAACGCAAGGATGGATACGAATGGGATAGGAATTGATCAATTATAGGACGAGGACGTATGTCTTAGGAATGCAGTTTATAGTTAATACGTTTGGAAAAAACAAAGGTTATAAGAAATGGATATTTGGATTCAAACAAAATAAAATGCAAGTCACGTGGACTATTTAAACTAAATAAAGTAGAGGAACTGATTTGGTTAAAAATTAAAGAATAATAAATACATCTTGGACTAAAAGAAAAAATAAATAAACAATCATGTTGTACTTGATTGATAAAGCAGGACGATGGGTAAAGAAGATGGAAATCGTAATCTTTAAACACAATTGTATCATGACCTAGTATTCTATCATTCTTTAACAAGTAACTCCTAAAAAAATTACAGGTATAATTTAATATGCGTTTAAAAAAACAGTAAAATAACCGCTATTTTGATCACTAAGAAGCGACTCGGAAAATGTTTTGATTCGGTGAGCTGGTTGCTTCAGGATTCGTGTTGGATTAGTTGAAATAGTTTCAAGATTAAAGGAGTTTCGAGAAAAAAAGAATTCAAAGTTTGATAAGAAGAAATCTCCATCTTTTTCAAATTTGCCCCAATAGCGCCACTATTTATTTATGAAACAATAGAAGTAGTGAAAACAGAAACAAATTAAGAAGTAGAGAAAGTACGGTTTTGCTCACACATGCCTCGAATAGAGCCAAACAAGTTCTCTAAAGGATCAATATTTAAACGTCTTGTAAAAAGATATTTAAAACCAAGCTCAAACAGCAATGTAAACCTGTACCAATACTGCAGCAAACTTATCGTGAAAACTATAAAACTTGCAGCAATATTGTCGTAACAAATTTGAAGGCTTGCAGTAAGTTTATTAGAAGTTGACTAAGGAAGCAATAACAAGCTTGTAACAACCTTGCATCGACAAACTTGCAGCAATATTATTGTTGTGATATTGCTTATTTAAAATATTTGAGTTAGCTGTAGACTAGCGTGTACCAGTATGAGAATTATGATAAGTAAACACGTGTACACTTTAAGAAATATATTTACTAACTGACCATAACATCTAAAATTACCAAAAGAATTTGTACAACTGCCCTTATACACTCGGGCGTTTTCGTAAATAAATCGTGCATACAAAATCTAACATGCCGCCCACCTTGAAAGGTATCGAGCTTTCAAATACACAACAAATAAAAATAATTTATCTAACTAATTAGAATACGTGCACATTATGTGAACCGATGTTTAGTCATCACTTATAGGCAAAACAAATAATTTCACCACGGGTTTTTGAAACACTCCATTTGCGCACTTTACACTAACAACCCGAACTACTTGGTCCTTTCCTGGGTGTAACTGAACAATACGACCAAGTTGCCATCGTGCTGGTGGCAGGTGATCTTCTTTAATCAATGCTAACGACCCAATTTGGATTTGGTTGTTTGCATTTTTCTTCCACTTATGCCGTTGCTGTAGTTAGGAGATATATTCCTTACACCAACGGCTCAAAAAATGTTGTGTTAAACGTTGCATTAATTGATACCTATCGAGTCGGTTCATTTTTACATCTTGCACATTAGGATCTGGTAGTGCGGTATACAATCGTCCAATTAAAAAATGCGCGGGCGTCAGTGCTTGTAAGTCATTGGGATCGGAAGTGAGGGGAGATAAAGGTCGAGAATTTAATATGGATTCGATTTGTGACAGGACAGTATACAAATCTTCAAAGGTTAATCGAACATTGCCTAGAACTCTTTTAAGGTGGTGTTTTGTGCTTTTAACTCCCGCTTCTCAAAGGCCGCCAAAATGTAGGGTATGTGGTGGAATAAAATGCCATTCGACACCTTCATTATTAATTTTTTCAATAATATTTGAATTAACTGATTGCAACCAATTGTATAATTTATTAATTTCTTTATTCGCGCCATAAAAATTTGTGCCATTATCACTATAGATGTGAGAGGGTTTGCCACGCCTCGAAATAAATCGTCTAAAACCTGCTAAAAATGCATCTGTAGACAAGCTTGTGACTGGTTCAAGATGGATAGCCTTTGTAGAAAAGCATACATCAACGCTAATGTAACATTTAGATAACTTACATCCTCTGCCGATTTTGTCCTTGATTAATATTGGACCCGCATAATCAACGCCAGTGGTGTAAAATGGTGGCATAGGGCGTACTCTTGAATTAGGTAAATTACCCATTATCGGTATAGTGTTTTTTGGGTTGAATTTAAAACATTTTATGCATTTCCGAACTATCAATTTACTGATGTTTCTACCTCCTACAGGCCAAAATCTTTCTCGAATTGCATTTAACATTGCTGTTGGTCCAGCATGTAAAAGCCTTTCATGTTCATTTAAAACAATTAATTTAGTTAAATGATTAGCTTTAGGCAATAGAACAAGATGACGTTTATCATAAGAAAAGTTTGAATATCTAATGCGATCTCCAACTCTTATTAATCCTATTTCATCAATAAAAGGTGTCAATGATAAAATACAGCTATTGGAAGATAATACGTCATTTTTTAATAATGCGTTATATTCGTTAGAAAACGATCGGATCTGTTCTAATTTAATTAGTTTTAATAATGCGTTATCTAGTTCCTTACAAGTTAAAGGACCCTTTAATCTTTCAGTTTTTAGAATTGCAGAGTTTTTTAGAAATCTTAACATCTATGCTGTAACCCGTTTTAATTTGTTTAGAGTAGAAAAATTTTCAATGGTTATAGGGGGATCTTGAGTTGCTAAACTGTATGACTTAGTGATCTTTTTTAACTCGGGCAATTGATTTAGCTGTAAACATTCTAAGGGCTGTGTTGGAGGTTTGTTGCTTGTCAACCACGTAGGACCTTTCCACCACAAATCTAAATTTACTAATTGACTGGCCGAAACACCTCGTGAAATGAAATCGGCAGGGTTGTTACTCGATTTTACGTGATACCAAAATGAGGTGTTTGTCAAGTGCTGAATCGTGGAAATACGGTTAGCTACGAAAGTTGAAAATTGGCGCGGTTGTGATTTTATCCAGTTTAGAACTATGGTTGAATCACTTCAGTACAATTGTTCATGTATGTGAATCTTTAAAGTTAAACTAAATTTTGACATTAATTGAGCCAGTAACACAGCTGCTAAAAGTTCGAGTCTCGGTAAAGATAAATTCTTTAGCGGAGCTACACGTGATTTAGCTGTGAGTAATGTTATAAGTGCTTCATTTTTATCATTTAATGATTTTATATAAATACACGCACCATATGTCTTTTCTGAAGCATCTGCAAAACCGTGCAACTGAATTTTGCTTACATTCGGAACTATGATACATCTTGGTATAATAATTTTGTTAACATGTTTAAGTTGATCTGTAAACTTTATCCACCTTGTATAAACATCTAAAGAAACAGTATCGTCCCAGTCAATGTTTAATTGCCACAATTGCTGTATAATCAGCTTAAGAACTATTATAACAGGGGCAAGTAAACCCATGGGATCAAACAACGTCGCTGTTAAAGATAAAATATTTCGATTTGTTGCGTTTCTGGGAGATGCGTTCGAAAAAGAATAAAGGAAGCTGTCTGTCTCTGAATTCCAAAGAATTCCTAATGCTTTATTTATACCTTCTGCTAAAAGTTTGACTTCAGTACTCGATTTGTTTTCGTTGATTTTCTTGACATTACTTTTAAATTTAACTAGTTTAAACCCTGTGGTACTTAATATGAACGTTATGTTTTGTTTAATGGTTTTTAATTCTTGAATTGAATTTGAAATCTAAATTTTTTGTCGGATCATCACGCCAAATAATTTTTTGATACTTTCTATCTTCCGAATGGATCCATATCTGTCTATACATTTGTTTGATATCAGCTGTAAGAACAAACTGATGTACATGAAATCTAACTAAAATTGAAAGTAAATCATCCTGTAGTGTTGGGCCTACCAATTGTAACGCGTTTATAGACAAACCTACTTCTGGTTTGCAAGATCCGTCAAAAACTATACGAAGCTTAGACTCTTTAAAAACCGCATGATGGGGCAGAAAAAATGAGTTGTCATCATTGTTTGAATACTTTATGTAATTTTGAAATTTGTAATCATTGATGCAATCGGTGTACATGTTTTTTAAATTTAACTTACTTTGAAATTTTCTTTCTAGAGAAATAAATCTAGATTTTGCTATGCCATAAGAGTTTCCCATATTCTCCATGTTATCTTTAAATGGCAACCGTACTATAAATCTACCGTCTGCGTGCCTCGTTGTTGTTTGCTTAAAAAAAGTTTCACAATATTCCTGTTCTGGAGTTAAAAAAGGGAAGTTATTATCAACTTCATCTACCTTCCTAAATCTTTGTAGTTCGTTTTGTAAATTATTTAATGAGAGAAAAGAAGACGTAATAGATGAACTTGAAAAGTTAATTTCTCCCGATACTATCCAACCAAACCTTGTTTTGTGAAAAGCAACGCCATTCGAATTCTTAATTACCCCTACGCATAAGATGTTCCAAAACATACCAGCTCCAATAAGCATGTCAATCTCACTATATTGATTAAACCAAGGGTCTGCTAGTTTAATGTTTGAAGGAATATTAAAACAATCGACATTTATTGTATAATTAGGAATTTGATTAGAAATAGTCGGTATGACAAAACAGTTTATATTTGTTTTAAAATTACTACATCGAGACTGAATTTCTAAATTAGTCTGGAATTTTATAGACAATACGTTTTGATTTATACCGATCACTGATAAACTTGTGGGATGCAGATTTAATCCAACAAGGTCGCAAGCACGCTGAGTTATAAAATGTGATTGTGAGCCTGAATCTAAAAGGCATCTCAAAGTATTGATTTTGCCATTCGTATTGACCACATTTACTAAAACAGTCGATAACAAAATTTGTGTTTTGAGATTTTGATGTAATGCACTCGATAAACTAGTAGTCGGAGGATTTTCAATTAAATTATTTTCATTACTGTTACAAGGTTTTACATTATCTATGTGTAGCAGCGTGTTATGTTTTTTGTGACATACTCTACATCTACTTGAGCGGCATTCTCCTACAAAGTGACCCTTTCGTAAACAATTAATACATGCTCTTAAACTTTTAATTTTTTCAATTCTATCAATCGAGTTTAATTTTAAAAATGATTCACAATTTTGTAATGAATGAGATTCGTTACAATTTAAGCAACTTTGTTCGTTTGTAGTAGCGTATACCTTAACTGGTTTTTTGACTTCGATTTTAGCAAAGGAAGCTGAACGTGAATTAATTGCCTCAAGCACACTGTGGCGTTTTTCTAAAAATTTGATAAATTCCACAGTAACTAGGAATGTTTTTATCATTTAAGTATGCCTCCCATTCGCTGACAGTTTTAAAATCCAGTTTGTTTAGAATAATTGGGATAATTATTGCATCCCATTGATTAATAGGCTGATCAAGCGATTTTAAAGATTGCATATGATTTTGCAGGTTATCTATGAATTGTCTAATTTTTACATGAAAATCTTTAGCAACATTATTAAGATTTAAAATTGCATTTACGTAATTATTTACAATTTTCCTTTTGTTATTATATCGCGAACACAAAGATTTCCATGCAATTTTATAATTTGAGTCTGTAGTGTCTAAGGCACGAATCATATTAGCGGGTTCACCTTTTAAACTAGAGCGAAAATAATTTAATTTTTGGCAATCAGATAATTCAACATTATTATGTACAATAGAGGTAAAACTGTCGGCAAATTGTCGCCACATTGTAAAATTACCGTCGAAATGTGGTAGTTCTATTCTCGGAAGTTTAACATTGTTTACCCTTGTTTGGCCTTGTGAACTAACAGAATTTGTAATACCGTTAGGATTGCCGTTAATACTAGCATTTATTGCATGTTTTTCTAAAATTTCGGTTGCTTGTGCTATTAAATCGTAATACGAATTTTGAAAATCTTCGCGTTCTTTCAGGTTTTTATCAATATCTTCATCTAGTAATTCAATTTCACATTGAACTATCTCAAATGAATCTAACAAAGGTTCAAATTTATTTACGCGTTTTTGCAAATTTGTAATAGTTGCAGTATTTACGTTTTCTAAGGGGAGTGTTTCTAAATATTTACTAAGTAACGTAATTTGCGTTTTTAAACCACCACGTTTGACGTTTAATTTTTTCAAAGCAATCTCGATGGATTCTGAATTTGACATCGTTCTAGGCGATAATAAGAAATGTAAATAAGGATAATAGAGAAAAACAACTTACATTCGTTGTGACGCCACGCCGTTCTTTGTTGAATTCAGAAGGATGTAGTGCACCAGTTTAAATACTTGTTTATGGTACCCTTGGTGAACAAGAACCAACGTTTACGACTCGTCTGGGCAGCTGTAATGTTCGGCTTTTTCCTTGCGGTTGAATTGTTGTTGAGTAACAGAATTTGTTTCGTTTTATCTTCGGTGAATTTGATATTAGATAATTTATTAATCCGTTTCGAAGGACCAAAATGTTGTGATATTGCTTATTTAAAATATTTGAGTTAGCTGTAGATTAGCGTGTACCAGTATGAGAATTATGATAAGTAAACACGTGTACACTTTAAGAAATATATTTACTAACTGACCATAACATCTAAAATTACCAAAAGAATTTGTACAACTGCCCTTATACACTCGGGCGTTTTCGTAAATAAATCGTGCATACAAAATCTAACAATTATCATGACAAATTTGGAGACTTGTAGCAAGTTTGCTGGAAGTTGACTAAAGAAGCAATAACAAGCTTGTTTGTTACGTTTTGCCATGACAAGATTTGAATTTGCCTTGAATGGCCTCAATGATTTGTCTGCTGCATGTTTTAAGTTGAGCACTATTCGCTTATCTAACGGAAAACTAAAATGCAACAGGTTGCCAGAAACTTTTCTGTAAACCGCGAATCAAGTAAACGAAAACAGGATCAGCAAATTGTTCTCCTTGTCCATCAGCCAATTCTTCAAATCCATCAAAACCCAGGTTGATATTACGAAGTTGTATACTAGAATCAATTAACTTTTTATTCCAGACTAAAACTACAAATTTTTCCATCTTTATTAATGATTTAAATAATCAAAATACAGTAGAATCTTGATAACTCGAACTTCAAAGGAAATACTAAAAATTTTGAATTACTTGGTTTCTTTTTTTTGTCTTACCGAGGATTACCACTTAACTTAGTTCGACTTATCGAGATTCTACTGTATTTGTTGCTTGTACCAGGAATCAATCTAAGATTACGTTGGACTTTTTGAAGGGAAAGGGAAAGAGCTTGAAGAAAACGGTAACATTTATGGCTTTTGTACGATAAATAAATAAATACACATATTTCATGAAAGAAATATTTGTGACCAGTAAGAGATTTACTAATTGCATTTTATAATTGGAAATAATGGAAGACCTGCAAAATTGGTGTAAAGTTGGATATACCTTGCACTCCTTAAAGTTTCTTTTCTTGTTTATTTTTGATTAATTTAAAACTTATTCTATGCATTACTCTTCTCTGCTGTTTAGTATTTTTTTAAACAACGTTTTACGATTGCTTACAACTTTGCTGCTTACGTTTACTTCCAAGTTGTCATCTACAAATTTCATAAATAAAAACTTTATTCAAGTTGTAATTTAAGCATGTACGTACCAGGCAGTTGTAAAATTCTAGTAAACAATCTACTACGTACAAAACTATTTCTTGTTAACACAGAAGCTACTATCTTCAAATGTTTTATACAAATTTCTCAACTATATGAGAAGGCACATATACATTTTCTATTACTTCAGTCGTGAGCTTTGACTTGTAAAAAATTTAAAAGTGCATTTTAACTGAGAAATATAATTCCTTATGTGTTTGTGTAATTTTACATAATCACATAACATAGGCGCTTCATTTACATACATTTAGGCTTATAGGCTCTACTCCAAAAGGAAATGTTTTTTTACTTCGGAACTTTTCTTTGAAACTGTATAATTACTCTCGGTTGTTGTAAATGTAGTAAAGATAATAGGGCGACCGTTTTGGTTAGCTGAAGTTGGCGGGAGTATTAGTAGAATCGTCTTGAAGAGGTGACAACGGTAACAATAGAACCTGGGATTTATTTAAAAACAACGCGCACCAGCTCACACCTGAGAAGTTTTGCCGCACTCGACAACAACCACCTTCAACTGTTGTCCGCCGAGATGGCAACTACCGTATCCAACCATTGTCCGTCAAAACGACAAGTACCGTTTACAACCATCCTCTTCCAAGACGCCACCAACGCCTGCAAGCATCTTCCGCCGAGACAACAATTACCGTTTTTAGCCTACGCCTTACATGCCGACAAAAAGAAACCCGCCTCCTCCAGCTACCAAGATGCCGGAAACCCACCGCCATAAAGAGAACCATTCTTAATCCTGTTTTTCAAGTCTTTTCCTAGAAACCTCGATTATTTAACTGTATTTGAAATCAACATCTTGCAACGTACCTGGCTCATTCTCTTACCGTCTATTCTCTGATTTGCCCGTTTATCAACCACCCATTGGATTTATTTCATTACATTCGCTCAGTATCTTAATTATCTTCATGTTTCTTAACCATCCATTTAATTCATCTCATTATCGTAATCATTTTCATACCTGTTCATTAACCACCTGTTTGATCCATCTCATTATATTCACTTTATCATCAGATTTGCTCATTCTTCTAATTTGTTTTGTCCATGCGTTCGATTGACAACCACCATCAAAACTTCTTGTAATCGTTATACAAGTAAAGTAACTAAGTTATCAAACCAATACTTAAAATGCCACGAAGTCTGTGGCGCTTTGTTTATTGTAACTCGTTAACTTACCACTTAAAAAACCAGGGAAATTGACCGACGTTGATTTTGAACCGCGACTCGAGTTTTGTGAAATGTTGCAGCAACAAGAAGCTTCTGTCTCCGATTTTAGTGCCAAAATATTATTTTCAGATTCGTGTTGTTTTACACCAAATCTAGTGCTGAATTTTCACAACACGCATGTTTGGAATGAAAAAAACTCATAAAATTGAACAAAGTAACTTTCAGTGGCGGTTTTTTATTAATGCCTGGGCGGGTATTTTAAGAAATAATTTTATTGGACCGTTTATTTTACCCGAAAAACCTACAAGCAACTTGTACTTTTACAAGAAAGTTTTGCACAAGAATGACTTACTCTTTAAAGTTTACAGAACGATGTAGTTTATGCACGATAGAACTCCTCGGCAAGTAAATCGTTCCGTTTGCGATTTTATAAATATAATTTTCACGGGTCGTTGTATTGGCAGAAACGACACTGGTCACTGGTCAGCCATAGGCCAGATATCAATCCTTTAGACATTTTTCTGGAAATATGTGGAGTTGCAAAATCAATTTTTTGCAGCAGTAAATGCACTTAGACGGAACGTGCAATTATTTACGCAAGTAACAAACAGTTTTTGGCGACATTTACATGTTTGTGTTTTATCCAACGGAGGAAGTATTATCTATTGTACTTGAAAACAATGTGCAGAATAGCAACTTTATTTAACACAGTAATTTAACTACTCGTTATCCGATAACATTATTTTGTATTTATTTTTATTTTTGGTGTCAACAAATCGCTGAAAAGAAATTTGTACTTTTTATAAGTTTATTTTTATTCGTGGTGTCAACAAGCTTAGGAGACTATAAGTCTGTAATTTACGATTGATTTAGCTAAAAATTTTGATATTTTTAAATGTTTCAATGGAACTATTATTTTGACATTTTTTGCTTGTATTTATGCTCTAATTTCACCTACTAAAATAACAACTCGTTAATCAGATACACCCTGTATATTTTGTTTTAAAAATATAGTGCGAACGCTTGAAATATTTAATTTAAAACGCACTAAAAAGGATTGAAAAATGAAGCATAAAAATAATTTGCTTACCAGAACAAATCTCAGAAAAAGCAAGGTCAGTACTGATAAGCCGAATTAATATTTAATGACAAATTAAAATAGAACAATACGCAAAATTAAATATAAAATGACCATATTAATTTTTTATAAATAAATAAAATTGCATAGTTAATAAAAGACAGATGATAAATAAAATAATGATCAATAAGAGACAAAACAATTAAATGCGTATATATGCAAAAATTGTAATTAAAAATTATTTTATAGGTAAACTGGTTCAAAGCGTATGATGTTCATTGTAGATGAACTGGCGACAATTACATAGAAAGGTGTTTTGGATACTCCACCTTCTCCCAAAAAATAAATAATTATTTTGAACGCTGGCAGCGACGTCGATTTTATACGCAATGCAAAAACATTTTTGGCAGATGGTCACAAAAATATAACAGCAAATTTATTTGAAAAATGATTTAAAGAACAACTATTACCGAGTATTACTAAGAACTCAGTTATTATTATAAATAATGGCGTCATATCACTAGTGGCAAATCGTACTTTGTACAGGTATATGAAAATTGAACATTTTTTGTTGGAGATAATTAAATAGTATTTTAAAAAAGAGTATATAGTTGATAAATTGTGTAAAAATCTGGAGCTTAAAACTTCAGTCTTACTACATTTAATTTAATCAAGTTATAATATTAAATGGCAGTTTACCTCATGCTAAAAAATGAAAAAAGATTTATTTAACAATATGAATTGCAAATAAGTGAGCACCATAATGTTGTTTCAGTTTTATAAATTATTAATGTATTAATGTAAGTAATTACCTACCTATTGGTGTAGTTTAAAAAAGTTTATGATTAAAAATTTGAATACATCGTTACTACAAGAACTTATAAACGTACAGATATTGATAAACTTTTCAATATACATATATTTTTTTCTAGTAAATTAACAAACTTACTAAGTTATTAAGCAAAGAATTATTATTTAAACAAAAAACCTCTTAATTTTAAACATATAATAACTATAGATGTTTCTAATTTACATTCTATCAGAGCACCGGAAAAGTAAATAAAAAATCAAATAATTTTAACGATGTCATCAAAGAAACAACGTGGCTATTAAATACAAAATAAAACAAACCGAAATAACACTATTATAAAAAAACTATAAATTTGTGCTATTTTGTGCGTTTTTTTTAAATAGAGCACCGCATGTCAGTATACATTATATACGAAAGTAATTGTTTTTTTTTTAATTTGCAGCGTATGGAGAGTCAAAGACCTTAGTTTAAATAGTTTCTGTGTATGTTTTTAATTATATTAAACAAATTTAAAAAAAGTACATATTATAAACCAGAAAAAAAATAGAATCAAGAAATTTTTTATCATTTTACAAACACAAGATTAATAAATAGATGGTGGTACTAAAGATAGCTTAAGCTTAAATACTACAAATTTAAGAAATGTATTCAATCTAAATTTAACTCAAGACACATTTTAGTTTCTAAAATAGCATCATGGTCTAACGAAATATTCGCCTTGCTAAAGCAAATATACCAGTACAATTATTGATGTTAAACGTTTGTGCAAACTACGAATAATGTTCAAAGTGGTTATTACGATCATCATTCTGAATACACATTTTTTGGAAAAAAGTTTATCTGCTACAAATATACCTATAGGTAGGATTTATTTATATTTTTTGCTTTTTGAAGTTCAACGAACTTAAGAGTTTGGTTTCTTTTATTTAATATTTACTTTTAAAACATTCTTGATTTTTAATGGATTATGACAACATTGTTCGCACATAGCCAAAACATATTTCAAAATGTATGAAACATAAAGAAAATCTAAGTGCAAGTTTGAAATAAAAACCAATATTATATTTGTATTTATTATTGATTGATAATTGTAATCGTTAGGTGTGCCTGCATTTCCAAAATTCGTTTAAAATTAGGACGACTGTTTTATGAAACATGTCGCTACTGAGTTTCACTAAAATTACAATACAAAAACAATCAAACCAAAAAAAAATTATTTAACTAAGTAGCAACATATTCTGTATATTATTAAGATTTTTATCGTTCTTAACAAAGCTTCTCTTTATATTACATTACCTTTTTAAGTATTATTATTAAAGTTGCATTATTTTTATAGTTACTTATTATTGTTCTAAATTTGAAGCGTAAAATAAATTAGAATCTGTTTCAGTAAAGTGTAATTTTATTTAGATTAGATAAACAAATTTATAATACATATAAATACACTAACAATAAAAAAAAACTCAATTTAATCGATGTAAGCTTTCGTGATACTCTTTTCAGAATTATTACAAGTTAAATTTACTTTTAGCTATTCATTTCAGTTGTGTTTTGTTTTAATTTGCTTATTTTATTTGCAGTATTATTATATGTTTAAATAGTTTAGTTGTTTAGATTGCCTTTTATTTTGCCAGTATGCTGTTGTTCTGCTGTTTAGTAATCTATTTTCTTTGAAATAATGTATATATTATTACTTTTACCGTTCTTATACACCTATGTTTACAATTTGTTACATTCTGTCATGTAACATGTAACTCACTGAATATTGTAATAAAAACAATAAAACTAAAAGAAGTAGTACTTTATAAATTCATAAAATGTTGACTTTTAGTTTGTGTTATCAATAAATCGTTGAATTGATTTCATCGTTGATTGACATGAGTTGACATTTGTCATAAACCGTTTATTTACATTTCATTTTTATCAAACATATAAAACTTACAAATAAACGAACAAAACATGTTAAATGTTTTTTAATAAATTTTGGAATTTGGATTTTGATTAAATGCGATTAGCAAATTTTATTTTTTAACTACCAACTGATTTGATTAGTAAGTTTTTACTTAAATCAGATGAAAACTGCATATGTATGGCGTAGGGATTTTTTTTTCTTGCCAATGACTATACAATATGTGTTTTACATAATCTAAATACAAATACATTGTTTGTATTATATTTGAGTTATTTATTTTTAAAATTTTATTACATTTATTAAAAATTTCGACCTATTGGTACCACGATGAGTGTTCGTAGATACCTATGTAAATGTAAATTTATGTTTGATTAATTATTTTTTTTTCTAGTCTTCTACAGAAAATTTTCAAATGTAATTTTTCCATTTTTTGTTTTCAAATTTCCATTTCCTCAAAAATAAAGTTGCATAATGTTGATTTGACGGGCTACAATTTAATTTTAGCATCCATATTACTTTAAAAACCGAAGATAGCCGATCTGAATCGCATGCGCGAAAAACCTTCAAAATTTCAAATTTCAAATGCCTGTAATTAATTTATGAATTATCAAATTATAATCAAAAAATTGTTTTTAGAAACGTTTTAACTTCCACTTTAAATCTGCGTCAAAATTTTTGCGATTTTTTAATTTGGGAAGCAGGAAAAAAATAATTTCAATTATCCTATGTTAAATCCCATGGGGTACCCCTAGCGTGGGACACAACGTATAAATATTTATCACACAGAATAATAATCACCGTTTTTAACATTTTTTTGCAATATTGCCAAAAACGAATTTATTTCCAAACTAAAATAATTTATTAATATATATTCATTGTACAAAAATAGTCATTTGTAAAACAAGTTTTTTTTATGCACAACAGTTATATAGGAGACCATCCATAAATTAAGTCACACAAATTTCATGATTTTTGGAGACTCTCTCCGCCTTTTACAGGTGGTCACGTTTGTGTTGACCTTCCCCCCCTAACGTAACGTCACATATTTTGTTTCTTTAAACTAAGAAATTATTAATTTTAAACGGCCATTCTAAAATTACTTTCATATTTTGTTTATATTTTTTTCAAAACTAAGAATAAATCAAAGTAGCAATTTAATAAAACACCAAACCAAATAAACGATACCAAATCATCTTGTGTTTATGGATTTTGAACCCATTCTTTATATTATGTATGAGTAGCATATTAGTCACTTCGTTCTTGATTTCGACGTTAGGGACATTAGATGTGTCAACATCTTCTTCATCCAACTATACAGCATTGTCATCGTTTATCAAACAAAGAACTTACCTAGCATGTATAGCTGAAATTCTTTGAGGGCAAATTTTTGTGATAGACAAAACTTCTGGTAGCTTTTTATGTGATTGTTTGTGTTGGTTAGAAGCTTTGTATGATGAAAAATATAGATCTCAGATGTCACACTATCGTTTGAAAAAGTATGCTTTGACACTAGGGCAATAGTTATCTTATGGAACTTGCTTCAAATGTGATGCCGCTCGGAGATCCAAAGATAGCTGTAGTAATAGCAAAGCGAATTTACTTTTGAAGTCATCATTTTTTGCGGGTACATACCCGTCTAACATCTGTTTAACCGAAACAGGTAATAATCGCCACAAGCTAAATCGTCGTACACTAATACACTTAGCAACCTCGCATTTTACTATTTGTAAAAAATATTACGATTTACGTGCATGATTTGTCCTACCAAATAAGATCATTTTTCAATGTCCTAGCCTGAGCGATATCCAGTCTGTTATCCGCTAGCGCAATGTATTAGGAAACCACAGGAAAATCGTCAATGACTAATTGACTCCAAATATTAGCCAACACGATGCTAGCAGTTTTAAAGTTTCGTATTTCCAGCTCTAAGTCAGTAGTTCGATTACTGAAATCAAGCTGTAAACCGAAACTATCATGTTTTAATAAAACATCAGTAAGTTGACGACTAAGAGGCGCCTTTCGTCGCGCCACTCTGTTGAATGCATTTCTTTCTAGAGCATATGTGGCAATGTAAATAGCATCTAAGTCAAAATCATTAAAATGTTGTGCAGCTGAAACTATCACACGATCGTATCGTGGATTTTTGTCGGAATTACTACGTATGTAGGCCTAGGATATGTCACAGCTTCAGGTTTTTCTTTACCGCCTTTCTTTATTACAATACCTGCATAAACAAAAATAATAAGTTTTTATTTTTCAGCGACCACAAATCATGATCCGGTAATTTCACACGGTAGTCAAGTTGCATTAATATTGGTGCTTGAGCATTTGCTGTTGTAATACATTTTTGTTAAACTGATTTAACCAAACGGTGTTAATGACGTTATCAAAGTAGTTTAACCAAATTTTCTAGTTTTAAAAACCACTTTTTATTTCTTTCTGTCACTTACATGCAATTGCTAACGTGATTTGTTGGTTTAAACTATGCAAAATGCTGTAAAGATTGTATCCAAATAGCGTTTTTTTTTGTTTTATGCAGTAGTTGTATTGTTTTACTATATTTTATATAACCTAACTATTGTATTTGGGGTTTCGCTTTGAATAATAAAGGTATTCCGTGTGTACAGTTCGTTTTTCTTAAACTTTGTTGTTAGTATTGTTGCTATTATTGTTTTTGTATTTGTATCATTAATAAACGGATAAAACCTGGATGTTCTGTATAAAATAAAAAGTACATTGTAGTGTAACAAAAATTCTCGTGTGCAATCTCTGAACCAAATTGGTAATGTGTTGCAAGAAATACGACCTAGTACAAATAAAGTTTCTACATAAAAGTCTCTTATGTAAAATAACATTTTATTTTATTTCCAACCGAGTGGTTTAGGTTTAGGTGCTGCACTACTCAAAATATAAATGTGGTGTTTTGAAAATCTTACTAAGTTCTGTAATTTACAATTAATTTCATCAGCTTCCATTCTAAGCATGTAGTTGAAACACATGCTAATTAAATAATTGTGAAGAATGCACCATATTTTTGTAATTAGTTCTTTTTTTTTTCAATACTGACATTCATTGTATTTAATATAATCTTAAACTTATTCCTTAAGATGCCTAAAGCATTCTTCACTTTTCTTGCACGATAGATTCGGTAATTGTGCACTATTTATTGATCTAAGAAGCAATGGAGTTTGTACGGTTGCTTAATGTTGTTGTGTAATAAAAAGGCATAATCGGTTACAAGCACAAACGGCACTTTTATTTGCCTGGCCGACATTGATCTAGAGTAGAATATAAAGTTTTATTAGCAATTGCATAAACTAATTGGCTTTTTTGAAATATTCCACGATCACTTACACTTCTATTTCTGTCAATATTGACCACTAAAAATTTGTAGCCAGCATTCACTACACCCAATTAAACAATACTGCCAAAGCCTTTATAATTGTAATAAAAAGAGTAATAATTTTTTAAAGGTCAAAATGAAATATGATTTCCATACATGGCATGTATAATGTCAATTTTTAGCTTCTTATTACGAGTTATTTATCTAACATAATTTGATAATGCTAAACTTAAATAAAGATAAAATTGAAATAAGGAATCTTTTTTTATGTGGCATGCTTGTCAATTTGAAATGATAAAAGTCTTGAAAGTGAATAAAACCTTTTTTGTGCTGCCAACATCGCAAACGTCAATATTCGTTCGTTAGTGTAGTTACGTAATGAACGAAAAAAGCTCTAGGGTGGCAAAATGAAAACTAGGAATCCACATAAAAGTAAGTGTTCAAAGTCAATTAACATATTAAAACGAGTATGCGACAGGTGGAAAAAGCATTTTAAAAATCTTGAAATTCAGTTAAAATTGAAGAAAAACGATGTTAAAGTTAATGTCAAATTTGACAGGTTTAGTAATAAATGCAGTACCAACATTATATTTTTGTTGATTATTTTTTATTTTTTCATAAAAGAATATAATTTTATAAAAGGCAACACAAAAAATGTTGTACATTACTCTTGTCGAAAGAATCATAGCATAACTCACTCACATGCAACGCTCGGCCGTGCGGCCTCGCGTCGCATTAACGTTCGTTATGCTATTTCTTACTTTCGACTCTTGTTACGTAAACTACTATTACATCAACATATATTGACTGTTGAAATTACAAGATTGATAGTGTGACACCGTAGTTACGGAGTTTGGTCAAAATTGGTGTCATTACAGTAGTTTGCGCAAATTAATTTCACAAACAGATTGATAGTGTGGCTTTATACTGACAAAATTATATTTTGAAATTAGTGATAGTTGGCATTCTATTTTCTACAACTATAAGTTTGACAATTCAGTTCTGTCATTTTTTTTCCATTCACGCTTTTAATTTTTTTTGTATCAATGTTATCTAGCGTTATTTATTACTAAGACTTTTTTCAGAATTTGTTATTACTTGTATAATTTTTTTAACGTAAGTTAGTAATTCACATTTACTAAAATTAATACACAAATTAAAAAAGTGTCAATTAAAATAAACGATTAATAAACTCTTGGTTATAAATTAATTAAATCATGTTTTAAATCAGTTGATTTTTCTTAGTTGTAATTTCTTCCTACGGAAAGCTGTATGATATTGCACAAGTTGCCCAAATACCATAACAAAATTCCCGCAGAATATTAATTAAAATTGCAAAATATTTAGTTAATATTTGATTTACAATAACTAAGCAACTACAATAATTTGAATACTTTTGGTACACGTGTTTTGACAGCTATGCTGTCAATATCAGCAAACTGATACTAAAATTATAAATATGACTAAAACTAATTTATACTATAATTATGTGATGCTTCGTTACACCTTACTGATGTCCACACTAAATTGAACAATTCGCAAAAACGATCTATAGTCATTGTTGTTTGTCAATAAACATTTATTTTTACAAATTTTCATAACTCTCGTATGAATCTAATTCCTTTCTATTATTTATTTTCTTAGTTCATTTGATGTCTTCTATATTATTATTATTTTCGAACATACATATGCGGGACACTGGATTTATCTATCCTCTTATATTTGACATGAGTTAAGTGCTCTATAACGGGTTTTCAAGAGTCTTCTGGTTTGCTTTATGTATATTTGGTTACAATTTTTACAACTAATTTTATATATTCCCGATGTATCCCACATATCTATTAATTCTTTTGGGTTACCTAAACAGTTTTTTATGTTATTGTCAGTGGTTGTTATTTTTTGAGAAGATTTTTTAAGTCCTCTAGTATATGTGAGATAATACGAAAGTTTTAAATATTTATTTTCTTTTTTTAACGTAGTCACATTTTTAATATTTAATTTATATTTTAGTTCTCTAAAATGATATTGTTAACTATTGATTCCAAAAATCTATTGTATGTTGCAATATATTTAATATATTTAAATTTTTTGTTAAAATTATATTTTGACAATAATCGTTGAATCAAAAATTGAAAAGCAGCAAGTTTATGTAGTAAGTAATGGTTCGAATCATTTGCTATAAATTGCATAGTGTTGATATCTTTGCGGTAAATGTCAATATTTAATTTATTGACTTTTCTAGTCACGAAAGTGTCAATGTATTTCATGGGTAAACTAAATAGTTTCAAATTTTAAATTTAAGACCTCAACGAATTCTTGGGGATTGAAAACACTAGTATCAATGACCTCAAAATTTCATCCACATATGTAAACCAAATTTCGGTGAAGTAATTTTACAAAATGTTCTACTTTTGCATTGTCAAATTCGTTTTTAGATAATATATCTTTTAGATACTCCAAAGTCTTATCAATCGGAACACTCGGAAACAATGCACTAACATCAAATGATACTAATAGTTCCTTTTTACTCAACGTATTTAATTTTTTTAATAAGATAAAGACGAGATGACTTTGTTAAACAAAAGTTTGAAACATAACATTCAATTTAACAAAGCACTATTACACAAAATAATTGTAGGTATAGAAAATACGATTAAAACTGAAGACAAAAATGCCAAAATATTTATCAGAGATGCAAAATGCAAATTTTGGAAAATACGCAATTAAAAAAATTCAGCTGAATAAAAAAAAATAAGATTAAGGTTAACATATAACAATAATTGTATAATTATAAGCATTACAAAAGTCGCATTTTTTTCTTTCTATTAAAATTTTTGTTAATAGTAGGAAACAGGAATTTAACTAATATAAAAATTGTTGTTTTAGTTGCATTTAAGTTATTTTTAGTATATAAAATATTTTTAGTGTTTAATAAAAAAAATTAACTTTTTTTAATCAAAGTTTACAAAAAAAATACTTTTAAATTTTCTTTCTTTTTGACAGTAACAAGTAACAACAATGTGTCGTAAACTTACTACTTACTTACTACTTCCTTATTTGAAATACAGTACTACAGGGACTTTATTAAAACTCCACGTGACCTATGAGTTGAAGATCAACATTGTTTTAGGTTGGTAGTGTTACCGTTAAGTAACATTCTCGTTTGACGTTTTGTTTACATTGAATATTCATTTTTGCCGTTTTTTTTGTTTTCTGTTTTTCTATTTTAAAACAGTTATTATAACTATTCAGCGCAATTTGTGTTTTCTATGAGTAAGTACTTAATAACAGCTGTAATTTTGGGGTTGTATAATTTTTGTAATTTTATATTAATCGCATTTTACGATGTTTACTACTGAACAAGGCACGGTTATTGTAATGACGCATTTTCTTGTTTTATTTGATACTAATACAAGCAATGTTGGTTGCCTAACTTATGTACGTGAGATACAAGTATTTATTAATTAATAAATTTAAATTTTGTAAACTGAGTTAGCTCTATCACACCCTAAAACAGAGACAAACGAAGACTACAACATGTACTACAACACAGCTATAAACAATAAAAACTAGAGTAAGTTGGCTTAGAAAATACGAAATTTGTTGATTTGTTAATAAAAATTAATTATAGATTAAATATAACATTAATTGTTTATTAGATAGTGTACATTTTAGCTCACTTTTAACCATAATCGCTATTTAAATTCAAAAATTTATTGTTGCGTAATACTTTTTTTCTGATCTATGTAAAAAGTTGCTCTGATCAGTTTGGTTTGTTATTGATATAAAATAATAGTTTACCATTAACCTTATAAACAAATAAACAGATAAATTATTTCTTACTTTATGAAATCAACAAACGACAACTCCATCAAAATTTTCAAAAAAATCACAGTACAATGGTGTTCTAATTATTAATAGCGTTTTTAAAATTTTATAGGATTAGTTCCTAGCAATTAAAACAAAGCATGTAGTGCTTTCTACTTCCTTGCGTGAAATGTGCTACTTAAGCTTTAACTACTTTCAATATAACAAAATGTTTCTTATTAATATTATAACTTATAACATTTAAGCACTTAGTTTACTATAAATCAATTGATTAATGACAATTTTAAGCACTAATAAACATTACATAAATTGAGCAATATATAATAAAATACAAAAGTGTCTGTTATATACAGTACCTTTATGATACGACTACAACAATGTTTCGATATTGCAACAATTTTTTATAGCACGATTGATAAACTTTATATAATACGATTGTTAGCTGTTTTTACTATAGCACTAGGCATCGTTCTAGGACGTCAATAAACAATCTACATAACAAAACTATATTTAAAATACACAGCAATCAAATGTATACACAAAAGTTTTCAAAAGTATTATTTATATTTTTTTTGGATCTTCTAAATCACAGTAATGTATAGTATAGCTATTTCTATTTTTATAAGCAACATAAACAAAAAAAATAGTTCAATTTGGTTTGAAATAAAACTATATACACTGTGTCCAATTAAGTCGGAACCATATGGGAAACTTTTTTATTCTAAGCTTTATAAAAAAAAGTTATTCTTTATAAAAAGTTTTGCATAGTCTAAAACTTAAAATACAACCATCAGATATAAAATTGTTTAAGCCGTATACAAGGTTTGTCAAAAAATATAAATTTTACTCAAGAGTAAAGTACCTTTATTTTTAAGAATTTTGACAATTGTTAATTCAGACAGGTTAAGTCTGGAAATGTAACTGGCAAAAAATGTATGAATATCTATGTATTACTTTGTCATTGAAAGTAGCGTCAAGATATTTCCTCATGATATGCCTTGTTGAAACCATATACGTTAACGGTCTATTAAAGATAATTCGCTAATAAAATCGTTCTATAATTCATTTTGTAAAAAATGTAGATAAAGTTGAGCATTTATGGAATGTCGAAAAAAATATGGTCCTATTACTTTATTTTTATAAATACCACACCATAAGTTGGTCTTGAATAAATATTGGTCGCGAGTTTTTATTGTAAAACGAGGATTACTGTCACATCACCAGCGACAATTTTGTGAACTGATAGTTCTATTCCATTTGAGGATACTCTTCTAATTCTCCTTGAATTAACAAGAAAAATTCCAACCGTCTGTCATAATCTTTTTCTTTCAATGTATGAACAAACTGGGGTTTGCATGCATGATATTTGTTACTTTTTAAAATATTTGCCATTGTACCTCTACTTACTTCATTTCGGATCAAAAACATTCTGTTTCTTAATGACATTTTAAGATGTTTTACTACAGATAGCATCACTTGTAATTCCGTGTCCTCACTGGCAACCCGCTTTTGACGTTTTTTATTGAAATTATTTTAAACACCAGATGTCTTAAATTTTGTCTGTTGTTATAAATAGCTGCTGCTTCTTGACGAATCTTATTATTATCTCCTACAATCAAAACTATTTCAGTTTTCTCTTCACAACTTAACAGAGCCGCCATTTATTGTATTTTATAAAATCTAACCAGCGATTTGTCGTTTGCTGTCAGTACATTATTATATACACACAGTGCATACAAAATTTGTCAAGGCATCCTAGATTAAAATGTTCATCGGTAAATTACCAATGCTAATACAGACAAGTTAATAAAAATCTCAAAAATTATTTTTTATGGCAGATGAATAATATTTGATATCTGACAATAGTTTTCTATTATGATCAACTTTTTTTAATAACAATTGTCAATATTCTCAAAAATAAAAGCACTTTACTCTTGAGTAAAATTCATATTTTATGATAAACCTTGTATACGGTTTAAAAAATTTCATATCTGATGGTTATGTTTTATGTTTTAGACCACGCAGAACTTTTTATAAAGAATGACTTTTTTTTATAACACTAACAATAAAAAAGTTTCCCATATGGTTCTGGACACATGGTATGTTCGTTCTTTCTTTAAATAAATAATATCGTATTTAGTCCGTCTCTACAAAAACGAAAATATACGAAATATTGACAGACCTATAAGTTTATATTAATGAATGATGAAAGTAGTATAAACGAGATATGACGGCAGAGCCATCCCAGTGTAAATTTACTATGTATAAATAGTAATGTGTAAATTACTATAAAAGTAAAAAATGCTGACAAGCTGATTTTATATCTTGTCTCAAATAAGTTTTGAATATATCGCTAACTAAAACCATAACGTATAACAATATAAAGCAATGTACAGATTATTATTCACACATAGTAAGTTTATACTATAAGATTGATTTATCAATATAAAACTATAGATCTGTCAATGCATTAAATGTACATTAAAGTTTTCTTTCACTACTGTTGAACATTTGACTTGAATTACGCGGGTATAAAATTAGCTGTAAAGACGTGGAACCTTCTATAACCATTTACAGATTATATTTTTTCACGTAGTGAATTTATTGTATGAGATTGCTTTTCTATTATATTTCATTTAAATATGTATTTTTTTATTTCTTAAATATTTAGTATGTAGAAATTGTCACAAAGTGGAAACACTATTTGTTATACCTTAAAACTTCCACTTCTGCTTGTAATCAATACACAACTACAATTCTTCGCGTACAATAGTTGTATATGCAAGTAGTACTACTAACATAGCTAATAAAACAAAATGTTTGTAATGGTAAGACCCAACTGAGCTGTATTATAGAATTATATTTTTGTAGAAACAGCTGCAAATTAAAAAAAATAGTTTTTTAGCAGTAATTAATATTTGTACGCTTTTACTTAATTTTAGTAGTTAATAAATATTTTTAATTTTTTCCGATGTAAAAACTATGGTTAAATTAAATAACGTTCTAGATGATATATAATTGTTAATATGGATAACCCTTGTTGTAAGAAAAATAAAAATTTAACAATTATGTTTCTATAAATATATTTGAGTTTTGGAAAGTTGGCTTTTCTCCAAAATTAACAAACAGAAAAACCAAATATTTAAATTAACTAAACTGCGTTAATAAAACAAGCAACAGTAACAATAGTTTATACAGTAATAACAATTATAACAATATAAAACCTTTTTACATTATTTTAATTAATTAATTATTTTATTTTATCAACATAAAGAAAAAACGAAAATGTTTTAGAAATGCGAAGTAGATGTGATTAACAATAATTTTACTTGCTGAAATGCTACATAAATTAGCAAATTTAATCAATAAATTTTGTCTGCATTTAATCAACTGAAATAATTATTAAGAAATTTAATTTCTAATTAATAATGTACTTATTAAAAATTCATTTAAAAAATAAAAATGTATAAACCTTTAACTAGCAAATATTAAATTAAAACATGTATAAATACATTATGATTCAGAAATAAAGCTTTTTATTAAACTCATAACTGTAGGTACGTACGAGCTTAGGACTTATTAACTCCGTTAACTTATTGTCGCTTGTTTTGAAATTATAAGGTAAAATATAAATTATACGTATTTCTTTATTGCATGTATGCAAATGTAAATATTGTTTTTTAGCGCAATTTATGCTTTAAATCATTTACATATTTACATGTGTTTCCTGAAAGTGTTTAGTAAGTTCTTGAATACACTAACAAAAATGTATAATTTTACTATAAAAATCATTATTTGCTGCAAATATATTTGTAAAAAAGCATTAATTACTCTTGTAATTTTAGTTTCTACAATTGAACATATTACACGTAATACAAATCAAATATGTTACAGTTTTAGAAACATAAAGTCTGATGCCCGATTGTATGAAATAATTGTTTATGTTGTTAGCTGGCGCTGTTGTTACTGAGGACGTTGTCAAATATTTAAAATACACGCCGTTTATTAAAATCACGAATAATTTTACCACTTTAGCGTTAACGAGTCGGACGTATGCTACTAAATAGAAAAATATCGTTTATAGTAATAATCATTTTGGTTTATGTTGTTAATAAAATTTTCTTGCAATTTAAAGGCAAAGAACTAACTCAGTTGTATCGGCAAACGGATCGCAAGTCTCGTTGTGCTAATCCTACACTAAATTGAAAAATCCCCAAAACAATTAAATATCGCCCAATACAAACCTTGTTTAAATCTGTCGATCACTAAAAGGAACAAATTGGCAAAACACAACTTCTAACAACAATATACTTATTTTACACAAGAGAGAATAGTTGTTAAAATCAACAGAAAAAGAAGTATATCAATAACAATTATAGAGTCGTCGACTAATATAGTAATGTCACAGTTATAATATCGATGTAGGCCCTTTCGTTCAGGCAATCCACTATGCAACTAATTATATTTAATTGCTAACAAACGTTATGACTGAATGATTTTAATTTAAATATAAATATTACTCGATCACACAACCTCGTCTACTATGCAGTCGCGAAATAATTCGAAAATTGACAATGATAATAAATCGCAAAAAAAGCAGAGTATGATCACAAAAGTTACCCAACCGACAATTCTTTGTTAACAGTATTGACTTCCATTACTTTCTTTTATCTGTTTTAAAAACAAAAATATGCGTACTGTATAAGCTTATGCACGACGGTTAATGTTATTTTGCATTTGGAGATAACTACGTTCAAATGATCGAAGAACGTTGACGAATGTCACATTAACGTACTCAACGACAATACATAAGCTTACAAATGATATAAACTTTGCGATTAAAAGTAAATTTAAGTCAGTATGATCTAATCTTATGATTACATGAAATAAGTTAGAGGCCACCGTTTAATAAATACAATTAAAACTAATTACATTAAAGCAAAATTATACGTTACTTAAAAGTAATGCAAACAAGGCTGACATAATTACAGTAATAAATATAAATGCAAGAATGTATACGCTATACTAAGTAATGTACAAAAAGTATTTTAACGAAGTAATACGATACTAATATTCCAGAAACAAATATAAGTCTTTTGAATACATAAAACTAGGTGGACTCCACATGTCACATTTCCCAAAAAGAACCGGGTACAAAGACAACATGCCAATCCCACAAAACTTGCTAAAAAAAGTAAAAAGATAACGTGACAAGGCCATCTTTGGGAATTGCTTTCCTTACCTGGAACATCGCGTAATTAAGCATTACCTAGAATACGTTTTCCCTAGCACATCCGCTACAAGCGTAATAGAAATTACTACCGAAGAAAATTCAGCAAAAAGAAAAACTACCCACAGGTCGTAAAATAACACTCAGATACACAAACGTTCTCAGCAATTTTAAACAAGTAAAAAGCGAGTAAAATGGCCGCTTGTTGCTGTATTGCGTTTATCCCTATCCGGAAGCAAAATCAGTAACGACGTATAAACAGTGCAGCCGTTAATTTTAATTTAGAATAAATATTTTTGAATAATACAAAATAACCACACGAAACAATGTTATCAATTTTCTTCTTGCGTTTGTTTCTATACATAAACGATAACTTATTGTTTCAAGAATTTTTTTGTAATTTAATTGTTTGCGACTAACTCAGTTTGATTCGGTGATTGGATAGTAGGTTTCGATGTGCTAATTATAAAGCAATTTAAAAAAGCGCCAAAATGGTGAAAGGTTAGTATGGAAGATACTGTTTAAATCTATCCAAAACTGAAATAGAACAAATGACAAAACACAAGTTGTAACAACGAGTATATTTATTTTATCATAGAAAGAGAGGTTAAAAAAGAAAACGAAGTAAATTTACATAGGTGCAATATGCAAATCTCAATCATTCAGAGAACCATAACGCACCGTCTAATAATATGTTACACACAAAAAAAATTTTATAGTTAATTGTGAGATCAACCTGATATGTACGTATGTACGTACGTCGTGCCTACAGCCGACTAACAACGTAGATGGAAAAGTTTAAGTAGTAAATATAATACAACCTAATTTTCCTTCAAAAAATGCAATTAGCTAGTACCACCTTACCTTAAATTTTCTAAAATTCGCTAAATTAAACAAACACGTACATACAGTGTTATCACAAGTAAATTCCTTTTGGTTAATGCGCCGAGTTTCCCCAAAATTAATTATATTATTTCGATATAAGTGGGCCTTCCAATACGGTAAAAATTGTATTAAATTAGCGAAGGTTTCTATATCTTCAATAAACGTGGCGTGACGTCATAGAAATTTGCCCAATAAACGAAACGGGTTTTAATATCTCCAAATTAATGGAATAACGTGTAGCCGTTAATGACAATACGGGATAATTAAAGTCAATCACAATGCTTACTTCAGGAAAATTTTTACAAAACAGCAAAAATACTACACCTATTTATACCATGGATAATTGTAAATAATTAGAAGTGAAAACTTAGCTAGGCACTTACGTTAGGTCATGTACGAAGCGTACCATAATAATCAAAAAAGTAAGTCCTCTTCTGTCGATAATTCGATGTCAAACATTTACCAATTGACAGCACGCCCAATGCAACAAAAAGTGGGCATTCCGAGAATAAATTTTATACGCTATAAACATCATACCAAAACAATTTTTATTTTGCATGAATTTTTAAGCTAATTTTTTTAATGCGCATGTTTGGAGTGAAAAATGTTATCATTGTACCCTAAAAGTAGTTGTTTTGCATATTTAGGTGTATTTTTACGGTGTTACATATTTATTCAAGTATGTTGAGTGACCTACGTAACATTATATCATTTATATATCTGTAAATACGTTAACTTCGAGAAGTAACTTGGAGAGCATGTGCGTTCTTTGAATTACTACTTTATTTAACTGTGTCTTATGTGTTAACACGCACACACACACATGCACGCAGGCACGCACGCATAGTTCTATTTTTTTTCTATTCTTTTGATGTTTATTTATTTATTCATTTAATTTCTTTATTTTAATATATAGTAGACAGTAATATTGACAAATACGTTCAATTGTTATTAATTTAATAATTGTTAAGAATTTTAGTTATGCTGATGATGCTAATTATTATTAACGATACATGTATAACTGTAGTTTGATCTTTAAACGTATTTCTTTTGTAAAAGACCTGGTATTTGAGTTTATTTATTAAAGTTATTTTAGGTTTTTAAATGCACTTTAATTAGTAATTTTCATTTTATTAAGTATGAATTAAGTACATATGCACTAAGTTATTTATGTCGATTTTATTGTCATGCGTTTTGAGTAGACTTTATAATTTATTAATTTCGTCACTGATTAGTTTTTGGTTTTATATATTCAGATTAAAATTTTATATCTTAGTACGCTCGTTTGTTTCAGTTATTTGTATTTTGTTATCACTGATTATATAACTTTATTCATCGTAAGAAGCGTCGTATAGGCATGCGTGTTATTATACTTGTTTTAACTTTGCATCTTTGTAAACGTCAAACGAAAAGTCCGTTCTTGATAAACCTACTTTGAACGGAACTTACGTTTATCAGAGTGTATTATCTTAAAATCTGTAATAATAAAATTATTTTACATGGGTAAAAGGCGAGGGAATAAAAGCTTTTTTACAGAAATCAACTTTTTAACATTTAATAAATTTAAATTAAACACAAATAAAATAAAAAATTAATAATAAAAATAATTAAATGCATTCAGATGGAATCACAAATCAGTTATGTAACTTGAAGTTATATTAAAATTGCAAAACATTATATATAAGTATCATTAAATACCTTAAATTCTATAGCTTCAGGTAGTGGGTTTTGGGTTGTATATAAAGCCTTCTAGAAGATGTTACTCAAAAATGCAAGTAATTACAGATTAGCGATGGTCCGTCAGAAGATTTTTAATTACTCTGAAGCGAAATGGAATAATACGGCACAAGTTGGCATTTAACACAGCAAATTTCGTGACACTTTAATTATACTCGGGTACAAATAAAATGACGAAACCGCAAAACAAACGTATTAAGAAAACTTCATTCACTTAGTAGACTCTTATTGAACCGATTATAACCGTACGGACACCACGATCCACGTATTAAGATCTGAAAGTTGCTTACATTCCTAAAAAAGGTATCTTTAAAGTCTTTAAACTTAAGAAACTTGACTTGGTTTACCACCACTTCAATTAAAAAATGTCACGTCAAACTTTCAAGATGTAGAAGCCCTTTCTAAGCTATAAACATTTTTATTTTAATGTTTACTTTTGTATTTTTGAGTTTTTCAAATCAGTCACAAATTTCTATTCTTAGCTAATCTGTCCTTTACCACTGAGCACCAGCGAAACCTTAAATGTATGTTACTTTCGTTCAGGCAATTTTTGTTTCAACAGCTTTTGCATTTAACACATGTACAATCAATTAACTTATTAAAATAAAATTTTAAAGAATATATTTGTGACGTAAAGAATATTAAAATAATAATTCAAATAATCCACTTTAAGTAATGAATTACTTTACCGATATTTAAGAAATTTGATTGACAAGTAACTTTGTATTTTCGTTTTTGTCACACAGTAAAACGAACCGATGATTACTAATGTATATATCCACGTGTACCGTTGTATGTTGTATGACAGCCGACAATCACTGGATTTGGATTTATCTGTGATTGATATTTAGTATTTTTGTGGGTGTCGGAAAAGTATCGTGTACAACACGAGCTGAATAGTCGATTTCACACTCGTTTTTTTCCATTCTATTCTATTGAAATCTATTTACTTTTGCATGTTGTTTCTTGTTATGTACAACATTATTTGATTAAAATTCATTGATGTTTTTTTTCACGGCGTGTTTAAGTATGATACGCATTAAAATACAGTAAAAACAATAAAACCGTGTCAAAAAAAACTAACTAAAACTGGTCAATGATGAAAAAATACTAAACTTTGTTTTATTTCTAATTTTATTATGTAAAAATGCGTTTTAATATTGAAATGGCCCTCTTGTAGCGTTGACCACCAGCCGCCGCTGATTACAACATACAAGTATTCACTTGTTCGTACAGACTAACTCGAGTTTGCACATTTTATTAAAAGTTGTTGCAAATAATATGTAAATAACTGTTAAAAATTAATTATAAAATAATCATGAGTTTGGCATTACTCACATAGTAAAAAAACGGCAGTGTTTATACACACCGATTATGTCACCTACAAGCATTCAAAATAATTACAATGTAACACCTTGTAATACTTTCTTTTGTTTATAATAGATGCCAAATTGTTCAGTTACGCTATCCTAATTCTTTTAATTTCAGGAAAATTAATTACCCTAGCAACATTATTGTTTCATATTTACGCAGTACTGCAATAATTAAATTACTTAATAACCTTGTTCATTTTACAAAATTTATGCAACTTTTATTGATGTAACTATTTTGTTTCAGGTGGAATCTTTGAAGGACCTGATCAAGATCAATTAGTAGCATTTACTGCTGCAGTTGATAGGGTAAATAAAAAAGGATTGTTTAAAAATTACATTTTAAAAGCGGTACCGGTATATATAGAACCAGAGATTATCATAGACGGTTTAAAAAAATCTATTGTCGGTATAAATTGGAGTTTACCTTACATTGCAATGGAAGTTGCATGTAACATGCTTCAAAAAGGCGTCGTGGGAATTTTCACTTCGTTATCCGACAGCAGCGATGATATCGTTCAATCAGTATGTGACACAAAAGAAATACCTGTTATTAAAGTTAATTCAATCAAAGACACAACAAAAGAGTGTTGTTCTATAAATTTGTATCCTCAATTAGCAATTGTTCTTCAAGCTTTCAACGACATAGTGCATTATTGGAAATGGGATAATTTTGCAATTTTATTTGAAACTATAAATATGGACGCAATATCAGAAATTTTGAAATTTTCTAATTCTACAGGAGTTGTCGTAAATTTGTACCAATTAGAGAAAAAAAGTTTATCTGGTTTTAGGTAAAAATGATTTTCTATACAATTTGGTTAATTAATATGTACACATAAATTTGTCTTTGTTAAACACATTGTAAAAAACTTTTTCTTTAAGCGCGCGTAAATCAACTTGTAAAACTTTCTTAGCACAAAAGTATAAATTATTTTTAATCTTTAGTCATTTTAAAAATATTAACAATTTAATGTGTTATAATTTAGAGATTCGTTAAAGGAGATTCGAGATTCTGGTATAACAAACATTGTTCTACATTGCACTACAGAAAACTTAAATGATATTTTAAAGCAAGCTCAAGAAGTTGGGATGGTAATGAAGAACTACAATTATATTGTTTTAAATTTTGATATGCACACCATAGACTTAAGTTCGTATCAGCACAGTGAAACTAACATAACAGGAGTATGTAAACATAAACTACTGTTTTATTATTACAGAGTCTGTTATAGTTACAACTAGTTGATCCAACTAGTAGTAGTGTTATTAAAGCATCCGAACAGATTCAACGTACACGTAAAAAACTAAAAATGAAAACTGAATCTCCACACCTCGCTGCGTGGAAATTAAAAACATCCACTTCCCTTTTAATTGATGCTGTTATGGTTCTTGCTGAAACACTTAAAGACATTGAGAATTTTAATGTTACCCAGTTATCGTGCAATTCTACCAATAGTTGGAAATACGGTAGTACAGTCACTAATTATATAAAAATGGTAAATCATATTTCTTAAAATCCACTTATTGTATTTATAGATTTTATTTATTTTAGAAAACTATTGACGGATTGACCGGTTTAATTCGATTTGATCATAGAGGAGTGCGAAACGATTTTCGACTAAACGTTATTTCTCTAAAAGAAGGTGGATTAATTAAAATCGGTACATGGACTCCTGACAATAAAGTACAAATAACAAAAAATGCCGTTATTTCGTTAGAAGACGAAGCAAACAGTTTAAAAAATAAACATCTGAATGTTATGATTATTTGGGTAAGATATGAACCAATATATGGAAAGCTACGAATACTATTTTTAAGGTGCCCAATAGATGTATCCCTTTTAGTCAGAACCTTACGCATTTTTTAAAAATAGTACTTCTGCTCTTGTCGGAAACGACCAATTTGAAGGTTTTGTTGTTGACCTCATCTATGAAATTTCTAAATTAGAAGGTTTTAATTACACTTTAATACGAAACGAAGATGATAAAAATGGAGATTATGATCCAGTAACAAAAACATGGAGTGGTATGATAGGAGACGTTTTAAGCGGAGTAAGTAAATTTCATTGTAATTTAACATCTTTACATGTTGTTATCAGAGAGGCGATATTGCAATTGGAGATATGGCAGTTACTAGTGAAAGAGAAGAGTATGTAGATTTTACAACGCCGTTTATGTCTTTAGGTAGATTTTTAAAAATAACTACTAAATTTTCAACTATTTTTCTTCAGGAATTCAAATTTTATATTTAAGACCTACAAAATCAGAGCCTGTGTTCTTTTCATTTGCACACCCTTTTGAAATAGAAGTGTGGTTGTGGATTGCAGTGTCTTATTTAGGAGTTTCTATTGGTTTGTATATGATGGCACGTGTTTGTCAAAGAGAATGGGACACCTGGGATAAATGCATTAAAAATCCAAAATATTTATTAAATCAATTTCATATGAGTAACTCTTTGTGGTTTGTTTGGGGTTGTTTTATGCAACAAGGAGCTGAAATTGCACCTAAGTATATTATTTAATTATTTTATTTATTATGCAAACGTTTTGTTTTTAGAGCTGCCTCTACTAGAATATTATCAAGTTTTTTTGCGTTTTTTATATTAGTTATTGTGTCATTTTATAAAGCCCAATTAGCCGCATTTCTTACAACTGAAAAATTAGTGATGCCGTTTAACAACGCAGAAGAATTAATTAAAAGATCAGAAAAATTAAAAATTGCTTATGGTGCAGTAGCAAACGAAGCTACACATAAATTTTTTCAAGTATTTAAAACACTACTTGGTTTATTTTATACCTTTTAGTACTTTTAGAGATCTCAAGATTCGGTTTTTAAAAAAATTGGGGCATACATGGATGCTCACCCTGAATATATGGCAGAAGACACGTATGAAGGTTCTTTAAAAGTTTTACAGGGAAACTATGCTTTTTTTATGGAATCGGTTACCATAAAGTATATTGCAAACGCAGTTTGTGAATTTACTAGCGTAGGAGAACGTTTGGACGAACGGTATTTTGCAATTGCTCTTAAAAAAAGTATGTTAGTGTTATTGTACTGCAAATAATTTAATTTGTTATTTTATAGATTCTCCCTATAGAACCAGTTTAAGTTCGGCAATTCTAGAACTACAACAAAAAGGAGTCATTGATACATTAGAAAGAAAATGGTGGGAAGAGTCGTTAGGTTCTAGTTTGTGTAAAGTACGTACTAGTGATTCTAGGTACAGAATAACTAATAAGCAATTAACTAAAATTTATTTCTAGGAACCAGAACCCGATCCCGTCGCGCCTCCTTTAACTCTACGTCATATGGCCGGAATGTTTTGGATTACAATTTGTGGTGTTTTTTTAGCGTTTCTTTTATCTTTTGTTGAATTAGCAATGCACGTATTAAAACAAACCGGCCATGATGTTAAAGCATTTTTAATACAATACAAAAAAGAAGTTAAGTTGGCTTTTACATTTAGTAAAAAGGAAAAAGACGTTCAATCAGAAAATTTAATCTTGCACGATTAAAATTTTTGTCTAGAACTATAGTTAATAATATTCACGTACAAATAAAGCCAAAAGGTTTTTTATATAAATATTTATTAGCTATTATACATTTCTTAATAAATTATCTTACATCTCATGGAGACAATCTCACTGAATTTTATTTTTTTACAATTTCCTATATATAAAACTATTTGTTGCAGATTTTAACTTTAATATCACCAATATAAAAAATTATTATTCCACGATTTATAATATATATTTATAAAAAGCCCTTTCTGTTAATATTTTTGAAATAATTGACATCTTATGATTTTAAGAGTACAAAATTATAACAAAGGAGCAAATATGGCAAAAAAATTTAGAAGAGTATAAACTTATATTTACGTAAAACAACCCAAAACTCTTTTTACCCCTTAGCCTTTGAGAAAACCTGTTTTCTTCCATTGATAAAAAACGTTATTGATATTATTAAACTTGTATCTGTTTTACTAGAAATTCTACAAAAAAGTGTCAACTTCTTTAAGATAAAGTAAAAAATATAAAAAACTGTGGAAAACTTGGATTGAAAAATTTGACGATATTTTGGAATTTTCTAAAGTGTTGCCAAGTATAATAAAATTGTAAATGAAGAGTTCTCTTATTTTTTTGAATTACATGATTTATGAACTGTAAATAGTTTTTTAATAAAACCGCGGGATAAAATGCAATTATGCAAATGCCAACAGAGTGAACTAATGGATAGACGTTTTTTACTTTTGCGACTTATCAGCAGTAGAAGAAACACTCACTCTAATATATTCCACAATTGCATTTTTATAAAGCTAAATTTTACAAAAATGACCTACTTAGTTCTATAATAGAGTTGGTCAGAGAATTAGATCTTTGAAAAATAAAATGTTATTGTTCCATTTGTACATATAACTTTTTTTTCAAACGTAAGAATACTATTTGTCAAAACTATTTATTGAAAACACGTTTTTTTGCAGTAAACTTTTATTACTTTGTTGTTACAGTTTTGTCTTTAAGTAAAGTTAATATGGCAACGTTTGTTCAGTACCCACAATTTGATCAAATAACTTTCCAAGTTGAAAATAAAAAGTTTTGATTTTATTAGAAATATAATTGTTAAAAAAACAATGTCATCAAAAACAAACCTAAGCACTGTGTACTAAGCTACATATTAAAAAAAAATTGCTAGAATTAAGAAAAAACAAAGTGGGCTCACAAGAACGTTTCGCTACCATTATAAGCGACTTTTGGCTTAAACCGTGTCGTCGTTGAACACCCAGGCTTGGTTCTAGTCTATCTTTCAGAACCAAAACAAGAAGTAGAACTTTGTCTTTGCCGTATTGTCGTTGGTGAACCCAAGCAAACTGCCGTTTCGCAAGACATTGCAGCTTGCATATTTGGAGTGGTAAATGTGACTGTGACAAGACCAAGATAACCGCAAAAGCTTAAAATTCTATATTATAAACTTCTACGGCAAGGAGGTGCGAGACCACAACGTATTGCCATCGTGTATGAGAATTAAACATCATCTTCTAAAATCTCATACTGAGCAAATTTTTTGCAAAGCTAAGTTTAAACTGTTACGTGGGCAAATTTACAATAAACGGAAAATACCGGACGCTGTTAGCAAAAAGTTATACAAGCTGCTTTGTCTTACAAATTAGAAAACTTGATATGGGTAAAAATAGATGCTATCACTACAAGCAAACAAGATTACGGAAAATTCAAAAATGAAGCAAATTAATAAATACGAAAGATTACATCCTTCACAATCTAAGAAAACGTTAGACAACTATAAAGTAATTGTCAATCTACGAGATACAGTTTTGAATAGACATGCCACATTCTTGTTAAAGCTACGCTGTTACGCCTAAGACAACACAGATAGAAGACATAGTATGAGGAGTAAAAGTTGCAACACGCACTTAAAGTGACATTTAACCCTTTAATTAATTAATTTAACTACCTCCCATGCATTTTTTTTAGTTTAAAAAATCTTTTCTAATATGTAATTGACGCATGTGACCTTGTTCTTAATATATAATTACTATAAAATACATATATGAGAATAATTGTCTAAAAAATTAAAGTAAAATAGCATTACAGATTTAATATTTATTTATGCACCACGAGCGTTATTATAATGATTACGCCCAAAGAGCAATCTTATATAGCCCGAGAGTTTCTGACCTAAGAGATTTATGTTGCTGGATAGACGTAATCATTCAGTAATGCCAGTAGTGTTTACAAGATATTTCATTTTTTATATTTTATAATATAAAAATTAACAATTATTTTAGTTTCTATTTTACTAAATCTACAAGTATATCTAGTAGGTAGCGTATAACAATAAACAATTTGACGTTTAATCTTTTTTAGTCTTTTTAAGTATTTTATTTAAGTAATTTTAAATTTATCAAATTGCTGTCATTGTAATAGTGTAAATAGCTACGTATAATGCCAACATATAATAATATACGTAATTGTTAATTTTTTATATTCAATTAATGTCGACTAGAAAATTTAATATAAATCTCGTGCGTTTAGGTAAGGTGTCGTGCTGTAAAATATAACTTACACGCATTCAATTGTAAATAATTATTATTTGTCAGAATTAATTTTACAATAATAATGAATTTGTAAGAGTTATACCCAAATTGTTATAATTACAAATTTTATTTTGAAGTTTTTTGATCATATTTACAGGATAAAAATTATTAGCTAAATTATAAATAATATTAAGTTCTTTATTAAAATTAAATTAATTAAAAGATGACTTGTATAAACGGTTAAAAAAGAATCGAAGAGATGACATTTTGTGTGAAAAGGATGAAAATGAGAAAAAGGAATGACATGATCAGTATTTTTACGATGAATACCAATTTAATAGAATTATTAACATATTTAAAGCTAAATCTCGAAAATTAAGAACGTTATCAGATTCTTTTCCAAAAGTGAATTTAATGTTAGGATGTAATGAATTTAGAAAAAAAAGGTTATTAATTTCTAAGATAATTTTAGAGGCCTGACGATAACTATAATGGTCGAAACATGTAGCCGAAAATAATTGGTAAGTAAAAGCAAACTTTTCTTAGTTGTTCTAGTTACAGCAATTTTAATTTGGTACCCTTTACAAAGTTAATAATTATTATGTAAATGTAAAAAACTTAGTTTGTCACTGTACTTCTTAGGTTTATAGTCTAAATTTGATTAAAAAATTAAAATAGTAACTCATAATTTTTTTTTAATTTTATATAGATTTGTACGTTTTTTAATTACATTTAATGCCATAAGATAGTATATTTGCAAATACTATAAAATTAGCATGAGACATAATAGTTTTACACACAAACCAAAAAAGAGTGATCAAGAATAAACTTGAAAAACGTTAATAAATTATAACGGATACTAAATATCTCAAGAAAACTTTAACATAAATGCATATTAACAAAATGGCCTTAAAATTTAATATAGAATTTATACACATATCAACACATAAAAAACCGCAATTTAAAATACCAGAGTTATCTTAACTTTTAATAGAACCATGCATTCTTAAAATCTTATCATACATTGAATAATTACCACATTTAATGAAAGTACGCTAACTGAAACTATATATATAAATGTATGTATAAAATATATTTTAATTTAATAAGAAATACTCTTGGTGTAGCGTGCATCGTGTATTGCCGGTATTTATATAATGTCTATTGAATACTTAAAAACTATAGATAGTACGGTTTTTGATATTTTTAAAGTGTTACTGGTATTAACTTTAGTTTCAGACCTTACAACTTTCAGTATGAGTTGAGTGTACAAGAAGTGATAAGTAATTTTCAACCATGTACGATGTAAAAATAAAGTTTGCAAATGGATCATTCTACTTTGTAATATTTTTGTATTTTATAAATAGAAACGGTTCTGTCGCATCTAACGTTCATTTGGGTGAGATTATTTTAATTACTCTATGTTCAAGATTATGTTAGCGCTCTTTAAAATAGGATAACATAAATAAGGTGTCTAATATTGTACAATTTGCACCAGTTGAAACTTATAAATAAATTTAATAATAAAGAAAGCTTTATATATTTCTTCACGGCTCGCGTAACTACAATCTATCTTAATTAACCTTTAGGTGGAATTTTTGAATCTTCCAACGAAAATACGGAATTAGTGTTTGAGGCAGCAGTCGATTGGTTTAACAGCTACAATCGATTGCGTTATAGTAGTTTAAAAATGACATCAATCACTATCAATCAAGAATCAATTTACAACAAAAGGCAAGGGTTCATCACCGAATTTACTTGGAACAAACCTATAACCACTCTTCAATCTGGATGTTCTTTGTTACAAAAAGGAGTTGCAACAATCTTTACTCATTTATCTGAAGAAAACTCAGATACGATACAGTCATTGTGCGATAACAAAGAAATACCTGTAATTCAAATAACAGGTCGACCTGAATCAGAAAGCGAATGTTGCGCCATTAATATGTTTCCTTTTATTCCGACTCTATCTATGGCGTTTTCGGAATTAGTTAAATCATGGAACTGGAACAGTTTCACAATATTATATGAGGAAAACGAGGATCTAAAAGAATTTGCTGATATACTAAAATTGAATGGAAAAATAAGAAAAAACATAATATTAAGACAAATACGACGAAATTACTATGGAGATTATCTGTAAGATATGTTTTTGAAAAAAGAAATTCAACAAGTAATAATGATAGCATGTCTGGTTTTAGATATTTATTAAAGCAGGTTAGAAAATCCGGTCAAAGAAATTTTGTTCTTAACTTTTCTATAGAAAATTTAAAAGACATTTTAAACCAACTCCAGAAAATCGGTCTTATGATGAAACAATACAACTACGTTATCTTAAACCTAGATTTATTTCGATTGAACTTATCATCCTACCAACATTCTGGAACCAACATAACAGGTGTACGTTACTATTTACTACTATTTCTAATTTTTTTTTCATTAATAAAATAACAAAGAATTTCACTATGAGTCGTATGAGGTCTAATATGAAAGTGCAAAACTCACTATTTAGCAAATTTTATGTTTTAAGGTATTTGCAGAAAATTGTTTTATTTAGTTATAATTATATTTTGACGATAAACTATTGTTACTAGATTGCAATACTTATTTAAAATCGTGAAACATTGGTTTAATACATCATGAATGCATGCAAACCGCTTTATTAGATGTAAAATGTGCAAATAGAGACTTTTGCAACTTACTGTTGAATTTGGTTGGTTTTGAATACAACTGTTTAATCATTGGTACTAGCAAAGACAAATATAAAAAAATAGTTTATTCTTAGCAATGCTCAACAAACAAAATAAAATAACATAGTACTAAATAACTATTAAAAAATAATAACTATTCTAGAAGATCGTCTTACCCTTGGTTGATGCACCCTTCATCATCGTTTTTACTAACTTTATGCTTCCACACTTCAACTAGTTCATTATTAGCATTATCTTATGGGAATAACTTTTTTTTGTTCAAAACTTGAATATAATAAGCAATTTGCTCAAAAATGTGTAGCTAGTAGTTTATCAATTGTGGATTTATTCCTTTGAATAGCCCTTTATGAGCAATTGATTTTGACCACCAAAAAATTTTTTTATTGCATTTTTCGCATATTTCTAATAGTTTATCAACTGCTTAGATGACAATTTGGTTATCCATTTAAACTAACAATTTTAATTTTTTTAACCGGTCATATAAATGATGTAATTTGGTTTCAATCTTCGCATCAAAAAATTCGGGGAATCTTTAGAAATCGGTCAAAGCTTTATTTAGCTCTTTAACTTTTACTGTGCAAACTTGAATTTTAGCGTCACAATTTGGTGTAAAAGAACCTGAAGTAACTAAATTCCCAAAATTTTCTTTCACAATAAATTTCCAAGCTTTTTCTGCATATGGTTTACAGTTTCTACGCGTTATTTTTGTGCCGTATAATCAAAGAATGTGTCTGTGACCCGCGATAATTTAAAAGTTGTGATGCAATTCGTTAAATTTTATACGTGAGTTCATTAAGCACGAGATGGCGTCGACCACAACACTTTTATATGTAACTGCTACATAACATAAATATAGACTATAAAAATATATCAGTATAATTGTGACAGTACATCAGAGGTCTCTCTAGAGATAATTTTTACAATTGTACTGATAAAGTTACTTTTCACTATATTCGTTGGTGAATTGCAATCGTGTATTATTACATATTACGATCGCTATAGCACCAATTCGTTAATATTTTTTCCTCGCCGTGTTCATTATTGTCGCCGAAGACAATAAATTAGCTATCTAAAAATTCAAAATTAAGCAATGTATTATTGTTTCTAAAAAACGCATAGTAATAACAATAAACTATAGTTGGCGCAACTAACAGATACGTGATGTTCACGTGCTACTAGTAACAAGCAACCCTATTGGCAGTCTTGTGCATTATCTAGATAAAATTATATAGATAATTCATCTAGATAAATTTTTCCTTATCTAGATAAAGGTATTGAATGTTATCTAGATGATTATCTTAGATGATTTTTTGTTATCTATCATAAAATTATCTAGATGATTTTTTAAAAGTAACATAGATTTTTTAGTTAAGATTTGTTTTTTGTAATTTTTATATTTGTAAAAATAATCAATGTCTGGGGTAATCTAGTACGGTTCAGATCGCTAAAACCTGATAAATAATCGCCGTAGATGTTTCGCATTTTTGCAGCTCTTCCGCTGACAAAAACTAAACTCACATAATCTTGAGCGTAATACATGCAATACGAGAACAAAAACACAACTCAAATTACTTTTTGAAACTGAACCAATTGCGATAAATATCTTATCGTCTTTAGAAACAATAATAAGCTTTTTGATATATGTACGTACATTTACTCAATACATTACCTTGCAAGATTCATACATTGAAATTAACAGCTACTAATTTTGTAATTTTAAAAATCTAATTAGTTGAAGTGTTTACACAGCAAAACTATACTCAAGTAAAACAATGCTTAATTCAAAAATAGAAAATAGAAAAAAATAGACTTTTTGAGCAGTTGAAAGTGGCAAGCCTCGATACACGTGATTTAAAGTTCTTTTTGAAGGGTATTTAAGTCATGGAGCTTTTACCTTACTCTTTAAATAATCTTGTTGAGTAAGTTTTATTAACATTAAAATAAATAAAGTCGCAATAATAAGATCCTAACCCAGACCGCGCTGAATAAAAACGCTCCTATATTCTAAAAATCATTGTAAATTATCTTATGAGTACAATTTAAAAAAAAAACACCTAAAAACTGATTTTTTAAGTGCTCACTGAGGTAAACTGCTTAAAATTTAAAATACAATAAACTTTTGAAAATCAGTTGGTTTTTTTGTGAAAAATTTGCTTAAAATATCGAACTACAATACTAACTTAAATTTAAAAACAAAAATCAATCATTCAAGGAGTTTGATTGACGGCTACGAGCGATAATTTTTATAATCTTTTAGGTTCAAACTGACGTCAATATCAAAGCCAGATTTTTCATAACCGTTACAAAGAAAAACTAATTAAGTTTACTAGACACTTCTCCATTTGTGAAAAAGTTATTGTTTAAACACATCAATTTTGGCGCTAATGGACGGACTTTAGTCCTGATGTCTAATTTTTGTTTAGCAATAAAAATTTTGAAAGGACCATGTTGTATCAAGATTTGTAAATGATGAAATTTGTTTTATATTTTACAATAGTAGGTCATTAAACCAATAAAGTTTCTGTCGTGATTTTTTTCGATTTTTATTTTTTTATTTTTGCAATTTGTCAGTTTTTTAATTAGTAAATTTAATAAACAATGAATAGGTATTTATTCTGTTATGAGATCATATTGTACATTTACGTATATGATAATAATTAAATGGTAACAATCAAATAAAATTATTACCTGTTTGTATCTATTTGATATACTCATCTATCGTATTATCTAAGTAAATTATAAATTATCTTATCTATTATCTAAATAAATTTTCAACTTGTATCTAAATCATTATCTAGATGAAAAAATTGAAAATGATCTATTATCTCATCTAGATAAAAATTAAATTAGCTATGCACAACACTGCCTATTGGTTAAAAAATTCGGTGCGGTATTCGGTCAAAGTTCTGTACAGACTGTACAACTGCGGTTACCTACCTCAAACCGCTAACCGTGTCTTAGTTTTCAATTGAATTTATGTGAGCTATTTCAGAAATTATTTTTTTGTGTTTAATATTTATTTACTGGACGATATACAAATGAGTTTTCGTGAATTTGACAATTACATTTCAATTTATTTCTAGGATATATTGAACTTAATTTAAATTTTCCGCTTAAAACAAACTTCTATCCGTTGTAGTGTAAAAACGGCTTTTATGCCCGACGTTACAAATAATCACGTGCACATTGAGTGATGTGCACGTGATTACTTTATCTGTTGGTTGCGTCAACTATAGTAGTAATTAGTACTGTATTTTTATTTATCGTGTTATGCTACGATGATTCTTACAGTGTTACTAACAATTACTTGCACAAATTAAAATATAAAATATTGTGTAGTAGTTTTAATCTTACTTTAATTTTTGAATTTTTTACATTAGAAACTGGTTTACAAGTGCTAATAATTACTTACAATACGTTAGCAATAGTAAAAACTGGTTTTGCGTTAGTATATGTTATAATCCTTAAACAAATACTTACTATTTTAGTTTCGGTTAATTGACGTATCAAATCCAGTCCTTCAAGAATTTGAAAAACTGGTACAAATAAAACTTAATTCAATTTTACCAGTACATACACAATTTATGCCGTATACGTTAAATACTGCTATGGCTCTATTAGTAGATGCAGTTAATTTAACTATCTCTGCAATTAAGGATTATGGAGAATTAACAACGCGCTCATTATTTTGCAATTCAAGTGACAATTGGGAATATGGCAGTACAATGTTCAACTATATGAAAATGGTAAAGGCAAATTCGTTTTCTTTTATAGTTATAATTTATCTTGTTTTTTTAAAGAAATCATTTTCTGGTATAACGGGTCTTGTTGAATTTAATCAATACGGATTTCGTACTAACTTTAATTTAGATGTAATTAAATTAAACGAAAACGGTATAAACAAAATTGGTTCATGGAGTTCTGTTGATGGTTTGGAAATGATAACAATTCCAAATGACGAAAAAATTAGTGGTAGCTTGCGCAATATGACGTTTAATATTATGGTTTGCTGGGTATAGAATTTTATTTTGGTATCCATTTAACATTCATTTGTAATTCATCTAGGTGCATCCATACGCCATGCTAAAATCTTCATCAAACACTTTAATTGGAAACGATCAATTTGAAGGATTTTCAATAGATCTCATTAAAGCACTTGCAGAAATAGAAGGATTTAAATACAATTTTATTCGAAATGAAGATGATTTAAACGGTAGTTGGAATTCCGAAACTGGTAAATGGAATGGAATGATTAATGATATATTGACTGGGGTAACTAGAAGAATGTTTCAAGAAAGTAGACAGAAAGTATATAATTTTAGACAGGTGATTTAGCAATAGGTGATTTAACTATCACAAAAGATAGACAAAATGCCGTAGACTTTACAGAACCATTTATGTCTTTAGGAGTACAAATATTGTATAAAAAACCAACTACATCTTCTCCTAGTTTTTTTTCATTTGCAGCTCCATTTACTTCAGACGTTTGGCTTTTAATTTTATTAACTATTTTTGTAATGTGTTGTATGTTGTATATTACTGCGAGATTATGTCCATCAGAATGGATTAATCCATATCCATGTGTAGAAAATCCCAGGTATTTAAAAAATACTTATAACTTTAGCAACTGCGTTTGGCTTATAATCGCAAATTTAATGCAAGAAGGTGCAGATTTTGGACCTAGGTGATATTAAGTACCTTTAAATTTGTTAAGTTAGTTAATTTTTACTGTATTAGAGGTCTTTCTACCAGAGTATTATCTAGTTTTTGGTCGTTTTTTATTTTAATTATGATATCTACCTACACGGCCAACATGGCAGCGTTTCTTACAGCAGAAAAAGAAGAATGGCCATTTACTAACATAGATGAATTAGTAAGCAGATCACAAAAACTTGGTATAAATTACGGTGCTGTTAAAAGTGGAGCGACCTATAAATTATTTAAGGTATAAAATATTTTATTATTATATATAACAGAAAAAAAAATCTGAAAAATTGCTGTTTTATTACTCTTATTTTGTTTTTGTGTTTCTTTTATACGCATTGTGTATAAATTAAATATTTCAAGGAAACCGAAGATAAAGTGCTGAAAACTGCTTACGAATACATGGAAGATCATCCCGAAGTTATGGTGGATTATTTTGATGATGGTGTTGATCGAGTTTGGAATGGAAAAGAAAATTACGCATTTTTTATGGAATCTTCAAGTATTAAATATGTTACTCAAAGGTTTTGTAACCTAACAGCGGTAGGAAAACGTTTAGATGAAAAATACTACGCCATAGCAATGAAGAAAGGTACATAAAATTTAAACAGCTTTTTAAAAAAATATAGATCTATTTTTAGGTTCTCCTTATCGTTATCAGTTAAGCGCTTCGATTGTAAAATTAAAACAATCTGGAAAGATTGACGAGTTAGAAAGAAAATGGTGGGAACATGAACACATTAAAGAGCCATGTTCGGTTTGTCAAAGTCAATTACTTGTTGTATAAAAGAACAACATTTTGTTTTAGAAAAAATCTACAGTAAATGCCGCTCCACCTTTAAACCTTAAACACGTATCAGGAATATTTTGGATTACATTAGGTGGAATACTTCTATCAGCATTAATTGTTGTTGCAGAAATGGTACTAAAAGTTATAAAAAAGTTTACTAAACGAGAAAGGCGGCTTGCATTCAAAGAAGAATTAAAATTTTATTTCAGTTTTGAAAAAATGACTAAGCCCAACTCATAACAATTTTAATTTTGGACATTATTTACAAAGTAATAGTAGTTAATGTGTGTATATGTTAGATTTTGTACAAACAAGATTTTAATTTATAATAAAACAACTTAAGTAATCGCCATTTATTTAATTTGAGAAAACAAGATTAATGTATTGTTGCGAACTTATAACTTAATTTATTTGAGCTATTTACACGATTATAAATGTAATTAATTTTACTACAACTAAGACACCATACAACAAACTAAGCCAATTAACAAATTAACAATTTTAGAAAAATAATCACGTATTATAGTCGATTCTTTTGACTATAATATTCTGTAGGCTTCTTAAATCGTCTCGAATATTCTCAAAGTTCGAGAATGGTTCCATATAATAAATGTAATGTAATTATGGTTTATATACTCCGTAAACTTATTTTGAGAATCAAAATTAGTGTGCAAGTGTTGTCTTTTCTCGTAGCAGTAAGAAAAATAGATATTCTATAAAATCTCTACATTCATACATCATCTAGATTTTATACGTAAAGTTAGTTTGTTATTAATTTAGTGACGCCATTCTGATGTGTATCGCTAATAAAATTTTTAAATTTGTGTAAACGTTTACCGGTATTGTAAACGGTTATGTTAGATGTTACAAAAACAGTGTATCAATAAAAACAAGCGTTTATAAATAACTAGCTGTACCCTGCCACGTTTTGCAGTGACACATTGTGATTGAATGGTTGACATTCGAATTAATTAATAATTGCTAGTTTTAATGTAATTATATTTATATACATTAAAAGTGAGGTTAATCCAAATTAAATAATATAATTACGTCCACGTGTTAGATGTAATAAAAAAGATATAACCACTCACTTCTGTTAGAAATCCACTTGAATTATAATAAGTCCTTTGATTTTGCCTGTCAGTTAATAATATTTTTACTGTCCATCTTTGATATAAAATATAACCTCTACTTATGATTTGGTGAAAGGCCCAGTTCGATCACAACACTATCACACCAAAAATTCTTGATTTAAGTGAATATTTATTTCAGATTGTATAATAATCAGAATCAGATGCAAATTTTTTTGTAAATCAACAATGTAATTGGGAACGAAATTGTTTCTCATGTGACTGCGTCATTACTATTGCGGTTGTCAGCGAGTGTTTTCCTCGCTTATGGCAGATGGCGCGGTCACTGGTACACAACTGATCGTTAAAAAAACTGTTTTCTCGCGGTCGCAGATATGTGACTGATGCAAAAAATAGATAAAAACAATCCTTGATGCGTATTTTATATCATGTTAAAATTTCAACTCAATCGGTGCAGAACTTTTTGAGTTCACAAGCCAACATAACATTTTTATATATATAAAAGATAGAAATCTTAAATTAAAAACAATAATTGAGTAAGAATGTCAAACTATTGCAAATGTAATAAACAAATTTTAAATCTCGCGTTAGTTAGAAAAGTTTTTTGCCACAGTTGTATGTATGTACAGTCAATAAATTAAAAATCGAGACACTACCTGCGTCCGAATACAAGAATTTAGTTGTTTAAATGGGGTTTAACCCTATCAATTACAGACCCCAAATAATTTCAATTTAAACTATTTATTGTCCATACTTTGCAATCTGCTAGGTGTTTTTACTAAAGAATGATTTTATTGTTTACGTTTGCAATGCACTGCTTTTGGCGGTTACATTTTTAAAGAAATTTAAATTTGGAAATGCATAATCAAATTGGTTAGTAGTTTAAGCTTGATTATTAAGATAAACAACTAAAAGACTAAAGTAGATTTAAGAAAAGCACAGCATTAATATAGACAGATATAATAATTAATAGATAATCCACAATTTTTTTAAAAGCAATTACTTCATTACATCAGCATATCATTGCTTAAATACCTACTAATGCTAAATCGTTGAAGACGAAACGGGTTATTGAATTGTTACGATCATTTTATTTTTTCTGATTGACTTTTTGTCATTCGATTTAGATCGAATAAATCAAATAGCAGAAAACAATTAGTTTCTCTATAAATTAGACAAACCGTTAAACTAAAGTAATCGTATTCAACAAAAAATCGTCTACCAATGTTTGATTTCTTAAATGTAGCAAATTATTATATTCAATACGGTAATTTTTTACAGACATTTTTAACTACAAGTGATCATGAATTAATATTTTTTTCTAAAAGTGCAAGGACACGCTTTGTCTGCAACAATATAGCACCAGTAGGTATTTAGGAAATGATATTCGCTAATTAGCTTTTGTGTAAGAATTTCTTAAACACAAGAATCATATATATCATTAAATTTCTTTTTTAGTTATTTAAGTTAATTGTCAAATTTAATTTATAAACCAACAAAATTCCAAGATTAAAATAAATCCAACTATTTAGAAAACGTAACAAAAAGTATACAAAGGTCATTAAAAGTAACAAAAGAATCGTGAAAATACCGGAAATGTATTTATTGTGATGATAATTATATATTGTATAAAAATTTCTTAACTCATGGTATTTGGGAATATTGATTTAAATCAACTAAAATTTAGTCTACTAGTTATGCACGTTTTCACACACAATTATAATGTATAATAAATTCCAGAATTTCTTAAAATCGCAATCAAAACAATTTGTCTTTAAAAAAAATAGCATTACAAATTTACAATTAAGTAAGAAATCTTTTTTGATTATTATTTTGTCACAAAGTAATCATAAATTCTGACTGTGTTATAATACCTACAAATGTTATGCAATAAACTGATATTCATATTCGTTAATGAAGCGTTTATTATACTAAAATATTGTATAACCATATGGAGCATAAAACTAATAACGATATAAACTTCTTTGTTTTGAATACATTCCTTTAACCGCCTGGGTATGGATGCTATCAAGTGATTTAAATATTCCACACCAATTGTCTCCCAAGCATTTTCAATCCCTCTAACTAATTCATTGCGATTTTTAGGTATAAAGATGGGACCTTGCTGTTCTTGAAGATATGCACCATGCACTTTGCTTGTTAAGGTAACACATTTAGGTTATTTTTTGTAACCAACGACGAACCATCGTGGATCCGTCTATAGGCACATTGCCCTTGTAACAAAAAAAGTGTCAAAACCATTGTGTCAAATCAAGAAAAATTAAGTTTATGATATATAACAGAAAACTTATTTGTTGAAATACATAATTTCTGTCTGGATATACAATTTCGACAGACGGCTCCATAACATCCGGCAATATATTCAAATAACCCTCAGAATTTAGTCCACCATCGATGATCCAACAAATTCCTGGACCTCTCAAGCTAAATCAACCCCACACATTCACAGAAAAGTAGCCACTACGTTTTGTTTCCCTAACACGATTTGCCCCATAACGATTTTCTCGGGATCAATACGCTATAACAGGACCATTGTTAAAACTTTTAAATGTTTTTTCATCGCTATAAATAACGTGATTCCAAAGCTCTAATGGCTGGTTGACATATTGTCTGGTGAACTCATTAGTGTAACAAAAAAAATTCTAAGATTTAAATAACCTCATTCATTTTAGTAAGTATGCAAGGATAACAAAAGAATTGTAAAAAGTTGACAGGTTTAATTATAAGATATTGGCAAATAATTGTAGAAGTAGGGAGCCAAGTTTCCATAAATACCGATGATAACCCTAATATATTTTAATGTTTCGATCGTTATTTGAAATGCCTGCACATATAAATACTGAGGTAAGGGTTCGAATTGTGGCAGAGTTGGCTAATGGTGTTAGTGTTCGCGAAATAGTGCGTATGTTAAATGTTTCGCGTGCTACTGTAGGACGTGTGCGTGTTAAATGGCATCGTGAACATACAATTGATAGAGTGGTAGGCAGTGGCAGAAAAAGAATTTCCACTGTAGCTCAAGATGAAGCATTAACAGCATATGTGATTGAAAGTCCATTTTTCACTTGTAAAAATGCTATACGTCAAACAGCATTTCCTGGATGTGCAGTAACAGCTTGTGCAAGATTGAAAGACAGTGGAATTAAAAAATATACAGATATCTCTAAAGATAAACTTAGTGAGCAAAATCGAAGAAACCGCTTAGAGTTCGCCAGACAATATGTCAACCAGCCATTGGAATTCTGGAATAATGTCATTTTTAGCTATGAAAAAGCCTTTAAAACTTTTAAGGATGGCCCTATTAAAGTGTATCGATCTCGAGGAAATCGTTATGAGGTCAATCATGTTAGAGAAACTAAACGTAGTGGCTACTTTTCTGTCAATGTGTGGGGTTGGATTAGCTTGAGAGGTCCAGGTATTTGTTGGATCATCGATGGTCAACTAAATTCTCGCGGTTATTTGAATATATTGCTGGATGTTATAGAGCCGTCTGTCGAAATTGTATATCCAGACAGAAATTATGTATTTCAACAAATAAGTTTTCTGTTATATATCATAAACATAATTTTTCTTGATTTGACACAATGGTTTTGACACTTTTTTTGTTACAAGGGCAATGTGCCTATAGACGCATCCACGATGGTTCGTCGTTGGTTACAAAAAATAACCTAAATGTGTTACCCTAACAAGCAAAGTGCATGATGCATATCTTTAAGAACAACAAGGTGCCATCTTCATACCTAAAAATCGCAATGAATTAGTTGGAGCGATTGAAATTGCTTGGGAGACAATTGGTGTGGAATAGTTAAATCACTTGATAGCATCCATACCCAGGCGGTTAAAGGAATGTATTCAAAACAAAGCAGGTTATATCGTTATTAGTTTTATGCTCCATATGGTTATACAATATTTTAGTATAATAAACGCTTCATTAACGAATATGAATATCAGTTTATTGCATAACATTTGTAGGTATTATAACACAGTCAGAATTTATGATTACTTTGTGACAAAATAATAATCAAAAAAGATTTCTTACTTAATTGTAAATTTGTAATGCTATTTTTTTTAAAGACAAATTGTTTTGATTGCGATTTTAAGAAATCTGGAATTTATTATACATTATAATTGAGTGTGAAAACGTGCATAACCAGTAGACTAAATTTTAGTTGATTTAAATCAATATTCCCAAATACCATGAGTTAAGAAATTTTTAAACAATATATAATTATCATCACAATAAATACATTTCCGGTATTTTGTTACTTTTAATGACCTTTGTATACTTTTTGTTATGTTTTCTAAATAGTTGGATTTATTTTAATCTTGGAATTTTGTTGGTTTATAAATTAAATTTGACAATTAACTTAAATAACTAAAAAAGAAATTTAATGATATATATGATTCTTGTGTTTAAGAAATTCTTACACAAAAGCTAATTAGCGAATATCATTTCCTAAATACCTACTGGTGCTATATTGTTGCAGACAAAGCGTGTCCTTGCACTTTTAGAAATAAATATTAATTCATGATCACTTGTAGTTAAAAATGTCTGTAAAAAATTACCGTATTGAATATAATAATTTGCTACATTTAAGAAATCAAACATTGGTAGACGATTTTTTGTTGAATACGATTACTTTACATTTTAACGGTTTGTCTAATTTATAGGGAAGATAATTGTTTTCTGCTATTTGATTTATTCGATCTAAATTGAATGACAAAAAGTCAATCAGAACAAATAAAATGATCGTAACAATTCAATAACCCGTTTCGTCTTCAACGATTTAGCATTAGTAGGTATTTAAGCAATGATATGCTGATGTAATGAAGTAATTGCTTTTAAAAAAATTGTGGATTATCTATTAATTATTATATCTGTTAATAATAATGCTGTGCTTTTCTTAAATCTACTTTAGTCTTTTAGTTGTTTATCTTAATAATCAAGCTTAAACTATTAACCAATTTGATTATGCATTTCCAAATTTAAATTTCTTTAAAAATGTAACCGCCAAAAGCAGTGCATTGCAAACGTAAACGATAAAATCATTCTTTAGTAAAAACAACTAGCAGATTGCAAAGTATGGACAATAAATAGTTTACCTGAAACTATTTGGGGTCTGTAATTGATAGGGTTAAACCCCATTTAAACAACTAAATTCTTGTATTCGGACGCAGGTAGTGTCTCGATTTTTAATTTATTGACTGTACAAACACGTATAAAATAGACTTTCTTAATTTTTGCAGACCGTCTTAATTATTTGTTTTACTTATCATGTTTTTAACTTTCAAATTGATGTATTTTAATTGTAAAGTCCAACTACTACTGAATCAGTTTAATTAACTAAAATGTTTTAATCAATCGTGTTAATCATATTAATTAAGTAATGTTTTGATACTACTGTTTTTAAGTATTTCATTGGTTATGTTTTTAACAAATCTATTTTTTGCTTAATTTTACTCCATTTTATTTTTTGTTTGTCACTTTCTTAATCGTTTAGCTTCTTGGTGTCACTGCAGTAGAACTTCGTTGTCAATGAGCCAATGTTAAATCCTTATTCAATGGGCTTTTGATTAATGTTTGTATTTTTTTCTTAGTTAGATTATCTATCTACTTTAAAACTCTTTTGTTTGTGTTATGATTTTGAGGCTTTTAATGTAAAATTTTTATTTAGTTTATGATGTCGCCACTTAAATTAAAACTGATGCGAGTGATTGCACCACCTCTATTTCTTTCAACGGCAGAAGGTCAAACAAATCCGAGTTGAGAAAACGCATTTTATTATTTATGTTATCATTAAGTGACGAACATGGTCCTTCGAGCCGAATTTAAATAGAGAAATTGAGAAAGAAAGCTGTATTGCTCCAACAACGCGGCACATGCCCAAAAGAAAAAGCGTTCATTTTTCCAAGCGGCTTGTTCCTTTATTTTTTCTCCACATGTAAGTGCTCAGTCAGCTTGTAATCTTATACAAGGTCAAGTTACACAAAATACGTACTTACACATTATTCAACTAAACAAATACGCTAACGTACTTATTACAATTTTGTGTTGTTAAATGCTTCGATCATTCTAAACGATGGAACTTCATATTAAAAAACGTGTTAATCTAAAAACAAAATTGAGTTGCTTTACAAAATTTTTACAAACTATCACAAAATCCGGAAATTTCAGAATTAGAAGTGATTCACTTAAACGAAAGATCAAGTAAAAATGTAAAACCAATCGATAATTTTGAATCGGTGCAAGATAAAATAGATTTGATTGTTGATCAAGATAATTTGGAAGAGTAAAAAGAAAAACGCGCCATTTTTTAAAATTCATTTTATTCGCAAGTTGCAATTGCAAAAAAGGTTATCAAAGATAACGGTCAAAATCAAACTTCAGAAAGCAAAATTGGTGTTTCTTTTTTTTAAATCTATCTAACACTAAAATAGAATAAATGACAAAACACTGATTATAATGACAAATACATTTATTTTTTAATAATGAGAGGTTAAAAGAATTACGTAAGCATGGCAGAATTAGGTACATATATAGTAGCAAAGAATAATTCTATAAAGATCACAGTTATAGCGTTGATACAAGTCCTGAAGGTTATCAAAGTACATACAATAGAACAAAATCACGTAATACGTAATTTTGGAGTTAATCGTTAGCAAATCGCAGCGTAAACTGAAACCGTAGAAACAAAAATCTGCAATATTAATTGTGATAATAGCTATATATATGTCGCACGTATTTCACGTTTGACCAATGCACAAATTAATGACTAGTAAAAAAAGTGCTTACGGTCTCCCAAGTCATGCGGATAGCTATTGGCACGCTTCAATCATACCTTAAAATTGCTAAGAAAATGAAGTATAATTGGATACAGGATAGTATCATAATTAAATTGTTTATCGACTATTAATAAATCGTAGTAAAATACGTCAAGCATCCGAGTGGTTTTCACTATTCTTATTGCAGATGTGCCTCTAAAGTTATTCGAACATCACATGAAGCACAAATACGACTAATTCCCCAAGATTGTTTTAGAAGTGGCTTGTATTAGATTAATCATGAATCCATCTAAATTGGCCCAACACGTGGCGGTATCGTAAATCGCTATGACAATTACGGGTTACCTCAGAAAAACTTTCGCAAGCAGCGATAATAATACACCCATTTATAACACAGATGCTTGTAAAAATTTAGAAGTGAAAACTTCGCTGGGAGCTTATAAAGATTATATATGTGAAGCAAACCACAGTCAGCAGAAAAATATTTTTTTAATTTGACATTTATCCCTGCCCCTGCGACGAAAAGTGGGGGTTCCAAAACCAAATTTTATACAGGAGACAAGCATCATACTAAAACACTTTTAACATAACAGAGCTTAAGGAACGATATTTTAAAGGTTAATTCTAAAACGGAAGTGAGAGAATTATCTAAATGCGAATCGTTTAACTTAAACATGTCTTGATAGATATGCTCTTAGGAGTGAACGTGTTTTGGACAAATTTCATTAAGTCCAAATTAGCCAAAGTTACAAAAAACCCGCCTTGATTGGATTACTGCCGGCCCTCTGCAGACGATACCAGCAAACAATACGGTAGTTTGTAATGTTGGTTACTTGGACATTCACAATCAGATTGCGCGGTTCTGGAAAAATGAAAAGTACGCTAGTAAACCGGCTTGGTCACCGAACGAAATTGCACGCGACCAGTACTTTATAGTAACATTTGTACCACGGAAGGAAGGTTTGTCGTAGCTTTACCGTTAAAAATGCCAGCGGAAAATTTAGACAAATCTTTCGGTCAAGCCCGCTATTTGGCTCTCGAGCATAAATTGCTATTCAATCAAAGTTTAAAATTGCAGTACGAAGAGTTCAGGAACAAATACATTCGTTTGGGTCATATGATTAAGGTTTCGCAAACGGATGGTCTTACGTGGTGTCCTTCGTCTGACAAACTAATGTATAAGATTTGTAAAATACCCCCTACTCAAAAGATTACAAAATGAACATTTTTTGCCGGTATAACACAGATATTTGACCCTTTAGGACTATTGAGCCCTTGCGTAATTTTAGCAAAAATATTTTTACAAAAGCTTTGGATTGAACGCGTGTTATGGAAGAAAACTTTACTGTCCGCGTTTAGGACATACAGGCTAGATTTAAGAGCAGAGCTTACAGGAATAAATAATTTACGTATCTATCGACAAGTAATTTACCATAACACAAAAAATGTAGAAATGCACTGATTCTCAGATGCCTCAAAGCGCGCATACACCCAAAATTTTTTTGTCAAAAATACATTTTTCTGATTTAGGAGACCTTGAAATGTAAAATTATGCAATAAAAATTTTTTGATAAAAAATTGCGATCGCTATACTTTCCTTATAGGAAAGTAAAAACAATTTATATCACAAAACAAAGTCGATTATCTTGAATAAGTTTATTTAATGTCACACAATAATAAACAGTGTTTTATTTTTATAATTACAAAATTACTTTGTGATACGTTTTTATTATTTTATTTTTGTAGTAACAGTAAATAGTAGTTAAAAATTTTAATGCTTTGAAATCGTGCTATTTTGGTATTTATTATGCGAATTGAAAGTTAAAACGCAAAAGCATAAAAAAATTAGTTTTAGGATGTCGCCACTACTTTCTAATTAGAACATACCAAAAATAAAAAATGTTATAACTGGGAAAATTCCAAAAATAACTTAAAAAATTACAGGTTTTAGTTTACGTGTTCTATATTTGTTAGTCAAACGGAAGTTATCGGTAAAAATACCTTACAAAGTATTCTAATTAGTCAATACTTTTAATCTTATTCTTTATCATAACAATAAAACCATACGAAATTCATCATTGTTAGATTACTTTTTATGTTAAAATTAGCACTTGACTTGGAACGTGTACAACCAAACAATGTTAAAAATGTGTGCACATTTTGTTCTGAAAATAATTTTAGAACTTCGTTAGCAGGAAGTCATTCAAACTGTTTGGGTGCGCGAAATCGGCGAATCTTAAATTTTATCAGTGATTTTTATTAAACTTACTTATGGCATTAATAACCTAGACATGAAAGAATTTCTAATCGGAATTCTTGTGTTTACTGTTATAAGTTCTAATTTCTCACATAAACTTGAAGTTCCAATAGGTAAGAGATTTAATTTTCTTTTTTTGAAAAATTAATTATGAACGTTAAAATTTACTCGTTGTTAATATTACCAAAACAACATTGTTTTGACTTGATTAATACTATAGTATATACAATAAATCTGACGACATATACTGACCTACATATTGTCTGTGACAAATTGAAAGTTTTATTTATAACAAAAAAATTAATTGTCTTTCGTTTCTAATACTGTAAAAAAGTTTTTAATTTTGAATTTAAATATTTTATAAATAGATTATGTCTTTTTTCATATTTTAAAATGTAGATTAGAACTCTAAAACATTAGAAAAAAAATATCTTAATTATCATTTATTCTATTTCTTTAATAAACCGCAAACTTTAACTTTGAGTAATTAATGTACAATATGTATTTGTTTAGTTCACTGTTCTACCTGTAAGAGTCTGTAAGTAAGTTTTTTTTACAGTTTTTTGTTTAATGTGTATATTCATACTTTTTAAAATTTGTATTTTTTAATTTATATATTAACCCAGTTTTGTCAAAAAGACGACCACACCATGAACCTACTTTTATACCAAAGTGCACTTAAAATATTTCAAAACAACCTCAAAAAACTAAACTTTGTGGATGTCCGTCCATTAGCAATAGCATAGAATCCAATAGTTTTGCGTTCGTCCGGATGTTCGCCCTTTTATTGTAATACAAACCAGCTCGTTTTTTTGCCTAATTACAAAATGGAATGTTTGTCTAAAATGTATTCTAATTGTGAAAAAAACTCAAAATAAGCACAAACTATTTATTAATCTAAAATAACATCAAAAGATAACTAAACCGTAATATAAAAAAATAGATGTTCATAAAACGGATAACTCTGAAACAAATTTTGGTAAACACTGTATTGCATTAGAGGTAATTGATAAGATAAACTTAGAAAGGTACAAAGAAGATAATTTTTCATCGATGGAATATCGATGAAAAATTATCTTCTTCGTCAGATTCTATTATAGCGTTTGAATGCTTGCCTTGAGGGAAAGAGAAAGAAAATCATTGTGGTATTTTTTTGGTATAGCTTGTGTCATACAAATCTTTCTAAGTGAATTATACTTTTCTTGTGATATTACAACACGGGAGCTGTAGGCGCTTTGTAGTTCTTTGGTTCACGACTTTTTCTTGTGTTTCTCGATTTAACAGACAACGATTGTATGCTGACTTTAAATTGTTCTGATTCATTCGATAGGGATGTGGAGTACAAACAACTATTTAGCGAGTTCTTTTTAAAATGATACAACGAATATCTTGCATCTTTACAACTCTGCCATTTTCATATAATATATAATAATAGTATAATAATAATAGTTTTATTTCCTTTAAAAGAAAAACAATGTTGTATGGAAATCGTCATCACACTATTTAACATTAATTACAAACAAACATAAAGATCACAGTCAAATATATTTATGATAACTAAGTACGAATCATTAAATTATCTTAAATTGTCTTAAGTTTTTTATAGGTTTAATTTTTATAGGAAGCCTTTTGCACAGCACTGGCAGGTGCTCTGTACGCAATTTTACATCTAGCCAAAGGGACATGAAAGTTATCACGATTTCTTGTGTTCACGGTATGTACATCTTTATTTGTTGCAAACGCACTTTTGTTAGTAAAGGCGTACATGCACAGTTCGAAGATGTACAAACTCGGGAGTGTCAGTAGGTTACATTTTTTAAAAATTGCTACACAACTATAAGTACTAGATACCGAATCAATACATCTCAAGATTCTTTTTTGCGTGATAAATACATTTGGCTCTAGCGTTGACCAACCCCAGAAACAGATACCATACCTGATGCGTGACACCGCTTGGACGTGATACACGCTTAATAATTGGTTTGGTTTATTAATGTACAAAATAAAGAGTACAGGGCCTAAAATAGAACCTTGCGGTACACCCATATCAATACTTATTAGCTTTGAGTTACATATTCTTATGCCACGACTACCTCTATGCCTAACGCTCACAAACTGGAGTCGTTCACTTAGGAAAGATTCAAGCCAGCAAACGTTTGATTTCAAGTTTTATATAGTTACAATTTGTCGACATGTACATTTGTTTGTAATTTAATTTGTTTTATTTGTTAACTGTTTTATGACCAAATTGTTACTGGTAAGAAATTTAATCAATTTTTTTTTGTGTACATCTCATACGTTTTGTATTTCTTAATTGTAGTCTGAAGATGGCTTAAAGTTTTTTGTATTAGCCGAAACATGTAACGCATTTAATAATTAATAATTAAATACAATTTTTGAATTTGTGATTATTGGAAGACGATATAAAAATTTAATCAACTACGTACAATAATATATGGATCTATTTTACGAATTACTTTTTGTTTGATTAGTTACCTTATTTTGCATGCCCATTTCCACAAAAAATTGTGCGATGATCAGAGATAGCATTGTCATCCACAAATGTTACGCCATTGTTCTCAAAATTAATATTTACATGGTCAATAATGGTAGCTGAACTTTCTGTAACTCGGGTTGGCCAACCTACAACATTTCTTAAATTAAATCTTGTTAGTACATTACATTATTTTCTGTAATACGAACAATTTAAATCTACATGAATATTAAAGTCGCCACAAATAATAAGATTGATATTAAGTTTGAATAAAAGCCCCAACACTTCAACCAATTTGTTCATAAACATTAATTTATTGCCACAGGGAGACCTATAACAATTCAGTATTAGGTACTCCTTGAGGTTCACATGAAACAAAGATGTACAAACTTCAAAATGTTTCTCTATACTATACAGAACTGATGCAGGTTTAATCTTTAAACATAAAAAGAAGAGGTTTCATAATTACCGATATCCACTTGTAGTTCATTTAGTTTATCAATATTTATATACTGAACGTTTAAGACAAGTAGATTAGGTTGCATATTCGCTATTTTTCCTGTGGAGGTGTCCAGCGCTTTTGAAAAAACCGTCCAATTTTGACGCCCTCTGGCCATAGACTAGCATTTTTTATTTTTTCTGCACCTGATTCACTGACACATATTTTGAAAGATGAATAAATTAGCGGAAATTCAGCATTAAGTTTTTCGCATGATATTACATCACATGTCTTAGATAAATAATCATTTAAGTCAGATTCTGTAGTTTCAGGAGCAAGTCGGCAAATATGTAATAGGGAAGTTTTAGGAGCCGCCTTTATACTTGGAGTATTATGGTCGCTTGATTTTTTTGTTCCAGTCGCCTCTGGTGCGGGTGCTTTTCTTCTTCTTATCAACGGTGGCCCAATTAGCGTTACTTGTTATGTCCTCAGCATGAACATCAGAGTATTTATTTACTTTATTTACCTCCATTGTTGAAGGAATGGCCTTAAGATTGGAGCTATCTGTTTGTGTTGAACTTTTCACCTTAACCTTGTTGTTGTTTTGTGTGGCTGCCGAATTACGTTTAACAATTGTGGAAAACGCAGGAGCACTAGTCGTTACACTATTCACTTCTTGATGTACGGTGTTTATTTCACTTTTTTGGTAGACGTGTTTTGATGTGTATCATTTACACTCACCTTCATATTACTTGATTTTATGTTAGACATAAAGTCTTTTACAAAAGTCATTACATTAATTTGCTCTTTAAGTGAGCTTACCGTTTCTTGTAGAGCACTAATTAACAGGTCTTTTTAGTCAATAATAGCCTTTAGAGAACTGATATCAGTCATGTGATCCTGTCTTGAACTATCCTTATCGCCGCATAGCGGTTTGTCGTTTGCATTAATCACACTTTCACAGCAATTTACCAGACCATCACTTATTACAGTGACGTTTTTCAAATATTTTAGGCACCCGGGGTGTAACAGCGACCCACAGTTTACGCACTTAACTCCATTAAGAGAAATATTATTGCACTTTCGACACGGTTTTGTAGGAGCGAGTTCAGACGCGCCTGCCTCCGCCGCCATCTTAAGTAATGCTTAGCATTGATAACATCGGATGATTTTTATTTTGACTATCGCAACTATCACAGTATAACAAAATCGTACTAACATAGACTGTCTACTGACTGCAGATAACACATGTACAAATATCATTGGCTTCTCTTTTGCCATCACATGCGCCATAAATTTGACACTGTAGATTTCGAGTGCCACTTTCATAAAAGGTGAGATTGTAGACAGCATAACGTGTACTGAATCTTAATAGACAACTATCACCATTTGGAGTGCTTAGCACTTTTTGTAAATCAAAGCTAGTGCACAAAACTGATTCCTTAACTTTTGATTCTTTTTGGTCTTTCTATAAAGTTTTCTTACTAATATTTTTCTCAAGAATATGATTTTTATATCGTTCAATATTTGCTTCCGTTATTACATTTTTAACAGTTTAATTATGAACTTCCCATATAAGATATTTGTCCTTCTTTGGAACGTGGAACGCTATATTGAACTCGTTCCTGAATATGTTTTTGAAATCTTGTATATCGACAATATTTTGTTTGCCCCTTGCATCAGCAGTTTTTTTTAGTTTTGCAAGGAGATACTTTCTTGTGGAATGGTACAGCTGGTAAACTATTTATAAAATTTATTACGTTTTGTCGTCGATACTACTACGGTATTTTATTCTTTGAAGGATGGTTTTTGTGGCTATCGCTCTTTGAAGTAAATACATTGCTTTTGTTGGTTTCTGTATACCATAGAAGTCTGTCGGAAACATTTAACTTTATAACAGAAGCCTTCTGCACACCTTAAATTTATTTTCACATAGTTGTAGAGAATAAGTACGAACCAATTGTGTCCTGCTAGACTTTGCGTTTGTCCTTTTTTGTTTAGTTGGGTGTTTTTACAATTTTTGTTTTCGTTTCTCTTTTGTCATCTACATTTTCCGTTTCACTGGTCTCAGCTGCTTGGTTCGTAGTTTACTTTAATGAATTATTTATTTTTTAATGACATTGCGTTGTTTTTTGTAATCTGGCTATTAAGCACTATAAACAAATTTGGGCCATCGTCGTTTAAGTTTTCCAAGGCTTCTGATATATCCGTTTTTTTTATATTTACATTTTCATTTACTCTCTGCAATTGACAAAAAGGTATTCCCTTTATCATTTTTGTTAGTAAATATTTTGATCGCCAAATTAATTATAATTGTACTTCGGTAAAATTAAAATAATAGCAAGACTAATTATCTTATCTAAAATTATTATGGGTAAATTGTTTATATCAAACGATTCAACATTATTAGTTTGCCGTATATTATTATTGTTGTTGATAACCTCTCTCTTATTCAACTTTTGTAGGGCCGTTTCTACGATTTGTCTACCACGTCCTTGTTTCATCTAGAACATAAACTCAACAAGTGAATAACAAACAAAAATTTACGAACAAAAACCTTACCTTACCTTTCTAATTGTTTAATTTAATTATCAACACAATACTGCACTAATGCACACCACGTGTGCACACCAAAAAAGTAAAAACACCATAACCAACAAACAAGAATCACTGCAAAATGTCATTAAACGTTTGTTTTTTTGATTGGTTGCGCATGGTCGTTTGTCTTTCTTCGCACACCGCCGGCTATAAGTTCGTCCTTTTCTTCGAGACAAAACTACACATTGTAAGACAAAATATATATAGGATCGATCTCTCTTTTTGATAAATCATTCATTTAAACCGCTTTAATGTGCTGGTATATAGATCTCAGCTCGGCCAAATTATTCTGTTCGTCCTTTTGTCGATATGCGGTCCTTATACATATATGTATCAGTTATTAATTATTGTTAGAATAGAGACTGTTCCATTTGAAACAAGCTTTAATCTCTATTTGAAAAAGATTATTTTAAGATTTGGCAACAATGTTACACAAAGATTTAACCCAAACTCAAGCTGAACTCAGTAAAAACCACTTATATGATACTGTATAGATAGACACTCGATATATTTGTACTAGATACATTAAAAAATATAATACTCCGGAGTTAAATAAAATGCTGGACACAGGGTTTGTTTAAAATACTCTTGCTATATGACAAATACATTTGTCGTATTTAAGGTTTGAGTAAATATAAATAGAAAGCTAAACAGTCCGCAACTTATTTATGGTTGGACTTGAAAGATCAGATAAATTAGTGGTTAATTGTTCCTTGCTGTCAATTTCTATACTTTTTTAGTTTTGAGTTACATTTTACGTCGCTTATATTTTCTTCTCCTTTTTTTCCACTTCAATATGAACTTACGAGCTCTTTTATCTAACATTTAGGTTTAAGTGGATTTTTGATAATCATTTTTTATCTTGAATAGCATTGGCATTGTTCTATCACAATACAAAGGTCTTTTTAGATTCCACACCTATTCTTAAAATGTTTTCTTTTGCGGTTCCAATAATGCAGCTACGCGTCAAGTGTTATTAAGCGAAGTCTTCTTTAGTTTGAATTTGAGTCGTCTAAGAACCTTCTTGCAAAGAAATTATAACCACGTCACATAAATGTTTTTCAGGTATAAGGTAATTTGCATGATTAAAAAACAAAGAAAGATAGTATATGTGATACGCATGCGCTAGTTTTATTATAGGTACATGTACTCATAAAAGTAAAAAATTAATCTGTTTAAAAAATTAAATACACTAAATCCCATTTTTAAATGTATTTTTTTTAAAACTGCAATCATAAACCAAAACAACCGTAAAATAACAACAAAGCTTTTAATACAGCAAGACTATAACAAGTTTCACGAGGCTAGGGTCACAGAAACAAACTAATTGCAACTACATCCTTTCCCGCTTCATCACACCAACTCACCCCTTAAAAAAGTTAAAACTCAAGGAGATTAAAGATTATTACAGTTCGGCTTTCGTGTCTCAATTGGCGTCCTCGTCAACTTTACAAACATAGACAAAATAAACTATACAAAGAGGATATACATTATGTGACTTAATACTAATTACAATTTTTGCTCACTAGTTTTAAACGCTCACTTGATTCACTTGATAGGATTTCCTTATAAATTCTATTAGACTGTTGTTCACCTTTGATATCTTCTACTATATACCTATCGTTATCGAGCACTTTCATGATAGTGTAAGGCCCCTAGTATTTGGGTTCGATCTTTCTACTTTTGTCCGTGGAAGGCTATTGAACCGTCCCTATGAAACATCCTATGCTAAATTTTACTGAAGTGCGTTGCTTCTTGCACTCTTTTTTTTTAGCAACTCCGTTCTTTTCTAATAAAGTACTAACTTTTTCTAATTCTACACTACTAACGTTACTAATTAAATTATTAATTACTACCGTCAATGGATTATCATGCAAGCCTGTCCTACGATCTCTAAAAACTAATTAAAAATGCGTACACTTTGTGATGCGTTGTGGACTATGATTCAGACTCCATTGAATGTCGTACAATTTTTCGTCCCACAAGCGATCTCCTACGTCACAGTCTAAACTTGCAGTTAAACACAATACAATGGTTTTATTTAGTCGCTAAATTTGACCATTACCCCGTGGCGTCCCAGCAGCTACTTTGATATAACATTAAAATCTGCACAAAATTTCCTAAATAAATGATAAACGCAGTACCTCAAAGAGTTTTCACAGGTTTACTATAATGCGATATAAATTCCTGAACATACTTTACAGATTCAAAAAAACTTGTATCCTTGACAGCTTTTAGTACCGTATATTTACTAAAGCCATCGATCAATCTCAAAATGTATTTATTTTTGACAATCAGTCTTTTTGATACATGCAGCGTATGCATTGATTTATGTATCGAGTGACAAAATCTCTGAGTTTTGGAAAATAATAGTATTCCTTAATTTTACCTACAGTTTTATTTATGCCCAAGTGATTCAGATTTTTTTGAGCTTCACTAACTACGTCATATTTTAAATCGGATGGTAAATACAGACGGAACCGGCCTTTAGTGGTTTTTAAACACCCTCCCATTACAAAGAGTAATTCTTTCATGTGTGTTAACGTCACCATCCTATAATTTATCACTAATTCCGGATCTACACGCTGTAAAACAGCAGTCCAATCGGTACTAACATTAATATGACATATAAGCAACCCTATCAACCCCGTATCAAAACGATGTAGGATACCGGTTTAATGAATCAGCTACAGTATTAACTGCTTCATTATGATACTCTATCTGATAGTTAAACTCGGAAAGTTAAATAAACCATCTACCTATCCGCGGATTCAAATCATATGTATTTTCCACTAACTTTAAACTGTTACAATCAGTTGTAATAATAAAATTAATTTCTATGAGGTAAACCCTAAACTGTTCTACCGAACATACTATAGCTAAAGCCCCTAGCTCATACGATTGATATCCCGATTCCTAATCTTCCTTTCTTTTGTTGTTACTATATAAAACACCAGCCAAACCTAATTTGCTAGAATCAGTATGTAGCTCTGTCTTCGTTTCTGGATTATGAATATACAGGATTGGTTCACCACACAATTTCTTTTTGATTAACTCAAACGCTTTCTCCTGACTATCTCCCCATCAAAATAATATTATTTAATAAGCCAATGATGATGTTAGCAAAATCCTTAACATACCGCCTAAAATAACTAGCTAGTCCTACAAAACTATGCTCGGCCCTAACATCTACTGATCTTCGAAAATTACTAATTGCGTGTGATTTAGTTTTTCCTGCTGCAATTTCTAATTCGCTTAAAATGAATCTTAAATACTCTAATTTGTACATAAAAAATGGCATTTATCTATTCTGAAAGTTAAGTTAGCATGCCTTAAAATATCTAAAATTTCCCTAAGATTTGGCATACTTTCTTCGACCGTCTCTGATGGTATAATCACATCATCCAGGTACGTCATTGCAGTTGTGTACTTGAAGTGCTTTAATATGGAGTTCATCAACTTCTGGAATACAGCCGGTGCATTACACAAACCAAAACTAATTCGCTTAAAATGGTAGGTACCATCGGGTGTTACAAAGCTTGTCTTAACCTTGGACGCTTCTTCAAGCAAAATTTGGTAATACCTACTGCGCAGCTCTAAGGTAGTAAAGTACTTTTTATTGTTTAGAAGATCTAATTATTTTGTTCATTGACCTGTAATCAACAGAAAGACGAACATCCCCTGTATTTTCTTCACCAAAAGACATGGACTTGCAAACGGAGAATCCGAATTTTCAACTATATCTGCTCCCTTCAACTCATTTTCAATATCTTGCACTTGTCTACGTTCTTGGACTGCTAAACGATAAGGTTTATAATATATTGGTTTATCTTCATAACTGCTTTGTCGGTTAATCCAAGTTGATGCATGTTTACAACAACGATGTCTTAATACTCATTAACAAGTGTTAAGAGGTCACTCACATTCTAACCAGTTAGATCAGTTTTAATGTCACTAATTGCTATGTCTTTATCGTTCACTTCTCTTGAGTAACTTGTAGTGCTTTGAATGACTTCCTCACAAAGATCTCCACAAGTAATCAACTGTCCTTTGTTTACCTTCCATTCATCACTAGCTAAATTTAATACTTCTAATTCAGAATTTTTCATGACATTAGTTTTTAGTATGGATCGAGGAATTATTTGTTCTGTTTCCCTCATACCAGCTTCAACACACAATTCATAAATACGGGCATCTGAACTTACTTGTATATGTCCAATATAATTACTTAGTATTACAGTTATATCAGCACCACGCAGTGTAAACTTTTCAATTAGCTTTCACTGGGTTTCTTTTGATACGTCTTTGATCTCCATTCTATCAGTTCGGCTAATACTCACAATGTGTTCTTGCTTGGTGTATGGGTGGCTCACAATCAGAGATACTTGTTGTGATTTCTTAAGCACTACATAAACTTTCACCTTAGCTTCCACACCATCGATACTAAGTATAGCAGTAAATAGCTCTAGAGGTTTCATAACACTATTACCATAACCATTTGAATCATATTCGAAATACGAAAACAATAGTTGTTCAGCTTTATCAGCACGTATTGTTACACAGCTACTCCCCAAATAAATATAAAAGTCAATAAGCTGCTTATTAATAAATGCAACTTTAAAATACTTTGCATGCAAGTCGTTCAGAGTCTTACAGTTAATATTATTAACAACATTAATAGCATTTATGATGTACTCGACACTTCCACCCGCTGACTGCTTTTGGTTTCGTTAGGGCATTCCCACACATAATTACCAGTTTGTCCACATTTGAAATATTTTACTAATTTAATTCATTTAATTCTCCGATTTATTGTTGCAACATTATCTTTTGAACTTGCAGTTTTTCCACTTAAAAATTCACTTTTACTCGTTTCTGGACGGTGAACAACACTAACATGTTTTGCGCCTTTTTTAAGTTTCTTAGAAGGACTGTTGTTTTAAAATATATACTCAAAGGTTCTAAATAGTCACGAAAGCTGGAATTATTAAGTCAATTAATAATACAATCTATGCTTTCACTGTTTGTCATTAAACACTTATTACATCTTCATAATTTTTCGAAAAAATACTCAACAATACTATGATTTGGTTTTTATTTATAATTTTGTGCTTTCATTCGAAGGTTACTAATGCTTTCAGTTACCGCAAACGTGTCTTTAAACAACTAGCTTCATTGTTGCCAACTTTTCGTTTCACACGGCAAACTACCCTAACATTCTCATGCAACGCCAGTTAATTTTGAAAAAGCAAAATGTTTTATTGCCATCTCGCCCCAATCAAACAATTCGCCATATTCTTCCATTTTTGTTAGCCAGGTTTCTATTGGTACATCACCTTTCACAGGATCGAATTCGGGTAAATTTTAATGGACTTTCTGAAAATAACGCCGTTAATAATAATAACCGACCCATCTCAGTTTGTTCCACTGCGACGTGTAACAAAACTTCAGTTTGTGTAATGACGACAAGACGAGAATTACACAGAATGGAAAACTGTATTAATAATGTAACGCGTAGAAACCTACTATTAGAGAACTGAGTTTTTTGTTTTATTTGTTCAATTTAGTTCATTGACTTAGAATAACTGTAGGTACTAAACTTATTTATAAATAAAAATTTAATTAAACCTAAATTAGCTAGTCAATACAGCATTGTAAAAAAAAGTATATTGTTTCATCCGTGTTGCTTCTCGATATGAAAAAACCAGTGGCAATGTGTTCACAAAATATTGGGAATCACTTCTAGCATCTGTTGTAGATTTTACTTAATTATTTGTAAGCTAATAAAATGTAAAATTATATCAGTTATTTTCAATTTTATTTATCACTTTCAATCTTGCATCTTTAAAATGTTCAACCTAAAACACTATTAAAATAATCGAATTTAGAATATCATTTTAATGTGAATTTGTCTAATTCGGATATTTGTAAGTGTACTTGATTTAACTCATTTTAAAGATAAATAAGTTGCATCCAAAACAATATGTTTAAATAATGGTCAATTGGAATTATCAAATTTACCTAATAGAAGTCATTGCAAAAACCTCGAAACAAACAAGTGACACAAAGGCATTTAGAAAATTTATATTCTCACCGAAACTGAGCAAGATCAAAAATATTTAAGAAAATTTGCATCGTAAAACTTCTTTATGTATCACTATTCTTTGTGCAATGTCAATATTACAATCTTTATTAATTAGGTTACCCTAGATCTTTTAAATATTTTTTATAGTACGCATTTAAGTATTAAATAAACTATGAGCACTACCAATCTTAGATAAATAAAATAAGTCACACCAACACAATTTGCGTATGAACAATTGACCATATTCAGGCGTTTTCTTTGGCCTTCGGGTTAACATTTTTGGGTTAGTGAAACTGATAAATGTTAAATCGCCCTAAAAAAATAAGAACTTCTATAGGCAGTTTGACGAACCCAAAAACGTTAAACCTGAAGTTAAAAAACAAACGCCTGAATATGGTTAATTCCGGAGTGAATTTACTAAACTTGAATATAATACAACAAACGCCAAGAAATTTATAGCTAACTAATTTAATAAAAACAATTAATTAATAATTGAAATCACTTTTATTTATTTCTATTTTATTCTGGCATGTGCACTTAATTGGCATTATTTATTTAACACGAACACGTTATTCTTTTAAGACTGGCTACGTTTATCGAGTTTTTTATACTTTTGTCTTATCTTTGACTAAAATACTTTGTGAGTTTCTGGAGACCCTTCAAATATTCCCAACGTTTGAAAATGTTTTAATAGTTTATAATCTACGTATTCCACAAAAACTAGAAAAAAATCAGAACTCTTTGTTTTTATTTTAATTTTATTATTTACTTTTTTACCGTAAATAACAAATTATTTCAAACAAAAGACGTTTAATTAAATTAATATCTATAAAATAAGTTTTTGTGTTGTTTAGAACGATTCTATTTCAATCAATTTTTCTGGCTCTTCTCCATGGTAAGATTTAACTTTTGAAAAACATTTTTTAACTGAATCTTAATAATTTTGTTTTATATTAATCTAATTTTAAATATTTTTTATTATTTCGTTGCAAGGCGTTTTGTATTTGGCACATTAAACATGTTTACGGATATCACCGATTCGAATTATTAAAAGGAACTTATGTGTTTTCCATATTTCTGATTTTACAGCTGCTTGTATGTTTGTAAACAAACTTAATATCAGTAAAAAATAGAATACCAGTCTCTGACAATTTTTAGATTTAGTAAGAAGTTAAATAACAATAAAAGAATCGAATTGATCCATATAAAACTTTTTAATTGATGGAGTTAATTAAAAATAAATATATCAACTTTGTTTATTCCATTATTAACATTTGTTTTTAAATTTTTTGAAATGTTTTGACCTAGCAAACATCTAAGGTCGTCTTCAGAAAAAGGAACAACAACAACAAAATTAGTTAAATTAGCTTACCTTTGGCAAAAACATAGAATTGAAAAAACGAACTAATTTTCGTTTAGTTACACCTTAAAACTTTGAAAATTTGTTTGTTTTATTAATTGTCTGTTTTTTTTTTAACTTACGGTAAGCTAATTTTTCTAATTTTGCTGTTATTGTTAACTTTAATTGGTGTTATTTTTTATATATACTCCTTGGTTTAAAGAATGATGATGATCTTAAATATTTATTCGGTCGAAACATGTCAAAAAAATTTTTAATAGATTTTAATAGTTGACTAGACAAAGTTGAAATTTTCATTTTTAAAAAATAACTCAATCATATTTTATTAGAGTAGTCTTTGCAACCGAGCGGCGCTTAAAACTGTTACCTGACACTTCCTAAATTTTGTGTTTTACGTTCTTAAATTGCGAATTTATAAAAACGTTTTAAATTGAAAAGTAAATAAATCTTTTTTATGTAATGTTTTACGGTGCTACATTATCTAAGAAACATAAAAATATATCTATTAGTAGTGCTTCTTTAAACTACTAATATTTAAACATCTACAACGTAAGTTTTAACTAGTATGATGATTATATGCATACACTTTGAAATTTATTATCTCACAGCTGTAATAATTCTTTATTTTTTCTTCTCTTAGTAGAGCCTTCAAATTAGGTGTACTTGCTATTTTAATTAAACAACCGTCTTGTTTTGGTTACGGCGACGTTTCGTGGTATCAATGTGACAACTTCATCAGGCCAAATCCTAACAGTTAAGGTCGTGTCGTCATTATATTTAATTTTAAAACACTTAAACAGTTTCTATGCATGTAATTAAATAGATATTTTAGTAGACAATTTTCTTGTTCTTGATTTGGCTGGTCACATTGACACCACGAAACGTCGCCGTAACGAAAACAAGACAGTTGTAATTAAATAGCAATTAAATTAGCAAGTACACCTAATTTGAAAGCTCTACTAAGAGAAGGAAAACATATATACATAAATTTGATTTGCAAGAATCTACTCGATCTTTGAGTAACAACTCAAATTTTGTGTAAATAAATGAGTGTCCGTTTCAAATACAAGTATATCACCATTGGTAGCCATTTGTAGCACACTCACTTTCTTAAGCCTTAATATCTGTAAAATTCTCAATCAATGATAAGATATATTAAAAAGGCTCTGAAAAACGTACAAATTTTGTGTTAGTTATTTAAACAATTTTCGTTGCTTGCAACGATGACGGAAGCCATAAAAAATTTTCTCAATTAACAATTGCCTAACTTGTTCAAAAACTAAGTTAGACCCATTTTTCTAACGGGGCTTAATTTTTTTGTGTAAAAGAGGCTTAGCATTAAAAGCACGTGAAGAAAAATGGAAATTGTATAGGAATTATTGAGCTAATTTCAGAATATCACCCATTTCTGCAAAAACTTCTCAAAAAATGCCAGTCTACATTACAAAGATAAGTTTCCTATTTTTTCAAAGCTGCGTAAGAAAAAATGGTTGCAATAATGGGAAATAAAATATCAAAAGCCTATAATCGATCAAATAAGTAAAGGTTAATCAATACTATTCGATAATTGTAGATTCTACACCGGTCTTACCACACATTGTCTAACTAGCCATTGTTGTAAGATATTGTTACCAGGGACTGGCTTATGATTGGTTTCTGACGTTTATTCTAATTGAAAGTCACACGTCTAAATATTTGTTCGAAGAAATATGTGAATTTTTGAACGAAACTAACGAAACCTTCAAGGACAGTCGCATCTATTGTGAATCGATATGATGGAGTACAAGCGTGTTTTAAGTCAATTAGCAGGTTTGCAGATTTCATAGTTCTTGGAAATTGTTGTACTTCTCAGCAGAAATTAGCAAATTTGTTAAAAATAAGGAATCATGAAGATATTTAAAAAAAAGTCCACGGTGTTACCATTATAAGCTCGATGTAATGTCACTAGCAATTCCCCAATTGGGCGTGATAAAAGTGGCCATTTTTTAGTATACACGGGTGCATTCTAATTTCTAATAAGACTTTGATTCACTTCTTCTTTTTTGAATGAAGTTAATTTTCGTCTCGCCTCTTCGAAGTCTTTTATCTAATCCATGTTTTTATCGCACTGCATGTAGAAGTGCCCTCAAATAGAAAAAACGATTTTAACTAAAAAATCTATTCATGTTATGATCAAGGTAATGGAGAAAACGAAAAGTTGTAAAATTATTATTTTGGCCTGCGCAGGAATCATAAAATATTATACAAATTTTTACTTTACTTGAAAGTTGATTTGTGATATGTCATACAAGAAAAAACACACTTCGTTTTCTCCCCTTTTGCCTACTTTTTCAAGTCTAGAACACAGAATTTAATGCTTTTCCCATATACGTAACTGTTTTTTTATTTATTAGTTATTGGCGGCTACAATACAATGGATAATACAATCTTCTAGAACACAGAATCTGAGTCTATGAATGTTGAAAAAAAAGAATGAAAGCTATCGTTTGTAATATACCTCGCCAGTAGGTATATTGGGTAACTGTAGATTTTTTTGAAAATCTATGCAAATAGCTTCTGTATCAAAAATTTTTCTAGATTGCTGAGGAACAGTTCTTTTTTCTAGAACAGATGATCTCAATCTTTTTCTTATGGGCATCTTAGCGATGGTTAACTGTCTGATTTTCTTGTTTTCATGTTTTTTGGGTGTTGCCGCGTTACAAAACTTTTACTGAACGTTTCACTGATCATGCTGTCAGCTTCTTCAGAAGATTTCTAAAAACTGATGTAATCGTTTTGCGTTCCTCGTTATATACCGTCTTTCGGCTTCGCTTTGCTGATCCGTGTCTGTTCTGGTCTGTTCAGTTGCGTTCATAGACGCCAGGTGACTTCGTGCATGTTCCTCACGCAGCGTAGATCTCCATGTGTTGTTTAATCTGTACCCATTCTCACGGTTGAAGTTGTTAGGATTTTTCATTATTACCAGTGATTCGAGTATTTTTGTGACAGTGTCTGCTTCTTGTTATTACCTTTACGTTCACATAATCAATCTGGTGAACTCCATTCACATGTAGATATTTCGCTACTGCAGATTTGTCCATGCGTCTGAGTTAAGCGTCTCGTTGATGTTCTTTAACACTGAATCCTCCTTCCTGTTTGGCCGATGTAACTCTTGCCGCACATACACTCTAATTTGTATATACCCTTGGTGTTAGTATCGGTGGTATGAGTTAATCTATTTTTTCACTGTTTTCTAACGTGTAGTGATGTTCTTCTTTCCTTGAACCTTCTTTAGTCTGTCAGTATAAATGGTAAAAATGGCTACAATAAAAAATTAATAATACAACAGAATAAGTAGAAGAACAAGCTGAGGTTGCTGCAAAAACACAGTCAGAAACATATGCTTACTTACCCTACGTTGCCGGAGTCACTGACAGACTAAATTAGGAAGTTTTACAAAAGAAACGAAAATTCATGGAAGCCAATGCAAATCAGAGGAACATATTGCCAACGTAAGACTAATATACATAGGTTACTACTATAACAAACTAGATCAATAACAAAAGATTTACAAACATCAATTATTGTCAACAGGTTCCATTTATATTTCCTTCTTTAAAAATCTTCCTTTTCGTTTGATATCTTACCATATACATTTCAACTTTGCGCCAAAACTCATACGATAATTAAATTTTATACAGGACTTAAAATAATAAAAACGTCAATCTTGGATAGAAATTAAGATAGCGCCAAAAATTGATTCTCTTCTTTTATGTCAAAGCATGAAAGATTATCATTCAAGACTTTTGAAACTATCAGTTTGGCCAAAGCCAGCAGTTTCAATAAAGAAAACAACAATTTTTCAACAACCTAGAAACTGTCTTAGAACGTCTTCAAATTGGACCGGAAAATATTTACAATATAGACGAAACGAGAGTAGCAACAATTTAAAGACTTGACCGCATTGTTGCTAGAAAGGAATTTAAACACACAAGAAGAATAACTTTCCAAAAAAGGAGTATAGTATCTTTCCCTATTTCCATTTTCTCCAGAGTAAATATCAGAAACCATATAGTGTTCCAAAGCCTTCCTGAAAGCCGATGAGGTGCAAACCTATCTGGCTATATAAAAACTGATCACTTTGTACATTGGTCTAAGCATTTTGTACAGCATGCGCGCTCTACAGCTTGCGACGCTTAGACCACTCATTCAGGTTTTAGCTGGAATACAAATATATAACGGCTGACTTTAATGTCTCCACAATATTTTCGTTTAGTAGAAAAATATCCTTAGACAAATAGACAGACTCCTAGCTCATAACAGAAGAGCAAACACATTTTCTTCCAGAACATCATTAACCAGACACCCATGTATTTCGTATATTCATATAAATTCCTCAGACGCGCCAACACCTTCAGAACCAACAAGGAACTTCAAACAAAGGTAAAAATAATACAATCGTAGGTGAAGTTACTCCAGAAAAACCAGAGGTGACTACAATAAATTAAAGCTTCCATTAAAGGTAGATTCCAGAAAAGATAGAAAGTTGAGTTGTAAAAAACGTCATGCTGCAATTCTCATGTCAATAGAAAAAGCTCTGAAAGAGGATCAAACACCCAAGAGGAAGATCGTGTCACAGAAAAAGGCTTTTAATGATGATAAGAAAAACAAACAGAAAGCTCTTCTTAGAAAAAAAGCTAAGATTGCAGATGACAGCAGTGATGATGAAATTAGTTGCCTTTCTTTGTATTGCTTCTAAAGAAACTTGGATAAAATGTGCAACTTGCTTGTCATAGCCACATGCAGCGTGTGTCAAAAATATAAAATCTATTTTCATTTGTATTAGTTATTAATCGAGTAAGACTGTATATTGTATGTAAACGATAGATAGTTGTCTATGTTATCATTTAGATGGGTACAGTCTTACGTAGATCAGTGATGTTTAGAATTACTAAATTATTTTGCTTACAATATATAATATTTTGCTTCTATATAGTAATTTTTATTGTATTAGACTCTACAATAATTAACTTAAAATTTTTTAATTGAAATGCTTAGTTGTATATAATTCAGCGGTTTGTGTTTCTTATAATTTTGATAAAAATGTGACTTTGTTTACTTTCTTTTTGATAAAAACAATTGGTTCTTTGACAAATAGGGTTGTTGCAGCAGGTGGACTTCCACTTATTATATACATTATATCTAACTTCAAAAACAAGCATGACATTGCGTGTTTGTGTTTATTCACTGATATTATTGGGTTGTTTTGAAAAGCAAAAAATTATGAACTGCAATAAAGTTCAACATTTCACTAATTAAGTTTAAGCATATATAAGTCAATTAAGTGCTTTACCTATTATTTCTTCTAATCAAAAAAGCTTTATAAACAGTATGATAATAAAACAAATATCACTGCACTTTACAGTTTTTACAATGCGTTCTATAATATAAACAAAACATAAACACTTGCATCTATAAACAAAAACTGTGTGATAAACTTTGATTGTCTTATTTGCGATTTGTAATAAAAATAAACAAATTTGCAGGTGGGATATTTGAAGGGTTAAATGAAAATGAAGAAATTGCGTTTAGAGTTGCAATTGATATAGTAAACAAAAATGAAAACTTACCCTATACATTAGTACCGATTATTGGAAGGATAGAACCAGATGACGTTATAGACGCCAAACATGGATTTACGATAGATGTAACTTGGGATAGACCGTTTTCCGCTTTGGAAATTGGTTGTTCAATTTTGAGCAAAGGTGTTGTAGGAATATTCAACGCCCTTTCTGAAGATAATTCAAACACAGTTCAATCACTATGCGATGAAAAAGAAATACCAGTCATTCAAACAATATTTGATACGGAACATGAACGAGATTGTTGTTCAATTAATTTGTATCCACATGCACCGATATTAGCAAAAGCATTTGCGGATGTCGTTAAAAGATGGAATTGGGATAGCTTTACTATTATTTATGAAGATCAAGCAAGTCTTGCTAAAGTAACTGAAATGCTAAAAATATATAATACAACTGGACATACAGTCGTTTTGCGACAGTTATACACTAGTGGAAATGGAGATTTCAGGTAAAGTATTTTTGTTTTTTACTTATTAACAATTTTTTTAATTAATTTATAGAAAAGCTTTAAAAGACATCTGGAGATCTGGACAGAAAAATATTGTATTAGACTGCTCCACAGAAAATTTGAACGAAGTTCTTAAACAGGCTCAACAAGTTGGATTAATGACACATGAGTATAATTACATTATAATAAATTTAGATATGCATACAATTGATTTAGGTCCTTATCAGTACGGTGAAACTAACATTACTGGGGTAAGATTGCTAAGATTTCTTTGTTTTAATTATTACTTTGAAATAATTTACAGCTAAGATTAGTAAATCCGTTAAACCCACTGGTAATTGAAGTTGCGGAAGCAATACTACAAAAACGTACACTTATGAAATTACATGTTGAATCGTTTGATCCTTTTGTAAATGCCTGGCAGTTACAAATTAAAACAGCTTTAATGGTAGACGCTGTTATGCTATTTTCGCAAGCTTTACATAACATAGGACAGTTTAATGCAATGCCATTGTTGTGTAATTCAAGTGATAATTGGATTCATGGAGAAACGGCTTTCAATTTCATGAAAACGGTAACTACAAAAAAATGCATGGTGACAAAAATTTAGCAGCTTGCTCTATCAAAATTTGATTTTTTACTTTAACAATGAATTATGATTGCTGTATTACTTTAAAATTAAAAAGTTCATAACGAATGATCCGGGATAACTTTAAAGCGACCTTTTACTTGTAATTATACCAATCTTACTTCTTGTACCTTACAGCGATATTACCTCAGTATCTCGTGTTTAGCAAATTTTTTATGTTTCACGATTTATAAGTTTTTGAACGTATTTCACAAACATTTAAATTTTTTTATATTTAAAATTATCCAATAAATTTTCTAATGCATTTTGAGTGTTTAAATAACATTTTGTTTTTTTAACTAAAACCTCAAGCCTACTTGTGTTGAAATAGTTTTGTTTAAAATAAAAAAACATAGATATAAATAATTAAGTTAAGCAGAAAGTACATAAAAAAATTGCACGTATTTATAAAGGTTATAGTATTTAACGAATAATAAATCCACTAAAAATAATTTTTTTATCTAGTTTTTAATGTCCAAATTATTGAATTCCTTTTCGATTCCAGTTATTTTACATTCAATGACAAGATGTATATTCAAAAATTTAGTACTGCCATGGGCAATCCGGCTTCACCTATATTAGCTAATCTCGTAATGCACGATCTACTGAAATACGTTAAGAACAATTTGACTTACACACCAACATTTTATTATGCTTTGTGACGATATCGTTACATGTATTCATGAAACAGAAATTAAAAACAACTGAAACATTTTTAACAGGTACAATCCGGATCTTAAATTCACTTTTGAAATGGAAAAGAATGGTTCTCTACTATTTTTATATATTCGACTTATCAGGGATGTTACTACTAGCATGATAGTTACGGATTGGTACACTAACTCTATAACTTAAAATAGAACAATTAATTACTTATCCCAGCATCTACACCACCAAAAAATCAATGTAATTAAAACTATGAAAAATTAGATTATAGGCAGTCATCAATTCCCTGAAAATAACTTTAACATTCTAAAGAAAATATTGGGAAATAACGACTATTTTAATTACATAATAAATGAAACACTGCTTTATACTAACATAACTAATAGTAACTCACCACTAGAGAACCCATCTATTATAACCTTAATACTACCATTAACACTAACCTTAATACTAACATCATGTACACCAAAATCATAAACGTCCCAAATCTAACACATAAAATTATTTAGATTTTAGAAACAAATAACATTAAGATAACCATGTACAATACTAACACTATCTACAACATTCTGTACAGTAACACTAAAGGTAGAACTAACACAATTCAAAAACATGATGTAGTGTATAAGCTGGACTGTACAAGTTGCAATGTGTGTTATATTGGACAAACGAAACAAAAGGTTAAAAAGTGGAATAATAATCACAAATACGACTGCAACACAAAAAAATGCGATACAGCTTTAGCGGTTCATCATATTTTAACAATCTCATGATTTTGGATGTGGAAAATAATTTAAGAAAACGTTTAGTTTCTGAAATGATACACATTAACATACATAAAAAACTGTAATAATTACACTAATAATTTAAGTAGTGTGTATAATAATTTAATTTCAAAAATTGCGAGATAACTATATAGGTCAATTATAACGCAGTTCAATTTTTCGTGTTTATCTTTTCAATGCTTATCTTCTTTTTGCCTTGACATTCAATGATTTTTGATTATACATTACTTGTCAAGTGTTTGTCAAACGTTTCATGTCTCTTGTTATTTTTAATTATTGACATTTTCATGTTTCAATTATTTTTGTGTTATTATTATTAAATAATTTTCTAACCTAAGTTGTCCATGTTCGTGGTCAGTTGGATTGTTCCACTATAACTTATTTGTGTAAATTTTAATGCTAGAAAGTTATTGTAATAATTAGTTGTTTTATAACTTATATTGTCTTGAACTTGCAAGTTTTTTATAAATTAAGTGCTCACGTGCAGCACGAAACGTATGCATATAAATAGTACTAAGTAGTTTGTTCTGTCCCTTCTGAACGAAGAATAAAACTAGTTAGGATACATATATAGAGGAAGATTAAGAATTGTTACCAACTCTTTGCTTTATCAATGCTAACAAAACTAGTTTGACTTAACGAATACATTTACAATTACGATAATTTAATTAATTTATTTGATTAGGAAAACAGAAACGGATTGACTGGTTTTATACAATTTGACAACCTTGGAGTAAGAAGTGATTTCGACTTAGACCTAATTGAGCTTAAAGAAGGTGGAATTACAAATATAGGAAATTGGAACTCTCGAGATGGCTTAAACATTTCACGTATAATTCCTGAAATTGAAGAAACCGACAAAGACAGTTTACAAAATAAATCTTTTATAGTTATTATTGCTTTGGTAAATCCGTTTAACTAAGTTGATAAAATTTTAAACATCAAATAATTTTAGACACCACCATACGCAATGCTTAAAGAAAGTAAAATCAAGTTAACCGGTAATGATAGATTTGAAGGATTTGGAATAGATTTAATTTCAGAATTAGCAAATTTAGAAGGTTTCAACTATACCTTTATTGTTAGATTAGATAAACAAAATGGTGATATTAATAATGCAACTGGCAGATGGACTGGGTTGATTGGAGATGTAATTGACGGAGTAAGATCCAACGTCCATTAAAAACCACATTTTAAAATATTGCCATAGGTTGCAGATTTAGCTATAACTGATCTCACTGTTAATCGAAAAAGGCAATCCGCAGTAGACTTTACTAGTCCGTTTATGGATTTAGGTATGAGTCAATCTATTTATATGTGTATGTTGATTTATCGATTGTATTAATAGGAATACAGATTTTATACGCACAGCCTACGCCTGCTCCACCAAGCTTCTTCACGTTTGCGTCACCGTTTGCGGTTGAAGTGTGGTTACTTCTTGGAGGTGCTTACTTTGGGGTATCACTTGCATTATTCGTAATGGCTCGCCTTTGTCACTCAGAATGGACTAATCCATATCCTTGCATCGAAGAACCAGAATACTTAATCAATCAATTTAGTTTAAGAAACTCATTGTGGTTTACTCTTGGAGGTCTTATGCAACAAGGAGCAGACATCGCGCCTATGTAAATAATACAAATTTTGATGTAAATAATGCATTAAAACCGTTTTAGAGGTTTATCGACCAGACTATTGACAGGATTTTGGTGGTTTTTTACACTTATTATGGTATCATCATACACAGCTAATTTAGCAGCTTTCCTTACAACTGAAGTTAAAGAACTACCTTTTACAACTGTAGAAGAATTGGTAAAACGAGCAGATAAATTAGGTATTACTTACGGTGCAAAGAAAGGAGGGGCAACTTATGCTTTTTTCAAAGTTTGTATTTTCTAATTCTGTTAGGTAAAGAAATCATCTTATATTTTAGGGCTCAGACAATGATTTATATAAAGACATAGGAAATTACATGGACAGCCATCCAGAAGTAATGGTTAAAGAAAATGAAGATGGAGAGGCTTTAGTTGAAAAAGGAAATTACGCGTTTTTTATGGAATCAACATCTATCAGTTATGCTATATCTGGAAGTTGTAATCTAGCTTCAGTTGGAAACAAATTAGATGAAAAAAATTACGCAATTGCAATGCGTCAGGGTAATATGCAATTTTAAATTAATTTTGACACAAATTATCTGGTTTAGATTCAACTTATAGAGGTAGACTCAGTGCTGCTGTTCTAAAATTAAAAGAAACTGGCAAAATTGATGAATTACAACGAAAATGGTGGTTAGAAAAACGAAAAAAACCTGAGTGTGAGGTAACTAATCATAATTACCATAACAATGTTTCACCAAATATTTTAGGAAAGTGACGAAATACCAGGTGCTCCACCATTGAATTTAAAACATGTTGGTGGAATATTTTGGGTATCTGTTGGAGGCAGTGTATTAGCATTTTTCTTAGTATTTACAGAACTTGGTTTACATACTTTAAAAAAGTATGGAAGAGACAGGCAGTCTTGTGCGGAAGAATTTAAAGATGAAATAAAACATTATTTCTCGTTTAAAGGTATGGTAAAGCCTGTAAAAAATAGAAAAGCAGATTCGCAATCAATAGAAAGTAAAGAAAATACGGAACCAATAGAACCCTTAAGTTATGGATTCTCTCCAAAAGTATTTGTAAATGACAACTAACTATTACAATTTTTTGTAAAATTAACATTATTTTTAAATAATTTTTTTAATTTTTTAATTTTAACTTATTAAGTTTTTGTCCTAAATAACTTATTAATTTTGATCTATATCTCCGCAAACGAGTAAAAACATAAACCTGTAAATATAGTGTAGAAAAAATAAAACATTGAGACAAAATATTTAGTACAATAAAGTTTAAAAAAATAATAATAGTTTTAATTTGACATCATAAAGTGTATTTAAAAATTTTTTAATACATTTTGTTTTTGTTAAAAATTAACTAACATTTTAATTCTAATTGTAAAACAGTGAAGATATGAAATTAATTATTCTTTTCTGTTATTTATATAAATTTTACCATCTTTATCAAACTTTTCATCAGTTAGTCAACTAAATTTTTGTTACATCATAAATTTAATTTTAAAAAACGTGAAGATAAAACGCGTAGCTATTTAACCAATTTCGTTTTACTATAATAATAACCAAATAAAGAGGATCGACGCAAGAAGGCATTTAAGTAAAATCCCGCGTCTTGGGTCGCGATTATAGTACAGTAGCGTACGATTATACGTTTCAGTTTATTAACGACACTTTTTTAATGTGCAATTGTTTACTTTAAAAATAAGTAGTTACTCTTGAAAACATACATTTGCGGCGAATGTTACATTCTTTACAATTTGTAAACATATTTGTTCAAAACTTCTTTTCACCTAAATCGCCACTTGCATGTTTTTCAGACATATCGCATATTTAGTAAATAAGATAAGCACAAGAATCTGACAAACAACGTGTTTATTTTACAAAAACTTATTAAAAATCATAACAACGAAAATATTCATATGTATGTATTTAGTTTTTCAATGTCTTGAAATTGTGATTCACGCCGCTGGATTTTAAGTTGCAACCTATTTATAAGTAAACTCCTTTAGAGAAAAAAGTTAACTAATACAATTTTAGTTTCATATCATTTAACACTTCTTTTATAATGCGGTTCAATATGATTATCAAACGTATGGTTTTCAAGACATATTACAGTGCACGCCGCTTAATAGAATCACATTGGGACTTTTTTGATAACAATAACGGAATGATCACAATATCCGATATTTAAAAAATAAACGTTTCTTTGGAAACCAGTTAAGCGCATATCCGATTAACAAGTTCTTAATTTAGAAAACGAAATTATAGCATCCATGCAAGGAAAAATATCAAAATAAAAGTTCTAATAAAACATTTAAAAAAACCATAATGTCGAGTCGAATAAATCGAAAATTTGAACTAGCTGCATTAAATAGTTTGTTGACACTGTTAAAAAATTAATCAAAAACAATGTAAAGATGTTTAAATGTTTTAAGAACTACACATTTCTTCTCAATAATTTGCTCACACTAAAAATAAAAACAAATACAAAATAATAGTATCACATAGAACTTAGTTGAATTGAATTTTTATTCTAAGAACTACACTTTCTTTTTAAGTACACTGAACATACAAAGTAATAAGATGAGAACGTCTTCCGGGTAAACGATAAACTTATCGTTTTCTTTCTCTAGTTTAGAATTGGTTCACAAGTTGATTACCTAACTTTTGAGAAATTTTTTGTTAGATTTTAGTTGTTTTCGTTTTTCGATTTCTCTCACGCCCTGAGGAAGCCTCTTACGAAAGTGAGGTAACGTTGGTCGATTCGGTTACAACAATGACACGGTCCTAACTCAGAAGACGTTCTCATCTTAGTATAGACTCCGGCCGTGAAAACCTTTCTATTACATACAAAGTGATTATAAGATAACGTATTTATATATTTCTTAATAAAATAATATAAACAATAACAATACAATACAAAACCAAGCATTAATATTAAGTAGATGTACATTTAGCGCACATACGTCAAAAACAACTTTAATATTCATTAAAGTAATTAATGAATGGTAAAAGTTTTTATCTCAAGTGTAAATTAAATCATTTACTAATTAACCTAAACGTTACATTAAAATAACGTAAGCGGTGTTTGCTTTTAATTTTTTGGTAGAATTTGTAGGTAAATCGATAGATCGGTAAAATTTAATATAAAACGGTAGATCTACCAAAAAATCGGTAGATCTTACACCGCTGACAGTTGTTAATAATAATAATAATAATCACAATCATATGTTTAGTCTATCTGTTGCGTGGGCGTCTGTGCCCAGCCGATCATTCAGTTACCACTCTAGTTCTTGCAATGGCGATTGCGCTTGCACAAATCTTGTCTTACTTCTGCGTACTGCAACAGGTGGCAGTCGTCGTTTGACGTGAGTCGCAGCGTATATATGCTCATCAGCTGTCGTGTCAAGTGTATCCAGTTGACATAATTAGTTTTGTATTTTTGTAATAATTATTAGTTTTATGGATTGATAATTTTATTTCTGATGTTAATTAAATAAAACTTACCCACAATTAAGTACTTGCTCGAAGAAACCGTTTTTCTCGTTGGGTAGGCCTAAAATAATTATGAAGAGCAAATCGTGTCAACAAAATGACTCACGAAGGTAGGAATCTACAAAATTGTTAATGTTAAAAGAAATTAGATATAAGAACCCAATGTATCGAATGCTGTTCCTCGCAATTAATAAAAGGTTGGTATCGCAATCGACTGACACATAAGAAGTAATAAGTCGGAGACAACTTTTTGTCGAGTCTTCGTTTTCAGTTTGGCCTTCCAGAATACTAATCGTTTCGTGAAGGTATTTGTCGATATTAATCCCTCATCGATCGATAATGTCTCGAGACAAATTAAGAAGAAAATTACCAAAGAATTCTAAAAAACTAAGATACGAGACAAATCAGGCAAGCATTTTGGGACCTACAAAGGTGCATCACTTATAGCTAAGGTTAGAAGTAGAGCAAATTTATTGTTCAAAGCAATTGAAGATTTTGATTTTCTTAGAGTCATTGGTACAATATTTTGTATAAACATTGCTAGTAATATATTGCAATCAACGCGTATTTTAGCAAGGTTGTGCCCAGGTCAGAAAGAAATTATTGCGTAACTAGGAGGGAGCTATTAGCAGTCAAGTCTATAAAACATTTATACAAATATTTGCATGAACGGAAATTTTTACTGAGAACGAACCACGCCGCTTTAAAATAACTATTGCAGTTCCGTAACCCAGAAGGACAAGTGGCAAGATAGATCCAGAGACTGCAAGAGTATTGCTATGACACAGAACACCGTACCGGAAGCAGTCATCGGAACGCTGATGCCTTGTCTAGAAGACCATGTCTGGCGGACTGCAGCCATTGTTCGGTACTGGAAGAAAAAGGTGAATACCTCCGGAGAACTGCTATGGTTGATGACGAGTGGGATCCCGAGTAGTTGCGTCGCGAACAAGAAAACGGCCGATGACCAACCTAGAATGAAGTGAATGCTTTGGGCAGAAACATCAAAGCGTATTAGGCGCAGTGGGAGTCTTTGATAGTAGAAGACGGTCTTCTTAACCGATCCCTAAAGAGTGTCGAGGGCACGGAAAACAGACTACAGTTGGTAGTGCCACAGTATAATGTTCTAACAGTAGGTTTACTCTCAGGAATATTTTTCCGTAAAATTTCACGGAGCATGATCGACTCGTGGTAACTAGCGCAGTAGCTCGTTTTTAGTATTTGTTATTGTTTACTGGTTTCAGTATAATCTTATTCAAGTTTTTGTATAATGTAATATTTATCATCTGTTTGCTAAAATAATAATAGTAATAATTCGAACCTTAGTTTTTTCGTATACCAACTGATGCAATAAGGTAAATTTTTGAAAAGTAAATTCATACGTTTATTTACATCGGTTGAATTATCTAAATGTAAAAATTGACTTAGAAATAATCATCGTACAGATTTGATGACAAAAGATGGTAACTATTATTACAATCAAGTCAAAATATGTAGCAGTAATTTTGAAGATGGGATGTTTTCGTCATTGCTCAAAAATCGATTAAAATGAGTAACTGTTTAGTTATTTGAATCTGTACGGTTAAAAGTTAGTGCACCACGGGCAGACTGTCGTAAGTTTGAAAATTAACACAATTAACATTGATATATAGATTCTTTTTAAAAACCAATCGTGTACATATAAAACGTTTTCTTTCAGTTTCAAAATCTATGGAACAAACGAATCAATTAATACACACATCAAGTTCTACAATTGAGGGTGAGACGTAGGGTACGTAACCCACATAGCACACGAGATACAATGAACATACATACTTATCCATTCGGCATACATTGATGAATATCCATCAAGTAATGTACATTACAGCTCCACAGTATATACATACGTGCACATCCATGAACGTATATACATCAGAATGTATTTACATGGATCTTTTAAACAACATAATCCGAGTAAGAATTGTGAAACGAGACGTCAGCAGAAGACCCACCAAGGACCTATAGAGGTTTGCGAAGACTAGGAAAACAGTTTATGAATGTGTGAGGAAAAACATTTTTTTATCTGAATTTTCAGGAATAATCTTAAATAAAAAAGAATATTTTGTTTTAGATGATTCATATTAAGGAATTTTTTGTTGATGACTAAAAAAAGTGGATTTGAAGATCAAATTACTTGTTTTCTAATTCAAATTTATGATTTGGTACCAAAAAAATCCGTTTCTTATCTTATTGGTTCATTACAGTAAATGTTGCCGCTTTAATTACTTAATATGTATAACATTCCATACATTCATTTACTATTTTATGTATAATTGATAGTTATGTAACTACCTTTATATCACTAACATTACAGACAAGTTTCAATTCATGATTATATAGGAAATTTGAATATTATCGGCAACGCCGCCATTTGTTACCCATAAAGCATTGTAATCACATTATGGTAGTTTGCAGTAGTTTGCGAGGTTAGTGATTTAGCGTTTTTCGTTAGTGATATAATAGTATATTATATATCAAGGTTGAGAAGTGCATCATTATAACCTAAGCGATAGATTATATCGCGAGACGCGAAGCGTCGAGGGATATGAATCGCGCAGGTTATAATGAACTTCTCAACCGTGTTATATATACAATTTTTTCCACTACTAGAATTATTAAAACTTTTCTACCTGTTACTAAATCAAATTTAAAATTTAAGATATTAATTTGAAATTAAAAATCAAGTCAGTAATTCTGACAATTGTCATTAGTTTAATAGAATTAATTTTGAAGTAATTCTTAATTGTGATTTAAAACACAAAAATAAACAGATAACGTAAGTTTTTATTGCTATAGTTGTTTAAATTGTTTAAAAACATTATTATTTTAAGCATTGATTATATCTAAAATATATTTAATTTTATAATATTCACATTTAATTAAGCGCGAACTTCAAATAACTTACTTTTTAAAATCAAATTAATTTATTAATTGAACGATTTAAAAACTTAAATTAGCATTAAATAAAATCTCTTGCTCTTGGTACGCAGTTTCCTAAACTTTTTTTCTTTGAAACTATTGTAGTATTATCAGAAAATGTAAATATGTTCATTATTAACTACTAGTTAATAATGAAATATTATTTACCTGCGCTTAAAAAAGTACAACTTCACGACCTACTATTATACGTAATAATGCAAGCGTATACAACTAGTAGTGGAAAAACATTTATATACAAACTACTACAGAGGTATTAAACTTTATGAATTATTTTCACTGTGAGCGCCCTTTGTGATTATATAATTGCTTTCTAGAACAGTTATTGTACATTTTTGATTTTTTTCAGGAAACGATCAATTTAGAGAAACTTCAAGAGAAACACTGACATGATTTTTATATTTCTATATATATTTTATAATCAAAAAGTAAACAGTAAATATAATATTTTTTTTTAGTTTATTTTAACCTAAGTACCAATATCTAAAATAAATATTTCAATCTACATGCAAGAGTATATTTGGAGGATAGTGTATATGCAATAAAGGTTATATCTGATGAAATAACAGGTCCATTGCAACTCCATAATCTATACCTTCTGGAATAGAAATGGAGGTACCGTGGATATACAGTGGAGGGCATATTTGACGAAATGTCACATCCATTGTAACTCCATATGAGATCCATAATGTTTATTGTGGATGTACATTAAACTTCCATAATCCATGAACATCACATTCATTGCATATGTAATGGACCTTTTTGTGTTATGTGGGAATTTATAACTTTAAAGTTTCTTTTTTATTAATCAAATGTGTCATTGTAGGTTACAAGTACAACCCGATTGTAGTTTTCATTATTTAGATTTAGCAACGACTCCAGCTAAATCCTCGAAAGGTATAGATTAATACATAGTCTTTAATAACCCACATAACACAAAAAGGTCCATTACATATGCAATGAATGTGATGTTCATGGATTATGGAGGTTTAATGTACATCCACAATAAACATTATGGATCTCATATGGAGTTACAATGGATGTGACATTTCGTCAAATATGACCTCCACTGTATATCCACGGTACCTCCATTTCTATTCCAGAAGGTATAGATTATGGAGTTGCAATGGACGTGTTATTTCATCAGATATAACCTCTATTGCATATCCACTTTCCTCCAAATATACTCTTGTATGTAGATTGAAATATTTATTTTAGATATTGGTACTTAGGTTAAAATAAACTAAAAAAAAATTATTATATTTACTGTTTATTTTTGATTATAAAATATATATAGAAATATAAAAATAATGTCAGTGTCTGTCTTGAAGTTTCTCTAAATTGATCGTTTCCTGAAAAAAATCAAAAATGTACAATAACTATTCTAGAAAGCAATTATATAATCACAAAGGGCGCTCACAGTGAAAATAATTCATAAACTTTAATACCTCTGTAGTAGATTGTATATAAATCTTTATATCACTAACAAAAAACGCTAAATCACTAACCTCGCGAAATACTATAATGTGATCACAATGCTTTATGGGTAAGAAATTGCGGCGTTGCCGATAATATTCAAATTTCCTATATAATCATGAATTGAAACTTGTCTGTAATGTTAGTGATATAAAGATAGTTAATTCAGATCAAAAAATGTTTTTCATCACACATTCATAAACTGTTTTCCGAGTCTTCGCAAACCTTTACAGGATTATGTGGTTTAAAAGATCCATGTAAATACATTCTAATGTATATACGTTCATGGATGTGCACGTATGTATATACTATGGAGCTGTAATGTACATTACTTGATGGATATTCATCAATGTATGCCGAATGGATAAGTATGTATGTTCATTGCATCTCGTGTGCTATGTGGGAAGGTATTGTTTTTTCTTTGTTTTTTAGATATTTTTTTGCAAACCTCATCAGCATTGACTGCCAATACTCGATGAAAATTAAAACTGCGGAGAAAATGGATGTCTCTCGAAAAATTGTGTGTAAAGAAAAAAACGTGGTATCAAAGATAACTGATGAGCAATTCTGGAACTATTGCGATGCATACTTCCTTAAAATAACTGTCACCCATGCTGCCACCTTTATAAAATTGCAATTACGGCTAACAAAAACTGCTTCGAAAAGTTCTAGATTCTCGAATAAGTTTTCTCAATTTGGATTAGGAGTTCTGTTTATTTTGATTTCATTGTACAATTTATTAATAGTGGATGTTGAACGTTAATTATTTTTGGTTTGTAAAAGTTAAATAACATAATAAAAAGTTTTTTTTTTTAAATCTTAATACATTAACACTGGACCGTCAAAAATTGCTATACAGTTTGATAAGAAATAACTTGCTAAGTTCGATTTTTTTAAATTCGGGATACGTATACATTTCATATCACTGTTGACTTTGCACATCTAAATTTTGCATAAACAGCGTAAATACCATCTTATAAAGACACGTTCGCGGATCATTTTAAGGTTTGTAATGAAACAAATATTAGTTACTTTTACTGAATTTTAAATTTGTTTTAACAGCATTAAATAATTTCCCTACTCAAAGCAATTCGTGGTAACTAGTGCAAGAACATTTTTTAGAACAAACATCAAAGGTGCCGACAAGGAGTGGTCCTACTGAATCTGAAAGCATTATACTGTGGTAGTGCCAAAGAGCCGGGTGTCGGAAGTGTTGAAGCATTTCTACGATGGTACATCAGGAGGATACTTTGGCATCAAGAAGACATTGGAAAAAATTCGAGAACGATTGTACTGGGTGAACTGCAAAGAGGACGTCATGAAATGGTGTCCTAAGTTCACGGTCTGCGAATCGGAAAATGGTCCAGCGAGAAAGTGCAAAGCAGCGATGAAACAATACAACGTAGGAAGCCCTTTAGAAAAAGTAGCGATTGACATCGCAAGGCCGTTCCCAGAATCTGATTCAGGAAACAAATACATCCTGATGGCGATAGATTATTTCACGAAATGAACGGAAGCTTACGCCATACCCAATCAAAAAGCAGCTACAGTCGCAGAAGTATTAATAAAAGAGTTTTTTACCAGTTTAGAGTTTCGTTGAAATTACACTCCGATCAAGGCCGCAATTTTGAGTCTGGGCTGTTTCAAGAAGTAAGCCGACTGTTGGGAATTAAGAAAACTAGGACGAAGTCCCTCCATCTTCAATCTGATGGCATGGTTGAGCGGATGAATCGAACAATGGGAAAATACTTAGCCAAGGTAGTCTCCGAACACCAAAGAGACTAGGATCAGTACTTGCACCTTTTCCTAATTGCATACCGATCATCCATTCACGAAAGCACAGGCCAAACACCATCCTGTGTGGCGAAATACGACTGCCATTTTGGACAAAAACCGGAATAGGATGTTCATGGAGAAGATTATTTCAGCAAGCTGTCCAAGAGGCTAGACGAAGTACATGAGGAGGTCTGTAAAAACACACAAATTGTCAGCGACAGGATGAAGACTAGATATGATGTCAAGGCACAAAATAGTGGATTTCAACCTGGCGACATGGTATGGTTGCATAATCTGTAAAGGAGACGTGGTTTGTCGCCGAAACTACAGAGGCAATGGGAAGGCCCTTATGAAGTCGTGCAGCGAATTTTTACGAATAAATTAAAATGCTAGAATTACTTTTAGCAACTAGAGTAGAATTAATATCGGAAGACACCAAGCTGCGCAAGAAATGTATAAAACCCATGTTAAAAATATAAGTTTTCAAAAATTTAAACAAAATTATTTTTGAGTTTTATTTCTTAGTTAGTTATACTTCTGTTTTATTTTTAAGTTTGATTTGAAAACTGTAAAACTATATTTTTTTTTAAATTATAACATGAAAGTCAGGTTATGTCATTCTGTACTTATTTTTGAGTATCTTAAACCGTTAAACTTTAAGTAGTTTTTAATTACAACGTTGATTTTAATGTTGATTAAACATACTTAGAACTCATTTTTCAAGATTTCATTAAAAATATTGTAAACTTTAGATGTCAAACATGTAGAAGTACTTGTGAATAGTAATATTACAAAAAAACAGAGTAGTTTATTTAAACAAACAACTATAGAATTCATTTATTTCAATTACATAAACTAGAAAATACATATTCGAAGCAGTTACGTAAGTAAGTTTCATTAGCACTCAAAATCAAACGTACAGTCAAGGTCTTCATCGAAACTATCACCAATTACGTGTACTATAAAATTTTCCTATTCAGAATCCATATGTTCTTACTTCATGTAATTCTCTTGAATTTCTTTTACATGAAAATTCTGCAAACATTGGACCAATACTGTATTGCACATAGTTTGGTTTGTTTAATTTTATTAAGTTCTGTAATTCTAGTTTTGTTAATTTTTTGTAATATTAGATGCCACGATCCATTAATCAGATACTTATTTCTGTCTTTACACTTGTCGAAATTGGATGTTTCACAGCTGACACGTTATGGTAACTTGCATTTGTAGTTTGGGTAGCAATTGCTTCTTAATCCACCTTTTATAAATCAAGTAGTTCATGTCATAATAACCTTCTGTTTTTTGACCGATATCAATAAAGCATTATAGATAAAACCCATTTTACCTCCTAGAATAAATAATGGCAAATGACAAATTTAATGCGAAATAATCATGTAAAGAAAGCAGCATGTACTATAATAAGTTTTCCCTTTTGCTACTGAAGATTTAAGACCTCCACGTGATTCATTCGTCCAAACATATGGCATTGTGTGAGAGAGAAGGTTTCGAGATCGAGGTTGAAATTACAAATGAACTTTTCTCGCCGCAATCAATTGCACGACCATGTTTTAAGACATGTACAATGTTACTTTTAGATACTACCGTTGCTTGCACAACTGTATTCAAAAGATTGCCTAATAAAAATTAATGTGTTAATCTATACCTTTCTAGGATTTAACTTGAGTCGTTACTAAATATTAACAATACAAACTACAAGCGGGTAGTACTTGTAACCTACAATGACACGTTTGATATTAATTTTTATTAAAAAAAAACTTCGAATGAATAAAGTACGTACTATTAGTCTCACTCTCAATTGTAGAACTGGATGTGTCTATTAATTGATTCGTTTGTTCCATAGATTTTGAAACTGAAAGAAAACGTTTTATATGTACACAATTGGTTTTTAAAAAGAACCTATATATCAATGTTAATTGTGTTGATTTAAAACTTACGACAGTCTCCCTGTGGTGCACTAATTTCTAACCGTATTGATTCAAATAACGGAACAGTATCTGGTTTTAATCGATTTTTCAGCAATGACAAAAACATTCAATCTTCAAAATTACTGCTGCACATTCTGATTTGCTTGTAACAATAGTTACCATCTTTTGTTATCAAATCTGTACAACCGCTATTTCTAAGCCAATTTAAATCTAAATAATTCAACCGATATATACAAACGTATGGATTTACTTTTCAAAAATTTATCTTATTGCATCAACTGGTATACGAAAAAACTAAGATTAGAATTATTACTACTATTATTTTAGCAAACAAATAATAAATATTACATTACACAAAAACTTTAATAAGATTATAGCATAGATTATATTGAAAAAGGTTATGAAACCAGTAAAAAATAAAAAATACCAAAATCAAGCTACTGCGCTAGTGACCACGAGTCGATCATGCTCCGTGAAGTTTTACGGAAACATATTCCTGAGAGTGATTCTACAGATCCTAAAAGCGTTATACTGTGGTTGAAACGATTCAAACCGCGACTGTTCCAATTATTGACAATGAAGTGTATACGTCGTTATTTTTTCTAAAAACCTAACGCGAAATAGAACAATAACATTTACGATAACTGGAATGGTGATTATTTACCAGTAATGATAATTCAGCAGTTGCTTTCAAAGAAAACTGGGAATCAAAAGGTTTTGTGACAGGTTTATTTTTATTTGGAGTGTTATATAACACTGTTATTTTCTATCGTTTTTTTTTTTAATTAACGACTTTTGCTGCTGGATTAGTGTATTTTCTGTTTCGGTAGAATAAAAGATGTAAGTAAATCAGAATATTTTTTTCGAATATTGATAGTTCTGAATAATGATACTAAACAGTGACAAAAAGTATCAACAATTTGAATACATTTACTTTGTACTTAGCAACTGACCAAGCACACATAATTTGTTAAATCAATAATACATAGCAACGGATGACTTACAAACAATTTAATAGAGCTGACAATTAAGTACTGTCATTAATTTGCGATGGATTTGTCTGATAGTAAAACTGAGTACGTAATATTTTTCAATAAATATACCTAGAAATAACAACAAATTTGTAGATGGGTAAAATTTGGAAAAATTAAAAACCTCACATTTGTGGGTAAAGATTTTATTTGCTTTGGGAGCGGATGCTACCTAGCATTTATAAATGTATTGACAAAACAACGTTTACTTTATCATGCCAGTGATAGAACTGTGGGCGAAGGTGTTGGTGCGTTTACAGGACATAAAACTTTGCCTGTTTATGCATTTTCAGAAAAATGTCGGAATCCCATCGTTCGAGTGCAGAAACTTCCAGCTTTTACAGAAATATGCAGGTTAAGTAAGTACAGCTAATTCTATATACAGCATACTTAATAACAATTTTGTTTAGACAAAGATAGCATGGAAGATTATTTACAATTAGTTTTTACTGAAAACGATTTTTTGATAACCTTGAATGATGATCCATCGTATGTATTAATAGTTTGGAACTGGAGAAATGGTACTAAAATTCATTCAGTCAATTCTAATATATATGGAACATTTCAAACATTAAGGTAAAATTGGTTGATAATACATTTCTGTACTATATAATAGTGATGGGATAAACGGTTATATAGTAGTAACGTTTATAACAGTTACAGTTATTATAAACATTTACAGTTATAACTGCCAAATATTGTTAAATAGGTACGTATCAAACGACTTCAATTACATTGGTGCACAAAGTCCGATGGTAACACTGCATCCGACAGACAGCAAATTTTTTTAAACGTTTACGTAGTACCTTATTTTAAAAATGATAATGTGTTTTATTGATACCTATAAACTATAATTTTGTTGTGTTTTAGAAACTGGTTACTTTTTTGTAACGATTACAAGTAACGCTTATCGATATATCGAGATCACTACTAATATAAACTAATTTATATTTTTGCAATTCGCGATTTACATGCTCATCTCATTTTTAAATGCTCTAAATTTTATAAGTAGAAGTTATTTACAGCTTTTTCATAAATAAAGTAACTTCTAAAAATTAACTAGTTACTAATTGCAAATTATTGTAGCATGTGAATGAACTTAAGTTTTAATCTCATGCAAAATAAATATAAAAATCACTTAAAAGTATACTTAATTGCATAACTTATTTATAAAAGTTATAGTAATAAGAGCATAATTTAGTTGAACATTTCATACAAAATTTTATACTTTATACAGGTGCAGTTTGTCTAATCCAATATTCTTAGCGCAAATGCAAACAGGTTGCAACGTACTGAATCTTTGGGATGTGAATATGTGTGGGCGAGTATGTATTATAGATCCACATCGTGTAAGTTATCCAGATGATTGTGGGGTATTTACCGATTCACTGTGGACGTACGAAGGAGGTCTCCTTGTTCTAGATATAAACGGTCACGCATACAACGTAAAATTAAAAAAATATAATATCTTATTAAAAAAAATATAAATCTACAGGTAGAACCCAACTACTCGCTATCAAAGATTATTGAATGGGACAACAGTGGAAACGTGGTACCAACTTTTTGTTGGTACAAAGGAGGAATAGCAATTGCTGGCCCAGATGGCATAATAAAGGTGAGATAATTCTAGAATGACACAAATTACAGGTTTCTTATAGCATTTTAAAAAAACCGGTACATGGGTATGCGTTTGGACAGTTACTCCTCCAATGCCGTTTTCAAGACTTATATCGAACAGTAAAGAAACGTTAGTAGGCAAATCAACACATGGAGATATTTTATACTACAGTTTAACCAATGAAAAATTTAATTACGTCGTAGAAAATGAAGGAAAAATTAATGATGTCTGTATTATATATCCTACTGGGCAATACTTTGTTACATTGCAACACAATCATGAAGTAGCTTCTTGGAGTGTCGAAACTGGCGAAAGGGTATTGTCTGTAGTTACTATTTGTTAAACATAGAATCAAAAAACTTTTTAGCAAGATGTAATAGAACTTACCGGAAAAGCTATATCAATAAAAGAAAATCCAGATTATCCCTACGTAGGAGTTGGTTACTCTCACGGAGTATTAGAGTTACTTTCTTTGTACGACCCCAAACATATTACATCTATGACTACATTTAATTTATCAAAAAACCCGTTAAATAGTATTTATTTTACCGAATTTAGTAAACTCATAATTGCAGCAGATACAATTTCGGGGGAGTTTTTTATACTTGAGGTAAAATTGTATAATTACAAACTATTTATAATGAATGGAAATTTTAGGGCATTCCAGGAACTAAAATTAATATATTGTATAGATTAGAAAGTAATCGCCAAATATGCGATTATGTACTAGTTGCATCTAGAACTTGCTTGAGATTGTTTGTTATTTACGTTACCTCAAAATACTACATAGCTGGAGACAAAATTGCTAGATATTGTGTAATTAAAGGAAAACCTGATGCGGACTGTAAAGTGTACGACCTTGAATCGCAATCTCAAATGTATACTAAAATCTATGCTACAAAGAAACCTAATCGAGACCGATGTTTTTATGTAACTCCAATAACGACAAAGAAAATTCACGAATTATCAACTAAGCGTGCGGTTAGCAAATTTTAAAAAAGTTACAACTAACTCAGCTAATATAATTATATTCCAGGATCCGGTTGCAAGACTTACCGACACAATCGACACCGAGCACCAAATGAAAAAAATACAATTACATTTTGATCAACATCATATAATATCCTTTGCTTATGACGGCTTGGTAATAATTCGAAATTTGGATTTTGTGAAGCAGGCTGTTATAATGCCGCATTATAGAAACTCCGGTGGTATTATAAAAGCTTACGTAGATCCACATGGAAAATACGTTATTTCGTTAGGAAGAGATAATACGTTAGTTTGTAATTCATTAACCAATGTGGAAATTGACGAGACAAAAGAAAAAGATCTAAGCGATTTACTAGAATCTGAACGTTTTCAGATTCTGTTTACTCAACCTACGTATGGATTAGCACCAACTGGTAAAGTATAAAATGAAACTAAGTATAAAATTGACTGTAATTTTTTTTTAACTAAAATAATAGGTGAATTAGAAGGAAAGACTTGGGCTGAAGTTGATCAAATAAATAGAGAAATACGCGAAAGAATACAATGTGCACAAGAGCGTCACGATATTCTTTTAGAGTTTGTGACAATTCGACATCTAATTAAACAACTATTAACTAAAAACTTGGAAGGTCCTGACAACGAGAAGTTAGATATACAGTGTTTTAATCTAGATACGGCATTAAAAGAAGAAAAAACGTTGAAGTCTCAAGAAGAGTGTAAACGTACTAAACAATACTTAGAAGCATTAATTGTAGCCCAAGATCAGGTTTCAAATTGGATAAAAGACTTTTGTTGGAATCCAATGAAAGTACAAGGCCAAGACACAAGCGCAATTTTAGAAAATTGGGTTGTTGAAAATTATGCTTTGCATAAGCAAGACTCCTCCGTTTCGGAAACCAGATTAAATTTAATCACAGAACTACGTAATTTAGAAACGCAAATGGCTAAAAAAGATAGCTTGGAACCGTGGATCCCAAAAACCAAAAGGTTTAGTACACGCATATTATTGATAATTCTTTATATAAGTATATTTTTTAGTGAAATAAATTTGTTACTGGAAAAAAAGCCTCAATTAGGAAAGGATGAGACTGGTCCAAATTTATTAGAGGTTTTAGAAGCAGAAGAAAACGTAGAAACAGAAGCAAGAGATGTAGACACTGAAACTGCATTTTTAGGTTCTGTTTCTCATAATTTTGTAAAATTAAGTCCTTGTCATTATACTCAATTTCAAGTTCAAAGTTTTCTACAAACTGACATTGCACGTCAATTAAACTTAGTAAGCATCATTTACAAAGATTTAAAAGTACATTAAACGGTATTATATTCTAGGTAGAAATGAAAAAAGTAAAAGAGCATTTTAATGTCATTTTTAAGGACATTACTAACCAAAAAGTACGTGAAATGACTTTAATAGAAGATAGGAATGCCAGACTTCGACACATAATATCAGAACTAAATTACTTTTCTACGGATAAGTTAGACATTATCATAACAAATCCTCCTTGGCTTTCTTCAGAAAACCCTGACTCAATTTTAACAGTACAAGATAACGAGGTTAGTATTGACGGTAATTTTGTTTCTTTAAATACGTCAATACAATACTGACATAAATCTTAGATTGGAACTACTCCTTACATATCACCGAGTGAACAAGCCATTTTGGATGCAAAAGCTGCAGAAGCCGAGAGAATTCGGTTGCTATTATTAGCGGATGACTTTAGAGAACGCGCATTAGTAGCAATGATGAACGGTGTGCTGGAAGTGCGATGGGAAGACGAACTAAGAAAAGAAGTTCCTCTACCAAGATGCATGGTATAATCGCACATTTAAACAATGCCAACCTGAATATATAAAATGATTCTTTTTAGACTGATAAAACTCCAGAAGAGTATAACGAAGACGATATAAGAGCTACTAGAGAGTATGAAGAAGCTGTAAAATTTCTTCACAGTGAAAGAGAAAGATATAAAAAATTACTTGAAGTGGAATATGGTAAAATTGGAAATAATATACGAGATGGAATTAAAAAGTTTAATAAAAAACTGGAAGACACATTTTTAACAAAACTTTTAGCAGAATCTAGTATTAAACAAGAAAGTCTAAAAATGTCTAGACAAGCATTGACAAATCACAACAGAATATTATTAAATAAAGCCGAATTAGATATGGTGTAAGACTATATTTTTGAATCGTCCATTAATATACTTTTTTGTTTTATAGCTCTGCTCTTAAGCAGAATGAAGAAACAATCAATAAATTAAACACCACAATCTCTATGCTTCAAAATGCAGCTCATGGAATGCGTATAAATTTAGATACTCTGTTAGCGAGAGAAAAAGCTTTAGAAAAAATGTTCAAAAAAGAATTTGCAGACGCCAGTTCGGTTGTACAAGAGCAAACCATAAAGTTGTATAAGTAAGTAAATCAATATTTTTATTGCGTTTTTAAAATACAGTATAATTACTAGAAAGCGACCTAAAGCTAATGTTAGGAATATAACAACGGTGGCATTAACATTAGAAACGGCAAAAGCGTTAATCACTCAAGAAAAATCGATATTGTTAACGACAGAATGTTTTGATTATCTGAAATCAGTTGACGCAATAGATTTATACGTTAATGTACCTCCTGCTGTTGACGAAAATTACTTCGCTATTGTTTGCAAACACAGGCGGTTAAAGATAGAAATAGAATTAAAGGTAAAACCAAAACCAAACATTTGTCACACTTTAATTTTAATAAAATAAGATTCTAGATAAGAGCTGTACAAATAGAAATACAAGAAGGAGAGTATACAATGTCTCTTTTTGAAAAATATCTAAACCAAGAAAAAGATTTAGGACAAAAGTTACAAATAAACTTAGAACAAATTCGAAACACAAGATTGCATTTGTGTCACAATATTGAAATTCAATTAGTTTTAAAACAAGGTATCGTAGAAATTCCCCAAGCAGGAAGTATAAATGATTTCAACGATGCGATTATGATTAATCGAAGTGATGTCGAGACAATCAACCGTATCATTATTGTAATTTAATGTATAATCAATTGGAACAATATTCTAATTTATGTCTTACAGAAAGGTGGCAAGAAGAAAATTAAAGCAATGAAAGACGCTATGAACTTTCGTAGAAATATTATAGCTATGGAATGGGAACATCGTAGATTGCAAATGCAAATTCAAGACTTACAAACTAATTATCAAGAAGTTAATGCCATTCAGGTAATGAAAAGCGATACATTTTAAGTTCCGCAGTAACTATAAACAAAATTATTTTAGGTCACAAAAGATATACAAAATTATTTAAAATTCAAAGCCAAAGGATTCCCTTTAGATAGAGGAACGTCATTTGAAGATGAAATAGAAATGCAAAAGGCAACATTTGAAAAAATTATACAAGAAAAAAAAGACAAGGTTAAAGAACTACAAGATAATATTAACACTCTTAAGAAAAAAAATCATAGTTTGGATAAACAAATAACAGCAATTAACGTTGATGTGTGCGAATTCCAATTAGATAGAGATACTGAAATGGAACAACGCAAAAAAGACATAATTAAAATAAGGTAATTATTTTATAAAAACTTCTGTTCTAATAATTTTCTTTATAGAATGAAAATACTCGTTCGAAGAGCAAACCTTATAAAAGAAATTCAAAAAAATCACAGCGACATATTAATGCTGCAAACTGAATTGGAACTTTTAAGATTGAAAACATTCCCTACCTTGACTTATGCATTGTTACCGTAACTACTGAAGTTGCGTCGCAATATTTCAGCTTTAAGACTTTTTCAAAACTTAAATGTACTTTAATTAATACAGATAATCATCTACATGTTAATACATATTTTTTTAATTAACTAAACGCAAAAATATTTTTGGAAACTGCAGTAAATCATCGACTTTACAATTTGAAAACTTAATTTTCGTAAAATTAAATAAACGTTGCGATTAATGGTTTTAAACGGCTCAGTTACTATAATAAGTTTGTCTCGGTTTTAAGACTTTTTTTGGTGCATTAAACTGTTTAGTATGTTTTTTTTTACAAAATCTAGATATCAAATGCAATACGTTTTCTTCAAGATAAATACAAACCGAAAAAGGAAGTCATTCATTTTCGGTAAGGTATGAACCGATTAAATGTGATGGGTCAACTATATAATTCGGTTATTAAAATTTGCTGTGATTTCACGTAGTTTCAGATCGAAATCTCTACTTTAAACCTAAACCTAAATTTTCGAATCTTGCTTTAGATTAATTAAAGGGCTACAACACTGTTCCCACACAGCATACTTGTATCCTAATAATGTCCTACTGATATCTCATACTATAGTCTGTTTTTAAACTAGGAGGAGTAAGTATCAAAGCCCAATTTACACTATAGAAAATCACTAAAAAAGTTACTAGAATAATTTTGCGGGAAATTTAAATTTTGCGATTTATAATCTATGTTCTTATACAACTGTTCCTATCGGCATGTAATGTGGGTGGTATCTATAACATTATAAAAAATAAGATTTTTCGGTGTAATCCTAGAAATTACTAAAAAAATTCTTACCTAATGATAGACAAGATTTTTCTGGGAAATATAGGATATTTCCATCATATACAAACTGAGAAGCAAATAAAAGATTACTTAGTTAGAAAAAAATGTTAACAATAAGATTTATTTGCATAAAATAACTCAAAACTTTAAATCAATTTGTTTGATGAGAAACTATATAATATATAAGAATGTCCTGTACATTATGATTCCTAATTAGTAAACTTAAAACAATAATAAATTAAATTAATTATTAATTTAAACTCTCAGATAAACTGCTCTCGCCAAGGGAAATACTTAATGGTTAGATTATAACATCAATTATGTCATTTTTCTTTTTCTTTAATAATATTATCAACGCAATTTCTCCAGTCAGTAGGTGTAACATTTTAGACGGTTTGTAGAAATAGTTGTTTTACATCCTTAATTTAAAGGTACAGTTTTTGGATGCAACTGCATTTTTTATTTTTGCCTATATCAATTCTATTGGGTTTAACTCACAATGATAAGGAGGCAACCTTTATACAATTATATTCTTCGTCTTTACCATTTTATCTGTTGCATACAAATCGAACTGTGGTTTATGTAAACGGATTAAATGTAGAAGTTCTGACCTAACCATATCTTCTGAGAAGTCTATATTCTTTGATTGTAACTACTTTTGCATGTTTTTATTTTTTTAACGATGATGTTGGAACTTGTTCGAGTTTAGTGCTATGGTACAACGCATTGTTCATAACAATTCAGAATTCCGGCAAACTATTCTCCAAAAACTGTAGCATTTATTTCTTCATGATAATCTGCAGTCTTTTTGCCTTCAAAAAGCAACAATCCATTGTCAACAAAACCTACTACAGTAGATAAACATTTAATAAATGTTTGTCTTTTATTCAGTACATCCATATTTTTTCTCTTGTGTGACCTTCATTGAACCATGATATGATATATATAATAAATGGCTCGTTCTTCCTTTCTATATTGTTTAACAGTTTTTATATATTTTCTTCACCAACAAATTATATCGTCAGGTTCAATTAAAATACTTTTTTAGTTACGTGTCATATATCTATTATTAAAAAAAATTTTAGTTACCATGCTTTGGATTTAAGTACTACAAACTTACTTGAAATTTATCTGCTTCATTAATTTATATAACGACGAAGAAGACATTTTGGCAAATGCAACTGATTATGTATTTCAATTAAAACTTTGTTCAAAGTAGGAGTTTCATTCTTATGAAAAAAACTATGTACTATCTGCCGTACTCAATTTTTAGTAGATTTTCTGAATGTTTTAATTAGTGATGGGCGGCCTCTACTTTGTTTTGAAGAAGAAAATTCCCCTTTTTGTCGATACTTTTTTATTGCACTATAAATAGTTGATTTAGTAAGACCTAAAGAAATAGCCGTTAATTTGATACCAGAATTAAATTCTAAAATTTCTTACCTAACGTTTCACTAATTTTGTGTACTACATAAGAAATTTTCATTTTTGAAGCATCACTTAAAATTTGCTTGTACATATTTAATATGCACTGTTTTTCGGGTAGAGAAAGGTGACCCAAATTCAAACGCCTACGTTTTCTTGGGGGTGAAACGTTTAAAACTGTATTTGGAGCAGTACAGCATCCATATACTTATAAAAACTATTCATTCACTTAAGAATATCACAAAAAAGGTTTAAAGCGTTCAATTTAAAAAAATGTCAAATTTCTGTCAAACATCATTAATGTTTACACAGGTTATGTTTCCCAAATTATTGCAATTTCGTGTGTGTAAATCAGGGTCAGCGTTAGCCAATCATCAGTCTAGAAATTACCGGGAAATATTCAAAACGCTCCTCCTAGTTAAAAAATAATGTATAGATATGTGTATATACAAGGGATATCAATTTCACCGCTAACCAATATCCTCTAGTAACATGTTGGGAAAAACAGAATGACACAGAATTAAATATCTTACAGATAACTAAGTCAGACATCTTAAAGATAATAGAAGTAAGATGACCTAGGAATATCCGAAATAAGAAGACCTCGAGATATAATATATTTGACATACTTTTATGGCACAAAAATATTACAGAACCAAAAAATTCCCATTTAAAAAGAATCCATTTTGTTTAACAATAAGTATTGATATTTAACGATAAAGACGATTAATTTTAGAACAATTTTCTTAATTGCCTTACTGCCCGATGGCCATTGCCTCCTGTCTATTAGTTTACTGCTACTCAGTGGCGGTTTCTCAATTAGGTCATTCGGACAATGACCCTCTAAAAAATGTATAGGAAATGTATTTTATTTACTTTTTTAAAAATACAGAAAATTCACGTTTAAATCAAAATATTAGCGTTTGAATTTCAATTTTTATTGTAAGCGCAACAGATGCGAAAACTTACGAATTTATCCGAGGCTGTTGAGTTTTATAGTCTGTGCCTAAATGCTTTCTGCGGTTGTCAGCCGGGTCCAATTTTGCGTATTCAGTGCAATGCTTACGTCATTTATTATTATCATTGCAATACCTGTTTGTAAAACAAAGATGCTGGAATGCACATTTTTTATCACATACGAGAAACTTTGCACTCGATTTTTTAGTTGTTTGATAATATTCGTTTATAACGAATGTCAATGACATGTAAAAGAAAATTAATTGTGTTTAAGTATATATTATCGTTTTTGTTTTATAATGGCGGTAGTACAATACATTAAAAAACTAATCGCTAATAATAGTTTAAATTTTGAAAGACGTTTAGAATGTAAAAACAATGCTCGTCCTGGGCCTTTACTTCAAACTCGACAGACCATCCAACATAAAAATCAAGAAGTCCACGGTAATTTTAAAGAATCTGTATATGATTCGTTAGATTGGATTTGTGGATTTGAAATAAATAGATTTCATTGTTTTATATGTTTACTGTTTTTACATGATTAATTAATCATTATGGTGTAAGAATATTGTTACGGATTTATAGCATTTAAAAGAAATAGTAAAAAGCACTCGTTAACGGAGAATCACATGCAAAATTGTACTCTTAGTAGCGTTAATACTTGCTTACAATTGGAAAGCGCTTGTCGAAAGTCAATTGAAGACGACAATACAATTGTTTGTAAAAATAGATACATATAATAAATAAATAATTGATTGACTTTACTTATGACTACAGTGAAAAGAGAGCGATGTTTCTCTACGTGAAAAAAATATTTCTACACAATCTTACACTAAAAACATTGTAGATTTTAATGAGATTATTGATTATTTTCATAGTTGTAAAGATAGACGAATATCTTAAATATAACTGATCTTAAATATAAATCGCGTTACTATGTAAAAATGTTTTTCTAGACTTTTTGCGATAATTGCGTTTTTTAAAATGACCCACTTGTATGATTGACCACCAGCCGCCAATGCTGCTATAAGAGGATTTTTTCCAAAACTTTTAGAACAGTTATTATACTAAAATAAAAATAAACATAACTTTTAATTTACTCAGTATAAGTGTTTTTGTTAATAAATATGTAAAAGCTTTGTTGCCTTTTTGGCCAAGCAATTTGTAACCGTGTAAACCAGCACCATTTAATAATTCTGGAAAAACTAGCTCGTTATGAACTCCTCCGCGTTATCTCCCATATTTTTGCAATTTCTCTGATCTAAAATTACACATCCATTAAATGTAAACTGAATAGTTAGAAAACCAGTACAATGCTTACGGAATTGTTCATGTTTTCTTCTGTTTGAAGATACTTTTTTAAAGCGTCAACTTGTTCTTGAAAGCTTAGAGGAAGCTATAGCTCAGTAATAGAAATACTCGCATATTGTTTGGCTAAACGATAAAATTTTTGTTAGAATAAGTCTAACCTCACTTTCGCTTATATAAAATCTAAAAGCTATTTTTTAAATAGTTCATAAAGAATACAAAAACAAACATAATTACTTACCTACTCCAATGTTTTTTCATTTTTTTTTACCTACGCAACAATCTAGATTACAGCACAAAACAAAACAAAAGCGTGAAGCATTAGCTAAAACAGCTGAAAAATCAGTGAAAGAGATCCCACGGATATAGTTTTAATGATCTTCTAAATATTTCATTTTTATGATATCTCATGGTTATTGTTTAAATAGCCGGGACATACATCTATAAATTGGCCAAGAAACTGTCATCGTCAGGATATTGGGTGCTGTATGGGTTACGTGCGAACAAAATATTTTAAATATATATCTCACACATTCTTTTCGTTTTCGTCTGGACGAGCTACTTTTGAGTATAAGTCATCGCTTGATTATGTAATTCATTTTTCCCATGAGTCATTGGTTTTTGTTAAAATAGGTATGTTAAAAAATTGACGGTATAGAATAAGTATTGTATAAAACAAAATTGGTTATTAAATTGATTAGTGAGCGCTTATACTTCAAACTAGTGTTTTATGTTACGTTCCTGTAATGGTTTCTAAGCATATTAAACAACGTAGCGCAAGCAAAACTGCTCCTTATTCTAAAACCGAATATTGGAAAAGAAACGCTAAATCGGCAGTATGACCTCCTTCGTACGAAGATTCGGCAAAGTCTAAAGAAGTCTTAAAATCTACAGAAGACTACAAAAAGAAACTAAAAGACCGCAAAAAAATATTTTATTTTAGTAACAATTAAATTAAACAATAGTTATTCAAAACTTGTAACTTAGGACGGAATGTTTACAATGGATTTAGACTGTCTGTCAAATCAAAACCCGGATCTACCTGCTAGATTTATTTTACATTACCATTACTTCAACAGGATGGACTAGACGAAGTAATAGAAACAGTTAGTCACAACGATGTTGGCAAGTATGCTCTTGAAAACTACATAGTGCTCACGACCGAGATGAATACGGTTAAATTTGCACTCAAAAATGATCCTAAAGATTATCAATTGCATCTGGGGATCGATTCATTAAAAACAATCAGTTAAATGAAAGCGTACTTTGTGTCACGATTGAAAGAGTTGATGGAATCCGATCTTCCTCTTATGAAATACGTTGAAAATGTGGTATCTACTAGATGATAGGAAAATGAAAGAGGCAAATTACAAAGATCTAATAAAAGTGTTGAACCAAAAATACAAAATTCTTACGATGTCTGAAGTAGTTCATAGATTTCTTTATTTTATTAGCATTACAATAAAAAATTATATGGATATATATATATATATATATATGAGGATCGATTTTTGTATAAACAGCATAGTATATAATGATGTAATATATTGTATCAATGAAAATAAAATATTTTTGTATAGTTATCATTAGATTTTAATTTTTAGGTTATTTATAATTCAGTTGTTGAAGAATAACGTGTACCAATTCCAGCACTCTTTCTCAACCATCGTTTCTGGTCCCCATACAGCAAGCTATATCCTGAGGATGTAAATTTCTTGGCTAATTCATAGATCTATGTCCCGGCTATTTAAACAATATCTATGGGATATCATAAAAATGATATATTTAGAAGATCAATAAAACTATATCCGGAGGATACTGTTACGATCATTTTGTTCAATTATTTTTATCCATAATTTTCGACGCATTACTTATTTTCTAAGCTTTTTCCGGGACGTGAAACACTATTTACAAGTTAAACCAACTTTACGTTATACGCATGCTTTAAGATAAAAATGCATTAAGAGGTAGCCATCTTTATATACAACACGAGAACAGCGAATTTTTGGAACCAGCTGCATTTTGTTTATGCATCCATTAGTTTGGGATTTTAAAATTTCAAAATTCGCCTACTACTTGCTTTTTATGAAGAATTCCGATAGTAGTTTTGGTGTCTTCACTCGCATTAGCGGATTTCGAAGCAGTAGTACCCTTAGATAAATCATAACTCTGTAAGGACTGTCTTGGCTACTCTTAGTTTTTTTTGCGTATTGTAATTCGCATGTCATTAGGTAACCGTTTCCGGTAGTTTAGTAGCGAAACGGAAGTTGTATCCCCACGCAAGGACTTTAATTGTCAGACATAGTAGGCGTGATTCAACCAGTTATTGTTTGGTGGTTTTATTGTTGCTGCTACTACGGGAGGAACCTAAATTCTTGCTACTTGTAGCCCTGGTTAATTTACCGCAGATTCAGGAACCCAAGATAAGCTATAAAACTTTCTTAATTTTATTTTTATTAATTTAGTTCGTTAAGCATGGCATGTACTTGAGCATGCGTAGTTATTATTAGTTAAGCACAATTACCTGTATTCCTTCAAAATTTATGCGTAGATAGATATAGTTCATTAGCGTACGGCATGTAACGATACAAGCGCTTATATCGAGATTGATTTGGGCCGTTTTTTTTGTTTGTTGTTATGCTTAGATATATTTTATTGTTGAAAAGTTGTATACTCGGAAAACAGGCAACTGCGTTATCTGTATTTTATTTAATTTTGCTTTAAAACTTTAATTAATACTCCTTTTGACGCTTAACGCTTTTTACTGCTATATTTAACTTTTCCCACCCTTAAAAGAAAGCTTTTAGTGCTTGTAGTTGGTATTCATATTAGTAGGCTTTACATAGACGGAAATATAGTGCTAGGTACCTGCAGACCTGGGAAACGTTCCGGGTTACGTTTGCGAATTGAGGTTAATTCGGTGGCGCCCTTATAATTGAATCTTCTTCAAAAATAAAGAAAATTATTATCTACGCCCTCACGACTGGAGCTAGTTGGCCTGCTTCTGTTGGCCTAGTCGACTTGGGGTTTTCTCGCATTGCTACCCAGCCTATGTTTGTTCGCGCCAGCGTTAGCAGTAACAATACCTTTCGCTCGCTTTTCAGCTGTTTTAGCTAATGCTTTACGTTTTTGTTTCGTTTTGTGCTGTGATCTTGATTGTTGCGAACGTAAAAAAAAGAACGAAAAATATTGATTGGAGTAAATAAGTAATTATGCTTGTTTTCGTATTCTTTATGAACTATTTAAAAAATAACTTTTAGATTTTATATAGGTAAGCGAAAGTGACGTTATAGTTATTCTAACAAAAGTTTTATCGTTTAGCCACGCAAAATGCGAGTATTTCTTTTCCTGAGCTAAAAGCTTCCTGTAAGATCTCAAGAACAACTTAACGATTTGAAAAAGTATCTTCAAACAGAAGAAAATATGAACAATTCCGTAAGTATTGTACTGGTTTTCTAACTATTCAATATACATTTAATGGATGTTTAATTTTAGATAAAAGAAATTGCAAAAATATGGGGGACAACGCGGAGTATTTCATAAGGAGCTAGTTCTTTCAAAATTGATTAATAATGCTGTTTTACACGGCTACAAATTGCTTGGCCAAAAGGTAAAAAAACCTATACAAAAAGACTTATAGTGAGTAAATTAAAACTATGTTTATTTTTATTTTAGTATAATAACTGTTCTAGAGTTTTGGAAAAAATCCTCTAACAGCAGTAAACTAATAAACAGGAGGCAATGGCTATCGTTGGTTTTTTGAAAAGGTCCAGAGAACGGGCAGAAATGCAATTAAAAAAATTAATCGTCTCTATCCTTAAATATTAATACTTATTGTTAAACAAAATGGGTTCTTTTTAAATGGGTGTTTTTTTACGGTTTTGTAGTATTTTTGTGCAATAAAAGTAAAATATATTATATCTCGATGTCATCTTATTTCGGATATCCCTAGGTCATCTTATTTCTGATATCTGTAAGATGTCTGACTTAGTTTTTCCCAAGATGTCCATAGGATATTGGTCAGCGGTGAAATTGATATCCCTCGTATATACGCATATGTAGTATGAGATATCAGTAGGATATCATTAGGATACAAGTGTGTTGTGTAGGTCCAGGTGACTCAGGTAAATCATTTTTCATTCAGATCTTCTTGAAAAACATTGATGAAGTATGTGATACCAGGTTTGACAAAATTATTTGGCATTATAATGAATGGCAAAATTAGACGGGAAGGTTGAATTTAATCACGGTGTACCAATGTTTGATAGTTCAAGTCCTACATTAGTAATAATAGATGAGTTGATGCAAGAAACAAATGCATCTATTATTGATATTGTTACCAAGGGTTGTCATCATCGTAATCTAAGCGTTTTCTTTTTTTAACGCAGAACATATTTCGTCAAGGAAAAAGTCAACGAGATCTTTCTTTAAATACACATTATATAGTGTTATTTAAAAATTCTCGCGATAAAGCACAAATTAAACATTTGACTAGACAAATATGTCCTGGGAATACAGAATTTTTAGAAAAAGCTTATTACGATGCTACATCAAAACCACTCGGTTAAATACTTTTTGATTTAATACAAAATCCACAAAATATTGTTCGCTACAAAATTTCAATTTTTAACGAAAATAGCGCATGAAATATTTTCGAACCGAAAGATGTTAAAAAGAAAAATCTCTTTATTAAAGTATCAGAAGCGACGACTCTCATCTCGTCATAAAAACACCTTGAGACGAATAGTAAAACATAAAGAATCTGTAGTGTTTGGGTTTTTAAATAAATTAAAACAATTAAACACAACAAAAGAATGGCTTTATTGCAACGAGTAAGTATGCTTGTTTTCGCGCGGGTGCCGGGAATGCGACTGCCTGAATTTGCCCTGTTTGCATTTCCCGTTTTGTAAGGGTTTTTGTCCCCTACTTCACTAAAGCAACGACTAAAGCAAGTTTCTATTCTATTTATAGAATGCAGGTAGTTTTAACAAACACTTAACTACGTACCTAATACTAACTATTTACAGAATGTATTTACATAAATAAAACTAAAGTTTTGAGTTCACCACAAATCCATTAAAAGAAAAAAACAGATTTTATTACAACAAGGAGGCGCTTTTCTACCCTTTCTCTTAGCACCCTTAACTAATGGAGTGTTAACAAGTATTTTTAACTGATATGGAACACGCAAAAAAGATGATCATTGTTTCCCCGGAATTAATACAGTGGTTAAAAACTACCCCCAAACCTACGCAAAACAATGTTTTGTCAGAGTTGGACATCGAATGAACAAAGTTTTACATTCAAAACTGTTAGACCACAATGAATAGAATATGTATAATCAGATTCTTCAAAAGTATTTACATTTTCTCGACGAAATTCGGCAGCCTGTTAGCATTTCACTTAAAGAAGAAAAGATTAAGATGGCGGATATAACACGCTACGTCCTACATATAAGAAAATAACAGAAAACTTTTTACGGAATCTGAACACTTTAAGAAACATTGTGTGAGACAAAAACGGGGTTGTAAGAATAAAAGAAATAAATATACCATCTTCAAATATTATTGATTTAGTGCATGACGCTGTAAGACGGAGAAAAACTAGCAGTCTTAAAGGCTGACAGCAGCTTTCATCTTATAAGAAAGAAAATAATTTTAAGCAAAAAACTATTGAAAATTTAAAAAGTCGAGATGTTTCACATACTAGAAAGAAAAGAGCAAATAGCAACAACTTCGCCACTTAGAAGTGATCAAAGTTTTGCGCCAAACTATGATGGTGATGACGAGTTGAGACAGACAGTAGCCGAAACCCCTAAAAGAAGAACTTTTATGATGGTCACTGTATATTACGACTCAGCTCACGTTAGCGGGTGCAAATTACTTGTTTCAATCAGTAAAGTATAAACATAATCGCCCTAGTGTTAAAAAATGTTTACAACAACAAGAATTGTATGCTATACATAAACCTAATAAAAAACGGTTTCCAAGAAATAAATACATTGTAAACAATATGTTTGAATTATGGCAAGCAGATTTATGTGATATGTGAATTTTTAAAAAAATATAACAACTATAATTACATTCTAACCGGAACCGATGTTTTTAGTAAAAAAGCATGGGCTACTCCAATTAAAGCTAAAACGGCCAGTCACGTTATTGATGCGTTTGCAGATATTTTTCAAGAATGTCAGAATTATCCTCTAAACATTCAAACGGATAAAGAAAAAGAATTTGTGGCAAAAACTGTACAATGCTTTCTTTAAAGAACACAAGATTCATTTTTATGTTACTAACAATCCCGATGTAAAAACCGCTGTAGTTGAACGATTTAACAGAACTCTGAAAACAAGAATGTGGCGTTATTTTACTTATTCCAATTCGTACCGATACATTGATGAGCTACCAAATTGATTAGTATCTTATATAATAATAGATATCATCAAAACATCAAAATGGCACCGAACGATGTAAACGATAAAAATATTTTACAAGTTTGGCAAAACCTGTCCGGTAATGGAGTTGGTCTAGAACAAATACTCAAATATATAAAGTTGATCAACATGTAAGAATTAGTAGAACCAAACAAATCTTTGAGAAAAGTTATACAATAAGTTGGAGCAAAAAAATATTTAAAATAAGTAAAGTTATTAACCGCAAATCTCCTGTTTACCGAGTTGACGATAAATAGCGAACCAATCAAAGGGACATTTTATGAAAAAGAATTACAACCAGTGTTGGGATGTACCTAGGTAAATGTACCTAGGTACAAGTACCTAGGTAATTTTTGTGTACCTAAGTACCTAGAAAGGTACTTTTTAATTTATGTACCTTTACCTGTACCTAGGTACTTTTTAGAAATGTATTGTACGCTTTATATATTTGTTTCGGACTTAATCACATTTGAAATTACTAAAACCTTCCAAAAATAGTACATGACCTACACAATTTTTCCTTAAACTTAACTTAACTAAACACTTAAAGGCAGCCCTCGGATGAATCATTTACAACGATTCAATCGGACTGTTAACATGAGTAGCCAGGGTATCAAACCGAATGCGATAAATTTCGAAACGTAATAATTTGTATAAAATAGAAGATGAGTTTTAGAGAAAAGAGTTATGGAGTTCTAGCAAAAAGCAAACAATTATAACTGATTATATAACACAATGACATTATAATAAAATTTATTACGAATCGTATTTCTGCTTATATAAACAATACGTGCTTAATGACTTATTCTAAAAACGACATATTTGAGTTTGTATTATACTAAATTACATAAACATAGCCGAGACGGGTATAACCAACGGTATAACATAAATGCTGTAAACACGACGTCAACTGTATCACTAAACTGCCATGCATTACCCTTCCCGTTCAGTATCTTATAATTTAGTCCCAAAACCTTAAGAAAAACATTTAAGAATAAGTAATCCTATTTTTATTATTAAATAATGCACTTTATACAATAAAGAACAATAGCATTGCTCAATAAACTGCAATTACAAAAGTTGTATAAATTTTAATATCTTTACTGAGATTCACATCAGCTACTGTGTGTGTCATCAACAGTGATTAATATAGTATTAGCGTCGTTGATTGATTTCAATCATTTCATGCATTTTATAGCTGTAATGATTTCTATCGTTTTTCAATGAGAAAATAAGAGTTGGTTTACTAAATTTGTATTTTTTATGATCATAAATAAGTACCTAAAAAGTACCTGATATTCTAAGGTACATTTTTTTTGTACCTGTACCTGTACCTAGGTACGTTTGCCAAATCTGTACCTGCACCTGTACTTAGGTACTTTTAAATAAATGTACCTGTACCTGTACCTAGGTACCAAAAAATGAGTACCTGTCACAACACTGATTACAACCTATTACAATTAATAGTGATGCAAGATATACAATTGAAAGTGTTGAAAGAAAAGGGTCGCGAAAATAATAAATAGTATTTTGTAAACTGGCAAAGGATACAGTGATAAATTTAATTCTTAGGTATCATCGAACGAATTGCAACAAATATGAATATCGAAAATGAGTTTTATTTAACCTTGCTGAACTCAACAATACAGATTTTATGACACATCAATATGACGTTCAACAAGTTTAATCTATTTTTATTAATGCGTCTGGGAGCAGCTTCACCTGCATAGCTACCTCCATAAATTTACCGATGAGCTAGCAAAAAAAAACAAAATTGACGAAATTTAATTTAAGTGGTCCGCTATTCTACTGTAGTTCTTGAATCAACTAACAACCCACACAGCACAAGCATATCCAATAGATATGAAATGTACACACCAACCATGGATACCGGAGGTGCATCGAACATCCATATTTAATATTATGGAGCAAGGATGGAGGTCCAATGGATATATCATTCCGTCACGGAAAGATCTTCATAGTATGTCCATAGGACCTCCAGGTGGATAAACATTTTACATCCATATGGAGATATATTGAACAGTCATATGAACGTACAAAATACATACATATGGAGGTTCAATGAACATTTAATTAAAGTATAATAAACATTCATTTTTTTATAGAACCTTCATATGTAGGTAAAATATATGTGCATATCTATATATTAACAAAAAATATGGCCACACGTCAAATAAAGTCAATACAAAATGCCAATAGTGATATTTTCCAGATGCCGGTTGGTCCACAGAAAATATGACCACTTGTTCATTTTCACTCAAACACAATCGAACTTTTTTATTTACACATTCTCTCATTTTTCTAGAGCTTTTATCCATTATTTATATTATAGGAATCCAAATACTTACTAGATTAATGTACAGCAATAGTAAATTCAAATATGCAAAAATACCTTGTCTTTACCCAATAAACACATCTGTACTGGCAATGTACTCCTTAGCCGGCACTCAGAATGCTGGCAATGTACTAAAATGAAGTACACTGACGGTAACCAGGTGACACACCGGCCGATATATTGCCGAATGAATCTTGCCAATGCAGAAATTGCATCGAACCAATATCGGCAAGTTATGTATATTAATACAAGTTAAATGCAGAATGCCAGTGAAATCTGTGCAATATAATATGTACTTTGTTATCACATAAATAGTGCGCAATTTTAAAAGCATTGGCAATGTTAGCAACTTAACACAAATTAAATGCATACAATGGTATTATCATTTTTAATTTAATTAATAAAACAATTTGGAAACTTAACATACAATGTCCATATATGTACTGAAAAAAATTTAAAAAATATAAAAAACCTATTTACATTCATTCTGTGCTTATGTTTATTGGCGTCTTTCGTACCCACTACTCCTGGTGTTTATTGCGTGTTGTAAAGCTGCACCACAATTTGAATTTTTTCTTATGGATACTGTAAAATAAAAATTACATTGTAATGCTACTCAAATAACTTATGCACTTTTTTAGCAATTTCTAAACTAAATTTTGAAGTTTTTGAAGTAATTATAAAGAATTGCTTTGTAAATAGTCGTGAAATAAAATACAACATGAAAGTCAAGTTTGGCAGTAATGCACTTGAAATCACATTACGTTAATATACATATAAAGTTAATGTTTTAAGTTTTAACCTATAAACTATAAAATACTCTGAAGCCTCTTACCATAAATGAAATTTAAAATATTTTTACAAATTTGTTTTGCTTGATCAAGACCAATTACTTGGTTAAAACATGTCTCGTTTGCTGTATCTTTTCATCCAACAAAGTAGATTGAATCAATCTAAAAAAAAATTTCAATTAAATACAACTCAGCAATAAGAATAATGAATTCAGAAATTGTAGATAACTTACAAACTGGCTCTTAGATTACAAATTCCAAAGTCATTTTATATTTGTGCGAAAACGTGTTAGTTTTTAGGTTATATACTTATTATTAAGAAATAATTTATATTTGAATTTAATACTTACTTATTTTGTTAATCCATCCTAAATGATGAAAAACAAACACATTTTTTCGAAATTTTAAAGCACAAAATGGTTTGCATACGATAAATACAAGCTAAACAAAAAGCCAAAACGTTTGCGTGTGCAATCATTCAAGTGGCGATAATATAATATACGCGAAAACCTTGGCGAAAACAAACGAACAACGAAGAAAGTTTAAATTAAACCGCGCTAAGTATTTTTTTATACTTTTTCAATTTTTCATTAAATTTGTTGTTGCATGTTAAATATTTACTACAAATGTTAATAAATTTTAGAGAATATAATTATTTCTAAATAATTTTGATAAAAAAATAGCAACTCACAAAATTATGTAACATGATACATAAAAAAAAATGTTTCCGAACATAACACTTAAGATAATCCTATTTCACAGATATCCATGAATGTATATACGGTGCATATACAATGGATATTAAACTACGGATGTACATCAATGGATATTATATGGATAAATATGTATATCCATTGCATCTCGCGTGCTGTGTGGGAAGTATCGTTAATTTAATTTTGGGTACAAATACTAGTTTTGTGTATGTTACGAGGTGTAATCCAGTGTAATAAATGATGTTTTCTCCTTACTTCTAATATACTGAATCGCTATAATAACTTGAGTATCGCAGCTGCATATAAAAAAATGAAGCCAAAATCGACAATTTGTAGGATAGGCAAAATGTTATCATTGGTCGGTTTAAATGTGATTTGTTAGCGAGATATATTGATTACTACCATCTTGTGAATAGCTTATAGTTGTTTTTTTCTTTATCACTGACCTCGTGTATTGACGCTCTAAACCCTTATTTAAAGAAGAAAGTGACTACTGAAAGTTTAGACAAAACAAGACGAGAAGAAATGTTTTTTGTTGTGACAAAGATGATCCAATCTCACACTTTCTACTTATAGAACCTCTAATGAAATTTATTTCGGGGTATCAATCTTTACATACTAAAAAAGATTAAAACAATAATTTAGCGAATTTATCTTCTATAAGGTGTAGTACGAAAAATTTTAGTAAAGAACCATTTCTGTTAATTTATTAGTAAATGTTAAAACATACTAACACTTTTCCACAACATGTTTCAGAACAAAACATTTGAACAATACGTAAAACTAAAATAGATCAGAATACTAGTGGTATTAGAGATTTATTATAAAACTAAAGTATACAAATATAATAAAATAAATTGTTCTAAAACTCGGTTGTTCTACTTAAACACATCTGAGAGAAAAATTGATGCTGGGTTCTCTTCTTTTTAGCTGGTTTTTCTACCATCTTAAAAAACGATTTTATTGATACATTGTTAGGAGATTCAGAGTCTTTATGGTCCTCTTCAGTATTCTCCCACTCAACATCATATGCTTCTTGTTCTAGAACATTAGTAGCAGTTGACCAACTAAACCTAACTATTTGTGGAAATCCAAATATTGGATTACAATAATTTTTTAAAAACTTTTTCGTATTTGGATCTCCAGGATATCCACTTCCAAAATCTTTATGAGTCAATTCAATACCTTCTTGAAATTTCCAAACTTGTAATGCATGATCTCTTGTAACTTTTGCACAAATACTAGCAGCACTTACAATTGGATACGTAGAATCAGCTTTTTTCGCAACAGTGATTTTGTAGTTTGGAAACAAATTTAACAGAAATGATTGATATTTCTCAGGTTTACTACCCAAAGTATCTACATAAATATGGTCAATATTAACTCCAGCATTTGCTACTGCTCTTATTAATCCAACGGCTGAATCTGTTGAAACTGCGTTCAATGAATGTTTTGTACGACTTAACATACTATTACTAATATAATTAGGAGAAATAACATCGACAGCCCAACCAACTATTTCTGTCGAGCTACATAATTTAGAAAAAATGTCATCTCTTTTTTCTTCTGTTAACGCTTTCGAATCAGCACATTCAAACGTTTTCAATATCTCTGATTCTTCTAATGGACAAAATGCAATACCATAAACCATAGGTCCTAAAATGTAACTTTACACTTCTGAGCACGTAAAAACTAATGCCTACCTAAAACAGGGCCCCTGCCTGCTTCGTCGATACCCAAAATGCATAATTTTTCCTTACATAAATCAGGTATTTTAGAAATGTAAAAAGAATTTTCCGAATTATTTTGATAAGATAGATGAGTATTTAAATTTTCTAATGAATTAATATCAATACAATCTTTTAAATTATCCATTCTTTCCTATTCTTTCAGTGTAGTAACCTCACTTAACAATTTAAACATTTTCGCGGTAATATAAATGGAGTCAGGAGTGTCTGGTAAGTGGTAGTGTCTACTACACCATTTTACTACACTATTAAATTTAGTCAGTTTAAAGACTATTTGATTTTTCTACATTTGTTTGAAAATGTATAATTACAGTTTCATAAAAATTATAATAGTACTTTCAATTAAAAAAGCTTTAGTTTTTAATTATTTAATGTATTAAGAAAATAACTACTATACTATATACAGTCAGCAGTGTTGTGACAGGTACTCATTTTTTGGTACCTAGGTACAGGTACAGGTACATTTATTTAAAAGTACCTAAGTACAGGTGCAGGTACAGATTTGGCAAACGTACCTAGGTACAGGTACAGGTACAAAAAAATGTACCTTAAAATTTCAGGTACTTTTTAGCAGTGTTGTGACAGGTACTCATTTTTTGGTACCTAGGTACAGGTACAGGTACATTTATTTAAAAGTACCTAAGTACAGGTGCAGGTATACAGATTTGGCAAACGTACCTAGGTACAGGTACAGGTACAAAAAAAATGTACCTTAAAATTTCAGGTACTTTTTAGGTACTTATATATAATCATAAAAAATACAAATTTAGTAAACCAACTCTTAATTATTTGTGCAATCTCATTGAAAAACAATAGAAATCATTACAGCTATAAAATGCATGAAATGATTGAAATCAATCAACGACGCTACTATATTAATCACTGTTGATGATACACACAGTAGCTGATGTGAATCTCAGTAAAAATATTAAAATGTATACAACTTTTGTAATTGCAGTTTATTGAGCAATGCTATTGTTGTTTATTGTATGAACTCCATTATTTAATAATAAAAATAGGATTACTTATTCTTAAACGTTTTTGTTAAGGTTTTGGGACTAAATAATAAGATACTGAACGGGAAGGGTAATGCATGGCAGTTTAGTGATACAGTTGACGTCGGTTAGTAAGTACTTCAAGAAACCGATCATTTTGTACTTATCCGAGAAGACTTATAGTATTCGACGTACACGACACCTTAATTTTCATTGAGGTCATGTTTACAGCATTTATGTTATAACGTTGGTTATACCCGTCTCGGCTATGTTTATGTAATTTAGTACAATACAAACTCAAATATGTCGTTTTTAGAATAAGTCATTAAGCACGTATTGTTTATATAAGCAGAAATACGATTCGTAATAAATTTTATTATAATGTCATTGTGTTATATAATCAGTTATAATTGTTTGCTTTTTCCTGGAACTCCATAACTCTTTTCTCTAAAAATCATCTTCTATTTTATACAAATTATTACGTTTCGAAATTTATCGCATTCGGTTTGATACCCTGGCTACTCATGTTAACAGTCCGATTGCATTGTTGTAAATGATTCATCCGAGGGCTGTCTTTAAGTGTGCTGTCACGGCCTACATTTGCACTTTTAACAAGGAAGTTTTATACACATTAACGGTACCCTTCGGGTATCATTAAGGAAAAATTGCGTAGGTCATGTACTATTTTTGGAAGGTTTTAGTAATTTCAAATGTGATTAAGTCCGAAACAAATATATAAAGTGTACAATACATGTACGCTTAAAAGTACCTATTTTATTAGGTACTTAGGTAAAAAGGTACTTTCTAAAAAGTACCTAGGTACAGGTAAAGGTACATAACTTAAAAAGTACCTTTCTAGGTACTTAGGTACACAAAAATTACCTAGGTACTTGTACCTAGTCGGTTAGTACTATAAGTACTTCAAGGGACAGATCATTTTGTACTTATCCGAGAAGACTTTACTATTCGACGTACACGACACCTTAATTTGTTGAGGTCGTGCTTACAGCATTTATGTTATACCGTTGGTTATACCCGTCTCGTCTATGTTTATGTAATTTAGTATAATACAAACTCAAATATGTCGTTTTTAGAATAAATCATTAAGCACGTGTTGTTTATATAAGCAGAAATACGATTCGTAATAAACTTTATTATAATGTCATTGTGTTATATCATCAGTTATAATTGTTTGCTTTTTCCTAGAACTCCACAACTCTTTTCTCTAAAAATCATCTTCTATTTTATACAAATTATTACGTTTCGAAATTTATCGCATTCGGTTTGATACCCTGGCTACTCATTTTAACAGTCCGATTGAATCGTTGTAAATGATTCATCCGAGGGCTGCCTTTAAGTGTTTAGTTAAGTTAAGTTTAAGGAAAAATTGTGTAGGTCATGTACTATTTTTGGAAGGTTTTAGTAATTTCAAATGTGATTAAGTCCGAAACAAATATATAAAGCGTACAATACATGTACGCTTAAAAGTACCTATTTTATTAGGTACTTAGGTGCAAAGGTACGTTCTAAAAAGTACCTAGGTACAGGTAAAGGTACATAACTTAAAAAGTACCTTTCTAGGTACTTAGGTACACAAAAATTACCTAGGTACATCCCAACACTGATCTATATATGCATACATGTGATACAATTTCAAAGCAGTTGCATGGAAAAACTAGTTTTTTAATATGTATAGAATTATGCCCTAGATAATGATATGCAATGGTTTTTGGTTTGTACGAAGTATAGATATATGTATATTATTGTACCCTGAAGACGGAGAAGATGATGAGATTGTGTTTGAAAGTACAATAGATTATCTAAGTGATTTCTAATGTCACACCCAACGCACCCAACACATCAAGGCAACACACAATCACCACTTACTTGTCATGATGAAAGGTAAAGTAATTTAGGTTTGTGCATTTGTATGATTACAATAATTTTATCTGGACTAAAAAAGGTACCAAAAGAAAAAAAACAAGAATGAATCAATTTTTTTACAGAATCTTTGAACATTTTAAGAAATTTTTTAGTTTTGTGCATGGATTGGCACAGAAATGAGACAAATTAAAAATCAAAAGTAATAAAGTTTGTTAAAAAAAACAAATTTCAGAGTTAATTTTTACGATGCAAGATGAACAGCTGAGTTAAGAATTGCGATGTATAATTTAAGTGATATTTTTTGTATCTTTATTTAGATTATAAGAATATTTATATTTATATACCATTCTATTTTGCTGGTCCAGTAAAATATGTCAAAAATTTTTCCTTTACATTAGTGGCATGAAGAGTAGAACGATTTTCTTTATGTTAACCTGTTATTTGTTTTATTAAAGGTGTTCCGTCAGTATTTAAGTTATTTGTATCTACTTGGGCAAGAAAATGATGTAACGTCCAGCATAGTGATGGTTTTTACTTTATTAGCATCCAAATTAATGGTAGTTAAGAAAGTTCTGAATCTGTTTGCAAACATGTCAAATGCATTTTCTACTACCCTTCTAAGGCGGCAGTTACCCAGGTAGCAAGCTGACGTCATAATGGTATCATTTAGACGTAAAATTTGACGACCTAAGTCGTCAAAAAGACTTCCGAGATGTACTTATGACGTAATTATGTCTTTATATGTCCTAGTTAGTTTGACCAATGCTTTGACTTTTGAAAAACTAAATTTATTTGCACGATTTAATTTAGATAGGATAAATATAACTACTTTTAACTAATACCAACTCTTTGCTAATACTAATAAAACGCAACGGTAGTAATTTATATAAATAGGTATTTACTGGCCGCAACTGTTTATCTACACTGGCATTTGTTTTCACTTGATGCTCTTTTATTTATCTTAGCACACGCGTTAAGCACTTTATTTATTTAAATTGACAGTCTTCTTAACACTTCTTCCGACTCGATTAGAAAACTGACTCCAACTTCCTCCAAATATTTTTTATATTCATTCCTTATTGGGATCTAGAACACTATATTATTTTTAATATTGTCTTTGTCATTACTTTTTTTATAAAGTTATTCGACTTTAAACACAATACAAAATATACAAAGCATATCCCAATATGCTTGTATATCTAAAGTAGACAGGTATAGACACGTATATTTACTTGATAATCTGTTAATAATTAAATATTTGAGATATATTGTACAAATATTTAAGAATTCGCAAATATTATTTTCAAAACATATTCATAGATTGAAGTTGTGCTATTAGTCCTATAAAGTACATTTAACGAATATCACCGTATATGTAAGAAAGAACGTTCAAACTGCATTAATAAATTATAATTGAAAAATATAATATTTTGAATAATTATAAATAATTAAATTTATTCCTTCCCCATATAAACATTTTATTTATTAACAATTTCGAAAATGGCCATCGTCATGCCTAATTAATAAATAATTAAATTAGTTTAAAATATATAATGACGACAATATCAATCTATAAATAAATTTGAATGTTTTGTTATGCAATGAAAAATAAATGCGTCAAAAGCTGTTTTGATTTTTATTCAGTATAAGCTATCATATCTAAAAAAAATTAACGACAATATTATTTTAATTAACTTTTAACGTATTTAATGTTTCGTAAACTCATTTAGATAACGGTGGTATTCTTTTAAACGGATAGCGTGTATATTTATAAACCCTGTTGCATCAGCAGGAGTAAAATCAGACTGCTTATCCATGGATACTAAATCTTCATTGTATAAAGATGTTTTTGAAGAACGGCCAATTACGAACACTACAAATACACATGTTTTTATTTATTTTATTTATATAAACCAAATTTATACCATTGCCTTTGTATATTTTTAGTTTTACCATTCCTGTAACAGTTTCTTCTGCTTTTTGTATGCATTTTCGTAAAAAATCGCCTTCTGGAGAAAACCAAAATCCATTATAGACACAATCTGATAAACGATTCGACAAATCTTGCTTGATTCTGTAAACTTCTTTATCTAAGCAAAATACTTCAAGATCGGTGTGCGCTACATGTAATATGTGTACACCTGGTGTTTCATAAATGCCTCTCGACTAAAAAAAAATTCTTAAAACCAAAAAAACACATTTCAATTATTTACTTTCATTCCAATAAATCTATTTTCAACTATGTCGATTCTACCTACACCATATCTACTACCAATTCTATTTACTTCCAAGCATATATCTAACATATTTACGATTTTGTTATTATCGTCAGTTATTATAGCAACTGGAAATCCTTTCTCGAAGCAAATTTGCAAATAGTATGGTTTATCTGGAGTGCTAGTTAAATTTTTAGTCATCAAAAATAAGTTATCTGGAGGTTCAGTTAGAGGATTTTCCAAAATTCCCGATTCGTAACTTATGTGAATTAAATTCGCGTCTATACTCCAAGGAGCACTTACAGTTGCAGAAACTGGAATTTGATTTTGAACAGCATATTTTAATAGATCGGATCTACCCTGAAATCTTTCAGTAAATTCCAATATGCGCCATGGTGCAATTATCTAAACATAAAGTGTTCTAAAACGTAGCATAAATAATTACAACATTTACTTTTACGCTAGGGCACAATGCATAACAAGACAATTCAAACCGGACTTGGTCGTTTCCTTTTCCGGTAGCACCGTGTGCGATGTATGAAGCTTTTTTTTCTATAAAACATTTGATTAGACCTGTAGCGATACACGGACGCGCTAAAGATGTTCCTAAAAGATACCTTGATTCATATAATAATCCTGCTTGTACTGCAGGGAATACATAATCTTCTACAAAACTTGCTTTTAAATCATCCACGATAACCTGTAATAACGTTAATAATCTAGAAAATCTTTATTTTATAAACTTACTTCATTTGCGCCTATTTTTAGCGCTTTACTTTTAGCTTTCTGAAAATCTTCATCTTGGCCGACATCGGCCATATAACAAATAACTTCAAAATTTTTATCCAATAACCACTTTAATATACAACTAGTGTCTAAACCGCCAGAATAAGCCAAAATTAATCTTTGATTAACCATAGTCACATCTACAGTGTATGTACGTAGATCTGTAATTACGTTTGTTTAGGTCATTTGTTATCAATTTTAAACTTACACATTATATCCAAAGTACGGTCATTGTTTTCTATTTAAATAATAATTACTTAACTATTCAGTTTCGCAAATGTTAATATTACGACGATCAACAGTTTTTTACAGAGCTTTTTATAAATATAATAATTCAAATGTGTTTTTTTATTAACAGTTTGCATTATCATTTGTGACTTTTGAACCAAATAAAAATACATATTTACCAACTAGGATTGTATTACGTAGATTTCAGAAATATATATAGAATTATTTTCAAAAGCGTAACGAATGAAGTCAACGTATTTTCCCAAAGATAATAATAATTCATAATCAAAAATCTATTAGGTCTCTTGAAATTCAAAGTAATATGCAATAGCAAAATTATAGAAACAAATTTAAATATTTTTTGTCTTAAATAAGATTATTACAATTTGTTTAAAATTGCACAAAAAAGCTTAAACTTCAATGTTGTACAACATTAACGTGCTTTACTTAAGCAGAGAACAAAAATAAATATAAGATACGTTATCACTACGAGTACAATTAATTGTTCAGCAAGGTCAGTTTTAGCTGCCAACGAACTGATGTAAATAAAAAAGAAATGTTCTCAGCGTCAAATTAACTACAAAAAACGTTATATAGGTTCTCTGTTAATTCGGTAGATATTTTTATTTTTCTATAAGAAAAGTATAGCGATCACAATTTTTTTCAAAAAAATGTTTGCATAATTTTAAGTTTCAAGATTCTTTAAATCAGAAAATAGTTATTTACATAGTCAGGAAAATCTCACATTACTGAAGAGGAGCTAAATTGAAATACGAGGCACTTTGTGCGGAGAAAATACCTACAGTAGGGCTCTCCCCTGTACCTATACCGCGGAACAGTTTTTTGGTTTTTCTTTAGTTGCCTGTAAATTTTTGTCTCCAGCTACCTGAAAATAATTTTGTCATATAGGTTTATCTTTTGCCCTTGCTTCAGAATGATGTTTAAAACTTAATACTAAAAATGTCGGTACTTACTAATTCTTTATTACCCCGGCAATAAACGTTCCAGGCTACAGCTCAGTCAGGTACCTTGGAAACAAGCATGTAAATCACATATAAAGGAAACACGAAATAAAAAAACATAAGATGCAAATATAAATATTTAACATTCTCGAAGAACAAATAGAAAAATTCAAAAACTGGATCACAGAATTGTCGAATTGTTCAATTTATTCCAGTTTCAACAATTTAATAGGGACATAAAATTCGTTTTTGGAAATCTACTTGGGAGGCATGATTGACCCAATAATATCTACCCACGGATAATGCAGCAAATCTCGTATCTCTGGACATTTCCACGACTTTATGTACTTCATCAGAGAAGAAATAGTCGCGCCTTCTTCATCATAAGATATAATCTTCCCAGCATACACTGGCTTTTGATACACAAATGCGACGTATTGGCCAAAACTCTACCACATTTAGGAAACCTAGAAAACCCACTATACTTTTTTGTCCCGTTGCGTAAACTATGATTTCATATTCAATTTCTTGGTCTTCAAACTCCGCCATAATGCCACCATCATCAAAAAATCCTATTAGGAACAATGCTTCATCATTGTCTTCATCGCTTTCATCCAGTTGCAATACTTTCTTAACTACATTCGTTTTTGGCTCGACTTGTCTGGAATTGAACAACTATAACGGCGAGTAACCTCTACTTGAAACTTTTCTGACCTGATACTTTCAGGAGTCACTTTAGCCTGACAGCTAATGCCTGTTCTGATATCTTTCGCTTCGGCTGCATTATGACCGTGAGCCGATCCGTGGCATGGACGAAAGAAAATCCTCGTCCGTAAAATGTCTTCGTTCAAAGAAATAATGCCGCTTGTAGCTAAAGCACTTTACTAATGAATGCAAAAAGGAATGCTCTGCCTACCATTGTAGATTGTTGTGAGATTTGAAGACACCAAAGACAGTAAGATCAAGCGGCTGAAGTCTGTGCGAAGTATGGTGTGGAAAAGTGAGCAAGGGCGTAGCTACCCTAGACCAGTTGGAGCAAACTGCTCCGAGCGCATGAATTTTGAGGGCGCACGAACCATCAGAGACCGCAAATTTTAAAACAGTTTATTATAGTGTTATTTTACTAAATAGTTTTATCAGGCAGTAAAAGAAGTTGAATCAACACAATTTCAAATACTTAATGCATGTTGTGTGCGCTGTGCGACTGCTTAAAAGCTAAAATGTATTGTAATTGTACTTCTAGTATTAGTTTTTTGAGGGCTCTCTATGACTTGGGAAAAAAATAGAAACACGTCGATAAATCCTTTAAAAAAACATCTATGCAAAGTTGCAGCTTACTGTCCTTCGTTCTCACGAAAAAGATGTTTTTGAACTTTTGCCTTTGTAATAAGTCCAAATTGAAAGAATCGCTATTATGTTTATGCATGGACCTCGTACCTTCTTAATTCTTACAAAAACAGTATTTAAAATACCAGGCGGCATGGGTTTTACATAAACTTGTTATTCACTTTTAATAGAAAAAAAAAGTTTGTCCAACACGGTGGTCTTCACGTGTTCCGGTTCTTGACGCGTTACGTTCTCACTATTTTTATATTATTAATATATTAACCTACTTGAAATTAAACCGAAGAAGCCAAGACGAGCAACGCAAACCTAAAAGTTTGATCATTTATTTTGAACAATTTTCAACCATTGTCTTGAGAATTGTACAAAGTAAAGTACTGGAACCTATTAATACATTACCTCCAAAATGCTACTCAAAAAGATGTACAGCAATCAATTGAAATGCTGATGTGTTTAATCCTTCAGTATAATTGACATAAGTATTTATAATCAATTCAATATTAGATTTAAATACGTGCGTAAATTATATAGAGTTTTTAAACGTTTATCGGAAGTATATCTTGTCGCATCATCTGATGAAACTATTTTGACTGATTCCGAATTGTTGAAATCGGTTTATTCTTCAGGTATTTTTCTTAGTTTGGGGTCATAATTAATAAAATTTAAAATGTATTTTTTTATTCAATTATGACAAATTACTTCTATACGTGAAGTTGCTGAATTACTCCTAAATCACACCTCAAGCTCAAGTAATTTCTCAGTTATTTTCAAAGCTCAAACTAATCAAAAGATATTTACGAAGCACCATATATCTTAATCCTGGTTTAGCTCTCTGGCCACAATATCAGTTGAAAAAACAATTGCTGGTTAACTTGATCTGGATAAATAAATTGGCCGATTAACAGTTAGGTACTGTGTGAATATGTCATCTATTTAAAAATTTTAAATCAATTGTCATTAAATAATGTTTAAAATTGAAATTTAAACTAAAGACTAGAAAATCTAAAATTTTGTTGAAACATTTGTGAAGAAAAGGAGGCGCACAGATCTGATTTGCTTCAGGACGCTGAATATGTAACTACGCCTCTGAAAGTGAGCAACTGTATTCCAGACGCACAAGCTCTCTCGACCAACGCTACGCTGACGCGACTTTCATGATTGTCCAAGATCAGTAATATAGTCTATTTTTTGCATGGTCTCAAATGCAGTTGCGATTCGTTGAACCATCCAGATGAATTTTCACCTCCTCTACTTCTAACTGGTCACCTTTCAACATGAACTCCTTAAAATGTACTCTTGGGAATACAAACATTGGGTTGTTAAAATCGTTTGTTTGGACCGTTGTTGGACCGTAAGTTTGAAGGGATGTAGTTGAACCGCTTCCTTGTTTGTTGTAATTATGTTAACAGGTTGTGAGACTTTTAAAATGGTTTGTTTGGACCGTTGTTGGACCGTAAGTTAGTTTGAAGGGCAGTACCCAACAAACATTGCTACATCAGATATACGTATATTTAAGATAATTTAAGGTTAGCCTTATATAAATGGGAAAGAAGGATCTAGTGTATTTACATGTCAGGATGTCAGCAATTTCACATGTATAAATTACAGATATTTTAGGTAAAATCTGTACATCTAGTTTACATCTAGCTTACATCAATTTTCTAGGACGACTAATGTATAGAACATGTAAAAGTATTATGCGTTTTACCCTTCGCTTTATGTATATTCTATGTAAGTAAATAATGTATAATAAATAAATTTTATATATATATATTTAATGTCTGATAATATACAAAATTTATATAATCCTTATATAAGAGAGAGGTTTAAAATACGTATTAATAATTAATTAAATGTATTAATTAATTTTCATACGCATGTCTTAGAAGCCGATAAATAATTGAAATAAAATATCAGTTGACGCATGTATGGCCGCAGTACTCCTGTTCATAAGAATTAGGTACTCTAAGTACCTAAAGCTAAAAAGATACGTTTGTGAATATAGAAACTTCTTTTTTTATATACATTTTAAACCCATACTTAAATTAAAAATAATGTAACCTCCGTATAATTTGTAAATCTTAGATATTTATTTATGGTATTAACAGGCAAATACAGTTAAAAAACTAACACTAAGTAACTAATAGTATAAGAAGTATTTTCATTATTTATTTGATTTCATTTGCAGCTTCGCCAAACAGAACGCTCGCAATCACCTCGAACTCATCGGTGACGTCCTTATATGTATTCTTGATTACACCTGTAAAAAACCACGTTCGCTAGATTAAAGTAATATTGATTGACTGATTGATTTTAAAATAATGATAGTCAGAAATCATCACATCAAATCTGGGATCTTTCTCAAAAACATATATTTTTCGGAAATCCCTGTAGATGATTTCGTTTTTTAGCGGAATATGAAAGGTTATAAAATAGTGCAACTTTTCTCTAATTAAACCAACCTCGTATCTCTTACCGTTTTGGAGATCCCCATGGTGGCCCTCGAATTGGTTGTATCCCTGTATAAGTGAAACGATCTTTAATAATGTTAACAAATCTGTATATTTTAATGCGACTTCAAAGATTTAAACCTAATAATGTATTCATAAATTAGTGTAATTTTTAATGTTTTTAAAAAACAATGCCTTTTTTGTTAAAACTTTTTAAATTCAAGTATAAATGTTAATTAAAAAAATTGTTGTATTCCTTTTATATAACGTCGTAATGTGGTGTTTGCGTTGTAAACTTGAGTATAATTCCCGATTCATAATTCAATGGCATCTTATTTAAACTCAAAAACCATCACGTCATTATCAAATAGTTAAATTTTTTTTTACAAAGAAGTCAGTTAGTTTAATTAAATTATAACATTGTTATTTTTTCTATAGTCTTAAAAAAGATACTGTTTTTTTATGGAACTTCGATCATTTTCTAAAAATTAATTAATAAATCCTAATCCTATTCAAATTAATACTAACAAAGTATATGAGGATATGAATACGATTAATACAAACATTACTTACCCCTTAGCTTATCAAACAAGATTCACAAAATAATAATAAAAAGAACACTAAACAAAATGGATTTAAAACACCGAATAAATAAAAACAAGAGTAATAAACGTTCAGTTTCAACAACAAATTGCAACTGCATTTAAATAGTAAATAAGAAATAATGCATAAACAAAAATCTAAAAATCCACAAAGTTGAAGTGGAAAGTTTTTGCAGATGAGAGAGGTAGTGTTGTAAAATACAGCACATTGCTTAAATCCTATTGTTCTCTCACGTGCAAGACAGCCATCGTAAAATTTTTAGGAAACCTAATTGCAGCGGTTGCTTTGACATTGTACACATTTCTAAGAATGGCTTAATTAATTCGACGATTTGAGATAGTTTCATACATTTCTAAACGAATGATATTCCAAAAATCAATAACATAATCTGACTTATTTTAATAATTGTATATTCTAATTAGAAATAGCACAAAGTTAACTTTTATTTTGTTAAACATTTCCATATACGTGTGATTACTTTGAACGATTCTTGCTGTGAATGGTGCTGTTAAATTCTATTGTTAAATGTTCTTTATTATTCCAAATAATATTTTTTAATTTTTTGAAGTTCAATAGTCATGAAACGCGCCATTATCTTTTTTATTCGTAATATCGTTGTCGGTGAATACTGTTTTTAAGTATTTTAGGATAAATCAAGGACATAATAAGGTCATTTTCGAAGAACTGTAAATTTTTAAGCCAAAAAGGTTGATGTTATTCAATTTCAGCTAAGCAGCAACAACCACAGCGCGGCAAATATATGTATAAGAATAGTATGTATATTTATAACTGATTTTTTTTTCAATAAAGATATACGTCTTATTAACTTTTTGGAAAAGTTAACCGTGGGGAAACTTGTTCTTTCCATTCTGAGCCCGAACTTGAAATTAAAACAATACTGATACAAATTAGAAAATTGGTCCAATAAAACTACCTTTTAAAACTAATGGTCTGATAAAAATTGCCAAACAAGTAACATAATGTACTTAATGAGCTCTGGTATAGGATATGTAAATAAAATGATGTAACAAGTTATAACTGGCGTTTAACAGGTACTGCATATAATGTATATGTTAAGTAAATGTAATCTGATTTACATCTACAATACGTCCTTTTATACACATGAACCCGATCTGAATTTAATTATATTTTTAATACATTTTTATTCTTATGTAAAATAATCATAAATTTTGCTATATGAACAGTATATACCTTTTTTCATATTAAATATACATAAACATTCTCATGTTTTTAATACGTATGATTTTTCATATAAGAAATATGTTACCCTTAATATGTACGATTCATGTAAACTCTTGTATGTAATATACATGTTTATTTATATTAACTTATATATTTCTTATATATAAACCCAAATGTAAAATAGATGTTATTTTCATAAGGAAGACTGATATATTCTAGATGTAAAAAGGCTTATGTATGACTATTTCTTTAAATTTTACATATATTTTATAGAAAATTTATATGTATGTTTGCTGGGTATTTGAACCGCTTCCTTGTTTGTTGTAAATATTTTAATAGCTCGTAAAGCTATTAAAATTGTTTCTATCTTCGGAATGTTGACACCACTTTGTATAGTTTCGTTGCTGGTGGACCGCTTCGTCTTCTTTTTTGCTCGAAGGACCAAATGTTAAGCACGATGTTGTTTCGTACTTAGTAGTTGGACACTTACCCAGGTAGTCAATGTTTGAACAATATCAGATTCTAGGGTAAGTGACAGTGATCAAACAAGTTTTTACAGTTTAAATTGCTTAGTTCTACATTTAACTATTTCATTGTTAGCGTACATTATAAAATATTTGCTTATGTGTTATAACATTGTAAAGAATTTGCTAATACACATTATAACATTGTAAGGAATGTGTCTATCGGATTACATCGCAATGATATTATTAAGTTTGCAACTTAGAAATTTTATTTTTAAATATAATTTATGTTTGTAAAATTCAGAGGTTTAGATTAAACTTAATTGTTATGATTAAAAATGGTTGTTTATGTTTGAACACTACATTTAAATGCGCCCACGTTTTAAGTTGAATAACCCAACAAACATGTAAGTATTGGCCGACTGGCGGTATTATGCTGGTAATGCTGGTAAAACGTTGGATGCAGAAAGCTAATGCTATGCCAATGCTGTACCAATGCATGCTAAACTATAGAAAATTTGATGTGCCGCTTGGTTGCTGGCCCATTAACGTCCATCAAGAATTTCGGTTGGTTGCCTAGTTTATAGTTTGCAATGAATCACTGAATGCGCTGTTAGTAACTTTCTTGGCATAGTATTAGTAAATTAAAATGTTGGCGTCTTGTTTTCGTGCATTTACTTGAGCTAACCTCAAAGTTTGTGTTTGTTAAATATATAAGTTGTTAAAACAAATGTAAGTGTTAAAACAAATAATTGTTTGTGTGTAATTGTGTGAAGGAAGCAATAAATCATTTATATTAAGTTCGGTGATCATGGACAAATTAACAAAGTTAGTAATTAGATAAGTTCCATTATTCGTATAACTATTTATTTGAGCTTTGCAAGTCAATAACTACAATAAAACCTACTGGTGCTAAAAACAATAATAGCAAACTAACATGCTTTAGAAATCAAAATAAGTGAACTGTTTATCATCACCTTAAGTGCAATGTAGAAAATATAATCAGAGTAAGATTAAAGCGAAATCATAAAAGTATCGATCAGTTCTCTTGGTCTATAGTCTATACTGTGCAGAATACAAAACTATTTAGAAAAGCAGTCATTTTTAATGTTGGATGATAAGTATATGATTAATATAGTTCATTACTCATTATTTTAACTTTATCCATGTTTACAATACTAAAAAAAAGGATTTTAAATTTTCAAATAATTTCAATAAACAAAACATCTTTATAATGGTACACATAATACATTTTCAGTGTAGTTATGCGAAAAATTAATACTTTTTGGAATTTCAGTGTACAACATTTCAAGTAACAGGCAGAAGGGATGTCACGACAGTACCCGATAAACTTAAACTAGGATAATGAGCCATCAAGTAACCGTTGAAATAAATTCGTCAGGAGGAAAACCAAACATGGGTTTTAACAATATAAAAATATTTTAGAATTGATAATTGGTAAGGGTGTAGCATTTGCAATACTAACTTGAGAATTCAGAAATTGCTGTGTATAATTTTAGTTGCTCAATAATCATTTCATGCTTTTATTTCAGTTGCTGTAAGAAGAAACCCATTAACCCAAAATGTTGCACAGCAAGAAGTGGAGAGTATAATTAAATTATGGCTTACAAATGGGGGGATCGAGATGGTGGAAGATTGCATAGGGCGAACAAGGTATTTATTCTTATAATTTTCAGCTTAGATCCAATTAACAATAAAACACTTATTACAGAATAATGCTGCCCAATTAACGGAAGATTTACTTAATTGATTCCAATTAATAGATACATTGTTTTTTATTTAGTTTTATATTATTTCATATATTAAACAATGAATAAAAAGTCAATTTTTGTAAGATTATTTTAACTGTTCACTTATTCAATTTCTCAATTTTTAGTCCAATCGCGAAGTACTTTTGTTTCAAATTCGGTGTATAGGAAGACTTTAGTAGCATCGCCCCAAGTGCTGAGTCATTTATGTTTATATTCTGTTCTCGGCGCTGGTAAATTGCTGAAGTAATGTTGGTCCACCGTTACTCGCCGTGCTGTAACCGCACGACGGCCGTTGTGACACTGGCGCACAGGACCTGTGCAGATATCAAGCATTGGGCCAGCACTTCATGTAATTAAATTAAAGTCGATATGCCGCCGGCCCGTTGCTGCAGTGTTTGTTATAGTGCTGGGTCGGCGCTGGTAAACTGCCGAAGTAATGTTGTTTGTTTAATGTGTTTTTTTAAAAAACCTTTTTTATTTATTTTCTACTTTATAGTTTTATGATAATTTGTTTTAATAAAGTTTTAAACAAACAATTTAAAAACTTGCCCGACTTACATATATAGCTTACACAACTGTCGTAGATCAGAAATTCTCAAGTTATGGCAAGAGTTATATATTTTTTTATGCTTGAATATTGTATTGTCATCGATAATGCACATGTACAAAAATTTCTAACTTGATTAGTGCAGTATAGAAGTGGTCAAAAAATCGATTACAAAATTTGAAATTTTGCGGACAAACAATCAAACAAACAAATAAGAAAGCAAGCTAAGAGACACGTGGTAAAAAAGCAACAATTTTTATAACTATTCTTCCAAAAACAAAAAAACGTTCAGAATAAACCATATTGTAATAACAATGGATGTTGCATCAAGTTTAAAATTTGCGGTATTTGTTTTCCCCACAACCGTTGGAGGGCGCCAAAAGCTGTGTCCCAAGTTTCTATACAAAAGATGCCTCTCTAAGAACCATTTGACACGTTACAATATTTCAGACTGAATTGCATGAAATAAAATGGAACATGTTTTAAATTGTTGCATACAATTGACTGAACATGCGTAAACGCATCATTCCAAACGTTCGATTTTTTAGTTTAAGCATCACGTGATTAAACTCCATTATGAGAAGTTCATACACACGCTACATTTCCATCCTAACAGTCTCGCTTGTGAACTTTCTCAACCTATTGTAAATTGTAGAGATATAAACACTACTATCCAAACGACACTCTTTCTAGATGTTAGTTTAGGCTTACTTATATTTAATGTTAACTCGATAGGAAACAGCAATTTGCCTTTTTTCTGCAAGTCATATACCATCAAAAAAATTACTTATTTCAACTTCATATAATACAGTCTATATACAGTTACCTTGTTGATTCGCTAACTTGTTTATGGTCCTTCCCGATGTAAGTCTTGCGCTGTTTCAAAGCAAACGAATGCAATGTTGACAAAAATTTCATGAAGACTACTTGACTTTACAACTTCTGTGCAATCATTTATTCACGTTGAAAGTTATAGAAAATAACGGTAAAACCAAAGTAAAACTATTATATAGATGCGTCAGAAATAAGACAAAATAGCTCAATGACTGAATTAGACGAGTATAATGCTCATAGAATATTTGTTAGACCTTCCTTCTCGTTGTCCTTTCGAATCAAGACCAGTTATTGCCAGTCAAATTCATACAGTTATTAAGCCCCTCTATACAGCTTAACGAAATACAAACCTATCGCAGCGCGCCCTAGTGTACCTAAGTAAAACTTGTCACAAAATGTACCTGACTGTTTACTGCCTCGGGAAAGGTCACATTTCAATGAGGGATTAATTACTTAAATGATCAAAATGTTTTAAAAACAAAATTTCTTTATTTCATATACATTACACCAATTTCCTGTTACTGAAAATATGATTGTTTTTAATTAATCTGCAATCTAATTATAATGTAAAATTAAATTAACAATAATGTCATTATGATATTTAATAATACGTATTAAAAGTAAATCAGGTTAGTCAGATTGGAAACTAAAAACGAAGAATGTTTACTAATGACAAATTGATTAAAGTTACGATAATGGTACTCATTTTGCTATATAAAATAAATAAAATTAAAAAGGCTACTATTCCACAAGAGATATTTATCCAGCATCAGTTTTGTATATGTGTATTGTGAATTACAAAAAAAATGCCTAAATCACGAAAAAGTTTTAGTGTTAAAATCAAAAGTCGAAGACTGATATTGAAGAAGGCGAGAGCAACGTAAGTATACATATATGAAGTAATTACATTCATTTTAATTGTTTTTATATCATTCTGTTAATTTTTTTTTGTATATTTTTTCTTGTTTTGTTTTATCAAAATTTAATATTATTTAATTAATATTTACAGAAAATAATAATCATCTTAGCGTACAACAACCAATTTGTTGCAGCACGAGTTTGGATCATAGCCAACAAGATTTGTTGGTGACGGATACTGATGAATCGGATTGCTTTTCTTCCGACGTTGATATTGAACAGGAAATTGAACCAAATGTTTTTTCCGCTGAAGAGATGCTATATTTCAATGATTCCTCTTATTCTGGAAGCGATATCGAACCAGAAAATATTCAAAAACACGTATCTGTAAGTGGTCGTAGAATTGTAGATTTAAAATATTTTTTAGGTGCTTTGAAGTCACTTCAACACGTTGGATTTGGTTGTCCTTTTTTTTGATGTACATGGACGTAAAAAATAAATACTGTTTTTTGTGTGCTAGAGGTCGTGATACGCACGATCATGAATGTTTCCGAAATTGGAGTAAATAAAACTTCAACTGCAATGAAATCTGAGGTTTTAAACAATCGATTTCACGGCATAATTTAATCTATAGTAAATTGATCGGTGACGGCGACAGTAGCGTTTACAAGAATTTAACAGAAATTGCACCATACGGACCATCATTTTACATCAACAAAAATGAATGCCGTAATCATTTGCTACGGAACTACATAAACAAACTCAGCGATTTAGGTAAAGATTTGAAATATCCAAAATATAGAAGAGACTATATATTAGTCCGTTCAGCTTGGGGCGTTTTTGTAATGCAGTTGTGAAGGCAATAGCACACCGTAAAGAAGAAGCTGTACCTTTAGATACAAGAATAGACGCAATTTAAAAAACGATATTTTAAATAGTCGATATATTCTGGGGCAACATCAACAGTGTCAGAAATATTTTTGTAACGGGGCTAAAGACGGCGAGGTAACGTTATTTAACCTATATGTACTTGTCCGTGTTTTCAACTTTTTTTGTTAGGAAGATTTGGTGGATGTATATTCGCAGTGTGGGTTGTTGAAAGCAATAACCACCATTGTACATTTACATGTACGTATAATAAATATCTAATTTTTTAACAATGAAATCATTAAAAATTAATTTTATTTTGTGTTCCAATATTACCCCGAACCCCCACACCTTTCATATAAAACAAAATAGAAGTACTAATAGTTCTACCGAATTTACTCTTTTAATCCGATTATCGCCTTGAGCATTATATTGCTACTTTGTTCATACAGACAGCGAGTATACCCTAACGATGTTTTGGAATTTCAACCTTATTGACAAGTAAAAATTAATTGTTTTTACCAAAATTTTAATATATAAGTTTAACTTTATTCGTTGCCATTTGGCTTACAAATTTGATCGTGCTATATATACATATATAATACATTTTCTTATCCCTTCTCCCCCCTTAATTTTTTCCTCCTGCTCCATACTTCCTCCATCCATTCCGCTCCTTTTCCGTTTTCATCTAAGATTTCCTCTATTTTCATCATCTCTTCTCTTAGTTCCCTGCATTTCTGTCTCATGTGGTTAAGGTCTTCCGTTTCTTCTCCACATAGCCTGCACATCTTTTTTGGTTCTTCTTTCCAATATTTGTTCCCTAACTCCTTGTTGCCACATCTGAACCTTGCTACCATTTTTTTCTTTTTGTTGCTTTTTAATCTCTTTTAAATATTCCGGCACTCCTTCACCCTTGATATCTTTATAATTCCTATTATATCTGCCCTCTTTTATCTTTGTCCATCTTTCTTGTTTTTCGATGTCTCTATCTCTCCTTATTATTTCTTCCCTTATCCCTACTCCCTCTTCTTTTAATCTCTCCACCTCTTCTCTCGAGTACCCGTTTCTTTTGTAATATTTTTCTCTGCCCTCCTGCCCGTACTTCACTTTCCCTCCCTTTATCTCTTTCCAACATTCTTGCAGTATTTTGCAATCTGTTCTTTCCCTCATTTCTTCCTCGTATTTTATTGCTCTTTTTCCTGTCTCTGCCCGTATTTTTTCTATCTGTACCTCCTCTCTCACAATATACCCCGGTGTATCCCTGTCCAATCCTAACACCCATCTCCAGTATTTTTCCTGTAGCCCCTCTACCTCCCTCCACTCCTTCCAGCCCCATATTTCCGCTCCATACATTACCACTCCCTTTATTAATTTTTCAAACAACAATTTTCTTTTTTTTATATCCATCTTGAATACTCTTTTCCCCACACCCCAGACTTGTCCTATTAGCCTGTTTCCTTTCTTCATCCTTTCCTTTATGTGTTCTCCCTCTTTATTATCCTGTTTCATCGTGTAGCCCAGGTATGTAAATTCCTTCACTTGTTGCACTTTCTCATCACTCCATATCCAGTCCCCGCTGTTTCTTTCCCCCTTCCTTTTCTAAATATCATTATCTTTGTTTTCTCCGTGTTTAGTTCCATTTCTTTTTTTTTTTCATATATTTTTCTAGCGTTTTCATCATCTCTTTCATTTCCTTTTCCTCCTTAGCCACCAGCACTATGTCATCCGCATACGCCAACGACCATACCTTAGCTTTCCCTACCACTATCCCTCCTGTCTGTTGTCCTCTCATTGTCTCTTCCAGATCCCCCGTATATACTGAGAACAGGCTTGGGCTCAGTGGACATCCCTGCCTCAACCCTCTCTTTGTGATGAATTTCTCACTCTCTTCCCCATTCACTTTAACCCTGCTCCTCGTTTCTTCGTAGATTTCCTCTATTCTTTGTATTAATCTTTCATTGATTTTTTTTCTTTTCATATATTCCCACAGCTTTTCCCTATTCACTTTGTCAAAATTTTAATAGTTAGATAATAATGTACAAATTTTTCATAGCTTCAAATATTCGTATTATAGTCAAGCTATGTCGTGATAGAAGCATTTTTATGATGCTATTATTATTTTTGAAAATTTGAGAATAATGAATTATTACACAGAATCATATATATTAAATTACATCAGCTAATTTTTAAAAAAAGGATTCTATCTTGACATGTAACTGGGCATCCTGAACATTTTGTCTCGTCCATTTTTTCAGAATAAGAGATAACTGTATAATTTGGGAAATAGTGAAGGCACTTTTAACATTGGTCTTATGGGAGTATGATGTGTTGCCTAACTTTCTGTACAGATGCCCCTTAAGCGTCGACGTTTGACGTAAACGCACTTGGAAATAATGCGGTTATACTTCTTAAGTAGGTGTTGTCAGATTTAAGTTTAATAGATTAGAGGGAAGCATAGCTTTCCGTTGTTGCCAGGTCGATGGTGCTCCCACTGTATTTCACAGTGTTGCCAACGGACTTCGTCGCGTTTCTCCACACAAACTGTAAAAAGTTCACAATTGACCATATTCAGCCGTTTTTTTGGACTTCAGGTTTAACATTTTTGGGTTGGTAAAACTGATGGATTTTAAATCGCCCTCAAAAAATAAAAACTTTTATTGGTTGTCAACAACGACCTCTCTGATTGATGGTCATAATGAACTCCAGTGATTTGTCAAATCGGGTTGGTAGCAACAATAACCTCATGATAACAACCAAATCTTTTTGTCCATATTTGCTACCAACCCGATTTGACAAATCACTGGAATTCATTATGACCCATCAATCAGAGAGGTCGTTGTTGATAACCAATAAAAGTTTTTATTTTTTGAGGGCGATTTAAAATTCATCAGTTTTACCAATCCAAAAATGTTAAACCTGAAGTCCAAAAAAACGCCTGAATATGGTCAATTGTACTGATAATTCCACAACGAAAATTATAATTTTGGTTGGTATAAATGCTGCTACATTCCTCTACAAAACTACAAAAAAAAGCTACAAAACAAAAATTACAATTTGTAATACCCAAAAATACCCGCATCTACATAAAATCCTCATATTTTGTGCAATTCTACTACAATTGGCAACGCTGGTATTTCACATCATATAATAGTCGTGTTCCATAAACTGACCGAAAGATCTATGCTACTCCGATCAGATCCGGCAACATAAAAAGTGTTTTTTTGAATTTAATATAACTACACCACAAGTGATCTATGCTACCTTTTCCTTGCCCCTCGAACGCCAAGAAATTTTCGGATCACTTTAAGTGTAGCTTAATATAACCTTGAATTGATTGTTTATACCTTGAGCTGTTTTTTTTGAAAACAGATCGTTAAGGATCAGTCAGATAAGTTGAGTGTTGAAAAGAATATTACTATTAAAAACCAAGATTTAAAACCACATGTACTCAAAACAGTCAAAACTATCTTCTCAAAAGACGCCATATATGTATCAAAGCGTCTGAACATAAATTCTCGCTAAATAAAATTATTTTTTAAAATCTATTAATGTTTATTACTATTTGATATATAATTAGAAGCAAATGCAGTCTAATGAATCTAATTATTCATACCACAGTATGTATTCATACAATCATTTCACTTCTACGTTTTTTGTGGACAAATATATTTTTGCGTGTAGTCTATGCGCAGCAGTAAAATCATAGTAAAATGAGCATAACTTAATATAGCAAACGCAAAAGTTGAATCGCGTTTATTCCAAAAACAATTTTATGCATTAATTTGTATGAAAACGGCTGGAAAAGTTATGTAAAACAATTTCAAATTTTTAAACTACGGCGGTAGTAATGTAGCACTCACGTGCGCCTGGGCTATGCACTTGTTTTTGTGTTCAACTTTTATGTCCAGAAAGATCAAAGGTACCGACAAGGAATGGGATTACTGTATCACATTATACTGTGTTCGTACCTTTGATGAGACCTTAATTATGTAACGTTTATTAAAACTAATTTATTTATACTAAAAATATGTACACGTTTACAACTAACCGAATTATTTAATAAAAACACTTACACGAAGATAAAGTCCGCGGATAACTTTAGTTTAACAGTTATTGTTTACTTTAGTCACGTACAAGGTTATACTCCGTATATTTATCTCGGCCACACGCGTTAATTACTTATTTATTTAAACTTGAATAATCTTTTTTTAACACTGCCGTCTTTACATTACTAGAATACTGCCCTATGATTTGTTTGCACCGCATTTATACATTTTGGCGAAACGTTCGCGAATGTTCCACACCCTTCCAGTGAACGTTCGGGAAATGTACAAAAACGTCGCGAAAGTTCTCGGACTTGAAAATAATTTCTCGTACGTTTCAATATAAACATAATTTAGTGTGACAATTTTGAATTAATTAAAATTAAAGTTAATCTTACTTGCGTGCGAAATATAGCTTTGCGGAAAGCATTCTCTCCCTTAAATTTAAACAATTAGTAAAAACGTTACTAAATATTACAAACATATGTAAGAGCCTTCTCCGAAGTCTTCACCTCGTAATAATAAAAAAACAATTCTACAAAAATATAAATAGTGTAGTCTAAACAACACGAATATCAAAAGGCAACTACGCTGTTAGTAATTTAAATCCCATTTTGTGTTTAAAAAAACTTTATAATGGGAAATACTCTGTTAGTCATGTTTTTAGAACTAATTGACAAAAAGGTAGAAAATATAAAAATAGCATGGCCTTACCTCAGCCTCAGTCTTCTTGCGAGATGCCAACAGTATGAAACAATCTACAACCTAATAATTTCGTTTATCAGCGAATTCGTCCAGTTTTTGTAAATTCGTAAAACTTTAGTTATCTCATAAATACTAAAATTAGTCCTAAATACGTAACTATAAAATTCCTATAGAAAATTATCCATAGGTATTCCTACGAAAATAAACGTTAATAACATAATGTCTTCCTAGATTATGCATAATTTACCCCCAGATTGTAAACTTATGATCAATGCACATACTTTATTCTTATTCAGTGGTACATAAACATGAACGTTTGTAATATACTATATTTGAATATTAAATAGATAAATTGACATGTTGTGAAACCATAACTACATTATGTATAGTTTAACACTAAACTTCAGTACACTAATTATAGACTACAATTTAAATATTTTAATGATCAATAACAATGCTACAGCCTATAGAGAGAATATTTTAAATACATATATATAAGAAATACTGTATATTGCTTAACTTTTATTTAGTGTAAACACATTGAGAGTTATTTTCACTATACAAATGTTTAATAAAGCTATTTTTTGCTAACCCCTATATTACAATTAATTAAATCACAATAAGTAGTAACTCAAAACTATAAATCTCACTTTAAGCCATAACGTGGCAGTGCAAGCAAAACTGAATAAAGTTTTTTATTGCACAGTAAATAACAAGAAATAGATATAGAAATTTCTTACACAAAATTGATTTGAGCACCATTAGGTACTGAAATACAAGTTTTGTAATACTCACTATTTAATGCAATCATTACTTTATAGCCATTTTAATCAGACTATAACATTACTATTAAAATAATTCGATATTATTATTTAAGAAATAGACCTGACTTTATACAATAGAAAAACTGAAACAAGTAATTTTTATTAGATACTAAACGTTTATAAAGATAACTAGAGAAACAAACATATATGTCAACAAAAACTATTATGGTATATAAAAAGAAACTTTTTTAACGTTGTTCTAGCCTCCTAGTGTAGCTAAATCACTCAGAAAAAGTTCAGGTGTTAATATATGAGATGAACCAATAATTACTTCCCAATTTTTTACAGCATTGGTTACTTCATATGCACATCGTATTTCTGAGAAGCAAATTCCTCCAACAACAAATACAAGAAGGCGAGGTACATTTTTTACTGTTTGTTGTCCCTTATCTTTATGCCAATGACCATATCTCACGCTAAAACAATTTTGAATATAAGAATATATTACAAGTTATCAATTTACATAATTTAACATATACATGTTGTTGGTTAAATACAATCCAAGCCAAATCAACGTTAGAGCCCGTTAAAAAAAGAAATATAAAAGTCTGATTAATATAAATTCAAACCAATTCCAATAATATAAATAATATAAAATAGAGAACGGTACACAGATAAACAGCAGTTTTTGCTTTATTGCTTACTAAAGCCAACGAAATAAATTTGAATATTGTAAATGATTCTGGACCGAATTCTTAAAAAAAAAAGAGAGAAAATAAGATAGCGTTTATTCAAAATACTTTAAAAGTTTTACTTTGTACACCATAAACATAGTTTGATTAATTTATGCAAAAACTCTACTGTCAAACAGTTTTTTTTAAAGATCGCGTTATCTTATTTGAGAATTAGTACGTATTATAAATTTGCCACTCTAATACATTCGGATAGAAATAATTTTAAATAATAGTGAAGTGTCAGTGTGTGTTACTTTAGTTTAAGAAAACAATTTATTGTAGCATTGTAATAAAAATAAAAACAACTTTAGTTAAGCTAAGATGTAAGTCTTGCGCTGTGTCAAAGCATACCTAGCGAATGCAATACTGACTACTTGACATAACAACTGTTGTACAATCATTTAACCACGTTAGAAGTTATGAAAAACAACGGTAAAACTATTGTTTAGATGCATCGAGAAATAAAACAAAAATTGCTCAATGGCTCAATTAGACGAGTATAATGCTCATAGAATATTTGTTAGAAACAAACATATCACGATCAAAGAACTAACCTTGTTGGTGCATGATATCCTGATGTTTGGGCTCTTCCCGCTAAGAATGGAAAATGTTTATGATCAAGTTTATCTTCTATACAATCTTCCATTACATCTTTTATTATGGGAGTCCATCTGGACATTTGATAAGTTTGTTCAGTAATTCTCTCTTTCCTTGGAACACTATACTGCTTTCTACGATTACTTCCCTGTAAATTTTAAGTTAGCTTTCCAACAAAGATTTTAAAAAAAAATGCTTACATCAGTAATTACATTTACACCAAGATATTGTAAATTTGCAATTTTTTGTTTATCTTTAATTTGAGCGTGTGTTGCCAATTTTGACAAATTTTCTTCGGTGATACCGTTTTTTGCGAGTGCATACAAAGCGATGATACGCATTTTATCATATTCATTAGTTATTTTGGGGTCTAAGAGAATCGGTACAATATTACGCATGTGATCTCTAATCCGTTCACCTTCAGCATCAGTACCCATTGCTAAATCCTACAACAAATCATTATAAATTACATGAACAATTGCACATAAATAAATTTACCTGTTCTACTTTGCACAACTTATCAACATATCCTTGATATGATTTCATACAATCCTCAGCCAAATGTAAATGTGTTGAATATTTAGACAGCTCTTTTTGATACTGAGGCATTTTTTTAATCATTTGTGACAAATCTTTTAATGATTGTTTATCTGTTTGTGTCATACGTTTTGAATCGGTGAACTTTTTAAGATTTTTCGTGACACTTTGGGAAACTACTGCAATATGTTGGTGACGAAGCTCTACCCAAAGTTCGTCATTTTCATCCAATAAAACTTCCTTCTTTTCAACGGCGCCCGCTGATGCTTCATACCTAATGAACAATATTATAAACAGAGTATGTTTTGAAGTGAAACATACCGATAGACATCATTTTCAATGGGTAATAAATCGTAAGCCATTGACTGAAATGTTAATTCGTGTAGAAGCGGAGAAACACAATCAAAACCTCTATCTAAAATAAGAAGTTGCGAACGCGCTTTTTCAGGTCCTTCTCCCATTGTAGGTTCGTCCGCCTTGTAGGCATCTAACTTTTGTTGGATAAGCTGAGCTAATTCAACATTCCGTTCCCAATCACTGTGTAGCAAATGAATCAGTTCAAATATACTATTAAGTAAGTAATTAGTCAAACCTTCGATATCTTACAGATGGGTATTCACCCAGAGTAGCACATAATGTAGCTATTTGTTCAGCCATTCGTTCCATGTTTGCATTTCGTGCGGCCGCAAGTGAAGGATCATAGAAACATTGAAAAGTGCCTGGGGAGTCTAAAGAAAATACCTAAAAATATTAATTAATGATTATTTGATATTCAAAGATTAAATTACGAATACAAATAAAAAATTTAAACAAATGCAAGCAATACATGCAAACAACATCACACACCTGAGATTCATAAGGTAAGAAGGCTATGTTGATCTCCTTTAATGTTTTTATTTTCTTAGCAGCACAAGATTTGCATAATTCATTGAAAAGTTCCTCAGGACAGACTGGCACAGAAAAAGAGTTGTTATTTAAAAGTTATGTATATTAAGCAAGTTAATGTTAAAAAGCAAAAACCGAAAAAGATAAAATCGAGCACCAAGAAAACATCCTGTAGGGCGCACTAATATAATTAATAAAGTGATTGATTCGCTGAGACATACCAAATTAGTGTTTAATTCTACATCAATTCTATAAATGTAATTGACAAAGTGTAACAATAAATATATAAAATGAAATTAATATTTGATATGTTCGACAAATATTTCTTTATTTACTGCAAAAAATAAATTCCTTGTTTATTTACTAAAAGTAAATGGTACCTAGTAATTGACATTGCTCTTAACCGAAGAATTTGTGAAAAAGAAACTTCTATGAAAAAAAAAAATAATCTACAGAAGGTATGAAAGAAAACTCATCGATGAGAAAATTATATATTGCAAAACTCGATTCGGTTGGTCGGGTTCTACAAGACATTCAAGACGGATGACAAGAAGTGATACGTCAGCTCAAACATTAACTTTGCATTTTTTAGACATCTTCAGCAGACAAGCAATGCAGCAGATTTCACGCAAACATTCAAAATACCCAAATGCTACACGTAATTTGTATTACGCATAAAGAAAATTTTGTATTTTAAAGAATGAGAAATGAATTAAAGGAGGTATTGTCAGAAGTTGCTATTATAACAAATTTCTTAAAAGACAAAGTTACTTCAAAATTATATAAAAATTAGCTCAATTGTAAAAATATTTGACACCAAAGTAAGATGACTGACCGTGGGGCAAATGTAAAAATCTCAGAATAAATAAATAAATTGATTTTTTTTTTTTGAATAAACAAAATAAGTACTAATATATACCTACTCTGTAACATTGAAATTGCAACAGGGGTGGGAATTTTGTGACCAAACTTGGCAGGAAGCGTTAGCTACTCAGAGGTAGTAAATGATTAAAGTTTCAAAGAAAAGGAACTAAGATGAATACAATTTTTATTTAATAGTAATGTTGTTCCCCCTTATTATTCAGACTTTCTCACTCTTCGGGGTATCGATTCCAAGCAACTTGCAATTCATGCCCGAGAGCTTCTTCTATGAAAGATGCGCTAGGTCCCTACCCATGTCTCACACGTGTTCAATATGCAAAAGGTCGAGAGATCTGGGTTGTCATGGTAATAGATTAACATTGGCCTCTTCGAATCGGTTCATAGATGGTCTTGCTATGTAGGGACGGACATTATCCTGCTGGAAATTTGGGTCTTTCGACTGCTGAAAAAAACGAAGAATATGAGGCTCTACCACTTTGTTAACATATCGCCGAGCGTTCATATTGTCTCGGATGAATACCAAAGGCGACCTACATTCAACATTCCTCTGGCTGTCATACGGTCATCATGAATCCGCAAACAGAATCGGGATTCATCAGTAAAGACTACTCTATGCCATTCCAGATTCCAGTGAATTCTAGACCACTTCAAACGTTGATGTGACCGATAGGATTGCAATCCAAAACCTCTGATTCAACGGTAAAATGTTCGAAAGGTTACAGGACCACCTTCATTACATAACCATTGATCGGAGACTGATCTGACACTGGAAAAGCGGCCTCTTATCGTCATAAGTCGAAAATGGCGGTCCTGCACCTCGTGTGTTTGTTTCCGTCCCCCAGTTCCCTGCCTACGATTCTGAGCTTGAGCTGATAAGAGCGCATGATAGTGAATTGGTTCCGGTTAAGACGATTTGCAATTTCCCTGTACGAAAAACCACCTTTACGTAAGCCAACATTTCGACCTCTGTCGAATTCGCTTAATTGGCGGTAATTTTCACGTTGTGATAACAATATTCAAAGTAATCAAGACTCGTACGAAATACCCACGATAATGAAATAGTACAACCAAAAAACGTCAGATATCCCATTAGCACTTAAACCATTTGAATAAAATATTAATAGTTTACCAACTCTGAGCAATTAATTGATTTGAGAATCAACACTTTTTGGAACTTTTAAGTAATATTTCAAAATATTTTGGTTCCATTTGCAACTACAAAATAAGCATTTATTATTATTATTATTAATTTAATTGTGGAATAATATTCAATCACGTCCATTGCATAAAAATTTATTATTTATTTTTTTAAAATTGTGTTTCAATAAAACACGACCAGAAATGGTAACTGTAAATTTATATAATTTACCATTAACTAATAGAAATGTTAGTAAATTTTAGAAACTTCAGAACAAAGATTATTAGCTAAAGCCATTATTTATTACTAAGCATTTAATACCTGTTGCTCAGTGGGAATGAATGCTATGTTGATTTCTTTTAAATTTTTAATAAACTTGGCTACTCGAGCATGGCATAACTCATTAAATAAAGTGTCGGGACAAGCTGAAGAAAAATAAAAATTAAAAAAAAACTAAATATTTTTGATAATGGACTGTAAATCACCTTCGGTAAAATACACGTGCGCTCCACGGTACATAGGACGTGGACTTTCAAAGTCGTTCATTAATAAATGTACGGATTTTTCGCATGGTGTGATCAAATAAACAGCCTCCATGGAAGGTAAAGGTTCTCTCTTTTTTGCAATATCTTCAACCACTATATAAAAATAATTATTAGTTATGTTACATATATTTAAAACATACATTCAATCAAGTGAAAAGTAATATAAAATAACTCACGCGTGATTCCTTCCGCGGAAATATCGTGCATTTTACAGCAAGCGGATACCATTCTCATCGCAAGCTGATCTACAACCAATACTCTCCATTCTGTGTGTTTTGTAGGTCCATTCTTCTTGGGTCCTTTATGTTTTATAACCTCTTGCATAATTTCTAAAATAAAATTAGGTTATTGTACCCATTTTAATTATAGGAAATACAATTATTTAAAAGAATACGCCGTATCTATGTAATTGATATAACCAAAATAATATAGTTATGTTTGTAATAAACTAATTTTTATTACAGTATTTCCTCTGTCAAAAAATATAATTAAAAAGAAGATTCCTTCAGTCATTAATTCCGATGGAATTTATAATTGACCTAAATTACATTTTCAGAATTTAACACAAATAGCTGAACGGAATAATTCGTGCAATAACTGACTTTATTTACGTTGAAAATATTTACTACCGAACTATAGGTTTTTTGTAGTGTATAATTTGAATAATGTGACGCGACGGTAAAAATAAAGATGCCAACAGATATGTGAAATGCCTTTTACTGAAATTCAGTAAAACTTCTAAGCGATTTTAGTATGCTACAAATCGACTTGTGCAAATCGACTTCTCCCAAAATGTGCAATATGTCAAAATTAAACTTAGATGATATTTTGACTTGTTCAAATACTTTGTGACTCTCCGATTAGTAATACAATTGCTAAAATTCAGCATGGAAAATGTGTTCAAATGAAAACTTAATTTATCTATTCCTACCTCCTACTGGAATAGAAAATCAACTACCCAAATTCATATGCAAGTCACCTACACTATATAAGTCAATATGAGTTGCAATGTAAAGAGCATTAAACAGAATAAACCTAAGAAAAAGGTCAGAAAAAAACAAAAGACGTAAAAAAATGAATAAAAGAACGACCACTAAAGATTAAATATAGAAACAGACTCTACCTTAACTAGAGCAACTTTTTTATGCAATGGAACACATCGAAATAACTTAGAACTCAATAAATACCGAAACGTTCTCAAATTCAAGAGCCGTCTCGAAGTTGTTATCCATGTTCCAGGACGTATTTAACTAGAGCAACTTTTTTATGCAATGGAACACATCGAAATAACTTAGAACTCAATAAATACCGAAACGTTCTCAAATTCAAGAGCCGTCTCGAAGTTGTTATCCATGTTCCAGGACGTATACCGAAAGATATGGAACATTCGAGAAGTTATTTCCCGTAATTCGAAGACGGCAGTGTTAAGAAGATCATTCAAGTCTAAATAAATCATTATTAACGCGTGTGAGATAAATCTACGGTGTATAACCTTGTACGTGACTTTAATGTAAACAAACACAGTGTTAAATAGTTATCCGCGGACTTATCTTCGTGTAAGTGATAGTGTTATACATAAATTATGGTGTGTTTTTATTAAATTTCCTTAGATTTAATTAGTTCGGTTAGTTCAAACGCGTACATATTTTTAGTATAAGTAAAAATAAATTAGATTTATTAATAATAAGAAAATTTACAATACTATAGGATATTTACTATTACTAATTAGTTAGATACCTAACGCCGAGTCTATCGCAAAACATCATTTTTAAAGTAGACCAGTAGATTATTATCAGCAAGACGTGATTTAAATAAATGCTTGTTAATTCTTAACCAACAAGAATGCTTTCAGAAATACTGTTTCTAAATAAACATTCAGGTGAAAGGATTTCTGTGTAAATACTATTTTTAAGTACAATACATTGAACATGTTTTAATTTGTAGGCTCAAATAAGTAAAATATTTGTCACGAAAAGTTCAAAATTAATCTGTTTTAAAAATTCGTGTTTGCAACACTAGAAATATTACTGGAATATGTCAAGTGTGACAGCAGAATGGTTTAAAATACGAAACCTGCAAGGGTTCACTTGTGCAGTATCTGTGCAGTTCAAATATTTGTATGCAATGTATGGTCATCGTGCATTCAATATTCTTAAATAGTATGTAATGTGTGCAATAGTATAGATATGCTTGCAATATCGCACAGTCTGTGTGCATTATTGTGCAATATAAGCTGCAATGAATGGCAAATGTTGCTAGAGCAAATATGGCAGAAATGAAATCTTACTTATACAAGCGCTTAGCTTCTAAATATATCTATTCCCGCAGACTCCTAGTTATAAATTTGAACTGGATATTGTATAATTTAAAATATTTAAATAGCGAATAATTAAATAATTTATAATCTGGCAAAAAAATAGCTCGCCTTTCCGATTTAAGGCTGAACCAAGAAAGAATAACACGTTACGATTTTATAGATAAGTCTAACTCGTGAACACTGTCTTATTTTTCAGTTATCAAGTTTTTCGCACGTTCTGTAACTGTAAATGCAAAGTAACAGGTCCACAGGAATTTACCGAGTTCTAATCTGTCAAAACGGTTCAGATATTTTTTCAAGGACAGTACAATTTACTTTGGTTGTGATTTATATTAATTTGAGCGGTTTGAGCGGAACGAATCTAACAATAGGCGACTAGAGGCTCCGACTACCTGAAGGTGAATACGTCTCTCAACGTTGTTTAATTATATTCTCATTATTTAAAATCAATAAAATGAAGGTCGTTGTAATGTATTATACTTAAATCTTTATTAAAATTCCGTTTAGCTTGAGTTAGTTTTAACCTCGAAGCTGTAAAGAGGTAAAAATAAGTTTTCTGTGAACTCTTTTAAAATATTAAGTAAATATATGTTTGTATGTAAAATGGATAGAAAAACTAAGAAAGGAAGCCCTTATCGTCCAAACAGATCAAAAAAACCGAGATTCCGCGGCAATCAACATACTCTTGAAGAGGATTCTTCTTTTACCAGTGCAAAAATATAACTGATGATAAAGTTCTTGTCGATTACAATGTCGGCTATTGTATTTTAGAATTTTGTTCTGTGTTTTCATCTCTTTGCTTGGATGATTATATGTGCTACTTGTCAACAAAAAATCAAATTTTCTCGGTCGGCCGCACGTGGGCCTTTGATTTAAAATTGGAATGCAATGTGGCTGTGAAAATATCCGTTATACTCCGTCATGTCCATTTATTAATAAGGCATTTGAAGTAAAAAAAGCCTCATTGGAATTGGGAGAAAAGGTATTAAAATCTTTTGTAGCATCATGGATATTGGTCAGGGTTTGGGTATCGGTACATATTATACTTATCTGGATAATTTACATTTGGCTGCATCAACTGTTTATAATCTAATTATTTCTAAAGCTGTGGAAGAAGAAAAAGAGTTAATTTTAGCCTCACACCCGAATGCGAATCCTACACGTCAGAGTTTCTGGTGATGGGAGAGGATTTAATTCACTTTTTGTAGTCACTACGCTTCTAGGGAAATTCAGTAGAAAGTTGTTGATACAGTCGTAAAGTCGAGTTTTTGTCATGGCTGCAACTTATGGATGAATAAAAAAAAGCCGACATCGATTCTTACGAATACTGATATGAAAAACATTAAGAATCTTGCTCGATTAACCACAAAGGAAGCGCTGGAAAAATGGAGGTTGACGCAGTGGTTGAAATGTTCGGAAGGTCCGAAGAAAAGCATGGAGTCAAGTACGTCAAGTATATCGAAAAAGGCGAGTCAAAGACTTTTAAACGTGTCCTTGACATAAATCCTTACAATGATGATCCAGTTGTTGTAAAAAAAAGTGTGTTGAGCACGTCCAGAAGCGTATGGGATCGCGGCTAATCGTGGAATTGGTGACAAAGGTGCTGGTCAATTGACTGATAAGAAGATCAACGAGTTATCTTTGTATTGTGGATTAGCTATCCGCCGTAATCCTGATTCCGTTGAGGATATGAAGCGCGATATATGGGCATATTACTTTCATTAGAGTTCAACTGGTGAGAAACCTCGGCATATGAACTGCCCATCTGGATCATCCAGCTGGTGCAAATGGCGGAAAGCTGCAGCCGAAGGAACTCTGGGTGACTTTCGCCACTTGGATTCACCTCTTACTGATAAAATTTTAAAAGTTTTAAAACCTATTTATGAAAGCCTACCAGATGATTCTTTATTGCATCGTTGTTTGGGTTCCGAAACTCAAAATAACAACGTATCGCTAAATTCTTTAACATGGACGTTTGCACCCAAACATATTCATGCCGGAGTGCAGACAATCGAAAGTGCAAATTATTTATCAGTCTGTATTTTCAATGAAGGTTTTCATCTAATTTTAAATATTATAAAACTTATGGGATTGACAATTGGTCTAGAAACCCATGGGTTTTTTGTTAGGCGCAATGAAGCAAGAATTCAGCGTTCTTAAGTTCGAGCTTCAGATGCTTCAAAAGAAAAAAGAACTGCTCGTCTTGCGGACAGAAACGTTGAAACTAATCTATATGCAGTCGAAGAAGACCCAATGTACGAAGCTGGAATGACTGATTAAAGAAATGTAAGTTATATCTACTATTTTATTAGTTACGCTGCCTGAAACTTAAGGTAAAACTTTAAACGCGTTTTTCGCAAAACTTATTTTTTCGACACGTTTGTCCCAAATCTCAAGTTTTAATCAGCCGATTCGCTTGAAATTTGGCATAAATATTCTTTATATATCCCTCTATGGTATGAAGCAAAAACTAAATTATTTGGAAAAATTCGGAAAAGTTAAAAAATACAGTGAAAAAATCGACCTTTTCTTTGAGTAGTTCATACCATGCTTTTGCACTGATGAAGAATCTACCCTTTTTTCAGATAACCAGAAGAGTAAGAATCGTGACAAGATGGACATGCTCTTTTTTTCCTTCCACTTCAACGACGCATAACTTACTAAAATTTCATTTTTTTTTAATGAAATTTTGTTTATGTACTCTTGAAATATGAACAATAAGTGATAAAAAAATGGATAGTAAAAATATCATTGGCTTTTTTTTATCGAGCGTCTAAAAATTTCCGAAACTCGGGCCTCTAGACTAGAATACCCCCTTAAATATCCGTTTCGTTTGATTTACCTCTTCTAGTAAATTAATATAAAAGCGAAATAATTATATTGTCAAAAACTATGGAATATTAGCAAAATATTTTTATAATTTGTGTAATAATATGCAATACAGTTTTAGGCGTGCAATATTTGTGCAATGTGTGTACCTTTGTTAAATATATGCAATATGTATGTAATATGTTGGCAATATTACAATATTTATGCCATGATTGCACCCGTGGGACAATAATTTTGGGAATGATTACCCCCTCGATGAAACCAATAACAAAAATATAAAATAAATATGACGTTTTTATATAGAATCCAATTTTTACCTAAATATAAAAATGAAGCATGTATTCGATTTATTGCACTATAAATTCTATACAAAAAAAAATCCAGTCTTAGAGAGATCTGAACATTAATAGAATATGAGATTTCATACAGCACCAAACTTTAATTAAAACCTTTCCACGATTACATCATTTATAAATGTGCAGTATAATACGTGAATTATTTAGTTTTACAAAAATATAAGAGATCAAGCAAATTAAAAAACTATAAAATCTATACGCCTTGTTCTCCTCAATTACAGTTCATCTCGCTAGAATGATTTATACTAGAAATAAACATTTTAAATGAGTTAGGCACTTGAAATTTACAACTTTAACAAGAGTTCAAAAGATTTACATTAAATTTTGGTTAGCCTGTATACGATACAGCGATATTTAGTTATACGCGTCCTGGTCAATATTGACATATGTGACGTCACAGATCCCACTTCATTTTCTGGTTAAAATGGTGTAGAACAGCAAATCGATAATTAAAATTTAATACGACTTTAACAATGAATGAAATTGCAAAAATAACAATAACATTCATATTTATAAGCAATTTACAACCCATATTTGTTAATAACACACACGAATCAAATATATCGGCCTAAAACCTACATTATATTTGAGATTTAAAAATTTACTTACTGTGTCCAACTTGTGCTTTTAGAGCCATATTTGTGGCTGTTATTCTTTCAAGATAACAACACTATTCAATATTAGTAATTTTTTACTTTAAACCAAGGCCGACCGTAAATATATATTAAATACGAAAGTGGAAAATCCACAGGAATGGAAATTGGAAGCACATACACACACTAACTAGCGCATGTGCAGTAGTCGAATATATGACTCATTCATTATCTGTTTTCGTAGTAAAACGTGTGAAAGGAAGTAAATTTCAAATAAGTCGTACATTAAATAACATTTTTATTAATTTAACAAAAACTGACATACATAGGTATACTGCTAATTATCCAAATTTGTACGTTAATTTTCAATTTAATTATTTCATTTCTCAGTTAAACTGTTAAAGAATGATATATATACACAATTTTTTAAATACGTATCCATAAAGGTTATTTACCATTACCGTTAAAAACTGAATAGTTATTTCAATTCGTCAATTATTTACTCAAGTAACGTTTAAATTTAATCTCCTATTCAGAATTGTGTACCTATGCTATATATACCAACTGATGGCAACCGATTTTCTATTTAAAAAATACTTTAATTCTTCATTTGCCCCATCCTAGATTACGTAAAAATAATCTTTTAGACTAATTAAAAGAACAATAGACAACACCTTCACGCTACATAGTAGTTTAGTGTTGCAAAAAACGTTTTTTTCTGTTCGTTTTTTTCTTGAATAAAACAATTTTATGCTGAAAAAAACAGTTTTGTGTTTTTTTCTACCGCTAGAGCGTAGTATGTAGAATGATTATAAACGAAATTGGTATTATAATTGTTTGCAGGCCCGCGCCTAGCACTTTTGGCGCTCTTGTGCAAATTTAAATTAACGCCCCAAATTTGTATTACGTTAATATGTAAGTATACAGATACCAGTTAAGTTAGGTATCATTATCCACTATCGAAAAATTATTTTAAAAAGTATTTTCATAAATTTTTTTCATTTTTATATTTTACAAGTACATAAGCCATACAAGTATTTTTTCATTGAGGTACATAACATAATTATAAACTTATAGAAAACAGAAATATATTCTAACAGTATTACAACTCAAAATGTTTGTATTTTAGTTTCAAATGTAAAATGTGATACAAAAGCACAAGAAATAAAAAAATATTTAAAACATTAAAAATACTTTATATATCACAGGACGAAACTGATCGACAAATAAAAACGAAACAATCTATTATTTTAATAATGCAACATGTCACCTTTTAAAGGTTAATATCCAGGTATTAGATATTGTTATTAATATTTTAGCTAAGTAAATTGAGCTTTCCGTGCTTTAATTTTTGCAAATTATTTAATTAAATCTTCGGTGTCTAATTCTTTTAGCTGGTTCGTTTCTATTGAAATGATAGCAAGATTACTTAGTCGGTTTTGCCCTATGGTCGATCTTAAATAATTTTTTGTAAATATTGCAATTCTTTAACAAGCTCCACGACAGTTATGTCTCGTTCATTGCGAGTTTTGTCGTTTAATAAATTTTTAACTTTTTTACATAATTCTAATTGTTCGTTTTCAGAATAATTTTTTAATTTATCGATATTCCATAAAAACGAGAAATTATTAGATTAAGAAGAAAGTAATTGGAATCTCTCATCCACTGATGTTATGATTACATCTAGAGCATTAAAACAACAATCAACTTTGTCCTTTAAAGTTTCGACTTGGATCGGTTCATTTGTCACATTCATAATCAAAATGTTTTTTTTATTTTTCGCTTTTTTTGAGCTCTTTGTTTTTTGAATTTAGGTTCTTTAGCATCAATCAATCAATAGATCATTAAAACCTTTATCGGATCGATAAGCTTTCAAAAAATTATTCATACTATTTAAATGATTACAACACTGAGCAACATCAAAGTTCGGTTTTTGAATAATTTTACTAACAATGTTAACTTTACTTAAAATATTATACCACAATATAATAATGAAAATAAACTCAAAATTTTTGCAACTTTTGGGACAACGATGCAGCCAAGTTTTTTACGTTATTTGCAAAGTTTCCTTCGCTTATTTCAAATAGAGCATCATAAACCTCATCCCCAAGATAATACCTTAAAGGAGTTATATTGCATCTATTCTACTAGACCATCGAGTATCCGATAAAGGTTTTTAAGATAAATTTGTTACATTAGATAAATTAGATTTTAGAATTGACGAGCGTTTAGTAGAAGCTGAAAAAAATACAAACAGTTCTTGAACTAAAGAAAGAAAATTGATGCTCAAAGTATTCGATTTTGCGGCATCATTGACGACTAAATTTATGGTATGATTGCAACAAGGAACAAAGAAAGCTTGCGGGTTGAAATCCATACTTGCCCCATTGTCGTAACCCTGACCCCGCAAATTGTTGATATTTAAGCCTTCTTTCTCTAACGCCGACAAAAGAAATTTTGTCAAGCCTTCACCCGACACATCATCTATAAGACAAAATAATAAAAAATGTTCTCCTATACTAATTTCAGTGCTCTTTAAATTAACAAATCTTATACAAACTGAGATTTGTCTTTGGTGACTAGAGTCAAGAGTGCAGTCTAATAATATGGAATAATATTTTGCCTTTTTAGTTAGTTCTAAAATTTTGGATTTTATATTTTCATCGATCAAGTTGATTACATCAATTTCTATTTTATCCCCGAGATAGTTTTTGTGATCTTTTATTTGAGAGCGTTTTGTATGTTCTGACATAATCGGGTCGAATAAGGAAATCATTTCTATGCATTTTAAAAAGTTACCATTGTTTGTCTCAAACAACTTATTACTACTTCTACGAAAAACTAAATTTTGCTGACTTAAAAACTGAATCACGTAGAAATTTCTTTCTATAACAGCTTGTCAGTATTTAGTTTCTCTGTTTATTACATTTTGAATTTCAGAATCAATTATTTCATTTTTATTAAAACGGTTATAAAGATCTAGCAATTTTAGAACATTTTCGATATGTAACTTGCTCTTTTCATGAATGTTTAAATGTTAAATGCTGCCAGTCATTGTAACCAGATTCATCACTAAGGCGAACAGATTTCAACTCGGTATCATTAAAAATTTTGCAACAGTAAAGTGAATTTTTTATTTTGGAATACAACAACCAAAAACGCTCAATTTCTTGTTTGTTCGGTAAAATTCTAAAGAAGTAACTATTGATCTCAGATAAATATCCTTTCTGTTTTGATAATGAGCAGGGCCACTTTCTACTAATTTTTGAATATTATTAGGACGTAATTTCTTTGGCCATGGTGCAGCATTTTTCGAAAGTTGACTCATATTTTCCGTTCTGGTAATTTTTGAAGATGTTGATTTCTCATTATCAGCGGAACTTGAAGATGTTGATGGATTGCTTTCTAGAAGATAAGTTTCTTGTCTGCTGCTGATACTTGTTTCAAGTACAAGTTCAGAATATTAGGATTCAGCTGTCCCAGTAAACACACGACGTCCCAGTAAGTGACGTTCGTTTTATGTCCAAATGATGTCTTTACATCTCGGGCTTTAAAACGGACCTCTTTAGGATGTCTTTAATAGGACAGGATGTCAATGAAGAACGTACGATGAGATGTCCTATGCGGGAAAACAAATTTGGGCGTTTGACAATTCATATTTTTAATCAAATTTTAAAAAAATTGAAAAGGAGAATTTTCATATTACCCAATGCGAATGTTTATTTATAATTACTTATCAAATAAAATTAGAACAGAATTATGCATTCATTATATATAAATATAAATTAATCAATGATATAAATATAGGACAGTTAAATAAATATTATCCATCTATCAATTTCGGTTACTCTAGTTAATCTTTCTTTTGATATAACAAATATTTTGAAGATGTTGATGTGTGTGATTTACTTCAACCACACCAATAATCGGTTTTCGTACATAAACGAGACAAATGCAAACTTAGTGCGCGTGCCCACTTTCCTTCTTGTTCTCTGGTTACTACTCAACACCCGTACCTTTGACCCGTACGCTCCTTTAGTATATCAGAGTGGTACACTCTGTTTGCACTTTGTATTTGTTTTTGTTGGTGTTTTGACTACTTTATTTATCTGTTCTTTTTATTATCTAACGTTTTTTGGGTGTTTTAGTACATAAACAAGTTTATTTGGTTTTTGGTACCTTGTATTCATTTATTATGTATCAAAATCATCATTTATAATTATTATTTTGAATTACTAAAAATTAATACAACATTTTTCAAAATTAAAAGATCACAATTATTGATAAAAGTGATTTAAAACCCCATCTCGCGTGCACACCTATGCGGTGAATTGAAAATATTTATTTTGTGCAAAAAAAAATTTTTTACTCAAAAAAATATTAAAAAAATATTTTCTTTGTATTAAAGGTTTAAAACGGTGACGTTATCACACGACTTTTAATGTCGCGATTCACAATAATTCATCTAAAAATTCACCCACTACCTGTCAACATGACCGATAAGGTACAAAATCGCTTATCTAACTAAGAAAGTTTAACGTCCCAATCAACAAGGAAACATTTTTGAAATGTTTTTTTCAACGTTTTACAAAAGATTACATTTTTAAAAACATTGCAAAAACGTCTTAATGGCCAGAATTACGTTTCAGTCAATATTAGAAAAACATTCTAAAAATGTTTAAAAAATATTATTTATAATATTATTTATATATATTTACAATATTTGACAAATGTTACATTAATGTATAAAAAATGTATAATCAACGCTTTTTTTAAATATTGCAATATACTTAAGGGCAGTTCTACAATCATAGTATAAATGTAAGTTTAGCTATACTTGCTTTAATTTTAAAATACTGACATATTTGGCTGTTAGTTTTATTTATACTAACCAATAACACAGCCAATAACGACAGCATTTTACAATCAAACTAAGTATAAGCATTGAATAATAAATGTAAGAAGAAATGCAACTTAAGGGGCGATATCGTATCGACTGCTTGGATCGAGATATAGAGGTCGCCACGTTCGTATTGGATCGAGATTTTTCAGTTCTTGCGTGTCTGTCGACTTGTAAACTTCGGGATTGAATTGAAAGTTTTTCTTGGGTTAACATTGCGATACGATTTTTGAAATTCTGGTAGTAGTAATGTTTGTTTGAACTTTTGTTTAGTTTAAGTGTAAATATATTATTGATTTATTTTTAAAATGGGAAAAGTTACAGATCACGGTTGTGTTTATATTAATTGTGAAAATCATAATACCGAAAACAAAGGTACTAGTTTTCTTAAGTTTTTATTAGTGATAAAGTGCGTGCCAAAGAATGTTAGAAAAACTGTGGAAATATAAACATTGCCACAATGGACTTGGAAGATTTAAAACAAAAGAAGATTTGTGAGAAGCATCTTCGGATATAATGTATAACAACAAAAGGAAATTTTAAACACACTGCAGTTCTTGTTCTACACCTTCAATCAGGTAAATATTTTTAAAATTTTGTTTTCTACCAAACGTTTAAAAATGGTTTAAATTAGCATCGGAGAATCTCCTTGTCCGGATTCTTCTTCTTCTTGTTGCACTTAATTGTACAATAACTTAAAATAATTACTGTAAATCAGTAGCTAAGATCGCTATTATTTTCTACGATCAATGATCGCAATCATGGTATTTAGAATTAATTAGTAATCGACTGTTGCTAAAAAGTCGCTCGTGTAAAGTTAGTCATAAATCTAGCCATAAACATTCGATTTTCGTTTTCCGGGATACAATAACGTTTGGAGTTTGGAAAATCAACATATCTAAGTATTTTTTAATATTGTTTCTAAACAATAAATTAATTAAAATTTGTTCATATTTAGATTTAAAAAAAATATTTACAAAAATTCACAGAAAATATATACTACTGTGACGTTTTTTTTCGACATGACGTGCTATTTGAATTCTGATGCAAACTTACGAACAAATAGTTTAAAGCATTAATAAACAACATATTAAAAAATAAGTGTCGTTCTTTCGTAAATTAAATGTTTCTATTTGAAATTGACCCTGAAAAGATTGTTGAGTAATTAGTAATAACTCGTGTTGATATTTGTCTCAAACATAAGATTTATATATTAAAAATAAATTTGCAATTCTTTTCAAATACGTATTGTCATTTGTAGTTAATGCTTATTGTTTTTAACTTCCTGTGTTTTTATGATTTACCTTGGTGTTTATATAAAGCTAGGTTTTTCCCTAAATGCTGAATGTGTGACACAAATTTTATAAACGTTCTTTCCTAGAAGAGTTTTCTAATTCTCTTTGAAAAAAATGCATTGTTAAATTTCTGTAAACAAAAAAAATATAATTCAATGTTTAAATTCATGTTACGTTTTTATTAAAAAATCTGTATGTGGTTTAAAATTCTTACGAGGAAAAGAGCAAAGGGGTTATTTACCTACAAAATTTTACGATTTTCCGTGAACTACCTGGATACTTAAAGTTTATTATACATTTATTAAAGTAAATATTATAGTGTTATATTATTCTTATTTGTTTATGCGATAATTAAAAGTTTTAATTTCTTTTCCACAACCGCAATTGTTATTTTATAAGCGATCAATGATTGCGATCGTTATTGTACAGACGCTCGATATCGCGATCATTATTTTGCATAATGATCGATTCATCGTAATTGCATAATCGCTCTGACCATTGCTTTAAATGTTTTTTATTGATGTTGGCATCTCGAATAAAAATATCGTTTTTGTAAATGTTAGGGCCGCATTTTTTTAGCACCTTGTCTAATAAATACTTAGTTTTTTAAAAAATAAAAAAAATTATAAACAAAATCCTTTTATGTTTATTTTAGCATGCTGAAAGCACTTCAATACAAATCCAACAATACATAAAATATTTTTACAATTGTTTAAAAAAAAATCGCAAAAGTTTTGAAAATACTAATACTAATTGCATTTTTAAAACTTTATTTTTAAAATACTAACAACTTAATTTTTTTTTACTTTTTGGGCTTATTTAGTATAATTTTTTACAGAAGCTGTAATTGTTGATATGAACATCAACCTAAGATACTCAAATATAGTAGTTTCTCAAACATATGGAAGAAAACGTCGATTGTTATTTATTGATGACGATCGTGAAGACGAATAAATTTATTCTTTCTACAGCTCCAGTTCACTAAACGAAGGTATAAGTAGACAAGCAATAATACGTAATTTTTTTAATATATGTTTTATACTTGAAGATACGTCCTATAATATTTTGAAGATACCGGAACGACCACATTGTGTTCTCAAATTCGTCAAGCCGTTAAGTTTTGACTAAACTACGCAACATAGTGATACAAATGGATTCTCCGTCAAAAATCCTTTTAAAGGATGAATTGGTCAATTATTCTTTCAGAAATTTAACATTAATTTTAATTTAAAATTATTTAAATTACCAGTCCACTAATAACAAATTCGTTTACATATGTTTCGAGCTTTAAAATAATGATGCTCATCTTCAGAAAATCTACAAAAATATTTACAACTTTTTAAATACAAAAATGTCATCAACATATCTTTTCCAAAATATTATTTTTTGTAAGAAAATTTGGTGTTCAGAAATATATTTACTTTCTAAATTGTTTAAGAAGATTTCAGTAAAAATAAGTGATAAATTTGATAATCAATTTTTTAAACAAAATCTAGGTCTTTCAATGGGTTCTCCTTTATCACTTTTCTCAATTTTTTTAAGAAATTAAGGAAAGGTAACGATTTCAAGTTTTCTTTTTCTAATGAAATATTTATTTAATTTTTAAGCTACTTAAAGGTAGTAAAAATAAAGCTATTTAAGCTGTATAGTTGTTTCTGAAAGGTGGTTTACAGTTCCTTTAGAGCTTCTTTAAAACTTTGCTAGTACCACAAAGAGCTGTATAAGCCCGATTTTAATGCATTAAAGGAGCTACCTAACAGCAACATAACTGCGGAATTTTTAGCTACTTAAACGCTTCATGGAGGTTTTAGTTTTTTCACAAACCACTTAAAAGTGTTCTAAAGAGTAACTTTAAAAGCTAAAGTAGTTATAAAAAAGCCGGTTTTAGCTGCAATTTGCTCACTGGGAAATTCTTCAATTACTAGAGTTCATTTATATTAAAATATCAAATAATTTTTTGTTGAACTAGCAAACCAATTTCAATTACGATATTAAACTTAATTTTTTTTATATTTGTTTCTAAATTGCGCCATCTTCCTTTTTTAAAATAATTAACATTTAACATTTTGTAAAACTTACATTTTTTTAATTATCTAGTTACAAATTTTTAAATTTGAGATTGTTCGAAAAAATGTAAGTTTTTAACTTTTTGTAATCTTAACTTTTTATAAGTTTTATAATTTATTATTGGTGGACTGGTAATTTGAATAATTTAAAAAATTAACGAATAATAACAATAAATCCCCATAACAATTTTCTTTTAATTTAATTTCCATTGTTTTAGTTATTTCTATGTTTTCGATTTATATTTTACAAAAATAAATAAATATTTGAATATACATATTTTTTTGTTTTCTTAAATATAAAGCATGATATTGTTTAAGTTTATTTGACATTGACTTGTGTCGTAACAATACAAGCTATTGTTTATGATATTAACCTGTTTTGAACAGGTAAACGGTAAAGTAAACACAAATATAAGAAAAGGTTCTAACTGGTACTTCATAAGAAATAAGTAAGTTCGCAAAATAAAAACCACGATTTTGCAGATGGCAGCAGGTCTTAGTCTATTAGTTTATGAAAAGAGGGGGTACAGACGGGTAAAAAAAGAGAAACAAGAGAGATAAAACTACAGTACGATTTTTAACACACTAGTTGCGCCTCTTCTTAAATTATTACTCAATGGTATAAGTTAACTGACATTTATACGATTATTATAGAAACAGCCCTAAAATGCTTACAAAATATAGATAATACAATCTTTGTGGACTCAAAATACTTCAATTTCATATGGCTGCAAACGCATTTGGTCCCTATAACAAAAATTAACACATTCACATAAAAGTAAAACAAACGTTATTCATGTAATTATTTTATATTAATTGAAATAATTATAATAATCCTCACAAAAATTTTCCAATTCATCAAGTTTTTTTATTTTATGGATAGGATCCTATGGAGTGGAGGAACGGCAACAATAAAAACAACCTTTATCTGTTGTTAAGGCCTGAACAATAAACCCAGATAGCACAGTCAGTTTGATACAAGGTTAAAACAAACTTGTTTTAACAATCATGTAGACTGGAAACAAACTTGTCTGGAAACTTATATCAAGCATAATTCAAGCTTACTAGTTACCGCTACCACAAGCTTATTTTATAAAGCTTGAAAAAAGCTTATTAGACAAGCTGGAAAAAATTATGTTGGGCAAACTTGAAATAACCATGTTGAACAAGCTTGAAAGAAGCGTGTTAAGCATTTTTTTCATTTTGAATCGATTTATTTTCCAAAAAAAAGTGGACTAAGATATAAAAAAATACATTGTGTTAGATAATATAATATAAACTAAAAAAGGAATAACATAACAGTATAAACTATGAAACGGTTCGCCTCCTGGTGAGTGGTAAATTTCGGTTTTAATCAAATTAATGATTCCTTCTTGTAGGAGGTTGGATGAAAGCAACTACTTCAGTACTATTGCGACGTTTCGTGCTCGTGATGAACACTTCATCAGGCTCGCTAACACTGGTTCATGTAATTTTTTTCTAAAATAATTAAGCTATAATTAATACATTTAAGTTCAAAACGTTAATTTGTACATCGTGCACATATTTAAAACGTACGAATCCAACCTCCTACAAGAAGGAATCATTAATTTGATTAAAACCGAAGTATAAACTATATATGAAGAAATCGTTAAGCAATTGTAGTTTTTCCTGCTGAGTTTCCACATTGGATCGATTTCTTTGATTTCTAAAAAAAAAGAATTGAACTAGAACAAAAACATGCTAAGGAATAAAAGTAAATGTATATTTTCTTAATAATGTGTTGTATGTTCACCTTAAAGAAATGTGAATCCGTTTATTAAAATACCAAATACAAAAACAAAATTGAAAATTTAATTATAGCTGAATAAAAACTTGTAGATAAAATGATATATTTTCTAAGTTACTAGCTGTTAGTCTACTTCTTCTGTGGTTAATACAAATAGCATAAGTGAAAAACGATTTGGTCGAATTTAATACAACTAATCGAACTAATACAAAAATATATAAATTATTAACAAATGTTAAGATATGTTACTTTTGATTTCAGGTTATAAACATGTTTATGCCCATTCGGGGTTTTTTAATAATTTGTTAAAACAGAAAATCATTTCAAGATATGTAACTGAAAATTATGAATTTAATAAAAGAATCGATACATCAGTAGTCATATAAATTGACCGTTAAAATGAAAATAGAGGTCAGTGATAAAAACATTCCACACTATTTAAGATTAAGGAGTATGGTTTTTTACAAGTTTTTTATGGTTGTACTACACTTTATTACAACACGTGTATAACATAACCTCAACAAAAATTGAATTACTCGATTAGTGTATTTAATTCATTTTACAGTTAGGATTTAAAATAAATACTCACGTTACTTTTTTCGAAGAACAGTAGTTACACAACAAACCGCAACAATAACAAAATAAAAATTGTAAGCTGCCTATTCAACGGTAAAAACAAGGTAAAATGGCTAAGTTCAAACATCGTTGCCGCTATTTAGAAAAACATACTGATTTTTTAGGTTAACGTACTTTTTGCAATAACTTCGAACATAACGAATTTTAAAACTGCATAGACCAAGGATGTTTATTCGTAGGAAAAACTAACATTACGATTTTTATGTATCTATTTTTTTAGCCAATTAAAAGATGTTACAATATACTTATGGCGCACCTTTCAAATCAATCTTTGTTATAATTATTATTTAAAGAAAACGTACTGAAATCAGTTACAAAAGTATTGACGTATTTTTACTTGAGCAAAAATATGCTGATTCAGTACAAATGTATACTAGCTTGGGCATTGACTAAGCTACTGCTAAGCTACTTAACGAAGCATTCCGACGACTTTCGGATATCACCGTTGCCAAAATAATAGCAGAGCTTGTTACGATTTTTTTAAAGCTTATTACCAAGGCTTATTACAAGCTTGTTTCATAGTTGAAGTGAAAGTTTAACATTGCAAGCACAACCAAGTCAGAAACAAACTGGTTGTAAGCTTACATGCTACCTGGGTAATAAACTTGCAATAAGCTTATTTTGCAAACTTGCTTCAAACTTTCCAACCAAGCTTCAAGTTTGATTTAAGGTTAATTCAAGCTTCATGTTTGAAACTTGCTTTAAGCTTGACATGACAAGTTAAAAGCAAACTTGCCGTAAGCTTACGTGCTATCTGGGAAGGTTGTTTTTATTGTTCCCGTTCCTCCACATCGAACGATCCTATCCATAAAATAAAGACTAATTATGCATGTACCTCTTTGTGTAAAAACGAAAACCAGAACAACTAACAATCCAAGATTTTGAAGCTTTGTACACACAAAATAATGCTGCATCAATATCAGAAAAAATTACATACCAAGATTAATTGGTTATTGTGCACGTTCAAATCTCCCATTTGGCCAACATCATATCAATTTTATAACCTTAAAACATCACAAAGAATAGAAATCATGAAGTACATAGAATGAACGTTTTAGTGTACCACTGCTGTAACAAATAATATTAGACAGCAAAATTTCTTGCAACAAAAAACGTACCATCATAATAAATGCTGACATGTACTAGAATTATCTATTTGAGTTTCACTAGAACGCAAATTAGAAAACGATTAAACTGATACACTAACAATACATTACACAGCATAGCGAGCAATGCCATGGAAATTGTTGATTCGTTGAAGCTTAAAATATAATGCAATTATAATTTACAAAATCACCATCTTTTCAGGCAGGTACTGGTACTTTGCGCAAACGCGGTTATTAAGTACTTAATTCAAATTTGCAAGAATTTTTTTAGAAAAACGGAAAGGTTTAATATGTAGTTATTAGTAATATGTGACAAAATTTTATATAGTTGTGTTTTTATTACAATATATAAAAGAAAAAAGTGTATAGGTGAAAGCAAACAAAAGTATAATTTCTAATAAAGTAAAAACGTTTTTTGTTACTAAAAAATGTTTTAGAAAACATTTTTAAAATATTTCAATATCAATGTTTAAATGAAATATTTTTAAAACGCAACAAAAATATTTTTTTGAAAAACATTTTTTATTTCGACTATTTTAAAACGTTATAACGTTTTTAAAACATGAAAAAAAACGTTTCCTTGCTGATTGGGGTTATCGCGTTATTCTTGGTAACAGCGTCTTAGTGCATAGTTATGATTAGTGTGCGATTTCTCGTATTGTATTCCTGGTTCCATAATAATTAGTTAGGTAGTTACGTCTAGAAATAATTTTGTTTTCAACCACATTCCTCTGATGAAACATAAATGCGAAACCTATAAAAATTCTGAATGAATTTGCAAAACTGACGTGTTTACAAAAAATTTTTTAAAAACGATTTAATCAATTTTTAACTGGTTATAATCGATCATCTCTTATGATTTAATAAATAATAGAATCGTCAAAAAGATCAATCAATAATTCTACAAAAGAAGTATCAATTTATCAATTCTTTAATTTAGAAAAATGTAAATTATGACTATACATACAAATACCAAAATAAGTTTTTTGTATTTTTGTATTTTTGTATCGGCTCTACATGACGAAAATATATAAAGTTTCGCACATTGCAAGCTCAGACAGCTTGTTCGCTCGTTGCAAGCCATATTTCAAGCTCAAACATGAATAAAATTAGATTTGTTTGAGTTCACACAATTCATGTTATCATGTTACGTATTCCGTATTTAATAAATTTAATATTATTGAAAAAACCCAGTTTGGATTTCGTAAAGGATTGTCTTACTACAAATGCTTTAACAAAAGCATTTGAAGTTATAACTGAAACTTTAGAAAAGAAAAAAAAGGTGGCCAGCATTAACATTGACTTTTCAAAAGCATTTGACACAGTATACCATGATGTACTTTTTAACAAGTTGTTCATGTATGGAATGCGTGGTAAACCACTTGATTGGAATAAAAGTTACGTAAAAGGCAGATCTCAATGTATTTGCTGGAATGGTATATATCAGAAAATAAATGGCTTAAAAGGAGTGTGTTCCTCAAGGAAGCATTTTGGGTCCTGTCCTTTTTATTATATACAGTAATGATTTATGCAAAACAGTAAATGAAGTTGAAATCGTACAATATGCAGACGATTTATCTTGCATAATATCAGACACCGATGTTAAAAATGTGTTAAATAGAATTGGTAAGTGTAAACAATCTGTCAAAGTATGGGCTCAAAATAATGCGTTGGCACTTAACTCGGATAAAACATGCATCATACACCATACATTATCAAATCATACTTACAATGAAATAGATGTAATAAGTACCAATAGCGTCAAATTTTTGGGTACATACTTTGATCAGAAATTAAATCACAGCATTGTGATTATGTAATCAAGTGCATCAATCAAACACGTTATCTGATAATTAGATTAAGAAAATTTGTAACTGTAGATGTCTTAAAGCTGCTTTATTTTGGCTATGTACACAGTCACGTCTACAATACGGTATTATGTGTTGGAGAAATTCGAGTAACGCGAAAAGAGTCTTTACGCTACAAAAAAGAAAAATAAGAGCTATCTTGAAAAAATCTCGAACTACTTCATGCCGACCACTTTTTAAAAAACTTAGCATATTACCCTTTCAATCGCTTTATTATTGTTCAATGTTTGTTATAATGCTAAACAAAATTATAACAAACTATTCAAAGTTACGGATGTTAACAAGAGATACGATACTCGATTTAAAGAAATGAATTCACTGGCATTACCTCAACATAGAACCGAATTGTACCACAATAATTTTACTTATCAATTACACTGTACAATAATTTGCCACTTAAGATTAAGACACATAATACTAAAATATTCAAGAATAAAATTGTTAAAATGTTATTGTATAATTGCTGTTATTCAATAACTGAATTTGAGAGATTATGTAATGTTAATAACCAAGGTTAAATTGCTGCAATATTTATGACTAGTCCCTCATATCATAGCTGTATGATCTAAAGGCAATAAATGATGATTATTATTATTATTGTTATTGTTATTGTTATTGTTATTGTTATTGTTATTGTTATTGTTATTGTTATTGTTATTGTTATTGTTATTGTTATTGTTATTGTTATTGTTATTGTTATTGTTATTGCTATTGCTATTGCTACTGCTACTGCTACTGCTATTGCTATTGCTACTGCTACTGCTATTGCTATTGCTATTGCTATTGCTATTGCTATTGCTATTGCTATTGCTGTTGCTGTTGCTGTTGCTATTGCTATTGCTATTGCTATTGCTATTGCTATTGCTATTGCTATTGCTATTGCTATTGCTATTGCTATTGCTATTGCTATTGCTATTGCTATTGCTATTGCTATTGCTATTGCTATTGCTATTGCTATTGCTATTGCTATTGCTATTGCTATTGCTATTGCTATTGCTATTGCTATTGTTATTGTTATTGTTATTGTTATTGTTATTGTTATTGTTATTGTTATTGTTATTGTTATTGTTATTGTTATTGTTATTATTCGATCGAATAAATGCTATTATTGCGTATTCTCATTTGGAAAATATATTATTTTCGAGAAGTAATTCGGTTCCCTCGCCTCAAAGAGTAAAAATAAAAAAATAAACAAACAAAAAACAATGTAATAGCTAGCAATTCGTTACTGGTTTTTTTATCATTATAAATTTTGTTTTGACAATGTTGTTTGTTGCTTTATCTTTTTTTTTTGAGTTTTGAAGCTTTTCGGCGCCTTCGGCGGCTCGGAGCCGTCGTGCACCACACGATTTTGCCCTTATGTACGGCGCGGGACTGATTGTTACATTAAAAAAAAAGCATAAGAAAGACCCCGCGATTGAAAAAAAAACAAAACGTAGAAAACGTAGAAAAACTAGAAAATGATGCCCCGTTTTTATTCAATAGTAATCGGTTGGATCAATTTATAACGTAAATAAACTTAAAATATCTGAGATTGTGGATTGCACTCGTTGTCACGCGAAGAAAATAATATAAATTTTTTCTCCATTTTTGTATTTATATATATATTATATATACACTAATTTATATATTACTATCACTAGTCTGAACTTTTTAACCTTATCTAAAACTGATGCTTGTTTATCTTAACCACACGTACGCAACGTATTTATATTTCACTAGCACCGGCACTTTATTTATTTATCTTCACACGCGTTAATCACTTATTTATTTTAAATAAATCTTCTCAATTCCATTCGAAAAACTGGCCTATGCTTCTTTTGAACCGTTTTTATATATTTCTGTTATCTGTCTCTAGAATGTTCAACATTCTTCGGTCATTGTCTCGAATTTGACAATAACTTCGCGAACATTTAATATGTAAGATTTTTTTCAATTGCGGTCAGTCGTCAAGCGGGTGACACCCGAATCGGGCCGCAAAGATATAAAGATTATTACAAGAACATCCTGGTGGACAACGCAATATCATCAGACGTTCGGTTGAATGAAGCTAACTTCACATTTATGCAAGGCAATGACCCCAAACACATATCAAGGCCATGTAAAGATTTTCTCCACAAAATGTCTTGCAAGTCATGGCATGGTTACCGCAAAGCCCCGATTTGAACCCTATATAGAGCTTCTGCGGAATGAATTGGATAGGCGGATACGAAAAGAAAAGTTATCCTCTTAACAGCAGCTCTGGTCATCGTTGAAAAAGGAACGGTAGAAAATTCCGGCTAAAATTTTAACAAAACTTTGAGACAAAAATTTGAAAAAAAAAATACTTTTTTATGTTATTAATGTTATTATTAATAAATACTGTTTGAGTTTTTTTAATTTCTTATTTTTAATGAATAAATATTCTCAACTTTTTCAAATTTTGATTGTTTCTTCGCTTTCTCCTTTATCGATTTTCAATCAAAGAGTAAGTGTTCATACTTATGTGAGCAGTAGTGTACATCTTTGGTGTATATCAATGAGGTAGGCAGAAAGGGGGAGGGGGTGGTGAACAAGGGACAATAAATAAAAATGAAAAAGGAAAATGTGAAATAATTTTTTGTTGATACTTATTCACAGTAATTTAATGACTTTAAAAATCATTGTTTTATTATTAATTTACAATTGCAAATATGTAGCGTTTCATTTCGTTTATTTCAAAGATAAATAAATTGACTTAAATATAAATCTTATTAAAAATGCGTTTTTAAAGTTTTAATATTGAAATGATCTTCTTTTGCAGCATCGACCACCCGCCGTCACTGTCCAAAACCCCATGAACAAATCTTGCTTTCTGAAAAATTGCATTACGCAAGCGTAGTAGTTGAAATTCTGCGGGACCGTCCCGTAATGACAGTTGTAATCCCGCATTGCAATATCTAATAAAATAATCCCACAAATCATAGATCAGTTATTCGAAGTCGGAAGTGTTAAGAAGATGTTTATATAAATAAGTGATTAACGCGTGTGTACGAAATAAATATAAAAGAGTATAATCGTACGTGCCTTTAATGTAAACAAGTGTTAATTTTAGATAAACAGAAGTTATCCGCGGCCAGTATTTTTCGAGTGATTGTAATATATAAATTAATGTGTTTTTCTTAAATATCGTTAGATTTAATTAGTTCGTGTAGTTATAAACGTGTAAATATTTTGTTATAAATAAATTAGTTTTAAAATCGTTACAATATACACGCAACGCAACATCAAGCAGTGTGTGTTGCAACCGTGTTTGTGTGGTATACGTGAATGTGAGTCTGATCGCTTTATTTTGTTTCGCGCGACAACTGCAAGAGTGAGAGATAAAAAAGGTATATTATTAGTCAAGCAAAAATCAAGGTTGTAGTGATTGAATTGTTTTGTTTTCGAATTAGCGCTTAATTGATAACTCGTATTTGTCAGTTTCGATAGAAAACTAATTTGTTGGCTAATGCAATGCCGCCGACCGCGGAAAAGTGAAGTGTTAAGTTTACTGAACACACACGCAAAAAGAATTGTCTTTCTTACAAAAGTGTAACATTTTCGGACGTAGTATAGTACGTTGCAACAAATGTAATGAAACATTTTCTGTTGCTCATAGTGGCAAATATGATATAGGTACAAAAACATTTGACATCGGACAAGAAAAAGAAAGCACTGACCGCCGCTAGTACGTCGTCGTCAATAACTTTCTTACTTCCGTCAAGAAAAATACGGCGACAAAGAATCAGAATCTGCAAAAGCTAAAGACTTTTGGGCTTTCCATACGGTATATCACAATCAAAGCTTTCGATCGATGGAATGCACTTCCAAATTAATTCAAAAAGTTTTTAATAAATTTTGTTGCGAGAAAACTAAGTGCAAAGCTATAGCTAAGAATGCGATTGCGCCGTATTATGTAGATATTATGAAGACAAAACTTGACGATGTTTCATTTATCTGTATCTGCACAGATGCTTCGAACCATAAAGACATAAAAATATTTCCAACGTTGGTAAGCCATTTTCACCCTACAAAAGTGGCATTATAATGTCAAAATAATTAGATCCTGTGAATTTACCTGGCAACACCGCAGGTATTATGTACGATTCGTTAATGGAAATTCTTGAAAAACACAACCTTAAATATAGTGGTTACCTTTTTGGAGATAACATCAACACAAATTTTGATGGTGGTTAACGTGAAGGCCAATGTAACGTTTTCAGAAAACTCGAAGAGGGCTTAAAAAGACAAATATTGGTGTGGGCTGCACAACACATATCTGACACAACGCCATTCAAACAGCAGTAGATTTGTTATCAGTTGACGTAGAACGTATAGTTACGAAGATTTACAATGCAAAAGGATATTGGGATACAGTAAAACAAGATGGCTTGCACTTATTCCTGCGGTTGAGAGAATTTTACAAATGTATTCGCCATTGAAATCATACTTTTTTATCGCAAGATAAATGCCTTGCTGTTCTACGCCATTTTTTTTTCAAATGACTGTTCAGATCTATGGTTAAAATTTGTTCATGCACAAGCATCAGTATTTAACGATTCTGCAAAATTATAAAAAAATACTATGTTCCATTCTGGATAAATTTCGTGTCGTTGTTCTTACACAAGCTAAGCTTTCGTTACACGTCACAGTGGACACCTGACGTGACGTGTGACGAAAGCTTAGCTTGTGCAAGAACGACAACCGGAAATTATCCAGAATAGAAAATTGTATTAATAATGCAACCCGTGGAAATTCTACTATGATGGAAGTCGACAAAACAAGCTTTACAGAAGCGTTACGCCTGTTTGTGATTTACAAAACAAATACACAAACCGCTTAGAAAACGATTATATTCCTCTCACGATAAGAAGTGAGTTACCGAAACTTCTGGAGAATGGTCCAATCGATAGAAATTATTTTATGGGTCATGTTCGTAACTTTTATTACAACTGCATCCAGTATCGGCAAAAGTATATATAATACATCAATATACAATGAATATAAAATTTTTAATTGGATTCAATTAAAACAAAATTTGTGAGCTGATGTACAGCAAACATACCAACAGTTATTAGTGCAGATGCCTACAGCGGCTACGACTTTAAAAGACGATAACTTGTTCGACGAAGTAAGTTACGTGTCAAAGTACGTGAGCAACGATGTCCTAAAGAGGTGGGAGGAGATGAAGAGCAATACAGAACAGCGATGGATAGAGGTGTTCAAAAATTTTTAAGATAGCGGAATATCATTTCAGAAATGCCTGGCCATCGTCGAATACTTTCTTTGTTTGCTTGGAACGAACGCTAATACAGAACGAGCATTTTCGTTGATGAATGCTTTATGAGATCGACAAAATTATCACTTAAAATTGAAACGTTGCGTGCTATGCTTATTGTAAAATTTAATATGGGCAGTTGTGAAAACGACATTTTTAACCAAAACCCAGAATTAGTAAAAAAATGTCACTCATGCCAGAAATATGATTTTAAAAATAAATTTTGATAGTAATGTTGTTTGTTTCTAATTTAAGTGCGCTACCGACACATCCGTAGTCTTCTTGTGGATAGTGTGCCCATCTACCCTCATCTACTAGTGTCCCGCATCGATTTTTTATAAAGTTGGTCGTCGTACGCTCGTTCGACTCTTTTTTTGACACGCGTTAAATAAAAAATTTAAATAATTTAACTTGCGTTTTTTTTACCCATAATGATAATTTTCCAAGTAAAAACAAGCTTTTTTTCTCTATTTATAAAAATAACAGTAAATATATATAGGTATTCATATGTTTCGCACACAGCCGCTGCCTAATTTTGTTACAATCTATTCTCTCTTATTAGTCTTGAATTAGTCTTACTGGCACATTAAAGAATAAAGCTATAAAACAAGTGTGCTAACTATAGTGACTGTACCTGGCTATTTTTGGGGATGATAAGAATATTCTTACCGTATTCCGCCCTTGTACAACCTAAACACTGAATTAGCGATGCCTAGAATCATTGAAGAATTATTGTGGGTGCTAGGAACCCACAAAAAAAAGTTATCGTGGGTTCAGAAAGTAGCTCAAACCCACGAACTCAAAGACACGAACTGAACACCTATCGACGAGGCGTTAGCAAATCAATTCATTTCTCTACTACCGTTGCATCACTGTAATTTGTCATTTTTTTTATTAAACTGAATTATTCGGATAGTAATGAAATAATGCAAGTGAAATACCTGCATTTTAAATTAAAAAAATTTAAGAGTAAATTTGACCATCTGTTCGACACGTTTTAACATTGGTCAAGTTTTATAAACACTCAAGACTGTTGTTTCCCTGAATGGAGTAGATAAAATTTTGTATACATTACAAGTTTGTTAAACACATGTTATCGCAGTTTTGCGATTAAAAAATACGAAGAATCTGTGAGAATACTCCTAGAATACGCTCAGACGTGCTCAGACCACCTCAGAACGCTCAGACGCGTTCTTATTACACTTCCGTATTTTTTTACAGATAGGTTTGTTTTATTGAAAACCTAATAAACTATATTCAAACTAAATATTTCGATCGAAAGAAAACGATAATTGGAAAAAATGTTTTTTTATCTAAGAAACATAAGTTATTTACTGAAAAAAAAACGTTTTTTTTTATTTGCATCATTACATGTTATACGAGGCCTGTTCAGAATAACCAAGGTTCACGACACGATATTTTGATCAATTGCTGAAACGTTAATAGAGGCGACTATACAGCGCGTTTCTAAAATACGGTTCTGTCTATTTAAGTAAGTGGAGATTAACTATTGATTTTAACTATGCCGGAAATGCTGTGAGATCCGTTTTTAAAACGTCTGGATGTGATGATTATTGTTTTCAATCTTTATATCTTTGTGTTGATTACGTTTATCTGCGGTTGTAAACAAAATAAGCTTTTAGCTAAACAAACAAAAGAAATGCAATGCTATGTAACAAAAACTTAGTTTAATTAATGACCTGCTTTATATCTGCTTCAGTTCTTAACTGCAATCGATAAATTTTATTGTGGCGTGTGTGAAAAGGCTTAAAGACATTAGAGGTATTAGCAGCGGGAGAACAAGTAAAAGAACCAATCAAATCAAAACTTTAATATTTGTTTTCTTCTATGTATGTACAGGTATTGTAAATTGTACTAGAGAAGTAGTTCGCAGAGTTAACATGTATTACAGAATAAATACCTATCAGATTAGATCTCACCTAAAAGATAAGACGAAAAGAAAAAATACAAGACTTTAGTATAACTTACATTTACAAACAAATGAACCAGTATAATCTAGTTGATAGGCCTGTTATTTAAAATTCTTCCATTTTTCAGGATATAAAAATTTTACATATATTTTTAAATTTATAATTTACTGTTATTTTTTACCTACTTGAACTAAGAAATAACACTAACGTTGTTTTCTTATACGAGATACGTCTAAACTTGTTTTTTTAGTCAAAATTGGAAGTTATATAATTACATATTAAATAAATATACTATACGTATAAAACGCATTAGCATTAGCCGTCATTTTGTATTTTTGTATTTATAAGAAAACAAGAATTACGTTTATTTAGCGTCAATAATCATTTTTGGTTGCATGGAAACACTGAAAAAATAATGATCTATAAAGCATATTCAAATAGCGTAGAGCCGTAGACGAATGTGAAAAATTTGATTATTAAATATAGAAGTTATTTAACTAAGTACAGTGCACGCCGCTTATTGGAATCACGGATTTACTTTATTAAACAACAAGTCGGACTTATGTTGCTACATAAAAAACATCATTTATATAGTAAGATGGTAATCATAATTTCGATTTATGTTATCAATTTTCTTCTTTGGATTGTTTCATGAACTATAAACCAGTTTGCATACTATGTTTTAGTTGAATTTTTGCAATACGCTTGTTTATAGTGAAAAATGTAATCATGTACTCTAAAAATACTTACTTAGAAGAAATGTGTAGTTCTTAAAACAGCGAATTAAACATTATAACACATTATAACATTTTTTTATTAACGGTGTCAACAAACTATTTAAAGCAACAAGCCCGTAATTACTAATTAATTTTTGGCGGACTTAAAATATTGATTTTTTTAAATGTTTTATTAGAGTTTTGAGGTTTTTGCATGTGCTTTTTTTATCATTGGGATATTCGGTTTTCATTATCAAAAATCCTAAGTCGCAATGTGATTTTATTAAGCTGCGTGCACTGTATAATTTGCATCGTTTAAATAGTCAATTATTATATATTACGCAACATTTTCTGCGTTTAAACAAATTTGTATTTGTTATTACCTTTCTCAAAAGCTTTATAATAGCATACTTTTAGCACTTTTAGTAATAATGTGTTAAGTGACTGACTTTTAAAGTGACGGTTGAGTCTTTTTAACAAAATAACTATGTAAAATCATTATATTTATTTAATCAGTTTAAGTATAACAATTAATATATTTAATGTAATAATTATTATAGTTTATTAGAAACTTAGTGAAACAAAGTTGCCGAATTCTTGTAGAAGCAATAATAACAGAAATAAAAAGTAATAACAGAAAGATATAGTAATTGATCCTATCACTGTTAACACAAACGTTCAAATTCACAAACGAAATTGTTGAAACACCTCGTATGTTGGGTTTGTCTACAGGATAACAACATAATGGTTTCATGTAATGGTTGTCAGGGGGTATTCGCTTCATACGAATTTTATGAACAACACGATTTTCTGAGCCATCTATGATTGCACCGGGAATTATTTTGACATTTGTGATTATTTACAGCTAAGATAAAAACCTTTCAATGATGTCATTCGCGCACAGTTTGTTTCAAATTTATTTCGCGATTATTCAGCCTATTCAGCATTTATTTTGCTGTATCAACTTTTTTTGTTAACCGCAAATAATAAACGTGGTTGTGAAAGTTTATTGTATGTATGATTTTGTTAGTGTAAAATTAATTTAACGACAATAAATAAGGTACGTTTTAATAGATAATGTAAATTGATAGGCTATTAATTCAATAATCTTATAGATCGATTGCATTAGAGATGTCCCTCCCTTCTCAATCAATTTACTTTACCAAGAATTAAGGACCATTGGGACTTGTGGTTGGAAATGGTGTATCGAAGATTTAAAACTTAAACCATTTAACACATTAAGAAATTATTTGTGCGCTACCGATTGCCAATGTATTACATTGGTGGATGCTACTAAATTGTGTCGCAATGCAATTCCGAATGGTACGATTAAATACATGCTTTATTTACTATGCATAACTATTTATTTTAAACAGGTTCATGTGAAGAGAGTGGACAAATTCGAGTTGGTACTTCACGTTCAAATGTTGCAGTACAATACAAAAAGTTCTAGCAAAATTGTCCCTTCTGCTGCGTGTGCTGCAAGGCTTCTGCGTACCAAAATAGCCACCAATAAAGTAGCAGGCACTTCACAGCAATCAAGTAAGTAATGACATTGTAGATATAACAGATTTATTACTTTCGTAATTTGTAGAAATCGATATCAACATTCGTCAAGTGAGTGAAAAACAAGAAAATTACAAAATATTATTAGGAAACAGAAAAGGGTAATTTATAATATTAAATCTAGATTAATTAAAAACAAAAATTCAAAAAATACTCTAGGTGTGCAATGTTTTTCGAATTTATTGTCTGCCTTACAGATCTTTCTTTGTTCACAACTTAAACTTCATCGATTTCCCAATTGTTTCTGTGTTTAGTGCTTCTATTGATTCACAAACAAGCAGAGGTGCTTAAATCTTGAATTGTATACAAATCCTTTTCGTTTTTTCAAGTTTTCAGAATTCACCGACAGTCCTTTCATTTTCCACCAACTTAGTTGTTACAGAAAAAACGCACCTTCATCTCATAATTGACAAATTTCTATCTCTAATTCACATACGTCCTTGCACTCCCTCGAGATAAATATAATTCTTAGTGTATTTTATGAATTGCCTTTATTCTGTTCGTAGTTTTTTCAATTATTAATTAATTCAAAAATGATACTCATGTTTCTTTCTAATCAATGGGAATTTTAATTGCAAAAATTGCAAATTAATCGTTTACATAGAAGAAACCATTTGATTAAGAAGAAACATTCATTTTTTAATAGAATTTACGTATTACCCAAAACTAGTTATTTAAGTAAATCCTACGCATTGCTTATAACAATGCTGTCTATACATTTTTTTATGTCTTATGTTGATTTTGTTAAGAATTTTTACATAAATAAATAGTATTTTATATTAAAATAATTGTTTTATTTATAAAATTTAAATGTATATTATTATATATATAATGTTAATTAATATAACCTTGAGATGACGCCACGGTAGTATTGTGTAGATATCTATAATTTAAAAAAAAATAGTTCTTGGGTCAAACATAGATGTCGATAGTATCGGTAAAATCATACCATTTTTTATACACGGAGTGCTGCATCTTCCTTACATTATCTTTGATGGTTGTGATGTTGAGTAAGTGTAAAAATGTTCCTCTTTCACTGATAAAAACATCATTGTTTACCGTTAACATTTGATATAAAGAATATTAAATAAACAAATAGAAAATTTAACCAACAAACTTTCATGGATTTGCAGGTACACTTACACGTTCATTCAAATTAAAATTTTCCACTGTTCAAATATTAAAGTTAATTGGTAAAAGCATGTAAAAAGCATTATGGAGATAGAAAGTCAAGAAATAGAAGCAAATACTGATAAAACTTTTATCGACGTAATTTTAGGCGAAATGAAGAACCAATTTAATAAAACAGAAAAAAGAAATTCTCCAGAATTAATTAACTTCACAACCGAAGAGGAAGTTTACAACAATGGCAATGGTAACATTATTTAATTGTCTTTTTAATGCTCTTATTTTTGATATAAAGCAGATTCTAACTTGGACTTAAAGATAAAGACTGAAGATGTAGCTGAAATAACAGATACTACTTCTGAAGAAGCAGTAACAATAATTAAAATAGAAGAAGTGGAAGAAGGTAAAATTGAATTAAATTGTAAGGTGGAAGATAGCATAATTGAGGAAGAATCCGAATCAAATAAAGAAGATATTGAAACACCCGAAGAGCAAGAAGAGAAACCACGTATTGTGTTAACATTTAGGAAACCAACTGTAGAGGATAACGTTAAAACAAAAAAGAATTCTGAAGGTGGAGTGGGATCTGGTCGAAGAACTCTACGTGCAAAACTACAGATAGTTGATGATGATAAGTTGATTTTAAAGAGGTCAGCAAGGCGTAGGAGTAGAGATTGTAATGAGTCTGTTTTACAAAGTGCAATTGCTAGAAAGGAAAAGTCCTACAATGAAGCAAGTAAACCACAAAGACTTACTAGGCAGTTAAAAGCAACACCTAAAATTTTGGAAAATTTGGCTAACGCAGCTTTGAAGTTGGAAAAAAACAGGTCAGATAAATCTAAATTGCAGAGAGTCCCAGAAAAACATAAAATTAATGAAAATGGCAGTGATAATGATACAGAGGATAACATGCAAAGCGAATCTGATTTAGAGAATGATAGAACTTATAAAAAAACTAAGCATAAACTTTATAAAAGTAAACATAGTGTAAAACGTTACAAAAATGTTCATAGTGATTTAATTAAGGATTCTGATTCTGATCATAGCAGTATTCATGAAGATGGAGGTTTAAAGTATAATTGCAATGCTTGTGATGGTAAAAGTAAAATTTACAAAACTCGTGCATCTACTGAAGATAAATCATGCCGAAGATCTCATAGATTATCATCTCGGTAAGTCCTGCATTACAAATATTTTCAATGATCTATCATAACTTTTTTTAGGAATAAAGAAGATTCAAGTACAAATGATGATACCGGCAAATTAGAAATTAGTGTGGGGGATCAGGATTTTACTGATCCTTCAGATTTAGAAATGTCACATCAGACTTCTGTACGTCCTTGTTTATGCACTCAGAAGACACAGTTTTACATTTCAACTGCTGGTGATGGTAATATTTCTATTATTTTAGTTGCATTTATGTATTCTCAAAATTATGTTCTTGTGTTCTTTTGTCAAATAAGTTATGCGTCTGATGCTTTGTATCTGACAAGTTCAAGTAGTGATAAAAATTGAAATATCAGAAATTTTGTTTATCACATCGTGACAAATTTCATTATTAATTCTGACTATAGTAACAGTTTTATGGTATTTTATACTACAAATTTATTGGTCAATTAACAAATTAAGATCATGGAAACATTAGTTGTACAAATTCCGTTAGCTTTTAGCAAGTTTTACTATATGTGTTTAAAATAGAGCAAAAGCTTCTATAGAAATAGAAAATAGTTTAGTAACTTCCCATTTAACTACGCTTTGCGCGGTTCGCACTATCGCCACACGTCGCAATTTAGAAGTTCAAATAATCTTCTAACGTGTACATAAATGTAATTGTATTGTTTCTTAACTGGTATAAGTAGGGTTTTGATTAGGAATTGTCCTACCAATCTGTATATTCTTTTATGTATCATGAATGCATTGTTAAAAATACATAATGATGAAATTTGAAATTAAGTTTTGGCGCTTTAGAAAAATGTTTCTGATGGTGTCTAAACCGAGTTGGCGAACAACTTACATGATTGTATAAGTCTTGTAAAGCGATGTCAATGGCTATTCAATGAAAAAGTGACTAGAGATTAAAGGATTACAGCCGGTAAGATGATTAGAAATAGGATGCAATATGGTTGAGAGTTGAAACAGGCTTTAATTAAAGCGAATGTAGAAGCAAATGCTTTATAAATTAAGGTTGATAATCTATGATTAGCCTGGTTCCCAAAGCCAAAATGGGGCGTTTTAGGTTCTCGGCCGTATTCGGCTAATAATTTAGATAGATTTGGGTGTTGTGCCACCATAATTCATTACTACGCAGTGCAAGTCTGTAGGGTTTGGGTGAGTCTTAACGTATCTCCAACATCCTTCAACGCTTGCATGTATTTTAGAAATTGAATTAGCATGCACACTCCACTTTTTTAAATTTGCATGAAAAATTTGGGGCAAAGTAAATTGATTTTTCTAAGTTGTCAAACAATCGTATATAAATACAAGCAACATATGCTGCACTGGAGGTTTCTCTAGATACTTCATTCGTTAAGATAGTGTAGTTAGTTGTTGAAATTACGGTTTGTTTAAGGTAAACATCTTTTTTTACATGATTAACATATTTATTTTCTTGGTATGTGCTGTTTCTTCATTAAATGTGGCATTGGCATTATCGCCGGAATATCGAAAATCATATTATGTAGCGATGGAATTCGAGTTGCTATTTTTGAATATAAAGGAGATCTAGTTGCTAATGGTGATGATGATAAATATGGTCACGGTGTAATACGTTCTACCGTCTATCATTTGTACAGAACGTTTACGTTGTGTGGGTGTATTAGAAATGAAAAATTGGTCTTGGATTATCCGTTCTCTACCAGCACCGACACGCGCTGTGAAAACAATGTTTCTTAGAATGTCGGTCGGTGTGGGTACGTTCCCACGGAATATGCAAGCCCGTTAGTGTAAATAGTATCATTAAAACGCGTGTTTTAAAGTTTTGTCGTGTCGGTGTCGGTACGCGACGGTTCGTACCATATAGTGAATCGACCTTAATACTTGTCGGTTTTGTAGCAGAAGATGATTTCTAGGAGATTTTGTCGAGTTGTTGGACTGCTTAACTGAATACCATTTACGTAAAATTTGTGGTGTAGACTTGGAAAATGCGCTAAATACCACTTTGAGTTTTCTATTCTTTCTTACATTATGATGGAGAATATAATAGCAGGATCGCGTTGTTTTCTAATGCATTCGTGTGATTTAATGCAATATACTCTTGCATAAATGTACTACTGGCTTAAGGTACTTCCAAACTTGAACATTTTAGCAAACTGAGAGGTTTTCCGGATCTTGTGGGTAAATTGGAATTACTGAAAAGGATTTATTGTTCGCCGAATTGTTCAGTTGGCCCTCTTTTCATTTTGTGAAGGACAGTTTGACTCTCAGTCAGCATAGCACGAACTTACTTTTTTAAGCGCGTTCAGACTTGAACATTTTAGTTCGAACGAACAAAACGAACTTTAAACTCGTGAAATTTTTATTTTGTTTTAATTCTATTTATAATTTTTCTTTGCGGCATCAGCATCGCTTTGATGCTTACTTTATTTTTTCAATTGTTTAGCTATCCTCTCAACTCTGAAGCCTTCTTGGTAAGGTAATCTGGGAAATGATTACGGGTAAACACATGCCAACAATTTACATCAAATATCATCGCGGCAAACTAACAAACTCTTTGCGCGAATGTTTGGACACACCTTAACGATTGACATTAGAGCTTTGGTGCAAAATGTGGCGATGAGTCAGCTTTTTCGCCGTATGGTATGTTTGAATGCACTTCAGCTGCCGTTGGGTATGTATGAGAATATACTTCATCAGTTTTATCAGCTATATTTGTCATTTGATCTAACTATAAGGTATTAGCTTGAACCGAAGCTGACATCTGTAATTGCAACGTTGTTAATACTTTTTTGATGAAACTGTTTCGAGTTTGAGTCCGAAAAACGAAGAATAATTTGTTTTTTAACGTGTCATAATTGACAATTAGTGAATAACCGACCTATTTAACGCAGTGATCACTATAAAATATTTGTATCCGCTGTTACTTGTATGTATGTATATGTTTCAAACTACGCCATGACCTGAACAAATCGTGTAGTTGAACTTTTATACTAAAACACCGACAGGCGTAATTGTCCTACGGTGTAGAATGCTGTAGAGTTTTCATACATTTTTTCTCAGGGTTACTTATGGATTATGTATGTAAAGGTATAAATAACTACTTCAACAAAAAGCGTTAGCTTTGTAGTTCTGTACGCAACTTGATGCTTATTTGCTATATGTAGTGACGACGCAGTCGCTACAATAGCAAGTTTTTTTTAGCAGTGTTTATTCAAGTTTTTAATGAGATTGTTTAAGGATGATGATTGCCAATCGCAAAGCCAATATGTTATATCTTATTTTTGTTTAGTTTTTATTTATCGTTGATTTGAATATTCACGTTTTGACACAAAAAGCGTTTACGATAATTATAGCGTTCCCACACCGCTCTGCACCGAGAGCGTTTGTTAATTCAGATACATGTACCAAACCGCGTTCGATAATAAACACAATTTTTGGATCTGTTACCTTAGCATTTGGTAGAGCAACAACTTAACTTCAATAAACAAATTTACGGTGTTCTACCATAACAATCAATTTTAGTAGTGAAATGATCAAATCTGAAAAAATTAAGAATTATATTGCGGATAGGATGTAAAATCTATTTTTAAGAATTTTGCAGCTATTTCTTACTACCTGCATCCGCAAAATATACCGGTGCGTTCGATAATTCACTTAGTGATCTACGCACCTGACGTAAGTCAAATGCTTACCGCAATTATCGGCATATTTCTACTGCTTCAATTATCGTAAACGCCTAATGCTGCTGTCTAATATAGGCTTATAACAATTTTTTTTTGAGGTTTGTATATTCTTTTACAAGGATTTTTTAAAAAGATTTAAAAGATAACAGCGAGAATCTCAGATTAGTATACTAATCAAACTAAAATGATATATGGAATAATTGAAGCAAAGCGATAACGAATGTCATTATACTAGATTTAAACAGTGGAAATGTTAAGTGTTTGGTTAAGGGAAAATACAGAATATGTTTTTAAAAAATATCTTTTTAGTAATTACTAAGAAAGCATAATTAGATTAAGATAAAGATTAGTAGTATCAGATAAAGGGAACTACATAAGTTTTATTAGAATGGATCAAAAAACTTGAGCTTCTTAAATTGATGGAATTGATATTGTTGAACACAATAAAATGTTTAGAAACTCTATTTCTCCTAGGGACCGATTAAGTATAACATTACGTTATATTGATACAGAACAATCCTACAATTCTCGTTATCATTGAGAGTGGAGGCTAGTCTACAATTTCAAAAATAATTCCAAAAGTATTCATTGCTGTTTATCACAATTTAAAAACTTTTTATTTGCAAGTATGAATAAATAAAACTACTAAGTAATTATCATTATTAACTATATTTAAGGATTTACTACAATTGCCGAGTGGCTCAATGTAGCACAACAGTTGGAGGTAACGTGTGTCTTGGATAAACCCGTTGTAGTTAAGGCTCCAAGTAATGCAGGATTAGCTTACTTTTGTTATATACGAGCACTACGCATCATGCTATTGGGATTAGTAGATGCAAACTACAAACTCTTATATGTTAATATGCGAAGAAATGGATGTATTAATGATGGGATGCACCTTTGCTGCGGCTTTAGTTTAAATTTTTTAGATGAGACACCATTACCTGGACGTATAAAACAAATAGCCTAATTAAAAAACAACATTGACAGACGATTCACTTTTACTTACCACTTGCTGACAATAGAGCAACTCGGTCTGCATTGAACAATCGTGATGAATTTATGGAGTATGTTAATATATTTGTCGCAGTTGATTGGCAAAATGAACTGTCCTGATTGTCTTTTCGTTCCTGATTTTTCTGGAGCAAAAATTGTAAAAGTTACTCAAAATGAATATCGGTTTTTTATCAACTGATTGTTACTTCCACATACAGGGTCAGTAGTGCGTCACAGTAAAATATATTTCTTATTATAGTCCTCGCAATTTTACTTTCGATGCACGTCATTAACGTCAATGACGTAGTTATTCAACCATGTTGTCGGTATTATCATGTAAACTTACTGTTTTCGTATATTCTTAATATTACATTGCGTATTACGTTTTCATTAAATGTTTCTACATTCGTAACAGCTGTACTACGCTTACGTTTTGAAGAGATCTAAGAACCTCGTTGTTAGCAACCGTTGTACATACAGAAATAACTGTAGAATATATGTATGTATTACCACAATTTAAATATTAAGTAAAAGGGTACTTCTCGCACAGCATTTACTGATATCAATGGACCACCATTATCTCGTTCAAGCTCCAAATAGTACAGTTTTGTATCAAAAATAATTATAAAAAACAATGAGCACTTTGACATAAAAAACACAAATTTAATTTGACAGATGTCAACAACGCTGCAACTGTAGTAAGCACACCAACAACATGATAAAAAAAATTCCATAAGACAATTCGGTATTTATTTAATTTTTGCTATAAATAGGGTGGTATGAATTTTACGTCATTAATGACGTGCATCGAAAGTTAAATTGCGAGGACTATATACAAAATATAAAAAAAAGTATTTACAAAATTTGTAGGATTCTTAAAGTTTTACATTTTAAAATTATTTTCAACTAACAGGGTACTCCGTAATCTCTTAGTCTTTACAAAATTATATCCAGTTTAAATTTTTTTCCCCTAAATTAACACAAATTACATGCTTTTGAGAAACCAAATCTTATATCGAAATAATAATTTTGGTATGAAGTTTAGCACTGTTGGAAGTATTCATAAAAATTGTAATTGTGTAATACAGAGTGTTTTGTATTAAAAAGTCAAAGCTGGAGAACTTTAAAGGCCCAATACTTAACTTTTTTTAAACGGAACGATCTAATTTGGAATTTGAGATCTTGCAGAGATTAATTTTAATTGGCGCTGCGCTTTAGGTTGCGGAAGTTGTGAGTACTCGGAGTACTCTAACCAGTGGTAAACTTGAACTATGGTTTGGTTAGAGTACTTACAACTATCGAAATACACTCGAGCTCTTCTATCTTCGTCATATATTTTTCCAAGTTGGGTTTCACAAAGTGATTACTTGCACTGCTTAATTTTAGTTCTTTGTCGAACAATCTCGCCTTGACAAAATCTATTTTAACGTTACTTACGGTATCTAGGACAGTGATAACTGTATCATACCTTGTTGGAAGTGACAACAATAGATGGCACACTTTGTCAGAATCATCAATTGTTGATTCCAAGTCTTGCAAATCTCTTATTATGGAGTTGAAATTTTAAAAATGATCTTCTAAACTTTGATTACAACCTGATTTAAGGTTAAACAATTTTCTCTATAATGTAAGCTTTGTAAACGAACTGGTTCTTACAAAAACATCTTTAAACGCTTTCATCTGTTCTTTCGCAGTCTTGCAATCCTTAATAATATCCAAGTGTTGGTCTGACAGACTGTATAATAAATGATTGTGCTTTTGTATTATGGACAAGAAAGTCTTTCCTTTTGTTTTCTTCTATGGGCGGATTATTTTCAATTACACTGTTCCTTTCGTAGTATCGCAGTTATGCGAAATTTCCAATTATAGTTGTTTGCGCTTAAAATGGACATATTTGTGTACACATTTGACATTGTTAATATTTAACGATATTTACACGCAACTACTTAACGTTTTCGACAAGGTTCTGCCTTTTTTTAAGTAAAAACCGGCGACAACTGAAACCATAACCTGACATAACAAACTTACACTTGTTAAGCAACTTATTTTCGATTTAATCTTTTAATTTATCGTATTACATGCCAACTTTTGCGAATTATACAAAACTAAATCTAACAGATTATGGATAGGACCAGTGTGGCGAACAGGGGCACCAATATGCAAATACCACATCCTCTTTAGAATATTCCGTGGAATAATTTTAAGTAATCTAGGTGAAGTGAATGTGAGTTCTTAGTTGGGTTCTTATTATATAATACCACTAATACATTTACCTAACAGCATCTATATTTATCATTTGTTGAGACTAAAATGCCAATTTTCTTTGTTTATTATTTTCATTGCAATAGCTGAATATAATATACGAATCTTCTGTATAATAGATCGACTGATCTAATTGTTGCGATAAGTTTTTGTACCACTTACATGGGGATTCTCAGTCACAGCTAAATGTATATTAAATTCATTTTTAGCCTCCTTAAGTGTAAACCGTATTTTATAATTCTTTGTACACCAAATGTAACTTGATTTTTACGCACGTTGTTATATGACAGTGTTGTAAAGTTCTCTACAGTATAGTGCGGTAGAACAAGCAGTAAATTCCAGGCTTTAAAAAGCATCTAAAAACTATATGAATTCGATAATACTAAACTTTTTTTTTTAAATTTAATGATATAAATGTACTAAAACGTAAAGATTTTTGAATGTTTCTTTTAATTTTTATAAATGCGCCATCTCGTGACATCTATGTCAATTATGATTACAGTTCTCTATTGACAGCTGTCAAGTTACCGACGAATTTAGATTATACATTTAAAAGTGCGACATTTAAGCATTTCATTTGTTTTTAATACTTCTTTTATGCAAGCAAAGTGGTTATTTAAGAAAATTGTAATAGGTAAATAGTCAGAAAATGTGATTTAAAATTTATGAAATTGCAGTCGTTGTAATCATGTAAGTAGGTGCCTATAATGCCAACATATAAAAACACACGTAGACGTCTTTCAAGATCTCGTGAACTGTGGCGCTGTAGTCTGTATATGTCAAAATATTGTTATTATCCGTCTTACAAACATTCACCGGTACATTTTTTCTAACTTATCTTTGCTTTTATCGTTGTGTTTGTTGTTAATAAGTCTTGAGGTATTATCATAAATAAATTAATTTTTATTTAATAAACAAATATCTGGTTATTTTTAAATTTTATTAACGTGAGTGCCTTTTAAACAGACTAATGTTTTTGGAATTCAGATAGACTTGTCAAATTTTTGACTTTTAGTATATTAATTTCGATTTTCGACTCAAGGTCACAGTTCACGACATAATGAAATGCCTCTAATTGCTAATTTTTTTTATTAAATTAATGTCAACTAAAAGATTTAATGCAAATTTCGTGCGTTTAGGTATTGCAGCGCTCTAGCTAAATGAAAACCTCGCCCGTTGGGCTCGGTTTTTAAATAAAGCTGTCGCGCTGTAAAATACCACTTACACGCGCTCAATAGTAAATAACTATTGCTTCATTTAAAGACTTTTATATTCTAACGCTCTTCTCGTTCGTTCAAAACGTTCCATTAGATTTTCAAGAGACTTTTTAGATGCTTGCCTTCTTTTGGGAAACTGCTTTTGGTACATTCAACAGACAGTTTTTGTTACTTATTCTAAGCAAATAAATCATATCGATCATTTCTTTAGTACAAGAACTCATTTTCATGCAAAACATTGTTCCACTGACTTTTACAATAGAGCATGCAATGTTTATTTGTTATAATTCGCAATTGTTTTTATAGCAGTAGATTATCAAGAAATAATCTAATATTAATAGCCGTTAAAAACTGTACGTTTGTCAATAAAATAAGATATCTTTAAAACCATTGTCTTTGGGATAGTTAGATGCTATATCATTTCGCCAGAAAATTTAATTTTCGCAATATGTCCATTTCAAAATTAGGTCGTTCCATTAAAAAAAATCGAGTTTTGGCACTTTCAAGTTCTGCATCTTTGACCTTTAATACCAAACACTATATTACTATTAGGTGTTCACAATAATTTTTCAAATACTTCAAATAGTGCTAAACTTCATACCAAAATATCATTTCGATACAAGATTTTGTTACTCAAAATCATGTCATTGTAAAGTAGACCTCAAGAGGATTCTAAAAACGTATTAATATATAGGATGTTCCAGTTGAATAATTGAAAATAATTTTAAAACGTAAAACTTTAAGGATCCTACAACTTATAAATATTTTTTTATTTTTTGTATAATAAGTGAGATATTTTACTTTGACACACTATTGGTCTACTCTGTATATTAAACTCATCTTCAACCTGCTGTTTATTTTGTTGATATTCTGTTAAGAATTTTGCTACCGTGTTAAGTAAAGTAGTTAAAGTTGTATGATTTGGTTGCTTCTTATAATTTTTTTTCTAAAGTTTCCGTTAGTTTTAGAAATTAGTGTTGATGCTCGTGAAAATGGTGTATGCCTCATTCCAACACAACTTTTATCATTTTATATTGGTAACATCATCAATAGTTTTCTTATTACAAAATATTTGTATATACATATATGTATTATATAAACTGTATTTAAAAAGATAAAAAGACTTACTGGCAATGCTAAGTTTGAATTACTTTCAGTCACTGGGAAACTGTAATGAATCGAAACGCCATAGCTTTGGTGTATATGCATCGGAAGATGCACTAACTGCAAAAAAAATTTAAGCATAACAGCCTCTTTTGCATATTGAGTACGAAGTGTGTGTGTTTTTTTGGTTATGTCATCGTTTGTCAATTGTTGGCATGCAACAACGTATTTGTGATTCAATTGCATTTTTATTAATTCAACTGGTTCAATTCGTTTTATTCGGTTCTTATATTCTTTGAATTTAGTGGCATACAATATAGTTTGTGATTCATATGATGTTGTCAAATCATGAACAATTTTTTATGTCCAACTAAACACACGTTTATTCGTAGATATTTTTGATTACCTGTAAACGGAATAACATATCATAATGCAATTTCTACCACTTTACTTATATTATATATTAATCGATGAGATAAATAATGGACATAAATTAACAAGTGTTAACACTTGCTTTGTGCAGTACAAAGGTACAAGGATGCAAAGCAAAGATGTGAAGTATGTAAGCACATCAATAGCATTGGTATTGCAAATAAGAACATGTTTTAATGCCTGCATTTCGATGCAGCATTAAAAGATGCGCGTGAAAATGTATAGTGTGATACTCTTTAACGCTTTTATTGCTGCATATCCATGGAAATGCGTACATGGGAACCTCGACTGAGCAGAAAGTGTTTTGTTTGAGAATAGTACTGATAATATTTGTGAGGAGAATTATTGAATACTGGTGAAAATGAGCGCCAAGACCAAGACAGAGGAGGTTTTTACGAAATAATTGGATAGCTTCAGTAAAACCGAAGTAAGGGTTTTAGTTAGCTCATGTCTTCTATAGGAGTGGTAAGATGTGGGGACGGTGGTTATCAGCAGAATAATAAAACCACCTAAATTGATTTTCAAGGTGAAAGAATACCCAATAATACATTCGTAGTTGACACAGGTCTGGAGGACTTTGATGATATATATTTTTAAATATTGTCCTAAAACATTTATTAATTTTGTCGCTTTTATATGTTAGTAGCTGAATATTTGTCACGGTTTCGAAATTTTTTTGTAGGTTGTTTATGTAATTCAATAATTTCAAAAATTCTTCTTTAACTATATACAACAATAAACAATCTAAAAAATAGTTTAGTTAAATATGTATTATCTAGTGGTGTGCGAAATGTTTTTTTTAAAGTGAACTCGAAGTGAACGTTGTTCAAGAATCTTTGTGCGAACTCCAACTATAATCAAACTATTGTTTTGTCAAATTGAACCTATTGTTCTACAGAATTTACCATAATTCTAACTATAATTTACGGGAGTTTTAAAGTAAGCAGATTAAATAATGAAAGACCAAAAGCTTTAATTTGTAGTAAAAAATAAAATACTGCACGTCAATAATTGTACATATATTCGTTCCTTAAAATACTCATGTAGGAAAATCAGTTATTCAATATTATTAGTGGTTAAACGTGAACGACGTTAAAATATTACGTACTGTTGAAAAAATACGTTTATTGCTTGTTTCAGCAGGCCGACAAAAACCCATGACGATAGTAAATATACATTTGTGATTGTAAACTAGTTTTTTTGAATGCGGTTCAAAATAGTCTTAATCCATTAATAAAGCATTTTTTCACTGATCACGCTTTCGCTTACTCTTATATTATTATTGTTTAAGGTATACAAAATATTCTAGTTTACTATCATGTATCATGTTTTAAGATAATCATGTTTTAAATTACAGGTGTAATATATTGCACTGCCATAGATAACATAGGAGACAAACTAATTGGTTGTAGTAGAGTAGTTAATGGAAATGAAGTATCAATGATGCGCCCTTCTACTAGAGTACCTTACATCATTCTGTGTGAAGTGCATCTAAACAGAATGTTACGACATAATTGTTGCCCAAAATGTGGATTGTTCTGCACTCAAGTATTGTACCAATAAGTAATTACTTAAATACAATTATTATTTTTCAGGGACAATTTGTACAGTGCGAAAGAAGGCATCAATATCACAGGGAATGTCAAATAACGCAGGGCGACGTAGATTGTTGTCCACATTGTGGGTTGTCTTCGCCAGACTTTGATATATTAGTCACGATGCATTCTTCACGGAAACCCATATTTTTACCGCAACAAAAATCCTATCAGTAAGAATAAGTTAATTTTTTTTATTTTTTACTTGATTTGCTCAATATGGAACTAAAATAGTGATGAACAAAATTGTTATTTTGGCGGAACAGTTTTTACATAATACTGCTAAATGATTACTTTACAAAATAGTATGGTAACGATGCTATTTGTCTTTGCCTGAGGTCAATAGTGGTATTAGTTACACATAACAGATCGCAAAGCTAGAACATAGTGTTTGTTCTGTTAGCTGGAAATTTCGTTTTGATACAAAACGTAATTCTGCTACTTATATTTTAAGAGATCTAACGACTTATCGCTAAATTCAAAAGTGTCTTAATGTTTCTATAATTAAACAATTTGCATGGTTCTAGTAGGTAGCTAACGTTGCGTTTGCAACCAAATAATTAGTAGTACAATTACTGTTTTCAATTGATAGTTCCTGGAAACCAAAAGTTAGCATTATAATGTGTTAAAGAAGTGTCAATTTTTAATATACAGTAGCTAAAAGCCGTAGAGCACGAAATAATTCTATCATTGTTCTGATAGTTTTGTTATGGTTACATGCATTGAATTTACTTGTCAATTTAACCGTTAATTGTACTATTTACTGGAAGATACAACCTTACGACACATTTCGTGCCGAAAGGAAGTTAGCATCGATCCATCTGTTGATCAGCATATTTACTACTTTGCCAATTGTTGTAGATTACTGCAGAATCTTGATTTTACGTCATAGCGATGTTGCCATGCAACACTTGAATTACTATGAAGTCTAAAGTTTCGTTTATCGAGTGTTAATAAGAACCTTATCAATCTCTTATTGTGAATTAATTTTTTGAAAAACAAAAACTGCGTCAAAACAAATTAACAACTTTTGTTATTTACTAATTTATTTAATATAAATAATTACATGCAAGTAATAAAATTATCGTAACAGAAAAGTAATTAAGAAACGATATTTTCATAAATCAGTAATATTTGATTTTTGACATCTAAAACCTTGACCTACGATAACTTTAATGTGTGATAGCTTAAGTAGTGATAAGTCACGTTTGCTTCTCCGATAACCTGCGTCGTCAATTATCGGATTTATAATCATGACAAACTAAATTGTCTTACATAATAAATATCATCAAATATAAATTCATTTACTTTCAACAAAATAAAATAGAAAGAAAACCATGGTAATCGATTAACATTTCAAATATTTTGGCGTGGTAATCTGTGTTTATACGTCTCGTTGCGTGATCAAGGTTTGTAGATAAATTAAGCTTAATATTAATTTATCATCAATTTACATATTTACTTCGTCAGCATATCAAACATAAAGATTAGAAACTTAATTAAAAAAATTAACTACTTCAATAATAGTCATAATTTTCCGGAAAATATAAAGTCTATTTTGTTAGTGGTATGGAAGTAATATAACAAAGGCTCAACATCGACAACTTCGGTTTATAATGATAGAAGTAAATATCATCTCTAACGGTCATAAAGGTGCACAAATCTGAAAACGTTTGTACTGTTAAAGAAAAAACATCAAGTTTTATTTTATTTAAAAAAGAATAAAAACAAAGAAATATAAAATCAAGTTACATTTGAAATAAGTTTGCTACTAGCAAAAAATTGGACAGTAACACGATTAGATTAAAAATCGGAATACATTTAAATCAGACCCAATATATCACGGCAACCTCAAAATGAGCCAGTAAATAATAAAATATTTGTAAGATATTGTGTTGACCGTCTGTGGCGACACTAGTCGGTGCAGATAATTTATAGAGGGGTGTGCGGTGAAGAAAGTAATGTTCCACACTTATAAGCACGTAGTTGGGCATCTTATAGTAAATACTACAATCAACGATTTAGACGTATTTCAAAATCTCGTGAACTGTGGCGCTGTAGTCTCTAAATGTCAACATATTGTTATTATCCGTCTTACAAACATTCGCCGGTACATTTTTCTAACCTATCTTTGCTTTTATCGATGTATTTGCTGTTAATAAGCCTTTAGGTATTATAAATAAATTAATTTTTATTTAATAAATAAATATCCGATTATTTTTAATTTTTATTGACGTGAATGCCTTTTAAACAGACTAACGTTTTTTGAATTCAGATAAACTTGTCAAATTTTTGACTTTTAGTATATTAATTCCGATTTTCGACTCAAGGTCACAGTTCACGACATAATGAAATGCCTCTAACTACAAACTTTATTTGCAAATGTCTGCTACTACTTGAAATTGGTAACTGCTAATTGTTATGTTTTGAATGATTATGCATGCTTAATAAACAAAGTTTTTGATAAGATCATTGCGAAATACATTATTTAGTTTTAATCAAACGAGAAACTTGATGATCTTTAACTTGTGGACACGAAAAAAAAACTGTTCAAATCAAAGATAATGAATGATTCATAGTTGTCTATTTTCAATTTTTTGTTTTGTAAATTAGTATTTTTGTTGACATATGAAACTCCATAGAAGTGACTTAATAAGAAGTAGTCGCCGTATATAAAGAAGAAGTATCATCACAGCTGGTTTAAACTCGACTCTTATTGGGTTACGGTTGTAAAGGGGCCTGTTTATGATAAAGGAGTAATGACCGGGAACCAAAGAAGGGATAGCTTGAAACCATGATCACGATTAAAATGATTTGGGTGTTTGATGATTTCTATGCTTTCTCGGATTTTCCTATTGAACAAAAACGGAGATTTTGCAATCGCCGAAACGTTAAATTTATATTGTGACCTGTAGTAAAATGGCAACCGCAGTCTTAAAAATATGTCTTTTTCTTATATAACGACCGGTTTCACCAACATAGGCTAAACCACATGAACAAGGAATTTGGTATACACCTTGAAATGAAAGTGTAAGAAATTTGTTCTTGAGAGAAGGAAGAATCTGAGAGATTTTGCTTGGAGAGTTGAATATGGGTTTAGTACCATTCTTACGAAGAAGTTTCCCTGTTTGATCTGCCACCTTGTGAATGTGTGCCAATTTCGGATTGGATTCGGAAGTAGAAATGTTCTTAGGTAGTCGAGCACGTAAATGTAGACGACGATTAATAACTGTTTGAATATCTCGCTTCATGTAACCGTTGTTCACCAAGGTTGTAGTAAGATGACGGAGTTCGGAAAGAAAGCGCGATGAACCAAAGATTCAATATGATGATGAGACGAAGCATTAAGGTATGGGTGGGTTTGCGATAAACAGAATGGCCCAGAAGTACGCCGAGCTTACGATTTACAAGAACGTCGAGAAATGGGAGAGAACCATTCGTTTCTGTTTTCATAGTAAATTTGATATCTAGGTGTTGATTGTTTAGATGATCAAAAAATTTAGACAATTCGAGATGACCATGAGACCAAACAATAAACGTGTCGTCAACATACCTAAACCAAGCTTTAGGTTTTAATATTGATGATTCCAGAGCAACCCTTTTAAAAGATTTCATAAAAATGTTAGCTACAACAGATGATAAAGGATAAACCATAGCTGCACTAGAAACGTGTTTGTAAAACTTATTATCAAATTGGATGTAAGTAAATGAGAAATATTTATCAATAAGAGGAACAAAACTCAAGTCCTTGCCATGTTAAGACAGAATCTTTAATAGGAACTTTGGTAAAAAGTGAAGTGACATCAAAACTCACAAGAAAATCTTGGGGTTCAATTTTTATAGTTTTTAAACGTTGAATAAAATGCTAAGAGTTGAGGATGTGAGAAGAGGTTTTACTTGTAAATTCGCAAATAATGTTGGACAAGAACTTGGCTATCTTGTAGGTAGGAGATTGGGTAGTACTAACGATAGATCGAAAGGGGATACATTGTTTGTGAACTTTGGGAAAGCTGTATAGACGAGGTGGTTTTAGTAATAATAATCAATTCGGTTTAAAATAACAGTAACGTTGCCTTCGTCGGCTGGAAGAACAATAATATCGGGGTTCCTACGAGGACTTTTTAGGGCTAATTCTTTCAACTTAGCGATGTTGGATTTAGGAAATTTAGAAGAATCAAGGATTTTGCCAGTGTAAATACGAATGGGATCTAAGAAGTGGCGTGAAAGATGTCTTATAGAAGACTCGACAGACTTGTAAACCTCTCATTGCTTCGTGCATATATGGTGCAGCATCGATGCAAACCGTCAACACTTTTCGTAGTAAATTTCTGTCGGTCACAGGAGACTGAGGACATAGTTACAAAATGTAGTAATTGTCGAATGATTTACTTTTTTGTTTTTGTTTCTTTCTTCTTCAACATCTAACACAAAACAGACTAAATTAAAAATTAGCAATACCTCGCGGTTCTGTGTTTGTTTCATCTAGCGATACCCAAATCAGTTTGTTTCAAACTCTCTCTCGTATTACTTTTCTATAAGGAAAGTATAGTGATCGCAATTTTTTTAAAAAATTTTTTGCATATATTTACGTTTCAAGATCTGAATCAGAAAAATGTATTTTTGACAATAACATTTTGGGTGTCTGTGTGTGTGTAACCATGTACCTACGATAACTCTCGAACCAAAAGTCGTAGTAACTTGAAATTTGGCATGGAGCTGGCTTTTCATATTCTCTCGGTTCTATCAAAAGATGGGTCTGATAAAGAAACCGGAAGTAGGTGTATCCGCTGTTTTTAACAGTTTTTCTTATATAATTTTGTACGTATGTAAATTATTCGAATTATTTTTACAGATTCTTATAGAGATAATTCTTCCTAACAATATATTCAAATAATTTTTTTTCTAACATTAACAGTAGGTATTAGATATTTGATTTATAATTTATAGTAAATTCCGTATATAATCTAGGTTCGAATCCTGCATGCGACGATTTTTTTTAGAAAAAAATTCCATATCTTGAAGCGAAAGCAAAATACGTTAAAAATAACAATTTTTCTCTATATTTTTTTACCTTGTTTATACACGGAATTCTGCATCTTCCGTACATTATTTTTGGATGTATTCACGATAACTCTCGAACCAAAAGTCCTAGTAACTTGAAATTTGGTATGGAGCTAGCTTTTCACATTCTCTCGGTTTTGTCGATGGGCCTTATAAAGAAACAGGAAGTTTATGTATCCGCCATATTTAACAGTTTTTCTTATATAATTTGTACATATGTAAATTTTTCGAATTATTTTTAGTTTCTTATAGAAATAATTCTTCCTAACAATTTATTCAAATAAAAAATTTTCTAACATTAATAGTTTATTAGATATTTTATTTATAATTTAAAATGAATTCACCAATATAATATAGGTTCGAATCCTGCCTGCGACGATTTTTTATAGAAAAAAATTCCATATCTTGAAGGGAAAGCAAAATACGTTAAAATAATAATTTTTACTGATTTACTAAAGGGGAAAGCAATATCGAGGCGCACAAATATAGGGGTTAGTCGATAGAACATAAGCTCAATTTGCCATATTTCAGTTATATCTCAATGAAATCGAGGAGAGAAATTTCAAAAAAATTATACCGCTAGCAAGTTAACACAAACGTGTGTACACTTCAAAGTGGTTTTATGACAACATAACCTTAAAAAAATATGTAGACATTCCTTTATCATTCCTTATAGGAAAGTCTTATGGTGACCACACTAGTTTTTTTTTGTATAGTAGTACTGTACAATTGTGGAACGTAATTTTGCAACGTTGACTTGTCCGGTATATTTTGTTTGGTATATTTTACCAAAAAATATTCCAATTTGGCTAATGGTATATTAGCAGAAACAAAATGCTGCACACAAGTTCTTAAACGCTGAATGATTAGGTTCAGATTTTGAGAGCGTGTTGATAAACATCTGCTGCTGTTTGCCAATACTTTTTTGAATTATGTTTTCATGTCTTTCGGTTTACAAATGTTGCGTCACTTGAAATTTTGCTGTTACAATTTATTCACAGTACTGGCAAACATTTTTTTTCTTCGGCATTTTAAAAATCAAATTTGATGTTCATCCGTAAAAATCTAGATTTTTTAATTGTCTTAAGAGAAATTTATTTCGTTGTTAACTGAACTTTAATGTTTTTATAAGAAACCTCGTTATTTAATAATAGAAGTGTTAGAAGCTGTGTAAGATATGAAATAATAGGTAATTGTACAGGAAGCGATTAAGTTAATACCTTAAATACAGTAATTAGTTAAGTAAGTTAATGATTGTATACTAAGACCTGTTTCTGTTTGGTACACACAATGCTTAAAAAAAACTTTAAAACAGGTAAAATAATAATAAAAACATCTTATCTAAATATGCATATATATAACCCAAAATGACCAAATTATTCATTTGAATATGCATTTAATCAAATGCGATAACCGTATTTGTCAGTATGCAGTGGTCCATAAGTATCGTCACAGGCAAGTTTCTTTATTTTAATTGGTAGCACAGCAGTACATTCACTACAATAATTTTGATTTGCATGTTTAGTTTTTGACATCAATTACACCATTTTTATTGTATGCCGGCTCATGCCCTTCTATACGAAATGTTCTATAATGATCTTCATGTCTCTTTCATGCTGTAGTTGTTCTATAACATGACATAATTTATTATCTTTTGGGAAATAATTTAGGTTTTGTACGTTGCTCTCCAGTTCTTCATGATGGCAATATCTGTAACTTGATTTTCACTTATTTGTGTGCTTCGCCTTAACATTTTCTTATCGGAGATGTGATGTACTATATCGAATTCTTGTAGCAGTAGAGTCCATCCAACCAGTCTATTATTCAGAAGTCTGATATTTTGCAAAAATATTGTATTCTGATCAGTGGGTATTTTAAACTTGACTTGTAGAGAATATTTAATTTTTTGTATGCATGCAACAAATACTAGCAACACAAGCTCAGTTGTTTGCTTCACATTGAGTTAATGTTCAACTGTATGTTGTAATGAGACTAGGTTTATCTTCCACTGTTTTATATAATTTTACTGCTAGGGCAATCCTACTATCATCGGTTTGTAAAACAAATGGGATATTTGAAATTAGGTGATGTAAAAATATAGTATCAGCAAATTTACGTTTCACTTTTTGAAGTTCATTCCAATATCAGTGTTGACTCCTCTTTAATAACTTGGGTAGAGGTGAAATTAATTCTGCAAATTTGATAATTGATAATTCATACGTGGTAATTTGTCAGTTTTGTAATTTCAGATTTTATGTCTATGCGTCTGCATTTGAGTGACTGTGGCATATTTGATTTTTCAAGACTATCAGTCTTCCATTTTCAAATTTTGTTAGGACCGCGCCAAGGTGGTTCATATATTCATTGGAAACAATTATTATTTATTGTTGATGTTGGATGTCTAACTGTATGTTCATCATGTTCTGTATTCCGAATGCAATTAGTAGCATTGACTTCCCCATTGACCATTATTATTGGTAAATGCAAGTTTGTGAATAATTTTGTTTCATGTTTTCATACTCTGTAAGGCTTTTAAGGATACCATCTATAGATTTTACACCCGAGAATAATAAGTAACTTCTAATATAATCGTTATAGTGACTAATAATAGTTTTGATAATTGTTTCTTTCTTTAAAATGTGTTTGTCCTAGTTTTGCTAGTGAAATGAGTTTTTGAAACTGTTGCAACAGTCATGCTTTTGTGCAATTTTTCTCTGTACAATTTGGGAACATAATCCATTTGAATTTGAAAATTCCAATAGTGGGTTAGGAATATATCATAACTTGTGATTTGATTTCGGTGTGTTATAAACCAATCGGTTGCCATATTCCAGGTTACGTCTCGCAACAGTTGATTATTCAATGTGTCTTTGAATCGTTTGACTTCACTGCTTATGCGTCTATTGAATTCTTATATAACCGTATCAAACGTAATTATTGGTATATTATGTTCTTCTAAAGAAAGAATAGAATTGTACGAAAAATGTAAGTTACGCGCATGTTCAGTAACGCTAATATTAAACTGTAATGTAGACCGCCTACAGTACGGTATTATAACTGTATTTATTTAACCAATCTTGAAATATATCTTAGCAGTACTACAAATTAGATAGTGTTTCAACCATTGACAACCTGCTTAATAAAGTTTAACACTTATCCATATTTTATTTTATTGTAATAATTTTGATTAGAATAATTCAGAGAACATTAGTACGCTGTTTTACGAAATCATGAATTACATAATATCATTAATAAAATGTAAGCACATGAAAACGTACCGTACCTGCCTAATTACAGCTTCTATATTAATACAAATAACCACGTGCACGTACAATAGTATACACATCACGCTTAATTGGTTTGCTCATGTAAGTAATAAAATACGTTCTACTTACGCCCCACGTTGGGCGCCACTTTATAATAGTGTATGTATTTGTATAACAAAATATTGCTTCAATAATACATAATCAATATACATATAAAAATCTGAACTATGCTAAAGTATAAACAGTGTTGTAAATTATCTATATAAATTTATATAGATAAATTAATCTAGATTCATATTTTTTATCTATTTATATGTATCTAGATACAATCAAAAATATATAAGTTATATGTATCTGTATATATATAATTTTTTTATTTAAGTTATTTATATAAAATTTATAAAAAATCCAGTGTCCCGTAATATTCAAGTTACAATATGTATGTTTTTCTTCAGTAATTTCCCACATTCCATAGTAGTTCTTCAAATGAACTCTATCTATCGTTATTACTACCTAGATTAAATCATCTATTATCTGTTATCTATATAAAGTTTGAATAGTTTATCTATTATCTAATACTAGATAATTCTTGCAAGAAAAAAAATTTATCTGTATCTATATAATTTAAAAATTATCTATTTACAACACTGAGTATAAAGAAACACAGCTGCCATTCAACGACGTTCCTCTCCTAACGATTTTTTTAGACGTACCTCTTAAAATAAAAATTATATACTTTTAACAGAGGGTTGTATTAAAAAGTTCTTATTGTTTTAGGCCCTCAGCAAAGATGAGCTTTCATTATGAAAGAAGCGAAGACATGGAAGAAAATGATTTAAAAATTACACCGGTTACATCAACGAATTTGATCAGTTTAAGTAAATTAGATGTATCGGATAGTTACGATATAAATAGTTTAGTTGAAAGTGTCAAGGCAGGAGATCACGAAAAATTAGGAATAATTTTAGGTAAAATAATGTTATATTTAATTGTTTATTAAACTTATTATTTATTAGGTCAACAACAAAATTTAAAAATAAATACAGTCTTTGATGAATTTCATGGTGGATCAGTATTACATTATGCAGCAGAAAACAATATGCTTACGGTTGTTCATCTGCTTGTGTTGGCGGGTGCCGAAGTAGATGTGTTAAATAAGGATCAAAACACCCCAATTGTTTGTGCAATATTAGCGTTTAAAAATAGTATCGTAAAATATCTAATTAAAGCTGGTGCAAGTATTTATTTAAAAGTAAGTGTTTTTAGATTTTATACCATGTAATATATAAAAACATAATGTCTTCGCGTAGAACATGTAGTCAGTTATTAGAAAAACATTTATACTTGTTGAAGGGTACAGATGGAATGACTGCTTTACATTTAGCTGCAAAGTCGGGGAATTTAACAGCGTGCAAGTTACTTTTGGAGTCCTCGTCAAGAACAAGTAATTATGTGAATGTTGCTGATGATGGCGGTTGGACACCATTGGTGTGGGCATGTGAACATGGCCACTTTGAGATAGCTAAGTATCTTCTTCATAAGTCTGCAGATCCATTATTACGAGATGTTGAACAGAATATTGCTTTACATTGGGCCGCGTTCAGTGGGAGTTCAGATATTGCAGAATTGTTGCTGAATTATAAAAGTGACATTAACGCCGTAAACGCATATGGAGATACACCTTTGTAAGTATTTATTTAAAACATTTTTGGAATAATAAATTATTTTCTTTTGCTTATTTATTATGAGGTTAGGCATTGGCAAAGGTCATATCATCATTTTCGGTTTTTTAAACCTGAGTTATGACTGCTATTTCGCGTTCCTTACGTGGCCTAGGTGTGTATTCTGGCTTATTTTGACAGCTAAGATTTTCTACCAAAATAATTGCTTACTGCATCTGCAATAGAGCGAGAATATTTCATCAGATCCCACTGCAGATTGTCAGTTATTCAGCAATTTTCCTAATATAGAATTTGTGTTGTTGGAAAGTTGCTTCAAAAATTTTTTATGTCTTCGCGATTCGGAATTTTCTGATGGTATTTTCCTATAACCCATGCTTTATAGCCACGTTTTTGTATTATTGCCATCCGTTTCTTTTTGAGCAGACATTCTGTTGGTCCGCATGAAATATTTTAATTGTATATTTTAGTTGGAGTTTTCTATCCCACAACACGATAAATTACATATCTTTTTTTAGTCTAATCAATCCGTAATTTTTTACAATATGCTTATCTCTGTAATTCAAAAGTATTGTCTATTCAAACACATCGTTACCCAAAAAGAGTTAGCTTTTAATAACCAATAAAAACGAAATTGGGCTACAGAACAAAGATGATAGTTATAAGATATTATAAAACAAAATCTTTATTAACGCAATTTATTTTTTAACAGGCATATTGGAGCTCGCCAAAATACGTATGACTGCATTTTAATTTTACTTATTAGAGGTGCTAACGTACATTTAAAAAATAAAACTGATGAGTTACCATTGGATTGTGCGCTACCAGCAAGTGAGTGTTACAATATAATTTCACTTAACGCGTATTTACACTCGTTGACTACATCAGACGAAAAACTTTCAATTCAAGTAGTTTTATGCAAGTAAGCGTAATTTTATTTGTATTTACGTATCTAACAAGGAACTTTTTCAGTGATATATCACGAGGACAAGAAAAAAATCCAATACAATGTGTTAATATATTAGATGACGAAGAAAAACCATCTGATTTTATATACGTATCGGTTAATTGTATTACGTCTGATGACATAAATATTGATCGCAAAATAAGTTCAGTACATTCGTGTGCTTGCGAAGAAAGATGTTCTTCTTTCGCATGCGTATGTTGCAATAATTCTTTACAATGTTGGTACGACGAAGATGGAAAATTAATAACGCATTTCAATTATTTAGGTGAGAAACCTGCGTGTGTAAATGTATCCTAATTTTAATTAATATCATTTTTTAGATCCACCAATGATATTTGAGTGTAATCAATTGTGTAACTGTAATGCAATAATTTGCAATAATAGGGTAGTGCAACATGGTCTTACCACAAGGTTTCAATTGTTTAAAACTAATAGTAGGGGTTGGGCTGTTAGGACATTATGCAATATATCCAAAGGTACCTTTGTGTGCGAGTATATAGGCGAAATCATTACAGATGTCGAAGCCGATAGAAGGGAAGATGATAGTTATGTTTTCGATTTAGATAGTCGAGTAAGTATCACACTTTATTATTACTAAAGCGTGGGTAAGATCAATTGTAATATGTACTGGATAATTTCAATACAAATACATTTGTACACTCAAATATTACCAAATTTTATAATAATGTTAATGTAGGCCATTACTCCGGTTTTGTATAAATGTCAGCAAAAAATGTTTAGTACTGCACTCATTCATATTGAAAAACTGCATGTTTTAAAAATATTTGGTTTATACAGGGTTTTTAGTTTTCGTTGTGCAGCATAAAGTTACACACACTTTTTTAAATAGCAACCCTTTAATTTTTTATGCTGTTTGATGAAGGCTTAATTTAGATGAAAAATACTTGTAAATTTTTTTTAATTGATTGCGGCGTTGCTATTTTAGAGCAATTCCTTTAAAAATACTCAGCAGAAAGATTATCACAAAACGAGTGTTTTTTGAAATTTTGGAATTTGTTTTTGTAAACTCGATGAAAGTCAAAATTATAATAATAATAATAATAATAATAATAATAATAATAATAATAATAATAATAATAATAATAATAATGTTTATTTGCATTTTTCTTCATAGCAACTACAAAGAAGTTTAGTTGAAGGAAATATATACATAATAAATAAATAAAACCTAATTCGACGTTATTAACGCATGCTTAACATAGTACATAATTGTTATCTATTTACATTAGCAGTAATCTAAAGAGACTTACTCGTTATGGCAAACTGAACGAATTTTGAGCGCCTCGCGTATATAATATAAATCATTAATTTGCTTTTCATTCTTAATTCTTGAAATTGCGCATCATTTTTGATATCGTTTTGATATCGTTGTACATTGCACATCTTAACAAGAAATGATTTACATGCTTATGTTATAGAGCAAATTGTAAATATTTCATTAATGTTAATTGAGTAGGCTTTATAGTCAATATAAAACTTAATTACATTTTTGTACGTGACTCTAAGTTGACTAATAAGCCTATTTTTTATAATTTTTATTATTAGTTTTATAATATAAGTAAGATCTTTTGCTGTTATCGACTAGAAAATGATAAAAAGTGTTATAGCGTGTATTTTTTGCTAATTCTAAGTCTATTTTTTCAAGAATCTGTCTTTTGGCATCTAAAAGTATTAAATTGATTAGGGTTTGAAATTAACTATAAACTCCTCTTTATAGTTAAAATTTCAAACGCTAAAGGTTTTTATTTGACGTACCCAATTATTCGCATTGCCGTTACTATCTTTTATCAATTGATTTAAACAAGTTTTCGGTAAACGGAAATCCGGTAAGTTCATAATTCTCATCCAGTAATTTAAAGCTCTTTTTAATACATCCTATTCTAATTCCACTTTTCCTATTTTTAACCTAACAATAAAATCAGGTGTGGGCAAAAATAATTTCTTAAAGAAAATTCCACTTGTACTGATTCTAGCAATTTAGTATAGAATGGTACCACCACAGTACAGTAGTGTTGATTTAACAATCGAATTATAGATGACCATTCGCGCATCCAAGTTATCAGTTTTTGATTTTTTTAATTGTTTCTATTGCTTTCAGTCAAGCCAATTTAGTTTTTCTGGTAGACTCTTCGCTGCACATTTAAATTTACGTGAATTAGAAAGAGTTACGCGTAGATATTTGAAAGTTTTTACTACACGTTGTTGTCAAAGAAAAAAGTAAAATCAATTTAACAATTTTGGTTTTTGTTGTATTTAACGCTAGTTTGTTTTCTTTGCAATATTCGGATACAATCTTTAATTGCCGCTGACAGTTTGTAGCTGAGCCCGAAAAAATACCATAATTACTTCAGTATTGAAAGTTAGATTATTGCCTCGGCACTCGCGGTTCTTAAAATAGTTAATAATGTCACTAATGTATAATGTGAATAGCAGGGAACTGATTGAGTCTCCTTGTAAAACGCTTCTAGCTAATTCAATTTTGTTTGATGTTTCTTCATTCATACATAAAATCATACCGGCGTTATCGTAAAAGTTTTTGAGTAGTCTTATCATTTTACCGTAAACAATCATATTTTTTAATTTCCACCATAACCTATTGCGACACACTGAATCAAATGCACGTTTAAAATCCACAAAAATCGTGTACAAACAGGCTTTCTTTTTTGAGATACACATTTACTGTTGTATACAGAATGAAGATGCTATCCGCGCAACTTCTATTAACTCTTAAACCATTTTGTTCTATTGGTACTACATTGTTTTCATCACTATACTGTCGCGTATTAAGTATTTTGGTTAATATTTTAACAATTGTATTAACTAATGAAATGCTTCTATAATTAGATGCGTCTTGTTTATTTCCTTTTTTTAAAATAAATTAATTACTATTTCCGTCCACGCTTTAGGCATTGTTTCGGTGATTAACACTTTGTTCATCATATTTACTAAATAATGTTCCCATGGTCCGGGTAGATATTTGTAACATTCATTTGATATGTTGTCCAGTTCTGTAGCTTTAAGTTTTTTTGTCAGTACTGTGTTTTGAAGCTCTTCTAGCGTTATCGATTGATCTAAGCAAGGATGATGTACATGTAGGTTAACAGATATTTCTATAATATTTCTCCGTTTTTTTTCTTTGGTAAAAACTTTTGTAAAAGTTTACTAATTTCTGTAAAGGCATAGTTGTATTAGTATTATAAATGCGTGGATTAAATTTTTTAATCTCTTTCCAAAATTCCCCGTTATTGTGCACTTTTGCTAATTTTTCTAAAATCTTACTGTAGTACGTTTTTTTTTATTTAAAGTGTTTTAGTGTAAAGTTTTTTATTGTTGTTGTATTCACTTTTGAATTAGGATGGTAATTATTTTTCGGCACTTTTTGTAACATTGGCTAACGTTATTTTTTGCTATTCTGCACTCTTCGTCAAACCAGGGCGACACAACGTATTTACTGTTTGCTAAATTAATAGTGCTGACCCGTAAAGCTCTTGAATTAATTGCTGCTTGCTTTATTGAGTTTAACATATTTTGTTCTAGCTTATTAATATCCTCCCTATTATAATAAATTGAATTAGAATTATTTAAAAACCGTTTATAGCTTGCTGTTGTGTTTTCATTCCAAATATAATTCGTTTTAGTGATAATCTGTTTTTGAAGTGAAACTTCTTTATCGGCGTTGGAAAAAAATTTACCGTCACATTTTACGCGTCACATTTTTTACCGTCACATTTTTCCGTTACGCGCCATCTTTTTTATTTCTGAAACGCAATAGCGACGTGATAAATAATATATCAATAATAAAGTGATCAACAAAATCAAAGGTTTTATTTTAATTCTAATTCCAGTGGATTTTTAACAAAAGTAAGTAATTATATCTCTTTTTCTAATAATTGGGTGGGATTGTGGTATTTATTTTTTTAAATTTAAGATATTTAAGGTTAATCTCAGTTTCTGATTATAACTATCGGTCAATGTATATGATTTCATTAAAATAGTATTTATTAATTAATACGACTACTAATTTAATGAACATCAATTAATTGACATAGAGTATAAATTCTGAAATATGTTATTAATTTTTTTAAATTTAAGATATTTAAGGTTAACCTCAATTTCTGATTGAACGATGACAATGACAGTAATAATTCTATTTCAATTAATGAAATGCTGTAATAATCTTAGTAGCAAAAAGTTAAAGTGAAACACGGTTGGTTTTTTAAATTTAAGATATTTAAGGTTAACCTCAATTTCTGATTGAACGATGACAATGATAGTAATAATTCTATTTCAATTAATGAAATGCTGTAATAATCTTAGTAGCAAAAAGTTAAAGTGAAACACGGTTGGTTCAGACGAAGAGTACTTTCAGTTTCTCCAACGCAGTAGGGATAGCATGTCGCTTATTTCGTTACGCGTCACATTTTTAATTAATACGACTGCTAATTTAATGAACATCAATTGATTTACATAGAGTATAAATTCTGAAATATGTTATTAATTTTTGTAAATCAATTAACTAATTTTTGTAGATTCAATTTCATATTTCAGTTACCATAAGCCATTAATTACAAAAATATATAATAACGATGACAATGATAGTAATAATTCTATTACAATTAATGAAATGCTGTAATAATCTTAGTAGCAAAAAGTTAAAGTGAAATAATTGTATTATTTGTATTCATGTCTATGATAAAAAATCCTTTTGTTTAAACTTTATCTAATTTAACTTTATTTAACCAATTTCTGAAAAGTTGCATGTAGATCATTTTGCGAAAAATAAGGCCATAAAGAAGTTTCACTTCTTACATGTGTACACTAGTACACGCCCATGTTTTTTTATTTTCCTTTAGGGTACATTTTTTTTTACTATCCAATCAAACACCAACGATATTGAACTACTGCAATGATTAGAACTGGTAGACAAAGGTTCAACTCGAAAGTCGTTTATAGAAGCCGCCGTATTTTCACTAACAAAAACCAAATTAATTACAATTGTTCTATTTGGAGAAATACATGTTATTTGATCAGGATATCACTAACCGTTCATTACAAAAAAGCCATGATTTTTCATCATGTTAACCAATTTCTTTCCTCTCGTGTTTACTTTATCGTCCATGCTTTTTCTCGTTGCTGTTAGTTATGTTCCATATAGTATATCCTCGTCTATTTTGATTTAACTCTCCAATTCTACAGCTCTAGTCTACCCCTATAATTACGTTTTCTCCTAAGTTTTTTTCTGAAATTTGAAGAAACAGATCTTCCATTGAGTCTATACACTCATCTATATTTGTGTTGGGTCTCTAATATACACATCTTACTATCGTACTGCTTTTGCTATTAGTTATTTCTAGGAATACCCATAAATTTGAAATATCAATACTACTACTGTATGTGCTTTACAACACATATAGTTATATGAATTCCCCCACTAGCTCTTCCCATTGTGTTTTTTTATTGCGCTTGAAATTATGCAGTCAAATTGTGAACTATATTATTTTCAATTTTATTTTTTTCTACTAGAAACGTTTCATTAAAACAAATAATATGTATTACCTTTCTTATTTCACTCTTACTTAGTTTAAATACATTAGCCATCCTTCCAGATTTCAAAACAACACATTTAGTCCGTTTTGTGTATTACACGATTTGTTTATACTTGTATCAACTTTTAGTTTTTTAACTCGACAGATTCTGTTTTCTTATTCCATACATACACATCATTGTTTATTATTATTTTGTTATAAAGCATTTTCAATACTTTTCCTTTGTTCCTCCTTGGTTATGTTACGAATGACTTTCTGTATACCTATATATTCTTGAACTATTAAGTCGTTATTAATCGCTCGTTTACTGTTTTTTTCTTTTTCATTATATTTAATTTTTCTGTAAAATTTAGAAATTTAATTAACAGTAATTTCTTTTTGAAGTGAAACTTCTTTATCGGCGTTGGAAAAAAATTTACCGTCACATTTTTTTCGTTACGCGCCATCTTTTTTTTATAAAATTCTAAAATATTTTTAAATAAATACAAATTGTACAAGGTGTTCAAAGGTAGTAAAATAAATAAAAAGTTCGCCCGCGGGTGGGCTCGAACCACCAACCTTTCGGTTAACAGCCGAACGCGCTAGTCGATTGCGCCACGGAGGCACATACTATAGGTCACAAAACGGATGGTTATAAGGTACACGATCAAAACGTTGCTATAAGATACGATCAATTGTTGTTTTGTAATTAATGGCTTATGGTAACTGAAATATGAAATTGAATCTACAAAAATTAGTTAATTGATTTACAAAAATTTGTATTCATGTTTATGATAATAAAATCCTTTTGTTTAAAATTTATTTAACTTTATTTAACCAATTTCTGAAAAGTTGCATGTAGATCATTTTGCGAAAAATAAGGCCATAAAGAAGTTTCACTTCTTACGTGTGTACACTAGTACACGCCCTCATATTTTTTTTTTGTTTTCCAATCAGAATTGGTTTTTGTATCGCTGGTTCGACATTTAATTCTTCACAGATGAAGTTTTTTAGCGTTTCTTCTGCGTTTTCTTCATTAGCTTTTATTCCTGATATTATGTTATGTTTCTACTTTCTCTTTTCTTCTCTTTCTTTGTCGTCTTCTAATTGCTTTATACGTGTTTCTAAGATGTTTTCTTTTGTAGTTGCCACTTCTTTTCATTACTTTCGTATTTTTCTTTTAATGTTTTAAGTTCGTTTTTAATTTCTAAATTATCTTGTCTAAGCACGGTAATTTGTTCTAGTATTGAATTGAGCTGTTTTGATTCATCGCTTTCTCTATCCTTTTGCTTCCTTTTTGATTGTCTTCTTAAGTTATCATTACTACCGATATTGTTAGATCTTTGAATTTATTGATTCATTTGTTAACAATAAATTTGTATTACTAATATTAGACCACGATGTATATTAACATAAAATTTTATCTACATATATCAATTCTAATTCGACACCAGGACCTTGCTTTATTAAATGGGTCGGAGACACAACGTCGAAACTTGGACATAACGCCGCCATGAACTGTTGGACACATCGCAGAAACTGGACATAACTCCGAAATCAGCCGTTGGACACAACGCCGAAATCGGCAGTTATACATATCGCCGAATGTGGACACAACGAAAAGCAAAAATTGACGCTGCATAGATCTGAAACCGGGCGTCGAAGCCGAAGTATCAACTTTCTCTAAAATGACAGTCTTTTGCAGAAATTCTAACGTCGAAAAAAAATTCACATATTTATTGATCATTTAGTATAGGTTTAAAAAGAAAGCTTTTAAAACATGAACGGAATAGAACACTTGTTTTGCTACAGGTTTGAATCTAAAACAGGAAAACGGGAAACAAGTGAAACTGCTAGGCGCACTTATAGCTAGTTTTTAACCACATGCACGTCATACGCAGTTCGTATTAATATGACAGATGCCGTGCATCAATTGCATATATAAAAATTAGGTTTTTAATTACTACAAAAATAGTAAATTTGTTCAATTGTGTAGGGTAGCTACAACTAAAAAGAATGCTTACAATAACAACTTTAAGTACTTTAAGAAAGAAATTTCGATTATATTATATTATTTCGACTTATTATATGTCTCATCGCGTGGCTTCGGCGTAGTGTCTCAATCAACGATATGTCTATTAAGCTGTTTCGGTGTTGTGTTCCGTTCGGCGATGTGTTCAATTTCAATTTTAGGTGTTATGTCCATCGTTAGCAAAAGAGGCTGTTGTCGTTTTAGAGAAAGTTGACACTTCGGCTTCGACGCCCGATTTCCGAGATATGCAGCGTCAATTTTTTCTTTTCGGCGTTGTGTCCGCATTCGACAATATGTCTAACTACTGATTTCGGCGTTGTGTCTTTTTTCGGCGTTGTGTCCAACGACTAATTTCGGCGTTATGTCCAGTTTCGGCAATGTGTCCAACAATTCGTTTCGACGTTGTGTCCATTCGGCAAAGTGTCCAGGTTCCGTATAAAAGTAGATATTTTTTAAAATGACAATGTGATTGTATTATAATTGACACAAAAAGATTACGACATCGACACTTTTCTATTCACGATAAGATAATAAGTTTAAGCATGTATGAATTTATTTCGGTGAAGGTTACTTGTTCAATAATCGTTTTTGAAATTTATTTTGCTTTAATGTTAATAAAACTTAAAAATATTAGTACTTATGTACAAAAATGTTTAAGCGTTTCTTATTTACTTGATCTTGTCAATAGTTATACTTTTAGTAATAAATTAATTTACTTTCAAGTTTTATTTTTATATTTACGAGCAGAAAAAAATCACGTGGGCTTTGAGCGATATGATAGTTTAGAACTTGACCACCGCGAATTGTGCGAGGGCGCTGAAAATATTTGTAATTACAACTACTGAGCGACGTTTTTATCAAGTGTAATATATCAAGTTTTAGTAGGGATAAACGCATTCCTTCCGGGTGCCTTTTCGTCAGCCGCTGACAGTAGGTCAATTTGTTAGTCTTACTGAAAAACTGTAAAAACGAAAAGGTTGGGAGCTGAAAATATGATTTTTTAGTCTTCCTCATTTGCTTTATTATTAGTCTCATAATTACTCGCATTTTTATCGTTTTTGATTTCTTTTTGGCGACTTTATTCCACTGGTTTGTATTACGTTTTGTTAATCTATTTCTACCGTTTTGCCCTCGATTATCTCACTACCCAAAAAATATTTATTTATGTTTGATGGGAAATTTGTTTTGATTCAAAATCGTTTTTCCCACTTTCTTACGTGGTCATTGACGCGTTTTCAGAAATTTTATTGCACGCCGATTATTTTCGAAAATTTTTAAAGAGTAATATAAATAACTTGTGCCATAAAATACATTACTAAATAAAAAATATACATAAATACCAACCTGATTAAAACTACAGTCATTATAATTTTTCAGGATAGTGATGCTTTTTGTATTGATGCTAAACGTTATGGTAATTTTGCTAGATTTATAAATCATAGCTGTGATGCTAATTTAGTTCCAATAAGAGTTTTTATCGAACATCAAGATATACGTTTTCCTCGTATTGCCTTTTTTGCCAACAGAGATATTTCTGCCGAAGAAGAGCTAAGGTTTGTTTTACCCGCAATATAACTTAACCAATACTAACTTTCTAAAACTGTAGCTTTGATTATGGAGAACGGTTTTGGATCATTAAGTATAAATCGTTTACTTGTACTTGTGGCACTGCGAATTGTAAATATTCAGAAGAAACAATAGCAACAACCGTAGAAAATTACAATAAACGAGTTGAAGAAGCCATGTAGATGTACGTATTATTTTTTTAAAGAGAAAATCAGTGTATCCTGTGCTTGGTAGAACTTAAGTATGTGACTGATATTTTTATCCTTTATTTATTATAGTAAATAGCAACTTAAATGTACTGTGACTGTTTTATTTCTCATTTACAAAAAATATCCACTTGATTATAATGTAATCATTTTTTCATTAAAGTTTTTTTTAATAAATCGATTTTTTTTTGTATTTATTTTTCAGGAATCCGATGGCTATAAAAGTTTTGAGTGTAAAGGATCAATAAAAAATATTACGCAAGGAATTTTTTTTGCGTCGTCTTTTACTTTTTGTCCACGTTCGGCGGTTTATCCACAATATTATTTTCCACGTTTTAACCATTTTCGTATTTATGTCTATCGTACTTTTTCGCCAATTTGACCACAGGTTCGGTGTTGTGTTCATTCAACGATATGTACGGGTATGGATGATTACGTTTTCCTTTTAAACTTCTAAATGAAAAAACCTTTAGGACTTATTATTGTTTCTGAAGCTATAGCAGATTTTTTTATAGTAAAGGCGAAAAATGTTCGGGAGTATTGAGCAGTTGTTCGGTCGATTTATACACAATAAACTATACAACGAACGAGGTAAACAATACAGGAGAATGCATTGCAACTTTCAGATTTTAAGAAAATATAAATTGTGTCGCACCTGTTTATCAAACGATTGTCAATTTTTTACATCAGAAATATAAGCAATAAAAATTAAACTGGATCACTATTTATGTTTTACTAGAATGTGATCGTTTTAGATAACATTTCTTGGGTGATCATGCAATGATTAGTGGTTTTAAGACTACAATATTAAAATTTAAAACATGTCGACCCTTCTCTCAATTTTTTTTACTTCAGGGGAATTACAAAGCTTCTTTCTTTCCGTACGCAAACGAGTTACTTTGAGTTTATTAATTTTGTTTGCAAATTGTTGATTTGTATAAATAGCAGGGAGGAAAAAAATGTTACAATGTTACTTTGCTTAAGAACAAAGAAAATCATACCAAATCTATAACGCACCCCGGTAAACAGGCGGATAGGCATAGATTTCTTGATACAAGGTGCCTTATCTGACATCACTCTATCAGGTGTAATTAAAATTGATTAAAGTTCTATTGTCTTTTTCATCTAATTTATGAGAATTTTACGAAATATAAATGGAAACCTATAGGATTCGACCGTAACTTCATTTTTGCATTTTGAACTTCTGAATAACTTAGAAACTTTTATGAAGTAGTAGTGTTTTGTCACTCTTATTTTTTTAACATACTGTTATTAAATTAATTTATTTTTAAACGAAATATTTACGTGATTAGAACTACATGTAACTAATTTAATTAGATCTAACGATATTTAAGAAAATCACTTACATTCATTTATATATTAGTATCACTAGGTCCGCACTTTTTAATTTTATCCAAAACTAATACTTGTTTATGTTAACAACACGTACGCGACGTATTTGTTTCACTAACACGACCACTTTATTTATCTTTGAACACACGTTAATCACTTATTTATTTAAACCGACAAAAATCTTAACGTTTCTTCCTTTGAATCCTTTTTATATATTACAGTTATCTGTGTCGGTTATTCTCTTGAAGTTGACAATTCGAAGACGTTTCAATACCATTGTCGATAGCTCTCTGTATATTTATTGATCAATGTCAATGTTTTCATGTTTAATTTATCCAATATTGCACCTGTAAAAATAAATAATTCAACAGCAACAATTGTCTTTATTTATATCTGTAGGTACATAAGTCAGTATACAATTTCAATAAAATTTGCTGTTCCAATAATTTAATGCTGGTATTGTTATTTAAAGCCAAACGTTTCGTAACTGTAGGTATTACTTACTTATAAGTGAAAAAATCGAAATTAATATTACAGTCTACAACTACATTTGCAGTTGGATATAAAAGCACTTAAAAGCTATAAGGATCGTAATTAAGCAACGCCTAGACTGATCTATATTTGGAAGCCCTTTATGTGATTAAGAAAAATGTATAAAATTTATCGTAAAAATGTATAGGTCTATAAAAATAACTTAAAAATATTACTCGTTAATATAATCAATTCAATACAAATATCGAAATTATAAATAACACAACCATTAATAAGAAAAATGCGGTAAGAAGGTTCCAATTTGATTGAATTATCTACATCGAAAGGCAATTATCGTTATTATAACTAGAAGTGCTTAATAAAAATAGGCCCAAGGTGTAAAGGCACAATCTTACTCTATATCTAATTACTTTTATACCAAATACCGTGTGCAAGATATGCTTCTATTTGATATCACGCTAAAGCGTTAGGCTACATTATTAGAGTAATACGAAAAATCGATTAATATAATTAAAAGATTGTTGTCTTAACAATAAAATTGACTACATAACCGAGACAAAATTAATATCAATAAAGCTAAAATAATTCGTCTCGAAATTCCCACAAAGTATAAAATTTTGGAATGTAATTTCTTCGAAACATATAGTTATACACACACATTAAATAGTTCATATCACAGCATACATAATTTATTTATTAGTTTATCAATAGATTACCGCAGTCTTAAAGTATCGATTATTTTGTTTGTGGGAACTTGAAGAATTTCCTTAGGTACAAGTAGAATGTATTAACTGGAATAATTGTCTCAATAGCATGCTTTGAGATTTGAGCAATTAACTAAACCAGTTTTTTCATTACTGGTTATTGTATTTTACTACTTAAGAAATTTATAAAATAAAATGCTGCCTTTTTTATTGAGGATTTGAGCAAATTCATTACTTTTAGTTTCTGTTTAATATTTTAATTCACGCATTTTTTTAAAATTAAATTTTAAAAATGTCATGGAAAATCTTTGGTTAAATTGCATCCTAATAATCAAAATTCTGCTTCAAAAATATAATAAAGAAGGCTATAATTGCTTTGATTTATCAGTACCTTTATGTAATCAATGCCATTTTTTAATATAAAAAGAACTAAAATTATTAGTAAACGGCGTCTGGGTACGCGAATATATAGGAAATTACCCAGCTTAAGCCTAATTAAATAAATATGAACACAATAGAATAAGAGTCCTTAATATTAAAAAAGAGATAGATTCAATAAATATTTGCCGATTCTTAATTTTCTAATTGATTGTATATAAAGTGACTGGATTAAATTCTTTTAAAATGGTTTCGTTAAACGCTTTTACGTAACCCCAAAGTTTCATTGCTTGATCACAGTTTTCTTCTATATACTGTACTTCTGAAAAGTTTAGATCTGTTCGCCAATGAAACGGTGCACTTTTCGAATCCCGGAAAGTGCTGGAAACTCCACCCGAATTTAACTTCGTGTGAGAGTCTAAGAAAGCTTTTACAGATGAATGGAAGTATAGTTGAAAAAAATCAAAAAGTTCTTGTACGTGTTTATAAGGATCAACTGAGAGATCTTCATAGCGAATTACTCTAAAAATAAATTTGTTACAATTAAAGCATAGACAAAAGTACGTTTAGGGTAGGTTTCTGGGAAGTGATTGGGAGAAAATAAGAATTGACAAATGTTTACATACCTAAATCTGGAAGGATATCGCTTTTTAAGTTTAACAGCTGCCTTATAATCAGAAATCATATCCGCACATAAAATATTAGCTTGATCACAGTCAGGATTTCCAGGACACCAGCGTCTGTGTTTACGAGACTGAAGTATCCCACGAGGATCACGTACTAATAAAAGTACGCGAACATTTAAACTGAAATTAAAAAAATGATATTTAATTATTTTCTCATTACAGTGCATTTAATTTACCAAAAATACACTGCTTTACAAACTAAGAATGTCAACGATAAAATAATTATGGATCAACTGTTAGCGGTAGTCCAATCAACATAAAAACAAATAATCAAAGAATAAAAAGTTTTAAAAGCGAAAGAAACAAAAAGAAAGTTTTTAGAATTGTCTAACATTAAATTTTAAACCTAAAATTGGAAATTATACTACAATCCTAGTTGAGGTCTGTGGTCATTAGTCGCAGAAACTTACAGCGAGAATTTTATTTTAAATAAATCAATGTACAGATTTAAAGTTTTATCATTCACTAATAGTTTACTCATGAATAAAAGATAAAACTTATCAGGCTTTTGCGTGAGGTGAGATTTTAAACAAATTTAGAAATAAAAAATAGCATATAAAAAAGAAAACGTTTCAACGTAAAAAAAAAGTTTACACGTTTAACCATGATTTTTTTATTCTGAAAACATTTAATCACTGAAATTTCGGTTTCGTTAAATTTATATAAAACATTAATTTTTTTTTAAATTAATTTACTGCAAAAGAACGATAAGGTAAACACTCCAATAAATGAAAGCTCGGACTTCATACGCTTCATAGAAACAAAATAGTAAGGAAAGTGCTGCAGATCACTACAACGTAATATCAGGATTCTTTAGTGATCTATAAGAACAAAGTAGTAAAGATGCTGACTAACAGATGGATCGATGATAAATTTCTAACGGCGAGCATAGTTTTTCGGCACCTTGGAATTTGAAATTGATGTCTTTTTGGTTGTCTCGTAAAAAAATCGTTTCGTGATTTTGTAAACGTTATACATCAATATAAATGTTTCATCCCTAAATAAATTGCTAATAAAATACAAATGGATAGGTAGCTTTTGTGTAGTTTTAAATATAATATTAAGTCAGGATTTAAAACCTGTGGAATATAACCGCCAAACAAAAAAATTGCAGATGGTTTCGGAAACAACAGAAGTGACAAGCTGCTGTAATCAATCAACGCTGTAAAATTTACAGAAAAATTCATCATAGAAAACGGTTTTAGGTGCCGTTAAAAAAAATTTTCTTTGCTGATTTTGACATGGTAAATTTATCTCCACGTAGAAGATGCTAACAAAAAACGTAATGATATCATTGAGAGAGGCTACGTAGAAATAAGTTTAGCTTGGTTAATGACGGCAGGAATCAGCCTTGTCCATCCAAGGTAACTATCGACATAGTTTCTACAATGAAAAAATAACTGCAGAAAAAACTAGACTTCCGACGAGTCTGCGTGGGAACAATTCAAACCTGTAGATAAAGTATTAGTGACGTGAAAAAAGTCCAAGGTGTTATTGTTCACGCTTGCTCGTAAAACGATTGTCCTAAACAGTCTACGTCAAATAGTATTGACATACAAACCAATAATTGTATAATTAGTTGCTATCAAGGCCTTGTGCTAGGACATATTGTATACAAACAGAGATACAGTTAAATCACATTATTCAGGGCGACATATTTTAAGTTAGCATGTGTCTTCTACAACAACGTAACGAAACCGTTTTTGTTAATACCTAAATAGCAAAATTAGTCGTACAATAAAGAATCCGAACAACAGAATATACCTTGAGTCTCCATAAAAGAAAACTACACTACAAATATGATTTCAAATTTACATAAAAATGCACTCGTCGTTTTCTTTATTTTATCATTAATTGTCTTTCTTGAAAGATCTAATTACATCTGATATGCACGATTCTACTTTAAGGCTGAAATAAATTCCTATTTTCATCTCACTATTCCTTTATTATTCAAGAATTTTTCCGTATTTGTATTCTTTCTCTACCTATGCTTAATTTACCTTCTATTTTCTTATAGAATTTTTTTAACAAATCATAAAATATTATTAACGATATTGTTAAAGATTAAGGTTTTCAAGACAGTAGGTACACTTTTTCTTGTTTTTTTTTTAAATTCTTAATGTGAGTAGATAGAAGGGCACCTTTACATCCAAATTACCTTTAAAATCTATAGAAATATGAATGAAGATAAATAGATATGTGTAGCCATTTTGGCTGCTTAAACGATCCAGCAACCTAGAGACGACTGCGTTTACGAAATAACATTGAAGGCATCAAAATTGTGCTTTATATCAAAATCTAACAAGTCATACCTACGAAACAAAAAATTAAAAGGACAGTTTAAAAATTCCGAAACGAGAAGTATAATAAGAATGAGTTGAAAAACCAGGAAATGAGTTAAGAACCCTTGGGTTACGGTAGGCTGTCAGACAAAACTAATTATAACAACATTAAATATAACACTCTCGCCCGAAAGTAAATTAATAGAATTAGAAGAGGTATCAAGTATAAAATAGGATATAGTAGGAATACCGAGGTAGGGAGAAAAGGTGAGTAACTCGTGACACTGAAATCCGGAAACATACTATACTGGAGATGAGAATATACTAACATAAACGGAGTAGGACTCCTCATAAACTGTAGAATAGCTTCTTATATAACCACAATTAACTCAATAGGTGCTAGGGTGATATACATAAATATAAAATTATCAAAGAGATATGAATTGAAAATAATTCAAGTATACGCCCCAACGGAAGACCACTCAGCAGAAGAAGTTGAAGAGCATTGCGAAGACATAGAAAAGGTCATAATAGAAAATAAAACGCACTTTCAGATTATAATGGGCAATTTCAATGCGAAACTTGGAAAAGGAAAAAATGACGAAGTGCTCATTGGAAAGTACGGCATAGAAAAAACAAACAACAGAAGACAAACATTTATAAATTTTGCAGAAGCACAGCAGCTATATATAATGAACTCATTCTTCCAGAAGAAAGAACATCGAAGATAGAGATAGCAAAGTCCGGACGGTGAAACAAGAAATGAGATAGATTTTATAATTTCTAACAAAAAGCATATGGTGGAAGATGTTACGGAGCTCAATAACAGCTGTATAGGTAGTGTTCACCGAATGGCACTGGCAAAAATAAATATACCCATAAAACGGGAACGAAAAAGATTAGTATATCAAAAAACGACAAAAACAGATATCAAACTATTATCGAATAAAGCACGAGAAAACTCCTACAGGATAAGGCTGGAAAATAAATTATGGACAGTAAGTCCAGAGAAAGAAGTTATCGAAACACTAAGTAAAAGATTAAGGAAAGCATAGTAGAAGCAGCTCCGAAGACACTAGCAAAAAAAGAAAACAGAGAATACAAATTAAATGATGATACCGAAAAACTTATAAAGGAAAGAAAGAAACTCCTGTCCAGTACACCTAAAAATAACACCCTATTACGAGACCTAAATAAGAATATTAGGCAACATATAAAATAAGACATCAATGAATGTAATGAAAAGCTAGCTTAGAATATTATCCAGACTAACAAGGGAGAGCAAAGATAAGCGGAGGGAAAAAAGCTCAGAATTATGGACGAAAACAAAAACATAACAAAAAGGGAAAAGTTGTATCAAAAGATTCCACGAAAACCTATATTCAACAAAGACCAGCAAACAAAACGCTCAGCGAATGGACGAAAGAGCCAAACTCACCAGGCATATACTGAGGATATACCAGAGATAGTTGCTATGAAATCAAGAACAGTTTAAAACAAATTAAAAATGGCAAAGCTCCCGGCGAGGTCAAAATCGTGGTGACATCTAAGAGTATTATTTAACAAATGCTTAGAGACTAAAACTATGCCACAAAGTTGGAAGAAATCGGTGACTATACTTATACATAACAAAGGGGACTTTTTATCATACATATACAAGTTACCGACGAAAGTTATAAATAACAAAATATTCAACCCGACTAGACTAATTATCCAACCCGCAGAACAGGCAGGATTCCGTAAAGGATTCTGCACGATGAACCATATTCACACAGTCAGACAATTAATACAAAAAGTGAACGAATACAGGTTGTATATCTCTATGTTTGGCCTTTGTGGATTATCAGAAGACGTTCGATACCGTGGATACATGTGCTATAATCGACGCTTTCTAATGCAGCAGAATCCACTATAGGTATATTCAGTTAGTGGAAGCAATATACGAAAATGCAACTATGATCATTAAAACATTTGATAACACTAAATCCATTGTTAGCATCGAGCTAATAGAGACACGTTGTCCCCAAAATTATTTACAAATGTACTAGAAGACGCTTTTAAACTGCTGGATTGGAATGAGAAAAGAATTAACATAAACGGCGAACGCTTCTCTCATCTTCGATTTGCGGATGATATTGTCATATAAGCACATATTCCTGAAGAACTAACAGAAATTTTAAACCAGCTGAATGAGTTGACGAAAACGATTGGACTCCGTTGAATATTGAAAAAACAAAAAGTATGACCAACTATAACATACCTATCAACCCTATATACATAGAGGGAATGTGTCAGTCTCGATAAAGGACAAGCAAAAGAAATAGACAGAAGAATACGATTGGGATGGGCAGGACACGGAAAACAGCTCGACGCATTTGCTTGAAAGTTTAAAGAAAAATCAGAGGGAAGAAGTCTAGACATAGCTTAAAGTGTGCTATTTTATGAACTGAGGAACGTTCGAAAGTGAGTTTTTAGTTAAATAAATTACGCCATTTGCCCAAAAACAATCTTTAATTTTATTTTATGGTGAAACCTGAATCTAAAAATAAAAAATATTTATGCAAAGCTAAAATTGTACGTTTTTAATTATTCGGTATTTAATATCTGGGCCATTGCAAAGGGTTACTACAACTATTACGCAAGATCGTTATAGTAACGTAAAAAATTGCTTATATAGAGATGCAGTTGACCCATGTTTTTTGGTCATGCCATAGTTTTTATCTCACAGAGATAGTCATGTATAGAGTTAATATATTATTTTGCTATAATACAATATTTCTAAACCAGTTAATTTTATACAATTTGAATGAATCACAAATTAAAGAAAAGAAAATAATTTGTAAAGCTCGACAAATGTTTTGTTGGATGCCGATACGATACTATATCAAACTGATAAAACCGAGATAACACCAAAGATAAATCTAAAAGTAAATTTTTTAGACTACATATAGACGTAGTTTTTTTATACTTTGCTAGGACATGCATTGATTGAAAGTGCATTAACTTGACAATACATACAGTTTGATTTTATATTTTTGTAGTAACCCATACGTAATTTATGACGCAATTTTAATCTTATAAAAATGAGATTGTAGAAATTAAAGTAAATGATCACAAATGCTTTACAGAAGTGTAATGTGTGTTGCCTATATCAAAGTTTTAGAATTTCAAATATAAATCTAATCCAGTTATTTTTTAATTGATTATTCAAATTATAAAAATAATTATTTAAATTTCTATACAAAACATGACATTTAAAAAGTGTTAAACTTTCATTATTTATTAATTTAGTTAACATTATTTTTATAAGATAACAGTACTTACAATTTATCTCTTAGAAGTTGTTCAGCTAAACGAAGTCTCAGCCTTACGATCTTCATTGATTGAAATGGAAACAATTTACAAAATTCTTTTAAAAAAGTTGGATCCCAACAATACATGGGATACAATTCACACATATCCCATAGTCTCGTGTTGTGTGTAAATAGGTAAACGTGCGATTGACCATAATCTAAATAATCATTTAAATTTGTGTAATCACAATTTAACAATCGTTTTATATTTTTCACAGCCAGATCTCCATATGGTGGTCCACGAATTTGAACAATTCCATAATTCAATAGTGGTTCGTAATGATAAAAATTACCAGGAACAGCATTTAATACATCCCCTAGAAACGTAGATCCCGATCTCCAAGTTGTTATTATTATATTTCGCAAAGGTCTTCCTTCGGTGGCAAGAGCGAAGCTTTTTACATCGGAGCTATTTGGAAAAGGGTAATCAGCAGTTTCTTGCTCTATGTAAATAGAGTGTTGCTTAATTACATCATTAATTGAGGAGACATAGTTGTAATTTCTGGTTACATAATCGTCTTTTATTAAATTAGAGTACAGTTGCGAGTTTTTAGGATAAACAGATATAGGTCGCTGATTCAACGATAGTAATAACAATAAAAAAGCAGTTGTAACTGTTAATAATCCGAGGAACTTTAACCTTGGCATTTATACATTTGTTTCGGGAGAGAAGTTGTTGTAGCAATTATAAATTAGCTATGCTCTTACCATTACTGCAGAAACGAGTTCGTTTCAGATTAAACAAATCGACATCACAGTAAGCTGTCATTAATTTGGCCGGATTTTGTTATTGATTTTTATTTAAACACTCGGAATTAATGTTAATTTATGTTTGACGAAGCACTAAATATTAATTATTTACTTATTAGTGGTTGTTAAGCGCTACTCGTTTTATGTTTTACGTTTTCAGAACATTTTACACTACGATTCTAAAAGAACAGGTTTTAACTAACCCCCACCCTTGCGAATTTTAAGAACAACGTTCCTTCTGCAGGTGGTGCATCTTTTTCTTGCATCATTAAGTTACCATTGCGTCGACCACTATCCTTGTCGTGCGCGACGCCGACACTTCTATTGGATCTAAGCGGTTAGAATAATATTTCTGTTTTGGTAGAATTTTCGTTCAGTGGTGGGTTTGGCTTTTAGACAGATATTCGTGGAGGTATTTTTCGGTGTCTCATTAAAACAGCTGCTTTAAATACGCTAAAGTGTTGAAGTATATTAACCGTTTTGCTTGTGAATATCTTACAACAGACAAGACAAAGTGTGCTATGATTACAGTGCGTTTAGAATGAGTTTGAAGGTAGGTCACAAAATCATCAAATACCTGTAATTAAACTAGAATACAAATTTGAGTGTTATAGTATTAAAGCCTTTAATGAGACAATTCCCATTATTACTAATAATAGATTACAGCGCCTAGACACCTTATGGATTTATGGATGATTAGCTTATTTTTAAAATTGAATGTTAAAAATAAGCTGTTACTGAATCATTAATTTTTTTGTTTTCTATTATATTTAATTAGGTCTTTCTTAGATTAACAAACTAAACAAACCTAAACGTTTAAATAAATATTTATTTTGGAACTACTACATATGAATTCTGTAGCCTAAAATTTACATGCACTACAAACAGAAACATTTTCATAAATTATCTATAGACAGTTTTGTGCAGGATGTCGAATTATTCTTGATAATTGAACTCGAGATAAGTTTTATTTAGGGGAAGTGTATCTCCATCCTGACATTCTTCTTTATCTACTTATCTGAATTTCTATCAGGTCCTCTTCCTAAAAATTTGATTTCAAATAAAACAAAAAGAAATTGTCATTATTTAGAAGTCAAGTAACAGGTTCTTGTCACTAAAATGTATTTAAAATTATACAACTTGTATGGGTTAGTATTGTGGTATATAAATATTTATAAGCCACATCAATTGGCGTAATTCATCATTAATAGTTATTTTAACGTAGGATTATTTAAAGTAATTATCGAATTATTCGTATTTTCTTGTCGTCTTGCAACTGTATCTGCAACTGTTGGTTGTACAGGATGTCCTATTTTTGTTATCTATATCTATCACGCTGTTCAATAAAAGAACATTTAAATTTCTTTAATAAAATGCGAATAAAAGATATTAGCATTAAAATCTAAGAAAAAACAGTCATTCTTTGTTATTTTTAGATTTTTCTGCATTTTTCAATAATTTATGTATATTACCTTCACTATTGTAAATGCACACCTACTTAGTTTTACAATATATTTTGTCTCATTATCTTAGAAGTTATTGCCGCTATTCTAAATAAAACTTTAAAATTTTAAACATTTAATCGTATGAACCGATTGAATTTAAAATAAAGGACGCTGTCATTTAAAAAAATATTATAGTACTAATTTCAAAATTTCAAATAAGAGATAAATCAAATTTGTTGTATGCTCTCTTGTCGCAGAAAATCATTAATGGATAGACGCTTTTGCTGTTATTTTTTTGAGATTTCTTGGAGATAGCAATCAATTGTATTTGTTGGGTGTCTATATTGACGGTTTTCGAGAAAAAAATGACAAGTAAAAAAAGATATTTCAGTTTTTATAAAATATCCTATTTTATGTTCTCAGATGATTTAAAAAGAAAATTTTATGATTTTGTCGTAAATGTGTCATTTTTTTTGGAAAAATTTGAAGCATTTGTAATAAAATCTTTTTAAAATTTGGTATTGTTAATATGTTGATTACAAAAACAAAACAAAGATTTTCTAAAAAAACATTTTTATCAGACTTAAACGTTGTTATGAGTAAAACTTTCGAATTGGCTATACCTTTTTCTATTTATTTTTTTTTATCTTTATTATTTTGTTGTGCAATGTAGTGTTTTGAATTCAGTTGTAATAGATGCGCTGTTTGGTGATTCTACAAGTAGATAAATTTCAAGCTTTCTTGATTTCAATTATATTTGAAAATCGGATTGGAAAAATGATTTTAGCATTTTAAAAAAAACTATTTTACTACTCGTAATAATCATTCCATATAAAATCATAAAAAAATGTTGCCGGATTGTTTTAGATTTTGCTTAAACGTTGTGGAAATTCCTTGATGGTTTTGAAGACCATAATCTACATTTAATTTTCGCACCTACTACTTTCGGTCCACAAAAAATAGAGCAATTAAAAAGTATTCTTTTTTTGCTTTGCGGTTTCAAATGTAATTTTTTTTAAATTAACCCATTATAACCTAGTGTTACATATATGTAACAATAACAATGATTTTTGTTTTTACATATTTTGCGTGCAGTACACGTCATATTTAATAGATGCTAGCTAGACATTTGCAAGTTGTTATTGTTTGACTTCTGTGAACTAAATCAGTTGATTAGTTTTGTCGGTGAGAAATAAGACCTCTGAAACGTGAGCAATTTTGAAAGAAGCAATGGACCATGACATTTGTGTAAGTATTTTTATTAGGTTTTTTTTTGTTAATAAATGTGATAAGTGAAAGTGAAGACTTTGACAAAAGTGTATATATAAGTGCAACTCAAGAAACAACGTCGGCTAATCAAAAGAGAGTTCGTTTAGAAAATAAAAAATGTGGGATCACTTTTTTAAAGATCAATCTTGGAGAACTTGGATTGAGAACGCTGGCATAACACAAAGTAACATTAACTTTTTTCCAAATTGTACTTACGCACAATATGTCGATCTTTTCTGTGTAGAAATTTTCGAAAAATTTCTCGATGATAAAGTTATAGATTTTCTAGTCATTGAAACAAGAAAGTATGCTGCTTTTAATAACTGCCATGATCCAAAAATTACCACAGATGAAATTCGATCTTGTATTGCAATTTTGATGGTAAGTGGATACGATCATAAACCAGGGAAACGATATTATTGGGTTTCTGGTTCAGCTTTAAAAAATATTCAAGTTAGCAATGCTATGAGAAGAGATTTATTGAAATTATGAGATTTATACATTGTGCCGAGAATTCTAAAATCGACAAAAATTACAAATTATATAAACTGCGACCATTCATGAAACTGTTGAAGACACGCTTTCTAAAGAATTGTGTACATGTAGAAAAATTAGATTTTGACGAGTCTATGATTAAATATTATAGGAGACATGGATGTAAGCAATTTATTAGAGAAAAGCCTATACGGTTCGGTTTCAAAATCTGGGTTCTCAATACAAGTGATAGATACTTAGTCAACTGCGACGTATATTGAGAAAAATTTCCCACTACAAATGAACAATACGAATTTCTGTTTGGCAAATGTACAGCACCATTCGTTTCTATGGTTGATAAATTACCCCATCCAGAGTATCCATATAAATTTTATTTAGATAATTTATTTATCTAATCTTGCAAACCACATGCATGAGAGGGGATACGGATGTACTGGTACACTATGTGAGAACAGGATACCTAAAAACTGTCCTTTGGCTACAAAACAATTATGCAAAAACGAAATAGAGGCGCCTATACTTCAGCCATTGATAGTGATCATGGTGTCATTTTTGTAAAATGGACAAATAAGGTTGTCACTGCTATGCTTAGTTGTCATGGCATACATCTAATAACAACTGTACGAAGATGTAGCAAAGCAGATTTCAAGTACGTAGCGGTACCACGGCCTCATATTATTGCAGTACAACAATAACATGGGGGGAACAGTACTAATGGACGAATTTGTGTCTAATTATTGTATAGGAATTAGATCTAAACAGTGGTAGTGGTGTATATTTACGTACTTGTTAGATGTTTGTATAACAAACTCGTGGATATTATATAAAAAAGCCAACAAGTCAAAAATTTTGCAACTAGAAGTATGAGAATCTTCCCAAAGGACCAGACCGACCCTCAACTTCAAAATCAAGTATTTCTTTAAACAGAATTTTGGATGATTTGAGATATGACGGTACAAATCACTTACTAATTACAATTCCAGACAAGAAGAGACGTCGCTGCGCGGGCGAAGGCTGCAATCTTGGTCTATGTATGGATTGTAACGTTATCTTTCATACAAAAACAATGTAACTAAACTAATGCATTTTATTAAACATTTTAATTTCCTAATGGAAAATTTGTATTTATTGAAAATCTCACATTTTAGGTAATTGCATGACCTAGCATTACATATATATGTAACAGCATTTTTTAGAGAAAATTATTTATGTTTTTTTGCAAAAAAGAATATATTTGGGTTTATTGTATGCCTCTTGTCACGTTATGATGAAAACAAGATTTGGAAAACACTAAACAATTCCGGTCATAATGGGTTAAAGATTTCTAATGCACAATGTGACGTATTTTTTGACAGAGCGTTACTTCTTCATCAGTTTTTAGAACACTTGTGACGGTTTTTAAGATACGCGAAGACGACGAATGCTACTGTAAAACATCTGATTTATTTACTTATAAGTGTTACAATGGAAAGTGAAAATTTTACAAAACAAATTGATATCAACATGATGCATGTTGTGCTACAAAAATTGTGTAGCAGCTGAACAAATGGTAAACTGGAAAATTCATTTCTCTATTTCGACATAAGAATAAGCAATTCTTACACTAAAATCCGTGTAATTAGCAAATTCTTACACAAATTTTAGTAATGTTAGTTTTTTCAAAGTTGGTATCTCTGCATCGTAAGTTGACGTTACATGAAAAAGAAATCAAAATTATTGTAACTTTACAATTGAAATTCAAATGTTGATGCCAAGATAAGATAAAAACGTTCTATTAATTCAAACTTATTTACTTATAAAGGTATAAAGAGAACATTTCATATAAGATTTTAGGTTAACACATAACAACCTCAACATGTCAAAGTGTAAGTGTTACCAATTCAATAAAATAAAAAAGTTCCCAATGTTGTTTTAAAATTAAAATTATACAAAAATATTAAAATTGAATCAAAACAGAGAAAATCGTATAAAACACACGTCATAGAATACGTTTCAATCACTCTACCGTTTCATAAACTCGCATAAACTGTAACTTGTGTTTTAATATACTATTCTCTATTTCGGCATAAAAATTAGCGATTGTTACATTAAAATCTGTATAAGAATTAGTAAATTCTTACATAAATTTAGTAATGGTAGTTTTTTCAAAGTTGATAACTTTTGTTGATATTTTAAATGAATCATAATTTGATCAGAAACTAATTAATAACTATTTAAATTTACCAATGGAGCAATCATTACCGGATGACAATGTAAAGATTCCTTTTTATTTCGTTTGTGATGAAGCTTTTCTACTGAGACCGAACTTAATGAGACCTTTTAGCAGAACTGAAACTGAAACAATGGAGGAAGCTGACAGGATTTTTAATTATCGCTTAAGCAGAGCTCGTCGAGTGATTGAAAATACATTCGGAATATTAGTTGCTTGTTTTAGAATATCTCATAGGACCATTAATGGTACTCCAGAAACTGTCAAGCAAGTAATTAAAGCTTTTGTATGTTTACGCAATTTCACCAGGACACAAAAAAACATATTGCAGTTCAAGTTATGTCGACAAAGATATCATCCTGTTAGGTGAATGGCAAAATGATGCACCACAAACCAGTAATCTAGGAATCCAACAATGCTCCGTGGCAGTGGAAACATATTAGACAAATGTAAAATGAATGTCAACAATTTTCTTGTCATTTAATATGCAAATTCCTATTGATACCCATAAAATGTATTTTGATAATGTAATATATTAAAAATTAGCATCGTCGTAGCTTTCTATTTCGTAGTAGCTATTTATATTGTAGTAGATCAGTTACTTCGTTCATAAAAATTTCTGCAGCTTCTAAAGAAAAATCTTGCAGTTCTGCTGTTAAATAACTACAAAAATGGTCCAATTTTGTTTTTTTGTGGTTTTTTAACTAGTGAAATGACAGCGTTCGAAACATTTCTTAGAACGCTGCCAATTTCTTACACAACTTTTTTATTACATGCTTTTTGCTTTCGCTTAAAAGATGTAGAGCCGTTATCGGATGACATGGATGGTACTTCTGATACAGTGAACTTCTGTGACATAGCAAGGGCTCATGTATGAACCCCGGTCTCATGATTGAAGGGCGTTCATTCTGTAACTTGTGTTTTAATATACTATAGTGTACTGTCTAATTTAAAATAATTTGGATTATTTAGGAAATCTGATTCATTTTGTCGATAATAATGAGAAACGATACTATTTTACTAGCCGTTAACTTCTGAAATATTTTGTGTAATATCAACAAGAAAAATACTGTAATAAAATCGCTACAACGTTGGCTACAGTTAATCTTCATTTCATTTAAATGTCGTCTACATAATTTTAGATTTTGTTAAGCTCTCAGACTTGGTGACGGTGAGAAATGGCAAGGTTTTTACAAATGGTATACTAGAAAATGAACCGGGACACATTGTCGAATGTTCACATCGTGGAAAGGTTTACAACACCGAAACTGTCGTAAACGTCTAAATTCATAAAGAATAGTTATCAAACACGTTCTTATGTCGAATAGTCTACACTGTCTACAGGAACAGATTGTCGAACGTGTTCACAACGTTAAATGCACTAGAGATATATATTGTCGAATCATTTTCAGCGATATATTGCCGAATGTGCTCAAAACGTGAAATAACTTATTGTAGAGTAATCTATTATGTTGAATTTGTAGTAATATGCTTATTCATAGCGGTTGATATGTGTACTAATTTTTTTAAATGTGTTAATAAATACAAGGTAAATAAATAATAATAAAACATTTACTGTTTTATTGCCAGTAAGTTAAAATAAAACAAAAACTATTTATTTAATATAATGTTTAAGTAATACGAATCATATCTATGAGACAGTTTAATCAAACGATTAAAAGCTACATCGGCTGTTGTTCAATTTTTGCTTATTACTTGCTACACTTTCTTTCGCATTTCTGTTCCCTCGAACAATCTACACAGTTTTTTATGAAGAAACAATGCCTTATATAATAAATTAATTTCTTCCTTAAAGGTTCATTAACTGTTTAGACAAAGAATAGGTGAAAATCGTATCAATAACACAGAGAGACGAGTGTATTGTACGCTACGTACTTTTATTATTCTTATTAATAAAACCTTCAATACTGTCCTTTAACTTATTTATTAACTTAGTTCCAGCATACCGCCAAATACAACAACCATTTCTATCTTACTGTGTCTCACATACCTACTGAGGTTGTGTCGACTACTACACATCTCCCCTCTTAACTATCTTACTACATAGTCTCTTAAATGTACCGGATGCTTAATTAATCTCTTAGGTCTACTTATATTAGTATCTGTATTTACAATAAAAGATTGAGGTCGATTATGATTCATACAACTATTAGATTTTTTTAGAAAATATGAATTACGTCGGAGACACCGACCGGAATCATCTTTAATCCAATATGATCTTGGATTTACATCTTTCCTAATTACCGTACCCTGTTTCCAACTATCATTTTTGTTTTTCTTATGTAATACCCTATCATCCCTCCTAAAACTAGATCTAAATCTAACATTTCTATTGTAATATTTTCTATCATTTTCCTTATTTTTAGCTAATCTTGACTCAACTTCGTTAAAATTGCATAATTTCGGTTTTAATAATTCTTTTGAAATCGGAAGTTTAGTTTTCAATTTTCTATTTTGTAATAATTCAGCGGGTGTTAAGTCTAGATTAGCGACAACCGAGTTCCTATATTCTAATAACACTAATCTGATGTCTGTGTTTGAATCATCAGCTTTTTTAAGTAACATTTTACCTATTCCTACACCTTTCTCTGCAAGTCCGTTAGACTGTTGATAATTTGGACTGGATGTAACCAAATTAAAGTTCCAGTCCAACGCAAATGTTCTGAACTTAAAACTACCAAACGGATTATTATCAGCCATTAAAGTTTTTGGAATACCAAAATTTGCAAACAAAATTTTAAAATGTTCTATAATTTCTTCTGAAGTTAACGACCTTAGCTTAATTAATTCCAGCCACTTTGAATAGCTATCTACTACAACAAGATAATTACAATTTTTATAAAACAATATGTCTGCGCTAATATTTTGAAACGGTAGATCACTCACTTCATGACTTATAAGTGGTTCTTTAAAATTGTTTCTAGAATACATTTCGCAAACATAACACTTTTTAATAAAATTCTCTATTTCAATACCCATGTTGGGCCAGTACAATAATTGTCTTGCTCTATGCTTAGTTTTGTTGATTCCTAAATGAGATTCATGTAACTTTTTTAACATGTCTGTTCTGAAACTCATCGGCACAATTACTCTTTCATTTAAAAATAATATCCCGTTTTGATCACAAGTTATTTGATCCCTTAAGCTCCAAAATTTCTTACAATCGGAGTCTATTAATTTTTTACTTTCGGGCCAACCATTTTTATAATAAGTTTTTAATTTTTGTAAATTTTTATCCGCGTCCGTTGCCACACTAAATTCTTTAATTCTTTCATTACTCATGGCTAATTCAGTATTAATTGAATGAACAGTTGCTTGATATGTTTGATCATGAGTTACTGAATCTTTAATGTATGATCTAGACAATAAATCAGCTAATATATTTCGTTTGCCAGGTAAGTACTTAATTGTTATATTGTATTTAAGTAATTTTAGTTTCATTCTTTGTAGTCGCATAGAAATTTTATGAATATCTTTTCCTCCAATTGTTACCAAAGGCTTATGATCCGTAAAAACAGTTACATTCCTACCATACACGAAATGGTGAAATTTTTCTAATGAATAGCAAATAGATAATAACTCAACCTCTATCTGCGCGTACCTAACTTCTGTTTCCGATAACGCTCTCGATGCAAAAGCTATAGGTCTTTTTTCTTGCAACATGCAAGCGCCTAACCCAGTTTGTGAGGCATCCACATATAATTCTACAGGTTTATCATTACTAAAAATCTGTAGTGTATGCGCATTACTAACTTTGTTTTTTAACTCTGTGATTGCTTGTGAATGTAATGATGTCCAATGCCAAATAACATATTTTTTTAATAAACTCCTTAATATACTGGTCGTTTCAGTTATGTTTGGAATGAATTTACTTAGGTATAATTACATAACCCTAAAAATCTCAATTCTTTTTTATTTTTTGGTTCATCTAACTCTAAAATTGCTTGAATGTGTTTAGGATCAACTTCAATTCCCTTCTCTGAAAATATTCTACCCAAATATTTTACTTTTTTAATTTTATATTGCAACTTATTCTTATTAAATTTAATACCAGCTTCTCGGGCCCTATTTATTACTTTGCTTAAAAGTAAATCATGTTCCCTTTCATTAGTTCCCGAGACTATTATGTCATCAAAATATATTCCTACTGGTAGATCACCAAAAATTTTTGTATTGTACCTTTGAAATACTTCAGGACTAATGGTTAATCCAAAAGGCAACCTGCAATACTTATATTTACCCCAAGGTGTTATGAATGTAGTTAAATGACTACTGTCTTTTTCTAACGGTATTTGTAAAAATCCATCTTTCATATCTAACACGGTGAAAACTGATTTACCAGATAACTTTAATTCAATTTCCTCAATAGTGGGAATTGGAAAATGATCAGTTTTTAAATTATTATTTAAATGTTTAGGATCCAAGCACATTCTAAGTTCACCTGATTGCTTCTCCACTACCACAATGTTGTTAACCCAATCTGTTGGTTCATTAACCTGTTCTATTATTTTATTTTTTACCAACGTATCTAACATTTTTTTAAAAGCTACTCTGATTTTCTCAGGAATTCTTCTTACTGAATTTACTATAGGTACAGCATCATCTTTTAATTTTAACTTATAGCTATCTTTAACCCTACCTATTCCCTGAAAAACATCAATATTTTTAGTTATAAATTCTTTTTCTTCTTTACTTTCCGTTTTTACACTATTTTGATTATTAATTTCATCAATTTTCTTAATTAACCCCAATTTAACACATGCATTGAGACCTAACAATGTTTGCGTTTGTTGTACATTCGCTACAATGAACTTAATTCTGTAGTTTTTATGTCGTACCCAACAATCTAACACAACCGAACCTTCTACATTTATAGCATTACCACCATATGATGTGACCTTAACATTATCATCGACAGGTTTTAATCTACTACCACAATTAAAACTATAAAACAAGTGTGCAGGCATCACATTACATTGAGCCCCAGAATCTAACTTACAATTAACACTTTTACCTTCTATTACGATTTCTTCATACCATTGTGTTTTGATCTTGGACACTTCACAGTTGTCAACAAATAACCAATCAATGCTGAATTCTTCATCTTCTTGTAGTACTTCATTGACTTTCCGACAAGCTCTTCTCTCTGCCACTCTTCGTTGATCCATTCTGTGTAATTTCTTATAGCACCCCACTTGAAAGTGATTCATCCCGTTACAATAATTGCATCTTTTCCCATATGCAAAGCAGTTATTTGGGCTATGTTGGCCTCCACACTTTCTGCATAAATACTTATTATTTGGCTGCTTACCTTTGTTGTCAGCTCCATTTTTATTTATCTTCTTATTTATTGGTGCGACTTCTACTTGACTTTCTGCTGGTTTACTCATTTCCATTACTTGTTGTTTACTTAATTCACACGAGTGATAAATTTCTATCGCTTTAACTAACGTTAATTCACTTTCTCGTAATAGTCTTTCTTTTATACTAGGTTCAAGGATTCCAATTACCAGCCTATCCCGCAGCATGTTATCTTCCTCTTTGAATTCACAGCTTTTTGCTAAGTTTTTAATTTCAGTTACATACTGATCAATTGTTTGTCCTTGTTTTTGCATACAGATGTGGAATATATAGCGCTCAAAAACTACATTCTTCTTAGGTTCACAGTAATTAGTAAAATATTCCACAACTTTCCGAAAACATTTTTCTTCGCCTTTTTTAAATTTAAAGGAGTTATAAATCTCAAGCCCTTCATCTCCAATTAGGTTCAATAGCACTGCTATTTTAATCTTATCTTCAGCTTCACTTTTTCCACTTGCTATTAAAAATAGTTCTAATTTCTGATACCATTTTCTCCAATTTTCACTGATATTACCCGTACACGAAAGAGGTGTCGGCGTTCTGTATTCCATTTTTATTTTTTCTTTCTACACGTGGACATTAACCCTTAAATCCGACGTAACTTCCTTATAAATTTTTAATTCCCTTTTAACTTCTTTTACTTCTGACACCATGTATTGTACGCTACGTACTTTTATTATTCTTATTAATAAAACCTTCAATACTGTCCTTTAACTTATTTATTAACTTAGTTCCAGCATACCGCCAAATACAACAACCATTTCTATCTTACTGTGTCTCACATACCTACTGAGGTTGTGTCGACTACTACACAACGAGTTTACTCTAATAAAACAAAAACTGATATATTTCATGCAAATAGAATGTTGGTTTTGAGTCAAGCCGATGTACGCTTAAATAAAACTTTGATTTGATTAGAACAAAGGTTTTGAAAAAAAACTGTATAGATTGTACTGTAGTACGACAATATATTATTTTTTGAAAACGCATTTTTTTCTAAGGTTGTTTAATATGATCGTAGAGAAGAACCATAGTTATGCGCAGTGGCGTCTTATCCATTGGGTCATTTGATCAATGAACTTCCAAAAGAATACCAAAAATTATTTTGTTATTAAATTATCTACAATTCCAAATATGTGAAGTATTATTTTGCTTATTTCAAAGATAAATAAATTGACTTTTAATGTAAACCTTTTATTAAGTAAGAATGCGTTTTTAAATTTTTATAATTGAAATGATCCTTTTGCACTAGCGGCCACTGGTTATGACCACACAGAGAGAAATGCTGTATCACAATTTTGCACAACATTGTGCATAACTGTATTGTTGATGATATTACTAAAATTGTTTATATTTATACCATAGGCTTGCACGCTTTTATTTAATACGTTTGGATAAATAGGTTATGAAGTTTTATTTGACAAATTGTTTGAAAAATATTATAAACTTTAGTATGTTTTGTATTCGACAACAATGTGCTAGTATTTTGCACAATTTTGTTTTAGTTTCTCGTACAGCTTTGATAATGTATATTACAATAAGATTATGCAATTCTTTTAAACTCGGAAAAAAGAAAAAAATTGAACGATAACAATAAGCGATAACGCGTTGTATGTAAAGACGCTGATGTTGACACTTACAGACCGCATGCAGAGCGTCGACGTAAACAAAGTTCTCGGAAAATATGTGAACTAACTTTAAAAATTTGAAGCGATAAATGTTTCAACCAATCACAATTAGCAAGTATATCCGCTTGAAAAAATGTCTACAATCAAAATTCCTTGATTGCGTTGGGTTTGTTTACATCTTTACCTCCTGTTTTCTGAAAAATTCGTAGTTATTCAGTTAGTTTTTGTCAAGACTTTTTGAAACGCTGTTATTTGAACAAGGTAAGTGTATTTATAACATTTTTTAAGTATTACCTTTGCATAACCTCATTCATCGCTTTAAAATCTGTATTTAATTCCAGTGTTAACTTAATTCTACGAACAACAGCTAATTTTTGCTGGAGATTTTTACATTACTTACTTTCTGTATTGTTTCAGCTGTTATTTATCAACATGAAATCGAAATTGAAGAAAACCATCATTTCGAAGCAAAAAACATTATTAAAAATGTGACTGCTAACTGCTGTAGCTGTAGCGGGCAAATCAACCACATTTATAAAAAAATCTGTGTGAATCGATAACAACAAGTAATGGAATTTTAAGATATCCCTCGACGAAAAGAATAAGTATATAAAATAAGTATACCATTTAAATGTAAATAAATAATGCTCTTAAGATTTGTAACGTTTTATTGACAATTTACCCAATATATGTTATTTTTAAGTAAATAACATTTAACCAAGATGCATAAAGTTGTACAATAAGAAGCTAAACGAAATAATAATAATTTGCACAATATTGTGCAAAATTAACCAAAGAGAATATGGGTCTAGATAACGTAACGCTGTTAGACATTTAACATACCATTGGGTAAAAATACTTCAAGCATAGTTTTAAAAAAGTATCACAACATTGTGCAAAACTTTACTACAAATTGTTAAAAAAACTGTACAATTTATTCTACACAAATGAATGCAATAAAACTGCACAAATTGGTCTTGTCACTTTTTCAGACCCAATTTGTCTACTTTTGATTAACAATTGTAGATAAAATATACAAAGATTTCTCTCTGTGCAGTACTGCTTTTTCTGACTTTATTTCTTATTTTAGCATTAATGTATACAAAGGTACAATAATAAAATGTATTATTAAAAGTAATTATTATTCAAAATATCAATACACGTTCTCCAGTTTCAATAAATTTTATTTATAAAGTAAGTACTAGGATTTTGTATAAGTACTGAAATATATTTAGTAATGTACCTACTGAAATTGACAAATTTACATTAAGTATAAAGTAGGTAGTCAATAAATAAATACAAATTAGCATTTGAAATCAACGTTTTTACCTAAATAAAATTTATTACCACTGTGTAGAAGTAAAAGAATATAATAAGCGCGAAGCAAATTAATAAAGCAAGTCAAGAATAAAGAATTTAGTTACATGTTGAATTGTTAATGCGGCTAAAAATACCACTTTTTATTTAATTTATTTAAATATTTTACAATTTCCTATAACTAAAATTTTTAAGGAAGAAGATGAAAATAAGTACATTCGGGCTTGTCACTTGTATTAAATAGATAAGTTTAAAATTTTTTGTTTAAATTATTAAATATTTAGTATTCATTTACAACAGAGTAAATTTAATAACATTATTTCTACATAGTTCTTATAGCTGCAGAAAAATATTAGGAAATTTTCTCTATACAAGTAGACCGTTTCTTACAGTATTTGTCAAAATTTTAACTATAAACTGATTTGTGTTTTTTTCTCAATTCTATCGATTTTGTTACCAAACATTTCTTATTCTATAAGTTTGTTTACAACTAATTAAAAATAATTTGTTGAACTATTATTACCAAGGACTGTCATTGAATTTGCAATGTATCTACCGATATATCAGTGGTTTTGCTAACAAAAAAAAATAGATACAATGTTGTTAATACCTATTTTTCATATATTATTTTATATTTTAATATTTCCAATAGTTATTTGATCAGCGACAACTTTTTTTATAATGTTTTTTTAAAAACACTTTAAACGCTGGATTATTCAATTTTAAATGTAACCGAATCGTTGTCTACGTCCATCATACATCCATCTTTCTCAGTTTTGTTTTTACGGAAATTAGATTATCGTATAAATAGTTTGCAGATTCTAGAAAATTTGGAATCAAATTAAATTTGCAATTAAATATTTACTTCTCAAATTTTGTAATTAAACCAATACACCTTTAACATTTTCTTAGTATGTATGTGTAACTGCAATTATTTTAATTAAATTAAAGATAATAACTATTAACGTCATGTGAACAAATAATAAAAATTTAAAGTCAACTTGGCAATAAGGAATTATTATTATAATTTACCAAAAGAAACTGAACACCTTAAAATACAAAGAAATAAATCAAACACGAATGTGAATAATAGAATACTAATGCATGAAAAATAAAATTTTGTTTGATATGGAGATTAAAGAAAGATTAAATGGAAATTGACTATGTACTTGAAATATGTACAGATTTTCCTCAAGGTTTACAATACACTACAACTACAAAAGATTTAAATGCTCTACTGTGCTGATACTAGATCAATAAATCTTTAAAATATGAATAAAAAAACTAAAAGCAATGTTTCCCTTGTCAATTCACATTCTTCTGCAAAACAATAATGGCAGTTATAAGAAAGAACGTGCATATTAGAATTTTAATCAGTAAGCCGTAACAGTTTAAATACTCACTCAGGTTAAAAGTATTTTCAATTGTATCCAAGAAATCGTTTGTTTGTTAAATTGTGAATCATAAGTTCATTGCATTAGTGATCGATAAATACGAGATTTAAAAAGAATTATGTAGTACAAAAATAGACTTATGGTATGTATAAAGGATCTAATACAAATGCATTTCACGTGTAACTAGTTTTTACCGAGATCTATAGTTTTTAAGCAAACTTACTTGCATAAATGTAAAAAAAATGGTTACTAATTTTGAATAAGCATAAGGAATTTTACAAAAAAATTTTAAATTAAATTAAAAACATATTTTCAGAATTACATTGGTTTTAATCATTCATTAACTTTAAAACAACATTTATAGTATGTAAATCTACAGACCATTATTAAAAATTTAGTTAATTATAAAACCATAGCAAATTTATCGAAATTATCCAGTAAAAAAAACGCTGGCATAGTAGTAACGGTAAAAAATGATCAATTTCTCAACTTTTTACAAACCTATACAGATAATTTCGAAATTTAGAAATGAGGTGAAAAATTATAATTTTAGTGATATTAAAATCATGGAAGTACCAGTGGGGATTTTTTACATAAACTTTTGTTTGCTTAAATTTGAGTATCTTTTTAAATCTACTGTACGTATTTTTGGTAGTTTATGTATTTTTTAATTTTTGTTTTATACTTTAAACTTTAGACTGTTTACTTTAATTTTATTTGATTAATGTTGTTTTATTGAATTTTTAAGATGTTAGTTGTAAATTTTTATTGTAAAGTGATATTTCCATAAATTTTATTGTAGTTAAAATTGAAAAACAGTGTAAACGTTATTTTTTTATGAACTCGAAAATCAAGTTTTACTAAAAACAAAATAAGACTCATGTTAGTTCACACACATATGTGAGAGGATACCCACTATAGTCGCTGACTGACACTTATTTCTTAGGATCATGTTTTTGTAATAGTTATTATCTATACGGGTAAAGGAACAATTTTTATGTACTTTATTTATTATATACTATTAGATATTTAAATTGTGCGATTTCGACTAATTTTCTAAAAACCCGCAAATTTAATTAAAAAATATTTAATTTTAAAGTATACTTACCATATGTTCTTAACTACAAAGTTAAATTTATTACATACAAAAATTGATTAAAACGTCCAAAGAAAAATAGTTTTGTAAAAATACACTGTTTTGGATGCATGCAAATAGGCTCAAAATAATGTGCTATATCTTGACCTCCGTTTCTAAAAATGAGGCCATTGTCATTAGTCAGTCAGATAGTGTTTGTTTTAAAATGAGCTTTGCTTTACGTCTATCTATGGGTTGTACATATGTATGTCTTACCGGTTAACCAATGTCAGTGTATAATTTTCTAGATATCATGTTAAGTTGATTAAGTCTCGTAGAGTTTTTTTGATAGTGAGTATACATTTTTAATCAATCACGTTTAATTCTATTGCAATTAAAACAATGTATTTAATTGTTATCAATATTGAGTATTTTTATACTATATTCTTTTCGTACATTTAACATGCAAGCATATGTTGGATAGATAACAGATTAACACCTAATTTGTATTCATGGTAGGTATTTCTAATAGAAGTACGCTTATACACTAAACATCAAATAGTACCTGTACTTTTGCATTTTCGTACGTGAGCTTTAATGTTGGTATTGATTACTATTCAATAACTGAACCATCTTATCGGCAGCAAAAGTTTGTAAACAACATTCAAATTTTATTCACTTTGCCGTGATGGGCTTATATGCTGTTCTGATTACAATTACTAATTTTGGTACTCTGAACTTTGATTGTTACGAACTTTTAACGCCGTTTGTTTTAATACGTTTGTAGAGTTTTATTCTTGAAATCTGTTTTTGATATATGTGATACGAAATGGACCTCATTAGAAATATATAGGAAAAACACATGCAGGAAGTAAGATTCTGTTGAAAAGGAACATTGAAAAATAGCTGGATCAATACTACGAAAACTTGGAAAACATCTAGACGCTGAAAGGGTAACGACGAAACAATACTGGAAACGAAAGTAACAATTTAGTTTCAATTCTTTATTACATATTTAATTATGTGAATCATTTAATTGTAGATATTTTTGATTTATTAAAATTATTTATAACACACGAATGTTAAAATTAGAATTTTTGAGAGAGGCGTATTTACAACGCGCAATTGAATTGTTGATATTAGAGTGGGTTTATTTACCGAAATTACTACATTATCTTACAACTAGCATATCTTTAAATAGTATCAAGAAATGCAATTGTTTGTTTGGGTAATTTATATTCAGTATTATTTATTTATGCATTAATAACAATTTTTGTTTATTATTCTGTAAACATTTTAGTCAGATTGTTATGCGAAAGTTGTCTGAGAGTAAAGAATATTATTTTATTATTCTAGTTTTTTTTCTAACATGAGTAAGGTTGTTTTAGTTTAACTTTAATAGAGAAATTTGGAATTTTGATAAATTGGCCAATTTGTAAGTGTTTTTTTACAATCTTGTCCTGTCTTAAAATTCAGTTTGTTTCAAATTTATTGCATTGGTCCAATAGGACGTGTTCTATTTGATTGTTATTTATCTCGTAGATTCTAAATAACAATGGGTATACTTACACTTCGTGTACAATTATTTATTGTCAGTAACACACTTTAAATTATTATATAAATACTAATTGAACATTGTCTTTAGTCTAATTGAATTTACTTTAAAATCACAGTCTATATACTATAATATATACTTGAATTTTTAGGAAGTGCAAGATTTTGATAGATGGTAATTGATAATAGCCGAATGATAACAGTGTACAAATTTACATTCTGAACACACAGTGCTTGACTCCAGAGGCAATAAGTACAGTTAATATATGCACCATTTAAATATTTACCTTACATGATAAATTAATAGGGGCAGTTCCTTTTTTTAAAACGGTGTATAAATAGTTTTGAGTCAATAACCACGTATTTAAATGCATATATCAAATGTTAATTCTGAATACGTTCTAGAATACACTTTTTTTTTGTGTTTAACGGGTTCTTAAAAGCAATATTTTTCAGTATATTTTTAGTAATACAATCGTTTTTTATTGTAAGCAAATCTTAAAACTCTCGATTGAATTTTTTAGTGGATTATTAGCATATGTATTTGTTTATATCTGAATTGAAATTTAAGTTAATGTATACGACAATCGTCTATTTTATGGCGACTTGAAACTAAAGTTTGGAAAGTTTAAGTTGAATTCAGTTAAGAGACATAATGAACGTAAATGGCCGGACGGAAAGAAAGTCAAAAAGATATAAAAGTGCAAATCGATTTAGTTTCTTGATAATAGATACTCTTTACAAATAAAATAAAAATTGTCCTATCTGGTTTTGCACTCAAACTAAATAGGATACTTGTAAGCAGTTCGAAGGTAGTCCAGTTAAAAACATTTTTGATTATACATAAGTTGATTTGCAATGAATGAATTTTATATTTATTATGATTACACAAAACACAATAAAATTTGTATGCGTTTTGCTAACTATGGTATGGTACTACCTATAAAGCGTTAATTAAATAATCAAGATCGTTTAATTCTTTCTTATTTTAAAAAATATTAAATCGCATGGAAATATTATTTGATTAATTAAAGGAAGAAAATATAGTAAGTTGAACCAAATAATTCATTAAAAAGGGAAACAAAGATGAATATCCAAAAATTTCTATTTTAAATAACTACGTACTAATATAGTTGAAGGCCGTTCTTTTTCAATTAGTTACATGCACAGAGTAAAAACTATGAGGGTCACAAGTTATCGGCCTATAACGGTCTACTATATTGTGAAAGAAAGATGACTATCGATGCTTTCCGGAGAAGAAGGATGAGTGTCTCGTTTTGCAAGTTGCAAGGTTTGTGAAATAGTATAGCTCGATGCATCTTTTTGCGGTTATTGCTATAAGTACTTGTGTAGTCGTGCGTGTAGTCAGTGTTGAATTCTAAAATGGATGAGAACTGCAACAAAACGTGCTAAACATAGTCGTGTAAGTGAGGTTTCCAAGAAACAAAAGTTACAAACTAATGAAACTGGTGCTAGTTGTGAGTGTACTAGGTTTAAGTGCTTTCAAAACATCGTAGCTTTCAAAACATCGTAGCTCAAGAAAGGGCAGCCATCACTACTTTACTAATCAGACACACGATGAGCAGAATCTACACCTTAGTTTTTATGACTCAGAAAAAGTTTATTTGCCAGAATAAGAATTAAATGTTAAGAAGATGTACAGGATATTTATGGAGAATTATCTTAATAAAAAAGGTTCCTATGAAACTTATAAAACTATTTTTGTTACCAAATTTAATATTAGCTTTGGATACCCCAGAACAGACAGATGCAGCTCTTGTGACGAGTATAAAGCACAAAAGGCTATCCTGGGCAAATACCTCTTACAAAACGATGCTGTTGCTCGTTTGAAGACGGAACACAAACTGCATCTCTTAAAGGCAGATACATTTTACAAGCGCAAACGAACCGCTCGTTCACAATTTCAAAAAGTATACAACTGGAAGCTATTCTTATGGACTCTTAAAACAACTTGCACATGCCGAATATAAGCACTAACGATGTCTATTTTAAGAGGCAGTTGTTTTTTTATTGTTTCAATATTCACGTTCTGTCTACTGTAGAGTCATTGTTTTATACTTATACAGAAACATTTGGGAAAAAGAGATCCGTTGAAGTGGCATATATGCTTTCATTGTATATTTAACCATTTGGACGATGTTGTGGAAGAATTAGAAATCTTCTGCCATTCATGTTTCGGACAAAACAAAAACTATACACTATTTCGCCTGATACATTTCGTTGTACATATAACCAAACGTTAAAAAATATTAAAATGACATTTCTATTTTGTGGTCACAGCTACATGGAATGTGATCCTAATACGGGTCTGATCAATCCAAAAGTTTGTGAAGAAATCTCTTCTAACAACAAACAAATTACCACAGCAAGAGTAAAGCCTAGTCTATTTCAGGTAATAAGTTGTGAAGACCAAGGACTTTTTCGATCATGGATTACCTTTCGTGCTTAGTTTTTTTTTGTAAGAAGTGTCTATTTGATACTAGACCAATCAAAGAACTGACCGGAAGAACTTTAGTGGACTTCCTCCTGATCAGTTTTAAATAGAAAATAAGAAAAACAACAAAAAATATATTATATGAAACTGGATGTAAACCAAACGTCAAAATGATATTTGAGAATATTACTAGATAGTAACACTATTAACTTAAAACAATGTTGATATAAGCGTCATAGGTCACGTGAGAAACGGGTTTTAATAAAGTTCCTGTATGTAGAATTCGGTTTATGTAGATTACTACTTAGTTTTAGCTTATGTTATATATATTGACATAGATAGCGCTAGTCTCAGATTATCCAATAGGCCAAGTAGGCACTGGTCTATGGGCTCCACACCTTTTAGAGGCTACGTGACAAAGGATCAAAATAATATTGAATTTCATTTTGAAAGAGAATTACAATATTAGCACTCTTTCTCCATCTTGAGATAAATTGGTTTTGCTTTTATGCCTATGACTTAAACGTAAATTACCAAGTGTGAATGTGTAGTTTGTAAAAGTTTAATATTTGTTCAGTAATAAAACAATATATTGTTTATCAATGTATGTTTTGTTGAATAAAATTAGTTTTATAAGATTTTGTTGTTGAAAACGTATTAGGATATAATTTGTAATGCGCAAAGGGCGCCGCGAAATTTCAACGGCCAAAGAGCGTCTACATTAGTTAATCCGGCACTATAATAGCCAATAGTATGTTTCAAAGATAGCGGAAGCATACTAAACCGGTTAGTTTCTTTCTACCTTATTTGATTTTGTAAGTTTTCTGATACAAGCATAGCGACTAGCGTTAACTATATTAATCTGCAGAATCAATTATAAAACCGGTTTGTTATAAAACTATATTAATTATAAAATCTCAATATATATATAATATATAAAACAAAATATATATAAAATATATATAAAAAAATATATATAAAACAAAATTTTAAATTTTGAATATGTACAATCTAGGTGTTTCACAAGAAGGCAGTTTTTTGAAAAAAAAAACGTTTATATTTGATATAGCTTCCGAATGGTGCAAGTTAGACGTGTTCAACTTTTGTGAATAATTACAGTAACTATTGCGTATAATTCAAAATACTACAAAAAGATAGTACCCTATTTATTAAGAATATATAATGGGCGTTTCCCAAATAACCGAAAGAAGAATGTTTAAAAATAATTACGAGAAAATTTACCCGTGTGAAGTTAGCCACAAACCCAGCCACAAAAATATGTCGAGTGTATATGGAGTGAAATAAACGATAAACTATCGGAAATATAAAAAACTGTTAATAGAAGTACTAAATAATTTAAATATTTACTAATTGTTTATATTTCAATAAATTAAAAATTATTTAAACAAATTCACAGGAACTGTAAATTTTTTTATTAATATACACCAAAATGTCATTGTTGGCGTGGATTGAATTTTCTGCAAATTTAGCAACAAATAGAGACAATAATAAACAACATATTGCAAAAAAATAATTATTTTGTTTTAAAGTGTCTTCTATCCGCTGTGATTAACCCTTAACGAAGGTTGTTAAAAGTTTTTTTTTAGAAAAAAAATCATAAAACTATGAACAACTGTGATTTGGTAACCAAAAATATACCATATGGTACATTAGACGTTATAAGAATTTTAATAATGTTTACCATTACATAAGTAGGTATTTACATATTAAAGTGCTTCAATTAAAAAACAAAATCATTTTTGAAAATGTTCTAACATTTTTACTTTCTTCTTTATTTTGAGATAAAAGCTATTTAAATTCATTTGAATCGAACCGTTTTCTCAAAATCATTGTTTTCTCTTGTATGCTTATATGGTCTTCAATTTTTGAATTTGAGATTACATCAATTTGTCTCAATTACAAATGCGTTTAACTCCGTCTTAGTTTTTTATGCTGTATTTTGTCGTTGTCCAATTTTCTGTTCAATATCTCATTCCCGGCAAACACATTAATCAAACACTTTCGTTTTTAGGTGTTATGCATTGCGATTTTGTTATTCCTTAGAATAAACACAAAGCTATTGGTTTACTCTTTCAATTTAGATTTCTTCTACTTTTATGTCTGTTTCGGGTCTTAAATACATTATTTTGGTTTTATTTAACTTATTTTTAATCATACCTTTTTCGACTCTATTGCGTTTTTTAGGTTTTTTATGTTGTCTGCCATTAGAATAGCGTTGTTAGCTTACCTTAAGTTGATTCTTCTTCATTTTTTACTATAATTTATATGTTACTATAACTGTAGAGTTTAATAAACACTGTTTGCTATAACATTACGAGACGCACGTAAAACACGAATAACGCGTTTTTTAAGACTAACTAAAGTATATTTTCTGAGCATATTTTATACTTTTGAATTATCTTTGTTAAACGGATAAGCGGATTATAAGACTTCTTAATTTACAATACAGAAAGGCTATTACTTGGTACTAAAAATTCTGTACATTTGTAAATGACATAAATGCATGAATTGTTTAGAGGATTATAGGATTTCCTTCGAGTTTTGAAATGCATTGTCATGTTATTGAACACGTTTCATTTGCAATTTTTTCGTTTCAAGTTGTTTAAGTGTAAAGTTGGTTAAAAATGACAAAACGAAAGTGTTTATAATTAATATGTATTTCTTATGTACGTTTAAATTTGTGTTTTATTTTTTAAGTATAAATTCTATACAATGAAGTTTCTATATAATGATGTTTTTGAAGGGAATTTTGAACATCACTATATAGGAGTTCGACTGTATAACTAAAACGTTTGTAATTTTGCGACAAACAAAAAAATTTTTTTTAATGCGTTATTTCAAATTACTTCAATTCTTATTCAAAATAGGTTTTTTAAAAACTTTCAAAAATATAAACACACCTGGTGGTCTTTATTTATAACTGCGAAATTTTAATTACATCTAGAAATGAATGTATTTATATTCGAAAATGGAATGTTTTAAGCACTAGTTTGAGTTAATAATAAAGTCCGAAAGCAGTTAGGAAAATTAAAAATAGTGATTTCCCAGTAATTCAGCTTTATTTTCATCAAATATACCACTGGGCGATGTTTGATTCTTTATCTTTTTTTATATAATGTAAACAAATACTTTGTTTACTAAAGTTTAGTACCTAATTAGCGATTGCTTTGGTACTTGTGACAAGAAAATGTTTTAACAGTTTATTTAACATTGCAATATTCTTGTTTGGGGAAGAGCTATCTTCTTCACTCCCTCCCTCCAATGACCAGAGGTAGGAAACAATAGAAAAAAGTGTGATAGATATCAGTATGAACCGATGAACTCACAGTAAAAGAAACAAAGTATTGGTTAACAAATAGATCTGAGAGTGTATAAAAAAAGTAGAAACAAAAAATATACAGAAAATCAAAGAATCAAACTGCGTCTTTAAAAAAACAATGATTTAAAAAAAACGATATATTCATTATAACACAAGTAAATGTTAAAATTATTATAGCGGAAACACATAAGCATCTTTCTATTAAACCAATTTTCTTTCTGTCTTGATTGAAGCAACTAGGTTTTTTAGTTTTTAAAATACATTTAGTGATAATGAACGAAGACAACGGTAAGTTTTGAGGTAATATGTTCAAAGAAAATTCAATAACTTTATTAAACTTGTACTCGTTAAACGAATTATTATTGTCACTGTAGGTGTGCGTTTACGATTTAATAAATGTTGTAGTAATTGGTTTTGTGATTTTGTTGACGACGACGATGTTTACTTAGAAACAGACCTTCAAAGGTTATATAAATTCCTTGTTTTAATTAGAAACTATTGAAAAGTGAGGTTTAATTAACTATTTATTTACACCTTTACTAATTTCAACAGATACTGATTGCGGTGTGTACTTAATTTTCTTTAGGCCACCTTCTCTACTTGTTTTTTATTCAGCAATAAAATTTTCTAAAAATATATATTTATTAAGCAGTTTATTAGAATAAGTTATACCATATAATTAAAGAATTAGTAAATGTACAAGAAACATTTTTATTACAATATGAGTGATAATAACTTAAAAATTAGTGTTAGGTGGATAAAGTAAAGATCAGGAAATAACAGGTAACCAGGTGTCATAACTCATAACCATTGTCTCTGTTAAAGCTGTTGGGTACTTTAATAATCTCAATCGCTTCTAACAAAAATAAACACACTATAAGATACGTCTAGAGTTTTTAAAAGTTTCTTTAGACCTTCGAGCAAATGCTGTAGCTAAAAGAACTTACAACATTTATCAAGTTTTCCGAAAATTTGTTTTTTTTTAGTTACCTTAGTTTTATAATTGTCATTTTATTAATTGTCACCTGAAGAAGAACGTAGACCACGTTCGAAAGCTTGTGAGTTTTTAAATATATTACACCATTTACCCAAAAACTATTATATTTAAGTAGGTTTAAAATACTACCAAGTATAATTACGTAATTAGTTATCTATACTTCAAAGAAACTACATAATAACAATAAAAATAAATAAATGATGGAAAATCATATCATAAAATAAATATTGAGATTATCTTTACACAAATAATCTATGGTCACTTCTAAATTACACAAAAAAATTCTATGTTTATAATAATTTTATATGAAGTAGTTGTGTAAATAAAGTAACGATCAACGTTTACTTTCACAATTGTATGTTATTGAACGTGTTCATTGTTATATAAATACAAAAATAACAGTTTTATTTTTGTATTTTTTTTAGTTTTTTTTTCATATTTTATGTAAAAATACTTTGATTTCAAAATTTATTTCAACGATTCCACTGTTGTAAAATTGTTTCTTTATTATTTTGTAACAACTTTAAGCTAGATAGTGTTTAGAGATGTAATGTTTTGGTATTATGTGACTACTCATTTTATTTCAAACAAATATTGTTAAATATTTTAATTGAACAAACTCAAAAACTATAGATAATTCAATGCTGCAGTTTAATTGAAGGTTGAGTATTGAATCATGTTTTATAGTATTATAATGATTTTTAATTATTGTTTTCTTGTGAGTGATTAAAAGAGCGATGTTTAATTTTGTTTCGTGATAAAATCTTTGGACCGTTTGTAATGTAGTTAGTATACGTTTCAATCACGAAATAACAGTGACGTCGCAATCGTATTATGTGTATATTGGTACGCTTATAAATATCTAATATAATAGGATTTAGTTTTAATGAGCAATCCTACATACACATGTATATACATTAATTCCTTTAAAATCGAATTTGATAGTTACGGTTGTGTTGTAACCCACTCACGTTTTCAGCGACATCTTGCTGTGGCTGTGATCGTCAAGCTACCCGTCTCTTCTACATTGTATTAAGATTGTCATACACTGCTCACTCTCCATATGTGGAAAGGCTGTACTAGGTTAAATAAAACATAGAAGAATACATAAAGAAATCAATTGCGATTTTTGATTCAAGTAGAACTAGTTAAATTTTAACCGAAATTTAGCATTTCAGTGGAAGTAGTAGGAGTAGGAAGGGAAAACATGCAATAAAAACCTGCGATCTTTTAACTGAATGTAAATGCGATATTATTACATAACTTAAATTTATCAAGTAACTAGTTTATAATTAAACATATCAATAAAGATCGTAAAGTTATAACATTCTCAAATTTAAGTCCATCAAACGAATACGCAGCATGATAACAGGTTTAAATAACAACGCATATAAACACGTGCACAAACATTATTATATCAAGCAGAAGAGTTAGTGTACTGAGGGCTGTCAGTGAGTACTGTATCTTAGTTACGGAAGCGACCCAGCTATTAGTTGAATGGTCGGAACAAACAAGTAAGGGCTAAAAATACACATATATAATATACACACAATAATAAATATGTTATAAAATGTAGGGTTTAATCAGGAAGCAACCTACTACGACTTTAATACATAAAATATGTAATTGTTCATAAAATGGATAGAAGTTGCACTACTATACATACAATACAAGCAGTGTCCAATCAGGAAGCAATTTGCGACCTCAAGATATTTGCCTCTCACGGTAAATAATATATTAGATTACATTTTACAAGGCAATGCATACACTGGTGTTTTTCCCTGTTATCAAACCCATTAGAAACACAAATTGATTTTAAAACACGTCAAAGATATAAAAATAACAAAAACCAAATGGCAATGAAGTTTAAATAGCTTACGAACAAAGAAACATCTGCACAAAGCCATTTTCAATTTTAATTATGTTTAAACGTAAGTATAAAATAGTTAATTATTACAGTTAAATGTACGACGTTTAATGTTGTGTTCAAAATTACACATAAATAAAATTATGAAATAAAAAAAATAACAACGAATCTAAACTACATTTCACATCTTCCTTTAAGACATGTTGATTTAGTCATTTTAAGGGTGTGCGAAATTTTCGACCGAACCGAACTGAACTCTAAGTAATAGTTCGAGTTTGAGCCAAATGAACTATAGCATATTTTGCAAAGCAACGGGTCTACAAAAACGCGCGATTGGTACAAAAATGCTTTATTATTAGCTGGTAATCACTGCTATATTTTGATGTATACGTGGGTATACGTCGTAGGTATATAGTATTTAAATAAGCAATACAACCCATATAAAAATAAATGATAAAAAATACAGCTCATTTAAGATTATTATCTTAAACTGCTTACATTTATCAATACATTACAGTACAATAAGATAATCGACTTTGAAAAAATTGGATATGCTGAAAACTGATACGGCATTTGTTAGTCTGCAAAATACATACACCGCCGGCTTAGATTACAAGAAACTAAGGTGTCTTGTTTTCGTAAAACTAAGACTATTTATGATTTACTTACTTACTATAGAGAAATATAAAAAATATATGCAGAATTTTATGACATTTCTTTACAAAAATGTTTCAGCGGTCTACCATATACCGCGTATACCTATATACTTTCGTTTATAAGCATTTTATACAATGCGGTAGAAAAACACTCCCGAGCTGTGTTTATTTCACAATAAATTTTATTGAAAATAAACCGTACAGAAAACAAACGTTTTTTTGCAACACTAGTTTTGCTACAAGAGTATTTTACAAAAGAAATATGTGTAGTATTGTGACGCACCGTTTTATTTTTGAAGACATCTTGCGGACAAGATAATAAATTTAAAATGCAATGAAGCGCAAATATGTAATTATGTTAAAATTTTTTCGACTTCAATCAATGAGTAAAATTCTCTTACCTGGATAAATCATTCCAGTGGCGTGTGATCGTCTAGTTTAATTTACTTTCTTAAATTAAAGCTTTTGGTATTTTAAACCTGGTATTAGGGAATATTTGGGGTTGTGCTAGTAACACTTAGGTTCTTTTTTCCAAGCGATGTACGGTAAGAAACAAAAAGCAAGCAACAAAATCTCAAAAAAATTTAACTTTATTTGACACATTGAAATCTTTTCAAGACCGAATGTCACATTCTTAAAGCTCAAATAAATAAAATTGCTTTCACAAGTATATTAGGCAAGGAAAGGTCGAACAATTGAGATTCACGTCCGCTGACTGTCATTCTTTTGCGGACTTTGTCGTGGTTGAGAGCTTTCTTATAACGGAAACAATTTTCTAATTACAATAAGTGTTAGAGCAAAAATGGAACTAACAGAAATTTAGCCAGATCTTGATTAGATATGGTAGATAATTAGATAAACAATTTATACCGCGTGATCCCTGGCAATTGCTTCTCACTATTCTAATTCGTTGGCGCGCATTTCGAACGCAACAAAAACAAACAATTACAAAATAGATTTTACCCGAGTTTTATAGCGGTTCACAGAGCCTCTGCTTCTGAGATTATGACACGATTCGAGCTATGTTGCCCCACCCTTTCAGATGTAAAAGTTTCAAAGTGGAGATTTCACCTTTGGAAATTTGCCTCCACAGTTTACAAACTGGACTTTTTCAACAGTTTGTCGCATTCGCGATACCCTGTCCCTGTCATATCTAAAGAAGACTTACAGCAGACTGGACTCGCAATAAAACATATCGCGACGCGCAATAATAATTAATGTTTGAACTCAATTCTTTAGGTGTTCTCAGCGTAAACTTTCGGCGCAAAAGTAATAACACAAATTTTAAAAGCAACACGTCAATTGCCAAAGAGAAAACAAGCAAAACAAAATTATATTAAATTTGCTCTCGCCGTATCCAACAGAAAACAAATGTTTAAATGTTAAGATTGACGTTAGATAATTATTCTCAATTTTATCGCGTTAGACAGTATCTCAATTCATCGCATCTCTCGTACAATAATCAAATAAACTTATAAATGCACATTCAAATAAATTTAACTTCATTTCTGACCTTTTTATATGTGTCACTTAACAGCTAACAAACGATCCGAAGCGTAAAATTTAAGTTACAATCTATAGGACATAAAAATAAAATTGATGTTAAACAAATTTTTTATACAAACATCTCTGAACACTAAATTATAACACGTTTACACACCGAAAAGGTTTAAATTAAAGCCAGTACTTAATTCAGTTAAGTTAAGTTAAGCAAGTAACTCTTTTCGCGAGACGTGATCAAAAGAAACTCCCGTATGCGGTCCGCAATCGAATCAAATCAATCAATACTTCCCCTTTTTGCTTCGCGTTAGGGTTTTTAAAACTTTTGTTTAAAACTTTCTCCTCCTACATTGTGCGCAATTTTGACTTATTTCTAAAATCGCCTTTTTTGATTGGTTAAGTTTTCAAACTCTTTCAGTACCAAATTTGCCAATTGGTTTCTCTCCTTTACTCATTCTCTCGAAGGCGGCGTTATCCCCTTTTCTACCCTTAAGCTATTACCACGTCGGTACTAGATGACGCTGGGTGTTTCAACTAGACTAAATTTTACCGATTTCGCAACTTGCTTTGTAATTAATAATGAACTAAGTCGCTACTGACTATAAACATGCATTAAATAGTTAAACTTTACTTTAACATAGATCATAGGTTCAATCTTAACCCATCTATAACGCTAATAATTTTTACAATTGGTTGCCTGTTTATATAATTTCAATCTTTAAAATGTTTACTCAAATTTTGTTTTACATGCTTTCTTTCTTTACATTGAAAGCGTTTATGACTTAAACTAGTGATTACTGATAGTTCTACTTATAAAAATTAAAACATTAGACCTAATAAATTATTATCTTGCTTAAACGTATTTCATAATCTGAACATAAATTAGGGGTTTTGTCGAACATGTGGGTTTCGGTCGAGTCCTTTTGATGATCATTGCGGTCTTTTTCGGTCAAGAGTCGCTTTGTCGCTTTTGTAATATTATACCAGGCATCTGAAACTGTTGTTCTTGTAAACCATGCCTAAATTGAAACCGCCCGATTTTCCATATTGAAATGATTTGCTTCAATTTCTTAAGACTTATTTCCACAGCGGTGAAACGAATCAACATATTAGCGGATTAACTTGTCACCCTCGTCTCGATTCACTGATAACAAATAGTTTGTTTTTTTCTGGACATATGTGGTTACTTCGGCTTTATTTTATGACGTTCTCACACTGTCGGTCCGTTTCAGTATATTATTTTTTATTATTAATTCAAGCTTTTGGTTTTTTCTTATCTAATCTATTTACTATAAAATTTCTTGTAAATTTTAGTTGGAATTTTATAAAATATTGTCAAACTATAGGTTTAATTTGAGGAAACAATAGTACAATTATAGTTCAAAATTTGTAAAAATATTTAAACTGATTTTGAAATGCATCATACACATAAAACAATAGAAATGACTGCCAATGCGTTTGTTTTATTACAGTTATTTATCTTATCCCTTACGTTAGCTAACGGTATGCAGTTACTTACATTATAACTAACAGAAACACAAATTTTATATTAAGAAGGCTGATTATACAACAGGCTGGAACGTTTCTACCTTGACGTTCAACCTTTAGTGTGCGCCACCCCATCTCAAAAACCGTTTATGATTTCGGATTTGTAGTTATTGTTTTTTCCCCGCCAGATGACGATGCTTACTTAATTTTGCGCGTCTTCAATTGGGTTTAAATTTAAATTGGAGCATCTCACGGTTTATTTTCACAAACGCGAAATTTGCATTTTTTACGCGAAACAAAATGACGACGCAAGTTTTGTAAGGAAAATCGTAAAGTTTGTTTTTGTAGCTCTGTGAATCACAAGAAAGTTCTAGGGACTTAAGTGTGTTAATGTTTTTATCCTTTAAGTGATTTCTAGCCTAAGAACATGACTGATCGTCATAAAAATTGAACCGAAAACATCAAAGACACTGCCACAAAATACACTACAGAATTTTTTTATTCTGTTATTTTAGAGTGTTACTTAAACTATTTAGAAAGGAACATTTTGGAAACGACTACCTTTCGAATTTTATCTGTTTAATATTTTTTAATGCAGAAAGTTGTTATTACTATAGTTTTTTATATTTAAAACAATAATTTATTATATTTGAAATACTCTATTGCTTGAAACGATTCAAATGAATATTAAAATTTAATGATATGTAATTAAAGGGAATTAATACATAGTATAGCAAATTATTAAATCTAACTTAAACTTTTTAAGACAATTTTAATAAATAATTTTACTTTTGAATAGAGATTTAAATAAAATATTGTTAGTTAATTGGTTATTATATGATTGATCAAACATTTACATACATATTGAAATGTGAATGAATAGATTATATACATAAGACTTTGTTTACTCAGCTTATTTACAGAAACTATGCTATTAATGTCTTTATTTTTTTATTAACCCATAATAAATGTGCACCTGTTTTTATAGGTGTGTATGTATTTAATGTTGATTGCAGACATTTTAAACCTCATAGTCGATTAAGCTTTATGTACCAAAGGTTGAGATCGTTGGATCAAAGTAATCATTAACAATTTTGACACAATAAATAAAAATCAAACGTGATTTTAAAAATTTTAATTAATTGTAAAAATATTATTTGGTAATGTATATATAATAAATAAAAATTAAATAGGATTTGTTTTGAGTAGTTTTCATTCAATTAATTTTAAATGACGAATAAAAATGTAACTACTGTTCTACTATTTTTAAATATGTAGATGCGAAGTGAATAAGAAATAATGTTAGTTTATTATACACCAAGATTGAGAAGTGTGTTATTATTACTTCGAAGTAATGTTGGTCTATACAAGTAGTGGAAAACCATTGTTATTCCAGTGATTTGAAATATCAAATCAAGACATTGTAAGAAATACGAAGTTTTTTAGATGTTTAAATTCCTATGCGTAAATGGTAAACCACACCAGAGAGATATATTGCACATATAATTTAAAATGATTAAGTTGTTTAACATGATTATGCAACAAAGTTGGGAATTATTTGAGTACATACTATTGATGAACGGCTTTCATCAACAAAATTTTTAAGTAACATGTACCAGATTAACTAATTTTTGTAGCAATCGTTTTTATGCCAATTACCACTAAGTATAACATTAAAATATTGGTTCAAATGGCTGTAATTGATTTAGTTGTGATTAAATTCTAAAAGTTTACTTATAAATAAATACGAACTCGTCACTCAGGATTATTCAAACGACTACTAATTTTTTTTAGTTTGTAGTAGACAAATAAAATTCATAACTCATAGAAGGGATTATACAAAATGAACTAAGTTGTAAAAAAACAAAAATATTATATTGCAAAAATACTGCACACTGTGTAATTTTTTTAATATGATTTAGAAATTTAATTTTTAAACTTCTATCTTTTAACCTTATAGCTCTACAACGTCCAACTTTAAAAAATCCAATGTCGGGGTACCATTTTAATAACTTATTTGATAGTTGATATTTAAAAAAGTTTATTCAAATGAGAGTGCCAATATTTGAGCAGGTATTAATACGGATCTGTCAAAAAACAATTTATTGACATCAGTTAGTAGAGTGTGTTATTTTATTTTAACAATTCTCAAAGTAAGATACTGACGACGTTTATATTTTTTTAAATAAAAACAAATATCTATGTATATTACTTTGGATACCTGATTAGATGTTTTACTATAGACACAAACGTTTGTGAAATAGTCTTTAATATTTTTAAGGTTATTGAATGGATTTTTTTTAAATTCTCTTATTTCACGCTTTAATGGTGTATTAAAATAGATTTTTGTTTTTAAATAGTCATTCAAAGGGGCTAAAAAATCTTGCTAGTGATTTCATATTGTCCTGTCTAACAATTCACCGATTAGAAAATATTTGATCGAAATATTTACTGACTGGAAACAGTACCGTTAAATCTAAAATTAATTCGAATTGTTCAGGTACTGTTCTGAAGGAACTATGGTTTAATCATTTAAATATTCACTATTCCAGCTCAGGCGATTTTGGGTTGTTGTGTATTTTTTTCATCATCTAATGCGGGTTTTTAAATCTTTAATAATGGCAATTGTGTTTAATAATAGTACCATCCCTCATCAAAAATATAATGTTCAATATGGTATTCATCTAAACTGTTCGGTTGTAGGCATATATCGTACATGTTTAAAGCCGTATTTCCATGGGCCAATATTTCTATCTGACATGAATCTGAATTCGTTTGTGGTCTACGGTCGTCAGCTTGCAGGTCTATTTACGGCAATGGAAAAAGTTTTGTGTTTTTTACACGGGCGTTTTCTAGGTATATCACAATTTCCAGGATGAGTCAGTATTTGACACGAATAAGTTTATTGCAAAATTCAGGCGGAACCTGCAATTTGGGACTATAAACGTGATGTATAACAGCAATTCAAAAAACGAAAGTTTAGGAAAAAATTTGTGGAGTATTTAATGCAATTGTTCAAACTAAAGCTGACCTCTAGCAATGGCATTGACCCAAAACCTCGGAGATTTTCTTTTTTGCTTACGTTTTTGTTGAAGTAACAAAAGCATTAAAGCTTTTTTGTCGTTCATGTTAACTACTGCGAAATATTGGCTATACAATATGGACAACATTTCGACGTTGGCATAACCACAAAATGTGGCTGGGTAAGACCACTTCAATTGTCGGGACAGCTACACTCGAACCACTTTTTGTCGTCGATGTCAAATTTAAAAAAGTATCTAGTGTTTTGAAGTTAGTTTTCAATTTTACTCGCCGTTGATTTCGGTACAGGAAGACGGTTTGAGTGAGTTGCGTTGGCCAAAATATGAACTTCTTTGTGCGTCCCACTTCTGTCTACATACCCAATCATTATTAAATTTTTGATTCTTTCTGCTTGAGTAAGTTTGAGTTGTTTTTTAACGATTTTATTGTATTTATCTTTTACTTTTGGGAAGCACTGTATACTAAGTAGTGGAATTCGTTTACGCCAGATAAATTTGATAAAGTTGTTTTAGCGTAGAACATTTAGAAAGAATAATGCATCTAGAATGCTTTACTTGAAAAATATATAACAAACTATGCAATATTTGTTCCATAAATAGTAAACGACATTGTTACTTTTAATATATTTACTTGCAGGTTGATTTAATTGCAAAGTAGGATTTAATGGGGTTAAAGAATGCAACGATACTTTAGCTCTTTCATATTTTTTATTGCTATGTAGCATGTATAAACTATTACAAGACGGTTGATTATAAGTTTTTTTAAGTGTTGGGCAACTAATTATTTGTGATGTTTTTTCTTCCTTATACAATTAAAACATTCCGTATTTCATTTTTTTACGTTGTATGTGCTTTACTACTAAAACATAGAAATTGCATATTTTTGTTGTGTTGGCTGAGTAATGCTGTAAACAGGTCCGGATTTACCGCATGGGCAACGTGGTCACATTTTAGGGGCGTCGCCGTCGCAGGATCGTCACTCTTCAGCGCCGTGTCACCAGTGACAGATTAGAACTGAGCATTCTGTAGCTTGCTTGTTATGCAGTAGTGCCGTAGTGCGACTGTATTATAGTGTTCATTGGCTCATTACTGTTTGATGTGATGTGTGTGATTGCGTATTTGATTGTAATATAAAAACCAGTTTTTATTCCATGTAATTATATCAACAACTTTCTTTCGTTATATTGTTAAAACATAATGAATGAACAAAAAAAATTCAGTGGAGCGGAATACCGCAAACTAGCGGAAGCAAAAAAGAAAAAGGAAAATTAAGTCATAGCTCAAACTTTAAAGTTAGATTCGCTTTTAAAAAAAGGCTCTCTCTCTGCCCAACTGAACGGCCCGAGAAGTCTGACAAAACCAGGTACATTTGTTAATTTCGTTTCGAAGAATTCTCAACTTAACCCTCTGCATGCTGCTGAACAACCAAGCACTTCAAATAAATCTTTTGAAGAGCCAACAAAAACCATTTCAGTAACAAACGTATCTGACGAACTATGCTTACCAAATTGATATTTTTATAATAAGCAATGATCTATTTTTTTGGTAAATAAATAACAAGACTGAAGATTATTTTGCTAAAAATGGTTTTAATCAAAACAAAGATAAAGGGTTTGAAAATTAATAATTTGTCTGAAAGAAAGCTTGCAAACGGTAATTTATTGAACCGTCGCTTTAATTTATTATTATCCCCCTTGTGTTTTTTTTCTAAATAATAATTGTTTTTTCCTAATAGAAGGTCGGTGGTAGGCAAAAATTAATTTGGTATGGATACAGTTCTGTATCCATAGCTAAGTACTTTATTTTTTGGCTTTTGTAATTAGTTTGGTGAACTCTTATCTCAATTTACTGATTTAAGCTTTAGTGATTGGAAGCATGCTCGCCAGCGTGTAGGAGAACACGAAAATTCTGCAGCTTATCCTAGCTTACAAAAGGAGAGGTAAAGAATCAGGCCGGATAGATCAACAGCTTTTGGTGCAAGCCAAGTATGGTACTGGAAAAACGTTCTACGGAGGGCCGTGGCTGTTATAAAAAAGCTAGCATCTCGTGGCCTTGCGTGGAAAGGTGATGATGAAGTCTTTGGCTCTGCTAATAATAGCAACTTCATGTTGTGCCTAGAATTAATATCAAAATTTGATCTATTTTTGAAAGGACACATAAACAGATACGGAAATCCAGGTCAAGGCCATTCTTCTTACTTGTCGTGAACCATTTGTGACGAGTTATTAGAGGTGATGGGAAAGACCGTCTTAAACACAATTCTTTAAGATATTAGGGATTCAACATTTTTTTCCATTATTGTGGATTCTACTCTTTACATTTCCTATACCGAGCAGCTGAGCTGTATACTACGGTACGTTCAGGAAAGTAGCAAATCTTATAAAAGAGGAAACAACCTTTATGGTAGTCTTATGGGAAGTGATCTTTGAAAGATTTAACTCTATCAGTGAGAAAATTTAATTACAAAAATTAATATTGCAACTGTCGTTCAGCTGTACAGTTTTCTTATTCCATTAGTTCAAGAAAACACAACAATTTTCCAATTTTTACAAAAACTGGTGAAAATAAGTTGAAGACTGTTCTTCTTGTAGTGAAATCTACAGAACAAAAATTCTTAAGGACAAGGAAACGAAAAAGGTTCTTTAAGGAAGATGAAAGTAATAATGATACAGTAACAGAAGAAGATGAACAGGACGATACCAATAAATATGTAGGTTCAAGATTTCAAAAAAGGTTTGATCTTATCCTCAGTAAGATGCTCACTGATTTAAAGAAACGAGTGAAAGTTTACAAGGATTTTTCAAACAAATTTTTGTTTTTAACAAATTTATCTGAGACGAATCCAGAAGAAATAAAAACTGTTGCTTTAAATCTTCAACAAAATTATAAAATTGATATGGAAGAATCACCGTTTGTTATGGAGTGTATTCATCTTAAAGGTTCGTTGCGTCAAGAAAATTTTAACGAGGATGAACTTTTGTCATTGTCCCGATTCCACAAATTCTTAGTCCCCACTACACAAAAGCGACTGAACTATGTTGCAGTTTTAGCAATTGAAAACGATTTAACAAGTTTAGATTTTGAAGATGTAATTTCTGAGTTTGCCCAACAAAAAGCTAGACGTATAAAGTTTTATTAATCAACACAGGTAGACCGTAGATGCAGGCTAATTAACACATGTTTGTTTGTTATATTTTAAATAAAACTATAATTAAGGTACAATAAGGATAATAAACAAATACAAAACGAATACTTGTACACGAGAGACGATACCTTGTATATTTATTATGTATCCGGTAGTTTCAGCGCATACGTACATTGCTTAATTGAATTTCAATGTTATTTTGACATGACAATTTTATTATCTCATCGGGATAAGTCTGACATGATTAAACATAAACGCTAAAATTAAATAGCATTTGTTTGCATATTCGATAAAAAAACGATGTGTCTGCTCAACGCTGCTTAGAGTGAAAAAGTTTCATGTTAAATCAGTAACATTATTTTCTAAACTATTTATTTAAAAATGCAAGGAAAATTATAATTAAATAGAAATTGTTTTTTAATAAACACATAAAAAAAGCAAGCACGTCAAAAACCTTTTATCAAAAGTAGAAACAGTCGTATACTGAATTATATGATAATATTATCTTGATTATTTCTTTACATCATTTTGATTTGACATGTAAAGTAAATTGTTTAATAGTTACATAAATTATTAATTTAGTTTGATTTATAAAAACCAATTACATGCTGTAGTTTTGATTACTATACTAGTAATTATCGAGTACCTGAACGCTATACAAATAAGCCGCTGATTACACTTTATAATTACTAATTACAAATCGATTTACTGTAACGTTTTTGTGTGATACAATGAGTCTATTATAGAAACGTTTTTATTTTATGGCGAAAACATCAAACAATATTAGGTACTATAATTTTTATTGATGAATGAATATAAAATTAATAGTTTATGCTCAATGCGATTTGGCGAAAGCGATCTATTTATGTAGAAGACTATTTTAACCCCGTTATGTAATATTTACTAACAAAGTGTATAGTTTGTATAGCGTATTAATAATTGACGTTGGGTGTGTATCTTAACTATTACTTTTTTTTTAAGAAAAAGTTACTGCTATGAGATTTTGCATTGCATTGTATTTTCTATTCATCTGTCAGTACAATAAATTAACGTAAACACTAAGAAGTATCAGCATGACAGTTATGACAGTAAACATAAGCAAGAAAAGGAAGGTTACTTTCGCATTCAATGGTTGTTTTTGTTAGTGCAAGTACTATGTGCGTCTGTAGACCGTGTATTCAGTAATAAAAAAGTAAATAAATGACAACTGAATAGAACGTTAAAACATATGTTTAATGAACAGTTAGGTAAAGTAAGTACCAATACATACATCTACAATATATTTTTCATTAACATTTATAATTACTGTTTCTAAACTTTTCTATTTTAAAAATACTTTGTTCACTTTTTTTAAAACACGAATTGATCATTATTTGATAATTTAATTATGTTTATTGATACATATTATTAGGTTGGTTAGTTATTCTGGTTTTTCTAATAGAAACCAGTAATAGCACAAGCATTAAAAAATATATCATGCATTGAGGTAAAGCTGTGGTATAAAGATTCTGTTATTTATCGATTGTAAATCTGCAACAGCTGGATTTAATTTGAAATTTATTGAACATTAGTACATTACATAGTGGTCTATATTTAGTTTTTACTTAAAAAATACTCAACTATATATAATTATTGTACACAGACTTACGATTTGTTCCCGCAGCAATCAGCAAAACTTTATAATAACTATATTTTATGTAGGTTGTCTTTAAATAAGTATATTATTGGCATGTGTGTCACAAAATAAGAATAAATAAGTTTAAGAAAAATTATAGATATATTTTATCTATTATTAAGTTGTTTCTTGCACAATTAGAATATTTAAATTTAAAATTTCAACTTATTTAAATACATTAATTTACGGAACAGTTTTTTTGGCGATGTTGTAATATCCTTGTGATTAAACCTTTAACTCTCAAAATTATTTCTTTTTTAATATTACAAAGAGTGAATTAAAATTTAATTACAGTTAAATCAATCACGGCCGCCTGCATCAACATTTTACGTTATACTTAGTGGTAACTTATATTTAATTTCCATTAAAGAATTTTTTACAAAACGTAATTAATCCGACAAGTATGACATAAAACTTTTGTTGCAAACGACCGTTAATCATTAATGTGTACTCAAATCATGCTATCATTTATAAATATTTTTTGTACACAATACGCGATACCGCAACTGAGTAAAAGGTTATATAACCAAGCAAACAAACTAGAGTAGGATTAATATCGGAAGACACCAAGCTGCGCAAAAAATCTGACGTCAGAGTGTAAAACCTAACTTAACAATATAAATTTCCAAAAAATCTAAAAAAATGATTTTACGAGTTTTATTTGTTAGTTAATTATGCTTCTGTTTTATTTTTAAGTTTGAATTGAAAACTGCTAAAGCTATATTTTTGTAAATATTATAATATAAAAGTTAGGTTATGTTATTCTGTACTTATTTGTGAGCGTGTTAAACTTTTAATTATAACGTTCAATTTAAAGTTCATTAAACAAATTTAGAACTCATTTTTCAAGATTTCATTAAAACGACTGTAAACTTTAGCCGTCAAACATGTAGAAGTACTTGTGAATAGTAATATTACAAAAAAAACAGAGTAGTTTATTTAAACAGTAACCATTAATACGAAATAGCTTAAGATTTGTTAATACGACAAAATTACAGTTAGTTTACCATCTTACAACTATAGCTTTCATTTGTTTCAGTTACATAAATTAGAAAATACATATTCTAAGGAGTTACGTAAAAAGTTTCTTTTAGTACTCAAAATCAGGCGTACAGTCGAGATCTTCATCGGAAGTATCACCAGTTACGTGTACTACAAACTTTTCATATTCAGTATCCATATGTTCCTATTTCATGTAATTCTTTTCAATTTGTTTTACATGAAAATGCAAACATTGAACCAATACTGTAATGCATGTAGTTTGGTTTGTTTAATTTTATTAAGTTATATAATTGTGGTTGTGTTAATTTTTTGTAATATGAGATGGCACGTTCCATTAACCAGGTACTTATTTCTGCCTTTGCACTTGTCGAAATTCGATGTTTCACAGCTGACACGTTATGGTAACTGGCATTGGTCCTCAATCCACCTTTTATAATGTATTTAGTTCATGTCATCAAGATAATTTCCTGTTTTTTGTCTGATCACAAACGAACTTTTCTCAATGCAATCAATTGCACGACCCTGTTTTAAGACATGTACAACGTTACTTTTAGATACTCCCGTTGCTTACACAACTGTATTCAAAAGATTACCTAATAAAAATGAAATGATGTAAAACAAAATAATCTTTATTGTAGCTACTAATAAATTATATTTTACCTTGTGAACTTTAGTTTCTACAAATTATTTAATTAAATATTAACTTTAATAGCAATTAAAACAACTTTAAAATCAATATAAACAGCAAAATCATTTCTTGTAAAATAAGTAGAGTAAAACAATGAGGTTATAAACGAATATCAACAACAAACAACGAAAAACTGACGTAATTTCTAGTAAATGTTTTTAGCATATACAGTAACATCTTCATCTTTTTCATATTGTTACTGCATCTTTTTCTAATTTAAAAATGCGTTTCTGCGCTGGTGTCTTCCGATCTGGATCGTACTATACAAAAACATTGCGTGTTTCAAATTCAATAATTTATTTTAAGTTTAATTTAATAGTTTGTAGTAAATCACGATGGCTGTAGATGTTTTTATTTTGATAATATTTAATTAGCAAGAACGTGCAACATTTTACAAAAAAATATAAATATTAACCACTTTCCATTATATTTAATTCTGTCTCGCCAAACTTAAAAATCGCGTTTTTCTTAATTAATTCATATGGCGGAATGGCTATAACAGAAAAGTTACTTATAAACTGCCCAAAGTAACTGGCTAAACCCAAAAAACTGTGCTCTTGTTTAATGTTCGACGGTATTATATATTTCAAAACTGCTCTAATATTTTCTTTACTTTACTTACTACACAGTTTCAACAAATCTAACAAACATTAACAGACTATTACAGAATCCGAAAGGTAATCTTAGAAATTCAAACTGTCCATGAGGTATCACAAAAGAAAAATATTGAGTACAACCCTCAGCGACACTTACTTACATACACTGTTTACTTTATTAACATAATCTTATTCATTTCATCTAAATTAGAATTATCATTTGCACTAGTTATACTAATTCCAGCTTTTCCTAGAGTTACTTCAAGTTTAGTATGAGAAATTAGGTCTCGTCTTAAGATACAGCCGTGCAACATGCTATTGCTGTTAACTACATAAATCGTATGTCGATCAGAATACCACAAATATAAACATTACCATGATATACATCCAATATATTCACAACAGATCGATTTACACTTGTAAATATCTTATCATTTCTATCATACGGTTTCATCTGTTCTTCTGGAATAAATTGTTCTTTGATTAACAATATGTCACTACCAGAATCAACCATGGCTTGCAAACTCTACGAAACTGCTTCAAAATCTAGTTGAATCGGAACATAGTAAGCTGATGGAATTATTCGCTCTTGTTCAGCTACCATTGTATTATCCAGTTTGTTGTTCATCGTACCCGCAAGCAAAACACTTTATACTTTTCTTCTGCAGCTTTCTAGTTTCTCTTGCATTCGGTGTAATGACTAGGCCAGTACTACTATAGCCATGGAGTCTAGCCCTAGGTGCATTCCGCTCGAAGGTACTTAATCCGTTCATTACTTCAAGTAACTCTGCCAACGATTTAAAACGAGACATTCTTGTCTGGGAATGTAAGACAGCATTACGAAACCCATCTATCATACATGCCCTCCATTGCAATACCTAACTGATTACTTAACAACAGCTCGTGACAATACGACGAGAAACTTTCAATGCGTTTCCACTTACGAGAATCAAACCGTCTTATCATATTAATGCGACATTCTATACGACTGAACATTATGTGTTCTTTTAGTTCTACATATATACCTCAAAGTTGCATAGTCTAGTTTTGAATGGAACCATGTTAATGCCTTTCTCTTTAATTTGCTACCCAATACAATCACAATGACGTTATCTTCTACACTTTAAGTTGCCTTAACCATTTCAATCCTTTGAAAACATGTTACCGCATAGTCATCTACTGCTCCATAGAATTCTGGGATTAAGGCACCAATTTCATTATTCTATATTTTCTTTACAGGTTCCACTGTCCTCGACGTTGCAACCACCATGAATATAATGTCTTGCACGGTGACATTTAAGCTTCCCTGTGGAACCTGTACACTACCAGCACCTTGTTCTAACTGGCACCCATTATCACCACGTGCATCCAACTCTTCCATTACTTTAAAAAACTTCTTTAATTTTCACAATGTAATTATAATAACATCTCTCGACCACACACATGAAGTTGTAGTAAATTACGATTGCCATAGATGTTTATATTTTTTGAATTTTTATTTAGCAAGAACGTGCAACATTTTACAAAAAATTAGGACATTAATGTGATATTATCCACTTTTATAGGACCAACTTAAATCTGCTTATTTGGGTATTTATTATAGTATAATTGACGTACGGCGCGTAATGCATGAGTTTTCCCGAGCACAAGATGCATATCGGCGAGTTTAACCCAACTGAATCTGTGATTTTGCGACGGAACAACAACAAAAACACAACACGACAGCAACACAACAAAATGAGTTTACAAGTAATTCATTCTATCGACCAATGCTTACTTAATTTCATCAACGCATTTCTCTAAAAGTGACACATGCGCAAGCGATTCCTACTTCTTCTCTTTGCTACCGACTCAGATTCCAATGTCACGTACTAAATCTTAGATTTGTGCCGCCATCTTAGTTTGCGTAAGCAAGTGTATTGGCAAAATATGATCTTTTTCACTTGCCTTATCAATTCTGAAAATATATGCACTTATTTCAAAGTATAGCTATATATTAAAAAGTTAAAAATAAGTTGATCTTTATAAGTTGGACAAAGCTAGAAACAGAAAAGTTATATTTAGGAACGACAAAGAGGTAACAAAAATTTGTAAAAAACGATCCGACATCAAGCTACTGTTGTTTATACTTTTAAAGAAAATGACAAAGTAGACAAGAAAGACGATCGTACCACAAGATCAATGCTATTAGACAATAATTTTTATAGAAACTTTAATCGAATACATTAAATACCACTATATTTGTGCTAAACAGAGAAGGTAGTATTTACTAAAAATCGGTTATGAACTATGCGGTGTAAATCATACCTATGCTTTAAAATAACAGTGTTGTAAATAGGATTTACAATTTACAATTTATGTACGAAAATTATCTGTTGCAAAGAACTCGTTATGGCTTTAGGATTGTAAAACAACGTTAAATATCTGAAATCGCCTAAACATGATAACGTAGCTAATCGCTAGCAGTGATTTAACGGATTATAGTTTTATTTTTTAGTTGCCTTTTTGTATTAGTCATGTTTGAAAACGCAGATTCTAACAAATTTATTGATCCAAATAAACTAAGATTTTTTTCATTCGTGTATTTCTAAACTACTTACTTTTACTGATTTTAAATAAATACTATTTTGTCTGTTGATTATTTCGGATTAGTTATTCTTTCTATTATTATTAACTTTTTTGAAATCACACTTACTCATTTCTAGATTTTTATTAAGAAACAAGTATTTACGATTATTTACATTTTACTTCAACAAAATGAATAATTCTTATTGAATCGACTTTTATTTTTACCTTGCAATTTTAAATTTAAAACATTTTATGTAAAATTTGCCATTTTTTATTTCTAAATTGCGGGTAATTTTCTCTATTTTTATGAGAAAGATTTAAATATTTACTTATGTTGAGCCATCGAATATTATACAGCAGTTTTTTTTATGTTCATCGACTTGTAATATGCAAGGATTTTTCGCAGAGTTTAAAATTTTAAATGTACTCAATGTAGAGGAATTCGGGAAAAGTGAACCGCCTAAAGTATGTCATAAAATAGCTTTTAAACAAAATAGTTATTTGTATCACTAGCCCAGAAAGTGCTATTTTGCGAGTATGAACATATTTGTAGGCCGAGATGAAGCCGAGACCTACAAAATTCGAATACTTTTAGGAAATGTGAGACAAAATTTTTTTGTGCTAACTTTCATAGTATAAATTTTGGTAAAAACAGTTATTTAAGTATTGATTTTTAATAAAATTTTATCATAAGTGTTGATAAAAGCGAATCCTGTAATAACGAAATTCAATTGGTTTAGAAATTAATTTGACAACTAGCAAATTTAATATATATGTGTTTTAAAAAATTTTGTTAGTGTTAGTCTAAACAATAGCACAGATACTTGCATATTACTAAATCTGACAGAATGACAGATGACGTTTAATTAATTAATGATTATTAGTGCCAACTACTAGTTATAAAATTCTACTAAACTTTAGCGGCCTAAGCCAGGGGGGTTATTCTACACTTTCGCATTCGCAAAAATTGTTCGCATTGGCAACGTAATGCGAACCGTTTTCTAAAACCGTATTCTACACTTTCGCAATCAATTTTCGTGCGCTTTCTCAATTGCGATATTTCCGTGAATGCGAAGGTCGAATGCGAACGGTAAAGAGTGCTCGCTTTCGCATTTACGTGCGTATTTGAAAAATTTAATCTCATCAGCTTGCAATGAAATTTATTGTTATGAATCATCTGATTGTTTATATTTTATTATATTATTTTATATTATTTATTATTACTATTGTTATTCACTTTAAAATTAATTATTACAGCAATAGATAAATATATACAGGCTATACCAGAAACTCTTATGTTAATTTTAACACTGACTGCATTTAACTAAATGAATGATTTTTTTTTCTATTCGACTCAACAGCACAACATTGTCATGGGTTCTTTAAAAAAATCAGTTCAAACACCAAGTTTTATTGGAAAATAGAGGTAAAAAATTGACGACTTTTTCATAATGTTATAATCAAAATAGTTCCACTTGTCGAGTTCTTCTATGAGTTAAAATTAACACCCGTATTTCTTACACAATTTTTATAATAACGTAATGAGTGCAAAAATACTATAGTTATTTTTTAGATATGAATTAATTTTTTTTGTAGAATTTGCATTAAAATTTTCTAATAACAAGTTTATATCATTTATTTAGGGTAAAATTAACAACCTTTTCTGTTGTGGCACGTAAATGTTTATTATTGTTTAAAATTTTTATTATTATATAATTAAAAACAATTTTTGAAACTAAGATAATTTATTATTTAAAATTTAAGCGCACTTGCTACTACAAATTACGTACCGAGCATGCGCAAAGGATTTTAACGCGACGTCGCCAAATGTATATTCTCAAATTTTAAAACGAATCTGTTTTAAATGCGACCGACGCAATACGAAAGTGTAGAATACATCCTAGGCCGCGTGTTCGCATTCAAATACGAATCGCATTGAATGCGAATGCGCATTCCGATTGCGAAAGTGTAGAATAACCCCCCAGAAAAGTGACATTTTTGGCCGATTATGATGCTTGCAAAATACATCAAAACGAACAGAAGCACAAAAAGATAAATATAGATAGATTATGATAAATCTGTAGACAGTTCATTTTGCTTCACATGTGGAGCAGTTTCCTCGATACTGCCTCATATTTTTTTTTAAAACGTCTATAATTTGCACAACAAATTATTTTTTGTGTTTATCATTGGTTACCTCAATTAGAAAATATTCCTCTACATTAAAATTTTTAGTTGATTCGACATTAATTTTTTTTAATTTTCTCAATTTCGAAGTCTTTGTCATCAGAAAATATTTCAGTGTCAGTAGAATGGTCGCACAACAAAGTTTTCTAATTATTATGTTCTTCCGAATGTGAAGAATCTTCAACCATAATTTTTCTTTTTATAGCAGCTTTTTTTTAGCGTTCTTTTTCTAATTTTAACTCAGAAAGAAACGCAGAAGATGTTATCACAGCTGTAGAATGTAGATCCTTTTTTCCTATTTTCTTTTAACAAATTTAGGACTTATTTTAGGAATGGGCATGATATATCCCTAGGAGAAAAAACATTATGGACTTTATCAACAATTAAAACGTTCTGTTGATTTCTTGAACTGGCACTTGTTTTAGAGATGGAAATTATGTCTCTTAGTAGAGTAGTTTCTGAAAGCACTAAGTTCTTTGAAGAACATTGAACTTTATTTGCATCAAAAATATGTCTCAGACTCTTTTTCAGATTTAAGTCTTTGGATTAATATTACTGCAGGAACATTAAACTGACATGCAGCTGTTTTATATTTTAATAGTCATTGCCTCACATAATCAATTGCATTTTACATAGACTCTTCCGACCAAGACTGATAATTGGGTTTGTTCTAACCATTTTACCTGAAAAACAAAAAAAAACACAATATTTAATGTGTAATAACTCCAAAAAACTTTTGTTATTTGGATACCAATAAATTTGTTTATAAACAGGTAAAAATATCTAGATTTTAATTGGTTATTGGATAAAAGGAATTAAAGTAAATAAAACCATACTAAATAGTTCACTTTACCCCAATTCATAATATTTTTGATAAGTGAGGTTAATGTACAATTATTATGACCATCGACCTGGCAACAACGGAAAGCTATGCTTCTCTCTGGACGAGTAATCACAGGTTAAAACGTGTACACAACATTGTAAGAGATAGAAATAGTAATTGTAAACAAACGGTACGCACTACTTGTCAAACGACCATTTTGTTGTTTACTTTTACATATTCCTACTACAAGCTCTAAATACATTGTATTTATAATTCATGTTTAACTTTTATTTAAATTATTTTTGATATCTGCGTACTTCAAATAATGCTGTTAGAACCGATTCTAAAATTTGATGTTATAAGTATATCAACATAAATTGACAAGTAGTTTGTGCTGTAAACATAAACAAAAGTACTTCCTTTTCTGCATGTTTGAGACAAACAAACACATTGCGAAAGTATACAGATTACTCGTCCAGAGGGAAGCGTAGCTTTCCGATGTTGCCAATTCGATGGTCATGACATTTCATTTTAATTTTCCAGAAAAAGTACTTTATATTAGTTGATAAACAGGTATTAACAATGTTCAAAATAGTTAACAGGTAACCTACTTTTACATTACTCTACTTGCTAGATTAGAATTTCACCATGAAAAAACAGAAAATCTTTATAAAATTTTACTTGTCCTTCACTGTGAGTTATGTCACGTGGCACACTTCTGCCAACAAAATTATACAACGCTGAAATAGGAAACGGTTTAATTCCCGCGAATGATTTCAAATTTAAAATGATAGTTTACTTTGCCCCAACGGTTCACATTGTTTCTACTTTCCCTACTATTTACAGAAGTTTTTATAGAAGTTGGAAATTAAAAACCAGCGACATTTCTCTATCATAGATAGATGTAAAGATATAATGACTTCTCTACTATAATTATGAGCTCAATGTGGACATACAGGGCAAAAAAATTTGTTGATTAGAAAATATTTAAAAATCGAATAAAAGTTAAATTTTGTTTTTCTAATGAATTGTTCTAAATAGATGCAGCCGCACAAGAAAAATAATTTAGTTTAGTGTTTGTACTTTATAGAATTCATTCATTAATAAACTTTAATGATTCTGTTGGTTTTACCATTATGTATAAAATTGCAATTGTGGAAATTATTGATTAAACAATTAATAATTTTTAGCTTTAAAATCGTTTTATAGTAAGTAAATACAAATAATTAAATCAATTTGTGTGAAAACAAAATTAAAATATTTAACTTATTTTAAGCATCAGCAAAACATACTTACAACTATATCTTCTCAGAAATCACATTACATTAACGCTTGTTAAGAAAACGTAATAATTTAAATCTATTTAAGTTTAGTAATTGTTTTGAAATAATCACGATATCTCCGACAACGTTTGTATTTAAATTCATCCAATTTGATTGAAAGTGTGTCGAAGTTAAATAAAAAAAAAGGTAATTTTGTTATAGTTTATTATTTGTGAGAAGATATATGAACAATAAAAAAATGTCAAATTAATCTTCATTACATGACTCTTCACATCCTTTTTACACAGAAAAACCTTTTTAATACAGTTTAGGATTAATTCCCTTTGGATTGGTTACCGAGCTCTTAGTAGTTCTTCCTATAGAACTTTGTCTTTGATGAAGTCACTTACTAAAATTGACGACTTTAGTTTTAACTTTGAAAAGATTCAAACCCGAGGGACATTTTTATTTAGTACTGACTCATTGCTGAACTTCGGACGTTCAAACAATTCTTTTAAAAACGCGTGGACCAAGCATTTGTGTAATGTTTCTAAAATTTCTAAATTGTTTAGATAAAATTGCAATTTGTTTAAATTAATTTACGAAAAATGCTACTATTGTGATTTTATTTTTACGTTTTTGTTACCTATGAAACATATCTTCTTTAAAAATGATTGCAACTATTTTAGTATTATTATATACGCTAAAAATGCAATAAAAAAAGACTTTAATATACAAACAAAGACATAAATTGATTGTTTTTGTTTTTAGTATGTTTAAAATTTTTTGAGTCAAATACAAAAGATTATTGTTTTAGATAACGAGGAACTTGCATATACGTTAACTCTTTCTTTTAATTAAATCTTATGATTATGAAAATGTTGTATACAACTTTAATGTGCAATAATTAACAACTACGTCGTAACTGTTTTTACTTCTACGTATTCAACGTGTGAACCTAAAAAGCTTAGTTTTATTTCTTACTGCACATACATCTTTGAATGAAACTGAAAATTATTGTTTATTTCTTAAACATTTCTAAGCTATATAGCGTGCTATAGATATAAATCAAATCCATGTAAATCAGTTAGAATTGATTACGTACCTTGTATTCTATTTCTTTAGAATTGAAATTAATTAGTTGTTGTCTGGTCTGCCTGGCGTTTATCGATTTAATAACTAAACTGCGAAGTTTTACAATATAGGTGTGCTACATTTTTTGTTTTCTTATACAGAATTTACAGTTTTAATTTTTTCTACTGTCTCATAACATGACTTTTATTTTTTGTTAAGGTATGATAAATTATAATAAATTTAAAAAAAAAACTAATGATTAGTAATCAACTAATCACACTTCTTGTTTTATGTATTTTTATATAATAGTAAACCAGCGTTTTTATAAGTGTCTTATGTTATTGTATTATTGTAGTTTGTGTTACATTATAATTATTTAAAATGATATGCTCACTTTTGATTTGTTACAATAAAAAACATTATTTGCTTAATAAAAACATTTTAAATTGTAAATCCTGACTACTAATTGGACGACCTCGGAAATGTTTCTCCTCTACAGCTTTAGTCTATATTCCCACATAGAGTTATAATTGTTTGAAGGAAAAAATATATAGGGTCTTGTAATTAAGTTTGTTTGCAGTTATGGCTGTTTTTATGTGTAGGTCTAGCAACCCAGAAAATATTTTCATTGTAAATGAACTCATAAGGTTTATCCTTTACTGCACTTATTGTATGTAATAAAATATGTAATAAAACTTATTGTAGGATGCTGTTTATCGTCAAGACAGACTAGAAAATACGGAGTCATTATTGTTGTATTGTTTTAAAGCTTTTCATAAGCGTACGCTGTTGCGTCAGTAGAACATCGGATTTTTGGAGGATCATTCAGAAGTTTTGTTAAAACAGCGGCGAATGCGTCGTTGGGGAAAGTTTGATTACAAAGATTTTAATCTATTGCTGATTGGGGTTACATTGGAATGTAGTTTGTTTGATTATTTATAAGGAGGTAATGTTTTTTAATTGAGTCTGTGTTACGATTTTGAATCGACTATTATTTGCTTACTTTAAAGGCGAATTAGTTTATATCAGATATAGAAAAATTTTTGTTCGTACTCTAGTTAGGAAACTATTTTTTTTCTGGTTGACATTACACTGAAAAAAATTGTAAGGGAATTTATTACAATTCAGTAATTTTTTATTACAAATAGTAATACACAAGTTATAATAACAACTTATATGAAATACTAATACATTTTTGTAATACTGATTTTCTAGTAGTTTTTGTTTACTTTTGCAGATTTATGTACTTTTCTCTTAGAATTTACAATAAATTTGTTGAAAATAACGGTATATACTTGTAGAGATTATTTTAACAAAATTTTAGAATAAACTTGCAAATTTTTTTTTCCCCAAATGTGTAAATTTAATAATTATGGAATCAATGTATTGCGATAACAACTTCTGAAAATAAAACGTCGCTGCTTCACTGATATTAAAAAAATTTCATGAACATCCGCTGATAACGCGAATCGTGAAAGTGGCGATTCACCCGTTTGGAACTTTGGTATTAGATGCATATTATGACTTACATATTAATCGTGCAAAAAATAATAAGGCTTTTTTTTTCTTACCTTCAAATTTCTTCTGTAGTTCTATTAATGACCACTTGTAATAAAAAATACAGTGACGGAATAAAGAACGTATAATAAAAAGTAAAAATACATTTAATGAATGCAAAATAATAATTTGACCACGGCAAGCAATCGTAAGCACAGACCTCTGGGTGATGGGTTGAATGCAAGTAAATACAAAGATGTGAACTCCTTAAATTTATTAATTATAAATTAATATACTATTTACAATAAAGAACAATATTTGAATTAAACATATTAGAAATAAAACAGGATTTAAAATAAAATATTAGGACGCCAACCACCTATTGGTGATGAATAAAAAGCGTAAAATCTTACATGTAATTATTAATTATTGATATTAAATGCAAATGTCGTAAACGTTTGATTTGTTATGAGTGAAAAGTTTTAATAACACAATTTAATTATTTGAAGATAAAATGCAGTATCTTAATTTTAGTTGACTCACCATGTTCAATATAACGTTATCGGATATCTTCTATTTTTAGCACATACTTGCTTGACGTGATAAGATTCTTCAACAGGAATATAACCAAAGCATAATAAACTTCAATAACTGATAATCCATTAATTAAACGACAAATCCAAAAATGAAAGATCCAGTTAGAAACGAAATACCAGAAAATAAAAAGATCCAATAAAAAGAAAGATCCAGAATAAAAAGAAAGACCTTAAATATAAATAATTAGAATGTTTTTTTAAATGACATCATGTACTCACGTTACAATTAGCAACGGTCTTCAAAATAAATTCCTTTGTCTTAACTATTGCGCAACATTGCGAAGTCACTAAAAATGTTGAATTCAATAGAAACATTATATCAGAATAAAGGTAAACTCACCAATAATTAGATAGAATGAATAAAAATTAAATTACATGGGTTTTTACGCCATAATCAAGAAAATTTGACTTCCCCGCATCACTACGACACGCACGCCAAGCGTGGCCCCAGCGGAAGTACAAGTTTTCAGCTACACTCAAGTCGGTTAAAACAACGCGACGTCGCCAAACTGAATAAATTTACGTGCAATATTAGTTGCAGAAAATAAACGAATGTAAAATTGAATTTTAATGTAATGAATTCAAACGGGACGTTACACACTCGCACAAGATGTTCTACACATACTCATCCATATTATTTTTTATTTTAGCAGCACAAACGTACGACGCACAAACAAGAACTAGAATGCAATGCTGATAGAGGTAGTAAAAGTGTATTTTATTGCAATTACAGTACACGCCGTTTAACAGAATCACGTTGGGACAATAACCGAATGATAACAATATCCGAAATTCATAAAAGAAACCAGTAAATAGATATATGTATCTGATTAACAAACTGTTAATTTACATGGTGAAATCGTAGCATCAATACAAGCAAAAAATATCAAAATACATTCACTGTTCTAAGAACTACACTTTTCTTTTCAGTAATTTCTTGACACTAAAAATAACAATAAATACAAGTAGTAATTGTTTCAATCCCAATAGAAGGTCGCGTGGTGGGCAACAAATTAATTTGATTTGGATATTGTTACTAGCGACGTTTCGCAGACTAAAATGTGTCTGCTTCTTTGGGCCAAATTATCCTGTGCAATAATTACATGAAATTTTCAACTGCAACTGCTTACAATGTTCAAATTAACCCAACCACACGACCTCTTATTGGGATTGAAACAATTACTACTTGAAAAAACACAAGGAGGAAAATAATAAATTAATATATAATATTAAATACAAAATGACGTTATCACCTAAGACGTAGTTAAGTGAAAATTTATTCTAAGAACACACATGCACAAGTTAATTATCGAAGATAACGCAATTACAGAGTTTAAATGAGATAATGTTACGTAGGTCAGTTAAAATACCTGAATAAATAAATAGCAATCCAAAAATGAAGCTAAATATACGAAACAACTATTGTTAGAGTACAATGATAAAAGCGTATTGAAAATTCATTAAAACAATTCATGCAAAATAGGTTATTATATAAGTTTAACTTTATTTGTTGCCTTTGGCTTACAAATTCGTTCGTGCTATACTAAATTACAACCTACATTCCATTCTATATTTACATTTACATTCTATTTACTTTTTACTACTTTTTTTTTTTTTAAATACATTTTCTTATCCCTTCTCTCCCCTTAACTTTTTCCTCCTGCTCCATACTTTTTCCATCCATTCCGCTCCTTTTCCGTTTTCATCAAAATAGGTTATTGTTCATGCATAAAAACAAACCTGAGGAAAAAATTGATAACATAAACCAAAACTATGAGTACCATAAACGGTGTACGTAGCATACGTATGTTCTTTAATAAAGTGATAACATTACCCGACTGATAACATTATCTGTGATTCTAATAAGCAGCGTGCACTGTATAATTATATGATGGCAAATAAAACTGTGTTGTAAATTCTAAACTTGTAAAACAATGATAACATAACAAAATAAATGCAAAAGTGCACTGCAATCATATTTTTTATTACTACATGTCCGCTGTACTTTCCATAATACCTTTATGTAGGTGTACTACAAAATATGTTTGCGGACTTTCACAATTTTGTACTTCTGATTCTTCACACATTTCTATAATTAATTCAAATTCTCACGCAATATTGTAGACGTGATTGAAGTACAATTATTACTGTATTCTATTCTACAAGATGTACAACTCTATTAGAATCCTGTGTCGATTTATATTTCAAGCAAATGTAACCGTTTATATGTATGATTTTCAAACATTTTTACTAAAAACTCGAAAATACAACTTTGCAAGAATTTTTTACTACCTTTTTTTCAGTGTAGGTGGAATTCGGAATTGGGTAAGCTTGATTAGTAAGTTAAAAGTTAAAATTTTGACATCGATGTTCAGGTATGGTGTTTAAATTTGTTTTATACCTTTTAACTTTTTTGTAAATATTGTTTTTGTTTTGGAATGTCTTTCAATTGATCATCAATACAATTGATAACATAGTTTTATCTTATTTATTATGTTGTTCAGCAAATATCTTTTTGCAAACAAGGTTTCTTCATTTGTTAGTTAATTTACAGTTATTTACTTTACCAAACAATTAATCCTTATTTATTTAAAATAGACAGGTGACAATGTCTAGTGCTAGTTTTGATTAATTGACAATATTTCGTTTCTTTACTATTACCTGCGTCTGCAAACCGTGTTTTTATTCAAAACTCCGATGAAGAAATCTTATAACAGCTTCACTGGAATTTCTATATAGTTATTTTTAGAACAAAGACAACACACTAAAAAGTTCTTTTATCGTGTATTTACTACGTTTATTTATTTATTTTAAAAACTGTTTTACTTATTTTTAGTGTGAATTCTGCTAATCGTATACATGTTAAAAATATGAAAGTTAAAATAAAAACCGATAGCGATGTTAACTAGTTTAGGCTATTTAAGCGTTTGTTAAAAGAAAAAGAAAATTTTTCAAACATGATTTTTTTTAATAACGCTATTCTTTTGAGTTTATATATGTCTTATTTTTAACTTCCTATGTGGCTTAATTTGTAACATACATTAGTGAAACATTCTGAATTGACATGGTAGCAGAATTTACTGACGACGTAAATATTTATTAGCCTATTTTTAACTGGTAATATAATTTACAGTTTTTACATTCAAAGAACATACCTGTTGATAAATGTGTCGCCGTACCCGTTTTGTATTATACATATCTAGTTGATCATTTGGACAACTTCACGTTGTGTACTTTTTCAGTGCAATGTGAAGTGACCGTTAGTGCTATTTTTAGAAAGTGTCTGGTAATTTACTATTTGATCATAGAATATTAAGTATAAACATTTGGCAAACTATCAAAGGTTCAATTTATTTAATTTATCAAACTAAATAAAAGTTTACTAAGTAAGGTTAGTACAATTTCAATAGGTGATACATAATTTTATATTCCACGAGGTAAGTTGAGCTCGTTTTCTCTTGTAAAATATCAAGTGTGTTTGTTATTTTATTAATTGATTAATTTAATTATATTATTAGGTTTTTAATTAATACATGTCAATTTATGACTTTATTAGATACTTTTATATAAATATTATATTTGGGTTAACGTAATAATTTTAAGATATACGTATATACTATAGCTTTCAAGGTTTTAAATACAATCATTTGTACTACATATAGACATTCACCATGGTTACATAATTAAAACTGCACTGTTGCTTGAATACTTAAAACATGAACAATTAAATATACTGCTAATTTAATCTTTCCAATTTTTGAAATGCAGTCAATTTCTTAAATCTTAAATCATAATGTATAAGTTGTGTTTTTGTTATGGCACTATTTTTTTCTTAGTATGGACCGAGATTGCAATCTTTTTGAAGACGGTAATATATAATACATGTTCTTTCTTTAAATTTTTTTTGTTATTTTTAGTTTAACATTGCTTTATAGTTAGTTAGTTTTTAACGTCATTAGCCTCACCATAGCTTTTAATTAAATATTATTTAGTGTAATAATAAAACTGTTTTTACTTCTTTTGATTACCTCAAAGTTCTTTTTTCACCTGTGGTCTGACAACGTTCCATTTTCAATATAAAGTAGTTCTAACTGTTGACATTATACTTTTTAAGTATTATTACAGTTAATAAATTAGCTATTAATAACTGCTGTTGGCTAAAAAAATAGAAAATAATTAATTGCACGTTAAAATAGTTCGAAGGTGTTTTTATACAAAATAAAAAAATACATTTATTTTTTTAAAAACATTGACTTTAAATTAGCAATCTTGTTTAATAAGAGTTTAAATTCAATTTAAGCAATTTATTCTCAGTACCTAGAGGAAATTGGAAAAGCTTTCTGTATCCAGTTTACAAAATTTTTTTAGACGTTTTTACGAAACATTTTAATAGTGAATTATACTTTACCTTAGTGAAAAAAAAATACGTATGCATATATTGTTTCTCGCAGGTTAATCTTGTAAAATGTTTTAAATGTCATTTCTTTCTATCTACAAAATATTACATTTGACAAATTATATTGCACTGTGTTTCACGGTAATACTGTATCATTTAATTTCTAGCTGACGTGTGTCAGACTGAATTTTGTATAACTATATTAATTTTGCAAGACTCTTACTTTTGCGCTGGGTCTTTCGGTAAAGGGGAGTTTAAGTTCAATTTTTGATTTATTGATTATTTATAAGGAAATGTAATTTTATCTTCAAGGATTTATATTTAAAACCTTACATTAAAACAATGTGATGTTTGTGGCATATTTCTTAAGTTAAATCAATTGTTTTATGCTATTTTTTCGTAGGAGGGATTGCTAAACTAGTCTTGACTTATTTATTCTTCATTTTAACTACGAGTCCTGATATAATATTTTTAATCCAGAAATGCTAAAAAATATCTTAAGTTTGAAAAACTGTGTCTACATATATTTTATGTTCACTGATACTTCTTTTATTGTTAAAGTTTATTTACAGACACGTAATGTCCTAGAACATAAAAGATTTGAGTCAATTTGTTCACTGTTACTTTAGTTGTATCATTTCTACATTAAAAATGATTATTATACTATTCAATTTACTTCAATTTGCAATGTTACCAATTAAATTTTCCTTCACTTGATATGATTTGTGCCGGTCTATTAGTAAAACACAATTGGTAATCTTAGAAGTATTATGAGAAACTACTGACATTTATGAATACACAATACATCATTTGCGAACGTAAATTCTACCACTACTTATACGTTTAATTCATTGATTATTTTCTGCAAAACGATTAAACGATATTATCTTTGCATTTTATAATTTAATTTATTATGAATGAATTAAGTTTTTGAAAAGATTAATTTATTTTAAAAAACGGTTTACGTTTTTTTTATTTTCCCATATAAGAATGTGAAGAATTTTAAGTCAGTACACGTGTTTAGAAAGTGTAATGTAGATTCGCTACTTTAGCATGTAGTGTATGTGACACTCTACGGTGAATAAATGTTAACACAAATGTTAACAATTAAAACAAGAAAATAATAGATTTGAGATTCCTTGACACTAAAATGTAAGTTGTGCAATTTGGGCTCATTACCAAATTTAAGTAAGTTAGTACATATATGGAATTTTGAACGTATTGTACCTATTACGTGTACATGTTTTATATCGAACTGTATTATATTAAGGTTTTTTTTAAATTAATAATGCGTCTAATAAAGAGAAACTAGATGGTAATTAAGTGATGTCTTATTATAAGTAATCCACGCAAAACACTTTCATTGCTTAGTAGCTTTATTATAACGTAGTTGTTATGAAAATTATAAATGAAAACAGTTATATTTTATGTTAATTTGTTGTTTTTAATTTTAGATTTAAATCATGATTCTTTGAAGAACCGAAAACTTTGGGGGTAAGTTGTTTATTTTATGAATGTTTTTATAAGTGTTTAATTAAGATTTCGTGTTGTAACAGTTTTATTGATTAGTGCACAACAAGATTTAATGTATAACGTACGTAAAAGTTCTACAAAATTAAGTAATTGCACTATTATTTAACTATGTAGTCATTTTGTAATATGACGTTAATCAGATGACTTCAGTAGGCTTTAACTAAAGGCCCGAATGAAAACTATGTAAATTAACTCTGGATTATGTATAGGTAGACAAAAATATATATTTTGCAAAATAAAGATTAGTGATTAGTAATAGTAAAATATTGTAATAATACTACGTTTTTTGTGTGGTTTATGAACATCGAAGGTTATCGAGAATGAGTAAAAACAAAGAAATTAACAAAATCCAGTCATTAACATAATTAAAGTGAGCGTCGCATACATAGGTAGTAATAATTAAGAAATTGAAACTCTGAAAAGCAAAAGATGCATTACACATTATATTGAAACCTTCCGTAATTATAAATTTTTAATTAGCATGGAATTTTGCAAAGTGCTTTTTATTTAAACAGGTCTGTTTTTTATTAAAATTAAAATGAGTTATTTATTCTAAATTATTAACTTAAACTGTTAATAGTAAAACCCAGTTAGAACCATCAATATAGACAAATGCTTTAATTAAACTAGTGACACTCCAGTAAATAATGAAATTAACAATAAATTATAATTAGAGACAAAAAAATATTTTCAATTAAAATAGTTTTAATTTAAACATTAACTAGTTTTTAAAATACAATTACGTAATTAAACGATTGATAGGAATTTGTCTAGAAATACAATATAAAATGGTTTAAGTTGTAAAAGAAAGAACTGCGTTCGGATTAAGCACTTCATTACTTTTGCGCTTTTTGTTTTTCTTTCCTTAATGAATTGACATTACTTCTGCGTTTTCTTCCTTACGCCTACTTTCGGTTGTCAAATGATGAGTACTAAAATTTAAAACGTTAATCCGATCATAAGTTTTAAACGGGTAATAAAACCAAAACGAATTTACCTACCTTACATTAGATTTTTTATTTAATTTATTTTGTAAGTATCGACAAGGTAAATGTTTTTATAAAATTTTACACTTTAAGTCTTTGTTTTGTTCTTAAATTTAAATATAAAACTGTTGTAATGATTTTTAATACGGTGATTTAAAGATTTTTTAAATTGTAAAATTATCAGTAAAATTTAGTGTACATTGTTTTAGACGTTTTCTTCTTAAAATCAATAAATACTTTAAAATTTATATTAAATAAGCTTTACAGTTTTCAATGAATTTAACGTAGAATACAGAATTCAGCAGGTTTCAAATACAAATTTTACTCAATTTGAAATTTTTTATTCTTTAAGGAGTTTTTATTAAATTAAAATAGTGTTATCATCATTAAGAAAATCATCTAAATAAGTAAACCTAATGTTTTCACTGAAGTCGCCATCTTAATAACTCACTTTCTAAGCGATTTTTCTAAGACTTTTCTTTAATTTTTATTTAGGTGTATTTGGATAGTTTTGTTATTGTTATATTGTTTCTTAACTTAACAGCTAACATAATACCCTAACAAGACAGGTAAAGTTATAATCCTCCAAAATTGAATAGTATATGAATTAAGCTTTCAATGTTACTGAATCCTTAATGCGGAGATACGGCATAATAAAAACTAACAATCCCGTTTTTGGCGACGTTTTTTTTAAATTTTTAGGTATCCTTTATGCAAACAAAATTGTTATAACAAAATTATGATGTCAGCTAAGGTGACGCCAAAAACCCAATAGTAGGAGCCCGACTTAAAATTTCTTATCTATCTTTTAAACCTGTTTTTTTCAAACCAATGAATGAATGAATTTTCAATTCAATATCTAAGATGAAATTTAATCTCTTCGCCGATTCTTTCTTCCTTGTAATATTTGAATTTCCTGTATTGACCCCAAAAATGTAAATACCTTGATTCCAACATTATCACTAGTGGACATTTTGGAACTTAACTCAAAGACACTGTATCTGGTGCTCACGACCGAGACTGTCAGATGCTTGATAAACTTCGTAGCCACGAGAGCAACCGGTAGTCGACACTATTAAACGTAATTTAAAAATTTTTATAACACAGGATATAGAGTATAATTTATATAATTATCTACTAAAAGATTACTTTAACCTATGCGATATAGGCTAAAAAAATCCAGATCAAATACGTAAGGACGAATCCTACACAATACAGGTTAATTATGTAATTTTTCTAAGATCTAAATATTTTTCGTAATCAACGAAATTGACGTGTTACGGACATAATACTGGGTGTTAAAAAACAAATGTAAAATACTTTTAAAGGCGTATAAAAGGGCCCAAAAGAAGTTAACTGTCTTATCAACATGAGTTCAAACATGTTCCGCTACCGAAATTTGGCTTCCAAGATCGTCCCATTTAACCTTCCTTCTTACATTTTATTTCTTGTTCTATGCGACGAGCCCCATCAATAAAAACAATTCGAAGCGAGCTAGGCATTTTTTAGTGAATTCAAAAGTCTCCTGGGCGCCGGCGTCACGCATGTATTTCTGCAGAAGAAGAAAATTTTATTTGATTGTACGTAATGTAATAAAAGAGTTTATGAGTTTTATAAATAGATTGAATAATATTTTTTATTGTTCTTAACTGTCATAAATTTTAATTTTTCGCTATTGTAAAATGTCTTTGACAGTTTTGGCACACTTGTCAACATAAACATCAAATTATTTTTAAAAGATTTTGAGACTTTGTGGGCCTCCTAGTCTTGGTTCGAGCAATAAAATGTTGTATTCAACTCGTTCCTGTTTAAATTGGACGCTTTTTTCCCTCGAGGACTTCTTAAACCCTCGTTTCACTCGGGTTTAAAAATGCCCTCTTGGGAAAAAAAGCGTGCAATTTACATAAGAACTCGTTAAATAAACTACTATTTAGTTGTTTTTGTTTCTGTATACATGCCATTGAATTATTTTGCGTTTGTTTTTGTTCCTAAACACTTGAACACATATCCTATTTTGAGCTTTATTCCGGCACTGGACACAACTTCATCAAGTCTCTATTGTTTATAAATACAAATTACAAAATTAGTTAATAAAATGTTAATAAATCTACAAATATTAAGAAACTAAGAATTAATGTATCTTCTAGCACAAGTTACACTGCAATTATTTTTTTACGTTAAATTCTTCTGTGCAAGGACGTAATAAGCTACTTGTTAAAGGAAAAGCCTCGTCGCTAATGATAACATAAGGTTGAGGTGATTTATTAATGGTCCTTCAGGTTTGTCTGACCGAATATTTAATGAATGATTCTAATTTTTGTCAAAAAAAGCTTTTATTATATACCTTCGAATCAGAGAATTTTCCATATGCTCCAACATCAATTAAAGTGAAGCAATAGGTAGCGTCGCAATTAGCCAATAGAATAATGGGAAAAAAATTTTGTAATTGGGAATTTGAAAAAAAAAATTATTGATTTTTCTTATGTATTTTAAAACTTTATTATTAATAATATTGATATTTAATGAAAAAAACTTAAAAAAAATTTTTTTAAATTAATTATAAACGATTAAAAATTGATAAAATTTAAAAAAAAATCACGTGACTATAAACGCGCCATGATTGGTCGCCATCGTTGTGACGTCATAATGTTATAGCTATTTAATAACAGTACAGCGTTTACACGTTATTACACGTAACTAGACAATAATATTGAAAATTTATTGCTAAAAAACGAGTTGTTAGTTGATTCCGATTAGCTATGTGTGATAAGAGGATTTATAAAGGCAAAGTCTGATAATATTCCTGACGCTGATATATTTATGATAACCATTTTTTAAAAAAATGACGTTCGGTTTAATTCTGCTGAAGTTCGAGGTGCCAAGACATCAGAGCTGGGCAGTAGTTAAGCTACTAATCTAACTACTTTATTGTTGACGTTAGTTGTATTCTACATATTCAAGTTACTTTAATTTCATAATGTAACTGTAGTTAGAATAAGTTACTTTTTTGGTGTAATTGTATTTAAAAAGTAGTTAACTACCCTTTTTTAACTACAAAAATAGTTAAACTACATTGATAATAGCTTAACTACTTTACTAGTAATTAAACTACTTTATTAGCGGCTTCAATTATACGGAATTGCAACAATTATTCAGCTTGCATTGCAGTTTTGCAGGTAAACGTGTCATTCAAGTGATAAACGCTAACGCAGAAATAAACATGGATGTAAAGACTATTCAAAAAAATTGTTGTAAATGCAGCAAACCTAAATTGTTTCAAAATGTTAAATGCCACTGATCTAAACGTAAACAAAGTATTACAAAATGAAGATTTTTTTGATTTTGATGAACGTGGTTTGTCTAAAAAGTTACATATTTCTTTTGATACTGAGAATGAACATGCTCACAAAACCAGAAGAATAGAACTAGAACTGTTAAAACACCTGGAAGATAACAGAATTCATATATCTATGTAAGATGATGATAAGATTATTAAAAAAATGTTCATTGGACACAGTATAATTTTAATTTAATTTTAATCGGCGCTGTCGAGCGATTATTTTCGTTTTCCACTCATAAATTCGCCCAAAAGAAATACATTGGCTGATGCTCTTTTTGCAAAGTTAGTTTTATGAAAAGGAAATGAATATCGAATACCACAATCAGTTTATTACTTTAAGTTCTGTTTTTTAAAGGTTTATTTTATTAATTTTTTTTTGAGAATTTGTAATAAAATACATGATAATAGGTTTTATTGTTTTCGTGTGAGCGTGATTAATTTACTTTGTCTTCTTTAATGTAATAATAATTCAGTGTCTATAGGTACTTATGTTTATATGACTAAAAGTGGTATAACATAAATCGCGTCAGAACTTTTTCTTCAAGTAGTTGAAAAGAATAACTTATATTTTAGAATACAACCGTTGAGTAGTTAGTAACCTAACTACTTTTCGATTTACGGTAGTTAGTAGTTAGTAACTTACACTACTTTTAAAAACTAGTTACTTTAGTTAGTAGTTAACTACTTTTACAAAGTAACTTGCCCAGCTCTGCAAGACATCAAGCTAAGTCTGTTAAAAAATAATATAATAAATGAAAATATTTAATTTTAAGTATTTATTCTCCATTATATTAAATATAATTATTTATTTCATAAATAGTAGAGCATCGCGTGAGAGTTACGACGACAAAGCTATAGGTTATAATTCAACTAAGTCGTAAAAATAATATTTGTATTGTAAAACGATGGCTATGTCCAGAACACTGAGTTCGAGTAAAGCTTATTTGAATATTTAACAATGACAACAGAATTAAATATATCAAAACACTGTACTTATTATTTCTGTATCAACTGCAATGAGTACAAACTAACATTATGACGTCACATGCGCTTGGGTTTGTTCGGGAACTGTCGGCGTGTCTTCGGTACTGGATTCAAAAATTAGTTTTTATTTTGAAATCCCTTTTGAATTATTACGAAAAAAAAAATAGTTTTGTTATAACACTTATATATGATCTTTCCATTTATCACAAAAAAATTTTTTTTTCAAAAACCCAATTATAAAATAAAGATACACTTTTTGTTAACGATTCTAACGTGGTTTATATCCACAGTCCCATATACAATTAGGGATATTTGCACGCTCTTCAAATTTCATAGAAATTTCTTCCCGTTTCTCCTCAGATGGTATTTTCATACATTTGGTTTTTAAAAAAATCCATATCGCTGAACACACTTCGTCAAGAATGCAGCTAATTATTGAAATGTCCAATCGGTACTTATAATGTAAATTTGTAAACGTGTTGTCGCTTGCTAAATATCTAAAATTACAGAAATAAATCATGTCAATATTTATTTTTAGTAGAAGAGGTGCAAAAAAGATGGAAGACAGTTCGTAATGCTTTTATACGTAGTCGTTCAAAAGGAAAAACTTTAAAAAGCGGGTCAGTGGCAAGAAAACAAAATAAATAAATATACTACGAGAATTTAAAATTTCTAGAAAAATGCGTATTAACCAGAGAACCTCTCTTCTACTATATGCAATATATTATTTGAAATTACTATTGATTTCAGCATCAACACAAATCTTAACGTTGAGGATGATTCATTTCAATGTGGGGATACTCAGCAGGAAGAAGACAATGCAGTTGAAAAGTCTTTACATAAAAAAACACTGAAAAAGTTACGCGCAAGCAAAGGCGAAATAATAACACATTAGAAAGACCAAAAAAAATAAAAAACAAGCTATACTTGAAGAATATTTCATTAAGTATTTGGATCGACTCAAGATGCACCTGTTGCAGACAAATTATTCTTGGATTCATTATTGTCAAATATAAAACATTTCGATTAAAAATTATGGTCTCTGATTAAAGTCATCACTTTGACGAGGAAAATAAAAAAAATTACCTGAAAATTACGCTTATATAGTACATCAGTCGTCATCTACTACAACATTCTCAATCGGTATCAAATTTACTTATGCAATCGAATGAAGAAAGAAAAAGTAAAGTTTGAAATTAGCAACTATAATGTTTTCTTAAGATAATACGTAATAGGTACTAATTAAAGTAATTAAACACATTTGTCTATAAGTACTTACCTCAAAGTTACGCACAATAGATAGAAATACATAGTCTCACTACACCTTTATGTGTTAAATAATGTTTTAATTTAAGATTTAATTCGTCAAAAGTTATAATAGACATACGCAAATAATTAAAAAATTTTGTCGGATGTTCCCTTAGTTCAGGGAATTATGTAACAAAAGCACTCTTTAGTAATCGTTTCTCTACTATTGGTTGTGCCCACAGTTTTTTGGATCATATAGTACGCGGCAGTGGCAACAACGTTTGTTGTGTAGCGCGTATCGTACATCCGTTGCCTATTCCTTTCTCGCACTCAAGGCTCGTCTCTTATTTCTCCTTGTGTATGGCATAACCTTAAGTGTAACTTAAAACATCAAACATATACGTCGTTAAAGAAGTTTCAGTTTAATAAGTGAGATATAATTTTCTCTAAACGAATGAAATAAAATATATACGTAGGTATCTTTGTTGTAACTTTTCTGCACTTATTTATAAATCTACAATAACTTTGTAAACACTGGTTCATACTTTACGATTTAGATTTGAAAATTAATTTAAACATTATTATATTGTATATTATATTATACGAACAAAAAAATTTAATTCTCTAACGAAAATTGCGTTCTTCAAATATCAGGTTTATTTTTTTAATTTAGATTTACGGAATACTTTAACGTTGTTATTTAATTTTGTTGTAACAATGTAAGCTGATGGTAAAAAACATTACAATACGACTCACTCAGTTATAAAAAAATCTCGTTTGATACTAATCGCTTGATCGATATGGTCGAATTTTTAAAGCAAGAAGTTATGCATCTTTTCTAAAATCTGAATAAAGAGTTGTATTTATTAAGTTTTGGTGAAGTTTAAATATTTACTTGTTAAATTCATTGCAAAATATTTGTTTTGTGTGCCATGTTTGAAAATTGTTGCCTGAAAACGGTTTGTAATACAAACATAACTAAACCATGGATAGGAATGCATAAATGGTAAGTTTGTCTTTTGGTGTTTTTTTAAACTTTAATTGCGAAGGTCTTTTTCCGAGATCAATAATTATATTATGAATTTTGTATATAAACTGGACTTTCTGTGATCTTTCTCAACGACTTCAAGCTGTGTATAGGTAGTCTTGATTAAAGATTGCAGCGCAGCTTTAACGTGTGAAAGGCTCGCGTGTTTGTAGCCGGCGATGGTTCTTAACGACTTCTAGCTGTGTATAGGTAATCTTGATTAAAAATTGCATCGCAGCTTTAACGTGTGAAAGGGTTTGCGTGTTTGTAGCCGGTGATGGTTTCAATTTAGTAATCATGAAGCGGTAGGATTTGCACGACGTGTTCTAAGTGAAACGATATATTTGTCGTACGTAATTTTCGAAAAATGCAAAAAAGTACTGTACAATTGTTTTAAAATAAATTTGTAAGGCTGTCATTAAAGGTTGAAATAAAATTTTTCAGAAAACTATAAAAAACCGCATTACAGTTTTATCGAAAAAAAAACAATAAAATAAAGTTGATCGTAACATATCCGTTGACTCATACTATATGATACCAGTATTTTTGAACGTCGATCTACACATATTCACATAATATTGTTTTATCTTTATTGTTAATCAGAAATGAGTGTCTGAAAAAATTGTAATTTAGTAACTTTATTAATATCAAATCTCAACTCACACAAAACAAAAATCACTGGTTTTTGATTTAAAGTAGTAAATTAAAGAAAAACGCAACTGCAAATGCATAAAGCATTTTCCGGTTTTTAACAGGACTGCCATTTGTAAAATCACGAAACCAGGACAAATACGTTTTAAATACCAAATTTTTAAACTGAAACCCGGACAATTTTTTAAATTATAATTTAAATTCAATCGTGGCAAATTAACTTTTTATTAACAATACACAAATTTATCATTTATATACATATATTGTAGGTAACTTAAAGATAGTTTTAAAGTAAGAAATTTAATCCATTAAAAAGAAATATTAAATTCTAAACCTAAAAACCTACATAATGCTTTAATGATATCTAAAAACGTTTACATTACCTACAAGCATTTTGAAATATACGTCGTCTAAAACTGTTTCGTTTTCAACTCATTTTTTATATTTTTGACTTAAAGATTACACAAAATGTTTCAACACGGTTATACAACTAGCCTTTGTAATTATTTAAGTTTTTTTAAAGATTCTAGCTCTTAAACTTTCAACGGAAAAGCGAATTTTGTAAAGGCTTGCAACGCATCTAAAGCGGTCATTTTAGAACCCCCTTAAGTTATTTATGTATGATTTTGTAATATTAATTGCATTAACTTTGATATAGACAAAATTATGTTTATATTATAGAAAACTATAAATTAGTACGGAGGGTAGTAATTATACTGACATTGTTCCTAACCTATTTTATAGTTGGGATTTTGACAGCGTCACTTGTCAATAGATTATTGACTTTCGCTGTCCTTAAATCCAATGACAACTTTTCTACCCTCCGTACTAATTTATAGTTTTCTATATTATCATACATGGTATTTTTACCACAGGATGGCGTTCCAAAAACATTTTAAATACGTTTATATTGTCACAGTTAAGCATTACAACGGAATATTATTAATATCTATATAAAAAAAAATGAATCGCTGAATGTATTGCTAAGCGCAATATGAGAACGGCTGGACCAATTTAGCTTTTTTTTAAAATATTCTTTAAATTTTGAGGAAGGATCTTATGAAGCAAAAAAAGAAAAATTGTCCGGAAAAATGTAAAAACCACATTTTTTTCATAAAAATTGTTTTTACCTGTCAATTTAAACATTTCATTAAAAAATTATTGACATCAAGTACTAAGCGAACAATGTAATTAGGATTTAGATTGCTTCGTGGATTCTTGAAGAAGTCATACTATGAGTTTGTGAATTTTTTGTTTCTGTGCATTCTAGCTAATTTTAACAGAGTTTTATTAAAGTACAGCTTTGAAAGTGTGTAGTGATTAATTTTATTGTCTCTTTGAGTAACGCGAAGTAATCCCAAATGCTGCATTAATTTTTGCTGTCAAGTTACTGTGGCGACAAAAATAATTCTCTGCACTGAGATTGACAGCATTTCTTGAGGTAGTTGCCATAAATAATAATTTAAAAAAAAGATAACATTAGGATTGGATTTGCTGCTAACTTAACTCGCTATCTGTCAATTTTAAAGTTGACAGGATACTGATGAATAATTTTCAATAAAATATATTTGCTTAGCTTACAAACAACTTCCTCGATTTGTCTATATGACTTTTTAAACTCGCTAGATTTGCTAGGATTGCCGCCTCACAATCTTTAATTAAAAGTTGAATCGGTAGTCATAATGTTGCGAAATATTAAACAAATGCGCCTTTGTAACAACACTAAACTAGCGATGAAAAAATTACTGAACAAAGTGATTGAATAACTATTATAAGGGAAAGTATAAAAGAGAAGAGGTTTTGATATCACGCATCCCAATGATTCCGACTAATGCACCCTTTGAATTTAAACGACGGCATTTTCTAGTGCGGCTTGCATTCTCTATGACCATTAATAAATCTCAGGGGAGTGTTTGCGGCATTCATTTTGAAAACACATGTTTCTTGCGTGGTCAACTGCATGTTGTTTGCTTCCGTGTTGGGAAACTATCAGATTTGTTTGTGTGTAAAAAAATATTGTGTACCATAAAGCATTACGACGAAAATCAATAAGCTCACGTTTCATTTTAATTTTTTGTTTAAATTACACATTTGTGACTGTATGTATAGTATCACAAACTTATCTGTTCTGGTCGATTAGTAATTAGAAAATTAAAGATATCACAACATGTACACTTTATAAGCTGCGCCATCACCAAAATTGAACCAAAACAAGACAAGTTTATGGGTCTGTAATGAGGTTTTCTAAGTTTTTATTTTGTCTAGCTTATTTTTTTTTGACAGAACGCGTGTCAGGTCAACTTGTATTAAATAAAAAATATTTAGGTTTTTCTCTTCGTTTGCTATTTGTTTCAGGAGCAATATAAATAATTTGGATCAGTTATCGCAAACTGATTTAAAATGTACATGATCTAGTGCAAAAATGCAATCAATTAATTATTTTCCTTTTTCATCAACAATGAGTAAACAATTATTTCAGTATTCAACATCGGTCGTGTTGTAGCAACTACAAATTTTACAAAAGTATGAATTACTAGGACGTAAAATGTAATTTAATGATAAATAATGTCAGTCAATCGATGGCAATTATTATTTGTCTTCTGTGGAAGTGGTAATTAAAAACCGTTGCAGAATAATTTTTATTAATAATAATAATGAGGTTGAGTTCGTATGGCACGAATTCTGTTTATGAAAAACGCCACCATATAGCGTATCGTTAAGGAAGTATTACCCATTTCTAGACAATCGGTCGACATCTATTGAAAAGAAATAAACACGTATAAAATAAAACTATAAAATGTCAATATGAAAATTATCAATATTATACATGAATAAATTAGTTATTATTTAATAAACTGTTAATAGACAGTATAGGACAAATCAAATTAAATTTTAACTAATTTAATATACGTTCTCTATAAACTAGATATTAATTTCAATTAAAATTGTCTTTCATTGAATAAAAAGAATTAATTAGTAACGTTTTCTTAATTTTTTTAAAAATGTTTATAATACTAATAAATTTAAATCTATATAATTTAGTGGGAAACTAAAAGTTAAAACTTAAATAAAAAATATAACATGTTTTCAATATGTTTCTATCAGTACAATATTTTTACTCTCAATCCAATTTATTCAGAAACTGTAAAGACAGTAATCCCACGTAGGTATAGTAATGCAGCTGATTAGATCTAACTAATCTATAAACAAATATTAGTTTCTGATTATATTTTGTTATACCAACGCGTGGATAAGTATATAATATATATGTTTGAACTATTTTTACACTATAAATATCAGTTACAATCGTACACACGACGGTGAGGATGAATAACACGTCGATGAGTTACGATGAGTGAAAACATAAATATATGAAATGTTTTATTAAAACATTGGTTTTTAATGATCGTACTTAGTGTAAACAGTTAAATTGGTATTAGTCGATATAACTTATAAGTAAAGACTGTCTATTTTTGGTAACGATGATCTTATTGTATACAAATTGTACGTTTACAACATCGAAAAAAATACGATTAACTTTTTTGTAGATATAAATTTTTCGTCATTACAATGTTTAAAATTAATTTTAGGTTTCGTCGTTGAAATAATTATATATGTTTCTAACCTTAATAAATTGATGTTTGCTTCCTACTAAAATACCCTGAAACGTTTGCTATGATGTAATTGGTGCGTTTATTTTCAACTTAACATAGACTAGGAAGTGACAATGATTGAGAGAAATTTTTGAGTAGTTTGTACAAGTCAAAAAATATTATTTATATTAATCTTTAAATGTCTTTCCTGCAATAAAAAAGGTAAATAGTTAAATTGTGTAAAGTGGCACAAATGTATTTATCAACACATTCTACTACTAGTAATAGCGGTAATAGGGATATTTATAGAATAGTTCATCTATTATAATTTTGCATCATAGGAAATACAAAAACTATGACCTACTTTATGTTATTTTAGAATCATATAAGAACTTAATCAATTTGAATTTTATTTAAAAATATATTTATTCCTATACGATTCCAATGCGCAGATTCAGTTTACTAATTTAATATTGTGAACGACAGTAATTACGATGTATTTGAATATTTAAATAAATGAATCCTCATAAGTACGGTTAGTAATTTAGCGCTTGATGACGTCTGTATGTTAACAGATTAAAAAATGTGTAATAGAAAAAAAGCACGTGTTAAGCTGTATTTATTATTTTTGAAGTTTCGTAACTTTTATGTTGTATGTATTAACAAGTAACTATTTTTCAATGGAACCTGAGAAATTGAAAAGATTCGCGATCTTGTTAGAATAATCATACTAACAAATTCGTTTTCGTTAGTTTTCATGAATTAGTAATAAGTGAAATATTTGCTGTTAGGACTGATTAGTTAATATTGAAATTTTGATGATTACGAGACTGTAAGGTTTTGATTTATTTTATTGTAATTAATTTTCAGGTTAACATATTGGGTGTTTAGGAGTTTCTGGGAAAGTTAAAACGAACGTAATTCAATCAAGATATTCTAGAAAATTTTGTATTGGTTTTAATTAATAGTTTTACCGAGGAAGTTCATTAATTTAGATGCAATGTAGAACACTAGTTTTATTTATTATTAATTAAAGACACAAAATTAGAAAAAATAAACATTAACACACATTTTACAAGATCATAAAAATACTTAATTCATTTATCACACTTTATACTTTTTGGTATATACATGCTACGTACTTAGTACAACATAAAATAATTGCTGATTATAAATTAACAGCCCTTCTAAATTTAAATTATATGATTAATTAAGCTAAATATTACAAAATTATTACATTTGCTTACATAAAACATGTTTAAATTTTTCATGCTTAACAAATTTTAAAGGTTTGGTGAACACATTCCCTATGTAAAAATGTCGTTTTAATGTCAATTCCTACCATGATGTAATTTTTGACGGCTACTAATGCGAACATTATTCTAATTGGCGAATTTCTTATTACAGGGCTACAAGTTTCTCGATAGTCTATTTCACTTGTTTGTTCATAACCTCTTCCATCTTGCTTGATTTTGAATATCTATTTATTAAATAATATCGTTTTGTATTTTATCTTGGCTTTATCTACTAAAATCCATGTTTTATTTTTATTAAGTACTATATACGTATTGCTTTAATCCAATTTTGTCCGTCTGAACCAGTTACAGCTTCATCTTAAGTAAGTTACGCAAAATCATTATATTTCTTCGGTAATACTCTCTCTCTCTCTCTCTTTCTTATTGTCTTTTTTTTATTTACAATCCCTGTTGTAGATTGAGCTGTTATATTTATCTGTTTTACACCTACAGTATCAGTTATCTCAATTTTATGATCAGTTAACATTATATTACAATCTTACGATTTAGTTGTGAATCAGCTAATAATGCTTTGAATGTTTCTATTAATGTCTTATTAATCGATTCTCATCACTACCTCTGTTCACCACCATTACATCTGAATCTGCGAGTTTTTAGATCAAATGTGATTCAACAATTTCAGTATATTATTTTATTATGTTACTGACTTCAGATTTATTTTTAATTAAATATACCATGCAAAAATGTGTATAGTCGTCAGGAAATGCAATCAAATATTTCTTATCATTCCATGTTGGTGGATTAATTGGTTCAGAAAGATTAGAGTGAATAATTTTTAATGGCCTTTTTGCTTTACTTTGTTCAGTATTAAATGGTAATCTAGTTTTTGTTTTTTGATAAATTTCGTATATTTTATTCAAATATTCAGTTTCTTGATTACTTAATTGCATTTCGTGTGATAACTATTGCAGTTTCTTCAGTTCTCATTACCTTTTACGGTTATTCCTAAGACTTCTTTCTTTGAATTGTTTTAGTTTTGTGGTATATAACTCTTTTTTTTCCAACTAGCGAATACTAATTCATTATTTTTTGAAATTTCAACTTTGTTTTTTACACCAGAACTCCCGAAGGGGCCAATTTTACTCTTCGTGGACTTTAAAATGTTCTATCTTTGTGTTTCTATAAACTTAAGTTTGCACCATTTTTTAGATTTTTGAAATAGATGTTTAATAATTTTTTTAAAATACAGTTTATTTTCAAGTTTAAGCTGTTAAATTATAAAAAGCGTCAATTTGATCACAAGTGGCACTTTTAGGTGTTTCTATTCAGTGGCGGTTCTAGTGTTAAAGAACTTAATTTCACCACCATTTTTAGTTACAGTATTCACTGATAAAAATGTAGACTCAACTGTGAAACAAATAAAACATTATTCAACACACAGTTTATTTTTTTTTACTACCTTGATTTCATTGTTTAATTATTTTAATTGCTTATGATTATAAGGGACTTTCGGCTTAGACCGCATCGTAGTTAAACACCCAGACTTTGGAGGCTTGCCATTTGTGTTTTATTAAAATTCCGTGTATGGTCTTAAATGACACAGAAATAAATTTGGGTAGTTCACATTAACTAAAACTAGGATGTGCAACAAAAAAACTAACGGTAATTTGTAAGTCCACATCGTCCAACACTGGTTTTGCTTCTTCTTACTTTGGCACAAAAAGATCCACACTCCACACAGTTTTTTATTAGCGTATGAATAACTTTAGGGATTAGGGTTTGTTTTTTTAACGTTTTCTTCCAAAACCTTCTTGAAAATTCTTGTAATTTTGCTTAGTTTTAAAGTTTTTAGTTTTAAAGCCTTATATTCCAAAAAGTATAAGATTTAGATATAGGACATCTCTAATGAATTTATCTTTAAAAGTTATGTAGAATTAAATATAAAATAAAATACAGAGTGCTCTATTAGAAATAATGAAGTTTTAGGAATTTTGAAAAGTTTGGAATGATAGGAATATTATGGACATCCGGTGCAATAAATTGAAATTTTAGACAACCATTTGATTACGTCTAATACTAAAGTTTCAATATAATAATATAAGGACAAAGTTATAAACGTTCCTATAAGATGCAACAAATGTCATTTCTTTCATTTTTTTTAAAAATATCTTATAAACGGTAATCATACGGTATAGGGCGCATTTATGAGATTTAACCTAGAATTCAGCAAACATTCGAAAAATGTAATAATATACAGGGTTTTCTATTTAAAATAACAAAGTTGATAGCTACTTCCGATATAATCGAAAGTCGATTATCATTGAAAATATTTTAGTTAAAAAGATCATATTCTAAGACCCACATGTGCCATGTTTGAAAGCTATATTTTAATTAGCTCTAGAGATACCTCTAATAGGCTATCATCGTGACACACCTTGTATACATGCTACGTACTTATAACAACATAAAATAATTTTTGATTGTATTTTAACATAAATAGCTGTACATTATAAAATTGTCGCGCTTACTTAATATTAAGTATCAACTGCGATAATGTATCAAATACATTACTTAATTGTTGTGCTACTCATACCACAAAATTGTAACTAACATTTTTTTTATTTTAGTCTAAAAGAGCAGTTCCTTATTTATTTTAAATTAAAAAGTAATGTTGAATCTCATTTCTTTTTAATTAAGTATTAGACTTACTAATGTAATCTCACATTCTAGTGGTCAAAAAGTAAAAGGACTTCTTTTCTTATCCACCGAATTAGTTATTATTTATTTAAGGAATAAGGTAGCTGTGTTTTATTGCTGCAACAAAAAAATTACGGTTAAGAGCAAATTTTCTATACTCCGGCAGTATATTTTGAAACAATTTTAATTAATGTTTTTAAGGAAGTGTGTCTGAACCACGTATGTTTACAACGCGATCTCACACGGTTCTGTTCATCTTCATTGTGTGACAATATTAGGTTGATTTGGGATGTAGTAATAAAATTTTGACTTATAATTAAATTCACTACAAAAATATTTATGAATTTGAAAATTGTTTGTATAAAGTTCTTGACTTAATTTTATAAGGGTAGAGTTTTTGAGTTATTGATTATTGTTTTTAGGCCACCAACGCGCCGACTAAAATTTATGTTTTGAATTTCACAATTTAATAATGCAAATAAGAAAAAACATGTAAAATTAACAACAATGTAAACCGAAATAATAATCCTCAAAAATACTATTTAATAATAGCATAATAATATAAAATTTAACAGTCAACCTAATAACAAATTTTTAAGTTTTTTAATTTATTTATTTTGTCAAAAACTAGCTATTAAAAATAAGAATGTTCGATAAAAAAAGTAAAACAGAAAAATAAAAAATGTTTAGTGTTCATTTTTAAAAGTTTGCAATTGGAATTTATTTCTTAATTTATTTATTAGCAATTTGTTTTTTTATTATTTTTTATTTATTTTAAAAAGTTTGTATTAGTTTTCAAACATCAATTATTTTTGTGCTTAAAAATTGGTTACAATATATCTCTTATACGGGAGCTGTTTTCTAAAAAAAATATGTATCCAGGGGGCAATCACTCTCAAAATCACAGCCCTACGCGTGCAATAATCGAATAAAATTTGCATATATTGCACACAGTTTCTTATAATGCAAAATAGATCAAACCAAACTCATAGCTAAGATAAATCACAACCGTTTTGACATATTTACACTACGTAAATATAACAAATTCTACAAGTTCCTAGAGATATGGAAAAAAATGTTTTGCTTTTATAAATATCTAAGCTATCATTGCATTTTTTAAATTAATCTTTACATATTAGTGGTAACGTATTGCTTATGCTTTGAATATTGTTTTTTGCGAATATCTTGCCCAGAATATTTGTTTTTTCTTATCTTTTTTTTTCTCCTCTAGTGAAAGCTTTTTTGTATGCTGTATTGTCTTCTTTGTGGTTGTTTTTAAATGCTAATAATAGAAGTAACTGGCTCTTTTTTTACGTGGTTTATCTAATTTCTGGTATTCTTTCCGTAAAAGCGTCCAATAATAAATTGTTATGTTCCCGGTTGAATTTTTTGTGTAGATTATGTAGAAAATATAGAGAATACAAATAGAATGCGTGAAATAATATATTGACAACAAAATTGAATTCTGAAATAGGAATAAATAAAAGCATTACTATAAGTGTATGCTTTTTTGGTGCATCCGAAATCTTGACCTTTTAGTAGAAAATGACGCGCAACTAAGTATGTGCCTATTATATTTATATATATTTTTTTATCAAATAGTCTAAACATCTTTGATGCAATCGTTTGGGAGTTTTAATTGTACTTGAGATTATAAATACGTTATGAAATCTTGGGTTTGTGGTTTATAATATATGATGAATTTGTAGAACACTTCAAAATCTTGCAAACTCTGAAAAATATTTGTATGTTTAGCCTATATGAAACATTTGATTTTTTCTGTTTCTATAGAGTAATAAGCAATATTTTTTTTGTATCTTCTGTTAAAAAAAACATGGAAGTGAAGTTGCCAAACATATTTAATTTATGTGCGATATATGTTTTGTCATTCAATAAAAAATCGGAAATAACAGATAATGCATTAATTACGAGTGGATACTGCAATCTAATACAGACAGTGTTGACGAGTCAGAAAGCTTCAACCTGACTTATTTGAAAATTGTAACTTGTTATTTTTTCTTGTTTGAGCTATATTGAAAAGACAATTGTTTTGCCTGATTAAAAGTGATTTAATTATTCATAATTTAAATACTGTAAACTATTTATTATTAGCTCAAATTTTAAACTAGGATTGGCGTGTTACATTTAATTATGATTATATATAACAGGGGGAATTCGTGCGGTACCTTTCAATGTAGAAGGTCGTATTTACGTTTAAAGAAACGTAAAAGTGAAATATAAATGTAGAAGTTGGAGAAGATAGTGAGCGAAGAAACGGGAGTTAGTAGTGGTAGTAAGAAAGAGAGAAAAAGGGGTGGGTAACGGAGGAAGAGTGTAATTGAATAAATAAATTAAGTGAAAAATAAAGAACCGTGGTGGAAAAGTACAAAACTGTGACGAACAAGTGAGATTAAGGCGAATAAACAGTATAATCGAGAAGGTCAGCGATAATAATAATCATAATAATAATAATTAAATTAAATAAATCATAAAATAATTAAAAGATAACCTCATACATTAACAGAAATTATTGCATTTAAATCGAAATTAAAGCGAAATCACTATAAGTGGTTTGTTTTAAAACACGAAAAAGTCAGAAAAGAAAGTAAGGAAGAATAAAAAATGAAAAAGGAATGAATAAAAGAGAGAGAGAGGAAGACAACAAATATTTGTAAAAGGAAAGAAAACAATAAGATCACCGGACATTAAAAAGATAACGGAAGAAATCGAAGAAAAAACCTCAAGAACAGAAGGAGGAAGGCAAGAAATGGAGGAGTTAAAAAAATTAACGAGGGAAATGATGAAACAGATGGAAGAAAATATGCAAGGAATAAGACAAGAAATCAAAGAAATGAAAAAAGAAATAGGAGCAAGGGAAAAGAAGTGGAAGAAAGAAAAAGAGGAACTGTTCGAGAGAATAGAAAAACTGGAGAAAAAAGTGGAAAAGGAGGAAAGATGAAAAAGGAGAAATAATATTGTAATAAAGGGGTGGAGAAGTGAAGAACCACAAAAAGATTTAGGATTGATGCTGGAAGAAAAATTAAATGTAAGAGTAGAAGTGAAAAAGGTGACAGTAATAAACAAAGAGAAGAAAAATGAGATGGTTGTGGCGGAAATGGGAGGATGGGAGGAAAAGCAGATGGTGATGGCGGATAAGAAGAAATTAAGGAATACAAGAATACATATAAGTCACGATTGGACATAGGAAGAAAGAAGAGTGCAAAGAGAAATAATGAACATAGGGATAGAAAAAAGAGCGGAAGGGAAAAGAGTATGGGTAGGATACAGGAAGATACATATGGAACGATAGGGAACTAAAGGGCGAAGGGGCGGCGATAAATGAAAGAAGGTTGACGAAATGGCAAAGAAAAGGAATAATGATTGAGGGAAAACGAAAAGAAAAAGAAAGAGAAAAAAAGAAAGTAAGGAAGAAGCACAGGGGGAGGTAAGTGAACTGAGAGTATTGTTTTGGAACGTAGCGGGAATAAAGAACAAGGAACAGGATTTTTGGAAGTACATCAAGGAGCAGGATGTAGTGGGATTACAAGAGACATGGATGGAAGAAAAAGAATGGGAGTGGTGGAAAAAAGAGTTCCCGGAGGAATTTGAGTGGGTGGTGCAACATGCTGAAAGAGAGAAAAGAAATGGGAAAGCAAAGAGAGGTATAATAACGAGAATAAGAAAAAAATGGTTGAGTCAGGAAAAGAAGGAGAAAGTGCAACAGAGAAGAGGAGTTGTAGAAAGGAACATACAGTGGGGAAAAATAAAAATAAAAATAGTGACGGTCTATAGCAGTAGAATGAAAGAGACAAGGAAAAACATAGAAGAGAGGGAGGAGGAATTTATAATAGTAGAAGGGTACTTTAACGCAAGAATAGGGGTAGAGGGGGGAATACATGAAAGGAAAAGGACGGGAAAGAGACAAACAAAGGACAAAGTGATAAATAAAGAGGGAGAAGAACTGCTGGAAATGTGCAACGAAAAAGGGTGGGAAATAATGAATGAGAACAGAGAAGAAGAAGAAATGGGGGAATATACGTACATAGGACGAAGGGGAGAATCAATAATAGATTTTGTAATGACAAATGAAGAGGCGAAGGCATTTAAGGTGGGAGAAAGGGTAGAGTCAGACCACCAAACACTGGAATTGACAATATAAGAAAAAGAAGAGAGAGAAGAAGATGAGGAGTACATAACAAAAAAAGGTGGACAGAAGAGGGTATAAAAAGATATAAAGAGAGAATAGGGAAAGCGGTATGGGTAGGGAAGGGATTACAAGAGAGTGTGGAGGAAATGAGAGAGATGATGGAGAAAGCAACAGAGAGAGACAGATTTAGAAAGTGGAAGGGGGAGAAAACAGGATGGAAGTAATGGTGGGATAGAGAATGCAAGGAAGCAAAGAAAAATGCAAGGAGAGCAATAAAACAGTGGAAAAAAAAGAAGAAAGAAAAAAATGAATACAAAGAAGCAGTAAAAATATACAAGAAAACATGAGAGAGAAAGAAGGAAGAAAACAAAAAGAAACAAGAGGAACAGATCCATGGAATAAAAACGGAAGAAGATGTATGGAAGTACCTAAAGAAAGAAAGGAAGAAAAAAACGACGACAAAAGGAATACAAATTAAAGAATGGGAGATATATTTTAGGAACCTTCTGGAGGGGAAGAACTAAATCGAAAAAAAGAAAAGGAAAAAGAGTGATAGACAACATATACAGTGTGTCCCCGGATAGGTGAAACGACTCTTGTGAAAGATAAAAAAATTTTGATATAAAATTTCATTGTTTGGGGTTCAGCCCTGCTTAGTTAAAGACTAACTTCTGGCATAATTTTAGTTTTCTAAAATCATGTATGCCTTGGATCTTTTCAAAAATCTGATTTTTGGTTCTAGTAAACCACCTTTGTTAGTAAAGATATAACAAAATTTGATTAATAAAAGTTGTTTAGAATCATGAAAGAGTCCTACTTCTAGAATTTCAAGCACCTAGGCCAATGTTGATGTTTTGGCAATTTACAATAATTTTTATCTGATAGTCCATTATCCATTATCGAAAGGTCGGGAGATCTAGCCGGTCAAGATGTCACGCTCATTCTACAAAGATTGATATGAAAAAACAAAAAAAAATAATGGATTTTAAACTATCAGATAAAAATTATTGTAAATTGCCAAAACATCAACGTTGGTCTAGGTGCTTGAAATTCTAGAAGTAGGACTCTTTCATGATTCTAAACAACTTTTGTTAATCAAATTTTGTAATATCTTCACTAACAAAGGTAGTTTACTAGAACCAAAAATCAGATTTTTGAAAAGATCCAAGGCATACATGACTTTAGAAAACTAAAATTATGCTAGAAATTAGTCTTTAACTAAGCAGGGCTGAACCCCAAACAATGAAATTTTATATCGAAAATTTTTTATCTTTCACAAGAGTCGTTTCACCTATCCGGGGACACACTGTATATACTGAAACACTTGGCGAATAAAGAGCTAGAAAAAAAGGGGGAAAATGGTGGCACTATTCATAGATCTAAAAGCCGCTTTTGACAGAGTGAACAGAGATAAAATGTGGGAATACATGAAGAAGAAAAAGATCAATAAAAGATTAATAGAAAGAATTGAGGAAATCTACGAAGAAACGAGGAGCAGGGTCAAACTAAATGGGGAAGAGAGCGAGAAATTCATTACAAAGAAAGGGTTGAGACAGGGATGCTCACTGAGCCCAAGTCTGTTTGCAGTATATACGGGGGATCTGGAGGAGACAATGAGAGGACAACAGACAGGAGGGATAGTAGTAGGGAAAGCGAAGATATGGTCGTTGGCGTATGCGGATGACATAGTGTTGGTGGCTAAGGAGGAAAAGGAAATGAAAGAAATTATGAAAACGCTGGAAAAATACATGAAAAAAAAGAAATGGAAGTAAACACGGAGAAAACAAAAATAAAGGTATTTAGAAAAGGAAGGGGGAAAAGAAAATGAGAGGAGTGAAAATGGAAGAATGAGGAAGTGCAGCAAGTGAAGGAATTTACATACTTGGGCTACATGATGGAGCAGGATAATAATGAGGGAGAACAAACACATAAGGGAAATTGTGGGGAAAGGAAACAGATTAATAGGACAAGTGTGAAGTATGGGGAAAAGAGTATTCGAGATGGAAATAGAAAAAAGAAAACTGTTGTTTGAAAAGTTAATAAAGGGGGTGGTGATGTATGGGGCGGAAATATGGGGGTCGAAGGAGTGGTGGGAGGTAGAGGGGCTACAGGAAAAATACTGGAGATGGGTTTTGGAACTAGACAGAGATACACCGGGGTATATTGTGAGAGAGGAGGTACAGGTAGCAAAAATAAGAGTAGATACAGGAAAAAGGGCAATAAAATACGAGGAAGAACTGAGGGAAAGAACAGAATGCAAAATACTGCAAGAATGTTGGAAAGAGATAATGGGAGGAAAAGTGAAGTACGGACAGGAGGGCAGAGAAAAGTATTACAAAAGAAACGGGTACGCGAGAGAAGTAGTGGAGAGATTAAGAGAAGAAGGAGTAGGAGTAAGGGAAGAAACAATAAGAAGAGATAGGGACATCGAAAAACAAGAAAGATGGACAAGAATAAAAGAGGGCAGATATAATAGGAATTATAAGGATATCAAGAGGGAAGTTATTATCGTTTCGTATCTGTTTCAAAATGTCTTTTTAAATACGTATTTAATCGCGGCTTGTAAAAAAATTCAAATTTTGAAAAATGGCTCAGATTATCAAGTAGCTTGGCCACCCCTGATATATAATATAATAAAAATAAAACCGTAATGAACCAAAATAAAAGTAACGGTTTCTGATAAAAAGGGGAATGATCTAGTACACTAACTATTGTACTTGTCATTTTTGTAGTATAAGTTGGATCCTAATATTGTTTAATATTTTCGCAAGTATTGCATAATTTGACAGCGATTGCATTTTACATGGCACATAGTATTGCATACAGGTTTTACATTGCTTGCATATCTAAAATATTGCATAACATTTATGCATATTGCATACACGATGCGCATATTGCTCAAATGTTGCATACAATATATCGCATTGTTGCACTAAACATGTTCCACAAACCGTACAAGTGGTTACCCTACCGGTTTATATTACTGGTAAATTCAGGTCCTTTAAAACTGTTTTAAATTTTACTATCCTGTAAGAGTGTGGTATAATTTTTATGATGGTTTGGATTTTGATTTTTTGCACCAATAAAGGAAAGTATAAAATAACTTTTGAGGTTGATATAAATCGCAGAAACTGTTGATAGGGCATCATTTTTATTTTTCAACGCGTACATTATTTTGATATAATCTTTTAGTAAATTGATGAAAAAAAAATTACAATTTAAATAAAATTAAATTGGTTTATGCTGTTAGTGTTGATTGTTTTTTTGTTAGACAAATATTAAATGTTTACTTTATAGAAAAATAAGTTGTTTATAATACAGGAATGTGTTTTAAAATATTACACTAATTATTATTGTTATATTACATTACTGCAATATTTTGAAGTTGTATATATAATCTGCTAAAAATTTAAAAAAAGAATACATGAAAGATTAATATAAATAACAATGATAGTATATTGTAAAACGAGTTTTACAATGACGACAATCGTAATGCGAGTCAGTTTGTTTTAACGAGCTGTGTAGCGGCGAATTAAGCGATATACAAGCACAAAACAAAAGATATTTGTAACACGTTTTTTATACTATTTTGCTTTAATTTACAATATTTGTTGATAAAAATTGTCATATATGTATAGCAGCGATTTTTAATATATTATGGTTGCTAACAGTGATCAGCATTTGTCTAGTTTCTAATTTATTGCAAGTTTGTCGTTTGTATCATTATACTGATGATTTTAACATTGAATGAAGTCAATTTAACAGCTAGTACTTACTACCAACCTTATATATTACACACACAAAAATTACTACTTTCGATTGCACAAAGTTACACTTTGTAACACTCTTTTTCGAAAAAACTTATAACTTACACAACTGTTTATAAACACTGTTAGTAATAGTAGATTACATACCGAGGCGGAAAGTATTCAATTTCTGTCGAGAGAACTATAGTTTACCGAGAGGCATAGCCTCGAGGTGAACTAGTTCTCGAGACAAATGGAACACTTTTGCCAAGGTTTGTATATAATTTTATTCACAATCAGCCATTAAATAGAATAAATAATATAAAACTAATAAAAAATGAATGAAAACCTACTTCCAAAATATTATCGTTTATTTCGGTAAAATATCAACACATAGTAGGCACTTCACAATTGACATATACGTATCTTAGTATAGACTCCGGCCGTAGAAGCCTTCGCTATTACATATACGTATTTAATTTATCATTGTCATTTTATCAAATTATTAAAACAAAACACACACAAATTACAGGTTCGGAAAGTGTACATTACTCACCGTGAGGTTTCATTACATACTCGTTTTTTTTAACTATGGAAAGCGCTTACTTACCAACCTTTAAGAGTGTCGGAAAACTGTACGTTACTAACTGAGTGTGAATAAAAATTTAAATACACCATTTGCGTTTTATGACAAAGCATATATCTATTTAAAAAAACATTTGTTTTGATCTGTGTCTGCAAAATTGCATGTCTAATAGGTAGCACTGTTTTCTACTTCTGTGATATTATCTGGTTTCAGTGATGTACATTTTTTTTTTATTTAGATGTATATATTACCTTACACGTAATTTTTAATTTTTCGGACTAAATAGGCCAATAATTAGCAACTTTTGTTGTCCAATATATCGACACTTTAATCTTTCAGAAATTTAAGATCTACTAAAAGATTATGTCACCGTTTTTCTAAAGTATTATATATCTTAATAATTACAATCTTCAACATTTATTTTACCTAATTATTACTTAACAATTTTATTAAGCTACACTGAAAGAAAGTGACGTTGAATCAATGTAAATCTACATTGAATCAATGAAAAATGTACATATTTTTCATCCGATGAATAGGTACATCAGCACAATGAATCTGTTACATTAGATTAATGCACTAAAACATTGAATCTGAACAGGAATATGTACATCAAGGCAATGTATTATTACTTTAATTGAATGTATATGGTTCATCAATTTTATGTACCAACATTCATGAATCAATGTAAAAGTTCATAAACACAATCTACGATTACATTGACGCAATTTGTGTGTCATAAATTTGATGTACAATTACATTGATTTTATGTATGTAATTCATTATTTTGATGTACCAGATTTCATGAATATAATGAATGCAGTACATCAATTTAATGTATTAATAAACATTAATAGTATGTAAAATATATATTTAGATATTATACAAAGCGATCCAATTTTATTACACTCTTAAAGTAAACATCAATCAAACAACTAAAATTTAAAAAAAGCTTGTTATTCGTATTTGTGATTTTTAGTAATCCATCTCCTGGTGGTGTATAGATAGGTAAAGTCAATCTAAAAAATATTGCATTTACAATTAAAAGCATTATTTTATAGAATGTTCTCACCATACGAAAGTCAGATGGTTTTTGTAGAATGGCCATTGATCAAATATTTCGTTGATAGACTTTAATACATTTCTAATTTTATGTATGCTGTCCAGTAGCAATCCAACTCATCCGTTGACAATTTACCAAATTTCATCGATTTGATGCATGTTTCGCAATTTTTTTTGAGGATAAAATAATTAAAGATGTGAATAACTATTTAGTTAATTTCTCTTTTTTATTTAAAATTTGATAACGTAGGGAATAACGTCACACTCACCTACTGAACAAACTTTAGTAACTAAAACGTTAACAGCGTATTAAACATATTTTTGCTTCTGTTCTACTGCACTATGGAATTGCATCAAGAAAAATACACGAACTAAATGCACTGATATCACCTGACACGCTATATAAAAATTAATTTATTGCTGACACTGAGGTTCACACATACTCAATTTTCTTAGTAAGATAATGCTTGGTGCTACGTGTGATAGTGATACGACTTGATTCTGTGTATGTTACATTGAATCAATGTATCTCTTACCTAAAATTAACGTATGCATTGATAGTTTTAATGTAAAAATACATTGAAATCATAAACTGTACATGGTTCTATAAAAACTTTACACATACAACGTACGATTACATTAACCCAATGTATTTCAAATGGTAGATTAATGTAGTACATCATACAATAAATTAACGTAATGGTACATTTAAAGGTTCACTGTGCATGATCTCATAACAAATTCTTTTGAAAGATAACAAATACAACTTGATACATTAAGTCAATGTAAAGTACATTAAAAAAACTATGTACTTATAATGTAAATTACATAAATTCAATGAAAACGTAGATTGTTTTAATGTATTATAGGTCGATGTATACCGTACATTGACTTTATGTACAATTTTTCTTTCAGCGTATTATCTATTGTAAATTTATTGATTTATATAAGTTGATATAAACAAATAAGTAACATTGCTTTTAGTATACGTAATGAAGTTGAAGTTGAATATCTTATTACTGATTTCTAAATTAATTGGAAAAACAAAATACGTTGTATTGCCCGGAGAAAATACAGATTTTCTTAAGTTTCTAATTTATTTTGTTTTAACAAGTGAATTTTAATCTAGGATTTTCCGAATTTACTCGTTGTTTAATACACATATATATTAACTTGTTTTATATTTTTTAAGTTAAAATAAGTAATTGACGTGGTTTAGTGGTTTTTCTATCTATTTATGAGGTTACGATACGTTATGAGGTTTTCCGCTGCTTGATTTATAACGACTTTGGTTACGTAATATTCTCATATACAACTACACGTGTATGTATCTGAATTTATTAAATTGTACATTAAAAATGCTTGATTATTGATAGATTTATAACAGTAAACTTGCATGCATTTATATTAACATATGATGACATAGATCAGATTCAAGTTCATAGATATACGTAGCTAAATTATAAAATAGTTGTATTGGATTACTTTTACTTCGTCTTGTGTATACTTGTAAACCGATTTATGTTGATGAAAACTGGCATTTTAAAATTCTATTATTAGTCTATTTGACGTTTTATGACGTTTTCTTTATGGATGATGCGTTATAAGCTATTGGAAACATCCTGATTTGTATTTATTAGGTTAATTTTTTAATTTGACTAATTTAATTAATTAAAAACAGAATTATTATGGTTTTGGTATTCCTAATTTGTTTTTAAATAGTATTTATTTTTACGTCATTTATTTTTCTTACAATAATATTTGTTGTTTACTTTCTATTAAAATACTATATCGCATTATTACATTCTTTACAAAGGTAATTAACTTACTTGGCGAATCGTATTATATAAAATACTTTTGTATTAGATTTCTACTAGTCTAAAGAAAGTGACTTTCTAGTAATGCTTCTTAAAATGCCAATCTCTACTACCTACCTATATTTAAGGTGTAATAAAACTGTTTAATTTAATTTTTAATCAAAATTTAAATAAATTAAGTAATAACTTTCACAAAATAGAATTAAAAGAATTTGCCATGCATGCAAGAATAATTTTAAACTTACTAAGACCTGCATACCAAATATAGAATATTCAATTTAAATGCAAATAGCGCATACCTCTTCAGTTGCAATAACTACGGATTGCGTAATTAGCAATAAAACCTTGTTAATCTGGTTTACTTTTAACGACTTGTACGTAATTTAATTTTTTTAAATTTTTGAGTTAATCAAAACTGAATTAGTTCGAACTATTAGTTATACATAAAATCATACAACATCGGAATTTATTTCCTGAAATCATACAACTTTTACAAGTAATTAGATCACTACTAAATTAGATGCACAGCTAATATTGATCAATGTTCAGTTCAGTTCAGATAACAAGGTTTAAGCGTATTTGTGTTTGAAATTTTGTAAATTACTGTAGTCAGATGAGGTTTTTATAGCTTAAAGTCAATAACTAATACGATAATTTACAATAGAAAATCATATTTATAATTGAGTATTGTTAGTTTTAAAGTGTATTTGTGTAAATAATTTAAATTTAGATGCATCTTGCAATAAATCAGGCATTTGAATTTTTGAGATAAATAAGACTTTGGTTTAATTACAGGTAAACCAATACTTCCTACACGTTTGGTCATAGCGTTAAACCGGCTACTTAATTCAATTTATTTCAGTTAAGTTTTATATAGGTTGTAATACAGTTTGTTCTGTTGTAATTAAGTTAATGCAATGTAACAATTGTATATTATTCAAACTATTTACTTATTTGACGCTAATATAAATGCTTTAAAAACAAAAACATTAGCATGGCAATTATATACCATGGTTATGCCGCTATAAAGAACAATTGTTATTTAAAAAAGTTACTGTAGAATACAATCGACTATGGCAATGTAAAGTACGCGTCAAAAAATTTTTATTACGCAACTCTATATTTATAGTAGGTATGTGTTCAAAGGGGTTGTTAGTAACTACAAACGAATAAAAAAAGTACGAAAAAGAATAATTGATTCTGATGGTTAGTTATTTCAAATCTTGTATGCATAGTTCTGATATACAAAATAATGTGCGTTGCAGAATACCAACGGATTTTCTTGAAGTTCGTTAAGTAATGTTTTGGATATTTTACTTAGAATTAAATGAATTCACTTAGAAGCCTCCTATAGTTTTTTTAGGTGATGAAGTAATTAGCATAATGTCTAATTTTCAGATTTTGTTTTTGTTTGGTTATTATTTTTGATTATAGACAAACACGGTTATTAATAGTTATTTAACGAACAAGGTTGTTAATGATAGCGATTAACAATCGAGACATTTTAGCGCCGTGAGCGAGTCTAGCGTGCGAACGCATTAATATTGTCGAGATTATTTGTCGCCGAATAACAAACGAGTTAGTTTTAAAGTTTTCCGTTGATCGTATGTTAGTAAAACGTATAAAGTTGTAAGGAAACTAAAGTATAGGTAACCCGTTGCTGTATCTAGTAGTCGCGCAATATTGTTAAATCAGTGGTTGCTAACGATTTCATTGGTGGCTATAAAAAATCGTTCATTAATAGAAATTCATTCATTGGTTCACAATCCTTCATTAATACAGGTCATTAACGATCTATTTCTGATACATTATTATACGTTAATATTGTTATTAACAGACGATGGACGGAAAAATATATAAATGCTGTTGATGAAACAGAGTAAAGAAAAATCTCTTTTTTTTAATTAATTATTTTAGTTGTTGTTGGTTTTTCTATAATGAATATTTCAAATGCTAAATTTTTATTGGTTATTGTGTGTTAGAAAGTACTACTGGATACCATCTAGTCCTAGTTAAGATTGCATGGTACTAGGTCAATGTTGCAAGCTAACGGTTGATGCTTAAATAATTTTTGTTATAGAAGTATTGTATGCGCTAACCAATGAAAAAATCGTGTCGTCTCGTAAGTATGAATGTTACCATTGTTACTTCGTGAAATGTTCTCTGAAAATGTGAAATGAAAATGGAATAACTTTTTAATTTATTTAATTTTTCGTCTTAATTGAACCATTAACAAAAAAATGCTAGTAGCTAATTGTCCAAAACGAATTTTTATTATGACTTTCTGTGATTATTTATACTTGCGTGCTTATCGAAACCACAACGCGCGTTCGTTGTGTGTGAAGCCAACAACCCATTCGCTTGAAAACTAGTACCGCAACAAGGATGTAATGCATAGTGAGACAAGCATCGTGTGAGGTGGGTTTTACTTAGAAATGGTTTTTGGTAATAATTAGTATTTCTATGCAATATTGAGTTGCATGGTTAATATGCTCACATGAGACAAAGGAGATGTTTGAAAGGTAAAAATTGTGTTTACAGAAATTTCTCGGAAAAGACGTTTTTCTTTTATTTCAAAGCTTTGATTGATTCATGTTTCTAAATTGTATTTATTACACATAAGTAATCAATGCAGAAAACTAATGACTGCAGCAAGTAGTACAATTTAAGAATAGTGGACATTGAGTTTTATTGTTGATGCGATTTCAGAAAAGAAATGTATCATACTTTGTATCTTTAGATAAAGTTTTTCTTTAAACTATATGTTACATTTATGCATTAGGTTTACTTGTTGTTACACGTTAATTAATTTAATCGGTTCATCTTACCGTTTGGGTTAAATTTATCAATTGAGTATGAAAAAAAATAATTTGTTTTTTGAAATTAATGATTACATGTTTTTGTTAATTATTCTCTACAATAATATTGATTGATTATGGAAAAGAAATGACAAAGCTTAATGGATTTTTCTACGACTAACAGGTAGTTTATTAGCAATTAGCCATTCCTTACGATCAATCTCATTTCTGTAAAGTTCAACGTCATTTTCGTACAGGCCAATGTCATTACTGTATAGGATAATGAATTATAAAAACATAATTTAGGAAACTTGTAACAAATATTTTTTGCGCCGCAATACAAAATTTGAAAATAACATTATTTAAAGCCGTGTGGCTGCTGTCGCATTAGTGTCAAAGTAAGAAGAATTTGGTTAATAAATTAAATGTTTTAGATTTAGTAAGCTGTACTTTGCAAACGCAATAATTACAATTAAATATACTTTAGAAAAATTAAGTTCAAGATAATTAGTATAAATAAAAGCACCTAATTTGTAACTTTACTACTAGTTTTAATTTTTGTATAGATTTCTTTTGATGCAAAAGAAATTGAAATAGTAATTTGATGGACTTTTGCTTGTGCATTTTTATAATGTAGTTATGATTATAAGGATTTTTATCAGCTGCTTAGAACTTTACAATGATTTCTAGAATTTGTATATTTGACAAGTTGAGTAATTGAATCGTTCAAATAACAATATTAATCAATTTGTAAAAACAAAATGTGCAAATTAACATGAAGAAATGAATAATTTATTAAAATTGATAGACATATGCAAGATTTTTCTGAGCATGTCTGAAATGTCAACGTTACTATTTGTTTCCATAATGCAGTTTTTATAAGTATTTATGTATATGTTTACTTTGTATTGCATTATAATTTTATAAAAACTATTAATTTACACAGTAAGTGCATACCTTGTTAGAAATTTTGGTTGGTTTCGTAGCTTATACTTAATAAAATTGCATATTTAGAAAATAATCATAAACACTTTGTACTTACGTTATAATAAAGAACACTAGATAAATATTACAAAAACAATTAAATCTTATTTTGTCAACGTGTGTTGCAAGACTGTAAATCACTCATTTAAACGATGAAAAAATTATATATTTAAAATTCTAAGCAAAAGCAGGTAATTACTGTTATCTTCATGTCTGTAGGTTGCTAAGCTACAATTAATACATTTGTTTTGTTGGCAATTTTTTATACCTCAACATTGTTTATATTTGCAGTAAATATTGCTATAGCAGTGTAGATCTATTGGGGTAACGCCTATTAATTACAAATTATCTCTAAAAATTTACAAATTTATTTTATTTGCTTTATAAATCACATCAATATGTTATTCTTCTAACGTAGGGGTCAAATCGGGTTTTGGGTCAAGCTGGGTCAAAGCACAACTTTTTAATTTGTACAATGTTGTATTATGATAAAGTTACGTTTTCACCTGCGGAAAACCTGCGATCCAAGCTTAGCTCGTCCGATTACTAGAAAAGCCTTTGATTATTACGTTGATTTTGGAATATAGTCTCAAAAAGTTTTACTTTTCGGTTCGATCTAAAAAACAAATAGTTGATGCAGGTGAACTAAGTGTGTGTTAAACACCTGGTAAATATGTATAAAAGAAATGCACAATTATACAACTATCTCTTCCGAGTAAAAAGCGTGAGCCGCTTAATTGACTACAGTTGCAGTTGTTATATATTATATTATAACATGTCTAAAAGAAAATTTATGCACTAAAAAAGAAAGATAAGTTACCAAAATCTAATTGGTTCGTGATCGGTGTTGTCAAATTGCTTACATATTTTAATTTATGTACTTACTTGATACGAAAATCTGACAAAACATAGTTTAAATCGAGTGGAATAATACCTACACAAATTTTTAACGGCGATAAATTAAAACCAGCAATATTAATTAAAATCAAAATAAACTTACGCGTTTTTAGAAAAATATTAACCAATAGAACAAAAGTTTTTAATTTCATCTAAAAATCACGTTTTAATTAGAGACGTCGAAGCTAGGGATAACAAATCACATTTAATTTTAGCATAACAAAAATTAAGTTATGAAAGGCAAACGTTTTATAACGTATGTTTTATATTACCATATTCATTAATTAAATACAGTGGTCTATCAAAATGTAGAGTAGATATTCTTAAATTATATAATAATTATAAAACCGTTTAAGCAGTTACATTGGTTATTAAAATATAATTTTTGGTTTAATTAAATTAAATTCAATCGTACAAAAATATATTGAAACACAATAAACCGTATTATGATTTTTTTTCTTATATAACCGCTATTAAATACATGTTTTATTAATCAGCATTCTTTTTGTCGGATTGCCGGAAATGCCTGATTTTTCGGGCCAAATTGTGATCGTGAGTACGGTCCGAACTCGAATCTCAGAAGATAAATACGCAAAGCCCGGCACGAATTTTTTTCTTGGCTCGGCCCGAGTTCAAACCTGGTTTTGGGCCGGGACAGGTTAAACCCGAGCCGCTGGTCATTCTAACAAAAACGTTGTCATATCAACATCATATTCGTCAAAAAAACTTGACGGCATTGTTAATGATTCATGCTTTGGCATTGTAGTGTATTGATACCTGAATGCGTTCAAGAGGTGAAAGTTAGAAATTAAGTGTAGTTAATTGACAAATAAAATATTTACGATAATCTAGATAAATATATGTCAAATAATTACTCTACGGCATTTTACATGCTTGAGTCTATAAAACATGAGCCTAAATGCAAAATCAAAGTGTTGTAAATAATTAATATTTCTAAATGCTTGTGCTATGTTAATTTTATGCCCTTGATTTTCTGATATTGGATTGCAGTACTTGTTAGTTCTTTATACTTTATACTTATTTTATAATTTGCTTGCAACAATTTTTTACGTATGATTTTTATTGGTTTGTTTCAAAATGTCGTGCTCATTTGTTGCGACATGAGGCTCCATGGCCTTACCACTGCCCACAAAACTTAAACGGCAATCATTATCATTAGGCCGCATTTAACACATTTGCAGTTGAAAGTTATGTACGCAATAACTTTTTTTAGAAATATATCCTATCATAGCTGCTGTTTTAGATAAACTATCATGTTCATCCAGTGCCTCTTGCGAACCAACCCATGCGAAAAGACGCGGCAACGCGTACGATTTTATCATCGAAATGTTTCTTGTGTTCAATATCAGTTTTACTTGAGGAAGGAGATAGGAAATCTTCTTGATAATTGGAAGATCTGACATAGAAAGAAATAAATAATAGCGCTACACTTTATTCTTTTTTATAATTTATTCACATTTTCTACAAATGCCAAAAACTGTATGTTGTTAGTACCTTTTGAAGAAGAATCATTGTTTTTAAAAAAGTATTCATAATTATATTTTTCAATAAGTGCCAGTTAAAATTTAAATTGTATTTGTTTGAAAAATTTCTACATTCTTTTATGTACAATTTCATTTTAAAAAATAAGAAAATAAACAATAATCGTTGCGTGGTTAGCAGTTTTTGATTTGGTAAAAACACTAGTTAAAAATTGAATATTACTACATAATTCCATCACTCCAACATGACACTATGACTATGATTTACAACGACGACCATCAACATAATTTGATTTATCGGTAAGGCGACACGAACTTTCCATGTTTGTTCTTTAATTTATTTGCTAATGAAACCTATTTCAGATTTATCTCGTATATTTTTTCTGAAACTCTTTTACCTTTCAAATGAAATATTTTGTTTGTATGAAATAAGGTGATTTTACAGAAAGTAAATTAAATATTTAATTGAAATAAGTTAATTCGTTACGTGATTGGTTAAATTTTAGTAGACAACCAATCAGTATTCTGAGTTTAATGGCAATTAACTTAATTTTGATTTAATTCGTTCTCTATAAACCCACCCTTAATATTTTTTACTCTGACATTTTAGCAAACAATATTGCGTTGAGGAGGTCTGTTTTCTACTCTACATGGTTTAGAGGAAGAATTTGATATGCCTATAACTACTTGACTTGACTAAGGAAGGAGAAATACAAAAGTTATAAAATAAGAAATGTTTCCATCCTGTTTTCATGAAATTTTACCTTTGCAGAATCGAATGTTGGCAATACTGGATGAAGCATATAAATGAAAATGTCAGTTTAACCAATACAATTTTGTTTACGGACGAGCTTTTTTTTTTAGACTGCATACTGCAAATATTTTTTGTGCTTCCGTCCGTTTTGACGTATTTTACAGGCATCATAATCGGCCGGAAGTTTTACTTTTCCGGCCTAGGCCGCTAAAGGGTAGTAGAATTTTATAACTAAAAGTTGGCACTAGTAATCATTAATTAATTAAACGTCATCTGTCAATTTTATCAAATTTATTAACATACACCATTACCTGTGTTGTTGTTTAAAGTAGCACTAACAAAAATTTTTTTAAACAAATATAACAAATTTGCTTATATCTTACAATTGCTAAAAACAACAATGGTTTTATTTTCATACAAGTGAAATTGCAATAATATTATGTAATTGTCAAATTAATTTCAAAAACAATTGTGTTTCGTCATTACAGGTTTCAGTCTTATCAACATATGTTATTAAATTTTATTAAAAATCAATACTTAAATAACTGCTTTTAATTAATTTATACTATAAAGGTCAGCACAAAAAATGTTGTGTATCACACGTCCTAAAAGTATTTTGCGAGTATTCGCTTTTGTAGGCCTCGGCTTCACCTCGGTCTACAAATATGCTCATACTCGCAAAATAGCACTTTTTGGACTAGTGATACAAATAACTATTGTAAACTAGAAAAGATTTTTTCACTTATCGATTGACATAAATATTTCGAATATTATTTAAAATATTACTCTTTCCTTTCACTTTATTTAAACTAGAAAATTAAACTTAATCATTTACTACTTTAAATCTTTTCTATGTTGTAATTATCACATTTTAACCAACTATATAATATAATTTTATCAAATCTAAAGTCGACTAATAATTAAAAAAATAAATAAACCACTAATAATCTAAACACTTTCTTACATGCTTATCTATCAATCAACTTTATTTTAACATCGGTTATTATTTTAGATTTAAATACTTGATTCGCGATGCCTTGGTTTCAAAACTATTACCGACATAAATAATTTAACTTATATATATTTTATAAATGTAGAAGGAGGTGTTACATTTTATGTAATTAAAGAAATAAATAAAAGAAGCTCGTGGCTGAAAAACTGTTAAAAAGTTCGCAACCTGGATGTATCCTGTGTCTATATATAAACTGTACGTTGAGGGGATCAGTTAGATGTTAACTACTTGTGCTGAAAATTAATAGGGTCATCGTATGTTCTGTTCCACTCGAAACTAAATGTTAGGTGTTGATGTTAGTAGTTTCTAATTTTATATCAATTGATTCTTTGTAAATTGCAGTTAGTCGATTCGTTAATCGTGTTTTAATGTTATTTTTTGCTTTCAGTTACTTCCCATAACGTTGAATAAGCTGTCGGAACGGAAGTCTACGTAAGTACTCGCTCTTGTCGTTTTTTTCTTGCATTTATTAATTTAAATTCACTAATGCTTTTTAAACTGTCGGCATACTAAATTAAACGATACAGTAACTTATATATAACAGTTTAAACAATCCATCGTGAAAACTAAATTGTTACATTGTTTTTCTATATATGTCCTTACAATCCTTTTTCTATATGTCCTTACAATCAAATGCGATTTTTCAGTAAATTTTGAAGACCGAAAGGTTTACAAAAAAATTTTGCAAATAAAGAATTAAGTGGTGTTATATTATTCTTGCTGTACAAATGTTTTAATTCAAGCTATTAATTTTGTTAGAAGAGGAAAGGTGGTAAAAACCTACATGTTTTAACATACGTACATATTTGAGGTATATAAAAGGTGTCTAAATTTTATGTAATGGAGGAAGTTGTTAGTTAGCTTTTATATACAAAATGAAGACTTTTGATGTAAAAATGGTCGACGAACATTCACAGCTAAACACAATTGGAACTTAAGAACTGTTGAAAGTAGCGATTGGTAAAAAAGCTTTTTAAAAATTGACGTGTTTGATTGAAGAGAAATTCAAAGAAGAACGAGAAAACGTTGTAGTTGGCAATATGGTTTAATTATTTTATTGTCATTGTAATTTATTAAAAATAATTTTATGACTTTTTATAAATCTTGTTGAGAACAATGTTTTATTTTTAACAGTTAATCTTATTTTTTATGTGTCTAACTTAGAGTTGTGTGAATTTTTAATTGTTTTCAAAATTAAATTTTTGATTTATTCGTAGAGAAGAAATTCGTCTAATTTTCAGAAGTATTATGAGTCTTTTTTAAGAAGTTTTATAGTTTTGATTTAAACGGGTTTAACTCTTATTAATAGTGAAGTATTTGTAGATTTTTAATTATAAGAGGATTTTAAGTATTAAGTAAGAGCATTTTTATTGTACGTTATAATCAATTAATTAACTAATTCAGATTGTTTTCTGTTTTTTTGCACTAGAGCGTGAGGTGGTGATTATAATTTTATGTTGTTACTTGATATGTTTTTCATAGATCAATTAATTTGGATTAGCGGAAAATCGCATAATTATAAACGTGGTTTTAATCATTAAAGACCATTTTAATTGTTATATATCATTATTTTTCATCTCATTGTCTTTTGGTTTTTTCTGTTTATTGGATGTAGTATAAGGGCTTTTAAGATTTGTACCTTTTGTGTGCAAATTAGTAATTTTTGCTAATATTTTAAAGAGTTTAAAGGTTTTTATTCCTTCATTATTTGGTAATGGTAATTTTGTTTTTCTAATGAAGGTACGTGTTAAGTGTTTAACATTTATTTTCATTACTTACAGATTTAATACTTTTGTATGCTAATTGGATACTAATTTTTTTTAAACAATAATTTTAGTATTCTTGTGTACAATTACGTAACACTGTAAACGATTGATTTAGATGAAAAATCAACAAAATAAAATGGAAACAAATTGAAGCGATGAGTTGAACGAAATGCATTATGAAATCAAAAATATGCAAGAAATTGCACACAAACGAGACAATAAAATAATAATAATTGTAAGTAAAAGAAGAAGATGTAAATAAAAAGAGTAATTAAAAAAAAACAGATTATAAAGAAACAGATTACAATGAAATCATTGGAGCATTTTTCTTCCGAGAAAATCTTAATTTTGGAAGGTACTTGCATTTCCTCCAAAATGACTGTTTTAATGTAATAGAGGATAATCTATTAGATCTTTGCAGAAATATATATTTTTAGCAAAATAGTCATAAAGTCATAACTGATTATTAGAACTGCAATTGTTATTTTATAAGCGATTATTGATTGCGATCCTTACTTTATAGGCGATCAATGTGGCGAACATTATTTCGTATATGATCGATAATTGTAATCGGCGTTTTGGAAACGATTAGTGATTGCAATCGCAATGATAGTAAAATGATCGTTCTTTCAACTGGAATATACATTGTGTTTAGAAATGATTGACTGCCGTTTAAATTAGGCGGTCATCAAATAATTTTATAAAATTGGTACTAAGTATTAACACTCCATAGACACTGCGTAATTTTTTTTTAGTAACATCAACAGTAATATTTAAATTTATGATAAAGTGATAAATGTATTTTGTCACTTAATTTACAAGACAGAACACAATTTCAAATACTTATAAACACGAAGTTCAATAGAACAAAAATTATAGTGTGATTAACAAATGTAAAAAAATATACAATTAATTTTACACCTGTTCATAATGTCCGTTTAAATTTAAACACAAGTTCATTCTTTTTTTAATATCGTTAAAAACACTTCGGGTGTAATGCTGTAAACAGCTTTCGTAATCGTGTTTTGGATTTCTTCTAAAGTATGTAGATGCTGTTAATGCCAGTCGGGTTAAATTTGCCTGATCGTGGGGGCCATCTGTTTTTACTTATCAATCGGTCACCAAAGAACTGCCCTAAATAATTTAATGTTATCTTAGCGGTGGCCTCATCTGGTTGGAAATAATAACGCTGTAACTCATCGTCTTGTAGTTCATTAATAAACGAATTCAAAAGTTATTCTCTATAAAAGTATTTGCATTAATATTTTCATTTAAAAAAATAGGACCAACGATTCTACGTCGTGGCATTGTCAACCATACTTCAATTTTCTGAGGATATTTATATATGAGAGTTTTCTGTGTACTATATTCTATTATTCTGAGAATTCACATATCCAATAAGATGAAACCATGCTTTATCACTAAAGAAATTTATGTTTAACACGTCATCATTGTTTAAGACTACGTTAAACGATTGATAATACTGTATTCGACATGAAAAATCAAGGGGCAGTAACTCTCGTGTCACAGTCACCTTCTATAGGTGTAATTGCAAAACTTTCTTGCAAGCTTTCTGACATTTAGAAAGCGATAAATTTGTTTGATGTGACAATTGTCGTAGCGATTTTTTTGGACTTACTTCCATTCTCTGGCGAATATCTTCAACAACTTCTTCCGTTAAAACAGTAGACCGGCTGGTAGATTTTCCTTTTGAAATAGTATTCGTACTACGAAACCTTTGGACTATACGAACATGTGCAAATCGATACCCGTGCAAATGAATCATATCGAAATACTTCATTCGAAAATTGCTCGTGAAACCTTTTGTAGCAATTTATTTTGGTAGGAATAATCCCATGTTCCTTGTTCATTGCGGATTCCCAAATAAAAACCAGCCTTAATACTAAAGGTGTTGTTCCGTAAAAACCATTCCCAATAATTTAAAAAGATATTTTATACTCTTAATAAGTAAATTATTTTTAACTTACATCAAGTAAAAGCTGCAAGTGTAAAAACTGACAATAAAGAAAGCTTTTTGGTAATGAAAACTTCAAATATTAACAAAACATTCTCAAAATTGCAATATAAACAAGCACACCACTGAACTGCAAATAAACTGTCAAATTGAGAAATCCATCAGAACTGAATCAACGTTGCAAAATCATTTACTAGAATGACGACGCGCCAAGTTACAACACTCGTCAATCATTTCTGAACACAGTGTACATAAGTTTAACAAAAATAAAACTTATGTACACCTCTAAAACTTTATGTTGAACAAATAATAAACAGAAAACATTGAAGATTTTTAAACAAAAGGTTTTAAGCAGAAAATGAAATCATAGTACCACAGAACGCAAAGAGTTGGAGTAAATGGATAATGAGGACAAGCTTAGTCACGACTAAAGACCGGAAAAAATGCATGTACAGAATATTAATATAATTCTTCTTCGAGGTAAATGTATGGAATGTTCTTAGTTTGGTAAAATTTTAGCCAAAAAATGAAAGACATGCACTAATTTTACAAAAATGCACTTTGTTCGAAAAACAAGTAAAAATGCAGAAGTGCAGAAAAATGCAAAATCCATTTTTCCGGTCTTTAGACTCACGACTTTAAATTATAGACGATAGAAGATACGAAATAAAGCTGCGCGAACTGAAGCAAATTGGTCTCCATACCGAAGTGGCGGACAGCAAAAAGCTAGAATTCTTTTAGCATCATCTATAAAATGCCGACGCCAATTACCCTTTGTATAGTTATGTTATCTTTTATACCTTTTTTATACAAATTTTTAGTTAACATAAAGTGTAAAACTGGAATGATTTTATGACTAACTGCTTTCTTTGTTTACCTGTGTAAGCTTATTCCAAGCTTTTTTCTATTGCGGTTAGAAACTGCATAAAACATAATTCCAAAAGATGATAAATTATGTTCGAACAAGTTTTATTTAAAATTTGTATTTAAATGAAATCGCGATACGCAATTTGTAGAAAACCAGAGCAATGGTGGTCAATGCAATTTTTGTTTCAAATAATATGATAATAGGTCGATTTCGTATCCTTATCTTCCATAATCTAAGGTCACAACTTAAATGATAATTAGAGAAGCGATCTTACCAGGAGAAAAAATAAATAAAAATGAAAAGAACAACAGTGGTTGATCGTTTAAACCTCTGCAAAAATAAATATTAACAATAAATCAATGTAATTTATTGATAAAAAAGAAAGACAAATTAAACGCCGCAAAGTTATGTTGTTAATGAAAACAAAAAATACGTTTTAAAATTGGAAATTTGTTAAGAATTATACCAAAATTTATTCATTCATAAATATAATTTCTAGTTGTAATTAATGAAACGATAGAGGAAGCAGAAAATTTGTTAAACTGTAAGACCATTTTTTACATTTAACGGAAATGTATAATTATAGCATGCAATTATAAACGCTAGTAAAACATACACTATCTCATTTATGATTAATATGTGATGAAAACGCACCATTCTGTAAAAAACAGTGATTTTTTATTATATGCACTCAGAATCAAGATGTTCAATTTAAGTTTATATGTATAAACAATTCAATTAAATGTAATGAAACATAAATAATGATGTAAGAGCTTAAATAATAATTTAAATTACTTGATTTATTTGTATGATTCACATTTTATATAAAAAAAATAAAATAAATGTGTACACATTAATCATTTTATTGGCTTTAAATTGTTAAACAATCTACACGCAAATTTAAATCGCAAAAATAAATATTTGTAGCAGTATTATTTATTTATTTTGCTGTTTGTTCGCCATGCCGTAACTCAGTATTGATTTAAACATTGTTTTGCGAAGTACGTGGGTCTATTATAATAAATGCCTTTTAATCGCATTTCTCTTAGGCAGCACATTAAAAAATCTATTTTAGTTTTTTTATTACATGTTGTAAAATAAAAGCGTTTGCTGAAAAATTTATTTTGAAAATAAAATATTGGTGATGTAATTAAATATATTTTTAACGTTAACCAAAAATAATCATTTAAATATAGTAGGTTACGAGGCATTGTTAAAATATAGAAAGCATTAACCGTGTGCGGATTTAAGTTGTCAAATTGTTAAAAAATCCTATGATTTTTGTCTTTGAGAAAATACTGTCAGAACACAAGTCGCACAAAAGATCAGTATATTTGTTGACGAATTATCATGACCCAGATGAAAGTACAAAAAAAAAGCGAAAAAACAGAAATATTGTAGGTTGGAAAAAAGTGGCACAAATTGTTCTTTTGATGTTGTGTTAGCAAATGTTTTTGTAAAGTGTAGGTATCATATTAAATACAGGTATATTGACTTAATATTAGATTTTAAAAAAAACTATATTACTCGCACACTTAATATATGAAAATTGTTTAATTCATTTTTTCTTTGTATTCTTTTCTAGTTTTTTCAATTCTTAGTCTTTCTATTAGTACGTATTCTTTTATATATTTGTTAGTTTTTTTATATTTTTAATTATTGCTGCTATTGATGTGTGTTGGGTGTCTATTTATTTTCTCTCTTCGATATTGTGTTAATTTGTTTTATCCTGTTTTCTATTTCTATACTATGCACTACGTACTATATTTTTGGCATTTCTTCTTTTTGCTATAAAAGTGTATCTATGCTTTAGTTGTTCTTAGTAAGTATTTCTTATTTTCAAATCATTAATTTGCTCTATCATTTTCATTTCATTCTCACTTAACGTATCTTCTCCATATTTTTCATGAGTTTCTTACTTTATTTATTATCGTTACAATTTTTGTGTCTTAGATTAAATAATTATTATTTTACACCTGTTGTTACATTTTCTTTTCTAAAAAATTTTAGTTGGTGTTTTTTTTTCTTTTTGGTCACTTTAAGATCTTCGATCTCGTTGCATAAAGCATTGTTAACTTTTTCTGGCTTTTGATAAAGGCTGTCATTTGTAAAATCACGAATCCAGGAAAAACAGGTTTTAAACTCCGGATTTTGAAACTGCAAACCCGGACAGTTTTGAAATTATTATTATGCAAATTTAAATTATTTAATACAACGTACATACTATACGTCACAAAATTTTCTTAAACAAACAGTTAAAAAGTGTATGTGTTTATTATTTTTGTATTGATTTTGGTATTTCGAGTGATTAATATAGGTCATGTTAACAAAAAAAAGTATTTATTCTACTTAACTTGTACAAAAAACGCGTGCCACAATAATACATACATTGCCATGAGTAATAGCTACCTGTTTTTAATCTAAACTTAATTACGGTGTTGCCATAACTATTTTCTATACGAAAAGATACAGCATTCTTTAAGATACACAAGAACAGTTTTGTTCACGTCATCCGTCTCTTTTTTCATACTATGAATTGAATTTCATTATATAAATCATTTTGGGAATAGAGAAGCGTGTAAAAATTTTACGAAATTTTTTAATTGTATTTGTGTTAATTGAGTTAAATTCAAACATTTTTGGCCACTTGCTATAAGCGTCTGTTATTATAAAGAAATACCGGTTTTAAAAATGATTCGCGTAATCAACATGAAGTATTTCAAAAACTTTGGTTATTTTTGGCTTTAATTTTGGAATTACTCTCTTAGGTTGATCCTTCGTACTTGCGCAAACCTTGCAAGATAAAATTACAAATATATTTGTCTAGTCTAGGCCAGTAAAAATAAGACCTTGCTAAACTTTTGGTTTTAGTAATACCCGAATGAAATGTATGTAATTCAAGTGAAATATATTTTCTCTATTTCGACATGAGAATTAGCGATTCTTACACTAAAATCCGTGTAAGAATAAGCCAATTCTTACACGAATTTTAGTAATGTTAGTTTTTTCAAAGTTGGTATCTCTATATCGTAAGTTGACGTTACATAAAAAAGAAATCAAAATTATTGGAAGTTAACAATTGAAATTCAAATTTTGATGCCAAGACAAAATAAAAACGTCCTATTAATTCAAAGTTATTTACTTATAAAGGTATAAAGAGATAATTTTGTATGAGGTTTTAGGTTAACACATAAATTTCAATATGTCAAAGTGTAAGTCTTGCCAATTCAGTAAAATATAAATTTCCCAATGTTGTTTTAAAAATTAAAATTATACGAAAAATATTAAATATTGTATCGAAATATAGAAAATAGTATAAAGCACACGTCATAGAATACGTTTTAATCACTTGACCGCTTCATAAACTCGCCGCTGCGCGGCTCGTGTATGGAACGCGGTCTCGTGATTGAAGTGCGTTCATTCTGTAACTTGTGTTTTAATATACTATTCTGCAATTATTTAGAACTGCAATTTTATGTTCTAACATTATTAAATTACCTTCTATATTTAATTCTGATTTTTTGTCAAAATACTTTTTCACATCAGTGTTATTTTTATTAAGTCTAAGATATTTTGGCCAATCTTTTGAATGTTTGAAATATTTGACTTACTATTTTTTTTTCTTTTGAATTGCTTGCTTTATTTGATTCTACTTAACAAGAGGTTCAAACGTAATAAAATGCAAATAATTACTACACTCCAGTTCGTCGTGACCTATATAATTGAATTCAAGCGGAAGTCGAGATAAAGCGTCAACTTTAACATTATTTTTTCCTTTTACACAAACTTCCTGAAATTTAAAATTATTTAAAAATACTGCCCAACGCTTCAATCTTGCTGTAGCTACTAGAAGAATAGATTTGTTTTTGCTAAAAACAAATAAAAGTGGTTTATGATATACGAACTTATTACTAAGTATAAATTGAGAAAAACTTTTTAACAGCATTAAATATAAAAATAATACATACATTGCCATGAGCTACCTGTTTTGAATCTAAAAATAATTGCGGTGCTGCCATAACTATTTTCTATAGTAAAAAACACAACAAAAACAATACAAAAATGTACTAAATGTAGCCTACCTTAAGTTCGAGCTCACGAGCCGCAACTCACACATAATATTTTTTTTAATTTATTCATTTTGAGTCTACAGTGGTTAGTTATTGTAATAAAAACGAATGGCGGTTTAAGACCAAGCGGGATTGTGGCACAAATTTTTAATATAGAAACCTTTTAATATCTTTATCTTGTTCGTCTGGTTATAGGACAAGTCCTGTTATATCTAATCTGCGCTTTGTTGAATTTTTGGTGAGTCAATATAACATCGGTATTTGTTGTTTTGGAGACCTGTTCCTGTGCTTCTTTATATATGTTTCTATCGCTCGATAATACTGTCTTGAAGTAGTTGAATGGCATTGCTTGTTTTGTCATTTATCATCTACTTAAGTTTGTCTTAAATTTATGCAGCATGCGTTGTAGATCATATTCTTTCTCCATTATAATGATGGCGTCATCAGCGTAACGTATTATCTTAATTTCGTTATTCTTGATTTTATATTCTCCACTACCTCTTTTCACTTCTTGTATAGTCTCGTTCATAATTATGTTAAATAAAACGAGGCTCAAACTGTTTCCTTGTCGAATGTCGGTAGCCACAGGGAATGCTAGGGTCAGATTGCTGTTCACCATTATTTTGGTTGCTCTATAATCTTAGTAATTTTTTGTTGAATGTCTTTACTTTTAAGTATCCTTAGGATATTGGGTAGTTTGATGTTATCGAAGATTTGAATTAGATCAATGAAGCATATAAATACAGTTTGACTAAATTTGATCGCTTTCGCAATTATTTGTCGTATGATAAATATTTCATTAATTGTTAACTTACGTCGTCTGATTTCTTGCTGTTCTTCGTTTATCTCTACTTGGTCCGTTATTTAATGGGCGATAATTTTTGACATTAGTTTTAGGGTAGTGCCTAGCAGACATATACCACGGCAATTTTATTTGGGTTTATCTTGCTGCTTTTCTTAAAGATCGGGAAGTTATACTTGACTTCCATGTCTCAAGGACAGTACCCTCATCAATAATTTGTTAAACAAGGGTTGTTACTTCTTGAGATAGTTTTGTTCTCTCATGTCTAAGCAGCTCGCTTTTGATTCAGTTCCAGGCGATTTCCTGTTCTGAAACTTGCTGGTGAACATTTTCAAATTGTTTGTTTACAATTTTTTGTTCTTCGCCTATTGCATTGGTGGTATCAGTTTGTTTTTATTTGTATGTACTCATTGACGGGTTTCTTACTACTTCTGAGTGTAATTCATACCTTTTTTTAACCTCTATATAAGTCGTGCTGCGTGCCTTTGAGGAACTTTTTTCAGTAATGTTGTTTTATTTCTGTTATTTAAGCGTTTACATAATTATGGTATTCTTACGGGTTCTTATTAGTTCTATATTTAACGGCTTCGATAAACCATGTTTTCGTATTTTTTTTTTTTTTGAAATTCATGTATACTTTTCTTATGCCGAGCGCTTTTTCTGCAGTTTTGGAAATATTTTCTAATAGCTTGCGCCATGCTTTCTCGATGTTCTCGCATGTATCTATAGGGTTGGTGGTGATTTTATGTTCCAGGCGCTGCTTGTACACATATTTAGTGCTGTTGCCTTTGATCTTTCTATATGCAACTTATTTTTGAATTGAGGTGGTTTTCTTTTCTTCAGTTTTAGGCTACTTCTGAATTTACATTAACAGTATCACTTTATGATCGATACCGACGTTGGCTAAACCTAAAGTTCTGACGTCTACGATTTGCGATGGATGAACATTCCTGTTAGATATTCTAAGTCAAAGCTTACTAACTCCGTTGCTAACTTTCAATTTACTTTGACAATGTAGTTAACTACATGGTCGTGTCCGTAAACGTCGTCATTGGTACAAAATCAATTGTTTTGTCAAATCAATAGCTAGGATTTAGTTAACAACGACGTCAGCTAACAACATAGTTAACTTTGCTTTATGCAATCAATCACGCGTCTCTTAACACGTGTTACATGTCCTACTATGATAAACCGACACTGATAAAAATATAATTAACAACTTTGGTAAAATTTTGAACAGACTTACTATTAAAAACTGTTTTTGCATTTCTATTTACAAAGTTGGAATTTGTGTATGGTATTTATGATTTCTAAAACGATCATCAAACTACAATTTAAAGCATTTAATCTCATGATATGATTTTCTAATATTAAAAAATACTTGAAATCGAATAACGTCTTTTTACGAGAAAATCAAATTCCAGCTTTTTTGTTTAGATTTTGTGTTTTTGGTTTTGACTACTTTGTATCAGTTTTTTATGGCCTAGAATGTCAGTATGTATGTTTTACTGAGTTTCTAATAAAAACTTTTAAATAGACTTACGAATTGGTTTTTGGCAGTAGCAAAACTTATTTACAATATTTTAGGTTACTTAATTTTTTTAACAGGAAATTAATAAATTATATATTCCAATTGATAACTAATAGTGTTTGAAAGTTCTAGCATGACATGACATGTCATGTTGACCTATCGTGTATATATTATATTATTTTCTATTCGATTGATTACGTGAAATGCTCTAAAGATAAATGAGGTTAGTAAAAAACGCCGAAGTGTTTTTACAAAATGTATATTAAACACATTGAAAGTTTTTTAATATTTTTAAAATCCATTATTTTTGTTTCAAGATTAATGGTAAGTGTATTGATACTAAATTTAAAATATCTAATTTGAAAGCATCTTAGTAAATTTGCAGGATTTTAATTTTAAATTTGTTGTAAAAATAAGAAACAAGATTTTGTGATTTATTTAGGTGTTTCTATTTTCTAATTTTAATATTAATTAGTGTTTTAAAAATAAATTTTATATCTATTGAATTTAGATCTGATTTTTTTTGATGTAGTGTTTTTTAATTAACAAAAATGATTTTAATTTTACAGTTAAGATTTAACGTTTTACGATGTACTAATAAAAAACTACTACTGTCTACATCGTTTTATAATGATAGTAATTTAGATTTTTTTTTGTTCCAATTTTGTCAGGTATGGAAAGGTTTAATTTTATAATTAAGATAAGTTGAAAGTAACTCAAAACATTACTAAATTAGATTAAATTTAACGGTAAAGTATTTGTTATTTTTAGGACAAATAAAGCTATGTTACACTAACCTATTATTAGTATAAGCAGTTTAAATTTAACTCTCATTTAAATGTTGGCTTTCCTAATTTTTAGGTTTTTGTTAATTTTAATGTCGGTTTTTATTCAGATATTTATTTTAATTGAAACTTTTTAAATTATAATTTAACGTACTTAGTTGTTTATTTTTGTTTTTTCATTATTTTTTTTATGAATTTGTGATTTAGGAAAAGGCAATTTACATCAGATCGATATTCATATTTAAATTGAAGCGGCCATGAACTTTAAAACGTGAGCTCTTGTATTATTTTAGCATTTTATTTTAAAATGAATGAAATGCTTTTATATAGGCCAACGCATTTATTGGCATTAAAATTTTTGTTCTTGTTTTACTGAAAATTACAATTAGAGCTTGTTGTTTTTGAAATTTATGAATTTAGAACAGTCAATTAAGAAAATATATAAAATGCAAAACATATTAACGAAGTAATGTTTTCTAAACCAACTATAATTCAACCAGTTGACGTTGAGTTATTATAAGATCAGTGGGCTTAATAAAAAAGCAAAAATACATAAGCAGTAATTGCGTTGCTATGTATTTGCTTTTTAGAAATTGGCGTATTTTTGGGTCAATATAGACTTAAAAATAAGCAATTTTATTTTTTCTTAATTAATCTTTATGTGGACGACAGAAAAAAAGAAGGACTTTTGTTCTCTTGATATCAAAAATTTATAATTCAGTTGATTTTCTTAACTTTTTTAAATATAGTCAGGGTTTACATAGATAACTGGTTATATGCGCATAAATACATAATAATAAAATAATATGGTTAATTTATAAAGATAAGATCAGAACTATAAAATCCAGACATTTAACATAACATTGTTGTTTTTTATAATTATAAACTATATTAATTCGTATTAAGACATACTTAATAAATTATGTTTGTTTTATCAAATCATCAGTAACGGAATCTGTTGTTATTATATTATATACAATCTTATTTCTTTGTTTAACTATATCTTAGAAATTTTTATTTTAACGAAAAATTTAGAAAACAATTTTTAATTCTTAACAAATATATAATAATTAGTTATTGGTGAAAGTTTTCATTGATATTATAATTAAAAGAAACATCGCTTATGTGTAATTTTGTAAAATTTCTTGTCAATTATTTTTTATTTTTAATACCAAATTTTGTAAATGCTTGAATTATTTTGATTGCCATTTTTACAGTTCATACTTATAGTTTAATATAAAAATGCAAGTTTAAAAAATGTATTAAAATAAACTATGACTCAAAGAGAATTAATTTTAACACATTTTACAACTTTACTCTCTTGTCACTGTCGTTTTCAAAAGAATACATTTGCGAAAATGCAATAAACAATGTAGTATCTTCACCGCAGAAGTTCTGTTTTTTTCCTCTTTTAAAAAAAAATTTTTTTTTAGAATCATTAGTCTGTGAGATACTCACGCCATCGTTTGTTGACATCACTCTATTTATATATCTTTTTTTATTCATTAAAAATTTTTTGAGTCATTAATATTCCAAATTTATTATTTTTGTGGTGCTTATAATTTGATATACCTACGCTTCTGTTTGATCCAATTGAATTTGATTAAATTTCCGAGTGAATATCAACTAAAAACCAGTTTGCGTTAATGACATTTCTTTAGTTAATAATATCAAGGTTATTCATTAAGCAACTTGCATTACGCGTCTCACATTTGAAAGTAACGGTTTTTCTGCATTTTATGACCTAAAATCTAACATTCGCACGTTATTCAAATCGATGAATCGATGTTTTTTTTACTATACCTTAAGTAATTAAAGTGGTTTGTAAGAGCGTCCGTTATTTCAATATCAACTTTCCATTACTTTTAAAATACAAATTTAATTTTTTTTTAATCAATTTTGGTTAATTCTTATTAATGATCTACATAAAAAATCTGTCTGACACATTAAAAAGTCATTAACTATGCTTTTATTAACATCATAAACTGTTTAGTATCGTGTTTATACAGTAAATTTCTTATTTTTCATTGTATACCTATCAAGTAGTACTTATAGACCACTCTCCGAAATTACTGTTAAAGGATAAATATCGTCTTTCATTTTTTATTAGGTTGTTTTAGCTGTTGGTAATTTTGTTAATTTAAAAAAGTCTCAGTTACTAAAAGCTTTTAGTATTTAAAAATGCACACTTAAATATAATAATACATATACAGTGTGTCAGTTTGAAAACTTAGAATTGTAAATATATTTACAACAAAAAATATCAAAAATTACAAAAACTCGTTTCCACAATACGGAGGGGGAACTAAATTGACATAGTCAGTGACACACCTACCATTTCACCCTTGGCCACCCCCACTTATAATATAACGTTGAAAAGTCTTTAAAAATGCTATTCTTATACTAAAAAAAGTGACATTTTACTTGTCAGAAATAATTAGCAAATAATGAAGTTTGTGATGAAAAATTTTTATTTTTGGGATAGTTATCACATGTATCTCCTACAATATCCAGCGCATTAATTTTTGAGGATAATCGGTGTGGTACAATACAATGGAGTTTCATTATCTTAATAATGACAATCAGGAGAAGCAGATAAAAGGTTTTTGTAATTTTGTTTTATTAAAGGTATTTGTTTGGGCCTTCCACTAATTGTTTACAGGTATTTATCTTCAGTATTTATTGTTATTTTGAAACGTGTCATTGTTAAGTTTTATACAAACTGGTTTTTTAAAGAATTTGTAAAAATGGTGTATTTCACTTGCTGAACGGGTTAAAATAATTTTTCTTTACGCAAGTGAAAATCGATGTACTTTACGGGCAGCTACTGCGTTCAATGCAAGGCATCTGGATAAAAACTTCAGCGATGTTTATGTGCGACTTCTTGAGCGGAAATTTAAAGCCATTGAGTCCGTAGGAAATCTTATAGTAAAGCAGCCAAGAATTCTCGATGAAAAGGTGTAAATTGAAATTTTAGGTAAAGTTGCCAACAATGTCGCTTCGCAAAGTTGCAGAATTAACGGTAGTGTCACATGAATCGGTTTGGAAACTCTTAAAAGCACATAAGTTTTTTCCTTTTCCAAAATGCCCATTCTTCAAGAGCTAGAGGAAGACGACGACGAATTTAGTTTTGTAAAGTTATGATTGAAAGTCTTGAACTATATCCTAACATTATAAAAAAACATTAGTTTTTTTTGATAAATGCACATTCTTTTTAAAAGGACAGGTCAACAAACAAAATTGTCGTTATTGGGATAATCAAAATCCGTGTATGGCATTTTAGAAGATAACGTTGTAGGACCTTTCTTTCTGAATCTAAACCTTACAGGAGCTATTTTTGTAAATTTGCTTAAAAGCACAATAGAGTCGTTGGTTGATTGTTCAAATTTTGGAAGATTAAATAGATGGCGAGCCGCGATGAGATGCAAATCTGCTTCACTTTCAACTGGTTGGTGCTCCACCGCATTACACTATGCAAACTAGAGAAAGGCTAGATGAACATTATCCAGGAAAATGGATTGGTCGTAGAAGAGCATTCAAGTGGTCATTGCCATCGTCTGATTTGACACTGCTAGATTTATTTATGGTGCTACATCAAATCAGATCTACTTACAGTAACAAATTATCGACGTTTGTCGTTCCGTCACTCGTGAGACATTCTAAAAAGTGAGGCGGAAGTTGAATTTTTATTATTTTTCTGTTTATGAAAAACGGTGTAATTACTTTTCCAAATAAGATCTGAGAAACTTCCCGAAATTTCAGTATTTGCGATTTATTTCTAAACTGTCAAGTGGAATGTCACCTTTTTTGGTGTTTTTAAATAGCATTTAAAAGGTGACGTTTCGTGTACTAGTTTTGGTCGTTTTATCAGCTAATGGCATTGCATAAGTTTTGTTCATACACGAAATTTTTATTATATGTATATAAAGTCAGATGTATAGTTCTGATTGTTTTGTTGATGCAACAAAATGATTTTGTTAAATATGTATATTACTCTTATGAGCAAAATATTTTTTTCGATAAATACTCCATGACATAAAAATAACAACACCAAAAAGGCGTTAAAATTTTTAAACCAAACTTGGCAGAAATGTTTAACTAGTAAAAGGTAGTGATTAAAATTTCATTTAAAATGATCCAGTTGCTAAGGAAAATTTGTCGTTTTACTTGTTGTTACAATCAAAACTATCGGGTATATTTTGTGAGAGATAAAGTTGATTTCGGTAATGTTATTTGGTTGCTAAAAAAGGTCAAGAACGTCGTAGACGAGGAAGTGGATAGCCAAGACAGACAAATGTACAGTTTGCCGTCGAATTAGAGTTTTTGGCTTGCAGTCCTATTGAGCACATTTTGTGCTTCCGCTGACGGCTCATCATCGACAACAACGCTTGGGGTGGCGTATCTTGAGACTGGATTGGTACGTGGAATGGCATAGAGTGATCTTCAGGGACGTATCTTGATTTTGCTTGGGAATGCAGGATGGTCGCATGATGGTCAGACGTAAACGTGGAGAAGGTCGCATTTCTGTTGAGCGACATGTGGACTACACTGCGGGGGTTATGGTATGTGGAGCTATTGTTTATGAAAGCAGGTCGCAGTTGGTATTCATCCGAGACAATATGAATGCCCACCGATACGTTGATGAAGTAGTAGAACCTCATATCCTTCTATTCCTCCAAGAGCTGGAGGACCCGATTTTCCAATAGGATAATGTCGGTCCCTGCATTGCAAGGCATTCTATGGAGCGCTTTGAAGTGGCTAACGTTAATATCTTGCCGTGGCCACCCAGATCCGACCTTTCGGCTACCGAACATGTGTGGGACATGATGGGTAGAAGACTCAAGCAACTAGCTAATCCTCGATAGACACTAGAAGCTTTCCGGCATGAATTACAGATTGCCTGAGATGCAATCAGGAAAAAATTGGCACAAGAGTCTTAAACTAATAAAGGTGGTCCAACACATTATTAATAAAAAATGCCTTTACCTTATGTTTAATTTTTTTGAAATTTTAATTAATTAGTACCTTTAACTAGTTAAATATTTCTGCCATGTTTGGTCCAAAAAATGTAACGCCTTCTTGATGTTGCATTTTTTATGTCACAGAGTAGAATTTACATGTGGGATAAGATACACGTATTTTGTTACGATACATAGTTTTTCTACTACTAATTCTCTATGCTTTTATCATTAAGTTATGAAGTACTTTTGTAACCTCAGGTAATAAATATTTTATTATTAATTACTACTTAATAATGAACGTATTTAAATTTTCTCATAATTCTTTAACAGTTTTAAAGAAAAAGTTTACTAAATTTTTAACAAGGAACAAGAGATTTTATTTAATGCTGTTTTAAGAAATTAAATCGTTAATTAAACAAATTAATTTGATTTAAAAAATGTAAGTTATTTGAAGTTCGCGTTTAGCCAAATTTGAATATTACGGAATGCTTAAAGTAATAATATTTTTAATTAATTTTTGAGTAATTTCAGCAAAAAAACATATTTATCTTTGTGTTGTAAATCACAATTATGTCAAAATTAGTTATATTAAAGGAGTTCCCTGGTTTAGAGTCTCAATTTTTCCCCCTTTTTAACATTTTTTTTGCAATGGAAAAAAATAAGTTGTATAATGTTTATATGATGTTATTCCTTCCTCCTTCAATTACATTTTAGTAATGTTTTAGTTTTAATTATATTTAGATTATAAAAAGGAGGCGAAGAAGGTAGTGTACACACTGATGGGTGGGGGCATCTGGACTGGGTATCCAAAAACAAAAGAAATCAAAAATTAACAATTGCATATGGTTATAAGTTACAACCAATAATATCTAAAAAATATCATATTTCTACAAACTTTCGGTCATTTGAAAAAAACTAAACAAATATGATTTGGCATTTAAACTTACATAACTTCAGTTCTCTACAAATGTCGCAAAACGACATCAAAATTCACCTAGTAGTTTTTCTGTAATCCAATCCCCACGCAGAAAAAAGTGATATTTGAAAAATTGCGTACGTACGTTTGCCTTTAACTCATATAATTTATTTTTGTGCATTATTTTCCCCCGTGGCGTGGATCTGGATTTTTTGCTAGACGTAGACGCGCGCTGGTCCGAACGTATAAGGTGGTCTGCGTTGCGTCTTCTGCAGAAATCAAACGCCATCTTGTCAATTCGAGTGTTTATGACATTTATGAGGTTCGCAATGTAGTCGTTGTTAAAGATAACTAAGCCAAATTATCACCAATTTTGACTACATCTTTACCAGAATAGATGTGTTTTCTTGCATTTTTTTGTCTAGTGGTGGTTTGTGTTTGTAAGTTTTCAGTGTTCGATACAGAACGGCAAATTCATTGATCGCGTATTTCGACTACATCGAACCGTTTTCGGGCAAACCGGATTTGCTCGCATATGCGTTTTAGTATAAGTTTCCGAAATTTGTAATTACAAAAAATTTGTAGACCTTTAATCTAGTGACAACTGTCACAACCGCAAAACAAAACACTCGCTTGATTTTTATTTGAAATTAATATCTTAAATTTTCAATTTAATTTGATAACAGTTAAAAAGGTTTTAATAATACTAGTAGTGGAAAAAGTTGTATATAGACCACAGTTGAGAAAATTATTATAACCTGTGCGACTTATATGTCTCGACGCTTCGTCTCTTGCGATATAATTTGTCGCTTAGGTTGTAGTAATCCACTTCTCAACCGTGGTATATAATATACTGTTTTTATGGTTTAAAACTGATAACAGACCGATTTAGTTAGCATTTATTTGTTGACAAAACAACTTGACTTTGTTTTTTCTACTTTCATAATATTAACGAGAAATAATAAATTACTTTTATATAAAATTATATACCACAATAAAACTACTTACAACAATAATATAAATTTAAAATACATAAATGTGCGTATACCAAAATTAGTAGATACATTACTAGTATATTTATTGTTATTGTTATTATATAATGTAGTTTTTTGTGTTTTCTTAGCTGTATGGTTCTTAACGTTTGCACTTGAAAAGCTGACACAATGAAGACACAGCAAAAGCAAAATGATTAACTGCAGTTTAGTTTTGCAGTTATTGATAATTTTAATACTATTTATTTTATACTATAAACTTGAAAGCTTTAAATTACTAAGATTCAATGCTGTACTTACTATCTTAAATACAAAGAGCGGCGCTGTTTACTTACTACTCTACTACCTACTAAGTTTATTTCTAAAGATTTTGTTAATATTGTTATTTAAATTTATTTTAAAAAAACTTTGTTATTTGTTTATGATTTACTAATTATAATATGGTAATAAAAAAAACAAATCAATGTTTTCAAATAATCAAAAACTGTTACAATCCTAAAAAGTTGGTAATTTTATTGGCACGATATGTAGGTAAATGTAACCCTTCACATTTCTTTGTGAATTTATATGCATGGAACACGCAGTACGTACGTTAAATAGTAAATTAAATTCAAGGGGGATGACTAAAACTTTTATTGACTTTAGTGATTATTCATTACACGAATAAATTATTTTCTCTTGACATGAAGAAACATTTCTCTTTAACTATATATTATAGTAGCTCCTAGTATGTGCTTATTATGTTACAATGTTCAGTTTATAACGGCATTGTGTATAAATAATTATGTAACATGAAATACTGATAAAAGTTCTTACGGTAGAAGTATCTACTTTACATACATTTGCTTGAACATTTAGTTTTTATTTGCAAAGTTGTATATGATTTACATATTTGTGACTAAGGTAATACACACATTAATGCAATAGATAAACATATTATCTTTCTATAACTTTTTACGCTTATTTATATGACTATTATACTTTCATAAAACTTTGCAAAATCACGTTATGTATTACGATAGAGATTGATGGAGAGAGAGGTGTATAGTACTTATAACATGTACTTGCAAACGATAGTGAAGACACAGGACTTGGCGGTCTCATGACTAAAGTAAAACTGTTATTTAAATTTAACATCTCTATCATTGCGAATGTAAAAATCTATAAATATCATGTTCGCAATGAAAAAACATTGTATAAACAGGATTATGAAAACTACTTAATATGTAATACTATGCTAGAAGTAAATGCTACAACTGATAATTACTTTAAATATATTACAAAACTATAAAAGCCAAGCATGTTTATTAAAAATATGTACATGGCTATAGAGGTGCAAACGTTAAAACCTGATTGTATACCCGTATATTCAAATAAGTTTTGAAATATGGAAATGCTACTAGAGTAAACTACTAGACGACCGTTTCGCCTTTTTGGAACTCTTCAGCAGTGGGAGAACGCTCTAATGTACTTCCAAAGTTGTATTGACAGACCTATATTACAGTAGCAGTAGTAGATTTAAATATTTAAGAACATAAGAGTAGGATTTGTGGTCAGAACTGAGTTTAAATTGTCGTAATTTTTATATACAGTGTGTAGTATTAGCAACCTACACAGCCCTGGAAGCTCTTACCAACACGTAAATGTGAAAATTGCGTTTAAATTACTTTACAGATTTGAGTAGGATAGATAAGAACCGGCTCACATATGTTTAATCACATTGAACTTTAAATCTAAAATGCACAACGTCTGAATGATAAATTACAATAAAGAATTACAAGCACTAACAACTACCGTATTAAAGAAGTCAAACAATAAGAAAATATTAGCGTAGGAGAAATATATTTTTTGTTAAATAATGCATGTCTGAAAAATTGTTAACATTTCTTCAATTTTTACGTATTTTAGAAGGTGTGTTAGTACTAGAACTAAAATTGGGAATGTCAATTATTTTTTACGCAGCTAATGTAGTATCCACAATTTTGTTAGCGATGTAGTTTACTTATTGAAATAATATGTATTGAAAACCACACGTTTGATAATCATAGTAAACGGCATTGTAAAAGGAGCGGTAAATGATATTAAACTAAAATTGCACTGGTTAACTTTTATCTCCAAAGGTGATTACTTACGAATAGGTTGAATTTAAAATTCAGCGGCGTGTATAATAATTCCAAGACATTTTAGAATTAAATACATTCGAATACATATGAATAATTCGGTTATGATTTTTAATAAAAAAAAGTTTTTAGTAACATGCTGTTTGTCAGAAGAAATTTATGGTGATGCACGTGCTTATCGTATTTACTAAATATGCGGTATGTTTAAAAAAAAATACAACTCGCGATTTAGATGAAAACTGTTTTGAATAAATCTATTTACAAATTATCTAAGAATGTATTTTTACCGTAATCTTATTATTTTTTAAGAGTACGTACTAATTTTTTTAAATAAACTATTGCGCATTAAAAAAGTGGCGTTAAGAAACTGAAACGTATGATTGTACGCTACTGGATTCTAACCGCGAGTCAAGAGGCCGGATTTTACCTAAATGCGTTCTTGGGTCGATCCTCGTTTTAGCTGATTACAGTTATAATTATTTTTGAACTTATTTAATGGCAAAAATGTAATTATGACTCGTAGCATTTTGAACTAAACTATCTTTGAAACAAATTTTAAACAGAAATTACATTTTTAAAAATTATCGTTGTATTCAAATAATTTTTTGTATTTCTGTTCATTACGACACATTACAGGCAAGTTCATTGTAGAAGATCGAAAACATTTATATGCGTTATTTATTAGAATTTTAAAATTATCGAACATTTTATTTTATTTTTAAAAAATGCATTTATAAAAACGAACTGTAAAACAATAGATTTTGATCAATTTTATTCAAGTGAAATAAACAATTCATTTAATTTTTTTATATGTATAATAGATTATAAGACTGTTTCAGGGATTTTCAATATAAATAAGTTTTCCTGAGGTTTTGTAAGCTGCGTAAGTAAAACACTATTTTCTCAAATTACGATATTTTTAATTTTCATCATTATAGTACATACAACTTCTTGCGTGACAATAATGGCAATAGCTTTTTTGAAAATCTGTTATTTGCATGCATTTGTATGCTGTATTTAACTGTGTATTTTAAATATGCCGTAATTTACTTTGAACTGACGTCTAAATAAAAATATTATTGCAAGACTTGGGTTTTTCTACTTAATCATACTGGTAATTTTTTTCTTTTAATTCTTATTAAATCTGATGCATTAAAAAAGTATAAATTTTTGTATAAATTATACAAATTGACAAAAAAGTTATTAACTATTGTTTATCTGCATTTTAAGTTTTTGATTAGTTTATAACATGTTTATTTTACATTTTTCTATTTCTGGTTGTTTGATACGAAACGTTAATTACTAAGCCTAAACGAATGGTTCGACTATGCCATTAATTAATTAAAGTGTTTGCTATATAAAGGGCTAAATAAAATCATTTTGTTTTTTTGAGTTATGATCTCACTTTGTGTGAGTTTATATGGTTTATAAGTACTACAAACTATAAAATAATTTAGCAAATTAGAAATTGTAGAAATTACAAATACTCATTTTTATTACTGTACATTTTTGTTTGAAATTTAGTTTGATAAATTTTTTTGTTTTTAAGTTGTTTTTATAAAGCTTTAAGGATATTCACATTGTTTGGTTTACCACTTCATCGAGCATTAATTAATTTTGAAACGACAGTAAAAGCATTGTAGCGCATTAGGGTGTCGTTTTTATATTAATTCATTAATTATTTTTATAAAAACGACGCGAAAAATGAAAGTAATTAGCAAAATTATATTTTAACCTAATTAAATTATCTCTTAAAACTTTAGAATTTACAATAATTTAAGAAACAAATTAAATTATAGATCTTGAGTAATGAATGTTTTTAGATGGTTAATATAATTTTAAAAAATACATTCGATTATACTAGATAAAACAAAATATTCTATTCAAATGATGTAATTTTCTTAAATTATTAGAAATATTAATAATAATTAATAAACTTGGAAGGATTTAATAATATTACCGCTGATATATAGAACTTTGTAGATTATATCTACACTAATTTTCTTTATAAATAGAATATATGTCAAAGAATTTTATATAAATATGCCAACCATTTCGACTTTAATAAAATACTCCTAAAGCCGCAATGCAGTATAATCTACTAAAATCAAATTTATAAGTAGATTTTTTTCTTTTAAACCAAAAATTGTGTTTAGTTAAAGTTTTATAATATTTGCCACCTTAGATTATTTTTAATGAATTTAAAGGTATCGAACATAGAAAATTATGATAAATTAATAATGCAAATTATCTATAGTAGCCTCGTATCAGCAGATAATGAATGCTGTGGTGCTTTTCCATTGTTTCATTAATTCATGTTTTAATTACGACTATTATCTTTTATTGTTAAATAATAAACTGGCTTGAAATTGCACATTTGCCACCCAATTTTATAAAGTAATTGTAGCGAATTATTTTTAACGTAACAGGATAAGATTAAACGAAACTAAAATCATTGAGCATGTTTTTGTATGTATATTTGTTACATTGACAGTACTTAAGTTTCAATTACCTTTATACTTTTAGATATCAAAAAAAAAGAAACATTAGATTTTAAACCAACATTTTTTAGTTATAGATTTTTGAGTCGATTATTAATCTTCGAAAACACCATTGCTTTGAAATAGGTTATGCTTTAACTCTACAGTTTACTCATTTTAAATCTCTATTAATTCTTTATAATATTTTTTTGTATTTTGATCTAACTGATTATTAGATGATGTAAGTGTACTGTGTAGACGTCTCTTGTTTGTAGTTTTATTTGTTAACGTATTTAATTTTAATTATGTGACAAGTTCATACGGACAACTCATCTTGGACTATTTTTATAGAGCGTATAGAGCGTAATGAAGTGCGCATGATAGCGTCACGAAACGTTGGCTACAAAAAAACTTCAACTCGGATATAATCATTTGCTTCTCCTACCTGAAAGGTGGAATAGAACTATCAATTAAAAAATTATTAGGAAGAAAAAGTTGTTAATTATTTTTGTACTTATTTGTAAAATAATTTTTTTTTTAAATACTGGTTGTTTTTTTACTGTAAGTAATATTATTTATTTATTTTGGCATTATGGTGTTTTATGAAGTTGTCTTCTTGTTGATGTTGTTTTTGTCGCATTTTCATATATTTTGAGGTTGATAGTTCATTTTGCATGCAGTCGTTATCGTTAAAGATAAAAGTTCATTTACATAGGATGCATGTGAAATGCACTTTTGTCTATATTAAAAATACATTTAATTAATAACTAAAATGAAATATCTATATTATTTAATGCAAACATCTGGGTGTTGAATTTCTAAGTGCAATAATCGTTTAAGTAGAAAGCAAGGTGGGGTATATTATTTGCTGCCGTAATAACCTTGACTTATCTCAAAAACATAAATTTTATATCGAACTTCTACTACTTTAAAATATTCAGTCTTAATAAAATATGACGTAAAGAACGTTGTTTTTTTTACATCAATCACAAACAATTTATGCATTCTTCCAAGCCTAAAAAACTTGGCAACATCTAGCCTATTGTTTTTGTTTCAGAAGAATAGAATACTAAAAGCTTTAATGCATTCTGAAGTAACGTCGTACTGATTTATAAAAATACGAAAATTTGTTATTGGTCAACAGTCTTAATTGAAAGAATGATTTTTTTTATAGCGTATGTGTATACAAGTTTCCTTATTCATTTTTAATCCATAAATTATAGACTACTTCTAATTGAGATTACTAAATTAGGAAGTAAAACATCAGTTAATAATCTATTATTAGATTCTATTTTGATGTCTGTATTAATGTTACGTCAATCCCTTGTATACTATTTGAAGCAATTTGTACAAGAGAAAGAATTATTATTTCATAATGTTTGCTAATAAATAATACGACGTTTTTTAAGTATATATTAATTATACAATATATCATGAAAACATGTAATTTATTACTAGATATGTAAGATGTAAAACAACGTTTATAAACTAAGTTACTTCATTTACTTAAGTGCTCTTCGATTACAATTACATAATCGTTATTTTAATCAGTTGTAAGCTTAATGCGTTTATTATTCCATTATAAAATTAAATTAAAGAAAGTTGCTGAATTAGTTTATTGAATAGTAATTATTTACTAATATATAGGATATTTATTTATCTGAATTTTTAAAATTAGGACGATTTTGGTTTTTATTGGGATTTTCTTAGATTTAAATTTATTATACTCATTTTTATTTTATGCTTTTAGTATTAAACATACTTTTAATTTTACGTTAAAAATTTCCTTGTTTTTGTAAGAAAATTGCTCCATAACCATTTGAGCAGTCGTCACAATGTAGTTCTGTCTGTAATTTTGGAGAATAAATATCTAAGATTGAAGCTCTAAGTAATTTATCTTCTAACAAATTTGAAGTTCGATTTCTGTGAATTTAAACACATTGTCTTTTTATAAAAGATCGTTTAACGGTTTAGCTAAAACTGAAAAGGTTTCTATGAACCGTCTAAAATAAATCGCTAAGTCTAAAAACTGCTGTACTTTTAAAACATTATTGGGTACAGGATAATTACGAACTGCATCAACATTCGTGGAGTTGGGACTTATTCCTTCTACATTAATTAAATATCCTAAATAAATAGTAAAGTAGCTTATCCTCCTGTTTGTGAAGTTGTAATTAATAATAGATCTTATCTTCCTTAGGAGGGGCAATAAAAACCACTCTAAACTATTTTTATGGCTACGTTTCGTGCCTCTAGTGTGCACTTCTTCAGGCCACTGAAAATTTATTTACGGTAAGTAAACAACATTACACACGTATATAACAACTAACTGAATTTGTTAACAGGTACAACATAAAGACAAAAACTTACAAGAAAAGGTTATGAGTAGAGACAGTCCACTGGTCCAACAAGCATACCGTCTAATACTATTAATTGCTCTAGTTAACATGAAATTAATAAAGTCAATGAATAAAATTTAAAATTATATACAAAGAAAAACGACGGACATTAAAGTTAAACAAAAAATATACACTGAATGTAAATTCAAAAATAATTGTAAGTATGATAAGGCTAATAGATAAGAATGACCATGAAATCGCATGCATCCACTCATAACCTTTTCTTGTAAGTTTTTGTCTTTATGTTGTACCTGTTAACAAATTCAGTTAGTTGTTATATACGTGTGTATAGTTGTTTACTTACCGTAAATAAATTTTCAGTAGCCTGAAGAAGTGCACACTAGAGACACGAAACGTAGCCATAAAAATAGTTTAGAGTGGTCTTTATTGCGGTCTAGGACACTTCGTCGTCGCCAAGTCGCCGTCGCCAGTTCGTCGTCGCTAGTTCGCCGTCGCTAGTTCGTCGTCGCCGTTTCGCCGTCGCCATATCGCCGTTTCCATTTCGCCGTCGGACATTTCGCCATCAGCCGTCTCGCCGCAAACAGTAATTTATTTGCGAACAAAAAAGTTAAAATACAATAAATTCAATATTTATTTATTTTTCATGTTACGAAACTAATTACATTAAGTACCTATATATGTATTAAGTATCTAAATTTAAAAATATGTTAAAGCATAGATATGAAGTTTTACAGACCCATTTGATAATTATGAGCAATTCCGCGAAGATACTCAACAACGTTATGTCGTTCAAAATTTTGTACTATGTGCAATATTCTCGCATCTGCTTCTCTGTATCTTCTTAATTTTTTTACGGGTTCATTTCCAGCTATAATATGCTCATAATATATGTCCCATCCCTTCTGCACCGCACGAAGACCATCGATGAACTTCCATAAAGTAGGATGCTGAACCCCTAGAAGTTGAAAGATTTGTTAGGTACCCACTAATTTTTATACACTTCTCAAAAGTGTTAATTTTCACTTTGTACAACTATACATACCTAACTCCGTTTGTAATCTCCTGTGCGCTGCTTCAGCGTGGTTGTTTGTACGATCTTGGCCTGCCAACGTCCTTTGATACAAATTCCACATCTCCACGTCAAACAGAGGAGCTCGTCGACCGTTTCCTCTACGATTTGGCCTTCCAACGTAGTTGTCTTCAAACCAGTTTAATAGCTGATGAAGTTCCGGTGGGAGAACGTTTGATAGAGCATCAATTGCATCGTCTAAGTTGTCGATAGGAACAAAAGAGAGCGCTGTTATCATTTTAGCTTTCAACGAAAATTCAGGATCTTCATTGTAAAACCGAGTTAAACCAAGTTCGCCAAGCTTTTTCCGCATATTCTGCGCGAGATGAAAAAGCAGCCCTTGACAATAACACCGGGAAAATCTTTCCCTCATGGCCATAAATGCAGCTACTTCATAGTCGCAGTATATGGCTGATGGATTTATATTTGGCCGTAAATTCTTTATTATTTCAAATAATCTCAAGTACGTCTGTTTTTGTTTATTTGGCAACAAAGCGTATATTACCGGATGTACACTATTATGTTTTCTCACCATTATGACGTAGACTTGAGAATATAATAAAGGGGCTATTTTAAAAGTGCCATCAACGAACCATGTATCAGCAGTTAGATGTTCAAGCCAACTTTCTCGACCAAACACTAATAAATCTTTTATATCTTCGTACAGTAAAAAATTTTCTGTTTGACCTGGGCCTGGTTGATATGTTTTATATATTTCAGGAATAACCAACTCTTCTATACTAGCAGGATTTGGCGGAGCATTGTTTATTTCTTTTCGTTGTCGTCTTATAATTTTCTTTAAAGCGTTGATGTTAGGTAAAGAACCCTGCACTGCTTGCGTTGTATTTGAAGTACATGCGTTTATTATTTGGCTGGTCTGTTCCATTGTTTCTGTGGCGCGCTTCTTCATTTGGGTAACGACCGTCAGAACTTCAGTTCTCGCGACCGAAGCATCGTGAGAGTGAATATTCACTTGTTTGATTAAATCTTCACCCTGTGTATGAATCCTGGCTTTACACCGCCCACGTTCTTCTTCTTTCTTTTACAACATAACACTATTATCTTTTAATTCTTTAAAATGCATAGACATGTATTTGTATTGTTTTATTTTAAGTAAAGTAGGAAATAAAAATAACGTGTAAATATTTGAACTTTCAACCCCTTCGCGACCAAGCTCAACTTCGCAGTTCGCAGGTACTTAATTTAATTAGTTTCGTAACATGAAAAATAAATAAATATTGAATTTATTATATTTTAACTTTTTTGTTCGCAAATAAATTACTGCTTGCGGCGACGGCGAAACGGCGACGACGAACTGGCGACGGCCAACTGGCGGTGGCGAAGTGTCCCTTACCGTCTTTATTGCCCTTCCTAAGGAAGATAAGATCTATTATTAATCCTAAATAAATTGTTCTTGGATACATAAATGAGCATTTATCTAGCCTTAATTCTAACAAATTTTTATTTACTAAACTTAACATTACTATCAAAATTTCTAAATGTTTTTGTACGGTTTCTGTCGCTATTAAAATGTAATCTAGATATAATAAGATTCTGGGAAGACGTCGCGTTTGTCGTATTATGTTGTTTGTGTTTAATTAATTAATATAATTTATTCACCATTAATTTTGTCTTTCTGACTGAGTGGAGCGGCCTGATAAAGTGTTGGTTAAACAACACGAAACGTCGCATGAACTGAAGTGATGGTTTCCTTGGATCCTCCTGAAGAAGGGATCATTAATTTCATCAACAATCTAAATAACTATTACTAAAAGGCGAACCTTCTTTGAGTATTGTTTATCAGTAACACAATTTTTATACGCACCCTCAGGCAGGACTGCAAATATCTAACATCGCCTTAGAAATACACTACTTCCATCTTTATCAAATTTGAATTTAGCTGGGATTTCATAAGCTGGTTTCAGTAACCGTCAACGTTGTGCTATCTAGCAAGACTAAGCGTTTATTTGGTCTTCTATAATCTGGTTGTCTCCGGCTTATAGAAGGTCTTGATGCATTCTCCTTTTTCTTAGGACACTTCCATTTCATGTGTTGTTTAGAGCCACAATTGTAGCAACTGCCACGTTTTTTTTAGGTCAAGGGCAATTAAAAGATAAATAACCATCTAAAGTACAATTGAAACATCTAACGGAACTGTTACTATTGTTGCTTCTAATATTGGGTGCTAAAGGTGCGCCATGACTACGTTCAGACGATGTAATTTTATTAATCTTAGTAAGAAATTCATTCAAATTTACAAAATCTTTTATACGCGCAACAGTTTGCAAATGTGGATTGTCAAACCCACCAATAACGCAACTAACTAAATTGTCCTCAGGTATGATTACTTTATTTCATAGCAAAACTATCAGAATAATATACAGCAAACTTCTCGCTTTTTTTCTAGCGCCTATTCTCAAATTTTTTCATCAGCGTAACAATGTCATCCTTAACCGCAAACATGTTACACATTTCTGTTTTTAATTTAACAAAATCTAATTGCAACATACTCAGGTTTGCTGTGGAACCAATGCAATGCATGATCTTGCAATTTTGTAATAATTGTCAAAATTAACGTGTCCTCATTAACTTGAAAACGTTGTTTAACCTTTTGTATGCGCGAAAACCACTGCTTCACGTCTTCATCAGGCCTTCCACTAAACTCCGGAATCAAACTTTTTAATTCAGCATTACTAAAATTTTTATTTTTTGTAAACTTAACGGCTCTAACAGTGGTTGTATCTAATTCTTCTAAAGTAGCGGCGACTTGACACTTTTAAGTACTAAATAATCACCGATCCCACTTCTGATAATTTATAGGGATATGCGGACGTTTTCAAAATAAAATCAAATAACAAAACTAACATAAATTTATTAACACACGTTCTCTTCATTTAATATAACCCAAACTAAACTAACTAACCCAAACATTATAATGGTCGGGCGCCTTTTCTGTGTTTGCTACAAGCTTTCAACAGTTTCAAACAGGCGGCAATTTCAAATTTTAAAAAATCATTCTACAATATTTTATTATTATATCAAATTCTTTTACAATTTAAGTTTGTAGTTATTGAATGGTTTAGGAGAAAACATCGAATCAATAGTTTGTCCAAAATGTCGTACGGTGCATGTGATCAAAATGCCAACCGACAAAAATCCGAAACTTAAAATTACCAGTAGTTGTAATCAGCTTTTTCTAACAATTTTATAAGTGTAGACATTTTGCCGAATGACTAAAGCACCAACTCGATTTGTGGTTGGTGGTTCTAAAAATATTTTGACGTCATTTTTATCAACGCATTCACGTTATTTTGCGTCGGTTGCCATTTTGGATGCGTTTGGCGTTTGAGACGCGGTCGGCAAATAGCAGTCAGGGTTTTGAACAAAATATTCATTCAGCGTTTTGGGCTGATATTGAGTTTTTAATTTTTTTAAGAAACTGCACGAATTCTATAAGATTAATTTATATAAATCCAAAATAAAGTTTCAAGGTAATAATTTAAAAAAATTAAAAACACCTTGATTTTTTCGACTCAGTGTGAGTGGATCTATTTTAACTGTGTGCCTAAATGTGATACCGTAATGGGAAGGGTTGATTAATGATTGCATTTTTGTTAATAAATTAAAAACATTTTAGTGCTATACATATTACACTAAAAATTTTATCTTTAGTTGACAGTACATCTATAATTTTGTTTGTTTATTTAATTACTTTCGTGCAAGAAAAAGTCGAAATCAGTTGAAATGTAAAATCTGACGACATACGAGTACGTAATAAAACTAAGAACAGAGAAAAACACGTCTATAATATTTAATTATTATTCACGAAGTAAGAACAAAATTGGTCATAAACATGATATGTTATAAGTGAATGTAAGAAGTCTACTCAAAATATTATATTTTCGTTTTTTATACAAATATTACCTAAATTAAATGTTATCTACGCTACGTATGTATGTTTTACACTTAAGATAACCGATTTTATTTTTGATTTGGTATTAACTGAGATTAAGTGAAACAAGTGATATAATTCTACGTTCCAGTATCAAAACGTGCACAATTTTATTAAATATTTTTGTCAGTAAATACTAATTAATAGTTAAGGTAAGTCTAACATATAAAAAAAATATTACTAAAAATAATAGGCCTACCGTTCGTTTTTTTGTGCTGCCAACAGCGCAAGCGTCAATATTCGTTCGTTAGCGTAGTTACATAATGGGCGAAAAAAGCTCTAGTGTGGCAAAATGAAAACTGCAAATCCACCTAAAACATAAAAAGTGTTCAATGTCAATTATTATATTAGAACGAATGTGCCAAAAGTAATTTTATCAATCTTAAAATTCAGTTAAAATTTAAAAAACGATGTTAAAATTAATGTCAAATTTGACAGATTTAGTAATAAATGTAACCAATCAACATTATGTTTCTGGTGTTTTTTAAATTTTTTTAAAAAAATGTATAATTTTACAGAAGACAACACAAAAAATAATGCACATTACTCTTGTCAAAAGTTTCATAGCATAACACCCACGTTAACGTTTGTTATGCTATGATGTACTTTCGACGCTTGTTACGTTAATTATTATTAGTGCAGTTAATTTTTTCCTGAATATTGTAGACAGTAAACATTTGTTGGTTTTTTTGATTGTTTAGAGTACTAAGTAAATATTATATGGACAGATCTATTAACTAAATTTTCTAAAAAAAATCAAATGTTTTTTTGTTCTGTGTCTGTTTAAATCATCTTAACAAGTGCTTGTCAAACATTAGTTTTTCTGAACACAAGGAATCAATCATACTGGTAAACATTTTATCTTTACTTTTGCTATCTCAGACGTCATTTTACCTTTTAAAACGTAAATCCTTTGTAATGCTCACTTTTGGTTTTGATAAATACACGCACACAAAATTACGGTAACCAAATGACTGCACAAAGCTTTAAAAACAAAAAAACAATTTTTCTGAGTTCAGCATGTAGGTAATGATCGACAAACGTCAATATCCATAATATACTCATGCTGTTTACCGTTACTAATAATCGAAAATGATGTTATAAAAAAATAGAATTCGTCAGTTTCTTCCTTAATTATTGAAAAAAGCTTAAATTTCATTTTTTTTTCACATAAGATTTGAAGTCTAATTTTTTATCATCCTAACTGTAAAATTCTCAAAAATTTTAAATATTTTACGCTGCATGTTTAGATTCAGTTAAGGTTGCTATGAAAACTTCATAATTATCTTGTGAAATCAGTAACCTTAGCCTTTAATTTACTTTCGAATGATTTATGTAGAAATTTAAAAATTTAAATTATAATTTTGAGAAGTTAGTTTTACTGTTTGATTTGCATTTGAAAACGAAATTATTGTATAAAAAGACCTCATTCGTGGGAGATATTGTTTTTATGATTTTGTGGACCCGAGTTTATTTATGATATATCTTTGTTAATACAAAGTTTTAATTGATATAGTTAAGATAACAGTAAACAAAACAAACATTGAATAATATAGAGGTAATTTTACATTTTCATGTTATAATAAAAAAAAATAGACCGATATTAAAAGTAATTTATTCTAATATTATGATTTCATAAGTAATTTGAAACTTCAGATGTTGCCTAATTTTGCATTTAAATTGCATCGCTTAATTCGGTCTGTTAATCGTAAATTTAATCTTTCAAATCTATAATTGTAGTACGGATTTCACTTGAAGTATTTGACTGTAAGGTATTTTATTTTCTTTAGACTTATATTGCGTAATAATGTATATATTAATTAGATGGTCTTCTAATTAGCACATTATGACTCAACTATAGTTTTACTACTGTTTCCGCATATTTGAATTTTTTTAATATCATTATTGAAGTTATAACCATTATTGTAAAACCATGATTAACTTATAATTAATGTGGCAAATTTACAGTATCTAATGTAAACCAAAAGTTTCTTATCTAATTAAAAAAACTTTTAAATTTATTTTTGTCAATTATGTTTACTTTTCAGATTATTTGAAAGACTTAACTATTCTGAAATGATGTACATATACAATTTTATTACCTTTTGGAAGCTGCATTTAAATTTAAAAAAACAAATTATTTTGAAATTTGATTTTTTTAAACGTAACGGTTATAGCTTAATATATAGTTTAATATACTTAATAAACTGTTAATAAACCTATACACAAGCAATTCTAACTGCCATCAAGAAGTGGAAATTTGAAAAACTATACTAACTTATAAAAAAATTGATATTTAAAAATTATTTTTTGAAAAGTACTGTGTTGTAATCTCACAACATTTTAATACATATGTGGCAGAGGTGATCTGGATGCAATAAACAAATACTTCCAAACAACCCGATTTGAATTTCGACTAATAACAATAAAAGAGAAATAAAAGTGAAGTGAAGTTGCGTAATTCTAATTTTAATTCAAGAAGAATCGAAGCCGAGATACCTAAAAAAGACTGCTATACGCCGGCGACAACGCAATAACAGGAACTTTGAGATCACAATTTGCGATCGAGTGCAAGACGCCATAAATCATATGTCGGGCAGTTACGTCGACTGGAGGATTACGAGCAATCTGATAAAAAGCATCAAGGTACTCTTTATTGCTACACCAACCTCATATTTTTTAATAGGTATATAGGTTTCATAGAAGAACGAAATGACGTACCTTGGCTTCTGGAGCTACAACGCTGAGTTCATGCGTATCATTATCAATCAAGTTTACTGGTAAGACTAAAATAATATTGAATAAAATAAAATAGCACAGCGACAAGGATTTTTAGGACGATAACTTTTACATATCCTCTTCGGTTTAAAGAATCATATATGAATCTATGTAATAAGCACATTGACAACATATTGTTATGTTATTGTTTTTGTCATCAAAACCCGAGAACGATATTATAAACTTAACTTGATTTTAATTTGGGAGTAACTATTTCTGGGAGTAGGTGAGTTTCTTTGAAGGTGTTAATATTCAACGTTCTAATCGAAGATAGACAAAACTATAAAAAGTAAACGAAAGAAATTGATTTCAGCTACGGAAATAAATAAGAGTGATTACAAGAAAAGTTTGTTTAGTTAGTTGTAAAATAAAGTGTAAAAGGACGCTTCAGCCATTTTTTGTCTAATAAAGTAACTTGAAATTCCACGCGTCCGTTTAGACATCCTACAAATTCAGAAGTGAGATTACGACCGAATATAATTAATCTTAAGTGTAGTGAAGAACGTTTTATGATGAATAACGAATCTAGTGATAGAAATTCAGAGACCGAAGCACATACTCTCGTTGGACTATTTAACCTTGATGATTTAATCATCGACAGTAAGAGCTTTGTTGCTGCAGCAAGAAGCTATTTCTGGTAGGTCTCCGTCACTTGCAACAGCTGTGCAGCGTAACAATTTCAGCAATAAGGAACTTGCGGTGTTACTACTTGAAGTTACCGGTGAGTTTGATGACGTAGAGCAATTACAGTACAGTCATGGATACGTATCAGTAATGACGATAATCGCGGTTGCTAAATTTGATAGTGTTATGAAAAAATAATATCATTCAAAAAAAGAATATGTTCCTATAAGATGGACGGTACTTGAGATGAGAATTCGTAAGATGTTTATCACGAAGTGAGATAAAGTGACATCGATGCGTCAATTCGAAGAAAGAATATTGGAGAAGACTGGAAAAATTTGCTGTTTATTTTCAAGATAAAGTTGCATTGGATAACAAAGTTGGCGTTAAAGAAAACGACATTATGTAATTGAGGCATTTGCCAATCTTATTCTACAATCTCAAGCACATATGCAGGAAGTTCAGACGTTGGCAGACTTGCTGCGTGTTATGTATTCAATTACATCATTTGAACGTTGTAAAACAAAAGCAAAACGTTCAAAGTGTTCTTCTGATAGCAAAACCTTTATGTGATCTCTTGAAAAAGAATTCGGGTTTTAACTTTTCGGAAGATGAATGCTTAAGTGTAATTTACTTAATTTAACGGTTTAATTCTTATGGTCTGAAGATTTTTATAACAGACTGTGACAGCTTCCGTTTGACGTTAAGTAAACAACAAATCAACCCTCGGATTGCCAGAAGTGCAATGTTTCTTCAGTCTTGGGCGACAAATGTTTCATGTCGATGCCTTAAGTAGATGAAATGGGATTTTAGTGTTAGAAGATAACACTTTTGACCAAATGTCCTATATCGATGCTTTAAGTAAATACCATAGCTTTCCATCAAAGCTTCGATCCGTTGATTACCGAACTTCGGAACAATCTAGAACTTCAAATGCGTATTTTGAATTGCGAGACGGTCTTGTCTATAGAAAAAACAAGGGCAACTTTTGTTTCTTCTTCAATGGAATACGCTGTTATTAGATCCAATCATGATAATTTGGGACATTTAGGCGTCAACAAGGAAGCTGAACAAATTTGACGAAATTATTAATTTCCCAAAATGGCGGGAAAAATTTAGTTGGACATTGATAACTGTCAAAAGTGAATTTTCTGCAATTAGTGGTAAATTTGAAGGTTTTCTGCGTAGCATACCTAAAGGCAATTTGACAGAAATTTAGAAAAGAAGTTCCTAAATTTAAGGGACCTTTTACGGTTAAACAGGTCCTTCCTAATGATGGATACGTGGTATGTGATGTTCAATGGTGTTAACTGACTCAAATGCCATGTTCGGGTGTTGTGGACCCTGATTAGATGAAACCCTGGCATGTTACTTAATACTAGTTTTTTTTATTTTTTTTTAATTGAAATTTTGTTAGGTATTTTGTTTATGCTTATGTACACCTTATCTTTTCCATATCGTCTCAGAATAACTTGCATATCTTTTTGTAATTTAAATTTGTGTTAGTCCGGGGACGGACTACCAGTCAGGATCACCGACTTGTAGTATCTAAATTTAAATGTGCCACCATTTAAGCAGAAAAAGGGGAACTGTAAGAACAAAGGTTTGTTGGAGTTAGTTGTAAAATAACGTTTACTGTCCACGCTTTCGTTAAGCCACCCTTCAGTTTTAAGTTTACAACAGTTGGTGTCAACTGTGGGGTGTGATATCTTGACCGTTTAGATTAAATAAATAAGTGATTAGATATTGTGCTTTGCGTGTGTTTGTTTGTGAACTGTTTGCTAATAAAAATCGTGATCCATTTATTAAATCTAACGGTTTTGTTAGTGGTTAACAGTAAAAAAAACAAATTGGACAAATTTAGTACTATTAAGAAAATGGTAGCAAAAAAGCTTTCTGTAAAAAGTCGTGGATTTAAAAAGAGAACTAGAAGAATGTGATTTAGAAATTAGTGGTAATAAAATTGTGTTACAACGGCTTTACAAAGAATAGGTACGTTTATTGGAAAAATGGATAAAAAATTCTAGAAAAATTGTGTAAATTGAGAAATAGGGGTTTAAAACAACAAATACGATGGATCATTAAAAATCAAATAAGGACTGTCTAGGAAAATATACAGTTTAGCTTTGAAAACCAGATTAAAACTGTTCAGGAACAAATGAATACAGTCCTGAAGAAATGCAGACAGCTATATTAAACATTAACAGTGTGCGAAACGGACAACAATTAATAAATGGCCAAATAAAAACAATAGAAATAGAAACAGAAGAATACCTTCAAACTTTGATGGTTAAGTTTTTTTAGTAAACCTACTATAACCGTTTTGAAGCAGCTTTACGTGGAAATTTTGCAGACTGTTCTTGACAACCTTACGAATTGTTAATTTCACGTCTAAAAATAAGAAATAAAGATACTTGATTGCAGCAGGTATATACGAAGAGTCTTTTAGAGTTTTAGACTGATGTCGCCAGACTAACACGGTTTCTACAACACCAGATTGCTTCCTGCAGCAATTGGCTAACCTTTTGCAGTGAGACTCCGAAACAGCAAAACGCAGCAAACTCTACGGTTAGCTTGAACCACGGCGTTAGTTTACGTTTTAATTTATGGCTTGTAGTTTCAAACAACAAAACAGGCGTTACACGGAGGCAGCTATAAACTTACAACTGTAAACGTGGCACAAGAAAGCATCGAGTAAATAGATAACGAACGTTTTGTGAATAGGGGTTGACCAATAGAAACGAAGTTAATCTCATCTAGTCATGTACCCGAAATTACTATTACCATTTCACCGTTTACGCAACACTTTGACACAGTATATTTTAATAGAAATATCAATCGCCGTACTAGTCAATCATTTGCCCGGACATAGTGCTAGAGGACGTTACCATACTACTTGAATGGCGACTGGCGAAGAGATACCTGCTCACGGACAAGTAGAGGTAACCATTAGTTTGGGAAACAGGGTACTCGAGCATCACTGGTAACCGTCACGGAAGAAGATATCCTGGGAATGAATGCTATAAATAAAGTTTCCATTTGAATGAAAAATAATGTCTTTCAGATTGACGATGAAGAAATTCCTTTTCTTTCTTCAGAGAATGGGAGCCGCGGGTTTTGTTAAATAAAAAGGTTACTTTGCCTGGAAGGATTGAAAGTGTAATGATGATTTATTTGAAGTTATGATTCAAATATTAGTATACTTTTTTCAAATTGGCACCCTCTAACGGCACTTAGCTAATATAAAAAATTGTACGTACAGTGCTGTATTTATGAAAAAAAAATTGAGATTATGATCTTGTACTTTTTTTTTACAAAGGTTAAAAATCAATTTCAAACGCATTTGTTCTTTCAACTCCAAATGCAACTTCAAAGTTGTTATTTATTAATATCAACTTTTTAAAAACATATGAAACGTTTTATTTCTTATTACGGCACTGATTTTGATCTCTAATGCATTTTAATTTGCTGTTTTCCTTGCAAATGAAATAAAGTATTATTTCATTTTTGAAATAAGGCGATGATTACCCAAATAAGTAATTTTATAAATTGCCAATTTTAAAAGGCATACAATTTAAATAGATTAAAATAGGCTAGATGTACTGATTGCACGTGTTTATTTAAACTGTAGATGCGCAATCATAAAAATGAAAATTTGTAAAACAAATAGTTTACTTTGAATTGTTTTCCTTGCATAATAATACGTATAATAGCAATTAATTGAAAGACTGATGTTGACAGGAGGAAGCGCAGGACTACAGAATAGAAAATTATAGCCTACTCAATTAAAATTTCAATTATTCTAAATAATAAATAATGTGGGCCAACAAATTACGTGCTACATAAACTTTATTAAAATTATTATTTTAGTCATTATGACTATCAAAGTAGGTCATTGTGTCTACAAAACAGTAAAAATGAGTATCGCAAGCGAAGTCGCTATCAGAACGCAAGAACGATATATTTATCGACAGGATGTTAAGCCTACTCTTTACAAATATTAAAATAGATATTTTAAATTAATTTACGGTATACGAGGGTTGTCTTTTAAGTGTTGCATATAGAGTTGAAATAAGACAGCTTTTAAAGACTTCGTTGTTTTTTTGAAGTATCCACATATATCAATGCACTTTTGCATGCGCTCGTACCAATTCTGGAAGCAGTTATTTCACTTGTTTGTTAGTACAGTAAAAATGACGTTTTTGAAGGCTTCAACTGCTTCTTCTGGGGACTGAAACCTGTGACCTCGCAGTCTGTGAGTAAATCCACGATTCATCATCACTGACGATACTGTGCACGTTTTTAGAATTTTTTGCGTTGAAGCGGTTTAGAGTTTTTTATTTTTTTACACCAGTTGACCCAAGGTTGTTTCTGTTTTTTGGTCAACAGATGAGGTAGTCATCAGGAGACTAATTATTTAACTGCTAATTCTGCATGCAAAATTTTTTGAATTGGAGTCTTTGAAATTCATAATAATGCCTCAATATCGCGATATGTCACATGTCGATCTTTCTTGATAAGCTTACGCACAGTATCGTCGACAAGCCTCATCCAAAGACATTTGAATTCTCCATATCACCGAGAAATTGTCGACTGATATGGTGCTTCTTTTCCGAAAACAGAAACCAATTCGGCGAAGCATTCTTAAAGAGATAATTGATTTCGAAAGTTGTAAAAAAATGTTGCGCAAAAATTTTCTCGGTTTAATGTCATTGTTCAAGCCACTGGTAAACTTTGAAAATTTACTGTATTTACATCATTATACGTATCGCACTGACACTTTGTATTTAGGTTATACTAAAGATAAAGATTAAGTTTTATTAGTGACATTTGATTAGCACCGCCTACTATGCCCTGAATCCAACACTTAAAAGACATGACTCGTAGCGTTGAATTCACTATATCATCTTAAATTTATTACAATTTATTTCACGCAGCTATAGAAACCTAACCTAATTTAGTGTCGCGTCTAAGAAAATCTCAATTCAGATTTTTGTATTAATATTCGGACAAATACTATTAGATTCTTTTACAGTTTGAAGAATTTGTTATTAAAAAGATTTTACAGATGAAACAATAACAATAAATTTAAATTTTCATTCTCCATCAGTTCATACAAGGTATCCAACACTTTTTTATCTCGACCATGCACGAACAAATATTTATTTCAAGTCACCTATCAACCGGATGTGCTTAAATTTTAACAAACGTTAATTTATTTTGGATTGTATTAAGTTATTTATCTATTTTTTTTTCTATTGTGCTGACTTATATATAATTAATATTAATTTTTGTTGTTATTTACTGAATTTATGTATATATTATATCTTTAATTTCCTTTTTTATTTGTGTTTTCACTTTTACTTATTAAGTACGTATAAAAATTAATTTGTACCTGCCCTATTTTAGAATTTTGTTTCTGTTGGGCAGATGTATTGAAATAAATAAATAAATAAATAAATAAATAAATAAATAAGTTTGTATTTCAACAAGCAATGCATTTGTTTACCAAATTCTCTGGCTTCAAGCTTAATTTTGTATGCATTCTCCTATTTTGTAGGTTTTGTTTAAACGTTATATAAAACGTTAATTTATAAAACGGTACTATCAATTCATAACATGTTTTGTAATCAGGCGCGGCTCCAGCAGTTTATTTCGGGGGGGCTCCAACAGTTTAAAGCGGGGGGGGGGGGGGCTCATCACATTTTTAAATAATGTATTTAATATGGCGTTAATATAAAATTGAATAACACTTCGTTATGCACCAAGCTTTTACTTGCAAGCGATCAAGCATCATAAATTATACAACTATAAAAAAAAGCGAATGTATTACATACAAAGTGAGAAAAACTTCAGTATTCTTTTGAATGTCGGGGGGGGGGCATAGCCCCCCCGGCCCCCCCCTTGAAGCCGCGCCTGTTTGTAATGCATGTATTCTTGTAGCAATATTTTATCTCATTTTAATTAATTAAATGTCATGTACATTTATTAATGTAAAGAGCATTTGAATATAGAAATACGAAATTTAAATGTCATTATTTTGTTACATTTAGTTTATGAATGAACTTTAACGCTGTAAGATTAACTATAACTAGTTATCAACAAAGAAACCTGCTCGCTTTCTAATATTTAAATTTACATAAAGATCTTACCTAAGATTTGTTCCTAATTGAGGAATTCAAAATCTTGTTTAATACTTTATTTCTTGAATTATATAATTATTGAGTTGTATTTGAACTTATTACTATGATAAAATATTAGAATTGTTATCACAGTGTTATTATTGTATTTGATTTAGTATGGAATTTCTCGTTTATTTTTGCAAAGTGTTCTCATTGTAGGAATACATATTTTGTAAAAATAAAACTTTGGCTATATAATATAATTCAATGTATTTATTTGTTTATATATTTATTTATTCTTGTCAGGAATAGTAATGTAATTACTTTTAACAGATTTTTATTCCAATATGCTTACCATAATATGTTTTTTGCAATCGAAACGATGTTTTTACTCATTGTGTAGTTTTTGGTTATCACTATTATCAATAATAGAAAAATGTTCATTATTGTGCAACTTTAGTTCAGCTTTTGCTTTGTCATGGTTTTTAAAAATTTGAATCTCTAAAATTTTATATTGTTTTTTTGTGTACTCTAGGGCCATTGGTACCATCGGGAATTAAACTTGTTTTAATTGTAAGATTCTGTCATATTATTTGTAAGCACAAAACCAATAACCTGACAGCATTTAAAGTTAAACGAAATTTAGTTAAATCAAAGTTTAAACTGTGTTGCAGAAGTGGCTCTAAATGTGCTATACATTTTTTGTTAGTTACGCGTTTAATGGTTCATAGATACCTTATCTTTAACAATAATTGTATAAAAAATAAAGATACAGGTATGTTATCTATTTCAGTAATTTTAAGTAATTACTCGTATCGTTTTATCTTATCAAGTACAAACTAATAATTTCTGGAATAATTTAAAACAAAACTTAAAATGCTTACCACTATACTACTTACAAGTTATTATTAGTTCAACCTTCTAATTAACATTTTTTATATGAATTTAAGTAATAGATAGATATAATACATTTAATAAAAAAAGTATTTTTTAAACTTTAATAATAAGTACTTATGATATCACGTGTATTCTGATTAAACTCAATGTGTAAATAAGTTGGTCACAGTAATTTATCCAGATGTCAAATGTTTCGCAATTACTATGTCACAATTGCCAAAATAAATTTTAGCACTAGAAACGTTGACTAGGAAATAGTATTTCACGTAACAAGCGACAAAAGTAAAGCATAGCATCACGAACATTAATGCGATGTGAGGTCGCACGGCCGAACGTTGCTATGAAACGTTCGACGAGAGTACGTACGTCAATAATTAAAATTCTTAAATTACAGTAGTCTGATGAAGTGCTCGCTGGTAGTACGAAACGTTGTCACAAAAATAGATTAAAGTGGTTTTGCATGCTTCTCATCCTAAGCAAAGAATTCAAAATTAGTTACTGAAATACACAAAAAAGGAAAAATAATTTTTACCAAGTGTACCTAATAATATAACAAAATACATTTCAATTAAAGTATAAAGTAGCATTAGTTGAATTATATTAACGTTTGACTTTCTTTAAAATTATAAGTACCTACTTTTAACAACTAATAATAGTAAAAGCGTCAAAATAAAGCTCGCCTGCTTATCAAACGGTATATTTCATTTATTTAAATATGAATCATTTGATCAACGCCACCATGGTATGTAACAGATCAAATCTATAACACCATGTTTTAAGCACCGGGGGGGGGGAGGCAAATCTATATCGAGGCGGATTTGGTCCGACTTAATCCTCAAATGGATTCGGTCCGTTTGAAAGAATCTGTTCGAAACGGTACAACACTAGTGACGGAGCATACACACACGGTCACAGTAAGATAGAGCTCCTACACATAATGCCAGATAAGTTTGTTAGGTTTTAGATGCAATTTTTCAAACAGATGGATTAGTTTAAACGGACTTGTACGTTAACCTATAAGGTCGTTGGATTTAATAAAACTCAATATTTTATAAGAATACGACTTTTTATCTAATTCAGTTTAAAAGATATTCCTAATTTCTTAAATCGTCTAAATAGCACAGTATAAATTGTTATTAATTTATTGACTCTAAAATTTAACAAGAAGTTTTAAAAGGCAATAATATATTGAACGTTTCATTTAAAATAAACAAAGTTAGTAGTAGTAATCTTGGCGGAACCTGTAACCCATAGAGAACGCGTCGGAAGGTGACGGATAAGGGAATGTCCCTCAGATTGAGTGGTAGAAGTGAAATGAAATAGCTCCTGCGGTAAACACCCAGCATCTGACCCAGAATGGGCAGTTGCAAACAGAGTCTGTTTTTCATGTTAGCAGCGCAGTGCCTGAACTAAATCAGGGAACACAACGGGGAACTACCCTGATAATAGTTTTTCCAGGAATTCACTATGGCAAGAAAAGTAAAAACGATAGCCTCTAGTCTCGGGCAGTCCTTTAATAGGCAGGGAGTGCGAAGAATCTCCCGACTTAATATAGTGAAATCTACAACAAAAATATGCACGTGGAACGTTAGAACATTGTACCATTCTGGTAAATTGGACAACCTGATCCAGGAAATGAAATGTATTAATGTACACTTAATGAGTGTAAACAAACATTGTTCGTTAGGAACAGCAGTATGTAAGCATAAGTATGGGAATTTATATTACTCAGGAAACAAAAGCGGAAACCAAAAACATAGAAATGGGGTGGCAGTGTTTGTGAAAAGCAATCTAGTAAATATATAACTAACTTTGTTCCAATTTCCGAAAGAGTTATACTTTTCCAATTGCAAGGTTGTCCATTCAAAATAAATATATTACAGACACTTTTACTGGCGACAAAAAATAAGAACAATTCTACGAATTAATCAATAAAATCATTAAAACATTAAAAGGAATTCAAGTAACATTTATAATGGGGGATTTCATAACCCCATTGTAACTGACGTAAGAATTAGATTAAAGTTCACGATGATAAAACAGAAAAAGAAACAAAATAGACCTATTCAAATTGAAAAATAAGGACATACGAGAAAAGGCAGCAAATGATGTCAATAATAGTCGCAAATTACATGTAGAGATAAAAAGGTATACACGATAGCTGGACTGACATTAAAGAAAGAATAAACAGTGTGTGAGCAACACCTTAAAATTGAAAAAAATGTTAAAAAGATGAAATGGATGACAAATGAAGTATTGGCTCTGATGGAAAAACGAAGATGAACAAAGAACAATAAAAAAGAGTATAGTGAACTGCAGAAGTTGATAAGAACAAAGGTAAAAGTTGCAAAACAATTATTTCAGAATCAAAAGGGCAGAATAGAAGATCAAGGAGCAAATGATGAAGGGCTCGATATTTTGAAAAAAAGGCAAAAGCAGAATTCCGGGATCTAATACCAATAGAAGCTCTTAAACTAATAAATGATGAGAATATTGACATAATGGTAAAACTATTTAACCAAATATACAACTCAGAAGATATACTCCAGGACTGGCTGAAGTACACATTCGTTGTAATACCCAAAAATCAACATCTTATGCATTGCAGAGATTATCCATTAATTAGTATTATGTCTCATATGGTTAAAAGCTTTCTCCGTATAATACATACAAGAATAAGAAATAAATGCAAACAGGATTTAGACGACACACAATTTGGTTTTACAAACGTTTTCCGAACGCGAGAGGCATTGTTTGGAGTAAACATTTTTCTACAAAAATGCCGGAATCAACAAAGAGATGATTAATGAAAGGTGTTTGATAGGGTGCAGCATGACATACTAATAAAGCAATTAAAAGACGCCGACGGAGATGGCAAGGATATAAGACTGATACCAAACTACACTGGAGTCAAACCAACAGAGGTTAGAATAGGAGAAATAACAACCAACGAAGTCAGTATACAAAGAAGAGTACGACAAGTGTGTATACTCTCACCCTTGCTATTTAATATGCACTCAGATCAGATCTATAAAGAAGACCTGGAAAATATACCCGAACTAATTGTGAAGATAAATGATAAGTCTATTAATACAATCAGGTATGCAGACAACACCGTTATCCTTGCGCATACATTAGATAAACTTTAACTACTTTTTAATACAATAAGTGGAACTGGAGAAAGACTAAGGTTAAAGATAAACATCGAGAAAACTAAGCTTGTAATAATTAGCCGCTAAAATTATAACAACGCTGAACTATATGTCGACGGGCAACAATAACGTGTCACGAAGTTCAATTATCTCGGAAGCGTTATAACAGAAGATCTAAACTCTGACAACGGGGTAAAACGCCGAAGTGAACTGGCTTGCACACATTTAATAAACAGTCTTGGTTAAAAAGTATCAGACAATGTACAGGTATGTGTTCTGTAGAACAGTTGACCGCGTGGCACAAGATCGGTGTGTGCTAGCTAAAGTGATTTCCAGGGAGACCTGACACGGCACTTTTTTAAAATAATGTTATAGAATACCATTTGTAATTTGAACTAAATTTTGTATAAAAAGGTTTTTTCTCTCTATTTTTAACAGTAGTAAAGTTATGGAAAAAATACGCTCGTGGGACAATCATGGCACACCTGGTGTAATAATCTTGTTTTTAAATAAATCTTGTCTGTTGTTCATTGAATATTTTTAAGTCTTTAAATTTAGCATCTCTGAATGAATCTTAATCATCGTGAAATGCCGAATCATCTTTAAATGTTATTTTTAGAGATGTTAGTTCCATTATTTCTAGACTACGTTCTAACTACAAAATTACGATGAGGTTGATTATAACAGTAGAAGCGTTATGGTCTATTTGTTACTTACGCAAACCTTTTTTTCACGAGTTGTTGAAGGTCATTTTGAATCATATTGTTAAATCCTGCAGGTTGGTAGCTACTATGAGCACAAACTTTTGTTTTCACAAGCGTTGTTGGGGCCATTTCATCATAACGTATAGTGTAAATGAAGAGTCATAATTACGACCGTACCGGGGGTATAGAGGTACTTCAATTACCAACTCTCGCGCGCTTATGTGGAGGGTAGTAGTGTGTATTTGAAGCGGAGATATAGTGTTTAAGCATACTCCCTTTATAAAAGAGAAGATTAAAGTTGCATGGCGAAATAAGTTGATGCCCAGCCTGTGCCCAAGTCCTCTAAAAGCCGACACTAGTTGATACGAGCACCGAGGTGGGGCTCTTTATCTTTTCTGGACACCCGTGTTTCAGCAGGGCCACGTTTGACAAGTCACCGTCACAATCTCCTCCATACTACAAAATGGAGGTATCCGCTATCTCGGAATGTTTGTACAGCCCTCGCCTTTTTTACATAAATGCACCAGTATATTGGGGATACTTGAATCGGGTGGATTGCTGTTCATTTTGTGGGTGTAAGGAGCAAGACAACGCATATAGACCCTAAGCGTATTGGACCCCGTACGCCTACCACAAGACACTTTCTCTGCTAGAAGGACAAGTTCTCTTTACTATGCTTCTCTGCAATAAGACACGGTCTTTTGTTTCTTTCCAGAGTTAGGTCTCGATTTACTGGCACTGGCAAAACCTTTAGGCTCAGGGCGTGCCTCGAGTTCCTGTTTGAAGTTTAAACCAAGATTCAGAATTGAAACTAGGTTTAGATTTACCGGCATAGAAGCTAATCGGACGACGTCAACGATAGCTCAGCGGTGTCTTCAGTTCCTGTTTAACTCCGACTGTAGGGATTGAGTGGAGTAACTATTGCTCGTTTAGATTGTACACAATGAAGTCGACACTTTGCACTGCCGTAAGTAGAGAGCCTATTAAAAGATTAGCATCAACACGACTACGACCACGTTGGAATACTGTACGTCTCGGCCGTTGATCAAGTCCAAGCTAACGTTCAAGCTTGTAATTTGGTGGAAACGTATCAGTTTTAAGGGCAACAACACTACATGCTGGAATGTAGGCTTGTGTCAGTCATTTAATTCACATCTGTATTAGAAATCTAGCCCAGATGTTATCCAGAGTGCACCACGAGGAGGCGACTAACATTACATTATTTCTGTGTCAATTTTTCTTGTGGTTATTACGAAGCAACTTTAAATATAATCGGAGTAGTTAACAAACATAATATGCATTATTACACTCGAGAAAATCTACATTGGGTTGTCAAATAGATTTTCAGCATCAATGGGGAGGAATTATAAGCGATAAAGTTATCGGACTATCTAGAGAATGATTTACCCAATTAAATAGAAGATGTCGATTTTGAAACACGTGTATTTTGAAACAAATGTATTTTTAGCAAGATAGTGCTTCTGCTCATTTTTACCAAAACGTAAGACAATATATAACCATTGACTAGAAAACCGATGGATTGGTCGAGGAGGTGACATTCCATGGCCAGCAAGATCGCCCGATCTAACCACATTGGACTTTTTCCTCTGGGGATACATAAAACAGAAGGTATATCAAGAATCTCCATCAACCGCGGAAGATATGAAAAATCGTATACAAACATCTTTCAGAAGTGTTACACCCCTTTTGTGGAAAAGGGCAAAAAAAACTTCGAAAGACGACTTCGAGTTTGCATTCAGGAAGGCGGTAATATTTTTGAACATGTTTTATAAATCATATTTAAATTGCACACCTAATGTTTGATTTGTTGATGTTCTTTACTATTGAAATAAAATAACAATTCTAGTAGGCACAAATAAAACCTTTGAACCACCACTGTACCTCCTTTCGTATTTAATTTAACTTATACAAAAATGGTACCATAAAAAAGCTTATGATATTATTTATTAAACAAGATAAAAATATACAGGTTGTTGCGTTTAAAAAAAAAACTTTTAAATTTCAGAAACAATAAATACCCTGTGTATTAAAAACAAAATCGTTTTTATTACCGTGTATAAATGTCAATCTACACTAAAAACATTTATTATGACAAAACCCGACATTATTATCTCAATCATGTCAGGGGATACAAATGTCTAAAGTAGATCACTTTTTTACACTGAACACCCTGTAGTTGGAGAACGGTTAAGAATAACCCAATACAATATGGTATCAGTTTGATCAGCATCCACGTGGCTTTTCAAAAAAGCCATAATGTACAGGGCGTTCTATTTAAAAAAATATAAGTTTGGTGGAACACTCTGTATATAAACACTCTGTATGTATAAAAATAATTTCAATGTGCAGTCGTGGAACATCTGTCGTCTCATGAAAACTGTATTTTAAAATACAGCCTCAATGAGGAGCTATTTTCCGTCCTCACACCTATTGGACACACTGTATAATTGTATTGTCTATATGCTTATTGTTATTACTTACTTATATTTGTTGGCAAACTTGTAAAATACACGTTACAGAATTGCCGTGTTCTGGCTAATCTTTTTACTACGCTAATATTACTTTGCAATGATCTGAATATTTTAACAATTGAAGGTATTTAATATCCGATAAGCAATTTTGCAATTATAAAATTCTTATTTCTAGCGGAAACTTAAAGTCTACGGATATTAAAGAGACATACCTACCATATAGGAATCTATATTATTGATTATAGATTTAAAAAATGTAAACGTTATTTATTGGAAAACAAGCCAATAAAAGAATAACAATAAAATTTTAAACTAAATACGTAGGTAAATAGTAATATACTGAAATATATTTTTACATGCTCTTATTAAACGTTATAGTAGAGTATTTTTAAAATTTGCAAAGTTGTCCTAAGGCTTTGTTATCATTAATTTTTTGTTTAATTATTTAGTTTATTATATGCTAGTTAAACATATGAAAAACTAGTAAATTAAATTCATATAGTTAATCCAAATATAATATAATATTAAATATTACATGATTATAGCAGGCTTATAATTTAAATTTACTTTATTCTATCTTGCGTTAATAAACGAAAAAACTAGTTTAATGTTGTTTTTATTTTAAATCAGAACGAGTAAGAATTTGAGTTCGCTGAACCTTTGACGCTTTGCAGAAAATCAAATTGACAGGTAATTTCAGCACCCTCAAATAATATTGGCAGGTTGGCAATTTAAAGAATATTTTGCGGTGTGGTCAAGATTAAATGCAGTTATAATTTATTGTCAGTAACTTTTTCAACTGTTTTGTAAGTTTTTATACTAGTTAGTAGGCATTATATCGATGATTAAGTTTTGTTACATTATTACAATATAAACATTTTTTGTAGTTTCCGTTTTGTAATGCTAATTTTACTATAATTTTATCTTTACGTTTAATAAAAAATAATTTTATGTTAAAACACTGAAAATGCAGTCTAAAAGATATGATTTGTGTCATCGAGTAAAAATATGTAATAAACCAAATAACTAAAACAAAAAATTTAAATTTAAATAAATGCTAAATTTAGCGTTATACCGTTAAAAGAAAAATTATTGTACTTATATATAGGTATACATTCGGTTTATCAATAAACATTACAATTAAGCCAAATGTATTTGGTAGGTATACTGTTTAATAGCTAGTAAATTTAGTACATTTAATAAACTAGTGAGATTTCTTATTAGAATTCTTACTGTAATTGAAACTGTTTTGTAAACGTTAGTACACTGGTATTTAACTATTTAATTTTATCTTGACAACTTTGACGTGTATTAATACCTTTGTCTTACAGACAACTGCTATCTACTTAATCTAAACATATTTATAAAACTTCAAACTTTTATTGTAAATAGCTTTTTACAGTTTTAAGTTAGGACATTTATTAATTTATTTTCTTATTTGAATGTATTGTAACGATTATTAAATACTAATGTGTTTATACCAAAAAAATTGTACACGTTTATAACTAACCAAACTAATTAAATCTAAGAATATTTAATAAAAACACTTACACTAATTTATATATAGCACTATCACTTACACGAAGATAAAGTCCGCGGATAACTTTAGTTTAACACTTATTGTTTACTTTAAAGTCACGTACAAGGTTATACTCCCATATATTTATCTCGAACACACGCGTTTATTCAAACTTGAATAATCTTCTTAACACTGCCGTCTTCAAATTGCTGGAATAACTGACCTATGGTTTGCGCCGCATTTATACATTTTGGCCAATAGTTCGAGAATTTTCTATATCTTTCGGTGAACGTTCTGGAAATTACAAAAACCTCTCGAAACTTCTCGGACGTTTCAGTATAAAGATAGATATATAGTTATTTTTAAAATTCTACTTTATGGTATCTAATATAATAGCTACACTAACCAAATCTATTGGTCGATTTGTTATCATATTATTTTAAAAAACTGAACTTAATAAATTTTCAGATGTGACACGTTTATGAGAAACTAGATCTGAAACTATACTTACAAATTAATCGGAAGAAAATTACTTAATTGGAACAACCTTTCTTAGAAACGAAAATTTAAATTTGAAAAAGAAATGTTTTGTGAAAATGTTTTTAGCAGTTTGTGATAAAAATGATAAATTTCTCCATTTACCTAAATCCGCTTATTCTGTTTGGATTTCATTTATATGTATTTTTAGATTATATAGTTAAGCAATTAACAATTATGATGCTGTAATGTAGATACAGCAATTTAGTAGTAAACGTTATCTTTATAATGTACTCAAAAAATATCTCTTTCTTGGCATTCCTTTATTCTTCTGACGAACTCTAGTTTGAATGTGGTCTTAGTCTTGAATTTACATGCAACAAGTTTTACTATTGTGCAATATGTAGACGAAGTGTTTGTTTATAAAATATTATTTTAACATAATTTTGCAAAAGGTAAGCTTATTGCTATTCTACTTTGATTTTTATTATTACTATTATTTTTTATTTAATTAAAGAATAAATGAATTTTTCTTACTGATAAAATAAATACATAATTTTTAAAGTGAGCAACCGCTGTATGCGCCAGAATAAACAGTGTCGAAAATAAAAATTTTGTTAATTTTTAATTAATTTAAATTTTTAAAATCTCCTTTACTACGCAAACTAGTCTTAACATATATTGTAAAAAGTGGTTAATGCAACTGCTGGAAGTAGTTTGTATTCTGCAATATTAATCGGTGGATTTGTGAAATATTTTATGTTTCATTATAACCCAAACGTATGCATAAGGTGGCGTCAGATCTAGTGAATGAAAAGGATATTTGAAGTTTAATCTCCGAAAATTATTCCGTCATCGAAATGCCAAGGAAGTAAGCTTAGGGTTGTATGGTTTGTTGCACCATCTTATTAAAAAAATTGTGTGCGTACCCGTAGATTTGGTACACGGAAAATGTTTTGTGAATGGTCTCTCTGTAGCGTGTTTGGTTTAAAGTAACTAGATTCTGACTATCGTCTGCGATGAAATATAGACCAATGACATCAGGACGTTAAAATACAAGGAATCAAATTATTTTTTGATTAAAATAGCAACTAAGATGAACACGAATCATGTCCGAAAACCATGTTTTTTACAAATTTGGGATCCTCGTAAATTAAGCTGACTATGCGACCACAGTATATTTCCCTTGCACGTTTGTTTGCAGCAATATGGTACTACCAATTGATGTACACATTCGACGTGTAGATATTTCATTAATGTTTACATGCAGTTCTTACAAAGTTTTTTGCGGTGACTACAAAGCTTGGTCAAAAAGACGTCCTGAGATTTTGTTTGTATCTACTCACTGTTTTTCGACTTTTATGTTGACACAATACACTACAAGTGTAACAAAATTTCTAAACAACAGCTTTATTATATTTTTACTGAGGGCTGTTTTATTAAACTGTTGTCTATATATTATTGAAACCTGTTATAAGCTGTAGGATCATATTTGCGATCATTTCTGTATGAGCGAAAATAATACTCTACCAAGAACACTTATACTGCCATCGTTAAAACCATTTTTAATTCAAATTTAACTGCAGCGTAATATTAATACTTCAACTACTTAATAACAATTAAGTCAGCAATGACAATTACATATTACAAAATTAATTTTAGAGCATTACAAGTCTCGGTACTGGTTATTGCGGATACTATATATTTCGTTTTTGAAAAAACGACAAACACGATTTTGTATGTTATTATAAATAAAAACATTTTGTAGAACTAGTGGATACATTAGAATAAGTCTTTATACTTGTATGTTATATACGGAGACTATTTCATTTTAAGTCACTTCTATGCAATTTAGAATCTGGCTTGGTTCACAAGTTGATTACCTAACTCTGTAGTGGTTCTTTGTTAGGTTTTTGTTTGCTTTTTCAAGTTTATCGTTTTTTTCTTACCTTTTCTGAGTTTAGAATCTAGCTTGGTTCACAAGTTGATTACCTAACTTTTGAGAAGTGTTTAGTTAGATTTCGGTTGCTTGTTTGAGTTCTTTGATTTCTCTCACGCCCTGATGAAGCCCCTTACGAAAGTGGGCGAAACGTTGGCAACTTCGCTTACAACATTGACACGGTCCAAACCCGAAAGACGTTCTTATCTTAGTAAAGATAAGTGTCTTTAATTTATATTAGGCTGTGATACGTTTTTTAACTTGTTTATCAATTTAAATTAATTTTGTAATTATTTGTTTTTGTTATCACTCTGTTCTTATGAAATGTACTAAAAATCACGAGTTAGATATGGCAAATTTAACATAATGTTAAGACTCTAAAATGTATAAGATTTGGTAATACAAACTTTAAAATACCAAGGATGTTTACCTGTACTAATAATATGCTGAATAGTTAACAAAAACAAATTAAAGTGAAGTCGAAATCGGTCATTTGTAAAGTAGGCAAACATAATATGTACAAGATAAGGAAAGAGTAAGTCACATAACGTAAATTTTTAGTTTATATTTAAAATCATATTTAAATTTGAGTATTCTTATCTTTTGTTTACGCTACAAACATCCTTGAAAAATACCTACCAATAAACTGTAATGTATTTTGAAAAATATGTAAGTACGTGAACTGAGTGCTAAGAAACTTGTCGCACATGCTTAGTCTTATCATAACATCTTCAATCTATACCAGTAATTATACTTCACTTATATGTAATTTTCATTTTTCGGTTTGAAGAATTTTTTTGTAAATATTATATGTGATTTATGTTTGCACTAAAACATAGCTTATCGTTATTATTTGCACGTTGTATTTTTTAAAAACGTTTTTTGTTTAAAGGTTTGTAATAGCCTGGTTACTAAACACTAATTGATTTATTAGTTTTCCAAATATGAAATCTTAATTATGATGAAAAAGGATCAATTTTGCAGTTGGTAATTTACAGAATATTTAGATTGTTTAGGTTAGTATCTCATTCTGTGTTTATAACTCGATTATTCCAATTTAATTTTGCATCTTTCGATATCAAAAGGTACAAGCTGAGACAATCAAATCTAAACAGTTAACAATTTAATTTTGCATCTTTCGATATCAAAAGGTACAAGCTGAGACAATCAAATCTAAACAGTTAACAATATAAACAATAAATCAGATAACTTTTAAAATTCATAAACATTTAAAAAGCAAAGTGTTACGTGGTTTTTCTTGTAACTTAAAAGAGCGACGACTAACTCAGTTGTTCCGGTGATTGAGTTGTAAGTTTCGTGATGCGAATTTATAAAATAAATTTAAAAGGCGCCAAAACGATGAAAGACTAAGGTGGGAGACACCGTTTAAATCTGTCAAAAGCAGTAATAGAACAAATGACAAGACAGAAGTTGTAACATAAAGTATATTTATTTTATCACAGACAGCAGTTTAGGTTAGAAGAAGATACATAACTATATTTATATAAGTTTGATCAAACACATAGCACAAGCACATAGGTCGGTATTACAGACAAAATATGAAATAAGGCTTCGATTTGGCAACACGTACAAAAAAATCCTCCAAGCACGCGGCTAGCTAGCAGCACCTTCTTAACATTTTCTAAAATGATTTAAAATTTAACAAAGGCGTACATAAGATGTAATCACAAATAAGACCTATTTTATTCATACGATTACTGAAAAACAAGCGAATGTGCCAAGTTTTTCTCAAATTAATTTCCTAATTTCGGTAAGTGTTTCCTCCAATACGGTAACAATTGCATTCAACTTCTCAAAAGTAATGTGACGTCATCATGGAAATTTTTCCAATCACAACATCCGCTTCTTATCTTCACAGACAAGAAACATGTGTGGAGGTATAGAAACGCGCTACAGACAATTACGGAATAATTAAATTGAACTAGAAAAATAAGAAACAAGCGGTTACTCCAAATAAAGGCTTTCACTCAAATCGCAACAATTTTTTATTCTATATTCGCATGGATGTGCGGATCTTTATTTAACGAGAACGATATTTTAAGAGACCTATTATCGAAAAATTTTCAAAAAGAGTTTAATCATCTAACCAAGGTGTTAGTCGCAAACAATTACAGAAACAGTATTAAGCGATCTATTACAAAGTTTGCGTCTGCCAAACCAAGAGAAACAGCGGAATCTATGTCTCAACCAGTGTCTATTGCGTATCTGCCGTATGTTAACGCACCGTATAAAAAAAATGTTGTCTAAACATAACATTGTTATTCAATTTTCTACTTTTCTTAAATTGGGTCAATTCTTAAATCCAGTGAAAGACGTTAATTCCTTTTCAATCTGACGGTGTTTATAGGATTACTTGCTCTTGTGGTCGTACATACAAGAGAAACGGGTAGAAACGTTAGAATTCGTATTAAGGAGCATCAAAGATGTAGTCGTCTTAAACGATTTTTGAAGCCAGCGGTGGCGGAACACGTACTAGAAACGGGTCATAAAATTATGTTTTTCGAAAAATTACAGAATCTATTGAAATAATTAAAAATAATTTTAATATTAACTGAGATTCTAGTTTTCTTTTACCAGAGATTTGGATACCAGTTTTATCGATCGGAGGCAGGTCTATAAAAGCGAGACTTCACGGCGCTATCAATCAGTTCGTTACGGGCTCTAAAGATGTTCACTGCGACGTATTACGAAAGCTGAGCTTGTGTGATAACGATAACATGGGAATTATCCTGTATAGAAAATTGTTGTACAAATGCAACGCGTGGAAACCTCAATCCTACTGTAATACATTTATTATTTATGTACCAGCAGAGTCTGATTATAACTCTAAAACTATACATGGTGAAAATATTTTTTGGTTATGCTTTCAGTTAAAGACTGTCATCCATGTATACAACTGCTATTTAAAATAAAACTTTAAAATTCGGGTTTAGTGTTCTTTAATATATTTAATTTGCATTTTATTAAATTTTTGTTAATTGTTTTTCTTAGATATATAGATTGTGAACAAATAAAAGAGCGATATGTGTTTGTTTTATTGTGGGACATTAAATCAATCGTTTTTAGAAATACTGTTTAGTTTATATTTTACAATTTATACTATATCTTTGAGAAGCTTTATAAACGTATGTCATTATTCTTTAATTAAAAATACTCTGGTTTTGTTTAAACATACAGAAATCCACTGCATACATTAATACACGAACGAAATTTTTTAAAAAACGTTACTTCTCTGTTTATTATCGATCATCTTATAAAATCCTTTAGCGTTTACAATTAAGGTTATATGATTAGCGTTATTAAATGTTTGTTTTGCTTTTAGATTGACGTAAAATTTGTGCAGTTTGTAGAATTTTTTGCTATTAATAAAAGGGATGTACTATACACTCATTAATTTTACTCCAAAATAGTTTCACAAATTTAATCTATTTCATTTTTTTGTAATTAATTTATTATAATTTGAGGAAACGTTTTCTGTTTTTAATTGTTTTTGTTATAATAATTTACTTATAGTCAAAATTTATTGATTAACGTGTATGTTATTCAACTCTACATTTACCTTTTGGCAATCAATTACTTTTGTCGTTATGGGCAACACCAAACAACGAGATTAAAGAATCGCATTTAAGAATTGCCGCAGTACAGCGTTAACAAACACGCCTTAATAGTGAATGTTCAATTAGTTTATAATTAATTTGAAGGTTTATTTAATTAAACAATATAAAAATCTGTAATTAAGTAGGTAGTCGATGAGTAATACTTATAGAATATCTTTTTTTCAGGTATTACGTTAGTGATGATGACTACATTATGGACTTCTACAGAATGTTTCCGGATACAATATTCGTGAGCATCGGTGATGTTGAAAATCGACGATTATTATCCACAAGTTGGCCCACCGGGACGCAGAAAACTACTAATAAATACAGTATTCTTATATCCAAAAATAAAATCATGTTAATAAATAAGTGCATTCCTGAGTGCTAATCTTAAACTAAATTATTAGAGAAATTCAAATTAAAATGTTTACAAATCGTCGAGTTCTATATGTGAAGTGTGTAATTATTTTATTATTAGTGTACGTATTTACATACATCTTTACAACACGTAGTACATCGGATATAATAAGAGAATTGCAGCAGTCTGGAAGAAATTTAGCTGCATTAGATCGGCAACAAAATGCCGCAGATCAAATCGATTCTTCCGGAAATTTTCACAATGTGCCAGAAACTTTTGTAGTAGTACCAACTAAGACATTAAATAAATCTGATTTAAACTTAACAATCAATGAAACGTTGAGCGGTAGGATTGATCCAGAGTTGTTATTACTAAATAAAGTAAGAGAGATAACGAACTGTTCGGATAAACCATTGACTGCTAGAGTACAACAAAGAGGCGATTACTGGGTATTATATAATTATGTTGCTGCGGATAAAAGACATAGATGTCACGAAAGTATTACGTATACAACTCATGCGGATTACTCGTTTCTTGATAATATAGTACCTTTGTTAGAACGATGGCGGGGTCCTATTAGTATTGCACTGCATGCACCTGGAACTGATTTTTCAGCCACTGTAGATTCGATTGCTTATCTCCGTGACTGTACTGCACCAGCGGTCAGAGAATATGTAACTTTTCATATTTACTTCAGTACCAAGCACGTTCCCAAACAGGTAAGAATAATAAGTAGTTGTACGTGTTGTCTGTGTAGAAAAAGAATTTTTTATTATATGCTGATGTGTGATTACAAAATTCTGTTTTAATGATGTAGATTATACATGTAGTCTTCTCTTTAAATATTGTTATGAACTACATTGAAGAGTGGGTTAGATGCTTTAAAATGAGTAAAACAAAAGCTCTTTCAGCGACAATAGGTACTTGATAACGTAATGACATTACTTTATAATATTTGTGATTATCCAATATAACGTGAATTATAAATGTGTTAAAGGATATAATTTTATTAAATGGTGATTACATACATATATGTTTAAATTTAATTTTAATTTAAAAAATTCAAACAAGTTTAGACAATGATTGTTTTAGGTTACAGAAAATGCTCACAAATACGTCCTAAATATAATTCAATAAAATTATAAACTGTACAAGGTTAATTAATTGCAATTGCTTTTGTCGTTTGTACTTTTTTTAAGAACTTTTGAAAAATGTTTTTCATTAATGATTAATCATTTTTATTAAAAAAATACTAGTTTTCTTGCTAAGCACAGAGCTTTAAAATGCCTCTTAATTGTTTAAGATTTGTGTAACGTCAATTTACTTTATAGTATTTAATTGTTATCTACATATATAATTAAAGATTTTTTTTTAAAATATTACTTTAGAACGCTATAAACAATAGCAATTTTTAGTGAACACAAGAACCGCAAAAACAAAAATGGGATAATGGGATTGATGTTTGAAGGTAAATTAACACAAATATAGTTTTTATAACTATCGTGAATAATAGAAATAATGTAATCAATACGTTTTTCTAAATTATTTAACTTTAAATACGGAATTTTTTTAAAATTCGCATAGAACAGTATCAACATTAAACAATATTATTAAGACTAAGTAAAACAGAAATTAATTATTGGATTAGAACTTACGAACATAATTAACTAAAATAATTATTTCTAAAATAATTAAAAAATTATTTTTAATTATTTATGCGCGAATTTCAAAAAAATATTAAATCTTTAGTCATAATAATAATATAAGAATGTTAAAAATGCCATAAACCGTCACTTACATGCACATTTATCATTAAAATATTTAAAGTGTAGTATTTGGTCGCTATAAAAGTTGAACATTTGCATGGCATAATATGTCTTTTGTATGCTACACATTATTATTATTATTAATTTATGTATCTTGTAAATTGTCCAAATGCTTGTTTTTACTGAAATTCATTAATTTTTTTGAATAGTAAATGGAAGAAATTTTATAAACTACAGGAACTTTATAACAATCTGTTTCTCACGTAATATATGTTATGCAACCCACATTTCTTGGATTGGTATAAACTAAAACCCAAATTACTAAATGAGAAATATTTTGTAACTTCTAAATTAAGGTTAACTAATTAATTAAAGAAGGTAACACGTGAACAAGAATACACTTTTATTTGAAATATAAATAGATAATAACTATTATTTAAAACTTATAACCGCAAGGTTTCAATTTCAGTACCTACATCCAACAGATAAAACAATGTTTATAAAAGTAAATATTTACTAACAGACAAATACTTTTATTTTGTATGAAGCAAATCACCACTTGCAATTTTCTTCTGTTCCAACAAGTATTCTTTTGTGTGAATGTGTAAACTAAGCAATAACATTTGATTAGTTTAAATCTTCGACCATTAAGTGTTTTATGGTCAAAGGTTTAAATGTAATGTACCTATGTAGATAGACTGTCATTAAAATAATACTGATTCTGTTTTTTAAGTTTTTATTTTTGTTCTGTATTTTTTTCTTTCTACTTTTGTGTTTCTGTTATCAAATATTGTACAATGTAAACTAAAGTGACCAGATTTGAAATGTCCAATAGATAAGAACTCTAATATGTATTAAAAACCCAAATCAAATTTGTTCATGTGTAAAATATGTATATTTATAATAATAATACTTAATATAAAAACGTAACGATAATTTATTTTTAAAAAAATAGAACACCAAGGAAATATATTGTTTGGTTTTAAAAACAACATACATTGATTAAAGGAAATAGAAACACTAAATTTCTAAGCAATTTGCTGCGTAAACAACTTGCTTTAAAATATCTGTATTATAAGATGTTTTCAGAATTCATTAATGATTTTACATATACATATACAGATGGAAAATTGACTTTCAAGTCGTTTTATATAAGTGTTGTAAGGGACTTTTATATTAAAGACGAGGGTCATTTGAGGGACATTTGCTGATGAAAAATCTAAAATGTGGGATTGTCTCTCCAAATGAGGAACGTATGGTCACGTTAATGTTCACGAATCTTTCAGTACCGTGAGTTAATTTTTTTTCGACCATAGTTTTGTAACGTAATGCTAACAATTAGCTGATAAAATTAGTGTTAACATGTATTTTATGCAATTTTGTATTAGTGCGTATAAACTACGCGTTATTTTTAAGCACTCAAACATTACATTTGCTCTTACTAATTTGTAAGTGATAAGTAAAAGTAGACGATATTATTATAATTTTGAGTCCTGTATAAAATATAAGAAGATTGGTCTTTACGTGTTTTACTTAATTATTCTTTGACGCAAAGTTGAAATGTTTATAGTTAGAAACATAGATAACAAACAAAAAAGAATATTTTTAGAGAAGGGAATACAAACGGAACTTGACATAGAAAACAGATACATTGTTATAGTTAAAGATATGTTTGCAAAATTGGATTTTAAACTATCTCTAATAATTTACGTTTGTAAATCTTTTGTCATTGATCTAGTTTGTTATAGTGGTAGATATACCTAACCTATATCATTTTCAGGTTGATGATAGGTTCGAATTTTTTCGCCTGCAATTCAATTTTAGTATATCTAACAGTAATTATTTTGTTAGCAATAATTAATTCTTTTATTTTTTATGAGGTAAAATTACTTAATGTTTGTTATAAGTTTCTGTGTTGCTTGGGTTAATAAATTTATTGAGAAAAAATATTTAAAAAAATTAAATCTCTCAGTATACGTCGAGGAGTATACCGCTAAGTAAATTTTGTACACCAGATTTCCATTTTGTTTTTGATTTTCAGTAATTTCCAATGATTTTCACTGATTTCCATTGATTTCAAATTATTTCCAATGGAAGAAACTTATTTCATTAAATAAAGTCTATGCTCACGTGCAGCACGAAACGTAGCTATATAAATAGTATTAAGTGGTTTGTTTTGCCCCTCCTAAACGAAGAATAATACTAGTTAGAATCCATACTTTAATTCAGCCTGATTAGTTATTTTATATCAGTTCATTAGGCACTGTAAAATCAAAACAACACAAAAAAATGTATTTTTATAAAAATGTGGGTGACTAGTTTTTAACACCGATGGGTAATAAATAGATGTTAAAATCGATCTGTAAAATAATCAATTCAAAAAATTGACTGGTTTTTAAATTTTAGTAATTTTAATATTTCTGCAGATAATGTTTATGAGCTTAATTCCTGTAACTAGCAAACATGCGAACAATGGCATTACAGCTCTTTCACCCTCAACTACTTAATTACCGTTCTATAAGAATTTTGCAAAAAATAGTAACTAGGGTTTAATGATAGATTTTGTGAGAAGCGTTATAAATAATATTGAACAGTAGAACAAGAATCTACATTTAGGAGCCGCTCAGACGATTCTACTGCTCTAAACAAATGTCTTTTTGTCGTTTTAAAAACGGTAAAAAACATTTCGAATGCGGAAAAAGTCTACCGCAAACAAAATTTTTTGGGGACATGGCATGATCGTCACATTTTTATTATTTTGTCAAACTTGAATAGAGGTTTTTGTAATTCACCAGTGTTCTAAACCTATACGTCATACATTTTTGTTTCTTTTGTAAAAATCTCTAATTTAATTTCTATTATTTTTACCTAGCCAAAATACTAATTCAAAAAAAAAACGCACCGAGTTATAACTTTCTTATTTGAAGTTCAATTGCAACGAGCGCTACATCAAATCAAAAGGTTCAAACAGTATTACAGAAAAGATTTTTGGTAACCCGACCTTCCAAGAATTAACAGTATTCTGAGTTCAAAAACATAGCACACTCTGTGTGATTTCTAAAGAATTCCAACAATTTCCAATGATTTCTTCTGATGTCCGCTGATTTTAAAGGATTTCCAAAGATTGTTATTGATTTTTATTAACCTGTACACTGATTTTCACAGAGGTTTACCCCTCGGTATCCGTTTTTCAAAAATATTCAAATCAATCACTAATTAAAAGCAGTCAGAGAAAAGCTTTCTACACTATTTTCAAATACTAATTACAATGCACTTGAAGAGTTCAAAAACTCATGTAAATGTTGAAAATAATTCGTTCTGAAAATTCGTGTTTAAAACACTGAAAAATGTTTATCACATTTGAATTCAAAGATAAAAAATTTCAGAATATGTTCATTGAGTTAACGATTTAAAATATGAAACGAATACGACTATTGTAACAACAATATGTAGTGAATATGACGTTTTCATATAAAATGCAATTTTTACCTAAATATAAAAAGAATTACAAAATATGCATTTTTTTATTGCACTAATAAATTCTATGCTTTATGAACAGAAAAAAGTGCTTAACATATAGTTGAAGGACCAAAATTAATTTATAGTTATTAGATTTTATTTTAATGATAATGATTCTGTGTAAAGAAGTAATAAAATTGTATTTCTGAAATTTTCATTATAATTTTTTTTTTAACTAATTTTGTTTTGCTTTATAAAATGCTTTTGTTTGTTAGTAGATTTTTTATTGTCAATGTCTAATTTTGTCTAGTAGATATTTTTTCAAAGTTTTTACAAATATTTTTAATTACTTATTGTACATATGTATATAATCAAAAAATTGGCAGTTTAAAACGCTCTTTTGAACGCTTGACATATCCAAATAAAAAAAGATAAACAGGTACGTACGTACGTAATATTCATACATAGTAAATTTATTTTACGAGATGGCTCTGCCATCGTATTTCACTAGTGTTGATAAACATGTACTTTCCTAGACTTCTTATATCGAGTTTTGTGTGCTATAAACAATTTCGTACAATTTTTTCTGGCGATTTAAAAAAAAATTTGAATACATAATTTTATTTTAATCTAACGAATGAATTCACCTAATTACAATTTTGTTTTGATGCAAGTGAATACATCGATAGATCCTAATGATTTGACTAACAATCTAAAAATCACAATAAAATTTTATGAAGCATGTCAAAATCCGATCGGTGTTATAATAAGCACAACTTTTACGATGTGGAATCTACGAGATTTTGTGTCGTTATATAAACAAGATTTTGGATCGTATTACTATAATTGTTTATCAAATATTTACACATTTAAATTTCAGAAAATTTTAAACGAATGTAATTCGTTTTTTTTTCGTTTTCTGAAGTTATTTCTGAAAATTTTAAAACAAGTTATTGATTCATGTTTGTTTGCTGTCGTTATAAAATTTAAGATAATAACTTATTTTTTTGATTGTTAAAAACTGACTGCTTTATTTAAGGACCTAGGCAAAATTTTGAAAAAAGAACTCTTCAATTATTTGAAGATAATTATTCTAGGAATTTTGAGGCAAATTTGAAATGTTTGTAATAAGAAACATAGATAACAAACAAAAAAATAAATTTTAAATGCCTGAATATAATCTGACACTCAGCCACTTTTTCATAGATGAAGATTTTTTCAAAGTAGGATTTTGTTGTTGAAGAGTATAGAATTTAACGTACGTTTTGTTTTTTTCGATGTTGTTTACTGTTTCGATATTATTAACAAAAACAAGTAAAATTAAAAAACATTTTTTTATAGCTTCATTATTAATTTATGAAAAAAAAAGAATGTCCGTCAAATTATATTAAATAGAAGCTTCGTTTTCTAGATTTTATTTTATTTTTGATATTCACTTCTAAAGCCGTAATCTATGTCAAAAGTTGTCACATTTTTCCATTGTAAGATGTGTTGCTTTATACACTGTACAGAAGACCTTATGTGGAAGACGTTTACCATTTATCTCATTTTATGCGTTTTTATTTTTTTAATCAATTTAAATGAAAACAAAAATTTAATCAATTACATATACCTATACGGGCCGTAAAAGTTTTCATCATTTGAAGCAAACTTGTTAGTAAAAATCGTGAGTGATTTTGACTATTTATAGTATTATGTTTATATTGATGAAATTATCAAATTGTTGAAACTTTAAAACTGTTATTTGAAAATTTGATTTAATAACTACTATTTATACCTTTGACATTTTATTTTACTCTTTAGTAAATGCGATTTTTTTTATTTATTTAACCTTGCCGGTGAGTAAATTGAAATTGGTGCTAAATTAGTGGTTTCTAAAAGTTTTCAGATACTAACGAAAATAAACTTGGGGTGTTTACTTTGCTTTTGTAGACATTTAGATTTTCGTCTAAAATTTGAGTCACGACAAGACTAAATACACAATGTCTACATTTATTTCAATAAATAAGCAATATTTATAATAATTTTGCAGTTCTAGGTTTGAATAGTGCCTGTAGTAACACGAAGTTGCGTTTGCACAGACTGATTCGGAATACCCATTAATATGTCTCAATATTTTCAAATCCTTTGTTGTGTAACATTTTGTTAGATGGCACTTTTTTTAATTACTTTGTTTAAAATACGGTTATTGTGTATTAAATAAACTAATTTGTATTAAGCATGGATCACCGCTTATTTATTTTAGATAGAGTACCCATATAACTTAAATTATTAAAATACATACTGGAATAGGGTTGTAAAGTTTTTTTTTTTTAATTATTACTGTAATATGACATTTTTAATATTGTGCTATTTATTGTAAATGAAAAAACTTAAGAATTATTTCTTCTGGCATTTAACATTTTAACTTACTTAACACATGCATTAGTGCTTTTAATAAGTAGTTTCCAATTTAAAATGTTTGGAAGCGCTGCTTTAATATATCAAAAGCGGTTAACTTACAGGAATGCATCCACATGATGTGTAATTTTAAATTCAAATAAAAATAACTTTTTTTATTTATTTTTTTATTAATTTTTTGCAATGCACATGTATGTAAAAATAATGAACAAAACCCTCGCTTTAGAAAGAATATTATCTTTCAACAGACTTATACAATTAATTAAATATCAAGTACAAGCTTGTTTAGTTTTTTTTTCTATAATGCATGAAACTAATGTATTTATCTTTACATCATTCCTTACGAAGTTTCTTTGTTTCTTACCTGAATAATATTTATAGTCAAGAATAGTCATTAATCAGGCAATTAATTAAATTATTACCTTCTTCAGTATAAGGACAAAACATTATATGGTTTTTCTTAAAAAGGGAATAAATATATAATGAAAAGATTTGTGACGGGTTTAATTATAATTTGCGTTATTAGTTATTACCGTCTTACTACTAGTTTATTTTAATAACTATACGTGTATATAATAGAGATATAAGTAATAAACTCTTATTTTTGTTTTACAGTTAATAACTTCAGATGTTGATGAAAATAGAAAAAACGTTTCTATTCATGTACTCAAAGAGCTTCTTGATAGTTTCCCGCACATCATCTTAGAATGAAAAAGAATCTCTTTGAGTCTTTTATGATTGCTTGTCTGTTATAATTATACGAATAAGAACGTTTTATGAGTGTTGTATATTTTTATTTTGCTTGTATATAATTATTTTTCTCTAAAGGTAAAGTAAAATAGTTACTTTAAATTCATATTATTTTTAGAAAACAATATATTTATTATATAATACACCAAAGAATAATATAATAAATTCAAGTTTTTTTAATTCTGTTTGTTTATTAAGGAAACTGAGAAGTAGTATGTGTACAAAATTAACTAATGGGATACGTTAATCCAATAGTGTGTAGCATAGTGTCTACGATTAAAAAATAAAAAGTAATAAACCTTGGTTAAAAGAAATAAAAAATCAATTTTTTTGTTTAATACTTACTAAAAACTGTGTTATCTATATAAACTAGAATCTCCAACAATACGATGGCTGTAAGCTATAATTACTATTTGTAAAAAAGCATACATACTTCAATGGTTAACAAACGATTTGTGAACTTAAAACAGTTTGAAGAATATATTGTGATTCAAACTCGGTACTTTTAAGTAGCAATTACTAGTATAAATGGTAAAGGTCAGGATGTCATACAATCACATTTTTCGAATGTAAATTTTATAATAAATTTTAGGTATGGTGTTATTGATGTATTTAATATTAAGGCTTCGTTTTAAATACGTTTTTTGAATTTAATCTCTATTTACGTACTTTGTTTATAAATTTGTTGGGGATAAGTTGCATATGCTTGCAATTATTATTGTTTAAGTTTTTAATCAATTGCTTGTTTCTTACACAGAATTAATAATTGGCTACAAATTTTTTAAAACAATTGATAGTAAGTATTATAAAACAATTCTGTGCTGCTTGTTGTTTGATATTCGAAGACATCATAGGGTAAAGAGACATGCATTTCTTCTGGTCAGAAGTATATTTTTACACTTTTTTACTTCAAAGTTAATGACGTTTTAGTAAAACTGTCAAGTTATATGAAAATTTTTTTTTTGCTTAATTTTTTTTTAATTTGACACGTTCATTACAAATTGGCAACGGAATATCTTTATGTTAAATACAAGAAAACTTAACCGAATTACTACCCTCTGCAGTTCTTAAAACTGATATTATTGGGAATAATTTGATAAGTGCTATTACTGATGAATAATTATGTAAGAGTTGCACTTGGCAAAAAAATTAAGAAAATAAAAGTTGTTGTATTTGTCAAGAACTTTATCGTCAATAGCATATTTTCAGTTTATTTTACAAATATTATTATAAAGTTTATTAAAGTTTGCAAACTAACCGCAAACAATTTCTTCTTTAACACATTGTAACAAAATGATGTTAGGAAGAAATCTTTCATCTTCCACAGTGTGACGCAATTAACAGTATTTAATAAATGGTGTCATTTTAGTGTAAATCTATATCATAAAAATGTTTTTTAATTCAGAACGAACAAAATAACTAAAGTAAACAAAAGCGGATTTAAATAAAATGCAAAAAGATAAGAAACACGGTTGTACTTGTGTTTCTCGTAAGTAGAGTTCATACGTATTTAAATAAAACTGGTGTGGTCACAACACGACTTTCCTATAAGGAATTATGAAGGAATGTCTACATTTTTTTAAAATTATATTGTCATAAAACCATTTTGAAGGGATATCTACATGTTTCTCTTGACTTTCTAGAGTGTTATAATTTTTTTGAAATTTTTTTCCTCGATTTCATTAAAAATATAATCAAAATATGGCAAATTAAGCTTATGTTGCCATATTGACTAACTCCTATATTTGTGCGCTTCGATATTGCTTTATCTTTTAGTAAATCAGTAAAAATGATTATTTTTAACGTATCTTGCTTTCCCTTCAAGATATGGAATGTTTTTTTTTTTAAAATCGTTGCAGACAAGATTCAAACCTAGATTATATTTGTGAATTCATTTTAAATTATAAATAAAATATCTAATACACTGTTAATGTTAGAAATTGTTTTTATTTGAATAAATTCTTAGGAAGAATTATCTCTATAAAAAACTTTAAAAATAATTCGAGTAATTTACATACGTATAAAATTATATAAATAAAAACTGTTAAAAATGGCGGATACACCTGCTTTCCGTTTCTTATCAAACCCATTTTTTGATAGAACCGAGAGAATACAAAAAGCCAGCTTCATACCAAATTTCAATTTACTAGGACTTTTCCCTCGAGAGTTATCGTGTGCACATCAAAAGATAATCTAAGGAAAACGCAGCACTCCGTCTATAAACAAGTCACAAGAATATAGAAACAAATGTTATTTTTAACGTATCTTGCTTTCCCTTCAAAATATGGAATTTAAAAAAAAAGCTATTTTTAACAATTTTTTTTATATAATTTTGTACGTATGTAAATTATTCGAATTATTTATAGTTTTTATAATTTTTTCTAATAATTTACTCAAATGAAAATATGTCTAACATCAACAGTTTATTAGATATTTAATTTGTAATTTAAAATGAATTCACAAATATAATATAGTTTCGAATCCTGCCTGCGACTATTTTTTTTACTTATTTACTAAAGAGGTAAGTAATATCAAGGCGCACAAATATAAGGGTTAGTCGATATGATCTTAATGAAATCGAGAAGAAAAATTTCAAAACAATTATAGCATGCTAGGAAATCAATACAAACGTGTACATATCACTTTAAAATGGTTTTACGACTACATAACCTTAAAAAAAATATGTAGACATTGTTTTATCATTCCTTATAGGAAAGTCGTGTGGTGACCACATCAGTTTTTTTAACTTAATTCTAGCACCAAAATTACATTAAATCACAAAAACGCTATTTTCATCAAATATTTAAATATTATATCTAATAACATCAATTAATAAATCAACAAAATCAACAAACCATTAATTTAAGGTGGCTTCAAATAATTCAATATTATTTTGTAAATAATGCCTTATACGATTTGCAAAATTTCTGTTAACGTTTTCTAAGATTTTAGGCGTGATTCATCTATAAGCTTTACGTATCCTCTCCCAATCCATCGTTGAGGTTAAAATTCCATAGTGGGCAGGAGCTCCGTCATGCAGGAACCATGAATTTAAGTGCCTATCGAAAAAAAGGACCCACTACATATTGTTAAAAAAAAATAATAATAGTAATAGTTGTGATTGTTTATAAACCCGTCATTATGAAACGTTTCCAATTTTTCAGTAAACCAACGGCTTAAACGATTATCAAAAAGTTTCTGGTATTTTTGATACCGGTATGGGTAAAAATGAACGCTTTTAATTATACACCAAACTGATGTCCTGCTAACTTCTGCATTTTCTTCAATTTAGTTAGCATTTCTTTTTGGGTCTTCAACCAAAGCTGTCATTATTATTTCCTTATTGTGATCACTCAGGACTGATCTACCCCGAAAAGGTATAGAATATGCCACACTCTCCCCTGAGGACACGAATCTTGCAAGAAAATTTTCAAATTCAGTTAAGCCCGGATGGCGTCTATCAAAATACATCTCTTTGTAGACGCTCGAAGCCAATAACAAGTTCCTTAAACATTCACCAAGAATTAAAATCATATATATCAATTCGTTATTTGGAAAACGTTACGTTTTCGATTAGATTTTAATCTTTTTGAACAAAGCGAAGACGATACTTTGTCAAACAGAAATAATTTGCAATTAAACTAACGTATGTCGTCAGCGTATTCCAATGATTATTTGCATGGCAACTCTGTTAAATATAGTTATGATTAAAGAACAGCGAACTCTTGGAATAACATTTTAATACCCAATCGCAATAATAATTAAACATTTGAAGCAAATTATGTTATTTTTTTGTGGTTTATTTTAATTTTAGTGCAAGGATTGAGCGAAAAAACAAGGCAATTCAACTTCAAAACTATTACCTATAGGTATAAGACTTATTTAACAAAAATTAAAGTAATGGAAAGCTTATTTGTGAAAAAATATACAGGGTATTCCATTTAAAACATCGACAATCGCAAATTTTGTCGCTCCGCTTTTAACGATTCATTAGATTTTTTACTGAATGTTAATTTTGGCAAGAATCTTTAAAAAAGATTAAGTTGGTTAAAGTCTTAACAAATTTGACCTAAATTTGAATATAGACTTTAAAAATATTGTTGCGTTTTTATTACTTAAAAACTAATTATTTAAACGATTAAAAATTATGTTTACTTATTCTAGAAATATGTACACTTTTAAATTAACCGAACTAATTAAATTTAAAGATCTAAGGATAAAAACTGACAGAAATTTATATAAAAACAATAATATGCTATCACTTACGCGACGATAAGATAAAGTCACTAACTTTTTTGTTTATACTAAAGGTCACGTTCACTCGATTCGGTGTACACTGTTATTTATTTAAAACTTCGCACGTGCTAATCACTTATTTATCTTCACTTGAATAATCTTCTTAATACAGCTGCATTCGCGTTACGACAATAACTAACCTACGATCTGTCTCGTCGTTATACATAGACATACGGAAATCCTTCTCGAGCGCTCCCTACTTTTTGCTATAACTTCTAGAAAAATAGATAACAGCTTCTAGAAGGCTCTTGCATTTGCAAGTAATTTCTCGAACGTTTCACTGTCTCCTTCTTAGGACTGTTTTGTCCCAGAACAGGAGACTGGATGCGACACCGGTAAAAGGGATCGTGGCGATAGCGGCAGCTTCCTCCATTTCGGCAACTTCCTTAACCATAAAAGTAACAGTCAATGAACTTTTCCCGACTCAATACTCTCCTCGGTTGGTAACTACAGACCAACACTTGAATGCCTGTTCCTCGGAAGACGACCTCCAACATGTTTCGAACTGTCCTCCAATTCAGTTGATCTAAGCCACAACCAAGCTTGGGTACTGCCAATTTCTTAACATGATGGAACTCCATTTGTCTCTTGAGACTCTATAATGTTCGCCACAGATCTTTATATAACGGTTTGACACGTGAGTATTTCTTGGTGACCAAATAGAAAACGAAGCGTCCGTCACCACGTAGTCCTAAAACTTTTCCGACTGCCGGTTGCTGTCTTCGTAATTCATCTAGCTGCCCAAACTTCTTTTTAAACACGACTGCAACCCCTTTGGACATGTCAAGGTCCTCACTCACGCAATGTGCGATTGCGTAATTTTTTTGTGTCTGGAACAGGTCTTGTTGTTCCTCGGTGGTAACTCCGAACCTAGCTTTTCCAGAACCTCCGTATAAGTTCATAAACTTCTCGAACTCCATTTCTTCGATTGGATTCCTGGTTCTGCTACTTATTACTCTGGTTCGGACCTGAACTTGCGCATTGTGGTTATCGCCAGCAAACGGGGCTAGACGATCGACGTGGACCACTTTTGGCTTGCCTCTGGGCGGTTTTTGGATGCGGTATATAACGTCGTTAATACGCTGCACGACTTCATAGGGGCCCTCCCATTGCCTTTGCAGCTTCGGCGACAAACCACGTCTCCTTTGAGGGTTATACAACTAGACCATATCGCCAGGTTGAAACCCACCATTTTGCGCCTTGACGTCATATCTTGTTTTCATCCTGTCGCTGGCAATTTGTGTGTTTTTACGAACCTCTTCATGTACTTCGTCTAACCTCTTGGCTAGCTTGCTGACGTAATCTTCTCCAGCAACTTCTTCTTCCGGTCTTCGCCCAAATTGAAGATCGCATGGTAATCTTATCTCACGACCGAGCATGACACAGGATGGTGTTTGGCCTGTGCTTTCGTGAACGGATGATCGGTATGCCATTAAGAAAAGGTGCAAGTACTGATCCCAGTCTCTTTGGTGTTCGGACACTACCTTGGCTAAGTACTTGCCCATTGTTCGATTCATCCGTTCAACCATGCCGTCAGATTGAGGATGGAGAGGCGTTGTATTAGTCTTCTTAATTCCTAACAGTTGGCAAACTTCTTGAAACAGCCCAGACTCAAAATTGCGGCCCTGATCGGAGTGTAATTCCAACGGAACTCCAAACCGGCAAAAAAACTCTTTTACTAATACGTCTGCGACTGTAGCTGCTTCCTGATTGGGTATGGCGTAAGCCTCCGTCCATTTCGTGAAATAATCCATCGCCACCAGTATGTATTTATTTCCCAAATCGGATTCTGGGAACGGCCCTGCGATGTCAATCGCTACTCTTTCCAAAGGGCTTCCTACGTTGTATTGTTTCATGGGTGCTTTGCGCTTTCTCGCTGGACCATTTCCTGATGCGCAGACTATGCATTTACGGCACCATTTCATGACGTCCTCTTTGCAGTTCATCCAGTAGAATCGTTCTCGCACTTTACCCAACGTCTTCTTAATGCCAATGTGTCCTCCTGATGTCCCATTGTGGAGATGCTTCAACACTTCTGGCACTCTGCACTTTGGCACTACCAACTGTAGTCTGTTTCCCGTGCCCTCGGCACTTTCTAGGGATCGCTTAAGAAGACCGTCTTCTACTATCAAAGAGTCCCACTGCGCCCAGTACGCTTTGATGTTTTTGCCCAAAGCACTCACTTCTTCCCAGGTTGGTCGTCGCCCGCTTTCTTTCCAGTCCAGGAGTAGTCTTATTTCAGGATCGTCTTCTTGTTCGCGACGTAAGTGCTCAGGTTCCCACTCATCATCAACCATAGCAGTTCTCCGGAGGCATTCGACTTTTTCTTCCAGTCGCGAAAAATGGCTGCAGTCCGCCGGACATGGTCTTCTGGACAAGGCATCAGCGTTCCGATGACTGCTTCCGGCACGGTGTTCTGTGTCATAGTCATACTCTTGCAGTCTCTCGATCCATCTTGCTACTTGTTCTTCTGGGTTACGGAACTGCAGTAGCCATTTTAAAGCGGCGTGGTCTGTTCTCAGTAAAAATTTTCGTTCATACAAATACTTGTAGAAATGTTCAATGGACTTAACGACTGCTAACAGCACCCTCCTAGTCACGCAATAATTTCTTTCTGGCCTGGACAAAACCTTGCTAAAGTACGCGATAACCTTTTCTTGTCCATCTTGAACCTGCGAAAGGACCGCGCCTATGGCCAGATTGCTTGCGTCGGTATCCAAAACAAATTTTCCATCTTCCCTTGGATAACTCAGAATCGGCGAAGTGACTAGGGCTTGTTTTAGTTGATTAAAAGAATTTTCGCAGTTTTCATTCTATCTAAATTCTGCTTTTTCTTCGGTTAATTTTGTCAATGGTTTGGCAATATTGACAAATCCGGGTACAAATCTCCTATAATAAGTGCACAACCCAAGGAAACTTCGGACCTGATGTTTGTCGATCGGTCTTGGCCATGCTTGCACTGCTCGGATTTTGTCTGGGTCAGCCCTTACTCCATCTCTAGATACGACGTGGCCAAGGTATTGGACTTCCTTCTTAAATACGTGGCACTTCTTTGGGCTCAGTTTGAGGTTAGCCCCACGTAATCGCTGGAACACTTCCTTCAAGTTGTTCAAGTGTTCTTCGAACGACCTTCCAACCACGATCACGTCGTCCAGGTAAACCAAGCACGTCTTCCAAGGCAACCCGCGCAAGATAGTCTCCATCAAACGCTCGAACGTTGCAGGAGCGTTACACAGGCCGAAGGGCATTACAGTGAACTGCCACAAACCAGTTCCGATCGTAAAAGCTGTTTTTTCGCTATCCTTGGATTCTAATTATACCTGCCAGTATCCACTCTTTAAATCTAACGTAGAAAACCACTGGGATCCTGACAGGGTGTCTAGCGTATCGTCAATTCTGGGTAAAGGGTAGCTGTCCTTTTTGGTCACGTCGTTTAGCTGTCTGTAATCTACACAAAACCTCGTTGATCCATCCTTCTTCTTTACGAGTACCACTGGGGATGCCCATGGGCTACTTGAAGGTTCAATCACGCCCTCTCCATATCCGTAATTATTTGTTCGGCTTCTTCTCTTTTCGCCAAAGGAAGTCTGCGTGGATGTTGTCGTATCGGCCGAGCGTCTCCGGTATTAATTTTATGTTTCACCACGTTAGTTCTTCTTTTGGAGCCACTCTCCAGCGCGAACACATCTTGGTACTCTTGGATCAACACTTTAACTTTAGCCAGCTGGTCATGGCTGAGGTTTTCGCATTTGGTGGTAAGAATGTCCAATAGATGTTGTGGACACTTCTTCGGCGACGTATCTTCGTTCGACTTCACGCATCTCACAATTTGTGATACTGGCGTGCATTGGCCTACCACGGTCTTCTTTTTCAGCGTTACAGGAGCTGAGTTGATGTTTAAGATCCTTACTGGCATCGTGTTCTTTACTCGTACTAAAGTTCTGCCAACGAGTAGTCCCTTTTCAACTAAACCGCCCTCCATTGGTTCAATCGCGCGTATGTAGCCTTCCCGGAGATTTCCATCTAGGCGTGCCATCACCACACTTTCAGTCCTTGCAGGCAGAGTCACGTCTTCACTCAATAAGACTCGCACGGCTGCCTTCTCTGACGAATGAAAAGGAATTTCTTCATTGTCGATCTTCAGGACATCGTTCTTCATATCCAAATGGAACCCATACTTCTTTATCACGTCCATTCCCAGGATAATTTCTTCCGTGATGTCGGCTACCAGTACTTGATGGTCGAGTACTCCATTTCCCAAACCAATGGTTACTTTGACTTGTCCGTGAGTAGGTATTTCGTCGCTCGTCGCTCCCGTGTCAACCAGTAACTGAACGCTTCTTCCATTAATCTTGCCATCGAGATAAATGCTATGCAACTGCTCCCTAGGCGATGCCATTTGAATGGTAATCTCCGGGGCATGGCTCGTTGAGGTCGACTTTCGCCCCATTCGGTCGACCCGTTCTAGTTTTTCGGACGCTCTTCTGGCCTTCTTTTGGGCTTAGTACAACGGCGTCGTACGTGGCCCACTTCTCCGCAGTTCCAGCACGTCAGTTCTCTTCCTCGAGTTTCTCGTTCCCGAAATACCCGTCGCACTATGTCTTCAATGCTTTCTTCTGTGTGCGAGGATACTTCTGCAGCACAACGGAGCTTATGGCTGCCTCGGTGCGGCGCTTGTTTCGCCGCCTCGAACTCCAAAGCATGGGTTAATGCGTCATCCAACGTCTTCGGTCGAGCTAACCGGAGAGTCTGCTGTGTTTCGCTGTCTCGGAGGCCGTCTACAAAGGTTTGAATAGCCAACTGCTCCAAGAAGGTATCTGGCGCTGTAGGATACGCAAGCCGTGTTAATCTAGCGATGTCAGCCTCAAACTCTTGAAGACTTTCGGCAGCTTTCTGAACCCGACTTTTAATTTGAGCTTGATAGACTTGTTGAAGATGGGCATCTCCATATCTCATTTCTAATCGTGATATTAAGAGTTCGTAATTTTCTTGCAGGTGGTCCGGAACAGTTTGTAAAATTCCCAGCGCTTCTCCACGTAAGGACACTATTAAAGACGTCGCTTTCTGCTTGTTTCTCCAACCATTAGCAGTAGCTGCGGCTTCAAACTGCTTGTAGTAGGTTGACCATGGAACTTTACCATCAAAATTCGGTGGTACAACTTTGAACTTGTGAGTGTTTTCTTCTCGATGGTCCATTATTAAATCTTCACTCGTGACGCTTCCTTCACCGTGACAATTCATTTGGGTCATTCTTTCTTCAAGCAGTTGTATTCTTTCTTTCATTTTTTTCTCTAGCCCGTCTTCTATGGTTCTTGAATTTTCTTTTAACTTCTCTTCTAACTTGTCTTGTACTTCTTCTATTTTGTCATTCACAGAATCGCAAATTTCTTCTTTTAAATTTAGCATATCTGCTTGGGTTTCCTCTTGCGCAATTCTGATTTGCTTTCCTACACTAACTTGTATTTGTTCCTCAATAGTCTTTATTTGATTTTCCATGCTCGCTCGTATTTCTTCTTTCAAACTTCTAGCATTTTCTTCCATTTTTCTAGAATTTTTTTCCATTTTCTGAGAATTTTCGGACAGTTTTTCTTGGATATTTTTATTCATCATCGAGAATTTCAAGTATTTTTGAATCCATTTTAACTGCTTGCAAACGCGTCACCGGCATAAATTTAAATATAACACGAATATAAAGTTTAAATACACTACTTTTTAAAATGCAGTTTTTGTATAACACAAAATTTTAATAACGATCCACTTGTTAATATTAAACCACTAGTGTACGGAAACGAATTCAACTAATATCGCGATCACGCACTTGTTAAAAGAAAAAGTTTAATAAACACTATTTTATACTTTATAAATAAACACGCGTATCGCAAACTTAAAAGTTATTTACGTAATCAATGTTTTTATTACGGGAGCGATATCAAATAACTTAATGGTATTCACACTAAAAATCGCGAACGGTTTGTTCTATTCGATACCTCAACACCTGACGCCACTGTTGCGTTTTTATTACTTAAAAACTAATTATTTAAACGATTAAAAATTATGTTTACTTATTCTAGAAATATGTACACTTTTAAATTAACCGAACTAATTAAATTTAAAGATCTAAGGATAAAAACTGACAGAAATTTATATAAAAACAATAATATGCTATCACTTACGCGACGATAAGATAAAGTCACTAACTTGTTTGTTTACACTATAGGTCACGTTCACTCGATTCGGTGTACACTGTTATTTATTTAAAACTTCGCACGTGCTAATCACTTATTTATCTTCACTTGAACAATCTTCTTAATACAGCTGCATTCGCGTTACGACAATAACTAACCTACGATCTGTCTCGTCGTTATATATAGACATACGGAAATCCTTCTCGAGCGCTCCCTACTTTTCGCTATAACTTCTAGAAAAATAGATAACAGCTTCTAGAAGGCTCTTGCATTTGCAAGTAATTTCTCGAACGTTTCAATATAAAATATATGGGGAGTTTTACTTAAAAAAACTGAGTACGGTTCTGTACAGAAGAAATCGAGACTTCCGCAAGATTTAAAATAATCTAAAGTTGTAAACGAGAAACATCTAAACAAAAAATTATCTTAACTTTTTCTTGTAAAATTTTTATTAACGTTCCTATCGTAGAAAGGAGGGCAAGTATAGGCAACTCTGTATCTACGCACGATCTACGCTGAAATTTTTTGTTATCACTGATTCGTAATTTAGAGCAACTATTATACAGAGCATTCTGTATAAGAATCAACACAGACTCATCTTTATACTAAGTTGCACTTATAAGATGTTATGCTTTCAAAGTGAAAACTTTAAATTTCGTAAAAAAACTGATATGTCAGTAATAATGGAACTTAAAAAAAACAAATTTGGTAAGCGTTCTGATTGTACCAAGATCATTAATTGACAGTAAAAAAAATTCAACTCATGCATTTTAAGGGGTTGATAAGGGATGATGTACCCTTAAAATGTGACAGAATATTTTAACCTAGCCGCGGAATTAAAAAATGATCATTTTACTTTATAAGGAATTTAATTCTGAATTCTTAGTCTTGTTATTTTTCAAAAAAAGTTGCCATTTTTTAAGAAAAACTAGAATAACTGAAAAGATGTATTTTAGCAGTGTTATTAAAAATTATCGTAAATTCAATAGTTGGCTATGTCATTAGACGCCAAATTTAAAAAAACATTTCCAATTTTCAATAACATTGCTAAAATATGTATTCTTAATTATTCCGGCTTTTCTTGAGAACGATAACGAAAACCTATAAAATTTTTTATAAAGTAAAAGAATCGTTTTTAAATCTTTCATCAGGTTACAACATTATGTCGCACTTTAAGGGTGCATCATTCCTTATCAACGTTCTAAAATGTTTTAGTTTCATTCATCTTAATGTCGATTAATGCTCTTGGTACACACAGAACTCTTACCAAATTTATTTTATAAGTTTAAGTATTACTGAGATACTCGTTCTTTTCGAGATTTCAAATTTCACTTTGAAAGTCTATAAAGTTCTCATGAGTGAAACTTAGTATAAATTTAAGTTGCATTAAATCACTATCTTGTTGCGTTATGAGTTATGATAATTCATTTTATATAAAAATACCTTTAAAAAATGATTAAAAGAAACTGGAAAACGTTAATTAAATTTTAAAATTATCTTAAAGACGATTTAAAAATTTATTGGAAAACTACAGGTAGGTACATTTATTAATCAGAAGCAGTAAACCATTTAATACGAAACTGTGAACTTGATTTATTCTGGAAACCAATAATGTAACTACAATCCTAAATGAATAGTCAATAAACATCTAAAAACATAGAATTGAATTAAGGTTTACACAATAACACTTAAGATGTGTTGTTTTTTTGTACTGTTTTACAGTAATGTGTTAACATCGTACCTATATGTCTTAATTAGTTAAAAATACGTTCATATCGCTTTCAAGTTTTACTTTTTAACGCGGCTTTCTTAATTTTTTTAGTCTACAGACTGGTTTTGAAAATCTTCGCTTTAAAGTAAAAACTTATGTTGATGTAATTTTTTACATGGTATGCAGTGGCGTAGTCAGTTTTAAAAAAAAGTTTTTTAAGAGGTACTAACTAAACTTATGATTTTATAAATAGGACATCTTGTACATTTTTGTATACAAATATTACGCACAATTTTAGTTTTTAAAAAACGTACAGTATATGTAAAAGTTTTCTTAATTTTGTAACAGTAGACAGATTTTTAACGTTTTTGCTATCATTTATTATTGACGAACACTTGATAACTTGGAAGTTACCTTTATTTCATCTACAATTTTGTAGCATGACATTGCACTATTTAATGCTTCAAACTCGATAACAAAATTATATAAAACGAATCGGTTAATATGAATGGGTTTCAATTTGGAATTTGTGTTATCGTTTTAAATGAAGCATAAAAAAGCGACATCGTTGATTTAAGTAATATTCAATTGACTTACTCATAATTATAGATTAATAAAAACTACTGCAATTAATGGTTTCTTAACATGTAAACAACTGCAGCCTGTTTTACTACACATACAGACAGATGTACAGTAATTACGGCAATTGATCTAGCGATTTTAAAATAAAAGTAACTCATTTAGAAAAATGTATCTAAATATAGAAAAGCTATAGAATATCAATGTTTCTACAGTTACGGGCATATGTTTACGGTTATCTTTATTATTTTTTTTACTATTATTTAGCAAGTATAACTAGCAAATTTAATCTAATTTATTTATAGACTGGGTATTAATGTTTTCTGATCTTTTGTAAATGTACACTGTTAAGGTTAAATTAACAATTTCTTAATGTAGTATAAAAAACTAATGGGAATATACATACATTTTTTAATGAAAACCAGCTTATACACGATGTGAATTTCAAAATTATTCTCTTGCATGTTTCATCAACGTAAACTTTTTTTTAGACAATTATACTATGAATGCATCTACCAAGAAGAAATCATCTCAATCCGTCTATAATTTTAAAATTTATTTCCATTAACTCTCGCATAAAATCGTTATACACGTAGAAAAGGTTATTAATATTACGCAAGAACTACATTCCGTAAAAATTTATGATTCGTTATTATTATAATTATACTTACCTGAAAACCTTGTACTTAACGTTTAGGAATAGCATTTTTGAGTTTCCACCTTCATTATAACGTTATTAACAAATTTTTATTTTCTTTACATTACGCTAAAGAAATTAAGCACTGAACATTGTTAAAGAAAATTTGAAATATAATTGTGCATAAAAATAAACTTCTATAATTAAATTGGTTTTAAGCCGCTGAGTGAAGAAATGATTTGTTTTCTTCTTGAACTAACACAAATCAATCGTGCATTTATAACCACTATTTGAACTTTAATGACTTTTTTTAATATTGAATATTTTTTGTGTTGTTTTCAAATAATGCTTCAGCGATTCTATTTCTAGCGGTTTATTAGTTTATATAGCTTATAATTTTTGTTTTTGTTTTGGAACACAATAGATTCTTTTTATTGGTAGATATGATTACATGTTTTTTTTTATTGTCTTTTATTTGATTTGATAAGTAATTTTATTTTCAAGGTAATTCAATTGTAGTTAGAGGATAAATACTATTAGTTCAACTTAACTGACCGAGATGTAGTCAAAGACAATAATCAATCAAGAAAGGAAATTTATGTTTTATCAAGAATCATACGGCAAATTTTGCCCAGTTGATATTTACACAAAAATACACACACACACGAAGTTAACAATGCTTTATGCAACCGGACCTACGACTATTAAATAATACGCTAATTCTTGTTGCATATTAAATTGAATAATAGCATAATTCTCCACATCGTAATTTCTTACAAAGAAATCACTCTAGATTAGCCAATCATATCTTAGATTTTTAAGAATGATTCTGTGTAGTCTACCCTTTTTTTAGAAAAAAATTGATATTTATTTTGAAACTCGATTATCATAAATTATCAATAGTACGGTTTTTAGCTGTGACCAGGTTCCCTTGCGAGTGCTATCTGGTGACAAATATTAGCTTCTGAACTTAGCTTATACAAAAGGTCTCTAAACTGTGCAATTAATTATTAGTGATATAATTTTATTATTATTATTATTATTTATGTTAGAATATATTTCAAGGAATTTGCGCTTAACGACTAAAGGAATCTGTTATATTTGTAGACACGGTTGATAAAAAAGAAGAAATACAGTAGGATAATGACAAACTATTCTTTTAACGTGTAACAGATTTTTAGCTGGTGATGAAGAAAAATTTGTTGATTAATGTAAGACAATCATGTTAAGAGTATTTTTTTTTCACAGAATACACTGCAAATTGATCAAGGCCATACGCAAAATACTTATCATTTTTAGGCAATATCTATATTTACAAAATAAACATCTGTTTATAGAAACGAAAGAGTTCTCTGCGTTTTTTTTACTTCATTTTTGTTTACAATTTCAAGTTCATTAAACTTTTATTTTTTTCAAAACCTCCTGAGTAAAATTAATTTTGCATTTTTGTTAAGCTACATTCAACCATGTTTTTTGTCATTTTAATTGCTCTAATACGTATTAGTGATCGCTGGTCTTTTTTGCAACTTCTCGTTTTGTTTCAATACATCCATCATTCAACGCATTACTTTTTATTGCTGATTTCTTTTCGGTTTTTGATCAGCAAATCATATTTTAAAAACGTTTGGTAACTACACACAGTTTTGTTTTCATTAGATAATGATATAATTCAAATAACGTGTTATATAAACTTACATGCCACTTTTTTTTGCCAGCATTAGCATTTTCTCTATAGGTCGTAAGCCTTTTTTCTTTAATCAAATGGTCTATATTTAAATCCTGGAACAAAATCTTGATAAAAGATCTCTACGCGTCGTTTTTTGGACTGATTTTTTTTAGAATATATAATATAAAATATTCTGCTTTATTCAATTCTTCTGTCACTGCTGTGCGTTTCTCCTACTATGTCACGCATTTTCTCATAAATCATTGGAGTTGTGTATTAAAACAGGTTAGGGTTTGGGGTAATTTCTGCAAAAGGCACCTCAAGTTCTTTTTGTTTGCTACTATTTGTATGTTCGAATGATTTTTTATGAGGATTTTAAAGGCTAAAAATTATCACTTTTTTTAGACATCACGGCTGGCTCTATCAACAAATATTTAAATTTTTTATCATTATGAGATTTTAAAGTTTTTATCCAAAATCTTGTAAAGATAAGATACATTCAAAATAATATTCGTGGTTGCAAAATGCTACAATTACCATACTTTCTTCATTTCAACAACACTCCACACAGGTCTTAAGTTTAAAGTAAACTCAGACAAATTACTGTCTCTTTTTTGAAATTGATGTTCTTTATTAAATCAATCTTTTATAAAACCTTACAAAATCAAACTGCTCTATAGATGTCATTCTCATTTTCCTAAAAGAAAATTAAGACAATGTAGCTCACTGTCATTTATGTCACAGAGTGCACTGTCAATTCCAATTGTATGACTGAATCTTCTTGTTACTAAAATTTAATTTTGGAAAAAATAAGATGACTTCTGCAGAATACTTTGACAGCATTCTGTATAGGTCTATTCTTCTCTAAACTGTACTCTTAATTTTAATTTCGCAATCAATATCTACATACTCGATTTATTTGTACATCTTTGAAAACGAAGCTTCGTTTTTTTCATTTCGAATTTGGCGTTTTTGCTTCAATTGTGTTTATAGGTGTAATTTATTACTACAATTTAAAATTGTAACTCATGTTTTAAAATTATCTATTTATCTAAACCTACATTCTAAACAAGGAAATTCATTTTATCAAATTCTATATACTATCAAATATAATAACTACACAGCGTAGTATAATCTAAAAATTAAGATAATAATACAATGACGAGTACAATTTAGGTAACTAAAAATTATCTGACGTATATTCACAGATTTACTTTTCCAGGAAATTAAAAACCTTTTAGCTAATTAAACAAAAATAGAAAGAAAGCTGCAAGGTCTTAGTGTTCTTAGTACATTTAGATACATATTATATTACTTATACGTACTACTTCTTTAGCATAATTAGCATTGGTTTTAATTTGAATATTAAATAGTTGATCAAGTTCAAGCTTTGCTTTTATTGAAAAAATTGATAGTTTGGTTTCATTGCTATTATTGCAAGAATAATTACAGATGTTGTATAAATCAGGTTTAAATTACATTTTATATCAACTGCAACTGAAAAGAACGATTTTACGATTTGCATAATTATTGTACAGCTACGTCATTGCTACTTAAATTAAGCAAATTGTAAGCATCTGCACGGCAATCAATAGCAAATAGATCAGCATTTGTATTATATGCTTGAGCTGTTATTAATTTATATATTATTTTATTATAAATTTTTATGATATAACTTGTTTAATTAATACAGTTTTCTTTACTTGACATTTTAAAAAGGAAACTAGAATTTTTTGTTCAACATACAATAAAGAAAGTACATAGAATAGGGATATTTTCATATAAATATATAAATACGGTAGAAAAGTTATTTAAGAACGCTTTTAAAAAGAGATTTTTTTCAGTCTTGTTGTTAGTTACATGATTAGAATTTAAAGTTTAAATAAAATGTTTATGATTACATAGCGCGCGTGATAAAATATATGTACAAATAACTAAGTCTTATTTTGGATTGAATATACATATCATTTATATCTAGACAATATTAGAATCTATAAATGATTCAAAAATTGTTAATATACAATTTCTGTGTATGTTATTAATTTAATTTAATTGTTTGAAATTTATTGACTTAAGATTATTAAATTTATACTATGACACATCTATTGATCAGTTAGAATCATATTAAGAAATTATTGTTTTATAGCAGCTAGTAGTTTATACAAACAGTGTGAAGAATAAAATCATAGAATTTGAATATAGATGTTCAATTAATAAGAAAAATCATTTGAATAATGATTTTAAATATGAAATAAGTTACTACTTGCAGTGTTTCAGTACGTATTTTAGTCGTTTTAATAATTTAATACAAACCCAGTCAAAAATCCTATCGTTTTTGATAAAAAATGACAAGTAAGATGTTTAAGTTTAACGAATTTGCAAACTATACGATTTATTTTTTTTATTGCATTAGAAAAAGTCAAGATAAATTGTATTTAAGTGCAGAGCTTTTTTTGATGATGAAAATTAGTTTGTCTTGTTTATTTTGAGACCATAGGTTTATGTTTTTGTGTATTCACATCTAGGCGTTTTAGTAATAGATTTTTTTCTGTTAATAAACCATCAATTTAGGTTATTCTTTGGGTTAAGTTCTCATTAGCCCTCGCATCTAAGCTCTAAGCTTGTTTTAACTTATAAGTTTTACTTTCATATAAATTTAAGAGTCAGACTTAGGTTTATTTGCTATTACTTTTGCTGTAAATATCTAGTGTTTACAAGAGCTGGACATCCAAAAAGTATGTGAAAAGGTGTTTCCGCTTCTTCTCTACACATCCCACATTTAGGATTGTTTTAGGACAGTGACCTGTGAAGTATCCAACAGCTCATCTTAATTGATTTTTATGTAACTTAATTAATTTTCCAACTCTCTTTCTGGATGGTCTCGTGATAAACATCCTCGACCGTTTTAATCGAAGAGCTACCAAACAGTGTGCGGTAGGTTTTAGCCTTGATAAGTGTCTAATCTGTTCCCTAATGGTTTTATATGATAGACCACAGGTTGGTTCATGCCCTATTAAACGAATCTCTTGTATCCTTTTATTTTGAAAGGATTTTTTAATCATTTCTTGAGCACAAACGGAAATGGCAAGTTCTGCTTGGTTTACGGTTGCTAGGCAGCCCAAGTTTACGCTAAAATTGCTTTCAGGTCTACTGCTGGCAATTCCCGCTCTAGTACTGTGTGCAGTTTTGGAACCATCTATATAACATATGATTGCTTACTGCTGCCTTAGTTGTTGTCTATCTACATCTTCTTTTTGTCGGTATAACTTCCTGATAAAGTTGTAAGAAGTGAATCATGGGACTGGTTCTGTCCGACTAGTTTTTGTTTATTTGATCAAAGGATTTACAAAACATGTGTTAGACCAGTTATGACTTACGCAACAGAAACAAGACCCGATACTGTTGAAACTAAAAGAATGGCTCGCACCTTTGAAATTAAGGTACTCTGCATGATCTCGGGAAACACGATTAGAGATCTAAAAAGAAGCGAGGACATCCGTGAAGAGTCCAACGTGGAAGATGTCGTAAGATGGACACGTGCTTGCAGAAGGTTCTGAAACGAACACTTATCCCGAATGGATAATAACCGGATTTCAAAAATTGCCAGAAACTATAGACCAGCATTCAAACGACTACCAGGAAGACCTCCAAAACGATGGAAGGACAGCTGGTCTTCAGCTTCCCAAGAAAAGCAATACTCGGTATAACAAGCCTCTAGGCGGTCGAAAAGAAGAAGAAGATGATGTGTGGGATCAAGTATGTTCAGTCTGTTTGGTAAACATATTGGTGTCATATGCTGTGCCCAGTGCTTTGTTTTTATTATGGTTTATCTATTAATTTATCGAGTCTTGAGCATAACAGGTGTTAAGCTAATTCGACGAAAAATTTTGTCTGGGCGTCTGATTCTCGCCCTGGTATAGGCAATCATTTGGCACGTAACCTAGAGCTATACTAGATCTAAATAATGTGCGTTGCTGTTTAACATCATTGGTAATATCTAATCGGAACCTGAAACTTTATATGGTGCAAAAGACTTAGCAGTCCAAATAATCATACTTTTGTTTGCCAGTTTGTTAGCCAGTTTTCAAGTCTTCCTTTAAAACTTTAAAACGTTTTTTATGTCAAAGTTTGAACTAGTTACTACGATTGTAGGTATGAATATACTTTCCGAAAAGTGTGTTTCTAGCATTAATTCTAGAGTTTTCGCTCCGGGTAAAGTATAACCTCTTTGTGGTTTTTGCAATGACCTCACTTTATCTTGGTTATGTTTTTGCAACGCCTTTTATAGTCTAGCACATTCTGATAATTTTTCATTCTGGTCACAGAGTTTTTTCCAGAATTTTTCTTTTGCTTTTCTAATAGCGTAGCCATATTTTTGACGGGAATCATCAATTACTTATCTTGAAACCTTTTTGTGATTTGTGAATCTTCAGTTTTTTGTTGTTCTGCGTATATTATTTATTAGACCAGGATTATGAAACCTAGATATCAGATGAACGTTTCTTTTATGTCTCTATTTAGACCTTGAAATTTCTTCAGAAGTCATGTTCTAATTAGCGTCACCATGTTTCATGTTTTGTTAATTTTCATTTGTGGAATATACTTTCTTGTCGTATTTATTGTTTTCCTTGAAACCTTTGTGTTTAATTTTTTACAACCCTTTTGCCCAGATTTTTCTCTATTGTGTCGCCTTTTTTGCCGATATAAATTTCAAAGTTAAAAAGATAACTATTTTTATTCGATAATGACCAAACCTTATATATTCTTTTTGTTGGTTTATTCGGCATGTATTGTTTTATATTTCTTCTATCTTTAAATATCACCAACGATTACCAAAAAATCATGTAAGTTCAAACATTTTTAGAACTTTTGTAGCAGTTAATTTAGAAACTGGCTTATTTTATACAATTTGTCAAACTCGGGTGCATTTTGGTATGAATAAGATTATCGTTAAGATGAATATGACCTAGTAGTTAAGTAAATAGATTCACTAGCATTAGTTGACTAATATATAAATTTTGAACTTGTAAAGAATAGACTACCTTTCCATTCTGACCTTAGTTTATTTTCTGGAATATTGTTTTTCGGCAAAAAGAAAGCGAAATATGATCTTTAGAATCGTATTCATCATCAACTCTATTCTACAATTTTTTTCTTATTATTTGAAGTGTGTTCGTCATTCGGAATAGAGCGAAGTATTATTTAATTGTCGTGTCTATCAAGTTAGGTTCTATTTTGTTAAATAATGTCTATCTATAATTAGAGGTTAAAACATTTAAATTAATCCAAATACACTCACTGAGTTACATTTTGTTTACTTGCATAGTTGTACAAATACATACCACTTAAAAATTCGAACAAAAAAGCAAGTAAAGTTAAATTCCAATCAAGTTTTATTATAACAGTTACCCAAATTGTTATTGATTATCATATTGACACAAAAATATTTTCACATATATTATAATCCCACAGATCTACATTTAATCAACCACGCAGCACGTTATATATACCCGGTTTGTTTTTTTCCGGTAATTGACGTGTGTTGAAGGTCAGTCTAGTATCAAAATTGAGTCTCAGATATTTGACTTAGAGAGCGTGACTCAGTGCATCGTAGGTAGTTTTATGTTAATCGTCTTCCGTCGTTTGGTAAACGGAACAATTGCCGTCTTAGTTGGGTTCACTAATAGTCGTCTCTCTTATTTGCACCATTCTTCGATGGTGTTTAGTGCACTTTGCATTATGTTCGATACAGTTGCCCCAAACTTCCCGTTTGTGATAATGGTGGGATCGTCGGCGTATCCTAAGACAAATACCCCGCTGTCTTATAGTTCTTGTACTAGGCCGTCTATGACGAGGCACCACAGTAGGCGTGATAGCACCCCGTCTTGTGGGCATCCGCCAGCCACTTTGACTCCCACAGTGCTACCGTACAAAGTAGTTGTTACCGCCCGATGAGTATTTAGTTGACCCAGTTTCGGACTAGCGGTGTGATTGCTTTTTTTTTCCATTACCCTTGCAATTGAGGTGAAGGTAGTGTTGTCAAATGCTCCTTCAATATATAGAAAAGCACCCAATGCAATATCATTGTATTAGATTGCAATTTCGCATCTGCTTATTAGTTGGTGAATTGCTAGCTTGCAAAATTTTCCGGATTGGTAAGCATACTGGTTTCGGTGCAGAGGCGAAGCCTTTAGTGCCTCGTCCCGTATATGCCTGTTGACTACTTTTTCAAGTACTTTTAAGATGAAGGATGTCAAGCTGATCGGTCTGTAAGATTTTGTTTGGGCGTACGTAGATCTCCCTGGCTTAGGTACAAATACTACCTTGACAATCTGCCAGCTGTTTGGTATATGCGAAAGTGCTAAACTGGCTTTCAGAATTTTGCATACTACGTTTCGTAGAAATTTTTCACTTCTTGGATTTGTGTTAGTACGCGCCTACAAGATGTGGTTTGCATTAGCATCGCATTCAGGAATCAGCGGTTTGTTGGTCTTACTGTTAATCAGCCTGTGGATTTCTTACCGCGGCAGTGGTCCTGTCTGGTAGTATGGAAGGTAACCGGATTTGATAATGAACTCCTTGCTGACACCTTACTCTACTACAGGTATTTTAGCTGCTACTAGGTCTCTAGAACATAAATCCTACAGTGGCATTAAGTTTAGTGCATTTTTTACAATGATGCATGTGCGAGGGTTGTGCACAAGTTTTTTTGTAGATCCATGGCTCTTGGACAAAGGCAATATCAATATTGTGTGTCAGGATATAAGCACTGAGGGCCGCTGAATGATGTATATTTATCTGAACGACTTTGAGCATTAGATTTGCCGTCAGTACGTTTTTTCTGGCTCTGGATTTACATCCATTGTCTCGTGGACATCACTTATATTATCCGGTTCTTGGCTGTCCTTTTTGGAGTCAGCCAGCGCCCGGAGAGTGATCCTCGAAAATCCGAGATACAACTGGTTGGTTAATGCTTCCACCTTCTTCCAGGACTCCTTGTGCATAAACAGGACGTATTGTTTTTTTCGGGATCTGGTTTAGTGTTAACCACCCGCCACGTTTTGGTACTGATGTTGTTCTGTACCGATATTCTTTTCAGCGCTGTTCTCGCCCAATTGATAACTATCTTGGATTCAGGAAGGTCTTTGAGATAAATAATCTCTAATTGCCTATCCTCCTCAGTGATTTCTTAATGTTTGACGGACTAGCCACTCTCAGGTTGCCTCGTCTGCACACGTTATTTTTAGGAATCCCCCTAAATGGGTACATTTCTAAAAACGCGGAGAAGCTTGTCCCTTTTCCAGTTTGTCAGTTCATCCGAGTATGGAGGTTTTTATGGCTTTGGATTCTTCAAGACTGATGTTGTTTTTAGGGAATTTTTTTGGTATGATTGCAATAGCAATTGCCGTCAGAGTGTCCCTAAAAGTATTTTTTTGAGTTCCTTTGACTCCCCGACTTCGCTTTACCTATCGTTTTTGTGACGCCGGTGTGCTACTGCTGGAGAGGTTGCGCTTTTGCGCCTCTGTTGTTCCAGCAGTTGGTACAATTGCGTGCGTCGTTTGGTGTTGCTATTGCGTTCTTGGCGTGCTCGCCTTTGCTTCCTGTATAGGTGAGTTTCGCTCCCGCGTCTTTGCCATTGGAGTGGAGCCGATTGCCTGAGCTTCCGATTCTCTTTGTTTTTTAACCTTCGCTTTGCCGAAAGCTTTTTAGGTTTTGTGCTCAGCAGCAAATCAATGTCAGCAGACCGGCGACAGACATCGTTACCTCAGCGTTGGCTTTTGCCACAACACTACAGTTTGAGCTGGGAGAGCTGGAGACAATAGTATTGGAGTACGTACGGATTTTAAGTCGCGAATCCAACACCTGCCAAGGTAAACAGGATTGTCTCGGCTCAGCTAGTGAAGCTGCGTACCGTGACATCTTATCTATTCTTCCACGGGATTGTGTTTATTTTGAGAATCTTTACTGTTTGCAACCCAAACAGCAATGTAAGCTTGTATCAAGATTGCAGCAAACTTGTCGTGACAACTTTAAAACTTGCAGCAATATTGTCGTGACAACTTTGGAGACTTGCAGCAAGTTTGCTGCAAGTTGGCTAAGGAAGCAATAACAAGCTTGTGACAACCTTGTCGCGACAAACTTGCAGCAATATTGTTATGACAAGTTTGGAGACTTGCAGCAAGTTTGCTGCAAGTTTCGACAAACTTGCAGCAATATTGTTAAGTCTTGCCATGACAAGATTTGAATTTGCAGAAATGTTACAGTCCCCTGTCATCGCAAAGTTTAAAATTTGTAAAAATGCTATTGAAACATGTAAACGCAAGACTTACTTACTTACAGACATATTAAAGTTACTTGTCATGGAAATTCGTCAAACTTTCAGTAATATCGCTGTACTTTAAAGTAAGGTACAAAGAAAAACAAAAAATTATTTTGTTTACTGATATTGTAATTAAATAAAGACTTGTTTCTACAAACTAAGTTACAACTTCATTAGGTATTGTCTATTTGTTTTAATTCTGTTCCATTTCCACCTGTTCTATTCATCGCTAGGTTTGTTGACCTGAAACATAAAATTAAGAATAACCTTAATTGCTCGTTTGATGGTAATGTTAAATAAGCTAAACGCATGCAAAACTTTAATAATTTAAAATCATATTATTACACAATACACAGCATACATCAATGGTCTCAAACTTGGTTACCAGTGTTTGCAAAATAATTTAAAATTTTTAATCGAATAATTAAGTATACAAACCTAAGATGCAAACCAATAAGTGCACTAAAATGCAATAATACTCACCTAAAAAGTCTACGATGAGTAAACACAGAACTAAATAATAATTGTGTTAGAATACAAACGCCATGTAAATGACAGACATGACTTTCATTAACATAAAAATGGCGAGACATGCGCCGGTATGTATGCGTTTACGCCTGCGTACTGTAAATTTGAAAAAGAAAGTTTTCTCAAGCTTGCAGCAAGTTTGCAGCAAGCTACTCAAATTTCTCAAGCGTGTGTCGTCAAAGTTGCCAATATTACCAACATTGCTGCAAACTTGCAGCAAGATTCGTAAACTTGGCAAGAAAAAAGCAAGCTGAAATCAAACTTGCTGCAAGTTTACATGCTATCTGGGAAATAGCAATCATTGTTTTATTGTAGATAATGGGAAGAATGTTTGGTTTGGCGTTTGTTAAAAGATATTTTGTATTTCGCGCTTGTACTTATTGGTTGTACATGCTTAGTAGTCGGTACGTTTCATAGCAAGTCTAATGGTAATCATTTGTTCTCACGGCACATTGCAAATCTGGAAACTCCACACAGCATTAAAATACAATTAAGGTACCTACTTGGACAGCAGATTAAAAAAAAACATTATTTCTGGTTTAATATACACCACAGATAACAAAAGCGCAAGATTGTCAAAAACTAGTTGATGTTATTATTTGTTGCGTAATCTACTAATTCTATCAAGCTGTTAAGCAAATTGTACAATAAAACACAAATATATCAGTAAATAATGGCGGTTTTTCATGTAACCCGGCGATAATTTATTTTAGATAAATGCGCGATAAAAAAGTTGAATACGTTAGTATTTTTGCAACTTTTCGACGCCAGTAGTATTTGGTAAAAACAAAATATAAGGTAAGTGCACCAAATAAGGCCCACTTAAGAAAATATATTTTTTATTTACTAATTTAAATGAAATGCAGCAGTCAAGCAAATACCATAAGAACTGTCATGTTGTGAAGTGTTGATAAAAAAATATTACTTACTAAAATTGTTTTGGTTTTCTACTTAAAATTGTGTTTCAAATATGGCGTTCTGTGGGCCTTATTAAGATCATACTGTTCTTAATAAGGCCCATGCGGTGTACCAAATATGGCCCGTCTCCAAAAATATGCTGGCAATAATCAAATTTGTTTATATTGTCAACTCAGTTATTTATTGATAAAATGTAAGTATTTAGTTACAGTTTGGACATACAAAAATGCCTTTGTCTGCGGAAGTAAGTCCTACGCACTCCTCATGAACATATGTTTTGCATATAACACAAAGTCTCATATCCTGTACAGCATTTTCTTGGCATACATAACAGTACCAACTTTCGTTTTTCTTCTTTTCTTCGCCGTCATACTTTTTTTGATTTTTCTGAACGTCTGACACATTTTTGTTAAACTTTTGTTTTAGTCCCTTTGTTTTTTTTAATACTTTTCTTCTCTCTTTTGTCTCATTTTGTTGTTTCTGTTCGTCTGAGATACCTGGAGCCAAATCCCGTTCTTGAAACAACGCTTTGGTGACTTCTTGTGCACGATAATTTAAAGATTTCTTCCGAACTACCTTTGTTTTTCTGGTGTCCAAGTCAGGTGTAATTAAAATTTCATTGAAACTAGTTGATAAATCTGGAACATCTTCAGAGCCTGAAGTATCGTGTAGAGAAAGGTCTTCATCAGAACTTTCGGAAGTACTATCTATGTCGCTGAGTTTCCGTTTGTTGGATTTTGCCTGATTTTGACCAAGGCTTATAGAAGCAGAAGTTGAAGTCGATGGCCGGGAAGAAGGGACGTTATCTGAAAGTTTCTGTTCAGCAACAGAAGTTGAAGTCGATGGGCGGGAAGAAGGGACGTCATCTGGAACTTTCTGTTCTGTTATTTCAGATGGGGCAAAAGCAATATCTGGGATCGCACTGGGGTCATAAGGGTACATCCCTGTAGCTCGAAACCCCGAGACAACGTTAGATGCGTTAGTAGCTTTTGGCCACACTTTGAAAAATATATGCCCAAAAGAGAATTTGGTGATCGTTCGATTAGGTTTATTTGTCCAGTAAGTCATCACTTCATCGTCCCAGTACGACTCGAAAGCTTTGAAGACAGCCTTATCCATCGGCTGCAATTTATGTGTGGTATTGCTCGGTAGACAAAATAGGAAAACATCATGCGACTCAGCTGCTTCGACTATCCCTGCATCCAAGTGGGATGAAGCCCCATCAAAAATAAGGAGTACATTACCTGGCGGCTTATATTTGGCGAAATGTTGAATCCATTTAACAAAAACTGGAGTGGTCATGCTGCCCTTGTCAGTCATCTCTATAACCGCACCAGCTGGCAGGTTATCAAGCCATTCTTCCTTCTTTCTTTTTCCCTTGAACAAAATCATTGGTGGGATCATTTGTCCGATAGCATTTCCACATCCCACAATCGAAACGTTTTCAGCGTGTTCTTGTGAAATCAAGTGAACCCTTTTGACTCCTTTACGCGCAAATACATGCTGTGATTTATGCAAATTTAGACGGCACCCCTTTTCGTCAATATTAAATATACGCTGGGGGCTCTGAAGAACATCCAACTTTGTCATTATTTTCTTTAATTTTTCGAAATAATCTATTCAACTTGGTCGCTCTCGCAGGGTTCATGAATTGTGACTTCCTTCTGGTCACTTCGGGGTGGCGTATTAGGAAAAGCATAAGCCATTTTCGACCAGCAATGCCCTTATTATTAAATGGACTAGGTATGTGGTTTTTTTGGCAAAATTCATAAACAGAACGCCGTATAACTTTAGAAGTAATGGGCATTCCCACATCAGCAAGTCGAAAAATCCTTTGACATAATTCGGATTCTTGTTGAGCTGTTAAATACGAATGTCGTCCAAGTTTCTTTTGCGTATTTCCGGTACGTAGGTGGTTTCTCAGAGTGCGTCGTGGAATATTAAACTCTTTCGCGGCCGTTCTTTCAGACATTCCATCTCTCACAGCTTGCATTGCCCTTGTCATTTGCGTTTCGGTCCACAAACCTCTTTTCTTAGACATTTTGAGTTCCAAAGTTGAGTTCGACCTGAAGAGAAATTTCCGATTCATAACTCGTTCAAAAGATACCAGAGACAACCTAATAATATGATTCTTAATGAACAATAAGTACTAAATTGTTTTAGATTTGGATTACCAAACCATGTTCTAAATAAGGCCCGCTGGGCCTTATTAAGAACACTCACAGCGGAAACCATTTTCAAATAATTTTGGTATTTGAAGTTCTATTAAACAAAAAATATTTACATACCTGAATAACACAACGATCACCCAAGATGATGATATAGAAAAGTAAACAAAATTATATAGATTAACACAATAAACTATAACAGTTCTCTAACAAAAAATTATAACCGATACAGACACGTGCCGGGTTAACTGGCGAATAACGAACTACTTGTAGATTTTGCAGTTTATTTGGACGTAATATATATTTTCTCCACTAGATGTCAGTGGGCTATTAGAAACTTAAGAATTAAAAACGGTTTTCACTACGGTTAACATTTTTACAGAGGGTGGGCCTTATTAGGTTCTGGGCTTTATTTGGCGCACCTACCTTATAGTCGTTGCCAAAAAAAGACCCTAACGTCATAGTTGCATGCATCGGAATTAAGTAAAAACTCTCTAATCAAATTAGTTACTTTCAAATGTAATTGCTGGTTAAAAACTAAAATTCACTAAATATCTAGGGTTTGCAATGCTAATTTCTTTGAATCTAAATACTAACTTACAAAATTACTTTTTGTTAAAGAACAATTGTTTTTAATATATTTGTTGGTTACACATATGGTTTTGACATGCCTTATTCATCATGGTCATCTTTTGCTGAAACTTAATGTTGGACGTTGTTGCAACTCATATTTAATGGGACACAGCATTTGAATTAATAAATTCATGGAATTAGTTCAAAACCGTATTTTATTTATATGTTGTATTTGCGTTCCGGAATAGTATATTAAAACACAAGTTACAGAATGAACGCGCTTCAAGCACGAGACCGGGTTTCATACACGAGCCGCGCAGCGGCGAGTTTATGAAGCGGTCGAGTGATTGAAACGTATTCTATGACGTGTGCTTTATACTATTTTCTCTATTTCGATACAATATTTAAAATTTTTCGTATAATTTTAATTTTAAAACAACATTGGGAAACTTATATTTTATTGAATTGGCAACACTTACACTTTGACATATTGAAATTTATGTGTTAACCTAAAATCTCATACAAAATTTATCTCTTTATACCTTTATAAGTAAATAACTTTGTATTGATAGGACGTTTTTATTTGATCTTGGCATCAAAATTTGAATTTCAATTGTTAAGTTCCAATAATTTTGATTTCTTTTTCATGTAACGTCAACTTACGATGCAGAGATACCAACTTTGAAAAAACTAACATTACTAAAATTCGTGTAAGAATTTCCTTATTCTTACACGGATTTTAGTGTAAGAATCGCTAATTCTTATGTCGACATAGAGAAAATTTATTTATATGATACCGTTTTACAAGGGTTGCATTTACAACCGAATACCTATTTCTAAATCATGTAAACTTTTTTTAAACGTGTTAAAAACGTATGTGTACTGTAGCTGTAAATACCCATTTATGTCAAATCTGAAGTTTCATAACTGCTAAGGATAAAAGCTGCATAAAACAATCAATTGAAGTAAACTGACGTTGAATTTGCTGATACTTTAACCGTTTTTTACAAATACGTAGTTACTGGGGTTAAAGAAAATGAAACTTAATTTACGGGCGGGTTATAGCATTGCTTTTGAAGTAAATTGTAAAATATATATTTACAGATCATTATTAGGAAAAAATTAACTATAGACCTACAAAATACCGTGTGACTCAAATATCTATAACATCTTATACATTTGGGAAATAATCATTGTTCTTGTTCTTAACTAAGTAAAGTGTTATTAAATTAATTACTGTCATAATAAACAATTTGCTAACTATTAAAATTACTAATGAAGTCATTTATTGTATACTGCTCGAATAGTGTTTCTCCTCATTAAGAATAATTGCTTGGCATCATAATTTGTATGTCTCAACTTTTAAATTTCTTTAACTTGTTTTAGTATTTTATTATCATGTATTTTTTTAAATAACATAATTTGTTGAAAATAATACAATATAAAACTCATACGGTATTAGATAATCCTATATTACTTGCTGCAACAGCGTGTATTGATTTTTTATGTAACGGTTTAATATTGAAAAAACTACGCAAAAAGATTAGTGCTGTGGGTATTTACACAGCTTTGATGAATCTTGTTTGTAAAAAAGTGTTTTTTACATTGCTTGAAACTACAAATAATATTGTGTAAAGATCTTTTAATCTGATCAGATGTAGCAGTTACGTGTATAGCTAAAGGATTATTAAGGACGCTGCGCATTACGCTTTAAGGAAACGTAGCTTAATATTATTTTCTAACAGACGGAAAGAATATACTATTAAGAAATAAACGAATCAAGACTGCACAAGTTAGATATTCAATATTAAGTTTTTAAAAAAATCGTATCTACAATGATATTTAAATTTAAATCATTTTAAAAACAAAATTATTCTTAATACACAAAAAACGAACAATGTTTTAAAGCAATAGCAATGTTTTTAAATTATTATTAATATTATTATGTATACATGTCTAATACAGATTAAAATCTTGTAACAATGTAATTTGTTTCAGGTTCCTCAACACGATAAAGTTCTTCAAGAAAGCTATAATTGCTCGTTGTCTCCTCCTTATTTTAATGTCACGAACGATCAAATGTATAAAGTGCAAAAGAAACTTTTATATCCCGTGAACGTTGGTAGAAATGTAGCTAGAGAAGCAGCTCAAACACATTTTATTCTTGCCTCTGACATAGAACTTTATCCTAGTGCTAATATAATATTGCAATTTTTAGAAATGATATCTTTAAATGAAGGACCACTTCAAAGAAAAAATCCTAAAGTATTTCCATTGCATTTATTTGAAGTGAACGCAAACCAACAGGTTCCAGATAATAAAACTATGTTAAAGGCAATGATTTCAAACGGAACCGCTTTACAATTTCATAAGAAACTTTGTCCGGTGTGCCATAGTGTGCCAAAAACTAAAGAATGGATGGCAGCAAATGAAACTAAAGGACTACATATATTTCACGTTGGAAAACGAAATGGGCATTTTATTCATTGGGAGCCAATATTTATTGGAACGCATAGCGATCCTCTATATGACGAAAGACTTAGTTGGGAAGGCAAGAGTGATAAAATGACTCAGGTAAGAGTTTAAAATTTTATGTTCTTGTTCTTATTGTTTTTACACAGCGCATAGAAAGAATTTGCTTTTTTCGCCATATTCTTTTAATTCTTCAAAACATTTTATTTATGGCATTCTTACTAGATTTTTTTAATCCGTTTTGCTGTTACGTCAGTTATAACTATAAATTTGGCTATAATGTTTTTAACTTCTCTGATAAATCGTTGTTAAAAGTTTGTTTTTTGTTACTGCATTTAGATTACTTTTTTGCTCTTCATGTTGCAGTAGTTACTGTTTGTTCTTTTTTCGGGTTTTTATAATCTTTTTCACGTTTTTATCAAGGATTTTTGTTGTCAGTTACAAATGTGATTATATCAGTTGCATATGCTTGGTTTTACTCCATTTGAAAAAACAATGTGTTTTTTAATTTAAATAAAAAAATTGTTTTTTTAATTGTTAGTCATTAAAAAAAATAAACACAAAACGTTATTTGATAATATTTTTTTTGGCGATTATCATCATTTGTGACTACATATGTACTGAAAACGTTTTGACGGAAGAACGAATTTCTGAAATTATTTTTTTTTACAACTTTTGACGTGGATTAAAAACAATGCATAATAAACTGAATTTGATAAAGCAATATCAAAAGGATTACTGTTTATCGATGGTTTGTTGACTTCAATGGTGGCTGTAGTTTACAAGTCGTCTAAAACCCGTAGTTGTTCCGGAAATCATTAATGTTGTGTCTGAATTGATTCTGTAATATCGTTATGTGACTTATCGTAAGATTGAAGTATCCTTGGGCATTAATGGGACTAGCATATATTGAATATTGCATAAAGGTTTGGTTTGGTCGCCAAGTAGATTTGTTCGGGTTGTATGTCATATAATTTAACAATAACAGACTCTTGTCGATTGGTCGAAATAAATTCTCAACAAATACGATCGCGGTACTTCCAAACACATCTATGACATGTTGACAAGTGACGAATTGTAGATTTAGGCGTGTGAACCGGAATACAAAGCTGAATCTATTTAAATTTTATTTTTATTGGTAGTTGAATATACAAATACTGAATTAATTAAATCCAAGAATACTTCACTGTATACGTCTTGCATTACATTGTTTTACATGCAGTAAGTCGTTGTACTTATTCAAGATGTGTTCACACTTACATTATATAATGTGTGGTTCACATTACCGAACACCTTAGAATGTCTGCGCCTATCTTGTATCTGAATCTTGGAATGTAATGGTTCCTTAAAATCTTTTGGCATATATTTTTTTAAAAGTTCTACAACGTTGAACAAAATTTACAGTGTTTTATGAAAATTTAGGTCAGTGAAATAATTGTGCCTAGCCTTATGTAGTCTTTTATTCGTTTTATTGTGTAATAGTTTGAACATTGGCAATCTGAGTTTACTTGGAATAACTATATTGTTATCCAAAAAAATTAATCCAACTTTTGTATTCAAATCACTCTTGACCCCAAAATATGGGTTACAATTTGATGGAATTAGATTTACTTTTGGCCAACCATTATAATAATAATCTGCATTTATCTTCAGTGTCTCATCATTTGCAGTTCCTTTTCTAAATATTTTTTTTTCTTTTCTTCAGACATAGGTAAGTGTCTCTTAGTTTGATCAAATGTTAGCAATGCGGGAGATTTGCAGAAAATCTTTTTTTAATTTTTATAAACACGTCTCATGTTTTTGAAGCCATTGCCATTCTACATGAGATGTTAACAATTCACATAATGGACTAATGGATTCAGTCATGTTTGGTATATATTTCCTAACGCAATTAAATGCTCCTAACACTCTTTATAATTCTGTTTAATCATTTGGTATTTCAAGTTTACATAATGACACGATCTTGTTCAATTCTCATTCTATCCTCCGAAAAATCCTGACTCATACGTTTTACTTTTTTTTTGACAATATTGTAGCCGTTCTTGATTAAACTTGGCATTAACACGTTTTGCTTTCTCTGTTATTTTCCTTACAACTTTGTCGTGTTTTTCTTTTGTAGCTCCTCAAAACAATCATGTCGTCATGACATATAGTAACATTTTCTATGTTTCCAAAAATACCTTTCACTGCCTCGTCAAACCATCCTTGCGAATTTGCTACTTCATATGGAAGTACTAAATACCCGTATACTCTGAATGAGGTAATGAATGATGTAAAACAACATTTCCATGATGAGTCCTCGTCTAACTTTAAATGATGGTATCCTTCAGACAGGCCAAACACAGTAAATATTTTTTTATTTGCCAATCGTAAACAAATTTCTTTTATATTTAAATTTATCTAGGTTTTCTTATTATAAATTTATTAAGATCTGCTGGGTCCAAACATTTACGTATTTTTCATTAGCTTTTTCAACTAGTACAATTCTGTTAATGCTTGCACGAGCATCTATATTTTTCAGTTTAACAGTTGCATTGTTTTTAAGTTAATCTATCAAGTTCATCTTTGAATGCACTACGTACAGCTAACAATATTTCAGCTGGAGGGTAGCTAACTGCTTCAAAATTTTCAGAAGTTATAATTTGAAGATTACCAAGAAATACACCTGATCCTGTTTCGTTTAACAAATATTTCTTTGTGAACATTTACGTAACATGTTTCAGCACCATAAATTATTTTTATTACATTTAACCGTATGCATGCCTGACGTTCAATAAGAACATGATTTGCATTATCAACAATTACAACATCCTCGTATACATTTACACCCTTAAATTTACATTCAAGATTTAGAATTTTTATTGGTTTTCACACAGATCCTTGAAAGGTTTTTATATATAATTTGCTAGTCTAACTCTAAATTGTTTATTAACAGTTTTAAAAGTGAGTAATGGTATAACATTAACATGAGCGCCAGTATCAAGTTTCGTTTTAATATATTTTACCTTCGATTCCAATTGTCTCCATGTTTACATATTACCTTGTTACATGAACAAATACATTTTTCTATATTTACATCATTTTTAAATACTTTTACACTATTAACAAAATAATCATCTGATGTATCCACATCTAACTAGACGTTTTTTACATTCTTAACTCTACAAGATACTGAAAATAACTTAAAAGGCCACACTTATTGAATTCTTTTCCAAATGCAGGACGTTTGCGTGGGCTATGTATTCTTTGACATCTTTTGAATTTAACTCGGTAACTATAATAGATACGGGAAAATGGACCACGTATATTCGATCTCTGTTTTTGAGAAAAGCTCGATGGTAAAAACCAAATTGAGCGATTGTTTTTTGTTTTAGAGGTATACACGAAAGTTTGATTTTCTCAATTTTCTACCGATGGCGATATTTTCGTTATTTTTCAAAGTAGAGAAAAGCGGTTTACCTGACTTTAAGGCACTTTTTTGAGTAGAATGCAATGGCGTTGTATAATTTTGGATAACTTCAACATATTTTAAGTTATGGCATATAGTTGTGTTTTTTAAAATTTAATCAAAAAACGATATTTTTTAACAAACACGTATTCCATTGTAGTTTTCTCATAGTAAACTTCTGTTGTTGAAAACGTGAACAAATTAAATCATTTAGTATTAAAAATTGGTTGGTATAAAGTACAACAGCTTTTCAAAATTATGAAAAATACGATATGATAGACCACTCGGACGCAGAAAATTACAAAATAATTTAATTACAAAATTGCAATCTACGTTCAGGATCAGTAGGTTGCGAATATTGCTGTTTTGTAATTGCAAATGGCCAAATTTTTTTATTCAATATATTGAAAGCTCGACTTTTTGAAATTCCAACTTCTGCTTCAATTTGGCGACAGGACATTAAGGATTTGTTATTACAGCTCTTACTACATTGACAGAAGCTTCTTCAATATCTTGAATAATGTAATTTCTTGTTCTTGGTTTTTCAAATGATCCATGATTTTTCAGAGATTGTTTCAATCGCATAAAGATGGATTTATGAGGTTGTCTTCTTTCTGAGTAACGATCGAAATATAATTCAGCTGCGCGTCCGAATGCTTATCACTTTAATTAAAGCATTCTATAATATCGTATTTTTTATAGTTTTGAAAAACCATTGCACTTTATACCAACTAACTTTTAATACTAAGTTATTTCATTTGTTCACATTTTTAACGACAGAAGCCTACTATGAGAAAACTACAACGGTATAAGTACGTGTTTGTGAAAAAATATCGATTTTTGATTAAATGAGTAAAATATTAAACCATAGACCCCACTTGTTATACAGCATTGAAAACACAAAAACAAAAGAATTTAACCGTCTGATAACCTACTATAATTTGCCTACTAATGCCATAACTTGAAATATAATGAATTTATTCAAAATTATAGAACGCTATTGCATTATACTCAAATAACTGCCTTAAGGTCACTTAAACCGTTTTTCGCTACTTTGAAAAATAACCAAAATATCGCCATGTGTCGAAAATTGAGAAAATCCAACTTTCGCGTATAACTCGAAAACAAAATACAATCGCTCAATTTGGTTTTCACTCTCGGTTTTTTTAGAAAAAAGAGATCGAGAATACGCGGTCCATTTTCTCGTATCTATTATAGCTACCTAGTTTCCCAATTAAAACATCCAATTTAGGACACCTCTACACAATGCATATTTTACAAGTGCCTCATCTAGTGTTCAAAAACACATCAAAAATTTGTTCAAAGACATCCATAGACACCTTTAGAAATAATAATTGTTTCTGGTCTCAAATATAAAAACATAAAGGACAATTTTAGTATGTTCATTAATTTTGATTACATGACTAGTTATGAAAAGCTAAATGTTAAATGTGCAAGATATAGCATGTACGTTGACCAGGTGGTAAAAGTAGAAGTTAAATTTTTGCAAAATGAAATAAAGACTATATTTAGCTAACAATTCACTTTGCTATGTTGCTCGTACAGTAAGAAGGTTTAACATTGCATCATTCGACTTGCTCCTAATTAAAAACCTATGGTACATGGTCGACTTCTTCCTTCTTCAATATATCGAGGATTTTTTTTCTTCGATGTATCGATCAAAAAGTATTTAACGTTTATATACAATATATATTAAAATGAGTCGCGTTTTTGAATTTTTTTTGTTGCGCTCACGATAGCTACAATTCTTCATCGATTTTGTATGTTCTTGATTTAAACACTTCGTATTTATTTATCTCTACTGTAATAGGGAGAAAAGGTTTATAGTGCATACGAAGTAGATGACAAATTCTGACCAAGAAAAAAATTATCTTACACTTTAAAGTGATCCTACCAAAATTTATGAATTAATTATACATATGTATGTATATATGGAATACAAAAAAAATGATAGAATTTTTGTGTGAAACATTTAAAAAGGATTTTTCCTTTTAATAAAAACAAGTAATACCACCTTTGCAAGATAGAGTTTTGCTTTATATTAAGAATTTTTGCAATGTTATCTAGGTTTCCATTTTGAGAAATAATTTTAGTTAACCTTACAAACTTTTATTTTTCGCTGCTATTTTAGAAAATGGTATAATATATTTTTGTTATCAAGTTTATATGTGATTATTTCTAATATTGGATTTAACTTATTTAATTAACAAATACTGAGTGCATGCTATGTAATTTTGTTAATATGTAATGACTAAAATTGTTTTTTAATTGCAGGGTTACGCTTTATGTGTGTTGGACTACGATTTTTTAATATTAGACAATGCATTCCTTGTCCATAAACCGGGTATTAAAATATATAAAAATGATCCGAAACGATCGGTGTTATCAGCCAAAACGAATCAACTAATCAAGAAAATAATATACCCCGAACTTAAAGTTTTATATGGTTATAAAAAAGGCTGTGCTGTATAGTTAATTAGTATTAGAACATTTTAATGTTTTTCCCTATCCAAAAGTGTACTGATTACTGTATAAGTGTAAAGTAATTTTGTCATATGACCATATAATTCATATACATTGTCTTCATATTCATTATTATATGTACCTACCTATTTTACTATTATGTGTTAATTTTATGCAACAGTCTTAAGTGTGATTAAACTTAGTACTTATTTTTAATGTTACGGCCATACGATCATTCTTCATACAAGAAAAGACGATATTTAGAATTATTTTAGTATTTAAATGTGCCTTATAAATGTGGTGATTATTAATTAAGTATATAGTTTTGTATATTATCTGTATATAATATGTACAAAATCTCGACGCCTGGTATTTGTGCTTATACCTATTTGTATTATTTTTAAAATTTAACATAAATTTTCTCAGGTTGTAAAATTACATCTAACTTTTAAAAAAACTGAGAGTAATTATTCTGGTCTAAATTTTAAATTAACATGTAGACAGGCTTTTATAAAATAAAAGGCTGAATTTATTTGGTGCAGTTAAGTATTGATTATTGTATCTATACTTTTAGTATTTATTTTGGTTTGTAAACTACTGTGTATATTTTCCTTTTAGATAGGAACATTTTTATACCTATATAACATTAAAAAAATAAAGAGTTCCCAATGACTCACTTGTTATTTATATTACTTCACATTGTATTCGAGGTGAACTAGGACAATTTTACATTCGCTGCAGAAGGTAAAGCTTGTGATGTCACTAACACACATATGAAAAACTAAAATTATGTGGAAAGGCTGTAATAAGTTAAATAATACATAGAGCAAAAATAAATAGTAGTTTTTATTCAAACAACTGTCGTTAAGGTTTTGCCAGAAAGTTAGCATGTTTGGTGTAACCGTTAGTTAGAATGGAAAAAGGTGCTAGAAAACCCTTTAGGTTCTCAAACTAAATATTAACACAAAATAATTACATAATTAAGATTTATAAAGAGACTGGTTTTGAATCAAACATACAAATAAATATTTGAAATTTAGGACATTCTAAGTTTAGGTGAATTAAACAAATACATAAATATGATAACAGGTTCGAATCCCAATATAACGGGTGATAGAGATTATTCGCAACTCGTGAACGTGAACTTTTTTCGGGAATATTTACTGAGTTACCTATACTATAGATATATACTATACACGTGGTTTGAAAATAATCTCGATCTCGTTCGTAAAGATCAAAAGTTAGTTAACTTGCTAGTAGTCCTGGTTACGGAATCAACCCAGCTAAAGATAAAGGTTTGCAACAAACGAAGGCCACGTAACCACATATCAGAAATGTGTTGTAAAATCTAGGGACAATATCATGCAATCCATCTAATGTGTCTATATTATGTACAAAAAATTATTTTAATTAATAATTATTACTAGTTTTGTACTGTAAATACAATAATTAAATTATTTTGTGTTTTAAATTAAATAAAAATAATTTTAACCTAAAAATACTTTGTTACAATTCATTTTTAAATTATAATTCACTGCTAATTTATAAGCCGTTAAACGTACGTACCTACTATTAGAAATTTTTATCAACGAGCGTGGATAGATAAAAGTTGTCTGGCGTGAACATGTACCATACAAAACCTATATATGACATGTACGCTTGGTAGTACTTTGTTTGGTTATTCAGGTTTATATATATACGTCCTATACGTTCCACCGATCAACCAGTACTGAATTTGGAAGCACCGCGAGATATAAAAGCGTGAGCCATTTCTCATGTTAAAACTGCATATAAAAATCTCGTAGTGCGGGTTTCAAAGTCATGTTACAATGCTCTGTTACATGGGCACCAATCGCGGTAGCCCGAATATAAAGAAATACTTATTTAATTTACATTGCTTTAAACGACGACCATATAAAATTAATATTTTAGAGTTTTTAGAGTAATAAGAAGTACATAATACCTATATTCTATAAATATGTATGTTTAAATGTTTTAATTCATAGTTTTTACCGTTTTTTTTGTTTTAATGAATAACTAAGGGGCTCGCGCTCAGAAGCCTTTATGGACCAGCCCCCACTAGTCTTGTATATACTATCGTTATTATACATAATAACAATAATTCCTAAAGACCAACAACCTTCACAAACAAGTAATTTCAATGAACTAAGAAAATCTACTGCTAATCAATCATACGTGATAAGCGATAAGAAATGAGATAAATAATGTAAACTTTGCAGCGAGTTGGCGTAGTTTCGGCTTACGACCGCAATTCTTAATTTTAGAAATAAATCTTTTTCTAACTCGTACAAAATTCTAATACGTCTGTGTTAGTCTTGACTACTAAAACCAAAGACAAACTCTCATTTACCATTTGGTACAACATAATCATAATCTTCAATTTTTGTCGGAAATTTTTGGCCTATAACAAACATTTCCTTTTGTATTTTTTGGTCAAATAGACGATTCTGCGTCGAGTTTTGCATACTTGTAGCCATAACTTCTAATGCGTGTTCTTACTATTTGTCACTAAAAATGTTTTATTTTGTGTTTTAGATTAAATAGAAATAATTTTAACCTAAAAATACTTTGTTACAATACATTTTTAAATTATACTTCACTGCTAACTTACAAGCCATATATTATATTAAACGTACGTACCTACTATTAGAAATTTTTATCAACGAACGTGGATAGATAAAAGTTGTCTGGCGTGAACGTGTACCATACAAAAACTATATATGACATAAAAACAATGATATGACGTATACGCTTGGTAGTACTTTGTTCGGTCATTCAGGTTTCAACCGTAATTAATTATTAAGGAATAATCGAAATAATTTCGGATTTTAGTCTTCAAAATTTATAATAATATTAGTATGTGTAGTTAAGTGCAGCGGCAGCGACTTTCATAAGCTTTGAGGGGTCCTGAATTTTTGAGAAACAATTAACATCGATATTTTATTGTATAACAAAAATAAGTATATACTATACATACCTCCAAGAATTGTTGCAAGGTGCTTCAGTCGCCAGGCACCCAACTATGCGGTAAATAGTGGGTAAATGCTACTAAATTATTATTGATCTATTGAGTTGATTATTGTTTTCTTTAATTTTTTATCATCTACAAAATAAATTGTTAATAAAATAATTAAAGCAGATACTAATGTTTATTTCTTAGCATTAATGACCGAGCTTAACAAAATGTACTTTGCGTACCAATTCTAGTGTACTTGAAAAGAATGTGCAGAATAGCAACTTTAACCGCAGTAATTTAAGTACGCTTTGTCGGATAACATTATTTTGTATTTACTTTTATGTTTGTCAGCAAATTGCTGAGAAAAAATTTACACTTCTTAGAACAGTTTATTTTTATTTGTGGTGTCAACAACCTTAGAAGACTTAATTAATGTAACAGATTCGTAATTCACTATTTATTTTGCTAACCACTTTGATTTTTTAAAATGTTTTAATGGAACTTTTATTTTGACATTTTTTGCTTGTATTTATGCTCTATTTTCGCATGCTAAACAACTCGTTAATTAGATCCACCCTGTATATGGCATGCAAAAACTTATTTTACTATAAACTGTGGAAATTTATCTGCTTGATTTTGTTCCAAATTTATAGTAGGCTTTTTGAGTGTTTCACTTAAAATACGTCCTATACGTTCCACTGATCAACCAGTACTGAATTTGGAAGCACCGCGAGATATAAAAGCGCGAGCCATTTCTCACGTTAAAACTGCATATAAAAATCTTGAGTGCGGGTTGCAAAGTCATGTAACAATGCTTTGCTACATGGGCACCAATCACGGTAGCCCGAATATAAAGAAATACCTATTTAATTTACATTGCTTTAAACGACGACCATATAAAATTAATATTTTAGAGTAATAAGAAGTACATGATACTTATATGCTATAAATATATATGTGTAAAAGTTTTAATCCATAGTTTTTACCGTTTTTTTGTTTTAATGAACATCTGAGAGGCTCGCAAAATGCAATAAGTTACACTTTTTGACAAGTATAAATTTATTACCCTTTTCCAAACCACTTTAGTTGCATTTAAATGTTTAAATAATTTGTTTTACATCGTAACAATACTTATCTGCATGTATTACCATGTCTTCAAAAATCGATCGTAAAAATCATCGCAGACAGGATTCGAAACTATATTATATTTGTGAACTTATTTTAAACTACAAATTAAATATCTGATAAACCGTTAATGTTAGACATTTTTTATTTGAATAAATTGTTAAGAAGAATTATCTCTATAAGAATCTGTAAAAATAATTCGAGTAATTTACATACGTATAAAATTATATAACCAAAACTGTTAAAAATGGCGGATACACCTACTTCCGGTTTCTTTATCAAACCCACCTTTTGACAAAGCAGAGATAATATGAAAAGCCAGCTCCATACCATACTTCAAGCAATTAGGACTTTTGGTTCGAGAGTTATCGTGGGTACATCCAAAAATAATTTAAATAAGCAGCACTCCGTAAATAAACAAGTGAAAAGAATTTAGAGAAAATTGTTATTTTTTAACGTATCTTGCTTTCTTTTCAAGAAATGGAATTTTTTTTTTAAAAAAAATCGTCAAATCTTAAGCTTTCGCGGTTGTTATGTTTATGATTATAAGCGACTTTCGGCTTAGACCGCGATCTAAGATATTTTTTATCGTTTATTTTAAATTTAGTCTGAAGTTCTTTTTCTTGCAGTTAATTCACGCGTTTGACATTTTACACGCAGACTGCATAGTAGTAATCGCATTTGAATTTAATGCTCGGCAAAGCTTTTTTTTTTTAAGAAATTTTGGGTCATTCAATTGTTTTATAGTAAAAATCGAATGTAAAATAAATCAATGCTTGTAGAAAGAATCATCGAAGTATGATGCAAATTTATGTTTTGCGCTTAGATTTCTTTTTTTTTGTCGTTTCTAGCATTTACTACTACTTCCTTAGTTCAAGCATTTACGGCCGTACATCATAAATTACGTTTCCTTTGCTGTTTTTTTTTTGAATATCGTAGAAATATCTTTCGTAAACTGGGAGACTTGTCAAGTTGTGTGTCTTTTAGACACAATAAGTCAAACTTTTATTTATTTTTTTATATTAATTTATTGGGAAGATAATAGTACCTTATTCTAATTCTATCCACTAAATTTAAAATCAAATATAGAAAATTAGAAGTCTAGCGCACGTCGTTTTTTAGAATTGGTTGTATTTTAATCGAATCAGTTTTACTTCTGGTATTACTACGCTATACTTGTTTATTCGTTTTTAGTCCGTATAATAATTGCGCCATATATTTTGTTGTTTGTCTACTTTTTAGTACAGCGTGTTGTCCAACTGAAATATTTAGTATATCTATAATAGAAGTTGTTGATTTTTTATTAATCCGATATTATACTTGTGAATATTTGTCCAAATTCTGCTTCAATAAAAACACGGATTTTAATATAGAATAAATATTCCAAAGGCTTGAGGGTTTCTGCAAACTTGTTTTTTCGGCAAAATACACAAGTACTTCTTCGGTAAGTGAATTAAATTTTTTTTTCTCGACGTCAATTTTCGAAAATTTGGAATGCCCTTTTAGACCGTTTATTTTTATTTACTCGGTAACAGATCGTCAGTAACAGCAGCCGCAGCTTCACTCACATCAAAGGGAATGCCATCGCAATGATTTTCGTCTTCTTTCATCATTATTTTATAAATTAACAGTCTTTATAATTCACCCACAAAATAAATGAAATGTCTTCGATGTTGTTTACTTTGTAACTATAGTTGCTGATAATTGCCCACAAAATTGACAAATTTTTGTGGAATTTGTAAAAACCATTTCTAAAATTTGTAAATTTCGTCTTTTTTGCGATTTCCGGAAAAATTTAATACAAAACACGTCAGTAAAATCTTTTACTTGACTCGGAGCTTTAAAATACTCGACACAAAGTGCCTCGTATTTCAATTCAGCTCCTCTTCAGTAATGCAAGATTTTCCTGACTTTTATGTAAATAAATATTACATTGCATTACAATTGATTTCGATATTTATTAAATGTTATAGTTTATAAATTAGAAAAAAAGCGAAATTTTAATAAACTCTTATGCATGGAGAATTTATTGTACCTACAGTTATCATAAATTAAGCAGGAATACTAAGAACTTCCCTTAATTTACTAATCCGTGCAGAATTAGGTAATCCAGGATCACTAATTGGGAATCAAATGTATAATGTTATTGTTACTGTCCATGCTTTCATTATAATTTTCTTCATAGTTATACCTATTATAATTGGAGCATTGGGAAATTGATTAGTCCCGTCAATATTAGGTGCTCCTGATATAGCTTTCTCACGAATAAACAATATAAGATTCTGACTTCTTCCTCCTTGTCTATCTCTGTTATTAATAAGAAGATTCGTAGAAAATGGAGCAGGAACTGGTTGAACAGTATTGTAATTCTCACTTTTAGAAATAGGTTAGTTCTTATATTATTTTTCTTATTTCGGATGGGATTTTGTTGGCATCAAATGATCTAAAGCTTTATTTGCTAATTCTTTTACTTCAGACGGAGTACAACTCATACTTTCAGGTTTCATTTCCACAACTTTTTTTATTGAATTCAAAAACTAACACTTTGTAACTTCAAATTTTGAATTGACAAATGTCATAATTGCTAATACAATTAAAAAAAAATCACTAAAACAATTTTAAGATCTTGATTTATTAAAAGTTTTAGAGTAAATGCGGCGGGTCCAATAGGGGGGCACGCCCCCCCCTCCCGAAGCGATTGAAAAATATACTCGATATAATTTGATGAAGTCAATTTTATGATTGAGGAAGAAATGTCTGACCGATATACTCTTGAAAATTAAAATATATGTATAAGCTTCTGTTTTTACGTTACAGAGGATTAATTAAAATTATCAATTTCTCACTTCGCCTTAGCATCAACCTTGATCAATCTCATTATATCTTACTTGTATGTACCATGCGTTATGCCCGCGGTCATCGTCGGCACCGCGGCCGCGCTGGCTTGAGAGTTCCGTTTTTAAATTTCTCCGCTAAGAGCAGTACAATCGCATCTGCGCAATGGAAACCAATTACCAACGGCCGCCATCTTAAGACCTCCGCATCATAGTATTCATAGTTGTGCGAAATGAGTGGCAATGCAAGTAAAAAAAAGCAAACAAGCCTACAATCATTCTTTTGCAAGAAATCCAAGGTAAGAAATGTGTATTGTTTTGTTTAGTTGCTTAGTAAACAAAACGTGGCAGAACAGTATTAAACTGTGCACGACTTCAATTGCTTATGAAAAAGTAAAAATGGTATATTTTTATTAAAACTAAAATCTAAACATAAATTACGTTAATTAAGACATCACTTCTCAGATATTGCTTATTACATAGACTTTTCTATAATACAAGAAACAGTACACAAGTTTTGTTGTCTAAAATGATAGTTTTTGGAAGCTTTTTATTAATAAATTGCAAGTAATCAGAAATCAATTATTGGAAGTTAACACTGACGATGCAACCTCAGATCGCATTTTCCAAGATCGTGATTTTGGACAACTTTTGAAGAGTCGGAATGTGCTATCAATCCTTACAGATGTCGAAAAATATCAATGGCTTAAAAAACCTTGGGTACCCCCTCAAAACTACAAATTCCTTGTGGTTCGAGAAGGAAATAAGTATCGCTATTTTCAGCACAGTTGGCTACAAACATATGAATGGTTGACGTAAACCAAAAAATTACATGGAGGTCTGTGCAAATTTTGTGTAATGTTTGGTCGTCGAGAAGGCGGAAATAACAAAATGAAACTTGGAAAATTAGCTGTTGAGCCAATGGTAATTTATAAGAAAGCTGTAGAAATTTTAAAACACCATTGCAATACGGAATATCATAAAAGAAATACGGTACTCTATCACAACTTTTGTATGACTCACGAGGGCAAGGCAAACAGTGTAGTAGCTAGTATAAATGCAGCAGACAAAAAGGCAATTGAAGAGAACCGTAAGAAGCTTATTCCAATCATTACAGCGATCATTTTATTATTTATTATTGAGACAACTGGGAGCTGTTTCGGCGAAGGAAATTTCAGAGCATTGCTAAAATTCAGAGTTGACGCTGGTGATGAAGTTCTAGCCTCACACATAAAAAATTGTGGAAGGAATGCCAGTTACATCCGCAAAACCACCCAGAATGAAATAATTGCATACTGTGGCAAAGTCATCACTGACAAGATTATGAATAAGATAAAAGAGTCTAAGTTTTTCACAATAATGGCAGATGAGACAACAGATTTGTCCGTTAAAGAACAACTTACTATTTGCATAAAGTATTTTAATACCAAGGAATACAAGATTGAAGAAAATTTCATCAAGTTTGTTAATGTGATGGATTTCACTGGTGAAAACTTAGCTCGCTCAATTTTGCAAGAATTCGGTAAGCTTGGCCTTGATTTGGCTAACTGCAGAGGACAAGCTTTCGTTGGAGCTTCCAATATGAGTGGAATATTTAAGGGTGTGCAAGCCCGCATTTCCCAGATTCAACCTCTTGCAATCTACAGTCACTGTGCCAACCACAGGCTGAACTTGGCTATAAGCAAAGCTTGCTCTGTTGCTAGCAACAGAAATACCATGGGAGTAATATCTTCGATGGCAATTTTTTTCCGTGACTCCGCTGCAAGGTTGAAAGCTTTGGAAGAAGAGATGCGAAAAAATCATGACCTTTAGGCCAGGAAAACATGGTTTCAAAAACTGCGTGGAACAAGATGGCTAGAAAGACATGAAGCCGTGTTGACGTTCGTAGAACACCTTCCTGCACTCCCCACGCATCTAGAAGCTATTGCTAGTTCACCGGAAGGTAGAGGATGTAATGCATTTTCTTTTCTGCACTCTATTTTGTCATCAGAATTTTTAATTAGTGTAGTAGTATTGGCTGAGGTACTTGGGGTAACTTTACCTTTATCTCGCAAACTCCAAGCAGAGTACATGGATGTGCTGAATTCTTCGCAGCTTGTAGAAGCGACAATACAGAGCATTCAGGAAAAACGAGACAACAGCACGGAGACTTTCAAGGAGCTTTATAACAATGCGGCTGAATTGGCGGAAGAAATGGGCACAGAAATTCAAATGCCTAGAACAACAGCTCGACAAAAAAACCGATCTAATGTGGAGATTGCATGACAGTGTACATACCGTTTCTTGATTTCATTATAAATGAACTGACGGCAAGGTTCCCCAAGAAGGAGATGGAATGCGTAGACAAGCTGCAACACCTGTTATCACCAGATCTAGATGATGCCTACATTAGTGACATTCTTCAAGGGTCGATCAAATACAAAGAAGATTTGCCATGATTTTCTGCTTTGAAAGGTGAGCTGCAAATTTGGAAACAAATGTGGAAGTCAAATCCCGAAAATAAAATTCCTAAACACCCGGCGCAAGCTTACAAGTTTGCCGATGCTCTCCCACATATTAGGGTATTACTGCACTCTTCCTGTAACTACCTGTACAGTAGAGCGAACTTTTTCAGCTTTGCGCCGCTTAAAAACATATCTACGTAGCACAATGACAGAAGAGAGACTAAATGACTTTACTGCATGTACACTTGGATATTTCCAATGTGATGAAGGCTGAAGAAGTCTTGGACGTTTACGTGCAAAAGCATAAGAGGAAATTATCTCTGAAGGTCCTGTAAAGAATAGACAATTATACATGTCAAAAACATTATAGGTATTAGATATTTAATAAGTTTGATTAATAAAAATTCATCATGAACGTTTTATTTCATTATTCCTGTACCTGAACAACTCTTCACGTAATGGCACCTAATTATGGTTGGTAAGGGTTATTTTTAATAGATAGGTATACATTTTTTACTTAGTTGTAATACAATATTTAAAACAGCAAATTTTCATTTCTTTAAATATTTTTTCCTGAAACTTTCCATCAAATAAAAAATCTCCGTGGACTCGGTGCTTTATGGAGTGGTATTGCGGTATAACATACCCCTAGATGACCGGAGCCTCCGTGTTGTAAACTGCCCCCCCTCCAACTATTTTTTGGATCCGCCCTTGGAAGAAATAGTATGAAAAAGCCATGTCACAACTTCTTTTTGTAGCACTCGACAATTTACAGACCTCCTTTCAATCGGTATGCAAACCTGGTCGTGCGGAAAAAGTCTCATTTTGACATTTGTTTTTCAATATACTATTGTTTGGAAGTAGGGACTATATAACTTTAAAACTCTTTTCATAGATTTAACTATATTCATTTTTTGAAAGTGAGAGTGTTTTTATAGATAATTGATAGTCTTGTTTGATGCAATCGGTTTCGGGTACCACTCTGTCAGTTTTTTATTAGTATTTAGCTTTAATTAATCTCACGTCTAAAAATTATAAAGAACTTTCTCTTTCCAATTCGTACGTAAGTTTTTTTATTGCCCTTCTAAAAAATGAACCTAAAAGATAACAAAGAAGATTTTAGAATAGTAGAAAAAATTTCAATGATTGTTTAAGTACTAAAAGCAAAAATTATCGTAAACTTAAAAAATTGGAAACAAAAAAAGACAAATCAAGTAAATAATAAGTTTATTAAACTTGACATAAATTCGTGTAACAATTATATTTATCTTTTGATAGCACGATCATAATCATAATAAAATATTATTAACTTGACAAAAACAATTATAAATTAACAATTAATCTTCCCAAACAACACATGTGCGCACAGATTATTTTTTATTATCTAAAAAATGTCTTAGTTTATGTAAAATATACGTATATGTATTGCTTTGCTATTTTATAATCTTTTATTACATATTTTACTACTTTTACTGGTTCTTGATAAGATTGTCAAATTTATATTATTGTTCTTTTTTTTACAATTACTTTAAGTTTTTTCTTTTTCAGCCTAACATGTATGCATACAAATTATCTTGACTTATTATTATTACCATGATAGTTATGTAACTGAATAAATAACTATGTAATGATTATAATCCTTGACTATCTCCAAAGCGGCCGAAAGCGCATCATTTCTTTACACACGATGTTACAGTCAAGACTATTTATAATGAAAACTTTTTTTGTTGTTGCAGTTTTCTTATTATTTAAATCAGAGGGTAAGTTTTTACATAATTATTTTCTTAACAATTGTATTATTTTGGCACAACTTTGTTTGTAATATAAACAGGATAACTAATATATTGAAAAAAGACATAGTTAACAATTATTTGTCTGATTTCAACCAATTGTATTATAAATTGAGTTTTTTGACTAAACGCATTAACTATACACCTTGTTTTTAAAATTAAATGTATTGAACAATCGTGTAGGTATTTGACTTGAATATTTGTACAGTAAGTGTTGTTAAAATGTGTTATCTTATTTTTTATTGCACGATCAAGTCAATTACACATTTATTTAGCAGAACACGTTTAAGGAAGAGTTACGTGAAGAAGATAATGTCAAGGTAATTTAAATTTATGCAGTAGTGTGTTTAATAGTAAATAACCATTTAGTGTGCCGGGAAAATTCCAAAACCGAAAATACTTGCACACATAAACTATTAAATTTATTAAACATTCAACATCGTGAATTGAATCATAAAAGAAAAGACGATACCAAAACCGACTAATATAATGAAAAAGAATTAAATAAATGTTGATTCGCGTTACCAAACTTTTCTAAGGTTAAAAATAAAAGAGAAAGTTTAAATAATTTAATATCTAAAAGGTCAGTATTTATTTATTTGTGATTTATCTCGGCGTTATTGCATAATTCCTTTATAGCTAATGTTTAAATAGCAGGATTTTGAAAGTCTGAAGGTTTTTTTAAATTTTTGATAACATTATGGTTAAACGTAGAAGAATTATTAAATTACGAAGCACATACATTTTTGTTAAAAATGTTTGTTTTTGCAATTAAACAAAAAATGTTAAAAGTTTTTTTTCAATTTTATGTAATGATTATGTATATATTTTTTAATTGTTATAATCAGTTTTTGAAGGTTTTAGTTTAATTAAATTTGATTTTGATCTTTTGTTTTTATATTTTTTTTGTCTGTAATAAATCTAAGCAAACTTAAGTATTTTTGTATCTTTTAGATTATCGTAGTTTGATATACGTTTTTCCTTAATTGGTATTCTATTACCCACGGAGCTTCGTAATTCACTTTTGTCGATTTTTTCTTATTAAAACAAAGTTCTTCATTTTTGTGCTTTTTATAAGTACATTGTTTACCTTATATTTATTGCAAAATTTTAATATTCTTTTTATTTGGTAATTGTTTTTAATCTTGTAATAAGTTGTAAAAATAGACAAAAGAATAAACGGTAATTTGATAATTAGTTATCGTTGGAGCTCATGGCTTGAAGTACTTGTTTTCTACGGTAACAATTATGACAGACTCTTCTAACTAAAAATAACTAAAAAAAATATAATATTTATGAGATCAAGTTTTTTAAAGAAATCTTGTTGTTGAATCGTAATTGATTCCGATGGATCGAAGGACCACCCGCAATGGGAATAAAACTCAACTTATAAATGAATACGTAATTGTATTATAAAAAATAGGGAACAATTCCCGAGTGCTTATTTGCAACTGACTCATTTAGAAAAAAAGTCTAACTTAAACATGATTTGGCGCATGCGCCTTACAACCATTCAAACATTCATAGATTTAAATTTCAAGTCCTTTAAAGTAAATAACGTAAACAAGTTCTTTGAGTAAAATAACTTCAACATGCCGCCGCCGTTGAAACCATGTGTTTCAATTGCACAATTCACTGCACTGAACACAGATTTAATCAATTCATGGGTAGAAGGCAAACCTTCGTCACTGGCCGTTTATATAGCCCGTCACTCGATTTTATAGTTAAGACGCGCACTACACCGTCGGCACCTGTATGAGCTTCAACGATTCGCGCCATAGGCCACTGCAGAGGAGGTTGATTTTCTTTCTTCATAATGACTAGAGCGCCGGGAAGGAAAAGATTTGAGCTTTTTTCCTTCCACCCTTTTCGTATCTGCAGCTCGGAAATGTATTCTTGAGACCAGCGGGTCCAAAATGACTTTAATAGTTCTTGGCACAATTTGAATTTTACGTTGTAGTTTGACTTAATTGACGTTAACCCTTGTTCTGGTAATGCCGTTAAAGGTTGGCCAATTAGAAAGTGACCAGGGGTTAATGGGTTCAGATCACTGGGATCAGAGGAAATAGGGTATAGCGGTCGGGAGTTTAGACATGCTTCAACCTGCGTCAATAACGTATAGTATTCCTCGAATGTTAATATTGAATTACCTATGGTTCGCTTAATATGGCGTTTAAGAGATTTTACACCGGCTTCCCATAGCCCGCCCATATGTGGGGCGCGACTTGGAATAAAATGCCACGTAATACCGTCATTACTTAATTGATTTGCAATTTCGTCACTGCTAGTTTTTAAAAATTTATTTATAACAGCATCGGCTCCTACAAAGGTTTTTGCATTATCTGAATAAATGTTTGAGCTTTTACCTCTTCTAGATATAAATCGACGTAAGCACGCGATAAACGAAGCCGTAGTAAGATCGGACACGAGTTCTAAATGAACGGCCTTTGTTGAAAAACACACGACAATACAGATATAAGCCTTTGTTTCGTTATAGCGTCTAGTTCTGCGATCTCTTAATCTAACAGGTCCACAGTAATCTAGACCACAATTTAAAAATGGTTTGTTTAGAGTGACTCGTTTATTAGGTAAATCTGCCATTAAGTACTTACATTCTTCGGGTTGAACACGATAACACGGAATACATTTTCGTATGAGATTTTTTATTAAGCTTCTACCCGAAATTATCCAGTATTTTTCACGCAGGGATGCAAGTAGCAGTTGCGGCCCTGCATGCAGTAGTCTCAAATGTTCATATCGTACAATTAATAGTGACAATGGGTGATTTTTAGATAAAACAACAGGAAATTTTTTATCGTAATGATAAGTCGATTTAGATAGTCTACCACCAACTCGAATGACACCTTGATCGTCCAAAAACGGGTTTAAATTTAACAAGTGACTTCTTTTGTCTACCTTTTGTTGTGCCTTTAGTGATTTAATATCATTTTGAAAGGATTCAAACTGTGCTTGTTTTAATAAGGTGATAGTAGAAGACTCCAATTCTTTAAAACTTAATGGTCCGCTAAGATAATTTTTATCTTTTTTAAGTTTATGTTTCCAACGTAATATGTACGCAACCACGCGTCGTAACTTTGAAAAACTAGAGAATTTTGTAAATAAATCTAAATTTGCATTTGCCAAAAGCGTTACCGAATTTTGTTTACGAGTTTCTAATAAATCTTGATTAATTACTTGATTGCTATCATATTTTGGCCAGACAGGTTTTGGTTGCAGTAACCAATCCGGTCCATGCCACCACAAATTACAATTGATTAATTCGTTAGGTATAGATCCTCTAGATATTAGATCTGCGGGGTTAACAGAAGTATTTACATGATTCCATTGACAATTTTCCGTCAGGTTCTGAATCTCTGAGACACGATTGGCCACAAAGGTATTCCAAGTGTTAGGGGTCGCACTTATCCAATGCAGCACGATAGTTGAATCAGACCATAAATAAGTTTTTATAATGGACACGTTAAATAATGAGCGTATCACCTTATCCATTAAGCGAGCAAGCAAAAGCGCTGCACAAAGCTCTAATCGTGGTATAGAAAGTGATTTAATTGGGGCTACACGGGCTTTTCCACATAATAAATTAATCCCGACACTCCCGTCGTTTTTGATCGATCTTACGTATATACACGCTCCATAAGCATATTGGGAGGCGTCGGAAAATCCATGTAATTCTATACCTTGTGAGTTATTTACAATCACGTTTCTCGAAACCTTTAAATTATTTAGAATATCTATTTGATTCATGAGTTTGCAGAAATCGCTAGCAGCGTCTTCAGGAACTGGCTCATCCCAATCAATTTTCATTTGCCACAATTTTTGTAGCGTGATTTTAGTTTTAATTATTACAGGACCCAATAATCCAAGTGGATCATATATTTGTGCAATAACGGATGTGACTGACCGTTTAGTCAATGGCTGTTTGCAATTAAATGTTTTTATAGAATAACCAAGTGCATCCTCTTTTGAATACCATAATAACCCTAATGTATGACTTTGATTGTTTTTGCCGATGTTAATGATTTTGTTCGGATTCGAATCGAAAATATCACAAAGTAATTTGTCATTGTTAGAAACCCATTTGTTTAATTCAAAGCAGCCAGAATTTAAAATAGTATTGATTTCGCTATAAAGTTTGCGTAATTCGATTAAGCTGTTAGCGCCAGTCAATAAGTCGTCTACGTAAAAATCATTTAGGATGACTTGACTTGTATCAGGATAGATTTTGTTAAATTCGTGCGCTGTTTGTTGTAAACACCTAATGGCTAAAAATGCAGCCGGTGCAGTGCCATAAGTTACAGTATTTAATTGATAACAATTAACCGGATGATTAGTGTCTGCACGCCAAAATATTTTTTGAAACCGCCTATCTTGTGGATGTATAAGAACTTGGCGATACATTTTAGTTATATCCCCGGACAGTACGTATTTATGACATCGATACCTTAATATAATTGAAAATATATCCTGCTGTATAGTAGGACCTATTGCAAGTAAATCATTTAAAGAAACCAGAGTCTGAAGGATTTGAAGCATTGTATACAACTCGCAATTTAGTAGTTAAACTCGTATCTTTTGTGACAAAATGATGAGGGATGTAATAATCGTTTTCTAAATTATTAAGCGGGATGTTTACCTTTGTCATATGACCTAAGGCTTCATATTCATGCATAAATTGCCGGTATTGATTTTTTAAAGTAAAGTTTTTATTTAATTTTCGTTCCATAGCATAAAATTGATTTAACGCGTTTTGTTTTGATAGACCTAATTTATTATTGTTTAATTTAAAAGGCAATCTTACAATAAATCTACCGTTCGAATTACGCTGTGTAGTTTTCGTAAAAAATGTTTCGGTTAATTTTTCTTCGTTTGTCAATGGAATGTTATCGGCATAATTTTCAATTTCCCAAAATTTTGAAAGCGTATTGTTCAGTTCGTTATTAGTGACCAAATTACATTGAACATATGTTTTTATATAATTTTGTGGTATTTCACCTGTAACAATCCATCCAAGTAATGTTTTGTGTAAGATTGGCATATTTTTACCTAAACGGATTTGTTCATTTTGCAATATTTCCCAAAATATACCTGCACCTAAAAGAATGTCAACGGTACTCGATTCGTAGTAATTGGGATCTGCAAGTTCAACGTTTTCTGGTAAAGAAATATTCGCATTGTTAATAGTGGTTTGCGGCAAGTTGTCAGTAATCCGGGATATTACTAGACATGTTATTATAGAGCGGTACCTACTATTTAAAGAGCTTATTGGAACCTTTGTACTGTATTTTATGTTACTAAAGGATTTATTTATTCCACTGACGCCAATGTCGATTCTGTCTTTTGTTAGACCTAATTTGTTTGCTAGATTTTCCGTTATAAAATTGGATTGAGATCCACAATCTAATAATGTTCTGGCTTTACGTTTTATATTAAACTTATCAAATGTTTCGATTATGGCAGTAGATAAAATAACTTGATTCATAAAGTTATAAGAATGGGCCGTTACAATCGTTTGAGTTGAATCATGTTCTTCATTGTTTTGTTTGCTTGTACCTGGTTCAGGGGTAGATTTTTGAAAATGGAGTAAAGTATGATGTCGTTTGTGACAAATTTTACACGAAAAACTATTTTTGCACGACAATGATTTATGATTTCCTCTAAGACAATTAACACAAAGTTTATTCGCTTTAACTAAATTGTACCTCTCGTCAGGTAACATTTTCATGAATTTTGAGCAATGAGTTAAAATGTGATTTTCTGTGCATAATAAACAAGTTTCGTCGTTTATAGTCATATAAGTTTTTATGTTTGGTTTATTTTTAATAAATTTTGAATTATTTTCAATACTAGAATCATTAAGTTTACCTAACAAACGACACTTATTTTCTAATAATTTGTTAAGATTTTCGATTGTGCATGATTTCCCTGTAGCCAAATTTTCTTCCCATAAGCGACGGGTAGAAATATCTAATTTATTTGTTATTATATGAATTAATAACCTATCCCAATGTTTTACCGGTTGTTCTAACGTTTCTAAAGCTCTTAAATGTTTATTCAAACCGTCATGTAACTGTCTTAAAGCTTTGAAGGATTCTTTTTGTACGACGTTTAAATTAAAAATTGCTTTAATATGGTTGTCGATTAATAATTCTTTATTTTCATACCGATCGTTTAAAAGTTTCCACGCGACTTCATAGTTAGACGAGGATATTTCTAAAGACCGCAGTATATCAGCCGCTTCGCATTTTAAAGATAACCGCAAGTAATGAAATTTAGTAATGTCGCTAATACTATTATTATTATGTACAATAGACGCAAACGTTTCTTTAAAATAAAGCCACTGCTCTATATTACCGTCAAATGTAGGTAAATTAATTTGTGGCAGTTTAACAGGTAAATCGCTTAAAATACCGCTTGCAGACGTGTTAGAAGAAGATTCGCAGAAATTGCGTGAATTTGAGTTGGTTAATAAACGTTTAGCATAAGCAAGATATTAAAAATACTCGGATTCAAAGGCTGTTCTTTCGGAATCGTGCGCTACTGTATTATCGTCGTCAATAATTTCGATCTGTAATTGAACTGCCGAAAAGGTATCGAACAGCGGTTCGAATCTTTGCATACGATTTTGCAAATCAATTAAATCAATGTTTTCTCTTAATTCAATACAATAATTTTTAAACCTAGTTAGAGATCCTTTAGCTACTGCGCGCCTAGCAATTAATTCTTTTAAACTAGCCATAATAAGCCAATATTGATTTGATAAGTTAATTATGCAGTGATTTCAACGTAAAAAATAATTTTAAATTATGTACACAAGAAAGTAACAAGTAACGTTATACGCAGGTAATACACAAATTGAATAGGAAAGAATAGAAGGGTACCTGTGATTGTTGTCTTGTCTTCTGTGCCGTTTTAATATTAATCCGCTTGATTACTTCCAGCTCGATTGGACCAATGTTGAATCGTAATTGATTCCGATGGATCGAAGGACCACCCGCAATGGGAATAAAACTCAACTTATAAATGAATACGTAATTGTATTATGAAAAATAGGGAACAATTCCCGAGTGCTTATTTGCAACTGACTCATTTAGAAAAAAAGTCTAACTTAAACATGATTTGGCGCATGCGCCTTACAACCATTCAAACATTCATAGATTTAAATTTCAAGTCCTTTAAAGTAAATAACGTAAACAAGTTCTTTGAGTAAAATAACTTCAACACTTGTTATTGACGTAAATTTGAATGAAATAAGTATTCTCCTTAAACTTTAATTCCTACCACGTCTTTAGATGTTAAGCAATTTTTTTAATTAGATTTTTTTTAAACAATTTAAAAAATAAAATAGATTTTAATTGTAAGTTTTGATATTATTTTTTTTGCCTTTCTAATTTACTACAAATATGTTTAAGTTATAAGTATAGAAAGTAAGGCTTTATTGTGCGAGTTATACCTAACGCGGCGAGGGCATAAAGCCCGTTTGTGTACGCATATCATACAAGATTTCACGTACTATTGCTTTCAAACGACATTAAAAAATATTTTTACTCATAATTTGTAATTTATTAATTTAAAACAGAAACTTGTATAACCTCTTGTCACAGTAAAATTTAATATAAAAAATATAGTAAAATAAAGTTACTTTATTTTACTAGTACAATAAAGTACCATTTTATGACCTTTAAACTGACAATAAATCACCACTATATTTGTCAATCGTTCATAAATGAATTTATGTAATTAAATATTGTGTTAATAATTTTTTTACATTTAAATACATTTTGGTACAAAAACTTGTTTAAACTAAACAAATATATAACTATTATTTTATGAAACTGTTTATTTTGTTTTATTATTAGTGTTTTTATTTATATAAATATTTTTTATTAAATAAGTTTTAATTTGTTATTTTATAGCTCAGCGTAACGACTTCTATAACGCTAGAACATCTCCACAAGTTCCAATAACAAAACAGTCTCCTGCATCAAAAGTCCATTGTCCAGAAAAAAATGGAAGATTTCCTACGGGATCATGCGATGGGTAAGTATTGCTGCTATACCCAGTAGACACTCATAATACATAAAATAGAAACAAGTTTGTTTATCGGGTATTGGATCGTTTTGAATAACTAAATTTATTATTGATTTAATGTATGTAGTACTGTTAAAAAATAAAAATTATTACGTATTTAAATATAAAAATTGTTATTTACATGTTTTGTTATATTCTTAATCATAATTTCAATTTATGTTATCAATTTTCTTCTATACATGGACAATAATCTATTTTGCATGAATTTTTTAGCTGAATTTTCACAATACGCTAATTTAGAGTGAAAAATTTTATCATGGTACCTAAAAATACTTGTTTTGCATGTTTAGCTTTACTTTTACAGTGATATTTATTCTAGTATTTTGACTGACCTACGTAAGATTGCATTAAACATCTGTAAATATACGTTATCTTCGAGAATTAACTTGGGAAAATATGCGTTCTTAAAATAACAACTTCATTTAACTACATCTTATGTAATAACGTTATTTTGTATTTATTTTTATTTTTGGTGTCAGCAAATTACCGAGAAGCAATGTGTAGTTCTTAGAACAGTGAGTTAAACATCATACGTTATTTTTCTTTTTATTAACGGTGTCAACAAACTATTTGATGTTACAAGTCAATAATTTTCAATTTGTTTGGCTCAAAATTTCGAATTTTTTAAACAATTTATCAAAATTTTTAACTTGACTTGTTTGTACTGATGCTATGGTTTCACCTGTTATTCAGGTACACGTTGTATTTACTGCGGCGTACACTGTATTTAAGGAATTGCTTTTATCTTACTAGATTTGAAATTGTAGTAAATTTTTGTCTACTAATAATTTTGAAATTAAAATAAATTATTGATTATATGTGCACAGCGGCGTAGGAACGTTTGAGAAAATCTGAAAGCCAGTGTCAAGCACGTAGTAGGTACGAATTTTTTGTTAAAGGGGGTGTAGTCAATCAAAACGCATTATTAATACGCAGCACGACTTCATAGGGGCCTCCCACTGCTTCTGCAGCCTTGGCGATAAACCACGTCTTCTTTAGGGATTATACAACCACACCAAGTTGCCATATCCGTAATTATTTGTTCGGCTTCTTTTACTTTCGGCAAAAAAATTGGCGTGGATGTGGTCGTATCGGGCGACCGTCTCCGGTATTGATTTTATGTTTCACTACGTTCGTTCTTTCTTTGGAATTACTCTCCACATCTCAATACTGCTAGACTAACACTTTAACCATAGCCTGCTAGTCTGGACTGAGGTTTTACCATTTGGAGATAAGAATTTCTAATAGACGTTGTGGGCACTGCTTTGGCGACGTATCGTCACTAGAATTCGCGCATCTCACAATTTGAGATACTGGCGTGCATTGGCCTACCACGGTCTTATTTTTCAACGTTACTGGATCTATGTTGACATTAAAGATCCTTACTGGCATCGCGTTTTTTACTATTACTAAAGTTCTGCCAACAAATAGTCCTTTTTCAAGTCGCCCTCCATTGGTTTAATAGCGCAAATGTAGCCTTTCCGAAGATTTCCTGACAATGAAAAGGAATTTCTTCATTATCGATCTTCAAGACATCGTTTTTCATATCCAAATGGAACCGATACTTCTTTATAACATTTATTTTCAGGATACGTTCTTTCGTGATGTAGGCTACCAGTACTTCATGGTTGAGTACTGTATTTCCCAAACCAATGGTAACTTTGACTTGTCCGAGATAAGTTATTTCTTCGCCCGTCGTCTTTCGAAGTACTGTTACTGGTGATGTTTTCTTGTTTTCCAATAACATGTCAGAACAAATGATGGTCTTCGTTGCTCTCGTGTCAACCAGTAACTGAACACTTTTTCCATTGATCTTGCCATCGAGATAAATACTGTGCGATGCTAGTTGCATTATTTCTTGAACAGTTTTAATCTGATTTTCTAAGCTAATCTGTATTTGTTTTTCTATAGTTTTTTTAATTTCCAAGATTAGTATTTATGTACTAGTTCCATTTGCTAAGTATTTTCGCCAATTTTTTCTTCCATTTTTCTATATTTTTTTCCATTTTTCTAGAATTTTCTTCCATGTTTTTATTAATCGATTCTTAACCATTTTTTATTGATTTGAGAAATTCAAATAACTTTGAATCCAGTTTAACTGCTTGCAAACGCGTTACCGGCATAAATTAAAACACGAATAAAAAGTTTACTAAATTTTCATAACGCTTGATTCTTTATTATTAAATACGTTATTTTAACAAACTGGAACAACTGTAATTACACTCGATAAACAAACACACGTGAGACGTAGTTATCACACAACGTTTTTGTTAAAAGAGCAATATTAATTTACTTGTATTTACACGTTAAAACTACGAATTCCACACTGACATCATTGTAACGAATTTTAAAGCTAATTTATTTATAAACAAATATTTACACGATTAGAGCTACACGTAACTAATTAAATCTAACGATATTTCAGACTAACATTTATACTAATTTATATATTACTATCGCTCGAAAAATAATGTCCGCGGATAGGATAACTACTGTTTATCTAAACAGGTATTTCTTTACATTAAAAGCGCGTACGCTTGTACGCTGTTATATTTATTTTTCATTGGTACGGGCACTTTATCTATTTATCTTAGCACACACGTTAATCACTTATTTGTTTAAACCGACAGTCTTCTTAACTTTGAATTTCGAAAAACTGACCTCACTTCCTTTTGAATACTTTTTATATATTTCTGTTATCTGTGTCGATAATTTTTTACACACTTTGGTAAACGTTTTCAAAGTTGACAATAACTTTGAGAATGTTTCGCTACATTTGGATCTAGTTACTTTATTAAAACATGTGTTTTTGATGCAGCGACTAAACTATAGAACAATCGGTTAAAAGTAAACTTTTACTCAAAAAACAATAGATTTAAATTATTTTACATAGAGTCCTGTCACACATTTTATTACGGTATTGGTCCAAACACACATATTCTGCTCGTCGACGCCGATAGGAAGTCGTCGGCAAGCTTCTTAATGTTGAAGTGCTCGGCATGCTCTTTATGTGCATTTAAAACGTAGATATGGTTTAAACTTTAAACGTTTTTGTCTCATTGTTGACTTTAGATAGGTTTTTATCTGACGCAAAAGTTTGAAAAACCGATAAAACTTGAGGTAGTGAGTGATAATTATGCTTGTTAATAACTTGTTTCATCATCTCATGTTGGACAGTAAACATGTAGTCGTTTCCGTATTTTGTCAATATTGTTTCTTTATTTTTCACACCTTGAATCCTATTAAACAAAATGTCTTCCATATCAACTAGTTGCTGATACCCATCGTAAACAAATCTTTTTTTAATTTTGCAGCTAACGGTAACACATGCTTTGAAATAAATACACTAAAATCTTTAACGAAAGTAAAGCGCTTGTAGGTGTACTAGTATGGATTATCTATTAGTGTTATTCCAGTTCGTAATACAGTTGTTAGCAAAATTTGGTTACCATTGTTTCCATATCTTTTCATATTTCTTTAAATAACTCTTCATCTCTTATTAATTTGTCACCTCCCTTACAGCACCGCTTGCACCAGAAAACGTCATATCCTTTTTTTGCAAAATCACGCTCAAATCTTCCGATGATACAAACATTTTTTACATACTAATAATGCAAAATACTTACTGGATTTCTCTGCTCTGTCATATAACCAGTTAGTCTTAGCTGCTACTGACTCATTTAAATGTGCAATCCTTTTAAGAGTTTCTAATAGTATAGGATACGACTTAAAGGCAGTGTAAACAATTGCACGGTCCATCGATTAAAGCAAAGTGGTCTAAGATTTCCACATTCAAAATTTTCTTCATTGCACAATATTCTGAAGTGCGCTGTTTCATAATTATTATTAACTATTCTAACAGAAATTGACACTTAAGTACAAGGAATCAAAAAAAATTGTTCTTGATTTTTTATTCTAAATTTTACATAGAAGAATAGTATGCGCTATTTGAATCTGACTGAAAAAGTTATTGTTTCGTCTAGTTATAAAGTTAGCTAGTTCTTGACTATTTTTGCAGCGTCATCTGATTAAATTTTGAAAATTGCTGTCAAAATCATTGTTATCTAATTACAATTGCTTTTTTTGCAAGATTTAATTATCTGAAGAAAATATTTTTTTAAAGCTACATGAGCATCCTTTTGTTCTTTGACGGGTAATGCATTTAAACTGATCTTTATAAACATATTTCCATATTGAGCGAGTTTAAGCAAACATTGTCTATGAACGCCACTATTTTCGTAGATAGTAAATCTTTCTATGCTTTTTTCTAATTAGAAAAGCTTGCTTACGGGTAAACCTAATTAATTTCAGAAACGTTAGTCTGGCCCATTTAAGTTATATATTACTTTTTACGGATCGAGATCAATGTAACTATAGGGAAATGCTTTAACTTTCGATATTAAAATTTCGTTCCCTATTTTTTTTTATTTGCGGCGATATGTTATTCGGTTGTATTCTGGCTTGGCTTTGGATCAACAGCAACAATTGCAGAATTATTAGCTAAGCTATGATTATATTTTATTTTATAGTTTTATAGTGATGGACTAAACAGTTTTTATTCAATAACAGAGACATGTTGTTACTTTTATTTAAAAATAACATATTCTATTAACAGGTTAAAAATAACAGTTGATGTAATCGTAACTTATTGACTTCTAAACATTTAAAAATATTAAAATCAAACGTCTTCGTTTCGTTTCTTAATTTTTTTGATTCTCTAAGAAAATGTACCGATAAAAAGAATTTTACAGTTAGGTACATTTTTTCACATTGATATCTTAAAATAAACTTAATCGATGGTCCCAAAACAATTGGGAATTAAATTTCCAAAAACAAAAATGTGAGGCATTTGTGCTTGTGCAAATACTGATACTGCGATTGAGTGTGATACTTACATTCACTGCTAAAGGAGATGTTGGACAATGTTCCGTTTACATGCAAAACGAAATACTAAGAAATAAAACTTTTGTTGAGAATATAAAAATTCGACGTTTTGTATCATTCTTTGTTCCTACGCGCTTCTATGTGCAAATTTGTGTCACTACCAGTAGTGATTACAGATGATTTTTTTTAAATCTAAGATCAGTTCTCTTACACAAAAATCACTCTTTTATTACAATCTGAAAAATATGATATTACACCTGTACATGTACATACATTTTTTACCGATTTATTTGTTGAACGTTTTTATGGTAATCGTTTTTATACATCATATATTTGTGTATCTTCTAATTTTTTTCTTTTGCTTTGATCATTTACCAATTAATTTAAGATATTTTAACAAACATTTGTAACAAATACTTACTTTTTATTCTATTTATTCTTAATCACATTTTTAATTTTTTTTTTTAATCTTACAGTCTGTGACTGATTAACACTGCTGATTAACGTATGTTTATGGATGTTTATTGAATCATAGCAACATAAAATACCGTAATTTCACTGTCAAATTATGGTTTTGTTTCTCCAAACCGTGTAAAATTTAATGTAAGTAAGGTCCGGTTTCACCAACTAAAATTTAACTGTAGATTAACTAATCTACGAATAAATTTAAAATCCTGTCATATCATTGGTTAGCTTAGAACCACTAACCAATGATATGACAGGATTTTAAATTTAATCGTAGGTTAGTTAATCTACAGTTAAATTTTAGTTGGTGAAACCGGACCTTAGTCGTATAAAATTTTATAAGCTTAGCGTGTCAATTAATGTTTAACCACCGAAAATAAATTTAATTTTTTTAGATTAGTTTAGGTTAATGACAGTTTTTAATAATTAATAGACCAACATAATATTTTACAATTTATAATAAAGCAAATTATTATTTATTGCTACCATTACATTACTTGAATTATAGATACATCGAATGTGAAGATGGTGTCGGCGAAGAAAAACTCTGCCCAGATGGATTACTTTTTAATGCTGCCGCTGGAATATTTCATTTTCCTTGTCAGTATCCTATAGATGTAAACTGTACTGGAAGAGCAGCTACTCGTATGTATTAAAGCTAATGTTATTAATAAAAGACTAGTTTGTTTGTAGAGCCGCCGCAAGCCACAGACGAATGTCCTCATCAATACGGTTATTTCCGCTTAGGCGATGCAGCAAATTGTGGTCAATTCATAAATTGCGTAGATGGACACGCGTTTGTTTTTAATTGTCCCGAAGGTCTAGCTTTTAACGCAGACAGTTATCGCTGCGATTGGCCCGATGAAGTACCTAGCTGTGATGCTGAAGGTTGGTTTGGTTGGTTGTAAAAGTAACCAAACACTAATATTTGGTTCTAGCATATCTGGGTTTTACTTGTCCACAAGAAAACCTTAAGAGTGGCTTTTTAGAGGAATATAGAACATATCGGTCTCCATCGGATTGTCAACGATTTTATATTTGCATAAACTCAAGACCTCGTCTATATAACTGTGGGGAAGGATACGCTTTTAATGATCTTATAAATGCTTGTGACGGAATTGAAAATGTAACTAACTGTGCATCCCATTCTCAACCAAATTATGGCTTCAACAAGAATAAGTTGCATTAGCAAACGAGTTATTTGTATTGTAAAATACCATTTTGTTACGTGAAATGACAAATTAATAAAAGGTGTTGATCGAATGTTAATAAATAAATTGTTTTCTTAAAACAACGTTTATTATTAACTATATTTTGTCATATAAATATTGTGTTGTGTAATTTGTGGGTGCTTGTGATTGAGTAAGTAAGTGACCACGACCAATATAATAACGCCTTACATGACGTACAGAAAGGCATATATTGTTTACGACGAAACTCAAATCAAAAACGACGAGTTTAAAGAAAGTATCTTATTGATAAATCTCCTCTATAAATTAATTTTACTTATTGTTAATAAATTTAAATTCTACAAAATGAAAGGTTCGTTTGAGATTTAAAAAAAAACCTAAATTACAATAAAGAAACTCGTGTGGTCACACAGTTTGAAGTTATATGTACACCCTTGTATTTACTTCCTAGCATGCTATAATTTTTATGAATTTTTTTTCTCGATTTCATTAAGATATAACCGAAATATGGCAAATTGAGTTTATATTGTCATATCGACTAACCCCTATATTTGTGCGTCTCGATATTGCTTTCCGCTTTAGTAAATCAGTAAAAATGATTATTTTTAACGTATCTTGCTTTCCCTTCAAGGTATGGATTTTTTTTCTAAAAATAATCCTCGCAGGCAAGATTTGAACCTAAGATTATATTTGTGAATTCATTTTAAATTATAAATAAAATACCTAATAAACTATTAATGTTAGAATTTTTTTTTATTTGAATAAATTGTTATGAAGTATTATCTGTATAAGAAACTGTAAAAATAATTCGAATAATTTACATGCGTAAATTATATAAGAACAACTGTTCAAAATGGCGGATACACCCACATCGGGTGTCTTTATAGGGCCCATCTTTTGATAGAACCGAGAGAATATGAAAATCCAGCTTTACTGCAACAAGTTACTAGGACTTTTGGTTCGAGAGTTATTGTGAGTACATCGTTACACACATACACACACACACGCACGCACGGACGCAAGAATTGCGATCACTATACATTCCTTATAAGAAAGTAAAAAACAATACCACACGTTAAACTGAACGAACTAAAATATAAGCTATAACGTAGAGAATTTTGAAAAATTGAAACGCAATTGTATTATCTTTAAATGTCAATAGCAGAAATTCGGTCAATATTCAATCATATACCTAGCCAATTGATGCTGCAAAAAAATTTGAATCACAAATATAGAAAAAGAAAAAACTGTTTAGCAAATACATAAATACAAATTGATTAAAACAAATTAGTCAGTATGAGTCTATTTTAATGTTATATTTTATAAAGCATTTACATTTAAGATGAATTTAAAAGACTATTGTTTGTGCGTCGCAAGATGAGCCTTACGTTTAGAAGAGTTTGATTAAACAATTGAACGTCAGCGTGAAAAAAATTCATGTAGATTCGCTTATTCACCAAAAAGTATTTTTTTCGGCTATTATATATAATTATCGAAGCCACTGCGAACTAGAACTAGAAACTTACCCAATCAGCAAGGAAACGTTTTTTTCATGTTTTAAAAACGTTACAACGTTTTAAAATAGTCGAAATAAAAAATGTTTTTCAAAAAAATATTTATGTTGCGTTTTAAAAATATTTCATTTAAACATTGATATTGAAATATTTTAAAAATGTTTTCTAAAACATTTTTTAGTAACATAAAAAACGTTTTTACTTTATTAGAAATCATACTTTTGCTTGCTTTCACCTATACACCTTTTTCTTTTACATATAGTAACAAAAACACAATTATATAAAATTTTGTTACATATTATTCATAAAGACATGTTAAACCTTTTCGTTTTTCTAAAAACTTTCTTGCAAATTTGAATTAAGTACTTAATAATCGCGTTTGCGCAAAGTACCGGTACAGAATCAACAATTTCCATGGTATTACTCGCTATGCTGTGTAATGTATCGTTAGAGTATCAGTTTAATCGTTTTCTAATTTACGTTCTAGTGAAACTCAAATAGATACTTTTAGTTTATATCAGCATTTATTATGGTACGTTTTTCTTTGTTTTTTTGTTGCAAGAAATTTTGCTGAAGTATAATGTTATTTGTTACAGCAGTGATACACTGAAACGTTCATTCTATGTACTTTATGATTTCCATTCTTTGTGATGTTTTAAGGTTATCAAATTGATACGATGAAATCGGAGATTTGAACGTGCTCAATAACCAATTAATCTTGGTATGTAATTTTTTCAGTATTTTTTTGTGTGTACAAAGTTTCAAAATCTTGGATTGTTAGTTCTGGTTTTCGTTTTTACACAAAGAGGTAGTGAAAAGTTTTCTTATTTTATAGATAATATCCTTCGGTGTGGAGGAACGGCAACAATAAAAACAACCTTTATTGTTCAGGCCTTAACAGATAAAGGTTGTTTCTATTGTTGTTGTTTTTCTGCTCTGTAGGATCCTATTCATTAAATAGAAAAATTTTTAATTAATTGGAAACTTTTGAGAGGATTATTATAATTATTTCAATTAATATAAAGTAATTACATGAATAATGTTTGTTTTACTTTTATGTTAATGTATTAATTTTTGTTATAGGCATCAAATGCGTTTACAGCCACATGAAACTGAAATATTTAGACTACACGAAGATTGTATTATTTATCTTTTGTAAGCATTTTAGAGCTGGTTCTATAATAATGGTATAAATGTCAGTTAAGTTATACTTAATTTGATTGTAAAATGCTGTCGTTATTGGCTAGTATAAATAAAACTAACAGCCAAATATGACAGTATTTTAATATTAAAGCAAGTATAACTAAACTTACATTTATACCATGATTGTAGAACTGCCCTTAAGTATATTGCAATATTTAAAAAAAAAACGTTGATTATACATTTTTTATACATTAATGTAACATTTGTAAAATATTATAAATATATATAAATAATATTATAAATAATATTTTTAAACATTTTTAGAATGTTTTTCTAACATTGACTTTGCAACGTAATTCTGGCCATTAAGACGTTTTTGCAATGTTTTTAAAAATGTAAATATATCTTTTGTAAAACGTTGAAAAAAACATTTCAAAAACGTTTCCTTGTAGATTGGGTATGCACATTATAAAATAAATGAGATTTTTTTTATTTAAATAGTAGTGATAGTAGTTTCAATCAGTTTCAATCATCTGAAACATATTGTTACAACTTACTTGACTTGTAGTTTTTTTACGATATATTCAGCAGGGATACTAACTATTATAAGGTTTTTAATCTTAAGGTGACCGATCTATTGTTGCCTCTAACGATACAAACGTGTTTTATTTTAGGAATGGCAATATATATTTATATATTATTTAAGAATATAAATGACGACAACAAAATTTGGCAAAACATTATTATAAAATGATGTTTTACATCAAAATTTTCTTGGCACTTTGGAATATACATACATACATACAAGTAAATCGATTTTTTTGTATATATAAACTGTTTTGGTTTATTATGTTGTAGACGTTTGTTTTAATACTCTGTTTAATCTAAATTAATGTCAATGACAACACTTAATTATTATTGAAATTAGTGACAATAAACAAGAAAGAATAAACCAGAAGAAATTACACCTAGAAGAAATATCTAAATTTGATTTAAACAAGGAGTTACATTGTGTTTTGTATTTCGTAAATAAGATAGTGATTATGATATATTTAGAGTTAGCGTCACTCTTATGTTATTTTTGATTATGAATAAATAAAGGAGTTTGCCTAGAAAAGTTTAGAAAAAAATCCTACTACAATTTAATAAAAATCAATTTGATCAATGGCAAAATATATATAACGCAACTACCAACATTTTAAATTGTCCACCATATTAATAACCACAGAGCGGTAATTTTCTACCTCCGGAAATGTACATACCAAGTACATACTAGGGAACGTAATATAATAAAAAATAAGAACGTGTTAGAAAATTGGTTAATATCCAAAACACTTTTAACATTTTTGAATATAACTGATCATTGCTTAAACAGTGAACTATAACTGGCTAAATCAGCAGAATTGACTATGCTTAATTTCTTTGCATTCGGCAATTTACAAAATTAAATAGTATATAAAAATAATTCACAAAAGATAGGTGAATTAAAACAAGTAATTAAGTATAAAAATTCAAAAATTATTTTCTATGCCAAAGCGATTGTTTTGCCGTTATTATACCACGGACAAACACTACCCTGTGCGTCATGCTTGGTCGGAAGATATGACTACCATGCGACATTCAATTTTGACAGCAAGTTGATGAAGAAGCTAGACGTAGCACGTAAAGGAACTCAAAAAAACATTAAAATTGCAAGCGATAAAATGTCTATGAGTTTCAACCGGACGACAAAATCCCCAAAAAAAGACGTGGTTTGTCACTAAAGCTAAAGAGACAATGGGAGGTCCTGATGAAGTTTTGCAACGCATTATCAACGTCGTATACCGTATGTGGAAACCATATCCAAAAAGACAAAACGGTCTATATCGACCACGTGTAGCCCCATTTGCTAACGATAACAACGTTGCCTTAAACCAAATCTGAGAGTAATAACAAGGAAAACGAAAAATCAAGTCGGTGGATTAGACACAAATAGGGTTTAAGCGACATTTACAGGAGCAAGTAAAACTATCTCAAGTTGTTATCTGAGGGCACTTGCAAATAATTTGCTAATGTTAACAGGGTCCCAAAAGTACTCTTGCAGCAAGTCACTGTACTGCCTGCAAGTGATTGCCTCAACAAAAACTTGCACGTCTAAACAAGTTGTAAGAGCTCTCTAGGAAGTAAAAATCCTTGTTGAAAATTTTTAGTGTTTTTAAAATACACATACACATAGAAAGAGCGTAAAAATTGAGAGAAAACGTAGTTGGTCAACCCCAGTAAACACAAAACTGATAATGTTTAGTAACAGTTCCAAAACAAAAAATTTATGATTCACTCTTGTTTCAAACATAAAAGAAACCTAACTGCAATAAAATAGCTATAAGTCCATCGCTGTTTCACTTATTTGAATCAGTATAGTTTCGGTATTTTAAATTCAAACCTGTTGCAAAACAAATGTTGCATTCGGTTTACGTTTTAAAAGCTTCGTTCTTGAACTGATACTAAATGATCAATAAATATATGATTTTCTTGTTTCAATAATGAACTAAAACAATTCTTTCAATAACACAATAATACATTTTCGAATGCACGTTTCAAATTTTATTGCACAATAAGTATTTTTAAATACATCACAATGAGTTTTTTACATATTGCAACTTTCTTTTTGTGATCTTTTCACGGAAGCCTCGAAAACTGCATCAGTTACTGTTGGGTAGCAACTTTTAACCGCATCTGTAACATAGAAATAAATATTTCGTTTATATACATACACAATCATAGTTACACAAAATTAATTACACTTTTTTAATCAAAAACAACACAAACTTAATATAAATATTATTATAAAAACACTGTGAATACCTTTAGCTGTACATAATCGTATAGAAAACTTGAAGAATTGAACTGTAATTATAAATCCTAAAGTATCACCAGATTTACGCTGTGTTTTAATTTACATTTTTTATACAAATTAAAACACGATACATAAAGAACATAAATGATAATAATATTGATTACATTTATGGATTATAATAAAATGCTTCGACTTACCGTTTATTGTTCCATTTCGTAATTGTACACACAGCATCACTTATCAAACTGCAACCGAACAAGTGAAAAGATATCAATTTGCAGCGCAAGCGTTGACGACAGTAATCAAAAGTATAGCAACGACTAATGCTGACTTATCACAAAGTATTCGTTTTCCTGGAACGATTCTACTGTTTTGAAAATAATTCAGTTTTATTTAACCGATCTTCAAACAATTCTAGTTATTCAAAAAATATTCGGTTTTAATAAATCAGTTATTAGACGGTTGCTGATTATGGAAAAAAAATTGCAAGTACTGAAACGGTTTAAAACTGATTGTGAAAAATCGGAACTCTTTCAATTTATTCACTGTCAGTTACATGTAAATGATATAAAAATGGAACTAACACGAAACAACGTAATGAAACAATTGTTTTAATCTTGTGACTGTAACAGTTTCAATCCGTGTTTACTGGGACTAATTTAATAAATGTTTTTAAAGAATTTCCGGAGTAGTGGCAAATAAAATCAAGAATTTACAGGGATAGAGTAAAGAAACAAAAATCATTAAAATTTTTAGCCGAAATATTTAACACAACCAAAGCTAAAATTTAAGGTAAACTACATAATCTTAGAACTCAGGCAAACCAGAACAGAATTTAAAAAAAACCAGTGATCAAGGCACCGACGAGGTCATAAACACAGTGATGTGTTAGTTCCCACACAACATGAATATTCATAGTATATTCAAAATACATTCGAAATATTTAATTTATATTTCCAATTGTATATTCCACAAATATTCAGAAAACAATATATGTATATTTACAGAATGTCTTAATAATATTGAATGTATATATTATGTTCATTAATTCAATTGTACTGGTCTCGTCAGTAAACTAAATCTACTAGTTTTCTATTATAATACATTTGTTACTTTCGAATGTTGCAGTAGTCATCACATAAGTTTGATGACGTCAATATTTTTCTATACTGCACTGGTTCCAATGTCAAATTCTTCCCACATTATATATGTCGATTATTCATTAAGTTTTTTATATTGATTACTTTGATGACATTGATTATTGTATTCAATCTGAATTTGTTTGTGCCTTTGCGTAATCAAGTGTTCGTATAACTGTTTTATTATGGTTTGCAGTTGCTAGTTAATTTTCTTTGGAAGCTGCCTACAAAAAGGATTAAAAAATCGAGTTTCAGTTCAATTAAAACATTCTAATTGAATTTGCTTAAGAATTTAGATTACACAAATTTTCAAGAAAAATGTGAATCTGAAACGGCATTTCAGTTTTTAATTTATTAGCACATCAATTCATCGCGTGTTGACTCTCTAATTAGAATACGAAACTAAATACCAGAGATGAAAGCAAATCTGCACCACCAACTTTGTTTTACGCATCCCTCAGTGTGTTGTCTTAAATATTTAAAAGAACTAGTACATTGTACTAGTTTATTTTGCTAAACGAGATCTGGTGAACTAGTTCATAAAAAACTACTAGAATTCCCATCACCAACTGATAGCACAAACTTACGATGATGCTTCTGTGATGACTCTAATTTGAGAAGCATACACACTAAAACTAAAAATATATATCATACGCAGTAATATCATTTATATATAAATACATTTTTATGTTTATCAACTAAATGTAATAAAAAATTTTGCACAATAGAAAAAAAGTGAGAATATTTTTTCCGGTGTTTTGAATACAGTGGGTAAAACCGATAACACCAGCACCTGCTTAATGAAACTTTACGTCGAAATGTGTTAATACGGTTTACATGTAAAAAAGTTTTATACAATATTAAAAGCAATTTAGGAACGCTTTATTGGTGCAAGTAAACTAGTATTTTAGTTTGAATGAAAAACTATAGCAATTATTCACATATTCACAAATGTGAATTATTCGAAATTAAAAGACTGTTATCAATAATATACTCGAGTAATAATTTTACACAACATAATGGAGATGTTCAATTGCTACCTTGTTTGTATACGCTTATTTAAAAGAGACCTGCGTTATTTAAAACCATACATCAACTGCTTAGAAACTGAAAGATGTTTATCTACTCTTAAAATGATCAAAGGATTCTTAAGAAACAGTATTGTCCTGTTGCATAAAACAAAAATAACTATGCTGTTAGCTGACGCCGTTGTTAACTAAATGTAGCTATTGATATGTGAATATTGTCATCAAAACAATTGAATTTGTACCAATAACGACCCTAACGGCTTGACTACATCGTCAAGGTTAACAATGCTTAATGCAACCGGGCCTAGGTGTCAAGACCGATGCGTTAGTTAGTTGCTAATTGAAAAAACACAATTTTAAATTTGAACGATTAGTCATTTAGGTTTTTCGTTAATTGGAGCTCTTCATATGTATTGCACTGCGTCCGTTAGTTTATGGTTATGTTCAAAGCGTATGATCCATGGAAGATGGTCACCAGTGACATATGATATATAAAAGAATGATCATGCATTTATGGGAGAATAATGAGATATTAAGATTAAGATATTAAGTTTAGAGATTTAAAAAACCCATAAGCGCATCAAAGACAACAACAAAGAAATACACTTAATCTAAGGTACTTAAATTTGCACCACACCTAGACCCACGCGTTCGACAATTCGGTACATGTATTGTACAAATCAGCTGATTACCGGGATGTATCTATTACTATCGACCGGGTCCAATTAACGAAAAGCCCTATTATTTTATACTAACCAAAAATTTAAAAAAAATGGATTTTTTTTAAGAATAAGATTGTAAATAAGTTTAGCAGTACTACAGTATAAAATTGTGATGATTTAAATTTCAAGTTATTTTAATATAATTTTTTGTTACGTTTACCTTGTGTCCTATCAGACGAGACGCCACTGGTATTAATTAATAGTTAGGGTACAATTAAAAACTAAATTAAAATCCTTTAGTCTATATTAGTATAAGTTGTGTGGTATAAATATTTGTATTACCACAAAGATTCAAAGAGATATTCGTTGATATAACACAATTTTTTACAATTTTCCATTGTCATGTGAATTTCGACGTCTTTCAGTACTTATGTCGTGTTAAAAAAAAGTTATAGTCTACTTCTGTCCATTACAAAATCAACACATCAACATACCTATTATGCATACACTAATTTAAAAAAAAAGAAACGTCCTGTATATAAATATATGACTATTTATTACTTCGTAAAGGAACAAGGCCATCTAACACCTATATCGCAACTAAAGTCGGTTGCTGTCTAAAATCTTACAGGTAACTAAAAAATATGGTTTAATTATATGCACCCCTATGTTTTTAATCCAAACTTTATGAATTTTATAAAATATGTATAAAGCTCATTTTATTCTAAGCTACCCTTTTGAAGTGAATAAAAAAATTCAAATTGTCATGTATAATAGATACAATAGAAGCCCCAAAAATAATATTTAAGCGTTTTACCTCTGAAGCCGTTAAAAGAAGTTAAAGGTAGGTATATTTAAAAAGAAAAGCCTAATGTTTGCGCGTTCCCTTCTATAAATAACTTTTCGAAATTTAAAAGACGCGCCAATGTGAACGAACTCAGTTTATGAAACGAGTCACGGGAGCACCGACCAAAGGGGGCCACGCGCAAGTCTATGACAGACGACCCCCGCCTGTCCCGCTATACGTTTGTACAACTTTGTCGAGGCGTCGCCCCACATTATTTCCGTTAAATATTTATCCAGTTGCCAGGTGCACTAAGTGAACAAAAACACTGTATCCAAGTTCCACGGTACCCGGGAAGTACGAACCTATTTCAATGCACATTATGGAAACTAACGAAAACTGGAGAAGTTACGCAACCATCTGCCGATTGTGCATGCACAGAGATGGCTTCATGTTGGGTATATTTAACCATATTCGAGGGAAGGAAAAAAGCATTTACCGGAAAATTATGGATTGTACTGACCTTCAGGTAATTTGACATTATTTTGAAGTAATTAATTTTTGGCGGTTGTTTGTATTTTCCAATTGAAATTTTAAAACGCGTACAGTTTCTATTTATTTACTTTAGCTTCGAAATTAAAGGGACTTATCGCTTTAGCGAATTTATTCGTCTTGATAAATCTCGCTATTATTGGTGAGTTGTGGATGTTGTGCTTATTATTTTACGTTTGAATTGAGCATGCTCACATTCAATTTCGTGGCATTACGGTTGTATTCGGTTTTAGCGCGACAATCAATTTAAAAATTTATTTATTAATTTATAAATCACTGCTCAATTTAATAAATAACGATTAAACTGGATCTATTACGTTAATTATTGCTAACATAATTAAGATGATTACATGAAAAAAATAGTTTCACTTTCGAGTTAGCCGAAATACTCCTACAAAAATACTTTGGTAATGAGGATTTGTAGAGAATAGTTTTTTACAATTTTTTAGGTAACATATACAAGGTGATTAAAAACGGAACACAAACTAAATTGTAGAGATGATCTTATGTTTGACTAATTTTGACTTTATTTTTAAAAATACATTATTTGTTAAACTATCTCCATTGCCTGCTTTCATCATCAATTTATAACTGTACTTAATCATAACTTTTAATCCTTAATTGTTTCAAATTTTTTTTGTCAAAGCAATTATTCACAAGTTAACAGCAAAGGCTCGATGGCAAAATATAAATCGACAACAAAACTAAGTCTGCAGAAAGTTGTTCGACTTGGCAAACATTTCGCTTATTAATTTTTTTGTAGAAAAATTGCAGTGCTTCTATAAATTCTTAGGTTAATATCTTTTTAAGAAGTGAAAACCTTTTAATTTTTGCTTTTGCTCTTCTTTCATTGGCCATTTTTTTTTGGATTAATAACTCTTCAAAGACACAATCCATTGGAAATATTTTTTTCTAAGTTTACTACTACTACAAAGTATTTTTAAAACTGTCTTCTGATGGCGATTTGGGGTTTGATTGAACGAAATCTTATGTTGGTAGAGTGTAGTGGAAATTCTATTAGTTATAGAAGTTAAAATTTGTTTGATGATTTTTTAAAATTTTGTATACGAAATCTGACGCTACAATGCTACTTTCTCTTGAAAATGTAAAATTCTTAACTGCTATAGTTTATCATAGAAAATTTTGCTATAGCATTAACAATTTCAATTAACTAGTTTTTAATTTTTTTAAATGATTTGACGCGCTACATAGGGTCGTAACTGTATTAAGAAAGTCGTATTTAAAGATACATAATTTGTCATAGTTGACAACAGTCAACAACAGTGTACTTACCTGTACAGTACAAGATCCTTTTGTGTTGACAAATCAAACAATGAATTGTTATTGTTCATCATTTACCTTAGGTTTTTCATTATCGAATATAAAAATGGTTGCCATTTATGATAATTACAAAGGTGATGGTATGAAAGAATTGCTCTTTAGTTACAGGGTTTAACGTTTTTTTATTTTATAAGGAAACATGTTTTGAGCATAGTTGGATTCTAATGTATTTCGCATTAAATTAAATTTGTATATGCAGTACAATTCGCTTAATGTGATTACTTTGTGACAGAAACATTTTGATAACAATGACCGACTGATAACTATAAGGGAATTTTGAAAAAATATATAATTTTGGAGAGAGTGATTTTATTACATAATTAAATACACATATACCTACATACAAATTACACATTAGTTGCACATAGATTATTTTACGACCTTACACAACACGTTCTATGCATTACGGATTTGCTTGTTAGTTGAGCAGTTAATTCTTATCATCATCATCCACATCCGAATTTTGAGGCAATTGTTCTGTTGTATCTTAATAATTTTCTTTCATGACGCTTGCTCAAATTTCTGCTTTAGTGTTAGGTTGTGACATTTCCAGTGCATTGTCGATATTTATCCAATCGCCATATTTCTCTCGCGTTAAGTCATTTCATCGCAAATTTTTTTCAGTACCTCTTCATTTTCGTCGCTTTCAGCTGTAAATTCTCAGTGCCGAAAACAATCTTTTATCATTAGTACTGTACTTTTTTGCCACGATTTATTTAACAAGTACATAGCTTCCAGTACGTTGCCTTTTTAGCTAGTTCATTAGCGGTTAATCCATTTTCTTTATTTTGATTCATACTTTCTAAAATCTTAGAACGCATCTCATGCCAATAATACTCCTTGAATGTTCTTATCACACTTTGATCACAAGAAATAAGCGAAGTAGTGTTTGGTAAAAAAATGATCAACTAACAGGACAATATTTTTTAACAAATAATTATTTTCGGGTTTTGAACCGCGTTCCATATTTACACTTTTCACAAAATTTATAAAACTTAGAAAACTTACAAACTTTGAAAAATTTACAATGTATGACGTTTTGACAGTCATGTCGCTGTCTTCTTCAGAAAAAACTGAAACTGAAGATATAGGATCCTGACAAGCCTTTATATTACGCCGTTCAGGTCAGTGGTTCGTGCCGGTTCCGACTCATTAGTTTTCCGGAACATGTTTTTCCATATTGGCGCTAGATCGATTCCATTATCCCTATTAAAATTGTCGTACTTCTGGAATTCAATGGCTTCCTTGTATAGTCTAGGCCAGAAGTTTTGGGATTTAGCTAACATTGTTGCTTCTTCAAATTTTATCGTGTGACCGGTGTCTAAAAAGGGTTCCGCAACAGCAGATCTTGTGTTATGTTTCTTTGTATCCGCCTTATGTTCTTTTAACCTGGTAGCTATGTTGCGTCCTGTTTGTCCTATGTAAGCCAGCCCACACGAGCAAGGGATCTGGTAGACCCCTGGTTCCTCGAGTAGTACTTTTGTTTCTTTTGATTTTGAGAAATTGGCGACTATTTTATTTGTTGCAGTGAAGATCACTTTGATATTTTTTTCTCTAAGTATCCTGGCTATTTTATCAGTGCAGCCTTTTATGTAAGGAACGAAGGAAGTTGCCACGGGTTCCTCCTTCTTTGGTTTTTCCTTATTGTGTTTATTAATTGCTCGATATATGTCTGCTTTTTTGAAACCGTTTTTTATTAAGGCGTTTGTTAGGTGATCTAGCTCGGTCTTTAACGTGTTCGGTTCACTGATCGCCTTGGCCCTGTGTACTAAAGTTTTTAGAACTGCAAATTTTTGAGATGGATGATGATGTGATTCGGCGTTGAGGTATCTGTTAGTATGTGTCGGTTTTCTATATACTTGATGTCCCAATTTGTTGTCCATATTTCGAGTGACCAGTACGTCCATGAACGAAATGCTTCTGTTTGTTTCCTTTTCCATGGTGAATTTGATGTTGAAATCTAACTGGTTGATGTGATCCAGAAAGTTGTGTAGTATTTCTGTTCCATGAGACCAAATTACAAATGTATCGTCCACATAAAGTAGCCAGCATTTTGGTTTAAGGGTAGCGATTTCTAATGCTCTTTCTTCAAAATCCTCCATAAATATATTGGCGATGGCTGGAGAAAGTGGTGATCCCATGGCTGCCCCTTCAATTTGTTCGTATACAATATTGTTGAATGAGAAGTACGTGGACTTTAAGCATAGCGCAATTAGTCCGTTAAGCTCCTCATTCAAATCCGCTTTTCGTAATTTGGTCTTGATGATCTCCAGTGCTGTTTGTAGTGGCACTTTTGTGAAGAGAGATGTCACATCAAAACCGACTAAAATGTCTTCTGGTTCCAATTTAATTTCTTTAATTCTTGAGACGAAGTGCTGGGAATTCTTTACGTGATGGATGCTTTTTCCCGTAAGCGGTTGTAAAATGGTACATAAGTATCTAGCCAGAGGATGAGTGGCTGAACCTGTAGCACTTACAATTAGGTGAAGCGGTACCTCTGGTTTGTGGATTTTTGGAAAGCCGTAAAGGTGCGGCATTCTGGTGTCTGTAGGAATTAGTCGTCTCTTTTGATGTTCCGGGATCGTGCTTGCGGATTTTACAGCGGCCGAAATCTTTCTCTCTAGAGGTTTTATTGGATTCTTCTTCAGTGGTTTGTACGCCGAATCTTGTAGCAAAGTATCGATTTTTTCCATGTAGTCGTTGGTGTTCATGATTACAGAAGCATTTTCTTTATTAGCTGGTAATACAGTGATTTCTTTGTTGGCCTTAAGTTCCCTTAGAGCATTTCTTTCCTCTCGATTGATGTTGGATTTCTTCAGAATATCGGCTGTTTTGACCCTCACCTCTTCTTGAATATGTTGTGGTAGAGTTCTGAGTGTGCTCTCCAATAAACTCACTGTTTCTTCCTTTGGTATAAATTTTGGTGTGATAGCAAAATTTAATCCTTTTGATGAAATGGCCGTTTCTGGTCCACTGAGTGTGGTGGAAGACATATTGACGATGATCCTGTCTGTCTCTAATTGCGGCGGTGAAGGATGTTGTACTTCCTGTAACTTCTGGAACTTCGCCATTTGTATTTTCTTTACCTTTTGGCGATCTCTTTGGCTTTTTCCGTAGATAGTTTGTCGATCAAATCCCAGATTGCCGAATCTATTGTGTTGATCAGTTGTGAATGGACTGAAAATAACTCCTAGTTTTCTGGTCTAATTGGCGTCTAGTTTCGTGTATCCTCTCCCTTAACAAGGCTCGGCTGGCTCTTTGCATTATATGCTTTCCCGTTTTTGATAACAATAAGCGACTTTTGGATAACATTGTCAGGTGATTTTTGTATGTAAACTAATTCAAACGGTCGATTTCCAGTCAAAATGACCACAATAACCGACTGATAACATTAACTGTGATCACATTAAGCGGATCATTATGTTCAAAAGCTTATCTACTGGTCTTTAAAATTACCAACAAAATTAAAAACGATTACTTTATACGCTTTAAAATTGTTAGTTTATTATGCACAATTTGTAGCAATATTAATCGCATATATTCGTATTTGTTTTTTTATATATGCAAATTGCGACAGAAAGCTTACGGCTAAAGAAAAAGGTTTCGGCTAAAACATCGATGTTTTTTGTTGCTTTCTTAATCTTTTATCTTGATTTACTGACTTATTTTATTTTGTACTAACATTGCTTACTCTTTTCAGATTTCATCTGGCGACGGTTTGCCATCATGCATCTGTCATAGATGTTTATACAAAATTGAGTTGTGCCTTGAATTCAAACAGCAATGTTCAATGTCTGATGCAACTCTTCGTCAAATTAATGGTATTCCTGTAAAACACACAGAACCTCCAGTGTCTTTTGAGTTAACTAAAAACTACACTCCAGATGAAGAAGCAATTATGGTAGTAGACCCTTTGGTCTTAGATTATGATTCCGAATACGATTCAGAGAATGAACAACAAAGTGATTTAGAAAATCCAGAGTTAAATGATTTGTATGAATTTAGAAACGTGTTTATGTGTAAATTTTGTGATCAAGCATTCACCGGTAAAACAGAATGCGCTTCGCACGAGGGTTCGGCGCATAACCACTCCGTTCCTTATACATGTGCAGAGTGCGATATGGGTTTTGGAGATCGGGCACAGTATTCGGCTCATTTGAAAAGCGTTCATCAAAATGACAAGCCTTATAATTGTCCGCAGTGTGAACGTAATTTTGCTCGAAGGTCTGATTTAAGAAAACATACAATTGTACATACTGGAATTAAGCCTTTTACTTGCAACATCTGTTTTAAATCTTTTTCACGCAATACAAATCTTTCGAAACATATGAGAATTCACTCGGGTCAAAAACCATTTGTTTGCCCAAAATGTCCAAAGACGTTTATTTCCAAAGGTGATCTAACAAGACACGCAATTATACATTCAGGTCAAAAACCATTTCGATGTAATTACTGTCACTTGAGTTTTGGACGTAGAGATAAGTTATTAAGGCACGAAAAGCGACATTTTCCACAAAATTCTGAAGATAAATCTCAAGAATTGGAAATTATGAGGCAAAATCTATCTATGAATGATTACGGTTACAAAAATGATCATGAAAATCATGTCGATGTACCGCCTGATCCCGAAAAACAAGATGAATGGAATAGTTCAGAAAATATGATTATTAATTTAGATCCATTTAATCATAACAGTTACGGAAATCCGGAAAATACTCCGCGAAGCGATTTGAATTCTGAAGTAGCACCTCCTGATACCGAACAGGAGATACCGCGTGTTCCGGAACTAATTAACCCAGATTCTTCAGAAACTCCTCTTAGTAATGATACTTTACCTCAAGTTCCTGAGCACATAACTGGTGATAGCTTTTCAACCAAAAATGAAGTCGACGTTAAATCAAATTCTGCATCTGGTATAAAAAGATATCCGTGTTTACGATGTAGTAAGAGTTTTTCGACTCCTGATGGATTACAAGTGCACATGGCATCACATACTGCCGAACGACCTTACAACTGCAATATGTGCAGTAAAACGTTTTTAAGGAAAAGAGAACTTGATAGACATTTAGCAACTCATACTGGTATGAAACCATTTAAATGTCCTCATTGTGATAAAAGATTTGGAAGAAAAGACAAGCTTGTAAGACACATTCGTATACACGATATAAATAAAGAACACATATGTGTTATTTGTGGAGCATCGTTCAATCGTAAAGATGGACTCGCGCATCATATGAAGACTCACGCACGGGATAACACTGACATAGCTCTTAACAGTCTTTAATTGTTATTTCTAATTAATAAGTTATTCAATCTTCTCGTTATTTCGTTAATTGTAATACGCCACATTGATGGAACAATTTTAATTCTATAAAAACAACAAATTCAGTCGATATAGTTATTTATACAATCTTTGAATGCTAATTGTTATACAAAAGTTGATGAAATTAAATTTTTAAATATAACGTGTTTTTAATATAGAAAATACCACATTTTCCTTTAAAAATGTAATCTTAACGTTAAAAAACATTGATAACGAAGTAGAATTTTTAGCTGAGACCTAAATATTGCTACAATATTTCTATTATTTAATTAATGTTGATCTCTGTTTAGTTATTGTTATGCATATATTTGTGAATTGGAATTTTAGTTGAGTTGAACTGATAAGTGGTAACCATTTTGAATATTGAGAGTGTAAATTAGTCTGATTACTGTGTTCGTCCAATTCAAGTCTATGGTTTTAACCAACTTTATCTTAAATAGTGTTTACTTCACTTAATAAATATAAAAATCGAAACCATTGAATACTCAAATAAGTACACAGTTTTTGTTACTAGAGCATTTTAACATGATCGTTCTATTATACATACTCTTTGATAACAGAAGAAAATTCAAAAACTTGTTTTGTTGACATTTTTACGTTACTTTTGAAAAATATAAAATCATCTACGTATATAAAAAAACTGACTGTTGGTATTATAATTATCTATCAAAGGTTATGTAGTACCTGCTATCTCCTCATTGTATCCGATGGTTTGTATTATGCATATTTTAATAGGTTTCTTGTATTATCAGGTTTTTTAAATAGTTATCTAAAAAAAATTGAAAAAGTGTACACAGTAAACAACATTTACAGATACTAATCTTATGAAAATTATAATTTTTCCACCAATAGAAAGTGGAAAATACTTAATTTTGCTGCTAGACGTAGGTTTCTGGAAGAGCTCACCTTTACGGATATTGCCGTGACTATCATAATACCAATAATAATACCAAGTGCTAAGCATCCCGCGGTACTGTAAGTTCATTGTTAAACAATAGCGGTATATATAAGTTAAGAGTTAGCAACAGCAATCTCGTATATAGAGTAAGTGATTCTAAAAGATCTAACAAATTTTAAATAGTTATTATACGATAACGGTTTTAAAAGTTTTCTATTTTATGAAGTTATGCTACGGGGCTCGCTTAGTCTTAAAAGATAACTCATATTTATTCTTTATAAGCTCTGCAACTGCCTTAATTGTTTCTAACACTTTGAAGAATTACATCTTTCTACTATTTGGTACTTGGTTACAATTGTGCTGAGAATAACGTTAGTTATTAAGTAAGCAAATACAAATTTAAATCTAGTTTAGTGTTTTATTAAAAGATGATATCTTGCTGTTGGTATACGCTCGTTTTTGCATTCAGTCTTCTTCTAGGGCTCAGTATTTTTAGGCAACGCTGTTTGTTTATTGGTTGGGGTTGGTTCTCTCTGGAGTATGCTATACCGATTGTCAGCATATAGATCTTGAAGCAAATTTCTTTTATTTGGGGTTAAGTCTTTATTACTATTTCTTTAAATTTTATTCAAGAGGTGTTTCGTCTAGCGCCTCTACACTGCGGTCTCCTTTTGTGAACATCACTTTTATTACTCCCTCAGCAGTTTTGGTTCCTCAATGAAGTTGTGAAGCTTATTCTAAGGGTTTTTTTAACTCATCATCGATTAGTTTTGATTTGCTAAGAATTCTTGTGCGTTGCGTTTAATTCGCTTCGCGTAAACAGCAGATGCTGCGGAATCTCGTCGTCCTTCAAACATTTGCGCCATAAAATGCTAATTTTATGCATGTGTTTTTTTTTAACTTCTGCCGACTCATGCTTGATAGTGCATTTTGAGAGTTTGATTGTGGATCTGTGAGGAAGAGTTTTGTGTGCCTCATCTCTAAAGACTTTTTCCATTATTCCTTTTCTGGTCTTCAAAGCGATTCAGAAAACCGGTCCAGGTCTGATATATGTCCCTGTTGTACCCTTTTTAGCTAGCACATCCGCTATTAGGTTTCCCTTAACACTCTGGTCTTTTGGTTTCCAGATGAGCTGATGCACTTGTTGGCGAGTTGCCAATATTTCAGACTGTATGCATGCCATCCGTTTGGATTTTATTACTGGCGATTTTAGTGTCAGTAGTGCTGCTTGACTGTCAGACATGATCATCAATAACGGACCATTCGCGTATGATTTCGAGTCGATAATGTTTCTAATACACCAGTCGATAGCAGGTTAGCGAAAATTGTTTCTCATGGGGCTTGCCTTCATTTATTTCTGTACCGGTACCGTTGCGATTTATGGCCCCATCTGTGTACCAGATAGTTCCTTTAAGTTTATTTCTGTATGCTGCTTGGCTTGCTCTCATTATTACAACGAGGTGTAATGATGGAAGTGAAAGTTGTGCTTCCATTGCTGCTGTGGGCATGGTTTTCATCGCTCTCGTTATCAGCAGACATGCCATTCTCTGTACTTTGCCTAGCTGTGCTTTTCAGGTTAGTTTTTTCACCCCGTATGTGATGATAGGTTTTGTCACCACGTATATAACCATTTGGTCATTGTAGGTATCAATCTCTATCTGCCTGACCATCCGTTTGGTTGTATTATGAACCCTAATGGTTTACGTCGTAACTTTTTCTAGATGAGGATTGAAAGTCAATCTGCTATCAAGAGCGAGTCTTAGATATTTGCCTTCTTTTGCTATCGAGAGCGTGACTCCGTACATCGTAGATAATTTTATGTCATCAGTTTTCCGTAATTTGGTAAAGGAAACGATTGCTGTCTTAGTTGGGTTCACTGATAGTCTCTCTTTTTTGTACAACTTTTCGAAGGTGTTTAGTGTACTTTGCTTTATGTTCGATACAGTTGCCCCAAACTTTTCGTTTCTGACAACGGTGAGATCGTCGGCGTATCCTAAAGCGAATACACTTCCGTCTTCTAATTCTTGTAGTAGGTCGTCCATAACGACGCACCATAGTCGAGGTGACAGCACTCCGCCTTGTGGACACTTGCCAGTCACTTTGGCTTCTACAGTGCTAACGTACAAAGTATAGCTGTTACCGTCCGATTCCTGAGCATTGAGGTGACCCAGTTTTGCACTAGAGGTGTGATGCTTTTTTTTCATTGCTTTAAAGGAGTATTGTCAGATGTTCTTTCAATATCTAGAAAAGCACCCAATGCAATATCATTGTATTGAATTGCGTTTTCCCATTTGCTTACTAGTTGGTAAATTGTTAGCTTGCAAGTTTCCGCATTGGTATGCATACTGGTTTTGGTGCAAAGGCGAAGCCTTTAGTGTCCTGTCCCATATATACTTGTCGACTACTTTTTCAAGTAGATTTAACATGAAGGAATTTAAGCTGATCGGTCTGTAAGATTTTGCCTGGGCGGACCTATATCTCTCTCACTTTGGTATAAATACCACCTTGACAACCCAGCAGCTGTTTGGTATATGCAAAAGTGCTAAGCTGGCTCTGAGAATTTTGCATACTGCGTTTTGCAGAGCAGAGTCTGTAAACTTTTCGCTTTCGGTCAGCATAGAACCGGTGTTTTCAGTGCGGTTCTTGTTCAGACGTTTTTGGAGGCCAGAACTTATAGGTTCATTTTCTACGTCCTTACAGTACCTTCTTCATGAGTCTCTCTTTACCTTTTTAATGACATTTTTGTATGAATGTTAAATTAACAATAATACTGTCCGTTTTTAGTTTCGGCCGGCTAAACTTTTGTTGAATAACTCCCAGTCGATTTTCCTCGGGTTTCTGTACTCCAATACGAGTTTCTCATCTGATTAAATGTTTAATCGAATATATCTATGATCAGATAAAGAAGGTTCATCTGATACAAACCACATTTTTATCACTTTGCTCGCTTTTGGACTAACAAGCGTACGGTCAATAACTTTACTGCGCAACACGATTATCAACGTAGACGCATCTGTTATTTATTATGTCTAAATTAGATTCTAGAATAAACTCTAAAAGTTTTTCACTTCTTGGATTTGTGTTCGTGCTCCCCCAGGTGTGGTGTGCATTGGCAATGCATCCGAGAATCAGCGGTTTGTTGGTCCCCCTGTTAATCAGCCGTTGAATTTCATTTGGCGGCGATGGTCCTGTCTGGTCGTAGGGAAGGTAACCGGATCAGATAATGAACTCCCTCTTGATGTCTTCCTCTACTACAGATATTTTAGCTGCCACTAAGTCTCTAGAACATAAATTCCACAATGGCAGTTTAGTGCATTCTTTACAATGCTGCATGTGCGAGGGTTGTGTACAAGTCGGGCTACAAGCAGCCATCTGCCTGGACAGTTCAACACTTTTATTGTTTCTTTGTGAATCTATGGCTCCTGAACAAGGGCAATATCAAGATCGTGTGCACTGCCGACGAAACCGCCCTGCAGTGATATATATTTATCTAAACGACTTTGAGCATTAGATTTGCTGTCAGTAGGTTCTTTCCGGTTCTGGATTTACATTCATTTTGGGGTAAACTAAAGAAAAACTGATTTTTTCTTCTCTCATTTTTGCGTTTTAGGCCGTTGGGTAGGCACTGTAAAGTAGTTCTTGATTTTAATTTTTTACCAAAGGATTGACGAACTTAACATTTTTTTCCTTGTTTGTTTCTTTTTCTTTCTTCTTACTTATTTCGTTCTAATGCCGGGTGTGGCGGCTTTGTAAGAATTAGAAGTGTCATTACTTGCATCGATGCAGTATTATTCTTTGGAAGAACATAAAGACTAAAAGAGGGATCTTTTTCAGCCTCCAAAGCGCTTGGCGATTCCTCTAAATTTACATTTTATAAAATTGTATTATTCACCTACCTCTAGCTCGAATGTAAATTAAAACAAAAATATAGAATCCTAAGCTTTCGCGATTTTCTTAGTTACGATTATAAGCTAGGTACTTTCGGTTTGGACTGCGTCGTAATTAAACACCTACATTTTTTAGAAGTGATTCTAGTTTTTCCTTGAGGGCCAAAACAAGCAGTAAAACCTGGCCTTTGCCGTATTGTCGTTTGTGAACCCAAACAAATTACTACAAACTAACTAGTTTGGATTCACGAACGACAATATAATAAACGCTCTCAAGGAGAAACCAGTGTTCAACTACGACGCCGTCTAAGCCGAAAGTCGCTTATATATTAAAACAACAAATTAACGCGCCATTTAATTTCTTGGCATGGCAACTACAGTTTACTCTACTTGTCTTCAGAAATGGTTAAGTTGAAGATTGTGTTTACTATTATAAGAAACCGACAAAGACATTGCATTAACAATATTTTTCCTTTTATTGAAATGTTTTATAAAGGATCTTAACAAAATTTGTTAATAATTAATACCATAAGTTTACAATCAAAAACCATGCTTGGGTTAATGTTATTTGTAGTAAAGAGGAGACCCATGATTTGTAAGTTCTGCTACATTGTTGTATGAGAATTATAAACTAACCAGTAATCACATTTTTGTTTGTTTGCAATACTAGTTCTATTTGCAGAATTGATATGACAATAGTTAGCATTACGCTGGGGTTGTATATCATAATCATGTTGAAAGTCCTTATGGTTTTGCTGATAAAGAAGGTCTACATAAGTGTATAATTTATACTAAGAATTAAAAACACTGTGCTCGGGAACTTACAAGTTGCAGATTAATATGTATGCGCTTTCACTTTCTGGACTTGATAAAGTTTGATAAAATATTAGAAACATATTTACAAGATTTATTTACTGCTTTACCTTGGTATTGCATTTGGTTAAAAATTGTTTAACATCTTAACTTACACAAAAAAAAAGTTACTTGTCTATTCAGATACAATGAACTCATTATAATACGTGTGATCTATACTACTCATACATAATGCATATGTACATATATACATGGCATATGTACATATATATATGTTAACGAGGAAAGTTCAAAAGTCCGTTCCATGACGTAGAAAGGCTTTAGTACACTTTTTTTTCTATCTTAAATATAGAGTTTTATTTTAAAAAAACACAACTCTAACGAATAGGGGCGGTAAGAAAACTTGTGTTCAAGCATCATTAGGTTTTTTGTTTCATTACTTAATTATATCATTTTTTTACGGATTACTGCCTAGTGTGCAAGTTAATAGAGAAAACATGAGCACAAATAGTTTTTTTTAAATATTTTTACAAGGAAATGCGTTTTAAAAAAAGTTTTCGTTCACAAACGATATCTGCGTACAGGTGAATCTTAGGTGAATATTCGCACACGGTCAAATAAAATTAAGACGTCCTAATTTTGACGTTTTTCTATGATTTATTCCCAGGGAAGTTTATACCAGGAAATGTAGGGGTATAAACATCTTTTTTAATATCTGACGCGATCTGAACAAATCTACAGCTGGAAAAAATTAATACACCCCTTGAATTTTAATATTTAATTGTAGAAACATAAATATAAATGTTAATACAATGTAATAAAAATAAAGTTTTCGTTCAAGTGTCAATATAAATATTTACCGGTTTTTCAGCTTTATTTCACTGTATTTAGTTCATGCTTTTTGATTGTGTAGAAAGTAGTCTGTTACTCCATTTAAATGAAAATTTGATATTCGTGGTTCTTCACACTCGCATCCGCTCGCGATGGGAAGTTTCCACTTGTATCAAATTTTCATTCAAACCTTGTTGCAGAATATATACTATAATAAGAATAAAGGAAAGTCACATACTTTCAGATCTGATCTCATACTAATGGCGTCTTTACATTTTATTTAAATGAGTTTTTATGGAAGTATTAGATTTGATTATAATGCAAGTACAAATATTTTTTTAAGTAAAATAAATGTTTGTAGCAATTTCTTACTACAAAAGTGTAAGTGCGCTATTGCGTCTTCTACGGATCTTGAGATTTATGATAGTATATACACCACGTGCCGTATACTCTTAATATTAATTACGTGTTTTGATGTCAATGGTGTAATGGTATCCTACTTACAATTTAATGATGACAAACACTACACGTTTGTTTTGTGGCATAAATATTTTATTCTTTTTTTTAAACCCGTCGATATCGATATTTAATGATTTTTCGATGCAGTTATTTACAAAAACATATCTCTCATAAAATCTTACGGTTTCGCGGTTGTTATGTTTATGGTTATAAGCGATTTTCGGCTAAGACCGCGTCGTAGTAAAACACCCAGACTTAGGCTTGATCATAGTCTCTACTTGAGAGCCATAACAAGCAGACCAGTTTTTGTTAGTTGAAATCGTTCGTAAACCCAAACAAATTGACGTTTCGCAAGACATTGCAGCTTGCATCTTCAGAGTGAAAACGTCACTGAACTGTTTGGGTTCACGAACGACAATACGGCAAAGGCCAAGTTCTACTTCTTGTTTTGGCTCTCAAGAAGAGACTCTCATTCTAACAATCATGTTATTGTGTTTCATCTATACAATAAATAAGGATTTAAAAAAATTGATTTTTTTTAAGCAAATAAAATATATCTAAATTTTTATAAAAACCTCGACTAACTAACTGTAATGTATTAAAAATAGATCGTTAATGACACCTATTAACGAACGATTTTGAACCAAGAATTAATTTCTATTAATGAACGATTTTGTATAGCAACCAATGTGTAGTATTTTTCTTATTATCAAACCCATTAGAATCACCATCGATATGTAAAGATCGAGAAGATGTCCTAAACAAAATGGCAAAGAAGTTTAAGAAGCATAAAATGGTTAATTATTACAGTTAAATTTACGACGCTTAATGTTGTGTCTAAAAATACACATAAATGAAATTATGAAATACAGAAAATACGACGAATCTAAACTACATTTCTAGCATTCCTTTAAGACATGTCGATTTAGGGATTTTAGGTTTTAAAAAATAATTAGTAAAAAACATCGTTTACTAATTTGACATAAATTAATTTTGAAATGCATCGTGCGCATAAGAAATTATAATAATCGACAAAATTGAAATCCATTTGTTTTACCAAATCAAAGAAAACATGTGGTGTTTCTATAGCACTAAAAAGCCATTAAAAATTTTAATTAATTTTATAACTGTATACGTTAGATAACTATCTAATGCCTTTAGTTACATACTCATAACATTTTACAAAATACAAAGAAAACTAGACATTACACAAATTTTATATTATCAACGCCGATTGTACCGCACGTCAGAACTCTTTTGTCTTTGATGTTCAACCCCCAGCATGCGCAACCTTATCTTAAAACGGATTATGCGCATTTTCGTAGTTATTGTTCTTTCTACCAAAAGACTATATGCTTACGTGATTTCGCGCCTTTTTTTATTAGATTTAAATTTAAACTGGATCATTTCATACTATATAAAACTTAGTAATTTACTATTGAGTTGTAAATTTTAAAATGCATTAACCATTATTTTTTTAGTAATAAAAATGTTTATATTTTGTCACACTATGTGAATGCATGTTTAATTGATAATGACATTGCAATAACATAATACTTTTAATACGACTTTATTTATTATGTAATAAAATCTATACAATAAATCAATGGCGGCTTCTCTATTAGGTCATTTGGTCAATGACGTTCCGGAAAAATGAAGAAGAAATATATTTTATTTACTTTAAAATCGCGTTTAAATCAAGTTGTTAGCGTTTGAATTTCATGCGATTCAATAATACTCAATTTCAACGTAACAGATACGAAAACCTGCGAATCTACCCGAGGCTCACATTTATGTGTGCCCGCGTGTATACTATATTAAAGCCAAAAAGCTTTATACTCGAATTTCTTAGTTGATCGACAATGTTTATTTGGAAGGAACGACTTACCGTTTATGTTTTTGTGTTATGATTTTACTGTTTTATATGTTTACTGTTTTCACATGATTCATTATGTGGTGTAAAAGTAATGTTACCGATTTATATCATTTAAAAGAAAAAGTGAAAAAGCACTAATTATCGGGAATTACATGAAAAATTGTGTAAATTATGCTACTCATGGTCGCGTTATTATTTGCTTACAATTGGACAGCGCTTGCTGAAAGTCAAATAAGAACCACAATAAAAATGTTTGTCGAAGTAGATACATCTTTAAATTAAATATTGATCATTGTGGTAATTGTAAACAATAGACGAATATCTTAAATCTTAATATAATTGATCGTAAATATAAATCGCGTTAATATTATAAGAATGTTTTTTACACTATTTCCGATAATTAGGTTTTTTTAGATGACCCTCTTATGTGATTGACTATTAGCCGCAACTGCATGTAATAATAATTCATTATACAGGGTTTTTTACGTAACCCGATTGCTAACAGTTTTTATACTTCCAATCATAATTTGATTTTGATTTTTTTAAATATTAAGTAAATGGTTATTGGCTTTATAATTAAAATATATTCAAGAACCTATCACTTTCGGTTATACCGGAAGTGACATCAGCCTTTTTATTTCATATGGAATGCTATAGTTTTTAATATTTTATTTCAATTTTACGTGTAGTTTTAAACTAATTTTGCTCGTAGCTCATTATGGCAAAAGTCAACAATTTTTGGGATATTTAGATGTTTTTGAGAATTTTCACATTTGTAACATCAAGTTTAAAAATTCATACCTTGTCAAATTATGAAGATTAAGCTGCGATATTTCTATCACTATTTATTCAAATTTTCATATTTTCAACAACATTTTGTAAAGTTCCAATACACATACAAAGTGTTGATAATGGAATGCCAAAGTTAACAACTTTTACATGCGTAAAACTCAGTTTTTTCAAACGAAACGATCTGTACATATTAAGATGGTTAAAAACGCAATAAAATTCTGCATGAACTGGTATAAGGGTTTCCTTTACCCATTTTAACAGTTAATACGTTATAAGTATTTGTTTGATAATAGTACAAATTTCAATTATTTCAATATTCCAGGTAGTAGGATTAATTCTAACAATTATGCAGAACGGTTTAGAATGATAGTTCCCTAGACCCATCTTTAACCGTTAATGAGCTATAAGTAGTATACATTTTAACTAAAATTGCTCATTGTAGAGGCTTGCGGTAAAAATTGCATAACACTAATTGGCCGAGTTAAGTTTGAATGACCACCAGGGGACGTAATCGCTTGAATTACGTTAGTGAAGTTTCTCAAAATTTTGCCTTATTAAGGTAACAAAAAGATATATGCTTTCTTAAGCTAAAATAAAATTAAGTATTTCTCGTTAAATACTCTTCGCCTTATATCCGAAGATGAAGTGGTGAGAAGTGTTCAAAGGTTTTTCCAAAGAAATGTCTATAACTTGTGGTGATTGCGATTTATGATCTCGCCACTAAAATGAATTTTAATTGAAATTGGTACTAATATCAAACAAATCCTTATAACTCATTAACGGACAAAGATGGGTATTAAGAACTATGATATCAATTGATGTAGAATTTTATTGTGTTTTAACCATATTAATGTGCATAGGCAGTTCTATTTAAAAAAATTTAATTTTACGCATGTAAAAGTTGTTAACTTTGGCAGTATATTTTATACACTCTGTATGTGTGTTGGCTCTTTACAAAAGGTTTTTTAAAAGATAATAATTTGAATGAATAGTGACACAAATATCGCAGCTTAAACTTTATAATTTGACAAGATATGAATTTTTAAAGTTGATATTACAAACGTAAAAATTTTCAAAAATATCTAAATATCTCAAAAACCGTTGACTTTTGGTATAATAAGCTTTGAACAAGATTAATTTAAAATTACACGTAAAATTGAAAAAAAAATAATAAAAAAGCTGATGTCACTTCTGGTATAACCGGAAATGAAACGTTCTTGAGTATATTTTAATTATAAAACCAATAGCCATTTATGTACTTAATATTTAAAAAAATCAAAACTAAATTATGATTGGAAGTATAAAAACTTAACGAACGAGTTACGTGAAAAACCCTGTATAAGTATAATCAAAGATATACTCTTTGGTATAATATGGTACCGGTACGTATCAGGTATGTCTATGTGTATGCTTTTGTTGGCTGGGAGTAATTAGAAAAATGTTTTTAAAGTTGGCATTACAATTTACTATTGATTTGCTCAAATCTGGTTAATTTGGTAATTTTAAATAATGAAAAAAAGTTTATAACAAAGTCAAAAATTTAACTACTGATTTTTTTTGAATCCTAAGCAACGTTTTACTTGATTCTACGTATAATTGCACTTTTATATAAATAGATGAGTAAAAAATCATTACAAAGTGTTTATTGAGATTTTTGTTACTTATTTTTGGTACAAAACGGAGAAAATGCTGACAAATATTTGTTTAAAGTTATCGTAGTAACGGACTTTAGTATATTTATTAAAAAACCGAATGAATACGTTCAGGAAATAAACATAAATTCTCAAAAAATGCTTGTAAAACCTATTGAAGATTTTACTAGAACAATTGAAAATAGTCAACGATATGTTTGATAATGGTACAAGGTCAATTCGACAAAGAATGGGTATTCTGCAAGAACTGATAAACTGACAGAAAGAGACTGTCTTTAGCGGAACAGTTGCTTTGTGCCATTGGCATGACATCCTCTATAATAGGAATTGAGAATACTTCACTAGGTTAATTACAAAGGAGATTTGAAATATACGTTCAAATAAGGCTTTATAATGTGGGTAGTCAATATTGACGAACCATATCTAGGAATCGTGCCGCACTATTTTATAATATATTGCGAAATAAAGATATGTATTTGGATACTCGGAAAAATTTCAATGTGACCGAAGTACATTTAAGTTATAAGCGCACGCTTTATTGATTTTTCAATGTAAAACGTTAGCACAAATAAGCTGTAATTAATTTTCTTTTATCGCAAATTAAATATGGTTAATCACTTTTAGTACTAAGTAAAATAGTGCATATTACGCATTTCGTTTAAATGCTATTAATTTAGCAAAATTTGGATTGTATTAATTGTTGCTCTTTTCGTATTTGCAGTAAAGGTCGCGGAACGCCCCTTGGTTACACATTAGTATAAACCTTTACGCTGATCTCATTCCTCCAACTATCGTCGTCCTCTTCCTTTCCGGGTTCCACACAGCGTGCGGGCAGAAATTCGTAACCTAAAGCTGAATCAGCAGTCGCTCCTGCTACTTTGTGTCAGTATTGCGTGTTAGTTCTATCGTCGTATATTAAACAAAACTGCAATGCGTGCCTCGTGCTAGACATTTCTTTAATTAACAATGGAGAAAAGTGCTACCGTATTAAAAAAATATATTCCTACTGTAGTTTTGGTCAATTTAATGTGTTGTGATTATTGATCGAAATTTTTTTTCACGGTAAGTGCTTCTTTAATTTTGCACTATTAACTTATGAATAAACAATAGAAATTAACTATATAATGTTGAGTTAAGTTTTGTCGACAATTACACCTTTTAATCAGTACATAAAACGGTATATTCAAGATCTAATTTTTTTAATTCATTAACGGTTAAAATCTAATTTTGTTTTCACAATGTAATTACACGATTTTATAAGGTTTATCGTCCAGACTTAATCCTGTTTTAAACGATGACCTTATATCTTTGAAGGATAAGGTAATCTCTCACACCTCGGTTACTTTATACATAAATATTATGAAATACTATCTTTACGTAAGAATTAATAGACTCATTTGAATTGCATATTCTACGTAGTGCAGATTATAATTAATTATTTTATGTGCACTTTTTGATGAGCTTCACGTTTTAATTATTTATGAGCAAATATAACAAACATCTGGCTACGTAATTATTTTTTTTTGTTTTTGAATTTAGAGCTGTCATGTTATTACTGATGTTTTATAGAACGATAGGTATTTAGAAAGTTTTAGAAAATATTTATAAAGGAAAAGATATCATTGCATTGCATCCAGCCATTGCAGCGGTTGATAAGATTCTTCTAGCATGATCGAGATCTGAAGCTAGATCGATTTTTAGCTTCTTGAATCTCATTTAAGCCACTGCAATGCTGTTAACCGTAACAGGGGTTAACTGTTGTCTTTCATTTAAAACTTGATCTTTTGTTTACTTTTTTCTAAATCGTATTAGTACACGCTTAGCCGTTTTACAGAATTGCTTTCAAATTAAAAAAATGCTAATATAACTGTTACATTTTGAAGTTGATTAACTTAAATTCATACAAAAGAATCCTCGAAAGAATCCAATTTTTTCGTTACGAATTCATGATATATTTAGATTTTGCAGTCATAACATTTTGATCTTAAGTGTTGTGATAGGTTTTTATATGAATTTTTGTTTATTGAAATAATATATTGCAAAATATCTTTGGCTTACTCTTGCACTCTGAAAACTAAAAATAATTCCTTTCATCAATTCTTACGTTGTATGTACTGTGGTTGTACTTACTATATGCTTAATTTTAATCTCGAGGGTCTTACAGTACTCACACTATTCATGGTCTAAGTTCAAATAAGGAACATTCCAATCGAGTTGTCATAATATTCTATTAGAAACCAATACAAAACCGTTTTTTAAAAGTAAATACCTACGCTTTAATGCAAATAGACATTAAAACCAATAAAAAACATCACATCATTAATTAGCAATAATATTTTTATTGTGAATTCCAATTTAAAACATTTTATCTAACTTTCTATCGAGAAATTTTTATTAATCCTAACAAGTAATAATATAGGTACCCATTATATGACTTCATTCGTTTCGAATCATAAGGTCAGTATGGATAAGTAAACACGAACATTATTATTTACGTAGGTACTTGATATTGCGACACTGAAAATAATTAAAAGAAACTCTTCATACATCAATGGATATTAAGATTTTATTACACCTAAATAACTATTAAAATGTCACTATTTCAATCGAAAATTACGTATTCTAATTTGATGTGCTAAAATTATTAACTATTGTCTGATATAGGACACTATGAATAACTATTAAACTTGACGATTTTACTATTTTAATCAGTAATTGTCAATTCAATTTTGATGTGCGATTGTTTAATTAATATTTTGTGATATAGAATACTATGAATAACCATTCAACTTCATAATTTTACTATTTTAATCAGTAATTACTAATTCAAATTTGATTGGCAATTATTTATTAAATATTTTCTGATATAGGGAACTATGAATAACTATTAAACTTTAAGATTTTACTATTTTAATCAGTAATTTCCAATTCAAATTTGATGTGCGGTTATTTAGTAAATATTTTGTGATCTAGAATACTATAATTAACTATTCACAAATATACTATTTTAAACCGTTTTAAACAGTAATTACTAATTCAAATTTCATTATTTATTAAATATTTTCTGATATAAAAAACTATGGTAATATGACGCACCCGATATTTTTTGAAGACACCCTGCGGACAGGATATGAATTTTGAAAGGTGATTTAGTTATATTGAAGCTTTTTAGGGTTTTAATCAATGTCTAAAGCGGTCTAAAGTTTTCTTACCTGGGTAGAGCTTTTCCAGTGGCGTGTGATCGTCTAGTTTAATTTACTTTCTTAAATCGAAGTTTTATTTTAAGCAATGTGTTAGGAAGTATTTGGGGTTGTGTTAGTGACGCTTAGCAATGTACGCTAAGAAACATAAAGCAAACAACATAACCTCAAAACATCTAACTTTATTTGACACATATACGTTCGCTGTCCTTTTTTGCTGGCTTTGGCGTAGTTGAGAGCTTTTTGATAAATGTAAAATTTTTCTAGTCACAATAAACGTTAGAGCAAAAGTGGAACTTCCAGAAATATATTTCGGTAAAACGGTCGGGTTTAATAAACAATTTGATAAATAAATAAACAATTTATACTGCGTCATACAGGGCAATTGTTTCTCAACTATTTGGCGCGCGTTTTGAACAAAACAATAAAAAAAACGATTACTAGATTTTACCAATGATTTATTGATTTTGCGCGTTTTATGGCGATTCACAGTTTAACAGCTTCTAAGACTATGACACGATTCGAGCTACGTTTCCACATCTTTTCAGATGTAAAAGTTTCAAAGTGGAGACTTCACCTTTGGAAATTTGTATCCACAGTTTACAAACTGGACTTTTTTCAACAGTTTGTCGCGTTTGCGGTTTCCCATCCCTGTTTTTTCTAAAGAAGACTTACAGCCGCCTGGTCTCACAGTAAAACATTTCGCGAGGCGAATTCTCTATGTGTTCTCAGCGTGATCTTTTGTCGCAAAAGAAGTAAAATAAATGTTATAAGCAACGCGTCAATTGCCAAAGACAAAAAACACAAACTCATGTTAAATTTGCTCTCCGCTTTCAACAATAAAAAATATGTTTTAAATGTCAAAATTAATTTTTACGCGTTAGACAGTATCTCAATTCATCGCATCTTTCCTACAATCGTAATCAAATAAAATTACAAAAACCATATCCAAATAAATTTAACTTAATTCTGACCTTTTTTATGTAGACGCAGATTCACAATCACCTGTCAATTACAGAACCTAATAGCAAAATTACAATTAAAAAAGTCTTAATATAAACTTCATTCAACACTAAAGAAAATATAAGTTTGGGGCAAAAAAAATTCTTTTCGCAAGTAAGAGAAAAAATAAATGTCGTTCCATGAGTAACCTCTTTCGCGAGTAAGTAATTCTTTTCGCGGGTCAGTAAATTAAATCAGCCCGTTCGTAACTCTTTTTGCAAGTCGATAAAGCAAGTAACTCCGTCAGTATTCCCCTGTTTTAGCTTCTCGTTAGGGTTTTTAAAACATTCGATTAAAACTATCTCCTCTGTAGTTGTACGCAATTTTGACTTATTCTTAAAACGTTTTTTTCTGATTGGTTAAGTTCTCGAACCCTTTCAGTATCAAATCTGTCGATTGGCTTATCCCTTTTACTCATTCACCTGAAGGCGACGTTATTCTCTTACCTACCCGTAAGATATTAACACGTCGTTACTGGATGGCACTGCGTGTTTCAATTGTAATAATATTTACCGATTCCGTAACTTGCTTTGCAATTAATAATGAACCAAGGCGCTACTGACTATAAAAATGCATGAAATAGATTATCTTCGTTTAACATGAACCCTTTGTCTAATGTTAACAGATGTATAACGGTAATCTTTACAATTACCTGTCTGTTGGTACAATTTCAACTTTTAAATTTAATATTTAATTCAATTTTGTTTTACATACTTTCGTCCTATGTTGATAACTGTTTACATTGGAAACGTTTATGACTTAAACTAATGATTACTGATAGTTTTAATTATAAAAATTGGAAAATCACACTTAATAAGTTATTATTTCGCTTAAACGTATTTCACAATCTGAACATAAATTATGGGTTTAGTCGAACATGTGTGTTTCGGACGAGTTGCTTTTGGTGACCACATTTGTGGCTAAAAGTAGCTTTGTCGCTGTTGTAATATTACACCAGGCATCTGGAGCTGTTATTCTTGTAAACTATGCCTTTCTCGAAACTGCCAGATTTTGTTTGTTGAAATCATTTGTTTCATTATCTTAGACTTATTAGCGATAAGAATTTTTTTTTGACACATGTGGTTACTCAGGTTTGTTTTATTGGATTATCACACTGTCGAACCGTTTCAGTAACTATTAAATCTTATAATTTTACTATTTTAATAAGTAATTACCAATTCAAATTTGATTTACTTGGTAAAGATTCTTTCTCCTCCTCTGTATGTTTACTAATTAATTTAGACTTCTTCGTTTAGGAGGGGCATGTAAAACTACTTTAATTAATTTTTGTGGCAACGTTTCGTGCTAAAGGCGAGCACTTCATCAGGCCAAAGAATAAAATTAAGTGGATCAATCCACCGACCAAGGACATCGGCAACTTTACGAGATAGTGTTTAATTAATAATAAATAAAACATTAAACATACAATGGTCAATAATTAAAATTTTTTATATAACGCAGGACATAAACGTTCAACAAACAATTGACAAATGACAAATGACATCTCGTAAAGTTGCCGATGTCCTTGGTCGGTGGATTGATCCACTTGATTTTATTCTTTGGCCTGATGAAGTCCTCGCCTTTAGCACGAAACGTTGCCACAAAAATGAATTAAAGTGGTTTTACATGCCCCTCCTAAACGAAGAACTCTAAATTAATTAGTTCAAATTTGATGTGTAATTTAATATTAAATATTTTCTGGTAAAAACATTAAAAAAAGTTAAAATGTGATGAGTAATTACTGATTAAAATCGTAAAACACATCAAAACTTATAGGATACATTTGAAGTACCACTTATAGGGAATTTTTTATAAAATCCTGTAAACAGTATATTTCGAAATCCATTGATTCCAATGTATTCTATTCATCTATATCGAAACCTATTTAAAGTTATATTAGCCTAGTTTTTTATGTAAAATTTTTGATAATGATACATATTTATAGTTTTGGTCTCTAAACATCAATCTCATTTTTTACTTTTGAAGGCATTCTCTAGCAGCTGGTTGGCACTTTTGGTATATTTATATGAAAGTAGTTACAGCATTGGGTTTGGTCTTTTCTTCCTACTCTACTTACACCTTTATACTCGTTATATTTCAACAATTTTATTTTCTTTGTGAAAGTAGCACTCGTGACTATTTCGTTTTAATACGACGTTATGTTCTGTTTTGCTTAATTGTAACTTGCTGTAGTGATGTGTAGTTCCTGAACAAACTAGTTTAATTGTACTGGTCTTTTTAGTGAACTAAATGTACTAGTTCTCTATAACAAAGTGAACTAGTACTTTAGTACATTCGTTCCTTGCAAATCTTGTATTATTCATCAGATAATTTTGATAACGTCAATACTTTTCTCTTCTAGACTGCATTGGCTACAAGTTCTTTTCCCACAGTATTTATCTCGATTATCATTACGTTTTTTATATTCGTTAATTTGATGACCGTGATTATTATATTCAATCTAAACTTGTTTGAACCTTGCGTAATCGATACTATTAAGTGTTCATATAACTGTTTTATCATATTTTGTAGTTGCTAATTATTATTCTTTGAAAGGGATTAGAAAATCGGGTTTTGGTTCAATTACAACTTTTTAACTAGCCTCATTATGATTAAACCAATTTTTAATAAGATTGTGAATTTGAAACGGCGTTTCAGTTTTTAATGTATTAGGTACCAGCACACCAATGCATCGCGCGTTGGTGCTTCAATTGTACGGAACAAAATACCATAGTTAAATGCAAATCGATCTGCACTACAAACTTTGTTTTATGCATCCCTTGGTGCGTTGTCTTGAATGTCCTAAAGAACTAGTACATTGTACTAGTTCAGTTTCTTGAACGGGACCAGTGAAGTAGTTCATAAAAAAGAACTAGAATTTCCATCATGGATTTGCTGGTATGTTTTCTGCTTCTTTGCTATATAGAAAAACATTATAACAATAAGCCTTTTCTTCACATTTAGTTTATAACTTGTAACTTGCTTTAAACAGTTGTTTTTGTAATATTGAACTATTACGTAATTGATAATTTTTTATAAAATTTTTTTTGTTAAATTATCGTTACTAGTGGGAGTCGTATTCGTCTTCTGATCAATAATCTTTTTTAGTGTTTAGTGTATGATAGCCAATGAATATTAAAAATTCAATAAATATTTTAATGTTTTCAGTACTTTTCGTTTTTTTTTTCAGATGTTACTTAAGGAATCGTTTCGTTTTTTATAATTCCAAGTTCTTATAAGTGAACCTGCAATAGTGCGTCTATCACAAAAAAAGTATTGCGGTGAAAACTTTTACATTCGGGTTGCTAACTTCTATATTGCTGTAGTTAAAAAAAAATCTGTTAACTGGATTTATGTAGCTACTGACTTCTGTGCACAATAAAAAATAGAATTTTAACGGTTTTTAAAGATAGAATTTTGACATTTTTGATCTAAACAGTTTAACTCTAGTTTTAATTAAATCTAAATTTATATCTTTAAATCGTTCAACTCGCCTTAAACGAATCAGCGCAATTTGTAAAATCACTTATTTTAAGTATTTCTTTATTGTACTGTCGACACAAGCAGGAAGTCACTTAAACCATGAAATTGTTCTGATAACAAGAATTTACAGTACCAACAGAAAAATAAAAAAAACTGGTGTGGCCACCACACGACTTTCCTATAAGGAGTGATGAAATGTATTTTTATAAGGTTATGTTGTCATAAAATCAATTTGAAGTGATATGTTTGTATTAAAAACGATTAGTAAATCGCCAATTAACCAGACTTTTGTGCAACCGGCTATTTATTTTTTCTAAAAAAAAAAAACGTAGTAGGCAGTATTCGAATCTAGATTATATAATGGAAATCACTTTAAATCATAAATTAAATATCTAATAAACTGTTAATGTTAGGAAAAAAAAATTGAATAAATTGTTAGGAAGAATTATCTTTATAAGAAACTGTAAAAATAATTCGAATAATTTACATTCGTACAAAATTATATAAGAAAAACTGTTCAAAATGGCGGATACACCTACTTCCGGTATCTTTATCAGATCTTTCTTTTGATAAAGCCGAGAGAATATGAAAATCCAGCTCTATACCAAATTTCAAGTTACTAGGACTTTTGGTTCGAGAGTTATCGTGGGTACATCGTTACACACAGACAGACACAAACACAGACACCAAAAATTTTTTTGTCAAAAATATTTTTTTTTACTTAGAAGACCTTGAAACGTAAACTTATGCAAAAAAGATAATTTTTTTAAATCGTCGCAGGCAGGATTCGAACCTAGATTATATAATTAAATTCACTTTAAATTGTAAATTAAATATCTAATAAACTGTTAATGATAGATAAATTTTTTATTTAAATAAATTGTTAGGAAGTATTGTCTCGATAAGAAACTATAAAAATAATTCGAATAATTTACATTCGTACAAAATTATATAAGAAAAACTGTTAAAAATGGCTGATACACCCATTTTCGGTTTCTTTATCAGACACATCTTTTGATAGAACCGAGAGAATCTGAAAATCCAGCTCCTTACCAAATTTCAAGTTACTAGGACTTTTAGTTCGAGAGTTATCGTGGGTACAACGTTACACACACACACACACACACACAGACACCAAAAAATTTTTTGTCAAAAATATGTTTTTCTGATTCAGGAAACCTTGAAACGTAAAATTCTTCAAAAAAATTTTTTGAAAAAAAATTTCGATCGCTATCTTTTCTTATAGGAAAGTAAAAAAAAAGAAAAAAGACGGCACCATCAGTTTTTTTGTTGAAAAAATGACTATTCATAACTAAGAATAATCCAACCTTCTAATATGGCTCTTCTTCTTATTACGTAAATATAACGACCTTGTTAATAATACGGTTTGGTCAAAATATTGACAAAGTATTTGAAATACAAAATAATACGTCAAATTGAATTTGAAATACAAAATACTCTAATCACATCGTATTTGAATTACCAAAATATTTGAAATATTTTTGTCACTGCAAATACAGCGTCAGGTTTGAAAATCTCAAGTTTCAAAAACGTGATTTTATTACAAGTTTACCATTTACAAAAGTTGGTACATATTCCCTCGATATTCCCTTTCAAGAATACAGCTTTTGTGTTATTATTAATTATATTAAGTGTTATTAGAAACACCACCTCTGCTAGATGAGCTGTAAACCCATTATTAGGAAGATTTGAGGCGGTCTATATTTCTAATGGGTTTGTCATTCGCTTTTAAAAATTTTATTGAGTTAAATTATGATAATTACTTTTCACGTTAAAAAGGCATATTATGCTATTATGTAAAAACTTTATCACAGTGTAAATGAAAATGGTTGCTAACTAACTTTAAATCGTTATAGATCGTAATTGGTCATTCAAAATAAAAATGATAAAAGGAACCAAAAGATGATTTTTAAATACTTATTCAACGATACCCTACTTAACATAGTTCGTCGACTTTCATCTTTTCTCTTTTTGATAATGGTCTCTAAAGCGTCACAACGGATCAAACAAGTGGAACAAACATACACTGACACCAAAAATATAAATAAATACAAATTATTGTTATCACATATGACGTAGTTAAATTAAGTTGATATTTCTAAGAATTTTAAGAACTGTACATTCTTTCCAAGTATACTAAAAAAATCAAATAACTCGAAGATAACGTATTTACAGATGTTTAAATGAGGTAGTGTTATGTAGGACAGTCAAAATAAGTACTCGAATAAATAAATACACTGCACTGCAAAATTAAAGCTAAATATGCAAAACTGTTTTGTATTATTATAATTATAGGTACATAGTTAATTTTTCATTGCACAGCAAGGTTTTGGTGATTTATTTTTGGTAACATCAAAAAATATAAAATGTTAATTTTTTCTTTTAGGAAAAAAAGAGGTCTAATATCACTTGAGCTTGCTAATAAACAGAAAATATTCTTTTTAATTGAATTCACGTGCACCAAATAAACTTCGATGAAGCAAATCATGCAAAATAGGTTATTGTTTATTGTATAGAAACAAACCTGAGAAGCAAATTGATAACATAACCGAAATTATGATTTCTATTAGCGATGCTTTTTCTATGTAGTAGCATTGTAGTAGTATACGTCCGATCCGTTTTTTAATGAACTGATAACATTACGCATGTGATTATTCGTGATTCCAATAAGCGACGTGCACTGTATTACACTCTACTAAATTACAGGGCGTAACTCACCTTCATGTGCACTTTTCGGAGGGATCTGCTAATTACTGTTTTATTTTTGTACCACTTCCTGATTTGTCTTTGCCATTATCATTATCAATGATTTTTAAGTACTTGCCATTTTTATCATGATCGGTACGTTGCATCACATGTTTTTAAACGTATTTATCTATATTGCTACTGTATCTTTGACGTTCAGTCGTTTACCACGTGCGTGATTCCAACCTCAACGCACATATATTAGGTTATCTTTATGGTTTTGGATCTGTGTGTATGTGTCAAGCATACCAATGATACCATGATATAATTAAAAAACCATACTAAAAACAATGAAATGAAAGTAAAAGCGACAGTGTTACAAAATACCTAAAAAAATAGTATTTGAAATTTGTATTTAAAATGCATGTAGCAGTAAATACTGCCAAGCTCTGTTAATAACGTCCTTGGCTCTAAGCGAAAAATGTATTTAAATAGATAAAATAGAAATCAATTTACCTCAATGAGGGTAACATCAAGTAAAGACATACAATAGTCCAATAACCCAAATGGAAAATTCCTCGGAAAATTCAATAAATGTCGGTTGAAAAAGTAATCATGTATGGATAATTTTTGAAAACAAAAATCGTGTATGGTTTAAAGTCTAAACTAATAAACTAAAAGTAAACTCTCAGAAACAATACAAGAACGTTAAAACGTAGTACAATGGTAATACCCTTATGAAGTTACAAGTAATCCCTTAAAGTGAAGTACTTAAGCTATGCACGAGTTTAAAAATAATTGATTTACATTTGATATTAATATGCCATAGATATAGATATATTATATTACAATTATTATACTACAGCGAGTACTACAGTATAACTAGTAGTGAGTAATTAACAGTTCTATTTTCGACCAACTTCCGTTTTGATTTATTTTCAAGTTGTTATCAACTAAACATTTAATTACATTATTTTATTTTTATAGCCCAAGGTTTAACCAAAATTATTGTGTTTAAAAATTGCCTTCATTCAATCTTTATTCATGTAAATAGCAATTAGCGACGTTGAATGTTTTTTTTTTAATTTTTTGGTTACTTTTATTTTTCTGATTATTGTATTTTGAAATATTTACATAGCATTATCCCGTACTGGTTTATCGTCTTCTGCGGTTGTAAACTTAATCATATATACCGTAAATGCTCTTTTATTTTTTTTATTGTTCTACATTTTTCAGGTTATATTTAATTTATATTGAATCTATTTTTTTAAATTATACTTTCGCATTATATGTAAATGCATTTAATTTCACAACTTCGAGCTGGAATAGGTTCAAAATTTTATATTTGGCGCAGTACGTTTTTGAAAATATTGAACAAAGAAGAATTTGATTAAATCATCAGGATTTGAAGAGTTTTTGAAAAGTATTTTTGTTCTGGAAATATAAAATCACTAGAGCTCCTTACGAATTAGTTTTATGTTAAAATATGCCTTTAGTAGGCGATATGATCGTCGACATGGAAACAAGATAGAATTAATCAATTTTTTTGTTAAAAAAATTAATGTCATTCAATTGCTAATCAATCTTTTTTTTCTTTATTTTTTATCTAAATATTATTTGTTTTCGCTAATTTTGGGGCATTCGTATTCGGTTCCAATATTTGGTTCTTCGAGCCGGATCTAGTTCTGAAACAAGAAATTGCATCGGTGAAGTGTAATTAGAGTCCCTACACAAAGTCATTGGTGGTTCGTCACAGTTCATCTAATCGTTGGAATAGAAGTCTTTTTCGGATATCAAGATTTGGAATTTTAGTATCTAGAGTGTTATGAGACTGTGACACACTGGTTGATATCAAAAGAATCGGAGCATCAAGATCAGTAGTGGCGCACAAAGAACCTTCTTGGAAACAAGGATCTCTTAGTTGAACCGCTATCAACTACTAATATAAGATAAGCACCTTTTTTCTTCTTTGTTTCGGTTTATTAATATAGCAGTTGGTGCGTAGCATAGCAAAGTGTTCATTTTTTTTATTTATTGTTCATTATCATAATTTATCAATTATAATCATGAGTATGTCCAACCCGTTATTAAAACGTTCCTTGTTAAAGGGCAGATTAACCCGTTTCGAAAATTTTGTGAACGAAAAGAAAGGGCAGCTAAAACAAGATGGACAACTCTCTGAATTGGTACAAGAAGAGATTAACGTCAAACTAGAGCGGATAATAGCAAATTTTCAGAAGTTTGAGGAGTTGTGTGCAGGTATTCTCTCCGAGCAATGAGAAAGCGAGGAAGAAGTGAAACATCAAAGTCAGATATTAGAGGATAAATATGACTTGCCAGTCGCCAGGATCTGTATTCAGACAAGCATTCCAATAACAGCCTTGAAAATGTAAATGTTTTTGATAATCATGTGTCTAAGGGTTCATTGTTTAAACTACCTTTGGTTAATATACCTGAGTTTAATGGTCAATTTGAAAATTGGTTAAATTTTAAATAACTATTTATTAATCTAGTGCAGAGGTTTCCAAACTTTTTTGTGTCGTAGACCCCTAGCCATGTTTTTCGGTTTTACTTACCTGATATTGATTTTTTTATAAATTTCTAACTGTAGTGTTTAGTGTTAAAAACTTAAAGTAAAAACACATGTTAAGTTTTATACATTTATTAATTGAATTTAAATTAAAACTACTCAAAATAAAATTTTGTATCTGTTATGTAAAATATACGTAACATATAATAAACATAAAATAAACTAAGCAATAAGTAAATGTTTTTAGTAAGAAGGATGAACCTGATGCTTTAATAATAAATTATTAACATTTGGCGTCAATTTTGTAAGGTTTAATCTTAAATCTCCTCGGCTAATGATGTCTAGTCTGTTTCTTTTTTTCGTTAGGAGATTGGTAACATCGCTGAACCCCCTTTCCATAGGTATGACGATGGAAAGGAAATTAAAAAATTTCCTCGCTATATTTCATAATACGGGATAAGTAACAGGTATGTTGTTTTGCAGCCAGAATTGCTGATATCCGTTTTTAAACTGAACCTTAAGTTCTTCGTTTGTCAGTTCTTTTTGTATTATGACATTATTTTCTTCTATGTCACCATATGGGTTAATTATCCAGGGTGGTATTACCATAGTCAAAACATCCTCAAACCTAGTTTCAAAATCTGAATAGAGGGCATTTAAATGTTGAACGTTGGTTGAAACGTCGTTTTCCTGGCAGTTTGTTTGTGACAAATTGGGGAACTGGAAAAATTCGCCCCGTCTAATATTTTGCTTCATTAGTTTAACTCTGGCAAGAAACGCTGATAAAATGGACTTTCTTTTAATCAAATTTAGACTGTCCCCTTGTAACTGCAAATTAACATTATTAAATTTTGTAAACAATTCTGTTAAATAGGCGATGTCTGTTTTCCACTTCATTAAATTGTCTTTTAAAATTTTATCTTTAGTATCCAGAAATTCTAAAATAGTCTCAAAAAGTGCAAAAAATCTTATCAAGCATAAGCCTTTCGACAGCCAGCGTACTTCAGTTAGAAGGAGTAATTGATAAAAGTGTTCATTTTCTTCACATAACTGCGCAAATAACCGCGTATTCAACGTGTTGCTTCGGATTCGGTTTACTGCATCAATGACTAATTGAAGAGATTCATGCAATCTAACACTCAAATTTTTAGCAACTAAATGTTGTCGATGGATGACGCAATGTATTGCTAACACCCTTGACACATTTTGTTTTAAATAGCTTATAAATCCACGATAACGTCCAACCATGGCAGGTGCTCCATCTGTAGCTACTGATATTATATTTGATAAAGGGATTGCTTTTTCAATGAAGTAATCCTTCAAAACATATTGAATAAAAAAAATATTGATTCACCTTTAGTGTCGGTTTTCAAAGTTCTTGCGAAGACCAGTTCTTCGTAGATTTCTTGATTCATAATAAAACGAACATATGCTAATAATCGGCTAATAATAATGCTGCATTACCAGATAAAGTTGACTCGTTCAGTTGTGTAGAGAAATGGGTCGTTTGCAAATAATTACACAAGAAGCTTTCAATATCAAAACTCATTTCATCAATACGTCTTTCAACAGTATTGTTGGTTAAGGGAATTATTTTAATGATATCAGAAGCAGGTTTGTGTAAAACAGTTTTTAAAACCTCTTCAACAGCTGGCAAAATTAACTTCTGTCCGACAGTATGCGGTTTTCCGAAGATATTGTAAGACGCCCGCAAACCATCATCGTTTCTTTGTGATGTCGAAGCGAACATTCTGTCCAGCGTGGGTCTCTTCTGAAGTTTATCTTTGAGTGTTTGAAAGTATTTCAAATCTTTAGCTGGTTTATCAGGGTGACATCTTCATTGCCCAAAACTTTGTTGCATAAAAGGCACATAGGCAATTGGTTGTCCGATAATGATTGAATGAAGCCAAGTTTCAAATAATCAACACTGTACTGTCTACATTTGGAGTTAGTTAGTCTAAGTTTTTTGATCCATTAGGATTTATTTCTCCTTCAATTATATTGGCAAATACTCTTCAAGAACTTTGGTTGTTCAAAATTTCTTGGGACGAGCCAGTTATATAATGCGTTGCGATTTGTCTTATTTAAAATTGCTTACGATTTCTAGCCACGTAGTTTCTTGTTCGTATGTTTTGCTTTAACTTCATGGGTTTGCGGACGCAAGTAAGGCAGCTTATGCGGCTTGTGTCTATATCTGCAGTATTGGTTTGGATCATTCTCAATCCAAATTGTGTGCTAAAACTAAAGCATCGCCGTTGAAACCATGTTCTATTCCTGGTTTGGAGCTTTTAGCAGCTTATCTTTGTTTCACGTTCATTGTCGCAAGTAATTTGTCATCTTGATATGCCGTTTTCAGGTTTTGTTTGTTGGACTGATTCATCTATAGTTTTAGGTTGGTTAAAGATGCTTCCTCACAAGTTAAAAACCTTTGTAGCAAATAGAGTAGTTTCAATTCAAGAACTGGCTCGAAATTACGAATGGAGACATATACCATCAAATCAAAACGCGGCGGATATTGTTTTTCGTGGGGTCGTTTCTGAAAAGCTTTTTAATAATTTACAGTGGTTTATGGACCTTCCTTTTTTTTGTTCTGGTTCTAAGGATTGGCATCAGCATAAGATAATTACTTCGGTTCTTCTTGAGTTAGCAAAAGCATAATCTAAGTGTTTGGTTGTGCAGAAAACTTTCTCTGATTTGATAAATTTTGAAAGATATTCAAACTATAATCGTCTAAAACGCATTGTAACCTTTGTTATGCGGTTTGTTACAAATTGGCGATCTGGATTTAAAGGTAGAAGGTTTGGTTCTTTATGTCTCGATGAATTGAACAATGCGGAAATTATTCTGGTCAAATTGTCTTTTAACTTTTAATCACGAATATGAAATTCTAAAAGAGGTCTTATAATGCGAAAAATGTTGTAGGAGCTCTCGAAGCTGTTTTTAATAGTCCTCTGTTGGGTCCGTTGAGTTGACTCTTAGTACTGGCTTCGTAAAGGTGACTCGGCCAGTGGGGGGGGTGGTATGGAGCGGCTTACGAATTAGTTTTATGTTAAAGTATGCCTCTAGTAGGCGATGTAATCGTTGACATGGAAACAAGATATAATAAGTAATTCAATTTCTAATCAATCTTTTTTTGTATTTATTTTTTATCTAAATATTATTTGTTTTCGCTAATTTTGGGGCATTCGTATTTGGCCCCAACAATCACTATTATTTCGTTAGTTCATAAAGTGTTATTATAATTAGTATCTGAGTAAGACAAGCAATTACTAGCAATTACTTTTTTTATTTTTTTTTTTATCTGAATGTGACGATTTATTGTAAGCTGCTGTGTCTTTTGTAAACTTGTTTAATGTGTTTTTGACATTTAACTTGTTAGATCGTTTAAAGTATTTATTAATTTGCGGAAGTACGTCGAATGTTGTACACTGATAGAAATGCAGTGCGATCTTCATATTACTACATAGTTGTTACTTGTTACTATAAAACTTTATAAAAAATCTCTAACTGCACTATTGGTAGAGGTGTTTCTAAAATTCATAACTATTTTCTGCAGGCAACATTAGCGACTTTTTATAAAATCCGTGCATAGTTCAAATAATCATGAATACAATTATGCTTACTTTGTATTGCAAGTACATAGTTATATTAAGACATTGTATATTATATGGAAAACATTACACGATTTTACTGAGAATTAATTAATAAGATATGTGCTTCAGTGAATTATTGTTTTTGACTCTTTCTGCAATAAAAGTTTCGATTTTCACATATCATGAAGTGCAACTATTGAAGACAATCTTTTTTCCAAATTTAAATGTCTATTTTATTTTTACAAAAGATTTATTTTATTTTTTAAATTAAACAGACAGCAATAATACGTTAGCGGCAGCTTAAGACCAGTTAATAATAATTTATGTACAGCTAACCTATAATAATCATTAATAATAATGACATTCCATTTTATCGACATGTGTACATATATTTGTTGGCGTGCTGTTCCAGTTTTCATTTACTTGCCACATGACTATAATTATGGTTATAGAATTCTGAACATTATTTAATTTTGTGTAATAGTGTTCTAGCTTCAAGTTACAATGACGACCATTTTTCTTGGTATTATGAATAGCCTTGTTGCAAATTTGTATTATAACTTAGTTTATCTCAATTGTAGATATACTGCTAACGATGATATCAGTCATAGCGATTTTTGTTAGTTTTGAACAATTTACAGGTAAAAATTTGAAAAAAAATGGTGTTATTGATAATAATAGTGGGTCAAGTTTTTTATCTAAAATAGTGAAATCAGTATTTGCCTTATTGTTCTTTGAATCATTGTGCAAACAAGCTACAGTAGACGACGTTACGTAAAATGTTACACCTCTCACATATTCTGATACGATTACATCATTAATGTGTAAATTACTTTTTACTTTACACTTTAAGTGCGAAGTAGTATTTATGAAACAATACGTGAAAAGTTCTCATGATTACAAGAAAAATATAATAACTGGCATTTAACGTAAGTTTTATTTTATCTGTAGGCAGTAGCTTTATTTTATTTGAACATTTTTACAGCGCTTCTCTAATGTATCGATTGTTGATTGTTTTAAATTAGTAATACATTGAATATAGGTAATAGACTATTCTAATTTAGTAATAAAGTTATTAGATGAACTAATTCCACACGTGAGTACAAGTTTTTTTTTATTAAATTTTGTTCTCAAAAGTTTATAGTATATTAATTTTAGGGATATTTTGACATTTCTGTGTTTTAAATTACAATAATCATAGATCAAGATTTTAAAAAAATTATATTAACTTCCTAATCTTGGTATTCATATAAAATAAAACTAGTGAAAATGCAAATCATGCAAAACAAAAACTTACCATAGTTAAAACTTCCAATCAAGAAAAAAATTATATGCTCTGTGAAGAAGTAGTGTAAATAAAGATTCTTCATTCTTGCAAACAATCTTTGAAATGACAGAATTGTAATTTATTTTGTTAATTGTTAATATATGGAAATATCTGCTTACACCGGCTTACACATTTGTTCATAAGATACAGTGTTTATAGAAAACGAAATACTCGAAATATCTAAAATATAAATAAAAATAGAATCTAAAACACGAATATTGTTTGGAATTGGGGACACGTACTGTTTTAAGACAATAGTTTTTTAGATCGGTTTAATCGCATATTTATTGTTGTAATTGCAAAACTAGTTCAAATTATTATGTATTTTTTGTATGTTCAAAAAAACTGTCTTAACTATTTTTTCTTTTATAAAAGCAATAATAACATCAATTTTATAATTATAGAGATTTTAATAATGTAAATTTACATAGTAACATATACGAACAGCGCAAATCTATCAGAGGTATAAGCATTGTATAAGCTTTGGTATAAGTTAATGAAAAAAGGAATATCAAATAGTTTAAACCACTGAAAAAATAATCAGAGGAGATAAAGAACAAGCAGTCTAACAAAATGACGTATTTTACTGTAAAATACTGAACAGCGTGGTATAATAACTTGTAATGATATATAAAGATTTAGAGCATTTAATTATAACCGATCGGTTATAACATGCTAAATTAACGAGAAATATAATTTGTGGTAATTAATATTGTTGCGTCTTTATTTATTAAAAACTAATTTATTTAAACGACAAAAAATGTGTTTTACTTATACTAGAAATATGTACACTTGTAAATTAACCGAACTAATGAAATCTAATAATATTTAATAAAAATACTTACACTAATTAAGATAAGATAAAGTACACGGATAGCTTCACACTTGTTTACACTAAAAATCACGTACACGATTATTCTCGGTATATTTATCTAGACACACGCGTGCTAACGACTTATTTATCTCAACTTGAATAATCTTCTTAATACTGCTGCATTCGCGTTACGGCAATAACTGACCTACGATTTCTCTCTTCGGTATTTATACACATCGGCGAATCCTTCTCGAGTGTTCCCTACTTTTCGCTATATCTCCTAGAAAATGGATAACAGCTTCTAGAAGGCTCTTGCATTTGCAAATAACTTCTCGAACGTTTCAATATAGTCTATTGATAAAGCATGTTATAAATTAAACTTAATGAGTATTTTCGGAACAACAAGGATTAGGCCACATCAACCATAAGGGACACTCAGTAGAATACGGCGGTTGTTAATCTATTCTTTCTTGCAAGTTAAGTTATATTTAAAATTCTTTTGTATTTATATCTTTTATAATAAACAAACGTCAAGAATTTACGAATGCAATATTTGAGTTATTGGCGCACCCATAAAAAAACTTTTAGGGTGGCCTTGTAGAAAATTCCTAGCGTTTTGAGTTTAATTTATTAAAGATAATGTCTATAATACAAACAATCATTATGCTTATAATAGAAAACTTCGTTTGTTTAAAATTCTAGCGAAAAAAATAATGTCATCACTAAATTTATATTTATGTTTAATATTTATATTGTTAATTGCATTGTGTAATGACATGAAAACATAAATAATACAGACTAGACTAAATAACAAAGCATTTTTTCCGATAAGAAAATTATAGTTTAAAAAATTTGTTGAATCGTCAGAATTTTTTTAAATGTAACAATTAACATAATAAAATCATTTGAATTACTTTGAAAATGTAGTCAGTTTAAACAGATAACTAAATTACATTTCGATTATATTTAAGTAACAGTTAAAATAATCAATTTGTTGTCTAAAAAAATGCAGTCTACTAAAAGAAATTAAATTTGGCGTTACAACACTATTTTCAAAATGAGAGGTCACTCATTTTCCGGAATGGAATATCAAAGGTGCCGACAGTAAAATGTATCTTATAATAATGTTTCAATAAAATAATAAAAGAAATAGGAATAGGAACATTTTTTAACATAAACCGATTTTATAACTTTATAACTCAAAAGCAAATATAACAATGTCAAATTTGTTATATGAAAATGTAATTTTTAAGTTTATATTAATTAAAGTTGAGAAAAAATCATATATTTATTTTATTCATTTCTTGTTATAGACTGAAAATATATGCTATATGCAAAATACATAAGAGGCAAATGTTTTAAAACAAATATTCTATCGCAAGAAGAAGAACATTTACTTTCTATTATTAAAAATGACGAACTATATTTAATAGTGGTCGGCGGGATAGAATTTAGTTTAGTTTAGTCGAATAATAAAAGAAAAAGTTTCTCGATTTTAACAAAATAAAAATAAAATAATATTGTAATGAATTTTTGTTTAAATATATACTATATTACAATCACTCGAAAGATAATGTCCGCGGATAACTTCCGTTTATCTGAAACTGACACTTGTTTACCTTAAAGGCACGTACGTTTATACTATATTATATTTATCTTAACCACGCGTTAATCACTTATTTATTTAAACATCTTCCGACTTCGAATAACTGACCTACGCTTTCTTTGCACTGTTTTTATATATTTCCGTTATCTATTCCGAGAATTTTCTACATCCTTCAGTAAACGTTCTGGAAGTTAGTAATAAGTTCATGAACGTTCTCGAACTTGGTAATAACTTCGGAAATGTTTCAATATAATAGTATATTTTGTAACAAGATTGAAATGAAAATTCGATACTAGTGGAACGTGAGGAACTACGAGAATCGAATTTTTATTTGAACCTAACAAGGCGTACTTTTGCTACTACCATAAAGCAATAAATGCAATAAATATGCAATAAAATAAAACTTGAAGAAATTCAAGGTTGTTTAGAATTTTTGTAGTGTTCCAACCTATTTTTGAACTCATCAGTTGTTGGGTCGTTTTTGAGATTTTTAATGTTATGTAAAATTTTATAGAATGTTATATTTAACAACGAGCGGATCACTTGTGCAATATGTTCAGTGCTATAATGCAATATTTGTGCAATATACGAATCGTGAGTACCATATTTTAAAATATTATGCAATATGTGTGCAATGTTTGCATGCAATGTCATACAATCGTCGGTGTGCAATATACAATACAATCGACGGCAACTGATGCAATATTTTATATCTTTTTGCATTATTGAGATCCAACTTATACAGGCGCTTCTAAGGTCTCTATTCTAGCGATATTTATTTTCCTTTCAGATTTTGTTTACGTGTACTAAAAGTTTGATTACGTATTGCTAGTATTTTGATACAAAAATATGACAAACAACTACGCAAATAACAAGTACAAGTACAATTGTTGCTGTACAACATTCTAATTTTTACCAAAGATCAAACCAAAATCGTGATTTATCTTTTGGTTCTATTCGATTTTATTTTTAAGTTATAAACATAATTAAATAATTAAAGCTGGATAATTAATATTTTGCAATATTTCAATAGTGAATAATTAAATAATTTCTAACCAGGTGAAAAAATAGCTCGTATTTTGATATGACAGCCAGAAAGAATAACAAATTACGATTGTTAACTAAGTCAGGTCAAAATTTGCTAAAATATATCGTACATATACCTCGGGAGCTCGCGTGAAAATGATTAAAAGAAATATTCTAGGATTAATGTTTTTAAACAACTTTTCTTACCTTAGAAATGTACCGACATGCGTCTACCGTCTCCGGCGTTTGTCTAGGCAAAAATTTTGAATATTTCTTTTGTTTTGAGTTATAAATACTACTGTATTTTCAGAATTTTAGCAGACGGCGTTGATTACAAGAGAGACGCCTTCAAAAATATGACCTAAACGGCGGTAAACAAACGGCGATATTCCAACTTGCAGTTTACAACATCTGATCGAAAAGAAAAATCTCGGCAGTTTTTCTTTAAGAAAAAAAGATTAGCAGACGCCGACATATAGGCGACAGACGCTTATCTGTCCGGTGAATTTGTTTTTCTCGGTTTATCTCAAGCTAAAACTTGGAATGTTTGTTTTGTTTATGATTATACATACTACCGTACTTTCAGTTCTTGAACAGACCACGACGTTTACATAGCATACGTCCTTAAAAATGTGACCAAAAAGTCGGTAAACAAACGGCAATGTTCAAACTTGCAGTTTGTACTATCAAATTGGTGCTATTTGGAAACACGCTTGTAAAGAGAAACCAACATTTTTCAATCTAAGTCAAAATGGATGATTTATTAAAGACGATGATTTTAAAATTAAATGGCTTGGTTATCAACAATTTTCGCAAAACATAAATTAAATACTGTCTTAGTTGATGATACAAAGGAAGACAGAGACCAAGGTGCAACGGTTACTGAAGGCACATATAGCAGCAATGATGAAGCTTATTGGCGTAGATATTAGTTTATTTTTATTAAATTCTTATTTTTGCGTTATTTTATTTATTTTCTATATTCTACATTAATGTTTATGTTTACATGTTGTACGGCAATATTTACATTCATCATTTTATTAGTTTTCTTTTCTGCATCTAAATGTGCAGTGAATTGTTTTGTAGTTACAGTGCAAGCCGCTTATTGGAATCAAAGATAATGTTATCAATCGGGTAATGTTATGACCTCGGTTATGACTTATTAAAGAATCGTCCGGACGTATGCTACTTACATAGAAAAACATCGTTTATAATAACAATCAAAATGTCGGTTTATGTTATCAATTTGCTTTTCGGGTTAGTTTCTATACATGAACAATAACCTATTTTACATGAATTTTTTAGCTATGTTTTCACAATACGCTTGTAAAATGAGTAAAAAATGTAATCATTGTACCCTAAAAATACTTGTTTTGTATATTCAGCTTTATTTCTGCATTTTTATTTGTTTATTCAGATATTTTTGAGTACCCTACTTAACACGACCTCATTTAAACATCCCTAAATACATTAACTTCGAGTTACACCCCAGACACACTTAATGATTAAATAAATTAAAGTTAACCATGATTAACATAAATGATGACTTAAATTAATGGTCATTATATTTCGGGAGGGACATACTAATTTGCATTAATGTAGTGAGTTTGTGCACTATTTTTAATGTTTAATGTATGTTTTGACAATACGTTAACTTTAAAGTTATATTTATATTTCTTTCAATTATGAACGAAGATTTGGAAAGAAATTTCATTTACTCCAGACATATTTAGCATTAGAAAACATGATTTTGATCAACTCGAAACAAATTGGATTAAGAAAGAAATACGTAAACCTAATTTAATAATAACCGGCTACACTGCTACGAATCAGCTGTAAAGTAACGGCCTTGATATAGTGCGAAACTCAAAAGCGGATTTCGTTTTGATTCTTCCAAAGGGTAGATTGAATCTGAACTGAACTGATCTGATTACATGCAAAATGAAAGCAATTCCCATCACAAATTCCCACAACAAGTTTTGACATCTTTGACATCTGGTCAAGTAATGCAACATAACCTAGCAATAATTGTTGAACTTTTTGTTTTGCGTTTCCATATTAAAGCAAAAATAATTAAATAATGTTTACTGACGTAACAAGGAAAATGAAAAAAAAATGTGTAATCATAACGCAACCTAATAGTAAACAACATTCAAAATTGACTGTGTCATTTGTTGGAGTCAAGTGATCAACGGAAAAGGTAGGTGCTTTGCGTGGGAAGGTACGGCGTGCACTGAATTATGTTTTAAACAAACGTTTGTATAAGCTACATCCTAGTTTTATACCTGTAAGTTTATGTTTATTGTAATAGTTATTTACATACTATATAAATGCGGGAAAGTTATGTACACGAATGAACGAGTTGGCGACACAAGCTTTTTAAATTAATACTGTAGAAATACGAGTGTTTTTTCTCAATTTTCCCGCAAGTAAATTTTTCTAATTATGAGTAGAGGGTGTTAAACGGCATCGAAGAACATATGACTTCAAAAAAAAAAAACATTTTAAGGTTTTTAGGAAAATTGCCGTCCGCTGACTTTAGGCCGCCGTCGGCTGATTTCTTTCATAAAGATAAGTTGTAGACATTTCTATTTTTGATCAGATGCTACAAACTGCAAGTTGGAATATCGCCGTTTGTTTACCGCCTTTTTAGTTACTTTTTTGAGGGCGTCTGTTTCATAAACGCCGCCGTCTGCTCTAAAATTAAAAGTACGGTAGTATGTATAATCAAAAACAAAACAAACGTTTCAAATTTCAGTGTGTAATAACGGATTGTTTATCGAGAAAAAATTGGTAAAAATTTTACCGGACCTTTTGGTTACATTTTTGAGAGCGCCTGCTCGTAATCGACGCCGTCTGCTAAAATTCTAAAAATAGAATTATTTTAACATTAGAAATATTAAAAAAAACGATTATTTTAAAGAAAATAATCACCTTAAAATTTTTTTTTGACGTGAAATAATCACGTAGAGGCTTACTTTCAGCGTTCATTTAAAATTATTAGTAATGAAGATAGAGTTCAGGGACTTTTTAATTGGAAATTTCCTCCTCTTTAAGAACCTTCTTTCAGATTGAGATTATCTCTTATAGTTTCTGAGTTATTTGAGTAAAAGCTAAATTCTTTTTTTTTTCATCTTAATTTGTTTATAACTTTTGCAATTTTTCATCTGCTAAAAAAACATTTTAATACTTTTTTCTAGACGTCATACTAAATCCAATGAGCTATCGCTCATATTCTTAGGAACTGTTTCAAGAATTAACACGTTTTTGAACTTGTCGACTAGACTAAGGATCTATCTAAATCTAATCCTAAAACTGTTGAAATTGTCCTTTGCTTCCCATTGTGTGTAAATTTATTGTTTGTTTAATGTAACTGTTTACTTCGTTTTTCCGTTGTACAAATACATGCGTTATACGAGACATACGCCTAGAAGAACTAGATTAAACTTGCAAAAACACTAACAAAGAAAATAACGAAACGAGAGGAAAAATACGTAAAATGAACAAAAATATAATTGTTATCACTGTTGGACGCAGATCATTATTCAAAGGTAAACAACGATTTAACATTAAAATTCAACATCAAAGGAATTATAGAAACGCCTACTTCTATCAAACAGTCGACCATTACGACTTTATGGATTCCCAAAAATTCACGATTTGGGCATACTTTACGACTAATGGTTAGTACTTGTGGATCGCCTACTTAAGAATTACCCAAAATTAATTCAACAAATGAATATAAACTATAAGGATACGCTATAGTGTGTTTTGGCGTCGCTTTTTATAGGCGTACCAGTAGAAGAAACATTAGAAATCATTAAACAGCAGCTTGCAGCACAATGGCTATACAAAGGTTTAATTGAAGTAGCAAGACTATATTGGTTACTACCAGTGGCGGTTCGTGACGTCGGGTTTAAGGTGGGCTACATTTTTTAAAATGCTTGTAGGTAATGTGAACGTTTTCAGATATCATTATGGTATTACGTAGGTAACTACCAAAATTTTTTGATGTTTTATCGGCTTCATTGAAATAAAACAAAACAAGGCATTTATCGTATCACATTTTTAAGGTTTCCAGTGAATATAACCACTATTGTTAACATCGCTAAAAAAAGAAAAATAAATTTTTTTTTAAAAATAAAAGAACTAACTTATTTTATTATAAACTGCACTAGAAAAATGCCGTCTAAAATTACGTTTCGCAGTTTTATCTGCTTGATTTATTTCCAAACTTGGAGTAGATGTTCCTAGATATTTTATTTCAACCTTTTTTCTAACGACAGTCTTACGAATTCATTTTTAAAAGCAAATTGTACATTTTGTTGCATTTTTTTAAAATTACGTACGACAAATACCTATACCGTTTCACTTAGAACATGTACAACACGTTTCACAGACCAATTAGTACTGAACCGCGAGCTATAACAGCGCGATCTCTTTCGCACGTTGAAACTGCATATAATAATCTCGTAGTGGGAATTGCGAAATCATGTTATAATGCTCTGTTACAAATAAGGCATGGGTTCCAATAATTGTATCCCGAACATGAAGAAATACCTGTTTAAATTACGTTGCTTTGAACGACAACCATATTAAATTAATGTTTTAGATTAATGAAAAGTAGTTGATACCTATATTCTATAAATATGTTTAAATATTTTAATTTGTAATAATTTGTACTGTTTTTTTGTTCGCTCGCGCCCAGCCGCCACTGATTACTACCTATACTTCGTTTGGAACGAAAACTTCTACAAACAACAGATATGAGATTTTTTTGCGTATGTTTTTACAGTTTCATTTAGGAATTCTGTAAACCTCAATTGAGAGATTTACGTTTACACTAATTTTGTGTTACTTGGAAGATAACACTTTTGTTGTATGAGCTGCAGTTAACAAAGTTTTCTATTATATCAAGCAACATAATATGAAGTTCACAATGGAGATTGAAGGTGAAGGCAGTCTTACATCACTCCGATATCCACACGCAACGTCTCACCAACACCCACACAAAAATTCGCATACTTTACTTATATTGGTACAGTTACACCGACGATTACAAAGGTTTTAGAAGAAAAAGTATTACTACAGCATACAGTACAGTTCGAAAATTGGACGATTACTTTCTTCCATCAAAAACGAGTTAGGGAAGTTGCATATAAAAGGCATAATTATACTAACTTAGTTCCAATGCTGAAAAAATTATATTGTCCAAACTGGATGAACATTTGGTGTACAATGACAGAAGAAGAACTGGCACATTCCGATAAATCTGTGGTAGCTGAACACGTATTAAAAAACAATAACATGTGTGACGTTAAAATATTAGACGAAGTCTGTAATTTTGATAACTCTTTGCTTTTTCTGAAACAATATTTAACACTATTTCTTTTCCTTTCTAGTTTTGGTTGTGACTTTGCACTGTATTTATAACTATTGTCTTTGATTATAAGTTAATTGACTTCTAATTTTTTTGTTATCAATTGTCATAAGTTTAGGATTGATTTAACTTTTACAACAACTTTTAAGTTTATTAACTTTTAACACAATAGCTTTAACCTCGGCTTTAACTAAATGAACTATAATAAAACTAAATTATTGTCTTACTGACTGAAAATAGCATTGAACGTTGTAGTTTAAATTATGTAATTCCAGTCATAGCTACATCATTTTTTTTTATTTTATAGTAATTTGGTAATCATTTAATTTTTAACATTTACTGTAATTTTTTATAAGTGGATAATAAATCTGCTTTCTAAAAACCGTTCAGTGCACAGGTCTTGCAGATACTATAATGATACTTGACTCTGCAGTTTTCGAGAATCGTTACTGATTATTATAGTCAATCTTCGTGTATGGCTGTTTGAAACTAAAACGATCATGGTAAACTAGCAACCACCATTTCAAAAATAACGTACTGTACTAAAAATATAAATTTATCAGTTTTTTTTAGTTTTTGAATAGTATTAAACATGATCAAATGCTTCTTTTTTTTTAAGTCGAAAGTTTACTGATAAACATTTTAGTTTTATCTGTATGTTGGCGGAAATATTTTACAACAATGAACTGTTAACATTTTCAGAGATAAATTATTGTACATTGTTCACACATATTTTCCAAATATTGGTCTTAAATACATGCTGAAGGCAGATTTACATAATTTGTTTTATAATACAAAAAGAAATAAACAAATTGAAATTACATATTTACAATTAGCTAATATTGCAAACTACGAAGACCGCTTTAGAAACAATGATACGATTTATAATTAAATCGCAAAGAAATTTTGTATGGAACTCACGCTGACACTTATATTGTTGATATAAATGCGCAATTCAAATCTATTATTTGCATTTCTTTGTACTTAAACGAATGTAATAATGCTGTTGCATTCAGCACAGTAAATTAAAATAGGTTTTCTATTGAAGCGTACTCATTGTTGTTTTAATGGATTTTGCTATAAAAGGGTTTATCGACAATGGTTATAACTTCAGTTTATTTAATTTTTACACAAAATATACTGCTCGACATTTACTGTCAACTTGTATCTGTCAAATCAAACATTTAAAATGTTTGTTTATAAGTCCGTAAGAATATGAATTTATACTAAGCGGAGTTCATTAAATAATCATTTTCAATAATGTTAGTGATTTTCATAATTTTTGTTTCTTAATGTTAAATACAATTATTATGTTAGTTTTTAGACTGAAGAAAACTAAACTAATTTAGCAATATAAATATTATTGTATCGAGTTAGAATAATTACACTTTACTAGAAAACTTACTTTACTTTGATGCATTTAGCTATTTTACGGTTACTTAAAAATTATATTCAATTTTTTTAAAGATTTGCACTCGTAAAAACAACCAAATCCCTCGACAAAGAATCGTGTTCGTGCTTTTCTAATTACCTTCTACCTGCTTTTTAATTTGAGTAAAAATAGATAATCTTTTTGATTGTAATTTCTACTACCATCAGATGCGTGAACTTCACGCTTACTTGCCTGTGGAAACTTTAATAAGTGCTTGGTGTAGTACACTTGAATTCCAGCCAATCGATATTGCATTTTGTTTCCAGGGTTTTTGAAGTATTAACGCCTTTAGAAGTTTAATTTTTTTACTGAAAGGCGATCCGGATCCAGATTTCTGACTATGCTTTATTTCTTTGCTAAAACAGTAAATACAAACTCATGCTGAAGAAATTACCAGACACTCCGATAGTTGTAGAAAAAGTTCAAACATACTCCAAATACATTTATGTCACCAAAGCTCGGTATATCTGCTTACGAGCACATAGCAATTAGAAAACTGGAATAAATTAATATTATAACTCACTGAATTTGATTGCAATTAGTATAATTATTCTATAGTATTTGCGATGCACTGTATCTTTTATATATGTATTCATCTTAGTCATTTGCTACGTCATATCAATATTAATTGCCCTGCAGACTTGTTTAAAGGTTAAATTTTACTATCAGTTGTCGTATATCGATATATTTAATTTTTTTTAAAGTGACATAATAGACTACTTGGTTTAACTTTTTGATTATTTTTGACTATATTAAAGTAGCTTAATACTAGCGAATTAACTATTTTTGTTAAATATATCTTTAACTGTTACCATTACATCGAGCAGGTCTATTTTTTTAAATGAGAGATTAATGAACTCCGGTCAGTATTTGAAAAATAACAAACAAAGCACGATAAATTATGAACAAAAACAAACATGAATGTAATTTTTGTTATCAGTTTCGACTATTTTATAAACTACTATGTAGTTTAATATTGTGAACTGGATTACGCGCTATTTTGTAAAATATCAGCATTTATTAATGTTGCGAAGTAGAAGATAAAAGATTGTAATTGTAAATATATTATTTTGTTTTATCAGTTGTTAAAAAGATTTAGAATTTTGTCGTTTTATTGTACATGATCATTTTAATATAGACTTGAACGTTGTCGACTCAATTGTTTGCTTTAAAAAATTATGATTACTATAGGTAAGCGTTTTAAAGTTTTATAATCATTTAGTTAGTAAAATCAATTTTTATATTCCTTTTGTTGCGTAATACAATTCTTGTTTTTTACTTTGTTACAGATATGGGAATATTATTATGGGCCGTATTGACAACAATGCTATTGACGATTATGTGGAACGTTAGTTCCATGGCACGTTACTACCTCAAATTTTCAATTTTCATACTTACTAGTTTAATCTTCGCAACAGTTCCTATTCCTATTATGTTTCTCAAACCTAGAAGCAGTAAAAATGCGTTGTAAGTATTAGTTAGTATGCTTTTTTTTCTCAATTTTTTAGTACTCAGTGAAATGTTTTCCCGACAACACATTAAGTTATATTTGCAAACAATAACGGTTCATTTTCACAATGAAAGACAATGTCAATATCGCATTCATAATTTAAAAAAATTAGAATAGTTTTTAAAATAAACAGTTTTACCGTACTAAAGCCATACAACAAAGAGAATAGTTTATAGTAGCCAGCAGAGAAAAATTATTAATTTTCATATGTTTTTCTATCAATTTTAGTAGTTGATACCTCTAAAAATGTTCATCCGGTCACTCCTTTAAAACTAAAGAAAAGCAATCTCCTATCGGCAATAAAACTGTAAAAAGGATCGATATTATTATTAACATTTTAGTTTAGATGTTAAGAAAATTAGTAACAATGGATAAATGGATATACAATTTTCCATTCTGGATAATTCCCGTGTGGTCGTTTCACACGTCGCAGTGGACATCTTCAGAGTCCGGAACAAGTTGACAGCAAGTTTGTTTCGAGCAGAATGAAAAATTGTATTACGAATAAACGAATGCAACCCGTGGAAACCTGAATCCTACTTTCACAATGGATATCATATTTTTTTATTGGAAATATATTAAAAAAAACTACGCGGTTTTAAAATTGGTCACGTTTTGGCAACAAGAATGGAAGAATAGGTATTAAACAAAACTGTAGACATGTATTATTTTATGTCTGCAAAATTATAAAAATAAAATATGATAAGATGCGCCAAACAATATAACATTGATTTTTTATCTGAAATGTTAGTGAGTTTGTAGAAGCGACCGGAAGAACATAGACGTGACCGAGTTGCGTTTACACCAAAATATTAAAATGGTTTTGCACATTCAATAATGTTTTAAAATGATTACTTCTCTTCTTCGTCTCTGTCTATCCTTTATGCCTTACAGCGGCGGATCTTCTATCCATTTCCCATAAAGCTTGCGATCCTTGGCTATTCGCTTTACTGAACTTAGATCTTTTTCTTGTTGTGTCACTCTTTTCTCTATGCTTTTCTCACATGGTCTTCCTCTACTGCGTCTTGCCTCTTATCTCTGTCTTGGATATCTATCTGGTCTCATCCGTACTATAATATGTCCGAACCATTTTAACTGTTGGTTTTCTATTTAGTGCACTATTGGACTAATGCCTAATTCCTCTCGTGTTACCATTTCTCACTCGACCTCTTTTAGTTCGTCGTGCTACTCTTCTCAAATACTTTGCTTCTCCGGCCGTTATTTTGCTTCTTATTTTATCTTGTATTGTCAATCCTATGTCAATTTATTGTCATGTAATTTTTGACATTTATTTATTTTATTTAAATTAATTTGTAAGTTTATTGATTTATATATTTTTAAGTTTGATTTAGTTTATTATATTTTAGAGACCTGAAGATGACATATGTCGAAACATGTCGCCTTAATTAATTTTAACTAAACAACTAATTATATATTGTGAGGAATGCTTTGTGAAATATTTTAAAATACAATTTATTTATTATTGTTTCCAGGTATTCGTACGTTTCAAACCATTCTAGTTGTTTTTCACTACATAATATTTGCGTATCATTTAATACTTTCTTTTTTCTTTTGAACATTACGTTACTTTTGTTTGGGTAGATTTTTATTTCACATCTTTTTATAGCTCTGCACTATTTACTTACTATTTGTTGTAATTTTTTTTCTGATTCGCGCGGTAGCATTGTCATCTGCATATACGAGGCTCTGTATTGATACTGCTTGTAGATTCTACTTTCCTATTTTTACTCCAAATTTGGGCTTCCTACATTCCATTATTATTTGGTTCACTGCTGCTATATATAAAAGGGGGTTAAGAGAGTCTTTTTGTTTTATTGCGTTTTTAATTTTAAAAATGTCTGACTCACTTCCTTTTATACGCACTCTTACTCTTGTATGTTCGTATCGTCTTTTTATAGCTTGTTAGAGTTGGTTCGATTCATGCAGTTGGTTTAATGCTCTCCATATGCTCTGTTTGGAAATTGTGTCAAAGGCTGCATGTATGTCAATAAAACCTAAATACAGTGGTTTTCCTCTTTCTAGTCTTTTCTCCAGTGTTGTTCTTAGTACATATATGTTATCAGTAAATCAATCAAAACATATTTACCGGTCAAACTCACTTTTATTTGGATTTAAAATCATCGTACTATCGCCAATAATACACAATCGCAACTAACTCTATATTAACAAATACAAAAATACCCAAATAATTAAATCTAAGGATATTTAATAAAAATACTTACACTAATTTATATCCGCGGATAACTTGACACACTTGTTGAACGCTTATTGTTTACATTAAAGTCACGTACAAGGTTATACTTCGTAGATTTATCTCGAACACACGCGTTAATCACTTATTTTTTTAAACTTGAATAATCTTCTTAACATTGCCGCCTTCGAATTGCTGAAATAACTGCCCTATGATTTGTTTGCACGCGAATGTGAACGTCCTGGAAAATGGATAACAACTTCGAGAAGGCTCTTGAACTTGAGAATAATTTCTCGAACGTTTCAATGTGTTTCTCTGAGTGTTTTTATACACCGGTTTTCCATGTTTTGGTAATTGCTTTCTAGAATTCTTTTCCATCAATAGTATTACTTTTCGTTTCAAGATCTTTGCTATATGCTTCTCAAGATTCTTGCTTCGCTTTTTTGATGGTCTCCTTAACTTAATTTCTTCGACAGACATTCCTGTCTATAATTTTCACTCTTACTTTGGATATATTTCTTCCATGGTTATTTTTTATTTTTAACTTTTTCTCTTACTCCCTCATTTCACAGTTGGTCCGCTTTAGGTGATTTTAAATTATTGTTGTTCTCCATGCCTCTTTTGCTTGTACTGTTATTCTTGCTTTTAGTATCTTCCACCTCTTTTCTATACTCCATTTTTAGTTTTTACCAGTTTCTTCTAGCTCTCATGGTTTTAAAGTTTCATTTAGTTTAATTTTATGTTTCTCTGGTTTTCTTAGATCGTTTATATTTATCTTATGATATTGTCTTTTTTGGTTTTCTTGCATAGAATTTTGTGTCAGCGATAACTAGTCTATGGTCCGTGCAGAGTTCAACTCTTCTTATTACCTTTGTATCTAGTATAGCGTATTTTGCTACTCTATTGTATGTGATGCAGTAGTTGATTCTTTCTGCCGCTCTTTTAGCTGCGCTGTATGTAATCTTGTGCATTGTATTGTGGTTGAGTTAAATTTGGTTTCTTATGCAGAATTTTATCATCGCTATTCTATTGTTGTTTACTACAGTTTCTTATTGTACCATAGCCAATATCTTTTCTGTTCCCTGTACGTGCATTTCAATCCCCATTTATGAACACATGTCTACTTCTGTATCTTGCTTTATCGATGTGTATTTGTAATTTAGCTAAGAACTCGTAATTTTCTTGTTGGTCTGAGTTTTTTGTAGGGGCATATATTTGTATTAATGTTAAATTCTGTTGTGTCTCGTCAACTTCATGACAACTGGTATCAGGTTGTAACTCCGACATTGGGCCTCCATAGCGTCGTTTGTTATTCAGCAGAGGGTACAGTGTGCAGGTGAGGTTGGCATTAGAGCGGCTAGATGTTGGTGCCGCCCCTTACCCTACAAAAATAATCACTTATTTATAGTAATATTTCCGAAAAATTGATACGCTTTCTAAAAAACGCACATTGAAATACTTTCAATTGTTGAGAGCACTTCTATTATTATATGTATACATATATGATGAACTTTTACATATAAATTTAAAGAAAAACAATTACACTAATGGTGAATAGTCAACATAAATTCGGCTAAGTGAGTTGCAAAACAAGTCAACCTGGTTATGCGTTACTACTCGGTCACGTAAGCGAATGGGCACTGATTGAATGAAAACTCGCGCAATTTTTTTGTCAGGTTACACATAATACAAAAATCCGACATTTTACCTTATGTTAGATATTCCTTTACTTGTCTTCTAAATATAGCAAAAATAAAGTTTGAAAAAATGGACTTTTTGTTATTATAGAGTTTCTTATACTAAAATGTTAATATTATGTATAGTACAGTTGGAATCTAAATGGTTTCTTTCACAACTTAATTAAAAATTGAATATTTAATTTAATGCAGTAGACCCACATAGATTCTGTCGTATTACCAGTGTTGATTATCTTTGATGATTGTTCTGTTATCTGTCATGAAATTATTTAGATGATTTTTAAAACTACCCTAATTTTTTTTAATTCACATTTGCTTATTTGTAATTTTTGTATTTGTAAACATAGTTGGTTATGTAGTACACCCCAGATCAGGCGCTAAAGCCTTGGCAAATAATCGCTCTACTTGTTTTACATTTTTGCAGTTCTTCTGCTGACAAAAACTAAGCCCACATGACCTTGAGCGTAAAATAGTTACAATCCTAGATATAAACAAAAACACAATTCAAATTACTTTATTAAACTGAACGCGTTGTGATAACCATCTTATCATTTTTAGAAACAATAATAAGTTTTTTGATGTAGGAATTAGTTTTGGTATTAGGTATGTTTATACATTGAAATTAACAGATACTGATTTTGTAGTTTTGAAAATCTGATTAGTCGAAGTTCCTACACTGAGCTGTAATGTACAAGTAAACTTTCATACCTATACTAACAAGAAGGAACTCAAATTTTGACTACTTAAAAAAATGTTGTGTTATGTTCCAATGGAGAAGGTGGAGAAAAAGAAAAAAAAATTATTAAGTTAATTACCAAGATGTCACGCTTACCTTTCGGCTAGCCTCACCGTAGATGGTCGTCGGGTAAAAGAAAATCGAAAGGAAAAGAATCTTCTTTGGTAAGCGAAATGCCCAAATGCGCCACCTCTTCTCGAAATTTAGTCGAAGATAATAAGTCTAGGCAGGAGAAAAGGAGATCCTAGACCCGAGGTCCCCCAAAAGAAATAGAGCAAGAATAAACAATAATCATTTACTGAGTATATATAGATTACCAGCAAATTCCAGTAAGGAAAGAGCCATTCGATGGTTACGCCACTGGTATAAATCACAAGATCAAATAACTTACACAACAAAAAAAAATAGAATATAAGATTAAAGCAGGTCTAAAATAGACTCTGGAAGCAACCAATTATGCGCTAAAGTTTAAATTATATTTCCGCGGCTACCGTAACCGGTAGCATATCCACCCGTGATCGCGCTTGAGGATTAGAAAAAAAATAACACCGCCCGTGGTCCTTGACGTCAAGTTCACGACCGGTAGTAAAATTGTCATTCAATTAGGTTACGACAAATAATACGTTGCGAGCTCCCAAATCTCTGCCATTTACAATTCCCGCACACTCTAGATTGAAATTTTTCTTTTACGTTAAAAAAATAGTAAGTTAAGTTAAATATAGTAATTAAATATAAGCAATTACATTAAGATTTACGTTAAATATAGTAATTAAACCTAATTAATTCGAGCAAAATTTACGTTAAATATAGTACTCAAACATAATTACGTAGATCAAAATTTACGTTAACTATAGTAATTAAACAGAATTAAATGCAGTAAAATAGGCGTACAGGTATACAAAAGACAAAGTTCAAGACAAAATTAGTTCAATTACGAAGTCCGTACTGATTTCCTTTCATTTAATCCGTAACGTGAGTTGCACTATTCATTACTCGTGATGCAGCGCAAGCAGCAGTCATGACCCCGAAGCGCGTGGACGAAAGTGGGTCGAGGTCTCGCAGCCTCTCGATGTCCCAAATATACGCTTAAAGATACTTATAAATACCTTTACGTTTCGAGTTTTTTTTTTGTTTTTGGTATAAATCCTTCACCAGGTCACCTCGCTTTTAAACCACAAGCTATAGAAAAGCGCCATCAAGCCACTGGGATCCTTTGCTCCGCTACGTTTATTACTTCATAGTTGCAGTGATACAAAGAGAACTCAGCCAGAAAGCTTCGAAAGAGCTCGGAAGAAAACTCCTACAGACACGAAGAACACCAAAGAGCTACTTTACGATTTTACGTCGAAATACGTGGATATTTTGTTTGATGAATATGACATTTGATCGGATTCATTAAGGATTTCCATCCGTCTCTGCCACGTCCATTATACCGCAAACCACCAAATAAAGTGAATTTCGTAGATGGCCGACTACTCTCGAGCGCCCTCTACGAGCATAACTTGAAGAATATAGTTCGACGTCAAGTATTTTACACGGTTAAAGGCAAAATTGCCTAACTATCAGGCGAATTTACGCCCAAATACGAATTTACACGTTACAGTTGAGCAGTTAAAACAAGCAAAACTTGATATAAGCGATTGGGAGTTTTTTTAAGAGTTTTAAGTCATTTATCTTACTCTTTAGATAAACTGTATAAGTACTACTAACGCTAAGATAAAGTGGCAATAAAATCCGAAGGTAGACCGCGTCGAGTACAAACGCTACTGTAATTGTATAAATCAATGTTGTAAAATATCTTATGAATGCAACCATCTGTAAAATAGAGTTAACAAAACTGCAAAGCACAAAAGTTAATTTTTTACAACTTGTTGCACTTACAATTACAAAAATTACTGAGCAGAGCACAAAATATTTGAAGTATTGAAGAGTTAAAAAAATTATTAAAAATCAACCTACAAGATGATAACTTTAAATGTTAATTTTTACAATCTTCTAGCATCAGAGGTTCAAACTGAAATCTATATCAAAACCAGATTTTTCTAACTGTTCAATAGAAACATTAATTAAGTTTACTAGACAATTCTCCATTTGTGAAAAATTTGGCGCTAATTCAAAGACTTTTTAGTAGCGACTAGCGACTAATTTTAGCTTAGCAATGAAAATTTTGAAATGAACATAATTTGTATTACATTTTACAATAGCAGGTTATTACATGAATGTTTCATCAATAGTGTTTTGGTCATGTTTTTCTTTTTCTTTATTTTTTTTAAATCGGTTTTGAGTTTTTAATTTATAAACGTAATAAACAATTAATTGGAGTTTGTTTTGTTATGACAGAATAAATCAAATACAGTAACGTATTTTATAATATAATAATTAAATGGTAACAATGAATTAAAATTACTACCTGTTTGTATTTGATTTCAATCATCTATTGTATTATCTATATAAATTATATATTATTTTATCTATTATCTAGATACATTTTTCAACTTGTATCTAAATCGTTATCTAGATAAAAATTAAATGATATATGCACAATACTAGATATGACACTACTCTGCAAATCAATAAACTGTACAGATTTGCAGTCGCGGATTCATGGGGGCAGCAAAAAATAAAAAAAATATGTTTTAATATGGAATATAGGCTAGAAACACTTGATCACTCTGCACAGTAAAAAATTATTTTATATTATGCTAATTTTAAAATTATGTGTCTTCATAAGATGTAATCTTAGATGAGAAATTTTATTGATTGTACGAGTATATTTACTTTGTTTTTGATAGAACCGGTTAATACCATAACTGTTAGCATGAAAATAAAAGGTATACTTATAATGCGTTACATAGATTTTATAACCAATATTATAAACTTGAAAATTTGTACTAATAAAGTTAAATACTGTGCAAATGATGTCACGATTACTCTTTAAAAAGGATTTTAACTACAAATTGCACGCACAACAGATTATTCAATTTGAAGAATATTACGTAAATATAATTTTCCTGAATATTATTCTGTTATTACACATGCACGAACAAATAATTAACTTCTATGTAATATTATGTTAGGTACATAATAGTTATTTAAGTATTAATAGCGAAAATAAGTTCTGTAGAACGCTAAATAATGTAATCTTGATTTATGTTATTTTATTATTAACCATTAATATATATTTATAAATAATTTATTATGTTTTGGTTAAGCTTTTTATTTTTTTATTAATTTTGCCGATAGTTTCAACTAATTTTTAGTGCCGACAGTTTCAACTAATTTTTAGTCACTAAAAATTAGTTGAAACTGTCGGCAAAATTAATAAAAAAATAAAAAGCTTAACCAAAACTTAATAAATTATTTATAAGTAATCTTGATTGTTATTTGTCACCATAAATGTTTCCGGTTTTAGAATCAGGTACATTGATTATTAGAAACATTTCTTTGTATCGGTTATAATCAGTTCATCTAGCCTACAAGCAATTCCAATAATTAAGATAACTATTACAATATGGCCACAAAAATGATATCAAAGCAAACTTTACCTTTCTAACTAAATGAATATTATCAGGAGCATCGCTTAGGATTCTCCATATTTCGCTTCCGCTAAAGGTTTTAGATTTCTTTGGCCTGTAAAATTATTTAAGTACATATTATTCTTGGCAGAGAGAGTGGCTTTTAGCATTGAGTACGTTGACCATAATGAGGATAATTTCAGTGTCTTTGCTTTATTAGAAAAATATACTAGAAGAACGTTTTCTGAATATTTGGAAATATTTTTTGCTTTACCCACATTATAAAGCGATTCAATTCAATTTAAAAGCACGAAATTTTGGAGTAATTTGTAATGTATATTAGAGTATAAAAAGAGTGTTAGATAGGAATGACTATGAATGCGTACAGCGAATAACTAATAAATATTATTAACTCGGTTTGGATAAACTACTAAGCAAAAGAATTCGAATACGAAATAAGGATCGGCAAGTACAGGGCTAATAGATGTTTTGTATGTATTAGCATAATTTTGATATATAAATACTGTATGTAACGTAGAAATTGAAAACAAGTCAGCTGTGAGAGTCGATCTTCTTTAGATTTACAGCGGAATGTGTTGGAAGCTCAAAAACAAGGAATCGTTGAAGTTGTTGAAGTGAGAAAAAATAAAAACTAACTTAGCTAACTTCAAATATACGCTTCTTGTTGAAGTTGAAGTGAAGTCAGTTTTCTTTTAAACGGCAAAATTTTATGTGCACATTTTTGTTCATTTTTAATCAACAAATAAAAGCGACTAATACTGCAATTTACTTTCTTTAAAATAGTAATAAACTCATTAGGTTATGGGTTCTGTGAGCGATGCGTAATTGTGTTATTGAGATCGTTCGGTGAGATTCGAGGTTAGGTGTATTTGCAGATATGTTCCGGCTTGGAACATACTCGTATTTGAAAAAGAGACAAGGATTTACAAAACAAATATATCGTTGAGGGCAAACGGATTTTGTCTCTAGCACAAAATCCCGATAAACCTACGGATTACGAAAGGAAAACTGTACAAAAATGGCGCGACGACAACCTCACGGCTGCAACAATTGCCGCTGCATTAACCAGGGACGTGGCTCAACTGGTGTTAACAACGCGTTCTTCAGTTGTGATGTGATCAAGGTTAACAAACACTTTTAAACATAGTGACACGCAGCGGGTTCATACGATACTAACTAGATTTATGATGGTAGTAAAGAAAAACTGAGCAATCAATGGCGACATATATCGCATCGATGAAGAAAGATTTCTTTGATCTGAATTTAGAGTTTGAACGTCAGGCGAGAGAAGACGCAAAAATTGCTGGAGAGATTGTCAGTCAGGCAGTTAAACATCAGATTCTTTAATCGATGTTGCACTATCGTATCCTATGTTAAATCTTTGAAATCTGGAAGACCAGGCCGCGGAAAGAGCAAACGCTTGCTGCGCTTTCGGAGCTGTTGTGTTCCAAGTAACAAGAATTACAAGATGGTAGTTTAGCTGAGGCTTCTGCGGCGTTCTATGCTCACAGACATGCTTATCAGAATAAGTCTATCGACAGCGCAGGTAAGAGTAACAACAAATCAAATAAAATTTCAGGAAGCGGAAAGAAGAATTGTAATTCAAACTATAACTGCAACAAGGAAGGTCATCTGGAAAAAAATTGTTGAAATGAAACAATAAAAAAATCGCATGACAAGCAGGTCAACAATGAACAAGTATTTAGTGGCGCATTCGTTGCACCAACGAATGTCAAAGCTAACGCTGACCGCTAGGTGTGTGTTTCGGGTGCGAGCGATGATAGGACAGGCAGCAAACACTACTTTGCGACATACGAAGCCTTCAAAACGCCTAGTATCGTAGGCCCGGTTTCTACAGAAGGTTTGTTATATGCAGCCGGAATGGGTGACGTCAACGTGATCATGGCAGTGAGTGGTTAGCAGTACAGAACTACGTTATACGACGTTCTATACGTTCCAGGTATGACCAATCACCTGTTCAGTTCTCGAATGGCATCGAAGCACGGCGTGATAAGTATTATTGATCGTGAGCGCGTTTTGCTTAAAGCTCACGGCAGACTCGTAGCAACGGCAACGTGGAACAACAACGCGCACATCATGGACATGTGTGTTATTGTAAAAACTTATCCGGCAAACGTGTGTTTATCAAAATGCAGCGAACCGCTACAACTCTGACACAAACGTCTTGGTCGTCATGTCAAACGCCATGTGAGGAATGTTTATTCACGTCTGGGCGTTAAAGTCGATTACGCAAGTCAAGTGAGTTTTGCGACGGATGTGCGCTAGGCAAAGCCCGAACGGACCGTGTAGCTAGTGTCGATGAGTGCATCAATGCGATTGTAAATAGACCTATGTCAGTAAAAGGTTTTGGTGGTAAGCAGCGCTACCATGTGTGTTTTAAAGACGGTTTTAGTAAATATCGGCGTGTGTTCTTTATCGCGAAGAAAAACGAAGTGGCACAGCGCTTGAAAATGTTTCTTAGTGAGACAAAAACGGAGGGTCATACTACAAAAGTGTTTCATTACAATGGTGGTGTGAATTTGATTGTGCCGAAGTGCAAAATGGGGTTTGCTTGAAATTATCAGTGTTACTTACACCAGAGCAGAACGGCGTTGCTGAACGTGAAAATCGGACAATTGTCGAACCAAAATAGTTTTGGCGGTGTGCGTGTGCAACCAGTGCATATGTTTTGAATATAACAGGAAAATTGATGGTTCTGGGTGAAACTACCGTGCACTGCGGAGCGGCAATAAATTCGAAAATTTTGACCATTTGTGTGTGTCGGTCATTGCATCGGTTACGTAAATGACAAGGATGTGTACGGAGCGTACATACCATCACGTAAAAAAATTGTACAAAGATTGGTGATTTGGTGTAGTCTGAATATGTACTAGTGTTACATAACAAATCGAAATCAACACGCCGAACTCATAAAATCGATTGAAAGTGTCAAATGGAGAGCAGCGTGTGATGACGAGTTTGCATTGTTGTACGAAAAAAATACGTGGCTGTTAGTGGAGAAGCCAAATATTTTTAAAATAATAGATTGTAGTTGGATTCTTCGTGCTAAGCTTGACGCCAGTGGAAACGTTTTACGTTACATAGCTCGTCTGGTCGTGAAGGGCTATAGACAGAAGAAAAGGGATTGATTACGATGAAACGTTCAACCCGGTCGCGCGTTATGACACTGTTTGTGTAGTTTTGGCTGAAACAGCACTTCGGAATTGGCATATGCAGCAGTTTGATGTGAAGACAGCATTTCTTTACGGTAAGTTGGAAGAAGAAATTTTCATGTCACAGCCTGAAGGATATGACGATGGAAGTGGCAAGGTATACAAACTGTTAGGTAGTTTGTACGGCCTTAAGCAAATTCTACGATGTTAGAACAAGCTGTTTGTCGAAGTTATAAGGAAGTTTGATCTTAAGATAACGATCGAAGATCCGTGTTCTTTTACACGACGTAAAAATAGAGCGACTCTGATGGCGGTTCTTTACGTAGATGATGGTTACCTCATAAGAGACGATGCTAATTAAATCCAAACGTTCCTGTCAGAACTGTAGCAGCGCTTCATCAGTTGGGTCGTTGGACATTTTTCTGGGAATGCCGATCGACAGACGCAGTGATGAAATTTTACTATCTCATCGTACGTACACAAAGCATATGCTTGAACGTTTTGGCATGAGTGATGCAAACTCTATATCGACACTGTGCGAACGCATAGGCGGTGGAAGCGATACGAAGAATGAGCCTCAAATAAAAGTTTTTGGAGACTATACGATATACAGATCAGCGGTTGGGAGCTTGATGCACTTGATAACAGCGACTAGGCCCGATATCGCTTATGCGCCTTTAAATGAAAGAACCAACTCAGGCTGCTTGGAACGGAGTGAAGCGTATATTTCGTTACTTGCGTGGAACTGCGAACTACGGGCTGTACTATCAAAAGAACTGCAGCAACATGCTTACGACGTTTATGGGTGTTCACGGTGGCGCTTCGGTAGATGGACATCTCAACGGCAGCATTCGGTCATAACGTCAACGACAGAGGCGGAGATGGTAGCTGCTGAGTTTTAAGCGGCAAAAAGGTTATAAAACCTGTGATTTTTTATAACAGTGCAAGTGCGGTGAAATTAAGCAAGCTTCAGGAGTTTCACAAACGAAAGTAACATGTGAAATTGTGTTTTTTTTGTTTGGGAGTGCGTGCTTGTGCTCGATTTACGACATTGCGGAATGGTCTGCGACTGAAGAGTGATGAAATTCAGATAGTTCTTGTGTGTTAAGTTTTGGAGAAAGTGTTGAAGTGAAAAAAAATAAAAACTGTACGTCGTAACTAATTTCAATTATACGCTTCTTGCTGAAGTAAGAAGACAGTTTTTTTCATCAGAGGCACGTTTGAATACAAATATGGTTTACGTTAATGCAACCAACAATACATTAGTATAACTGTACATAAAATAATGCAATAATAATCATATAATTTTTTTAAAAATGTCAAGTATTGTCGCTAACAATACCTTTATGCACAAGTGTTCGTTAAACACAATGACAGGATGAGGAAAAAAATGAACTTCCTTTATGAATTATGAAGATAGGAAATGTTTTTACTTTTATTAAATTATTTTCGAAATGGTATATAATTAATAAAATATTTTTTTCTTTAAATGCTCGAATACAGTATATTTTCAAATTGTTTCTAAAGTAAAGAAAAAAATGTCTCGCTCTGTGTACGGTTTTAGCATGCCTTAGTACTGAAATTTTAGAAGTATAACTTAATTTGTACAAAAAATGCGTTTTAGGACTCCTGCAACCTTTCGTAGTCGTCTCAAAAACTAAACACTGCTTTAATCGATGAATGTTCTAAGAATAACGTTTGCCAACATTTGATTGAACGTCTTTGGCGTAACTTGTTTTTTTTTAACCAATTGAAAGTTATTTACACACCTTTTTGATTTGTTTTCGTTATATTAATTGGATTAGAGTGAGTTTAGATGCTACCACATTTAATGGGAAATATTTAAATTTTAAATATATTTACTCACTTAATCATTATTATTATTATTATTATTATTATTATTATTATTAATATGCAATTTGTTGTTGCAGGATACCCGCTAAGGCTTTACGTATGTCTACTTGGATATTAGGACTAAAATATGAAGTTAAAGGTTTAGAAAACGTTATTCATGGTAGTGGATGCGTAGTTCTAATTAATCACCAAAGTGCTCTAGACTTAATAAGTAATATTAAATTAATATCATTAATATAAATATTGGTATGTGATTTTTTTAGTATTAGCGGAGTTATGGCCTCTAATGGATAGATGTACAGTTATATCAAAAAAAGAAGTATTTTATTTATGGCCTTTTGGACTGGCGACGTGGTTATGGGGAACGATCTTTATTGATAGATTAAACTCAAAAAAAGCTCAAAGCACGGTAAACAGTATAGGCAAGATAATTAGAGAAAGAAAGGCTCGTGTACTTATGTTCCCAGAGGGCACTAGAAATATGTCAGAAAAAATGTTACCATTTAAAAAAGGTGCTTTTCATTTAGCAGTTGCTTCTCAATGTCCACTACAACCGGTTATTGTTGATCCATACACGTTTCTTGGCAAACACAGATTTGATGAAGGTACGTAAATATCGAAATAACTTCAAAATTTAATTATGCGATTTTTTAGGGCACATCAGAATATCTATTTTACCTTCAATACCTACTGAAGGTTTAACAAAAGACGATGTTCCGATATTGACCGAAAATGCTTATACCCAAATGTCTACCTTTCTTGAAAAAAGGAAACTGGAAATTGCTAAGAAAACTGTTTAACAAGATTTAACACCAACAAAAAGAAATTTAATATTAATTAATTATTAGTATATAAACTACCTGACTGAATAGATAAATACTTCATTTAAAGTTATTTATGTGATAAAAGAAAAATTGTTAACATATTTTCTAATTCCTTGTTATTTTTGGTGAATAAAATTATTTAAAGTTTTTTTTTAATCGTTGGAATTTATGTAGATAATAATTTCATGGTAACTTTTATCCTTCTAGTAATGCAGTTAGCTTAAAAATTATAACCTTCATAAAGGAAAGACAAAATAACATCACTTGATTATATTTTTACGAGCAAGGTTCCAAAGTGCGCACTTACTAATTTTACGCTATTTAATCAAGCACTTATTTTTGACTTTGCATTAATTATTGTAAAGTTTGCGATTGCAAAGGTTGTAAGTTTTAAGTGATAATTTTATACAAACTCTGTTTACAATTATTAGGTAGGTAATTAAGTACAGTGTTATTCCCGTTGGGCTTTTACAATGGAACTTGGAGCTTTGGTTTATAAGATTAAGTGTCAATATTGACTTTTAATAAACTTTAGGTAATTATGATAATAGCTGATAATGCTTAAATGAAATAATTCGAAAGGCAAGATATGCTTAATGTTTTTGGTAAATTTTGTTTTTATTGCTTTTTGCTTAAGAAGTTTTAGAGACATTTAGTACATTATTTCATTATGTCAGTTAGATCAAAGTTTATGTAAATAAGAGTTCACATTATTGGTTGGACTTGAATTGAATTCAAACTGCAATGTTTCATAGGCTGCAGTGAAGATAGCCAAATATAGTGAAACGCCGCATTGTTAACAAAGCCCAAGGCGCCTACTAAAATCGATAAATGTGCACATACCGAACATTGGTGTTCTATAGTCTATTCAATTTCAGTAGCGTACATAAACATATACATGTGATGTAGGCGGTAACTAAATAAACAGTGGCGTGTTTCAAAAATAAAAGTACACAAATAATTTAAAGCACTGCGTTTTACGTTAAGTGAAAATTTTATTTAATATGTCTGTCACTTAAGAACAATAATCAATTAAATCAAAGAAAGCTGCTGTACATGTAAACAACACGCATTCATTATTGTTTACATCCACTCTTGAAAGTGAACTGACTATAGCAGTATTTACTCAGGACGTTTATGCACATAAATAGTTGTTCTAGTTTAATACGTGGACATTACTAAAAACTGTTAGTAGCAAGTGCAGCTATGAAATAAAAATTCTAAAATTAAGCATTATAATTAATTTACGCTTAAAACGCTATCTAACATTAAGTTAACTTCAACTGCTTGCACTTTGTTGGGAAAAAACAAAACATACAACAGAATTTAATCTGTTTTCATTTGATTTTTTTTTCAAATAGATTTAATGACTATGTCTATACGGTTTTTTGAATCTGTTTAAAAATTTTAATGCAGTGTTATTAAATTTAAATGTTTTTTGTTTTATCTTTCTCAGGATAAGATATTTCTAGTTTTTTATAAGTTAATATTATCAATGATATTATCAGCACTATACAGCAGTGCAAAACAATGTTATCATTATATTGATAAGCTTTTTTCTAAGAATTTTAAAGTATGATTGAGTTTTATAAAAATAGTTAACCTTTAGAATGGTGGCACTATTAAAAATAAGGCAAAGAACGTATTCGTCTAATGTAGTTTAAGAAAAGTTGGCTTTTGTTTAATTGTTGTTTAAATAAAATTCTTCAATTTTAGGGGAATTGATTTATTTAGCATTTCGATGTTTTATTTTTTTACAAAATAGGAAATAGAAAGAAAAGTATCTATAGTAGAATAATAAAATATTATATTAGATTTTTGTGATTCATACCTTTTACAACATTTTTTTATCAGTCTTAACTATAGCAAATATTTATTTTTCTTATATTAACTGTTTGCTTGACCAGTTTTTAACAATGTAGGATTTAGCGTGACTATCTTACTTGTACAGAAAACACGAGCATTTATAGGCTGATGGTTTGTGTCAACTAAAGTTAGAGTTATTTTCTAACCAACTAAACTTATTGCAAAACTGTTTTTAGTAAAACCAGAATTTACACGATTTCTTTAAGGTTCTTCTATGAGGAGGGACATCAAAACGCTTAAAGGGTCTATATAAGGCAACGTTTCGTTTAAGTGTTTTGATGTCTTTCCTCGTAGAAGAACCTTAAAGAAATCGTGTAACGTAAAACCAGAATGTTAGATGATGATAAAGAGAGCAATAAAAATAAATATTTTTTTATTGGTATGGAAAAAATCAAGAGATCGACAAAACAAAAACAAATGATGACCGTGAATTCCAGGTAGATAATTAACAAACTAAGAAAGCAATAAAAATAATAATAATTATAAAATTAAAATCAAATACTCTTGATCAAAGTACAATATCTTTATGCAAGTACGTAGACAATAATAAAGTTTTATAACCATTTTTTCTATACAAATATTTTTGTCGGCAAACAACAAAAGAAGAGCAAGCAAGTAAGGTTACCAGATGCTACTAGTACTGCAAAAAATAGCTTCAATATTATTGCAATAAAGGCAACCTCAAAAAGAAGAAAAAAAAGCAAAATGACGTAGAGTCAAATATAGAAAGAGTACTAAATACATAAAAAGAAAAAACAACAAAATTAATAAGCAGACTAAACATATAATACATTAAATGGTATAAAAAGAGCGAAGCGAAAATTTGTCAAGTAATAATGTAAAAATGATATAGTAGTGTGTTACAATCACTACAGAAGTCATACTTTCTCAAATTTCTTGTAATTGCTTTTTGTAAAAGAACTATGTTTGTATTGTTTAATATGTCCAGTTTTTAAAAATTAAAGTAAAAAAATATTGTATGTACTTATAGTATACGAGAAAAACGTAAATGGTATTGATAGAATAAAAACTAAAACCTGTAGTAATTATTTATTTTAGAAATTAAATAACAATTTGTTAATTCAATTATCTGTAGACAAGCTGCTACAAACTCAATTGCATTTTTATATCTGCTCTAAGACACTTATCTACAATAAATATTTCAAAATGCTTGTGTAAATACAGTTAAAACTTACAGTTACTTGCAATTATTTAAAAAATAAGATATCTATGCATCAACGTATGTAAATACATTTTTCAAAGTATTGAAATGATACTTTTTTAAGTTCATTTACAAAAACTCTTATAAATCATCCTGTATATATATATTTTTTCAGTTACATCGAAATTATTTGTTATTATGCAACCCAATATACGTTAAATTTTAAGTTGCGCATGCTCTGGTATATTGACGATATCTAAATTCAAATGTTGCAAAAATTAATTTTTCTTGTGTTTGTCAGTTTGTTGAAAAATCTAATTTGGAGAAGTTGTTGACTATCTTTTCCGGATCGTACCATTATTAGAAAGTATTTTAAAAATCGGGTTTCATTAATATATAGATTTAGGTGACTCATGCGCATTTGACAGCTATTGTTCAGCCATGTTCGTGGGTTTACATTCGTGAAGTGGTTGCAGTAGACAACTTAATATTGGTATTTTTAATTAAAAGTTTCTAAGATTCCGGCCTAAAATGGCAGGGAACACGGGGATGGAGCAGCTTATTCCAATTGTGAATAAGCTGCAAGATGCATTTACACAATTAGGGGTGCACATGACATTGGATTTACCACAAATAGCCGTTGTGGGCGGACAATCAGCAGGGAAGAGTTCCGTATTGGAAAACTTCGTTGGGAGGTAATTGCATAAATATTTATTTTACCTAAGAGTTTCTTAACGAATCTATACAAAAATTAATTAGGTTCAAGTTCTGTAATAGGTATTGATTTTGATTGTGCATGTCAACTAACGACATTGTGTTTGTCATATTTAGATTATTTCTCTGAATCTAATAAGTTGTGATTCATGGAATTAAAAGAGTTTAACTATTTTGACCTACTCTTGATCAGATTCATACTTACCTATATCAATAATGCTCTGTCATGTGAATGATATTGATTTTTAAATTTCTTGATAAGAGGGTTACTGACATCATTCTTCTTACAGGGACTTCCTTCCTCGAGGCTCTGGCATTGTTACTCGCAGACCACTTATCTTACAGTTGATAAATTCCAACACTGGTACGTTTTCTAGCTTAAAACGATCATTTTTAAATACTACGAATTTTTGTTTACATATTTTTTTAAATTTTTCAACTCATTGCTTTTTGTAAATATAAACAAACGTGTTTCATTCAAAACATTTATAATATGTAATTATTTACATAAGATTTTTGTTCCTGAAACTGAAATGCAACATAATTTTAATAATCAATACGTTCTTTCTAGTTTCTATATTAAATATTAAAACTAATGTTGTAATAAACCTGTTTTGAAATTAATTATTCAGCAGAGTAGCATAAATTACATTAGTGTGTTTCTATAAAGATGGATTTTTGCAGCATCAGTTTTGGATCATCATATCTTTAACCCGTGAACACTTTTTTAAACACATAAGATGCTTATTTGCATGTTTAAAATGAATTAGTTACATCATCATCCCTGTGGCTTTTTAAAAAATTTTAAAGAACGTTAAGAAATAGGGACAACTGTTAAGAATTTGACTTCAATAATAACAGAAACTATAAGTATTGAAGTATTTTAATAACTTAATAAAATGTATTTTATCCAAAAACCCCCAAGGACTTACTTCAATTAGTTATATAACTTTTTATAATTACTTAATTGTTTGAATACTCTCTTAATAACGTGTGCGACACACGTTCACAAATTTTAATTTCCCGAGTACTGTGTGTTACATAATATTAATCCCAAACTCTTCAGCTTCATATCTCGTCTGGTTTTATAAATATTCTATTATGAGATCATGTTTATATTTAATTTTTTTTTCTTAGCTTATTATTCAATTTTAATGCGCCTACATTTTTCGCGTTTTTTAAATATAAAACTTCAAGTTATACTTCACTTTCTTTATATATTGTTATTAGGAAAATAATATCTTGATGCACGTCCTTGTTTTATGTTAACAAGCAAAACTATGCGCAAAGCATGTATAGCTTGAATTATTTAGAGATTCTTCTTCATAGATTCTCACAAAGTTTTCTTTTCATTCCAAATTACAAAAATCTAAACAAACTAAGCAGTTTGAATGGAATATTTCTTCAAAAAAATGTTTCTTTTTAAGTTTTAAGGGAACATTATCAGCAGTTAGTGTAAGGTGAATGTAATGTTTTAAAATTACAACTGCATAAAGATATAAATTGTTTTGATAGTATTTTGTGTTTTTTTACTTTATGTATTGTATTAGTGCTTTTTGTTTATTGTTTTTCGACAATTAAGTCATCAACATTATAGAGAATTTTGCTGCATAATGTATTTTGTGACTGCAATGACAAATACTATGTTGCAAACAATATAATTATAATGTATACCCTAACTACAATCTCGCGTAATTAATTATTAGGCAACATTGTTTGGATTGATACAAATTGAAGCATCAGTTACTAAATAATACATACTTTGTAACCTATAAGTTAAATATAATAATTAGCAAGGTACTAGTAACAGAATACGTGAATTTATTTGATATAAAAATGATTTGTTATAATTACTTCTTCAAAAATCATAGCTGATGTGCGATATGTCGTTCAGCAGTTTCGACACACAATAATAAATATAAATTAAATAAAGATAAATATTTCTTCTTGTTTAAGTAGCCGTAAGTCCATAGTCAATTATTATTTATATTCGAGCTTTTAATACGAATATTTAAAATACGTGAATTACACATTAGTTCACTTAAAAATGTACCTCACGAATGTGCAAAATCTTACTATAATTGGATACCGCTTATATAAAAGGAGCCAAGCGACTTTTTGTGGTTTGAGGAAAATCGATTTTATGTGTATGCCAAATCGACACATTAATTTTTTTAATTCAATTATGGCTAAAAAATTAGGTATAAATAAAAACAATCCACTGTTTTCATATGAAAAAAAAAAGAATTTTAGTGCAGGGTTGAAAAGTCAAATGTTTTGTCTCTTGGATCTATATTTAATAATTAAAAAATAAATACAAACACGAATATTGATTTAAAAAAGGTATTTATTTAAACAATATTATTAACACAATATTATTGTTTATTATTTTCTTCAATTTCAAAATCGACTTGTTGACTAAACAGTTCTAAGTCTTTCTCAAAATCAGCAGTTTTATCTAAACTTCTGGTATAAAAACTTTTAAATTCATCCGGAACCTATGACAAACTCTTGATGTCAGTGAGTTTTTTCAGAAATTGGCTTTTCCTCGGGATGCAATATTTTTAATTTTGCATAAAAGTTTCTGGTTAATTTTGATAATCTGTGATCTTTTGCCATTTTCTCAATGTTTCCTTTAAAATCCTCTTTATCACATGAGAATGTTTGAAAAATATGCTATAAGGCTTTTTTCTTCATTAGTTTAATAATTCGTGTATTTAGCCAATTTACGTTTACTTCAGTTTCTAGTATTTTTATGTTAGCGATTACCTTTTTTAACTCTTCAACACTATAAAAATCTGTATTCGTTTGACTTGACTTCTTATTTTGTATACTTTGGTGCACGTTCGTTTAGTACTATTTAGATTTCGTTTTCTGTTAACACCTTGCATTTGCGCTGTTGTTGCTAAAATGCTGACCGACTTTCATACGACGATTCTAGTCGTACTTCACAGCTGATTTTTTCGGCATTTCATTTTGCACTTGCAATCAAAGTCAATATAACTTTTTGCTTCAATCTTTCTACCTATGACCGAATAGTGGGTTTTGTTCGAGTTCTTGTTTTCTTATTCTAAATTTTGTGCCGGAGACTTTTTATTACGACCTTTTATGGTCTTCCTGTTAGTTTTTCTTTTCATGTATTATCAATTGTCGTCGTTGTATTTCTTCCAAGGTATCATTATCTTCTGAAGAAATTAGGGAAGAACTGTTTTCTTTTTCCGGGTTCTAAAACAATCACAAATAAACTTACAAAAATTGTGAAACTGTTCAGGTCTTAGTTTCTATTATCTTATTTATTTACTACTCTGTTACTATTATCTTCGTGAATTTTTTCGTTGCTAGTAATGTCATAATTTAATAATAATAATAATTTCTTCATTTATTACACTTAATATCTTGACGTATTTTTTTCCCATGTTTTCATGACTGCTTAATACTTCGACACGGCTGTTCTCTTTGTCTGTTGCTTCAGAGGCATCCAAGTAAGTAAGTAAGTGCATAAACATAATTTACATCAATACTTCCTGCTGGCAAAATAACAACTCTCTGTAATTACAAAAATTCATGTAATTATATAAATAAGAGTAAACTGATATGAGAAAACATAGTGATAACCATAATAATCAATTAACGCCGTTTATTAATACTTACCGTTACTTAAAGTTACTCGAGGGGTTAACCGCAGGAAGAAATCATGTACACCATACTTCATACTTCATCTTAATTCGTAATACTTCATCTACTTCACTAATAATTCATGATACTTCATGTATTTCACCAATAATTCATAGTACCTCATATTCTTCACTTATAATTCATAGTACTTCCTGTACTTCACTAATATTTCATCTATGAGTTTTAAAGGAATTTAATAAATACACGTAAATGGTCAAAATGTTATTAGTATTGTCATAAAATAAAGAAATAAACAAACTTCAACACATAAACAAATTTAAAAAAAAATAAAATTAGAATATTGTTGTTACTTTTATTGCTTTTTAAAAATACAGATTTCGAAATACATCTACATAGCTCGCCTCATAATTTTATTTAAGCTTTGTTTATGTTGTTGGGGTAGTTTTTATTAATAGTGAATTGTTTACTATCTATTAGACATATTGGGTCTATTAAAATAAATTCTTTATTAAAAATACCTTCTCTTGTGAACGTCACTTCGATAGTGAAAAGTATCGTTCTGTGTAAAACTAGCTAGACAAAGTCGCCTAAGTAACCAAAAGCAGTAGTTCATTCTAGGTGGATATTCATCGGATAATAATTCTTCGACTTTTGCAGATGGTACGGGTGTAATAGTTGCTCGTGTAAAACTCTTCAAACGGTCATATGACCGCAACTCATGGTTCTTCTTAATCATCTAGTGCTAATAAATGCGAAATATCATCTACACGATCTAAAATTTCTTTTTCAAAGACTGGTGTTCTTGTATTATTGTTGCCTTCACGATGTGGTTCAATACCGCCAGTTTCAACTAAACGATTATGCACTGATAAAAACTTACTGTAGTGGGGACACCTATCTGAAAATCTTTTTCTGTAAATCATCTGCGCCCTTCTACAATATTTTCAGTTTCTCTAAATACTAAATGCATATCAGCATATTCAATTCTACTAAAACCGTCCATTACTACAAAGAAACTATCACAAACTAAACAAAACAACAATTATTTGTAATCATTTGTTTTGTTCATAATCAATGCAATTTGACTGTTTAAAACGAAGGCAGATAAGTTATTCGTCGCGATCAGTTTTTAAATTTATATATATGTATATAATTATATTTTTAAAAAAAGATTCAAAAAATCTTGAATATGGTTCTTGTAAATTTTTTTCATGAGAATCATAATGAATAATTATATCGTGCAGCTTTCCGGAAAATCAAGGTCAAAGTTTTTAAATGGTCGCCGTTTTGAAAATGTAGATAGTTAAGCAATGGATGGCAGTGATTTTATGTTCAACCACTTTTATTGTGCAGAAAATTCTATAACGTAACATTTTTCTCTATAATAATTTTGATAACAAAAACTGGCAAAGAACTAAATGATGTGCACAGTGCGTTCTTTTAACTACGAACTAAAGGGTAAACGTTTGAGTAACCGAAAGTAAAATCAGTTTGAATTACCTAGCATAAAAGAAAAAAGAATCATGTGAATGAATCCGAATTTTTTATTTATCTAATCATAACAAGCGATAACAAGTGTCTCAGAGTCGACATTTGTTTATTTAAAACCACGAACTAATCTTATTGTACCTCAATAACAAGTGCAATTACTACATTTCTCATGCTAGGTATTTTGTTTTTTTGTTAAAAGAATTAATATTTCTTAGTAAGTAAACTGATATACGTCTTTACAAAACATTTTAAATTTGCAGATTTAGTAGATATTTATTTCGATCATCTTGCATTTAGAGAAATTAAAAAAACTGTAAGGATTGAGTCAACCTGTTTTTTAAGCTTTGGTAAAATCCTGTCGTTTCGTGAAAAACCGCACTGACCGGCAGATATTAAATTTATGAAATCTAAAATTCAAGAAATATGTGATTCGTTATTATGAAAATTCATAATTAAACATTAAAATGAATATGCTCAGTTTTTTTTTTTTTTTGAGAATGTAGTACTAAGATTTATTGTATTTCGTCATCTTTTCCCTAAAGATCAATTGATACAATATGTTCATACAAACGTTATGTGTTTTGCATATATTACACGTACTTCACTTATACTTCATAGACTTCACTTATACCATTGCTTATACCTCGTATACTTCACTTATACTTCGTATACTTCGCTTATACTTCACGTACTTCACTTATACTTCATGTATTTCACTGTTAATTCATGTACTTCATTAGTACTTCACCTACTTCATATAAAGACTATGTACTTCATCACGGGTGTACACTAAACTTCACCAGTGGTTTACCCCTCGAAGTTACTACTATTTAAAAGTAGTGTAAATTACAAACTACTGTAAATCGAAAAGTAGTTAGGTTACTAACTACTCAATAGTTCTATTACATATAAGTTATTTTTTCAACTACTTGTAGAAAAAGTAGTTCTAAAACGATTTATGTTATATCACTTTCAGTCGTACATATAAACATAAGTATAGAAAGTGAGTTAATATTCAATTAGAGAAGACAAAGTAAATCAATCACGCTCACACACGATAATAATAAAACAATTTTAACGTAGGTATCATTATTCTACTATCCTTTACATCTATATTTTTACAAATTCTCAAAAAAAAAAAAAAATAAACCTTTAAAAAAACGGAACTTAAAGTAATAAACTTATTGTAGTATTCGATATTTTTTTCCTTTTAATAAAACTAACTTTTCAAAAAGAGCATCAGACAATGCTTTTTTTGGCGAATTTATGAGTGGCAAACAAAAATAATTGCTCGACAGCAGCTGATGAAGGTAAAATTGTATTATATCTAATCTAACATTTTTTAATAATCTTGTAATCATCTAACATAGATATATGAATGCTGTTATCTTCCAGATATTTTAACAATTCCAGTTCTATTCTTCTGGTTTTGTGAGCATGTTCATTTTCAGTATCAGAAGTAACTTTTAAGCTAACCAGGTTTATCGAAATCAAAAAAATCTTCGTTTTGTTGAAGTAATACTTTGTTTACGTTTAGATTAGTGGCATTTAACATTTCGGAACAAATTAGGTTTGCTGCATTTATAAATTTTTTTGAATAGTGTTTACATCCATGTTTACTTCTGCGTTACCGTTCATCACTTGAAGAACTTTTACCCATCTCAGTTTAATACTTGGAATAGTTATTGCAGCTATAACTGCCTTTTCTGAATCTTTACTTGTGATGCACAACCTCGTGCACAACACTTTATCTTTGACACGTTTTAACCTGTAAAACTGCAATGCAAGCTGAATAATTGTAAGAATTGCATGTAATTGAAGCCGCTAATAAAGTAGTTTAATTACTAGTAAAGTAGTTAAGCTATTAACAAAGTAGTTTAACTATTTTTGTAGTTTAAAAAGGGTAGCTAACTACTTTTTAAATACGAAAAAAGTAATTTATTCCAACTACAAAGTAACTTGAATATGTAGAATACAACTAACGTCAACAATAAAGTAGTTAGATTAGTAGCTTAACTACTTTGTAGTTAACTACTGCCCAGCTCTGTTAAATTCCTTTCCCGCAATGACTTCGGCTAACTGCACTAATTTTTCACCTCTTGAAGCGTTTTTCTAAACATTTTCTTATTGTAAAGCGAATTAAAGTCTCAATAATCTCACAACAATCCAACTCCAAACGCTAAGTATGATTATTTTAGTAGCGACACCAACTTGGCGCTGGGTTTTTTTTAGCTTAACTTACTATTTGAATAATAAGGTTGGGCCACAAATCTTTATAATAATATGGACAGCTGATAGTTATGAGGAAAAATTTAAATATGGGATTAGGTTGCGTAGAAGACAGCGCCACACAAAACTAAGATTAGAACTAAATTAAAGGAATTTTACTTTACAACAGTATTGCTATTCTGCATCATTTATTTTATTGAAATAAATCAATTTACGGAATTGCATAAAACTATAAAATTTTGTGAAATTTAGTGACTAATCAAATTTTAATTAGTTTTAATAAGATTATACAAAAAACAGCACGGTTAAACAGTCATTTTAAATCGCTTAAGAATTAATCACGCATGCTTAACCCACTTGTAGATTTAACTATCGAACGCATGATAAAATTGCGTAGAAATCAAGAAAATTAAAGAACATAACATACATATTAAAATAAGAATCCAAAGCTACACAGACTGGATCATTTTTGCGATTTAACAATATATATTTTATAGATATGGGCGTCACTTGGTTCCGTTAACTAATTTTTGCGATTTTGGCGGTTGGGTCCTTTTAGATAAGCGGTATATAATTCTACAGCCTCCTAGCTTTCGATCTCGACCAAAACGAAGGACGATCATTTTTGTTTCACTTTGTACGATGATTCTATAACATTCTTTGTTTTCCGGATATATCTGTTTAAAATATGTTATTTTTATATATGTAGAATAAATCGAATTAATTAATAATAATTTTCGTTTAGAAAATTATATAAAACGATACTTTCTTTTTATGGTAAAATTAAAATTCACTTTTTATTGTGTAACGGAAAACCTATAGTAAATATATTTATCTGGGTTACTAGAATTGTTAAATGTGTGCAATGATTTTTCTGTTGCTATAAAAAAATAAAACTTTTTTGTTTTCTTTTATTGTATAACAACAATAAAATTGTTAGGAATTATTGTTGCTTAAAGTTTATTTTTAATCTAGATTAACAAACTCAATTATAATTGTTAAAAAAGTCTATATAAGTTGCTGTAGTCTTCTTGGTCATAGTTTGTTGTTTTTTTTTTATAATGTACTTTTTCTTCTATCTTCACCATCTAACTAACTCTAGCATTCTTATGTTAAATGCAATCTTCATTTTATTTCCATTCTATTTTTTTAAATGTTTTGTCACGACCATTACTGAAAGAATACCAAATTTCATACGATAAGTTGTGCTTTAATATTAGGGTACAGTATGATAAAAAATGCTTGTATTTACATGCTCGTTTTTTTCTGGATCGAGTATATATACGTTACGTTTAATCCGAATCATCGTATAAGTGTTTTTTTAACTTTTTTGCGAGGGGTTACGCACGGCTGTAATCTGGTGTACATGCTCTGTGTACTCATATGTAATCTGCAGTACTCATATGTACTCTGCACAACTCATATGTACTCATGTGAATTAATGTATTCTGATAGTGTACTCATTTAAATTCATGTGTATTCAAGGTGTACTCATATGTACTCAAAATATACTTTTGTGTAAAATACGCCTCCAAATGAACTCGGTGTATCACCGAATGCCACCGAATCTGATGTTTGCATCAGCCGGGTGATTTTGGTAGTGCTTCGAGTGTTTTATAAATGTGAAGGTAGATATTTTATTACGCAATGTTTTTTAAGAGTTCAGTAATTTATTTACTATATAAATGTAATAACATAACCGTTATTTTAATTGTGGTATAAACTGCATCATATAGCACTTTTCTACGTGATCTAGTTTTAGAATTTAAAAATAATACGAATGTCATTAATACAGTTACTAACATTATGCTGTTCGAACTCATTTTGTTACAAAATAACTTTAATTTCTCATACTGATTGCTTGATTAATAATGAAACGTCTACTTGTAAATACCCGATAATAATTTACAGATTCCAAATTAAAAAACTTTTACATTTTGCCCTGTATTTCTATATATCAATTATGTCGAAGAATTTGCAGGGAACAAAATCCCTAAACTTTTTCCTAGCGAAAAGGAACGATTTCTTAGTATGCAAGCTGCATGCCCTGAAATCGTAAGAGGTCACAAGAAATTGATATTCCATATTAGTGTTACTTTACAAAAAATCAAGAACAGCAGAAATTTCATCCAAAGCAATTCGAAAAATTGATAAAGCGCTCATGTCAATTGCTGACTTTGATTTGACCTTTGAAAACCATGATGTGTCAGTTCGAGCTAAATCTTACACTAAGAAAAAAATTATGAACTAGACCCGAGTATTAGAGAAGATATAACGGCTAATGTAGATTTGTCGAAAGTAGAAGTATCAGAATGAAGATCACATCAAAGATGATATTAAGTTTTACTGCTCAAAAATAGTGGACGTTTTAAAAAGAAAGTGTTTTCAACATACATGTTTATAATTGGCGGACGTTTACTGTACGAAACGTTGTATGCCAACTTAAAAAAATGTAATTCTATCACTAAGCACTGTATGTTGGTACATTCAATCAGAGGAACTAGTCGAAGAAGTATATTTTACTTTGATCGTTTAAAAGAATCTTTAAGACAAAAAGGTTTAGCGATGGTAGTATGGCTGAGTGAAAATAATACACGACTAACAGAGAAAATGGAGTATAACGCAGTTTCTAATAAACTGGCAAGACTCGCGCTTCCTTTGAAGGACAATAGACTGCTTGAGACAAATGCATACTTGGCCATATCTGCATATCGCATGCAAGATTATTTTCATAACTATAAGTATTCTAATTATGCCTACATAATAACCCAAGCTTTGGGTGGGGAAGCGCCATCCTTTTGTGTTGGCCTGTTTGTAACGAATAATCGGTTTACCCATGAAAATATTTTGGAAAGATTGGAAGTTATGGATAAAATGACTTCTGATGAAAGCGATGAAATTGGCTTCACAAAAGAAATCTGATAACACTGATACAAAGTGGTCCTGGTATCATTTAATATTAATTCTCTAGATGTGTATTTAAGACACTATTCACATTGGTACTAAATTAATTTAGAAATTGGTAAACACCAAGTTTCAACAAGTCACATTCAAGAATTAATTAGAAACGTTTCAAAAGATAACCACATGCTAACTAGTACAGACATAAGCAGCAAAGATAAAATGAATTTTAAGAAGCACAGAAATTATCTTGTTTTTTCATTTCCTTACTAGCTTCTGAAAACGCCAAAAAAACTAAAACATATTTGAAACTAATTCATAACATCTTATCTTCATTTTTGGACAAAAATTTAAGCGTGAGCGAGAACGAATATACAAAATTTGGTTTGTCGTATTCTTTCTCAGAGGTTAGAGACGATAGATATCAAACGTATACGTTATCAAAACAAAATTATTTCTACTAATTCATTTCAATGTATAGAACTCAATAGTCATGCGTTTTTAAGTTTAGTTCTGAAATTCCAATCAGTTTCTTGTTCAAAACCAGAAATTTTTTTGCCCTGGTTGTTTTCTAGCCAACCATGCGAGCAGCTGTTTAGGTCGGCGAGATCTTTAACGTTTACTTTTTCTACCATCATAAATATTTCAATTTTACAAATGCTAAATATATTACGCCGCATCGAGTTTATTGATCATGCAAAAACTTGAAATCATCAAACATCACATTTTTCAAACCACGAAGAGTTCACGAGTCGACGCTAGTGGAAACATTTGATGTAGATTATCACAGTACCGACAAATTATCTGAAATTGTTGAAAACGTATTGTTTGCAATGAATTAAACTTATTAGGAATCAAACTGGATGAAAATTGTTTTGCTGAAAATGCAATTCCACAATCCAATTCCGATTTAGATGAAAATTCCTTGAACCACTATTCTGCATTTTTTTAAAGTAAATTTGAGATTCTCATACAAATAAATTAATTTGTTTTCACAGTACAGTAATAAATTTTTCTTACAGTACTTGGGCAGTTGATTATTTGTTCTTGATTTATTTTTTATTAAATATTAATTAATATTTACCATTCTTTTGTAAACATAGTTATACCTGAAAAGGTGTACTATACATACATTTTTATATGAACCAGATGTACTCATGTGTACTCTGCTGTAATCACTGTACTCATCTGTATTCAGTGTACTCTTCTGTATTCAAATGTACTAGTCTGTACTCAAGTGTACTCATATAACCGCAACGTGTACTCACTGTATTCGTACTCAAGTGTACAATTAATTACGTCGTGATTAACCCCTCGCTTTTTTGTATATTTTTTAAATCATTATTTCTGTATAGTTCGAAATGTTTACAAAAATCGTTGAAATTTAAAGTTTCTACCTAGTATTGTTCATCAACTTTTCTTTTAAAAAATTTCTTTATATTTTGTCAAGAAAGTGTTGAAACCTCTTTTACTTAAACTCATACAAAGTTTGATTGCTACATTAAGTTTGTAGGTATAATTACTGCTAAATAAATATATAGACACTTCTGCAAATGTGTTAAATCTGCTTTAAATGTTGATATAGAACTTTCATTTAACGCATGATAAACTTTGCAAACATCGCATATATATTTACCAAATAATAAAACCCATTGAAAGAATTTAAGAAACATTGATTCTTAAGTATTGCGTAATTCAGTTTTAATATGAAAATATTGTTAATAGAGCATGCCGAGTTTCTACATGCCAAAGGAAAGAAATTTATTGATTTTGATGAAGTTCGTCGAGAAATTGAGGCTGAAACTGACCGTGTGACTGGCTCCAATAAAGGAATTTCTAATATTCCTATAAATTTGCGAGTTTATTCTCCTAACGGTAAAATCTTTAATATTTTTTGCACATTATGTATTAACCTATTTACTTAGTCTTGAATTTAACGCTTATCGATCTTCCTGGACTTACGAAAGTGCCTATTGGAGATCAACCAGTTGACATTGAACATCAAATTAAATCCATGATCATGCAGTTTATAAAAAGGGATTCTTGCTTAATTCTTGCCGTAACACCTGCCAACACTGATCTTGCGAATTCGGATGCTTTGAAACTGGCCAAAGAAGTGGATCCTCAAGGTGCTACATTAGCTTTTTAGGTTGTTTATTAATTTGTTTTTTAGGGATTCGCACTATTGGAGTGATAACAAAGTTAGATTTAATGGACGATGGGACAGATGCACGTGATATTTTAGAAAATAAATTGTTACCTTTACGTAGAGGATATATTGGTGTCGTTAATCGATCACAAAAAGACATTGATGGTAGGAAAGATATTAAAGCCGCTTTGTCTGCTGAAAGACAGTTTTTTTTAAGGTATTGTTATCGAGAAGATCTAAATATTTTGTTGTAATTCTCGTATTCTTATATTGCAGCCATCCATCTTACCGCCACCTTGCAGATCGATTAGGTACGCCATACTTACAGCGAATTCTTAATCAACAACTTACAAATCATATTAGAGATACTTTACCTGGTTTAAGAGATAAATTACAGAAACAGTTACTTACACTTGAAAAAGATGTAGATCAATTTAGACATTTTAGACCCGACGATCCCTCTATTAAAACTAAAGCTATGCTTCAGTATGTTCGTTACATATTAAGACACTGGTCATTAATCGGTTTGTTTATAGGATGATACAGCAGCTGCAATCTGATTTTGAACGAACAATCGAAGGTTCCGGTTCGGCTCAAATAAATACGATGGAATTATCAGGTGGTGCTAAAATAAATCGATTATTCCACGAACGATTTCCTTTCGAAATTGTTAAAATGGAATTTGACGAGAAAGAATTGCGTCGAGAAATTGCATTTGCTATTAGAAATATTCACGGTATCAGAGTAAGTAAATCACATTCGTTTATTTGTACGTTCTGTTTTATTTGCCATTGCAACCTCGAATTAAGGAACCACATGTAAACGTGTGGTTTTGTTTTCATAGATTAGATGAAAAAATGATGCAAGTATAATGTACAACTTATCAGCAAAAGTAACGATTTTACTTAAATTCTGAATTTTAAAAATCGTTGAAATCTTCTTACTTTATATCTAATTTGCCAGTTGAAGTGAAATTGTATGTGATGATATTCTCTTAAATGGATCTTGTGCATATTCAATTCCATTCCGTTCTATTGATTGTTATTCTATTATCTTCAACAGTTCGTCAATTAGGCAAAGACATTAGCCTAATTCGGCATTCAGGATATGGTACTTATAATAATTAGTGGCGCAATAATAATACTGGCGCCAACGGAGTGCAAAGGGTTAATAAATATATTAGGGAGATTAAAACGTAGTGTTCCAGTTATGTTGACCAAATTATTATTACTATAGAATTCAGGCGCGAGCAAATACTTTTAAGCGCGGGCCAAAATGAAATTTTTAAAATGTCTCACGGGCCGGAGGACTATACCGCGTACGTACGCTGTGCACACACAAGAGATTAAAAAATTGCTTGCGGGATTTTTCAACGGGCCGGATAAAGTAAGCAAAGGGGCCGGATGCGGCCCGCGGGCCGGTTTTTGCCCACCCCTGCAGTATAGATCGCACACTTTTACTAATTAATATAAATCGTTACTCAGTAACTTGCTTCACAATAAGAAATATTTAATGATGTGACAGTCTTACGCTTTCTGAAGTTTAATATTCGTTTTGATCTGAAAAAATAGTTTCTCTCCATTGTGTATTTACGAGTTTTAGACAACTTGATCAAAATTCCGATCTTAGAATCATCTGCGTATCACTCATAGTCAACTATTTATTTTTAGTATTGGAAAATGCCCTCATTGATAACAGAGCAGAAGTTTTTGCAGTCGATATAAATCGATGAAAATCTATCTACATGGCGAATTATCAAATTGTTTCCATAATTTGTTGATTGTTTTTTGTGTTTTAGTTTTAGTCAGTTGTCATGATCTTTTTATTATTTAACTTGAGATATCAATTTACACAAAACACTCTTTACTATTCTGATTATACTGTATGTTTCCTGTTATTAAGGTTCTACTTTACCTAAACTGAGTTTAGTTGTGTGTATGAAAAATTGTATATCTTGCATTATTATGTGCTTATATTTGCTTGAGAGCAGCTAGTAACATTATCGGTTCTAAAGGGTGTCTTCAAAATAATATTCTATTGTTAAACTGGTATTTTTCAATTTAAATAAAGTCAACAAAATTATTTTCCCGTCAAATGAACAAAACAACTTTTTACTTCAATCATAATTGATGAACATTAGTTTTTCTTTAATATTATTTTTATTACATTTCTAAAAACTATGGGAATTCATTTAAAAAAAATTGTGTTCAAGTCGTTGAAAATCTAGATAAAAGTTTTTAAAATTAATTCGAGGCAGCAAAAAATGATAAGAATATAATATTCTACAAATGTACACCAATTAATGTCGTAACGCTCCTAATGAATCGGTTAAAAATAAAATTACTAAAATTAAGAATCATCAATAAACAAATAAAATTAAAAAAATTGCAGGAATTAAATCAAGGTATAACTTTTATAATCTATAAATACTCAAAATTATAAATCAAGGAAATCAACAAAATAAACACAGCGAATAACAGCAAATCACAAATTCTTTTTTATTTTTAGTATAAAAGACAATTTCCTATGCAACGATAATAAAGTTTCGGACGAAGAAAATTCATACGAGGACACAAATTGTGAATCATTACGAGATCTGAACATCGAGCAAGAAACATAATGCAATGCTGAAGAACGCAATATACCTAGTGGGCGTTGTGTTGTAGACCTTATCCCGCAAATCTTTACAACTTGATAGATTTGAGTGCAATTTTTTTAATATGACTCATCATTGAGAGTAGATTTGGTTTTAAGAGTGTATTAACATTCTAATGTAAGGTTTGTGGCAAAAAAGACTCAATTTGAACAGAAGGAGTAGATAGTAAAAACGTAAATGAACTGTGTTCTTCAATATTTCTGGAATGTATGCAAACTCATATGTGAAATATCAAAATGAAGTGCAAAATGCTATCGACGAAACAACTGTGAATTAAATATTGTTAGCTGGAACTGAAGAATATCGATTAGAAACTGGCGATATTGATGGCATTCTATTTTTAACTGTAATAGACAGTGCATGTGCTAAAAGATCTTACAAAACAAACTGTAATGCTCTCTCCGGCGTTACTACGATACTTGGAGCCAGAACAAAAAAAGTGACTCATTTAGGTTTAAAAAATAAATATTGCACTATCTGTAAAAAATACAAATGTAGTAGCACTGTGCCTACACATAAGTGATATCAATAGAGTAATAAAAGTAACAACAATCTTAGAGGGTTTTTAATCTTTGATTGAAATACGCAACTTGAGGTACAAGTATTTCATAAGTGATGGTGACAGCAGTGGTAGCAAAAATTAAAAGACAATAAACCATATGGCTCAAACTATCATATCCAAAAAAATGAATACAGAAACCACTTGTTACGGAATTATTAAAAAAAAAATTAAAGGACTTGACAAGACTGCGATTTAGAACGGCAATTGTTGGAGCTGTTAAATATAAAAAAAAGGAAAATGTTCTACTAGTTAATAAGATAGAAAATTTAAGGCGGGACATGAATGGACCAAAACATATTTGGCAATCATGAAAAATGTGAAGAGAATGAATACAATTATTTTTACAAATCGGCGAATATAACCTTTATACACCATTTAAAGCAAGTACTATTTTTGAAGAATTTCAAAATGCCTTGATGAGAATTGCGAACGACTCGTCAAGTCTGTTGTTTGATATTAACAATAATACAGTTGAAAGTTATAACACACTTGTAAACAAATTAGTTGGTGGAATAAGAGTGAATTTCTGCAGGCGAGAATCCTATTGCGATGTAAAGCTGCTGCTATTACCTTTAACAATCGTGGCATTTTCGTGGACATAGTGCAAGAGAGATTTTCTGAAGGAACAATAGGGAAGTTCACAAAAGAGTATAACGAAACACTGAAGATGAAGATTATGGTATTGTGTTAGAAGTGATAAATGATAAAAATAACTATTGCTATTTTGTTATATATACTAACAAAAATGTACATATCGAAAAAATTGTCTATGATAATAATTTTTGGCGCATTAATGTACTACAAAAATGAATACGGTTTTATTTATATGCTTTACTGCCTTAAATTTTTAAAAAATCATTTTATTTCGGAAGTATTTACTTTTTTTTAAATTTGGAAACACCAAAGGTGTACAAATAAACTCATGCTCATAATCATTTGTTCGAAGTCATAAATACAATAAGAGGATTAAAGGATTTCTGACCTGCTGGAAGTCGGTTGCAATTTGGGTTGCCTATAGAAAAAAAATTTAGTAATTTTTGTATAGAATCGAATAATGTTTTGAGCTTTTTTTAAAATATTTTTAATACAATAGAAATTTTTCGGTGATGTAGCGGGATAACTAATACGGTCAGGAGACATTTGTAAAAGTAATTCGTTTTGATGGAGAAATGTTGAAACTAGACTGTTATAAAACTAGACATACTTTTATTGATAAAAGGTGTTGCAACTAATTAAAAGAAAAAAAAATTCATATGGGGCTAATGAATGATAAATTAAGTCATACAACTTGTCACGCTCTTCATATAACTTACCAATGCTAAAAAATGTTAAAACGAACGGCATAGAAGAGCCTTAAGAATCCACTAAAACAGTGCAATTACGGGAGTTATTAAAATAATTGGTTATCTTTCAAATTCAATATTTGTTTATATAAGGAAATCTATAAATATTTTAGAAAGTATTCAAGTATTATTTCTATTTTTGAAATATTAAACATCTTTGTAACAATGATACATAATTCTCGTTGACATTTGAAAATATATCACAATCGGCTTAAAAATAATCTTTAAATAGGACAAGAACTTTTTTAGTAAGTATATTGGGTGGATATAAAAGTCATATTACAAGCTATAATGATGCATGATTATATGTTCAATTGCTGCTCTATTACTTCTTATAACATCGATTTTTCATAACTCTGAACGGGTTTGAGTTGAATAATTTTTATTAAAACAATAGTTTGAAATTCGCGGTTATAATTCTAAAAACTAAAAAACCTCTCATCTATTTGTTATTAAAACCTAACTTGTGACTCTTTTATTCACGTCTATAGCGTCAGCTACAACTTCTACATGCGAATTGTTATTTTACATAAATGGAATTTTTATGTGGGATATTGGGCCTGCGACTTGGGTGTCTAGAGACTGATTCTTCCGTTACATTGGATAATGTTTAGCCGTACCAGATTCCAATTATTCTCACGTTTTTATGTTGAAATTGTTTATGTAACTGAACTAACATAGACCAATCTTTCATCCAATGATACTTGACGAAATTATTTTCTGTATCTTTATGTGCAATTTTTTAGAACTAAACGATCCAACGAAAATTTCGTGAATATCTGGAACTTTCAGGATTGATATTTATCATATTTTCTGTTGATAAATGGGGATATATTTTGATTATAGCAATTGCATCCTTACCATTAAATATATTCACGACAGCAAGATTTTCTAACGACTGTTACTTTGCAACGGCTAGTTGTATAGCTGGTATAGATAAACTAAGAAGTATGTAAAGTAAAACCAGACCGCCAGCTTAATTTAATTTTGAATACACATTTAAACTTATTCCTAATATGGGAGTTGGGCGTTCTGTGAAGGATTCTGGTCAATTGTATGCAGTGGTTATGCGGTAACTGTTAACCGTGGTCATAAACCACGAATTACCATAGTATGGTGGCTGCTATGGTTTAGACTCGATAGCAATATCTCCACACGAGTGAAGTGGGTCAGCACTTTCCGCTCGTTTACTGCACTGACGGAACCGGACTTCAAATCCCGGTAACGTCATCGCGTAGGTTCTCCCTTCGCAAGTCTGGCAAACCTGCAAGGTGTACCTCATGCTAAAACATATCTCTCACGTCTTGCTGTTCGGATTCAGCATAAAACAGTTCCCCATGCATTTGTAGAAATAATAGCGTTAATAAAAACTGGAAAATGTATATAATAATGTTGAACAACTTACTAATCAGTAATTTTTGTATTGTACGTGTTAAAGCTTTCTGTTTTATATAGGTGGGTCTGTTCACTCCCGACATGGCATTTGAAGCTATTGTTAAAAAACAAATATCACGTCTTAAGGAACCTTCTCTTAAATGTGTAGATTTGGTTGTAACTGAATTATCAAACGTTGTTCGGATGTGCACTGAAAAGGTAAACGACGTTTTTCTAGAATTTTTAACGTAACCTTACTATAACAGATGGGTCGTTATCCTCGTTTAAGAGAAGAAACTGAACGAATTATTGGTACCCACATTAGACAAAGAGAACAATTGTGCAAAGAGCAGTTGCTTCTTTTAGTAGACTGCGAATTGGCATATATGAACACCAATCACGAGGATTTTATTGGATTTGCAAAGTATTACATTCAGCTTATTAATGTAATATATCTCTAATTTTTACATAAATTTCAGCGCTCAGAATCAATCTGAGAACGCAACAAAAACTGGAGCGAGTCGAGGACTTGGAAATCAAGTTATTCGCAAAGGTTATATGTGTATTCATAATCTTGGTATAATGAAAGGAGGTTCTCGAGATTACTGGTTCGTTTTAACGTCAGAAAGTATTTCTTGGTATAAGGACGAAGAAGAAAGAGACAAGAAGTATATGTTGCCTTTAGATTCACTTAAGTTAAGAGATATTGAACAAGGATTTATGTCACGGAGACATATGTTTGCATTGTTTAATCCGGATGGTAGAAACGTTTATAAGGTATTTTGAAATTACATTTGCATATTTTATCTAAAGTAATTTTTTAGGATTATAAACAATTAGAATTAAGTTGCGAAACATTGGATGAAGTAGATTCGTGGAAAGCGTCGTTTTTAAGAGCCGGTGTTTATCCTGAGAAACAAACGGAACAAATTAATGGGGACGAGGTAAGTTTTGATTCGATCATATAATACATTGCATGGTTAGTCTACATCAGGAATAAAAACTTAAAATAATTGGTTTTTACTTGAAACACAGTGTTATAATTTAACCGTTGTTTTGCGTTACACAATTTTTTCTAAAAAATTTGGCAAAGTTTCAGCTTTTCTACTTTGTATTGGAAAGTTCATTTCAGTTGTTTCTGGACGTTGGGCCGATATGCTATTCTTTTACGCATCTTAAAAGTTGTTTTTTAGTATTCAGTTGAAGGTTCTAGATAGTTACGAAATCGAAAATTATTAACTCTGTCAACGGGTCATTTTATATCAAATCAATACAGGGTATGAACCTGACCACCTTAGAATTTGATGAAATTTTGTATGAAGGTTGTCATCATAGCGATTAAGAAAAATTCCCATTTTTTTTTCAAACATCTCAAATGGTTTTAAAATTACGGCTATGTAAAGTTTTTTAAAATCCGTCAAAAAACGACTTATTTTGAAATCACCATAACTCTTCTCCTAATTGAGCTAGAAAGATGGGAGAGGTGTCATTTTACTCTTCAGCGGCATGCATGCATAGTTTATTTTTGTTACTTTCTCTGTAAAATAATGCTTATAGTGAATTTTCTTAACGTTAATTGGAGATTCTTCTAGTTCAACTATTGAAGTATTTAATTGTTCAATTATAATTTTTAGATCTAAAGGATGGGTCATGTGGCTGAGAACTACATTCTTCATTAGTTGTAATTGGAGAACAAGACAGGCCAGGTTGATTAGTATTGTATACCTTTAAATGTCCAACTTCTTTCCTATAAAAATCACAAATTTTGGCTTCTTTAGGTATTTCAGTTTATAAAGTTAACATCCAAGATGTTACATTTCTCAGTGTCTTTTTATCCTTAATTGTGTGATTAGTTTTGTTAAGCGGATAAAATATTGTAATTTAATGAATTTGTTGGTGATTTCAAAATATGTCGGTTAGGATTTTTTGACGGATTTTAAGAAACTTTACACAGCCGTAATTTTGAAACCGTCTGGGATATTTGAAAAAAAATGGCATTTTTCTTTATCTCTGTGAGGACAACCTTCATACGAAATTACATCAAATTCTGAGGTGGTCAAGTAATCTTTTTTTATTTTAGTGTGTTGATTTCATACGGAATGACACCAACAATCTATTCTATGCTTTCATTGTTCGCCATTTGTCATTTATTACATCTCGATAGTTTTTCAAAAAAATATTTACATTGTTTTGATTTCGTCTCGATTTACGTGTCTTTAAGCAACACACATCTCTCAATTTTCTGGTGACACCCGTTAGTTTCTTTAATGCAAACTGTTATTTGTTACTTCATTCTTCACAGGATCCAATTCTGGTAAAGTTTGATGGACGTTTTGAAAATAACGCGATACCCTAGTATGGGCCATGTTGTCCCCAACTTCCAGACATTTTCGGATTTATTCCTTAACTTCAGATACAATTACAAACACTCCGTTTTCCCATACCAACTTAACAAAATGGGGGCCTGTGTCTCTGTTATTAATTTTCAGAATTATTCGCCAGTTCTGTCTTTACCCGTTCCCGAAATTACTTAGATGCATCCAATTTTAAAAATTCATAATTCAAAAGTTAGGAGACAAAATGCCGAAACAGGCGTATTTTTTTCGTTTTTAGAATTACAAAAAACTAGGATCGGCAGTAGCTCCATTTTAAAACTGATTTATGTAACTTTCATTGTTCTGTACTATTTAGCATTGTTGTATAGATGTTGGTCTGGTATTCCCTTTTCGAAATAACAGATTTATTTCACTTTACTGCGTTGTTCAAAACACGGTTATCGGCGTTCAAGCTTATAGTTCGAAAACCGAAAAAGTGTAATGTAAAACAGTTATAACACTTATTACATACACGATCAAAAACATATTTTGTACATCGAACTTTTAGGCACTCACTCAAAACTTTCACTCTGATTATATATTGTATCCAAAAAATTACTTAATCTTGATACATAAGCACACTAAAGTACACGTACACAACACAAACTAATGTATTTATGTTTATTAATAACAAGACTCTTTCAACGGCACTCCAAATCCTGCATTCAAGTAACATTTAATTACCAGTATTTATTCTAACTAATTTAAAAATTACATGTAAATCTTTACTTTTGCAGGGAGTGCGGGCAAGTATTTCACAACTTTTGCTTTTTTCGGTCTGAATGCGTCCTTTAGAAATAGAGCTTTACTTTCAAAACGCTTTAATTTATTAATTTTGCATTAGCTTGATTTTATTAGTTGTTGGAAAAACACTAACAAAACGTAGTTTATTTTTCGTTAGATAAGAGAAAAAATAAAATCACGCATTGCATTTACAGTTAAACTAAACAGTTTTTAAAACCTCGTCTGATTTTAAATTACATTGACGGTTTTTTTCTTCAAAGCTTGCACTCAGTGTTACGACTACTAATAAACTAAGTAATTGAGCTGCACTATTTAAGTCCAGTTGCATAAAGCAAAGTTAACTATGTTGTTAGCTGACGCTGTTGTTAACTAACCCGTAGCTATCCATTTAAGAATGTCGTTAGTAAAACAATTGATTTTGTACCAATGACGACGCTTAACGACATGACCACTTAGTTAACTACATCGTCAAACTTAACAATGCTTTATGCAACCGGGCCTTAATGTTTAAAACGTGAATTATAAAGTCACATCAAAAACATCAAAATTATAAAAACACTACTTACAATAGAGCATTCAATATTTGTTTGTCAGAATTCGTAATTGTTTTCATAGCATAATAGTTATCTTTAAAACTATTGCGTTTGGGATAGTTACATGCTCTATCACTTCATTAAATAATTTAATTCTCTGCAAGATGTCGAATTCTAAATTAGGTAGTTCCGTTTAAAAAAATCTTGATTCTTTGAAGTTGTGCATCTTTGTACTTTCATACAGAATACCCTGTTACACAATTACGTGGTCGAAACTTTTTATACCTCATTTAATGCAAAACTTCATACGAATATATAATTTCGGTACAAGAGTTTGTCTCTTAAAAGCATGTAATTCTTTAGTCATAAATTTAGAAGAAAAATTTTAAAACTACTTATAATTTTGTAAAGACTAAGTGCCTATTACTCTATATCTTTATAAAGCAGACCTTAAACGTATTAATATGCAAAGTGTTCTATTTAAAAAAAATTAAGTTTTTTTTGTTCTGTTATTATAGAATACCCTGTATAGTAGAAAATAATTTTAAAATTTAAACTTCAAGGATTTTACGTTTGTAATTTAAAAAAATATTTTGTATAATAAGGAAGAAATACGTTAGTAAGTAAATTTACTACAAATTGAAGTGGTTCGTAGTATTTGAGTGCAGTAAATAGAAAACAAACTAGTTCATAATGTTAAATAATTGTGTTTCATATGTAGGTAATTTAAAAACTGTGTATATGCTTTTTGATAAATAATTTTAGTGTTGCAAACCATATAAATTATTTTCATATTAAACGCTTTAAAAAACTAAGTTGTAATTGATTTGCTATATATTTATAGCTTAAGTATTAACAGGCATTTTGCATGTACTAATTGCGAGTTTGTGTGGTGCTTCTTTGCTGCAGGGAGAAGGTTTTGAGGTTTGTACCATAGAAAGTATTAACATTCTTTTAAGTGGTAAGACTATTAAATGATCACTTTAAATTTTATTAAAAACATTCTGCTGTGGGTAGCTAACATTTTTGCCTGTGTAATAAACTGGATAGGGATTTAGGGAACAGTAGTAGCTTATGAAAGTAGTTAATGGACGCTAGGGTATCTTTTGGCAGTTTTGAACGAATGCTTATTTAGACTAGATGTTTAATTGACAACATATATGGAGTTGAATTATTTTTTTTAATTTTATTTTTAGTAAATTTGTTAATGGATTATAACAGTTTCACTCCTTATTAATGTTTTCAATTTTACACTTAGAACGTGGTTCGTTTATAATGATTTTATGCAATGTTAGTCTAGTGGAGAAGGAAGTGGTGGTAGTTCTATGGATCCTATATTAGAAAGACAAGTGGAAACTATTCGTAATTTAGTAGATAGTTACATGCGTATTGTAACAAAAACTACTCGCGATCTTGTACCTAAGTCAATAATGCTTCTTATCATTAATCACACCAAAGATTTTATAAATGGGGAACTGCTGGCACATTTATACGCCAGTGGTGATCAGGTAAGAATTATTTATTCGCATTGCTGTAGGTTTTTTCATTATAAATTTTTAGTCACAAATGATGGAAGAATCTCCCGAAGAAGCCTTAAAAAGAGAAGAAATGTTACGCATGTATCATGCGTGCAAAGAAGCTTTACGTATTATTGGAGACGTTTCAATGGCGACAGTATCAACGCCTGTTCCACCTCCTGTTAAAAACGATTGGTTGGCTAGTGGTTTAGATAACCCAAGATTATCACCTCCTAGTCCCGGTGGTTCAAAACGACCAGCACCTTCAATGAGTCAAGTTGGTACTACGGGTAATTTTTTTAAATAAAAAATGAATTCGATATATTTTAAACGGGGTTTTAGGATCGTTTGGGTCTAGTGGTTCGAGGGCACCTCCTCCACCACCTGCATCAGGTAGACCTGCCCCAGCTATACCAAATAGACCTGGTGGAGGGGCTCCTCCTATGCCTCCGGGTAGACCACAAGGACAAGCATTACCGGCCCCGTTAATTCCAACGTAAGTATTGTTTATTTTGTAAAGTAGTGTTTGTGACTAGCCACAGCCAGTTCTGAGGTTGTGGTTTTGTTTTCAGGAGGCGTTAAACACCAACTAATCCCATCTTAATCATACCTACTAACATATAAAACTATTCATCATATATATTAAACAGTAAAAAACAAATTATTAGGTGCTATTTTTTGTTATTCTTGGCTTAACAGCAAGAGTGTACATTTAATAATTGTACAATACGTGTAAAAAGTGTCACACCGTTGTTGATCACTGTATATTGAATTGTTATGTGTTTGATTCATTGATGTCAAAAAAGTGCTCATTAATTCAAGAATATTATACAAATTTTTAAATTATTACTATATAGAAATTCGGTCTTGTAATAGCTTATTGTTGCTTACTAATTCGTGCAGTCAAACTGTTAAAGCTTTCTATGAACATTGATCTTGAGTTAAGCAAACACGAAAGTTAGGCGTCAAAATAAACAGGGGGAACATTTTCTGGGGTAATGCTTTGTTTAGGATGTAAGGATTACTGAAGTTTTTCTTTCATTTATTCGTTTATTTATTTCTGAGAAATACTAGTATATCTAAAAATATATATCGAACGTTTTTTGTTTTTGTAGCGAGTTGAATTAAATATTTTGGAGTGTAGTTAATTCAAAACTATGACTGATAATAACACAGATTTTTTTATGACGACAAATTTGACGCCTTACATTATTAAGTTATTTTTTGCACATTATAATAGTATCTTTTCTATCAGTACTTATATCTTTATTTCACTGTGAAAGCTTTAACAGTTACTCGACAGTAATCCTGTACGCAGTTTTCTTTTACACTAACAATGTATAGTAGATATTTTAGATGTATACTTTTAAAAGTTAGGAACATTTTGGGCTAAGAATTATCTGTACTGTACAGCCGTGTGGGTGGCCAGGGTCAAGGGGGCATTCAAGTACCCCAACAAGTGCAGTTAGCAGTTGGACGAGCCGTTACCAATGCAGCTGTCAATGAACTTGCCAACGCCTTCAAGTTTAACAAGTAAATCTTCATATCTTATTTTGCATATGTTTTTCTAGTGCTAACAATACTTGTGGCTTTTTTTATTAAAAATTGTGCTTTAATAGATTGCAAGCAACATCGAAATGCATTTTGAAAGTAATAATATTTATAAGAATAACAGGTTGCACACTTGGCTTTGTCATTTTTTTAAACAATACCGAGAAAATTGACATGGTCATAGCATGCACTAAATTTGAAAAAATATATAAAAATGCATTGTTAGATTAGAATTCACAGTTTACAAAAATATCTAAGTATTGCTTACATAGATTGCAATAAATAATATTCTTCACCAGTCAAGTATATACTAATGTGCTCTCTGTAACACGCACATTAAAAATGTTCGAGATCTTCCGTGTAGTAATAAATAGAAATTATTAGAACGCTAAAACCATTAGACAAACTTTTGTGTCTGAATGTCTATAATCAGAATATTGCACTCCAGCTATAGAATGTTACTTTTTATGTTAGAGCGTATCAGTACTTTAAATATTTTTAATGCGTTTAACAAACAGCGGTATTACCAAGTTTTGTAACTGTAATAAATTAAATGAGTGCGATAAATAGCTATTACATCTGTATTAAATCGAGTCAATTATTGACAAGTTGGCAGCGGTATAATAGTTATGTAGTTTAGAAAAATTATTTTACGCAATATTTAATTTTTGATATCGGTTCATTTTCTACCAAATGTTAACTTAGTTGCTGATGTCGGCCAAGTACAACCTGGACTTGAATTGGTGTTTTAATTTTACTGCTTTACGGTTTTTAAACAGAAAGTATAAAACAACCGTTTTTCACAATTTCCAGTTAGAATTCTGGCTAGGCGACGAGACAACTCATTGAAACTTGTAATACACAAATTGAATTGTTGATTGCAATCTTCAAAGTGAATTTGATTCTCAAACAACTGAAAGTAAAAGTAGTATAGTTTTTTGTAGCGCCGTTGTGGTGAAGGTTTTTGTTGTGACTAACAATTTATGTGCATGTTTTTGAAACTATCCAATAATTACAAACGTGTTGTGCGTTTTTTTTTGTTTATGTTAATTTTCAAGTCCAGATTATATTTTGTCTATACCTTTGAATACATTTTTTAGATTTAAATGCTAATGTTGTTAAAATTGATATGTCTAAAAAAGACACAGATCTATACTCGTATTTAAGAATACAAAATTATTATAAAAGTTGTATATGAATTTGCACTTTCTGTGTAATATAAGTATTTCAAAATGTTCTTATTTTCAAAAAGACACATTTGGATATTATGTATAACTTATTAATACTGTATTATGTAAATAAGAATACTTTTTCGAAAATACGACCATTTTGAAATAAGCGATGACGTTTAAAGTGTATTAAGATGCACTTAAAATTATATTGTAGTTACATTTCAATGTGTAAATATAGAAGTAATTATTAAATTTGAATTAATAACTCTTTCCACCTTTTTCCTTGTTGGGTCTTGTGTTTTGTTGTGGTGTGGGCATTTAAACAAATTTCTGCCTTTGCATTATTTGAAGAAGCTTCAAGTTTTTATGCTTGCTTGCACTTTTTATATAATGCTTTTTGAAGTCGAGGCAATAGTATTTAGCATTTGCAAGATTAAGATCCTGCACATAATTTTTCTTACATTTGGAAGTCTAAATTTGTTTAATGAAACACTTACGTTATTGTTTTAATTTAGATTCTAGGTTTTAAAAATTGCCTTACTTCCACGCGGAATCGTATAAAAAATTTAAACTTCTTTTAATACTTATGGAGTATATCAAGTTCTATGCGATTGTGGCAATGTATACATTGGTGAATTGGCTGAACTATTAATGTTATACTGAAATATACAAATGAAATCTTTGTTTACTTCGACTATTGCTGAACATGCACTAGACAGTTTTTAAAATAACCATTAAGAACTGGTTTTCAAGAAAAATTAGAGAAGCGATTGAAGTTATTCAACAACTTAAGTTTGAGACAATTGTTACGAGCTATCTGACACCTGGTTACACTTGTTTTCTGATCACTTTCTTCTATCAACATATCAATCTAGGTTGAGATTTTTTATGAAATTCCTTTAGACCTTTATGAAAGAAAATCTTCACATTTTCTTATTTTAGCATTTTCGTTTTTTTAAACTTTAGTTTTATTTTGTCATTTTATTAATTGTCAATTAAAGAAGAATGTTGATTACGTGTGTTTTATGATTAAAGCTTTGTCTAAAACGATGAGCCTTCATATTTTTGATTCATTTATTATTTAATTTGTCGTTATACTTTTATGTAGCTTTTTGTTCTAAGCCATAACATCAAACATTTTGTTTAAATTATTGGTTTACATAAAACTATCTCTTAAAAAATAAACTTTTTTTTAACCTTGCAATAACTGCTAAACAGATGGTATTTAATGGTTTATCTGGCTATATCCTCTTTATTTAACTTTAATTAACACTATTGAATTCTTCGTTCAAGGAGGGGCATAAAAAACTGCTCAGTTTCTCTTTATGGCGACGTTTCGTACACTAAATGTGAGCTCATCAGGCCACTGCAATTTATTATGATAAGTACATAACTATTTAATCAAATAACTTTAACAGTAACTAATTACAGATACATGTTTGTCAAACTTCGGAGTAATTGCTCAAATATTCTACGTAAGTTCTTACGTTAAGTGTTGTTCTGTTTATATCTGTAATTAGTTACTGTTAACTTAATTGATTAGATAGTTGTGTACTTACCATAATAAATTGCAGTGGCCTGATGAAATGCGCGAAACGTCGCCATAAAGAAAAACAGCAGTTTTTTTATGCCCCTCCTTGAACGAATAATTCAATAGTGTTAATTAATGGTATTTAATCCGAGGAGTATATGAGGGGAGGGAAGTCTCGACTTATTTTTTTTCTTTATAAATCTTTACATTTGGTATGTACACCACTACCTTGTTTTGTATACGAAATGCAATTTTATTCGAGACATTTACTATCCTTTGTATTTACTGTGTATTGCCATCTCTTTATAATTCAACAGTTCTTTCGATACGTCATTGTTGCTGCTGTTTAACTCTTATTTCGATAAAAAATTATTTGAATCTTGTTAAGAATAAAGAAGAAAATGTATATAGAAAATAATACACATACTATATTTTGCAGAAGTTTTTTTAGTCGTCGCAGAAAATAAGTGATACTCACATAAATAGGGATGTCGATGTCTTGAATATAGGTTTTTTATTATTCAATTCAGTCTTAGGTGAAACTTTTCATTCAGTTGCCAATGTAGAAAAGACTGTTGAGAAATATATGATTTTTTTAGCACATACTCAAAATTATATTCTGCTGGACAAACACGAAAAAGTAAAATGATACATTTGTATTGAAGATGAGGTGATTTTCTGGTTAACATTTGCGAATAACAAAAATTATGGTTGTTTTGATATTTTTGAGCGACGAATTAAAATTAATTTTCACTTACATTTTTGTTTCTGTGGTTCTGGCAAATGAGAACTAAGGCCCAGTTGCACAATCATGGTTTAAACTACGGTTTAACTAAACTTGGTTTAAGTTTAAAATTCTATCATATTATTGGTCAGCACAATAATATAACAGTATTTTGAAATTGAACCAAGGTTAAACAGTAGTTTAAACCATGATTGTACAACTGGCCCTATGTCACATTTAAAGAGGAATTTGTCACATATCAAATTGCTGCACATAATTATCTAAGACAAGGCAGTAAACTATTCTAAGGAATGAATATAGACGTTTCACATAAGGTGGAAAATACAAAAGAAACAGATTTTTCGGAATTAATTCTTTAAAGGAGGCACTGAAAGACTTACATTGAAACGATATTTTTTATTGACACCGTTCATACACTGTTCAAAAATATTTCAACTAATCTTTGTTCTACGTCCTACTTTTTCATTAATTAAATCTATTAAATTGTTGATATTGCTTTTAACATACATATGTAGAGATCGTTTCAAAACTAAAGAATGGTTGCGCAGAAACCAATTTTGTTCCGAGTGTCAATACACTATCCAACTGAAAAACGTTGGCATTTTTCATATGGCGTTTGGGGTGTTCACGTGTATTCCACATTTCAGCAGTAATAATTTATTCGTTTTGTAATGCATTTATTTTTTAGTCAAGTTAAAGATTACCTATTACATTAAAATTCACACATTGTTTACAGCTGATGTTTTTAGTTAGTTGTTTTTTTTTGCATAATCGGCAATTTCCGAATTCATCCGACGGCATTCTTTAGTTTTGGAACGAACTCTACTTTCTCGTTTTTTTCCCAATTCTTATTGACACTCGACGACTAAAGTAGAATGAAACATAACGATCTTTTTTACTTCTTAACTTATGCTTTGAATTTTGAAACTGTACACTACCGTTCTAATGTTTTATATCAATGCGTCGTTTCCCCACTTCTTTAGTCATTCTGCTAATTGAGTAGTTGTGGTTTTTTAAGGCTTCGTTAGCAATCATGGCTTTATAAGAACAGTTTTTATAAAAATTAGTGTAGTTTTCAGACTGTGCAATCACCAAAAATATTTAAGGACAATAACGTTACTATCGATCGTGATATGTACCAAATCGGTTTTCAAATTATTTTGCTATCACAAGTCTTGGTAAAGTAAAATAAAACACGAAAGAAACTTACACATAAGATTCTTTTCCTTGTTAATAACGTTTACACCTTTAACAAAGACATAATTATTTTAGTTACGAAACGTTTATTAATCTAATTAACCCTCTTTTCATTAATTTATGCAGTAAATGACGAACAACTCTTTTATAATAAACACGATCAACTGCTTTTCATAAGTGTAAATACGATTTTTTGCACCTAATAAGTTTGTGAATTAGCTAATGCAGGATCTTATTAATGCAAAGATTATCACGTTTGCCCACCTCATTAAATTAATTGTAACTTCTTACAGCCGTCCTGTACCGAATATTCCTCCTCGATTACCAGATCGGCCATACTCAGGGAGACCCAACTAGTAAATTAGTCATATTAGTGGGTTTTAAGGGACCACACGATGTATTTAATGTTTACGCGAAAGTTAATGGATGTGCTATTATCAACGAACTAGCAAGACGATGCACACGATTGTAGTCACTAGAAATAAAATTTTGATATCTATTTTTATACTGCAACTACAACTATGCTCATTCTGTAAATATTTGGTTAATTTGATATGGTTGTGATTGAACGTGTATCTAAAATGATTGACCAATACAGTACAATTATTGCAACTTAGATAATGGTAGTAACTATAAAATTAGTTTTCTTAAAAAAATGTTAATTGAAAATTGTGAAAATCAAAAATTTTACAATTTACGTAATGATTTGTCAATCATTAACGGAACGACATTTGAATGAATGCAAAAGTTTTTTATACATTAATATTGAGTCTGAAAAAAGTGCACTTATAATCGTTAGACTTATATTAAAATGATGCGTATAGAAGTTTTTAATTTTTTTTAACAAACTAAATTAATTAAACAAAAACCGAATGTTATAATTTTACTTTGTTCTTTGTGCTTAATTTTTTAACTAGGTAGCTAAAGAAGATTAAGAATCCATGAATTTTATATTCAATACAAGCTAGTCCGATTGTAGTATTATTAAAGTGATTTGATTATTATAGTGTATGAATTTTCACAATATTTGTTTATTAATGTACCAATATATAAATATATTTTTTATTTGTTACTTTCTATTATTTTGCAATTTTTTTCCTTTTGTCTAATTTGCTTGATTACTGTAGTGGTTATTTTGTTTTCCAAAAACTTCCTTCTCATTATTTTTATTTCTAAAGTTTTTGCGGTTCAAAACCCGAAATTTCCGTTTTCTCAAACGATCAGTTTAATAGATGCCACATAGGCTAAACGGAACCTTATCATAGAACGATAAAAATGAAATTGAAACAAATTAAGTTATAAGCGTTTTATTTGATATGCTGCAGTTTTAAATGTAAACAATTAGATTAAGCAATAATTAAGTGATAATTCAGTAAGATCTTCGAGTTTGAGCTAAATGCGAATTGAAAATTACTGGTGCTGAGCCAGTTTTGATACCTAATTACTGTACAACGTATTTTAGACGTTTTCTTTATAAAAATCTTGTTTTCTTAATTTAATTTAAATTCGTATTTACTTACTTAATTGCATTATTTACTTTGTTTTGTTTCCAATAACGTATTTTATGAATAATCGAATTATGAACTTTACTACATTTTCCAAACGTATAATGACGACTAAATGCTATTTCAAAAAAATGGTCGAATTGCTTGCTTACGTGAAAGTACTTTTTCGTATAGGCAAATGCAAATCGTTTTAACCGAAATCACTATCATGCGCTGTTATCAAGCATGGACTAGGGAATGTTAGAATCGTAGACAAGGAACTGAGAAGCGAAGGCAAATAAACGAGCTGCAGGACCGCCATCTTCGACTTATTGCAATAAGAGAACGATTTTCCAGTATCTGATTAATCGACGATTAATGGTTAGGTAATGAAGCTCGTCTTATAACTCTTAGAATAATTTACCGTCGAATCATAAGTTTCGGATTGCAATTCTATCGGACGCATCTTCTGCTACCACTGAAAGCTCAATACCTACATCAACGTTTGGAGTAGTGTAGATTACGACTCCACTGGAATGGCATACAATAGTCTTCAGTGATGAATCCAGATTCTTTTTGGGGATGCATGATGGCCGTATGAAAGTAAGACGAAAACGTGGGGAACGGTGCTATGCTCGATTTTCTGTTGAGCGACATGTGCACCACATTGGGGATTATGGTATGAAGTGGTATAGCCTATGGAAGTAAGTCTCGTTTGGTATTTATTCAAGGCAATATGAACGCGCGGCGATATGTTAAGGAGGTAGTATAATCCCATATTCTTCCATTTCTTGACACACTTTTGCAGTAGGATAATACCCGTCCCCACAATCTTAAACTCTTACCATGATCAACCAGATCTCCCGGCCTTTCACCTATTGTACACGTGGGGCATGGGTAGAAGATTGAGGAACTTAGTTTGGTATACAATAACTCAAGAGGAAATCGACTACCTGTTGGAATCGATGCCACGAAGAGTGAGAGGGTGTGAAGTCAATAGGGAAGATCAATACATTAAATAAAAATTGTGTTATTCTTGTGATGTAACCCACTCAAATTAAAACGCACGAATAAAAAAAGCAGCGACATCTCGCTGTTACTGTAATCGTTAACCTACACCTTCTACGTTATGTTAAGTTTGTTATACACAAACAATATTTTAAACAGAAGAAGAGTTAGTTAACTGACAACTTGTCAGTAGGTATTGAAGTCCTGGTAACAGAAGCAACCTATTTCTTAGCTGAATAGTCGGGACAATCACAAACAAGGGCCAAAAAAACACTCATATAATAAACACAATAGTATATTAAACAAATGTTATAAAGATGTACCACCTACCACTACCACCCTTAAGAATTGCATGTGCATTTTCGGATTCTTAGTTTTCCTTGTTTTTTTTCTCAGATGACGTCCGCGTAATTTCAGGCGTCTTTAATTGGATTTGAACTTAAACTGAACCATCTCAAATTAGACAAAGAAATTTAAGTAGCGTCCTGTTAAACAGAAAAATTTACATAACGCCTCTTTCAATGTTAATAATCTTCAAATTTAAGTATAAAATAGTTAATTTTTGCATCAGGTTTAAAATTTTTCTTCTAAATTTATGACTTCAGAGGATATGCTTTTGAGAATCAAAATGTTGTGTCGAAATAACATTTCCGTATGAAGATTAGCATTATTATTTGAGGTACCCATAAAAGTTTCGAACACGTAATTGTGTAATATAGGGTGTTCTCAGTGCAGAAAGTGTGGCGGTTCGCACCGGTTCGGCGAACCGGCCCACCCTGAAGCCACAGGTTCGGCGAACCTGCCCTGTTGTAGGTACAGCGAACCGGCCTGAACTGACGGCGAACCGCTAACAATTACAGAGTGAAATAAACACAATAAACAAAGTATAAAATCAACAAAAGCATTAAAATGTAAACAAACAACATAAAACATTATTGGTTATTTTATACTGTGGTTCAGGTAAGAAAAAAATCATGAATAAGCAAAGATTGAAAAATGAAAATCGTATTACAAAATTTTACAAGTTGACAATCTGAAAAATTCCATTTACAGAGCAAAATTTTTATTGCCACAATTTCCGGCTCTTCGTTTACTTGCGGTGTTGTTTGTACTCGGTCTTGTACCAACCATAAACAAAATTAACAGATGCGCCGTTATTTATTGTATTGTGTAACGCGTCTAAGAATTCAGATTGCGGCACTTGCCGTTTTCGTTTTATGAAGCTATTTAAAATAATATATTAGACGAGTGAGTCGAACGTCGAAGCTTCGTAACATCACTAATCAGTAACTTAGTCAAGTGCGTCTGTCATGGTAATTTCGTTATTTAAAGTTTAGGTAACAGTGAGAAGTGAAAGTGAAAAGTTTATATTTAACAGATTTAAAAAAAAACAGTGAATTTAATAATTGAAATAAAAATTAATTTAATAGTTAGAAATTAACGTGAATGTGAATGACTATCACTATGCCCAAAAGAGACCAAGTTAACCGCGAAAGAGCAAGAGTTTCTCAAGCAGTTGCTCAAAAGTGCAAAAAGATAAATGAATTTTTCGGCGGTTCTGCAGCGAAGAAGGCAAAATACAATACAACATCCAAAGATCAAGATTCGGAAGATGCTGTAAGCACGAGCACGCAAATTAACAGTGGCGCAATTGAAAGTGGAAATGAAAATTCAAACAATTTCTCAGAAAGTTCTAAATTTGATGAACAGGACGAACACGAAATTCTGAACACCTCGTTTCAGGCTCAGGCTTCAAATTCAAGTTGGGTTTCAAATAATAATGAGCATATATCGCAGGTACGTGGCCATTTGATCGAACCTTTTCTATTATAGCTTGCTATGATGTCCTTCCTTAATCCTTTATAAAAATACACTATTACATTAATTTGAAAATAATAGTAAGATTAATAGTAAGATTCTGAGCCAAATTCTGTTCATATATTTTAAAAAAATTTCGTAATTTGCAGTAGATAAAATATTGTCAAAACTCATAATAATAATTGCAATTTATGTGAACGATAAATTTAAATTAAGCACAAAAAATACTGTAGTGAAATTTGCTTCATTGCAGTGCTTGAATTTTATGAAGACAAATCATTTGAGAAATTTATTGAAACTATAACTGATAAGTTACTTTTGGAAAATGTTATTTAAGCGATTAAATCATATAATTCTGCAGGAATTTTCACAGAATGATAAAAACAACCTTCTTCATGATGAACACATTTCAAATGATTCAGTAACTCATGCTCCAGATTTTGGATTGGCAAAACAACCACAGCTCGTAATTGCAGATGGTGAATCTGCGATAAAGGTAATTATTGGTCGAATTTATTGGTTGTTTACTGTTACCAAGTGATAATTCAAATGATCACATTTTACAGCTTTTTGGTGCTGATCAGCCTACCCCAGAGAGTCCAGACGCTCAAATGGGCAACAAAGATACGCAGAAACAAATAATAGTTTTCCCGGATGACAATTCATTGCCGAAATGTTGGAACACCAACCAAAGAAATGAATTCTGCCGAAAGTATCCATGGCTCATCATCAAAAATGGCAAGCTTGGATGTTCTCACTGCAGAGAAGTTAGTCTTCTTAAGAAATACAAATCTTCCCTTACAATCAAACAAATAACACCTGCGCAGCAATGGGCAAGAGTGGAGGTCGAGAGTACAGCAAAGACAAGCTGATTCAACAGGCTTCTTTGAGAAAGAAAATTCGTGATCATGTCAATTCAAAATCGCACCAGACCACTGCCGATCTCATTCAGAAGGTGAAATCGAAGGACTTCGATCTTGACAAATATGCTGCGAACAAGCAAAAGAAGTTCCAGTTAACAACTGAACGCGTGTTTCGTACCGTGTACAATTTGGTAAAAAACTCTCGACCATATAAGGACCTTCCCTCAAATATTGACATGCAGAAACTTAACGGTTGTGATATGGGCACTATTCTCCACTCGAAAACGACATGTGCTAAAATTGCTGACTTCATTGGCGTTGAAATGCGTAGCAAACTGCTTATAGAGATTGTCCAATCGAACGCTAAATTTGGTATAATTCTTGATGAATCAACTTCGCTAAGTCAGATATCGTCAATCGCGATTTATTTGCGTGTCATTATTAAGAATTACCAGTGAATATGTTTCCACAATTGGTAGAACTTAATGATTTGTCTGCTAAAGGCATCTGTGATAAAGTCCTTACTACACTAAGAAGTCAAGGAATTCAGGAGTCTAATCTTCAACAAAGCTTGATAGGCGTAACTTGTGATGGCGCTTCAGTGATGCTTGGAAGAATAAAAGGTGTTGCTGAATTGTTGAGGCAGGATTATCCAAACTTGGTCATTTGGCACTGCTCTGCCCACCGCCTTGAATTGTGTGTTGGAGATACCATGAAAGAACTGAATCAAATCAATCACTTCAAGGTGTTTATCGAAAAGCTTCATGGTCTTTATACTACAAACACAAAAAACCAGCGAGAATTAAAAGAATGTGCGAACAACCTAGATGTGGAGTTGCTGAAGATAGGAAAAATTTTAAGCACTCGTTGGGTAGCCTCAAGCTTAAGAACTGTCCGTGCTGTGTGGGAAAACTATGCTGCCTTGTTTGCCCACTGCAAGGTAAGAACGATTTGCTTCTCTGGTATAATTTCAAGTTATTCGATAAGTTGTTGACAAAATGCAAATCAATTTTTTCGTTTGTTTATATGAAGTTATTCGAGCAATATAATTTTCTTATAGAAATCTGAATCAGACGTAAAACGTGCACGTCTTCTCAGCTCAGTTGAGCTCGTCATGAACTTGGGCCTTATGTATCACGTTTTATGTGAACTTAGTGAGTTATCCCTCGAACTGCAAAAACCTGACATTTCGATCATTGAGGCACATCATAGTGTTAATATTCAGATCTCGGTTTTCGAGGCGAGAGTGGACGATCCTGGACGTTTCGAGTCTGAAGCTCTGAATGCTGCTGGGAAATCAAAATTTGCAGGAGTCACTTTGCATGAAAGTGGTGGTCGAAACAGAGGTGCTGCAACTGTGATACCTCGCGCTCAGTTCTATCAAAGCCTGCAAAACAATTTGAGAAAAAGAATGTTTACGGTGAGATCTTCACATCCCAGTAAACACATAAATAGGGCAGACATAAAACATCTCAAGATAATTTTTCCATATTATGAATTGAAGTATATTTTTATTTATGTTTGGATCACGTATGCATGGTTTGTGTGATATGTTGTGTTATCAGCATACGTACGTTCATTAAAATCTAAAACTACTGTGTTTACTGGGATGTAGGTCGTAGTGCTGTTGATTCACAAGTAGATGAAAGTGCCTATGAACTGCTTGTGGAACAAATCAAGGTACTGTTTCCGATTTACTGGAACGATAATATCGGTATTCTTTATGGAGAGAATGAAGTTGTTGCTCTTTGTGATCGTTTTCGACTGAATAACGAAGCTGTTGTGAGGAGCTTCCGAAAGTACAAGCAAAGCAAAGGGAAAGTGATCGGTGCTGAACTTAATGACTTGCTGATGTGTATCAGGTGTATTCCAATATCAAGTGCTGAATGCGAACAAGCTTTCAGCGCAATGAACTTGATAATTACTGACTTAAGATCTTCAATGGGAATCGAAAGAGTGTCTAACCTTATGTTCATCTTGCTAAATGGACCACCACTGAGTTTGTTTAATCCCTCACGTTATGTTCGTTCTTGGCTTGCAAAAGGCAACCATGCTGCTACTGATATTACCAGTGTCGTACGTAAAGAGGAAACCTACGCATCTGATAAACTAGTGGTGTCGAAATTGTTCGATTAACATTCACTGAAATGATACTACGCTTGAATTTTATATTCCTATTCATTAGACTTTCATGGTGAACATTTCTCATTGTAAATAAAAATGTTATCAAACATTATTTTGTTGTATTATATTGTTATATTATTGTTATTATTATGATTGTATTAGTATCATTAATATTAGTATTGTTGTATAATATTGTTATAACCGATCAATTGACATATTTAATTAATCAAAATCGCAATTTAAATCCGCCCACGGCAATTTAATAAATATGCCCTATTTTGCGCCATTTGCCTTTCCACCCTTAAAAAGTGCCCTTTTCTTCAAAATGCGAACCGGCCCAATTTAATTTACACTTTCCACACTGGGTGTTCTGTATTAAAGATCAAAGATGCAGAACTTCAGAGGACCAACATTTGTAAGAACAATTTTAAAACTGCTTATAATTTTGCAAAAACTAAGTGCCTATAACCTTATATTTTTGTAAAGTATACTTGAAAATAATTATAAATGTATAACTTTAAGGACCTTACAACTTCTATAATTTTTTTAAAATATTTTGTATACTAAGGAAGATATTTTGTGCCAAAAAAAATGAACAATATAATTGTAACGAGATGACAGATCTGCCGTTTCTGAAAAATTTTTTCAATGTATGTATGTACATACATTGGTACATATATTGCATGAAATTTTCTTTCTTACAGATAACTATTATTAGAATTGTTAGTTTAACATAATTAGTAGTTTGGCAAAAAAGTAAACTAAAATACTGTTAATAAGCTATAACCTTGGTAAACGTTGTTAAGTTGATTTTATTCTCGCGTAATTCAAAATAGTTTTGAATAAAACTACGAGATAAAACCACAACGGAAAGGACATTAGGGGTAAAGCAATATCAATCAATTCCAGTTATCTTTTATATATAGTAACTTATACTATTAGATGGCTCTGCCGTTGAACGTTGCTCAACAAAAAATTAATATAAAATTAATTTTTCCATCTGAGAAAATTGTTCACCAAATTTGAATATTTTGTTTGAAAATTACAATTGAATTGTATTAATATTAAAGAAATTAAAATATTAAGCTATAGGGTTAAAAAAAAAGTTGACAGATTCGTCAAATTAACAAAGATCTTATAATTAATACCAACACTTTATACACTACTTTTGTTATTATTCCACATAGTTAACAGCAAACGGTAGATTATCAGTTATTTGTTGCACTAACACAATCGCAACAGAGCAGTAAATCAAATTAGATAAACCATCTTGTCTGACTAATGTAGCAGGCTTTACAATTTCATTCATAAATAATATTAGAAAATGCTAATAAATCTTTTATATAAATTTTCTACGTTTTACCATAAAATTTACATAAAATTGAATTTTTGTAATTATATTTAATCTAATAACCTAAATCAAAAGAGTAATGTTTTACTCCAGCCTTAGGGTATTGTTTTTCAGCTACTGCATGGAACCATACTATCTTTTCACATATCATATACATGACAAACAAAGTACCAAGAAAGCCCAGGAATTGCGCCAATTGAACTTTGAGAGGAACTCTGTGCCTCATACTGATGTCATAACGATGTTCGGCATACATATCTTCCTCAGCCTGAATCTATAACAAAGTGTATTAATTATTGTCAGTAAATTTGAATTGATCTTAATTACTGTTTCATTAAAATTTCTTTTAGAATCGGGTATATCCCATGGATAAAAGGGATCTCTAGCATCAGCTGACTGCACTGGTAGCTTAGGATAGTCCCCACAACCATCACCATTATCTATATAAACTTGATATTCTGATGGTAACAAACCATATTTCTTAGCAGCTGTTATATGCTCGTCGGCAGTTTTAGGGTAAGGGCCAGGTTTATAATCCTTGTTCCAATCTAAATCAAGAATTATGTAACATAACCTGATTTTTAAATACTACTTAATCTTACGATTTCGTACTGCTGTAAACACTAATGGGTGTTTTTTTCTTAACAAACTAAACACAACAGTACTTCTTGCTAATGCCATATTTAATTCGAAAGATTTATTTTATAATTTGCACTAAATTCAAAATGGCTTTTGTTTTTTTTGAACTACCAATAAATACAGGCGGACTACTTTACAAAAACTATACAAAACAGTTCATCAATACAAGTGTTACGTATATTTGAATCAGATTTATATATTTCTTTTATTTACCTACTAAAAATTATATTAAAACATACTGAACTATTTTTTCCAAAATTAACTAAGTTTTTATTTACAAAAAAAACATAGAAGTACTAAGCATAAATTATACGTCTATGACTGTAAAAAACGTTGGCGAGAAAAAAAAAGATTACGCGACAAAAAATTCAGCACAAAACCAAACATTTGTTATTATTCATAACGGGTTAACAAAGTAAGAAATTTTAAAAAAAGTTGAAAAAGGATGTTAGAAGACAAAGTATGACATACAGTGTAAATCGTTTAGTAATAAGTAACTCAAAGGACATGACATATTTACTTTTTAACCAAAGTTACTTGGAAGCGTATTGTTAAAAACTAAACAGTTTCTTGTTTAAAAATCATTTTTTATTACACATGTAAAACTCATTTTTAGGTGTTTTATAGAAAAAGGAAAAATGTAAAGTGTATATTGTAGAGGCTGCGTATACTTCAACTTTTAAGAAAATCAGGTAAATACAAGTGTTACCTGTTATTTCAGTGCATATTTAATCTTAAATCTTTAAAAACAAAAACTTATTTTTGTAATCGAATGTTTACCTACAAAACATGTATACAAATTTCTTGAAAAAGTTTATCAGAAAAAACTTTAAATGTCTTTTTTACCTTAAAAATTATTTATTAACCAAACTGACCGAACTCAATTTACTAAACAATTTATGTTTACAAGTACCTTGTTTTGACTTATGACCGGACTGTAAGAATTTTTACTTTATAAACGTTTTTACTTAATAACCGACTTTTATACTAAGCGTTTTGTCCTACAAAAATCAATGAAGTGACGGTAATCAACAAAAAGAACTGCTTAACAAAGTTGAAAATAATACCAAAAAAACTTAAAGATCCCATCAATTTAAATAGATCTCTTAACAAGAAAAACTAATTAACAAGAAACAAATTAAGAGATAAAAACCTAAATAATAATAAACAAACAGTATAAAGCATATAATAAGTGGAAAAACAGCAAACAAAAGTAACAAACATAAAATAAGAAAGGCAATAAAATCACTGCAAAAATTAAAAAAAAAATGGAGAAGAGAAAGTAGTTATAGCTAAATGATTGTGGTAACTTATGAAAAAGAGCACGATTTGTAAGTTATTACAGAACCAAAAAGTCGAAAAAAATTAAAAGAAAACAGTTTAAATGTGTATTAGTACTATTAGTCCGTTCCTGTTATAAGCTGTTATTGAACTTTGGTAGTTCGTTCGACACAGAGCTGACCTTTGTGATTGATAGTTTAACCTATAAAATTTTGTGTTACTTTACAGTATTTATATTACTTTGTTTTTTCTTTTCATGCTTAAATTTTACAATGATACATAGTTTGTTTATTATAAACTCTTCAGGGTACGTAAAAGAAATAGTAATAATAAAGAATTTTTAACATTAAAATTTTAAGGGATGTTTTTTTGGAAAAACATTGGAGAAGTGTAATATCTCGATCAGTTTGTGATTATTATCTTGAAGCACAAAGAGCAAATCCTAATGATGTACCACCTGTTATTGATACGCCTCATCATTATCTTTTATCAATTCAAAGAGGTGGTATAAGTTTGGTAGCTGTATGCAAGAGAGAGGTACCACCACTATTTGTTATAGAATTTTTACACCGGGTTGTCGATACATTTCAGGTACTTTTAAAGCATATATACTCCTTTATATGCATTTTTTTATAATTTTAGGATTATTTCTCTGATTGTACAGAAAGTATTATCAAAGAAAACTATGTGGTAGTTTATGAGGTAAGTTAGAATTGTTAGCCGTGCCTAATAAACTTTTGTATATTTATTGTATGCATTGACCAGTGAATTCAATGTTTGCTTGCATACTCCATCAAACTTTTTAATTATTTTCAAAAACCCCTTTGTGAGATAAATAATATTGTAATGTTCTTATTATTTATTTTCTTGGGATAAAGTAACAGTAATAAAAAATGTAAAAATTCATGTTATTTATTTTTTATTATCGAAAAGCAAAGAATTACTCTTTGTGCGTTAAGTACTGAAAAGTACAAAAACCTTACTAGTAGACAATTCAATAAAAAGTGAAACTTAAAAAAAGAAATCGGTTTTAAAAATAATCCATTTACCAAAAAACCGATAATTGGTTAGTTAGTTAAACAAACTCATTTTTAAAGTGGTTTAATAAAGCAATATTTAAACTGCTGTGACAAATTGTTTTTTAAAGATGTAACGATCTGATTCAAGAGATCAGTTTTGAAAAACTGGTTAGTTGAGTAGTCAGTTTTTGGTTTTCGAACATAACTGGCTAATCGATTACTTGGTAATATCATTTTTATTGCAAAAATAAGCATGTCTTTATGGTCTAAAATTTGAATAAGTTGCAAAGAAACTTTTGTGCTGCCAACACGAGCACACATACGAGATTTTGGATTAATAATTTTACCCAGAAATTACTGAATTACCATTAATATCTCACTTGTAGACGCCCTGATTCTACAAAACTGCTATTCTAAAGTTGGTGTTTTGTTTCAGCTTTTAGATGAGATGTTAGATAATGGTTTTCCATTAGCAACCGAGAGCAACATACTTAAAGAGTTGATAAAACCACCAAATATTTTACGAACAATTGCTAATACAGTTACAGGCAAATCGAAGTATATATTGCTTAAAAACATGTTTGTTAAATAAAACATTATTATTTACAGCGTGAGCGACTCATTACCGACAGGACAACTCTCTAACATTCCATGGAGACGAACAGGTGTTAAATACACTAACAATGAAGCATATTTTGATGTTGTTGAAGAGGTAGATGCGATTATCGATAAAGCGGGTGTTACAGTGTTTGCAGAAATTCAAGGATATGTAATTACTTTTTTTCTAAATTATTGAGGCATAACAGTTGTCTTTTTTAGATTGATTGCTGTATAAAGCTAAGTGGAATGCCCGATCTTACATTATCATTTGTCAATGCTAGATTATTTGATGACGTTAGTTTTCACCCATGCGTGAGATTTAAAAGATGGGAGGTAAAAGTAAAAGTAATTTTTTTGGTAATTATTAAATTTTTAACTGACTTATAGGCAGAACGAGTTCTATCATTTATTCCACCAGATGGTAATTTTCGATTAATGTCTTACCACATTAGTAGTCAGAGTGTTGTGGCTATTCCAATCTACGTTCGGCATAATTTGTCTATTAAAACTGGTGAACAGGGACGTTTAGATTTAACTGTGGGACCTAAGCAGACGTTAGGACGTGCTGTCGAAGGTGTTAGAATTGAGGTGTTGATGCCCAAATGTATCCTAAATTGTTGTCTCACTTCTAATCAGGGAAAGTACAATTACGATCCCGTTTCAAAAATATTACATTGGGAAATTGGACGCATAGATGTCACCAAACTTCCAAATATACGTGGAACGGTAATATGATTATATTGAGCGTGTCTACAAATTCCACTTCATTCTTATAAAGTAGACTGTCTTGTTTGCAATACATTTTGTGAGGAGATGTAGACACGCTCATTAAAGAAACGTGTTTATTTATTCATTCAAACTATAGGTTTCAATTGCAACTGGTGCAAACACGACGGAGCTGAATCCATCTATAAACGTGCATTTTACTATTAATCAATTAGCAATTAGTGGTTTGAAAGTAAATCGTTTAGATATGTACGGAGAAAAATATAAGCCTTTTAAAGGAGTTAAATATATTACAAAAGCTGGACGCTTTCAAATTCGAATGTAATCAATATCTTAAGTCTCTAACTGTATACATTTACATAACATCTATTTTTTATCTTAAAAGATTTATTTATATGCAATGAAATATTTTATTAAAGATTAAAGCACTTAACCAAGTTTCGAGTTTTCAAAAACTAATACGTAGTATCAGAACTCAATTCATGGTATTATAAATAGGCACGGACAAACGTGTATCGACTCGATATCAAATATAGAGTGACCTTTCGTCAAGAGAAATAAAGTGAAACAGTACCTAACACTTATTTCCGTAAACTAGGTTAAATGGTGACATTGGGAAAAACCGTTTGGAAGATAACTACAATAGGAATTTGTTGACCAAACTTGGCAGAAAGGTTTAGCTACTTAGAAGTAATAAATGATTAAAATTGTATTCAAATGAATCAAGTGATAATGGCATATCTGATTTTTTTTATACTACTTCATTAACGTGTGTATTACGTGTGAGTTTTGGTTAATTTTAATATTGTTATCTGTAGTGGTTTTTCGGTTTAACGTGTTTTAAGAGTGTGATTATGCCTAGAGTGTGACAGAGGTCGAATTGTCGGCTTACGTGAAGGTGGTATTCCATAAAGGGAAATTGCAAATCGTCCTAACCAGAACCAATCCACTATCCACGATCAATGGTTAGGTAATCAAGGTCGTACTGTTACCCTTTCAACAGTTTATCGTCGAATCGGAAGTTTTGGATTGCAGTCCTATCGGGACTATTGGGGATGCATGATGGCCGTACGAGCGTCAGACGAAGAAGTAGGGGGATCGACGCAATGTTTAATTTTCAGATGAGCGGTTTGGTATTTATCCGAGGCAATATAAACGCTCTGCGATATGTTAACGAGGTTATAGAACACTATATTCTTCCGGTAGGATAATATAATCAAATGTTGATTTTTTTAAAATTAAATTAGATCAATTATTTTCTGAAATTTGCACGTTGAGCAAACATATATAAATCAATTATGTCTTGACATAGATATTTGGTTTGACGAAATTTATCTCTAGTTCTACCATACATAATGTTTCCACTATTTTTAGTTCTTTTAGTAGACTACATACTAACATATGTTCTACGACAAGAGCGATAACATTTTGTCTTACAAACATTCTTTGGCAGTATAGTTACCTCTCTAAGATTTTCCAAAAGGTTTGTTGGTATTCACAAAGCTTATTCGTGCTAAAACTCTTTGACAACTTCTCAATTTCTAATAAATAAATAAAATAATGTTAAGCTGATTTGATAATATTTTATCTAAACAGGAAATTATATGATAAAAAGGATCAGTGCTGGGTGTGCAAAGTTATCTGTTAACTATAGCTTTCTTCTTTATTATTAAAGCTACAAATTGAGTTAAACTAACAAATTTTAAGCATTTTTCTCGTAGATTACGACAGAAGAATTTTATATAGGGTTTTAGTGATATTTATAAAAATACTTTTTTAATGGAACACCCTATATATTTTAAAATATTTAATATGACATAAAAATTGTGTACTCTGTGACATAAATTTCTGAATAACAAACATTTTATGCACTACTACTTTAAATTTAAAAATAAACAAATAAGAAGCTTTTATATTCTATAATCTATCTATAGCAATAAACTAATTTAGCAAATGTTTCTGAATACATATTATGTACAATAAGGTATAAATATTATACCTCATTGATTATGTATGTGTGAATATGGTGTATAATTTCTCTGATTTAGTCTTTGCACTGGTGCAAGAACCCGTAAGCCAATTATGTCGCACCAAACATTGAGACTTAGGGGAGTCGGTTGTCCCTATGCAGCCAGTGTTAATTTGACATATTTAAGGTACATTTTTCTCAACAACTATAAATGATAAAGACTTAATTTTTTTTTAGTTGATAGATAGTTGTTTTGCCTACATTTTAACATGAGGGTTTACAGAAAAAATGTTTCTATTTTTTTCAATAATTTTATTTCCAACCTTTCAAATTTTTTAGATTTTATTTTTATTATAAATGTCCGTAACTATGGAAATTCTAACAAATACTAAAAACCTTCATGTTAAAATATGTATTAGCATAGAAGGAAAACATCTGTAAAAAATTATTGAGATATCTCTTTTAGTTTCTGAGATAAATGTACCTTTATGTAAAAAAAAGTCATTTTTCAGGAGAGCGAAAACAAAATTTATACTACTTTTTCTTATAGATTTAATACATTCCACTTCCATAACTTGAATTTTCTGCATCTTCTTGTTCTTCATATAGGTCTTCAAGCTTTCTTTTAGCTAAACTAGTCTTTTGGTGGCATTTTCTGTTGAGTAATTCAATACATTTCTCACTTTTGTTTATTCGCACTTTATCAAGTTTACGCATCACTTTGACACAATAATTGCCTGGTGTGATTCCTAAGCTACTTAGAACTGAACACTTAGTGATATTGCCTTTGTCGAAACTAGATATAGCCTCATAAACACCTAGCTTCAAATTATTTAGCATGACAAAGTTAATTTTTGGATTTCTGGACCATATAACACTATTGACCGATTTAATTGGGTTTTGCGTACCACCATGTAAACACTTCTTCAATAGGTCATGATTAGCCAGATGATTTTATCTGTTCCATAACAGCAAATGATAAATGGGTATGTTTGTCATGATCATACTGGATTTTATTTAAGCCTGCTTGTTGGTACTACTAGGCTAGGCTATATGTAAGGTTTTATAAAAATATATGTAACTTTGGTTTTAGTAGGCAGAATTTAATAAACTTGGTCTTAAATTAATCCTAAAATATCATGAAAAAATAAAATGTAAAAAACAAAAAATCGATATTTTTGACCAAAATTGACAACCGACCCCCCTTAATCCATTTTACATATTTTTACTTTCCTATAAGGAAAGTATAGCAATCGCAATTTTTTTGGATAATTTTACGTTTCAAGGTTTCTTGAATCAAAAATTTTTTTTAACATTAACAGTTTATTAGATATTTGATTTATAATTTAAAATGAATTCTAAATATAATCTAGGTTCGAATCTTGCCTGCGACGATTTGTTTTAGAAAAAAACTTCATATCTTGAAGGGAAAGCAAGATACGTTAAAAAGAAACAATTTTTACTGATTTACTAAAGGGGATAGTAATATCGAGACGCACAAATATAGGGGTTAATCAATATGACAACAAAATCGAGGAGAAAATTTTCAAAAAAATTATAGCGTGCTAGGAAGTCAATACAAACGTGTACATATCAGTTTAAAGTGGGTAGGATGAAAAAAATTTTAAATAAAAATTGTCTAATGTGTAATAGTTCGTACTTTTACTATTATTTCCTTTAAGCAAATACAATTATAAACTTAAGTTTTTTGAATTCTCTATATTATCTTGACTTAGATGTTTCTCTTCATCAATTTGAAAATAAAAAATATGTAGATATTTTTTATAAGAAAGTCGTGTGGTAACCACACCAGTTTTTTAGATGGTTGGGCGCAAATGAGCACAATATTTTTGGGGTGGGCACTGTAATTTATGTAAAAATATTTAAAAAAAAATTTTTAAAATATGTAAATTATTTCATCTTCACTAATAAAATTAATTTCATTAAAAAATAGTTTCTTCAAATTTCAGTGGATATACTCCGATAAACAGGATGGGCATGTGCTTACACAGCCCTCCTCTGGCGCTGCGTCTATCCATAAATTTAAAGTAATTCTGCTGTTCTTTCTGCATGTCCGGGAAGTAATGTCTAAATTTTCTTCATTTTATAAAGATGGAAAATATGTTTTGTTAAAATCATATAAACAAACGGTACTCTTTTACAGATTCAATTCTCGTGTAACGTCTCGAATAGATTTTTCCAGAAACGTTTCAAACTATGAAAATTTACCTTAAAAAGTATAACCGTTGTGAAAAATCTGAGATAGCGTTTGGGTAAATGGTAATGTCTAAGAGCATTTATTAAGTTATTTCTAGAAATGACGTATGGTTCCATCATATCGCATTTTTCTGCATGTGTAAACAGCATTTGTTGGCAAATTAAAAAAAAATAGTAGTAAGAAATTGCAAAAACCACATACACTAAGTTTATTTTGTTGCCAAACCTAGAGGCGTTTCACTATGTTGTGAACTGTGACCTTGAGTCGAAAATTGGAATTAATAAACTAAAAGTCAAAAATTTGACAAGGCTATCTGAATTCCAAAAACGTTAGTCTATTTAAAAAGCACTCACGTCAATAAAAATTAAAAATAATCATATATGTATTTATTAAATAAAAATGAATTTATTTTATAATAATACTTAAAGACTATTAACAACAAATACAACGATAAAAGCAAAGATAGATTAGAAAAAATGTGCCGGCGAATGTTTGTAAGACTAATAATAACAATATTCTGACAATATATTCTGACATACAGACTACAGCGCCACAGTTCACGAGATCCTAAAGGACGTCTACCTACCGTTGTTTTATAAAACGAACATTGCTAACTTGATTACATTATCGTTAAATATCACAACCTTAAACGCTTTTCTTTTGTTTATTTTTAAAATTTGAAGTAGTAAGACATTTGCTATTCAAAATTTTATGTCCTTTTAAAATACCCAAAAAGACGTTCCATTAAAAAAAATGTATTTTTAAGAATATTTCTAAACTCAGATGTTTGTTTTTTTTTTTAATTACACTGTTGTAATAAACGGAAAAATTGCTTCAGCTTTGCTAATTTAACCCAATTTGTAGCTTTAATAATAAAGAAGCTAGTAATAGTAAACAGATCATTTTGGACACCGTACATAGACGAGACCAGCTTGAAAGTCATTGACTATATTTTACTTTTTCTTCTTTCTTTCTAATATGGATAACCATATTTATGCAAGCTGCTGCCTGTTGTATACCTTCCCAATCTACAAGGAAACATTTTTGAAATGTTTTTTTCAACGTTTTACAAAAGATATATTTACATTTTTAAAAACATTGCAAAAACGTCTTAATGGCCAGAATTACGTTGCAAAGTCAATGTTAGAAAAACATTCTAAAAATGTTTAAAAAACATTATTTATAATATTATTTATATATATATTTTCAATATTTTACAAATGTTACATTAATGTATAAAAAATGTATAATCAACGTTTTTTTTTTCAATATTGCAATATACTTAAGAGCAGTTCTACAATCATGGTATAAATGTAAGTTTAGTTATACTTGCTTTAATTTTAAAATACTGACATATTTGGCTGTTAGTTTTATTTATACTAGCCAATAACGACAGCATTTTACAATCAAATTAAGTATAACTTAACTCACATTTATACCATTATTATAGAACCAGCTCTAAAATGCTTACAAAAGATAAGTAATACAATCATCGTGTAGTCAGTTTCATGTGGCTGTAAACGCATTTGATGCCTATAACAAAAATTAACACATTAACATAAAAGTAAAACAAACATTATTCATGTAATTACTTTATATTAATTGAAATAATTATAATAATCCTCTCAAAAGTTTCCAATTAATTAAAATTTTTTCTATTTAATGAATAGCATCCTTCAGAGTGGAAAAACGACAACAATAGAAACAACCTTTATCTGTTAACGCCTGAACAATAAAGGTTGTTTTTATTGTTGCCGTTCCTTCACACCGAAGGATATTATCTATAAAATAAGAAAACTTTTTACTACCTCTTTGTGTAAAAACGAAAACCAGAACTAACAATCCAAGATTTTGAAACTTTGTACACACAAAAAAATACTGAAAAAATTACATACCAAGATTAATTGGTTATTGAGCACGTTCAAATCTCCCATTTGGCTAACATCGTATCAATTTGATAACCTTAAAACATCACAAAGAATGGAAATCATAAAGTACATAGAATGAACGTTTTAGTGTACCACTGCTGTAACAAATAACATTATACTTCAGCAAAATTTCTTGCAACAAAAAAACAAAGAAAAACGTACCATAATAAATGGTGACATATACTAAAAGTATCTATTTGAGTTTCACTAGAACGCGAATTAGAAAACGATTAAACTGATACACTAACAATACATTACACAGCATAGCGAGTAATTGTTGGAAATTGTTGATTCTTTGAAGCTTAAAATATAATGCAATTATAATATACAAAATCGTCATCTTTTCACGCAGATACTGGTACTTTGCGCAAATGCGGTTATTAAGTACTTAATTCAAATTTGCAAGAAAGTTTTTAGAAAAACGAAAAGGTGTAATAGGTTTCTATTAATAATATGTAACAAAATTTCATATAATTGTGTTTTTGTTACAATATATAAAAGAAACAAGTGTATAGGTGAAAGCAAGCAAAAGTATGATTTCCAATAAAGTAAAAACGTTTTTTATGTTACTAAAAAATGTTTTAGAATACATTTTTAAAGTATTTCAATATCAATGTTTAAATGAAATATTTTTAAAACGCAAGATAAATATTTTTTGGAAAAACATTTTTTATTTCGACTATTTTAAAACGTTGTAACGTTTTTAAAACATGAAAAAAACGTTTCCTTGCTGATTGGGTTCTTATGCCTCTTCGAATGTAGGCGTCCAACATTCTTTCCAGCGCTTTGGTGGTTTGCTCTGAGATCTTTTTCCGAGAGGGTTGTTTACCCTATCATTTCTTACTAGTCTGTTGTCTTGTATTCTAATTATGTTTATTCCAGTATTTCCTTTGTTCCTCGCCTATTTCGCCATTACCTTAGATTCCACACTGTTGTTTACGGCCCTCGCTTCTTATTCTGTAGGTAATGTTTTACCCATGGATGCTTCTTATTATTTTCATTTTAACTACTCTTACCATTAGTTGCGTCTTGGAAGTGTCTGACCTTGTTTCGGTCGTAAATGTTATGATGGGACGAATCGCAATGTTGTATGTTCTTATTTTATATAATAATGATGCCCCCTAAACGATTATCACAAGATTATGATGATATAACAGATGGAGAAATGGAAGAAATTACACCCATCATTATACCAATAAGTTTTATGAGAATTTATTAATTTTAATGACTAATATAGAATTCTCTAAAAAAAGTTTTGATTGACTGTTGTATCAATATGTATATTAATCTGCTTAACGTAGCCAGAAAAAATTGACGTGTTTTATTTTTGACTGGTGCCTACCTTCCACATCGAAGGATCTATTTAAGATAAAAATGCACTATCATAAAATAAGTTTTTGGAGGAGTTTTTATATCCTTACCTTGTAGTAAATGTATACTAATATTCATTTGTTGTAAGATCTGAATGGTCTTCTATCTAAACTTTTGCTTAACCAAAACATTGAAAATTCAGCGGAGGAAGATCGAATTAATGGAAAAGTTAATTTTTTTTTAAATGTAAATAAGTGGGACATACTTAGTAACAATGAATTAATTTTATAAGTGCATCTTGGTAAGAAAGTTTGGCTACCTATCAAATGTTTTGACAATGATATGTTAAAAAAAAAAGATATCATTTTCATTAAAGAATTTGCATATGCACTGTTTGGTGAAGATACACTAATACATTCGTCAGTTACCGGAAGTGCCTACAAGTTATCTTAACTAAAAAATTGCCAATATTGTTTATATAGACGTTTCAGATTTACATTATTCATTTTTAGCGCGTGTTATACAAGGAAATTTTAATATTAACGACCTATTCGTTGCGATTAATAAGGAATTTTCAATAGAAAACGAAATAAATGGTTTAATATTTCGAATTCGCAAAGAAAATACTATATAGCGTAGCTTTTTTATTGGTAATTATTTATTATAAAAGCATACGTTTTTATTGGTTTTAATGAGTCTATTTGCATTAAAGGATATTTATCTATAAAAATGTATGGTTTTCTATTGGTTTCTAACGGAATAGCATAATAAGTCGATAAGTATTTTATTACTAGATTTTAACAGTTTTAAATGGATAATTACCAGGACAAAAACCTGTATAGAAACTGATTGATTAGATCCAATTACATAAAATCTTATTGGTTTCTATGTGGCATTTTTCATAGGGATGTACACAAAAATGTTTTTTTTTATGTGTAACACCATGATCTGTCATACTCATAAACAACACGTTAAAAATTCACAGGCAAAAGTGTGATCATATAACAGCGTAGCTGATGTCTTACTCTCCATTACTTCGTAATAATTGTCGGCATTTATTTCCCCTCTACCTGAATATGCATTTCTGGAATTAACAAGTAGATTACTTATTTAACGCAAAAGTCTTTTATGAATGCTTCACGGGATAGCGAAGTGGTGCCGGATTCCTATCGGTTAAAATCACTCCTTTTTACATTGTTTTGTTCTTCTTTAACTCAAGGAAACATGAACATGTTTAAATTTGTTTCGCCATTTTATTCTGTTGATCAAAACAACACAATCGCCTGCACTTACATTTAACATCTTTAAACTAAATGTAGTAGACAAGCCTTAAATTAAATAAAAAAAATATCTTTTCAAAAACTGCTCACACACTTGATTGTATTATACAAGCGAGTTAAAAAAACATTACTGGTGATACCAACGAGGTTACTGCGACGCAAAACGTCGAGGTTAGCCAATGCTCGAAACACCAATAAAGTACTTAATCATTATTTTTTTTTAAATTTATACTTATTAATATTTTTAATTTTTATAATTATCTATGCTTTTTCAAATTTTTTTAATGTTTATTATTGGGTCGGAAGGTGACAGTTTTCACTTCCCACCCACGACTGAAAAGTGATTTTACAGTCATTTTTTAACATTGACTCATTGACAATTAACTAAAAAACATTTGAAAACATTAAAAAAAAGAAACGAATTCAAAAAAATTAAATGCATCAAATAAAATAAACAAAAAGTAAAAATAATGATTGAATTTAGTTACAATTAAACGATATTTTCATTTAACACGATCTAACTAGTCATCTACCAACACTTGATATATTTGTTTAATATTGATTTACATAAAATTAAGTGTGGATTTAGTCAATACAAAATCTTCAGTTGAGTATTACAAAAATCTCGAGTACATTTTGGTTTTGTTACTTTATCCTAAAATTAAATTTAACAAATTACTAAAGAAAATGTGATCAAATTAAGATGGGAATACACGCTTACAGATAAGAATCAAAAAAGTATATTTTTACAAATTCTGTTTAATTTTATGCATTTTGTTTGTGTTAAATTTTTCTCTGTCCTTGTGGATTGTAGTACGTGTTTCTTAACGATGACTTATCTAACATTAGATATTTCATGCTGGTACCTATATATTGATTTTCATTTCATTCTATCAAGTGTTAAAGAAAAGGACGTATATCTGATGACAATCTGGTTCCTTAAATGTGCATATGATTCATGTGGTGACTTGTTTATTGTGTTGAAGGGATTTTCTTTACTTGTTTATTAACTTAAATTTCTCTATTGAACTTGTAGTTTGGAAATTGTTTTCTAATTAGTAATAGCGTTGGTAATAATTTGAAAACAGCAACATTCTGCTGTTTACTCTAGGTATTAAAACTTATTTTATACATCATTTCGTATTGCTGCATAATAATTTTATCTTCTTTGTTTGGAAGAATAAATAACAGCCGGTTGTTTAAAGAATTCCATTTAATAAATTAGTTAATGATAAAGTTCAATTACGTTTCGCACTACTAATGCTTTTTCAAATTCTTTACAATTTTGTTGTTGAAATTAATTTGTCCCTTAATTAAATAAAAAATCTGTGATCCGTAATGAACATGGGTGAGTATTTCTGTTAGTTGGCTAAATGGTAAATTGTGTGTTTTTTGTCTTCTATAATCCATTTTGTTGATTATGATAAATATGTTTTATTGATAAAGTGTTGTTGTAGCAATTGATCCTCCGTCAATTGTTTGTAATTGATTAAAAAATGTTTAATGCTGATGGTTTTAAAGTTTTTATCTTCTTTGTTTGGAGGAATAAATAACAGCTATAATAATTTTATGTACTTAGTTTGTATTATCCATCACAATTTAATTTTAATAAAGAAAACTCATACTGTAAACAAGAAAAGCCAAGATTATTTTTTTAAATTAATAAGAGATCAGTACAACGAAAATTAAAAAAACAACAAAATCTTTTAACATTTAAAAAAAATTTAATAAATGATATTTTGGTGGTTTAATGTTTATATTATAGACGTACATATCTAGTCGATAATTTATCTTACGCTTGTTTAAACAAAAAATTGTGTACAATATTTTTGAAAACAAAAACAAAAATTAGTTATTTTAAACAAAATAATGGAAAGGAATTTACATATGTATTTGTAGGTGTAAAAACTTATTTACTGTATAAGACTTGTAATTTTAACGCATGGTTTAAGATCTGCGGTTACTACCTCTTAGAAAACATTTGTGGTAATAGTATTAATGATTCAGCAAACGTAAGCTATCGTGACCTTTTTTGAATTCTTTTGTTGATGATACGGTCGTCATTTTTTGGAGCATTATTTAGATAGGATTTTTTGAGAGACTAACAGCGGTACTGCTATTATCAAAAAATTGCTAAAAACGATTTACCTGCGCAAACACATTAACAATACCGTAATTTTCTTATTTATTTTGACTTTTGCTGGTCTACCGGTTGCCATATTATTATTTTTGATACCGCAGTTGCACGGGAGATTGCTGCTGTGTTTTATAAGAACAACGAAATGGCATTACTTATACTTGCACTAAAGCATCAGCTTCTCTTACTTAGCTGTTAGACAATTAAAACCAAAGGTTAAAACTTCTTCTTCCTCTTACGTTAAGCCTACTGGTTTGTGTTCTCAGGCTTATTCTGCGAGTCCTGGAAATTTGACTGCCATGTCTCTCTCCACCTCTTATAAGGTCTTCTTGGATGACGCCTGCTATCTACCTTACCATCCCTGGCATCCCTTACAATTCGTGATATTGTGTATGTGGGTTCGATGGTGTATTATAAACTTCACTCATACTTTTACTTTTTATTTATGTTTAGGTAACAACATGGTAACAAAAGATGGATTACAAGAATAATGCTGCTTTCTTATACATGCGCTCTACTGCGCTCTTTTTGCTACGTTGCCACGTTTCCTTTTGGAACATAACACTCCTTTCCCTCTTAAATGAAAAGTTCACTGTAACTTAAATAACAACAATAAATGCTTAACTAATTTGCACATGATGCTGCTTACAAAACTAATGAGTAAGTACATACTACTAAATAAAGAATACCATATTAATCTAAGTGTTACAAATCCATTTTAACGGGGGGTTTTCTAACTCTGTTAGAACGTCTTAAAGGTTGAGGCACATTCCCAGATGTGTTTTGATTATTAGTTGTTTCAGGTAAGGTAGGAGTTTCCAATTTACATTGTCTCCCATCAGGTAAGTTAGTATCTTGTTCAGTTACTCCTGGAGCATTTACAACTTCAGGTATAAATTCATTTATAGGATCATTAACAACAGTGTCAGTGGGAAATGAATCTGGTAAGTATATTTCTTTTGGAGTATTTTGACCTATCTCGCGTATTTGATCAATATGTCTACGCCATGTTCGTCCATCATCTAATTCAATCGTATAGTGCAGTTTGCCTATTCGACTCAATATTTTACCAAATTTCCAACGATCGTTAAAATAGTCTCTAACTGATACTCTAGTATTTAAGTTTAAATCGCGTACCCTCTTATCCTTATTCAAACATGATTTATCAGATTCTTTTTCGGGTTTCATGCAATCTAACCGTGAGCGAATTTGCCGACCAAATACCATCTCCGAAGGACTTTTCCCCGTAACCGTATGTGGTGTTCGTCTGTATTGTAGAAGTAACTTACAAAGGTCCAAATCTTTATTATTATGATCGTAACGCATTGCTTTAAGAGATTTCTTTAAAATTTGTACATATTTTTCAGCCTGGCCGTTTGTAGCTGGGTGAAAAGGTGCCGTAAGTTTATGATGCACGCCATTCTCTCTCAAAATTTTTTTAAGTTTAAAAGACGTGAAATTAGTACCGTTGTCAGTTACAAAAAATTTTGGTATGCCAAATGTCGAAAACATTTTTCTACATATTTCGATAGTCGTGTCTGCAGTGGCGTTGCCGGCCACTTACTGTACGAATCTTCTAATATGAAATAATAACCTCCATTAAACGGACCTGCGTAATCCGCGTGCACACGTTCGAAAGGAACTGAAGTTTTTTCCCAAACATGTGTTTCGACTTTAGATACGTTATTTTTCATTTTATTTACATTGATAGCAATTTTTCAGCAATTGTTCGATGTCTGAGTCTATTCTAGGCCACCAACAGTAACTTCTGGCAAGACTTTTCATCCTCACCATGCCGAAATGTGCTGAATGCAGTTCATCAAGGACTCCCCCACGTAAAGAAATTGGAATGACCACTCTATGACCACGCATAAGACAACCGGATTGTAATCCGAATTCTTCTTGGTTAATGTTAAACCGATCGCATTTGTTGACTGGGTTGCCCGTAACTATGCCCTCTATTAACTTCATTAATGAGGTGTCGTTAGCTGTAGCATCCGCTAAACTCTCGACTGTTACCGGCAGGGTTTCAATTGTTTTTATTTCTAAAACATCGGGTTCATCGAAAATAGTCACGTCTTCCGATGATAAAGGTAAACGTGATAAAGCGTCCGCATTTGCATGTAAATTACTACTTTTATATTTTATATCATATTGAAAAGACTGTAGAAATACAGCATAGTGTTGCATTCTTGTCGCACTTAAAATCGGTAAACTTTTTGTCGGTGCAAATATCTGAATTAAAGGTTTATGGTCTGTGAGGAGCGTGAATCTCCTTCCACACAAATATTGATAAAATTTCTTTATGCCATAAATTAAACTATAAGCCTCTTTATCAATTTGTGAGTAATGTTGTTGTGTTTTCGTTAACGTTTGGCTCGCAAATTGAATTGGTTTGTCTGTTCCATCCGGAAATATATGACTTAAAACCGCGCCTACACCATACGGTGAAGCGTCTGTCGCAAGAACTATCGGTAGTTCTGGATTAAAATGACATAAAATTTCGTCCGACTGCATTTGTTTCTTTGTTTCGTCAAAAGCTGCTTGACATTCACGAGTCCAATTAAAATGTGCATTGTCTTTTAATAGGTTATTTAATGGATGTAAAATACTACTCGCATTCTTTAAAAATCGTCTATAATAGTTGACTAAGCCAACAGAAGCTCTCACTTGCGATTTATTCTTAGGTATGGGAACGTTTTGAATCGCGTCGATTTTTTTATGAACTTTTTGAATTTCATGTTTATTAATTCGGTATCCGCATTATTCAATTTCGTCCGCCAGAAATACACTTTTATCAAGATTTACTTTAAGGTTGTGTAAGTTTAATTTTTGTAATACTAAATCTAACCTTCCTAAATGTGTTTTTTGTGTCTGGTCCCGTTATTTTAATATCATCAAGGAATACTGATACGCCAGGTATACCCTGAAGAATTTGTTCAATTTGCCTTTGCCATATAGCTGGCGCGCTAGAAATTCCGAACATTAATCTTGTTGGACGGTATAAGCCTTTATGCGTATTGAGTGTTAATAAATTTCGCATTTCCGGTTTAATTTCTAAATGTAAGTACGCCTTACTCAAATCGATTTTTGTGAATTTTTGTCCACCTGCCATTTGTGTGAATAATTCATCGATAGTAGGTAAGGGATGTTCGTCGACCAGAATGTGAGGATTCACCGTAACTTTGTAATCTCCGCACAATCTTATTTCCCCATTTGCTTTTACCACGGGCACCACTGGTGTCGCCCATTCTGAAGTGTCTAGTTTCTCAAGGATACCTTGTTCCACTAACGATTGTATTTCCTTTTCCACTAAATTTTGTAGTGCAAAAGGACCGTTACGCGCTTTAATAAAAATTGGTTTCGTATCGCGTTTTAAATGTATCGACGCTTGTACCCCTGTTATGGTACCTATCCCTGGTTTAAATATGCTAGGATATTTCGAAATTAAGTTCGAAATAATCGAGTTATTATCCGACGCATCTTTATTTTCTACCGTTTGGACTTCATCTATTTCGTTTAAATTTGTTTTTAAACTACGAATCCATTCTCTACCAAGAAGAGCATTTTTATCTCCCTCTACAATGTACAAATTCAATATTTCACATTCCCCCTTGCAAACTACAGTTACACGTATAAACCCTAAGATTTGTAAGTTAGTTCTGCAATACGATACTAATTTTAAATCAGTTTTTTGTAATGTATGATTTATAAATAACTTTTTGTACGTTTTAAAACTTACCAAACTCACTGGAGCCCCACTGTCAATTTCCATTCTAACATATTTATCATTAATTTTTACCTGTACAAAATACTTATCCCTCAAGGATACAAAGTTCTCCTCCTCCTCGAGTACTAATATTTCTTGAACGTTTTCTGTAACTTTCTCCAACTCGTGTGCTGTTAAGCTTTTTTTTTCTTTAAGGCACAGCCTCTGTAAATGTCCTCGCCCCTTACAAAAGTTACATATTAATTTATTTTTATTATAACATCTATTTGCTAGGTGTTGATTGCTACCGCAACGATAACATTTCATACCCCCGCGTATACCTGAATCATTTCTATTTACGTTATTTTGTTTAGATCTATTCACATCTGTATTTATTTTTGAGGTTGCAACGGGAAATCTTTTTTGTTTATTTGTAAAATGTAATGCGTCAACCAAAAATGGTTGTTTTTGTAATTGACTTGCATCTTTCTCTGACATTTCCATTCCTGTTGCACACTCAATTGCCCTATCTAACGTAAGATCTTTCGTCTCTAATAACCGGCTCTGTATACGTTTTGAACGAAGACCGTAAACAAACTGATTTCGTACTGCTTTCTTTAAAAACTCACCAAATTTGCAGTTAATTGATAACTTTTGTAATGCATGTAGGAACTCCTGCACTGTTTCCCCTTCTTGTTGTTTCCTGCATTGGAATCTGAACGTTTCTGCAATTTCTAACGGTGCTGGGTCGTAAAATTGATCCATGATTTCTACAATGTATTCATAAGTCTTGTTTTCTGGTAAATCAGGTGCAAGCCTGTCCGATAGAATATTGTAAGCTTCGATACCCATGTAATGCAATAAGTAATGTAGTTTCAAGGTTCCTGGTACTTGAAAAACTGTAAACGCTACCTCCAATCGTTTTACCCATCGGCTCCATCTTGCTTGATTTGTATTAAATGTTTCTATTGTAAATGTAGATGTAGTAATTACTTTGCTTTCTTGCCTTGCTTCTGTACTTCGCCGTTTTGTACTTCGGCCATTTTCTTTTTTTCCAAATGTTAATGTAGCACGTATGTATAGATTTGTAAAAATGTATGTAATTGTAGAAAAATATCCCCTCGTCGCCAAATCTATTGTGTATGTGGGTTCGATGGTGTATTATAAACTTCACTCATACTTTTACTTTTTATTTATGTTTAGGTAACAACATGGTAACAAAAGATGGATTACAAGAATAATGCTGCTTTCTTATACATGCGCTCTACTGCGCTCTTTTTGCTACGTTGCGAGGAAAAACTGCAGGTAGAAAAAGGACCAGTGCTTTCAAAATTCCGCCGCCGCTTTAAAGAAATGGTTTAAAGACAATCTCCTACGACTGGAAAATTAAATAGATACCTAAATAACAATTTTGGAATCAGAATCTAAGCTGATTAAGAGCTTAAGGACGGTTCTGAGAGCTGCATAAGCTAATAATCTGAACAACTGTTTCAATAAGAGCTTAAACGAATTATTATAATCCTGTTGTTCAGCTACTCCAATTAAGCTTACTGTAGGCTGAAAGGGCACTTACTTAACTACTTTATGAACCTGTAATCAGTTACCTCAACTAAGCTTATTATAGGTTGAAAAAGCACTTACACAACTACTTTGTTAACTTTTATTCAGCAACTTCAACTATGCTTATTTTAGGTTGAAGAAGCACTTACACAACTAACTTATTACCTTCTCTTCAGTGGTGATGATATACAGTTGAACAATCCCTTCTTTAATCAAGTTTACTTGTAATTGTTCAGCTATTATTGTATGATAAAAAAGTAGCTGCAGCATAGCTTATTTATACAAATTGACAAACTTTGTTCAGGTAATTTGAACAGAACTAAATAGTAGATAAAACAACGGTTATTAAATAAATATTATAAATAAATTCTTTATTTGTCCAGTGGACCATTGACAAATGGTATAAGACAAGTCAAAATTTAACTTAAATAATTTTCATGCCTTTATTCTAACAACTAAACACTACTTTAAATTAAATGTAAAACTGAAATACTCTTCTAGTGAGTAAAAAGCATTAGTAACTAACATTTCTTTAATTTCTTTTTTAAAGTTTATTACTTTTACAGGATACTTAAGCCTGAGTGGAAGCGCATTATATAACAAAGCACTAATGTAGTACGGATTGTTTCTAAATAATGTTAGCCGATGTATTTCGTACTTAAAGTTATTTCCATATCTAGTTTGATATAAATGATGCTGATTTAGCGCACAAAACTTACTCCTATTACTATTAACAAAACTTAAAATTTCTAATATGTAGATACATCAAGTTAAAACTTTGTATTTTTTTGAGCACGTTGCATTACTTTTTAGTCCTAACATAGTTCTGAGTATTCGTTTTTGTAGTAAAAAAACACGCCGGCTAAGTTTTCCATTTCCCCAGCAAATAATGCCGTATCTAATTGTTGACTCAACGTGCTAGTGATAAAAGGTAATCGATGCATCAAAATTTACAAGTTGTTTTAATCTTTTAATCGCGTAACAGTAACTTGAAACTTTTTTACAAATAAAATTGGTGTGATTATCCCAAGTCAGAGAAATGTCCATATGAACTCCATGTAATTTGTGTACACTTACTTGTTCTACATTTTTATTATTAATATTTAACAGAGAGCTGACGTTATATTGACTTTGTTTTGTAAAAAACTGCATGCTGTATGTTTTTGTTTGATTAAAAACTAGCTTATTGTAACTTAAATACAGATTTAGGCTTTTTAGATTTTGCTTAAGATCCATTAGAACATTATTAATGTTATCATTGGCTGAAAGTAAAGTTATATCGTCGGCAAAACAAGTAAACTTACATGACAAAAAGAGATTAATATCATTAACGTAAAGTAAAAACAGTAAAGGACCTAATACACTGCCCTGAGGAACGCCATTTCTAAACTACTTAATTGAGAATTTGCTCCTTTAAAAGTAACTAATTGTTTTCTAAAAGATAAATAAGATTGAAGTAGATGCTTCCAAACACCTCAAATACCAAAATTTTCTATTTTTGACAATAATAAATCATAATTGGCACAATCAAAAGCTTTAGATAAGTCAACAAATACCGCCATTACTTTTTTGTTTTTATCTAAATTTTTGTATATATAGTTTACAATATCTACTAGTGCAGTGACAATAGATTTAAGTTTTCTGAAACCATGTTGCTGTGAAATGAAAATGTTGTGTTTATCTAAAAACGTAATTATTTTTATAGATATAACTTTTTCGATAATTTTGGCAAATATAGATAGCAGAGCAATTGGTCTGTAATTATCAATATTATCTGGAGAACCTTTTTTGGCAATTTTTTTTTCAAGTTATCAGGAAATTTTGCTTGTATTAGGCACTCATTTATGATATGACATAAAGGATTTATAATGTTTTGTAAACATTGTTTAATAATAATAGTTGAAAAATTATCTGTACCACATGAAATAGTATATTATATATCAAGGTTGAGAAGTGCATCATTATAACCTAAGCGATAGATTATATCGCGAGACGCAAAGCGTCGAGGGATATCAATCGCGCATACAATTTTTTCCACTACTAGAATTATTAAAACCTTTCTACCTGTTACTAAATCAAATTTAAAATTTAAGATGTTAATTTTAAATTAAAAATCAAGTCAGTAATTCTGACAGTTGTCATTAGTTTAATAGAATTAATTTTGACGTAATTCTTAATTGTGATTTAAAACACAAAAATAAACAGATAACGTAAGTTTTTATTGCTAAAGTTGTTTAAATTGTTTAAAAACATTATTATTTTAAGCATTGATTATATCTAAAACATATTTAATTCAATAATATTCACATTTAATGAAGCGCGAACTTCAAATAACTTACTTTTTAAAATCAAATTAATTTATTAATTGAGCGATTTGAAAACTTAAATTAGCATTAAATAAAATCTCTTGCTCTTGGTACCCAGTTTCGTAAACTTTTTTTCTTTGAAACTGTTTTAGTATTACCAGAAAATGTAAATATGTTCATTATTAACTACTAGTTAATAATGAAATATTATTTACCTGCGCTTAAAAAAGTACAATTTCACGACCTACTATTATACGTAATAATTGCCAACTTCATAGCTAGTAGTGGAAAATAGTATATTATATATCAAGGTTGAGAAGTGCATCATTATAACCTAAGCGATAGATTATATCGCGAGACGCGAAGCGTCGAGGGATATAAATCGCGCAGGTTATAATGAACTTCTCAACCGTGTTATATATACAATTTTTTCCACTACTAGAATTATTAAAACCTTTCTACCTGTTACTAAATCAAATTTAAAATTTAAGATATTAATTTTAAATTAAAAATCAAGTCAGTAATTCTGACAGTTGTCATTAGTTTAATAGAATTAATTTTGACGTAATTCTTAATTGTGATTTAAAACACAAAAATAAACAGATAACGTAAGTTTTTATATCTAAAGTTGTTTAAATTGTTTAAAAACATTATTATTTTAAGCATTGATTATATCTAAAACATATTTAACTCAATAAAATTCACATTTAATTAAGCGCGAACTTCAAATAACTTACTTTTTAAAATCAAATTAATTTATTAATTGAGCGATTTGAAAACTTAAATTAGCATTAAATAAAATCTCTTGCTCTTGGTACGTAGTTTGGTAAACTTTTTTTCTTTGAAACTGTTGTAGTATTATCAGAAAATGTAAATATGTTCATTATTAACTACTAGTTAATAATGAAATATTATTTACCTGCGCTTAAAAAAGTACAACTTCACGGCCTTCTATTATACGTAATAATGCAAGCGTATACAACTAGTAGTGGAAAAAAGTATTTTTTAATTTCGTTATGATATTGAATAATTCTGATTCTGTAACAGGCGACAAAAAAATAGTATTTGTATTATGATTATACATTTTGTTTTCATTCGAATTAGAATTAGAATTAGGTACCGAAGTTATCTTTGAACAGATTAACTTTTGTGACGCATTCAAAAAAGATTTGTTAAAAGCACTTGCTGTTTCCTGTGGATCTTCTAACTTAACGCCATCAATTAATAATGTGGATGTAGTGATACATTTCTCTTGAGTTTTTATAGTACTGTTAATAAAGTTTCAAATAACATTTCCTTTGTTATACAAATTTGATACCTTTTTGCTTAAATACATTTTTTTTGCAGCTTTTAATAATTTTTTATATATGCGCTTGTATGTTCTATAGTAAGCCTGATCAATGTTACTGTCGCATTTCGCCTTTTGTTAACCACGATTTATCAGCGACTCTTTTTTAGTTATTAGTTTAAATGATAAAACTGAAATAATAATTGAGTATATTCGCAAAGTTATTATACTTATCATTAACACACGACTCGAGAAAAACACTTGTCCAATCTTCACGATGTAAATAAGTATTAAACAATTCAATATTTTTTTTTGGAATAACAGCGATAACTGACGTTATTATTTTGGTTTACCTTTTTGCAATTTATTTGAAATATAATCTTTTGAGCGCAATGATCAGATAGACCATTGTTAATCACTACTTTTGTATGAATGTCTTCATTAAAGTTTGTTATAATGTAGTCAATGCTTGTTGCGCTGCAAGTAGTTATTCTTGTTGATTGATTAAAAACCGATTCAAGTAAAAAAAATAATCAGAAATATATGGGAAAGGCATTGAATTATTTACAATTATAATAAAGTAAAATTATAACTGTTTATTTAATTATAAGTTTAAATAGTTTAAATTAACAAAATCTTAATGCGATGGCATAACACAAAACGATATTTTATTAAAACATTAACGTTCATTACTTCTTCTGTCTTCGTGCATGAGTATATTATGCGCTTGAAAAAACAGTCACATCGCGCCTTATAGTCTCCCCCTCTGGTTCACAAAAGCGTCTCGCGGTGATGGCAAGCTGTGGTTTGAGATCTCGATTCTTTCTCTCTACTCGATTTGCTTCATACCCAAGATAAGTGTCATCTGTTGCATAATTTCGCTTATGAATTGGGGTCCATTGTCGCTTATGATTCTACGTGACAGACCATACCTCATAAAAACTTTTTCAGTGAGTACTCTGGTTGTTTTAAAAGCTGTAGCCTGTTGCATGGCAAATAACTCGACCCACCTAGTGCAATAGTCTTTGACTACTAATATCCAACGATTGTGATTATGTGTTTCTGGCAAGTGTCCGAAGAAATCTATACACACTACTTCAAACCGATTTGCGTAGCGCAAAGTTTCGAGTAATCCGATCGGTTTCTGATTACTTGTTTTGTATCGTTGACATTTACGTTACGTTCCACTTCTACGCGGTCGTGGCCAATAATGTTTCCGCACAATACGTTGAATAGTCCCCCCTTGTAACACTTGGACCCTTCCACTCTCAGGCACCACGAGTTGTGCTTCTTCGATATCTTGATCATGATCGTAATGATCCAGAACCCCATTTGACATTATGTAACCTCGTTCGCACTACCAAGCGGCATTGTTGTTAGGTATTTCTGATTCAAAAGCGTCAATGATTTTTTTTACACCTGGATCATTTCATTGCTCGTTTTTGATCTCATCACAAGATCGTCGTAAAAGATCAGTAATTACTAGATTAATTTTGACCTCCGAGTCTATTAGGTAATTTTGGTGGGCAGGACATCGTATCTGCGACCACATTTATCTTCCCAGGAGTGTACTGCATTTCCAAGTCGTACGACTGAATTTGAAGAGCCCACTTGGCAAGTCGACCAGTTGGCGTTTTAATAGTCATTAACCAACAAAGAGGCTGATAATCAATAGCAAGTGTCACTTTGGACTTTCTACGTACCCTCGGAACTTCTGCAAAGACTATACTACGGTAAGTGCTTCCTTTTCTGTAGAAGTATAATTCCTTTCAGCTGACGTCATAAGTCGGCTGGCATATTCAACAGGATGTTTGTCCCTGCGTTAGAACTGCTCCCAATGCGTAATCGCTAGCATTTGTATGAAGAACGTACGGCTGGCCTTGGTCAGCTTGTACGAGGACTGGAAGCGGTGGTTAGCAAATGTACAAGTTTGTCGTAGGCTAACTGTTGCTTGTCACCCAATATATATATACAGGAATTAGTTTTTTTAGTAAAACTTGATAGTGCCTCTACAACGGCATCATAATTCTCAATATAACGCCTATATCAAGAATTAGTTTGTAGCATAGATATAAGTTCTTTAACGTTACCCGGTACTGAACGATCAACTAAGACTTTTATCTTCTCAGGATCACTTTCTATAAAAGAATAAATTTTGTCAGGATAATCTCTAAAATACCAAGACTTGTTTCCCAAATCTAAAACAATTCCTAAAGAATATAAATTTGTAATTTTTAAAGGTAAAATAAACGTTAATTTATTGAACTGGTACGAATATATTGACAGCGATGGTACGATTATGTTTATTGAACTGGTAGGACTATACTTTGACAACGCCCAAAGTGACTCTAGTCGATTTCTTACTGGCAATTATAATTTATAAACAAAATTCACTTTGCAATGAGCAAGTTAAATGTCCTAAATGTTCGTTTAATCACTACCACAACACATTTTGTTAAACTTTATTTTCAGTCACACATTGGGTCGCCAGTTTTATAACTGTTTTTTTGATTATAAGATTAAATACTTTAAATTAACCAAATCTCAATGCGATGGTATAACTAACAACACAAAACGATTTTTTATTAAAACATTAACGTTCATTACTTCTTTTGTATTCGCGCATTACTATTTCTACGCGCTTGAAAAAAGCAGTCACATCGCGCGTTATAAAATGTATATTACAGTTATTATTGTTGTGACTTAAAAAATTGTTTTTTCAAAAAACAAGCAAAACCAAAGAAACTTAGTTAAGAATGTAGAAAGTCGCTCTCGAGCATGATACAATAACATACGCAAGGGCTCGCGCGTTTGTAGCCCGCGTTGATTTCAATTCGGCAATCATGAACGTAGTTTTCGAAAAAAGAAAAAAGTACTGCACTTTTTTTTTAATAAATTTGTAAGGCTGTCGTTAAAAGTAAATGTTAATATAAAGACTATAAAATTACCGCATTATAGTTTTATCGAAAAGAAAACAATCAAATAAAGTTGATTGTAACATATCCGTTAAATCATACTAGATGATACTAGTATTTTTGAACGTCTATAATTTGAACGAATTATATTATTTTACTGTAATAGCGAACAAGAATCGTAAATTTTCATCTACTACTAACTCCTTAAAGACGGTTGTCAATTTATCTAGTTAGGGTTTTACTTCAGAACAGGAATCGATGCTATCTAAGGGTTTAAATTATGCTGTTGCTCTACGCATTCCTAAAGAAGATATTTTATGTGCTGTAGAGTCTTTTATAAGACATCTTCCTCGCCACATCTTGGATCCCAATCGTATTCACACTGGCAAAACCCTTGAATCATCTAAAGTTCTTAAATCCAACATGTCCAAATGGGAAGAGTTAGTCCTAAAAAATCTTCGTAGGAATCCTAATATTATTGTTCTTCCATCCGACAAAGACAACGCTACTGTCGTTTGGAACCAAATTGATTATGCTGCAAAATTCCATTCTATTTTGTCTGAGGAAACGTACGCATTTCTAACCCGTAATCCCACTGTGACGATTGAACGTGAAGTCAGCCAAATCATCAAATCTTTTAATCTACCTCCAGAAACTAAACGTTTACTTACTCCTTCAGATTCTAAACCACGTCTATAGGGACTTCCCAAAGTTCACAAACAAGGTATTTCCTTTTGACCTATCGTTCATTCATTCATTAATTTGTTAACTTTAAAACATTTTGGTGTAATGCTTTAATGATATCTGAAAACGTTTACATTACCTACAAGCATTTTGAAAAATGTAGCCCAACCTGCAAGTGATGTCTGCAATCTTTAGTTATTTAAAACAATCTACTTTAGAAACTATTGTTAACAGACAACACTCATAGGTTCTACTATGTTATTGCAGATATCATAAGTTTTAGTGTCTAAACTTGAATAAACAAGTAAATTAACAAGAAGAAGAGAGAGCCAATTAGAAAAAATATATCAAACAGATCTGATAAACTTCGTATAGCATTACTGTTTATTAAGAATTTAAATATCTATGACTTATAAATCAGAGATAATAAAAATACCGAGCGGTTAGTCAAATTGTACCACAGCATATATTAGTTCTTAATAACAAGTAGATATTATGATGGATAAAGTAATGCAACTAACATTTCTGTATCTACGTGAATTAATTGTCTAATCTTATATGTGAGATAACGCGATAAGGCAACTTTTTACACCAATTTTTTATTTCATTGTTATTTATAGTACGCAATGCTTCCTTTAAAACTATAAGTTTCGATAATTTTGATTTTATAAGCGTTACTTTAAACAATTAAATCTAACTATAAAAATATTAAGTTTTATGAAAGAAAATTACTAAGTATGAATATTCAGAAAACACTTCCGTTGTGTGTAATAATACAAAGAATTTAGTATTTCAAAACGCGTTTTACTATTATTTTTGTGGCAGGTGTGGTTTTATTATCTGTTTAATTTTGATACTGTAGAAACGTGCTATCATATTGTTTTATTTATGTCATTATGAGTTTTCTTACGAACTCTATATTAGCGGTTTTTAAAATTAAAATAAACTCAGAAATATCAATGAATAAAAAGCAAAATATGTTGATCAACTCTTCAGACTACACCTTGAATATGTAAATTTTATAGCAAAATTACATTATTACGCCGATTATTCAGTTTGTAATAATCAAACATTTTTAAACATGTTTTTACATATGTATAATTTGTCTATAAATTTGACGATTCTTAATAAATTTGTGGCTTATATTTTTTTTTGTTGGGGAAAATTATATTGGTTAAAAATAGGGCAAAACAATCTGTAGATTTTGTAAATAAATATTTGTTTTTTATTCGTGTTGTAATTTCCCATTTAAAATAATAAAGCGGGTTGGGTTTTAGTTATTTACCATATTTGGAGCTGTCGTTATTTTTCAAGTTTGGGGCGTTAAAAAAGAAAAATTACTAATTGTATCTCGATCTAAAAGTCAACAATTGAAAAAAAGTAGATTATTGCTGAAGTTTGGGGATAATATTTCTTTTAATTAAATTGTTAAGATATTGTTTATGCTGCTATACTATATACCTAACTGAAAGTTATAAGCATTATTTACTTAAAAACAAACCAATTATTTTTTAAAATATAATGTAAAAATGTAGGTACACTTATTCTAAGTTTGTCAAAGTTGATTTTACTTTTGTAATCCTTATTATTATATTAAAATCATATTATAACACCTACCTTGAAAACAAATTAGAGTAGTGGATTGATGCAAAAATTCTTCAGAAAGTTTGGTATTTAAATCATTGTTGTATTTTTGAAGTAAATATATGCTGCCTGATGCTTAACATTTTCGATAGAAAAATCTTCTTTTGGATATTCTCATAAAATACTAAAAAAATAATGTGTAATGTTTCATATCGCTTATTTAAATTTCCAAGCAACGTATCAATAAGTACTAAAAAACCTCAATTGTAAAGGTTTTTTCTTCATTTTGAAAAGTAACATTTTCAGAACTTTCACCATGTACCTAATCGCTTTCCAACTCTCCGCCGTTTTTGTGGAAAAATGAAAACTAAGCCCATGTTTTTGTTAACCAGTTTGACCTCACAGATAATTTGATCCCATTTTGTTCTCAAATATTTAAGATCGACCAGCAAACTATTAATATTGTCAAGTTCCACGTCTATAGTAGAGTCTCTGGCTTGAAGAACTTGATTTCGGTATAGTTAATCGCAGTAATCACTTTTACCCAAATACATGCCATTAACGCACACCGGAAACTGTTTAGGTACTTTTAAATCCTGTAAGCTCGCCACGCATCTCGGGAGTAAGGTTTGTCGTTGATTGCAATCGTGTTATTATCGATACGTTTTTTGAGTTTCGCGGTTAGCAAATCCAACTACCAACATGCTAAGATTACTATAGCTACAATACTTTTATATGTTGCTAGTTTTCCTATGTTGTTTGAAAATTAAAATTTTACGAAAATTAAAATTGAGTCAAAATAGAGAAGATAGTATAAAACACACGTCATAGAATACGTTTCAATCACGCTACCGTTTCGTACACTCGCTGCTGCGCGACTCATATACGAAACTCGGTCTCGTGATTGAAGCGCGTTCATTCTGTAACTTGTGTTTGAATGTGCTGTTAGTAGTATTGTACATTATTTATTCTATGTTGTAATACATGGTCAACAGTATAACTGAAATATGTTTTTTTGTAATATAATCGCAAACGTTTTCATTGTCTATGCTAAGATTAGACCGTCTTCCGGGTTCGACCCGTTTTGATGTTGTATCCGAAGTTGCCAAAGTTTTGCCCGCTAGCTAGCCAAGATTTTCTACAACATTCTTTTCGAATTTACAGGTAAAAGTTTTTCTCACATCATCAACTTTTTTCATTTCATTCAACGTTTAAGATCTATAAAGCTTAAACCCTAGGATTTTCTTGTAAGATTTAATGTCACTTCACTTTTTACCAAAGCTCCTATTAAAGATACGCTTATTGTCATCGAGCAAATTTTGCCCCACGATGACAAAGATTTGAGTTTGGTTCCTCTTATTGACAAGTGTTTATCATCTACTTGCTTTCAATTTTATTACAGGTTTTAAAAACAGGTTTTTGGTGTTGCTGGGTTCCTTTCTATCACCTGTTGTAGCTAACATTTTTATGAAATCCTTTAGAATCATCGACATTAAAACCTAAAGTTTGGTTTTGGTATCCGATGACATCTTTATTGTTTGATCTCATAGTTGCCTTAAATTGTCTAGGTTTTTTGATCATCTAAACAACCAACACTTTGATATCAAATTCACCATAAAAATTGAAAAAAATGCTCTCCCATTTTTCGGCGTTTTAGTGACACGTAAACCCAACGGTCATTCTGTTTATTGCATATCCACACATACAGACAGATATCTTCATGCTTTGTCTCATCATCATCCGACACAAAAACGTTCTGTTAATGAATTTTTAGTTTATCGCGCCTTATCTATTTGCTAACCCGAGAACATAGATTCGGAACTCCTTCAGCTTACTAGAACCTTAATAAACAATGGTTATATAAAGCGATACGTTTAGGCAGTGATTAATCGTCGTCTACAACACCCCAATAACTTCAATCGTCACAACGGTATTGTAATACTCCTTCTTTGGTTACCGGTTGTTATGGTTTATCGAAAACGCACCCGTTTTCAAACGTAATCCAATCAAAGTCGAGCTCCTCGCATCGGGATGATACTTCTTTTATAAATATACGGATACAACTTCTATGGAGTTTCGGATTCTGTAGTATTCTTTGTCAGATTAGCATTTACTTCTCTTAAGTTTTCGAATTCTTTCACGCTCTGATGAAGCCCTTTACGAAAGTGAACGATTACAGCATCAACACGGTCTAAACCCGAAACACGTTTTCATTTTTTTAATTTCATTTATAATTTTGTAAAGAAGTAACGTAGCTAGAGACTAACGTTGTGTCTTGCGACTATTGATTGTAGCACAGCTGCAATTAATAATAAAAAGTTCAAAAAAAGTAGATAAACTAAAGCAATCGTCATATTCAAAGATCTTATAAGATAATAATAAAGCAAGTAATATGTTAATTTTACTTTACCGGTAAGTAATTTAACTATAAATAAAAGTCGCCCCTGCAAACTGTTTATGTAACTAACACAAAAAACACTTAAGTCAAAGAAGAAAAAACAGGTCCCTTGCAAGTTTTCAACAACGAGACTTAATTGACATACGTATCTTTAATACAATTTTCCATTCTGGATAATTCTCGTGTTGTCGTTATTACACAATCTGAGCTGGAATTATCCAGAATGGAAAATTATATTAACAATGCAACCCGTGGAAACTCGAATTCTATTATACGTTTCTTATTTTGAACTAACTGAAAAATGCACCAGTCACAATCGTCTCCCCTTTTCGTTTCCGCTTTTGCCAACCTAACCCGCACCAACGGTCACACCAACAATTAATGTAAAAAACACTCTCCGTTTTAATAATCGGTTTCCTCCGCAGGTCTTCAAAAATCAAACATCTATATCTTTGGTTCGTTTTTCGAATGATTACTATTTAAGCATCTATTTTTAACTGTTGCTTTACAATCCAGCTTAGATGTATTTCTAAAAAATCCTACTTACTGTTAATAATAATAAACTTCCGATCGCTGTTCTAGTTGACGCGGGAGCAACAAAGATCATCATTCGCTCTTACATATTATGGCAAAATGAAAAAACATTACCAGTAATAATGCGACTTTGAAATGAAAGTAACCTTTGGTTTGGGAAATGGTGGATTTGATCAACAAGTACTAGTAGCCGGCATCACGGAAAAAGTTTCTGGGAATTGACGTTATAAAGAAGTATGGGTTCTATTTGGATATGAAGACCGATGTCCTGAAGATCAATGAAGATCAAAATCCCGTTCATTCGTCAGAGAAAGCAGCGGTACAAGTCTTTTTGAGTGCAGACGTGACTTTGCCCGAAAGAACTAAAAGTGTGGTGATAGCACATAGATGAAAATCTTCGAGAAGACTACATTCGCGCTATTAAACCGATGGGCGACTTGGTTGAAAAAGAACTACTAATTGGCAAAACGTTAGTACAAGATGCTAGTAAGGATGAAACATACAACAATGCCATAAAAAAGGCAAAAAGAGACTCATGGAGAGGTACTGTAGGGACGTAGAAAACGAACCTATAAGTTCTCGACTCCAAAAGATCCTGAGCAAAGGCCGCACTGGAAACATTGGTTCTTTGCTGACCGAAAACGTAAAGTTTACAGACTCAGTTGAAGGTACTTTGCAAGAACTACTGCAAAAATACTTCTCAGGTTTGTCGTTAACTGAGGTTCCTAAACACCAGGACCTAGAGGTACCAAACAGACGGGCACCCAAAAGGGACTTAGCGAGAAAAATAATCAATCCTGAAAACCTAGAATGGGGAATCAATACGTTTAAACCCTATCAGTCTCCGGGGGTGCTATCACTGCTACTGTGGTGCTTCGTCATGGACGGCCTACTACAAGAACTAGAAGACGGCGGGGTATTTGCTTTAGGATACGCCGACGAACTCACCATTATCACAAACGGGAAGTTTGGGGCAACTGCATGGAACATAATGAAAGATGCACTAAACACCGTCAAAAAATGGTGGAAAAAAGAGGGACTAGCAGTGAACCCAACTAAGACGGCAATTGTTCCGTTTACCAAACGACGGAAAACGGATGACATAAAACTACTTATAATGTACAAAGTTACGCTCTCGATGACAAAAGAAGTCAAATATCTGGGACTTACTCTTGATACCAGACTTATTTTGAAGGCTCATCTAGAAAAAGTCACAAAGAAGGCCATCAGGGTTCTTAATACAACCAAACGGATAATCGGGCACACATGGGGATTAAAACCCACAATGACCAAATGGTTGTGGTTGTGGTAACAAGACCCATCATTACATACGACGCGCTTGTATGGGGTGAGAGAACCAACCTGAAAAGCACAGCTGCAAAGCTAACCAAAGCACAGAAAATTTCACTTCCACCATTACACCTCGTTGTAATGATGGAAGCAAGACAAGCAGCATACAGGCTGCACATTAATGAACACGAGTCAATCACCGGGAAAAACAAACCGGGTATATACAACGTGCTGCGTGAAGAAACGATCTTAACTATGAGATCCGACCGTCACGAGACGAATGGACAAAAAACATTTACCCGGGCGCGGTTAAAGGAACTATCTGGTATACAGATGGGGCCAAAAATCGCAACGGTACCGGAGCAGGAGTATATGGAGGCAAACACCATGGGAAGAAATTTTCGCTGACTTTGGGTAAATAAGCATCCGCTTTCCAAGTTGAAGTTGATGCTATTGACTGGTGTTTCAGGAACATTATCGATTCAAAATCATACACAAATGGGCCGATATCAATCATGTCTGACAGCCAAGCAGCGCTACTGGCGCTAAGATCACCAGTAATAAAGTCCAAACTGATTATGACATGCATAAGCAGTATGGAAACCTTGGCAACTCGCCAACCAGTGGAGTTCATCTGAATACCAAAAGACCAGAAGGTAAAGGGTAACCTAATGATAGACGCGCTAAAAAAAAGGACACAACAGGGACATATATCGGACCTGAACCCGTTTTCGGAATCGCATACGAGACCTGAAAAGAAATAATTTGCAGCAAACTTGCAGCGGAGCATAAAAAATTATGGAAAAACTCTTCAGGGATGAGACACACAAAACTCTTCTTTACAGAGCCACAATTAAACACTCAAACTGCACTATCAAGCATGAGTCGATAAAAATTTAGGAAACTCACGGGACTAATTACAGGGCACTGTGGCCTTAACAAACATATGCATTAAATGGGACGCAAAGCGTATCAAATGCAACGCACAACGATTTTCGGAAAACCAAAGTTAACCGATGATGAGTTGAAAAAAGCCCCTTGGAATAAACTTCTGGACTTCATTGATGAAACAAAACTGATGAGCGAGTAAAAAATCAGAAGTGCACAAAAGGACCAAGGAAACCGCAGTGCAAGGGCGCTAGACAAAACACCTCTTGAAATAAATTTAAAAAAAAGGATCTTGAATGTCAACTCAGATCCAACGACGTTGAAAAAGAAGACTGTGGTGGGCCAATGCACGCTAGTATCTCAAATTGTAAAATGCGTGAATTCTAGTGAAGATACGTAGCCGAAAAAGTGCCCACAACATCTATTAGACATTCTGATCTCTAACTGCTAAAACCTAAGCCAAGACCAGCTGGGTAAAATTAAAATGGTAATTCAGCAGTATCAAGATGCGTTTGCGCTAGCGAGTGGAAGGAAGAACTAACGTGGTAAAGTATAAAATTAATATCAAACACGCTGAGTCGATACGACAACATCCACGCCGACTTCCTTTGACAAAAAGAGAAGAAGCTGAACAAATAATCACGGATATGGAGAGAGAAGGTGTGAAATACGAATAATAATAAATGAAACGAACTAAGAAATACGAGCGATTACATCATTCACAGACCAAGAAAACGTTAGACAACCATAAAGTAACTGTCAATCTAACAGATACAGTTTTGGATGAACTGACCACAACCTTGTTACACCTGAAACAACACCGATAGAAGATATAGTATGTGGAGTAGAAGCTACAATACGCGCTTTGTTTAAGGAAATCTTTTCAGCTATTTGACAAGATGTTTGCAACATTGTAATCAAAGCAAAACCGCTACGCTCAAATATTTACAGACATAAAGGAAACGCTACAGATTGCTACAAACGTCTACATAAACATTATTTTGAGTTTCTATGCGCTAACGTAAACTCCGCCATCAAAAACTCTACTACTATTAACAAGAAACAAGCTTTGATTGTCAAAAATCCAGCTATTACTATAACGAAAAATTAGGTCATTTTGCCTATAGAAAGAAAACGCACACTAATATATACTTAAACGCCAAATCTCACTACCATCCAGTACAGAGTACAGAAGACCACTGTTTTACATACTTTAGCTAAAAGAGCTATACGTGCATCAGATAATGAAAATCTACAAAAGGCAAAAGAAACACTGTTGGAGACAAAATGGATACGGTTTCAAAGAGTCCAAAAGTCATGGTTAAGAGCAAAAATCTAAAAGCCAAAGAAGACTTATCACTTCTTACTAGCACCGCTTATTTATCATACTGTATGGGTTCGACAGACACAATAAGCAGAGTGTAAAAAAGCATACCCTGAATAATTGGTATTAGATTTGCTAAAGGCAAAGGGTTTTAAAACATGTCGGAGTTTACAAAGTTCTTTGTTCCTGTGGATCAAGTTATATAGGACATACGGGACGCTCTATGGCTGACTGAAAACACCGCAGAGTTACAAAATCATCAGTGGCAGAACACGTGTGGAATCAAGGACACACGCTAAACTTTGACTAATCTCAAGTGTTAGGTACCTAGAACTCCTTTCTACTTTCCCAGACTAATCCGTGAAGATGTGGAAATGGAAAGACAGCCATATATTATAAACCGGTAAGAAGGTTTAGAACTCAGTAAATCTTAGCTACCAGTATTACACCCTCCAAGATAAAGATCAACCTTCTTGGAAAAGGCACAAACTCTTACTGTGAGTAATAACGAAGTCAATCAAGCAGTAACGAAAAGTGAAACTCCGTTAATTACATGATCGCTAATGATATAAATATTGTTCCTTACATTTTTTCCGTCAGTAACATTTACCACTCCGAAGATACAATTGCAATGTCTTGCGAAACGTCAGTTTGTTTGGGTTCACGAACGACAATACGGCAAAGGGCAAGTTCTACTTCTTGTTTTGGCTCTCAGAGAGAAACTAGGACTTAAGATTCTATATGAAATAAAAAGTTTAAAACTAATATAAAAAATAATTAGTGATATTTAACTTATAATTAATGTTTACTTAGAAACGGTATTTTGAAAGTTACAAAACTTTAAAAACACTTTGCTGAAACGCGTTCATAAGGTAATAAATCAAAATGAAGCAGTATTCCTTGTTATTGTGTGTCGCAAGTCAACATTCAAAAATTGAATTATATTTTTTCAAATATTTAATTTTTATTACTAATTAAACTACCATGTATTTTAAAAGTTTTTGTTTTTATACAACATAAATATTTAAATACCAAAACATTTTAATTTTTAGTAAACTAGTTTTAAAAATTAGAAAAAGAAAGTAAAAAAATGAGATACGCACAAGCTCAATTAGTTTGCTCCAAGAATATAGTTGTTTAAAATTTTCATTATTTCATAGGTTACCTACTTTGTAAAATTTGCTGTATGTCTTAAATTTGAACCCTACATAACCACCAAGTTTAAAATAAAAATGTACCTGTTCTTAAGATATGACATTTTTTATTATCCTTTTTTTGTGTGCTTATAACACTATTTGAAGATAGTGAAGACTCTGGAGAATGACATTCTTTTGTTGTAACCATTAAGCCGCTTTAAAAAATAGGAGGACGAAACTTTTCCTTTAACATTTATTGCTCCGACAAACGAAGGGGAAGATAATATTAGTGACTTCTTAACTTAAGCATGTCTCAAAGGAAAAGGAAAAACATAAACGAACATCAGAACTTACTTTTATTTTGGTTCGTAAGAAGTGAAGGGGAAGGCAGAAGGAGTAACACGGTGAAAAAGGTAGGTGGGCACTGCCCGTTCTGTGAGAAACGTCTCGATCGTTTCTGCATTTACTATGCAACAGATTTTATATTTCTTGTTTCTTTTCTAAATTTCTGCTTACCTGAGATATGTTAAACATTCATATTTTATATTGAACTTGTCTGTACTTGCAGCGCATAGCTGGGGTCAATGCTTTTGAAAATCCTAAAGATGCTGTCAAACGTCTACCTGATGCGTGGCCCCCGTTTGACTACTGTAAAATGGTCAATGCAAATGACTTCTGATTTTTGTAATTTTTAATTTTATTTTTATAACTTGTATAATTTTTTTACAAAATCGTAAATTGTTTCTTTAAGTTTATAAAACAAATTACCGCTTTTTTTCTGATTTAACCATGCTACTATTTAAACATAGTTAAACTTTTTTAAGAAACATAAATGTATTAATTGTAAGCATAAATTAAATTTCCTATGATGCGTATCATCAGTATAAAAACACTTCCTGTTGATAATACATATCTTCATTAGCACAATAATGATACAGTTCCTTTACATTACATTAAATTACAACCAAAATTTAGTTTCCAAAATGTTGTATAAAACTACGAAAAGAATTGTAAAATAGGTAGTGTAGTCTGTTAGAATTTGTAAAATCTTTTTGATGAAAAATGTCGATTTTTAATAAAACACGTTTGAAAAATTTGTTAGTAATAAACGAAATAATATAGTTACTTACATATGTGTATACGTAAATATGAATATTTTTTAATTCTGGTATTTGGTTTAGTTTAAATCACTGCTGAGTTCTACTTTTCATTAAAAAAATCATTAAATTATATTAACAACAGGAAAATTATTATAGAAAAAAAAAACCCGGAAGAACCAGAAAAAAAATCATTAAAAAAATAATTTTTCTAAATGATGGCGAGTTACTAGTACATACAGTATAAAATATTAATCAAATGTGTATTATATAAACTTTGGTATCAGTTTACTCTAATATCATTTTTATTAAAGGTGGTAACGATATTCATTTATTGGAGCATTAATGTATTTATTATTTATTGTGTAATTCATACAAGGCGATCGCAAATACGTATTACTCTTTTTATTGAAAACAATTTGTTTTCTTTAGATAAAACTTGTGACGTTTACTGATGCAAAATTACATTTTCTACAACAAAAAAGATCCATTTTTTAGCAAACTCTTTAGTGTCTTTTCATTTTGTACTTTCTCAGAGTAATCCGCAAAGCTGTGGAAATAGAAAAACATCCATGTAATATGAACCGAGAAGACGGTTTAAGACTCTGCAAATCTTGGCTACCAGTATTACATACTCTAAAACAAAGATCAACCTTCTAGAAAAGGACACATAGGCCCGCGCCGTACATAAGGGCAAAGTCGTGTGGTGCACGACGGCGTCGAGGCGCCGAAAGCCTCAGACTCAAAAGTAAAAAAAAAAGATAAAGCAACAAACAACATTGTCAAAACAAAATTTAGAAATATACAAAAACCAGTAAGGAATTGCTAACTATTACATTGTTTTTTATTTGTTTGTTTTTTTATTTTTACTCTTTAAGACGAGCGAACCGAATTACTTCTTGAAAATAATATATTTTCCAAATGAAAGTACGCAATAATAGCATTTATTCGATCGAATACGTAATACGTAACATTAAATGTGAACTCAAACAAATCTGATTTTATTCATGTTTGAGCTTGAAATTTGGCTTGCAACGAGCCAACGAGCGAACAAGCGTTTTTTTCCTGTCTGAACTCGCAATGTACGAAACTTTATATATTTAAGCGCTGCATCGGTCGCGATTTCATTTGTTGCCTGATGCCCGATCGATAATTAACTTAGCAAAATGAAAAGGTGCATGAGGTAACAGATATCTGCTTTTGAAACTTTAGTTTTCTGTAGTTTTACAAACTTTATAGTGATGTGTTGTGAATTAAGGTGAGTTTATCTAAAATGTATTTTTTATTTTAGATTTATTAAAACATTAAAAGTCAAAAAATGCATCTCAAAAATCGTTATATATTTGATTATATAAACATCATTGTTAATTGAATTAAACTCAAGCAGAATAATTGATAAGCACTAATATTACTATTTATAAAAATTTATAAATTTTGAAATAACTTGAAATAAGTAATGTTGAGAAAATACTTTCGAGTTTGAGTTTGAGACGTCGAAGCATTTCCATTTATTATAAATCTAATATCTAATAAGATTCGTGCGGTAACATTCGACGTAGAAGGTCGTATTTACATTTACAAACGTAGAAAGTGTAGAAATTGGAGAAGATAGTTAGTGAAGGTGCTGGTGTTAGTAGTGGTAGTAAGAGGGAAGCAGGAGAGAAAAAGGGTGGGTAAAAAAGGAAGGGTGTAAAATAATAAATAAATTAACGGAAGAATAGAAACCGTGGTGGAAAATTATAAAACTGACGAACAAGTGTGATTAAGGTGAATAAGCAGGGTAATCGAAAAGGTCAGAGACAAAAGATAATCTCCTACATTAATCGAAATTATTACATTTAAAGCGAAATTAAAGCGAATTAGCTACAAGGGTGACGTTTTAAAACACAAAAAAATAAGAAAAGAAGGTAAGGAGGAATTAAGAAAAAAAATAATAATAACAATAAATTTAAAAACAAATTAATAAAAAAATTAAATAAATAATTAAATTAAAAAAAAATAAGAAATTAAAAAAAGGGGAAAGGGATGAATAAAAGAGAGAGAGAAGAAGAGGAAAAAGAAAGGCAACAAATATTTGAAAGAGGAAAGAAAACAATAAGATCACCAGACATTAAAAAGATATCGGAGGAGAGCGAAGGAGAAAACCTCAAGAACAGAAGGAGGAAGGAAAGAAATGGAGGAGTTAAAAGAATTAATGAGAGAAATGATGAAACAGATGGAAGAAAATAGGCAAAGAATAAGGCAAGAAATCAAAGAAATGAAAAAAAAATGGGAGAAAGAAAAAGAAGTGGGAGAAAGAAAAAGAGAAACTGGTGGAGAGAATAGAAAAACTGGAGAAAAAAGCGGAAGACGAGGAAAGATGGAAAAGAAAGAATAATACTGTGATAAAGGGGTAGAGAAGTAAAAAACCACAAAAAGATTTAGCAGTGATGCTGGAAGAAAAATTAAATGTAAAAGTAGAGGTGAAAAAAGAGGCAGTAATAAACAAAAAGAAGAAAAATGAGATGGTGGTGGCGGAAATCGGAGGATGGGAGGAAAAACAGAAGGTAATGGCGGAGAAGAAGAAATTAAAGAATACAAGAATATATAAAGTCAAGATTTGACATGGGAGGAAAGAAGAGTGCAAAGAGAAATAATGAACATAGCGGTGGAAAAAGAGCGGAAGGAAAAAGAGTATGGGTAGGGTACAGAAAAATGGAGATAGACGGAGACAGATACATATGGAACGACAAGGATAGGGGACTGATCAGAGAAAGGGGAGAGAAATTGGGGAACCAAAAGGCAAAAAACTAAAGGGCAAAGGGGGTGGTAAAGAAAAGAAAGTTGACAAAATGGCAAAGAAAAGGAATAATGAGAGATGGAAATGGAAAAGAAAAAAAGGAAGAAAAAAGAAAGTAAAAAAGAAGCACAGGGGGAGGTGAGTGAGCTGAGAGTATTGTTTTGGAACGTAGCGGGAATAAAAACAAGGAACATGATTTCTGGAAGTACATCAAGGAATAGGATGTAGTGGGATTACAGGAAACATGGATGGAAGAAAAAGAATGGGAGTGGTGGGAAAAAGAGTTGCCGGAGGAATTTGAGTGGGTGGTGCAACATGCAGAAAGAGAAAAAAACTGGAGAGCAAAGGGGGGGATAATAACGGAAATAAGAAAAAAATGGTTGGACCAGGAAAAGAAGGAGAAAGTGCAACAGAGAAGAGGAGTTGTAGAAAGGAACATGCAGTGGGGAAAAACAAAAATAAAAGTATTGACGGTTTATATCAGTAGAATGAAAGAGACAAGGAAAAACATAGAAGAGATGATAGAAGAGAGGGAAGAGGGATTGATAATAGTAGGAGGGGACTTCAACGCAAGAATAGGGAAAGAAGGGGGAATACAAGAAAGAAAAGGGACGGGAAAGAAACAAACAAAGGACAAGGTGATAAATAAAGAGGGAGAGGAACTGCTGGAATTGTGCAACGAAAAAGGGTGGGAAATAATGAACGGGAACAGAGAAGAAGATGGAAAGCGGGAAGTTAAGTACATAGGAGGAAGGGGAGAATCAATAATAGATTTTGTAATGACAAATGAAGAGGCTGCAGAAAAGGTAAAGACATTTAAGGTGGGAGAAAGGGTAGAGTCAGACCATCAACCACTGGAACTGACAATGGAAGGAAGGGAAAGAGAAGAGAGAGAGGAAGAGGAGAAGCACATAACTAAAAAAAGTGGACAGAAGAGAGTATAAAAAGATATAAAGAGAGAATAGGAAAAACGGTATGGATAGGGAAGGAATTACAAGAAAGTGTAGAGGAAATGAGAGAGATGATGGAGAAAGCAACAGAGAGAGTCAGATTTAGAAAATGGAAGGGGAGAAAACTGGATGGAAGAAATGGTGGGATAAGGAATGCAAGGAAGCAAAGAAAAATGCAAGAAGAGCATTAAGACAGTGGAAAAAAGGGAAGAAAGAAAAAGAAGAATACAAAGAAGCAGTAAAAAGATACAAAAACATGCGACAGAAAGAAGGAGGAAAACAAAAAGAAACAAGAGCAGCAGATTAAAGGAATAAAAACGGAAGAAGATGTATGGAAGTACCTAAAGAAGCAGAAGAAAAAAACAGGACGACAAAGGGAATAAAAATTAAAGAATGGGAAATATATTTTCGGAACCTGTTGGGAGGGAAGAACAAAAGCAGGAAAAAGAAAAAGGAAAGACGCGGTAGTAAGACAAGAAGAAAAAGATAGGGATAGAATAAGGGAGGAAGAAGTAATAGAGGCGATAAAGAATATAAAAAGGAAAGGCGACAGGAGAAGATGGGATACAAGGAGAAGAGTGGATATACGGGGGAGAAAGTGTAGCAAAAAGGATGACGGAAATACTAAACAAAATATGGAAAGGGGAAGGATTTCCAGAGAGATGGAGAGAAGGAATAATATGCCCAATCCATAAAAAAGGCGAAAAAAATAAAGTCCAGATTTATAGAGGGGTAACATTATTGAGCACGGCATACAAATTATATGCGACAATACTGCAAGAAAGACTACAGAAGGAAATAGAGGAAAGAAGTTTGGTACCAGACGGACAAGCGGGATTCAGAAAAGGAAGAAGGGCGATAGACAACATATATATATACTAAAACACTTAGCAAATAAAGAACTAGAAAAAAAAGAGGGAAAATGGTGGCACTATTCGTAGATCTAAAAGCTGCTTTTGACAAAGTGAATAGGGAAAAGCTGTGGGAATATATGAAAAGAAAAAAAATCAATGAAAGATTAACACAAAGAATAGAGGAAATCTACGAAGAAACGAGGAACAGGGTTAAAGTGAATGGGGAAGAGAGCGAGAAATTCATCACAAAGAGAGGGTTGAGGCAGGGATGTTCACTGAGCCCAATCCTGTTCTCAGTATATACGGGGGATCTGGAAGAGACAATGAGAGAACAACAGAAAGGAGGGATAGTGGTAGGAAAAGCTAAGGTATGGTCGTTGGCGTATGCGGATGACATAGTGCTGGTGGCTAAGGAGGAAAAGGAAATGAAAGAGATGATGAAAACGCTAGAAAAATACATGAAAAAAAAGAAATGGAAGTAAACACGGAGAAAACAAAGATAATGATATTTAGAGAAAGAGGGGGGAAAAGAAAAAGAGAGGAGTGGATATGGAGTGATGAGAAAGTGCAACAAGTGAAGGAATTTACATACCTGGGCTACACGATGAAACAGGATAATAAAGAAGGAGAACACATAAAGGAAAAGGTGAAGAAAGGAAACAGGCTAATAGGACAAGTCTGGGGTGTGGGGGAAAGAGTATTCAAGATGGATATAAAAAAAAGAAAACTGCTGTTCGAAAAATTAATAAAGGGGGTGGTAATGTACGGAGCGGAAATATGGGGCTGGAAGGAGTGGAGGGAGGTAGAGGGGCTACAGGAAAAATACTGGAGATGGGTGTTAGGATTGGACAGGGATACACCGGGATATATTGTGAGAGAGGAGGTTCAGATAGAAAAAATAAGGATTGAGACAGGAAAAAGAGCAATAAAATACGAGGAAGAAATGAGGGAAAGAACAGATTGCAAAATTCTGCAAGAATGTTGGAAAGAGATAAAGGGAGGGAAAGTGAAGTACGAGCAGAAGGGCAGAGAAGAGTATTACAAAAGAAACGGGTACGCGAGTGAAGAAGTGGAGAGATTAAGAGAAGAGGGGGTAGGGACAAGAGAAGAAATAATAAGGAGAGATAGAGACATCGAAAAACAAGAAAGATGGACAAAGATAAAAGAGAGCAGATATAATAGGAATTATAAAGATATCAAGGGTGAAGGGGTGCCGGAATATTTAAAAGACAGTGAGATTAAAAGCAACAAAAGGAAAAAATGGTGGCAAGGTTCAGATGTGGCAACGAGGAGTTAGGGAACAAATATTGGAAAGAAGAACCAGAAAAGTTGTGCAGGCTATGTGGAGAAGAAACGGAAGACCTTAACCACATGAGAAAGAGATGCAGGGAACTAAGAGAAGAGGTGATGAAAATAGTGGATATCTTAGATGAAAACGGAAAAGGAGCGGAATGGATGGAGGAAGTATGGAGCAGGAGGAAAAAGTTAAGGGGGGAGAAGGGATAAGAAAATGTAGTATATATGTATAGACAACACGACCAAATTTGTAAGCCAAATGGCAATGAATAAAGTTAAACTTATATATATATAGACCAGCACGTGTTGAAGAGATTCGTACTTGGTAATTACTGTATGAAATTTAGATTGAGAAAATATCAACTGCATATACATAAAGGCTACAACTGGACGCCAAAGACGGAATAAGTTTTTCTTATTCTCTGCCAATTGATTTATCTATTTCTGTGTCAAAAATATCTAAACTAAGTTTAGAATCCTGCTATGTGTTAAATGGAGGTTAAATACAATGACGCAATCTAAATTGTAAAAGGCATGCTGCCAGCACCAGTAATACCAATACTAAATTCTAAAAATTCCTGTAGTGTATCTTAAAAACACTTAAATCTTTTTTTTCCTAAACTTTAAAATAGTAAAATATAGCTACGTAGTTTTTAATACACTTCTGCCTTTTATAACGATAAGTTTAAACAATTATGTAACAACCGGCGTCTTAAGTTAGACGTTTTAATATGTCTTACAGCAAATATTCAGACATAAAATAGACGTCTTGAAGATGTTGCGTGCTGTCTGAATAAAAGAGTAAATAATAATAAGTTTGTAGTAAGCAGTAAATTTGGCTTCGAATAGTTATACAAATAGTATGCAAATGCATATAGTATTTACGTTTTAGAACATAATTTGATATTTTACAATATTAATACGCTTGTAAGAGGTTTATTCTTAATGCCGACATACCGTTAGCAAAATTACAAAACGAAGTATTCTGTAAGTTTTTAGAAAAATTATGCTACACAGAATGTTCTTGACTAGTGTACAATAAGAAAAAATTACGTTCTGGAACTATTTAGCAGAATCTTAGAGAAACTAAGACAACAAGTGGCAAACCATAAAATGTGGTTGTCTCTAGATGAAATTACCGATATAGAACAAAGATGTGTAGCGTTTTTGGAGTTTGAGGAATTGATAAAAAGAAAGGAAAATTGTATTTGTTTCCTATTTCCAGTATACATATTACGTGCATACCACATTGGCCTACAGGGAGTTGCAGAAACAGGTAGGTTTACTTATACTTACGTAAACAACTTCTTGAACTGTTAAAAATGTATTTTTGAACGCTCGCATTTTAAAGAAATTGCCAAAAATATATCGTTTCTGCCTATAACAATCATTATTCGATGAAGAACTAAGAGAGAAGCAACAATTGTTAATGCAAAAACTTTTTAAATTATCAAGGAAGTTGTCAATTTGTTGTATAGAGCATTTAGAAAAAAACAGTATTTCATATTTATTCTAGCAAATTTGTCATATACAACGGTTGCAATAACCAAACTTTAAAAAAAACTTCTTTTAGAACAACTGAAAACGAAGTTATAACCAATGTTATACATTTTAAATTTGCTACTATAATGTCGTGCGATGTTGAACAAGTGTTTCTACAAAACAATAACGTTCTTGCGGACAATATACGTAAATACACCATGTGATTATCAAATGTAGTCTAGATTTGAATTATGTTTTTTAAGTATTTATTAGTATATCCTGTATTTAGTAATGCATTGTATAAGAAATAAATAATAAAGCTTAGAAAAGACACATAATTTAAATGCATATTTAACTGCATATTTTTAGTGTTCTTTGTGCATAATTATCCAAAATTAAATTCTCATAAAATGTTATTGTCTTACATTTAGAAATAAATCTTAGTAATTCTTTTTAATGACATCATCTTTTTATTTGAAATTCACGATTAAAAAAATAATTAATGATGCTTCTGTTTATTGTTCTGATTGGACCGCGCGCTTTTATTAATTGTAAATATTTTTAAGGAGTAATTAATTGTTAAAAAACGTACGATCATTTATCTTATTAATCTTATTTAGTAACTAAACATTTCCAAAAAACGTGTATTTATAAAAGTTAAATCTAAGAAATTAACAAAAAAAGAAAAACCGATAGATGGTAGGTTAGTTAAAAATTACCGACAATACAGGAATCAGTGGTTGTAATCAATAAATTTTGAAATACGTGAATAAAAATTGGTATAAAACATTTAGATAGTAAATCTTAAGTTTATTACAAATTATAAAAAATCTTCTCAGCTAAATAGTTAAATCATATTTAATTTTAGTGATTATGTTAATAACTTTTAACAAAAATAAATAATATATTAATTTATTATTTTCCTGTTTGTGTTTTTTCAAGTAGTAATTGTTTCAGGTAGTAGTCTGGTAACTTATGCCTATTTTCATGACTTCTTTGGAGAGTGGTTTTTTATAGGAAAATAAAAATGAATTATCTTGAATATTTAGAGTGTTTTTATTTACATATTGAAAATATAAAAAAAAATTTATTTGAAAAAATTTAATAGTTTATTACTATTATTATTGTCACTCGAAGTTGGAACCTCAAAAAAAATGCACGTGGGTGGCCCGGGTGATTTTGGCTCTTGATGTTATTTGAAATCAAATATTCTTGATTATTCTTAATCTATAGACATGTCATTCTGGTCGGAACTACTGAAGTTAAATTTCAAGGGTAAATAACAAAATGGCGGACTTTGAAAGAAAAAGTCCTTTTATTTTAGCAAAGAAAGGGTTGTAACATAAAAAGTTAAGGGTGAAAAAAATGCTCGTTAGTTCCGACGAGAACTATAAGTGTGTAGAACAGCCTGTTAAAATTTGAAAACAATCGGTTTAGTAGAAAAAAAGTTAGGACCCGGGCCGACCAAAAAAACAATGTTTTGGTTGGACTCCGAGGCGCTCTAGGAAACTCGTTATAAGTCCCGAAATATTTCGAATTTTTGTCTGAAATTTTCACAGTATATTCTCAAGACATTGTACTTTCAAATTAAGCAAAAAAAAAATTTTCGATTTTTTGAACCCAAGTTACCAGACTACTACCTTCAATCCCAATAGCTCGTGTGGTGGGCAACAAACTAATTTGCTTTGGATATTATTACTGGCGACGTTTTGCAGACTAAAATGTGTCTGCTTCTTCTAATTACCGGTGTTAGCTTGTTCGCGAATGCGATCGGTAATCATTCGTGGCCGTTTGAGACGCTATTCAAGAAATTCAAATTAGACAAATAATAAACATTGACAATGCCAAAGGTTCAAATTGTTTATCCGCAAAAACTACAAAATTAATATATTTTTATTTTTTAATAATTTTGAACAGTAAACTGCATTTTATTTTTATACGAAATAATATCATATGTAAATAAAAGATTCATATTAATACAGTGCATTATAAACTTTATTAAAGCTATTTTTTTAACACATTTTATATTTCACCCATGTAACGTCCTATTAATAACATAATGAATATAAATTATTGCACTTAAGTTTTAATTACATTTTAAATAGTTGTTTTCTTTAATTTCTTCGTTTGGTCAAAATATCAAAGAAAGGCAATTATAATAAATATTATAAATAATTGCTAACACTTATTAACAGTGGAATGATTTTGTGTCACAAAAGATATTTATACAAAATATATTTGTTCTTCAATTAGGAGAGGCAAGAAAACCACTTTATGCTATTTTTTAAGGCTACGTTTCGTGCTGCACGTGAGCACTTCATCAGGCCACTCAAAAATTTATTAAAATTTGTAAGTCTAAGATAATATAAGATTTACACCAAACTAACTAATACAATATCTTTTTAGCAACAAGAACTTACACAAATAGATTACAGTGGCACTATCCAACAATTCCTGGACATAGGCACTACGCTAACTTATACACGAACAAGAATCAATAAATGAAACATGAAATTGTCAATCAATAAAATTTTAAATATAACCAGGGACATGTGAACGTTTCATGTTCATGTTAATCAATAAAATTTAAAATATAACCAGGAACATGTGAACGTTTTATGTCCCTGGTTATATTTTAAATTTTATTGATTGACAATTTCATGTTAAACGCGTATAATCTTTGTAAGAATAAATAAATAAAATTTAATATGTCATTGCATTTCCAAGTTACGTTCCTTTAGAGGCGGCGGAAGCACCATCACTAGTATGACAAACAAAAAATTCCTTTGTCCTTGTTACCTATATCCTGCTTTACTATAATACGATAAATAATCGTTCTTATTGTATTTTTCAAGAATGTCAATTAAGAACAAAGAAGTATTTTACCTTTACATTTATTTACTATTTTATATTTTTAAGTCGCGCTTATAGTAAAGTTTGATTGGTCGTTCTATTATTTATTATATGTGAATTGGAAATGTGAATTACCGGCACCCTAAATTGTTGGAGTAATTGTAGTTTTTAGTTTAATTTATGTTTTAGTAAGAATATAGCATCAAATTAGTAAGTTTATAGCATCAAGTTAGTATGTTGTTATTGATAACGCCTGCACATACGAGTGTTTATTTGAAGGCTCAACTCATCGCGGAGTTAGCGTGCGGTCTTTATGTTGCTTGAATTGTTATAGTTTTACTGACTAATGCTGGACGTAACCGAGTTAGGTGGTATCGCGACCAAAAAATAAACAAAACCATAGGGAGTAACAGACAAAGAGTATTTACGGTGACCCAAACCACGACGTTAGTAGCATATGTTACTCAAAATTTTTTTACACGTTTCCGAAATACTCTAGCAGACCTTGACTTTCCGGGATGCCTGTTAACCGCATGGGCAAGACTGAAAGAAGTTGAAATAAAAAATTATCAAGCAGCTATAAAAGAAATTCTTAGCGAGGATAATAAAAAAATGCGTATAGAATTTGCACGACGTTACGTCAATAAACCGCTAGATTTTTGAAATCGCGTTGTTTTTAGCGACGAAAAAACTTTTCAAAGTTCAAATGACGCACATATAAAACTGTTGCGACCTCCGAGAAGTCCTTATGGAGTTAATTATACAAGCTCTAAAAAGTGTAGCAGACACTTTTTAGTAAATGTATGTGGTTGGGTGAGTTCCCAGGGCCCAAACGTTTGTTGGGAATTTCATCGCTAGAGATCGCCAACAATTAATTGCCGCTATTGAAACTGCTTGAGAGAAAATTAGTTAGTGGTGCTTACCGATATGTTCTTGTAGCATCAAGACGACTGTAAGAATGCGTCGACAACCAAGGAGGTCATACTCGTTATTAGCAATTGTATGTTTAATTCGAATAAAAACAGTAACTTTGTAAAATGAGTTTTTTTTTACTAGATAGGATCAAACTTTAATTTTAATCTAAATGGTAACGCTAAAGAATATCTTCTTGGACTTACTGTAAAATATGAATTGAGAGCTGAAACTTATTTAAAAATAGATTATTTTTTTATGCAGTTACAAGATCTTTTGTTTAATTTTTTTTTAAAACTTTGAATGACTGATCACTGTATTGCACTACAATTAGGTATATAGAGTGAAATAAAAATTTTTTAATTACATTATTTCTTCCACGGCGTCTGTCAGTTGTCAGAAATGCTATCAACTCCGGCAGATTCAAAAGGAATAACATCCTTCACCAGATTAAAGAGTTGATCCAATTTAGGACGAGTGAAAAATCGAGTAACAATGTGGTGTTTAGATTAAATTGGGTCAACTCTTAAATCCGGTGAAGGATGTTATTCCTTTTTAATCTGACGGCGTTTATAGCATTCTTTTCTCTTGTGGTCGTGCATACATAAGACAAACGGGTAGAAACGTGGGAATTCGTATTAAGGAGCATCAAAAGTGAAATCATCTTAAACAATCTTCGAAGTCAGCGGTGGCAAAACATTTACTAGAAACGGGATATCAAATTATGTTTGAAAACTCTAAAATAAATTTTGGCGAATGTTTCAAATTACTATCAGCAAAAAATTAGGAAATCTATTGAAGTAATTCAATTTTTTTTAAAAATAGTAACCGAAATTGTAGTTTTCCTTTACCGAAAATTTGGATACCAGTATTATCGATTGGAGGCCAATCTATAAAAACGAAACTTTACGGCGCAATCAATCCGTTTGTTCCGGGTTCTGATGTTCATTGCGACGTGTGAAAGCTCAGCTTGTTGTAATAACGACAAGACGGGAATTATCCAGAGTGAAAAATTGTATGTTTTGTTATGTTATTTTCTATTTATTTAGAAACTTTGTTCTACCACGTAATGAAACATGCCGTACAAAATTATAAAGAAATAAATATCAAATAACAAAATTAGAATAAACAAAGCAATACTACAATAATGTTAATATACGAAAAATAGAGTTGTAGAGTCTATTACAAAATAAATACAACTTGAATACAAAGTAGTATTACTAAAAATAACGTACTAACAAATGTATTGTTGACGATGCTTTAATACCTGCAGTTAAACATAAAATAATTATATAAAAAATATAGTATTAACTGCTATCATTTGGAGACTCTTCTTTTCCAGTTTATTTTTTTATGTAAATTCTTTGGTCGAGGATATTATGGCCAGAAAACTGCTTAGTGTACAATCGTCTAGTTTGTAATCAATTGCGATCAGCAAGTCTATACATGAAATGCATGTCGGTCATCTCGGCCTTCGTATAGCGATTCATGATAGAGGACTTCATTAACTATTGCAGACACGTCAAACAATCAAACGTCATTCAATTTAAACAAACGCAACCGATACAGGTGATGTTCAAGGACGAGACGTATGTATTCAAATAAAATGCACTTGTAGATAAAACAGCCGTTCAAAGTGATCAGGTTATAAAAAATAACCACACGTTGTTAACAATTTTTTATACCTGATAAACTCATTGGTATACGCCATAGTTTTATTTACATTAACAATTTTAACCAATATTGAATATCGTTGTCGCAAATTTTGTTCCACCTGTATCTTTAAAACATAGGGGTTTTTCAAAAATCATCATAGGACAAAATATTCTTAGAATAGGCCAAAAAATAAGCCATTGAGTTTTTTCCCTATGTTTACCTCACACCCTGTATATGTATATACAGTGCTCGCCAAAAAGTCGGGACCAAATAGGTTTTCTTTTAATTTTTGATTTTTTTAAAAACTTTTTACAGCAATAATTTGTGCTGGTCTGAAAATCTATTTAGCCCTTACCAGATATACCAAGTGATTATCATTTATTTAGAAAGTGACGTTTTTTTTAAATTGTTTAAATTCAAAAATTGCTTTTTTTCATAAATTATTCAAGATTTACGTTTTTGGCGCAATATACTTTATAGGGGAAATATTTTTCAATGAAGATTAATATGTATTTACTTGGCTTCTAAAAATTCTAGTAAGGAGAGTTCTTTTTTATTCAGTTTACATGATTTAGTCAATTAAGTAGGCAGAATATGAGACAGTTGTAGATTGTTTTACTGTTAAGAAAAATAACGTAATTATATTCATGATTGACAGTTGCTTTGAAGATTATTATTTTCTGTTTTCTAGCCATTTTTAAATTTATTCGACTAAAAATTAATCAAAAAGAATAATTATTTATCTAAAAAAGACAAAATTGAAATTGTTTTCATTGTCTGTGAGAATTATAAAACGCACAGGGAAACGGCAACAATTTTTAACAAGCGATATCCTGTCAGATATGTTTGTCACTCAACAATTACTAGGACTTTAAAGAAATTTAAAAGTTCAGGTAGTGTTGATAATAACTTTAAAGTTCCTCATAATCATTGGATTAATGTTGAAGAACACCAGCTTCAGGTAATGCAGACTGTTGTCGAAACTCCACGAAATTCTCTTCGAGAAATCGCCCAATTAAACCCAGTATCTAACACAACGGCCAGAAGAATTTTGAAAACAAATAAACTCAGACCAAGCCATTCACACTTTGCAAGACCGAGACTTAAATGCTCGGCTATATTTTAGCTTTTGGGTTTAAGCACAAATAGAAGAACAGATCATTTATTAAATATGTGCTTTTCTGCGACGAATCTATATTTTCGTCAAATGGAACTGTTAGTTTTCAAAATTATCAGTGGTGGGCTAACGAAAATCCCCATTTTGTCGTAGAAACATGCGATCAATACTCATTCAACACAAATGTCTGGTGAGGAATCTTTAATAATCATATGATTAGACCATTTTTCTTCCGAGAAACTCTTAATTCTGAGAGGTACTTGCATTTCTTCAAGAATGACTTTTTTAATGTAATACAGAATATTCCATTAGATCTACGCAGTACAGTTGAAGTGCGTAATTCTTATGATTATTTCTTTTCCTAAAAATGGATCGGAAGTTTTTTGGACATTCGTTGGCTTTCGCGCTCTCCGGATATAACACTATGCGATTTTTCTTGTGGAGATATCTCAAAAATGAGGTCTACAAACGCAGACCTTTCCGGAATATTAACCATCTTGAAAATACAATTAGAGAATGTTCCGTTGAATTATCGCCTATTATGTTAAGGAATGATTCAAAAAAATTGTATGAACAAACTATACTGAAAAGGACAGAAACGGGCACGTTGAAATTTAATTTAATTTTTATTTAATTTTTTTTTTTAATTTAAATTTAATTTTAGTTTAATTTGTTATGATGCTATTTTTTAAAATTATTTAATATTTATTAGTTACATAACAGATGAAATTACTTATTAGTGTTATTCGTTGTATGTTACTTGAAATACTATTATGTCTTGATTATTTTTGATAGTTATTAAAATTATTGTTTGGTTAGACCGATGATTCAAGTTTTAGAAAATGTTATTTTTCTTGACAGTAAAACAATCACAGCTGTCTCATATTTTGCTTACTTAATTAACTGAAACATATAAACTGAATAAGGAAAAATCCGCGTTTGGGAAACTCCAAAAGAACATTTACAGGATTTTTGTGAAAGTAATTAATCAGCAAGAGTAAATTAAAGTCTTTAGAAGCCACGTAAATAGATATTCATTATTATTGAAAAACATTTCTCTCAAAGTATCTTCTATCAAAAACGTAAAGATTATGCAACAGTATTACTTTTCTGTAAATAATAACAAACTTAAAAGAATAATTAGCAATTTCTATTGTTTTTTTCTAATTATAAATTTTTAACGTTTTTAACGAAATCAAATTGAATTTTTAAATCAAGTCTTGGTATATGAAACTTTAAAAATATTTCAAAACATTAAAACTTTGGTTTTAGCGAAAATTGAAGAAAAAAATGTTTTCTGGTCTTGAGATTGTTCGGTAAACTTAAATTGACAGACGATGAAAAAATCTCATTAAAATCTTGTTTAATTTACGAAAAATAGCAATTTTTGAATTAAAAAAAGAAAAAACGATGTTAAAGTTAATGTCAAGTTTGACAGATTTACTAATAAATGTAATACCAACATTATATTTTTAGTGTTTTATTTTGTTATTTTTTCAAAAAATAACGTACTTTTGCAAAATGCCATACAAAAAATTATCATAGCATAACTTACTCACATGCAACGCTCGGCTGTGCGACCTAGCGTCCTATTAACGTTCGTTATGCTATGCCTTGCTTTCGATCTTTGTTACATAAATTACTATTGTTCAATTAATAAATTTATATTACATATAATTTTAAGTTATATGTATATTAGAACCTATTCTAAATTGTTCTTTTTTGGCAAGTTAATTTTAAGTTTTGTTTGTTTTTTGACGTACCTAATATAACCTTTCTGGGATAATCAATGAATTTGCATTTGAATTGTTATTTTACTGTTATAAATTAATATGTTGTGTAGAAGTAAAATGTAAAATGAAATGTTGAACTAAAAGCAGTTAATATTTTCAATTTTTTATTAAAATTTTTAATTTTCAATATTTTATTGTGTTTACAGACATTAACTTGCAAACTTAGGTTTTTTGCCATTAACATTTTAAATCTTATTTTTGGTAAAGATGCTTCTGCCAAAAATGTTAATTAGCAATGAAAAATGTAACCTAAACTGGAAACTGTCAAATTGACTTTGATTCAGAGCTGGTACTCATCAGAAATTCTCAAAATCATAGATTTGTTGAATGCGTATGATCTAGTTCATTTTTTATATTATTAAGCTTTTTAGGCGCTAACAGAGAACTATTTTACTTATATCCTTTGCGCAGCTATTTATTGATTACCACATATCATCTTGCGGTAAGAAAGTTATTGTATTGATGTCATGATTACAAGTACTGGTAAAAATACCTACTTGTAGTTTTGTTACCAATAACTAATGCATTAAATTCTGACAATTGTAGGTGAATCATTCTCCAACTAACAGAAGGTTTGTGGTTTACATATTTCCTTCTAAAAAATTAGGTCTGTTGCCTCTGACAAAATTTCTAGCTTAAACACTATTACACATTAAAAATAAATTTGGAAATGCAATTTGACATTTTTAAATGGATACTACCAATGTTTAGATTTTACTACAGTTTTAAATATACCACAACTTACGTTAATCGAATTTTCTGCATAAACCTGACCAGAAACAATTCAACATTTAATACAAAGTTTGATGACGGTTAACAAACAGTTCCTGTGCTACTTAAATTTACTAATTTCTTTGGAACAACTAGTATAAGGTTTTAAAATGTAATGATTTTTAAATCAGAAGTTTGAATATTTTTCGCGTAATTAATTTAACGTTGGCGTTTAAACTGAATAAGTACATTTATATAAATTCAAGACAAGTCTTTCATAAAGTCTAAAATCAAAGAGGACCAGCATTCCTCGACAAGTTCATGGCCGTTAGACATAGAAAGAATCTAAGAATAAATTAACACTTAAAATCTGCAATGTAACGGCGTCGTGATTCAAAAGTTGATTAAATCGGAAATTGTTCAATTGTATATGAGTTACTCATACATGTATTGAACAAATACTATCGGACAAACCCAAATATTCTCGAAATAATTGAAAACGTTATATGCATTTTAAATATTATTTAAACATTAAAAAGTTAACTCCGCGTACAATACGTATGTATACACATTCTTTGTTCCTTATTATTTCCAATTAGGGCCAGTAATAGCTTAACATGTGACCCTGTCATTTAACTGTTTAACCCAATAAAACCTGATAATCTGTTGCACCAGTCTCCTGCATGCACTGTTAGTTCTTATAAGTTATGTTTTCTTTTTTCTAATTGACAGCACGTTGCTTTTCAACATTTGTTAGACAAAATAGGTGCTACTACTGTATGCAAAATAGTAGTTTCATGGTCGTATATTATTATGTCATTAATCAGCGGATTGTCTAACACTAAACCAGGTTAAGCAACCGCTAATGTAAATTTGTAAATTGTTTCATAACATTACAAAACATTTTCAAATCTAATTCATTCAATGAATTTTGTTTTAAATCATATAACAAGCGCAAACACGCGGCGTTCAATGTAATTATTTATTAACAAAAGACAAAGAAACTTGAAAAGTTCAACGCACTGTATAATTTTCTTTATTGTAGGTGGAATCAGAGGAATACAAGTACTTTTTTGAATTTTTTATTGTGCATCGTGTTGATTCTTTTCTGATTTTACGATTTGTTTAAATTACATGACTAGTCAATGGAACCCAGCTATAATTCTAGCGATGAGTATTTTACTACTTTTTATTCTGGAAGTTCTTGGTACTGATTCTAGGTAATTTATTAATGAACTTACAAAAATCGCTGTTGAATATTACTCATTCGTCGTCATCAAATTTATTGCCACTTATTTCAAAGTGTTATGATTGTTTTACATTGTTCCGTATCCGTTTAAATCAGCACTTTATAATGGAAACTACGAAAAATATATTTAATAATATTTTTTCCTAAAACAAACTTCATTTAAAAAAAAAGTTTTTAGTTTAAAAAAACTAAAAAAATTGAAAGTCCTATATAATAAAAATAATTTTTAATCATTCAAATATATCTCACATATTTTGTTTAACCATAAAATAATTTTTATAGTCTAACTATAGTTCAGATAACATCTATTCTTACTTAGTAAATTAAGAAAATGTAAAATCAAAACGGATTATACCGTAAACAGTGAACACTAAACGGAAAGCACTAATAAAGAAAATTAAAATTAATGCGTGAAATATTTGTTCACAATATACGGTGAGCTCGTAAAGTATGGAATAAATTCGTTAATTGTATATGTTAAAATATTGCTCTTTTTTCTGGAAAGTTTATGTTGTATTTTGCTGCTTAATAGTATTTTAAATTCATTTTTGTTTCCTAACTAAGCGGAAGGAAAAGAATAGAAATTTTGACGATGATCGGCTACGAAGACCAAGTTCGCACACAAGCTGAGGTTTTACCAAATATGCTTGCAGATAACCTATTATACATTCCACAATTTGCGATATTGAGAAAAATTTTTGGTAATGGGTAATGTAAGAGACCGCCCTAAAATGGGTCGTAAAACAGTCCAGGAAGATTTTAAATTAAACGTTCTACTTGAGTTTTAAGAACATTTCCATTTATCTACCGGCCAAGTGGCAGCAGACAACAAAATAATTCAAAATTTTATCTTAAAATATTTGAAGTTGGAAAAATGGCACCCGTATAAAGTAGTTTTGGCCCAAGAACTAAACAAAGGTGACCTTGACCACAAGTTAGAGTTCTGAAAAACCATGTTTCAACGCCTGAATTATGACAAAGAATTCTTACGGAATATTGTATTTTCCGACGAGGCTACCTTTTATTTCGACGTCACAGTAAATTGCAAAAACTGTAGATATTGGTCTCTTGGAAAGCAACACTGAAAAATAAAAACTCATAGTCAACGTTTGGGCATTGTAAGTAACCGTATCTTGCGTCTATTTCTCTTTGAGGACGCATTGACAGGTGAAAGATACATTGAATTTTTAAGACACAAATTCGTTTCTTGTAGTACTTTACCTAAATGAAGAGATTTAGATCTGCTCATTAACATAACACGCATCGTACCAATATCATAGTACGCCATCTCATTTTGCGAGGATAGTTTAGAAATATTTAAACCAAGTATTTGCTAACCAATGGATCAGTCGTAGGAGATCTATCAAATGATCTCCAAGATCTCCTACCTGACTACTTCTTTAAAGGTTTTTAAAAACCAAAATCTATCTCAAAGAACCATGTACCATTAATGAACTAGAGGACCGAATTTGTAACAAAATGCGATAAATTTCAAGCGATACTCTTGGTAAGGTTTTCTAAAAATTTTAGTGGCGGATGGGATATTGTCAAGACATGCTTGGAGGTCACTTCAAACAATTACTCTGATTTTTTGTTGTACATATCTGTTTTTATTATTCATCATTATTTCCATTTCTTGTAGGTTAGTCTTTGATTGTGATATGAATTTCACTAAATTGAGTTGATTTTTTGAAATTAAATAATTTGCCTCTAAATCTTTTAAAAATGCTCGATAAAAAGAAAAAAATATCTAGTGTACTAAATTAAAACACTATAATATTTGATCCACCAGCTAATTTAGGAAATAATGATTCTATTCCATACTTTACGAGCTCACTGTATAATAAAAAAACTTGTTAATAGAAAATAAAAACTAGAGCAAATTTGTTTGAAATTGATTTTTTTTTTGTATACTTGATAAACACATTTTGTTTTGCTATCTAATAGACAAAATATATAAAAATAATTTGTCATCCTGCAAAAAGATGCATGTACTACACATTCTATGTAGACTGTGTTTAATAATAATTACCGATAAATTAGGTACCGCATTCCGAAATGCATCTGGAGAACCCTCGTGAAAACGGAAGGTAAGCAAAACAAAACTATGTAGAGATTTATTTTGTGTTCTTATTGTGGATATTCTCATTTAGATGGAGAATTGGAGTATGGGAGATATTAATGCAAGTAATGAGTTTTCCAACGCAGCGACTCGTGTGTTACTTGCCAAATATCTAGAAGAAAAACAGATATTGTAACCTAAAAATCAAACAGGGTATTCGATGCAAATAGCTCGCTAATGACATTAATAAACATGGATATACACTTACCGAGCAAGCAATAGAAAGGAAATTTAAGAATATGTAAAACCATTTTTAGAAAATTAGAGACAATAACACCAAAACTAGCCCAAGAAATAAGTTTGGCAATATTATGACATAATGAAAAATCTATTTGAAAATGATGCTTGCTTGTTATATTACTAACATATAATGTTTTAGAGCCTTTTTGTTTGTCTTTAGCAGATGTAAACTAAGTGTTCAGGGTATCCTTAGTCGTAAAGATAGTTTTGACATTATGTTTCTTTAGCACCCTGCTTATTTTGTCTGTCAAACTCATACAGCATGGTAAATAAGCGGTGCTAGTAGGAGGTGATACGTCTTCTTTGACTTTTGAATTTATTGCTCTTTTCCATGCGTTTTGGATCTCTTTAAACCTGTATCCATTGTTTTGTAGGGACTCCACACACATCTGACACACGTATAGCTTTTTCAGCTAAAGTATGCAGAACAGTATTCTTCTGTACTGAATGATGGTGAGATTTGGCGTTTAGGAATCTATTAGTGTGCGTTTTCTTTCTATAAACGGAATGCCCCAATTTTCCGTTATTGTTCTTTATCGCCAGTAGGTACATCAAGAAAGGCTAGACTGCAAGACTGCTATTTGTTCTCCATAGTAAATTTAATGCTATTATGTGCAGAGCTTAGATGTTGAAAGAACTGATTTAGTTTATCTTTGCCATGAGGCCATACAACAAACGTATCATCAACATATCTGAACCAAGTTTTTGGTTTTAACTCAACATTTTTCATAATTCCAGTTTCAAAATATTCCATGTAAATATTAGCTATAATTGGAGAGAGCGGTGAACCCATGGCCGCTTCTCTAATTGTTTAAACAAGTTATCGTTATAACTGCAATAAGTGTTTTTAAGACAGAGTTGGATGAGCAGGGTTTTTTCACTTTTTGCGCACTTGTCAACATAAACGCCAAATTATTTTTGAGTAATTTTTAGACTTAAGGGCCTCCTAGTTTTTGTTCGAGCAATAAAATGTTGTATTTAACTTGTTCCTGTCTAAATTGGATGTTTTTTTCTCTAGAGGCCTTCTAGGGAAAAAAAGCACAGGAACTCGTTAAATAAACTACTGTTGTATTAATATTTTCTGCAATAAAACTTGCTCTTAACTCTTCAACCAGCATCTGCTAAGATCAAATTGAGTAGACAATTATGATAATACACTTATCACATTCATAAAATGACAGCCATGGTATCCTTTATTGCTATTCGGAAATAACTTTTAAACGTAAATAGTAAATAGAAAATATTACTTCATATCAAATTTATAACACAAATTAACTAGTAAAACTGATATATTGTGTTTCACTTATTTCAGACAACGTTAGATTTGTAATAGCAAAAGCTTCCACGGCCGGAGCCTATACTAAAATGAGAACGTCTTCTCGGTTTGGACCGTGTCATTGTCGTAACCGATGTTGCCAATGTTTCGCCCACTTTTGTAAGGAGCTTCATCAAAGCGCGAGAGAAATCGAAGAACTCAAACAAGCAACTAAAATGTAACTAGGAACTTTTCAAAAGTTAAGTAATCAACTTGTGAAGCAAGCCAGATTTTAAACTCTGAAAAGGTAAGTAAGAAAACGATAAACTTGAAAAAGCAAACGAAAATCTAACAAAGAACCACTACAGAGTTAGCTAATCAATTTGTGAACCAAGCCAGATTCTAAACTCGATACTCCACTTCTACGGAGTTACAACAATGACACGGTCCAAACCCAGAAGACGTTCTCATCTTAGTATAGACTTCGGCCGTGGAAACCTTCGCTTATAAATATTTCATTGTTTTACTTTACTGTATCATTATTTGGCGCATTTTTATATCTTTTTTTTTGTTTGATTTTACCTATCTTTTTCGTTCAGTGTACCATCCACTAGAGATCATTCCAAGACTAAAGAACCGTGAGGTGCGCGTCGGATAAATTCGGAATTTGACGATCATGTGAAATAAATTCGCACTAAAAACATCATCTGTAAACAATGTACATTAACTGTAATGGTTTATCTTTAATTTAACTAAAAAATGTATGCATACAAGACGATGAATACTTTATTATTGGTGAAGTGTGATGTTTACTTAGTATCAGTATTAATTCTACAATTGTGTATAAAGCAATAATATCGGTGATTCACAGTTGGGGTTGTAGTATATTGAATACAACCAATTACAATAATAGTTTATTCCATATTTAAACTAAAACATACATGAATGTTTAACTTACAGTAAAAAGTAAAACAACGTGTTTCTACGGAAGCCGGAATCAGACAGTGTTTCTGTCATTAAAGTTACGTGTTTATGCTACACCCGGTTTACACATTAGGCCGGTTTACACTACGCTACATCCCCTACTCTAAGATGGTTACTACATAGTTTACAAAAACAAAATAAAACATGTACCTATGCTTAACTTATTACATACTTATAAATCTAATCTCAGTGGTGGTTGAATAACTCTACGTGGCCTATTCCTTGCAATACATTCCGACAATCTTGTTTCCGTTACATTTTCATTTTTTTTAGAAACAACAAGGTCGTTTTCATTATTTACATTTACTACATTCTGCTCAATAGAATTATCATTCCCACGAGATTCCAACACTTCATCTGTACATCGTTCATCGTTTATTACATCCATTGTCGTACTGCTAATTTCTAACTTATCATCTACATCCCCTATTAACACTAGACTAGCCCTATCAAAGTTCTCATTAGCCTTGATCTTTACATCATGCTTTGATAATTGGTCTTTGTGTCTTCTCCAATTTATCCCTAATAAAGGAATATAACAATTATAAATGTGTTTACCCGGCCACTACTTCCGTAATCTTTTCTAAAATCCACCCTAGTTTATGTGTATTCCTATAATCTTTTGCATACACCTGATCTTCTAACGATTCTATTTTTCTATTCCCTCTAAAATTTGTCTCTTGTCTATTAATAGCTAAGTCTTTAAATTTGGGTTTTAATGTATCTAATCTATTTCTTAATTCCCTATTAAACATTAATTTTGCTGGTGTTTCCCCAGTTGTGCAATGAACCGTAGTTCTATACTCAAATAAATATCTACATATTAATGTCTGTATAGTTGCTTTATAATTTTTTGTGTCCATTAATGCTTTTGTTAATGCCTTTTTGAACGATTTTACCACGTTCTCTGCTGCTCCGTTACTTGAAGGATGGTACGGTGGTGAAAATATATGATTTATATTATTGATATTACAAAATTTTTGAAATTCTGCTGCTGTGAATGCCGTACCATTATCACTAACTAAATTAACCGGTATCCCGAACCGTGAGAATATCTCTCTCAATTTCTCAATTGTCTGCTTAGAGTCTGTTGAAGTAACTTCGATTACTTCAGGCCATTTACTATAAGCATCTATTAATACTAAATAAATTTTACCCTTAAACGGTCCTAAATGATCTACATGCACTCTTTCAAAAACTTTATTAACTTGAGGCCATTTTAGCAAACTGCTTCTTTCTGGGTTATTACTACTTTCCTTGCAAACAGTACAATTTCTCCCTAACTTTTCTATATCCTCGTCAAGCTTTGGCCACCAAAAATATGATCTGGCCTTGCTTTTCATTTTTGCAATCCCTAAATGCGAATTATGCAATTCATCTATTAATGATTTCCTAAATTTTACCGGTACCACTACTCGGTAACCCCACATCAAAATTCCTTGCTCTAACGTTAACTCATCACGCCTTCTAAAATATGGTTTATTTACCTCATTTTCCGTATAATTTTCCCATCCATTTCGAACTAGGTCAATTATTGCACTAATCTCTACATCTACTCGCGATTCTATTCTAACTTTCTTTGCGTCTATTGGCATAGCCTCTTCTACAAAATTTAAATACGTATAATTATCATCTTCAACTAACTCCATTTCGGGTTTACTACTTGGCAAACGTGAAAGTGCATCTGCCGTTTCATTATTTGTGCCTTTTATATATTTAATTGTATAATTAAAACTGGATAAAAAAAAAGACCATCTTTGCAACCTTCCTGCTGCCATAGGAGGCACACCCCCTTTATCCCCCAACAGAGCTAATAGTGGCTTGTGATCGGTCACAAGCTCAAATCGTCTCCCCATTAAATATTGTGAGAACTTCTTTACCCCATAATAAATTGCCAACGCTTCCTTGTCTACCATCGAGTAGTTTTTTTCGGCTTTAGACAAAACTCTCGACACAAACCCTATTGGTCGTTCATTGCCCTCCGTATCAAAGTGACTCAATACTGAACCAATTCCTTTCTGTGAGGCATCACATGTTAACCTAAGTGGACTATTATTGTCAAAATGAGCTAATACCTCATCTGACGCTATTGCTTTCTTTGCCTTATTGAAAGATTGCTCGCATTCTTTTGTCCAAACAAATTTTTTATCTTTCTTTAACAAATCATATAAAGGTTTTAATATCATCGCTAATTCTTTAATGAATTTACCATAGTAGTTTACCATCCCCACAAAGCTTTTAATCTCTTTCACACTGCTTGGTTGCGTTGCGTTTAAAATTGCTTCTACTTTCTCCCTATCCTTTCTCAAACCATTAGCTGATATAATATACCCTAAATACTTTACTTCTCTTTTGAAAAATTCACATTTGTCTTTCCTAACCGTTAACCCAGCTGCTTGCAATAATCTAAAAACCACTTTTAAATTGTCGATATGTTCGTTTAAATCTTGACCTGTCACCAAAATGTCATCTAAAAAACTTATAGTACCCTTAGCACCTTGTAATATTTTTTCTATCGTTCTTTGAAATAGCATACATGCGGGTTTCACCCCAAAAGGCAATCTTTTTACAGCATAAATACCTTTATGTGTACTCCATGCTAAACATTTACCCGTTTCCTCGTCTACCCTTAACTGATTGTAGGCTTGACTTAAGTCTAACTTTGTAAAACATGTTCCCCCTTGTAGTACAGCAAATAACTCTTCAATACGCGGTATCGGATAATTTACATCTTTTAATTGCTTATTAACAGTTACTCTATAATCTGCGCATAACCTCACCGTTCCATCTTTTTTTATAACAGGTACTAACGGTGTTCCCCATTCACTACTATCAATCTTCGTAATGACGTCTAACCGTTCTAACCTATCAAGTTCCTTCTCAACCGCTTCCTTAAATGCAAAAGGTATCATTCGCGGCTTGCGAAATATAGGATTACTATTATCTTTCATTTCTAACCTAATCTCCTCGTATTTGTAACATCCTAACTCATTTTTAAAAACTTGACCGAACTCCTTAATCAATTCTACACTAACATGTTCATGTTTGTTTTCTACTAACTGATTGACATTTTTTTCCTTATAATGTTTTAAAATATCTAACTTGGCAATCCAATCCCTACCCATTAAAGCCGGACCTGTGGAATTTACCACAATTAAATCTAAAATTTCTTTCTGTCCTTTAAATTCTACCTCTACACTAAACTGCCCCAATGGTAACATTCTCGATTGATCGTAGCATTTTAAAATTGTACTACAATCTTCTAATTTACAATTTGAAAAGAACTTATCATACAATGCTTTTGGAACTATTGAAACCCCTGACCCGGTGTCAATTTCCATCTCTAATACTACATCATTAACCCTAATTACAGTTAAAAATGGGTCACTAATTTTATAACAACTACTAACATTATAAAGATTTTCATATTGTTCAATCTGATTTTCATATTGTTCAGTCTGTTCCTGTATAACATTTACCCCAACAGGCTTTTTATTTTTATGAATACACACTTTAGCTATGTGTCCTGTTTTACGACAAATGTTACATTTGAACGTTTTAAATTTACAAGTTTTGAACTTGTGATTTTTCTCACCACATGCAAAACATTCACCTTTCTTTTCTCTTCCCTCATCGCTCTTACTGGGCTCTGCAACTTTCGTTTTTCTCCCTCCTTCCTTCTCGTATGCTTGCTTTCTTGGAACTTTTTCCATTTGCACCACCTTGTTTACTTGATGTTCACTTTGCAACAGTGAACTTTCTTTCTTAAGTGCTAAGTCCACATATTCTCGTAACTGCTTACCGTGGTCTTCTTCACATAACCTATCTAAAACGAGACCTCTCTTCATCCCAGAAATAAATTTATCACTTAAAATCATTTCTAAGTTGTTCCCAAATTTGCAATCCATTGCAGCCCTTTTTATTTTAATGAACCATTCGTTAACTGTTTCTTGCGGCCCCTGCCGGCAACTGTAAAATTCAATCCGCTTCCGTAATACTGACACTGTAGGTGCAAATTGTTTCGTTAGAATTGCACTTAAGTCTTTAAATGACTTGTCTCTGGGTAACACAGGATCACACACATCCTTTAAAATTTTATATGCTGCTTGTCCGATTAAGGTTATCAGAACAGGTACCCTTCTTTCTTCTGCCACCATATTGGCTTTAAAGTATTCTTCCAACCTCTCAACATAAATGTTCCAGTCACTTCCTACTGTAAACTCTTCTAATCTACCTATTGTCCCATAAACCATGGTAGAAGTATTGGTAGGCGCCACGTGTGCTTGTGCTTCAAAAACAGCCATTGTTGTGGAACGTCAACTTAATTTTCCATCCAATCAATCACTAAGTCGCCTTTACAATTTTTTTTCTCCTCGTCGCCAATTTGTAGTATATTGAATACAACCAATTACAATAATAGTTTATTCCATATTTAAACTAAAACATACATGAATGTTTAACTTACAGTAAAAAGTAAAACAACGTGTTTCTACGGAAGCCGGAATCAGACAGTGTTTCTGTCATTAAAGTTACGTGTTTATGCTACACCCGGTTTACACATTAGGCCGGTTTACACTACGCTACAGGGGTTATGTTTATTATGCCAACAATTTTTGCTGTATTTCAAGCTATACTTAGGTAGGTGTATAGGTAGCTGTTTTTAGTCTCATTCTTAATAATACTTTATTGCAGATTGAATAGTAATATGGTAAATCAGCTGTAGACCTTCCCAAACATCGACTACTTTCAATTATCGTTATTTGATGCCATTGCTTAAGTATGTAATCGTAACAAAAGACAATCTATGTATGCTAATTTTTATTTCCTTTATAGGAGAATAAGTGTTATTTACATCCAGATGAGGATTCCCTTGAAAAATCACAACATGATTGCAACTAGTTATTAAACTATATAAATAGAAAGCACATCGAAATTGAACGTTACTTGTTTAAAAGTGAAACGCAAGATCTGAAAAATTGTAGTACAGAACCAACACCAATGTTTTTTTACATTATACATTGGTTGTTTAGGAAGTTGTCACGTGATGTACTTCATTGTGGTTAAACGTGAATGCTTTGGTTGTACATAATGTATTTATTTCAATTGTCGACGGTAACAATGATTCGTATTAATAAGCTTATGCCATTCATATAAATTTATGATCGACTACTTTACAGATGTATCGATTCAAATAAGTATATCTTAAAGGAATGGTAAAAATGTATCATATTTTTGTATGCTTTTAATTTCTAACAAACTTCCTAAAACCCCTACATTATAACAAAATGCATTTACATAGGCACTGACAGAAGATATTGAGAAACTCAAAGTTTACGATGAATGGTAAAGAGATTTTTCACCATACAAATGTTAATATGAGATACGACACAATCATTTTCAATTAATACAACATTTCTGGTGCAAAATAAGTAAATTTCATTAATAACAATGTTACAAACTATTACTTTTCCAGAAAAGGTTCGTTAAAATGGTTGCTTCTGACTGCAACCTGCTGCAATTCTCGTACAACATGTATATAATATAAATAAATTTCGGTTGATGACAATTTAATTTCCTAATACTATGGCAACGCTTCACAACCTAAATCTTCATCATCGGATGAAAACCACAAATCGGATTCGTCACTGTCATTGTTAATATTTATTATTAGTTCAGCAACATCATCCAATATCACTTCTTTTTTAAAATAATCACTTTCCACTTGTTCCACATGCTCACACACTTTTTTCCAGTTTTCAGGTGTAATTTTTTCAAATTCTTCATCTGCTAATCTTCTAACATCTTGCATTTTAAACGTTATATTTCTTGCTGCAATGCGATTTTTTACAATAGCCCATATTTTTTCGATTGGATTTAATTCCGGATGATACGGAGGAAGGCGAAGAACAACATGTCCATTTTCAGCTAATAGCTGATCTAAAATGTACACTTTATGTTGTGGTTTGTACTGTTTAATTTTCTCATATAACTCGACTTTCAGTGCATTTGGCTCGTAAAATATGGCCCTCTCAGATAACCATTTTTTCATTTCATCTTTTTTCCAGCTTGATGTGGGTAGGGCTTGTGTACTAACATTATGATATGATGCATTGTCGACCACAAAAACACAATTTTTTGGTAAATTCGGTATTACTTTTTCTTCCATCCATTTCATGTAATTGGTGTGGTTCATTTCATCGTGGTAATCCCCAGTTTTTTGTCCCGATTTAAATATTAAAAGAGCATTTGGAATAAAACCTTCTTTACCACCACAATGAACAATAATTAATCTTTGGCCTTTACTAATGGGAGCCTTTAAATTGCGATTTTTTCCATCATTCTATGCTTTTGGAAGTGTATGACTACTATGCAAATAAGTTTCATCACTGTACACCAAATATCTTCCCTCTTCTTTATATTTCTTTAAATGTCGAAGGTACTCGACTCGTTTTGCTCTAATGTCCATCTTTTCCACCAATACTTTTCTATTATCTTTAGTTTTCTTCCAACGAAATCCTAGGTTTCTCAATACTCTCCAAAATGTAGTTTTCTTTCCTTCAAATTCCACACCCGCACTTTTCACCTCCTCTAACACTTTACTTATAGTTGGAGCACATTTTTGAGTATTGATGAAGGAATAAATTACTTTTTGTATGATCTCTTCATCGAATGCATCTAATGTTGACTTAGGTCTGGGTTGAGTAACATTTTTTCTTGGTGAACAAAATTTACTGCTGCCGGGTTGACTTGTTTCGGGTGTGCTTTTCCCTTCCTTAATAATTCTCTTTACAGTACTTAGACTCACACCAGTAGCTTCAGCAACACGTTCCCGTAATTGGGATAGAGGAATTGTTAATCCCTCTTCTTTTTCTTTCTTCATAAACTGGTAAACATTGTAGACAATTTGCCGACCTTGGCTATGAACTACTTTTCGGTTATTCATTCATAAACTGCAAACAAAAAGATTGTATTTGTTAATTAGGTAGTCAAAACTGAAAACTGTTGTAATTAAATTAATTGAAGATTGTTATTATATATTAATGCAATTGAGGTTATGTAAACCAGAAATTATGAATTATATCTTTATCATATTAATCGAATTAAAAAGTACTTACAAATCTTCAATTGGGTGATTAATTACAAAATACTGGTTGAATCAACCGGTCTTTAATATAGAAGATCTGTAATTTAAAAAAAATCCATTGTTAGTAATTGATAACTTTTGGTTAATTTTTACATACCTAATCACAACTTTTAAGCTTAAGAAAGACTGTTTCTTACTATCGCAACCCGCACACATAAAATATAAAACAAAAAGATGAAAAAGAATTTGTAATAACTTATGGAATAAATTTGGACACCTCAAACGCCGTGTGAAAACTGAAAAGTGCAAACGTTTTTTGGTTGGCTAGTGTATTGACATTCGGAACAAAATTGGTTTCTGCGCAGCGGTTCTTTAGTCTTGAAACGAACTCTACCATCCAATACGACAAAAATCAATCGATGCGATTAATATAACCGCAATCGGTTAGCGATTCGCAAGTTAAATAAAATTTATAGATAAGGATAACATTTTTTCAATTTCTTATTACAGGTTGTATAAACTTTGAAGTAAAATTTTCACTATAGTGTTTTTTATTAGTGTTTTTGTTACCGTTACTATTGTATTATCTATTTTGTAAAATAAAACATTACTTTTATTGTTAAATGATCTTAAATTAATTTTAAAAAAATATATGACACTGATGTATACTACTACAAATAGTAAAAAAAGGAATGTTTTTATCGTACTAATAACTTATTTAATTAACCTAATTAAGTTTGAAAAATTAGTTTGAATGGAATGCAAAAGAATAAAAGAAAACAAAGACTAGGTATTTTCGAGGTAACCTAGAAATCAGCCTACCTACAAGCTTTTCTTAATTTATAAAAAACCTTAATTAATCTTTCTTTAAATAAATTTTCAACCTTGTAATAATTGTTGAAAATTGACTTAAAAATAGTAGAACTAAATTCAACGTGCGTGATAACAGTCTTTAACTTAAGACGTTTACGTTAATGATTAATAATGAATCGTCCCTGGATTTTAATGTCTCTATTTGCAAGTTACAATTATGTCGTACATTATATAATTAATCTATTAAACATTAAAGCACGTTTTAAATACGGGGTCAAAAAAGCCAAACCAGTTATTGCACAAAATTTTAAAACATTTCCCAATTATAGAACATTAAGTGAGTGTTTAAATTCTTAGTAAACAAATATTTTTAGCTACCTTTTCTACCTATTTTAACAAACCGTTACCTGGGCCATCCTTCTATCATTACTCATTCGAAAAACACTCGGTTATTGTTAGCGATTTCCGCTTTCAAAAAATACTTACTGGTTGCTCAAGTTTAACATGCGTGATATACGCCCCTTCACACGTTAGTAATTTATCAGAAATCGTTTTGTATCAATTAGTTATTAATTATGTTGTTTTAGTATTTGCAATTAATGATTATCCCACGCAACATTGTTGACATTAACAAAAGGTTCTTAACATTCAAGCTATAATTTTATTTTAATTGGCAGACAAATTTGTAGTAAAACCTGCTATAAAAAGTTTGAAGGTGTCTTTATTTGTATTATCTTTTATGGTGTCTTTTTTTATTTTTAAAACATGTTCTCATCTTTTATCCAACTATAGTATGGCAAATTAGTTATCGTGTTTATTTTATAAATTTTCTATGCTATGCTCCTAATGTAAACAGTTTTTAGTACATCTGTTTAAACACTTAACAGCAAAGTTTTTGTCCCATTACTATTATATATTGACCACTTTATAAATTCCAAATTTGCCTTAGTTATTACTGAAAGCATTGTGAATAATAATATGATTAATGCTTCTGAAAGGTTTATATCATGTACAGATAATTGTTTAGCAAGCGCTTTTATCAGCGCAAGCAACTCAGAACCCTTTGTTACTGAAAGCCTAAATTTTTATTTCAGCTGTAATAAGATTTTTTGCATACCGTTTAGCTTAATTAAACGCAGTTATCAGTTTTCTTAAATCAAAATAAATTAATTTTAATGCGTTTAATTTAAAGTTAGTCGATTAGTCGAATCGAGAAAGATGCGAACTAAGGATTAAAAAATCTTTCTCCTACAAAACTCATTGTGCAGTTTTTTGTAAAGCTTTTACATATATTCTAAATAATAACAATCTTATAGTCTATGTAGTATTTACGTTCACTTGTTTATATATTAACGTCAATAATAATAATTCTGTTTCGTTAGAGACATATGGTCAGTGAATAAAAGAAAATTGTTTGTATAATACCAAAATTTCGTCGAGTTCTTTGATAAACAAAAATCTGATGTTTATTGATTGTATCCTTGAAACAAAGTCACTGAACTAGCTACTACTGCAACTGAAAAATTGGCAAAGTTTAGAAAACAAATGAGGCAAATGTATTACAATTAAAATTGAAATAAAAATGTTATTAACAGGAGTGAAACTTTGTAAACTGAGCGTGGAATACTAAAATCTCTTTCAAAGAAACAAAAAAGTGGTGGTTGTAACAAAATTGTTTTAGACGCTTTGCTTTTCGTACCTTATGTAATTTTTAAGTAATTATGAAATTTATACGATCAGTTATAACTGCCGTTTTAGTTAAGAAAATGCCGAAGTCTGTGAATTACCGCCAGATCCCTAAGAAAATTTTAATATCAAATTCTGTTTAAATACAAAGAATATTACTATAAAACAACTTGTTAATAGAACTCAACAACGTTGTAGCTTAGCTGTCACTGCTTACAAGAATTTCGGAAAAACCATGCTGTAAGAGAAAATAAGAAACATAAAACATGCATTTATGTAGTGTAGCCATAAAGAAACCACGAAATCAAAGACAAAGACATGGAAATTAAACATAGTTAGTTAGAAAATGATGATATATCACCTATATTCTTAGAAAACGAAAACTTACGTAGTTAAACTGTTTAAAAAACATGGAGATGTTGAATTTTGCCACTTTATTATTGTGATCTTAATTCTATTGAATTACTTAGTGCAGAAATAGAAAGTTTGGGAAGAAATGGATTTTTAAGGATTGGAATAAACTTTTTAACTGAGGATATGCATTTTAGATGAAAGTGGAAAATGTTATTATTATAGTAAACACGGATTTATCAGATATGGACAATGAATGAAATCAGTAATTAAGGTTTTACTTAATATTTTTTTAAATTTCCTTAAATACGTAATATTTTGAGGTGGTCAAACACATTACGCAGTGTACAAAAATGTGTTTGGGATCAACTTACATCCGTTATACGAACCTAAAAATGTTGTCATTGTAACAATTTCAAATTTAGCATTTCCTACATAACTTTAATTTATACTGTCGTATGGAATGACGTATATATACAATAATTGTTTCTATGATAGGATTTATATTGTTATCTATTATACTATCTAATTCATAACTTTTGTATAAATATTATTAAAAAAAAGCAGCGACTGTTTATCTAATAACACAATATGTATGTTCTAAGATAACATCTAACATATTTATTAATAATGTGTGTTTATCAATGTAAATTAATACCGAAGACACAACTTGGCGGGACCAGTTTGACGCAGGACCAACATGTCAGAACAATTTTAGACTAACCAAATTTGGTGGTAGAACGACTCGACTCCAAAAAGTTTGTAGAAAGCACAACAAATAAATTACGATATGGCCAGTGCCAATTTAGCAATCAGATATCAAACAACATTATTTTGAAAGTAGTTCTAGTGTTTCAAAGTTTAAAAAATGTTAAGGAAAAATTTTTATGTTTACAATTAGTTACGTACACAATAATATAAAAATTGTTTGTTTTACAATAATTCATTACAATCATAATTTCATATTCCTTGGTTAAATTACAAATTTAACTTTGATGTCTTGAATGGTAAATAGTGATGTAAAAATAAAATATAAATAAAACATTTTGTTGAAGAAATATTTATTCAAATTATAAGTTTTGTTTTAAAATACAAAACAAATTTTTTTTAAATGACTTGGATGCACCTGATGGGATGTTATGTGTGTATTTATGTTCGGCTCAATGTTTGTGAGTAGCAACTGCAAATAAAACCAAAACAACCAAATAAAAGGGAAAAGTAATCAACAGCTCTGTACAATAACCTATAATGCTGGGTATAAAATTAAGATCTGTTTTTGTAACCAGAAGTTGTCGTATTCTTGTTTAAACATTGGTTGTAGCTCCTCCCTTGTGGATAATTTAATAAGTTGCTCTTGTATTAGTATTTATTCATCTGTATCAGTGGCGGCTCGTAGTAAAACAAAATGGGTGTTCTGCAAACTATAAATGTTTACTTATCTATTTTTTTAAGACTAATTCAATCCTACGATCTTCTATAGAAACAAATTTGTCCATCACCTTCTCGTTAAAGTTATCGATTTTCGATATGAATAATTTTTCAATAGAAAGCATGGATAGAGCCGTCAAGCGATCTTGCGACATTGAATTTGGAAGAAAAGTCTTGATTCTTTTTAAAGTTGAAAAGCATATTTCGGCTTCGGATGTTGACATAGGTGTTGCTGCCACAATTTCTAATATTTTTTTTGTTTTCCTGATTGTTTCGTTTGAATTAATTTTTGCTAAAAATTTCAAAATGTTTATGCACCATTTAACTCTACAATCGTTTCTTAAATAAATAACAAATAGTTCTGTTTTAAGTCGCTCCTTTTCAAGAGTAGAGTAAGCTAAGCAAGTAGTTGTCAACTTGTTATCAAGAAACTTAGTGCAATACTCTCCAAAATGCTCAGAATAAAAAAGAGATGCAGCTAGTAGATGATCTTTGAACATAAATCTATCTTGTGTAGAATTAGTAATAAGATCACACACTTCTAAGGCGACAATACGGTGATCAAATCTGCTGTTGTGAGCGCGTTTTTTTTTACTGGAAACTCTGAGAAGTCATTTGAAGCTTTAATAATTATAGTATCAATATTTTACAAACGTGGGTGATATCTTTCTTGAAATTATCGATAGCGTTTTTTACTTGAGTTGGGTCAGTTTTCTTCTTCTGCCGATTAAATAAGATGTCAACGATAAAAAAAACATGATGAAAAAAAGTAAAATAAAAAACAAAAACAATATTTTCTAACATACGACGGATAGAGGAAACTGCACTGCAAACGTTTGCATTATTGAATTGTTCTTCTATTTATTCCATGCATTCAATAAGCGAATCTCTGTTTTCAAATACAACATTGATCCAAATTTCCAAAAAACACACTCACTTGAGAATTTATGGAAGCAGCTTTGAACATAATTAGATTTAATTGATGTGCGTAACCGTGAACAAAATAAGCACAAGGATACTTTTGTCTAATTTTTGCTTGAACCCCTGCGTGTTGTCCACTCAATACCGCTGCTCCGTCGTAACTCTCCGAAATTAGTTTGTACGGCGAATTTTGTACTAAAGGGTCTATAACACTTAAAATATTTTCCGATAGAGTTCAATCGGTTCACTATACAAGATATATCTTAAAATTATCATTAATTGAGTTTTTGCAGACACATTGGTTGTATCGTTCGCTATAACCGCCCAACATAAAGCTTTCTTGATTTCTAAAATTATTTCTTGATGGCATACTTCTAGTATGCAATCTAACAGGTAAATTTCTATTTCTTTAAATACAATCTTGTAGATGATTGCTTAAAGTTACATAAAGCTCGACAGAAAAGTGAATCAAACTACAAAATATACCAGGGTTTTGGGAAGTTTCAGTTTCATCATGCCCACGTAACGCCAATTCAAAGACCCCACAAAACTTAATACAGTTTAATTCATCTGTTTTTTGAAATTCCATGCTATTATAAAGATGGCCTTTGGAGTTATCATGATTTTTTATTTATTCAGTTATATGTACTAAATTTGTCACCCCTACCTCCGCCCATGCTTTATCGCCGCCAAACAATAAACATGGAAAACAAGATAAAGCATTTTTTTGTTGCATCTACAAATCCAGTCGTTCCTCGAATAAATTTCTCTGGTACATTGACGCTTATATGATTTTCCGCGACTAACACCTGCAGTTTCGACAGTAATATCAGATAATAGTCTACCTTTATTTTTGAGTTCAATTTGTTTTCATAAGAGTATTTTAAAAATCTCTTCACATGAACTAAACTATAAACTAAATCCATTGTCGCTGTCATTAACAATTTATAAATAAATACTAACAATTAGAAGTACTATATTTACACGAAACGTAAACAGTAAACACTAAAGTTTAGAATGTTTAATTGAATTGTTTAAATAGTTAAATTACTATTTCCTGGTGACGGAATATAGCCATATTTCATATATTCAGCATGTATTGGTTACATTTTTCTTTCGGCTCACTTATACTGTTATCTGAAAAAAAGGGATCCAAAAAGATATAAGAAAGTATACATAGTAAAAGTAATTCAACTCTCTAAGTGGAGAAATTGTAATAAAATATATTTTCTTAAAAAAAAATGGTTTGTTCAAACTTGTTTAAAAGAGCATCTTACTCTAAAATTTGTTTATAACTTTAAGAAAATATCATATTTTAGGAAAATATATATATCGAAATTTTTATTTGCAATAAACCACTGTTAATAATAATAATTTTTTTAAATGCAATGCTGCAATGTAACTTTATTATTTGAGATGTAAGGATAAAATTTCATGTAAGTGTCACATATTGTGTAGGCATTAATTAATAATAATTTAAAAGTTAATTAACAACAGAATATAATAATACGGTGATATACAATAATTCCAAACATTCGTGGATTTGGTTATTCGTGGAAGTAAACAAAATAAACAAAAATAACTGCTTTTATAGAATTATTAATAATATTAACTTTAGAAATACACCTGTGTTAGAAAAACTTACAATCCCTTCTTAAGTTTTAAATAAAAAAGAAATCCTTAATGAATGTTAGGTGATTACTGTACTGATAACTGTGATATATATTTTTTTTTAATAACTTAAAGAAAAGTATAATATTCAAATATACTTACCTAACGAAAGTACGCTATTTCCGTAACAATACAAAAAAATAGATTTCTTTTAGTCCAAGACTAAGAAAATTTGTTGTAAGCACTTCACATTACGCATAACACAGAACTAAATTGTTGATTAGATGCACTACTCTTTTATAGTTCATAGTTGGTGCAGGTATCGGCTCTATTGCTTTCCTGTATAAACCTGCATAGATAAGGTTGACTCACCGGGATGCTTGTTATTCACTTGTATTTTATGCACTTGTCTATATTTATGTTTTACTTAGGACGTAAAAATTGCTATTATATTATTTATTTTAACTTCCATATTAATAAAAAATGTGCCACAATTTTTTAATTTTGTTTATTACTTAGCGCAGACCCTCTGACGTTGTTCAAAGATTTTTAATTTTTTATGGATCCCCTGAATAATCTTGAGGATCTTTAGAGTCCGTACGAACCATTTTAGGAACCATTGGTTTATTTCATAGCAACATATTTTTTAGTTGCTATTACTATTAATAAAAAAATTTTGCGCTCAATTCCAATTTTTTACAGGCTAACATAAAATTACAAGTTGTAGGATACTGCATTTCCAATTTAAATTAAAATTTTCTATAAATTGTTTTAACTTAATTATTTATTACTTTTTTTATAAAGACATTATATCTCTGGCGAGAACAATGACAATTATATTTCATTACCCGTTCGACACCTTGGTACATGTAAGTATTTTTAAACCAATCAAGTAACAGTAAGCTTCTAGCAGTTCTTTTGCAACATACGCTATTGTATTTTATTCCAAATCCAAGAAAAGAATTAATTTTGTTTCTAAACAAAATCCAATAATTTATTTATTCCCTGATCTTATTTTACGAAACTGCTTTTACGTTTTAATTCACCTGTTTTACATGTGGCAACGTAGCTGCGCGCGTGCGTTTAATCAAAATTGAACTAAACAGATTCAACAAGTTAATAGCAAGTATTGGTTAATAGTATCAGGCCACAGCTGTGATCAAATGGTATCAGCCATAGGTATCAGCGGTATCAGCATCTTTGGTATCAGCTGTTGGCGCGCTTTGAAACCGTTTAGCGTACGCACGCGTGAAGCTACGTTGCCACATGTAAAACCGATTTAAAACGTTAGGAATTAAAATTATGTCAAATACATATTTGAAATTCATTTTTTCGTTAGGTAAACGACTAAAATATACGAAATTTTGGGAAACGATATTATGTATGACAAAAAAATTCTCTGAACATAATATTAGCTAAATTATATTGGAATTAAAAATATGTTTTTAACATATTTGAAATTGAATTTTCTCGATATACAAACAAATAAATTCCGAATTAAAAATGTTAAAGACATATTTGAAATTCATTTTATTGTTATGCTTTCATTTTAATGTAGTCGAAATTATTCGCTTAATGTATCAAAAAAATTCTGTTTTTATTTGAATTTAATATTTAATTTAAAATATGCTTCATCATATTTAAAATTCATGTTTACGTTATGTAGACGATAGAACTAATAAAAAAAATTACTTTTGATGTAACAAGAAAATGTATAACAACTTAATTTATATACTTTTTAATTTGGTGTATTAGTTGGATGCATTAAAAAGTAAAACAGCTTTCCATAGTCTTGCAATCCGCCAATAACAGCAGCAATATCAACAACTACAACAAAGTCAAGTCTGCGAATTCCTATACTTTACAGGTATCATAATCGGCCGGTAAAGTGTAGTAGAATTTTATAACCAGAAGTAGGCACTAATAATCATTAATTAATTAAACGTCATTTGTCATTCTATCAGATTTATTAACATACACCATTACCTGTGTTATTTTTTAGAATAACGTTAATATTTTTTTTAAACAAATATAATAAATCTGACAATTGCTAGAAACAATAATAGTTGTATTTTCATATAAGTTAAATTGGAATAAAATTACGTAAATGTCAAATTAATTTCAAAAACAATAGAACTACGTCATTACAGTCTATACTATAAAGGTTAACACAAAAAATTTTGTGTACTCGCAAAAGAGCACTTTTTGAACTAGTGATACAAATAACTATTTTTTCTTACATTGTAAATTGGTTTGTAAAAGAAAATGTTAGTTTGGAACTAGAACATATCATTACCTTCGATATCTATGTGAAAGTATATGCGGAAGTCTAGAAAAATAGTGTTTTATCAATAAAAGCATCGAAAACCAACATATTGAACGAGCTGTTAAGATTGCTATAAATTTAGCTTTTGTGTCGAAAAGTTTTCCGGTACATTGTTCTTTGCATATTCCAAATAGATTTAAAGCACACCTACTACGATTTTTGTATTGCGGTTAAGCTAGGACTAGATTTTAAGAAGTTGATCATTTTAAAAGTTCTTTTTTATGCTTTTATGCATGGTTTTCTTTCATGATCTGCATAATGTCTGTGATGCGTACTCTATCGAATGCTTTCTTCATGTTCGCAAAATATATATATGCTGGTTTGTTAGATTCCAACGATTTTTCGGTAATTTGTTTTAATATTGCATCAATTGCGGATCTAGTTTTTGTAAAAAAATTCAATGTTGTGTTTCTTAATATAGTGCGCTTTTGGTTTTATATTATTGAGTATTTGTAATCAGAGTTTACTGAGCAGCCGTGTATGATCGCTTTTTTTCTTAGACAAAACGTAAAAGAATTTGTATTTCCAGTTAATTATGAATTAAAATACATTAATTAATTTTTTACTTTAGCATTTTTACGATTATGCTGTTTTTACTTTTTAGAAAATTAGGTAGGTACTTCAATACCCAATTGTAAGTTTAACTGCATCACATTTTTCTTTTTATTGGCGTTTTATTAACCTTTGTGTTACTAATACTACAAAAGTTTTTTTTATTTTGTAAGTAAACCAAATACATTTATTTATTTGTGAACGTGTTAATAATTAATGTAAATATTTTTTTGGGTATTAATATAAAAAGAGTTAAAACACTTTTAGGTGTACTCCAAAGCATATTTACAAATTTATTTAAGTATTCATTAATTTAAAAAAATTAAATTACAGGCATAAATACCTAATACTAACAGTATTTGTTAACGTATTTACGACTTAAATTAAATTTATTTAGCGTTGAAGAAAACAAAGAAAAAAGAGAAAATACGTTTCTCACAGTACAATTATATAACCATCTCACCTTAGTGCATTAATGTATTCTGTATCACAATAACAAAGCAAGGTGATCAATGTTCACACAAATAACTAAAAACGCACGGTTATAGTTGAACATAAACACTAACAGTAAAAGTTTTGAAGCCTATAATTTTTTTATTTGTTTACGTTTCTTTGACTTAATATAGTTTCTATTATTTCGATTTTTTTAATAGCAGTATTTCTCATATAATATTTTTTTAAATATATTTTAAAAAATGTTTTTAAGTTATGAAATTTTTAGAGAGTGTTGTGTTGTGTTATATTTTTTAATATTTATTGATTGTACAGTATGTTTATTATATTTTTATATCGAAAGGGTTTGTCAAATTGTCATTTTAAAAAGTTTGCTACGTCTTCAATATGTATAAACAATTTGTATAATGTAACTGTGTCTAATGCGTTATTTTTTATGGTAGAAGCATATTCTAACAAAGGTTTTGTTCTAGTAAAATAAAATCAAAAAATGAAAAAAAAACAACTTAAGTGTGAACATTTATCGAAAATTGATTGACTTATAACACTGATTTGATTCATTGATATTTTCTAAAAAAACTGCTCTTCAGGTTTTCATGATTTGGTTTCAGACAAAACTTACTCCTCCTCTGAGTCTGCGCTTTTTTTTCCTGATTTCTGGGTTGTTTTTTACTGCTTTTAGTCCACCTTTTTAACACTTGGCATTTTGAATTACATTCTTTTTTTCTTTACCTGTTTTTTTGTTAATTTATCTTTTTCAGGTAATCAATTCTAATTTTCTTGTTTTTCTACCTATTGGCGTTTGTTTTTTTGGTTGTCTTTTGATATACTTTAACCATTTTGGGTGAAAAAATTTTATATCAGCTATCAAGTAGAAGTGTTTTTTGTCTTTCAGTTTTTGTGGTTTTCTCGAATGTTTTGATCAAACCGTCAGTAAAATAGCCATCAATTATTTCAATTTGTTTTCGCATAGACTGTTTCTATTGAAAAAAAGGTATGGGTTATAAAAAGATCCAAAACTTAAGTAAAAATGTCTAAATTCATCCAGATTCTTTGACTTGGCAACTCCATCATATATGGCTTATAATTCTTGCAGGGAATAATTATAACTGGTACACATGTTCTACCGGCTGATATTATGACACATCTAGTGACAAATTCACTTTGTTTAGCACTTGTTCAGTAGCTTTTTTGTTTTGATCCTTTTGGAGTTATTGTGATTTTAAGAGTTTCTACCGTTGTGGTGTCGGTTTTGTCAAAGTTAAAAACTTTAGACCGACCAGTTAAACAGTAAAACTGTTCTAGAATTCAAACTTAAACTATTATATTTTTTGGACTATTTAAAGCATCTACTTAATATTTGATGAATAGGATGATTCCTGAAAATTGGTACAAGGTGAGACAACGTCACTTAGTACCAGTATCTAGTGTCTCAAATAGTACTATTCTACCGCTAGTTTTTTACAAGTTTCTTCCAAAATGTAATACTAAAATAAAAACGTTTTTCGAGTTTGGACCGTGCAAATGTGGTAAATGATTCGCCCATTTTTGTAAAGGGCTTCATTACAGTGTGAGAAAAACTGAGGAATCAAACAAACAAATGAGATCCAATTAAGAATTTCTAAAGAAATAAGTAATCAACTTGCGAACTAAGCCAGATCACTCTAAAAAGGTAAGAAAAAAAACGATGAACTTGAAAAAGCAACGATAATCTAACAAAGGACTACTACAGAGTTCGGTAATCAACTTGTGAACGAAGCTAGATTCTAAACGGCATAGGTGGGCAAAACGTTGGCAACTTCGGTTACAACAATGACACGGTTCAAACCCGGAAGACGTGCTTTTCTTAGTATAAATTCCGGCCGTTAAAACCTTTGCTATTACAAAAGAAAGACAAGTTGGTGGTATTGATGTTACGTTGACACAAAATACTACCTAGTTCACGCAGAAAAGTAACATAGTTAAATACAAATTTAATATTATATCATAAAACCATGCGATTAAATCAACTTTCTTACCGTAAAATCAATAAGTGACATTATATATATATATATATCAGACAAGTAAACATTCAAAAACATAATCTCTTACAGATGGCGTAGTTTAATTATAGAGTGAAATTTAAAAAATATTGACCATGTCTATTTTGTGATTTTTGACATAAATTTATTGGTTTGCAAACTTTTCAAATTTTTAATATCTACATATTAACATTTATAAAGTGTCAGTAAATACAAATAAATTTCTGAAATTGAAAATATTTCATTAATGAATGTAAACAAGAATTCCGACAAACATGTCTAAATCTAATTTTAAGTAATTATTGACACATTTTTAGATTTTCTAAATAGTTGTGAAGTAACTGGTTTTTAAATTAATGATCAAAAGCATGAAATTTTCGTAGAATATAAAATGTAGTCAAACTGGTAACAAATGTAATTAACTATAAGTCTTTAATTTCATTAAGATGACCATCAAATCTATTAAAATTATCAATTCGAAATGATTTAAAATGCGCTGAAGCTGCGAACAATTATATCTAAATCGGCAATAATTTACTAACTGCGTATGCAAATCTTGAAAACAAAAAATAGTTTGTATTTAATTGAATCGATAACTACACTCTAAACATTTTTTAAACGCGATAAAAAACAGAAAACGTACAAGCTGTTTACAAACTAGTTTTTTTTAAATCTTATTTTTATATAACGTTTTAATTTGGAGTTTCTTATCAATTCATACGCTATAATTGAATTTAAATAATAAAGTAGTTTGGCTTAATAAAAATTTCCTGATATACAGTTTACCGAAAATTTATTGGAAAGGTTACTTGCGCTAGATAATTTCATGCTAGACTATTAATAAAATGACTTTAATTCCTGAAAATAATTGTATATTTGTAAATCGTGCCACGGACGTCCGAAGAGAATTTGTCGGGGAATAACGAGTTAAAAAATAATATTAAGAAAATCGGACGAAGACGAAAAAAACAATTTTTTTTCAGGGCGTGATTACTTATGGCATTGTAAATGCAGGAAGTTCATATAGGTGTTGTTTATAAATACAAATTCACCCAGCTAAGTAGCTTGGCTTAAAACTTAAAAGCTTTGGGTTTGAGAGTCAAGCCTTTTTAAAATAAAAGCTTTTGCGCTTGATGTTGGTAGATACAGGCTTGGCTTGGTTTTCAAACTTTTTTAAGCATTCGCGTTTTTTCAAACTTCTACTTGCTCTTTTCGCAAAATTAGTTTATGACCTTGGAACACGTACCCCGCACGTATTACAGCTCACTGCCACAATATAAACAATATGAATAATTACCCAACTGCTAGCTTAGGTTATCTCATAACGCGTCGTCTAGTATATACATATATCGAATCAGATATGATCCATCTATTCATAGTCACATTTACTTAATTATACTTGACACGAAATCTTTAAGGTTCTTCTATGAGGAAGGGTATCAAAACACTTTACGTGTCTATATTTTGTGGTATAAATTTTACATCAAGATAATATTATTTTCTTAAGCTTATAAACTTTGTAAAAATTAAAAGCTTGGCTTGTGCAAGCTTGGCTTGGCTAATGTTGAACTTAGCGTGATTATTTAAAAGCTATTTCATTGATTACAAAATTATGAAGGAATGATGAAGGAATGTCTACATATTTTTTTAAGGTTTTGTTGTCCTAAATCCACTTTTATGTGATATGTACACGTTTGTATTGACTTCTTAGCATGCTATAATTTTTTTAATTTTTCTCCTCGATTTCATTTGTCATATTGACTAACCCCTATATTTGTCTGCTTCGATGTTGCATTCCCTTTTAGCGAATGAGTAAAAACCATTATTTTTAATGTATCTTGCTTTCCCTTTAAGATATGGAATTGTTTTCTAAAAAGAATTATCTCTATGAGAAACTGTAAAAATAATCAGACCCTTCTTTTGAAAAAACCAAGAGAATATGAAAAGCCAGCTCTATACCAAATTTCAAGTTATTAGGACTTTTGGTTCGAGAGCTATCGTGGGTATATCCAAAGATAATGTAAGAAGGATGCAGCCCTCCTTGTATAAACTAGTCAAAAAATATAGAAAAAAATTGTTATTTTTAACGTATCTTGTTTTCCCTTCTAGATATGGAATTTTTTTCTAAAAAAAATCGTCGCAGGGAAGATTTGAACCTAGATTATATATCGAATTCACTTTAAATTATAAATCAAATATCTAATAAACTGATAATGTTAGAAATTTAATTATTTGAATAAATTCTTAGGAAGAATTATCTCTATAAGAAACTAAAAATAATTCGAATAATTTACATACGTACAAAATTATATAAGAAAAATTGTTAAAAATGGCGTATACACCCACTTGCGGTTTTTTTATCAAACTCATCTTTGGATAAAACCGAGAGAATATGAAAAGCCAGCTTCATACCAAATTTCAAGTTACTGGAACTTTTGGTTTGAGAGTTATCGTAGGTACATCGTTACACACACACAGACACACATACACAGACACACACACACATACACACACACACACACACACCCACACACACACACACACACAGACACGCACACAGACACCCAAACTTTTTTTGTCAAAAATACATTGTTCTGATTCAAGAGATTCAGAATACTATAGCCAGTAATTCATTCTCTATTTGAGAATACACTTTCTCTGATTCAGTTAAACTACGAAATGCATTGCATATTGGCTGGCTATCTTGCATTAAACAAGCCCTTAACCCATCCTTTAATGCATCACACTGAATTATTCTTGCTTTTTTGCTATCGAAATTTGCTAACACAGGTTTTGTATACAATATTGCTTTAATTTCCATGAAAAATTTTATCATGTATAGATAGCCATGCAAACTACGATGTCTTTGAATATTTTTCTAATTAAGGCTGTTAATTCCGCAAAATTCGGAATAAACCGTCTCAAATAATTAACCATACCTAAGAGTTTTTGTAGTTCTTTAATATTTTTTAGATTTCCTAGGCATTTTATTTCATTTAATTCTATCATCATCAGGAGCAATGCCTTCTTCATTAAAACAATACCATATATAACTTATACTTTCAACCTTGTACCGAAGTATATCGTTATTAAATTTAACCCTGATTTTTTTATTGTATCAATATATCATCAAAAAATACTACTACATTGGGAATATCACCAACATTTGTTTCATTTACTTTCTCAAATAATTCAGAAGCATTAAAAATACCAACGTACTGAATGTACAGATGTTGCTGGATTCCTTATCAAGTTCTACTCGATAAAATTCATTCTTGAAATCAATGGGAGTAAAGTACTTCTTACCTGTCAACTTTCTTGTGACCTTTTCAGTTGTGGGTTTGCAAAATATTCCGTCTGTATTGCCATATTTAGATCTTGCGGATCTATGCAAAGCCTTAAACTGCCATTTATTTTCTTGATAATGACCACACTACTAACCTACTAACTTATAATACCTTGTTCCTCTAACTCATCTAATTTATTTTTTAATTTTGGTTTAATTGACATTGGGACCCTTCTTGGCGGTCTAACTACTGGATTAAAATTTGGTTTAAGATGTATTTTACATTTCTCTGTAAATTTTTCTGTTCCAGTAAATAATTCAATATTTATCCTAATAAATGTTTTTTCACAAACATGTTAAAGATTTACGTTTAATTATTTTCAATTTTATACTTCACTCTAATCCCAAAATTGGCGTATACTACTATAAACTTTAATATTTTAGTTTCATCTTTAAATTTACATACAAATTTCACCTTGCTAATTGTATCCAAATTGTATCCACCATAAGCTTGCAATTTTAGATTGCATTTGCTCATTTCCAAATATTGACATTTTTTATTTGTATTGACACTGTAATTTTACCTTCAACCTGTTAACCCTCAATCTATCAAGGTGAGTCCAACGGACTCTTTTAATAAATTACATACTGATTAATTTTTTATCGACACTGATTAAACACTTATATTCTTAGACTTAACTCGTGCACTAATTAGGTTTAAAATACAAGTGCTTTAAATTTTATTTTATGATTTAATTAGCTAATATCTATGGTTAATTACATTTCCTCTAAATTGACGAATGTGGACCAAACAGGCTCTTTATGACAATGCCTTACATGGATTAAATATAATGCGATTTACTTACATGTATTGTGTATTTTACAGAAATAATTGAATTGAATTTCAAGTTCAAGTATATTAATTTTGTCAAAAAATTGTTTTTGTCAAATGTTTGACCTGGTACAATAAAGCCCTAATTATGTATGCGACGATAAGATATAATATAGAAACGCACACCCAATAACCCAAGTCATTAAATTTTGTCAAATCATTAATTTAACGATCTTGCACGACTACCATATGTCACAACGGGTTACTTTATAAACTTTACTACTGCTCATTTGTTAATCGGCGATTAATAATCTTAACAATGTTAACAATAAAAGGACTCAATACTCTCAATTATTAATTACAATTATTAGCAAATATTTTTTATTAATAAACATTATAGTGAGTTACTCTGTTATAAAGTAAAGTTGTAGTTTCTTTAATTTGTTTTGACGTGTTTTATTTATAGTAAATTTAGTAATAAATAATTTTATACAAATCGACGTTCTAAGTTTCACGTCAAGCAGATTTGGAAAAATACATGTGTTGTATTGCAAAATTGTAATTTAAATGTTAAATTTGCAATTGAAAACGGTAAATTTTTGCTATTAATGTTCTATTAAATTTCCACGTCTTCGTCATATTACAAAAAAAGTTATAACATGCAGATTACCTTTTTTTTAAATTCTAAATACCTGTTTATTGTTGATATTAATTGAATATCGACCATATAAATTTAGTGGTAATTCTTTTTGATAACTTTAGCTAATAGTTTCCTGTAGAGTCTGTGGAGGAAAGTAAAAGGCAAATTTGAGTTAGATCATATTCATACCGTTTTTAACACATTTATATTATTTGTTTGTTATTGTTATTAAATACTATAAGAATTTCTTTGAATTTATTTTGATGTTTTTTCTTTAAGGTAGTAGTCTGGTAACTTGGGTTCAAGAAATCAAAAATTTTTTTTTTGCTTAATTTGAAAGTACAATGTCTTGAGAATATACTATGAAAATTTCAGACAGAAATTCGAAATATTTCCGGACTCAACGAGTTTCCTAGAGCGCCTCGGAGTCCAACCAAAACATTGTTTTTCTAGTCGGCCCGGGTCCTAACTTTTTTTCTACTGAACCGATTGCTTTCAAATTTTAACTGGCTGTTCTACACACTTATAGTTCTCGTCGGTACTAACGAAAATTTTTTTCACTCCTAACTTTTTATTTTACAACCCTTTCTTTGCTAAAATAAAAGGACTTTTCAAAGTCCGCCATTTTGTTATTTACCCTTGAAATTCAACTTCACTAGTTCCGACCAGAATGACATGTCTATAGATTAAGAATAATCAAGAATATTTGATTTCAAATAACATCAAGAGCCAAAATCACCCGGGCCACCCACGTGCATTTTTTTAAGGTTCCAACTTTGAGTGACAATAATAATAGTAATAAACTATTAAATTTTTTCAAATAAATTTTTTTTTATATTTTCAATATGTAAATAAAAACACTCTAAATATTCAAGATAATTCATTTTTATTTTCCTATAAAAAACCACTCTCCAAAGAAGTCATGAAAATAGGCATAAGTTACCAGACTACTACCTTAAATCGGAAAGGTTTGAAAAAAATTATTAGGTAAATGTGTTGAATTATTTCAAAATTTTAAATAAAATGATACAAAGATTATATTATAAACATCAACAATTTGCTTTTATAATAGTAATTTAGTGACATTCTCAATATTAGCGATTTTAAATTTTTACCGATGTGAATTGGGACAGATTTGTGTTAATTAATATTAGGTCTTTTTACAGTTGAATTCATCACCATAATAGTCGCGCAGTACATTATCTACTACTAAATTTTTAATCCTTATATTATCATACATTTAAAAAATAGCATTAAAACTTGCCTAAAAATATTAGCATACAAATAAACTACAGTTAAAAGAAAGAAAAAAATACTACTATATACTAAAACAATAGAATAGTAAATAATTTTCAAGTTTTATAATTTGAACCTTGAGTACAAAGATTTTAAATAATAAAATGCATAAACAAATACATTACGTCAAAGAAAACATTTATAATTGTTAATTTTTTAGTTTGAGAGACAGGTTTAATTAACAAAAAACATGTTTTTGTTTATAAATCTCTCAAACACATTTTGAATGTTTATTTATATATTTTGATAAAACGATATAGTTATAATCAAATTAATACATGATATTAAACAACTGAAAGTTATATACTGAATGTCTTGTTAAAAATTCGTGATTATATAAAATGTAAGTTGGGTTCAAAGCACAAAACAAGTCAAAAAACATAAGCCATTGAACACCTGAATAACAAAAAGTGAAAATAACAAAACAGTACAAAATTATTTTTTTACGAATTAAATTAAATAAAGACTATGGTCAATGGAACAAAACCTTTAAACTTCAAACAAGGTATACAATAAATAAAGAACAATAAAATGATAATACAATACAATAAAACAAAAAATACCAATTATTAAAAAAATGTCACAAGAGTTTAAAACATATAAAGTAATTTAAAAAAAATCTACAACCCAAATATTAGATTGGTAAAAGTTTCTCTTGTGTTAAAATACTGCTAGAGTATTTTAGAATATCTATTTTTTTTTGTGTGTTTGAGTAAGTTCAGTAAGCTATAGCGAATAAAACATTTGTATTTTTTTATATTTAATAGTAAGTTATATTATAGTTTTTGTACATTTTTGTCTTTGTGAAAATTAATTTTTATTTACATAAAATAGTTAGGGTACTGTCAATTCTAGATTTTTTACGGTTTTTGTAGACATAATGTCAATATATTAAAAAGTTTTTGTTTTTCTTACACCGCTTCTAAGAAAAAAAAAGGAATATAAATGAGAATATATTATAATATTAGTACGTATAATTGTTAGAACTATGAACCATGAAGTATTCATCAAAACATAGTAACCGTTCGGCGTTAGTCATACGTGTGACTTTATTTGTTCAAAAAGTTATTTGTTAAAGATTTATTCATTACTAGGTCAAGTGTATTAAAGATTTAAAACAATAAATAAAACTACTGTCATCTCTCAACAAAAAAAGAAAGAAAAAATAATATGATTGGATACCAGGCAAATTTGTGTATAACACTTGTAAAACCGTCATTGCCAAACACAAGTTGTCTTATTTTAACTGAGATCACGGTTAATGATGATCGCTCAAACATGAAATTAAAAATTATAATGTATTTTAAAAAAAATTAAGATACTTTTATAATTGCTTAAATTGTCCAATTAACCTACAGAGTTGTGAATGAAAATTATAATGATGCGGACAATAATGCCAAAAAATTGGCAGCTTGTAATGGTATATACTTCAAAGTATTTGTAGTTACGTTGTTTCTTTTTACGTCAGAGACATTTATTAATTTAGTGCTTTTTGCAAGCCCTTTATACTTACCATATATGTTATTTAAATAATAGTTCTTTTAAGAACTTTTATTGTGCATGTATAACAATGTATTAATTTTAATTGCAGATTAATTACGATAATATTATTGTAACACCTAATTTTATGTATGACTGAAGAACAATTTCTCAAAAATTTCTGTAGTAAATTAGTTTGTAGTGACCAAAAGTTCATAACATACTCGTATTTAAAATATACGCATCAATGCAGCTAAAACAAACTGCTTCAATATTGTTATTGAACAAAACACAACATGGAATTTAATTAAAGAAATTGAAAAAAAAAACTAAACCGAAAGCAGAAATAAGAATTAAAATATGACAAAAAAATGTTTTAATTATGTTTGAGCCGTTCTGTACATGTAAATTATATTTTTGTGCAATATGTGCCGCATTATTTATTTGAAATTTATGTGATAAGAATAGTCAATTTTATTTTTCTAGTTAGTAGAAAATTAGTTTTATGTCTGTGAACGTCGTTTCTAGTGAAAGATTATGATCCTTTGTATCCTTTCCCATTAACTCATAACCACACGCCGAAACGACGACTAGACGGGGTAAGTACTATTTTTTTTGTCTTGATTTTTATGTTAATTTTAAACCAAGATTAGTTAGTTCGTTTTTTCATACAGTCCACTTACATACATTTTGGTCCTTCGAGCAGGACTATAGATACATAATTAGCATTTGATTCTTAATTAATTTCCACTTATAAGTTTTATTGTTCGTAGAGCGGCAAATTTGCATTTTAGTTCTACAACTTAGATAGTTGAGTGCACGACTTTTGTGATAAACGTGCATTAATTATAATATAGATACAAAATGTGGTCATTTATTGCATAGTTTCGTTCAAATTGTTAAATTTAGAATACTGTAGTTTGTAGGTGATAAAGTTCATACTTTTTATTTCTTAAATTAGCATACTTGCTAATTAGAATTAGAAATCGTGTTACCTTTAATAATGCCGATTTCAAAGGAAGAGAAGCAATTAAATATTGTAATGGTTAAACAGAAAACGTTATTTACACGTTTACAATTAACTTATGACGCGAGTAAAGATATTAGCAATGAAAATAAACTAAACAATTTTAAAATTCGTTTTCAAAGTCTAGAACAAACAAAAATTGAATTTTCCGAAATATTAAATTTCATTAACGAACTTCAATTGACAATTAATCCTGAGGCTGTCATATCCAAATAGTTAGTAAAGAAGTGTTTAGAACAGAAACTTCTAATCCAAGGTTCTCGAATTCATTTTTAAAACGTTCTCCTAGATTTTGCCAACATTTTCAAGAGATTTTAAAGATTGGCCGATATTTTATGAATGTTTTAAAAGCTTGGTTCACGATAATGATGATCTCACAGAAGTAGACAAAATTAATTTTCTTATAAGTGATTTGTCGGGTTCAGCAAAAAATATTTGTCAGGGACTTCCACCTGTAGGTTGTAACTACTTGATTATTTGGAATGCTTTAATAGAAAAATACCAAGATAAACGAAAATCAGCAAATTTTTATCTCGATAAATTATTTGACTTTAGAACGTTGCAGTCGGAATAAGCGGCTGCTTTAAATACTTTTCTCGATAATTTCGATTCTTATGTTGCTGCAATTAAAAACGTAGACATTGAGGATCTATCAGATTACATCTTATCGTATATAGCATTATCCAAATTAGATTCAACTACTCGTCGTAACTTTGAAATAAGTCGTAGAAGTTCTGATCTTCCTACCTACGAGGAAGTTATTAAGTTTATCAAGATGCAAATTCAAGCCCTTAGTAGTTTAAATCTCAAAATTGTTAACCCCAACAAATTTCTAAGCAATAACGCGAAATCAAAGGTAGTTCATTCTTTTATAGTTAGTAATACTTCTACTGATAAACCTAAAAAATCTCCAGCATGTACAGGTTCACTCAATCATGTCTCCTATATGTTCTCAATTTTTAGCATTAAATCCCAATGAACGTTATGAGATAGCCCGTTCAAATAATTACTGTTTAAACTGTTTGTCGTTTCACAAATTAGCGAATTGCAAGTTGAAAATTAATTGTACTAAATACCATAGTAGACATAAAATTTTATTGTTTTTTCAAAAAATAGTAGTAGTTCCGATAGCACTTGTACTCCACCTATTAACTTAAGAAATACAAGTCAAAATAGTGAAAACCCAACAGTTAATATTCTCGCTAGTTTTTGTACAGCCACCGCTGCACGTCATACAGTAAGTCATACAGTAGTACTTTCTACGGTAATTGTAGATGTAGTAGATTATACAGGAAAAGTAAATCAATTGCGTGTATTAATTGATACTGTCAGTCAGGGCAATTTTATTAGTCAAAGAAGTTGCAGAAGGTTAAAACTTCAGGTAAAACCTTTTCACTTTGCTGTTTCTAGTTTAGCTGGCATTGCGAAGTGGATGGAATATTAGGAGTAGAGGCATTTACTAATATTTCAGGCATTAAAAAAATAACTGGACCATTAGGTTTTCCGACAGCTTTAGAAACTTCCTTAGGATATATAGTCATGGGTAGGGTTACTGTAAAAACCCCCGTAGTTAATTTACAACCATTTTGCACTTTTATCGACTTATTGGTGAAAAGTTTACTAAAAAGTTTTTCGGAGTTAGAAGAACTTTCGACTTCACGACTGAAACCAGGTGAAGAAGAATGTGAGAAAATCTTTAACAATACCACTACACGTGATTTCGATGGTAGATACACCGTGACGCTTCCGTTTAAAAAAGATCCATCATGTTAAGGTGATTCTTATCGTACAGCTCATAAGCAGTTTCTTTTGTTAGAAAAACGATTAGAATTCACCCCTATTCTTCGAAAAAATTACAACGCAGCTATGCTAGATTATATTTCGCAAAATCACATTTCTCAACTTCCAAAAAATGAACCTTTATACCCTGGATATTATATTCTACACCATGGAGTATCAATATTTGAATCAAATTCCACGCAACTGCGAATAGTATTTGATGCCAGTAAGACATTCTTCTTATTCGTTAAATGACATCTTATTTGTAGGTCCCAAACTTCAAAAATATATTTTTATAATGTTTTCCAAGTTTAGATTTTTTCCAGTTGCTATTACTGCTGATATACGTCAAATGTATAGACAAATTAACATTTGTAATAGGCACAAACGATATCAGCGTTTGTTATGGCGATTTTCTCTAAAAGAGCCACTTTCTGTGTATGAAATAAATACAGTCGCATTTGGAATCTCAAGTTCTCCGTATCTAGCGCTTCGAACCATTCGTCAATTAGCTTTAGATGAATCGAAATCGTTTCCGCTTGCTTCAAAGTCAATTGCAGACGACATGTACGTTGATGAGTATTGCGTTTCTTTACCCAGCTTAGAAGAGGCCAAAGTATTATATTCTGAAATGATTAGCTTATGTTTTGCAAGAGGCTTTGAACTTGTGAAATGATCTAGTAACTCAAAACCTTTGTTAAATCACATTAACTCAAAAAACAAACTTTTAAACCCAATTTTGTTTTATGATGATTTAAAAGTATTAGGTCTGCAACGAAATCTAGTTTCAGATACATTTTTTTAATAAAATCAATCCCTTTGGTACTGGTATTTGTAGTAAACGAACGATTCTCTCTGCGATAGTACGTCTATTTGATCCGTTAGGTATAGTTAATACTTGTAGCAAAATTAATTATTAAAAAAAAATTGGATATTAAATCTATCATGAGACAAAACTTCTTCATCTCACATATCCCAGTCGTGGAATAAATTTATATATAAACTGTCACTCATATCAGACTTGAAAACTTCACTTCATGTAGGTATTGTATTAAGTAGTTCAAATAGTCTAATTAGATTTTCAGACGCTTCTAAGAAAGCGTACGGCGCTGTACTTTATATCCGTACGGTTATTGACAACAATGTTAAAGTTAGTTTACTATGCTCTAAGTCAAAAGTTTCACCAATAAAAACAATTTCTATCTCTCGCTTAGAATTGTGTGCAGCGTATTTACTTTCACAGCTCGTTAATTTCGTTTATACTGACATGAGTATCAACATCGCATCCATATTGCAAATATTATTTGTTTGTCGGACTCCACGGTGGCATTGTCATGGATAAATTCTTCTCCTCGCCAGTGGGAAACTTTTGTGGCCAATCGTGTTACTAAAATTCAAGAACTTTTACCATCCGTTGAGTGGTTTCATGTAAGTAGCACTATGAATCGAGCTGATTTTGTTTCAAAAAGACAAACTCCTTTAAAATTATTACAAAATTCTTTGTGGTTGCAAGGTTCTAATTGGTTAAAATTAGATGTTAAGAGATGGCCAGTTCAATCGTTTCTAAATTAAATACCACTACTAATCTTGATGAGAAAGTAGTTTTTCTTATAGCAACTCAAGATAGAGAATCTAATTTATGTACTGCGTTTTTGTAAAATTCTGGAAAGTAATTCATTCTTATATAATTTCTTCTAATTTACAAAAAGCAGAAGAATATTTAATATCTTTGATTCAACAATTTCATTTTTGTGATGTGTTTAATTCCTCAGCTAAATGTAAAGAATGTTCTCGGAGAATGCCTAAATTTAGACCTTTTCCACATCACAAATTGCTACAAGTATGTGGCAGATTGTCTAACTCAAATTTAGAGTTTAATCAGCAAAATCCTTTATTACTTCCAAAAAAGGATCACTTTCTTAATTTGCTAGTAGACTATGTTCACGCGAACAACTTTCACACAGGTACTACGGTTGTTTTAGCTTTGCTAAGACAAAGGTATTGGATTTTAGAAGCCAGAGGTTTAGTTAGAAACCGTCTTCAAGCTTGTAATATATGCTTTAAATTTCGTCCAAAACCTACATTTCCTCTTATGGCTGATTTGCCTGTTTGTCGGGTTAGAGAAACAAAATCATTTCTTCACACGGGAACCGATTATGCTGGTCCCATACATATTTCAATTAGTCGACGTAGAGGCTTTAAGATTCAAAAGGCTTACATATGTATTTTCGTTTGTTTGGTTACTAAAGCCTTACATCTGGAAGTTGTGTCTACTCTCAGTACAAATTCCTTTTTGTTGGCTCTCAAAAGATTTTTAAGTCGTCGTGAGCCATCTTCAATATTTTATTCTAACTGTGGTACTAACTATATTGGAGCTAAATCCCGTTTAGACGATATGTACAAATTACTAAATTCAAGCAAATATCTGAATTTTTTTCATTGTGAACTTTCGTAAAGAAAAATTGAATAGCGTTTTAATCCGCTCTTTAGTCTCCATTTTGGTGGTATATCGGAGGCCAATATAAAAGCTATTAAAACACACTTATATAAGTCAATCGGTACACAAATTCTTACTCTTGAAGAATTGCAAACTGTTCTTTGTGCTATCGACGCACTTTTAAATTCTCGACCGCTTTGTGTCTTAAGCAACGATTCAAACGAACTTTAGGCTTTGACGCTTGCTCATTTACTCAATTTGACTCCTTTGAAATTTATGCCGGTTAAAACATTAGATGAAGTTTCCATTGGTCGGCTAGATAGATATCAGTTAATTGATCAAATGATTCAAACATTCTAGCGTCATTGGCGTATAGAATATCTTTCCTCTCTTCAAATCAGGGAAAAATGGAATACAAAACCTGACAATATAGTTTCGGGAACAGTAGTTGTAGTTAAACAAGAGAACGTTCAACCTCTTCAATAGCCTCTAGGTATTATCAAAACAGTATATTCAGCTACTGCATAGTTCGAGTAGTTTCAGTACGAACTCGTCACGTACTGTGGGAAAGACCAGTAGTTAAAGTATGTTCTCTTCCCATCCAATAAAAACTTTATTTTCAATTTTTTTTGTTTGTTTTAGTAGGTAGTTATTTTTATGTTTTATCTTTAATGTATTATATGGTAGTATTATAAGTAACTCACCTGTTTTTCATTAAATTTTTATTATTAGTTTTGCTTTTGTTCTGAAAATTAGTTTTTCATCAGGCGGAGTATGTTTAGATGTATGTATGTTTATTTGGAATTTATGTGATAAGGATAGTTAATTTCATTTTTCTAGATAGTACAAAATTAGTTTTATGCCTGTGAACGTCGCGTCGGTCGTTCCTAGTGAAAGCTTGTGATCCTTTGTATCCTTTCCCATTGACTCATAGCCACACGCCGAAACTACGACTAGACGGAGTAAATACTATATTTTTGTCTTAATTTTTATTATAATTTCAAACGAAAATTTTTCATACAGTCCACTTACATACAAATTAAAAAACTTAAAATTGTTATTTAGAAAAAAGTAGTTAACCACCATCAAAAAATATCGTGAAAAAAGTAAAAAATCTATTATACTGACAAAACGTGGGTTAATGTATTAAAAACATATTTAGTTAGTTAACACCCGGCTAATGTATATAGTAATACAACACTTTACATGTAAAAAACTAATTAATAACAAGAAATACATAAAATAAATATAAATAATTCACAAAAACATGTTCCAGCATCACTAACTTAGTTATATTTTTTAATAATTTTGCACGCTTCAAAGCCTATGCATTAAAGTTATACATTAGAATGTTTATAGTTTTTTACCGAAATAGTCGAAACGGCAATTTACTTAATAATACTTAAGTTAAATATAGTGGCATATACGCAATCTGTGACAGCAGTTATGACGCACTTTCACACTTACCAAAATCAGATTTTATTATATTAGACTTAATGACGCATCAATTGCATGCATTATGTATTGTATGTAGTGCCAAATTAATATACTAAAATTTATACAACGTGTGTTCTAAGTACTTACGTCATTGATATCAAAAAAGTTATTGCTTTAAATTATACAAGTTTAAGAGTATTTGTATCAATAGACTTAAAAAAATACGTAGGTAATCATTTGCGTTTAGTGTCACTAATTGCAGTTTCTGTCAGTAGTAAGAACAGCAGTTAAATTAATTTTTTTAAGAATAAAAAAAAATAAAATAAGACTGGTTTGTATAAGGCTTGAAGTCCAGGATCATGCCCTAACGTACGTTTATTACTTAGAACATTGAGTTGATGATATCATCAAACAAATCCACTTTTATACAATAATAAACATTTTATCAACAAATATGTTTTACTTTTAGGGCGTGGAATACACAAAGTTTTTTGTGCTAACGTTTATAGTATAAATTTATTAAAAACAGTTATTTAAGAATTGATTTTTAATAAAATTTAATAACACGTGTTGGTAAAACTGAAACCTGTAATGACGAAATTCAATTGTTTTTTGAATTAATATGACAATTACATCATTTCATTACAATTGTAAGATATAAGCAAATCTATTTGTTTAAAAAAAATTGTTAGTGTTATTCTAAACAATAACACGGATAATGGTGTATGTTAATAAATTTCAGAGAATGACATAATGACGTAAAAAATTAGCAATTATTAGGGCCAACTTCTACTTATAAAATTCTACTACATTTTACCCGTCTAAGCTGGAAAAGTAAAATTTTCGGTGTATTATGAATATGTAAAAATCAATTGCAGTAGTAACCCATCATAAAAAGTTGTTTTAAATAATTTTTTATATACATTGTAAAAGCGCTTCGATATTAACATTATCTCATTATAAATTTTATTTTATTATCTTAGTATTGGTTTACGTTAAAATATTTACTACCATTGGAAGTAGTTGCATCATAAAATACAACTAGTAAGTACATTTGCGACAGAGCGTTACATTTTCAATATCTATGTTTAGGAAATGTTTACTGAGGAAGTATAGAAAATAGATTTCAGTTGAATAATAAAAAACAATGGTCTATGTAAGAATCAAATATTCAAATGCGTGTATGTACATGGCACGATTGGTGCTATTGTATTTTTAAACATGTTTGATAACATACTTACAATAACACTAATAAAACAGAATGTGTTTTAAAAGTTCACTGCGTGTATGAAAAGTTTTTGGTTGTTAGATTTTTTGGCTTTTTATAAATTCCACTGTATATTATTTCGCAAACATATGACATAATTTTAACTATTGTAATTTACTTGAGAAATTTTTATTTTATTTAAAGCAGATAAGAAAGCATTGTTTCCGTTTTTTTTATAAAACCTTTAAATTGTTTTTTTTGGCAAAAAATCGTCAGCAACAATCTTTTAAGATACACTATATGTTATTTTCTTATATCTTCAATAATAATGTATAAATATTTGATTTAGTGACAATATTTTTCTTAACAGAAAACAAGCACAACATTTTTATATTTTATAAAATCACTCAAATTAGTAAAATTGCTATAACTGCAGATAATGATTTTTTATGTATGTATTTAGAGCGTAAAAAGGCTTTTATGGCGTAAGTCGTCGAAAGCCATAAAAACAAGTTACGCCTGTGGCACATAGACAACTTTATGTATTAATGAAAATTTTTTAATTTAAAAATATTTCTCAAATAAATTGAATTTTTGACACAAATCTAGTGTTGCTTTAATTACATTTAAGTTCTGAAACGTAACAATAGTAGTAAGTAAACAGTATTATCGAAATGCCGAACACATATAGTTAAGCTACTTCCCACAAAAACTTACAGAAATTACACGATTAGCTAATTTGAATTGAGCGCAAAATCGATGCTTGTAAACCTAATGCAGTATTCAAGTATTTAAACTGTATGACATTTGTTTTGTGAGGTTATGTGTTAGTTGTGTTTTGATTAATTTTTTCTTCGTTTTTCTTATCATTTCTATACTTGTACGGATTCTTATAACAAAACAGTCTTTTTCAAGACAGTTATTTAATTATTGAACAAAGGTAACACAATTATTTGGTTATTGATTATTATAAATATGACGTGTTTTATAGATTATTTTTAAAATGAACCATTTGCCACCCAAAAAACGAGTGTCAAGGCATTTAACCGTTTTAGATAAAGAAGAAAGGTATAAATTAGTACGGAAGGTAGAAAAGTTGTCACTGGATTTAATGACAGCGAAAGTCAATGATCTTTTGACAAGTAACGCCGTCAAAATTCCAACTATAAAATAGGTTAAGAACATTTCTATATATCATACGTGGTATTTTTACCACAGGATGGCATTCCAAAAACATTTCAAATATGTTGGTAATGCCTATACGACATAAAATAGTACGGTTGTCTGTCGGTATGGTTGTGGAAACACATTGGTGTATCCTAAGGAACAGTTGTCTGTTAGTTTTAATGTTATTTTTCGCAAATGTACCGACAATGTTCCTAACCTATTTTATAGTTGGGATTTCGACGGAGTTACCTGTCAATAGATCATTGACTCGCTGTCATTAAATCCAATCACAACTTTTCTACCTTCCGTACTAATTTATAGTTTTCTATATATCATACGTGGTATTTTTACCACAGGACGGCGTTCTAAAAACATTTCAAAATAAGGCATTGTAACTATTTGTAAAACTTGTCAAGAAAACCAACTAAGTGGTTCTAAAAACCGATCATATCGAATTTACATCTACGGCGGCAGGTATACAATTTTAAGTTTAAACTACTAGCTTTTTCAAAAGAAACAATTGGTTACCATCAAAAAATGAATTCAGATGTGTTTGAGAGGTGGTTAGAAGCAATTTTGCCTACTTTAGAAGAAAATTCGGTGTTTGTGTTGGACAATGCTCTCTACCATAGCAGAAAACTTGAAAAATTCCAACTTCTGCTTATAAAATGGCTGATATTCAAGCTTGGTTGAGAAGTAAATCAATACATTTTGAGGAAGAAGCAGAATTGTTACAACTTGTCAAAGAGCATAACATTTCAAAACTTAAGTATGCAGTAGATGAAATGCTAAAAGCAAGAAATCGAATTGCTTTGCGACTACCACCATATCACTGCGAACTGAACCCAATAAAACTAATATGAGGACAAATTAAAGGGGAAGTTGGTAGAAAGAATAATACATTTAAGATGCAAGATGTTAAGAATCTTTTTTTTTGAAGCAGTTGGAAATGTTACTTTAGAAAATTGGAAAAAATGTGTACAGCATGTGATTAAAGTGGAAGTTAGAAACCGTAGTTGAACCACTGATAATTTCTTTGGGTAGTGATGACTCTTCTACATCTGGCTATGAAGAATCTACATAAATTAAACATTTAATTTATTGCTTGAAGTTTCATATTTGTAGCAATTTGTAAATACTTATCTCAAATGTGTAGATAGGATAAACTTAATAATTGTTTATTATCCGTACTTAAATAAGTTCTATTTAGTTTATAGCATTTAGTTGTATAACTGAAATTAAAACAATGGTATCTTAATTTTTTTATTTAAATTTGTACGTTAGAAACTGAAATTTTGTTGAAAAGATACCATTGTTTGAATTTCACATTTGATAAGAGAGGACACCACATGTTTGTCAATTTTTTGTATTGTTGTGTGTAAATCTGGTTTTACAATAAAATTCCCAATTAATTCGTGTTTAACTTCATCTGTTGAGCATTTCGATAATAGTAGCCATATTGTCTAAAATCTTAGTTTTATTTTGTGTCCGGTTATTGTGCGGTCTTTAAAAGGTGGAAAATAAACGAAGTTGATGACGCGGCAGAAAAAATAAGAAACAGTAGCTTAGTTCCCGAAAACATATAATGAATATTTTAGTTTTTTCAATTCAATCGAAAACTGTTATTGTAAAAAAAGTCTTTTGGATTATTTTTGGTATTTATTAAAAGAAAGAAAACCCTCTTCAATGTGGTCTTATTATTCAATGCTTAAGACTACTATCAAAGCCAACCACAGCATAGATATATGCAGTTAGTCAAGCTTATTCGGGTTTTTAAAGAAAAAATCAGATAAATTCAAGCCCAAAAAGTCAAAAATCCAGATGAAATATATTTAATGAACAAAGTACATGAATTTATTGTAATTTAGAAGTGTTTAACCGTTTTTAAAAACAGGTAGCTTTAATATTTGGGATAGCTGGAGCATGCCGTAAAGAAGAACTTGTTCAGTTAGAAGTTGATGGTATTGAGGATCTGCAATCGTCATTACTAATTACTATTCGATTTACTAAAACCAGAAGAAATTGAAATTGTTTAGTGTAGTTGACAACCTTGTATTACCAAGTTTTGTAGTAATTTCTAAAAAGTATGCCGTGTGCCGTTGCTTCTTGGCTTACAGGAATGGAAAATGCATCAAACAAGTTGTCAAAAAAAAAACTGTTTACTGTTTAACTGTTTATCCAAAATTGGCAAATCTTGAATTATATACTGAGCACTTATTTCTTCATTCGTCCGCGATGTTGTTGGGAAACGCTGAGGAAGGAATGATTAGTATAAAACAACTATGAGGCTAGAAGTCAACGTCAGTAGCAGAACAGTATATAGAAGATTCCGTATCAAACAAAATTAGGTTACCTGAAAAGGTATGGAGTAGAAAGGACAATTTATTGTCTATTAATACTGAATTGGGATCTTCTATCACGTAGCAACTAGCAATACTTTTTATGAGTAATCTAGTAGCGTAGTTGCATCTCCAAATAATAATATGGTTAATTGTTCTAATTGTATTGTTAACATAAATTACCCACAATATATTTTCAATAAAAAGTATCATTTTCGATATCTAATGAAAACTTTTAATTTTGCAAGTATTTAGTTTATTAGGTACCTACCTATAATTTCGTTGTTTGACGTTTCATTATAGCCCGTAGGAATAAAGAGGTCTGTGGGCTATAAAAAAGATATGTTTATGACATATAAATTTGTGTATATTTGTCAATTTATGATACATCCGTGCATAAAGAAATTTTATCACAGTTAAGTTATTACGCGATTTTGCTGAAAATCCAATTCAATTACATATTTTTCTAGATTTGGATTTTTATGCGACTGAAAATTAAATGAACAATTTTTATTACTCAATAGGTTTATAAAATATAATCTTAAGCTTGCGCGGTTATTTTGGTTACGATTATAAGCGACTTTCGGCTTAGACCGCGTCATAGTTAAACACCTGCACTTTTTCAGCTTGGTCTTAGTCTTTTCTTGAGAGCCAAAACAAGAAGTAGAACTTAGCTTATTGCATTGACATTTAGCACTCCGAAGTTGTAAGTTGCAATGTCTTGCAAAACGTCAGTTTGTTTGGGTTCACAAACGACAATACGGCAAACGTCAAGTTCTACTTCTTGTTTTGGCTCTCAAGGAGAGATTAGAATCAAGCCTAAGAAGTCCAGGTATTCAGCTGCAACGCGGTTATTCAATTATCACCATTACTACGAATTTTATCGACAAGTTCTTTATCCTAAAATTTTTTTTGCCATAGATTCTTTGACATAATCTTTAGCTGCATTAATATATTTTTACTTTAGGTAATAATCAGTGGTTTTAACGTAAATCTTGGTTTGAAATACGAAAAAAAAACGGGTCTAAAGTTTTGTCTATTTATTCTTGGAGGACATTTTTTCGACAAACTTGAACATTGGATTGTAGTTTTTAGTTCTTTTAGTATGCTTTCTCAACTACAACATGCATTAGAGATAGGTTTGTGAGTAGCTGTAGGATGCGGTAGAGGTAATGTGCATAGCATTTCCTAAACAAACCAGAAACTGGTAATTATTTACTTTACTTTTGGTACTTCTGGTAATTTCAAAAGTTTTTTTAAATTTTTTTAGAAAAAATTTGTTTTACAAAAAGCAACACAAAAAACGTACGTTACTCTGGTCGAAAGTTTCATAGCATAACTCACTCACATGCAACGCTCGGGCGTGCGGCCTTGCGTCGCATTAACGTTTGTTATGCTATGCTTTACTCGACGCTTATTACGTAAATTAATATTATTTAGCATTATTTAAACTAATATTTAGTGAAATAAAAATTTTTAAACATACTTTATTAATTTTATTTATCAGACAAAACAAAGATAAATATACCTAAAATTAATAAATTATAACAAACAAATTTATTTGGTTTACTGCCATACTGAGTAATTTATATGATCTTAGAGTTTAATTACCATAAATATTTATGTTTGGGACAGCTCAAATTAAAGTTTACAACATTTAAATAAAAACACAACACCAATTATATACCAAATGTTAATAAACTAAACTTTATTATTGTCCCTCAGTTATCAGTTTTTATAAATAGTTTGGTAATAGATGTGTTGTGTTTTATTTAAACTGACAAAACTAACAGGTAAAATATAACTAGTTTTCAAAAGTATTCATTTAGTTTCAAAATTTCTAAGAATGACTATAGTAGATAACTGTGCTTCATTGTCACCGTCTTTACCTGTTTTATAAGAAAGGGCATTAGAACAATAACAAATACCTTCAAACGCACCAAACTTTTATAAAAGCTAAGCAAAGCTGAAATATTATTATTATTTAACACAATGTATTTTACATCCAAGTTCTAACTACAAAATTTTTATAAAAGATTTTATTTCCAGATTAATCTTTTATTCAAGTAGTAATAATAGTTGTTACAGTTTTTCAGGCAATAATTGATAAATCAAGATTAATATTTAAAATAGGTTTATTGTAACTATATAAAATAAATAATGCTAATCGTGTAACGTCGCCACTTGACTGTCAAAAATATCTCACTGACTTTCTGTTAAAACTAATACATACACTAATACGAATACTTATACATACTATTTAAGTTCTGTATTTTCTGGCGCGTTATGCACAACAAACCGCCATTTATTGGGCATTACGATTTAATGTATTGTTGTAGTTAGACGTTTTTATGATTTTGTTACTTTAAAATAAAATTAGCAACATTTTAAAAATATAAAAAAGCACGCGTTTTCATTATAAAAAAAAAACAAAGCAGTGACGGAACAAGAAAGAGTTCAAGCCACATTAGATAAAGTCGTTCAAGTTGCAGTAAAGGCCGTTATTGAACATCACCAAACTTCTACAACAAATGCATTTGCACAACGACAATGATATTACAAGCTGGCTACAAAGATTAGATGTCGTACAAAGTACATACGTAGTATCCGAAGCTATAATGCAATTGATTTCTGTTGGTAAATTGTCGGGTCAAGCAAAAGCATGGTATCATAGTAAAGTGGAACATGTTACCATACCTTGAACTAATTTAAAAAATGAACTTTTATTAATGTTTGATAGTCGACCAAACAAAGTGATGTTGCGTCAAAAGATGGAAAATAGGAGATGGAGGAAAAATAAAACGTTTTCCAATTATTATACTGAGAAGATTATGTTCTGTAATCAAGTGAGAATGTGATAGTTGTTGTGATTGATGGCTTCGATAACCGATTCTCCAAGGGCAGGCAAGAATGCAAAATTTTTTAAGGTAATCTGATTTAATGAATACGATAAAGAGCGTCATAAATTAAAATCGGGGTACTCCGTAACTTCAGCTAGTGTGTCTGTAAACAAGACGTCAGTAAGATACTCAACACCTTCGATGGCTCAACTTCCAGTTCTAACCTGCATTGCTTTAACTGTAATAGCTTAGGTCTTAAATTTGTTGATTGTAGAAAGCCAAGACGAGATTGCAGCTCGTGTTTTGAGCGTGGTTCTAAACAACAAAGAGATTATCCTCGAAAAAAAGAAAACCATTGTTGGTGCTGCGGACTCCACAACGCATTGTGTGACCCCGCAGCCATTGGCACCAGCTTTAATGATGACATCGCTATTTCTTTGTATCCTAATAAAACAGAATCAACAACTATAGCAGGAATTTTACATTCAAGTAGTCCTTTGTCATTTATATGTTCTGATTTATAAACGGAAAGCTTATATAAACCTATTGGTAATATGCCCGAGTTAGTTGGAATCAATAACAGTAAAATTAATGGGTTGGGCTTGTACAAGAATTCTATTAAGATTAATAATGTTAAGTTAGATGTAGTATTTTATATAATCCCAAAAAGCTCAATGAATTATGCATGTTTCTTAGGCAGAGATGTTTTGTGTAATGCACTAATCAAGGCATCGTTTAATAAGAGCAATATTCAGATTAACGCAGCCAAGTTCTCTGTATTTTTAAACAACAAAGTTTTGCAAGTAAATGTTGATAATTATGTTGAAAAGATAGTAGCTATCAATGTGGACATCGAACAAGTTTAGATGTTAAGGTTAAGAACGCAATTAAACGAGATTTAGTTCAAAATTATATTAAACCTATACGACCATTGGAACTCGTTACTAAGATGAAAATGAAAATTTCTGTAAATAATGATCATTTATTTTATTTTCATCCGCGAAGACTTCGATATTTTTATAAAAATGAGGTTGATGGTATACTGAAAGATTTGTTGTAAAAGTCAATCCCAGTATAGTTCTCCAATAGTTTTGGTAAAAAAGAAAACGTGTCAAACTAACCTGTGCGTTAATTACAGATAATTAAGCTCAATTACGTTACGCGATAATTTTCCATTACCACTCATAGACATTGACAGTTTAAAAGACAAAAAATATTACACAAGTTTAGACCTTAAAGATGGTTTCCATCATGTTGTAATATATAAAACATCAATACCGTTGAGTAATTTAAAGCAATTCGAATATCTTAAAATGCTCTTTGGTCTCAAAAATTCACTACTAATGTTGATGACATTTATAAACGTCGCATTTTGAAAATTAATTGATAAGGGAAAGATAAACATTTATATTGATGATATTTTAATAGCCATCAAAACCTTTAAAAAAAACCTAGAAATGTTAAAAGCAGTTTACGAATTTAATAAATAACCTGTTAGACTTAAGATTAGATAAATGTAAATTTATGTGCAGGAAAATAAATTATTTGGGTTACACAATAAATAAAACTAGCATTTAGATTTTCCGATTTCAACAAGTTTTAAAACTCTTCATAGTTTTATAGAATTATCTTTTCTATTGAAACAAGGAAATAGAAAATTAGAATTTCACTTCGATAAGAAATAATAGTTAGATGGAACAACTTCAGAATGCTTTGGTTTCAGCCCCAGTTTTAGCGATTCATTTGGAAACTCAACTCCATTGAGATACCAGTTCCCAAAGCTTTGCCTTAATTTTAATGCAACGTCAGGAGGACAGTCACTTTCATCTAGTATTTTATTTTAGTAAACGCGCGAGCACCACAGAATCCAAACACCATAGTTTCGAACTTGAAACCTTAGCGATTGTTGTATTTAGAGAAAATACATTTTAAAATAATTACTCTAACAGCATAGCCTTAACATTTAAAGAAAGGATATTACTCCATGTATTCTAGGGTGAACATTAATTCTACATAATTTCGATTATTTTGTCGAACATCGAAAGGGTGATAGAATGCGTCATGCGGATGCTCTGGAGTCGTTGTTTCAAAACTTTTTTAGACACAGAGAACAGTTTGAAACAGCACCTTAGCTATATGCAATGCAGAGGTCGCGATACTCAGAAGTTAATGAACGAATCGGAGAATTCGAAATTTCAAAATAGTAACTATTTAGTTTATCGAAAGTATAATCACAAACAGAGCTGGGCAAGTTACTTTGTAAAAGTAGTTAACTACTAACTAAAGTTACTAATTTTTAAAAGTAGTGTAAGTTACTAACTACTAACTACCGTAAATCGAAAAGTAGTTAGGTTACTAACTACTCAAGAATTGTATTCTAAAATATAAGTTATTTTTTTCAACTACTTGTAGAAAATGTAGTTCTGAGACGATTTATGTTATACCACTTTCAGTCATATAAACATAAGTACCTATAGACACTGAATTATTATTACATTAAAGAAGACAAAGTAAATCAATCATACTCACACGAAAAGAGTAAAACAATTTTAACGTAAGTACTATTATTCTACTATCATGTATATCTATTATATTACAAATTCTCAAAAAAAAAAAATTAATAAAATAAACCTTTAAAAAAACAGAACTTAAAGTAATAAACTTATTGTGGTATTCAATATTTATTTCCTTTTCATAAAAGTAACTATTCAAAAAAGCATCAGCATTTCTTTTGAGCGAATTTATGAATGAAAAACGAAAATAATCGCTCGACAGCAGCTGATGAAGGTAAAATTGTACTATATCTAATGAACATTTTTTTAATAATCTTATAATCATGTTACATAGATATATGAATTCTGTTATCTTCCAGGTGTTTTAACAATTCCAGTTCTATTCATCTGGTTTTGTGAGCATATTCATTCTCAGTATCAGAAGAAATGTGTAACTTTTTAGACAAACCAGGTTCATCAAAATCAAAAAAACTTTCATTTTGTTGAAGTAATACTTTGTTTACGTTTAGATCAGTGGCATTTAACATTTCGAAACAAATTAGGTTTGCTGCATTTATAAAATTTTTTTGAAAGTCTACATCCATGTTTACTTCTGCGTTACCGTTCATCACTTGAAGGACACGTTTTAATCTGCGAAACTGCAATGGAAGCTGAATAATTGTAGCCATACTGCATGTAATTGAAGCCGCTAATAAAGTAGTTTAATTACTAGTAAAGTAGTTAAGCTATTAACAAAGTAGTTTAACTATTTTTGTAGTTAAAATAAGGTAACTAACTACTTTTTAAATACGATTACACGAAAAAAGTAATTTATTCCAACTACAGTTACATTATTGAATTAAAGTAACTTGAATATATAGAATACAACTATCGTCAACAAAAAAGTAGATAGATTAGTAGCTTAACTACTTTGTAGTTAACTACTGCCCAGCTCTGATCACAAACTCTTATTTTTTGTTCCTAAAAGTTTAGAAAGTAATATAATTTGTCATGATGGCATTGGTCATATAGACATCAACAAAGTAGTCGAACTAGTCACGAGAACGTATTGGTTTCCCAATTTGCGTAACAGAGTGAAAGAGCATATTCAGAATTGCTTAAAGTGTATTGCTTATTGTTCCCCCGTTGGTAAAAAGGAAGGTATTTTGGTTCCAATACCGAAAAATAACGTTCATTATATATAGACGGTTACAGTCCATGTTTTTGAAATTATATCCTTGTACTACTAACGCTAGTAAAGTTATTAAACATTTGAAAACATATATTCAAAACCACAGTCGACCCGATAGAATAGTGTCTGATAGAGGATTCGCATTTACACCGGATGAATTTGAAAAGTTTTTAAGTGATCTAGGTATCGTTCACGTTAAAATCCCCTTGCGTGCACCTCGTGCTAACGGGTAAATGGAACGTGTTAATAGAGATATAACCGCAATGTTGAGTAGGTTAACTCCGTCGTTAAAACAGTGGGACATCCGGATTTCGAATTGACTCACAATAACACCTGTTGTAGGAGTACTAAACAAGTTCCTTCTATTTTGTTATTTGGCCAAGTTCAGAAAAGAAAAGAGATTGTTTTCGTGAATTATTAGATGTCCAAAATACAGAAAGCAATCGAGATATTGGTCAGAGATATCGCTGCAAACAACATAAACTTTGAACAAATTTGTAACAACCACTACTTTGATAGATGGCATAAGACGCCCCTTAGTTATGTCGTAGGCGACTATGCTGTAATTACTAATGTTTATCTAACGCCGGGCGTTAACAAAAAGTTAATTCTAAAATTTAAGAGTCCATATATTGTTACTCGGATTTTGCCCAATGGTCGTTACGTATTTAATGAGATCCCAGGCTTTCAGCATAGTTAAATACCTTATAAAAATATATTAGATTTTAGTAATATGAAACAGTGGGTTAATGATAATTTCGTTTAAAATGATAACGTTATGTTAGGTTAGTAAAGTTATCTGTAATTAATTAATCACAGGCGATCAATTTGTCAAGATAGCCGAATTGTAGGCAGTGAATTTTTCAATTTAAAACTACCACTATATTTTAAGTTGGTACAGCGGTTGGTAGTTCTGTATTTTCTGGCACGTTATGCACAATAAACCGCCATTTAATGGACATTACACTTTTATGTATTGTTGTAGTTAGACGTTTTTGAGATGTTGTTAATATTCTTAAGTTTTTATGTCTTTGGTCATCCTACAATTACTTTAAAATAAAATTGGCAACATTTCAAAATTCGTTTAAAATACCTTCTACAATAGTAAAAAAAAATAAGAAAAACGTGTTTTGTTGTTAATATAAACTGTAAATTTATAACAACAGCTCACAGAATACAAATGGGTCGTAGGTGAATCAAGCATAAAAAGATACATTTTTACGCGTTCAACAAAACACAAACAAAAAAAAACAAGAACTGCTATAAAAAAATGCATATGAAGGAAAAAAAACATAACATAGAAACAACTAAGTAATTATTACAAAAAAATTGTAATAAAACTCAAAAACACAAAAATTTGACAGAAAGTTAAAACATTTGTAGTTCTCCTAAACTTTCTTCACTAACCGTGAAGCACCTTGTTAAATATCCATAATACGATATATTTCTTATTATTATTTATAGTAAACGTTTCTTTTATGTATTTATCGTAAAATTTCTATTACTTTTGTAGTAGTAGTACTACGTACTATAGCTCTTTAATTTGAATATCAAAATGGTTACTCATCATTACAATTTCTTAGCGTATATCCGGTAAAGGATTTTATCTGTGTGTGAACCGAATCTATAGAAATTACCTTATTGCGTGCAATTTCTTGCTAGAACTACAATTACTTTTCTAATTTGTAATTTGAGTATAATTCATTTAAAATGAGAGCAATTGATAAATAAATATCAATGACTTATTTTTTACTTTGAATAAGGATTGTATTAGCTGGTATTACAAAAGAAGCAACTTGAATGTTTGAATATTTTGGGTATTACTAATATTTTTTAAAAATTCTAAATGTTTGTTGAAAATTTTTTTTACCCTACACTATAAAGTGTTAAAGTACCATGGCATCTTATTTAAAATACCTAAGAAAGTTTTCTGTATAAGCTGTTTAAACCCCAAAAAGACATTTGATTCGGCTAAAACAAAAATCAGTAAACATCTAAACGACGTAATTAAATAAATAAAAAATTAATTTTTCAATTATAAAATAACGAAAGACAAAAGAATTAATTTTCAAAGCAGGTTGACTCATTAACTTTATTAGCATTCAATGCAGTAATAGAAGACTTATTTAGAAACTTGATATGGCATAAAGAAAGACTTTGACTTGAGAAACTAAAGAATTTAAGATTTATCGCCAATTCAGCGATGGCAAAATCAGTAAAACCATGTATGATTCCTAAGATTAAGAAAAGCAATAAAAGAATTAATTTAATAAGTGTTAGGGAAATAAAATACCGTTCGGGGATTAAACGGTTAAAAATAAATATACTTCATATGCTATGTAAGTAGACATCAATTTGTTCAAAACATATTAATCCCAAAATACTGATATCGCATAATTTATACGTTACTTAACACAAATCTATCCTTTAGAAATTTTTATTAATTATATAACACCATTTACAAATAAATAACAAATTAAAGTGTATCATTGTTTATTACCAAAATAGCAAAAAAAATAATCAACCAATAATTTGGAACAAGTCTAACTCCAATATAATGTCATGATGATCGACACCGGAATTGATTTATAAATCATGTCATTTTGAATGTTACATTTGCATTAGAGGAATATTATACTTATTAGTATATTTGTATTATTACAATACCAACATCACCATGTATGACATGTTTCATTTTATAGAGCATGGTTTAATGTGAATTTAAAATTCTAATGTAAGTATTTGATTGTGTTTGTGTTACTATTTTTATATTTTCCTCTCAGTTTTGTCTAAGCATATATACATAGATGCTCTAATTTAAACATGTTAAAGATTAATTATTTTTAAATTAAGTAATATATAAACACAACAACCCAGTTTTCTTGATTTAATGTTGTCGGAACGCACTGTTGCTTTTTATTAATTATGAACCACATTGTAAACATAACAATATAACAATTAGATGCGTGTGTAGTGTATACTTAATGAAAGTAAATAAGTGCTGACATGCTTGAATTTACTAATTTAAACCACATTCGAATCAAAACGTAACACTTAATCCATTCTCTTTGTTTCGTTTCGTTCTTTTTGAATCTTATTCTTGTAAATAGTAAAAAAAGATACATATTTTAATGAAGGTATACCAAATATTTTAAAGAATGATCAAAGTACATACATATGTATATATTTCTTGCTTAGAAATGCTAATTATTTCTGAATTAAAATTTTTTTTTTACATAATTGACATAATTTGTAGAAATGTATTGTATATCTTAATGTCATCATTTTTACTGTATAATAAGTCTATTTAAGAAAACCTGATAACAAGTTCATGACATACCGACAGCTAACTCAGCGTGTAATAACCTAATTAAAAGAATTATTTATGCTTTTGCGTAGTTCCGTTCTTCGACGTGTGTATGATTTGATATGAAGTAATAAATATACATACTTAAAAAAAGGTATCATTAAATAATTTAATTTTGTGATACTATCAATTCGTACAACAGAACATGGTTTTACTCTTTTAAAAAATTGTGTACATTCAGTAGCAGTTTAATCTATGTTTTTTTTCTTAACGATTCTTGTATTGCGGTCATTAGTATTATTATATTCACCATTTTAATCTAACACTAGACATGCTATCAATTTTTTTTATTTGATATTATCGTTTAATGTATTGTTGAGATATATATCCAGTAATCTGCATACATTAAGTTAAAACGAGATCTTCATTTGTTTAGTTTATTTGCAAATTACAAATCAAGTTTATTTTATACACGTTTAAATTAAAATATTTCTACTCTGCTGTATGAAGTAAAACTCTATAGAACATAGTAATTACAGTCGATTTTAATAATTTTGTCTTAAAAGATGGTTATGGGTAAAGCAACACCAAGAACATGTAATGAGACTACAATGCCGTCTGTTTTTCTAAAACGTGTTCAAACTATATAAACTTTAATTGTATTATTCCAAAAAATCACATATCGTGTTAAATTAGAGAGTGTTAGCAAGCAAACAGTTGGTTTGAGATAATAAGTTGTTAGATTCTAAATTCTTTAAAACAAACAACTCACTTTTAAAAACTTTTAAAGTTTAATGTTTTGAATTTACGATTGACCGGTTATAAACAATTCTGATATCTTATTTTTTGACTCTACATAAAACTTTATAATGCATAAAATTTGAATATTTTTTAGTAACTTATTGTATTAATATCATAGGATAAGCTTTCTTTCCCAAAAACTATTTTCGAAATTTTCTGTTTTCTGACTTTATGAAAACAGATGTCAAATAAGTTTTAATAAATTTCAAAGCATGATGAAGTTCTAAAAAACAAAATAGCATAATAGAACTGCCGATCAAATGGCAGTACTAATAAAAAAGCATCGACGTTCTCATAGAACGTTTAAAAAGTTTTTGGTAATTTTTAGAGAATAAATACAACGATAATTCTGATAAAATGTTTGTTTTAGGTAATACGTATCTATAAATTTTGAGTTTTCAGAACTTTGTCATTTACGAACGCATTAAGTTTTATCAATATTTTTAATTATAAGACATATTTATTAGAGAACGTATATTGTATGGAATGATTAATTGCTTTAATAATTTTTAATTGCGGTTTATTAGACGAGCTACGCGTTTAATGTAACAGTTAAAATTAACTAAATAATTGATTTCTATTATTAAAACCATCAAGTAATTAATAGTCATGACGTAAACCGTAGTTTTTTTGTTATTTAAAACAGTAACGTGAAAGTAGTAGTACATTTAGTAAATTTCAAAACTGTAGATGCATCATCGCCAATACTTCTAATGCACAGATACTGTGGTAGATCCTATATATTAATAAATTAGACGCAAATGCCGAATTCGTCCATTTGCCGAAATAAATACTCAGTTCACAATCTGAGCAATGCAAAATGAACAGTTGCCGAAAATATACTTTATTTCGGCATTTGCTTAAAGTAAATTAAGCATTTCGCAAACTGAGCAATCTGCAGTTCCGCAAATGTCAAATTTAAAGATATTTCGGCGAATGATGATTGTTAGTTTTACATTTTCCGACTGCGCATTTTAAAACTGTGCAACATCCAACACTGTTGCAGTCTTCTGAAAGTTTTCAGCCTGTCAACAGTTAGTGCTTCCAAACTAACGAGTGGTATATTTATTTAATGCTGTTCTGTGCGTGTTTAACAGTGCACTAGTCTCTTTCTTATTCGTGCTTTGTTAATCTTGAAGTCTAAATTTGTGTATTAAGTTAAATGTAAATTTAATAAAAATGAACATCTGGGAATAAATCTGAATTCTATGAAAAAGTGTCATTGCACATTGATAAGCCTACTAGAAAAAAAAATTGTTTGAAGAAAGTCAATAATGAAAAATTGACTCTACTTGAACATCGTAGATTGAAAAGGTTTGAGATTCTTAGAATTGGCGGAGCAGAAAAATTGATACAGAAGCGCAGTGATGAATCAAATGTTATAAAATATTACATTACAGTCTCAAATGTATATAATATTTTTGGCAAGGCTCATAGACACTGGACACAACAGAACGCTCGGCATGGAAAAGGAGGTAAATAAAAGTTATTGCAATATTAGCAATGTCAACTAAAGGAAAAGCTCAAGAAGAAGGAATTGGTTACAAAACCATTAATTTCTAATCAATTTAACAGAAGAGGTCAAGTAGATCTCATAGATATGCAATCTGAAAAAGACGGCGAATTTAAATTTATTTTAAATTACTAGGATCATCTTACTAAATTTCTGTTTCTTCGTCATTTCAAAACAAAGAAAACCAATGAAGTAGCATACCAGCAAATACACATTTTTTGTATCATTGAGGGGCCATGCTTACTCTATAGTGACAACCGGTGAGAATTTGTAAATGTTTTAATAACTAACTTAGCAGTGATGTTTGAGGCAAATATTGTTCACGAAAAACCACGTCATTCTGAGAGTCAATCGTCATATATTGGTTGCTTGCATGAATGAGGATAATTCAACTAGATGGTCGGAGGTGTTACGATTTCTACAGATGAAAAAAATTGATCTTACCACAAAGGTTTACAAAGAACTACTTATGAAGCTCTTTTTAAAGTTTAAATGACCTTAAAAACCCTGACTTACTATTACAAACAGTTAAAAAATTACAAAAAGAAGATGATGTAGAGCAATTGTCATTGACGGATGTAAATAAGGAGAATACTAAATCAAATCCAGATGAATATTTCCACATACTTAAAATCAAAGAAAATAGAGAGACAATTACAACTATCCAAGATATGCTACAACTTCAAGCTGAACAAACAGAAACTGGGGATAAAGAAGACCTAAGAGAAGGTGATAACTGCGATGGAGATGGAACTACTGAACAGTTGAATGAAGAGCTGCAATTTGGTAGAGTGGATGTTGATGACAATCCCAAAATCAGCGAAGAGGTCGACAATATCGGGTAAGTTTGGCATCGGGACCTACTTTACAGTATCCTTTTAGAGTGAAATTCTGTGTAGAGTGTTATTTATCAAAACCGTGTTTTATTTTATTTTGGAGAAATTGATAACCGGGCGGCATTAATTGAGAAAAATAGAACAGTCTGTGTAGATGGATTAAAAAGGGAGGCGGGCACGATGTTAAGATACAGCGCAAAGAACTTTCCTCCGGTTAGTGCTGGACAAAATGTAGTTGTAAAAATTGATGACGAAAACAGAGGACGCGTGGTCTCTAGAAATATAATGGTTATCATTTCAGAATAAGATGGTTTTTATAAACTCGGCACACCTAATGACATTCTGGAGAAAATGTATACTAAAAATGAGTTTCAGGTTAGCAATTTTTGTGTTTTGTTCAATGTTGGGGTGTATAAGCAAAATTATGTCTTCTAGTTGTGCCAAAGTGATTTCTTAACTTCTGAAAATGTAATAGCAAATGTCCTGCTAGTTCCCCTTGTTCCAATACATAGAACTTTTATTTGAGTTCAAACCTGTTTTTGCAAAATAAGTCTTTTTCTAATATTTTATTTTAATTTTCGGATTTTTTAATTTATAATCTATTTCCTAGAAATACATGTTCTTTTTTCTGATTTTTTAATTTCACTTGAGATCTGAGTATTTTTAGAGTACGCAATCGGCGGATGTTAAATTGAAAATGAGCATTCGCGTTTGGCATAGAAATTGTGCTAATGAACCAACCAATGACTTCTCTTACTATTAGCTGGTTTCTGAAAGGACTTCATAAACTCGACATAACTATATGGTTTTCTAAGTTGTAAGTAGCGTTTCTCAAAACTTATTTAATCATAACTTATGCGTTGATTGTAATCTGTTAATAACTCAGTTCTACTTTTACTCGGTAGATGGATAACAGTTCTGGCTATACTCGTAGTATTTGTCAGAAATAGGTCGTGCGGTGCGTAATTTAAATATGACTTTACCTGAATTTATTTCTCTGTACCTAAGTACCCAAAAAACCGCATTTTGGTGATTTCACTTTTTTCATACAGAAGATTATCACGTCTGTTATTGTATTGCAGTAAGTGTAATGCTAAATATAGTCATTTCAACTTATAAAGAATTTTCTGCGTTTGCTTTGGGCTACATATATTCTACAAGTTTATGTTTTATTTTTTTTATTGGAGTGTTCGGGACTTAAAAAATTGAAAGTAGAGTATGCAAAACCGGATGCTGAACTATCAATAAAAAAAGTACATAAAAATATAAACAAAGCTTCTTAATATATTTGGAAACACCAACAAAAAAAGCTTAGAAAAATAGAAGTTAAATTATAATACAATTTTCTATTCTGGATAATTGCCGTATTGTCGTTGTCACACAAGCTGGGCTTTCACCAGACGTCGCAGTGGACATCTTCAGAGATGGAAACAAACTGATTGACTGCGCCGTAAAGTCTCGCTTTTATCGACTGACCTCCAATCGATAAAATTAGTTTCCAAATTTATGGTAAGGAAAAACTGCAATCTCGGTTAATATCAAAAGGATTTTTAATTATTTCAATTAATTCCCTAATTTTTCGCTGATAGAAACATTTGCCAAAATTTTGTGTTTTCGCGTTTCTAGCACGTGTTCCGCCACCGTTGATTTTAAAGATTGTTTAAAACGACTACATATTTGATGCTCCTTAATACGAATTTTGTGAATATTTTGATAAATTAAGTTTAAATGACATAGAAACTCGTTGAGCGTAGAAAGACCGTTTTGCCAAATAACAAAAGTGTCATCAACGTATCTGTAACAGCACTTGGGTTTTAGATAAAATGTGGATAGAGCTTTTTTTTCAACATTTTCCATAATTATAGTAGCAACAACCGGTGAAAGCGGATAACCCATGGCGGCTCCTGATGTTTGTGAGTAAAACTTTTCTCGAAAAGTAAAACTTGTTAACGTCAAACGTTTTTCGATAATAGGTACTACGTCACTTGAAAATTGTTCTCGTTAAATAAAGATTTAATAATGTTAATTGAATCAGGTACCGGAAGGTTAGTAAACAAAGACAATACATCAAAACTAACCAGAATGTCAATCGGTTGCAAACAAAAATTTTGCAATTTCTAAAAAAAATCAACCGAATTCAGTAGAAATGATTCAGTCTTCCCTGAGATTTTATAAGTAGGTGAGTTTATAGAGCTGTAAGAGGTCAAAGAATAATATTAAACTTGTGAATTTTAGGTAATCCGTAAAATTAAGAAGTTTTAGAATTTTTAGGTATTAAAAGTTTTTTATTGGCTTCGTTAATTGACGAGTCTTTTATAAGTTTGGAAAGTGCTCTTTCCATAGATGAAATTACTTTATACGTTCCGTCTGAGAGAAGATTGTAGATTTCTGTATCATAATTTGAACAATTCGAAAGCAGCTGTGGCGGAATACGAGCTAGAAACGGGTCATTAAATTAAATAAATGTTTAAAAACACTAAAATTTTGGGAAATGTTTCTAATTACTATCAACGAAAAATTAAGGAATGCATTGAAATAATTAAAAATTTGTTTAATATTAACCGAGATTCTAGTTTTTCTGTACCGGAGATTTGGAAACCAGTTTTATCGATTGAAGACCGTTCTATAAAATCGAGACTTAAATAGAAGTATATTCTATGAACACACTTCAAAAAAAAAAACAAAAACAAAAGTATAAAATAAAAGAATGTAAAAAATATAATAGAAAAACTGACCCTACTATTTTTTCAGATAAAGAAAGTACGACCTGTCTGTCTGTCTGTCATTGTTTGATATGTCCTGTATCACCGTAGTGAATATAAAATCAATATTTCTTAAGTTCAAGTTTTGTTAACGCTGCCAATATCTAATTCTTTAAAAAAACTGCCTTTTTAGCGTTAAAAAATATAGTAATCATCCTGTAGAAATGCAACGAAGAAGGAACGATTAAACAGCATGGTATTATTGTATATAAAATATTAACCCAATGTATTAAAAACATAGATTTTAACAAATTAATTGATATATTCTTAAAAATCAGGCCAAGAAGAAAAAAAATTTTAACACTTTGTGGTATTTTCTGTTGCCGCCGAAAGCATCGATCAGCTTAAATCCGCTACTGTTTATTTACGGTATTTAAATATGGTATTGTTGCTTTTACATCTAAATTACGTATGGTTAGTTTGATTTAATGCTTTTTATTTAAATTTGACCTGTTAACTACAAATAGGGCTGGGCAAAATATTGACATGAAGTATTTGAAATATAAAATACAAATTACTTGATCAAAATGAATTTGAAATACAAAATACAAATTACTCAGATCCCATCATAGTATTTGAAGTACAAAATATCCTTACCAGATCATATTTGAATTACCAAAATATTTGCAATACATAGTACATACGTTTGTCACTGCAGAATATAAGATCCGGATTGTTACTATGATACCAATCGTAATAAAAAACATAACAGAAATAACGGAAAAAAAATACTTGAAAAAATGTATTTGAAATACAAAATACCTTTTCTAAATAAGAATATTTAACAATAAAGACTTAAACTGATTGTAAATTTCAATTTCCAGAAGATTTCTGCTGCATCATCTGAGAAACGTCTTTCAAGTAGTACGTCAAAAAGCTAGTATTTACAAAAACCATTTTATGAAAATAATAATGAAACTTAGACTACTCGCAGAAGATATTTTTTATCTCATACAAGATTAAAAAGATACATTGACATAATCTGTACTTTTCCACTGAACGGAAGTCAACTAAAATATATAATATTTAAATGTAAATAGCATTTTGATCGTGAAGCTTTATTTTGTATTGCAAATATAAGATTAAATTTTTCTTATCTTCGCAAATACACTATAATAAAGTGTGGTAAAGCAAAACTTATACTTCAATAAATAGAAACCGACCAATAAAAAACCCGCATCAATCAAATTATTATTATAACGCTATAAACTTAATGATCTTTCTGTAAGTACATCAAATAAAAAAAAATTAAGCAAAGTACGTATACTTCAATAAAGTCTACAATGTGCTCTAAGTTTTCGTATCAAATAATATTTAAAAGTAACTTATGATACATTTTATGACTACTGATATTTCAATAAAATAGATGTATGTATTGTATAATTATACATATGCATATTAATATATCCAATGACAACATACCATTATGATTCTAAACGTCAATTATCTGTTTTCTGCTAAAGTTAAGAAAATGAACAAAATAAGATTAAAACAGTTTAAATAATCATCATGCCATCAAAATTTTTGTCAATAATAAAGCATACTTTAATTGTTTGTGACAAATTACTCATTTTTTGTATCTTTGCAGCATAAGCATAAAGCATAAAGCGTTAACCGATTGCAGAAAAAAGGAATAACAAGTTTTGCAATTATATACAAAGTTAAAACAACAAAATTAAACACACAAAAGTACTCCTTATCGCGTGGTTTATTATGTATTAAACCGATTCTAAGAAACTTTGAATTGAAACACTGCTTCAGTCTTAACATAGTTTATAATGAAGATGAATCGGGTCTACAGTTCCGAATAAACACCGAATAGAACTTGCAAGGTTGATAAAGTTGCAAGCAGAGAACATAGAAAAAATAAAATTTATTTTCGTGTGTTGTGCGCAGTGAGTTCTTAATTATTTGTATGGGAGAATGTGATAAACAGGTTGCAGCCCTTCAGTGTTGATTCCTTTGTTCCTCTAAAGACTGAAAATGGTTTTCAATCTCCTTTTTAAAGCGACATATTTTTTAAATTATTTTTCTTCAATCAAAATGTAGATTTATATAGTAGTAGCGACAAAGAGGACAGTAGTTATTAAAGAAATATTAATTTTACGGAACTTTAGTTTTTTCTTTTTTGGTTATCCAAACTAAAAAACCGTCTTTAATAATTGCTTTGTCCACTTTTGTTAATTTAAACCTAATAATGCACCTTACAACTAGTTAAGTAGAGAACAATATGATGTGAATTATCAGCGAGATAACCTTAAAAGTGTCTTTATTTTATATTTAATTTGTATATTTTAACTGCGATTAACCAACTAATCAAAATTAGCATTTGCAATTTCGTTAATTGCAGCATACTTAATGAAAATATTTATAAAATTCGAAGAATTTATCAGTTAGCAGTACACTGTATATTATAAATTTGTTTTTTTTGAATAACAATTATAAATTAAAAAAATAGTATTATAAATAACATTTGAATAGAAACTTAATTGATTTTATGTATTTTGCACTTTAGTTTTTTACCTAATGTAATGTCGTCATACCAAAAAATTAGATATTGAAGTAGATAGTAATAGATAATAAAAATCATGATTGCGAATAACTGATTAGTTAAATATCAGGTGATAGCAAATATAACGTTACTTACGCTCACATTACCTTTAAAGCTACTTTATGATTAACTAGTAGCGGTCTATAAGGGCTCTAGGACGCGAGCCCCCCAGACGTTTATAAAAACAAACAAAAACGGCACAAATTATTATGAATTAAGATATTTAAACACAGGATATAAGTATCATCTACTTTTTACTACTCTAAAACATTAATTTAATATGATAATTTCTTTATGTTGGGGCTACAATTATTTGAGCTGTATATGTAGTAAAGCATTCTAACATGACGTCGCGACTCATAGTACGAGATTTCTTCATGTGGTGTTTTAACATGCAAAAGGGCTCACGCGTTTGTAGCCCGCGATAATTTCAATTCAGGAATCATGAAGCAGTCGGAGTTGGTTGAAATAATATTTCTCAGACTATAAAAATACCGCATTACAGTTTTATCAAAAAGAAAACAAAATAAAGGTGATCGTAACATATCCGTTAAATCATACCAGATGAAACTAGTATTTTTGAACGTCTACACATATTCAAATAATATTATTTTACGTTTATTGTTAATCACCAATGAGTGTCCAAAAAAAATCGTTTTTTTAGCAGTTTTATTAATATCTAATCTCAACTCACAAAACAAAAATCTGTGGTTTAGGGAAACGCTTTTATTATTGCTTTATTGGCAAAATGCAAAATTTTCAACTATTTAAAAAAAAAACGCATTTTCCGGTATTTATTAGAGCTGCTATTTGTAAAATCACAAAACCGAGATAAATAGGTTTCAAATTTCAAATTTTTAAACTGCAAACCCGGACAATTTTTTAAATTATTATAATGTAAATTTAATCATGAAAAATTTAAAGTATTTAGTACAATGTACGTCAAAAAACAAACAAACAGTATGTGATTATTATTTTTGTATTCACTATTAACAATATACAAAAGTATCATGTACATACATACTATATGGTAAGCAACTTAAAAATAGTTTTAAAGTAAGAAATTTAATTCATGAAAAACAAATTTTATTTACAAACTAGAAACCTTCCTAGAAACGATTTTGTATATTAAATGTAATAGCAAGATTTTTTTAATGCAGTTTATAATAAGATAAGTGGGCATGTGGATGCGATACGATAAATGAATTTGTTTTGTTTCCATGTTTATTGTTTTATCCCGATGGAACCGATAAAACTAACGATGTAGGGTCTAGGTACAAACTTGAAACACTTAAATCAAAAAAATTAAATAACATTGTTCACGTTCACATTATCTACAAGCAATTTGAAAAATCTAGCCCACCCTAAGCCCGACCTCACAAACCGCCACTGTGATTAACAAAAAATTATAAAACTAAACATTGTTTGCAGATGAAGTATTGTCGCTAAACTGAATAAAGCTTCTATATATACCAAGTACCGCAATTACCTTCATTTAATACACATTTTGATGGTAGCTTTAAAGCAAAAAAAAACAACCAATTACCTGTTACGCAATTGTGCTTCAATTATTCGATTGTGGAATGCAAAACTGACTAAGCGGATCAACTGTAGTTAGCCTTACAATAAGTGTAAAATAGCCGATTACAGTGAAAACTAAGAACGAACAAATATTGTATAATTGGAGAATTAAGTGCTACTGATCATGTCTCCGCCATTTTTGAAACAATATAATAATACAAACGAATTGCGGTAGTTTGTATATCTAGAAACTTTAATATTGAATTCTCATCTTTTGCAAACTTAAACAAGAAAATACGTATAAGTATCCCGTTATGAATTCATCTACTACCACTACTTAAATGACATATTATTTTAATAAAAATCAATAAATATATATTACACATATACAGGGTGGTCACTTTTGAAATGCACACTATTGGGATATCCTACACCGACAGAGATACATAGTTGGTTAACTTACAAAAAAGTTGTACGTTTTCATTCTCATCAAGGATATGAAAAGAAATTTTAGATAATTTGGTTCCTTCCTGAAATTATCCGCAAAAATAAAAAAATTAATATATTCTTATTTTTGAATGATTTGGAACAGTAAACTGCATTTTATTTTTATACAAAATATTTTCGTATGTAAATAAAGGTTCTATATTGAAACAGTGCATTATAAATTTCATTTACGGGAATTTTTTAAGACATTTTATATTACATCCATGTAACAAACTATTGATGACATTGTAAGTATAAGACTATTGTATTAGTGTTCGAATGTTCATGATTTCACGGACTACTGCGGAACGTATCCGAGTTAAATGGTATTTCGAGTACACTATAAATAAGACCATCGAAAGCGGCAGACGAAGAGACGCGGCGTTAGTGGCATATGTTGCTCAAAATCCTTTTCCAATTTTCTAAAATGCTGTAGCCGACAAAAAGTGTGGTGGACATTTTTCAGTAAATGTATGGGCTTAGATGAGTTCCCCTAGCCCAAGCATTTATTGGGTGATTGAGGGTCGTCTTAATACAATAAGTTACTTAGATATTTTAAACAACATTATGCAGCTTTTTGTGCAACTCTTGTATCCGGAGAAAAATTACATCTTTCAGCAGATGAGCTTCCTTAATACTTAAAGTTATCTTAATTTCTCCACTATTACAACACGCAGGTCAAACAATAATTCAACAGTTACTCAGAATATAGGCTAATTATAGTATTTTCAACTGTTATTGTTTTTTTGATGTTCTTTTAGTGTCTATATACATACATATAGGCTTGTGCAAAACTAAGTACAGCAAAATAAACGTGTTTCCGTGACCAGCTAAATTTAATATAATAAAAAATGTTTGGGGTCAAGTTGTTCGTACCATCCGGGAACAACAGAAGCCAATTTTATCGCCAGAGACGCCGAACAATTAATTACTGCCATTGAAACTGCTTGGGATAAGATTAGTGATAATTACTTACGTGGTCTTGTGTCATCAATGCCAAGACGACTGCAAGAATGCATCGACACTCAAGGAGGTTATACTCATTATTAGCAATCTTATCTTTCATTCAAATAAAAACAGTAAACATGTAAAATGAGTTTTTTTATACTAACTAGAATCAAATTTCAATTTCAATTTAGATGGCAACGCTTAAAAATATCTTCTTGAACCTACTGTAAAATATGAATTGAAAATTAAAATTTATTTAAAAATAACTTTTTTTATGTAGTTACAAGATCTTTTGTTTAATTTTTTTAAAATAAATAATCTATATTTTATTAATACGATAAACTCTAAATGACTGATTACTATATTGCACTGCAATAAAGTATATGGAGTGCAATAAAAAGAAATTTAAATGTTTTAACGGTGACTGTCTGTTATCAGTTTTTTTAAACTATAACTAAACTAAAAATAGTAAATAAATTAACATTCCTGAAAAATAAAATAAAGACAATTATTTATCATATTATAGTAAAGCGGGATATGGGTGACCGGAAAAATAGGAATTTTTTGTTTATCACACTAGTGATGCGGTCTCTAAAAGAACGTAACGTGAGTAAATTTAATAACACATCAAGTTTTATTTATTTATTCTTACGAAGATTACTTGTTTATTTATACACGAAAATAATTTGTATTAAAATAGAATGCAACAAATATTGTAGTTGCACATCAAAAAGATGACAAAACGGTTATTTTTGATAGTTTATGCGCCTAGCTATTATATACAATATGTACCAGAAATACATAATCTAAAACTACTTATATCTAACAGTTATGTCTTTGAACCTCATTATTTTCTGCTTCCTTCAAATTCTCAATGTTTAGAATTAACTTGTTACGTGTTCTAAACTGACTCACGGCACAAATATAATTAAGCAAAGGCTCCGATAGCTCTGTCAAGGTAAACAGTTCGGTGGTGAGTGTTTTCAGACCAAATAAAGCAAAACTTGTTAATAGAGAAATGGGCGCCGCTATATTTACTCACCAATTGCTTACGATGTCCAAACCTAATAGCAAAATATAGAAATAACTAACAGACTCAAATTAAGCAAATACTGTTTCTTCACTTCCTCTTTAATATACGAATAAATAACTTAACGTACATGGGCAGCCTTCTTGGCTGATAAAATTCACTGATGCAAATGAAATAATATAAACAGTAAATTGACACACTAATAATTACAAGACCTCTAGTAATATTAAACGGATAAACTCCTTTGTTTAAATAGGTACTTAACTTAGAAAACTGTCAATGATTTTATTTTGCGGTAACGTAAATGCTTGAGGTATATCTGTAATCTCTCATAAGTGCAATCGCAAGATCAGTACTACGATTTAGCGATATTTACACAAGTCGCTTACCTTGATAATAAATAAAGAGATGTCCTTCGAAGAGCTCAACGAAGTGTCTGAATAATAATCCCAACTCTGAAAATAAACCAAACAAAAACATTTAGAAATAACTGTCTTACCTTCAAATTAAATGAACTAACACAAAGAAATTATTTAAACAAAGTTGACTAACTGACGATAGACAAAAATCTATCTCAAATGAGTTACGTTACGATTTTACTTTATGAAAAGAATCTGAACTACCTAGTTAATAATGAACTGTCAAAAGTACTTTGTAACAAGTAACATTGAACAAAGCATTAAATTGTAACTAAATAAACCTGTTAAATTATAGGTAACCATGTAACGATTCTGTATTCGACACCCAGCGAATAGATAGGAAACAGCTTATTTTCGCTTTCCAGACGATGTGGCTGACAAAAATGACGCTACCAGATTTGGGGGAAATTTCCAACTGCACCGAATTAATCCAACTCAAATATACCCGATACCATTTGAGGATGATTTTAAGCAAAAGAATATCTTCCACAGATATGACGAGGATTCTCAAGATTACGTTAATTTTTGTTTTATGTTTTTAATATGAACTTAATTGCTCGCAATAACGAGCTTTCCGACAAACACGTGCTACTGATTTGCTTCCCAATTAAAACCGTCAATTGACAAAAAATATCCCTGCCAGCATTTTCCAAATATGTAAACCAATCCAGGGAATACTTTATTTTCACCCAAATTACGAAGATCCGCTTAATGCATGGCGCTAAAACACCAAAGTAAAATGGCTGAACGGGAGCACACAAAAGCACGTGTGTTGCACTTTCGGAATATTAAAACCGAATCAATTAACCGAAACATCAAACAACGAAAAACCGTTATGACATTGGTACTTATTCCAACGACAGCTTTCTTAACAAACGAACGAATATCACTTTTAAACAACGTTTGGAAACCACAATCTGGGTATAAATTTCCCATATTATTAAATTTAAATCGTACTCTATCTTTTCAAATGGAATGGCTTGAAGAGTATAAATATTCTGAAGACAAATTAGAATCGTTTTGTTAATATTGTACAATATTTTCTCATTCTGAATTTTTTGGAAAAGTAGCACTCTAAATAATCGTGGTCTACCTTCTCTGTCATACGTTTATATTAATTAAATTTTGTTTCTGTATTTTATTAATTAATAGCGTTATGTCTTATTTTCCACTTGCATTTTTTTAGGAATCTAAATGCCTCCCGTAACCGGAAAAGCTATTAAAGGCGATCTTATTCCCGCTGCACAAGTAAACACTGAAGTAATAAATGTTCAAGGTATTGAAAAGTGGCACAAGCTGGCCCTTCAGAAACTAAAAGTTCACATTGATCGGTTCCTAAAACTTTAATAAAAACTAAAGTTAAAAAGGCACCTGCTTCTAGATCTCGAAGGTCCAATTTAGAATCATCGTTGCTTTCGGTTGCCATTGATCTAAAAGCTAATCTAAGAAAAGTTTTTCAATCAACACTAAATTGTTTATATCACAAACATGCAGACATAACTACTGAAAATTTAAAATCTATTGTAAATAAAAGAATTAACAGCGAAATAAATCAAATTAATAGCTTTGCTACGATATAGGGCAAATAGCGGTAGAAAAAAATATGTATTTCAGCTCGGTTATTTAAAACAAACTGATTACTACGTTCGGACAAATAATACAATTGAAACTTTTGTCAAACGCCAAGAAGGCAATGTTTTACTTTGTATTAGCGGACGAGACAACCGACATCAGTCAAGTTGAGCAATTTTCTCTGTGTGTTATATGTTGACGAAGAATGATTTAAAGTCAGTGAAGATTTCCTTAGGTTTGTCCCTGTGCAGGATGGTACAGGTTCAGCTTTAGCTAAAACGGTGTTGGAGACTTTATCAAGTTTAGGCTTTGATTTAAATAAACTTAGAAGTGAATAGTACCATGGTGCATCAATATGCAAGGAGAATTTAGAGGGGTACAAGCTTGTATTAAAGAAAAACTACCATTGGCGTGTACACGCATTGTTCTTCTCATAACTTAAATTTGCGCTTATCAGATGCAAGTAAAATACTGTCTATAAGAAACTGTATGGACACTATTAGTGAAGTTTGTGCATTCTTTCACATGTCCGCTAAAAGAACTAAAATACTCAAATCAGCCATTATTGAATACTGTTCTGAGCAAAAGAAGAAAAAACGGATGCTTTATGTAATTCCATAAATCAATATCAACCTTGTCTGAAATTCCACAAAAAAAAACATTTACCATTCGCAAGTTATAGAAAGTGTGATAAAGGTTTTGGAACATCTGAGAAAAAAAGATCAAGATCCCCTTTATACCGGATCGGTTCTCTCCGAAATAAAAACCTATATACGACGCTGATATAAGAAGGTCATTTAAAAAAAAACAAAAAAAATCTTTAACTGCTCTGTCCAATTTATACAATTTTTCATGTGGTTCGGCTATAACGAATGCTTTTTCACTTTTTCTTTTAAATGCTATAAATCAGTAACATTATTTTTACAGCATAAGGAACCAACAGTAAACATAGAAAACAGTAAAATTTATTATTTATTTCAAATCCACAAACCCATCTGACAAATCATACAATAGATTCTTTAAAATTACTGTGGACTTCTTTATTGTTATGTTTACTGGTCTGTCGAATTTGAAGTAAAGGCTAAGGTATAAGATTTAAATTTAAATTATGTGATAAAAAAAGTGTGCATTTCATTATCTACGTTGTACGCACACGTACTGCGAAGATAATGACAAGTATAAGCATTGCACCGCATTGCACTGAGTAATGATCCCCGGCTGTAGACCGCAAGAAAGTAAGAACTTATTTATCTTCTTTTCTAACTCACGTAAAATTGTATTATGTATGTCCCACTCTTGATTACAATAACCATAATATACGATTCGGCTTCACTATAGTATCCACGCAGGCGGGCACACGTATGTGTGAGCCTCGGGTAAATTTGCAAGTTTTCGTATCGGTTGCGATAAAATTAAGAATTATTTCAACGCGTGAAATTCAAACGCTGGTAATTTGATTTCAACGCGAATTTTCTGTAACTTTAAATAAAATACATTTCTTATTCATTTTCCGTAGGGTCATTGACCAAAATACCAAATAGATAAGCCGCCACGGTATAGACATTAAAAAGTTAAGAAAGACAAAGGTATAAACACATAAACTGAAAATAATTGTAATTAAGGGCGCAAAGGGCTAATTATAAAAAGAAAACAACTAGAAAACCTACCTGATATCAAAAGTTGTAACTGTGATAAACATTGTATCTCGAAAAATAGAACAAAACATGTTTAGTAGAAGCTGTAAAGTACTAACTGATTAAGAATGTTTTTTATTTTACAATTAATAAATAAATTTCAATAATTAATCGTACAAGGAACTATAAACATTTTTTGTATGACCTAGTTTAGGGTTTGGTGAACATTCTTGAAGACCTGCATGCAGATAATACCAGTTTGTGTTATGTGTGATCGTTGGAATTATTGTTTTCATTTTATTGTGTTGGAAATAATAAGGCTAAAATCCAAACATAATCAGTGATATTATTATGTAATTGGAATTCAATTTCATTCGTGCTATTTAAATTGCTCTCAATTAGAACATATGATACCGTTTTTGTGTCATACAGTAAACCGTATAACAATATCTTAATGAATCATAATAAAAAAAACCACTTCCTGTTATTCTTACATATTATAGAATAATAGATAATTAGCGTTCGATAACCGCCGTCGATTTTTATTTGAAACCAAAAAAAAATTCAATGGCTTCTTTTAATCGTATACCGGAAATCGTTTAAAATCAGCTTAATTGTAGTTCAAATAGAATGTCGATGATCACAAATAGGTGATAATCAATACTGACGGTGTAAAATTATTTATAATATCAATTTGTCGCCGGTAACTCGAGAATGTTAATATTTGAAGAACAATTATGGTTGATTTTCCATGTTTACTCCAAACGTCTTATTGTATTGAATATTTGACACACGTTATCTTTCAAACTGGTTCTTGGTTTTCAAAATGTGACGCTTGCAGATATCCTATCTTTAGTACGTGTATACTGCGTGATAAATGTTTTCATTTAGACTCTGTATGCAGCAGCTATTTTGGTACATTTTGAAGCCGTCCGGTTTATAATGAAAAATGTTAAATGCATGATAGTTAAGTAATAATGATTTAATTAAGTTCGTCCTTGTATAACTGTAATCGTGTCCATTGAATTTACAATACTGTTAACTCGATTTGATATAAAAGTCGTTACAAGTATTGCATTTATTCAATTATTACTGACAATAAAATGTTAACTGTAAAATTTATTAATAATTGCAAAGTTTACTATAAAGAGAAGGGTACATGAACACATACGAATCCACTTACGTGTGGTATTAGTAACGGCTGAATGTAGTATTTTTTTAAGTACTAACAAGGACGTTTAGTAAAAAATCAGGTTTCTTACGCTTTAGTAGGTGCACTTTCATAAATATGATTTTCACGTGACTAAATCTAACCATTATAGTTACTTTTAATTTAGTTTTTTCTACAAAAAAAAGTAGTATCAGTGTAAATATAAAAATATTTCATAGATACATTCTATTAAAAAAATGCACGTCAACCAAAATAACTCCAATGTACATTAAATGCGTCACCGTAATGTAATGAATAACAAAAATAAATAGATATCAAATTATTTCTTTGAAATATAATATGAGCGAAAGAAAATAACCAAGCGATACTCAATAGTCAATTCTATTAATAAAATTTCTTTTACTAATGATTATGATTTACATTAGTAACAAAGAAAACAAACTATTAATTAAAGAAAATGAAACGTTATATATTTGCAATTGTAAATTAATAATCTAATGGAAAAAAGCCGCATTGTACATAATTTTGTAGAAATAAAACATTGGATAGAAAATATGTCTGACGGCTTCCAAACATCTCATTTTATAGAAACATAAGAACGTTCTTTGAAAAAAATTTAATTGACACTCTATTTGGGGTATTTAAAATACGCCTCAGCGTGTTTAAATCCAATTTTTAAAAACGCGCGTGTTTTAAAGTTACATTGGCAACATCAACAACCCAAGAAACGTCTAAATGTCAACTTTTTAATTATTGATCTGACAGGAACTCTTTAACATTAATTAAAATATTACTAATAAAATATTTAACAATTGAAATTTTTTAAATGAATGTGAAAAGTTCTCGGAAGTCAATGAGGTTGCACTTCCATTAATGGCACTCTCAATAATGTTTGAAACATGCTTCTTATTGCTAATACTCTCTTCAACGTAACTAGTTGCCACAGCTGCCAATTTTCATCCTATTTGTCATTGAATTTGATTTATTGTCTACGCCACTATTTGCCATAATGATAACGAACGTATTTCGAAACCCATGTTCTGGGTATTTCTCAGGACCGTCCAATTTAAGATATTGGCAAAGAACATGATACAAATGCATTAATCGCAACAATTTGACACGTGCACTTTGTCTTATCATGCCACAATAAAACTAGGTCTTTACTTACATTTTGGGGACGCAATGATAAATACTGCTTCACCTAACACACATTCTAACTTCATCACAGTAAAACGTCTAGTCTACGCTGGATACTAATCAGCAATACGCTTCCTTCTTCTTTTGTCATGTAAGCGTAAATTGAACAATTCACATATTCTACAAGAGCCAAACACCTTCAAAAATAAATACGTAATACGGTAATTTCGCCTGTTACCGACCACCACCCGGTTGTCGACCATCTGTCTACACATTAAACATCGAATATTAAGAAAATCTCAATAGTATGTTACAATTCTCGATCATACCTGTTTTCGGCGACTATTATGATATTGTAAGGTTAACTAACTCCTACAGTGTAGCATTTTTGAACTACTTTCAGTTGACTTCAAGATGGCTGTGTAACATCACGTTGGTTACAATTAAGCTTTTTACGTATTTTATAGTAGTGTAATAGTAAGTTAAACATTAAATATTATATTTTTCGACTTTACTACTGTACCAAGTCTATAACGACACCAATACCAGTATCGTTATAAAGTCACTAAAAGTATATAACGATACTATTATGTATTTTCAAGATGGTATTTGAATGAACTTTGTGTATACATTCTTAACATCATAACCTTACATTTTAGGCAATTTTTGTTTGCATCTTTGAATTGAAAAAGTAATTAGAGAAAAACGGATTTAATTTGATTTAAGTTAAAGAAAAGTATGTATATAAAAAAGGTAATCTTAATTTTTTGTATTAAACGTACAATTATTGAATTTTAAATTTATTGTTACGTTGTCTTGTGCATTAATGCATATACCTGGAATTGTCTCAACAGTGTGTTGTAAATTCTCATTCATCGACACTTTTGATGACGTACTTGTTGCAGTTGCTGTAGCCGAAGTATGTGGTCCTGTCACAGTAGAGTTGGATGACAAGAGACTGCAAGCCGCAACTTTATTCAACAGACTTGTTTCCACATAACCTTCTGCGACCGCCGATGACTTTCATCCGCCATGTATTTTAATCGTTAATAGATCTCCATCAGTCAGCTAAATGTGTCGCGCTGGATCGTCGAAAACAGTGGTCAGTATATAGGCCTGGATTAGACAACTGCAGAAATTGAGCAATTACCCGTGGCACTTGACCATTTTATTAATTGGAATGGGACTTGTGATACAACGTCCATTTCGATATGTCAAGAAAAACCGTTTGCAAGCCACGTTAAAAGGGCGAAGTGCAACATATTTTTGAATAATTGAAATCCAGGTTTGCTTTGTAATTACGAAAAGACGAGAGACGTTATTTTTGGTTTTAGGTATTTGTACATGAATACTATTGTTAGCGACATACTAACATGTTCTTAAAAAATATATGTATTGGCAACAATGTAAATTTTGTGTTTGCTGGCGCAGGTAAAAAAGTACCTGTCCCAAGTTGTTGTAAAGGTAACCAAAGAGTACGTTCTTATCTTTCATAGTATACAGATGCATTATTTTACTTATTTTAATAAATATATACGAAAATTACCAAGTGTATTGTTCTGTTCAACTAAGTGTAAGAAGACGAAAATACTCAAATAACTAATTGAAGAATCAGATAAGTATTTTACAAAAAAAAACTCTTTAATGAAAGAATCAAATAAGTATTCTACAACTATCTTCTTTAAACTGAATATCATCTATTACCATTTGAGTTAACTCATCACGTCGCATGGCACCAGAATATCCCATTATTAAAATAACCTAAGGTAAATAAGACTTTGATTCCCAAATAGCATTGGTCATTTGCTTCATTTAAAAACTTATTCATTTGGGAATCATCCAGTATTTTTGATTTTTTGGGTTGATAACCAGCATAGATAAAAGAGAGTAGAATCGATGTTCAACTTGAATTACACAGGTGTAACTGCTTATACATCTAGGAGGCGCTACCTAAAGCTTTTCCCCACGCCGTTAGATGGCGCTTGAATTACCGCAAAAAATTCAAATATTTTTTGTTTTTCGTTATCACCATAGTTATCACTTGTTATCACTTTGACAGCTTGACGTTTTGATTGCGTTTAGTGTTCACCGTGAAGTATTTTCTACTACGATTAACGTTTTTTAAGCGTATAATAATGGTCGGTTCGTATTGTGCTGTTTCTGGTTGCTGGGATTCAAAAAAGGAAAGCAAATATCATTTTCCGAATCCGAGAAAATTCAAAAATTTATTTAAAAAGTGGATTGACTTGTGCCAAAATGGAAATTTATTTAAAATGAGCCCAGAAAAAGTGTATGCGAATTGTAGGGTTTGTGCTCTTCACTTCGTTAAAAGTAGTTTCGGTGCGAATAATAAACTAACAAGAACAGCATATCCACAACTAAAATTACCAGGTAAGTTTTTAACAATTTTGCTTTATGCAATTAAAATAGGTAATTGATAATTTCAAATGCAGTAGAAGGTGTTTTCAGTTTCATTTTTTATTCTACTACAATTTTTCCTTATTTGCGCATTATTTGCAAATTTCTTTTTACATATTCCCGTTACAGTTTAGGTTGCATTATTACATTCTATATTTACATTAATTATATCTAGATTTTACATTCGATCTCCTCTTTTATTACGTTCCTTGCCCCATAAATCTTGCCATTATCATTTTTCTTCCCTGTTACCCTTACCTTTTCAATTTTTTATTCTTTAGATAACTTGGTCCCAATAATCGATATCGATTTGACTCTAGCTGATGAAAATCATGGTATCTCTATTTCTGTGCCACATGAAGTCGAAGATTCGACAGTTACAGAAAAACGTAAGTTTAATTTTTTTAATTCATATTTTTTTAAAGCAAAATTCTGACCTTTTTCTAGTTTTAATCATGGATGATCCACTACCACCATCAACTGAAGCTATTTCTATTGCAGAAAGCCATGGGGAATATTTTCCTAAAATTGTTGAGCGGTTATGTGTTATGTTATAATGTGTTCAACCCTCAATGCAATTTGCCACAATGTCAACATAAGTACATAATAATTCGTTACGTTCAATATTAAATTCAGTAAGTAATCTGTTTTCAACGCAGTAATGCTATTAATTAGTTTAGGTAGGTAATTGTAATATTATAGATTGTTAAAAGCAGTTGGGAGTGTATTAAATAATATTGTTAGTGTTGTACACTTAGTTACCTATTAGTTAGTAATTATTAATTATTATTGTTTACAATTAATTATCTACTAATAAGATATGTTATAAGGTTCTGAACTCACAAAGAGGTGTAAAAAGTAAATTGGCACATAGTGTGATTTCCTTTAGGAAAAAATCGTTAATTAATATGTACCTATATTTTTATATTTAATCATAATATCATTCCATATACCTAATGTCCCCCTCAGGGGAATCCAGTGGTTAACCACGTGTTGTTATCTAATTAAGTTATTGTTTTCGCCATCATCATATAGTTCCTTAAGCATCATTTAATAGCATAGCTTAAAAAATGAATCCAGTCAGGTTCCAAAACATGTCGTCTCGTCTATAAGAAAAATGTTCATCAAATTTGATAGTCGCTAGGTACTAAGTGTTAGAAGTTATCCACATCATAGGTACATAATTTAACCGTCAAAATGTATTCCTGCTAGGTTGCGTACTAGCAGCTTAAATACTTTAAAAAAACAACCTTCATTTCATCATTAAAATTGGTTAAAGGGGAGGTTGAGAGTTTCCTTTATTTAAGTACTTATATATCTTAAACTTATTGTAATTTGCAATTTAAAAAATTAAAACTTTTTGAACTGTCGTTTTTACTGTTGTTTTTAAACTTAACATTAATTTTAAAAATGTACTCCAATATTACAGAATTTAAATTTCGCGCGCTTTTAAAAAAGCTTTTCCCCAGGTTGTTTGGTGGCGCTTTTGCTGTCAACTTCTAAAGTCATTGAGTTGGACATCTATTCTATTCTCTTTTATCTATGATAACCAGTAGAATTACGTTTTAAAAATGTTTGTAATTTATGATATTTGGAAATATCAACATTTTTATTTTAATTTAGACAAGTGCGTAACATACTATAAACTGTCCACATTGATGTAGGTTTTTTTGTCTTCTGCATTTCAGCAAAGTAAGCTAATAAAGAATTTTCTGTGATTGTTCGAACCGAACTATTCTTGCACCACTTGTTAAAACGAACATATTCTTTTTCGTACACTGCTTTTGATTTAACAGGCAATAAATTCTTTGTGGCATCCTCTGCCACTTCCCGTACTTCAGGAGGAGTACAATCAATTTTATTTTCCATTCTTAGTTTTTACTTTCAATTGAAACTTCAAACTTTTAAATTTCAATTTTTGCAAATGGACGCCGATCTATCAGTAATACCAATTGTAAAATAAAAATTCCTAAATGTCAAGATTTAAAGCTGGATTTATTTTATTAATTAATTTAAAATGTAAAGTCGAAAAAATAGTATATAACACACGTTACATAAGATGCTATTATTGCATTCGTACAATTAACTAAACTACTCATGTGTTGTATCCTGGTTTGGTAAATTAAGAGTTATGGCAACATTGTATTGTAAAATTAATAGCTAAGTTCAGACCAACAACATTGGGCATTGCGAATTGCATCGTATCTAGCATATGTATTGTACCGCATTGTAATGTAACGTGTAAGGTTGAATAAATACTTTTTAATCTCGAAATATCTCCTGCATTTACCACTCGAAACACCTCATTTGGCGACGAGTAAAATTGGTGACAAAGTTTCTTCAAAGAAATAAGTATATTTTTTATTTTATTCTTTTATATAACGTGGAAAATGGCCAGCGACCACGCTGTTACTTATGGTCAAGCCATAGTGGGAAATGTTACCGAGTTCAACCCATTAGATGACTGGATGCTGTACCAGGAAAGGCTGGATCAGTATTTTTTAGCCAATGCCATAGAATATGGTAAAGGGCAAGTTGCAATTCTTTTAACAGTCGTCGGTACACCTGCCTATAAGATTCTCCGAAACCTTTGTGATCCTGCTTTACCGAAGGACAAGTCGTATCCTGAGTTGTGTGAAATGCTAAAAAAACATTACACACCCGCAGTGTCTATATTTAAGGAGAGAAGTGAATTTTACAATGCAAGGCAAAGCAGAAACGAGACAATCAACGAATGGTTCGTTCGTATAAAAAAATTAGCCGTCAACTGTAAATTTGCAAATAGGTTGGACGACACAATCAAAGACAAGTTTATAACTGGCTTACAACCAGGAATAATTTTAGACAGACTCTGCGAGGAAGATTCTTTGACGAAGACTTTGGAGGATGTAAAAAAACTTGCGATAAGTAAAGAAACCGTTTTAAGTTCAAAGATGAAGCTAGAAGAAACATTTGCTTTGAAATCCTTCAACAATCGACCACTAGAGAAGCCTGGACATTCAAAATTTAAGCATACAGTTCCAAATCCTAAACAACCTGAGGCGAATGGCAATAGTGTTTATTCTGTTTTAGATAAGTCTGGTTCGAAATGCAATGCATGTGGCAAAGGTGGACATAATTTTAAGTATTGTAAGTACAAAAAATTTAAATGTACTAGATGTAATATATTTGGTCATATAAAAGGTGCATGTAAATCAAAAGCTCAAAATTTTTTGGCACTAGAAGATGACATGGGTGAATCTTTATATAATTTGTTTAGTATTGATGATAGTTCAGACACATCTCCGATTAAAGTTTGTTTGCATGTCAATAGCGTACCAATACAATTTGAAATTGATACAGGGGCAAGCTTAACGGTTATTCCCGAAAGCTTGTATGTTAAATATTTTTCTCACTTAAGCATAGATGGTACTAGTACCAAATTGAAATGTTACGATGGTAAAGAAATCATTCCATTGGGATCAATATTCCTAAATTTTAAACATAATCAATTTCAAGTTGCATCAAATGTTCTTTTAGGTAGAGACTTATTAGGTAAATTAGGCATTAAGGTGCAAAGTAACGATGAATGTTTAAATAGATTGTCTGACGATTATGATGAAAGTTTAAAAATTATATTGTCAAATTATAAAGAAATGTTTAGTAACAAACTTGGTAAATTAAAAAATTGTGAGGTTTCTATAAAGATTCAGAAAAGTGTTACACCTATATTTGTTAAGCCATACAATGTTCCGTACGCTTTTAAGCAAAAAGTTAGTAATGAGTTAGAGCGATTAGAAAATTTAAGAATTATTACTAAAGTTGATAATAATCAGTGGGGTACACGATTGGTACCAGTCTTAAAAAAAGATGGTACAATTAGAATTTGTGCTAATTATAAAGTTACAGTCAACAAATTCATTGAAAATTTTAATTATCCGATACCACTAATCGATGAAATATTCAATGCATTAAGGGGAGGTACATCGTTTTCTAAATTAGATTTATCAATGGCATATAATCAACTACCTCTTGATGAAAGCTCAAAACAAATTTTAGCTTGGAGCACTCCTAAAGGAGTATATTTAGTTGAAAGGTTACCATTCGAAATTAAAACAGCTTGCGGTATTTTTCAACAGCAAATGGATAAATTGTTGCAAGGGTTAAATGGAGTCTGTAGTTTTTTTGATGATGTTGTTATAACCGGGAAAGATAAAGAAGATCATTTATCAAATTTAGATGCAGTTTTAAAAAAGATGAGCAATGCCGGTATCACATTAAATCTAAATAAATGTATATTTTTTCAGGACCAAATTAGTTATTTGGGTCATGTAATCGATAAAAACGGTCTCCATAAAGACTACAATAAAATTAAGGCTATACAGGAAGTACCTAGACCTACAAATATTACTCAAGTGAAAGCATTCAATGGAATGGTTAACTATTACGGGAAATTTATACAAAATGTAGCCATGATTTTAGCGCCCTTATATGAATTAGAACAAAAAAATGTTGAATTTAAATGGTCAAAACGTTGCGAAAAAGCATTTTTAAAAGTTAAGGAAGAATTAGTTTCTGATAATGTCTTAACTCATTTCAATCCCGATTTAAAAATTAAATTATCGTGTGATGCATCTCAATATGGAATTGGGGCGGTTTTAGCTCATTTGTACGATAACGGAGATGAAAAGCCTGTCGCATTTACATCACGTGTATTAACTAGAGCAGAAATTTCATATTCTGTTATAGACAAAGAGGCTTTAGCGGTAGTTAACGCCGTAAAAAAGTTTTCGCAATATCTGCTAGGAAATAAATTTATACTAGCCACAGATCATAAACCACTTTTATCTATTTTCGAAAAAAACAAGTCAATTCCGCTAGTAGCCGCAGCGAGATTGCAGCGTTGGGCAGTATTTTTAAATAATTTTGAATTCGATGTAGTTTATGTAAAAGGGAAAAACAATCTTAATGCTGATGCTTTATCTCGACTTCCACTTCAATTCAATTATTTGTCTCAAGATGAGTCGGATTCTAGTAATTATTTGCATTTTATTACACTAGAAACTCCAGTCAATTATGAACAATTAAAGCAAGCAACTCAAAAAGATGAAGTGTTAATCCAAGTATTTTCTTACATTCGAAACGGTTGGCCCAATTATCTTACCTCTAATAATACCGATATGAAAAAATATTTTGATAAAAGAACAGAATTGAATATAGAAAGTAATTTAATAATGTTAGGGCATAAACTTGTAATACCAAATAGTTGCAGAAAATTTATTTTACGTGAATTACATACTTCTCATTCAGGTATTACTAAAACCAAAAGTCTAGCAAGGTCTTATTTTTACTGGCCTGGTTTAGATAAAGACATTATTGATATGATTTCATCTTGCGAAGTTTGTGCAAGTACAAGAGATCAACCTAAAAAAGTAATTCCAAAATTATGGCCAAAAACGACCGAAGTTTATGAAAGAATTCATGTTGATTATGCGGGACCTTTTCAAAACCGTTTTTTTCTCATAATCATTGACTCTTATAGCAAGTGGCCAGAAGTTTTAGAAATAAATTCAATTAACGCTATGACAACAATCGAAAAATTTCGCGAAACTTTTGCACGGTTTGGTATTCCCAAACTTGTAGTTTCAGATAATGGAACTCAATTTATTTCAGAAAGTATGAACGAATTTTTTACTAAAAATGGAATTAAACATATTACTTCACCGTATTATCATCCATCTAGTAATGGTGCAGCAGAGAACACTGTTAAGTCATTTAAAAAAGGTCTAGAGAAAGCTCTTCTTGATTCTAACAATAAAGGTAATTCAGTTTCTACTTTGCTATCACGCTATTTGTTGTGGTATAGGAACTCGATTCATTCTAGTACAGGTGAATCGCCAGCTGTTAAAGTATTTTGGAAGAATATAAGAATGAGATTTGATCTCATTAAATCTGTTAGAAAAGAGGGAGAGACTCACCAGGATCATGATATAAAAAAATTCAGTATTGGGGAAGTAGTGTATGTGAGGAACTTTAAGGAAAAAAGTAGTAAGTGGACAAAGGCGCGAATAGAAGGGTTTATGGGGTCTAGAACGTACATGTGTCATATTTTTGATACCAATCTTTATAGCAAACGCCACATTAACCAAATTATAAAGTTTAACAATAAGACTGATATGGTAGCTGTAGACGAACCTAGCTGTAGTAATGATAAGGTAGGATATGTACCAGAAATTAATATTTCTGAGCAAACAGATGATGTAAGACAAACTGAAAACATTCCAGTGAATGTCAAACCCAAAAGAATTATAAAACCTAGAGTAGTTTTAGATTTGTAGTTATATCTTAAGGGGGAGGACTGTTGTATCCTGGTTTGGTAAATTAAGAGTTATGGCAACATTGTATTGTAAAATTAATAGCTAAGTTCAGACCAACAACATTGGGCATTGCGAATTGCATCGTATCTAGCATATGTATTGTACCACATTGTAATGTAACGTGTAAGGTTGAATAAATACTTTTTAATCTCGAAATATCTCCTGCATTTACCACTCGAAACACCTCATCATGCAATAATAGCCTTCCTCATGTAACTCGTATAATAATATACTATTATGCATGTTTGGGGTTGATTATAAGAATAAGATACTATTAAGCTGCAATTATTGATACAGTTTTAACTATGTTTTGCCAAGTTTTCTTAGTACCTAGTAGTCGACCTTTACAAATTTTACTCACAGGTAGGTAATTTTTTGATTCTCAAATGCCACCATACAAAAAATGACGAAAAAAACGGCACTTTCACAAATGATATTGTTTATGGGCCAGAAAGCAGTAAATATATACAGATTATTAGGTTGTTAATTCAGAAAGTAAAATTATAGCATAAATACAAGCAAAAAATGTCAAAATAAAAGTTCGAATAAAACATTAAAAAAAAATTTTTTAGCCAAAATTATGGACCTGTTGCATTAAATAGTTTCTTAAGTTTGTTGACGCCGTTAACAAGAAGGAAATCAAAAATAATTTTATGATGTTTAATTCACTGTTCTAAAAACTATACATTTTGTTTTTGTAACACAAAATAAGGTTATCGCATCCGATATAGTTAAATTAAGTTGTTATTTTATGGAGTGAATCTTGTCGTTCTCTGATGCGCGTAGCGGCAATAAAAATGCGAGCAATCAAATCGTCTCGAGTAAGCGGCTTGTGTCGATAAACATCTGATTTAAACCATCCCCATAACGAATAGTCCATTGGTGTCAAATCTGGAGATCGTGGAAGCCAAAGAATTGGACCACCACGACCGATCCATCGACCAGGAAAAATCTCGTCAAGGTATTGCGTCACTACACGAGCAGTATGCGGTGGCGCTCCGTCATGTTGATAGTACATTTGGTGTCGGGTGGCCAACGGAACGTCTTCCAAAAGACCTGGTAGTTCATGTTCCAGAAAGTGTCGGTATCGTGCGCCTGTCAGACGCTCGTGAAAGATAACAGGACCAATGAAGACGTTATCGATAACACCGCTCCACACGTTAACTGAAAACCGATGTTGAAAATGGGATTCAACGGTTGCATGAGGGTTTTCGTCAGACCAGACATGATTGTTGTGCGTGTTAGTGATACCGCCACGAGTAAATGTTGCTTCATCGGTGTATAGTATCTTTGGAATCAATCGGCGATGTTCGTGGATCCATTGACAAAATGCAAATCGCAACGCAGCATCTCCCTGGTGCAAATGTTGAACACGCTGCAGGTGATGGGGATGTAAGCTATAACGATAAAGTGTTCTCTGTACTCTCGTTCGTGGTACGTTAAGACGTACGCTAATTCGACGTGTACTCGTAGTAGGACTACCTTCTACTGCTTCTAGAATGTTTACCTCTTCATTGCAGGTTGACGATTTGCGCGATTTGATACGATATTAGCACTGGGTACCATTCCGCGCTCACGCAAACTGTTGAAAGTCTGTACAAACACATCTTTAGTAGGAATGCGTCGATTAGGAAATCTGCGACGATATTCGGCAACAGCAGCGATGGCACTTCCATTACAGTAGCCGTAAATAAACACAATATCCGCGTATTCAGTATGTGTAAATACTGTTGGCATTGTAATTGTACGTTGCACTGAACCTACACACGTCCTAATTCCACGCGCCGTTGTTAAAAACTGACAGACAGGTTTACGAGTGTGGTGCATCACGGGAACTGGCGCATGCGCACTATCTCTGAAACGGTTGAAAATAAAAATATTTTTTCTAAGTATTTTTGTCTTGAAATAGTCCCTACTTTAATATTCCAAAATATTGCAGGTTCCTCCTGGGCCACCCTGTATATAGCATGTTTCGACGGTTTAAAATTTGCATCTAAAGCTCGATGTGTAACTTGATGTGTACTGACAAGCTTTGTTTTCATACCTCATAGCGTTGACTGAACAAATACATTTCTTCAGTCAACGATCATAGTAGATTTCGCTTTTATATATTTTATCTCACTTCAACATTGTATTAAAAAAATTTGATTTTTGCAAAAAAAAACATTCATTTTGTTTTATCGAAACAATTTTACAAGTTTAATCAGTGTTTATCAATATCAAACATACTTGAAACCTAGTTATTTATTGTAAGCGGACATTTATCTCTAATTATTTATAACCATTATCACATCATCAATATTAGGGTTTTACGTTGACACAAACTTTCGAAAATAATAATTATCAATGGGATTACTATCAGCTTCGATAAATTGTTACCTGGTTTAATAAGATAATTATGTCAATTAATGAATCAACGGTAATTCATTGATGACGTGCTTTTCACTAAAGAACTGTATATGTATATAAAGTACCAAAGAATACTAAATAATTAAATTAGTGGAGTAAATGCCCAATATAAAAATTGTAAAAAGGTTCTTTGCGATTTTACCTATAGCACCATGAGTTTGCACGCAGTACCTGTTTTAAACGTAAACATAATTCTGCTGAGATATACCTTTAGTAGTTCAGTCTACGATAAACATTTTAAAAATTTACCTTTAAGTGTACGCATTACTATTCATTTTTTTATGTATTTGCTCGGGAATCCTTAAAAATACAAAGCACAGTTTGAGAAACGCTGGTTTAGAATAACACTAACAAGATTTTTTTAAAGAAGTGTAACAAAATTGACTTATATCTTATAAATGCTATACACAACAATAGTTTTATTTTTATATAAGTGAATTTGTAATAATATGTAATTGTCAAATTAACTTCAAAAACAATTGAATTTTGTAATTACATGTTTCAGTTTTACCAACATGTGATGTAAAATTTTATTAAAAATCAATATTTAAGTAACTGCTTTTAATAAATGCACACTATAAAGGTCAGTACAAAAAATTTTGTGTATTACACGTCCTAAAAGTATTTTGCAAGTAGTCGCATTTTGTAGGCCTCGGCTTCACCTCGGCCAACAAATATGCTCGTAGTTAAAAAATAGCACTTTCGGGACTAGTGATACAGATAACTATTTAAAAACAAAAAATAATACATTTGCATAATGTAACAAAATTTTATTATAAAATTAATGAATTACAAAAAAACTAACTTTTTAATTACTGAGCATTACTCAGAATCCGTATCATTTAAACTAAATGATAATTATCTAATTCTGATGATAATTAATTCTTCATTTTCTTTTTCAGTCATTTGCACAATGTTGTCTATTTTTAAAGGCGTAAGATCCCCAACTGATCCTATCGGCTTCAAATTATTAGAATCTAAAAACCACAGTTTTCTGAACGCAATTTTAAACCGTCAGGATCAGTTCAATGAAGCCACATAGAATTGGCGTAAATAGTACACAAAATCTTTTGAGTTAGAAGTGACTAGCTTGATGGTATAGTGTTGTCTGGTCACTGTCTTACTTTTCTTTTTTGGTAAAAAGTTGCCGTGTAAACGCAACCGGTAAAAGCGTGGAAAGCAAGTAGGTTTATGCACAGTGTAGATCCTAATTTTAGTGCTAGTTCTGTGCAATTATTGCAGTTGAGGTCTTTGTTATTTATTTTGTTTAGAAAAGAGTTTTAGCCAACACTTTAGTTTGGTCAAAGTTTAGCGTGTTTAACGTGTTCTGCCAATGCTGATTTTTTGCTCTGCGGTGTTTGTTGTTAGCCATATGTTTTTTTACTTTAACTTTAAAAGAGCGCCCTGTCTGTCCTATATAACTTGATCCACAAAAACAAGGAATTTTATAATCTCCGGCATGTTTTAAAGCTCCTGGTTTGTCTTTAGCAAATGTAAACCGATTGTTCAAGGTATCCTTAGTCGCAAAAGACCTTTTTCCATGTCTTTTGTATTTGTTTGAACTTGTATCCATTTTGTTGTAAAGACTCCAACAGTGTTTCCTTTTCTTTTTGTAGATTTTCATTATATGACACAGGTAGCTCTTTTAGCGAAAGCATGTAAAACAGTAGTCTTCTGTACTGGATGTTGGTGAGATTTGGTGTTTAAATATCTATTACTGTGTGTTTTCTTACTATAAACGGAACGTCTCAATTTTCCGTTATTTTTCTTTATTACCAGTACATCAAGGAAGGCTAAACTGCTGTTATGTTCTAACTCTATTGTAAATTTAATGCCATTATGTGCACAGTTTAAATGTTGAAAAAACTGATTAAGTTTATCTTTGCCATGAGGCCATAAAACAAACGTACTATCAACATATCTAAACCAACTTTTTGGTTTTAACTAAACATTTTTCATAATTTCAGTTTCAAAACTATAACTGGAGAAAGCGGTGAACCCATGGTCGCTCCTTCTAGTTGTTTTAAAAGTTGTCGTTATAATTGAAATAAGTGTAATTAAGACAGAGTTCGAGGAGCAGAACTTTTTCTTCAGTAATTCTGTCCTTAAGCAAAAACAACACTTCGTCGACCGGGGCTTTAAAAAAAAGAGATACCACGTCAAAACTAACTACGATATCTTCTTTTTGTATACGCAAGTTCTGAATTTTCTCTACAAAGTCTGTATAATCTGTAATGTAAGTTTTTGTATTTTCTGTCAACGGCAAAACTTTTGCAGCTAGATAACGTGCTAAAAATTTGGTCAGTGAATTGATGGTGCTTACTATCGATCGAAGAGGAACTTCTTTTTTGTGTATTTTGGGAAGATTTGTGGCATAATTGGAATTTTGACGATCAATAGTATATTTCATTACTAGGATTAAAAGAAGGCGTTTCCCGTGTGAGCTTGTAAGGCGAAGCCGCGCACGGGAACGCATGCGAGAACGGGAAAAGCCCTTTCTGCCGTGTAATAAACGATATTTTTCATTATACCTGTCTATAAAACTAAAATAAAACATATAAAAATTAAAATACATATGTCTGAATCACCCTTCATTAAAACAATGCATATCTAGAATGCGTTGAAAATTTCATGCATAATTGTTTTGACGTGGGCCAATATTTTAAAAGATGGATTCTGTAGAACATAATTTTGAAATACCAGAAAATATTACTCAGCAAGCAGCAGAAGTACGAGCAGAATTACTTTCTAAAAAATCTCGAGACAGATATAAAAAAGAATATCGCTTCTTCTATGAATGGCGCGAACAAAAAAATTTAAAATCTGGAAGTGATAATGTTTTTCTTGTTTATTTGTGGGAGAAAGCTAAACTTTTGAAACCATCTACCCTGTAGAGTCGATTCTCTATGATAAAAAGTTGTTTATCTATTAAAGAAATTGTAGACATTAGCAAGTAAGTACAATTCACAGAGTATACTTGCGTAATACTTCTATTTTTTACTTATACACTGATGCATTTATTCGTACAGATTTCCACAAACAATCGCATTTCTCAAACGTCAACGTGTTGGTTACGTACCTAAAAAAGCCAAAGTATTAACAGCGGAACAAGTAACCAAATTCATTTGTGAAGCTTCAGATGAGAAATAGTTATTGACAAAGGTTTGTGTTTGACTTATATGTAAAAAATGTTCCTTCCGATAGTAATACTAACCATTTTCGTACAGGTATTTTTGGTATTTGGTATTTATGGAGCATGTCGACACGTCAGACAAAAGCAAATCGGAGAGTTCGACTAAACTGTAAATATCAGTAATAATTCAAATTGTACCAGTAATGTTACGTTTAATTAATTTATTGTTGAAAATAAAAGCTGTTCGGTTAGTTCTTCTTCTACTATATACATTCCTAAAAAGCAATGTGCCATAATTGGCTGCTTACAAGGAATACTTATATCTTACATCTCACTCGATCCAGTAAACTTAAAATAGAATTTACTACAAAAATTTTACAATAAAGAATGTGGTTCAACTTTGAAAACAAATAAAGATTTTGACAGATGTCAAAAATTTTGTGTAAAAATGCAGATCGCCAACATTAATTTCATGAAAAATTGACTTCCTTAAAAATATTATTATAAGACCCGAATAAGACCGAAAACTGTTAAATTACATTGAAACTATACTTTAAGAAAGAATTAACTCTTGCTGAAGTATCTAAAAATTATTGTTATAAAGAAGATTGTATTATCCATTGTAAATTAAATTGTAAACATGTAGCCGCCAATAATTAATGAATAAAAAACAGTTATATGAGAAAGGCATTAAATCATTTAAAATTATTGTTATAAAATTAGTCGTTAGTATTGTTACCTACCATTAAAGTCCCTAGTGTAATGTTATTCTTAAAAGTTGACAACAATGGAGCACGGGAAAAATTTTGTGAAGTGCACGGGAAAGATGACCTTTCATAGCTCATAAACAAGTACGGAATACATATGTTTTCATTGTGATATAATGAAAAACTTATTTCTTGTTAATATCTATAGTAGTAGAGTTTTTTTTGTGGAGTTTACTTGAGTGCATGAAGAGCTTAAAGGGTTTCTCTGTAGACATTTGTAGCAATCTTTCGAGAGTAAGTATGTCATTTTGTCGTTGTAATCTTGTATGTACCTGACAAGTAACGTGACAACGCTTGGAGAATCAACTAGTTTGAACAAAAAGTTCTTAGGTAGCTCAAAAATAAATATTTATTTTGGCGTTTATTAAGATACTGTAATAAGTTTAAGGAAAAAATGTTTCTATTCTACAAAAAATAGCATAAAAGTACAGAAAAACAAATTAAAGTTTGAACTACGCAGAAAAGTGGTCTAGCTAAGTATTTGCATGTTTGTGCGTTACATAGCAAAAATATCTTGCCCGTTAAAAAACAAAAGTAGTTGACAGAATTTATTTCAACTAAAACAAGATAGAAACATTACAAGTGCGCTGAAAATGACTGTTTAAAAAATGTAATTAAGAACCAGGAAAAGTAAAAGTCTCAGTTGTCGAATAAATGAACGGTTTCATTTTTTTTAAATTAAAATAAAAGTATGATATTAAAAAAATAAAAATAAAATTTTGCTAAAGCACACTTTGCCAAGCAACTTGTAATTTTGCAAAAGAGTTATTTACATAAAAGTCAGGAAAATCTCACATTACTGAAAAGGAGTTAAATTGAAATACGAGGCACTTTGTGCCGAGTATTTTAAAGCTCCGAGTCAAGTAAGAGATTTTACTGATGTGTTTTGTATTAAATTTTTCCGGAAATCGTAAAAAAAACGAAATTTACAAATTTAAGGTTTTTAAAAATTTTACAAAAATTAAGTTTGTCAATGTTGTTGGCAACTATAGTTACAAAGTAAACAACATCAAAAAAATTTTATCAATTTTGTGCGTGTGTTGTAAAGACACTGTTAATTCATAAAACAGTGATGAAAGAAGACGAAAATCATTTGATGAGAGTGAAGCTGCGACTGCTGTTACTGACGATCTATTAAATCAAAAGAGCGGTATTTAAGGGCATTCCAAACTTTCGAAGATTGGCGTTGAGAAAAAAAGTTACTTCACTTACCGAAGAAGCAAACATAACAAGTTCCACAATTCATATTAATATTTCTAATTAATGGTTTTGAATAATTGTTCTTCTTTAAAGTATCTTTTTTTATTTTGCGTCTTGTAAAGTCTTTACAGTACCTACTAGTCCGAAAAATTGAACTTTCCTGTGCGTTAATAAGCAGGAAATGTAGTTTTCAAAACGATTTCCGGAAAAGGATATTTTGCACTTAGAAATTTTTAATATTTGAATCAAGTGAGCTTATTGTTGTCAGAACTTTATGCTAAACCAAAATCTACTTATTAAAGTCCCGCAAAACCTTGCATCACATTATTCACGTCAATGTTTTTTGTAGTTTTTACAACGATACTTAGTGGATCATAAAAAAACAAAAAAAAACTTGATTTCTAGCAGTGTACTTAAACAAAAAAAGTATGAATAGAAAAATCATTTTTTGAAATGCTCAAAAGTTACAAAAAAAATCAACAAGAGATTGAAATATTGGTTAGGTAATCTATTTGACTTTAATTTTGCAGGCTTATAATTAAAGTTGAAAAACTCAAATCTACAGTCAAAAACGATACATCTAAGAAATAAATTGAAAATACATCATTTTATCTGAAACAATCTGATGGATGTACAACATGTAGAAAATTGAATTCTTTAAGCCACCTTCTCTTATTTTGTTACATTTTTTATTGCAATTAGACTACTTTCAAAGACTTTTATCTGTAACAAAATGAAAAATGAAAATTGTTAGAAATATACGAAATTCAAAAACAGAAAAATCTTACTTGTTAGTGGTTCTATACAAAATTAATTAGCACACGATTTAATGGGGATAGAGCTTTATCATAAATATGTAGCTCAAAGACTATCCAATACACATCGATGGCTATTGTCAAGCATCTTTATTTTACAGTCGCCGTTGGGCAGAAACTTTGAAAGTTGTAGTTTTTACTGTAATCATTATAGTTTTTAAATTTTTCAATAATTAGCATTGTTGTTGCTAATACAGTATAAAGAACAGTTAATCAAAAATTTAAATCTTATTAGTCAAAACGACGTTGCAATCAGAATTTGTATTTTATGAAAGTAATTATGTCCGCCACTCAGTTATTTAATTCTAGACCACATGGGTTCCCAACCTGACTTTTTAAATCGAATTTTGACATTCACAATAACTGTTTTTTGTTTCTTAAATAAGTTTTTAAAAAATAATTTTACTTTACTTCTAAGGTAGGCGTCCTTCTAAAACAATCAATTTTAATTTTTAGGATAAAATATTCAAAATGGTAAATTTGAACACGTTGAAAAATTAAGTGGTATCACGTTGTAACAATTACAGTAGCACCTACGCTACTGATTAAATGAAAACAAGGTTAATTTCTTTATTAACGTTTAAGCATCTCAATGCAGACATTTAGAATGAATAAATGAAACTGTACTCAATTTGCTATCATACCAATTTGAAGGGCAATTATTTTAAATCATATTAATATAAATAAATAAAAAGTATAATGACTGGTTCTTTAGTGACCCAATAAAAGTTAACAACATAAACAACTTCAATTGAGAGTGCAGACGAGAGCTTGTATAAATTCAATGCCCGAATGCACTACTAATTTACACCTGTTCGTTATTTAATTTTATTAAATTTCCAAGTAGGGCTTACTCATGCGTGTGAGACATGTTTTGAGTCATTCGGATCACACACATAAAAATCGAACAAAAATACGCAAATAATTTTCTATAGAAAAAATTAATACAGCTTAATTTATTGTATAATAATTCCATACATATAAAAGGCACTATTGGTTTATAATAACAGTAGTATAAGAATGTTTGTAAATTGAACACATGGCAAGAACTATATCTGCCAAAAGTCGATAGTATTCGCATCGTTATTACTATTATCATAACTATTAAAATAATTTCAATGATCGTCTAAAGTGTATCGAAACTTAAGCTAACTAAATCTAATAATCACATATGTATGCATTACAAAATTATATATATTATAATAAATACACACAAAACGTTATCAACTAAGTATACATCATCCGAAAGATCTATCACAGAGATTTCGTTATCGAGCTGTTAACTAACATGAACTATATTTGTATTTGCAATGCAAATACGTATTTGAGTGTAAATGCTTTTCGAAATGAGTTGCGGATTTTTACAAGAATGTTATTGAACAGCTGCTAACGATCTCCTACTTGTTAGGTACAACAAGTGAAGTCAACTATTCAGATGATTATACATATTGCTAAACAATTGGTCGTTTAATTAAAAATAAAATCGCTTTTGTCAATGTCTAAATAAATGAAAAACTAACACAGTGGCAGTAGTAAATATGTATACATATGCCCTAAACTAGCCGAAATGCTTTAGGTACAACATGCACATTCGTACATAATACAAAATAGATTTGGAATGACAGTATTATAAAATTGAGCGTGTTAGAGAATAGGTACAATATCTATAATAAGCGAATAATTTATCACAGCCTAACCCCTAAAAGGCGGCCGGGTGTCTTTCTAATTGAAAACAGTCTTTTTTCTGTAATCACAGAACGTTGTATTGGTCCCTTGCAATACTTTTAAATAGCGTTGGAATGGCATTTAGAAAACACTAGCACATTTTGGTCGCCCCCGTGCAGGCACAAATGTAAATTTTAGAACTAACGAACCATCACGATAACCTGCACATTTTAAGGCTTTTTCCCGAGTTTGATTTAATTTATTTAAAGGCACGAAATACAGTTCGTTATTGTCGATATGTATTTAAACTAACTCTGTACTAAACTTGTTCTTTTCCTTCTAGTTTCTTCGCCAAATCCGATATTACTTCCTTATAGATTAAAGGGTCGATGTTTTTGCCAAGTTGATAAAGTATAAACCAATCTCCAATTTGGCACTTACGAGCGATCGTTTCGATGTTTTCGTTAGATGCAAGTCGAGAGCGAGCGCGAAGTAAATACAGCCGAAGTTGGGGACCTGCTACCACTGCCGCCCTATACAAAAGAGATATTCCCGATAACACGCTTAAAATCACAAACCAGAACCACAAAAATACGTAAATTTTTTCGTTTACGATGTTTAGGGGTAAAACGCACAAACCGTCGAACTTTTGCACCGAACCGGAAGGACCGTATTTATGGAATGTGCATTTAGTAACTTTAGGGAATACGCGCGCCATAGGATCTTCTCGTTGTTCGGGTTCCATTTCGGTAAGGCGTAAAACGTCACTTCCGTATGTACTAAACTCGCCGTCTAAGAAGAAGTCCATGAAGAAGATTTGTCCGACGACGTTAATAAAGTTAAGAATTTCGCATATAAAAAATCGAAAAGCGTAGAAATTTTGCATGTGCAAATTTGTCGCAAAGTAATCTACTAATAATTTTTTTCGGTCGTCCTTGCAAGCATCGTTTACTATGGGACAATTAAGGTCAAGAACCAACATCTTGATGCGACCACCCTCCCACGTTTTCCACAGATAACGTGGAACGTAAAATAGCATCGCTTGAAAGAAAAGAGCAAAACACACCCACTGATAATATTTATGGTACTTTATTTCATCTTTTCCGTCCACGTGGCTTGCTACTCCAGGTTGTACCAGGTCTTGTCCAACGCGTCCCGTTAGTCGATTCGGTATAGTAAAGGTAGAATAAATCCAACAATAAGTGTCCATAACGTTTAAAGGAATTTCGTCGACAATACAATCGATAGGATCCCCAATGTATTGCCGACTTGTTACCAACAATGAAAAAGCTATCAATATGATGACGGTGGCTTTGTAATGCAGCCGAAATATGTTATTGTCGATGCAGACAGCATCGATTTTAAGTAGCCCCTTAACGGAGCCAAACACATCAAACATTTTTTTAACACTTCACTTAAACAGTTACAATTTAATTCACAAAAACTACAATTAATTATATCGGTAATTGTTTGAGGTGGTTTTTTACTTAATTTACTATACCGTGTATTTAACTGTGCACTGCAAGCAAACTACAGAAAACTTGAACGCGCATCAGAGTACAGTGGGGGAAGACGTAACTAGGGAAGGGAGTTCATAGCAAACTATTGGACCCCCTCTAAATAGCCTCTACACCAGCTTCAAAAGGAAATAAGTTTAGAAGCGTCAAAATGCAAAGGCAAACCGTTGTCTTTGAATGTACCGAATGTACGATGCAACAAGGGTTGAGATGGAATGCAGTAACGACGCTTTCTTCTACCATTCTTTGTTAAACAAACCTGTCACATTATTACATCATTCGAAAATACTTTGACTTCTGTTAAATTCCAAAACTATAATCCAATACAAAAAATAAAAAATTTCAAAGAACAGATAAGATTCTTACAACCAATAAATAAAAAATACATACTCTTTTGCTTAAAGTTACATTTCTATTTTAGACAAAGCACCAAACACAGCTACCCTTAAAATAACATCACGTAAGAAGAAAAAATTAACTTAGATAACAACGGAGCATTTACTTTAAACTCGTTAATTAAATGTACTTTATTACTAATTCTTATCAACATGGTTTACCAATTCATTATTGCTCTAACACACCTTAATTGGAATTGCTTAGAAATTGCTAGAAAAAAGCGTAACAAATATAAAGTTAGTATTCAATTTAAAACTTCTACGTTTATGAAATGGATAATTTTTGATATAAATTATAAGATGATTAAAATTAATGATTAAAGTTCTAATAAAACATAAATTTTGTAAAAGCTATTTAAGATAAACAAGTTTAAACATTTAACTTTTTTAGAATCTTTGAATTTCATCTCTCAATCAAAAATCTTCACCGACTGTAATTTTACTAAAAACCTTTTAGCTTTCGAGGTACGAGGGCAGTTCTATTAGTTTCGGAATATAGTTCAATTAATTAATAGATTGCTTTTATTTTCCGTTTAGTGTGGTTATATCACAAAACTATGCAGTATCTATAATTACACGTCCGGCGGTTTTAATCTAAATTTTTGACGTAAGTCACAGCAATGGTCACAATTCTTATGATTTTTTGCGTTATTTTTAATTCATTTGCTGATGTCTAACTTTTTGAATTTTTTTAAGTGAAAAGTGTGTTTTTTAACACTTTCTGAATTCATCGATTCAAAAAATACATTTTTTTAAAAATTTAGTAATAAAAAAATAAAGAAGCTAAATTTTATAGCAAAATTTATTCTTACTAATTTTCTGCTATTAGGAGGTAGAGTATTTTATTTTTGTTTGTATTTTAGCATTTTTTTAAGTTTTTCAGTTTATCTTTGAAATTTTTATTGTATTCTACTTGGAACAAATAAATATTAATACATCTTTTACATACCAATAAATAACCTTTGACGTTTACGTCTGTTGTAGATTTACAACAAAAAGTTAAAAATAATGAAAACTGCTTATAGGCATTATTTTGGTAGTCTACTAGAAGATCAGGATCAATTATGGAAACCGCATCTAACGTGTATTAGGTGTTATGTGATGCTGACGCAGTGGTTAAAAGAAGAGAAGAAACATTTTTTGCTATACGCATGGCTTAGCGCGAATCTTTATGACGACTGTTACGTTTGTTTAAGTTTAATTGGTTTTTTTGCAAAAAATAAAGAATTGTTTCTAGGACTAAGAAGTAGTTGCTCGTGAAGATAATTTATCTATTTCTATAGCACCCGGTTCTAAAAATTCTAAAAAAAATTATTTTAAAATAAATGCAGCGGCTTAAGCTTTAAAGGACGTTGATTTTATACGAAAAACTTAAATAGTCAACCAAATCTCTTTTTAGAAGTAGAAGGCAAAAATTCGTCAAAGAAACCAGAAAGAAAACTAGAAAAACAACATGAAATTATTTATTGGAACATACAATGTTAGGACCTTGAGTAATACATATAGAGTCCAAAAATTAGAAGAAAAACCAAAAACATCTAATGGAATGTAATTGGCATAGCGGAGATATGAAAAAAGCAATAAGCACCAATAAAGATATAGTCAAGAAACACACTATACTACAATGCATGTAAAGAAAATAGTACTGGAGGAGTTAGATTGATTGTTTTCCGAAACACAATAGAAATGGCAAGAAAGTTCAAAGCAATGACAACAAGGATAGCAAAACATCGGAGACTTTAACGGTTACCTTATCAAGAAGACAGAAAAAAGAGAAGACAAGGTGGAAAAATATAGACTCCTACATAGAAATGCAAGAGGAGGAACACTATACAACTGTTCAGAAAGTGAAAAACTATATGCGATAAATATATTCTTCTAAAAGAAACCCTAGAATAAGGCCTGAATCAGACGAAATGATCAAGTCAAAAACGAAAATGATTAAGTAATTTTACAAAACAAAGAAATAATTAAAGATGTAAGCGTTCTTAATAAATGCACAGTGGAAAGCGACCACAGATTGGTTTGGGCAAAAATTAGTCTGAACACAAAACCAAAAAGAACAAAAAAGGAAAGGAACCAAAATAAAAGAAAATATAACCGCATCTCAAAGTAAAATTAAAACACAGCTAAGAACGTAATAAATATAGAAATACATGAAATAAATACACTATACTAACAACAATAATAAACGCAGCACAAAACACCTACACTCAAGGAAACAAATCAACAAAACCTTTTACGGTTACTGTTAAACAAATGTTAAAGAAAAGAAGAGAAATGGCCTAACAGAGCAAACAAAAAACTATTGAATATATTGAGCTGAACCAATTAATAAGAAAATTAATAAAACAAAACAGGTTAAGAAAACAAAATAAAATAATAGTAAAAAAATACAAAAAAAAACATGAAGATGCTAAGAAAAATTAAGAAAAACAAGAATTTTAGCTTTAGAAGACAAAACAAGAAAGGAGTTAAAACACATCAGAAAAACAAAAGAAATATTTACAGAATATTATAGCTAACTATACGAGTCAAAAAAAAAACTCCACTAAGCAAACAGAACAAATTCTAAAAAATAAAATCTTACAAGCAAACTCAATGGGCCGAAAAGTGCGTTTTCCTAAAAAAATATTGTAAATATTAAGTGATTTAATTGTGATTTATTTATTATGTTTACGTTGTCACTGGGAGTATATTATAAACATCATCGTTTTCTTTTCAAGTTTTTGTTAGTGTAATTAAGAATATAATTTTCTCAGTTCAATTTAGTTCCATAAACTTTATTAAATAATCATTATGAAGAACTGAACCTTACACTAGAAATGCATAGTGGAAAGCAAACACAGACTGGTTTGGGCAAAAATTAGTCTGAACACAAAACCAAAAAGAACAAAAAGGAAAAAGAGACAGAAATTCGATTCGGACAAAAGAAAAAACTACATAAACTTATATCAACACAGTTAGAAGATAAAAACGTAAAAAACATGGAAATAAATACACTATACACTACTAACAACAATAATTTACAAATCAAACAAAACAAATGCTAAATAATAAAATCTTAAATGTAAAGTCAGAGAACATACCGGAGATTATGAGATAGAAGAAATAACTAGTGCAATCATAGAAATGAAAAACAAATCATCCGGAAAAGACGATTTAACACAGAAACTACTAAGACACCTGTTTATTGCGCTTATAGATTATCAAAAAGCGTTTGACATAATCAGAAAATAGGTCATACAAAAAGCACTATGGAAAATCAGAGTTGATCATAGATACATGACTCTGATTCACAATATTTATCAAGATGCAATAACCAACAATAAGATCAAAAAATAGAAAACGTTCCAATAAAGAGAGCAGTAAGACAATGAGATCTTCTTTATCCAAAAGTATTGATAACAGCATTGAAAAGATCGCTTTAAAACATTTGACTGGGAAATGAACATCAATCGAATTTTTACACAATACCAACTATGGGATGATATCATGCTGATAGCTAATGACAAGAACATCTATAAACAATGATTCAAACACTAAATGAACAATTCATGGGCTTACAAATGTACAGCACAAAAACTAAAGTAATTACAAATACCCATAAACAGATGAACATAACTATTGATAACCAAGAAATAGAAACAGTAGAGCAATACATATATTTAGGCTAACGTGCCTTGTGTCTTGCCCGTTCTGACGTACGGAGCCCAGATGTGGACTTTACTAAGCAAAATATGGAAAAAAATAGCAGTAACACAGAGATTAATAGAAAGACAAATGTTGAACATAACTTTAAAAGATAACAAACAAAACAGTTGGATAAAAAAAAGAACAAAAGTCAAAGATGTGAAAAAACAAACAGCTCAACTAAAATAGAAAGTTGCGGGTCATGACGCTCGGCACCAAGGTGAGCAATGGAATATACAAATTACGAACTGGCGCCTTTGGCTGCAAAAGAGAAAACGAGAACGCCCCTAGATAAGACGGGAAGACGATGTCAAAAAACATGCGAGCTTGATGTGGAAAAGAAGAGCCCAAGATAGAAGACAACGGAAGAAAATCGGGGAAACCTACATCTAAAAATAGATTGAATAAAGGTTGAAGAAGAAGAAACGTGCAAGAAGTGAACATTAAGTGGTTAAAAACTGACCTAAAAGATATATTTTTACTCACGGGGATTAGTCAACTCTCTCAGTATGTAATTTTGTTACTTTTAGGTACATATTAAATTAGAGTTGATGAAGAATTTTATGAAACCGTTAGATAAAGAAGGACGAGTATTTAATTATTTAAACCAAGTGTTTTCAAAGGTATATTTGTCGTATCTCAGATTAGTAAGTTAATCAATGATAAAATAGATAAGAGTATTCAAGATTATTTTTATTAAAGTTGCATTGAAATCATGATTTGGATGCCGGCAGATTCATATGTGCACAATCTGCTATGTTGTAATTGTTGGTTGGGGTACAAAAAAACGCTTTAGAAATCTTAGTTTAGCCTCTTGATGTTAAAGAATTGTTTGTATTGAATATGGCGGAGATTATTTTTAAACATTTATTTATTAGAAATGCACACAAAACATAAATTAAAAATATAAACATGGGTATAGACTATAAACACATGAAGTAATTCTTACGCTCTAGTGTCACGCATGTTTATTAAAACAATTATGCAAACGAATAGTTTTTCCTCACATCTTGAGCAAAAAGTTGTCATTTTTTTGGTACGCTTCGCTGTTATACGATCTCTCTGCTGGAAAGATATTTTTTCATAGCAAGGCTTAGGTTTCAGTATGTATTCCTTCGTTCTATTTTTCCCGGTGCTGTAAATATCTAAATTATGTATTTGATTAAATCCATTATAATAAAACTTAAATTGAATTAATATTAAACTTAGGCCTGAAGGTGACATACATATATTGTTGAAACATGTCGCCATTATTACTTTCAATAATAATAATATATTGTTGGGAAGCCTTTGGGCATTTTTAAAAAAATACAATTTATATCTAAATTGGGGTAAGTAGATAACATCAAAACCTTTGCCTTGTTTTTCCATTTGGATACAACTCCTCGATAATTTTCCTGTCTTAGAATTTTACCCTTTTTTATCTGCTACATTTTTGGTAGCTATTTTCTATTTTTGTATTTTGGTCCATTAGAGAGTGAGGCAATGACAAACTTGTGTAGAAATTATCTGTCATTAAGTCTTAACACAACATCAGCTCCAACTCCGATTTCTGTTACTTCACTTTTTCCAGTATAAATTTCTAACAAATATGTATCGCACCTCTTATACATTTTTACACCGTATTTATGGCGTTTGTCAAAAATGTAGTGCCGAGATTTTAACTTTCCTCGAAAAGGAATCCTTGACTCATCAATTGTCATGATTTTACCCAGCTTCATGTCTTCCTAAAACTTTTTCACCAACAGTTTTTTTAAGTTTCTTATTTTATGGATCATTTTTAGCGCTTTCTCGTTTTGCTTATTACTTGATAAGCGTTTCTATTTGTTTCATCTACTATGAGTCACAGTATCTAATCCAATATAAAAGTGTTGTAGCAACCACGTGCGGTTTTCATTTATTTTGCAAGATACTCTCGATACACATAGGAATCTAAACTGACTTTGTTGACTTCCTGCCACATTAAACCAATTGTTAGAAAACTGATGGTTAATTGTCTTGAAGAAACTTTACGCTTTTTCGGAATTCAAACTGCTGTTTGAACTGTATTCACTACTATCACTATTTTTGGTAAGATCATAATTGTGATCAGCAATACTGCTGTCATTAGAAAAATAAAAATCACTGTTTATTTCCAAATTAGAAATATTGTTAGCATAATACTCAACCTCTGTCTCTTTATTACTCATAATTTTGGAAAATCACCTAGCATTTTCTCATAAATTTCGAAAGAAACTAAGTAGGTTTTATTTTATTTACCTCAACTCTTTAATATAGAATTGCATTTGGCGCCTGGCAAAAACACTATAAAAATTTACTTGGCGTGAGAAGAGAAACCGTCCCTTGTACGCCGGCGGCTAAATAGCAGTTAGTGTGTTAAGGATGTAGTTTATAATTTTCTAGGTGGCAAAAAGCGCATAATTGGGATGCAATTTTTTTTGTTAAACTATGCAAGTCTGTGTTGCCAAATGTCATTAATTACTTTCATTTTTGCTTTCTTGTCTCAACTTTTTCCTTCTAAATTGAATACATTGAGTGACGAACAGGAAAAAAGTTTCTACTCGAGTATATTAAAAATTCAGCGGCGTTACCAAAGTAGATGTAGTTAATCAATGATGAGTGACTACTGTCAATTTATTTAAAAAAGAGACTGCCACACACAGAGGGGAAACGTATTTTATGTTCTCTCTTTCATTTCATCTTTTACAGTTACACACAGTATTTTTTATGTAACAAACTAAATCAATTATGAGTATTGAAGGTTTATTTAACATTTTGTATTATTTGATACACTGATAAACTTATTTTACAAATTTTGTATTTTTATAGCAATTATTCTAAGCTGAATATAAAAAAGTGATACATGATGGAGAAAAACTAATTTCATTTTTAGATTCAACGTCAAAAAAGAAAAAAACAAAAACTGAATTCTTGTAGTTTCATTACCAAAAAATATTTTTTATTTAGTAGACTAACATAGTGTAACTACACTTTTTGTAACGCTATGGTAATTTTTTTGGCTAAGTTTTGTTCTCTGACAGTGACAAGATTCCAGCTGGAATGTCTTACAAAAGGTCAGTTTGTTTGATTAAAAAACGACAAAACGACCAAGTTTAACTTGTTTTGGCTCACAAGTATAAATTAAAACTTAACCGAAAAGTCTGGATGTTCTCTTACGACGATGTCTAAGCCGGAAGTCGCTTATAACTACCACGCTACGGTGTTTTTTTTAAATTTATGCTTGGAAACTTAATAAGCTTTTCAAACACTAAAAATATTAGTTTCTCTTTAAATCTTTTACTAGATCACTGAACAAACAATCTATACAATAATGTCTGGTTTTATTAATTCCACATACTTACTTTTGTTGTAGTATAAAAGTAGTAATTAAACATTTAAAATTATGATTTTTCATGTGCAAGTTTTGTGAATAAAACTTCTTTAAGATAACAAGTATGTGTTTTATTTCTTGCTTTGAAACGGTAGATCATTTTCAATAAAAATGTCAAATTAAATTTAGCTTTAATACGTTTCACTATATTCTATGCTAATTATCATTACAATAATAGAATTCTAAATGTCGTTAAGAAATGTTTAGGGAGAGACTATAACAAAAAGATGTCAAATCGAGATGTTATCTTACACTAGAATAAAAATATGATAACTACATCAAATACCATTGTATGAATTTTAAAGCATACTATTTTTTTCTAATAGCCACCAATAACTTGATCAAAACTATGTAGTGTTAGAAATTGTAAAAATTAGATTGATTAATTTAAACAATTTTTGCGTATTTTTATCGTTTATCTTTTTTTATTGTTTAAAATAAAACTGAAATTATTTTTTTAAGTACATACTTACTGAATTCTGTACTGTGGACGTGACTGAATCAAAGCGAAGTCTGAAAGTTGTTAGTCATTGTAAAACTATGTAATTAAAATGTTTTTAAATTTAAGTATAATATACAATTTAGTGAAAGCAAAGTATCATTACATGCAATTATAGTTTTACGATATTTTTGGATTAAGAATTTGTTAGACATTGGCATATTAATTAATTATTCTTTTGAATAATTATGCTTAAAACACTTTTGTGTTCTTGTAGGTTTCCATAAATGCTTTTTCGCTTATAATTTGAATGTTCTTGCATAATTTACGTTATGGTACCGAGTAATTTCTGATAGTTGGAGTATGTTTAGAAAGAAGACTTGAAGTAGGATTAGAAAAAAAAATTGAGCACAGTAATTAAAAGTTATATGCACGTAGAGACGATTTTCACCGTGTAGTTCGTGACCCCAGAATGTCTACCTGCTTAGCAACATCTTCAAGTAGTATTTATATTAACTAAAAATAAAATCTGCAAAGTTAACATAATAAGTTAGCTGTAATTATGTAACTGAAAACTTCATTTATACACAATTCCAACTACAGTAACATAAAATACTTTCTTTGTCGAATCAGTTTTTAAATATTTGCTACCCAGATTCTATAATTACGAGACAAATGCAAGAAAAAAATGTACTAACAATAAGTACATTTTTGGTCGTACGTGTGAGTAATTAAACCGCGTTGCAAATTGTTGTTAAAAGAAGTCAGACCTTGAATTTATAATGTGAAGTCGTAAGAAATCTTGCAAGAATGCTGTTCGATCAATCGACCTGAATGTAGCTTTGTCTGGTGAAATGTTGAGTCATCCAATACGGTGGTAAAACAACGCTAAGGGCCTTCCTCGACTGGTTCTAAATGTAGAATGCATTTTAATTTCTTAATTCAGATCTAGTTTTGAACTAATTAACTAATTTTAGGGATTAATATATTGGGTTTTTTCAAACTTTGATAGTGAATGTTTGAGTTTATTTTAGATATTTCAAACTTGTACGTAATCGAAATCTTAGTAAAATGACCATTAAATTGATATAACTAGTAAATTATCATTAACTAAATACTGTTTAAATTAACATGCACTTTAATCCAGGAAGATAACAACGCACTAATTACATATTAATAGTACTTAATTACAAAAACTGATGTAAGTAATTTTACTGTAGTCAAAATATTTTTTCAAAAAAATTTTACTTAGGTGTAGTAAAGTAGTGTTGTAAAAAAATAAGATTATTTTTTTGTTAAAACATATTATAAATAGATTTATTCAGCAGTCTGATAAAAAGAGATGTGTCTATTTCTATTCGTATGGTGTACAATGATTGTTAATACACACAAAAGAAATCAAAGACGGAGTTTGTATATGCTGTAGTTATTGTACATGCTACACATATATATCACGTAATGAGGTCAATAATTATATCCACTTTTAAACGTTTTTATACCGTATCTTTAGTTTTATTTTTAGGTTTCTAAAAAGGTTGTCGTGAAGTATGACTCACGGTTATCTTCTGAATCGCTGTTAAGCAATAAATTGAAATATAATTGATAAGTTTGTCATAGAGTAAACAACTTCAAGTAAGAAGTAGATATATCAAAATACAATCACGTAATTGTTTTTGTTACATGAACTTTTGTCTGGTTTTAGTGGCACTGCCATCATACAACTTTTTCTTTTGATGCAAGCTTTAAACTAGTGGTTCCCAAACTGTTTTGACCCACGGACCCCTTTCCACGGTCAAAATTTGCTCACGGACCCTTGAGTAAAAAAATTGCATTGCATTGCAAATGGTGACGTAAAAATAAAATATAAATAAAACATTTTGTTGAAAAAGTATTTATTGAAATTATAAGTTTTGTTTTAAAATAGAAAAAAAAAACAATGACTTGGATGAACCTAATGGGATATTATGAGTGTATTTATGTCCGGTTCAATGTTTGTGAGTAGCAACCACAAATCCCCACGAGTACTAATTTTTAGTCGATTTCTTTTTTTTGTGATGAGGCGGTTAACAGCACTGAATCTACGTTCTACCATTGATTATATATGTTCTACCAGCTAACAGCTTCTGTACAATAACCCATAATGCTGGATATAAAATTGGGATCTGTTTTTGCAACCAGAAGTTGTATGCTTATTTAAACATTGATTACAGCTTCTCATTTGTATATAATTCAATAATTCAAAAGAGGTTTAACACCCAATTGCGAATATCCAAGTGCAGAATGTCTTCAAATCTTTGGTTAAAATCCGATTGAAGTGCCGTTAAGTGTTGATAATAAGCAAACAAATCTTCATCTCTATTTTGCAATTTTCAAAGATTTGAAATCTGAGAACATTCTCCTCATCCCAAGTGTTGTTTGTTCAGTAACAGTTTTGCAACAAACGCAAGTATTGCACTTTTAGCTTTGATTAAATTTAATGTCACCTTGTAGTTTCAAATTAGTCTCGTTAAATCTGCCAAAATCAGTTATATAAACGATGTCATTTTTTGAGATAATTATATAGTGCCGCAAATCATTGTTTTTACTCTCCAGGAATTCCTCAACACTGAATCAAAGAGTGAATAAAAACGATCCAAACATGCACTTTTAGATAACCAACGTAAAGTACGTTTTGCAACAACACAGAAAGATTTATTATATACACGTTTTCTTATATATCGTCGTAAAGTTCAAAACAATACCAGTTTATTTTTATAATACAAACTTTAAGAATAGAAAAAAGTGTCTTCAATATATTAAAGTATATCTTTTTAAATTATGTTGGCATTTTTTATATGCATAGTATACAGAGAGATCGGAATTGTCTGAACGTGTCACTTCCATGTAAGGTAGTACGCAAAATAGAAATGTTACTATTGTTAGGGGCGCAGATCGTGCAGCAGCATTATTAACATTTTTGAAGTATAATACAAATGTTGAACAGAAACATAAAAAAGCGAAAATCGATATACGTTCATAAAATTTCAATGAAAATTGACATAAACACCTGTGTCTAACTCCAGCACCATGTTTGAACATACTTTTAATAAAATTTGGTGAAAAGCAGTTTTACTTCGTTGATAGCGCTAATGCTTTCTAAGTGACAATTTGGTTAAAATAAAATCATAAGCTTTCGCGGTTGTTATGTTTAAAATTATAAGCGACTTTTGGCACTGACATTTACCACTCTGAAAATGCAACCTGCAATGTCTTGCGAAACGTCAGTTTGTTTGGATTCACGAACGACAATACGGCAAAGGCCAAGTTCTACTTCTTGTTTTGGCTCTCAAGAAGAGACTATAATAAAGCCTAAGTCTGGGTGTTTTACTACGACGCGGTCTAAGCCGAAAGTCGCTTATAATTTTAAATTTGGTTAAAATGGACTTTTTTTAGTAGTGTCTGTTAAAGTTCATCATTGCACATGTCGTAGTAGTGTTTAACAAGTTCTTCAAATTTGATTTCAATTTAAAACAATACTTTTATTGTTAGCGGGGGGTGTATATATTCTATTCATTTTGTTGGCTGATAGACAGTTTTTCTATGCAGATAATATCTTAACCTTGCAATGTAAAATGTAAGTATATGATGAAACCACTTGTCTTAACAATAAATAATTGAAGAGACGAGTGGATACAGGTGAAATGTTACAATATCTAAAGCATTGGTTTTATGTTATGGATGAAGGTGTTGATACATCTTGTCACAATCTCTTGTAACCGTAAATACGATATTTAGGCAATTGCGAAAAAAGATGAAGGTGTTATGTTACTTTCTACTTTCTTAGTAGAAGAACGTGCCATGTACCCCAAGCTACACGTAAGACCTTCATCAATTCAAAATTGCAATGAAACTTTAGAGAAACAGTGTGCTATGCACATGCAGATAATGCGCAGTAGCTTTACTTATAAATATAACTTACATTCCTTTTATTAGTGTTCTGGAACGAAATGTGTTATAGGAGCAAAAAAAATATTAAAGTTACTAGAGTTACTAGAGCTACGCAAAGATAGTAATAAATTAAAAAACATTGAAAATTCGGAATTACTCAAACAGAATTTGCAATGTGCAGAAAGTATTTTACAAATTGTTTCCTGTCAAAAACAAAATTTTAAAAAAGAGAATAAATAATCAGAAAGACTAAAAAAAACACAATAGCCACAGCGAAAGACAAAAAAATTATGTAAAAGTGTAGAAATTTCTTCAAAAAAATCAGATAACGGAAGCTTGTGTGGCGATGTAATGACGTCGGCTGAAATGCAAAAGTAACTTTTTTTTATATTAGATGTAAAGTACACAAAACTCAGACGTATAGATATTCAGTTAAATGAAGAAGAAGTTGTTGTAAGCAACATTGTATTTTACACGTTATATAGATTGAAATAAGAAAAATCCAAGTAATTAAAAAAAATATGAAAGGTAAATTAGTTCTTTCTCCAGATAGAGTTGCCGTTTGAGGTGGCAAAACAAAATAAAACATAAAGTGAAGTGAAGTGATTAAAGAAATCATAACTGTAATCCTCATAAGTTATATTTGTCACCTACTTTAAATATGTCCATATACTGTATTGTTTGTATCTTGAAGAATGTGTATTCGAAATACGGCCTTTACCAAAGCTGGCTGTATCAAAAGCATTTTATTTTACACAGTTATGATTTTGTATTTATGCCATTACATCAAAAGGTGATTTAAATTTGCAATATCAAAATAATTTGATTGTTGTTTACAAAATAAAAAATTCACAAAACGTTTTAGTAAATTATTGATTTTTTGAAATTAATTTTTTCTAACATGTCATCTTCATGCATTCACCACTTCAATTATGCAGGGTGTATCTGAAATACGACTACAAACTCAAAGAGTAGTTTCTTTGTGGTGCTAAATAGAAATTTTTCGTGTAAATATTTGGTCTAAAATAAGTCAGTTTTTTAGATATTTGCAATTAAACTTTTCAGGCTGGTCCTGAGTATCTAAACAAATGGAAATTATTTGTTGACTGTAACTATGTAGTAAATGATGGGTGTAAATGTTGTATAATCCGTGAAACGTATTGATGAATTGTTTTATTTATTGTTTTTTTTAAATTTTCCATCACTACAAAATTAATTGTTAATAAAATAAATAAAGCAGATAATAATGTTTATTTCTTAGCAGTATTACTGACCTAGCTGAACAAAATGCACTTTTTTGTGCACAATGACGTTTATCTTTAGTTGTAATCAAAACAAGACTTTGATAATTAAATGCAAAATTCAGCTTTAGAACTAAATTCCACAATCTGATTTATTTCTGTCTAGATTTTTTAAGGGATTCCTTTAGTTGATGCTAAGTGATTCGTGTAGACGTACTCGTACTTTATAATATTTAATTTAAATTTTCTTTATGTCGAACACTGATGCTGTTTTAATGTACGGTAAGTGTAATTATAACCACACGTAGATTGTGGGTTGAGCAATATGCTAATAGACATTTGCCAGAAAAACTCACAGGCGACTTGTACTTTTACAGGAAACTTTGATGACTTACCCTTTGAAGTTCGCAGAGCAGTGTGGTTTATACACGATAGAGCTCCTCCACATGTAAGTCGCCCCGTTTGCGATTTCTTAAATATAATTTTTACAGGGTCATTGAATTGCAAGAACCAGCATTAGACGGTGGTCAGTCCGTAGATGATAACCTTTTAAACTTTTTTCTAAAGTTATGTGACAGGTGAAGCATACAAAACCTGCATAAATAATAGACAAGTGCTGCAATTGCAATTAGACAGAATGTGCAATTATTTATGCGAATAACAAACAATTTTCGACGTTTGTGTTTTATTTAATAGAGAAGGTATTACCTAGTGTACTTAAAAAGAATGTGCAAACTAACAACTTCATTTAACCACAGTAATTTAACTACGCGTTATCCGTTAACATTATTTTGTATTAATTTTTATTTTTGGTGTCAGCAAATCGCTGAGAAAAACTTCTTAGAACAGTTTATTTTTATTCGCGGTGTCAACAATCTTAGAAGACTACAAGTCCGGTTTAATTTACAAATTATTTTGCTAAAAATTTAGATTTTTTTAAATATTTTAATGGAACTTTTATTTTGGCAGTTTTTGCTTGTATTTATGCTCGAATTTTACCTGATAAAATAACAACCTGTTAATCAGATACACTCTGTATAAGTACCTAACAAGTAAGAATTGATTTATTATCACTGATTACTCTGAGTATTTATTTGTTAGTAAAAATTTAGTGGTAATTGCATTTAAATTCTTTAATTTTAAAAAGATATTGCTATTATGTTTTTTCTATTATTTTAGAAAACTATCTAAATCTGCTAGTACTATACGCCTAGTGTCCCATTCTAAAATTTCAATGCCAATTTATAAAAATTGATTTTTTTAAATATTGGAAAACGAGTGTGGTACAAATTAAAATAACATCAAAAATAGAAATGTTGAAAATGACTCCGGTTGTAAGAGAGTTTGATCAGCACGAGTCAAATGATTTTGCACGAAACATAAAATTATTTAAAAGGGTTTCAAAAATTCTAACTTTAACATTGCACCAACATAACATACAGAGTTTATAAGAGAAGAGTTGGAATTTCCAATTTATAACGCAACTGATTAAAGATTGCTTCGTATAGCTTAAAACAGAGTGTGCCTTTCTCTACAATGGAAATTTATTTGGCGCAGTCCTACTAAACTATTTATTTTGTTTTGTAAAAATTGTAACGTGTACCTGGCTGGCTAATGAAAGAGATAAAGATGATGCGACGGCAACTCTACAGTAGTCGAGGAATGGCGAGGTTAGTAAGTGCTTACGACAGTCAGCCAGCTTCAGTTGTACAGATTAAAACACTCAAAAAAGCGCGCCAAAACAAGAATTTAATTACAGGTGCTCGCCTCCACCCATCCACAAAGAGAAACAGATAAATTAACAAGAGGTATATTTATTTGGGATATAATTGTTTAACGAAAAAGAGTAACAATAATTAAAGCGTAACATCACACAGTAACCCAATTTTTATGGTACATAACCCAAAACAAAAGTAATGTCAAACATAGAACAATTGACTAGTTTTACGTTAAAATGGAATTTAGTTCATTAGCAAAAACATGACAAATCTTATTATTACATAAACACATAAAAGGTCGCTTTCGAATAAACCAAAGACGGCATAAAAGAAATTAATTTAGCAATCTTATTACTTACTGCAAACTCCTGTCGACTAGATCTAGACGATAAGTTTGGTCCAACATTTTAGCTAAAATTATAACAATAAAAACTAAAACAAACGATATAAAACTAAGAAATGATACTTATTCACTGCCGAAGGTTATATCCAGAGAATAAAAAAAAATGTGGCGTTAACGACCGAGGTCTTTGTTATAATTACAACTAATCGTAGTAGGACTTATTGTTTGTAAACATGCTTTGCATATACGTTCTTCCTCAATCCGTAAGCGACTTTGTATGAAAAGGTATACAAGCATTCACAATTATGTAACTAATAAGTAATAAAAACACAAATTTAGTATTTTAAGAATAACACAAATCAAGTATAACACATGTTTCCTCGGAACGTCCTATAATTTAATAGAAGTTACTTTCTATTCCAAAAATAAGAGGCACTCACTCTAATAAGCATCCAAAACTATAGAATTCATCTACAAATATAATTTTGAGTAAAATAACTGGGTGATGACTGATGACTTTGGATAACATTGATACTATTAAGCACTCCAGAAATTATTATAAGGCGTTGCCAACTTGAAGTCATATTGCCAGATATACAGAATGTTGAACGAATAAAATTATGAAGGCTACATACTATTAAAACATAAAGAGATTCATTGATGATGATGATGAATTATCAAGATGCAAATGTACTGAATATCTTTGTTTTTTTGTGTACGTTAAACAATAAAGTTCGTAAGAATTGTTAAGTGCAGTCAAATTGACCGCCTAAAATATGACCTCAAATCTGGTAAATACATTTTGCATTAGCTATTTGTCGATAAAAAAAATAAAAATTTTACCTCTGTATATAAAAAAACTTAGCTTTAAAAAGCAATTTTTAAAATTTTTGCTAACCAAAAGCGATTGCTTTAAGTATCTTATTTTGGCATATTCTAGCCGGCCTATTGAAAAGAAAAAAAAGTGTATCTGACATACCACATCTTGATAAAGATGTACATTTTATCAGAACAATAACAAAACTTTAAAAGAATGCTTGGCATCTAAAAATCAAAGACTATCTCAAAAATGTACAAGCACAGAATTGCATCGAAATTATCTAGCAATTCTTGGATAGCGAGTATCAAAGTAATTTTTCTCCATACTTGTTAACTTCTCAAAAAATTTTGGCAGTTAGTAATAAGCAGCATATACGATTCCACCGAACTATGGTATTAGATTAGATGGGATGTGCTATAAAAGCTGACTATTGTTGAAACATGAAGCAACATTGTCCATAGATTCAACAACCCAAGAAGCTATAACAATGTTGATTTTTATATACGTGTTTGCCGTTTGGTAGAAGAAACTTTACTATTTGTATAAACACAGTCTACATTTATGTATGTGTAACTCATAAGACAAAAACTATGCAATTTTTGTTTAACCGATTTTAGATGCATCTGTTTAATTTACTAAAATTAACGTTTTTCTCAAATTTGAAGTATTTTTACACTATTAGTTAATATAAATATCTTTTCTGGCATGAAAAATACTGTTAAAAAACATGCACTTCTAGTCAAAAATTACATTATTAATTTTACTAATCTTAATTTTTGTAATATAATTTTTTCTTGTTCTTGACTTTTCGTTACTGTAAAGAACTTTATATATTCATTGTTATACTTATTTATTATCTATTTAGCAATATAAAATGTAAAATAGAGCTGACTTGATCAGTAAAGAAGAGAGAGCTAAAACTCTTCTAACAGAATTTTAGCGAATATGTGCTATTATATTCAGAGGAAAGATAAAAAAACCTATAATCGTATTCCAGGAGATGCTCTTTCGCTCAATAAATTCATAAAAAAATTTAAAATTCTATGCTAACGATAACATAAAGCTGTTCTTGTTTAAAATACTCCCCGATTCAAACATAAGACTTGACAACAAAAACTGTTCAAGTGGGTGTATGTAACGTATGTTGTCATTCATGCAAATGTACATGAAAGCTTATTCATATAATAATAATCTTTAACTTATTGATAACAGTGTTTTTTTAAGTTTGTTCAGTAATCTGCATTATTAATTGAAACTATTAAACAAAGGTACATTATAAAAAATTAAATGCTTGTTTTTTGTTTTGTAACGAAATACTAAGTACCTCACAATAGAACATTATGTACATACTACATATAAAGTATCATAGTTTACATTACCGCATATAAAGAAATCAATTGCGCATAATAGTATACAAAATGTAATATAATTATTGCAAAATATACGTGCTAAAGGTTTTTTTCCCAAAATAGCACATACTGCAATAATTGAAGTGAAAAATATACAAAAAATTATTAACGTAGATTAGCTTAATGGAAAGTTAAGATATCGAAGTACAATTGACTTATCAATCCAAAAAAGTCTTTGATAATTTATCAGATTTTAAAAACACTTATAAAGTTTATCTTTTCCTTAACTGTAATTAATAAATATTATAAAAAATGATAAATTTATTGGTGTTTTTTTTGCACTTATCGACATATTTTTTGCGTGGTGGAATATCTTTTCATTTGGCAAACGTTCCCATTGTAAAATCATATTTGTAAATGGACAAACGCACAAAATTATCAATTTTTTTATAAGAAAAACAAATTACATATGTTTTTTGAAAACGCGACTGTGGAGTGTTTCAGAAGCAAGCGAAGCAACGTTCCTGTAAAAATATAGAAAAATAAGTATTAGTTCATTATCTTACTTGTCCGGTGCGATATACAAACATTGCAGTTCACTACTAGAATGTTTATAGAAATAAGACTTGTTTTATTATATGATCATTTGTTGAAATAAAAATATTATCAATTTTGTAAATTGCAAATAAAGATAAAATCAGTACAAAAAGAATAATAGGTAGGATTCATTGTAATGCTGGAAATTTTAATTATAATAACATACGTTTCAGTTTTATTCTAGACCAAGATAAATATTGCAACAAAATCTAAAAGTTTAATTAAAAATAAATGCTTAGGTATGTATGTATATATAGATTTAATTAAATATTTATCATATTATCCGTTACAGAATATTTCACGTAAACGTTTACGTTATCATTACATTCCAGACTGTGTATATTTAGAAAATGAATAGGGGTATTAGTCAAGCGTAGTTTACTTTTTTGAATTGCTGTACATGTAACTTATAGTAAATAACGCGTACCAATATGCACAACATTATATAAAAACAAAAACCACAAAAACATATTCAATTACGGCGCATATAATTTATTTATTAGTAATAATAGAATATTATTCGCCGCAGAGATAGTGGAATAAACTGATTAGAGAAGTCTTAGCAAGTGTAAATAATTACTCAATGATGTATAAATTGATTACCTTTCAATTAATACAACAGGAAATATTAATTATATGATGCATTATGAAAAGCAATTAAAAGCTGAAAAAAAATTCGTGTATCAGTTTTATTACGCCGGTTAAAGATTTAAGATGTGCTACAATACATAAACAAACATACATATATGTTCATCAAAATATACGAATACAATTTATTGTTATTATCATGAGTTATATAAAAGGGGCATGTCATACAAGTGAAGCAAAGGTTTAGACTTTATACTTAGACTTAGACTCTTCATAGTATCATAATAAAACTATTAGTTTCCGGTACTGGAAATTCCAAGTCTAACAATTTTAATTCTAATTTTCATAGTAGTAAGGTGCTCTTAAACACGGTATTTGTAAGGCTTTTAGATTATATACATATACAGGGTTCGCCATTACTCCGGCCTCGGTTTCTTATGCTTTTATATAAATGTTACCATAAAATGTTTAGTACTGTACTCATTGCAATTAATAACCTCAATGTTTTTAAATATTTTTGTATAAACAAAATAAACGGGGTGTTTAGTTTTCGCTGAGCAGCATAAAGTTACACTTTTTTTAAATTCGAATTAATCCTAAGTTTTAGAATTCATCAAATCGCATTTTGTAGTGATATGGAGAAGATGTTTCTTCAAATTAGAATCGCCGAGTCAGATCAAGACTATTTGAGATTATTTTGGCGCAAATCACAAGATGATACCGTACAAGCTTATCGTTTGACTCGCTTAGTATTCTGACTAACTAATTCGTCATTTAGCGCGATGAGATGCATTAGACAATTAGTCATCAAATCGGAAAACGAGTATCCTTTAGTAAACCGCGTATTAAATGAGGCTGTTTATATGGACGATATTCTTAGCGGTAGTGATACTATAGAAGACTGCTTAGCATTACGTGACGACTTAATAGAAGTATTGAACCGAGGAGGTTTTAAATTAGCAAAATGGAGAAGTAAATGACCTACTATTTCCATTAGATAAAACGTTAAACCATGAAAAAGTAGCAATAAATAAAAAATCGACGAAAGTATTGGGATTATTATGGAAACCTCAAAATGATTCCTTTAGTTTTAATGCTGAGGAATTAATCGTACCGGAAACTTTAATCAAACAAATTTTGTTAAGTCAAATTTCGAAATTATTCGATCCGATTGTAATGATTTCTCCAGTAATCATAAAAGCAAAAATGATCATGCAACAATTGTGTATGCATAAAAGTGATACGAAAATCATGGCTGTCTTGCGTAAAAGAATTAAAGGATTTACATAAACTCGAATTCTCTCGAAAAGTAGTTCCACCGGAGAGTGGAAATTTAGAATTAATCGCATTTTGTGACGCGTCAATTAAAACTTTTGGTGCATCCGTTTATTTAAAATTAATAGACAAATTTGGAATATACAATTGCGTTCTAATTTGTAGTAAATCTAGGGTGGCGCCACTAAAAACCGCATCATTACCAAGATTAGAGCTGTGCGCGGCGGTGCTTGTTGCTACCCTCCTAGATAAAGTTGAAAGAACTATAAGAATATCGATTAAACAGAAGTTTTACTTTACTGACTCGACTATCACGCTACATTATATAAACTCAAATTCAAACAGATTTCAAATTTATATGGTAAATCGTATTCCTCAAACTCAGAATTTGAGCAAGGCAGATAAATGGTATCACGTTAGAAGTAAAGATAATCCAGCAGATATAATATCACGTGGCACCAGTCCTAAAACTCTTATTAAATCCAAATTGTTTTGACACGGGCCATTATTTTTAACTGAAAGTCAAATTTGGATCAAAAAGCGCTTCAAAGTTACTTTCGACTGTTCTGAAATTCCGGAGCATCGTAAAACAGTCGTACTAACAGCGATACGTAAAGATATTTTTCCAGCCATATTAAATGTTTCTTCATTATAAAATTACAACGCATTTTTGCGTTCTGTCTTCGTTTCATAAACAATTTAAAAACCACAAATAAGAAACAAACCGGAATTTTGTCAAGTTATGAGTTATCTCATAAGGGAAGGGAAGGTGTTAGAAAAGTCATACACTCTTGCTTACCATGTTTTAAAGTGGTGCCTAAATTTGGTGGATTGTGTCAAAGGGTAGTTCGATCCGCTAAACAGCATATTAAGAAAACCGCGCAAAATGCAAATTTAACAAACGAAAAAGTTTTGACACTTTTTACTCAAATAGAAGCCATCCTAAATTCATATACACTTACTCCTCTTTCAAATATTCCCAATGATTTTGAGATTTTAACTCCTGCCCATTTTATTGTTGGAGAATCGCTGACCAACCCACCTGAGAAGAGCCCAGAAGATATTCCCTTAACTCAAATCAATGGTTGGCGACGAGTGCAAGAACTAAAAGAAGGGTTCTGGAAACGATGGAGCTCCGAGGTTCTATTACTTCAACCTCCTCAAAAATGGCGTAGTAAAGCTGGTTGTACACCGTTGAAAGTTGGAGCCTTAGTACTTTTAGCAGAAGAAAATCTTTCGCCTTTAGTGTGAAAAACTGGTCGCATTAATATTATACTCGGTCCAGATGGTATAACCCGTGTAGCTACAGTGGAAACGTCCCAGGGAACCTATAGAAGGTCTATCAGAAAACTAGCTCTGTTACCGTTAGAAGAGCAGTAAAAAAATTTTGTTTGTTTTGTTTGATTTATTACTGTAATTTATTTAAATAGAATTTATTCCTCATTTATGTTATTATCACGTGTATTACTTTGAGTTTATTGTATTTAACTGTAGTAACTACATATATGTCACAATGTATTGTATATGTTCAAATAATTACGTTATTAATGTAAATTTGACACTTTGGTCAAAGGAGAGGAGGAATGTAAAAGCATAAATAATTTATAAGGTTGTCCGGAGAACTTCAAAACCAGCGAGTAAATACAACTTAAATACGTTAAATTCGACAGAGCGTTTTATTTGTATTTATATTAAATAATTAGCCTCTACAGCCTATTTAAACAGTGTTTAAAAGAAAGGTTTTTGTTCGAGTCTAAAACATTATTTTGCTTGTCGTAGTTTTTCGATAAACAAAATCTGCTATGTATGCATACATGCAACTGGAAATCTCCAAAGTTTTTTTAAAAGACATGAAGTAAATTTATAAGCACAATTTATAGGTATGTAAGAATTATTCCTACATAATCAGTGTTTTTATTAGGAAAAGAAATTAAGCAGGAAATATTTAAATCTTCAAAGATCAAATTTGATTTACGTATCTTAAAAACGACCATTTTATTAAATGCATCGTACTCAAGAAGATTTTAATCTTAGACCAAAGCTATTATAACAATGAGCATTTTAGTTTAGAAAATTAATTACAGAAGTGTACTAGATAACTTAAAAAAAATCTTTTGTCAAATTGGGTTTGATTATAAAAAGCTATGATGAAGGAAATTGTTGTTTGCTGATGTCGTTACGTAACAAAGTTGGAAAAATATGATTGAATTGAATAATGATGAAGGCTACTATAGTTTAAACACTACGTTTGTTTGACGTTCCTACATGTGTTTGTGTAGTAAAAGATTTTAGAAATATCAAAAATATTTTGTTAGTGTAATCTATATTCAACTTGTAATTGCACACGTGTGTTAGCACAAAACGTTTTTAAAATGTTTAAAAGTTAACTCAAAAAACCGTTTTTGATAAATTTCACAATTTACGTTTCATAAAATTGAAAATATAAAGTTTACTAGAGTGTCATTTATTTCATGTTCTAATAAAATTAAAACAATTTCTTTCGTATCATAAATGTTTTTGAAACAAATTATGAAGATAATTTTGTGTTCTAAATTTTTTACACTGAAAATACGTTTTTGATTTGTTTTGAGTGGCTTTGTTCTACTAGGGTATTAACTTAAACAATAAAGTTAAGCGTTAGTTTATGTAGCATGCACCCTTTTATTTAAAGCAAAGCAATAACCTAACAACTATTAGTTTATTTAATTAAAATAATCTCTTATATAACCAACATAAACATTTTATAAAATGTAACCTCAAATAATAAATATTAAAACGAATGTCACTCCATTTGCTTTAATATCTATATAAAAAGATGTACTTAAGTTCATAACAAGCTATTAGTTGTAGTTTAATTAAAGGAATTTTAATTACTCTTTAAAATGTTTATTATATGTATATTGCATCATTCTACTACAGCGATAACATATTTTAATACATAGTAAAATGGTTTATTTTTTATAGTAGTACTTCTTATTTCAAAATTTCGTTAATTTAATTTTTGTTATCCAATGCTATAGTTTAGTATCAAGGTTTCCGTGGTTTGTTCCACTTCAAGTACTTTATCAACTGCAGTGGAGCATGGCGGTGTTTACTGTATTCTGAATGTAAATAATTAAAATGTATTTCAATTGACCCAAATAAGGAGCATTCTTTTATACTTTAACTTCGTTTTCTAAATAGTGCAAGCATTTTTATTAAGCATTAGTAGCTCAGTTATTAATAATACAATTACAATTAACTTCAACTCTCATAGAATCAGATTGGGTTATTATTTGTCGAACAAAAAATTTATACTAAGCACAAGACAAATAAGTGAACGATCGTTATTTACCACATTATTTTAGTTGTTTTTTTGTGACTTAGTGTTATTAAATTATCATTATAAAAAAAATTTACAAACTCGGAATGTGTCAACAAATTGTCTTAAGAAAACACTGTATTGCAAAGATACAGTTGCACGCTTTGTTCTGGATTTGTTTTTATCAAATCAAGGCACGAATATAAATTTGAACTTTAGTTTACTGAACTATAGGACAATGAACTATCACTTGTTAAAAAAACTAAATTGTCTACATAAGACACAATCGATTTCACATGGTTTACTTATTGCAATTTAGAAATGTGATTTATGTGTGTTTGATGGACAGGTGCCAATTAGTATAGTACTGCAAAATTATATCTCAACTTCAATAAAGACCAAGTGTTTTTAAAAATAATTGGGTGAAGTTGTTACATCCATTTAGCAAATTAAAATCATTTTAACTTTTGCATTTATTAATCTGGGCGTAGTCATCAATGAACCCAATGATAGATCCTATTGTCGACGATGTACAGCCGTGCAGTGGTTGTGTTATCTTGTCACTAGATTGTTTTTAAAGCGTAATTTGTGATTGTGGTTTATTAACGTGATAACAATTGCATTACTTCTTGGGAAGGTAGGTAGGACATAGGTGCGGTTAGTTAGTGGTACCTTGATTTGCGCAATACAATTCTGAAAATTAATTAAAACATGGAAACGGACAATTTCGGTAAAAAATGATTTATTCTTTTTTATAGAAAAGGTGTTTACACTAACGACATTCTTAATTAATCCTTTTAAATTAATCGTTGACGTCACTGTCTCGTGATGTTATCCAGTTTAAAGTATGTGATTAAAGTAATCATTAAATAAACTTGAACGTTTTTATTTGACACAATAGCTTATTTAAACGATTCTAAATACATACACTATAAGATTTTTTTTAATAAATAAAGTTATTTCTTGACAAAGCCTGTATCAACAATCACGCAAACATGCATAGTAAAAACACCAATAAAAGCGAAGTTTCACGGAATAAGTACGAAAGTTTTTTGTTCAAACCAAATATTTAAAAAAAATTGTTAATTTTAATTTCTTAAACATTTAGTAGGTGATTTACTTTCACATGATGCATAAAAATTTATAGTGTACGTATGCAGTACCCAAAAAGCTCGTATAGTTTTTCCGTGAGATGTCGTTAAGTGCTTTGAATTGCAACGTGCGTAAAACAAAATTTGAAAAATTTATTCTTATTTAATGTTTTAATTAAACAAATGTGAATATAATTTGATAATTAGACATATGCTGTTTATGTAACAACGAAGTTCAATATATTTCTAAAGGTGTCATATTTAAAAAAAAAGAAACTGTGATATAAACTACTAGGTAAGTGACTAGAAGCGTGAAAGCCCGTCTGCGTCAACATATAAACAACTTTGTGCTGCAGGTTCCGCCAAAACTACTAAATACATTAAATATTTTAACAAGTATTTATTAGTGACCCAGGAAAACCTCAAAAACGCGATACGTTTTTTATGCGAATTTTGAGATACTAACAGTAAAAATGAATCATGTAATTGGTGGACTTGAACAGTGCAGTTCTGTACAACATAGAAATGAATACATTATTATATATCTTACTAATTATTTGTTTTTACTAAATGTACATCAGCAATAGACTATAAACAAAAATTCAAGTTTTTATTGACTTTCTGTTTTTTTACTGTTTTTTTGATAAAAAAAAACAACCGTACGGGTGTTCCACTTAAGGTAGAATAACATGGGCTAGTTATTATTAGAAATAGAGATTTAGTTTCTAAATTATTTTGAAAAAATAAAAAAAATTGTTTTGATTAATTTGACGTAACATATGATTTGTTTCAACTTAAAAACAAAATATGTATATTATTAATATTCATAGTATAATTAAAACCCACTAATATAAATAGAAATACAACAGAACACAACAAAACGACGAACTATAACAAGTGTTCAAAATATTTTACTCACACTGCAAACTATTCGCTCTAGGGTAGAACGGTTACAGGCATCCATCTATCTCTGCTGCAATTCCTTTATGTCGTTGCATGCATTTATTTTTTCGTACACTTTATCTTTTAGAAATTCCTATTAAAAAAATTCTTGATGTGATATCGGGCGGTCTGAAAGACCAATGAGTTGTTGGTTTAGTTTAGAGCAGTGGTTACCAAAGTGGTTCTTACGAATCTCCAGAGGTCCCCGGGATCATTCAGGGGTCCGTGGAAAATTAAAATTAATTTGGGGATCCCTGAACAACGGCAGGAGGTTTGCGCAACGTTCAATATAAAATACAAAAATTAAAACACATTTTTATTAATATGGTTAAAAGTTATAATATACAACAATGAATACGTTATTAACAGTTATTACGTTCTAAGTAAAATATAAATATATAAACAGATGCATAAAATACAAGTAATAACAGGCATCGCGATGAGTCAGGTCTATCTATACAGGTTTATGCAGGAACGCAATAATGTCATTACCTGCACTAACTAGTCTAATATGAACTATAAATCGTGCATTTAATCAATAGTTTAGTTCTGTGTTATGCGTGATATGAAGTGCATACAACAAATTTTCCTAGTCTCGGACAAAAATAAATATAATTTTTTGTATTGTTACGCAGATAGCGTACTTTCATTACATAAGTACATTTGAATAAAATTGGTTTTCTATTTTAATTTAAATTTATTTAATCAAAGTTACACTCTTGTTTAAATTGATTAAACAAATTATATATCACAGTTATCCTTATACTAATTCCTTAACGTTCGTTAAGGATTTCTTTTTATTAAAAATGTTAAAAGGCATTGTAAGTGTTTCTAACACAGATGTGTTTCTAAAAAAATATATCAATAATTTGTAATTAATATTATTTTTGAAGATTTTTTATTAATAAAACAGCGATTTGGTTAAAAAACCATTTTTTTAAAATTTTAAAATCTGACTTTTTGGTGACGACGTTTCGCTTAACTTGTAAGTTTTTTCAAACCTTTGTTGTACAATGTTCAAATTTTTAGTTTTGTGATTGTCATTTAATTAAATTTTTATTTTTATAAATTTTTATTGCTTAGTTTTGGTATATTAATTGTTAGCATCTTATTATTTTAGTTATAAATAACATAATTGAATATAAATAAATAAACAAAGGTTTGAAAAAGCTTACAAGATAAGCGAAACGTCTTCACCAAAAAGTCAGAATTTAAAATTAAAAAAAAATGGTTTTTTATGTTTTATTAATAAAAAATCTTCAAAAATAATATTAATTACAAATACATTATCAAAAAACAGCCTTAACCTCCTTATTATATAAAAAATATATCAATAATGATTTTGTAAAAGAAATTAGACATATTAAGTTTTTTAATTTAATATAATGCACCCTAAAAGTTATAGTTTACTATTTTATGTTTTTGTTTACTTTTGCGAATAATCAAATCCGCGAACATCTAAAAGATATGACAATGGACTGCGTGTTTTTTATAATATTTCTTTAATGAATGTGAAGTTTGAAAAACCGCACATTATTCGTTAAGAACTTATTCTACCAGCTGTAGGTGAGGTAATACCATGTAATACGCACTGTGTTGCACAAACCAGCTTTCGATATTATAAAAAGAATTTCACTGAGTGATAATACTATATGAAGGATCGACGAAATGGCTCGGTGCATAGAGAAACAAAGGGGAAGAGTATCAACTACTATATACAAATGTGACCGTTAGTTCTAAAAACCGCCCTTCGGGGCGTTGGTGGGCAACTTTGTAGGTGCGCAACGTTAATAAGATTGGTTCAGTTTCCCGCTAAATTGTCATTGTAAGTTTCTAACCTTCGGGTGAGTATTCTCTTTAAATGTAATTATTAAATAAATATATTATAATATTTACTAGTTTTGAGTATAGTCTTAATCAAAATTAATATATAATTATGCAAATGAATATCAACATGCAACGATTCTAATATTTTTCAAGTTTGTTATTTACAATTACCTTAACCTTAATCGACATTACACATAATACCCATGTTAATTATTTATATTTATAGTAAAATATGATTATTAATTTAAATTATGTTTCCTATTCCAATAGATTATACATCGTCCTATTGTTCAACACGATTTATTCAAAAAATATTTAATTTAACTCTGCCTGTGATGACGATTTGGTGAACAACTAGCATTGAGTCATCACTGCCGGTCCCAAGCTCGGATGAAAGAGGAGGGAATATAAACATGAATTCACTAAGATTCAAAAAAGATCGTAGAACCAACAATGATGAACAACATTTAATATGATCCGAAGACAACACCCGCATAATATTGATCAGGAAATGTTTGTTGTAGATTATATATTCGTTATTCATTGTTTTTAAATGTAACATTCTATTTTCTGTATGTAATAAACTGTTAATTACTAATTTTATTTTTGTTTATTTGTATATAAATTAATATCTACTTTTGAATTTAAGTGGAAACGCGCGCTTTTGTTTGCTGGTAAAGTAGAATTATTTATGATCATTTGACACCGTTTTAGTTCTAAAAACCGCCCTTCGGGGCGTTGTAACGTCCTAAAAATTTGTACGGAGTTGATACTCTTCCCCTTTGTTTCTCTATGGCTCGGTGTGTAGAAAACTCTTTATGTGACTACTTAAAAACATCTGAATTCGCTTCAACGTTTGACGCGTCAACATTACCAATAAACGAAGCTTTACTTTTAGTGTAGTTGCTTTCAAGACCGTTTGTAAATATACTTGAAATTAGTCAATTTAGTTATACTAGAAAGTTCAATCATTTTATTCATCTTAAAGTATTTACTTATTTGTTTCGTAATTTTGTAGCGTTAGTTGGTATTGAGGCGTCACATGTTCATAATGATTATCGATACGGCGATTCACGTATTTTTCATTATTTTCTTTCAAAGTAACGCCCACTTTTGTTTTGGTCTTAACTCGACGGGTAAGTTCTAATTGTTATAAATCGGTTATTACTAAACGTTATTAAAATTATAGCTTTAATTGGGATCTCATCAATTTATTAGATTGAGGGACCAAATTGAAATTGGTTACATTGGTAGATGCTGGTAGATCATATTGTCGGAAATCATAGAATTGTTGGTTGGAAGTCGTAATACTCAAATCATTGTAAATGAAAAGAAAATTTTCTTTGTCTGTTAGAAAACGCTAAAGATAAGGTCAAATGTACAGTTCATTTATGCCGTATTTGTGTTGATAAAACCAGTCGCAAAACTGAGTTGTAATACTAAGTAGATAATTAGTAAAATACGTATTAATTGTAAATATCTATTTCTTTTGCTTTCGTTTATGTTGATAAAATGTATTCAGTTAAATTTTACAGTTTTTTTCTTTTAGTACACATAGGTGTTTAACGGAACTAAATTTGGATTTCCTTTTATAAGTTATCTGTTTATGAACTATACGTTGAAGATTTGAATTTTATAATTTAAATGTTATACCGTTTGAGAAATTTTGATTAGAAAGATAGAAAAGAAAAGCTTTTATCTCAGATCGTCTTAATACTAGTGACATCACTATAACTTAAAGTTTCTTTTATGTTATTGTTATAATTAAATTGCCATGCTTTTTGGTTTATTTGTGTACATTGGAATTATATCTAAGCTGTCCGTTCATTTAAGGATTTAATTATTGTTTAATTAAATTTTGAAATCGGTAGTAGTCTTTATAGGATACCAAAAGAAATGATCCTAAATTTTCTTATTGTTTTAAATTTACCCGAGCAAATTAATCAAAATTAAATTGATAGATTTGAGCGATAAATTTACTTGTAGTAGATTGTTTTCTTGTTACATTAGCTTTGTAAAACCCAAAAATTGTTATTTGATGCATGTTTGGAAACTGATAAAAAAGGTGAAACGTTATTTATTAAATTAAAAAGATTTTTCGATGTAAAAGCTATACCCTTGACTAATATCATCTCGGCAATGGTAGGACAACACCTAGACTTTCTGGCATACTTAAAACAAGCTATATCAAATGTATTATTGAGTCATTCATTCATCCACATCATTTGGTCGCAAAAAACCTTGGTAAACGTTTGCATGAATCACTAAATTATATCATTCGAGCAATTAATAAAATCAAAAGAAATGCTTTGAATGAGAGATTATTTGCGCAACTTTGTTTGGAAAATCATGATGAATATAATCGTTGGTTATCTAAAAGTGTTTGAATCGCTTCTATTTGCTTTTTGATTGGAATTCCTGGAGAGCAAAAAAAAATGATTTGCGGCACAATTTAAGTGTTAAAAAAAAACGTCGTTTGTATGACTGATTTATTTGCCAGGTTTAACAAGACCAATTTGAAACTACAAGGTGACACATTATATCTAATCAAAGCTAAAAGTGTAATATCTGCGGTTTGTTGCAAAACTTTTGCTGTAGAAACAAAACTTGGGAAGAAGAGAATGTTCTCAGTTTCCAAATTTTTCAAAATTGCAAAATAGAAATAAAGATTTTGTTGCTTATTGTCAACATTTAACGGCGCTTCATTTAGACCGCAACCAAAAATTTGAGGATATTCTTCACTGGATATTCCCGACTGGGCGTTGAAGCCTTTTGCAAGTAGTCAAACTCAGAGTACAAATACAGGGGCAACTTATTGAATTATCCACAAATGAGGAGCTGAAATCAATGTTTAAACAAAGATACGACAACTTCTGGTTACAAAAACAGACCACAAATTTTATATCCAACATTATGGGTTATTCTACATAAGCTGTTAATTGCTTTTCCGTCTTCTTATTTACTAGAACGTTGATTCAGTGCCGTTAGAAAACTCCCCACAAAAAGAAAGAAACCGACTAGAAATGAGTACTAGTAGGAATTCGCGGTTGCTACTCACCAACATTGACCCGGACACTTATAACATCATGGGGTTCATCTAAGTCATTAAAAAAAAATGTATTTTAAAACAAAAGTTATAATTTCAATAATTACTTCTTCAACAAAATGTTGTATTTATATTTTATTTTTAGCCACTATTTACCATTCAAGACATCAAATTTGTAATTGTTCTATTATGCATTTATGTAGTTTTCTTACTCAGGGGTCCGAGAGCAAGTTTTGACTATGAAAAGTGGTCCGTGGATCAAAAGAGCTTGGAAACTACTGGTTTAAAGAACCATATTGTGGAAATTCTTATCTTCACGAATTTTTTGTAAATATAATCATCGTATTCTTGGATAATCAGCAGCTGTTAATGCTTGACTGTCGTGCAATCTATATAGATAGCATTTGTGTTTTTTTAATATACGCAACACTGAATTTTTGGAAGCTTTAATCTGCATTTCAATTTCCCCGGTAGAAGTTTCCGGATCTACATTTACACTGCTTAAAACCAATTCTCTCTTTGTTGACTGTTTCTTCTATTTTCTTTATTGGGTTTTGGAAAGCAACCGTATTGTTGCCAATTCATGTCAAACCTTTTAAATAATGTTATGTCTGATTGTCATTATACAGCTAAAAAGCTACTGCAGATTTATTTGATATTTCGATTGGAGAATAATGTTCTTTTATGTTATTCATAATTTATGGCATACAAAATTTTTTATGCATAATGGTGTTTATAGTTCATAGTGATTATACTATTTATTTACACGCTTTGTTTTTAAGTTAAAACAAATCATATGTTACATTAAATTAATCAAAAAATTTCTGTTTTTCAAATGTGCAAAAATACTACATGACTCCAGAGCTTAATTATTTACGTAAAATTTGAGAACACCAATTTAAAAAAGTTCAAAACATGTCCCAAAAAAGCAAATTCTATTTTTTTATGCAATAACAAATAACTGTTTAAGAAGACAAAAACAAATTTAGGATTTTTTTATTTTATCGTTAGTCACATTTTAAACTTCAGCACTGTTTGTTACTAAGCAAACCTTATCTCATTTAATCGAATCTCTATCTCTTATAAAAACAAAGTTATCCATTTTATCCTACTTTAAGTGGGAAATTCTGTACAATACACTCTGGAGTAATTTTGAATTTAAGTATTTGGATTTTTACGGTTGCATTTATATTATTAATACGTTCTTTTTGTCTACGTCGTGATGCTAATCCTTGATTTTTGTGTTTTTCAAAACTTCTTAGATGGAACTTAAAACGAAAAAAAAGGTGTGCACCACAAATTCTACACAAATAGCTGAAGCTATCGATTCGTCCAAATTTAAAACTACGAGCAGCTACAGAACATTTGTAAAGTGCTGTTTGTAAACATAAAAAATAGATAAAGGTTAAAACTAGGTGAAGAAAAACAAAAGTAATCTGCTAAGTGTGCCATTCAGAAGTAAGGATCAGAAAAACTAAATTGTAATTTTCAGAACGTGTATAAAAATATAGTAGTATAAGTGTTTTTTGATAACAATCACCGAATGATAACAATATCCAAAAAAAAAATGTTTATTTGTTAGAGAGCAGTAAATACATGCAGCGTGTATGTGATTAACAGGTTGTTAATTTACAAGATAAACTCAGCATCAATACAAGAAAAAATATCAAAATAATTGTCAAAATAAAAATTTTTATAAAATGTTTAAAAAAGCAAAATTTTGAGCCAACGGACTTATAGCATTAAATAGTTTGTTGACATCGTTAATAAAAAGAAATAAAAAATAACGTTATAACACATGAAAACAACCATAAGAGACACTTACTGTCGACACCTTTGATATTCTAGTCCGGAAAATGAGTGACCTTCGGCTAGTATAAACATAGTGTTGTAGCGCCAAATTTAATTTTTTTTAGTAGAATGCCTTTTTTTAGACAACAAATTGGTTATTTTAACTGTTACTTAGATCTAATTAAAATGTTAATTATTGTTTATGTATTTAAAAAAATTCTGGCCATTCAATAAATTTTTAAACTAGAATTTTCTTATTGGAAAAGAATGCTTTGTTATTTAGTTTAGTCTGTATTATTGATATTATTTATGTTTTTAACTCATTACACAATGCGTCTAACAATACATATTGTTAATTATTTAGTTATTGCAGTCAATCATTTATTGTGCATTTAATATTGTGCCCCCACTTAAGGGTTGGTTATTGTTAGCGCGTCATGCGCATAAGGCACGAGCTTATATAGGGATGAACCATGTAAAAACGGAGAGTCGACAATAGTAACTCAACCAAGTAACTTCAAACTTAAAGATTGTAAATTATTGTACATAAAAGATAGTTAGGAATAAAAACAAAAAAAATCGATAGAAGTGTTCTCAATTCTTAACATGGTCCTTCGAGCCGGATAAAAAAGTGAAAATTACCAACGATCTGTCCACTAAATAACGCGGTGCTACCTTCCACAAATAATTAAAAAGTGAGGTTGTTCATCAGCAAAAAGTGCAGTTAGAATAATATAGAAACAACGATTCCTGTCCACTACATACGCGGTGCCACCTTCCACGAAGCAGCAAAACGTGAGGTTGTCCATCAGCGGAGAGTGCAGTAAAAGTTAAAGAAATCAAATTCTGTAAGTACCTACTATCTTTTATATCCTATTGTCTTTATTCCAATTTTCTATTTGTGTCAATCAACGTTATTAAACATGGATCAACAATTATCTACATTAAGAATTCAAAGAGGTTATTTTAAAACGACATTAACTAACTTTAAAAAATATTTAGAAAAAATTAACATAAATGAGTTACATGATATAACAATAGCTCAATTAGAAACGCGTCTTTTAAAAATAGAACCATTAATTGACGAATTTAACAAAGTTCATTTGCAAATCAAAACATTAGATAATAATGATAGTGAAGAACTGGAAGACGATCCAGAATTAGAAATCTTTGAAAATAGTTATTTCGATAGCATTGCAAAAGTAAAATCTATAATTTTAAACGCTCGTAAGTCAGATAAATGTTCAGCAGATGTCTCGTTAGTAACAAATAATTCATTAACTCAGGTACGATTACCTACAATTAATCTTCCAACATTCAGTTCCGCGTACGATCACTGGCAAGAGTTTCATGATTCTTTTAAATCGTTAATTCATGATAATGTTAACTTAAGCGAAATTCAAAAATTTTATTACCTAAAATCTTGTTTAAAGAATGAAGCAGCACAAACTATTCAAAACATTGAAATTACAGAGTCAAATTATCAGGTTGCGTGGGATTTACTACGGGAACGTTTTGAGAATAAGAGATTAATCGTAAATAGTTATATTAAGGCAATAGTTGAATTTCCGCGAATAGTAAAAGAAACTCATTCGAATTTACGACAATTATTTGATACGGTCACAAAAAATATTCGATGTTTAAAAAATATTGGTCAGCCGACGGAACATTGGGATTCTATTCTTATTTATATTATAGTTTCTAAACTGGATTCATGCAGTAGAAAAGAGTGGGAAGCAATTGCAGTATCACAAGGGTTGCCTACTATGAACGAATTAAATAAGTTTTTAAAAACTAAATGTCAGATTTTAGAAACAATCAAAATTAATAAACCGGAAATGTACGTTAACCAGTCTAGGTCCAAAACTGAAACTCATTCAAATTTTGTAGCAACACATCAACATCAAGTTTGTAGCTTTTGCAAAAAGTCACATTTAATCTACAATTGTGAAGAATTTCTAAAATTAACAATTAATAATCGAATTACAGAAGTAAAAACCCGTCAATTATGTCTAAATTGTTTACGTCAAAATCATTTAATTCGAGATTGCAGATCACATGTAAATTGTAAAAATGTAATAGAAAACACAACACCTTGTTGCATATTGAATATAACAAAACAACCCCATTAAATAACGAAGTAACACAAATTAGCAGTAACGAACCATCTACGAGTGGGATTCATGATACCACTGTAATTAATAATAATTCACAAAATTTAGTAGCAAACAATACGCAGTATAATACATACTTCTCCCAAGTTTTGTTATCAACAGCCCGTGTAAATATAAAGAATAATCAAGGTCAATTTTACGAATGTCGAGCATTATTAGATTCAGGTGCGCAATCTAACTTCATAACGGAAGATATGTGTGAACAATTAAATTTAAAGAAATCAAAACTAAATGTATCTATTACAGGAATAAATCAATCTAATTTTAAAGTAACTCATACGGTTAACGTAAACATTTATGCACATCACGGAGGTTATAAGGCATCCATTGATTGTCTTGTTTTAAAAAATATTACAGAACCGTTGCCATCAAGTTCGTTTAATGCAAATCTATTAAATATTCCTTCCAACATTACTTTAGCTGATCATTCTTTTAATATTTCGGATAAGATAGATTTATTAATCGGTTCATCTATATTTTACAATTTACTTTCGGTTGGTCAAATCGCTTTAGGAAAAGGATTTCCAATTTTACAAAAAACACAATTAGGATGGATTATATCGGGTCCTTTAAACTGTCAATCATTAGCAGCAAATACGGTATTACAAAACTATTTATGTCTTGAAAACATTAAACTAAACGTGCAAGTAGAGAAATTTTGGTTATTAGAGGAATGCAATAATACTTTTAACAAACTATCCGCAGAAGAATTACAATGCGAAGATTATTTTAAAGAGACAACAAAACGGGATCCCCTGAGCGGTAGATTTATAGTTAGAATACCTTTCAAAGAAAATGTGTCATTGTTAGGCGATTCAAAAGAAAGCGCATTAAAACGGTTCTACAACCTTGAAAGACGATTTCGACAGAATTCTAAGTTAAAACAAAATTACGTTGAATTTATCGATGAATATGAAAAATTAAAACATATGTCCGAATTAACTAATAAGGACGAGGAAACGTCTAATCCAAATTTTTATTTACCCCACCACGCAATCATCCGCGAATCTAGTCTTACCACTAAAATTCGGGTAGTCTTTGACGGTTCAAATAAAACTAGCACCGGGATATCTTTAAACGATACGCAAATGATTGGACCTACAATTCAAAACGAATTATTTTCTATTTTAGTTAGGTTTAGGATGCACACTTATGTAGTGACTGCCGACATTACTAAGATGTACAGGCAGATTATAGTTGATAAGCGAGATAGGCAGTTTCAGCGAATTTTCTTTAGAAAACATGAAAATGAACCTGTAAAATGTTACGAATTGAATACCGTTACATACGGAACATCATCTGCTCCCTTTTTGGCGATTCGCTGCTTACACCAATTGGCTTCAGAATTTTCAGCATCTAATCCACATACAAGTCAAATACTTAAAAAAGATTTTTACGTAGACGATTTACTCAGTGGCGGTGAAACGAGCGAAGACATTAAGCGAATTTATTGCGAATTAACCGAAATTTTAAGTTCTGCCGGCTTTGAACTCCGAAAATGGACCACAAATTGCTCTGAAGCATTAAATTTTATAAAAAACAATTCAAACACAGAATCGAATGTGTTACCCATTTGCGAAAATACAGAAACCAAAACATTAGGGATTTGCTGGAACTCAATTGCGGATATTTTTCAGTATGAAATAAAATTAAACAATAAAAAAAAACGAAACTCAATGGCCGTCCGAAAACATAGTAAATTACACATTTGACAAAAGTAGTTTAGAAGCGCGAAAAACAGTATGTTTACTAACCAAAACAAATAAGTTTGACATATTTTCTAAATATTCAAGTTTAGATAAACTAAAAGTAGTTTTTGCATGGTGTTTACGCTTTGTACACAACTCACGAAAAAGAGAAAAAATATGCGGACCAATCACCGCAACGGAATTAGATAATTCTTTATTATCACTAATTAAGATTGCTCAAAAGGAACAATATGCAAGTGACTTAATGTTTATCACAAAGCATGGAACTGTTTCTTCCAAGAGTCATTTGCTATCAGTAAATCCATTTACTGATCATAATAATTTATTACGAGTAGGCGGGAGATTAAACAACGCGAACATTAGTTACGATAAAAAATTTCCTATGATTTTACCATCACAACACAATCTCACCTCAATGTTAATTAAAAACGAACACGAGAAATTGCTGAATGGAGGTACTCAGGCAACTTTATCTTCTATTCGCGAGAGATTTTGGATAATTTCTGGAACAAATGCGGTAAAAAAAATTCTGCGACAATGCATAAAATGTTTCCGGGTAAATCCCATAAAACCAAATTACTTAATGGGTTCATTACCAACAAATCGAATTGAACCAAATCCTCCATTTATGAATTGCGGAGTAGATTATGCTGGTCCATTTCTTATAAAGGATCGAAAGGGTAGAGGCGCGAAGCTAATAAAAACGTATGTATGTTTATTCGTATGCTTTTCTACGAAGGCAATACACTTAGAGCTTGTCAGTGACCTGCCCACTGAATGTTTTCTTGCTTCATTAAGACGTTTTGTGTCCCGTAGAGGAAAACCACTTAACATTTATTCTGACAATGGGTGTAATTTTGTAGAAGCAAACGCTGAATTAAAAAAGATTTATGAACTGTTAGATATAAACAAAATTCCAATTAGCAACTCACTAAGTAAGGAAAACATCACATGGCATTTTATTCCTCCCAAAGGACCACATTGGGGCGGTCTTTGGGAAGTAAGTATTAAGTCGATGAAAAATCATTTAAAACGAATTTTAAGTAACGCTCATTTAACCTTTGAAGAATTCTACACCATATTGACACAAATAGAATCTATCCTAAACTCTCGACCTTTATCCCCGTTATCCAATGATCCAAATGATAGCAATCCTTTAACCCCAGCGCATTTCCTTATCGGAAGATCCTTAGTAGCGGTACCAGATCCAAATTTGATGGACATTCCGGAAACGAGATTATCAAAATTTCAACGCGTTCAACAGTTAACGCAACATTTTTGGAATCGTTGGAGTAAAGAATATTTATGCACACTCCAAACCAGAAATAAATGGAAGCAACATGGTGATTCTACAGTAATCCAAGGTGCTATGGTTGTAGTGCGAGAAGATAATTTGCCGCCACTCAAATGGCAATTAGGACGAATCATCGAGGTCCATCCTGGTAAAGATGGTGTAGTTAGGTTGGTGACCATTAAACTATCGACAACGACAGTGAAACGGCCTGTTACTAAAGTGTGTGTGTTACCAATTAACAATTAGTGTCAAGTGTCACAAACTCATTTAGTTTAGTTACCTACCTAAAGAAGGTGATAGTTTTAAATACGTAAATATATAAGACGTAGTTATTTCATGTTCAGTAATTGAAAGTTTACTTTCAAGGTGGCCGGCTTATGTTAATTATTTAGTTATTGCAGTCAATCATTTATTGTGCATTTAATATTGTGCCCCCACTTAAGGGTTGGTTATTGTTAGCGCGTCATGCGCATAAGGCACGAGCTTATATAGGGATGAACCATGTAAAAACGGAGAGTCGACAATAGTAACTCAACCAAGTAACTTCAAACTTAAAGATTGTAAATTATTGTACATAAAAGATAGTTAGGAATAAAAACAAAAAAAATCGATAGAAGTGTTCTCAATTCTTAACACATATATTAACATAAATATAAATTGAGTACTGGCATTATTTTTTTCACTATAATTACGAAATGGTTTAACATAAGCATAATTGTTTGTATTGCACCCGAGTACTGCATTCGTAAATCCTTGACGTTTATCATAAAAAAATACAAAATAATTTAAAATATAACTTAACTTGTCAGAAACAAGAGCTAAACGATTGCCATATTCTTATGTGGGCAAGCATTTTTTTTGCGCGGGAAACTACTGAGTGTCTCTTATGGTTGTTATTATGTGATTATGATGTTTAATACACTCTTCTAAGAACTACACAATTCTTCTCAGAAATTTGTTGACACCAAAAATAATACTAACGTTATCACATAAGATGTAGTTAATTTAAGTTGTTATTCTAAAAACGCACTTTCCAAAAAAATTCTCGAAGATAACGTATTTAAAGATATAAGAAATAAGTAACACTGCAAAATAAAGCTAAATATGCAAAGCAATGATAAAATTTTGCACTCTAAACAAGCGTATTGTGAAAACTCAGCTACAAAATTCATACAAAATAAGTTGTTGTTCATGTACAGAAACAAACCTGACAAGAAAATTGATAACATAAACCGAAATTATAATTACTATAAGCGGTGTTTTTTATGTAGTAGCATACGTACCTGTTCTTTAATAAAGTGATAATATTACCCGATTGATAACATTATCTGTGATTCCAAAAAACGGTGTGCATTGTAATACCAAGAATGAGTTACAATACTATTATTCAACTATAACAGTGTTTGTAAAAGCCTTTGATCGTGGCTACAAGCTATAGTGTCGTTCTAAAATTGTTACAGAATTTAGAGTTTTAGCCTATAAAAATAAAAATAACCATTTATGCTAATCATTTCTTTGATCAACAGTACTTATCCATACTTCAAACATTTTTTAAATAATCTTAATATATGAAACAAAGTCGGATTTGTTCGAACACTTATAACTCGAGAACTGCTAGACCGATTTTTATGGTTTTTGTTTTGTTGGATTTGTTTCCGTCCCGAATAGCAGAATAACTATTAAAAACATTGGAAAAATGACGAAAAAAGAAAATAAATTAAAGAACGTATTTTAATAAAGGTATAGAATAGTGTCAGTTGAAAAAGGATTGAGATATTTATTGGTTGTCAAATATTTATACGTGCGTTCACAAATTTATATCAATCTCCTTAAGTATAGAACAAATAATAAATGAACAAATGACTTAATTAAAAAAAAAACAACAACTGTCAAATCGATTGGTCTCACTTTTACGCCGCGAAAGTTGTCTGTGATTTGTTTTGTGAGGATTATTATAAATTTGTTAAGATGCCGCGACCAAGAAGAAGCAATAATGCTATTTTAACGGACAAGCTAGGAAAACTGATTCTCAAAGAAGAACAGAGTAAGAGAAAGCAGAAACTAAACACAATGAAAAGAAATTTAACGGAAAATTAAGATAAAAAAAAATAAAAAGCTTTAAGAAACAAATAATAAGAGCTTACTTAGGAAGTCTAAAAACATCGATGATAGATAAGGTTCCTCTCATATGACAGATGAAGAAACGAAAGATTCATTTTGTCTATACTCCTTAAAACGTGGATTCAGTGTAACAAGTGCAAACAATGGGCACACGAATCGTGTTAGTCTTTATTTATATAATATTTCAGTTCCTCATATAAACAAAAATATATTTTGTCTTAGTTTCTTTTTTCAATATACACTGGGTTTCAAATAAAATGCACCATATAGAAGGAGTTGACGTGGAGAGCTGAAATTTTGTATGTAAAACTGTTATATATGGACAAATAAATGATTAAAATTTGAAATGAAAATGTTGATATATACAAAAAATATACATGGTATTATCAACATCTCTACGTTTCTTTCATTTTTATTTCTGAACCCTTATCGTTGTAGTTCTTCAGATTTCTTTAGATCTAGTTATCAGTTGTCATTGTTTGTAAGTGTCTGAATGCCACGAGTTCGCAGACAAGGTAATTTTCAACAATTAACGCCTTTTAAGAGAGGGCGAATTATTGGTTTGCAGGAAGCTGGATTGGGATATTGTGAAATTGCCAGAAGATTAGGACGTACTCATTCAACAATATTAAGAGCATGTCGAAGATGACAGGAGGAACCGTTGCAAACACGACATAATATGGTATAATATGTTTCAAGTTTGTTTGTTTTTGAAATTATAATGTTGGATTAAATATATGCATTCTTTGTTTTTTTTACTAATGAATATTATCTTCAATAGTTTTAGACTTTGTTACATTTGACCCCCGTACATGTTACAATTGTCACACCTGCGGGTACGTTTGTAACATTCTACCCCACTACATTATATTTTTTTCTTGTTAATGAGTGGAGCTACATTATCAATATTAATTCATTCTGTTTGGCCCACATATGTAAATGAATTATTTTTTCTTAATTTTACAGGCACCTAATTAAAAAAAAATTCTGAACAAAAATTGTTTCAACTCTCTTTACGTTCTGTTTAAAGTAGAATGTTAATATTCGGGCTTGCCGTAGATACTTAAAAGTTTCCATTTTTGACGTAGTATTAAATTAATAGTAATTATTGTAAATAATGTTTGCCCTTTGATCTCCTGAAATTCAATCAAACACTGATAACTTTGTTTGTAATCATAACCTAATAACCCTAATACTAAAGAATATGCCATATCGTCCGGTTTTAACATTAGTTAAAACTTACACTAACAATAAGTTGATTAAAGTTAAAACAATGTATGCGAATAAAATTAAAGTATTTTATACCTACATATTTAACTACGATGTAACGATCTGTAAGTAGTTGGGAATCAAATAGTTGCAATAACAATGCACAGAGAAACTATTTACTTCGGGGACCGGAAAAAAGTGACCCGTTTGTTTACTTTTTTAATGGATATTTACTTTGTTACTTTTATATTACAGGGTCACATGGTTTAAGAATAATCTCGATCTCACATTATTATCCAATAAAGTACAAAACTTAAACATATTAATTTCAAAAAACTTTTTTGTTTTTTGTTAGTCCAGTTACTGTTCAAAACAACGTTCTTTTGATTGTAACCACAATACCTTATATAAATTACACAATAAATACCTTGATATATTAACGCATTTAACCATAAGTTCATGCTTCAATCATGCAATATGTTCCAATATAAGTCAATATTGTTGACCCGCGTTATAAAAATGTAATTAGAGTACGTTATTTGTTAAACAGATAATAAACTGTAGGTAAAACACGTTTGTTAATTCAATATTGAATTAACTTTTTCATTGAAAATTGAAAATGGACCAATATTTAGAAAATTAATAAAAAAAATTTTTACTTGTATTTTTAGGTGTTTTCTTTCCTGTGTTTTTTTCGAATGTTTTCTTTTTCTGGGAGTTTTTTTATGTGACTTTTTTTTCAGTGGCCTTTTTTCCTAAATTCGTAAGTACTTGCCGATAATTAGAAAAGGTAATAAAATGCATTAGCTTTTAATAAAAAATCTGTTTTACCCAAAAGCTTATAAGACTTCATATCTAATACTAGTTACTATTTATTTGCTATGTATACAATGCGTTCAAGATAAAGAGAGTCAGTATGAAGTTCTTAAAAACGGTTACAAAAACCAAGTGATGTCTGGGTATTAAATTATTTGTAAAATAAAAATACATTATTAAATTATTTATGTTTTCACGGCGTTATAATTAACGTCAAAGCAAAAACATACATGATTGCAGCTTTTAATAAGCTTTAAAATGATGTTTTTTTAAATTTAATTAATTTGTTTTTGAGTAACCAACTCTATTTTTCAGGTTTTAACCGATGTACCATGCATGTTCCTAGAACTCATTTTTTATTTTTCGCGCATCTAATGTAGTACTAACAATTTTGTTAGCAATGTAACATACTTACATACTAAGTTTGATAATCATAGTGAACTGCTTTGTAAAAGAAGTGTGAAGTGATATAAAACTAAAATTGCATTGCTTTACTTTTATCTTCAAGGGAGATTACTTATTAATAGGTTGCAACTTAAAACCTAGTGGTGTGTATCAGAATCAAAAATTTTTTTTGTAACATAAACATGTTTGTCAGAATAAATTTACGATGCACGTTAGTCTGGGCCGTTTTCACTTTTTTCGAATTTTCCGGGAGGCTTATTGCGAAAAGGCTTGTAAACTTACCTATGTGAAATATTATTTCATTCTGATGAGTTCTTCTGCTTTCGGATTGTAGTCAAAGTTTCGAATATTTTCGAGTTTTTTGTCGTTTTCGGGGTAAGTTGCCGTATGGTGATTAGCGATTAGATTCAAATAATTTGTAAGCTTTTGATTACATCAGAAATTTGTAACCCGTCGTAACTTGCTTTACGCCGCAGCGCTTACACTTCCGTGGAGCAGAGTGTTTTTTAAGTAAAAGGTGTGTTGCGCTCGTTTCAATAAGGGTCGTACTAGTGAAAAATGGAAATGTCCATTCTTAAGTGACACGTGTGATTTAAAAGATGTGTCGCCGACATATGAAGATGTTATGAAGTTCTATGCGTGAGTCCGCCGCAAAATAAAAACCAAAACACAAAGAAAAAGTCTACGTATAAGAAAATAGAAGACATTGTGGTGCCAAAAATTGCAGAAATATGGTGTTAGACTTCTATTTCGACCATGAAACATGTGCAAGTCATGTTAAAAGCACATCACCTTAAAAACCAAAATCTTCTAAAAACAGATCCAAAAATAGCCGAGAAGAAATTAGAAGAGTTCCGCCGCACTAGTAAAACTTTGTTTGGCACTTCCTCTTGCAAATGAAAAGATTTATTTAAATGTATTGTTATCGAGAGAAAAAACTACCAAAATAGCAAAGTTTTCCTATCGATCAACGATCGGCAAGGAAAATGTTCATTAGAAGTATAGATCCTGTTACTACAAAAAAACTAACTTACATTTTAAAAAGAATATTATTAAAGGATCCGCATCTCATGTTTGCCTTTTATCGGAATCAGAATGCACTACTTCGGGGGAAGATGATAAATTCGAGTAACCAAAGCAAGCTGAAACAACGGCGCCTAATATTAAACAGCTTTCTCTCTAAAAGTCTAAGCTATGATTTGCTTTCAAAGACTTGTGACAAATTTGGTGTTTCAGATAGAGCTGAGGCAGCCATTGCCTCAACAGTATTGCATACTTCCACTGCTGAAGTAATTGATAAAAATTAGATTTGTCGGAACAGAGCCAAATCAAGAATTTGTGCCATAAAACGTCCCAAAAACTTTGAAGTACCTGCTTTATACTTTGATGTACAAAAAGACAGAACATTGATTTTATTTAAAAAAACGTGAAATGTCCAAAAAGACCATTCTTGAAGAGCACATTTGGTTGACAAAAAAAATCAGAGACTAAGTTTTTGGGTTACATTTCACTAGATTCTGGCACTTTCAAATGTATCGAAAAAGGAATAACCGACTTCTTCATCGAAGAAGAAACTTTTATAGACAGTTTGCTAGCGGTAGGGTGCAATGGTACTAATGTGAACGTGAAAAAAAGCACAATTCGTCTGCTTGAAAAACGATCAAACAGACCTCTACACTGAATCGTCTGTCTTCTACACATAAATGAACTGCTTTTTCGCCATTTATTCCTTCATATTGATGGAAGCACATCAAGATCCCAGACATATTGTGGAATCATCGGTAAAAATCTAGAAAACTGTGAGAAAAAGCCTGTTGTTAAATTACAACTAATTCGCGAGGCGTTGACCGAGGTATCGGCAAATGCTGAAGATCTTAGCACTGATCAAAGATATCTGTACAGAATTGTATTAGCGGTAACAACATGTGAATTTCTTATTGATTTGGGAAACAATTCTCCAGGGAAAATGTCACATGCTCGATGGCTAACTCGCGCTAGCAGAATTATACGTTTGTAGGTTTCAATGGAATTGTATTTTATTTTAGGAGTATATATTATTAGACCCTTTTTACCTTGATGTAATGACTAAGATAAAAAAAATGGCGTGGTCACCACACGAGTTTCCTATACGGAATGATGAAGAAATGTCTACATAATTTTTTTAAGGTTTTGTTGGGATAAAAACACTTTGAAGTGTTATGTACACCATGTATGTACACGTTTGTATTGACTTCTAATACAACTACTTATTAGAATGTTTTCAAACTTAATTCTTAAAAACATTAAACTTAATTCTTAAAAAACATTAAGTTTAAATGTATTCCCCTTAATTATTATGTTTTTAATTGTTTTTTCAGTGCTCAAAAGCTATGTGCGGAAAAATTGCAATGTCGTACATAGGTTTTCAACTTTACAAGTTTTCTATAGTTTTGTCCTATAAGTTAAAAAAAATGTTAAGCCATTTTTATTTTTCAAAAAAAAGTATTTCCTTATTGAAATTTCAAACATTAAAAAACGTACGAATGTGATACTTTAACTAAGAAATTTACAAACAATCGGCCGTGGTCTAATGTATCCAATGGTCTTTCTAAGGTCACTCTTTACGCTGGCTGCCATTTCTAAAAATTTGGAACAATCGCCGCCGCTTTAATTAAAAAAATTGCTAAGGTTCAACGGTATTCTAAGAAATACAAACAAGAAATGTCATTCAAGAACCAAAATTTAATTATTTGTTTTTTCTAAAAAAAATCATCGCAGGCAGGATTCGAACCTAGATTATATATGAAATTCACTTTAAATTATAAATCAAATATCTAACAAACTGTTAATGTTAGAAAAATTTTTATTTGAATAAATTGTTAGGAAGAATTATTTCTCTAAGAAACTGTTAAAATAATTCCAATAATTTAAATACGTACATAATTATATAAGAAAAACTGTTAAAGATGGCGGATACACCCATTTGCAGTTTTTGTATCAGATCCATCTTTTGATAAAACCCAGATAATCTAAAAAGCCAGCTTCATACCAAATTTCAAGTTACTAGGACTCTTCTTTATATACATTATAGTTAGACAATGACTGCGCTAAAATTGGAAACAATTTGGATGCAAAACTCGAGTAGTTTTGGATGCAAACGCAAAATTGACATATTTGGCGCTGCTTTTGTTAATATTACAGATTTCTAAGTTACAGATCAGTATATTCTCTTACAGTAATCTATAAAGATACAGTTTCAGAGATTTGGAAAAGACATACGTTCTTTTTTATTACATGTAAAATAACTTTGAAAGAAAATTATATTTATGCACGATAACACTTATGTTATGAATTACGGTTTACATAAACAACTGGTATTCTGAGAAACATAATTATTCCTCTAATAGAAGACAATGTTATAATTGAATGTACAGTTTCTAATTTGTATATATCTGTTTATAGTATTCGAGCGATCAAAACAATAAAATAAACTACCAAATTTACAAAATTTCTACTCAAATTTGATATAAATTATATTAAAGTTAACTAGTTAATGAATACACATGGTGATAAAAAAATTATAAAAGATAGTTTGGGTGGGCAGGCATGTTTAGCTAAGAATGGTCATTTTATGTCAATAAACAGAAATATTCTACATGTTTCTGTTTATTGACATAATAAAAACACATCCGGGATCTGGTATATTGTATACTTATTTGTTAGAAAGCAGTAAATACATACAGCGTGTATGTGATTAACAGGTTGTTAATTTAAAAAGTGAAATCAAAGCGTATATACAAGCAAAAAAAATTTTATAAAACGTTTAAAAAAAGCAGCATTTTGAGCCAACCGATCTGACGCATTAAACAATTTGTTGACACCGTTAATAAAACGAAATCAAAAACAACGTTATGATGCTTCATTCACTGTTCTAAAAACTACACAATGCTTCTCGATCACATAAGACGTAGTTAAATGAATTTGTTATTATATGAAGGCACGTGCTTTCCAAGTTATTTCACAAAGATAACGTATTTACAAATGTTAAAATAATGTACCGTTTCGTAAATCAGTCAAATTATTTTAACAAATAAATAACACTGCAAAAATAAGATAAATATGCAAAACAACTATTTTTAGAGTACAATGATAAAATTTTTCACTCTAAACAACCGTATTGTGAAAATTCAGTTCAAAAATGCATACAAAATAAGTTATTGACCATGTATAGAAACAAACCTGAGAATAAAATGATAACATAAACCTAAATTATGATTACTATAAGCGACGTTTTTTCTATCTAGTAGCATGCGTCCGGATTGTTACTTTAGTAAAATGATAACATTACCCGATTAAAAAAATTATCCGTGATTCCTATAAACGGCGAGCGCTGTAAGTAATTCATACGAAAATTTCGTTCTGAAGTCCGACTCTTTGAAGCATCGCCCTGAATTTATTGCTAAAGATACATCTAAAGTGCTAATAACCTTGTATATTTATATTTTATGTGGCTTTTGAGTAGTATAAAAATTTAAAAAAAATTAAATGAGCACATCTTCGTTGGCTCCGGCTTAAAAAGAAAATTAAACAAAGTAAATGAAACAAACCACTCAAACGATTATAATTTTATAGAAACGTTTGCAGGATTTTATTAATTCTATATTTTGTTTATAAACAGAAATTAAAATGTACGAATTATTCTTGCAAACTCAGAGTTTTAAGAATCAAAGCAAGTTAACTGGTAAAACATTGCTTTGCACGTATGTCGAAACTAATAGCGTGTGTAAGTAGCTTACTTGTGCCGCTATCGATTGCAATCTTTTAATAACCAAAAACGGTTTGAGGTTTTGCATTTAATTATTACCTTGTTTTCACTATCGCTATCTAACATGACTAAAAAATCTGTTTCCATATAAAGCTATCTCATTGTCTAACTATAATGTATATAAACAAGGGAAGGACTTTTGATTTGAGAGTTGTTGTGGGTACATTGTTACACACACACACTGACACCCAAAAAATTTTTTTAATTTCAAAATCACTCCGGAGGCAGAAGATGCAAACCGATTTAAAACATACTTTAGATATGATTTAAGGACATCATTAGGCACCCTTTTCGCGATAAGTCCCAAACGAATTGAACTATTTTTTTTTTCATTAAAATCGGCCCATACTAATGCACGTGCTTATCTTATCTACTAAATATGCGATATGTTTCAAAAAAACACCCGTGGCGATTTAGGCGAAAAGATGTTTTGAACATTACTGTTTACAAATTATCTAAGAATTTACTTTCACCGCAAATCTATTGCTTTTAAAGACTACCTACAATTTTTTTTAAATAGCACATAAAAAAAAGCGGCGTTAAGAAACTGAAATGCATGATCGTACGCTACTGTAGTTTAATCGCGGCTAAAGGGGCGGTATTTTACATAAATGCGTTCATGCGCCGTTCTTCTTTTTAGCTGGTTATAGTTATAGTTGAACCAGTATTTGAACATGTTTGACTATATCATAAAGTATTTTTTGAAATTCTTGTGTTTTCATTACATCTTAGTTATTTTATATGTAAATAATGTAAGGTTGTATAAAATTATAATATCTACCGAGATCTGAGATAAATCTGCTATTTTGGATTTTCTTAATATTCTCGGTTTAATTTTTTTCAATTTTATAATAATAAGAAACTATTATCATGACTAAACTTGAAAGATTTGCCAGTGTCAATCTTTGTTATTGTCTTTTCAATACTCCATCTCTATTTATTTATATAAACTCTAATAACCTTTCGGTTTGTATGATATACACTATTATATTTTTAGATGTCACTCCTTGAGCGTTTTTTCACACTTTAATAAAATGTATACGTTTTTTATTGTCGGTAATTGTATAGTGATTTTTTTTAAGTTGTTTATTCCAATACTTAAAACATGTTAATTTGGTTTTATAAATAATTTTGTTTGTTAGATACACTTAAAACTTTGTGACATTAATTTGAAAATAAAGAAATATGAAATAATGATAAGTGATCAATGTGATCAGTGTTATTTTTAAAGTAATTGCAATGTTGCTGACTTGTTATTTTTTAATTTCTATGAAACTTTTTTTTCCGTCGATCGTTCATTAATACTTGTATTAACGTATAATAATGTATCAAAAGTAGTGCGGTAATAGCCCCTATTACCGCACTACTTTTAAACCAATGAAATCAACGAATTTCTATTAACGCTCGATTTTTTTCTAACCAATAAAATCGTAGAAGAGAATTAAGATTTTTATGAGGTTACGTATATTGTATTAGTTAGCGTTTTTAAATAAAACATAATTTAAAAAATTCACCTGTGCATTATTATAATTAAACATTTCCAATAATTGTAGGTTAACTAACCTGATCACTAAAATGAAAACAAAATGATATACTTTGGAGTTACCAAGATGCTAAAAGAAGCTGATAAATGAAGTCATTAACAATAATTGTGGTCTACATCATCTGACTATTTTATGAGCACACAAATTGTCAATTCGTTTTTATCGATGATTTTCAGTTGCTTTTGCGGATATCAAAGTTGTGATGTTTGTATGTTGTATAAAATGGTATATAAAAACAATTATAAACAGATTTTAGTTTATAACATAAATAACAACGTATATTTTGTATAAACCAATACTTATCATATAACTGTGTTGTAGTGATACTCGTGTACTTCTTTTGCATACATACCGAAAACATTACGTATTTATAAAAATAAGACAGAGCATTTAGTAATCGTTACTTTCTTCGACATTATCTTCTTCATCTAAGCAAATACTTCTCTGACATTTGCACTAATTTGTAAAACATTGCTCACTATGCTTTGCTAAACAACATATAAACTTTCATCAGATTCAAATTGTATCGATAAGTTAGTGAACAGCATTTTTTTAGTAAATCATAGACTAAAAAGATTTACTAAACAATTGTGTTACTAAAATTTAGCTTTTTGCATGCTGTTCATTTAAAAACTACAATGTGGCACATTATGTTATGGTTAATATGACAAATCTTTAATACCAACAAACGATTATGAATTTCTCGTGTGTACATACCAGATCCTTTTCTTTAAATTGCCATTACGTAAATATTGTTATGAACAAAAGTAACACAACAATATGATAGAAAATATATATTTAATCTATAAGTAAGTGAACTAAAATGTTTATTGTTAAAACTTTCTTATCTACAGAAGTAAATATGTATTAAAATTACCATTGTTTTTATCGTAGATTTTTAATGTTTCCTGGTTAGCCTATAGTTTTATTCCTAATAACAATATTCGTCATTTATGAACCATTTTTTAGAGTATAAACACTTTTATTGCTTTATAAATAATTTTGATTTGCTTTTTACATCTAGTTCAGTTTCTGTGTACAAAGAAAACAATCCCACGATTACCTTTCGGCTGATAAAGAGAACTTTTTAATGTTTCGAGATGTAATTTTCTGCGATTTCCTAGCATACTTTTAATCACATAAAACTAAAAAAATTTTGCAATTTCAAAACTAATTATAATCAATCCGATTAAAATTTAATTAACGCGTTGAGGTTATATAGCATTCCCATTACTTAAAAATCCCACTACCGTTGATACAAAAATAAAACAATTGTTCAGTAGATAAAATTATAAATAAATGCAAAAAATTAATAAGATACGATCGAAGGAAAAACTTAAAAACCAACTTGTTTGATAATATGCAATTAATAATCTCGACAACATTAACGCTCTCGCTCGCTGCGCTCGCTCGCGCGTCAAAATGTATCGATTATTAATTGCCTTCATTACCAACCTTGTTGGTTAAATAACTATTTATTGGTAAATCGCACACATGTAAAAAATGATTTAAACTTTTAATATGCTAATTCACAGTTACTGTAGTAACAGAATACTAAACATGTTTTTAAATAAATTTTTGTTAATGTTAGCGTAATTATCAATTTTTTTAAGCGTTGTTTCTACTCGCCGTTCATATGTTTGTCGTCCTGTATTATATATGTATAAGTAAAAATTTAAATTTCGTTCATTTTATAATCTTTAAAATATTTTTTTTTAAACACGAGAGGCTAGAAAAAGTGGTGCCAGTCAAAAGTGCGTAGCAGTCAGTTTACCTCCTGCTGATAGTCTAATCCCCAAATCGGCAACGAGTCACTTGATTACAGTCGTAAAAAATGTATAGGTTTCTTAATCTTATACCACGCTTGTAGAGCAATAAGACGTTAAATCTAGCAAATATTAGTTAATAGTTACAAGAAGTATTGAATTATTAATTTAGGAATACTAAAAACAAATTTAATTAAAACAATTTTGTATAACTTCGTATTAAAGTGATTAATTTATTTTTTACTACAGTAAAAAAAATTTACAAAATCTAATGTTGAATTTTTTATTTTGTATAAACTCATTAAATTTTTATAAAAAAAGTAGTTGAAAAGTAATTCAAGTAAATTAAATTAATGTAACGTGTCTTGTAGCATGGTACGTTTTTTAAAACATTTTAAACATATTTAATGTGGATACAAATGTTGCAACGTTAAACAGCACAGATAAACGTTTGTACAAGATTTTTACACTTACTTATTTTTAGTTTCTCAACAATACATTAAAAAACCACTTGGAACTAATAATTCGCTAAAATTAAAGTACTTTCGAATTTCAAGCGATAATGATTTTCGTACACATTTCTTAAAATGCTTTACTGCTAAAACACTGTAAACGGTTTGTTAATTATAATTTTTAAACATTTTCGTTGTAAATTAATTACAAAACATTTTGTTTTGATTTCTATCTTTGTTAATAATTTGTCAAAACCAATAGCTATAAATAAGTTTAAAAGTTTGTGCAATTTTGTTTTTTAAATAAAACATGTTTACAATTAAAAATTTTTAAAACCTGTAGTTTAACAAACTTTGCAATTAAATATTTCAACTAAAATTTTTATATATATGTAAATATACATTAAAACTAAGCTTATATACATACTCTCGAAGGAATCAGACAAAAAAGCTTCCCGAAAAAAAGACCTTAAAAAACAGAAAAAACCTCAATAAACAATGTTTTCCTATAAACTCGACATTTCTTTAACAGTCTTTGATTGTCGTAATCGTTCAAACAAATTATATTTGTGAAACACTATACTGATCCACTTAATGTAGATAGTAGAACAAGTGTTTCTGATAACTCCTAATTTATTTTGTAATTTTACTGTACATAATTATAAGTGCTTTGTTTTATTATGTTAGTTACTACATTTTTCATAATGCATGCTGTAAAAATATTTACGATTTCTAATGGACAAATGTTGTATGTTGAGCTTTGGAAACGAAAGATTTTTTTTTTCAAAGAAAACGGATTAAAGCACAATAGGTATAAAAACAAGAAATAACAAGTTTGGTCTTTTTGTTTACTTAAAACTGACGACAGTATGACGGGCATCTTCATTTATAACAATACCTAAAGGATTAGTTCGTACATTTAATCCACTGCTAAATTTCAAGTTAAAAGTATTTGTAAAACATTGTTACTCAAGAAAATGTTTTTCAAATTATTAAAATTAATAATAAGAGACGATAGTTTTTTAGTTACAAACAGTATCGTATCAAAACTTCAATAATGTAGATTAATACAACATTTATCTTCTTATTTTGAAATGATATAAAAATTACTTGTAGACAAATAATCAAACAATTTGTTTGTAGGTCAAAGAAAATTATCGCCCTCTTTTAACAATGACATTTTGTTTAAAGTAGTCAATTTAAACACTTTAAAGTATTCAAGTGAAACTAAAAGAAGTTACAGTAGCGTAAGTTTCGAACAATTTACTAACAAAAATAAACTACAAATTCAGTTAAGTAATTTAAAAAACAGTTTTTATTTATTGCTGTCAGAAATAATATTTGATAACCAAAGCACATTTTTTATGGTACAGAATCGTCCAGTTTGCTTAGTTCCAAAAATAATATAAAACTATGATTGAATAATCGATTCGATTAATTTTTTTGTGTACGTCTTCTTTTTGATACGATGCATGATTAGTGATCAGAGGCTACAAAACCCGATAAGAATTTTACATTACTTTGAGTTGCATCTCTATTGTTAGGGTTCAGCTATACCTACTAATCGTGGCTAAACCTTGTGGTAAAACCGTACTCATTTATTTAAAACTATACAGAAAAAAACTACAATTTCAATTTAGCTGTATTTTAACATTAAACAAACAATAATTATAAGTGTATTTTTTAAAGCTGTGTTATCTCCAAGGTATTTAGATTTAAATCAGGATTTAAATAAAGATTTAAATTATACGGATTTTTAAAACGTTTGCACTCATCAATTAGCATAATAGTTATATTTTTTCTGAAAATAAATACATATGTTTTGTGAGTACTTGTTTACATAATACTTAAAAGAATGTTAGCGAAAAGCAAAATTACACCTAAATTGCACTACTTAACGAAACAAAAGCTAGGTGCTATTCCGTTATATTATAGGAAATTTTATTGTCTGGGTGTTGGATTATAGTTCGGTTGTGACAGGCATTAAAAAAAGATAAATATACAATTTGTAAGTAGATCTGGGGTCGGTAAAGATAAAAGTATTTTTTTGCAACGTGACTTTTGGGTGGTTGTTGGAATTTACTTAAAAGCTGTTTACTGCAATCCCTTTTGATCCTAATGGTTACTGTTTTTTTAAACCATAATAATTTGTTATAAAATAATAAAAAGTAGTACCGTGTATGATAAATCTTCAAAATAATTTCATTTTTGTACATACCATAAATTAAACGTACTTATAGTTGTACATGATTTCGAAAAGTGAAAGCGGGCACTTGATGGTCAAATTTATGAATGTAAAAACTGATCTAAAATTTTAAGCATACAGTACACGTTGATATTCGCAGCTTCTGAATAAATTGATCTAAATTACATGTAAAATATTATCGTCTATTGTGGCTTTTAGAAAGAAAATTCTACTTAAAGTATATTCTGTTTATTTAGGAAAATAGATATACCTGTTTTAAAAAAACTAAATGCAGTGGTACATTTAAAAGATGTATAGGATTATTTAGTTGTAATTTAAATACTATATAAAATTTAGAATTCGTTTTTACTTCGAAGTACTTTTAAATTTAAACATTCCAATAAATTGTCAAGTATCGATTTCAAAGTATCGCATTGTGCGATAGACGATACTAAGGAAAATTATCGCGATATCTATATCGATACTTTTTTTTCAAATGTATACTCGTATCGCGATACTATTATCGCTATACTTCCGACCACTGGATTTAGGTCAAGTGATTGTGCTAACTAGACTGTACTGTAAACTTTATTGACTGTCACCCCCGATTTTTTAAACTTTGCTCTAAAAAATTAAAAAATGAACTTTTTTTGTCAAAGAAGTTCTTACTAATAGGTTGCATCTAGTGCTGGAGTTTAACTGCATTTATCATTCCAGAAACATCATGTGGGCGACTCCTACAGCAAATATGCAACAGACGTTGGCTGTTTAATGTTTGGAATTACACACTTTAGAGAAAATTCTGCTCTTAAAAACCTTTTGACATATGCATTTTCAACAAGGATACTGATAGTGAAAGACTTATCATTAAAAAGTACTTTTTTCTTTTCCTCACAGTAGCAGTGCTTACCTACGATTACATCTGTAGCTTTATACTACATTTTTGTTTTGGACGAAGTTTAATAGTTTATCTGCCAGACTTGTTCTTCTTTAGCACTGCATCATCTTGAATTGAGGTTTTTTTTGGTCGATCACTACGCAATTTCTCGTCAATTGTTACAACTTTAGCGTACTTTTTATTAACCTTAACAACGACAGATTAACTTATTTTCACTACTATTTCGCGCTATTTTTATGCAGATTAACGATTTAAATCCGTTTTTCGTTGGAGAATTTGTTTTTCGTTTTTTGAGATGGCAATCTGCTGCAAAACTTATTTACAATGAAACTGTATCTAAATGATATAAAAATTACTTGTAGAGAAAAATCAAACAATTTGTTTGTAGGTCAAAGAAAATTATCGCCTTCTTTTAACAATGACATTTTGTTTAAAGTAGTTAATCTAAACACATTAAAGCATTCAAGTGAAACTATTATATAGCGAAAATTTCGAACAATTGACTAACAAAAAGAAACTACCAATTTAGTTAAGTAATTTAAGAAGCAGATTTTATAGAACTATCTTTATTGCCGTCAGAAATAATATTGAGATACAATAAAAATAATACTATAAATACTTTTTTTTGTTCCATTTAATTAACTTTTTTTTCTATATTAGAATATAACTCTATTTTAAGAAACTGTACGATTTGCAAATAATTCTCTGAAAACCAAGTTTTCGAGAAAAAATTTCAAAAAGTCGTTGCTTAAGGCCGGATAACAAATTACTAGTCAAAATTTTGCAGTGTCATATATAGTTTGTATTAAAATTTTTAACAAAATTTTGTATTTACATAATTTTTCAGAAAATGTTCTAACATTTTTCTACAAAAACTGCGCGTAGTGTGACGGCGCATTATTTCATAACTTAACCTAGAACTTGCTAAATTCTAAAATATCGTGGCCAAAAAAGCAGTGCCAAATTTTAACACAAAAATTTTAAAAATACCTGTGTTTGTATGAACTAAAATCACCTGCATACAACAATAAGCATGCACGTATGAAAATATTGTTCGAATACTAAAAGAAGTGAAGCCATCAGTCACCGTGAATGATGTGAGGATTAACGGACTGAAAACCAATTTTCTCACAGAATAGAAAAAATACAATTCAAGTAGACGCAGAGGAGCAGGAAACGGAAATGATAATGATTCAGTAAGTTGTCGTATTTGAGTAAAATAACAGTATACATAATTAATGATTTTTAGATTTATACACCAACACTTTAGTATTTTAACCCTATGATGTTTTTACTGGAACATTGCCAAGTAAGAACAGCTGTTGATAGCCTAACCGAAGAAGTAATACTTCATGCGACATCTCAAGATTCTGAAACTATAGAATATGTAATAAGAGATGACCGTGTGTTACAGGACGTAGACACTATTGACTTAGAACCAGAGGTGGTACCATTACAACCTGCTTCACCTAACCAACCAACACCAAACGGAAAGAAGCAAAACTTGCACGAGGAACTGGTTGAGACTATACATTAATTCGAGAAGTTTCGAGTTGTCTTGCTTCCATTAATGAAAACTTAAGTTTTTCAAATAATGAAGATGAGGCATTAAGCAAATATTATTATAACGAGACTAAATAAAATATCTGACAATAATGTTCGCATGGATGTAGAACACAAAATAATAGAGATACAGCATCATGGTATTAAACAGTGTATGAATGTAGAACAAAACTAGTTTCATATATTAATAAAACACATTACATACATATTAAAATTATTTATTGCTTGATTTTGACAATTTACAGATCCCTCTAAAGAATTAAAGTAAGTTCGGAATTGGTTACGAATTTTTCTTGAAATTTCTGAACTTCGGTTGCTACTTTGTTATGACACTTTTTGGAGGTCTTTTGTTTTAATATCAATTTTTAGGTATGATGGAGACCTATCGCTAGCCAAAAAATTATGTAGCAAGACGCAAGTTAATGTCATTATTTGAACGTTCTTCACACTTAAATTGATAGGATTTAAAAGATTCTAAAAGGATTAACTAAAATTCCAAATGCATTTTTAATTCTACTTTCTTTAGTAAGCCCTCGATCAGGATATGGCTTCATTACATTCCTAGGTAATGGAAAACAATTATCAGCAAAAATAACGTATAGTAGTGGATTTTTCATTCTTGGTAATACTTCTGGTGATGGTAGATTTAAAGAATTGTTTGCTAAACTTCTTGATAACCTACTGTTATTAAAAACACCGCTATCGCTAATACGCTCATTTGCACCAATATTTATATAACAGAATTTGTAATTAGCATCTGGCAAACCTAACAGTATGATACTACTGGATCCGTTACAATTACAATAACAAGAAACGGAGGATATAGGTGCACGAAATGTAATGTGTGTCGGCCATCGAGGGCTCCGAAACAATGTGTAAATTGCCACAGCTCATTAAAATCCCATGCAATTTTCTTTCATTCCTCAGAAGTTTTTGGTGTCTATAAAAGGGTTATATAAATTTAATATATATAATTTAAGTACAACTTAGTTAAGTATTTAGGTTTTAACGTTAATATAACAGTATCGCAAACCTCAGGTATAAACCTACTTATTGTCGTTTCATGTATTCTTGTCGCATACATTAATGACCTGAATGTCTCTCCTGTAGCCAAGAACCGCAGAGTAACTTCTAATATGAAATAAATAATACCTATAAGTTCATTCTTTAAAGATCTATGTTAGCACTTACTTGCTTCTAACAGGAATACACTTTCGTAAATGTGTATTTTGTTTACTAATTAACATTCTATTAATGATAATAAATGTTCAAACTGCAAAACGGCCGACAACCAACCTGGGAAGATGTGAGTGCTTTGGGCAGGAACATTAAAGCGTACTGGGCGCAGTGGAACTCTTTGATAGTAGAAAACGGTTTTCTTAAAGGATTCCTAGAGAGTGTCAAGATCCCGGAACACACAATACAGTTGATAGTGCCAAAGAAGCGGGTAGTCACAAATGTTGAAGAATCTACACGATGGTACATCAGAAGGACACTGTTTAGATTGTAAATTTATTTTAATTAAAACTTTATTGTTACGCTACTGATAGTGGCAGGGATTTCAACCAACATCCCTCTTTGTAAAATCAGTCATCATGTAGCCACATGATGAAACGAATGTTCTTTTCGATAAATTTTATTCGTTCTTATTACTTTGTGTTTTATTCATATCGTTCTATGTACTTAACAAAATAAAGAACTACAGTCCACTACAATTAACATTTTGGTGCTTCGAGCCACATTATTACAAGAAACAGTGAATTTTCAAGATTTCGCAAGAATTTATATTGTTTGACGAAATATGCAATTTCGTGCCTATGAGTTAGAGAGAGACAGCCAAAGACTTCTTTCGCCAACAACTTGAAGGGTTGATACCCACAAACGATAGCAGGTTTGCCTTCTCTTTCCTTTACATTTGTTTTGCTTGCTTACTTTGTTAAGCCAGTGCATTTATTCCAACGTGTTCTATTCATATTGAATTACGTTCGAAATTATAATAACGTGTCATTCGCTGCATTCGGCAGCAAAGCGCGGCGTTGTTTTGATTGAGAATACTATTTTTTTGTAGATTCATTTTGCATTTGTATTAATTAATTAATTACAATTCTTGTTTTTGTAAATAACGATATTGTTACCGTTATTTTTGCATTTAATTCTTAACTTGCCGTTGCTTAGTTAAAACGAAAATATTAAAATAAATCTATTCAATATGGAAGCTTTAATTAGAAATCGTGGTTTAGTTGAATCCAAACTTACAGGATTTCATACGTTCTTAAGCAATTTTGAATTAATGCATACCGATAAACCAGAAGACGAACATGTTTTTGAAATTGAAACGAGATTAGAATCGGCTAATTCATTATTATCTGACTTTGAACAAATTCAAATACAAATTATCGAAGTGACTACTGACGTCACCGCGGAATACAAACATCAAAAACAATTCGAAAACTCATATTTTTCGGCGCTCTCTCGAGCAAAAAACTTTATAAATAAATGGGGTCACAGCCTCAAAGCTGCTTCTAACAGCAGCTCCTGCAGGAGTAGTGTCCATCGCAGTAGCGACTTGTGTAGTACGGCTCATCATGGCCACCAAAAAAGCATTATTTAATCTGCCAAAAATTTCTATACCCAAATTTTCTGGGGATTTAGAGGCATGGCTAGAATTTCGCGAAATATTTACTAGCTTAATTCACAACAACAAAGATCTTGACGATGTTCAACGTCTTCATTACTTGAAATCCAGTTTGATCGGAGATGCAGCCCAAGTTATTAAATCGCTACAATTTTCAGCCGACAATTATCAAGTTGCTTGGAAAACTATTTGCACTAGGTACGATCAACCCCCTTTGGTCATACACAACCACTTCAAATCTATTTGAGACATAGAGTCATTAAATAAAGAATCCGCTTTCAAGTTAAGAAAAATTTCTGATTCCTTATTTAAACACGTGACAAGCGCTCAGATCGCTTTCCGCAGATGAACAGTTATTCGAGGCTCTGATCATCCATATTGTTTCAAACAAACTTGATCCCATTACTTTTCGCCAGTGGGAAACTCTGAGAAACAGGTCAGGTTCTGATTTACCTTCGCTGGAAAAGTTCAAAACTTTTCTCACAAACACTGCCAATTTACTAGATTGTTTAGGGCCCAATCAGGCCAAACCGCATTCGGAAAGGTTCAAACCTTCTTCTTCTGAGAGACCAAAATCGTACTCCAAATCTTTTGTTGCAAATACGCTTGCATGCGTACTTTGCAAAGGTTCTCATTCAGTAACTAAGTGCGATGAATTTATAAAGCTTTCTCCGCGTGCAAGATTAACTAAATCGAAAGAATTAAGACTTTGTCTGAATTGTTTGTATAAAGGTCATTTTGTGTCTCAATGTTCTTCACAGCATACTTGCCGAACGTGCAAGTCCAAGCACAATTCACTACTGCACATTGGAGATGCTCCCACGGCCATGCCGTTGATGCAGTCAGAACATTTGTCAAGCGCAGATCTCTCTGTTGAACCAACCCAAATAGTTTCGGCTTTTACTTCAAACACAATTCAAGTTCTTTTACCTACGGCTTCCGCTCAGATTCTAGATTCTGAAGGAAACTCTCAGTGTATTCGAATGTTACTTGATTCAGGTTCTCAATCGAATTTTATTCGTTCGAGCTTATGCACTAAGTTAAAGCTGCGCACATCTGATGCAAATATTATCGTTTCGGGGTTAAGTAAATTGGCTTCCCACATTCGTTTAAAGTGTGATGTGACTATTCGGGCTTATCACTCTCGTTTCAAATTAGATCTCACGTGTCTCGTTCTTGACGAGATCACTGGAACAACTCCAAGCTTCCACGTAAACCGAAACAATTTCAAGATACCAGATAACATCAGATTATCTGACAGTTCGTACGACACTCCAGGCGACATTGATCTTTTGATAGGTTCTCCAATTTTTTTCCAATTGTTGTGTATTGGTCAAATACAATTAGGTCCTAATCTTCCTATTGTTCAAAATATCGAATGTGAGACTACTATGCCTGAAGTCTCGCAAATCATCAAAAATGATTTTTATGTTGACGACCTGTTGACAGGCGCCAATGATTTAGAACAAGCTCGCAAATTATGTTCCGACCTCTCAACTACACTTAGTTCAGGGTGTTTCAAACTTCGTAAATGGATCTGCAACGATTCGCGTGTTCTTTCTGGCTTTTCAGATACAGAAATTCATCCCAATGTTCTTGAAATCGGTGATCATGCAAACACTAGTACTCTAGGTCTTATTTGGTCTTTCCAAAACGACAATTTTATGTTTTCATTTCAAAGCCTTCGATAGGCAAGGTCACAAAGCGGTCAATGCTTTCTGAAATATCTCGGATTTTTGATCCTCTAGGGGTGCTTTCACCTTGCACGATTTCTGCAAAAATAATGCTCCAACAGCTCTGGATGGAAAAGCTGTCCTGGGACGACCCTGTTCCCAACAATGTATGTTCAAAATGGCGTTCATATGCTTTTGAACTCGTCAGTTTGCGGGATTTACAAATTCCTCGGCATGTTTTGTGCAAGAATCCCATAGATATCCAAGTACATGGATTTTGTGACGCTTCCACAAGCGCATATGGTGCGTGTTTGTACCTTCGTTCTGTTGACTAGGACAACCGGGTTCATTCTCATCTTTTATGTGCTAAGTCAAAGGTAGCACTTCTTAAGCCCACTACAATCCCTAGGCTTGAGCTTTGCGGAGCTTTGGTACTTGCTAAACTTTTAGCCCATGTTTTGAAAATCATAGGATTAACTATATCGTCTTGTAACTTATGGTCGGACTCTACTATAATCTTGGGCTGGCTAAAAACACGCCCTACTCTTCTCAAACCATTTGTGTGCAATAGGGTTGCTGACATCCAGCAACTCACTTCGGCTTCCGTTTGGCGACATGTTCCTACTAAATCAAATCCAGCCGATATGCTGTCCAGAGGCATACCTCCTCATAATTTAAAAGGGCTTACTCTTTGGTGGAATGGTCCATCTTGGTTATTCGATGACAAATCTTCGTGGCCTAGTTCTGCTCATGTTAGTTCCGAACTTCCAGATCTGAAAACGGAAGTTCAAACTTTAATTTCGCATCGTCCAACTGATTTTCCCATAGAGAATTTCTCTAGTATGACTCGTTTAGAAAGAGTCGTCGCTTATAGTCTTTGTTTCTACAAAAATTCTTCAAACTCGCCAAACAATCGGTTTTGCGGACCTATTACTGTTCAAGAAATCCGATCAGCTTTACTGTGCCTGATCAAAATGTCCCAAGTTGACTCCTTTTCTGATGAGCTTAAATCGCTTCAGCGCTCTGAACAACTGAAAAGTTCCTCGCCATTAGTGGGTTTTGCTCCATTCCTTGATGACATGGGCATCATTCGTGTCGGAGGTAGACTCCGAAATGCTCCATTTTCGTTCGACAAAAAACATCCGTTTCTTTTGTCGAGAAAACACTTGTTAGCCAAATTGATAGTAACACGGGAACATCTTAGACTGCTCCACGCAGGCCCTCAATTAATATTGGCTTCGCTTCGAGATCAATTTTGGATCTTATCAGCTAGGCATCTTGTTAGACAAATTGTGCATAAATGTGTAAAATGCTTTCGGTTTTCGCCAAGAACAACAGCCCCTGATTATGGGCAATCTTCCTGCTTCACGAGTGCAAGCTCCGCCTTTCCACATTACTGGCATTGATTATGGAGGCCCCATACGATTAAAGACCGCAAGGGTCGCGGGTGTAAGTCTGGCGAAGGCTTATGTCTGCTTATTTATTTGTTTTTCGACTAAAGCAGTTCACCTGGAACTGCGTGACTGGCCTAACCACCGAACTATTTGTTATGACATTTCGACGTTTTGCTGCCCGTAGAGGCAAACCATTCCGTGTTTTTTCCGATAACGGTACTAATTTCGTCGGAGCTAATTCGGAACTGCAAGAATTAGCTGAATTTTTAGGAAAGCAACAGACTTCTATTGTCGAAGCCGTTGCTGCCATGGGCAGCGAATGGCATTTTATTCCTCCCCATAGCCCTCACTTTGGAGGTTTATGGGAGGCTGGCATAAAGTCCGTGAAAAAACACATCAAACGAATATTAGGAAATTCTATTTTGACTTATGAGGAGTTTTGCACTGCGCTTGTTCAAATCGAAGCAACCCTGAACTCTCGTCCCTTGTGTCCTCTGACGTCCGATCCTAATGACCTTCAAGCCCTCACGCCTGCACATTTCTTAATTGGTAGACCGTTGATAACGCTCCCGGATCCAGACGTTACGAACATTGCTCAGCATCGTTTATCTTTATGTCAAATGCTTCAGAAACTTCATCAACATGTATGGAGAAGATGGAGTCACGAGTATCTCGTCGGGTTGCAGCAGCGCCCAAAATGGCGATCAAACATTTCCGATCTTCAAAGGGACACAATGGTCCTTATTAAAGAAGATAACCACCCCCCCATGTATTGGAAAATTGGTAGAGTTGTAGAGCTGCATCCAGGCAGCGATGGCGTAAATCGAGTTGCTACCATAAGAACAGCAAATGGTGTAGTGCGACGTTCATTCGCTAAAGTTTGCCCTCTCCCTGTAGAGACCAGTGAAACTGCGTGAAAGTGTAGTGAAAAAATAGCTTTTGGAATATTTTATTTTTTTGTTTATGTTTGCTAACAGAATTTAAGATTTTAGAGACCCCTCAAATTATTGTCGTTTCTTTGAAAGTTGTGCTTTCAAGGCCGGGGGTATGTTTAGATTGTAAATTTATTTTAATTAAAACTTTATTGTTACGCTACTGATAGTGGCAGGGATTTCAACCAACATCCCTCTTTGTAAAATCAGTCATCATGTAGCCACATGATGAAACGAATGTTCTTTTCGAAAAATTTTATTCGTTCTTATTACTTTGTGTTTTATTCATATCGTTCTATGTACTTAACAAAATAAAGAACTACAGTCCACTACAATTAACAGACACTTAGGCGTAAAAAAGACATTGAGAAAAGTTCGTGAAGAATTCTGCTGGGTAAACTGCAAAGAGCACTTTATAAAATGGTGGCGTAAACGTCAATCAAAAAGCAGCTACAGTCGCAGACGTATTAGTAAAAAAGTATTTTTGCCGGTTTAAAGTTTTGTTAGAATTACACTCCAACCAAAACCGTAATTTTGAGTTTTGGCTGTTTCAAGAAGCTTGCCGATTGTTGGAAATTACGAAAACTAAGACAACGAATGTCACTGATATTTACCACTCTAAAGATGCAAGTTGCAATGTCTTGCAAAACGTCAGTTTGTTTAGGTTCACAATACGACAATACGGCAAAAGCCAATTTCTACTTCTTGTTTTGGCTCTCAAGACTAGGACCAAGCGTAAGTCTGGGTGCTTAACTACGACGCGGTCTAAGCCGAAAGTCGCTTATAATCATAAACATAACAACCGCGAAAGCTTAAGATGTTATACAAACTAATTTACTCAATACAGTAAACATCAGCGGCAACAATAATTCTATCAACATTAATCAATAATCATTAATCATTTTTATTTGTAACAATTTCAATGTACATTCGTTATAACACATTTGAAGGAAGATGCGCTAATAATAATTTTTTGGATCTGTTTTATTATTATCATTTATCTTTTCTTTTTTCTCATTTACTTTGACTATTCAAAATATTTCACTTTATTTTAATTTTATAACACAATAACAAAATTTTATTACTTAAAAAGTCAAAAAGTAAAATAATAAAAGATAACTTCAACAACAAATTAATTTATTTTTAAGATTATTTACCGTTTGAAAAAAATTAATATTACGTTCTAACTTATTAACAGATAGTTATACACATCACATATCTGAGCTCTAAGTTTGAGTTATAAAAAAGTTGATTTGTAAAATGTAATAATAACGATCATGTTGACGTAAACATGACTATTAAATCAAATCTTTTAAATTCAACCCAACGGTTTTTTGTATTATAATAGTTCTATATTGTATAATGGCTGCCATTGCCAACGAGTATGAAAATTCATACGAGTCGGCAATGCACACTCATTACGAATTATACACTATGTATACTTTTTCTAGGTCCATATATTTAATTAGCAGTTAAAATCAAATAAAAAATTTAATTTTTTGCGAGAAATAACGCAAATAATAAATAACAAAAATTTTTAAATTTGTGTTGGTTATACCTAAATGAAAATTAAAATATATGTCAAAACTTTGTATTTATTTTATGTCAACTCGTCAGCGTTTATACTACAAGTTGTAAGTGCACTTATTATTCAATTATTGATTTTTAGCTATGCATCTCTATTTAGAAAAATGACGAGTATAATTTACGCGTCTTAAAAACATGCAATTTTAATTATTTTTTTTAATAGGTTAATTTCAAGTAAAACTATGAATAATTAGTTTTAAAAAAATCAATTATTTATATGTTGCTTTTGTAAATAAAAGAAATACATTCATGTCGACACCTGAATCGTTAATGTTTTCAAGTTTTTCTGACAAATATGATATTGGTATGTACACGTTATTTTCTTAGAAATTGCAATAGAATAACAAGTGAATATGACTAAACAAATAAAGTAAACGTTTAAAAATAATTTTAAATAATAAATATTCTTAGGAATGGAGTTTTACAATCAAAAAAAGTAACAAGAAAATTGCAATTAAACAATTAGTAGATTTAGGTATTACTATTGTGAGTAAAAAAATATTTATCTTTTTTATAATTTTCACACCTGCGTTTAGAAAATGCAAGATAAAGTTAATTCCTCCAATGGATCTAATATGTTACAACAACCTTTACTGCAAAATTCGTTTAAATATAAGAAATATTGTGATAAAAGGAAATTGTCAAGATAACATATGCATTGTAACTTGGCAATCTTATTGCTTAAGAAAATGATACTTTAAAAGAAAAAAAAATTAATTACAAAGAGGAAGATAACAGTGATTAAGTGATTTTACTTATAATCACTTTTAAATATGTATTTTTTTTCAAATGTATTTGCACTAGTAATAATCAATTGTTTTCGTAATATTTATCTTGTGTTATTCATTATAACGTAAATACAAAGTAATTATAAACGACTTTCGGCTTACATTGGTCAGTAACATTTACCACTCCTAAGCTGCAAAGTGCAATATTTTGCCAAACGTCAGTTTGTATGGGTTGACGAACGACAATACGACAAAAGCCAAGTTCTACTTTTTGTTATGGCTCTCAAAGAGAGACTAGGACTAAGCTGTCTAAGCTGAAAATCGCTTATAATCATAATCAAAATAACCGCAAAAACTTAAGATTTTAAAATACAAAGTGTTTATGAATAAATTTTAACCAAATGCCAATAAATTGTTTTTTATAAGATTATAATGTAATACGGAGTAAAAGTATACATAAATACTTTTAAAAATTGCATTAACATAAGCATAAATAATAACGTACAGATATTAGGAATGTTTGGAAGAAACATCTTCGTATCTTGCAGCTATTGATGAATGCTAAAAAATAAATGGTTTCTTTTGAATTCTCATGCGGTTCAAAAAACTGATCGATGTTAATACATACTGACTTCTGTAAGTTAATTTGTAAATTGTAAATTGAGTAATTTGATTGATCCGATTACTTAACTTGTCGAACATGGAAATTTTAGTAATTATTGTTTTTCTAAACAGTCGATTAAAAATCCTTATAACCGTAACTGCTTTATAACACTACACCAACAAAAGTCCGATAAACAACTGTTAACGTTTCTTTCTCATCAAAAGAAAACTAGTAATGAAGTTGCAAATTAGGTGCAATGATTTATTTTAATTACATTAAATTTAGTTTCCCTAATATATATTTGCATTTAATTACAAGAAAGTAACCACTAAATACCAAAGTTTTCGAACATAACCTAAAGTATTTAATTTACAAAGCAAACCCATTTTATTCTATACGTGCTGTTGAAACCAATGCAATTGCATCCATGCGGCACTGACTGATTTTGATTTTAAATTTTATAATTATGGTGCACGGAATATTTGTACTGTACAAGTTTTTTAATTATGTTTTTATAATTTATTATCCTGTACGGCAATCGCCTTGACCTGTGCGGAAATGAGTTTGACATGTAAATGTAAATAAAATTGGTCAAACACAATGCACAACGTTGGCTAATCGCAAATAAACATACAATGTATCGTATTATCTGTTAGTCGTAGAAAAAGATATTTTTCCTTAGCTCAGACAATGTTATCTGTAATATGCTGGTACTTTATGGGAACCTTATTAGATGTGGTCAAACGTTAACTTTATTTTGAGGTTATAAAAGTTTTTAGTGTGTGCTTTAATTAATCAATAAAAACCAACTGTGTAATCTTGAAATGTTTTACAAACAAGTCTTTGTTCATCTAGTGTGTTTGTTTACTAAAAATTTCTGATTGAAAATGAGCATTTAAAAATTTTTTAGCATTTATTTATCATGTACTATTAAAAGGGGTTTTTTAATATGTGTGTGATATGTGAAGTATCAATACTACATTGTAGGTAATAACGACATAGTGTATACTTACTTGTAAACATTATTGCAATTACGAGTTAAAGTAAACGTTTATGTTAATTAATAAATTGTTTAATTGATATCCTACATATGGTTTAATCAAACCTCATAATCTTCTCTAATCTTACATTTAGTTCCTGCATAATTAAGATTGAAATACATCTGTAATTTTTTGTATTTATTTCCATCAAAACAATATCCCAATATTTATTTATTAAACGTTAGTCTACATAATAGTAACTAATCTCATTGAATTTAGTTTATCTAAAAAATGTACTATTAACATACATAGTTTATATTAATTAAACAAATTTGTGATAGTTAAAAGTTGTTAAAACGAATTTTAAAAATCGCCTTTAAATAGAACTTTTGTTTATGTGCCTTATCACAATTCAATAAAATTCAATTTTTTCCTTAATGTAATCTTATCGCAGTAGGATGGTTTAAAAATTAGATAAGGTAAGCCTCTTTATTATATACGTCTAGGCGCAGGCCCTAAAATACAGAAAACGACCCAATAATTTATTTTAATTGAAAGTCCAGTAGTGTAATATTCAACATACAGAATTCTCCTACTGTGACTGACCCATTAAAAATGATTTAAAACTACATTCTCAGCATTTAAACGCATAGTTAGTAATAAAATCGACGTTAATATTACCGCTGTTATCTTTCTAAAACATAGTTTTTATAGTGCTAACATAATTTGTAATATAGTAATTTTGTGTCAAACGTAACATCAAGTAAGTTCTTTGTTGTCATGTATAAATGAATTATTACTATCTTGACAATCCAATAAGGGATTACCAAATATAATAGGGGTTATTTAAATTGTTTTTATATTTATTTAGCATTAAAGATGATTATCAAATGGTTCTTTGTATGTACCAATTAGGACTCCTAATAAAATTATTAGTCAGATAGTTTGCAAAATATGAACGTGCGTAGAAACCGATCATATGATTTACTCTTGAGGTAATGGCTGCAGTTATGCAATCCTTAAAAACATTATAATTTTGTATAAAACAATGAAACGTTGCTAATTAAAGAATATGATATGTAAGCGAGCAAATTTCAAAATGTATTTGAATAATATTATATTAAAGACTGTTTCAATAAGGATGAATAATCTAATATCAGTTTTTCCGGATATGTACCTTTCTAGCAATTTACTTTCTGTTGTTGATAAATGATAAACTTATGTAAACGTATGACACGGAAACATCCCAATGTTTATTTACTAAAGCTATGCATTTTGAGCGTTTTTTATGTGGAAATTTGTTACTATAATTGCTCTTAACATTTACTGTAATTATGTTTTAGATAAATAACCACCAAAATGTTGTCAGCATTTGACCAAGTTCGGAAAAATTTTAAACTCAAACCAAAGACATATACCATCGATAATTTCGCATTTAAGTTACATTATCGAATTACAACCCTGATGTTGTTAGTAGCCACTGTACTTGTAACATCAAGACAATATATAGGAGAACACATACGATGTATTAGTGATAGCGGTGTACCTGCGCACGTTATGAATACTTTTTGCTTTTTTACAGCCACGTTTACAGTGGTAAGTATCGAAACCACTACTATAAAAATAAAAAATAAAACTGTTATATATTTTAAGATAAAACATTTAAACGCAACATTATTAGACAAAGAAGCTCTGGCACATCCAGGAGTAGGTCCCATAGGTGTTAACACTGATGAACCCATAAAACGTCACGCTTATTACCAATGGGTACCTTTTGTTCTTTTTGGCCAAGCTCTTATGTTTTACTTTACACATTTACTGTGGAAAAAACTTGAAGGTAATAATTGTTTAACATGTTAACAATTGCAAATTAGTGTTATCGCAGGAGGAAGACTGCGTAACTTAATCGATGGTCTCCAATTCGCAGCTTTTGCTTTAGGCGATAAAGAAATTGAAGTGAACAAAAACAAAATTCCAACAAAAGAAAAAAGGTATTGATAACTGATTATATTATAAACACAATTGTAATTAGTCATAAATTTCAGAAACGAAAAAATTAAACAAATTAGACGAGCGTTCATGAGCCGTCTTTACATCAACCGTTCGTGGTCGATCAGTTTAATATTATGCGAAGTAATAAACTTTGTTCACATAATTCTTCAAGTGCATTTAACAAATCAATTTTTGTGTGGCCAATTCTTAAGTTTAGGTCCGGAGATTATACGCAACGGTGTTGATTCCAGTGTTGATCAACTCGATGTCGTGTTTCCGAAGGTAAGCTTACTTAACTCTCAAATTAAGACATTCGTGTCTAGAAACAATTTAATAATAATTGTTATAAATCTTTAAAAGCAGTTTTTGCTTGTTTTTTAAACTATATACTTATTATAAATTTATTAATTTACTAAGATCTTTTAAAACATACACCGCTACACAATTAGTCAAAATAATAACGTTAATAATCACAATGTTTGCTAATAAACTACCCAATAATAAATCAGTTTAATTATGTACAATTAAAACACAAATTTCACAGTTAATTATTTACGTAATTATAGGTTTTTAAAAAATTTTAAAACTTGTAGCTGGGAGGTAGACTTCTTTACGCAGTACACATAATTGAGTCAATGTAAATGATGCGCTAAATTATATATGCCGATATAACGTCAAAAAAGTAATATTTAAAACATCACAAACTTAAAACACTTGAAAATAAGATAAGAATTGTTTTTTGAGTTAGAGAAAAGATGCTCAAAACAAGGAAAAGAGAAACCAGATAGATAGTAGTAAGAAAAAGAAGAACACCAGAAGAGAAGGACTTAATGGTAATTAGTAAAGTGGATAGTAACACCTACAAATTTGAAAAACTGGGGAAATATCTGAGAGTAGTTCTGAAAACCAACATCGATAAAAATGAAAATATAAATGAATGATTAAATAGTGGTACTACAGGTACCAAAGCCTTATTAAACTTTTATGCATCCAAAAATTTGCCTATAAAAGCAGAAATTCTAGCATATCAATTAGTTATTAAAACGGATGTTTTTTCGAGTGTGAGAATTGTATAAAAAAATTTCATAATTTTAAAAATTCATTGCACTTTATATCAACTAACTTTCAATACCAAATGACTTAATTTGTTCACATTTTCAATGACAGAAGCCTACTATGAGAAAACTACAACAGAGTTTTTGATAAAATGAGTAAAATATGAAATCATAGACCCATCTGTTATAAATCAAATCAATCAAATTAAAAGAAACAAACGATTTTAACTGTTTAATAGTCTACTATGATTTACATTAAAAAAACACAACTATATGCCATAACTTGAAATATAATGAATTTATTTAAAATAATACACCGCCATTGCATTCTACTCAAAAAAGTACTTTAAAGTCACGTAAACAGTTTTTTCTATTTTGAAAAATAACCGAAACATCGCCATGTGTCGATAATTGAGAAAATCAGACATTTGCGTATACCTCGAAAACAAAAAACAATTGCTCAATTTGGTCTTCACCATCGAGTTTTTATGAAAAAAAAGATGCTATTTACGCGGTCCATTTTCTCGTATCTGTTATAGTTACTGAGTTTCTTTTTCAAAACATCCAATTTAGGACACCCTGTACATGTACCGGTTGTCCAGATAAGGGCACGGAGCGGCTGTATCTCGACAATAGTAAAACCTAGAGGTTTGTGAAAAAATCCTTATATATAAAGTGGACAAATAAATTAGAAGGCGTTATCTGCAGCGTTTGTTCATTTTTGTAATTATTAGAAAAAAGTTAGATAGAACGGTATTATTTTTATAACAGATTTTTAGCCGTTATAAAATTAGCTAAATTATAGTAAGTACCGCATCATGATATCCTATGATCCCCAGTCCCCGACAGAACTTTAATATTCAGGGGGTGCTAATCTCCGGTTCGATTATGAAAATAGTCAGTAAAGAGGTCACTAAATCCGTCAAAACCTTCATAGCATTATCAGACGGGGTCATGCTTCTACAATTAAAAGCTAGGTCAGCTGACATCAAACTAATACAAGCATGACGTAAATATCACTATAGGAGATTTCCAAACGCCAAAATAAGGAAAGGAAAATATGGAGAATGCATCGGTGAATATGGTTTAGGAACCAAGAATACCAGAGATAAAAGACGAATCCAACACTGTCAAGAAAAAGATCTTATGGCGCTTAATACGATGTTCAAACTACCAAACAGAAAACTATACACGAAAACGTTCCCAATAGGTGGAACAAAACAATACTATAGTTAGAAACTAAATAGATTTTATGCTAATAAATAAAAGATTCAAGAACTGTGTAAAAAAAGTTAAAACTTATCTAGGAGCGAATGTGGGTTCCGATCATAACACGGTGGTAGAAATTCTATCAAACTAAAAAAGTGGATAAAAAGAAAACGAGAAAAATACAGATATAGGACAATTAAAACAAGCACAAATTTGTGATGAGATCAAAAATTAAGTAAGAGAAAGGTTTGCAACACTAAAAAAAACCATAGACTTTAACGAAATAGAAACGACTTATAATAGAATAAGACAAGAAATAACGGATACGAGCAAAAAATACCTTAAAAGTAATAGTGAAACAAAAAGGAAAGTATCGATGACAAATGGCATACTGCAGCTGATGGAGGAAAGAAGGAATTGGGAAAATAAAGACGAAACGTATAAAATCAAGACAAAAAACTTATCAAAACAATGATACGTAAGCCAAAAAAAGCTGGATGAATGAACAATGCAACGAAATAAAAAAAATTACAAGATAAGCATGACACATTCCACGTAGAAAAGAAAATCAAGCAGATAGTAAGTACCCATATGTCAAACCTATACGCCAATAATTAAAGATAAAAATGATACAATAATTATAGACATTGGAGTGAATACATAAAAAAAATTGTTTGAAGATCAAACACCACTACAATTCGAAATAGCACAAGGGGAAACAAGTCCCGAAATATTAAGATACTGAATTTGTTTGTTTACAAGCGTCGTAGCCACAGAAACTAATCAATGAGCAAACTCGATTAAGACAGTAATTTTTTTATTATAAATAATTAGTAATATATACCCAAATATTTAGTACATATTATTAAAGTTAATTCCTGTGGTAGTGAGAAACGTAATGCACAACGCGTAGGTATCTTGATTATTTTATTTTCTTACTTTGAACAACTACATAAAAATACTTTTTGTCAATTTTTCATGGCGATTGTCTAAATAATTATTTTAAACAAGTCCATTGTTTGTAAGATAACTAAAAATTTTTTTTACGAATCTATTCCTTGATGAAAATAATAATTAAAAATAGTTTCTTAAAAATTTTTTTTATTGGTTAAAAACGTATTTTTTTAAGTCATTATTTTGATTGATCATCTATATTTTGAAAAGAATTTTTTTTGTCAAACTTATTTGTTTATTTAATAAGTTAATTTCAGCGCGATAATTTGTTGTATACCGGCTGTATCAAATTTCGTGTTAAGTACAGGGATCTCGTTTATTATCAGAGGTAGAGAGTTGGTTAAATGGACAAAAATGATCCTTGAGTTATGCCTAAATAAATTCAACAAACAAAATTTACGCCCTCTATAAAGTTTCTGAAATATGCCGGAAAATAATAAAATTGGTGTTTTTGATTTTTAGCCTTAAAATTGTTATTTGGCGAGGTATTCAAAAACTGAAAAAACTTTCTTAAAAGAACTTTTTCTGCTCTTTCAGATAATGGCAATAAATTTTTGTTATCGTTATTACTTTACTTTATATCGATACCAACTTTTGTTTTTCTTATGGTAGCCCTTTTAAAGTTTATGCTATGAAATAGAGAAAAAAATCTTGATTTCAAAAATGTATAACATGTTCATAAAAAATTCAATCTGAAAGAGCAAAAAAAATTCTGTCAAGAAAGTTTTTTTAGTTTTTAAATACCTCCCCAAATAACAATTTTAAAGTTAAAAATCAAAAACACTAATTTTACTATTTTCTGCCATATTTCAGAAACCTTATAGAAGGGGTAAATTTTGTTTTTTCGAATTTATTTAGGCATAACTTAAAAATTATTTTTGTTCATTTATCCAACCTCTATCTTTGATAATAAACGAGATCCTTGTACTTAACACGATATTTGATACAGCCTGTATAGTAAAAAAAAAATAGTTTAAAAAAACTGAAAAAACATGTTTTTATAGCTAACCGAACTAAAAATTATAAAAATAATTTTTAATTACAAAGAGTTTATAATACAGTAGTAGAAGGTCCAACAATCAATCATAATTTGTCACCTCAAAAGAAAATTATAATAAAATTTAAGTTATTAACAGAATAATTCAATTCAGAGTAAAAAGCGTGGGGTGCTTGATATATTAAATGTTACAATCATTCTATTGGCAACTATCTATGAGAGGAGAGTTATAAAAATGTAGTAAAATGCACCCCACGCTTTTTACTCTGAATTGAATTATTCTGTTAATAACTCAAATTTTATTATGTATAATTTTCTTTTGAGGTGACAAATTATGATTGATTGTTGGACCTTCTACTACTGTATTATAAACTCTTTGTAATTAAAATTTATTTTCTAGTTTTTAGTTTGGTTAGCTATAAAAACGTGTTTTTTTAGTTTTTTTAAACTATTATTTATTTTTCATTTTTTAATTTGTTTTTTATATTATCTGTTTTAATTCATATTCGTTATTTTCATTTCAATCGGTAAGACTTTGTGATTATAAATTTTTTGACCCTTCGTAATTTAATTCCTTCTTTATCGACTATAAATTCAAGACCGTTTGTTTATCAAATTTTGTTTCGTAAAATCAAGAAGTTGAAATTTCTGTCCTGATTATTTTGTTGTAAATAAGAAGCCTTTTCAGGCCTTCAGACAGCCTTCTCTGACAAATGAAAAGGAATTTCTTCATTGTCGATCTGCAGGACATCGTTCTTCATATCCAAATAGAACCCATACTTCTTTATCACGTCCATTCCCAGGATAACTTCTTCCGTGATGTCGGCTACCAGTACTTGATGGTCGAGTACTCCATTTCCCAAACCAATAGTTACTTTGACTTATCCGTGAGTAGGTATTTCTTCGCCCGTCGCCGTTCGAACTCGTACTGTTACTGGTGATGTCTTCTCCATTTTGAATAACATGTCAGGACGAATGATGGTCTTCGTCGCTTCAGTGTCAACCAGTAAATTAAAACTTCTTCCATTGATCTTACCATCGAGATACATGCTATGCAATTGCTCCCTAGCCGACGTTATTTAAATTGTAATCTCCGGAGTTTGACTATATGAGATTACTTTTTGTCTCTTTTGGTCGCCTCGTTAAAAATTTTCGAGCGTTCTTTTTGTTCTCTTCTTAGGTTTAGTCCGATGCCGTCGTACATGGCCTATTTCACCGCAGTTTAAAGTTGTAACTCTTCTTTCCCGAAGTATTCGTCGCGCTATCTCCTCGATGCTTTTCAGTGTTTGCGTCTCGTTGCGATGCTTGTTTTGCTGCTGCAAACTGCAAAGCATGCACCAAAGCGTCATCCAATGTCTTCGGTCGCGCTAACCGGAGAATCAGCTGCGCTTCGTTGTCTCGGAGGCCGTCTACAAAGGTTTGAATAGCCAACTGCTCCAAGAAGGTATTTAGCGCTGTAGGATACGCAAGCCGTGTTAATCTGGCGATGTCAGCCTCAAACTCTTGAAGACTTTGGGCAGCTTTTTAAACCTAACTTTTAATTTGAGCCTGGTACACTTGTTGAAGATAAGCATCTCCATATCTCATTTCTAAACGTGAAGTTAGGAGTTCTTAATTTTCTTGCAAGTGGTCAACAACAGTTTGTAACATTCCAAGCGCTTCTCCACGTAAGGACACTATTAAAGACGTCGCTTCCTGCTTGTTACTCCAACCGTTAGCTGTAGTTGCGGCTTCAAACTGCTTGTAGTAGGTGGACCATGGAAATTTACCATCAAAATTTGGAGGTACAACTTTGAACTTGTGAGTGTTTTCTTCTCGATGGTCCATTATTAAATCTTCACTCGTGACGCTTCCTTCACCGTGACAATTCATTTGGTTCATTCTTTCTTCAAGCAGTTTTATTTTGTCTTCTAATTTGTTCTCTATTGCTTCTATTTTCTCATTCACAGATTCACAATTTTTTTCTTTTAAGTTTAATATATCTGCTTGGGTTTCCTCTTGAACAATTTTAATTTGATTTTCTATGCTCGTTCGTATTCCTTCTTTTAAACTTCTAGAATTTTCCAACAATTTTTCTTCTAGTTTTTTAGAATTTGCTTCTATTTTCTGTGAATTTTCCTAAAACTTTTCTTCCATTTTTCTAGAATTTTCTTCCATTTTCTGAGAATTTTTGGACAGTTTTCCTTGGATATTTTTAATCATCGATTCGAGAATTTCAAATATTTTTGAATCCATTTTAACTGCTTGCAAACGCGTCACCGGCATTTAACCACAAATATTAATAAAAAAAAGGTAACAACACTACTTTAACGAACTGATATAGCTATAATTACACTTTATAAATAAACACGCGTATCGCGAACTTAACAGTTATTTACGCAATCAATGTTTTTATTACGGAAGCGATATTACTTAATGATATTTACACTAAATTTCGCAAACGATACCCCGCACTGACGCCAAATTGTATCGAATTTTATTATTAAAACTAATTTATTTAAACTACTAAAATATGTACACTTTTAAATTAACTGAACTAATTAAATCTAATAATATTTAATAAAAACACTTACTGTAATTTATATGACTTACACGAAGATAAGATAAAGTCCGCGGATAACTTTACACACTTGTTTACATTAAAGTCACGTATTATCATTCTCCGTATATTTATCTACGCACACGCGTTAACGACTTATTTATTTAGACTTGAATAATCTTCTTAATACTGCTGTCTTCGCATTACGGAAATAACTGACCTACGATTGGTTTGTTCCGTATATATACACATTTTGGAAATCCTTCTCGAGTGTTCCATATCTTTCGGTATACGTTCTAGAAGATGGATAACAACTTCGAGAAGGCTCTTGAATTTGAGAACGTTTCAATAGCAATTAAATAAAAACTTTGTAAACTATAAAAATTCTAATATGTAATTGTATTGTAATACTAATTAAAAATATTAATTTTTATATATTTAAAGATAATCTCTGTGTAAATAATTGTTAATTAGATTAATGCATTCCATTGAGTACAACCATCTTAGTGAACTATAGTAGTTCTAATAACGCTAGTGTAAGTAAAAGTTAAAATGTGAAAATAAGATCTTAACGGTTTGTAAATCGAAAAAATTGAAGAAAAATATATTCTACCATAGCAATACTCTTATTTACAGATCAATAATTTATACGATAAAAATATGAGAATTAAATTAATTTTTGACTTTGCTTTTTGCTTACAATGCTTATATATTAAGTTAATTTTTCCAATTTTTTAATAAGAATTACGTTACCGTTTATTATGCAAATTGCGAATTAAACATCTTTAGTAAAGTCTCTGTAACAACAATATTATGTAATGTTACGCTTATTGGATTAACAAAATACGACAAAATATATGAAAAACAAATAAAAAAAAACGAGACTACAAAAAGGATTTATTTTTAAGTATTTTATGGTGTTTTTATGTTTTACTTCTATAAATTATGTTAAAACCTTTAACGTAGATATTAATAGGAATTAAAAAAACTGCTACTGTTTATTAAGGTATAAATAATACCAGATTAATTCGTAATTATTACACTTAATACCAGATGAGTTTAAAAAACTTATTTTTTGAATAATATATTATACGTTTAGATTTATCAGTAAACTACTGTTTCTGATATATTACAAATGCATTTAAAGATCAATTAATTTGTCATTAAAACAATATAAAAATATGAAATGTCTTGTTTGTCCCTGTAAAAATTGAAATGGTAATAAAACATGTTTAATATGCCCTCAAGATATGAGAGCTTATAACTTTGAACATTTAAGGATAATTAAAAGTAGGTCGTGAAAAGAAATGTACACTTAAACCATTTATAGATGATCTCAATTTATATTAATTTGTAATTAGAAATTATCGGAATGTGCTCATTTATAACGATAAAAAATACACAATTAATTCCTGTTTTTTCAGGTGACAAAGTGTACTTTTTATAAGTACGGTCCAAGTGGTTCAATACAATCACACGATGCAATGTGTGTCATGGCTCTTAACATAATAAATGACAAAATTTACGTAATGTTATGGTTTTGGTTTGTTATTTTATTTATTATATCTGGATTAGCGTTATTATGGCGTTTGCTAACCATAATTCTTCACGCACGAAGTCAGAAGTTCAACGAAATGGTATTTTCAACAGCTTGTCCCGGAAAATTAAATCCATGGAGAGTGCTAAGAGTTACTCGATATTGTAATTTTACCGATTGGCTTTTCCTTTACTATTTATCGAAAAATATGGATGGGTTTGTTTTTAGAGATTTGTTCATTGGTCTTGCCGAGGATCTTGATGATCAGACCGAAAATCCTGCATTATTTGATATGTTTGGTAATGATGATGCCGAGAAAAAAATACTAAAAGACAAATAGGGTCGTTCTGTGGTCTTTTTTATTAACTGTGATTCTATAGAAGTTTATTGTATAAATTATGCAATGGTATTATAAATGATTTTGTGTATTACCGTAATTGTGCGCTAAGAACATTAATTCCTACATAGAGCATTTATGACAATTGTGTGTAGTTTTATATACAAAAATTAATAATAAATTGATACATTTATTTTATTGTTTGTTTTTTTTTGATGTTAAGAATTAGACCTTTGTTTTTGAATATTAACTGTTAGAAATTACAGAAAAGTACATTTAAGATATGTAAATCGGTTTCTAAGGTAATAGATAACGATGTCCAATGCTGCATTCTTGACTCCTTGACCCACGTACTTAAGTTTCAAGTTCGCTTAAAAAATCTTCACGTAATACCAATCAGAGTTGTCTTTAAAGAAAGTTTTAAGGAATAATCACAATGTTACGTGGATAAATTCTTTTAGAATAACAGGTGAATAGCAGGTTACATTCACTCCTACTTGCTGCTAAGAAAACCAGTTAGCAACAGCAAAACCACGACCATTACATTAAGCCAGAGTCGATACCCTGATGACTTTGGTACATTCAAGTTATTTGCTTATAAAACTAAAAAGTCAAAGGGTTGTAAACGAAACACCTAGCGAACTCTGGCCATGAATAATAAAACTATTATTCGAAAATCTTTAGTTAATTGTCGCTACCTAATCACATGCTAAATTAGCAATTTAATTTAAAAAAAAGGTTTGCATTTTTTGCGTGCGGTTTGCGGTGTAGAATTTTTGTAAATGCATTGAACTGTATTTTACGCTTATGGATATTTATTACTAAACATTACAAATTAGAAATTAACAACCATGGAGGTTGGATTTTTTAAACTAATTTTTACCGTGCAAAATCAAGTATAAACGATATTTATTTGTTTCATCTTTAGTGCCACAAATCAGTTGCTAATTAAAATGAAAATTGTCTAATTTTAAATATTTTTCACTTGTTTATTTTATTTTAAAAGTAAATAAATAATAAAATTTTCAGAATTTGTATACACTCAAAATATCTTACACTAAGATTATTGTCAATTGCAGTTTCTAAAAATAATAATATTATTACAGTAAAATTTAGACTAGAAACAGTACTTCCAAAACTTGGCTTACAAATCGGCCTTTTTCATAGTCAAAACTTGCCCACGGGCCCCTAAGTGAAAAAAGTTCATACATGCATAATAGAAAAATTACAAATTTTACTTTGATGTCTTGAACGGTAAATGGTGACGTAACAATAAAATATAAATACAACATTTTGTTGAACAAGTATTTATTTAAATTACAACCTTTGTTTTAGAATACAAAAAAAATTAATGACTTGGATGAACCTGATGGGATGTGTGTTTATGTCCGGCTCAATGTTTGTGAGTAACAACCGCAACTCCCCACGGGTACTAATTTCTAGTCGGTTTCTTTTTTTTTGTGCTGAAGTTCATAACAGCACTGAATTCACGTTCTACCAAATAGAAAGATGGAAAAGCAATCAACAGCTTCTGTGCAATAACCCATAAATGCTGGATATAAAATTGGGATTTGTTTTGTAACCAGAAGTTGTCGTATCCTTGTTTAAACATTGGTTTCAGCTCCTCATTTGTGGATAATTTAATAAGTTGCTCTTGTATTAGTATGTATTTATCTGTATGTGTGCTCTGAGTTTGACTACTTGCAAAAGAGTGCAAGTCGGGAATATCCAAATGAAGAATGTCTTCAAATTTTGGTTAAGGTCCGAATGAAGCGCCGTTAAGTGTTAACAATAAGCAAACAAATCTTCATCATCAAGCTTCGGTGTTGTCTGACCATGGTCGGAGCACCGTCAGTAGCTTTTTTTAATATTTAGTATATAACGTTTTACATTTTGTATCATTTTTGGATGCACAGACCACATCATTGCTGAAGAAGGGTTTTAACTACGCCGTTACGTCTAAAACAACTCCGATAGAAGATATAGTATGTAGAGTAAAAGCTGCAATACGCACTCTACCTAAGGAGATCTCTGAAACTATTCGACAAGATGTTTGCAATATTGTAAGAAAAGCAAAACCGCCACGCTCTAGTATTAACAGACATAAGAGAGAAGCAGCTAAGCGGTTCCATGAGAATAAGGACATTTTAGTATTGAGTGTAGATAAAGGAAACGCTTCGACCGATAGTGAACACCATCAATTCACAAACGCAATCGTTAGCACGTTATCTAGCTGCAAAACTCTTGCCGTTGACAGGAAATACAGAAACTCACATTAAAGATTCTAAAGATTTTGTAGAGAAAATTAAGAACTTGCGTATAACAAAAGAAGATATCCTTGTCAGCTTTGACGTGGTATTTCTTTTTACTAAAGTCTCGATTGACGAAGTATTGTTTTTGCTCAAGGAGAGAATTACTGAAGAAGAAGTTTTGCTCATCGAATTCTGCCGTAAAAACACTTATTAATGAAAAATGTTGAGATTAAACCAAAAATTTGGTTTAGATTGTAACGTTAAAATCCGGACCTGCACAATTCTTAAAATTTCAAATCATTTTATCAGACAGGAAATTACGTTATTTAAATCTTGGTGATGTATTGGTTGATAACAAGGTCGTTGTGATTACATACTTCACTTTTCCTGCTTTCACCAACGTGTATGGAAGTCAGCTTATGTAGATTTGGAAATTAATTTAATCTCGAGCCATCGGATTATGCTACAAAGCAACAGTCAATTAGTAACAATTATTAAGATTGTATTGGAAATTTGTTTAATTGACATACCTAATTTTGGGGGATTTTTAAACTTCCACACGGTGCAACTCTTATCTGCCGACCAGCTGGGTATGTACACCTCCTCGGTAGCTTCAAAAGTTAACGTTATGTTTGTTTATAGCAACTTATGTTAGGTTTAGTCTTACCCGGCTATTTGGGGAAAGTTTCATGTGCGATTGGGTCTTATCGCAAGCTGTCGTGTGGTTCTATTGTGTTGGGGGTCCTGTCGAAATACATGTTGTAATATATTTTATTGGAACAATTGAAAGCAATAACTTACACGTTAAGATATCCGAATTAATTAGTGGATGCCCTCTCCATCCACAGGTGACGATCCCAGTCACCGATGCGAGGTATATAATTAGTTTAGACACGAAGTGCACGGTAACAGATGTGAATAAAATAAAGTACCATTCTGGTTAGAAAATAAAAGAAAAAGGCATGCAAGAAGGAAATAAAACTTAATACTAACTACAGAAAAAAAAATAAAAACAAAACTAAACATAATATAAAAAGAAAACCGACACCGTAAAACGTGATTAACTTATTATACATAACTTGTGTACATAACCACTAATTATAAACGTGCGGGTAATATTATTTTTTTTGAGTTTCATCGAATTGATCGAAACGTATTTATTTCGTCGAACTTTTTGTTAAATGCCGCATTCACCGAATATACAAATTATTAATTTTATTGTAAGTTTTATTTGGGAGAAACGGGTTATTTCTTCGTGGCGAATTTTTATGTTTATTTGTTTTGTGTACAGAATATATTTATATATATATAAGGCCTTATACATAAAGCATTAATTTCTTTTTTTGGTAAATAGCATCCGATTGTGTCAGCCATTTGACGTGGAGGTAAGCCGCGCTACCCAAAAAGGTTTTAGTTTATTTTTCAACTATTACGTATTCGGTGGGTTGTGGTCGAGAACAGACGGGACGCTCTATTGAAGTTAGAGTAAAAGAACATATGACTGACTGCAAACACCGCAGAGTTACTAAATCAGCAGTGGCAAAACACGTGTGGAACCAAGGACACACGCTGAACTTTGACCAAACGAAAGTGTTGGCTAGAACTCTTTTCTACTTTCCCAGACTAATCCGCGAAGCTGTGGAAATAGAAAAACATCCATGTAATATGAACCGAAAAGACGGGTTAAGACTCAGCAAATCTTGGCTACCAGTATTATATCCTCTAAGACAAAGATCAACCTTCTTGGAAAGGACACAAACACTTACTCCGAGTAATAACGAATTCAGTCAAGCGGTAACGGAAAGATAACTCCGTTAATCACGCTAATCGCTATTGGTATAAATATCGTCATTTACACTTTTTCTTTCAGTGACATTTACCACTCTGAAGATGCAAGCTGCAATGTCTTGCGAAACGTCAGTTTGGGTTCACGAACGACAATACGGCAAAGGCCAAGTTCTACTTATTGTTTTGGCTCTCAAGAAGAGACTAGGACCAAGCTTAAGTCTGGGTGTTTTACTACGACGCGGTCTAAGTGGAAAGTCGCTTATAATCATAAACATAACAACCGCGAAAGCTTAAGATTTTACATTTCGTATCAGTTTTTATACATTTAGCAAATAACAGTTCTTGGAAAACTTTTTCTTTTTTTACAAATCTCACATAAGCTAAACGCAAAGCTTCGTTTCCTGGTAATGTTGACTCGTCAAGCTGTATGGAAATTTCAGGTGTTTTTAAATAGTCATATAAAGAGTTTTCTACACACTGAGCCATTTCGTCAATCCTTCTTTGTATATTATTATTACTTAGTGGAATTCTTTTTATAATATCGAAAACTGGTTTGTGCAACACGGCGCGTATTACCTCACTTACAGCTGGTAGAATAGGTTCTTTATGAATGTGCGGCTTTCTATAAAGAAATAATATAAGAAACAGACAGTCTATTGTCATCTCTATTAGATGTTCTTCACTATAGATTTTTATTAAATGTTCTTTAAGCTAGAAGGTTTTATTGAATCGTTTGACATCGTTTTATAACATAGAACACACATACTATTTCCTGGTGACGGAATAAAGCCATATTTCATATATTCAACACTGTGTTGTCTCCATTTTTTCTTCGGCTTACTCATACTGTTATCTAAACAGAAGGCTCAAAAAAGAAAATTTTTATTTGCAACAACCACTGTTAATTATAATATTTTTTTAATAGAATGCTGCAATGTAACGCTCTTTTGTGTACCAATTAATTTTTCAGGAAAATAAATAATTCAAAAATTAATTAAAAACAGAATATAATAATACAGTAATATACAATAATTCCAATTATTCGCAAATTTGGTTATTTGCGAAAGTAAACAAAATAAACAAAAATACAAAATAACAAGCATAACTTTTGGGTGCATTATATTTAATTATAAAACCATATATAGATTTGATGTGTTTCTATACTATGATAGAATCCTTCGATGTGGAGGATAGGCACCACTCAGAAATAAAACTCAGTAGGTAATTATGGCTACGTTTGGTTATTGTGTGCCAACTTCATCAGGCCAATCATCACGAGAATGTTTAATTTCTGCCAATTATACATGGAATTAAAAACGATGGACAAAGGAGGAAAGTACGAAGAACATATAACCTTATTCACCTTATGTGTGGGTTATGTTTGTGTCGTGAAGGTTATATGTTCTTCGTACTTTCCTCCTTTGTCCATCGTTTTTAATTCCATGTATAATTGGCAGAAATTAAACATTCTCGTGATGATTGGCCTGATGAAGTTGGCACAATAGCCAACGAAACGTAGCCATAATTACCTACTGAGTTTTATTTCTGAGTGGTGCCTATCCTCCACATCGAAGGATTCTATCATAGTATAGAAACACATCAAATCTATCAAGTTTTTTGGAGGATTTATATCGTTTCTCATAGTAAAACCATATATGTCTAACTTTTTGTACAGAATCATTAATAATATATTTTTTAGAAACACATCTAGGTTAGAAAAACTTACAATCCCTTTTTGAATTATCAATAAAAAAGAAATTTTTAATGAATGTTAAGGAATGACTGTACTGATAACTGTGATATGTAATTTTTGTAATCAACTTAAACAAGAGAATAACTTTGCTTAAATAAATTAAAATTAAAAAAAAATATTAACTTTATTCAAATATACTTACGTAACGAAAGCAAGCTATTTGCGTAGCAATACAAAAAATTAGACTTCTTTTTGTCCAAGACTAGAAAAGTTGGTTGTATGCACTTCACATCACACATAACACAGAACTAAACTGTTGATTAGATTTTTTATAGTTCATATTATGGACTAGTTGGTGCAGGTATCGACTCTATTGCGTTCTTAGGCTTGACTCACCGCTATGCCTGTTAAAACTTATTGCTAACTTCCATATTACTAAAAATGTGTCACAATTTTTTTATTTTATATTAAACCGCGCGCGGACCCTCAGACATTGTTCAGGAACCTCTAAATCAATTTTAATTTACCACAGACCCCCTGAATGATCTCGGCGACCCCTGGGGTCCATAAGAAATCACTGGCTAGACGAATAGAGATGAATAATTTTTTCGTGAATTCATCAAATAGTTTTTTTCTTATTAAATTTTATTTGGACGAAGAACTGTTTTTCATTTAAACGTGCTGATCTTATTATACTTATTGCAAAAAATTACAACGGACAATTACAATACAATTTACGTATTTTTGTATTACTAAATTGTTATTTTTATGTTGATATACAGTTACTTCTAAACATTTATAGATTGCTACTGGTGTTATAATTATGAGTATCGGTGCTTTTTATTTATTAATATTGCTCTCATATATGTCATATATTCTTTGATTTGTTGTAAGCTTCAGTAGAATTAGTCATTTTTAACTGTTTTAAATAAATAAAGAAGTCCTATTTAACAGTCTACCATAAATTATATCTTCTACCTACCTTTTTCTGGTGCATAAAATTATGTTAAGCAAATTATCAAAATTAATGTAAATATTAGCTGATGTATTTCTTTGATACTAAACACCGTTTAAAATTTAGCACAGTTTAATATGTAGTAAATAAGCAAATAAAGTAAATTGCTAAAGAAATAAACGCTTTTATGTGATATTCGTATTGTAGGTTACATGTATTCTGAACAAATTATGTTAAGAATCTAATATACCGATGCATCTAACTAACACGACCTTCAGTTATTGTGACTGAATTATAAACAGATAACGTAAATAATGTTGCTTTAAATATTACGTAATAAGCATTTGAAATTTTATCGAGTTGTACTTGAAAAGTCATTTTTTGTTATTTAGATTTGCATGATTTCGTACTTCGAAATTTTTTTGCAACTAATAACATTTTTCATTCAAACAAAACATATAGGTGCACTGCCTTAAACAAAGTATATACAAAATACTTCTTTTTCCAACAAAATTATGTAAATATATAAAATGTATTTTGTTTGTTATCAATGTTATCATGCATGATGTGACTTTCTTAGTTTGTTTCTATCCTTTTTTCTTTGCTGTTATAACAAACTGTATTTTTTTTAAATAGCCCGCAACATTTTTTGTGAGATTTTCAAACAAACTTATTTTTCTGCATTCAATAATACAATTTTGTCATTGTGATAAAATACAATCATGAAGAATGCCATGTGTTATGTTAAGTGTTTCAGTGTAACCTTCGTATTGTATAAGTTTCGTTCCGAAACGCCCACTTTTCGATACATCGAGGGTGTTGGCTGTCAGTTGTTTTTTTTTGACAGATTAAATTATCCATGGAAAAAAAACATTTTCCCGTTGACTGTGGTACGGTTATCATCATCAGTATTCACACGCATCCACGCTATAAATAGGTGTAATCCTTTTGCTGTAAAAGTCTTTTTGTGCAATTTTAGATACCCACACGTATTTCATTAATGCGGAGATACTAACAACTGTTAGTTCATATTGAGAAAATTCCTACGATGACGTCACAATTCAAGATGTAGTGACAGGGGGTTGCAATTACGTTGATTAAAGTTTCTGAGTTTATACATTATTGTTATTGTTCAAACTCACGATGAAGTAATCTTATTAGATTACGTCAACCATTGTCAGAAACGACAAAACACTCGGGTCGCTACAAGGTCTAAACGTCTGCATAAAAATTTTACGCTTTTTCCAGATGTAAAAACCTTGTTTTTGCTGCTACGTCTTCCGTCGCTTTTAACCGTGCCTTGTTGTTTCCTTCTTCTAATCTTTCTCTTTTCTTTCATCGGCGTCGCAAGCGTCGTAAGTTCTAGTTAGTTTTTTTGACTTTCGACCTTCGACTTTTGCTATTTTTCTGGTTTATGTCTTTTGGTTTGGTGGTTTGACTATTGGGATACGTCGTTGGTATCTTGTTGGTTATGGTTCGGATACAATCTATTTGCTTTTTCCCATTTTGCTGTCACCAATATTTTTTTCTTTGGTTAAGTTTCTGATAATTTTTGTTGTTTTTTTCTTCTCTATCTTACTTCAGCGCAGACTATCTTGCCCTTCTGTATATAGTTATATTCGCTTAATCGGCCTTTTTGTATTGGTACGCCATGTGTAGGATTCTCTCTTTTGCTACTGGATTTACTTTTTCTTTTTTTTTGTGTTTTTTATTCCGCTTGTCGGCATAAAGGTTTTGTGATAAACTTTTCAGTTTGAGACAGCATTTGATATAGATTCGTTCCATGGATAACTGAAATCTTTTCCTTTCTCTTTCTTTTTCTTTTTTTATATAACTTGGGCGGTTGGTTGGGCACTCTAGGGTGACCTTTCTTTTCGTTTTTTTTACGGGGAGAAGAACGAATCAGGCATTAACATCAAACTTTATCTTTCTCTCTTTTCTTATTTCTATATTTTCTTTTTTTATTTTTTTCTTGGGTCTAGGTCTATGTGTTAATCATTATTTTTGTATAATTCTTTTTATGGTTTCCTTCTTGGGTGCTGAGTTAGACATCATGTTTAACCTTTTTCAGTTTTTCCTACTTTTTAGTTTTTACTGTTTCTTTTGTTTTGCTTACATCTTGGTTAGTTGCTTGAACACTTTATTTCTTTTTTTTGGCAACTTTTTTCATTAATGTCCACTCAACTATTTTTCTTTTTTTTTCTTTTCTTTCTTGGTTACTTCTCTTGCGTGATTGGGTTTAGTTGATTTTTGTTTGTGTTTGGTTTGAAGCTTGGAATAGACTGCAACCTCGCTTTTTGTACTCTACGTACTTCCGCTTAGTTAACATTTTTGATGTTGCCAGACAGTGTTAGGATATTTTTTTTCTCTTTGGGTTTCTTTTGCTCTTGGAATATTTTAATTCGTTCTTCGGCACTTACGTTCCATTGTGACATTCCAGCACGACGAGCACAAATTGACGATGTTTGATTAGCTAGAGATGTTACTTATCCTTTCTTATTTGCTCTTAGTTTTTTTTCTTTCTCTCGATTTTGTTTTGGGTTACACGGTTTAGATTTTACTTGGATCGGTACACACTTATTAAGCAGTGTTTAGCTTTTTGGTAACTGTGTAGTTGTGATTTTTAGATTACTGATTTTTTTCTCTGCTTTTTAGGTAGTCGACTTTTTAATAAGAATCATTTTGATTGAAATTTCTTTATCGGTTTTTTCTTGGATCTTTAGAGTCTGTTTGGTTTGTTTAGTGAAAGAATCTGTTATCGTTTGTTCACTACTTTTTAAGCACAACGTCATTAGTTTTTCTTTTTGATTTTTATCAATACCTTCGATTAATTACTACAATTATAACTGTACTGAAGACTCATTTACCAAAATATCAATATTAATCTGGGGCAAAACTGGGCGCATCTGGTTTTTTTCTTATAGGTCATATGAACCAAAGAAAATTTATTTGTGATAACGCTATTTGTACGTGTTTGTTTATGTTAGCAAATTATAGGAAATTATGGGGACGCTGTCACTAGCCAATCGCATTCTTCAAAAAAAAAATAAATTGTAAGTACTATTATATTTCCTATTTTAATTTTCTTTTATCTACGTTGTCAGTTGTTTGCACCTACGACTATATGTATATATCGTGTTGTTAGTATTAAAGGGTGCGCTCGGGTTCATTTAATTATCGAAATATTGCATATTTTTATAGACTTAAACAATACCTTTCATTCTAGTTTCTAACCGTTTTCGCTCATTTTTAATCCTACGTTAGAATCAGCATATTCAGACCTGCAACCTACTTACCGATTCAACTGAGTTAGTGGCCAACAATTAAGTTACGAGAAAATCCTCGTAACATATGTTATTCATAAGAATGCAAGAATGCGGTTTACCCCTCAAAAAATTAAACCCAAAAACTTTTACAATAACAAAAGCCTATTAGTACTAAATCAAATGTTCAAATTGAGCTCCGTTGACTGTTGACTCTGCGCATTTTTGCAGTCATTCGCACTTTCCAAATTACGTGGTCTTTCTTTGTAAACATTTTTTTTACGTAACGCAAAAAAAATCTAAAAATTATAAATTCATAAATCTGGTTGGATATTTAATAGGTCTTTTTTTTATCAAACCACCTGTTTCTAAAAACGTTGTCTAAGTACTTATTGAAAGTAAATTTTGTAATAAATGCCTTTATTGTCATCCGAGAATAATGCGGTATGACTCGAGTTTGAAGTATTTAAAGATATTTATCAGCATTAAAAGTTGCATTAAAAAATGACCCTGTAATGTGACCTTCTATAATACCCGCCCACACACTTACTTTTTGCAAATATTGTGTGTGCTTCTTGCAATCAATGTGGGTTGGTTCTCGGCCAATATCAATAATTATGTCTATTTACCGTGCCATATAGCGTCAGAAAATACAATATTGGATACAAAATTTTTATCTGCATTGCATCTTTTAATCATCCGTATGCTAAAATTGTTTTAATTTGATTAATGTATTAGTTCAAACTTACATATTTTTTTTAAATACAGAAGCTATTTTCAAAACTTTCTACCACTTTTTTTTAAAAACCTTTGACGTCTCTTCGATTGTTAACAGTACATCATTTGTTGTTGGTTTCGGTTTCCCAGTTCTTTCCATGTTCTTAATGCTGCCAGTTCCTCACATTTTTTTACTTAGTTGAGAGACCGTTTCTTAGGTGATTAAAGTATCTGAGTAAACTTCATTAACTACAATACATATTTTGCTTTGCGTCCTTTTTCTATCGTTGTACCTATAGGTTATTAGTATTTCAGTAAGTTGTTTTTCCTGTTCTGTTAATTTTTTTGAGTAAATTAATAATTTGGCTAATTTCCATGGCATTCTTGCATTATTATATTTTATTACTTAGTGAATAATTTGTTTTTCTATTTATTTTCAGAATTTTTTAAAAGTTTCTTTCATTAAACAAAATTGTATTGTATTAATTGTAAACTTGTATACCAAAAAATATGTACGTTTGAAAACCAAACAAAAAAATTATGCCATAGGAGCAAAGCAAAAAAAGATAGAAACAAACTAAGAAAATCACATCTTGCATGATAATAAACCAAACAACTTTTATGTTAAATATTTTTTTACAACTTTTCAAATTAAAAAGTTATAGCTATTTTTTGATACTTTTGTTCCACTCGGCATAATATAGAATTTGTAAAATCATCCATATTAAAAAAAAACAGTAAAACTTATTGAGAGAAAAAGTGCAACTTAACTTTGAATTTGATTTGTTAACTTCTTATACCGATAGTGATAAGCAGTTTTTATGACGCGTACTGCAATTGGGTTTTTGAAAAAAAAAATTTTTTGTGGTAAATGGAAAGATCATATATAAGTTTTATAACAAAACTATTTTTTTTCGCAATAATTCAAAAGTGATTTCAAAATAAAAATTAATTTTTGAATCCAGTACCGAAGACACGCCGACAGCTCCCGAACAAACCCAAGCGCATGTGACGTCATAATGTTAGTTTTTACTCATTGCAGTTGATACAGAAATAGTGTTCTAAACATACCCGTCCGTTTACAATAGAAATATTATTTTTACGACTTAGTTGAACATAACCTATAGCTTGGTCGTCGTAACTCTCACGCGATGCTCTACAATTTATGAAATAAATAATTATAATGTAATAGCGAAAGCTTCCACGGCCGGAGTCTGATTACCTAACTCTGTAGTGGTTCTTTGTTAGATTTTCGTTTGCTTTTTCAAGTTTATCGTTTTCTTTCTTACCTTTTCTGAGTTTAGAATCTGGCTTGGTTCACAAGTTGATTACCTAACTTTTGAGAAGTGTTTAGTTAGATTTCAGTTGCTTGTTTGAGTTCTTCGATTTCTCTCACGCCCTGATGAAGCCCCTTACGAGAGTGGGCGAAACGTTGGCAACTTCGGTTACAACATTGACACGGTCCAAACCCGGAAGACGTTCTTATCTTAGTAAATAATTATATTTAATATAATGGAGAATAAATACTTGAAATTAAATATTTTCATTTATTATATTATTTTTTAACAGACTTACCTTGATGCCTTGGCACTTCGAACTTCAGCAGAATTAAACCGAACGTCATTTTTGAAATCATTGGTTATCATAAATATATCAACGTCAGGAATATTATCGGACTTTGCCTTTATAAATTCTTTATCACACATAGCCAATCGGAATCAACTAACAACTCGTTTTTTAGCAATAAATTTTCAATATTACTGTCTAGTCACGTGTAATAGCCGTAAACGCTGTACTGTTATTAAATAGCTATAACATTATGACGTCACAACGATGGCGACTAATCATGGCGCGTTTATAGTCACGTGATTTTTTTTTAAATTTTATCAATTTTTAATTGTTTATAATTAATTGAAAAAATATTTTTTAAAGTTTTTTGCATTAAATATCAATATTATTAATAATAAAGTTTTAAAATACATAAGAAAAATCGGTAAATGTTTTTTTTCAAAATCCCAATTATAAAAACAAATTTTTAAATTATTGTAGAGTTTAGAACCATTATATCCATTTTTATTTATGCACATCCGGTATTTTTTCAAAAAGTTTTTTGACATTTGGCTGTTACTTCACTATTGAATTTTGACGTAGAAAAGTAGTGTGTGCAGTAAAATCTTGTATAAATAACCAAACAACTGAAAATTTAACACAAACTTTTAAGTTACAGTTTTGCCCTAGAGATTTTTTTTTCATTTTACTACCGAAAAAACGACTGAGGGTCATAAAAATCCGATTAATAACATTAAAAGCATTGCCACTAGATACATTTCTGATTTTTTCTTATCCTATGACATAAGAGTACTTGGCAATAATTTGATTGTACCTGGAAAGTTTTTGTACAAAACAAAAGATTACCGAATGTTTTCCAAAACATTTTTACTAAATAGTTTTTTTTGTTGATTTGCTACAACTTATTTTATGCATGATTCTTGTTTCACACATTTTGTGAGTATTAGCTAGCTGCTTATCAACATTTACGAAAACTATTATATATATTATGAAAAACCAATAAATTAACACAATTTTACCAATATACAGAATGTTCCAGGATAGATGTAACAAAAAGTATAATGGATAAAAAAAATTGAATTTTGGATTAGCATTTGGAGATTGAGTTCTGCTTGTTGTAAAACTAAGATATACGAAAAATGAGTTGATTCGGTATTCTACAGAGTGTTTTATAAGCAATATTGTTAAAATCACTAAGACTATAACCCTTATTTTTCAAGATATAAACAAATTTAACTAAATGAAGTAGTTTGGAATTGAATTTTATACCTCGCTATCAGACATACGCCTAGGCCATAATAGTGGGACACCATAATAATACATACAAATCTTTATTGTTTGTAAATGTAGGAATAAAAAAACAACTAAGTCATGTTGATTTATATTAGAAACTTAAATTTAATATTTTGTTGGTCTTCCTTTGGATTTAATGACTGCTGCTATCCTTTTCGTCATACTTTGTACTAAAGAGTTACAAATAGCTGGTGACAAATTATTCCACTCCGTTGGTACAGTTTTTTTTAAATCTGTTTTCGAAGTGCAGTTGTGTTGTGCCACTCTTTTTTTCAATATCGACCATAAATGCTCGATTGGTATAAGGTCGTGTGACTGTGCAGGCCAATCCAACACATTAATTCTATTTTCCGTCACTTAAGCGTGATGTGTGGCAGGGAGCGTTGTCTTGTTGAAATTGGATTATTGAATGATCAGCACGGGGAAATAATTTTGAATAAGATGGTATTAATGTTGATCTTAACATGTTGGTATACGTCTCACTATTCATACGACCTTCGCATATAAAAATATTTCCGACGCCACCTGATGCCATACAACCCCAAACCATTACACTACCAACACCATGCTTAACTGTAGGAACGTTGCAATCTGGTTTATATTCCTCCCCAAGTCTTCGTTTCACATAGATGGCCCTAGGAGTACCAAAAAGCTTTAAAAAAATTGAATGAAAATAGAGTTAACGTTTTGCATGTTGTTTTAATTTGTCGAGAATTTAAATTAATTTTATTATTAATTTTATTTAAAAAAATTCCCAATTCTTACCTCAAAGTTGGATTCATCTGACCAAATAACTTTTGCCCAGTCATTGTGCGTCCAATGTTTATATTTTATTGCCCATTGCAATCGAGCTTTTTTATTTTTCTCAGAAAACCACGGTTTTTTGCGAGTTTTACAACCTCTTAAACCAACTTCATTTAGCCGTCTTCTGACAGTCCTTGCTAAAATTGATGGCCCTCCACTTGTGGGACGACGTCAGACGACGATTTAGAAGAGACTCGCGGTGCAACAGCCGGTCTTCTTTAGGGGTTGATTTCCGTTCGAGGTCTACTTTTGTACGAACAAGTTTCTTAAAAACGTTTTATCGTATTACTAACTCCATGACGGGAACATTTAATTTTTTTTACTAATTTTATTAAAATTAAATCCTTCATTATGAAGTAAAATAATATTTGCCCTTTGCGCTTCCGTTAAATAGCGGGCTTTTGACATTTTAATATTATTTATACAGTCCTACACTTACAACTAATTTTATTTGAAAACTTGTATAGAATTATGCAGAAAAACTTTAAACTACACAAGACGGTCGCGTAGTTAATAATGACTAATTTACTACAACCCTACAGTTTACTATACAATTTTGCAATTTTTAACGGTAATGTTTTATTGCCTCTAAATACCGATTTCAACTATCTGCTACTGTGACGTAACAGAGGGTTTTATTTTAATAAAGATATTTTTAGATTTAATGAGTGGCCCACTATCATGGCCAAGGCGTATATATTTTGAAATTTCAATTTTTTTAAATAAATTAAAACGGATACTGTATATTTTTTTAAATTTTTAATCATCATACAAAGAAGAAGTAAAAAATATTAAATCTTACATAACAGATTATAAACAAACTGAATGATAAATTTTTATTTGAAGTAACTGCCTGTTCTAACGGTATGAGGTTCACTGCATTTGTAATTTTTTGCTGCAATATTACTAAATCGTTAGGAAGCGGTTTGACGTAAACCAATTGTTTAACGCGACCCCATAAAAAGAAGTCCAATATAGACAAGTCATGGAATCTCGGCGGCCATTTAGTCTTAGTTCTTGGCAATCCAACTATCTCTAAAACTAAGTTTAACCACTGAGTGATCATGTCTGTGGAGTGGTCAGGACAACCATGTTGAAAATAAAACAAAGGCATATTTCTCAACATGTTTAAATTTTCATGAGAAAATCTTTTTAATAATCTCTAAATAAGTGTGCTGATTCAACCTTCCTTGAATAAAATCAGGTCAAATAATTCCAACGTGGTAAGACACGGCACACTGCACGTTCACTGTTTTAGAATATTGTCTTCTAGAATGAATTCTAAAATTTGGATTTTCAGATGCCCAATACCGACAATTCTGAGACAAAACAATACCGTTGGTAGTAAAGGTGGATTCTTCTGAGAAAATTTTGCAATAATGAAAACATCTTTCTTCCATGATCTTTTTTCCAACAGTTAAATAACATTCAAGCCTACATCAGTCACGTCCTTCTTCATGCGTATGTTTATAATTTCCTTTATATGTCCTCTTTATGATTGTTTTGTAAATTCTCTGAAGTTCAGACTTGCGATTATTAATGTTACGTTCTCTTTCTCTTAATGGTATTCTAGGATTTTCTGTAACGGAGTCAAGGACTATTATATTGCCAACATTGTTTTCATCGTATGTCTTATTTTTATTTCGATGTTAAGAACACTACCAGTAGACAGAAACTTTTTAATTATTTTTATAGCTGCAGTACAGTGTGTGGAAATTTATTTTAAATTGCCTTATTACTTTCCTTAAAGCGTTTTCACCATTGCATAATATAATATTTTTCAAGCAATGTAAGCACCATTTTTACTTAATTTCTTTAGCTGATCAGTCAATTTGATACAAAAATGAGAGTTATTAATATTAACAACACTTGACACAAATACGAATAATAAATATCTGATTAACAACCTGTATTTTCACCCTTCATTGTTGAAATTCAATTCCAAACTACCTCATTTAGTAAAATTTTTTAAAATATTTTTTAAAATAAAAGTACATACTTTATTCTTAATTTTAACTCATTTTTTGTATGCCTTACTTTTACAACAAGCAGGACTCAGTTTCCAAATGCCAATGCAAAATTCAGTTCATTATACCTCCTGGTACATCTATCCTAGGACACACGGTATATATTAATACAAAATGTGTCTAAAAAATGTGTAAGTGTATGGTAACGTAATAAGAAATTCGAAATACATGCACATTAGAACTTCAATGTCTTTGGTACAATAGTATCTACTTATAGTTTACATGTATAATAGAAGAAAATAATACAAATGAGCAGATATATAAATAAATTGATGAAAATAAATGCATTAATAATAAAAAAGCGAATATCGTGTTTTTATAAAGTTACTAAGAATCTACATCCTTGTTTTTTTTTGTATTGTTATAAAACGTTATATCCTTATTAATTTAAAACACGTGCTTTACACATGTTGCAATTTATTCTAAGAACATATAGGCATATATGTAAATTACATGTTGTCATTTGTTCAATCACTATTTGAATCCTTCGTAAATTAATTTTAGTAACTGTAAAAACAACAATTAGTATTTATTATGTTATACGAGCATCTTTGTTATTATCTTTGTTTGAAAACTTACATAACTTTTACACTGCACGATATGCAATATTAGTTTTATGTTTATTTTATTACTACTACCACTACTACCAAGTATACATACTTTAAAAATAGCATTTGATATTTTACAGAAAAATTTAAATTAACACCAGTAGCAGCAAAGTCAATACATTTATTTAGTTTCATATATTGTAAAATTTAGGTTCATGTTGTTAACATATTTAAGTTTTTATACTATAGTTTATAGAGGCGTGCGTACACTGAAATAAACATTTTTTATTTCCATGTTTATAATAATACTAACGTACATTGTAACTTATCATAAATTTAGTTTTTTTAAGAAATGAATAATAGTATTTCACCTGATACAATAAAATCAGCATAAAATCAATTTTATTATGTAAAGTAAAAATAAAACAACTAAAAAAAACTTGCACATAACAACCAAGGCGTTATAAGAGGGTGTTATAAATTTAGAGGGCACTCACTATGAATTCATAACGCTCTCTTTTAAAAGGGATATATATAGTTTCACATTTTTGTTTAGATTCTAATGGTAACAAAATTTATATTCTTTTTTGTACCTTTTTTTCAATATATGTGAGCATTTTCTTCAGATTTATTGTGATTATAAAATCAATTTGACAAGAAAATAATTAAACGTCAAACTATTGTTCTAAACTACTAGATATACTTGTAATAAAAACTTAAATAATTATTCATTTTTACTTTGAATTTTATATAAACTGAAAAATTAAATGCCAATTGAGCAACATACATACATCCCTAGGGTCAGAGGCCCTCGGGCTGCATTAAGTTGCTCTACGGGTGCAATCATCCTAATAACGCCCTTGGTACATAAATAACTAAAATAAATTCGGATAAATTAACCCCCTCTAAAAAAAATAGTTACAAACTTTTATGGACGTTAAAACAAAATATAGTGTTATAAATAAAATAATTACAAAAAAGCTCAATAAAAACCAAATGCAAAAATGTTAGATGAGCTACATTTTTACACTTTTTAGAAAAAAATATGCATTAGAATCCAGTGCATCTCTTTTGAATCATAGATTCATCAATTATATATAAAAGTTAATAGTAATATAATTAGTTTAGAAAGAATATGCAGTGTTCCAGAATATGTGAACAATCTCCCAGATTCAGATAAAACATATAAAAATAATATAACTTCTTATAACATTTTTCCTAGGGCCTTCTCTTCAGAGATACGGGTTCATAACGGACGCCCTTGGATATCGCTTGTTTTAAAATAAAATAACTGTGCCTAGTTACATAAGGCAAAGTTAACTATGTCCATTAGCTAACGCCGTTGTTAAGTAAATCGTAATTATGGATTTGGGGATGTCGTGAGCAAAACAATTGTTTTTGTACCAACGCCAACGACGAGTCTTAACGACATGGCCACGTAATTAATTACATGGTCAAAGTTAACAATGCTTAATGCAACCGTGCCTTGAAGTACTAGATGTAATTTAATAATTTTTTAATATGGTGTTTACTAAGAAAGTTTCTTTAACATGAACTCTTTAATTCGTATTTGGCTCATTTAGTTTGCAGGAGATGGACTAGCTCTAACACAGTAATGCTATTTTTTTACACCTTAATACGATAGAGACAACACAGTAATATTTTTAAACAGCCTAAACTTTCAACTAAAAAAAGATGCTCTTGATAGATCAATAAAATAAACTTTTTACAAATTCAAAATATTTTTGTTCAATAATAAATCAATAATTTTGTATGTCAATTCAACACGAGCTCCTTCTACTCTTATGTATTTCCTAGCTCTAAGAATTAAACATTGTTGAAGCCTCCACAATACATCAACACTAGATCTCATTTTGCGACAATAGAAATTAATCATTTCCAACAAGTTTTCTCGATTGTCTATTGGATTAATATAAAACAAAAGTTATTAAATAGTCCCAGAAAAAATCTAATGAATTTAGGTGAAGCCAAATCACTGGTCTTTCTCTTACTATCTATCCATTTTCGAAGTTTCTGTTTAGGTATTCTCGAACTACTAAACTAAAATTTGGTGAAGTCCCATCTAGTATAAACCAAATACCATTGCCAAAAGTAGATATTCTAAAAATTCTAGTAAATTGTTTTAAAAATATTGCAAATTAAGTTCTCCAGTTAACCTTCTTGACAATACAAATGGTTCAATTAAATGCTGCCTTACTCCGATTCACACGTTGATGACTTCAAATTGACGCTGACAGTGCGTTGTAATAGAAGTAGGAATAAATGCAAATTATAAGAGTTAACTATGTTGTTTTTAGAAAATCCAACTTCGTCTGTAAAGAAAACTGAATCAATAAAATTTGCATCGTTTCCATGCCAATCTAAAACCCAGTTGAAAAATTCCATTCTTTGTAAAAAGTCTTTAGGAAGAAGCGCATGAAATCTTTGAAGATGATACGGATGCAACTCTATGAATTATAGGGACCGTCGATTTTAAGAAATCAAACTAAACAACCAATTTTTGGGCACTTGTAGCAGGATCTGCTTCTACGGCATTTTAAATGTTTTCTCTAGCACCTTTAATACGATCGATTTGATTTCTACGATTTTAAAATTGTAACTGGTTTTATCCAATTTTTCTGAAATTATTTACGATTTTTTACATTAAATGTCTATCATTCGATAAGTACAAGTAAAAAATAAAATATCGTAGTTTTTAACTCTTTCCCAAACGACGGTTCATTCTTCCAAAGGTTTTTCTATCTAAAATTTTTATCTCCATAAAGCTTTATGGCTTCTAAGGAATTACATGATGCAAGCCCATGCATTAAATGCATGTCGGCATATTCAGCAAACGTAAAATACTAATTAACTAACCACAAAGAAAAATAAAAACCAACGAAAATTTTAATACACTGGAATAAATATCATTTTCGTCAAATGTCAAAATATAAACAATTCACGTCAGTTTGAGCAAGGCTAAGGTAACAATTTTTTGAAGTTTGACTTTTTTGTTTTTTAGGCTGCCAGTATTATATCGTCTAAGACAAAGATCAACCTTCTTGGAAAGAACACAAACACTTACTCCGAGTAATAACTAAGTCAGTCAAGCGGTAACCGAAAGATAAAGTCCGTTAATCCGGCTAATCGCTATTGGTATAAATATCGTCATTTACACTTTTTCTTTCAGTGACATTTACCACTCTGAAGATGCAAGCTGCAATATCTTGCGAAACGTCAATTTGTTTGGGTTCACGAATAATATTTGTAGCAATTGTTTCTCAATTTTTTACTTCTTGTTTTGGCTCTCAAGAAGAGACTAGGACCAAGCCTAAGTTTGGGTGTTTAACTACGACGCGGTCTAAGCCGAAAGTCGCTTATGATCATAAACATAACAACCCCGAAAGCTTAAGATTTTATAATTTGATTTAATTTTTAATATCCACCTCGAAGAACCAATTTATTTCGTGTAATACTTATCGAGAGCACTGAATTTATAAATAAATATGTATAAAAAAATAAAACATTTATTTTCTTATAATACAAGCTGCATGTGTGAAGATTCAGTTTAACACTGACTAAAACTTAATGTTTCTACAAATTTAAACCGAGGGCTGTTTCAAATATATGCTATTTTTAGAAATCGAAAGTTCAGCTTTAACACTTCATCTATGTTTTCGATTTTGATTTTTATTCCTGGTCGGGATTTATGTTATAATTTTAAGATTTGTTTTTTAGCTATTTATCTTAATTGTTTAGATTTTATAATAATCTAATACCTAGCTTTTACTGTCATTGTTAGTTATTTTTATGGAAAATGAATAGGTGTAAAGTTTTAAGTAGATACAAGTGCTACTTACAAATTAAAGCTGGCAGCATGGCCTTTAAAAATGTTGCAAAGATTTTGTAGAAAATCCAAAATGTAAAAGTTATCAAAATATTATGGTCAATTTGCTAAAAAACTATAAAAAATTAGGGTGTCGAATGTCTCTCAAAGTTAATTCTCTGCAGTGACATTTAGATTTCGTTACTGCTAATTTAGAAAAGATGAGTGATAAACAGAGAGAAAGAGTAGTAGAGTCCCTAAAGTTTTTTCTAATATTTATACTTTTTGTAAATTTTCTTATACTATAAATAATAAATCTTACTATTAATATAAATTTAAAATAATAACAAAAAAAATTACATTACCAAAAATTGCTTGTTTACTTTAATTTTTAAGCTTTAAAGCTGCAAACTTAATCATATTAAATAATATATCCTCTGATAATGCGTCTACGTAACGCTATGGGGTCTAAATAACTAAAGATTTGTCGACTTTAAGGTAAAAATTTAATGAACACGTACTTCTAAGATGCTGCAGATAATTACTATATGTGCCTTTCAGACATCAATAATAGTTCCGTGTTGTCAAAGAAATTTTAATAGGTAATTTTACCAGTAAAGGTCGTTGTTCTTGTTTGACCGATGTTGTCTAGCAACTGAACTTGAATACGTGCGCTTCGGAGGGTACAACTAATCACTTTGATTTTATTAAAATTCTATGTATTTCTTATTAACACGACACAATAAGTTCAACTTATCAAAAAAATAACAAATCATTCTTAAAATCCACTAATTTTTATCGTGTAGGCATAATTATCAACATTAATGATTTGTGTCTATTTTTTATTTTAATATAAAACAAAATTATGTATTTTGTCAATTAACATTAGAAAAAATATTCATTTAGTTCTGAAAACCTTTACAGTTTTTAAATAGGAATGATTAATTAAAACGTATAATAAATTAATATATTCAAAAACCTTAATACTTGTTTATGCTAAACAAAGGTTTTTATTGTTAATCCAGTTTTTTGCTACATTGTTATTAATCTTTTTTTGTTACAATAAATCATTCTTCGTTTATTGCGTTACTTATTCTTTAGCTATATTAAATCGATTTTTGTCTATTTAAAATTACATTTTAAATTATTGTAGTTATTTCTGATCTAATTTTTTTCAATTTGTGATAGACATCTTAGTAAGTATACACAGCAGAAATCAATGATGTATAATAGATAAGTATACTATTACTCAAATTTTTAAAAACTTGTTGGTTGCTTCTTTTAATGATCTTTACTGGTATTTTAAAGAATTATATCCTTATACACATTAGTTTAATTTTTTTAAGCTACATGTTTATAAAAGTTTGATATTTAAACACAAATAATTTTATTTAGAATTGTACTTTTTCGTCAACGCATTTCTACTTTAACAGGCGCGAAGATATATTTTAATCTGAAATAGAAAATTAAGTTTTATAGTTTTTAATGATATCTGGGGTTATATAAAACCAATGCTTTAAAAAAACGGATTAGGTAGGTATTCATTTGATTTGAAGGACACCTGTCAAAGAAACTTTAGAAAAGTATTTATTAGTAGATATACATATATAAAAGACTTTTTTTGGTTGTTTTTTAAAATAATGTTTATATCCCCAATAAATGTTGGTTTAGCATTCTGAGTAAACTCTAATTATGATATAGTATACAGGGTATTCCAGAATATGTGGACCGGATTTAAACAAGATTAAATGCTAAGTGTAATTTAATATTTCTTTAATATGATGGCTACTCTTGAAGTACTAGATGTAAACTAATATGATGGTTACTAGGTAAGTGTCTTTAACATAACCCTTTTTATTTACATTCCGTTTGCCAAAAACGGACTAGTTCTAATACACTACATTCAACTAAAAAAAAAGTTATTCTTGATTGACATCGATAAAAAAAACGGTTTAGGAAAATAAAATATTTTTGTGCAATATGGTTTTATATTGAATAATTTTGTTTGTTGCTTCAACATGAGCTCTTTCTACTCATATGCATTTTTTAGTTTCAAGAATTGAAGGTTGTTGGACCTTCCACAATGTATCGACATCAGTTCTTATTCTGCGACAATAGAACTTAACCAATTTCTAATAAGTTTTCTTGATTGTCTATTATATTAGCATAGACTAAAGTTTTTAACTAGTTTTACAAAAAAAAATTTAACGGATTATTGTTAGGTGTACGAGGAGGCCAAATTACTGGTCTTCCTCTTCCTATCCAATTTGTAAAGTTCTTGTTTATGTGTTCTCGAACTACTTGAGTAAAATGTAGTGGGGTCCCATCATGAGTGAACCATGTACCACGTCGTATTGCCAAAGATTTTCTAAAAGTTCTGGCAAACTGTTTTGAAGAAGTACTACATAAAAATACAAATAGTCCAGCCTACACGTTAATAAGTTCAAATTGATGATGATATTGCATTATAATAGAAGCATGGGAGTTTTCTTCTGCCCATAAATGCACATTTATAAAGTCGTTTTTAAAAAATCTAGTTTTATCAGTAAAGAGAATTGAACCAATGAAATTTGCATCGTTTCTGTGCCAATCTAAAACCCAGCTTGAAAAATTCCAAAGTTTTCAGAAAGAAGAGTATTTTGAAGATCGTACGGATGCAACCGTTGCGTCCGTGCAGTGCGATTCGAATAGCTTGCGCGTTCCTTTAAAGTGTCTAAAAATATTATTGTTGTATCTCTATCTTGCAGGGTGCAAAAAATAGCATTATTGTGTTAGACTTCATGTTAAAGAGACTTACTTAGTGACCATCCTATTAAAAAATTAATAAATTACATCTAGTGCTTTTAGTTATTTTATTATAAACGATTTCCGAGGACGTCAGTTATAAGCCCGTATCTCTGTATGAAGATCCGTAGAAAAAAGTGTATAGGAACTTGTCATATTAATTTGTGTCGTAACTGAATCCGAGATAATGCTTATATATTCTGGGACACCCTGTATATTAATAAGTATTTTTGGTAATAATTAGTTGACATTTAAAGTATGTCTATATATTTACTATATAGAACTGTTTATACAAAAACAAGTCAAACAACATTAACGAAAATTGAAGCAATTAAACTGACAACTTTTACAAACGTATCTACTTACTTTTTAAGATGTCATTAAGATATCACTTACATATGTAGTACTTGAAGAATTATTAAAAATTTTGTTATAAGTGGGTTTTTGATAAGTTATGCTTAATTGTGTTATTGCACGTAGCTACACTTTCACTTAAACACATTACCACTTCATTCATTATAATTCTTTTTAACACAAACTATTAAACGTAAACATTCATATTTGTAGATAACTGTTTTACTATGCTAATTTATAATTAATCAATCAGACTAATAATTACTATACATATTTGTGAAAAAATACTTTCTAATAACAAACTTTTATTTTTGACTACATTGTAATTTTGTGATAAATATAACTTTTACAGTTTTTTTGATTATACATATTTATATTTTAAGAAAAAAAAAACTTAACAAAATTTAATAAAAATGTAAACATACTCAATTGTTAAACATATATTTAACAAATCATAAGTTTCATAATCTTGTCTATCACAGTAAAAGCATTTTAAGTTCTCGTTCCTTCTTAAAATGCTGAAATTACATAACCGCAGTGCATACTCAATGTTGGAAAAACATACCCAGATAATTGTATTCACAGAACATTTTTAATAAACATATTTTTATTTGGTGTTAACGTCTCTTGAATATTAACACTGCAGATTTGAATGAATTCAATAACTTGAGTGTGTTTTTCCAAAATTGAGTGTGTACTGTGGTAATTTTACGACTTGGCTTTTACACAACGTGATTGACAAAATTTAATTATTGATTATTTATAATGTTCAAGGAATATTCAATTAGATATTTTAGGTATGTATTTATACAAACGTGGATCATTATTTTTTGCTAATTTGTTTTTTCATTGACAAACCGTGACAGCAAAGTTCGTTAATAACCTTTGTTCCTTAGAAATGACACTACTTACATGTGTACCTATCTATTAGTTAATAGCATGTGACATCATTAAAAAGTCTTTATAGTTGCGAATGATTTAAACATTATTTAAAGTTATTGATCAGACAATTTAACATAAAAATTTTACATCGAAGAATAAGTTTGAAATGAGAAAGAAGAGAGACTTTTTATTAGTGATTTTTAAATGTATAAAGTAATCTCTGTGTATCAGTTTAGATGTTTAAACAGTCAATTATCATTATTATGCAGCTTCAATTAGTATTTAAGATAGTTATTTTTGTTATTATCAGAAATTCAAAATGCAACAAATTGTTTATTATTCATTTATTTATAGTAGGTAAATACTAAAATAACAAGATAGTAACAAACATAATAAATTATGTACTACGTTCATCAATTTAAACGAGTTGTATAAATCTTGATATATTTAATTCATTAAAAAAAACGTTATTTATTTGACAAATTGTCAATAATATACGTAATTAAAATTTATTTTTAAACCGTAAGAATCTAAATGTTAACATTTATTGAAAGAACTGGTAATTGTTAATTTCACAAATTAACACATTTTTTATTAACTACAGTTTGTGTAATGTTAGAATTAAAATCTTTTTATTGAACAGCGTTTAAAGCAATAGTTTATGTACTGTTTATTTTACGTGCTCATGCTATAAACGACTACTTTACATAGTGTTTAGCGCATGTAAAATTCTATTTTACAAGCGGTTATAGCAATTTTTTTAATGTGTAGTTAATATGGATAAAATTTTTTGACATGTTTTGTTTGTTTGTAAATTGGTTTGACCGTAACTGACAAACATATTAAACAAACAATTAGATTTTTACATTAAAAACTTCAATCTGTATTGAAGAAAATTGTATGATTCAATTCAAGTTGTGTTTCATGAACTGTTATACACAAAAAATTTTATTAAAAAATATTTTGTTTTATTGTAGATACTATTGATACTACTTGCTCAAGTATAGGGATCCCGGTTAAATTAGAGCAAAGCTAAGCATTTCTATGCTGATCGTTATCTAAAAAAAATGATATTTCATTTTTAATTTTTGAATGATTGCAAAAAAATAAAAAATAATTATAACATGAGTACTTTTTACGCAAAATATAAATCGGTTATATTATTTTCTAAAACATACAACTTTGTTTTTTTATGCACGCAATTTTGAATTTCCGTATTTTCAAATGGAATTTGCTTTTTTGCTTTCAAAAATATATTGTTCGATATGTTTTAATCTTTACTTTGAAACAAGCTAAAAAAACAAGTTTTGCAAAAGTATTGGGAACAAAATTTTTATTCTGATTTGACAAACAAATGTTTTTATTAAATTTCTTTTTTGACGTGTAAGTAATTAATTTTTTTTTTAAATTTAGGGTTTAATTTGCCAACTTATGTTTTCTAACTGTTGATAACCCGTATTTTTCAATAACACTTGTTTTTATTTATTGCTAAATTATTTTGTTATTATACGACTTTATTTTTTTTTATATTATTATTGATTTGCTTGAATAATTATCAAACCTCTTCTAATTCTTTTTCTTTGTAGGGATCAAATTTATCGACAACTTCTTTGATTATTTCAAATATTTTTGCATAATAAATTGTAGCTTCTATCTATGTAGTTGAGTCGAGTAATTAACAGTTAGAGACGACTTAACGCTTACAGAAATACTTTTTTTAAAGGTTTACGTTAGTATAAGTAAATCGAACTGTTTCTTCAACTCGCTGTAAGCCATGTGCTAAACAGTGGCGGCTTCTCTATTAGATTATTAGGTCGTGTGGTCAATTAAAAAGTCTACAAAATACTAAAAATTGTTTTATTATTAATTTGCAATAGCTAATGTAACGTTTAAATGCGCAAGACATTTGAAAACTAGCAAACTTGCTCGAAGCTCATGGAGAAATATTGTCCTGGTCTCATGTGTCAATTTGAAAACTTTGGATTGGAAATATTTACAACACAAAATAATATAAAAAATTACAAAAACCTGTTTCGACAATATGGTGGGGGATCTAAGTTGACATGGCCAGTAAGACACACCTTTTTACTCTCGGTCATCCCACAAAAAATGTGAATTGCAATCCTACTACTATACATCGTTGAAAAGGTTATTCAAAAATACCAAAAAAAAGACATTGTAATTGATAATTTTGAAATAATTAATAAATAATGAAGTTTGGGTAGATGGTGTGAACCCTTAAAATTACTGTTTGTGATAAGAAATTATTATTTTTCTGATAGCTATCACAAGTAGAATATCCAGTGCAATTATTTTTGAGGATATTGGGTGTGATACTCTCGTACAACACGGTGAGTTTTATTATCTCAATAATAACAATCAGGAGAAGCAGATAAAAAGTTTTTGCAATTTGGTTTTATCAAATGTATTTGTTTGGGTCTTTCACTAGTTGTTTACAAGTATTTACACGTCAGTATCTATTGTTACTTCAACGTGTGTCATTGTTAAATTTTATACAAACTGTTTTTTTGGTAAGAATTTGTAAAAATGGTATACTCAGTTGCTGAACGGGTTGAAATAATTTATTTTTACGCAAACAAAAATTGATGTGCTTTACCGGCGGTAACTACGTTCAATTTTGCAACTTCTTATGCAGAAATTTGAAGCCACTGGTTTTGTGGCAAATATCAAGGTAAAGCAGCCGATAATTCTGGATGAAGAAGTGCAAATTGAAATTTTAGCTCAAGCCGCCATGTGTCCAACAACGTTGTTTTGCAAAGTTGCACAATTAACGGAAGAGTCACATAAATTGGTTCAAGAAGTTTTAAAAGCACATAAGTTGTTTCTTACAAAATGCACATTCTTCAAGAATTAGGGGACGATGATTCTGATAGACAAATTTAATTTAGTGAAATTATGATTAAAAAACTTGAACAATTTCTTAACACTTTAAAAAACAACTGTTTTTCTAATGAATCTAAATTCTTTTTAAACGGGCAGGTCAACAAACAAAATTGTCGTTATTGGAGTAATGAAAATTCGCGTATTGTACGAGAGAATTACACCCAATATATTTAGAAACTAAATGTTTGGGTAAGCAACCTAGCGAATAAAATTGTTAGACTTTTGTTTCTGAATGGAAACCTTATAGGTGATATTTTGTGAATTTGCTCGAAAACACAATAGAGCCGTTGATTGTTCAATCTTTGGAAGATCAAACAGATGGCAAGCCGCGATTGGATGCAAATCTGCTTCACCTTCAATTGGATGATGCTTCACCGCATTACGCCGTGCAAACTAGATAAACATTATTCAAGATTAACATTATCCAGGAAAATGAATTGGCTGTAGACAAGCAATCGAGTGGTCATCGCGATCGTGTGAGTTGACACCGCTATATTTTTGTATGGTACCACATCAAATTAATCGTTAACAAAAAAAACAACAGTTCGACGAGACTTACAGCAACGAATTATTGTTCCAAAAAGTGAGGCAAAAAGTTGGAATTTGATAATTTTTTTATCTAGAAAAAAAGGTCACAATTTGAACAGTTCTTTTAATTAGTTTTCCAATAAGATTTCACAAAGAGTATATTTTTAGAGCGTTAACATCTCCCAAAACTTCATTATTTGCTAATGATTTCAAAACTGTCAAGTAAAATGTTTTTTTTGTTTCTTTAGATAGCATTTTTAAACACCTTTTTGACGATTCATAAGTGGGGGTTGCAATTTATATTTTTAAAGACGGGGTGGTCGGGAGTGAAAGAGTAGGTGTGGGTGTATCACTGACCATGTCAATTTGGTTCCTCCTCCGTATTATCGAAACGTGTTTTTGTAATTTTTGATATTATTTTTGTTGTAAATGTATTCTCAATCCAAAGTTCTCAAACCGACACACTGTATAAATAATAGCAAATAAAAATCAATTAATCGTTGTTATGTATATTTACTATTTTTACATGACATGATGTAAACCTAATGCTAAGAAAAAAGACCTACAAGAAATATTAAATAAATTATGCCACTTTATCATAAAAATAGTGTAAACATTAAGAATCATTTTGCCTATTTCAAAGATAGCTAAATTGACCTTCAATATAAATATTTTATCAACTAACACAGCGTTTTTAGTTTTAATATTGAAATGACCCTCTTGCAGCAGTGACCACCAGCCCCCCACTGGTAAACTTTATCATTTTTGGAAACGATCCTTGCGTTGGTCTACACAGATACTCCACAATAAAAAACCTTTTTATGTACAATATCTTCTGCGCTTAAAGTACACTTACTGTTCTACGTCAGTAGTTTAATCTAGAGACACTTAAATTTTAAGGTTTGCTATGTTTTGTCTTAGTTTTTATAAGATTCCGCTAAATAGTTCCGGAACATAAATTTTCTAATTGTAGACTTTTCAGGAATACTATGTTCAGAACCTTACAAAATACTTTATTTTTTAGTTTTGTTAATGGTATGTTGGCAATAATAAAAACGTTACACAATTCTCCAGCAAGTTCTATAGTTTTTTTAAGGTTCTGCACAATAGTTTCGTAATGTATACTTTTCCAAAAACTTACAAAACACCTCATTTTTTCATTTTTAGTAATGTTTCAGTAAATTTCGGATTGGTTTTCGACAATGTCGTAATTATACTTAAAAAATAAATACAGTAAAACCTCTATTAACGGACACCTCTGAACAACGGACACCTCTCTCTAACGGACAATTTTTTATTCCCCAAACTTACAACATACAAAACTATATAGCAAACACCCCTCAACAACGAACCTTCTGTAGAACGAACGCGGACACTAAAATTTACACATTTTTTCCAGATTGCCTTGAAAAATATCTCTCCATAACGGAACCCTAAAATATTATTTTAATAAAATTGAAAAAAAATGTGGTTCTGAATGAATAAATACAAATACTTGTTTATAATTTTAAGTTACAGGTACAAGCTTGTCTTAATAACCAGTCAATCACTAAAATAAGCCGGGTTGAGATTTTCTTTTTTCTTTATCAGTTTGTTCTTTGTATTCAAGTAAAAAGCATTTTTAAGTTGTAGCTTATGTGCGGTATTTAGTGAACATGTCTCAGAATAAACGAAAGTTTTTAACGCTAGAAGAAGAATAAATAAAATACAAATTTAAACGTAGATCATAAAAATTAATTGATTAAAAATATCAAAAAACTTTTTTTTATAAACAATACATTATTCTTATTACATATCATACATTAAAATAGCTATAAAGTGCTTCCACGCTACATTTATAAATAAATTTGTCTTTGTAATATGTTTATACATTTATATAATTAGAAGGAATTCTTAATAACATTAGTAAAAGTGTTTTGTATTGTAGAAATAAGAAGTCCTATAATCCGCTTAACAATATAGTAGTAGTAAGGATAAGACAGGTAAATAATTCTAAGAAAAACCGTAAGTATTTTGGTAAAATTTTGTTAGAAAAACATCATAATATAGAACTGAAATGAAAAAAAGCGTTTAAAAAAATAAAAAGTGTAAACGAAAAAAAATAAACGTTTACACGTTTAACCGTTTTTTATTCTGAGAATTCTTTACCGCGAAAATTACGGTTTTGCTCAAAAATTTGCGATGTTTTTTTGGTTGTCTCATATAAAAATCGTTTACACGTTTACTGATTTTGTAAACGTTTATAAAATATAAACGTTTACACGCAATTTAGTCCAAAGATTAAAATCCTAATAAAATCATCACTAAATAGAAAAAATCATTATATGACGTACTAGTAATATATTACGTCATATATAATTTTCATTCAAAATAATTTTACGCAATTAAATTCAACCCTCTCTTTAGCGGACACCTCTCTATAACGGACACTATTTCTTACCCCGTAGCTGTCCGTTATTGAGAGGTTTTACTGTAAATAAATAAAAATAAATAAATTGAAAGGCTTCTATTTAAAAAAGTGTACTTTTATGTTGCCCAGCCAAAACTAAACACCCTCTATAAACAAAAATATTTTTAAAACATGCATGAGTAGAGTAATAAACATTATATGCTGAGATTGATACAAAGGCAATAGACACCGAAGTCGGCAAACCCTGTATATATAACTTTACTTTGACTTGTTTGATTTTTATTATTCACCTGCTTTATGCTGTTGAAATGTTGAATCAGTTAAAACTTTTTGGTTACATTTACAAGGACTTCTTCTTATAATAAATACTACAGAATTATTCCTGTACGCAAAATACAAATTTTGAATAAATCTGCGTTTTTTTATAACACTAAACGTACTTATTGCTAGAGACTTTGCTAGATTATCTATAAATTAACTTACGTTTATAACACTACATGTTCAAATGGGTTAAAAAAATTGTAAATTTTAAGCACGAGCAATAAATAACAAAATCACATAAGGCAAAATGATGGTTTAAATTATTATCAGAACGTAAGATTTGCCAATAGTTCCTTGGCATAACAGCTAGGAATAATTGCTGTTTCAGTAATATTACCCTTAACACTTTCGATGAGTGCAAGCTTGCATTTGCCGAAGTAACTTAGCCACCACCAGCCTTAAATTCAAATAGATTACTCAAGTTACTCCCACGGTAAGTCAACGTAAACAGTAATACTCAATTGATGAAAGAAGGTGAAAGCTGAATAATTATAACCGATTAAAAATAAAATATTAATAATGAACTTAGATACACTAAAAATAGCTGAAAGCTTAATTGAAAGAAATGCGGTAAGTATAAAAAATTTTTCTAAATCTTTTGAGTTTAATGTTTTGCTTGCATTTTTAACGTTTTTCTATGAAACGTAAATATTAACACAGATTAAATGCAGATGCCGACATAAACATTTCGTGCAACGTAATAGACTATAACAATTAATTACTGCTCTTATTATACATTTATTTCTGTTATACAGTTTTATAAATAATTAGAATATCAAACTTAAAATAGCTACTTTACAGCTCCTGTCTGTAAAAATTTTGTTATCTGCATACAATTTGAAAGCTTTTATAATAAAAAAAAGTTGAATTAAACAAAATCACATTTAAAATATGTATGTAACCAGTTCAAAAAAAAATGTTTTTATTAAAGGTAAAAACACTTAGATATAAAACTTGCATTAATATTATGTATATAAGTTATCTGAGTAAATGTACCGTATATATTTTTTATTAAAACACAACTAGGTTTAAACCCTTATGTGCGTCGAAACAGCAGATGTTAAGCGCGTATAATCTTTAGGGGTTGTAAACTCTACCAGCTTATTTTTGTTAAATTTTAACGACGTTTTCATATTATTACTAGTATTGAAAGACCAGACCAAAAAAGGTAAACTACCCTATTCTTACCAGCTGCCTTGCATAATGGAACAATGGATAGTTTTTACAACGAAATAAGTTTTCTATGTATATACTACTCTGTTTACATAATATTTTAGACAAATTATTAGTTCGTTGTTGTTACGTAATGTTTCAATGCCAATAGCATAATTACAAACGTCTATCAAACTTGCAAAATATGTGCTTTTTCATATTACATGTTAAATTCAAAAAAGGTTTTAAGTTAAAAGTACGTCAAGTTAAAAGGGAACAAGCTAATATACAGAATTACTTAATAGATATAACATGAGTCCAATTAGTGTGTCCTTGTGTGTTAAAAAATAGTGTAGGTACAAAAGTATAATAGAGTATTCCAATAGGATAATTTGCTCTTGACCGTCATCGTTGTTCCTACTTAATTGATGAACCAAACGCGATTGTACAAATAGCGATAACAAAATAAACAATTAATTGTTTTACAAATTTATCACCAATTTGGCGGTCTTATAATTTTATAAGATAGTACATATTCTCCAAGAACGTAGAATAGCAATAGTAACAAACTTTAAAATACGATTAACAGTGTTTGTTGAAACTTAATAACTACCGCTTTATAGTCAATTTAATAAACACGTTTTGAATTTAATCAATATATTCATAAAACGCGTGATTTAGTATTAAAATAACATAATTATATAGATACATTTGTTATTTAATTTTTTTAATGCTCTTGATTTTAAACAATATATTTTAATGTGAGTAATTAATACTAATGTAGTATAGTTAGTGTGTGTGTGAAAATTTTTGATTATATAAATAGACGAAGATTGACAAGGTATTAAAATAAACGTATTTAAATACATTTTATTAAAATATTTTAGAATATTTAAAAATAGACAAAAGGAACATAGACTTATAAAGTCATTGTCATTATCTTCTTGGCAGACTGCATGTTGATAAATGAGATTTCATTTTAAATTACTACTTTTAGTCATTAAACCGATTGATAAATTAAAGTAATATTTAATTTTAATGAATTGTGCTAATTTATCTACTACTTCCTTCTAAACTTTTTCAATATAATACCAATTTATATTCGTCATAATAAACATAAATATGAAATCCCGTAACAACAAAAATTAACCGTATTATATAATAAGAAATGTATAGTTAAAAGTAACTATTAGAGCAATTAAAATAATTCCTTCTCAGATTTATACATATGGTCGCTTTTCGGAAATAGCTTTGCAACTCAAAAATTCTGTTTTTTACATATGTTTTTTACTTGATAGTCTAAATTTGCCTTTGGTAAATCGTATGAAAAATTCTACGTCTCTTTTAGTTTCTTAACTTATCAAAATACTTTTGCAAAGATTTAGAGTAACTGAATTATTAGGAAAATTTGGAAACCTTTTCGAGTTACTACGGTATTCTACAAAACTACACCATCAATTTGGGAACAAGTGTAGTAGTTCTCTAAAAATAATAACATCTAAAAGAACTAAAAAAGTTTCATTTGAAATTTTAATATGTAATACAATAATAATATTATAAGTTATAAAAATTAAAGCGGCTTTTTAAAATAGTATTTGTTTACAAGATTTAAAAGAGCTTTTTCTGTTTTTATTGGAATTCATACGCCATCCTGAATAATTGATTATTTTTTGATTTAGCAGCCCTTTTCATTTTTGCATTGGATAATTCATCCTCCCCATAGGACTGCTCAAAATATATACTATATTCGTTATTTTTTTTAATCTTTATAATTTTCAAGTCTTTGATTTTTAAGCTCTTCGGAAAAAAATATTACATATTTTTTAAATCATAAAAATCTGACAACTTGACGACTTTGTAAGGTTTTCCACGTTTTTTTTACCAATCCTATGATGCTTACTTAGTGGGAAGGTGTGTATATTGGTGCACTTTTAAGAGACCTTTAAACAGCATCTTCTATGACGGAATGAACATTTTTATTTTGGGTATGTCCCTAAATCAGAAATTTGTGTGTTATTGAGTTAAAAAACGACAGCTGTTTCACAGCTTCATAAATACATCCTCATGACGGTGTAGTTTTTTTGTTGCCCCGTACAGTTATCTGAATAGAACAACGTCAGCCTTGTTTGTGTTTCCTAGGCTTTGCAGGTACTTCAATAAACATGTACCAATCTCGTTGCAACCTCTTCGACCTTTTATCTCAGTCTAGAAAAAAACAAGTAACTTCTCCATTTTTCAAATTATAAATTGTACAATTATAAGTTACAAGTTTAGAAATATAGTAGAATGCAAATGTTTCTCCATTAGAGCATGGCAAGACAGCTTGAACATGCAACTACTGTATCGTTATTTAAAACCTTGACATTGGATTTTTCCTTGCGTGCTAGGTTCTTTTCTGAGATATGCCTTTCATAATTTTCTAGTAAATTATTCTTTTTTTTGCCCTGGCTGTTTTTAAAATTTGTACACTCGTCGCATTGGTTTTTTAGGGAGAAAAAAATTGAAAACAAGTAGGAACGATCCGTCAAACACAGTGATAAAGATAAAAATGTAAATAGATAACGGAAAAAAACATCATAAAGACCAGAAACTAACTATTCAAAAATTCAAAAATGTTGGCACTAAAAGATTAAAAAAAAAGAAGTGAAAACTCTCTATTAAAATTCACATTGTTGTCATGTCTTGTGATAAAAATGACCTATGAAATTAATCTTTTATTGTTTTTAGGTTCCACATCTAAGATCGTAGAATTACTAAAATCGAAGTTGTGGTTAGTATTAATACGTATACGATGCATGGCAAGAACTGATTCTGCTTTTTTGTTTTTGCAATCATATGATTGACTTTTAATCCAATTAATAGTTTTTTTTTGTATAGCTTATAATTTTCTCCAAAACAAAAGATAAAACAACATTAAACGACAAACGCAATGTTATATACAGAATTGACTACATGGAATGCAATAAATGTTGTATAAACTAAACAAAACACTATTAATCGGATTAAAAATCATCAATAATTGCAAAAACAAAAAAGCAGAATTAGCTCTTGCATCAGATTATTACTGGTCACAATTTCAATTTTAGTAGAGTAGTTACAAAATGTCCTGGCACTCGCCTCTCCATGCGCATATGATTCAAACGCGTCAAAAGTATTCGACAAATATGCTACTATTCAACTTATAAATGTAGTCATTTGCTTTATTTACTTCACGTTGTATTCGTACGTTGCCGATTGTTACAAATGAACATTCAATACAAATGTATTCAGTTAAGATATCAATCGTTAAAAAAATCGATAATTACTAAATTTATACATTTGCCGTATATTTTTAGGATGGCATTTTTGCTACCGAAGAGTCCCGATTATTCCATCGTTTAAATTTTTCAAATTGTAGAGATTCGCGCCGCACATCTCAAGTGCCAGGACGTTTTGTAATTATTCTAACCCAACGATCTTAGATGTGAAACCTAAATACAATAAAATATTAATTTCTAAGATAATTTTTATCACTAGACATGACAACAATGTGAATTTTAATACAGAGACTAATAACCTTAGTATATAATAATCTTATCAATAAAATGTCATGACCTCGAGTTTTCACTTTGTTTTTCGTTTATCTTTCAGTACCAACATTTTTGAATTGTTGGTTTATGTGATATTTGTAAGCTCGCTGTAACTATTGTTGTTTTAAGTTTTTTACATTCTAAATAGACACATTGGTCCACGAAACGTCATCTCAAAAAACACATTTAGTAGTGTTTTCGATCGCCCTCTCCTACTAGAAGGATTTATCACCTTTTTTGATTCGCTACTAAGGAGGCTTATTATTTTTCGTTAAAATTAATCGTGTCTACCAAAACTATATTCTCTATGGTTCAAACAATTTGCTTGATGGGTTGCACCCGGGTCGATTCCTTTTATTGAAGCAGATTGTGATATACATTTTTCGTTTTGTTGTCAAGTACGAGAACAAACAAACACACACAAACGTGAATATGCTACGTATAAATGACCGTGAAAAAAACTTTCATTTTCTAGATTCACACCACAAACACTCAAAGATTGGTTTTGCGATTTGTTGATCGTCATGGCAAATGCAAGACGAATAGGTAATTGAATTCGTTTAAACTGGAATAGCATACCTTTGAATTTTCCTTTGAGTATTGTCGCGTGAATCACATTCCCCATGGGTTTTCTCACCATCAAACGCGTTCCGTTACATAGTTTTTGATGGTACAGATTTCAATGCATGATGATTACTAAGCCCACCTTTAGTCGTAAATTGTACGGTTGCAAACCAAGCAGATCTAATGCGTGCAAAAATTCAGTTAGATAGTTAGTTATTTTGTCTTTGTTTGTTACACAGTCAATAGATTTGAAAGAATGCAGTGGACTAACAATTTATTTTTGAAGTTTAATTGATCCACATCTTCGTTTTTTGCTATAAGAATTGCTCGTTTACTCAACCAGTTGCTGAATTGAAATACGAACCACTTTGTGCCGAGTATTTTTAAGCTCCAAGTCAAGTAAGAGATTTTACTGACGTGTTTTGTATTAATTTTTTTTTAGTTGTTAATGTAGAAAACGTTAATAATTCTGTAGAAATACCAGAAGCTAATATTGTAAGAACAGAAATTTTTACTAAATTAAAAAGAATTTTAGGTAATTATACTTTTAATAAAAATTTTGATTCTATTTATAAAACATGTAAAATTTAAGATCTAAAATAAAATTAAATAATTTATTTGTTACAAAAGTAGATAAAGGTAACTGTGTAGTTGTTTTAAATAAGGTTGATTATGTTTATAAATTTTGGATTTTTTTTTCTAGTGATGATTTTAACCTTCTGTTAAAAGATCCAAATCCATCTTTTCTTTCTATATTTAAATCGTCATTTAAAAAATATAGTATTACTCTAGTTTAGTTTTATTTTCAAATTATGAATCCTTCTACTCCTTTACTTTATGGACCAGTTGTTTCTTTTCCTAATTCGCCTGCTTCGAAGCTTGCACCTTGGTTAAATAATATGATACGAACACATAGAAATGTTAATAATAAATATGCGATTACTAATTCTTGTGATGTACAAAAAATTATTAACGTACCTTTTCCTTCATCATCAATTTTAGTTTCTTTTGATGTAGTTTTCATTTTTTCTTTCTGTCTTTAACCGTCAATACCTCTAGATGAATGTACTCTCTATATACCTTTCAAATTTTAGATCTTTGTTCATTATTAGATTTAGTTTTTAAACATAATTAATTTAAATATAACGATAAATATTATCACAAGTATCAGGATTAGCGATGAGATTAATTATGTCATCTTTAGCAGCTGAAATTTTTATGAATAATTTAGAAAAATTTTTCAAACACTTCTATATTAAACAAAATTTTTTTAACGGTACCATTGACGAATTAAATAATTTTAGTAATTTTATTAATTCTACCCATCCAAGAATAAAATTTACTTTAGATATTGAATCAATCAACTCTTTGTCTTATTTAGATTTAAAAATTTCACGGTTTAATAATAAATTTAATTTCAATATTTTTCGTAAACCTTTTCATACAGATTGCGTAATTCCTTTTAACTCGTGCCATCCCTTTTCTCATAAAACTGCTGCTTTTCGTTCGTACTTTTATAAACTATTTTCTATACCTTTGTTTCCTTCTAATTTAGCTAAGTAACAAAATATTATAAATGAAATTGGTTTAAATAATGGTTATCCTATTTAATCAATTAATAGTATTTTTCACAGAGATCGTATAAAACATTTTTTTTTAATTTAATCCATTTTTTTACTAATAATGAAATGGTTTTTTGATCTTTTCCATACTTTAATCACTGTTTTCAATTTTTGAAAAAAACATAATATCAACATTTTGTTTTCGACACATAACACATTTAAATTATTTTTAGTTAATAATAAAGATCAAATATCAATTTTACATAAATCTGGAATATATAAACTTACTTGTTCTTTTTGTAATTCTTCATATATTGGTCAAACAGATAGAAAATTCAAAACTAGACTAAATAAACATTTATATTTGATAAATAGATATTTAAACACAAATATTTATCACACTAACTCTGCTTTTGCCAACCATATTTTATGTTTAAGACATTCATTTTCTTCAGATTTGAATATCAAAATTTTACATGTTTGCAATAAAGGATCTCTTCTAATTCATTAGAGACTCTTGAAATAAATAAAATTTCTAACGATGTTTCTATAAATTGTCTAAATGAAGTATTAAATTTAAATCCCTCCATTCTTCTCAGTTTAAAATTATAGTTTTTTTCTTTTTATTCTTTTCAATTTTCTATTCTTTTGCTAATATTTATTTTTTAATTTTTTTTAATTTTTTAGATATAGTCGACTGTATAAAATTGTCAAACGCTTTTAATTGTCATATTAATTTATGATTTGTTAAAAATTTCATTTGGTTAGTATTCTTTATTTATATTGCAATATTTTAATCTTAGTTTTTAGTTATGATGATGCTAATTCTTATTAGCGAAACATGTCTAATTAAGTTCTTAAAATAAAATATTAAAAAAATACATAAATTTTTGGAGAAGACTTTAAGAAGATTAAAATATTATTTTCCTATACCAGATATCTACAGGTGATCTACTATGCAACGACAACACAATAATGGACGATATAGCGTTATTGGCTTCCCACCAGGATTCAGTACAAGCATCGATAACTTTACAAAACAGTCTCGACGTAATCCAAGAATGGTTGCGCCGTTGGCGAATACAAATCAATAAACCTGGTAATCTTAAATGGTATACAGATCCCCGTCAAACAGGAAGTAAAGTATTTTGGTATGATCCATGACAGGCGTTTAACTTAGAAATTCCATATTACACATAAGAAAAAGCAACTGGATGCTGTGGTAAAAAAGATGTATTGGCTCTTAGGGATGAAAACCAAGCTATCGCTAAAAAATAAATTGTTAATGTATAAGATAGTTCTAGTACTAGTGTGGGCGTACAACTATCTATGTCATCCGAATAACAAACCACCCCAATTTGTTAGTGCTAAATTTACTAGATATTGCCAATAACACTCGTAGGCTTAAGACTTAAAACGCTAGACTTTGCTAATTAATAATTGATATATTAATATACTCAGGAAATCGCCAATGGGCGACACTCTCTCCACGTGTGAATGTAATTTAGTTTAGTAATTAAGTATTATATCATATTTGCCCGTTTGCCTTAAGACGATTTGTAGATTAAGCATCATATTAAAAGAAAAAAAATTAACCCAAGAAAAAGTAGAAATGATAAAGTGACTATGCCAGAAATACTGCTTGTCAAGCAAGTGCCTTGTTTAGTGTAAAATATCTGAATCAGTAGATTCCACGTAGTACAACGATTGACAGAATAATAGTACACAAATTTCAACTACAAGCACAATTTTAAATAATTGTAAGTGTAATCAGATCAGAATTTACACCAAATTAAGGAAAATGACAACACTTTCAATGCTAAAAATCCCGTGTGTTACACATAAAGTAACTGATACCGTTGACTGAAGAACTGATACGCATTTATCCGCAAGCTGTGTTAAATTTACTATTAAAATGGTACGCCTCGAAAATGATTTTTTCAAATTTTTCAGATAGACAGCTAGTTTTGTTTTTTATAATAGAAGAAAATATATAGAAAAAACTAATAAATACCTACTTATTTTAATTTTTTGTTTCAGTGATTAAGGAGACTGAAGAAACAGATATATTGTTTGTAGTATCGAACATTTGATAACATTAAAACCTTGTCTGTAACGTTAAATATAAAGTTGGAATAAATTTAAAAAAAAACAACAACCCCGATTAAAATTGAGATAGGAAAACGCCAAACTGTCCCAGAAATGAAACTTAAGGCTTTAAAGTTATAAGTTGTACAGCACCACATATTATATTGTTTTATATCGTTGATCATGTTGAACTCGTTATTGATGACGTTTTTGTAGATAATGATGGCTAGTAATTTAAAGAACAAAAAAATAAATAACAATACCGAAAGAACAATAACGATGGAAAAAATTGACAAAAATGGATGGATAGTAGTAGTTACTCAAAGCCACAAAAATAAAACTTCTATTGAGTTAGACATGTTCCGATAGTCTGATGTAATTCTATTTAAGTTTAGAAATGTATTGTTTCTGTTTTTAGAGATTTATTTTATTAATTATGTTTGAGTCTTGTTATTAATCAAATTTAAATATCTCATTATGTTTTTAATTGAATAAACATAAATACACAATGGGTAATTAAAAAACTTATTATTATTGAATTTATATCAATAAATAAATAAATAATTAACTTTAAACTGATATCATTGTGTTTTGTTCTGGTAAATAATAAAGATAATTGTATCGGGTTAGTAAATTCATATTTTGGTATATATAGTATATAATTCAAGTATGGATCTTTTTGCTGATCTTATTTTACCCTATTTTTTATTTTTATGGAATGATTATTAATACTATATTCATGTTAATCATGTTCATACACTGTGTGTTGACTAAATCAATAATTTTTTTAGGTTGTTTTAAAATAGCAATGTATGTATTAAAACGTTTTCTTTTCTTGTCGTAGTGTCGCATAACTTCTGTTTTATATGCTTCTCTATAAGTGTATAAAACCACACAATTACTGAATATAGTTACAAAAAATACTACAGTTTTGCATAATTAAACCATTCTTAATGGAATGTAGGATGTAGAAAGACGCTGTGGAAATAAATGGTTTAATGACGCATTAAAAAATCTGCAAAAAAAACTATAATTGTTTAGTAACCCGTTTTAAAATGCGATACGGTGATACATATTTGCAGCAAGTATTCAGTGTTCAAAAACTATATCATATATAAGAGACGTGGTAGGACGTATACTAGACCAGAAAAAAATTGTTGCTGACATTGTGGCAAACTTGGACATGTCATCCAGCGTTAGTTAATAACGTCGAAGATGAATTTATTGTCAGTATAGACGTGATACAACTGCACAGAAAATTTAGGTGAACGATAAAGCTGCTTTTTTGAGCAAGATAAAAGTATGTATTTTGCTTACAGATAATATGACATTATCGAAAATAACGGAGATAATAATGACTGTAGTGCTGAATAGTAATTTATGGAAAATACAAAAAAAAATTGCGTTAATAATGAGCATAATGGGCTCCAATCTATGAAAAAAACGATTAAAAGCCACACCTTGCAACGGTTGAAGTTAGAATTAAACGTCATTCAACCGAGATACGACTGAATTAGTTCTACTTTCAATCAGAAGATTGTCATTTTTACTTAAACTAGAACTGAAATTTTAAATAAATTTATAGAACTTTAGGTTTTTTTTGGTTTTATTTATATAAGCAAAATTATTAATAACAAATTTTGATTGTTAGGTAGGTCAGGTTTAAACACAAATGAAGAATTTAAATTTTCTTTTAAAAGACGCAATTGTACATTTGCTTATTGCGTCTAACGCGCGTTGAATGCACGTTAGTAAAACGCAAGTGTGCACCGGGCCATAGTCACCAAAAAAGAAGTGTTCTTAAATCCTACACAACGCAGTTTCAATGCCAAATGACAGAACTAATTTAGTAGCGCATAAGATTAACACCGGAAACGCATCTAGTTCGTCAATATTTAAGACATCTAAATATGTTTAAAACACAATTTCCAACATAATTTTTTATCACATAAATTAAAGGAGACTGTTATGCGAATAACAATAAAAGATGACAGATGCAAAATTTGAATTTAATTACATTCGCTGCGCAAAAAATGATTGCGTTCTCGTGAGACGAGTTCTAACAACAACATTTTAATTTTGATTTGTTTCAAAATGTATTCTAACTTTTGTAAATAAAAGAAATCCTTTATTTTTTGAATATACATATGCTTAACATAACGTGCATAATAGCATAATTTTGATTTTTTTGGTGCACAATTCTTCGCACATATCTAACTTTGCAATGCTAGTTGGAAAATGAATTCCGTTTTTCTCATGTTCAAAACAACCTCGCAATGCACTACGTTTTTCTTGAACCGTCCCTACTGTAAACATTTTGCGAGTTTCTAAATGGTAACTTAATCTGTCACTTAATAAGCGATTAACCTCCATTTTTGTATACCAGCAACCGAAACAATCAAAGGCAGAAACAATAAAAAACCACATCTTATTATACAACAAAAAGTAGCTTTTAATGCCCCACGTTGGGCGCCATTGTTATTAGCCTTTTTGTTACACGTTACATCACTAATGTCAAAAAACAACATTAAAAAAAGAAAATAATTAATAAAATAATCAGTTATACATGTACATATATAAACCCACTAACCAAGCGAAGCACGTGTCATGGGTAACACATGATTTAAAGAGCAAAATTGGCGGTTTAACCGTATATAATTATTTAATAAAAAGTTATCAACAAATTTAACATGACTAAATTAAAATAAAAAAATTGATTAAAGTGAAAATTATTAAACGATAGCGCGCCGAGTAACATTGGTACCAATTTTAACGGGTCATTTTATAGGAGGCTCTAACCGCAAACGTGCGAGTCAAATAAGATAAAGATAATATCGATACAATAAATTATACATACAATACAATTTATAAACCATTACTAGATTAATTTGACAACCAAATTAAATTGTAATTTTACAAAAAAAATTTCAGTGATAATATAAGAGATTGTTAAAGTCTTAGCCGGTTTTTTCTTCTTTTTGCTGTTATTAAACTAAATTGCGTTTTGCCATCTAAACAAACTAAAAGTATGTAAATAGGTAGCTGATTATATCGTTCATTGATAGAGTAGTTTGACAACGATTAGCATTCCAATATTTCAAATTTGTTTCCTTTGGGTCTGGAACACACTCACAGTAGCTGGTAAAGTGAATGATCCGGAAGAGCTTTACTGCGATTGTGTTAGCGTAATTACACTACACTACATACATATATAATTTAAAAATGAATTGTAACTTATACAATAACCATAATGGTTACCAACTTAAAAACTATAAACAACGTAGTTTATAAATTTAAATTCTGAATTTTCTTGCTTACAGCTTGACCATCCTGACATGGGATTGTCGTCGATCAAACAATAGAATAATTATAAAATTGCAATTCAAGCTGGAATGTACAGATACTTAAAACAAGACTGTTATCAAGCTTTTATTTAGTCTGGGCTACAAAGAGAACTTGGGTTAAATATTGATATTAACTTTTTAAGCAGTAGTGTCTAAATTTGTTATCATTACATAATCATTAACACTAAACAGTTTTGGTTCCTGATGTTTGCTATTATAAACAGGTTGACTTTTAGTAATATGAGTAGCCATGTTCTCTTTCATTAGATCACAGTAATCATCAAGTGTTTAACGACTTTGGATGTTTTAATAAATTTACAGACATAAAATTTGGTAAATTTAAAAAATCTATCAATTATGAAAAATATGTATATATTGCAATTAGTTTAGAGGTTATAAGAAAAACATTTTGAGACAATTGAAAATATATAACTTAACTTTAAAATGTGTATTAGGAGAACAATACGTTTGTTTAAGAAACTCTATGGTCTTATCATATCTAACGTGACCTATGTATGTCATGTGCAGATCCAATAACAATGTTCTATAGATGACTGAACATAAAGCAATAACTGATTTCCAGTCTTTCGATAAAGTAGACAATCTCTCAATTCATAAAAAGAGTTTTCACTAACCTCAAGATTTTCGCGAATTTTTACAATATTAGGATCAATACGGTGTTTGGCTGCAAGTATTTGTTCAAATGTATTATCTTAAAAAACTAAATTTGTTAAATCCTACATTTACATATCATCTAAACAATATTTCAAAATTTTTGATACATTATTGTGTATGTGTGTGTACTTAATTATTAAGTGTGCAGCTACTTAGAGTTAGTTTTAGTTGCATAATTACCTAACACAGCAAGTAATTGTAAGTGTATTTTAGCAAATAGTAAGCGACTAATTAAAATCGATAGTGTCTCATGCTGGACTCACTTTTACAGAATTGACGTCAAGGTATTTTAACTTCTGTATGCAGGTATTTCATTTTGGGTGAATGGACTTGTATTAAAGAATAGATATTCACTTTAATGTGTTTGTTTTTAGACAGGTGAACTACTAATACCTTAGAATAAGTGGACCTGGATCAGCCTAAATCGTCTAGTCAAAAACGACATTGATTACATAATATCACAAAACAGGGAAATAATTAAAAAAATAAGCGTACTTAATAAATGTATAAACAGCTTGTAGTTGCCTTTAAAACAAATCGAGTTTATAATTGTTTTCTTAGCAACATAAAAATTAATTGTTCTAGAGTATTGTAAAAAACATCTTACACTACAAATTGGTGGCCCTGCAAATTTTGAAGCGATTCTGATACATCATAAAGTCATCAACCAATATATACCATTTGGACCAAAATCATAAAGTCTGTACAACATTTTGCGTTTTTTTTTATACAATTGTGATTATACATTTAATGCTAAAAATGAATGCTGACAATAACACAACAAATCAATCATTGGAAATGACAAAAGTTAGCTCAAATTGCCACCTTTTTGGCGATTAGACCCTGAGTTTAATCAGATTGAGGCGCAGTTCACAAAGTTAAATATAACACAAGATTCCACTAAGTATTTTTATGTGGTTTCTGTAATAGAAAGCGATGTTTTATCACAGGTGAGTGATATTGTTAAAAATCCGCCAAAAGATGACAAATATTTGACATTAAAGAATCGCTTAATTAAACAGATTGTAGACTCGGGGAATCAAAGAATTAAAAAACTATTAACGGGTATAGTTTTCGATAATAAAAAGCCATCAAAAGTGCTTCGCGATATGCAAAATTTAGCCGGAAATAAGCTTGCTAACCGTGTCATTCTTGTAACTAAAGTTGCCAACGTTTTGCCCACTTTCGTAAAGGACTTCATTAGCGTCTCCGAAAAATCAAAGAACTTGAACAAGCAACCGGAATCTAACTAAGAACTTCTCAAAAGAAAACGATAAACTTGAAAAAGCAAACGAAAATCTAACAAAGAACCACTACAGAGTTAGGTAATCAACTTGTGAACCAAGCCAAATTCTAAACTCCATAGAAGTGACTTAAGAAGAAATGGTCTCCGTATATAAAGAAGAAGTATCACAGCTCTATAAGCTCGACTCTAATTGGGTTACAGTCGAAAGAGAGCGTGTTTTCGATAAAAGAGCAATGACCGGGAACCAAAGAGGAAACCATGATCACGATTGAAATTATTGGGGTGTTTGATGATTTCTAAATTCTTTTGGAATTTCTTGTTGAAAAAGAATGTAGATTTGGCAATCACCAAAACGTTATCAAAATCTATTTAGTGACCTGTAGTAAAATGATGTTCAGCAAACGCAGACTTAGAAATATGCCTTTCTCTTATACAACGATCATGTTCTGAAATGCGAGTAATGACGGAACGACCGGTTTCATCAATGTATACTAAGCCACATGAACAAGGAATTTGGTATACACCTTGAGATGAACGTGTAGTAAATTTGTCCTTGGAAGAAATAAGAATCTGAGAGATTTTAGCTGTCGAGTTAAATATGGGTTTCTCTTTTTAATCAGTAACCTTGTGAATGTAAGGTAAAAAAGCCAATATTGGATTGGATTCGGGAGTAAAAATCTCTTTAGGTAATCGAGTGCGAGGATGTAGACGACGATTAATAACTGTATGAATATTTCGCTTTATATAACTATTGTTCACTAAGGTTCTAGTAAGATGACAGAGTTCCGAATCTAGATTCTCAGGTTGGCAAATAGAAAAAGCACGATGAACCAAAGATTCAATAACAGAACGTTTCTGTGCAGGATGATGATGAGACGTAGCATAAAGGTATTTGTCCGTATCGGTGGGTTTGCAATAAGCAGAATGGCCTAGAAGTCCGTCGGGCTTACGAGTTACAAGAACATCGAAAAATAAGAGAGAACCATTACTTTCAATTTCCATAGTAAATTTGATATCTAAGTGTTGACTATTAATATGATCAAGAAACTTAGACAATTTGAGATGATCATGAAACCAAACAATCAACTTTAGGTTGTAATATTGAAGATTCCAAAGTAACCATTTCAAAGAATTCTATAAAAATGTTAGCTACAACAGGTGATAGAGGAGAACCCATAGCAGCACCAGAAACCTGTTCGTAAAACTTGTTATCAAATTGGAAGTAGGTGGAGGATAAACATTTATCAATATGAAAATTCACACTCAAGTCCATGCCATGTTGAGACAGAATCAGTTCGATGATATTACGCGAATCCGTAATAGGAAATCAAAGCTCTCAAAAAGATCTTGGGGTTCAAGTTTTATAGTTTCTAAACGTTGAATAAAATGCTGAGAGTTGAGGATGTGAGAAGGGGTTTTACCTGTAAATTCGCAAAGAATGTTGGACAAAAACTTAGCTAGTTTGTAGGTAGGAGATTGGATAGTACTGACGATAGGTCGAAAGGGAATACCTTGTTTGTGAACTTTGGGAAGTCCGTATAGACGAGGTGTTTTAGAATCTGTAGGGGTAAGTAGACGGTTACTTTCAGGAAGTAGATTGGAAGATTTGATGATTTGGCTGACCTCACGTTCAATCCTCGAAGTGGGATTACGAGTTAAAAAAACGTACGTTTCCTCAGATAAAATAGAATGTATTTTTGCAACATAATCAATTTGGCTCAAAACGACAATAGCATTGCCTTCGCTATTACATTGCTAATGATTTTTTAAGGTCGTTATGGATAAATTGTTTACTACTTCAAACCCAGGCTATTCTAGTGAAGATGATCTTAATAAACTAAATTCTTTAAAAACGGAGTATCGTTTGCGAAGCCACGGTCGTACACCGCCACCGTCGCAAAATTCCAGCCGTTCACCGCATCGTCGTGGTAAATCTTCTTCGCGATTTAACAAATCCGGAAATTATTGTTCGTATCACTTTAGATTGGGTAAAGTGCTCTAAACCCTGTAAATTTGAGATTTTGAAAAATTTGAAGGCTTGAATATTTGCCATCCGACATCTGTTCAAATTAGTCCGTACCATCGTCTATTTGTTAAAGATGTAAAACCAAATACAATTTTTTTAACGACACAAGCGCTGATATATTAGTATGCCCTCCTTCAAAGATGGATAAATTTTGCAAAATCAATTACCAACTTTTTGCGGCCAATGGTTTCCCAATTACAACATATGGGACAAAAATGATAACAGTTACATTAGTTTTCGTTGGAAATTCTTTTGGCTTTTTGTAATTACCGATGTTCGTCAAGCAATTATCGATGCCGACTTCTTTACATTTAACATATTGGTTGATTTGAAACATGAAAGACTAATAGACGCCGAAACAAATATTTATTCAACAGGTAGCATTTCAAAAGTTTACAAAAATAATAGTATCGTTACTATTATTGTTTTTGATGTTTTAACACAAATGTTAATAAAACATCCAGACATCACCAAACCAATTTCAAATAACCTGTTTACAAATTTGCGTAAAGATAATAATCATCCTGTTACACATACAATTGATACTAAGGGACCACCTGCTTTTTCAAAGGCTCAAAGGTTAGCATCCGCTTAGTTAAAAATTTCTGAACAACAATTTCAAACTATGCTCGATCAAGGAATATGTCCACCAACAAAGAGTTGATGGTCTAGTCCACTGCATATGCTGCCGAAAAAAAATAATGACTGGAGACCTTGTAGAGACTTTAGAAAACTAAACTCTATTACAATTTCCGATCGTTATCATTTACCACACATAAAAGATTTTATTTTTTTTATGCAGGAAAAAGGTATTTACAAAACTAGACATCATTCTAGCATATAATCATATTCCTGTAGATGCAAAGTATATCGAGAAGACATCAATCAGTACACCTTTCGGTCTAATTGAATTTCTGGTTATGTCATTCGGTTTATGCAACGCGACCCGAACTTTTCAAAGATTCATACGTAAAATACTTGGTCATTTCAACTACTTAGCTTTAATCGCATTAAGTTCAATAGAGGAACATTTAGTTCATTTTAAAAAAGTCCTTTAACGTTTAAACGAATTCTCTACCTATCAACGTATCTAAATGTATATTCGGTTCAACACAAATGGATTATCTCGGATACGACATAACACCAGATGGTATACAATCTATCCTTGACCGCATTAATGTTATAAAACATTTAAAACCACCGAAAACGGTAAAAGAGTTAAGAAGATTTCTTGGAATGATAAATTTCTATAGACCATTTTTCATTTCGCCGTTAAACCAATTGATTTCCAGAAACAAATATAAAAATAGCAAAATTAATTGGACTGAAGAATTACTTCAGGCATTTGACAGTTGTAAGAATAATGTAATTTTGTTATACAATGTTGAGTTTTCCAGCAAATTTGCCCATTACCTTGATGGTAGACGCTTCGGAAGTCGCCGTCGGTACAACGATCAACCAATTAAAGAGAAATCAACTTGAACCATTAGGTTTTTATTCGGAAAAATTAAATAATGCTCATTGTAAATACAATACATATGATCAAGAGTTGCTGGCTATTTACAAATCTATTAAATATTTTTGTTATTTACTAGAAGGTAAAACACATAGACCACAAACCGCTAATTTTTACGTTTAGACAAAAAATGGACAAGGCTTCACCACGGGAAGCTCAACAATTGGTTTATATTTCACAGTTTTTAATTGATATTATACATGTTTGTGGTATCGAAAATATGACAGCTGATACGCTGTCTCGAATAAAAACAATTGATACGCTATCGTTGGACTACAAAAGAATACAGAAAGAGCAGCCTGAAGATGGAAAATTAAAATTATTATTAAATCAGCCATCCACACATTCCTTGAAATTGGTAGAAATAGAAATACCGGACAAAAATATAACTTTATATTTTGATATTTCAACCGGAAAATTTAAACTTTACGTTCCAAAAAACATACGACAACAAATTTTTCACTTAATTCACAATATCGTGTATCCGGAGAACCACAAGACAAGTAAATTACTAAAATCAAAATACACTTAACTATCTGTATCATAAGATAATAGGTTATGGTCTCTCACATGTCTGGCTTGCCCAAAATCCAAAATCTGAAGACATACAAAAAGTGGTATTGAAAGATACGAAAATGTAAGTGAAAGGTTAGAACCTTTGAACACATAAATATCGATATATGTAATAGGTTCGTTGCCCATATCCGATACTTATTCTTATTGTTTAACCTATGTTAATCGTTTTTGGAGTTGGCCAGAAGCATACTCAATTCCGCTAAAGCAGTCGCCAGGACACTATATACAAATTGGATTTCACGATTTGGGATTCCGAGGAAGAAAGCTACGGATCGCGGAAACCAGTTCGATCCACATCTATTTAATCCTTTAACTAACTTACTAGGTATTCAGCATATACATACTTACAACGCCTTACATGATGGAATTCCAAAATCATTGCAACCCCATATGATGGACCAAACCGGGTTATCGCACGCCATGAAAAATATTTTATTCTATCGATTAACGGAAAAGATAAAAATATTTCCATTGATCGATTGAACCCACATTAAACCTTAATAACTAAACTTGTCTAAAAGCAATACAAACCAAACGTTCACGAGAAAAAATCCAAAATACGCAAATAATAATTATTCGACAAATTCAACAAATCTACAAGCTACTAAACAAAAAGTGCTTACCTAAATCGGTCGGAAAGTGCGTTTTCCTAAAAAATATTGTAAATATGTAGTGATTTCATTGTGCTTTATTTATTATGTTTACGTTGTTACTGAGAGTATTATAAACATCATTGTTTTCTTCTCAAGTTTTTGTTAGTGTAATTAAAATATAATTTTCTCAATTGAATTTAGTTCTATAAACTTAATTAAACAACCATTATGAAGAAGTAAACCTTAACTACAAATGCATAGTGGGAAGCGAACACAGACTGGTTTGGGGAAAAGATAATGTGGCAAAGGAACTAATAAGAGATGGGGGAGAAGAGGTAATAAAAATATTAAAAGTATTATACAATAAATGCCTACTTAGTGGAACAATACTAAAAGAATGGAAGGAAGCAAATACAATATTACTGTTTAAGAAAGGTGATAAAAATACGTCAAAAATTATAAGCCAGTTACACTCTTATCTCAAATCTACAAAATCGTCTCAAAAAGAATATTAAAACGAATTAACAACAAATTTGAATCTTTCCTTGCGTACAAGCAAGCTCATGAGAGCGAAAGCAAATAAATACCATATGCTTCTGTTTATTGCGGTTATAGATTATCAAAAAGCGTTTGACACAATCGAAGAATGTGCCAACCAAAAAGCTCGGTGGAAAATAATAGTTGATTCCATGGATACATGACTTTGATTCACAATATATATCAAGGTGCAAAGTAGAAAATATTCAAATAAAGAGAGAAGCAAGACAAGGACACCCCATTTTCCTATAACTATTCATAGCAAAATTGGAAGACCTTTTTAGAAGATTTTACTGGAAGGATGGCATTAACATCAATGGAAAATTATTAAACAGTATCAAGTATGCGGATGACATCATGCTGATAGCTAATGACGAAGGAGTACTACAAACGATGATACTAGAACTAAATGAACAATCCAAACAAATGGGTTTACAAATGAACACCACAAAAACTAAAGTAATCACAAATACAGATGAACAGATGCACATTGATACAACTATTGATAACCAAAAAGTATAAAACAAGTTGACAAATATAAAGAAAGATCATTATTGTTTGACAGTACCACCGTTCCCCGTCCTTAAAATGAAAATTGTGCAATTTCCAGTGGCGTAAATGCAGATATTAAAATAAAAACTACCATAAATGACTAAAATTTTCGTGAATGACAAATTTCCTATTATGTAGGCGTACAAAAACTGGAAAAATTGTAATTTACGTTTATTTTGAATTAACACTTAAATTTTTTAAATTTAGTTTTAGTTAATTATATTTACGTACATAATGTATTATTGAGTTTTGAAAAAAATACAGATTTTATTATAATATGTACAAATATAGATAGAGGCAGAATTGAAAAAGCAAGGATTTATGTATGTACGTTTATGAAATGTCAATCGAAGTTGAAATAAATATTTGTGCCTAACTTCACGAGAAACTTGGAATAAACTTTTGATAAAAGTTCTGTGGAAAGCAGTTTTTTTCGGTCAATCATTGTTAATATCGCGGTATATATACTTAGGTGAACGCATTAAACTGAACAAGGAAGCTTATCAGGAGAAGAAAATTAGGATGGGCTTAATTTGGGAAATCAAGTTATATTTTAAAAAACAGAAAAATCTCACAATACTTTAAAACAAAAGTTGTTTACGCATGTATCTTGATGTGGAAAAGAAGACCTAATGGAAAAAAATTGGGAAAACCTACATCCAAAAATGGATTGAATAAAGGTTAAAGAAGAGGAAGAACAAGAAAAAGAAAAAGAAAAAAAATGCAGAAAAAGAAAAAGAAAAAACTACTGAAGTTGTCTATAAATTGTTGTTTATCAATGGCGTAGAGATCAATATTATTAATCGATTTTAATTTCTATAAACATCGGATTTCTTCCGAAAATTCAAGGTAATTATTATTGATAAGTTGCATATTGTTTTCCTCCTTGGTTAGACCTAACACAATTTTTTTAGACCTCTTTGATGAAGAGGGGCATCAAAACATTTTAAACGTGTCAAGTTTACGTTTGTTACTGTTTTGTTGTAATTGTTCTTATGTTTAATTAGTTGATTCTTAATGTTAATTTATTGTTATGGTTTTCTTCAAAGTGCAGTTCTATACACACGATTTTTCTAGTTCTATAACTAGACTTGAAAAAGTGCGCACTAAGCCGCACGAAACGTCGCCTTCTATAGACAATTAAAGTGTTTTGATGCCCATCGAAGAGTTCTATACAAATCGTGTTATGTAATTATTCATAGGAACGGTGTTAAATCATTCTAGTAGAAAAAGGCGACAGAAAAACACTACTGAATGTGTTTTTTAACCGACGTTTCGTGTACTTCTTAAGGTCACCATATTTAATAAAAACACCACATAATTAATACTAGCATACAAACCAGGTAATTATGAAACAAGTATTTAAACTAATGTGAACTTATAAAAATGGTTTATTAGAATAACTAAAAACTAGTAGGATGTAAGAAAAAAAAATACACATACTTACAAAAAACTAAAAACAAGTAGCGATGATTTGCCAAACACAGTCAATTGGCAAAAAATAATAAATAACAAAAACATTAAACTGTAAATGATTTAAAAAAACAAACAATAGTTACAACAAACTCACAAACATCACAAAGATCAAAAACCAACTATTTAAAAATGTTGGTACTGAAAGGTAACTGATGGGAATTCGAGGTCATGACATTTTATTGATAAGGTTATTGTATACAGTACTAAGGTTATTAGTATCTGTAATAAAATTCATATTGTTGTCATGTCTAACGATAAAAATCATCTCAGATACTAATATTTTATTGTATTTAGGTTCCACATCTAAGATGATGGGGTTACTAAAATCGATATTGCCGATTCTGCTTTTTTGTTTTTGCAATCATATTGATAATTTTTAATCGAATTAATAATTTTTTGTTTAGTTTGCCCTATATAACATTTGTTGCATCTCATGCACTCGGTTTTGTATATAACATTGTGTTTGTCGCATAACGTTTTATCTTTCGTTTTGGAATAAATAGTGTTGTAAATGGTGTTGTTATTATAGGTCGCTATTTTCAAGTTGGCATTTTTAAAATCGAAATTAGTTTTGTAGTAAACCCGGGAACGTTGATGATTTTAGTATACTTAAAATAAGTAGTGTTAGTTTGGGTCGATGGTGATGGTATGTTATTGGTGTTGTTCGTATAGAATAATATTTTGTTTATTAGATTGTTAAGATAATTTCTATTTTTTAAGAAGTTTTTTAAGATGTAAAGACGGTAAAGAACCATTACTTTCGACCTCGTGAGTAAAACTTAGATTTGGATCATAGCTATTAAAGATGTTTAGCGTGTTGAGAATTTCGTTATCAAGTATGCAACTGATGACATCGTCTACGTAACAAAACAACAATGTGGCTTGAAAAGTGAGTTTGTAAAATACAAACTGCAATAAGTCATGCATAACTAAGCTAGCTAAAGCTGGAGATGCCAGGTTACCCATTGCAATGCCAAATTTTTGTATATAAATTTCGCCCTTAAATGAGAAAAAATTGAGTCAAAAAGAAATTTTATAATGTCAATAAATTCAAAATACCCAAGTGAAGTATGACTTTTGAGTTCTCTCCAGTATTTATGGATTAATTTCTAAACTAGTTCTTTGGAGATGTTGGTAAACTGAGATCGAATGACACTATGTGATAATTAGGTGGAATTATAATGCTTATAGTTTTTTCAACAAATTCCTGTAAATTAGATACATATATTATAATTAAACATATATGCACTGCTATTAATGATGTTGGAAATAAATTTAGACAGATGGTAACTAGGTGCACCTATGCCCGACACAATGAGTCTGACAGGACTATCGTCTTTGTACGTTTTAATTAATCCATAAAATTTGGGTGGTATACTTGTGTATGTGACTATTTTTACTTTCCTATAAGGAAAGTATAGATCGCATAATTTTACGTTTCAAGGTCTCCTGAATTAGAAAAATGTATTTTCGACAAAAAAAAATTGGGTTTCTGTGTGTCCTAGTAACTTGAAATTTGGTATGGCGCTAGCTTTTCATATTCTCTCGGTTCTATCAAAAGATTGGTCTGATAAAGAAACCGGAAGTGGTTGTATATTATTAACAGTTTTTCTTATATAATTTTGTACGTATGTTAATTCTTCCTAACAATTTATTCAAATAAAATTTTTTTTATTAACATTTATCTATAACAGTTTATTAAATATTTGATTTATAATTTAAAGTGATTTCATATATAATCCTAGGTTCAAATCCTACCTACGAAGATTTTTTTTTTAGAAAAAAAATCCATATCTTGAAGGAAAAGCAAGATAGGTTAAAAAATAACAATTGTTCTCTATATTCTTTTGATTTCTTTATATACGTAGTGCTGCATCTTATTTCTATTATCTTTGGTTGTACTCAGGATAACTCTCAAAACAAAAGTCGTAAGTAGTAACTTGAAATTCTGTATGGAGCTGGGTTTTCATATTCTCTCGGTTTTATTAAAAAATGGGTCTGATAAAAAAACCAGAAGTGGGCGTATCCGCCATTTTTAACAGTTTTTCTTATATAGCTTTGTACGTATGTAAATTATTCGAATTATTTTTACAGTTTCTTATATAAATAATTATTCCTAACAATTTATTCAAATAAAAAAATTCTAACATTAACAGTTTATCAGATATTTAATTTGTAATTTAAAGTGAATTCACAAATATAATATACATAGTTTCAAATCTTGCCTGCAACGAATTTTTTTACTGATTTACTAAAGGAGTAAGTAATATCAAGGCGCACAAATATAAGGGTTAGCCGATATGATCTTAATGAAATCAAGGAGAAAAATTTCAAAAAAATTATAGCATGCTAGGAAATCAATACAAACGTGTACATATCACTTCAAAATGGTTTTATGACAACATAACCTTAAACACATGTAGACATTCCTTTATCATTCCTTATAGGAAAGTCGTGTGGTGACCACGCGAGTTTTTTTTGTAAGTAATTAGGTCAATGTGCCCTTTGTTAAATAGATTTTTAGCTAAGATACTTTTTTTAAATTTAATTGTAGGATCTAAGTTAGTTTTTTTGTAAGTGTTTTTGTCCTTGAGTAACTTGTAAATTTTATCTTCATATTCGTCTCTTTGTATTATAACCGTAGCATTACATTAATCCAATTTGAGTATCAATAAATCTTTGTGAATTTTTAAAAAAACGTTTAGTAGAAATTACCAATTTTTGAATAAAAAAGTTTCAGTATTCAAATTGTTTTTGTTGCTTCTGTTAACAAAATTGGTAATGACATTGACTACTCTGCCTCTTAACCTTTTTTGATCCTCTTCTTTATGGTGTTTTCGATGTCTTTTATAAGATTAGCAATAGGTAACTTGGTATTGGAATAGTTTAATACAAACTTTGGAGTTAATGCCAGACACTGAGCCACATCCCTTGGTAACTGTACATCTGTTAAGTTGTAGATACATTCTACTTTAGACACACTTAAGTTGTGGTTTTGATGTCCATAAAGTTTTTCGAATTTTCTAATTAATTTTGTTTTTGTTTTTATCAATTTGTTTTTGTATTTGTAGTCAAGTGTGTTAATTAGTATTTGGAAATCCTCCTTATTTATGTTTATACACTAATTGACAATCATTATTACATCGAATTAACAAAACCCAGACCAGAAACATAAGTAAACTCAATTGTTTTACTGCAGAGCAGCTGATTGAACGCCTTCTTGATGACGACAAAATTACCTAATTATTTTGCAATTAATATAACTCCAGCAAAATATGGAAAACATAAACTGTCAATCGATATACCTACGTTAGAATTGCATACCTAAAGAATTATAAAATTGCGATACGCCAAATACCATTAACATCGAATCATATAAAAAAAAGTAACCACAACGCACAAGAAATGTAAAGTAAATGTAAAAGTTACTTATTATAGGATAATTAATTGTGTAAATGGGTTATGAAATTACGATACGCTTTTAACAGAGCCTTCACCGAGTCCAAACCAAAGAAACTGAAGTGACAGAAGCATTTATTTACACTATAATTGAAGCCGAAACAAAGTATAAATATGTATCTACATTAGGTAAATAGGTACATACTACAAGAGTAGAAGTGAAATACAAATAAAACTGAACTTAAATCTAAAATTAATTTAAATTTTGTAGAACGGTTAAATTTAAAAAAAAGTGCCACAGTTTGTACTTAATATAAAACAAACGACACACAAAAATAATATTTTCATAAAATTATGTATCACCTTTCAAATTGGATTTTTGGAAGTAATACAGTGAATCAAATCACTCATAATGTTATCAGTCGGGTAATGTTAGCACTTTAATAAAGAACGGGCCAAACGTATGCCACTACACAGGAAAAACACCGCTTATAGTTATCATAATTTGGTTTATGATATCAATTTTCTTCTCAGGTTTGTTTCTATACATGAACAATAACTTATTTTGCATGAATTTTTTAGCTGAATTTTCATAATACGCTTGTTTTGAGTGAAGAACTTTTACAATTGTACTTTAAAATAGTTGTTTTATATATTTAGCTTTATTTTTGCAGCGATTCTAAAATAATTTTAGTAACTCAACTTTACAATATCATGAAGAGAAGTATTGTCCTATTTCAATGTTTAGTTCACCTGCAAACAACGACAAAGATACATACTGTGTCATAGAATAATACGAGTTCTTAGCCAAAAAACTGGCGAGGAAATCGTGACGGATGATTAAATAAACTCAAGAGTGGTTAAGATTCATGAAGTACCGCATAAAAGAACATTTTAGCCCGGTGATTTATCATGGTTATATAATCCCAAAAGATAAAGAAGTTTATCGTCACACTAGTGGTTTAATATTAATAAGTGGATAGTTATTAAATTTTGTGTTATACAAAAACTGCATTTTAAAAAGTAGTGTATTTAAAAACTTTATATTCGTGTTATATTTAAATTTATGCCGGTGACGCGTTCGCAAACAGTTAAAATGGATGCAAAGCTATTTGAATTTCTTGAATCAATCAAAAATGGTCAGGAGTCGATGAATAGAAAAATGGGCGAAAATTCACAGAAAATTGAAGAAAAACTGTCGGAAAATTCAAGAAAAATGGAAGAAAAACTCTCCGAACATTCTCAGAAAATGGAGGAAAATTCTAGAAGTTTAAAAGAAGAAATACGAACGAGCATAGAAAATCAAATCAAAATTGTTCAAGAGGAAACCCAAGCAGACATGTTAAACTTAAAAGAAGAAATTTGCGATTCTGTGAATGACATAATAGAAGAAGTACAAAACAAATTAGAAGAGAAGTTAAAAGAAAATTCAAGAACCATAGAAGACAAGCTAGAAAAAAAATTGAGAGAAAGAATGCAACTGCTTGAAGAAAGAATGACCCAAATGAATTGTCACGGTGAAGGAAGCGTCACGAGTGAAGATTTAATAATGAACCATCGAGAAGAAAACACTCACAAGTTCAAAGTTGTACCACCGAATTTTGATGGTAAAGTTCCATGGTCAACCTACTACAAGCAGTTTGAAGCCGCAGCTACTGCTAATGGTTGGAGCAACAAGCAGAAAGCGACGTCTTTAATAGTGTCCTTACGTGGAGAAGCGCTTGGAATTTTACAAACTATTCCGGACCACCTGCAAGAAAATTACGAACTCTTAATATCACGATTAGAAATGAGATATGGGGATGCTCATCTTCAACAAGTATATCAGGCTCAAATTAAAGTCGGGTTCAAAAAGCTGCCGAAAGTCTTCAAGAGTTTGAGGCTGACATCGCCAGACTAACACGGCTTGCGTATCCTACAGCACCGGATACCTTCCTGGAGCAGTTAGCTATTCAAACTTTCGTAGATGGCCTCCGAGACAGCGAAACACAGCAGACTCTCCGGTTAGCTCGACCGAAGACATTGGATGACGCTTTGGTGCATGCTTTGGAGTTTGAAGCAGCAAAACAAGCATCGCAACGAGGTGGTCATAGACTCTGCTGTGCTACAGAAGTACCCGCGCAGACACTGGAAAGCATCGAGGAGATAGCGCGACGAATACTTCGGGAAAGAGGAGTGACAGCTTTGAACTGCGATGAAATAGGCCATGTACGACGGCATCGTACCAAACCTAAGAAGAGGACTAGAAAAGCCCTCGAAAATTTGGAACGAGGCGAGCGAAAGAAACAAAAAGTAATCTCATCTAGTCAAACTCCGGAGGTTACAATCCAAATGGCATCGCCTAGAGAGCAATTGCATAGCATTTATCTCGATGGCAAGATCAATGGGAGAAGCGTCCAGTTACTGGTTGACACGGGAGCGACGAAGACCATCATTCGTCCTGACATCTTATTGGAAAACGAGAAGACATCACCAGTAACAGTACGACTTCGAACAGCGACGGGCGACGAAATACCTACTCACGGACAAGTCGAAGTAACCATTGGTTTGGGAAATGGAGTACTCGACCATCAAGTACTGGTAGCCGACATCACGGAAGAAGTTATCCTGGGAATGGACGTGATAAAGAAGTATGGGTTCCATTTGGATATGAAGAACGATGTCCTGAAGATCGACAATGAAGAAATTCCTTTTCATTCGTCAGAGAAGGCAGCCGTGCGAGTCTTATTGAGTGAAGACGTGACTCTGCCTGCAAGGACTGAAAGTGTGGTGATGGCACGCCTGGATGGAAGTCTCCGGGAAGGCTACATACGCGCGATTGAACCAATGGAGGGCGGCTTAGTTGAAAAGGGACTACTCGTTGGCAGAACTTTAGTACGAGTAAAGAAGACGATGCCAGTAAGGATCTTAAACATCAACTCAGATCCTGTAACGCTGAAAAAGAAGACCGTGGTAGGCCAATGCACGCCAGTATCACAAATTGTGAGATGCGTGAAGTCGAACGAAGATACGTCGCCGAAGAAGTGTCCACAACATCTATTGGACATTCTTACCACCAAATGCGAAAACCTCAGCCAAGACCAGCTGGCTAAAGTTAAAGTGTTGATCCAAGAGTACCAAGATGTGTTCGCGCTGGAGAGTGGCTCCAAAGGAAGAACTAACGTGGTGAAACATAAAATTAATACCGGAGACGCTCGGCCGATACGACAACATCCACGCAGACTTCCTTTGGCGAAAAGAGAAGAAGCCGAACAAATAATTACGAATATGGAGAGAGAAGGCGTGATTGAACCTTCAAGTAGTCCATGGGCATCCCCAGTGGTACTCGTGAAGAAGAAGGATGGATCAACGAGGTTTTGCGTAGACTACAGGCAGCTAAACGACGTGACCAAAAAGGACAGCTACCCTTTACCCAGAATTGACGATACGCTAGACACCCTGTCAGGATCCCAGTGGTTTTCTACGTTAGATTTAAAGAGTGGATACTGGCAGGTAGAATTAGAATCCAAGGATCGTGAAAAAACAGCTTTTACGATCGGAACTGGTTTGTGGCAGTTCACTGTAATGCCCTTCGGCCTGTGTAACGCTCCTGCAACGTTCGAGCGTTTGATGGAGACCATCTTGCGCGGATTGTCTTGGAAGACGTGCTTGGTCTACCTGGACGACGTGATCGTGGTTGGAAGGTCGTTTGAAGAGCACTTAAACAACTTGAAGGAAGTGTTCCAGAGATTACGTGGGGCTAACCTCAAACTGAGCCCAAAGAAGTGCCACGTATTTAAGAAGGAAGTCCAATACCTTGGCCACGTCGTATCTAGAGACGGAGTAAGGGCTGACCCAGACAAAATCCGAGCAGTGCAAGCATGGCCAAGACCGATCGACAAACATCAGGTCCGAAGTTTCCTTGGGTTGTGCACTTATTATAGAAGATTTGTCCCCGGCTTTGCCAATATTGCCAAACCATTGACAAAACTAACCGAAGAAAAAGCAGAATTTAGATGGAATGAAGACTGCGAAAATTCTTTTAATCAACTAAAACAGGCCTTAGTCACTTCGCCAATTTTGAGTTATCCACGAGAAGATGGAAAGTTTGTTTTGGATACCGACGCAAGCAATATGGCCATAGGCGCGGTCCTTTCGCAGGTTCAAGATGGACAAGAAAAGGTGATCGCGTACTTTAGCAAGGTTTTGTCTAGGCCAGAAAGGAATTATTGCGTGACTAGGAGGGAGCTGTTAGCAGTCGTTAAGTCCATCGAACATTTCTACAAGTATTTGTATGGACGAAGATTTTTACTGAGAACAGACCACGCCGCTTTAAAATGGCTACTGCAGTTCCGTAACCCAGAAGGACAAGTAGCAAGATGGATCGAGAGACTGCAAGAGTATGACTACGACACAGAACACCGTGCCGGAAGCAGTCATCGGAACGCTGATGCCTTATCCAGAAGACCATGTCCGGCGGACTGCAGCCATTGTTCGCGACTGGAAGAAAAAGTCGAATGCCTCCGGAGAACTGCTATGGTTGATGATGAGTGGGAACCTGAGCAGTTACGTCGCGAACAAGAAGACGATCCTGAAATAAGACTACTCCTCGACTGGAAAGAAAGCGGCCGACGACCAACCTGGGAAGAAGTGAGTGCTTTGGGCAAAAATATCAAAGCGTACTGGGCGAAGTGGGACTCCTTAATAGTAGAAGACGGTCTTCTTAAGCGATCCCTAGAAAGTGCCGAGGGCACGGGAAACAAACTACAGCTGGTAGTGCCGAAAAGCAGGGTGACCGAAGTGTTGAAGCATCTCCACGATGGGACATCAGGAGGACACTTTGGCATTAAGAAGACGTTGGGTAAAGTGCGAGAACGATTCTACTGGATGAACTGCAAAGAGGACGTCATGAAATGGTGCCGTAAATGCATAGTCTGCGCTTCAGGAAATGGTCCAGCGAGAAAGCGCAAAGCACCCATGAAACAATACAACGTAGGCAGCCCTTTGGAAAGAGTAGCGATTGACATCGCAGGGCCGTTCCCAGAATCCGATTCGGGAAATAAATACATCTTGGTGGCGATGGATTATTTCACGAAATGGACGGAGGCTTACGCCATACCCAATCAGGAAGCAGCTACAGTCGCAGACGTATTAGTAAAGGAGTTTTTCTGCCGGTTTGGAGTTCCGTTGGAATTACACTCCGATCAAGGCCGCAATTTTGAGTCTGGGCTGTTTCAAGAAGTTTGCCGACTGTTAGGAATTAAAAAGACTAGGACAACGCCTCTTCACCCTCAGTCTGATGGCATGGTTGAACGGATGAATCGAACAATGGGCAAGTACTTAGCCAAGGTAGTGTCCGAACATCAAAGAGACTGGGATCAGTACTTGCACCTCTTCTTAATGGCGTACCGATCATCCGTTCACGAAAGCACAGGCCAAACACCATCCTGTGTCATGCTCGGTCGTGAGATAAGATTACCATGCGATCTTCAATTTGGACGAAGACCGGAAGAAGAAGTCGCTGGAGAAGATTACGTCAGCAAGCTGGCAAAGAGGCTAGACGAAGTACATGAAGAGGTTCGTAAAAACACACAAATTGCCAGCGACAGGATGAAAACAAGATATGACGTCAAGGCGCAAAATGGTGGGTTTCAACCTGGCGATATGGTTTGGTTGTATAACCCTCAAAGGAGACGTGGTTTGTCGCCGAAGCTGCAAAGGCAATGGGAGGGCCCCTCTGAAGTCGTGCAGCGTATTAACGACGTTATATACCGCATCCGAAAACCGCCCAGAGGCAAGCCAAAAGTGGTCCACGTCGATCGTCTAGCCCCGTTTGCTGGCGATAACCACAATCCGCAAGTTCAGGTCCGAACCAGAGTAATAAGTAGCAGAACCAGGAATCCAATCGAAGAAATGGAGTTCGAAAAGTTTATGAACTTATACGGAGGTTCTGGAAAAGCTAGGTTCGGAGTTACCACCGAGGAACAACAAGACCTGTTCCAGACACAAAAGATTACGCCATCGCACATTGCGTGAGCGAGGAGCTTGACATGTCCAAAGGGGTTGCAGTCGTGTTTAAAAGAAGTTTGGACAGCTAGATGAATTACGAAGACAGCAACCGGCAGTCGGAAAGGTTTTAGGACTACGTGGTGACGGACGCTTCGTTTTCTATCTGGTCACCAAGAAATACTCACGTGTCAAGCCGTTATACAAAGATCTGTGGCGAACATTATGGAGTCTCAAGAGACAAATGGAGTTCCATCATGTTAAGAAATTGGCAGTACCCAAGCTTGGTTGTGGCTTAGACCAATTGAATTGGAGGACAGTTCGAAACATGTTGGAGGTCGTCTTCCGAGGAACAGGCGTTCAAGTGTTGGTCTGTAGTTACCAACCGAGGAGTGTATTGGGTCAGGAAAAGTCCATTGACTGTTACTTTTATGGTCAAGGAAGTTGCCGAAATGGAGGAAGCTGCCGCTATCGCCACGATCCCTTTTACCGGTGTCGCATCCAGTCTCCTGTTCTGGGACAGAACAGTCCTAAGAAGGGGGCAGTGAAACGTCCGAGAAATTACTTGCAAATGCAAGAGCCTTCTAGAACTGTTATCTAGTTTCTAGAAAATATAGCGAAAAGTGAGGAACGATCGAGAAGAATTCGCTGATGTCTATAAAAGCCGAAGATGGAAATCGTAGGTCAGTTATTGCTTGAATGTGAATGCATGCAGTATTAAGAAGATTATTCAAGTGAAGATAAATAAGTGATTAGCACGTGCGAAGTCTTAAATAAATAACAGTGTACACCGAATCGAGTGAACGTGACTTACAGTGTGAAATCCGAGGACGTTATCTTATCTTAAGTGATAGTGTTATACAACGGTTATACATAAATTTGTGTAAGTGTTTTCATTAAATATTATTAGATTTAATTAGTTCGGTTAATTTAAAAGTGTACATATTTCTAGATTAAGTAAACGTATTTTTAGTCGTTATAAATAATTTAGTTTTTAATAAATAAATACGTAACAGTATAATTCTCAGGTTAGAAGATATTGAATACCTTATTACGCGATAAAGTACTTGACGTGAGTAGTTTTATTTTATTTCACATCGTTTGAAAGCCTTAGTTATTATGCTACAGTTTTTCCTTATACAAAAATTTAATTTTTGCATCTTGATACAAGTGGAAAAAGTAATTATGTAGTTAGTGATATTTTATTGCTTTCTTTTCACTTTTTTTATCTTTTTAGTCGTTCTTCAATTTGTAATGGCACTTGCGATGATAGATTTCTTGCTTTTAATAAACACACAATACTTTACAGTTTTTTTTGTGAAATTACAAGAAATTGTTGAAATTATTTGAACATCTACAAATGGCACTTCTGAGCAATGCGTCGTAAATTAGCAGAACGACGAACTAAAACCATAAAAAAAGAATTCTTTCTCTAAGTGCGCTTCTAAGCAAGAGACTTTTTTATGGCAGTTTGATGCGTACTAAAAAAAGTTAAAGCCGGGAGTATATTATTTTATTAAAATCTGAATTGCTGAGCAGTTATTGCATTGCACAAAGTGATTTATGATTTCAAAACAAGTTTCTAATGGAAGTCATAATTTAACAATAATGATGATATTTTTATATAATGTATAATATAAAAATATCATCAGTATTGTTAAATTATTGTTTTTATTTGGTATTGTAGGTTTCTAGTTTTTTTAATGTAAATCTTTTCTTCTAGTTTTAACTCTACGATAACTTTGCAAAATGAGACTTATTGAAGCAATTTCCATTAAAATTGTTTAATGACTATTGATCAAGGAATTATCTTAATAAAAAGTGATTAAGAAAGTTTTTACAATTACTTTAATCAATGGTACCTTTACAAATCATTAGGATTCTGATGATTTGGAGTATAACAATTATGTAGCCGCAAATCAATTACATAAATATTTTTTTTATTGTATAATATATTATATCAAGTAATTAAACCAAATGAAAAACCTAAGAATTTTTCTTCGTGTTAATAACAAAGATATTGGATAATTATTAGTTATATAAATCAGAAAAATTATTAAATATAGGTAAAGCATTAAATTTTGTGGCACTTTTATTATGATGAAACCAGCTTAAAAAAATGAAATATGGAATTTTAATGACTTTTATTGCCTTATGCTGCACAAACATAAGAAACCAGACAGTTCACAAAGAGAAAGCTATCTAATATATCAAAACTCTTTTCCACAATTCTTTACTGGTTCACGATTTCGGTAGTACCTGGTAGTGAGGCTACTGAAAGTTGAGGACATGCGTAATGCCATACAACTGTTTAACAACAGTCGTTCATTTCATCATAGTTTGAAATGGATAAAAACATTTGGAGTTCTTATTTAAAATTTGACGTCATAACGTCATAGTATTTCCCATTTAATTCTTACTAAAACGACCGGTCAATTAACACCACATTCATCCATTCGTCGAATTTTATCAAGGTCTTTTTTACAATCCCTGGAGTTCATTGTTTCGTACTACAGGTAAACGTAACGCATTTGCATAAATCACCTTTATCGTGCGCGTAGCGTAGATTTTGGAATTTATTCTTCTGCGTCGTGACCAATAAGGTTTAACAACATTTGCAGGCTAATATTTTTATTAGAAATTTTAAAAATTGGTTTAAAATTGTGGCAGTTGCCCAATGGAAACGAAATAATTCTATATTTGGAAATATCATTAATTAACCCAAATTGGTAAATTCCTTCTGTAATGTAGGTGAATGGGTAAACACATCTGCTCTAAGGTTCAAGGCCGACAAGGACATTCAGATATCTATAAAATTATACAATCTGATCGATGCAGTGTTAAATAACCAAACTGTAATACTACAAGATAAATGAATTGCAAAAGACTTATTGCAAAGGTTATCTGAAACTTTATTGCGTAATTAAAAGTATGTTGCGGATTAATAAAAGTTTTGAAATGTCTGTAAATTCATCGATTTATTAGTTTTTTTTAAATTTCTCGATACAAATGTTGCAATAAACGTTTTGCTTAGACATGATCGATCATTAAAGTTCCCAAGAATCTGGATTTCGTTTTTCATTGTAGGGAGTTTTCTGGGATTATGTAAGTGTATTGGATGCACACATAATGCATCTTCAACTTTAGATATATTAGATGAAAGCAATCGCACAAATAATTGTTGCGTGCGCTTTAACAGCTTTCAAAACTTTATTCGTCAACGCTTACTGTAGTGGGGAACGGTGAAACCGAGGGGGCAGCACTCAGTAGCAAACTATTCTACAGTGAGATTCGATCGACTTGTATACTGAATAAACGCCGTCAAATAATTTTTAAGTTACATCCTTTCGATTCGAATTCTAGAAATGATATAAAATGAATGTGATAGTTTCGGTCAATGACGCGGCGTCATTACAGCAGTGATGACAGATTTGCGCACATGTTCGAACGTGTGCACTATCGATTTAAAAATTATGAATTTTGAACCGAAAACGCGCGGTAAATAACTGAAATTATTTCTTTTTAACAAACATTATCTTATTTACTTGTCAACATGTATAAGTTATTGGGTGGACTTAAAGACTATTTAAAGTGGCAAGAAATTGTGACAGATTGTGCCATTTTTCGGCTGCATAATATTTTCACGACAGTGTTGTTATTATCTTGCAGTCTTATCATTACAGCGACCCAATATGTGGGTAATCCAATACAATGTATCGTTAACGGTTTACCCACGCACGTTGTCAACACATTTTGCTGGATCTCATCAACATTCACCATGCCCGACGCTTTCAAAAGACAGGTAAACAGCTGACCTATGACCTCACTAAACGGTTTCAGGTAGGGTAGTGTACAAACGTTGGTGCCATGCTGAATGAACTACGTTTATGCATTGCTGCGTTTTCACGATTTCTAATTGTAGTATCCGGCCAGATAAACATAAATGTAATAGTTATTACAAGTGGGGTAAAAGAGCGGACGCGTTAAGTAATAAGTGGAGTAATTGAGCTCATCATGAACTTTGATTAGAAATTATGAAAACAATTTTTCTTCATCCCAGGGTTCTAAGCTTCAGCATTTTAACATTAATAATGTACAATAGAGTTATTTCTTTTCTAAGTTTTATGTTAAAGCACGAGGTGTGAACGCGGAAGCAATTACTACACTTACATGTGCTTGTATTTTAAATTACATAAAACGAAATTATCGTAATTACCTGTAATTGTTTTTAGAATAGTGCTGCACTATTATTTAAGCTACTTTTTGTAGCTTTTGTTGAAGGAACATCATAAATTGTACGATTTGCGCATAGCAATTATTTTTAATTACAAATTTTTGTTTCTCATGTCATCAGATCATTAATAGTACCTGAGGTCAACTTCTAGCAATCTATCATTAAAATAATTTGACAATGTAAATTTGTAATATGCAAGTATGAATCGTCAGCAAATACCTTGAACGCGAATTCAAATTATTTCTTCTTATTTTTACAAATCTTTGGAAAATAATTGACAAATTCGCAGTTGACTTTTTGTGTTGAATTCAGAAAGTTTGATCAAAATGGTGTCAATTTTTCCAGTATTTTTTTCATGCACTGAACTGTAACTGCGATTTCAGTTTTTGATTTTTTTGTCGTTATATTAATCATATTAAGTAAGCTTTTGCATTGAATTTCAAATGTATTGCTGCATAGCATATCCTTTAAAGATTGTGTCATAGTTTTTAAAAAATAACGACAAAAATAGAAACAATTACTTTTTATAGAAAATAAATCTTTTAATACATGTTTTTAATCATGTAGATGTTGCGAAATGACCTATTACTTAATTTTGCAAGGAACTAGTATTGTTGTGAAAGTCTTTCAGTTTTTATGAAAAAAAATTAGCGCTTTCTTCAATTTTTTTAATTAAAATGTCGTTATTGTGCCATTAACGACAGTCTAGCACAGCGCTTGACAACCTGCGGTTTGGCTATTTCAGTGAATAATTGCCGGTCATTTAATTGTTAATAATTTATTTTTGAATATTGCAGAACAAATTATTTTTATTAAAACTTTAAACGTTGTAATAAAGCACATACGTTAAGCCAAGGATCATTTACAATTAGTAAATGCGATAGTAAAAATTTTAATAATTCATACCATATGATTCCGTGTCATGTCACCGATGTGTTTTACAGGTGCGGCTTCATAACGTTTTTGTTAAATATAATTTGAAAACTGCTTTTGTGTTTCAAAAACGTAGTAGATCGTGGCTTTAGCATCACTACATATTTACTTGTCAGACCATAACTTTAAGTTTACGTGTTCAGTCTTTTTTTTTTAAATAAAATTAATCACATTATGATGATTTTAATTGTTATTGGTAACTTCATAACATTACTGTGTAGTGTAGGCTTGATATTAGAATATGTTATTCCACGTTCACATCCTCATCATGTATAAAAGCCTAAAAAAACCTACCAAGTAATATAGTATTTTTTAGTTAATTTTCTTCCAAACTAAAACTTGTTAAAGCTTTTTTTAATTTCTGGTTTATAGCTTAATGTCAATAGAATAATGTGTAAACAATTAATTTTGATTTTTGCATTTATTACGGTACTGAATTAAAGTAGGCATATGACACAACTCAGAAATGATCACTTTGTCAATTGACTATTCTTTAATTTACTTCATACACATAAAACGAACTGAACGGCAGGTACTTATAGACGGAAATATTTTTACGAAATTTATTATTTCTAGATGATTTGTAAATATCGAGGCAATAAATATAAAACCGAAGTATTTTTAAGAAATTAAAAATATACAAAAAAATGAATCTTTCCATTGAAGCCAACTGTTTCTGGATGAAACGATCATTTATTAATATTTTTGCAAATTTACGAAATGATCTTTAAAATATGTTTGATTGAACTATGATTTCAAACAAACATTTTTGAAAAATAGAAAGCAGAACCATCAATTACAAAAATTCGTAATTTCGTTCCAAAATGTTTTTTATCTTAAAAAAATTTAACAATAAACATGACGGATTTTGTAGATTGTGAAATTTTATGGCATAATCTTCTATTGTAAGGCGTTTTTGTAAAATTGGGATGGTGAGAAATTATAAAGATGACTACAAATGAATTTCATTAACTTGTAGGGAAGTATATATGTAAAATTTTTACAATTTATTATTTTTTTATTGTAATTGCAGGCAACTTAACTCACTTTTTTAAGTGAAAAATTGTATCAATTGGGGTATTTGGAATCATTTTGTTTGAGATCTTTTAAAACATCTTGTTTTTAATGAATTGAGAGGAACTATTTTGAGGTAATATTCTAGGCGTGGTAGAGTTTTAACATTAATAAATTATTTTTACACGAACTTTGTGACACTTCTTATTTAGTTGCATGTACCGCATATGCCATAATTGGCATTATGTTACCTTAAGTAATATATTTTTATACGATAAAAAGTTAACTCATTTTAAGTGGATGAATTACTGCTGGGTATAATACCACAATACTCACATTTTTTAATACCCATAGTTTTTAGTTTATAATAGTACAGAAAAGGATGGACGGTATCCTGTTGGTTAACCTATGATAACTTTGGATTTAACCCTGTATCGTAATTATAAATTTTGTTGATATATGTTATAAATAAATATGTTTTAGTAACAAATTATTCAATTAAAGTGTCTATAATAGTATTTGAAAAATAATAAATAATTTTAAAATTTAATTGTCATTTAAATTATTCTGAATGTCAAATAAAAATGCAATTGTTATTGGTTTTATTTCGAATAATAAATAAAATTGTATTAATCATTCAACCGATCCTAAATTATGAATATTTATTTATTTTATTGCTCATGACTTTATGAGTAAGAAATAAAAATTTAATTGTGATTTTATTACTTCTGTATGATAAATTACATTATATGTTTATTGTATGATGTTTTTTAAACGTTCAATTTTAAGGACAACAATTAAATCTTTATAACAAATAGCGTAAACAATAAATTGCACATTGCATAATTTGAATAAAAATTAATTTATGTCAATATGAATCGCCTGCGGCATATAGGAGCGAATAGAAGCAATTTTAAAAAGAACTAATCCTTTTTAAAGAAATATTTTTATTTTGTAATGTGTTATTTATTATTTTTTATTTTATTTGTTATTACATTTGCAAAAAAATTAATCTACGCCAACATGATAAAACTTCGAAACTAATAAACGCGCCCGGACAATCACAGCGGATAGAATAGCAACTTTATTAACATATTTTTTTTAATATTGTTTTTATTTTGCCATATGTTATGTAATATTATTTTTTGTGTTTGTTACTAAATTTGCATAAAAATTAATCCACGCGAACATGATAAAAAATGACTTCGAAAGTAGAATTCGCGTGCGGACAAGCATAGCGAAACAATTACTTTAAAATGAATTAATTTTTTTAAATATCGTTATTTTTATTTGCAATATGTTGTTTATTATTGTTTAATGCATTTATTTCTAAATTTGCACAAAAATTAATTCACCTTAACATGATAAAGAATACCGTAAAAAATGACTTCGAAAGTAAAAGCCGAGGTAAAAGTTTTACTTGCGGGCAATCGCAACGGATAGAAGCAACTTCAAAAAAAAATAATTCTTTTTCAAAAAATATCGTTATTTTATTTTGTAGTACGTTATTTACTATTATTGATTTTATTTATTACTAAATTTGCGCACCAATTAGTCCACGTCGACATGATAACTTTGAAAGTAGAACTCGCGCGCGGCAGAACAGGAGTAAATACATAGAAGCAATTTTAAAATAAAATGTAATTATTTTAAAAAAAATACATTTATTTTTATTCTGCAGTATGTTATTTATTATTAATAACTCTATTTGTTACTAAATTTGCACAAAAATTAATTGACGCTAACATGATCAAAAATTAATTCGAAAGTAAACTTAGCGTGCACAGCTCATAAAAAATTTAAAATAAAATCATTCTTTTAAAATTTTTATTTTGTTGTTTATTGTTTACTTTGTTCGTTACAAAATTTTTACAAAAATCAATCCGCTTTAACAATCTGACTTTGGTAAATATAATTTTTTTTTGTTAAAATAAAAAAATAAATTTTTAATTTGTTCAGTACTTGTATTAACAGTTTTTTGCAGTTTTTTATTTATGGCTAACTTCACACGGGTTAACCATCCATTTGCCGTTTTTATATTGATGTTACCCACTTCAACGTACTAAACGCAAACAATAGCAATGTGTGGTTCACATAATCGATATTTGACTATTATTACTATATTACTACTACATACCTACTGCTAAAGGTTTATAATTGTGGTATTTACAACTATACTACTCTAAAAGAGCCAGGTTTTCGTGCAAAACTTAGGTTTGAAACATATCTATGTTACTAATTTAAAGATTCGAATTGTACTAGAGTTCACGTAAATTGAAAGTACCTTTTACTTGATATGCGCAGTACACGAAATTACAACGGCGAATCTATTCTTACCAATATAATACAATAATTGGCGTTTTGCTACGCGACGAGGGCCCATAGGTCGGTGCCTACTTGGCCTATTGGATAATTCGAGACGCTGTTGAGCGATATACGAAAAAGCCCTAGAAAAAAAAATTAATAATTTTTAATTCAGATTATACCGGAAGTTGACCATAACTTTTTTATTTTAAAAGATGCCCTTTTATATTATTGCAAATTTCGATTTTATGGAATATTCTAAATAACTTTAATTTATAATGTCCTATACCTAACTCTAACTGTTAAAGAAATAAAAAATGACAGTGACACCTTATAACATAGTTGTCATACCTGTCCAACTTGTTTTGCAATAAAACTTTGCAGTGTTGTAAACAAAAAATACATAAACAGTGTTTCAATAAAAAATATCGAAACTGTTATTAAAAAAATGTGAAAATCTCCATTTTTTAAATACAAACACCATTTTTGACAGTAACTTTTTGTTTAGCACCAGAAATAACTATTAGTTTCTATTGACATGCCTATACCTAAATTCCAGCGTTTTTAATTTATTTGAAGAAAACCATTTTTGGATGCTAATATTTGGTTGTATGAAAATGGAGATTATTACCTTAAAACCATGAGGATTTGTCTCGCTTCAATAGTGTGAGTTATATCAGTTGAACATACTATTTTTCTAAAATTTTATTCATTGTTTCAATATACATATGTTGCTTAAAAATGACTCATTTCCGTAGTGATAACTAAGAAATAATTCACTAAAAAGAATTCTTTTTTGAAAATCTTTATTTAACTGCTGAACCAGTCAGAATGCATCCCCAAAATAGCAAACTTCACATTGTCACTGTTAACAATAGTTTAACCCTTTTTTTTTGATAGAACCTCAATTTTTAAAATTTTCAATAATTTGCTTCCCAACTTTGGGTGATGGTTTTCGTTTTTCTGGATAACGAGCAATAAATGTTCCACATGTTCTTGTCAAAACTTTGTCACATTGTCAATAGTATTTCTCGAGGATTTTTTTGTTATTGCTTACATTGTAAATACTATTTTGATGTTTTGAAGGATATTAATGTTGTTGGTATACCCAAATAGTTGCACTACATACCGTTACTGTTAAACCTTATGTTACACGTCACTTCGACTTTCAAACAGATATAACTTAATATTATACATTTAAAAAAATCTTTCCAGATCTCCATTGTTTGAGTAACTTCAAAAAGATTACAGTGCATAATTGTTATTAAAAAAATAATTACATCAAAGTAAAAATCCTATAGGTTACTATACCGGACACCCAGGTATACAGTTTGACATTCCTTAAAAAAGCAGTTTCTGTAAATAATATTACAATAAAGAATTATTATTATTAAAAGACATTTACTAAAGATGATTATTTAATATTTCTTTACGATAAATATCATTTTTCAGGAATAGAGCAGTTTTTTCATACATGTACGTATGGACCGCTCGTCACATAGTACAGGTTTTTCTGCAATTTCTGCAGGTCTTTCGGGTTTTTCTTCTCCGCTGTGTAACATAAAAAATATAGCAAGACCCAACAATAATTTTACGTCCTGTATAATCATTTTGAGTATTTGCTGAAGTTACGACCGAAGTAGAAGCAACATTTCCAAGAAGTTGTCCTAGCATGAACTCAATCGCTAGTTTTGCTGAGATAGGTACTATTACATGAACGTTTGTTGACCGTTTTTCTATTAGAGGCATACATAGTTCTTCGCTTAATTGCTGTAAGAAGACTCGTCGCCGATTGGATTTATTTTATACTTGATCATAGTGTTATACCTACTATACATATGAACGACGAACTAAGTTAACCATAAAAATGTTAATATATAAAATATTAAACACGAACCATGGATGTTTAGGACTAGTAATTGTTACATATCTGATAACTGGTATTAATTAGGCTCGAATCATACATATTTAAGAATTGATCCTACGATGTGGATCCCAGGTATCTGCCTTAGTAACCAATTTGTAAAAAATTGTTTCGTAGCATAAGTGTGTTTGATGACTGGAGGTAATCATATTTATGAAAATCTTTAATGACACATATACTAACTGAGCTTCTCGTATTGATTGTCACAAATATACTCACCGTTATACAAAACTATCACAACTCAGCCGAATCGACACTTTTTAGCACTGACAGAAAAATTCATGTAACTTTACAAAAATGACTTATAGTTGACGTAAAAACGCACAACTTAACATGTATAATTAAAATACTATTGCAGGCATCTGCAAAAAATAGATCTAAACTTCTATGAAAAATGTAAACGATTTTCTGTAGAAAGCTGTATCTCTATCACAAAAAAAATCTCTGCTAAAAGCAATTTTAGTCAAAAACGTTGTACGAAACCGTACAAAGGCTCTAAGACATAAAAATGTTGTTTTGAAAATGCTATTATATTAAAAATATTGTTAGTAAAATATAAAAAACATTTCAAAATTCCGACAGTAACAGTCACTGATTCATTTTTTATTTTGTATATATTAACCTAATTACAAAAAGTTACAAGTCTAAAGCTATCTAAATTCAAAATTTGTGATTACTGATTCGTCAATTTATTTTTGTCGAATCTATAATTTTGAAGATAAATTAAAACACTTGCGCATCGGTAGATTTGCATAAAACGTTACTCATAACCATTTAACAAATTCTTTATATTTTTATATTGCATTCATGATTGTATATTTTTTAACAGGTTATAAATACACTTTCTTGTATAATTCGCGAAAACTTAAAAAAAAATTTAAATTGTTTTTATTTTGAGTTTTTATGCAATTTTGCTATTAAATTAAATGATTGACAATAATATTGTAAAATGTTGATTCTGAATTATTGCACATTATTTTATCAGATTTTTCAATAATATTACATCATTATTTAGCCGAAAATTGTATGATTCATAATGACTATATGTGTATTTACATTCATACAAATTACTATGTGAGAACTCGAATAATAGTTTTGTGTAGTCTGTGTAGAATAAATGAACTTTTAGTTTTGAGTCATACGATATCTTGTGCAAAAAATTTGTTTCTATTTTTAGTTTACGTGACATTGTTCTTTACGCGATTTGTATTGTTTAACCGAAATTAACGTTACTTAACATAATTAGGTATTTAACATTTTTAACTGTTAAATTTAGTAAAGATGCATCATAGCACTTACCTTCAAATAATGTTTTTTGTTTAAATACATTTGTGACATTTTCACTAACAAAATAGATAAACAAAAGGCACATTTTTAACTAAAAGGTTGATGTAAATATTAATACATATTACAACACTATGTAAATAACAAGATAAATTTTAAACCTGCATGTAAACAAACATGTCTCTCGTTTGTTTATTATATACATACAGTATTTTACCTTAAAGTTATGTATTTCTAATATTGGTTGTTTTACTGTAGTTATGTAATGTAATAAGCATTTTCTTAAATTTTGCAAATTAATTTCACATGTTATTGGTTTTTAACACTTAAAGACATCGTTTATTTGGATGAATTTGTCATTTACTTTGCTAAACCACTCGTAAACCACATTAATAACTCTTTCCTGTCTTTTTTGCTATTTTTATCTTTGTGTGGTTTTGGATAAATTTATTTCTTCGTAATGTACACAAAATGACAACCTTTTGTTCAGATTTGTATAACTACATGGATACTGTTCTGTAATAGAGAGTACGGTGTGCATTTGACGATGAAATAGGTAATGCATACTACATACTAGTTCACCTTCAACTGTTGTAAATGTATATGGAAAAATATGTTAACAATTATACAATTAAAAAGTTTGTTTTATAGAAGCTGTATTATAAAAAATATTTTTGATGTATTTGTCCTAAGGTTTTGGACCTTGCAATAACTGAAAACCAGTGGTGAGACTAGATGTTCTAAATTATCTAATTTAGCAATACCAGATCGAACTATTGCAGTGTGTATACTAGGAAAAGCATTGTGACTGGTTCACTAATGATTAAAATGTAAATATTTAAAAAGAAAATTAATTTAATACCATATGGAACACGACTGTTATTTATGAAAAACTGCTGTTTTAGATTTAAAGTTTCGGTTCCCGTTTCTAATAAGCGTGACTCATTGCGTCATATGGTTTATAACAATAAGCAGAAACGTTTATTTTTTGTTATTAATTAAATCTACTGAATCTTTATACAACTATATATATACTACATTATAAAACCCATGTTAGAGTTATTTCAATATGTTAATACTGTCTATTTCAATACTTTTTGAGTTGTTTCAGTCTACACACTTCTATTTTTTATTTATTAATTTTTTATTTTTGTTTATTTTTTTATGTTATATTTACATTTTCTTTAACGTCTTGAGAAACTTTGATTAAAACTTCAAATGGGAAAATTTGCACAGTATTCAGATCTCATTTCACTCTCTAAAAAATTGCTCACTTCGGAATTGCACAAAAAACAATAATTGTTGTTTTGCATATTGGTTTCGACTTAAATTTAATTTTTGATAAAATTTGCTATGGTTAGTATTACTTTGAAACTCTAACTAAAAATTAAAATTTGTTTGCTATTATTTTCTCTAAAAGTTTATTTTACTTTACACATAAGATTAATTTTTAATTATTTGATGCAAACGCTTTTTGCTCCAGCTCGTAATGCAGCTGTCTGAGGAAGACCACATTTGCTTTTATACTATCTCTTAAAAGAAAGATTTGCTTATCAGCTAAGTTTTTGTCACACATCTCGCCATTTTGACGGACAGACCCTAAAAGTAATTTTATTTTTACAGCCTATACCTTTACAGAATCTTTTACATAAGAATAAAATTTAACAATGCTTTCCATATGTTCTTATAACGTAAACAGTAAAAATATTACAATTTTCCATTTTGCATAATTCCCGTTTGTTCTGGCCTCTGACGAAAGCTCAGCTTGTGTGATAATGCAAAACGGGAATTATCCAGAATGGAAAATTGTATAACGTATACAACCCATGGAAACCTGAATTCTACTATAGTATAAATATTAATTTTCTAAATTATCCTATGCATGTTAAAAAAAATCTATGAAAATTTTTAAAAATAAACCGTTATCAGAATAATAAGGGTAAATACTACATTTTTTCCAGAAAGTCGTATTCTACCACAAAGCAAAAACAAAACAAGTTCAAAGCGTAATGATTACAATAATTATGCTGTTGGCGAATTGTTAAAATATATATTTTGAGAATAAATATTTAAAATACGCGTTTTTTACGTCCCCATGCATTTATTATTATTATTTATCGTAAAACCACTCAAATATATTGTATACAAAAAATGTATTTAAACTATTTACACGTAATTTAGAAATGATTATTATAAACCTAATTAAAAAACACAATTTAATGTAACGATATTTGAGAAAAACACCTTACAAGTAATTTATATATGAATATCACTGGATATTTATATACAATGTCGGCGGATAACCATCACTTTATTTATCTACACTTGATGCACTTAATTTTAACAACACCTTTACTTATACGACGTTTTACTTATTTAAACGCACACTTGCTTCTTATGCTTCCGACTTCTGACTATCATTTTAACTTTTTGCGATCAATTTTTATATTCTCATATTATCTGCTTTGAGACATTCTCTCTCTTCCGAGAATTGCCTCGAATGATCTTGAATGATTTCGAAGCTTCTATGCGTTTTAATAGCTTTTAAATAACCTTTTGTCTCTCATAAGATGAATTACATTAGCGATTCAAAGTTGCGTTAAATAATGAAAATAATTAGTAAGAAGACTTTGCTAAAAGTTTACAAGACCGTAATCGTTAATCGTTTAATCATCTTTTTGTATGCGCTGACGATGCAGCAAATATGACCTATAGTTCATAAATATACAACGTATTATTTGCATGTGCTTGTTTATCGTGTTTTATTCAGTTTTTTACACAACCTGTTAAATGTAAAAATTTCGGTTTCTATAAAAGATTTAAGGAGTTGTGTGAGCTTCTACAAAATAATTTCTGATATCTACAGTAGGAAATTGTTTGCATTTAAAATTTTTCTATAAGTATGGTCTACGACGTCGTTTTCAGTAGACATTTTGATTATCAGACATATAGGTGAACAAAATTTCAATTAAAAAAATCACAGGAGTTACGATTTAAAAACATTGTGTAGTAAAAATGCTAAATTAAATATCATTTATTGGTTGGATTTTATTTTATTTGTAAATTTACATTATATTTAGTATCAAAATTTGAAAATCTTAGTCGATATTAAAACTCATTCACGCTTTATCTATTTTGTAGTTTTAACGTGACTATTTGAGTTTATTTAATTATTCAATTCTTAAAATTATATAACAATTTGAAAAACCAATTCAGCGACAAATAAAGCAAATCGCGAATTACTGTAGCATTAGATGAGTCTTTAGTATGAATTACAGTTTCCTTAGTAAAGGTTTGTGGAGTCTTCTATCATTTGGATTTTTGACAACTGATACATAATAAAACGGGTTTTAGGTATCATAACATTTGAATTTATCATAAAATTCTTGTGTGATAAAAGATCATATCTTTGGATAATTCCGCCTCTTGCGTCGCGATTAGACTATTAGTGTACGATCATTGTTTATTAAAAAAAAGACATAATTAGTTTTTAAAAGTAATAATTTTTTTACTTAGGATTTAATTATAAGTATATGTGTTCACTGTTAGGAACAATATTCTAATTCAAATTACTTTTTTAGTTGTATTTTGGTATCATGGTTTTGCACAAAGGCGTAAGCTTATATTTAATTTACTCAAACAAAAATGAAACTAAAAGGAACTGAATGTAATAAAACAAAATTTTCAACTACAAATAAAAAAAGAAATGTTGAATGTAGGACGTCTAGGATTGACAACAATACTAAAATGTTTGCAGCCGATATATTTATATTATAATCAAACTTCGCTACTACTTGCATTATATTTACCCTGACAAAACACAACACGTTTATGTTACAAAAAACTTGTTTATTAAAAGTACTAATACGCGAATTATTTATGCGTATGTATTTGGTTTTTAAACGTTTTGGAATTAGTTTACCCGATACTGGACCTCATGTTGAAACCTATTTATAACTAATCTCGTTATTTTGATAAGTATGTTGGATCGCTAACAAAAATATTGGAACTACATTAGCTGCGCAAAAAATGATTAACGTTTCCAATTTTAGCTGAATAGCGACATTTTTTCAAAATTATGGTTCAATTGTTAACCGCCTTTTTTTAATTTTGCACGTAATTAAATTTAAAAACTTAATTTTTAATGATTTGCAATAGACAAGCTAGAACTGATATAAAAAATCAAATGCATAAAAGCATAATATTTGAAACGATTCATTTTTCCTTCATATCAAAAATATTCCGATTAAAATCTTGCACAAAGATGACATGATGTAAACCAAACTATACTTTAGATTATCCTAATTTGCATTTGTTTCAGTGTGCCATTATTAATAATTATCTTTAAAACAAATGTTCCTAGGATAATGAAACTTTACGGTAACAATTGAACATATTTAATTTTACATGCTTAACAATAAGTTAAAAATAATTATTGGTTTTATAAATTATGTTTTTAAAAAGATATTATACGTAGAAAGGGATTAATTATTTATTTTTAAACAAAAGTTTCAAATTAGTAGAACGATATTTAATCGTACGAAATGATGAGATTATGATTACACCTGCATTTATCCATACAAAAGAAAATTCATCGTCTTTGATAATTTTATAATAATTGGGCATTGTTATTGTATACATTTCTAAAAAAATTAGCCAAGGATCTACAATGGTAATGCAAATGTAAGTCTTTTACGGTAATTATTGGGTATTATAATTGTCACGAAATAGTTTATTGTCCGACAAAAACAAAAACAGTTATACACGAGCCTGCAATTTAAATATTAATTACATTGTGTTTTAGTCATTAATTATCGTATGCTTTTATTTTGTTATGTTTCAACTATGCGAATGAATGCAATTATACGATGCAGGTTTCGCCTCTGTAATTTAACGAATTTGATATATAGAACTAAAAGCAATCATACGAATTTAAATTCTATACTAGACAACGACAACCTGTTATTTTATACATGCATACAGTAATTATAACGTTTGTTTTTTAACTTTTTAAGGTTGGAAGAGAAGTTGCTCATCCTGGCGTGGCCAATGATTTTGATGACGAAGATGCTCCAAAATATTATACTTATTACCAGTGGGTCTGTTTCGTGCTATTCTTCCAGGTATTTACTAGCTTATTAATATCTAAAAGTTCAACGACAAAATAATTTTTTAAATTAAGATTAGTTGCACAATAATTTTCTCATTAAATAATTTATTTTAGGCGATCGCTTGTTACGCCCCTAAGTTTCTTTGGGAGGCATTTGAAGGTGGCCTTATGCGGACATTGGTGATGGGTTTGCATGTTGGCATTTGCAAAGAATCTGAGAAGAATGCAAAGAAAAAAGTTTTGTTGGAGTACCTAATGCAGCACGTGAAGGTAATTATACTTTTTATGCATACATAACAACAACAGTTTACACAATAATCGTAGCCACATCCTTTTTGGATTATCTTTTAATTAAAGTATCCTGCTGTCTTGAAAAGTAACGCATGGTCATGTTGTCGCTTCCTCTCGCACGACATCATTAATTTATCTTGTTAACGATTTTACTCGCTGTGGAATTAATAATAAATATAGTGGTGCGTAAAGCTTCGATTACCCCCAACTGTCTATATGATTTAGAAGAAACGGCTTTGTATATTGGATTTTATAATTTTTCGTCTTCATGTAAGATTTATATGTAAAGTTTGCCAAATGCTCGTATTAATGATGTAAGCTGCGATGCGTGTTTATGCTTCATGCATCATAGTAACGAAGCCTTGCACGATGTCATTCAACAGCACATGAATTTGTTACGTAGAATTAAGCATCACGTGAACAGTTCAGTTTATATCTTAAAACAATTTTGTTCTAAAAGATAATTTATAGTTTCGCATAACACTTTTTAGTGCCTAGCCATCATGAAATGACTATTTTTTGTGACAAAGCAACTAAATATGTAAAGGTTACAACTTATGATGAAATTTATAAGTAACTGTTAATTTTTATTTTTTTTTTACAAAAACAATTAGAAAATTTAGAAAATGCACCTTTGTATGAAACGTAGCTTAGCAACTTTTTTTTGTTTGAAATAACTCAATCAAAACTAAAATCGTTGGTAAAATCAACTTTTAAAAAGTTCAATGACTTTTTTAGCAACATCTATATATGTAATCTATAATTATATCGCAGAACCATGAAGAGTTTTTACCGGTAACCATTTTGTTTTACTCTTCATGTTAGATTACAAAGGAGTATTAAACATGAGTGACCAATGTAAATATCTTGAGTACCTAGGAAACCACACGCATTTAAATTTTTCTTAAATTTTTTCTTCGAATAAATGATCGCTTCTAGCGATGTTTGAAGGTTAACGTTTCTAAGAGCTAAAAAACATTGTTACGGTTTCTTAACCTCCTGTCTATGAAGCTATGGTCGAGTACTTTAATGATGTCTTCAAGCTTGCGCGACAGTTTAAGAATCTAATTGCCATCATAATAGTACTTGCAGTTGAGTGGTACGTGTAAACAACCTCAAAAGAAGTGCAGTTTAATCTTTTGCTTGGAAAAATGCAAAAAATCTGAAATCAAATATTGAATATCGGTTACATTAAAAGATAATTATCCCGCGTTTTTAGATAATGCATTGAATAGCTACTCAATTCTTTTAGCTATCGTATTTAGTCTAAATATTTAGGACATTTTATATACCAATATTTATTTACAATAAAACTAGGGGCTGCAAAATTGCTTTTTTTGTGGAAGTAGAATTATTTACGTAGCAGTTCAAATACCTTGTAGCTATTTTAAGATTTAATAAAACGTTATATCTGTACGAGTCAAGTTAATAGAATGACTTAATCTTTGACATTATTGTTGTTTTTGTATCTTATAATTGATTTAAATTGCCATAGACGCTATTAAATTACGTATAATAAAATGATGTTGCAAATTCAATTTTAGACCAATGGCATATTTATTTTTTTATTTGCATATTCTATTGTAATTCAATATGCATACGCATTCCACAAATGTTAGTCTGGTAATGAGGTGTATTTAATTTTACATTTTTATATTTTTCAAAGTCTTGGGACAGTAAATACGTACGTTTTTGGGTCAGTCACATTGTTACATATTGTCTTTGTAGACCCTATTACATTAAATAACATTTTATTAGTGGTAATAAGTGCATTTAAGAACGTGCAGAGTTACATTATCACATGACACCGACAAGTTATTCTTATCATGTCAGAGGTTATTTCGTATTCAATATGATATCAGCGTCTCTCATTATTAAACAGTATCGCTTTGATAGTAAATTCGTGTCGGCGTATTTTTATACAAAAAGATAAGATTACATTTGGTACATACAAACGTGATTGTTTTTTAATAGTTCTTCGAGTATTCTTTTATTTATTATGCAATTAAAAGATTTAGATAACTGAAAAATCTTATTACTACATTTATTTGTATACAACTGATCTGTTTACAAAAAGTTTACCCCCTCTCTTCATTCCTTTTTTTCCGCTAAAGTTTTCCACTGCTGATATTAAATAGTTTCTTTATTTTCGATTTGTTAATTTTAAGTGAAGTCGTTACTTTTGCATTGGCTTCACAGTTGATACATGCAGTGGCTATTAGTAGAACAAAACAAAGTTTTAATAATTTTTTCTAGCGTTCTGCATGGTATAATTCTTATATAAAATAGTATTTCAACAATTAAGGAAATATTGGCGTCTTTACACATGCTCAAGTTTTACGATCTTTCTTCTTTAACTGATATATTCAAAAGAGTGTAACATAATAAAATGTAGGCTAAGAAATATTAATTTCTTTATCTTGGCAATTTTTTAAAGAATTTAACAACATTCTTTTCGGTTGTTTACTATCTTTGGGTAATATCTATTATTAGTATGTATATGAATTATTACTTTTTAAATATTGCGTTAATTAGAAAGTATCGAAATTCCACTGATTATTTTATTAATGACCTGTTTTTCTTTTTGGAAAATTACCGGCTAAAAATTTGTTTTAAACTGTTGATAAGAAATGTCTTCCATAGCTGACCGTGTCATCAATCAACTTCGTACCATTTTATTTACCAATTGGAAACAACATGCACAGAAACAAGTTTTAATGAATTTACATGAAACTGAATGAAACAATTACTTTTTCCATGAAAACAAATGTATTTTACATTTTTGGTATTCAACACAAAATTTCCCTCTGTATCTTTTTTTGCACCGTTCACCGTCACTTTGGACACTTACATATTCTTTTTGGAGGTTCTGGAATATCACTGCAAGTTTGTCTTGAATATAAGTGGAAGTACAATTTTATCTTTCTGGCCTAGTTGACATTTGATTGCTCTGTCTGGGAGCCATACATTTACGGTAACAAGATCTAACATATGATATGATAAAAAATCCGATGATATCATTTTTTGCTTTTTACTTTTATGGGATGCAGTCCTAACACTGAATCTGGTTGACTCCCCCCATAAGAGAGACGATTTTGTTGTCAAACCATTGAACGCAATGTATGTCAACACCATCATATTTTGCTGTTTCTTCTATAAAACTTCCTCTTCCACGTGTTTTCATTTCTATTTCAGTTACGGTTTTTTTAGCCAACTAAACGATTTGTGTTCACAATTCCCACAGAATGAGTTTCTTTCTTTGCTGAATAAGCAGCCAAGAGTATACCAGCGAAGCAAGTGTCGTAATACAGTTTGTGATGTAAGTACATTATGTGGGCTTGGTTTACTCATTCGAACCACCACGTTACTTGCGGCTCCTAAATCTGTCTCATTGTGTACAACAGGGTACCCATTTTTTCCAGCAAACAATTGTAGAAGAAACGCGATACTCCAGATAGAACCCACATTTTGTATCCCTATTTGTGTAGTTTTTTAAGATTATAAGTCTTCAGTCTTGATCTCCCTTTAATTGAGATCATTTGTTCATAACATAACAAATTTTGTTCAAATGGAACATCTAAGCATGAATCCTTAACTCGTTACAAGGATTTTCACGTAACTTAATTGCTGGCGACTAACTTGAATCGGCAAGCGGTTTTTGCAGGTCTCGTTGTGCTAATTATAACGTAAGATTAAAAAGGCCTCAAAATGGTTAGAAACTAGAATCTAAGACACCGTTTAAATCTATCCAACACTGAAATCGAACAAATGATAAAACACTGGTTATAATGACAAATATACTTATTTCTAACAACGAGAGAAACAGAGGTTAAAAAAATGTGAGCAAGACAGAATTAAATATATAGTAACAAAGAATAGTTTTATAAATATCACAGTAATAGCGTTGATACATACATGCAGTTATTGTAGTACAATATAACAAAATTAGTTAATATGTAATCTCAGAGTTAAATGTGGATTTAATGCGAAACTAGTGGATTTGTAAGTCGAAACAAATCGCATTTAGCGTAAATTGAAACCGTACAAACAAAAATCTGCGTGCGATAATTGTGATAATATCTATATTTAAGTATTTTACGTTTCACAAATACACAAATTAATAGCAAGAATAAAAAGTACTCAGGATTTGCCAAAACATAAGAATAACTATCTGTATGCTTCAATCATCCTCTAAAATAGCTAAAAAAAGTTAAAGTAATGATTAGATATAGCATCGTATCACAAGTAAGTTGCTTCTCGCAACAATGAATCGCAATCCAATGCGTCAAGGATCCGAGTGGTTTTTACTATTCCAATCGCAAGTGTATTTCTAAGGTTATTTGAACATCACATGAAATATAACGACTTATTCCCAGATTATGTTTCGGAAGTGGTTTAATTAACCAATAGCCTCCTTTAGTACGTGCTTCTAGTTATAGTTTCCAATGGAAAGTAATGGACTGACACGAATTACTCCAAATTGGCCAACACGTGGCGGCATCCCAGGTCGCTATCACAATTACGGGAAAATCAAAGTAAATCACAAAAATATGAATCAATGCTTACCCCAGGAAGGCTTTCACAAAAGCAGCGAAAATACTACACGTATTTGTAACACATATAAGTGTGAAAATTTAGAAGTAGCTCCTGGTTGTGGGTCGCCTTATTAGCGACATCCACAGCAATATTCCCATAAACCGTTCTAGTTCTTTGATGCCAAGACGTATTCGTCGATTTAGATTTGATTCAGTACTGTATACAAATGTCTACCTAACAGTTTCTCGAAGAAAGTTTTCAGAAAAGAAGTAGTTGTGTGGAAAATAATCGTGTAACACCGGATACTGTCGCGAGAAAAGTAGGAGGTCGACAAAAAACCAACCGAAGAGTGAAGAACAGGGACGAAGTCGAAATATAGTCGAAGAAAGTAACGTAACCGATGTATATGTTATATCGAAATTGAATACCTTTTCTTTGTTATTATTAGTGTGTTAAATATAGTTGAGAGTGGACTAACGTTTTTTAATATCCACGCCTCTATTTCATAATTTTGGTGCCGAAACCCGGGAAGTTTAACTGGTAATAACGAAAGTGCCTAACGAACGAACAAAAATAACAAAAGGAAGAAAAAATGGAACGCGCTGCAGTAAAAAGTAGTCGCACCCAATTAACGAAATTATTAAATCTCGCAAAGGAAAAACTAGCCAGCGATAACGAAAATGTTAACGAACTGATGGTGTGCCGCGACAGAATCAAAATGGCCAATAATACTTTGGAATGTGCTAACGAAAAATTAGTGTCTGTGCTTCAAGAAGAAGATTTTCAAAAGGAATTCGAAAAGGTGTTGGAATACCAAGACCAAATAGCAGAAATAACGTCCAGGTTGCAGATTCGTATCGACGAAAGTTACAAACAAACTGATGTTCACAGCGTTATTAACCACGACGCCGATGCCGATAGCATCACGCAGGTAACAACCTCACAAAACGATTCAAATGGAAATTTAACAGGTAGGAGTAATATTAAGTTACAAAAATTGGAACTCCGCAAGTTCAATGGCGAGTTGGCCGACTGGACATTGTTTTGGGAACAATTTAAAACAACAGTGCATGAGAACCAATCGTTAGATGCTGTTGCCAAATTTAGTTATTTGGAACAATCGCTAACCGGGAAAGCATCAGCAACTATTAGTGGTCTAACGCCGTCAAAAAGATCATATAACGACGCGATTGAGTTACTCAAACACGAATATGGAAATCAACAAAGAATAATAGACAGCCATGTTCAAAAGCTTTTATTAATAACACCTGTTAAGAGTAGGATAGACGGTGTCGCGTTACGCGCATTATATAATGCAACTTCTTCAATAACTCGCAGTTTAACGTCCTTGGGAGTAAACGAAAATGAGTACAGTATGATGGTTAAGTCAGTAATAATAAATTCGTTGCCCTACAGCATGAAAATCGAATACTATAAAAAATATCCAATCGTACCAGAACGTCCAGTAAATATTGTCGAACAAATAAATCTTTTGTTAAGTTATTTAAAATTAGAAGTTGAATCGATCAAGGAAATCGCTCAAGCACCGTCAACGTCGAGCGCAACGCCAAAGTCCAAACGAGATGACAAACACCATAACAACGGTCGTCGTACATTAAACCAAAACATTGCGTCATCAGCAAAAGGATTTACAGCAGCCGGATTACTAACGACGCTTAATGAATGTTTATTTTGTAAATCTCATAATCACATCACGGAGAATTGCGATAAATCTAATATTACACTTCAACAAAAAAAGGATATTTTAAAAACAAACAATCGTTGTTATCGCTGCACTAAACCAAATCATAATTCCAAATTTTGCAGGAATAAAACTATATGCGGAAATTGTAAGTATCGACACGTAACGTCAATGTGCGATCCTTCTTACGAAGGGACGAAAAAAAGAGAAGTCTCGACAAGTTTGTTTACGAAAAATCATGAAAACAACGAACTAGTGTTTCTACAAACCGCAAAAGCATATATTTCCGTTGCCGACGATGTAAACAAAAATGCGTTCATTCGATTAATTATTGATGGCGGATCTCAGTTGTCATACATAAAGGAAGATGTCTCTAGACAATTGGGATTGAAAATTCTTGGTCAACGGAAGTTAACGGTAATGCCCTTTGGCTGCGAAGAAAAGACAGCGCCTAAATTATATAACAAGGTGGAATTAAAATTAATCTCATCCAATGCAACGCCGAAACGATTACAATAGCTGCGATCGAAGTACCGCAGATCTGTTGTGACGCTTTCCAAACGCCTAATGTTGGTCATGCAATTATTAGTACATTAGATATGGCAGATATTTCTATTGGAAGAGTTACTACGTTGAATGGAATTGTTCTATTAATTGGAGCCGATAACTATTGGAGAATCGCAACTGGTGAATTTATCCGCCTATCTGAAGATTTAACAGCGTTAAATACAAAATTGGGATGGACTCTGCAAGGACCAAACATTGACAATACAACAAATGTAAACACAGCTGTAGTATCGTCTTTACATGTTCAAGTCTCAGACGAACGTAACGATATAAATTTGAAACAATTCTGGGACCTTGAAACGATAGGAATTAATGATAAAGAAACACAAAACGATTTTACCAAAAAGTTTATTGAAGAAAACATTTTAATGAAAGATGGTCGTTTTGAAGTATCGCTACCTTGGAAAAATGACTGCCCATTGGATAACAATTACAACGGTGCATTATCGCGGATGAAAAATCTTACCTTTAAACTAGCAAAAAGTGCGCGTTTAATTGAATACGATAAAGCCGTGCGGGAACATGTGGATAGTGGAATTGCTGAGAAAGTAGTTAACAAACATTGTTCCGCGAAAGTTTATTACATGCCCCATCGTCCGGTTTATCGTGAAGACAAAACGACATCGAAAATTCGGGGAGTGTTTGATGCATCGTCCCACGCGCCTGGTTTGCCATCGCTAAATGAACTTTTACATGCAGGTGAAAATTTGATGCAAAATCTAATGAACGTTTTGATAAACTTTCGTGTAGGAAAGATCGCAATTATTGCCGACATAGAAAAAGCATTTTTACAAATAAAATTAAGTGATCGTGATCGAGATTGTCATCGTTTCTTATGGTATAAACATCCGATTAACGAAACGAGCATTTTACCGCCTACACAAGAGTATCGTATGACAAGAGTGACCTTTGGCGTAACTAGTAGTCCATTTTTGTTAATTACGACCTTACAAAAATTATTTACGTCTGTATCAGCGCAATTCGAAGAAACGGCTCGTCGACTTACCAAATCATTTTATGTCGATGATCTCATTTTAACTGTAAACTCGTACCAAGAAGCGATTAAATTATATAACGATTCGAAATGCATACTCAAAAACGCTGGAATGAATTTACGCAAATGGCACACTAACGACAGTGAATTTCAAAATTACATTAATGAAAATGAAATTAATAATAACGCCTTATTGTGTGCGAAAGTATTGGGTTTGTACTGGAACACTTCAGATGATAATTTAAGTTTAGATTTATCCTCAATAACTGCATTTGTCGATAAAAATCAAGCATGTACAAAACGAAACGTATTACAAGCTATTGGTCGAATTTATGATCTTTATGTTTATTAGACCCTTTTACGATAAAAGCAAAGATACTTTTACAAGAAATTTGGAAACTGAAGATTGACTGGGATACGGAATTACCACCTGAGCATTTTTCTACGTGGAAAACATGGTGCAACGATTTAATTAGTCTATCTTCTTATGACATTCCCAGAAACGTTTTACATACGCCTTCTAGAATTGAATTACACGTATATTGTGATGCAAGTAAATCAGCATATGGAGCCGTCGCCTATATCCGAGAAATATTTGAAAGTACCGCGAGTGTGAAGTTTTTGATCGCAAAAAATCGAGTCGCGCCAATAAAGGGAACAAATTCAGACGATTTATCGCTTCCGAAACTTGAGCTGACAGCAGCCCTGTGTGCCTCTCGCTTAAAAGATTACGTCATCAAAACTATAAACCTAAAATTTATGAGTGTAAATATGTGGACCGATTCAAAGATAACATTGTACTGGATTACCGCTGACGCCGCGAAATGGAAAACTTATGTTTATAACCGTGTTATCGAAATACAGAAATTAACGAAAGACGCTATTTGGAGACATTGTTTAGGTAAACAAAATCCCGCTGACCTTTTAACACGTGGAGTGCGAGCAAAGGAACTACGTAAATTTGAATACTGGCGTAACGGACCCGAATGTTTATCGCGCTTTGGTGATGATTGGACAATTGACGGAGATCTTAATGATTGTTGTTTAAGTGAAACGATACTTTGTACTTTAAATTTAAATGAAACAAAAGACGTTTGCATAAGTGAACCAATTTTTCCTATCAATAAATATGAACATTTAGAACGATGTTTACGTGTAACTGCATACGTAAAACGCGTATTTAGTAAAAATAAAAATTCCTCTTTAATACTGACCGCCGAAGAACTTAACGAAGCAGAAATTTATTGGATTAAGATAACTCAACAACATGCTTTCGGTCAAGAAATCGAAGAATTTAAGAAAAACGGTATCGTTGGAAAACGATCTTCAATTTATAAATTAACACCGTTTGTGGATGAAACCGGAATATTACGAATTAAAAGTCGCTTACAAGAATCAGAACTACCACATTACACCGTAAATCCTATTATTTTACCGAATAAATCGGTATTTGTTGAAATGCTAATATGGAAAATTCACAATCGCTGTTTCCACAGTGGAATAAATTTAACTCTAGCTGAAATTAGAAGAAAATTTTGGATTTTGCAAGGCCGACAGAAGATTAAATCTGTAATTAGCAAGTGTATAGTTTGTAAAAAATTACGTTGCAAACCAGTGCAAATGTCATTTGCACCCCTTCCAAAGAAAAGAACTTTAATGTCGAATCCATTTGAGAATACGGGTGTTGATTTTGCCGGACCCTTGTATGTTTTAAGTGAAAATAACGAAAAACGAAAATCATACTTAATGCTTCTGACCTGTGCCGTAACACGCGCCGTCCATTTGGAACTCGTTTTAGACCTTTCGACGGAAAGTTGTATTAAGGGGTTAAGAAGATTTATCGCAAGAAGAGGCGTACCTAGTACCATTTATTCAGACAACGCGAAAACATTCAAACGTACGTCGATGGAGTTAAGTACACTTTATGGAAATTTATCCAATGAAAAGACTCTGAACTTTTCCTTAAACCAAAGAATCACTTGGAACTTTATCGTTGAACGAGCCGCATGGTGGGGTGGTTTCTGGGAAAGAATGGTGAAGACCGTAAAGGATTGTCTTAAATTTGCCTTAGGGAAATCATTAATAACCATTGATGAGTTACAAACGATTTGAACGGAAATCGAAGCAAATGTAAACTGACGACTTTTAACGTACATTGACGACGACAAAGATAATTTATCAATTTTGTCACCTTCAAGTTTTTTATTAAACAATCAACGTCCATGTAATTTACCTGGTCTTAGCGTTACCATAAATCGTAATTTGATTCTACAGAAATGGAAAGAACGTCAGCGCATATTGGCAAAATTTTGGAAAAGATGGTCTGTAGATTATCTGCAGCAATTGCGAACAGCCCACGTAAACAAGTGGTCGACATCAGCGAAAACACTAAGGGTTGATGACATCGTTCTGCTACATGACCAAAATGCTCCAAGATTAGACTGGAAAATGGTTCGAGTTCATCAAATATATCCAGGGCGAGATGGCAATATACGTTCATGTGAAGTTCAATTGCCGAACAAAACTATCCTAAAACGACCAATACAATTATTGTATCCTCTCGAAATTTCTTTTGCCGCCGGCGAGGATGTGGAAAATAATCGTGTAACACCGGATACTGTCGCGAGAAAAGTAGGAGGTCGACAAAAAACCAACCGAAGAGTGAAGAACAGGGACGAAGTCGAAATATAGTCGAAGAAAGTAACGTAACCGATGTATATGTTATATCGAAATTGAATACCTTTTCTTTGTTATTATTAGTGTGTTAAATATAGTTGAGAGTGGACTAACGTTTTTTAATATCCACGCCTCTATTTCACAAGTTGAATTCATACCGCGAAATGCAATTACTTCCACATTTTGGGTAGTAACTGTTCTTTTCTACTTGGAACAAGGAAATTTCATCTTTAGCATCATATTTATTATTATTGTAGTTTACTGTAGGCGTTTGTTGTTTTGAAGTGCATGGTTCTTTGATTGTGTATCACATTGCTCAGAATATAGAAGGGATTTCTTTACATCAGGCGTAGAAGGTTTCACAATCCAATTTCTTACAAATAAGAGATTAGGAAAAACTGATTACTGATCTGAAGTAGGTTACGTGCACGATATTCCCATGCGGAAACATACGTAATTTCAAGTTATTTGGTATTTCATTATTTCAGTCCCAGCTATAATTTTTGTGAAGAAAACTTACCTTTATTTGGGAGGCATTAACACTCGTCGGTTGCGCAGAAAGATAAACATAACCTGTAAGCGTATCACAAAAAATTCAAATTTAAAGCTATTCGCAGTAGAGGGTTAATTCAGTAGAGTACCATTGTTACTCAATTTGATAGATTTTTTAGCTAATGCAATTTCATTTTTGCAACGCTGGCTCGCTAGTTTTCAAATTCTTTTCTCAATAAATAATAGTCACAAAGTAAAATTAAGGAGGAAACTTAAAACCTACAAATTGGACACAGTTACCGAAATGACGATTTTAATATTAAAAAAATAATTGCTAGATTATTGGTAAACATTAAATCGTAAGTATTCTGCGTACTAAAAATAAAAAAGTTCATATGAAAGAAATGACAGTTTTTCAGTGGCGGCTCGTGAGCTCAATCTTAAGGTGGACTACATTTTTTAAAATGCTTGTTGGTAATGTGAACGTTTTACACATTTGAGTTAAATCTATTACAACTGCCAAAATTAATGTTAAGAATTAAGCTTAATCTTACATCAATGTCATACATGGCATCGACTTCAAAAGGTAATTTTGTAAATAAATAAAATTATTTATTACCTCTTATTTGTATTTTTGAAATCTGCTATTGTTTTGTTCAAATTTTTTTATTTATAAACTGCACTAGATAAATGCCGTGTAAAATTAAGATTTGCAATTTTATTTGTTTATTTAGTTCTCAATTTGGAGTAGGCCTTCCGAAATATTTTATTTCAATCTTTTTTTTTAACGACAGTCCTTAGAATTCATTTTTAAAACTAGATTTTACATTTTTTGCATCTTTTGAAAATTACGCACTACAAATATACCGTTTCACTTAGAATTCGCCGTACACGTGGACTTGTCACTTTGATTTTATCGTAACAAAAAAAAAGCGACGACTAACTCAGTTGTTTCGGGGCTATCCCCTCTATAGTCGTAAGCTTTGTAGTGTTAGATTACAAACTGAATCTAAAATGGGAGACACCATTTAAATCTACCCTCAGCTGAAAAAGAACAAATGACAAGACAGAAGTGGTAACACAGAATATATATTTATTTTATCACAAACAGTAGTGCAAAGAGACGAAGAAGGTACATAAGTATAGTTACATAAATTTTATCAAACATTAGCACGTAGGTCCGTATCCCAGACAAAATATAAACTAAACCCTCGACTGTGCAACACGTCGTACAGCAAAGCGACCTAGTCGGCCTAAGTAACTAACTAACCTTACATTGAAAGAAGGAATGACTTTACATTTGTTAATTAAAGTACAAACGTACGAAAATCGAAGATTTGGAGAAGCAAAGCGCACCGTATTATATGTATATGTATATAACAAAGAGATTTTAACATTAATTGTGATTACAACCTAGCATGTACGTACGGCCGACTGACCACCAAACTATTAAGCATTAAAGTAAACATGTAATACTTACAATTAGTTTTTTCCAGGTATGGACTACCTAAAACTCAATTGAAATCTAACCAAAAAAAAAGTACATACGGCGGTATCACAAATAACTCCTATTGTACATACGATCGCTGAAAGTAAACGACTGCGCCTAGTTTCCCTAAAATTGATTTTGTAATTTGTTTTTGCAAACATTTCTTTCAACACGTATTCTACTCGTATTGTTACACAACTCTCGAAGATGTAAAAATATTAGTTATAGCTACGGGACGTCATTATGGAAATTTTCCTAATTGTAACATTTGTTCATTATCTCCACAGACAAAGACATGTACGTGGTATGGAAACATGTTACAGACAATTACAAAAACAAGAAACAAGTTCTTACCTCCAATACAGACTTTCACTCAGATCGGCACAATATTCGATTGCAATTCACATGTAAGTGTGTGAAATACTTAACAATGAAAGTCTTATGGGGCGTACACAACGCTAGATGATGTCTGCGTTCTTCAAATTTTACCGAAAGAAAAAATCGTGTTTGACAATTTGACATGCTCTAGCCTTACTCCAACAACGAAAAGTAGGCGTACCGAGGACACATTTTTTACTTGAGAATTTTTAACATAACAGACTATAACAGCGCGATTTCATTAGCATAATTTTTCGCACGTTAAATCCGCTTATGAAAATCTCGTAGTGGGGGACGAGACGTCTCCTTACAATGCTTACTACATATAAGGCATGACCTCTAATAATTGTATCCCGAACATAAAAAAATATGTATTTAATTTACGTTGATTTGAACGACGACCATAATAAATAATTGTTTTAGAGTAATAAAAAGCAGATACTTATCTATATATATATAAAAATGTTATGTTGGTTTGTGTACGCTTCAAAAACTCAAAAAGTTCTGCACCGATTGAGTTGAAATTTTAACATGATATAAAATCCGCATCAAGGATTGTTTTTATCTATTTTTTGAATCAATCACATATCTGCTACCGCGAGAAAACAGTTTTTCTAACGATCAGCTGTGTACCAGTGACCGCGCCATCTGCCATAAGCGAGGAAAACACTCGCTGACAACCGCAATAGTAATGACGCAGTCACATGAGAAACAATTTCGTTCCCAATTATATTGTTTATTTACAAAAAAATTTGCATCTGATTCTGATTATTATACAATCTGAATTAAATATTCACTTAAATCAATAATTTTTGGTGTGATAGTGTTGTGATCGAACTGGGCCTTTCACCAAATCATAAGTAGAGGTTATATTTTATATCAAAGATGGACAGTAAAAATATTATTAACTGACAGGCAAAATAAAAGGACTTATTATAATTCAAGTGGATTTCTAACAGAAGTGAGTGGTTATATCTTTTTTATTAGATCTAACACGTGGACGTAATTATATTATTTAGTAATTATATTATTTATTTTGGATTAACCTCACTTTTAATGTATATAAATATAATTACATTACATGTCAACCATTCAATCACAATGTGCCACTGCGAGGCGTGGCGAGGGTACAGCTAGTATTCTATAAATATGATTAAATAAATATTTTAATTCATAATAATTTGTACTGTTTTTTTTTATTTAATGAACGTTTGAGAGACTCGCAATCTAGAGCTCTTTATGGACCAGCCGCCACTGCAGTTTTTACAATCGAAAGATACAAATTGTCCTATAATAAGATATTGACCTAAACATATGTAATTCGACTCATACTCATAGATTAAATTCAAATGTAAATGTTTATACTCAAAAATATTTTCTTTTACTGACAGTGTCATTTGACTCAAAGAAAAAATATACATTTTCATGCTATATCGTAAATATTCTTTTGATTTATTATTAAGTGTAATCATGGTGTACAATTGCAGGTATATTTTGTTTGTACATTGTTAACAATGAAGTTTTTTTATGCATAAGGATAAGATACAAAAATATCTTTTTTCATATAAATGACAAGATACAATTACCTAGTGTTTGTTTAATACTACCGGCTAATTTAGTGAACGCGATTTTTCTGATTGTCAAATATCTAGTTTTGCTTTGAGCTGTCAAACCTAAATGCTTATTGACCGTAGATATAAGGTTATTTATATTATACAGGGTTATTAAAAAGTATGGAGACAGCAGTTTATTGTCGTTAATATTCATTTTAGGAAAAATTGTTCAATACAAAAGTTGTTTATGTAATTTTTATTTACAATTGGGGATACTTGAGCTTTTGTTATCTGCAATCGTTTCTGAGTTCCGCGTAATTTTTAAATGGAATTATTTTAATAACATTTTATTCAAGAAAACGGCGATTCAAGTATTTACATCAAGTAGTATCGAAGACAAAAATGATAAACAAACTTGAGCGAGGCAACTTTATCGGTGGTTATTGTTTACGTTAAATTAATAGTTGGTTGCTGTTGATGTTAACAATGACGAGTTTAACTGAACGAGAAAGAATTGAAACACTTATGATATACGGTTAACGGCCAATTTCAATTTTTCAGTCATCGATCGTTCAATTTTGAAAAGTGAAAAGTATAAAACCTTATAAGGTACACCTTGTACACGAGTTGACGGAAGATGATTTTAATAGAAGACTACAACTTTGTGAAGAAATGTTAAATATTTGCAATTTTTGCAATTTTCTCTCACGAAGCTACATTTTGCCTTAACGGTGAAGTAAACAGACATAACTGTAGATACTGGTCATCAGAAAATTCTCATTGGTTGTTGGAGCACCAAACGCAGTATCCCCAAAAGATTAACGTTTGGGTTGTCATTCTAGGAGGTCTATTCTTTTTTCATCGATGGGAGTTTAACTTCGGCTCTATATTTGCAGTTATTATAGAATCAAATTATACCTGCTTGTGCTGTGCTCTATCCACATGAAAACAACGTACACCTTCCCAATGACAGCAACTGTTTTCAGCAAGATGGCGTTCCACCGCATTCTGGTTTAAACGTTTGTCAATATCTGGATAACGGTTTTCCAAACAGATGGATTGGGAGATGAGGAAAGATTGAGTGGCCAACCCGTTCGTCTGATTTAAGCCGTTTAGATTTTTTTCTTTGAGGATACGTAAAAAACAAAGTCTACAGAGATATGTCCAATGACATTGAAAATTTTAAATCCGAATTACTAGAACCATACAAGAAATTCCCCGTGAATTGTTAGATAATTCTCTTCGTGGTTTTATAAATCGATTGAGTCATTGTCAAATGACAAATGGAAGACAATTTGAACACTTACTTTAAATTAATTCGTTATTAATTTGTTTTTAGTGACAAGGTTTTGATTCATATTTTTTTTGTCTCAGATATACCTACTTGATGTAAATACTTGAATCGGTGTTTTCTTGAAAAAAAAAATGTTATTAAAATACATATATTAAAAGTATTTTTGTAAGTGCTGTTGTTGGTTGTGAGGTAAAAGTAATACGTACCCATTTAAAAAAATTACACGGACAGCGTAACTCAGAACAAATTGCAGATAACAAAAATTCAAGTATTCCCAATTGCAGACAAAAAATTACATAAACAACTTTTGTAGTGAACAATTTTTCCTAAAATTGCTATAACGACAATAAATCGCCGTCTCCGTACTTTTTATTAACCCTGTGTGTTAAATGGAAAACAAATAGTACTAGTACTATTGCCATGAAAGTCACTGTGACGTAATAGTTTGCGTGCTTGCTTACTACGCCGAGGACCTGGGTTTAAATTCCGACCAGGCTAACAACTGAATGTAGTGCTTTCCCTTGCAAGGCCATGCCAAACTAGCTGGTATACTGCTCAGAACTTTTCAAATTGCCGTTTAAAATCGAGTCACTACGTTTATATAAATGCTTGCACGCAATACAAGTTTATGAGAGGTCGTCAGCAGCTAAAAAACTGTAAAATATATAAAATGTACACAGACAATTTTTTTACAACGTATGTGACATAAATAGTTTTGTAAATTTCGTTCCGGATAATGTCAAAGATGCATCATGTCCAAAGAGATAGTCTAAGGTTGATAATGACAAATTGAAAGCATTGGTGGATGCAAAATACATTTAAATGAAAGTCTTCAAGGCGAAACATTTAATACAAACTATTTAGTGACTGTAGTATGTAATTCGAAGAATGATAAATATGTATAAATAAAATATAAATAAAGTACTTTCCCAAAAAATTACTATTTTGGCCTCTTTTGTAATTGGTTGGTGGTATTTTTTCTTTTAATTTGTATGTATTTTTTTAATACACGCTTGAAATTTTTTTCTTGTGCACGCTTGAACTGTATTTACCAACATTTCACTAATATATTTTTTTGTTGCAGAGACACAATCTATATGCGATTCGATATTGGGCATGCGAATGTTTATGCCTTATAAATGTGCTTGTTCAATTATACTTAATGAATCTTTTCTTTGACGGAGAGTTTTTCTCATACGGTTTAAGAGTAATGAATTTCTCCGAAACGGCTCAAGAGGATCGTGTTGATCCAATGGTTTATATATTTCCACGTGTAACCAAATGTATCTTCCACAAGTACGGTGCTTCCGGAAGTATACAAAAACACGACAGCCTTTGTATCTTGCCTTTGAATATAGTTAATGAGAAGACGTATATATTCATTTGGTTCTGGTTTATGATTCTAGCTACACTATTAAGCATATTAATAATTTATAGAATATTGATTATATCAATGCCAAAATTTCGACCTAGAATTTTACATTCCAAAAACAGAGCAGTTCCAATGGAAATTTGCGAAGCAATTACAAGAAAAGTTGATTTAGGAGATTGGTGGATACTTCTCATGTTGGGTACTAATTTAGATCCTCTTATTTTTAGAGAAGTTATATCCGAATTAGCGAAGAAAATTGAAACGAACGCAAGTAATCAATAATAAGCTCAATAAAATAATATTAAACAAATAGCAAATAGGAGTATTTAATTAAATTTTGTTTATTGTAATCATTTTTATTTATGTATATTTTTACAAGTCAGATATAGTTGCTTAAATTTATACAGAGTGTTTTAGATTAATGTATTGTGCGTGATAGTAATTATACTTTTGTATTAAGGACTAAATACTCATTTCTCATTCATTTATAGAGTAGGTAATACAGATCTGAAATCCATGCTGCAAGTTATTTTATATTTTGTTTCTATTAGATAATTCTTAAGCTTGCAGCATTCGATTATAGAGATGACGGTTAAAAAACGTATATTTTTATATAATGTACTGTGATGTGCCTGGCAAATTTGTTTCTGCCATTTTTGTAATGATTTGCCGAAAACTGACTGCCATTACACTATTACAAGATTTTAAAAAGAATTTTACATATCTATTTTGTACATTTATATATAAACTATGGTTTAAATGTAAATGAAATGTATATTCCACCAATGAAACTGAGTCGCTATTATTATTACTATATCATGCTGGCTTTCTTGGTGATTTAAATTTATAATAGTAATAAAAGCATTGTATTTGTAACGAGTTATTTGATTATACTTTCTTACTATGAAGTTAATGTTTATAGTAGATGTTACCTTTTTTGAAAAGCGTTTCTGCTTAGATTAGTTGTGGAAGTACATTTATAATATATGTATTATCATTGTACTTTTTGTATCCATCGACTATAACGTAAAAACATGCTTATGTTCATTTGAAGTGACTAAAGTTACACAAGTAATAAAGAGCGACCTTTTGAAGTACGGCTATTCTAAGTATTCATAAACGTTTACACACAATTTTAATGTAGAATGATTTTTCTAGGTAAAGCATTGAAAATAATTCAATTCATTTATAATTCGTAAAAAAAGTTTAAATTTGAAATTAAAAAAAAATTAATCTAATATGTAATTATTAATATCATACGTCAAGCTAAATTTTAATTTAACAGCACACTAACGAAATTTTCGTACTGACAATCGGTGACTTTATTGGCATCGATAATGTTTATCTGGACTAAACGAAGACTCTATATAATCAAAAAAGAGTAAACGTAAATCTTCGCTTCTCGAAAGTCGCTAATTAAAGACAGAATTTACGTGAACAACAAAAGATAAGTGACGATGTCTATTTGCACTAGCTGCAATAACAGAACACTCGTCAGTAATTTATTCATTCCTTGTCAGTTATCACAAAAACCATTAATTGAATTTGGTTGTAAAAAAGAACTTTTTTAATTACATTTCTATTGCGATTTGTATGCATTTGAGAGATCTACCGGCGGATTCACCAGTTCTGCCCCCCCCCCCCTTCAAACTCTTTGAATACAATCTTATAGACTCATATATATGCTCTTCGAATGTCCAATTACGAAACTTGTTTCCGTGTATGTATTCATCTTGTTAAACTTATCAATTACTTTGTCGAAGTCTACAGTTTTTGTGAGAGTGCCCTCAATTGATAGAATTAACAAATCTGCTAGTCTCTCTTTGTGCATTGCAGATCTTAAGCAAGGTTTGATGTATTTTAATTTTGAAAAACTCCGTTCGCATAATGACAGCTACAGAAATTGTTAAATAATACTGGAGAATGAGAGATAAATAAGAAAGAGATTAACTAAAATCTTACTCTTGAATCACTTGTTCCTTGCCGAATTTATTATACATTTTATTTAAAACTTCCGTAGACAATAGAATTTCATCACACGCCAGATAGCATGTAAGTTTACGGCAAGTTTGCTTTTAGCTTGTTTTTTCGCCAAGTTTACAAATCTTGCTCCAAGTGTACAACATTATTGATAATATTAGCAAGTTATTACTTAATTCTGTGATTAGTCATCGTGTACTTTTTAGGTAAGAGTATTGCATTTTAGTACGCTTGTTTGTATAACTAATTCGATTAAAAATTTTAATTAATTTTGTTGCTTAATAAAACTAAACTAAACCGGATACCTTGTCAATCACCATGTAGTGTGCAAAAAACCAGCGACTCTTGGTTAATTCAGTTTTTAGTAGTGTGACGCGAGAAATCTTTTTAGTTAGTTAGTTAGCGTAGTTATAACTTTGCACAAATAGGTTATGAGCCCAAGTGCGCTTTGAGCTTGCGATTAAGTGTATTCGTTCTGAAAGAATTGAATAACAGATTAGTGACAAAGAAACAATAGCCGTTTGTTTGAAAGAACAGTGTCTATTTTTGATTGTTGACGGTACACGTCTGACGTCTGACGTCACCTACAAAAGACGAAGAACTGACGCATACCGCAATTGGCAACGTGATAATGCTCGTGCGGCTCGCATAATTGGTACAGCTCATTCATGTACGAAGGAAAACTGACGCGAAAGAATATTCACTGCAACGCTTATACACGCAATTCAATTTTTCGAGACCATGAAAGATGACGCCACTTTCGTTACAAAACACAATTCACGATTATCAAATCTGTTCGATGACCATTGCGATGAATAACGCAAAAGAAACCCGAATGCAAGGATGCCTTTATCGCTACTGCATCATCGCATCTTTAAACCACATAGATCGGAATACCAATATTATCGGTAAACTAAGTATCGTGTTTCGGAAGCTGAAAAAACAACGCAACTGCTTATTGAAAATCTGCGTTTGATTGAGAATTCGTTGACAACACACGGAGGCAATCAGTAGTACACATCGCATATCTGCAAATAAACTTATGTACTCGGCTTGTGCTACTCGCTTCGACATTGCTTACGCTGTTTCGAAAGTTGCTCGATTAATGGCTGCGCTCACATCTTTCGATTAGATCTGATACCTTCGTGGTAGACCAAAACTTGGATTAAAATTCAGTTAGTTAGCAGGTCTATTATGTGCGTATTCAGATGCCAATTTTGCTTGAGACATCAAAACTAGAAGGTCAACAAATGGATGTGTGTCATTCATTCGCTGTGACATGGACTTCTCAGTTATAAAAGTCGATTGCATTATTTATTACCAAAACAGAATTCGTTTCACAAACGTTCCAAGCACATTGAAGTGCGTTATTATTTTGTGCGTAAACTTTATCAAAATGGTACTTTAGAAGTAGAATACGTTTGTTCTGAGAATCAGCTTGGAGACATGTTCACAAAACCCTTAAACCAGAACGTTTTTAAGAATATGTGTTCCAACATTGGACTCGGCGTATAACCGAAACTTTGTTTTCAAAGTTTTAGTTTAGGGGATAGTTCTGAATAAAATTAAATTAAACCAAATGCATTGTCAAGCGCCATCTAGTGTGCAAAAAACCAGCGACTCTTGGTTAAGTTAGTTCAGTTTTCAGTAGTGTAACGCGAGTAGTGTTTTTAGTTAGCGTAGTTAAACTTTGTACAATTTATTGTTCTTTTGTATAGAAACGTTAAGAAAACATTGCAAACACTAGTAATCGCGTTTGAGACCTTCAATGTATACTGTACATTGTGTAATAACGATACTTTATTAATAGATGAGGTTCCTGTTAAACGAATCGATATTAAAATTGCGCCAAATGTTGGAGTTATTATTGGTGTTTTATGCTGACGTAGTGGATAAAAAGCATCCTATAAGTGTTTTCAACACTAAAAAATTAATTTCAAATTTTTGTAAACTTTGTAAAACTTGTTCAATCATATTTGAGAATTCAAAGTTGGTATATTCATAGTTAAAAGTTGGTTAAAAGCAATTTACAACAGTTTACAGTTGACATTCTCCGCGTGCGTTTTATTAATTACCAATTCCTTTTATTGTGTTCCAGTGTTACTCTTGTTTATTAAAATCAGTTTTTTGTACTTACAAATGTCTTAATAATTTGTCATTTTAATGTAAGTTTTATGTTTTAAAGTTATCATTATTATGGCTAGAACTACGAAGAAAACTATCGATTCTGAGGTTCGAAACATCAACAATGTTATTCAGTTCTTCCATAGTCAAAAAGCTGCTGGTGAGTGGTCTGTAGACAAGGCAACCGAACTTGCAGCAGCTGTTGTTGGGGAATCAGTGGCTACTAGTTTGAGTATCAGAAAAAGTTGCGGTAGTTAATGGTGATGTACTAGAATTACTTTTGAAAAAAAGGAGAATCGGATTATCCAACAAAATAGTGTTTTAAAAAGAACAGTGGAAGAGGTTTACACGGTTGACCAGCAAACAGCAACGTTAAAAATTTTAGTCAGTAAGATGCAAGACAAGATTAATTATACTGGCGGACAAGAAACTATTGGAAGACATCTTTTAAAAATTAGTTTCAAATTTAAAAAATGTAAAAACCGACGAAAATTGTTCATGGAACGCAGTAATATCGTAACTTGGCGTTCTCGTTATCTACGAAAGTTGCGAAAAAACGCTGCTTTAGGAGAAAATAAACTGATTACATATTTAGACAAAACTTTTATTCACCCATCGTATGAAGTGAGTAAGTATTGACAGTCAAAGGACCAGCCAAGTGTATATAACGCTGATCGTTTTGGTCAGCGGTACATTATTGTACACGCAGGTGGTGCGTATGGATTTGTAAACAAATGCTTATTAATTTTCAAATCTAAGAGCAAATCAGGAGATCACCACGACGACATAAATCATCACAATTTTATGCAATGGATCAAAAAACAGTTAATCCCAAATTTGCTCCCAAAAGGAATCGTTATAGATAATACACCGTACCACAGTGTTCAAATCAACAAATCTCTAACCCAAACCACAAGAAAGCATGTAATTAGAGACTGGGTTGTAAGTAATAAGGTTTCAACAACTGGAGGTATGTGAAAAGCCAAACTGTTAAAACTCGTAAAAAAACAATAAAACATTTTATGTGGAGAACTTTTAAAAAAACAGACGTACCGTGTTATGTTTTCCTCCATATCATTGCGATCTGAATCAAATTGAGTTATTCATATAGAGTTTGGCTAAACATAAGGTCCCAATGAATAACGTACAGCAAAACCAAATCTAGGTGTTAGTAAGAAACGCGTTTGCCGAAATCACAGCATTAGATTGGCAAAAATAGTGCATACTTGTGAATCAGTTGGCTCAAGAAATGTGTGCGTGAACGATAGATTAGTTGACGAAACAGTGGAAAGTTTTAAATTTGTAGTGAATGCTGGTTCATCGGAAGATGACACAAGTTTGAAAGAAGAAGAATATGAAAGTGATTCATAAAATTTCTGTTGCTAAAAATTGATAAAGCAAATAACTTATTTGTTCATTCGATAATAAAACTTTAATACATTTAAAACAAGCAAAACTATTTCTTTTATAGAAGTGTTAATTTCTAATTTTGTAAAGAAAAAAATACTTACACTGGTTATGCAGCACACAATACATTTATGTATATCCAACAATACACATTAAAATTAAGGGGCCAAATACTTTATTTAGAATTATTGTACTTTACAAGCTACTGCAGCGCTGGTATCTGTTCTATAACTACCTTGTTTTCTGTGTGGACCTGTATTTGTGAGATTTTTGCTAATTTCAGAAACAAATGCGGAAAAAAGAATCTTGCGGCAATGCATAAAATGTTTCCGGATAAATCTCATAAAACCAAATTAATTGATGGGTTCATTACCAACAAATCGAATTGAACCAAATCCCCCATTTACGAATTCCGGAGTAGATTGCGATGATCCATTTCTTATAAAAGATACAAAAGGTAGAAGCGCAAAACTAATAAAAACGTATGAGTATATGTTTATTTGTATGCTTTTCTACAAAGGCAATACCCACCGAATGTTTTCTTGCTTCATTAAGATGGTTTGTGTTCCGTCGAGGTAAAGCACTTAACATTTATTCTAACAACGGGTGTAATTTTGTAGGAGCAACCGCTGAATTAAAAAAAAAAATATGAACTGTTAGATATAAACAAAATTTCAATTAGTAACTCACTAAGTAACATCACATAACATTTTATTCCTTTCAAAAGACCACATTGGAGCGGTTTTTGGGAAGTAGGTATTAAATCAATGAAAAACCATTTAAAACAGATTTTACGTAACGCTCGTTTAACGTTTAAAGAATTCTGCACAATATTGGCACATATAGAATCTATTATAAATTCTCAACCTTTATCCCCGTTGTCCAACAATGACCCAAATGACAGTAATCCTTTAACTCCAGCGCATTTCCTTATTGGAAGATCATTAGTAGCGCTACCAGATCCAAATTTGATAGACATTCCGGAAACGCGATTATCTAAACTTCAACGCGTCCAACAGTTAACGCAACATTTTTGAAACCGTAGGAGTAAAGCATATTTATGCACACTGCAAACCTGAAATAAATGGAAGCAACATGATGATTGTACAGTAATACCAGGTGCTATGGTTTTAGTACAAGAAGATAATTTGCCGCCACTCAAATGGCAATTAGGAGAAATCATCGAGGTCCATCCTGGTTAAGATGGTGTAGTTAGGTTGGTAACCATTAAACAATCGACAACGACAGTGAAACGGCTTGTTACTAAGGTGTGTTTGTGTGTGTGTGTTATCAATTAACAATTAGAATAAAGTGTCACAAACTTTATTAGTTTTGTTATATAAAAAAGGTGATGGTATTTAAACAAGTAGATATATAAGACGTAGTTGTTTCATTTTAAGTAATGGAAAAGTTTACTTTTAAGGTGGTCGGCTTATGTTAATTATTTAGCTATTTCAGCTAACCATTTATAATGTATTTAACATTGTGTTCCCAGTTCAGGGTTGGTTATTAGTATACAGTATGTCCACAGATTGGGTTTACAAAAAGGAAAAACTTTTTTATCTTCAACTGTATTAAAAAGATGTATTCTTTATAAAAAAAAGTCTGTTTGTTTTAAAACAACGAATTGAAGTGAGTTATCTTTAACAACTTCACTATTTTCAGCAGAAACGATAAAAAAGGAAATTTATGTGATAATGCAAATTAGGTATTTATCAGCATTCTATCAGGTACATGTTTTAAAATGTTAAGATTTGAACAGAAATTGTATGTAGTACAGTGCTATCGAACATGAAAAAATAGCTACAGATATGACATTGATCTATTTCATTAAAAGTACCCAGCCGTTCCTATATCTCGTATGGGTGTGCACAAGCTCTTCAGAAAAATTCTGAGAACTGATTCTGCATAAAACATTAAAAAGCAGGCTGAAGAATATGCTGCGGCTATATTAATTATACAATCTGCGAACAACAACCCTACCATCTCGTTGAGAAGACGATCTTTGCAATGAGGAATGAGCAAATCGCACATTCATAATATTTTAAGACGGCTCAAAATAAGACCTTATAAGCCAGATTTTAATCAATATTTGGAAATAGACGATAAAGCACCACGACTACTCTCTGTTTATGGATGGGTGAGAAAATCGTTACACATGAAAGTTTTATAAAAAAATTATGTTTTCATACTACTATTGGGATAGTTTCGTAGCAACATGTTAGATAATCCGCATTGTCGAATTTTGGACATAAATTAATATGTCTTCAATAGGTTTTCTATGATATGACGCTTTATGCAGTCATTAATCTTTTCTGCCAAAAGTAGTAAATTTATTAAAGATAACTCATTTGAATTCGTTGTTTTAAAACAAGCAGACTTTTTAATAAAGAATACATCTATTCGATAAAGTTAAAGATAAAAAAGTTTTTTTTCTTGTAAACCCAATTCGTGAACATATTGGATAAGGATGAATCATGTAAAATAAAAGAGTCGACTACAGTAACTGAAACAAGTAGCATTACACTTAAATATTGTAAATATTGTATATAAAAGATGAAACAAACAAAAAAAAATGATAGAAGTGTTCTCAATCCTTAACACATACATATAATAGAAGCAAGGAAGCTGATATACATATACTAAAAGTAAATGACGAAATGTAGACAATACAACATTTCCAAATGCAAACACAAATGAAACAATAGGAAAAAACTTAAATAAGAATAAATTAAATACTTTTAGAGAAAAAAGGTTCGAAAACTAGAACACTTGAGCAAAAGATCAACCGTAAAGTAGAATGATGAGAAACAATTTAAAAAAAAACAAACTATAGTGGATTGCCATTAAAGGAGACGACGGTTATGATACCAGTATTAACATACGCAAACAAGACGTGGACGTTACAAGATAAACAAGAACTGAAAATTAATGCAACCGAGCAGCAACGGATCTATAGGGACAACTGTTTTCAGACACTGTGTTAGTTTAATAATATTAATGAAAATGCATAGTATTAACTTAAGTATTAAGTTTTAAGTCATGATTTTGTATGTAAAGAGCGCAAGGTCAAGTATGAATGCCATCAATTTGTTCAACACTTTTCAACTTATTACCACGATTCGCCATTTCATGTTTTTTGACGTCATAAGGTCAACAAAAATGAATGAAAAACAAAATAAAGAAGTAAATTGACGCATCAAGAAACAATTACAATAAAAATAGAAACAAAAAAATATCTGAAATCGCACGGCTACATAATTCGGATAAACTAGATTAGATTGGCGAAAGAAATATACAAATTGGGAAATTAGAAAAAAAAACTAAAAAGTAGGAAGAGCTATAAAGAGAAAGATGCAAAGAATTTAGAAATTAAAAAACAAACAAAAATGATAAAAAAATAAAAATACTTGTACTACACCGGACGAGATAGAAAAAAACCAGCAAATGTAACCGAAAAAAAAATTAATTTTATTTTTATTTTTTGACTTAAAATAGCTATTTATAAGATGTTTAATTAGGTAATACTGAAACGTTCGAGAAATTATTTGCAAATGCAAGGGCCTTCTAGAAGCTGTTATCCATCTTCTAGAAGATATACCGAAAAATAAAGAACACTCGAGAAGGATTTCACTATGTGTATATATACCGCCGAAAAAAATCGTAGGTCAGTTATTGCAGTAACGCGAATACAGCAGTGTTAAGATTATGCAAGTTGAAATAAATAAGTCGTTAGCACGCGTGTGAGATAAACCTACAGTGAATAATCGCGTACGTGATTTTTAGTGTCAACAAGTGTGAAGCTATCCGCGGACTTTATCTTATCTTAATAAGTGTAAGTGTTTTTATTAAATATTATTAGATTTCATTAGTTCGGTTAATTTACAAGTATACATATTTCTAGTAAAAGTGTAATCATAGTTTTAGTCGTTTAAATAAATTAGTAGTAATAATAAATAAATTCGCAACAATACTTTTACTGGTTGGTTTAAAATAATACAACAAAATACCTGTAAGCATTTAATATATTTAAAATACATACGTTTGAAAATTATTTCTTCGTCAACGAATAACTGGCACAAAGAATAGCAGACTTCTTTTTAAATCGGAGAGAGAGGAAAGTTTTACCCTAGCTCTATTTCATTTTACCGGCACTGCCACGTTAACATCTACAATATTCCTAAAACAACTAGAATTTTTTACATATCCCTAAATAAACGATGGGGGTGGTGTACCTGCTTTGCAAAAAATCAAGGACAATGAAGACAATAACCTAACTTTTAATTGAAAATACAGTTGGATAATTCCAATGGAAATTATCTACATAGTTTATATTATTACTATTATTTGAATTCTTAATAAATGGTTTGACTATTCATTAGAATAATTGAAGTCTATTGATCATTTTTGTTTTTTTACACCAACATTGAATAAGATATGTTCGAAACAATTCGGTATTTCACTCGACTAAAGAATTCGATTATGTTTTCGATGCAAACTTATAATACTGTTACGAATTTATTTATTAAAAACTAATTTATTTAAACGATTAAAACTACGTTTACTTATTCTAGAAAAATATGCACTTTTAAATTAACCGAGCTAATTAAATCTAATAATAATATTTAATAAAAACACTTACACTATAATTTATATCACTTAAGATAAGATAACGTTCTCGGATTTCACAGCTGATAGTCACGTTTACTCGATTCGGTGTACACTGTTATTTATTTAAAACGCCGCGCGTGCTAACGATACGTATTTATTTCAACTTGATAACCTTCTTAATACTGCATGCTTTCACATTCCAGCAATAACTGACCTACGATTTCCATCTTCGGCTTTTATAGACATCAGCGAATTCTTCTCGATCGTTCCTCACTTTTCGCTATATTTTCTAGAAACTAGATAACAGTTCTAGAAGGCTCTTGCATTTGCAAGTAATTTCTCGGACGTTTCACTGCCCCCTTCTTAGGACTGTTCTGTCCCAGAACAGGAGACTGGATGCGACACCGGTTAAAGGGATCGTGGCGATAGCGGCAGCTTCCTCCATTTCGGCAACTTCCTTGACCATAAAAGTAACAGTCAACGGACTTTTCCTGACCCAATACTCTCCTCGGTTGGTAACTACAGACCAACACTTGAACGCCTGTTCCTCGGAAGACGACCTCCAACATGTTTCGAACTGTCCTCCAATTCAATTGGTCTAAGCCACAACCAAGCTTGGGTACTGCCAATTTCTTAACATGATGGAACTCCATTTGTCTCTTGAGACTCCATAATGTTCGCCACAGATCTTTGTATAACGGCTTGACACGTGAGTATTTCTTGGTGACCAGATAGAAAACGAAGCGTCCGTCACCACGTAGTCCTAAAACCTTTCCGACTGCCGGTTGCTGTCTTCGTAATTCATCTAGCTGTCCAAACTTCTTTTTAAACACGACTGCAACCCCTTTGGACATGTCAAGCTCCTCGCTCACGCAATGTGCGATGGCGTAATCTTTTTGTGTCTGGAACAGGTCTTGTTGTTCCTCGGTGGTAACTCCGAACCTAGCTTTTCCAGAACCTCCGTATAAGTTCATAAACTTTTCGAACTCCATTTCTTCGATTGGATTCCTGGTTCTGCTACTTATTACTCTGGTTCGGACCTGAACTTGCGGATTGTGGTTATCGCCAGCAAACGGGGCTAGACGATCGACGTGGACCACTTTTGGCTTGCCTCTGGGCGGTTTTCGGATGCGGTATATAACGTCGTTAATACGCTGCACGACTTCATAGGGGCCCTCCCATTGCCTTTGCAGCTTCGGCGACAAACCACGTCTCCTTTGAGGGTTATACAACCAGACCATATCGCCAGGTTGAAACCCACCATTTTGCGCCTTGACGTCATATCTTGTTTTCATCCTGTCGCTGGCAATTTGTGTGTTTTTACGGACCTCTTCATGTACTTCGTCCATCCTCTTGGCCAGCTTGCTGACGTAATCTTCTCCAGCAACTTCTTCTTCCGGTCTTCGCCCAAATTGAAGATCGCATGGTAATCTTATCTCACGACCGAGCATGACACAGGATGGTGTTTGGCCTGTGCTTTCGTGAACGGATGATCGGTATGCCATTAAGAAAAGGTGCAAGTACTGATCCCAGTCCCTTTGGTGTTCGGACACTACCTTGGCTAAGTACTTGCCCATTGTTCGATTCATCCGTTCAACCATGCCATCAGACTGAGGATGAAGAGGCGTTGTCCTAGTCTTTTTAATTCCTAACAGTCGGCAAACTTCTTGAAACAGCCCAGACTCAAAATTGCGGCCTTGATCGGAGTGTAATTCCAACGGAACTCCAAACCGGCAGAAAAACTCCTTTACTAATACGTCTGCGACTGTAGCTGCTTCCTGATTGGGTATGGCGTAAGCCTCCGTCCATTTCGTGAAATAATCCATCGCCACCAGAATGTATTTATTTCCCGAATCGGATTCTGGGAACGGCCCTGCGATGTCAATCGCTACTCTTTCCAAAGGGCTTCCTACGTTGTATTGTTTCATGGGTGCTTTGCGCTTTCTCGCTGGACCATTTCCTGAAGCGCAGACTATGCATTTACGGCACCATTTCATGACGTCCTCTTTGCAGTTCATCCAGTAGAATCGTTCTCGCACTTTACCCAACGTCTTCTTAATGCCAAAGTGTCCTCCTGATGTCCCATCGTGGAGATGCTTCAACACTTCGGTCACCCTGCTTTTCGGCACTACCAGCTGTAGTTTGTTTCCCGTGCCCTCGGCACTTTCTAGGGATCGCTTAAGAAGACCGTCTTCTACTATCAAGGAGTCCCACTGCGCCCAGTACGCTTTGATATTTTTGCCCAAAGCACTCACTTCTTCCCAGGTTGGTCGTCGGCCGCTTTCTTTCCAGTCGAGGAGTAGTCTTATTTCAGGATCGTCTTCTTGTTCGCGACGTAACTGCTCAGGTTCCCACTCATCATCAACCATAGCAGTTCTCCGGAGGCATTCGACTTTTCTTCCAGTCGCGAACAATGGCTGCAGTCCGCCGGACATGGTCTTCTGGATAAGGCATCAGCGTTCCGATGACTGCTTCCGGCACGGTGTTCTGTGTCGTAGTCATACTCTTGCAGTCTCTCGATCCATCTTGCTACTTGTCCTTCTGGGTTACGGAACTGCAGTAGCCATTTTAAAGCGGCGTGGTCTGTTCTCAGTAAAAATCTTCGTCCATACAAATACTTGTAGAAATGTTCGATGGACTTAACGACTGCTAACAGCTCCCTTCTAGTCACGCAATAATTCCTTTCTGGCCTAGACAAAACCTTGCTAAAGTACGCGATCACCTTTTCTTGTCCATCTTGAACCTGCGAAAGGACCGCGCCTATGGCCATATTGCTTGCGTCGGTATCCAAAACAAACTTTCCATCTTCTCGTGGATAACTCAAAATCGGCGAAGTGACTAGGGCCTGTTTTAGTTGATTAAAAGAATTTTCGCAGTCTTCATTCCATCTAAATTCTGCTTTTTCTTCGGTTAGTTTTGTCAATGGTTTGGCAATGTTGGCAAATCCGGGGACAAATCTTCTATAATAAGTGCACAACCCAAGGAAACTTCGGACCTGATGTTTGTCGATCGGTCTTGGCCATGCTTGCACTGCTCGGATTTTGTCTGGGTCAGCCCTTACTCCGTCTCTAGATACGACGTGGCCAAGGTATTGGACTTCCTTCTTAAATACGTGGCACTTCTTTGGGCTCAGTTTGAGGTTAGCCCCACGTAATCTCTGGAACACTTCCTTCAAGTTGTTTAAGTGCTCTTCAAACGACCTTCCAACCACGATCACGTCGTCCAGGTAGACCAAGCACGTCTTCCAAGACAATCCGCGCAAGATGGTCTCCATCAAACGCTCGAACGTTGCAGGAGCGTTACACAGGCCGAAGGGCATTACAGTGAACTGCCACAAACCAGTTCCGATCGTAAAAGCTGTTTTTCACGATCCTTGGGTTCTAATTCTACCTGCCAGTATCCACTCTTTAAATCTAACGTAGAAAACCACTGGGATCCTGACAGGGTGTCTAGCGTATCGTCAATTCTGGGTAAAGGGTAGCTGTCCTTTTTGGTCACGTCGTTTAGCTGCCTGTAGTCTACGCAAAACCTCGTTGATCCATCCTTCTTCTTCACGAGTACCACTGGGGATGCCCATGGACTACTTGAAGGTTCAATCACGCCTTCTCTCTCCATATCCGTAATTATTTGTTCGGCTTCTTCTCTTTTCGCCAAAGGAAGTCTGCGTGGATGTTGTCGTATCGGCCGAGCGTCTCCGGTATTAATTTTATGCTTCACCACGTTAGTTCTTCCTTTGGAGCCACTCTCCAGCGCGAACACATCTTGGTACTCTTGGATCAACACTTTAACTTTAGCCAGCTGGTCTTGGCTGAGGTTTTCGCATTTGGTGGTAAGAATGTCCAATAGATGTTGTGGACACTTCTTCGGCGACGTATCTTCGTTCGACTTCACGCATCTCACAATTTGTGATACTGGCGTGCATTGGCCTACCACGGTCTTCTTTTTCAGCGTTACAGGATCTGAGTTGATGTTTAGGATCCTTACTGGCATCGTGTTCTTTACTCGTACTAAAGTTCTGCCAACGAGTATTCCCTTTTCAACTAAGCCGCCCTCCATTGGTTCAATCGCGCGTATGTAGCCTTCCCGGAGACTTCCATCCAGGCGTGCCATCACCACACTTTCAGTCCTTGCAGGCAGAGTCACGTCTTCACTCAATAAGACTCGAACGGCTGCCTTCTCTGACGAATGAAAAGGAATTTCTTCATTGTCGATCTTCAGGACATCGTTCTTCATATCCAAATGGAACCCATACTTCTTTATCACGTCCATTCCCAGGATAACTTCTTCCGTGATGTCGGCTACCAGTACTTGATGGTCGAGTACTCCATTTCCCAAACCAATGGTTACTTTGACTTGTCCGTGAGTAGGTATTTCGTCGCCCGTCGCTGTTCGAAGTCGTACTGTTACTGGTGATGTCTTCTCGTTTTCCAATAAGATGTCAGGACGAATGATGGTCTTCGTCGCTCCCGTGTCAACCAGTAACTGGACGCTTCTCCCATTGATCTTGCCATCGAGATAAATGCTATGCAATTGCTCTCTAGGCGATGCCATTTGGATTGTAACCTCCGGAGTTTGACTAGATGAAATTACTTTTGTTTCTTTCGCTCGCCTCGTTCCAAATTTTCGAGGGCTCTTCTAGTCCTCTTCTTAGGTTTGGTACGATGCCGTCGTACATGGCCTATTTCATCGCAGTTCAAAGCTGTCACTCCTCTTTCCCGAAGTATTCGTCGCGCTATCTCCTCGATGCTTTCCAGTGTCTGCGCGGGTACTTCTGTAGCACAGCAGAGTCTATGACCACCTCGTTGCGATGCTTGTTTTGCTGCTTCAAACTCCAAAGCATGCACCAAAGCGTCATCCAATGTCTTCGGTCGAGCTAACCGGAGAGTCTGCTGTGTTTCGCTGTCTCGGAGGCCATCTACGAAAGTTTGAATAGCTAACTGCTCCAGGAAGGTATCCGGTGCTGTAGGATACGCAAGCCGTGTTAGTCTGGCGATGTCAGCCTCAAACTCTTGAAGACTTTCGGCAGCTTTTTGAACCCGACTTTTAATTTGAGCCTGATATACTTGTTGAAGATGAGCATCCCCATATCTCATTTCTAATCGTGATATTAAGAGTTCGTAATTTTCTTGCAGATGGTCCGGAACAGTTTGTAAAATTCCAAGCGCTTCTCCACGTAAGGACACTATTAAAGACGTCGCTTTCTGCTTGTTGCTCCAACCATTAGCAGTAGCTGCGGCTTCAAACTGCTTGTAGTAGGTTGACCATGGAACTTTACCATCAAAATTCGGAGGTACAACTTTGAATTTATGAGTGTTTTCTTCTCGATGGTCCATTATTAAATCTTCACTCGTGACACTTCCTTCGCCATGGTAATTCATTTGCGCCATTCTTTCTTCAAGCAGTTGTATTCTTTCTCTCAATTTTTTTTCTAGCTTGTCTTCTATGGTTCTTGAATTTTCTTTTAACTTCTCTTCTAATTTGTTTTGTACTTCTTCTATTATGTCATTCACAGAATCGCAAATTTCTTCTTTTAAGTTTAACATGTCTGCTTGGGTTTCCTCTTGAACAATTTTGATTTGATTTTCTATGCTCGTTCGTATTTCTTCTTTTAAACTTCTAGAATTTTCCTCCATTTTCTGAGAATGTTCGGAGAGTTTTTCTTCCATTTTTCTTGAATTTTCCGACAGTTTTTCTTCAATTTTCTTTGAATTTTCGCCCATTTTTCTATTCATCGACTCCTGACCATTTTTGATTGATTCAAGAAATTCAAATAGCTTTGCATCCATTTTAACTGTTTGCGAACGCGTCACCGGCATAAATTTAAATATAACACGAATATAAAGTTTTTAAATACACTACTTTTTAAAATGCAGTTTTTGTATAACACAAAATTTAATAACTATCCACTTATTAATATTAAACCACTAGTGTCCGGAAACGAATTTAATCGCGATCACGCTCTTGTTAAAAGAAAAAGTTTATTAAACACTATATTAACTTTATAAATAAACACGCTTATCGCGAATCTTTACAGATATTTACGCGATGAATGTTTTTATAACGGAAGCGATATTAGATTGCGAACTCCACACCTTACACCAAATGTTACGAATTTATTTATTAAAAACTAATTTATTTAAACGATTAAAACTACGTTTACTTATTCTAGAAAAATATGCACTTTTAAATTAACCGAGCTAATTAAATCTAATAATAATATTTAATAAAAACACTTACACTATAATTTATATCACTTAAGATAAGATAACGTTCTCGGATTTCACAGCTGATAGTCACGTTCACTCGATTCGGTGTACACTGTTATTTATTTAAAACGCCGCGCGTGCTAACGATACGTATTTATTTCAACTTGATAACCTTCTTAATACTGCATGTTTTCACATTTCAGCAATAACTGACCTACGATTTCCATCTTCGGCTTTTATAGACATCAGCGAATTCTTCTCGATCGTTCCTCACTTTTCGCTATATTTTCTAGAAACTAGATAACAGTTCTAGAAGGCTCTTGCATTTGCAAGTAATTTCTCGGACGTTTCAATACGTAATGAATCTGAACAGTTAATAATGTTCAGAGATGGATTTTTTACAGTTGTTATTTTAACGATAATTCTAGTGATAGTTATTTTATTTTAATTATTACTACTAACCGAGTTAACAAGAGTTTGTTGTATATTATTTGAGTAATGCTTAATTATATAGTTCAGAGTGTGTTATATACATATCGCATATGATTATGAAATGCATTTAATTTTTTCAATGATAATTTAATTATTTAAACATTCAACTGTGCCTATCACTAGTTATAGTCATAACCGGAGGTTATAACTTTGTACATGTAACCCATAACGTGACCTTTGCTTTTGTGTTTATTCAAGTTTGTTTTGGTTTTTTTTTCAGACTTCGAGTGTTTTTCAAAAGTAAAACAATTAAAAGTTAGGTTATTGTTTTGTTTTGTTGAAGGTTTGTTGTGGTTTGTTGTCAAGAATGACATTTATTTAGGGACATTTACAAAAATTCTAGTTAGTTTAGGGTAATTCAAGGTGCTGATGTTGCAATGCCGTTAAAATGAAATAGAGCTAGGGTAGAACTTTCCTCTCTCTCCGATTTAAAAAGAAGTCTGCTATTAGAAGCTAACGGAAAGAGCAAAAAAACGTGATTTAAAAGTGAAGTAATTGAAGACAAATACGACAAAAAACAAACGTTTGACTTAAAATGCCAAATAAAATTAGCTAATGCGTAAATAGGTAAGTATTTATGATTTTAGTCAACATTACCGTTGTTTTGTAATATAGACTAAAAAACATAAATGTCACCACCCCTTAGTTTACTATTTATAGAGCTGTTACTTGAACTGTTTGAATTTGAGTATTTTTAATTTTATTAGTTTTGTTTTAAGGTTAAGTGATTTCCCTTTCTTAAGTGTTAACAAATATTTATGACTAACAATAAATAGAAAACATAAATATTCAGAAATAAAAATGGTTTTTGTTCATTTTCATTATTTGTTACTAGTGATGGTGAATTTCGTCACTTTTGAGTAATCGTTACTATTCGTTACTTATATTTTTTGTATTCGTTACTTTAATTCGTTACTTTGATTACTTTGGATTAGTGATGGGCACAATCGAGCGATATTAACAATCGAAAGAATCATTCGAATGATTTATTCGGATGTACCTTCTTTCAACTGTTTGTGCGTTACCGTTTGTGGCTAGACGGCTAAACTGAATTCCCACATTTCTTTTAGTTGCACTTTGGACATTAGATTATTGATCATCATCACTAATGAAAAGTAAAATAAACAGGATTTTACAATATCCAGATGTTCAAAATAGGTTAAAACACGAGTTTAATTCTGTTTGTAATTTATATAATTCCTTCAATAAAAAGACAATGCCCTTTAAAGAGAAGGATTTTCTTTTTTTTATTACATAAGAATTTAATACTTTATTAATTAATATAAATGTAGATATAATATATGTATTTACAAAATATGCTTCAAACGAAAAGTCCTCAGAAAACATTACAGCAAAGAATTGGTTTAATAGTTTCTTTTCTGAAACAAGTACAATTTTTTTTTGTGAATAGGTTGTTTTATAGGTGGTCGTAATAATAATAGATTCAATATCTAATATATAAAATTCTATAGAAATTAATAAATTCCACAAATCCAAACATCCACCAACGGTAGTTCGATTGTCAAGGCCGAAAATTTCTACAATTACTTTACTTATTTTCAAACGCTACTATTTTTATTCGATCGTCAAGACCGAGAACTTCTACAATTACTTTACTTTTTTTCAGCCGCTACTATTTTCATTCGATCGTCAAGACCGAGAACTTCTACAATTACTTTACTTTTTTTCATTGTTACTATTTTTTCATCGAGAGAATCGTAGCATCATTTCGAAACAATCGACGTTCGGCAACAATCGACTATTTCGAATGAATTCATTCGAATTGCGCACATCACTACTTTGGATACTATGATTACTTTGACAACTGTAGGTTTTTGTGGTAATAAATACGGGTACCGGAATATAATTCCTCGAATCGTTTCGCGATAGAGATTTGATTATCTTAGACGTATGTGCATAAATGACTAGAACGTGTTGTAAAATTCTAATTTGTGTAAACATTTTTGACAGTAGCTGATACCGGAGAAACTTATCATTTTAAATACAAAACAGAACATATGTACTTTGGATTGTTGGTATTTATTAACGTTTTTAATATTAATTTTAAGAAATGGAAATACACACAATTTATAATGTAAAAGCTTCAAAAAATATTCCAAAGTACAAGATTATAAATTTTCGATAATAATCAATTTTGTTTTTTGCTAAATTTTGAAAAAGATGTTATCCACAAAATAACAGAATTAACATTTGTATATGTATGAATACGAATAAGTACACTTATACCTCAAAACCTTGATAATTTTGGTTTTATAAATTGCACAAATTAAAGAATTTAAGAAATCTAAGGTAAGAACAGAGATCACTATTATACGTATAATAATGTGTTTAAAAAGTTAAGGTTCTGCGTCGTTTATGCGCTCTGTATTCGAGTAATGATGTACTATGTGTACTGAGTACAAATGGGTACTGGAACCGATTTTGCAGATGTGAATACTGTAATTGAATGGTACGAATGTAACTATGTAACGAATACTTTGCCTTTCGAGTAATCGTTACTTCGGAACCTAGCGAGTAACGAGTACTCAAGTAACGAATAGTTACTTATTCTCCATCACTATTTGTTACCGTATTAATAAATAATCAATTTGCTTGAGATTTATTATTCCCTTATGTTAAAAAGTACTGTTTATTTCACCACTAAACCTGAACAAAAAAATGACGTAGTAACATTTTTTTTGTGAATTTTGCGTTATAATAAGCTATTAAGCACACCGTAATTTAAGCAAAACCAAACAAACGACTATTTTATTATATCCCTATTTTTATTGCATCAATGTAGAACAACTTTAATTCATTTTAGCAGAAATAAGTGTAATGCAATGCATTCATAAACAAATACTCACATAATTAGACAAATTAGATATAAGTTCCTTGTTGAAAATTATCTACAAACTAAGTTTTTGTCACATTAAATAGCGTAATTAAGATATGTATCCTCTTCCAAGCCCTAAAAGAAAAAAATCCATTTTAATTTAATTAAGCAAAAACCACAGCGTTTAAATTTCGTAGCTGTTAATTGCTTTAGATCGTAAAAATTAAACGGACTGTAAATTCATGTAATTAAATTTATTTTTATTAAAACTAAAAACTATTATATATTAAAAATAGATATAAAGATCACTTATTACTGTAAACAATGTATTTAGATAAACAGTACAGTATTGAAACGTTCGCAAAGTTATTGTCAACTTCGAGGATGTTCACGAACTTATTGTCAACTTCCAGAACGTTTACTGAAGGATGTAGAAAATTCTTGAGAAGATAATAAAAGTATATAAAAACGGCTCAAAGGAATCATAGGTCAGTTTTTCGAAGACAGACGTATTAAGAAGACTGCTTAAATAAATAAGTGATTAACGCGTGCGTTAAGAGGTAAATATAACGGCGTTCAAGTGTACGTGCCTTTAATGTAAACAAGTATCAGTTTTAGATAAGCAGAAGTTATCCGCGGACTTTATTTTTCGATTGATAGTAATATATAAATTAGTGTTTTTAAGTTAGATTTAATTAGTTACGTGTAATTATAAATAAATTAGTTTTAAAACTAGGTACAGTATATTTTCTAACCAGTAGTCTCACTCAACCGAATTATTGGCGAAAGCCATTTGTTCTGTTTTGAATACAACCGAACGTTTTGTAAATATTGACAAGATTAAGAAATATTCAGACAAATTTAAACCTTTTTAAAAAAATTCAGATCTTTCTCACCTCTCAACGCTTATGAATGAAAATGCCAGCAAACTCTTAACTTACAAACTTAATCATTAAAATCATCTAATTCTAATTCAAGTCGATTAGAAAAAATTTCAATTTCTTTAACTACCGATTATTTAAATCCAGAAGAAAAGCAGCAATTATGTTACAAATACAATCAAATATTTTTCGTAGAAGGTGACAGTTTTTCAAGTTAAAATTGCGTAATTCATAAGATCCACATTCAAACTAAAATTAAAATAACTACAAAACATACAGGTACCCGAAAGCACACAAATCCGAAGTAAATAAACAAATTAATGAAATCCTTTGTTACGGACGAAATGTTCATTACGTGCGACTGTGTATATTGACTTGAAATTAGATTCCGGTTTGGACGCCCCCTACCGATCTTTTCGCGTGACTGTCATTTACGACGAATTCTTTAACTTGACAACTGCATAAAATGGCCGGTGGTGCTTGCAAATAAATTCCAAAGACCATCCACCGTAATGGGGACCAATTTATAAGGGTACTACGCTTATAATACATTTGAGTCGTCACCGGGTAAGCTAATGGCTGTCATTTATTAAAACTCTGTTGTAATTTCTCGTAATTTAATAGCCGTTCCGCCACGTGCTGGCATCTGTTCCTATTCGATAACTATTTATGAAGAATTAATTTCGAACAATAATTTCGTCGGACGAGTATAATCCGATTCATAAGACGTATGGTTAAAATTTAATGTACCGAAGCTAATTAACATTCGACGAGATTCTACTCAGGCGGCAGATACCTGCGAAACCACCTGTTTTCGACGGGGTATAACAGCAGACGTCAACCGGGTTAGGCTTTATGTACTTTCGTTAAGTATAAGCAATCATTTTGTAGATTTTACTTTCGTGAGGAATTGGTTTGACACGACTTGCTATTTAAGAGTGTTTACAGGATTGCTTGCCGGGGAAAGCGCTTTCTTCGTTCGAGTGAAAGTTCCTGTATTAGGGGTAAGTTGTTTTATGTATTTTGTTCGTCGTCAGCAAGGTCGCTCACGAAACTTTTGCTAATATTAATTCCGTAATTATTAATATTGTTGTTTTACCAGTTAGGTAGTAATTTTACTTATTTTGAATTACGCATGCTGTGTACTACCAACGAGTAATTAACGTTAGTGCTATATTAATTCAGTAATTAGTCTCGCTGTTTTATTATCGATAAGGTCGTATTATTACTTCCTTTGTATGCTTCGCCTACGATGTACTACCACGACTTGTTACGATAGGTTAATTATAATGCAGTAATTATTATCACTGTTTGATTGTCAGTAATGCCGTATTACTAATTATTTTGTGTAATTCGCATATTGTATACAAACAATATTTACTACAAACTATTCTTCGCTGTCTATTTCAACGTAATTTACTTATGTATTGTGTGTTGCCGATACTATTGGCATCTCTGTAATGAGAATTCGATATACCTGTGATAATCATCAACGATTCTAAATTAAAGTTGTTATTGTGGTTACTTGGTCTTTTATGACAACATACCTTCCTCTTTGGCTCGTCGTTAGTTAATAACAAACGTTGACTACTCGAACAACCGAGTATAGGGTTACGAACCTAACATCGTGTTACAAGTTTGAACCGTTCTGTTTTGAGCGAGATAGAAAAGTTACTTTGGATCAGCTCTGGCGCCCTTAAGCATATTTCCTGTTTCTTTGAACCTCCCCTAATCCCGACTATTGTAAGTTGGCCGTGCAAGGTTCGTAAAACCCAAAAAGCTTGTAACAGCTTAAACAAAACATTATATCTCCTTCAAGTTCATCATGAAGTAGTCCAGTTGTGATCGTCCCAAAAAAGATTACCATCAATTTAATGAAAAAATAGAGATTCGTAGTCGACTACAGAAAACTCAATGAACACACCACAGGCGATTCATACCCAGTACCAAACATAAATGACATACTTGACCAGTTAGGACATGCAAACTACTTTTCTACCTTAGATGTTGCGTCGGGGTTTCACCAGGCCGAAATGAATAAGAAGCATGCTGAGAAAACTGCTTTTTCAGTTCCGTTAGGACAATTTAATCGCGTGCCCTTCGACTTAAGAAATGCTCCAGCAACTTTCCAAAGGTTGAGAATAGCATTCTCTCCGGACAAGGTACACGTTTCTTTGTTTATCTAGACGACATTGTAGTGTATTCGGATAGTTTACAAACTCATTTTGACAGACTAACAGAAAACTTTATACGAATCTCAGAATTTAATCTTAAACTTCAACACGAGAAATGTCAATATTTAAGGAAAGAAGTCATATATTTGATAACCGACGAAAGCGTGAACCAAACCCTACTAAATTAAAAGCAGTAGAAGATTTTTTTAAACCAAAAACTACAAAAAATATAAAAACATTCTTAAGTCTTGCAGGTTACCATCGTCGATTCATTAAAAATCTCAGTAAAACAGCATCACCTCTAACAACGCAGTTAGTAAAGAAAGACGTAATATTTGAATGGACAATCACGGAACAAATTTTTTTTGAAAATTTAAAATCTCTTCTTTGTACTCAACCTATTTTACAACATCCTAACTTTTTAAAAGAATTTAACTTAAACACTAACGCTAGCGGTAAGACAATTGGTGCCGTACTATCACAAGGTCGTAAGTCAAACGATTTATCAATAGCTTACGCGAGCCGTACCTTAAACCATGCTGAAAGAAATTATGCTATAACCGAGGAGTTACTTGCTACAATTTGAGCTGTAAAACATTTTCGTTCGTATCTCTATGATCGGAAAGTTAAAATTTATACCGATCACCGTCCTTTGACGTGGTTATTTAACGTTGAAGACCCCGGATCAAGACTTATTTGTTGGCGCACTTGATGAATAGGATTACGATATAAATTATATACATGGAAAACAAAATTCTAATCTATTAAACACATCTAATCGTCATCATCAGAATATGAAGAATTTGTAAACAAGTAGAAAACTTCGTTAATCCATAACGACAATTTTCACGAGACAAAAGGATCTATATATGAAACGACTGATAATATAGCAATTAACATCCCTATAAATCCAGATCAATCCGATTCCTCTAACCAAGTATTTAATAAATTTGATCATTTCGAAGCAATTAAAACCAGAAATTTAGGTGTCTTAGACGTAACTAAACTTAATCATAAACAAAAATCTGTATATTATTTAGTAACAAAACACAACTAATGGAATAACACTTCTAGTGAAAATATGTTTAACATATTAATTAAGTTACGTAATTAACTAATATTATACCAAATTGAATCTATTTCACTTTTAAGAGTAATCGATATATATGATAGACTTCGTTTATGATCGATGCTGCGATACATATTTAAGGAAACTGTGATTAAAGCCACTGTCTTATATGAACCCTTAATGACGCTAAGGGAAAGCAAAATTTCTAAAATATTAGATCAAAATCATTTAACACCGTTTGCCGGACATTGTAGATTCCATCGTATGTTAAGCAAAACTAAAACACCTTATAAATGGCGAAAAATGAAGTCGGATGTCAAACATTTCATAAAAAAATATATTTCTTGTCAACAAAATAAACTGATACGTAATAGAAACAAACATCCAATGGTAATCACAACTACAGCTGACAAACTTTTTGGTACAATCGCTCTCGACATAGGACCACTTCCTAACACCGAGAACGGAAACAAGTATGTCAGAGACGCATCGAAAATAAAAGGGGCTTCGCTGGGCGTTTGTGCTGGGTTAGACTGCAGCGATAATTTATTAACGCACGACACTGACCGTTTACACAATTTATTTACTATTGCAAAAGTTACGATTACAAATTTCAAACAAAGTCAATAACACAAACAAACAAAACTAATTTCATTAATATAAAAATTAAATTTATAAACGTTTAATGATCAACACTGGAACAAACGATCCGACACCAGCTCTTTTATCTTATCAAGTTGTCACCACCAAATATCATTTCAATCTGCCCTCTTACAAGTTACATTTTTCAGCTGGTGTCGTTCCATTCGCATGAAGGATTGTAATTTCACGCGCGTTCCTATGCCCATAAAAGGCAATATTACAAAATATCAAATCCTTATTGGTTGATTCTAAGTTATTAAGTTACAAAGACTAAACATTTTAAACATAATTTATGGGAACACAAACAAATGAGTGCACGTGTATGCTGTTCATAGAAGTAGGCAAGATTATATTCAGTGCCTCCGACACGGCCATTCTGACATTTTGCACGTCCTCGGGCATTTGTAAAAAAAGAAGTTCCTGCAACGTAAATAACAATGCCATTTCAATTGATACCGCTTGTCTATTCTGACGAAATAGAAAACATCAAGAAGTAGATCAAGTAACAATTTTAAGTTACATCAAACAAAAAAAATCTAATTTGGCAACAGGGCGGCATTATTGCCTCATCAGGTTGTACAAACCAGGATCAACACAAAAAGCGGCACAACTCCTTATCTGGTAATACAAACCAGGATAAACACAAAGCGGCACAACTTCCTCATCTGGTTATGTAAACCAGGATCAACACAAAGCGACACAATTGCCTTATCTGGTTATACAAACCAGGATCAACACAAAGCGGCTGCCTCATCTGGTTATTCAAACCAGGATCAATACAAAGCGGCACAACTGCCTCATCTGGTTATACAAACCAGGATCAACACAAAGCGGCACAACTGCCTCATCTGGTTATACAAACCAGGATCAACACAAAGCGGCTGCCTCATCTGGTTATACAAACCAGGATCAACACAAAGCGGCACAACTGCCTCATCTGGTTATATAAACCAGGATCAACACAAAGCGGCACAACTGCCTCATCTGGTTATACAAACCAGGATCGACACAAAGCGGCTGCCTCATCTGGTTATAGAAACCAGGATCAACACAAAGCGGCACAACTGCCTCATCTGGTTATACAAACCAGGATCAACACAAAGCGGCACAACTGCCTCATCTGGTTATACAAACCAGGATCAACACAAAGCGGCACAACTGCCTCATCTGGTTATACAAACCAGGATCAACACAAAGCGGCACAACTGCCTCATCTGGTTATACAAACCAGGATTAACACAAAGCGGCACAACTGCCTCATCTGGTTATACAAACCAGGATCAACACAAAGCGGCACAATTGCCTCATCTGGTTATACAAACCAGGATGAACACAAAGCGGCACAGTTGCCTCATCTGGTTATACAAACCAGGATGCACACAAAGCGGCAATTAACTGAACCAAGCTATTATCACGTTGTTGAGAAACTTTCAACCAGTCGAAATATAAGTCGTTAACCTGAATCATATAAGTTGAGTCATTTTTAGATTTGGGTGATAATAAAGTAGACACTTCTTTGCTTGATGTAGCTGGATTTCGTAAAAAGAAATCAGCATGCTTCCTTCGCAATAAAGAATGTCGAAGTTAAAGGCCTATAAAAATGACTACCAACGATGTGCTCGTGGTGTAAGCTCTTGTTTTATACGAGATGATTTAAGATAGTTCAATCTTGAATGACTGTAAAATAACGGCCTGAAAGATTTTGACGAAAATGCCTTGCAGCTTTGACTGCTAGAGTTTCAAGCTCATAAGAATTGTGTCGAGATTCTGAACCAGCAGTACGTTTCTAAAATACGCAACTGAATGAATTTTAGCTTCTCTTTTTTTTTTAAAAGTACAGCACAATAACCAACTGAGCTAGCATCTGTATGAAGTTCGATTGGCAAGTCAAGATTAAAAATAGTTGAAACGGGTCGGACGTTAGGAATTACTTTATTATTTGCCTCATCACAGTACAGACGTTGTTTGAAGATTAACGCAATTTTTTTTTAACTCTTACAGAAGCAACATAATCGACTTTTAATTTAAATTTTACATTTGTTTACGGTAATCCAAAAACCTGCTTCAACAAAAGCTTTCACGACAATTTAAATGCGTTTTAAAAATTCAGTCATACAAAAGATGAAAAAGAAATAAATCATCCTTAATGTAAATAATTTCAATGTTTACACACAAAAATAGTATGCATTGTGTAAGCAATAATTTGATTTCTAATTAAAGGTGACGGATATTTTTCTGGTAGACACTTATTGTGTTAGAATTAAACTTCCTGTGATTAACACAAAAACAGTCTGAACTTCCATTCTTTTTAATTCAAAATTATCAACTTCATTCAGTTAAATTCAAACGTTCAATTAAAAAAAAACCAGTTCAATTAATTTGCAAATTAAAATTTTGTTTTATAAAATTTTACTGATTATAATTTTTGTCCGTATAAAAATCATTTGGCAATGTAATAGTGACAAGTTTGTTTTTATCTAAGGTAGTTATGTCGTTCAAACATTTGCCACTTCATAAACGGCAGTATTTTTGTTATAAGAATGACAATATAAATTAAACAAACAGGAAAGATCTCACCAGATTTTAGCTACAGCATTCGAAAGCATGGCCTGGGTTGCCACAGGGTCACGAACCCCCTATTGAGTTTCTAAGCGGCGGTACACTGCGGTGTCTTCATTGAAGTTCAAGACGTCCAGCTCCTTCATTTTTAAAAGACGGTGACAATACTCGACGCTTCGATCTAGTTTGATGACCAGAAAGTCTTACCGAGTCTTCTTTGTAATATGGTACACGTGCCCTTAACATAGCGGATTACAATTACGCCAAATAATAAATCACTTTTTAAAATGTGAATACATTCTGAATATTCTGTATTGTCGAAAGCGTTTCATCAATTAATTGGGTGTTTATGGCAACATTAAAATTTCCATTTACGGTTTCAGAAAACAGTCGAATTAAAACAATTTGTTTCGGTCACGTAAGTATTCTATCCAAATCAAAAATAGTGCATCAACTTTCTGCATTTTTAAAATACGTTGGCAATTTTACATTTGTAAAATTTATTGAACTTGGTGACTTGTAAGATAACTAACAATAACTGTTGTAGCAATTTTACTCTTTCTAGAGTTGCACTACAATTTTCACTTTCACTTGCACTTTTTCGTAACGGATCATTATTATCAATTTGCAGTCCTGATCCCACTTCTGATGTCAGAGACGCATCGAAAATAAAAGGGGCTTCGCTGGGCGTTTGTGCTGGGTTAGACTGCAGCGATAATTTATTAACGCACGACACTGACCGTTTACACAATTTATTTACTATTGCAAAAGTTACGATTACAAATTTCAAACAAAGTCAATAACACAAACAAACAAAACTAATTTCATTAATATAAAAATTAAATTTATAAACGTTTAATGATCAACACTGGAACAAACGATCCGACACCAGCTCTTTTATCTTATCAAGTTGTCACCACCAAATATCATTTCAATCTGCCTTCTTACAAGTTACATTTTTCAGCTGGTGTCGTTCCATTCGCATGAAAGATTGTAATTTCACGCGCGTTCCTATGCCCATAAAAGGCAATATTACAAAATATCAAATCCTTATTGGTTGATTCTAAGTTATTAAGTTACAAAGACTAAACATTTTAAACATAATTTATGGGAACACAAACAAATGAGTGCACGTGTATGCTGTTCATAGAAGTAGGCAAGATTATATTCAGTGCCTCCGACAAGTATATTTTGACATTACAAGATAATCTCTCCAAATTTTTACAAATTTATGGTATTCTAATTTATGAGTTAGAAACAATAAATTTGTCAGAGAATTAATTTGATAATTTTTTACTGTATCAATTTGTAAGTACAAAATTAACTAAATTCCTTTAGAAAATACACCATAAGACACAATTAATTGGTATTAATTGATTAAAAAACTTGGAAAGTAGTAAAAAATTATCTTACCGAATACCCCTCAAGCATTGATAAATACTCAAAATTTTGTCGTAGAGAATGTTTCAAGCGTGTTTCTTTAAGGTGATAGCCAAGAAACACGCTTTCAACAATCTCTATGACAAAATTATTTCGGTATTATCAATGCTCTAGGGATATTATAGCTGAAAATTTGGCACCTCTAAATTTATTCTTACTAATCAAGGGCGAGATTTTATATCTAAACTATTTCAAAATATCGCTAAATTATTTAAAATTAAACATATTCAATGTAGTGCATGCTATCTTCAGAGTAATGCTTCGTTAGAGCGCAGCCACCAAACAATAGAAGACTATCTCAAACACTATGTGAATAAAGATCAGTTAGATTGGGATCAATGGTTAGATTTCTACGCATTTTCATACAATATATATTTATATACAACAAGAAACGTAAAACAACCCCATTTGAAATCGGAGACAAAGTATTTCTATTAGACCAAACGAATAAGCTAGGTCAATCGAAAAAACTAAGTCCACGTTATTTGAGTCCTTATAATGTAGTAAAAGGCGATAAGGTTTTAAACGTACATGTAGATAGACGTAAGTTAGCTCATTATAAATAAGCTGTAATATTCATTATAATTAAGTATGGTATTTAATTATTCACGAAAAATATTGATCTTTGTAATATTTTTTCTTAAATATATACAAAATTCGTATTTTATGGGATAATTCATCTTAAATAATTTCGTCTCATAAAAGCCATCACAGTTTCACTTGAGGTTGGCGCATGTTACAGCAGATGTAACATGCGCTATGTTTAATTCAAACCAAAAAGATCGAAGCGACGACGCGAAGTGAGATTACTGTTTAGAGAATATACCTACAGTGATTTCAATAATTTGCTGATGAAAATACATTAAATTGATTATGCAAAACCACATGCAATAATAAGAATTTTACAAAATAAATGATTTGATAATTTTATACCATTGCAAATCGGGTGACAGATAAAATAGTCGAGAAGAAAATTCTCTATTAAATGGAAATATTCCGGAGACATTGAAGCCAGCCGTTATATTTTTTGTAGTGATAGCGGAAGGTAATGCAATCTTGACGATTGAAGGAATGTTATATATTGACATAGCGGTACCTGGATAAGTGGTTATTCAGGTGTAGCTAGCTATGTTATATTATATATTTTTTTAAATAGGCCATACACTGTTCTATCTAAAGGCTGAAATTTATGGAAGCAGTAGAAAGAAAATGAAAGGCATTTTTTTAAAGATAATCTAAAGCTGCGATAGATAAATGCGATTCTAAATTGTGCGACAATAATAAAAATGCCTTTTTTGTAGAGTGGACATGTTTTACAAAATGATTAGACTAATACATAAAATTTATAGCTTTCATCCAGCCAAATATGTTAGCACTTTTTTCGCTTCCAGGGGGGCTTTGGGACACCATATAGCTTCTAAAATTCTATCTGGGAAAAATTAAATAGGGAGGGATATTATTCTCAATAGCCGAAGCAGCTAGAACGATGGTAACTATGTTTTAAACAGCTTCTAGATTGTAGAACAATTTCTCAACGTTTCTTTACTAAAACTGGTGGCTTTGGCCAAATTGGCAGCGTCAGGGGTCGTAGTCGATAATTTTTTACGTCTTGAGAGAAGTAAAGAGAAGTAAAAAATACTTCATTTGAAGAGCGTACTAAATGTTTAAAAAACAACGGTATAAGTTTTTTAGTCAGAATCGGAAAACTGGAAAGTCACTGTCTCATTATATATTGTCTATCAAGAGTTTGTTAATTATATTCAAGTTTGGCTCATTTTTAGAGAAAAACTTGCAAGAAACACTACTCTGGTGTCTTCAAAATTAAGCTATCGTTCGATTCAGCTTGTAAAATTATTTTTGACATGGATACGATCAGCTCGGTTCAACTCCGTAAAGCTGCAGCTAGCAACGTGACATCAGGGGAACTCAACAAAATAGTCACAATGAAGAATCGGTATATACAAACTAAGAATGCGTCGACGGAAAAGCGGTCATTAGGGCACAACACTTGAAGAGATTGTTCCCAGAGTGCATATCATCCCAATTCAATTCGTCCTTGTTTTAAGGGCTATTCTCAGTGTGTTTTGAAACAACAACTAGAAAACTGTCCTGCAAAAAACTGGAAGTGTTTCACTTGCAAAAGGAAAGGTCATACAGCATAATTCTGCAAAAAAAAACTGTTAATTTTTTATTATTGCAGCTTATAATGCTATGTTTGATTTTGTTTCAGATCCTTTACCAGTTAGTTTACATGTAAACATCAGATCGAGTTTCTCGTGGATTTGTGGGAGTTTATTATCGCTCATTAGCTTTAGATTCTATCGTAAGTTATTGCCATATATAAAATTTGACCCATTTTTTATTTTTATATTAGCCAAATCTTTTTTTTAGCTCTTTAGTCCATTCAGAAGAGCTAAATTCAATAATCGTTAAAGATCTGTCGTGTCCTGCTTTTTTAGGTAGAATTTGGCTGAGTATTTTTTATCCATCTTGGCGTTTGTCGATATTAAATCAAAACCAAATATTGGCAGTAGAGCCACGTAATTCTCAAATAACAGAGGAGTTGTCTAATAAATATCTGCGAACCTTCTCAAAAGTCAATATTGAACTACCAATAAATAAGTTTTTTGGTTAACATTAGTCTAAAAGCAGGACAATCTCCAGTATGATGTTCCTTGTGCGCATTGAACTGAAGTTGCTAACCAATTAGAGGTCCTCGAACGACAAAGTATTATCTCAAGAGTGAGGCATGGCCAGTGGCCTAGTCCTTTAGTTTGTGTCCCCAAAAAAACAGAAAACTACTTCTTTACGCGGATTTTAGGGCCATTCTAAATCTGAAAACAAGAATCGACCAATACTCTATTCCACTTCCTGACGATGTTTTTAATAAAATTGTGGGTTGTCAAGTCTTCTGTAGGTTGGGATTAATTAATGATTTTTCTAATAGTTATTGAAAGATATAGATAGTTTAGTGCTTACTTGGATGATACACTAATCGGTGACAATGATATCAAAAATTGTAAACAAATCTTACATTTAGTCCTGTTGCGTCCCATAACATATACATATTGTTATAATAAATATTTCCAAAAGCAAATTTTACGTTAAATCTTTAGAGTACTCAAAATGTAACTAAACTAAAGTCTTATCTATCTACACTTTATTTTTATAAAAATTGTATTCCAATGTGTTTAGAGTTATTAGCACCACTCTATAGTCTTTTAAAAAAAGTGTTTCTTGGTGATTGTTTCCAGAGTGCGAAAATACATTTAGAAAAAGCAAATCGAGTTTGTGTGTGAAAACGTTGTTAGTTTTATTCGACCCGTCAAAACCTGTCCATTTAACAGTAGATGCTAGTGTCTACGGTGTAGGAGCAGTTTTAAGTCAAGTGCTCAATATAGTTGATTGTCCGATTGCGTTTAAATCTGCGTCATTGTTTGCGACCCAAAGAAACTATAGTTAGTTTCATAAAGAAGATAATTTTTGGGGTAAAAAAGTTTCACAGATATTTGTTTGGTCAACAGTTTAAGATTTTTACCGATCATGAACCTTTACGATCGGTATTTTTAGAATATTAAAAAGTTTCCGTGATGACATCGTTTCGCCTAATTCGTTGGTCAATAATTCTGTAAGTGTATAATTACGAAATTATTTATAAAAAAAGTCGGCATATTCCTCAAGCAGATGTCATGTCGCGTCTCCCGTCAAAACAAATAGATAAAAAAATGATAAGTGAGAGACACCATTTAAATATACCCAAAGCTGAAATAGGACAAATGACAAAACAGAAGTAGTAACACAGAGTATAGTTATTTTATGATAGACAACAGTTTACGTTAGAAGAAGATACAAAATTAGATGTATATCAATTTGATCAAACATTCTCACGTAAGTCGGTATCACAGACAAAATACTAAATAAACCTTCGACTAAGCAACACGTATAACAAAGTGACCTTAATGGCGTAACTTTTACATTTAGAATAGAAACGCATTTACTTTGTAAATTAAAATACAACAATACGAATCTCAAAATCTAGAGAATCAAAGCACACCATATAAGAATATGCGAAACAACAAAACTAATGTATAACTAATTGTGTTAACAATCTAACATGTACGTACAGTCGTCTTTACAATCGACTGACCACCAAAATATTAGGAATTAAAATAAGAAGTATAAAACTTACAATTAGTTTTCTTCAAAGCATGCGACTAGCTAGTGGCACCTTTCCAGCATTTCTTAAAACTTAATTGAAATCTAAGAAAGACACACATACGGTGTTATCACAAGTACTTATTTAATGCATACGATCGTTCAGACTAACTTCGTAACTTTGGGAATTGCTTCCTCCAATACGATAATAATTGCATTCAACACCTTGAAGGTGTAAATGGTGTTAGTTACAGTGCCGTGACGTCATCATAGAATTTTTTTTAATTACCACATCTGCTTATTATCATCATAGACAAAGAAACCCGCTACACACAACTACGGAAGAATTAAATACAAAAGAACTCAAATCGCAACAATATTATATTCTATATTCGCATGTATGTGAATAATGAACAATGAAATATTTGTTGGGCGTACACAACGATAAATGATGTCCGCGTTTTTGAAACTCTACCGGAAGAATAAAATCGTGTTTAAAATTTGGCATTTTATCTCTATCCAATTTCTCGGGTATCAATTAGAAATCATTTTGGTCATTTTTTGATACAAAATGTGTGTCAAAAATTCCGCATGAAATTGGTATCTATATACTGTCACTATCATTTTTGAGGCATCAAAATGACACCATCTATAAGAAAGCTGAATGTCACTGTGATGCCAAAATCATATCAAATAACGTGATTATTTCATCATTCGTATTAATTAAATTATAGGCTCTCATGTTAATTAATACAAATATGCACAGTATAAATAATGATTATGTTTTTTAACTTTGCTATGTTTAGTGAAGATCTAAACTATTGGAATACAATATTTTAAACTTTTATATGGTAGTAGACATCGTTTTTACAAGCATTTAAAGTAATAAAAAAACTGAGGTTATACCACGTTATACTTCATCGGACAAAAACGGACATTCTTCGTAAGGCTTTAGTGCGTAAGATGATGCGGCAAATTGTGCTGATTAGTTTATAATACCGCCAAAATAAAATCAAACTATACCTTAATAATTTTTTTCTGTACACAATTTACCGTAAAACATTATTAATATGTTCTATAGTGAAACTTTTATGCCACAAATTATATCTATTTACCTTTAATAATAATTATTATTATTCCACGACGTTGAATTATTATTTAATTATTTTATCATTATTATGTCTAAAATAATTGATCTTTTTTTAGAAATAGTCTTTTGCGTAAAATACACAATAAATTAAATGGATAACTACACATATTCGATTCCTGTCCTAGTAGTAAATAAATTGATATCTTCAAATTAATAATTGCCGAGAAAAATATTATGCAACGTTTGCAAAATGATCAATATGAAAAAGTATGTATAACGCTTTCCTGAATTTTGTATAAAGTAAATTGATGCTTTGAGCGTTTAAGCTTTTGCGTTGAATTTATAACAGAATGATGCATTGACAACGATAGCAGCGTATACAAACCACCAAGCTATCTATTAGCTATGAAAATCATGCCAATAATTTTGTATCAAAATATTTTCATGAGAGTAACACTCGGATGTCAATAAATTGACCCCAATGTTGATTGGGATATTAGTAATCATAACTTTAATGTATGATTAAAAACAGTTATCTAAAAATAAGTAATGTACATTATGCAAGTACAAAATTGGAATACAAATAAAAGAATGAAAATGAAATGTCAATAAAAATATTACAATTAAAAAAAAGAATTAAAGAAATACGGTAATGTTATAAAGAGTATATCATTTTTAATCTTTTAAATACGATGGTATATAAAATATTTTTAGCTGGTTTAATCTAAAAGGTTGTACAAAATATATTGTATTGTTATTATTCAATTACGTGTATCAACAACAGAATTTAAGTTTAGATCAGATTGAAAATTAGTAGTATACACGCCAATGTTGTAAGCAATTATAAGTGTATTTACACACTTTGGAAACTTGATTACATTTTTTATTAAAATGCCAATTAACTACAATTGAAGCGTTACACACTGTTTTCGATCGTGCTTTTAATATTTACGTAATAACTCCTTTCTATTTTTTATTGTAAATTTTATCTATTCCTAAAATTCTATAAGTAAATATGTTATGTACCAATGGTATTAATGCAAAAAATTTCCACGAGATGTCATACATTGTTTTATCTTGCTTTATTTGCAATAGTCAGTAACGATGTGATGATACCTTTCTGTAGTATCATAATACTTGAGAACAACCGTACACTTACGTCTAGAAAAATATAACAAAACCTAGTTTTTAAAAATAATAGAAAACTTAAAAAGACATGTCTCATGCATTTGTACATAGTCGTTTTTGTAGAAATTGTAAGTTTATGTAAAAATATTTAACTTGCTAATTATTATTTATTGTAAACAATATTTTAATTATATAACGTAATATTTTCAATTGCCTGTCGGTTTAACTTAATAATGATAAGTCATTTAAATTTAAATTTGGAATTGACTATATTTTCTACATTTTGTCCTACAGGCAAAATTTAATTGAGTGCGTAATGATACTACCTTAGCTGTAAATGACTACAAATGTAGTTATTATTTTTAGTTATATTTTAAAATATTTTTAAAATTAAATTAATTTAGCATTTTCGTATTCAGTTATTAGTGTAAATAATATATGTGAGCTTGATAGACACATAGGTATGTATAAGAGCGTCGTCTCATGTTTTCAATCAACAATTAAACGCTTGGTCTAACTCTCATTAAGCGAAGCAAATTAAATTTGTAAAATGCAGCAAATTAAATAATTATTTTTATTTTTAGCTGTAAATTACAAATAAATTCCATTAAATTATTACTTTATATTTTAATAAAATTTCTGACAAAAGCAAAGTATACCCATAAATTTATATTTTTTAATTAGTTACAAACACAAAATTTTTACATAATTAAATATTACCAATTACTTAAAAGTTTGTTTTTGTTTCATAATAATAATAATAATAATAATAAGGAATAATGCAATTATTAAATAAGTAATTATAATAGACAAAAATTACTGCTTTGGGTCTCATATAATACAATAAAAGTTGTTACTAAAATACACAATATTGATATTGTGTTGAAAATCAAATGTGAACTAGCAAATGTATATAACCCTTATAGCAGTTCCGGATTTGGTCAAAAATCATCCAGTTCTTGTTTTTTTTCTTTTAATAACCTGGTTAAAAAATCACTATATTTATGTACACTACGCAACAAGGTTGTGTAAAAAATAATTCATGCAAAGTCACCACTATATTATAGTCATTTCGTCCAGTATCATCAGACAATATGGTATAAAATATAATACTTTTTACGTTTCTGTTCAATACTATAATAAACAATCGGGTCAAGGCCATTAGGTCAAAAACACTTGAAGCGCAATAAAAAAGTGAGTGTCCAGTCAACGGCGGCACTCACTTTAGCCTCTCAGTGTTCAAGACCGCTGGCCCGTAGCTTAGGCTACATCTTGCAAGAGGTGACACTATTTTGCAAAAGGCGACGGATCTAGAGGTGTAAACCGTGAATCAAAAATCCGCAACTCAAAGCATTTTCCGTGTTGGTTCTCCGTTATAAGTCACGTACGGCCTCTCACCGACGTTGTTACGAATGTGTAGTAACGTAGGGATCGTCGGTGATTTGTTTGGTTTCCCCGTGTTGTAAAAGCTGGTAGACTGGCAGATATGCAAATTCTGAACATAAAACTTTAAATGTTTGCCAAGGCGTTATTCACTGTGTCGACTTCTTAAACAGTTCATTACAAGGAATTTTAGAAGGTTTAACACATGAAAAAGTTACAGAAATACGAAGAATACAGACCAAACACAATAGGCAACATAACCACATGCTTACATTTAAACGAGAAAAACTACGCTCAACAATTAATGGTGGTTTGTATTCATTAAGAGTACGGCCGTACATATCTGCAGCAATGCGCTGTTTTCGTTGTAACGTTCGGGTACACAACCACAAAATGCCAAAAAGTACAAATATGTATATGTTAGTTGTCTCTACACGAAGGAAAACCGTGCGAACAGCTAATTAAATTTATTAATTGTAACGGCAAACAATTTGCTAGATCTAAGACTGTCTTATATACAAAAAACTGGTGTGGTCCCCACATGACTTTTCTATAAGAAATGATGAAGGAATGCTTACATATTTTTTGAGTTATGTCGTCATAAAACCATTTTGAAGTGATATGTATTAGCTTCCTAGCCTGCTATAATTTTTTTAAAATTTTTCTTCTCGATTTCATTAAGACAACCGAAATATGGCAAATTGAGCTTATGTTGTCATATTGATTTACCTCTATATTTGTGCGCCTCTATATTGCTTTCCCCTTTAGTAAATCAGTAAAAATTTTTATTTTATTTGAATTAATTGTCAAGAAAAATTAACTGTAAAAATGATTCGAATACTTTACATACATACAAAATTATATAAAAAAACTGTTAAAAATGTCGGATACACCCACTTCCGGTTTCTTTATTAGACTTATTTTTTTGATAGAACTGAGAGAATATGATAAGTCAGCTCCATAACAAATTTCAACTCGACTCGCTGGCGGTTCTCCACTCGCCAGAAGAAAATTTCAATGCATAATCGTACGCCAGCAACGACACGCATGCGTTCTACCACAAACTTCAGCAAAAAGATGGCAAGTCGCTGGCGAACGGTTGGAGGTAGTTGATACCATCTCCGGCAATTCTCTGGCATTTGGAAGTTGCGAATTTTCGTTATTTGTAAAAATAAAATGGAACGTGATTTAAATATAATTTATAATGCAAACAGAAACATTTTTGATGCAAGTTTACATACTTCGTCGGTATCAAACAATGAAATTAGTATAAATATGTTTTTCCTTATATTTTTATTTTTATTTCATTTTCTTATTTATTCGATACGTGGAAAACCCATTAGTGCCGTATGACACTATACTTATTTCAGTACTGAATTCAGTATTGAAAATTCTCGCATTGAAAAACGTACTGAAAATGTATCTGTGTATGCAGTTGTAGAAATTTTTAGTGTGTCTTAAAGTTTATAATGAGGATCAATTTAAAAAATCGGCACAGATTTAGAAAAATTATAGTACTTGACATTTTACTACCAATCATACAAGACGGCGAACTAATTACTAATAGAGAATTACCGGTTCCTGTATTAATTGCTATATATCTGAATTTGAATAAAAATATTCCTTTCGTCTGTCGATTATTTTACAGCAACCGTAAAAACACAAATAATAAGTTTACTATCGTACATAGATAACCAGCTGCAGAAATTTGATATATTTAAACACGTGTATTTCATGTAAACATATAAAAAAATGAAATGCGCATGATCAGTAAGACAAGTCAGCGTGGCAAACGGCGGGAGAACGACTATGCAACACAAATTATGTTTTAGCCGTTCGCCGGAGAAACCTCCAACGAAACCGCCGGCAAATCGCGGGCGAGTCGCTAGCAACACGCTGACGATCGTCTATGAAAACGGCCGTAGTACTTTTGGACACACATACAGACACCGAATTTTTTTTGTCAAAAAAATTTTTTTTTTGATTCAGGAGACCTTGAAACGTAATATTATGCAAAAAAAATTTTTGAAAAAAAATGACAATCACTGTACTTTCCTTATAAAAAAGTAAAAAAAAATGAAAATCCAAGAAATAAAAACATCATAAAAAGTCTCGTATTCGGAGGCAAAAAATATTAGAAACTGCTCCTACAACAAATAATAAAAGCTTTGCTCAAGAAGTTACTGAAAATCAACCTATATTGAACATGACGACGGAAATTCATAAAACTATTAAAGGCTTAGTTCCAGAAATAACCAAAATCATTAAAGATCAGTGAAACATAATTTTATCACTAACACCATTTCAACATTTACTGAATCCACGCCTCAGGCATGTGTATCTCATACTAAAATCAAAAAATTGTCAGAACTAAAAAAAAAAGAAAAAGCGAAAGATCGTCAATAACATCATCTAATGCTGCGGTCAGAAAAAAAAGGTTAGCCAAAGAACAAACCCTGAGAACTAAACCCCAAATAGCTGTGTTATACATGTATGTTAGTTGTGCGTGTATATCTTCTGTTTTTCTATATATTTTATTCATACATTTAGATTAACTATCTGTGATATGTACGTTTGTTCGTTTAACACCTTTACATTTTTATTTATTTATTCATTTATCTAAAAAAATACTACAATAAAATTGTAACGGTTGCACGAGAAATTACTGTGAACTTAAAATGTTACTTTAAAGTTACCATCCGTCTTGTGTTTGTTCGCAAGAAACTCATTTCAAACCTCATGAAAATTTTAATCTTGGGTGATATGTTTTTCTGCGCCGAGATAACGTACCAAGACTGAAAGCAAGCGGCGGTGTTACTATATTTTGAAAAGACAACACGCCTTATAAGCAATTGCAAATTAACTATATTTTACAAGTAGTAGTCTCCGAGATACTTGCTCCAATAAAGTTTACAGTGTGTAATATTTACCTTCCAAACGACAACTGGCAGAACACAGGCTTACTGGATATTATCAGTCAGTTATCACCATTGTATTTATTTATAGGCAACTGTAACTCTTACAGTCCTGTCTAGGGATCTCATATCAGATCGGCCAAAGCAAAAAAAGTAGAAGGTTTTTAGATTAAACCAGCTAAATACTGCTGAATACAAATTCATCAACCCATTTTTGTGCTGCATCGGGTTTGCTTTCGGCAATAGATCAATGTTTTCTTTAAATCTTGCAACACGGTTACAATGGTTATCTTTGACCAACTTTTAGGGAAGCGACCGCTTTCCTATTATCATAGACACAAACAATTTAATGCATAAGCGTTAGTACCAAGACAATGGTTGCTTAAATCGGCAGATTGGGACGTATTCCGTAGAAATGTAACTATACCATCACTAATAAACAATATCGACACAACTATTAGTAATTTAAGTAACAGTATCATACAAATAGCACAATTGGGTATTTTCCGTTTTTCAGGATTCCTAACAAGACCACCCGTTCCGTGGTGGAACCATCAGCTACAAAAAGCAATAGAAATAACAAAAATGCATTTAATGTTAAAGCACTATACGCAAGAAAATCTAATTTTTTTTAAAAAAGCTAAGGCTGTCGCCCACACGACAATTCTGCATAATAAAAGAAACTCCTGGGAAACATACGTTTCCTCAATCAAAGAAAATATGTCGGAATTTAAAGTCTGGAAAAAGATAAAACAGAGTCAGGAAACTATGCTTACTCCCCTACTTATAATAAAAACCGGGCCTGTGATCTTATCGGAACCTTAGAAAGTTGCCGAACAGTTTACTTCTTATTTTTGCTAAAACAGTAGCTTTTTTTATTTTAAGTTTTTTAAATGATAGTTTTTAAAAAGTAAAAAACGAACGGGAAATACATTTAGATTTTAGTAATAATAGTGATGTACATTATGATTACAACAAACCTTTCACTTTGAAAGAGTTTCAAATAGCTTTAAACGAATCAAAAAAGTCTACCCCGCGTAATGACAACATTTCATATGAAATGATAGGAAAACTATGCAAAAGGATACCAAAAAAGATGAAACTATAATTTAAGGAGAGGCAAACGCCCAAGTAGACAATACATGAAACAACCAACAATAATCAATACAGATCATGCCAGTTAGCAGAAGCATATAATATGACTCTCCTGTCCACAAAGTAGGAACACTCCTAAAAATATAAGGTAACAGGTAGATATACAGTAGACACCGTAAAAATCAAACTGGTCATATTATATAAGCTACGAAAAAAATAAGCAACAGTACAATGGATACTAGAACGCACTAAAACGTACAAGCCAAATCAGATCATTATCTAGTAATAGCTAAACTAAAAAATATAGAAATAAAGAAACGCAATAACATTAAAAGGGCAGCAACAAGAACAAACCTAGAAACTCGTAAATACATAAGAACAAAAAAATTGAAGAAGAATATGCAAAAAATGCACAACACAAATTGATAAACACAACGGACATAAAAAAAATGAAGAAAAACAAAGCAAAATAACCAGAGAGCGACAGAAAAAGTGTTACGAAAAAACGAGAGACTGTTATGATGAAGACTAAAAAAAAAATTAGAATCAAATAGATTAACACGAGAAGAGAACAAGACAGAAGAGAATATAAAATAAAAAGAAATAATGCAAATATAGTATATAGAATGTTAAAAAAATGATTGGATTAACAACAAAATGGAAAAAAATGAACATAAGAATAACAACCACAATATAAAACAATTTTAGAAAAAATAAAGAACCAAACAAACACAACCATAATCAAAACAAAGGGACTAAAAAGCAACAAAATCCAAATAGAATACAAGTCCCAAAACATCAAACATATCTGGAAATAAACGTAGAAACATTAGCTACGGAACAACTGGAGGAAAGCGGGACAGAATCGCAAGAAAAGAAAATTAAGAAATCTCCAGGAAAATATAAAATCAAGGCAAAACTTCTGAAAGATAGGGAACAGGCGTTGCATAAACATATATACATCCTAATAAAACAAATATGGAAATAACATAAAATGCCAAGAGAGTGAAACGCCGGAATAACTACACCGATACATAAAAAAGAAAATAGAGAACAATGCGAGAATTATCGGGCAATAAAACTATTGAACACTGTTTACAAAAATTTGGCAAATTTATGAAACAATAGGTGAAAACTACAAGCAGAAAAAGTTTTCCGGGACTATCAGAACGGTTTCAGACCAGAAAGATCAACGATTAATAGTATAAACATTTTGGAGCAAATATTTCAAAAAACTAAGATGTACATACACTTTTTATAGATTTTAAGAGCACCTTTAAGTCGATCAATAGAAAAAAAAATGATGCAGACGATACACACGAATAACATATCAAGGATTGAGAAAACACCTAAAGATGATAATAAACGAAACAAAAGCGAAAGTAAGATTACAAGAAATAACAACAGGAATTTCAAATAAAAAAAAAGTGAAACAGGGAGACTCAACATCCTCTACATTATTTAACCTGGTATTAGAAAGTGTGTTAAAAAACGTAAAACTGGATAAAAAAACATTATAACCGACGGTATACAAATATTAGCATACGTCAATGACCTTACCATAATAGCAAACACAAGACAAAAACTATCAGATGCAATAAGAAAAGTAGAACAGCAGCAGCAATTGCCAAAAAAGAAGAAGAAGACTTAAAAATAGCAGAAAGAAAAATATTAAGAACTATATTAGGACTAAACATAACAGAAAATGAACAAAAAATATTAAAGACTAAATAGGAAAGATGAATTAGAAGGAGATAAGATTCATGAAGGTACAACGACTGAAATGGGCGGGGCACATTATCAAGAAATCCCTGTCGGAGATGTTGAGAAAGATAACACAATGGACCCCACTAGACCCAAGTGAAATAGTAAAAACCGAAAAAGAATGAAAGCAATCAGTAGAGAACAAAGGAAAAAGGAGTAATCTCTCTCAAAAATAGGATTTTTAAGACGCTCGGTGTCAGCTATAATCTATTGGGTTGAACAGCTTAATGATGATGATGCTATTTTATACAGTAGATTTGATTTCAAATAAAATTTACATACAAAAACACATACATGTTTTTGTGTTCTTAAATTACTGAAAATACCACATTGTGCAAACATAAAATAACTTTCTAACTTTTTAATTATGCAAACAAAAAGATTAATTTCTTTGTTAATGTTTAGGTACTAGTAGTTCCAATTAAGATGCGTCATTACTTTTGATATATGTATATACATATAATATGTTTTAGTTTATTTGTACTGTAGCATTATACTACTAAGACTTCAACAGTTTAATAAAGTGAGCTTACAATGCTTCAATTTAACTGTAATCAAATAGTTGTGCTGAAAGTGACTATAAGATAATTATTTAGTCAAACTTTTGTTTTCACCGATTAAGAACTATTTCAAAGTTTTTATATATATACATTAAAATTTATTTAGGCTAATAAAAGCTCTGTTCTATAGTTTCTTCATTCTAAAAATATAAAACAACTAAAAAAATCATTTAATAATGTACTATGTGGAAATTTCATATTTCAAAAGGCTGTCTCTAGAAGTTAAATAAAATAAATAGAGCGTTTATCTTGCTGTCAAACTTTTGAATAAGATGATGGAACCAAATGCCGTTCTTAAAATAATAACAGATTTTATTTTCAAATTATTCACCTTGATGTATTAAAAACTAGAAAAAAAATTAATTAATTCTTTTGATGCACATTAGTCAACCAAAAAAAGACGAAATTAATTACCTCGCTTGTTTAGAATTCTAAAATAGATTTTAGGAACTTTTTTTGCTATTTTAAAGTAACATGATTTTCTTACGTTAATGTGTGGCGCAACGTTTATTTGTGTTTGGATAATTTATGAATAGCGTCTTCACAACACAAAAGCCGGGGGAAGAGTATAAGCCTGTCTATTTTATGAGGTAAATTAAAAATACGCTCATTTGCATCATAGTCTGTTCTTATAGTTTTAGGTGGCTGGACTTTATTCAGTGAACGCAGTTTTAAAATAAATTTCCCGCTTTTATGGTGTTAACGGAAGGTGATTAAAATAGATTTCTGTGCAAATATTGAACGTGTTGTTTTCAATTCGCAATAATTTAGTAGTTTACTAATACCGGATATGTGAAGGCTCGTGGCAATTATTTCATTCGTGATTCACAAGCATGTTTTTTATCGAATTATGCTTTTTATAAAGAATGTCTTCATTTTCTTTCTTTACTTAAAAATAAACTTTAAAAGCTGTTTAAGAAATATTGATTAAACCCTCTCTTTAAAATATGACAACCTTATAAGTGCTTCACAAATAATTTACTACGTAGTAATTGGTTTGAATGTGTGCAAATCCTAGAGTGTGTGACGCTTTAAACTGTTAATATGCGTTCATGTTTCATACGACAAACAAAATAATGCAGTGCATAAACTCTTAATATGGTTTTAAGGCGAATGGAGTGAATGCATGTAAAAGTATGTTTTTGAATTTATTATAATAGTGAGCCTAAATGGGAAAGCTAAGTGATCGACTATATAGAGATAGAATCTATCGACCCAGACCAGTGTGGAGAACAGCAACTCGATCCAGACGTTCTGATCTTCGAGTTACAACTAGAACACGAATGATACCAGCAACTAATGTTACAATCGGGATGGAAATTTTAAGAGAAGTTTATTCCTTAACTCAGGTTGGTTTTACTTCTTTGTTGAAGTTTTCTTATTGTTATTTTATTGATTTTTTTCTTTTTTACTTACTTTCTCTTAACTTTTATTTTGATATAACTTCAACAACAATAACTCTTTTTATTTTTACGTTATGATAAACATTTTAGTAAACTATTAAAAGAGTGTTTTGTATTTTTATAGTACTTTTTGCTGTTTTGGTAACTAGTTAGCTATTGAATCTTCTGTCATTTATAATTTTGTTCTTGTTTTGAATTAGTAATTTTTTACAGCTATTTCGTTCAATATCTTATTTAGATTTTGAATACTTTACTAACAGTCACAACATATAGTGGAATACTCACACTGACGTCATGGGGAGGAAGATTCACCTAAAGTAAAAAAAGAAAAAATAAATTTAACTCTTCTCAAAGTGTGTCTAATGAAAATTTTATAAATATACCGTACAGTAGATAGGCAATTCAAAAAAACTAAAAGAAATTGTGATAGAGTAAGCAAAAATGTATCATATGGTACATTAGACTTTATAAGTATATTAATAATGTTTACAACATACCATTACATCAATAGGTATTCAGGTATGAAAATGTTTTAATTAGAACACAAAATCATTTTTCAAAACGTATAACCATTTTTGCTTCTTTTCTTCTTATGTTTAAATTTATTTTTAGATATAGGCTTTCTTTGCAGCGTTTACAATCTTGTGCTATTCAAATCGATTTTAGTCCAGTCCTTTTCTTAAAATTATTGTACCAGCTCATATGTGTCCTTTCTCGTTCTCATGGTCTTCAAGCTATCATCTTGAGATTGCTTCTATTGGTGTCAAGTCTAGCCACATGTTCGGCGTAACATTATTTTAGTTGTGCTTTTCTGATGCCTACACTTTGTTATCGACTTTATTTTGTCATTTATTACTTTGTCTTTTCTAAAGTCAATTTCCTGAGTTTACCATTTATACTTTTGCCTATTCTTGTTTGAATAATATATTTTGTTAATTTCTTAAAGTTTCTGAAGTTTTTTGAAGGTCGAAAATGTATCAATGTTTTTTTTGGTCTAATGTAATAGCAAAGGCTTCCACGGCCGGAATCTATACTAAGATAAGAATGTCTTCCGGGTTTGGACCGTGTCATTGTTGTTGTAACCGAAATTGCCAACGTTTCGCCTACTTTCGTAAGGAGCTTTATCAGGGCGTCAGATAAATCGCAAAACTCAAACAAGCAACGAAATCTAACTAAAAACTTCTCAAAAGTTAGGTTATACACTTGTGAAACAAGCCATAATCTAAACTCTGAAAAGGTAAGAAAGAAAACGATAACTTGAAAAAATAAACGAAAATCTAACAAAGAACCACTACCGAGTTAGGTAATCAACTTGTGAACCAAGCCAGATTCTAAACTCCGTAGAAGTGACTTAAAAAGAAATAGTCTCCGTATATCAAGGAAAATGATCGTCACGGATGGTTGAGCTCGACTCTGATTGGATTACAGTTGATAAGGGGCTCAAAACTATGATCGCGTTTGAAGTTATTGGGGTGTTTGATGATTTCTATGCTCTCTCGGAATCTCCTGTTGAAAAAGAATGGAGATTTGGCAATCAACGAAACATTATCAAAACCTATCTTGTGATCTGTAGTAGCAGTAGTAGTTAGATTTTCGTTTGTTTTTTCAAGTTATCGTTTTCTTTCTTACCTTTCCAGAGTTTAGATTACGTCTTGTTTCACAAGTGTATAACCTAACTTTTGAGTAATTCTTAGTTAGATTTCGTTGCTTGTTTGAGTTTTGCGATTTATCTCACGCCCTGATGAAGCCCCTTACGAAAGTGGGCGAAACGTTGGCAACTTCGGTTACAACAACAATGACACGCTCCAAACCCGGAAGACATTCTTATCTTAGTATTTTTTGGTCTAGTTTATCTGCTTGAATACGTGTTCCATTGCGAATGTAAACAGTCTTGACAAAAGGATATCTTCTTATCTTACTCCTCTTCTAAGTGAGACACAATTTATTTTTTATGCACATTTTTACTAATTCTTCAAAAATCTTGTCATTAGACAGTGTAAGTTCTTTAATTTTTAATTATTTAAATTGTTGAAGTGCATTTTTTTTTACTAACTTGGTAAATTTGAGTAGCCAAGATATGAATGTATTATTAATAAGTGATGTCAAATTGTGCAAATAAGTCTACTCTATACGAAAAAAAATACGCTATAGTGTTGCAGTCGATACATAACGAATACCTACATACAATTTTAATTAATTAAATGTAAATATTGGGAAATACAATTTGACCTCAACATTCTCAAGTTGCCAAATTAACATTTCAATGTTATGGTCTTGGAAGGGGGGTCTATGCCATTCATCCTTACTCGTGGCTACGCCACGAGACTGACTCTATAGTTTCATCTAATGCACACGGTAGTTGGTTTTAAAAAAATGAAAACATTTACTGTATTATCAAGCTTACAAAAAGTCAAAAAACATGCTTAAAAGACAAACTGTGCCAGCCTATCGTGTACTGTGATTCGTAAAAGTAAATTCAAAATTTTAAGTATTTGTTTGTAAATTCTGTGAACATTTTAGTTGTTATCTAAGTTTTTTTTGCTATTTTTGCTTTTCATATAAGTAAATGTTTTTATTTGTGTACAACTGTTCTTTTTAGAACAACTTATTTAATTTATAATATTCGGTAAGTATTTTTTATGTTTATGTTATAATTATTTGTATTTATAGCACAAAATAAATTACTTATTATTTATAGTAAAAAAAAACAGTAATAATAAATAACTAACATACTTTTTCATTATAGTTTTAAGCCATACATAATAAAAGTCGAAAAATTGTTCATTACAAAGCACAAAACATTATTTGTAATTTGTATTTGGTAAAATTCTTAATTCTCCTTTAATTCTATTGCACAGTATATATTTGTTTTTTACTTAGGAGAGGCAAGAAAACCACTTTATGTTATTTTTAAGGCTACGTTTGTGCTGCACATGAGCACTTCATCAGGCCACTAAAAAATTTATTAAAATTTGTAAGTCTAAGATAATATAAGATTTACACCAAGCTAACTAATACAATATCTTTTTAGCAACAAGAACTTACACAAATAGATTACAATGGCACTATCCAACAATTCCTGGACATAGGCACTATGCTAACTTATACACGAACAAGAATCAATAAATGAAACATGAAATTGTCAATCAATAAAATTTGAAATATAACCAGGGACATGAAACGTTCACAAACACTTGACAAATAATGTATAATCAGAAATTATTGAATGTCAAGGCAACAACAGATAAGCATTAAAAAGATAAACATGAATAATTAAACAGCGATTGAAACCTTCATAGCTATCTCTAATCTAATAATTTAATTTCAATAATTACGAGATAGCTATGTAGGTTTCAATCCCTGTTCAATAAGTTATTTGCTTGGTAATTTTTAGCAACACAGATTAATCTTTAAATTAAAAACAAAATTATTTGAACAAGTACCTATTTAAATAATTTTATTGGTCACTTTCATATTCTTCTTCTTCCAAACTTGTGTCATCTACCGATGAACCAGTATTCACTACAAATTTAAAACTTTCCACTTCTTCGTCAACTAATTCATCGTTCACCTACATTTCTTAAGCTAACTGATCCACAAGCATGCACTGTTTTTGTCAATCTATTGTTGTGATTTTAGTAAACGCATTTCTCACTAACATCTCGATTTCCTTAGCGCTTTGTTGTACGTTATTCATTGCGACCTTATGTTTAGCCAAACTCCATATCAACTCAATTGCATTAAGATTGCAATGATATGGAAGCAAACATAACGTAATAGTATGTCCATGTTTTTTTTTTTTAAATTTCATCCACATAAAATGTTTTAGTATAGCCAATCTTTTATACCAGTTCTAACAACTCGACTTTTTGCATATCCCCAGTTGTTGAAACTTCGTTACTTTCAAGCCAGTCTCTAATTCTCTGCTTTCTTGTGGCTTGAGTTGGAGGTTTGTTGATTTGAACACTGTGGTACGGTACATTATCCATAACAATGATTCCTTTTGGAGACAAATTTGGGATTAACTGTTTTTGGATTCACTGCACAAAATTGTTTCGACGGTTTTTTCATTTTCAAATTTGAAATCAATTCTTAAAAACTGTCTGTAAATAGCTTCTTGTCTGCTAGTATATAATATTGTCTTGCAACTTACTCACTAAAATTTTTAACGTTCGCACTTGGTTGTCAAGCGTATAAACTTCTTGCACTGTTTTTTTTAAATTCCTAAATTGCACTCATCCATCACTATTTTGTTGGATCCTACGCTTCTTCTTTTTTTTCAAAGGTGATTCTAGTAGATCACCGTCAGCCACAGCATCTTCTTTTCTAATTCTCAAAATAGTTGTTATGCTGGTTTTCTTGTAACAAAAAAAAGCAGCAACGGTTAATACAGTTTCCCCAAGAGAGAGTTGCAGGCTTTGTGGTGCTAAATTTGAGATTAAAGCTAAAAAAAGGCGCCAAGACGATAAAAGACTAAATTAATTAGATATCGTCTAACTCTACCCGTAGCTGGAAACGAACAAATAACACGACAGAAGTAATAACACAGAATATATAATTATTGTATCACAGAAGTAGTTGAAGAGAACGAAGAAAGTATAGTTATATAAACCTTGCAAACAATATTACATGGGTTGATATCACAGGCCAAATATAAGTTACGCCCTTTGACTAGGCAACATGTCGCACATCTACGTGCCCTAATCGATCTAACTTTTACATTTAACGAAAGAATGACTTTACTTTATTAAGTCAAATTACAAGAATACGAAAATCAACTTACAACTTAGTATGTACGTGTAGCCATTCCAATAATCGATATGACCAACATAGTAAAATTATCCAGTAGAGGATTAGCTAATTTCGTACCAGTCTGACCTAAAACGTAATATGCTATTGGACACAAGCGTGGAATGGCGTAAAACAATTTAATAATGAAAGTCTTGTTGGGCCAGAGGGACCGAAGAACGGTCCGTATTTTACAAAACGTTAACAGGAAATACATTTGTTTTGACAGCCGGCTATGAAAGGTGGGGCATGTCGAGGGACAAATTTTATACTTAAAAAAATGTTTATACTCGAAAATTGATCTACCAACTTTTTAACATAACATAGTAGCGACTGATTTCTCAACAGCAACCGCTGCAAGTTTGATTACCTTGTCCAAAAGGAATGCCCATTCCCCAACAGCTTTTTGACTATCGAAAAACTGAATACCATTTTTGATGTTTTGAGTCTCAGAATGGAACTTACATTAAAATTACATGTTTTTAAAACATTTGTAAGTACATACCTGTATTTCACAAATAAAACAATAAAGTAGTCTTCAAACTGATTTTAATAAACAAGAGTAACACTGGAACACAATAAAAGGAATTGGTAATTAATAAAACGCATGCGTAAAATGTCAACTGTAAACTGTCATAATTAGTTTTTAACCAACTTTTAACTGTGAATGTACCAACTTCGAATTCTCAAATATGATTGGACAAATTATTTATCGCGACAAAAATTTCAAATTAATTGTTTTCGTTGACACATTTTCCGACTATCATGTTTACAAAGTGGAGCTGTATTTTGTTTTTTCGGGATGCATGTCTGAAATGTAACCACACTTCCACTGCATCGGGTGAGTGTTATCATGTTTTAATAACACTATGAGCCTAGGTTTGACGGTTTGCGATTTTATATCATCTATTTGAAAGGCTGCTGCAGATTATTTAACTACTCTGAGCTCCCACGTTTCCCAAAATGTCTATTATTTTCTGCATTTGTCGATACTTAGACAGTCTGGATGATAAACTACTTTCTACTTGCGTTACAACTGTATTTAAGCTTGAGCCAACAAGAAAATGTCCAGGAGTAAGTCGATCACTATCGTTCGGATCACTTGACATTGGGGATATAAGACGAGAATTCAAAACGGCCTCAACTTGTGTTAACACAGTATAAAATTGCTTGTAAAAAAATATGCATTGCCATCGACTATCTAGTTAAATGACTCTTTATCGATTTTAAGAAAAACTTCCCACAAACGTAGTAACGAGTTAATTGTATTTTTAACGCTTAGTATTCAATTTTTCTTATGTACCAAAGACAACATTGTTTGCGTACCCCCGTGTAACGAGGGTTTATTTTCTGCCAAAATGATCTATTTAAGTTACGTATTATTTAAGTTTTATTTACTCGACCTATCGCCGACTCTGCTTGTACTGGCTACCCTTGCATGATTTTTTAAATGTTTGAGGTCTTTACTAAATGATTGCTTTTGCAGTAATTTGACTAAAGCAGTAGTTGCATTTTCAATTTTGCTAACGTGTAAATACCTACTTGATCGATTTGAGTTTGATAATCTGGAGTTTTTAATAAATCGTAGACAATAAGCATTTACATTTGTTATCGCGTTAAAATAGAATATTTTGTTAACAAGTCAAAATCATTAATAACTATGTTTGTAATTGTAGGTAAAACATTTTTTTCTGGTATGTTTTCCATGTTACAAAATTTACCTTTTGGCCACTGGTTCCTAGTTGATCTGTAACTAACAGGAACCGTTCCACCATAGACTTGTTTCCTTTAATTGTTCAGGAGTGCAGTAGCCCCGTGATATCTGCAGGATTGTCTCTCAAATCAACATGTCCCCAATTTGCAATTACGGTTGATTGATGTATTTCGGAAACCCTGTTTGCCACGAATTTCTTTCAAAGATAAAACTAACTATATGCGAGTCTGTTTAAAAAACTGTTTTCTTTACTAATCGTGATAACAATACTGCTCTACATAACTGTAAACGTGGCAACAAGATTGCCTTTATTTAGGCTACTCTTGATTTGGCAAATAGTAACTTAATGTTGTGATTGTTGTATATATCCGTAGTTTGTAAATACAAACAGACACCGTACGCGTTTTTAGAAGCGTCCGTAAAATCTAGTAATTTTGAATAAACATAATTTGTAAATGACACGTGACGCGGTATTTTTTTTATGTGCATTATGTCGTCGAAACCTTGAAAAAATAATGAAATTTGTGTGTTGTAATTTTGCGGTATATACACGTCCCAATTTAACCCTAGCTTCAAAATTTGTTGTGGAATGATTTTTGCTCTAACCACTATCGGTTCTATTAACCCTAAGGTATCAAATATTTTGCTTATAAGCGACAATATAGTTCGTCTGCACGTGTCGCCAATGTTTGTGTATGAATCATTTAACGCCAGCACGTCTTGCGGATGTGTTTTTAAGGGTATTTTTACACACAAAGTGGTTTGTGTGAAAAGGCTCTAAAAATGTTCTTTGAGTAGGATTCGCTATTATTATATATATTAAATTGCGTTGCTATTTCCTCAATGCTCCAAAATTTATCTAACTGTTGTAATTTTTTTGTTACTTTCATTAATTGCTAACATTCACGTTTGATTTGCAAGGTACGAAATTTGTAAATTACCAGTAATGACCCTTGTATTTTGTAATAACGGCTGATTATCACTGTAACTGATTTGACCTATGCATAAAATTTAAAGAACACGGAACCTAATGGCTAAAATTTGTAATCCGCAAGGTTAAATTTATTTTTTGAATAATTCCTTTGACTCGACGAAAATCACTATTTAAGATCGATTTTATTTTAGCTGTTATGTTCTATTTAATACATGTTAAATTTGTATTTCGTTTACTTTCAGAGTGATTTTGTTTGCAAGTTTGGTTGTGATAAAATTGCTCTATGATCCTCCATCAAAAAAGCATCTACATCTTAATAACTCGTTTTTATTGTTGTACACATATACTTGTACCGTAGCTAAAATTACTGTAGAATTCTGTAATTGACTGCAATGATTACTTGTACCCGGAAGTAGAAGAGTTTCTGTATTACTAGATTGAATTACATTTGATTGTTGTGGAACATTATTAGTATTAACTGTTTCGTTGTTAATGATTTGTAAAATCGACGTTAAGCCTTTGTTGGTTACCGAGCTGTTAAGATGAAGTAAAGGGTTTTTTATTAAAAATTCTACACGTCGTGGTAATCTGACATTCTTGTTTAAAATGATTTAGACGCAAACAATTAGTACACAAATGCAACTTTGTTATTTTGCTTAACCCACTTTGTATGCTAAGTTCTAGAAATGCCCTACAGAAATAAATTTGGTGATTATCTTTGTAATAAACATCTCTTACGTTATTCGCTGATAAATAACTATACATGTACGCTTGCATCGTTTTTTATTAATCCTAACAAATAGCATCGCAAATTAATAAATGCTGTTAATTCTTCTACTTTTGGAAAATGCTTTTACTTCACTGTAGCCTCCCTTAAAAACGAGTAATATTAAAACAAGTAATTTTACGTTGTTTGAGCTAAAAGACAATTTACAACCAAGGCCGTTTGTATTGTTTGAATTTTCTGGAATGTTTAAATTTGTTTGTTTGTTATCAATAAAGGTTTGCGCTTTGGAAACTACATTAAAATACTTTCATTCAAAATTTTTTCTTCTATTTGATTTTGTATGTTTTCAAATATATCTCATTTTAATTTCATTTATTTTTCCTAACAGTTTCTTTAATTCTGATATATTAGTAGAAAGTTTGAAAGATTCTAGGAATGTTTTAAATTGAGTAAGCTGACCTTTTACTTCCCCACTTTGTACTATAAGCCTTCTTAACTCAGACATGCCAATGCACAACTTTTACATAAATAATTTTTGAAAATGTTGATGATCGTTTTGTTAATGGAAATATGAAAAAAGAAATGTGGATGTGATGATTTATTGATGTTGTTCTTTATCTGGTCTCGAAGGACCAATGTTAATGTCACTGTTGATGATATATAGCGTTGCTTAATGTTCTCTGATATTATTTATGATCTGTAGTTTGAACATATGATGAAATGCACTGATTTGTTTAAATGTATTTATTTAAACTACTTTTTAATTGTTTTACAATAATGTCATACCACTGCTAATTGCTATTTGGAACTGTTACTTGAACATGTTGTTGTCTGATAGCTTTCTTATCAATAATTAATTTTATATTTATAAAACGTCTTGTTAAAAGAAACGTTGTAATAAATAATGTGACACAACGAGATAGTGGTGTTAAAAATTTAGTTTAAAATAACTTTTCTGAAGTAATAATTATAATTGAAAAAACCATTGCAATAATGTGTTACACGTCATTTCATAAATAAGAACTAATACAGTAATATTTTTTTTATGATTTAATGGTGTAATATATTTTAAATTAAAAATCTTAGAAGCTTTTGAACTTAAGCTAAGTTTTTCGTCAAGCAGTATAAATTAAAATGACAAATATAAAACTAAAGTAACTAGAAACAACAAATCATAATAGAACTTGGTAATTGGCGCAAGTTTGTTTAGCTACAGCATTTTCAAGAAGGTTCATAAAAATTTTAGACGTAGCTAAGTGTTATTGGTGGAAAAATTAAGATTAGGAAAGTAATCAGGTGTCAGATAGTTCGTAACCACTGTCTCTGTTGAAGTTGTTTAAAAATTTAATAATATCAAATGTTACTGCCAAAACACACTAAGTCAGTACAAAACACAATAACTATTTATGCACATATACATATTTCAGGGTTGCGATTCCACAGAAAATGGAAAAGTCTTCAAGACAGTTATATGAAAAAATTGACAAAATGAAAGAAAGAAAAACCCGGAAGTGGTGCTTCAGCCCGCAACCAATATATTTATTTTAACTAGCTAAGGTTTCTACAGACCTCAAAAAAGCAAACAACCTCCAGCATTTTGGAAGAACCGGCGGAAAGTCAAACAGCTGGTACACAAGAAGATAGGACACCAGATGACAAAGAAGAAAGTGAAGTACCAGAGTGCCCAATTCCAGTGGCTCCTCGGAAACGGAAGTGCGTTTTTTCAGGTGCAAAAGAAGCAGAAGACAACTTGTTTGTCGCCCTGGCGAACAAGATTATGAAAGATAGATAAATCAGAATCGTTTGTTGAACGAGATGAAGACACTTTGTTTATGGTAACGCAAGTAAAAATATTCCAGATAATTGCAAATTAAATGTAAAGGCTGAAATACTAGGCGCCTTTCAACACATTTCACTGTCGGCTCCACAACATTTGCAGCCTCTACCATCCACCTCTACCATGCCATCCACTTTTGCCATGCAATACCCTGGGATAGTATATCACCACCCAACACACACAGGCACACCTTCAATCACCATCAAGCTACAACTCACTTTCTTCTGCTTCTTCACCGGCGCCGTATTTCCCTCAATCACAGTACTCATTCATAGACTTTTAAGATTTAAGATTGATATGACGCTTATGTTAAAAAATGTAACTATATTTTGTTTCAATAAAATACCTTTTTGTTTAAAATTTTACTTTTTGAGCATTATAAATTATATGTACCTATAAGCATTATTTATCTTAAATTTATTGCCAGTTTTTCTTCCACTGAAATGCATCGTCTCATTGCAGTATTTATTCCAGAAATCTCATTAGTTAGTATACATTTTATTTCACAAAACGATTTCCTCAACATTCTAAAGAAGCTAAAAAGTTTGTCGTCGTTTTGTTCTAAATTTACAACGTTGCAAACAGGCCCTTTTCAAGTCATTCAGTTAGCAATGGGTGTACCCAAAATCTTCTTTTTTTGTCAAAGGCGCTGTAGTCTGCAAACCGCCAACAAAAGAAATAATTCTACAGTTCCACTTATCTTGAAGAAGACTGACCTGTAGTGGGTGGCTTGCTTGTGGCGCTGTAAGAGTCGTTTGCACACGTAATATTTTTTTGCACGCGCTTTTGGACATCATCTAGCATTCCTTTTTTAATGCGGTTTATTATGTTTATCAAACGTGCGTCGTCAGTACATGTTATTTTGAAAAAAATGTTGTATTGTTGCTTGATACCTACTACATTAACTGCGCAAAAAGTCACTATTTTAATTCTATATAATTTGAGCTATAGTAGTTTGTTCTATTTTTTATTCTACGACTAACAGACAATACAATACATTGTATGTTTAATTGCGATTAGGCAACGTTGTGCATTGTGATTGTGTAATTTCATTTCCGTACAGGTCAAAGTCATTTCCGTACAGGTCAAATCTATTAACGTACAGGATAATGAATTATAAGAACATAATTTAGAAGACTTTTATAAATATTCCCTGCATCACAAATTATAAAATTTGAAAACAAAATCATTGAGGGTCATGTAAAAGGTATTTCATTAGTTAGATAGCATAAAAAGTGTGGTTTATAAATTACATATTTTAGGTTATATTCGTAAACGTTGACATTTAGTGACTTTCTTCTAATGAAATGTAAATATATGTTAGAAATTCAAGGTAATTAGAATAAATAAAAATTTCTAATTTGCAAACTAACTACACAAATTTTTAAATTAGTTTATTTATTTTCTGCGTAATTTTTTTTGTTTAACTTTGATTACTAATTAAATATAGAGTCGTAGAAAAAGTATAGTGTATAATTCGTATGCCAACTTGTACGAATTGCCAACTCATTATATAATATACTATTGTGGTATCTTTTATGTACGTTTAAATAGTATAATAACTACTCTAACTAGCGCCTTTTGTTTTCCTTTTCTACTTTGTATCTCTCTTGTACTTTCTCAATTTTTGTATTTGCCAGTGGCAACAGTAAATATTTCGTTTACACTATATAAACATATTACATTTATTTAAGCGATTGATGTAAAATGTTTACGAATTAATACTTCTACAAAATCTGCATTTTGCGTCTATCAAGTGCTGAATAAATAAAATAACCGCAAATTCACTGTCCTTTTTCAAAGTTAGTGCAGGTTTTGTGAGCTCAATTTGCACACATAACACACCTGATCTATAATTCTCTATTTTTTATTCGCACACAAAACATATATCGTCTACCTTAACACTTTTGTCCTTGACTTCATCGTTAGCATCTTCATCACTTGTTTCTTCAGGGGAATCGTTCTTTAGAAATTTTCCCCATTCAGCATTAAAAGCTGTTTTAAGAAGAAAGTAGAAAGTCACGTCCAAAAGTTATGTGACGTATGCGGAGGAACTGCAGAATAATTCTGTTGTCCCAACAAAAGTTATAGGAGCCTATTGTAGAATAGGCCGAATGATTGTCCATCATAAGTAACACTGGATCGTCTTTGCTAGCCTTAACAGAACTTGAAAAATGTTTAAGGTATTTCAGAAAAAGTTTTTCGGTAATCCAACCGGTTTTCGAACAGGAATAAAGCGATCCTCTTAGCAAAAATGGAGTCATTCTCTGGCGAGCAAATATAAACATTGGCGTGGCATAAAAACTTTTTGCACTAAAAGTACATATCACGGTAATATTCTTACTCTTTTCCTAGCTAGTTGCAAATCCAACTTGCTTTAGCCCTTTCCTTTTCAGAAGTTTCTAGACCGTTGATACACCAAATTTTGGAATTTCGCTAAAGGAAGCTTTTTAGCCAGTCATCGCCTGCTGATTTCTTGTCCTTGTTGAACGGAAAATTTAAATTCCAAATTCGAATGCGCACTTTTTTATTTTAATTCTTGAGATTCCATAAAACAGCTTGCTTATAGATGAATCGTGTGATGTATTATTTAATTTTATTATTTTCTGAATTATACTTCACGGAATATCAAAAGATTTCGAAACACTTCTAATAGATGTTTCTTTACGAATAGCCGCGATTGCTGCTTTTAACTGATCAGACGTCCAGGAAGCTTTCTGAGTAGATTTAGCACGACGTCAAACCATAAAAAAACGTAGGTAGGTACAAATTAAATGTATCAAAGAATAATTCAATAATAATTATAAACAATTAATTAACCAAATAATGGGGTAATTGTGGCAGGCCACCATTATCCACCATAACCCCAAAACACACCATAAATATTATTGTCAATAAAAATGTATAAACAAAATAATTATACATTTACCTTTCGTCAGGACATTAAAATGATATTGTAATTACTAATTTCAAAAGTTCTTAAAACACATAAATTATCACGATTTAAGTAGACATCCTTACTTCACGTAACGTAAAAACAAAATATTTTACATTAGCCATAATATTACTTAAGGGTTGTATTTAGTTAGGACGTCTTGTACCGTAGAATAGTGAAACGCTAATCAAGATATCTCACTTTGTAGCAGTATGATTAAAAAAGTAATTTAAGTATTATTTAAAACAATCTTTTCTCCAACGGGCTAAATCGCGAAAAGTTTTTTTTTTAATAAATATGAACAATATCACGTTACAAATAAAACATAAGTTTTAATTGATACTGCCAACGGAATTTATTTTTATAAGTTTTTATTCTTTTACCCCGTTACATACATGTATTTTACTTACCTACATGCATCGATGTATGTTTACATTCTACATGGTGACGAATTAATTGAGTTAGCGATTAAAAAATGTTCTATTAATTTTGTTAAAATTTTGTACAAATATAGGCAACCCATTAACCAGGGACTTGTGCCGGCGACCACCCGTTGTTAAACAATCGGATTACTAACAAAAGGATTATAACTGTTTGTAAACTGCAGGTAGAAACCTACTTAATTTGCTAACGCATTTATTTATTCAAATCAATCTAATAATACACCAAGTACGTAATCAATTTGATTAGAATATTGAAATTCATTCATAACGAATAAAAATAAAATTGCCTAAGGATATTTATTTACGACATATTAGCTAACAATGTTAATAGTGACGAGAAAAATTTAAAACAATAAATACATCAGTCCAAAATAGGTACCAACATACTGTTGTCAACGCATAAATTAACAATCTTAATAACAAACATAACTAATAATAATCAACTATGTATAAATAATAATAAGTCAGCCTGTATATTATTTTGTATGCATATAAATTAATTTAAAAAAGGGGAAAAAGTAACAACTTTACAGATGTACATCCTTGACATTGAATTTCAGAAGATACAGTTTTTTCCACATACATTAATTTAAAAATGTCTCTCGAATAGGTAGCTGTCGTGATTGTCTTGAATCCAAAATTTCGGGTAACAATGCTGTATAATAAAACTGTTCAAGCTTCGAAAGCATTTTTTCTCCCAAAACAAAGTATCGATTTAAATCTTTTCTACAGAAATACCAGTAAGAATCCAAACAACAAAATAGCAAATGTCTTTTCTTACGATATTTAATAGCCCTTGGATTTGGTACATGTAGCTGTCATTTTGTTTTAATTTTAATTCGATTTCCTCTACTCGTCAAAATTTGATTTTATTCTTTATAACGGCTTCCATCGGAGTGTACATTTTTGCACCGTATGGGCATTTGATTTCTACAATCGCATTTTCATCTACTACTTTGTCTGGAGATGCTGCCAAGCATGGGTGAATTTCATCCACAAATAAATCCCAAGGATTAACTTTTATATTCGTGACCTCTTGAAAATCGTCTATGGCTCAAAGCTCATTTTTTCCCATATCTTTAAGCAGCAGTTTCTGTAAACTGTTGGTATAATACATTTTTTATTACATTTGCATACGAAGTTGCTCTGCACAATTTACAAATGCGGTCAAAATTTGAAGCTGTCAATATTTTCCAGCGCTCTTCGTACCACCGACTGCTTAGGTGTTGACCAATAGTTTTATTCAAAATTTCTTCTCGCTTCAAAAACAATTTCTGTACAAATTTCTGCGCTGCTTCGTTTAATTATTTCTCTAACATATCCGGCGTTGGTTCAGCTGCATCCGGTTTATAATCAGCATCTGCGATTTCAGAGTACTTAGTACGGTAACGTATTGCTTTTTGATTGCAAATCAATTTTACGCTTTTGTTTTTCGCAAAATAACTACTACTTACGTACGTACTATTGGCTGTAGTTTTCACGATTTCGTGGAGTGTACCTAATTCATTATGCGCTACAGCAGTTTTACTCCTAGTTTGATAACTACGGTGAAAAGCAAAATTCATACGTTTACCACCAACAAATTTCGCAACGTGGGAATTTTAAAGTGCTGCGGAATTGTTGGTAACATCATGTATCAAACTCTTAGAATCGTAAGATACACGACATACTGCAGTCATTATTTCCTTAAATAAACCGCTTTCTTCAAAATCTTGAATAATATTGTTTTTGGTTTTAGCACCGGTACAAAAATAACCCCGTATGATCACAAAAAATATGTTTCGGTGCATTTAAAACATCAAGTTCTAGTTCTTTAATTTTTATATCTGTAGTCACATCTTGGATTTTTCTAAATTGAATGACTTTAGTAACTTTACTACGAAGCCTGAGAATATTTTCTGAGATAATGTCTTTTAATTCGTTTTTGGTTTTTTGACTTCTCGTAGTTTATTTATGTAATTACGCAAAATACGGTTTTTGCATTAATTTTTTTGTATTACAGTAGAAGTACCATAGGGCATCGACTCCACAAGTTTTCGATGCACGCTGCTATCGCCGTCACCCACTAATTTTACATATTTCATACATCTCTATTGTTTTTTGGAAATCCTTTACTAAAATAACTGCCTCCATTCCAGTTGATGGACCTGGATTTCCATAACAGATGTGCTCTGGACATTGATTATTTTTGTACAAATCCTTCCGTGCACACATCAAACAAAACTTATTTTTAACGGCCATATAGAGCACCTTCTTTGTCCGTAGTCCAATTATACACGCAACACCTCACAAAGCGTTATAATTAGTGCGATACGACTGTTTGCTCCACGCTTCGTCTGTTACAACTGCAATGTTTGGACACCCTTGGTCGTCTAATTCTATTAGTTCTAATGCTAGATTCGTTTCTTCTTTGGCGGCTTTATTCATCGCGTCAATTGCTGCTCGATTAGAAATTTGACAAACTTCATCTTGGTAAACAGCGTAAGTAGCACTTGATGGACTAGGAATATCTAAAACCGCAGAAAAGTCAGTTGGGTTTTCATTAAAATTTTTGGAATCATTGGAATTTTCAAAATAATATTCATTTTCAGATGAAAATATTTCTTCCTCAACGTAAACGTTTATGTCGTTATCTATTAAATTTTCTTCAGTAGAAGAAATTGACGTATTCACTTCACTTTCTTCATCGTGTACACGCGATACACACGGTGCACTAACTGTGCGCGCCCTTTCTTTTGCCGCACGCATTTGTTTTTTCATACTACGTCTTGTTTTAGTCAACCGCAAGTATTTCGAATTTGCAAACTCTGTACGACACATTCTCGAAAACTAAGAATGAACAACTAAACACAGATAATATCACTTCGTATTATGTTTGGTAATTACTGTTTAAATGAGATGTATGTAAGTAATTTGTAGAATAAAGTTGTTATTTATATTAGACTGGAATGTATCTATAATTAGATTCAACCAATAAATAGGATTTAAATAATCAAAAATTAATCTTAAAAAAATAATAATCACATTTTACGTTTACAATAATTGCAGGACGTTTTTGATAACAATTTATAAATAAACTTGCATTGGTTCATTGTTTCAAAGAATTGACAATATTGCAAATGTTAGATGTTTATCAAGTAGCTAAGTTACATGCACCTCTGTAGCTCTATGATAATTACTAGAAATTTATTTGATCATCAATATCTCAAAACGACAATAAAGCAATTAAAAGAATAAGAATACATTTTATTGTTGTTCAACATCCTGTTAGTATTAGCTCTAACTTTGTAAAATATCCATTAAATGATTAATTATAATTTGTTATTATAATCTATATTTCGTATAAAACAAAAACAAAACAATTAATGATAAAATACATAAATATTTTTTTAAAATTTTTTTTAATTTAATTTTGCCTGACGAAGAACTTAGAACAAGTTCGAAAGCTTGCATTTAAATGGTTCTAAATAAATACAACCTATTACTCTAAAAATATCTTTAATACTTAAACATTATTGGCAACTAATTTAAAAATATATTGTTTGTTTCTTCCAAAAACATTTTTTCCGTGTAAACAATCACAGCAATTTAATATTAATAGAATTATTAATCAATGACTTATTATGTTAAAAAAAATTGTAGCATTTTAAATAAGAATAAGTAAATAAACTTAAGTTTGGTTTGTTTAAGAAAGGGATTTAGATGTCTATCATATTACAAATGGTAAATGCTGGTTTATGGTTTACATGCACCCCTGCAGTGAGCCAGGTAGTTGGTGTCATGAGGTTTGCAGATACTACAGGCGTTTATTAAGGCCAGTATTTAGTGACAAATAGTTTGCATTGTAACCAAACTAGGAATTTTAAAAACGCCTTGAAAGAAAAATAAATAGGCAACTTGTTTTGCGGAATATAGCCTATGGGTAGTACGACTCATTGTTGACACTGTATTTATAAATACAATGGTAAAATCTTAGGGATTATAGCTAACCTTCGTTTTGAGAATTTCAAATTACCTGTTCACGTAACAAGTGTATAAGTAAATCTTCTATTAGAAACTATTATTATCTTTTATAATTAGTTTTTATTTTCTAATTTACTGACTAAATAAAGCACTTCAATGGTATATATGAATGTCTAAATAAGATAAATGCATTATAACTGATAATCCTATTCGAAAGATTTTGTTTAAAAAGGCGTATATATCAGTTGATTTACCAGTCTTGCGTCGGCTTTGTGCGCAATTTGGAAATTTTGTGAAACGGTTAAATATAAAGTTCAGTTGCAAAAAGTGATAAGTGAACAGAAGTTTAGCATGGGTCGCAAATACGGTAAACCTATATCCGTAGCACGGATCAGTATGAAGAAAAGATCAAGAATTGCCAGCGAAGCTGCAGCGTTGAAAAGAATGAAGTAAGTTAATCATGCTTTATTTTATTAAAAATTAAATACAGTTATTATTGAAGTATCAACAATAAATCAAGTGTCTAAATTAATTTACGTTTTTTAAAGTTTTTTTTTCGTTTTTATTTGTAGTACAATTAATACAGATTTCAAATACGTCAATTTTTAATTTTACTCAGTTGCGTACATAATTTGTTTTCTGTAAATAATTTTTAGTATTTTTTTTACATCAGGGAAGATCTTGCTAGGTTACAATCAGGTACAAAAGTTGAAGTAAACTTTTTTTTTATTTAGCAGTTATATAAATTTCATTCTTACAAACTTAATTTCAACATCCCATATTTTGCTAGTTAACACCAACAGAGTTATTTGTTATACAAGCAAATCAGAAATACTGATTGAGTTTTTACAAATAGTTACTGCAATTATTGCATTTTAAATCTTTGTTTCTTTTAGAAAAACTGCATCGTCAGATGACTTTCTAGAGAATACCGGGGCGCACACACCCAAAGATTATGACAGCCATGTAAATAACGATGTATCTCCAAATTTCTCAGAAAACTTAGATAAGAATATTGAAAACGATTTATTTTTTGAAGGCATGTCTGTAGAGTCCATTGAAGAGAACGAAGAAGATTGTGAAGATAAAATTTTTGATAATGAAGATAGTTTATCCGATTTTGAAAATAAGCATGAAAATATGTGTGAAAATGTAAATAGTATTATTGATTGTAACAGTAAAACTTTTGACGAAGAAGATAATTTATCGGATTTAGCAATTGAATACGAAAACGTCTGTGAAAATACAAATACTATTAGTGGTAGGCGAATTGTTAATATGGAATACTTTCTGCATGCTCTAAAATCTCTCAAGCACGAAGGGTTTCAGTGTTCGTTTTATGATTTTAACTTTGTATCCGAACAACGTTACGGTTATATATCTAAACTGACATTTAAATGTAAAATGTGTAATTACATAGATAGTGTTTATACCGATAAATTAAAAGAAACGGAAATGAACCTGAATATGGCAACCGTGTCGGCGACCATTTCCATTGGTGCAGGATATTCTCAACTGAAGGAATTTTCTAGTGCTCTGGATATACCAACTCCGTCATCTGCAACATACGGACAATATCAAGAACAAGTATTTGATATTTATAATCTCGCCGCAATTAAAGAAATGGAAACTGCTGCTGCAGAGGAAGCACGACTGGCATTGGAAAATGGAGAAGTTGATAAAGATGGACATCCTTTAATCGCTGTGATAGCAGACGGTGCCTGGAGTAAAAGATCTTATCGCACAAACTACAATGCTTTATCAGGTGTTGCATGTATACTAGGGCTTAGAACAAAAAAAGTTATATATATGTCAGTAAAAAATAAGTTTTGTATTATATGTGCCAGAAAAGATAGGTACGTAGATGGCCAGCGTCCTGAACATACATGCTATAAAAACTGGAGTGGTACGTCAACCGGAATGGAAGCTGCCATTATTGTCGAAGGATTTAAAAATTCTATAAATATGTATGGAATAAAATACGTTAAATTAGTAGGCGACGGTGATAGCAGCGTATATAGAAAATTGCGGGAAGTTATGGCTTATGGTCCAGGAGTGATGATCCAAAAAATTGAATGTAAAAACCATATCTTGAGAAATTACATAAATAAATTAAAAGAACTAACAAAAAAACCTAAAACACCATTAAAGTTAAAAAATGCACTTTCTAAAAACTTATTAAGGTTTAGAACTGCAGTTACCAAAGCCATTGAATATAGAAAAGCGCTAACGGTTTCGTTACAAACAAAAATCAAAGAACTTGAAGGCGATATTTTGAATGGACCAAAACATATCTTAGGTGACCATTCCGGATGCAGCGAGAGGGGCTACTTTTGTAAAGGTCCGAAAGAAAACGAACAAAACCTTTTGCCCGAATTGAGGGATTCTGAATTATGTCAGGATTTGATGACAGCTCTGCAGCGTGTGGCTACACACGCAAATAGTCTTATACACGACGTAACAAACAATTCCGCAGAACTATATAATTCGCAGGTAGCAAAGTTTGTGGGAGGAAAACGCATATGTTTTTCATTTAGAAGATCATATGAAGCTCGTTGTGCAGCAGCAGTTATATCGCACAATAAAGTAGGTGATTTTCATAATATTATCCGTAAACATGTGACCGATGCACCTGCGAAATATACCTCCCAATACTGCAAAAATCGGAAAAAAAGAAATCAACAACGTTTAAATGGCAAAACTAACCACAAAAAAAGGTGTGTAGCTGCAGAAGATTTAGACTATGGTCCAGAAGCTGGAAATGCGGTTCTCGACATGGACAACGAACGTCGAACAATTGTTGAAGAAACCTTTTTACAAGATCTTGCGAAAAATATAAAAAATATACCACAAGATACACTAGGACAACATCGTAATAATCGGTGGCATGAAGAAAGACTCAAACGATTAACGGCGTCTAGATTTGGAAGAATTTGCAAAATGAAATCTTCTACCTCTTGTGCTAATATAGTGAAAGACATTCTTTATAAAGATTTTTTTGGCAACGCTGCAACTCGTTATGGAGTAGAAAACGAACACCGTGCCATAGAGGCATTTCAAGCTAAAACTAATGAAGTTGTATTGCCATGTGGATTATACATTAGTGAAGATTTTCCTTTTTTAGCAGCATCTCCTGATGGTATAGTTGGAGAAGACGCTTTAATTGAAGTCAAGTGTCCTTATACCTCAAGGGAATATAGTCCACACGAAGCAACGCAACAAAAACAAATTAAATTTTGCGAAATTAAGAACGGTAATGTAATGTTAAAAACCAACCACGACTATTATTACCAAATACAGGGACAATTAAATATATGCAACAAAAATAAATGTTTTTTTGTTGTGTGGTCGCCAGTGGGTATTTCCATACAAACTATATATAAAGATAAGGTATTTTGGGAAACCAAAATGCTTCCAAGATTGCAGCAATTTTATATGGCAGCATTACTGCCAGAATTAGTAGACCCAAGACAAATACGCAAGTTACCAATTCGCGAAACCTTTCTGAAACCAAATGAAAAGAAAAAATTAATAGCGTCTAATCCCCAAGAATAACTGCCATTATTCTCTTTAATATATCAACAGTTCTTGATTTCTTGTTTGATTTGTTGATACATTTCATATCTTTTTATTATTAACAAATATTTAGTTTAGCTCCTTATGTATGAAAACAAAAATTTATTATTTAATTAGTCTATACTTAATTTTTCAATTTGTTCTGAATTATTTATTTAATTTTTTTTACGTCACTTTTACTTTATAACCTTTTTGTAATGTTTTGTATACTAACACACAAAATATAATATACCATGTCTGAATATTATTCTAAAAACTTTTGGAGTGAACACTTCCAAATAATACAAAAACCTTTTAAATACACTAACAGTTTTATTTATTAATTCATCGGAAAAGATAAGGATTAAAAAAACTGATTTTCAGAAAAATGATGCATCCTATTAAATATTTCTTGCAATATTTAATTTTAGAAACATAACTGATCAGGTTAATAGCCATAAATAACGCTCGAACGGTAAAAACAAAACCAATAAACTTAATTTGTTTTCGTAGATCTAAACCCTTACACGAAAGCAATGACAACAAAAGTAAAATTTGTGTACATTTCTACAACAAAAGACGTTATAATCCTCTTAAAATCTCTCAACCTGATCGTTATCTAAATCTGCTTGTTTAGCGTAACTTTGGGGTTGGAACGGTGTGTTGCCTAACTTTAGAAAATTTGTAAATAAAAGCATATCAACTTTATCCATTATTATAAGATTTCCGCCGACTGTTAACAATCTTCAAATTTTTTGATGATTTCGTCAGCAAGCAGTAAAAACCTGAAGACTTGGATGGTCTCAAAATTGCGAAATTTTTATTAATAGACCTTTATTTTACATTAATAGTTTTAAGCAAATGTATTAATAACTCAAATTTTATTCAGCTTTTCTTCATTTGGTAAACGTAGAAGCATATGCACATAATATGTCTAAATATGAAACAGGTGTACTTTACTCCATTTCCAATAGGAAACTTGTAATATTATAATAAAGTTCTCTCCGTTATCGAATAGATACTCCAGTAGACGGTAGTACTAAATACTCGCCTTAAATTTCAAAACTAACATTTTATTTGACTAAATACAACCCTTAATAGGAGCGACTTGAATTTGAGGAAAGTCTACAGACTGAATTAAAGTGGCGCCACTCATATTAGTTGTTTAAAATTTTCAAATATTTTTTTTGGGCGGTTTTTATTACTCCGGTGGCCACCATTCTACAGTTTTCCTGTACTATGTTTAAAAACATTAGTTTAACGCTTTTAATGTTGTTTTAAAGCGTATGTTTCCAAACATGTATACAAATGTTATCCTATTTGTTTGCTATTTTTTATAATCATTGTTAATGCAAAATCAATTAAGAGAGTAAAAAGTTCTGTTTTGTTAATAGAAATACACGCTTTAAAGTAATTAAGAAAATATATCAGTTATTATCAGAAGCACAGCATTTATTTTAGACTCAGCAAAAAATTGAATTTTTAGATTGAAGTGTTACATATTGATTGATTATGAACTAATACATAAATTGTGCTTTAAAACACATTGTAATTCCATATTTGTCATTTCTATTTTATATTTTATTCTACATTTTTATACGTTACGCAATTTTCTGACAATGATGTAATATTCTCTTATTCATGTATTTATACATTTTTTATTAAATTCGTTTAACTAAAATTCAAACTTTAAAGTTAATCATTATCAAAGATTATATAGTATACAGATGACTCACTTTTTTGATACAAGTGTAATGTTGGTTGCAATACTAATTATTTGGTATTTAAACTTGGTTTTTCTTTTGTCTCACTGCTTTTCTCCGTTTTTTTATGATCTTGAACAATTTTAATTGAAGGCACGTTATCAGTGCTGCCATGCATTTCTTGAATAAAATAATTTGACATGGATATTTTTCTACATGTTTGTGAAACAATTTGATTATACATTCAATTAGATCAACTGCAAAAACTATTTGATCGATTAGAATTAGACATCATTTGAAACTTTTAATTCATCCGATTAAGACAGCAGCAATTTCATAAATTAAATTGTGGGGTAACGATTAACGATAATTAAAGTAAATCGTTAAATTTTTTTTGATTTACTAAATGTATTTCAACAGATATGTCCGATTTATCTAACGAAAGGTTTTGCAACAACCCTTCCTATTAATCGTAAACTTAACAGTTGCAAAATAACAACAAACAAAGCAAAAATTAATTGTCTTAGAAAAAGTTTAATAAAATAAATTTGAAAACAAATATCGAAACATCTACAAGGTTACGTTTAACTTTTTTTGTAATGCCAATAAGAAACAGTCAATCTTAGAAAACGATTAAAGTTTAGTTAATTTTGTATTATTTATAGTTGAAACCACTACTTTTATATAACAGATATGCAAAACAATTGATTATTTTCTAACTTGGTATCGCAAACGATGAGAAAGTAGCTTATTTATAATCGATCTGTAAGAATCAGAGAAATAAGAATATAACTTCTAGCATATAATAGTAAATTGATGAAATGATACTTTCTATATTAGGTAACAGGTACACTTGAATTTATTCGAATAAACATGTTACGATGAAACTTTAGTTCGCAGCTGTTCTTTAAAACTGTAAAACATTTAGTTAATCATTTAATGTGTTTTAACTTATTGGAGTCAACAATTATTACTGCATTTATTAATTCATAATCTTTAAAACAATAGACTTTTTCGTGCTGCCAACATTGCAAACGTCAATATTCGTAGTGTAGTTACGTAATGTGCAAAAAAAGCTCTAGGGCGCCAAAATGAAAACTACAAATTCATATAAAACTAAGTGTTCAAAGTGCATTATTATAAATAAATGTTTGATGGCAGAGCCATTTTATAGTATGATTTTACTATGTAACAAAGATAACTGTAAATAGTTATAACGGCGGTAACACATTGAAATTGATTCAACACCCGCGAAATTCAAAACAGCTTTGAATAATTCTGCGGGATAAAACCACAACGTAAAAGACATTGGGGGTTAAGCAATGTCAATGCCTCTTTATTTTTAAACTTTGCAAAACTAATGTTATTTGTTTACTTTGGTGACATTTACTGTATTACGAGAATTTTTTCGTTTCCTGGCGGCTAGCTCGATATGATTCGACAAGCGAATTGCAGGTCTCGGTGTGCTAATTATATAATAAATTAAAAACGTGCTAAAACGGTTTAAAACTAGAATGAAAGACACCGTATAAATTTATCCAAGCGTGAAAGAAAAAAATTGACATAACTCAGGTTGTAACAACAAATATATTTATTTTATTATAGAAAGCGAGATTAGAAAAAAGAAACAAGGTAGAATTACATAGATGCGATCAATTGCTAGTATGTAGGTAAGTATCACAGGTAAGAATTGTTGACGGAAGCTCCTTTCAGATGAGCAACACGTCGTACATAAAATTAAACTGGTTCGCCTAACTTTTACATTCCAAAAAAACAAATTTACATTAGTAAATATAATACAAATATTCAATATCTTGATGATTAAGACATCACGAGCGCACCGTTTAATGACATTTTACAAACAAAAAATTTTATAGTTAATTGTGACAACAAAAATTATATGTACGCACAGTCGTGCGTGCATACGACTAACGACGTAAGTAAAAGAAAATTAAAACAGGAAATACAATACTCACAATTTGTATTCTTTTCCTTGATAAGTATGCGATTAGCTAACGGCACCTTACCAAGAATTTCCTAAAATTTGCTGAAATAAAGAATTACGTACATATAGCGTTATCATAAATAAAATAATTCGGTTTATACGATTGATGAGGAAAAACCAAATGCGCCAAGTTTCCCCCATATTAATACTGGTATTTCAGTAAGTAGGATTTCCAATACGGTTATAGTTGTATAAATTAACCAAAACTTTTAATATCCTCAATCAACGTAGGTGTAACACCTTTTTTACTACGTCGTAGAATGTGACGTCATCATAGAAATTTTTCCAATATGAACAAAAAGGTGTCAATATCTCCGCATTAATGGAATACGTACGGGTATCCAAAATTGCTAATTAAAATTACGGTAAAATCAAATTAAATCACAAAAATGGAAATCAATTCTTACCCCAGAAAGACTTACATAAACAGCAAAAGTACTACACCCATTTATAATGTGAACGAGTGTGAATATTTAGAAATGAAAGTTTTCCGTGCGCGTATGTTAGATGATCATGTACAAACCGTACCACAGTCACCCGAAAAATGGTTTTTCTTCTATCCGTCAAGAAAAACAACAAAGTGACAGCCAACGCTCTGAATTTTGCAAAAAGTAAGCGTTCTGGGACGAAACTTTTACGATACAAAAATCACATCAAAACACTTTTAACATAACTGTTAAAAACTAAATTGTAATTTTGTTTAAATTAGGCGCTTTTCACTTAACATGACAGTTGTATCGCGGCTGTAATGTGAGTAGGTGAAGTAAGGTGTTAGCGTTGTTTTCCTTCAAACATACGTTTTATTTAATATTGACTAATATTGTGCTTTTCTCAGGTCTTTTTATTGTAATCTGTCGTCACTTGCATTTTTCAATATATTCTTTTAAAAATATTATTAGACGTATAAATGTAACTTTGAATCAAAACGCGTTCTACTTTGTCATTATTTGATTTTTAGTTTAAAACTGCAATTTATCTTTCTATTTTATTTTTAAAGTTGTAAACATAATTAATCGTAACATAATTATCTTAATTACAAATTTGAGCTCGATAATAATTTCATATTTTTAAATAGTGAATAGTTAAATAATTTTTAACAAGTTGAAAAAATAGCTTGTTTTTTTAATATGATTCGGCAAGAAAGAACAAGTTACGATTTCTGGATGGGCCAAGTTCAAATTTGGTGACTTCTCAACAATTCCCGTATACTCGTAATGAATGCGTTTTCGGTTATTTTTAGATTGTTTTTTTTAAACATGAATAAAAGCAAACTGTAAAACAGCTTCCATCATTGACATTTAACGTTTTTATCTTTACTTATCTATTAGTAGTTACTAAAATTTTATTTGTATGCGATCTGTAGCGATAAGTACTGAACTATCCATGTTTTTATTTATTGATATTTCAGAATTCAATTTTTTTTATAAATATGTCATTAATCCCATTTTATTTATATTTTCTATATTTTTTACATAATATACATTTTATACAGCAATTGTTTCATGTAGAAAACTATTATATTTTACGTATAGAAATAGTTATTTGAACTACAAGTGGCGTTAAGTGAACTTTTTTCATAATCGAAGTTGCTTTGGCTACGACGCTTCTAAACAAACAAAATCAGTATAAAATTTTTGATTATAAACCCACTTTTTAATCGGTACAATAAGTGTAGAATAAGCAACTACAATTTTGATTTATAAAAAAAAAATAAAAATTTAATCTTATTTATTTTATGTAATTTATGAGTAATAATATTTGAACGTATTTGTATACTTTCGTAACGGTTAAAAAATTCCCTTTTTAAATTTATCATCAGAAAAGCTATTAGTTATATTAAAAAGGTTTGTGTTTGCACCAAATTTCATTCAAATCAAATATTTCAAAAATAATAAAATTTCAAGATGAACAAAATTAAAAGTTGAATTAAAATGCTTCAAGTTCTAAAAACTAAAGTACTAGTAGTTTTTTTAAAGCAAGCTGTATAATAAGTAATGTACATTACCGTTATATGTATATGTAGATCGCTTCCTAAAAAATATTGGGACGTTTTTTATAAATTAGTAAAAAACAACATTCACGCAATTGTTGTTAGATTAATTATAGAAAATTATTTAATAAATCTTTACGTTTTGATTATCTAATTCATTTCTTATAGATTTTTTTTGTTACATAAAACCGCAATCTTGAACAGAAATGCGATTAGAGGCGTTTTATATATTTTCTCGTTTTCCTTAATTGATTCAATCAAATAGTTGTTTTTTAGCAAATTGTATTAATGCGATTTAAGATATTTCCTCAATTTTACTAAATTGCTGATTAATTTTTTTCTGTAGAATTTCAATAATATGTATTAAATTGTCGAATGATTCTAATAATTAATTACATAAATTGAAATCTTTGCTGTTATTTAGATCACTTGCTTAATCTTTGTAGAATTTTATTCTTTAATATAACGAATAATTTAAGTGTTCAATTAGTTTATAGTAAATTGTTTAAATTAATCAATTGCTTTTTTAATTAATTGTTAGTAGTGGTTTAGTATAATAATCGTTTAAATGCCTGATGATACACCGTTAATGTTGAAATTCAAAATGTTTGTTAAATTTATCTATTTCCTTTGGCATTAATAATTGGATTAGTAAAGTAATTAATTTATACCCTTGCAATATATTTTCGTTGACATGTGTAAAAGTTAATTTGGAACTTTTTAATCTTTGCTGATTTGTTTGACACTTTTGTGTTCTATAATTAACTGTGGTAATTTATACGAATTTACGATATTAGTTAAGGTCAATCGATAATATATTATAAGATTATTGTAAAACCTTCTGCTAAATACAATTAAAAAGCACGTGTTGCAAAAACTCTTTAAGACAAAACTTTTTTATAGTACTAAAACTAAAATTTATTCTTAAACGCGCTCTATCCAAATAAGAAACTTTTTAATTAAAATTTTTTAATTAAAAGTAAGTGATATTTTTTTGTTTTAACCACTGCTTTTATTACGTGTGTATAGTATTGAAGTTGCTAGATTAGCTATCATTTGGTTAACTGTAAACTGTTAAAGACTTTTGAGTCAAAGAAAGTACCGTTTTTTCTACATAGGTACTTTCATTTGTACACATTTGACAATCATTAAAACTTGTTTTTTTCTAATATAATTAAACCATTAAAGATGTTATTTTATAACAGTTTTTATTTAAATGATACTTTCAACATCTTACATCTTAGCAACATTTCAATTTCAATTCAGCATTGTTGCCTAAGTATTTACTAAAAGAAAGAAAATTGTATGCATTGAATTTTTCTTTTAAGTAAAGGTATTTATACATATTTCATTTTCAAAAATTGAACGTTAAGATCTTTTTATAACGATGTTTTTGGAACATGTGTTAATTAAAATAGAATGTTTTAGTTTTATTGCTGACAGCATATGTAGTAAACATCTACATTTATAAGTAAATACATGCAAATTATTAATACTTGTTTTATTTATGCTTAGAAGAAAATAGTGTATAAGTATAATTGTACAATTCGTGCGACGCGTATGAACCATATAAACACAGCAATTAAACTAAATAATTTTTAATGTAAAATATCTAAGACGTACACTAACGGTAATTTAAATAGTCACCAAAAGGGAAGTGCAAATACCCAAGAATTTTAAATGTCAAAACACAAAGTTTATTTATTTATTTACTGATTTATTTGGCAATTTAGTAGGCATTTAACTAACAATAAACAAATAAGTACTTAAAGCAAGCAAATTAAAGGTAACAATAATTTAAAATAAAAAACGCATTGGTTAGTTTAGTACAGTGTCAACAATTTTGATGTGAGTATTGTTCATAGTTTCCACAGGATTCCAATAAGTTTTGATAAGATATTGTTTTGTAATTTAAGTTGAATTCTAATATTAGATAAATGTTGATTATAAGAAAATGCTTTATTTGGTAGGTGTGAGTTGTAAGAGAAGATTACCTTATTAAGCAGGACAAACTGTAAACACAGTTACGTTAATTTGCTTATTGTTTAAGTAAAAATATGGTGTTTCCGTTTTGCTGCTTTTAGTTACTACTGCGAAAAATACTTAGCTGCATCTATGGACAGATTCTCTTGGAAAGTTGACAAAATAAAGGTTTGAGTAATAATGCAAATATTATCAACGTAAATAATATAAACATTATAGTTACGAAAGCCAACAATAATTAACATTTTCAAACTATTCCTTTAGGTAAGCATAAAAAAGCTAAAACTCTTGATTTAATATGGAATTCTACATCAGATTATCTATTATACAACGTTCCTGGCAATTTTTATACAACAGCACTAAACTAAACGGGAAATTCTTTTAATAGTTACTCTGATTTTTGACCCATTAGAGTTATTGACCCTATTTATTATATTACGAAACATTTTAACTCAGAGATTATGCCAATTAAAATTGTCTTGGGCTAAAAACATTCCTGAAAATGTTAATTGTCAATGGCAACTATATAAAACAAATTGACTTATCTTTTAGAACTTAAATCAAGTAGTGTTTCAACTTTATTAAAAATTAAAAATTCTACGATTATTAACAAATACTCTACTTTAACAAGATTAATAAGTATTGTCTGGATTTTTTTTCAAAATAAATTGTGCAATATAGATGTCGTCACGGTGTTACAGGTTGCGTCTTATTTGCTTACATAAGAATACTACTCCAAAAAATAAATATTACATATAAATATTCGTTAGTGGTGCCACATGGTGCCAAAGTGTAGAATAGATTTAAAACAAAAAATTAGCTATCAATCTAAACCAATTCCTCAACACACGTCAATAAAATATTTGTAAATAATTTAAAAAATTTAATAAAAACCCACAAACTTTAGGCAATACCCCAGTTTAATATATGAAATTTGAAAATGAAAAGTCGTAATATGTGACTATAGTCGGATTTTTAAAGTGGCGTTTTTCGGATTAAAAGTTTAAACGCCTACAGAAACAGACAAACGTTCTCTTTCTCTTTTCGTTTTATTATTTAAATGACAACTTTGTAACCTCTACAAAGACAATAATTAATTCACGTAATTCTACGGCATGAATATGCTTTCTTAATGTAAGAGAAAGGCGGCGCCAGAACAATAAAACGTAGAAAAGCCACCTTGAAAGAAGGTTTCTTCTAAACACTCCAAATGAGTACAATAACACAATTCCACTGGTCATCAATTCGAAAAAAGCACCTGGTTTCGACTTGTTAACTGGAGCCATACTTAAAAATTTTATGGAAAACCTTTGGTAATGTTAACTACATTAATTAATGCTAATCCGATTCAATCATGTTCCAGTATCAAGGAAAATATCTGATGTAATTATGCTACTAAAACCTGGCAAAAACCACAACAAAGTAGAATCATATCGCTTAATTGTACTGTTGCCAATTATGTCAAAATTGTTCAAAAAGCTAATTCTAAAACGTCTCAAACGCATTATCGAAAAATATCAACTTATCCCAATAAGTCTGGCTATCGTAGTAAACATTCAACAATCGATCAGAACAAAAAAATAGCTGACTTCATAGAAAAATCACTTAAAGATAAAAAAAAGTATGCTCCGCGATATTTATAGACATTGCGCAAACCTTCGACCGGGTATAGCACACCGGCTTGCTACACAAACTAAAATCAACTTTACCCTATCGCTATTATAAACTTATTAAATCGTACCTAAGCGAATGAAAAGTTCGCATTAAACATGAAGATGCGTACTTAGAACTAAGAGAAATTCAAGTCGGGGTGCCCTAAGAACGTGTCTTGGGTCCAGTGCTGCATTTCTTGTAGATCAATGACAAGCCAAAAACAAAAAATTGCACGATTGCTACATTTTCAGATGAAACGGCAGTGATGGAATTATTATATAACATTATTATTATATATTATCCGTCGTTCATAAGCTTATATACCAAGTATATTTTGTTTTCAAATCAAATAAAAGGAAGTAGTGAATGTTACTACTTGTGGCAAAGAATTGTCGGTTAGGTAAGTTTTTGTGCTCATATTTTACTTTTTTTTTGATTCATTATTATCACTGTCAATTGTCGACTTATTTCGCAACTGCACAGTAGAAGAAGTAATATTTATATTTAAATTAGAATCAATCACTTATAATGTTTGTTAGCAATTGAATATAATAAGTTGTATAGTGTGTTGCCTAAACGAAAAGGCAGTGATATTACTATATTAGTCGACGAATCTATAATCGTTATTTAATTTTTATTCTCTCTTGTTGAAAATAAATATGTTGTTAGAATCTGTTTTTTTTTGTAAATGTTTCTTTCAGTGATAGACAAATTTAAGCAATATTCTTACTGGGTGTTACTTGTTCTGGAACTTTTTTTAACTTATTGTATAATTAGCACACCGAGATTGCGACCCGCCTGCCGGATCAAACTGAGTTAGTCGCTTGCCTTTAAGTTACAAAAAAATTATCGTAACAATGTTCTTGTGTTATAGCTTTACAAGAATTATAAATTTGAGCATACAGTTGTTCTATAGTTTTTCATTGGTTAAATAGCTCTTCTATGGGGTTTAAAAAACTTTAAGGGGATAAAAATACTGGTACATGATTATAAGCGTCTTTCGGCTTAGACCGCGTCGTAGATAATAACTCAGACTTTTTAAGCTTGATCCTAGTCCCTCCTTGAGAGCCGAAACATGAAGTAGAACTTTATCCTTTGCAGTATTGTCGTTCGTGAACCCAAACAAACTGACGTTTTGCATGACATTGCAGCTTACATCTTCAGAGTAGTAAATGTCAGTGACATTAAAGTTATGTTGTCATAAAACCACTTTGAAGTGATATGTACACGTTTGTATTGACTTCCTATACCCTATTCAATAACTATGAAGAGCGATTGCAAAACATTGATTTACACTGCTAAAAGCCACCAGATAATTAACCAAATAATTTGAGGCGGTAAATTCAAAAGCAGTAGGCATTTATAATTTTAGAAATTAAATGTACGTATAAACATGTATTTGTAGTAACTCTGGTTTAAACTAAATTGCTATATATTGCTATCAATTGGTCATAGTAAAATTCAGAACATGTTTATTAACGTAAATCATAATGAAAGTAACAAAATGACTCATAATAGAGAATCATACAATTTTAAATACATTAAAAAGTAATTCCAAAACATGCAAACTACTCAATGTTAGATTCGGATTGAAGTCGTATCATCATTCATAAACATTATCAGCGATTCTATTAAATCATCGACTATTTCATTCTGTTGATCCTTGTGTAGATGTATTAAGGGTAAAAGTTTCGACCAAACAATGTCTCATTTAAATATGATAGTTTCATTTTCGAAAAAGAATCCGTGTACTATTCTTTGAATATTATTTTTAACTGTTTTGTTAAGTTGGTCGCCACAATGTTGAAGACTTCCTGTAACTTTGTATTCTTTTAAAATACGATACACAATTGATCTTGCAATGCCTACAAAAAATTTACAAGTTAGAACTTCCAATTTATATCGTAAACAAAACATACATGCTACTTTGGAGATTATACAATAACAACAGTTTTACATCTTCAGCCATAATTTGCTTGCACATATTAATTATGCACTGCTAAGTTTAGTCGTTTATTGAAACACACAACTGGTACTCGGCATTGCGGAATCTATCAAATATCGTAATACAAAATTTTTAGTACACAGAAAAACTTTTGAACTAAATACGTGAACGTAGAGATTTACAACGTAAGAATAATACAAACGTTATAAGACGATAGAAAAGCAAAATGGAGTGGTAAACAAACAATAGTATTTGCAGCTGTGTAAAAAGGGTTGTAATTTGGCCAATATGATTGCAGGAATTGAGCGCGATAAATTTAAATCACTCCTAGTTATTAAATGAAGTATAGTATGCTATAATTTTTTTGAAATTTTTTTCGTCGATTTCATTAAATATATAACCGAAATATGGCAAATTAAGCTTATGTTGTCATATTGACTAACCCCTATATTTGTGCACCTCGATATTGCTTCCCCCTTTAGCAAATCAGTAAAAATTATTATTTTTAACGTATCATGCTATTCTTTCAATATATAGACATTTTTTCTTAAAAGAATTGTCGCCGTCAGGATTCGAACCTAGATTATATTTGTGAATTTATTTTAAATTATAAATAAAATATCTAATCAACTGTTAATGTTAGAATTTTTTTTATTGAAATAAATTGTTATAAGAAAATGTAAACATAATAAGGATAATTTACGTACGTTAATGTTAGAAACATTTTTATCTGAATAAACTGTAAAAAAAAACTATCTCTATAAGAAACTATAAAAATAATTCGAATCATTTACATACCTACAAAATCATATAAGAAAACTGTTAAAAACGGCGGATACACCCACTTCCGGTTTTTTTATCAGGCCCATCTTTTGATAGAACCGAGTCAATAAAAAAAGTCAGCTAAATACCAAATTTCAAGGTATTAGGATTTTTGGTTCGAGAGTTATCGCGGGTACATCGTTACACATAGACAGACACACACACACCCAAAGTCTTTTTGTTAAAAATACATTTTTCTGATTCAAGAGACCTTGAAACGTAAAATTATGCAAAAAATTGCGGTATCGTTATACGTTCCTTATAAGAAAGTAAAAATTGTGTAATACAACAGTAGCCTTTACTATATCTTTACATGTGTAGACATCAGCTATAATAAATCGTCAACGGTTGAAAAGAATTTCAAACGTATTTTCTATAGTTTTCCTTGCTCTTGAAAAGCGGTAGTAATATATTCTATGTTGAACGCCTAATGGTTTTCCTGGATATGGACGCATTATATGTTCAGTTAGAGGAAATGCACCATCTGCTACAAAAAGAAGTAGTTACCTAATTTCGCTGTTTGGTAGATTTTGGTAAGCTGGTAGAGATATTGTCTTATTAAAAACAGATTGTCCAGATTCTGATGCCCTAAACACAACAGAATCGTGATTACTCGTTGCAGCTCCAACCTCAATCAGAAGCCTTACGGTATGCCATTAGAACTATACTGTAATGCTTTTTATAACTAAAAAATGTTGAATCAGCATGTAGAGGTGTTTGAATGTTTATATGTTTGCCGTCAATGGCATCTACACAATTTAGCATATTCCATCTTTTACATTATCCTTCAGCTATTAAGCTCCATTCTTTTGTTGATGGTACTTTTAAAATCAATCGTGCTAATACGCCTCTGACAAAAACCTAAAAAAGCTGTATAAAGCGTTCTGTAAAGTAAAAACTACTACTACTTATTGCAGTGTTGTAATTAATCTATGTGCAGACAACAAGAAATTTTTTTGATATATTTTTTTAACTTGTTTTCAACTAAGTTCAACAAATTGTGGAACATTTTTGGAGTCATTTTCGTGTACTGAAAAAGTTAGGAACGTCTTCACCCAACATACTTTTTAATAAATTATTGAATAATCCTTTTTCGTTTCTGACTATTAATTGGTCTAACAGCATATCTTCTTTTTCTTTTTTTAATAAACTTACAATATGTAATGGTGGATTATACGTGTATTGTGGGATAAGGGATAATACTATCAACATTAGCATATGTAAAATCTCTTCATCACTGTCGTCTGTATTAGGTCTAAACCAATTGTTTATGTCCATTTTGATATAGACCCATAAAGCCACAATTAAACAGATTATTTAAAAATATTCTGCTCCAACCTCTAGCCCTACTTTTAAAAAAAAACGAAGATAGTGCGCATGTTTAAATACTATATTGGTTATTTCATACTTTACTTGTGGTTGTATGAATTGGTACTTTTTACTTGATAATTGTTACTTGTTAATTATTACTTCAATTTTTAATTTTATCTGCATAAATCCAAAATTACATCAAATTGCAAATTTGTATGTGTTAATATTTAGGTTTATATATTGGAGATTATTTACTTTAACTGTTATTTTTTTTACAGTTAAACCATATAACCATCGATTCTCTAGTATTTCGACTACATAGTAACGCCACAGTTATATTGTTGGTTACTTTTTCAATTGCCATTACAACGCGACAGTATGTGGGTAATCCGATTGACTGCGTTCACACAAGGTATGTAACATTGCATAATACATAATTACAGATAATTATTTAATTATTTCTATATTTTTACAAAATCAAAAAAAAATGTATTTATAAACGGTTTTTTATCTTAACCATTTCATTGCGAAGAAAATTTTTGCAGTAATGCGCAATAAACGGGGAAAATTGGGCATTGCGGTAACGCCCGTTTCCCGTTATATACAAGTCAGGTACGGACGTGTATGCCCGGTTCCCGAAACGACAGGTTAAATTGTGTAGGCATTTTTTCATTATTTTCTTTTAGAAATATCTTGCACTATAGAAAGTACACATTTTTAAAATTACAAATAACCTATAATAATTTCAAAAAAAAAATTCTTAACACTATCCCAAAATACAGATAAGATTAGAAATTTTTCACTGTGTAATAATATTCAAAACAATTAGGAATATACAATGGAACATCACACGGTGAACAGAAGAACGAAGTTTCCTTTTGTTTTTTTTTGATCAACTTATGCAACGCCTACGTTTTTGCTTCTGGGTTTTTTCATTCTTTGGAAGTTGTTCAAGAAAATGTCTTAGAGTGAGTCTCAGTGGAGAATCACCATCTAGGCTCCTTTTACTTATAGTGCGTGGTTTATCTTTATGGTACTCCTTAACAAGTTCTTGTACTAACTTTAGTTGAAAATCTGCTACTGGTATGTTTTCAGCAGTCTTCAGTTTGTGTAAAGCAAGCGCATTCAAAAGTGTCATATCAACTATGTGAAAAAACACTTTTTTGTACCATTTAATACTTTTTCTTACTGACTCAATGGAACTTTGCAGCATATCTGTGCGATCTAAGGCACACATATTTTGATTGTAATCTATGACAAATTTTGACTTGTGTATAGTTTCTTAGATAGTTCGATTTTTTTCCGTTCGCACTATCTGTGGCGTATTATAGGTTTAAAGCATTCTAACTTTCTTTTTGTCTTGCCATTTTAGAGCCAGCAAGTTGTCAGTTGAAAAATATATTATTTTGCCTGTATTTTCGAGTTTGCTTTACTGTGCCGCAAGCATTTGTTTGTCGGCAGTGCAAAAATTGTAGAACACAGGACTCGTATACCAATTATCGGTATATAATGTTTTCCAGATATGCCAGCTTCTTGGTGAACTTTCTGAATGTCACTTTGTTTGCCACAGTAAATGATAAAGTCAAAAATGTAGCCGGTTTCACAATCACGCAAGACAAAAAAATTTATTCCAAATCTGTCTTTTTGAAATAATGTATTGAAGGAAAGTCTCTTTTTGAATAACATTACTTTTATCAATACATACATTTTAAAAAAAAGATAAAATATGTCAGAGTATGCCTTTTTTACATGGTTCAATAATATCTTGATTTGGAATAATTTTTCATTTCAGTCGATGTTGTTGTTATCGGAAAAGTGGAAAACTGACAAAATTGACATGTATCGGTCTAGTAATCCAGAATTTTAAGTTTTCTTACTTGAGGCATCAATAATGACAAGGAAATGAATAAGTAAATTTTATGTACTTCTATAGCGGACCACTTCTTTTTATGTGTTTGTGTTGTGTTTTTGGCGGTAAAACAAATCTGATTGATTCACAACGGCGGTTATCATTTCTTCCGAGAAAAATAATTGAAAACATTCCAACACTAAAGAATTATCTTGCAAGGTTCAACTCGTACAACCAACATCATTTTTTTTGAAGGGATGTATGTTAGGTTGAAAATCAGTTTTCTTCCAGTTGAATCCGCGGTCTATTTTATTTTTTTGGTTGTAGTGGCAGCGGCATCTGGTACTAAATTGAAATGCTCCTGCGTTATTATCATCGTCTTTCGAATCATCAGATGATTCAACTTCTGAGCCGATCTTTTCGAAAACTACGTCACTGCTAAAGCCTGATGATTCGCCAAAATCATTTTTTCTTTACTGGCATAAAACAACTCTTTAACTTGCTTGTCATTGAGAAATTGTCAAGCCATTTTGGTTTAAATTATGACAGATAGAAAAAGCTTATTATACTACTAACGAAACTGCTACTTCGGTACTCACTAATGCACAAAAAAATGGCAAGTACAATCTTAAAATCCTGTTGAATCCTATTAAATCGAATGTGCAGAATTTAATATACATAGGCGGTAACGGCCGGGTCCCGCAATAAATGCGTTAAAAACTCGTGCGTGAAAACCTGTGTCTCGCGTATTTGATATAGATATATTTTGCCGGTATACCCGGTTCCCGCAATGAAAGGGTTAATAATACATTTTTTTTAAAATAAATAATTGTAAAATGAATTAAAAAACTCTAACGTTAATAAAATATTTTGACAGCAATTAATGCATTTGATTTGTAGTTAATTAATTGAACTTATTAAATTTAGTTTTGTGTTTCCGTTATTGCATTTATAGTGTTATTTTTTTGGTAAAATTGAAACATTCTCCGTAGACCATGTAATAACTAGCAGACACGTTTATTGTAAACGATCGACTGTTAAATTACGAATTAATTACTACCTTATTGTATTTTGCGTTTAATCTATGTTCAATAAAAATAAACGTTTTAACTTTTTTATTTTTAATTCTTACTTTAAAGGTGTTCATCTGAACGTTAAAAACTGCATTACTATTAAGAACAATAATTATTATCACGTGTTACTAAATAATTCATACAATTTCTTAAAGAATTAAACTTTTTTTTATATTATTAAATCTTAAAATATAGTTAAAAAGTTAAAATTAAAAAAAATCTTTTTTATAACATAAATATTGTAGCGAATATAAAATTTAATTCATTTCTAGTATTTACACGATCATAATAAATATAAATAATTTACTAAAATGACACACACTACAACAAACTAAGTAAAATACCGAACTAACAAAAAAAAGTATATTATAGAACAAGCTTGGGAAGTGTATTATTATAACCCAAGTGACATATTATATAGCAAAACGCAAAGCGTGTAGAGATATAAGTCGCACAGATTCTAATAGTCTCCTCAATCGTGGTCTATAATGAAATTTTTCCACTACTAGAATTATTAAAATCTTTTTAAATGTTCCTAAACCATATTTAGAATATAAGATTATTAATTAATTAATTAAAATTCAAGTGAGTGCTTTGTTTTGTGATTATGCCAGTTGTCACTAGTTTAATGCAATCAATTATGACGTTGAATAATCTTCTTAACACTGCTGACTTTGAATTATTGAAATAACTCCCTTATGATTTGTTTGTACCGCTTTTATACATTTTAGCTGCCTTTCGAGAATTTTTCTATATTTTTCCGTGAACGTTCTAGAAACGGATAAAAACCGCGTGAACGCTCTCAAACTTGAGAACAATTTTTCCAATGTTTCAATACGTTCAAAAGACAACAATCATTAAAATATTTTATTGTTTTTAGCTGTCATCAATTCTAACTTTTCGCTGTTGTAAACTGCCTTTGGCAGTTTTTGCTCACTTGTGAGTCACTTGTCAACATAAACGTCAAACTACTTTTGAGAGATTTTGATATTTTGGGAGCTTCTCAGTCTGTGTTCGAACAATAAAATGTTGTATTTAACTTGTTCTTCTATAAATTGGACTTTTAAAAACGATGAATTCACACAAAACTTGTTAAATAAATAACTATTAACGCTTGTTGTCAATAGCAACGACTGCAACACAAACAAAGATTTAAAACGTCAGGTTGATTTCAATATTTAAGTATGTACAGTTGTGATTGAGTTTTTTGAATAACTAACTGTAAAGCTATAATGGAAAGCAGTGATAACAATATCTAGAATACTTAACCCAAAATTAGAGATGTTGCAGAAAGTGTCTCCTTAAATTTACTGCCCGAAAAATGGAAATACATGTATGAGAAGCAATACGATACCTTTATAATGTGGTGTAAAGCAAAAAATACATGGAAATTTTATAAAACGTATTTCTCGTCTGATAAAGCAAAAACACAGAAATTATTCTCATTATGATTAACGTAATCTCTAATAAAAAGCCCTTTTATCTGCCAAGAATGACATGAAATTAAATAGTTTTACAAAGCTGAAGTCATATTTAAAAAAGAAACCTGTAAGATATTGACCAAAGCAATTAAAAACCTTTAGCAAAAGTACAATATACGAATTCCTAATTAATACTTTTGATAAAATTTATTTAGCTAGAAAGGTAAAGTTTGCTTTGATGTGATTTGTATCCCTCGGTTGTTAATTGTTGAAATTTCTGGTGCTTGTAGACGTGATGAACTGGTTAAAATGAATGTAATAAATCTTGAAGATAAAGAATCCTTTATAATAATCAATATACCTAATTTTAAAACCGAGAGAAGTAGAACATTTATGGCGATAAATAACAATCAAGAAAGTTACAATGATTACTCAGTGTTTTACAGAAAACATATTAGATTAAGATCTAAGCAAAAAAACACCGCTAAAATTATTTTTAAATTACGATCAAAGCAGGTATTTTAATCAACCTATAGGCATGAATACCATTGCAAAAATGCCAATAGATATAACCATATAGCTTAATTTATCCGATATCGATTCATACACAAGACACTGATTTATATAGATGATTATTAGCTACTTTGTTAGTTAAAGTAAGAAGCAATATCACACGGCTAAAGCGGTATGGAAGTTGGAAGAGTTTGTCGGTTGCAGAAGGTTACATCGATGATAACATTAATACAGAAAATCAAACATCAAAGAAAATTTTTTCATGACCTTCCAACTTACAATTATCTAAATATGGAAATTGCAATAATCAAAATATTGAAACTTTTAAGAAAAACCCGGACTAGACTATTGGATTAAGAATGTTTATCAAAGATAGTTAAAACTGCACTATTAATTTTGATATTACAAATAACCTGTTTCATATTCTATCGAGTGTTCTACAATACATTTTATTGCTTTATAATACTTAGTTTTATTGTTGTTATTTGTTGTTTGTAAAAAAATTATAAAATCTTATTTACCTGTAGTGGAACTTGACACCTACTATTATATGTAAGACTCAAAACGTATACACTTAGCTGTGGAGTAAATCACCTATTATCATCTATGAACTTCTTAAAACGCCTCAAATATTCTCAAGCGTTGAAAATGTTTTATCGCTCTATCTTTAAGCCTGTTCTACCCTATAACAGTAAGCTGACGCGACACATATAAAAAAATCGTACGGTTTGGTGACTAAATAGAAAATTGAGCGTTGGTGGTAATCTGCTGGTGTTTTGAATAGGTCTTGTCACCTCAGTCGTAATTACAAACCCAGTTATTCTAGAACCTTTGTGCATACCCGTGAACCGATCAAAGTTTATTCTATTAGTTTGATTTTGGTTTCTGCTAGTTATAACTCTCATTGGGACCTAGTTTTGGGAACTGTTATCGCCAGCAAACAAAATACTGTTTACGACGTCATTAATGATTTGCAGAGCTTTATAATGGCGTTTCCATTCTTTTTTGTATTGTATAACAACATCATACCTAGTCTTTAACTTATCGCTGGTCATTTGAGTGCTTTTTTGAACCGTTTTATGTACTTTGTCTAGCCTTTTTATAATTTTGCTGACGTAATCTTGTCGAGCATTTTTTTCCTCCGGTTTTTGTCTAAATTGAAGGTTAAATAGTAGTAGTATTTTGCAACCAAACATGACAAAGGATAGTGTTTGACCTGTGCTTTTGTAAACCAATAATCGGTATGCCATTAAAAACAATGTTTAAACACTATGTTGGATGAGTACTTTCCTATTGTTTGATCTATCCATTTTACCATGCCATTAGACTGAAGATGGAAATGTGTTGTCTTAGCGTGCAAACCTGTTGAAGCACAGAAGACCCAAAGTTTGGGTCTTGGTAAGAATCTAATTTTAACAAAACACCAAACCGATGAAACGCTCTTTCACCAAAACGTTTGAAACACAGTTTCCATTTTTTTTATATAACTTAAAATTGGTGAAGTGACTAGGGCCAGTTTTAGTTCATAAAAAGTTTTTTACAGTTTTTATTTTATATGAATTATGTTTTTTCTTCAGTCAATTTTTAATTAATTTAAATTAAAAAATAAAACTACATCACAGATACAGTAGTTATTTATTTAACGAGTTCCTGTGTAAATTGAGCGTTTTTCTTCACGAATGGGCATTTTAAAACCTGAGTGAAACAAGGGCTTAAAATGTTAAAATTTAGACATGAACGAATTGAATATAACATTTTATTGTTTGAGTTATAAGACCCACGAAGTCTCAAAACCTTTTAAAAATTGTTTGATGTCTATGTTGACAAGTGCGCAAAAACTATCAACGATAAAGTGAAATTTACGACAGTTGAGAACTAAATTATTGTATTTGTAATCACTTACTTTTGGCTACTACAACCAAGAATAAGCAATTTATACACAAACCATCTACAATGACTGAAACTAAATTTTAATTACAATAATGTTTATGAATAATAAGACATAAGAGAGACTAATCCAATAGTGGTGATGGAATCGGCCGCTGCCCTTTTGCTTTCGCCTTTTCGCCACGGTCGGTTCGCCAGCAGCACGTTTCGACTCGAAATCCTTTTGCCAATTGCCAAATGCGCTAGAGGTCGTTTCGCCAAAAGAAAATACTTATTTATGTATTATGACATGAAATAATTTTTTTGAGATCTAATTTCACAATACATCAGTTCAAAAATTATTTATCATTAAAACAGATTTCATTTCTTTGCGAAATCAATATATCTATTTAATTCGCATATATAGATAGCGTTGTGCATTTTTTTGCGTTTTTGTGTTTTTGCAAAAACTTTTTTCTTAACACCACACAGTTTACATGTATTGAACGTTTTTTAGATTTAGCTAAATGTATATAGTATTTAATACATGTAAAGAGGATTACGTTAATGACGTAGTAAACTGGTCAATAACGTACTTATTCTGAATGTAAATTCATATAACAATTATTTATATAGAGATAAAAAGCACTATTACTCTTAACTTAAAATCTACGGAATAATTGAGGCAAAAATTTTAAACAAATTTATTTCAATAATAAGAAATAATTAAGTTTTTATAAAATTATATCAAAAATTTTGAGAATTAGAGGTTGAATCAAGCTAGACCGAGCCGAAACTAAAAACTATAACCGGCCCGAAACCAGGCTCCAATAATTTTTTTATGGCCCGGCCCGGTAACCGACCTGAAATCGGACCAAAACCTGACTTTTTAATCTGTAAACTGTTGTATGATAAAGTTACGTTTTTACTTGTCGATAACCTAAGATTCGGGCTATAGCTCACTCGAATACCAGGAAAGGATTTGATTGTATTTTTTAGATTGAGCATTACCTCGATTTTGAAATATTGTTGTCTCGAAAAGTCTTGCTTGTTGGAGCGACTTCAAAAAACAAATAGTCGATGTAGGTAAACCAAATGTGTGTTAAACAGTTAGTAAACCTGTATACAAGCAATACAGAATTATACAGCTATATTTACAAAACCAACTCTTATAGTAAAGAACGAATTTACGCTTAGTTGCTTCGTGGTCTGCGCTTTGATACGAAAATCTGAGAAAACATCTAGTGGAATAATCCCTTCCAAATTTTTAACGGTGATAAATTAAAATCAACAAATTGTAATACATATCAAAGTAAAATTATTCGTTTTCAGAAAATATTTACCAATAAAACAAAAGATCTTAATTTCATCTGAAAATCACGTTCTAATGAGACACGTCGGAGTTAGGAATAATAAGCACACTTTCTTTTAGCTATAACAAAAATAAAGCTAAGCAAGTCAAACGTTTTATAACGTATGTATGTTTTATATTGCCATTTCCGTTTAGGCAATTAAAATAGTTATTAAAATATAATTTCTGATTTAATTAAATTAAATTAATTCGTACATAAACATATTGAAAAACAATATACCTTTAGCGATATAAGGGCGAATTATTAAGTTTCTGTTTCTTTTTACTACTCCTGCGCGCCGTGTGGCGGTTAAGATGTTTTTGTAACTAAATGTTAGAGGTCGCTACACTACCCCCTTCTCTAGTGAGAACGGCACAAATAATAATAATTACATATAGGATAGAAAAAGCTTACAGATTAATTTACAAAAAATATTAAAATTATTAGACTGACAAAATAATTTTACAAGTTGTTAAATTTTTTATGAATCGAACAGTTTGTCCTGATTTCGTAGTCTTCTTGGTGTCCGGAGTGGAGGTTGTGTCGTCGTCACTGCTATCAAGTCGCGTGGCACGCCCCTGGTGATCGTTATTTGTTGATTGTTGGTTAACCTCACTTCCAATTTCTTCATCTTGATCTACGTATGCGATTTTCAAACGAGCTATTGATATTTGTTGTTTTTTACCCTTAATTAGAAGAGTAAAATATTTGTCTGAAGTGTGTATCACTTCGTATGGCAGCTTTAATGGTTTCTGTACCCCTTCTGCACGAACAAACACAAATTTGGAAGAATGTAAATCTTTGGGTATGTATGTGTAACGATTATTGTTGTGAGTTGTGGTCCTTGAGTATTGCATTTTCTTCATATAGGCTTGCAATTGTGTAGCAAAATTTGTGTCTGCAGTACTTGTTGTTCTGACAATTGATGATTGATCAATGAGGTCACTCGGGAGTCTTAAGGTGGTTCCATACAACAGTTGTGCAACTGTTGAACTGATGTCAGCTTTGATATCGCTTCTTATGCCAAGTAGAACTAAGGGGAGTGCCTGTGTCTAAGAAACATCTTGGTACTTGATTGCCTACTTTAAACGTCGATGAAATCTCTCGACCAACCCATTAGAACTTGGATAGAAAGCAGTTGTTCGAATTCTGTTAATTCCAGTTAGGTTCCTTAGTGATGTGAACAAAGCAGATTCAAATTGGGTCCCTCCATCAGTAGTAATCGTAACTGGTATTCCAAATCTTGAGAGCCAGTGATCAACAAAGGCTTGTGCACAGGTGCTTCTGGCCAACGAGTAAAACAATCTATCATTGTTACCATGTATTGGAAACCCTCCGAAGGTGGGAGTGGTCCCACAATATCTAGGTGAACATGCGTGAAACGAGTATCTGTGTCTCGGAAAGTACCAAGAAAAGCCTTAATATGCCTGTGGAGCTTTGCTTTTTGGCAACTGATGCATTCTTTAACCCATCTCGCCGTTTCTTTCTTCATATTGGACCAAAAATGTTACTGGATTACTTGTTTTACGGTGTTTCTTACCTCAGTATGTGCTAAGTTGTGAACCAGTTTGACTACATTCCTTCGAAACTGTAGTGGTATGTAAAGCCTACTACTATTTGTTGTCTCATACCATAACATGATGTCGGACAATGGAGCTGCTTGTCTGGAAAAATTGTATTTATTCTCAGTCTTCACTTGTACTAGCTGCTCATCCGTTTCCCGTGCTTCCGAAAGTGCTCGTAAATCGAATTGGGGTGTTGTTACAGATTCTATGCGAGACAATTCATCTGCTGGAGAGTTTTCGTTGCCTGGAACAAATTCGATATGCGTGCTGAATTGCGATATAAAGTCAAGTTACCTAATTTGTCTGTGACTGCATTTATCCGTTTCTTTATGAAAGGCATACGATAAAAAGGTTTTTGGTCGCAATATATTATAAAATTTCTACCTTCTAGGTAATGTTGGAAATGAGATACTGTTCTGTAAATTGCCAACAACTCACGATCATACGTACTGTATTTTTGTTCAGTTGGTGTCAGCTTCTGCGAATAAAATGCTATGGGTTTAACTGTACCATATTCTACTTGCTGTAGAACCGCTCTAATGGCTGTGTTTGATGCGTCTGTAGCAATGCTGAGCTGTGCATGTGTTTTCGGATATGTTAATGCTGCAGCCTTTGCCAGATCTTGTTTGCAGATTTTAAATGCCTGTAGTGCTTGCTCATTCGGGTTGATTGATATGTTTCTTCTGGTACAGCCGTTTAACAAAGCATCTAGTGGTTTTTGGCTTTCAGCTGCTTTAGGTAACCATCTGCGATAGTAATTTACCATTCCAAGAAATCTCTGCAATTCTTTCGATGTCTTGGGAAAGTGTAAGCTTTGTATTACAGCAACTTTCTCGTTTAGGGGAGTTATACCTTCTGCTGATACTCGTACTCCTAAGAAGTCAATTTCGGCTACTCTAAATATGCATTTGTTTAGATTAATAACGATGCCATGTTGATTTAACCGTGCTAGCACTTGGTCTACGTGTTCTAGATGTTCTGCCTGTGTTGTCGAAGCAATAAGTATTTCATCCAGGTATGCATATACGAAGTGTAGTCCATGCAGGACTTGGTCGAAAAAACGCTGAAACGTTTGTGCTGCGTTTCTTAACCCGAATGGAGTACGTAGGAATTTAAATAGACCGAATGGACTGCATATCGCTGTTTTGGGCCGGTCAGATGGGTTCACCGGAATCTGGTAGTATGCCTTAACCAGGTCTAACGACGAGAATATTTTCTTACCACTTAGGTTATGTGTGAAATCCTGTATATGTGGAATCGGGTATCGACCAGGAACTGTGCCTATATTTAATAACCGAAAATTACCGCAAGCTCTCCAGTTTCCAGATTTCTTTTGGACCAAATGCAATGGACTCGACCATTGCAAAGAAGAAGGTTGTATTATTCCGGTTTCTAGCATCTCCTTGAATTCTTGACGTGCTATTTGATATTTTTCTGGTGCTAGTCTGCGTGGTTTGCTGTGTGTAAGTGGGCCGGTTGTTTCTATATGGTGAGCAACACTGTGTAGGGGGTCCCAAAGCTTGTTGGTAGGCCTAACGAGATCAGGGTATTTTCTTACCAACATTTGAAATGCTGCATCGGTCTCGACTAATGCGTGAATACCTGTTTCCCTTGTTTGTTTCACCGGGCACTGTACACTAAGGCTTGTTTGAATGTCAAGGAGTTTTTAGTTAGATATGTCCACCAATAACTTATAATATAAAATCTTATGCTTTCGCGGTTATGTTTATGATTATAACCGACTTTCGGCTTTGTTTGGGTTCACAAACGACAATACGGCAAAGGCTAGTTCTACTTCTTGTTTTGGTTCTCAAGAAGAGACTAGGACCAAGCCTACGTTTAACTACGACGCGGTCTAAGCCGAAAGTCGCTTATAATCATAATTTATAATATTTTAAAAAATCTGCACCAATAATGGCATCTGTCACATCTGCTATCACAAAAGTCCAAGAATCTGCCTTACGTAACCCTAAATCTAATACTATTGTTTTTTCACCGTAAGTCTTGATTCGCGCACCACTAGCCGATTGTAATTCAAACCGAGAGGTGTTGCTAGAGTATTTATCACGGAACTTAGATGGTAACACACTTAAGTCTGCACCAGTATCTATTAAGTATTTAATTTTTGATTTCTTATCGCTAATAAAAAGTCTATGATGTGAATTATATACACAGGCCGCTATTGCCCCTGTGTCGGCGTCACGTTTTTTGAATTGTAGGAACATGGTGGGTAACATCTTCTGGTCTTGTGTTTGTATCGTCTGTGGTACTAGCAATAGTCGTCTCTATTTCTACTTTTGCTTCTGGTTCTGTGTTGATAGTACTTGCTTCTACTCAAGTTTCGTTGCCGGGTCATCTTTGTTTCTAATGCGTCAATTCTTTTTATCAATTGACGAATAAGATCGTTTGACGTGTTGTCGGTAGATGGCGATTTTGACACTGCCGCTAGTAGTATGATGGCGCTTGTTGATGCTGTTTCCGGACATGCGCTTACCGGTGCAATTGCGGATGGCGATTTCTTTCAGGACCCTTTCATCTATTGCCTGTGGGGTACTTATCAATGACCGCATGTGTCGCAATAATTGCGATGGTTTACGGTTTCCTAATTCCAGACCTGCTATTAGTTGTTTTAACTTTTGGGTCTCTGTGAGGAATGTACGAGATATTATAGCATTCTTTAGGTCGGAATAGGGAGTGTCGCCTGTCGACTTGGTGATAATATCGGAAATTTCACTTGCAATTTCCGGTGGCAGCACTGATATAACGTAGTAAAATTTTGTATCTTCACGTGTTATTTTCGGGAAACTTAAATTGAATTTAGCCTCTGCCATGGAAAACCATAATTCGGCTTTGTTGCCCCAGAATGGTAGTAGCAACACTGTAGCTGCAGCTACTTGACTGGGTTGTGCTTCTTCTGCCATCTTGTACATTAAACACACGCCGTTTTTCGTTAACAAAAATTTGCGTTTTTTTTATCCCATCACGTCGGGGTCACCAATTTTAGCGATATAGGGGCGAATTATTAAGTTTTTGTTTCTTTTTACTACTCCTGCGCGCCGTGTGGCGGTTAAGATGTTTTTGTAACTAAATGTTTGAGGTCGCTACAAACCGTACTATTATTTTATTTGTTATATAATAGCTACTATTATACTATATATATTTTATTAATCAGCATGATTTTTCGGGCGGAATTGTGACCGTGAGCCCGACTGATATATACCCGAAACCTGGCCCAAATTTTTCTGTCGGGCGGGCGCGGGCAGCCCGAAATCCGCTCCAAATTCAAATCGGGCTTCTCTATTGAGAGGATACTTATCAAGAATGATTAGCAAACTTAAAAACAGATATTGAACTTAAAACTTAAATAATAATTACAATAATAGCCTTTATTTGTCATAACAACATTTTTTACAAAGAATTCGTATATTAAACATAAAACAAAAAAAAATCCTAAACCCTCCACCCCTAATCACTTCTCTATATACAAATACATCTACTACTACAACTCTTTCATAACATCTTTTTCTTTCTTCTTGTCCATGTATAATGTTTTCATTCTTTACCTCTCCAGCACATCTGAAGCAATTTACAATCTTCTCTTTCTTTTATTTGTTCTTCGTAACACATTGCTCTCTTCCCCGCCTGTACTCTTATCTTTTCTAACTTCATGTCCTCATCTACTATGTACTTTGGCGTCTCCCTTGCTAATCCTAACGTGCATTTCCAGTATATTTCTTGTACAATATCACACTCTTTATTAATTTGTTAAACAACCATCTTCCTGCTTCTATTTGCTTCCAAAACCCTCTCTCTCCTATACCCCACACCTGACCTACTATTCTATTACATTTCTTTGCCAACCACTTTATATGTGCATTATCTTTCTCTATCTGTTTTTTACTTAATATATTCCATAGTTTACTTCTATTTACATTATCAAACGCTGCTTTTATATCCAGAAGTAACGCAAAAACTTTTTCTCTGTTACTTACTTTTCACTTCTAATTCTTTGTTTACTGTCTGTTTCGCCTTTCTCCCTTTTCTAAATCCTATCTGCCAGTTTGGTAAGATTTTTTTCCTCCATTGCTCCTTCCAGTTTTTTTTTGAAAAACTGTCATATAAATCTTATATTCTACATTTGCCACACTTATACTTCTATAGTTTTTTACCTCTCTTCTGTCTCCTCTATTGTAAACTGGGTATATTATTGCTTCTTTTCAGTCATCCGGAAACCCTTCAGCAGATCTCTCTTTCGTTATCTCTCCTATATATTTCCATTGTTTTCTTTGCGTCCCATCCGTTCCTTTTGAGTTTTCTTTTTTTATTTTTCTTAATGCTTTTTCTATTTCTTGTTTCTGTATAGCCGTACTGCTACCTCCTCTTATTATCTTTTCTATTTTGAATTCACCCTTTCTCTCTTCTTCCCCCTCTAAGACCTATGCAATGTTCTCTCCATTTTCTCATGTCAATTTGTATCTACCCTTTTTTACCAATTTTTTTTTCTTATTCAAAAAACTCTATATGTCTCCTTCATTTTCTAACATTTTTATATGTTCCTCCAACTCTTTCCTATATTATTCTTTTCTCTTACCACGCTCTTTTCTATATTGTGATCTAAATCTTTTATATTCCTAAATATCCAGTTTTCCTTTTTTTTACTTTCTTATACCTCTTCTTACGTCCTTCCTAGTTTCCCTGCATTCCTTACTCCACCACTTCTTTTCTCTATACTCCTTTATGTTTATTTCTTGTATCTTTTCTTTTCTACTGCTTTATCCATTTTGTTAATCAGTTTTTTTACTCCTTCCTCTACTCCTTCCTCCATTCATAGTTCATTCTCAATTTTCTATAAACATTAATATTTTCATCTGTCCATACCTTTTTCTCCCCCTAAACTAAGTCTAAATTTTTCTTTCTCTCTTCCAACCTTTTAGCGTTACTGATGGCTGATGGTGAGAATTAAGTTTTTATCCCATTTTAAAACTTTCTATTTCATCCAAAACTTCGCTACTAACTATTACATAATGTATTATTGATTCTTCCTTTATATATGTATATTTTCCTGTATTCCCTTCCTCCATATTTCCGTTGAGTATAGTCTACCTCTTTCTTTCACATAACTTTAATAGCTCTCTACCTTGTTTGTTTAATGTATTACCCATCGTTACTCTTTTTATTGCTTTCATTTCTTGACCGTACACTGTTATCACTGTATATCTACCCTCATTTTGCATTCATACTTGGTTTACTACTATTCCTTGCTCTTGCTTTTTATTCTTCTCTTTTTCTACTACCCATTCTTCTCTTACTCCCAATATTATACCCCCTTGCGTTCTTCTTTTTTTTTACTTTTCTTGCCGCAAACTGTACATTCCCTCTATATCCCTCTGGTAAATTTACTTTCCATCTTTCCAAATCTTTTTCCTCTAGCCACGTTTCTACTAAACCCACAATGTCAAACCTTTCTATATACTTCCAAAATTTGGCTCCCTTATTTTTAAAACCTGCAACGTTCCAAAAAACTAAACCTATTTTCTTTGTTTTTTTCTTATCGTTTTCCTTGATCTTTGTCTGGTAGTCCCCATTTTTTTTATCTTTTACCCCTCTTATTTCTAGTTTTTTGGCCTTATTGTTTATAATTTAAGTTCTTTTACGTTCCAGAGCATCTTTTCTCTCTCAACTTATAATTTTATAAACCCTATTTTTGTTTTTTTCTTTCTTCCTTCCCTACTGGGGTCATATATTTATCTATTAATATCCTTGTTTCCCTTAGCCTTTTTTTTCTTTAATATTTCTAGCTTATCTTCTACGGAATCCAATTTTACTAGTATTAACCCTCTCGCTATTTTAATTCTTATACCTTTTTCCACTCCCAATTCATTTTTAAAAAAGTTATCTACTTGCTTTTTACGTTTTTGTCTTCCCTCTCGACCTCGTATCCCTCGTTTAACCAAGTTCTTTCTTCTCTTTTCTCTTTCCATTACTTCCATCCTTCTTTCCAAATTTTGTATTTTATCTTCCATGCTTTTATATTTTTTCTCTCACATATCGCATATCTCTCTTCGTTCTTCTCTTTCTTTTCCTAACTACTAATTCATTGTTTTCTTCCCTCATCTGCTTTATTTCTCTAATCATCTACTTACACATCTCCATTACTCCTTGCTTTTCCTTATCATTCTTTTCCTTTCTCGGGCTTCTTGTACAATTTCTTGTCGTTTGTTTTTCCTTTCCGATCCTGTCGATTCGGATTGTGACATAATTTTTTCAATGTTCAATTAAAACCCGCGACTAATATTGACTTGACGTTTAAACTAGTCCACGATATTCGCTCGCATTCGCACACGTTATCTGAACTCGCCTAAACCTTATCCGCAATAACATTAAACATGTCTTCAGTCAACCGCCTTCAAAACACCAATCCAAACTTTAAAAAAAAACTAAATTCAACTTACAGTGTCAGTTTAGTAGATATGGAGCGATTTTTTTCAATTTTTAATCACGTACTGAGAAGCGACATAATACAATTTATTTAGTTGTTAACTCTATGTTATACTTGTTTTGTAATATAACTTCAGTTAAACGAAGTTGTAATTATAGTAAATCGGCGGCTAAAGAACCAGTGGCGAATAAGTCATTGGCGAAATGTTTTCAGAGGCAAAGTAGTCTTCAGCGAAAGATCTTGGAATCGAAACAGAGGTGGCGATACGGCGGAGACGAACTGGCAAAAGCAAATCGTCATAGACACTGTTATATATATTTTTAGATGTATTTCTTTTACTGACAAACATATCTGAACGTGTAATTCTAACAACAGTTGCCATTTAAATTCTAATGTAACAGGATTAAATATTATTGATCTCTTGATATAATTTCATGGCTATTGCTATAAATATTCAAATTTAATTTTTTCAGTTATAAAAAAACTAGAACTAATTGTGTTTATTGTTTTAAATACAGAATTTTATATATTACTACATTTTTTCTTAAAATAAATTGAAAATTGTACATGTACACATATATATGTTATACTACTAGGTATCTACATAAATTATATTAAACCGATTAATTCTAATGCTAAAGTTAGAAAGAGAACTATGTATATAACTAAAAAGTGTTTGTAATTTATTAATTTTGTTTACTAGAGATATTCCAGAAGATGTTCTAAACACATACTGTTGGATCCATTCTACATATACTGTACTTCAGGAGATCAATAGAAATGGTCACATCTCTGCGTATCCCGGTGTATCAACTTCTATGAACAAAAACTCTACAAAGCTGCCGATTAAACAAGTTAAATACTATCAATGGGTTGCGTTCACATTATTCTTTCAGGTTTGTATACAAAACTGTATTTATTGAAGGAATTAAGTATATGCTTTCATTACGAGTTTTATGTGTATATTTTAAAATTTTAATGTAGTAATTTCTTGGAAATGGTTTAAATCGATTAATTTAAATTAATTTTTTTTTGTGTTTAAAGAAAATGTAACTAAACCAATACAGTATTTTAACAAAATAAGTAAAAGTCAATATTTGTTACACAGTTTTTTTTAGATTATTTGTCTCGTTACAAAATTTAGATATTTGTAGGATGGTTTTATTAAAAACACGGAATAATTTGATTTGAATTAAAATATTTAAACTAATTGCTTATTTTAAAAAACTAAATCAAATAAAATTAAAACAAAATTGTCAAACAGAAAAAATAAATCCATTTCAATTAACAGGACAGATAAAACTTGCACAAAAATATTAAAATGCGTTGATTAATAAAATAAAATTTATCAAAAAAATTATAACCAAAGTTTTTTAGTTACAAAGAAACATTATACTGTTCAACTCTACATAAAAGCTTATAAACTGTAAATTACACAAATAATTACAACAAAAGTTTAGCTCAAATACATTTATCATGTAGTTTGATTTTAAAGTATGTGTGTTACTTACTAAAATATCAAAGAATAAACAACAGCAAAGCAAAGCAACAAATACATGTCTGATTAACGGTTCAGTTAAAAATTAACACAAAACGTAAATTAAAACCACGCCGGCAAATGATTATACTTTATTTTTAAGACAGGAAATACAAACACAAATGCAGAAATAAAAATACTTGAAATATTTAAACTTTCAACACAGACATTCTTATTCTTTATTTTTGTGTGTCTTAAATTAAGAAATAATTATAAGTTTGTATGCAGTAATTATATGCAATTTGCTTTGAAGTGAAGCCTCGTAGTATTTTAGATGTTTTTAAAAAATCTGTTAAATTTTAGATTTTTTGTTGATTCTTGACTGCACTGTATTAAAATATAAAGTTTATGAATGCATATTTAAAATTAGAACACCGACGCGACGTAAATTGTCATGATTATGTCGCACAATATTCGAATTTATAGCATGTTGATTACTTTATTACCAACTAATATAATTGCTATGCTGTTCAATGTAAGATAAACATATTAGGAAAGTAGGAATGGTAGTAATTTTAACATTTTTGTTTATATAAAAAATAAAAATAAAAAAAACAAACTTAGTATAATAACGAAATATATCCAAAAGATAACAGTTTTACTAATGATATTACTAGTATTTCTTTCCTGTTTAACCCTATTTTGAAAATCAATATTTAAACATTCGACCAAAAAGTAGTTTACTTCGTTCGTAGATAGATACATCAAATGTTAACTCAATAGATAACTTTGAGTAGTGTTGAGGTTTTTCTTTGTAATTTAAAGATTTTTTTTGGATAGGTGGGTACTAATAAAATCAATTTTGTTTGAAAATCGTTTCTTCTAATTAGCATGCAATAAATATTGTTCATTTCTAAAATACCTAAAAACTTTCTCATTATGACAGTTCTAGCTGTTACATAACACATCAAACAATTAATTATTTGACGGAGAAAAACATTGAATTAAGGTCTCATTGTATGTCCTTTCTATTTATTTCAAAATGTCAACTAAAAATATATATACAGCACTTTGAAAAACTAAAATCCTTCCAAAATCAACCCAAGTGAAAAAATGTTTTGAGAATTGGTTCAAAAGCATGCAAACGTGTATAAATAATATTTTATTTCTCACGTCATAATTTATTCCTAATGCTTGAGATATGAGATATGTAAACATGTACAGCCATAGTCATTGGAAATGTCCCTAAAATGAACATTACCGCATTCTCAGTCACATTCTAATAGTATTACCAGTATTTATACTTGTAAATATACCTTGAGGTTATGTCCTTTTGTCGTGTAAATAAAAAAGGGATTACCATTACTAAATTTTACATGTATTTCTCAAACCATAAGAAAATAGTATTACTTTTATGCCCGTATTTATATTTTTATGCGAATAAAAAAACACACATTTCTTTCTATAATTTTAGATACATACTTATTGATAGTAAAATTTTGAACGTATAAAATTAAGGTAAATTGGAAATAATAATCTAAGTACTGATTTTATAAAATAGTATATTATATATCAAGGTTGAGAAGTGCATCATTATTACCTAAGCGATAGATTATATAGCGAGACGCGAAGCGTCGAGGGATATAAATCGCGCAGGTTATAATGAACTTCTCAACCGTGTTATATATACAATTTTTTCCACTACTAGAATTATTAAAACCTTTCTACCCGTTACTAAATCAAATTTAAAATTTAAGATATTAATTTTGAATTAAAAATCAAGTCAGTAATTCTGACAGTTGTCATTAGTTTAATAGAATTAATTTTAACGTAATTCTTAATTGTGATTTAAAACACAAAAATAAACAGATAACGTAAGTTTTTATTGCTAAAATTGTTTAAATTGTTTAAAAACATTATTATTTTAAGCATTGATTATATCTAAAACATATTTAACTCCATAATATTCACATTTAATTAAGCGCGAACTTCAAATAACTTACTTTTTAAAATAAAATTAATTTATTAATTGAGCGATTTGAAAACTTAAATTAGCATTAAATAAAATCTCTTGCTCTTGGTACGCAGTTTGGTAATAGTAGTTTATTTATCGAGTTCCTGTGTAAATTGGACGCTTTTTTTCCCAAGGAAAAAAAGCGTTCAATTTAGACAGGAACGAGTTAAATACAACATTTTATTGCTCGAACAGAGACTAGGAGGCCTACAAAGTCTCAAAATCTTTCAAAAATAATTTGACGTTTATGTTGACAAGTATGTCAAAACTGTCAAAGACGGTTTACAATAGCAAAAAATTAAAATTTATGACAGTTAAGAACAATAAACTTTTTTTCTTTGAATCTGTTGTAGTATTATCAGAAAATGTAAATATGTTCATTATTAACTACTAGTTAATAATGAAATATTATTTACCTGCGCTTAAAAAAAGTACAACTTCACGGCCTTCTACACTGAGAGCAAAATAGTCTGACTGGAAAAAATCCGCATACTAATATTTTCTTCCCTTTGCGTTTGACGTTTGTTATTCAGCGTGACATTAGCCACATTAGCTTCGTATGTCATCTGTAGTCTACAAGTTAATTTTTGCCTTTGCCTTAAGAAAACCGTTCATAATCTTCTAAATTAGTCTTTTTTAAGGCTCACGTTGATACTTTCGTATTTAGTAAAGGTAAATTATTATTTCCGTGATAAATGGATTAAATAACATTACTTTAATTTTAGGTTAACTTGTTGCTTTACAACTAAGCATGCCGTTTACATTAGATCACGACAAGCTTATTTTGATGTCTTATTTTCGTAATGGAAATAAAGATGAAAATGGAATTTGGGTTTATTCAATTCGCTTATGTTGCGAAGAATTCATGGAGGCATTTCCCAATTTCGAAGTGGAGTACGATGTATTGTGTCGTCACGTTCATCGTGTGGTAAAGCGTTTCGATGAGACTGGAAACGTAGGTCACGGAAAATCATCTGGTCGTCCAAAGATTATCAACGAAGAGGTAATTGAAGATGTTCGTAATCGTCTAGAAGCATCTCCTCGTAAACCTTTACGTCAGTTGGCTCAACAAACTGGTTTGTCTTATGGTACATGTCGTACAGTTGTTAAGAAGGAGTTGCACTTTCGTCCATATAAGATTTCAGTTGTTCAAGAACTTTTACCACCAGATTTTGATAAGCGCGTTCAATATTGCAATTGGTTCAACGATACCATAAGAAATGATAACGTGCTAGATAAAACATTTTTTTCTGACGAAGCGTGGTTTAATTTGACTGGATATGTAAATTCACAAAATTACCGCATTTGGAGTGATGAAAATCCACATGTTTTCCACGAAACTTCATTGCATCCGGTGAAAATTGGTATTTGGATTGCATTATCAAGAAGACGAATCATTGGACCAATTTTCTTCGATGGTACAATTAATGCAGAACGCTATCAAAATATGCTAGAAGTTTTCATTGGTGATCTTCATGATGATGAATTACAAGAAGGTTATTTTCAACACGATAATGCCACCGCACATACAGCTAGAAGAACGGTACAGTTTCTTGAGCAATTTTATGACAATAGAGTTATAGGCAGAGAATTATGGCCACCAAGGTCACCGGACTTGACACCTTTAGATTTCTTTTTGTTTGGATATTTAAAGAACAAAATATATCAAAATCGATTACACACAATTGAAGACTTACACGAGGCAATAATAAATGCTATTCAGAGTATTACGGAACAGCAGCTACAAGCAGTTTTTGACAATATGAAAAAACGAGTGACATTATGTCTTGATAACAACGGCTCACATTTTGAACACCTTTTATAACGATGCAGTTGAAAGACTTTGAATAATCTTTTAGCAGTTCTAATACAATACTCAGTGTAACAAATTTATTTGGTATATTTTTTTGTAATGTACACATTACGTAGTGTAAATTTTACCCACCGTTTTTAATGATCATAATTAAAGACAATAAGAATTACATTATTTATAGTAATTATTGCTCCGTGTGGTGTGAGAACCCATGGGGCGCGTTCCAGGTGGCAGATAGGGAATGGGCCTATGATGATTGTAGGCTGGTAAAGGCCATCAGCTAATTATGGGCGATACATGCATGATAATATGCACCGACCTTAATAGTAATGTGGAAGCCCTGTTACAACATCAATAACAGCTAATTATTTTTCCATAAATAATAATTTCAACAGCAGAGATTTTTTTGTTGCAGCTTATCTTTGATTCAAACTTTGACCTAACCTAATTTTCAAAATAATAGATACGAAGTTAGGCTTATGTAGTTCGTGCTCAATCTAGAAGAGGCGGAACATATTTACTATGTTCACTTTTTAAAAGAGCGGATCGGTCAGGCTTTTTTGCTCGCCCTGTATTATACGTAATAATGCAAGCGTATACAACTAGTAGAGGAAAAACAATTTTACATAGGTGCTATTAATATTTCGCTGTATGTGCAAAATTATTTATAAATAAAGTGAAACTTTTATACTTTAATTTTGTTTAAATATAAATGATACTATCAAACAGAATTTTCCGGTGTAAGAATAAATATTTGTACCAATGTAATGTAATTTATTTAAATTTTTGCTTACATAGTCACATTCTTTTTTTTTGTTTAAGCGGTTAAATACTTCACTTATTAATGAGTATCATAATTACATTTTCGTATTCATTAATATTGTTTTTATTTTAATAATAATTATTTAGGTATTACTCACTTTTGCGTTAATAAAATGTTAATAAATAAGCTTACGTTTATAATTACAGTTCATGCTGTAGTTTATTTTAATAATATAATTAAATAAAAAAACATATTATCATATAAAAACAATAATACAAAAGTTGTATAGAAATAATTAATACTTTGTGTAATAACCATTATTTTGTATGCATGCTTCTTATCTAGACTGCATAGAGTTTACTAAATTTTCGCACAACTGTGATCCCCGAAAACGTTCCCAAACTAATTGTGAATGTTGGATAATATTTTTAGGTGTTCTAAATTAAATATCACTATCCCAGTTTCTGATCATTGCCCCCACATATTTTTAATTGGGTTCAAATCTGGTGATCTCGCTGGCCATTCAATTATTTCAACTTCGTTTTGATCTTAAATCCACTCCCTCACAATTCGTGCTGTATGAATAGGAGAATTATCCTGGACTACTTGAATAATTTCCAGCTCGTCTTGTGGAAATATTCTTCTCATAGAAGGTATCACGATATTATCTAAAAATATTTAGGTATTGCTCTGAAATAAATCGAGGTGGTGTCACTTGCACTAACTCTCTTGGACTCGCTTGAAATATCCATCCCCACACTCCAGCTGTCACTCTACCATTTTGCCTATTGAGCAAAACATGTTCCATATTGTAACGAGTGTTTTGTTGTCTCCACACTGTAGTTGGACATTGATCAGTGCTAGAAAATACTTTTTCATCTGTAAAGATAACAGTACTCCAATTCAAATTTAAATATTGGCGACAAAAGCGCAACCGAGCTGCAGCATGACGCTCTGTAATGTTAGGTTTACTTGTCGGTTCTCTTCAATGTAAATTTGATTCGCGTAAACGTCTCTGAATGATGGAAACAGAGAAATTAATATTCAGCGTTTCCTTTATTTTTTGGCAAGTTGTAAAAGGATTTTGTAATGTATAGCCGAGTATGTCCGCATCTTCTTGCCGAGAAGTAATTCTAGGCTTAGGTGGTCTGCTGCTTACAAGTGGCTTATTACCAACTTCCTGACCTTTCGTAATCCATCGCCGGATTTGTTTAATCTAATTTCTTAAAAAAAAACATGTTAAAGTTAATATCAAATTTGACAGATTTAGTGATAAATATTTTTGATGATTTCACTTTTTTTAAAATTTTTTTAAAAAAGAATGTAATTTTACAAAAGTTAACACAAAAAATAATGTACGTTACTCTCGTCGAAAGTTTTGTAGTATAACACACATGCAACGCTCGGCCGTGAAACATCGAAACAATTTTTTATAGAATATATTTATTTATGAAAGTATGGTTTATTAACGGAAATAAATATGGCATAATCAAAAACGAAAAATTATATTATATTATTTGTTAATAAATATTTTAATATTTTCCAGCCATCGTTTTTGCGCGTGCAGGTAGAAAAAAAGTAAACTGTACGTGGAATAACGTTGTTATTTGTTAAGCCGCAAACGCACACGTATTTGTTGATTAATTAAACGTAGGTTCAAAACACCGGCAACGTTCTGAAGTGAAGTAAGTTCTGAAGTAATTAAATTTTTTGAACATGTAGCATTGTTAAGCATTGAATGTACAGTATTTTTGCTTAATAAATTTTTTCCTACATTTTATAATAAAATAGATATATACTTGGACTCGTGAACTCAATCACACTATATATCTACTACAAGAAATTGTGCGTAATGTGTGTAGTTTAAGAATGTTTCTTGGTGAAATAGGTTAGTAGTGTCATGTAGTTAAATTGTACCGCTACAACATTTAAAACGTAGTTGTTTTATAGTTTGGAAATTAATTAATAAAGTTTAGCCAAGTGGTTTTAACTTTAGCGAACTTGAGTTATTAGATTAATTCTATCAAATACAGATTTATTCTTATTTGTTTTAACTATTATGATTTTGAATGATTTCTACAATTATTTCAAAACGATTACATTTAGTTTATTTAATATAATTTAAAGTTACAGTATTCAGTTTTATCAACACGCATTAATAAAAGTTATTAAGAAAAATAGCTAAACATATGAATACATAAATTTGTGCAACAAACACGGAAAACAGAAATAACTTTTTCTAAATTAGCAACTAAATCCTTTGTAACTAAAAATTAAACAACTATTACTCCTGAAAGTTATTGGTTAGTCAATTCTATGCTTAATTATAAAAAGTTGAATATATTTCACTATTCGTTTCGTTGGTAAATAAACCTGCAATTTAAAAAATTGTTTATACATGCATTGGTTATGTATATCAGAATAGTTTTGCTTTGTTCCAGTTATAGAATATCCGATATTTGGTTTTTTTCTCTATTGTTAAAATTACTTTTGCTTTGCAGGTGCATGTACTCATAATCTATAATTATTACAGATCTGAATACATTGTATTACACTTAAAACAAAATTAATATTATATATACTTATAAAATTGAGTTTAACCATCAAGTGCAAAAAAATTTTAATCAAATATGAAAAACGTGTTTCAATTGCAATAAGACAGGTGCGTTATTTGTGTATAATTTATATAGTTTTCTATGTAGTAACTATGTTACTGGTTATTCTCATCTTCAATAAATGTTTAAAGTAATTATTTAACCTCAATTTAAAAAAGTATTAATAAATAATCTTTTAAATATTGTACATTAAACAGAAAACCGTTCAATGACTGAACGTGCAATTTTAATTCTCCAAAAATAAATGAAAACGAAGTTAAATCGCACAATATCGTTACTAATCGTGTTAAAATTTAAACTGCGATTTAATTTGCTCTCAAAAATGAGAAAAAAAAACCAACAATGCTTTATATTTGAAATAGATGCATCCTTTACTGTAGTTAATCTTAGAAATAAGCGTGTGCAAGTAACCGTTCGTCGATGATCAGTACAGACTTAAGATGTTCATAATAAACTTTACTTAGTCGCTTTTCGTATTTATAACCGCAGGAAAGTAAGGTATTTGCTTGAAGCACATGGCCAAAAGTTAGTATTAAAATAAGCGTCCCGACGCTCGCATGGCATCTATAGTATTCAATAGTATCGCGAAAAATGGTGGCGGGTGTCGGGAATGTATACGACAAAAAAGTTTAAGTTCTTTTGGTTAACGATTTATTTTCTGACATAATGATAGTAATTTTTCATTGTATTAAGTGTATATTCGAATTCAGTCCAAGAAACTTCAGTATTATCTGCCATTTGCAATGGTGTAGAATTCTTTTCTACCGAAAAACTTTATCTTGATGTGATTTTATGAATATGTGTAAATCATTCCAAATTGTTAAGCAAATAATCTTTGAATACATTCATTTAATTTTATTTTAACCAACGCATCTTTAAAGTACCATGTTGGACATTTTTCGTGGACTTAAAAATTTTATCAAACTAAATACTGTTCACAATGACTGTCCAGTGTTTCGTTTACATTATTCGTTTACAACGTTAATTTTAATTGCGTTTAGTTTAATTGTTACGACCAGACAATATGTTGGAAATCCCATAGACTGTATTCATACGAAGGATCTTCCTGAAGACGTTTTAAATACCTATTGTTGGATTCATTCTACGTATACTGTAAAATCGGCTATGTACAAAAAAGTTGGGAAGGAGGTTATTTACCCTGGAGTTGAAACTAGTAAAAATGAAAAAGATAAAAAGCTCTACAAATATTATCAGTGGGTGTGTTTCTGTTTATTTTTTCAAGTAAGTACTAACTACACAATGCACTTTATTTATAATTAATTATATAGAGTTAACGTATCTATTGTATTTAAGTTTAATTTTTCACGACGTGTCTAATGCAATTCTATATTTAAATATAGTACAGGCGCCAAAGTTGTTGAAAACCGTGTTGTTCACATACACGTTATGTATATTTAAAAAATTTAGCTGCAAAATTTGTTGAAACTGAGACATAAAACTGGCGATTAATTGACGTCAACAATAAAAGTAGTAAATCAATATTTATGTAACAAAATTGTTAACTCAGAACTATTTGTGTCTTTTAGTAATAATCAAAATAAATCATGTAGAGTTACAGCATTACTTAATATTTATTAGTAATATTAATACTCTAAGAAATTACTTTTTTTACAATTTTTATTTAAATTAATAAATTAATATGTTATATTAATAATTAGCTTGATGAAGTTATTGTGCTTATTTTAAGTGCAGTTACTTTACCTTTTGTATTTATAAATTGGGCTAACTACAATTTGTACACAAGCCAAGAAAATTAATGCAAAGAAGAATTAGTCACGTTGTTCTAAAACACTTTTTATAAAACAAATATGGAATCTTCGATCTCCTAAATATCGTTAGAAAATTCTATCTTTTGAACAAAATCTTTTAAAAAAATGTCACAAGAGTTTAAATTGAAATATATTTGATATAAAACTTTACTTGTCCAATGCGTTTTAAACAGTTGAAATCAATTCGAAATTTTCTAAACTTCTATGACTAAATGTGACTCATAATTCTGCTGTTATATTAATAATAATGATCACTGATTCAACGAGGTTTTAAGAAAACGTTTAATATAAATAATTTTGTTCTTTGGCTATTAATTTTATCATCTCTATACTATTTACTTGTTTAAGTCAAAGAAATTCTAAGCATTTAGTAGTTTTTATTAATTTATATGTTACCAATTATTATCTAAATATAATTAATACGAATAAAATGTTAAAAACGTATTTAAAACAATTTTTACATATATGAAAATTTTACTTTTTGCATTTTTTTCCTAAATATTAAAGATTTTACATTAAAACTAATTTAAACGTACAATGAAACTTTTGCTATTATGACGAAATTATTATTACACTACGCGTTCCATTTTTGTGTATTCGTTTTACATTTGGAAAAAACTAAACACTACTATTTTTGAAAATTTTTCTGTAACTTCTTTATTTTTGAATTTATCACAAAATAATTTTAATAATTGTTTTACAGTATGTTAGGTAGGTACTTTAAAATTATGTATGTTTCAAATTATTTTTTCTCTGGTTTTTGAGATAATCGCATAAATTTCATTTTTTCTTATGGTCAATATATTGAATTTTTACGTATTCATAATTGTCAATTTTTTCTTATTGAGATATGTCACATGATTTAGACAGCTGTTAGAATTTGGACTTGTTCCACAAAAGTTCATGTTGTATTTTACTGTTTAATCATTGATTACTAGTATTTTAAATTCAATTTTCTTTCATCAATGATTTAAAAATGATCCGCCATTTAAGTGAGAGAAAGAATTTGAAATTTGATGATCGGTTACGTAGACAGAGTTTGAACACAAGTTATAGATTGCCGTTTCTTTAATAACAAATATTCTAACATGAGAACCGATTACACCGTCCACCGTTAGCAAGATAGCGCAAAACGATTTGGCAATTGGCTATGTAAAAAATTGCCCTAAAATGGGTCGTTCAACAGTCCAAAAAGCTATTAAATTAAACGTTCTATTTAAGTTTCAACAGTCAGAAAGAAAACACGAGCAAAAAATGTCGCTGACGGAAAAAAGTGACATTTAAACAAACAAAATCGACGTGTTCGAAGAAATGTCGTCAAACTTTATTATTTAGAAAATATCTAGAAATCGGTCACTTGTTGGAGATGTTTTTTATTCGGAAATAATGCTTTGATAAGCTTTACTTTAAATAAATTTTGATTTAGAATTAATAACTATTTATTAATGTTGCCAAAAATAATAACAATAGTTAAATTGTAACTAAATTTGACATTGTATGCCATCTAGCAATAAAATCTTAAAGTATAGCACATCTTTTTTGAGAAATTCTATTTACTATATAGTCACCAAACAGTTACGGCTTGTAGTAAGGGCACACAAAATAGTGTTTTGACCACAAAGACTATAAAAATAACTTGATTACACTTGTTCTTATGTACCCTTGAACATTAAATACATTTAGTGAACGTTAGTTGAACTCCAGTTATATTCTTAAAATATTTAAATCCTAGAAAAGCATTTGTTTCGATAATGCCTAGCAAAGAAAGATACATTCTGTGCTTCTATTGTTGGGTATACCAAACGTGCTCCAATGCAATTTCGGATTGTCTTTAACGGTTGTGTATATCGATGGCTAGGGCTTCATCAAAATATTTCCCTACTAACCTTATTCGAGGAACTTCGTATGTACGGGATGCCTTTGTTGTTAATTCGTATCTTTTTAGCGGATGTACTTTCTAATTTGGTATCACAAATTCCTATAAAAGTGTGGACTTTTTTTTATCACGCCATGCTGCAGCTATGAATTTTAGACCACGATTAACTTTGGTTTTTGTGAAAAATAGTGCTGCTACGCTCTCCGTGGCATTTTTAAAAAAAAATTTTATAAGATATTGTTTTACTATTCCAAAAAAATACATACTTGAAATTTAAATACCGTTTTTACAAAAGCAAACCATAAATCTCTAACAACAATGCTTCAAACAACTGTCGTAGCAGTTATTTGCCATAACATCTTTTCCTTTATTAATTTCAAGACGAAACATAATATTAGATTGTACATCCGCCAGTGTTTTGCATTTACAACTGACTCTTTTAAGGTTTCCTTTTATTAAAATCACTGCTGGCATACCGTCGGAATTATCTCTTTACATATGAAGAGAACATCAACGCAAAGCTTGTAGTCAGGCAAAAACACATCATTCTATTTCAAGATCAGCATGATTATTATTGAGTTTATACATTTTCACTTGCATAATATTCTCAACCTTGCAAGCAATATGACAAGTTCCTTAGAATCGTATCAAATCTGTGGTAATTTATTCCAAACTTTTGACCAAAATCAAGTGGGGGAAACAATACATTTTCTTCATTAACCGACTAGTACTCCGGTTTTTGTGCATTTTTTTCATGTGGAATGGTTTTATATTTATTATTACAATTTATTGTCGATATTATTAAAAAGAAAATATAATAACCACAAATCTAATCCTGATATATTATGTACAAGCGCACCATCAACGTTCAATTTAGATTTGTGTATGGTTTTCCCTTGTTTTTTTCTCAAAATTTAAATTGTTGCATGAGAAATAATAATATCATACTCTTCAGTGTTATTTTCTTCATTTGTGTATTAATATTATTATTAATTAGTAAAGGCAGTTTGTCGTTACTATCATTGTCACTACTAGATGACAAAAGAAAACTACTATCAATATTTACATTTACTATTAAAAGCTTATAAAATCTTAAGCTTTCGCGGTTGTTATGTTTAAAATTATAAGCGACTTTCGGCTTAGAACGCGTCGTAGTAAAACACCCAGACTTAGGCTTGGTCATAGTCTCTTCTTGAGAGCCAAAACAAGAAGTAGAACTTGGCCTTTGCCGTATTGTCGTTCGTGAACCCAAACAAACTGACGTTTCGCAAGACATTGCAGCTTGCATCTTTAGAGTGGTAAATGTCACTGTTTGGGTTCACGAACGACAATACGGCAAAGGCCAAGTTCTACTTCTTGTTTTGGTTCTCAAGAAGAGACTATGACCAAGCCTAAGTCTGGGTGTTTTACTACGACGCGGTATAAGCCGAAAGTCGCTTATAATTTTAAATATTAAAAGCTTCCAACTAACCTGATTTGCTAATTAAATTTATATCAATTGACATTTCTTCGTTATCTACATCCTACAGAATGACTGTTGAATCACTTATCATTTGAATTACGCTAAAGCACATTGTACTATTGTAATTTTCTCTAAACATGGTTTTGCTTTAGTTACTGGCATTTTTCTTTATTAAATAAAGTTGCTTAAGCATAAATACTTTCCCTTATAGTAAACATTTTATACGACGGTTAATAATTTAGTGAACAATGGTTTTAAATTCGATAATTTCTCTTTGACTATAGTTAGCCAGTTGAGACTTGCAAGATAATGGGCGGTATTGTAACGTTGACCTCTTCAAATTAATTTACATTAAGAATAAGGTGATGTAACAAACAACAATAGGCCAAATTTACCTGAATGGTATTTACTTACCTGTTACTCGAGGTGGTTGTATGTGGGATGCCATCAGCATTTTTTTAATTAGAAAAATGTGAAAAACCAAAAGTTTCTACAAGCACTAAAGGATAAAATACGAAAAAAGGAGAGAAACACTTAAAATTACATAAACAAAATAATCAAAGGTCTTAATGTATATACCTTAAACAGTATTTCTTTTTATCTTTAAATGATTTATGGTTGTTAAAAAGTTTAAAACTAAACTTTTATAAATAATAAAATATGATTTGACAAATAAAATATATTAATTTACGTGTAATGATCCGGATAACTTATCGTTTACAAAAATTAAAAAAGTCGAATAAAATATTTAAAAACAAAAATCAATCGTTTCAAAATAAAAAGAATAATGTAAGTTAGTTTAATTTTAGACACATGTTTAATTTAAAAAAAAATTTGAATAACTTAGTTTGTATTTCTTTGTTAGATTGGTAACATCAAGTGCCAAAATTTGATAATCCAAATCAAGTTGTCATCATAAGTAAAAACGGAAGAAGAAAGAAAAAAAAATGATCTCACAATTGGAGATCCTTAAACACAGATATTCGTTTAGTATGCGAAAAGCAATAGAGGCACTGATAAATGCAAATTAAAATTACACCAAAACATGGTGACATTTTCGACTTCAAAAGATCGGAACCACGACTACTTGCGTGTTAATTCGATCAGCCTCTTAGAAGAATTCTCTCGGTTATCGGCGACGAAACGAACTAAACTATTTTTAGAAACCAATAAGGAATGTTAAAATTTAATTAAACGACTTCAGGATTTGCTAGATGAAGTTATTTCGGAAAAAAACAAAGGACTTACAAAAAAAACTCTAATATAAGCATTAGAAACTAAATATGTTATGCATATGATTTTATAATAAAAGTTGAAATTAAAACATTTATGTACAGCATCACGACTGTAAAGCACGGATTTAAATTCACATGTCAGCAAATTTGACGTTACGCAAACGAAATATTATTTAAGCTAAATAAATTTATTTGATGACTTAAAAAAGAGCAATAACTAAAATTAAAACAAACACCGTTTCAGTATTTTCTTTTTAACATGGTAGTAATCCCATCTTGCGCGAAGGTTAATAAATACTTAAATAGCTTGTAGAAATAAGTTCTGCTGACATGACGCCGTGTACTGCCGAAAGGACCGTTAGACTTTCCATCATTAATTGTGCTTTACAGATACAAAATTTTAAGCAACCAACCAATTCAAGCACTCTTATAGTTATATTCAACTTGCAACTACCAAGAAAACACTGCTGCGAGTATGATTTTCAAAAGTTTAGTTAATGACTTTATAATCCATCATGTCAATGCGGCTACACTACATAGTCCTTACTATTTTTTTACAAATGTAATGGAAAAGCTTTGTTGCGCAAAAGCGGCTCCTGATCAGAAGTTGACTAACCGAATACTGAAGTCAAGCAAATCAAGTTGCTCTGTACTCAAACAAAACAATATACATGTGACTTTCTGTCTGTACATTTTTTCGAAAATTGTTGTTTTTGCAAGAAACTATCGATCCGTCACTCTTTTTGAGGATACTATGACGCTCGTTTAATATTTTAAAATCATATTTCGAAACGGCTTAGGTAATGTTTTAATTTACTTTTAAACATCTTCAGCAATCAACAAAACGACCTTACGACTGTAACTATAACCAGCTAAAAAGAGGATTGACGTAAAAACGCATTTATCTAAGATACCACCCTTTTAGCCGCGATTAAACTACAGTAGCGTACGATCATGCATTTCAGTTGCTTAACGCCACTTTTTTGACGTGCAATTATTTATTTAAAAAAATTAGTAGGTACTCTTGAAAGGAAATAGATTTGTGGTGACAGTACATTCTTAGATAATTTGTAAAAAGATTTGTTTAAAACATCGTTTCACTTAAATCGCCATGTATATTTGTTTCAAACATATCGCATACTTAATAGAAGTTGCAACCTATTCATAACTAATCTCCTTTGGATATAAAAGTTAACCAATGCAATTAGTTATATATCATTTAACAATATTTTTACAATGCGGTTCACTATGATTAACAAACGTATGGTTTTTAATACATATTATTTCAATCATTACGTTACATTGCTAAAAAAATGTTAGTATTACATTAGGTGCGCGAAAACATTTTATTGACAGTCTGTGGCCAAGAGCAACAACAGTTTGAACTAACCTGTGGATATAATTTAATTTTTTTTAAATATTAATCGAGGTTCTAGTTTTTCTCTAACGAATACTTTGAAAACAATTTTATCAATTAGAGAACAGTCTATAAAAGGAGCAATCAGTTTATTTCAGATTTTAAAGATGTTCACTGCGACCACCACGAAATTATCTAGAATCAAAAACTATTATATAATATAAAGTATTTATTATCAAAACTTGCTTAAAATTTTAAAGAATACATAACATGTAATTAATTAATTTATAATTTCTTTAACGCAAACATTTTTCAAGTTTTATTATTTCAACTCAGTAAATACAAATAATTAAGAAAGTTAGAAAAATTTTTTAAAATAAAAAAGCAAATAAAAATTATCAAATAATACCTTAGAAGTAAGAAACACAAGATAATTGCAAATAAACCAATTTCTTCCGTCAATATATTTACATAAGTAGACAGATTTAATAAACTGAATACCTTACTTCAATGAAAATTGATTTTTCCTTTAAAAGTTAGGTGCTACATTTTACAGAATAGAGGTTTTTTATGTGTTATATGTACTTAACAGTGAAATAAAATCTATAAGAAACGACACATAATTTGATACTCAAATGTTTTTCCTTTGTTAAGAATTTATAGTTAAAGCAAATAAAATGAACTTTAATTTATTCATGCGACGTTTTTAGGTCATTGAGTTTCTGTAAAATTTCAATTGTAGCAATTCAACACATAACGTAAGACTATTTAAAGAAAAATTCTCAAACGCTCTTTTAAAAAGGAGATAAAAGGAAAAAAGGGATTTGACAAAATTACTACCTTTTTGTTATTTCTTAACCTACAAAGATTTTTGATCTTAAAAATTTGCGACGGTGAATGAAATGTTTAAAAACTTTGAATAGGACGTCTTTGAGGAATTGAATATTTTTTTAAAACCTGTTTATACAAATAAAAATATTTGTTTTTGTGATTACATTATGTGTTAGAATTTTAAATGAATAATTGTTTTATCATACTGACTTCTTTGTTGTAGATTACATTTTGTTAAAGTATTTGTTTCAGCAGCAGCATTGTAAACCTTTATTTAAAACAGTTTTCTTTGTTAATTGATACGTAGTATACGGACTTTTAATAAAGTTAAAAAACGCATAATAATTAATAAGTTTATTCAAAAATAATCAAATTACATTAAGTTATTAGCAAGTAAAAGAATCATTTAGTGGTAATTAAAACTTATTAATGTATATAAAAATTTTCTTTGAATCCCCTCCCCCCTCTCTAGCAGAATGTGGTTATGGAACCCCAACTAAAGAGTAAATAATTTTAAGCAATGTTGTATAAAAAATCATTTAATAATTAATTCCATTCGCACATTTTACATTGGCTCGCTACTGTTACCTACACGGTTGCTCCCGTAGTATTTAAGAAAGTTCGTTATTTTGAATATTAAATGTATGGCGCAATCGTCGCGGGTAATAGAAATTGAAGGAGTTGGTGCAAAAAAGAATAAGTTAACCCCGCGCATTTTATCTCGCCAACAGTATCGATTCAATAACTCTACTGAGTTTCCATGCGATTTTTGGAAACGATTGATTTTCGTCACTTAATTAGACTCGTTGATATCCGCACTGGAACAGTGTTATGCTGAGGAAAATTTTCTTACTTTTGGTTTGCTGTCACTACAATCTAGTTTGTTGTTAAATATGTCATTAGCTGATTTTAAAGAGAAATAAAAAAATTTCTGCCAATACTATATCGATAATGAAGCCAACGTGAAGACACGCCATGCACGCCCGGTAGGAACAGCTCTGCTGCGTTGATATGATTTTTGTTGTCTAATTTTGTTGCTGTAACTAGATTCAATTACTATAACAGCAACTGCCGTAGACGGAATTTTAATTGAGAAGTTGAAAAGTGCAGTAAATTAAACCAATGATTAAACCAAACGAAAAACGTTAATTCAGTTATTGTTAAAGAAGCATAGTCTGATTGACATTGTGTTTGATAAGTTTATAAAACCAAATCAACCTGATATTAATTGAGCAAAATAGAACATTTATGCTGTATATACTGACTATACTTGACAAAAAACCTTCGACATAAGTTACGACTTATTCTAGTGCAAATGAAGTCTTCTTCTTCTTAGGGTGCCATCTCCGCCCGAAGGTTGGCCATCAATAAAGTTATTTGTATCTCACTTACAACCGTTCTGAAAAGCTTATTTAAATTGCAATTATACTGCCCTCTTAAGCTACACAGCCATGATGTTCTTGTACCCACGCTGAGCTTCTCTTCTGCTTTTCTTTAAATAATCAGTTGGAATAATTGATATTTCTCTCCTTTCATATGACCCATTTACTCAAGCTTTTTTTTTTTAATTCTGAATGTTAACTTTGGTTGCATTTTCTTTTTTTTAAATATTCTTATTGCTTTGCTGCTCGGTCCAAGAATTCAAATGAATTTTTTAAGGTGTATCTTATTATATGTATGTAAGTAATTTTATTTTTAGTTGTAGGCTTAGATCCTTGCTAGAGAATATTTTTTTCATTTGCATAAACGTTTTTTTTGGTATTTCTACTTTTCATGTAATTCTTTTCCGTTGAATCGCCGCTTTCATTAATCCATGTACCAAAGTACAGCGCCTTTATAAATGATTGGATCCCACGTGATACATATGTTAAGCAACCAACATTGCTTAGATTGGTATAACGTAGAAAAAATTACTACATAAAAAATTTGATTTGTAATCTCTAAATTAAGTTTAAGTAATTTATTAAAAACGGTAACACATTAATAACAATACCTGTTTATTTGAAATAAAAATAGGTAATAGCATTTATTTAAAATTTATAACAAATGTTCAAAATGTTGTTTTTTTACCTGCGATACATGTGTTTATTCTTCTCTTTAAATTGTGGAAAACATTGAGAAACCATAACCTTGTACGGAGTCACCGAAATGTTCTTTTTTAGTGCTTTGTGGCAAGTGTCTACTATACCTGTTGCCCGAAAATAATTTTGCCACCGTTTTATTAGGACTTTGTTTCATGCGATTGCGAATTTCTTTGATAACGGGTGCAGCAAATACAGTAGGTTTTTCTGTAGGTTTCCCCTTGCAATGCAATTTTCATTTAAAAATCTATTAATTAATATTTGTTGACGTCGTCGGAAAGCATCGTAAGTAAAGATTCCTTCTGGAAAATATTCGTTGAATTTATCGATGTAACTTTGAAGAAAATACGACCAAGTTTCATCAGGATTGCGAGTATCACTTCTCAGTTTGAAAATTCGTCATTACAATGACGGCGCCTTGCTCAATATTAAACATCGTGAAATGTTATTACCTAATATAAAATTACAAAAATTAAACCTCAAAATTACAGCTGTTTTTCAGTACTTACCAACAGAAACACAAAAAGTGCTAGATAGTTATGATTATAACTATTTTAGAATATAAAAAATAGAAGATAAGGAAAACGACCAAAAATAATACCCGATGTCAACAAAACGTCAAACGCGAAGGTCAAAAAATGTTACTATTATAAACGGTAACACCTGTGGTAACACTACCAACTTAAAACAATGTTGATGCTCAACTTATAGATCACGTGGGAAATGAGTTTTAATCGTTATCCACTTGTGGATAACCTAACTTTTGAGAAGTTCTTAGTTAGATTTCGATTGCTTGTTTGAGTTTTGCGATTTATCTCACGCCCTGATGAAGCCCCTTACAAAAGTGGGCAAAACGTTGGCAGCTTCGGTTGCAACTATGACACGGTCCAAACCCGGAAGACATTCTAATGTTAGTATAGATTCCGGCCGTGGAAGCCTTCGCTATTACAATTAAAACTAAGTCAGTTGGTGGAAACTGCTACCATGCGCTTCTTAAACATGGTTTTAATTAATGTGACCGTATATTTTTTATAATTTATAAAAATAAATTGCAAATTGTATTTAAAAAAAACATAACAAACAAGAAACTTTGTAAAAGAGCGTCTCACCATGTGAATGATTTAGTATCAAAAGAGTTTGTGAAAGTAGCTTAAGACAATAGTGCAGTGTTACAAACTGTGTCACTTTTTTGCTCAAAACAACATTCTTGTTCAAGAGAAAATTCTAATAGAGTCAGTTCGCTCTATGTTGTAAACTAGAAAACTAGAAAAGATTATTGGCTAAGGTTTGTTATACTGCAGTGTACATTTTAAACCTGACTGGACTTATTATAGAAATTGTAAAGCCCCACTGGAATTACTATATAATAAAACAGTCAACAATATGAATTCACTCACTTATACAGAGCTACATATTACAACATTCTTCGTTCAATTCTGAATCGAAAACCCTAATGTTAAATTGTTGTATAATGTTTCGTATGTTTTCAGGAACCACTTAAAAGAAACATATATATGGCAACACTGTAAACTAACATACGACTGTAATACCTGCCGTTGCTATTTTTGTTTATTTCAATCTCTAAAAGCATTTTAGTCGTTATTAGTAACTCGTTTTAAATTCTATACATTACGCAAGATATGATTTGCTTTTCAATTTATTTATTGTCAGAATAATACCTAGGCGCATTTATTCATGTTAATATTTATTCATGTTAAGATACAATAACGTATTTACAATTGTCAAAAGAATCTAAAATTTAAAAGTTTTACCATACAATTCATAATATTAATTTAGAATGTATTTTTTAACAGGATTTTTCTTTATCTTGTTTGATAGTAATTCAATAACACTAACTTTCGAGATATCGTTTGGAATACTCGTTCTAGTCTTTCTGGTGTAATTTCTAATACCGCTGCGTTATCTTTTTTGTAACTTGGTCAGCGTCTTGAAAAGGCGTTAAATACAATCTCTCTTTAATGAAACCCTAAAAAAAGTATATAGGATATCAAGAGATCTCCCAGGGCATTAAATGAGACTACTATCTATTCGGGAAGTGTTCATTTGACCACTCGCTTATATTACGAAAAAAGTAAGCAGAAGCTCCATCGTGCATGTAAATCGTGTTATGGCATATATTCAACAGCATCTCGTCAATAACTTGTTCCAATACATTAAAGTAGTCATTGGCATTAACACAACGACGCTTTAATTTATTATGCCTAGCTAAACGTTAATGGAAAACCTTTTTTGGTGACCATATTCTAAAAATATTCTAAATACACTATTACTGGAAAATATCAATTTATTGCTCCAAAGAATACACCGGAGAAAATCGCCATATATTTGAATAGAATTTAAGATTGTGTTACAAAAATTGAATCGTAATAAGTACTAGATCTTGTCTTCCTCCTAAGGAAGACAAAATCTAGTACTAATTACAACTTCACAAACAGGAGGATTAATTACTTTACCATTGAATCGTAATGTTTGGCGTTATCATAAAGAAGCTGAACTTTAAAAACGAGATATGGATGAAGCAGGTTTTCTACTAGAACCAAGTGAACGGTCTTGTCACTGGGGATATTTAATGTTGAAGCTAATTTTTGGATACTAAACAAAAGACCTTTGTGTACAGCATCTAGAATTTGTTCTTCTAGTTGTATTGCACGCCTTTGTCTTGGGCGACCAGCATTAGCGTTTCTTGTTATAAACGAACCCCTTTCTAAAAATCGTTGATTCAGTGTTTCTTCTACGTTGTCTTTGGTGTTGAAAACGTATGCCATACTTGTTTGCGGCCGCGTTAGCATTTCTATTACAGAAACCGTACATCAAGTACATTATCGTATAATAACAAAGAAAGCAAAAAACACAGAACCACAAAAACTGATTAAAAGTACACAAAAATTTAAAAAGCTAATGTTATAAAAAAATGAAACAAGAAAGTCAAATTGGATACATTGTCAAAATTTGGCAGTTGCTGCTTATGACAGAGCTGCGCAAGTTACTTTGTAAATGTAGTTAACGACTAACTAAAGTTACTACTTTTTAAAAGTAGTGTAAGTTACTAACTACCGTAAATCGAAAAGTAGTTAGGTTACTAACTACTCAACAGTATTCTAAAATATAAGTTATTTTTTTCAATTACTTGTAGAAAAAGTAAAAAGAAAATTAATTAAAAATTAAAATTAATAAAATAAACCTTTAATTTAATAATCTTATAATCATTTGACAAAGATATATGAGTTCTGTTATCTTCCAGGTGTTTTAACAATTCCAGTTCTATTCTTCTGGTTTTGTGAGCATGTTCATTTTCAGTATCAGAAAAAATGTGTAACTTTTTAGACAAACCAGGTTCATCAAATCAAAAAAAGTCTTCATTTTGTTGAAGTAATACTTTGTTTACGTTTAGATCAATGGCATTTAACATTTCGAAACAAATTAGGTTTGCTGCATTTATAACAATTTTTTGAATAGCTTTTACATCTATGTTTACTTCTGCGTTAACATTCATCGCTTGAAGGACACGTTTTAACCTGCGAAACTGCAATGCAATCTGAATAATTGTAGCCATTGCATGTAATTTAAGCCGTTAATAAAGTAGTTTCATTACTAGTAAAGTAGTTAAGCTATTAACAATGTAGTTTAACTATTTTTGTAGTTAAAAAAGGGTAGCTAACTACTTTTCAAATACGATTACACGAAAAAAGTAATTTATTCCAACTACAGTTACATTATTAAATTAAAGTAACTTGAATATGTAGAATAGAACTAACGTCAACAATAAAGTAGTTAGATTAGTAGCTTAACTACTTTGTAGTTAACTACTGCCCAGCTCTGGCTTATGATCACTGATCTTTATAATAATATGGATAGCTGATGCTGTAGTCTGCTGTTGACGTTTTGAGAGAAATTATCAGCGCTACTCAATACTGAGACAAGATCTAAAATTAGAAAAAACACAAACAGCAAATAATTATACTTTTTTGTGACAGTTTATATGTCAGTGAATTGTCATAAATAATCATATTTTTGTAAGGTATTTTGTAAATAGATTAGTATGTTATTTTTGGATTGTTTCGCAATTCTCAGTTATGCGTTCGATTGTTAAATCTGCTTGACATCTTAACCATACGTGTTTTGCCATTTTTTAAGTACTACTTGGTTGTTTTTTGTATAATCTTATTAAAACTAATTAAAGTTTGATTCAAGTTATTAAATTTCACAAAATTTTATACAATACTCCGCAATTTTTTGTGTGATTTCATAAAACTTTATAAAATTATTTTCCTTTAACAAAATGAATACTATTATTGTTATTCTTTGTTTTGAAAAATAGCGGCATTGTTGTAAGGTAACAAAGTAAAATTTGTTGAATTTAGTTCCAATCTCAGTATTGTAAAGTGCTGTCTTCTAGGCAGAATTAAAATTTAAATTAAAATCTAGAATGAGACTTGGTGGACAAGTTGAATAACTAAAAATAAGGCCTTTTTTTTGATTGCTTATTTTAAGATTATTTGTGTTTTTTTCGTCTTCATACTACCGATTACAAACGTAAGAAAATTGTCGACAACTTTGATTACAATAAATAGACATAACAGGAGTGTCGAATAAACTTTTGATTACACTGGTCTGCAAAAAAATATTTTTTATCGAGTCCTGACACTATTCCGGCTGATTCTTATGTAAAATGACGTCCTGAATCCAAATATGTTTTCCGTTTTCTTCCATCACCCACCATTTTCGAGGGAACCCCAAATCTCTAATTTTACCATTTTTCGATAAATTAATTATAATTTATTTATCGAACGATAATAATAATTATTATAATAATAAATATATGGACATGAATTTAATTTAAATGAGAAAAAGAACTATTTTAGCTATAAACAGTAATAAATAAAAAGATATTCATCGTTACTTGGTGCTTGCTTTCCTTTTATACCTTGAGGTATTTCGTTTCAAAAACCAGCAGTACTCCGTCAACATGCTTGCATTCCATTTCCCTGAAAATCTCTTCTCCAGCTTAGCGATGTCTTGATAGAACCGTTCCCCGTGTTCATCCGTGTCCTTGTACGCTAAAAGCAGTTCCTCGACGTGAGCGACATAATATTCACTTTTGTGGTTACCCAGGAAGTTCTTACAAACGCTTTGAAATGCAAGCCAAGCTCGTTTTTCTTTTCGATTTAGGTGTTTAATAAACGTTGAATCTTGGAAGAGTTGTCTAATCTGGGGACCAACAAAAACGCCTTCTTTGATTTTAGCTTCGCTAAGACGAGGAAATTTAGTTTTCATAAATTGAAATGCGCCACCTGTCTTGTGTTGATGTGTAAAGGTGGTAAGTAAATACTTTCCTTCGGAACCAAAGAATTATGGGCGACATTTTTCTGACCAGGAATAAGATTTTCTCGCAAAGGCCAGTCCCGTACGATGTAATGTTTATCTCCGACTCGGCTATCCCATTCACAAAGGAAGCAGCAATATTTTGTGAATCCTGATTGCAGGCCCGTGAGTAGACCAACAACTTTTAAGTCAGCGCAAAGTTTCCACTTATAATCATGATAACCAATTTTATCAAGGATTCTGAAGATGTTTTCGTACGTTTCCTTCATATCAACGGAGTATGCAACTGAAACTGATGGGAAGTCATTCCCATTTGCCAACAGGACAACTTTTAAGTTTGTTTTTGATGAGTCTATAAACAGTCTCCATTTGTCTGGGTCACATGGCATCTGTAGCTCTGTCATCAATAAATTTCCATTAGGACAGAACACTAAACCTTTATCTTCTGAGCAGGACATTTCAGGGTTGCTTGTCTGGTCCTGTAAGAAAATATTTTTACTCCCTTTTCTAAGAGATTCTACTGTTGAAGTCGCGATCCTAGGAGGTGAGATTTAGTCTTGGGTAACTGCAAATCCCTGACAACATCATTTAATTCCGATTGAGTAAGGAGGTGAGGTTGCCGAGAAACTAAATCTGCGGAATACTTTTCATCATTGAACGTATCATTCGAAGCCCCAGGTTGTGGCTCAGAGTCTTTTAAATCAATTTCCGGCTCTAGAGTATAAGTGTTTGGGGGCTCTGGGAAAGTACCGTTATGAGGAACAGGTCTTAGAGCTGACGGAACATTGGGATACTGAATTGTATGCTTACTTTTGCTCGAAAACCCGACGGTGGAAGTCATACAAAAGTAACAATCTGTAAGATGACGGTGAGGTTTACGCCAAACCATGGGCACAGCAAATGGCATTGATTTACGGGTACCTTTGAGCCATTAGGTCAAACTACTGTAACAAGTCGTACAGCAAACTAATGGACCCCAAGTCTTGTCCTGGTCGCCAACTTGATAATCAAAGTACAATTTATAAGCTGTTTTAACAAGCGGAGAAAGGGGTTTTCATTGCGCTTTTAAAGTTAATTCCCCCACAAATCACACTTAGTCACTTGAAAAAATCCGGAGTAAAAGTAGTTTTACTGTTTTACATAAATGAACAAAAATGAACACACAAACCCAGCACGTTTAAAACGTCGACAAGTTAACTCTGCAATAGCTATAGATGTACTGATCAAAGCAGTTAAGCAAACAATGTAATATACTATAATGAGAAGAGTAATGCAAGTTCAAGCCTGTCGAAAATTCCTGTTTAAACCTGCATGTGGTATTGAGATCGCCAGCGTCGTGCAGTGAATCTTCCTAACTGTTTATTGATATTTTTTTACTGTTCTTATATATTTGTATTTTATTGTTGTTTCTATATACATTTCACAGCAAAACTTTTGCCATATACTTTGGTGTACATTTTATTACCTGCTTTGGGATGTTTATCGGCTATAAGTTAAAATTCTAAAAAAAAATGCAAAAAATAAAATAAAAATGGGGTCCCCTAAAATAGGTGGGTGATGGGTAAAAGCGGAGCTCATTTTTGGATTCAGGTCATTTTACATAAGAATCGTCAAGAATGATATCAGGGCCGATTTTCATGCAGACCAGTGTTATTTAAACTGCATTGTAACAGATACTTTGGTGTAAATTAATAGTAAGTAAAGTAAATGATGTTTTAGTGTGATAAAAAACAATACATAGAATATTTATGTAAAAAAATGTTGAAATCAAACTAAAAGTTCTTAACGAATGCTGTTTGTTTTCAACGTATAAGTTTTTCTGCCAATAATCTGTGAACGTAAATACGTATAATGACTAGCAGTTTTAATTTTTCATTAAGTTTTTTTATAAATTATTTAATGTTTTAAAAATCATGTGTGTATTTTGTCACAATGTTATTAGATGTAAATGATTTATTTAATCATTATTTGTTTTGATTTGACTACTGTTTTACTATTAACTGTCGATGATTTTTTACAGATTTGTTTTATAATTATATTAATTGTAAACAAAAATTTTGTAAAAACTACAAAAATTATATAATTTAAAGTTGCCATTTTCAACACGTCTATATTTTAGTTTGTAACAGTCTATTCTCGATAAATCCGCACAAAATTTGACGGTTGATCTTTACTTAATTCAAATTCATTAATCAAGTTTCCAATAATAACACAACTTTATTGTATTTGGCTAATCGATTATTTTGTGAAATTGTTCAATAATAAATATTTTTATTCCGTATCCGAAATAGTACATAGCATATGGAATAAGTCATTTACATGTTTGTTACTAATTTTTTGAAACTCAGAATTCTTTCAATTTTCATTTAACATCAATAAACTTTCTGTTTTTACATGTTTAAGTATGTTGGTATATATTCTTACACACATATCAACATAATTTTTTTGTCGTTTGTAATCATATTTTCACGATTTTCGAATTATATTTATGTTCTGATTGATATTTTTGAAAAATGTCAGATTTTTTTACAAAGCGTAGCATCTAATATACAGGTATCTACAACAGCTAACATTTTTAATTTATTACAAATAGATCTTGCAGGTTTTATTAGTCCTGAGTTTGTTATTATTCTCATTTGGGACTTAAAATTCTATTTTCGGAAGGGATTAGAATAAATATTTATACCAACTTCAAAATTAAAGTTAACGAAGTAAATATTGCATTCTTACATTGCAAATCGTTATTAGTAAGTGTTTTTTTAGACTTGGCAAGATCATTTATTTGTAAAATTATTTTTATTAGATTAAAAAATAAATACAATTTTACTTTTTTGAAATACAAGGGCAACTTAATGCGGTCGAAAAATTTTTCTGTGACCTTATTTTATTTAGCGAAAACGATTTCCACGTGGAAAAAATTTATAGAAACGATGATCGGTGGACGAATATAATGTTTCCTAAATTAAAACCATTTTAAGTCAATTTCATGATTCTAGAAATTATTGATCTACGTTTACAAAGAAACATGTCAATTAGAAAAATAAGTAGCGTTGAGGAGCTTTGTAAATGTATATTAACTTATAGTTTAATTTGATAATTTTGTAACTTAATTAAATATTATATTGTAATATACTGATAGTGTTAATTTGAAAAAAATTGTAGCTAAACAAATAATAAACTGTTTATTGTTTTCAATTAAACTAATTTATAAAAAAAATAATAAAAGTCAGATCAATACTTAGAAGCATATATACAAAATTAACTAAAAACCCGTCCAAACAAACGATTAAATTAAATGTACTTCAAATAACGAGAATTGTCATCAGGTAAAGATTCTATCAGACTTTCTTGTTTCAGCTAATATTCAAAGCTTGTACAAATGAAAGTTATATTTTGGTAGGCGGAGCGATTATTAAGAATACAGTGAAACGTATACTAGCGCCGCGTAATAGATTTTATTTGTCTCTATTTGGTAGTAAATCACCTTAACGTTTCCCCAGAATGAAATACCATAATTAATATTAAAATGAATATCAACCTGTGTTGGTTAAATTTTTTTAAAATAAAAACAAAGATTTTAAATAATATTTAAAATTTTTTTGCTTAATTTACGTATTTTAGTTATCACAACAATATAAATCATACAAAAATTGTAACTCTGGTACTAATAACAATAAATTAAATGCAAAAGTATTTAATGTTAAAAATTAAGTCAGCCAGAAATTTACAGTAATTAATACTATTTTTAAAAACACCTGGTTAGAAATTAACTATATGAAATAGTGTCATAATGTACCAGGAAGTTTAAACCTCAACAAACAACACAAAAGTGGTCTCTAGTTAGTTGCAAATAAATGATTGTTACACGCAATTTTTCTGTTTTAAATTGTATTGGCTTACTAACAATTTATATTCTAAATAATTTTTGGCACAAACTACAAAAAGGAAGACATTACGATTGTCTTATGAATTAATTTAGATTTTTTAATTCTGTCAGTATTTATATTGATGACACACAGCTTAAATCTCATTATTAATATCCGTTATTATAAATATTCGTTTTCAAATTTATATATTATAATAAAATGATCGCAAATTAAATACTGTTAAACAAACATAAATACATTTTACAAAATAATAGCTCACCGACAAGCTTTCTTAAACGTGTAACCCAATTTTTTTGTGAATATAAATAAGAACTGTATATAAGTAGTTTTATTAAGTTTATTTTAAGGTAACGTTTATAAAAATGCAAATAGTTTGTGTATAAAAATAGACTTTTTTTTTAATTATAGGAATATGGGTTTACTTACGGCGACTGTTTTAATACGAGTACAATATGATTATTGTTTTATGTTGTTTTAATTTTTCTATAAAAATAATAAATGAGTAGTTTAATTAATAAATGTAGCTGTTTATATATACATACATATTTGTTTTTTTATAGAATTTGTTAGTGTTTGGTAAAAAAAAAACTACTATTGATATGTTTAGCAAGGTTATTAGGTTTGATATTTGCTAGTATTTTAAGATAATGTGGCATTATTAAATGTTAAAAAATACATAAGTAGATTTTTTAATTTAATTTATCTTTAAATAATGGTGTGTTTTTATAATTTGCTTGTTTATTATTACAATTAGTTTGTAGCAAAGAGGACAAGTCAGTTACGGCGCTATTTGCTTATTCCCGTTATAGTAGGACAAAACATTTCTGATTGTTATTGTAGAGTCTTTCTGTTCATTTACATTTTATTATAAACTCCGTATGTAGCCTAAGTTAGCTTAGAAAAAATGCATTTGCAGTTAGGTTTAAACAATGCAAAAAAGCTTTACTGTTGCTTTCTTGTTCTGATCGTTTACACTGTTTTGCATTTGTTTCATTTATTTGTTTATATGAGTTGTGGTTTTCCATATTCTAAGCTAAAGTAAAACAGATTCTAATTTTGTCTAGTCAAGTTTTAAAACATTTTTAAATCAGTATAGCTAGACTAAATAGTTATTTTAATAATAGTTATTTCACAACGCGACAGCTTTGTTTGAAAACAGAGCCTAGCGGATGAATATGTGTACATACCTGTAAAACGTAATTCTTATTTACACCTTTTCTACTATTACAACTACATACAACACACAAAACGATTATGTTGTAAATGCCTTTAAGTAAAAGCTAAAAAGACATATAAACAAATACCAAAAATCATTATAAAAGTTGAAAAACACAACTACAAAACACTTGTCATTAAAATGACAATAGTCTATCATCAATGTGGCAGTAGTGGTGCCGTTTTACAATACAAAACCCGGCTTCCCTATATTATTACACTGTTTTATGTTACCTATGATTATTACTCAATAGTACTTACGTAATTAAAATCACTGCAACTTGATAAATTTAAAATTTCATTTTCTGACGTTTACAATTTTCTTGAATAACTACTTTGCTTACATAAAGAAAGTATTAAAATATTAACAGCAAATCAAATGCTTAAATGTCGCATTTTTAAGTGTAGATCCAAAATTGTCGATAAATTGACAGCTGTCAGTAGCGAACTGTCACCATAATTGACATAGTTGTTACGAGCTGACGCATTTCTAAATATTAAAATATAAATTCAAAAATCCTTACGTTTTTGCACATTTATATCATTAAATATAATGCAAAGTAAAACTTATTTATATAAAGTTTGTTATTATCTAATTAACATAGTTTTTAGATGTTTTGTAAAGCCTGGAATTTAGCGCTGATTTGACCGCACTGTAGCGGATTTTACATTACTGTCATATAACAATGTACGCAAAAAAGTTACATTTATGTACAGAGAATTATAAAATACGGTTTATACTGTAAGAAACTTAAAAAAGAACTAACGTTTTTTTAGTTATTATTAACACATTAAAAAACTGCATAAATTTTAGTTTAGAATATTGTTTTTAGTTTCACCTCATAATTATTTTGTTAACGTAGGTGTTGTTTTTCAGAAGACAATATTTGTACTATTGTTTTCCATTCATTTTGGATTACAACTTTTCCGTAAATTACATCAAAAAACATTTAAATAATTTATCATTTTAACGTTTAAATTGGTAGCAATTGTTATAAATTTTAGAAAAAAAATGCGTACGTTATATTGGAATAAATGTAATTAAAAATACAATTAACAGCATATATTTTTAAATTAATTGAAATTAAGTAAAAATTATAAATTTGTACAAGTAGTAATCATAATTTTAAGGTAATTAAAGGTATATGATATTGCACATGTGCTAAATTTTAGATAGGCAAATTTAAACAAATAGTATTTTAAACAAATTCCAAAGTATCTAACTAATCAGTTGAACAATTTAAATAAAAAAAGTTATTATTTGCATAAAAAAAATTTAACTATACTTAAAATTTCGTAAAATTTTATGTATCTATGTATTTTTAAACAGATCTAGAAAAGAACTTTACTAACGGGTTTAAAAAGACACGAAAATAGAAATCTAATATAAATATAGTATAGTATGCTTAACACTGTCGTTAAGTTAAGCTAACATTGCAGATTCTAAGTGATAATTTAAATAAATTTGAGTTTTAGTTAAATAAAAATAATTATTTAAATTATGTAAACAAAGAAAATAAACTGCATGCATTTGTGTCTAAGAAATAAAAGATCATTTAAAACAGAAAGTGTTTCTTTAGGTGTCGTTGGACCAAAAAATGCAAGCTAATGCTGTTTGTATACTGATTTAAAAATAAACAAGAGGAATTTTTTAACTTGTTACCAAAACCGATTCAAGTATGTTATACAAAATTTTTTAGAAGTTCTACAGAACAAGTGAAAGAGCGCATTTTATTATTATTGCATCACCAAAAGCTTACTAAACTGAACAATATTATTGAATAACTTAAAATTTAATTCACAAATTTGACAATAATTGTAATAGTGGAAACTTTATTACTTAAAAAATTAAAATTAGGTAATAAATAAGTTTTGTTTACACTAAAGATTTACATATGTTTTAAGTATTTTAAGTATTTTGATAAATAGCAACTTATAATTGCACCACACATAGTTCCTCATACAAAGCGGTGCAAATCAGTATAAAAGTCGAATAGTAAATAAATAATAAAATAGATTGCTTTTTTGTAAATGTTCGGCAGTTTGAACCTTTTTTGGCAATATTATTTGAATTGGTATGTTAACAAAATAAATAACATTTTCATATTTTAAGTATAGTACAAAAAAATGATGCAGCAAATTTAAACATTCAACATTTGATTTACAAATGGGCGGGTTTAAAACTATGCTACTTTTCTCTTACGCAATGTGTGTTTTTTATATGTTTTTTAATTTAACTTAATTTACATGTACTAAATTTATGAAATCATGTAAAAACATTTTTTTTTCAGGATCATTGCCGAATGTAATTCTTTTCAAACCATTTTTAATAAATGAACGTAAATGTTCTTACTCGTTGTGTGTTGCGAATATTTATTCTAAAACACATGTGTCTTATGTGCTTTATATACATTTTCATTTTATAACAAAGTGATTGAATCAATATTATAACACTACTCAAACAAAATAAGATACCTATGGATATCAAAACTGTCAAATATAAATGCGACGTTTTAATTTTGACGTATTTGATTTATAATTAACCTATAATTTAAAAAAAATATTACACCATTTTTGAATTTCAATTATTGTACCAATAGAAAATAATATAATTGCTGATGCAATGTAATAAAAATAATGCTAATATAAATAACTAAAAAATTTGCTTAAAATTTTATCTTATTGTACTCAGTTCATACCTTCTGGTCGTGGAGAAACTATGACTTGTTACTCGTTTATAATGAAAATTTGATATTTGTAGTTTCTAACGGTCACATTAACAGCTTTCCATTGTATCAATTTTCATTCCAATCTTGTTGCAGAATATACTATTTTGAATGAAATAAACAACAATATTAGTACTTTTTTTACTTACTTATACCCATACTTTTTTAAATATTTAGGTTGATACTAGTTTCCTTTATAACTGGCCAACATTTAGTTTGATTTGTTTAAGTAGTTTAAGGGCAATCATCTAAAAACTGAAAAAAGTTTTGAAAGTTTTTAAAAAAGGAAATAAAGAAGAAAACAATCTAAAATAATTCTTTTAATTTGGCACTTGGTGAGACTTATGACAAAAAGCCTGGAGATGCTATAAATCTAATAATGTTTAGCTAATTTATTCAGCGTGTTCTTAATATGATTTTAAAAACGACACATTTTAAACTAATTTTTTCTTTTATATAGAATCCTGCGTTTAAACAAACATATATTTTTGTATGCTAAAAAATGTATAAAAAAATACATCCTCACTAGAGAAAAGAAAAGATAAACACATAGAAAATAAACACATATTCTAGATTCTACTTAAATTCATTATAAATGTGAAAAATGTGTAAAAAAACGTTAAATGCTTTACACTTAAAAAAACTATATAATTTTGAGAATAATTTTTCAGTTTTAATAAAATAAAAACAAAAATTTCAATTATAAAAGTTATTATATTAAAATATTGATAATGCTTAACCAAACAATCATAAATTGTAGACATTAAATGTAATAATTTTATACAAAATTAGTTGAAAAGATTGTTTTGAGTAAGGTTTAGCTTTGTCACTATCTTCATTTACTACGACATTAACCTTTTTATCAATAAACAGTCGACTCAATATTTTAGCAGGCTTTACTATTTTTGCCAAATATCGAGCGTCGGACAAATAATATATGATAGCAGCAATATGTGAGCAGCATCCGACTGTGCGCTTACCATTAGCACAATCACAACAGTATCGATTAATTCCAGAAACAACAATCTGTTTTTGTCGAGACCGTACTTCAAGTTTTATAATATTAGGTGTGATTTTTACATAATGGAGTGTGATTGTTCTGTCTTTTTTCATCATATCAGCTAAATACAATACAACTTAAGACATTTGATAGGATCCTGTAAAAAGAAAAAGAAAAGAGTTCTTGCTCCGTTAACTCTGGAAAATCTGTTAATTAATCTGAAGTTATTATTTTAAATGGAATTCGTCGCAGCACCAATTTTTTTCAGAAAGATCAAGTCTTGTACCAAATTCATTGTGCAAAAAACAAGAAACTTATCCATTTTTTGATCGAAAAACTTAAACTTTTGTTTAACATCACCATTTGGTAATTTGGTAACAAAACGGGATTCATTTGATTCATCTGCAATCAGTTGATTTCGTATTGACATTTTCATCATAGAATCGCTGTTTTATGATACGACCTTTACAGTACCAATTTCCTTCAAAAATAAAGATTCGTCTGAAAATACTTGTTTGCGAGCTCCGAATGAAACTAATGTAATATTTGTTGACGATCCACAAATGCAACAATATCCATGAGTGGAAATAATTTGACGAAAACCCAATTCCACAAGGTCTAATTCTTCTTCCCTTTTCTTGAAAAACAAATGTAGGATCTTTAGTTGATGATACAGACGAAACGATTGTGACAAAATTGGCTGGCTCTCGACACTTACTTGTTCTATAGGTGAATTATCAATGTTCATATTTATAGTTGGTTTTGCTAAAATTACTCGACATTTATTACAAAAAGTATCATTGATAAAGATTCATCAATTGTCGTAATTACTTTTTTATAGCCAACTGATTTGCGCAGATAAATATTACATTTAATGCATTTTTTAACAGCATCCATTCTGAAATCGTGAGTTAAAGTATGTATTAAAAATCCAGAAATATACATAGGTATACAGATATTTCACTTAATTTAATAGAAGCAATTAACCGTAACACAATCTAACGGTAAAGTGTAATCCCGTATAATAACGAGAGAAAAATTAACAACAATAACTCTGCAATGTTATTTAATTGTAATTGTAAAAAATGGAAATATAAAACTGACTTATTACATGAGCTAAACGCAAATAAATATAACTACAATAACCATAGAGGTTATTTTATTATTGTTAGGTTAGCTGAAAACAAGCGAGACCTAAGTAAGAAGTAATGATTTGTTACTGAAAATCCTAGTAGATGGCATTGTAGCGCGCTAGCCCGACGTTCATTTTGAAAAAATATCTAACTCAAAATAAGTTATTTAAACCTTTAAAAAAATTCAAACTATTTTAAAATTATATAATCTCTAACGGTCTTTATGCAATCACTTTGCAGTAAAATAATAAAAATGGAAAAGTATAAAAGACATTTTCTGACAAAATTTGGTGAGTGACATTTTTTTAAAAAGCGTTAAAAAAAGATTTAAATTTTATTTCATTCGCCAAAAATCAGATATTCGTTTGTGAATTATTATAAAAACATTTTTGATGTCTCTTACTCCTAATAATTGGGGAAAAAATCACCGTTCATTAATTTTGAATTGTACTACTAGAAAGAAAATAAAACTAAAATAAGATATTTTTTTGAAAAACCCGAAAACCGTTTAAGATGAAGAACTGAAAATTTGGTCGAATTTTTTTTATTTGATACCAAAACGACCCCCTAAGTGCATGTTAAAAAAAGCCGCATACTAACACGGCTGATTGATAAACTATGTTATTCAAATAGAGATTTATTTTTGTATTTATTTATAATTAAGCTTAAGTAAGTATTATAATAATTGTAAACTACAGTAAATCTTCAAAATATCTTTCATTTTGAGTTGTGCTCAAATCAATACGTTTTTAAAAAAAATATTTTTTCTTTTTCTTAAGATTTCAGATAAACTACTAGCAAACACGTTTCATATTCTTTGCTGTCTTGTTAAAATGAGCCGAATCACTATTTTACTGGAACCATATTCTATTTCTAGTATATTGACAAAAGTTTGTCAATAAACCTGGTAAATGATTTTGTAGAAAGTTTAAATAAATGGGTTCATTAAAATAACCTTTAAAGAATTGCAAACTTATAATAGTATCTCCAATGATTTTGTCCCACACATTCAATGACTACTGTCGATTGACTTGTCTCAAACATCGCACAATTCTTGTCCAGACATAAAATTCTATTTCTATCACTGAGTGCTTGGTGTAGTTTAATACGATAAACGTGGAATTAATGTTTTTTTTTAATTCCGTTGTACACATCTGTTGCTTTGCCAATTGTATTTTGGCTTACGTGTTTCTGTTACTGTCAATAACACCGCATATTCATTTTCATCGTGGGTAGCAGTTTTTGTTCTTTCTTTTTTTGTATACATTTCCCGTTTCAACAAATATTATTAACAATATTTTAAAACTTTTTTCTTCCGGCTGCCTTCTTTCTGGATAACATTACGCATAAATTCTACTTGCTAAGAAACTATTTTTTTTCACTCTTAGCAAGTACAAGAATTACCCAACTCATCTTTACTATAATTAATTATACATTCTTATAATTTATTTGTCCTAGGTTAAAATTTTTTTAAATTATTGAATAAATTTGCCATGTATAAAAGAAAAATGAAATTCTTTTTTAAGTCAAACCCTATCACGGTTTTTAGGCTTACCACTAATGAACCGTTTTGCTAGTATTTTACGTGAGATGTTAACGAAGGTAAACCGATCTTTTCGAAAACGTTTGACGTGTGCACAGATCAAAATTATGAAATTACAAAAAAATGTTTATAAATCAAGTAGTCAAATAACATACCATTAAAAAATTTGAAAAAAAATAGTTTAAAATGTGTCGTTGTGAAACTTTGGAAGAACAAATTGCATAAAATAGTATCTCCAGACCCTTTGGTATAAGTCTCATTAAATGCCGTCGTAAAAAAAAAGATTTTAGACTGTTATTTAATTTTTTTTTAAAGACTACAAAACTTTTTTTTAGTTTTTACTTTATTGCCCTTAAACTACCAAAACAAATCAAATTTTGGGCAGTTATAAAACACATCCTTTTTGTTATCACACTTTTTTAAGCAACCCTGTATATTGAAAAATAGTTTTTGAAATACGCTTTAAGATATAGTTAAAGTTCGCAATATAAATAAAATTTCTATAATATTAATTTGTATAGCACTGTTGCAGGACCCTGTATATTTTAATTCTCTCAGTAAAAAAAACTGAAATACCTACTAAGTGAAATTAGTTTTTTTCGGTCTTTATTGTAACTTACTGCTTGTTAATTTCAAATTTTTAACATTTTTATCTTTTTGTTGGTCTTTATGGTTTTTGCTACCGGTGATTTGTCTCTTATAACTTTTAGTATCTTGTTTTATTTAATTCTTGACATGATTGTTCCATGCTTGTATTCTAATATTTATTTATGTATTTGAATGTTTATTGTTGTACTCCGATTAGTTTACTTCGTAATCGATTCTCATAACTTTCTGTTATTTTTTTGGTTTTTTTATTTTGTTTTTTGTAGCAACCGTTTTTAATTTTCAATTATTTTTTCTATTACAGAGTTAAATAACAAAATGTTTTTAAAAGTACTTTTGTCTGATCTTTGCGTTTACTCTTATAAGTCCATTTACATTTCCAATCAAATGGTCTGTCAAATTTATGTTTTTTTCTTTAGTTAATTTTTTTTGCTCATTTTTAAACTACATGTCTTTATCTACTCACTATCTGTAGCTGTTTTAGTTCTTAAAACTACTTTTACATTTTTTATGGAATTACTCCTTAACTTTAATAAACTATGCTCATTGTCTTTTTTTTTGTAATTTTAAAAAAAAAAATTATTCTATTCTTTAGGATTAAGAGTCCTTACACTTCAAAAAGTTATTTAGGTAGAGCAAACCGGGAACAAAAAATATAATTGTCAAAAAAATGTTTAATACCAAAAGTTTTACTCATAAACTGTATTCTAGAAAAACCCTTTTTTAATCTTGGTATTTGTCTCTTACAATAGTAGAAATTCCCCACAAGTTTTTTATTTTATGTTTATTCTTTTTGACACACTTGTTGCAAATGTTTTTGTTGCTTGTACATGTTCCATGAAGTCATTTACAATACTTGACGCATTGTATACAGTCAATTTTAGATATCGTTGTGTAATCATATTTGTGACATTTTATGTAAAAGTTTTCACTTTTATCAAAAACTTTATTTGACAAGCTTAAAACAGAGATAGATTTCAATAAAATATCAGAAAAACTAGAATCTTGTTTTTTGTTGTCTTAACGTCTTTCTTTAAGCTAAAAACAATTTGGACAATTCTCTGATTTATGTTTGTACAACTTGTTTTTCTCAGCCTTTTTACTCGCATAAGCTTTTTTTTCAAAAATTTGTTTTAAAAGATTTTTTGAGACGTTAGTTTTACAGCCTATTGTTTTTTTATTGGAGACGTTTGTATTAGAAATTAGTGCAAATTGTTAAACTTCTTTTTAAAAATTTTTAAAAAAGTTTCTTTTTCATTACAAGGTTTTGTAGACGATTCAATTAGAATTTTTTTTAGATGCCAAGGTCTAGGTTTGTGCATTAAATTTTGTTGCTGTATCGTGAGTTCCGGATTTTGTTTTACAGTTGTAGAACCTATTGAAAAAGTTGATACTATAGGAAAGTTTTCGTCTTGATCAGTTGTATTTTCTAAAAATGCATTTTATATTAAAAACAGATAATTTGAGCTTGCTTGAGGTTTAAACGGATGTATTCCATATGCTCTAAATCTTTAGATTGCATTTGCAACAGTTGTAAATTTATCTTATGTGTTACCTTTGTTTAAATTTTTAAGTTTTTTACTTCTTGAGAAAAGTAGGTTTTAATGTATTGAAAGAATGTTTTATCTAATGCCTGTGTGTTGTACTTTGGTGGACATTAAAGCATCACATTTCTGTTGTTGAATTCAATAAGTAGGGCTTTGCCAAGCCTTTTTTTGATAAAAAAAATATTTATTGAACCATTTCAGAAACAATTTAGTATTTATGTATGAAGATTTCTGATTCATAAACACACTCAAACCTGGCGGAAGTCTATCAGAATCTTTTTTATATATTTTTTTAATATCACAACATAAGGTATAGAATTACTCTCCGCATTGCACCATGCGATCGATGATTCATTTATTCGCGTCTTAGAACTGATAAATTTTGCACTTTGGTAGCGATCGGTTTGCTGTTCATCTGTATCTCACTTTCGTCGACACTATAGACTTACTCAGGTTTGTTAAACAAATCATTATTAGTGAAAATTTGTTAAAGTAAAGTAAAATAATCGTCTTCCTATTCTTTCTTTTTGCACTAGCTACAAATAAACCTTCGGATTTTTGTATGCTTACTTCTTTATTTTTATACAAAAAAAATTTAAATCATTCATCTCCAACTCTTTCATAAATTTTTATAAATTGGTGGTTTATGTTTAGTTTATTTGCAAATTTGTAAGCTACTGCACTGCACTGCAGTGGTATTGGAAGCAAAGTCGATCTTTTCTAGTGATTTGATATGGCCAACAATTTTTTACTCGTGTTCAGGTCTTAATAGTTTAAATTTCCATTTTTGAAATGCTTTTTTAGTGTTCTGGAAAAAACCTAGCGTGAATTAACTGTATTCGTGGCTCTGCTAACGTATCTTCACTTTAATTGTCTTTTGTACATAAAGACCCATTTTTTTGCAAATAAGAGAACAGTATTTAGTAAGAATCATTATTTTTAAATTTGCGAAACCTTTTTCTTGATCATCGGTGTAAAACACCCCACCGTACTAACAAAAGTCATAACCGCAGGACAGAAGTAAAAACATGACAAATCGTAGGTTAAGAAATCTAATATACAACACCGTTCTTAAACTAACATTATCTAACTACGTTTACTAGAAATAGTTTTTAACTAACACGAATAAGTGTCTCAATTTACAAGTGACTACCGTTTTTATTTATTTTAACCAAATTAAACCACTAGTATGCTATATAAATACGCAGGATACGTCACACACAAAAAACAGAAAAACACTTACAATGTATGATTATCAAAAATACAAAAAAACCCACTAACCGTAAAAAAATAGTTGTAATAGATATGTTTATAATTTATTATTAAATCTTATTTTGGTATTAAGATGTGATGTTGTATATGGTAGTCATAAAAACTTGGAGTCAAAATCATTTTTATACTTACGATGTTTACTAGTTACTCATATAAAATAAACTCTCTTCTAAGAAAAATTATTTGTAACTTACTTTGAAACATAGAATTTTTAGATTTTGTTGTATAAAAGATGCCAATGGAACAAAATTAAACTTGTCTAATTTTTTTTTAAATCAATACAATAAGGATTAAATACAATAAATAAATAAATTGAATTTTAAATAAATGTCTCTTTATCCTTTTTGACATTAACTTAAAATAATGATCTGTTGTAAATCTCAACAAAAGACATTGTGCTTTTTAAATGTTTATAATAAGCATCCTGTTTCAAAATTGCCAATGTTTATTAAAAAAGTGTAAGTAAATTACTTATAAATATAGGTCAAGCTAAAATTCTGTAAGTTGTTAAGGTAAACATTAATAATTTTTAAGTAAAATACATTCCAATATCCTATTATTTTGAGTATTTATAGAAATTCTACTTACAATTTGTAACTAATTCTTAACTATATATTGTCAGATTGAATCATTCTGTTTTAATATGACGTATTTTGTTATAAAAATAAACAACGACGTTATTAGCTGGTTAAATAAACTTCACGTTTTTGCAAATTATATTTTTTATTATTTTCAATTTCCGTTTTTTTAACAAATAATACATTTTTGTTAAAAAAATATATTACAGATATTGTTTATATATGAAATCGAAACTATAACGAATGCACCTTGTGGCAAATTGCCAAATAGTCAGAGCAACGACCGACATTAAAATACACACAACTGTTGTATGAAATAAACGTGTAAAGTATACGCTTATAGTTGCTTAAATATAATATTTTAACAGCGACCCTTTGTGATATTTTTTATTGCAAATATACTACTTCCAGTTAAAATTTGTTGTATAAATACATGTTAAGTATTTTAAAATTAAAAATAATTTAAACCAAATTCTGCAAAATTAAACTAAGTGTAAATTCTAAACCATAAAAAAACTATTAAATTTAATAAAAATTTTTAGATACAAGTAATCTTATATTTGTTGCTCTTTTGTTTGCAACGTCAACTCTAAATTTTGTGTTATCACAATCATTTATAATTTGTGTTTTTTTCTTGTTTACAATGCATCATAGAAATAATTATTATGATTTGATGTTTAAAGTACACAGTTCTTAATGAAATACCAGTTTATTTCTTTTTTATATTTTTGGTAAGATATCAAATACTATTATTGCATACCGAAATGCATATTATTAGCTAACTAAGAATATTATTATTAAATAATAAACGTGTTTAAATAGAATAAGTTGTGTTATCTTTTAAAATAAGTAAAGTTTTGGTATATAATCAATATTTTCTTATTAGTGTAGCTACGTAATAAAAAAGTCTAATGCGCCCAAAGCAAAAACTAGAAATCTACATAAACAAAAAAAAAAGTTCAGGTCTGCCATTATTTAAAAACTGTGTGTCTTATGTAAAAACCATTTAAAAGAAGTCCGACACAATCCGATCATAAGTCGATAACTCACTTGTAATCATAATTTGTTTAGTACGCAATAACGGATATAACAAGTAGGTAACATTTGTATCACCTAATCCTCTTTACAATTTACATCTATTCATTCTCTATAAAAATAACTAACAATGACCGTCTTGTAAAAGCTACGTATTAGATCACTTTGACGACATACAGTGTTTGTTCCGAAATTTTCTATTGTTTGAATAAAGCTTGTTAAGTTGAAAATGTCAATTGTTAAAAGAAAACCTGTGTCAATTGAAACTAAGTTAACAAATCGAGATTTATTACATTTAGACAGAATTGAGAAAAATGTAATACAAATTTCTTAATTCAAACATTTAAATTTTTTAGATATAAATATGTAGTATGTATAAATAGTTTTACATATGTATATGTAATACAAGGTGTCCGTTTTTGACCTCAAGCATAGGTATCCCGGTTATTACACGAGATACAATATCGGTTAAATTAGAAAAACGGTTAGGCATTTCTAGGTTGATCAATAATCTAAAAAAAATCTGATTTGCCATTTTTTGTTTTTTAATTATGACAAAAAAAAATGAAAAACATGATTTTCTTTATTATTTTTTTAGCGAAAATCGACAAAGCTGAACGTTTTAAACTGAAACATCTTTAAGGTACTTTTTTGTAAGAAAACTAAATTTATCACCAAATTTTCCGTGACATTTTAGATACAAAAGTAACAACGCTTAACTTTATTTCTTATGGGTGCCATATTAGATTTTTACATTTTGATTACAATGATGTATCACACGATATGATGAAGTCTTTAACTTTAGGCAAAATTTAAAAAAAAAATTCTTGTGCAGGGTAGTTTGGAAACAACCAAGCAAAATTACCTCTATAACAATTTTGTTTAAGAAAATCTTGACAGTGCAGTCACATTTCGATAATTGACGTAAATATTTTTTACTTTTACTAATAAAATGCCGTTTTCCAGTTAAAAAACGAGATATGCTGGAAATATATTACTCTTTGCAAATAAATATGCAAATTACTTCTGAAACATATCTGCAGCGGTATCCAGAAACGGAACAGCCAGCTCATAACTACTTTTATTGCTTCATCAAAAATTTAAGCAAATATGGTTCATTTTATAAACTTAGACAAAGATATAGAGTTCGACAGAATAAGAATGTAGTTGAAATTTAGAAGAGGTATGTAAAAGAGTCTCTTTCAATAAATAACATATAAAATGGAGCTCCCCATTTCTAAGCCCATCTTATGAGTTTTTTTACTAAGTTTAAGAAAATTGTTCCATGCAGGAAATTGCAGCGGAGTTGAACCTATCGTATCAAGCGGAGTGGAGTCTTTAAAAGACATAAATATCGTCCGTTTAAATCTCATATCATCCAAATTCTTCATCATGGAGATAGTAATCCACGGGTAGCATTTTGTAGATTTGTGATAAATCAGTTAACTAAAACTAAATACTAATTTTTAATCGTCACAATGAGCAATAATCAATTGAAAACCATCTTCAACATCAAAAACGACGATTACAAACACGTTTCGGAATAAATGTATAGGCGGGTTTGCTGGGCAACAACAGCATTGGCCCATACAATTATAAAAAGAAATAACCGGCGATAGGTATTTACATTTTTTTTGAATACTAGATTGACAACGATATTTGTCTGAACCGCCTGCAGAACGTCTGGTTCCAGCAGGAGGGCGGCTGGCATGCAACGCTAGAAGAGTAACTGAGCATTTGTTCACGATATTTCCGCAAAAAGTTATTTCGAACAACGGTGATGATCGTTGATCAGCGAGGTCACCGGACTTTTTGCTATTAGACATTTTTTTATGAGGAACGATGAAAGATCAGATCTACAAAATTGTGCCTGCCAGTATTGATGAGTTGTGAAGAAACATCAATACTACCTAAGAAATAAAATTAGAAGAGAGCAATACAGAGCTTGCAAAATCATGTGGTATTGTGTTTAGAAGTAGAAAACGGACCATTCGAGCACTTTTTATGATTTGTTTATTTAATCTACTTAACTTTGTTATTTCAAAAATTTTGTTTTATCATATCGTGTGATACATCATCGTAATCAGAAAAAAATTTTATTAAAAAATGTGAAAATCTAATATGGCGCCTATTAGAAAAAATAAAGTTAAGCGTTGTAACTCTTGCATCTAAAATGTTACGGAAAGTCTGGTGATAGATTTAGATTTCTTGCCAAAAAGTACCTCCAAGATGTTTTAGTTAAAAACGTCTAATTTTGTCGATTTTTGCTAAAAAAATAAAAACGAAAATCAGGTTTTTCAATTTCTTTGTTATAATTAAAACGCAAAAAATGACATAAGATTTTCTTTCAAATTATTGATCAGCTTAAAAATGCGCAACTTTATAAAATTAAAGTTTTAAATAAAACTTTTTATGGTTTTTAACAAAATGTTTATCAAGTAACTTTGGTTAAGAAACATGTTCATAGTCTTTTGAGTTACTTACTGAACTATTAACACTGTATTATAAATGGTTATTATTTAGTGTAATTTAAACTAACGTAAAGTTCTAAAAGTCTAATAACAATTCATTGGTTAAAACATGTGTTTTGACAAAAAGCTACACAAAAAATGTACGTGAGTTTCATTAAAAGGTTCAAAACTGTATAACTCAGTCTCGTGCAGCGTTTGGTTTAAAAAAAGAATTTTTGAAAGTCGTTAAAAGATATAAGTTTATATAAATGTGTATGTGTAACATAACTAAAAAGAATTAAATGCAATAATAAACCTTACAGATAAACCATAAACTACAAAACCTGAAACCAATAAAGAGGCGTCGAGTTCAACTGAAAATTGCAAATATCAAAAAAGTATAAGTATCTTTTGTATTGATAATTGTTCATTTTTTAAAGGTAAATAGTATTCGTAGAAAATGTACAGTATACAACTCAGCTGAAATTCATATTTTGCACTCGTAGAAATTGCAAATTTTCATACTCGTGTATAATTAGCTTTATTTTGTGTAAATTACGTAATTTATTGTAGAAGTTAAAAACAATCTACAAAAAAAAAAATAAAACTTAACAAAATAAATCTCTAACAATTTATGGTTTCAACATTTTGCTATAATTATTTATTATTTAAGAAAAAACGTAAATTAATCACTGTCAAACTACTTAAAATGAAATAAATATTTATTCAACACGAAAGAATATGTTTCAATTATTGGCAACGTATTGGGCTGTCAAGCAAATTAAAATTATAGAACAGACATTATTTTAAAATAATATAATCTATTAAGGTTACAAATAACCAAATTAATTTGAATTGCAAATATAAAGGAAATGTAATTAATGTCGATTAATGAAAAAGCTATTTATAAATAGTAAGTTTATACATTGTAATAATTCGTAAAGTTTGTTTTAATTTTAATTAGCTTTTATAAATGTTTTCAATAAAATCAAAACTTTAATATTTGTATTTCTTCAATGTATGTGCAGATATTGTAAATTGTAATAAATTGGGCACGAAGTAGCAGTAGAGAAATAAGCCGCGCAGCTAACTTTCAGTGGCGGTTTTCTATCACTGTTTAGGCAGGTATTTTAAGAAATAGTTTAATTCGTTTTATTTACCAGAAAAACCTGTACTTTTACAAGAAACTTTAAGCAAGAATTTGATGATTTACCTCTTGCAGTTTGCAGAACAATGTAGTTTATGCACAATACAGTTCCTCAGCATGTAAGTCACTTCGTTTGCAATTTCTTAAATATAACTTTTATAGGTCGTTGAATTGGAAGAAACGGCACTAGACGCTGGTCAGCCCTTTTTTTTAGAATGTACAATTATTTACACAAGTAACGAACAATTTTCTGCGACGTTTACACGTTTGTGTTTTATCCAATGGAGGAGGTATTATCTAGTGCACTTTAAAAGAATGTGCAGAATAGCAACTTCATTTAACTACAGTAATTTAACTACGTGTTATCTGATAACGTTATCTTACATTTATTTTTATTTTTGGTATCAGCAAAACGCTGAGAAGAAATTTGCACTTGCATTTGAACCATTTATTTTTATTTGTGGTGTTAACATCCTTAGGAGACCACAGGTGTGTAATTTAGGATTTATTTTGCTAAAACTTTTGGTTTTTTTAAATGTTTTAATGGAACTTTTCTTTTGACATTTTTTGCTTGTATTAATTGTCTAATTTCACATTCACCCTTAAAATAATAACCCGTTAATCAGATACACCCTGTGAAACACATTGAACAAATTACTGAGATGAGCAAGTTGTCTATTAAATTTGTATTTTTATTTTGATATTTACACATTAAACATTTGCTGTTGCAAACATTGGTAATATAATAGTTATCTTCGTATCCAAAAAAAAATCGGGCTTTGACGAAACAGAAAAACTTTTATTATCTTTGTTTCTGTATATCTTAATGTTTAATTGTTACTTTTAAGATAGAATTGTATTGAAAATGTTTGTTTGTATTTTATTTCAAACAAGAAGACGGTAGATGGTGGCATGACGTCTGCAGCCAATTTTATAAAAGTAATTTTTTTATTACTGTCGAAAAAAAAAACAAATTTAAAAAGAGTGTTATTTTATAATTGTCAAGTTTTGTAAAACTCTGATTAAAAAAAGATACATTTTTTTTTGATTGGATACTGGCAATAATTTGAATGTCTGCAATTCAACAGCTTCTATATTAGCTGAATCGCAGTTGTTTACTGTTGACAAAAATCTAGAGCGAAAGAAATGATTGCTACTACTGCAATAGAACACTAATTTTGATAACGACAATCTTCCTTAACTTAACCGTTTTTAGTTTTAATTAAAATTCTGCAAACAATTTTTAGATTGTTTTGAAGATTTTTAAATAACTTTATGAGATTATTAGTCTTAGACCATATACATTGGCATAGATACCGCCATAGACATCCAACTATGTTTCTAAGATAGCAGAGATTCCGTTTCTTTTTGTATTACTTGACTCTTTATTTACTGTACCCTTTCTGTACTTAAAAACCCAATTAAAAATTACTTGACATAGTAAGTGTAAATACTCATTACATAAATAACAGTTTAAATAATATAACCTGTATTTTATAAATAAAATGATGTTGCACTTAAAACTTTCGTTCATATAAATATTTAATGTAAGTAAATTATGCAAATTTGTGATGTTATAATATAGGTTAGAACGCCATGTTCTAACCTATATTCTATAACATCAAAAGTCAAGAAATAGCAGAATTAAAAAAATAGACATTTATTGGATTTCAAAGGGCCCAGGGAACCACAGAAGCATTGATAAGTCTATAGTCAAAAAATAAATACAGTTGACATAAGCAAAAAAGTTACTGAGGGCGCTTTCATTTTGAGGGTACATTCCAAGTAAAAAGCATTTTAGCGATAAATTTAAACATTTGTGGTTTTACAGTACTCGTAAAAAGTCGTGATCAACTGAATTTTTTAAATATTTGATTTTAAAAAAATCTTTTTACGGCAATAATTTGTGCTGATTTAAAAACGTATTTAGTCCCTATCAGATATACCAAGTGATTATGACTTAGCTAGAAAATGGCGTTTTTCGAAATTGTCTAAATTCAAAAATAAATGCTATTTTTTGTAAATTAAGCAAGATTTTAATCAGATTTTTTTTATCGCTTGTTAGTTTTAGCTTATCCTAAAACCAGAAAACATTTTTTTTTAACTTCCGCTAAAACTAAAATTTTATTTTTTGGATTGTTTTCAAATTTTTACATACCAAGACTTGATTTCAAAATTCAATTTGATTTCGTTAAAAACGACTTATAATTGGAAAAAATAATAAAAACAGTTTATTATTCCTTTAGGTTTGTTATTATTTACAGAAAAGTAATATTGTTACATAATCTTTACGTTTTTGGTGCAAGATACTTTATGCGAGAAATATTTTTTTGATATAACATTAGATCTTAACAAAAATATGTATTTTCAGCAAGATTCAGCGCACAGTACAGTTAAAGTTCCTAATTTTCTTAATTTTCTTTTTTCCCACAAATAGATCGGAATGTTTTTGGAAATTGGAACCTTCGCAATCTCCGGATATAACATCATAGGATTTCTTCTTGTGAGGATACCTCAAAAATGAGGTCTACAAACGCATACCTTTCAGGAATATTAACCATCGTAAAAATACAATTAGAGAATGTGCCACTGAAGTATCTCCTATTATATTGAGGCACGTTTCAAGAGAAATGTATGAACAAGTCATACTGTGTATTGATTTCTTCAAATTATACAATATTTGTTAGTTTCATAACAGAAGAAATTCTTTATTAGTTTTATTCGTTGTATGTTAGTTTAAATAATATTAAGTCTTTATTATTAAAATTATTATTTAGTTAGACCGATGATCCAAGTTTCGCAAAAGGTTATTTTTCTTGACAGTAAAACAATCCACAGCCGTCTCATATTCTGCCTACTCAATTGATTGAAACATACAAAAAGAATAAAGAAAAATCTTTTCGTTTAGACAGCTGTAAAAGAACACTTTTTTATGAAAATAATTAATCAGCAAGGGCAAATTAAAGTTTTTAGAAACCACGCAAATAGATATTCAATATCATTGAAAAACATTTCTCCCATAAAGTATCTTGCACCAATATAACTTTTTTGTAAATAATAACAAACCTAAAGGAATGATTAGCAATTTTTATTGTTTTTTCCAATTATAAATCTTTAACGTTTTTACCGAAATCAAATTGAATTTTGAAATCAAGTCTCAGATTGTCAAAATTTGAAAATATTTCAAAAAATTTAAACTTTAGTTTCAGCGGAAGTTAAAGAAAAAAAAATGTGTTCTGTAAGCTAAAACTGACAGACGATGAGTAAATTTTATTGAAATCTTGCTAATTTTACCAAAAATAGCAATTTTTGAATTTGAATTTAGACCATTACAAAAAACGCAATTTTTAACTAAGTGAAAATTATTCGGTATATTTGATAAGGGCTAAATAGGTTTTCAGATAACCACCAATTATTGCGTTAAAATTAAAAAAAAAATCAAAAATTAAAAAAAATCTATTTAATGCCGACTTTTTGGCGAGCACTATATAAGTTGCATTATATGTATTCTTTATTCAAATAATATTATTTATTAATTTCGAAAAAAAAACAATTTATCTTCATTTATGTATTATTTTACACGAGTTACGATGAAACTTTTCAATTCTTTTTTTGCATTGATTACTGGAATTTGCATCGCACTAAGTTAGCAATCCGATTGCTAAAACAACATCCAAAATTTACAACTGTGACAAAACTCTTAAATTAGATTGCAAGCATTAAACATCCTTGCTCAGACTGCGTGATGAGTATGAAGACAAAAATAAAAATTTATTGATAACAACAAATCAAGACTTCTTTTGAAAATATTTTTAACGGCATACTTAAAAGATACATATGATTTAACAAATAAAATTTTTTCGAATTTTTTATTTATTTTTATAGTCATTGTATTGTAATAATATAAAAACAGTACATCCTAAATACAGTGCTACAAAACTCGAGCAATTTCCTTTGTAATTAAAAAAATTAAAAAGTTACATTTTATCATTAAATTTTATAAACACTTCTTTTTAAGATACCCAAAACAATTTTGTTAGAACCATCACTTTTTTGTTCCTTTGAGAGATATTTTAATACTCTATGCTGAGCTTATAAAACTTGTGTCTTAATAAATTCATTTTTTATTTACATACTTTAAATGTATGTTAACTTACCTTATTTGTTTTATCAACTTCGTTGATTTTCCGGTTGCTTAAGGAACTAACTCGGTAGCTGTGCCTAAAGGAAACGACTACACATCTATTACTTGTCTAAGAACTCTACAAGTGTAATGTTGTTTCAGGCTTTGACATGAACTGAAAAAGCAAAATGTTGGAATTAGCTAATATTTTGCAAATTAATAATTATTATTCAAATTAAATTATGACTGACGTTTAAAAAAATAAACTTTGAAACTACACAAATTTAAATTAATTTAAACAAAAACAAACATTGTTTATAATTTCTTAGGTTATGTAAGATTGCAATTATATAGAATAAGTATTCTGAACTTACCGTTTTACAAAAACTATTTAATAGAGATGGATAAGAATCAAATATAAAACCCCAATAACTTATAAGCATAAATACCGGTACAAATAAAAACTTTTGATATAGAAGGTACCTGCTAGGATTCTTTAATTTTGATTGGATGATTGTTATACCATTATAAATTTTTAAATTTAGTTCACATATTTTTCGGGGGTAATGTTTACTTAGGTTTGAAACTAGTCGAATACGTTTTTAAATGACGTGCTACTGTATATTTTTTTAATTATCTACACCCGAGTTTGATCTAAGCTTTCAATATACCACACAACTTTCGTTTAGAAGTTTTATTATAAATAAGAAAAATTAAACAAATGAACAAGAAATGCTCAGATTTTTAACAAAAGCTTTTGATGTCACATATTTATTAATCAAGGTATTATCTCAAATCTACGTAATAAAGATAGTTGAAATAGCTGGAATAATGATTATGACTACATCAAACACAAATACAAATGTTTTTCAGACGTTTACAGTTATAAATAAATGATGAGAAGATTTATTTTTTAGAATTTTTTGCTAACCTTAGTCTTAAAGATTTTTTTGCAAACTTTATGTTACACGCGTGAATTAATTAATAAATTGGTATAATGACAACGAGCTCAATAACTTAATTAATAACAAAAAATATAAAAATTAGTAAATGGAAGCAGATGTATTAACATTGGAGCGGCATCGAAGTTGTAACTTATCTGTAGTTGCAAAAAATTACGTAGAACATCCCATTCAAAATAAAATGCGATTACAAAAATCTCTTTCTCGCGCAGAGAAATCCACAATGCGACGCAGTGAAATAATGCAAATGCATGATTTGGGTAATGACAACTGTCAACTGAGTTTTAAAGGTTACTATTGTACCTTATTACGTTACTAGTATAATAAAATAAACATTATTGTATGGTGGCATAATGACGTAGTTTATAGACGGTGACCTGTAGCATAGTTTAAATAGTTTAATCTGTTTAAAAAATTATTTTATCGTAAATAATGCTGTAGTAAAAAAAATTATAGATTTAAATAATTTAATACAATGTATTTGTCTAATTTAATTTGAAGTAATAATTATTTTTACGATGATATAATTTAAATGATCATTCAGTGTTTACTAAGTGATTTATTTTTTGTTGACATAATTCTTATGTTAATTAATCTTGGTTAACACATACGATGATCATTAGAAATACATAAATTAATCGAACATAATAAATTTGAATATGTAAAAAAAGTAAAAATAAAATGTTCTAAAAATAAATGCAATTTAAACACAAAATTAAACTCGCTTTATACATAGTTCAGAAAAACCTTCTACTTTGTAAACGTTTGATTGACACACATTTCCGCACGCATTTGTTTGAATGAATCGGGAATCCTGAAATAAAGCATTCTTAAAAATAAGTATTCGGCATCTGTTCTATAATAAACATAAAAGCTAAAACTTATTTTTGCCCTACATCGTTTATTTAATTAGAAAAGCTCTAATAAATCAATTTACTGCAATTATGTAAGAACCGAAAAATAGTTTTAATTATAATCAATCAGGTTTGATAAAAAAAAACCTTCATTAGTTTATTTAAATAAATTATTTTAGAAGAAATTTGTATTTATGTAAATGTCTATTTAGGTTTTTTATGTTACGGTTACCAATTGCATGTAAAACAGTTATTATTTTTAATTTTATGCAGCATGCCAATTTTTAAGCAAATACGTGCCTATTTTAACAATATTTTAAAAATAAAATTGGTTTAATAATAAGATAAATTTGAAACTAGTTTGAGTACTGTGGTTATTACTTTTTAGAACATAAACTAATAGATAAATAAATTTTTCGATATCTAATTATTTTTTAGTTCGTTTTATATTGTCTTCTTTTTTTTGCTTGTACTTTTGTTTGTAAAAAAAAATAATGTAATGTGTTATATATTCAATCAACTAGATTACTTATAAAGCAATAAAAAAACAAATTTTTATTTACATTAAAGTAATTTTACGGTTTAATTTGAATTAGTAACGCTCTGGCAATTAACAAGATTGGTCCGAATTAATTAGAACTAACTTATAAACATCTCTAAAAAATTCTATATACAAACATTAAATAAAAAAAGTTTAGTTTAATATAAGAAAAGAATCTTTTTTATAATAAATATGAAATCAGTCATTTTAATACTGGTGCATTAGCTATATTTTTTTACTATATATGTACATATATAGTAATGATAGAAGACCCTTTTAGTCGTGTATCATAAATGTATTTTGAGAATGCGCACAAAACCTTAATTATATATGGTACGTGTAAGTATCAATATTTTTTTTACAATAAATGTTTTGCATATTTTTATCAATTTTGCCAAAATATAATTCAGCATATATTGTGTTTGTCTTAAATTTTTTTATTTAAAATATTTTTTGTAAACAGTAAGGTAATTTAGTACATAAAATAAATTTTTTAATTAAATACATATTAGGTTCATATGAATGATATGTATACATTTTAGATAACAGTAAATTTATAATAGACGTAAGCCTAATGGGTTGGAAATGTTAACCTGACACGACCGTACTTTTTACAGTTTTTACGCGCATCGATCATAGACAAACATTCACAGACACTACGTTTGCATAAATCATTTTTTGAGGACTAATCGTACATAACATTACCTATAAGTAGAATAGAATTATAAGAAATTTACCTAAAAGTTACAGTTTCATGTGTTGAAACTTGACATTACGCACAAAACTTTTTTTAATAAATTGATAAATCCTAAAACTATTCAACTTTGTCTACAAATTTTTGTACTAAATTTATGTTTTAAATTTTCTTTTAAACTACAGTGTCTTCGTTTTTAAAACAAAAGAGTTTAATTATAGTTTGCTGTCAATACATCTTCTAATTGTTTAATTCTATTTCAATTTTCGACCGCAGATTAAAAATAAATAGAACTTTTTAATCTTTTAGGTAAACAGTTAGAATGTTATTTAAAAACATTAATGCATATTTAAACTTGTTTTCTGTCAATAGTTTGTTAATAACTGTATTAACGTATAATAATAAAAATGATATCTTGAATTATCTTAAACCAATAAATGGATTACAATTAATAAATAATTTTGTATAGCAACCAATAGAATCGTTAGCAAGCATTATTTTGACGATGCAGCATGATCACTAGATATAACAACGGGTTAGTTGTTGGTTTCCTTTTAATGCAATCGGCTTCATTAGAACTTGAAAAAAATTAAAAAACTTAAAGAAGTAGACAATAATCTAACAAAGAATGTTCAACAACAGCAGACTTAAAAATATGTTTTTTTTTTATACAACAATTATGTTTTAAAATACATGTGATGACGGATGATGAGTAAGTATGTTGTTGGTAAACATAATTTTACTACATTGTAAAATTTTCATTCGTCTTCAATATGAAATTTTGACCCAATCAGCATTGGTATCAGTTTATCGACATCCGAGTGTCACTTTAATGAAAATATTCTGATACAAAATTATTGGTACAATTTTCATAGCAAATAGATAGCTTGGTGGATTGTATACGCTGCTGTCGTTGTCAATGCATTATTCTGTTATAAATTCAACGCAAAAATTTAAACGCTCAAAGCATCAATTTAGTTCATACAAAATTCATTCATACTTTTTCATATTGGTTATTTTGCAAACGTTGCATAATATTTTTTTCGGCAGTTATAAACTGAAGATGGCAATTTATTTACTACTAGAACAGGAATCAAATATGTGTAGTTATCCATCTAATCTATTATGTATTTTACGCAAAAACAATTTGTGAAAAAAGATAATTATTTTAGATATAATAATAATAATAAAATACCTAAATAATAACTTAACGTCGTAGAATAATAGTAATGATTAAAAGTAAATAGATATAATTTTAGGCATAAAAGTTTTACCATAAAACATATTAATATTTTTTTACGGTAAATGGTGTACATAAAAAAAATTAATAAGATATAATTTTATTTTATTTTGGCGGTAGTATAAACTAATTAGCACATTTTGCCGCATCCTCCCACACGCCGAAGCCTTAGGAAGAATGTCCGTTTTTGTCCGATAAAGTATAACGTGGTATGAGCTCAGTTTTTTTATTACATTAAATGTTTGTTAAAACGATGTCTACTACCATATAAGAGTTTAAAATATTGTATTCCAATATGTAATTTGTAATTACAGTGTTTTTTTATAAGTTTAGATCTTCACTAAACATAGTAAAGTTAAAAAATATAATTATTATTTATAATGTGCATATTTGTATTAATCAACATGGGAGCATATAATTTACTTAATACAAATTTGATAACAGAATGATGTTATGTGATATAATTTTGGCATCATAATATTCAGCTTTCTTATAGATGGTATCATTTTGATGCCTCAAAAATGATAGTGACAGTTTATAGATACCGATTTCATGCGGAATTTTTCACACAAATTTTGTATGAAGAAATTGGCCAAAATGATGTCTAATTGATACCCGAGAAATGGTGTTAAAAAGATAACTTTTTACGAAAATTTTGCTAATTGGGAAGAAAGCATGAAAACAATCAAACTTCTTTGTTTCCCGGTTTTTTCTGGTTTATGGAAGACATGGTACTCTTCAACACATTTGTTTCATAAAGATGTGCTCTAACTTTTCATCAATGTTCAATTCTTCCAAGCAGTGGCGGCTGATCTATAAGGGCTCTAGGGCGCGAGTCCCCCAGACGTTTATTAAAAAAAACGGTACAAATTATTATGAATTAAATTTATAGTATATAAATATCATATACTTTTTATTACTGTAAAACATTAATTTAATATAGTCGTTATTCAAAGCAACGTATATTAAATAGGTTCTTTATGTTGTGGCTACAATTATTTGAGCCTATGGCTGTCTAAGTAGCAGAGCATTCTAACGTAATGTCGCAACCCCCACTACGAGATTTTATCTGCAGTTTTACCGTGCGAAAGGGCTCTCGCATTTGTAGCCCACGATTGTTTCAATTCAGTAATTATAAAGGGAGCAGAAACGTATTGTAAGTGAAACAGTATATTTGCGTACGTAATTTTCGAAATATGCAAAAAAGTACTGTATATTTTTTTAAAATTAGTTTGTAAGGCTGTCGTTGAAGGTTGAAATAATATTTCTCAGAAGGCTATAAAAATACTGCATTACAGTTTTATCGAAAAGAAAACAATAAAATGAAGTTGATTGTAACATATCCGTTGAATCATACTAGACGATACTAGTATTTTTGAACGTCTACATATATTCAAATAAAATTATTTTACGTCTATATTGTTAATCAGTAATGAGTCTCGAAAAAATCGTCTCTTTAGTAGCATTATTAATATTAAATCTCAATTCATACAAAACAAAAATCTGTGGTTTCCGATTAAAAGTAGTAAATTAAAGAAAAACGCCATTATTATTGCTTTATTAGCAAAATGCATTCAATGCATAATTAGTTTTACCTTTAGATCGATGCATTAAACTATTTCGGTTACACGAACGTGGTCTTTTATATCGACAGTCGTTCTTTGATTGACTTTGATGGTACCTGGACACACTTCTGTCTAACACATAGCTGACATAGCCCATAGTTGGTTTTACCATACGATTCACCTGAGCTTCGTTTTGATTGATTATCCATTTTTCTTGTTTGCGATTTAAATTGTTCGATTATCGATGCTAATTTTATAGTTTTTTCTAGGTATGTATGGTCTTCTTGTATAAAACGGTGTCTAATTTCTCTATTATTAGTTCCACATATCAGCATTAATTTAATAAGGTCATCTTTTAGATCGCCAATGTTGTAATTATTGGGTTGTTTACGAAAATCTGTTATAAATTGTTCTAAAGTTATTTGTTCGCTTTGTTTTGATGTAATAAATTGATAGTGGGTAAATGTAAAATTTTTCTTTTTTTTTTCAACTAAAATGTGCTAAACATTTTTTGTGTTTCTGTACCTGCAATATGCAGTAACCGTACTTACTGAATTTTCTCTTTCTTTTTGTTTACTTCCGTGACTGTTAAATATATGTATTTTAAAACTGCTTAACCATTGCCCATTGCGCTCATTGTTCTGATGAATTTTTTCTAATTCTTAATGCTAATTGCGCCAGCACGTTTTCAGCCATATTTTATTTATTTTTTTTAATTTGTTTTTAATTCGTGCACGTAATTTACTCATTTCTTATTTATTGATTAGTTTGTCGCAGCGCCATGTAATACCACTACTCGTATCGATACCTATTAATTAAAAAGTAGTTTTAATTTTATTAACAGGCTTACAACTATTTATTACATTTGCGTATATATAAGGGTGCCTCCAGCTTTGTTGCCATTACTACTGGTCACGTTGCCAGCATCCTTATTTATACTTTACAAACACAACCGACAAATTATATCCAAACAATGGGTAATCTCGATTAAGATTGCAGCGCCACTGTGGTGTAAATACAAAACTGATTTAATGACATACAGTTTCAATTTTTTTAGTTTTTTTGTGTTTAGAAGTGGTTATAAAGTTGAACTAAAAGTATTAAGTTTTTTAGAATTAACTGTAATAAGTTTAATTAAAATGGGCAATGTCAGTAAAATGTACCGGTTAAGTTATTTAAACATGATTCTGTTGTATTAATTGCAATATTGCTGATATGTCGTCACAATCAAGCATTACAATTGAATATTATTATTATTATTATTATTATCATATTAAATAAAAAATATTTAGGTTTTTTCTCGTAGGTTGCTGTTTGTTTCAGGAGCACTATAAATCATTTGGATTAGTTACCGTAAACTGATTTAAAATGTGTAGTGCAAACCCAAACAACACATTGGTACAAAACACGTCTAAATGTCCGTCTAATAAACGTTAATAACGCGTTTAAAAACGTTTTAATGTCTAATAAACGTCTATTAGCCGGACATTTAGACGTTTTTTATACCAATGTGTTGCTTGGGAATGTGCAATCAACTATGAATATTCTTATTTCTCGCTGTAACACAACAATAAATAAACGATTATTGCAGTATTCAACGTCATGTTGTAGCAATGTCAGTCAATCGATGGCAACGATGCAGTTATCATTTATCTTCTATGGAAGCAGTAATTAGAAACCGTTGCAGAGTAATTTTTATTAAAATTTAAAATAAGGTTGTGTCCGTATGTCCTTATTTCTGTTTATCAAAAAATCCACCAGATAGCGTATCGCTTAGAAAGGATTGCCTATTATAACAACGCTAAGAAAGCCAACTAGTTCGAACAAAAAATTAAAATCTTTAGGTAACACAAAAATAAATATAAAAACGTTTATTAAAATAATATATAAAGTATATAAAATGGCGAATATGCCAAGTTGTGCTAATGCGAGTGTCTCGTGTAAAAAGTGCAAATCTAAGCTTGTTACAGGAATAAAATGCATAAATTGTGATAATACATTTCACGTAAGTTGTGCTAAATTAGTAAAAAACATAAAATTTATAAATGGTGATTTAATTACTTGCTGCAGTGAAGTAAGTAGTAATGGTTTTTTGGATGCAATATCCAAAATTGCCGACAATGAAAATAAAATCGATGTTCGTATTTTTAATTACGTTATTGATTTAAAAGATTCAATAATTTCTGAATTACGTAAACAAATTGATTTATTGCAACAGAATAATTCGAAACACGCGATGAAAACACGAGGTCGAATATTATCAAATAATGCAAATACTGATATAAATTCAATACAAATGGATCACAATAATAAAGAGGTATTACAAAGTGTTCAAACTGGTAATCTTACTACGGAAGTTCAAGATGCCAATGCTGTTATCAATTCGGGAATTATTGATAAAAATGTAATAAAAAATAAGCTACCTAATCTTCTATTGACTGATAATATGGATAAAAACAATTCAATTGAACTAAATACTATAGCTATGAATAGTCAAGAATGGACCACGGTCACAAAAAAACGACGTAAGCAAAAGTTTAATGCTCCCGTGATTGAGGGATCTTGTGAAAATGCCACTATAAAAGCCGCTGAAACTTTTCATCACTTTCACGTCTGCAAGCTAGATGTGAATTGCACTGTAGAAGTACTTACGGATTATTTACATTCAAAAAATATAACATCGGCAAAATGTTGGAAACTTGATGCAAAACATCCAGATTTATATTCGTCTTTTAAAGTATCGGTAAATCAAAATGACTTGGACTTAATTAAGGACTCGAATTTGTGGCCAAAAGGAGTATTGCTAAATCGTTTTTTATTTCTCCGTCCGAAAAAAACCATAATAATTTAATTAATAATGAGTTTAGTGTATTTGTCTTAAATATTCAATGTCTTCGAAATAAAATGGACGTGTTGGAAGTGTTTCTACAGGATAAACATTTCAATGTGGTGTGTATAAGTGAACACTGGTTAATGAGAACTGATTTAAATTTAAATGAAATAGTGAATCTTGGCGAATGGTATATACTATCTGCGTATGGTAGAAAACATAAACCTCATGGAGGGGTTTTAATATTAGCTAAACTGAAAAACACAAGTTTTAAATCACTTTCACATATTAATGATCTGTCCATCGAAGTACATTTTGAAATCTGCGCAGTAGAATGTAAAAAATTAAATATTGTAATCATTGCATTATACAGATCGCCCAATGGTGACTTTGAAACATTTATCTCAAATTTAGAAAGTATGTTACTACAAGTATCAAGATTCTCGAAGGTTATTATAGCGGGAGACTTTAATGTGCATTTTAACACAAGTGATTCTAAATCTAAGCAACTATGTTATCTGTTCAAATCCTTTGGTTTTGTTCAAACCATATTACATCCGACTAGGAAACGCAACTGTTTGGATAATATATTTATTAACTTTTTATTTAACAATTACTCGTCAAGTGTGTTGGACTCAGGACTATCCGATCATAGTGGTATTACGGTGACGGTTAAGTTAGATATCAGTTGTGATGTCAACGGCTCATTCAGCTACAGTGTTAGAAGACCAATAACAGCCAGTGGACGTAACATTCTATTTCAAATTCTAAGTTCTACAGTACATGAATATCTAAAAGCAAGAGACACAAATGCAAACACTAAATTTAATATATTTTTTAACTTGTTTTATAATGCGTTTTTAATTGCATTTCCAGAAAAATTATGTAAATTACCCAAAAATTGTAAATATAATACTCAATGGTTCACTGATGAACTAAAAATAATGCGTAACAACTATCAATCTGTATCTCAGATGTACAAACAATTCAAATCACAGAATCTTTTTAATATCAAAAAACAACTGTATTATTCTTATAAAAATGCTATAAAACAGGCAAAAATTGCTCATAACAACTTTATGATTAAAACGTCTTCCAATTCAATAAAAACCATGTGGAACATTGTTAACTGCTATAGAAAAACAAAAAAAGAAATTACAAAAAATATAACAGTAGATGAGTTTAACGATCATTTTTCTAACGCGTGTAACGTATCATTAGAAAACAATTTACCTGATAATAAATTAAACGCAATTAGTTTATGTAAAATTGAAATTCGTCAAACATTAAAATTTACTTTAAGTTTAACATCTGAGGTTGAAGTAAGAGACATAATAAAAAACCTAAAAAACAGTAATACACGTGACATATATGGCATCAGTGTAAATTTAATTAAATCAAATATCAGTTTGTATACTGAGCCTCTTACAAGGTTAATCAATGAAGCTCTCGCAGAAGGTATTTTTCCTGACGCTTTAAAAGTTGCAACAATTTTACCACTCCACAAGAAAGGAGATGAAAATGACGTAAAAAACTATAGACCAATCTCTATATTGCCAACTTTTTCTAAAATTTTTGAGAAGGCTATTTTGGTGCGTATACTTAATTACTTTGAAAACAATAACATTTGTTGTGAAAACCAGTTTGGTTTTAGAATAGGTAGATGTACGACAGATGCTGTTATGAGTTTTGTTAACAAAACGTTAATGTGCTTTGAGGAAGGTGGCCACTGTTTGGCAACATTCATAGACTTAACCTCAGCTTTTGATTGTGTTTCACATAGTTTATTACTCGAAAAATTAAAATTCGTATATCACTTTGACTCAACAAGTTTGGCCTTGATAAAATCATATTTACTGGATCGATCGCAGTGTGTGAAAATACATAATAAATGCAGTAATACCCTTCCCATCCGTAGAGGTGTTCCACAGGGAAGCATACTCGGACCAGTATTGTTCCTTATATATATAAATGATTTATCTATGTATTTAGAAGGTAACAGTGATTGCATACTTTACGCTGACGACACTACCTTTTTTGTTAGTGGTACAAATAAGGAAGATATTATGTTTCAATCAGAAATATCTCTCAATCTTGCAAAAAACTGGTTTGTAGCTAATCAATTAAGTATTAATAATTCAAAAACAGAAAAATTATTTATGTCTTTAAAAAGTCATACTTTTCATAACCCAGAAAAAGTTAGATTTCTGGGTGTATCTTTCGATGCGAAATTAAATTTTAATATACACATTGATTATATATCCGCAAAATTGAGCAGTAACTTGTTTGTACTACGAAGGTTGTCTAAATGCGTATCCGATGATGTGCTAAAAAATGCATATTATGCTTTATGCCATAGTATTTTTAGTTATTGTATAATTGTATGGGGAACATGCGGTTCTTTAAATAGTCTGTTTAGATTACAACGTCGTGCTATTAGAATTATCAGTAATGTTGGATATCGTGACGATTGTCGTTTTCACTTCAAAAATCAAAAAATTCTAACACTGCCTTCAATATATATATTAGAGTGTCTTTCTCATGCCAAACGCAATTTGTTTAGGTATACCAAACAAATGAATATACACAATTATGTTACTCGCAAAAATTATGAAATTCGTCTACCCTATTGCCGATTAAGCAAAACATTAAAATCTCCTGAATTAATGGCAAAAAGATTTTTTAATTGCCTACCTGCTGAGGTACAAAATTTGGAGTACATTATATTCAAAAAAAAGATTAAGAATTTCCTTATAAGCAAAGCATTTTATTCATACGATGAATTCTTTAGCTGTAAGTTTGAAAATCACTTTAATTAATTATTATTATTGTTAATATTTTTTTTTCTTCTTATTTGACGTATGTAAGTAACTATGTTTACATGGCATAAATAAATTATTATTATTATTATTATTATTAATGTAATAAGTTTAAAGAAAAAATATTTCAATTGTGCAAAAATAGCATACCAACAGGTAAAAAACTCTTGCGCAAGTGCCCACCCAAATCCTCTTCTGACGCTGCCGCTGCTTAGAATTATTATCAGCGATTAAATTTACGACTGATGTAACAGACAATATTTGTCTGTTTGTAGTAGATATTAAATATGGAGTCTGTTTAGTAAAACTTATTCGCAGCGAAATGCTACTGACTATGAAATCAATAAAATACCATTACATTTTATATATATACTCGTATAGTAACTTTCATTTTCTTTTTCTTGTTCAGATACAGTTATTTGATATTCCGTTTCTTTATTTTATTAAGAATAAATAGATTCTCAAAAATAGCCATTCTATTATAAAATTTAAATAAAACATTTTTTCTAAATGTTTATTAAACACATATACTTAGACCCGGTTTTTCAATCAGTTTATTTGGTTGAACTGAACGTCGTTTAATTTAAAAACCTCGTCATATTATTGGTTAACATAAAACCAACAACAAATATCACAGAGGTTTAATACCAAACGATCTTTAGTTAAACCGAAATTATAACTTTGATTGAAAAACGAGGCATTAAAGTTGCTTGTATGTTATTGCAATTATTTTTGTTGTGTTTTTTGTTATACTTGCTATTAATAACAATGGATAGTACTGGTTTGGCTTTGAATTTAAGAAATAGGTTACTCGTGTTTAGTAGTCACATTTTTAAAGATTTATTTTTAATCCGTTCTTTTATAAACATTAAAATACAGAATTGTTTTGTTTCATTTCCACCTACAAGAAATGTGATAATTTTATTAGAGCAAGCAGTATATTATTGAATTCAAAAATAAGATTAGTCAAGATTTATTACTCTCAGTATATTCACTTGACAAATTTATTTAATTTTATTAACACCACAAAAAATAAATTTTACAAAATAAAAGTACCGGTTTTTATAAAATTATACAATTTCTAACAAACATTGGAATTTCAAATATGACATTTGATGTTTCTTGACAGATGAGACTGCTTCAACGTTAAAAAAACACCCCAATTTTTCTAAAGCATTTTTCTACTTGAATAGATTGTTCGAATAACAATCTATGAATAAAAAAATCAGAAGTCGTTAAAAGCAAACTATTACTTTTTAATGCTTCGTTTGTCTGACTTTACGATTACCAACAAGCTTAAAATCGTATAAATTACAGGTAGCAGAATGCTTAAGTACCCGCATGTTTTAAATACTTTAGTATGTTAAATTTAGAATAAAGTTTAAGCAACTAGTGTGTAATAATCAATACTTAATTTACAGCAGTGGTTTGTGATAATTGTATGCTCTCTTTGTACAGCTGATTGCGTAATTACATTGTAATACAAATTTAATTAAATACGCTAAAATATATGTTACTAATGATGGTAAACATAATAACAAAAAATAACGTAATGCTATTTACAGGCATTTAATTTGAACAAATTAAATTGCACGATTTTTAAAAAGTAACGCAATAATTTCAATAACACTATCTACCTATAGTTGGGACGGTGGATCTTTGCAATTATGGCCGCCACAACATTCGTGTGAATCAAGATTTAAATCTGAAGTCAAATTAGCACTTACTTACATAAGTATATTTGTCATGTTTATTGTAAAAAAAATTTGAGGTTATATAGAAAATTCGACAGGATAAATTAAAAAATTTCTCTAAACATCTAATTCTTTATCAATAAAATGTATCTTTTCATCTCAATGATTTTGCACACTAGTTTTATGAAGTACTAAATATTAAAATTATGCAAAAAATTAAAATAGACAAATTTATTAAATATGTAAACAGATATGAAAAACATGAATGTTTTAATGTTCATTACTCTAATTCAGAATCAGAACTTGAATCATCGTTAAAATTAATAATTATAAGTTCAATCTCAAGATCAGTAAGAGCTCGTTCACGGTTATTTCACTTTTCAATTACCTTTTCTGTGTGCTGAATGCACTTTTTCCACGAATCGTTACAATTTGCTACAGCTTTTTCTCACAGATTTAATACACTTTCGTACCTAAAACCGTCTCTACCATTGTGTTGATTATAATAAGATTTAGCTTCAGCCCAGATCAATTCGATTGCATTGAATTCACAATGTTAAGATAATAGCCTTAATATTTCATGTCCATTTTTTCAAAGCAATTCGTCAATAACATGCACTATCTTTTTTGTTTAATTTTGCAATAATTCAGCTTTACACAAATTTTCATTATAGTTGATATTGTGATGTTTTATCCAATCGACAATTTCTGATTTTTTCCATGAACTAGTAGGTTACTTTTCTAGAAGTACGCTGTGATACGGTGCATTATCCATTATAATTAACGATGGTTTTTTCAAATTGGGAATTAGCTTCTGTTTCACCCAAGTCATAAATATATCGTGATTCATTCATTTCACCGTGGTAATCTAATGTATTTGATTTTGAATAAAATAACAAACTTACCCTTTTAACAAATACATTGCTTGTTTCTGCATGTAAAACAATAAAACGTTTGCCATCATAACCTTTAGGTTTACGAACGCTTTTGGTAATATCATCCTGCCAAGATTTCCTTTTACTACCTTTTGAGTAAATCCAGGTTTCGTCTAAGAAAACAACTTGACTCGACATTTCAGTTTTTTATTTGCAGAATACTTTCTTAGAAAAATGTCCGCATACAAGCTATATGTAACTTCTACGTAAGAACTCGACGATTATAATCTGTTTTAAATTTAAATCCCAGGTCGTTTAATACAATCTTCAACAAAGTGTTACTCACATTGACGATTTCGTTGCTTTTCAAATTGCGGTTTAATGTACTAACAGTTACTTGCTTTTCTATAATAAAATTTATAAGTAAGTATATAACATAAAAATTATTAATTATTAATGTCTTTGTACATATTGTATAAACAATTGAAGGGTCTAGTGCAAGAAGTACCTAAGTCACATTTTATTCATTTTGAATTATACAGCATTAAAGTTTAATAATTAGAATTCAAATAACGGTACTGGTGTGATCTCGATAAAATTTATTTGAGAAGTACCAATAAGTATAAGCAATGAAAAAACTGTTTTTATTGAATTAAATGAAATAAAAAGTCTATATCTATGACCAATAACCAATTTTGATATTATTAAGAGAAAACGAAATGTACCTGAGATGTTACCTTCTGATTTACTCATTATTATAATCAAACAATACACGCAATAGTAAAAATAGCCGTCATGATAATAATAGCAAGAAATTCACGCGAATACTAAACAAACGTACCCTAAAAGTAGCAACAGCTGATGGTTTACAAGGCGGAATTTCTGGAGTTTTTTTGCACCAAAAATTACGACACGATGTTAACCAACCGTCATGAATAATAGCCTACTTAGGTTCCTTTTAAGTAAACTGATTCAATAGGAAGTTTAGTATAGGTGTTAATGTACAGATGGCGCAAAAATGTTCAATTACGGATTTTCATTTTTAAAGTTTTAGGCATATCTGTCGTTTTGGTTTTAATACGGGGTCTTTTTTACCAGGTGATGATAAAACAGGATTTTCAATTTTCTAATGTTTAATGCTACAAACGGTTCGCTTAGAAATATTGAGTGCGATTGCAACCCTCTAAACACAAATAAGTGTAAATAATACAACGTAGAAAAATTATTATAGTTTTAATCTTACCTCTTGAACACTATTAACAGCTTCTAAAGGCCTTCCATTTTTTTTTCTTTTTGGAAATACGCCAAAAGATGAATAACCATCTCTCGGGATTGACTATTCAATCGATTACCAGTCATAACCGAAAATCATAATCTAAATTAACTCAAAGTTATTTAAAAATATTGTACTTACGAGATGTAACAATAACCAGTATCGAATGCAGTTGTTCTGATAAGACAGCGAGAATCAATTTTTACAAGCAAAGATACAAAATAACACAAAAATACAAATGTCATTTACGTTTTAAACTTTGCACGTGCTTATACTACTCTAATCAGATTAATGTAGTACAAATTTAGTAATCGACAAACGAGTATTTTATCCTATTTTTCACTAATAACGTGCTTCATTAATTGAATCTTGCGGAATGAAATCACCTGATAGGCTCTATCCTTGTTAGAATGCGAAATCATGAATGCTACTACAATAACATATGTTGTTCACGTTTAAATACAGGTGCAAAGATCCGCCGTCTTGAAAACTTTACTTTTCATAAAATGTATCTTATTAAAAAAAACTGGTGTGGTCACCACACTATTTTCCTATAAGGATTTTTTACATATTTTTTATTTTCAAATTGAAGAAAAACATCCACGTCAAAAGAATATAGAGAATTCATAAAACTTAGGTTTTTAATTTTATTTGTTTAAAAAAAATAATAGTAAAAGTACTACGTATTACACATTAGACAATTTTTTTCGTCACTTTGAAGTGATATGTACATGTTTGCATTGACTTTCTGGCATGCTATAATTGTTTTGAAAATTTTATCATTGATTTCATTAAAATATAACCAAATATGGCAAATTGAGGTTATCTTGTCATATTGTAGGTACATGGTTACATATACACAAACACACACATACACCCAAAATTTTTTTGTCAAAAATAAATTTTTCTGATTCAGATCTTGAAACGTAAAATTCCGATAAAAAATTTATTTGCAAAAAAATTGCGATCGTTATACTTTCTTTATATGAAAGTAAAAATGAATGACAATGTTACAAACTTAAGCAAGTTTTGTCATAGCATTTTCATTTTTTTTATTTAACGTAAGCTTTTACGGCTGTTATTCATGAGGAAACATCTTTTTTTTCTAAATAATGTTGTAGCCTTAAATTGAATTCTGACTATCTGTTAGTTTATTTAGAAAGGTGCTCTATTAAATGGATATAATAATAACTCATTACAATTTTTCCATTATACCACAACAGCTAACTTGCATTCCACGTAAAATTTTGTTTTTACTTATGTATCATACGGTTATACTTGAAAGGAAATTTTTAACAATTTTAATAAGTGCGACTTAATTTTTGATGTTTGTTACGGAATAAACACATTCTAGTCAAAGCAACTGGTAGTAATATCCTTTATAACAAAAGTGTAAATTACATTTATATGTACTCAAAGTTTGAACACTATACCTACAGTGATTAGAACTGGGCGTTAAACTAAAGAATCAAGAAACTGCCGAAACCCAAAAAAATAAAATAAGACACTTTTTTTGTTTTGTTTAGATTCTACAAAACATTTTAGGAGGGTGTTGTACTTTGTCATTTTATGTGCAAAACAATTATTTTTTATTGACGCAGGTTCGCCAGTATTTTGAATGAATTACATAAAAACCAATTGAATTATTGTAAAAAAGACTTGAATCACATTACATTCATCTGATTAGTGATTATTAATAGTATTTTTAAATAATTTAAAATTATTAGTTACGCGAAAATATTATTAAATAGTTATGTGACAATATCAAATAAATAGTTAGAAAGAACAAATGAATAATAATATACGTTTTTGTGCTGCTTTTGTCGCAAACATCAATATTCGTTTGTAAGTGTAGTTACGTAATGACAAAAAAACTTTAGAGCCGCATAGTAATAAATACAAATCTACGTAAAAATATGTTTTTAAAGTTTGAGTAGAAGTGTACCCAAGCAACATTTTGTAACCGTGGTTACGTTGTAACCAGTTGCAAACTAGTAACATTAGCACCATGGTAAATAAACCGTTGCAGCAACGTAGCAGCAACTTTCGTAATTTACTGAGGTTTCAAATCTATTACAGAAATAACCATTTTACAACTATGGTTATAACTAAGTTTTTCTTAAACCCTTATGTAACTACAGTGTCAATTTAGTGGCATTAAAACCTTCATTTCGGTTTCGAGTGTAACAGTCTTGAAACTATGGTACAAGTGTGAATTTCTAAAACTACACTACAGTGTTAATCTATGCTTTCAAACAGCAACAGAAGAAGTGCATTTTACGAGATTTTTATAAGACACATAGTCCATTATCATTATCCAATAAACAGTACCGAAAGTGTTTCTAATTCAAAACTACGTAAGTACAATTATTGGTATATTATATTACTATAATTTTAATCGTGCATTTAAACTACTGTTTCTAATTTAATCAACGTTGAAGAATTAGTTGCCAATTATAAGTAAGCAAATTTTAAATTGATTTTATTTTCTTCTAGGATAAAATAAAATTTGATTGCAAGGACATTACAATATTACACACAGTGATGAGAACGTGTAAATTAGATCGCCATTGCGAACACCTATAATTTTTAAAAAACCAGTCGAGATTATGATCATTGAACCGATTATAATTGCACATGTGCATTTGTAGCCTAATACAAATATTTAACTAAGAATTACGTAGACGCATTAAACTATAACATGTGAGGGATATCTTAATCCGCCATGGTCTTTTAACACAAAGACATTTTTCTCTTATGCATTTACTATTTACAAAATTTATAAATAATAGACATAGTTTTGGAAATAGAAATTGCCTTCGATGGCGCTGCTTCGGTATTTTCTTTGCACTGTGCAATTCTTGCATGCACTTTGTTTGTAATGAAGAATTGTTGAATTTTTATAGAATTTATTTACAAGACACTTTACATCATATTCGCACAAGCAATAACAAACGCTTAATGAGTTTTATATTTCATAGCAACCAGTACTTAAAAAAAAATGAATTAATTGCGCCTCCTATCAGCATAGCAAACAGGTAAAAAGGACCGAAAATACAAAAGAAAAAAAATATTGATTTTCAATAGAAAAAATCGGTAACATGCCGGCCGCCTTGAAAATCTTATAATTTCAATTTATACTTAATTTTAAAAACAAATTCTAAATTAATTGTAATTATTTAGCTAAACCGATACAATGCTAATATCCTAGATATATGGTAACAAAAACCTTAAACATTAGCTAAATTAATAATTCACTCCATGTTTGTGGGTAGCACGCACAGCTTATTTACTGACCTTTTAAGGTAATTACCGTTTGCAAGTCGCACTGTTACTGAGCGAACAATGTTGTCCGTTGTTCTGTGTATTTCAGTTACGCGTCCTAGCAACCACTGTAGCGGTGGAAGATTGTTCTCTTTAAGTAGCACTAAATAATTTTGTTGCACAAGATTTGGTAAATGCCGGTACCACTTCGTACGGCGTTGAAGCTCAGGCACTACCTGTAGACTCCATTGGCGCCAGAAACACTGAACTATGCGCTGCATCCTTTGATAAAGGGACAGCCGATTTTCTTTGATGTTGTCTAAATTTGATGTGGCTAAAGCGTGTAGCGGTCTTCCAATAAGAAAGTGCCCAGGAGTGAGAGGATTGATATCGGAAGGATCGGAAGATAAAGGAGATAAGGGACGGGAGTTTAATGTCGCTTCTATCTGAATGAGTATTGTGTTAAAGTCTTCGTAATTAAGAGAAGTATTTTGTAGAACTCTTTTCAAATGTACCTTTACTGCCTTAACACCACTTTCCCAAATGCCCCCTTGATGAGGTGCCTTAGGAATAATAAAGCTCCATTTTATTTGTTCGTTCACAAGAAAGTTAGAAATTTCATCGTTATTATCATGTAACATTTTATAAACAGCTTTTATATCGTTGGCTGCCCTTACGAAATAAGTGGCATTGTCGGACATTATAGAGACCGGCTTGCCCCTTCGACCAATAAAACGCTTTAAAACAGAAATAAATGCTTCCGTTGTTAAAGATGTTATCAATTCTAAATGAATTGCCTTAGTGACAAAACATACAAATAAGCAAATATAAGCTTTTATTAGCTTGGAGCCGCGTAGTTTTCGATCTTTAATGAAGATGATGAAGGTAGGCCAGGTATCAGAGACTGTCGATAGAAACGATGGGCCATGCCACCAAAGGGAATTATTAATTAAGTCGACAGCTGATGAACCGCGCGAAATTAAATCGGCAGGGTTCATTTTTGAAGGGATGTAGCACCAATTCTTAGGATTAGAAATTTCCAAAATGCTAGCTATTCTATTGGCTACAAATACCTTATATTTATTAGGAGTTGAGTTAATCCAGTTTAAAGTAATAGTAGAATCTGTCCAAAAAAACGACTGAGAGAAATTTATTTTAGAAGATTGTGTTACTTTCTCCATCAATTGCGCTAGCAACAACGCCGCACATAATTCAAGACGGGGAATTGTTGTTGTGTGCAGTGGTGCAACACGAGACTTAGAGCACAGTAATTGACAAGAAACATTATTGTAAGAATCGAGACATCTAACATATATGCAAGATCCGTAAGCCTTAGAACTACTATCACTAAATCCGTGCAATTCAATAGACATATTGTAAGGAATTGTGCATCTAGGAATCTTTAAAGTGTTTAAGATAGGTAACTCAGCCTTTAAAGTATTCCATTCGGAGTTTAAGATTTGAGGAATACACTCGTCCCATGATAATTTCAATTGCCACAGTTGTTGAATCATTAGTTTACCAATAATTGTGATAGGTGAGAGAAAACCTAACGGGTCAAACAATTGGGATGCTGTTGAAAGTATAGTACGCTTGGAATTTGCAATAATTGCGTTAGGCATTGAAACTTTATATTGTATTGTGTCATTAAGAGAGTTCCATGTTAGGCCTAATGTTTTGGCATCTTCTCGCTCGCCGATTGGTATTGTATGAAAAGGATCAGAAACGACATCGTTGTTTAGAACCTTTTCACTATTTGACAAAAATTTTCTAATAGAAAATCCTGCGCTAGACAGAATTGTCATCAATTCTTTCTTGATATCTAACACCTCGTTTACGGAATCAGCTCCTGTAAGAAGATCGTCTACGTAGAAGTCCGATCTAAGCGCAATAGCACCTTTAGGAAATTGTTGAAAATTTAATTGCGATAAATGTGATAAACACTTTGTTGCTAAATAGCTGGCGCTGGCTGTGCCGTACGTTATCGTTTGTAACTCATACGTGGAAATTGGAAGTTTAGGGTTATCTCGCCACAAAATCCTTTGGAATTTTCTTTGCGAAGGGTGTATAAGAATCTGACGATACATTTTCTCTATGTCACCCGTAAGAACAAAGAGGTATTGCCGAAAGCGTAAAATAATCGAGAAAAGATCATCTTGAAGAACCGGACCAACCAGCTGTGTATCATTTATTGAAACGCTCGACGATGATTTAAAGCTACCATCAAATACAACTCGTAACTTTGTTGTTAAGGAACTATTTTTTACGACACCATGATGTGGAAGGTAAAATGGTGGAACCTTGGATAACGCGATTGAGCCATCCAAAACTTCAGTTACGTGATCTTCAGAAGAAACTTCGTCGCAGTTATTTATTTGAACCATGTGCCCTAGTGAAACGTATTCTTGGATAAATTGCGAGTAATCTTTGTGTAATTCTGGTGTTTTTAGTAATTTATTTTCAAGTTGCAGAAATCTTTTGGAAGCCTGTTCTTTGGAATATCCTAATAAGGCGAGTTTGGCATTAAAAGGAATGGAAACTAAAAACCGACCTGACGCGGTCCGAGCGATAGTTCGTGTAAAATGATTCTCGCAGTATTGCTCCTGTCGCGAGAGCTTTGTTAATAGATTTTGCGGAACGACTTGATCCAACTTCCAAAGTTGCTGCACGCAATTTTCCAAGCTGTCATTTGAGAAAAAGGGTTCTTGTGTAACCAAGTGAGAGTAGACTACTGCAGGAGGATTAATGCTGCTACAGTACGTGCCAGATACTACCCAACCTAGTAAAGTCTTTTGCAATGTGGGCTTAAATTTCCCTAAAGATATTTGGCCAATGCACATAAGATTATAGAAATTGCTCGCTCCTATTAGTAAATCAATAGGCAATGACTTGTTGAAGTTATCGTCTGCTAACCGCAAATTTTCCGGGATATTCAAACTTGCTTTCTCAAAAGTATACAGCGGTAAGTTCTCGGTAATTTTTTCTATTGTAAGGCATTGCAATTTCGTTTCGAAACTCGTTTGCATAGATGCTAATTGAATGTTAACCATCGAATTTGAAATTACTGCTGAGGAACTAATACCAGAAACTTTTGTATTGATTTTATACTTAGTTAATTTTAATTTGTTTGCCAACGTATCTGTGATTAAGTTGCAATGACTGCCACTATCCAGCAGCACCCTGACGTCGTGCCAAATATTAAAATTGCCTTTTAGCTTAACCAAGGCAGTTGAAAGCAGAACTTGTGCGGAATGATTAGTACACGACAAAGAAGTTAAAGGTCTTGTATGTGATTCTGAAGCCAAAGGTATATTATCCTGCGGAATGGATGAAACAGGAGCCGGTTGGTTATTTGGAGCATTCGTACCTTCCATGTGGAGTTGTGTATGATGACGTTTTTTACAGATACGACAAGTATACTTGGACATGCATTGATTTTGATTGGAATGCCTTAAACAATTTTTGCAAAGCTTTAGTTCATACACCTTGTCTGATTTTTGTTTGGTAGAAAGAGATAAAAATTTAGGACATACGATTACATAATGCTCACCCTTGCAAATTGGACAAGAAATTCTGCTCGACGTAGTTAAAAACGTTCGTTGTAATTTAAAATTGCTCTTATGCATAGGGTTAAATGAGTTGTAGTTATTAGCATTATTAGACGCTTTATGGCTCGAATCGATTTCTTCTAACGTTTGGCAATGTTGTTTCAGAAAATCGACAATCTCACGCAATGCAGGTATACTCCGAGGAGAAAACTCCGTAAATTTTATTTTTGTTTGATTGTCGAGTTTCGACATGATGATGTGATATATAAAAGGAGAACAGTGTTCAATAGAAACTGATAAATTTTGTAATGCTCGAATATGTTTGGATAATTCATCAAACAGCTTTCTGAGATCCATCGAATTGAGCTTGTTTATAGGCCGTAAGTCAAATATACCATTAATGTGGTTCAGTATGATTAATTTTGGATTATTATAGCGCTCATATATTAAGTCGAATGCAATTTTGTAGTTTTCTGCCGATGGCTGTATATTAGAAATGGTTTGCGCGGCTGCACCTTTTAAGCTACCTTTTAGGTATATGAACCTTTCTACATCCGTTAAATTGTGATTGTGGTGTATCAAAGATAGAAATGATTCGTAATATGATTGAAACTTGGTTAGATTACCATCAAAGGTAGGAAGAGAAATTTGCGGCAACTTTGCGTTAGAACCGCTAGATTGAGATGCAATGCGGGTGCTGGATTGGCTTTCGCTCCAACTGATATTATTGTTCAACAGAATTGTAGCACGAGAAGTGAGGTCTATGTACCTGCTGTAGAATTCATCGGAACTAATTAGTTCGTTGCTTTCAATCGATGCAACTTGAAGTTGTATGAATACGTCTTCATACTTTTCAGGCAAATTTTTGGTGTAATCTGCATGTAATTTAAGCTTAGTCGATGTAGCTTCATCGAGGTTTGACTCTGATAGAGAATTTAAAAATTGCTCAAAAATATTTAATTTGTTAATAAACGATTGCCCGGTGGCTAATAAAAGCTTACTTTCTTTTTGGTTTACCATTGTATCTTAGGTATTGTGCTCGAAACAAAGAAACGCGTTTTGTAAATGTAAAATTACTCGCGAAAACTAAGCAAATAATAATGAAATTTCTAACGTTCTGTAACCTTGAAACCCTGAGTTTTAAGCTTTGTTATAACTATAAGAAACCTAATGTAATTTATGTTGGGTAATTGAGATTGTGGCGTAGGTACCAATTTTATGATTAATTCTATGCAATAATGTATGTAAGTAATACGTAATTCAAATAGAATACGACTATTAAGATAATGAAATGAAATAAAAGAAGTGGCTAACCTGTGCCACGCGTGCACTTGTGCGTCTTGCGGTAATGATGGAGTTGTCTCTGTAGAATTTGAATGAAGGTTGTAGCGAAGTTGATGTTGATGGAATGGCGATAATCTTGCTCAAAGGACCAATATAGTTTTGGAAATAAAAATTGCCTTCGATGGCGCTGCTTCGGTATTTTCTTTCCACTGTGCAATTCTTGCATGCACTTTGTTTGTAATGAAGAATTGTTGAATTTTTATAGAATTTATTTACAAGACACTTTACATCATATTCGCACAAGCAATAACAAACGCTTAATGAGTTTTATATTTCTTAGCAACCAGTACTTAAAAAAAAAAATGAATTAATTGCGCCTCCTATCAGCGTAGCAAACAGGTAAAAAGGACCGAAAATACAAAAGGAAAAAAATATTGATTTTCAATAGAAAAAATCGGTAACAAGACATAATCCGCTTTTCTTGAAAATTTGCAGTAAAAACCTGTTTACTGGTACCTACCTGCAACAGATGTAAAAATTCTTTTATTATATCTTTTTTGTTTGAATTTAGTTCTATAAGAAACTATAAAAATTTAAATAATGTACATTTATTATAACTTTTTATATATCTGTATCTTTTTATTAATATATTTTTATCTCTACTTTTATTTTAATCTTTATGATGCAGTTAGTAACTAAAAGCTTGGATAAGTTGCTTAACAAAGCGGTTATAAAGTAGTTTCAAATAACAGTAATAAGCATGTTTTCAAAATAGTTACATAGCAGTTGCTGTAAACGGTAACTACAATGTTACAAATCAATTACAAAACCGTGATGATAAACCATTACAGAAACGATTCAGAATAGGTAAACATGATTTGTAAAAAACCCTTATAGCAACGCTGCAAAACAGTTACAAAGTAGTAATTGCAACGGTTTCAGACACGTTGTAAAACGGTTATAATATTACTGCAGTTGCCTTGCAACTGACCAAATCCGGTATTGACAACGTGTCAGGAAAGACTCAGCAACTATTCTGTAACTAAATACCTTACTGAAACCATAGTTGCAAGAGAGTTTTACAACCGTTTTGTAACTGATTTTTGTTACTTGGGTATGTATGGTGGAAAATGTATTTAAAAGTATGAATCAATATATCAATATGAATCAAAACATCAAGTTATAATACCAAATAACCATAAACTAACGGTATTAATATCTCAATATACGATTGCTAGATTGTAGTCAGCAAAGATTGTTCCATTCTTTGCCTTAAAAATATTAGCCGGTATTAGGCAAAAATTTAACAAAAAAATTATACCTAGTTGTGTTCAGTGTTTCAAAGCAAATCTTACTCCGAGAAATATTTACATTGACAATCTTCATTTGAAAATACTGGGGTAGATTACGCTGGACTATTTAAAATTCGCGTCTTATTACAAAACCCTTTAGATATAAGTGTATAAATTACTGGTCAAGATAGGTATAAAATGTAAATTTATTTCAGCTCAATCTTCACATTTTGAGGGTATTTGAAAGACTATAAGGAACAATTATAGGACGAACATCATTGACAATTTGAACAATACATCACAATTTTTATACAAGTTGAAGCCATCTTTAATTCAAGACTTTTATACCTTCTAAGGGATGATTTAAATGATTTTATTCCAATTACTCCCATCTCATTTTTTCATAGACAGAACTCTTATAGCAATACCCGATAAAAATGTAATCAGTACACCATTTAATAAATTATTGCATTATCAACATATTCAATCAATGACTTAGCGTTTTTGGAAACCATGGTATAAATAATGTTTGCACCAATTACAAATGCAAAAAATTAGTTAAGAAAATCAACAAATATACAGTGCTTTTTTTAAACTGGCTATAGGGTTTTACATGTTAATTTTTCGACCTCTTGTTAAATACCCTTTTAATGAAAATTTTAAAAGAATTTCTGCGCTAATATCAAAGGATATTTTTTGTTGTAATTTAGAACAAGTTATGTTTTAATTAACCATAGAAATATCACTGAAAACGTAATATCTTTGCGACTCAACTTGGGTGATATTTTATAATGATGCTCGAAATATAGTAGGCTGAAAAAACAATTTTGTTGTGTCAGTGATAACGTGAATAAGTCAGTTCTGATTTACAGAATTAATTTTTTGTCCTTAAATATGCCTGTGTATACGCTTAACGAACGTATTGAATTGGTTCTTGCTTATGTGAAGACGAACTCTGCCCGTGAAGTTGTAGCAACATTTGCAGCAACGCATCCAGATCGCCCCGTGCCAATTAAAAGTACCGTACTTAATTTGTACAAAATATTTTGCACAACGGGCTGTGTTAATGATATGCACATAAAACGGAGAAGAAATCCTCAGGTACTCACAGAAAAAGTAAAAACAAATATTTGCTTGACCGTTGAGAAGGCTCCGTTTTTAACTTTACATGGTTTATCCGAAGAATTTGATGTGTGCATGAGTACCTGTCATAAGGCCTTACAGAAAGAGTAGTACAAAAGTTATAAAATAAGAAACGTCCACACCTTGCTGCTACGAGATTACCTACCCAGAATGGAATTTTGTCAATACTGGATGGAGCAAATTAATGAAAGGCACAATTTAACAAATACAGTTCTGTTTACGGACGAAAGCACTTTTTTGTTGAGTGGTTCTGTTCATAAACAAAATAAACGGATTTGGTCCCGACAAAAACCTCTAATTCATCAAGAAACTCACACGCAGTGGCCAGAAAAAATTAACGTATGGGCAGGTATTATAGGAAACCGAGTGATAGGCCCATTTTTTATAGAAGGAAATCTTAACTCTCAAGTTGGCCCAGCAGGAGCTGCATTTTTTCCGAACGATGATATTTTATTTCAGCATGATGGTGCTCCTGCACACAGTGCTAGGGAAGTGACCGAGTATTTAAATTTAACATTTCCAAATAGATGGATCGGATCGGATGTTATAGTCCACTTAAATGGCCTGCAAGAAGCCCTGATTTATCGATGCTGTACTATTTTTCGTGGGGATATTTAAGACAAAAAGTATTTGAACTAGAGGAGAGACCAGCAAACATCAATGAATTGAAAAATAAAATAATTGAAGCCTGTAGAAGTGTTCTTCCTAGACAATTAAGTCATGTCAGAAAAGATTTTTTTGAAAGACTTGGTCATTGTTTAGCCGCATATGGAGGACACTTTGAACATTTAACTTAATTTTCGTTCAATAATTGTTACTTTTATTTGTTTGCATTCGATATATTCTTTATAATTTATTAAATTCTGTTACTTTCCTAAAAGCTTTTATTATTTTTTTCAACTAGTGGAATAATCTCGACAATATTGTCAACAATATTGTTTGTTAGGTATTTTTTAAGTTATCACGGTTATAAAATTAGGTTTTATGATCATAAATAATGAACAAATCGGATTTTCTTAATTGTCTTTTTTGTTTAATAATTTATTAATTGCCCAATGAACGCGTAAACAAATTACAACAGAAAAATTTCTACTAACAGTAAAAGAAAAAATTAAATAAACTACACCGTAGCCAATTTTAAACACATTGTTCTAAACTTTTAGCTGCATGTATCTTATAGAGAGTACAAAACTTAACATGTGAAACTTATGACCAGTTATGTAAATCAGAACAGACTTCTCCACGTTATGACTGACACAATAATAGTAGATTACATACCGAGGCGGAAAGTGTTCCATTTCTGTCGAGAGAACTATAGTTTACCGAGAGGCATAGCCTCGAGGTGAACTAGTTCTCGAGACAAATGGAACACTTTTGCCAAGGTTTGTATACAATTTTATTCACAATCAGCCATTAAATCAAGTAAATAACATAAAACTAATAAAAAATGAATGAAAACCTACTTCCAAAATATTATCGTTTATTTCGGTAAAATATTAACACATAGTAGGCACTTCACAATTGACATATACGTATTTAATTTATGATTGTCAGTTTATCAAATTAGTTAAAACAAAACACACACACAAATTACAGGTTCGGAAAGTGTACTTTACTGACCGTGAGGTTCATTACATACTCGTTTTTTTAAACCATGGAAATCGTTCACTTACCAACCTTTAAGAGGTTCGGAAAAGTGTACGTTACTAACTGATTGTGAATAAAATTGTTTTCAGCCTACTATTTCGACCATCATTATAAAATATCACCCAAAATGAGTCGTAAAAATATTATAATTTCATAGATATTTCTAAAGTTATTTAAAAACTAACTTATTCTAAATTACAACAAAAAATATCCCTTGATATTAGTGTAGAAATTCTTCTAAAATTTTCATTAAAAGGGTATCTAACACGAGGTCAAAAAATTAACATGTAAAACCCTATGGCCAGTTTTAAAAAAAAAGCACTGTAGAAGTTGATGATTGACGACAATTTATCTCCATGTTGGCGAATGGGACGAATACTACAGTTACATCCGGAAAGCGATAGTAACTTTAGCATAAGTAAATGCTGTTTCACAATCTTGTAGAAATTTTATATCAAAAATAAGTTAAATTCACTTGTATACAAACAAATCAGCTATAGTTTTAAAATTACGCCATAAGTAATATGCATATAAACGACACGAACTGTAAAATCAAAAGTGTTCTACTAATGATTGTCGGCATCTACTTTTGTAAAACATTTTTCAGTACAAAAATTCCTATAAGATGTTTAGTCTTTCTACTATATAACATATTTAAAAAGTACACGGTAGACTTTTTTTATACAATGTTTTTAAAAATAAAAACACTAATATTTACAGTATATTTGTAACTAGTTTTATTCAACATACACATTTTCCGACAGAAACTATAATAGACTGTATACAGCTGTTAAATAAATATTGATTATTGTTCATTGCTTTGAAATTATTTTATCTTAAGAATTTTTGTTAGGTTTAATGATAATGAAATATTTCTATTGTTAGACTTTCTAAAGACTGAATTTCAAGCTGTTGAAAGCAACTCAAATATAAAGTATGTTTGGTACGTTCATGACACTAACAACAATTGTCTAAAATAATTTGTAATCAAAGAAAATCTATATAAATAAAAAACAATTGTCTGACAACTAAATTTGCTAATAAAATTTAAAGACCATTTACAGCGTTCCTCAAATTACATTTTAAGAAAACAGATTTGAAAAGAAAATTTCTGTAGACGCATTTAAAGTTAATAAATTGCAATTGACAGACTTATTATAAAGTTTGGTCACATTTAATACTACAAAGAAATTCTAAAATATGAGAACAATGAACCGTTTTATTTTCAGATATTATGCAAATCGGAAAGTAAGTGAAAAATTATTTTGAACTGTTCTAATATGTCTTTAAAATTTTTTTCCAAAAATAAGTTGTAGTCAGCATGCAATTGAGTAAAAATGGTGATGTTTTATTCGCTTGTATTCAGATTAATAAAAAAATTAAAAAATCTAATATTAATGTTTTAAGAAGTAAGAAATAAGTTTTTATATTTAAATTACTTACTATATGTACGTATTTATTTTAGGCTATTTTGTTCTACACACCACGATGGTTATGGAAATCTTGGGAAGGTGGAAAAATTCATGCACTAATGATGGATTTAGATGTTGGAATATGTTCAGAGATGGAGAAAAAACAAAAGAAAAAGCTCATGTTAGATTATCTTTGGGAGAACTTAAGGTATCATAATTGGTGGGCGTACAAGTATTATTTGTGTGAATTCCTTGCTCTTGTTAACGTTGTTGGTAAGTAAATTACATTTTTTTACATAAAAACATTTTCACATGTCTATTTGATCCTGTTATGATACTTTCATGATAAATAATCATGTGCTGTAGTATTCGACTTTATAAAGACAGTCGCGTTATCAAATTAGTAATTTTAAATTTGATTGCAAATTTGTTCAAAAACAAAACAAATAAATTTTAATAATTGTCAACTATCTACTAAAATAATAGAATAACAGAAGCACTAACGTGTTATTACTTTATATTTTATCTAATTTTTTGTACTTTTTGTACTTATACAACGAAAACTGTTCATACAAGTTTGTAGTTGTAGAAGAGATACGTTTAGTTTAGAGCTTTACCAAAAAGCTAAAGGGTCAACAACTCTTTAATTCTTAAATAAAAATAAAGGTTTATTTTTGTAATGTATCAATACAAGACTTTTTAAATATTTGAAGTGCCTTGCTTCTAACTTCTATGCAATAATAAGGATTTTGATAAAAACGTTGTCAAACATTCTGAAGTATTTCAGAAGTAACAACAAGTAGTAGCTTTTTTAAAACTACAATTAACCCGTCCGAGTTCTTTTAGTTTTTAAATGCCTTAAAGCCATTCTTTATTTTGTGTCTTTGCAACTTCAAATTTAATACAACTTTTAAAAAAATAGTGCACTGAATTCAGAAAAGAAAGATATTGCAAATGAGGTATTAGTTGCTCCATCATCTTAACATTAAATTTTGAAAGAAATTACAGCGCTAAGCGGTAATGTAAGAATAATGCAAATTTAAATTAATTGTTCAAAATGTTTTTCTTCTAACGCTAGACAATCTCCTAGGCGGTTGTAAAAGTGCCTTCTAGTACTTTGCAATTTTCTAATCGCAATAGAGTTACACTCTTCTATTATACGTTTTTTTAATTTTTGAACAGTCTGTAGCTGCTGCCGTATATTGTATAGTGTGTCATGCCCAAGCGCGTCTGTTTTGTTTATTTATTTTTCCGTGCAACGTAAAAGTATTTTTATCGGGGTATAGTATTTTATTTAAAAAAATTTCTTTAGCATTATGTTTGTTCGTCCATAATTCACTAAATTCCATTCTAGGCAGATAGTCGTTTGGTAGCAATTTATGAATACTTGGTTTTGTAGAATTTATAGTTTTCCTCTTTCAAACCTTTAGAGCAGGTACGTACTTTTCAAAGATTTGAAATCTATCAGCAAACATAGTTAAAGTGCAGTTACGCTCATAATCAACTGCCAAACATACGTTTAATTTTATTTGTTTGGTGGTAATTGTAGGCGTTCTCACTCGTTTTGTTATAATTATAATTGACCCAATCCGTATTGTGAAAATCGTTGTAGAATTTAAAAATAGTAGTTTTGGAAGGATGTGAGGCTGCAAAGTTGTCTATAATTTCTTGACAATACATACCTTTAATGTATGCCATTACAAATTCGATTTTTTCTTGTACAGTAACAACCATTTTTTACAAAAATCAAACTTAGTATGACAGTGTCCAAATGTCAAATTTATTTGTTGTTTTAGTCTGGTCACTTGATTTTTACGCTCATTTCTGTCGTAATAAATTTGAATTTTTAATAGTAACATTTTTAAACTTGCTTTAGTTATGTACATTTTGTAGTAGAATGTGTTTTTCATGATCATCAATAAAAACTTACTTCAAATCTACAGCAAAACATAGGTTAACGTAGGGTATAATTACCATGCTGAATGTTTTACCGCACATCCTGATTAATAATAATAATAATATGTTATTACAACAATTCTTTTACTTTATGTCAAACATACAAACAATGTTTGGTAAATATCAAAAGAACTGGTTTTCACACCCTCATTTTTCACATAATTATTTGAACTTCTGTATAAAAATGTCTATTTTATTTTTTCAAATAAAAAGTTGCATTAAACCCATGGGGTCAAAATATTAGCATGTAAATCTTTATGATCACCTTTAAAAAAATGCACTGTATATGTATTTTTTAAATAAAATAATAAAACCTGACAAGGCTAAATCTTGTTTAAAGTCTAAGTTGTTCGTTTTAGCAAGTTTCTCGTACTAACTTTATTATGTTTATATAATAAAACAAATCAAAATATTTTATTTATATGAACAATAAAAAATTTATTTAGCGTACAACTATATGGAAAAGCTAAATGTTAATATTTGTTTTTATAAAACAGTTTATGTAATCAACTAACAAATATATGTGTATTAAATTACTTCATACACTAACAATAACAGATTTTCATGTTGCTCTACTGTGCATAACTGTAAGGTTTTATATTTGTTAAAAACTAGTTAATAATTAACATTTTAATTAAAAACATTTATTAATAAAGTTATTAAAACCCTGTTGACTGAAGTGCCACTTTGATGTTTGTTTTCGTTTACTAAAGTGTCACTTTTAATCTCGGAGTTAACAAGATTTCAAAAACATCTATTTTAATAAGGTACAGTCTAATAATAAAAAAGTAGTTTATTTCTTATTTATTGGAATAAGTAAAAAGTAGATGTATTAAAGAAAAATTTGTGTTTGTTAAAAGTATATAAACACAAAATTAATTTATCAGTTTTAATACATAACATATTTAGCAAGCACATAATTTATTGTTAGTTTAAATACAGATAAATAAAAAAAATTCAAATTTTAAACATTTTTATGTTAGAGCGCGAAATGGATCAATAATGTATAGACTACGTGATACCTTTAGCGATACTTATGTTTGGTTGCATAAAGCAACGTTAACAATGACACCGTTGTTAACTAAACCGTAGCTATTGATTTGAGAATGTCGTCAGCAAAACAATTGATTTTGTACCAATGACGACGGTTAACGACATAACCACGCAGTTAAATACATTGTCAAAGTTAACATTGCTTTATGCGATCGAGTCTTAATCTCTTGATTAATTGTTGTTCTTAAGAACCAAGTTACATTAAACTGCTTCTATTCAATAGTATAATTTCCACTTTGATTCAATGTCTTGCCGTATCATTAATTGTACATTTTATCTGTCAACTAAACGTTGTCTTATTTCATTTTTTCATTATCAACCAATTATGAAATTATAGAAACCATAACAATTGTAACTATCTCATTCATTTTTCAACTTAACAACATTAAAACTTGAGCTTCTTTGACAATAAATGCACTTTTTAATATATTTTAGTAATTGTAAATATGTATACTATATTCCACATAAAGTTTTAAAAATATAAAACCCACCGACTTATCTTTCTCTTTAATTTTTTAACAATGCCAGTCTTACTTTGTTACAATTTGTAATTTAACCCTTCGAATTTGTGCAAGTAAATAGTTACTTGTGGAGTAACTTGACATACAAATGATTTGTGAGTTTAGTTATTTTGAACAAAATGCACAAAATACAAATGATGGTATTGCTTTAAATTAAAAAAAAACATATATATAAACCGTTTTTTGACTTATCAACTTTGTGTAAAGGTAATGTGTCGTATGTATAACAAGTTAACTAATTATCACCACCACTTCTACTTTTAGAACCCATTTTGCAATATTTTCTTAAGCATCGTATTTCAGTTTTACACCTATTTTATTAGTTTTTTTACGTTCGATAATATCAATGTAATTACCAACAATATCGACAACATTTTCTTTTTCGCCTTTGGTATAGTTTTTGCTTCGGATCGGTTTTTTAAAAATAATAATAATGTGTACAGTAGACATAACCCATGACAAATTTAAATAATGTACAGGAAAATTTGTTTTAAAGTACCAAAAACTTTCAGACATCATCTGATATTAAAAAGTCTAAACAAAATAAGTAAAGAGACTCACCAAGCCAAGTAGCTGAATCGTAAAAGCTTGACTTGGGCTTAAATGTCAAGTTTCTTAAAAATAAAAGCTTGAATTGGTTTGATGTTTGTGGATACAGCTTTCAAGTTTTTTGAAACTATTTCTTGCTCAGACGGGATCTATGTCTGTACGTGGATGTAATCAAAAAATTAACTAGTAAACCCAAATTTACATTTACATGATTATCGAAATATTAATTTGATAATAAAAAATACACATTAAACATTTTTGGTTATAGCAATACTATATTTATTCACGTGTAGTAGACAGGCACAAAACACTGCCTTTACAGAGTCACCATGCGAAATTTGAATTTGTGCGTTCTCGCTTGACGTCTGATTGATCCCGAATTATGAGTAACCTAGTATACAGCGTGTTTCTGATAAACGACTACAAACTTAAAGAAAAATTTTGTTGTGGTGTTAAATAAAAATGTTTCATGGTTTGGTCTAAAGTGATATTTGCAATTAAAATTTAAATGCTGGTTATGTCCATTTAAACAAAGGAAAATTGACTTTTGTTTTTAATCATGTGGTAATTGCTGTGAGATCCGTATTTTAAAACGTCTCTATGTATTGCGTTAATTATCATTTTATTTAATTATTCGTCATTCACAAAATAATTTATTAGTAAAATAATTACAGCAAATACAAATCTTTGTTTCTTTGTGTACTCAATTATGCTTATCTGCTGTTGTAACCAAAACATGCTTTTTGTTAAATACACCAAAAATGTTGCAATGTAAAAAGTATAGATTGTAAATTAAACTTTCTTATAACTCAATTCAACAACCTGTTAATTTCTGTTTTGATTTTTTCAGTTTACGCTGTTTGCTGAAGTGATTTGTGTAAATTGCTTTTTATAAATTTTATGTTTCGGTATAAATTTTACATTGAGATAATATTGTTTTTAAAAACTTGAAAACTTGGTAAAACCTGTAAAAGCTTGGTTTGGCTAATATTAAACTTGACTTGATTACACTGGTCTGCAAAAAAATATTTTTTATCGAGCCCTGACACTATTCCGGGTGATTCTTATGTAAAATGACGTCCTGAATCCAAATATGTCTTCCGTTATCTTCCATCACCCACCATTTTCGAGGGAGCCCCAAATCTCTAATTTTACCACTTTTCGATAAATTAATTATAATTTATTTATCGAACGATAATAATAATTATAATAGTAATTATAATAATTATTATAATAATAAATATATGGACATGAATTTAATTTAAACAGTAATAAATAAAAAGATATTCATCGTTACTTGGTGCTTACTTCCCTTTTATACCCTGAGGTACAGCTCTCTCGTTTCAAAAACCAGCAGTACTCCGCCAACATGCTTGCATTCCACTTCCTTGAAAATCTCTTCTCCAGCTTAGCGATGTTTTGATGGAACTTTAAGAGACATGTTACATTCTATGTCCTTGTACGCTAAAAGCAGTTCTTCGACGTGAGCGACATAATCTTCACTTTTGTGGTTACCCAGGAAGTTCTTACAAACGTTTTGAAATGCAAGCCAAGCTCGTTTTTCTTTTCGATTTAGGTGTTCAATAAACGTCGAATCTTGGAAGAGTTGTCTAATCTGGGGACCAACAAAAACGCTTTCTTTAATTTTAGCTTCGCTAAGACGAAGAAATTTAGTTTTCTAAAATTGAAATGCGCCACCTGTCTTGTCCACTGCTTTTACAAACTGCTTGATCAATCCAAGTTTGATGTGTAAAGGTGGTAAGTAAACATTTTTCTTCGGAAACAAAGGATTGTGGGCGACATTTTTCTGACCAGGAATAAGATTTTCTCGCAGAGGCCAGTCCCGTACGATGTAATGTTTATCTCGGCTATCCCATTCACAAAGGAAGCAGCAATATTTTGTGAATCCTGATTGCAGACCCGTGAGTAGAGTAACAACTTTTAAGTCAGCGCAAAGTTTCCACTTATAATCATGATAACTAATTTTATCAAGGATTCTGAAGATGTTTTCGTACGTTTCCTTCATATCAACAGAGTATGCAACTGGAACTGATGGGAAGTCATTCCCATTTGCCAACAGGACAACTTTTAAGCTTGTTTTTGATGAGTCTATAAACAGTCTCCATTTGTCTGGGTCGCATGGCATCTGTAGCTCTGTCATCAATAAATTTGCATTAGGGCAGAACACTAAACCTTTATCTTCTGAGAAAAGACATTTCAGGGTTGCTTGGCTGGTCCTGTAAGAAGATATTTTTACTCCCTTTTCTAAGAGATTCCACTGTTGCAGTCACGATCCTAGGAGCTGAGATTTAGTCTTGGGTAACTGCAAATCACTGACAAGATCATTTAACTCCGATTGAGTGAGGAGGTGAGGTTGCTGAGAAACTAAATCTGCGGAATACTTTTCATCATCATTGAACGTATCATTCGAAGCGCCAGGTTGTGGCTTAGAGTTTTTTAAATCAATTTCCGGCTCTAGAGTATAAGTGTTTGGGGGCTCTGGGATTGGCAAAGTATCGTTATGAGGAACAGGTCTTAGAGCTAACGGAATATTGAGATACTAAATTGTATGCTTAATTTTGCTCGAAAACCCGACGGTGGAAGTCATACAAAAGTAACAATCTGTAAGATGACAGCGAGGTTCACGCCAAACTATGGGCACAGCAAATGGCATTGATTTACGGGTACCTTTGAGCCATTTGGTCAAACTACTGTAACAAATCGTACAGCAAACTGATGGAGCCCAAGTCTTGACCTGGTCGCCAACTTGACAATCAAAGTACAATTTATAAGCTGTTTTAACAAGCGGAGAAAGGGGTTTTCCTTGCGCTTTTAAAGTTATTTTCCCGCAGACATAGCAGAAGCTATCGGAATGATTTTTACACTCGCGTGGCATAATTAAACAGTAATTTAACGCCCGATATTAACCACAAATCACACTTAGTCACTTGAAAAAATCCGGAGTAAAAGTTTTACTGTTTTACACAAATGAACAAACTTGAACACAAAATCCAGCACGTCTAACGTCGACAAGTTAACTCTGCAACAGCTATAGATGTACTGATCGAAGCAGTTAAGCAAACAATGTAATATACTATAATGAGAAGAGTAATGCAAGTTCAAGCCTGTCGAAAATTCCTGTTCAAACCTGCATGTAGTATTGAGATCGCCAGCATCGTGCAGTGAATCTTCCTAACTGTTTATTGATATTTTTTTACTGTTCTTATATATTTGTATTTTATTGTTGTTTCTATATACATTTTAGAGCAAAACTGTCATATACTTTGGTATCAATTTTATTACCTGCTTTGGGATGTTTAACGGCTATAAGTTAAAATTCTAAAAAAAAATGCAAAAAATAAAATAAAAATGGGGTCCCCCAAAATAGGTGAGTGATGGGTAAAAATGGAGTTCATTTTTGGATTCAGGAGGTTATTTTACATAAGAGTCGTCAAGAATGATATCAGTGCCGATTTTCATGCAGACCAGTGAATTATTTGAAAGCTTGGCTTTGTATTGTCGAAGGTTGGCTTGATTTCAAATTAAGCTTTTAAAAATAAACCTAAGCCTGTGAATCAGTTAATTATTTACTCGATAACTTTTGTTTATAATATCAAAATTTTACTTGTTTAGAAAAGTTACTCTATATAATCCCCGGCTTTAAACTTGTAGCTATGAAAGCGTAATTCAACATAACTAGTGCGCTGGCTATAATAAAATAACACATAAAGTTTATTATAAATTCTTTTTGCCGTTGCATTAAAACATTAGATAATAAGTATTAAATGTGTTTTTACGTTTTTTTACAACAAAATCAATATAACAAAATAATGGAAGTTGTTAAATTTTTTTATAACAAAAAATAAACCGATTTAAAAAAAATACATCAAATAAAATGCACTAGACAGTAAAAAATAACGATTTAATTTAATTACAGTTAAACTACGAATTTTTTATTTACATAAAATTACTTTTTTAAGTCGATGCCATGTACGACATTCGCGTAAGATTAGGTTTAATTCTTAACGTTAACCTTTGCAGTTGTAATAGATATAAGTCGAATATAATTTTATGTAAATAAAAATTCCATTGTTTAATTGTAATTTGCAATTGGTTCTTCTTTCTAAAAAAAAAATATTTTTGTCTATTTAGTGATAAACTAAAACGGACTACTCCTAAAGTACGTCGCGAGTCCATACTTCACTGACTATCCTGCAAATTTTGTTTCTTTATACACAAACCTTCATCTTTTGTTGTTTAGCTTCTTACAAACTTCTTATTGTTTAGGGACCTTGCACACACAAATTAGGTTTCAAATTTGTACACACCCCAAGAAGTTTAATTAATTGTAAAAGCTAGTTATAAGAACGCCAGAAGCATCGGTATCTCATTATACATCTGTACAACTGTGAATGACAATCACACATATATTTTCTTTAAATTAATAGTAATAATAATTAACTGATTACATATCAGCATGCGACAAAACTATGTTATACAAATAGTGATAGAAAAAATCGTTGTGAAAATTACCGAGGTTATAATCTACTAAATCGTGAACATCACCGTAGTGACAAGAGAATAGTAATCAAATCTGACTTATCTAAATCTGGTGTTGGTGTTGGTGTTGAACATTAACAAGACGTTTTCCTAATGACTCGCCTGTAATTAAACTGACCAAAAACCATGTCAATGAAATAGTATAAAAACAACAAAAACCACATACCGCTGATGATAGCATAGCTATCAAAACGCGTGCAGTGTTTTTTAAAGTTAATATTGTGTTTTTTTTTTGTTTTTATACTAGTTCAGTTGGTCAGTTTCATTAATCGTGTCAGTATAGCAACTCACAAAAAACTTGATTTTCTACAACAGGATAAGTATAATTATAAAGAAAAGAAATTCGTCAAATTTTCTTAATTATTCTAATTATTTTTTATAGCAGTTTATATGAATGGGACAGCAAAATGATGAGTCGGTAGTTCTGAAGATTTCTATTATCTCCTTTTTTATATATCAATACTACATTTGCGTTCTTCCATGATTTCGGTATTTCGGCATCTTTCAGGCAGGTGTTTAGTAGCAATGTTATTCTCATTAGTAGGTTTTTACCGCCTTCCCTTATCATATCTGCTGTTATCTTGTCGACACCTGTGGCTTTATTAGACTTCATGTGTGATTCAGGGCTTCGTGGACTTCTTCTATAGTTATATCCGGTTGTTCCTCTGATCCCACGTTTTCAATTTTTCTTTCTTCTCTTTTTTCTTTTTATTCTCTTAATGGTACGTCATTTGAAATTTATATAATTCTGTGTAGAATTCTTCTACTATTTTTAGTATTTCGTCCCTGTCGTGTATAACGATACCATGTTTATTGCGCAGCGCATATATTTGTTTTCTTCTGATTTCTTGTTTGAGGCCTTTCATTCCTTTATTTTTTTTCTATTACTTCATTAATTTGTTTTTCCTGTTCATATATTTTCTTTTCTCTTGTCCTTCTTCTTATTTCTTTGTTAAGTTTCTTAAATTCTGTTGTTCTTTTATTTTCTTTTGCTAATATTCTTCATTTTTCTATTAATAGGCGTATTTTGTTGTTTATATTTCTTTTGTAGCTTTTATATGGTATTATTTTTTGTAGTTCTTCTGCAGCCATACAAATTGCTGTAGTAATTTTTTTGTTTGTTTTTTTACGTGTTGTAGTCGTCTTGTTGAATTGTGTTTAAGTTTTCATTAATTTTATCTTGAAATATTTCCTGGTTTTCTTGTATTTCTTCTGCAGTTATTGTTTTTGTATGCTTTACTGTTATATTCTTTTTTTTTAGCTTCTTGTCTATAGCAAGTGTAGCTCTGACTAGTCTATAATTACTAACGGTGTTAAACGAGTTTAATACCGTGACGTCTTGTATTGCCAGTTTTTTGTCGGTGTGTATGTAGTCTATTTCGTTTTTTACTTCTCCGTATAGGGATATCCAAGTTCATTTTCTATTTGTTCTTTTCTTGAAAAAGGTGTTCATTCCGAATAATTTATATTAGCTCAAGTAGTTTAATAATCTCTCTCCTCTCTCGTTTCTTTCGCCTAATCCGAATTGACCTATATATTTTTTGTCTGGCCCTTGTTTCTTACCTAATTTGTTCTCTCTTTTTCTTATGTCACATAACCCGATGATGTCCCGGTTGATTGTGCTTAGTTCTTCTAAATATTAGGAGACCAATATTCGTGTTTCATTAAAGTTTTTATTTTACTTACAAAAAATGTATTTTTTCATATGTTAACCTTCTTGGTGATTGCAATAATCATGATACAATCAAACACAATTCACTATCAACTTATTTGAATAAAGATTCATTACGCATAATGTAACTATTATTTGATTATTTGATTATCTCAAAAATGTTTGTTAATTGTTTATCTTAAATAAATTGCTGAAAATCCTTTCAACAACGTCTTTGTCATCTTGTCTTGTTGAATTCGTGCTTGATGTATTAACAATTAGTTTGGTACTCCGTCCATAATTAAATTAGCTAATTTGTCTTGATTTCTAGGTATTATCTTATCATTTACGTATTTACTGAACGATTATTCTGTTTTTCACATTTGTTTTTCAAAATTTCTCCGTAGTATCAATTTACTAAGCTTGTAATCAAACAGTAACCGCATTTCATCAAATAAATTTGCGATCAACATTTTAAGATATTTCGATCTTGAAGTAAACCATTTTCGTGCTTTTTCTTTCTAAGTAAACACAAACTAACGTCCATATATGTACTAAAACAAACTAATACAATATTAAAAAAGTTTTTTTTACCATTTGATGAAAAGTTCGACTTTTAACCGTAATTTGCGGGAGAAAAAAGAGTGCCACATTCTCTCCCTGCAAAACATTAAATTAAAATATATTGGTTTGAATACTTTTTAAAATAAAATGATGTTACCGTTTAGGATACATAATGTAATTAAAGAAAAGTTCTCAACTTTGGATTAACCCTGAATTTGTTGTTCAGTTCCCCAACGCTCTGGACTTATCTTGTTGTCGAAACATTTATTGATTTAAATAAATCATATTTTTGATCATATAAAGAGTTGACGCTTGACATTTTTTTTAGTCTGTAATGACACACTCAATTTTATTTTTATTTTAAACAAAGTTTTCATCCTGGTTTGAAAAAAATATATACCCAATCGCGAGAATGTTATACTTTTCTACCTAGGTACGTAATATATTATTTCATTCTGAGCTTTTGTTTATTTTTATTTTTTTCCTACCTTCCCTGGTGTCTATTTCCTGTTGTAAAACTGCACTACAATTGTTTTTTTTACAGTTACTGTAAAATAAAAATTAAATTGTAAGGCTGCTTCAATAATTTATACAGTTTTTGTTTTTGTAAACTAAAATATGAAGTTTTTAAAGTAATTATACAAGGTTTTTGTTAAAAACTAGCGAAAAATTTACAGGTGTTTCTCGTTTAGTTCTAAAGTAAGGATTAAGGTTAAAACGTTATATTACGCTTCTACCTACGCTTCCAAGACCTACTGAAAAGAGAATGTGAAATATCGAGTTAGACAATAACAAACTTCCATTGCATTACACTTGCATTAACATTGCTTTACCCCTAATATCCTTTACGCTGTGGTGTTATTCCGCAGTTTACTTCCAAACTATTTTGAATTACGCAGGTCTAAAATCAACTTACCACGTTTACCGCCGTTGTAGTTTATTTACAATTATCTTTTATACATAGTAACTTATACTATGAGATGCCTTTGCCATCAAACGTTGTTAATGGTTACCCCCCATCATACTAAATATAAAGCTATAGAGTTTGACGATGCAATTGGATGAATTACATTACAGTGCTTTCCTACTGCTGATGAGCCCCAAAAAGGCAAAACGGCCGTCTAGTAGTTCACTCCAGTGGCACTTGCACAACTGCATTGACATTGTTTTAGTCCGATGTCCTTTACGTTGTGGTTTTATTCAAAACTATTTTGAATTATGCGGGTTAAAAATTAACTTACAACGTTTACCGTCGTTATAGCTTATTTACAGTTTGCTATAAATGACAATCAAGGTATAACAAATAAAATAAAAAAGAACATCACGTTACATATATTGATAACAGTAACGTATCTTTTATTTTTAACCAGACACCTATAATCTAAGAATAAATCGATAGTTTCAACAAACGTTATTCGATATAATTTACAGTTCACTATAAATGACAATAATAGTATAAAAAAAGAAAATCACGTTACATATCTTGATAACAGTAACGTATCTTTTATTTTATAAACAGACATCCATGATCTGATACTGAACCGATAGTTTCAACAAACCTTATTTGATACTTTACTTTTTCTAGACAGACTAAAACTGGTGTAAACGTACCCAACAAATTAGATTAATATAATATTTAAAAAAGGACAAGAAATAATAAAAAAAGTAATTCCGCAACAATTTTTGGCTTTTAAGTAGATAAAACCGTAATTGTGTATAGTGTAAGTATATATTTATTAGCATTTTAAAACTGTAAAAAGGAACATTGCTTTTGAAATAAAAACGTGTTAATTACTTAAGTTTTCGTTACTTTAATTTAATTTAAAAAAATAATGTGACAACGGGTATTGCCACAACGACAATAAAAATACACATTTAATATTTAAAATAATTTATCATGCATCACTAGCAAACAGATGGAACTAGTTATAAGAATAACTTAATAGCTACTCTCAAAGTAATAACCACAGTTAATGATCGTAGTATATATAATAAATTCCTTGACAGTTTATTGCTATTCCTACTAAAAATTGTTCAGGATAGAATGGACATGACAGATGCATAAAAAGGTTTGTAGAGTAGTTAAACCAAAAGCTTTTAGTGTCAATCTAGTATTTTGACTTTAATAAAATTTTATGCAGATGTATAAGCAGTTATGTTGTGTTTACCTTTTTCAATAAACAAATTTAAATTAAATTTTAAGTTTTTTTTTACAAATCTTTACTGATTATATAAATTTTAATGTACTTTTTCAGTTACTATACATAAACGTATATAAACACACTTAAAGTTACAAAATATTAAATTGACCTACATACACTGCAATATTTAAAAAAAATATTTATTAGGTGTATAAGAAATACTACAGCCTAACTTTTCAATTAAAAATGAGTCAGAGTATCTACGTCAATTAATATTTTAAACAGTACAGTCAGCAACAGGAAATGCTTTGTAGGTGGATATAAAATTATCTAGTATTTTACTTTCCTAAAAAATATAAGTACGAAATTACACATTAACATCAAAAATATCAAAAAATCTTGCATCACTTTTAAGTAGTTCGCTACTTCTCAGTTAAATGCTTTTTCAAAAATCCTTTTATTAAAAGTTAATGTTTAACTTTAAAAATTATTATGCACAATACAATTAATAATTTAAGACATAAAACTTTCACTATTATACATAATAATAATAGTTTTGGGTTAATGGCTAAATATTTCCTGAGTTTTACTTTAGTTTTTACTAAACACACATGAAATTATGTCTTGAGTTTTTTATAGTAGTTTTATTATAGATTTTAGAGCAAATACTGTAGCAATCAGTTGTTTTTTTTATTTATTTTTTTTTGAACTGGTGGGAATTTGTGGCCAATCGTTTTTAAGTAGATTAAAATTGAGAAGCTGTGGTGGACAGCCCAATCTTCTAAAGTTATTAGAGGCAAACACGCTCACAATCATAGTAAAAAACGTAATTATGTTAGACGACAAAGTTCTCTGCATAAAACAAAAATTTGCCATAAATATTTTGATTGTTTGAAGTTTCAATATGTTTTTAAACATATATTATTTCCAAACTTACAGCTTATTAGTGATTTATTTAACAAGCGACAAAGTCAAGCATAGGGAAACGGCGCGAGGACGCAGGCCGAGCGCTGCATGAGAATGATTTATGCTATTCGATTTTCTAAAAGAGTAATATGCATAATATTTTTGTCCTAAACTGTGTGAAATTTTTGAAAAAAATTAAAAAAGAATCATATTGAAAACATCACAAATAATAATTTGGTAGTACATTTATAACTAACTGAATCTGTCATGTTCGAAATTCGAATCTTTTACGTAGCATCAACTCCTAAATATATAATGCTCTAATATTTGAATGTATGAAATTTTTAAAGCGTTTATCTTCTAATTTTAAGTAACTTTCAGAATTTTTTAACAAATTTTCTATTAGAAACAGCGTTTACTTAAATAATAATTGAGGGCCTTGGAATAAAAGGGGTATAAGTGTATTTGTTTACATTATGAGATAATTGCATTTAAAGTTACAAATAATTTAAAAATTTTTGAAAAAAGCTGGTATACCTATTTATTTAAAAATTATTATTACCTTAATAAATCAGGAATTTTGATGTGATACCAGTATAAGTAAAATATTTTTCAGCAATGTGCTAAAACTTGGAAAAGTACTTATAACTTTTTTATCCCAATATTCTTTATTTATAAAATTCACAAAAAAATTTTTTAGTGAATAAATAAGTATTTAATAATAATAATAATAAATTTGCTTTATTAGGTTACTAATGAAAACAAATAAAAAATATAAAACATTGTATAATACACTGATATCTTATTCACTACACTAAACCTAAGGGCAAAGTTCGGTCAAGAATATTAAAAAAAAATACACTTGTAAACAGTATTTGTAATCCAGAGTATGCTTATAAAAAATCAAAATGTCTCCGATTCTTTTGTAAAACAAATATAATGAATTTCTCTCCATTTTATAACATGTTTTTCTGTATTTTTTTTTTGGGTCGTTTATATTATTCGATCTAGAAAAATTATAGCCTTTTTTTTGGCTTTTTGTAAACCGTAAATTTGATACATAAATTCTTACCTCTAATGTTTTGAAACAAACACCTGAAGAATGTTTTTTTTTACGTTTTCTATGATGTCAAAATCTTGATCACTATAAAAGTATGGCGTGGTTTCAAAAACTTGATGAATTTTTTTAACTCTCTTTAACCCTGTGTTACTTTCGTATTATTAACTTTTTCTGCATCTTGAGTATTTTTAATAATAATACTTAAACCATCACACTTACTACATGTATCAGAATTAGAGCGGCGGTACCTTGAATTAAATTCTGTGTTAAAGATGTATCGATAGTAAGAATTTTTAACAGGAATTATTTTTTTCCTCGCAGTGTTCAATATACAAATTGTACATTTTTTTAATATTAATTTCTGCAGATAAATATTGAGTATTATAGCTTGAGTATATAGAGTAATGACTCTAATATTTTGGATACATTTTTTTGTGTTCAATCACTTGTTTTTGTTTCACTAAATCTATTTTTACTAGGATCTAGACCTCTCTTGTCTTTTTCAATAATACCAACAATATTACTTTTTTTACGAACACTCATAAATCTTTTGCTGCTAATAGCAAACGTCTTAAGAAAGACATTTTACAAACCTGCTTATTTAACAGAAATATTTTAGTGCTAAATCTGTTGCCATTAACTTTTACTTTTTTTTGAACATGTTTTTTTCTAACAGAGGATGATAGAAATGAGTTCTGTAAATCGTAAGATGATAAAGCATAAAATTCCCCAAAAAGAGCATGTTTATCAGATTTCATTATATTTTTGTTGCAGTTAAATCGATAATAACTATATTGGTTGTAGTTCGCGTGGTGAATGCGGTTTGTTTATGTGACCAATCTATGCCTTTTCACAATTTCTAAGAGATTTCTTAATGTTGATTTTTTGTTTACTCACATATTGTTTGTACTTTCTTGTTTTTAATCGGGTTTTGTAATCCTCATCCCATAGTTCCTGCGCACTTGAACTTGGCTCATTGTCAGATGACATTGAATTTTCTTCAGGGACGTAATCACTTGCTTTATCTGTTTCGTACAGATCGAAAATATCAGAATCTTAAAAAATATTGTAAGAATTAACATAACCTAAAAAATTATTAAGTATTCATATCAAAATATAAAGGTGAACACGCAAAAATTGAACTACCAAAAAATCCTTACTATAACGGATTTAAAAAACATAACGATTAAGCAACTTCAAAAGCGTACTCAATAGTTGCACCACGCACAACTAAATAAGTGATGGCTATACTCTAAATTTAATTTGGAATAAAATGGGTACAAGTGACACTTATACCTGTTTTGCACTGGCAAAATTGCGGAAATATTTAACATAGTATATCCACTTATCAAAAGATAAACTAAACAAATATCAACTTTAATTTTTCATATATGCAGTTATCTTAAAGCCAAACAAAATCGCTTTATTAAGGCTCTCAAATAACTTTCAAAGCATAGTTTTAAGTGTATTTCGATTTTATACTTTGCAATTTTTTCTTTACCATTACGTAAATACACTAATGAACAAATATTAGTGTTTTCAATAAAAGCAGCACAGAAAATACTTTTAATAGACAGCAACATACATCTTGTAGAAAATTGCTTTATACATAAAATTTTACTACGATTATTTCTGTCACATGTAAATTCATCTCTAAAAAATGGAATGTTTCATCAGGCTGTATATGTACGCTGCCAGTGGTTTTTGTTTTTTCTTCCTTAACGCAATTTTTTTATATTAGTAGTTTCTTTTTGGTTTGACATTTTCAAAATAAAAAATTTAACAGTTTTTTGCTTGTTGTAACGTTGTTGTGACGTAAAAAACATTTACACTTATTGTTTTAGACCACAATTTAATTAAATCTGTTAAGTTTAGACTCTTATCTGCTAAATTGATCTTTCGCAATGCACTACCATTTCAACGAGATTTATTAAGCTGCTGATTTTGTAATTTATTTTGGTTTTTGTACATTTATACTTTTAATTAACTTAAACTCAAACAAAGTTTACAAACAGCTTGTTGTTAGAACTATATAATTTTGTACGTAAGAACTAAAACAAATCTATTATTCAAATGAATGCAAAATTCTATCAACAATTTTTGTGGTATGAAGAAGGTTTTTTTAAATTTAAGATTATTTTAGAAAATAACAGAAAAAAAACAAGTTGGTATTATTAAAAAACATACGATTTTTTATTTAAATATGACTAAATTACTAATTTGTGGTCAATATTTTATACATCAAGTATCGCGTTTTATTGCATTTTTGGTGCATATTTCAAATTAGGTTTTTTGAAAAGATGGTGCTCTATTATATACCAGTTACTTTTTGTGTTTTACTATATCTACTCATACAGAGATGGCGCCTGGGCAGGGGCGGATGGGCCATAAGACGAACCGGGAAATTTTCCGGTGGGCCGGCTGTTCAGAGGCCCGCAGGGCCGGTGGCTGAAAGTACGTCTAAGTGATTTCCCAACCTACAGGTCGTCCATCGTAAACTTAGAAATATCGCGCAGGTGAAGTTGCAGTTCATAGCATTTGAATGCGTGTATGACAAAGATAAAACGATGTTTAACCGCGTCCCCACTCTTTAAGCATTGCATAAACCAACAAAGCAAAATCAAGCTTTCAATCCGCAATTAATATTACTGGTAGTCACTATGATAGTTATTATAAAAAGGTAGATTTGTACAATATTCATAATTTGTTTTCGTTTCATCCGAGACAACCAGCTTTAATTGAGTTATTTCATCGCGAAAAAGCCTTCAAAATGAAAAATGAAACAGTAAGGAACTGGCTAACATACAATGAAAAAACTTTTAAGTTGTTTTGTACTGTATGTCTGGTATACGCAAAGCACGAAAATCGATTTGTTCTTGGTATGAATGAATTTTCCCACACTTATCAACGAATTCAGGAGCATGAAGTAAGCAGTGAACATGAATATTCCGTTAGAGCATATTTTATGTGCAAGAATCAAAAGGACATTTCCAACCTACTATATACATATATCAGACAGCAGCAAATAAAGAAAAAACGACGATTGTTAGAAGTGATTATAGACATTATAAAACTTATTGGAAAACGTGGATTAAGTTATAGAGGAAAGAAAGATGAAGCTGCATATACTTTAGCTGATCCCACATTGGACCACGGTAACTTTTTGGAATTAATATTGTTAGTAAGTAAATATGATGTACACCTAAAAGAACATTTAAATGAGGTCATCGAAAAAAGCAAAAAAATCCATGAAAAAGGACAACGTAGATCTGGATCATTCGTAAGTTTATTATCTAAAACAACTGTAAATTCAATATTGCAAATCATAAGAGAATTGATCAAAACATCCATTCTAGAAGAAATCCAAAAAGCAGAAATATTTTCTGTGCAATTGGACACTACACAGGATATTTCAGTTCAAGATCAATGCTCAATTGTAATAAAGGTATGTTTTGGGTTGTGAAATCTATGAAAGACTGGTTTCCGTTGTACACTCTACCGGGAAAGGTATGTTTAACCTCATTCAAAAAGAATTTTTATCTTTAAATATTCAACTAAAAAATTGCGTCTCTAATGCCACTGATGGTGCAGCTAATATGCAAGGGGCTTACAATGGTTTCTCTAAATGGATGTCTGAAAATACACCTAGTCAATTACATGTGTGGTGTTACAGCCATATCTTGAACCTAGTTGTGTCTGACACCGTCAAAATAACAATAAATGCAGCGTCTTTATTTACCTTATTAAATTTCATTGCAATTTTCTTCAAAGAATCCTACCAAAGAACGAATATTTGGAAAAGCACATCCTTAGAGGCAAAAAAAGGAAATTACAAGTAATTGGAGAAACTAGTTGGTGGGCAAAAGAAGCAGCTTTGAAAAAAATATTTGGAAATTACAATAATCACGCTAATGCTCTTTACATCGATGTATTATTAGCATTACACGATATAAAATTGTCTGAAAACATACCACCAGATGTCCGTTTGAAGGCCTCTACCATGCTAACATAATTGATAGATTATGAAATGCTACTAACGGCTCAAATTTTTACAAAATTATTTTCAATTATTGGTCCTGTCTCGAAATATTTGCAAACTAGCGGATTAGACTTACTAAGATGCCACGAAATGATTATGAATTGTACATCACAATGAAAAGCCGTAAGTCGCGACATGATTGATATTGAAACATCTACGCAAACGTTTATTGCATGGGCTCAAGATGAAATTGACAGCCGTGAAGAAATTGACATACCAATTTTCTTTCCCGAAAAGAGAATAAGAAAACGAAACAAAATGGCTAGAGAATTGGCGGAAGATGATCCCATAAAAGATAGTCGAAAAAAACTATGAAGTTGAAACTCATAATAGAATTTTAGATAAAATTATAAATTCTATAGACTGTAGATTTAAGAATAATGGTGAGCTTTATAAGGATATTGCCTTATTGTCTCCAACAAATTTTGATGAAGTTAAACAAGGAGTACCATCAAATAGCTTTGAAAAATTGTGTGAACTGCTAGAAAACTATTACCCAAATATTACAAAAGAAAATCTGCAAGAAGAATTGGTTAGTTTCGGTAAAAGTTGGGATAAATTTAAAGTTTCGGCAACAACAAATGCGGAGAGTAATCAACAATTTGAGAGTAATGTTACAGTTATAGATACAGATGAAACTGATGAAGCAGACAACGATGATTTTGAAAGAGATGGTGATTTTGATGTTAATAATAAAAAATGTAAATCTTGTCTTAAATGTGCAATTTGCTGTTATTCTGTCCTTTAAAAGTACAATATTGTTACGTATTTATTTATTAAAAACTAATTTATTTAAACGACTAAAACGATGTTTTACTTTTATACTAGAAATATATGTACACTTTTAAATTAACGGAATTAATTAAATCTAATAATATTTAATGAAAACACTTCACACTTGTTTACACTAAAAATCACGTACACGATTATTCTCGGTATATTTATGTACACACGCGTGCTAACGATTTATTTATCTCAACTTGAATAATCTTCTTAATACTGCTGCATTCGCGTTACGGCAATAACTGACCTACGATTTCTCTCTTCGGTATTTATACACATCTGCAAATCCTTCTCGAGTGTTCTCTATTTTTCGGTATATCTTCTAGAAGATGGATAACAACTTCTAGAAGGCTCTTGAATTTGCAAATAACTTCTCGAACGTTTCAATATGTACAGTGAGGCATATTCTGCACTATAGGAAACGCTTACAAATATTTATTAACATTATCAATAAATCAAGTTCAATGTGAGAGAAGTTTTTCCAAATTGAAATACATAAAAAATAGATTGCGGAATTCAATATCGAATAATAATTTGGATGATTTTATGTTAATGGCTTGCGAAAATGATATTTTATATAATATTGACTCTAATAACATTATAGACATGCTTATGCAGCAAAGCAAATTATTAAATAGATTGTTAAAAGAGTACAGTTTTTATATAATAATTTTTTCTTAAATTTTTGTGTTTAAAGAATTTTTATGAAGTTGTAAGTTTTCTAATCGTGTATAACAAACCTAATTTCCACACTTGGAATAAAAAGACTTTAAACTTTGATTTACTTTTATTTTTTTTTATTGTATGTTTCTATATAATTATGTACTTGACTGTATTTTTAACTAAAATGATGTTTTGTAGATAGTAAATGTAGATTCAAAAATCTGTAATAAACCGCTATTAAATTTTGAAGGAAAAATGACACCCTGTAAATGTATATTTTAACCATATCCGGAAATTAAAAAATGGCCGACAAATATTATTTCCCGGGCCGTTAAGATGTTGCCCATCCGCCCCTGCGCCTGGGGCTTTAAAAATAAAAATTATAAAATAATCTCACATCTTAATGTGTTTATCACGTAAAACGGTAAACACTTGCAAAAAAACTGGTGTGGTCACCACACGATTTTCTTGTAAGAAATGCCTACATATTTTTTTAAGGTTATGTTGTCATAAAACCACTTTGAAGTGATAGCTTGCTATAATTAAAAAAAAGCTTATGTTATCATATCGACTAACCCCTATATTTGTGCACCTTGATGTTGCTTTCCCCTTTAGTAAACCAATAAAAATTATTGTTTTTAACTTATCTTGCTTTCCCTTTAAGATTTTTTTTGCTAAAAACAAATTGTCGCAGGCATGATTCGAACCTAGATTATATTTATGAATTAATTTTAAATTATAAATAAAATATGTAACAAACTCTTAAAGTTAAAATTTTTTTTTGTTTGAGTAAATTGTTAGTAGGAACTGTCTATAAAAAATAATTCATTCGAATAATTTACATACGTACAAAATTATATAAGAACTGTTAAAAATGGCGGATACACCCACTTCCGGTTACTTTATCAGACCCATCTTTTGATAGAACCGAGAGAATATGAAAAACCAGCTCCATACCAAATTTTAAGTTCAAGTCAAAAATACATTTTTCTGATTCAAAAGACCTTGAAACGTAAAATTATGCAAAAAAATTACAAAAAAATAGCGATCGCTATACTTTCCTAATCGGAAATTAAAAATTAATTAAGATTTATAGGTAATTTGAGTTTTCTTCTTTTTAAAAAATAAGGTTTTTGTATTTGTCAGATGTTGCAAGTTAAACGTGTTTTTTTCTTAAAAAAGCAAAACGTTTTATTCATTCAAAAACGTTTAGATTTAGACATAGAACAACCTCATGAAACTTTATTTAATTTTTTATGTAAAATACAAATGCAAGAATACACAGGGTGTTACATTTAAAATAAAGGAGTTTTAAACGACTACTGCCGGTATAACCGGAAGTGTCAAGTGCAATCTTTTTGTTTTAGTAGATCATGTGTCATTACGCATGTGTAATAACTTTGAAGCAAATCCATTTATCTATTCTCTATATACGTCTAACCTCAAAGTATATTTAATTAAATACGCCAGTAAAAAGTTTATTTAAGTTTATTAAAGTTGTAAGAATATAAAAGAAAACGAAAGTTTCCTGCAACTCAACCGTGTGATTTAACAGAGTCCAATTTAGACAATTGCTCTTTTGTATTGTATTTTTGTTCATATACAAAGACTTTTCAAACGTTCAATTTTTTAATAATTATTTCAGGTCAATTTATTTTCGGTAGTATAATTATAAGGTACTTTTATCGAGTTTGTGTTTATAATAAAGTTTTGTTTTTAAATTCAAACTGCAATTCTAAATAAAACTATATAATAATTTAGTTTTTATAAATATACGTGGAATAAAAAATAAATAGATCCCCGTTTTAAAAATAAACACCTTTAGTTTTTCTATTAATTAGTTAAAATTATTTAATAAAAATAAATATTAAAACTTAATGCATGTTAGTTATTTAATAGTAATTTAGGTAACAAGCGTCGAAGGTAAAGCATAGCATAACAAACGTTAATACGGCGCGATGCCGCACGCCGTGTAATGTTATGAAACTTTTGACGAGAGTAACGTACATTATTTTTGGTGTTGTTTTTGTAAAATTAAATTCTTTAAAAAAAAGTTTGAAATCACTAGAAATAAAATGTTGGTACTACATACACACTAAATATGTCAAATTTGACATTTTCTTTAATATCGTTTTTTTTTCAATTTTAGCTGAATTTTAAGATTTTTTATATGACTGCCATGTGTTGCATACTCGTTCTAATATAAGTAACTAATAAATACTTTATTACTTCTAATGGTCACCTTGTATTTTATTTTGTTTTTGAGTTCTAGATAACTTTTAAAGAAAAAATCATTAGGGATGTCCTATATCTAAATCTTATATTTTTTCGAATATAAGGCTTTTAAAGTAAAAACTATAAAACTAAGTAAAGTTATAAAAAAATTAAAAAAAGCTTTGGAAAAAGCGTTAAAACAAAAAAATAACTTGACCTTAAATTAATTTGTACAGAATGCTTCGTATAAATGAAGATTATTTCAATTGAATTATAATTTACGTGCAACAAAATTTAACTACGCGGGTGCCAAACATTTGCGGAACGTTTTCCGAACACGCCATTGAAAACTGTGTGGAGTGTGGATTTTTTTGTGCCAAAGTAAGAAGAAATAAACCAGTGTTGGACGATGTGGACTTACAAATTACCGTGTTAACTTTTTTTGCTGGATATCCTAACTCCAGTTTACGTAAACCTCACACAGAATTTTAATAAAACACAAATGGTGACTGGTTAAGTATTGGCAATACCAAAATTTGAAACTCACAGATTTGCCATTACGCACGAAGTTTTGCGAGTGGCTGCTGATAAGGTTGCAAAACAACGACCAAGTTTTAAATAAGATTTCACGCCTATGAATGTTTTTATTTGGGGCTACATAAAAATTCTTGTTTATGCTAATTCTTCTACAACAGAAGAAAATTTGATTGAAAGAGTGCTGCATGCATTTAATGATTTAGAACAGGACAAAATTTAACGTGCTATAAATTAAACTTGCTTACAATAACAGACAAATGTCTAGACCAAAATGGCAGTGTTTTTAAACACTTATTATAACTTTTTTGTTCTTATATGTTTAGTTGTTTGAGTTGAACGTTATAAATTGTTATAGTTTTTGATTCAAATAAATATTAAACTTGGCAAGTGATTGTTCTAATTCTTATAACCTTCCTTTTTTCATAGTTTTTACTTTCAAAGCCTTGTATTCCAAAAAGTATAAGATTTAGATATAAAACATCTCTAATAAATTTATCTTTAAAAAATATGTAGAATTTAAAAATAAAATAAAATACAGGGTGTTCCTTTAAAAATAAAAAACAATAATTTTTCTTTTTAGAACAAACTTATAAACGCTCTCATAACAGGCAACAAGTGTAATTTCTTTCATTCTTTTTATAATATCTCATAAACGATAAACATACGGTATAGTGTACGCATATGAAGCTTAACTTAAAATTCAGTAAACAATCCAAAAATGTAAAAATATACAGGATGTTCTATTTAAATTAACAAAGCTAATTCTGGTATAAACGATAGTCGGTCATTATTTAAAATAATTTAGTAGAAGAATCATATTCTAAGACTCACATGTGCCATGTTTCAAAACTCTATTTCAATTAATTCTAGAGATATCTTTAATAGGCCATCATCGTGACACACCCTGTATAAAAATTACGTTTTACAAACCTTATCCTGAATTCAAGTAAAAATTGAAAGTGTTTAAGTTTTAAAACTTTTTTAAATTTGAAAATCGTTGTTTAATACTCCATAAACTCCAACGACATCATCATCGATATGAAAATGCAATTAACTACTCCGATAAACTTTAAACTTAAAAACAAAATTGTTGCGGTTAGTAGATAATCAAGACGCTGAATTCTAAAGTTTTTTTTTATAATTACACAAATTTACTTTAATTAATTATTAACAATGTTAAATCGATGCATAATTGATGGACTGTCAGTTTAGTCAATTAACCAAGCAACATTACAAACTATTAGTTTTTGGGTTTAAATACATTCTGGCAATTTAACATCACGTAGTCACGTGTCGTTAATTAGAAATCTAATTTCGAACAATTGCTTAACAACTAACTACAGATTTTTTGTAAAATATTCATTATACATACACAAAATTTTGAAATTAAAAAAAAAACTAAAAATTTAATTTTTATAGTAGAAGTTGAAAAACATTCATGAAAACCTACATATCGCAAAAATCTGCTAAAAAGTCTTAAAGTCTACGTAATATCGGTCTACGACATATGAGCGCACATTTTTAGACCTGCGCCTTTGGGTGCGAATATTTCGGCGCAGTTCTTTACGGCACCAGGTCTTTTCGGTGCGGGTTTTTATGGTGCAGATACTGAATTCTTTTGAAAAAAGTTTCTGACACTCTTTAGGAAGAATTGAGAAAAATATTATATTTTAGTTGACTTTTTTTTACACAAAAGTACTGTTTGCCCTTCAAGTTGTCAAAAGAAAAGTTTAACTTTTCTGACATAATTTTAGCCAAAGTAAAATATATTTTACCATACTATCGGTCGGTACTTTAACCTAAAATTGTCATTTTTTAAATTACAAATCTTAATAGATCTGCGCAAATTAGACATACAATAGACGTTCAGTATTGTCAATATGTCTTTTGTATGAGCTAATCAATGGTAAGCGCAACCAACTACAAGTTGTTTCACCTTAACCATATGATTCAGAACAGTTAGACATTCCTCATGAGTACAGAATTTATCAATATGGAGCTAATAATTAAGATTTCTTATTAAGTAACAGTGGTCCTGCAACACATTGAATTTTAATGTTTGGAAGAAGGTTAAATTTTAAAGCAAAAAAAACATCTGTTTTTTCAATTTATTTATTGTTATTAATTTTACTCCTCTAAAAAGTCACTTCATAAATTCATACCCACAAAATATCGCGTCTGAATTTATCCATAGAACATTTCTTTCATATCAACTTTAATTAAATGAAAATATTTTTTGCGTCTGCATTTTTATTTTCAAACTTGAAAGTTAAAATTTATTTTCAGATTTTAAGAAATCTAAGTATTGGTTCGAAAACGGCACATTTAGATCTGCACTTCAGTTATTGTATCAAGTATACGTGATTCTGGCAGAAATATTTGGTGGGGTACATCCTATTCTGTATACACTATTAACAAATATACAGCAGGCAACGTATTTGACTATGTTGCAAACGATAAAAAATTTATAACCAGAACTAAATCTTGATTACATATCCTATGATATGATAGTTGACTGCTATAAACTCTTTCAAAGATGCATTTCCTAATGCTGAAATACGGAGATGATTTTTTATTTAACAAAAAATGTTAAAAAACACATAGCAAATAACAAGCATTTAGGACAGTATAATGCTGATGCTGATTTTGCTTTACAATGTAAGATAATAACATCTTGAGCATTTGTTCCATTAAAGAATTTAAATAACGCTATAGAAGCACTTGAAGAATATCTAGCAGAACATTTGCATCCAATTATTTTGTGGATCAAAGATAATTATATCGGTCGTACGAATCGCCAAAGAAACTGAAGGAGACCCCCGTTGTTCCCACCAGACTTGTGGTCTGTATATTAAAAAGTGTTCACGGACACTAATCGTACGAATAACTATTCTGAGGCTGCACATCGCCGTTTAAAAGCGGAATTAGGAATGGACCACCCCACGTTGTGGAAACTCATTATAAAATTGAAAAAAATTTAACACGATCGTGATTTGGTACGCAATCTGAAAAAATTTAAGAAAGTATATATGAGCAGGCAAAAATATAAAAATATTGTTCAATAATTTAATAATCTTAATACCTAAAGGGAATTTCTTATAATTATGTTCTGAATTATTGAACCTATATTATGTTGTACTGATCATAAATATACACTGAGTTTTTTCAATGTGTTACTAATTTTTTTGTATAGATACTTTTAAGCATTTTAGTAATGTAACTTATCATACACCTTTTTTATCATTGATCAAATTTTTGGCAAAGTACTTTATAAAAAATATGTTAACAGAAAAGAATAAAGAAATACAAAGAGCTATGAAAACAAATATACGTTAATGTACCTCTCTTCTGATAAAACTTTTCTCATTTTTATATTTGCATATTTTATGGAAAAAAAAATTTGAAAACTAATTCGAGCCAGTGATAAAATAAACGTATGAACGTGTTTTTTAAAGTTTGTATTAGAAAACAGATATATGTATTTTGTTGTCTTCTATTTATAGCAGGACAAGGACATAGCGGCAATGCCTAGACAACGTAACTCAGAGATCGATATCAGTTAAATATACAGTCGCACCTAACATTCTCTGCGCTGAAAAGACGTGGCGCCGTAAACGACCGCGCCGAAAGATTCGCGCCCAAAGGTACGCGCTCAAAAGTTGGCGCCTAACTGTACCATTTCGACGTATTACGACGTTATTGCTAATAACCAAATATATAACCTAATTATCGTTGTTTATTTTTAATTATGTTTATATGAAATTATACTTAATACAAAATAAGAAATACGTATTTGTTTCAGATCATTTCATTTTCTTAAAAATATTATTTAAATATTGTATTGTTAATTGATATTCATTACCAATCTTATGACAACTTTAACAGTTAGTAGTCTCTAAAAAAATTCAATTTCGTGTTTATTTATTTGGTATAACACACTTTAAATTAACAGCAAACATACAATTTTAAAATTGTCAATAATGTTAAATTTGTTTAAGTAAAAGTAATAATAAAACATGAGAATTTACATTAAGAATATTAACCGAATGTATAGTTCATAGTCATATATTTATATACTGCGTTCCTCTAAGAAACAACAAGACATTTAAATTATGTAAGCTATTTTAAAAAAAAAAAATTTACGAAATTTTGGTAGTCTAATATTATGACATCTTAAAACCGGTATATTTAGACACACTATATTTTAAGCATCACAATAAATTTTAAAGACATTTAAACATAAAATTACACGTGCTAATTTAATTGTATTGTTTTTAAATAAATGCAATTTAAGTCACGTTAATGAAATATTAACAAAGCTGATAAAAATAAACAATTTAAATAATGCGCAGTGAAAGATGTCAGTTTGAATTACTAGTAGGTAGATTTGCACCTCTTTACATTTTATGTCGTTGAGATACTTTGAACACTTAAAATAAAGTTGCTTTAAAGTTTTTAACTTTAAATGCCTTCAAATGAAGTAACTTCTGAAAGTGTTTAAAACTTTTGATGTAAGTGTTAAGAAAGCTGTTTAAACCTGATATAAAACTTATTGAACTAATCACATAAAACATTAACTGACTATGTTGTAATGATACGAGTATTTCAATAACTTGAATTTTTGGTACTTAATCCTAAAATTTTAAATGCTGTACTACAAAAAGTACATCATAAAAACTCCAATAAATAATGTTAGTGTAATTAATTTTAATTTTCACATTTTTCCTGACAAATTTTTATACTTCTCTGAATTGTGTATTTTATCTAAACAACTGAAAACTAAAAATATACTTTCAATATGTCAGATGGAATCAATCGTATTGGTATTAGTTCTATGCGTTAGTACTTTAATAGTATATTGAAAAAACAAATGTCACAATGAGACTTTTTGCCGCACAAAGACCTGTTTTGCAGACCGACTGAAAGGAGGTCTGCAAATGGCCGAGTGCGGCAAAAAGAAGTTGTGACATGTATTTTTCATACTATTTTTTTTTATTTCGTATTTACTCTAAAATTTCTAATAAATAAAAATCAAAAAATTGCTTTAGTAATTTTTTTTTAAATATGTTTGGCAATTCTGGCATTTGACAACTCATATTTAAAATTTCAAAGTGTTAGCTTCTGAATTCAATAAAAAAAATTTGTGAAAATAGAATCTAAAAGTATGAGCTCTACTCCGCCTGAAGTAAAAAAATTAGCAAATAAAATTTTACATAATTTGATGCCAACAAAATCCCGTCCGAAATAGGTAAAAGGATATAAGAACTAACCTATTTGTAGAGGCGACAATTGCATCGTTAAAATTAAAATTTATAGTCACTGTAGGTACAATAAATTCACCATGCATAAGATTTTATCAGAAGTGTGTTCATTTTGTTCTAATTAATAAAGTAACATTTAATTAATATTGAAATTAACTGTAACGTAAAGTAAAACAACTTTCATCAATCAAAAAATAAAGGTGTAGAGGGTTGTAGTATATTTGGTTAGGTTATAGTTTACTGTCAGATAGGGTTTACAATGTTGCAAACTTAAATTAATTAAAAAATAGTTTCGTAATACTGGAAATTATTGTAATTCTAGAACGCATTTATAATTCTTAACGTAATTGTAAACTAATTTTTTTTTGTAATTTTAGGGCAAATGTTTCTTATGAATCGTTTCTTTGATGGAGCTTTTCTTACGTTTGGAATAGAAGTAATAAATTTTATGGATAGCGACGAAGAAGATCGTGTTGATCCAATGATTCAAATATTTCCTAGAATGACAAAGTGCACTTTTTACAAGTACGGAGTTTCTGGAGAAGTGGAAAAGCACGACGCAATATGTATTCTACCATTAAATGTTGTGAACGAAAAGATATACGTGTTTCTTTGGTTTTGGTTTATAATTTTAGCTTGTTTGACATTTTGTACAGTAATTTATAGAATATTAATAATATTGTCGCCTAGGATGAGAGTGTATTTGTTGCGAGTACGTTATAGGCTTATAAGGCAAGATGCAATAGATTTAATTGTTAGAAGGAGTAAAATGGGAGATTGGTTTTTATTTTATATGTTAGGAGAGAATGTTGATTCTGTAATATTTCGCGATGTTATGCAAGAATTGGCAAATAGACTTTTGAAACACAACTTTCATCATGTAGGCGGATTTAAAAGCGATATTCAAGATGCCTAGTGCCTTTTAAAATTGTGTTCATATTTGTGTAGATCAATTGCATTTTCCTATCAATACGAATATAGAATAAATATCGGTTGACTTTAGTATTGAATATAAACTTATAGTTAAGTTGATTATTAACCGCATTACATTGTAAAATTATCGATCTATAGAATTGTAAGTTTTTTTTTATTTTTTCAAACATGTATTTTGTTTTACAATAAAATATTTAATGGACCATTGCAGTTTATAATGTTCGTTTGCGTATTACAGTTGTTTGTTTACATTTTCTTTTTAAAGGTAAAAGTACCCTTTAGCTTCAATCACTTGCTGGATTGTGAAGCAGAATGAAAAAAGAGTAGAGAATAAGGTAAAATAATAAAATCAAGATCACTTTAGTTTGCTTTTTTTTACAACTTTAGTGCTTTATCTTACACGTTTACAATTTACACCTAAAAAAAAAATTGCATATATCAAATTGCTCGTTCTTTTGACAACTTTTAACTTTCTAGTAAACTTTTAAATACTGCGCAGTCACATGGTACATTATTTAAAAAAAATTAAAATATACTAAACAATTAACACCGGCTACTCTATACATCTGTTCAGTAACAACGGATAATGCAAATTAAATTATATATAAATAAAATAATAAAACCGAAAAAATCAGCTTAAATTTAAAAAAAAATGAACTAGAATAAAATTTAATTGTTCTATGAGCAAAACGTACAATTTAACCACTGGACAGATTTATTTGTTGCTTGATGTTTTAAACCGGGCGAACGTGATACATTATTCTTGCCAGCATGAATAGAAACAAGAGGCTTAACTAAAAGAAGAGCATTTGGTTTATCAACTAAAGTTATGACTTTTATTTTTAGATCGGAGACTTCTTTTGTCTATTTGGAGCGTGTTTGAAGACTAGGAGATATTCTGCTACCTAAGCCAGAATTGTTAAGTTAAAACTTGCAGCAGTTAAAAACGTCGTAGGCAACGGATTGTATTTTAGAAAAATACGCATTTTAAAAATCTGTAATGGGTTTACAGAGGTAAGCACCGAAAGATTGTTCGATCTAATGATATGGGCCTCAACGGACGAGAATTTAAAACGTTTTCAATGCAGGTGCAAAACGTAATAAATCCTTTATATGTTGCTGTATAAGTAGTAATTACCTTTCTCAATTTGTTGAAGAGAAGAAAACTTTAACATTAAAACCTAAACTTGCTTAAAAAAAATTTTTCAAAATTTGATTGGCTGCTTCTTTAAAATTGGTTCCGCAATCCAAATAAAGATGACGTGAATATCTTCTGTGATTAACAAAAAGTTGCTGCGCAGCTATAGAAGCATTTGTAGAAAGTTGAGAAACGATTTCAATATAGATATAACCTGCATAATCCATTCCTGTATACTAAATTGGACGTTAACGTAAAATTCTCGAAGATGAAAGGTTTCCCATTAAATGATGGGTTGATTACATAAAAACACTATACAATGGTAAACTCTTAAACAAACAAACTGTTAGCCTTATACAATATAGAAGCTACACAGAAAAGCGACTAACGAATTGGTTCCAGCATGAGAGAACTTTTGATAATCTACCACGAATGTTACTAAACGATGTTTTTTGGTTGGGAAGTAAGCGAGGATGTTCCTTATCATAAAATGAGGTAAATCATAATAACCTACCACTAACACGTATAAATTATCTATAAAGGTTTTTTGTTCTTAATTATATATGCCAGCATCCTTATCGTTTAACTTGAATACAAAACCTAAATGAGATTTGCCACTTGCCCTAGTCGGTATCGACATATTCTTTCAAATTAATGTTGAATGTTTCCGATTTCTTAAAACGCAGTTTAAAAATTTTTCGTATCCCAAATATCGCAAAACTCTTTTCGCATATACAAAATGCTGTTCAGTATAACAAGTGTTAAATTGTGATAAAACATTCACTGCATGTATAATGTCTAGACGAGTGTTGCGGGCCACATACTTTTTCTAATTTCAAACCAACTTCCATTGTTATCGTTACACTCTTATTAGATATTAAACTTATCTAACATATACTCAATATAAATAGTCTGATTAACATAAATTCTATCATTTTCTTTTCTAATTCACATTCTTAAGACATTTGGTAAGCTTTACCTAAACCTTTTAACTTAAATTTTTCTGACAATACATTCTTAAGTTTGTATTTTTCTTAAACATTGTTTTTGAAAACAAAGAAATCATCTACGTATATCGCAACAACAATTTTAAAATTGGCGTTTGATTTTACATATACACAAGGCTCATATTTAAATTTTTTTAAATCAAACACACTCTCTATCAATTTCTTTAAACCAAGCATTTGTATCTTGTTTTAGACCATAAAAAGCATTGTTTAACTTACACACTTTGTTTTTTTGTCCAAAAAGAACTGCGCCGACTGGTTAATACATATAAATGTCTTCATCTAGTTTTCCATATAACTGTCAGTCCCAGTGACCAAAATACCAAACATTTTGTACAGCTAAAGTAATCAACAATCTTAATACCGAATTTTGCACTACAAGAGAAAATATTTCTTGATAGTCAATCCCATAAGTTTGTGTAATACCTTTGGCGACTAATCTGGCTTTATATTTATCAATGTTTCTATCACAGTTTTTTTTGTCTTTGCAGACCATTTACATTAAACTGCTTTTTTATCACTTGGAAGATTTACTAGCGTATAGGTATTATTTTCCTCCAGCGACTTAAGCTTTTCCTTCATCTCTTTGCCAATCAGCTGGAACATTTTTTACATAACTTAGTCTGTTTTCATTACAAATGTACACTACATGGTCGGGATACTGTTCTGCACGCCTTTCTCATAAAGCAAATTTTCTCTTTTCTTGTTTCATTCTATCTACTATGTCTTTCATAGCTTTCGCTTTGTTTTCTTTTAGTTCTAGCACGAAAGCTATTATCTTTTCTTTTTCCTTTGTAGTCCGATTTGTTTCATTTTCAATAAAGCAACATTCCAAAGAATTGTCACGTTATTTGTTTTAGGAATTGGCGCATATAAGAAACGATGGAGCTGAAAGAGCACATAACCGTTTGCCTTAATAGGTCTGCTAGTTTTAATATGTTTTATATCGTTTATGAAAGACAGTATTGCTGCTGTTCTTGCGACAACTCGTTAGACAAGAAATCGTCCCAATTGAGTAAAAAAAACCTAAACCTTGCATAGCATTTATGCGACATTATAAAAATAGTTACGTATCCACAAATGTTGACAAATTTTGCCAAGATTAATAATACTTGACGTTTAGTGTAATTAGAATTAACGTTATTTGAGTTAATAAGGTATTGAGTTAGAAATTTTACTTGTAATGTAACGTTTTCATAGAAATTATGAATTTCTTGTAATACATTTAAATTATTACTTAACCATTTGTCAACTAAAAATCCACTAGGTGCTTACAATTTAAATAATTTGTGTTTAAAAACAAATGCTTTTTTAAAAGTGTCAGGTCCTACGCAAAAATAATCAACAAAACTGTTTTACAAGAAAACTATAACTATAAGTTATAAATGACCATCCCCTTTAGCCAACTGACGTAAAATACAAATAGCTTGATGAAGGCTTCAAGTTACTCCAAAAGTTACGTTAGTATATTGATAGAGCTTTATTTTCTTGTCATAAAAGACAAAGCTACTTGTGATCGTCAAAATTGAGTTAAATCTGATAAAACACTTGTTTTATATCATATGAAAATAAAAATGATACAATCTAAACTTAAGAATTATATTTTGTATTTTTAACCTGTTATAAGAATACAATTAAGTGATAGCCCAGAAGATGCACGACTACTACAATCGAATACTACTGTTAGTTTGCTAGCATGAATGTATGATTTATACACTCTTAGATAGATACTCTTACATAGTATTCGGATTGATCATGTGTAAGTACAAGTTGCATTTGACTTTAACTAATATAATTATTTATTGCATTTATATATTAAAGCGTAAATTCAGAATGATCGCAAAATTTACGTTTGAAGGTTGTAAATCTTTTTAGTGCAATTTGATAATGGTCACCTATAAGAGTACATTTCTTTAAAATGACAAACAAATTGAAATACGTCCATCTTTGAGTGGCGACAAATAAAATTCTTTCCATTCTTTTTCTTCATTGGATAACCGTGACGTGTGAGAAAGTTCCTCAATCTCCCAAAATTTTTTGATAAAGCCAGAAAGGTCTAAATCGCATACTGATGCAAGTGCTGATAAATTGCCGTTAAGCTGCAATGAGTGAGTTGATATAGCAACGGATGGTGTAGGCGCTTGTCTTAGAAAAACATGCTCAAATTTAGTATTTATAATAAACATATTTGGACCTGGAAATGGGTGTTCAATTAAGATTGTGCGATAAAAGATTCAAGATAGATATTCAGAGATAATAATAAGGGAAAATAAAAGAGCGAAAACGTTGTACCAATCAAAGGAATTATCGTTTCCTAAGATAATCCGCTCTTAGAAACCGTTGAACTACAAGTAATGTCTTAAAGAATGAGTTATCAGTGGTTTGTAATGTTATAGTATGGTCTCGAACAATCAGAAGAAGTTTAAATGTAACTGAATTAAACAGCAAAAGACCGGCAAAAAACCCATTAGTTGCCAGAGAGCACAAACTTCAAATACTATGTTTTGCCAGAAATTATCAACATTGGTCTGTTAATGATTGAAAGATAGTTTTATTCTCTGATGAAACCAGCTTAAAATCTCCCGATAGACATGAGCGTGTCTGGCAAAGACCAGGAGAGAGATTTGCAAGTTGCAACATTTTTCCACGCGTTCCTTTTTGCCTTAATTAATTTTTTCGAGCGGAATCTGCTTTGGTGTCCGTACAGAGTTGGTCCATATAGATGCGAGGTCTATGAATGGTGATTTATACTTAGAAAACATCGTAGTTGAACATGTTATGCCATTTGCTCCATTTGCGGGTCCTAATTCTCTGTTAATGCAAGATAATGCACGGCCTCAAGTGGCTTGACAGATTATTGTTACTTGCATGCTGTTGATATACCTTTAATTGTATGGCCTCTTAATGATCTCAACATCAACCCGACGGAGCATTTATGAGATTATTTAAAAAAAAAGGTTTGAAAGTGTTGGTTTCGCACCTACCAACCACAATCAACTGGTAAATGCAGTAATTAAAGAGTGGGAAAATATTCTACATAAGACTATATAAAATTTCATTGCGAGTAATTCACTAATTAGGAGTAGAGCAGAACTCACAAAGTACTAATGTCACATAGGATTGTATAATTCAATTTTTTAAATGTTTTTAATTTTGTATATTTTAGTTATATTTAAGAGAAAATATGTTTAATGGCTTACGATAAGGTCATGTTTTACTGATTAAACTCTCAAAGGATTGGATATACCCAATCAGGAAATTTGTATTATAATTTAGTTTCAATTTGTTTTCGATACAGTTATTGAAGTTTATTATAGTAGTATGTTAATCTTGTCCAGGAGTTTATATAAAACCGTCGTGATTAACATATAGCGTTGCACAGACTAGTTACATTGATTATTATCTGTGAATATTTAATTTGATTTAGCTTTAGATGAATAGGTAATTACGAATTTTTACGAACTTTTTGATAAACCCAAGCTTATTTTTATCAAAATATTGCGCTTTTATTTTCTTGTGATTTTCCTTTTCCTCGTAATTATCAAAAAAAATTTTTTTCTTTCTATTGTTAAAAACTTGAGTCGTGATTTCAGAAGGTTGACGGCCGTTTGGGTTCTATTGTCTTTTATTGTAGAGGTTTGCTGACTGTGTTTATTTGATTTGAAATTACACGTCCCAAAAGTATAATGACATTTTCTTAGGTGAGTCATTTGCAGAAAAGAATATTACAAGTAGTGTAAACATGGGTATTGAGATGTATTTGTATATAGAGCATTGGTTAGCGGTAGAGGGTTTAGGATTATATTTGTCATGTAGTAGGATAATTTTAGGTTTAGTTTAAAATTGCGAATTTTTGTTGAAAAAATTTTTTTTATGACAAATAAAGGCAATTAGTTTAGCAGACATTTGGTCGCGCAAACTCTCTTTAGCTTTTGAGTCTTTTTTTCATGAATGATCTGCAAAGCATTCTGGCAGCTGATTGTAATCAAGTTTTGGTCACATTGGCTTTTGCGCTCGACCTTATGTTAATGAAAAAAAAAGTATTTTTAGTATAAAACGACTTATTTTTTGAGTCAGTTGATTAATGTGAGAAACATCTTGTGCGGAGTTGACGTTTAGAGAATAGTAACTTTAATTATTTTTGTTTTATCTGGAATTAAACTTCTATATAGTTGTCACTTCGACCCAGTGTGCGTTTTCTGATGATTAGTGTCTATGCACAAGATTGATGCTTTATACTGTACCCGTGTATTATTATTTGCTGTGTTACATTTTTCAAATCAGAAAATCTGTCTGAAAATTGAGTTTGGTTTACATGACGAGTTCTTCCAAACAAATTTCAGTATTTCCTGTAGACGGAAAGTACACGGCTTATTTTCTTTTTATTTATTCGCTGTTAACATGTTTTCTGAAGATCAGAGTAAATTTTCTTTTTCTGGTTTTTTTGTTGCGGGGCTTACAATATTCTGAGCTCATAGGACGTGGCCTACTTGGCCTATTTACTAATCCTAAATTGCACACAATAGTAACCATTACTATATGTCGTCGTAATGTCGTTAATCGATCACATAACAATATTTTTTGCACTACTAGATCATTTTCTCCGAGTTACTACGCTTGTTTTTAAGACGGTATATTTGATTTACTAGGTGTTAGGCGTAACTTGTTGTCAAGTGATATATTTACCGTTCTAGAACGGTAGGTACGTGACAAGTAACGTGACAACGCTTGGAAAGAAAACTAGTTTGAACAAAAAACCCTTAAGTAGCTCAAAAATAACGTAGACGTCATTTTGACGTTTATTAAGATAGTGCAATAAGTTTAAGGAAAAACGCGTTTTATACTTTTATAACGAAGTTATAATGACACGCACTTCCATATCGTACTAACTAATATTATAGCACGTTTTACTTTTCAATACTACTTTTTTATTTTGTTAGTGTTGGTATTGGTATCGATGTCTAATTGCTTGCTATAAGCAACATAACCTCGCATTTTTTGTTGAACCAATAAGTTGAACCACGTCGAACTCTAAATCAATAATTAATACGTAAAGCTTTGAATATGTTCAGATGTTGAACTATATGAGTTTATTTACACGTTTTTTGAAGAACTGTACAACTATCTAGGTGGTTATTATACAATACATGTAAGTTTTTTGTTGTGTATTTTTATCTTAAAACAAAACACGCTTTAAGATAAAGAAATTATTTTTTATGTTTATCAATTTTTTTCATAGAATTGTGTAAGTACACATAATTTTTCATTTTAACTTCATTTTTGATAACAGGTCATATCATATCATAATGTTTAGTCTCCATGTTTAATTGTAATTGTCATTTGTTTATAGTTATTCATTGATTTTAATTATTGACGGGGTAGTAGTTCTATTTTTGTTGATTACGCTTAAATCATGTTCATGTTTTTGAAACTTCGGAGCAATTGCTCAAATTTTCTTTGCAAGTTCTTACGTTGTTGCTTATTACATCTGTAATTGGATACTGTATACCTTACTTGATTAGTTAGTTGTAGTACTTACAATAAAAAAATTGCAGTGGCCTGAAGAAGTGCACATTTAGTGCACAATACGTCGTCAAAAAGAAAAAACTAAGTAGTTTCTTAAGCATCTCCTTGAACAAAAAATTTAAATTTGTTAATTATAGTTATCTACTTTGTTTTGAGTACACCAATTCTCAAATCGCTCAAATTCCTTATCATAAATTTTCCGTTATATTTTTGAAAGTAAATTACTAACGGTGGCTTCAGCTATCTGTTTTAATTCAAGCGGAGTACAACTAATATTTCTATCACTCATTTTTTGTAGATTTTAATTTGAATTAAATTCAACACATAAAAGCTTTGAAATTGAAGTTTTAATAAAGCGTTATCAACAATTTTATAGTGTATTAAAAAAACACAAAAATACAAACTTATTTTTTTAATGTAAAATAAAAAAATAGTATAAACAACTTGTTTCATAAAAACTTTTTTGCACTTTATCTTTAAAAAACATAAACATCATCAACATTAAGGGCTCTACCGGTCTCAGACAAATATTGTCTTTGACCGGTAAAAAGCTGTTGCTGTTCTTAATACTTACTATAGCCTACCCAACAAATGGCAGATTTCAGCTTTACTCTTAATCCATTAATTAGCTATCCAGTGTATAAGCAATGTAAAAGTAAACAATGTTGATATTGATCGACACAATTAAACATAGATTGACCGAAATGTAAGTTACTAAAACCGCAAGAAACGAAACAAAGTTATTCCTGCTCGTACTTTAAAAACTTTATTATAAATCAACATCTACATTAGTAACTTATTTAAAAAAGATTAACGCTTTTAATAATTTAAAAATGTGCTACCCAAATTTATTTAAATACGAAGACTAAAAAACTGTTGAAAAGATTGATAAATTGGATATCATTTCAAAACTACATAAAAATATGTTTGCAGCTCTAAAAGACAGAATTAATTCCGTATTTATAAAATAGGAAAAGATTTTGGTTTGTATGCTTACATTTATAATTTGATTTTTATAAATAAGTATTTATTTTTATCAAAAAGTGTGTAGAAGAGATTGATAGTTAGTTTAGTTTAGTTTATATAACATTGACTACGTCTAGTCTGCATTGTGGGTTGTCTGACATTAAATCGTAAAATTTTCAAGTAACTAAGATTATACAGTTATTTTAAATCCATTAAATGAATACTAAAACATAAAAATACTTAACAAAATCGTTTGTTTTTTTACATATACCGGCTTGTAAAAGCTTGTTAAAAATATAAATTCGATTTTAATTTAATTATTTTTTATTCATAGCAACTTGTTATTATTTATAGAATATATGTAATTTTAACATAAAAAAGTAAACAGTTCTTTTTAATTTGACATATAACAAACTGTTACAGTAAACGTACAAAATAAAAATAAAAAGTAGAAATTTAAAAAATGTTTTTACTTTTGTATTGTTATAATAGAACCGAACTTTTAGACAACACAATACCTGTTATGCGCTGTTAAAATATTTACTAAACAAATTTTAACAATTTACGTATGTACATGTAAAAAAAACATCTGCACATACTTTTACACACGTTTAACAAATAAATAAAAAAAGTATTTTTACGCATATACAGATAAATGTAACGCAAAACAACATAGACACAAACACAAACGTACAAAAATATATATAATTTAATCTTAACTTAAAATAGTCAAATTTGATAATTATGAATTCACAGTAAGAAAATTATAATTAAAATTTTAAAAACGTCAAATAAGATAATTTACACAAAAATATGTTCTAAGAATATGTTAAAGGAATCCATAATCAGAGAAAAGTAATTCAAAATAAAACTTGACAAAATCACAGTCAATCCACAAAATATTGTAATAAATGTTTCTAGGCAAATAAAACACATTTTGACATTAAAAGTTGTCATCCACAGTCAGTCAAAAACTTTGAAATCAACAAAAAAAAGCCCTACAAATTATATTTCTAAAAAATCTTAAAAAGTTAAAAATTGAAACTTTAGTACGTTGTTATATTTAACATTGAACTTGTATTTTTTTACAATAATATTATAACAGTGTATGCTGTGTTATCATGGCGCGTAGTAGAGCTTATTCTAAAAAAAAAAATAAAGTAGCAAAATCGAGGAACAAGTATTTTCAGCGGCTTAGAATTTTAGAGTTCATCGAGAGTTCATTTAAAATATTCTGAAAAGTAAATTAATTATGCACATTCAATTTTTTTAATTATTCGTCGTTTACTCGATGAAATCTGTCCGATTTACACATCGAAATCAAAGATAATTCCAAATCTTTAAGACCGTCTCTAACAGGAAATCGCATTGTAGATATTACATATTGTTGCGAATTTATTTATTAAAAACTAATTTATTTAAACGACTAAAAATACGTTTACTTATTCTAGAAATATGTACACTTTTAAACTAACCGAACTAATTAAATGTAATAATACTTAATGAAAACACTTACACTAATTTATATCACTTACAAGAAGATAAGATAACGTCTGCGGGTAGCTTCACAATTGTTTACACTAAAAATCACGTACACGATTATTCTCGGTATATTTATGTACACACGCGTGCTAACGATTTATTTCCACTTTAATAATCTTCTTAACACTGCTGTTCTCGCATTCCAGCAATAACTGACCTACGATCTGTCTCGTCGGCATATATACACATACGGAAATCCTTCTCAAGCGTATCTTTTAGAAGATGGATAACAGCTTCTAGAAGGCTCTTGCATTTGCAAATAATTTCTTGAACGTTTCACTGCCCCCTTCTTAGGACTGTTCTGTCCCAGAACAGGAAACTGGATGCGACACCGGTAAAAAGGATCGTGGCGATAGCGGCAGCTTCCTCCATTTCGGCAGCTTCCTTGACCATAAAAACTAACAGTCAATTGACTTTTCCTGACCCAATATTCTCCTTGGTTGGTAACTACAGACCAACACTTAAATGCCTGTTCCTCGGAAGACGACCTCCAACATGTTTCGAACTGTCCTCCAATTCAGTTGATCTAAGCCACAACCAAGCTTGGGTACTGCCAATTTCTTAACATGATGAATCTCCATTTCTCTCTTGAGACTCCATAATGTTCGCCACAGATCTTTGTATAACGGCTTGGCACGTGAGTATTTCTTGGTGACCAAGTAGAAAACAAAGCGTCCGTCACTACGTAGTCCTAAAACTTTTCCGACTGCCGGTTGCTGTCTTCGTAATTCATCTAGCTGCCCAAACTTCTTTTTAAACACGACTGCAACCCCTCTGGACACGTCAAGATCCTCGCTCACGCAATGTGCGATGGCGTAATCTTTTTGTGTCTGGAACAAATCTTGTTGTTCCTCGGTGGTAACTCCGAACCTAGCTTTTCCAGAACCTCCGTATAAGTTTATAAACTTTTCGAACTTCATTTCTTCGATTGGATTCCTGGTTCTGCTACTTATTACTCTGGTTCGGACCTGAACTTGCGTATTGTGGTTATCGCCAGCAAACGGGGCTAGACGATCGACGTGAACCACTTTTGGCTTGCCTCTGGGCGGTTTTCGGATGCGATATATGACGTCGTTAATACGCTGCACGTCTTCATAGGGGCCTTCCCATTGCCTTTGCAGCTTTGGCGACAAACCACGTCTCCTTTGAGGATTATACAACCAGACCATATCGCCAGGTTGAAACCCACCATTTTGCGCCTTGACGTCATATCTTGTTTTCATCTTGTCGCTGGCAATTTGTGTGTTTTTACGGACATCTTCATGTACTTCGTCTAGCCTCTTGGCCAGCTTGCTGACGTAATCTTCTCCAGCAACTTCTTCTTCCGGTCTTCGTCCAAATTGAAGATCGCATGGTAATCGTATTTCATGACCGAGCATGACACAGGATGGTGTTTGGCCTGTGCTTTCGTGAACAGATGATCGGTATGCCATTAAGAAAAGGTGCAAATACGGATCTCTTTGGTGATCGGACACTACCTTGGCTAAGTATTTGCATAATTGTTCGATTCATCCGTTCAACCATGCCATCAGATTGAGGATGGAGAGGCGTTTTCTTAGTTTTGTTGATTCCTAACAGTCGGCAAACTTCTTGAAACAGCCCAGACTCAAAATTGCGGCTTTGATCGGAGTGTAATTCCAACGGAACTCCAAACCGGCAGAAAAACTCCTTTACCAATACGTCTGCGACTGTAGCTGCTTCCTGATTGGGTATGGCGTAAGCCTCCGTCCATTTCGTGAAATAATCCATCGCCACCAGGATGTATTTATTTCCTGAATCGGATTCTGGGAACGGCCCTGCGATGTCAATCGCTACTCTTTCCAAAGGGCTTCCTACGTTGTATTGCTTCATGAGTGCTTTGCGCTTTCTCGCTGGACCATTTCCTGATGCGCAGACCGTGCAATTTCGGCACCATTTCATGACGTCCTCTTTGCAGTTCATCCAGTAGAATCGTTCTCGCACTTTACCCAACGTCTTCTTAATGCCAAAGTGTCCTCCTGATGTCCTATCGTGGAGATGCTTCAACACTTCTGTCACCCTGCCTTTCGGCACTACCAGCTGTAGTCTGTTTCCCGTGCCCTCGGCACTTTCTAGGGATCGCTTAAGAAGACCGTCTTCTACTATCAAGGAGTCCCACTGCGCCCAGTACGCTTTAATATTTCTGCCCAAAGCACTCACTTCTTCCCAGGTTGGTCGTCGGCCGATTTCTTTCCAGTCCAGGAGTAGTCTTATTTCAGGATCGTCTTCTTGTTCGCGACGTAACTGCTCAGGTTCCCACTCATCATCAACCATAACAGTTCTCCGGAGGCATTCGACTTTTTCTTCCAGTCGCGAACAATGGCTGCAGTCCGCCGGACATGGTCTGTACAAGGCATCAGCGTTCCGATGACTGCTTCCGGCACGGTGTTCTGTGTCATAGTCATACTCTTGCAGTTTCTCGATCCATCTTGCTACTTGTCCTTCTTGGTTACGGAACTGCAGTAGCCATTTTAAAGCGGCGTGGTCTGTTCTCAGTAAAAATTTTCGTCCATACAAATACTTGTAGAAATGTTCGATGGTCTTAACGACTGCTAACAGCTCCCTCCTAGTCACGCAATAATTCCTTTCTGGCCTAAACAAAACCTTGCTAAAGTACGCGATAACCTTTTCTTGTCCATCTTGAACCTGCGAAAGGAAAAGCCAGATTGCTTGCGTCGGTATCCAAAACAAATTTTCCATCTTCCCTTGGATAACTCAGAATCGGCGAAGTGACTAAGGCTTGTTTTAGTTGATTAAAAGAATTTTTGCAGTCTTCATTCCATCTAAATTCTGCTTTTTCTTCGGTTGATTTTGTCAATAGTTTGGCAATATTGGCAAATCCGGGTACAAATCTCCTATAATAAGTGCACAACCCAAGAAAACTTTGGACCTGATGTTTGTCGATCGGTCTTGGCCATGCTTGCACTGCTCGGATTTTGTCTGAGTCAGCCCTTACTCCATCTCTAGATACGACGTGGCCAAGGTATTGCACTTCCTTCTTAAATACGTGGCACTTCTTTGGGCTCAGTTTAAGGTTAGCCCCACGTAATCGCTGAAACACTTCCTTCCAGTTGTTCAAGTGTTCTTCAAACGACCTTCCAACCACGATCACGTCGTCCAGGTAAACCAAGCACGTCTTCCAAGACAATCCGCGCAAGATGGTCTCCATCAAACGCTCGAACGTTGCAGAAGCGTTACACAGGCCGAAGGGCATTACAGTGAACTGTCACAAACCAGTTCCGATCGTAAAAGCTGTTTTTCACGATCTTTGGGTTTTAATTCTACCTGCAAGTATCCACTCTTTAAATCTAACTTAGAAAACCACTGGGATCCTGACAGGGTGTCTAGCGTATCGTCAATTCTGGGTAAAGGGTAGCTGTCCTTTTTGGTCACGTCGTTTAGCTGTCTGTAGTCTACACAAAACCTCGTTGATCCATCCTTCTTCTTTACGAGTACCACTGGGAATGCCCATGGGCTACTTGAAGGTTCAATCACGCCTTCCCTCTCCATATCCGTAATTATTTGTTCGGCTTCTTCTCTTTTCGCCAAAGGAAGTCTGCGTGGATGTTGTCGTATCGGCCGAGCGTCTCCGGTATTAATTTTATGTTTCACCACGTTAGTTCTTCCTTGGGAGCCACTCTCCAGCGCAAACACATCTTGGTACTCTTGGATCAACACTTTAACTTTAGCCAGCTGGTCTTGGCTGAGGTTTTGGCATTTGGTGGTAAGAATGTCCAATAGATGTTGTAGACACTTCTTCGGCGACGTATCTTCGTTCGACTTCACGCATCTCACAATTTGTGATACTGGCGTGCATTGGCCTACCACGGTCTTCTTTTTCAACGTTACAGGATTGGAGTTGATGTTTAAGATCCTTACTGGCATCGTGTTCTTTACTCGTACTAAAGTTCTGCCAACGAGTAGTCCCTTTTCAACTAAACTGCCCTCCATTGGTTTAATCGCGCGTATGTAGCCTTCCCGGAGACTTCCATTCAGGCGTGCCATTACCACACTTTTAGTCCTTGCAGGCAGAGTCACGTCTTCACTCAATAAGACTCGCACGGCTGCCTTCTCTGATAAATGAAAAGGAATTTCTTCATTGTCGATCTTCAGGACATCGTTCTTCATATCCAAATGGAACCCATACTTCTTTATCACGTCCATTCCCAGGATAACTTCTTCCGTGATGTCGGCTACCAGTACTTGATGGTCGAGTACTCTATTTCCCAAACCAATGGTTACTTTGACTTGTCCGTGAGTAGGTATTTCGTCGCCCGTCGCCGTTTGAAGTCGTACCGTTACTGGTGATGTCTTCTCGTTTTCCAATAACATGTCAGGACGAATGATGGTCTTCGTCGCTCCCGTGTCAACCAGTAACTGGGCGCTTCTCCTATTGATCTTGCCATCGAGATAAATGCTATGAAATTGCTCCCTAGGCGATGCCATTTGGATTGTAATCTCCGGAGTTTGACTAGATGAGATTACTTTTTGTCTCTTTTGCTCGCCTCGTTCGAAATTATCGAGCGCTCTTCTTGTCCTCTTCTTAGGTTTAGTACGATGCCGTCGTGCATGGCCTATTTCGTCGCAGTTCAAAGCTGTCACTCCTCTTTCCCGAAGTATTCGTCGCGCTATCTCCTCGATGCTTTTCAGTGTCTGCGTGGGTACTTCTGTAGCACAGCAGAGTTTATGGCTGCTTTGGTGCGACGCTTGTTTCGCTGCCTCGAACTCCAAAGCATGGGTTAAAGCGTCATCCAAGGTCTTCGGTCTTGCTAACCATAGAGTCTGCTGCGTTTCGTTGTCTGGGAGGCCGTCTACAAAGGTTAGAATAGTCAACTGCTCCAAGAAGGTATCTGGCGCTGTAGGATACGCAAGCCGTGTTAATCTGGCGATGTCAGCCTCAAACTCTTGAAGACTTTCGGCAGCTTTTTGAACCCGACTTTTAATTTGAGCTTGATAGACTTGTTGAAGATGAGCATCTCCATATCTCATTTCTAATCGTGAAATTAAAAGTTCGTAATTTTCTTGTAGGTGGTCAGGAACAGTTTGTAAAATTCCAAACGCTTCCCCACGTAAGGACACTATTAAAGACGTTGCCTTCTGCTTGTTGCTCCAACCATTAGCTGTAGCTGCGGCTTCAAACTGCTTGTAGTAAGTTGACCATGGAACTTTACCATCAAAATTTGGCGGTACAACCTTAAACTTGTGAGTGCTTTCTTCCTGATGGTCCATTATTAAATCTTCACTCGTCACGCTTCCTTCACCGTGACAATTCATTTGGGTCAATCTTTCTTCAAGCAGTTGTATTCTTTCTCTCAATTTTTTCTCTAGCTTGTCTTCTATGGTTCTTGAATATTCTTTTAACTTCTCTTCTATTATGTCATTCACAGAATCGCAAATTTCTTCTTTTAAGTTTAACATGTCTGTTCCTCTTGAACAATTTTAATTTGATTTTCTATGCTCGTTCGTATTTCTTCTTTTAAACTTCTAGAATTTTCCAACAACTTTTCTTCCATTTTTCTAGAATTTTCTTCCATTTTCTGAGAATGTTCGGAGAGTTTTTCTTCAATTTTCTGTGAATTTTCGTAAAACTTTTCCTCTGTTTTTTGCGAATTTTCTTCCATTTTTCTATTAATCGATTCTTGACCATTTTTTATTGATTCAAGAAATTCAAATAGTTTTGCATCCATTTTAACTGCTTGCAAACGCGTCACCGGCATAAATTTAAATATAACACGAATATAAAGTTTAAGTACACTACTTTTTAAAATGCAGTTTTTGAATAACACAAAATTTTAATAACGGTCTACTTGTTAATATTAAACCACTAACGTACGGAAACGAATTTAATTAATATCGGGATCACGCACTTGATAAAAGAAAAAGTTTAATAAACACTATTTTATACTTTATAAATAAACACGCGTATCGCGGACTTAACAGTTATTTACGCAATCAGTTACGGGAGCGATATTAGATTACTTAACGGTATTTACACTAATAAAAATCGCGAACTCCACACCTTACACCACTGTTGCGAATTTATTTATTAAAAACTAATTTATTTAAACGACTAAAAATACGTTTACTTATTCTAGAAATATGTACACTTTTAAACTAACCGAACTAATTAAATGTAATAATATTTAATGAAAACACTTACACTAATTTATATCACTTACAAGAAGATAAGATAACGTCTGCGGGTACCTTCACAATTGTTTACACTAAAAATCACGTACACGATTATTCTCGGTATATTTATGTACACACGCGTGCTAACGATTTATTTCCACTTTAATAATCTTCTTAACACTGCTGTTCTCGCATTCCAGCAATAACTGACCTACGATCTGTCTCGTCGGCATATATACACATACGGAAATCCTTCTCGAGCGTTCGCTATTTTTCGGTATATCTTCTAGAAGATGGATAACAGCTTCTAGAAGGCTCTTGCATTTGCAAATAATTTCTCGAACGTTTCAATATGTTATACAAGAAATTAGATATTCATGACAATTCTTGTACACAAAGCATGATATTTAGTGGCAAAACTAAAGTAGGATTAATTAGTAATTTGAATTATAGTTCTAATGCTTGCAACACAAATTTACAAATAAAATCTCACAATTGAACAGCGATTTGAATAATTTTTTTGTTTAGGGGAGTGTCGTCAATCGAAATTGGATATGCACAAGCAGAAGAATTATTATCAGTAATGGATATACCTGTTATGACCGAAAACCTTATAAAAGAAAAACAAAAATTTTTGATTTAAAATGAAAAGGACTTTTAGCCCAACGAATGATTGCCAATGCATATACAGAAAATCAGTTATTAAAGCTCAAACAACAGTGAATATGTATGGTATATTCAATATACGTTTACAATATTTGAAATATGTGCATTCAAAATACTTAATACATATTTAATGATATTTCCAATTTTATATTCTACAATATTCAAAAAATATATATATTACGCATGTACTTTGCAAAAACTTTTGTTATTTTTAAATTTTGTATGTTAACACGTCTAAATTAAATATGTGTGATTTTATCAACTTTAGTTGTAAATACCTTACGCTTCCATCATCAACGTACCAGGGCTAACTAATAAAATCATTCCAATATTAAAAACAACCAACATGCGATTAGCTACGATCAACTTTCCTTTTAAAAAAGTTTAATTTTTTATCAAATCTTCTACAATAAAAACCTACACTATTAGTATGATAACCACGAATAAGTGGAATAATATTTTGCATTAAAACCCCTGGCACATCCTGCCAACTGTTTTAATTAAACTTAGGGTTAGTTTTTATTGATGAAGTCATAAAATTTTGTTTCATTATTACAAGAAGGTGCTGTCCAAATATGGTAAAATTCTATTTTAGTATTTTCCAAAACGTTTACTTTAGAAATGTAGATATGCAATTGTATACAGTAATGATTTAATATACGTATAATTAGTAAATACCTTTCTTTAAATCAGTCACTAAATTTGATTTTTTGTTTACATCGGAGTTAGCTTAATCCGGCTTTGCCTTATTAGACGTAGATGCTCCTGCTTCTATATCCGCGATGCTTTTGTGTTCTTGACTGAAGTGATCATCTGCGGTAAAAAAAAATTGATTCACATTTTAAATATTCCTGAAATTATTCGGTAAAAAATTAGAATCAGGTTTAATACTTATTGTTTATCTTTGTCTATTCGAAAGAAATTACGCAATGCAGTGCTTTGTTTTACAATTACCTAACTAACCTAAAATACTGTACTTACTTCACTTACGCCATACTCTAGGTAGGCTTTAAGTAGATAAGCAGATAATTTGACTTTGGCCACATAAATTTGTACTAGCTGCGGTAAATGCCATAACTTGTTATGTTGCTCGGTGTTGTTATCTTATGCTTTATGAACAAGAACCGGTTTACTAAGCCTTTATTATTGTAAACAGAAAATCGATTTCGGTGCCTGTTTAAAGAAAAAATCTGAAAATTTGTAAGAAATGTAAATTCGTACCATCCTACCGCTCGCGGAACTGCCAGTGGAATATTCTAATACTGGTCAAACAAAATTATAACGCTAAGGACAACAAACATGTCATATATAAATGTGACGTCTTAATGTTGACGTATGTGCTTATTAATTAACCAATAATTTAAAAAAATCACAAAACATTACTTACTTTTTAACTTTAATAATTGTACAAACAGCATAATCATATAAATATTTATGCAGAATAACAAAAATAATATTTTTGTTCAACTGTCAATATAAATAACACATTTTTTTTTAAAATTTGGTCTTATTGCATTTAGCTCATACCTTCTTGTTGTAGAGAAAGCATGGTCTATTACTTTGTTAAAATGAAAAGTTGATGCTAGTCGCTCGACACACTCGCATACGCTCGCGTTCAAACTTTCCATTTGTATCAAATTTTTATTCTAACCTTGTTATAGAATATAAAATTATTTAATAACTATAACTTAATTCTTAGTTTTAATTTTAAGTTTTTGTCTCGACAAATAAAACTGTTTGATAAATTTTATAAATATTTTTCCAAAAAAGTAACCAATCGTAGATCCAAGTTGCTTAACTTTTTTTTGCACCATATTTACTTCATTTATTACTAACTGTTGCTACTTTCTATAAATTTATATAGTTTATTATTTTGCTTTACATTAGTCTACATTTGTAATTTAGTATTGTTTAGTTTAAAATATCATATTTGTAATAAAATAATATCAAATAAGTTGTTTAACATGTAAGTTTTTTATAATGTAGTCACTACATTTAGGTTACTTGTTTTATAAAGTATGTAGCTTTAATTAGTAAAATTTTATTTTAAAAGCGAAAATTTATGAACACAAAAATACAATAATTTATTTAGTACGCACAGAGTTTTAGCTATTTATAACATTAGGAATAAAGAAATTTATAAAATAAACTATTACAATTATTTAAAACAAATCCAAATAGATATTTTTATTTTGACGTAATTAATTTTATTAGTTATTTAATTAAAATAAATATTTTAAAACTTGTACCAACACATTGTTACATCCTGGTCAAATTCAATACCTGCATAAATTAGTTACAGCTGTACGAAGTTATTGATGATCATCATTTATACTATTTAAAAGTGAAAAGAAAGGTATATTATAGTTAAATTAAAAGTATTTGTAAAAAATAATTTTTTCAATTTAATTGTGTTTTATTACAGAAACGTCGACAATTTGTACATGTAAATATTCCGAAAAGACAGGTTGGCTGACCTTGTTACCAAATATGGTTGTCAATATGCTGAAGTATCTACCTGCCCCACGCTAAAATTTTGCGAAGGTAGTCATGAATATATTAGTAAGCCCAAAGGTAAGGTAAAAAAGCATTTGCTTTTTTATGCTATTACTATATATGTAAATAGTTGACGTTCATCAAACTACAAAAATTTAAGTAGACTTATAACCAGTTATCGTTTTGCTGAAGGTGTATACACAAGAATAACACAAAAAATTGATTAATATTGTGTTACAATAAACACATCATTAACTCATTCAATTTACGTTTTTTCATTTAACATTTTTAAATGTTAATGTACTCGCCGCAATTCATTCAACCTAACGCTAATATTTTTTATCAACAGTTGTCTGATGAAAGAAAATCTAAAATATTTATAAGAACATAAAAATCTTTTACACTAATAAATATACTAAAATTTAAAAATTTGAAATCAGTAAAACATTGTTTAATTTGAAAAATTGAATTTTTAATATGTCGAAGTTTACACTTATAATCCTACACAAATTTTCGTTTTTTAAAAACTAATTAGCTTACAGTTTATAATATTTTTTTACTTCTATAAATTATTTTGATTCCATTATTTACAACTTCAGAAAAAAAACGAAAGTTATAAAAATATATAAATCGTATAACTAAATCTAACAAATTATTTGTTTATTTATTGCACTAGTTTTTTATTTAGAAAAATAGTGATAAAAGTTACAAAATGGACTCAGCAAATTTGTTATTAGACCTCCTAATGCTTAATTAAACTAAGATTGGTAAACCATTTATTTTGTAGGAGAGGCTACAAAAACTACTTTATAAGTTTTCTTAGGGCGACGTTTCGGCCAAAGAAAACAAATACACAGTAGAATGGTCCGCAAACAACGTCATTAATACAAAATTAATAAATAACGAAAAACAATTAATGTAAAAATACACGAAAACCACTATAAACTAAATCCCTAACATTACAATCTTATGGTCGTGTGATATAAAATATATATTTGATAATGGCATCTCTGTCCGAACCACCATCGTACGAATTTGTTATATATAGCAGATAATTCATAAAAAATAATTCCGAGCTATGCAGCGTTAATTTTTTTCTTTTCGGTGTTGTGCCCGCATTCGACATTATGTCCAACTACTGATTTCGACGTTGTGTGTTTTTTCGGCGTTGTGTCCAACGACTAATTTAGGCGTTATGTCTAATTTCGGAAATGTGTCCAATAATTCGTTTCAACGTTGTGTCCAAGTTTCGGCGTTGTGTCTATTCGGCGTTGGGTCCATTCGGCGAAGTGTCCAGGTCCCCAACCAAGTAGTTAAAATCAGTTACTGTTTTATGGCGTTTATTGTAGAGACAGTTTTTTTTGTTTTAACCCAGTGGCTCAGGGAATCATTTTTATAATCAAAATTAGGCCACGACCCTTGAGTAAAAAAACTACATAAATGCATATTAAAAAAATTACAAATTTAACTGTGATGTCATAAATGGTAAATAGTGATGTAAAAATAAAGAATAAACAATACGTTTTGTTGAAAAAATGTTTATTGAAATTATAAGTTGTTTTAAAATACAAAAAAAAATAATGAGTTGGATGAACCTGATGAGATGTTATAAGTGTATTTATGTTTGGCTCAATGTTTGTGAGTGGCAACCGCAAATGTACTGCTTGTACTAATTTTTAGTCGGTTTCTTTTTTTTGTGATGAAGCTCATAACGGCACTGAATCCACGTTCGACCAAATAAAAAGACGGAAAAACAATCAACAGTTTCTGTACAATAATTGATACTGCTGGTTATTAGATTGGAACCTGTTTTTGTAACCAGAAGTTGTCGTATCCTTGTTTAAACATTAGTTTCCTTTGCTCATTTGAAAATAATTCAATAAGTTGCTCTTCTATTAGTATGTATATTTGTGTTCTGTGTTTGACTAGTTGCAAAAGGGTTCAACATCCAGTCGGGAATATCTAAGTGAAAAATGTCTTCCAATGTTTAGCTAAGCTTCGAATAAAGCGCCGTTAAGTATTGACAATAAGCAAACATCTTCATCTCTATTTTGTAATTTTGAAAGTTTTAAAACAATGAAAGTTCTGCAGAATGTTATTACTTCGTATCAATAATACATTTAGTATAGCTTATTTTAAATATACCAGAAGACCTCGTTGTCGTCCTGCTATTGCCGGAACACCATTAGTAGCAACGGAGATGATATTAGTCAAGGGTATAGCTTTAACATTAAAATTCAATAAATAACGTTTCACTTTTCGTATCAGTTTCTAAGCATTTAGCAAATAAAAATTCTTGGAAAAATGTTTCTTTTTTACAAATCTCACATAAACTAAAAGTAAAGCTTTGATTTCTGGTAATGTTGACTTGTCAAGCTGTATAAATAATTCAGAAGTTTTTAAGTAGTCACATAAAAAGTATTCTACACACTGAACCATTTCGTCAATCTTTTTTTGTACAGAACTCAGTGGAATTCTTTTTATAATATCCAAATCTGGTTTGTGCAACACGGTGCATATGACTTGACTTACAGCTGATAGAATAAGTTTTTCACCAGTAGCGTGCGGTTTTCTAGACTTCGCATTAAAATGATATTATAAGAAACACGCAATTCATCGTCACATCTCTTAGATGTTGTCCCTATGAGTTCCTGCAATGTCGGTGTTTTCAAATATTTTTTTTTGATTGTTTAAAAAAACATTAAATATACTACTATTGTCTGGTGACAAAATAAAGCCACATTTTACATACTCAACACTGTATTGTCTGCATTTTTTCTTCGGCCACTGATTCGGTTATCGGAGAAAAAGGAATCCCAAAAATATAGAAAAATATATATATATCAAGATTTTTATTTGCAACAAATCACTGTTAATTATAATAATTTTTTTAAATACAATTCTGCAATGTAATGATTTCTTGAGTTAATTATTTAAGCCCTAAGGATAAAATTTCATGTAAATGAGACATATTACATAGGTACTTATTGTGTACCAATTAACTTTTCAAGAAAAATAAGTAATTCAAACATTAATCAACAACAGAATATAATACAATAATATACAATAATTCCAAACATTGGCGGATTTGGTGGTTATTCAAGGAAGTAAACAAAAATATAAAATCGTGGGCTATAACCTTAGAGGTGCATTATATTAAATTAGTAACCCAATAAGTCTAACTTTCTTACAAAATTATTAATAATATATTTTTTAGAAGCACATTTGTGTTAGAAAAACTTAGAATTATTTATTAAATATTTATAAAAGAAGAAATCCCTAATGAATATTAAAATATTACTGTACTGATAACTATGATTTTTTTAATCAATTTAAACTTAAAAAAAGTATAATTTTGCTCAAATAAATTTAAATTAGAAAGAAATATAAATTTTATTCAAATATACTTACGTAACGAAAGTACCTGCGTAACAGCAAAAAAATTATACTTTTTTTGTTCAAGAGCAGGAAAATTTGTTGATATGCATATCACATTACGCATAACACAGAACTAAATTGTTGATTAAATGCACGACTTTTTTCACTAGTATTTTATAGTTTTTTTCTATATTTATATTTTACTTAGAACGTAAACATCGCTAATAATTTATTTATTGTTATTTATTTTAACTTCCATATTAATACATTTCTTTATCGTTCCCTGACGTTGTTGAGGGACCTTTAAATTTAATTGTTCAATGATTATCTGAATGATCCCGAGAACTCCGGATGTTCGTACGGACCACTTTGGGAACCACTGTTCTAACCAATTATTAACGCGTTTAAAGAATTTACTTACTAATTTATCTTGTTAAAGATACATATAACTGTATAACATTTTTGTGTTCAACTAACACATTAAAACATGTTATTACTTATATTACAATAAATTAACTATAATAACTTTTATTATCGTACTGTTTATAGTTTTTGTTTTTGTATTACTACATGTACTAAAAACCAAAAGTAAATTTATGTACTTAATTACTTTTTTTGATAGTTATAAGATTTTTTTCAGTATTACATAAGATTTACTAAGATTATTTGTGATTTTAAATCAGTTTGTAGTATGTAGGTTAGAAATTGTGTTTAGTTGTTTTATTGTAGTGTTCGCGTAATTTGTAAAGGCCTTGTAAGCGGAACCTTTCTGCGCAACTTTCTGAATACTGTGTATCAGAACACTACTTATTATATTATATGTCTAAAAATAGATTGTTGTGTTAATTTTGTGTACTGCGCATATCACGTGGCAGGTCCTTTACATTTTTTGCAATAGAGTAATGGTCATCACGTTTATTTCAAAGCGTTTCGCTTGCTATTTCATTTGTGATTTTAATTGTGAGATGTTGGACGAAAGACAAGTGTAGTATTATAACCGCTATTTATTTTAACTCCCGGGCAGTTTGTGCTAACAAATAAAATTTTATTTGTCGTCAATGTAAAATTTTAAGAACACATAAATACAAACCTGTTTAATAAAAAGAATCTTATCTTTCTTATATTTAGTAACAGTTTCAACTTGTTTTATTATTGCCATTTAGGTTGCATGTCATTCAACAAGCTTCTCAGCTGCAAAATTGATAATTATGTGCATTTTTTAAAAACATATTTAACACAATTTTTTTTTGAATCGAGCAGTTATTATATAAACTATTATTGCAACGGTAGTAAAAATGTTTGCCGCGAGTTGGCATATCGCTTAGTTTGAGTAACGTTACTTAAAAAAAATTTCTTTTTACCTATATTACCTATTTTTACATTAATGCTTCACTTGTTAGGTTATCCTTAATTTAGTTTTGTTCAAGCTTGAACAATTTAAATTTTTATCGGTTTTTATTTATTTAAACCATTTACTTTGCACAATAGATAAAACTATATTGTATACATGTATGTAACAAATTTAATTATTTAAAAAAATAGATATAGAAATTATAAAAAAGTATATGTTATATAATTATTCGAATTAAATGTATTATTATAAAAAATGTGATGCGTGTTGTTTCTTAGTTAAGTCTAGTATTAGTTCCATTCATGTAATTTTTCTATTAAAAAACCGTTAGTTCTTAAATGTGTAGTGGAATGAGAATTAGAGAATTACAAAAACTATACCTATTAGTGTGAACTAAAAAAAATCATTTCAACTGTAATTTTTACTAATTCTAATAATTAAAAGTAATATAAAAAGATAGAGCTATTTTTAGGAAAAAATAAATATGTATATAAACAAAATAATTTATATTATTAGCAAGTAATAAAATAAATATAAAATACTTGAATATACTAATAACATATTTGAATCATTGTTTTCATTGCTCCTAAAAGATGCAAAGCACTTTTCAAAATATAAATATTCAATAATAAATAGTGATTAACTGATATAGAATATAAACAATTTCTTGACATTATGTTTAAACAAGTATTACTAAAACAAGATCTGGCAGGGTAAACTGTCAATTAGCTTTATCAAATATGTTGTTACTTGACGATACGGATACAACGTGTTAAAAATCAATAAAAACCTACATATGAAAATAGTGTATATATTGGATTTAGGGTTACATCTTAGATCAGTTCCAACATATTTCATAAAACTACATGCGTAACAACATGTATAAAATTTGACTTGAATATTAAGTTAAATCAAAGGTTTGAATTATTTACAAGTGTAATTTGTAGTTTCATGTTATAATATCTAAAGCAGGGGTGGGCAACTTTTTTCCTCATCGGGCCAAATAAAATTTTTCGTATCTTGACGCGGGCCGGATTAGATTAAAGAAAGTAATAAAATAAAATATATACTAAATAAATTAATTTATAGGTATACCAAATTCTTAATATGTTTAATACTAAAATAAAATATCTAGTGCTATCGCTTATACATATGTTGTAGATTTCGGGTAAAAGAAGCACAATTTGGAACAAATGTTTTTATTGTGATATCAAATTTAATACAAAGAAAAAAATTAGGAAAAAAAACAAAAATTCTAATGAGAAGGATTAAAATTAGTATGTTCGTGATTCATAATTTCTTCGAAATTAGGATTTAAATCACTCGTGGCTATTCGTAAAATAGCCCCTAAATTTTCATCCGTAATTCGTGATCTAGTTTTGCTTTTTGCATTTTTCATTAAAGAAAATGCAGCTTCACATATGTAAGTAGATCCGAAGAATGCTAAATACTTTTGGGCATTATCTAACATATTTTTAAACATTTCTGGATTTAAAGAAGCATAAAATTCTATTACCGTTTTTTCTGTAAATTGGTTTTTAAGTATCTGATTTGATTGTAAATTGATCAATTCCAACTAAATGCAAGATGGTGCATCGGCGACATTACAAAATTAAACGGTTAGCTTACTAACGATAAATCTTTGGCAATCTTTTTAAAATCATCAAATGCTTTTATAAATTCTTTGTACAAATTATTTACTATAGCTTCATACTTTTTAAAATCACTACTCTTTAAGTATTTCTCTCTTTCTTGCAAAATGGGAAAGTGGGTTAATTGTTTACTCTGAAATTGTTGTGAAAATAGTTTTAGTTTAGTGGTAAATGATGTAACATTAGTAAACATGTCAAAAACAAATTGGCCCTTCCCTTGTATTGTATTGTATTGTATTGGTAGAATCGCTTTAGCACTTTTGCAAGACTAAGCCACCGTATTTCGGTGTGGTAAGGAATATTAGTAAACTCACAGTCAATGTCTTGCAAAAATGTGACGAATTGCCGGTGGTTTAAAGCTCTTCCACGAATAAAATTAACCACCTTTGTTACAACCGATACTACATGTTTAAGATTTAAAACTCTTGTACAAAGGGTTTCCTGGTGAATCATACAATGTAGAAAAATTATTTCTTTTTCTGGAATCTTCTTTATTTCGTCGCTTATTCTTTTTAACAACCCGATGTTTTTCCTTGTCAAACTAGGACATCCATCGGTTGTAATGTTAACAATTTTGTCCCATTTTATATTGTGTTTCTTCAACACTTCTTGAAGAGCCATAAAAAAATCTTCGCCAGTCGTTGTGTCTTTCATAGGATATATAGAAAGTAATTCTTCTGTTATTTCAAATTTATGGTTTATACTTCTAATAAAAATTAAAAGTTGACTAGTATTGTTAATGTCACATGACTCATCTAAATGAGTCATTTCAGGGCTTAATAATTCAACAATATCTAGCAAACACTCTTTCACAAATTCTCCGTCGGAAAAAGATTTGCACTGTTTTGCAACCTTATATGCAACAATATAACTAGCTTTTGTAAGAACTTTATCTGTGTTTGATAAATTTTTTAAAACATTTTGTTGCTTTCGCAAAGCAGATTTTAGTTTTTCGGCTTCAATTTTCATTTGTTCCGGTGAGAAAAGTTTATATTTAACCAAATGTTTTGTGGAAAAATGCCGTTTTAAATTGTATTCTTTAAAAACAGAAATAGTTTCATTACACACCAAACAAACAGCTTTATCGTCTATATTTGCAATTAAATATTTAAATGTCCAATTATCGTTAAAAATGCGACATTCCGCATCAATTTTTCTTTTTTTTAAATCGGCCATCTTATGGGCTACCGATTATATCTATTTTAAATTAAAACTTATAATAATAATTAAAAAGATTTATATCTAAGTACTTACAATATTTTTTTGATAATCAATGGTTTGATTACGAAAAATAGATATTCTTGGCACTAGGTATATGTATAATCACTGTTCGTTACTTCAGTTCGCGAAGTTGCATTAAGTTAGTTTTCTAATCTCAAAGGAAATTATAAATTGAAATATAAAACTAGTCGGGATAACGTTTATCGCAAAATGTGCGAATTCGCAAAACTTTACAATTCTTGAAAGTGAAATACAACACTCGCAATTAATAATAATAATAATAATAATAATAATATATCAAGCGTAAAATCATAAGCGACTTTCGGCTTAGACCGCGTCGTAGTAAAACACCCAGACTTAGGCTTGGTCATAGTCTCTTCTTGAGAGCCAAAACAAGAAGTAGAATCCTGACCTTTAAATAGATTGTCATAGAACTCCAAACAAACTGACGTTTCGCAAGACATTGCAGCTTGCATCTTCAGAGTGGTAAATGTCACTGGTCACCAGTGCAAGCTGCAATGTCTTGCGAAACGTCAGTTTGTTTGGGTTCACGAACGACAATACGGCAAAGGCCAAGTTCTACTTCTTGTTTTGGCTCTCAAGAAGAGACTATGACCAAGCCTAAGTCTGGGTGTTTTACTACGACGCGGTCTAAGCCGAAAGTCGCTTATGATTTTAAACATAACAACCGCGAAAGCTTAAGATTTTATATATCAAGCGTAATTCAAGTGTGATAAAAACTCTTGAAATAGTGCTAAATCTCAGTTAAAATATTTTTATTTGTAACAATTTAAATATTATTAAAATATGTATGCATTTATTTCGCGGGCCGGACTCAACAACCTCGCGGGCCGGATGCGGCCCGCGGGCCGGCGGTTGGCCATGCCTGATCTAAAGCATTCTCAAAAGTAGAAGAATATCACGAGACTGTTAAGTTTATGAGATCAGAATAACTAATGTAGCTAATTCTTATATTTACTTTTAACATTTGTTTACTGGGTTGCCGTTAATTTAAAATAAATTATGTTTTACATACATAATTTTTGATATTATTAACCGCTTTTTTTAGTATAAATTTTCGGTTATACTTGTGTATTGACGGAATGACTATTTTAATCATTTGATTGAATAATTGGTGTATTCAATTAATCGAATTATTTTTTAATTTATTTTATTAACAATAATTGTTTCTACTTTTGACTAAATAAACATTGACTAATAATCAAATTATTCTAATTATGCTAGTACTTGATTGCATTTTTTTTACCTTAATGATCCTAAAACAAATCATTATTTGATCTTTGTAAAAGGGATTTATCATTTGAAAGACGACAGCAAATTATATCAATGATTAAATCATTGACAAGTTAATTTTATAAAATTATGAGTTCATTTTTGGTGCACTTTTTAATATAGATTACTACATTAAACACACGATGAGATGTTTTCTGTTTTATTTAAAAATGCCTTAAAAATACTTAAAATTAACGTGAAACGTGATTTTTCAAATCAAATTTGAGAAAAAACTTATCTCGACATGTAGGTACAAAAAAGTATTATAAGAATTTATAAATTTGCTATCAAAGAATAAGAAAAAATATAGACGTTAAAACAACTGTTAGGTAAAATACATTTTTCCACAATAATATGTATTAAATTATTCAGACTATAATAGAAAAGTTTCCGACTTAAGTTGTTGCATTATTTCAATTAAAAATTTAAAAAAATTGTGCTTTAAGCATGCTTTTTACCTCACTTGACAATAAAAATAAGTACTAACCCGAGTAAAAAATAATAAACAATTATCACATTCTTGCAAGAATTAAACAATGAATATATGCTATTACATTTAATAATTTTAACAATAAAAAAATTAAATAATTTAATTGTACCAAACGTATAGTTGAAGATATGTTTAAAAGAAAACAAAAGTACGTTTTATTTATCTTAAGTTCTTTTCTTTTTATTGTTAGAGATATAAATTTTCATTTAAAACTCGTTTATAGGTTTTGCTTCGTAGTTTTATTTAATGTACTATGAAGTTTCTATTACTTTGGTTCAAAAGTTAGCAATCAACCAAAACCAAGTCAGTTCTTTAAGTTTAAATTGGAAATGTTGTTAATTACTTTAGAATTTTAAGTACATGAATTGAAATAATTGTATCATTGGGAATGTTTACATATCTAAGAAAATATCAAAACTTTTAATTAGACTTCTATAAAGTGCTGATAAAAATATTGATGATTATTTAAGTAAAAAAGTGACATAATTAATGCATTTTTTAAAATAATTTTAAAACCCAATGATTAATATTGTTTATAAAATTTCCTAAATATATTAAAATATTTAAAAATCATATTTTGTTAAAAAAAACAAACACAAAAATAAAATGTATAAAATTTGTTTAAAAAGGTAATGCGAATATTGTATACGATTGTTACAAAAGGGATAGTCAATGCGCAAAATAATAATTGGTAAATAATGTAAACGGAAATCCGCATCCTAACTTGACTACAATGTTCATTAAATAATTATACATAAATCTTTAACAAACATGTTACAGTAATTTTTTCTTTTATAAAACAGTATAACAATTGTTTCTACTTTTTGTTAAGATTGAATAAGTTTATTCAATTTAACTTGAATTTTATTAAGCTTATAAAAATTCGTAGTAGCAGTATTACGTGCAAACCAAGATATTTGCGTTTAAAAGTGCTAATTTTAACATTGATTGAAATGATCTAACGATTACAATTTTATTAGTTCTACAAAAAATAAAAATTTAGTTTTTATTAAAAATATCATTAGAAAGTTTTAGTTTTTTAGTAAACTAGATGTGTTTCAAATCTCATTGGCAATTTAAAAGTAACATCAATTTGTTTCCTCAAGCTTCCGCCAAGATTTGGTTTTTACTTACTGTGTCTTGGCACAAAACAAATTTGGTTTGTAAAAACAAAAAAAAGACGTTTAGAAGTTTTAAAATCGAACCACACAAAATTGAAAATGTTTACAATTGAAAAAACGTAATATATCCTAAACATATTAACCGCCATAGTTTTAGAATTCAAATAAAGCTCCAATTTTGAATTTTTGTATCATAAACAGTTACTCCACATGATATTAAAAATCGTTTTGCTGCTTTTAAAACAACATTTGGTTAATTATAAAACTGAATAAACTTAATTTTAAATAAGTAACAATTTTAAGTACTCAAAAATTAAATACATACATACAAATAATTCGCATATTATGATTACTTTAAGACAATGTTTGATAACCGTAAAAGTAACAGTAAACAGAAAATAATCATTTTTCAATTAACGAGTTATTGAATAAAATTTATAATAAACCATTGCGATATTACTAAGTCCGTAACTCAAACAGTACAATTTTGTACAGAATTACATTTAAAGATTTAAATATATTGCGTTTTTAATCAACTTTTTTTTGTAACATGGGTAAACTGTATTTAAATAATTTATTACGTCTTGTTTGTTAAAATAAATAAAATGCACGTTCTTATCTTCACCAAATGAACTAATGTAACCGTCAAAACACATAACCATCAAGAGCTCATTGCTTTCAAATATATGTGCCGGCTTTGAAACCCACATTTTGAATCTCCAATATGTGCAAATAAAAAAAAAACTGTCAAGAAGTGTTGATTGGTGGTTATTGTTGTAAGATAAACAAATGTGTTTACACAAAAGAATTTGCTACAAGCTTTTAGTAATTTAGGAACCCTACACGGCCATCTCACTGTAGGATTGAAACAATACCTGTCGGAGATATGGGAGGTTCAAGTGATTTTATTTTAAAGAGCGCCAGATCAGCACAGAAAGCTCGAAGCTTGTATAAAATTTTTAAGGTTCGTAAAGCTGGAGGAAACGAAGAAAGAAACCAAATCGTTAACAATAGTTGTACTTTAATTGCGTTAGAAGGATAAAGAGATTAAAATTTAGGTCAATAACAATTAGAGACAATTTGATAGCATTACAGTAAATAAATTTAGTTTAAGTACAAATATACGTAGGTACTAAAACACCAGAAGTATCGGCAACTTACAATACACTTGAATCAATAGTGTAATAACCAGGACATACAAAAATCTTTGTAAATTAATTACATTAATAATAATAATAGTTGACAGTTGACGTAATCAGCATGCGATAGCAATTTAACTTATATTAATTGAGTAATATTAATAAGAAGCAAATCATTTTAAACGTTTAACACGAATAATAAATATGATTTATGAACAGCACCGTAACCACAACGAATACTTAAAATCAAATATTGACTTACCAAGATTCAGGTGTACTTTTAGAAAACGTTTTCCTACTGGCTTCTTGTAATCAAACTACCTAAAAATAATCGTGTGTACCTGGTGACTCACAACCTACAACAGGTACAACAAAACATTTATAAAAGGTAAGAGAACCGAAACATATCGTATGCTGTTACACATGCCCTTTCGTCAAAGGTGGTATTAGTTATCAATTGCCTCCGAACGGAAATATCAATCGTACCTGGTACATATGCACTTTTGTACAAGCGGTATTATTTAATCGTCAATTGCCTCCGAATAGAAATTTAATTGTGTCTGCCCTAGTATCGCAGAGTTCATAGGTCCAATGCTTCTTATTAGAACTTTTCCAACGTAGAGTACTGGCACAGACAAGGAAACCCAGATTTGGGTGGTAGCTCATGGCGCCTGCGTGGAATAAATTAATTAGTTATAGATATTTTCATTATACTTGGTGTCACAACACGTGGATGTTTTAATAAATTAATTTTAATTCACGCAGACATAGATTATGTCGTGAACGATGTTAAAGTAAAAATAACTATACCTGTCGTTTTCTCAATCGGAAGGGACCAACGATGCCCGATAGATAGCGTCGAGAAATGGAAAAGTAACTTTAATTAAACCAATATACATAGTAGTACAATTTAAAATTTTTGCACGTAACAAATAAAAGTGGAATTTATTTTTAAATATTATATTTGAATTTACTTATCTATCTAAACAGCTTCCAAACAAAATTTATGCCTAGTTTCAAAACAAATCTTTTTTTATTGCCAATGCAGTTTTAAACTTCCGAATGTTTTTTTTTTAATTTTAATTTAGAAACATATATCAATTTTATTACTTATAGAATGCCTAAAATAACAGATATTTATATTATGTTTTTAAACTAAACCGATTTTGTGATATCTGAATCAGTAAACCTGTAAACTAAAAAATAAAAAATGTAACACAAAACAAACAATTTAAACATTAAATAAAGTTATTCCGATTACAGATAACAAAAAAATTGTAGCTAATCTTAAAATCGCTTGCCAAATAGGTCACCAAGGCCGCTACTTTGAAACGTCAAGGTTCTGGCGGCCAGTTTAAGTTTTGTTTAATTTTGATTTTAACTTTATTAGGACATTTGAACAGTTTATCTACTTTACTTAATAGTTAGCCCAGGACGCACCAGTTGCAATTAGTATATTGCTTTTAATTCGTGCACTCAACAAACTCACCTCAAGTGAAACAACTATTTTGGTCAGATATGATCTTAATTGATTTACTGTAATTAACAAAAAAAAGTTTTAAATGTAAAATTTTAAGTTTTCGCGGTTGTTTTGTTTATGATTATAAGCGACTTTTGGCTTAGACCGCGTCGTAGTTAAACACCCAGACTTAGGCTTGGTCTTAGTCTCTCCTTGAGAGCCAAAACAAGGAGTATAACTAGGCCTTTGCCGTATTGTCGTTCGTAAACCCAAACAAACTGACATTTTGCAAGTCATTGCAGCTTGCATCTTCAAAGTGGTAAATGTCACTGGGTGATTGACCAACTCAAAAAATAATTTTTTCATGTTTTCTAACTCATTAGTTTAAATTTACTCAAAAGTGTTGTTGTCTAATATTAAAAATATTATGACTGTGACTAAGGTCGTTTACGTGTTGCATTCTAGTACTTAGCTAATGCTCAACAGTGTAATCATGATTAAGTAGTTCTAATACCTATTTCATAATTCTTAAATAACTAAAAGAAAATATAAGTATGGTATTTACTTTCTGTTTTAGATGTACGTTTTGAAGAACATCAGATAAAATTTGTTACCAAACCGGATTAAAATAAAACCAAAATCAGCATAACTTCTCTCTAAGTTTATTTGATATTAAATTTAAACACGATAATTAATTTGGTTTTTTTTAATTTTAAGAGATACAATTCATTTTCTTTCATTGCGTTCATTAAAGTAAATTATTTTTGTGATGCAGTTGAGAATGACAAGCGTATGTCATAAGCTATTATCACTCAAAAAATCTTAACAAACCGTTTTTAACAATTTTTGTCTGTGCTCTATATGCTCTCCGACACAACTTGTACTACAGCGCACGTAAGCAAACAAGTTTCCCGGAGTATATGTAAAGAAATTTAAAAATTTGTAGTGGCAAAACAATCAGCCAATGAAAACTAAGACATCATAACAGGTATCTTTCCTAACAAAACTTTTAATATGTACTCGTGCTTATGTTTAAAAGCTACTGTTGTTTCATGTTTAATTTTTTTAATTTTATTTTTATTAGATAGTTTTTTGAACTTTTACTATTGCGCATTTTTTAAGGTGACAAGTGATTTTTTTAGCTACAGTGGCTTATTGATTATTGTTGTTACAATAATTTTCTCGCAACTTAATTGCAAGCGACCAAGAAAAGAAGCCGCCGAAACAAATAAATATCACCCAATACAGAACTTGTTTAAATCTGTCGATAACTAAAACGAACAAATTAACAAAAAGCAACTTCAGACAAGAATATATTTATTTTAAGAAGAGAGAATAGTCGTTAAAACCAACATAGAACTAGACCAATAACAATTATAGATTTGTTGACTAATATAGTGATATAACAGCTACAGCATCAATTTCCTTTCGTTCAGTAACCCACCATGCAACTAATTATATTTAATTGTAGAAAATGAGTGATTTTAATATAAATATAAATATTACTCGATCAAACTACCTCGTCTACTATGCAGTCGTAAAATATGTGGACAATCGTTAATGATGATAATGAATCGCAACAAAATAACATATGAATACAAAACTTACTAAACCGACAATTCTTTGTCAAACGTAGTGACTTCTACTACTTCTGTTTATCTGATTTGAATCGAAACTATGCGTGGTATAGATATAAGCTTATGTACGACGGTTAATGTTATAACGTTGTAACTAACCCCAAATCTGGAATATGTTTTTTAGCACATCCAATAATAACGTAATAGTAATCACTGCTAAGGAAAATTCAACAGAAAGAAAGAAACTACTTACATATCTTAAAATAACACTAGACACACGAACGTTCTCAGCGGTTTTAGAACAAGTAAAGAGTGAGTAAAAATTCTTGTACCGCGTTTATCCTTACCCATAAAATAAAATAACATTCAGTAGCGTTTTTAGACACTGCAGCCGTTAAATTTAATTTTGAATAAATATTTTTGATGAATACAAATAACGACATGCAACATCGTGAAGTTCATTTCTAAGCAGTTCTTTGATCTGTTTGGTATGTCTAGAACAAAAACGCGCGCAAATTACCATCAACTAAACAAGTTTAATAGAAAGTTAATAATGGATCTGAAAAAAAACTAATTTATAATTTAAAGATATTGCCACTAAAATGAATAGAAATCTTAATATTATAGCGCGTGTTGTAAGGTATGGTTCCTGAAAAACAGAACACAGAGAACAAAAGGTACAGAATAGCGACAGACTGCGAAGATAGTCATCTTATACTTTGACTTTGCTTCCACAAGGGCGATTGCAAATCAATGGTGTGCAAAACATAAAGCCCTATTGGGATGCGAACCATTTATCGTCGCGTAAAAAGTTTTGAGCTGTGTTTATACCGTCCCCAACTAGTTTTATCACAACAGTACATAAAACGGGTTCAGTAGGACCAAGAATAGAATACGGTAGTCTTTAGTAACAAATCGCAATTCTGCATGGGTATGCATAAATAAAATCTAGGTAAGTTTATAACTATTGCCATAAAAGCTATTTGTAAATTACAAAAGCTTTTAACTTTTAAAACGACCAAATGCAGAAGTTTTTTAAAACAGAAAAATCACTTTTTTACTAAATTTTCAATGCATTTGTGCCAATTCTAAAACCTAAGCTCGGAGCTACGTTCCTCTCACGATGAGAATATTTTTGATAATTCAATTATAAAACAAAGATTTAAAAGATGTGAATTTGGGAATTCCGTTTTGTTAGTCGATAATGCATACCCTTTAAGACGCCACTTAATAACGCCTATCGTCAACCCGCAAAATGATGTTGAAAATGTATTCAACGAATCTCAGATACGCAGTAGAAACCTGATAAAAAACATTTTAAATTTGGAGGTGTAGTTTTTCTTATCTTTCTACTGGACTCAGGTGTCAGATACCACTGGCACAAAACATTACTGTTGCAACAACAGTCTTGCACAATATTTCAAGAAATAATGGTCTAAAAGATGATGAAGCAATGTTCGGCAATAACAATCTAGAAGAAATTGAAAACATTATTCGTGACAAAAACAGAAATTTTTATAGCCGAGTTTTTAAATTATTTTAGAATTTTATAAATTTTATGTATAAATACAAATGATTTTTTATAATTATTTTATTATTATCTATTCATAAGTTGTTCATTTTGTAATTGTGATAACTTTATTTTTGTTTTATGGTCTTCTAGAACTAATTGCATTTTTAGTGTTCCTCTTTTTTTTTGACTATTTTCTTTATGAATCATTTTCATTTCTAACTTTAATGTAATTAAGTAGTTTTCTCTATTTTGACATGAGAATTAGCCATTCTTACACGAAGATCCGTGTAAGAATAAGCAAATTCTTAAACAAATTTTAGTAATATTAGTTTTTTCAAAGTTGGTATCTCTGCATCGTAAGTTGACGTTACATGAAAAATAAATCAAAATTATTGGAATTTAACAATTGAAATTCAAATTTTGATGCCAAGATAAAATAAACACGTTTTATTAATTTAAATATATTTATTTATAAAGGTATAAAGAGATAATTTTGTGTGATTTTAGATTAACACATAAATTTCAATATGTCAAAGTGTAAGTGTTGCCAATTCAATAAAATAATAAAGTTTCTCAATGTTGAGTTAAAATTAAAATTATACAAAAAATATTAATTATTGTATCAAAATAGAGAAAATAGTATAAAACACACGTCATAAAATACGTTTCAATCACTCCACCGCTTCATAAACTCGCCGCTGCGCGACTCGTGTATGAAACCCAGTCTCGTGATTGAAGCGCGGTCATTCTGTAACTTGTGTTTTAATATACTATTCTGCTACTTTTGTTTATAATTTTTTAATTCTGCACGACTATCAGCCATCGAAAAATATTTATTTGGAATTAGATTTTCTCCTCTTGTTTTTAGTTTTTTGGATTGTAGTGTCCAAGGTTCCCATTTTATAGCTGAAATAAAATGTAATGAATCAAAAATAACTTCAGTTATTATTTAGTTATAGTATTGTAAACAAAATACCTTCACTTTGTGTGGTTTCGACTTGTACGTCAGGTTGGGTAAATGATGATGAATAAACATTATTACTTTCCTTACTACATCGTTACATAAGTTAGTGATTACATGTATATCTGTTTCGGGTTCTATAACGGCAGTAACTTGAATTAAAGAAAAAATCAATATTGTAAAGATAAAGTGGGTGATAGTTTACCTTGGTCACTATCATTTTTACTTCGGGGTCCTTTAACATTTAACGATACTAATCGTAAAAGAAGATGAAAATATAATTAGACGCGGCTGAAGTAGAGGCACCGGAGCTAGTTGATTCTAACAAATTTCATAATTTTTACATTGATCTTACAACGCGTGCTACAATTTTGTTAAGCAATAATACTTCTAACTCTAGTTTTTCGCATTCAAGTGCCGATAATTCTGTAAACGGTATAACTTCTAGCGGTTGTAATACAAAATTACCTCAAATTTTACTTCCATTTTATGGCGGGAATCTCACAAAATTTACGTCATACTACGAAACATTTGTACCACTAATTCATAATAACTGTAACTTCACAAATGTTGAAAGATTGATGTATCTTAAAGGTAGTTTGCGAGGTACAGCAGCACAAACGATTTCCAATATACAGCCCTTAGCAAAAAATTACAAAGTTGCATTAGAGTTAATAAAAAAAACGGTACGACAATCCAAAATAAATTATTCTTCGCCACATTAAATAAGTATCTTTGATTTACGACCATTAGCTAAATGTAATGCAAACGATCTTCGAAAATTGTACGACAATCTTATAAAACATTTGCGTGTATTAATAAATTTGTCAGTTCCGGTAGACAATTGTACATCTTTTATGTATCACATTATATTATCTAAATAACACGTTACAAAAAAAATCTATTTCACCGAATTTACGCCACGTGGCATTCCAACATTGGTAAAAATAAGTGATTTTTTGAGTCAAACTTGCCACACAATGACAGAAACAGACAAAGACGAAAAAAAAATCATTTTCAAAGTAACATTTCACTATATAGCACTAAAGTATTCCCTAAAATTAGGTTCAACAACAAATATACCAGATTTCAGTTATGGGTTTGGGTTGTTATTTTACTCGGATCGAATTGTTACTTAGTCAGTAATGAATGTAAAAAGTGATTAAAATTTTTCGTCATAACTCGTGGAAAATAATATATATTTTTTTCTGAAATTACCGAATAATATTACTTGAATGGAAAAAAATATAATGCAACTAACACAACCTAAAATATATAAATTTACCACCGAAATATTTTTTACTTTGAATGTTGTATCAAAATTAAAGCGCTTTCAGTCACGCCCCGTCGCCTTACTTGTTTGGTTATGCCAACTGTATAAATAGCTATTATATATTTTCATTTTATTATATTAATTTATACTTACCTAAATGACCTAAAATCTTTATTAATTTTTATATCTGAAGAAATAATTTATAGTAATTACATGTTTCTAACTTTGAAGTGTGCATTTTAAGTTTTTGCAACGAATAGATAAACGTATGTAAAATTGCAAATTTTGGATTTGCAGACACATATATAATAATTATTACAAACTATTTATAAACAGATTTGTGTCAATTTCAATGAAATGATGCTAACAAAATAACATAAAACAAATAAATTACAGGAAGACAAGACAATCAAAGCGTAGACATCAATACGACACAGTTTCACTGTTCTAAAAAACTTGTAACAAGACTTAAACAAAAACACGACAAAAGAAAGATAGACATAGCGTTTTAATAAGAATAAAAAGATCATTATACACTTTGTAGAAAAGTAGAAGTGGAAATCAAAAAACATATGTTTAAAAAATTATTGTAGTTAATAATGTTAAGCATTTTTAATTTTCAATTCTATTATAATGTAATTTCAGTAACAAAGGGTTTTTGAACAATATATACAGAAGTTTGATAATACAATAAGTCATATATACAATACAACATTGGCATACATACCTAGATATTTAACAAATATATTTGTAGTCATTGCAGAATTATAACGTGACTGCTGAGTCCTAAATTTCGGAAATCAAGTGAAAGCAAAACTAGCTATATGTTGACCACATTGGTTTTGATTATTATCACTGTTCCTGATCATTATTGAATTGAAACGCTGCAGATAAAAAAAATATTTAATATATAAGTGACATTAAACTGAAACTTCGTCTATTTTTATTATTATACGTAAAAGAATAATAATAATTTACTTTCTTTAAATATTTCCTGTTTTTTGTTTCTTTTCTTTGAACATAAGTAAATAATTTTTATTTTCAGACAAATTGGTTTGGTAATGTTAAGAATACCAAGATTTTAAGTAAGTGAAACAATTGCTTCTACCTCGTTCGAAAATTATTTTATTAATAGTTACTTATGTAACCAAAGGCGTTATCACGATGACGTAATAGGAAAAGGAACAAATATAGCCCGAAGCTTCTGACGCAAGGGATGTATGTTTTTCGATAGGCGTAATCATCCAGTATCGCCAGTGGTGAATACAAGATTTAGTTTTTATTTTTTTATATAAAATGAAAATTAAAAATGAACAATTACTTAAGTTTTTACTATAAGTATATCTAGTAGTTTAGAAAAATACATAATTAGAATAAATCTGCAAGAATTGCTTAAATATGTTTAAGAAAAACCGTACAGGGACGAATCGTGTTAAAAATTGGCAACATAAAAAATTATTTTATTTGTCAGCCAAGTTTTTAGTTTTTGTTTAATTAACTTTTATTTTCCATTTTTTACACAATAACTTTTGTTATAGAAAATACTGATAGTTTTTACGCTTACAATATGTAATCTTGTATTTAACAATTTAATGTAACTTTCTCTGATGCAAATGTACTTTGCAATGTGTTTGTAAACTGTGTTTATAGTAATAAACGGTTTAGCATAAAAGCACATTCATTCTTTAGATTTGTCAAATTTAGGTACAAATTCTCTTACTGGCGTTCAATAAAAAAAAATTATTTTTAATTATTTCAAAACATAATTTTATTTATAACAAACTTCTTATTTTTAAATATATTTTGTTCTAAAACTAAACTATTTATTTTTTATTACTTAAAATAAAGGCATATGTTAACCGCATTCTTATTACACAATTGTTTGTAAGTAGTTCTTTATATGTAATTTTATTTTTTTAAATAATTTGATAACAATTGTTAAATGTGAAATTAGCAGAATACTTAAACCTGTTAATTAATTTTAAAACAATTATGTTAATTTTTTTTCCGCAATTGGCTTATAATAGCAATTGTAACGTATAATAATTTATTAACAATACATCATTAACGACCCCTATTAAAGAACGATTTTGAACCAAATAATAAATTTCTATTAATAAAAGATTCTGTATAGCAACCAATAAAACTGTTGTAACCACTGCTTTAACATTGCAAGACTATTAGATACAACAACGGGCTAGTTCGTATACTTTAGCTTTCTTATAACTTTACACGTTTTACTAATGTACGATTAGCGGAGAAATTAAAAAATACTAACGCGTTTGCTCGTTAGAAAGGCTCACGGCGTTAAAAATGTTTTGATTATTAATCGTTATCATTACCAATCTTGTTCGTAAAATAATGATTAAGAGTATGCTATTTCTTAATCTTAAATCAGTAACTATTTATTTTGTAAAACTTTGTATAGTGTATATTATATCAATCTTGTAATCTGCAAATAAACACTAATGCGTGAACCTACGCTAAGTAAGTTTTAGATTTAAAATAATAAAATTCTCTATATAAACCAATTAGAACAAAAATGTTTTGCGTATTGAGATAGACCAATTTAAATTTAAATCTTTAAAGACATGTAAAATTACACAGGCGTCATGTAGCGAAGAAAAAAAAAACACGAAAACTAAAAATTTTAAATCGCGCATGTACTTCTTAAAAGGGTGGGAGACTTTTAAGGGTACGACACGAGGAAGCGGTCGAGATGGGAAGGGTAAACCTTGTTCGAGAGAGAAATACGCGTTTTTTACCCTGAAAAGTTTCTTTGTATAATTTGTGTTTTTGTTTTGTCAATTTTTGTAAATTGCGAGGTATGTATGTAAAATAATTTTAATTCATGTAAGTCTGTCTGTTTTTTTTTAAATTTGTGCTTTAAACGTGAACCAAGGTAGTTTTTGCCCTTGTTTCCTTTGTTTGAAAAGCTAGCGTAGGTCGCCATTTTATGGTACCGTTACTTTCCCTGTTATATTTCTTTTATTTTTCTCTGTGCCAATTTATGCTTTTCTTTAAAAAAAACTGTGTTTAAACAAAACGATTTTATTTTACAATAGAAATTTTATTTGTCCTTAAATATAAACTTGCTCAAGTCGCGTATCCAAATGGCGGAGCACGTTTTACTGTAATTTGCTTTTGTTTGATCATTGCTCACGTGTTTTATGAATGGCTCAAATGGCTAGAAGTTAGAATTGTTTTATATTATGATATTCATACCTTTATGACCAGAAACAACTATCTGTACGTTAACTAGTGTAAATACCGTTGTTTGAATTGCCTTGTTGAATGTAAACATAATATTTTATTTACCGTGAGGGGCATACAACATGTGGCTGCAGGTAGTTCTCATACTATGAAGACCTTGTGTATTTTTTTTGTGAAGTAGCGTATCCTAAGTCTATGATATAGACAGGTGCCTGCTTCGATATATGTATTAAACTCGCGGTAGGTTGCTTCCATGATAATGGGCCCTACATTTTATAACATTTGTTTGATATTATTGTGTGTTTATTATATATGTATTTTGTGTATTATATGTGTATTTTTGGCCCTTGTTTGTTTGTCTCGACCAATCAACTAATAGCTGAATTGCATCTGTATCCCAGGACTTCAGTACCCACCGATAAGCCGTCGGTTAACTAACCCTTCTTCAGTTTAGTATGATGATGTACGTGCATGTGTTTATGTGTCGGGATTTAAACCTGTTACCGTACCTGCTTATCCGAACATTTTATTTAAACTCACAAAATTCTAACTTCTAGATTGACGGTGTAATTTCATTTATCTGAAAAAGGTTACAATAAAATGAACAAAGTATATAATTACTTGTTAATTTAATTTGCTACTGTGTTATTTTGATTCGACCCAAAATGTAATTTATTCGTCGCCTGTTAAAATGTTGTATAGCTAGCCGAAACATTTATGATGTTGGCTTTTATTAATTCATAATTTACTTCTTTTTATTGTGTATCTTGCAACATAATCTCTTCAAAGGAAGTTACGACGGGCCCCACCGAACAGGCTAGGTGGCGGATAAAATTTAGAGTTAAATTCGAATAAAAATTACGATTCATTTTTTTAATTGTGTGTTTTATTTAACCTTCAACAGCCTTCCCACATATCGAGAGTAAGCAGTGTATAACGAACTTAATACAGCGTAGAAATGGGGGGGGGGGTAACTAGACGATCACAGCCACAGCGATATGTCGCTGCTTTTGTTTGTTCGCGGGTTTTAAATTTCAAACGGGAGTGGGTTACATCACAGTATGTATAATTGTAATTAAATAATTTATTCATTTTTTTTAAATTTTAATTAAGGTAAATTTTAAAGTTTTACGTGTTCGTCAGCAGTCGCTATTGCAATTACTAAAGCTATTACTGTTTGTGTTTTTATAGTTTATTTAACACAATTAAGTTGTAAGAGAAAATTTTCGATTAGTTTCAGCTCGTTTGATTAATCAATCTCGTAATGCCTGTTGTACAATCAACTTTTACATTAATTTCAATAAAAACACGTGTGTCCTCGACACTTTCAAATGTCACCTCTGGTATATTTTGGATAAGAATAAATATAAAATAATATTAATCGATCTGACGGACTTCTTAATTTTTGTTTACAATATTTTTATTTAAATAACAAATTAGTAAAAATTAGTTAACGAACTGGTTTAAATCTCTTAATTTCTTTTAAATTTTGAAAACAAGGATTACTTTTTGTTTTAATTGTTTGTCATTTTCAAAATATTGTTTTTATTTTTAGAAAGCTACTACATTGAAAAACCGCATTATGATATATATAGCTAAAGTACCCGTAATTAATTTATTATAATTGTTAGTATTAGGGATTAATTTTATAACTTATTTTTATGTATACCGGATAGTGACTTGGAAAACGCAACATAGAGATTTCGATGCTGAATCTTTAATGTTGAATTATTATACAAATTAGGAATATAAAACACATAAAAATTGCAACAGATACTCTTCAAGGTAATGGGCAGGTAAAACGAATGAATCAAATTATAGTTCCTATCTAAGCTAATATCTCCTCTGCCCCCTAGTCGATGAGATGAAGTACTGTGTAAACTTGAGTTTTGCTTGAATAATACTATATGTAGGTCAACTGGTAATACTACACTTCGTTTGTTATTTGGCATTAACCAGAGATATGATGTCGATGATCTCCTTTCTGATTTTATTGAGACTGAAAATGATAGAGATTTAGTTAGAATAAAAGATAATTTCTGAATCTGAGCTACTCAAAAATCAATAGTATAATGGCAATTATTTTGATAAGACTCATAAAAAAGCTGCAATGTATAATGTAGGTGATTATGTAGTGACTACTAGTAATGTAACGACTGTAGGTTGTAATAAGAAATTATTGCCAAAGTTTAAAAGTCTATATGTTGTTGGTAAAGTTTTAGGCAACTACGGGTATCTTGTAAGGGATGTGGAAGGGTTGCAATAAACTCAAGTCCCATTTGAAGAAGTGTTTGATGGCTCTAATATGAAGAGCAACCCTTTTTCATCTTAAAGTAAATGTAAATGTATTAGGTATAAGCATAAATGTACTTAATCGTCCTGATCAGTTGTCAAGTCAGCCGAGTTTATTTAAACTGCTGGCGTGCGTTTGAACCCTTTGAAAATGGAAATCGAATGGATGTGATTAGTTACAATTGTTTTGACCGTTTAATGTTTAAAGATCATGCGAAGTGATAACATCCTGCTGAACTTTCATTGTTTATTATTTTGAAACGAATATACACAACCTTTCGATTGCTGTGGTAAATCATACGTCGGGAAAACCAAAAGACCACTTGTCATCAGTCTGAAAGAACATCAGACGCACACACAGAGAGGAGAGACTTCTAAGTCCGGCATCGCGCAACATTCGTGGGATAACCAACATCGAATGAAATGGTCAGAAGCAAAAATCATACACAGAGAGGAACATTGGTACAAACGGAAATTTAAAGAAGCGGCATTCATCAACAACAACAAAGAAATTTTCAGCCAGCCAAGTGTCGAGATAAGCAACATATGGAAACCACTAATCGAACCTCTAAAACAACTTAAACTTCACTAAGTAATTTTGTTAATTAATCTGTTACGCTAAGTTGATTTTGTACGCTTGAACGCTTCATCGAACATGTCTTTAGTATATAAGCTCCAGTAGTTTCTAAGTTTGTTAGTATTCACCTGATGACGATTGCAGATACCACAGCAATCGAAACGTTGTGTATATTCGTTTCAAAATAATAAACAATGAAAGTTCAGCAAGATGTTATTACTTCGCATCAAGCAACATTGTTTAATACATTCAAACAAACGTTTAAAGATCATCTTGAGACTAAAAACGAATTACATCGATAAGATAGTATTAAAAAATTAATTAACAAAAACTTACCAAAACACATGTGCGCATTTAATTGACAAACATAAATTGAAAATTGACGGTTATATAAACTTAATAATTAATTTTAAATGACATTTTCACTGATAGGTTAAACCATTGAATAATAAGTGTAATTATATTATTACTCAATGGTTAAACTAAAAAACAATAGATTTAAATTTAAATTTAACAACACAAATTGATTGTATTACAAACTAGTAATGACCTAACATAGCGGTAAAACAAAGTATAAAATGACTGTTGGTAATTTAGAGAACTGTAAGAACCAATAAGATTAATCGTCAGAACCATTGAACATTTGTCAATCAACGTTAGAACGAAGGACCGGCTATTTTAACTAAAATTAATTTTGTCATTGATCAATAAACTGTCATCTAACTTACTAATATAAGAAATTCTAAAAATTGTAAAGAATGAATCAAACTAAGTAATCCAATTTGATCGAACTGGTGATTGTTGTTGATTACAAGTTCTGCGACAGTGGTTTTAATGTTATGCAAATTTGATCAATTAAGGGTTTTAAGAAAAAAAGATATTCTTTAAGTTGTGTGTTCAACGACTTTTTGGTTCAGCCAATATAAGATTTATTGCAAGAGCACATAAGTCAATAGACCCTTTTTCTCAAAAGAATATTAAGTTGATCAATTTTGAGAGAAAAGATGCTGTTTAAATTAGGTAAGCTGGCGAAAGATAACTTAACATTCCGGATTTTTGGATAAATAAAAAATTTTATAAAATTGAGGCGCAATTGAAAAATTTAAGAACGTGTCATCAACAAACATTAAAATTTTCATTTTCAAAAACCCAACAACAATCACTAGTGCTGAGAAAAAACAAGAAGGTAAACATTACCATAAGCTAATTGCTTAATAAAATCAAAGTCTTTATTAAAACTAGACTTAGAAATAGAAATAGAAAGGGACGATTAAATAAAAAACGAAAAAAAGCAATTTTATGATTATAAGAATGATTAGAATAAAAAAAATTAAACAATCAATATAAGTGGGTTAACGAAACAAAATTTTTCATTATCTCGTAAAAGAAGAAGATTTAAATAAGGCAGAGAACTGTTACATTCGATTTCATAAGTAAAATAAATATTACAATGAATAGAATTAATGAAATTATTAAAATTATTTAGATCATTTAAGGAACCATTAAAGAGAACAATATGCAATCATCAACATATCTAAACCAAAAACTAATCATATTAGAAAAAGAAGTATTAGAAAGATTTTATTTTCAATTATGTAACGTCCCTTTAGAATTCATTACATTTAAAATTCAATTTTGCATTCGCTTATTTCATGCAACTAATCTTGCATTTAAATCCATTCAGTTTGGCAACGTCGCGTCGTAATTGATTTGTCATTTTGTAGAATTTTAATGTTTTGTTCTGAAAGAGGGCTTCACATTTGAGCAAAGAATGTGCTATTAATGGGTTTGCTATAACGTAACATTTGATATTGGCGAGTCAACTTTAAATTGTAATTAATTAAATTGTGTCTTATTAAATTGTCAAAACTGTTCGAAATACGTACTTTGTATACGTTTATTACTTTTGAAATTAATATCTGTTAATAGTTAGTTATAAGATGTTTAATGTTTTTTTATTTATCACCAATTTAAAGGTGGTTGGCGCCCAAGTATTTTTTTTTCTTTAATGTAAATAGTTAGTGTAGTAATTTTATAGTTAAAAATAAGTTATAAGAAATTTACACCAGTGTACTTTTGTTTCATTCAAGCATTCAAGTCTGTGTTCCGACAGCTGCCGTAGTAAAAATAATTTTGTTCTAATAATAATTTAAATTTTTTTAATTTTTCATTACAATGTCATGAAGATTTCAGCAGCAAAAGGTGAAATATTAGATTCTATAACTAAACCAGATAATTATTAATAAATTAAAAAAAACTGAGCATTTGTCCCACGTCGCAGTGAACGTCCTCAGAGCCCGGAACAAACAGATTGATTGCGGCGTGAAGTCTCGTTTTTATAGACTGGCCACCATTACAAAAGAGCATCAAAGATTTATAGTCGTCTTAAACAATCTTCGAAGTTAGTGGTGGCAGAACACATTCTAGAAACGGGTCATCAAATTATGTTTGAAAACACTTATATTTTGGCCTATGTTTCTAACTAGTATCAAAGAAAAATTAGAAATTTAATTGAAATAATTAAAAATTCTTTTAATATAAATCGAGAGTTTAGTTTTTCTTTACTGGACCACTGAAACCAGTTATATCCATCGGAGACCGATCTATAAAAACGAGACTTCACGGCACAATTGATCAGTTTTTTTTGAGCCCTGAAAATGTCCACTGCGACGTGACGAAAAATCAGCTCGTGCGATAACAACAAACGGGAATTATTCAGAAGAGATAATTGTATTACAAATGCAACCCGTGAAAATCTGAATCCTACTATAATGTATATAACAACTTAATTAAAAAATTCCAAATCACAGTTTTAGATAGGTTTGCTAAATTTGCAGTGTTTTTCGTCTTAATTTTTTATTTGTGATATTGTTACCTTAACATTGAAACAGAAATTGCATTAAATGTCTTTTCAATTGTTTGTCGTGTTATACAATTTTGTCTTGTAAATTTCCACGTTAAATCTTTTTTACCTAAACAGGTATTTGTTGTATGTTACATAATGTGTTGTTTATACTTACTAATAAATTACAGTGGCCTGAAAAAGTGCGCACTATGTTGCACAAAACGTCGCCATAAAAAATAACTTTGATTGGGTTAATTGCTTCTCCTAAAGAAGAACTTTATAGCAACAAACTTATTTAAAGACATTAATAACGTTGATGTACATAATTTAAACATTAAGAATATTCTAATGATACACACAAAAAAAAATCTCTCAAGTTAAGGTAAATTACTTTATTTTGAGTAAATAGTGACTTTCATATAATTCTAAGAAATATTTTCTTAAAACAAGTAAAGCGTTTCTTTGACGATATTTACTAACAATAAAAAAAATTGAGTTTCGAAACAAGATAGTTTGATATTCTCATTTCAACGTTAGCAATGATCATTTTAAAGTTCTCCTTCTCTTGATTTAATGTACATGGTATTTAATTTGATCTACCATATACAATCTATTGAGTATCTGAATGTTTAAATCAAATACATCTGGTTTATAACTAAAGACATATTTATTTAGTTTGTGTACATGAGTTTGTTAATTTAATATTCACCCTAATTTGATTTAAAAGTTAATGTTTATTTAAAAGAAGAATAGAAATAAAAAACTTCGATTTACATTTTAATTAGACACATACAATAAATATTTATGAGTGTTATAAATTGTTATAAAAATACATGAATTTAACAAAAAATTGCTGCACTTTTCTTTTTGGAGAAGTATCAGTAAAGATTTTCATCATCTGCATTTAGTGAGTTGAACTCGGCTGGTGTACCAATTTCTATGCGTCTTTTGAAACCGCAGTACCAGTAGGTCCAGAATTGCATAACGCCGACACACAACGATAATTATTCTGTATAAATAAAATACAAAATTAAAATTTAAATTAAAAAATTGACAGTCAAACATTGCACCATCAAAATTTACACTAATAAAAAAAAAGAAGTGATTCCAATAGATACCTGTAGTAGTTCTGGATAATTTCTTTTAAGGGTCCCCAATTTTTATACAATCCTTTGTGTCCAAACAACGCACAGGTCCAAACGTTCTAAATACACCGCACAATTTGCACAATGCACAATACCGTTGACTGAAGACAGTACACAGTACACAAGTACGAATCACAATAATCTTAATATAAAAATGCTAAAATTAGATTAATCTTTTTCACACGATGCATACACACATTCAATTCGAGGTAATGATGATAACGCGGTCACGTAGCTGCATGCGAAGCATTATTTAAAAGTACGATTCTTAAAATAAATTAATTAATTTCTCCATTTTAGAACATCAATGTTTCTATGGCTTTAATTTTTGTAACAGAGTTTTATACATTGAAGTGCATCGTTTTCTTTGATATTAGAACGCAGTTGCATTGTTTCTATGACATTTCTTTAAAACAAGAACTATTCCTAAAAAAATAAGTTTCCTGTATTAAGAAACTGAAAAATCTTAATATGATATAATTCTCTTAGTTTAAGATCAGCTTTAATTAAATCTAGTAAAAATATTCAAGAGAATATAAGTCTTCAATTCGAGATAACTTTTTTTTCTGTGTATTTAAAGCCAAAGAAGACAATTTACAAAAACATATTACGCAAGAAGCAAATAAAAATCAATAATAACAAAGATTTAGCGGAAGCAGAGAATCCAAATAAATTCAAAGATAAGTTTAAACAACTTTTATGAAAAAAGAGAAATCTGGATTTGAATGCAGATGTTTTATCCTTCAATGACAATTCTACTATACCAGCACACATTAGTAAAGCTTAGTACTCCTTATCAATTTTTAAGATATTTTGTTGACGACCCTTGTTAATGAAAATGGCAAAGAAAACAAATTTATACACTAAAAAAAAAGTCTTGCAAAACCTTATAAAATAGAAACTAACGATATAAAAAAAACTATGGAAATACTAATTTTCATATTAGTCATACATTTTCCTAGCACCAGCGCGCGCTACTATTGGTCAAGCAGTTAAAGCATACCTTACATAAAAGGAACAATAAGTCAACACACTTTTGAAAATACACCAGGTACTATTCATTTTGCATATAACTCTAAAAGAAAAAAAAAGTGATCCTGTGGCAAATTGTCTTTATAAATTGAGACCTGTCAATAACCGTTTCAAATTTAAAAAGGATTCTCACAAACAATACTTATGTGTGGATGAGTAGCTCTGTTCAACAAAAGCTACTTACTACACCATATTTAGGAGCAAGTGCGAATGTAGTAGCAGTGTATAAATATGTTATAGTAACCCACATAACACACTACATCCATCGGATGTCCCAGTAAGATTCTGCAGGTTCTACATATACAAGATCCCAATAGATTTTCCTCAGGATGTCCTCATAAGATCAATTTAATCCTTTTAACATCTCAAACAGGTTGTCCTTAAGATATTTTTACAGGACGTCCAGAGACCGTATGAACGGGTTGTAATTTTAATAAAAGCTATACAAAATTAATTTTGATTAATACGTATATATCTTTTGATTTTTTTATGTTTGAAATTCTATTGTTTACTATACATGTAAATCGATAAAAGATGGAATAATCTTGCTCATCGCGTTTTGTACATCAATACAACAAACAATCATTTATACGTTTAGTCCTAAATAAATTCGTTTAGTACTTATAAGTCGCAACGTCGCAACCAAAAATAAAGTCACAACGTCGGATTTTGATAATGCTCGCGCATTCCCACGCATTTCCCGCACTTTTACATCCTGCTGGCAGCCTGTTAGTTGATTATCTTTGGTTAGTTGTTAGTGTTAGTATGTTTTAATAATCAGCCGAATTGCACATTTCAGCATTTCTTAATTCTTAATTTGTAAAACGCTTCGTGTCGACCACAATTTATAATAAATAACATCAGGTGAGCAAAGAAAAATATGTTAGAATCATTATTGTAGATAATTAGTAGGTTAGGTATCGTAACCTCCATTTTTCCCGGAATTTCTATATTTCACAAAGAAATGCCTAAAAGTAGGTATAATAGATCTATGACTTATCGAACTTATAGTAATATGTTGAGTTCACATCAAGATAATTTACCAGTTGTGAATTGTAAATTTATCGAACAGTCCAATTAATTGAATATAACAGTAACGGCAGAAACACATGAAAATGAACCAAAGGATTGTGGTGAGACAAGTAGCAGTAGTGCATTAAGTTCAAATTATTTAGTAGAATCAAATTATTTGGAATTTTATGATTCTGATGTCACAATTAGTAGCACTGAACCATGTGATCTAGAACAGTTTGAAGCCGATGATGAGGAAGCTTTGGTTGCAATCGCTTCTGAGAGTGTAGTGCACAATAGACCTCCACAATTTTCCAATAAGCTAGCTAATTGGGCATTAAATTTTAGAATTACTCATGTTGCTATTCGTAGTTTATTATTACTATTAAAAACTTATTTTTCTGATTTACCCTTAGATCCAAGAACACTTTTTAACACTCAAAGAAATGTTGTGTCTAATAGAGTTTGTGAACCAATAATATATTATCATTTTGGTGTGGAAAATGCAGTCAAGTATTTATTATTGCAAACCCATTTCTTAAGCTCCCAGATTGAACTCTTAATTTGTGTAGATGGATTACCTTTATCTAAAAGTTCAAGTTCACAGTTTTACCCTATTCTTGGTGCCTTATACAATGCGAACAATGTTGTTACATTAATTGGTTTGTACCACGGCTATGAGAAACCTTCAGATCCCAATTGTTTCTTGAGAGAATTCCCACATAACCAAAGTTAACCTTAATTGTCTAAAAAGTGATCATACTTTAACCTGAAAAGTTGACAAGCATGTGGTATCTTTATCGTGCCTTTTAGTCATTCATAAAAGTTAGTTCTACCGCGTGTCCTTAATGGTTAACTTATTCACAACAAATAGTTATTCCTAATAATACGCCAAATTGTAAACGTAATGGTTACTTTTTGTATAAGCTTAAAGTATAAAATATGGCGATCTATCTCGTTTCTTACCCACAGAGGTTGACTTTTGGATAACTTTTCAATAGACAACTTTAATTGTTACTCAAAAGCCGTTTTAAAAAGTTGACTTGATGGTAACCATAAAAATTAACCTATTAAGAGCTTTCAAGTATAAAATGAGACTACTTGTTTTTTACTAACCCTATAAGTTAACTTTTTGATATCTTTTCAGAGATTTCTAATTAATGTCTTGAAAAAGTTATACAACTGACATCCTACAAAATTAATTTAATGTTAATCCTAAAAATTAAGTTTTTAGTAGCCTTATAGTACAGAATGAGACTACATGTCTTTTTAGTAACCACATAAATGTTATTTTCGGTGAGTTTTATAATCAATGTCTATAAAAGTTGTGAAACAGACATTCTAAAAAGTTAATTGTATGTTAATCCTAAAAATTAACCTTTTAGTAGAATGTTTTTGTGTAGAATAAGACTGTATCGCGGAAAAACGTCCTCGGAAGAAAAATCACCCTAAACCAAAATTACTTTTCTATATTCTAATAGTTACCTCTTACTATTATTACGACTTACAAGGAGGAACTAAGAAATTAGTTTACTAATTTTTGGCGATTCTCATGGCAAAAAAGTACCTTTATTATGGTTTTTTGTGCATTACCGCTTAGTTTTCAGATTATGAATTTTTAAAGAATTGATCAAAATCGTCAGAAGTTAGTTAGTCGCTCCGTAAGCACTAATTTCAACAAATTCAAGGTTATGTTTTTTTAAATAGACAAACACTTATTTTAAAAATATTTAAAAGCACTGCAGATGGAACCTGCAGTCATTGTTTCGCTAATTATTTGTTGTAATTCTTATAAGTATATAGGATCCGTAGTTGTATACGCTGAAACTAATTATCTTAGAAAAACTTGTATTTGAAAAGAAACATTTTAGTGGAGTTGTAAGTGTAATTGATTATTATTAATTAGTGTTTGTAAGTTTAGTTACTGCTTACATTTATAATAAAAATCTAATTGGCTAACAATGAAATCCTTAGAAGTAAACTTTATTTTAGTTCCACCATTACCCTCGCACAACAGTTTTCTGGAATGTACTATTTTAATCCGATTATCGTCATAAACATTGGTCTCTTTTGGTTGTGGCCTAAGGATTTTTAAATTTAATTTCAACCTAAAAATTATTTTTTTTTAAACAAACTTTTTTATAATTTGTAATGTGGATCGATACAAAATCGTATTGACAATAGTTCAAATTATCGCCCTTAAATCGATAAAAAATATCAAAGTTTTTCTTCAAAGGCGTTTAGCAGGTTAAAGAGAAAGTATTAATAAACGCGATGGCATCTTAATGTTGATTGTAAAAACTTTTTTTGTCGTTTTTGTTTCATCCGTTACGGTAAATGATTAATTTAAGAACTTGTTTTGCATTGCGGCTGTGTGTCAACTGGGCACCAAACAATAGCCTTTGTGGATATTTTAATCCCTGTGTCGGTCTCTTCGACCATTCAAGGTCTTTTTCTTAGATATTGCAGTTTTAACGGAAATTTCATTCTGTCGATGCTGACAAAATTTTTTTAAAACAAATCGTTATTACTTTGAGCAGAGTTTAATATTCATTTCTGCTTTAACAAATCCGTTAAACAATTACAATATAAACTTGGCCTCTTGATAGCAAATAAGAAAAATGAATTTTTCCAAACAGACATACCGAACAAGTTTTGTATTTAAGCTTCTTTAATATTGTGACTCATAAAGGAGCTATATGCGCATCAATATCCAATTTTAAAAACGTAATACAGGCAAATTTTAGTGTTTCTTATTAAAGGATAGTTTATTCACGATAAACGGTAAAAAAGTATTATGAATGTCGAAAGTGACAATACAATAATTGATCTAGTGCTTCAAATGAACTTTCTGGAATTAATTCAACAGTTTTTTATTATGTAGCCATCATTAAAAAAAATTAAATTTCGTAAAAAAATTGTAACTTAAGTTTTCATGTCTTGATTAACAATAAGGATATGACATTTGTACTGATTATTCTCAACTTCTTATTTAACCTCTTAAAGCACTTTTTTTTTAAAAAAAAACCACAAAACAATCATATTTTTAAATTTAAGAAAATACATTTTTCAACGTTATTTTGGCCAAAGTAATAACTAAATACAAAATAACTGTCTATAAACACTTATCTTTGCAGTTTTATAATTTTTACATATTACATTACAAAAAAAGTCTTTCACTACTAAATCAATAATAATTTTCAAAAAAACGTTTCTTTGATTTACAACTGGACGAAAAAGAATATTAGTCTAACATTTTATAGCTTACAAGACAGATGGAAATAAAAAAAATCAAAAAGACCATTTTTTTCTTATGTGTCCTAGAGCGATAGAGCTCGGATTAATTCGAGCGTGCCTATTTTGGCCCATTTAGCGTAATAGAATTAACTCGAGCATGCACGTTACGGGGTTAATTTAAACTTAACAAAAATAGATTTCAAGAATCATTGAATTAACATTAAACAAACGCCCACCGTTTGTAAAATTTAAAATTATGTTGTTGAAGTGGGAGAAAATGGGTATAGTAATTTAAATAACCACCGGGTTCTTTTAAGACTAGTTTAAAACTGAACGTCGTTTTTTTTACCTGCTAGACAATCGTTCAAGTTTTGTTGATGTGCGTGTTGTACAAGTCGAGTGTTAACTTCGTGTAATTGTGTTATACTAAAAGTTCCAGTTATAAAGGTAAAACATCTTTATACATATTTTTAACAGACACAAAAGAACACATAATTCATAATTGCAGATGAACGGTCAGTATACAAAAAGACATAGAAACAGGCTTTCTCTAAATTTTACATGTTTGCCCTGATTTTAAAATACCCAGATTTTTTACAATTTTCTAGATCGCTGGGAACCCTGTAAAAAATCAAATCAAATATAAATATTGGTGGTGTAGTTAAGTATTTTTTCTAATTTCAGCTTCCGTAAAATGAATAGTTTCCACAACTACAGAAATGAACGTTTTAGTGGCGACAAAGGTGTGGATTAGAAAATCGAGAAAAAGTGTGAAAAAGGGTTAAAGGCGATGACATTTATTTTAGATATTTTTAAATTTGTAAATAAATAATAAATATATATGTATTATATCGTATCGTATAAAATCTGTTTTTCAAGACTTGCACCTTTACTTTAATGTGTTTTATTTTCAAACGTTAACTATAAGATATCTGTTAAGCAGCCATTAATCGTTGAGCAACTGAAAAAATAGTATTTTTTAAGCAGTTTTAAAATCCAACAATTATACATCTTGTACAGTTAACTTCAGGTTGATTCTTGAATAAGTGCAAAAATTGTATATTTTAAACAGCTTTAAAATTAAATAGTAAAATACCCATTTAGATTAACTTACCCTAACAGGTTGAACGTTGAGCAAACAAAAAATGGTATCTTTTTAGTAGTTTTAAAATTCAACTATGCACCGGGCATTTCGATTAACTTTAGGTTAGCCCAACAAGTTGACCAATGAATAACTAAAAAGAAGTATCTTTAGAGTAGCTTTAAAAGTGGACAATAAGTTGTCCGTTTCGGTTAATTTCGGGTTATCCTAAAAGGTTGACCGTTGCATACACGCAAGGTCAGTATAAGAGTATCCTATGGAGGGATTAAGTGGGACATAGTTCACCATTGGGTGTACTTTTGGGTACTCTATGATCACATTTGCCAATCCAAAGCGGTTACCTTTATTACAACTTTTGGTTACTTTTGGCTGTGTGGGTTTGTTAATAAATCCATTAATTTGATAAACAATGGTATTGAAATAGAGAAGAAAAAATTTCATTTAAAATTAAAGCTTTTATTTGCGATGCTCTAGCAAAGTTTTCCGTAAAATGTATTAAAGACCACGCAGGCTATTATTCTTGCAGTAAGTGTTAGCAACATGGAGAGTATATTAATAACAAAGTTTGCTTCCTTGATATTAATTTTGTTGAACGAACTGATAATGAATTTTTGGAATATCATTTAAATCTCCACCATGTGTCCAACAAGCGTTCCATTTTAAGGGAACTTCCAAGTTTTGGTCCAATTTCTTCATTCCCTCTTGACTATATGCACCTCATTTGTCTAGGAGTTGTAAAAAAGTTATTATTGATTTGGTGCAGTGGTAAACCTCCTAATAAATTGTCTTATTCAGACATTACTCACTTATCCGGTTGTTTATCAGTGCAACCTATTAATATAACAACAGAGTTTTCTAGAAAACCGAGGTCATTTTTAGAAGTTAAACGCTGGAAAGCTACCGAGTTTCGCCAATTTTTATTTTACACTGGTCCAGTAGTTCTAAAATACATTTTAAATGATAGAATGTACTTAAATTTTTTATCTTTACATGTTGCAACATCTATATTGGCCACACCTGGCTCTAATAATATTAATTTAAAATATGCACACAATTTATTTGTATACTTTATTAAAACATTTATGGAATTGTATGGCAAGGAGCTTGTCTCTCATAATGTACATAACTTGATTCACATTACCAATGATTAAGAAAAGCGTTTTATACCTCCTAATGCGGGATTAGACTAAGATTGGTAAACCCTTTAACTTGGAGGAGTGGCTATAAAAAACTACTTTATAAGTTTTCTTAGGGCGACGTTTCGTAGAACGGTTGTGTCCACTTCTTCAGGCCAACTGTATTTATTAAAAAGAATTTTTACATTTTTACTGATGTTGTTTTCTTTTTAAAAAATTCAGTTGGCCTGAAGAAGTGGACACAACGGTTCCACGAAACGTCGCCCTAAGAAAACTTATAAAGTAGTTTTTTATAGCCACTCCTCTAAGTTAAAGGGTTTACCAATCTTAGTCTAATTACCAATGATGTTCGAATGTACTGAAATCTTGACAAATTTAGTTTATTTCCCTTTGAAAACCACATGCAAGAATTAAAAAAAATAATTAGAAAATTGGATAAACCTTTATCTCAAGTAGTTAAGATATATTCAGAATTAACTTCAGCAAAACATAAATTATCCAAAACATCTAAGACAATAGTATTAGATCATGCACCTATTGTTTCATTTACAAACTGTTACCCTCCATATTATAAAAGTTTCTATGTGAAAATTTTTCTAATATCCAATAAAAGTCCAAATAATTGTTGTGGTTTAGTAGATGGTAGTGTAAGTTTAAAAGGGTTACCGATTATTATATGCAACCTTGTTCATCATCTTTTATAGGGATTTATAAAGTTTCTGAGCTTAGCTCATTACAATTCTGCTGGTCAATTGACCAAGTTTATATAAAATACACTAGATTAACAGAACCAAATACTTTTATTGTTTTTCCAATTTTGCATACAGAGAACACGATTGTGTGTAATTAGTAAGTTGAAAATGTATACATATCATGAATAACAGGCACCCTTGTATGTGTGGGTACATATTTTGATTTTAATAAACTTGTATTAAGTGGTTCGTTGTTGATTTCTCTTCCATAACTTTTTTTTTATTTCTAGAAGTAATTACTTCTTGGAAAAGTTAATCTTCAGTATTATTCTAATTTTATTATTCTTCTAATTACTAATTAGCCTGCTCTTAGTGAAAATAATTTTCTAATACATATGTACCTATATTAAATGTATAGCTCATTTCATCAACTAATACAATTTTTTTTAGCAGCGGTGACACCACATAATAGGGCACATGTCATTAGAGACCTATCTCTTGCAGTATGTAGCAGTCCTAAAGTATTTTCTAGGAACGGTAATTTTTATTTATAAGTTATAGAATTATATTATACATATATTCTTATTTTTCAGAAACACCAAAAATAAATAACTACAATCAAACAGATGAAAATAGTAGTATTAGTAAGTTTTTTTTTTCTAGAAACCTTGCTTAATTCATTCATTCAATTTAATTGGAAACCAAATAAACTCTGTTTTTCAATAAAAATGAATAATATCTTAATCAATATAAATCACACAATTTTTTTTTTCAGAACTGTTACTAAAGCAGCTGGTACGGCAAGTTACGATTCTCAATGGCAAAATAAATAACGTACAAGACGATCTTGCAGAACTGAAAAACAAAATTAATTTAGATCATTTAAAGGATGATGATATTTCAAATGCGTTTGAGGAAGATTTTCCAATAACAACATCCCAGGAATTATCGAATTTTGACAAGAAATGACTAAATAATGAAGTATTTTTAAGTTTTGCAAGTACTATATACTATATATAATATTAATAATTGTTACATTAAACTTCATATAAGCTTTGGTTGTTTTCACAAAATAGTATCATGTACTTCATTACTTTCTATTCAAAATGCTAATTATATATAATCTACAGGTAAAATGTTTACGTAGAATTGATGGAAGTAATCCATATGAATATGTAAAAAGAGCAATGTCTCGATTAATGACAGATACTCTTGCCACCGAGTACAGCGTGAAGGGAGCCAAAGGCAAACTATCCTTTTCCACACTATTGAGTTTGATGCGAGCTTTATATGGTATGTGTGTAATTTATGTCTACAGTGTCTATTAAGCTAAAATTTTAGTCGCAGTACCTGATCGTGAATATACTGAAAAAAAGATCGATGATGAATCTTTGGGTTCTTGGCTACGTCACAGCATAGAACGACTAAAAAAGAAAAATAAATAACTTAAAATGAACATACTTTTTATTATTTAAATTTATACTCATAACAATCTTTTCATGTATGTATATGTAATCATTATTTTTATATTTTGTTAAATAGACCAAAAAAAATATTTGATTGACTTATTTTTGTGAAAATTGAAGTTTTTGTGATAGATCCCTAAAATACTAACATATATGAATAAAATGCGGGTATTAATATAAAGTCAGAATTATTCTTAATATCGCTGCTATTTTTGCAACTATATAAAAGTTTATAAAGAATACTTTACTATTTCCTACATATTTAAAGAATGTTGTCTCTATTACCTCAGTCTTCTTTTATATTACATAGTTTATTGAACAACTGTTATGTAGAACCATCTTTAGACATCCAAAGGATAGTTCCAGAAAGTAATTCTAAGGATGTCATTTTAAGACATCCACAGGATATTTAGCAAGTAATCCATGAGACATTCTGAGAGTGCCAGATAGTGTTTCATCAGAATGTCCTGAGGATGTCCTGAGAGAATATTGGGTTGTCCCTAGGAGGTCTGGCACATCCTGTTAAGTAATCTTTTGGATATTCTGAGGATGTCTGTGTGCTGTATGGGAAGCAACCTAATGTTAAGAAAGTGTCTCCAATATTTGGAGGCAGAAGCCATTACTTTGGATGCAGTTGATCAGATGGCGCAAAATCTTACGATTATTATGATTGTAGATCATAATTGGTAGACAAAAATGAGTTAAGCTTTTTAAATGTAGATGGCGATGCGGCGGATTGCTATTACAACACTAAGATAATTTTTATTTGAAACATCTGCATTTTTTATACAAACGTGCTTTAGTGGTAAACAAAATTTTTGTTGGCTCAAGTAAACACGAACATAACTACCTGTTATCAGTTGTTAATAATTGAATTTAGTGTTCTCTGAAAAGCGTTCTATTTAAATTTTTTTTTTGAGAAGTATCTAATTTAGAACAACTTTCATTAGTAAATTGAGTATAATTTGAAGTCCACAATAGTTTCATTTCTGGCACAAAATTAAATCTTATCAATAACTGCTTTTTTATCACTTCAAAGTACGGAAACACTAGGAATGATGAATAACAAAAAACGACATTGCTGCTGCCATCGGTTACTAAACCAGTTATTATCAAAAGCGAAACATCAAGTTTTGGTAAAATCGATGTTTACCGTTATTCATTACCGATGTCAAAACAGCGATCATCTTTAAGCCAACCTATTCTGTTTGGCAAAGATTGTTTTAAGTTAGCACACGGATTTGTTATAGTTTTATTAACAATTTAGAATTGAGCACATGATTTGTTTTAATTTTTTTATTAATTTAGAGTTAACCACAATTTATTACACTAGGATATTATGTATTTAAAAAATGAAAGTGTGGGGCTTACTTAACCGAGCTAAATAAATTGTTTATTTCTAACATTCAAATCTGTATTAATAACCGTTTTTAATAAATTATTTTTTTTTTTGAATCAATCTTTTTTTACAAAGCAGGAACAGAGACAAATTATGTTACACCTCTTACCTGTTCTGTCCTGTATCTTACGGCAGCGTCTTAAATCTGTTTAAAAATAATGCATAGAACAAACATTACTAAAACTAATTATGCTCCTATTTAACTGTATTTGTTAAAAAATCGTTTAATCAAAATCTTCGAGCTAATACGTCAATTTTTAAAACTCGTTCCGTAAGTGGTTCAAGAGTCGACTGATATTACCTCAACAGTGTTTGTTGTAAAATAAATATAGAAGCTTGAAAATTATGCAATTATGGATTGCAAATTGATTATTAAAATCATGAATACATTTAAAGAAAAGTTGATAACGGTATAAAAACAATTGCAGAAAAAATGTGATGTTCAAAAATGTAATTAGAATGCCATTTTGAAACTAGCTATTAAAAATCATCAATCAATATGTGTTTAAATTTAATGTGCAAATGTGGCAACCAATGAGGTATAAATATATATTATACCTCATTGATGGTGGCAACAAATACTTTATGTTCATTTAATAATGAACGGCAATTGAAGTCAAACATAATATAAGTGTAGCAAATAGCAACTTTATTTACATTTTGTCACGTTTTGTTTATGCTTACATATTACAATGATATTACTGTTACTGATAGCAAACAGTATAATATCTTTGTGTACAATTTTTTAAATTAGGTTTAGTGACATCTAATGTTGCATAGCATTATTCAAAAAATTTATATATTGGTGTTTATTTTTGCTAACCTCGTGAATTTGAAACAGGCCGTGCCATCTTATAGGACAAGTCCACTTTGTCCCTATCTCGTTGTCTGACTATAATATATTTCGACAATGGTAAAAGCATTGATTAATCATATAAGACATTCAACCTTTAGTTGTGCTTTTATGCAAGAGGTGGCGAACGTGTTTTGCTTATCTAGATCCACACTAGATCATAACCGTCACGACGTTGACAATTAGCACTGATTTCCTTCATACTGTTGCGTTGTAGACGTGTGTTTGCAAATAGCTGTTCGCGAGTATCTATCGTTCAAAGCGACAAGACACGTCCTGCCTTACAATCATTTGTAAACATAAACCTTTTACGAATTACATTGCACATAAAACAAAACACAATTTTTCTTTCCGCTGTTAGTCAATAACTAACTATATAAATCAAAAATGAAAAACTAAGAAATGTACTAGACAAAATCCGAACTCAATCGGTTAAGAAATACTCTCAAAAAATAAATTAGAAGTTTTACATTGTGCAAAATTATGTTAGGAATTGTATTGCTTTAATTTAAAAAACAATTACGTGCATTTACAATCGTAAGTTATTTTTATCTGTAAACGCTATGATTGTGCACGTATTAATTGTCATCATTCGGAGAAAGGTAGTGATAAGCGCTGATCTGTATAACCGAACGCGTAAATACTAGACGACCTTGAGCATAATATTAAGGCTGTATGCCCGGCCTGAAAATCGTTTTTTCCATTTCCTGAGTTTATTTTTGAATGAAAAATTTTGATGTTTACATGATAATTTATAAAAAAAATTGCTGCAAAGGGGTAAAGAGCCCATTTTTTGAAATTGTCTTTAGGGCTTTAAAAATAAACAAAAAAATTTGATTTTCGAAAATATGAGCCTTTACCCACCATTTTAGAGATCGTAAGAACATGTAACATTTTAATTTTTTTAATTATTTTCGAAAATGCGACCAGGAAATGGAAAACAAAATTGAATTTATATCGCTGCATTTCCTGAAATCTAAGTTTGATACATGGTACGGTTTTGAGCGATGGAAGGATGGAACTCCGCCTATTGACATTAGCACGTTTCGCAGTCGCAAGCGTTTCTACAGTAAGCATATCTGGTAATGTATATATCTACAGAATGTCTTGATAAGAATATAATTTAAAATTCTCTTTCGTTAAATTACATATGGTATGTACTTACTATTTATAAATTTCTAGTGTGACAATCTCTTCTGCTCGATAAATGTACATTTAAATTTACTCTATTATAAGATTTTGGCATTATAGATTTTGTTAAATTGTAAATACTAAGCTAATCTAAAGTTCCCACTAAAACGCACGTACTAATTTTATACACATTTACTTCATATATATAAATTTTCTCTGTTTGTTTACAGATACAAAAGATAATAGTTTCTGGTCTTGTATGAAACCCTAATCGACGGACTTTTATTTATAGTACATTATGCCTTCAGTAGCATTGAAGGAAAATAGTTTCAATTACATTTGTAATTTTTTACATTTTTAAAAAGTATCTATGATTATTAGTATTATTTTTTTTAAATTGTTCCAGGTGCTCTTTTAGTATTATATGGAATCAAATATGGAAGTAAATATTTCTACAAAAACAAAAAAATGATTTTAATAAATGAAAAGCAATATTTTTATTATTATTTTGTCTCAAAATTTTCTTATCATTGTAAGCAACGTATACTAACTTTTGTTATGTAAATATAGTATGACCTCATAAACATCATCAAATTGTTTAGTTATCTCAAATTTGCAATTTCATCATAATAAAGAGTACGGATTTGTAGTCCACGTGGACTTGAAGAATGCCAGTCAAAGTGCCGAAGCACCAATCGTGGGTAATACTAATCTCATAAATTATCAGTATCGCAACCGCGACTGAATCTTTGCTACTCTTTCTTCTTTTATTACATTAACAGTATGTAACCATATCTCTAAACATATGTGAATGCTTAAATAATTGAACAAATTAGTGCAACGCCCATCTCAAAACAAATCTGAATTAAACCGGGAGTATAGCCTTAAGGCGAATGTTATTCATTTTTGAATTATGCACTGCTAGTACCCAGTAGAATTGTATATTGTACGCCACCGTAAGTACCGTTGCGACTTGTGTTGGCTCCTCGCGATCTATCCCTATTAGGCCTCAACTAGTCCGGTCTTATATGATTAGTCAATGGTAGTAGTAAAGGAAGAAAAAAGAGGCATTTTGCGTAAATATGTTGCAAATGCTAATGGGACTGTTATATTTACAGTAGCCTGGAAAGACAATAAAATTGTTACACTAACGTGAAATTTTTCTAGAGAATTAACGTCGCAGGAATTAAGCGTTTAGAGAAAAAACAAATAAAAAAAAAATAAAATTGTGTGCCCAAATGTAGTTAAAGAGTACAACCGCCAATAAGTAGAGTTGACTTTTTAGATAACCTGGAAAAAACAAAATCAACATGAGGATAAGGAAGATATAGACATAACTGTTGTCAACAGCTAAATACTATACAGAAAAGTTTACAAAGCAAAACAATAAAAACACTTTATTTTGCATCCATTTCCAAAATTTATGAAAATAACAAGAAAATGAGGTCCCAATTTTTTAAAATAATTTTCATTAATTTTATGACTTAAGATATAGATTTTTTTGGTGTAAAAATTGAGAATCATACATTGTAGAGTTACAGTTGTTTTTAATTATTTAAAACTTATTTGTATACACGATAATGTCACGATATACTTACATTTTTTTTAAAAACGCTTTTTTTTAATGATTGGATGTTATGCTTATATATTTCCATAAACTAAATATCGCAATTTTACTTTTTCCAAATGAATTAAACATCTAATTATAAATATATAATAAACATTCTACATTAATAAAAATATTTATTACTGCTTTACATAAATTGTCGAGATTTAATACTTTTTCAAGTAAATTTTATAATTAAAATATTTGAGAGCAAGACTTATAGCATTCTTTTTATTAAAATCTCTTATTGCAAAATGCAGAGAAACCGCTTCATTATTAATAGTTATAAATGACATCTAAGATAATATAACTTTATTTATTTAAATTAGTTATTAAATTATCTTTAAACCATTTCATAAACCTTTCTAGTCGCATATGTTTCTTCGTTTATGGTTTTTACATTAGAATAAGAAAATAAAAAAATATTACTTATACTTAAACAACTATGATATTTTTACTGATTTTTAAAACATTCTATTTACAAGATGTAGGTTAGAGTAACATGAATTTTATTGCACTGTTTGTCATGTCAAATAAAAAAGTTCTTTTAAATAACATTTCTAATATAAATAAGAATTGGACAGTAACAGAGAACATGTTTAGTATCCATCACGCATACAATGTGATATAAGTAATATAAAAACAATGTTAAAAATAAATTTAATTCTTTTAGTATTAGCGCATGAAACCTAAAAAAGTACTAATTTCTAATAAATAACATTGTATTTGCAATAAAATTTTGTTTATAAATAAATTTTATTTATGTTTTCTGATTCAAACCTAGAGACGTAAATTTCCGCAAAAACGTTTATAACTAAATTAAATTATAACAATAGTGTTTCTGTTAGGGGATCATAAAAGAATGTTACATGTTAAATAAAATTATTAGATAAAGATATCTAAAAACTCAAAATTCAACGATACAATAATAGTAAGAAAACATGTAACATAATTTCTAATATTTATATAATTTTGTTTAAGAAAATTTTGTTAAAATTAATGTTTAATATTTATTAGATCGTCCAAACCGCAGTTTGCGAACGACATGTACGTCGCGTCGGCTCGTTAATTTTTAAGGATCTCAAAATGCCTTTACACGTTAAATAGAAAATCAATAACGGATAATAAATAATAAAAATTATAAACATTTTTAAGCAATTTATTTGTCCAAAATTAGAAGAGTTGTTAATTGTGACATAATTTTTATTCAACAATAAAGTTTAGTGATGAAATTCATCTTTCCAAGCCAAAATACTTAATTATTAATTTTATTTTTAGAATTATTTGATTATACGCCTTGGCCATAGATATTGAGCACAAAGATTATCTTTGAGTTTTTTGAAGAATATCAAATTAAAATAAATTTAAACAACTTGTATGGTTTTATAATGTTTATTATTCACAGAAAATCAATATTTGGTAAGCCCACTCTTTGCCTTAATTGCAGCAGATTTTTTTTTGGTAAACAGTTTACAAACTGTATGTTTATTGTGTTTCACAGTTGATACCACACACTCTGGTTAAAATTCCTCGTCTACACGACGACGGACACCTGGTGTACCAAAAATTTGAAATGTGAAAAAAATATTGTACGAAATTCGCTCATTATTTTTTTTGTTAATAAATTGTTGCAGTGAACATGCGATAAGTGAACACAATAAATTATTATATTAAAAAAAAGCGAATGTACACTTTAAAGCATTTATGAAGGCGCATGACTCAGCAAGTTTTTAATTTCAATGTTGACTCAGGAACTGGCCAACTATACCATTAAGGAGTATCTATTGTTTATCTTTGTAGAAACTCTACACTTAATATATATTTTAGCCAAGAAAGTTAATTTTATTAAATCGAAAACGTTTAAACAGTTTTTGACTAGTTCTTTTTAAATTGGCAATTTTTGAAAAAATTAAACCTTTATAAAACACTTTTTTTATTTGCTTCTAACTGCATACTTTTATTCAATGTCAATTCCTTATTACGTTAAAATATTTGACTTCGTCGATATTTTGAAAAATTATGGATTTTAGTCGATATCTCATAGTTATTTAAAAAGTTTTATACATTATTGGATTTAATCAAAACTACTTTTTAATTCGGTTTCATAGAATTTGAACTATCCCCATTACAAAACTAAAAATATCCTCGAAATCATTTCTACAGATACAACAAAAATGTTTAAAGAACACTTACGAAACAAGTTTTATAATTTTTTTCTGTTTTAACTTCGTTATTTTATTACTCCGCCATTTTAGAATTAATATTTTTTCTACAGTGAGGTGTTCTTACATATGTATATATGTGTGTGCTGTACAATAAAGGCGATTCACTTAGAACTAGTTTTAGACCTGACATCGGTAGCTTTCATTCGGCATTTCGCAGATTTGTTGGTCGCCGAAGTCATTGCCAATATTTATTCAGTCATCAAGGCACTAATTTTGTCGGTGTAAAAAACCTCCTTTAAAAATTAACTAAACAGAAGAAAGAAAGATTACAAATCTGTTATTTATTTAACCCACCCAGTGCTCCATATTTTAATGGCTTAAGTAAAAAGATCTCCTTTACATTAAAAACTACTTCGCATGATCAGATTATATCCTGGTGCAGACGGCGTTGGACGAGTTGTTAATTAAAGACTATCTATTGTTTATCTTTGTACAAAGGTCAGGTAAGCGATAACAATGCTCTACACTTAATATATATTTTAGCCAATAAAGTTAATTTTCTTAAATCGAAATCATTTAAACTGTTGACTATTTCTTTTTAAATTCGCAATTTTTGAAAAACGTAAACCTTTATAAAACCCCTTTTTATTTGCTTCTTACTGCATACTTTAATTCAATGTTAATTTCTTATTATGCTAAAATATTTGACTTTGACGATATTTTGAAAAATCATGTATTTTAGACGATATCTCATACACTAGGCCAATTGTAATAAAATTCGCGAATTCTAGCCATAGTTATTGGAAAAGGTTTTGCGTAATCTACAGTAACATAAGAAAAAGCTTTAGATTAAGAGACACGAAAATTAGGTAAATCGCCTATAAAAAGATTATATGATTTAGGTTTGCATCTATAACAGCGTATGTACATTTTGATAAAACTTTAAAAATCGTAGCTTTTAAGATAGAATCCATAATTGTTGGGTAAGTAAATATTATAACGTGCGATAGCCTGGGTGAACTTACAAAACTGTTTTGATAAAAGTTGGTTATGTTTGATGCGTTAAAAAAAATTTGATAAACAAGTCTCTTGAACATATTTAATAATAACATGTAAATCGTTTCTATTCTCTAAGAGCGATATAGATAAACTATGTATTTAAATTACATTTTGTGCGTTTGCATGTATCTCTTGCAAACGTAATGAAACGTAACATGTAGTACGCGATTATGCGTTGAGATTAGTACTTTTCTAAGAACTGTACAAAATGACTATGAGCTTCCATTGTGAGAAGAGTTGAAATTTTGAATTCTGGTATTTTATAGGTTTTTATAAAATCTCTTTTTACAATAGACCAGTAGTCAGGAGACTGCGTTAACCACTTAGGTCTGTGCCACCATAACGTTTCAGAAAACTTTTGTTAAGGAAAGCATCCCCTTGTACCACAATCTTCAGGATAACTATCGGTAGGAACTTGTCACTGTGTTATAAACGGCAAAGTTTCTTCGATGTGAGTGTTACTTTGAGATAAAAGTTTTTTACTTATGAGGGAAAAATAGATCCAAGGCAAGACTACTTGTAAGTCTGACCAACTAAAAATTCCGTTAATAGTTATGTAATTTTTTAGGGCATTGAGTATATTATTAACCAAATCCACTAAAAGGACCACGGCACACAATTCTAAACGAGACAATGACAACGTTTTTAGCAGAGTTACTCTATTTTTAAAGCATATCATAGAAGCACTTATTATATTCGGGTTAGGAAAAAACCGCAGCGCACCAAGCGGTAAAAGTTTAAGTTACTATCGTCAGGGCTACGATTTTAATCTTAAAAACCAATTGTAAATAGTAATAAAAGAGCGTATTACATTTTAATTGCTATTCAAAAACAGCATAGAAGTAAAAATAATCTTGTTCCACAATGTTCTTGAACATAGAATACTCTTGAAGCGTCATTTCATAAGTTTCTCGAAAATAAACATTTAAAATTAAAATAATATTAAAAAACGGAAACAATAAAAAACCGTCAGATGAAACTTAGTAATTTGCATTTTGTCGAAGTGGATTTTTTTCAAGTATTTAATTTTCAGATCGAATTAATTACGTTTTAATTTTGTAGCTCCTAAGCTATAGTTTCAAATTTAACAGTGTTTGCATACTATTAAATGCAGTTTCAAAAATTTGTAAAGCCAGTATGCTCATTTATTTTATACTAACAAGGTGTTACTAATAACCTTAACGAAATTAAAATTAAATTTAACATTTTGTAGTCTTTAGGTACATATTATCATTTATTCAAAATATCATGTCATATTTCTTCAATACAAATGAGCAATTAAACATAATTTTAAAACCGGTTGTTCAATTTCATCTAAAGAAAGAATTATAAACAATATACCTCGTTTTGATACAGTTAAATCTACAAAGCAGATTGCAGAGATAATATACGGCATATATTTTAACCCCTATTATAATCGGCATGATGACATTTTACAGCGCCATCTATATGTACTTCCCAACCCGAATAAGATTTCGTCTGAATACGAAAATAAGCGATTATACAGTACCTAATTTGCGACGCGTTACTAAATGCAAGCATTGAGTAATAATTTAAGAAGAGGCGCAACTAGTGTGTTAAAAATCGTACTGTAGTTTTATCTCTCTTGTTTCTCTTTTTTTTACCCATCTGTACCCCCTCTTTTCATAAACTAATAGACTAACACCTGCTGCCATCTGCAAAATCGTGGTTTTTATTTTGCGAACTTGCTTATTTGTTATGAAGTACGAGTTAGAACCTTTTCTTATATTTGTGTTTACTTTACCGTTTACCTGTTCAAAACAGGTTAATATCATAAACAATAGCTTGTATTGTTACGACACAAGTCAATGTCAAATAAACTTAAACAATATCATGCTTTATATTTAAGAAAACAAAAAAATATGTATATTCCGATGGTATATTCAAATATTTATTTATTTTTGTAAAATATAAATCGAAAACATAGAAATAACTAAAACAATGCAAATTAAATCAAAAGAAAATTGTTATGGGGATTTATTGTTATTATTCGTCAATTTTTAAAATTATTCAAATTACCAGTCCACCAATATTAAAAATTTTGTTAACTTTTAGTGTTTATTTTACATATGTTTCGAGCTTTAAAATAATGAAGCCCATCTTTAGAAAAGTAAAAATATTTACAACTTATAAAAAGTTAAGATTACAAAAAGTTTTTTAACTTACATTTTTTCGAACAATCTCAAATCTGAAAATTTGTAACTAGATAATTAAAAAAATGTAAGTTTTACAATATGTTAAATGTTAATTATTTTAAAAAAGGAAGATGGTGCAATTTAGAAACAAATCTAAAAAAGTTTAAGTTTAAAATCATAATTGAAATTGGTTTGCTCGTTCAACAAAAAATTTGTATTTGATATTTTAGTATAAATGAACTCTAGTAATTCAAGAATTTCCCAGTGAGCAAATTGCAGCTAAAACCGGCTTTTTTATAACTACTTTAGCTTTTAAAGTTACACTTTAGAACACTTTCAAGTGGCTTGTGAAAAAACTGAAGCCTCCATGAAGCGTTTAAGTAGCTAAAAATTCCGCAGTTATGTTGCTGTTAGGTAGCTCCTTTAATGCATTAAAATCGGGATTATACAGCTCTTTGTGGTACTAGCAAAGCTTTAATGAAGCTCTAAAGGAACCGTAAACCACCTTTCAGAAACAACTATACAGCTTAAATAGCTTTATTTTTACTACCTTTAAGTAGCTTAAAAATTAAATAAATATTACATTAGAAAAAGAAATCTTGAAATCGTTACCTTTACTTAATTTCTTAAAAAAATTGAGAAAAGTGATAAAAGAGAACCCATTGAAAGACCTAGATTTTGTTTAAAAAATTGATTATCAAATTTATCACTTATTTTTGTGACCTGCGTTTGAATTTCGTTGTGAAAGACACCGTAAGTTTTCTTTTTTTTTGTGTGTTTCGATTTATTAATTTAGTATTAGCATCGAGAACGTTTTGTTTATTGTTGGTGTGGTTTGAGTTTAATGATATTTCAAGTTGTTTTCAATCATTATTGAAATTTTCTTTTAAATGCATACAGATCCGTAGTTTTGTTTTTGATTTAGTACTTTATTTAGTTATCTTCGTAGAATACCAATTCAATATAATTTACGACTTCCTTTGTGGAATGTAAGTTGATACATTTTTCTTGTTTAGGCTGAATCTTATTTGATTGAGCGCTATCTTAAGCCACCTGCAAAAATGCAAGTCTTAGCGTTCTTGTGTGAATCATGGTCTACGTGCGAAAATTCACGCGACTAATTATAATTGCCGTCTTTGTTTTTCTCGTTTGTTCAATGTTCTTTCTTTTACCACAAATTTACTGCGCACATTTAAGTAATTAAGTAGGGGATAGGAGGTTTTTGAAAAGTTTGATTTTTTGGCATCATTCGATCGTGGGTCGTAATGACAAATACCGGTTACCGTAAGATGTAGAGAGAGTAGGGTAATTTACCCTCTGACGTTATGTAGAACCGCGGAAGTTAGGCAGAAATCGTGAAAATTAAGGTGGTGGAGAAAAATGTTAATTTTCTTCAAATTTCGTATAGTACGGCTTGTGTAAAATTCGTGATTTCTGAAACATAAACTGTTACGTTTGTGGGGTTTAATGTTGTGGTGGTATATGATTAAATCCTAAATTCGCCTGTGGCGGTTATAAAATTAAATTGTGAGATATATCTTCCGTCGTTGTTCTATTGTTTGGGAAGCAGCCGAAGTCCATCCAAGGTGTTAGCTTTCAAAACCACTGGGAACCAAAGTTCAAACGGTGTCACCAATTAAGAATTAAGGTATTTATCGATTTTGTTGTTTGTTCGTGCAGTGACCCGCGATTAAAAATGCAGTAAAAGCTTTCAATTTTGAGTCAATTGAAATTACGACTAACGTTGAATTTAATTCTTTCAATGAACACGTATAGTGTTTGCGCGAAATTAAAATCAATTAACTTTGTTTTGTTGCGTTTGAGAAATAATTCGTATTTCGAATATATGATAATGTAACGACTTATAAACTATATTTTGTTTAGTTCGAATTAAAGTTCGGACATATATGTTATAAACTGTATTGTTTTTTTTTTGTGTGTGTTATTTTATTTGTTTGTTATAAATATGCGGTCAAGATCTTGAGATTTAATTATATTTGACGTCGAGATAACGCTATTGTAGTAGCATTTCTTTTTATAAATTTTAATGTAATGTTTTGTGTGTAAATTATTCATTTTTGTTTGCTTAAGATTATTTCATTTCTTTTATTCAAATTTATTTGATATCAATTAGTACTTGTTATTTTATTTTGTTTTTGTTTTAAATTTTCAATCAATAAATGTTAAATTGTAACATGTAAAGAGCTTTTATTCATTTAGCCGCCGCATACGTAAATTTTTGTTTAAGTGTTTTTCAGAATTGTTACAACTCAAGGTAAGTTCTTGGGGTTGTAACCAACCGGATGAGCTTTCAGGTAATCAGGGGTTTGAAAGCTACCCTTATAGAAATCCTTGATTGGCGCCTTTACCGATTATTTGACTATTTTACCGTTCTAGTTCCATTTTTACGACGATCGCGTTTCCAATTTTTCACGGAATTTTAAATAATACCCACCCCGTCTCCATTGAGCTAGTGGCACAACCCCCGTTTATGTTACTGCATTGCAGGCAGTGACTTTGTGTTAATTTTGGCATGTAACATTTTTACTGAAATCTTCTTAACAATTTAGAAAGTAAATATATTTCTGAATACCAAATTTTCGTCTTCACGATCGTCATCAATAAATAACAATCGACGTTTTCTTCCATATGTTTGAGAAACTACTACATTTGAGTATCTTAGGTTGATGTTCATAACAACAATTACAGCTTCTGTAAAAAATTATACTAAATAAGCCCAAAAAGTAAAAAAAAATTTGAGTTGGTATTTTAAAGATAAAGTTTTGAAAATGCAATTAGTATTAGTATTTTCAAAATTTTTGCGATTTTTTTTTAAGCAATTGTAAAAATATTTTATGTATTGGATTTGAAGTGCTTTCAGCATGCTAAAATAAACATAAAAGAATTTTGTTTATAATTTTTTTTATTTTTTAAAAAACTAAGTATTTATTAGACAAGGATATTTTTATTCGACATATGCCAACATCAACAAAAAACATTTAAAGCAATGGCCAGAACGATTATGCAATTACGATGAATCGATCATTATGCAAAATAATGATCGCGATATCGAGCGTCTGTACAATAACGATCGCAATCATTGATCGCTTATAAAATAACAATTGCGGTTGTGGAAAAGAAATTAATACTTTTAATTATCGCATAAACAAATAAGACTAATATAACACGATTTTAACTATAATATTTACTTTAGTAAATGTATAATAAACTTTAAGTATGCAGGTAGTTTACGGAAAATCGTAAAATTTTGTGTAAGTAGGTAAATAACCCCTTTGCTCTTTTCCTCGTAAGAATTTTAAACCACATACAGATTTTTTAATAAAAAAGTAACATGGATTTAAACATTGAATTATATTTTTTTTGTTTACTGAAATTTAACAATGCATTCTTTTCAAAACGAATTAGAAAACTCTTCTAGGAAAGAACGTTTGTAAAATTTGTGTCACACATTCAGCATTTTGGGAAAAACCTAGCTTTATATAAACACCAAAGTAAATCATAAAAACACAGGAAGTTAAAAACAATAAGCATTAATTACAAATGACAATACGTATTTGAAAAGAATTGCAAATTTATTTTTAATACATGAATCTTATGTTTGAGACAAATATCAACACGAGTTATGACTAATTACTCAATAATCTTTTCAGGGTCAATTTCAAATAGAAACATTTAATTTACGAAAGAACGACACTTATTTTTTAATACGTTTTTTATTAATGCTTTAAACTATTTGTTCGTAAGTTTGCATCAGAATTCAAATAGCACTTCATGTCGAAAAAAAAACATCACAGTAGTATCTATTTTCTGTGAATTTTTGTAAATATTTTTTTTAAATCTAAATATGAACAAATTTTAATTAATTTATTGTATAGAAACAATATTAAAAAATACTTAGATATGTTGATTTTCAATACTCCAAACGTTATTGTATCCCGGAAAGCGAAAATCGAATGTTTTTGGCTAGATTTATGACTAACTTTACACGAGCGACTTTTTAGCAACAGTCGATAACTAATTAATTCTAAATACCATGATTGCGATCATTGATCGTGGAAAATAATAGCGGTCTCAGCCACTGATTTACAGTATTTATTTTAAGTTATTGTACAATTAAGTTCAACAAGAAGAAGAATCCGCACAAGGAGATTCTCCGATGCTAATTTAAACCATTTTTAAACGTTTGGTAGAAAAAGAAATTTAAAAAAGATTTACCTGATTGAAGGTGTAGAACAAGAACTGCAGTGTGTTTAAAATTTCCTTTTGTTGTTATACATTATCTCCGAAGATGCTTCTCACAAATCTTCTTTTGTTTTAAATCTTCCAAGTCCATTGCGGCAATGTTTATATTTCCACAGTTTTTCTAACATTCTTTAGCACGCACTTTATCACTAATAAAAAACTTAAGAAAACTAGTACCTTTGTTTTCGGTATTATTATTTTCACAATTAATATAAACACAACCGTGATTTGTAACTTTTCCCATTTTAAAAATAAATCAAAAATATATTTACACTTAAACTAAACAAAAGTTCAAACAAACATTACTACTACCAGAATTTTAAAAATCGTATCGCAATGTTAACCCAAGAAAAACTTTCAATTCAATACCGAAGTTTACAAGTCGACAGACACGCAACAACTGAAAAATCTCGATCCAATACAAACGTGGCGACCTCTACATCTCGATCCAATCAGTCGATACGATATCGCCCCTTAAGCATTTCTTCTTACATTTATTATTCAATGATGCAAGTAATTCTACACGACTCGCATTTTTTGATATAAAGTGATTAGTTATTTAGAGTTTAGACAATATGTAAATTTCAGATTTAAAACGAGGCTAAGGATTTATTATTGATTCTGTTTTTTTTTCGTAATCCACAATTGTTGTAATAGATATTTTATCACAATAGTGGTAAATTGAGAGGTCAATTAATTTAGCGCGCAAAATAATATAGTAAAGGAAATAAACAATGCAGGGTGTATTAGCAAAATGATGCACAATTAACGATCGCGTCCGTACACTACAGCTAGTTATGATTTACTTAGAATTTGAATTATAATCTTTTTTATTTATTTAAAAACTCTAATTTATATCATGATTATGTCGCTTGTTCCTGTTTATGAGTTAAACCACCAAGGCTCATAGATAAGCAGGTGGTGCTCTCTAATATCTTTAATATTGTATATTAACTCAAACCTACCTTTCTTTGACTTCGAATTAGTTAGGCTTATGAATCTCTAGAGTTAAATTGTTGGCTATTATAATTACTATATTAATTTTTGTTTTAATTATATTTTTGTCTGCTCAATTAATCATTTTTCGACAATTAAACAGCCATTATATATGTTCAAAAAGAAGCATGTTTATAATAATTGAGTAACAACCGCGAACCAAAAAAGGGATGGTTCGAAACTGTGGTCACAATTGAAGTTATTAGCGAAATGATGTTCAATAACAGCAAACTTAGAAATATGCCTTTTTCTTATACAACATGTTCTCAAATGCGCGTGACGACAAAACAGCCGGTTTCCCCAATGTAGACTAAACCACGTAAACAAGATTTTACCTGTAATAACAAAGGCTTCCACGTGTCATTGTTGTTATAATCGAAGTTGCCAACCGAAATCTAACTAAGAACTTCTCAAAAGTTAGGTTATCCACTTGTAAAACAAGCAATAATCTAAACTCTAAAAAGGTAAGAAAAAAAACGATAACTTGAAAAAGCAAACGAAAATCTAACAGAGAACCACTACCGAGTTAGGTAATCAACTTGTGAACCAAGCCAGATTCTTTAGAGAATTCTGTTAGATTTTCGTTTGCTTTTTCAAGTTATCCGGCGAAACGTTGGCAACTTCGGTGACAACAACAATGACACGGTCCAAACCCAGAAAATATTCTTATCTTAGTGTAAGATTTTACCTGTCGAGTTGAATATGAGTTTGATACAATCTTTACGAAAAAGTTTCCCTATTTGATCTGCGACTTTAATAACTACTTAAATATCCTACGGAGTGTCAAAGTCTAGATTCTTAGTTTAACAAATAGACAAACCACGTTGAACCAAAACACTACTATTTTTATAATTATACACTTCAATATCTCAAACAAAGAGTATATATAGTATGTTTTAATATTTATAAACAAAATACTGTTCAAAAATAAACCTGCTAATTCTTAGTGTTTTGATACATTATGATAATTTAATTAAACTAATAGTACGTTTTTATCAAATCAAATTAATCCAACAAAGATAATTAAACTTCGTATATGTAGCTACAGCAAAACTACATTTCTAAAAACATATTACTTCTGTTGTAAATAACAAAACACTATTAATTAAAGTAAAAGGTGTTGCTATTAGTTGTTGCTAGTTAAAAAAATATTCTTTAGTTTAAAAAGTGTTTATCAATAAACAGCTTGTATACAAAAGTAATAGAACGCCTCTATTATTAGCGCTATTCAAACGTATAATAGCGAAGTATATGTTTGTTTTTTTAAAATATCTTTTTGTTTTTTTTACATTCTTAAATGTGTTTTAAACAACATAAAAAAACCGTCTTTTTTAAAGCTTCACTTAAAATAATAAAATTAAATAGTATTTACTGTTAAGATTTTAACAATTATAAAAGTTCAAAGTAGTAATATGAATTAATTATTTCAGAAAGTATACGTAATTTAATATTTACATTAACTGCGAACAATGCACATTAAGCTTAAGAAATTATTCTTTTGGAACAAACGAATTTCTAAATGTCATGAGAATCATTATTTACATCTTTCACTTTCACTTTCGTTTACGCTTAAAAATATTACAATATTTATGATAACATTTTAAACTGGTTTTAACATTTACGTATTTATAAAACCAGTTTCACTATAACTATTTTATTAACTGATGTTTTACAATAAAAAAATAGTTTTACTTACTATCTATACCCATTCATATATTAGATATGCAAAAGTATTACAATGCAAGAAAGGTTTTGAGTAAAGCTATGGTAACATATTGTACATGTTCAACATTTCAACACCTGTGAAAAAATCAACTTACTCACAGTCTTTTAGTGGCTTAAAAAGAAAAACAAATATTTGTATAACAAACTATAATAAAAACAAATACTAATATGATAATAAAAGCCGTATTACTGATGTCTTTAAATCGCAAGACAATATTACATAATTACTTCATAGAGTAGTTATAAGGCTGTTTCATCGTATCTACTTATTCAATTGACTTCAATTAAGTTGACGTATTGTCAAACCCGGTTTGTTGTCATTTTCGCTTCGTTTTGTATCTTTGGTTATTATTATTTTGCATTATTTTATTTCAAACTGTTGTTTTTAGAACAAAAACATGTCGAGTTTTAGACAAGGTAAAACATTACGCTCTCAGTCTCGCCAAATGGTGGTTAATTTACTTGAATACTTTAAACAAGAAAAGTATAATAGGGTTTTTTTGATCCCATTAACGTATGTTCAGGTAAGCTAAAGAAAAAAATGATTAACTTGCATTAGAATATAGTATTTACAGAGAGTTGCAACTGCATTGTGCATAAGCTTAGCTTCTGTTAAGCGGATAAAATCTGAACACAAACCGAATTCAGTGTTATCAAGTGAAACATGTTAAAAACTGTAGACTTGCCAACTCTTCAAAAATGTGTTACAAGCTTTAGGTATTTTACGAACCTGCACGGCCAACTCGCAATAGTCGGTGAGAGGGGTAGGTTCCTCAGAAATATATCTAAAGGTGTTTCAGGGCGCCAGAGCTTATCCCAAAGTAACTCTTCTGTCCGCTCACAACAGAATGGTGTAGAACTTGTAACAATTCGAAGGTTCGTAATCCCTTCTACTCGGCTGTTCGAGTAGCCAGCGTTTGTTATTAGATAACGACGATCCAAAGAGACAGGTATGTTGTCATAAAAGAACAAGTAACCACAATAACAACTTTAATCTAGAATCGTTGATGATTATCACAGAATATAAGAATTCTCATTACAGAAAATCAGTAGTATTGGCAACACACAATACATAGGTACATTACGTCGACATGAATAGCAAGGTAGAGTTTATAGTAAATCTCATTTGTATATAGCATGCGAGATACAAGAAATAAAGATAATAATTACAGTATTAATATTAAACTATCATAATAATTATTGGCAGTACACAGCATACGTCATACACAATAAGCAATAAGCAAGAAAAAGTACTACGGAATTAATATACACAATAAGCAATAAGCAAGAAAAAGTACTACGGAATTAATATTCACAACAGTTTCGTGAGCGACCTGATTGACTACGAGATAAAACATATAAAATCACTTACCAAAACACAGAAACTTCCACTGGTGTGAAGAAAGTACTTTCCCCGACACGTAATCCTGTAAGCAATTTGAAATAGCAAGTCGTGTCAAACTAATTCCTCACGAAAGTGAAATCTACAAAAATCGTTACTTAAGGTAAAAGAAAGTATATATCATATAACCCGGTTGTCGAATGCTTTGGTACCCCTTTTCTGTGGTTTAATTATTTCTACTCGTAGGCCTTATAAAAGTTAGCATCGTCCCCTCAAACTATTTATCGATGTTAATGGGCCAGATGATGGTGGAACGGCCGTTGACGATTCGAATACTCCACCCGATCGTAACGAAGCCACAACTTTTCCTGGTGGACATTAAATTATAACCAGAATGCCCCTAGTTATGAGGTAGCACATGGCGCTAACAAGAAGACATAAAAATTACCCTTAATTAAAGAAAGAACACAATCCACTTACTCTGCGTGAATAAATTAGTTATTTAAGGAAACTAATAATTTCCATCGTATCCCAACACGTGGATGATTTTAGAAAACAAATTTTTCATTCACGCAGACATAGATAATAACAGGCACGATGTTAAAGTCAAAATGCCGGAAATCTAACCGGATGTCGCCTACTCAATACGAAGTGACCAACGAACCCGATAGATGGCGTCGAGAAATATAAAAGTAATTTTTAATTAAACCAATATACGGGGTAATGCATTATTTTAGTTTATGCACGTAACAGAATTCCCCCCCCCCCCCAGCAAGATAAAAACGTGGAGCGGAGATAACAAAACAAAAGCTAAAATGAAGACAGAAATTTAGGCATACGCCAAGGATAGAACCCTTAAATCCAAAACCAACCCAATTCCAAGAAACCCAACCCCGTGTAATCTTATCAGATTACCACAAATACAGAAGAGACAGAGATTCTCCAGAATCTCAAGAATACCGACAACCAAAACTGTAACAGAAGCGCACGAAGCGAAAGGTATCCCTAAGAAACCAAGAGTAATTTGATCTAAAAGCAAAGAAGAATACCAACACGGTTTACTAATTTCCGAAGCGCATAAAGCGATACCAAAAAGTAACGTACAAACAATCAGTAACCCAATACAGTAAGGACGTAAGTATCAAAAGAATTCCAGAGAAAAGAAAAGAATATAGGAAAGGTAGAAGTTTAGACAAGCGTCCAGGACTAAGTAGCCCTAAAATCCCCTTAAACCCCAACCCTTAAGTACAAAACCACCGTTGAAAATGGTCTCCCAATAAGTAACCCAAAATCCTAAGTACTAATAATCCCCAGAACTAAAATTTAAAGAAAAGAAAAGAAAGAAAAGGAAAGAAGAGAACATAAGAACTATCAATTGCTAAACCAACACTTGTCAATTATCGATCACTGCGCTGGACTGTAACAATGAAACTTATAAGCCGATAAACGGAATAGGATATCCCAAGAAAAAAACAAAGAGAAAAGTAGCAAAAGAGATATCCCAAGAATGACTAACAACATCCAGAAAAGCCGAGCAAGCGGAAGTACATAAAGTACAGAAAACGGAGTTGTAGTCTGTTCCAAGTTTCAGACTTACACAGCCAAACGAATAATTTACTAAGCCCAATGTAGCAAAAGAAAGAATTAGCAAAAGGAAAATAAAGGAAAAAGAATATGGTTGCAGTGAATCCAAGGAAAAAAAGATAATGCTTAAGCAGAGAGAAAAACTTTCAATGCAACCCAAAACAAAACCAAAAAAAGAAAAGAAAAGTATGAGTCACTAAAGAACAGAAAACTTCACTTGCCAATAGGGTATCGTAAGTCAGTGCTCGTTGTGTTGGAATGTCACATTGGAACGTAAATGCCGAAGAACGGATTAGAATATTCCAAGAGCAAAAGAAACCCAAAGAAGAGAAATATCCTAACGGTGACTAACAACATCAAAAATGCCGACTAAGCGGAAGTACCAAGTACAAGAAGCGACGTTGCAGTCTATTCCAAGCTTCAACCCAAAACAACAAAACAAAACCCGCTAAACCCAATAAAGCGAGAGAAGTAACTGAGAAAGAAAAGCAAAAGAAAAGAAACATAGTTGCGTGAATACTAAAGAAAGAAGTTACTAAAAGAAAATACAAAGAAAGCATTCAAGCAACAAATGCAGATAAAAGAAAAAAGCAAAAGAGATAATTGCCCTAAAGACAAATCCCAAAAAAGCAAAAGAAAAAAATCAAAAGTAGAGAACAGGATGTAACTGTCTAATTCGTTCTTCTCTCCGTAGAAGAAACGAAAGGGAGTGACCAGCCTTTCAATGCCCAACCAACCGCCCATGAGGCGAACCATAAGGAGAATCAAAAGAAAGAATAATGGTTGGCACAAAGAAAAGATAGATAGGCCCAAGAAGAAAAAAAATGAAAAGTAGAAAAGATAAGAGATATAGAAAGACGGAGAAAGATAAGGCTTGATGTTAATGCCTGATTCATTCTTCACCCCGTAAAAGAATGAAAAGAGAGACCACCCTACGGTGCCCAACTAACCGCCCTAAGGGGTAAACCTTGAGGAGGAAGAAGAAGAAAGAAAGAGATGTGGCATGTAGGTGATCAACAAATCAAGAAGAAGGAAAAAAATAAGAAGTAAGAAAAACAAGAAAGGCAGAAAAGAAACAGACGGAGAAAGCTAAGACAAGATGTAAGAGTCTGATTTGTTCTTCTCTCCGTAGAAGAAACGAAAGGGAGTGACCAGCCCTTCAATGCCCAACCAACCGCCCTAAGAATAGAAAAAAAACAAGGTATGAGAAAATGTATCAATATTAGTTATAGAACGAATGCGTACCAATTGCTGTCCCAAATTGGAAAATATACTTCACGACTTTAATGCCGACGAGCGGAATAGAAAACTCAAGAAAAGGAAAACCAAATCCAAAAGCAGAAGAGAGAATTCTATATATGAGGTACCAATCCAAAAATGCCGACTAAGCGGATATAAATATATACAGACGGAAAGGTAGTCTGTCCTGAAGTAAGATGGAGAAGAAAGAAACCAAAACAAAAGTACTAGAAACTTAAGCAAAGAAAAGAAAATCGGTGACAGCATTATGAGAAGAACAATTAGGTAGCATCCAAGCTACAACCAACAAGATACCGACGACGTATCCAAAGACTCGAACCACCAAAACCAAAAGAAAAGAGCAAAAGAATAACAAAGGTCGAAAGTCGAAAGCCCAAAAAGTGAACTAACACTTACGACGCTTGCGACGCCGATGAAAAAGAAGAGAACGATTAGAAGAAGGAGACAACAAAGAATAATTAGAAGCGACTGGAGAAGGAGATGCAAAAGCAATAACAGCGGCTTTTACATCCGGAGAAATAGTACGATCTTTATGTATTATGTACACCCGTAGATCTTGTAGCAACACTAGTGTTGGAAAGCTTCATCGTTGCTGGCAGAACGTGACATGACCTAATGGGATTGCTTTGCTGTGCGTTCGAACAAGAACAGTGACGTATAAACTCAGCAACCTTGGGTCTCATATGAGGCCAGTAGAAGTGATAGCGAAGAGCTTCCAACGTACTCCTAACACTGCGGTGTTCACGCTCAGATGGAAGATGGTGATCGTGAATTAGTTGTTTGCGTTGGTCCGAAGGAACAACTAATTTCCACACGCAAGAGTCCGACAAAGAAATGCGTACACGTTTACATAGAAGACCTTTCACAAGACACCAACGAGAGAAACGACGAGGAAAAGCAGAAACTTTAGAAACCAAACCTAAGTACCAAGGATCGGTAGTAGGCCTAATAATCCTAGAAACTGAAGAAAAATTTGGAGGAAGAGAAGCTAAAGAACGAACAGGACGTAAAAGTTTCTCAGTTTTAGAACGACAGTGCATACAAGTATTAGACTCAGTAGTTATAGAAGAAGGAAGTGAAGGAGTAGTAAAGGAATCAGCAACCGTATTAACAGAAACTGCGGGAGTAGCAGTATTAATCACAGATGATTCTAGAAGTAAGTCATTCCTTTCGGATGTTATAACACTACGAGAATTGCTACGATTAAAGTTCGACTCCAAACGTTTGCTTAAAGAAATCAATTGAGAAAAAGATGTAATATCCACCAGTGCAAAATGAGATTGATACAAAGGAGCCAAGTTGCGGCGTACGATTTTTAACTGCGTCTTCTCCGAGACTGGTTCTAACAATTGCATAAAAAGATATTGCATAGTAGCAACGTACATCACAATAGGTTCCTTAGGTTCCATCACTCGATTACGAATAGTATCCATTAACCGTTCATCATAATCTACAGGCAGAAATTCAGCTTTCAGCATCGCAGTAACTTCATTCCAAAAACGTAAAGTATTTCGTCTACTTCTAAACACAATAAGAGCTTTACCCGATAACACATCAGAAGCTGAAAGAAAAAGTTGGTGCTGAGAAACTTCATGAGACAAACACAACTCATCAATACGAATAAGAAACTCCATTAGTACAAACGGATCTTTACCAGAGAAAGTAATATTCCAATCAGCCAAGTTCATTTCCAAATCAGAGTCTGATGAAGTAAGAAGTGGTGGTTCTTCATCTGAAGAATACATAGCTAAGACAATAACAAGTAAACAAGAAACTAACCAAAACAGTCAACTACAACAGAAATCTGCCACCACGTGTCTGGCCAGAATTCCAACTACCAGTAAGTACAAGCCGTATCACTACCAAGTAAGTAATCCAATAAGAAAACAACTTAATCGACGTAGTCGAGTCAATCCACAAATCAAAGCGAAGGTCCGATTAAAAGAAACGTAAGCAAAGTGCTAATCTACAGTCAAACTGCAGCACTAAAGAAAAACAAAAGTAAAAGTTAATGACGTAACTCAGACGTCAAGTCTAGCAGCAATAACTAAAGAAACAAAGCAAAGTAACTCGAACCAACGTAAGACTACGAAAAGATAAAAGGAATCAATAAAGCTAGAAGAACTTATGATCGCACACACTAAATCGAGAGAAATTCAACAGTATAAGTTACCTATGAGTGCCAGTAATCCTACGCTAATCACAATTAAAGCAAATTGCTAAAAGAAATATAGTGAAATGAGAAATTCGATATGAGAAAATCGGGGCCCCTCAAGTTGGGCTGCCAAATTTGTTACAAGCTTTAGGTATTTTACGAACTTGCACGGCCAACTCGCAATAGTCGGTGAGAGGGGTAGGTTCCTCAGAAATATATCTAAAGGTGTTTCAGGGCGCCAGAGCTTATCCCAAAGTAACTCTTCTGTCCGCTCACAACAGAATGGTGTAGAACTTGTAACAATTCGAAGGTTCGTAATCCCTTCTACTCGGCTGTTCGAGTAGCCAGCGTTTGTTATTAGATAACGACGATCCAAAGAGACAGGTATGTTGTCATAAAAGAACAAGTAACCACAATAACAACTTTAATCTAGAATCGTTGATGATTATCACAGAATATAAGAATTCTCATTACAGAAAATCAGTAGTATCGGCAACACACAATACATAGGTACATTACGTCGACATGAATAGCGAGGTAGAGTTTATAGTAAATCTCATTTGTATATAGCATGCGAGATACAAGAAATAAAGATAATAATTACAGTATTAATATTAAACTATCATAATAATTATTGGCAGTACACAGCATACGTCATACACAATAAGCAATAAGCAAGAAAAAGTATTACGGAATTAATATTCACAACAGTTTCGTGAGTGACCTGATTGACTACGAGATAAAACATAAAATCACTTACCAAAACACAGGAACTTCCACTGGTGTGAAGAAAGTACTTTCCCCGACACGTAATCCTGTAAGCAATTTGAAATAGCAAGTCGTGTCAAACTAATTCCTCACGAAAGTGAAATCTACAAAAATCGTTACTTAAGGTAAAAGAAAGTATATATCATATAACCCGGTTGTCGAATGCTTTGGTACCCCTTTTCTGTGGTTTAATTATTTCTACTCGTAGGCCTTATAAAAGTTAGCATCGTCCCCTCAAACTATTTATCGATGTTAATGGGCCAGATGATGGTGGAACGGCCGTTGACGATTCGAATACTCCACCCGATCGTAACGAAGCCACAACTTTTCCTGGTGGACGTTAAATTATAACCAGAATGCCCCTAGTTATGAGGTAGCACATGGCGCTAACAAGAAGACATAAAAATTACCTTTAATTAAAGAAAGAACACAATCCACTTACTCTGCGTGAATAAATTAGTTATTTAAGGAAACTAATAATTTCCATCGTATCCCAACACGTGGATGATTTTAGAAAACAAATTTTTCACTCACGCAGACATAGATAATAACAGGCACGATGTTAAAGTCAAAATGCCGGAAATCTAACCGGATGTCGCCTACTCAATACGAAGTGACCAACGAACCCGATAGATGGCGTCGAGAAATATAAAAGTAATTTTTAATTAAACCAATATACAGGGTAATGCATTATTTTAGTCTATGCACGTAACAAATGACTACAAGAAACACATTGTATACAATGTACACAAACAGTTATTTCCGATAAAAACAACTTTCATAATCTTTCTAGAAACTAACTTTTTCTAGAACAAAGTGTGACTGTGAAATCCTTAAATAACGAACTCAAACAGAAACATGTTTTGTTAAGTGATTGCAATTTAAACAGAATTCTGCATAAAATTGGCTTTAAAGTCAAAAAAGATCATTACCGTAGATCCTTAATGGAGACATCACGTATCGGTTTTATGAGGATTAAATTTCTAAAACGTTACATAGAAAATCCAAACTCAGAATTTTTACGTGAAGTAGTTTTTATAGATGGGAAGATGATGGCAAGATGATAATTTGAAAAGTGTACGTAAACCTGAGGGCTACGATAGAAAACGATTTATGGTCGTACATGCTGGTACAAAATCTGGATTTGTAAAGAATGCTTCGTTATTGTTTTCATCTAAATTTCAACATGAAAATTATCATGGAGATACGAATCGTGAAACGTTTAAAAAATGGAATGTAGAATGATAACCTATAATTTGAAGGAATCATCAATTATAGTGTTGGATAATGCATCATATCATTCCATGTTACTAGAAAAATGCCTTCGTCAAGTTCAAACAAACCTAATTTAATTTCTTGGCTAAACGAAGATAATATTTAGTATGATGCTAACATATTCAAAAGTGAATTACTTGACATAGCTAAACAGCGCAAGAAAGAAAAGAAATATAAAGTGGACAAACTGTTACAACAACATAGACATGAAGCGTTACAAGTGCCACCCTATCATTGTGACTTTAATGCAATCGAATTAATATGGGCTCATGCAAAGTCATATTACAATAAACACATTGGTAGGAACGAGTATAGATATGAAAAAATAATTTCAAAGTGGAACGAAGCACTAAAACAGTGTACTTCCGAAGTATGGAAAAAGTGCGCGATTCATACAAAAAAATTAATAGTCGTATAACCGGGAAAAGTTATTAGACATTACAGTGGAACCTTTAATAATTAATGTTGGTTTAAGTGATTCAAGTTCATTGGAAACCTCAGATAGTGATGATTAAAATAAATTAAGTTTATAGTATTTTTGAAAAATTTGGAAAGAAATTGTTACTCAAGACGTTGCTCATTTCGTTGTTTTATATATCAAAATTACGTTTAATCCGTATTATACATGACTCGACTGTGCTTAGACTTTTTCAACTTTTCATCTTCTCTTATGGTAAGAACTTTATGATGTAGAGTTCACGTATATAATACAATAGTCGGCGTTTTGCTACGTCATCGTCTTCAGAAAGTTGCGCGGAAAAGCTCCGCTTACAAGTCCTTTACAAATTACGCAAATTATAAAATGTTATCTATTAGAACCATTTGGTAATAGCAATGTTTAATTTAAACGCAGTTTTTTTTTAATCTGTGTCTCATGTGTTTATATTAGTATCAACATCTCGCTCTACTGTTAGTTGTATTTTAATAATTTAATACATTTTATTAGATAACGTTACTGGTAAGATGTTTCTTAAAACATAACCCGAAAAAAAATTAACAGTATTGAAAAACAATCCACTGATAGGTACATTGCTTTCCTAAACGTTACAAAAAGAATCCCTATTTGAAATATAGAAAAAAAAACTTATAGCATTTCTAAGAATTACGTGGTACAAAAGTAAACATTTTCTTAATTACATCATTATTTATAAGATTTTTTTCTTCTTACGGTTTCTATTATATTACAATTTACAATAGTGTTTATATACAATTCAAAAGTGTTTGATGGCAGAGCCATTTCATAGTGTAATTTCACTATGTGTCTAAAGTTAACTTTAAATAGCTATAAACGACGGTAAATACGTTGAATTAGTTTAACACCCGCGTAATTTAAAATCAGCTTTGTATAATTCGCCGGGATAAAACCACAACGTAAAAGGACATTTGGGGGTAAGCAATGTCAATGCAATTGTGCAAATATTTAGGACAACAGATGTCACAAAAAAATGCATGCGGCTTGCGTCTTTTTTTCTGAAAGGATAATGTAAAATAAATAATTATTGCGATAACTTGATTGATAATTAATTATCAATATTAGTAATGATTATTCAACAGGTGCCAATTTCGAAGAAAAGTTTTTTATAACATGTTTATTTTTGTTAAGAGTGTTATAATAACATTGTTATTTGCGCAATTCAAAACTAACAGCTTTTGCTGCTAGATTAGCGTATTTTCTATTTCGGTGCAATAAAAAAGTGAATTATTGGCGCCACCAAAATAAATAAGAATATAACGCCTCTTAAGAAAGGGTAAAAAAATTAAAACTATAAAAAATATTGTAACGCATTTTAAAACTAATTTATTTATAAACTAAGTATTTACACGTTCGAATTACATGTAACTAATTAAATCTAACGATATTTAAGATAGACACATTAATTTATGTATTACTATCAATACAGCTCCACTTTGCTAACAATATGGTCGGAAAATATGTCAAGTTAAAGGATTATTTGAAATTTTTACCGCGTTAAATAATTTGTCCTACAATTTGTCCCATCATATTTGAGAATTTGAAGTTGGTATATTCACAGTTAAAAGCTAGTTAAAAACAAATTATGACAGTTTACAGCTGACATTTTCCACGTACGTTTTATTAATTTTAATACGTTTTATTGTGTTCTAGTATTATCCTTGTTTATTAAAATATTTTTTTTTTGAAGAATACTTTGTTGTTTTATTTGTGAAATACAGATATGTACTTACAAGGTTATTCTTATTATGGAATTATCAAAAATATTATTCAGTTCTTCGATAGTCAAAAAGTGGTGGTCAACTAGAATCACTTACGAAAAAAAGGAGAAGCGGAGGATCCAACAAAATAGTAATGGATGAGTGTGATTTTAGAATTATAAACAGAACAGTGCTAGAGGTTTACACGATCGACAAATAAGCGCCTACATTAAAAATTATAGTGAGTAAGATGCAAGCCAAGACTAATTATAGTGGCGGACAAAAAACTATTTCAAAACCTCTCCTAAGAATTGGATCAAAATTTAAAAATTTAAAAACCGACAAAAATTGCTCATGGAACGCAATGATATTTGTACGCGTAACGCTTAAGTTTATTTTATAATTAAATTATGTTGAGAATACATTTTTCTTTTAATACGCAAAATCCATTTTTTGAAAAGCGAGAATTATCGCAAAAGGCCAGTACGTAAATTACGCTTGCATAGAATGCAGAGGTGCCTTTTGTATCGCAGAACATTAAATTTTGGTGTCGGAAAACGTAGGGTTTTGAGTTGTCGTGCAGAAGAGTTAAGAGGTCTTCGCCGTGGATCAACAGCTAGGCCTAGCAGAACCACGACGACTAACTGGAGAACGGCAGCGCAAAAACGTAAGTAAGAAAATTTTATTTTCAACAATTAAAAGTCGAGCCGAATTAAAATTAACGCGATCCGCAGCGACAATATTTTAGCTTGGCGTTGCTCTCGGAAATAATAAAAAATTGATTACGTATTTAGACTAAATTTTTATTCGTCTATCTTGTGGGGTAAATAAGTGCTGACAATCAAAAGGCCAACTAGGTGTACATAACGCTGATCGTTCTGGTCAGCGGTACATTATTGTACACCCAGGTGGTGCACATAGATTTGTAAACAACGCCTTATTGATTTTCAAATTTAAGAACAAATCAGGAAAATACTATGATGATATGTATCATCACAATTTTATCCAGCGGATTGAAAAACATTTAATTCCCAATTTGTCTCCAAAAGGAATGGTTGTTATAGATAATTAAGATAATGCACCGTACCACCGTGTTTTATTCAACAAACCTCCAACCACAAGAAAACAGGAAATTAGAGACTGGCTTGAAAGTAACGAGGTTTCAATAACTGGGGATATGCGGAAAGTCAAATTGTTAGAATCAATTTTATTGACTGAAATATTAAAAAACATGGGCATTCCGTGTTACGTTAGCCTTCATATCATCGCGATCTTAATCCAATTGAGTTCATAGGGAGTTTGGCTAAACATAAGGTTGCCCGACAATTTTAGAAAATTTTTACAGCATTTTAAAATATATTTAAGTGCAACAGAATCAAACAAGAAACCTGATGAATGAAAGGTCGTTTTATTTCTAAACTGCATTGGTGAAAAAAGTGTTGAAATATTTAACACTTTGAAATTATAGTATGCTGATCCTAAAGTTTACGCAAAAGTAGTTGATAATCTTACACAAACTCGAAGAAGAATGTTTTTTAGCCGTAAGCAAGAGGAAATTGAAAGTTTTGATCTTTTTTTAACAGACTTAAAGAAGTTAGCAAGTGGCTGCAAGTTTGAAAGACAAAAAGATTCGTTAATAAGAGATCGGATTGTTCTGGGAATATGCGACAAAAGCTTACAGAAACGTTTGTTGGGAAGTGAAAAGTTGAATTTAATTAAAACAGCTGATGAGTGTAAAAATGCAGAGCTTAAAAAACTCAAATAGAAAAACTACGAGGACAGGAAGTGTGTATAGTAAAAGGAAAGGAAGTTAACAAGCTTTTTAACAAAAGCAAACAATAAGACCGATGTCAAAAAGATAAAAAAATCAAATGTTACAGGTGTCTTAAGATCAATGTCCCGTGGGAATATGAATCCTATGGTAAGAAGTGCAACAAATGCGGATTGTTGAATCCTGCAGGATACGAAGAGTAAAGGAAGGGGAAGTGATGAATGATGATTAGTTGTGTGAATAAAGTAGGTATGTGGTATGAAACCAAAAATTTGAATGATAAAGAAGTTAAATTTAGAATTGATACGGGCGCGGAAGTAAATGTAATACCTCTACACATTTTAAACCAAAATTTTGTTAATTTTGAAATAAACAAATGCAATCTAAAATTGTAAGCTTATGGTGGGTACAATTTGAGTACAATTGGCGAGGTAAAATTTGTATGTAAATTAAAAGATGAAACTAAAATATTAAAATTTATAGTAGTAGATGTTAGCTCTATACCAATTTTGGGTTTAGAGTCCAGTATAAAATTAAAAATAATTAAACGTCAAGTAGAATCCTTAACATGTTGAAGTAAAAAACTTTATTAGGCAAAATATTAAATTATTCACTAGAACAGGAAAACTTACAGAGAAATGTAAAATACATCTTAAACCAAAATTTAATCCAGTAGCTAGACCGTCAAGAAGAGTCCCAATGTCAACTAGGCAAAAATTAAAAAAATAAATTGGATGAGTTAGAAAAAAGGGTATTATAAGTAGGGTTGAGTGGGTCAGTGGGTTAATAATTAATAATAATTTGGCCATTATAGAGAAATTAAATGATAGCTTAAAACTGTGCATGGATCCGCAAGATCTCAATAAGGCAATACATAGAGAATATTTTGCAATCCCGACAATTGAAGAAATCACAGAAAAGTTGACAGGAAAGAAATACTTTACGCTCATTGTTTTAAAGCATGGGTTTTATTAAGTAGAACTTGATAAGCAGTTCAGTAACATCTGTACATTTAGTACGGTATTTGGTTGCTATAAATTTAATAAACTTCTCTTTGGTATTTCAAATGCCCCTGAATATTTTTAGAAAGCAAATGAAAGAAATATTGGTGGTTCACTTAAATAAGTATTAAAAAGAGCAAAACGTTTGGGTGTTAAATTTGATAAGGATAAATTTCAGTACAGGGTTGAATGTGTAAAATGTATAAGCTATTCTTTTAATGAACAAGGCATAAGTCCTGACGATAGTAAAACTAAAACGAAAAAATGTTTAGAAAATCCAAAAATGATTCGCTACTCCTAAATTTTATTATTTTATATACGAACGTGAAGTTAAGGTAGTTACAGATTACAAACCATTAAACACAATTATAAAAAAAATTGTGACGTTTCAAGTTCAAGATTGGAACGCATGCGAATGAAGTTGCTAAAATATAAATTAACATTAGAATTTAATTCTGGTAGATACATACATTTTTTTAGTAAGTTTTATCAAAAAGATGATGACATTGATTTAACATATGTTATACATAGTGTAGAAAAACATTTTAAAATTACTCATGCGAAGAAAGAAATTTTTCTGAATAACACAGTTAATGATGAAGAGTTAAATATACTTATTGGCTTTACTCAATTTAGGTGGCCAGCACATTATAAATTAGTACTAGAGTGTGTAAAAGTTTATTGGCCCTATCAGGCAGAAATTCAATTTATAAACAATTTGTTATTCTTAAACATTAAGTTGATTGTTCCTAAGTCATTAATTAGTTTAGTGCACAAATGTCATTTTGCAGTCAGTAAGACACTAGCTTTAGCAAAAACAAGCTTATATTAACCAAATATGTATAAAGATATTAAAATAATTGTTTCCAAATGTAAAATTTGTTAGGAATATAGAAGCAATAATCGCAAAGAACCTATGATAACACATGAAATACCACACAGACCCTTTGGGAAAATTGCTGTTGATATTTTTGAATTCAGGGGAAAATATCATTTGGCAGTAATGGACTATTTTTCTAAGTGGTTAGAAGTAATAATATAATTGAAGGGTAAAACATGCAGCAATATTTATAATAGTTTTAAACTTATGTTTTTAACACATGGAATCCCGAATGAAATTATTGTAGACAATATGCCATTAAGCTCATATGAGTGCCAAAAATTTTCAAAAAAATGGAATTTTACAATTGCGAAAAGCAAAGACTGCTTTACCCTAAATCTAACGGGTTGGCTGAGAAAGCTGTGGGCATAGCCAAAAACGTATTAAGAAAATCTAATGATTTTTTGTCATATTTAATGTGTTATGGAAACACACCGATAATTAGTGTACGGTTGTCACCTGCCCAATTGTTATTTAATGGACAGTTAAAAACTGAGATACCTATTGATGAAACACAATTGTACCTTAGTACTTATGACCATAACGATGTAAACTATAAATTAGAAACAAAAAGAATGTTGGATAAGGTTTATTATCAGAAAGGTCGTAGTAAAAAGAATTCATTTGTAAAAGAAGAAAATGTAGTATTAAAAAAAGATAAAACTTGGAAACCAGCTAAAATTGAAACTGAACTGGTGGAACCTAGATCATATATTGTAAGAGATGAATTTAATAATTTGTATAGGCGTAATAACAATCATATTAGAAAATCACACAATGAACCAGTATTTCAGTATACCGAAAGTGTAGCTAATTCAGAACAAACTTCTCACGTTATTTCTGAAAAATGCTTAAGACGTAAACCTGTACGATTGCAGGATCATGTAATCTATTAAAAAAAGGGAGATGTTCCAAAGTGGCAATGATTATTTTAGGCAATGTAACATAGAGTTAGCAACAGAAAAACAGCAAGTTAACAAAACATAAGTGTCAAAATGTTTTAGTAATAAAAAAACTAAAAGTGTGCTCTTGCATTGTTATATTATTTTGTAAATGCCACTTAACTAATAAATGGAAGCATCAAATTGAAACAGTATTTAAAAACAATTACCGGTAATTCCTGAGTACCTTCAATGGCAATAACAATAAATTCATTAAACATTCTGTTAAAACAAAACTGGTATATAAAAATGACTTTATTGCTGACACTGTGGTTCACATACTCAAACTCGTGAATAAGAAAATACGCGATGTTATATTTTTCAAGTAATACATGGTAACAGAAAACATTATCTTATTAATAAATTTGAGTATGTGAATCTCACTATCAGCACATTATAATGCCATTGCGTCTGTAGGCATCATTATACTGTACTCAGCAATAGAATAATTTACGTTTACACTATTTATGTACTACTTAAAAACTAGAAGAATAGAAAGTGCTCATAAAATTAAATACTCTATGTATACTCTTAATAGACGATCTTCAGCATTTATTTATAACAAAAATTCTTTATTTTTGTAGTTGAAATTTTTCGATAAGTTACGCAAGTACCGTTTTTATGCTTGTCTTTGTGTTAATTTGTTCAGTTTAACATCAGTTAATTGGTCTTAACAATTAAAGAATTAAACTAATAAGTTATGTGATTGGCAGAAAATTTTTGAGAAAGTGTGTAATTTCGAATCAATTTAAATGTACCAAAATTTTGTTTATTTACATATATTAGTAGTATACCAAAAGCAGTACATACACAGATGACTTTTTAATATAAACTTAACTACACTGAAGTGTACTAAATTATTTTTCTAGAGCCGGCACTGTGACCAGCCCGAAATTGAGATGGGTTTTGGGCTGGAGCGGAGCCGGGGCCGGGTCAAAAGCCAATTTCCTTTAAGGAAAGTATAGCGATTTTGTTTCAAAAAATGCTTATTGCATAATTTTACGTTTCAAGGTCTCCTGAATCAGAAAAATGTATTTTTGACAAAAAAATTTGGGTGTGTGTGTGTATGTGTCTGTGTGTAACGATGTACCCACGATAACTCTGGGCTGGCTTTTCATATTCTCTTAATTCTCTCAAAAGATATGGGTCTGATGAAGAAACCGAAAACGGGCGTATCTGCCATTCTTAACAGTTTTTCTGATATAATTTTGTACGTGTGTAAATTAGTCGAATTATTTTTACAGTTTCTTATAGAGATAATTCTTCCTAACAATTTATTCAAATAAAAAAAATTCTAGCAATAACACTATTAGATATTTTAGTTATAATTTAAAATAAATTCATAAATATAATCTATGTTCGAGTCCTGCCTGCGACGATTTCTTTAGAAAAAATTCTAAATCTTGCAAGGAAAACAAGATATGTTAAAAATAATCATATTTACTAGTTTACTAAAAGGGAAAGCAATATCAAGGTGCACAAGTATAGGGGTTAGTCAATATGGCAACATAAGCTTAATTTGCCATATTTCGGTTATATTTTTAATGAAATCGAGAACAATTTCAAAAAAATTATAGCATGCTAGGAAGTCTATACAAACGTGTACGTATCACTTCAAAATGGTTTTATGACAATATTACCTTAAAAAAATATGTAAACATTCTTTCATCATTTCAAGTCGTGCGGTGACACACCAGTTTTTTTGTAAGTTTAAGAAATATTCTTCATAAGTGGTTTCAAAGACAACTTTTCGTAAGAAGAATATTGAGTCAAAAGATTGCTTTATTCATTTATAAAGTACAAAGAAAAACTTTTTATAAATTTAAAATATTTATAATTGTAATACGTAAGTTTCAACTATTACGTAAATATTCATGAGAATTATTGAACATTATAATAACAATAAAATAAAAATTTGCTTAGAAAAGTACAACACACAAAATATGGATCCACCACAGCCGCAAACCGAGAAGGTGGTAAAAACCGCAAATATTAAAATACTTATTTTTATTAATCTATTAGAAGTTAATAACTTGTGTTTTCATAATATCAATAATTAAAAAATCTAAAACTTATTAGGCTGATTATTTTCTTGTGTCGATGTTATGAAAAATCTACAAGTACTGTAATTTTAAGAAATTCAAAAGATCTAAAGAAATTGGAAGCTACACCTTCAAACGGAGTTTAGTGTACCATATGACGCCGGCGCAAAACGTTTACTATTTTTTTAATACAATTTATAAAACTGATAGCTATATGTATATTGTAAACTGAAATAATTTTTTTTTTAAATTTAGATTTATATTTTTCTTTAAATAAACATAAGATTTTGAATTAACATACCGTCAACGTTCTATAAAAAACTCGCATTTACAAAATAATTAAACGTCTTAAGCGACAAATCGAATTAATTTAATTTAAAAACTCAGATATTCTATAGAATGTGTTATTCAAATTAACCATTCTGCGCATTAAAATGAGAGAACATTAAAATTATTAATTCAAGGATTGAAATGAGCCTGTTAAACTTTCTTGTTTTTAGTCTCTTTGTTTCTTTATTATACGATATTAACTTTGAAGAAATACTTTATTAATGCATATCTTATCATTATATAGGACTTAAAAGTAATTTACCTTGGTTTAAAAAAACAATTTTTGTATAATTTTTCAAACATAAACAAAACTTTTATTTTCTACCACGCACAATTTTTGTAATACAAGATATATTTTTTATTACAAGATTTAAGTTTTATAAATTGTAATTATCATTACATTTCTTGAGGATCTAACTTATTTTGTATTTTTCTAAAAACAACTGTTTAATGGCGTTATTGATTTGCTATGTAACACAGATAAAAATCCTCTTGATTATAAATATTTAGATTATAAATTAAATTAGTTGTTTCAATATTGCGGTTTGGTTAATGTCTGAGGTTACTTGCCTTCACACACAGATTAACATTTTCAGTTGATAGACTATTGCACAATCTGTCTACTTACTTACAAGTCGGTAATTCAATCGTAGACACAAAATACTCGAACTAATATATCAATACATATTGTGCAAGAATCGATTACATAAGCACGCACATTTTTTAGTAAATTTTCAGTTCTATAAAATTTTGTTGTTGCTTTAGAAAAATAACTAAAATTATATCTATTTATGTGACAAACATAAAAATCTAACACTTTTCTAAGTCAAAAGCTTTTAAAAATCAGCAAAAAAATGCTTTTAAGAGGCAACTCTTTAAATTTTTATTGTATATTATTGTAAAAAATAATATGCCGAGCATAGACCAAGTTTATTTTTACATTACTATGTTTTTTTTAAAACAAAAATACTAAAATTTTCAAATAAACAAATATTTAAAAATGTTGTTTATTACTTTATTATTTCTGTTATTTAAAAAAACTACGATATAAATATAAATAATGATGTTATTTAATTAATACAAGAATTTGGTTTTATCGTTTGCTTAACATTTATAAGTATTTATTAGAATAATTCATAACAACTTAACGACAAATTACATTAAAAACGTGTTTGAAATAAAAATAAAGTATGTACTAAATTAAAATATAACTTTTTCGTGGCTTTAAACTACCTTGAAAATGCAGTTTAAATAATAAATTAAATTTATTGTTAATAGCTTTGAATTTAATAAAACTAGTTTGCGTTGCGTGTTATGTATGAATATTTAACCTACTGTAACGTATTCTTTTATTAAAAGAAAAAATATAAATGTGTTAATATACGTAGATTTAAATGTGCTTTAATAAGAAAACCAGATAACAAAAATGTTGTCAAGCTATTTTATTCTAAATAATTTGTTCCAACGTCTAATAATAAACCGTTGACAAATTAAGCAAACTCAAACTTCAATTAGAAATAAAAATATTTATGCTAAACTACATCACATTCTTCTTACGTCAAAAATACAAATATATTTCATGAAATGAAATAAATTTACAATTAGAAATAGCAATACTCTAACATTAATTAATATTTATTTGGTTATTTAAGTGACATTATATTAAATTAAAAATCGGAATTAAAGCAGATCAAGACAAGAAAAAACTAAAGCTATGACATATAAGCAAAAACGCGCTGGTACTACGATTACATAGTAAAAGAAATGGAAATACAAAACACTAATAAAAAACAGCAACAAAAAGATCATTAGGCAGTTGCACAAAGATAAGCTAGCAAAAGTTATATGTAAATGTAGAGCAACTTATTTGAAATCCAAGAAAAAAACAGGTTCAAAAAATAAGAGCTTTACTACAATATCTCACTTAGCACAGTGATCAAATAAACTAAATTAAAAATAATGGCCGGTTGCAGAAACGCAGATCAAACACGAGATCAAATGATGCAGGATTACATTTAGTTCCGTACTAAAGGTTTTTTAGATATGATTACCTAGTCTTGTTTTATTTGTTTTTTGTAATACAATGTTTTTCCAGGTTTTGCAAACAGGATCAACAGGAACATTGAAAAACATAGTTGTTAATCTGTTATCAAAGAAACTAACAACGATGGAAACAAAAGTGCTAGGAATGAGAATGAATTTTGTTATTGCACTAGAAAAGTTACTGAAGGAAGATATCATCACAGAAGAGAAAGTAGCAGAGAAGTTTTTACCAAGTCTTGAAACTGAAGAAGTTCGACAAGAAATGAGCAGTGTTTTAAAGAAAGCCAAAACACCTAAGCAAAATATAACCAACTGCGAGAAGACGGCTCTAACAAACCTAAGGAAAGATGACAACATTGTGATTGCAAAAGTTGAGAAGAGTATAGCAACTGTGATCCTAGATAAAAAAAAAACTACAAACAAAAGATCAACACTCTATTAGATCCCAACGTCTACTTCAAACTCCAGAGAAATCCTACGGCGAAGATTACTCAAAAAGTAAAAGAAAAGAAGTTTTAAAAACACTCTCAGAAGAAGATAAAACGTGGTTGATAACTAGAACCAGTCGATCACATAGGCTGTATGGTCTACCAAAGATCCAAAAAGGAAAAATACCACTTCGTCCTATTGTTAGCAATATTAGATCGCCGATGTACGACCTAGCCAAATACATACCAAAGATTAAAACCGTACACAGGGAAAACGGCATCATACGTGAAAAACTTGCAACGTTTTGTAAAACTGCTGAAGAATTTAACAACTGATCAAAACGACATATTGGTGAGCTATGATGTAGCTTCGATATTAACCAACACACCTACGAACGACACAACGGATTTGGTGGAGCGACGTATTTTCTAGGCGATAGCAGATACTATGAACATAAGAACGGAACAGCAATAAGGAGCCCACTATTACCTGTAATAGCTAATTTATTTATGGAGACTGTTACTGTCGTTTGATTTTGTGCATTAAGTTATTGAAGTTCTTTGGCGTGTTTTAAATTCATATTTGTTATTTCGAGGTTTTAAGTAATTTTGTTTTCAATTAATGTATGCTTTTACGTTGCTTAAATATCCGTGTGCAGTGTTTTAACCAATTTCGCATTTTCTTTGTTTTAATAAATTCAGATTACTTTATGATTTATTATTTCCGACAAATTTGGATACTATATTAGTTTGTGTTAACACCATTTAGAGGTTTGTTTATTCATTTAGATCTTTGCTTACGGATGCAAGTACGACGAGAATACTTCGTGCAAAACTTACGTAAAATTACGTGTCGTTTTATTTGTCATCTTTGTTGGTTACACTTTCTTTATAGAAAAGTGTTTCTTTTGAATTATCTGTCGACAGTACGTGTATCTTTTATAAAAGAAATTCATTTCTAAATAATAAGGTAAGGAAACATTAAGATGTGGTAGTGCCGTGGTTCCTCCAAAATTCAAGGTTGCAGATTTTAAATGTGTTTGTGAAATAGTTAAGTGGCAAGTTTAATGCTTCAATTTTGTTTTGGTTAACGTTTTGGTTATCTTTTCTCAAACATAACCATTTTTCCGGAAAAGTTATAAATGGAGTATAATCTACCCAAGCAACATTTTGTAACCGTGGTTACGTTGTAACCAGTTGCAAATTAGTAACATTAGCACCATGGTAAATAAACCGTTGCAGCAAAGTAGCAGAAACTTTCGTAATTTACTGAGGTTTCAAATCTATTACAGAAATAACCATTTTACAACTATGGTTATAAGTAAGTTTTTCTTAAACCCTTATGTAACTACAGTGTCAATTTAGTGACATTAAAACCTTCATTTCGGTTCCGAGTGTAACAGTCTTGAAACTATGGTTACAAGTGTGAATTTCTAAAACTACACTACAGTGTTAATCTATACTTTCAAACAGCAACAGAAGATGCGCATTTTACGAAATTTTTATAAGACACATAGTCCATTATCATTATCCAATAAACAGTACCGAAAGTGTTTCTAATTCAAAACTACGTAAGTACAATTATTGGTATATTATATTACTATAATTTTAATCGTGCATTTAAACTACTGTTTCTAATTTAATCAACGTTGAAGAATTAGTTGCCAATTATAAGTAAGCAAATTTTAAATTGATTTTATTTTCTTCTAGGATAAAATAGAATTTGATTGCAAGGACATTACAATATTACACACAGGGATCAGAACGTGTAAATTAGATCGCCATTGCGAACACCTATAATCTTTAAAAAAGCAGTCGAGATTATGATCATAGAACCGATTATAATTGCACATGTGCATTTGTAGCCTAATACAAATATTTAACTAAGAATTACATAGACGCATTAAACTATAACATGTGAGGAATATCTTAATCCGCCATGGTCTTTTAACACAAAGACATTTTTCTCTTAACAAAATTTATGCATTTACTATTTACAAAATTTATAAATAATAGACATAATCCGCTTTTCTTGAAAATTTGCCGTAAAAACCTGTTTACTGGTACCTAGTTGCAACAGATGTAAAAATTCTTTTATTATATCTTTTTTGTTTGAATTTAGTTCTATAAGAAACTATAAAAATTTAAATAATGTACATTTATTATAACTTTTTATATATCTGTATCTTTTTATTAATATATTTTTATCTCTACTTTTGTTTTAATCCTTATTATGCAGTTAGTAACTAAAATCTTGGATAAGTTGCTTAACAAAAGCGGTTATAAAGTAGTTTCAAATAATGGTAATAAGCATGTTTTCAAAACAGTTACATAGCAGTTGCTGTAAACGGTAACTACAATGTTACAAATCAATTACAAAACCGTGATGACAAACCATTACAGAAACGATTCAGAATAGGTAAACATAATTTGTAAAAAACCGTTATAGCAACGCTGCAAAACAGTTACAAAGTAGTAATTGCAACGGTTTCAGACACGTTGTAAAACGGTTATAATATTACTGCAGTTGCCTTGCAACTGACCAAATCCGGTATTGACAACGTATCAGGAAAGACTCAGCAACTATTCTGTAACTAAATACCTTACTGAAACCATAGTTGCAAGAGAGTTTTACAACCGTTTTGTAACTGATTTTTGCTACTTGGGTACACCCATCTTCACTGAGCACCGGCAAATACCTCGTTTGTATTATTTTCACACAGGTAGTTTTTGTAATAACAGCTTTTGCAGCAAATAGAAGCTTTAGTGCTGCATTTGGCCACATGGAAGAGAGAAACTTTAAGACTTTTTTTAAAACATTAACAAACAACACTTATCTATAAAGTTTACTATGGAAATAGAAGAAGAAGGAAGATTACCGTTCTTGGATGTAATGGTAAGCCGCAATGAGTCAAAAAAATTACAACCTGCAGTGTACAGAAAGAAAACCCATACGAATACTTACCTACATGTTATGTCATACATACAAATTTATAATACAGTCGTAGGAGTTCTATTGTACTTTAAGATTTGATCTTGATTTAAATTAAAATCAAACAACTTAAATTTAATTAGGACGCCACAATTGTTTTATAATAAAATTAGAATTAATATAATAACCCAAAAAAAAGTCTTAACTTAATAATCATGATAAAATTCAATTAAAAAAACTGGTTTGGTTACTACACGACTTTCCTATAAAGGATTTCTACATATTCTTTATTTTTAAATTGAAGAAAAACATCCAAGTCAAAAAATATAGAAAATTCGGAAACTTAGGTTTATAATTTTATTTACTTAAAAGAAATAATAGTAAAAGTACTAAGTATTACACATTAGACAATTTTTATTCAAAAATTTATTCATACAATAACGTAATGCATATAATACAATGTTTGCAATGCGTATTAGAACTTTCAGATTTTTCGTATTTTTAGATTTGATAAATCCCTTATTCATAAAGATCCGTAATCAGTACAATCATAAAACAAACGTAGTTTTACAAACTTTAAAACATATGCAATTAGATAATTATTGAATTCGTACATAGACTAACACATTGCGTACAGAAACAGTATCGTAATTGTAAACATAACGAAAATTTATCGAAAATGTAATGTGCAGACTAACATCTAACGCACATAACTGTAATCGTATTTTGCATTGCAAAAACAAAGAAATCGTACATACATCATGCATATAGACAAAAAAAACCTTAGCCTTACAATTTACGGATTTTTTCTCATTACTAAAGAATATTAGCGCAACAAACAACGAAAAACGTCCGCTTGATAAATTAAAAAAATATTACAGATAACGCTTGAATGAATAAAATAAAAAAAAATTAAATGAAATCAGACATATTTGTTTAAAAAAATGTGCACGTTAAAACTGGAATTGTCAAGGTTTTTATGAGGTCAAACTTTTGGCTAAGAGTATCTAAACAGAGATTTTAAGATTTTCTGCAATTGCTTTTAAACCACTTGTACATTTACAACTTATCCATTTTCTGAAAATTATTTTACCAACTTAAACGCATCTTACGTGCTGAAATGAGATTGAAAAACCAAAAAACTATAAAAATATTCGCACGCACACATATGCTTTAATTAAACTCGAAATATTTGCTTCAAATTTGTATGGATCTGAATTAAGTGAAAATTTAGTAATCAAATAAGATACTTGAAAATGTAATTGCTGGTTAAAATCTAAATTTTACCAAACATCTAGTGTTGGCAATCTTAATTTATTTTGATCTAAACACTAACCTACAAGATTACTATTTGTTAAAGAACGGTTGATAATATATTTAGTATAATTAAACAAAAAATACAAATTAATCGGATGTATAATTAGGTTGATTATACATACGGTGGTTTAAACTGAACTTTAACATGCTTTATTCGTTTTATGTGCTTGATAGAACTGAAGCTTTGAAATGTAAATAAGCGGTTTATAACAAATGTCAGCTAATTTCTGTCATGGATAAAGTTTATTGAGCAATTTATTTATTACACAAACCAAAAATGGTGTTAACTCTGTGGTATGCACAGTGTTCATTCGAATAATAAATGTGTTTTCTAAATTTGCACGATGATGACATGACATCTTTCGTGGCAACTACCACAAGGTATAGTACCTTATAGTACCTTGCTTCAAAACATAGTTTAATAGCTTTCATTATGGAAGAAATAATATTTAAATTTTTTTGGTTACAGTAATCACAATCGTTTGTGATTATTATAATCACCCATTATATTAAATAATTTATTTTTGTGTTTAAAATAACTTAGTATAGAGCTTAATGTTTAGTTAAAGATAAACTAGACTTTTTGAAAATTGTAAGAGAACAGCAAACGTTGATAAACTGATTACCTTTTGATTGATGTAACTATTCCCTAATCCTAAAGCTAATAGTTTAAGAAATATTTAAAACAATTACATAATTACAGAGTAAACATTTCTATGCACCAAAGTAGACCAAGCTGAGACGAAACAACTGTCAAAATGTAAGAGTCAATATGATATGAACAAAAACAACAAATACTTCTGTTTTACGATTAATTTTTTGTTCAAACACCATGAAAGATAACAACATTAGTAAAACAAACAAGAAACGATACTAAAGTAAATGTTCAAAATGTTTTAAATTTTCATTGGTTTTATATAATGAGTAGATTGCTTTTCAATTTAAATCAGCTAAGATTTGTATTTATAGTGCAATATTTTGATACAACAAAACTGGCAGTAATGAAGACTTGTAGTGAAAACAATTTTATTGTCGACAGGAAACGGAATAAACACCTAACAGCACCAGAAACTGGCACCAAAGTGAACAATGAAAAGACGATTGAAATATGCTAAGTTGTTTGGTCGTATTGCTATTTGAAAACCTCTGTTAAGATCACAAAACAAAAAGAAGTAGATGCAGTGGACTCTTACCCATCGTGACTAGACAGAAACAGTTTTTAAAAATTTTTTTGAGCAAATAAACTAAAGTTTGAAATAGTTGGTTCAAAACAAAGATATTATGCTCGAAGTCGACCTGAAAAAAAAATGATGCCAGATTGTGTAGTGCCAACCGCTAAGCATAGGGTTGGTCTGTAGTTGCTTTCCGAGCCAAGAAACTAATGATTTTATACGAATCGAAACAATCATAAAATAAGAGCAATATAAACAAATTCTAAAACAAAATGCAATTTTTTCCTGGCTAAACTTAATTGTAAATGGATTTATTTTCTAACAAGGTAATGATTCTCAGCACAGTTCTAAATCATGTAGAAGTTATTTAGAACAAAAACAGAAGGAACAGGTTTGAAAAACATGGTACGTCGACGGCAGAATTAACTGTTATGGGAAAAGCTTGATAGAAATGTTTGCGATCGATGCTCCTTTTCATAAAAAGACATCTGGAAGGCTTTACACGTGAGTTGGACCAATGTTTCACAAAACAATCAATAAATTATTTGCTCGTGTGCTAATATTGGAAATCTGTTTAGGATATTAGGGTAATTTTTTACGTAACTTATTGGTATTTTACATATATTCAAATCTATCCGATTTGTTAGTTACTCTTTTATCCAATAATTAAAGTTGTTGCATTATACAATACAAAATGAGTTTTATTTAATTTTTCTACTTTAATTAAGGTGGTCTCAAACTTTTGACTAGTAATCACAGTCACAGTTAATACAGGCTACAATACAATATTAACAAAAAACACGCTTAGAATTATTACTATCAAAATATATCAGATCCTTTAGATACATAATGAGACAATGTATATCTTTTCAAAACTAAAATATTACGCACTTTCACCTTATTAGCTAAAAACTCAGTAATTAAAACGGTTAATAAAACATTTTTAAGTTATAAAACATTTATTAGCTATATGGTTTAGTTTGGTTGTTATATTGAAGATATCAATAATTCAATCGTAATTATTTTTATAGCTGTAAACTATGCAAATATATATTTTTGTGCTTTTAATTTAAAAAAATGTATGACTAGTTTTCAGTCTTAATTAGTCTGTACAATTAATTTTTTTATCCGATGTGAAAACATAATTATTAATTTTGTTAATTATGAAAAAAATATATATTTGGTAGTTTCTCCTTAGATATAGTTTCTATAAGGCAATGTTTTTACGCCTACACAAGATCACAGCTATAACGATTTTACCGTTTTTTTTGTGACTTTTGTTAACGCTATTTAATGTTGATTTTTATTGTTTTGCGTATGAATATAATATTATGTTTTACAACGAATTAATTATTATGTTGCACTAAACATTAAAAACATTATTAGTCTTTGTTGCTGGAATTCAACAATTTGAATCATGCATCAATGTTTTATATAAATTTATAAAAACGAACTTCTGGAATACCTACGACACTACCTTTCGCTGACCCCTACCTAAGTTACCTACGCTTTGGTAGGAAATTGCGGGGATCGCGGCTGTGGCACGCGGTCAAACACGGTGCAAACGGCAAGTTAGTGTGTGTCTGTCGTGTTGTTTTACCTGTGTTTGCTGGGCGCCAAACCTTTGTTTTACTTAGATGGATACATAGTGTTTTGATACCAAACATTAAGGTAATAACCAAAAATGATATTTTCCATCATAATTTTTTTATCAAAAAAGTACACCTTGATATCGATGTTACATTCACTTAAATTACTTTCAGTATTGTCCATGCTTTCAAGTAATAACATTGAAAGTAAGTCCATACTTTCTATTTAAAAAAATAGTTACATAAGAAAGACCAAGTTTCCTAAAAACCGTTTTGATTTTTGAATCATTACAAATTCAATTTCGACGAAATATGACGCATTCAATTAGTCAACTTGTCGAAGAAAACCGCAAAGTAAATTACATTGGTAATTCGATTAAAAAAATTCACGAATCAGAGACATCTGAGAATTAAGGACAATGTGTATAAGATGAAGGACGATCAAACTTCATTCTTAGTTTTTCTTTTTGTATAGGTAGCAAAAGCGCAGATGCGATTTAAAGAGAAAACTGGACGGGATTCTACTTTCAAATCGTTGCGCTATGCATGAGATAAATATCATTGCCATAAACACAGTTACAACAGTTGGTTTTGTAAATGCAACTGAACTGACACTTTTAAAAAGCTCTTTTTCACTTTTATATATTTATATATGTATAGCAGTAGTTTTAACCATTTATGCAAATTCACTGAATATGTAATAAAGTAAAAGTATAATAATTAGTATAATAGCAAATAGTTTGCCTGAACTGCGCCGAACTACAATGTTCATTAAGTAATTTTAAAAACAAAGCTTAAAAATGCATTTAAATGATGGTACCATTCGATTACGTCACGTGTATATCTGTCTTATAAATGTAAAATTTTTTTGCTAATACAATTCATAAAATAAAGAAACTAAAAGACATGTATCTTACATAAGCATTTTTGAATATAATTTAACAGTTTCCGTATTTTATACATAAATGAGGCGATAAAATTTATTGTAACTAATAAACTATGTTTATGCAGATCTATATTACGTAATAACACTAGTATAGGTGTTATAAATAAAACAAAATACGCTCTTGTAAATGTCAGTGTTGCAATAAGTAACATCATTACATTATCTTATACACCTTTACCATACAAGAAAGACGGGGCACAATTTAATGATAATAATAATAAATTTTCTGTAATTTACATAGTTTTAAACTCAATTTCCTCATATTTAAATAAAAGTTAGTGATTACGGAACGCGAATAAATTAATATTTTAAGATTAGTGTTGGTAGAGCAAGTTTCTTATAACTCTACATACATGGTGTTATTTACGTAGGTAGATGTGTTTAAATAATATTAATGTATTGAGTTAAACAAGTTTGTACAATGACATCGTATTTATTTTTAAATTTACTTGGAAAAATACAAAGACGAGTATATAAAATAGCTAAAACCAGCATTAGTACAAAAACAAAATATATTCACCTGTTTTAAAATAACAGCTTAAACAAAACGAAACAAAAGTAAGAGTGTATTTCCGTAAAATTTTAACCCTCTAATGGAGTTTCATGCGTAAATATAGAACAAGCGGGTCGTGTCAGTTGCACTAATGAATCTATGTGGTTTTGTCTCTGAAACTCATCGAATTAAAAATATTAAATTTAAATGTCTTTTTTTATTTCAAATGTGTTAATAGTAAATTGCGTTCTTAGTACATACGTTAGTTACAATTCCCATTCACTATTGAAGTGGTGATGAAATAATATTTTTTTAAATACTTTTTTACTTATTCATATCATGTTGATACGTTATTTTTAAAAGTTTGTTAAAAACGAAGCAATAAATTAAGACAATAAACTTGTTTCATAGAACGATGAACGTAGTGGTTGATGCTTTTTGTCACTATCGTTTTATTTAGTTATATAAAAAAATAAATTATACAATTGATAATTACGCTGTAATTTGTTTTGTATATACAAAATACAAAAAAAACGCCGTTAAACATGCAAGTTTTATTATCCATTGTAAACAAAGACCAAAACATTTTAAACGTTCAAACGAACGTAAGCAATCAAGAACAAACTACAAAAGTTTTTAACGACCACCTTATAAAAAACTAAGTACATTTGTAAAGATCGGCGATTTCCAAATTTGAAAATTTTACGGTATTTATAAAACTGTCAAAAGAAATGAATAAGATAAGTTCCGTACCACCACGTCACGTGGGTGCAAGACGATGGGAAATGTTAGATGGTTTACGTGTTTTGAAACACAATTATCAAGCATTTTTATTAATTTTTAGGAACATTTACTGCAATTCCAAGTAACTATAGTTATACCTTACGGACATATGTTTCTATTAAATAGAAAATTTGCAAACGACAATTGTCTTATATGAAACTAAGCTAAAATTATAAAATTACAGAAATATATAAGACGTTTTCTTTCCTAATATAAGGGCAGTAAAATACTTTTATATTAAATAAAGCACATAGATATACAAAGAAATTATTTTTTTTAAATCAATTCAAACACATCTTAGGTACATGTAATAAATACCTTTTGAAGATATAACGACCTTGTGCGGGAGTTTATAAAAATGTTTTTGATGTTGTCGTTACTACAATTGAAAGGTTTCTTAGAAAAGTAATATATCATCATTATTGTAATAGCAGAAAAAATGACAGCAATGTTCATGTCAATGTAAATGTATTATGATAAATGATGTACACATTTTTATGATGGTTTTACTAAGATGCCATTCATTTTAATTAGTATTTGGTTTAAATGATTTTTTAAAAATCGTTTAGGAAGTACAGTACGTAGATTGCTTAAAACGGTAGTTTGTTGGTCATGTAATGAGGTGAAGATCTTCTCATTTGATAATTCTAACCGTACTAATCTTTATTTGAGTGATTGTAACAGATTCAAATTATTGTAGTACTAAAAAACCGTTGGTTGTAGGTTATTTTTTAGAATATTGTTAATGTAAGCACTTTAAACAACAAACATATTTGAATTTTTAATTAAAAATAAAAATAAAGATACATTTTTTGCGTTATACAATTTATCCATTATACACAAATGTCTATAATTTTGTAGCCGTCAGAGTATTTTTAAACACTTATAATGCATTCAAGACAATTGTTAGTAATGAGATCCTCACGTTTTACGCCGGAAGATAGAAGAATTCCACAGCAAATGGATCTAGATTGATGTTGAATTACAATGATTAACCATTCAACGTTAAGATGTAGTAATAACTGTATACTATTTTTGTGTTTACCTGATCTATATAACAACCCATCCATACAGTAGAACTAAGTTTTAAAAAGATTATGAAGTTTTTAATGACAATATATAAGTCAAAGTAAAACTAGGTTAAAGTTTGATAGTAAAAAAAATGATAATTTTAATTACCACGCAGAAAAAACAAATTTTTTATTATAAATGTATAAAACATATGATTTTGTGTCATATCTTTTAATGGAAATCGGGATTAATATAAGGACGATTGTCTACTATTTTAACTGTTTTTTTAAATGCCGTTTAAGGTGTAAGTAATAAATAATATACAGTATTGGCTTTTAATAAACGCATAAAACCCAATTTCGTACAACTTTCTAAATTAAAATCCTACTCATTCAAGTTTTACTGATTATTTGCAAACTAAAGTTCAACATTTCTTAAATATAATTAACTGTGATCTCACAGAAAACCGCTACGTACATAGAAGATACCGAGCTTGCGGAGGCTTGGAGATGTTAATGCTCGCATTAGTAAGAAACCTCTCAGAGTCATGAGATAGCAATGCACTTTTAATAAAAAGTAACATTAAATTGTTACTCTTGTTTTAATTGAATAACTGAATAATTGCAAGTTGAATATTATTAACGTTTCCTTATTTCAGAACGTGTGTAATTACTATTACAAAATTAGGTACGTTTAATAATAACATTAAACGTTTCAAAGATTTTTTAGATTGATACGATTATTATAAATAGTACCGTTATAGATGTAAAGATTTGATTAGAAATAAAATGATTTAAAGTTAAATAATCACTCGCGTTCTTTCTTTTTTAATTTTTTTGTGGGTGCTATTGTGACAAAACTGGAATTTAGAAGTTAATCATGTAAAAATAGTAACGGTGTTATAAACTAAATAAAAAATTGATTAACGGTTGATGTCAAATGTAAGAACTATGAACTAATGGTTTTATCCCGTTCTATGTACTTAAATACTTATTATCGGTTTTACATCAAATATTTTACTTACAACTAATGCTGTTATTATCGACGGAAAAATTGGTTATAATAATTAAAGAGCGTTGTAACTATTTCTTAAGCGTTACTATTTATTAATTTATTTTCACGTTGATGCTATTAATACAGTATTAATTGCACCAGTTTTTGCTGTAATATGTAACTCTAAAATCATGAAGTTTTACCTATAAATAAAAAATCTTCTATGTAATTAATTGATTTTACGAGTGCCTACTGTTTTTTATATTACCTAAAAATAATTTTAGCTTATTGTATTTTTTTGGTTAGTTAAAAATATATTTTCAATTGTGAATGTTACGTAAATCTAAACAATTTTAACTGTAGATTAAACACATACATTTTGTAAATACATTTATAACTAAATGATTTTTAAAACTACAACAGTAATACGAGAATCCAAGATTTTTAATTTTTTTATTATTACAGTATCAAATGTGACGCAAGTTAATGATTAATCATATATCATCTCTAAGTTAACTTGCAGCTTGACTTACATTCGTTTTTTGCTATTAAAATTTTAATACAAATGCATTCTTTAAATGTTTATTACGATATGTATGGGTAACAAATAGTTGTTTAATATAGCTATTACTCAAGCTAATATTTTATTTTTTGTAGTAAAATGTCTATTTTCAACAGAAAACCTGAAATTTTGAATGAAAAATGATTTCGATTCAGATTTTAAAATGCTAATCATAAATTAGAAATTTATTAACAAATACTTAAATTAAAATCAAGTGTTACAGTACTATTGTAATTTGGAATTTATTATACAAAACATTTATTTTTAAAAATATAAAAATAGTTTGAAAAATTTTATATATCTGTTATTCCAATTGTTTGATTGTAGATTGCTTATTTTTCTGTCTATGATTTATTTCTATCGTGTTTTTTCTCATTATTCGTACAATTTTGTTTTCTTCCATCCTTATTAAGTGGCGATATTTCAATTTTTTTCGACAGAATGTCTATGATTGCATATCGAGTTATTATTTTTTGTTGTGTTATTTATTGCGTCAGCTAACAGTGTATTTGCTTCAATCAAACATTTCTGTTGATAGTTATAATTGATTCTTATAATAATCTGAACTTTAAAGCCATATATCATTGCTGTTTCTAGCGTTGTGTTAACTTTTTCGTCTTTATTGTTTGTGTTATATTGTTGTTTCACTGTATAAACCAGAAAGCTTTCATTAAATTTTTCTTTATTGTATCTTTATGGTTTTTTTGTCTTTACTGTTTAATAGTGATAAACATTCGAATTAGTAAATATTATTATTTTGTTTTTTTATGTCAATGTCTGGTCTTCTATCTACGATAACTATGAAGGCTGATCACTTTGCTCCGCCCCTGACTCACGCTAGAAGCTTACAAGTCTGCACCTGTTGAATCGTGTCTACTGTAGAAGCCTGAATTTGAGAGAGTCACATCTCAGTATCAAGATGGATCGTGTTCAGCCACGAGCGATGATTAAATATGTGCGTTTAAAAGTGACCCTAACGTAAATTCATAATGATTTGGTGGATACATTAGGGGAATCTGCAGTATCATATAACATAGTGAAAAAGTAGTGTCGTGAGTTTAAATGTGGTAGATAGTCGTGTACAGACAAACACGCAGGTGAAGCTCCCACAACCGCTACCACACACAAAAATGTTAAGAAAGTCTATGGTCTTGTGTTGCAAGATCGACGTGTGACTATTAGATAAATAGCTGAAGATAGTGGTTTCTCATACCACATAGTACATAATATACTTACAGCCGAACTAAACATAAAAAAATGTTTGCAAGACGGGTACCACGAGTGTTAACAGATGCACACAAGCAAACCCAAAAAAATATTTGCAGTCGTCTTTTAACGCAATATAGACAAAACAAAGAAAACTTTCTTGCAAGATTAATAACAATAGATGAGTCATGTATCCATCACTATGATGTAGAGACTAAAATGCAGAGTAAGGATGTTACGTAAATTTCTTAAACTAAAGACGTAACAATCCCAGGTTCAAACTATAAAAGAAACCATACGTTCGAAACTAAAAATATAATTTCAAAAAGAAACGTACACAGACGTAGTAGAACCCAAAACACAAATTAATAATAATTAAATTTAAAAAAACGATTACGGTTACTAATGTTTATCCAAATTAATTAAACAAAAAATTAATCCCGATCAGAATCGATTCATCAGGGTTACAAAAGAACGATAATTGCAATTTAAAATTATAGTAACATAATATAACATTAGGCCGTAAGCGTAAATAAAATAAAACCTGTACGTAAACGTCGTCACCTCGAAGACAGGAAAATCGTATGCGTTTGCCGATAAGTCTTGACGACTCCGCTCGGATAAATCGCTATCGAGGGCAACAGAAAACCGAACGTAAAACACCTACAAGAATTTTCGAATTATAAAAGATATTCACAAAGATACGCACCAAATCTTACCGAGAAATTTCGGTGTTTAAACTAAATAAAAATGTTATTTAAGAACAACCCTTAGGACTGTATAGTAATTAACAGCCTGACCTGCGGAAACAAAACAAGGATCAGTATAAAATAAGAAGAGAAAAATAACTCTTACCGAGTGGTCGATAAGTTAAATCCTGGATAAAAAATCCGAATAAATCGTAAGTATACTAATTCCAACAAAATTCCCAATAGTTATACTTTAATTACTTCTCTGGAGCAAAAATCTCGAAAACCCGAATTTTGCAACCTTAAGCAAAAATTAGCTCCAGAAAATATCCAGGCAACTTTCTTAAATGACCGCTCACGATCGTCTCCTCGAAGTGCCCACACTGTCCGACTCACTTATCGCCAAAAGCGGCGCGAAACACGGAAAATACCTCAGGGTCATGAATTGAATAAATAATAATTTTTGAACCAAAATTAAATAAAATGTAACGCAAAATTTGCATGTAACAAGGAGTGGAAACATCAAGGTTCACCACCGCCGCAAAGATTCAACATGAAACCTTCAGTAGGAAAAGTCATGCTATCCGTATTTTGGGATGCTAAACGCGTAATTTTAGTAGATTACCTGCAAGAGAAATGCATAATTACAGATGTTTATTATGCCAACTTAGTTTCAAAATTATGTGACGCGACAAAAAAACTTGGAGGAAATTGCGCAAAAGAGTTCTCTTGTATCAGGATAACGCACTCAGTCACAGATCCGCCATTGCAACAGCCGCAATAGCTTAGACAGGTTTCGAATTAGTTGAGCATTTGCCATATTTGCCAGATTTGGCCACTCGCAATTACCGGCTATTTCCAAAACTTCCGTGATAAACGTTTTTTTTTGGATAATCAAGTTATATGTGCGGTAGAACAGTGGCTTGCAAAGGTTGAACAATCTTTTGTTCGAGACATGCTAGAACATCGATGGGAAAAATGTGTTAACTTTAATGGAGATTATATTGAAAAATAAAAATGAAATTTATGCCAATTTTGATTATAAGTAGGTCAGGAGAGGAGCAAAGAGATCAACTCTTGTATGTATTGTGTTTTTTATGTGTTTAGATTACCCTCTATTTTAGATACTTATCTGTTAAATTGTTGATTATGTATTTCGTTTGTTGTTGGTCTTTTGCTAGAACTATTTAATCGTCCACACAAAGAATGGTATAAATGTGATGTGACGAAATGACGTTTCCGTTTTTACAATTGATTTGATTTGTAGATTTTTTTTGTTTTTAAACTTTTAAATTTTAAAGCAAATTTATAATTTTGACATGGAGTTTATTTCTATACTTAAAGTTCTTTTTGTATAGTTTTTTCGTAGATAATGTTAGAAAAAATCATCAATAATTTTTGTTGTCATTTTTGTTTCCTTTCTTAGGAAGGAAATTTATGTACAGAATTTTCTAATTAATATTTCAAATCTTATCTCAAATCAAACAGTTATTGAAAATAACATATTATTTCTAGTAATTTTATAGTTGCTGGATAGGCAGATTACCTCGCCCGGACGCCTTGTTGTTTTTTATTTTTTTAGTGCTGTTTTAATTTTTATCGCAGTCATAATTCTAATTTGATGTTTATATATCTGTTGCGATGTTTTGTTAGTAGCTTGTTGTATTAGTATTTGTGCTCAAATATTTGTATAGTTTATATTTTTTAATGTTATGCCTAGTGCTAATACTTGTTTTACTATAATTGTTTTTCATATTTTTTTAACCACTCGAAATACACCAGGTCTTGTTTTCTTTGATTTGTCTACACTAATACATAAATATATATGTACGCGTTATAGTTTTAGTGTTTGTATTTGTATTTCTTTGATTTTTGTGTTTTTTATGAGGTATGGAACCACCGCCAGGATCCTTTATCTAAGCTTAAAATCGACAACAGCCGCAATATTTTATTTATAGATTCTTGAAACTTCAGGCTTTTAATAGTGATCAAATAAAAAAAATGTTGCTTTAAACACATTTTAACATTTTTTTAGTTTGAGTTTTTATTGTTATGTTTGTTGACAATTACTCATGAATTATGTACATCTGCTATGTTTTTTCTAGCTACTTATAGTAATTTTTGCAAATTTTGCATTTTTATTTCTTTTATAACCAAAATAGATATTTCTAAATGTTTATAGATTTTAATTATATCTGTGCGTGTATTCAAATAATTAAAAGGAAAACTTCCGTTATGTAGTTACCAATTAATTTTAAAACTATAAAAAAGTGGTATTACTTAATTTGGACTTTCCAAATCTATATATGCACTTCAAAAATATATTTCAAAAGGTCAACTAATTGTTCTGCTATCTATCAACATGTAAACGTCAATAATTTTATGTTCAATCAAGCAAGAATAAACCGTTATATCCGACGATCTTTACATAATGCAAAAACTTTTACTATTACGTTTTGGTTCAGTTATTCAATTTTAACAGAATTTAGTCTATTATTTTTTAACAAAGTTAAAAAAACTATTTTTTTGTTTATTAAATAATACTTAGAAAAATTATAGTACATCCTTCTATAGTGTTAATTACATGCGTTCCGAAAATCGTTAAAATAGAATTATTTGTTTGTGTAAGTTATAAAGTTTAAACCTCATCGATACACTGATTGGTACTGAAAACATTTATTTACTTGTTCAAGTAGAATAACTTTGTAGATTTATTTCTTTAAGAAAACTTATTTGACAGTTACCTTTGTTTGTCGTACTAATTCGTACATTGACATTTTTAGGTGCACACTTGCTATTTTTATTTTGAATTAACATTCCTTATAGATTTATACAAACAATTGAAATTACCTTATGACAAACTATTAAAATACAGTCATAACTATACATAGCTAATGTTTAACATTCACTTCACACAGTATGTGCCTAACCGCACAAATGTATTCATCTTAATTTCATATTCTTGTAGAGTTGAGTTACAATAAAAAATTCTATATGAATGACTCACAAGTATTTTACATAATTTTACTGAACTTGATGTGTTATGACATTTTACGAATAATAAAATGAGCAAACAAAGTGTGTCACCAATTCGACTGCGTTATTTGGATTATGAAAACTGATATTAGATGTCTTTTCGCATCAAAGCATAATTGTACCTTGATGCATTTTAATAATACCTCAAAGAAATTACTTCAGGAATGTTAATTTTTATGAACTTGTAATTACGCTTTATTAATCATTTATAAATCTCGGCAACAGAATGATTACACAGGTTATGAAGCAATAATAAATCGTTGAGGATCAAGAATAATTTTATCGCTAAGGATAAATGTGATCTTAAAAGTAGAGACCGTAAAAAATTACAGTAATGTGTTTACTAAGTTATAACATTACTCGATGTACGGCTGGGATAAAAAGATTTTTAATAAATAAAGAATTTGATTATAAAAATTTGATTTAGACACGTTTATATATAACGTCAACATTAGTAAATTAACATTACAAAAATTAAATTATAGTTTGAGAAAATGTAGTTCAAAGCGATTGCTAAATTTCACAAAAAAAATACAGGTGTTAAAACGGACTGTAGAAAATAAAACTTTAAAAAATAATAAAAATAATGAAAATATTGCACATTTTAACAGGTAACAAAGATAGTATGAATATTATCTGTATCAAGCGCATTGTGTCTTAAAATATTACTTCTAGGAATTAATTGCATTTAACTAAAAAAAACATAATGAGACTGTGACTAAAACGCTATTTTTTATGTACCACAGATTTGCATAGATATTAAATGAAATTACTTCTATTTATGATTAACTGGGAGATTAAGCTCAAAAGTATTCTAAATGAATTGGTGACCGTTTTGTTTTTACTTTTATACTGATAACAAATAACTAATACTAAAATTACTTTATCTGTATTTAGATCCAGAAAAATTAACAAATTTAAACTAAAAGCGTTTTAATTCCTTTTAGTAAGAAATGCAAAAATTGATTTTTAAACATTAAACGAACATAGTATTTTTTTTGTATTGGTTCAAGTTTTTTATTGTATATATCACCTAAAAAAGGATTTTACTTTTTTAACTGCCAACTGCTAGTTTTAAACATCATTATTGAAGTGCAACTACCTGTTGAAAGTATTAATTGATGTAAATTAAAATATTCAACATACACGCTTCTTATGTAATAATAACCATTAACTTATAAATAGTTGCTAATAGTTACATAATATCGCTAAAGCTAATTAAACTTTTTCAGTATTATCGTTTTATGGCAGATATCTTTTCTTTTAGATGTAAAACTAAGGTTAATAAATATTCTTTAGTGAATATTACAAAAGTTTAACGTTTTATGACAAAGCCTTGTATTGACAATCAATTAGTGTTTTTGTTAGTAAACAGATTATTATTTTAAAACCAACTGGTAATTATTCGATTAAATCGAAAAACGCAATTCATTCTAATATTGTTCCGGTAATTGAAAAGAGCTGACTTCCGTTTATCTCATCTCCTGTTGCCTTGCAAATGAAAACAAATACATTTAAAAACTAAGGATTACTGAAAAACAATATCATTTTAAAATACATTTACAATAAAAAAAAAGATTTATCGTAGCTAAAATTACTGTTATAAATGTAATAAAATATAATAATTAATTTGTTGCAGGTGTCTTTCAAACATGTTTGAGCTATTCATTTAAGTCAATAGTAATCTGCAAAATTAATATACGGTAAGTAGACCTAAATAAAAAAGATAAGAAATAGATGATATCATTCAGTTCTACTACTAATTTTTGTTATATTGTGCAAATTATTTTCAACTATCTTTAAACAAAACTCTTTATTTATTTTTCTTGATTAAGAAATAAGTTTAACCTACAAGGCAGAAGTGTAGAGCGGCTAGAAACTTGTTTAATAAAAGTCTACGTCCACAACTTATTTTATCAATGTAGTTGAATCAAATTATATATTTTTCAATGTCTAGTAACTTGTTCGCAGTTGTTTTTAATACAGCGCGCTGCCTACTGTGTATGGAGATTTGATCGTAAATTTTAGCTAGAGTATTAAATAAGCATAGGCTGATTATCTTACAGTCTCATAAAGTTACCACTCGATAAAAATATAAAGGGTGTAATGTAAGACTTAATTTAAAAGTGTCATATAATCTTTGATTTCTATATTGCTAAAAACTGAAATAAAAACGATAAAACTACAAAATGTTGATTATTGTTTAGTTTAGTTTAATTACGTATATTCACAGACTAATAAAATACTAGACTGACCGTGTCTATGTATGTATGTAGAGAGTCTTCTCACCACTAGTGTATTTTGCCTCCCAACTTCAGATTCTGCCATCTGGTAATAAAATTAACAAACTAAGGTCCAATCATATGGGATTTATACTTGTATTATAGGGTGTGTCCGGTTTTACATTTTTAGCGTTAGTTATTCTAAAAGATATTTATAAGATAAGTTTACATAACCATAGGTAATATAAGTAGGTTAGAAAAGCATCTCAACGAAAAAATATTAAACCATGTTTGCGCAATCTAGTGCACATCAACATTTGAGCTTTGCGAGAAAATGTTTAAATTTAACTTGATTTTATTTAAGTTTATTTTGTTTCCCAAATTTTTACATTAATTATTTCTATTAAACAATAAAAATTTAGTTAACAACAGTAAATAAAATTAGAATTTCACAAATTAAACAGCACTACTATGTATAAAATTTTGTTTGTTTTTATACTTTCATTACTTTTTATACCAATTTTTCTTCAAGCTAATCTTGAACAAAAATTGGATTTTTACATATTGTAGAGCAAGTATCCTTACTCAAAAGTATTGTATTAACACATTTACTAAAATAAAACAAAATTGAATACAAACATTTAAAAAAAAACAGGTAATGTTTGTTTATGCTCACAAGTAAAAGTGAACTGCACATGATGTTTTAAACATAAAACTATTAATTTTTTACAAAAATATGTTTTTAACAAATACTTTGGTTCTATTTCTAAATTCAAAAAACTCTTAATTTGTAGTAATGAAGTGTCATTCGACTCTTTGCAATTTGCTCCAACTGAATAGGCACTGACAAAATTTCTAATTAATAACTGTAGATAGCTATAAACGATGGTAAATACGTTGAGTTAGTTTAACACCCGCGAATTTCAAAATATGCTTTGAATTATTCGTCGGGATAAAACCACAACGTAAAAAGACATTGGGGGTGAGCAATGTCAATGCAATTGTGTAAACGCCACCAGAGTGAACTACTAAACAGCTGTTTCGCCCTTTTGGGGCTCATCAGTAGTAGGAGATACACTCTAATGTTGTTCCCACAATTGCATTGACGCCCTTTATAGCTATCTACAGTTAATTTTAATCACATAGTAAATTTATACTATGAGATGGCTCTGCCATCAAACACTTGTGAATGCTAATTAATAACGTTTTAAAAACGTTTTAAAATTTATTACAGCTTGGATTTTGACCTCTTTGTTGTCAAGCTTGATCAAAAAAAGTTTACAAAGTCTTGGTTGACAGATCTAAGCCAAAAAATGGAATCCTTTTTTTTGAAAATGATTCCATAAATCAATAAATTCATCAAAAGTATGAATCCAATTACTAAGAGATGAAAGGATATGTATTTCAGTTCTTTTTGAAAATACATATGTTTCATCTCTTGAATGGTTTGTCTCCAATAACTAAGATACGGCGATTTAAGTGACACAGCGCTACGTAATGGTTTGCCAATGTGTGGTATTTTGATTCCTCCATTAACGCTGTCCATTACATTATCCAAGTTTTTAATTAATGTAACTGTTTTTTTTGCACGCTCATCCATTGCCACTTGTCCATCAATACTTGTTCCATCTAAAATAAAGATTTAAATTATGACTATATTAATTAACTTACTATTTCATGCCATATATGTTATTGCAGCACCCATAGAATGACTAAATACTATAGCGTAGCTATAGACATTTTCATTTCTTTAAGTTTTTGTTTAATTACATAAAAATCTGTATTTTTTGGCAACAGTCGTATGTTATTACTAGCTACAGCAATGAAATATATATTTTCAACATCTTTTCATTTAACTGTGACCCTCTTGGTGCCAAGTTTTTATTTGGGAGATTATTACAAATCCGTTTTATTAAATGAATTTATATATCATCGGTGTGTTGTCTACAAGAATGCACTTTTTTGGAGTTTTTTCATACATCAAATATAATGCTCTTGCGTCTTGTATCATGCTATTCACTGCTGCTTGATATTTAAGTTACTAGTTTTTGTAGTACCCTTGCAATATGTATAAGAAATTGGTTGTTTCCACTTCTTAAAATTTCTCCTAACCATAAATGCAAATACATGATCAGCTAAGTTTAGAGAATTTCCACTTTCAAAACCATTAAATTTATCAATACGTTTATTGTACGTGATGCTAGGCATCAGTGACAACTCATCAAAGATTAGGCTGCAGAATTTATCTCTAATAGATAAATTTTTAGCAGATGATTTTAAATCGTCAATCTACCGGAATTCTATTTAACAATGTCAATAATGTTTTACGACTAGGTAGTGTAAACAATTTTGACATGAACCTATAAGCTCTTTCTGATTTTTTTATACAATACTAAAGCATTTATTTTTTCTTTACATGTGAAACCATAGCCCTTGGGGTGATTTTTTTTCTAGCAAGTTGTCGTAAACAGAAGTTGCAAACCTAACTTGTTTAACAAATTACCAGATTGCTTGGCAAGTTTCAAGCGCTCGCGGTAACTTACAATCTTCTTTTTGCTGATATTTGCAAGTCGTTTATATATTTTTGGGCATGCTCATACTGTCGTTTTGCTTTAGGTGTTAGATTGACTGATGTGTAACATCCACAAAACGCAAAAAATTACAACCTTTACAGTCTTTACCACCAAATTAATATTAATAACAACCTGCTGTAGAAGTTGATGTAGTAGATGAAATGTTATCAGTTAATTGGTTGATAAGAATATGCAGAATTGATGTTACTTACTGATGTTATTAGGAATGTATAAGCTAAGCAATGATGTTTGTTTGATGTACGTATTAGATGCATAATCACTTTTTTGAAAATGTATGTAACACGCTCGTTGAGATAAATATACTGTTGTTGGATTTAGAGTATTCAATTTACTAAAATTACAGGTAATGTATCATTAATATCGTTTTAAATAAATTATCACTAATCAGGTTGAAATAAATATGTTAAGTTTGCGAAAAATTTAAAATATATCAGCAACTTTTATTAGGTTTTGTTACTATAATTACAGAGATTTGTAATATACAAAATAGACTAAAGGTAAAATCTGTAAATATATTTAAAATTGAAAAGGTGCCATCTGTAGAGATTTGTACATTAACATTTCGTTGTAATAACTAAGTTTATTGAAGTTCGCACACCGTGTATATAACACCTAAAAAAATAACAACTAACGATTAATGATTATCAACACTTAAAAAAATGCACTTGTTTATATACTATCAATTATGTTTGTACTTTTGCTTCAATTTGAATATTTGTCCTATTTTGTCGCAATTTACTCAAAATAACTAAATCATAACTTCTTTCAATTGAATTGAATGAAAACCGATTCATATATGTAAGAATAGAAACATTTTTTTATTTTGTATTACATTCCTGTAAACAGCTGTAAATATGAAACAAGTGGGCTATTTTTTTAAATAACCATGAAACGACCTTGAAGAGACGAGCGATAACAATTTACCAGATATAAACATATTTGGAACGTCATGTAAATCAAAAGTAAATGACATTGGTTGTTCTGCAAAATCTAATTATTGCGGTTCTGTTGTGTTTTGTAAATATAAAACGTACCCTTTTTTGTTTGTTTTGTTTATTTTAAATATAAATGAAACAAAAACACGTTGTGTAATAAACCTAATGGCCTACAGAGGCTAGGTTTTTTGAGCTCAAACACGGTGGTTTCACTTTTAGTTTTTCTTTAAAAAATTGATAAAATTAAATTTGCTTTTATTTTTTTGCTCGAAAACGAATGAAATGAACAGTTTTTAACTAATTATTGAAGCACTTTTCTACAATGAATATGAATCTGTTTTATAGCGGCAGTTTTGAATTTGAAAAATGCCGAATATGATTTTCGTTTCTGGTTTTAACAATGGCATAATATATATATATATGTCTTAAATACTTATTTTCTTCATTTAAAAATGACATTTTTCTGATGAAAATGTTTGAAAAAACTTAATTACTTACGTGTCAAACAACGAAATTTCGCTAATTAAATTAAATTAAATTTTATTTCTAAAACATTCTGCAAAACTTGGTTTTTCAAAAGTTGCTTCAAAGTAAAGATTAAAGCGAATTTTATTTGAAAATACACAAATTCAAAATAGCAGCTATAAGAATAAACACTTTAACATTACGGTTAAAATCTGTTATTTTTACCGGTTTAAGAGTGAAAAAATAATTTTTTTACAATAATTCGAAAACCTAAAAATGTAAATTTGCCACAATTTTATCGATTTCCGTCTTTTATCATAATCGATGTTCTTCATGCTTGAGCACGAAAAATGGACACTGCATATGAAATTCCAGTTAATAATAATAAAAAGACAGTAATAAATAAAATATTACACTAAAAACATTTATTTTCTTTTTTCAAAGTAAGTAGATTATGAAAAAAAATACATGATAGCGTAGAACAACATTATATAACTGATATACAAAAAAATTAAAATAAATCAATGCAATCACTTTCTAATAGATCTCTATAATATTTAATAACAATAATTTCTGTGAGATTTTTTGTGTTTTTTATTCTTGGAATGTGTTTTTATTGGGTGTTTATGCCTACTAGTTTTTTCCGGGAATTTTTCTCCTGATTGTTTTCCTGTTTCGAGTGCCGTTAAGGTTTTGTTGTTTTGCTAAGATAATTCTTAGTTGACTTGAAGGTTTGTGTAAGCGAAAGATCTAAATAATATACTAGATAAGTATACTAGTGAAAAATTGTCATTCGTATTAAAACATAATTTATCTACGCAAGTATTTACTATTTATAATGTAATGTTTACAGATTTGACACGTATATATAAGCTATAAACTTTATCTTAGTGGCAATGGGCGATGGTATAACATTAGTATAGATTCAAACGATTCCAGCTTGTCTAGCTTTTCGCAATTATTTGAGAAAATTATAGTAACAAAATACACATTATTAGCTCATTTTAAAGTCATAAAAGTCTTTGGAGAGTAAGTTATCAGCTTGTTCTTTGCTTAAGCAATAACTTATCTAGTATATTGCAACGCTGAATTAGTTAAAATGCAAACTATTTATTATAGTTTGCTCTCCGTGACCCTAGATCAATTTCGCTACCTTTTGAATAAATTGCGTTTGCATTAAGAATTTAAGAATTTTTGCAATTGTTAATTAATAATCAAACAATTTTTAGAATTTCTTTGGAGGGTCATTAACCAAATGACCTAACAGAGAAGCCACCACTGATTCAAAGGATACTTCCCTTCGATGAGTGTTAAATAGAAAAAATAAGCGGAAAGTTCATGACCAATTTTTCAATTAAATTTGTTTAATAATTTCAATCGCATTTCTGGTCTTAAATCAGTTCTTTGGTGTGAGTATCTAATGTATGATGGGCAATGACAGACTTTGTTATTTATAGTTGAAGTGTCTGCCAAATGTCGTCTTGTTTTTGGATAAATACTTTTAGATTTGAGTTTTCTTGAAGCCGTTACTTGTAAAAAGTTTCTTGAGATAATGGATGATGATACAAATTTAGATGAATATATAGATCTGTCCATTCATTTTTTATAAACGGAGTGTAACTTTATAGTTGTGTTTTTTTAAACTTGTTCTTCAAACGTTTGTAATTTGCAATAGATAGAAAAGTTGCTACAACATCTATCTGTTTACCATTACTATTAGAACTAGGCAAATTCAAAAGTCATTTTTGTTAACTAATTGTTTCAATAAAATTTATTTTCTTTATAAAGCATTCACTTGAGTTAATATGAAACACAGCTAACAAATGCTCATTGAGTGTCTTGGGTAATACATATATACTTTAAATGGTAGAATTTATTCTTAAATACCTGTTCTGATTTATGTTATTTATCTACTGTATTTGTAATAACCGTTAACAAAGTTGTATAACTTAACATTTATTTATAAAAATAATTTTAAAACATGATTTTTTGGTATTGTTTTTTTTACAATTTGCGTTTTATTTTTTGGTTTATTTAAACTTTTTGATTATATTCTATACAGTTAATTTACTATTAAACTAACCGTTAAATTTAGTGTATTTTTTAATATAATTAATAGTTGTATGTAAAAAACTAGTTCTGCTTGCATATGGTATTTACTAAAATGGTTTATGATGTTATAACATTTATTTAATTAATTTAACGAGTCTAACTAAATCATTTGTTAAAATTGTAATTGTAATATTTTTATATTTAATGAAAACCAATGACATAAGTTCATTGCAAACAGATACTGCCAAAAGCTTAGAAATAAGCTTAATTTTCTTTGATTTGTTAGAATGCGTATTAACATGTTGCATCACTTTATAGTACTTGTTTAAAAAAAAAGTAGTAGAAAGTAGTATTTGTATAATTCTACTTTATTTTATTACTAGAAAAGCTATTATTATAATAAAAAAATATAATTAGTGGACTAGTATCGTGGAGGTCGTCTTTTTAACAGCGTCGCAAGGCCACATATCAAGGTTTTTTTTAAATACGTGTGTGACATACATTGTACTGTTTTAGTACATAAATTAAATGTAAGTATTATTAAATAGCAAATTATCAAATTTCAATTGATCAAGTAAAGCTTATTAAAAATAATTAAAAGTAACACGAGTGAAAATGAAAGTTCTTTGCACATTAGCGTGTTATATTGAGGTCAGGTATCGTATTCGGTAATACTAACTTTCATTTTTTAGTAGATGTTATTTATTTGCAATATTAATTATGCTGTACGATGAATTATAATATTGCATAATGCAACGTTTGATCTTTAATTACATTTATGATTTTATAGCTTTATTGTTACTGATTTTTAATTAAATTAAAATTTATATTTTTATATGCGATAAAGGTAAACTTTCTACAGCGCACCTAGAACTGTGAAGTAAGAGCACAAGTAAGGTTCAATATGTATTTATTCATGTAATAGTAGCATCTTGAAGTTTTCATAAGCACATTCTTTTGATAGAAGCTTTTATGTATCACATAGGTATAAATACGCATGTTTAGGAGCGTAGAAAGTGTTATTTTTTCTTTTGGTAAATAACAATTTTTTTAATGAATAATAATCAATAAATTTGACACATAAGAACAACGTACAAGGACAATTAATGCCTATTCAACAATAATGTAGCTGTATACCTGTATACATGCAAAGTAATTGTTGTTATCCTTGAACATAAATGGAATTGTGACATTTTTATTTCCGAAGAGTTGATATTGTAACGTTCGTTTTAGTTGTATGCTTTCACAAACTTACCTGCTATTTAAAAACTTACTGCAAAAGACTGATGCATTAGAAAGTAAAATAAATTGTTTAAGAATTATTAATTAGGTACTTCATAATTAATTAAACATTTTTTATAGTTTATTTACGTTTAACATGAAAATAGAAATAATATATTTATATTAATTTGTAATAAAGACTCATAAATGTAATGACTACATTTTTTTTTAGCAAAGTATTATGAACATTACTGAATCCATATTGATAGATTCGACAATTTTTTATTTATATCATGGATTTTTTGAAATTTTAATTAAGCATACATTTTTATGGAACGCCGTTTTGCTTTTTATTACTAAATTTAATTCCGTTGCATTCAAACAAACTTCAATTTTTATTAAGTTTATTTTTATGTTTGTCTATTTATTTTAGTACATTTAAATAGTTTGTTGAACAAACTTAACACATTTAAATTGTTAAATAAAAACGTATTTATTGATGCAATACAATTTGCTCAAAATTTCTAACAATCATATTAAAAACTTTAATTTAAACTGAGAAAAAAAGTATATGAACAAACATTTTAATTCATGTAACACTTTTTATATAACAAACAAAAAATAAGAATCATTTAAATTGTAGAATTAAAATGCATTTCGAATTAAAATGTTACATGAATTAAAATGTTTGTTGATAATTTTAATTCTTCAATTTTAAATCAAGAACAAAATTACCAACAAACATATTAATTCTGAATTAAAATGTTTGTTGATAATTTTAATTCTTCAATTTTAAATCAAGAATTAATTTTACCAACAAACATATTAATTCTGAATTTAAATGTTTGTTGATAATTTTAATTCTTCAATTTTAAATCAAGAATATTTTTTTTCAACAAACATATTAATTCTGAATTAAAATGTTTGTTGATAATTTTAATTCTTCAATTTTAATTGGCGCTGTAGGTTGCGGAGGTTGTGAGTACTCTAACCAGTGGTAAACTTGCACTATAGTTTGGTTAAAGTACTCACAACTTCCGCAACTTACAGCGCCAATTAAAATTGAAGAATTAAAATTATCAACAAACATTTAAATTCAAAATTAATATGTTTGTTGGTAAAATTAATTCTTGATTTAAAATTGAAGAATTAAAATTATCAACAAACATTTTAATTCAGAATTAATATGTTTGTTGGTTATTTTCTTCTTGATTTAAAATTGAAGAATTAAAATTATCAACAAACATTTTAATTCATGTAACATTTTAATTCGACATGCATTTTAATTCTACAATTTAAATGATACTTATTTTTTGTTTGTTATATAAAAAGTGTTACATGAATTAAAATGTTTGTTCAGATACTTTTTTTCTCAATTTAAGTTAAAGTGTTTAATATGACCGTTAGAAAATTTTGAGCACAATATATTGCATTAGTAAATGCTTTTTTAGCTAACAATTTAAATGTGTTAAGTTTGTTTAACAAACAGTTTTAATGTATTAAAATAAATAGACAAACATGAAAATAAACCTAATAAAAATTGAAGTTTGTTTAAAATTGTAGCAAAACAAATTTAGTATTTAATAGTAAAACAATAAAATAACTGAAAGATTTAATTGAAATATATAATATTGAGTTTTACCACATTTAAAATGTTAGTTTAAAAAACTTGATGTTTTTAACTGTTGGTTGATTTAAAATGTTACTTGAATAAAAATATACGTTGAAAATAAACGAAGCAACATTAGAAATCAATGAATTTTTATGAATGAATATAAATGCTAAACTAATTTTTAACAACTTACATTATAAATGATAGAATTAAAATGTTAGTTGATAATTTTAATTCGTCGCTGTGATCGGTGGTAACTTTTGAAACTATTTCAGTATACGGAAATACATGTACATGGTAGTTCTAAATGACGCCACCGATTGAAGCGACCAATTAAAATTATCAACTAACATTTTAATTCTATTATTTAAAATGTTAGTTGCTAAAAGTTATTCTAACATTTTAATTTATTCGTGAAAATTCGAGGGTTTATAATGTTACTTACTTCAGTTTTAACATTTATTTTTATTCAAGTAACATTTTAAATCAACTTACAATATACTACCCTAAAGTTTTTCAAATCAAAATTTAAATTGTAACAAACATTTTTAATATGCACAAGAAGTTATTTTATAAGTTACGTATAAAAACGGTCAATAAAAAGTAAAACGGCGTTCCATACATTTTAGTCTTTGTTTAGAAATTTAAACCTACAATTTGTGAATGTTAAAATTGTTTTAAAAAGCGTATTTATATACGCAAATAAAACCTTGTTTTTAGTTTATATAATGAAAATACACTTATTAATTGTAAATGAAAATAAACATTTCCATAAAAAAGTTACTTTTAAATACACGAACACAAATAATAATATTTTAATTAGTCAATGTATTTTTAGTTGATAGATACTGATTTTTATAATCAGTTTAAATTCTACAAAAGCACGTCATTGATTTCTTTTTGTTTCTCTTGTTATATTTTCTAGTTTCCCACATTTTGTGAAATTAAATTTGTAGACGATTTAACGTTTCTATACTTATTTTTGAAAGTTAATTATAATTTAAATTAGACTAGGAGCTAAACATTAAAACAAAATATACCTAAATTATTTTTCCGTTACATAGTTTAGTTGTGGTTCTATTTTATCTAAAATGCATTGTTTTGCTGAAATCTAGGTATACGTTATATTAGATTTTTTGGAGTTGTAATTAAGCGTTTTAATAACCTATTTCAGTAAACACATTTTTTGTGCACACACTTTACAAAATAATTTAAATTCCTGTTCATAATAAATTACAGACACTTTTTGACAAAATAGTTTAATTATTATTGGCGCAGAAATTCTTAAGATGTATTTGTACTTTACTTGAAAAAGATGCAGTTCTGGCCCGTTTTAACTACTTGTTTAATACATAACCGAATACAATTAAGATTTGTTTTAAATTAAAGGATGCATTATTAATATCAAAATTCTAAATTGTATTCTTAAACTTTTTTAAAAATATTTCCGATCAACAAAACTAGCTCAAAGAAAGTGTTTACATAATTCTTTATGATTAAAGAATCCAAGTCTTCTAGTAACTATTCATAACTTGTATTGCTGTTACTAATTTAACTTACATGAAATGTACATTATTGTTTGTAAATAGTTACCTCTGATTGACTTAAAATAGGTGTATAAAATACAATTTGTTAGTTGTAACAGTAACAAAAACATTTATGTAAAAACTATAAATTTTAACGGAACAACATTTTAGTGTTATATAACATCAGACAATTTTATTGTTTAACAAATAGACGACATTATATAGTTGTAAAATTACTTACTATTACTTCGAGCATTTTCTTTTGTTAATTGGTGTTACCGTCATAATAATATTAATGTAGGTAATTGTTTAAATTTTATAAAAAAATTATTTATTAACAAGGATAAAAAAATTAGTTGTATTATGCATTAATTTCAATGCTATTTAGCGTTTAATTAAGGAGTTAGAATTTATTAGTATTTTTAAAATGTTGTAAAGTATGTTTGTTTTGTAGATTATTAAACAGTTTTAATTTTAAAATTACGTTGTGTAGTACAAAATTTTTACTTTTCATTTCAATCTTTTTGGGTCGACATTTACAAGTCTTGAAATTCTTAAATTGAAAAAGAAGCTTGTGATACATCATTCAAAACCTAGTTTGATTCTATATTTAGCAATGTCAATTTTCAATTTAGTTGACTACTTATCGGAAAAATTAAAGTTGAAATTTTACATCATGAATATGTTTTTTTCTTGGCGGCTGTGATTACTAACATCCACTTCTGATTTCGAGTATTCCCATGAATAATTATTAAGTCGAATCGTGACTATCTACTCTTTTATCGTGCTAATTTATAGAATTAATAAACTATAAAAACATTTAAAATAATTAATTATGTTTAATTTATTGCTTCTATAAATAATTTTAAAAACATTATTCATTTGCCCGATTATTATCATTAATTCTTTATTATCGACGCTAATTAAATGTGATTAAACGAAATTTATGCAATAATTATTTTGTTTTTTTTAATTTAGAATAATTTTTTATAACATAAATTTACTACAAAAAGTATTTTTTCTAATATTGTTATATAGAATTCATTGTTTGCAACAACTGTATATTCTGTTTGCGACTTTTCATTAAAAACTTGACTGCTTGTTTTCTATCTAAATTTTTAATTAAACAACGTATTTGCAATTGTGCAACTGTTGGTTTTGTTTTAAAACTTTTTATCCTGAAGTTTAAGGCTACGTAAACATTTAGTTAAAATTTTCAGTTACACTTACTTTACAATTTTAAGTGCTGTAAATTGCTGCGTATCTAAGTGTTTAAATATCTTCAGCGTATTTGTAATTGATATTAAACTATAGCAATTGTAAAATAAAACGTCTGAATTATGTATCTATTCAGACAGGTACCTAGCATAACAGTCTGACGTTTAATTATAATACAAGGGTTTAAAGAAGCAATTCCTTATCGGTGTGAAACGTTGAACAAAGTACATATAAAAGAGAATACTTGTTTCATTATTTTTACAAAGTAATAGAAAATTAAGAACAAAATCATTAAAAAAAATTACGAAAAATGATTGAATAATTATTACGTTAGTTTTGTAGAACACAAAGTAATTTAAACAAAAAAAACCATTAATATTGTTTTAAAAAACGTGTTTTTCTTTTAAATAATGAACCTAGTACTAATTTAAAGTATTATAATTACACAACATTTTCTATTACTAACACCGTTAATTATGGCTATATTTGACGTTATTCTTGAAACCTACAATTTTTAAATATTTAAGTTTGTTTTATTAGTCTGACATTGTTTTTTATTTTATATGTTATAATTTTAACTGTACTCATTTTTTTCATTAAGTTTTAAAGAAAAAGTCGCGTAACGATTTATATTTTTTAAACCGCATTTGGTAAATACTTTAGACAGTTTTTTGAGTTTAAAATTTTAATTAAAGAATATTACTTAATAGACTTCTCTGCGGTGCCTATTTTAAACACATCATAACGTCAATAAATGATATTTCATTTTAAATGTATATCAATTAAAAAGTTTTGTTATCGCCCAGAAAACCGCTTTTTTACCATAATAGTAATTTATGTAGCAATGCCAAACCCTACTGTTTTTTAGATAGATACGTAACGACTCTATCAAACTAGTAGTTAAGTTACTTTTTGTAAAAAATAACATCTTTGATTTTTACTTTCTCTAAAATATCATTTTTTAGTCTAGAAAGAAGAATTTTGACAAACCATTATGTAAATTAATATTATTTTTATTTTAATCATAAAGATTTTTAAAATTAAATGTTTATTAAATTAAAAATAAAAATTTTCATTTTAAATAATATTTAATTTAGTTTTGTTTAATGCGTTTATTAGATATTCATTCTTTTAGTAATAGTAATTACAGGTTGTATTTCCAAATCATGCAGTTTAGTGCACGTGTTCATTCACAGAGTAAATTTTATTTATTTATATTTACGAATAATTAAATTTTATGTTAGAATGTTTAAGAATGTATGCGCTGTATTTGTTATTACAACAATACATTATTTGCAACAATATTTTATAAAGGCGTGTCCCTATGCATAAATACTAAGTTGGTCTAATTTGTTACGAAGGCCATAAGCATTGTTTATTAAATTCTTATTCTACAGTAGTATATAAATCACATATGGTTGCTAAGGTTGTTACTTTAAATGTTTATGTTAAACACTTACATATACTCTATTAGTACCAAGAACTTCTTTGTTCCGAGATAATGACCCTCACGTGGAATGTGAGCGTCTTCATAATCGCATTTAGCAATAGCCATTTTCAATTATGTAGACTGCACAAGAATTAATTATGAAAGAATCTATCTAATGTATTTGGCAACAAAAACTTTGTATGTTACCATATTTTGAAAACAGGTTTTACAAAAGTCCAAGGACCTTGCGCCCACTAAAGGTTAGTCGGTGGACAAACATTCACAAAAGTTAAGTAGGCGACTTTCAACAGTTTTAGATATGTTTTTAGTTTATTGAACATATTGTTTTTATTTCTTAAAAGAAGTGATATAAAGCAGTGCAACTGTTAGTTAGAAAAAAAATTGCAAATGACATTTTGTCGTGAATGTTAATAACTAGTTAACCTTCACGCGGTTTCGCTGTTTCATCCGAATCACACAGTGTCGTCATTTCAAATTAAAATTTGACTTGCATAACTGCGTTTGTAAAAAAATTATGACGTATTTAGTTTAAAAACGTTTCATTCTAAATTTGGGAAACGCAATTTTACGCAAACATTGTTATGCGTAACTGTACAAGGAACCACATTCTTTACGAAAACTAAAGTACGATATATTTGGTATTAATTTATACTGGCGTTATCATTTATCTTTATCGTCATATGATTTTTTTTCTCAATTTTTGCGATATATTTTTGTGTTAAAAAAGTAAAATCAGAAATGATTAAATAGAAGCAATCATATTCATTCACAGCAACAGTTGTCGTCTTTTGGATGTCGCAAAGAGGGAATGTAAACCTTTGCTTCAATTATAATTTGACTTATTGTATGTAGTTTTTTAAGGTTGTCATATTTTTAATCTTAGTATAAAACTTTAACAAAAAAAGTAAGACGCAATTAAAAATAGTTTTTTACATTGTCAACGAATTTCATAGTATATCATTAGTTTTTGTGAAAATAAAAATTCTTTTGAATGAAGTGGAAACCTAATACAGTATTTTTATGTAAGAAAAACACGCAGGTAAAATTTTTGTGACACGACTGTTTACAAAAATGTCGCAATTCGATTTATTGTTAGGTATACTTTATTTCATGTGATTACATCTATACATATATAATTTGAGAACTTAAATAAACAGATTTGGGTTCTCACAATTAATTAGTGTAATTTATGGAATTAGAGTATTTTCGGTTGGATAATGCTAGTTAATTGGTTTTTTGTAGTATATTGCTATAATAACATAGATGATAAAAGTTGAGTTTACTCGTATTACACATTAAAATAGTGCAAATTTTTAATGCCATAAAAGTGTAACTATCAATTTATTTCAATCTAATAAACGCAAATAAATAATAAATATAGTCTATTTTCTAAGATTCTACGAGGTGTATCAAAAAACGAAGCGGTTACCGTTAAGTTCTGCGTTTACATGTGACATAGGAGACTGTAGTGTCTACATTTTATTCATCACAAACAAAAATTTTATTTTCAAGTTCTTAAAAAGCTCATAAACATTTAAATTAGCAGGTTTTTTTTTTTTGAGTCACTTATTACTAATGTTTTAGCAATTCTACCAAAACTTAGTTTATTTGTTAATATTTTTCTTGGTGTTTATCGTTAGTCAAAAAACATGGTTTTTGTTTAAAGTAATATAATAATAATAATAATTTAAAGATTTTTTTAATAAAATTTTGATTTTAATTTGATTTAATAAACAAAAAGCAACATATCCATCTGTAAACAAACTGAAATAATCTTATTGTAGGCTTCTAACTCTAAACTTCACGAACAAAGAAGATATATACGATGTTTTGAATGTGTCATTTTCAAGCGATCTGATGATATTATAATTTTACAATTATTCGTCACTTGAATAAAAAATTATTACAATTTCTTAATATTTGTGCGTAGTGCATGTTCTGACGGTAACTTAACTTACTTTTATATATTCACAAAAGACTATAACAATCTCTAACTAGTCTTAAAATTAAATCGACTCATATAAGAAAATACTAACAAAAACAAATTCTTATACTATATATTTATAGTTATAAAAAATATTCAAACGCCTCTATATCAGATAATGCAATAGTACGTTGGTACTTTAAAAGCCAAGTTAAAGGACGAATGAAAAGTATGAAACCACTTACACTTTTTCTAGTTTGACGATCATCAGCCCAATCAGCGTCTGAGTAGTCTTCTAATACTGGCGGTTCTTTTTTGAACCTAAGATTTTTAGTAGCGGCCAAATATCGCAAAACTTGTTTTGTTCTTTTTCGAGCTTGAGTATTTGGACAATTAAGATATCTACTTAAATAAGATACTCAAAAAGATAAACGATAAAACAGCGAGAGTTTTAGATAATTATTTTGAATTTAATCTACAGTTTGAATTTGAATTTAAAAAAAGAATATGTATAAACATATAAATGTTTTTTGAATTTTTGAGTCATCTTAACTTTATTCAGTGGATTACCTTTTCTGCTGTGTAATACTTTTTTTTTAAATATTTTTTTTGCGAACTGCTTTCAAGTTCAACCCTCACACAGGACGTGTTACAAAAGTAATAATTGTTAGAGATTGATCAAAAAACGGTTTATAAAAATATTACAAATTTATACCTCCATAATGTTTTATAATAATCTCTAACTCAAATGTTTACTGTATTTGCTTGCAACTTAAAATTTTCAAATAATCTACATTGCAGTAAATGTAGGTCATGTCGGAAAAATCATTGGTAAGACTAGAATTAAAAATTATTCATAACAAATATTTTTAAATTAAATACGTGTAACCAAAAAAAATTTTTGTGAACAATATTGCAATCAAAAAATCAGAACTTTACAACTAAAAATGTTAACTAGTTTTTCTTTTGTTGTCGAATATGCTCAAGTAACAATTAAATTGGTTATTGATCGGCTAGACATTAAGTCAATGTTGAAACATTGGCAGAACTGTATTGCATTGAGCCACAATGGGCCTATGTAAATTTTCTACCTGTAAATAATATTGTTCAAAACAATATTGGTTTAACATAGGTCCGATTGTAATTTAGTATGTTGGCTATCTATTAGTAATAAATAGAAGACCAATATAGCACTATGATATTTTGTCGCAATTAAAATAAGTTACAGATACAATGAAGCAAATACTGTACCACTAATTATTCTATATCTATATATGTAGTTATTATTATAAGAAATGTTGGCCAAATTACCTTTTACTTACATAGTACTTACATTTTCATAAATATTGAGTCAATATTGTTTTTCAATATAAGCACAATATCGCAAAGTTGCATACTCATGATCGGATCAATGTTGAGCAAGTTATAGCGAATAATAGTACAATGTTTCATTTGTATTAAGATTTAAAGCTATTGCAATATTTTTATACTTACGTCTTAATCATTTAAAAGTACTATGACATTGGTAGCAAACCAAATTGAAAGAAGTTTTGTTTCTTTGAAATAAAATTCAAAATGTTTCATTTCATTCATTTCGATTAACAACGTCTTGTGTGTATTCTTTGTTTTACTGCTTCAATGTTTCCCCGTTTGGAGATGTTGAGTAAATTGTAACTTTACAATGTTTGCAATATAACGCAATACTATCAGTCGTCACGTTTTAAAATGTTTCATAAATTAATGTATAGTAGCAGCAGTTAAAAGTTTTTTTTTACTTTTCAATTTTTACGTTCACACTTTTATTAAAAATTTTAACTACAGAGATTGTTAAATGGAAACCTGTTAAGAAGTTGTAAAACACTTTCTTCAACAAACATACATAAATCTCTTTTAACGGTAAGGAACGAGTCCCAATAGTTAACCAATCTGTTTGCTGATACATTTTTGGCTATTTATGGAACCATCTCTTGATAGAAATCTCACATTTGATTAGTTAGCGAGGAGAATGTGCTAATTTTAAACCGTATGAGCTACATGAGGTCAAACATTATCATAAAAAAATTAAACCACTTTAGATTGGCGACTTTTTTTTTTAATCTAAATGCAGCACACCATCTTCCAAAATTCAAATGCTTTCTTGAATAATTCTATTCGTCAAAAAAGTAGATTTGACAATCAACAAAATGCAATTTTGTAGCTAATATTGGAATAATAGTCGTTTTTGGGAAAAACATTTGATAATAAAACATAATGTGACTAATGCGATTCTTTCCTAAAAGTTACGTTGTCTGACCTGTTTCTTTACGAAAATCTTTGTTTCGCAACTATTTTTCATCAAAATTTTTAACGGAATTTCCAGTTTATATATGCATTGCCAAATATTTCTCCAACTATGACATACGACGGACATCTCCGATTACAACATTGATACGGTTCTGACCCGAATGGTGTTCTTATTTTGGCATAAACTCTGGGCATTTGCTACTACACTAAGTTAATGTAGTTTTATAAGTTTTGAACAAACACCCACAGTAGTTTAATTTAAAAACTTTTAAAAACTTAAAATAACATGTTAAAAGTAAAATAAGTAATTACACAAAATATATTAAGTTTATTATTGCAGCCGTAGTAAGTCAATTTAATAAAAATATTTTATGTAGTTAAGAATAACAAATGTTAGCTTGACGTTGTCCGTTATTTCTAATTAACATCATTTTAATTATGTAGAACACGCTAAAATGACATTTGTTGATATAAGTAAAGAAATTTTGTACATATTTTTTTTAAATGTAGCATGGATTTCTAAATTTCTAATTCGCATACTTTATTTTCGCCGTAAGTTTTATTGTTTATTCTTCATCAAAAGTTTTATTTGAAAAATATGACATAATTTTATTGTATTTATATGGTACGTTTCTTTTTCTATTTTTAATTTAAATTAAAAGCATTTAAAATCGTAATTTAAAGTTTTTGTACGTATGAGTAAATGTAATTAATTCGTTTGCTCTATATAAACAAACCATTTGAATTAATAACGGTGTTAGTAGTGTTTTGTGTTGACTGGGATACTTTATTTTTAATATCTATTAATTAATAATTTAACAAGAAGCGTTCTGTAATGTTAGATGCAGTAGTTGTTGGTAATACTTTTTTTTAAAATTAATCAATATATTAAGTAATAGTTTAAATAGAGAATTCGAGTTTTAACACTAAAATATAATAACACTAACTTAAAACCAAACGATGGTAGATAATACGCTAATAATAATTGTACAAACTGTAGTACATTTCAAAATTAAATAATTAAAGACCTAATGAGTAAATTATCAATTATGTATTTATAAAATAGTTTTTGTTTCTATTACCAAATTGCTTTTACTAAACAACGTTTTAATAGCAGAGACAATTTTAAATTATTCAAAAACCTCTATTAAACTGTACTGGTACTTAATAATATATAGTCTTGTACAATATATTTTTTTTTGTACAAGGTAATTGCAGCTGTAGTAAAATTTTGTTTTATTATATTACTCTATTACATATTAATAAATTTAATCTTTGTTTTAAATTTGCTTTATATAGTATTTATTGCCCTAAAAATAAAAGTAATTATATAATATTTATTATTAAAGAACAATTTCAGTTGGAAATGCAATTTATTCAAAATTTAAGAAAAAAATTTCTTTTGCAATTTGCAAACTTTTTTTTATATTATATGTAATTTGGTTAATACTTATATAATGTTATTTAATTTAGATACAATAAAATATTAATTGAATTAAATTGTAGGTTATATATAATTTTTTTTACAAGATAAAATGAAATACAACTTTTAAAGACTAATTAGCAATATAGTTTCTTTAAAAGACTATTAGGAAATATACTTATTAATATATTTTATAATGAATATGATTGCACTATAGATAAATATTTTCTTGTAAATAAGATTAATTACATTTATTTTTATAATGTAATCGTACCTAACCAGATATTTTTTAAAAGTCAGTGATTTTAATATAAGAGAATTTAGAGTTTATATAATATTAAGCAAGTCATTATAAATTACTTTATTAATTGCGTAACAGTAAATCAATGTACAATAGACCATGGATTAGCAGATTTATGCGTTGGCCGCATTGCATTTAATTACTACCATTTGTAATTAAGAAATTTTTGTCTCTTCTCATTATTGAAAAAATACGCTTTGTGATATTTTCTGAAACTAAATTCCGTTATTTAGCTTTGTTACAAACAAAAATGAGGTTATAATAATAAAAATTTGTCGATTTAGTAATATTTATTATAAATGATTGTTTCAGATGGCTCAATATATAATTATACTTCTCGTGTGTTTATGGAGCTATGCGGCGTCGCAGTCAAATTATGCTGATCAAGCCAATAATATTGAATATGTTGGAGAAGGACTTCCACAATTTTCCACATTAGATGGAAAAGTAACAAAATTGGATGATCTCAGTCCAGTAATATTTTTAAATCGCACTAAAGCAGCTCTAAATTGTGCTGCAGGATCTATGCAAATAGAATTAAAATTTAACGACAAATTTTATGGAATAGCGTATGCCGACTTTGATCGTAATTCTGCTTGCCAAGTTGCCGGGAAAGGTGCTACAAGCTATAAATTGGAACTGCCACTTAAAGGATGCGGCACAAAACAGGTATGACGTGATTGAATACAAATTTACATTTAACACTACATTATAATTTTTGTTGTAGGACCCTCAACGAGTGTTTACAAACAACATCGTAGTGAGGTTTCATCCGGGATTAGAAATGGACGGCGATGAAATTATCACGATTGTCTGTAGATATCCACCACCCGTCACAATGTTACCAATTATACCTGACTACGTGTAAGTATTAACGTCTTTTCTTTAATCAGTTAAATTACCTATTTGTGTAGTGCACATGTAACAGACGCACCAGTTCTTGGACCAGTTCTTAACGGATTTCAAATTTTATTAATCATCTGCGGCATCCTCTTCCTATCTTTATTGCTATTAGGATTAGGTTGTTCATATTACTGTTTACGAAGACGAAACGAGCCGATTATTGCACCATTTTCATCAATTGGAAGCGAAAGCGAAATTACTAAACTATCTGGAAGCTCTCTTGGTACGCTACGTTTTATACATTTTAAAAGTGGTTTAATGATTTTGGTTTATAGGTAATTTGTCAATGTTTGAAGGACTTAAAATTCCACGAGCACATGCACCAGTTCTTGCTCCAGGAAGTACATCCGGCAGCGAGGGTCCTTTAATTAGTGACACTTTACCGTCTGACTACCCTTCGGAATCTCACTCAGAAATTGAATGCGATACTAGATCATTACCTGTTTCTTCAGCTGGCAGTTTTGATAATAAAGGTTATCTGCATGACAACAGCAGTTTTTACAGCGAAGGATATGGACATACTCAAGAACAAAGCATTCAAAACTCAGTTGCAGTACCCGTCACATCCCCAAGACTTCCAATGGCTATTAAAGACCAACCTAAATTTGATGTGCAAGTACGCGTAAAGAAAGCACCTCCACCATCACCACCAAGCCTTTCCGACACAGAAAGCTCGATAGCGCGAACTGAACGGAACTTATCTACAATTTTAGAACAGCGCGAAGAAAGTGTAAGAAGCATAGAATCGCCTATGGTGGAAAGAACTCAATTTACCTATGTTCCCGAGTTACACGCACCACCTAAGCATATTCAACCTGCACCCACATTTACGAGAATTCTTCGTAGACAACAAGAAATGCACGATGAACACGATGCACCACGTTTAATGCCTGCTAGGTCTTTAACATCGCTCAATACTGAAATGACCGATACACATTCATTAACTGAAATTGTAGACACAAGTCATTCTAAATTTATTGCACCGGTACCACCTCCACCACCTCCAATAATTCCCAAACAACGTTATATTGTTTCAGAACAACCTCCTAGAACTTTTGAACCTCCCATCGCTGTTACGCACAAACCAGAAATCACTTCTCATATGGTTGACGATGTGTTTCTAAAAACAATTACTGAAAAGAAAACAATCGAAGATATCGAACGGCACAAACGATTGATTACCGAATACCATGCTCGACCTAAACCAGTAGATCAAAAATGGGACGTTACTATTAAAAATTATCCTGTGGAACTGCCCGAACCACCGGAATGGGAAAACTTTTCTGACGTTTCATCCGCTTCGGGTTTGACTCTAACACCAAAAATGGAACGTGCACAAATGAGTTTACCACCACAAAATCAAATAAAAGATAATAAATTACCATTAAATTCACCCGAATTAGTTGGTAGTATTAATCAACATGCTTCTGAACACGAAATCACAAGCGAAACTTACTTGAGCACATTTAAGATTCCACGCGAAAATCCTCAGGTACCGAATTGGAATGTATTAATTCGTGTTTTACAACCTTTGGATGAAGAAGGGCCCGTTCTTGATACTGCTGAATCTTTTAATTCTCAGTTAACAATGGCTGATAGAATGAAATGGCGTCACATAATAACAACTGAATCAACCTTGAAAACGATGTTGTCAGAAGCTATTATTCGTGAAGACTTTGAAAAAATTCGTCAAGATAGAAGATATGAACGTTTGTTTGAACCTCCAAAATGGGACGTTATAATTCGCATATTAACACCTGATCGTCCTAAAAACCAGTCTCGTTTTCGTAAGAAGACTGATTGGGATAATAGAAGCCGACGAAGCAGCTTGCCTACGTTATATGAATATGATTCAGACGGAGGAAGTTCTGTTAGAACTTTAACTAATGAACCCATGGTTCAACCCAACCTTCCCTCTAGAGGACGTAGACCGTCAAGATCTAGTTATAGAAGTGAAGCCGATTTAAGGTCTATGTCGGAAGTCACTGTTGATTTTGGAAGACCAGATCAGCCAGATTACCAATCCGAATCTTCTAGTTACTATCCGGGCCCTCCGCGTTATTACGATGACACAGAAATTGTTGATTATCAACATCCATCGCTGGCACGGTCATTAAGTCAGCCCAGTTTAGCAAGATCTGCTAGTGAATTTACTGAAAGATGGATTGCGCCATCGCGTTACGACACTGCAAGCGAATTTACATCTCCAGAAGGAACGCCTAAATCGCAGCGTAGCACTAAAATACAACCTTTCCACGTTCCAAGAGGATCAGGTCAGCACAGTTCCGTATGGCAAGAATCAAGTCATGTAGGAAGCACACCAGGTGGTGCTCAAATTATGACGCAGGAATATAGAAGAGAAATGACCACTAGTTTTAGAACAACAAATCAAAATTGGTTTGGAGATAACGAAAGCGAAACTAGTTATAAATAAATTTTAAACTTTGCCATTATCATAAGCGACGTAATACAAAACGTTTACTAACACTGCCTATTAAAATACCTTTTTTTACTACGTGGCATAACATTTAACGTACTATTAAATAAAAAATTACGAATACATTTATAGTAAGTAATATTTTCGTAATAACTCCTTTAAAATTTATTTTAGTTTAGAATAAAACCTAAATGTAAAAAAGATTATTGAGTAATCCTAGCAGTATAATTAGTAACAAGTACTGTGATAACAAGCATCACTTATGACAAATAACTGCAATCTTGTGCAGTTTTTTATTGTATTTTATGGAAATGTTATAGTAGCCGGTTTTTTACTTATCCATAATTGACTTGGGTAACTGAAGAATTGGGTATTAATTTCCTAATTTTTGTAGTCTTTATCTTCTTTTACAATTTGCTCATTACAATTTATTTGTAGTCTAATGTAAATGCTTACTTTTCTACTGTATTCTTGGTGTTGGGAAATTCAGGGGCTTCAATGTGCAATCTTTTAAATTACTTAACTGATTTATACATTTTTTGATTAAATTTACCGTAGTTTGCAACTTAAAGGTGCTATTTTATAATATTATTATGATACGTACTTATGTATTTGTAATGATTAGCTCAATTAATAAATATTAGCTTATCTAAAAAAATTATTTAAAGAAGCAGTTTCAGTTTTACATTCTGCGATCGGGTTGATACATATTCGACATTTACTGAATAGAAAGAGCAATAATGGTTTGGTAAAGATTTATGAGATACAATTATTATATTAAAAAACTTTATAAATTTTTGTAAATCAAAACAAAAACTTAAATAAAAGAAACAGTTTATAAATGTTTACTACATTTTACAACAAAAACAAAAATACGTTAGCAAGAAATATTAACTATTAAAACCTTTTAGTTCACCTCTCACATATTGTATTGCAGGTGAATAATTTATAAGTATCTACAAATGTATGAGATCTATTTTAAATAATAATTTAAAAGGTTCTACTAGACAATATACTGTTTGCTGGTTTTATTCCAATAAACGCAGTTTTAAAAATATAAAAAAGCGACGCTAATGGATGTCAGTGAATTAATAGTTAAGAGCGGGGTGCCATATTTACACTTTCAAGTGTAATCTCTAGTAGGTGCTGCTTTAACGGCGAAGTTATTAAAGTTTAAAACTTATACTATTGTGAGACAGGTAGCGCAACAAAAAGTATTATAAAATGTGTAAAAGCTGCAATTTTTTACAAATAAAGAAGTTACACTATTGAAAGCCAGGTGGCGCAATAAAATTTAAAAAAGTTCAGTGGTGGGAATAATTGCTATTAGTTTTTTGAGACTGTTCGTTATCGCACGACTATCATTTTTGCGATAGTTTTATCAGTAAGTAAGCTAAACGCTTTTTATCAAGGGATTTTTATTACAGCAAAATTACATATTTTTGCAAATAACATCAGAAAATTGAAAATAAAACTTAAAAAATTTACTGAAATCTATTGTGATGTGGAACCACGTCGAATTGTAACTTCGACTGTTGAGATCCGTGCAAGTGTTAACGTACACAAACACGATACTGTCTTCTCGGAACGCATAAAACTGATATCGTAACAGGAACGACGTACCTATCAATATTCGTGTTTTTATTATTCAGTACAAATACATACATATGAAATTAGTTCTAATTTTTTATTTTCCACAACTTTTGTCTAAAATAATTAAGACTGCCAACATTTGCGTTGAATAGTGTTTAGTTTTACTATTGGTTTTACATATACATATTATATAAAATCTTTATGTTCTAAAATCTATTCTACACCGGTATATCCAGAAATACACGTATGAAATACAACGCAATAAAACCTCTATTAACCGAATTAATAAAACGCAGACTGCTACGGACTAGCAAAAAATTCGGATTGACAAAAGAAGAAATTTGAAAAGGCTATTCTCCTTAAAAAACACATTTTACTAAAAATAACAGATACATTATACATTAAAAAACTCATAACTTAAAAAATAAAAAACATGTAGTTAAAAAGACATCCACGTAATACCCAATCCTTTTAATTTTGTTTTAATGCTAGCAAAGGTAACACGTAGTTCAGATAAAACTGTTTCAATTTAAACTTCAAAACTGTTTCAGTTTAGGCTTTACCATCATTAAATAGATTTCGTAATTGGAGACTTACACTGCTTCCTTTTGAACTAATTTTTTGTGTCGATATTTCTCGAAATTTGATACAAAAATTGGAGAGATGCTTCTTGCATTCAACTTTTTTAATTAAAATGTCATTCCCGCATAGTTTATTCGCACACAAGTTTTTGTAGACACTACTATCCCCGTCTTCAACAGGTTGAGTGTACTTTAAGCCGTGCATTTCTACACTACGCTTAAAACCCTCTAATATAATGTCAGATTCCATTGCCCTTGATCAGTTTTTGTAACAATTGTATTTGCCCACTGTAATATGTATTTCTTGGTTTTTGCCCTTTGGTACACAGGGCAATATTTGTTCCTAACGGCGACAAATAATAATTTACCAGTGTTGGACACCAACAACACATGCCACACCAGAAGAAGCATCATACTTTGTCTTATAGGACCGTTTCGATGACGCTCCATCGGCAACGACTGTTATATTTACCTATACTAAGGGATTAAAATTAAAAAATATATAAAAACTACGTTAATTTGCAAATTTATTTTGTTTTGATCGCTCGACACCATAATTGGCCGTCGAGTCTTATTTTTTTTTAATTTTCTTGTAAAATGTTCTACAAAATTTCTTTATATCTAATTTTTTCAAGAATTTTGCCACCCTGCCAAAATGTTTAAATTTGGAAATGTATGACGCCTATACATACTATTGGTATCATAAACCTTCATTACATAATTACCGCACTACGTTTAAAAACACAACAAAGCAAAATTTGTTTCTATTGGCTAAATCTTACTTCTATCGTTAGCAAATCGTTTATAAATTATGCAAGAATACAGTACACGCTCACAAATGTTTTGAGGATCAACTTACATAACAAATAAAAATTGTTTTTGATTACACCGGAATGTTACTACTACCACCTGTTTATCTTAAGCATAGTAGTAAAATCCGATATGACACATGACTTTGATTATAAATTATGCAAGAATACAGTACACGCTCACAAGAATTTTTAATGCTCACTGGCTTTTAAAAAGAAAGTTCTACGATATTGGCAGTACCATTGATTATATATACTTCGCAGTACTAAACATACTAAAAAGGAATTATCTTATTTTACATTTTATTAAAGTAAAAGTAAATATTTTAGGTAAAACCACATTACTTTTTGTAAATGAGAGAAGTAAACCGTTTTTCAAATAGTCAGAAAATATGATTTCTTTTCTACTATTCTTACTAATGAACATCTGTGTGTCGCTCCTAAGGTAATTTCGCACTAGTTTGTTTTAATATTTATGACTAAAAACAATGAGTATTGCTTTTTTTCTACAACCGCTATTGTTACTTTATAGGCGATCGATGTTTACGATAGTTATTTTTTAGGCAATCGATGATTTTGACAATTTTTTATGATCCACGATTGTGATTGCGATCGGTTTTTGAAGAGGCTGCAATGTTTTACAAAAATTTTCTTAAATGTATTTTGGCAATACTGAACTTTAATTTTAATTTACTATGAGAACGATATAAATCCTCCAAAAACTTAATAGTTTGGTGTGTTTCTATACAACGATAGATCCTTCGATGTGGAGGATAGGCACCACCTATCCTCCACATCGAAGGATCTATCGTTGTATAGAAACACACCAAAGTATTTAATTTTAATGTCATTTTTAGGGTGTAAATTAAAATTCGAATTATTTCTCATATATCTACACTTCTACAAACAAATGAAACATAATACATAGTAATACTATCTCAATAATACATTGTTTATCACTAAAGAGCGGAAGTTGATGCAGTAAAAATCATCAAATAAAATGTAGATTCGTACATCCAATTTACAGCGCTCCCTTCGAGAAGTAGTTCAACTTTTATACAGCTTTACTTCTACAAATATACCGTTAGGTTCGCTCTGCAATGAATTTAACTAGTTTATCTTGATTTGTAGCGTTAATAAGCAAAATTAGCATTTTAGCTTGAAATATGTTACAAACCGCTAAATTTGGCAGGGGATGGTACAATTTTGAATTACGTAAAGTAAAAAAAATTGAAATTTTCAATGTTTCATAATTTATTGTGGTCTTATTTTAACTACTATTTCTATAAAAACAGTGTTAGCCCCAAAAGCTAAGAACAGTCTTTAAGGTAAGCTTTAGTTTTTATGAAAATTTTACGTTATAAGGCTAAAAAAGATGATTTAAAATCAAATTTAATTTCACCAGTGGCGCCATCTCGAGGAATTCGTGCTGTGGAGCCCCCTCTTAATCTGAACTTATATGCAATAAATTTTAAATGATATTTTAGAAATTCTACAATAAAGAGTGGCGGAAAGAAAATAATATTGTTTTATTAATTTCAAAATCTTAATAAAAAATTAAAAATATGATATCTTAAATAAAATTATTCTCTTTTTTTTTTGCTTCTCCCTTATGTCTTAAAGCGTTGTGTCGTCTACCTAGTTCCGGAAGCTGTCCCGGTTGGCTGAAATTCTTTTTATTTCTCTTATGTATTTCTTCTCTTTTCTAAACTATGTTCCCATGTTTATCGTAACTAAAATTATATCTAATATTGTTTGACCTGTGTGAGAATATTTATTCTATCACATAAAATAGAAATAGTCAACAAATACCAATTTTTCCGAAAATTATGATCAAGTTGTAATCCGATGCGTAATTGCATCTAGAATCTATATGAAAAAATTCACGTCCCGCTCAAAAAAAAAACAAAAAGTATAAACAATTTATTAAAAAAAATTTTGTTATTTTGGAAATATCGCGGAAACTATTAGAGTTGTTGGAAATTAAAATAAACATTCTTAAAGAGCAAGATTTTATACCTCCCGATACTCTACTAACAATATTTCAAACATGAATATTGAAAATGTAAAAAGCTCAGGTACCATTTAAACACCTCAATAGACAATAGACTTTTTAAGTAAACATTTTTGTTTTTATTTTTTATATACAAGTAGATGTACAGGATATCCCACTGAAGGTAGGATAACATAGGTAATGTAACGGGTGTTCCAATTGTTATTTGAATTTCTCAGGTTCGATGTAATATTTGTATTTCTTAAATTATTTCTCATGAGCACTGATGACTTACCTTACTTGGTGCTCTTTTTCTTACCTCGGCTAGCTCAATGTTAATTAAACAAATAAAGGGTTAGTATAAAATGGGTGAACGAAACTTTTAGCTTCACCAAAGTTAAAATATTATTAATTTATTTGTTTCATCAATTGGAATTGGAAGATAATTATTTCATCATTCCCAAAGGTTATGTTACAATTTATGTACTCAAACCTGCTGAATAGGTGATGTAACTTTCATTTCAAGGCTCCTTACCGAATTAATCTTTTTACTCTTTTTACATTTAGTGGTGATAAAGACAAAGATATGTAAAAGCAAACTAAATTAGTTTTATTTATATAAATCGAAATTCGAACCAGAATAAAACAAACATTAAAATAAAAAAAAATAAAAAAAACTAACTCTATCTAAATTCAACTTAAATGGCCATTTTTTCCCATAAACTAAATGAAAGAATGTAATAAATAAACAGTTTTTGCTTCAATTTAACCACAAATATAAGTATAATGTACAAAAAATATAGATAAATGCCGGCTATTTCACCGTTTATTTAATATGAAGTATAATCAATTAAAAACAGTACCTTGATTATTGTTCTTCAGTTCAACCGATTTGTTGACGTTCGCACTTTGCTACCTTTTACAGCTTCCAGCTGAAGCGATGGGCGAAGGTCTCGTAGGACGCGCTGCTAATTTACCTCCACGTCTAATTTAAATGTTTTCTTCCCCAATTCGATTCAAATCAAAGTTCATATCTTCACCTTAGTTAACATAAGGAAAAGATTTCAATATACACCGGCAGTTTTTTATAAAACACAGGCACTAATCGCACATTAATTTATTTGAAGATCGTATTCGGTAACTTAATTCGTTGAAATTACAGCATCAACTAACTTTTGTTTTATCCCCCTTTCCCTTATCTTCTACACTTTTAATTTATGGTCACAGTTATATAAAACGGTCTATCAGAAATCTTATACGTGCAAGTTAGATAAACAAAAAAATACTTGGAACTTTATCTACAATAAATGCGTTGAACTTGCTTATTTGCGCTTTACATATTAAATCTACACAAAAATATTCCACTATATACAAGGTGTTCATTAATAATAAAGAATAAAAAGTAATTATTTATAATTGAAACAAAACCAGCCGTTACAGTAACTTTGTTATTATGAGACGTAGAGATTTGGTTAAATGAGAAAAGGTTTGCAGTTAGAGGTGCCTAGTAACAATATGTGCTAAAATTTGAAATGTGACTAATTGTTTTCAAATTATTTTGAAAAAACAAAAAAAATCCTGAATTTGGTTTTAGCTCTTTCAACGGTTATGTGTTATCGGATAAAAAAATTTCTTTGTTAGGGCACATTTTAAAGCTCTTTAAACTTTACTAAGATTAGAATGTCTTCCGGGTTTGGACCGTGTCATATTTGCAACCGAAGCTGCCAACGTTTCGCCCACTTTCGTAAGGGGCTTCATCAGGGCGTGAGATAAATCGCAAAACTCAAACGAGCAATCGAAATCTAACTAAGAACTTCTCAAAAGTTAGGTTATCCACTTGTAAAACAAGCCATAACCTAAACTATGAAAAGGTAAGAAAGAAAACGATAACCTGAAAAAGCAAACGAAAATCTAACAAAGAACCACTACCGAGTTAGGTAATCAACTTGTGAACCAAGCCAGATTCTAAACTAGGTAGAAGTGACTTAAGAAGAAATAGTCTCCGTATTTAAAGGAACAGGATCGTCACGGATGATTAAGCTCGACCCTGATTGGGTTACTGGTGCTAGGGGGCGTGTTTTTGATAAATGACTAATAACTGGGAACCAAAGAGGGGATAGTTCGAAACCATGATCACGATTGAAGTTATTGGGGTGTTTGATGATTTCTATGCTTTCTCGGAATTTCCTGTTGAAAAAGAATGGAGATTTGGCAATCAACGAAACATTATCAAAATCTATCTTGTGACCTGTAGTAAAATGATGTTCAGCGACCGCAGACTTGGAAGTATACCTTTTCCTTATACAACGATCATGTTCTGAAATGCGAGTAATGACGGAACGACCGGTTTCACCAATGTAAACTAAACCACAAGAACAGGGAATTTGGTATACACCTTGAGATGAAAGTGTAGGAAATTGGTCTTTGGGAGAAGGAAGAATCTGAGAGATTTTGCCTGTCGAGTTGAATATGGGTTTAATACCATTCTTACGAAGGAGTTTTCCTATTTGATCTGTAACTTTGTGAATGTAGGGTAAAAAAGCCAATTTCGGGTTGGATTCGGGAGTAGAAATGTCCTTAGGTAATCGAGTACGTGGATGTAAACGACGATTAATAACTCTATGAATATCTCGCTTTACATAACCATTGTTCACTAAGGTTCTAGTAAGATGACGGAGTTCTGAGTCTAAATTCTCAGGTTGACAAATAGAAAAGGCACGATGGACCAAAGATTCAATGACAGAACGTTTCTGTGCAGGATGATGATGAGACGAAGCATGAAGGTATCTGTCCGTATGGGTGGGTTTGCGATAAACAGAATGGCCTAGAAGTCCGTCGGGCTTACGAGTCACAAGAACGTCAAGAAATGGAAGAGAACCATTACTTTCGATTTCCATAGTAAATTTGATATCTAAGTGTTGATTGTTAAGATGATCAAGAAACTTAGACAATTCAAGATGACCATGAGACCAAACAATAAACGTGTCGTCAACATATCTAAACCACACTTTAGGTTTTAATATTGATGATTCCAAAGCAACCGTTTCAAAGGATTCCATAAAAATGTTAGCTACAACAGGTGATAGAGGAGAACCCATAGCAGCACCAGAAACTTGTTCGTAAAACTTATTATCAAATTGGAAGTAAGTAGATGATAGACATTTTTCAATAAGAGGAACCAAACTCAAGTCCTTGCCATGTTGAGACAGAATCTGTTTGATGATAATAAGCGAATCCTTAATAGGAACTTTAGTAAAAAGTGAAGTAACATCAAAGCTCACGAGAAGATCTTGGGGTTCAAGTTTTATAGTTTCTAGACGTTGAATAAAATGCTGAGAGTTGAGGATGTGAGAAGAGGTTGAGTTTGGTTCCTCTTATTGAAAAATGTCTATCATCTACTTACTTCCAATTTGATAATAAGTTTTACGAACAAGTTTCTGGTGCTGCTATGGGTTCTCCTCTATCACCTGTTGTAGCTAACATTTTTATGGAATCCTTTGAAACGGTTGCTTTGGAATCATCAATATTAAAACCTAAAGTGTGGTTTAGATATGTTGACGACACGTTTATTGTTTGGTCTCATGGTCATCTTGAATTGTCTAAGTTTCTTGATCATCTTAACAATCAACACTTAGATATCAAATTTACTATGGAAATCGAAAGTAATGGTTCTCTTCCATTTCTTGACGTTCTTGTGACTCGTAAGCCCGACGGACTTCTAGGCCATTCTGTTTATCGCAAACCCACCCATACGGACAGATACCTTCATGCTTCGTCTCATCATCATCCTGCACAGAAACGTTCTGTCATTGAATCTTTGGTCCATCGTGCCTTTTCTATTTGTCAACCTGAGAATTTAGACTCAGAACTCCGTCATCTTACTAGAACCTTAGTGAACAATGGTTATGTAAAGCGAGATATTCATAGAGTTATTAATCGTCGTTTACATCCACGTACTCGATTACCTAAGGACATTTCTACTCCTGAATCCAACCCGAAATTGGCCTTTTTACCCTACATTCACAAAGTTACAGATCAAATAGGAAAACTCCTTCGTAAGAATGGTATTAAACCCATATTCAACTCGACAGGCAAAATCTCTCAGATTCTTCCTTCTCCCAAAGACAAATTTCCTACACTTTCATCTCAAGGTGTATACCAAATTCCCTGTTCTTGTGGTTCAGTTTACATTGGTGAAACCGGTCGTTCCGTCATTACTCGCATTTCAGAACATGATCGTTGTATAAGGAAAAGGTATACTTCCAAGTCTGCGGTCGCTGAACATCATTTTACTACAGGTCACAAGATAGATTTTGATAATGTTTCGTTGATTGCCAAATCTCCATTCTTTTTCAACAGGAAATTCCGAGAAAGCATAGAAATCATCAAACACCCCAATAACTTCAATCGTGATCATGGTTTCGAACTATCCCCTCTTTGGTTCCCAGTTATTAGTCATTTATCAAAAACACGCCCCCTAGCACCAGTAACCCAATCAGGGTCGAGCTTAATCATCCGTGACGATCCTGTTCTTTTAAATACGGAGACTATTTCTTCTTAAGTCACTTCTACCTAGTTTAGAATCTGGCTTGGTTCACAAGTTGATTACCTAACTCGGTAGTGGTTCTTTGTTAGATTTTCGTTTGCTTTTTCAGGTTATCGTTTTCTTTCTTACCTTTTTATAGTTTAGGTTATGGCTTGTTTTACAAGTGGATAACCTAACTTTTGAGAAGTTCTTAGTTAGATTTCGATTGCTTGTTTGAGTTTTGCGATTTATCTCACGCCCTGATGAAGCCCCTTACGAAAGTGGGCGAAACGTTGGCAGCTTCGGTTGCAAATATGACACGGTCCAAACCCGGAAGACATTCTAATCTTAGTATAGATTCCGGCCGTGGAAGCCTTCGCTATTACATTAACAATCTCTACGGGGAGAATATTTCTTCTAAAACCTCCGTATTTTCCAAACTTCGCCACAAACTCGTCAAACTTTTGTGCAATTTAACCTTCCTTAGTCGCTGTCGTGACCACAACATCATTCCTGCATTCCTCAAAATTAAGTTCCACATTCAGACACGTTCTTCTAAAAACATCCTACACCGTGCTAGTCTAGCGTTGATACGCGAACGGATTAAGCAAACTAGGCGAGAGTTAGACACCATTTCGAAACAACTCTTTTATCTTCATCTTGAGTTGGCCAACAGTCTATCCCCGGATGATTGGAAATTCTTTGACAACATTACTTACCAGCAGTCTGACACCACTCTACGACTAACCACTGAAGGTCATCTCAAAAAGTTTCAATTATTGGAATCCAAGAATCGTAAAGTTTCTTCTACTACTAACTCAGTAAAGACGGTTGTCAATTTATCTAGTTTGGTTCTCACTTCAGAACAGGAATCGGTGCTCTCTAAGGGTTTGAATTTTGCGGTTGCTCCTAAACGTATTCCTAAAGAAGATATTCTATGTGCTGTTGAGTCTTCTATAAGACATCTTCCTCGCCACATCTCAGATCCCATTCGTATTAACACTGGCAAAATCCTTGAATCATCTAAAATTCCTAAATCCAACATTTCTAAGTCGGAAGAGTCAGCTCTAAAAAGTCTTCGAAAGAACCCTGATATTATTGTTCTTCCAGCCGACAAGGGCAACGCCACTGTAGTTTTGAACCAAATTGATTATGTTACGAAAATCAATTCTATTTTGTCTGAGGAAACTTACGCTCTTCTAACCCATAACCCCACTTCGAGGATTGAACGCGAGGTTAGCCAAATCATCAAATCTTCCAATCTACCTCCTGAAACTAAACGTCGACTTACCCCATCAGATTCTAAACCACCTCGTCTATACGGACTTCCCAAAATTCACAAACAAGGTATTCCTTTTCGACCTATCGTCAGTACTATCCAATCTCCTACTTACAAGCTAGCCAAGTTCTTGTCCAACATTCTTTGCGAGTTTACAGGTAAAACCTCTTCTCACATCCTCAACTCTCAGCATTTTATTCAACGTCTAGAAACTATAAAACTTGAACCCCAAGATCTTCTCGTGAGCTTTGATGTTACTTCACTTTTTACTAAAGTTCCTATTAAGGATTCGCTTATTATCATCAAACAGATTCTGTCTCAACATGGCAAGGACTTGAGTTTGGTTCCTCTTATTGAAAAATGTCTATCATCTACTTACTTCCAATTTGATAATAAGTTTTACGAACAAGTTTCTGGTGCTGCTATGGGTTCTCCTCTATCACCTGTTGTAGCTAACATTTTTATGGAATCCTTTGAAACGGTTGCTTTGGAATCATCAATATTAAAACCTAAAGTGTGGTTTAGATATGTTGACGACACGTTTATTGTTTGGTCTCATGGTCATCTTAAATTGTCTAAGTTTCTTGATCATCTTAACAATCAACACTTAGATATCAAATTTACTATGGAAATCGAAAGTAATGGTTCTCTTCCATTTCTTGACGTTCTTGTGACTCGTAAGCCCGACGGACTTCTAGGCCATTCTGTTTATCGCAAACCCACCCATACGGACAGATACCTTCATGCTTCGTCTCATCATCATCCTGCACAGAAACGTTCTGTCATTGAATCTTTGGTCCATCGTGCCTTTTCTATTTGTCAACCTGAGAATTTAGACTCAGAACTCCGTCATCTTACTAGAACCTTAGTGAACAATGGTTATGTAAAGCGAGATATTCATAGAGTTATTAATCGTCGTTTACATCCACGTACTCGATTACCTAAGGACATTTCTACTCCCGAATCCAACCCGAAATTGGCCTTTTTACCCTACATTCACAAAGTTACAGATCAAATAGGAAAACTCCTTCGTAAGAATGGTATTAAACCCATATTCAACTCGACAGGCAAAATCTCTCAGATTCTTCCTTCTCCCAAAGACAAATTTCCTACACTTTCATCTCAAGGTGTATACCAAATTCCCTGTTCTTGTGGTTTAGTTTACATTGGTGAAACCGGTCGTTCCGTCATTACTCGCATTTCAGAACATGATCGTTGTATAAGGAAAAGGTATACTTCCAAGTCTGCGGTCGCTGAACATCATTTTACTACAGGTCACAAGATAGATTTTGATAATGTTTCGTTGATTGCCAAATCTCCATTCTTTTTCAACAGGAAATTCCGAGAAAGCATAGAAATCATCAAACACCCCAATAACTTCAATCGTGATCATGGTTTCGAACTATCCCCTCTTTGGTTCCCAGTTATTAGTCATTTATCAAAAACACGCCCCCTAGCACCAGTAACCCAATCAGGGCCGAGCTTAATCATCCGTGACGATCCTGTTCCTTTAAATACGGAGACTATTTCTTCTTAAGTCACTTCTACCTAGTTTAGAATCTGGCTTGGTTCACAAGTTGATTACCTAACTCGGTAGTGGTTCTTTGTTAGATTTTCGTTTGCTTTTTCAGGTTATCGTTTTCTTTCTTACCTTTTCATAGTTTAGGTTATGGCTTGTTTTACAAGTGGATAACCTAACTTTTGAGAAGTTCTTAGTTAGATTTCGATTGCTTGTTTGAGTTTTGCGATTTATCTCACGCCCTGATGAAGCCCCTTACGAAAGTGGGCGAAACGTTGGCAGCTTCGGTTGCAACTATGACACGGTCCAAACCCGGAAGACATTCTTATCTTAGTATAGATTCCGGCCGTGGAAGCCTTCGCTATTACATTAACAATCTCTACGGGGAGAATATTTCTTCTAAAACCTCCGTATTTTCCAAACTTCGCCACAAACTCGTCAAACTTTTGTGCAATTTAACCTTCCTTAGTCGCTGTCGTGACCACAACATCATTCCTGCATTCCTCAAAATTAAGTTCCACATTCAGACACGTTCTTCTAAAAACATCCTACACCGTGCTAGTCTAGCGTTGATACGCGAACGGATTAAGCAAACTAGGCGAGAGTTAGACACCATTTCGAAACAACTCTTTTATCTTCATCTTGAGTTGGCCAACACTCTATCCCCGGATGATTGGAAATTCTTTGACAACATTACTTACCAGCAGTCTGACACCACTCTACGACTAACCACTGAAGGTCATCTCAAAAAGTTTCAATTATTGGAATCCAAGAATCGTAAAGTTTCTTCTACTACTAACTCAGTAAAGACGGTTGTCAATTTATCTAGTTTGGTTCTCACTTCAGAACAGGAATCGGTGCTCTCTAAGGGTTTGAATTTTGCGGTTGCTCCTAAACGTATTCCTAAAGAAGATATTCTATGTGCTGTTGAGTCTTCTATAAGACATCTTCCTCGCCACATCTCAGATCCCATTCGTATTAACACTGGCAAAATCCTTGAATCATCTAAAATTCCTAAATCCAACATTTCTAAGTCGGAAGAGTCAGCTCTAAAAGTCTTCGTAAGAACCCTGATATTATTGTTCTTCCAGCCGACAAGGGCAACGCCACTGTAGTTTTGAACCAAATTGATTATGTTACGAAAATCAATTCTATTTTGTCTGAGGAAACTTACGCTCTTCTAACCCATAACCCCACTTCGAGGATTGAACGCGAGGTTAGCCAAATCATCAAATCTTCCAATCTACCTCCTGAAACTAAACGTCGACTTACCCCATCAGATTCTAAACCACCTCGTCTATACGGACTTCCCAAAATTCACAAACAAGGTATTCCTTTTCGACCTATCGTCAGTACTATCCAATCTCCTACTTACAAGCTAGCCAAGTTCTTGTCCAACATTCTTTGCGAGTTTACAGGTAAAACCTCTTCTCACATCCTCAACTCTCAGCATTTTATTCAACGTCTAGAAACTATAAAACTTGAACCCCAAGATCTTCTCGTGAGCTTTGATGTTACTTCACTTTTTACTAAAGTTCCTATTAAGGATTCGCTTATTATCATCAAACAGATTCTGTCTCAACATGGCAAGGACTTGAGTTTGGTTCCTCTTATTGAAAAATGTCTATCATCTACTTACTTCCAATTTGATAATAAGTTTTACGAACAAGTTTCTGGTGCTGCTATGGGTTCTCCTCTATCACCTGTTGTAGCTAACATTTTTATGGAATCCTTTGAAACGGTTGCTTTGGAATCATCAATATTAAAACCTAAAGTGTGGTTTAGATATGTTGACGACACGTTTATTGTTTGGTCTCATGGTCATCTTGAATTGTCTAAGTTTCTTGATCATCTTAACAATCAACACTTAGATATCAAATTTACTATGGAAATCGAAAGTAATGGTTCTCTTCCATTTCTTGACGTTCTTGTGACTCGTAAGCCCGACGGACTTCTAGGCCATTCTGTTTATCGCAAACCCACCCATACGGACAGATACCTTCATGCTTCGTCTCATCATCATCCTGCACAGAAACGTTCTGTCATTGAATCTTTGGTCCATCGTGCCTTTTCTATTTGTCAACCTGAGAAATTAGACTCAGAATTCCGTCATCTTACTAGAACCTTAGTGAACAATGGTTATGTAAAGCGAGATATTCATAGAGTTATTAATCGTCGTTTACATCCACGTACTCGATTACCTAAGGACATTTCTACTCCCGAATCCAACCCGAAATTGGCCTTTTTACCCTACATTCACAAAGTTACAGATCAAATAGGAAAACTCCTTCGTAAGAATGGTATTAAACCCATATTCAACTCGACAGGCAAAATCTCTCAGATTCTTCCTTCTCCCAAAGACAAATTTCCTACACTTTCATCTCAAGGTGTATACCAAATTCCCTGTTCTTGTGGTTTAGTTTACATTGGTGAAACCGGTCGTTCCGTCATTACTCGCATTTTAGAACATGATCGTTGTATAAGGAAAAGGTATACTTCCAAGTCTGCGGTCGCTGAACATCATTTTACTACAGGTCACAAGATAGATTTTGATAATGTTTCGTTGATTGCCAAATCTCCATTCTTTTTCAACAGGAAATTCCGAGAAAGCATAGAAATCATCAAACACCCCAATAACTTCAATCGTGATCATGGTTTCGAACTATCCCCTCTTTGGTTCCCAGTTATTAGTCATTTATCAAAAACACGCCCCTAGCACCAGTAACCCAATCAGGGCCGAGCTTAATCATCCGTGACGATCCTGTTCCTTTAAATACGGAGACTATTTCTTCTTAAGTCACTTCTACCTAGTTTAGAATCTGGCTTGGTTCACAAGTTGATTACCTAACTCGGTAGTGGTTCTTTGTTAGATTTTCGTTTGCTTTTTCAGGTTATCGTTTTCTTTCTTACCTTTTCATAGTTTAGGTTATGGCTTGTTTTACAAGTGGATAACCTAACTTTTGAGAAGTTCTTAGTTAGATTTCGATTGCTTGTTTGAGTTTTGCGATTTATCTCACGCCCTGATGAAGCCCCTTACGAAAGTGGGCGAAACGTTGGCAGCTTCGGTTGCAAATATGACACGGTCCAAACCCGGAAGACATTCTAATCTTAGTATAGATTCCGGCCGTGGAAGCTTTCGCTATTACATTAACAATCTCTACGGGGAGAATATTTCTTCTAAAACCTCCGTATTTTCCAAACTTCGCCACAAACTCGTCAAACTTTTGTGCAATTTAACCTTCCTTAGTCGCTGTCGTGACCACAACATCATTCCTGCATTCCTCAAAATTAAGTTCCACATTCAGACACGTTCTTCTAAAAACATCCTACACCGTGCTAGTCTAGCGTTGATACGCGAACGGATTAAGCAAACTAGGCGAGAGTTAGACACCATTTCGAAACAACTCTTTTATCTTCATCTTGAGTTGGCCAACACTCTATCCCCGGATGATTGGAAATTCTTTGACAACATTACTTACCAGCAGTCTGACACCACTCTACGACTAACCACTGAAGGTCATCTCAAAAAGTTTCAATTATTGGAATCCAAGAATCGTAAAGTTTCTTCTACTACTAACTCAGTAAAGACGGTTGTCAATTTATCTAGTTTGGTTCTCACTTCAGAACAGGAATCGGTGCTCTCTAAGGGTTTGAATTTTGCAGGTTGCTCCTAAACGTATTCCTAAAGAAGATATTCTATGTGCTGTTGAGTCTTCTATAAGACATCTTCCTCGCCACATCTCAGATCCCATTCGTATTAACACTGGCAAAATCCTTGAATCATCTAAAATTCCTAAATCCAACATTTCTAAGTCGGAAGAGTCAGCTCAAAAAGTCTTCGTAAGAACCCTGATATTATTGTTCTTCCAGCCGACAAGGGCAACGCCACTGTAGTTTTGAACCAAATTGATTATGTTACGAAAATCAATTCTATTTTGTCTGAGGAAACTTACGCTCTTCTAACCCATAACCCCACTTCGAGGATTGAACGCGAGGTTAGCCAAATCATCAAATCTTCCAATCTACCTCCTGAAACTAAACGTCGACTTACCCCATCAGATTCTAAACCACCTCGTCTATACGGACTTCCCAAAATTCACAAACAAGGTATTCCTTTTCGACCTATCGTCAGTACTATCCAATCTCCTACTTACAAGCTAGCCAAGTTCTTGTCCAACATTCTTTGCGAGTTTACAGGTAAAACCTCTTCTCACATCCTCAACTCTCAGCATTTTATTCAACGTCTAGAAACTATAAAACTTGAACCCCAAGATCTTCTCGTGAGCTTTGATGTTACTTCACTTTTTACTAAAGTTCCTATTAAGGATTCGCTTATTATCATCAAACAGATTCTGTCTCAACATGGCAAGGACTTGAGTTTGGTTCCTCTTATTGAAAAATGTCTATCATCTACTTACTTCCAATTTGATAATAAGTTTTACGAACAAGTTTCTGGTGCTGCTATGGGTTCTCCTCTATCACCTGTTGTAGCTAACATTTTTATGGAATCCTTTGAAACGGTTGCTTTGGAATCATCAATATTAAAACCTAAAGTGTGGTTTAGATATGTTGACGACACGTTTATTGTTTGGTCTCATGGTCATCTTGAATTGTCTAAGTTTCTTGATCATCTTAACAATCAACACTTAGATATCAAATTTACTATGGAAATCGAAAGTAATGGTTCTCTTCCATTTCTTGACGTTCTTGTGACTCGTAAGCCCGACGGACTTCTAGGCCATTCTGTTTATCGCAAACCCACCCATACGGACAGATACCTTCATGCTTCGTCTCATCATCATCCTGCACAGAAACGTTCTGTCATTGAATCTTTGGTCCATCGTGCCTTTTCTATTTGTCAACCTGAGAAATTAGACTCAGAACTCCGTCATCTTACTAGAACCTTAGTGAACAATGGTTATGTAAAGCGAGATATTCATAGAGTTATTAATCGTCGTTTACATCCACGTACTCGATTACCTAAGGACATTTCTACTCCCGAATCCAACCCGAAATTGGCCTTTTTACCCTACATTCACAAAGTTACAGATCAAATAGGAAAACTCCTTCGTAAGAATGGTATTAAACCCATATTCAACTCGACAGGCAAAATCTCTCAGATTCTTCCTTCTCCCAAAGACAAATTTCCTACACTTTCATCTCAAGGTGTATACCAAATTCCCTGTTCTTGTGGTTTAGTTTACATTGGTGAAACCGGTCGTTCCGTCATTACTCGCATTTCAGAACATGATCGTTGTATAAGGAAAAGGTATACTTCCAAGTCTGCGGTCGCTGAACATCATTTTACTACAGGTCACAAGATAGATTTTGATAATGTTTCGTTGATTGCCAAATCTCCATTCTTTTTCAACAGGAAATTCCGAGAAAGCATAGAAATCATCAAACACCCCAATAACTTCAATCGTGATCATGGTTTCGAACTATCCCTCTTTGGTTCCCAGTTATTAGTCATTTATCAAAAACACGCCCCCTAGCACCAGTAACCCAATCAGGGCCGAGCTTAATCATCCGTGACGATCCTGTTCCTTTAAATACGGAGACTATTTCTTCTTAAGTCACTTCTACCTAGTTTAGAATCTGGCTTGGTTCACAAGTTGATTACCTAACTCGGTAGTGGTTCTTTGTTAGATTTTCGTTTGCTTTTTCAGGTTATCGTTTTCTTTCTTACCTTTTCATAGTTTAGGTTATGGCTTGTTTTACAAGTGGATAACCTAACTTTTGAGAAGTTCTTAGTTAGATTTCGATTGCTTGTTTGAGTTTTGCGATTTATCTCACGCCCTGATGAAGCCCCTTACGAAAGTGGGCGAAACGTTGGCAGCTTCGGTTGCAAATATGACACGGTCCAAACCCGGAAGACATTCTAATCTTAGTATAGATTCCGGCCGTGGAAGCCTTCGCTATTCTTTAAACTTTTATCAAATTTTGCATATAACGTTTTCCTCCGGAGGAAACACTATCAGGTTTGTTTTTTCTTGTTGCAACAATGTTGGATTTTTACATATTCAGAAAGCACATATTTTTGTGATTAAGTTGATGTAACATATGATTTGTTTTAACTTAAAAACATGGCATGTAAATAAATATTTAGTATAATCACTATTCAGAATATTATGTATAAATGAATTTAGCACTCCATGAATTATGGATAATAAACGAAGATCATTCTTAAATTGAAACGTGAAATAAATTTGCAGTAGGTTTCCAGCTGTATCATAGCAAGTTTACAGTAAATGAAAGATATGATATGTTTTGTGTTTATATTCAGTGCAACAAAAATGGTACACGCGCCACAAATCAATATTACTTAACTTAACAAAGAAAAAATTGATTCATTGAAACTAAAATGCGCATTGAAGTTACTAAATAATCAGTGTCGCGTATATTAAGAAAACACAAATATATATTTGTTTTCTCGCAACTTAAATAATTAGCGACTAACTCAGTTGAATTCGGTTGTTTGGGTCGTAAGCTTCGTGGTGCTAAATTATAAAACAAATTAAAAAAGCTCCAAAACAATTAGAAACTAGAGTGATAGACACCGTTTAAATCTAACCGACGCTGATATAGAATAAACAACAAAGCATTGGTTATAACAATATTTATTTTTCAATGAGAGAAGAACATATTAAAAGTTAAAAGTATTAAGTACATAACTAGTAGTAAATAATAATTCTATAAATATCAGTTATAGCTTTGATATAACTCCTGAAGGTTAGGCAACCTTCTGTACATAGTTATCGAAATACATCCAGTAGAACAAAATCAAGTAATATGTAACTACGGAGTTAATCTTTGATTTAATGTGAATACGTATTTTACGTTCGACAAATGTACAAATTACTGACAAGTAAAAGAAAAAGGAGTACTGAGGTCGTTCATGCAAATAGCGATTGGCACGCTCAAACCATCCATAGCTAAGGAAATAAAGAAAAATTAGATATAGGATTGTATCACAGTTAAATTGCTTATCGACAAACAATGAATTCTAGTTAAATGCGTCAAGCATCTATTTTCACTGATCTTAATGCAAGTGTGCTTCCAAAGTTCCTTGAACATTACACGAATTACAAATATGATTGTCTCGGAAGTGGCTTAATTGATCGATAGCCTCTTTTTGTACGTGTTTCTAATTATAGCCTCCAGCGGAAGATAATGGATTAATCAGGAATCTTTCCAAATTGGCCCAACACGTGGTGGTATCATAAATCGCTATGACAATTACAGAAAAATCAACGTACATCGCAGAAATAAGAGTACAATGCATACCCCAAAAAGAATTTTACAATAAAAGCTATAATAATACACCTATTTATAACACAGATGCTTGTCAAATTTTAGAAGTGAAAACTCTGCTGGGCGCTTATGTTAGAACAGACATGTGAAAAGTATCACAGACACCGGAAAAATAGTTTCAATTTGACAATCTTATCCACGCCATCTAGACGAAATGTGGGCGTTCCGAGAACAAATCTTATACAGGGCACAAATTTCATACTAAGCATTTTTAATATAACAGATTGCACGTCAGTCAAGGATCAACACCTACTGATTATCCAAAGAAACAAGCATTCTGTAACTGGTATTTACAAAAAAAATTGTATAAATAAACATTTTCACACTAAGATAAGACGAATCAACGGTTACTTAAATAACCGAGGAAAATCTGCACATTTACGCTCACCGTAGACACCAAGAACGTTTTTAGTGTAACGTACGTTAAGGTTTAATTGAAAGTATATTGATTGGGTCCATTTTTTTTCAAAGGCAATTAAACGGTCAAAGATACCTAGGCTTTCTTACAACAAAACTAGAAGATTCAATAGAAATTTACCTTTAGCAATGCAACGAGACATGTGGTTTTGGCAAGGTAGGGCAACCGCCCATAATGCCAGGGTTGTTATTCAATATTTAAAGAATATATCTGAACACAGAATTTTAAGTACACATAGTGAAACTGTTTAGCTTTCCAGATTCCTCGATATGACACCAATAATTTTTTTCTTATGGGGGTTTTTAAAAAATAAAATATAACATAAATCCATGCTACGACATAAAAGAATTGCAGCAACGAATAATGAATGCGTGTTACGTAAACCGTTGTACCCTGGGACAAGTAGTTCTTAGTGTGGGCAGCAGGTATATATTTCGTCTGGAAACTGGCCGTTAATATTTTGAACACTTGTTATAGTTTCATATAACATAGCTGTCATAAGAAAAAATAAACCTAATGATGTTTTCTTCGGTAATTTGGTAAGAACTTTAAAATGTGCTCCAACAAAGTGATTTTTGTTTTTTCATCCGATAACAAATAACCGTTTAAGGAGCCAAAAACGAATTTAGAATTTTTTGTTTTTCACCTCTAACTGTAAACCTTTTTCCATGAAACCAAATCTCAATCTCACATAATAATAAAATTACCAATGTAATCCTACCTTAAGTGGATACCTTGTACAAATGCACCTAATTCTAAATTCTTGCCTTTTTTCAAATAATTCTTTTAATTTTTCTAGCGGGAAGCGTTTCTAAACTCTTTGAAAAATAAATTCAAAATGTGAAAAAAAAACTTGGGTGAGCAGTTTAAACATTATTAAAGATTTATGTTGATTTTCAACTTGCAAAAATAACTTAGTTAACAAAAGCACCAATAATTATAAAATTAGGGAAACATTTTTTGTAACAGATTATTGTTCATTTTCTGCTCTTTAAGAAACTTTCTTTTTCCAATACCTCTAAAAAATTCAAAAAAACGAAGCTCCCCTTTTTTACTAAAAATTGTTTATAAGTTTTGTTATTTTTTTTAAACGAAACTTAGATTTTTTTTCAAAAGTTTTTAGTTGTAATTACGCATCGAATTATACCTTGATCATATAAATTTTAGGAAAGAGTTTTATATTACAAGTAATTAATTACAATTACTTGACAAAGTAATTAAATTACTTGTAATTGAAGCAGTATGTAATTACTTGCTCTTGTATTGTAATTAATTTGTAATTGAATTACTTATTTAGTTAGAATTAGAATTACATTTTCACAATTACATTCTAAAGAATTAATTTTACATTTTCAAGCTGTAGAATCTTTTAAATATGATTGCAAATTTGTTGGCTTAAAGTAACCAGTTCTGGGTACCTGCTTGAACCCGACCAGTATTGGAAAAAAATTCTTGATTTGAGGAAAAAGGTAATGACGTAAACTGGAAAATGAATGCTTTTTTAAAAGTTTCTAGTTATGCAGTAGTTACTTTCTAAGAGGTCTTTTCTGATTGGTTGTACTTGCATACATCTAATTTACTTTAAAATAGACTTTGCATGAACGTCAGTTCTTATAGTTGCTCGTTCGTGAGAACTTGATGCCAGCTGTACACTCTCGCCGAAGCATGCCGAAACTCAAACGTGGGAGTGTACTGACAACGCTTAGTTTACCTCGTAATGGCCTGCTAAGTGAAATGTATAAATACCGCTTGTATACTTATCTCGAAAGATTGTACATGGAAAAAACATCTGCACAACGCCGTAGCTAGAGCATCTGCAGTCATGTCCAAGGTGTATCCGATTATGAGGAGAAATAGAATTCTACCCGTGGACAACAATCTGCTACTCTACAAGTCGGTAATACGGCGCACCGTAACCAAGCTTCGCCAACATGGTCACACGCGGCAAAAACACATATCAAAAACCAGCAAACCCAAAACAAGGCACTACGCCTTGTTGCCAACACACCATGGTTTGTGAAAAACAATCAGCTGCACCGGGATCTACAGATACCCAGCTAACTTAACCATAAGTTCCCCGTTTTTTTGTTTTTTCTTGTCTTTTTGTGCTAATACTATTTTTAACTGTGTTTTATTCTGAATAGATAAAAAAAATTAAACAAAAACGGGGTTCAAGTTGATTGCCATTATCACTCCGTATTTTAATTTTTCTAACGATTTCTTTTGTTTATTCAATAGTGCTCGTTTTGTGTTAAATTGTGCTAATAATACATTCAAATAAACTTAATTTTAAATTGGCAAAAAATGTGTTTTATTTAATTTTTAATTAATACTATTAGAATCTTCTTTCAAGGAGGGGCATAAAAATACTGCTCAGTTTTTCTTTGAGGCAACGTTTCGTGCACTAAATGTGCACTTCATCAGGCCACTGCAATTTATTAACCTAAATACAGCATAAATTGCAGTGGCCTGATGAAGTGCACATTTAGTGCATGAAACGTCGTCTCAAAGAAAAACTAAGCAATTTTTTTATGCCCCTCCTTGAAAGAAGATTCCAATAGTGTTACTTAAAGTTTAAATAAGGAGGATAAAGAAACGGTACCATTAATTTTTAATGTAATTTAATAAATTAGGAAATTTGTTTTAATCCCAATAGGTCGTGTTGGTGGGCAATAAATTATTTGCTACGGATATTATTTGTTATGGCAACGTTTCGCAGACTAAAAGTGTTTGGTAAAATCTAGCAATTCGTTATTATGGTTTAGCGGTTTCTTGTTAGTAATATTTCTAACCATTTTATAGTTACTATTATAATTTATATAGAAAAATATTGTAAAAAAAATTTAATAGGTAATGAGGAAGTTATGTTTGTTTTAATTGATTACCAATTTAAAAACAAGAATTATTCAAATAGCAGCATAATTTAGCACAAAACTAGCACAATTTAAACAAGCCAAAAATATTGTAAAATAGTCCTAAAAAACAGAGGAATGATTGGACACCGGCTTTGTTTTAACTTTTTATTAATTTAAAATTAACCACGATTAAAAATAAGATTAGCATTATTTAGCATAAATCAGAATGAGAGGTGTTTTATTATATAAATTTCTATTGTAACGAATAGGTTTTCATTAAAAAATAACTGCATATTCTTGATGTTGCATACATGCATTTGAATTGACGTCAGTATTATAAACACAGATTACTCATACTTTTTTGTGTTCAATAGTATTCAATTACTTTTTCTACTCAGTATTAATGTACTCAATTATATGAAATATACCCAAGTACTGCCCAATATTTTAAGTATGCATGGGTAGGAATTCTCGACTGTACGCGGTGATCAATTACCAAATTTACAATGTAAATAATATTATTTTGAAACAAAACTAAGAAGTTAATTTAAATACTCTTTACTTTAAAAAAATTGACGCTTAGTTACTTTGACTATAATTATGCGTCTTTGACTTAATTGTATTCGTAAACGAATACAATGGTACTCATGACTTTATATTACTTTATTACTCAAGCACTCATCTGTTCTGAGTAAATTTGAAATCAAGTATATTTTACTCATACTTTTTTGTGTTCAATTGTACACAATTACTTTCTCTACTCAGTACTCATGTACTCAATTATATTAAATATACTTAAGTACTGCCCAATATTGCTTAATGGGGATATAGGAATTATGATTTGTTAATGTTTGTAGTACATATGGTGCAATAATAAAATCAATTTGTAATTAAATAGTTTTTCTACATGTTATTTAACTCGAACTAAATATTCTAACAGTTTGTTATACTCAATAAAACAAATATAAACTCATTGTTGTCCAAATTATCTGAGCAATGCAATACATTGTAAAACATAAATGAAGTTATAATTTTTCATATACATCAACTGTATCAAAAAAAAATTCTTTACAATGCTTTTAAATTGTGCCAATTGTAGATCTGGCAGCTTTCCTAAAGGTTTTAACACTTGCGGTTTATTTTATTATTTTTTCTTACTATAGGTGTGGCCATAGAATAAATGTTATTAAATAAATACGGTGGCAAAGGATTGTTTATGCTATTTAAGAACTAACCTTTTATTGAATTAAATTTGTTGGTAGTTTTATTTCATGCTGCTTTTCCGCTTTTAACAATTCGTTATTAAATTTTTATTTTAGATAGTAAATTTTTATTTTGTTAATACAATTTACTAAAAAAAATTTTTGATGCAAATAAAATTTTATAATAAATTCTCTTTGTCGCTAAGTTTAGAATGCTTAAATTGACATAGAATATAAAAGCAGACTAATAATTTGAACACTGCATAAACAATGAACAAAAAAAGTCTTGACTTATGTCAGTTTCTTATATATCAACATTAAACCGTTTAAACTTAAAATTATGATTTTAAGATAATAATAATTGTCAATTAAAATATGCAAATAAATATAAATCTGAAGCATGAATCTTTAATAATATTCGTTTTTGGTTTTTTAAACATTAACCGCATAACGAATATATAAAAATTATTTCTGAAATTTGATACGTTTTTACGACTCATTTTCTTTTTAATTATTACATCAATAAAAATCGTGTTTTATTACCAAGATTATTCAAAGTTGTAAAATTATATCGAAGTGGTGGTTAACTAACACTTATAATTTTAAAAACAATAATATCTTAAACTAAGCCAAGTAGAAAACGTTAAAAATAATTGAATATATTTGTTAAATTTAATGCTATTATAAAAATTTTAACATTAAGTTTTAAAGTCTGAATTAATGCTTATTTTTGTATCGTTTTGTAAATTTTACGTTAACATAAACTTGCACTGAATAAACATTTATTAAAAAATTATGTTGAAAATAAAAACATGGAAAAATTGCAAAAAGAGTTAAAAAGATACTATTACAAGTTCTTGTGTCTTGCACAATAAAACAATTTTCTTTATAAACTTAATTTTAATGGTAGACATATTTCGGTATGCTACATTTTTGTTTGTACTCTATATGTGTGTCATTTTCAGAGATGCGACAAAATTCATTACAGAAACAATTACAACATAGAACTTACAAGAAAAGGTTTTGAGTGGAGACAGTCTACTATTTTAATTATACACAAAAATAAAATGACCAATACATAAAATGTAAAAATATAAAAACAATACAAAGGACACTAACGTTCAACAAACAATTGTAAGTAAATATAAATTTAAAAATTATTGAATGTCATAAAGAATGATGAGAATCAATAGATAGAAATTGACCATGAAATATTGTTCACCTATCAAAATTAACTCGTATTTTTGAACGTTTAACTTATACTATTAATGTTTTATATTGTATTTAAAATGGTAGTTACGCAATTATTAAAATACTATAAAATGTTATTCAGTATTAAACGCAAACTCACTTTTGAGTTTTTCGATTTATTTCACGCCCTGATGAAACCCCTTACGAAAGTGGGCAAATGTTGGCAACTTCGGTTACAACAACAATGACACGGTCCATACCCGGAAGACATTCTTATCATAGTATAAACGCGTTAAATATATTAAAATAAGTTTTATTACTGTACGTATTTATATTTTTTACAGTATGCAAATTTTTTTAATAACTATTTTGGATTTTTTTGCAAAGCGTACACTCCTATAGTACGATGTATGTCTTATGTAAAACGATCAAGTTTATTGTAACGTATTTTAAATAAATACTAAATAATATTATTTTGTTTATAACATGTTTTCTTAAAACATTGTTTGCGACATAATTAGCGGTTTGAACTGAAATACTTTATCGTGTATAAACGTGGCGATAAAATTTGAAACAAATTTTACACATTAATTAAATTACGTTCAGATTTCGTTGTTCATCAAACTCATTAAAAATATAAGTATAAAATGTAAAACTTTGTTATTATTAGAATCGTCTGAGTAGTTATTTAAAGTAATTCTTTCAATTCCCAAGAACGACGTTTTTATGTATTACGTTTTTATCCTACGGCGCTTAAGAGATTTATTTTTAGTTAAGATAAATCTCTTGCATTTTATTATTTTTTTAACCCAATTCATTAGTGCGGTTCTTCTGAAACTTGATTATGCATAATAAACCGAAAACGGTTTTTCAAAGTAAATTTCTTAGTTTTAATTCATATTAAACATCTTCATTAATTAATATTACTAATTAAAACTATATGTATTGACACTTATTCTTACAAAAGTTGCACGTAGTTTACTGAGCATTAGAAACTGACATCCTAGTTTAACAATCATTACGTTTTTAATAGTTATATAACTACATAAAAACAATAAGGTATAATATAATAACTACTGGAGGCACCACTTCGTATGGTAGTATGGTTACGAGTTCGATCCGGTTTTATTTCGTGTTTCCCTACTTCATCTAGGCAAGAAAGCAAACTCGTGTACAGTTAAGCGTTTTGTAGCGTTTGAATCACATTCGACAATTTTAGTTTTAATGTAATAATCTTAACTTATCTATAATAAAATCTTAACTTATCTATAATAAAAAGGTTTATTTTATAAACGGAAAAAGGTAAAAAATAATCTTGCGGTCACCGTAAAAAAAGTAACAATAAGTAGAACGCCATTTAAAAATTGTATTCACCCAATTGTAAAGACGTTTGGAAACGTTTCGCATGTGTAGAAAATTAGTTGTTTAAATAATTACCATATATAGTTTGAATGTCGATTGAAAACTTACTGCAAAACCATAAATGTTATTTTAAGGTAGTAGTTCCATCACATTTAAGAAGTTGATTTAAGTAAATTAACATTAGTTTATTTAAAAATACATCATTTTGTATTTTATTTTTAATGATATAAATTTTTAGTTTAAGAAATATGCCAATTGTTTTCATACAAGGTTTTATTTTAATTCTACCTTTCAAACGTGGTTGACCTTATGCAGTTTTGACCGAATGGGGATATCGACGGCTTATTTTTATGTACGATGTGGTTTCTCTAGTTAGTATATTATACCTCATTGCAAAAATCAAGTTTGTCAATTTTGTTGCAAAGTAAACAACACCAAAAAAAAATCAATTTTTTGCGTGTGTTATGAAGACAGTCTTAATTCATAAAAAAATGATAAAAGAAGACGAAAATCATTGCGAGGGCATTTCCTTTGATGTGAGTGAAGCTGCGGCTGTTGTTACTGACAATCCATTACCGGGTAAATGAAAAGAGTGGTGTGAAAAGACATTCTAAATTTTCGAAGATTAGCGTTGAGAAAAAAAGTTAGTTCACTTACCGAAGAAGTATTTCTTGTGTATTCTGCGAAAAAAGCAAGTTTGCTTTAAAGTATCTTTTTTATTTTGCGTCTTGTAAAGTTTTTACAGTACCTACTCCAAAAAATTCAATTTTCCTGCGCGTTAATAAGCAGAAAAATGTTTTCAATACGATTTCTGCAAAACATGGTCCAAGGTCGTAGTCTAAACAGTGTTTTGTCTAGTTTTGTTTTATTATAACAAAAAACAAACCAATCAACACTTGAAAAACTTGTTGAATTGTTGTATGTAGTTTAGTTAAGAAGTTAAATACTTAGCTTTTATAAGTTTTTGATAGCTTGTTTCATTTAATAATACTTTTTGTTTGGATGCAGCCAAGTTGTTACAACAACCTTATTGTTAAATTTTCTAAAATTGTATTAATCAATGTTTTTTTTTATTTATTTATATTTACTTTAAGGCATTTCAATTTTTCTTAATGCTAGATTTATAAATATTTTGATTTCTAGATATCTTTCTATTGACATAAACGTTATAAATGCTTTGGTTCATGTTTTATTATATTAAGTAAGTACATAACCTAAATTTATTTACACAACGCAACAAAAACTAAAAAAATCTTAGTTTATGCTACTATAGACAAGACCATACAATATATGGTAATTTTTTGCAATGAAATATTGAAGTGATAAGTAAATATTAGATAATTAATAATACCTTCTTTTTTTGAAAAGTGATGTTCTAGCATCAATACTATAACTATAAACAACTACAAAAAAGATCGAAGCAAGAACGCATTTATGTAAAATTCCGCCCGTTTAACCGCGACTAGACTAAATAGCGTACAATCATACGTTTCAGTTTCTTAACGCCACATTTTTAATGTGCGATTGTTTATTTTAAAAAATTAGTAAGTGCGTTTGAAAAGTAATGCATTTGAGGTAAAAGTACATTTTTACCGAAATCGCCACTTATTTTTTTTTCAAACATATCGCATATTTAGTAGATAAGATAAGCACGTGCATTATATATGTTCTACCAAACAACATATTTATGTTATAAAAAAACTTATTCATAAGAAATTTCCTTTGGAGATTAAAGTTAACCAATGCGATTTTAGTTTAATGTCATTTAACACTCATTTTACAATGCGGCTCACTATGGTTATCAAACGTGTGGTTTTGAATACATATTATTTCGATAAGTATGTTCCATTGGCAACAAAAATGTTGAAATTATATTAGCTGCGCGAAAAATGATTGAAGTTCCCAATTTTACGTGAGACAAGTTCTAACAAAACATTCAATAATAAACGTGTCATTAAAATTTGATGTCTAAGTATGTTAATATTTAAATCAAGCGCAGTCACATGCTTTAAAGAATAAATAACATCGCAAAAAAACTGAAAATATTATCTACACTACATTTTGCATATAATCAAATACAAAACTATATTTTTACCTCAATTAAAGTGTTTTCTAAAATACATAATCTACACCGATTTATATAGTAAATACCAGACTAAAAATTATAATTGAAAATATTGCAAAATATGTTTAGTATGTTCAGATTATGATAGAAAATATATTACTTGTAACGTTTCTATATAGGAGAAGAAACACATGCTATTAGTACACTTATCCATGATTTCCATATCAGGAAGAAACGAACACCTTCTACGAAAGGTAAACTTATATTTTAGTGTTTAGGTTAAGTAATTCTTTCCAGTAGTAATTTGACTTGTTAATAACATTAAGTTGTAAAGTATTATTTTTTTGATCAACACAAAAATAGCTCTTGCAGATGTGTTTTCAATTTATTAAACACAAACAATATCATACTTACAAAACTGATTATTTTTCTAAAAGTAATGTTTATTAATATGAGTGAAATACGATGGCAGAGTATAAATTTATGATACTATTGATATTTATCCTTTATAGGCATTATGAAATGCATACAGGAAATGGATTTTAACGTTGGAAGTGAGTCAACTACTCAAAAATTAGTTAAAATATCTGCGATTTAGGTATGTACTTTTCATTACATAATTTTTATAACTAAAAGATATGTATCCACAGATTGCAGAAAACTGAAAACAATAAAAAAATATTGCTGGAGTCATATCTCATACAACTTTTCATTTATCAAGATCAAGGTCGTTCAATTTTTTATAGGGATGAAAGTTATCTTTATACCACTAACATGCCGAATTATTATTTGTGGACTGACTGTAACAAAATGGCAGAGGTGGCCGTAATTGTTTTAAAAATTATATATGAATTTGTTTCAATTACGCGTGAGCTTTGGACGCTCGGCTGCGGACCACCTCTACCGCTTCGAAGCGCGCGACTCTCCCCTGCCAAATAAGCATTCAACCGGAACGAAACACCGAATAAAAGCCGCCGTCAATGCTGAAAACTTTTTCTCTGCCGAGACCCGTTCCTGGTAGAACCTCGTTTCCAAGACCTAGTCCTGGTAAAACCTGACCTGTGTTTATCCGATTCTTATTTTGCTACCGAATGCTTTTGTACCCGGCTAACTCTTTTCCGAACCGATCCTGATACTGTATAATTGTGTGCACCGATTAACCGAAACCTGCTATTGTACCCGGACCTTCTTAACTCATACCGACCAGCCTTCGAACCCTGCTACTCTCACGATTTTTGTATTCAATTTTCCGTTTGGTATTAAAACCCCTGTTACGTCAAAACGCCCTCCTGTAAGTTGACCACAAGCTTTCCCTTCACCGAGTAGTATTTGTTATAACCAAACCGCAGTCCGTTAGTGAATTGACAAATCATTTGCGCCAGGCTGGTGTAGGATTTGTCAAGCGTAAATTAAATCTCTAGTTACGTTCAACCCTTAACGTGGTTGAGGTTGGCGTGTTGAAGTACTGCTCAAGCCAGGCTGGTTTAGAGTATTTCAATACGTTTGGCATCGCTACGTTTTGGCTTCGGGCTGAGGTCTAAAAGTAATCATTCCAAATCAATAAGTCAGTTTCGAAATACTCACCTGAATTTGCCGAAGTTTTAGTTTGACAGTATAATCAAACCACAACAATCCGTAATTATAATAACGTAATCGAATACTGCTGTGTTTTATTTGTATAAAACTGTATTATTAATAGACACCAGTGGTCAACTCGCAATAAATTCGAAATTAAACTCCGTTAACCGTAACAGTGTATTACCTGAAATACTTAATTAATTACACCTGTCTTCAACCCTTATTACCTACCGTACCTGAATAATTTTCCGGTTTGTTGAATTTTAGAACAGTTCTCGACAGAATTGTAACCACGTCATTTGCGTTTAATCATACTCTTTCAGGAAAAGTACAGGTTTTTTTTAGGTTAGATACGAGTTGTGTAGGCCGCATTCAGTTATTCTCAACTTCGCATAAAGTGCGCATTCTACCGAAGCCCGAAATTAATAATATTAGCAAAATAAGTTTATTTGTTATACGAGAGGAAATAAAATTACACCACCTGTACATATTTATTGTAACAGTTACATTTTTAGTTTGTATAATAAATTTATGTTAATTGTATTCAACTTAACGCTTTAAACCCAACGCAGAGACTGTGAGCCACCGGGGTGTTACATGACAACAATACTAAAGGCTTAAAGAGGTCTGTTGCTAAAGGGCGTCGCTTAATTATGGTTGATGCTATAGTCTGTTGTTATTTTCACCTGAGTGTAAATCTGGTGACTATCATAACAACATGAACTGAGATATAATAGCATTCTATCACAATACAAGGCCTATAAGTAAACCAACCATAGTAGCTAGAAAAACAGATATGGTTTTGTGGCTGGTAGTACGTAACAGTAATCATGACGCATCTGCAACTACCCATACAGCACCCAATATCCTGAGGATGTCAGTTTCTTAGCCAATTCATAGATGTATGTCCCGGCTATATAAACAATATCCATTGGATATCATAAAAATGATATATTTAGGAGATCATTAAAACTATATCCGTAGAATATTTTTTACTGGTTTTTCAGCTGTTTTAGCTAATGTTTCGCGCTTTGTTTCGTTTTGTGCTTTGATATTGATTGTTGCGTACGTAAAAAAGAATGAAAAAATATTGATTGGAGTAAGTAATTATGCTTGCTTTCGTATTCTTTATGAACTATTTAAAAAATAACTTTTAGATTTTATATAAGCGAAAGTGAGGTTAGAGTTATTCTAACAAAAATTTTATCGTTTAGCCAAACAATATGCGAGTATTTCTATTACTAAACTAAAGCTTCCTGTAAGCTCTCAAGAACAACTTGACGCTTTGAAAAAGTATCTTTAAACAAAAGAAAATATGAACAAAACCGTACTAGTTTTCTAACTATTCAGTTTACATTTAATGAATGTGTAGTTTTAGATAAGAGGAATTGCAAAAATATGGGGGACAACGCGGAGGAGATCATAAGGAGCTAGTTTTTCCAAAATTGATTAAAAATGCTGTTTTACACGAGAACAAATTGCTTGGCCAAAAAGGTAAGAAAACCTTTACATATTTATTAACAAAAACACTTATACTGAATAAATTAAAATTATGTTAGTAGGTTAAGTTGGAGACTTCTGTGACAAGAGGAGGAGTACTCCTCCTCCGTGACCTACATTACAAAGTTTTAAATGACCTAGAGTAACCTTACTCCTCCTCACTGACCTACATTCAAAGCTCTAAATGACCTAGAGTAACCTTACTCCTCTTCCGTGACCTACATTACAAAGTTTTAAATGACCTAGAGTAACCTTACTCCTCCTCCGTGACCTACATTACAAAGTTTTAAATGACCTAGAGTAACCTTACTCCTCCTCACTGACCTACATTCAAATCCTCACAGACTTATACACAAAGCTTTAAATGAACCATAATAACTTTAAGTCATCCTTTTTTGTTGGTATATATAAGACGATTGAGAGTAGTTACAATACAGTTGGGGTTTAGAAAGAGGTTGTTAAGAATGGAACAGATAAAGCAGTTTGTTCAACAGATGAAAGATCGTGATGTAACGATTCAAGAGCATAAACCTATTAAAAAATCGGTGGCCGACAGTAATATGGTGTTAAGTGCAATACAATTAATTGATCAAAATGTTTATAATTTAAATAAGTCAAAAACTAAATTTATCAGTGTTGGAATGAATTGTGCTAATCATTTTTGTCCGTCAGTAAAGATATTTGCAACTTATAAACAAGAAATCGTATTTACGGAAGAGGAATGGGTGTGGTTTTGGAGCTTCGAGAAAAAATACATAGATGTTTTCAAAGTACTGAAGCAATATGTGAACCGATAAAGGTTGGAACGAAAACTATAATATTTAAAATTATTGACCAAAAAAAATATTAAAAATTGTGGGTGCAGAAAATGAAGAAGTATACCTAGGTCGCGAATCTCTTTGGGAGATATGGAAATTGGCAGTACTCATAAACTATCGATTAAATCAGATTGTTTTAAAGGAATTTTCTAATTTTTATGATACTGTAATTAATGCTGTTTTCGATCTACCAGGAGATGCTAAAACTAACATATCTAATGTTTTGGATCAATTTTTATCAAAAACAGACGTGGTTTGTTGTATGTTAGAAGTGGTAACATTCTATCCAGAAAAGGTGGTGTTCGATGTTGAATTGGAAAAACGTGTAGTAGAACAAAAGAAGTTTAGGAAATAAACTGGAGGGGATTAACTATATATTAGGTATTAAGAGCTTGAGTAGTAGTACAAACTGTTAAGATGTGGATGGCCTATGCAGAACAAACTTGGACCAAAGCTGTTGATTTTCAAACAGCAGTGCAACGGTTAGTGCAGGAATTTTCCGCATTGGAATTCGATGCTGAACATGATGCAGTGTATGGATTCACCAGTCCTGAACTGTGCGCGACTTTGGCGGAAAAGTATCAAAACGGTCAAAAAATTTGTAAAGAGTATTTAGAAACCAAATTTTGTTCTTCTTGTTTAATTAATCGGTTGTCGGATATTGGATTATCGAAGTTTGCAAATCGAATAAAACGATACATGAATGATGCAGACACTTCTGAAGAAGAAGAATCAGCAGAAGAAAAATCGACAGAAGAAGAAGCACAAGAAGAAAAATAAACATCTAACTAACATAAAAAATATTCAAGAGTTATTAGTTTAATTTCAACAGTTGGAAACGGATGCAAATAAAATACTTCAAAGATTTGATTGTATATTTAGCATAGATTATTGTAAAGAACTTGCTAATAAATATATGATTGGTCAAGATATTTGTAACTTGTTTTTAAAAGGGGAATATTGTATAAAATGTGTAGAAATGCAATTAAATATAATAGATTTGTATTGTTTTAAAGTGTGTTAGTACAGTGATGGGGAATAAAGTACGCTTCAAAGACGAGTGTGAAGTTAAGAAGTTAGTAGTTTGGAAGTTTGCTTATCAACAAGCAAGAAAAGGTGATTGGGAAGAGAAAGCACGAGATAGGTATCGGTTTTATAAAAGAATTGCAGAAATAGATAAGAATATATCTTATATTTTTAAAGATGATCATAGATCACTTGTATATCATGAACGTTTTGTATACAATTAATGTAAATAAAATTATATAATTTCGTAAAAAAACTTTATTGCATCACATAATTAGAATACAAATGATAAACATTAGATAAAGCACAGTAACACATAGGTTCCGAATGAAAAAGACATTTAGCATGCATAGGTTTTAGTGCAGGTTCTTCTTCAACTTCTGTAATGGGTATAGAAATATATTTTTGTAAAAATTTTGATTTTTCTCGTCCTTTTACGTAAACTGATGTTGCATTTAGTGTTTTAATTTACTTTTAAAGTAATTTATAAAGTTATAGTGGGTTGTATTATAATACAAAATATACTTGTATGCATTATTACAGTCTTGAAAAAACAAATTCAAATTAAAATATTGTTTTTTTTTAAATAAGCAATTGTTTCTTTTAATTAATGATTTATCTCGTTTCAATAAAAAGTTTAGTTTGTTTGTTAAATATTATACTTTAAAATATCTGAAATTAACTTCTGTGGTTAAAAGTGTTTTTCTGCTTTATTTTGTTTACCCGTCATCTTCGATAAAAAGTTTTTGTGGTATATCTAAGGTGAATTTATATTTTATGATACATATATAAATTTGGTTGCAAACAAAACTGTTTACAATTCTAAATACGTAACAGTTACTGTTTACAAACAATTTCAAACAAAAATATAACAAAATATGCTTGTGGCTGCGGACAACGTTGTTTAACGATTAATGCGTCACTAACTTAATATGTGAAAACATCGTTTTTACTAACTTTTTCGCAAAGTCATTTTGATTCTAACAAAGTTGGTCGTGGATAAGATAAACATTTTAAATTTAAATAAAATAGCAATTTTTGTGATGAATTTTATAATTGAGTTGGAGTTGATTAAAATAAAGCACGTATGTATGTGTAATATACATACGTATGTTGGAAGTGATAAAAATATCTCCCGCTGTTACAAAAAAATTACATTAAATATCTTGGTAAAATTCTTAATCCTTTTCTATTTACTGGGAGCTATTCTAAAATTTTTCGCTTAGGAGGACCACAACAAACCACTTTAGACTATTTTTTGGCAACGTGTCGTGCTACGAGCGAGAACATCATCGGGCCACTGAAAATTTATTAGTATCTCGTAAGTCAACTACATTAGTAGTAAGACAACTATAATAAAACAGATCACCTTACAGCATAGAATACAGATCACGAATACAGGCAACTTTCGGTTACAGTAGATTTCTAATAAATTATGCAACAGGCACAAATAAACTTGAAGATGTTAATAATTTTTAATTGTTTTATCCTTCCTAAGCAAAGAATTTTAAATTACTTACCTACACCAATTATGTATTTGACTATTGTTTTAAAGTTAAATATTTCTACAAATAATAGGCGATTCAAACTAAACGATACGTCAACTCGTGGCGAAAATTTGAAATTCCGTTGCAATAATAGCTTAATTAATATGCGTACTCAATTTTTGTAAAAATTTTGATTTTTCTCGTCCTTTTACGTAAACTGATGTTGCATTTAGTGTTAGTTGTTTGAGGATGTGTGGGAATAAATGTACTGGAGTAAATCCTTCTTCCCAGGAAATACGGTGATGATTGTTCATTAACCATGTAGCTTGTTTTTGAAATTTTAAGTCTAAGCACGACCACGAAAACGGTGGTTTGAAGACATAATGTGCAATAGAATGTCCATCATACACAGCCAATTCTTTTGGAGTGAAACATTTTTCAGAAGTCATGAATCCTTGTACATCGATAATAATGATCATATTTGTAAGACGATATAGTGCATTCTACTTAATATGTGATACAAACAGAATATATATTATAATTTGTTACAAATGACGAATGGCCTTGGTCAGAGCGTTATATGTAAATATTTTGTCATGGAGAATTAAGCAGTATGCAACGGTATCGTTTGGAATATTTTGAGAAGTTTCAAATTCTATGCGTAAAACAACTGCTTTAGTGGTCAAAGAATCTTTTTGGTTCGAACAATCAATAACTATTAATGGGGCTTGTTCTTTAAACTGTTGTGGTGTTAGAAGAGGTTGGGCATCGTGTTCGTAATAGGAAGATTGGAATCGTGCATACATTTCGTAAAGCATTGCAAAATGATTATCCAAAAAATTGATTTTAAGGTTATCGTAGGGATAACGATCTGTATTTAAATATACGCGAACATTTTGTATATTGCAATGATCGAATTTACTCATATCTTTTTTTATGTTACCATCTCTTCCAGTTTGAAATCCTAAAATTATGTATCTAGGTGTCTCTAAACTTGTTGCTGTTTTAATAGCCCATGTGTGTTTATCTGTTGTTGGTACAGCAGGATAGACATGTGTTTCCCAACTTCTAAACGCAACTTGAGTATCTATATTTTTATCGATGTACTTTGTTAATGCTAATTCTTCAGCTAAACCAGGTGTAACATGTGGAACTTTCCAAAATATTTTTTCAATCTCGATTTTAATAGGATCATCATCAGTAGATATAACACAGTCAACATCTGTATTACTTCGTATTAATACAAGTTCTTGACGAACATTTAAAATAACCTACAACAAAAGAAATATATACTTAAATGTGTATAAAATTGTTGCAACCTACCTTAGGATAATCTTCCGCAAACCCTAAAAGTCTTCGCAGTGGTATGCAAACATTGAATTGACCTAAAGTATTAGTAGTTTTAATTTCGGATGTGGGATACCAACCAGAATTTTGATATTTTATGCTTTCAGTTGGTGTGTGCGATATTAATCCTTTCATTGTAGTAGTTAAGCCAACTTTTGATACTGAATCAACAACAATGCCATTCATTTCATACCTAATCTCACTAAATAAAAATGCTAGACCGTTGTTTGCAAATTTTGCATTTAATGATATGCTTCCATCTTCTTTACGTAATTTACCTTCAATGTACAAGTAACTTTGAGATGGTAGAGTACACATATCTTCTTGAATAGGAATGCAAATTTCATCGTTATTTTTGAAACGCGTAGTGTATGGTTGATGGGTATGTATTTCTGAGTTAATAATAGAATTATCAACTACAACTTTTTCGTTTACGTTTAAGATACTCATTTTAGTACAGTAAATCCCAAAGATTTTAGAAATTGTTTGTTACTAACTGTTAATCGTTTAACGTGCGATCGCTTACTAATCTTCGTACTAAAGGATTGTGTTGTTTTATGAGATTCGGTATCACATACACAAGAATGGTTCTTAAAGCGAAATACCATTATCAAGTTCTTTTAAATGTAGTCCTATTGTGATGACTTCACCTCGAAAATTGACAAGATTTCCATTTTGATCTACTATTTTAAGTGTAATGTTTGAAATAGTTCGTACGCTAATAGGTAAATAGGTGACATGTAGAGGGCATTCAATTATTTTATATCCAGATGGTACGCTTGGAAAGAACTGATGTATAGTGTGGGCTGGTGTTCCATTTGTATAGTTTCCTAATGTAATGTTGCAATCGATTAATAACGAATTGATCGTAATAATGTTTGTTGGATAACTTGATTCAGACCATTGATTTGCAGGCAATAACTTTTTTCTGAATCCTAAAAGAGGTCCTATAGAATGTTCTTGTGTAAAATCAATAATGGCATTTGATTTAATCATAGTTTTAAGGGTGTTGTGGTTTGCACGTAATTTAATAGTAAAGTTTTTAGGTACAGCACCTTGTAGATAATTTTCCAAATCTTTTATTTCGTAAGAACCTTCAGGAATCGTTACTTTTGTTTTCCCTATGATAAATTGGTTATTTTCATTAGTTACATTCGGTATACTATTAAAACTTGCAAAACTTGTTAAACCAAGTACATACTCCTTATCAGGATTTAAATAAATTGGTGGATTAAATTCTGAGCGTAGAATAGAAGTCGATCCAGTAAATGTAAATGTGCACGACATTTCGGTAGAGAACCTTACACACAACTAACTAGTTATCTCGAATGTTTGTATAAAAAGTCTAATACTAAATGTCCGCAGTTGTAGGTATTAAATAGTTGAAGTGTGTCAAAATTATACATTATATTTACGCTACCGCCGCTGCGAAAATAATGAATTACTTCCAAAGGTGGTTTTAAATGTCCTATACTATCGAAATAGATTATTTTGTTACCACGTTTAACGTAAGCCGTCCAATGAGTTCCTTCACCTTGTTGTTTGTCCAGATTTATAATTCCGCACTCATTTTTTAATATAATGCGCGGTAACTTGTCTCTCATAAAAATTCCTCTAAATTTCTTTATTTGAAGTAATTGTATATATTTTGATAGATCGATATTTGTTAACGCTCTGCGTGGTAGCTTTATTGGGAGTTTTTTTTGATATGGATGTATATATAATCCAAGACCTTTTTTATATGGTTTTAAATAAAGACCTTTTCTTACACTTGCAGCTTCCATTGCTTGGTTATGACGTTTGGTTTCTTCTAATGTTTTTGCAGCAGTTTTTGCGTCATTCACTGCTTTTGCAACAGCTGCTGCCCCACCACCTAGAGAACCTATTGCCCCGAGAGCAGCGAATAAAGGAATTAAAGGTAAAAATCCTCCTGTTTTAGGAATAGGAATTATTTTTTGTTTAGGTGGTGAAACCTTTTGTTGTCTTAACGCTTTCATAGCTTGTTCAACGGTTGATTTTAAGTCTGATTGTACTTTACCACCTACTGTACGACGAGCTAATTGTATCGCTTTTTTAAAACTAATGCTCCCACGTTTTTTTTTCCTTTTCTGCCCCATACCTAATTTAGTTTTACCTTTCATTACACCGGAAATAGTTAAAGCTGCTGCTTTCTCCCCAAAACTAGCGTCCTTTGATCGAAATCTTCGCCAAGCTATAGATCCTAATTTTCGATCTGCTTCGTGTCTTTTTGATATATCGTTGGTTTGCGAATATGTTATATCGTGTTCTCGACAAGCCTCGTCCAAGGGATTTATACCTTTATCACCTCGAGCAAGACGTTTGGTTAAACGAGTTCCAGGCCCACAAAAATTATATCCAGGCAAAAGTAGCTCCACAGGTAATGTATTAACTAACGTATTAATTAATCCAAAACCTTTAAAAGATTTATTGTATGAACGTATGGACATGTACAGTGTTGTAACCACAAGTCACGTAAAACTAAAGTTATTTGTGCTAAACACGTCTATTTAACTGTAAATTATGGATATATTGAGTAGTAAAACAATGAATGCGATACAATTCATACATCAAGATAATCAGTTACCAATTAAAAATTATGATTCAAGTATTATATCTAACAAAAAGTTTTTCAAACACGGTTTCCTACTTGGAGAAGGGTGTAAACGGGGACTAATAGTAGGTCCTTCGGGTTGTGGTAAGACGAATGTTATGATAAGTTTGCTAGAACATCCTAACGGGTTACGATTTGAAAATGTTTACGTGTATTCTAAATCATTATACCAACCTAAATACAATTACTTAAGACAACTGTTACAACCACTTCGTGATGTAAAATACTTTGAGTACGATGATAGTAAAACAATTCTTTCACCTAAGTCGGCACGCATAAACTCCATCATTATATTTGATGATGTAGTTTGTCACAACCAAAGCGAAATTCGCGAATATTTTTGTTTTGGAAGACATCAAAATATAGATTGCTTTTATTTGTGTCAAACATACTCATCTATTCCCAAACAGTTAATACGAGACAATGCAAATATGATTATTGTTTTTCAACAAGATCAACAAAATATAAAACATATATACGAAGATCATGTAAATGTGGATATGTCTTTTGATATGTTTAAAACTTTGTGTGGTTATTGTTGGCAAGATAAATATGGATTCTTAGTCATCAATAAAGAGAGTGGTGTAACTTCCGGTCGTTACAGAAAAGGATTTGATTGTTTCATTAAAATATAAATTGTACTACGCGATGCAACAACAGATAGTTGCAATGAGTAATCGGTTAAAAGAAGAACTAATTCGAGCACGTAAAGCTGTAAAACGTAAGGCCGATAGTTTGAAAGCGGACACGTCACAAAAAGAAAGTATTATTCAACAACAGTTTAAACCTATAACTCAACCATTAAAGGAATTATTAACAAATATTAAACCTGATTCAGAGTTTACTGTCAAGAAACAACCTGATGTTACAGTTTCCATAAAAAAACAACTTTCGTCCAATATTTCTGAGAAAGTCAAACAACGTTCCGTGGAATTACAATCACAAATAACAGACCAGTTTAAACCTTCTCACGCTAGTACTCCCACAAGACCCTCAACACATCATACCTCTGGACAACCTAAAGAAATTACGTTTTTAGATACTGATGTGATCGCACATACTGACGATGCAAAAGTTGCTAATATTCCTACGTTAGACGAACTACGAAGCGAACTCGCCGAACTTGGTACAAATCAAGCTTTTCAAGATTATTTAAATCAATATGATGGTTTGGCAAAGATATATGTAGAATCATTGTTCCGTGATGTAAATAACGAATTTGATCATAATTATGGGGTGCGTTTTGACTCCGCTTTAAATAAATTTCAAGTAGGAGATTCAGATCTAGAGTTTGTCGGAGAAGATTTGCTCATCAAACCTCCATCAGGAGAAGAATTTCGATATACGGGTACTCCCGGTTTATACGAACTGTTATTTAAACGAATCCCGATTGGTTATAAACAACAAGACCAAATTCAATACAAGGATATAATCATACGAACAAACGCAACACGTAGACACTATGATCCAAAAAAACAAATACAAGCTGCTGGTAAAAAATATTCTAATATAATCAAACCGTTATTAGCTACTTCAATGACTCGTGTCCGATCAAATTCTACTACTTTAAAAGAAGGAGGACATATACAGATGCTGCAGCTAAATAACAAACGTTTAGAGTTTCTTCCGTGGAAGGATCCTAATAAATTAGTTAATTGGTTAAGAACATTATTAAGCTCTAAAGAAGCAGGTCATACAGGACACACGAACGAAATAATTTACATTATTGATGAGTTGCGATCTGCCAAGATAATAAAATGATGTGTTGTTAAGCACATTCTCATATTAGTGGTAGCCGTAGACATAAGACATGACGCTCGATAAGTTTGGAAGACATATTAACCAAATTAAAGCTCATCAAGAAACTCTTTATTTTGTAAAACAAGTATCTTCTTTACATTATGATACAGCGGTATATGTAATGGGTACGACAGATGGTTCACATATTAACTTATTTGGGAACGAATATAAATTCCCTTTGCTTGAAGCTAGCATTATAACCGTGCGATGCTCGCATGATTGTATAATACATATCAACGAAAAAAAATATAAGACTCTGCAAGATTTAGAAGGGGTCTTACTAAACAAGGGAGACGTCATTAAGGTATCAGAAAGCGAACAGGTCAGATTAACATCGCAAGGTGAAAGAGTTTTACGATTTAAACAAGACGAAATTAGTTTTGTATTAGAAATCATTGTAAGAGTTCAGTTATGGAGCCCGAACGACAGCAAGTGATTGAAGAACTTCATAAACCGGTTAGAAAAAATTTTCCTCGAAGGCGTGTAGTTATTAAAGGATTGAATGACCTCTTTCAAGCAGATTTAGTAGAAATGATACCCTACGCACGTTTAAATAAAGGTTTTCGTTACATTTTAGTAGTAATTAATACCTTTTCAAAATATGTTTGGTGTGAACCAGTATGTAAAATTTTGTATAAAATATTTTTTTTTAAATAAACGAATTCTTGTAACAAAGTTAGTTAAAACTTGAATATTTGGTTTATTAGAAATTCCGTTTTATCATTATCTTAAAGGTCTCATTGTTTAAGAATTTAAAAATATATACGATTAACACTTCTATTTATTATAATTTCATTCTAATCACTTTATTGTATTCGTTTTCACATTTTCAAGCATGCAACGCCTCTGTTATTGCTGTAACTCAAATTTTAAAATAAACGAGTAATATTCAAGTCAAAATGAACTTGTCCTTTAAGAAATAATTAATCATTTATGTATTTTCAGTAGTATAACATTATACACCAGTTTTATTTATTTTTTGTGTAGGTATACTACAATATATAAGAACTTGATTTTAAAAGATTGCAGTAATTGCTTATGTATTTTTCTAAAGAAATGCTGTAATACCTTCATAATCACTTCAAAGGATAATACTTTATTGTTGACCTCACCAGGGGTTTGTGCAGGTAGCGCGCAACGTAAAAGTCTACACACTGTACATACGTCTGTGAACATTTGTAGGTAATATTACAACAAACAAATTGTATATTTTTAACCAAAACGTTTTTAAATTCGTTTATAACGTTGTTAGTAAAATTATTGCTTTTTACATTGTATTCTGATTACGTCCACACAATGAATCTTTAATTTAATTTCTCGTAAAATTTAGCATTTAGCTGTACTTTCAAAACACAACAAACGCTTAATTGAATATAAAGCAAACATGTCTTTTAACCTTAAAAAGTAATTATATTACGCAAACACATTAAGTTAACAGAAACGCTTTAGTTTTACAGAAAAAACGAGGTTTTGCATTAATTAAGTTTACAGATTAATTAATTGAACATCACAGCGCATTAAATATAACACTAAAAAATTACGCGTATATTCAAATTGAATGTTTTGTTATTTGTTATTTAAAATTATAAATAAAATGTTATTTAATTCAAGCACCTAATAAAATGTATATGGTATACCGGCATGTGTTATAAAAGTTTGCATTAAAAACTTGACCAAACTGAAAACACATTTGCTGAACACAAATTGTTTAACTTACTGGTACAAAATACAACGGTTATTGTTAATAATTGTAACAAAAAAAAAATCTTTGTAATATTTTTATTTTTTATATAACTTGTAAACTTAAATTCGTATTTTTCTTAAATTTCTTTTAGTTTGTAAAGTTTGTTTTTTATTTATTTGATTTAATAACACTTTTGTAACAAACACAAAAAAATAATAATATTTATTTACATTAAGATACAATAAATTATGTACAACTATCAAGCAAATCTAAAATGATGTATAACATTTAACGTTATAAAACCTACATTGTCAACGTTCATTATTAGTTCAATATAACACCTATTTAAACAACAGTTATATTTCAGATTGTATATCACAGTTTAAAAATTCAAACGTACAGAAGCTTTCTTTATTAAAAATAGTTTAATTTTCTTTTTAAATAGTTTAATATCTAGAGATATTATAGCATCTAGCAGTTTATTAAAATATTTAGATGTTAAAAAAACTTGTTGATTTTTGGAATTTAGTCAGTCTACAAATTGGCAACTTTAAGTCGCTTTTATAAGTTATTGCACCTTTGCTTGTGCCTGCTTCTTTCTACTAACCGTGATTATAGACTCATCAACAAAAGTGAATCTACAAGAAATCTCATAATTAGCTTCCATTTATTTTATCTTTTGTGCTCGGTTTTTTAAAAATGGTACAATCATGAGGGTAGCGTTATTTATAAAATTAGATATTTTAAACTTTTCTAACAGAGCATCATGTTGTACACAGTAAAAAAACTTTTGACAAGTACAAGAATACTGCAATCTTATTTCTTAAAACTTTAAGCAATTTCCTCAATTAAAGCTATTAAAGCTGTTTTAAATTTGACAAATATATTAAACTGTATTTAATAATAATGCTTGTTTATTTAGTTTCTAAATCATTAATTTCACTGGGTCTTTTTTACATTAAAAGAACGTTGTTGTACATGTACATTTTCTGAATCTTAATAAGATAGTAAACAATTGAAGTTATATGTATGTTAGCTCTATCTATTTTAAGAATAACCAGTGGAAGAAACAACCTGTTAAATTTGTATAACGTGTTACGTTAATTAGGGAACCTAACAATATGTCAAAATATTTTTAATGTGGCGCCGGGGGGAAACAAACCGTGTTTACAAATGTTTTTCATTGAGAAATACACTTGTTTTGATTTATTTTTTTGTATGTGTGGATTGTTTGCTTATATTTCTACAGAAACGATAAATAATGCAAAACAAGATTTAGGTTTAGTTTATTTGGTATGTGCTTCAATTAATTTCTTGTTTCTTTATCCATTGCATATAAATTTTAGCAGAGAAGGCATGTTACATACTTCTACCGACTTGTACTGTACTATTTTATTCAATTCCTGTTTTGATAAATATATTTGTGCATTAAAACGTACTTTCACAACAGCACAGAGACTGCTGGTTAGCTGCAATCAAAAAACAAAAGTTTAACAAATTTGAAATAGGTATATCTTTAAGAAAAAGAAAAATTAGATGATGTTACTCATCTAGACTGGATTCCATCTCAAAATATGGGACATACAAGAAGTGCCATTTGTAAGCGTATTGTAGATGTTGCACGAAAGAAAAGATATAAAAAAAATCAATAAAAAGTTGAAATAGTACCTGGCATAGTTAATTTTCAAGCAGTGTAGGTGCTTATACCAAGTAATTAAATAAATAACTACTGACTGTTTGATTGATTATGTGAAAACTAATCGTGTTTACTTATCAACTTTTATTTTTTTACATAATACTGAAAATCGACAATTTTTTTTCTGATGCTAAAAGCTAAAAATCGTTTACTGCTCTTGAATCAAAATGTCGAATTAACAAACGCGGTTTTGTCTAAAGTTAAAAAAGAATATCATAAAATGAAAACATCTATTGTTAAAAATATTCTTCAGAAAACTTCCTCAAATATCTTCTTCGCTGTATAACGGTAAATTATTCTTTTTGCAGAATCACAGCACATTACGCAAATTAAAACCGTAGTTTTGATATAATCTAATTCTATTTGAAGCTTAAAAATGTACATAATTGTCGTTCTTTCTCATTCTTGTCACATGACAACCGTTGGTTGCTTGCTGAATAAGTGAATTGTTATTAAAAGTTTGTGAAACTGGATATCTTGCCGTGCAAATGCTAAATAAATATCAAACATGTGTCAGAGATATAGGATTAATAAGAAAGCTTTCGCTGTGCATTCGTATTCGGTTAGACTTCTACATTCATACACAAGTTAAATTGTTAAATCAATGTATTGCATTACAATCTTTTATTTTGCACGTTTATAAAAAAAATATAAATACAATTTAATTTAGAACATTTTAAAAAAATATATAACAGCAAATAGACAAAGATGCAAATAGATACGTGACAAAATATTTTGTTTTAGGTAATTTCTTACTAAGATCTTTGTCTTCAAAAACCTTAAAAAATCAGTTTGCAAAAATCATTTTATAAAAGAAGCTTACTCGGTTACAGATAATTTAAAAGTAAACGTTTTCTTAAAATATTATAATTCTAAAATGAACTCAGAACTGTACAGAAAATTTTTAACAGTAACACCAAAAAGTATTATAGGTCTAAATGCTTAACGCAATTTCCCAAATAAACAACGCGACACCAGAAAAAAAATTAGATGTAAAAGAAGAACGTTAAACTGCTTTATCAGCTGTAAATATCACTTTATTTTTAAATTTTTATACTGACAGATTTTTAAAAAACGTAAACGAGATAGTCCTAAGCTTTTTGTAAAACTTAACAACAATTGGAAGATATTAAAATAAAACTTAAATATACAAAGAATAACTGTTCAAAATTTGTTAAAATAATCTTAATTTTTATAAAGTTGAATCTTTTGGTTACTAAATACAAAGATGCGTTTTCTTACTTAAAATAGTTATATATGCATTATTACTTAAAAGAGTCTGTTAAATTGTTTTTATGTCTGATTATATTACAACAAAAAGTCTGTTTATATACAATAATACTTAGTCAGTTAATGATACTTATTATACATAAAAAATTACATGTTTACTAAATTAACAATAATCATCATTCTGTATTAAATTATAATGCACAACATAAGTAGTGACACAAAAACAATCAACTTTTACGGTTTATTATTCTGTTATTATCTTTTAACTTAAAAAAGCGACTAACTCAATTTGATTCGGAGATTGATTCGTAAGCTTCGTGGTGCTAAACTATAAAACAAGTTAAAAAAACGTCAAAACAATAAAAGGTTAGAATAGGATATATAGCTGTAATAAAACAAAACAGAAGCTGGAACAACGATTATGTTTGTTTTATCACAGACAGAAAAGTTTGTAGAAAAGAGAAGATAAGTATATCTCAGACAACAGTAGTTGAAATAAACCCCCTTCGGTTGGACAACACGTCGTACAACAAGTTAAATTTGTCGACTTATACACTACAAAAAAAATTAATTTACGTTTGTAAATGAACTAGAGCAGTCTAACAATATGTGACACGCAAAAAAACAATTGTAATAATTAATTGCTATAGCAACTAACTATGTACGTCCAGTCGTACGTGCAATCGACTAATTACGTAAATATAAAGAATTAAAACAGAAATTATAGTACTTACAGTTTAGTTTTCCTTTGAAGCATGCAACTTGCTAGCAGCACTTTATCAGAATTTCTTAAAATTAGCTGAAGTCTAACAAACACGTACATATAATGTTATCACAAGTTTTTCTCTTGGTTTATACGATTAATGAAAACAAATCATATGCGCCGAGTTTTCCTCAAATTAATTATATTATTGCATTAAGGGGATTCTCCAATATAGTTAAATTTTATCCAATACTCCATATCTTCAACGCAAGTGATGTAACGTCATCATGGACAATTTCCCAATAAATGAACTAGTTTTGCTATCTCCACATCTATGAAACACGTGTGGTTGTCCAGAAACTCAATAATGACAATTACAGAAGAATTAAATTAAATCGCAAAAACACGAAACAACGGTTATCCCAACAAAGACTATCACAAAAGTAATAAAAACTTTACGTCCAATACTCGCATGGATAATAAAAAATAAAAGCCTTGTTAGGCACACATAACGTTAGATGATGTCCGACTTATTTTACCGTCACCAAATAGATTATTTTTCTTATATGGAACTACCATCACCAATATAAGGAAGTGGGTGTTCCAAGAATAAATCTTATACGGTGCAAATATCATACCGAAACACTTTTAACAAAACCATCCTACACCCAGTCTGTATAATTTTTTCGGTTTTACTTCAAAAACTACACATATAAAAATCAAAAACAAAAAAAAAAATGTTTAAACCACTGTAATCTTAATAAAAAATGTTATTTGTTATAATAGCCTTGTTAGTCAATTGCGTTGAGTAACCATGGAAACGAATTAGTAGATGTCATTTTGACAAATTTATTTAATAAATGTTACATTTGTAGTTTTTATTTTTATAAAAATGTTTGAGGAACAGTACACAACTAGAGTTGTATAAGCTATTTACATGCTCGAAAACTCTCGTTATGTAATATACTATTAAATATTTAGAAAAGTATTTTATTTACTTTAGAAAACGTTGTACATTTCACAATTACATTCACAGTTTGTTGTGTTGCCGTTTATGAAAACAACAACCACACACTAGGAAATTTCGTTTATTGAAAAACTGTAATGTTATAAAATATTTAGAGGTGCAACATTTCAAAATTTCTTTAATTTACTAATTATACAGTTTATTTAAATACTTTAACCTATGAATCCGTTGTTACCACGTTAGAAAAATGCACTGTTGCCACATTGTCACCACGTTAAAAATGTTTGTTGAAAACTTTTTAGCGACTTACAATTTAGAATAGATTTTAAAACATTGAGCGTTAAAACTGACACCAACTTTTAGAGGTTAAAGTTATCGTTTTTTTAACGATGGTAAATTCGAAGAAAACTGAATATTAGTTAATATTTAAATTATAGAAGTTACATTGGGTTATGTCTGTAAACATGTAAACAAACGATTAGGAACGTATGTCTCACATTAATTCATATTTAGGTTCGTGTCTATAATTAATGTTAAAGAAGGTTCATACAAGCGATATCTATCGGCGACTAAGGTATTTAATGTATGGAAGTAAAATTTTATTACATTGGCTTACTATAATGTTTACATATATACAATAATATGCAATTACTAGAATTTGTTACAACATATTTATATTTGGCTCTATTGTTATTCATAAATTTTAAATTTTGTATGATTAGAATTTCACTTAAAACCTCAGAATAAGTCTGATCTCAAATGTTTTAAGAGAGAATCTAAAATGCTATTCAATTTCAGATATGATTTCTTTTGAATAGCCTCCAGTTGTATGAACCTTTACATGATCATAAACTAAAACGTTTTTACTGTTTAAGTTTACGCATCATTTTTATCACAAAAATCAATTAATTTAATTATCTGAGCTAGGTCACTCTTTAAATTAGCTCACAATAAATGACATTTTTGGGTTTCTTTAACTCGTTATTTTTATCAATTGAATTAATAAATAGATCCCTAAGACAAAGTCAACTTTTGGTTTTACTACAAAATTTGGACAATTGCTTTGTTGGTAACTTAATGGAAACCTGATTTATGTGCGAACTACCAGCAGCACTTGTGGTGGAAACTTATTTGGAACAACATCGTTAACAGTTTTATTAATATTCAAACACATTCAACTTTTACCGTGGCATCAAAAAATTCTGTTTGATATGCTTCCAAGTCTTTAAAATCAACTTCAAGCTCATCTTCATTATGAGTTTGTAAACTCATTGAAATTAATTTAACAACGCTTCGATGCCAACTAAACGCCTTTGAATCTTCAGTAAAACAGCATTAGTTAATGCTTAACCTGCATTTAATTTTGTTTGAATTTTGTTTATAAAATCTAAATTTTTCTTTTAAAACCGACCGTTGTTTGGTAAATAAATCCTTTGTTAATTAATAAATTTAGACAACTAATTTAGAATAAAACCGAAATGCAACTTGATCATTACCATACACTTGTTATAGTGTGCCAATTATAGCCTTGCAGAAAAAACGCCAAATTTTAATACACTTTTATTAATGGTCGCTTTGTTTTACTATGTAACAGCACCCCAATACAAAATTTTTGTGTTAACTTAGTTTTCTTTTTTTTAACTAAAAATAAAATAATAAAATTTCTGCAATTTCTCAAGAATTTTTGTTTCAGTTTTGTATGTAAGTTTTTGCTACAAGAAATTTTACCTAAGAACACACCTAAAACTAAAATCAAAAAAACTTATTCACCACAAACACGTACATTTGGTCTTACATTAGGTTTTTATATGGAAAACTTGGAAAAACTGATTACCTCATTCTTCAACTATTAGAGAGTGGTATAAGAGTAGGAATGGTAATTCAAACTTTTGCCAGGAAGACTTCAAAGCAATGGAATTGAGAAAAAAAAACTTAGCAAGAAATAATTCTAAATTTATTAATAGACAAAGTGTCCATAAGAGAACAGATTCGTTATGATAAAGACAAATTTCAAAGAGAAGTAGATTTTGGCACGACAAAACTATGCGAGCATGACAACGAAGATGTACTCCTAGCTTAAATATATGCAATGTTTATGTGTGTGTGGGTTTTAACAATAATTGGAAAATACCAAATTGTTACTTTTCATAATAACCTTAACACGCTTTAGTTGTGAAAGTTGACAGTAAAATTTTACCTTATAATCTTTGTCATGTTGCAAAACTTATTGTGTAAGACAGAAGTTTACGAAATTAATTAAAATGGTGTATGGAATAATGAGTAAGGAATGGTTGTTAACGAGTATAAAAAATACCTCACTGTGGTAAGTTAGAATGTTTGCTGTTTATTTTATTACAAGTTTTACACATTGTATAGTTGAAGCAGGATAAAGTTTACAGTTAAAGTAACCAAGTTATCATTTTTACCGAGGGCTTAACCGTCTATTGTATATTTTACGACTAGCGGTTACATTTTGTTTCCTGGGAACAAGTGACACGTTTTGGTCCCTAATGTATGCTACTCGATTGGATAAAACAACCATTAGCAAATTTGTGTCAAAAATGTGCGTTGCCATTATTAAAAAATCTGTGTTTACAATGTCTAACCAGTAGTTCACAATGGAAAAAAATAGCGTACTAATTTGACGCAATGTGGAATTTTCCGGTGTGTTTAGTTGCAATGGATGGGAAACCCATACAGTTTAGAGTTCCTAAAAGTACTGGATCTATTTATTGTAATTACAAAGGTAAACTCAGCATACTGCTATTAGCATTAGTAAATGCTAATTATAAATTTTTATATGCAGATGTGAGTGTTAATGGCAAAATTAGTGATGGTGGAGTTTATAAATAAAGTACTTTATATAAAGCTGTAGAACAAAACTCTCTAAAGTTCCCGCCTGATAATGCATTACCATCATAAAAAATATAATTAAGTCTACTTTTGTAGCCGTATTCACAGAAAAATTAAACGTTAAATCAACGTAAATTTAATTACATACTATTCCATGCCAGGCGCGTTGTTGAGAATGTATTTGTAATTCTTAGCAACATATTAGATAAAATTAAGTTGCTAACTTTGACTTGTGTACTCTATAATTATTTAATACAAGCTCAACCACATGCTAAAAATACTGATTTGGATAATTATGAAATCGTATATTAGATAATGAGTAAGGAATGCCAACAAGCATGAAAATTTGGAACTGAGTCGAAGGCGAAGTTGGCATTTCGTACGAGTTGGCAATACACATTCCTTACGAATTATATACTATACTTTTTCTACGACTCTATATCTAATTAGTAATCAAAGTTAAACAAAATTTTACGAAAACAAAAAACGCAGAAAATAAATAGACTCATTTAAAGATTTGTGTTGCTAACACCTAAAATGACAATTAAAAAATTATATGTCAAACCTTGAATTTATTTTATATCAATTTGTCTGCGTTTATATTACAAGTCATATGTTGCTAATTCTTGAGTTTTAGATACTCGTCTCTAGTTACAGAAATGGTGAGTATAATCTACTTGTTCTACATACCTGCAATTATAGTTCAATTAATAATTCTTCAAATAATTTATTACTTGAATTTTGTTTAATACCTTAATTTTAAGCAAAACTTAATATGTATGAGCTGGATTCGTTTTAAAAAAACTAATGATTCAATGACAAGATTTTGCTTTTGTAGCCAGTAAATAAAAGAAAACTATTCATGCCGAAGCCAAAATCGTTAACGATGTCGTCAAGTTCCGACAAATGTGATAATTTTTTTCCTAGAAGCTGCAATAATAAGGTAATTTTGTAAATGTTTAAAGATAATTTGTAATTAATAAGTGTTATTCTTGGGAATGAAGCTTTACGAATTAAGAAGATAATAAGAACATCGTAGTTAAAGAATTAATAATGATTCCTTTTAGAAAATGCAAGATAGTTAATTATCCTAATAGATCTAATATGCTACAATTTTACTGCAAAATTAGTTTAAATATGAGAAATGAATTGTTAAAGAAACACATTGTAAAATGAAACAAGTGGTTAAGTGCTTTGGTTTATAATTACATCTTAATATCTAATGTTTTCAATATATAAACCAGTAGTTTGCATCAGTCTTATAACAACTGATTGTATTTATATTTATCTTGTGTTATTTATTCTAAAGTAGTTAATTAATTCTTAAGAAAAAAAACAGTCTTTTGCCTACTTTCTTTCTCGGCTACCTCATTGCGACTCTCCGCTGCCTCTCCCCCTTCTTTCTCCCGTTTCTCGCTGCTCTTACGTCTTATCTCTGCTACGTTTGCATGAATTTCTGCACGTCTTCTATATACGAGGCACTAGCATAAACATTAAGTCTAATTATCTTTGCAATGCAAACTCCATTAATATAAAGATAAATAATAACATATAGTTATCAGGCAAGTGCCGAAGAAACATCGTGGTATCTTGCAACTATCGATAAAGAGAATTGGTTACTAATGAATTGTCATGCAGTTCAAAAAACTAATGTTAATAAATACTAATTCCTTTAAGTTAATTTGAGCATAAAATGAGTAATTTTATTTCAAGTATTGGATTACTTAATCTATCGAATATGCGAATTTCAGTAATTGTTATTTCTAAACAGCTGATCTTTATAATTATAACTTGTGTATAGCACTGCAAAAGCAAAAATCCGATAAGTTACAAGAGAACAAGTAGTGAGGTTGCAAATTAAAAGTTTTTATTTATTCTAATTACCTTAAATTTGTGAAATATATTTACATTTAATTACAAGAAACTCACCACTAAATGTCAACGTTTGCAAACATAACCCATAATTAACTATAGATAGCTATAAAACGACGGTAAACGCGTTAAATTAGTTTAACACCCACGAAATCTAAAATCAGCTTTGAATAATTCATCGGGGTAAAACTACAACGTGAAAGAACATTTGCGGGTGTTAAACTAATTCAACGTGTTTACCGTCGTTTTCTAGCTATTTATAGTTAACTTTGGATACATAGTAAAATTACTCTATGAGATGGCTCTGCTATCAAACACTTTTGAATAACCCATATTATGTAATTTACAAGCCAAACACATTTTATGCTATAAAACTAATACAATATTTTTTACATGACCCTCAATGATTTCGTTTTTAAATTATATAATTTTATACGCACGAAATATTTGTAAAAGTCTTCTAAATTTTGTTTTCATAATTCATTATCCTGTACGTTAATAGATTTGACCTGTATGGAAATGACTTTGATCTGTACGGAAATCAAATTAGCCAATCACAGTGCACGTTGCCTAATCACAATTAAACATACAATGTATCGTATTTTCTGTTAGTCGTAGAAAAATAACAAGAAAGAAACAGAGTAATCAAATCAGCTAAATTATTAGAAATTCGTTGTCTTTTTGATAGACGTAATGAATTATTTTGTAAATTTAACATAATTATAATCTGTAGCAGGAATTAAATCAGTTGTTATCTACACATAAATTTTAGTTCTTGTATATACTTGGAATTTAATGACTTACTTCTTCACTGTGATTAGTTTCTGGAACATCTTCATCATAAGTAGTTATATCACTGAAACTTGACGACGGCGAATTTTCTTCGGAGAAACTAAATGGTCTTGATGTCACATGTTTATTTAAAATCATTCTCTTAAAGTACCGTAGAATGCTTGTGAAACTAATACGATAATGAATAATTTTCAGATTTATTCAGATTTCATTTTATTAAAGTACCGTAGAAGGCTTGTGAAACTAATACGATAATGAATAATTTTCAGATTTATTTAATTTTTATAAATAATTTAAAAGGTTTTATAAAATTGTATAAAAATTTAAGGAATTGCATAAAACTGTATAAAGTTTTGTGAAATTTAATGTCTTTAATCACAATTTAATTAGTTGCAATAAGATTGTACAAAAAACAACACAGTTAAACAGTCAGCTTAACTCGTTCAAGAATTAATCACACATGATTAATCCACTCGTAGATTCAACGATTGAACGCATAACATAATTGCGAAAAAAATTAAAGAACATCATATACATATTGAAAACCTATCCAAAGCACAAGCTACTACTGATGCGTCCAAACAATTATCTAAATATTTTTAAACATACTTATCCATCTAGAAAATATCTTACAAAAATAATAATATTTATGACAATTGCACTAGTAATTAAACTGTCACAAAAAAGTATAGTTAGCGCTACATTTTAGTACCTGTCTCAGTAATGACTGGCGCTGATGATTTCTCTAAATGCGTCAATGTCAGACTACAGTATCATCCATATTATTATAGAGATCATTGTCCAGGATGCTGTCAAACTGACCGTACTTTGCAATTTTATTTTTTTTTTCAATTTAGTAATAAGACAAACCAGCGTACTGTCGTTCCCTGTCATACAATTAGGTTTGACAGAAAACTGCATGACTGAATTGACACTACTCTAAATTACCTCATTACGAAACTGTAGAATAAAAAAATAAAATTGCAAAGTAAGAGCAGTTTGATAGCATCCTGGACATCTCTATTGAAAATGTATGTGTTAACCTACAATATCATATGAAATGATTTCTTTATACTTTTATAAGTAGGTAAATAACTTTGAATTAATAGGACGTCTTTATTTTATCTTTGCATCAACATTTGAATTATAATTGTTAACTTAAGTTAATAACTTTGATTTAGTTTTCATGTAACGTCGTTAGTGCAAAAGAGCTTTAATATTAACTGATTCTATAAAATCCATTACAAATATTTTTTCGTTAACTATTACTACTACTTTATAATTTGTTTATAAATTTTCTTTAAATTACATGTAATTTTTTAAACTATCAAGTTGATCTATGATTGTTGTAAATTTATAGTAGTATCATTTATTTAGGTTTCTTCAATACACGCATTCTGAAAATTTTTAGCAAAAGTTGCAACATGTCTTAATTAATTCGTTAATTTTTTGTAAGAGTAAATTTTTATCAGTTATATTTTTTAATTAATTGTCATCATTTATAGAAAGAGCACACAGAGTTATTCACAAGTGCTTTAAATTTATCTAAAGATTTATATTAATTATAAATAAAAGTTTAAAAAGTCTAATTAATTATTGTCCGCTATAATGACAAGTCGTACAATTCGAACTTGTTTGTTCTTGTTTGTAATTTGTAAATTTATTATTACTCATTCTAATTATTAAAATATAAATGACAAGTTGTGGATCCGTTTATCAAAACTGTAAAAATTGTCATTAACAACCAACCAACATTATTTTAAAGGAACAATTGATTTAAAATACGACACAAATAATACAATAGTACCAAATAATAATAAAATTGTAGCAGTAAATCCATTTGCAATACTTTTTATAGGTTTTTATAGATGTTTATTAAAAACTAGTAGTGTGTAATAAAATTGTCTTTTAAACTGAATCACTTTTTTGTCAACCTAATATACATAACTATACACACAGTTTTGCTTACGTTGGTATTTTTAATTTCCTTTGCCTACATGCACATTTTTGTTTCAAAAATAAATTTGAATATAGAATGCATTCAAATTTTACTTTTGAAATATACTAAAATTGAAACAATGAAAACTCATATATTCAAAATTACATTTCAATTTGTGAAATTGAATACAAATTTCTTTATATTATTGTGTACTACATATTGTGAATACAGAAAAAGTACTACAAAAAACCGATAAATTTATTTGTGCTTATATCGCTAAAATAATGTTAAGTAAATAGGTACGTATACATAAAAATTATAATAATCCAAACAAACAAACAAAACGCCTAGTAACTTATACTTGAGTTATAATAAGATAATTTTATATGTGTAATTGCTTCTAAATTTAATTCTTTTTAGATTTTTTAATAAATAAATGTATTGCTTATATACATTTTTAAAGATAACTTTTTAAACCAACTACGATTCTAATTCAAATAAACAAAAATCGGCATATGCATTAGCAATTATTCACATTTCCTATAAATACTTAGGTTACAATGTTCACATATTTTTTTAATTTATAAAGTGGTTTTATAGTAATATTTATTTAATACACCATTTAATCCAAACAAATGTGTATTTGAAACTTATTTAATTACTTCCAATCAAATTGCTTTAACATCACATAAACTGTTCTTAGATTTAAGCATTTTATTGGAATTGTTGCAAAGAACAAAGTACACAATTAGGCATTTTTACGTGACGTCACGACAGCGCGAAAACAGCTGATCTGGGGCTAAATGTCATAAATACCCAGTAAACACAAAATCAATAATGTTTAGTAACAGTTTCAAAACAAAAAAATTATGATTCACTCTTGTTTCAAACATAAAAGAAACCTAACTGCAATAAAATAGCTATAAGTCCATCGCTGTTTCACTTATTTGAATCAGTATAGTTTCGGTATTTTAAATTTAAATCTGTTGCAAACTAAATGTTGCATTCGGTTTACGTTTTAAAAGCTTCGTTTTTAAACTGATAGTAAATGATCAATAAATATATGATTTTCTTGTTTCAATAATGAACTAAAACAATTCTTTCAATAATATAATAATACATTTTTGAATGCACGTTTCAAATTTTATTGCACAATAAATATTTTTAAATACAATACCACATTAAGTTTTTTACTTATTGCAACTTTCTTTGATGTGGTCTTTTCACGGAAGCCTCGAAAACTGCATCAGTTACTGTTGGGTAGCAACTTTTAACCGCATCTGTAACATAGAAATAAATATTCCATTTATATACATACATAATCATAGAGTTACATCAAATTAATTACATTTTTGTAATCAAAAACAACACAAACTTAATATATATATATATATATATATATATATATAGACATATAAACCGGTTGCTGTTGAGCCCGTAGAATATATAAACGTTACGCTCTGTAGCCCGAAGAAACGCTATTAAGCCCGGTTTCGGGCTCATCTACGTATCCATGTGTATATAATCAAAATACGATTATATAAGCATCAAAACGTGTAAATCCAAAAATTTGGCCGGGCTTCATATTGTACCGTTTATATCTTCATTATATATAAAATAGTTCAGAGTTAGTCGCTGCAGAGGTCGCTTTTATATACAAACTGTCTACAGACACGGACGGTACGTTGTGTAGCCCAACATGCGACAACGTTGGAGGGCTTAATAACAAGCAGTAAACGTATAGTCTAAGTGTATTTTACTTTAGTATGAATTTTATGCACTTTTGAGTATCATCACGTTTTAATAATTTTTCACAATAACAATACAAACGGTTTTAGTCAAAAATCGGAAGTTGATTTTTAAAAACGTTTGCAATTTCTACGTGATGCTTGTACGTACTTATATAGAATGTGGTACTTTTATAACTATTAAATTAAATTTAAAAAAGTATTGAAAAAATTATTTGAAAACCTCTAAAGAGATTTGGATCAAAAGTACAATATAGGTAGCTAAGAAACTTTAAAGTTATAAGAATAATTTGTTGGTTCATTCATGATGTGATACCTATAAAATAATTTGAAACATAAATACATACATTTAATAAAAACCATATAACGAAAAAGGTATGTCTTAGGATATGATATTAGCATTTCTCATATATTTTTTCTTTTACTAAAAATCTTTAAAAACAATGTAGGAATCTTGTTTTGTAGTGTAAAAATTCTTAGAAGCATGGAAATTTTTAGTAGTCTGAAAGAGTTTTGTAAAATCAATTGGAAAATATTACTTCTCGTGAAATAATTATGGAAAGTTATGATAATTTTGCAGATAACACTGTACAATTCAAAAAAATTAAATTTGGTTTTACCAACACAAAGCTTTTACAAGCAAAATTGAAAAAAGAATTGTCCTAGCAGAAAGAGAAACAAAACTTACAGTCATAAATTTTAAAATCGACACAGAGTTTTTAAGTAATTATGATGACAATTTACTTAAAAGTTAGAAAAATAATAATTAAGACAAACAGTTAATCCACTTCTTACAAGAAATAAGATTTTTTTTAAAGTTTGAGTTATTTCATATGAAATCGTCTAAAAGTAAAAGATGACTTATTTTAGAGTCCTAAAAAAGAAATCTACGCACATTTAGTTTTGATGAACACCCGTTTTCACCTGATCGAATTGAAAAACATAATTTTTATGCTTTTTTTGAGTGCACAACGAAAATTTATTCAATACCGATCAACAATAACGCGCTGCTAAAAATACGTTTTTTAACTTAATTTCAGTGATTTTTAACTGACTCTAGTGTCTATGTCGTTTAATGTAAGCACCTAATGTTATTCAGAAATTAAGTTTACATATCCTAAAAAGAATAAACCCAACAACTGATCAAAAAAACCCACTTTTTGTACAAAAAAATGCTTGAAATTCGATGAAATCGCGTTTTTCAGGCTACATTGGTCGTCTTGTTGTTGTCACATTCTTAGTGTCGATACACTTTTTTTAAAGCAAATATCTAAGTAATTTTATTAGGTTAAAAATATTATTTGCAATTGGTTACTTTTTTGTGTAGTTTTATCTATTTTGTTTGTATCTTATAGTATAGCAAGTAGGTTGAATGTTTTTTAAACGTGATATTATGTTTTTATTTTCATTGAAATTGTGTGTATTGTAAGTGAGATTTATTACGTAAATATAACATATGATGGAATATTGAATTTTTTGAAACAAAACATTATATTTTCTTAGAAGGTTTAGCTCAGCGGTGCCCAACCTACGGCCCGCGGGCCGGATCCGGCCCGCGAAGAAGCTCAATCCGGCCCGCGAGCTCCTTTCAAAGGTGTTAAAAGGTGTTACTAAGATATGCAATTATAAAAAATCCGGCCCGCGAAATCGTATGTCATGATGAATCCGGCCCACGGACAAAAAAAGGTTGGGCAACATTGGTTTAGCTTATTGGCTTAACGATATTGACAGCATCACAATTATAGAAAACTGAATACCTTTACGGTATCAACTAGCTGTAACCGTGAGAAACCTAAACTATATTAAATTGTTGTACCTTTTTATGTTATTATCTTATTAATACATGTGTTACAGCGGCTTGAACATTCACACTCGATACAAAAAACTAATTTTTATGCCAAGAATTTCGTTAGAGCAGAAATCTAAAATTGTTTCTGGTGTTACTATATGATGATCTGCAGTTCGTTCTAAGCTTTTTTTAATAGTTTGTGACGGTCCGATTAATGATAAATCTGTTACTTTAATCGGCATTTAACGTCCACATTAAGGAACAAATCAATTGAGTGAAAATGTTTCAGACTACTTATTAGAATTCTTCAATTTCGTTATTTGAAACAGAGTATTCTATTTACTATCACATACATATTTTAATTTCAACTAAAATTTCATGATAATGTTGTATGACATACTGTATGCCCAAAACTAACCTTTCAATTTATTTCCTATTTATTAAAAAAACTTTGTGTGCGTAAATAAGAATATGTAGGTACAAACATGTAAACAGGTTGTTGTTGAGCCCGTAAAACATATAAACGCTACGTTCTCTAGCCCGAAGAACCGTTATATATCCCAGTTTTAGGCGCATCTCTGTATATATGCGTATGTCATCAAAATACGATTGTAGAATCATTATTTTTTTTATTATGCGGTATATTCTAAGTTTGATTTAAAAATTAATTTGTGCTTGTCAAATGACGACAAATAACACAATCTACGTTAGTCGTGGTACTTGCGGCAACGGTTAAATTTAACATTTCTTTAAAAATGTTGCCAAAAACAGAGTTACATGCGGAATTTTAAAGAAAATTATTTAATTTGCTGCCGTTTTGAGTAGGTTTTTTTTCAGATAAGAATTTGCTAATACACAGAAGTTATAGCTTACAATTTTGAATTATATTTACAAATAAAACAAACTTTGCACCAATCATAAAAAGAGTTTAATGCTTGAATACAGTTTTTATTTTAAATCTGCAGAAAGTTTATTTGTTACGTCAATATTAATCAAGTTAAATTTAAAAAAAAAAATTATTAGATCGGAAGATGTTTAAGATTATCTGCAAAAACTATTTAAACGCAAATGTTAAAATTTCAAATCATTCGAATTTCGCTTAATAACTACGTTTATAGCGTGTATAATATTGGCAACACAGTCGGGGTTAACAGCGCGCTAATAACGTCGTGTAGAAAGGCGTTACCGCCCGGGCTCATCGGGCACCTGTTTACATATCGGGCTCAATTGCGTGCAGTTTATACCTATATATATATATATATATATATATATATCACTTACGCAATCATAAGAAAGTTATCAAACACTGAATACCTTTAACTGTACATAATCGTATAGAAAACTTAAAGAATTGAACTGTAATTATAAATCCTAAAGTATCATCAGATTTACGCAATAATCTACCTTAACACAACCATGTGTGTTAATTTACATTTTTTAATACAAATTAAAACATGATACATAAAGAACAGAAATGATAATAATATTGATTACATTTATGAATTATAATAAAATGTTTCGACTTACCGTTTATTGTTCCATTTTGTAATTCTACACACAGCATCACTTATATTATATATTATATTTAAATACTCCAATCCTCACACTAGTCTAGTCAGTTAATATGTTGCATAATGTTATTATTGTTGAATTTTAATGTGTTCTTTTATGTGATTTATATGTTTTATTCTTTTACGTGTATTGTTATTTTTATTTTTTTTATTTTTATGACTATTTTTATATTATATTGTAATTATATGACGAGTGCAAAAATTACATGTATTTATAAGCACAATAAATAAATAATAATATCAAACTACAACCGAGCAAGTGAAAAGATATCAATTTGCAGCGCAAGCATTGACGACAGTAATCAAAAGTATAGCAACGACTAATGCTGACTAATTACAAAGTATTCGTTTTTACTAAAACGACTCCACTGTTTTAAAAAAAAATTATTTAGTCGATCTTCAAACAATTCTAGTTATTCAAAAAATATTCGGTTTGAATAAATCAGTTTTTAGACGGTTGCTGATTATGGGAAAAAAATTGCAAGTACTGAAACGATTTAAAACTGATTGTGAAAAATCGGAATTCTTTCAATTTATTCACTATTAGTTACATGTAAATGATATTAAAATAGAACAAACACGAAACAACGTAATGAAACAATTGTTTTAATTTTGTGACTGTAACAGTTTCAATCCGTGTTTACTGGGTAGCTTCTGATGTACGGTAAGACTTACTTGCTCGAACTTTGACTATGAAGAGTTATATGGGTTTTTGTATTAGAATGTATATAATATTATTCTTTTAAGATAAAATGAATATAAATGCAACTACAACTTTAGTTGTCAGATATCAGCTGTTTGGGGGTAACGTCAAATGACATACAATTAAACGCTTTATTATTATAGAAAAAAAACTAAAAATAGAACTGGTGTCAAAAAAAAAACTAAACAATCAACATTTTATGTTTTAAATTAATCGATAATCAAAATTGTCAAATGGTCTCCCGCACTGTCCTCAGTGAAGTCGGTCAATTTTATCGCTGCAACAGTTACCACGCAGGAGCTTTATCAGTGGATATCGCAACCAAGTTTGATAAGTCGATAACTTCTGACTGGCGATATCTACAAGACTGTCGGAAACCGACCATCAAGAGCTTTCCATAGACACTAAACTTTGACATACCTACAACACTCCTCAATTACAAAAATTAAATTTAAATTTAAATTTATAAATGTAGTTATAATTTTACCATTCGATAGGAACAAACTTTATATCAACAAATTGAATTTCTAAAATCAAGACCACGCATATATAATATAAAAACATAAATAAAAAACAAACATAACATTTAAAAAAATTAATAATTTTTTAAGTTTTTGTGAAAGTTTACAGCGACAAGAAGGGAACGACGACTTCCCAGGAAACGACCAGGGCCCGGTTTCCTTATAGCATCTAATAAATACATTAACACATATTTTCAACATTATAAAATTTAAATTAATTAAATTTGATAATATAAAATCTTGAGCTTTCGCGGTTATTTTGTTTATGGTTATAAGCAACTTTTGGCTTAAACCGCGTCGTAGTTAAACACCCATGACTTTTTGGGCTTGGTCCTAGTCTCTCCTTGAGAGCCAAAGCAAGAAGTAGAAATATTATGTAACTCAAAAGCGTTGAATAATGAAATTTTTATATCACGCAGTTAGATAAATATTTTTATGAGAAAGTATAAAAAGGAAATTAATAATTCCATTGTTTCAAAACCGACTATACAATTATTCAAAGTTTTAAATTGTAATTATATGAAATACAGAAACAAAACTTTTTTTTAGTTTGAACAAGATAGATTGTAATGCACTTTACAAGTCTTAAACATTAATGTTATATACAAAGACAACCTGTGTTATTTAAGTGAGCTAATTTTCCAAGTAAACACAAAATTCAATAACGTTAGAAAATGAGTTTTCTGAACCTACGTTTTTGTGTAATAAGATAACAGTACATATTGGCGATCATTTAATAATGTAAATAATTTTCTACCGAATTTAACAACCACATTTTGAAATTCTCTTTTAATACGATTTTGAGTTAGACCTCTATAAAACGTCATGTACTTACTACGTTAAAAGCATATTTAGCATGTATTCCAAAATTAATGCAATTTATTATAAATACGTTTAATAATTTATATAATGTATTTGTACATACAGAAATTCTCATTACGGCAACGTTACGCAATAAGTTATTTAAACACAGCTAAAATATCTAATCTTCAATTCCAATATGTACACTATTGATTAAGTAGTGTATTTCAACAATTGCTATAAAACGAAATATATCGTTGGAATGTGATTTACCAAAATTGTTATTGGCATTAATACTAGGCTAGTTAAGATTAACAAATGTCACATTCATTTTACGCTAAGAGTTAGATGTAGTACATCAGTACGAAAGATTTACATATACAAATGTTCAACGTATTTATAGAATAGCATTGCGTTGTGTCTACGTTTTCATAAATTTTAAGCCGTGTATTACACCTGAATCACAATTAAATTATTTCAGACTTCAGACTTTTATTTAAAGGCATTAAAGAAAATTTGAATTTACTAAAAAAGTGTTTTGCAACACGCAGCACAGAAATTTCAATAGGAAATGTTTTATTTAATTATTTGCGTTCTTATTTATTTTAGAACTAAAATTCTTAAGTAAAAAATAAATACGCCTTTTTTTTGTATGTCTTTAAATTGTTTTTGCTTTACTTTTAGTGCTTTTTAATTAGTTAGCATAAATTCATAAATGTAACTGTTTTGTAGTTAATTTTTTATTTAAATCTGTACATTTTTTATCGATTTAGACTATTCTAAATATAGAAGAACTTGACTTAGCTTTGTTTTTTTTATACAATAACCTTCAATACTCTTTAACTCTAAAATGGTTAGAGAAGCATAGCATTAGAAAGTTTAGTATTGTAATCTGAAAAAACTAAGAAAATAAATTAGTTAGTAGTTTCTAGACGAATTTTACAAATTTAAGGTTAGATGTTCATTTTGTAAAAAGTTAAATTAGAGCGCCCTTGAAATAAAGGACAATGTAATAAGAATAAGTATTTGTGTACCCATGAAGTGATTATTTAAAAACGCACAATGTCATTAAAAAAATGTTAGTTATACAGGCCTGCAAGTAAAAAACTTTTTTATATGTTTTTTTATAGATTTTAACTTGGTAAAAACAGAAAACACAAAAAAAATCCATTTCGTTTTTTTTGCACACTAATTCCAAAATAAAAATAATCTATTAACTAAAAAACTGTTTAAAAAATCGACACATCATTGGCTTAATGCCATATAAAAAACTAGTTACTTATACCAGTATACCTTCTAAATTTTATGGTTAGTTAAAATTCATAGAGGCGACAATCTAGTTAGACCTATTGTATCGTGCATCGCTGCACCGAGTATTTATTTATCTAAGTTTTCAATAACATTGTAATAAAACGGCAGAAGTGTTCGTAATTGTTTTTAAGATTATATATAAATTAAAATTAATTACGCGTGAGCTTTAGACTCTTGGCTGCGGACTACCTTATATTACAAATCTTAACATTTTAAAATACATGTTAAAAACAACAATTCTTCCACCTGATAAATAAAATTTTATTCCACAGAAACACTACTAACTGTACTCCATCACTATTTATCCAAACTAATTTATTGTTTAACAAATCTGAGGCTAAACGCTAATTTATTGTGCAATTATACTAAAATTATTAAGGTTTCTAGTGTCACTAAGCTCATTCGGATTTTAAAAAAATATGGCCTTAAAATACCGACGTATAATAATAATACAATATATAACATCATTTAATTTAATATAAGACAAGACCAAGTTAATTGACAAACATAACGTTATATAAAATTAACAAAAACCAGCAATTGCTCTTCACTATATCAATATGGATTACAAGTTTGATTTTAGTAATCCTACGATACCAGATGTTGAACCAAAATTTAATAAAAGATTAACCGGAAAGACGATATTCATTAGAAAAACATAATAACGCAATAAACATTTTAACGCTGATACTAACAACTATAGTACTAGTACTTTCTAAATTATTTACCGATATTATTATGAATAAGTTTAGTATTTTGCTACTATCTAATGACACAGTCAGTTTATATTCAGCATTCAATCGATACTGTGATTGTTTTTTATTTCTAAAATATGACTTGCAGAAGTTGTGTAATTTCTCATCACAACTTCTGTTATATATGTGGTGAACGTACACTGAACAAAGAAACGTAAGTGAGTTTGTGAAAAAAATTTATTTTGCGTAATTTAAACTAAAACTTTGAGATCAAGACAAAATATCGAATTCGTATAAGGTGTGCAAAAAATACGAGAAAAACTTTTGTTTATAGTTTAAGGGTGAGAATAGCTTGTTTTGCTTTTGTATTTTTATATGACGTGACCTAAAAAATTACACAACCAACTGCTACTATTTTTTAGTAGATGTTAAATGATTTCATACAATAAATTAAAAAAAATATCTTACTTTAAGTTTTAATCAGCTATTCGTTTAGTATCCCATGCTCCTGAAATACCAATTCTACCACCTACTTCTAATTGAGATGACATCCTGATCGAGTCAAAGGACTCTAACCTATTAGCTTTTCAGGGCGAACCTAGTTTTATCTTTTTTTGAGGGTTTTCAACTTTTTTCTCAGAGTGAATTCAACAAGCTTGTAAAAGACTTCAGTATTTTAAAAAATGCAGCCGAATCCAGGCTAAAAAAACGCTATTACCACATGGGACTTCATTTTTCTGGTACATTCATTAAAAAAGAGAAAGAGAGAGAATTTACTCAGTTTGTTTCCCAAAAAAAGTGTATTGTAATAATGTTCATGAAATGCTTTAAAATTGAATATAATTAATCACAATCGCGCATATTCATTGATTATTCTAAAACTAAGTTTAAAGCTATGTTGCTGCATAATGTAAATGTATTTGAATCTTATCTTATAGAACACTTCTTGATATATATAGAAAAAACTATAATGATAACTGCATTAAACAAAAACTGGCCTTTTCATGACGGTTTAACCACCGGCAAGAAATACGTAATCAATACGACCTTGGCTCTGCCAGAAAAAGTGTAATTATCACTTCTTTATATTAAATTCAGGCTAATAAAACAGTTTTTAAAATTACTGCTGGGATGGGGATTGTTTCAGATATTTGTGTTCCCGGAACTGTCTGAATCTAAGTTAAAAGAGGAATTTTTCACTGGCCCAACGTAAGAAAGTTTCTATTAATGTTTTTTTTAAACAATGCAAAACAAAAAAAAGGGTGGTAATCTTTAAAAAATGTACTGCACAAGTTTTTGAGAATTATTAAGAACTACAAAACATTGTACAATGCATGCTGGCAGTGTATGAAACTCGAGGATTTTTACATTTCCATATTGACTATTTATGTAAAAAGTTGGGAGTTTTAACAGTGACAGATTGCATTAAGATGTCCGCAATTTTAAGAAGCGCTACCAACAAAAATAGAATGTCAATATGTTAGCTGGCTACTCTTGGATGCTCAATCAAGAAACCAAAAAAAAATTGAAACGAGTTTAGAAAAGCATCAAAACGAAAGAAGAAATGTTTTACTGGAAAGAGAGTAGATAGCCTATAAACATCAGAAGCAATTTTTTTGATTAGTCGTAAGAAAATAAATATGTTTAGTTTATTGTGTTATTATTGAAAAATTGTTTTTATTTTGCAAAAATCTATATGTGATAAGATGTTATGGAAGTCATTCTTAAAATATGTTACTTTTAAAACATATAATTAGGCATATTCTAAGATCCGAATTAGAAAAGACCTTCACCCATCTGTTCAATGGATAACACTTATTTTATATCAAATTTAGTAGCTTAAAAAATATAACGCGAGTGGGTTGGCTAAAAAACTACTGGGCAAACTATGATTAATTAAAAATTAAAATATGAGTTTTTATTCAACATTGCACTTATGAAATTAACTAATAAATTTTGTCTATTTTTTTCTGGCGTAACTACTGGGTTGGCAAGTATAAACAGGTAAGTCAATACTAGTTATGTTCACCTATTTGTTTAATAAATAAATCTTATACCAGAATACAATACAAAAATATATTAATAAAAAAAGTTTTAAATTAATAATTGTTATTCCGTATCTGATTAATCGGAAGTAAAATTTTGATCCTCCAATTAGATAGATTCGTCATAATTTTCCGTCATTTCAACAATGTCTTGTATTTTTAAAAGCGTTTAGTCCCCAATAAATCCTGCTGATTTTACATAATCATCTAAATTCCAACCACAGTTTTTAAGCTGGATGGAGCCACATGGAGTTGACAAAAATAGTTCTTAAAATTTTATGTTGTAGAGATATCTAACATGGTGGTAGGTATAGTGTTTGAGTCAAAACTTTTAATTTTTTTTTAACTGTTTGCTGTCTTCTTTTGCAGCATATTTTTTTTATAAAAATTTGATTTTTTGCACTATTGTCTCTAGTGCAGTGATTCACGCCATACATTTTTGCAGTAAACTCTGGAACGGTATTTATTTTTTTGTCAATAAAAATAGCTTTATTAGTTAATGATGTAAAAGTGGTTTGGTACTTTTCAATCTGAGAAAATATTTTAATTAGTTTAATTTTTTCTTTATTGTAAATTGCTCCCGTGTAATCACAACCTGTGCATGCATAAAAGCCAGTAAACTATGACATAATTTGGATCTCAACTTTAATGCTAAATCGGTGCAGTTAGTCGCCGAATTAGCTAGCAGATTTTGTACATAATTCCCAGCAAAATTAACAAAACAGTATCAGATGCTCTTATTAAAATTCTTGAGCCTGGTGCTATTTTATGAGCGTAAAAAATAATTCTCGTATCCGCCTCTTCGTGATAACATATATAATTAATTTATTTAGTTTTTTTATGTAATTATTCTGAGCTAGATACGAGTAGCACTGATGTTCAACGCTTAAAAATATTTTTTTGTTTTGAATTATTATGACCAAATTTTTGTTTTCCTAATAATCAGTCAAAAACTGTATCACTGTTTCTATGTTAATATTTATGAGCTCAATCATTTTGGATTGAGATTTCACAGTTTTCGCAAATGCTAATATACAAGTTTTGAGCATTTCACCAGTACGTGAGAAAAGTGCAAGCGGTATTGGTGCTAGTTGAAAACTCATGCAATGTTCTATATTAATTTTCCTGTTTATACTAATTGCCAGAAATGGTTCAAAAATGTCTCGTTCTATTTTCAGCAATATCTTCTTATTTTCATCTTTAGTCATGAGGACTTTAGTGCACTAACAAGTGAACTTTACGATTTTGTTACGTTTAATAGATTTCTCAAATTTTACAGAAATTAAATAGCAATTTTAAAATAAAATTAGATTTTTGTTGATTGCCGACTGCCTTGATATTAAGCAAACTCTTCTTCAGATGCAGCTTGGCCAGTCATAATACTGAATAAAAGTTTTTCATCAATTGTCTCACCAAATAAATTCATCGTTTCTTTTATGACTTTAATAATATTATCCAGAGTTTTTTTGTCCTTCCGAAGTTTGCTTTTTTGCAAAGAGTGCAAAGCATAATTTTTCTTTGTTAATCCGATACCTTTTCTAATTGTTGTTAATATAATTGTCCTCATACTGTGGCTGAGCGCCCATTTTCGACGAGCAGACATTGAGTCAACGGCAAGGTATTAGTCAAGTGATTGGTAAGAGCAGCATTGAGGGTCTGCTCTAGTGTCCAGCGAACGGATGATTATGCGAAATTAGCTATGTTTCTTTTGATTCTAGAAGCGCTATGACAAAATTCTGCTACCAAAAACGAATTTGTATTATACAATTCGATCAAGTTACTTAAGTATAATAGAGTTCATCGGGCATAGTTAGCCTGGTTAAGCACGAAAAAGACCAGCCATCTTGAAAATTGAGTCTATGTACAGTTCTAAATCACGTTTCTTTGAAAACTGTCACCGTCGTTTAAGGTTTTATTTATGTCAAAGAAGTTATTTAACGTTTTTAGATTCCTGATTGTCAATCAATTTTGTAAGTAAAATTTTGCGTTCATTTATTTGGAAATGATTACGTTGTTTAAACAACCGTATTCTGCGTTTGTGTTGATTTGGCGCTTTCTTTGTTTTGTCTAATTTCCAGTTGTAATTTCTTTTTCTTCTGCGATATAATTGTAATTAAATATATTTTAGCAGTTTGTTTAAAAATTATTTGTTTTAAGTACATTCTCAGTACAGTCGTACTTATTTTCTTTGTGTTAGTTCTATTAAATTACGTTGGGATGAAGTCATTCTTTTAATTTATTAGACAGTTGTTATGATTCCGGTCTCAACAGCTAATCTTTATGACAGTAATAAAATAAAATATTTTGTCAATTTGACATTTCACACAGAAGCAAAAGCCGTTTGCCAACACTACTTTTGTGGCGTTATTTAATCTGTTTGCATCTTCTTTACAATTCTTGGTGGTATGGTTTTCTTTAGCGGAGTTTTGAACACAACCATTGTGGAAAGGGTATTTGATTAAGTTAATATATATAAATGATTTTGGTGAGGGTAAGTTAAGTAGTTGATTGACAGTCGTCAAAATGCCTTAAAGATCGGAAATGTAGTAGTTGGGTGGTAAACTCACCCCTTTTAGATGAAGTAATACCGCGGAAGTTTTGTATAAAACGTGAATTTTTAGTGCAGTTAGTGGATTCTTGTTTCTCCTAGGATCAACCATAAGTTCTTTCTTGGATTAATTACGACGACAATTTAAGGTATTTATTTTGTACCAACTCATTAAATTTGGTGAATTTTATTTACGCGTTTACTTGTCTTAAAAGTTTGGGCAAAATAATGAGTGTTGCGAATTAACGATTTCATCGATAATACAGGTAGTAAATGATAATTGTCCGTATTTATTAAAACTATATGTGACAAAATTTCTTTGTGTTAAAAAAATTATGTTTGACGTTAATCGGAAAATTTACTTTTAAAATTTCCATCCGGTTTTAAAATAGATGAATTTATTTCATTTTGTAATTGATTATCTATTTAATGCGCACACGGTCGTGCATTAGTTAATTAAGATTTTCTATTTTTTTTATTTTATGATTTTATTTTTGTTTTAATTTTTTTTGTTTTGAGTAATTTCTGTAAAATAAATGTAAATAGTTAAATTTAAACAAACTTTTAATTCCGTCTGCTTTCGCGTTATGTAAAATTTATGTTCATTTCAGATTTTAGTGAGATACACTCTATTAAGGTAAGTCCATTTAGAGTGTATCCTTTAGGAACGGGCTTGTGGTTGGCAAGGGCTAGAAGTCCATTAAGCTATACTTCTTCTTGACTTTTTATTGTGTTTTCTGTTGAGTTTTTCAAAACAATCACGGAATTTTGAATATAACCCACCCCGTCTTAACTGAACACCGGCAAAACTTCGTTTATGTTACTTTATTTTAGGCAAGTGTCATTGTTCCAACTTTTGCACGTAAAAAACTAAAAGAATAAATGAGTTAATTTACAATACTGATAGTAAAATTAAGTAGTTTTGCCTTTTTTACCTATAACTCGATTATTATTCTGATTTGATGCATCTTGTATTTGTGTTTGTAATAATTCATCCAACACCTCAGGATATATATTAGTTGTAGCTAATAACAGCGGTCATCGAGCGGCCGGTTAAAACTTCTGCTTGAATCAATATTTCCACCAATCCACTACAGTCTATATCTATATATTTCCCGATCGCTTTAAAAAATGCTATCTCTATGTGAAACGCTCCCAAATTTACAAAAAATTTATCAAATTTTGGCTTTCCTTTTTCTTGAATTTGCATACCCGTTTTAGCTATAGCTAAATCATACGTCACAATTATTTGCTCCTGTTGCATTTTTCAGCGATATTCTTTGCTATGATTAATGTTTTATTAACTACTGCGTAAGACGTTGAAGCAGAATTTATTGGATGCAAATACTTGATCTTCTGCGTTTCACTGTGTTCAGTTAACATCATCCAATTGTAACCCAATTATTTTTTTTGCAATATTTTGGGTCGGTCGTCAAAATCTATTTCATTGTCTTCAAACTCTAATAGCAAAGCTTGGTATCTTCGAAATAATTAGATAAAATACATAACTTTGTTATTTTCAATTATTTCTTTTGTAATAAAATTTGTTATTGATATAAAAAAAATATGTACGCGACGATATTTGTGCCAACTGGAATCAGCATGTTATTTGGTGAAAGATTTAGTTATTAAACAAATTTGTGAAAATAACTAGTATCGACTTACCTATTTATACCTGCTAAACCAGTAGTTACACCATAAAAAAAATAGACAACCCAACGTTTGTATATTCCATAGGCTTCATATGTTTGGTTGATATAAAATTTATTTGTTGAACTCAGGAGTGCAGTGTTGAATAAAAACTCATATTTGAATTATAATTAATCATAGTTTGGCCAGGAATTTTTTGACCAACCCACTTGCGATATATTTTCTAACATATTAAATTTGATATATCCATTAAACAGATGGGTGAAGGTCGTATTAGATTGTATACTCTACTAGAAAAAATATATCATGCATCTGAAAAAAATGTTTTTTGTAGATTAGTGTTATTATTTGTAACTTTATTTTTGTCTTTAAGAAAACGTTTAACACTAACTGAATATTGCAATAACCTTTTTTTATTTCTTTTTGTGTTTTTTTTGTTTTCTGTAATGTAAAAATAAAATATAAATTATCGAATTACTGTTTTAATTTAAACGTGAGTAAACGTCTCAATTAATCTTTTTCAGGTCTACATTTTTTTTAAATTAATATTTTTACAAATATTGTTAATAATTTTGTATACATTATTGCATTACATTAAATTATTTATATACAATAATTTACGAAATAATTTTTATAATGTGCTATTGTACAAAAAAAAAGTTGTTGATTAATTTAAATTTAAACTTGCTTTTTCAAAATAAAATAAATAGAAAAAAATGTAACCAAAAATTAATTGACATTAAATAAAATTGCCTAAAATAATATTAACCATTTTTTTTTGATTAAATCGTATTAAAATGATAGCAGATTCTTTGAACATGTGTAAGTAAATGTAAGATTTTTTAAAATTAAATTAATTATACGTCATAAATTTGTGTTATGAAACAGAGTTTAATGCTTTAAAAAAATTAAAATATAAAAGTTTTAACAAAGTGAAGCTGTAAATAAGTAAAATTTATAATGTGTATCATTATATTTAAAATGTAGCTGCTTTAAAGTAAAATTAAACTAATTGTTATTTTTATTAATTAACGTTAAATTAAAAAGTTTTTGTCTACCGACACATTAAAAGATGACAACTGTAAAATATTATTCTGTATAACTCCATTATAAATAATAACATTAACCGAAACAAAAATAATTTTAAAAAAGGTAAAGTATTGCTAATCTAAGCACAAAAATGAAAGTCATTCATTTAGAAAATGTTATAAAAAATATGTAAGTAAAAATATCGTTCAATTTTATTCTTTAGTTTAGTTTCTATTTATTTATATCAAGATTAAAATCAAACATTTTGATACACAGTTGATAGGCTTACCAGTCTTGAAAAATGAAACCAAGTACGGTAGTATCTTATTAATAATGCTACACGTGCTTTAAAAATAAATAAAAAGTAAATAGAACATAAAAATGCGAATTTTCTTTAAAATATTTATGTAACTGTTATTTTGCTAAAGAAATTTTTATTAAAAACATTTTTAAATAACTTAATTTAACTTAATTAATAACATTTTTAAGTAATTATTTATTTTAAGTAATTATTTCTTAAACAACGTTGTACAATTAAAAAATGGTTTTTAGCAAAAAAAAATAATTGACAGTAGCACATAAGGTTTATAGAGGTATGTAGAGCTGTAATGTAATCATGATTTATATATCAATATTTACATTAGTTCTGCGAAATTTGCTGCACTTTATGCTTCCATTATTTGTAGAACCGAATATTAGTTAAGCACTTTTAAAAAATATAGTTTTGCAATAACTATCAGTGACATACTATTTTAAATAAGTATTTTTATAACTATAAATTAAAGGAATTATACAAGTTTATTTTAAACTTTGAAAATTATGATTGTATTTTTAGAACAATAAATACATTTGTTAAATTTGTAATATTTACTCAATCTTTTTTAATGAAATACTAGTTTATGTAAATGTAGTAAAAACTAATTAATTATTGCAGCATTAACAAAGCATTGTACTAAAATAAAATCAAATTTTTTGTATTGTATAATGTAAGTTGATGTTTACTTAAATATGTGCCGGTACCGGTTTGGAAAGTTCCATAGTCTACAGCAGTTTTTCATAATTTTTTTCCCATTCACGTTGAGTTTGAAAAACCTGTAATAATAAATACACTTCGCGGTGTGATTACTAAATAAATATTTTTAAAATATTGACAAGTCTGAAAGTCGTATACATTATATAAGAACATTTGAAAACTAATGTTAGTTATCTATGTTAGACAAGCAAAGAAGAAACCAAAATTGCAATAGATTAAAGCAATGTGCCATTTATCACTGTTACTGCAGATGACAAGTGCTGTAAAAAGTATCGAACTAATTACAACGCAAAATCCGGAACAGCGTGTATAGTTAAGAAAAGACAAAGAAAATCCTTCTTTTAGAAATACAAAACCGTGCTAAAAATATTTTGCTATGTGTGCAATAACGTCTGATACGCCACATCTATGTTTTAAAAATTGGGAAGGTTCACGTTCAACCATGGAAAACGACATTATTGTAGAAGGCTTTAGATTACGTATGGAAATGCATGAACTAAAATATGCTTGTTTGATCGGCGATGGTAATTCAAGTGCATATAAAAAATTGTTAACGCAATGCCCTACTATAGTCCAAAAAGTGAAGTGTGTTGTTAATAGTGTTTAAATTAATTTGTTTTAATTATAAGTTATAAAATATATCATCTTAAGACTTTTTAGGCTTGGTCATAGTCTCCCCTTTAGAGCCAAAACAAGAAGTAAAACTTGGCCTTTGCCGTATTGTCGTTTGTGAACCCAAACAAACTGACGTTTTGCAAGACATTGCGCTTGAATCTTCAGAGTGGTAAATGTCACAAAGTGTAAGTGACGGTATTTATATCATTAGCGATTAGCATAATTAACAGACGTTATGGTTATGAAATGAAAGGTTATGAAATGTAATTGATAGTAAAATTTAAATTAGTTAGGTTATGTATCCAACTTAATTTTAAAGGTGAACATGTAAATACTATTGGGTGGTCGTTCAACAAAATTCACGTTGTCGTCACCAATGCCGCCAATTTTTTAAATCGCTTATAAGTGTTCTGAAATCTGATTGGATATTTGTTAGTCCTCTTAAGTGGAAGTAACTCCAAAGTGGGTATTCTTAGCTTTTGTCGCTTTACAGTTACTTTATTTCTAAGCAGCTGTATTTATGTGCAAATTTTATGCCGCCATCAACAAAAATTTGCCAATTAAAGCAAATATATTAACTTTATAACTAAGAATACATGTAATGTAAAATTAATGTAGAAAACTATAAATTAGTACGAAGGGTAGAAAAGTTGTCATTGAATTTAATGACAGCGAAAGTCAATGATCTATTGACAAGTGACGCTTTCAAAATCCCAACTATAAAAAAGGTTAGGAACAATGTCAGTACAATTGTGAAAAACAACATCAGAACTAGCGGACAGCTGTTTCGTTCTTTAGGAACTCGTCAGCGCTAGGATACACCGATGTGTTTCCACAACTATACTGACAGACAACCGTACTCTTTTATGTCGTGTAGACAGCGTCACTTGTTAATAGATCATTGACTTTCGATGTCATTACATCCAATGACAACTTTTCTACCCTCCGTACTAATTTATAGTTTTCTATATTATCCTATGTGGTATTTTTACCACAAGATGACATTCTAAAAACATTTTAAAATTAATGAATTATCATTAAATTTAGAATGTCAATACTAATTAAATGTGTTTAAGTTTGTATAGCTATTTAATTTTTATTTGAAATTTAGCATTTTTTAATTTTGATTTTTTAAGAAAATAAAAATTTTGATGACTGATGGTTATATCTCATCTACATTTAACAGTAAACTTGCATTTGTTGCAATTTTGCTCTAAGCAAATAATGCACAAATTCAATAATAAACCTACTTTATAGAAACTTAACATTTTAATCGAAGTAAACCTAGTTGTCCATTTGTAAAGTAAAGACGGGATGTAGATGGAAAAGTAAACAACATTTAAAAATAAGGCAGAGATATAAATACAGTTATGCTAGTAGGTAGTTTCTGAAATGTTCACGGCCACTAATGTTCACCACGCTGCCGCTTGGCAGTCACGTGGATTTTACGTGGCTGTAAATTATTATTTTATAAGTGATAAAATAGTTGTAATCACGTAATGGCCACCCAATATTTGTTTTTCATTTTGGTGGTAGCCACGGTATAGAACTGTTCCTTTAACGTGGTAGTGACTAGTGGCAAGCCACTCTACAGTTTCTACGACTATTACTGCCACGTTGCAATCACTAACAATGCTAGTTAAGTTGTTTCATTCTATAATTTGTAAAAATGCACGTTTAATCTACATTAAAAAATCTAAAGAAATTTTATTTATCTGTCAACAAAAGAATTTTTAAATATGTATTTTTTTATTTATAAATTGGTAAGAATTTATTTTTTTTTGTTTTACTGTGACTTTCAATAGTAGCAAAATTTATAACTTTTAAATATTTTTAAACTAAGCAAATAAAAAAAACTATTTGAATGTAAAAATTGCTTTAAATATAACATAAACGTCTGATTCAATAAAAAGTTAATTTAAAAATTGATTTGGGTAACATGGTATACGTTAGTATTTAATATACAAACAGTAAGATAGATGATCACACATCTGGTTTAGTCTAAGCAAACGAAAAACTTTAATTAAATGTAAACAGTGTAGTAATAACTTATTGTAGTTTAACGTATTAAAAAGAATCAATACAACGTTTAATTTTATAAATAGTGTTTTATCAAAGCGTTTTAATAGATATTGTCTTAACTATTGCAACTTATTTATGTATTTCTGAAAAATGTAAGTTATAAAGTTGTATGTAATATAAGAATTTTTCATGAAAGTATTTAAAAGATTTGCAAATACATTATTTATAAAATTTATTTGGTAGCAATTTCGTTTACATTTCAAAGGAAAAATGTACTTTTTGAAAAATTCCTGAAATTACATAAATAATGCATGAAATGCTTATATTTACTAATAATTCGACTATAATTTTATTTGTCGATAATAAAAAGTATTATAGTTTGCGATAATGTATATATAATTTTTGAATTAGTAATACTAATGTATTAGGTTTCTATTAGTTTTTATAGAATTAATTAATTTTTTTGCGTTTAGAGTTAAACAATGAATGATTTAAATATCTGTAATTTTTTTAAACAAAAAATTTTAAATGGAAAACAGAAAGTTGTTTTATATATACGTTTATGTAAGTTATTGTATATTTACACACAAAAATGAACAAACTATTGAAATAAAAAAAATATTTTAAATTAATTAGTAAAAAATTATAAACATTTTTAAATAAAAATTTGTACAGTTGATGTTTATTAAGATTGATTAATAAGCACAATTATACCGGGTATTTTGAAAACAATATAAAACACTACTACAAAAACGTCAACAAAATAGCCAGTGTAAAAAACATATTACGGTTAATTTATTTTCTATTTATATATTAAACAAAATAGACACACTTTACCTGTCTGTGAGAACGAGCTTAAGTAAGACCTATTGTCAAATTTATTACTTAAAATAAATATTTTATAAAAAAAAATAACTGATGATGAACGACGGCTTCATATGAAATATGCCTGTTTATATACTATTTCTGCATTAATGTAGATTGTACAAAGTATAGCAATGATTTCCACTGTCAGAGTCCATACTAAAATAAGAACGTCTTTCGGGTTTAGACTGTATTAATATTGTACTCAAAGATGTCAACGTTTCGCCCACTTTCATAAGGTGATTCATTAAGGCGTAAAAAAGATCAAAAAAGATATCTAAGTTTTTAGGAAAACTGTTTAAAGCTAACTCTTCTAACTTAAAAATTTTTATTAAAAACTTTCCTGTTTTAAAGTGAGAGTCAAACTACATAAATTGACGACCATTTTCAACAAGCCAATAGAAAAAAAAGCTTTATTATTCTAGGATTCCAATTAAAACTTTTTAAAATGAAGTTCAGTATTAAGTAATATTGTCAAAAAGATTCCAATTAGTCGGAGACAGAATGTTGGCCAACTCAAAAAGAATATAAAAAAATACAAAATTATCGTTTGGTATGTTTAATCGGTTCACGTGTCAACGCTAGGTTAGCACGGTGTAGAGATTTTTTATGTTAGAGTGCATCACTGATGCAGACTAAACCACATAAACAAGGACTTTGATATACTCCTTGAAATGAAAGTGAAGAAAATTTGTTCTTGGAAAAAAGAAGAATCTGAAAAATTTTACCCGTTAATTTAAATATGGGTTTGATAATACTTTTACGAAAAAAATTCTATATTTTATCTGTGACCTTATGAATGTAAGATAAAAATGACAATTTTGGATTGAAAGTAAAAATTAATAACAACCTGAATATCTCATTTCATATAACCAAGATTTTAGTAAAAAGACGGAGTTTCAAGACTAAACGTTTGGCAAATAAAAAAACCGTCACAACGTTGTTAGATGCAAAAGCTGTAAAAATAAAAATCGGCTAGATAAGGTAACATAAATGAAGAAATTTCCGGTGATCAATAGACGGTCGTGAGTTTAATTATGAAATCCCTGAATAACTTGGAAAGCTCAAAAATGCAAATGTAAACGTCAACTTCAAAGAGCGATTGTAACTAAAAAAAGACTTCTAAACCTTGCCAACCAAAGAACACGTCTAGTGTTGACAAACTATTGGAAGCTATCTTAATAGTGTGTAGCCACTACATTCTAAAGAAAAATAACCATAATTGACTTGCAAACATAGTAAATCGTTGTATCAACAATTTAACATTTATTACATAAAAATAATCAAAAAGAAAATAAAAAAAAATAAAAATGCAATAAACAAACAAAATTTTACACACAAAATAAGTTCATAATAAAATAATCGGTTACAATAAAAAAATTGATTAAATAAAAAGAAAATAAATAAATGTTGCTAAAGCGTAAATGTAAACTAACAAAAAACAAAAAATTAATTTTAAAATAAAATTAAATAACGGCCTTCGTGTCCGTAAAACTACATAATTATATCAAAATAACAATGTAACTCCCAGTTATAGAAATACAAAAAAAAAATACAAACGAAATGCAACTTATTGTTTTAATTTAGTCGAGTTTACATTTATTCGACACTTGAATATTTGTTTAAAACTTGGCTAAATATCTGTAAAATTCACTAAGTTGAAGCGACGGTACCTAAAATTACGTTAACTCACGTAGTTATAAATTTTATTCAAAACTCTTTTGCTATTAATAGCAAATTAAACGGTATAAATATTACTTTAAATACTTGTTATAATATCTGAGTGTGTTTTGGTTGACCGCAGTCCCCAAATATGGTAGCCAGAAATGATCTCAAGAGTTGCTAGAGTAAATTAGAGTTTATTCGTTACAGAGTAAAGATGAATAACGGACAAGAAAATCTAACTTTTTCCATCCATCACTTTACTGGGAAAACAGTTGTTTGTGATAAAGGATAAAATCCGTTAATGAAATTGAAGCATCAAATTTTCTAGTTAACTATTCCACAAACACATTTTAAATCCGCAACTTGTTACTTTGAATTTAAAGGAACGGCGGCACTACCACATGAATGATGAAAATGCAACTAACAAAGATGAAAAATTAAAACGACACGTAATTTCACTTAAGTTTAACAAAGTAATTACATCGTATTTGCAACCGTAAAAAAAGAGAAAGAAAACTCTTATTGGTGTTAACACAAATAATTCCTTAAAAATATCAAATTATATAGAATAAGAATTGTCGGAACTATAGATCATAATGTAATTTCAAATTATTAATACAAAAACAAGGTAAAACCATATATTGAACTCAATATTTCTTAAAACTTAGAAATAACAAAAATGATATGCTTTACGTCAAACTGATTAACTAACAGTATATAATACTTGACTGAAAACAAACGTCTAATTGAAACGATCGCAGATATGAGGGTTTGTACCAAACATTAATCAATTAATTGATTGATACATTTATTTTAAAAATGTTGTTAATTTTTTGTAATAAAGTGATGAACTAACGTTTTTACAAATTTAAAAATATTTTGTAAGTTTGTTCTGCTGCAACGTAATAGTTAGCTATACGAGGTGGCAAGCAAATTACTGCATATTGCACTAGCACTTTTTATTTTATTGTAGTGATATTGTGTTAAATACATAATTAGAAAATAAAACATTTTATCTCTTTTGGTTTATAAAGACATAATTAAGTGAATTTAATACTGTCTTAAATACTAATTAAAACTTTTAACAGTGCTCTTAGTCTTAGAAATATGAGTTGGTACATATAATGCTATCTGTCTTTTGTTAAATTAGTTTAACTAGTCAAACAAAACTCTATTTTGCTGAACAAAGACTAAACTTTGGTTATAGATTCAAAATTACTCTAAACTATTTTAAAGTAATAACAACTAAATTTTATATATGTATTTTAAGCACACGTATAACATTATTTCTTCTGGTACAAATATTGTCACACGTAAATACTTGGTAATATTTTTTTTTAAATTCAGAATTAAATTACTACTTGGAAAAACTAAAACCTCTTTTGATTTTTAGCAAGTTGCTACTGAACAACAAGTAAATATGTATTGTCAAATTACACACAAACCAATTTTTGTAATTTAAAGGTAACATCGGTATGTAACTGTTAACTAACAGCTAAGTTTTTATAGAAACTAAACAAATTTGTTTCCGCTGAGATTCAGTTCAGTTGCTGTGTTTTGGTATGCAACAAATTCAAAAGTCAAAAATTTTGAATTAAAAAGAACGTAACACATAGTTACTATAATTATAAAATACAACTGTTTTGATATATAAATAACGATTTAGTTTTGAATTTTTATAACTAAAACAGTTACTGTACATAACGTTGAATAAACTTATGCTAATTTTAAAAGAAAACACTAAACATTTGAAAACTTTAGATTGGGAATATATTTACAACAAAAAAACAATATCAATAATTACAAAAACCCGTTTCGACAATACCGAGAGTGAACCAAATTGACATGGTCAGTGGCACACCACCATCTACCTTTTCACCCCCGGCCACCCCAACTTCAAAAATATAAATTGCAATCCTCCTTGTCGAGAAGGTCTTTAAAAATGCTATTCAGGAATACCAAAAAAATTGACATTCAAGTTTTTCATAGTTTCACAAAACTAAATTCGTCTATTAGAATCATCATTCCCTAGTTTTTGAAGAATGTGTATTTTGTAAGGAAGAAACTTATGTGCTTTTAAGACTTTGCGAACCAATTCATGTGGCACTCTTGTTAATTCTGCAACTCTGCAAAGCGACGTTGTTGGACACATAGCAACTTGACTCAAAATTTCAATTTGCACCCTTTTTCATCCAGATTTTTGAACTACTTTACCTTGATGTTTGCTAAAAATTTGGGGGTTTTAAATTTCCCCACAAACACGGACATACTTATCCAGATGTCTTGCATTGAACGCAGTAGCTGCATGTAAAATATATTTATTTTCAATCGCGTAAAGATAGAATGTCTCAACCCGTTATATATCATCTTTACAACTTCTTTTCAAAGAACCAGTTAGTATAAAATTTAACAATGACACACTTCTAAGTAACACTGCCGTACAAATACATGTAAACAATGAGTGAAAGGCCCAAACAAACACTTTTGATAAAACAAAATTACAAAATACATTTATCTGATTCTCCTGATTGTCGTTATTGAGATAATAGAACTCATCGTATTGTATCATAAATGACAGTTGCAAATTACATTTTTGAAGTTGAGGTGGCCGGTGGTAAAAGACCAAGTGTGGGTGTACCACTGACCATGTCAATTTGGTCAATAATGTGACCCGTACTTGAAGGAATAATAGCGGTAACTATATAATAACAGTAAACAAGAATAATCGTTTAATTATTGAATAAAATTTATTATAAACAATTTTAATATTAATACGTTTTTGACTTATGCTTATAACTCAAATAGTATGACTTTGTATGAAATTACATTTAAATATTTAAAAATACTGCACTTTTAATAAAAGAAATAATTAATTTATTCCTCTCAGTTCCCCCTTTTGGAAGCTCTTCCATTAGTGTCTAATTTACTTAATGCTACTGATCTCCCAGATACAGTTACATCGGACATCTTATATCTTACAGAATTTTGTCTTAATAATGTTTTTTTTTAAATTTAACCAACGTTATTATAAACAATTACAAAGCATTCCTATGAGTTCACCACTATCTATCTATTTTAGCAGAAATTTTTATGGATTATTTGCAAACTTCTTATATCACTACAAACCCCTTTTTTTGGTTAAGATACGTTGGCGATGTGTTTTTTAATTTTTGAGAGTTCTAATCACCAAACGCTTTTTTAAATTTTATTAATGTTATACATAGTAGAATCAAGTTCATAGTTAAAATATCTAGCGATAACTTTCTCCTTTTGCTTCTTATGAAACACATTAATTCTGTCAGGTCATTTTCAATTATTAAAAAAGACATTATTAATTATTTTTCTGTTCTTTATTTTTCACAATTTTCTTACCTTATTTCTAAGTTAAAGAAATGCTCTGATTTTAAAATTTCTTTTTCTAAACCTCTTACCTCACATAACATTTTTTCAACGGACATTGAACATCGCAATAAAAATGAAAACAGTGGCATTTACAAACTAGTTTGCTCTTATAAGAAATTTTATATAGGAAAAACTAAAAGAGCTTTCAACACCAGTATGAAAGAACATTTACGTTATATTAATAAACCATCCAAATATTTAAATAACCCATCTTCTATAAAATCAACCTTCGCCGAACAAGTTTTTAAGGTTCATCATTCCGTTCTGTCTACCGCTCTTATTCGTCTAGTTTATAATAATAATTGTAATCATTTTTTAGATTTACTAGAGATAATTTATATTAAAAATGCTCCCAAGCCGCCAATGTTAAACGATTAGTTCAACTACGGAAATTTATTTTTAAATTACTCATAAATTAATGTAAAAAATGCTACTTTCACCTTCTAGTTCTGGTTATACAAATATTTTCACCTTCGACCTTTAATTTTTAGAAATTTGATATTTCCAACTCTTAAGAAATTGTATTAGTGGACCTAAATGCAATTTTGTTAGTTCGTTTTAAATAGTTTTTTAAATTTGTTTTTTGTACATTAGACAATTTTTTTATATAATTTTAATAACATTTCTAGTCTGAGGATAGTCCCTGTGCGATTAATGGACCGTAACATGAAACATTTTATTAATTAACATCATATATAACATTATATATTGGATTAAGACATTTTTCATTTATTTTATTACGTCTAATCCAATAATGGTTATTTTGGATCCGATTATTGCATAAAAATAAGAAAACCCAACAATATTTGTTTCATTAATTTGAAATTTGAAATTCGGAGAGCATAACTGGTTTTTCTTTAAAGCGCCAACAATTGACAAATTGTTTTGGTGTAATAAGGTTGTAACTTCAATACTGGCGAAGTAGTTGTCAAATTTTATATTTGCATTGGTTTTGTTATATGGTTCGCAAACTTTACGTACTATTGTTTGAGTTAAATTTTCTGTTGTAGTAGCTCCTTTTTTGCAAGATAAAGTATTCCAGATACTTTTATTAGTATCGCAAATTTATACCGTACTTGTTAGATTTACTTATCAGGCATTGCTTGAAAGGAATTAACTGTTTAACAATTGTCAGATTCTTTTTAGGCAAGTAAAATTTCTCTAGCTTATTAATTCTTTTATAGGTTCTAGTCTGTCTTCTCTTCTTCTTTGTATGCTAGGCTCATCGAATCTTAGGAAACGTTGGATAACCGCAATTTTGTTTTTTCCGTAGATACACAAAATATTGTATTACCAAATACGCATACCACGTGACCTGACATGCGCACTGGTACGGTATATGCACACTTGGGTTGTTGTGTTACTTTTTTTAAAATAGAAATGAAAAAGATGCGCTATATATGTTTTAGAAAACTTTAGCAAAGTAACTTCAGAAATATAATTTACTAGATAAATTAGATAAAAACATGTAGTAAAAAAAAACACAATTTTGTATTCAAATAAGTACTAAAATGTATATGTCAGACCCTATGTTAAGGGTTAAAATAAAGAAGTTATAAAACGTATTTTTAAATTTGTTTAAACCTAAAATACTAATTGTGTGTGACTAAATACTGTCAAATACATTTTTTAAATCTTAATTAAATTAAATTTTAGAACATTTATTACAGTTGCGGTTGGTCCATAAGGGTTCAAAGGCAAAAACCCTCTAGACGTTCATTAAAACAAAATAAAACTGTACAAATTATTATGAATTAAAATATTTTTACATATTTAGGATATAAGTATCATCTACTTTTTATTACTCTAAGACATTAATTTAATATGGTCGTCATTCAAAGCAACGTATATTAAATAAGTATTTCTTTTTATTCGGGCTACAATTATTGTAACCCATGACTGTATTTTTTTTGCGCGTTTGTAGCCCTCGATGGTTTCAATCATAGAGCAACAAAGGGAAGAGTATCAACAATTTTTTGGACGTTACAATGCTCCTAAGGGCGGTTTTTATATCTTAAATAAATGTCAAATGATAATAAATAATTCTACTTTACCAACAAACAAAAGCGCGCGTTTCCTTTTAAATATAAAAGTATTCATATATATACACAAATAAATAAAAATGAAATTTGTAGTTAACAATTTATTACATATAGAAAGTATATTATTGTTATAAAATTACAAAACTATAAATAACGAATATATAATCTACAACAAAAATTTCTTGGTCAATAATAGGCAAGTGTTCAAATTTTTGATCACTGATAGTACTATGATTTTTCTCGAATTCATCTTTATACTCGATCCTCATTTAACCAGGCTTGGGACCAACAGTGATGACTACAGACTATTTATTCACCAAATCGTCATTACAGGTAGAGTTAGAAACATTTTTCGAACCAAACTGTTAGTCATACAAATACAAATTAAGTATTAATTAAAGATTCATAAAGCAAAAATAAAATTTTAACGAAATAAAAGTTAATTATAATTTGGAAAATAATTTACAATTAAATTTAAGAAAACGTTTATCTTTGTTATGTTAAAAGTGTTTTAGTATAATGTTTGTCCCCTGTATAAGATTTAGTCTTGGAACGTCCACTTTACACTACATTGTTGTGACGTCAAAAAGTATTTGGCATTGATAAAAGAAAGATCATTGTTCCGGTAATATTGGAATAACGCAAACATCATTTAGCGTTATGTGCGCCTAACGAGGTTTTCTTTGCTAATTATTCATGCGAGGGTTGGACAAAATATTGTTGCAACTTTAGTGAAAGTCTTTATTGGGGTTAGCATTTGTTTCTTATGTTTGTGGTTTAATTGAATTTTTTGAATTTTCATGATGACGTTACGTCACCATAGTTACCGATATCTACACTTTTGAGTAGTTGGATGCATTTGTCACCGTATTGGATAAAACCATTACTGAGACACTTTAGTTAATTTGGGTCAAACTTAGCGTATTTTATTGTTTTTCAGTAACCATATGATGTCGTATAAAATTTACTTGTGATAACACTATTTGTACGTTTAGTTATATTTTAACATATTTTAGGAAATACTGAAAAGATGAATCTAGCTAGCAGCAGACTTCGAAAGAAAACTAAAGTCTGAGTAATTTAATTTCTACTTGAATTATTTTTACGTTGTCAGTCAGTCAGTTGTACACACGACTCTACGCACATGTTCGGTTGTGGTTACAATAACGAAAAAAATTTTGTATTGTGTATAATATAAGTTCACTATGTTATCGAGAGTTGTATTTTTAGAGTAAAATTTGCTGGTTGCTTTGTTGTACGACGTGTGATACGACTTACGTGCTAGTGTTTGATTGCATTTATGTATATAATCATACATTTGTATCTTCTCCTATTGACGAACTTCTGTCTATGATAAAATAAATATACTCGTTGTTACAACTTTTGTCTTGTATTTGTTCTATTACAGCTTGGGTTAGATTTAAACAGTGTCTCCTACCCTAATCTTTCATCGTTTTGGCGCATTTTTAAACTTATTTTATAATTTAGCACATCTAAACTCACGATACAACCACCTAATCAACTAAGCTGTCATAAATTTAACTTACGAGAAAATCCTCGTAACACTTTTAGGTTAAGATATTACAGCATGTAGGAGTGCAGCAAATTCCTTTTTTTTATTTTTTTTATTGTGCTTATAAATACATGTAATTTTTGCACTCGTCATATAATTACAATATAATATAAAAATGGTTATAAAAATAACAATACACGTAAAAGAATAAAACATATAAATCACATAAAAGAACACGTTAAAATTCAACAATAATAACGTTATGCAACATATTAACTGACTAAACTAGTGTGAGGATTGGAGTATTTAAATATTCGTCTATTGAGTAAAAACAATGACTTAATATATGTTTCTTTATGTTGTTTTTAAAATAATAAAATGTCGAGTCCCTGAGCTGACTGGGAAGTACGTTATATAATTTGACACTGATATTTTAATTTTTAGATTTAGATAGTCTGTAATAAGAGGTTCTTAGATCATTCGTACCTCTAGTGTTGTAGTTATGTGTACTACCATTTGTCAAGAAAGACGATTTGTTTTTATGTATATCTAATACAGTACAATAAATAAATATTGAAGGTAGAGGCATAATTTGAAATTTGCAAAAAATTCTTTGACCATGATCTTTAAAATGTACATTGGCTAAGAATTTAACAACTTTCTTTTGCATTGGAAAAACTTTTTTAGCGTTGGATAAATTACCCCAAAGATTCACACCATACAAAAGATGGAAATGAAATAGAGAAAAATAACATAAATGAAGAGTGGGGGTGCTAATACAGCTTTTTAAATTTCTTAGAATAAACGTCGCTTTTGCTAGTTTACCAATAAGGTAATCAAGGTGTCTGTTCCAGCTTAGTTTGTCGTCACAATAAATTTCTAAAATTTTTGCGCTATTGCCAGATGTAATCTTTGGATTAGAAGAAAACGTGATTAATTGTGTTTTTTCTGTGTTTAGTTTTAAGTTATTGTGAGCGAACCATTTATGAGCAAGTTGTAACGAATTGTGGCTTTAGGTATTTAATAATTTGCAGTTTTTATCGGAAACGACTAGAGAGGTATCATCAACGTAAGCAACACATTGATTTGGCTGAATATATTGAAAGAAGTCATTTATATAAATTATAAAGAATAAAGGTCCTAAGATAGACCCTTGTGGCAAACCTTGTTGCGTGGTTAGTAATTTTAAGTAGGTACCATTGTTTATGACACATTGTTTTCTATTATAAAAGTAAGACGTGAAGAATGTTTTAGCAAGACCCGTGATACCAAACAGCTCTAATTTATTAAGTAAAATATTAAAAGATACGCAGTCGAAAGCTTTGAACAAATCGCATAAGATTAGTGTTGCGTGTTCGCTCTTCTCAAAGCATTCAATTATGGAGATTAATTTGGATACAGCTTGAGTAGTGGAGTGGTTTTTACGAAAACCATATTGAGCGGGACTTAACAAAGTAAAGGTCTCAAAGTTTTTAGTTATTTGACTGACCGTGTTTACAAAATAGGAATTGAAGTCTTCGGCAGTGAAGAACGACTGATGTTTGTATGAGTTGGATTTATTTCTTTCAAAATTGACTATTTTCCAGGCATCCTTAACCGTGTTTTTGGATTTGCTTAAGAATTCGTCATAGGTTTTTTTTTCTATATAAATTGCCCTGCGATACTCTTTTTTAAAAACCTTGTACTCATTGTAGGACTTATTTACGTCACAGATTGTTTTAATGCAATTGAGGGTGTTTCGCATATCTTTTAGTCTGTTGTTGAACCAATAAACCGGAGGTTTCTTATTATTGCTGTTTTTAAAACGCCAAGGAAAATGAACTGAAACTAAAGACTGAAATATGTTTACCAAATTATTAGACAAAAAGTTTTTTTCAGAATAGCTATTTCATACTCCGAATTACCTGAAGAATGGTGTTTGATTGTTTAACGACATATATTCTATTGGAGTAGAAAACATAATTTAAATTAATAATTGTATTTTACAATAATTATAAACAATTAACATGCATATTGTGTGTAATGTCCATTAAACTTAAGATATTTGTAGCTTTAAAAATATTAAAATCATTGCATACTGACACTTATTTGCATAATTATATATCAGTTTTGATTAAATGTATATTCAAAATTAGTAAATATATATAAAATTTTATTAAATTATTTTTTGGTAAATTTACCATTTACCCAAAAAATAATTTAATAATGTTTTATGGTGAAAGTTTTATGTCTAAAATATATAAATTTTTTTTAAATAATTACATTTAAAGAGAATAATTACCCGACTAAGGTTAAAAACTAACGTAAAAATTACAAATGACAGTTAGCGGAAAACCAAACCATTTTTATCAACGTTGTGCACTTACAAAATTACTAACTAACGTTTTAAGAGCAGTTTTTAGAACTAATAGACACATTTGTATATGTTGGCGGCAGACGACAAATTCGGCCCGTGGCCGACATAATTGGACTAATTGCGATATGTCCATATTAGACTTGCCACAAGCCGTATATTTGCATTACTATTCTTTTAAATATTTTCTTTTACAGTCTTCTTTAAGCTATACGTGCCAGATAATGTAATGTTACCAATTGCAGTAAAACAATCTAATTTTTCACAAGGTTTTGTACGCTGCAACTGCCGTGAACAATGTGGCGACAAAAAATGCAATTGTTAAGTAAGACAAAATCTAATAACAAATGTCATTCAAGTGCTTTTTGTCATGATAAACAATTAAATAAATGTTAAATTAGATTTATAATTCATTATTTGTTTCATTTAAGATAATAACTTTAGCTCTCATCGGCATCAGCTTATCCTCTATATGGACATTTGGGATGTGTTCAAATAGTGTTAACCAGATGCCGAATCAAATTACTATTTTGCCATCTGGTAAGTCAATAATGGACTTATCGCGATATTTCTTAAACAAACAGTTAAAAAGTGTATGTGTTTATTATTTTTGTATTCACTAATAACAATACACAAATGTATCTTGTACATACATGTATTTCAAGTAACTTAAAAATAGTATTAAAGTAAAAAATTCAATCCATTAAAAGAATGATTAAATTCTAATTCTACATGCCTACTTATTCTCATTATAAACTGCACTAGAAAAATGCCGTGTAAAAAATTACGTTTCGCAGTATTATCTGTTTGATTTAGTTTCAAATTTGGACTAAGCTTTCCGAGAAATTTTATTTCAACCTTTTTTTGGCTTAATCTTTAGTGATGTATTGAGAAAATACTAATGCTAAGTATTGTGTTATGTACAAGGGTTTTAGTCCTGTTGATTTTTACAGATTAGTGACAGGAAAGCTGCTCCAAAAATAATTTGGTTGTAATTAAAGAATTCTAATAACTATGTGGGTTTACTTTTAAGTACATTTAATATAGAACATCGTTTTTGAGAGGTTTCTGGTGAAACGTTAAATGCTTTGTTGTGTTTCACATGTTTATTGTTTTATTCTAATGAAACCCACAAAACGAGCAGGGTTAGGATGCAGGTACAGACTTAAAATATATAAATGATAAAATAAAAAACAAAGTCTCAGCACGCCATATACATTGCTCAACGGAATGTATTTGTTAACTCCAAAACATTTTGGTAGTTACCTAATGCTTTAATGATATTTGAAAACGATCACATTACCTACAAGCATTTTGAAAAATGTAGCCCACCCTAAGCCCGACTTCACGAGCCGCCACTGTTTTATTAAGAAACAATATATCATTTTTAATTGTCAAAACTGTTAAAATGCACATTTAAATATTTTGGTAGTAAATAAAAATATAAACGATTGTATTGAATTATTATATTTTTTTAATAATCGTTGCTGTTCATTTAAAACAGTATACAGAAATATTAAGAATCTTAGGTCTTCTTAGCATAGTAAAAAATAACGAACGTAACATGTGTTGCTTAGTTTATATAATATCCAATAACGTTAAAATTTGTGTACTTTGCATTTTAAATATAGTAAAACGTGTAAGTGCACTTAGTGCACAACTCAACTTTTTTAAATTATGACAAAAGTTTTAGTTTTTAAACATTTTAAATGAAAGAACTATATTACTGAATTAATATTATTTTTTTATTTAAATATAAGCTCCTATTTTCACTATAAATAAACACAATTGAATGCCATAATATACATAGTAGACATTACTTCACGTCTAGGTCAAAAAACGTTTCTAGTTTTTGCTGTATAAATACGTAATGCTTATCCTACAGTTTTTGCTGTAACTGAAACTATAAAATTGTTTGTGGCTTTAATGGTAACTTCTAACGTTTATTCTAAGTGCGTATAATTATTTAGAAAATATGTTTAATCTAGCTTCGTATTTTACAATTAATTATCTAGAATCTGGTGAACGTTCCAAATACTAAAATTTTAACGTGCTATTCTTTAATTGCAAATATAAAAACTGTGTGAATGAAATTATGCCAGTTCTCTTATATTGATCTGTGTGGTTTGTGCTAGATACAGACTCTCAAGGTTGTTGCAAATATAATAGCATTTTATTTAACAAAAAACAGTTTTTATACTTTTGTATGTACTTTTAATTTAAAAAGGTAAATTTTACGTAACGACAACTGCTAGAATACAGAAATTCTATTCATTGCGTCATAATTCAACTAGAAAGCATAAACAATCTTGTAAGTTAAATTTTCTTATCAGCTCCATAACAAATTTTATCTAGAATTTCAATGTATAAAGTTCAATGCTATTGTACGTTTCTGCGTCGTTTGTGGCCACCGCGACGCTTCCAACGGAGCTACAGGTTATCCCTCTCAGTTCTCTGCGGGCGCTACAATGTGACGTCACGCGGTGCTGTTAAAGCGACTAACTGAGTGATATAAACACTTGAAAAAAAGTTGATGACACTGATTTGTTTATATTAACAACTTGGTTCGATACACATCATAAACGAATCAGGTAACTCAAGCAAATATAGATTGAAACTGCATTTAACTTGACAAAATGTAAAATTTACATTTTCTCTATTTTTGTAACTATAATAACTTACGATGGTCTGTGAAATAATGCAACTATTCTTTACTGTTTGTAACTGAAATCTGAAGTTAAGTTATGCTTTACAATTTCTACATGTATAAAGCTTTTAACATGAATATTAACGTACTTTTTTTTTTAGAATAATTTGCAAAGTTCACTAGAGAAAATACTGCTTACTAAAAATGATACCGATTATAATTCTAATGACGTATAATTTATAAAAAGGACCGTTATAGCAGCATCAAACTAAAAATTGTTCTATAAAAAATTTTAGTAGATATTCTGCATAGAAAATAAAAATATGTTTTTAATTCTTTTTGTAAATAGTAATTTAACTCTGTTTTTAGAAAAGGTGTCTTTTTTTCTTTGCTTATTAAGTTTAAAATGTTCAGAGATAAACCATTAAAGATGCTTCAAAAAGCTTATTATCTCAATGTTTTGTCTTAATTATCCAACCGAGAATTTTCATGAATGTTGTCGCAAATAATGAGCTACTCGTATTGTTATCTACATACCTTTAATGTTTAGATGATTTCTAGAATCTTTTGATGTATTGTTGTAGTAGGGTTAAAGTAAATGTATGTGCTTTTAAGCTACAAAATATAGGTTAATTTCATAGTTACAGATTCTGTGGTATAACAAAACTTAAACAGCAAACAAAAACTGCGAAGTTGTGTTATTTTGAATTATGATTTGGTTTGGTAACAAACACGTCCGTATCTAAACATTTATTTATCCTGTCACGTTTGCATTTTACAGATACAACAGAAACATATGTTTTCTATTTAAATAGATGATACACAATAAAGTTATATTATATTGCGATCAGGATAAACATATGTATGCATTTTTCTTAACTCACAAGCAAAAAAATTAAGCTTTATTTAAATATCTGATTTATTTATCGTTTGATTTAGTCGAGTTTAACTAAAATTACAACACAACTTTTCTGAATAAGTACAAAACAATAAAAAAGTGATTTTTCAATGCACACGTAATACTTATAGAAGAAATGTAAAGATTAATAATCAATTTTTAACTTTGTGGTTTACTGTGTCTTGCTTTATTTATTTACTTACAAGATAATTAAACCTTAAGTTCTGTTGTCACTTTATTTATGTATTTGATTGCATTATTGATATATTTCTTTTTTTGCAGTGAACTTTATTAAAGTTGAGTTGATTGTTCTGATTATGATATGCTTATACAATTGTCATTATTATTAGTTTGCTTATTCTGATTTAGCATCGTTTAAAATAGCATAAGATTTTAAAGTTAATTGTTGTTTAATTAAACAGCCAAGTATTAAAATGTTGCATAAAGAATTATTCGATTTAAGAAAAACTGCACAAGCACCTTGTTCTTAAAAAACAAATGTGAATTGTAGCAATAGATATGAAGAATTTGAACAAAACAAAAGATTAATTTGTAGAATTCATTTTGAGCGAATTATTAAGATTAATAACCATTATTTGAGTTTAATTGAAGCTTTTCATAACTATAAGCATTTTACTAATTTAACGGAACATAATTTAGGGCTTTTGTTCAAAGGATTCTTCAAGCAATCCTTTAATAAATTTATTTAAAATAAAATTACATAAATTCGTAAAATATATAACAGTTTACTAAATATATTAATCTTTTACAAAAAGCTTAAATAATTTGATCTTATGAAGTTCAAATTTTTCTCAAGTTCAAAAATTCGTTTACGAGCGAAGTAGCTATGTTACTAAATATCATTTTAGTAATCTTAATTTATAAAATAAATAAGCTTTAAATTTGAAATTAATTAGTAATAGTTTAAAAAATATCATTAGAGTCTGCAACAAAATACCTGAATATCTTATAAATCTATATCTAAATATCTAAATCTCTAAATAAAGATATATTTTTGTTTTATCTTAAAACTGTAAATTTATCGTAGCAATAATTTAAATAAATAAGCAAAACAAAAAGATTTTTATATTACAACAAGATACATATACATTAGGGCTAAAGTGCTTTTTAATTTTTTCAGTAATTTTTCTCTCAATTGCGTTTTTATTTTATCAAATAAATGTATGGTCTTTTTACTTTATTGTTTTGTTCTAAACGGCATTAAGCAAAATTACCAAATGGTTTAAATAATGTACGCATTTCCTACATGTAATTTTGGCAATTATCTTTAAAATTTAAGCATACTCGAAACTGTCGATGTATTCTAACTTCTGCAGGTGTAGATGTGTTGTCTGAAGTACTCGGTGAAATCACTTCGAACGCTGTTTTTGACACTTTCCGTCTACTTATAAATAGTCCATCTCTTTTAGGATCAAATTTTAATATTTTGTCTTTGTTTGCATCACTATGCAGTTTTACAAGTACCAGGTTTGTATTTAAATCTCACATGAGAGTCTTTTGTTTTTCGTTTCTTTTACTTATTGTAATGTGTTTGCTGTATACATATTTGTCGTTGATGTCTTTATATGCAATTGGTTAATTATGAATTTTATTTATATTGTAATTATACACTCAATTACATTTGTTGTATACCAATTGCAAAGTCACCGTACATTTGATTTTATATCATCTTCCTTTTATTTATTTTCAAGGTTTTTTTGTATTTACTATAGTTTAATGTATTTGGTATTTTAATGATTTTACCGTTTTTTGTTTTAACAATAGTCTCTATTGTATCTTTATCTAACTTACATTTTTATTTAACGTATATTTCGTTTCTTTAAAACTAGTAATACAGGATTTCAGAAATTATTCTTTCTCACGTTACGTATACATATATTAAGCAACCAACTTTGCTTGCATTGGATTAAAGTAAAACAAAAATTAATAAATGAGAAATTTAATTTGTAACCTCTAAATTAAAATCATGTTATTAATTATAAACGGTAACACATAAACAGTACTACCTGTTTATTTGAAATATAAATAAGTAATAATAATTACCTAAAATTTACAAACGGTCTTTAATATGCTATCCTTCAGCTTTGATACATGTGTTATTTTTTTATTTTTGAGGCTTTCGCGGCATGATTTTTTAACAAATAATTATTTTCGGGTTTTGAACCGCGTTCCATATTTACACTTTTCACAAAATTTATAAAATTTACAAACTTTGAAAAATTTACAATCTTTACATTACATTACATTACATTGTAAATTTTCAAAGTTTGTAAGTTTTATAAATTTTCTGAAAAGTGTAAATATGGAACGCTGTTCAAAACCCGAAAATAGTTGTTTGTAATTTTTTTTTAACTTTAATTTATTACGAAGCTAGTCAACTTTAATACTTTGAAATGGATGTTCTAAGTCTTCAATTGCGCACAGTCGATTCTTATATACTGTATGTTTTTAATTTGTCACGCTTTTGTTGTAGAATTGTTGAATACATCGCAGTTTGAGTGGTATGAACGTTTGCATTGTCTTGCTGAAAGTAACATATTGAAGTTTGTTGTCATATAACTGCTTAAACAATTAACTCAAAATATCAAGATAAATTTCTGCGTTTACAGTATTGTATGAATAAAAAAACTTTTAAATGTTCTAATCGTACTTTTCACAAAGCATGTAAATTTTTGGTTGTCCAAATACAATAACTTTTATAACGAAAGTTAAATCCAACAAATTATCGTTCATTAAGTGTTGTTTAAACTATTCACAAAATTGTACAGGTTGCAAGAAGTTTTCAGCACGTAGTTCCCAATAAACTATAACCTTGTTCATATTTAATGCTTTGTGGTAAGTTCTTGCTGACTATTCTAAGATTAAAACGTTTTTAAATTAAAAATTTAATTTACAATGAGTTTAGACCTGTTGCAGCTGATAATTTAGCTACTGATTTATTAGGATTTTGTTCTATGTAATTACAAATGTCTTCCACAACAGGTATGGCATGTGTGTTTTGCCTTGCAAATGTAATGCTTATTTAAAACGATGAATTAGACCTCGTAATTAAAGTTTGCTTCTAGAAAATCTTCGATAAATTAATCGAAACAACTTTAAAGAGAATACGACCAAGATCCATTGAAATTGTAAATACTGTTTCAAAAATGTCAATATAATAATGATGTGACTAGGAACAAACATTGTAAAATGTTATTTACATAAAATTACAAAAATTAGATAAGCCACAAAAACACAAATATTACTGAATAGTTATGACAATAATTGTTTAAAAGTATGAAAATAGAGAACAAAGAAAACGACACAAAATGTAAATAACGGTCAATGTAAACAAAACGCAAAAATGTTACTAAATGGTAACGCTACCAACCTAAGAAAATATTGATGTAAGCGTCATAGGTCATGTGAGAAGGCTAGTTTCAAAATTTTGTTTTTTCAGATAATACTTTTATTATTATTTTTTTATGCTTTGTATGTGCTCTTGACCCATACTGTTACTGTTTGCATATGTTGAACGTGTAAATGTATGTTGGAAATTCCATTCTGTAGCAAAGTTTTGAAATAATTCTAAAATATGTTGTGGAGCTCTGTTGATTACTAAAATTCATAGAATTCTATACCTTGCCAAAATCGCTTTTAATTATGTTTTTAGTCTTCTAGTGTTTCCTGTTAACTTTTTTTGTATACTTTTTGTAATAATTTACTACAAATACGTATTTGTTTCCATCAATTTGAAATAGGTCGTTGGCTAGTTTGTACCATGGAATTTTGTTGTTTATATGACATTGTTCTATTGTTTTATTGATTTCATTCTTTATTCCTCTCCAAAAAATTGATTTCTTTACAAGTTGTAAGAATTTTTTTAATCTCAGATAAGTTTAATGATCTGTCTCTATTATTTGTTTTTTAATTGCTTCTGTATTACACAATTTTGTTTGTTATATATAATAGAGTCTATTTAAGTTTGCATAGTTTCTTGTACTCGCTGTTTTTTGTGCTATTTGGTCCATGTATTTGATTTATTTGTTGCATTTATTTGTGACCCCAGTGAATTAATATATGTTACAACTTTCTCATTAAATTTACTATCTGAGATATTGTATTTTTCCTGTATGTACGTCTTCTTTATTCTGTTAATTAAAGATTATTCATAAGCTTACACAATAATTTCTATTTTCTCATACATGTAATCTCAAAACCTTTGGAATCTAAGCAATACCACTCACAATTATGTTTCCATTTTGCATTTTCAAATTTGCGCATTTTATGCTGTTGAAGCATATGCAACTAAAATATTATTTTGCATCAAAATAACACTTATGTCTACAGTTGAGCTGCTTACGGTTTTGTACGGCTTGTTCAAAAAAAAAAACTACAGTGTATATGTTTGATTATAAAGTTTTTTAAGAATCGCATAATGACTAATTTTAATTATTATATATTGTTATGTATGATTAAATAACATATATAATTTTTTTTAGTTTGTGGAAAATTTTCTAGTATATTTGCTTTTAATTATTATTACATATTGATTAATAATGTAATAAAAAAATGTTCTTAGAATATTACAATAAATCGTTTAGGTATCTAAAAAGTAAGTTACTTACAATATGTTACAATTTTTTTTATTTTGTTACATTTTTGTATTTATTTTTCTAACCATTTCTGTATTTTTTAGAATTATCACCAATTCATTATCGGTTGTTATTATTTTGCACTCTATGCTTGCAATAAATTTAAAACAAGCATTGTTACATGCAAAAACTGTTAAAAAAAAATTGCCTAAATGAGATAACATAAATAAAAAAATTGCTGGTGCTCCGTAAAGACGGTTGTAAGTCACTTTAAAACAAATCCGTGATTTATTGAAAAACTCAAATCAAAATAAAACAAAGAGCGCCAGGAAGGTTTATAGCTCAAAAAGGGTCTCTGGACCATGCCAAACGGAAAGTCCGCTTCTGTTGGATACACTTTTAATGGGTATTGTGTATTGCACTAAAATATTATTTAATTTAAAATGTGGTTCTTCTAGCGCCCATGCACTGCGGTCTCCTTGTGTACCTCTAACTTGTTACTACCTTAGCAGTTGTGTTTTGTTAATGAAGTCCAGAAATTTATTTCAAGAGGTCTTTTTCAACGTATCATCGGTTAGTTTTGGTTCGTTGAGAATTGTTGTGCGTTGCATTTGATATGCTTCTCATATACACAGCAAATGCTGCGGAGTCTCATAGTCCTCTAAGCATCCGCGGCATAAAAGGTCTAATTTGCAGTTCCATTTTATGCATATCTTTGTTAAGGTAACTTTTATCGACTCAGGCTTGATAGTGCAGTTTGTGTGTTTGATTGTGGCTCTAAAAAGAAGAGTTTTGTGTGCTTCATCCCTGAAAATTTTTTCCATAGTTTTGTGCTCCGCTGCAAAAACTGCAAGTTTGCTGCGAATTGTTTTTTTTTCCGGCCTCGTAAGCAATTCCGACAACGGGTTCAGGTCCGATATATGTCCTTGTTGTACCTTTTTTAGCTAGTGCATCTGCCATTAGGTTTTTCTTTACATTCTGGGATAGTTGTTATTAAATTTTAATTTGTGCTGAAATTGTAGTTTTCTTTCACTCTTTTTTTATCAAACAAGTACATATTATGTGTAATTAACACATTATGAGCGGTTAATTCACGTGCCTCTAGTTAGTTATGTATAGGTGGAATTAAATATAATAGATGCAAAAATAATGATTTGTTATAAAACTTGTTTGATAATTAAGAGATTATTATTTTCTCAGTAGTTAAATAAAATAGCGGTTCTAACACTAAACTTGTATTTCGCACATGTTACAATTAAAAGCTGATAGTTGATGCAGTTTGCGATGAGGAAACAACGTACCTATAGGCAAAGTATAATTAAGTTTCTCAAAGACTGATAACATTATTAAGTGTCTAATCGTAAACGTATTTATTGAAACCGGACGTATAAAACAACGCTAAAATTTTTATTCAATATTTAGTTACTTTGAAGTATTTTAAATAAGTTGGTTGCATAATATGTGATTTTTGATTGTGCCTTAACAGTCCAATTAGAAAGTGCAAAAAAGACATAAACAAGAACAATTAGATATATAAATATACATCCAAAATAAGTTGCTTTCAGATAGAAGGTACGTACTTGTAATTGTTTCTTTATCGACACGATAAGTAACGTAGGCGAGATAAAAAATATTTTGATAAACTACAATATAGAAAACTTTAAATTCATTCAAATGTTAACAGTACAATACGTAGTAAATTTATTTAAAATTTTCATTAATGAATTCTGAAAAATACAAGACAACGAGGAATAGTACAGGGCATGCTATTTCTAAAACGTAAAAGAGAAGAGGAAAACACAACAAAAATAGAACCGGAACTCCTATTTCAAAAAAGCAAGAAAACGGTAAGATCTCCTACCACGTCACAAGCTGTCATACACAAGAACCCACAGAAAACAGAAATGGAAGAAGTACTAAATATTACAAAAAATTTGCAGAAAGAAATAATATTAAGATTTGAAGAAATTAAAAAAAAAATATCAAAGTTACAACAAGAAATAAAACAGAAAGAGGAAAAATGGGATCTAGAAAAAAAGCAACTTCATGGAAAAAATTCAAAAAGTAGAAGATTATATAGAAAACCAAAAAAAAATTGTACTATTAAAAAAGAAATGATGTCAAGCGAACACATTAGCAGAGACAACGTAGAACACTTTATCAATACGCAAATGGGCGTTAAGGTTACTGTAACGGAAGCGTATAAGATAGAAAAACGAACACAATTAAACCACATCAAGGCAAGGCTTCAAAATGTTTAAAAGTAAAGTAATGATAAATAACTGGCACTAAAATCTATATCGACAACAATTACACAGTAAAAGAAACAAAAAAACAATAGATTATTAAAGAAACAGCAAAGCAAGAAAGATCATTAGGCTGGACCACAAAGATACCTTATCAAAAATTATATGTAAATGGAGACCAATTTATTTAGAACCCAAGAAAAAACATACTCGAAAAGAAAAAAACTTATTCAATAATTAATCATCTAAAAAACTAAACAACTAGAATTCCCATGCGAAGTAATAACATTCTGCTGAACTTTCATTGTTTATTATTTTGAAATGAATATAATAACATTCTGCTGAACTTTCATTGTTTATTATTTTGAAATGAATATATATATTCATATATTACCTCGCATCAAGCAACATTGTTTAATACATTCAAACAAACGTTAGAATTCCCATATACCACAAATTGACTAAATCAAGCAAATTATCAAGAGATGAAACAGACTTTATTTTTATCATGTACTGGAATTGTCAAGGTTTTTATAATTTTTATAATAATTTAAATGTAAGTGAATTAAACCAAGTTTTTAGTTTTAATATAATATATTTAGGTAAAACGTGGGTTGTAAAACTTGATTTGACATTTATTCTCAGTAATTATAATGTTTATTGTTGTTTAGCCACTAAGAAAAAAAAACTAGGTAAGGCTTGTGGTGGAACTCTTATTTTAATCAAAAAGAAATTATGTACTAAAGCTGAAATTACTTTGTGTGTTTAACAATAGTTTTATGTTATTTGTAAGAATTAAAACTTGTATTTTACATTATGTAATAGGATGCTGTTATTTAAAACCCAGTTGTAATGACGAAATTTGCATTGATTGATTAGAAGAAATTGTACAAAGTGTAGTTTATAGTTATAAAAAAGATTCATTAATTATTGGGGGAAATTTTACCGGAAGAATAGGTAACTTGAACTCATGTGATGATCTTCAATTAGACAACCCAAGTTGTTTATTTAAAAATAGAACTTCAAAAGATACAAAAATTACGCGTAGGGAAAGGTTTTTAGTAGAAATGATGGAAAACTATGGTGTATGGACTCTTATTTGCAGAGCACAAGAAGATTCATCCGTAGAATACACATTATTTAACAGTCATATAGTAATATTTTAAAAATTTTATTGAACAACTTATCAATTGAATTAAACGACAATGAACCTACAAGCAAATTTATTACAACAGCTATCACAAACACTTACAAATTTCTCAATATGTCAAAAATTATTAACGTTAACAGCAGTTCATTTATACATAAAAAACATTGGTATGACGAAGAATGTGATCAAGCAAAAAAAAAAGATTTAAAGCTTGCGCTTAGACGTTATAAAAAAAGAAAACGGGAGAAATTTAAGTGTTTATATAAATGCAAAGAAGCATTACAAAAACCAAAACAGCACAATTACGAAAATTACTTAAAAACAGAAATTGCCAATAGTGTAAACTCATCAAGTTTTTGGCGCAATATTAGAAGATTTAAGAAGAAAAATAACTTAAAAAATAATATAGCTATAAATCTATGGCAAAACTACTACAAACAGTTCTATAAGCCACCATCAATATGAGATACAATTTTTCTGAACGCAAGATATTCGTATTTAGACCAAGATATTACAATCCAAGAAACATATAAAGCTATTAGAAAATCACAAAATAACAAATCGTTAGGAATTGACAATATTTTGAACACATTTTTAAAAACAGGCTAATCAGCGGTTATAAATTTGTGGCAACATCAAAATGTTTCATCTACATAAAAGTGGAGACATTAATAATATGGAAAATTATAGAGAAATAGTAATTATAAATCACATAACAAAATTATTTACGCAAATTTTGTGTAATAGACTATATAAGTTTCCGGAAAGTTATAAACTTCAGACAGGCTTCAAAAAACACAGAGATTTGTGTTAAATCGTTTGATAAACAACTCAATTCAAAAAATATGCTCTTTTTTGAATAAGCTTTCAATAGTGTTAAGTACAAACTTTTATGAACAATGCTTTTTACCATCGGTGTAAGTAGCAAAATCATTTGCATAGTAAAATTATTATATAATAACGCCCAGTTAAACATCGATAAATTTTCTGATAAAATAAAAGTTACCAAAGGTGTACTGCAAGGAGACTCGTTTACATCCACGTACTGGGTTACCTAAGGACATTTCTAATCTCAAAATTTCTTTGTAGGAATTGTACTGAACCCATATTCAACTTGACAGGCAAAATCTCTCAAATTCTTTCTTCTTCCAATGATACATTTTTTACACCTTCATCTCAAGGTGTATACCAAATTTTTTTTTCATGTGGTTTATAGTCTACATTGGTGAAACCGGTTGTTTTGTCATTATTCCCATTTCAGAACATGATCGTTGTATAAGGAAAAGACACATTTCTAAGTCCGTTGCTGCTAAACATCATTTTACTACAGGTCAAAAGATAGATTTTGATAACGTTCGGTGATTGCCAAATCTCCATTTTTTTACACAGAAAATTCCAAGAAAACATAGAAATCATCAAACACCCCAATAACATAAATCGTGATCATAGTTTTTGGTCAGTACTTTTTTATCGAAAACACGCCTGCTTTCGACCATAACCCAATTAGAGTTGAGCTTAACCAGCTGTGACAACGCTTCTTCTTTATATACGGAGATTATTTTTTCTTAAGTCACTTCTATGGAGTTTACAATCTGGTTTGGTTCACAAGTTCATTACCTAAATCTGTAGTGGTTCTTTGTTACATTTTTGTTTTCTTTCTGACCTTTTCAGAGTTTAGAATCTGGCTTGATTCACAAGTTGATTACCTAACTTTTGAGCAGTTCTAGTTAGATTATATTTGCTTGTTTGAGTTCTTCGATTTCTCTCACGCTCTGATGAATCCCCTTGCGAAAGTGGGCGAAACGTTGGCAACTTTGGTTACAACAATGACACGGTTCAAACCCGGAAGACAATTTCATCTTAATATAGACTCCGGCCGTGGAAAATTAAATAATATGATTAAAGTTAAACTAGACTTGTTTATATACATATACTGTATTATAAAATAATACATTTTTGAATTTGTAGTGTCTAATCAACTATGCTGGCTATAAATTCAGTTGTAAAAAATTAGTTTTCAGAACGAAACAAAACCACAAAACTACAATAAAACGGCTAAATACAATTTCTAATCTACATACCACACACTAATTTAGATTCTCAAATAATATCAGTAAATCTTATGTAATTCTGAAAAAACTTATTAAACTACGTATAAAAAAATTATAAACTACATATATTGGGCTTTGGTTTTCAGAAAAAAACTTGTAACAACACAAAAATAAGAAGTATAAGCCCTTCAATAATAAAGGTGATTGTAACTTTTGCCGGTTACTGAGAGGCGTTGGAATCTTAAATTGGATCGCTTACAGCCTTACAAAACAGCGAATTTTAAGTGGGTTTATCTTTATATGCGCAAATAAAAAAATTAGAAAGAAATACATTTCTGACGATTTTTTTATTTTGTGCATTTACAAATATTACGTTTAGAATACTAAATGTTAAAATCATTTTAAGTTTAGTCTTTTTTAGACAAACAGTTTAAGTAGCAGAAACCATAAGTTAAATGGTACTACAAAATTGATAAAAATATTTTAAAATAGAAAAACAAAATATTTTAGATTTATTAATGTTAATTGTTACTGTCGTAGATAAAAACATAACAAAACAAGACAACTTAAACATGATTATGAAGACATATTAAAAGGATCAAAAAGTTAGATAAATAGTGTTACCTAAAAACAAATATGAACCCATTAAAAGAATATTTTTTGATTATAACTACTAGATGTTTGCTGTCTAAACGAACTAAATATCTACTTTGTTTTTGTGTGTTAATAGAGTTGATTCAGGATTAAAAATGTTACTTTTTGATAATAAAAAAGTTTGCATTGGCAAGGCAAAGCCTACCAAAGCCGAGCGGATGCAAAAGACAACGAAAATAAAACAACGTAGCCAAAAGATACATCAAAGAATTCCTTAAACAAAAAGAAAATGTAGCACGAAACAATTTTCGACTCGAAGTATAAGTAGAATATCACCCAGGAAAGGCTGATTCTTAGAATGAAAAAAACATGATGACAATCACGCAGCAGCAACATTAAAAAATTTTGTTAATATGTAATTCAGTTTCATAAGTTTTATTTTAGATAATTTCAAAAACTAAAAATTATATAACGTATTTTAGAATATTAAATACTGCATTATTTTCAAAACACTATTATTAATCGTAGAATTAAGTTTTTTTATCCTTGTATTAAAAATTAATGTTGCCTGAGTAACGCGACCTTTCTTTAACGTCCATTTCACCTTCAAATTAGTATTCAAAATGCCATATTTTAATACGACTGGGGAAAAATACTTTGCATAGAACATTTTAATTCATTTTTAATCTACTAGGAATCTCTACAGCCGCTACAATTCATTAGCGACCAAAAAAACATGTTGATTAAAGAAGATATATATTTCAGTTTTCAAAAGAACATTGAAATAATAGATTTTTTACAAAAAAAATACAAAAGCAGATATTTGTTTATAATAGACAAGAATTAAATGAAACTTTTGTATGTATACAAATATAACATTTGCAAGAAAATAATTAATAGTGCCCAAATCTATATTAATAACGACTAATTAATATTTTTTGTCTAACTGAAATAGTTGAGCCAGTAAGTTTTATTTTTTATTTCTAAAATTAAAGTTTTTATAGTAATAAAACTAGATAGTAATTATAATAACTGAATTTGTTAATTAATCCATTTAACCAATTATTGCAAAGCGAGTGATTAATCAAAATAATCGAATCATCTATGTTTCAATAAATCAATTACATCTTCACTGTGTCAGCATAATAATATTGATTTTAAGCTTAATTTACTAATAAAAACTAATTAAAAAGTTTGTATACATTAGTTCCACGTATTTTACTTGCACTATGTAACTGTGCATTTTGTTAGATAAGATTTTAGGTACATACGTAGCATTAAACTATGTTTTATTACCTACGACTACTTCCAAGAATAATAATTATTCTACTTATACAGTTACAGTTTCAAAGTTTGATGCCAAACATTAACTTGTTTTAATTTACTTTTAAAGTAATTTATAAAGTTATATTGTGTTGTACTATGATACAAAATATACTTTTATGCATTATTACAGTCTTGAAAAAACAAATTCAAATTAAAATATTTTTTAAATAAGCAATTGTTTCTTTTAATTAATAATTTATCTCGTTTCAATAAAAAGTTTAGTTTGTTTGTTAAATATTATACTTTAAAATATCTGAAATTAACTACTGTGGTTAAAAGTGTTTTTCTGCTTTATTTTGTTTACCCGTTATCTTCGATAAAAAGTTTTTGTGGTATATCTAAGGTGAATTTATATTTTATGATACAAACATAAATTTGGTTGCAAACAAAAACTGTTTACAACTCTAAATACGTAACAGTTACTGTTTACAAACAATTTCAAACAAAAATATAACAAAATATGCTTGTTGCTGCGGACAACGTTGTTTAACGATTAATGCGTCACTAACTTAATATGTGAAAACATCGTTTTTACTAACTTTTCCACAAAGTCATTTTGATTCTAACAAAGTTGGCCGTGGATAAGATAAAAATTTTAAATTTAAATGAAATAGCAATTTTTGTGATGAATTGTATAATTGAGTTGGAGTTGGTTAAAATAAAGCACGTATGTGTAACATACGTATGTTGGAAGTGATAAAAATATCTCCCGCTGTTACAAAAAAATTACATTAAATATCTTGGTAAAATTCTTAATCCTTTTCTATTTACTGGGAGCTAATCTAAAATTTTTCGCTTAGGAGGACCAAAACAAACCACTTTAGACTAGACTACGAGCGAGAACATCATCGGATCACTGAAAATTTATTAGTACCTCGTAAGTCAACTACATTAGTAGTAAGACAACTATAATAAAACAGATCACCTTACAGCATAGAATACAGATCACAAATATGGGCAACAGTAGATTTCTAATAAATTATACAACAAGCACAAATAAACTTGAAGATGTCAATAATTTTTAATTGTTTCATCCTTTCTAAGCAAAGAATTTTAAATTGCTTACCTACACCAATTATGTATTTGACTATTGTTTTAAAGTTAAAAATTATTACAAATAACAGGCGATTCAAACTAAGCGATACGTCAACTCGTGGCGAAAATTTGAAATTCCGTTGCAATAATAGCTTAATTAATATGCGTACTCAATTTATTGCTGTTTTATTTTGACTTTCTGTTGTGTATATTTTAGAAAAAATGCACATAATTTAAAATTACAGAATTGAGAAACTTGTTGAGATATACAGCCCGGGTGGTAAAATTAAAACTCGGAAAATCTGTTAAAAAATAATATGAAAGTTTGTTTGCAACATTTTTAAATTTAAGATTATTTTTATTAAACAAGTATGTATATGTATGTAGTTGTTATTATAATTTTACATTAGCCCCACTTATAAAAATACGTAAGTTAGGCAAACTGTCCGGCAGTTAAAAAAAATAGAGGTTCCGACACTACATTTGCTTCCGTATAACATCTCACAATTAGAACCACAACTGAAATAGTAAGCAAAACAATTTGAAGTAAACGTGCTGACCATCACTTTATTACAAAGGTTTTTCTTTTAGAATTTAATATTTGTTTTTAATGAAATACTTAAGTTATTTACAATTTGTGTATTGTTAATAATGAATACAAAAATAATGTTTTAACTATTTAAGAAATTTTTTGACGTAGGTATAATAATATATTGTATTAAATAATTTAAATTTGGCATGACTGAATTTACACTATAATAATTTAAAAATTGTCCGGGTTTGCAGTTTAAAAATCCGAACTTTAAAACCTATTTATCTTGGTTTCGTGATTATACAAATGGCAGCCTTATTAAAGACCAGAAAAATCTATTTTGCATATTTTTTAAGAAGCCATTCAATTATTTTATATCCAGATGGTACGCTTGGAAAGAACTGATGTATAAGGTGGTCCGGTGTTGCAATCGATTCATAACGAATTGATCGTAATAATGTTTGTTGGATAATCGGATTCAGACCATTGATTTGCAGGCAATAACCTTTTTGTGAATTTTCAAAGAGGTTCTATAGAATGTTTTAGTGTAAAATCAATAACGGCATTTGATTTCATGACAGTTTTTAAGGTTGTTGTGGTTTGCACGTAATTTAATAGTAAGGTCTTTAGGTAGAGTACGTTGTAGATAATTTTCCAAATCTTTTATTTCGTAAGAACCTTCAGGAATCGTTACTTTTGTTTTGTGTAGGGTAAATTGGTTATTTTGGTCAGTCACATTCGGCATACTAATAAAATTTGCAAACCTTGTTAAGCCAAGTACATACTCTTTATTGGGATTTAAATAAATTAGTGGATTAAATTCTGAGCGTAGAATAGTCGATCCAGTAAATGTAAATGTGCACGACATTTTGGTAGAGAACTTTACACACAACTAACTAGTTATCTCGAATGTTCGTATAAAAAGCCTAATACTAAATGTCCGCAATTGTAGGTACTAAATACAGTTCAACCGATTAAACAAAAGCTCTGATGAGGCGTAACAAAAGTCGCTGTTTTTTGACAGGTACATTCTACACAAAAAGTATCAGCGCGGCAAATTTAAATCTAATTTGTGGAATGTTTCAAAATTGTGTGAACAAATTTATTCCTATTTAATAAATAAAATTTAGTAGAAAATTATTAAAAATAAGAAACTTGTACGTAGGCATTAATTATTGAAATCCAAATCAGTTGAATTTGAAAACTAAAGCATTCTTTATAAAAAAATAACACATTTTAATAATTATATAGTTTATTTCAAGCTTTCTAAGAATTTAATAATGCATAAATACAAATATTTTTAAGAAAACAAGAAAAAATCTTAATTATTGCAAAAACTTTTAATACAGAATTGAAAGAACTTCTTAAAAAATATATTAAGAACCATCAACATATTTTGATCACAACTAATACCTTAAGAACAAATAATGAAGTAAACAAAGTATCTCATATTCGACTATAAAAGTTGTCACGTATAAATTATTGTGATTATTGTGAATAAGAAAAATAAATTGATATTAAAATAAATCAAAGAAAATGCTCCTTCTTTTCTTCTTTAGAACTTTCTTCCTCTTTATCTGATGAACCTGTATTTACTTGAAATGATAAAGTCTTTACCGTCTCATCAAGTAATCCACCACGTTCCCACATTTCATTAGCCACATGTTCAACATGTGCACAACATTTTTCCCAATCCGATACATATATCTCTGCAAATGCATTTCTCACTAAATTTTCAATTTCACTATTTCATTGAGATACATTATTCATCGCAACTTTACGCTTTGCTAAACTCCATATAAACTTAATAGGATTAAGTTCGCAGTGATATGGAGGCAAACGTAACACAGTATGGTCATGTTGTTTTAATAACTCATTAACATAATGTGTTTTATTAGAATTAAATTTCATTACCAATGTTATCAACTCAGCTTTACGCATGTCACTTGTTGTTGGTATTCCATTTTCTTCTAGATATTTACGAATATTTTGTATCCGTGTAGATTGATTAGGTAGCTTATTAATTTGAACGCTATGATGGGTGCATTATCCATTACTACAATGCCATTTGGAAGTAAATTTGGGATGAATTGTTTTTTGCACCCAATTAAAAAAAAATGTGTGATTCATATCGTCGTGATAATCGCCGGATTATCTTTTCTATTTAAATATCAAGAGACCATTATTGACAAATGCATATAAACCACCTGCATGCACTATAATATGCCGTGGACCTGCCCTGTCAGTTCGGTAAACTCCTGGTTCCTCTTCAGATTGCCAGCAACTGCCGACTCCATATGAGGGATGAATGTAAGTTTCATCCAAGTATGTTACTGCTTTTTTGTTAGCACCCAAGTCATTGTTCTGTCGTGACTTGCGTAAATAACGAGAACGCCAACAACAATGTCATTTCTTTCCATTCATAATTTTCTGTTATTGTGACACTTTTTAAATTTAAAACCAATTTGGTGTAGATGATGTCGTAGGGTTTCTAGATTTCCAGAATAACCAGTTTTCTCCTGCATCTTGTTAACCAGCGTTTTCAACGTAAGAACTTTGTTATCTATCGTGTAGCTTTCATGAATAGTTTGTTTTAATATGCCAGAATCCATACTTCTCTTTTTTTAGAGGGAGATTCTTCAGATGTTGTCGTTTCAGCCCTAATAATAACAACGATTATTTACAAATTATGTTACATATACATTCAAAATTACCTAATCTTTCTAGTGAAAGAAACCGATTTTAACTCAACTAACAACGTTCTTAATAATGTTCCGGGCTTCAGAATGAACCGTCTTTTTTGATTTATCAGGCATAATACAACTAAAAGCAAACGTAAATAATTACGTCTACAGCAAAATAGCTATACTGTCTTTATATAATTATTAATTAATGCAATTGCATTAAATGATTAAAAGGCATAATTAATTTTAAGGTTATATGCACTATTGTGCACATGTTTATTGTAAATCCATGTTTATTATTTTCTAATACGTACCAATTCCACAAATAAGATAAACAGTCTTGAAAAAACTGTTTTGAAGTACTGAAGGAAATAATAAAAAATAACAGCGATTTGCAAAATCACAATTGACAAGTCGATACAAACTTGTGTCAAGGATTGTATCAGCTTGAATTTCTTAATTGTGATTGGTCGGATTTTTTACCGGTTCAAAACTTGGATTTTAATTCACATATTTTCCGAGGTTTTTGTTTACTTTGTCGCACTGTAGTGAAAGTGTGTCAAAATTATACATTATATTTACGCTACCGCCGTTGCGAAAATAATGAATTACTTCCAAAGGTGGTTTTAAATGTCCTATAATATCGAAATAAATTATTCTGTTACCACGTTTAACCTAAGTCGTCCAATAAGTTCCTTCACCTTGTTGTATGTCCAGATTTATAACTCCGCACTCATTTTTTAATATAATGCGCGGTAACTTGTCTCTCATAAAAATTTCCCTACATTTCTTTATTTGAAGTAATTGTATATATTTCGATAGATCGATATTTCTTAACGGTCTGCGTGGTAGCTTTATTGAGAGTTTTTTTGATATGGATGTATATATAATCCAAGGCCTTTTTATACGGTTTTAAACAAAGACCTTTTCCTACACTTGCAGCTTCCATTGCTTAGTTATGACGTTTAGTTTCTTCTAATGTTTTTGCACCAGTTATTGCGTCGTTTACTGCTTTTGCAACAGCTGTTGCTCTACGACCTAGAGAACTTATTGCCCCGAGAGAAGCGAATAAAGGAATTAACGGTAAAAATTCTTCTGTTTTAGGAATAGGAATTGTTCTTTGTTTAGCTGGTGAAACCTTTTGTTGTTTTAACACTTTTATAGCTTGTTTAACAGTTGATTTTAAGTTTGATTGTACTTTATCTCCTTTTCTGCCCCATACTTAATTTAGTTTTCCCCTTTATTACACCGGAAATAGTTAAAGCTGCTGCTTTCTCTTCCAAACTAGCCTCCTTTGATCGAAATTTTTGCCAAGTTATAGATCCTAATTTTCGATCTGTTTCGTGTTTTTTGATAAATTGTTGGTTTGGGAATATGCTATATCGTGTTCTCGACAAGCCTCGTCTAAGGGATTTATACCATTATTACATCGAACAAGACGTTTGGTTAAACGAGTTCCAGGCCCACAAAAATTATATCCAGGCAAATGCAGCTCCACAGGTAATTTATTAACTTAACGTATTAATTAATCCAAAACCTTTAAAAGATTTATTGTATGAACGTATGGACATGTACAGTGTTGTAACCACAAGTCGCGTAAAACTAAAGTCATTTGTGCTAAAAATGTCTATTTAACTCTAAATTATGGATATATCTAACAAAAAGTTTTTCAAACACGGTTTTCTGCTTGGAGAAGGGTGTAAACAGGGACTAATTGTAGGCCCTTCGGGTTGTGGCAAGACGAATGTTATGATTAGTTTGCTAGAACATCCTAAGTCGGCTCGCATAAACTCCATCATTATATTTGATGATGTAGTTTGCCACAACCAAAGTGAAACTGAAGAAGAAAATGAAAACAAAGTGAAAGTGGTGTAACTTTCGGTCTTTCAGAAAAGGATTTGATTGTTTTGTTAAAATATAATTGTACTACTACTACTAAATTGTACGATGCAACAACAGATAGTTGCAATGAGTAATCGGTTAAAAGAAGAACTATTTTGAGCACGTAAAGCTGTAAAACGTAAGGCCGATAGTTTGAAAGCGGACGCGTCACAAAAAGAAAGTATTATTCAACGACAGTTTAAACCCTTAACTCAACTATTAAAGGAATTATTAACAAATACTATACCTGATTCAGAGTTTACTGTCAAGAAACAACCTGATGTTACGGTTTCCGTAAAAAAACGACTTTCGCCCGAAATTTTTAAAAAAGTCAAACAACGTTCAGTGGGATTAAAATCACAAATAACAGACCAGTTTGAACCTTCTCACACTAGTACTCCCACAAGACCCTCAACACACCATACTTCTGGACAACCTAAAGGAATTGCGTTTTTAAATACTGATGTAATCGCACATACTGAATTGATAATGTTCTTACGTTAGATGCACTACGAAGCGAACTCGCCGAACTTGGTACAAATCAAGCTTTTCAAGACTATTTAAATCAATATGAAGGTTAAGATATATGTATAATCATTGTTCTGTGATGTAAATAACGTATTTGATTATAATTATGGGGTGCGTTTTGACCCCGCTTTAAATAACTTTCATGTAGGAGATTCAGATCTAGAGTTTGATGAAGAAGATTTGCTCATCAAACGTCCATCAGGAGCATAATTTTGATATATGGGTACTCCCGGTTTATACGAACTGTTATTTAAACAAATCCCGATTGGTTATAAACAAGACCAAATTCAATACAAGGATATAATCATACGAACAAACGCAACATGTAGACACTGTAATCAAAAAAAAAACGAATGCAAGCTGCTGGTAAAAAATATTCTAATATAATCAAACCGTTATTAGCTACTTCAGTGACTCGTGTCCGATTAGATTCTACTACTTTAAAAGAAGGAGGACATATACCGGTGCTGCTGCTAAATAACAAACGTTTAGAGTTTCTTCCGTGGAAAGATCCTAACAAATTAGCTAATTGGTTAAAAACATTATTAAGCTCTAAAGCAGGTCATACAGGACACACGAACAAAATAATTTACATTTTTGATGAGCTCATCAAGGAACTCTACATTTTGTAGAACAAGTATTTTCTTTACATTATGGTACAGCGGTATACGTAATGGGTACGACAGATTGTTCACGTATCAACTTATTTGGGAACGATTATAAATTCCCTTTGCTTAAGGCTAGCATTATAACCGTGCGATGCTCACATGATTGTATAGTACATATCAATGAAAAGAAATATAAGACTCAGCAAGGTTTAGAAAGCGTCTTACTAAACAAGAGAGATGTCATTAAGGTATCAGAAAGCGAACAGGTCAGATTAACATCGTAAGGTGAAATAGTTTTTCGATTTAAACCAGACGATACTGGTTTTATATTAAAGATCGTTGTAAGAGTTGAGTTATGGAACCCGAACGACAGCAAGTGATTAAAGAACGTCATAAACCGGTTAGAAAAAAATTTCCTCGAAGGCGTGTAGTTATTAAAGGATTGAATGACCTCTTTCAAGCAGATTTAGTAAAAATGATACCCTACGCACGTTTAAATAAAGGTTTTCGTTACATTTTAGTAGTAATTAATACCTTTTCAAAATATGTTTGGTGTGAACCAGTAAAACGAAAAACTGGAACAGATGTAACTAATGCAATGAAAAAAGTGTTAGTTAAAGCAACACCTTTTAATTTACAGACTGATAATGGTGAAAAGTTTTATAATAAACAATTCCAAGATCTAATGAAGAAGTTTGGTATAAATCATTACAGTACTTGTTCTGAGAAAAAAAGTAGCATCGTTGAACGAGTAAATCGGATCTTAAAAAACCTCATGTGGAAAAAGTTTAGCTTACAAGGATAAATAGTTAAATTTATTACCGTTAATCGTTAAACATTACAATTCAACAACTCTTAGAACTCTGGATATAAACCGATGGATGTGAATAAAAACAACTAGGAGAATATTTTAAAATCTTGGTTCGATAATAGAAAAGTCTTGGATTTAAAAATACATAAATTTTTAAAAGGTGCATTTGTTTAAATTAGTAAACATCGGGGGGTGTTTGCAAAAGGTTTTACCCCTAATTGGAGCACTGAATTTTTTTAAGTAATGACTGTGCAAAATACGAATCCTACTACACACATTTTAAAGGATGTAAAAGATCAGCAGATCAAAGGAGGTTTTTACGAACAAGAACTTCAAGAAGCTAAATATCCAGACATATGTTTAGTTGAAAAAATATTAAAACGTCATGGTAATCGGTTATACGTGAAATGGTTAGGTTTAGATAAATCTCATAATTCACAGTTATTTTTTGATTTTTTTTATTATCCCTACCACTTTTAGATATATTTATATATCGTTAGCATGATTATTTATTAGTTCATCCAAATCAATGGGGTCGTTGAATTGTGGTTTATGAAGGGCATCAAAAGCAGCTTTTAATTAAAAAAATATTTTGACGTTCCAATCGATACCTTGATGACCTCACGCCAACGTATTACATGTACCAGGTATTATAAATCGTTTATCGTCATATAATACAGTGAGGTTTTACTGCTTTTTGTGCTATTTCTACTACCATAATGCTGCTATAAAAGCTTAAAGTTTAAGCAGTATACGTATAGTTTATTGCTACACCTGAATTCCTCATGGCAAATAAAATTGTAATCGATGTCCAAGGTTACATTTCCACTGAACCCTTATATTTGTTTCATCCAAAAGAACTGGCTTCCTACAATGGGAAAGAGTATTCACATTTCTTTTTTAAACCACCATTCGAATATACATCGTTGGATTACTCCGCAAAAAGAACAGCTGAGTATGTCTATCGACAACCCCATGGTTTATCGTAGGATAGTGGATTTGTAGACGTAAAAGAATTTTCAACAATATTAAAGAAAATAGCGAAGAACCATGAACTCGTATATGTAAAAGAACACCAAAAACAAACTATTGTTCAAGAATATTTAACGACATATGTTATTGAACTTCCGAATGAGAAAAATATTCCTAAACAACTAGCAATGTGCTGTTTTCATAACATAAATCCAGCAGTGTGTGCGTTACGAAACGTTTCAACTTTATACGATTTTCATTTTAAATAGATGTAGCGATGAACTATCCGGTAGAAATTGCGAAGAAATAAAATTTTATTACAATTTAAGTAATTTTTTACTTTGATTTCTATATATGTATCTTTTAGATTGTGTTTAGTTTAGTGCATTTTCGACGCTGCAATGATCCCCATCATTTTTAAATAAGTTGTGCTGAGTGCTTTTTATGGTAATACTCTTTATATAGTTCAACCTCCGAACTACGAAAACGTTATTATTTATTTTAAAGATAACCCACACCAGTGGTTTCAACTTATGCCTAACGTATTAAATGGTATTAAAGTTTTTACTATAACAGCACCCAATACTTCGAAAGAATTTCAGATACAATTTTCTAGCAGTAACTATTACACGGATTGGCGTAAATATGATTCCTTCAATGATCGAGGTATTATAATTATGCCAAACAGTGACACGTGTTGTTAGTTGTGTATTTAACTTGTGTGTGTGATGGTTCCAAAAATCTTTAGTCTGTTAGTTTTTACAGCTGTTTCTAACAACAGTTTATTTGTACTGCAACTATCAATTTGTGCTAAAACATATGCATCTTTTAAAAGTAATCCTACAAAATGGTATAAACTGATACCATTCAATTTATACGGTGTCAAAGTTCTACCAATTGCAGAACCACAGGATTTTTGACTACGTTTTTATAACAACAACTCAAGTTTTCTACAAACCGATTGGAACTCTGTGCATTACATGAACTTATTAGACAATTGTGGTTCGACTAACTACATTTCTCTATCAACTATTTGTACCACATATGGTATACTATCTATTACATTTTCAATTTGATTACTTATGCTAATATATGATTTATTGTAATTTATTATTTCAAGTTATTAAATACACTGTACAATTAATAAATTACTTTATATAGTAATTGTGTTTGAAAGTTAGAATAAATAAAAACTTTTAATCAATCTACTCTTTGGTTACTTGTATCTAGATAACGGAGAAGTGACGTTACTTTAGGTCGTTTGAAGCTTTGTATATAGGTCCCGGAAGAAGAGTAATACGCATGATGAAGTATTACTAAACAAAATCTTCCTCCTCCTCCTTCTGTATAATGTATGGGTCTTCTTCTGTTTAGGTCAGTAAGGAAGAGTAAGGTTACTCTAGGTCATGTGAAGCTTTGTATGTAGGTCATTGAGAAGGAGTAAGGTTATTCTAGGTCATTTAAAGCTTTGAATGCCGGTCAAAGAGGAAGAGTAAGGTTACTCTAGTTTATTTAAAGCTTTGTAATGTAGGTCACGGAGGTGGATTACTCCTCCTCTTGTCACAGAACTCTCCAACTTATCCTACTCACATACGTTAAGATTTTAATGGTACATTTGAAATAGGTAACTTACGTTGTACCTCAACTTATTTTTTGCATTCTGATCTAAAGTCAATTATGAATTATATGTAAACCAGTGACTACAGTAAACCATTAGATTACCATTTTGCTCTTTCAGGGCTTGTCAGCAGTGGGAGAACACTTTAATGTACTTGTACGAATCTATTGACAGAATTATAGCTTAATAAATGATGTAAATAATATAAACAAAAGATGATGGCAGAACTTATACTGTAAATTTACTATGTGAATATAGTAATTTTAAAACTGCTATAGAAGCGGAAACTTTGACAAGCTGATTTTAAACCCACGTAATTCAAATATGTTTTTTGAGTATAATATTGTGGTTGTTGGTGTGATTTTAGGCCGCGGTATATTCAAAACTTATTTGAATTACGCGAGTATAAAATTAGCTTGTCTCCGTTTCTATCTCTATAGCAACTTTCATAATATATAATATAATGTTATATATAAGCTATTTATATTTTCAATCTCGTAACTCGTAATATGACAGGTTTTTTACAAATTGTTATTTTTATTGTAAGGAGACAGAAGTAAAATCTACAATTTTAGATAAATTAAGAACAAATTTCATAAATTATACTTAGACTTTATCCCATACTCGTATATCCCACCAACATCTAAAAATTGGTGCGCCGTTTAGAAAATCATCTTCTTCGTACGAACGTCGTTTCTGAAGACACCTTAAACCCTCCAAAATCCGTTTGTTTCCGAATCTGAAACTTACTGTATTGATCTCAACCTGAGTTTTACTTGTAACAACAAACGTCGAATTATTTCACTCATTTTTATAAATCTGTTTCTATAGTAGGTAAGTGTTGTATTTGGTTATTCTTGTTAGTAATTGTCTAACACCTGCAGTTATCTGTATGTAGAGCGCTCACCGTGGATGCCGGGGGGTTACTAGATCGTTACATATTGCACGTTGGTCGACCCGGATGAGTAACCTTTAGACATTTGTACGTAGAGTACTTTAATGCTCTCCGTGACGGCTTAAGGCGGTTTTATTCATCTTCGAAAACAACGTTATGTAACTCCATACTTGTGACATAAACAAATATACCAGACATTTGTTTTGTTACCGCGTCGTGTTACATACTTTATAATTACTGTTTGAAGTTCATTCTATTACATTTCGTTTATCCATTTACGCCAGCTAATTCAAAGCATATTCGCGATCTTGAAAAACTGTGAAACGCGTTGTCCTAACTTTATTCATGGTCCCATTGACGTGGAATTGAATTTTGTTCCTAGTAATACGCCGCATCGGCTTGTAAAGTTTCTGTACAACGTTTTTTTGTATTTGCATCTCAGCAACTACAATTAGACGTGATTGCTCAAACTTATCTGCAAAATCTCCTTGCTTCTTAGTTACTACATGTTTCATTAATCTAGATTACAACGAGAAAACGACTCTACTGGCACGGGATTAGCATTAATTAACCAAAAATTGCCGGTATAAAAAAACTCCAACTTTTTCATTTCTGTTTTAGATTTGAGAAAGTTGACGTACGCGGTAGCTCGGGAACGAACCGATAAAGAGAAAAACAAATACAAGTTTTAACTACTAATTATCGACGCATCTCTACAAAAAATGCGTTTTTAAACAAATGTATGTAATTTCAATATAATTAATTTTTTTTTAAGTAATGGAATAATTGATTGACTTAATTAGTTAATTGACGAAACAGATGTAAGCAATGAAAATTTCAAATGTACAAGCAGTTATAAGAATTACAAATTTTGTTGTTTTATATGAATTTTTGTCTAATTATATTTTAGCAATACATTTTTAGTTAATTGTAAACTTTTAGTCATATAAAGCAAAGTCCTGTCAATGTAATTAGTATAATTATGTCTATATTATTCCTATAAGTACGACTTTTTATTGTTGTTTGTTTTATTGTTTTAAAAACATATTGTTGAATTCCATGGCTTATTCATCAAATTTTTTGCTAATTTATATTTCAAAGTTTGATGTAATTAAATAAAGTTTTATGTAAAAATTTTGCTGACTCTAAAACAGCAACTTGACAGTCTAATCAATACTTCAGAAATGTTTTAAACTAAGTGAATATGCTTGTTTAGTACGTTTTTTATGACCAAATATATTAATCCGGTATTTAATTTATTTATAACATCCATATATAGTCTAAACCTTTTATTCATAAGGTATAAGACTTTTTTTTTAATTAGTTTTTTCACTTTAAAAATAACATCGACTTTTTTACTTTGAAGTGACAAATAAAAATTAATCTCTAAATGCAACGGATTGTAAACTTTTTATTAAACTGAGTATTAAAATAGCGTTTTTAAATTGCTATAGGCTAAATAATGAAAATGTGCATCCACGTCATTATTGACGATTTTTAGTTAGTTGCTGATAAAACTTCTAAAAAATGAAAAAGAAAACTTTTTTTTGTCAAAATTTAAGATAAGTATATTATGTTTTAAAGTTTAACCAAAAAAAATCTTTATTTCTTTTTTAGAAGTTTTATCAGCAACTAACTAAAAAACGTCAGTTATGAGGTGAAGGCACGTTCTCATTATTTGGACCATATTAATTTTATTAAGTGTAATTAATTACTTAATTAATTAATGAACTGAAAATAAAGCAACTATAAACTTTTTATGTCTAAAATACCAAAAACTTGATCTTGAATTACTATTAGTAAAATGCCTACAAAAATCCCCACCGTAAATTAATCCACGGTTTTGCATTTTAATCCGAAGTTTAATTAACGTTTTCTAATTTTTATCCGCCGATTTGCTGTGTAATTCGCTGTGTGACATTTTGATTTGCGCTTTAATTGACGGCTTCACGGTTTAATTTGCGTTTTCGTTTTAATCGGCGGTTTGATTAGCGGTTTTTTGTTTTAATTCGCGGTTTAATTTGCAATTTTTTGTTTTAATCCGCGGATTAGCTGTTTAATTAGCTGTTTGACATTTTGATTCACGGTTTAATTAATTGCTATGTGGTTTGATTCGTGCTTTAATACGCAGTTTATTTCGCTGTTTGATAAATCATTTGTAATTCGTGTCTATTTAAATTTTAATTTGCGTTCTAATTCGTGAAGTAATATCTGTTTGATCAAATCATTTTAATTGGCGTTTTGGTTTTAATCAGAAAATTTAATTAAAATCGTAATTGGTATCGGATTGGATCTAAATTAAACTCGCGGTTTAATTTTGATTGTGTGATTTTTGCAAAGTGTAAACTACCTACAAACGCCTTACCTATCTAAACTAACCTTCCCACAAAACCACAAGTTCCATGTAGGTTCGATAAGCATTCCCAAATATTCATTTCTAAAGCATTCCAATAGTAGTTTGTGTATGGACTTCTAATAACACACCTAATTTAAAACGTATTCTATAAGAATGCCTATATAAGAAGAATAAAGTACTCTAAAAGATTCTTTTAAAAACACTTCTATAGGAATACTATATTTAATTTAAAAAAGAAGTGCTTATAGCAGCCTTAGAATTGGCAGTTGATTGGAATCACTAAAGTATTAGAAATGTAGTATTCTAATGGCGTTCCCACATTGATTCTATAACAATGCATATAGAAGGAGAATAAAGTACCCTAAAAGATTCCTTTAAAATCACTCCTATAGGCCTTCTATATTGATATAAAAAATAAAGTGTTTATAGCAGCCTTGACAGTGTATTGAAATTCAAGTATTACGACTAACAAGATAACATTCTTTTAGTGTTTTAGTACCTCTAAAATCGGTTTAATCGTTCTTTATTCGAGATAAAGAAATATAATTTTTAATATCAGAAAAAATCGTTTGTACAAGTTGCTAAATTGTAATACCTAAACAAAAATAACTTCCTGTAGAGATTAAACGCCCACATCTAAATTTTGTTGATAAAGATATGTATGCAATAAAAAACGTATGCATTCGCGTTTGATAATGTAAATGTAAATAAGATACTTTGATTTCTGAGAATTGTGACGAGATATGTACCGATAACCGAGTTTGATTCACCAGAAACGCTTCTAAGTACTTATACGGTTACGGGTATATGCAGTTTTACGTTTACGAAAGGAAGACGACTTCGGGCTTAGTCTATATTTGTAAATGTGTTCTTTTTTTGTGCTGAATTAAAGAAGAAAACGCTATTAGAAGTTCTGCTAATTTAAGTAAAAGTAAGTACAAAAAGAAACAATTGATAACATATCTATTTTTGTACGATCAGTTTATCCACGTTTTAGCGCTTTATTGTTATTGTTTATTTTTTACTTGGCATCCAGTTATTTTTTTAGAACAGGGGTGGCCAACCTGCGGACTTAAACTTAAAAAGCATTGTAATAAAAAATTTATTTTATTCATAAAAAGAAACATATTTTTGATATGAATCTAGTGAAAATGCATGACTGATAATAGATAATAAAAAATAATTAATCGCATAATTTTGTTATAGAGTTAACCCAAAGTTGATTCAAAGGAGTTCCTATAGATGTTATTAATGAGAAGGTGTTCCAATGGCTACGTCATGGCAAAGCGAGATTAAAAAATGAAATAATTAGGATGATGCAGCAAACTACAAATTCGCAAACCATCGATTAAAAATTATTATAGTTTAGACAAAGATACTGTACAAATTTCTTAATAAAAAATGACTTAAAACTAATCATTTCATGCTTTTTGTGTTTCTTATGGTATGCTATTAAAACCCTGTAAAAGCATGCAAATCAATTACCTTTTAGTCGTTAACTTTGTCATGCTATTCTACAACATAGGAAAGTACTACATTGGCACTATTTTAAAGCATTCTAATGGAACGTGAAAACTTCTACCTTTGGCCTGCTTTTGTACGACGTCTAATAGGACTCTATAAGCACTAACTGTACAGCATTCTACTGGAGTGTCAAAACCTATCTCTAAACATAAACCATTCTACTGCTACAGGAAGGCTTTCAGTAATATCAATACTGCCTCTATGCTTCTAAAAGCATTATTATGGAACCTATTTGGTTTTGTGGGTTGTCTATTTCTTAGAGAACAAAAATCTGTTAGAATTTAATGACACCCTTGTTTTCGGAACTTATAATTTTTGCATGCACTTCTACAAAAAAAAATCGGAAGTAATTATAACTTTGATAAGAAGTCTGTACTATATTATTTATTGTTCATAATATAATTATTTATAAAAATGACATGTTTTATAAAATGTATAACAATTACAATTAATTGATCAACGTACACTTTTTTTACGTTTACATGTCTAACACATTTTTTACCACATGTTAGTATACCTATTGACAAAATAAATAGGTATAAAGAATTCTAGACTTAAAACTAAATTATGCTACAATTTTTAGAATTTATAATTACGTGTATACAAGTTTAGTAGTTACATTAAAAATGTTTACACGCATAAATAAGGAAATATAAATAAGATAACCTAAAGCCATACGGAAATTCGACGCCGGTTTGAATATTGTACACGATGCGTTTTTTTTTCTTTTTGATACAACATTGGAGATAGAAGCTCTATCAATACAGCTGTTTGTTTCTACATATACCTCTTGTGCGTTATTTAAGACAGCAATTTTTTTGTATCGAAATTTATAATTTGAGCATTTTTAAAATTTAAAGAGATACTCTTTACTTATATAGTGATACGTAATCGTTTTTTAATGATGAAAACCACTTGAATGTGTAATTTTTTGGTCCTCCACTAATAAATTCATCAATTTTACTATTATTGCTGTACGATTTTACCTCGTTGGTCATGTCACCTAAGAAATCATCAACCGTAGGTGCTCATTGATCAGGTTTTTGTGTGAAAATCTGTGTCAAAATACAGAGCTAGTGGTCCAACTGTTTTAAATAGTTATATAAAACTAACCTAGCATTTGTGGTAGTATAAGCAGCGAATACGACATTTAATGTTTTAAGCGGGTCCACAGACTCTTCAGGTCTGAGCCACTTTACGTTAATCACATTATATTATTATCAATAGGTAATATAGATTGCACTTGTTTTGTTAGATCCGTCAATAGTTGAAAAAAATTACGTGGTTCTGAAATAATATCTGTTTGAGTTAAGTTCTCAAAAAATTTTCCAAGTAATGTAAGTTTCTTTTTGGATAACACAATACGTTTACAAGTAGATGGTATATTGCTTCCCGTTGGGTACCGTAAATCGCGTCAACGAATGACGGGAGTTACCTTTGATAAATGCTGTTAACGAAAACAAGGGATTATACCAATTAATAATTTAGACAATCTTTGTCTAGCAAGGGCGGTGGTTGTTGCCATTGCCATTTATTGTATATTGAAAAAAGTTATTTGGTACAAACTCAAAAAGCTCATCCGTTATGTCAAGATGCGGGGGTTGATTTAGGCAATAGTGGTTGTCTAGAACACATCAAACAATTTCAAATTTATTTAATTAAATAGACAATAGTAGTCTATAACCATAAGTTAGGTAGTTCGGTTTATTTTGAAAACCCCTGATCAACAGATCGTATAATATTAAATTTAATTTTAGAAGAAGAGCATTATAATGTAATAACTAGTTTAACTTCAACGTTTTCAACCAGTTAGTAAGACAAAGTAAACAACGCCAGGACAAAAATTGTGAATACATATATTCCTCGTACCGTTCTGGTCTTCCATGTAACAAACAACTTGACAAGGTTGTTTGTAAATATTGCAATCGCGATTTCAAAGGTTAAAATTGTTTAAAACAACACCTAGACAAAAACTTGTGTAAACAGCTTTAACGATGTTCAATTTGTTTATCCAGCATATGGAAAAGCAAATATACACATAAATGTGGTTTTCGATACTGTTCAAAATGCAAAATCAATCAACATAATAATCATTTCTCTATTTCGACATAAGAATTAGCAATTCTTACACTAAAATCCGTGTAAGAATAAGCCAATTCTTACACGAATTTTAGTAATGTTAGTTTTTTCAAAGTTGGTATCTCGGCATCGTAAGTTGACGTTACATGAAAAATAAATCAAAATTATTGGAACTTAACAATTGAAATTCAAATTTTGATGCCAAGATCAAATAAAAACGTCCTATTAATACAAAGTTATTTACTTATAAAGGTATAAAGAGATAAATTTTGTATGAGATTTTAGGTTAACACATAAATTTCAATATGTCAAAGTGTAAGTGTTGCCAATTCAATAAAATATAAGTTTCCCAATGTTGTTTTAAAATTAAAATTATAGGAAAAATTTTAAATATTGTATCGAAATAGAGAAAATAGTATAAAGCACACGTCATAGAATACGTTTCAATCACTCGACCGCTTCATAAACTCGCCGCTGCGCGGCTCGTGTATGAAACCCGGTCTCGTGCTTGAAGCGCGTTCATTCGGTAACTTGTGTTTTAATATACTATTCTGTTACATATTCAAAAACAAAATCAACTCGACGAAAACTTTGTTTGTTTTTTGTGATTTAGAGTGTAGACAGGAAACCGCTTTAGCTGGACGAGAGCGTACATTTGTATACAAGCCAAACTTGTGTGTGCCTCAAAATGTTTGCAAGTAGTGCATTAATAACGATAATAATATAAAACAAACTTGCAAACAATGTAGGAAACGAATTTGTATATTTGAAGAATATCCGGTGACTCAGTTTCTTGAATACGTAACTAATATAGCACGCCGAAATAATGAAACGTTCGAGAAATTATTCACAAGTTCGAGAGCCTTCACGAAGTTTTTATCTATTTCCGGAACGTTCACCAAAAGATACAGAGAATTCTCGAACGTTTGGCCAAAATATATAAAAGCGACACAAATGAATCATAGGTCAGTTATTTCAGTAATTTGAAGTCGGCAGTGTTAAGGAATTTATTCTAGTTTAAATAATTAAGTGATTAGCCCGTATCGCGATAAATACGACAAATTAAATTCGTGCATGACTTTAATGTAAACAATAAGTGTTAAACTAAAGTTCTCCGCGGACTTTATCTTTCGTGTAAATGATAGTGCTATATAAATTAGTGTAAGTGTTTTTATTAAATATCCTTAGATTTAATTAGTTCCGTTAGTTATAAACGTGTACATATTTTTAGTATAAATAAAGTAGTAATAATGATATTCAATTTTATATCGCAACTGATATATTATATTCTAATATATAATCGTTAAAGTGTTGATAACGTGAGCGGTATCAAATGGAATAAGCTGTTTTGCGATTTTTAGTGTAAATACCGTTAAGTAATTTAACATCGCTCCCGTAATAAAAACATTGATTGCGTAAATAAATAAAACTTTAGTTTGCGCTTTGCGTGTTTGTTTGTACCGTGTAATTCTAGCTGTTTCCGTTCGTTAAAGTAGTGTATTTAAATCTTTTATTCGTGTTATATATATAACTTATGCCGGTAACTCGTTCTCAAACCACAATGGATGCAAAACTATTTGAATTTCTTGAATCAATAAAAAATAGTCAACAATCAATGAATAGAAAAATGGAAGAAAATACTAGAAACATGGAAAAAAATTCTAGAAAAATGGAAAAAAAATGAAAGAAAAGTTTTTCAAAATTTGTCAGAAAATTGAAGAAAAATTATTTGAAAATACCCAGAAAATAGAAAAAAAATGGATGGAAAATTCTAGAAGTTTAAAAGAAGATATACCCACGAGTATAGAAAATCAAATTAAAATTTTTCAAGAAGCATTTCAAGCAAATATTTTAAATAATTAATAAAACGAAGAAATTTGCGAATCTATGAATGAGAAAATAGAAGCAATAAAGGACAAATTGGAAGACAGAATGAAACTGTTTGAAGAAAGAATAAATCAAATGAATTGTCACGGCGAAGGAAGATTTAATAATGGACTATAGCTAAGAAACCACTCAGAAGTTTAAAATTGTACCTCCAAATTTTGATGGTAAAGTTTTACGGTTAACCTACTACAAGCAGTTTGAGACCGCAGCTGCAAATAACGGTTGGAGCAACAAGCAGAAAGCGACGTCTTTAATAGTGTCCTTACATGGAAAAGTTTTTAGAATCTTGCAAACTTTTCCTGACCACCTACAAGAAAATTACCTTTTAATTTCACGTTTACAAATGAGATGTGAAGATGCTCATCTTTAACAGGTGTATCAAGCTCAAATTAAAAGTCGGGTTCAGAAAGCTGCCAAAGGTCTTCAAGAGTTTGAGGCAGACTAACCCGGCTTGCGTATCCTACAGCATCAGATATCCTCTTTGAGCAGTTAGTTATTCAAATCTTTGCAGACGGTCTCCGAGGCAGCAAAACATAGCAAACATAGCTCGACCGAAGACGTTGGATGACGCCTTTACTCATGCTTTGGAGTTTAAATCAACGAAACAAACTCCGTTGTGCTGCAGAAATACCCTCGCATACAAAAAAAAGCATTGAAGAAATAGTGCGACATGTATTTCGGGAAGTAGCTCAAGAAAGAAAAGTGACGTGATGGAACTGCGGGAAAGTGGGCCATGTACGACGACGTTGTACTCAGCCAAAAAGAAGACCAGAATAGCGTCCGGAAAACTAGAACAGGTCGACCGAATGGGGCGAAATTCTATTTCAACGAGCCATGTGTTGGAGAGTATCATTCAAATGGCATCGCCTATGGAGCATTTGCATAGCATTTATATCGATGGCAAGATCAATGAAAGAACTGTTCAGTTACTGGTTGACACGGAAGCGACGAAAACAATCACTCGTCCTGACATATTATTAGAAAACGAGGAGGCATCACTAGTAACAGTACGACTTCGAACGGCGACGGGCGAAAAAATAGATACTCACGGACAAGTACAAGCCAGCATTGATTTGGAAAAATACTCGACCATCAAGTACTGATAGCCGACATCACGGAAAAAGTTATCCTGGGAATGGACATGATAAAGAAGTATGGGTTCCATTTGGATATGAAGACCGATGTTCTAAAAATCGACAAAGAAGAATTTTTTTTTCAATCGTCAGGGAAGGCAGCCGTGCGGATTTTACTAAGTAAAAACACGACTCTGCCCGCGAAAACTAAAAGTGTGGTGATGACACGCTTGGATGGACATCTTTGGGAAAGCTACATTCGTGTGATTGAACTAATGGAGGGCGACTTATATGAAAAGAGACTACACGTTGGTAGAACTTTAGTACGTGTAAAAAACACGATGCCAGTAAGGATCTTAAAAGTTAATTCAGATCCAGGAACGTTGAAGGAAAAGACCGTAGTAGCCAATGCACGCCAGTATCTCAAGTTGTGATATGCGTGAAGCCTAACGAATATACGTCGCCGAAATAGTGCCCACTACATCTATTGGACATTCTTACCACCAAATACCAAAACCTCAGCCAAAACCAGCTGACTAAAGTTAAAGTGTTAATCCAGCAATATCAAGATGTGTTTGAGCTGGAAAGTGATTCCAAAGGAAGAACTGACGTGGTAAAGCATAAAATTAATACCAGAGACGCTCGGCCGATACGACAACATCCACTCAGACTTCCTTTGGCAAAAAAAGAAGAAGCCGAACAATTAATTACAAACATGGAAAGAGGAAACGTGATTGAACCTTCAAATAGCCCATTGGCATGCCCAGTGATACTCGTAAAGAAGAAAGATGGATCAACGAGATTTGACGATACTTTAGACACTCTGTCAGAATCCCAGTGGTTTTCCACGTTAGATTTAAAGAAGAAGCAGAACTGAAACCCAGAGATCGTGAAAAAACAGCTTTTACAGTTGGATCTGGTTTGTGCCAGTTTACTATGATGCCCTTCAGCCTGTGTAACGCTCCTGCAACGTTCGAGCGTTTTATGGTGTCCATCTTGCGCGGACTGTCTTGGAAAACGTGCTTGGTTTATCTAGACGACGTGATTGTGGTTGGAAGGTTGTTTGCAGGACACTTGAACAACTTGACAAAAGTGTTCTAGCGACTACGTGGGGCTATCTCAAACTGAGCCTAAAGAAGTGCCACTTATTTAAAAAGGAAGTGCAATACCTTGGCCGCGTCATATCTAGAGATGGAGTAAAGGCTGACCCAGACAAAATCTGAGCAGTGCAAGTATGGCCAAAACCAATCGACAAACATCAGGCCCAAAGTTTTCATAGGTTCTGTGCTTATTATAGACAATTTTTACCTGGATTTGTCAATATTGCCAAACCTTTGATAAAATTGACCAATGAAAGAGCAAAAATTAGATGGAATGAAAACTGCGAAAATGCTTTCCATCAACTAAAACAGGCTCTAGTCACTTCGCTAATTTTGAGTTATCCAAGAAAAGATGGAAAATTTGTTTTAGATACCGACTTAAAGAAAAAGTGGAATGCCTTCGGAGAACTGCTATGGTTAATGACAAGTGGAAACCCGAGTAGTTGCGTCACAAACAAGAAAACCATCCTGAAATAAGGCTACTCCTGGACTGGAAAGAAAACGGCCGACGACCAACCTGGGAAGAAGTGTGCTTTAGGCCAAAACATCAAAGCGTGCTGGGCGCAGTGGGACTCTTTGATAGTAGAAGACGGTCTTCTAAAGCAATCTATAAAAAGTGTCGAGGGCACGAGAAACAAACTACAGTTGGTAGTGCCAAAGAGCCGAGTGTCAGAAGTGTTGAAGCATCTTCACAATGGTACATCAGGAGGACTGGCATTAAGAAGACATTGGAAGAACAATTCAACTGGGTAAACTGGAAAGAGAACATCATGAAATGGTGCCGTAAGTGCACGGTTTGCGCATCAGGAAATAATTCAGCGAAAAAAGCGCAAAGCACCGATAAAGCAATAGAACGTAGGAAGCCTTGTAGAAAGAGTAGCGATTGACATCGCAGGACCGTTCCCAGAATCTGATTTGGGAAACAAATGCATCCTGGTGGCGATTGATTATTTCACGAAATGGACGGAGGATTACGCAATACCCAATCAAGAAACAGCTGCAATCGCAGACGTATTAGTAAAAGAGTTTTTTTGCCGGTTTGGAGTTCCGTTGGAATTACACTCCGATAGTGTCTGAATATTAAAGAGACTGAGATCAGTTGTAACGTGCACATTTTTTTCGATTGAATACGTCTGATATTAATTAACATTTTTGTATTCACTGTTTATGTAAATTCTTTTGCGCAATGCATTTGACGCATTGCACATGCGTTTTTGAGCCTTCTTCTTAAGTAAAAGCCATCCTCCGACATCTTACGTTTTGCAATGAAGTGAAGCGGACATTTTTTTGCGTGCTGCAAAAAGTGGAATGACCACTTGTTGAATTTAAGCCGGCGTTTGGTAGTAGCACTTTCGTTTGGTAGTAGCACTTTCGTTTGGTAGTAGCATTTGCGTTTCGTAGAATTTAAAAAAGAAATGGAAAGATAAAATCCGCTAATTCGAAGGGGTAAGTCATTTTTGTTTTGATCCGCATTGTGTAATTCATCGCAATTTACGTTTTAGTTTTTTTTTTGTTCTAGATTTCTGGTTTCGTTCTTATACGATGTTTTTAAGTATGAAAATATTATGAGTACGATTTCGATCTTTATACGTCTGCGATTATGGAAACTACGATCTACGGTTATCAATTTTATTGATTTCAAAGGCAAGATATCAATCAAATCTTCGTGAAAGAAAAAATATACGATTTACGGAAATTGCATCATATTGCATCATTTCAATGAGTCATGATGACCACACCCTAAATAGAAGCTGCGCAATTCGTAAGTGATAAAAAAAAACCTTCAAGGACACGTATGTAAATAATCTGTAATTATTAGTTTTAAGTTAAGTTTTTGGTTTCAATATTTAACCATCATAGATAAAAAAATATTGTGGCGTCCAACTTATAAAATTTTTGTATTTATCAAATTGAAAATTATTAATCTTAAGTAACGTAAGAATTCCCACGACTCTAATTTAATAAATACGAAAATTTCTCATTGCTCTTATGTAGTTTCTTTTTAATGTGTGTTTTCAATAAATATTTTTGTGAGCTGGCTGGTGCATTCATGTATTTGTTATGCGTTTGTTTTATGTTAAAGTAAATTATGTTACGTAGGTAACTGAAGTGTGTTACACAGTACCTGCACCTCTTTCTAATGGCATACCGATCATCCGTTCACGAAAGCACAGGACAAACACCATCGTGTGTAATGCTCGGTCGCAAAATAGTACCGCCATCCAATTTGGATGAAGACCGGACGGAGAAGTTGCGGCAGAAAATTATGTCAAGTAGCTGACCAAGAGGCTAGACAAAGTACATGAGGAGATACGTAAAAACACACAAATTGTAAGCGACAGAATGAAGACTAGATATGAAGTCAAGGCACAAAATGGTGGGTTTCAACCTGGCGACATGGTACGGTTGTATAATCCACATAGCAGACGTGGTTTGTCGCCAAAGCTGCAGAGGCAATGGGAGAGCTCTTATGAAGTCGTGCAGCGTATTAATAATGTTAAAATACGCATCCGAAAACTGCCCAGAAACAAGTCAAAAGTGGTCCACGTTCATCGTCTAGCCCCGTTTGCTGGCGATAACCACAATACATAAGTTCAAGTTCAAACAAGAGTAATAAATAGCAGAACCAGAAATCAAATCAAAGGATAGGAGTTCGAGAAATTTATGAGCCTATACAGAGGTTTTGGAAAAGCTAGGTTTGTAGTTACCACCGTTGAACAACAAGACTTGTTCTAAACACGAAATGATTACGCCATCGCACATTGCGTGAGCGAGGATCTTGACATGTCCAGAGCGGTTGCAGTCGTGTTTAACAAGAAGTTTGGGCAGCTAAATGAACTACAAAAACAGCAACCGGCAGTTGAGAAAGTTTTGAAACTACGTGGTGACAGACACTTCGTTTTCTATCTGGCCACCAAGAAATACTCACGTACTAAACCGTTATACAAAAATCTGTGGCGAGCATTATGGAATCTTAAGAGAGAAATGGAGTTCCACCATTTTAAGAAATTGGCAGTACCCAAGCTTGGTTGTGGCTTAGATCAACTGAATTGGAGGACAGTTCAAAACATGTTGGAGGTTGTCTTTCGAGGAACAGGCGTTCAAGTGTTGGTCTGTAGTTACCAACCAAGAAAAATATCGGGTTAGGAAAAGTTTATTGACTGTTACTTTTATAGTCAAGGAAGTTGCCGAAATGGAAAAAACTGCAGCTATCTCCACGAACCTTTCTACCGGTGTCGCATCTATTTCTAGGGCAGAACAGTCTTAAGAAGAGGGCAGTAAAACGTTCGAGAAATTATTTTTAAGTTTGAGGGCCTTCACGAAGTTTTTACCTCTTCCCAGAACGTTCACCGAAAGATATAGAGAATTCTCTAACGTTTCGCCAAAATATATAAAAGCGATACAAATAAATCGTAGGTCAGTTATTTCAGTAATTTAAATTCGGCAGGGTTAAGTTTATTCAAGTTTAAATAAATAAGTGATTGATGCGTGTCGAGATGAATACGACGAATTAAAATTGTGCGTGACTTTAATGTAAACAATAAGGTTTAAACTGAAGTTATCCGTAGACTTTATCTTTCGTGTAATTGATGTGCTATATGAATTAGTAAGTGTTTTTATTAAATACTCTTAGATTTAATTAGTTCGGCTAGTTATAAACGTGTAGTTTTAGTATAAATAAATTAGTAATAATAATCGTTATAATAATCGTTACAATAATATCGTGGTTATAAATAATAATATTGAATTTTATATCACAATTGATATATTACATATACTATACGAAATAAACTTACGTTCAAACATTCAGTTAAACCACAATTATTAAAAAAAAACATGGGCGTGTATTGGTGTACACATGTAAGAAGTGAAACTTCTTTATGGCCTTATTTTTCGCAAAATGATCTACATGCAACTTTTCAGAAATTGGTTAAATAAAGTTAAATTAGATAAAGTTTAAACAAAAGGATTTTATTATCATAGACATGAATACAAATAATACAATTATTTCACTTTAACTTTTTGCTACTAAGATTATTACAGCATTTCATTAATTGTAATAGAATTATTACTATCAGTGTCATCGTTATTATATATTTTTGTAAGTAATGGCTTATGGTAACTGAAATATGAAATTGAATCTACAAAAATTAGTTAATTGATTTACAAAAATTAATAACATATTTCAGAATTTATACTCTATGCCAATTAATTGATGTTCATTAAATTAGCAGTCGTATTAATTAAAAATGTGACGCGTAACGAAATAAGCGACATGCTATCCCTACTGCGTTGGAGAAACTGAAAGTACTCTTCGTCTGAACCAACCGTGTTTCACTTTAACTTTTTGCTACTAAGATTATTACAGCATTTCCTTAATTGAAATAGAATTATTACTGTCATTGTCATCGTTCAATCAGAAATTGAGGTTAACCTTAAATATCTTAAATTTAAAAAAATTAATAACATATTTCAGAATTTATACTCTATTTCAATTAATTGATGTTCATTAAATTAGTAGTCGTGTTAATTAATAAATACTATTTTAATGAAATCATATACATTGACCGATAGTTACAATCAGAAACTGAGATTAACCTTAAATATCTTAAATTTAAAAAAATAAATACCACAATCCCACCCAATTATTAGAAAAAGAGATATAATTACTTACTTTTGTTAAAAATCCACTGGAATTAGAATTAAAATAAAACCTTTGATTTTGTTGATCACTTTATTATTGATATATTATTTATCACGTCGCTATTGCGTTTCAGAAATAAAAAAGATGGCGCGTAACGGAAAAATGTGACGGTAAAAAATGTGACGCGTAAAATGTGACGGTTGATTTTTTTCCAACGCCGATAAAGAAGTTTCACTTCAATTACGCTGTAGTCAATTTACTTAAAAACTGAAAAGATGCAATATTTAATTTTTTCAAAGTTAATTGAACTTATTTAATTATAAATAGAAACATTCAAATAATATGATTTACATCTCAACATTTACATTGTTCATTTGCTATATCACACTTACATAAATAACTAAAATATTTTAAGTTCATATGGTTTTGTAAGCTTAGAATCGCTGTAGTTGAATTTTTTATAAGCAATCATGCATTCAGTTGCGGTTGAATTAAAATTAATGAATAATAAATGGACGTGAGTTTTGCAACCCAAACGTTCTTACGAAAATTAGAACTTCCTATGTTGTAGTTTTAATTTCTATATTGGTTGTATTTTACAATACGAAGCAAATATGTGGGGTAATTATTTAACACAAATAAATACATTGCATCCGTTATCTATGTAAATATAAATTGTAACAAAAACACTCAAGTAACATCAATATTAGGATATTTTTTTCTTCAAGTAAATGTTAATGAAAACTACCGTACCGTTTATTTTGTGACGATTTGCATACGAAGTAGACGTTTTTGCAAGCTATCAAAAATTAAACATGTTGGCTGGGCATAATGTTGGAAAGTTATTAACCATTGTCAGCATTTCGTTATTTATTGTTTCGACTTTGTAAACGTAATTTGGCAATTTAAAGACAAGATTACATATTTACAAATTAATTAGAAGCGTATTAATCGTAGTTTTATCAAAACAATTAAAATTACTATTTAATATAACCATATAAAAATTAGAACATAAGTTTTTGGTTATTTATGTAAGTATATAATTAATGTTTTAGAATAATTATTTTTTATTAAATGAGTATACAATCGAACACGAAGTTTGAAATTTTAACCTAAATCTAGATGAGTAACTTTAATCTCTAATCTCTAAGCTTGTTATAGAATACGACTTTGTTTCATAGAACTTATAATTTAAATTATTTCTGAATGTGATTTACTTAATACAATACAAATTTACTTCTGAATACATTAGTATATTACACTAATTTCAAAAGTTTTAGCAAGTTACTCAAGCTTGTTATAAAAGATGTACTAAACCGTATACGTCGGTAATTAAGGTTCAACATTATTTTTTCTGGCGTATCCTGAAAGTATGTTTTAAAATTATAAATAACGACGTACTTTGTAATTACTTTTGTACGTTAACTTTTACATCTTGCAATGGACTATTTAATGGAATTTGTTTCCTAACATTTTAAGTAAACAGTGTTACTCTTTTTTTATTGACTTGTTTTCCAGTATAGAACAATGTAATAAATCAAGAGTAAAATATCTATTATATTTTGTATCCCTAAAAAGTGTTTAATTTATAGGCACGACGTAATTATATTTAGTCAGATCTTGTAATTTGTAAAGAAACACAAAATATGAGATTTTCTAGATTTTTTTAAAGTTATGTTAATATTTATTTTCACAGTTACAAAAATATTGTTAAAATTTTGCAAGTTTCGCATAATTTGTTAATTTGGTGAAATTTTACATCGATTTTGTAGAAACGTTTTGATGGTATTTGGTCGCGTTTCTCTTTAAAAAATTTAGTTTTAGGTATCTACTTTAGAGTTTTAATTAAAGGTGTTATATCTATAATAAGCTCATATTGTTTGTAAAATTTACACGATCAAGTCTAAAGTTCTAGTTACTGGTACTTGAAAATGATTGTTTCTCACGTGACGTTTATGTTCGGCCATTAATTGGTATTTAAAGTAGAACAAAAATTACTAAATGAGAAATTTTATTTGTAAACTGTAGATTTAAGATTAAGTAATTAATTAAAAATGGCAACAAATTACAACAATACCTGTAAATTTAAAACAAAAATTTATAATAACAATTATTGAAAATTTATAACCGTGTTCAAGGCCATAAGATGAAGATCGTGGAGGATATAACCTTTGATTTAACTCAATTTAATTGTAAGATTGTTTGATACATTCATTTGTAGCTTGAGTCGTATGATTTTTTGCATTGTCTAAAAATAACCAAATTGAAGTTGATTGTTATCTAACTGCTAACAAAGTTGATTCAAAATATGAAACTAACGGTTTGAGTGTACAGTATTGTAAGAGAATATATGACTGATTGTTTTTCTGCTTAGCATTGCCATTTATATACTAATTTTCAAAAGTTGTTATTGTAGTTTTTACAAAAATATGTAGAGTTTGGTTGCCGTTGTACAATAAATGACTTTTTACATATCCACGTAAATTAAATAATGTTTCGTTCGTAAAGAACGTAAACGTAGTTCTTAATAAAACGTAAGTTTGTTTTTTGAAGTGAAACTTCTTTATCGGCGTTGGAAAAAAATTTACCGTCACATTTTTTTCGTTACGCGCCATCTTTTTTTTATAAAATTCTAAAATATTTTTAAATAAATACAAATTGTACAAGGTGTTCAAAGGTAGTAAAATAAATAAAAAGTTCGCCCGCGGGTGGGCTCGAACCACCAACTTTTCGGTTAACAGCCGAACGCGCTAGTCGATTGCGCCACGGAGGCACATACTATAGGTCACAAAACGGATGGTTATAAGGTACACGATCAAAACGTTGCTATAAGATACGATCAATTGTTGTTTTGTAATTAATGGCTTATGGTAACTGAAATATGAAATTGAATCTACAAAAATTAGTTAATTGATTTACAAAAATTTGTATTCATGTTTATGATAATAAAATCCTTTTGTTTAAAATTTATTTAACTTTATTTAACCAATTTCTGAAAAGTTGCATGTAGATCATTTTGCGAAAAATATGGCCATAAAGAAGTTTCACTTCTTACGTGTGTACACTAGTACACGCTCTCATATTTTTTTTATTGCTTTGCAGTAACTTCTTACTGAAAATCCTAAAAATTGAATGCTTATAAGATCAAAGTTAAACTTAGAATAAGTTAATACCTGTTGCCTTAGATAATTTTGTTACCAATTTATCAGGACTTTTTTTTATGCAGTTACGAATGTAACAGATGTAGTTTGTATTACTATGTATTTTGCTTTGCAAATGCAATTATTATTTAAAGAAATAATTAATTAGAACTTCTTTATGCTGTCGGGAAGTATTGTAATTAAAGTAGGTTACTAGGAAAGGATTAATAAATCGATTGATGCAACTTTGAAGGGAATACGACCAATATCCATTGGGATTGTTAGTACCATTTTGGAAATTCAACATTCTAATAACGGTGTTTTGTCCAGGATTAAACATTGTGCAGTACTATGAATATGGTATTAAAAAGATTTGGAACCTCAAAACTACAGCTGTTATTCAGTACTTACCCACAGAAAACGCCAATATTGCCGAATAACTATGATTGTAACTGTTTTAAAATAAAAAAATAGAGAACAAGGAAAACGATAAAAAATACCAATACAAACTCAATGTAAACATAAAAGTCATTATGATTATTGAAAATATTACTAAATGGTAACATTACCAACCTAAAAAAATGTTGATGTAAACGTCATAGGTCACGTGAAAGACGGGTATTAATAAAATCCCTGATTAGATACATCAATAAAATAAAAATATCTTTTTTGTGCTGCCACAAACGTCAATATTCGTTCGTTAGTGTAGTTACGTAATGAACGAAAAAAGCTCTAGGGTTGCAAAATGAAAACCACATAAAAGTGCGTGTTCAAAGTCAATTAATATATGAGAACGAGTATGCGACAGGTGGAAAAATCATTTAAAAGATTTTGAAATTCAGTTAAAATTAAAGATAAACGATGTTCGAGTTAATGTCAAATTTGACAGATTTAGTAATAAATGTAGTACCAACATTATATTTCTGTTGACTTTTTTTATTTTTTCAAAAAATAATGTAATTTTATAAAAAGCAACACAAAGAATAATGTACATTACTCTCGTCGAAAAAATCATAGCATAACTTACTCACACGCAACGCTCGGCCGTGCGGCCTCGCGTCGCTTTAACCTTCGTTATGCTATTTCTTACTTTTGACTCTTGTTACGTAAACTACTATTATTAATATATGTTTTTTACTTTCCTATAAGGAAACAATAGCGAACGCAAAAGTCCTAGTAACTTGAAATTAGGTATGAAGCTGGCTTTTTATATTCTCTCGGTTCTATCAAAAGATATGTCTGATAAAACAATTGGAAGTGGGTGTATCCGCCATTTTTAACAGTTTTTCTTATATAATTTTGTACGTATGTAAACTACAACGCCGTAGCTTTATCTAATCACTCTTTGTCGAGCTGTAATTTAGTAACGTCTTTACATGAAGTATATTTTATATACTGTGCGTTGTAGATACTTACTTTAATTTATCAATTACATTGCAAGTTTATTGAAATTACGGATCATGTCATCAGTCGGGTAATTTTATCGTTTCATTAAAAAACGGGTCCGACGTATGCTACTACATAGAAAAAACATCATTTATAGTAATCATAATTTCGGTTTGTGTTAAAAATTCTCATCTCAGTTCAATCTCAGGTTTCATTCTATACATTAACAATAACTTATTTTGTGTGAGTTTTTTAGTAAAGTTTTTAGAATATGCTGTAAAGTGAGTAAAAAATGTAATCATTGTACTCTAAAAATTCTTGTTTTGCATATTTAACTTTGTTATGTAAAAAATTTGGTAGTTCAATTTTCTAGTATAAAAATTTTTTAAGTATAAAATTTGTCCCGCGACATAGGCGATCCTTTTCTTTGTAGTCGGCTGTCAAAACAATTTCATTTGCTTCTAACGTTTTGTAAATTACGGACCGTTCTTTCTTTCCGGCTCAACAAAAAGCTTTTATTATTAAGTTGGTTTACGATATTCCACATGGATATGTAGGTAAATTTTACGTAGTGTTGAGTGAAAGCTTATTTTGGGGTATAAAATTTTATAACGAAAGTCCGATCTCTCCACCTGTAATTTTATCAGTGACGTTCGTAACACCTGGTGGTCGAAAAATTTCCATGACGTCACGTTAGTGTTAACGTTATTGCTTATACACCGTCAAGGGTTGGAAATCTTCAGGATTATCCCTCTTTTGGGAGACGGATTACTACGAAAACTGGGAACAGTTATTCCGTTAAGTCAAAGGGAAACGCTGCGCATTTGCGTTCTTAAATGATTAAATGCTAAAGGGGACCTTTTACTTGTGTTAACATTATATGTTTGTTTATATTGGGTTTAATATTACTTTTTAAATAACTCAAGCACGGAATTAGCTAATCCTCTACTAGATAAAATCTAACTGTGTGCTTCACAAACTCTCGAACAAAGTCTCGAAGGCTTAAGTTGGTTGTTTGTCTACAATTTTAAAATTTGCGAATATAAATTCATACGTCATGTTTATGTAAAAGTTTAGACCGACACGGTCAGCTTGTTGTACGGTGGGTTGCTCACTAGTGGACGCAACTTATAATTTATTTGACCCACGTATAAATATTTGCAAAAACTTATATTTATGTAGCTTCTTCATCTTCTGTGATAAATAAATACATATATATTCTGCGTTATTACTTCAGTGGTGTTATTTATTCTTTTCCAGCCACGGGTAGAGTTAGACGGTATCTCCCTAACTTAATCTTTTATCGTCTTGGCGCCATTTTTTAGATTTACGTTATTATTTTGCATAACAAAGCCTGAGACCTTTCTCCGAAGAAGCTGTGCTAGCTGTTGCTTTGTTTTGTTCCAAGAAGACCAGCGTAACAATTTATTCTTGGCTGCCCAACTCAAAAAATTTTCTTTATTTTTGCAGTGTCATTTATTTATTCAAGTATTACTGACTTACGTAACATTACATTAACTGAAAATACAAAGTAACTCGAATATAACGTACTTAGTTTTTAGAATAACAATTTAATTTAACTACGCCCTATGTGATAACATTATGTTATAATTATTTTTAGCGTCAGTAAATTACGGAGAAGATATGTGTAGTTCTTACAACAGTGAATTAAACATCATAACATTGTTTTTGATTTATCTTTGTTAACGGTATCAACAATCTATTTAATGCAACAGGTCCGTAGTTTTTGATTTATTCGATTCAAAATTTTTATTTCTTTAAAATTTATTATTAGAACTTTTATTTTGATATTTTTTGATATTTTTTGGTTAGATTGATGCTATTATTTTATCTTTTAAATTAATAACCTGTTAATCAGATACACACTGTATTATTTACTGCTTACAACCAATAAACCCTGATTTTTCAATATCAGATATTGTTATCATTTGGTTATTCTTATCAAAAACCTCAAGTTGCAATCTTATTCTATTAAGTTGCGTGCGCTGTATTAGAAAAAAACAAAACAAATACTTTTTTATTGAATAGATATCATAAAACAATTAGAAGAGCTTCTGCTTAGTGTTTAATTTTTTGTTTTTACGTCCAGTTAAAGTTATTGGAATTTTTTTTAAAGTTTTTTGTAGTCATTGTTAATTTGCTATTTTTATTTATTAGAAAATAACCCTAACAATACTGTTCTTATACGATTAAAAGTTTGAGAGGGTCGATAAAGTTTTTAGATCCTTTAGTTAAAATTCAATACCACTTGTTTGGAAAGTTTAGAATTCCAAAGTTATAAAGTATAAACATTGTTACTGCATTTATCTTAAATTTCAAAGTTTTACTATAATCCAAAACACATCAGTAAATCAAAAAATATTTTAATACATTTTTATTTTAAACTGTTGACAATGTTTATAATAATATAAGTTAATTTGTTTAATTTTCAGTAGTGATTTTTATTTAAGTATTATGGTTTGTGTAACAAAAAACTTTATTTTACGCACATAAGTTTCTAGTTGTTTTCAGAAAATAAATTAGTTGTTTGAGTAACAAAATAATAAAACCAATAAAAACTTTTTGTAGATTCAGAGTATTTTTTATATGAGCTGTACAACTCATTTAACTTAAATCGTTTTTTGATAATATTTGCTTTTGTTTTTATACTAAATTAACTGTTAGTTACGCATATGTCAATTACTTTTAAAATTATTGTTTAGATCTTATTTATTTAATTGTATTTTAATGATATTTATTATTGTGTTGTTTTTCGGTGGTAAAAATGAATATGCGTTGCAGTTATTTATAAACAAGTTTCTTAAAGCTTTTATATTCCAATATGTTTTTAAGCCACTTTATTATATAATACATAAAAGGAAACCTTTGGTAAAACCGCTTTGATTTTCTTTTTTCACTTCGGGTGATTGTCTGAACTTATTATTTTATCTATTTTATATTTTAAGAAATTTTAAAGAAAACTAAGTTTTTTACAATTTCATTAAATAACATATTATTTAACAAAAATAAGTAGCAACAACAATACTATTAAAACGTAATAAGTAATAGGAAAAACTAAATCTTGGTTATTTAGCGTTTTTTTGTTAGCTTTGCTATCTTGCACACAGTGTTAACCGTATTTGAATAAATTTAAATGTAAATCATCATATACATAATTAAGGTAATTTTTAGACAACGAACTAGTTATAATAATTTTTTACTATAAAGAAATTAGTATAAACCAAACAAATAAAAGAAAACAAATTAATTTGTGAGAATTTACTAAAAAGTTTTAACGAAAAATAATCAAGAATATTTCTATTGTATCTCCAGTTATAAAAATAAAATTAGCAAATTACAATGTAATTGCAACAAATTAGTTAAAAAGCCAAAGTTATTATACATATAAATAAGTAAAGTATACCCATTAAAATACATGTAAGATCTATTAAATTTTTTATGTAGTTTAATTCTACAAAGTGCATCTCTACGCTAAATACGCCGTCTAGAACACTTTTCTTTTTGTTACATAAAGTTTGTTTCAAGAAGTAGTTGGTAAATTTAATTAAAAATTAAATATGCAACAAGTTATTTACATACAGTAGTTGTTAAACGTTCAAACGGCACGATGCAGAAATAAAGGATAACGCAAATTTCAGTTGTGTTTGTACCCGATTATGTGAAAATTGTAATGGCATATTAAATTTATCTAAGAATGAAAAAAGAAAAAAAGTTTAATGTAAGCAAAATAATATAAATGTGTCTGTATGTGGCATCGCAGCTTTCAATGGGCTGAACTTATTTTGATTTAGTTTTTGTTATTAAAATGTGACTTGATCAAGAATGTTTTAGTTATGATTTAAAAAAAATCTGTCTGGACGATGCTTGGATAAAAATATTACCTACCACTCTTATTAAACTTAAAAGACCAATACATACTTTTTTTTAATTTTTAGAGGTTTTTGTGTAAGTTTTTTTTTTAACTTTTATTTTCTAACTGCATAACGTTTTCAGGAGATTTAATTTATGAGAATGTTGTAATACAATAAAATAAAATGGCTGTTAGAATTTAATTACCTAAATTACGATCAGAGTAATAAACGGCAAAACGCGTTGAAGCACTTTTTTTTCTAACTCCTTAGATTGTTTCTAATCTTTTGTAAAACATTTTTTTATATTTAAAAATGTTTAGGAATCAACTTTGTTATATTAAGTACAATATTTTTTTATTATTAAATTTAAAGGTTGGTAAACAATCAAAACAAAAGAAATTGATTAAAACTGAAAAAAACAGTAAAGTAACTGCAATTATAGTTTTTATTGAGGAAAAACGACTTCAACAAAATTAAATGCATCCAACAAAATGCACTAAACAAAAAAAATTATGATTTAATTTAGTTACAATTAAACGAAGAAATTTTCATTTAATACGTGAATCATTTTATAATATATTCTTTCATCCTTATCAACTACCATATCTACCACATACTTGAACTTCACATCTAATACAATACATGACTAATAAACACAACTTAAAATATATTTACATCAAATTACTTTTTAAAGTCGATGTTGCATGATTTTTTTAATTCATATCATTAACTCTGACAGTAAGAATAAGTTTAATTTGTGTTTAGCACTTCAAAAAGTAATTTTTTATTTACAGTCAAGAACGTGTAATTATTATGTCTAAAAACTCATGCTGAACAACAAAGAATGGCAACATTTATTACCTATAAAAAAGTTTTAAGAAAAAGTAGCCACTGTTGCAAAAGTTGGTTTGAGTACTGTAAAGCGAATTATTAAAGAAGCGGACCAAAAATTTGTTACGTTCTAAAAGATTTTACCGTAAAATTGCTTACAAAACGTAACATAAAAGTGTTTGTTTCACCTTCTCAGTGAGATAGACGTGGGTGGTACGATAATGGAATTTCGTGAATTTTTGGATGTTAAAGAAAAAGACGCAAAAGAAAATCAGATAAAAACTAAATCGTTTAATGGCTTCTAAGTCCTTACCCGTTAAGAAACTTTTCCGGTAAGTTTAATTGTCATGGTATTTACCTTTGAGAACTAATTACATAAATGTACAAATTATACTTAAACAAAAAAAACAAAAAATACAAAGCAAACAGGTGTAATGTAAAGCTTCACTTACAATTTAAATAAACTTTTATTGAAAAAAAAAACAAAACCTGGCGTAAGTAAAATAAATAAATTACAACAAAAGAAATAGTAACAAAAAAATAAAATAAGTTTTTATCGGCTAAAGACAACAGCCAATAACTGAATACATTAAAAGACAAAAAATAAAAAATGTGTTAATAACCAAAAATAAAGGTCTTGCAAAGCATAAATTCTGATTATCTAAACTTAACTATTAAACTATAAACTTATATAATTTTAATTCCTATTTGAATTCAACTTAATGTGTTTCAAAATTGTCACAATGAAACCTTTAACTATTTAAGTTACATAAAAAAATGAAAAGCTATATTATAACATAAATTTGGTGTTTATAGCATTTTGGTTACACATACAATTAACGTTAAACGATAAATACCATGACTTAATTTGAGAAGCTTGGTGATGGACTTTGAAGGCAACATCAATATAGCCGGGCACTAAAGGTGACAGGTATGGTTAAAATGTTTATTTTGTTTAACCGCAAGATTGCGAAATTAGGAACCCACGATATCGACACAAAAAAATATTGTATAATGCATGAATTTAACAAAAGCGTACATTACAAAATGGAGTACATGAACTTCGTTAAAATTTTATGTTATAGCAGTTTAAAAAGTAATACCGGTACTGGTGGTAAATCTGGTCTATCTTTTTACTTCTTTTAAAATTAATTTATCCTCCGATACTTTTAAAATTTTATGAAGCCCTACTGTAAACAAAACTGTGACTTATAAGTTTTTAAAAGAACGAATTTAGAACGTATAACGTAATTTTTTCACAACTGAAGAAAAAACAATTTCTAAAAAAGGTTTCATAACGAATTTAAAGTGAATAGGTAATTTTAGGAATGTTAATAAATCTATCCCTAAATTGAATTTAAGGAAGCAAAAAATTTGAGTTACTAGAAAAGGTAATCTCAAAACATTCTACAAAAAATTGGAATTTTAAAATCTACTATAAACTTATACTTTGCTACGAATCAACAACAGTCCTGTTAAAGAAAATTTGAAGACAAGAGAGACTGAGAAATCTAAATTCGATAACAATTTTGAAAAACATTATAAGATACAACAACATATATGTAGAAAAATTAGAAGCGAAAATTGTTAAAATAATGATATAGATGTATGCGGACATTTATCACAAAAGACCAACAATAAAAGTTTTTACGAAAGATGCAGAAGTATAAAAAAGCAGGTAGAAATATTGAATACAGGAATGATAATTATTTGAAATGCGTAAAATTACCGGTGGTCAAAAGTAACGTTTGATAATTATACATGGTAGAGGTAAGAAGTGTTATCAGAACAAACTATTACGTTTCAAATGCTTAAAATTAAAATTGCGTTCTATGGTAAAACTCAAAATAATAAACTAAACAATAAAATGTATGTTGCTAACAAGCTTTTAGCAGATATTGACCATTCTGTAATTAAATTACCACCATACTATCCAGAAGTTAACGTAATTGAAAAATTATGGGTATAAATGAAGAATAATATGGCTATACATAACACAATGTTTATATTGAATGACGTATGGAAATTGGCAAAAGATACCTTTAAGAAAATTGGCATAACCAAAGTATAACAGAATGGTTTAGTATTTGTGCTCATGTTGATCGAGTGGAGGTTTTACAACAAAAAGTAATAAGCAATAACGTTATAGAACTTATTATTGAGATAAGTTTATTACAGCTCAACTCAAGGTCATTATTATTTTATGTGTACATATTTGAAATAACTAAATCTAAAAACGTTCTTAGCAGTTTCAAGTATAAAAATCTACTGTAAACATTGTTACGTGCTAAAATTTGTAGCCCTAAAATTGCTTACAACATGTAAAACGTCAAAAGAAAATCAAATAAAAACAAAATCGGTAGGGCGCCAAATACGGATACGACGTTTAATAACTTCTAAGCCCGTATTCACCAAGAAATCAATCCTGTTGCTTCAATTCTCATGGGACTTACTTTTAACAATTAACGACATAAAATCTAAAATTACTTACTTACAAACTTACAATTACAAACATTTATTATAAAACAAAACCTAACGCCATTAAAACAAATAGATTACATAAGAAAAAATTTTGTAGTTTAAAATAAATCATATATTAATACGAAATTTCATATTCGAATTAAATTTTAGTTAAATTTGAAATACGTGTCCGTGAAAAAAACAAATAATAAAATAAAGCTTAATTATTTTAATTACATAAAAAAAAATAGAAACTATATTGTAACACCAATTAGAATTTTAAAGCTTTCTGGTTAAACTTCCAGTAAATGTTAAATTATAAATACCTAGAAAGCTTCAGAGGCCAATTTCTGATGAAAGACTGTACATACAAGTCCCTTATGTATCTATTTATATGTATGTAGCGCATGTATCGTCTCATCAATACTATCTGCACAGCACATTATAATTTGGAATAAAATTATTTCAATTACAATTTAAAATAAAATGAATAAAATATCCTAACAGTCTCGGTGCGTGTAAGAAATCTAAACGATCAAATTTCTTTATAATTCTTAAAGATTTTCTGATTTGTGGAATTGGAATCGTACTCTCAGTTGTTATAACTCGGTTAGGTTGTTCGTTTCCTAAAGATTAATCTTTATTACTTGAATTTTCTGTAGCTTCAGTGAAATTTTTTGGTAAGGGTTGTACAGGTAAAGGCTGTACACAAGGTGGTTTTACAATGATTGTTGGTTCCATGTAGTCAGTTTAAATTTTTTCTCAAATCTTATCTACATGTCTAATAACTATTTGTTACAAGTTTTTGCTATTTTACGAACCTGCACGGCCAACTCACAATAGTCGGTGAGAGGGGTAGGTTCACAAGAAATATATAAAAGCTGTTTTAGGGCGCCAGAGCTTATCCCAAAGTAACTTCTGTCCCGCTCCAGACAGACGGTTCACACTTGTAACAAGATGTTAGGTTCGTAATGCTGAAAGAAGCAAAAGAAAGAAAAAAACTAACTCGTTAATAACAATTTCACTTTAATTCCTCTATAATGATCAATAGGATAACGTTCGAATTGATAATAATTGGCTAGCATGACCAAGAATAATTTTAGTCTGAGTATAACTAAATATCCGAAGTATCGGCAACACACAGTACATACGTAAATTATGTTGACATGAATAGCGAAGAGTAGATGGTAGTAACTATCGTTTAAATAATTAGTAATATGGCATTACTGACAATAAAACAGTGATAATAATTATGGCATTAACATAAACTATCCTAACAGTTATCGGTGAGACACCGTATACGAAACGTACAAAAGAAGTAATAATACTACCTTACTGATAATCAAACAGTGATAACAATTACGGCACTAATATTAAATTATCATAATAATTATGGGTAGTACACAGCATACGTAACATAAGCAAATTTACTAATTAAATGGTAATCCAATTACGTTAATCATTACGGAATTACTATTAGCTAAAGTTTCGTGAGTGACCGTGTTGACGACGAAATAAGATACATAAAACACTTACCACAAACACAGGAACTTCCACTCGTACGAAGAAAGTACTTTCCTCGGCAAGTTATCCTGTAAGCACTCTGAAATAGCAAGTCGTGTCAAACTAATTCCTCACGAAAGTGAAATCTACAAAATGATTAGTTATATTTAACTCAAATACATAAGGCCGAACCCGGTCGTCGTGTGCTGTGATACCCCGACGAAACGGTGGTTACGCAGGTATCTGCCGCCTGAGTAGAATCTCGACAATTGTAGTTAGCTCTTCGATGCGTTAAATTTTTGCCATATGTAGTATGCCTCAGATTACATTCATCCGACGAAATTATTATTCGAAATTGATTCTTCATCAATAGTTAACGACTAGGAACGAATACTCGCACGTGGCGGAACGGCTATCAAATTACTAGAAATTACAACAGAGTTTTAATAAATGACAGCTATTATCTTACCCGGTGACGACTCAAACGTATTATAAGTGTAATACCCTTATAAATTGGTCCCCATGACGGTGGATGAGTTTAGAAGATTTCAATCGCCAATTCACCGGCCATTTTATGCAGTTTTCAAGTTGAAGAATTCGTCGTAAATGACAGTCACGCGTAAAAGATCGGTAGGGGGCGTCCAAACCGTAAGCCAACTTCACGTCAAAATACATAGGCGTACGCAATGAAAATTTCGACCGTAACATATTCTACCATCATCTAAACGTATAAGGTAATGTAATGTTCTTAAAACGTTTTCCAAATCTTTATTTATCACCAAAGTAATTTTGACTTGCAACTCTTATACCAACAATAAATGTACAAATTTAAATTGCGTTTGAGATTCTCAGTTAAACATGTACTAGGTTTAATGCAATCTAACCTAGAACAAATCTTTCTATTCATTAATATATAGAGTACTTGACTAGTATTAGCGTGAGACACTTTTTTATATTGTAACAGCAAATCATTAAGTCTTTGATTAACTGACTTTTGTTATAACACATTGCTCGTAATGAGTTCTTAAAAATTTGTACATATCTTTCGGCTTGTCCATTTGTAGATGGGTGGTATGGCGCAGTTAACTTTAACTGAATGTTATTTAAGTTTTAAAAAGTTTAAAATTTGCGAGAAGTAAATTGCGTTCCATTATCGCTTACAAAACATGTGGGTAATCCATGTGTCGCAAAATAGTTCTACATACTTCTTAGCCATTTTCTTAATATCGTAGTTGATTTTTGACCACCACCAATAACTACGTGCGAGTGTTTTCATTTTTGCAATACCGAAATGTTCTACATGTAATTTAATAGCGAAGGCTTCCACGGCCGGAGTCTATACTAAGATAAGAACGTCTTCCGGGTTTGAACCGTGTCATTGTTGTTGTAACCAAAGTTGCCAACGTTTCGCCCACTTTCGTAAGAGACTTCATCAGGGCGACTCTGATTGGGTTACGGTTGAAAGAGGGCGTATTTTCGATAAAGGACTAATGACGGGGAACCAAAAAGGGGAAAGCTCAAAACCATGATCATGATTGAAGTTATTGGGGTGTTTGATGATTGCTATGCTCTCTCGAAATTTCCTGTTAAAAAAGAATGAACATTTGGCAGTCACCGAAACGTTATCAAAATCTATCTTGTGACCTGTAGTGAAATGATGTTCAGCAACCGCAGACTTAGAAATATACCTTTTCCTTATACAACGATCATGTTCTGAACTGCGAGTAATGACGGAACGACCGGTCTCACCAATGTAGACTAAACCACATGAACAAGGAATTTGGTATACATCTCTTTCAACCGTAACCTAATCAGAGTCGAGCTTAACCAGCTGTGACAATACTCCTTCTTTATATACGGAGATTATTTCTTTTTAAGTCATTTCTATAGAGTTTAGAATCTGGCTTGGTTCACAAGTTGATTACCTAACTCTGTAGTGGTTCTTTGTTAGATCTTCGTTTGCTTTTTCAAGTAATCGTTTTTTTTTTTTAATCTCTTTCTTAACATTTACAAAAACATTTTTATATTTTGAATTCCAGCGCCATTCGACACTATCTTTAAGTAAATTGGCCTAACAAAGGTTCTCTGTCTGTATTTAAAATATACAAACGTAAATTATGTAGGTTATCTTTGTATTGAACACCAATTGTAGTGTAACCCAATACTTTTAACTGACGTGAGTATAGCAGTACGTAAATAATTTAATTTAACACGTGACCCCTTAACAATTATTTTATACTAGAATTTCTTTCGTCTTTCGCGTAATCCTGTATTTCATACATCTTTTCGATTTTCTCATTTGCATTCAGATCATCTTTTTGCGCACCTGAAATATCAGAAAGTAAATTTACATTTTTAAATAATGAGATCGCTTTTTAAGGCAAACACTAGCTAAATGTTTTTTCTTTTTGCAAAATTTGCAAATTGCATTCACATATTTACACCCATTTGCCAAATGTTCGTTTCTTCCACATTTGTAGCACTTGATTGGTTTTCTTTGTAATTCCGGTATTTTCGCTGATTTCTGTAGATGATTTTTTTTTGTTTCGGTTTCTTCTTATCTCGGAACGAAATCGCACTACGTTTGGTTATTCCATTGTATTCCATTGCACTTCAAAAGCTCTTGTAATTCCACTTACTTCTTATATTTTAACGTCACATTTTTCTAAAAGTTTTCTTCTTAATTTCGACGATAAGTATTTTCTATAATTTGATCCCTAATTTGATCATCCAAATCTATGTATTTGCACGACTTCTCTTGTTTCTTTAACCTCGTAATAAATTGTTCAACCGTTTCACCAAAGTTCTGTTTCAATGTTTTGAACACGTAACCTTCGTATACTGAATTTGCTTTTGGAGCAAACTAATTATCCTGCTTACATCATATAAATCGACTGAAGCAGTATCTTCGGATGCAGACAAAGTAAAGTAAATGTCTTGCACTTGTTGACCAGCCAAATGTAGTAGTAAATTCTTCTTTCGAATATGATCGGTGATTTATTTTGCACTAATAAAAATTTCAATACTTCGTTTCCATTTTCCCCATTTCGTACCCAAAGTAGCCGTTTCCGTATTGCAATTAAACGGTGGTAACGTAAAATGCTCCGTTTTTCTCGTCGTTAATTCTGTAGTAACCGTAACTGGGTTTTTGTAAATATATAATCGTATACTTAATGTATTTATTTAAGTAAGTACAAGCGGTCGGTTTCCCATCATACATACAAATTTCTTATATATCAGAGAGAAGGGTAACTCCGTGTATAATTTTTGTTAGCAACGACTTGTATTGGGCGACTGTAAACTGGAGGTCATACCGAGAAGGGGATAGGAACGTAAATAGGTGAAATTTAAATATGTCACTATTATGTATTACGTTAAATGGTGTAAATTTATTTCATTATTATCTACAAGCTTTCGAACTTGAGCTAAGTTCTTCGTCAGGCAGTATAATTATATAACTGACAAAAAACTTTTAGCTCAAGTTTGAAAGCTTGTAGATAAAGATTAAATAAATTAACACCATTTACCCTAAAAAAAGTATTAATGTTTTATGGTGAAAGCTTAATTTCTAAAATGTATTACGTATTTGCTTTGTTATTGCTATACACAGATCAACAACGATTACATTTTATTATAATATTTGATTATTTACGTTTTGAAACATATTTTAACCTATTTAAGAACATTGTTTTAGCTTGACTAAAAATTGGTTTCTTATATTTTACATTTCTGACATCTTTTCCAAAAATAATCCTATTTACACTTTTAATAAAATTAAATAAAGATAAATCGCTACAAGAGTTTAAAATGAAATGAACTAACAATTTTTATAGTCACAAACAAATGTCAATTATACATGATTATTTATACGTGTTGAACAAAACTTGATTGTAAACTTAAAAGAACGTGGAAAGAAGTATCATGTGGTTTGGTATGCTTTTTAGTTGTTACTTCCATTACACCTTCTAGCGCATCAACCCAATTTACTATTGAAAGTAGAATTTTATTTGCAATTTTTCTATTGAAAAAACAGGTTTTCAAGATCTTGAGAAAATAATTGTTAATATTTGCATCGATTATTTTAGTTACAGCAACACATAAAGGTTTTCTGGATGAGGGATAACAGGCCTTGTATTAACACTAACAAATAAGTTATAAGAAAATTTCAAAACCCTGTCCGATTTCTTTGCATGGCTTTGTTTATCGGTATCATTTTAATCTGAAAAGTAACAACTTACTGCTACATTATTCTCATTATAAAAAACTTACTTACGTACAGCAACGCTCACAAGAAAATTATGACTAAAAAATTTATCCATACGAATCAGACATATCGAATCAAAATACGTTTTTCGTTTAAATATTTACAAGCATAATTTTAAAAAGTTAAAAGTCAGCAATTTTGTAGGTGCGCTAATAAATTCTAGCAGCGACATCTATAATCTAAAGTTATAGGCAACAATTAAAAATCCCTCGTTGCGAATCACTGCAACCAACATAAAACTTAACTCATGCAGCGACCTCTGCCCTTGTTCTCCTTTATGCTAGACAAAGAAAAAATCAATGGGCAAATGCATGACATAAATAAAGACAAAAAATACGATTAAAAGCGAACACTTTTCCTATAATAGTTGTACCTCTCAACTTTCTCTCTGTTATACATCTATGTATGTATATGCATTTAGCGCATTTCTAGAGGATACCAAGACTGTCTGCGCAGCACATTACAATTTGAAATGAAATTAATTAAATTACAATTTAAAATGAAATTAATGAAATATCCTAACACAGAGAAAACGACTTTTAAGTGGTTGCCGGACATTAATAAGTTTTATGGTCGATTTATAAACTTGACGTTGTCGTGTGCTGTTGACGTTGATGTCCAAAGTAGAATGTAGGAGAAACAAACGCTACGGTTATAAAATTTTTTGACGTTGTCGTTCGCGGTTTGTATTCCGTTCGCTTGACGTTCGAGTTGATCAAGTTTTAACTTTTGACGTTCACCGTTCGGTGCAGTTGAATAACACACGTGATTCTGCGTGATATTTTATTGTTGAATGTCAGCTGACTTAGTACGATATTTGTGTTTAGTTTGTGGTAAATAATTTACTCCTATAATTACTATGGATGAATCGCAGCATGTAGAACAATCAGGTAATTATTGAAGTATACCTACGTACATTATAAAATTATTTGTAGCTTCAAAAATGCCTTTTTATAGACCAAGTGGCCCTTCTGATTGAAGTCATACAAAACTATAAATTTTTATACGACATGAAAAATAAAAATACGAAGCGAAAGGATTTGGCATGGAATGAAATTTCAGAAATTGTTAATATAAGTGGTAAGTGGACGCTTTTGCTGAAGTATTATTAAGAAATTAAGTTGAAGATTGTTAGAGGCACTAGAGAAATTTATGAGATAGATTTACGAAAGAAAAACGTCTGTTACCATCTGGTTCAGAAGCAATGGATTCAAATTGGCCATTTTTTTTGATAAAATGCTTTTTTACAACAAATGCAAAAAATCAAGAAACTAATGTATTTTTGTGTTGGCGTATATTTAGAAATCAACTTTCCGATTTGTGTTTTTTTTTATGTAAAACGTTTAGAACCACTTCTACTACAGCGTTGTTAGAGCAGTTAGAAAGTAGACTTTCTCTTCTTCATCAGTTAATGACGTATCATCTCCAAAAGCAGTTGTAAATGAACACAACGAAGAAAATAAAAGCACAACCGTAACTTCTTCCCTGACAGTTATAGAAACCTCAAAATCAATAAGACGTAAGTTTTTTAAGTTTTTAATTTGTATGTATTTTTATTATTGCTCTTTTATTTTAGAAGATACTGTAAGTTCAAAAAAAAAATAATGACGAAATCATAGAAATTATAAAAGTAGCACAAAGCATAGTACGGTACTAAAAAATAAAGAAAAAAATGACCCAAATAGATTTTTTGTAGAATATGTGTATTCTCGTCTAAGATGATACCAGAAGAAAGTAATAAGAAACGAAAAGCTTTACTAATGATTTTAGAAAACGACGAATGAAATTTTGTTTTACACAATAGTTTGCTTTTTATTTAAAATAAGAAATTACAAAATATAGATTTTTATTAGAAAATAGGTATTTGCTGCACTGTTCTATACTAATCTAAATCTAAATTTAATATTTCCTTATTAACTATTTCGTTTTGCTATGTAATTTGTCCATTTTCTGACGTAAAATAATTTGATAATGCATCTCTCAGTGCATACACTTTTCTTCGCGCAAAGTTCAAACTCATGCGTCTAACAAAATTCAGAGGTCTTTGTTCTTCCCTCCATGTCCCATTTACTAGATTGTCAGAATCTACATATCCATGACGACAGTATATGTTATAATCACCAATTTCAGTCTGACAGTAATTGTAAAGAACTACAATAGCTTTTACAATGTTATCCACATTTTTGACTTTTGCTGTTATGGTTGTCTTCAAAAGCCTCCATCGGGCTACCAAAATTTCAAAAATATTTTCTATAACTTGCCTGGCTATTGATAATCTGTAATTAAAGATTCTTTGTTTGTTAGACATAGTTTTTCCAGGATATGGCCTCATTATGCATTTTTTTAAAGGAAATCTCTGTCCAGATATCACATGATGCCAAGAAAACAATGTTAAAGTTTTTTTTTTATAATTATAAAATAAAGAACCACTGTTAGTTAGTGCTTGAATTATAATGTGCTTGCCATCAAGCGCTCCTAAACAATGTGGAAAATTCCAACGAGTATGAAAACCTCTTTCGATGCTGTGCGATTCCTCTTGCGTTGATGGAGTTTTTAAATATATAAGGCTGCGTATCTCCCAAATTGCATGACATGCCTTATGAACCTAAATTAAAACTCCAAGCTAGTGCCGGCATACTTGTACCTTGCGATAGATATCAGAAAAAAAAGCAATAATAGAATGCATTAATGCAAAAATAAACTTACTGCAATGTTATTACTAACCGTTCTTCTACTGAAATACTATCAAACCTTAACTGTTTTTTAATTTTTGGTTTAAATAGATTCAATAGTTTCTCAGATATTGTCATTCGTGTGTATTTAAAATATTGAGTAATATCTTACGACTTCATTTTTTTATAATAATGATAATTTCCAGAAACTCTCCTTGCTCTATTAATTGGCCTCACCTTAAATCTTCGCTTTTGTCTTTTATTCTTTATTTTCATAGCTGCAGAAATACACATAAAAACTCCAAGAAAACCCAGTAGTTTATATTGTTTTTCAGTACTTATTTTAAATTTGATTTCTTTTCAAACCAATTTTAAACAAATAAAACTAAGGTTATGTTTATAATTCACTAGATTACAACTGCAACATCAACTTCATCAGCATAATCAACAGCAGCGTAACAGCAACGTCAAGTTTATAAATCGACCTTAATTCTTTTTGAACGTCAAAATGCGAAATTGCGTTATGTCACGATACGAGATATCCAGATAACATAAAAGATTGCCTAAATCATGAATATCACAAAATTGTTAATTACAAAATGGAGTACAGTAACTCTTTTAGTGCAATCTCAGTTTCAAACGTAACATTGCCTCGCTTTGCCTACAAGTTCATCAAGTAGTTCTCTCTTGGTTTTTAAATTTTAAAAACTACTTAATGTTAACGTTAAAAAAATATTGAATTACTAGGAAAGGTTAGAGCATTACACAAAAAATTGGAATTTTAAAGTTTAAGGGTTTGCGTACTTACAAAATAAAAAGTTGATGAATCTAAATAACGGGTAATTGAAATTATTCGCAAACCACGTAACCTCTGTTTGTTTACTTTTTTAATGGATATTTACTGCGTTACCTATACTACAGAGTCAAGTGATCTGAGAATAATCTCGATCTCACAGTACGTTAAAAACAATCACTTTATAAAATACAGCTTAATAAAAATCTAAACTTATTTTAAATTAAATTTATGTAAATACAAGAATTTTCACAAAAACAAACCGACACACTTGACACAACGATGACAATATGTACACTTAAAATAAAATGCACAATTACACGTGTAATAAGAACACAATAATACTTAACTTGCTAATACACCAAATTTTGTGTATCTATATCTTTTTTGTATATATTATCTTTTGTATCTTGTATCTTCAACAGCAATCTCTAGAAATTGTTAACATATAAACAAATTACAATAATCACAAACCCAAACATCTTTAGTATTTGGTCACTTAAATCTGTTGCTTAAACGAATCTAAAAAAAATGATAATTAAAGTTTTCTACATGAAGCTGTAACTGTATAAATGAGAAATTTTTATAAACTTAACTTCGATGTCGATGAAACTGATTTTTACTAATTAATTTCAATTTTAGAATAAAAGTCACAGTATACGATATGATGAAACACTTCTACCTTTGGCTAGCATTTCCAAAACCAACACGTTCACGTTTGAGATCATTACTCAGAAAACATAATTCACATAATTTTTTTTTTAAAGTAACGTGTAAAATACATAACAATATTTAATATTCTATAACTAAACGTATTAAATAGGTAAGTAATCGTTAGAAACAAATACTGATAGTATACAGTATTAATGGTACTTCATAAAAACATCAGACTTAATTAATTTAAATATTTCACACTAAATCAATGATTAAGAAACTAAAACTCGATAATGAGAAATTTGAAAAGAACACCAATTAATTTTATCAGCAGTTAAAAGTGTAGTATCTTTATTTTCGTTCTTTAATACCAAAACGCCAATATTAAAACGGAATAAAACGATTTAGAAAAATGAAGCAATACACTTTGACAACTTTACGACATGTATCATACAACAATATATACCGGGTGAGTCAACGATAAAATAAAGTAAGTTTATCTTTTGTGAGCAAACTTTACCAACAAAATGTATAAAAATTATTGTGGAGTATATAGAGTGTGTAAAAAAAAACAAAGTACAAAGTTGGAATTTTTTATATTCAACACCTTGTGTATTAAATTGTTAAGAGAATTCATAGTCACTGGTTAAATTATAAATTATCAGCAATGAAAATAAATTATAAACATGAGTTTATTCATACGGTTTATAATGTTGATAATTGTTTTTATGCTTGCTAAGAATAATAACAAACATATTGAATAAAACAAAAAAAAAATCAAGATACTCAAAAACAATAAGATATAAGTATAGGACATACTTAACAAAAGTTGGAAGTTTTTTAATTTCGTTTAACCTAACAAAAAATATATAGGGTTCTCCGGGTTTTGACTTATATTTTAAACATTTTGTAACTTTTATCTACTTTTTTTACACAAAGCAAAGTTTAAGTTTAACTTTCTCTTTATCTAAATATAACCGTTTTATTGTTAAACGAGGTTAACACCTACATACATAATAAAAAAATGATACTTGTAAATAAATGTGATTTTTTGAATAACATAATAATTATTTTAAATGCCATTAATTTCAAATGTTAAACTGTTAAAGTATTAACATTACACGTAAAGTTTAAAAATACCAACTTTGTACTGCCCTTCTTTTTTGACACACTTTGTATACAATAAATTTAAAATGTGCAGATTTAGTAACCATATATTATAATATATAGGTACATTTTATTGCTAAAATTTGCCCACAAAGGCCATATTTACTTTATTCTATCGTTGACTCACCCGGTACCAATATATGAAATTAAAAAAAAATGGGATTAGACTGTATCAACTAATAATTTTTTGATCTTATTTGAAAACGTTTAAAAAAATGTATTCCATTACATATCTACAAATATTTAAAATAACTTTGTCGTTGAATTTAATTCGTTAGTTTTAAAAACAATCATTTTAATTGTTTATTTATAATTTAATTGTTTTATATTTTATGTTTTTTTATTATTTTAAAATAAGAGAAACTGTTTTGCATTTATCAAACAAAATAAATATTTAAATAATAATAAAAACGTTTGGAGTATATAAATTTCCCAAGAGAACGCGTTTTTGATAAAAACCAATATTGCTAAAACGTTTTATTATAATATTCGTACATACATTTGTTTTTTTTGCGTTATTTTTTTAATTCTTCTGCTATTTATAAACTCATAACTTTGAATGCGTTATGTCGTAATTCTTAATAATTGTGATTTTAGTCTTAACTACATATTACAAATTTAGAAACATTTTAAATTTTGGTTTATACTTTAATTTAAACAATCATTATTTATTTTTTAAACATTTTGTATATCGATATGTTTCTTTTTATTGGTTATACTTGGATTATAGAGTAGTGTGAGGTTTTTTTTCGTATACCAAAATATTAAACTTTTTAACATAGTTATTAAAAACACAAATAATTTAATAAGTATTAAAAAACTAAGAGCTAAAAAACAAGCATGTGTAGTTCTCAAACAAGAAACGCGCATTGTATAAAGATTGTTTTGTTTATTACGACAAATGAGTTTTACTATAGTTGCTACTTTAGTAAATGCCTATATATCAAAATTAATATTTAATCATAAATTAATAAGCACTACATTAATAATTTAATGTTTGTTTAGACAAGCCATTTAATAAGTTTGTGTTTTTGACCAACTTTGATTAGTTCTATTATTGTTATAATTAATAATAATTCAAGTTATACTGCGTGCTTATATTTATTTAGCGTTTTACGTGACATCCGTACATGTTTAGTAAATTAATGTTTGGTTTTATATACTTATTAATTATTAATAAACAACATATATTAATTAATTTTTTTAATACAAACAATTAACAATGTATACATAATTATAATTTTAAGTTGCATACGTTGCAATACGTTAGTCGGTTTATTTTTTATTATTATTTGAATTGAAATTAAAAGTGAAAATATAGACGGTTAAATAGATTTGCAAAAATAAGCAAAAAACGCAGGTAGAATTTAAATTTTTAGATCTGACACTTCGATTTAGTTTTATAAAATATTAGATTAAAGTTTATGATCAATTTCACAATCTAGACACTTCGGTTCTTGCATTATTTATTAATCTTATATTTTAAATATAAAAAGAATAGAATGATTTAATTCAAGTTTATCTTTGTATAGATAAATATAATAATTTTAGTAAGACATAAAAAAGCATATGGTATAGTTAATTTAAAATTTTTGTTGTTCTAATAAACTGAATATAGTTCCATAGTTTCAGTTTCCTGTTACATCAACATCAGCTACAGCCATCATGATATTGCAAAAAATACAATATGGTACCATAAAAATTACGTTTAATTATATTTGTTGTTTCTCGTGATGTCATGTAGTGTCCTTAAATGTTACAAATTAATTTTTTATTATGCCATCTAATTTTAATAGTTTATTCTTTTTGATGAAGTGCTAATTATAAGTACGAAACGTTGCAGATTAACTGGAGTCGTTTTTTTGTTTCTCTTATAAGAAGAGATCATTACTTTGATCATTAACTCAAATTATGTTTTTCTTTTTTTTGTTTTTGGTAGCTTATAATTACTGTACTTGTCACATAATGCAATATTTGAGTCACTAATAGATCCTATTCTTAATGGCTATAGCAATTGAATCTTTCTTTCCACGCTTTTTATTTATTATATGACTTTTTATAGTCATATTAAATTTGTTGCGGTTAGCAGTTGCAGTTGACGCTCATTCTTAAAATATAAGGTTAGCCATAAACACATTTACACTTACCGCTGGTGTTTGTCGTTCGCGTTCTGTTTGTGTGCAGTTTGATATATTTCAGAGATAACCAATATTTAAGTTTAGCCGTTTAACGTTGTAAACGTTCGTGGTTCAACCAATGCAAATTGTTAAACCAATCATATGATTACAATTGACGGTTGGTAGTGCGCAGTAAGCTGTCAACATTAACCTTGTTTTTAGTTATTTTTCTTTTACTTCCAACCGCCAAAAGAACGATGTGTGCAATTTTATCTGTTGTAAAACAATGCTATATGTTTTAAATTTAAATTTCGTTACCTTGTATATTTTTGATTGACTTGAAGTTAGTTTATCACTTTTCGACGCCATCTAATATCGTGTTTGTCACTTCCGTTAAATTCGTCATTTTACTTCTACTGTGACGTACACTTAATATGCCTGCTTAAATTCAAAGATTTATTTCTCAAACAATTCACTTGTTGTGGTGTAATGTATTTTGAAAACTTTTTTATGTTGATTTCTTAGCACCACGTGTTACCACCAAATATGGGTCACGATCATCTACCGGTAAAAGTTAAAGCACCTTTTTGGTGAATCAGGAACATTTGGATCAATTGTGGAAAATTTTTAAAGCGAAGCATCGAGCGTGTGATTAACTACTATACGATGTGAATATGCAATTGATACCTTTACTACAAAGCCTGGACATTTAACACCACCTTTAAGAAAGTACACATGTAAACAACATGCGATAAACTCCGCTTTATTACTTTTCATAAATGTTATCTTTTATTTTTGTTTGTATATTTCGTGAGCCACTAGTTTGACACGATTTGTTTAGTTAGCTCAATTGCAGGTGAGCCATTCACAAATTTGAACTGGAATATGAATTAATCTCTAGAAGCATCGATAAGGATATTAATGTAGATCGTCTCAGGAAAACTGTACGTACAGCTCATCAGGTAAAATTGAATAAATCTTTTACCTCAGTTAACTATTTACACCGTATGTGGAAAATAAGATAGCTTTCGAAACAAACTCTTGTCGAACTTAGTGAATAAATTTGATAATGGACATTTCTACTTTATCGTTTCCAAAGCACAAAGGACTGGTGATAACTCTTCGTCTGTATTAGACTTACTTACTACAATCGAAGAATTACGAGTAGCTCGTAACCTTCTTAAACAACAGTTGTTCAACTGCACTCCCAAAATTCCTAGTGGCAAGGCATTACTTCTTTTCCGTACTTGCCGTTCTAATTTGCATTCGTGAAAAGACTTGGTGGTATTACTTAAAGAAGAATTTTTACCTGTTGACTACGATAAAAAATTGTTAGAAGAGATTTGTTCTCGGGACATACCGAGACAATTGCTATTTATGTCGCTATTATGTAAAATCTATTTAATCGACTGGCAGAACCTTTGTCGGAGGCTCTACAATTATAGATCATTTTGCAAAATCTCTCCGCTTTCTACTACTACTAGGGTTACTTTTGCTAAGACTTGCTCACTTACTCACTCATCTCCGCAATGCTCGAGACCGCAAACATTACATTGTTATAGTGTTAGCGGACAGTTTGTAACTTGTACTTTTTGTTTACGTTGTAATTTAGAAAACTAGTTTTAGAGTCTTCTGGCCGAGTCGAAGATTCTTGTGAATCAGTTTTAGACTGAGACACACCTTTTAGCGGCTTAAGAGATGGGCAAGGCACAACATCTGGCTTTTTTTCTCTGTCTTTAGCTATATCTTTTTTTTATCTTTTGGTTCTGTTTTGTTATGAGATCGCTGGGTATCGTATCTGGAGGTGACATAGCTTCTGTTTTGGTAAACCTAGAGTTTGCTCAGACAAATACTTTTTGGAAGGTCGTAACGGGAGGACTAAGAGCTGATTCAGGGGCTTACCTTCAACTAGTGCTATAATTCGGCGATTGTAGACAAATCAGAACTACAACTAGCTATTCTCTTGCTTTAAATTTTAAATTTTTGAGTCAGAATTTTTCAGTCTTTTTTTTCTTTTTTTTATTTTTTCTGTTTGAGTTGGGAAAGTTTATCCTGAGTTTTTAGAGCATCATCTCTTGAATCTGGGAAGTTGCTAAGTTTTGTGTTAATCTTTATCCTGGGTGGGTAAAAACGATGTACTCTGTAGAGAGTAATAAGACGTCGCGGGGTTGGTAATGATAGAGGACCGTCTCAGTGCCGTTACTACATATTCCCTAGCCGCTATGAAATCTACAGATCTAGTCGTTTTCTTAGGGAACATCCTAAGTTCTAAGTTGGAACTTACCTTTTTCTTAGCATCCTTTCAGTTCTTTTACATATCATTATGGTTTTCTTTGGTTTGGGGATACTTTTCAGGGTGGTTTTGTATTTAAGGGTTCGGGTTTCACGGCATTTCAAGGTTACTTAATCATGGATGCTTGTTTAAACTTCTACCTTTCTTATATTATTTTCTTTTCTTTAGAATTCTTTTGATACTTACATGCTTACTATATTGGGTTATTGATTGTTTTTACCTTACTTTTTTAGTATTGCTTTATGAGATTTGTAAATTAATAAACCGTGTTGGTTATCTTCTTTGCTTTTGGATTAAATTACTTTTGGTTACAGCTTTAATTAGTTAATTTATTCAACGCAAGGTAAACTTTTTTTATTTTTTTCGTCTTATCTTTAAATGTAGACCACGATCATTTACCTGTAAACATTAAAGCACCCCTTTGATGGACTAAGAACATTCAAATCAATTATGGAAAATTTCTAAAGCAAAACATTGAGCCTCTAATGAACTCCTATACAATGTGCATATACAAGACATGAACGTTTAACACCGCCTTTAAGAAAGTACACATATAAACAGCATACGATAAACTCCGTTTTTTACTAGTCATAAATGTTATGTTTTAATTTTTTTGTAGCTTTCGTGAGTCACTAGTTTGACACGATTTCTTTAGTTAGCTTAATTACAGGTAACCGTTGGGAAAATGTTTTTCAAGGTTAAAACTGGATTTGGGTAAATTTTGATAATCATTCAATGTCACTACAAATGTTTTTGTTTGTTTACTCTTCATCTTTTAAATTTTCAGCATAGCGTCGTATATCTTCTAGGTTTTATTTTTTTTCTAAAAAAGCATTTTATTGCATTACTACATTCTTTCATTTAGTTATTTTTTTTCTACAGTTATTTTCTTAAGGATGCTTTATTCTGTAGTGCATGGGTTTATGACACTTGTAGTTTTTTTACAGTGTGCAAAATTGATGTTTATTTAAGTATTTTTGGGGTGGTTTTATAATTATTTTATTGCTTTTTTAATCTTCTAAATGTATCAAATGTATTTTTTTTTGTCTTGGCGTTTGGGTTTATCTGTCATCTAACTAGTTTTCTATTTTTTTTGCATTGCATATTAAATACCAATTTAAATAAATGTTGTTTAAAGTATAAAAACAACTACTAAAAGCTAGTTATGTAGTGTTAAAAGACTTTACCAAAATCGTACAGTGTTATTATGGTGTTGTTTAAATGCCACCTCAAAAAACGTATTAATTATTTATTATTAAGATGTTAAATGTTAATATTATTGTTACTGGCAAGAAACATTCTATCTTACGATATCAAACAACTGTCAAAAACTATATAATAGTTTCGACACTATTGATAGATTTTAGCGATTATACCTTACTTTTTAAAAAAGCAGTAAGAACTGTTTAAATAAAATAAAATATAACTAAATGTACTCGTTATTTTATGCACGTTTTATGAAAAATAGTACATAATTAGTGTAAACGTTGACTTTTAAAACATATATGTTGTAAAAACTTAAAACGACTTTCGTAGTTTAACGTTCTACCCAAAAGTTGCAAAATGGAAATTTGTTTAAAAATAATTATTATAATTTTTTGCTTTTATTTGATATGATAAATTACCTGACTTTTGTTCATGGGCTTTCCGGTTTCCGGCCTTCTTGTCGTACGCATTCATTAAATACATTTATTTAACTGAGTTTATTGTTTTTTATTTGTTATTTACAGCTTTTTTAATTTTATTTAATTATACATTATCTTTAAATAACGTTTAATGGTTAATTAATTACACTAATACATTTATTACATGGTAGCTACAAAGCGATCTAAACAGTTTTAAACTCTTATTACTTTTAACTATTACTTAAGGCGAGCATTTACTTACTTATCTAAAAATCTAGCATTTGAGATTTTTTCCGTTTTACATTTTAATAGTTATGTCATTACATAAATGAAACATGATGGCAGAGCCATTTTATAGTGTAAATTTGCTATGTGTTTTAGCCGGAGGTATATGAACACCTATTTATATTACACTTGTATAAAAGCAGCTTGTCCAAGTTGCAGCCTGTATAAAAATTTAAAAGTTTACACATTTTACAACATTTGTTGTTCAAATTTTTGCTCAGACATACAGAAAGCATGTATCTAGAACGTGCGGTTTTTCTCTTTCGTTAAAAAGTTACACTAGTAGAAAAATAGACAAAACAAACTATACCTATGTTTGAGCAATAGCTGCAAAATAGCTAACATAGATATCTAAAAAATCACGCTCCACGTTGTAGCTATACAATTCTCAAAGAACATATTACAATAAAGTAATAACTATAGCAACATTCTTTAAAATGATAATGTCTAAAAAAATATGTTAGTAGCTTCAAACACCATGAGATCTCTACTCTGAGAAGATTTAACTAAAATAGGATACTTTTGAAAACTTTTAGTTAATCTAGCATTTAGATGTACTTGTTTCTACTTACAATTATTTTTGTGCTGTCAAACGGACAATTAAGACAGGAACGACTCGGATACTACATCTTATTGCAGCATAGACTACAAGAGTTCCAAATTTTAAAAATATCTTAAAAATAGTTTGACCTTTATGTTGACAAGTGCGCAAAAACTGTCAAACACCATTTTCAAAACCAAAAAATTAAAATTTAGGACAGTTAAGAACAATAATAGTTATTCAGTATTAGATTTTAGCTCGAGGTTGTGTTGTCTTTCGACACAACCGAGACCGAGAGCTCAAATCTAATATTTTTCCTATGTAAAACACACAATTTTCTTCTGTAACGAGAAACACGACGACTTAATATTGAAAAAATATTACAATTTATTAAAGTCAAAAATTATCGATGTGAAATTTGAAGTTTTAAACTGGCAGGCTGTTTTGCTAATAGCGACAATTATGTCCGATTGCGCCGTATTTTCTATAAAAACATTTGTTATAACAATTGTTTTTACAGTAATTAAACGTTACTTAGCACTAAGTGTAACTTATGCAATACGGTGCAATTGGGCATTAGACCTGCGTTGCTAAGGAAACCTTTAAAGTAATAAAATATCTGTCAATTTAATTCTGTGATTTGATCTATGTATTGCAAACTTAGTCGTCATTTAGTAGTTATTTTGAATAATATAAAGTTAAAAAATGTCTGATTTCTACCGGAGTTAGTAGAAGCAATTATATGATCATAGATATGGTGGATTTACACAATTTAATAAATTTTTACTTTATGAAATCTTTAACTCTATGATTCCTACAATAGTTATTTGTATCACTAGTCCAGAAAGTGCTGTTTTGCGAGTATGAGCATATTTGTACAAAAAGCGAATACTTCTATTCTAAAATTAAATATCTACCGTTAATTATATGTATATATCTTAGGGAAAAAAGTAATTGCCAAAAAATGACAGTTTAGCACCTGTCAAATGACCTAAAGTTCATATTATTTTGCTGCTACAGAAAAATGTAACTTATAGTGTTTACTGATAATAAGATAAAATCAGTAACTAAATAATAGTATATTATATACTAATGTTGAGAAGTGTATGATTATATCCTAAGTGACAAATTAGTCGCGCAGGTTATAATCATGTTCTCAACCAAGATCTATATATATTATTAAAACCATTTTATCAGTTACTAAATCAAATTAAAAATTTAAGATATTAATTTTAAAATAAAAATATTTATTTCAATAGTATTCACATTTAATTAGAGACGAACTTCAAACAACCTACATTTTTAAAATCATATTAATTCATTAATTGAACAATTTGAAAACCTAAATTAGCATAAATAAAATCTTGGTAGACAGTTTCGTAAACTTTTTTTCATTCATTTCATTCATTCATTAATAACTAGTGGTTAATAATAAAATATTATTTACCTGCGCTTAAAAAACGAAAATTCACAATCTATACGTAATAATAAAAGCCTATACAACTAGTACTGGAGAAAATTGTATTTAAAAAATCAAAAAAACTTCAAAAACGCATATTATTGCTTATAAAAATGTATCTTTGTACTAAAGGAGATAAGTAATTGACAAAAATTATTTTTAGTTATTTAACGGGTAATATAAAATGCAAGCCAAGTGTATAAAACTAATTTATTTTTAATCCTAAAATTTCAATGTTTTAATTAAATAAGTTTTTTAGAATTTGCGTTTTTAATAGATTTTATTAAAGCACCCAAATGACGTCATTTGCGTGTTTTAATAAACATTTTTGCGTGCTTTAATGAAATTGATACTAATAGTTACATAATTTTAAAACAGAAAAGTATTTTAAAAATATGTAATAATTAGTACCAATCTCTACAAAAGTCCCTAGATTTTCATAATTTTAAATTTTCGTTTAAAATTTCCCCAAAAAAGCACAAATTTAAAAAAATAGTTTAACAAACTCGTCAATACAAGTTTTATGGAACTCTATACTTTTGACTTCAGTTATTAAAATTCACTAAAGCACTATTTTTTTACTAAAAATGTTAAATAAACTACTTGTAATAGTTGTTTTACATAAACTATTTATTTTAAAATTAATTTAGTATTGTTTATGCTAAAAACGTTTGAAGTAAAAATACAACTTTTATAACATAAATTTAAACTTACTACAATTATACTTTATCAAAATAAATGAATTAAACAAAATTTCTTGTTAATACAACAATATAATATAAAATTTATAACTAAAAAACGCGTAACACTTAAGATAATAAAAATAAGAACAACGATTTTACAAACTGCGTTTGTTGCCTATTTAACAAAGTGTTTTAACATTCTTATTTTGTTATATCTAATTTAGTATTCATTAAGCTTAAAGATTTAAATTCCTTATGTAAATTGTTTTATAAGATTTTAATGAAGTTTTCTAAGTAGTACGTTTTTATATATTCTGATATAAAAAAAATTATTACAATTTTTCTTTAATTAATCGAATACGTTACCTTTAAAAAATGGTATTTAATTTGTGTTTTAAAAAATATGGTGAAGAGTGTTCTCTAACTACAGTCGACTTCTTTTAGATAATTTACTTTTAAGTTTCTTTTGTAATTACAGTATTTAAATTTATTATTGGTCAACGTCAATTGCGTTTACATCTTTTGCTCATAATCTGGGACCTGGACCGAAACGTAATAACGGTTCGGTACGGTTCCGGCTTAGGTTCTTATAGACGGTACTTTTCGATTTTTTTCAGTTCCAGTAATTCAACTATATAAATAAATAACTGAAAAATTATTTATACAACTCATCAGAAGCGTACAGAAGTTAGGAAAAGATTAGTGTCATTGCCATTCTTTACCAAGCATTAACTGATGAATAAATAATACACAATTATATAAACGTTGTAGTGTACCGTGTTTTTTTCTCGTGCTACGCTTGAGGTTAATTTATGATTTTATGTCCATTTATTTCGATCTACTCTGTATCATACTAATTTAATATGCCCGTTTTGACTTATGCCTTTCTTGCTAGCTCAGCAAGAACCCTTTCTCTACAAGACTACTGAGGAGTAGTACACCAAATCAAATACACAGTAATATAAACACATTTAATGATACTCAAATGAAATAAACGCACGCCTTACCAATAAACTTAACGACTAACCTTAACTACGGCTTTTCGTTGTTGGGCGTCCCCTTCCTAAAGGATGATTTCTTTCTTCGCTAGCTTTTCGATTGTGTAGATTCTCTTGTTGTTTTCTATCTTAGCTGTTCTTCTACGATTTTGGAAAACCGTTCTACGCTTTCGAATGCTGCTGGCGGGTGATCACGTGTGGTTGGCGTCCTGTCGTTGATTTACCACGTGCTCACTTCTTTATTTGCTTATAGCACAATTTCTAGTAGTTAACCCTTTTCTGTTCTAGGTTAAACACTGATTTTGTGGTTCTTCGGAACCAAATACGCTTTATAGTTACGTATTAACGCTCAAATGTGGCTGCTATCGGTATCACCGAAAAAACCCGCTTCCTACCGCGCTCACTGTAGCGCTGTCTGTTTTTTGTCATGCGCGCACTTTACACACTTGCACCAACTTAACACTTAAAATACTATATAGGTCGATTAAAAATAATATTAAATATACAACTACAGACACAGGTAATAGTTTCTTTGTGACTTTGAATAAATTTTTTCTTTAAAGATTTTGTCTAAATGACCGATTTTCGATATATTTGCAATTAAAGTTTTCAGGTCGGTCCTGACTACTTAAATACGTGAAGATTGAGTGTTGAGTTAAATATGCGGTAAATTCTGAGAGCTGTGAATTTTAAATGTATTGTGTTAATTTTTTTTTAAATTCTCAATCATCTACAAAATAAATCGCTTATAAAATAATTACAATACATAAACAATTATCAATCTTTATTTTTTTGTTTTGACACTAAACTAACTTAACAAAATGAACTTTTTGTATTCGATTATGATTATTTTGTTGCAACAAAAACAAGACTTCAACTAAATAAACAAAAGAAATGTGCAATGTAAGATGTATAAATAACAAATTTAGCTTTCTTAAAAACTCAGTTTGAGAACATGCTTTATTTCTGCTTTGATTTCTTTCATGAAACTTTATTTTGAAGTGTGTGTGAGATTGGAGGTGCTATTCCTATCTACAAAGATCGTGGGCGAGAAAAACCACCTTGCGTACTAGCAGCAGAAGAAGTAATAAAAAAAAATGTTTTCAATGAAATCAAAAATTAAACAGGGTTTTCTCTAATGTATGTGCAGGTATTGTAGAAGATCGGCCCTGAAGTAGCACTAGAGAATTAACTTGCAAACTTAACGTATTCTATAGCACAGTACACCATAACCTAAAATGCTATTCTTTATACCGTTCTTACACTATGTCCAACAAACTCAATAGTTAAACGACGTTAGTTTTCGATTTTATATCGGTCCGGTCCAGGTCCCTGCTCATAATACATTCTTTTACTATGCCATTTATTAACACCAAAACACAAATATGTTAATTATACGGTGCTACATACTAACGAGTAAGTTGTGACAGTTTTTTATAAATGCTTTGCCAAGTATGATTAAATAAGTATACGATCTACCGCAACAAATGTAGGTAGCAAGCAATCGACACAAAAAGTAAGAGACTTGGGAGATAGAAATGAAAAAACATTACAGTTGGTGAGCTTAATAAATATTATATTTATGAATTTGTTAAAATTGAAAAATTGTTTTTAAAACGGTTTAAAAACATTTTTTTTAGTTTTCTTTAACACTACAATTCAACTGACCGTAAATTGTTAAAAAAAATTATAAAACAATTTCGTGACATGATGAAAACTAGAATTAACGTTTTTACAGCTACATATTATTTTATAACTGAACAACGTAGTTTTATAAGAGGTTCAAGTCCGTGTGATAAAGTGATAAACACAAAACCTCGTGCCTTGCAAAATTTAACACTTTTTATACCTTTCATATTTAGATTTATGAAGCTTTATTGTATTAAGAACTCAACATGTTTTCACGTACCATATATTTTCTTGTAACTGATGTTCGGCATATATTCTTCATTATAAAGTGCAGTGTCAATAACGAATACGTTTATTGTTAACAAGCTGAAGAAACAAAGGTAAGATAAAGTTTACATAAATGTTTTTTACAATTAGACCATGTAATATCAAATATGCACGTTTAGTGCTTTTTGAATTTATTTCTCTCGTACTGGAGTCGTTTATGGCTTGTTTTTGAACATTCGTTATTAGCGGTTTTCCCAATTCTTCTAAATAAATTCTTTTTCTATGTAAAATGTTTTGTTTCTATTACGAATTTATTCCTCTCCATAAAACGAAACTATTGTAAGAGCAAGCGAGTACAATGCATGTTACTAATTAGAATGAAGTTTTTATTCGTTTACACCATAAAAATGTATCTTTGGCAAAATAAAATGTTGATTTATATAAACCCAGTTTTTTCTGCATAATGTGTAGTACTGGTTTACTTTTCTTTAACTGTCCTACATGCAACGTTTTGTCCTCTGAGCTTTTTAGACATATCTAAAATAAACTCGTAATCTTTTTTTCAAGAGCAGCATAAAGTTATTTTCCAGTTTTTAGAACATAAAAACTTGCACAACTTTTTGTAAACTTTTCTTATTGGTTTTCAGAAACTTGGCTTGAAATCAAGCCAAGTATTCAAAAAATCAACCCAGGTTTTTAAATAATCCAGCCAATTTATTTTGATGTCAAGCCAATTTAAACAAATAACTTCAGCAAACAGCGTCAACTCAAAAAATTAAAAATGTTATTGAACTGAGTTTTACGAAAGCTCAATTTATACTTATAATCGCAGATAAGCATAATCGAGTACACAAAGTACATTTTGTTATGTTAGGTCAGTGTAAATACGAAGAAATAAATATTGGAATTTCCTGTAATTATTTTACCAACAATTTATTTTGTGGACGACTGATAATTAAATATAAGTATAATTAACATAATAAAGATGTTTTAAAATACGGATCTCACAGCATTTACCTTATGGTACATGTCGTGTCAATTGTTTGTCATTCTCAGTTAATTGTTCATTTACACTATTTTAATTATTTGACTTTTTTAGAAATATTTTAACTATTTATTCATGTTAATTTATATTGTGTAATTATTTGTCATGTTGTTTGGAGTTAAGGACGATTCCACTCTAACCTTTTTGTTGGCCTGAAGAAACGTCGCCATATAAAAATCTTAAGTGGTTTAATTTGCCCCTCCTAGTGAAGAATATTCTACAACCTATTCATTAATTAAAAGATAATCTTCACTTATTTAAATAGACAAAACCGGCCTGAAAACTTTAATTGTCAATATCACTTTAGATCAAACCAGAGTAAATTTTTATTTAACGCCACAAGAAAACTTTTCTTTAAGTTTGTAGTCGTTTATCAAAACCTCGCTGTATACTAGGTTATCTAATAAATCAAAATCAATCAAGGGTCAAGCGGGAACGCGTCATTAAATATACACATTTAAACCTCCATCGTGAATACTCTGTAAGGGCGTAATTTTGTGCATATTAACCTACATGTGAAAAAATCTAGTATTGCTATAACCATAAACTGTTGATTGTGTATTTCTTATTATCAAAGTAATCATTAAGTAAATGTAACTATAAATTTGGGTTTATTTATTAATTTTTCTTATTACACCCACGTACAGGCATGGATCACATCTGATTTGGTACACTAGACGACGCGTTGTACCTTCATTTCAGTTTGAATTTATGAGGCAGTTTATGCTAGCAGTTGGGTAATTGTGTATATCGCTTTATTGTGGCAGTAAACGTGCGGAGTACGTATTCTAAGGCCATAAACAAAAGAGCGAAAAAAAGCTGGACATAGCTTGAAAATCAAGCCAGCTTGTATCCATAAATATCAAGTCAAGCTTTTATTTTTAAAAAACTTTACTTTCAAGTCCAAGCAAAATTTTTACATTTCAAGCCAAGCTACTTGCCTTGGTGAATCTAGTGCTACCTTAATTTCTGTTAGCGACTTTTTTTGTTTTTATCTGAAACCTGAAGCCTTGAAAGAGAAAACCCTTTATTTGTAGTAGTCGATAGTGATGGCTGCGTTTCATCATGTGCAAATAATTATTTCTTTGTGCTATTTTCTATAATATGAAACAGTGTAAATATAAGTTTCCAAAAATTACAAATTAACTACGAGGTGCATACTACAAATCCACGCTGCAAAGAAGATATAGCATCCAGCGCAGCGGCAATCAAAAATAACAATAATCATTATGCAACACTTTCTTTCTCGACTAGTAGATATATTATCAAATTGTAACAATCGTGAGATACAGTAAAAAATGTTTCACAAATTCTTAGTAGATTTACCATTAGATTTATAAACACCGGCTAATATTAATTACGTGAAGGTAACAAAAAATCTTTAAACCGTCTAAAATGAGTGAGTCATTGCATTTTAAACATTGACATTTTTGTTTGAATTCGCTGTAACATGTTCCCCAAATGTTTTTGTTTATTGATTTGTTTTAATAAATCTTTGGGCTTGAATTTTTATAATTTTGATTTTAAATTGTTATCCTTTCATTTTAATTAAAAACTTTAAAATAAACTAAAATTTTTATTGTGGTTCTGCGTTTTCTTTTCCATCTAAATATAAATAGTATTTTTGTTACACGTACACTGTAGAAAATGTTTGTAACTAAATTTAAAAACATCTTTTTTTCTAGAAAAGGGATAATTGTCAACGATTAAACAAATTTATTATATATTTGGTTAGGATTATTAGATTTAGCCAATAAAACTATACTACAATTTATTCTCAAATGTTTACGACTTTAATTAAGTTTTGGAACTTTTGTTTTCCACAGTTATGTGTTGCAAGTTTAGTTTTAACAATAATTGGTTTCGTCAAACTGTTTTTTAATTAATTTATTGTATGAAATAAAAAAGGTACTAATGTTTAATCCACTTTTCTTGTAAAAAATGTGTTTAATATAAATAATTGATATTTAATGATATTATTATATTGCATTTACAATAGGTTTGTGTAATATGTAACTGAACAATGTTTAGTCTTAAATACAATCCGTAAACACTACTTCACATAGAAAGCTAGTTTAGGTCACTATAGAATGACCTCTTTCAAAAGCTGTGCGAGTTTGGGTTTTTGTTACAAAGAAATAATTGCTACAGGTCATCTAGCTAATCTAGCGGTCTTCTATGTTTCAATTTATTACGTCGACTTGCAATTAGTTCTCTATATTTCCGTAACTTTTGCAGCAAACTCATATGTAACAGTCTTTTACGTTGTTGTACTTTATGTAGCAGTTTTTTGTGTTAAATATTTCTTGTCATAATATACACTGTGCAACAAAATTAACGCACAACCAAAAATTTACCTTAAATTTAAAGCAATGTGTTTTTGTCAGTTTTTGTTCGATTTTATTTATTTATTTTTTAAATTGTAGCCTGTTTTCTTGAGAATATCACTGCCTTAGTTGTTTCAACTACAAATGTCATTTTCATATAATACCGGGTGTTTTAAAAATACCATTTTTTTTCCAAATTTTGAAGCATCCTGTGGGATATACTGATTACAGCAAGTCATTGCGAATTTAGGCAAATTAAAGCCTCAAGTTTCCTTTACATTTTGTTTTTTTAATCATTTATTTATCTTTGTTACTTCACGAGATATTCAGTGTTATAGAGTAACGTGTTTTTTTATTGAATTTTCCTAGCTATCGTTTTCCAAGTAAGCATTGCTTGAAATTTAATAAAATGCTTTAATACAAATAACAACAAAAGCAACAAACAACATTTAAAAAAAAACTAAAAAGGAACGCAAAATCAATACTTTGTACGGTTAAAGCTCCACCCTTCACCATGTAATGTAACGGCCTCAACACATTCATCACGACTTAAGTTTCTGTTTTGCCGTTCCATTATTTACTGAAGATTGTTGGATTGTCAACAAAAAAACTGATAACACAAGTTGTCACATTATGACGTTTAATTTTTTGTTTCCATAGCCTCCTAAATGTTTAAACTTTCAAGTCAAATGCATTTTATCGTAAAAAAAGCACATGATATTTTAAAAGGGTATATCTCATGAAGAAACAAAGATAAAGAAATGATTAAAAAAACAAAATGTAAAGGAAACTTGAGGCTTTAATTTGCTTAAATTCGCAATGACTTGCTGTAATCAGTATATCCCACAGGATGCTTCAAAATTTGGAGAAAAAAAATGGTATTTTTAAAACACCCGGTATTATATGAAAATGACATTTGTAGTTGAAACAACTAAGGCAGTGATATTCTCAAGAAAACAGGCTACAATTTAAAAAATAAATAAATAAAATCGAACAAAAACTGACAAAAACACATTGCTTTAAATTTAAGGTAAATTTTTGGTTGTGCGTTAATTTTGTTGCACAGTGTATATTTTGAAAAAATACTTGTATTAAAATGTATCTTTGTATACAAAGATTATTATATAATACGTTACTAATATCATCAATTATTAATTTACATGTCATTTTCCCATTTCATACGAGTTTTTCATATGTTTTTCTAATATCTAAGAGCTCACTATTTGTTTATTTGTATTAAAATTATTTTACTTCAACCGTAAACATTTTGATTTTTTAAAATATACTTAATACAATTTCGAAATTAAATTAGTTATTGGTTTAATTGAAATTAAATATTTTTAAAAAAAGTTTCATGTCAACGTAATCTTTCTTATCATATACTTAGTGAAATAAAATTAACAATTTATAAACAAAGGTATATTTATATCCAAACATAGGAAAATAATAAAATGATTTTTTTTGCTTTCTTAATGTATGTTTTTATTGTAATGAATAGTAATAAAACTAATATAAATCGCAATTTTTTTTAAATCAATATTACCTTTTCTTAGTTTGTACACATTATTCAACCATATGTATTGTTATGTACAACTAATATTATTATTTAAATATTAAGAAAATATTTTGTACAAAAATTTTCTTTTTTGCTAAAGTGACCTAAAAAATATAAACTCTTTTGCTACCTCTAGTTACACTGTGCTGAAGCACACCAATATTATATCTTTAATTAAAAATTGCTTTTGCGAAATACGGCAAGTGTACGTCTATATGCATGTTGCCTTATGTTTGCAGTTTATATTTAAATACGTAAATTGATTTTTTGCTGGCAAAATAATTAGGTATTTTTGATTTATGCTAACATCTGTGTAGTAGAAAGACCTAACATCTTATAAGAACATAAGTGAAATATGATGGCAGAACCATCGCATAGTATAAATTTACTAGGCATGAATAATAGTGTGTGAATAGCTATAAAAATGGAAACGTTGAAAGCTGATTTTATACCCGCGTAATTCAAAGTTTTGAATAAATCGAGAGCTCAAACCACAACTTATAATATTGTAAGGTAACAATGTCAATGCAAATGTAAGAATACCACCAGAGTGTACCACTCTACAACCGTTTTTCTCTTTTGGGCCTATTCATAAGAGGAAAACACTAATGTATGTCCACAAACGCCACAGCTATTTAAGCAATGTTTGGAAAACCTCTTGTTTTCTAAATTTGAAAACTGAAGTCAACTTATTACTGAGATAAAATTTTGACACAATTGTTAAATATGAAGTTTTAAAATATTTATTTAGAACAATAATAGGCAATCTTTCCTAAACAATACGCCATCTGGTGGCGTTTTTGATAAACAAATTTAGTGATATAGGAACACAACTTTATTTTTGTTTTTAAATACAATTATTTTGCGACGGTTTTAATTTGTACTTTTACGGAAAATAAATTTTAATTGAATCATTGCCATTGTATCTCCTTGAGAGCCAAAACAAGAAGTAGAACTTGGTCTTTGCACTATTGTCGTGCGTGAACCCAAACAAACTGACGGCAAAAGCCAAGTTCTACTTCTTGTTTTGGCTCTCAAGGAGAGACTAAGACCAAACCTAAGTCTGGGTGTTTAACTACGACGCGGTCTAAGCCGAAAGTCGCTTATAATCATAAACATAACAAGCGCGAAAGCTTAAGATTTTATAACTAAAGCATTAGATTCTTATTTCTCTGATTTTTACAGATAATGTTTTAGGGTTATTTGCAATGCCAGATGAGAAAACAATAAATTGTTTACATAACTATATTAATATATAATATAATTTATAAGTATGTATGTTGTAACGTGTAAATTTGTATTTGGGCGTAAATTCGCCTGATAGTTAGGCAACCTTGCCTTTAACCGTGTGAAATACTTTGAGTTATATTCTTCAAGTTATGCTTGTAGAGGGCGCTCGAGAGTAGTCGGCCATCTACGAAATTCACTTTATTTGGTGGTTTGCGGTGTAATGGACGTGGCAAGGACGGATAGGTAAGAAAAATGAGGTTTCTTTCATCGATCAACATCTAATGCAACGACGTTTTATTTTAGAAATCCTTAATGAATCCGATCAAATGTCATATTCATCAAACAAAATATCCACGTATTTCGACGTAAAATCGTAAAGTAGGTTAGTATTCGCACGTGGTTGAGGGTGGAGACGTACCAACTAATATTTGCTGTGTTAGCTCTTTTGTTTTCTTTGTGTCTGTCGGAGTTTTCTTCCGAGCTCTTTCGAAGCTTTCTGGCTGAGTTCTCTTTGTATCACTGGAACAATGAAGTAATAAACGTAGCGGAGCAAAGGATCCTAGTGGCTTGATGGCGCTTTTCTATATCTTGGGGTTTAAAAACGAGATGACTTGGTGAAGGATTTATACCAAAAACAAAAAAAAACTCGGAACGTAAAGGTATTTATAAGTATCTTTAAGCGTACGTTTGGGACATCGAGAGGCCGCGAGACGTCGACCCACTTTCGTCCACGCGCTTCGAGGTGCCACTCACGCTACGGATTAAATGAAAGGAAATCAGTACGGACTTCGTAATTGAACTAATTTTGTCTTGAACTTTGTCTTTTGTACATCCTGTACGCCTATTTTACTGCATTTAATTCTGTTTAATTACTATATTTAACGTAAATTTTGATCTACGTAATTATGTTTGAGTACTATATTTAACGTAAATTTTGCTCGAATTAATTAGGTTTAATTACTATATTTAACGTAAATCTTAATGTAATTGCTTATATTTAATTTCTATATTTAACGTAACTTACTATTTTTTTTAACGTAAAAGAAAAAATTTCAATCTAGAATGTGCGGGAATTGTAAGTGGTAGAGATTTGGGAGCTCGCAACGTATTGTTTGTCGTAACCTAATTGAATGACAATTTTACTACCGGTCGTGAACTTGACGTCAAGGACCACGGGCGGTGTTATTTTTTTCTAATTCCCACGCGCGATTACGGGTGGATATGCTACCGGTTACGATAGCCGCAGAAATATAATTTAAACTTTAGCGCATAATTGGTTGCTTCCAGAGTCTAATTTAGACCTGCTTTAATCTTATAATCTATTTTTTTTTGTTGTATAAGTTATTTGATCTTGCGATTTATACCAGTGGCGTAACCGTCGAATGACTCTTTCTTTACCGGAATTTGCTGTTAATCTATATATACTCAATAAATGATTATTGTTTATTCTCGCTCTATTTCTTTTGGGGGACCTCGGGTCTAGGATCTCCTTTTCTCCTGCCTAGACTTATTATCTTTGACTAAATTTCGAGAAGATGTTACGTGCATAAATTTAAATAATGCACTACCCTGTATATTGGTTTAATTAAAAATTACTTTTCTATTTCTCGACGCCATCTATCGGGTTCGTTGGTCTCTTCGTATTGAGTAGACGATATCCGGTGAGATACCGGCATTTTGACTTTAACATCGTTCATGTTATAACCTATGTCTGCATGAATTAAAAATTGTTTCTTCAAATCATCCACGTCTTGGGACACGATGGGTAATAGAAGTCTTCTTAATTAACTAATTTAATCCACGCAGGGTAAGTGGCTTTTGTTCTTTCTTTGATTAAAGGTAATTTTTATGTCTTTTCGTTAGCGCCATGTGCTACCTCCTAAATATGGGTATTCTTGTCGTAATTTAAAATCTACAAGGGAAAATTATAATTTCATTACGATCGTAAAGTATTCGAGTCGTCACCGGCCGTTCCACCACGATCTGGCACATGTTTCTATTCGATACCGAATTATGAGGGATTAACATCGACAAATACTTTCATGGGACGATTATAATTATCTATAAGGCCTACGGTTAAAACTAAATAAACCGAAGACAATCACATTTCTGCGAGATTTTCCTCATACGGCAAACACCTGCGAAACCAACTGTCATCGAAGGTGTACAACAGCATTCGACAACCGGGTTATATTATATGTACTTTCTTAAACATTAAGTAACCATTTTTGTAAATCTTGATTTCGTGAGGCATTGGTTTGACACGATTTGCGACTCAAATTGATTTCAGGCTCACTCGCCGGGGAAAGCGCTTTCTTCGATCGAGTAGAAGTTTCTGTATTATGGGTAAGTTGTTTTACTTATTTGTTCGTTGTCAGAAAGGTCGCTCACGAAACTTTTACTAATATTTAATTCCGTAATTATTAACATTGTATTACCATTTAGGTAGTAATTTTGCTTATTTTGTGATGCACATGCTGTGTACAACCAATAATTATTACGATAGTTTAATATTAATGCCGTAATTATTATCACTGTTTAATTATCAGTAAGGTCGTATTATGACTTCTTTTGTATGTTTCGTATACGGTGTACTACCAATAATTATTACGATAGTTTAATATTAATTCAGTAATTATTATTCCGTTAATCGGTTTCTACGTCTTATTGTGACAGTCTAGCACATCGATTGATCATCTACGAGTGTTCGATTAGCAACAGATAATCATGACGTTTTCTCATTTCTACTTCCTTCTTTCCTTCTCTTAGGATTACTAACACTGGGATTTTGTCCTTGGAGTTGCTTACGTGGGTTTTTCCTTTTAGAGGTTACTTTCTTTAGAATTTTTCTTCTGAGGGTTGCTTAATGACTGGGGTTGGGGTTTATTGGGACTTTAGGGCTTTTGGAGTCCTTGACGCTAGTCTAAACTTCCGTCTTTTTCTCTTCTTTTTTTTCTCTTAGTTGTTATGGGTCGTCTCTCCGTACTTGGAATAACGTCTCGTTGTTTATTTATACCCGGAATCACTGTTGGTGGCTTTAACGAGCACGTTTAGTTTCGTGATATTGGCTTTCTAAGTTCTCTAGAGTTTATTTTCTCAAGCAGTATCATTTTGCTTTATGCGCCAGGTTTGATTGATTTTAGGGAACTTCGAAATCTTCTTTTCCTTCATCTATCGGGTTGGGTTGTTGTGGTTTTTGGTTTCTGGGTTGGGTTTGGTTTTCAATGTGCTGTTTAGTTGGTAACAAACTCATTGCAAATTCCACTCTAGGTTCTCTTTACTGCTGCGTTCGGATTTGTTTTGACCGTGGGTGGGCGTCAATTCGTCTGATAGTTAGGCAACCTTGCCTTTAACCGTGTGAAATAATTGACCAGTGGCGTAACCGTCGAATGGCTCTTTCTTTACCGGAATTTGCTGTTAATCTATATATATACTCAATAAATGATTATTGTTTATTCTCGCTCTATTCCTTTTGAGGGACCTCGGGTCTAGGATCTCCTTTTCTCCTGCCTAGACTTATTATTTTCGACTAAATTTCGAGAAGAGGTGGCGCATTCGGGCATTTTGCTTACCAAAGAAGATTCTTTTCCTTTCGATTTTCTTTTACCCGACGACCATCTACGGCGAGGCTAGCCGAAAGGTAAGCGTGACATCTTGGTAATCAACTTAATTTTTTTTTTCTCCACCTCCCCCATGGGAACATAACAATGTATGTATGAAGTAATCTCTGAAACTGCTCATCCGATTTTAAAAATGCTTGAACCAATATTTACAATAGATTTTTATGGTGAACAAAGGCTATATATGCTAAAATAAAAAGAGTTTTTGTGGTGACCTATTCTACAACGGTTAGAGATATTTAAATATTTTCTAGAAAAAAGTTATAGAACTCAAACAGTTTTATAAGAAAAGTTTGCAATATACATCTACGCTAAAGTAAGTGGAAAGTAAAAACTGGCACTTTCCAAACCGCTGTAGTAGTATTTAACGATAAAAAATAATCAGCTTTCCATCTTTTATAAGCTAATAAGTAATCTCTATAACTAACAATTGTAAATATAATAGAATTAATAAATTATAAATATATTTCCGGTTTTATTTGTTTTGGTAATATGTTTTGAGTAATTATATACTGATACTAGAATGTTTATATTGATAGATTCTAAATTTATTTCATGAAATGTTGTAGTATAGAATTAGTTTGAACTCCTGAGTCTAACTGTGCATTGCAACAAATGAAATTGTTTTTAGAGTTTAAATATTAATTTTAAGGTGTCAATAAAGATACGTAATTTTCTTTCAGCAATAAATTTAATAAACTTGTACGTTTGATACTAAATGTGTTTCTTCGGTTTTCGTGCGTCATCGTTATTACTGTAATTCTACATACATTTTTTATATAATTGATATTTTTAATATTAATGTTAAAAAGCTTAAAATTGCATGCTTAAATGACATAAAACTATGTTTAAAGTTGACGATTGTAATGATTTAAACATGCCGTTTTGAACTTTAGTTAAAATTATTGTACTACGCAAAAGATGTTAAAAAGAAACTTGCCTAAATAACACAAATTTGTGATTGATTAGGGGCAGGTTGCACAAAGCAAATCAAAAATGTAACAACTGATTATTTCTCAAAACAATTGCTACATAGCCAATGAAACCAAGTTTATTGGTGATGTAACAATCGATTTCAGAAATAATCACTTGCTACATTTTTGATTTGTTTTGTGCAACCGGCTTCTCGACTCTCAGAATGTAAAATCAAAATTAAAAAACAAATATCAAAGGGCACCAGAAAGGTTTATTGCTCAAAAAAGACCTCTGGAACTTGTCAACCAAAAAACCGCTTCTGTTGAACACACTCTAAAAGAAAATTTCCTTATTAGAGTGTATTAAACTAAAATCCGTAATTATTAAATTTATAAAAAACCGCAAAAATCGACTACTAAGTCAGTTATTAAACGGGCAAGTTTAACGCCGTTATTAAAAAATTATATATATATGTTACAAATCGACTTTAAAATAACACCAACTACAAAAACAAAGTAATTGTCAAAACAAAAAAAATTGAGAGTTTACTTACTGCTGCGGTAAACAAACATTTAGCTGTATAGTTAAAATCAAAACTTTTTTAACACTAAGTTTGCAAAATTAAAATCACATTTATTTAAACGGGAAAAATATAAATAAGTTAATTTACTTTCTTTATCTTTGTTTGGTTGTGTGACTGCCAGATGATATTGAAAAAAAATCGAGTTTCTTAATTATACTGCTGGCTCTGTCGGAAAATTTTTTTAAATTTTCACAAAGGCAAAATTGAATTGCGTTGCACAAAATTTAAAACAACACACAATTCTTCGTTTCAATATTAAATTTGGAAACAAAAAAAAAACGTAAAAAGCGAAAATTATACGAACTAAGAGTTAAAAAAAAAACTAAAATCATCACTACATCAAATATAATATAAATAACCAAAGTAAATGAGCGTAGTGAAATATAAAACTACAATATTAATCTTTGAATCTAAATAATAATAATGACTGTAGGAAGCAATAAATTATAAAATGCATTCGGAACGTATGACGATAAAATCGACCTAAATGACTAAAGTGCAAATGCGCTAAATACGTATTTCTTAAAACATAAACTGCAATTATGATGAATTTAAAAACGTGAAATAATTTCAAAAGTTAATGCAAACTTATTCAAATGAAAAACTTACTCAAAACGAAATGAATAGAACAAACCCAAAATCTTTCACAAAAGAATACGTTTAAAAAAATCAAACAAAGGTTACATTATTTTAAACATAATTTAAGCATAAATAACAAATATACAGTAAACTAATAAACTTGGTAAAGGTTCTTTTTTCTTTTTTGTATGTGTACTAATTAGTTTGGGCTTCTTCGTTTAGGAGGGGCTACTAAACAGGGTTGTATCTATAAATTAACTGATGTACAGTTGCCGGACAAAGTGGCTCAATGTATGGCGTTGTCCCAAAAATTTATGTGTAATTATTTACAAGGACATACCCGTAATTAGTTTAATCAAAGACGCAGAACACATACTCACGTGTCACCATGTTGAAGGAAAAGAAAGATTAAGGGGTAGAACTATAAACGTCATTACCAACTTTGTCAATAACAAATCTAAAAAGAACTTGACACCTCAAGACTTATTTATTAAAAACTTAATGACATCTACAAGAAAATTTATTAAAACACTAACAACTCACACAAACACTCCACCGAAGTTTTACGGTTTAATCAAAACACATAAAGATGAACACCCGATAAGACCAATTGTCTTATGTATAGGAGCTCCTGCCTATCAATTATCTAACATTTCAAATTTAATACAAAATATTTCATACATTTTTATTCATAACATTAAAAACTCATATGAATTAATTGATAGAACTAGGAATACATTGGCGCCATCTGATTATAAGATTATATCATTTGATGTTACATCTTTATTCACCAATATCACTAAAGAACTTAAGAAGAACAGTTAAATTACTAAATGAATATTAGATTGAGCTCAAGAGCCACACCACATTAGAATTAGTTGAAGTTGTACAAGTCATTCAATTCCTGTTTGACTCTAGTTATTTTACTTATAATGACAAAATGTATACTCAAAAATTCGGTATTACCATGGGAAATCCGGCGTCGCCTATATTAGCGAATCTCACAATGCATGATCTGCTAAAATATGTTAAAAACAAACTGATTTACACTCCAACATTTTTATTATGCTATGTTGATGATATTGTTGCATGTATTCCAGAAACTGAAATTAATAATACCTTAAACGTTTTTAATAGTTACAATCCACTTTTAAAATTTACTTTTAAAATAGAAAAACAAGGATCTTTACCATTTTTAGATGTTAGACTGATCAGGGATGTTAGCACTAATACGATAATTACTGAATGGTATACTAAGCCGATAGCCTCTAATAGAACGATCAATTACTTATCTAAACATCCGCACCACCAAAAAATTAATACTATGAAGGCTATGAAAAATAAAATTATAGGTTTGAGCAGTCCTCAATTTTATGAAAAAAACTTTAAGATTCTAAAGAAAATACTTAGAAACAACAACTATCCTAACAAGATAATAAAAAAAAATACTGCTACGCACTAACACAACTAATGCTATCCCACCACCAGTTAACCCACCTAGTACTAACCTTAACACTATCATTAACGCTAACCTTAATACTAATATCACTTACACCAAAATCATAAACGTCCCAAATCTAACACAAAGAATCATTCTGATACTAACAAAAGCCAACATCAAAATAACCATGTATAACACTAACACCATTTACAACATCCTGTACAGTAATACTAAAAATAGAACTAACACTATAGATAAACACGACGTAGTGTATAAGCTTGACTGTACTGGATGCAATGCGTGTTATATTGGTCAAACTAAACAGAAGCTAAAAAATCGTATGGCCAACCATAAATATGATTGTAGCACAAAAAAAAGGCGACACAATTTTAGATGTGGAAAACAACTTAAAAAAGTGTTTAGTTTCCAAAATGCTATACATCAATATATATAATAATAATATTAATTTTAACAACTATACCAACAATTTAAGCAGCGTTTATAATAATTTAATATCCAAAATTGTAAGATAACTATATAGGTTGGATTTATCGTTGTTCAGTTCTGTTTTATCTTTTTATTCTTATCTTTCCCTTGACATTCATAAATTTTTGATTACACAACATTTGTCAATTGTTTGTTGAACGTTTATGTCCTGCGTTATTTAAAAAAAATTAATTATTGACCATTTTATGTATAATGTTTTATTTATTATTTAGTAAACACAATATCGTAAAGCGCCTATCTCCTTGGTCGGTGGATTATTCCACTTGATTTTATTCTGTAAGTTTTATGTGTTAAAAATTATTTGTTAATTCATTCTGTTGTTACTATGTTGTTGACTTACGAGTTTCTTAAATTACAATTGGCCCGATGAAGTGCTCGCCTTTAGCACGAAGCGTTGCCACAAAAATAGATTAAAGTGGTTTTACATGCCTCTCCTAAACGAAGAAGTCCAAATTGATTAGTAAACTAATAAACTCTTATGATTGCCTTCTCTAAAAAAACATGGAATATTTAACAAGTACATTTATGTTTATCGTATTTCTGCTAACATTTAGTTAGATAACTGTATGAAACAATAGGTACAATCTAAAATGTTTTTGATTGCACTAAATTGCAAGCAGGCAACTACTGAACTGTTCAACAATATCAGTATTTCTTAGAAAACCGATAACTAAACCAGATTATAAAAAACAAAAATAAAGAGATATATTTATTTACCTAGATTCTTTCAATTATCTTTAAATAGCAAAGTACTGCCCTTCAAATTATCTAAGAAACCTGAAACTACGGATTTATATTTTTTATATATAATACCGTTTCTTAAAGAATTTTGCAGTTACTTCCGATCGATTAGCTTTTACAAAAGGCACTTGAAAACGTATTGACAATACTCAATTTTTATTTCAATGTCCAATTTGCCCTGATTTGTTAGGAATTTGTAATTTGAAAAATGAAAATTATTGTTTAAAGTGATTTTAAAAGTTAAAACTGATTATGAAACCGGTAGTTAGTATGGTAAAAGATATTATACTTTGGCTAAAGTTATGTCAGAAAACTTAAACTTTTCTCTTGACAACGTGAAGGGTGAACAGTAGGTACTTTTGTTTAAAAAATGAGTTTAGAACTTTTACTGTGCATAGTCTCACACGTTTTTTAATCTACATTTTAAGTAGGGTTATTTTTAACATGCGTAATTTTAAAATCTTTTTGATAAATTTACACAATATAACTCTTTTAAAAATTTTAATTACAGAAATTTCTTTCCGGTACGTCAAATATTTAAGAAATTTTGGCTAAACTATTTCCAGTTTTACTTAACCCAACTGTTCGTCTTCTGAACTTCATTAGGTAACCACGTCTTTCTATTTTGTTATACAACGGTTTAGGTCAAGCACTGGTCAAAAACTGTGTTGAGATCAATACAGCTTTTGCTAACTTAGAGTTAAAATTTCGATAAAATGCATTTACTGGATATTGTATTACGCAATTTTAAATATAACAATGTCAAAGGCAAATATTTAAAGAGAAACTTTTGCTTATAAGAAGTAAGTTTGAATGTTTGCAAGTAAATGAAAATATCTTTAAGAGAATGTATTAATAATTTAAAAAAATCCGTGTACTACTACTTGATTTTAAATTGATTAAATAATAAATAATATAAAACTATAAAATAATACAACTAAAAGTATACTAAAAGTCAAACTTCTATCTTCTAATCAATACCTACCAATAAAAAATGTACATATATATTTATGCTACTTCTAAAATTATCATATGAAATCAAATAAGTACAGAAAATTACTCAAACACAAAGAAATCGTAGTACTAAATTATTAAACGTTATAAACTCAGACTATAAAACGTTTGTTTACAAGTTTAATGACTGCTGATTCAAGCTAACCTTTGTGTAATATATGCAGGTACTGCTATTTTATTAAAATTATGACTATAATATTAAAAATTAAAACAAAGATTATTCAACATAGCACACTAAAAAACAACTTCGCTTAAACTTAAAATAAAGCATTATTTTTTTTATTAACTAATAAAACTAGAAAAATTGGTAAACTTTACATTGTTTATAAAAAACGAACTTTATCAAAACTATCTTAAAAAACAACTGTTTTTGATAGATATTTCAGGTTCAAGTTCCACTATAATGTATTGTTCATTTTGTGCAAAATTTAACGAATTAACACAAAATGAGTGTCAGCAAAAATGAAGGTTATGATAGATGGACAGCGACATAATTAATATAATAAGGTACATATATACTAATATTTTTTTTTCAAGATCAGAAAAGGTCGGAGTTTTATTTATAATTAATAATTTACCGTTTGTGTGTAACTGTTGATAATACTGAATTAATACACCGCCGACAGAAGCAAAGTGGGAACTCTAGAAATTAAAACAATAAAACAAATGTGGCAGTTGATTAATGAGGAATTAAACACTACTTTAAGGAGCCTCATAAATGCAAATTACTGCAAAAATTGGTGGAAATTTTGTAAAAAAACTACAATAAACATGTAGATTAGAGGTTTCCAAACTTTTTTGTGTCGTAGACCCTTTGCCATGTTTTTTGGTTTTGTGTAGACCCCCTACTTATCTGATATTGATTTTTTGTAAATTTCTAACTGTAGTGAGGTTTAGTGTTAAAAACTAAAAGTAAAAACACATGTTAAGTTTTATACATTTATTAATTGAATTTAAATTAAAACTATTCAAAATAAAATCTTGTATCTGTTATATAAAATATACGTAACATAAAATAAACATAAAATAAACTAAGCATAAGTAAATGTTTTTAGTGAAAAGGATGAAACTGATGCTTTAATAAAAAATTATCAACATTTGGGGTCAAGTTTGTAAGGTTTAATTTTAAATCTTCTCGGCTAATGATGTCTGTTTCTTTTTTCCGTTATGTGATTAGTAACAGCGCTGAACCCCCTTTCGACTAGATATGACCATGGAAAGGAAATTAAAAATTTTCTCGCTATAATCTATAATACGGGATAAGTAACGGGTATGTTGTTTTGCAGCCAGAATTGCTGATATCCGTTTTTAAACTGAACCTTAAGTTCTTCGATTGTACTTAGTTCAGTCAGTTCCTCTTGTATTATGATATTTGTTTCTTCTATGTCACCATATAGGTTAATTATTCACGGTGGTATTACCATAGTCAAAACATCCTCAAACCCAGTTTCAAAATCTAAATAGAGAGCATTTAAATGTTGAACGTTGGTTGAAACGTTGTTTTCCTGGCATTTTGTCTATGACAAATTGGGGAACTGGGAAAATTTGCCCCGTGCAATATTTTGTTTTGTTAGTTTAACTCTGGGAAGCAACGCTGATAAGATGGACTTTCTTTTAATCAAATTTAGACTGTCGCCTTGTAACTGCAAATTAACTATATTAAATTTGGTAAGCAAATTTGTTATATAGGCGATGTCAGTTTTCCACTTCATTAAATTGTCTTTTAAAATCTTATCTTTAGTATCCAGAAATTCTAAAATAGTCTCAAAAAATGCAAAAAATCTTGTCAAACATAAGCCTTTCGACAGCCAGCGTACTTCAGTGTGAAGGAGTATTTGATGAAAGTCATTCTCTTCACACAACTGCGCAATAACCGCGTATTCAACGCGTTGCTTCGGATTCGGTTTATTGCGTCAATGATTATAATGATAATTGAAGGGATTCATGCAATCTAACACTCAAATTTTTGGCAACTAAATGTTGTCGATGGATGACGCAGTGTATTGCTAACAGTCCTGATAACGCTTAACCATGACAGGTGCTCCATCTGTAACTACTAATATTATATTTGAAGAAGGGATTGCTTTTTCAATGAAGTAATCCTTCAAAACATGAAATATTGATTCACCTTTAGAGTCGGTTGTCAAAGTTCTTGCAAAGAGCAGTTTTTTGTAGATTTATTGATTCACAATAAAACGAACAAATGCCAATAATAATGCTGCATTACCAGGTAAAGTTGACTCATTCAGTTGTATAGAGAAACAATAATAACAAATTGTTATGCGATTTATCTTTACGTACATTTGACTGTCATGGTTCCACTTTAGTAATAATACAAAATTTTAATTTTAATATAGAGAAGTATGTACAGTGCAATATCCATAATCCGAACTTCTGTAATCCAAACATTCCAGTAATCCGAACTGGCCCACAGTGTAACGACCAATGGACAAAAGTACAATTTTTTTACTTTTTTTGTTATTTGGTAAGATGTATGTATTTATAATAGAATAATAAATGCCTAGCAAGGTCGTAAATAAGTAAATATTGACACACATACATATTTATTTATGTGACCGGCCAAAATATGTAGTTTAATTCTAAAATATTTTTTTTAAATATCTTTCCTGTATGTAAACATTTAAATTCTATAAAAAAAGAAACAAACAAATGAGAGTCTTCCAAAGTGGTAACATATTGTATGTTAATATTGAAATACATACGTAATATGTATGTACAATTGAAGGGTTTGGTGCAAAAAGGGTACAAGTGATTTTTTTACATTTTTGATTCAAACGCATATATGTCAAGTTAAACCTACCCTCTGTTAGTACAAAAAAGATACAAGTGCATTTTGATATTAGCAGTGACATTTTTAGAGAAGTAGCATAACACACTAAAGTAAAACCGCACAGTGGTATTTGCAAAAACGATAATAAAGGCACTAACTCAAATTGTCAACTTATACACTTATACCCTTTTTGCACCAAACCCTTCAATTGTCTTTTTTTTAGATTTTTCCGAAAACATTCCATAATCCGAACATCTCTTTGCAGCAATTAGTTCGGATTACGGAGATTGCACTGTAATTATAACAATTCCTAAAACTTTAAAAAAGAAACTATTGAGGAGTACTAGTGTAATTTTGCATGATTTGAATATTAAACTATTAATAACTGAAGTCATCATTGGCGTAATTTATATATCTTTGCAAACTACAAGTACAAAACTAAAATTTAATAAAAAATAGTGTACTTACTTTTCTCCGGCCTCTCAAACAAAATAACACTGATCCACTATAATTTGTGTGATAAACTACCAGTTTATATGTTTTTTAATATTTTCTTAGCACTTTCCTTTTCAAGATTTAGGAAACGAATAAACATATTTGTCTCGCATTTGTATTTATAGAGTGACGAATTGAACAAGTCAGTGCAAGTCCGCGAAGCTCTGAGACTGCGCGTGTGCTTGTAACAAGATGATACTGGTATATTATTATGTGCAGGTTTTTACAAGTTTAAAATGCATTGCGACCACAAAGCGAATGCCTACATCCTACAACTTACACAATTTTTATAAACATATATAATAAATTCTTTACTTCATAGGTACTTTAAGAATTAATGTATATTTTTTATATTATAAGATAGTATAATGTAAGTAAATAGGTACTATCAGTGTATGTTGAGATCCATTGTCGTGGACCCCCATTTTCATTTCATGGACTCCCAAATTTTTTTTCGCTAACGCAGACCCCTTGCAGGTTGTCATAGACTCCTGGGGGTCGATATAGACCACTTTGGGAATCACTGATGTAGATAATCAAAAAGCTACGAGAAAAAGTCAAAAGATTTTTAAAGTTGCAGAAAAAGTGTAGAATATTTTAGGAGAAATAATAACATACAATTGCGTTTCTAATAAAGAAAACATCAATCAGAGTCAAATAAAAATGGAAGAAAATCCTTTCTGTGTGGCAAAACTGATAATTTCACTTCGAGTGCAGTCAACAAGAAATACATAGCAATGTTTAATTTTATAACACTTTGCAGTAAGTTTTTGATTATAATTTGTTCGACGTCAAAGCCAAATTTTCCCTATCTCTAAATGTTAGAATATGTCACCGTAAAAAGTAGCCGCTATTTATATATTTTTTATTTATTAGACTTGCATTGTGTTGAGTGGTAACTTTTGCTATTTAAATACAAATGTGCCAATTACATCTGGAAAACCATTTTTTGCAAAATCTTGTTGAATATTTTCTTTTCTTTCTCAGTGGGCTATTGAATTGATTGTGTCACCAAATTACCAAGAAAAAGTATATTTTGTAACTATTTAGTGCAGTATGTTATAGGTAACGTAGAATCTATCAGCCACGTTTCAGAAGTTAGCTATTTCATGTTCTACATAACAATCAATTGCAATTGTGGTCTTAATAAAAATAAATTTACCATAATGTCTTTTAAAATTGTTTTGTGCAAATGTAGTTTAAAGACTATCATTTAAATCCCGGCTTATACAAAAATGCTCAAAAAATTCTTGATCTGTGTATGAAATAATTGTTTTTTCTAGAAAAAAGAAACATTAAAAAAGTCATTTAATATCTATCCACGAAACGTTAGTATACAACTTACTAATGTAATTTTTATTATTCACTTTAATATTGTTCAAGATTAATTTTAATTCACCATCGTCACTACTGCTTGCAGAAACGTTACTATCGCGTTCTTATTAGTTCATTTTACACAACTCCATTTGTACATTAACTGAAGATTCAATTTCCGACAATCTCGACAACAACGCTAGGTAAACTTTTTGTATTATTTTTTGAATGTAATGTAATTGCCATGTTTAAAATAATATTTTATTATTCTTAAAGTCTTCTCCACAGTATTCTGTATTTTTTTAATATTTTATTTTAAGAAAATACACATGTTTCACTAATAACAATTAGCATCGTCAGTATATATAATTAAAAACTAAAATTAAAACATTGGAATATAAATAAAGAACACTAACCGAATAAAATAGTTAACAAATTATAAATTAATATCAATTAAAAGTATTTGACAATTTAATACAGTCGACTATATTTAAAAAATTAATTTAAATAAAGAAAATAGAAAAATATCAAAAGAATAAAAAAATGAAAAGAATAAAATAAAATAATATTCCATTTAATTCGTGCTATCCCTTTTCTCACAAAACTGCTGCTTTTCGTTTGTACTTTCATAGACTATTTTCTATACCTTTGTCACTTTTTAATTTTGCTAAGGAACACAAAATTATAAATCAAATTGGTTTAAATAATGGTTATTCTATTCAATTAATCAATAGTATTTTTCACAAAGTTCGTATAAAACATTTATTCAAAAATTTGATCAATTTTTCTACTAATAATGAAATGGTTTTTAGATCTCTTCCATACTTTGGTCACTGTTTTCAATTTCTGCAAAAACTTTTTAAAAAACATAACATCAACATTTCATTTTCGACACAACATACTTAAATTATTTTTAGTTAATAATAAAGATCAAATACCAATTTTACATAAATCTGGAGTGTATAAACTTACTTGTTCTTTTTGCAATTCTTCATATATTGGTCAAACAGGTAGAAAATTCAAAACGAGACTAAATGAACATTTATATTTATAAATAGATATTTAAATACAAATAATTATAACACTAACTCTGCTTTTGCCAACCTTATTTTATGTTCAGGATATTCATTTTCTTCAGATTTGAATATTAAAATTTTACATGTATGTAATAAAGGATCTCTTCTTAACTCATTAGAGACTCTTGAAATTAATAGAATTTCTAACAATGATTCTATAAATTGTCTAAATGAAATATTACATTTGAATCCCTCAATTCTTCTCAGTTCAAGATTATAGTTTTATTTTATTCTTTTCATTTTTCTATTCTTTTGATATTTTTCTATTTTTTTTTATTTAAATTAATTTTTTAAATATAGTCGACTGTATTAAATTGTCAAATACGTTTAATTGACAATAATTTATAATTTGTTAACTATTTTATTCGGTTAGTATTCTTTATTTATATTCCAATGTTTTAATTTTAGTTTTTAGTTATATATACTGACGATGCTAATTGTTATTAGCGAAACATGTATATTTTCTTAAAATAAAATATTAAAAAAATACAGAATACTGTGGAGAAGATTTTAAGAATAATAAAATATTATTTTAAACAAGGCTCCACTTAGAGCAATGAACTAATTCACCAATATGAATTGCCACGTTGTTTTCTTAGCACCGTGTACTTCTACGTGTGGCTTATATACTTTACCTGTAAGGGCTAACATCTGCAAGTCCCCTTTCCGTAGAACGACAATTCCTTAAGCAATTCTGGAAATTACTCAAAGAGAACATCGAGCACCACCTTAAAGAAAATTAAATAAATCATCAACTCGGTTTCTTTTTACTTACCATATCTGTTATGTTTGTACATCTTCGTGAATCACTAATCTGACACGACATCTTGTAATTAACTAGATTTTAGGTGAGCCATTGAGAAAACGTTTTCTTAAGGATAACATTGGATTTGGGTAAATCAACTTTTAAGTATTTGTATTCGATGTCATTAAAGTGTTTTCACCATAACCTCTATCATTCTTAAAACGATTTGTTCGATTGCTCAATTGTAGTTTACTTTTGTCGCACGCTGTTCATTATTAATTTAAGTAATCTATAATGAAGTTTATTCGTCATTGCCTTTCACAAGTGTTGTAAGCTGCCGTTACTTCCGGCGTTGCTATTATACCACTGTACTGGTAATCAAACTGTTCGCACCTAGTTCTCCCACACATCAAATTTTATAAAACTAATAAAATGGCTACAATCAAGATATTACTGTTTATTACCAAATGTTCTGAACTTAAAATAAGTGCTAAACAACAATAAAAAAAATTCGAACGTTTTACGGCTTTGCCTGGTAAGAAATAAAAATCTACTACACTACAGAAATTATCAGCAAAACTTAATAAATCATTAATTAACACAATAAAGCAATCCAGAAAAAAAATAACCAATAAAACTACTCCGCTACTACATATAATAAGAAAAATTACTTACCGAAGTTCGTCTGATTCGGTCTTCCCATAGCTATGAGAGCGCATCTAGGTTAAAATGATTAAATACTACTCATGCACTAAATAACTAAAGCGTAGCTACAAAAAAAATTAACCGACAGATTTTTTTTGCTTGGATCAAAGAAAAAAAAACAAAGCAAAACACAAAAACAGGCACAAGGGTAGAGTATGTATTTACTTAGAAGCAATGTACTAATGTATAAGCAAAACATAACCAAAATAAATTAAAAGTCTTAAGGTAGGCACAAGCGTAAGTTACTGGCAGCATCATTACTTAATAGTGCATAAACAAGCATAGACTAAAACATTGAAGTGCTAATTAACTATTATTTCACATTTACACTATTTACAAGAAAAGAAACCCGTTTTAGAAAGCTACGATTAGACTCGTGCATCTAACCCTTTTAACCATCGATGTCACAAATTAAACGAAAATCTTACGGGTACCCTCTCGACTAAACATTAGAACGCATAGTTTTCCAGTGGCTTCAGCCTTGTAGTAGGAAATACAATACATAATCTTCCACAGTATATGATAATCCTTAGTTAACAAACGAAAGTATAAAATAATTTGCTAACTACCAAGTGGGTCGTTGGTTACGGCATAATCTTCAAAGATGATAATTTTCTATTGTTTTAAGTTCACAAATAAGAACCGTGTCAAGGCCTTAATCTGTGTCTTTTACAAAACCCCAAATTTGCAAAATGTTTGCTCCACTCGAAGCGAAGAAGGAAGGTTCCCGCACCGACTGAAAAATAACTAACCTTTGTCTTGTTATTTCGTTTTTCATTAGCGCTTAATTTTATTAATTATTTTATTCATTTGTTGATATTTTATGATGTTAAATTATGAATTTGTTCTGTTTATTAAAATAAGAGTCAGCATTGTTTAGACGTTATTTAGTGCCGACAGCCTGACTCATATTTGTTATACTCAAGTGCGATGATTACGGTCACTGGTTGTAATCAAGTAATCACCGTGGTTTTTAAGAAATTTAATTAATAAATGTTTTATCAAACCAAAATAGCGTCAAAATTATAAATTAAATTAAAACATTTATTTGTTGTTTTTACGATTTAGCATATTTTTACCAGTCATTTTCTAATGCGTCAATTTTATTTTATATTTTATTAAAAACATCAAATAAAGAATAATTATTTTTGAAACGTGTAGTTTATTTTTGTGAATTTTTATTTCTATTGAGTTTAAATATTTACTATAGGATGTTAATCAAAAATATACATTACATCTTCTGTAATTAAGTGTTTCTAAACCTTCCATTGTGCAAATAAAACTGAGATAAAATATAAAAAATAAACAAGAAATTAACTAACAAGTACTTTTTTTCAAAATAAATACGTCAATAAGTTTGTTAGTTTTTTAACATGTATAACTAATACAAATGTTTGATAACTATTTTGCTACAATTTATTCAACATGTAAAACCATATGCTCTGCTTATTTCGAGATGTTTAAAAACTTAAGTCGTATGGATAATAATTTTAATGTGCTTTTTATATCAATTTAGTTTGATCTAAAACTAGTTATTATCTTAAATTTTTCTGTTGTCTGAACTATTGTTTTGAACTATACACAAAATTGTGCTCTGTAACGAAAATTTTTATTTAGCGTATAATTTAATAATAATGATATAACTGTTGTTGCAAATGATGCATGAAATTAATAAAACAAACATTGTGTCATTGACGGTATTAATTAGCTGTCTCAAATAAAATAACCGTTTAATTATAATAACTCAAAAAATAACTACATTGCAATAAACAAGTTATATTTGTAATAATATTAAATAATAAATAATTTTTGTGTTATATACTTAAAAAGATGTCTTAACTATAAAAACAACAATCGGCAGCAAGTTCGTTTATAAACGCACGTTTATCCGCATTCTGATTTCTGAAACTATAGGAACCATAAAGTCGATTAAATGGGGCATATTGTGCACTTTCCATGCAACAAAAATAACAGAACAAAATAATTTATTTAAAACGCGTTTAAAGTTCAGATTGCATGATCTGTGACAATTATAAAACATGTAGTAATAGCAATATTTTGTAAATTTAGTTTAATAGAAGTAAAAAAGACTAACGTTTGTTTGAATGTATTAAACAATGTTGCTTGATGTGAAGTAATAACATTCTGCTGAACTTTCATTGTTTATTATTTTGAAATGAATATACACAACGTTTCGATTGCTGTGGTATCTGCAATCGTCATCAGGTGAATACTGACAAACTTAGAAACTACTGGAGCTTATATACTAAAGACATGTTTGATGAAGCGTTCAAGCGTACAAAATCAATTTAGCGTAGCAGATTAATTAACAAAATTGCTTAGTCAAGTTTAAGTTGTTTTAGAGGTTCGATAAGTGGTTTCCATATGTTGCTTATCTCGACACTTGGTTATTTTGAAATGAATATACACAACGTTTCGATTGCTGTGGTATCTGCAATCGTCACCAAGTGTCGAGATAAGCAACATATGGAAACCACTTATCGAACCTCTAAAACAGCTTAAACTTGACTAAGTAGTTTTGTTAATTAATCTGTTACGCTAAATTGATTTTGTACGCTTGAACGCTTCATCGAACATGTCTTTAGTATATAAGCTCCAGTAGTTTCTTAGTTTGTCAGTATTCACCTGATGACGATTGCAGATACCACAGCAATCGAAACGTTGTGTATATTCATTTCAAAATAATAAACAATGAAAGTTCAGCAGAATGTTATTACTTCACATAAAAAAGACTAACTTGACTGTATTTATAACCAACAAGTTTTAAGTACATTTTATGTTATTTGTTATTTAAATTTCTGTGGCGAATTATTTACCTGTTTTAACATTACTCATCTAAATGGCAACAACTGTTGCATTTTAACGAATTTTAAATTTATTTGTTTTTACGCAAATAACCACTTTAAACTCTTGCAATGTTGCCGCTAGTAGTATTGCTATTTTTATACAATGCTAGTATTTTTAAAATTTTTAGAGTATATATTAAAGTACTAAATAAAACAAGAAACGAACATAAAGGTTGGTTTATTGCTGATGCAAACCGCAAATTTCAAAGAAAATTAGTAGATAAATACAAATTAAAACATATACATTTAGCAACAACGTAAACAAAATTACTGGTGCTGTCAATTTACACAAAACAAGCGAACTGAAATCTAACTAACAATCTAGCAAGTTAAACGATGGTGCAGCGAAATGTTACTAAATTAGTTAAAGCGTTAATAAATGATATTTAAGTACAATTACTTTAAGATTGGTAAGCTTGTAAAAATTTAATTTGTGATTATATTACGCAGCAACCTGATATTTAGTTAACATACTATTTAGTAATTTAATTAAAATACAATTTATTAATTTTTTTTTTAATTTGTTGCAACAGCGCGATTGCAGATAATATTTTTCAACACATTTCTTTACAACGTAGACGTGTAAAGAGTATGTAAACTGTTTATCGTCAACATTGTTTACTAAAATCAACCAAAAACCCGAATAAGAACTATTCACTACAAATTGGTTCAATAATGCAATCGGCAAAAAATAAAAAATTAAACGATTCAGAATTACGATCTCTTTAATAATTAGACAGAAGAAATCACTCTGCTACTAACTTTAAAAAATATTTGATATATAGAGAACAGTTATTTATCTAACACAATCAGCTTAGTTTAAAAATATATTCTAAACTTTTGTTGTTTGTATCGGTTTATTTTAGGCATTTTGCAAACAACCAAAAATGATAAGCAATGAAACTGACTTTTTTTAATTCGTTTTAAAAATCTATAGGTTTTTGATACTATTTAGAAACAACCAAAATAATCAATTTTGAATTTGCATTTGATGACTAACCTATTGTTTGTTTTCTTTTTGTAAAGATTCTGTTTCGATCCAATTCAACAAACGCAAAACATTTTTTTTACTTGCACATTTTAGAGATTTAAGCTTGATATGTTTTTTGAATCTTTTTACTTATATTACAGAAATTAAATATATATTTAACTCTTTAAATATAATACACGTAATAATATCACAAAAGCTTATAACAAAATTTATATAATTATGAAATGAATATTCTTTGTAATTATATAGTTACGGTTATCAAACGATGTCTTCAAGTAACAATAAGCGAGTTATTCGTACGTATGTAGTTATTTTTTTAATGTCGAATTATTACTTATTTTAAACCAAAACGATTTAGGTTTTCGATGAATGCACTGTTTTTTTAAGCAAATGTTAAACATGTTTTTTTTAAATTTATGTTTTAAAAAATGCAGGAATGAGGACGATTGCTTTTAGGCAGATTTAAACCATTTTAAAACAAAAATAATAACAAACGTCAGGTTTTTGTAGTTTTATTACACAATTATTATCATCAGAACTTAATATTTGTAAGTAAAATTTTTAAATAGTGAAGACAGAATGTATGTAAGTACAAAGAACGTTATTGCGTCCGTCTATATACTATAAGTAAATAATCAATAATTAAATTATTAAATGTTTAAAAAACTATATAATCCTTTATGAATAATAAGATTTTAGTTGGTTTGCACCAATAGATTTTTGGTAATGGTAAATTTAAATTGAGAAATATTTAAAATATTTCAAGGGTATCAATTCATAATCCTATTACGATTCTACTTCTTTTTCAAACATAAATACGTGTTAACGCTTTTATATGTACTTATCAATAAATATATTTTTTTAAACAGATGGTCTTTTGTTGTCAAAATTTAAATAGGCAGTTTATTATCGGTTATCGTCGCGTAAAGAATAAATCGAGTCGGGTACGTGTTTGTGATTTATTTAACGTCAAGCATAACACTTATGCAAGATTTATAAAAGTAGGAAACTCATTTTTTTGTGTTCAAATTGGAATAACTTTTTAAAGAAATAATAATATTAAAAAAAAACATAAATAAATTCTATTTGAACTGAGATAAAGTGATTTTCTTGAGTAATGCGGATTTGCTTGCTTTGTTGCATTTATCGTTTCAATCAATTTATCGTCTATTTTAACATCTGTATTATTATTTTCTTAAGAGTTAAGACTTAATGGTTTCGTACTTTTGGTAAACGTTTTAGTAAATTTACAGTAACGTACAATGAGTTCTTTTGATTTTGTTGTAATTTAGATTGCTTTAAATTCACATTTGTTCAATTACAATTATGATTATATAGATATTGTTTTTAGCAAATTTTTTGTGATTTTGTTTATTTTGTTGAAAAATAATTGTCATTTAAATAAACAAAACGTTGTGTATTTAATAATTTGTTTTACGTTATCTTTCATTTCTTGAAATTTTGCTAATAGTGTATAGGTAGAAATTAAAGAACGTGATCATAGTCTAAGAAATAAACCCAGCATATTAGCGTGCAATAAACATTTTAATCTTATAGGTAAATATATAAAGTACCTATCTTACGTTTTTACGTTACACTTTCTTATTTACGCTTTACGTACTGAAATCTCAAAACTCTTTTAAGTTTAATTATATATGTATTTTGTTTTCGTAAATGGTATATAACAGTTATTACTGTCTCTACTTATGATTAAACAACCGATAAAAAGTTATAGAAAACAAGACCACATTGAAATTTGTAAAATAAATTAAAGAATAAGAAAATGACAGTGGCAAGTATGTATCTTTGGCTTCGTTTAAAATTAGATATATAAATAACCCTTATATTAAAGTATTTACAAAAAATATTACATTAATACGTATTTTTGGTTAATTTGAATGTTTAGTGGTTGCATAAAAACAATAAATTTATTTACACAACAGTATAGTTAACGGGTAACTTCCGGGACAATGCCAATTTTGAATGAATTATTATTATTAAACACATATTTTTAAAATAAAATTTTTTTTTATTTTTTGTTATCGTTTCTTTAAGAATATTAACTATTAATAAATCAATTATTATAAAAACAATCAAAAACTGAATCATACAAATATGAACAACTTTATTTAGCAATGTTAATCAATCAACTTGTCATTAATCATTCTCAAAAATAACATTGGAATTTATTAATTATTTTAAATAAGGCGATTATTTGGTTAGCCTTTACATACTGAAGTTAACACCGCACTATTCACTTTTGTTATTTAATTAAAAATTAATGGAAGATATAGGAAATAAAAATTTATAAAATTAGAAAATTACTTTTCTTTATATTTAATAAACAGACTACTACTTCAATATGAAATATTTTGTTAATATTCATTGATATAACTCTGTAACGTCTGTTGCATATATTTACAAGTTACTTCGTAATTTGGTGTAAGGTAAAAATATAATGCATTTTATTTATTTACCTGGAATAATAAAATATTTATTGCATGCTTATAAGGTTGTTTTTTTTAGACTGTGACTACGTCTTTCAACTTTTACCTGGACATTTTCACTGTTCATGACTGCACAAAAATCATGCGGTTAAACTTAAAAAAAAACATTTTGCTCGTTGCTCAACAGAGAAAGAGTAGGTTAAATCATAAAAAATGAATTAAAAGTTTAAATAATTCCCGACACAAAAAAAACACTAACAATTTCAAAACAAAAAGTTTTTGTTTGCTTTTTAAGTTTATTATAAGTACTTAGTAATATTTTGAATAAAACGTCGTTGCGTCGGGGAACAGCAGGCTAAAGAAGTATTTTTGTTATTGTTGCTAGGTATAATTTATAAATCTCTTCTGTTTGGTGTCTAGATACAGTACTTGTATTAAAATTTTATATTTTATCATTACCAAACTTTTTTTAAATTTGTATTCTAGTTTAATTTTATTTAATTGGTGACGTTATAAACGTTACACTACACGACTTGATTTTTTGATAACAAAATGACTATTTTCAGCTTGGTATGGTAACGGCGTTTCTAATTTTATTGGTGGTCCGATCGACATCCGCTCAAATAAAAATTGTTCCTCCGCACCTGTCTGTAAGGTTTCATAATTTTCGGTGACGTAATTAATTCCTAGAAGACCAATTAATTAAGAAACACAGGAAGTCAAAGTCTGACGTCGAGTTTTAGTATTTGCTTGTATTCACTTGTTTGTTTTACAATTTCTTATTGGTTCCCGTTCTTACTAACACATTTCAAGCCACAGCACATCACAAGTAGCTTGAAATTAACAGAAATTAAACGGTGGTAAAGTGACGCTATAATTTAACTTCGTTTTAGTATTAACAGATAACGCTTGCTGCAACCGCCGCTAGATAATAGGATTTCTATTTTCAAAGTAATGGGATAACCGCATGTAATTTATATGAAGACTTTTATTAGACAGTATAATTTACTCTTTTTAGGTCTTTTTATGTAATTACATGACTTAGTATATGTATTTGATTTTTTTTCTTAATTATTCTTACAATCTCTATTAAACTACTTAAGGTAATAACAGCACTGTAAATAACTACGTTCGAGAGTGTATTATCAAACCAATTTGATTCAAAATAAGTATAAAATAAATAAAAAGAAAACCATAAATAAATAAGCGAAATAGTTAAACTACATTTGCATACTGTTAAATAAACAAAATTAAAAAAAATTAACAAAATACGTCAAGACAAAATTTATAAACTAAAAATGTTATAATTTAACAAAATGAATAAAAAATGAAACTATATAAATTGATTATAAATTAACACGGTAGAACATACGTAAATTAAAAAAAAAGTAGGTAATAAACAAAGGCTTTGCAAGACGTAAATAACTTAATAACATAAAATTATTAATAATTAGTAAATAAAACATAGACGCAAATCTTGTTTAGCTTAATTTAAACATGAATGATTTCTTTTTATGGGATATATTGTTCACAAGCAGCGAATAAATCACGACACCAATGTTTTATTTATTTGATGAAATTACAAAAGTATACAGTTAAATTTAAAATTTATTATTTAAAACCTTTAGTTATCATAATTTCATTTTCAATACAATTTTTGCAACAAACGGAAATTATTAATGACTTGATTAATTTTGCTTCCTGGTAATTCTTGTGAGTGAACTTGAGCCCAAGAAACAAAACGAAATTATTTAAAACATGAACGGGACGTTGAGAAGTAAATTAACTGCAGCGATAATAACTTAAAAACGCATAATGCAAACATTAACACAACACATTAACATTATCGGTAGCTGATTTCGTATAAAGAAAATTGGTGCATCCAAATATTTTAAATTGGAATATGTTTGAAATTCCTAACACATAACTTTACAATAATATGGTAGAACCCCCATCACGTCACGCGCTCATTCTGTATTTGTGATTGTTACCGTCGGGTACTTGCTAAGTAACTTTCGTTCTCAAACAAATTTTTGTCACAGAAAGCATCGGCTTTCTTTATTGTATTTAAAAACCATAACAGACATTTGTTAAAGATACCAAAGAAACAATTGAATTGAACAAAAATGCAACTAGAAAACATTACGCACAATACGTTCCACAAAAAAAAGATTGTTCTCATTGATGTCAGCAAAAAAGTAATAATCCAAATGTCTAACATAAACCGAACTTGCTTAAAATTAAAGCAATATTAAATTACAATCTAAATTTTTAGTACTGGAATAAAATATTAACGACTGATAGAACTAATAAATTAAAATAAAATTTTAGTATATAACATTAATATACTTAAATGAACTCAAGTGCATTTGTACTCAATAAATACTTGTAAAATAAAATCAAAATCAATATGAATTTAAGTATGTCAAATAACTTTAAACTTACAATGAAAAATTGTGTTAAAATACTACTTACTTCTAATACCTTGCAGTTTGGCAACAAGTATATATTATCTATTTATCTGTAATCTATAACCATTTCCGTTTTTTCTTCTTTAGAATATAAAAAACATCTAATTATTGCGTTTTTAGTTTGGACTAAGTTAAGTCGTGGTTATCTCTGTGTGTTATTTTTGGCACTTTGTGTATACGGTGCGCAGCAAAAGTATGGAATAATAAATTTATCTTGGTCTTTGTCAGGATTATCAAAAAATGGTTTGACACGTCAAATTAATTTATTTAAAAAAATCTATTTTAAAAATGATTTCATTTTTTTTAAATAGCAACTCCCCATTTTTGTATTAGTTTTGTATAGCTTATCAAATTCTAATTTCAGAAATATATACATACGCTTCAATTGAATAATTTAGAGATATTAAATTTTTAATACCGTTAAATTATCGCCTATGTAAATTACTAGTTTTAGATTAGGTAAAAATGATTGTGGTGCTTAACTATGATAGTGTGCACGATGTTTTTCGGTAAAATTGTTAGTTTTATATTGAAAATCAATCAAATAATACCATGGTTTGACGATTGTCAGAAAATCAAACTGAAATTTTGATTATTAGGGGCTGTGGGGCCAGAATGCGTACGCAAGAAAAAGTATGTAATTATTTTAATGAAAAGTATTGTGATGCACATAACATATTACTGAAGCAACAAATATAAGGTATCAATGCACGCAAAAAAAATCTAAAAGTTGGACGACGTTTACTTTAAGAAGATACTGCTATTAGCGATTCAAGATAATCCTCATGTGTCTTCACGAGTTGTTGCAAAAAATAATTATATTTCACAAACTTTTGATTTAAGAAAATTGAAACGTTACAAGTGGCATCTATACAAACTGACATTAGTGCAAACTACAGTTTTGCAAAGAACTAATGAATATTTTTAATGTGGATGGACAGTTTGCGAGTTTTATTCAGTGACAAAGCAGTTTTTCATTTAAGCGGAACCGTAAATAAAAAAACTGTCGCGATTAGTCGGACTACAACCCTGATTAGATGATGGAAATCTATACACAATTTTCTAAAAAAATTAATTCTTGGGCCGGAATAATGGGTATTAGAATTAGTGAACCCATTTTTATTGACGGATTATTAACAGATCCAAAATATTTACAACTCTTACGTGATGGTGTTATTCCGGCATTGGCTGTGCTTTATCCGAGTAATGATTCCAACGCACCACGTGAAACATTATGGTAGCATCAGAATAGGGCTCCACCCCATTATTGTCAACAAGTACGCGAATACTTTAATGATATATTCTCAAACAGATGGATTAGTCAACGAGGATTTATTGAACGGCTGGTTCGATCTCCAGATCTGACTCCACTGGATTTATTTCTTTAGAGGTATATAAAAATTAAAGTGTATTACAATAAACCAAAGAGTATCCAATATTAGGTCCAAAAACCTTACAAAATGTTTGTTTCGAATTTCGAGCGCAATTGGCGTACTGCCAAAAAGCAAATGGATTCTAATTTGACCATTTACTTAAAATTTTAAAAAGTTGTTTAAAACAAGCTTATTTTGTTTTGTACTAACTTATTTAAAGTTAAATGAGTTAGTTTAGTTTAATTGTCACATCATTGAAACCTTTACCTGTTTCCTGAAGTTAAATATTTAATACCTTCAAAACTATTCAACTGAAAAGCATGTGTGTATACATTTCTGAAATCACCACGGCACTAAATCCACGTTTTACCAAATAAGAAGACGAAAAAGCAATCAACAACTTCTGTACAATACCCATAATGCCAAATATAAAATTGGAATCTGTTTTTGTAACCAGAAATTGTCGTATTTGTTGTTTAAACATTGGTTTCAGCTTCTCATTTGTGGATAATGCAATAAGTTGTTCTTGTATGAGTATGTATTCATTTGTATTTGTGCTCTGAATTTGACTAGCTGCAAAAAGATTCAACACCTAGTCGGGAATATTCAAGTGAAGAATGTCTTCAAATCTTTAGTTAAAGCATCTTCATCTCTATTTTGCAATTTTGAAAGATTTGGTAACTGAGAACATTCTTCTCTTCCCAAATTTTTGTTTGTACAACAAAACTTTTGCAACAAACGCAGATATTACACTTTCAGCTTTGAATAAGTTTAATGTGTCACCTTGTAGTTTTGTTAAATCTGGAATATAAATCAGTCATATAAGCGATGTTATTTTTTGAGATAATTAAATGGTGCCGCAAATCATTGTATTTACACACCATGAATTCTAATGCGGAGTCAAAGAGCGAATAGAAACGATCCAAACATGCACTTTTAGATAACTAACGTATTTCTATGTTAAGTGGTAAACGATTATAGTCATCATAATTTTCCAAACAAAATTGTTAAATTGTTAAATTAATAGTCTCTCATTTCAAACATATTTTTTGATTTTATTAACTGCTCTAATGACATAATGGAGTGATTCATGCAAACGATGTCGATGACTGACACAATGTATCAATAATACATTTGGTATAGCTTGTTTTAAGTATGTCAGAAAGCCTCGGTGCTGTGCTACCGGAGCACCGTCAGTAGCAACGGGGATATTAGTCAAGGGTACAACTTTGACTTCAAAAAATCTTATTAATTTAGTAAATAAAGTTTCACTTTTTGTACTGTTAATTATAATAATTTTTTTATGAAATGCGGCAATGTAACCCTTTCTTAAATTAATTACTTAAGATGTAAATATAAAATTGTATGTAAATGTCACATATTGTGTAGGTACTCATTGTGCACCAATTAACTTTTCAAGAAAAATAAATAATTCACAAATTAAGTAACAGAATATAATAATACAGTAATACCAAACGTTTGCAAATTTGCTTATTCGCGGAAGTAAACAAAATAAACAAAAATATAAAATAGTAAGCTATAACTTTTAGGATGCATTTATATTGTATTACAAAACCCAATATGTCTAACTTCTTTTACAGAATTATTAATAATATATTTTTCAGAAACATATCTGTGTTAGAAAAACTTATATTAAATAGGTTTTTAATAAAAAAGAAATCCTTAATCAATGTTAAGAGATCACTATACTGATAACTGTGATGTATAATTTTTTTAGTCTATTTAAACAAGAGTATAGCCTTGCATAAATAAATTTAAATAAAATAGAGATATCAATTTTATTCAAATATACTTACGTAACGAAAGTACGCTATATGCATCACAATACAAAAAATTATACTTATTTTTGTCTAAGACTAGGAAAATTAGTTGTATGCATTTTACATCATACATAACACAGAACTAAATTGTTGATTAGATGAACGACTCTTTTCTAGTTCATATTATAGACTAGTTGGTGCAGGTAATGGCTGTCTTGCCTTTCTGTATAAATCTGTATAGAAAGGCCTGACTCACCGCGATCCTAATATTACTTGTATTTTATGCAGGACGTAAAAATCGCTAATAGTTTATTTATTGTTATTTATTTTAGCTTCCATATTAATAAAAATGTGTCACAATTTTTTAATCTTATATTAAACCTTGCGCGAGTCGTTGTTTACAGACTCCCAAATCAATTTTAATTTTTTACGGACCCCTGAACGGAAACTCTAAAAATTTGTAGGGACCATTTTGGGAACTACTGATCCTGACGTATTATATTTAATGTTAGATGTAACTGTCTGTTTAAGTGTAGTATTGGAACGTCTACTTTTTTTGTAATCTTGTGTAAGTATATGTAAAAAAAAGTTGTAATATATTATTTGATAAATTTTGTTACTACTTCTAACAAACTTTTAAATAAATAGTAGCCTGATAAAGTGCACACATCTGTAGCACAAAACGTTCGTTTAGAAGTTACCAAAAGTGGTTTTATTACCGCTCCTAACTTAAACTTAAAGTAACAAGAAACTTCGTAAATTAATCTAAGTATGTAAATGACTTCATAAAATCCAATAAAATTAATCTTCTGAAGTGGACAAACCAAAGTACCGATTTAAACCTGATAGAACATCTTTGGTAAAAACTAGATCCAGATTATTTTAAGTTTTGCGCATTTATTAATATTAAATAACAAGGTGCCAAAAATCTATACAGATTATTAAATTTAATTAATACTAAATAATTATTGGCGTATCAAATGTTTGTACAATAATACAATATAATTACAACAATTTAAACTTACGACTTGGTTAGCAAAAAACATGCAATCGACTGATTATTAAAATAAATTAATAATAGTAATATATTATTAAAAAAATGAAGATACACAAAATAAAAAATAGAAACTAAAACTGTATTATTTTTTATTTGCAAAAAAGATTGCAATTTTAAAAACTGCAAAATTTGAGATATGCACTTCTTCTTTTTTCTAAATGTTTTATAAAATTTAAATTCAATGTGCAATTATTTATGATCGCGCATCACAAATAACACGTGCTCAAAAATTTAAAACATCTCGTTTGCTGATGGATTTGCGTATGAAAAGCTTAAGAATATTAATATTAAGACGAAAGAGTTAAATTTGTATTGTGTAAAAAGTTAATTAACACGTACCTTTTACGAATTGTTTAAAGGCATTTATGTTGTGGGTTTTAATTTTCTTTTCAAAGAATGTTTCATTAGTTGAGTACACAAAACGTATTGTAACCAAGTAGAATTAAAGAATTAAAAGTTCTTTTAGTCATTTTTAAAACTCGTAGTAACTTACATTGAAAACTCTTGATAAAACAAATGTTTAGAGTTTAAAACATAACCTAGATTTTGTATATCCTGACGTTCTAAAAATGTGAAATATTAAATGAAACAAAAACTATTAAATCGTCTTAGTTTCACGACAAGCAACTTTTAATTTACCTATTGTCAAAATAAATAATAGTTTTACTAGATTCAACTTAATCACAAATTACCTGTTTTATTTTCTCTATCAAATCGCAGTAAACATTTCACTATGCAATTTAAATATGCAAAGTTAATACTACACTCAAAAATTTACATTTATCAGAGTTTTATAAATTGAGAGACAATATATTTTGCTAAAAGCGTTTAAATATTTTTTCAATTTGTTGTTTGCAGGTCAAGTGCGTACAAGTCAGATGGGGAATTGTCTTACAAAAATATCTGTATAAATAATAACAGATGAAGTATTTAACTTGACAATTAACGAAAACAGTTCTGCTTTTTGTAGTTCAACTACACGCTTACTGTCAATACAAACAAAATATTAATTGGTTTTGATAAATTAAGGACAGTAGAAATTATTAGCAATAATTAATGATTTATATAGTATAGTTATTAACTTGTTTTACTTTTTATAAATACGTATAGTATCTGCAATTGCTTATTAATTTTAAAAGTACAGTTTATCAAAAAAATACGTATTAATTTGATTAAACACAAAAAATATCACTTAAAAATTCATTTTCTATCAAGTTTCATCAAACAAAATTAACTTCAAACATTACTATTTTAAATTAAGTTTTAATTCAAATCAAAAAAATTAAAATAAGTTTTAGCAATTTTAACCACATAGGTTATTTAACATTTAATTAAAATCCCATTTGTTACTTAAACTAATTAATTAATTTAAGAAAAAGTGTGATTACTTGCATAAACTGTTAAAAAAGTAAACAAACTGATTTTTGTTAGTTTTTTTTACATTATGTGCGTTAGTGTAAAAAACCATTTAGATTCTTGCTGCTCAGAGAGTTTATAAAATGTACATACAAAATATTAGATGCGGTTTTATATCGTTTTTGCAATGATCTTGAAATTTGAAATAACGGTTTTTCGCCACGTTAAATCCTTCTTTCTTTCCAAGCTTAGAATTTGTTAGAATGCATTGGATTTAATGTAAAATTTACCTACAATTGCACCATTGAGATGTAAAAATATTGCGTAATTTATATTTTAATAAATAACTTTTAGTTTGAATGCGTTACAGTAAAAAATTATTAGCTATAATATCCCTAGCGCATTGATAATACCGAGATAAATTTGTCATAGAGACTGTTGAAAGCGTGTTTCTTGATTGGTTGAATTTTAAAAAATGCAATAAATTAAAATTTTTTTATTGGTTAATTCATTATAGTAAAAAATTATCATATGTAATATCATAAGTGTTTGTAAAATTATCGATAATGGAGACACCTTATTGACGGAAACGAAAAATGTGTTGCTTAGTAATCACCCGAGCGTGAAACGATTACGTTTTGGCAACACATTTTGGGTTCTGTTCAGGTGTCGAAGTTTAGTTAATTTTACAAAGACGAATGAAATTCAAATGATTATTACTCGAAAAAAGCAACAAAAATATTTATTGTCATATTAATTATTAGTGACGTTACAAAATAAGTCGAGCCAAAACGTGACATGGTTGACGTTTATGAATTTTTGAATTTGGAGCGTTTTCATGGTTACTTATCAACAGGTATACTTATCGCTGCAATTATATCTCTTCCGGTTGTGTTATTGCTTATTAATGCTCGTTTAATTGAAAAACGTGATTGAAATGATGTAATATGATTAGTTAATTTTAAATGAGGGTAATAATCATATGTAATATCATAAATGTTTGTAAAATTATCGCAAATGAGACACCTTATTGACGGAAACGAAAAATGTGTTGCCTAGTAAACGTAATTGAAATGGTGTAATATGATTGGTTAATTTTAAATCAGTGTAATAATCATTATAATTTTTTTATTACGGGGTGTATTGTAAATTTGATTTAAATATCAATTTGTGTTTGTTAAATAGAGTTAGTTACATGTGGAAATTTTAAGAAAATTATTTAGTTTGCTGCCGTTTTGAGTATGCTTTTTCCCAGATGGGAGTTTGCTAATACTCATAAGTCATGCATTTAATTTACAAAATAAAACAAAGTTTGCACTAATCTTAAAAAGTTTTTAATGCTTGACTAAATTTTTCTCTCTGCGCCGTAAATAAGAATTTTAGGCGAAACATTTATTAATTACTCAACTTTTTTCTGATTTAACCGACTTTGTGTCTTTCACTGTTTTCAATATCTCCATGCGTATTATTTTAAACTAAACACACTGTATAATGTTTCTTAAATGCTCAATATTAATTAAATTAAATGAAAAAGAATTTGGAAGATGTTTAAGGGAGATATTTGCGATAAAGTTCAACGCAAATCTTAAATCATTGTCAAATTTCGCTTTTACTTAATAATATGTTTAGTATACGTATAATATTGGCAACACAGTCGAGATTAACGCGCTAATAACAGAAATCATAATCAATTTCAAGAACTTAATCATACTATTTATAAATATTTACTTTTAGTTTACAATTTGCACAATTTATTGTCTTTCTTTGCACGGAACCAATTTGTAATTGACTGGATGCAATATAATAATTGGAATTCGATACTGAAATGTTTTCACAAGTACTTGTTGCACTTGCATTGGAAGGTAGTAACCCTTCTGACCTAATGAATTTTATACTATTTAGTCTAATTTTATGTATGTTTGTATAAAAAAATAGTGTATGATACACGAATTAAAAGTGATTTTATCGATACTGCCCTAGTAGCACAACCAGATTGGATCGAGATAGGCTATCAATATTGGTGCAACATTAAAATGTAACACTTTTATATATAGTATAAATATTGGCAACAATCTGTATTCTACATTAGCAACCAATATTTATCCTAGATCGGTGACCGATGTGTTGTCCACGTTGGTGACCTATCTAGGTTACATATTGTAAACCAACATCTATTTTAAATTGAAAATTGATAACTATTGTACATGGATAACCTATATTGGTTCTACATTGGTAACTGACATCTATTCTTTATAGGCGACCTGTATTTGTCCTACATTGACCACCAACGACTGTTCTACATTACAAACCAATCTTTATTTTATATTAAATAGATTAGTTGTTGGTAATAAATATTATAATAATTTAGTAACGTATATATTCTTTATTGTCTTCAAAAAATATTGACAATTTTTTTACATGTATTAAAATTATTTTCAGCAACAAATTAGATAAAAACAAGAAACAAAAATTATAGCTAATTAAATTTAAAATAAATCATTAATTATCATACAAAAACAATAATACATAAAACTAACTAAAAGTTATGATTATTTTTCTTCAGCGCAGCGGTTGCCATGAACATCAGTGATAAGATTTTCAAATACTTGTGTCTTGCACTTATTGGAATCGGCGTTCAACTCCAACTTTAACAAAAATGATTACTAAATATATAATTTTTAAAATATATTTGCAGCTTACCCAAAATAACTTCGTACATTTTTGTTGTACTTGAATATAAAGCTATCGCTTGGAGTTTTTTCGTATCGCTACAAAAAGAAAACAAAACCTCTTTCTAAAATCAGTAATTCCAACTTACCAATGTTTAATTTTTTTCGGGTCTTCTAAATCTTCAATATCTTTAGTTTTCATTGGCAGTTTATTGCATACATTAGCTTGAAACTGATAATTTACTCTTGAGTAGAAGCAATATTTAAAATTTCTGTAATAATTTAATTATTAAATTTGATATATTAAGTAGGTATTGGGATTTGTTTATTTTAAGACAACGAATTTAATGAATTAGCATTATTATAATGTTATTTATAGAATTAAATTACTGTTTTAAACCAAAAAATGTTTTTGTCAAAACCTAAGTAAACTCAAATTTAAAACTGCAAACAGAAAATTATACAATTAAAAATGAGATTTAATGTTATAATAAAAAAATTTACTTACGTTAAAACCAAGTATTTGCTACAAACAAGTTAGTGGCATAAGGAAAAGTGCGTATTAGACGAAGGGTACGAAAATACAACAATGGGATTATTTACAAGGGTTAAAACTGCGAACCAAAGTTGTCGACCTTGAGCAAACAACAGTTACTTAGAAGTAGTGAAATGCAGTTTTAAAAAAAATCTTGTATATTTTTATTATATTTTTTTAGATAATGAGTATTTCTTCTCAAATTGTGCATTATGACTTCTCGTGGAGTTACTGATTATTATATTAATTAGTTTAATCAGAAGCTACCTATAAAGAAAACTAAGTAGATATTTTTCATAGATTTTTTTTAATAACTTATATACATATATTTTTATAACTAGAATTAAAACAAGAAAGTAATTAATCGATTAATGATTACTGGTCAGGTATAGCTTTAAAAAATTAAAAAAAACTTGGTTCAGAATAAGACAAATATAAGTGTTAGAAAGAAATAGGTATAGCTTTGTCTTACAAATGTTTGCTGCATCTAATCGTGTTTCTAAAAACACTATTTAGCAGGTTTACTATTTAAATAAATTTAATTAGTAAAAGGATTAAAATGACATTTATCGTAAACGTAAAAATACAAAAGTAAAACGCAAAAAATCCAATATTTTAAGTTTTTAATCAACAAAATACAACTATGTAAACATTTACTTTTATTTGATTGAATTATAAATTATAATTATATAAGGTTTTAAACTGTTTATTGTAAAATTTTATTGACTATGTCATATGTATATACTTTAAGTTTGAGACAGATTCTTTCATCTACTGAAATAATAAGTTGTAACAAAAAAATAATTTGAGCAGAATGTTTACAGATTACTATTTAATATTCTACAATATCTTTAATTGTTTAAAATCATAAGCGACTTTCGGCTTAGACCGCGTCGTAGTAAAACACCCAGACTTAGGCTTGGTCATAGTCTCTTCTTGAGAGCCAAAACAAGAAGTAGAACTTGGCCTTTGCCGTATTGTCGTTTGTGAACCCAAACAAACTGACGTTTCGCAAGACATTTAAAGAGATCCAAAACGCATGGAAAAGAGCATTAAATCCAAAAGTCAAAGAAGACTTATCACCTCCTACTAGCACCGCTTATTTACCTTACTGTATGGGTTCAACAGACAAAATAAGCAGGGTGCTAAAGAAACATAATATTAAAACTGTCTTTACGACTAAGGATACCCTGAACACCTGGTTTACATCTGCTAAAGACAAACAAGGGGCTCTAAAACATGCCGGAGTTTACAAAATTCCTTGCTCCTGTGGATCAAGTTATATAGGACAGACGGGACGTTCTATTGAAGTTAGAGTAAAAGAACATATGGCTGACTGCAAACACCGCAGAGTTACTAAATCAGCAGTGGCAGAACACGTGTGGAACCAAGGACACACGCTGAACTTTGACCAAACTAAAGTGTTGGCTAGAACTCCTTTCTACTTTCCTAGACAAATCCGCGAAGCTGTGGAAATAGAAAAACATCCTTGTAATATGAACCGAGAAGACGGTTTAAAACTCAGCAAATCTTGGCTACCAGTATTATATCCTCTAAGACAAAGATCGACCTTCTTGGAAAGGACACAAACACTTACTCCGAGTAATAACGAAGTCAGTCAAGCGGTAACGCAACGATAAGGTTCGTTAATCACGCTAATCGCTATTGGTATAAATATCGTCATTTCTACTTTTTCTTTCAGTGACATTTACCACTCTGAAGATGCAAGCTGCAATGTCTTGCGAAACGTCAGTTTGTTTGGGTTCACGAACGACAATACGGTAAAGGTCAAGTTCTACTTCTTGTTTTGGCTCTCAAGAAGAGACCAGGAACAAGCCTAAGTCTAGGTGTTTTACTACGACGCGCTCTAAGCCGAAAGTCGCTTATAATCATAAACATAACAACCGCGAAAGCTTAAGATTTTATAAGTATTTGTTAGCACTCGAAAGTTACTATAGCTTTGCTGGTTTCCACTCTTTTTTAACTGTATTGGTTTTTGTTATGGTATAGTCTAGAGATTTATTTATAACTATGAATTCTTGTATGTATGTAGTCTGCTTTCTAATAGTTTTTTTAATGCCACGTATTGTTGAGAGAGTAATACAGCTCTGCAGTACTTTCTAATTTATTGTTTCGTTTTATTTTTTTTTTGTATATTGTTTCCTAGAAATTAAATTAGTTTTTTATATGAGTTTATGGTAAGTTTTTTTAATTTTTTCATAATCACATCTGTTTTTTGTACATTTATCTTTAAGTCGTCAATCTTTGTACTAGTAGGTACGTTTTCATATATTTTAGCTAAACGTTTAGTGTGGTTTTTTTACTGCTTATTTGAATATTAGTAGTAATATCCTTAATCACGCTAATCGCTCTTGGTATAAATATTGTCATTTACACTTTTTCCTTCAGTGACATTTACCACTCTGAAGATGCAAGCTGCTATGTCTTGCGAAACGTCAGTTTGTTTGGGTTCACGAACGACAATATGGCAAAGGCCAAGTTCTACTTCTTGTTTTGGCTCTCAAGAAGAGACTATGACCAAGCCTAAGTCTGGGTGTTTTACTACGACGCGGTCTAAGCCGAAAGTCGCTTATGATTTTAAACATAACAACCGCGAAAGCTTAAGATTTTATATCTTTAATTGTCTTACCTTCGATGTTTCTAAACGCTGCATTTATGCAATTATTTAATCTTTATTTACTTAGAGACAAATCCTTACCGTTATAAACAGGTAAACTTTCGTAAACTTTTGTAAAAATAGATTTATTCATAAATGTACAATTGACAAGTTCTAAGTATGCACAAAGTTTTACGTTTTTAAAATAACAAAAAAATTATGGCTCCAAAAGTATTTAAAATGCTTCAAGTAATAAATCGCTTAACTATTATTTTGATGATAAACCATTTTTAAACAGTATTTATCAAAAAAATATTTTTTTTTAATTTAAGCAATATAATTAACAATTTACATAATTATAATTGATATCATTAATAACTCTGTATAGTATATAGTACAGTATTCAAGTTTTTTTAAAAATATAAGAATATAATAGTTTGCAAATATTTTAGTAAGATTGGTTTTACACACACAATCCATATTACTCTACCCAAATAAATATAATGTAGGTTCTATGTTGCTATACAATATTTAAAAATGATCGGTTGTCAATATTACATCTAATTTAATTTTACGTGGTCATTCAATATTGGTTATCCTATATAAATTCGACGTCTTTTTTACATGGTTTTACTACATTGGATAATAATAGGTTGCCAATATTGTAACAAGATGGGTTTTAAATGGCCAATATTGGACAATATTCAAATATCGGAAACAGATCGGAACCATATGGTTCCAACTTTGTGTGCTACTAGGGTGTTGTAGACATCTCAAAATAAAACATCACTTTTTACACTTGCATCATAAATCCTGATTTTAGATGATTCTTTCATTATACTTAGAAAAACTAATAATAATTATTTAGTTTGATCTAATATATTCAATTTGTGACATTTTCAGTTACTTAAAATTAATACAAAACTAAGAAAGTTACAATATTTTTTTTATCCACCGTTTCACTTTATTTTGTACAAACATTTCATTATACATACTAACAAATTTTATTTATTTTCTACCGTTTATGCAAATAGTTATGAGTTATGAATAAACAGTGATAATAAAAGTTTGTTGCAACCAATAAAATAAATTGTTTTTATTATTAAAATTTTAATTTCAGTTAGTGCCATAAATAATGAGGTAGTTTAATCACCTAACAATGTTATTATTTTATCTCAGTGTTGCTTATAAAGCTTAAAAACGAATTATATTAATTTATTTCTTTGATTAATATAATAATTAATCGTGGTAATTGCAAGATTGCATTGTTAAATATAATAAAAACCAAACGTTTTTTAACGGTAAAATTTTGTAACTTGTTACTTTACCTACTTATTTGGTACTGAAATAAAAGTGGTATTAAATATAGATACTAACTGTTTTAATTAAATATGTATATATAAGAAAAAATTTGTCTGTCTAAAAACATTTGATATAGGTGTTAGAATATAATTTATTAAAGTAGTAAATTCTACATGGTTAAAGCCGGATAACGTGGAATATGATCGTTTTACAAAAGCTCGTATTTAATTTAATCCTTATTTCGTGTTTCTGTTAACTTTGGCACAATTCATGTGAATTTTTTTGTACCTTAAACAGCCAAGTCATTCATATTTTTTAATTTGATTTAGTTATTAGTAAAAAAACGTTTAATATATACTATAGATCTTTTTTTAACTTGACATTTTCTATTTTAGGCTTTATCATGAACCAAGTTATTACGAATTAAAGTAAAGTTGCGTCCGAGTTTCATAATTATTGTGACATATAATTTATATTTTTTAAAACGTACAGAGGTATACATCAATTGCAATTGCAAATCTTTGATAAAAGTTTTGTTGACCAATTTTTAGCTGTTAGTTAAATTTATTACAGAAAAAAAATAAACGGTTTTTGCTGTAACATTGTAACGGTAAATACAAACTACTTTTGGATTTTTTTAAATATAATTAAATTGAACTTACTTCTATAAGACATTTAACCTATAACAATTTTTTCATACCGTTAAAAAACGTCTATAAATACCACTAATGAGAACTAAAATACAAACATCTAAAACAATATTTTTTAATTTACAATTGGACAAGGGAACTAAAAAATCGGTATGAAACTTGGATACACTAGGTCTATAAGATTTGGATACAATATTGACTTAAAAGACTTTTTTTATTGGCATAAACATGTTATTTGCTCTACTATTCTGTTTAGTTTATTTAAACTTAAAAATCTTGTAATGCGAATCGAAGGTTTTTTTTATTTATTGATACAAACGCTATTAAAAATGTCGCTAATAATTCTAATCTTGCGAGAAACTGGTTTTTTAAAGAGGCAGCCCGTGAATTTGCAGTTAGTACACTTGCTTTAGTTGTGTTATCACCATTTGATGATTTAATGTATATACAAGCACCGTAAACCCTTTCTGATGCATCTACAAATCTGTGTAATGAATTTTGTTTGCGTTAGAAACTAGAATAATATATGATACTTGTATTTTATTGACAAAACTAAGATAGCTTACACATTTTTGTCATTTACTGTCGATATCTAATGAAACAGGTTCGTGCCAAGCTAAATTTTTCTGAGTACTCTCCGTATTTGCATCCGTCGATAACAATTGCTCTTCCTCTCCTTGTAATTTTTTAACTATTTGTAATGGTAAGTCTTTAAGGACATTTATCATTGAAACTCCCAATAGAACACATTTTCGGCAACCAATCATTTAGCAGTGCTCAGATCGCGAACTGAGTATTTATTTCGGCGATTTCGGCATTTGAGTCTAACACTTACATTGCTAAAGTGTTATGCTTTCTGTTGCAGATTCGACACATTATTGAGTGACAATTTGGTACGAAATGATCTTTTTGTAAACAATTAATGTTGTTTAGCTCTTTCAGTTCTATGCGATGCATTGAATTTAATAAAATCGTCACACTTTTGAAGTAGATGTCATTGTTTACAACTACTAAAAATCATATTGTTACTGGCCGCCGTATAAGTTTTAGTAGACTTTTTAAATTTGATTTTATGTGAACATGATGGTGTATACCGATTTTCAATTGATTCAAGTATATTGTCGCGTTTGTTTAAAAATTTAATCAAATCCGCGTAAGTAGGTAACGTTTCAATTGCGTTTTCAAAATGATCATTTATATATAATTTTCATTCGTTTGACGTTTTAGAATCTTTTTTCTAAATAATTGGTAAAATGATTGAATCTCAGTAATCTACGTTTTGTCCCAGCGATTTAAGACATTGCATGTGGGTTTCTAAATTAGCTATTAATTGTTTTAATTTCATGTGCGATATTTTATGAATAGAATTTAAATTTAGTATTGCGGTAAAGGTATTGTCTATAATTTTTGTTTGTTTGTTGTATTTGCGGCATAAGGATTCCCAAGCGATCGCGTAATTCGTGTCGCTTTTATAACTAGCTCTAAGGTAACATAATTTCGCAAATATAACAATTATTATAAATCAGATACAAAACTATCAATAAATTGTTTCTAGAACACAAAAAATTTCATCAAAAGATGGCAAATCTATTCGCGGTAATCTAATCTTTGTCATTTTCGTGTGGGCATTTTTGGAGTTTACTCCTTAAGAATCGATTTGCATATATAAGGGGCCCGGTATGAGAAAAATGTAAGCAGTAAAATCTATCGATGAATGACCTCGTTAGGTTTTTGGTGCGCATCCTATGTCGCGCAACTTTCTAGTGTCGACATACTTATATTGCTGTTTTTATTATAAATATCAATAATTAATATTGTTATTGTGAAGTTTTAATCTTTATTATTGTGTTCCGCTAAAGTGAACTGAAAGTATTTTTAAATAACTATGGCAGAAAGAGGTGTAGATGATATTGCCGGAACATCTAACAAACACGTGGCTGCAAAGTACGTTATAATTCATGTATTATATGCATGAGCATGTGCAATTTGTATTTATTAAATATTTTAATAATTATTGATGTAGTTCATATAAATATATATTTGAGAACAACACATAAAATTAGATAATTAACCCAATATGAATTATCGAGCGCATCCACATAAAATAGAAAATTTCTAACCTAACCAAAAATTATTTTTTTTGTCGATGTCTATAAATTATTCCAGGTTATTATGATTTATTTTATAAATAATTTTTAAATATTAACAATTCTAGTCAATAATTCGATAATATTATCAGAAAAATCGACAATATTTTTTCATTATAATAATGTTTTCATAAAATTTTCTTTCGAAAAGTTTTTAGCTTATTTAAATAATTTTCATGTACTATATATTATTGTACGTAAAAGATTTAGTGACATAATTATCCTTTTATAACCATTTTTGTTAATTATTAAGATAATATTATATTTTAAATAAAAAATTAATTATAATAATTTTAAAAAAATTTTTATAAAAACATTTTTTCATCAATTTTCTTAAAGTTGGTAAATAAACTCTTTTTGCGTCTGGTTAGACTATCGAACTTAAGGAGTAAACTCCAGTCGTGCGTCGGAGCTGACACACACAATTTTTTAATGTTAGCGTTGTTTATGGTTTTAATATGTAATATTCTTTTAACATTTGGTTGTTTGAGATTTCCTTGCTAGATTTGTTTCTCGGCGTTTTGAAATTTTGATAAACATTGGATACAAAACGTGAAATTAAAGAGATAAATTTTGAGGAATTAAATGGTTTATTAAAAGGATTGACTTACTTGGATTCTATGTGAATTAGTTGCGTATACTGGCATGTAGATTACTGTATCGTTGTCGCTATATATTCAATGATTCAAATATAGCCATACATCCAGCACTATGTGATTAAACATCGACATTTTTATAGGTTGTTTTTACAATAGATGAAAATGCATTGTTTAAATTATTAATCCGTGCTCGTAAGGAGCATGTTTATTACCATGTCGATATACATTTCTCACTCAATTTTTCATCAATGATATTTATTGTTAGTAATGCAACGTGTTGTGCCAAAGTAATACTACTTCTTATCACAATAGGATATATAAGATACATAATAAAGATATAACAATTAAAACTCAAAGTTACCAACTTTAGTATTATCAACATAGACTATTCAATTGTATTTAGAAATACATAAATTATCTTTACAAAACATACTGTTAAAATTGCAAAAAAAAGTGGTGTACCCCATATACTGAAAATGTTTGCAAGTGATGCTAATAACTAATATACGCACACATACAAAATTATTAATTTTTAAAAATTTTACCATGGACAACAATATATAAGATAAAAAGAAACAAAAGTTACGCCAATAATAGGGCAATGTATTGTATTATGTTTAAAATTAAAAAAGTTCCTAATAACAATATAGCTTTAATTGTTGCAGGTGAATTTTATAGTACAGTAATTCTAACAAACACGTTCTAAAGATTAATATAGGATGGAAATTAGATTATAGCATTAAATTGTTTGCTTAATTATTTCGGGTAATACGTTTGCGTAGGCGCATACTAGAAATAGGTTGCTCTAATGGTCATCAAATTATACCTTTTATATAGACTTAAAGTAAAATGTTAGTGTTCGAAATTTTTATAGTAATTAGAAACTAACAGTAGAAAATATTATTGGCCATGTATTAAAAACTTTTACTTTTCGGAGAATAAGGCAATCTTTACTTTGTTGTAAGTGTAAGCAAATACTATATTTAGTATAAGTAAAAAAATACCAAAAATACAACGTAATAATTATAAAAATATTATTGAAAAAAAGTATTTCTTTAGTTACTAATTAAGTTCTGTTTACAATATTGGTTTTACATTAAAATTTGGCATAAACTGAAGCCACATTGTATTTATAGTATTAGTTAAACATTTATAATCAGGATGTCTGATATTGTGTTACTAAAAATCGATTCGTTTGTATCAACGCAAATGAACACAGAGACTTTACCGACATTATATTTCACGACAGAAGCACAATACTCAACAACTGCGGTAGCACGTATTGATTTTATATTTACTTAGTGTAAAAGTGGTACTTGAAATTGTGGAAAGGTTTTTGTAAGATTTATAGTATGTATAATACCAAAAGAAGCTTTTAGGTTACGATCAACTTTCACTTTATAACAAACTTTAATAAACTTAATTATTAGTTTCATGAAAACAATTATTTGAGAAATATTCGTTGCTCGTACATTTTAAATTGTGGTAATTAATAAGAATTCATACTTAATTATTTTCTTCATTGTTTTGTTTTTCATTTTTAATTAAATATGCAAATAATACATAACTACTAATAATACCGTAATAATACAATATGTATACAGGGTATTCCACGCTAGCGTATTTCTTTTATAATTGCATTACCTGCATTAATTTGTTTTCAAAAGTATAAGGTTTTTATTATACTAAAAATCAATAGTTACTATATTTTTAATAAAATTTATACATTATCGCATTTGACAATTTCCTGTTTTGTTAAATACAGTTTAGGTCTCAAGTGTACTATTAGAACTTAACTTGTCAATTTTAGAAAACCTTGGCAATTATTAATGATGTTTTTAAAACCAAATTTGAAAAACTGCGATTTAGATTATATTTTAATCGTAAAAGAAATATATTCTGCGGTATAAATATCTTTTACAAGAACTTGATAGAAAATGACAAGGATCATTGAATTTTAAAGTGTTTAAATTTTTTTAAATTCAATTTCTATGGAAAAGATAAAAACTGTTGTCACTAATAAATTAATAAAATATATGTTAGTTTGTGTAAACTATTATTTGTTTTTAAGCTTAATTCTGTGTTTTATATCGTAATTATTTTTTATTGTTTATTTAGACATATTCATTTCAATGTGTTTTTTTATAATTTGTGCCAGGGTAAATTGTTATCTTTGATAATACCAAGTTGCCCTTCCCGTAATGGTGGTTTAACCGAACTCCATTTAGAACGCTCTTGTAAGTAGGATATATAATCCTTGCTCCAACGAGACCAAAAATGCTGATGTAATCTTTGAATACGTTGATATAGAGAAAGTCTTGATTCAGGAATCGTTGCAACATCAGGTGATGGTACTCCAGTTAATGTTCTTCCTACAAGAAAGTGTCCAGGAGTGAGAGGAAGAAAATCGGTAGGGTCGGAAGGCATTGAGGTAAGAAGACGAGAATTAAGAACGGATTCCATTTGCGTGAGCAAAGTCGTCATTTGTTCAAACGTTAAACGCGCATTACCAGCAATGCGCTTGAGATGCAACTTGGCAGACTTTACCGCTGCCTTCCATAAACCTCCAAAATGCGGAGAGTTAACTGGTATAAACTTCCAAAGTATTCCTTCACTAATTCCCGCTCGCGATAACGTTTTATCATTGTCTTTTAAAAATTTGAGTAATTTGCGGATTTCACGATTTGCCCCAACAAAGTTCTTACCGTTATCTGAGTATATAATTTGCGGTCTACCACGACGTGACGTAAACCTTCTTAAAGCTAAAATAAAACATTCAGTCGATAATTGAGTTACCAGTTCCAAATGCATTGCTTTAGTGGCAAAACACACGAATAGACAGATATATGATTTTGTCAATTTGCAATGTCGACCTGGTCGGTTTTTTATTAATATAGGGCCTGCGTAGTCTACGCCCACAGTATAAAATGGATAAGATGGATTTACTCGGGAAGAAGGCAAATGGCCCATAAGCGGTTCCACAGTTTTAGGATATACTTTAAAACATGTTATGCAGTGTCGTGTAATTTTATTAGCTAAACTTCTTCCCAAAGTTATCCAATACTTACTTCTAACAGAAAAAAGAAGAGTCTGCACACCAGAGTGCAGCAGCCTGACATGCTCTCTGGCCATAATAAGATGTGATAACCTGTGTTTTTCTGACAGAAGAATAGGATGTATCCTTTCACCCGAGTATTGCGAATTGGCTAAACGACCGCCAACTCTTATAATGCCATAATCATCTAGAAATGAATTTAAGCGAACTATGCGGGCACACATCTTAACAGGTTGATTGTTTGACAAGAGTTTGAGTTCTTCAGAAAACGACTCTTGTTGTGCCTGTTTAATTAGGTGCAAATGGGCTGCATTGATTTCAGCTGCGCTAAGGCTTCCGAAGGTGCGTTTTTCATAGGAAGATCGACTATTTCGTGTAAAGCGTTTACAATAGGACAATGAACGCTCTACTGTGTTGGTAATAAAGCATTGTACTAGCTTTTTTACTTCTGGCAGCGGACTACAATCAATTTTAGACTAAGGCCAAAGATTTTAATTAAATAATAACCATGTTTAGTTTTTTTATTTAATTTAAAAACTATTGATTATAAACATTTTCTAAATTAAAACTACTTGTAAATTTATTTTGTCAACATTTCTTAAACAAAATTTTGATCCGATAATTAATCGAGATATGGTGTGACGTTTAATTAGTAATACCCTCAAATATATTTTTTAAAGAAAAATTGAAATGTATGTAAATTACCTATTTTCTAAAACGTGTTAGCGTAATGATTCATTCTACAGTCGTTCTGTAAGATAACCCATGCTGACACTAGCTGCTGTTCAAATTGTAAGCGATAAGCTTAAACCCGATTTACAATGTGCAAACTTTAGTTTAAAGAAACCGTGGTGTCCAAGTTTTTAATTTCTTGAGTGTACATATATAACAGTATTGTCTATATAATTTGTTGCTGAAAAAAATATCTCAAAACTATTAAAAAATATAGAGAAAAAACAAGTCATTTTTTATCTTGACGAAACATGAAGGTCATACAAAAAAAAGTATGGGTCGATAACACCGATAAAGACTGCAGCGTATTATAAAAAAATAAACGCTACAGTTTTTGAAGAATGGATTGCCAACATTCTAAATAAATTACTAGGCAATGCTATTACTGTTTTAGACAATGCATCATATCATAGCCGCAAACTTGAACAAGTTCTAACATCATCGTCAAGAAAAAAAGACATGCAAAAGTGGTTACAGTCAAAGAACATAGATTTCTCAGAAGATTTGGTTAGGTCAGAACTTCTACATTTAATCCGTTTACTGAAACCATAGTTCATTTTGTATGTAACAGATAAAATGACAAAGATAAAAATAAAATTGTATTAAGGTTGCAATAGAATTGATATAAGCAAAAATCAAAAATGAATGAAGTTGCATACAAAAACTGCACCTTTAAATTAAAGGATGTAAAGCACGTATTTCTTTTCTTTCGTTTGAAATTTTACACCTACTGACTAGAAAAATTGCGTTGATAATCGAACCATTAATTATTTGCCTTGGCAATGATGGTGAAATCAGTTTTTTTTTAAGAGTTCAAATGAATACTTAGCTTAAGTTTATCATTGTTTTAAAATTACTAATTATTTACTACATTATAAATACAAAGCTATTTTTCGTTGTCTGTAAACTGTTCCAAAACCAAAAAAGCTACCGTTTTGAAATTTTTCATACATAATCATCAATTATATGAGAGGAAAAATTTAAGAGTGCATTTCAATCAAAAAATATATAATTCAGTAATTTGTTATAATGCTAGATAGCTTGTTTTACAAGCTGTACTCACTTACTAGTAGAATCATAATTATATATTATATGGTTTTTAATAAAACAAATTAAAGTTTCAAGTTTCGAGTTATTTTATACAAATAAATCTTGTTTACATTTGTTTTAACTTTGCGTAATTTTTTATTTACTTCTCAGTTTGTATATGATGGAAATATTCTATTGTTATCAATTTTAAAATAATTTATTTATAAACAAATATTTACACGTTTAGATCTACACGTATCCAATTAAATCTAACGATTTTTAAGAATAATACTTACATTAATTTATGTATTACTATTAGTTGGTTCGCACTTTTTAATTTTATCTTAAACTGATTCTTGTTTATGTTAACAACACGTACGCGACGTATTTATGTTTCACTAGCACGGGCACTTGATTTATTTATCTTAGCGCACACGTTAATCACTTATTTATTTAAACAGACAAAAATCTTCTCGATTAAATTCGAAAAACTGACCTGACCTCCTTTTGAATACTTTTTATGTATTTCTGTTATATGTATTAAAAATTGTCTACATCCTTCGATTGTTGTCGCAGAATTGACAATAACTTCGAAAACGTTTCACTGTATTTCTTAGAAAGATCTTATATAACGGGTAACGATTTCTTCAAATTTCTTTAGTAACTTCTAGGATTACATAACAAAATCTAACTTTTTATAATGTTGTAGATACCACCCACATTACATGTCAGTGAGCACGTTGCATGAAAACATTATTTATAAATCGCAAAATTTAAATTTCCCACAAAATTACTCTAGTGACATTTTTAGTGATTTGTTATAGTGTAAATTAGGTTTTGATGCTTACTACTCCTAGTTAATAAACAGATTATAGTAATACGTCATTTGATATATTTTAGTTTGAAACAAGGTAATGAGAATAGAAAATTGTGTGATAGAAATGATATATTACTACATAATGTAAGTACATTATATAGAATTTTTAAAAAACTTTTGTTTAAACCTAATTAAAAATTAACCTATACATAAAATTACAATCATGCTTCTTCATCTTAAGAATAATTGCAGCTTAATAATTTATCCTAAATTAAAATTTGTTTAAGTTACTTAATTGCCGTAATCTGCTTTATGTTTTACAAAGGATATGTTTGTTTAATTTAGTTTATCTTATTAAACTAATTATAAACAGTATCGTATTTAACATAAGTATCAAAGTTAAATAGACGAATAAACAAAACTAATACAACAGGTAAAATTTAAAAAAAACATAGTTCTCTGTTTTATATTTTTAATATTTAGTGGTTTGAGATGAATTTAATTACAGCACAATTAAATATTGTTGATTTATACCTCTACGTTTTCTTAATAAATTATATTTTTCAATTAACTAAAGCTTAAGGAATCATCTAAAGATTTTCATTTCTGATATCTTATTATTTTTACTTGAAGTCTTTTATACAAACAAAATAGTCCATTAAGATTTTATATTAAGATGTACTGTTTCTTGAAAATCAAACAATACGAATCGCTTTACAATAGTATAACAAAAAGTTTTATTAAACACAGTAATAACAAGCATTCCTTAATGCTTAAGTGTTAATTTAGGAGATGTATATGTTTTTAAGTCATATATTTTATTTAACATTTAACAAACATAGTTATTGTTTTTTTTAAATAGTGTTCATTAATTTTTTTATATATTTATTTACTTGAATCAGTAAAATAAATCAATAATAAAAACATGATTTCGTGTGCATTTACATTTACATTTACATTTTGTTGATTTATATATATGTATATATATTTTTATGTGCATTTTCAGGTTATAAAGAAAATCGCGTTTTTCTATTTGATTTCAAATAATAACTAAGTAATTAACTTAAAGGTTAGTTGTTTTATAGCAGACACTAAACTCCTTTTTGGTACGGCACTTGAATTTGGGAAATGTGTTTATTTATTGTTTTCTTTCTCCATCTACATAATTTCTTACGCAATGTCGTTTTTAACTGACTATTCAAATAAGTTTTAATTTAATGTAGACAGCAATTTGAACAATTTTGCAAAAGCTAACGTATGACCTTTCTAATTTTACCCAATTTGCAGTTAGTAGATAATTATATGAATTTGTTTATTTACACTGACGGGTTATGTTACAGTATTATAAAATACATAAACAATAGCTCACGTTTGAAAATAGATACTTCAATGTTAATAAACTTTTACAAAATATCGACAAAAAATTGTGAAAAGAAAAGTTTTATTTGAACCGCTTATACAGTTTATAATAAATTTTAAAGAAACTTTAGTGTTAAAAAGAGTGATTAATGCTTAAGATTTAAAATAAAAACTTTGTTAAACAAGGTTACGTTTTTGTCTACTAACTTAAATACTTTATCGTAAGCACGTTATAGATCAATTTTTCTTTGTAATTTTAAAAAATTTATAAGTAACTTTTATGAACTATCTATCTTTTTGTTTAGTTCAAAATAACGGACTAAAACGCATCGAGTCTTATAACTTTTCAAAAGTTTCTTCGCAAACAAAATTTTTCAACACTTTGTAAATGTGAAAAGTAAACATTTTATCATCTAAAGTAAAACTTACGCCGTTTGTGCTTATCGCAACATTGTTGTCCTTAATAAAATAATATTATTTTTTTTTGATAATATAAGTAAATTTTTTTGTAAAAAGTTTAAATTAAAAAAAAAATTAGATTATGACAGATCTAATAATCTGATTTGATTTTTGTGGCCTATAACCATCTTCTTGGGCTAAAAATTAAAAACAAACTTGTTAACGTTAATTGAAATGTTACATTCTAAAAACTTTAAATGTAATAATACTATGAAACAGTCTCAAAAAGGTGAAAAATATGATTTTATATAAATCCAAAAATACTAAAACTCAGAATTGACTAAAAACAAATTACAATTTTACAAAAAACAATAAACTATGATTAATCTATTTAAACACAAAAATATTACTATTGCTAAATTATTATGTAGAAATGAAATGCATAGTGTCAAAAAACGTGTTTATATATAGTTACGAGTGAATACTATGCATTTGGGACTAACAGATGTTTGCAGCAAAATTTTAAAGTTGTGCTTGACGTAGTTATTTATGTTTATAACATTTTTACCATCGTTAGAGCATTTTTTTACTAAACTTAACTTTAAAATGTGTTAACAGGTGTAAGCTAAAAATGCTAAAAGTCGGGATTAAACTTTAATCGTAATTACTAGTGAATTATAGTTTGCCCAACATTACTGTAAAGACTGTTCTCATAAATTTTAACATTTTTTTAATTTTTGAATTAGATTTTTTTAACTATTGTAAAAAATTGTATTTAAAAAGTTATATTGTTGTAATTGACACTTAAGTAACATATAAAAAAATATATATTTTTGTAAACAATTAAAATTTATTATTTGATTACACTATCGACGCTATTAAAGTATGTTTAATTTTTATATTTTAATTTTTTATGGTTAAATTATTTTTCACATGTTACACTGTTACTTGTCTCTAACATTCTGCTAAAATACTTTTGTTTAACTACTTAACGATTTATTTTCAAATAGTACATAATAACTTTTTCTGTGCTGCTTTTCAAATCGTTTCATTTTCAAAAGTTTTTGCAAATTCTATTCTTTTCTTTTTTCTTATTTTCTCAAAATTCCCCGCACTATTTCTGAGTTTATCTTTTTGGTCAGATAATTTTCAATATCTGCAGCTATTTTTAGCGCACTAACTCTTAGGTTTTTGTTAATTTTTTGAATTATCTAATTTATGTCACAATCGTCTAACTTTTTTTTAACTAACTTTTGCTTTATTTACAATACGATTTTTACTTTTATAACGTTTAGCGATGTATAGCACTGTGGAAGAATTACGATTAATTATTTTTGCAATATGTTTATAAGATTTTTCATTTTTAAAATGATGGATCACAAGTTCACGAACTGCATTAGTAGTTTATTACATTTTAAAAATGTTCTAACTGCCTTCAAATACAAATTTTAAATGATTATTCAAAATGTATTTTGTGTAAATCATAATAACGCCCTACACCTAAAATGTGTTCTTTTTGAATTTGAATTACGATAGAATAAAATTGTTGTCAGCTATCTTTTATTATACAATTTTAATGTGAGGTGTTGATAAATTATGTTAAAGTGATCCATTAATTTTTTTATATCCATGATAATATCAGAATGCACAAATTAAACGATAGTAATTCCCAGTTATTGTATATTTTAATTTCTTAAAAAATATATTTTAGAGCTTTTTAACAAATTTATTTGCAGCGTACGATTATAAGTGACGATCGATTTTTATTGGGGCTGCGTCGTTCAAGTATGGTTTAAAGAACTAAAACAGAAAGGCCGTAAAGCAAATTTTATTCTAATAATACTGTTTTCGACAATAAGTCTAATTAAAAAAAATTGTGAAACATAAACAGTGTTAACTTGTGGTAAAGAAAGAAATTGACACAGAAAATTTGTAATTAAAGTTTTCTTTTTTGCGGTTTGTTTTTGTAGGCAACCCAAGAGTTAACAGCAGTTACGGTCAGCAAAAGTGCTAAAATTAGTTTTTTGTACAACTTTATGCCTTTACGTAAAGTGGTCACATACGAACACATTTTATCTGATAAATATTTCTTGCTTTCTCTTTGTTACAGTTAAGAATAGCTAAATAATTTTCTGTGACTTTTGTTTTACTTGCTGTTTTTCTTGTGTTGATTGGAACATGTTTGAGCTTTACGCTTGAAATGTCTCGATTTCACTGGATGTACTTGGTGTTCTTTCTGACTATGATTGTTTCGTCGATAACAACAGTTCCGGGACCTGATATTTCTAGGAACAATTTTTTTTTAATCTTACGTTTTGATCAATCAGTTTCCAAAGAACTTACGCTCAGTGAATTCATCCATAGCAAAACTTAATTTTGTTTTTGTATTGTTTGTTAAGTAAACAAAAAACTTTCTATTATACAACTTGCTAAATTTTTTTTTTGTAGTTAACAGTTTTTTACATTAAAAACTTTAGTTGCAATGCTTCTTAGAAACAACAGTTTAGTTTTACTAATAATTTTTCTGTAAAAATTAATTATTTATTATTGGTGACATGTTTCGACCGTAATTGTCATCATCATGCTTATAAAATTATATATACAGAAGCATGATAAAAACTTTAACTTTTATACAATTTACAATTAATAAATTTAATTATTTAATTTAAAAGATACAGTTAATGTCAAAATGACCGTCCGTTTGAAGTATTTTGCAAGCAACATAATCAGTCGGAAGATTTACTTTTCTGACCTAGATCGCTAAAGTGCAGTAGAATTTTATAACTAAAAGTTGGCACTACTAATCAGTCATTTTTTATGTCATTCACATTTCGTTAAGCGCGAGGTTTAAATAGCTTACATTTTTAGAATAAAATTAATCTCTTTAATAAACGCATTAAGTCTTAAAATAGTATTAAATAAAATCTCCTGCCCCTGGTATTCTGTAAACTTTTAAAAGTGTATAATATAAATCAAAATTATTTAATTTAAAACAAAATAAAAAATATTATTTTAGCAGAATTTATTAACGATTTCATTTAAATAAGCATCTGCTCCTAAATTAAAGTATTTAGTAACTTCTTTTTCCATCGATCGTTTGTTAATAGCGATATTAACTGATAACAATATATCAAAAATAGATTGTTAATTAACAATTTTGTAGAGCAATTAATAAAATTGTTCGCAACCACATTTAACGATATTGAGCGATTACTAGATATAACAACAGATTAGTTCGGGTGCTTTAGTTTCCTTATAGTTTGGTTAATCAGCGATAAATAATCTAGACAATATTAACGCGTTCGCTCGTTTCACTTGTTTATGGCATTAAAATTTTTTGATTTTTAATTGATATCATTAGCAAACTCGTTAATAACTATTATCTCTAAAAAAATAATTTAAAGCTTTTTTTTACATAAAATGATAAGTTTTATATGTATATCATTTTATAGTTATCTATAATTATAATTTAAATCTGATTTTGTGATAAACAACAATTTTATAATAGCTAAAACAACCTTCAATAACATTTAGTTAAATTGTTAATGCATTTGCGTTACGTGTGTAACTGAGTTACAAAATAAAATAAAAATTTTTTTAGGCATCGCTTTACCTTCTTATTTTTAATAAATTTTATTCAGGTTCTTTTTTATGTTTATTTAGCTAAATTGTTCTGTTCGATATCAACTGTAGAAAATTATTCCGTCATTGTAAAATTAGTTGTCTATCAACTGTATCAAAAAATTCAGCTATTAGAAGATGCTATAACATCAATAAAAAATACTTTGAGGTACTATACGGAAAAGCAATTATCAGGTGTTTTGTTCAAACAACGTATATTTAACAAAACTTAAAGTCAAATAACATTAAAAATGTAAACGAGAATTTTTTTTCTACAACAATGCAGCTCAGTAAGCATTAAATCATCGTTGTCAAAACGATTGACGTCTAGCCGGAATCGAATTATTTCTAGAAGCATTGGACTAGCGGTAGTCCAACATTTCTGGTAAAAAGTTGAGTATACCATTTTTTTACATGTAATTGTGCGTAAAGGTAAACCAAGCATTAGATACAATTTCAACTTCAAATCTCATTTAAAACTTGTTCTATTTCAACCAGGAAGGTAAATTCAATTTTATACTTTTGACTAATTTTTATTACATTCCAAACAATGTTGTCTTTCGTTTGCTCAATCTAATTTTTTTATCAGCAGTTTTAGCCCTAATTTGCAAAAAAAAACTTAGGTTTAACTGCAAGCATTTGAAGACTTCCAAATTTAGTCAAATTAGTTTTCGTACTCTCGGTACTGTCGAATGTGTAAAACATTTCGTCATTCTTATTATGTAATCATGGCAGCTTTTTACGTGCTTTTTTAATACTTTTTCCATTGATTGATTCAAACGTCTTTTGGTTTTTGTTTGCCAACCAATTGTTGCTCTGCATATTTATTAGTTGCCTCAAGTACAAAATTCATGACTATGTCATCGACAATTACTGAAAACATTTCAAAGAAAGTGACATTTTCTGAAGTGTATGTAAACCTTTTAATCCTGTAAACAAAAATTTTTTATGCAACCCATTACACTCATTCCAGACTTCCAAGTTCTTAACTCCAACACAAGCTTTAATCGTAGCATTCTCTGGTATTTCTTCTCTTTTCAAATTATGGAACGTAAAATTTATGTCTGCACCTCAAATGTTGTTTATACATTTTGCTTGAATCAGATAGCCAAGTAGCATCTAGTAATAGTCTTTATCTGAGTAACTAGACAGTTGCACTTTTTTGGATTACGTTTCTAATTGAATTTTTTGTGAAGCGTCTGTTTTTTTTAGTTTTTTGATTTGTTTTAATGTATTTTTGTAGCGCTATATCTAATTTTCTTCTATTTTCTATGCAAACATGTAACTAAAGAAACAAGTTTTAGCGTCATATACAAATAAATGACGTGATTCTGTAGGGTAATATAACTATCTATACTAAAGCAGGAGACGTCAGTCAGATATGAATGACACTAACAAATAAGTCAAAAAACGAAAATAACCGGGATATATATGTAAAAACAAATTAAAAAGCGAATATATACAACAAAAACAAAAATGTGCATTTCGTTTTCAGAAATAAACTCTCGATTTGGGCTTAGTAATAAATCTGTTAATATTGCAAAAAGTTAATGGTCGTCAAAAAAATTTCGTATACAACTGCTGCTTGTATTATATTTGTTTATCTTTAATGTGATAGAAAAAGTATTAAATATTTGTCAATAAACTGACAAAATATATCAAGTTTCTATATTAACTTTTGTTTCGAGTTACACAAAGAGTTTTTTTCCCATAAGTAAGATGCAAATGAATGAAGTTTACTTTGTTATGCAAGAACCGCACGTTTGTTCAGAAAATAATGAGAATTTAAAAAATAAATTTTACTTAAAAAAAGCAGGGACTCATCATTTTTTTTCAAATGATTCAGTTCAAATCCCCCACGAATGCTACTGGCATGAATAAAAAATATGTTGTACAGTAGAAAATTACTTCTGCTACATAGAAGATGGGTACTAGTTTGACAAAAATATCTAATGTCATGTCATAAAAAAAGAATTTTAACACTTTAACTCCCTTTAGTTCAACAGTTAAGACCTTAAGAACATATGTTTATACAAGGTGTTATTTTAAATGGACCCAAGAATAACCTTCCTTAACCCCTTAAATATTATATGTATTAAACTAGTTCTTGTTTACAAATTATTTCATTTTTATTACATTTAGTGTCATAATAATTATCATTATTTTGCTACAATAAATAAGACTCGTTATGAAATTATGTAAATAAATCAACAGTATTGTTAAAGCCACGATCTGTTTTTTAAAAAGCATCACATGCTTATAAATATAACAAGAAACTTTATGTACAAGCATTTTATACAACACTGTTTGTATAAAAATAACCTTAAAATTTTAAGGTAAGTTAGTTTGACAGGTTAAAGTATTTACATAGTAATTTAGGTACCCACACAGCCAAAAGTAACCAAAAGTCGTAATAAAGGTAACCGCTTTGGATTGGCAAATGTGATCATAGAGTACCCAAAAGTACACCCAATCGTGAACTATGTCCCACTTAATCCCTTCATAGGATACTCTTATACTGACCTTGCGTGTATGCAACGGTCAACCTTTTAGGATAACCCGAAATTAACCGAAACGGACAACTTATTGTCCACTTTTAAAGCTACTCTAAAGATACTTCTTTTTAGTTATTCAATGGTCAACTTGTTGGGCTAACCTAAAGTTAATCGAAATGCCCGGTGCATAGTTGAATTTTAAAACTACTAAAAAGATACCATTTTTTGTTTGCTCAACGTTCAACCTGTTAGGGTAATCTAAAGTTAATCGAAAGTGATTGTTAATGGTTGGTATTTAAAACTGCCTAAAAGATACTAATTTGTGTTTGCTTAACGTTCAACCCGTTAGGATAACTTAAAGTTAATCTAAATGAGTATTTTACTATTTAATTTTAAAGCTGTTTAAAATATACAATTTTTGCACTTATTCAAGAATCAACCTGAAGTTAACTGTAAAAGATGTATAATTGTTGGATTTTAAAACTGCTTAAAAAATACTATTTTTTCAGTTGCTCAACGATTAATGGCTGCTTAACGGATATCTTATAGTTAACATTTGAAAATAAAACACATTAAAGTAAAGGTGCAAGTCTTGAAAAACAGATTTTATACGATACGATATAATACATACATATTTATTATTTATTTACAAATTTAAAAATATCTAAAATAAATGTCATCGCCTTTAACCCTTTTTCACACTTTTTCTCGATTTTCTAATCCACACCTTTGTCGCCACTAAAACGTCCATTTCTGTAGTTGTGGAAACTATTCATTTTACGGAAGCTGAAATTAGAAAAAATACTTAACTAAACCACTAATATTTATATTTGATTTGATTTTTTACAGGGTTCCCAGCGATCTGGAAAATTGTAAAAAATCTGGGTATTTTAAAATCAGGGCAAACATGTAAAATTTAGAGAAAGCCTGTTTCTATGTCTTTTTGTATACTGACCGTTCATCTGCAATTATGAATTATGTGTTCTTTTGTGTCTGTTAAAAATATGTATAAAGATGTTTTACCTTTATAACTGGAACTTTTAGTATAACACAATTACACGAAGTTAACACTCGACTTGTACAACACGCACATCAACAAAACTTGAACGATTGTCTAGCAGGTAAAAAAAACGACGTTCAATTTTAAACTAGTCTTAAAAGAACCCGGTGGTTATTTAAATTACTATACCCATTCTCTCCCACTTCAACAACATAATTTTAAATTTTACAAACGGTGGGCGTTTGTTTAATGTTAATTCAATGATTCTTGAAATCTAATTTTGTTAAGTTTAATTTAACCCCGTAACGTGCATGCTCGAGTTAATTCTATTACGCTAAATGGGCCAAAATAGACACGCTCGAATTAATTCGAGCGCTATCGCTATAGGAAACATAAGAAAAAATGGTCTTTTTGATTTTTTTTATTTACATCTGTCTTGTAAGCTATAAAATGTTAGAGTAATATTACTTTTCGTCCAGTTGTAAAACAAAGAAACGTTTTTTTTGAAAATTATTATTGATTTAGTAGTGAAAGACTTTTTTTGTAATGTAATATGTAAAAATTATAAAACTGCAAAGATAAGTGTTTATAGACAGTTATTTTGTGTTTAGTTATTACTTTTGGCCAAAATAAAGTTCAAAAATGTATTTTCTTAAATTTAAAAAAATGATTCTTTTGTGGTTTTTTTAAAAAAAAAGTGCTTTAAGAGGTTAAATAAGAAGTTGAGAATAATCAGTACAAATGTCATATCCTTATTGTTAACTGCGACATGAAAACTTAAGTTACAATTTTTTTTACGAAATTTAATTTTTTTTTAATGATGGCTACATAATAAAAAACTGTTGAATTAATTCGAGAAAGTTCATTTGAAGCACTAGATCAATTATTGTATTGTCACTTTCGACATTAATGATACTTTTTTACCGTTTATCGTGAATAAACTATCCTTTAATAAGAAACACTAAAATTTGCCTGTATTACGTTTTTAAAATTGGATATTGATGCACATATAGCTCCTGTATGAGTCACAATATTAAAGAAGCTTAAATACAAAACTTGTTCGGTATGTCTGTTTAGAAAAATTCATTTTTCTTATTTGCTATCAAGAGGCCAAGTTTATATTGTCATTGTTTAACGGATTTGTTAAAGCAGAAATGAATATTAAACTCTGCTCAAAGTAATAACGATTTGTTTTAAAAAAATTTTGTCAGCATCGACAGAATGAGATTCTTTAAATGAAATTTCCGTTAAAACTGCAATATCTAAGAAAAAGACCTTGAATGGTCGAAGAGACCGACACAGGGATTAAAATATCCACAAAGGCTATTGTTTGGTGCCCAGTTGACACACAGCCGCAATGCAAAACAAGTTCTTAAATAAATCATTTACCGTAACGGATGAAACAAAAACGACAAAAAAAGTTTTTACAATCAACATTAAAATGCCATCGCGTTTATTAATACTTTTTCTTTAACCTGCTAAACGCCTTTGAAGAAAAACTTGATATTTTTTATCGATTTAAGAGCGATAATTTGAACTATTGTCAATACGATTTTGTATCGATCCACATTACAAATTATAAAAAAGTTTGTTTAAAAAAAATAATTTTTAGGTTGAAATTAAATTTAAAAAATCATTAGGCTACAAACAAAAAAGAACAATGTTTATGACGATAATCGGATTAAAATAGTACATTCCAGAAAACTGTTGTGCGAGGGTAATGGTGGAACTAAAATAAAGTTTACTTCTAAGGATTTCATTGTTAGCCAATTAAATTTTTATTATAAATGTAAGCAGTAACTAAACTTACAAACACTAATTAATAATAATCAATTACACTTACAACTCCACTAAAATGTTTCTTTTCAAATACAAGTTTTTCTAAGATAATTAGTTTCAGCGTATACAACTACGGATCCTATATACTTATAAGAATTACAACAAATAATTAGCGAAACAATGACTGCAGGTTCCATCTGCAGTGCTTTTAAATATTTTTAAAATAAGTGTTTGTCTATTTAAAAAAAACATACCCTTGAATTTGTTGTAATTAGAGCTTACGGAGCGACTAACTAACTTCTGACGATTTTGATCAATTCTTTAAAAATTCATAATCTGAAAACTAAGCGGTAATGCACAAAAAACCAAAATAAAGGTACTTTTTTGCCATGAGAATCACCAAAAATCAGAAACGCAATTGGTAAACTCATTTCTTAGTTCCTCCTTGTAAGTTGTAATAATAGTAAGAGGTAACTATTAGAATATAGAAAAGTAATTTTGGTTTAGGGTGATTTTTCTTCCGAGGACGTTTTTCCTCGATACAGTCTTATTCTACACAAAAACATTGTACTAAAAGGTTAATTTTTAGGATTAACATAAAATTAACTTTTTAGAATGTCTGTTTCACAACTTTTATAGACATTGATTATAAAACTCACCGAAAATAACATTTATGTGGTTACTAAAAAGACATGTAGTCTCATTCTGTACTATAAGGCTACTAAAAATTTAATTTTTAGGATTAACATTAAATTAATTTTGTAGGATGTCATTTGTATAACTTTTTCAAGACATTAATTAGAAATCTCTGAAAAGATATTGAAAAGTTAACTTATAGGGTTAGTAAAAAACAAGTAGTCTCATTTTATACTTGAAAGCTCTTAAAAGGTTAATTTTTATGGTTACCATCAAGTTAACTTTTTAAAACGGCTTTTGAGTAACAATTAAAGTTGTCTATTGAAAAGTTATCCAAAAGTCAACCTCTGTGGGTAAGAAACGAGATAGGTCGCCATATTTTATACTTTAAGCTTATACAAAAAGTAACCATTACGTTTACAATTTGGCGTATTATTAGGAATAACTATTTGTTGAGAATAAGTTAACCATTAAGGACACGCGGTAGAACTAACTTTTATGAATGACTAAAAGGCACGATAAAGATACCACATGCTTGTCAACTTTTCAGGTTAAAGTATGATCACTTTTTAGACAATTAAGGTTAACTTTGGTTATGTGGGTAATTTACTAAATTGTGAATTTTATTTCTGCAAATAAATTTTTTATTTTAAAGTTTCTAAATTATAGGTCATATACGTAAGAGAATTGAAAACTTACAATCCTTTGTCTTTACTTTACTATTGAATTCTAACAACAATATTGAGGCATTTTGCTATAATACTTAAGATTCTGAAACCGTGCTCTCAGTCCTAAAAATCCCTAACCTTAAATTCAGGTTATATCAAGATATTAATTTTAGCTAATACAAAACTTACACGTAGTTGTAATTGTTCTTAAAAGAACTGATTGTACTGTAAAAAATTTAGAAATTGAAGTTTAAAGAATAAAAAATTGAAGCTGTCAGAAACTATTTTCATTTATAACTGCTTAGTACACAATTTTCAATTTCATATCAACCGTAGCAGTCAACCTCTCGATGACAAAATAAGTACAATAACTGGAATTCACTCTTAATACTGGACTGACTTTTAACGCTCAGTTAAAAAAAAGTTACATCGAAGACCATCAGGGTTCTTAATACAACCAAACGGTTGGCCGGGCTCACATGGGGATGAAAACACAATGATTAAGTGGTTATATACTGTAACAACAAGACCCATCATCACATACGGTAAATTTGTATGAGGTAACAAAACCAACCTAAAAGGCACAGCTGCAAAACTAAGAAAAGTACAGAGAATGACATGTCTGCTGATAACAGGAGCAACGAGAACCACGCCCACAGCATCCATAGAAGCATTACTTTTAATTCTACTACTACACCACGTTGTAATGATGAATGCAAGACAAGCAGCATACATGCTGCAGATTAATGAACACACGTCAATTACCGGGAAAAACAAACCGTGTGAGATCCGGCTTTTCAAAAAATTATTACATCTTAAAAAAATTTAACGTGATAATACCGTCTCAAGACAAGTAGACAAAAAACATTTACCCGGGCGCGGTTAACGGAACTGTCTGGTACACAAATGTGGATGAAAATCACAACGGTATTGAAGCAGGAGGCAGGCTCAATGGGAAGCAATTTTTACTGACTTTGGGTAAATATAAGTCCGTTTTTTATGCTGAAATTGCTGCTATTAACTGATGTGTCAAAAACATTATTGACTCGAAATTATACACAAATGGCTTAAGATCGCCAGTAATAAAATCCAAACTGAAATGGCATTCAAAAACAGTCTAGAAATATTAGCAGCTTGCCAATCAGTCCAGCTCATCTAGATACCAAAATGTAAAAAGAAATTGCGGACTTACTAGTTAAAAAAGGCACAACAGGGACATATATTGGACCTAAACTTTTCGTAATCGCTTACGAGACCGGAAAAGAAACAATTCGCAGCAAACTTGAAGCGGAATATAAAAAACTATTAAAAATTCTTCAGGGACGAAGCACACAAAACTTTTCCTTGCAGAGATACAATCAAACACTCAAAATGTACAATCTAGCATAAATCAACAAAAGTTAATTAAACTCACATAACTAATAGCAGGGCACTATGTGACCTTAACAAACATATGCATAATGTGGGACTGCATAGAGGGCCTACGCCGCGGATGCTTGGAGGACAACGAGACTCCACAGCATTTGCTGTGTAAATACAAAGCATATAGAATAAGTTTCTGGACTTTATTGACGAAAAAGAACTTCTGAGATAGTAATAAATCGGAGGTGCACAAAAGGACCAAGGACGGCAGTACAGATGCGCTAGAGAAACCACTTCTTGAATAATAAAAAAACAGTCATTGCGTACTAATAAGGTGAGATTTACAAGGTATATACTCAAGAAAAGAACTGAATATTAGATGTTAAAAACAATATTAATAATTACTAAACTAATATCGAATAATAATAAGCTACTATCGAATTATAGAAATACTTTATAAGTTTTAAATAATATTTAGTAAAAATTTCGCAAATAATCTTTATATCCTTATATAATTGCATCTTATTTTTAATTTAAATAACACGAGATATTTGTTTACTTAAGGTACATCGAACAATATTAAATATCGCTGTTCGTCGTTCAACAACCATTCTTAATTCTTAAACACTAACATTTTGTTACTAATAAAATAAGTAAGTATAACGAGTGACTTGTGTAACTGACAAAGTCTGATTAATTAATGTAAATAATCTTACAAATGCTTCGTAAAAAGCAAATCAAGAAAATTATGAAATCAGAATATTATTTTTAGCTCGGTTATTTGTTACTAAAAACGTAATGCCTATAACTTTAAATGCATTTCTTTCGTGCTAAACGGTGCTTATTAATATTAAATATCAATGAAAATAAGTAGAAAATATACCTGTATATACTAATGCGTAGGTAAACTTTATTGGTGTTTAAATATTAGTTTAGATTTTTGACAACAAAGTTTATTTCTTTAACATGTTAGTACCTATATACATACATACAAATGACTTATTATTTTACTTTTAAATTAAATTGATTTAGAAAACATTTTTTTCTATTATTTTTATTGAATTATTGAAAATTTTTGAGTAGCAGTTTTAATTTTGCCGATAAAACAAGTTTTTTATTAACTTTTTTTATAAAAGTAAACCAAATGTTAACCATTATTGCTTGATTTATACTACGATTGACATATGCAACGTTGTAAAATTATTATTGATTTGTTACTTTTATACACTTTTGTTTTTCTTGATTTACTAAAATTTATTAAAAGTATCGAAAAAATTACACATAACAAAAATATCGGTGTTACCATGTTAATGGTAAATAAATAGTAATCAATATTTACTAGACGCAATTAAACGCATATTCTAAATTAATTTAGCAAAATGTTGTTTTTAGGGCAAGTTTTAATATTTATTGTTTTTAAAAAGTATTTCTTTTGTAGCATTAGATTATAACCCGTTTAAACAATATTATAAAGTATTGCCCTTGAAAAATTTCAACCAATCCAGCAGTAGTATAAAGACAAAATTAGCTTTAGATATGAATACTATCCGATATCCATGCACTTGTGCATATACCGGGATATTAGCATAAGTGCAAATACCCAAAACTAAAATCTTAATAATACAATTTTTTATTAACTAAAATTACAATTAGTAAATTGACAATTTATGAATGGGATCGTGTGTTCCGTTGTTGGATGTTCCACTTGCTTTTCTTCACATCGCATCATTTTAACGTTTTCTTGGTGATGTTCATGATCAATTAGTAAATAACTGCTTATTGAACTGATACTACTATGGCTCGTTGTTTTTAAAATTTAAATTTAGTTTACTCTTTGTTTTGCCAAGTTGGATCCTGTACTAGAATTTTTATTTTTGCCGCAGCATCCTTTGTAAAAAAACCACAAAGTTGTTCTTGCTCCAATATGGGTTTGGTGTTAAACAGAAACAATCAGTTGTAATACAGAATCCTCTTTTTTGTTGCAATTTATGGGACAACCTGTCAGCAATGTATGAAGCTCAGTATATTTGTAAACTAAACCTGTAGGTTTACAAAGTTCTAATAAATGATCTGCGGTAACAGGTATAAAGTCATTTTAAGTTCGATTTGCAAATTATACGCATTCAATTATTAAGATTATCAGTAAAAACCTGCCATAAAGCATTAAAAGAAACCTTTTGATGACTCCGTACAGGGTTACGGTTTATCAAGAATTTCATGTTTCTGACTTCTTGCAGCGTGTACAATTTTGTGAATAGTTTAATGAACATTTAAAATAACGGTAACCTGTAGGATTTAACTTTCTTTATGGACGAAGCATAGTTTAATTTTAGTGGATATAAATAACCAAAATTATTGTACTTGGGCAACCATAAATTTTTGTGAAAACAACATTGCATGCTTTAAAAGTTGGTGTATGGATTGCAAAGTTAAGAAAAATGATAATTAGTTCAATATTTTTTTACAGTACTGTAAACGTAGAACGTTGCCGTAATGTTTTGGGTCAATTTTTAAGCAGCTAAATGACAACGAACATCAATTTGGTTACTTTCAAGAAGACAATGTAACGACTCGTACTACTCGAGGTACAATTGAATGTATTTAACAATCTAATAATTTATGAAGGTGCTGTAGTTGTACTCCCTAACACAGTAAGTTGTCGATACTCTTCAAACGGCAATTTATTTTGCAATAAAACTTTGCAATACTGTAAACAATTCTAAGTTTTATATACGCAAATACGGACAATAACGTATTTTTGTACAAGATGCTTTGAAACAAAAAATCTTGAAATTGACACTCAAAAAATGTAAAAGTTTCCATTTCTTAAATAGGAACCTGCACTTTTTGTAATAAAGTTGTGTTTAGCACCATTTACAAGAACATATAAGACATTTTCCGCTCGTTATTCACAAAAAAGAAAACTATCACCAAAAGCTGTAAAACGAGTTATTGAGAGTTTTAAAATTTAAGGTTTTACAAAAAAAATTGTTAAGTCATTTTAAATGACAATGTAAAAATTGTTGTTTTAGATTTTTATTAACAGACTTTTGAAAGACTACAAGTTTTAACATTATGTATTCTCCCTGGTTTAGCACTTAAAAAAAGATGATTTTTTAAAAAAGAATACTTTTCAGTGGATTTTGTTATTTGTCACTGCAGATATGAGTCATTTAAAACAACATAATTTGGAGTGATGAATCAAAATTGCAAATCCGTATGTCTTTAAGAGAGGCCTCCTCGTTTACTTCAAAATGTTAAACTTTCTTTTTAGCACAATAGAAAATGGTATAATTCATTATAGACTAAATTAATTTTATTGATAACGTTTTGTAATTGTGACAATTAATTAGAAAAATACATTATTTTACAAAAAAAGTTTTCCCTGTAAGTTACGTTATACACAATGCAACAGTAAAAAACTTTCCGTTTTCCTAAAATCTTGAAACGCAATTTAGTAATTTTAAAAGTGTTAGCGATATATGCCTTTTCTATAAAGTTTTCTTAAATTACTTTTGTTTTTCAGTCTTACTTTTTTCAACTTACAGGTAGTTTACGTAACTTTTGTGAGCATCTTTGGTTTTACTGCTTTAATGTAATTAACGTTAACATCAATGTTGTACTGGTCATTTGTATCTTATCTTCAGTTATAATTTTTGTGACATGAAAAACTTCTGCTTAACTTTATTTTTTCTGTATACTAACAAAAAAATTGTTTTGGTGCTAAACGATTATGCAATAAGTATTCTTTATCTTGTCTATGTAATACTTATAATACTTTCTTCTAATATTTTTTTAGTTTTTGAATTTTTAGTGGTTTTGTGACTACAAACGCATCACTTATTTAGTTTTAATTAAAATTAGGCGCTACATTTTTGTGTAATAATAATTAAACTTCTAAAAGCTAAAAAGAAAATTCATATTCTTGTATGATCACAATTACAAAAAAGCGATGTGTTATACGTTTAGAAAAAAATATACATATTATATAAAAACATAAGCCGTGAAAATTTGATCAAACGTCAGTTATCTTCTCGGAAGTTTTGTAACATATCTAACAATCTCCGGGATTTGTGGTAGCGTTGATATCTCTAAGTACTTGCTGATGGCGGCATATGACTTGCGCTTTGCTATAATTTGCTTATAATTTTTTTGTACTTAAAGCTAAGGTAATTGTAATCAATCTTTTATCTACTTATTCAGTCTTAAGCATTGTAAATTTGGTTATACCGTACTACTACCGTTAGACTTTAGTTATAAAAGATTTTATTGAAGAGCATACTAAATAATTTACGTTTAGTCGCAGTTATGAAACGTTTTAGGCGTTGTTATGAAGTTGTTTTGAGTATGCTAATTCAAGTTTCTTTAATTGATTTAAACAAAGTCAAAGCCGGAGTTTGGTAAACCCACGTCGTTGCATGTAAGGTTACATATTTTGCAAGTATCGAGAAAAACGTCAATAGTAGCTGAGAGTAGCTACTTGTTTAAGGAACTTCGATGGGGTAAGTTTTTCAATTTATATTTATGAGAAAAAGAAATAGCAATAGTAAGTGTTATTGTTTGACAGAATTATATACGCTTGTTACGTTTTCGTGTTGATTGTTTCATTTGCTCTATCCTAATCTCTTTGTAAGTGAGTTCGGACGTAACCTAACCCTTGTTGACTTCCTTTCCTTTTTTATAGTTTTCTCAAACGTGGTTGTTACCAACAGGACCCACTATACAAAAGAGTTTTACAAATCTTTAATTAACTCAAATTCAAATAAACTTTGGAATATTATAAATTTACAAAAATTGACCTTTTTTCGACCACAAATCTTGTCACCTAACAACAATCATTTTTTGTCGCCTACAAAAATTGCAGAAAGTTCTTTAAAACTGTATATTCAAATTGGTCCATTCATAGTTATATTATAAAAACATAAGCTACTACTTTCACATTTTCACATAACTTTATCTACTTATGATATGTTAATATAAAATAATATTAATAGAAAAACTAAATAAAAAGAATACATTGCACGGAATGGATTTTGGTCCAAATTTTATAACAAAATATTGTACTGAAGCATTCTCAAACGCCCTTTTATATATTCAATTTAACAATAAAAACAAACTTTTCCATTTATCTACGTGTTCCAATTTTGTTTTCTGAACATGTACTGCAGTATGCTTTGATATATAAACTTATTTTTATTTTTTATCATCATAAATTTTGTTTTATTTGCATTTATGTAAAGACTGTTTGCACCTAACCAGTTATTAATATTATATAAATCTTTATTAATAACAATCACTATTTCTTCTACATTTTCTCTAGGTATCATCACAAATAATTGTACCTTGCATCTTGTTACACGTTTAACAATATCATTAATATACAAGATAAACAAGTTAAAAGAAAATTCATTGCGTTTAGGTACATATTATCGTTTTTGTTTCATAATAGCGGTAGTACAAACCATTAAAAATTAATTGCTACTAATAGTTTAAATTTTGAAAGGCGTTTAGAATTTAAAACCAATGCTTGTTCTCGACCTTTACTTCAAATTCGACAGACAAGTAAACATAAAAATAAAGAAGTACACCGTAATTTAAAAAAATCTATGTATGATTTATCAGAATGGATTTGTCAATGTAAAGAAACTATTAGATTTTACTGTTTTGTATGTTTATTGTTTTCACACAAATCGTTATCGTGTAAAAATTGTGTTACCGATTTAAAACATTTAAAATAAAAAGTAAAAAAGCACTCAGCGGATCACATAAAAAATTGTGTGAAATATGCTACTCTTGGTCTGGTTAATATTTGCTTACAATTAGACAGCGCTTACCGAAAGTAAGTTAAAGACTACAATAAAAATGATTCTAAAAATAGATATACATATATTAAGTAAAATAATCGATTGCATCAAATTCTGTCGGAAAATGTGGGAGTATTTTCTAGACTAATAAAGTTTGTCTCAGAATTGGAATCAATTTTTAAAGCTCATTTTGAGCGAAGTACGGTATTTAAAGGCATATCTAAACGGTGCAAAATAATTTATTGAACTCGATGTTAGTTAAAAATTAAAACAGAAATAGACTTCGCTGATTTTATTGCCATACAAGTTGATGAATCGACAGATAACTCAAACAAGCCTCAAATGGGTTTTATTATACGTTATGTTCTAAACGGCACATATGTATGTTTTATCTTTATATCTTATAATGTATAGAAACTAATTTGCACTTGTGCTATTATTAAATTTTTCTAGTGGACAGATGTATTAGAATAAATGAATAATTAGTTGTCGCATAACTTAACACGCAGTGGCCGATAGCTCAAAAGCTAAAAAATGTAAGTATCGAAAATTCTAATATAAGTCTATACAGAATCTTACAGTAACTGATCTTGTGAAAGAACATACAATGTTTTATTTAAAATAATTGACTTTACAAATTAATTTAAAGTTAAAGTAAATACCAAACACCTTGTTTATAACTGATGTTAATTAATTCATATTTAACTTTTTTTATATAAGAGGCAAAACCTTTGTCACATATAATGTTTTACTGTTTCATATTGATAGGGTGTGTGTTCAAAAAAAGAAAACTCTGATTGCGGTCGTTTGCTCAGTTTGTTATAAAATAGACTTCCAAATAGAGAAGTATTAATAAAATAAACTCTACTTTTCTTACCATAACTAATTAGTCTCAAAAGGTTATAAACTTACAATGTAATAAATAATAGTTCACCTATTCCTAGAGTTATATTTTAAAACATAGCATATTTGGGTAGTGTAGTTAAAGACATTATTCATACGTACCTTGACAGAGTATTTCATAAGTTCTTTATATAAATGCTGTTTCTACAAAATTTAGTAAAATTCTAAATAAAAAAGTTTTTTTGAAAAACGCTTCATCATTTACGAAAAGCCACAGTATGAATAACCATAGGAAATTACCATTTTTATGTAAACACATATCCTAAATTTACTTATGATATAATATTTAATTGATTCAAATCAAAGTTTAAATGCAAATTAAGCTCGAAAAATAATTTTGATACTAATTTTTAAGTTAGGAACGATACTGTTACAGAAATAAAGGAGGTCAACCTTATGGTGATAATTTCCGTTTTTGTGCAACTAAATATCAGAATCTAAAAAAAATTTTTTTTTAAATAAAATAAAAACGATTGAATTTAAGTTTAAACGTGTAAATTAAAAGTGATAGTTATTTCTGGTGCTAAATACAAATTTACTGTAAAGAATGTAGGATTCTTTTTAGACATTTTTTGACTGACATTTTGTACACTTTTCTTTAAGACACCTGTACAAAAAGCGTCATGCTGTGTTTTTACGTATCTAGAGCAAACCTTTGTTTACAATCCTGTAAAGTTTTATCGGAGAATAAGTTGACGTTTGGACAGTATCGATGTTGCAAGATGTAACTGTCAATTTTTATTGAAAACTTGTAATCTTTGCTTAACAGAGTTAGGTATATGCCAGTATCAATCAAATTTACGTGTTAAAATACGAAAGTTGGGTAGCTCATAGTATTTCAGTAACGTTATTTTAAAACGTTTTATTTGTCAGCTTTCGGCACGATCTACGATTCTTAAGAAACGGCTTCAGCTTTCAACTTACGAATGAAAACGGGGCGAACGAACAAAACGGAACGGTAATCAGTACTTGTATTGCAGATATACATACATCTATTTACATTTTATTCATTGTAATTTTTACGTTACCTACTAACGATACTGTGCATCTTATCTTAGTTTAACCTATTTTGGCGAGCCATTAGAATCTTCGTAACGTTATCTAATAAATTATTTTTATAACTAGGAATTGTTATTGATTTCCTATGGCACTATTATGTGTTTATTATTGAATTATCTTGCAATACTTACTATAAAAAATAATATTAATTTTGTAACGTTTTATAAAAGATGTCTAAAATACATCAAGAATAGTGACTATATATTAGAAAAATTGTAGGGTCGTATAAACAAATTGTTTTCACTTTAGAAATTTTTTTCTAGTTTTTATTTACATTTGTATTAGTTATATCTAATCGCATTTAATAACTTTGTTAAATGATTTTACTGTGTTTAATCTTATGTACAAAACAAGATTTGCCATAGCCTGTGTACTATAGCTTAATAGACACATATAGTTTGTTGCAATCTTTCAATTCAACTCCTTTGAATACTGAGGTTAATTTTGTCGACATTTTGGTTTATACGTTGTTACGCTGGCTTTTCAGATTGCTTTTATACTTGAAGTTTTGTTTTGTTTGTGTTCTTTTTAGAACAATCCTGTTTCAATTTACGTTTACAACAGTTATAAGTATTTTTATGTTACAAGTCTTTCTATTTAATTTATAACACAGAATGAGTTATTTAATATATTTATAGTAAAAAACAGTATATTATTTTATGAGATTAAGAAATACAATGTAATTTTATTATCCATTTAGATAGCCTTAGAAACATTTATAATTTGATAGTAAGAATATTACAAAAATCCAAAACAAAAATTATTTAAATATTATCTTTATTAAATCGTAAATAATAAATAAATGTTTAGAAAATATAATGCATTTTATAGACTTATAGACTATAGATTTTATAGACTCGTCCCGTAGTCTACGGGACGAGTCTGCCATCAATCTTTTGCTAATGATTATTGGAAATGTCTTTAATTTCTTTGATAAACAAAAAGTATCTGATCAATAATTCTATGTACTTAAAAAAACTTTTAAACTTGCTGTTACTTCAACAGGAAAATTCTTGAGTTTGATTAAGAAAATTCGTAACCATAGATTCACTCTTAAGAAGTTCAGAAAATAAACCGACAAAGTAGAGTTGTAAACAAAACTGAGTTGAATGATTTTGATCAAACTGTTTCATAAACATGTAAGAAACTATAAAGTTGTTAATTAGATAGTAAATATTTACTATCTAAGAACTTCATAGTTTTCTACATGTGGATTTACTCGTACATAGCTCCGTATCTACAAGATGGCGTTTGACTTCAGGTTTATTAGTGTTTTATAAAGTTTTATGGAAAAAATAAAAAAAAAACAAAGTCAACTATACCGAGAAACGTTAAACTTTACGAAAGCATCTGTTCAACTTAGGTGTTGCTACAAAAATTCTGCAATAAACCTAAGCCCTTAATGGAACAAAATGATAGTATAACTTGGCGTTCACGGTATTTGAAAACACTCGGAGAGAATAATGGCAATAATAAATAAATAGTTACCATATTTAGATAAAGTTTACATTTGCCCGTCATACGGAGCTCACAAGTGAAAAAAGAACCAGGTTTTTATAACTGTGATCAAAATGGACTACGACATACACCTAATAGTGCATGCAGGTAATTTATATAGATTTGTAAACAACGGTTTTCTCGTTTTTAAATCGCAAACTAAATCTGGCAACTACCATGACGATAAAAATTATACAACCTTTATGCGATAGCTAGAGAAGCAACTTATTCCAAATGTATACCTCAATTGTAATTATTTGTGCACTTTACCACCCAAAGTAAATAAACAAACCTCCAACTCAAAATAATCGAAAAAAAGACATTTGTTTGTGGTTAGAAACTAATTGAATTTTTACCAATAACTGAAATGTAAAAAACAGAATTATAGGTGTCTTTTAAGTAGTATTCCACATCAAAAAATTGATTTTTGGATAAATTACTAAGAGAGCATGTTGTTTGATTGCCTCTTTATCATTGTAACAATTCAACTAATATGGAAACTTGTAAAAAAAAGTTGCATTAAATAATGTGGCAGGAAGTACTGATAATAAAAAGTTAGTTCAAAATGAATTTTCTGCAGAGCAATTATGTATAGCATGAAAGATGCTATCGTCTTTCTGCTGCATGTAAATTACTTGTTCTTTCCATAAGACGTACTCAAATTTCATCTCTCTATTTGCCACCGCTATTTTGGCAAACTTAAATAATCTTCTTTTTAAGTAAGCCACCATTTTTGTATCCAATGTTCGACATTTTCCGGAAGTATTCCATTATTTTGAGTGTTTAGGGTCAGGTGGCAAACATTCCTGTCCGTCAAAAAAAAACAGTGCAAAGAAAACTGAAAGCGCTCATAGAATCGTCTGGTACGTTTGGGTTTGCAGTAAGCTGCTAGTTTGAAACTGTTTTTCACTTTTATTTTTCAATGCAGGTTTAATATGTTTTTTGGATGTATAAATCCTTATACAAACCTTGTAAATTTGCAAATTCTTTAAACTGTGATGTTGTAAACCATCTTCAATTTGTGTATGAATGTTGTCACTACGCTCTCTACTGCTTTTAGCAATTTCTTTAATTGGTCTAGTTTACAAGTTACTAGTGAATCGGTATGACTGCAGTTAAAAAAGCAGCGCTTAGTATTTCAGACTTGTTTAACCTGCACAAAAATTAAATCAATAAAATAAAAAATAATAATCATTTATTAAACTACAAATATTCAATTTTGGTTAGCCGACTTATATTATTTTATTTACTTACATATAATTTTTTTTGAGCATAAAACACAATGGTGACGTTTTTTTGAAATTTAAAGATGGGTGAACTAAGTGCCCTCGTTTTATTTGGTAAAAATTCTGGCGGCAATTCCTTTCTCTTACGTCTCGTAATTTTGTCGTCAAATATAATTGCGGTTAGCAAAAAAACCGGTTATAACCCATAGAAGCTCTAAATATCTCTGATCTCCATCAAGTGTCCACAATTCTAGAAAATGTGAATGTTTCTGCTTTTTTGTTCCTGCTAGAACAATATTTTCAATTTTGCAGCGTTTTTATCATCTCTTAATAATTTTACAATTTTTAGGTTTGTGCAATGAACAATTTTTTCCATCATGTGATCAGTAAAAAATTTAACAAAAGCAATGTTTTCATTGGTAATATTTTGTGCATATTGTTTAATCGCAGGTAAAATTACCATATTTTTTTCTATTAGTTTTACTAAATTTACTTCTAACTTTTCTTCCACGCCATTTTTTGTATCTTATCTCTAATAACAAAATATTTGTCACTGTTTTCTTCACTAGTCCCACTATTTACATTTTCTTTGTCAAGAGCTATATATCAAGGTTGAGAAGTGCATCATTATAACCTAAGCGATAGATTATATCGCGAGACGCGAAGCGTCGAGGGATATAAATCGCGCATGTTATAATGAACTTCTCAATTGTGATATATATACAATTTTTTCCACTACTAGAATTATTAAAACCTTTATACCTGTTACTAAATTGAATTTAAAATTTAAAATATTAATTTTAAATTAAAAATCAACTCCGTAATTCTGACAGTTGTCATTAGTTTGATAGAATTAATTTAGACGTAATTCTTAATTGTGATTTAAAACACAAAAATAAACAGAAGTTTTTATTGCTAAAGTTGTTTAAATTGTTTAAAAACATTATTACTTTAAGCATTGATTATATATAAAACATACTTAATTCAATAATATTCACATTTAATTAAGCGCAAACTTCAAATAACTTACTTTTTAAAATCAAATTAATTTTTTAATTGAGCGATTTGAAAACTTAAATTAGCATTAAATAAAATCTCTTGCTCTTGGTATACAGTTTCGTAAACTTTTTTTCTTTAAAATTGTTGTAGTATTATCAGAAAATGTAAATATGTTCATTATTAACTAGTAGTTAATAATGAAATATTATTTACCTGCGCTTAAAAAAGTACAACTTCACGACCTACTATTATACGTAATAATGCAAGCGTATACAACTAGTAGTGGAAACAATATTTTATGCCAAGCAACCAAACTAAAACTTTTTAAAATATACTTACATAGCTTCTCGCGTGCTGTATCTTGTATACCAAATAGACATCAGACATCGACACGTTGTCAATGCTTTTATATTTACAGTTACTAAACACAATTGACAATTATATAACACGAATGCCGCAAATAAAAATGCTGCTTAACCGGAAAATTAAAGTTAATTTCTTAGTTTTACGCTTCGTTTAATTGTTATCAATTAATTTTACATTTTTACTATACTCATATAGACCTATTTTATAAAATTCTAAAAATTATTATAAGTAAATGCCAAGGATACTAAATGAATAGGATTGCTCGATTCGTATTCTCGCAATGTAAGCCGCCCCACTCCCGTAAATCTTGACGCGTGACGTCAGCCGGAGACCACATATCGGCTCGCTGATTATAAATAGTGCTTATATACGCTTAAAATACAACGGTTTTGCGATTTTTTTAATAGTAATTATTACATTTGTTGATGTTTTACTTATTCAAATACACGCCTACAAGTTGCTTATAAGAATTTCGAATTATTATCAGGTTTAATTTAAAATGTAAACTTATTTACATTATGTTAGATACTGAGGTATTTGGTTGCGATAACAACCCGATTGCAACCTAAAATAAAAATCTTAAGATTATATAGATTTAGTGTCCATTACAATTAAAAATGAATGGATTAGGCGTTGTAAAAGGGCTGATAACATGAACCCTAATACTAGCGTAATTTGTTCTACTCATTTTACAGAGGAGAGTTATGAACGAGATTTACAAAATGAATTATTAGGTTTTTTAAATAAAATTGATTAATATAAATTTAGTAAACTTTAAGGTAAAAAATCACATTTAAACATAATTAAGTTAAAATTAATTTGCTGTTTAAATTATTTTCACTTAAACGGAAAGAAACTTTCACAAAAAATTAATAGCGTTTGCTGTTTGATGCATTTACTTTGAACATTTCCACGGTGATTCTTTAAAAAAAAAGCCCACAAGTTGTAAAAAAATTAAGTATTAAAATTAAGAAAAAAGAAAACATTTCTCTGGACATTATTATGGCGTTTTGCAAATTAAGGACCATTATCAGAATGAACTATGAATATATAAAGCTTAGTGAAAAAAGACGTGGAACGAAAACAGCAAATACAACAGCTCAAGAAACCGATGAAGAAAGAATAAAACGAAGAAAATTAAATAAAATTTCAAAATAAACTTGTAGTGTGTTGTTATTTTTTATTTTTGTCAACCTTCAATTTGAATACATTTATTTAACCAATAATAGTACACTTTATTTTGTCCATAAATTATAAAATTAATAGAAATTTTTCTGTAGTTCAATTTAAAAATGAATGCATCCACGTCTTTTTTTTTTCACTAAGCTTTATATTTTTATAGTTCATTCTAATAATGGTCCTTAATTTGTTCAAAGTGAATGCATCAAACAGGAAATGCTATTTATTTTTTGTGGAAGTTTCTTTCCGTTTAAGTGAAATTAATTTAAACAGCAGATTAATTTTAACTTAATTATGTTTAAATGTAATTTTTTACCTTAAAAATTATTAAAAAAAATCAAAACTAATTAATAAAAAAAAATATTTCGATTATGAACATTATTGCCATTACTTGTTAAATCAAAAGTTGTCAAATTTACTCAAATAAGATATTTAGAAGCCTTTTAAAGTGCATCTTAATACAGATTGTAATAGAAGTATAGAGAGCGAGGTCTCCGCGTGACGTCAGCGCGTCACATGATCTCGGCAGAATAAATCGAGCGATCGAGCAAGTAGTAGTATCCTTGAGTAAATGCCAATCCTGTTACAACGTGTTGTCGAGATTATTCGAGAACCACGTGAATTGTTTGTTTCCTTTTTTTAGGAATATTTACTTTAGGGTCACGTGGTTTGAAAATAATCTTGTTACTGTTAAAATAAAAAAATAAAAACTCAAAAATTACATAATTTAGATAGTTTATAACCAATGTAAATGATGAAGCGTATTAAAAAATTGAATATATTAAAAAAACAGATTGTTTCTATATATATGTAACTATAATTCTTTGTTTTCGTACACAAACATATTTTACAATAATTAGTCAACAAGAATCATACATTATTAATATTATTTGAACTCCCAAAAGTGTAGATTAAAGTTTTTTAATAAATTTTGCAAGGAGTGCTATTCTATAACTCTCTAATTGCGTGCTTAACTTACGTTTTACAATTCCTTTGATATTTACCACATTTTCAATTATTTTTGTAGCAACATCTGTTTCCATTTAGGTTAAACTTACAACTTTAATTCATTCTAACTACCTTATTGAACCACGAAGTAAATCGGTTGATTAATTTTGTTCGCATGTGGTTATTCAATTTCAAGTCGTTACTAGCTTTTTGAGCGTTTTTATTACCTTTTAGTTTAGGTATATTTACATGTTTAAGCTTTAACAAAAATTTAAATTTATCTAAGTATTTTAACTATTTATATGCAAACAAAAATTAGGGAGAGAAAAATATGTGAAACGCTGGTTAAAACTGTAGATCATACCGACCTGGTATAAAAAGTTTCTACTTATTATTTTTTTTAAAGATGAATCTATTGCAACGGTATTATTTAAAGTAAATTTAATATTTTAGATGTATTTAACCTTCGATGAAACCTAACTTAGTTGAAGTTTTTTGTGAGGGACGTTTTGTGACGCTATTGTGCAAACTTCTTGATGGCCAATATAAACAGGTCCGTATGGACCTGTCACACAATTAAAATTAAATACGTAAGCAAATAGCATTTAAAATGTGCAGAAATATAGAAATATAAAATGACAAACAAGATACATCTACACAGTACACTAACATACTCTTTGGTAGTATATATAAGCAAAGACAAAGTGTAGGCATTAGTATATACTTACTTATAATTTTGTAGTATTACAACTACAGATAACTTATTTTACGATAACGTAGAATTGTTACTTAATGTCTTGAAATACCAATTTTCTATATTTATTTTAGCAATAAATATTTAAAATCATATTTATTTAATTGTCTAATCATTTTTTAAATTTTACATAAAATAGGTATGTGATTAAAAATTCCCGATGAAGAGCTAATATATATGTTGCCGAAGTTTATTTGAAGCTTGCAACATTTGGATTTTATTTTATTGGTTTTTAGATAAAAAAAACAAAAGACGGTTAATCGAAGCTGGTATCTATTTTTTTAAAAGCATCGCATTGTTTTTAAATCTAATTTTCATCATAACATCAGTTCTTAGTAGTCAAAAGTATAAAATAAACAACATTTACTTATACGTGACTTAAATTAAACAACCTATTTTTAACTAAAAATGTTAAACGTTTATTTAAAATTATTGTTTGTTTTTGAAAAGAAAAACACTTAGAAATATTAAAAGTCGAAAACTATTAAATTTAATTATAGAAACTTGTAATCTCGTGGGCATGAAGAGGAATATTCAGGTTGTTGATAATTGTCATTTCCGCCAACATTTTCGAGCATTTGAAGACATTTCTGCTGTAAGCTCTAATTCTAACTTCTAAACACCATTTAAAAAAAAATACCTAAAACAGAAAATTAACTGTCAAACACTATTTTATTACAGCTTACAAGATGGACAGTCGACTAACTGTAATTGTAATTGCGGTTTTGTACTATCGTCACTATGGTTTCTAGTTCTTCTATGTATATATACGTAGACTATTTTTTCAAGTTTTTAGAATTTAGAATCTAGCTTAGTTAAGAACTTGATGGCTGGCAGTTGATTTCATAACCAGCCGCAAATTTTAATTTTCATTTTGAAATTCCGAATTCTGAAGAAATAGGTACAAATTAGGCATTAAAATAGAATTTCAGCATTATCAACATGCTTAAAACTGTGTTTTGTTAAAAATTACTCGATTATAAATAAATTTTGAATAAAACAAACTATTAAAGTGGATCTTTGATATTCATCCCACATAACCAAAGTTAACCTTAATTGTCTAAAAAGTGATCATACTTTAACCTGAAAAGTTGACAAGCATGTGGTATCTTTATCGTGCCTTTTAGTCATTCATAAAAGTTAGTTCTACCGCGTGTCCTTAATGGTTAACTTATTCACAACAAATAGTTATTCCTAATAATACGCCAAATTGTAAACGTAATGGTTACTTTTGGTATAAGCTTAAAGTATAAAATATGGCGACCTATCTCGTTTCTTACCCACAGAGGTTGACTTTTGGATAACTTTTCAATAGACAACTTTAATTGTTACTCAAAAGCCGTTTTAAAAAGTTAACTTGATAGTAACCATAAAAATTAACCTATTAAGAGCTTTCAAGTATAAAATGAGACTACTTTTTTTTTACTAACCCTATAACTTAACTTTTCGATATCTTTTCATAGATTTCTAATTAATGTCTTGAAAAAGTTATACAACTGACATCCTACAAAATTAATTTAATGTTAATCCTAAAAATTAAGTTTTTAGTAGCCTTATAGTACAGAATGAGACTACATGTCCTTTTAGTAACCACATAAATGTTATTTTCGGTGAGTTTTATAATCAATGTCTATAAAAGTTGTGAAACAGACATTCTAAAAAGTTAATTTTATGTTAATCCTAAAAATTAACCTTTTAGTAGAATGTTTTTGTGTAGAATAAGACTGTATCGCGGAAAAACGTCCTCGGAAGAAAAATCACCCTAAACCAAAATTACTTTTCTATATTCTAATAGTTACCTCTTACTATTATTACGACTTACAAGGAGGAACTAAGAAATGAGTTTACCAATTGCGTTTCTGATTTTTGGTGATTCTCATGGCAAAAAAGTACCTTTATTTTGGTTTTTTGTGCATTACCGCTTAGTTTTCAGATTATGAATTTTTAAAGAATTGATCAAAATCGTCAGAAGTTAGTTAGTCGCTCCGTAAGCTCTAATTACAACAAATTCAAGGGTATGTTTTTTTAAATAGACAAACACTTATTTTAAAAATATTTAAAAGCACTGCAGATGGAACCTGCAGTCATTGTTTCGCTAATTATTTGTTGTAATTCTTATAAGTATATAGGATCCGTAGTTGTATACGCTGCGACTAATTATCTTAGAAAAACTTGTATTTGAAAAAAAACATTTTAGTTGAGTTGTAAGTGTAATTGATTATTATTAATTAGTGTTTGTAAGTTTAGTTACTGCTTACATTTATAATAAAAATCTAATTGGCTAACAATGAAATCCTTAGAAGTAAACTTTATTTAAGTTCCACCATTACCCTCGCACAACAGTTTTCTGGAATGTACTATTTTAATCCGATTATCGTCATAAACATTGTTCTTTTTTGTTTGTAGCCTAATGATTTTTTAAATTTAATTTAAACCTAACAATTATTTTTTTTAAACAAACTTTTTTATAATTTGTAATGTGGATCGATACATAATTGTATTGACAATAGTTCAAATTATCGCCCTTAAATCGATAAAAAATATCAAATTTTTCTTCAAAGGCGTTTAGCAGGTTAAAGAGAAAGTATTAGTAAACGCGATGGCATCTTAATGTTGATTGTAAAAACTTTTTTTGTCGTTTTTGTTTCATCCGTTACGGTAAATGATTAATTTAAGAATTTGTTTTGCATTGCGGCTGTGTGTCAACTGGGCACCAAACAATAGCCTTTGTGGATAATCCCTTTGTCGGTCTCTTCGACCATTCAAGGTCTTTTTCTTAGATATTGCAGTTTTAACGGAAATTTCATTTAAAGAATCTCATTCTGTCGATGCTGACAAATTTTTTTTAAAACAAATCGTTATTACTTTGAGCAGAGTTTAATATTCATTTCTGCTTTAACAAATCCGTTAAACAATTACAATATAAACTTGGCCTCTTGATAGCAAATAAGAAAAATGAATTTTTCCAAACAGACATACCGAACAAGTTTTGTATTTAAGCTTCTTTAATATTGTGACTCATAAAGGAGCTATATGCGCATCAATATCCAATTTTAAAAACGTAATACAGGCAAATTTTAGTGTTTCTTATTAAAGGATAGTTTATTTGCGAAAAACGGTAAAAAAGTATTATTAATGTCGAAAGTGACAATACAATAATTGATCTAGTGCTTCAAATGAACTTTCTGGAATTAATTCAACAGTTTTTATTATGTAGCCATCATTAAAAAATTAAATTTTGTAAATAAAATTGTAACTTAAGTTTTCATGTCGCAGTTAACAATAAGGATATGACATTTGTACTGATTATTCTCAACTTCTTATTTAACCTCTTAAAGCACTTTTTTTAAAAAAAACCACAAAAGAATCATTTTTTTAAATTTAAGAAAATACATTTTTGAACTTTATTTTGGCCAAAAGTAATAACTAAACACAAAATAACTGTCTATAAACACTTATCTTTGCAGTTTTATAATTTTTACATATTACATTACAAAAAGTCTTTCACTACTAAATCAATAATAATTTTCAAAAACGTTTCTTTGTTTTACAACTGGACGAAAAGTAATATTACTGTAACATTTTATAGCTTACAAGACAGATGTAAATAAAAAAAATCAAAAAGACCATTTTTTTCTTATGTTTCCTATAGCGATAGCGCTCGAATTAATTGGAGCGTGCCTATTTTGGCCCATTTAGCGTAATAGAATTAACTCGAGCATGCACGTTACGGGGTTAATTTAAACTTAACAAAAATGGATTTCAAGAATCATTGAATTAACATTAAACAAACGCCCACCGTTTGTAAAATTTAAAATTATGTTCTTGAAGTGGGAGAGAATGGGTATAGTAATTTAAATAACCACCGGGTTCTTTTAAGACTAGTTTAAAATTGAACGTCGTTTTTTTTACCTGCTAGACAATCGTTCAAGTTTTGTTGATGTGCGTGTTGTACAAGTCGAGTGTTAACTTCGTGTAATTGTGTTATACTAAAAGTTCCAGTTATAAGGGTAAAACATCTTTATACATATTTTTAACAGACACAAAAGAACACATAATTCATAATTGCAGATGAACGGTCAGTATACAAAAAGACATAGAAACAGGCTTTTTCTAAATTTTACATGTTTGCCCTGATTTTAAAATACCCAGATTTTTTACAATTTTCTAGATGGCTGGGAACCCTGTAAAAAATCAAATCAAATATAAATATTAGTGGTTTAGTTAAGTATTTTTTCTAATTTCAGCTTCCGTAAAATGAATAGTTTCCACAACTACAGAAATGGACGTTTTAGTGGCGACAAAGGTGTGGATTAGAAAATCGAGAAAAAGTGTGAAAAAGGGTTAAAGGCGATGACATTTATTTTAGATATTTTTAAATTTGTGAATAAATAATAAATATATATGTATTATATCGTATTGTATAAAATCTGTTTTTCAAGACTTGCACCTTTACTTTAATGTGTTTTATTTTCAAATGTTAACTATAAGATATCCGTTAAGCAGCCATTAATCGTTGAGCAACTGAAAAAATAGTATTTTTTAAGCAGTTTTAAAATCCAACAATTATACATCTTTTACAGTTAACTTCAGGTTGATTCTTGAATAAGTGCAAAAATTGTATATTTTAAACAGCTTTAAAATTAAATAGTAAAATACCCATTTAGATTAACTTTAAGTTATCCTAACGGGTTGAACGTTAAGCAAACAAAAATTAGTATCTTTTAGGCAGTTTTAAATACCAACCATTAACAATCACTTTCGATTAACTTTAGATTACCCTAACAGGTTGAACGTTGAGCAAACAAAAAATGGTATCTTTTTAGTAGTTTTAAAATTCAACTATGTACCGGGCATTTCGATTAACTTTAAGTTAGCCCAACAAGTTGACCAATGAATAACTAAAAAGAAGTATCTTTAGAGTAGCTTTAAAAGTGGACAATAAGTTGTCCGTTTCGGTTAATTTCGGGTTATCCTAAAAGGTTGACCGTTGCATACACGCAAGGTCAGTATAAGAGTATCCTATGGAGGGATTAAGTGGGACATTGTTCACCATTGGGTGTACTTTTGGGTACTCTATGATCACATTTGCCAATCCAAAGCGGTTACCTTTATTACGACTTTTGGTTACTTTTGGCTGTGTGGGATTGATTTCGACTTCCTTAAAGCTTAAAGTATGGCTTAGTTGACAAGTTGATGACAGCAATCTCCCGACTTGCAATGTAAATTTGCAGTTATGTGATGCTTAAAAGATTATCAGCACAAATGTACTTAGTGCGTGTCAGCATACTCGTGGTTGTTACAGCGTTAACAACTGTCACTATCAGTAACAACATAATATAAAATTATCTTTGCCTTCATGGCGCTGATAACGAATAACAACATAAACTGATTTTGCAAACACAGCAACAAAAACCATTTTTTGAAATGTGTTAATTTAGTTTTTTTTTAATATTTTACATGTTTGTAGTAATAATAAATACTGAAATTTTTACATTAGATAAAAAGTTGTGTAAATCTGATATTGCGTAAATGTTAACAAAACCTGTTATTTACGTGAGTTGAAGGGTACTTGAAATTATGGTTTTGGTTGTTTGTTTTAATTTCAAAAATGTTTTTATTTTAGTACTAATAGTACTAATTTAAAAACAGTTGAAAAAGTTTTATGTTATGTTATGCTACCGAAACAAACACATATTTAAAAATATGTTTTTTATAATATATGGGATGATAACATAATACATAATAAATTATAGTAAGATTGATACCAAAACAAAATATAAAATTGATTTAAAAAAAAAATATTATTTCATTAACTGTTATACATACTAAATAAGAATAAGTAAGTAATCGTCGACCAATTTTGTATTCTATGCAACAAGATTGGTTTAATACTACCATCATCAGGTGTTTTAAATAAATAAATAATACACATGTTTATAGTCTAAATAATGAGAACGTGCATGCACGTCACCAAAAAAGGTTTTAAGTTAGTTGCTGATACCACTGATAAAAACGCAAAAAAACAAACTTTTCTTGTCAAAATCTAAATAAAGTATGATTTGTTTTAAACTTTAATTAAAATGTTTTTTTTTTTACTTTTGTAGAGGTGATATGAGCAACTAATTAAAAACTTCATTGATGACGTGCACGCACGCTCTCATTATTTAGACGTTAGTTACACTGTTCTAAACGAGTACATTAAAAAACTGTAAGAAATTAGTTGCTAATTTAATAAATTTTAAACAAAAAAAATTATTAATTTTCGATAAAGCACCTTATAATGATATCGTTTTATATGACACATAATTTTTTTAAATATTTTTTATTTAAGACAATAATTTTTCTATTGTCATATTTTTTAAGTTTTTTACTTTGTTGCTTATTATTTGCGTACGACAACTACCGAATCTTAAATCTTGCGATAACCATTTTAATGTTTTGTTTAGTTTACAATTTATTAAATGGTTTATTAAGAACAATTTATATTGATAACAAGCGAAATTAGTATTTAACTAACCTGCCATCTTTTTTGTAATTTTCTTTTGACAAATATCACTAACACTTTCTTAAAATTTGTTTTTGTTTGATTATTTTTAAAATAATCTGTAAATATGTCTATAATTGTGGTTACAACAAATATGACACTATTATTTGGAACCTTTAAATACTTAATATTATCTTTAGCATAATCTTTTTTTTGTATAAACAGTCCATTCTTATTATTCAAAATGCCATCTAAACCTAATTGTTGACAATGTTCACATTTAAATTTTTTGTAGTTTTATGAAAAACATACCTTGCTAAATATACCACCGAACAATTTTCTAATGTAAACTTTTTATCTATATTAAAAGCTTTTTGTTCATTTGTGATATGATCTACAATCGAGTCGTGTTGTACAGTTTCAAAAAGCACTGAAATACTACTTTCTTTTTCTACTTGTTCAACTTGCGACAATATATCATCAATTCCAATAGCCACATCTTCATCTATTTCGCAATTAGATTTTTCCGGTTTACTGGGGTAAGTAACTATGTCATTCTCAACCAGAAGCAATAGTGGATTTAGAATATTAAGATTTTTTGGTGCCCAATACTGACAATTCTGAGACAAAACTACACCATTAGTTGTAAATGTAGATACATCTGAGAAAATTAAGCAATGCTGATTTTCCATAATTTTTTCTCCAACAGTTAAACAAAATTTGAGTCTACGGAAGTCTGAAGTTCAGACTTGCTAATATTAATGTTTTTGTTTTCTTTTTCAGAGTGGTATTCTAGGATTTTCTGTAACGGAGTCAAGAACTATTATATTGCCAACATCGTCTTCATCGTATGTCTTTTTTTTCTTTTGATGTTAAGAACACTACCATTAGTCAGAAACTTTTTAATTATTCTTATACGTGCAGTACGTAAGACAACAGTGTTTGAAAATTTTATATTAAATTGCCTTATTACTTTCCATATGTCGTTTTTGAGCAATGTAAATACCGTTTTACTTTTTTCTTTAGCTAATTAGTCAATTTAAAACAAAAATAAAAAATATTATTAACAACACAAGTGCAAATAATAAATAACTGATTAGCAACATGTGGCAATTGTTTTCACTGCAGCTCGCTAATTAATTTTAAAAAATTAAAATTTTTGAAAAATAATTTTACATTGCTAAAATTTGGTATTGAGGTATAAAATTCAATTCCAAACTACTTTATTTATTACATTTTTTTAATATTTTTTAAGACACGGGTACTTTATTCTTATTGATTTTAACAATATTCGTTATAAAACACCCTGTAGAACACCAAATTAACTCATTTTTTGCGTACCCTAGATTTACAACTAGCAGGACTGAATCTCGAAATGCCAATTTCAAATTCAAAATCTGTTTGTTGATTATATTTCGTGTTACATCTATCCTGGGACACATGGTATATTACTTAAGACCATAGCATATAATGAACATAAGTGTTGATTAAAAAGGAGGACTAAAATGTACATAAAAACCGTTGCATAAAGCTTATTCGTCTTGTAGCAGATATAGTCCTCGCAATTTAACTTTTGATGCACGTTATAATGACGTTGAATTCTTACCACCCTATTTATAGGAAAAATTAAATAAATACCGAATTGTCTTATGGAATTTTTTTTGTCAAGTTATTGGTGTGCTTACTACAGTTGCAGCGTTGTTGGCATCTGTCAAAATTAATTTGTGTTTATTTCAAAGTGCTCATTATTTTTGATACAAAACTGTACTATTTTGCGCTTGAACGAGATAATGGTGGTCCATTGATATCAGTAAATGCTGTGCGAGAGGTACCCTTTTACATAATATTTAAATTGTGGTAATACATACATATATTCTACACTTAGTTCTGTATCTACAGCGGTTGCTAACAATGAGGTTCTTAGATCTCCTAAAAAACGAAAGCGTAGTAAACTTGTTACGAATGTAGAAACGTTTAATGAAAACGTAATTCGCAGTGTAGTATACAGAATGTACGAAAACAGTAAGTTTACATGATAATACCGACAACATGGTTGAATAACTACGTCACTGACGTTAATGACGTGCATCGAAAGTTAAATTGCGAGGACTATAACCTCATTTAAGCGTTGATGTCGTAACACGAATGGAAGCGTAATCATTGGCCCTGAGACTCTGTGCTTGTACAGCATGTGAGTACGATATTTATGTAGAGTTCATTTCAAGACTAAAGAACCGCTGCGCAGAAACCAATTTTGTTCCGAATGTCAGTACACTAGCTAACCAAAAAACGTTTGCACTTTTCATACGGCGTTTAAGGTGTTTATTCTACAAGTTGTTACAAACTCTTTTTTATCTTTGTGTTTTATATTCTTTTATATTATATACATCCTCTTGTATGCATTCATTTTTAGTTAAGTTAAAGATAAACTATTACAGTTAATACACATTGTTTACAGCAGATGTTTTTAGTTATAATTTATTTCGCATTATCGTCAAATTCCGAATTTATCCGACGCGCACCTTACGGTTCTTTAGTCCTGAAATGATCTCTACTAAGATCCAAGAAATCGTTACTATAATACCAATAAGTAATTCGAGTGATTGCTAGTTATAATAATTCATTCGAAAATCCGAGCAGGAAAGACACTACAATAATTACTTTACGAAATAAAAGAAATAAACTCGTTAATTACCATGTGGGCTGGTTACGGTAAAATCCTTGAGAATAATGATTCGTTAAATTGACCTAAACATGTAAACGTTACAAGTTATAGTAAACAAGGTCGGTAGAATTATAAAAATTGTATCACCAGAGTAAACCACTGGATGGTAATTTTACTCTTTCGGAACTTACCATAAGTGCCATTGCCGTTTTCTGATTGAAAATATAAATATCGATGCAATATCTATTGATTTTTTACTAAATACATAAAATAAATTTTTCTCAATTACGATAATAACCCCAATAAGTACTAATTGAAGCTACAAATCTTTTTATTGTCAAAATAGTTATCGTTCTCTCTTTAAGAATAAAAAATGTAGTAAAAACAAAGTTATTTATTCAATTACAACTGATAAGCGTTTATCTTATTTAATGTAATATATTACAAGAATGTTTTTTATAATCTTATATTGTGAATATTAAAAACAATATATTTAAAGGGTTTCTTGTTTATTTACCTTTTTGCATACATGTTTAAAATTTGTAAGTACATATACGTACTTGCCATTACAAAATAATGTATTTTTTTTATGAGCCTTTTGTAATAATTAGAATACCGGTTTAATTTAATATTAAATTTTTAGCGCATTTGCATATTTTGTAGTATGTTAATTTTATACATTCTTCTAAAACTCGTTTTGCAATTTAAAAATGTTTGTGAATATATTTTATCTCTAAAACAAGTGCATTTGACATAAGTAATTTAGGAAAAATATTAATTAAGTATATCAATACTTCTTTTTGTTTAAATTAACAGATAATTAAATTTTTTAATTAAGTAAGACATTTTTAGTTTATTATTTATTTCGTACTGTATTTGTAATTAAGTTTGTATGTTATTTGCAAAATGGAAAATGTTTAATAATATATGTATAATACGTTAAACAATATTTTTTGTAATACAAATAAAAAATAGTATAACGTTTAGTAACTATATTTATTTTTACACCTTTATGTCTTATACCAAAAAGTAAACAACAAAGCACCTTAAAATAAGATTAAATTTGTAAGATTCAATTGTTACTTTTCAAAAACCGTATTTTATTATAATCTTTATTTTGAACAAAATTATATAACACAACTGTTATCATAGTTACCTAAACTTTATTCGGCAATAATATAATCTATTGTTCACAGTATATTTTAGATACGTAAATATGATGTAATAAATTGCTAAACACAAATGTAATTATTTTTTTCTACGACTATTAGGTAATACGACGCATTGCATGCTTATTAACGGTTAGGCAACGTTGTGCATTCTTTATGACCAACTTTAATTTTTTCGTTTCCGTAAAAGTTACTGTCATTATCGTCCAAGATAGTGAATCATAAAAACATAATTTAGGAGACTTGTACAAACATTCCTTGCACTATAATGGATTTACTAACGGCAGAAATTCAAAATGTATCGAATAATACACGATTGCAATCTACCAACCAAGTAAAATTGCAAAAATTACCACCAAAGAACACCAGTGTACTGCCGTTCCGCCCTTTTTAGAATCATCAGTACTGGAAAATACTTTCTGATGTATTTCCACAATTATACTGATATATTTCTATAGCTTATATTCATGTTTTGTTGAAGTCTGATATTAAAGTGTTGTGGTTAACGCCATCTCGTGGTTAACGAGCCCACGTATAAAATTTAACAAATTGGTGCTATAGCGATCGTACTATGTTGGTAGTTGGATTTACTAACTACACTGATATAGTTACTTTTTACTATATTCATTGGTGGTCTGCAATTGTGTTTTATTCGATACATTTTTGGAGTTTTTGCAGTTAGTAAATCTAACTACCAAAACATTACGATCGCTATAGCACCAATTTGTTAAATTTTATAAGTGGGCACGAGATGGCGCCAACCACAACCCTTTTATATTTTTATATTTATGTTTCTATTATACAATATGCATAACTATTTATGTATACTTTAACTTTGTATTACATTATAATATACTAAAAGCAATCAATTTGCACACTGTTGTACTTTTCTTTAAAATTTTACTTGGTAGCCATGGAAGCACAACTTTTACTTCTACCATTACACCTCGTTGTAATGATAGAAGCAAGACAAGCAGCATTCAGGCTGCAAATTAATGAACACACGTCATTTACCGCGAAAAATAAACCTGGTATATACAACGAACAGCGTGAAGAAACAATCTTAACTATGACATCCACATTTCTCAAAAAATTATCACATCTTAAAGAAATTTAAATTGATAGTATCGTTACGAGACGAGTGAACAAACAACACTTACCCGGACGCGGTTAAAGCAACTATCTGGTACACAGATCTGGCAAAAAATCGTAACGGTTTCGGAGCAAGAGTATATGGAGGCAGGCACCATGGGAAACAATTTTCGCTGACTTTGAGTAAATACGCGCCCGTTTTTTAAGCTGAGGTTGCTGTTATTGACTGGTGTGTCAGGAACATTATTGTTGTGGATTTGGACTTATATTAATTAAAAACGCGTTCCCAAACTTAACTTATATTGTTCACCCATGACTTGGGGAACTCTGCATACGCGCACATCTAATGCCACACTCTCTATCAATACCTATATGCAACAATTATCGACTCGCAATCATACGCAATTGGTCTAATCTCGATGATGTCTGACAGCCAAACAGCACTACTAACGCTAAGATTGGTAGTGATAAAATCCAAACTGATTACGGCATGCATAAACAGTCTGAAAATATTGGCAATTTGCCAACCAGTGCAGATCATCTGGATACCAAAAAACTATAATGTAAAAGAAAACTTAATGACGTACGCACTAAAAAAACGCCTGAGCGTTGCATGTGAGTAAGTTATGCTATCAAACTTTCGGCAAAAGTACGTACATAATTTTTTGTGTTGTTTTTTGTAAAATTTGCCTTTTCGAAAAATCAAAATTATATTGAATTCATCAGAAATACAATGTTAGTCTTTTTCTTTATGTGCCATATCTAGTCTTCCGGACGTTATTGATTACTAAGAAAAAAGTTTCGTAATCTTTCGTTAATCTAAACACTTCAGCGGCATTTCGTATTTAGGACCATTTGCGTATGTTTTTAAGCTAGGACATCTGTCTTTTTCCTACTCCTTGTTTGCTCTCAACTTTGGTCTTCAAAATTAAATGCAATCGATGATACTTTTTTCCCCCAGCACATAGCCCAGGTATCTTATCTTCCTATCAGTCAAAACATTTCTTTATTTAAAATTTGATGCATCCAAAAAATTCTCTGATTCTATGGTGTATTCACGCTTCCAACGCCGAAGTTTGTTCAAAATATTTACCTTCAAGGTTCATGTTTCCACGCCGTACAAAATTTTTGACCAGATGTAACTTTTGACCAGTTGGCTTAATTTAAGGTTAGTGTTATCACTATTAAAGTAAGATTTAATTTTACCAAATGTCGACCTGGTTTTCTTAAGTTTGCTTTTGATCTACTTATTGGGGTTAAGCTCTTTTATGATTATGCTGCATAAGTATTTAAATTTGCGCACTCTTTTAATATTGCTCGTGTTTAGTTGGTGTTTGTCGCGGCTAAGAACCATAAATTTGGTTTGTTTCGTATTTATTCTAAAACCCAGTTTCTTTCCAGCTGTATTGATTGCACTTAGTAGTCTTTGTAAATCATCGGTAGTTTCTGCACTGACTACCGTGCGTTCTGCGTAGCGTAAAGTATTTGTTACTACGCCGTTAACCTTTATTCCTACTTCCATGTTTTCTAGAGCTTCTTTAAAGACTGGAGATAATGTTGGAACTACATTTATTACTAAATTTGAGAATTTGACGCTTTTATATATTTTGGCCATCCTTCGAGAATTTTCCACATATTTTTAAACGTTCTAATATGACTTTGTAAACGCTCTCAAAACTGAACGTTCCAGTACTATATAAAATAAACTTATACAATTAAATCTCGCGACAAGCTTTTATATTGTATCAATTATATAATGTAATAAATTTATGGGTTTGATTTAATTTAAAGATTTTCTACTTCCTTAGAGCATTTAAATAAAAGCTTGTTTTTAAAAATGTTTTTTTATTATTAATTTTGTATACTTAATTTAGACAACCTAACTTTTTTGTTTAAATTTATTCCTTTGTGGTTTTTGTGAAAGATAGTGTTACATAAAAATTTAATTTTTTTTTCTGTTTCCCACAACTGGTAAGCAACGTCCCGCTGACAATTGTATCAGTATGTGCATGTGCTACCATAAAAATTATTATTTTAGGTTCTTACTGGAGATAGTTGTAAGTATACTGTGCAAATGTATGTAGACTCAATAGGTTTAAAAATAATAAATTATATATTAAACAATAGCAGCAATGTTTTTTAAAAATAAAAAAAAATCTATTCTACTTCAAGTGTGAAAAAAGACTAAATGGCGCCCGATTTTAATTAAAATCGGACCCACGGCTAAATAGACTTCACTTCACTTCATGCCAGACGGAAAGGTGTTTTTTATTCTAAGGCATATTTAAATTTTATTGTATATTGCTAACTAGTCTTTAGCTTTCTATTAAATTTTTTGTAAAAAAACAATTTATTTTATAGTATTATTGTAAAAGTAGAAACAACTTCACCAATTTGTATAAAAAAAATTAATGTTTTATATAACAATCATCTTGTTACTACTTATACTCTAAATTTTGTTTTTTCGTACTTTAATAAAAACAACTCAAAACAAAAAAAAACTTGTAATAAGCAAAATTATCTTTTTTATAAGAAAAATAATATGTATTTTTTTTTAAATTTATACACGAGCTAACTGTAATAAAAAACAACATTGTTGCATAAATCATTATAAGTAGTAATATACACTGTGCATCTATTTATTGAAGTTTTCCACTAATTAACACGAGTAACACGAGTATAATAGATGTGAATCTAGTTGATTTACTTTTTACATTGACAAAGTTTGTACGATATAAATTCTGATAATATTGAACAAATTTTTCTAAAATATATATTATTTAACTTTTGAATTTTTATTAACTAATTTATTACTTTGATCCTTAGAGAATTTTGCAATAACAATATACTATAAGTTGAAAGCTTTTACAAAACATATATTGAAAAAACATATCAGTTAACTTTTTATTAAAAATATTTAATAAAATTTTATTGATAATTAAAAGTTATAAAATAGTTATAATGTAAATGAATTTATAACTGCACATGGTTATTTAATTAAATTTAAATTAGATTTTAAGTTACCCATCAGTTACTGTTTAAATAAAAACTCATAAATTCAAAATCATTTTAAATTATGTTTTAGTCATATTTTGCTTTAGACTTCTTAGTGTTACTATTGTAAAGTGTATCAAAAGTAGTACTTGTCATCAAATTTATACTAATTAAACACTTTAAAATTTGACCTTGTATTCTATTGATTACATAATGTAAAGTGAATGTGGCGTTTTGCAGTCAATAAGTTTCTTGGCATGCGTTATTTGTTAGTACCTTTAACATTTTTAGCACGTACAGGACAAATAGAAAAAATAAATCTTAAAGTTAGATAAAAAGTTATCTTATGTCGTGTATGTTATTTATCTCAAAGCAGTTTGAAAATAATGTTTTTATAAAACATGCAAAATAATTAAAACTTAAATTTGCTTTCTTGTAAAAAAATATATCTAACATTAAAAGTTAGGTTTATATTATGTTTATTATCTATTGGATTTTAAAACTCAAAAATTTTGTAAACGATTTTAATAATTTAATTTATTTTAAAAACAACCCTAGTATTTTTGAAGTTTTATTAATTTTTTTCCACAAAAAAACACCAAAAAACATACTGAATACAATTTTTTTTGTGTCTAATTTTTTTTAATGTTTAACGTCTAAACTTAATTTGTAAAAAAAAAGTTTTATTATATTATATAAATACGCAATTTTTAAACAAAAGTTTTTTGTTTCTGTTGTATTTTTTTTTCACTAAGATTAATATCTGTTTTTTTATATAAATAATATTATATTTATTTAAAATTTCCTAGGTGTGGTTTGTTCTGTCAATATCTTTACTCATGTAATTATTTTGCGACAAACATTTAAATAAACGATTCTAAAGTTTGTTTGAACTAAGCCATCGGCTTTCTAGTGTACGTTTTATGACATGAGCAACCAGCAAGTAAATTCACGTAATTAAACATTTATTTAAAGCAGTAGTAATTATATTTTTTGATATTTAAGTTTGTTTGGCATCTTATACATTTTTTTTGTTTATTATTTTAGTTAACACAAAAAATATACCGATAAAAACACCTTTACACGTCATGTTTTTTAAGGTTTGTGCAATTTCTGGTTTTTAAAACCTAAATTATATTGTTTCGTTGTAGCTTAAAAATTTGTACTTTTTGTCATCATCAAGCGCCTATAATAATAATTTGTTGCAAGAGGGTCATTTCAATATTAAAACTTTAATAACGCATACTCACTTAATAAAAGATTTATATTTGTAGTTAATTTATCTATCTTTAAAATAAACAAAATGAAACGTTACATATTTGCAATTTCAAATTTATAATATAACTATTTTTAATGGAGAAACCGCCACTGACTTAGATAATTAATAATAAGTTGTCGATCTAATACAGCTTGTAACTTCTAGTTCCTGCAGATATAAAGTTAATACGAGTGACACTTAACGAGTTTCAGTTACTTATTTGATTTCATGTTAAGTGAACAAAACTATTTGCTTATTACAAGAAATAATTCTAATTCATATTGTTGCGTATTTATTTATTAAAAACTAATTTATTTAAAACGACTAAAAATACGTTTACTTATTCTAGAAATATGTACACTTTTAAATTAACCGAACTAATAAAATCTAATAATATTTAATAAAAACACTTACACTATAATTTATATCACTTACAAGAAGATAAGATAACGTCCTCGGATAGCCTCACACTTGTTTACACTAAAAATCACGTACACGATTATTCTCGGTATATTTATGTAGACACACGCGTGCTAACGATTTATTTCCACTTGATAATCTTCTTAACACTGCTGCATTCGCATTCCAGCAATAACTGACCTACGATCTGTCTTGTCGCTATATATACACATACGGAAATCCTTCTGGAGCGTTCCCTCTTTTTCGGTATATCTTCTAGAAGATGGATAACAGCTTCTAGAAGGCTCTTGCATTTGCAAATAATTTCTCGAACGTTTCAATATTTTTCAATCGAACTCAATTCTGTATGATAAGGTGGTCAGACGTACTCATATTCGTTCAGCAACGAATTCAATTTGAATACCCACGCTTTCACTTTAAGCATCTTATTTATTTCATACAGATCGGACACATGTTTAAATCCATGCATTTAATAATGCCAATAAACAATGAACATTAACTTGAGAAAAATACTCAACTAATTTTGTAAATACAGTACTGTTTGTGTTTAATAAATTAAAAAATTACCTGCAAGAGGTATTTTTTGTTGGTCAGGAAATTAATAGTGAATGTACGACTTTATGTTATAAACAAAGGTCTTTGAATAGTTAGAAACAATTACTTAACGTAAATACTAAAATACCAGTTTACCTTTCATGGAGGTTTTCTCCTTAATATGAAAATCATTTATAAGCGTATCTTAATAGCATGTTTTTCTTTTCCCACCACCTTATACCTCTATTTCTTAAGTCGCTTCCTCCTTAGAGTCGATAAAAAAATTGACAGCAATCTTAGATACCGGTTGATGCCATGACTCGTTGTTTGTAGTTGGCTATCAAACTGTGCAATTCTCGATTATTCTAAACACACTCAGTTTTCCTTTTTATAAAAGTTTCAACATTGACAATAATTTTACGTGCCTAGCTGTGTATCACTGTGCCTTTTTAGTTCTATTAAGTAATTCAATTAATAATAAAAATGCTACTGCAAAGAAGATATTTCTTAAGTTTTATTTTACATATTGATATAAATATACTTCTGATAACTTTAAGGTTAAAATACAAATTTAATCAAAACATTTTTATTGTGTGTACTTACCAAATCAAATATTTTACTTGCAAAGTTGCTTTAAAAATACACTTAAGTACTAATTAAAATGTAAAAACTTAAGCAAATAACACAAATTCTACAACGAAAGCAATGATAACTGTTAATTGAACAGAACACAACTTATTTCAAATAAATAGATTCTTAGCAAACAGAAAATTGATAATGTTTAGTAACCGCTTCAAAACAAAAAAATTATGTTTCACTCTTGTTTCAAACATAAAAAAACCTAAGTGCAATAAAATAGCTATAAGTCTATCGCTGCTTCACTTATTTGAATCAGTATAGTTTTTGTAGTTTAAATTCAAATCTGTTGCAAACTAAATGTTGCATTCGGTATACGGTTTAAAAGCTTTGTTCTTGAACTGATACTAAATGATCGATAAATATATGATTTTCTTGTTTCAATAATGAACTAAAACAATTCTTTAGAATAATATAATAATACATTCGTTTTGGTTTTAAAATGAAACAATTAAATCGATATTTCGAATGCACGTTTCATTTTTTATTGTACAATAAATTTGTTTAAATATAATATCAGATTGAGTTTCAGTAGGTTTAAGTTTTCCAAATATCCAGATTATTTATCAATTATTTTTTTATATTGCAACTTTCTTTGATGTAGTCTTTTCACGGAAGCCTCAAAAACTGCATCAGTTACTGTTGGGTAGCAACTTTTAACCGCATCTGTAACATAGAAATAAATATTTCATTTATATACATAATCATAGAGTTACACAAAATTAATTAAATTTTTTTAAACAAAAAAAAACACCAACTTAATATAAATATCACTTTAGCAATCGGAAGAAAATTATAAAAACACTGAATACTTTTAAGTGTACATAATCGTATAAAAAATTTGAAGAATTGAACTGTAATTAATGTATGATCAGATTTACGCAATAATCTACCTTAACGCAACCATGTGTGTTAATTTGCATTCTTTTTTATACAAAGTGAAACATGATACATAAAGTACAAAAATGACCATAAATAGTCAATATTATCGACTATTTATGGATTATTATAAAAATTATTACTAACAGTATATCAACATTATGTCTATTTTACAATGTGTTTAGATACATATAGATTTATTTATTACAACTCGGATTTAGTTTAATTAAATTTGAATAGTTAATTTTATATATAACATTTCCTTTATCATTCTTTTTTTATAATTATTTTCTTTACGTAATATAATTGGATTTTCTATATTCATTTCATGGTTGTTTTGAATGATATGTTCTGTTAATTTTGAATTGTTGCAGCTATATTTTTTCTTCTTTGCAGCATTTATGTTAGTTTTATAGTTTTTTAACCAAGCATTTAAAAATGTTTTTGTAGTTCCTATATACAATTTTTCACAATCGTTACATTTGATTTTATATACTACTTCTTTAATATGTTTTTTTTAAATTTTTGTCTTTAATTTTTGTGTATAATTGTTTTAAACATTTATTTAATTTAAAACTAATTTTGTTTTCATCATCTCTTAGTATACTTTTTAGTTTGTAAGATAAATCGTTTATAAAGGTAAGTGTGTAATATTTAACATTATCATTCATGTTATTGTTATTTTTTGTTGTATCGTTTATATTACAGTTATAGTTGTTAATAATCTGATTCACCAGTTTAATAGAATAAATATTAAATTCTAAAATGTCAAATATCATAGACTTAGAAATAGCAAATTATTTTGTTTGATTTATTCGGTAGCAATCATACAGTTAAAGATTTCATAAAACTGAGTTTTTATTATTATCTGTAAATCCATGATATATGATCAAAAATTTGAGAAACCTTAAAAATCTGTCTTAATCAAGTTTAAATTAAATTGATATAAGCTTTAAATATATGCATAATCTCTAATCATTTTTATTGTTGCTTAAAGTTTAAGACTCTTACCGGGCACTCGCAACTGTTGTTTCTGTTTTTGAATTATTTTTATTAATTATTTAATGTCAAGTAATTTATTTTTTTTTCAATTCTACATCTGAAATTACAGTTTTTGAACCGTTGCAACTAAAAAAAACAATCAAAAAGTATTTATTGCTGATGTTCCAATTCTTTTAATTTGTGACACTACCCAGTAAACACGGATTGAAACTGTTACAGTCACAAGATTAAAACAATTGTTTCATTACGTTGTTTCGTGTTAGTTCCATTTTTATATCATTTACATGTAACTGACAGTGAATAAATTGAAAGAGTTCCGATTTTTCACAATCAGTTTTAAACCGTTTCAGCACTTGCAATTCCTATAATCAGCAACCGCCTAAAAACTGATTTATTAAAACCGAATATTTTTTGAATAACTAGAATTGCTTAAAGATCGATTAAATAAGATTGAATTATTTTCAAAACAGTAGAATCGTTCTAGGAAAAACGAATACTTTGTGATTAGTCAGCATTAGTCGTTGCTATACTTACTGTCGTCAACGCTTGCGCTGCAAATTGATATCTTTTCACTTGTTCGGTTGCAGTTTGATAAGTGATGCTGTGTGTACAATTACGAAATGGAACAATAAACGGTAAGTCGAAGCATTTTATTATAATCCATAAATGTAATCAATATTATTATCATTTCTGTTCTTTATGTATCATGTTTTAATTTGTATAAAAAATGTAAATTAACACACATGATTGCGTTAAGGTAGATTATTGCGTAAATCTGATGATACTTGAGGATTTATAATCACAGTTCAATTCTTCAAGTTTTCTATACGATTATGTACAGCTAAAGGTATTCACAGTGTTTTTATAACTTTCTTATGATTGCTAAAGTGATATTTATATTAAGTTTGTGTTGTTTTTGATTAAAAAAGTGTAATTAATTTTGTGTAACTCTATGATTATGTATGTATATAAATGGAATATTTATTTCTATGTTACAGATGCGGTTAAAAGTTGCTACCCAACAGTAACTGATGCAGTTTTCGAGGGTTCCGTGAAAAGATCACAAAAAGAAAGTTCCAATATGTAAAAAACTCATTGTGATGTATTTAAAAATATTTATTGTGCAATAAAATTTGAAACGTGCATTCGAAAATGTATTATTGTATTATTGAAAGAATTGTTTTAGTTCATTATTGAAACAAGAAAATCATATACTTATTGATCATTTAGTATCAGTTCAAGAACGAAGCTTTTAAAACGTAAACCGAATGCAACATTTGTTTTGCAACGGGTTTGAATTTAAAATACCGAAGCTATACTGATTCAAATAAGTGAAACAGCGATGGACTTATAGCTATTTTATTGCAGTTAGGTTTCTTTTATGTTTGAAACAAGAGTGAATCATAATTTTTTTGTTTTGAAACTGTTACTAAACATTATCAGTTTTGTGTTTACTGGGTAGTTATTATTTTAGACATAAAACTTTCACCATAAAACATATTAAATTATTTTTAGGGTAAATGGTGTATTATTTATTAGAATAATATAAATGCGAGCTTTTGAACTTGGTCTAAGTTCTTCATCAGGCAAAATTAAATTAATTTGACAACTATAAAAAACTAAAGTAACTAAAAACAATAACTATAAGGGAACTAGATAATAAACGCAAGTTATTTAGCTACGGCATTTGCTCGAAGGTCTAAAGAAAAACCACCATAAAAACTCTAGACGTAGCTTAAGTGTCAATGGTGGACAAATTAAGATTAAGAAATAACAGGTAACCATGTGTCAGAAAGTTTGTAACCACTGTCTCTATTGAAATTGTTAGGATGTTTGATAATTTCAATGGCTTCTCTAATCTTTTTTGATTTCCAGTTCTTTGTTTTAGAAATTGTTTTAGTTTTCTCAAAGTTTATATCATGAAGAGTGTCAAGTGCATGTTCGGCAATGGCAGACTTAGTAGGTTGTATTAAACGAAGATGTCTTCTTGTTCTTTTAATCTCGTATCTATAGTTCTACCAGTTTCGCCAATATATACCTTGCCACAGCTGCATGGGACTTGGTACACTCCACAGGTATTGTAAGGTATTTTGTCTTTTAAAGGATTCAACAAATTTTTAATCTTAGTAGTAGTATTATAAGCTACTTTTATCTTATGTTTACTTACTATTCTTCCAATTTTGTCATTTATGTTGGAAACAAAAGGTAGAATAACAAAGTTTTGGTTAATAGTTAAATCATCTGTTAAAGTAGGTCTTGTCTTTGGTCTAAGAAACTTTTTAATTTGTTCTTTATGAAAACCATTTCTTATAAAAACTTTCTTAAAGTGTTCTAATTCTTCTTGTAATTTATCTTGGTGACAAATTATTGTTGCACGATTATATAATGTGCGAATCGTCCCAAGTTTCTGAGCTGGGTGGTGATGAGAATTTGCGTTTATGTATTGATCTGTATGTGTTGGTTTTCGATAAACTGAATGTATTAAAGTACCATCTGATTTTCATTCTATTTTTACATCAAGAAAAGGTAAGGTACCATTAATTTCTTTTTCAATACTAAATTTTATGTTTGGATGTCGATTATTAAGGTATTGAAGAAACATTTGTAGTTCGTCTAAACCATGAGACCAAATTGCAAAAACATCATCTATATATCTTAGCCATAATTTTGTTTTTTTTGAGGCATATTTTAAGGCTTCTTCTTCAAAATATTCCATATAATAATTAGCAATAGATGGAGAAATTGGCGATCCCATTGCTACACCATCTATCTGTTTGTAGTATTCACCATTAAACAAAAAGAATGATGTTGTCAAACAATGTTCAAATAACTTGATGGTATTATTATCAAACTGTCGTTGTAAAAGTTGTAAACTATCAAGTATTAGTACTTCAGTGAACAACGAGGAAACATCAAAACTAACCATTAAATCATTTGAAGATAATTTCTGTTTACTAATTACTTCAATAAAATGTTGTGTGTTCTTTATAAATGAATTACTCAAGCCAATATAAGGTTTTAGTATAACATTTAAATACTTAGATAGTTCATAAGTTGTCGATCCAATGCAGCTAACAATTGGTCGAAGAGGTGTATTTGGCTTATGTATTTTTGGTAATCCATAGAACCTAGGTATAAGAGGATCTTGTGGTGTTAGTTTCTTTATGGTTTCCGTTGATAAATTACTTGCTTTTAATAACTTTGTTGTTAATAATTTAAACTTGTTATTTGGATTTTGAAAAAGTTTTATGTTAGTGGTGGGATCATTAAGTAAGTTGTTAGCTTTGTTAATGTATTCATCTTTATCCATTAACACAGTAGCTTTTCCTTTGTCGGCTGGTGCAATTATAAGATTATTGTTATTTTTTAAATCTAGACCTTCGAGCGAATGCTGTAGCTAAATAACTTGCTCTTATTATCTAGTTCCCTTATAGTTATTGTTTTTAGTTACCTTAGTTTTTATAATTGTCAAATTAATTTAATTTTGCCTGACGAAGAACTTAAACCAAGTTCGAAAGCTCGCATTTGTAGTATTCTAATAAATAATACACCATTTACCCTAAAAATAATTTAATAGTTATTATTTGTCTGTAAGATTTTTCAAATTTTAATGTCATTTTTTATTGTTACTAGCAGCGTACAAACGAACAGTACACCTAATTTGAAAGCTCTACTGAGAGAAAAAAAAATAAAGTACAAAGTATAGTAAAATGTAACTATTATACGCAATTATCTAAATCAAACACTAAACTAACTTATACAATTCTATTTATCTAAAATGAATAAGTAATGTTATGTTTAAATTTAACCTAGTAAGAATAATAAAAATGTGCAATATTAAAACAAAATGGAAGAAGTAAATTATTAAAAAATAAACAACGGCAGTTAATATTTAAAAAAATAATTAATATTTACGTATAAGTAAATTTTTTTAATATTAGTATTTTAAAATACAAAAAAATGTTTTATAAAAAAACAAAAATTAAAACAAAATTGATTTTGTTAATTACAATTTCTAAATAAATTAATTTATGTAAAAATAATTTTAAAAATTTGTTGAATAATTTAAAACTGCGTTTATTAAATTTTATTATAGCAAACTTGGATTTTATAGAAGAGCTAAATAACGGATAACCCAATAATGCGACAGCTAAACAATTTAGTTTCTAAAGACACCAATTACTGTCTTTTAGTCTTTTATATTGCTTAAGTTCTATAAATGTTACTAACAGTTATGTTTTATTTATGAGAATGTTTAACTTAAGTTATAGACTTATAACTGTCCAAGTATCTAACAAATTTAAAAATTAATTTATATTAGTTTATATATAAATTAATAATGTTAAACTGATTTAAAAATTTTTAATATAAAGGTAGTTTAACCATCATTTTCTTAAACAAATGGTTATAAGTTAAAGTTACCAAAAAATTATTTTATGCTAAAACTAACATTATAAAAAAAATGTTTTAAAACTTTTAAAGAAGTTTGACAAAATAAATCTAAAATTGATTAACGTTTAATATATGTAGTTTGTTCATTCATTGGCAACATTTTTATAAAAAACACAATGACAACATGGGTTTAAACAATCTAATAAATTAAAATATTTATATAAGAAATGTTAAAAAAGTAATAAAATTAACACTATTTTTGATAAACATAAAAATAACCAAAGTTATAAAACCGTGTAATATGTACAGCAATACCTACTTACGTCATAAATATATTTTGTTTTTGTATTTTTACTAATTATGAAGATTTGATGCGGTTTAACGTACTATATAGATAATTTATTATAATTTTTATAATAACAGTAGTTAAAGTATTAGAAATAATAAATTTTATACAACATAATATATATATGTAGATGAGATTAAATACACAGCTCACGTTTAATACCTTTTAGATTAAAAATTCAATAGGTTACAAATCGATATACATGAATATTCAAGTAGACTATGATGTCCATTTAGCAAATTTTAAACTAACTTTATTTTAACATTTATTAAGTAAATACGTTATACCTAGAGATATCTTATATGTTAGAATCTTTAAATTATTGTAAATAATACTATAGTAAAATCATATTGTAATTTTATAGCACGAATTTCTAATTGTTTTTTTTAAACTGTTATTGTTTAACAAAGTATGTAACTAAAAAAGTAAGCTTTTAAAGCAATTCATGTATTTGTTTTTTTACGAATTAAACGTTTGTTGCCATTGCATTACAGTTTTATTTAATTTAATTTATTATTACTTACAAAACTTGAACTGAAATTGTTATTTAATTTGGAGTCTTTTTATTTTGTTTTTAGTTTTATTTTTAAAATTGTAAATTTCATTATTAAGTGTAACACACAGAAACTTTAGAAGAGCAATGAATATCTAATGTTTAAATAGTAAATCATGTATGAATAATTTCTTTGCGGTGAGAAAAATAGCTTTTTTCTATATGAATCCAGCAAGAACATATAACAAATTAACAAATAAGTAACAATGATTTGTCTTTATCACATTTTTCACACATTGTGTACTGTAATTGCAAATGGAATTCAATTTTAATTAATTTTTTCGCCTAACAGATATGAAAAATATTTCCGAAAATAATATTTATTGTCCCTACGGCGATTTTTGTAATTTTTTTACAATCTAAACTCTTCGTAAAACAAATACAGCTTAACCGAGTAAACAAAAGCTCTAAGGAGTGGTTTTTTGATGGGTACATTCTACAAAAAAATTATTAGAGCATCAAATTTACTAAAAATTTGTAATACGTACAAACTCCACAAATAAGATAACCGCAGTCTTAACAAAATACTGTTTTAGAGTAGTGAAAGAAACACGCAAAAATAACAGTGACTTGCAAAATTACAATCAACAAGTCGATACAGAATCGATAGATATTGAACTTATGTCAATGATTGTATTATCTTGAATTTCTCAATTGTAACTGGTTCATAACATTTTAATTTGTTTCCGGGGTTTTTGTTTACTTTGTCGCACTGTAATATAATCATTGGGCCGGTGTTTGTTTTTTATTTTTTAAAACTTAGTTTTTTTTTATATGTTGTGATTTGACAATGTTGCTAGACAAAGAAAAAAAAGTAATTGCTATTAATTACTTTTCAGTAATTTAACAAATTTGATTGCTTATTACTGTATAGTTTTTAATTCACTGCTCTAAAAACTACACATTTTTTTTCAGCAGATAATTTACTAAAAATCAAAAATAAAATTAAATACTAATTGCATTTGCTGCCTCAAAAGTTTGATTTTGTAGCTCCTGTCTATTATTTACAGAAGTTTTGTAATGCTTTACTTTTTGTACATCCCAGAAGAAAGTGTTACAAAGTTAATATCTGAACCACAGGCCTCTAGATGTGTTTCTTTTAATCCAACAAACGGTACAAAATTATATTTTAAAAGTTATTTAGAAACAACGCAATTAACAAGCGGGGAGCTCTATTATGCATTGTATTTTAGCTGCCACTACATAGCGTTTTTTTTGCCCACTGCTTCAAAAAGTAATTTTATGTAAATAAAAATTTCTTCATTTAATTGTAACTAAATTAAAATCTTTTTTAATTTTTAGTGCATTTTATTTCAAGCACTTTTTAAGTCGTTTCTTTTTTTTTTCTCTCTTTTCAGTGATGTGACAATAGTAGTTATAATTACTAAAAACTTTAGAAATCCATGTCATTCAAGAGTATTTCATGTAAATTTAAATTTGAGAGTTGGATCTCATGGATTTTATAATCAGAATTTGACCAAATTGAAATGGGACTACTTATAATGTATTTTTTTTCTAATAAAAAAGAATTATTAAAATTGGTCAACGTGGTAAAGCATGATCGCTAAACATACATAAGAAAAATATTCTGGCAATCGGTTGAAAAGTAAAAAAACTTGATAACGTATTATAAAATATTAAACATATACATATAACAAAAATAAGAATTACACATGATCTTTATTGATCTCAAAAAATGATTGGAGTAATGGTTTGTCTTAGTTTTTACAGTTTTAAACCACAATAATAATATGTATATTGTGTGATAAAACCGATGAAATTGTTAAAAAATTATTTTGAAAAAAATGCTCAAACAAGTACAAACAGTTTTTTCCGCTACTAGTTGTATAGGTTTGCATTACTACGTATAATTGTAGGTTGTAAAGTTGCACTTTTTTACCGCAGGTAATCGTTATTTGACCAACAAGGTTGGTAATAAAGGCGATTCATAATTAAGACATTTGTTTAACGTTGTCGCTATTGAATGATGGCTTTAGAGAGAAGAAACTAGTTCACCTACTTATAGATTAAAGATAAATTTTCTATCATATTGTTGTGTTATTTTTGTTTATAACAATATTTACGTAATGGCAATTTAAAGAAAAGAATCGGGTATGTACACACAGAGCTGACAAAAAACTCATAATCGTTTGTTGGTATTATAGATTTGTGATGGTATTAACCATAAGATCACATGCCACATTTTTATTTGATTTTAAAATTGTAAGTTATTTAAAGTTCGCGCTTAGTTAAATGACATGTTTCACACTTGCGCTGTTTTACTTACGGAACGAAATATTTGTTCAGTTTAGTTTATGTTGGCAATTCTGATTTGTTTGTTATTTATTATTTTGTTATAACTTCAAATCTCAGTAATGATATATAACAATAGTTGTACTATGGTTAATGGATTACGTATAAACATAATTAATAAAATTAATTACTTGTTAATTTAAAACAAATTAGATTAGATGCGTTGTATTTCCAACTTCAAACAATTGTATCAAAAGTAACTAGGATTCCATTATACCAACGTTTTCAAATACAACAACGACGACTCTAATGGTAGACCCAAATTATAGTACAAAAACCGACGTTGGCGGCAGAAATGGATAAATGGAAATTTAACTAAGATTAATATATTTTAGATATAATCAATGCTTAAAGTAATAATAATAAGTTTAGCGAAAAAGCGACAGATTATATCGCCAGACACTTCTCAACCTTTTCAACCCAAGTTTTATGTTTTCTTGCAAACCAATTTTACAATCTGTTTACAAATTATCTAAGAATGTACTTTCACCGAAAAAGTATTATTTTTCAAAAGTATAAACAATTGCAAATTAAAAAAGTGGCGTTAAAAAACTAAAACGTATGATCGTACGCTACTATAGTCTAATAGCGAGTCAAGAAGCGAAATTTTACATAAATACGTTCTTCCGGGGATTTTATTTTTAGTTGATTATAGTTATAGCAGACAATTCTATGAGAGCCGTCATGTATACGGTACCCGTAAATTAGTTTAAATGGTCAAATACTTATTAGCAGAGTTTTTAAATTTTTTATGTTAATATATTAATTTGGTTTAGAATAATCCAATTAGATTGCCAATTTATGTAGTCTACTTATCAACAGCAAAAAAAGGCAAATGTTGAACAAAGTATTAAATCTAAGATATTTTAAACAACTTTACAAATTCAACTGTATTTTATACATATATAAAAACATTACTTTTTTTGTTTGTAAATTTATTTTTGCATCATATTGTTTACTTAGAAAATTTTTACGCATAACTACATATAACTTTTATATTTGTTTTTTATTTGAAAAATACTGTTTTATTCTTTTATGTATCATAATTTAAATATACTTAACTAAAAAAACCTGATTTAATTTTAAAATAAACGTATTCAACGTGATTTTTTTGGTTCTTGTATAGTTTTATAATAAATTGTTGCACAAATAAGAAAAGTTTAAACGTATAATTAAATTTAGAATTTACCGTTGTACAATATAAACAAATAGTTTTCACACACACTTTAAATTACATTATTATTATTTTCTCAATTGAAGTAGGTGTCGTATGTTTTTAGACTACAAATTTACTGCGTTTCTTATTTAACACGCTATTGTGTACTATTTTTCTTTGCTAAAAAAAGACCTGCATATAAACATTTAATTTTATTTTATAAAAAATAAATAAATAATTCTGTAAAGAAAATAACAATGTTGAGAGTATGCAAAAACACATACAAAAATATTAATTGTGTAAAATTATTAAAAATACTTAAGCAATTAAAATAATTTAATTAATAAAATTTACCACTGTGATGGTTTCTTCGAGGACATGTTTCATTGTTCGTTTTACTGCTAAGGCTTGTCTGTGGATGCTACAATGCATAAAAGTGCAATTTTTTATAAAGATTTTACTTGTATGTTCAACACCTTGTTATATTATTTAGTATAATTTTTGACCCCTGTATATAATTTATTTTCGGTACGCTCACTTTTTTGTTGTTGAAGTAGAGATAAAAATGCTGTACACAAGATAAAACAAACATACTTGACCAACATAATGTTATTTACAAAAGCAACTGTATGAATTGCAATAAATGTTATGTAGGCTAAAGTAAACAAAAAACAAGTAATCGTATAAGAAATACGATTGCGCCATTAAAAAATCTAAGTCGGCACTAACTTTACAGCATGTTGAAGCAAAGCATAAGTTTGATTTTAACAACCTTCTAATTTTGGATATCGAGCACAATTACAAGAAAAGATTAATAGCTGAAATGATATACATCACAGAGCATAATAATAACGTTGTTTTCAATACTGACAATTAAAATTTAACCACAATTTATAAAAATTTAATCACAAAGATAAGGTAATGTTAGGTTTCGTCAGTTACATCTACAAAGTTTTATCAATTTTTATCACCTTGACTTGGAAAAATTTATAAATTTGTCACGTTTGCGTTCGTTAGTGTTTAAGTTTTGTCTTATTCTTATTTTCAAGTTAATTTATTCTCAATGTTAATTATTATTGTGACCGTTTTGAAGTGTTGTCCTAGGCACAACACTTTTTTAGTTTAAATTGTAAGTGTCAATTTATTATGGTTTAAGATAGTTGACGAATTAACAAATTCATTTACTGGACTGTCTGAGTCATGTAAAAACCTGTTTCGTTGAATAAATAGATGCCTGAAGAAGTGCACAGACAGCCGCATGAAACGTAACACTTAAAGTGTTTTGAATGCTCTTCTTCATTAAAAAACTGTAAAAGTAATTTAATTGTTTACAATAAATATACTCTGCGTTACCACTTGTGCGTTGTAATTTGTTCTATTTCATCTGCGAATAGATTTAAACGGTGTCTCCCACTCTAGTCTTTCATCATTTTGGCGCTTTTTTTTTGATTCATTTTATAATTTAACACTACAAATCTTACGATTCAATCACCGGAATAACTGAGTTAGTCGTCGCTCTTTTAAGTCACAAGAAAAAATATATAATAATCTCCAAATTTTCTTGTTATACTTATACTAGACAACGCAATTCATCCAGTTAAATTTATATGTAGCAAAAAATTTATTCAGGTTCTTAAATATTTTATCCGCGGTAGTTCATGTTGGTAGCGCCTTACCGAATTAATAATCTTCTTTAAATGTAGTTTTATGTATATACCGTATTTACACCATAAGTTAAGCACAGTTAGTTAGTTACATCTGTGCTCTCACCAATTGTATGATTTTTTCCAGATTGCTATTCTTAAGCTAACTAAAGAAGGTGCTTTCACTAATTTACTGGCAGTATACGAAGACATGATGTTATTGGTTTCTTTCCTTTCGGTTAATTTTTGCATGAAACAATCATTCGGTTTGATTTCTAAAGTAGGATGTTTCGTGGTAAAGTGACGATTCAATAATTATGGTTTCATACTATGTGTTTTGAGTAGATAAATTTTATTTATCCTTTAAATAAAATACGTTTTGTTGAACATTGTAATGCAGTTTTATTTTTACTATTTCTCATATAAAATGAATCAGTATTAGATCCTTAGCCGTTCATGTTCATTTCAATTAATTAAAGCTATGTAATGATGATGAAAAGTATAAATTAAGACAGTGCAATAAATTAGAATATTTAGAAACAAAGTCGTGCTAAGTGCAGCATACAAAAACCGTCCAAGTCTTTCATCCTATCTCTATGACTTGGGGTAAGTTTTTCATTATATAGTTAAGTTGCAATTAGTATTGGTTTATCTTTTTGAATTTTGATACGTAAGACATACTTTAACATTGTGGCCATGGCTCATTATTTACACCTGTCGCCGTAAATCTAATATTAATGTACTCAGGATCATATGTTCGGACAAGTTTTCGTATTTTGCTAGGAATTTTTTCATCTTGAATCACCGCACAGTCTGATTCTGAAGTAGATCTCGATAGAACAGGATTTCCAGCACAAGTTGTTTTGTTGGATGTTGCACTTATTCATGTTGATTTAATTTAATTTAAAAAATAATGTTTTACTTATTTATATTTTATACTCTATGTCTTATATGAGTGTTCTAAAAGGGTTATTTTGACTTTTGTGCAAGGTTTCTTAGTAATATTTTGTAAACTGCATACAAATGAAGGTGGTTATATAAGATTAATAATTTCTAAACCTGTCAAAAATTGTCATATACATAAGGTGATAATTTTTATATTTCTATACTTAAACACCATGTTAAAGACAAAAAACGCTAATTTTTTATCTAAAAATTATTATCAGCTTTGTAAAATATATGTCTTGAATAAATTTAAAAAATATATAAATTATTTTGTATCTTACGAAAGAAAATATTTCAATCATTGAATATCTCGAACCTAACAGCTATAAATTTGAATTCAATTCGTACAATTTTTCCGTTTTTCTATCTGAAACAATGCGATTTATAAAAAAAACTGTATTGTTTAAAAAAGTTTGTTTGGCTCTCATGCTTTATAAAGGTATCGGTATTACAATTTCATCATAATTAAAAACAAGGTTACATAAAAAAATGCATTGTTATATTAAAAATTCGATTTGCGCTTACCTCTACTAGTTTAGTTTATTACTTTATTGTTTTGTTTTCTACTCTAAAATATAAGAATCTAGTTAATAACATGCTGTTTATTAAACAAAGTAAAACGTTTTGAATCAAAAAATAACTAAATTCATTTAATTTTATATTTAAAAAAAAAATTAAAGTTTTTGTTGCTTTATAAATTCTTGAATAGTTAAAATACCGTTTGCCTAAATTACTGTAAACTGTTCAAAAAATGTAATAAAGTGGAAAAGTAAATTACTTCAATAAGAAAAACACGCGACCAATTTGCGTTTTCTTTATACTTTGGAATGAAGTACTGAATGACCTTTATGTTTATTTAAAACATGCAAATAACGTAATAAAATCATTATAATATTATACAAATACTAAAAAAATAGTTATAATATAATTTTTGTAATAAATATTGTATTAGATACATATATTTAGATATGTGTGTGTATTAAAAAATTGTTTTTGTATTTATTTCACTGCTGTTTTCATTACAGTATTTTCTGTCTTTTTTAAAAAAAAATAATGCACTGGTAGTTATTACCATAGTGGTTATGATACTAAAAATCTTTTCTAAAATTTATTGACTAACAAATCAATGATATTTTAGAAAGATCATACACATATAACTAGTTTGTTTTTATTATTTTTCATTTCTATGTGTACTTTTTAAAAAAAAATAATTATAGAGATTAGGTTTTTATAATAGAATCTTTTAGAGTTAGAAATTAGAAAAAAATTATCAGTGAGGAAGACATCGACCAACTTGAAATAACAATAAAGTGATGATAAACGAAAATAAATAATTAACTAAACTTATTTTCTATGCATATAATTAGTTTAAAATTAAACATCATCAAGTGTAAATCTAAAAATTACAAATTCAAAATTTTTGTTTTAGAATGCGATGACGGCAGACGTAAATGAACTAAGACATATTAGTTAGTGTGTTTTTAAATTTTTATTTGAACAATAATAAGTTATAAAATATGGTGTAGTTATGTCTCCTCTCTCATGTCTCCTTAGAATGTCAAACTAGAATCAAGCTCTACAAAGTCATTTATTTTTCTCTGGAAATTTTTCCAAATCAGTTTCCTTGGCTGCAGTTTTGCTAGATAGTAGGTATGGAGCAGGTTGAGAATTTCGTTAATCCATTCATGCGCGTCATTAACCCTTAATCGATCAAGGTAGTTTACAGACACAAGCGGTCTACTTTCCTTGATAAACATGTTAGTGTTATTACAATAATAAGTTATAAAGTTTTATGTGTTTATTTAATACTATTTACATTTCAAGTCAGAAATGAAATTACTTACAATTATCACAAGTTACAGTTTTAACAGAATGCTTATTAGATACATTTTTTTTCATATGACTTGCAATACTGATTTTGTTATCTTGATTTACTTGACGGGTACAACTAGCAACTTTTTTTTCTAAACAGTCTTTTACTCGACCGGTGATGTGTTTTTATCTGATACAAAATGACTGATGTCATTTTTAATACCGTGTTGAATACCGCTGCTTGCCTGTCTCCTGCACATTTGTGGTCAGACTAGATTTTTGGTTAACTTTTGCAAAAATAAACTCCTCGTGACTTAATTATTTTTGCAATCAAGATATATATTTGTCTAAATTACATAGGAAGCAATTGTACAACAATCCATGGCATTAAAAAAAAACACAAACGGCCATCGGCTGCTTTTTCGTTTTGTCATATATTCGTGTACAATTTGATCTAATGTATCCACACCTTCTTTCGTATGATTATAATAACTGATTATTTCTGGAACTTCTTCTTCTCCTTCAGTAACTGAAGCATGATGCATGATAAGTAATAATATGACGCTTCTGTTTATTTGTGGCACGTACGATGCCAAAGTTGTAGTTTTCGTAAACGCAAATATTGAGAAATGTTTTGGTCGTTTTCGATTTGATAGAAAATGTTTTGGCGAGAATGTTTTGTGTTTACAAATAGTTCTTACCATTGTCAGCCCATTAAGCAACAAAGGTTGTGCTAATGCCAAGTCCGTGAAATAGTTATCGCACATTTCTATTGTATTTTTGATATGGTTCAGTAATTGCTTCTACGTTGGCTATTAAACCCTCTGATTTTGTGTTTCCGTGCTTTCCTAAATAAGGAATTCTTTTTAGTACATAATAAGTAGAAGAATCACACAAAAATAAAATCTTCATCTATATTTATTCGGTTTCGCAGGCATGTATTGAAGAAATGGACAGCAACTTCTAAATGGTACTAGTTGCCCATCTGCAGTGATGTTTGGTTTTAGTGTATAGCATTTTTCAAAATTTAGATTTATTTTTTCTTATATGTCTCTAACTAGAGCGAGTTTATGGTACTTTTTTCTATCTTTTTTTGTGTTCTTATTGTCAAATCTTATAAATTGTAGTAGTGATTCAAATCTTCCTAAACCGTCGTTGCATGAAAAACCGGTGGCTCATATATAGGACTCCACAGGACATCACAAGATGTAGAATTATGCCTGTAGATGATAAGCAATCCCAGGAAAACCAATATTTTTACTTCGTCGCAAGGCTTCCACTTCAACTTGGGATTTGAATTTATTACTCGACTAGCTTTAATATTAGTAAACTTCACAATGTCTAGTATAACACAGTTCTCCAAGAATAAGTCAAACACATCCCTGGTATCCTCCAGAAGTGTTCCTGGTGGCAAACGTACTTTATGTAGTGCGCCTTTCATTATGATATGGGATCAAGCTCGCCTTGTGAGTTCAGGTAAAGATTTTTACTGTGTTCTATTTTTAGCAATTCAAACATCCGGAATACTAAACTTGTCATTAATTGTATCATCCACAAGATCAATCGTGTAACTCACATAAGTCACTGATTCATTGTCAGATTTAGAAGTCACACTCCACTCATCGCTGTCAGATTTCGCTACAAAATGTTGAATTTCACTGAGACGTTCAGCAGCATAACGTAATTCTGCTTTTGTTAGAAGACAATGCTGACTGTTCGTCATGATCTTAATAGAAATACCGATATATAAAAGAAAATACAAATATTCACGACACTACGATTCAAAACCAAAAAGTGTAGGAACAAATCAAGCTTATCCACTGACTTCGTCATAATGACAAAAATAATTATATTCTTCCTAAATTGAAAAGTGGTGACTAACTTCATTTATTTCTAGGTAATACAAAATCAATATGACTGCCATTAAAATTAATCCGATTGTACTATTTTCCTAATGGATTTATTGGCCTCATATTAAACAATTAAGGAACAACAAGTAATTATTTGTTAGTGACACGCTTAAACAAAATACAATTCACAGGTAGTTAGAAGCCAATTAGTATACGAGTAAATAATTAATGTGAGAGCACAAAAACTATTAATAACAAATTAATCAGCATGTATTTACTTAAGAGGGTTGAACCTTCTGTAAACGTTTAAGGATTAATTAAATGATAAGCATTTGACTAGTACATGTTTATTCAAGACTTTATAAACTTTTAGGCTAATTAAGCCATAACAGATGTTAATATAAATTTTTTTTACATATATATAAGATCGATCCTAGAATGGTGTCATTGATTAATTTTTAGTTTACGAGCGTTTTCTCTATGTCCCTCTGGCACCGATGACGTTGGGTGCAATGATAATCTTGCAATTGTTGTGGTATCTTTTGAAAAGAGCCATCTGCAAAAAAATATTGTTGTACGAATTTAATTTATTTTCAACGCCATGGTTAAGGTTTTGAAACTTTTTTTAACTGTGGCTTCGACGATAAAGCGTTATTTTTAAGACATATGTGATCTGATTTGCGTAACCGATTGTTGATGTTTTTTGCGGGGTTTGATTTCATTTGTAAACTTTTTCTTATCAGCAGTTTTCTTTAGAGTTGTTACGATGCAGTCCTGCCTGTTTATCCGGCCGTTATAAAAAAAGAGCACCTGGGAAACATAGAATAAGGTTTTTTTAGACACATATGCGCAGAGATCCGATAGTGATGTGGTCCTTAATGTAATTTGACCCAAATTATTTTGGGAAGCGTCTCTGAATCAAACCATTCCTTGTCTTGAATCTTTGGTTCAGTGAACTTTAATACCAATGCTGGCTACGACTGTGCCAAAGTTCATACAACGGAGTTTCTCAATAAACTTTAAGATAATTGTACGACTGTCAATAGCCAACGCTAGTGAGCAGTCAAATTTGTTAAGCTTCTTGATACGTCAAAACAGTGTATCTGGTATATTTTTCCGAAAGTTGAAGATTTCAAGTCTACCACTGATTCATAAAAAGCAAGATCGAGAAGTGCAAGAAACTTTTGGTTACAGATTTACTACGGAAATCGATTTTTACTGGAGGATATTGCTGTCGATGACAAGATGTGTGACATAAAAAAAGAATTTTTAGAAAAAATGTTTTTTATAAAGGTCTAATTTTTGATAACGTTTGAGTAAAGCTTGGCCAAGATTCAAGAAACAGGTTTCGATATCTTCTGGAAGGACCACAAAAAAATACTTTTGCTTAAATAGGAAACCTAGGTATGGAAAAGGTTGGAAGGTAGCTGTATTTCAAATGTTAAGAGAAAAATCAGAACAATACAGTTTATTTCTGGCGAAAGACAGTCCTAATGACACATACTACAAATTTAACTGGCTTTATTTTAAGAACTCTAATGTTAACAAAAAATTGGTACATACCCATGTTTGGAGTTGTTTGTACACTAAAACAATCCTTTGCAAAAAGGTCATTCGCATAAGTCTACAGGCGCGTTTAAACGCTCTAACAGCAGGCTTCCTTCAATAGAGCTTATCTTAACGATTATTTCATCTATCACTAAATTAAAGAAAGCAGGAGAAAGCGGATCCGCTTGCTTAATCCCTTTATTATACTGGATTGGGTCACTGAATTTTGTCTACATTGAATTCTGGTAATTCAATTTTGATATTTATTAATGACCAAATTTAAGACATAAAAGTTTCACCATTAAACAAATTCATAATTCATAATAACCAATTTAATAGTTTTAGGGTGAACCTTGAATCTGTGCAAGACTCTAACAATGCTTTTGTGTGAAACCATGTCAAACGCCTTGCGCAGATCCAGAGCAACCAAAGCCTAGAGAACTGCTTTTGAGCGTGTTGACTGCAAGTGCGTTAATCAAAATACCTTCGGAACGGAGAAATCCTTGCTATCTATGAAGCAAAGGAAATTGGGCTAATACTTGTGTAAAGAATTTATTTAAAAGACAAAAAAAATAGAAGAGATAGATATAAGTCTCTAATTAGTCAGGCTGGTTTTGTCGTCTTTTTTTGGAATTAAAATAGTTTTGGCTTTGAAAATCTTGGCAGGAACTCATTCTGTAAACATAATAGAATTAAATGTGATCTTAAGTCACAAATGGTTATACGATCGGAACTAAAAACTTCAGAAGAGCATCATGAGTTAAGTAGAGTTTTAAGTGTTTCTGTTAGGATGGGTTTATAGGTTACTTGTAGAGAACTACCTTTAAAGAACCCTTGGAATTATTTATATGTAAAATAAATATTGGGGTAAACGATTGGTTCGGAAAAAAGCTTTCCTTTTATGATGTTTCCATGGTGCAGGCGGTTAATTGACTTTTGTTATCAGCAAAAATTTTGTGCGCGATTTTAAACTCGTAAGCTTTACGAGCGTTACGTCTATAAAATTTACGACCTACTTTAAGGTAAGAAAAGACTGCCTGTTTTTACGACATATTGCTATGATACTTGAATAAATGTGTAATCAGAGTTGAGGGTTAGATAATTAAATATAAGTTGAAAAGGAAGAGGATAATGATGATGTTGTTTCAGTTCCGCTCTTATTTTACTACATAAGTCCGTATAGGCCTTATTTCTTCTTTTTGAATCTTTCTAGTTTTGTTGTAAATACTAGATGAATTGTGTCAACACCCTTTCCATTCAAAACAAACGTAAAAATGTTCTCAAAATTAAACTAATTAAAAAAAAATTTTAATACAAAAAAAATTAATATTTGTTTGTATAATATACAACAATTTATTTACAAATTTTTGTTTGAATAAGTTGCAGTATATTCCACAACTCTTAAAATGTTTTTAATATATATAAATCAACTAACAAATAAGAACAATTAACTCAAAACAATAAAACATTATGAATACGTGATAAATGATAATTATTGTAAAGTTAATATGAATAAAAATTACTACATTGCTTTATAGATAATATAAAAAGATGTTAAAGTGTTGTTATGATAAGTTTGTATTTTTGCTACATATAGAACAAAAATTGACAAATTTTCTTTTTATTTATATAAATATTTTCTCTTAAACGAAAAGACTAGACTTGATTTAAAAGCTAGTAATAAAATCAATTTCCGCAACCTTGTCGGTTTTTATAAAGAATTTCGACTTCTGTGCAGCTGAAATCGGAAACAACTATATTTAAAAGTTAGAAATTTAATGTGTTGTTATCTACTACGCATTTTTATTCAAATATTAACGTTTTAATTTTTTTCAGATATTACTAAAAAGTAACATCTAATGATGGAAAATAAGACAAGAACTGGCAGACCGCGATTGCAACGGTCCGAACGGGTATTCAGCGAATCTCATCTTACGTCATGGGAATTGTTTGTTAGAGATTCTCTTTTAACCTTGGCATGGCCGGAACTTCTAAATGTTGTATCTGGGTAAGAGTTGAATATAATTTAATAAAGACATAATGAGACAACATTTTTGCTACACCTACTATTATCATAATTAAAACTTAGTTTTTGTGCATGATAAAATTGAATTACAATGTTTTATATAGTATAAATTATAACATCAAAATATTGTTTTTGCGTCCAATTTTAATTTTACTGGACAGTTAATCTTTCATTCTATATAATTATAGTGTGTTGCTTGGTTATTATCTAATCAGTACACGTACGTACATACTTTGACTTAAAACGTCTTAAACAAACTATATTTTCACATTTTTGTTTAGTTGCATTAAGAAATACTCAAGTGTTTAACGTAGAGCAAGTACACATATATCTATTCTCAGCACACTGTAGAACACAATAAAATGTAATAACGTAAACTGCTATTTATTATTTTTTTTTACCATTCAAATATTTAAATTTATTGGTTTAAGCTTTGGGCCAACCGATTTTTAAAATTGTCGACAGATGGCGGACCTAGTAAATTGTAAACATGCCGCTATTTCTCAAATACGGCTAAATTGGTTTTTATAAGACAACGTTTTATATGCATAGTAATAGAAAAAGCTATAGTTTAGGCCAAGGAATGTTTAAAATTTTGCATATTGTTCTTTTTCTGAGTTTAATTTAGCATTAAATCTAAAAGCTAATGTTAAATCTAAAGTATCACGTCACATCTCTTTTAAATAAAAAAAAAGGCCGAGAAAGGAGGAGAGTGATAAGGAAGAGCAGGGAGTAATGAGGTGTGTAGGGAAATAATTAGAAAAATAAAGCAGATGAGGGAAGAGAACAAAAAATTAATATCTAATCTGGAAAAGATCGCGGAGAAGTTAACAAAAAAGAGAAAAACAAAGGGAGATATGCGATATGTGGGAAAAAAATAAAAGCATAGAAGAGAAAATAGAATATTTGGAAAAAAAGGTGCAAGCAATAGAAAGGGAAAAGAGAAGGAAAAATCAGAAAATGGAAGGTCAAAACGGAAGAGAAGACCGTAAAAAGTGGATAACTTGTTTAAAAATGAATTGGGACTGGAAAAAGGTATAGGAGACGCAATTAAAATAGCGAGTGGGTTAATACTGGTAAAATTGGATTCAGTAGAAGATAAACCAAAAATATTAAAAAAAAAGAAAGGCTTAGAGCAACAAGGATATTTATAGATAAAGATATAACTCCAGTAGAAAGACAGATACAAAAAAATATAAGAATAGAAGGAAGAAGACTAAAAGAAGAAGGAAAAAGAACAAAAATAGGGTTTATAAAATTATGGGTTGAGAGAGAGGAGATGCACTGGAACGTAAAAGAAAATAAATTAGAAAGAAAGAAGGGGGGATAAAAGATAAAAAAAGGAGACGACCAAGCAAAGATAAAGGAAAACAATAAGAAAAAAAAAGAAATATGTTTAGCTTTTTGGAACGTTGCGTAAGAAGTAAAAAAAGAATGAGTGGCAGAAAAATGCGAAAATAAAATACAAGAGCAAGAAAAAGTAGTAAACCAAATATTAAAGGAAGATGAAGGTAGATATAGTGATATTAGTATACGGTCAAGAAATGAAACAAACAATAAGAAAATTGAAACAGCTATTGATGGAAGAAGAGAGAACAGAATTAATAATAGGTAGAAATTTTAACGCGAAAATTGGTGAAGGTGAGGGTATGATAGTGAATGGGCAGGAAATAAAAAGAATAACGATGGATACGACATTAAACAAACAAGGTAGAGAGCTATTAGAGTTATGCTAGGGAAAGAGGTGGACTATACTCAACGGAAATATAGAGAAAGAGGATACAGGAGAATTTACATATATAAGTAAGAAAGGAGAATCTATAATAGATTAGGTAATGGTTAGTGGGGAGATTTTGGAGGAATTAAAAAGTTCTAAAATAGCGAAAGAGATTGATTCTGATCATCAGTCATTAGAAGTAAGGCTAAAAGGTTGAAAGAAAGAAAGAAAAGAGGTGGTGGAATAAGAAATGCAGGGAAGCCAGGAAAGAGGTAAAAAGATGTAAAAGAAGGTGGAAAAAATGAAAAATTGATATTCAGGAATATAAAAGATTAAGGTCGCAATATAGAAAAGAGGGGAGGAAAAGATAAATATAAAAAATAGTTGAAGGAACATATAAAAATATTAGAAAATGAAAGACACATATGGAGCTTTTTAAATAAAAAAAGGAAAATTGAAAAAAAAGGGGATACAAATTGATATGAAAAAATGGAGAAAACATTGCGTAGAGCTCTTAGAGGGGGAAGAAATGAGGAAGGGTGATTTCAAAATAGAAAAGATAACAAGAAGAGGGAGCAGTACTACTCTACAAAATGAAGAAATAGAAGAAACATTAAAAAAAAATTTAAAAAAAGGCAAAAAGGACGGATGGGACGCAAGGAGAACAATGGAAATATATAAGATAGAGAACAAAAGAAAGAATAGGGAAAATTTTAAATAAGATATGGTCAGGTGATGGGTTTCAGGATGATTGGAAAGAAGCAATAATAAACTCATTTTACAAAGGAGGAGTCAAAAGAGAGGTGAAAAACTATAGAGGTATAAGTGTTGCAAATGTGGGATATAAAATTTATATGACAATTTTGCAAAAAAGACTGGAAAGAGAAATGGAGAAAAAAAAGATCTTACCAGACTGGCAGACAGGATTTAGGAGAGGGAGAAGGGCATTAGATAATGTATACATATTAAAACAGATAGTAAACAAAGAATTAGAAGTGAAGAAAAGGAAAGTTTTTGCGTTATTTCTGGATATAAAAGCAGCGTTTAATAAGGTAAATAGGTGCAAATTATGGAATATATTAAGAAAGAAACACATTTTGTTTGTGTGTCTGTATGTTAACATGTAATAATTTTACCTTATTCATTAATTATGTACACTCTTTTCGTTTAAGAAGTGTTCTTGTTTAATTCTTGAACGTGTTAATCAATAATTTTCACCTGACATTAGTTATATGTACTACTTAATTCAATTTTACTACGCCTACGTTTAGTACCCTCTTCAAACTTAGGCGACGAATCTTCCGACGTTACGACTGCAGGATCTGTCTCATCAATATTAGGTGAACTAACATCTAAAGAAACTTGAGTGGTCACGGAAACACGGCGTACCATTTTTTTCCTTTTATCAAAATGCGAAGTAAGTTTTAAAAATTCTACCATAAGCAAGTTTAAAAGTTTTTTTTTCATTCTCTGAAATTGCTTTGATTCGATTGCAGCGACCAAAACTATGTGTAAATTTACTAGAAAACTTTTTTGAAACCTTTACAACGTTAACTATTTAAACTATCGATAAGGGAGTTAAGCTCTGCTAATTTAGTTTTTACTGCACGGTAATCTTCTTGAAATGGAATGTCGTAATCGTGATATGACAACGAACCACTTTGTTTCTCGATTTTAATACAACCTCTCAGCTCGCATATCAGAAACATTACCAATCTCTACAAACCCGCGTATTCGTAATTCATACACTAACTCATCAACCGTTAGCCTATTAATTTCAAATTCAGCAGCCATCTCAGAAAAAAACGACAATTAAACGATAGAACAACAATTAAGTTCAGTTACTTCAAGGCAACCGCAAGTATAAGAAACTTTAACAATCTATTACTAAAATTACCCTACGCAAACTATAAGTAGCTTAAATTGATATTAGCTACAACGATCGCTCCTTGTTTTGACACTAGGCCCGTCAAAAAACTAAGTCATATAATTAAATCTATAATTAGTAACAATTAAATGCCGCACATTAGGTGTCTAAGCAACAATTGTTCAAATTATCTAACAACTAAGATACGAAGAAAATGTCAATGTTTTACAACGTAAATAACAGAACTGTGGTAAAACCTTGCAACGAAAACAACTATCTATTGCTAATCTTAATCCTAAGCAACTTAACATTAGGTACCTTGTTTTTCTGGTTTGATAATAGATCAGCCTTCCGACACGTACAACTACTTGCAATCGTTTGCGATTGTGCAATGTGGAGATTGAACTTTGGAAATAAAGTAATCAGCTTCAAGACAAAAACCCTACATAAATTACATGTATAATTGTTGTAACTTTCTTTGACTTTATTCTAATTTAAAAATACTACATACCCAAGATGGTGTTGGGGCAAAAGAAATTGTCGACGTTAGCTACTAGCCGCTACATCCGGTATAATACCGATCAGGTGATAACTCCACACCTGATTTTTAGTGAACTGTTATCTTAAAAATCCAAACAATTTGAAAAGGAAACACGTCTTATAAATCAAAGCTACCCTCGTAATTCTTTCCTTTTTCTCTAACATCGTTTACGGGCAAAATTAGTAACTCCACGAGTTTTCTTTACCAAAAACGAATCGAAAGTGACTCCGAAAAATTCCAAGTTCAACTTCCTTATCAAACCGAAATTTTGCAAAATAATCTGCGTAAGTTGGGTTGCCTAACTTAGCGAGTAAAAAATCAATAAATTCTAAAATACTTGTTTATATTTATGTTACAATACTTAACTTACAGTTTTTTTCAATACCAATTCCCAAATAATTAAACTGACAAATTTGATACATACTGAAATCTGTTCTTAGTGGCTAATATCGATTGTAAAAATAAAAAATACTCAGTTTTTTTACCATGGTTAAATTTTAGATTTGACGTTACTTTCTAATAGTTACAATTTTGTTTTGGATTTTGTCCTCAAGATAATGAATTTTGTATACTTTTATTTGAAACCGGTTGGCATGTTCAGACCTAATTGGATTGAATTTGGAAATAATTTCAATAAATTTCAAAAAATAACTATCTTGTTTATTGTTATTTAATTTATTAGTAGTACGAAAGCAGGTTTGATGAACCAAAAACTGAGGCGTATAAAAAATATGCTCAATAAAGGCATGGCAATATTATGTTTCTCTGATGAATGGTTTTTGTGCTTTACAATCTATGATTTTTTTCTTTTTTCTTCAATTCAATAGATCTGTTCATTTCTTTAAACTCTTGCAATGTAATTTACTTTTTTTGTAATAACTTAAATATTTATTTTAATAATGCTAATTATTAAAATTTTTATTGTTACTTAATTTTATTGTTTTGCAACATTAAAGATTTTGCAATAAAAAAAATTTATCTTTAGAATATCACGACTATTCTTGTTAATTTATTCATTATTTTGTCAAATTCTAGTAAAAACCGTGTCAAAAAGCTTACGTCTTGTTTTTTAGTGTAAATCTAATTTTTATCTTATAAGGATCTGGTTCATTATATACTGTATCTCATTTGCGTAAACTGTCGAAAGTGTGTGGTTTATGAGTGACGGTCCTAATAAATGTTTGATTACAGTAAATAGAGAAAATCTGACATGATAAAAAAACCTAAAAATACAAAAAAATAACATATTTTTTAGCTATTATTATAAAGATTAGAAAAAAAAACACTATAAAAATTCTACACATCACGTAGCTTAATATAAAACATTTAAAAGTCAGGAAACAGCAGGTAACCAGATTTTAAAAAAAAACTATTATCTTTAAATATTCTTTGAAAATCGTTTCTACAATATTTTTTAAATATCAATTTTTTGTGTTAGTTAATATTTAGTTTCTTTGCTTTTTAAACAAAATTATAGAATACTTTTTAATTATTCAAATTTTTTAAAAACTATTTTTGATTATTTCCTTAAGTTTATCAATACAGTAATCGCTTGTAAATAAATTTTTGATAATTTTTAGTAATTGAAACACTTAAATTCTCGACTGTGTCGGTTCTCGTTTGAATTGTAATATTATGTTTTGGCACTATATTAATTTTTTAAACAAATGTTTTTTTGTTGCGAATTTAGATTATGTTAATGATCTATGAAACAATGTCATTATTTTATAGTACAATAATGTTTATATTATAATACTAGTAATATTAATACTAATTATTTAAGCTACTATTGACACTCAGTTGACAGTTGCATAGTTTAGAGAGGGTAGGGTAGAATGCTCGATAATTGAAATTTGTAAATATTTGGGATCTAACGTAAAAATGTAATCAACAATTAACACAAAAATATTGGTAAAGGCGACAAACAAGGGATGTAGTGTACATTATCTAGTGCTAACTAAAAATGTCGGTGTTTAGATGCATGTATTCTTAAGAGATACTTTCCGGAGCGAATTGTCACTAAAGTTTAAAACTCGCGTGAAAAGCTGTAACTTGAAAATACTTGGTTACAATTTAAAATTTATTATAAAATAATAAAAACGCATAATGAAAATAAGTAAACCAAATTATCAATTTATTAAATAAAGTATTGTAGTAAACTAATTTGATAAAAAAATAACTTAAATTAGGTAACAAAAATTAAGCACAAAATAATATATTATTTTTTTGTATGTTTTTTTTTAATTTTATGGTACAATTTATACACTTTAATTAATTTTAGTTGTTTTATATTCAAATCAACATTTGTCATAAAGCACTATTGATTTGGATCTCTGTTTTTAAAAAATATTACTATACACTCAAATTATACCTTTTCTTTAGTTTTTATTAGGGTTTCTATATAATGGAAGATCGAGATTATTTGCAAACCACGTGACTTGTTTGTTTAATTTTTAAATAAATATTTACTACTTTACCTATACTACAAAGTAACGTGGTTTTTAGAATAATTTTGACATACTTAGCTTTTTAACTTTTTAATATACGTTAAATATTTATAGATAATAGCTTTATTTTAGCGTTTCATCGTTGTAACTTTATGGTAAATTTGTTATACTAATAATAAATTTTTAAGTTATTTATTTAAACTATAAAATGTTATGTTATGGTATTTAGTGATTAGTACATTGCATTGCTTTCTTTTGTTTTTTAAGTTCTCTTACTTGTTATTTTAATACTGCAAGTTTCTCTCATAGTAGTTTTATTTTTAAGTAGGTAAGTTTTCTAATAGTTTATTTACTTGTTTTTGTTTTGGCTAAAAATATAATCAAATAATTAGTTTTGACTTTGTGTTGTGTTACGCTGTGTGAATCGGGTTTTCTATTTCTATTAACTTAGATTTTGTCTTCTTGTAATTTTTTAGAATATGTTAAGAGTTAAAATATTTAATATAAAAATCTTATATAGTTGATATCTAATTTTTGGTTACTTTTATTTAAAAACGTGTAAATTAAAGAATTATACGTTACCTGTACATTCTGATTATTTAACTTAAATGTTTACTTACGTTAGTTACATTATGGAGACATATGCCCAGTTGCATAAAGAAAAGTTAACTGTGGTGTTAACTGACACCGTGGTTAACTAAATCGATTTGACAGTGTTGTCAGAAAAACAATTGATTTTGTGCTTTACGATAAATGAACGACATAATCGCCTAGTTAACTACATTGTCAAAATTAAAAATTGTTCACTATGTCTTTTCTAAGTATTACAATTTTTTAATAACAGAACGATTATTAAAATTTGTCAATAAAACACACAAGCTAAAATAATAAAAGATGAGTGTTGACATATTTAACTATCAGATAGATTTTGTTACATTTTATTTTTAAATCTATTATTGTTCTGACCTACTTTCACATTAACAATAACGCGTTTTACATTATTACAAATCAATCAATTTGATTGTTTTTATATTACAAAAAATGAATAAATAAATTTTAAACACAATAAGCGATAAAAATTGTATTTATTTTTGAAAATAGCAAGTTTAATTTAGAATCTAGTTACTAAGCTCTATACCACATATGCTTGCTAATCTTACCAGCTTTGGTATACACATCTTGTTTACAAAATATGTGTTGACTTCAGTAAAATGTTTTTACTAAATAATTTCTAAATTAAATATAAATAATATAAAAAATCACAGCAAAGCCTAATTTAATAATGCATTGGATTTGCTTTACACTAAAATAAGCTCTATGTTTACTCGTACACCTTAGTTATAAGCATGGTTATGAGTAATCTTAGAAGTTCGCGTATACATCATTACTTTAATTAAATAAAAATTGATACTAAATACGTTAATGTTCTATTTATTTACGCGCTATTGAACACATTATTTTTATATGTATAGAATTAATATACCAATAAATGCTTTAAATGTTTTGAAACCACGTTTTTAATATACATAAAAACCTTTACATAAAAAATGTAAGAAAAATTCTTGAGAAAATTACATACGTAGTAAGAACGCGCTATATTTTGTGACACTTATTTAAATCAAATTTAAAATCGTTAACCCATGTCAACATGCTGAAAAACGATTATTCAATTTAGAACGAAAATTAAAAGTAAATGATAATCTACGCAAAAAAAACGTTAACTTGATAGATACATTTCTAAAACTTTAAACGTAGGGTAATAGTTTTTAATATTTTTTTATTTTTATGTATAACAAAATTAATAACTTAATTTACTTGCTCTCGCATGCACTTAAGTACAAGACAAATTATAATTGTATTTGCTGAATTATATTATAGGCACTTCTACTAATGTTTCTTTTACCGTTTTTTTTAGGTTTTATAATGGAACAATATAAATTTTCAATTTTGATCTTACTTGGAAGTTGTCATCAAATTTATTAATAAATGCAAACAATGCAAAAAAAATAATAATTAGACTTGTATAAAAGCAAAATTAATCTTAAAAGAGTTATAGGTTTCAAAGCTATATTGGCCAGGAAATTTAGCTATTACGTGGAAGTTATAATAGCAAAGGCGTTCTTAAAGGGGCGCGAGCGTGTGTACTACACACGGGCGGCCGGAATTTAGGCCGGTCAAACAGCAAGACAAGTGTAATCTGTGTAAACCGGTATAATAGTTTATTATATTTATTTTTATTACAACAGCATTTTAAGTGCCGAGACAGGCTATCTAATTTAGTAATACGCTCATTAGAAACTGAGGAATATAATGCCATTAATTTTTCAACTACAATAGGAAATCTTGCAGGTGTAAAAGTCAGAAAAAGTAAATTTTAAGAAAATTATCTATTCAACCGTATCAGTATGCAAAAAAGGATAGACCAAATGGCTCAGTTTGTAGAAAACTAGGAACTACTTAAAAACATCTGATTCTCTTCACAGCTTGACGAGCCTACATTGCCATGAAACAAAGCTTAACTTTTAGCTTATGTGAGATTTGTAAAAGAAAAATTTTCCGAAGAATTATTTGCTAAATGCTTGGAAACTAATAGAAATGTGAAACTTTATTCACTAAATTAAAAAGAGTTTTTGTTGTAAAAGCTATAACCTTTGACTAACATCATTTTCGTTGCTACTGACGGTGCTACGATAATGGTAAGACGACACCGAGATTTTCTGGCATACTTAAAACAAGTTATACCGTTTGTATTATTAGTACATTGTGTCATTTATCAACATCATTTGGTCGCAAAAAACCTCAGTGAACTACTTTATGTCATTAGAGTAGTTAATAAAATCAAAAGAAATGCCTTAAATGAGAGATTATTGGCTCAACTTGGGTTAGAAAATGATGATGACTGTAATCGTTTACTATTTAGCACAGAAATACGTTGGTTATTTAAAAGTGCATGTTTGGATTGCTTTTATTCGCTCTTTGATTCAGTGTTGGAATTCCTGGAGAGTAAAGACAATGAATTGCGGCACAATTTAATTATCTTAAAAAATTGCATCGCTTATATGATTTATTTGCCAATCAAAGTTAAAAGTGTAATATCTGCGTTTGTTGCTAAACCTTTGCTGTACAAACAAAACTTGGTAAGAAGAGGATGTTCTCAGTTTCTAAATCTCTCAAAATTGCAAAATAGAGATGAAGATTCGTTTGCTTAACGGCGCTTTATTTGGACCTTAACCAATGATTTCAAGAGATTTTTCACTTCGATATTTCTGATTTACTTCGATATTGAGTGTGTGCTATCATCACTGTCAAAATCTAATCTATCTTTATTTCACTCCGTAAAGTTATTTATTTCTTTTTTAATCAGAACTTTCTTTGCTATTTTCTGAAAAACTGATGTGATCACACATTGTATATTTTTTGATACATACAGTTAAAATCGCTATTACTTTTTTAGAAAGCAATAAAAAGTATTCTATAGGAGTGATTTTAAATGTTAAAAACTTATAGAAGCAATTTATGATTCTACCAATGTCAAACTTCTTTTAAATACTAAAATATATCAACGTATGCAACAAGAATTGAATAACTTATTACTAGCCATGTATCAAGAGACATGTGGTGCCATCTACCCGTTTAAAATAGCACAAATTGTCAAAGTACTGATTTTAAGCATCTATAGGTAACGGTTGATAAGGTTAAAATTACCTTAGTAGGTACAATTTATAACTCAAACCTAAAATTTCTTAAGTGGTTTTGAAATCAGTTTAATTACATTTTTGACCGTATTTTGATAACATATATTTCGGAGATTTTAACATAGCTTTTCTTTTTCAAGTTCTACACGTTGATAAAATGTAATTAAGAATATCAAAAATTGTAGTACAAAACAATAAACAAAGAAATAAACAAAGCCGACAAGAAGGAATAATTTTAATGAGTGGTTTTACGTTGAGCGCCAAAAATATATCACAAGTTGTTGGTAAACAACAAGTTTTCAATTAGCTCTGAAATAATACAACATTTGCAAAAGAACTTTAATTGACGCGTAAGCTAAACATACCGTTAAAACTTGTTTATAAAAGCCTTGTTTTAACTTTGTCTTAATAAGGTCTTTGGTATATTAACCTAAAAATAGTACGTTGAAATTACAACACATATTATAGATCTTTGATACATATAAAGCAAAGTATTTCACAACAGTATTAACAAAACTACACTAAAAGCGTCAATTACGAGAATTTCATATACACAGTACAATTGTACTTTGTGATACTCATCAGCCGAAATATTTGAGAGACATCACAAGCTAAAATCTGCTACCTTCTTCTTGTGCTTTAGAGGACTGGCGGTAAGTTACAAATTATTTAAAAAAAAAACTACACAATAGGGGTTACCTAACACATTAGAAACAATTGTAGCCTCAACAAAAAAACCACGTAAATAGAATTTTAAATTAAGCACTGAAGGTCACATGTGCTTTAACAGTTGATAATTTTTAGAATTATACAATATGATTACTACATATCTACATATATTCGTATATCACAAAAACGTATATATTTTATTTAAATAGAAGGTTTTCTAACTTCTAAAGTTACTCAAGCTTTAACGTTACCTGAAAGCGTTGATTCAACGCTGAAAGTAAAAAACATTTCTACCGATTGTTAGAACGTACGACAGTCATGACTCATAAAAGCTTCGATTTCAATTTTGTTCGTGCCCTCTGCTACCTCTTAGCTTTTATATTTTATCTTATATCACCAGTTTTAGTTGTTTTGTCTGCGATGAAAATACTTTTTAACTTTTTGTTTAACTATCGATTTTTAAAGTAGATTAATGTAGTCAAATATGAACTGACAATCCAATTAATAATTGCTCACCGGGCAAATTATCCCTAATAAACGTTTGCTTTGAATAAGTTTCACTAATTACACGTAAATGTGCAATTCCAACTGGTTCATGTAGTTACTAAAGAAGCTCATTAATCTCGTCTCGTATTGTAAATGTTTTGCTAAGTAACTATTTTAAACAATATAGACAAGCGTATAAAACTTAATTGTTTTTAAATAAATGGTTTCTAACTTTACAAAATGCAAACACATCAACTGTTGACGTATCTTGCAATTACATGTACAATCCGAAGTGACGAAACGTATCTACGTGACTGTACTTTAAAACAGGAAACAAAAGTACATCTCCCCTTTAAACCTAAATAATAGCGGTCTTTTCAGGCGCATGTACAACGTTTGATAAACAAAATACCTTTGATGATGGCACTGATTCTGGGTTACTGCTTCAAATCTAAAAGCTTTAGAATTAGTAGCATATAAGCTTGTGCAATTCTATTTAAACGGTGAAGAATAACATTTTTTCCTAATAAAATTGTATAAATATAACGGCTGTGGTGGGTGATGCTTTAACATTTGTGACCATGTATTTGATAACATTCGTGCTAATATTTTAATACCTATGGGGCATGCTATAGTCATATATTAAATTTATTTCAACCTTAAAATGCTACCTAAACACTACAAAATGGTATAGCTTTGTTTAATGAATATTTATACACATTCCGTTAGCGTCTAAATAAAGGTGTAACATATTCTGTGGAACCAATAATACCGTTTTACTTGTGGAAAAACATTTTTGCTAAAATATACTGTAGTATAAATTTACGTTTTCAAGTTTTAAATAGTGAAAAGTAAAAAATTATTTTAAAAAGCAACTTGTGTGTTGATTTAAGTCTTAAAATCGGACACGTTGTTTAAAGGATTGTATTACTTAGTTTAATCAGTAATGAGTCTGAAATACAGCTTAATTGGTAACAATTCCTCAAATTCACGAGGTCGAGGTAATATTCGAGCACCTGTAATTTTCACAAATAAGTTTGAAGGAAGAAGTACAAGTTTAGAAACGTATATTAATCAAGGGTGAGTAATTTGCTAGAATGTTTTATATTATTTTTAAAATAAAATATTTAAAAAAACATTCATCGTTTTGCTTAATTATGAGCAATTAATGGTTTTATTAGTCCACGTACATATATAGATTACAAAAAATGTTTAATTTTTTTATTACTGTTATTAGAAACATCAGGAATAATAAATTATATTACTTTGTTTAACGAAAACAAGAATTATATATACAAAATTACATTAAACATATTTGTTGGGTTGTTGGTTTGCAGCAACGTTTTATTTTTTGTTTGCGTGTGATGTTTTTTACAGTTTATAGTAGCTGCTCATCGTGTTGTCTGTAATAAAGTTATATAAGCTTATAAAAATCAACACGGTTCATAAAACTGTTTACAAATCACATTTGTTGTATCAATGTTTAAATTAAACGCGTTAACTCTCACCATAGTTTTTCTATTTAAATTAATAATTTCTGTGCAATACTAAAATAAATATAAATTAAAATTGAATCTCTACTTATGTTCTATTTACCAAAATTTTACCGCTATTACTAGGGGAAAAATTTCCCTAAAAAACTACAAAAAAAATTAATTAAAATATGTTTTTCAATTTTTAATTATATTTATAACTAAGTCTTTGTAAAATACAGTTTATTTTATATCTACAATTTACTTATGTAATAAACAAACTATAATAAAAAATCAAAAGGACTATTTTACCTTACACAAGTAAACTAACCCACTTACAAACCACTTAAATATGATGCTTTATAATATTAATACGTAGTTAATTTTAGTTTATAAATTAAGCTTTCTACGTACAAAGGCTAATTAGCATTTGAAGCAAATGTCACATTTTTTTGTGTTTACATCTGCGCACTGATTGTGAGGGTATTTTAAGAACAGTATTGAATAATGTTTTGGAGCAATACAAATATTTTTTTTTTACCTATTTTTCTATTGTGTTTGTTTTAATACCATCTATGCATAGCGTACTAGTTAATATAAAACTTCCACAAGACTTTCTTTGTGTTGTGTTTGTTTTGCTTTAAACCTTTGAGAGTGGTTGATATATGGTATAATAGAAAAGGAGGAATAATTTTTTTTCTATTTTATTTGAGTTAATAAGTTTATAGGTTTTAAATAGTTTGTCGGGTTCAAAAAAAAAAACATCAAAAACATTTTTTTAGATCACATCGAAGAAACCCAGTCTTTCAAAATTTGTTTATTCTATTTGTTGGTATGCAAGCTTTAACCTTTACAAAATATTTAGTTTGTTTAACCTCGTTGCGTCGTTCATTTTCGGTCACACATAACATGTTCGGATCCAAGTGACTCATATCAAGTAAAAATATTGCTATACTATTAGAATTCAAAAAGTAGCAATATAAATAATTACAAAAGGTCGCAATAGCGTTTGTTATAGAAAAAAAAATATTGGGAAAATAGAAATTTTTATTTGAAACATTATTTGCAGATTTGCACCACGTGTGTTTTGCAACAGTATTTTGGATAGTTTTTGCACATGTTGGAAGTATTGTTGCCTGTGTCCGTACTTAAATAGCATTACCTCGTTTTTTGGTTTGATTTGGAGCAAGCTCTCGATTATCCATTATATACTTTGTAATTAGGTTGTAGGATGCCATGGATGTATTAGCTGTAAACGCAAACTTCGAAGTCATTTTAGGAACATCTTTAGTTTGCAATAGTTGTGGTGTAATAGACGGTTTTTGCTTAGGGTACTAATTATTATAACATTTTTTTTTCAACATTTTTCCAAGTTGCTGTAATGTAAAAAAATTATCGCATGTGAGATTATGTCTCTTCCAAGCCTCAGACAAATCAAGCACAACTCATATTCCCTGATTTACTTCTTTGATTTGTACAGGAGGTTTGACAAGATAAGGTTGAATTTTTTAGCCAAAATTTAAATCGTTATCTTGACGGTTTTTTTGGCATATATTACCGAAATACGACCAATTGTTCATGAACTGTAACATTCTCATAGCGATTAAATAACTTCGGCAAAATTTCTTATTATTTAGTTATCACAAGTTCTTTTTTCGGTTCTGGTTTCTTTGTTGTCAAACCTCATAACCTTTGATTTTATTTAAATATCAAAAACATCGTCGCATTCTGCATTTCATAAATTTTCAGTAGATTCATATTAGACTTAAAAGCACCTACCAAAATCAGTAAACTAAAGGTATCTATGTAAATCTGTAGAATTTAAATTTTTCCATTCTTGTCTATTTTCCTTCCCGGTTAATATTTTATATAATAATATCTTTAATAGAAGTCGGGAGAAATAGAAGAAACGCAAACAATTCGTCGCCTACTCGAGACGTAACGTATCTTGTAAGTCCGGGAGTGGTAGACAAAATGTTTTGCGTCTTCCTCGTTGTACTGTAGGCACAGTGAACCATTCAATTGCCATTCTTGGACTATATACTATATACTTTGTGACGTAGTTGATGCAAAGACGTCTGAACGAATTCGTCCTATTTCCCCTTTACAGACCAAAATTGACTAGAATAATTTATGTGTGCAAACTATTATATTTATAAAATGTAAATGTTTAACGTAATTTTTTTTCTCAACATATAAATTTAATTATAAAATAAACTAAAGCGTTACGCGATGGTAACATTCCACTCACCAAAATCCTCATAGGATTTTTAGGCAAAAAAATTAACAGGTAAAAAACATTTTTGTAGATCAAACCTAATATTCGAGAAAAGAGAAAAAAACTAAAACCAGGTCTTTGAAGTACGCCGCCGAAAATTTTAACAGTTATTACTCGAACGACACCGTCTAAAAATGCAACTTTAAAATTCTGATTCTTGTTCATGTCTTACGATTACGAGTGACCTAATCTTAATATTTCTTGTACGATTCAACCACTGCTGCAACGCATAAAGATATTCATTACTCCAAAAATACATTTTAAATTTAATTTTGTTATGTTAAAAAGTTGGTAGGTTAAAATTTTTCGAGTATAAAAATTGTCCTTGACACGCCCACCTTTCGTCGGTGATTGTCAATTTTTGTAAGCACGTATTTGATCACAGACGACCTCCGTTTAGCGGTATGTTTAAGCTCAACAAAGCTTTCAGCATTAAGTTATTTTACGCGATTCCACGTGAATATGCAAATTAATTTTGTGTCTATCTAAGCGAAAGTCGATTTGGGGTGAGTAGTTCTATTCTTTTTTATTGGGGGTTTAATTTGATTCTTTTCTAATTGTCTATAGCGGTTTTCCAAACCCCCCACACGTTTCCTTTGTCGGTGAAGAAAACAGATGGCATATTTGGGAAACAATTTCTATGACGACACGTTACTATAAGTTAACTATTTACATCGTCAAGAAGTTGGAAACCTTAAAAATAGCAAGGCAGGAACGGCTACCATCAATTGTTAGATTAAGTCGAAAGGAAACGCTGCGCATTCGCTATCTCAAATGATTATCTGCTTTAAAAACGAAATTTACTTGTGTTAACGCTGTATGTACGTTTTTTGTTAGATTTAATATTATGTTCTAGGTGATACACTTACGGAATTAACTAATCCTCTACTGGATAAAATCTAACTGGAGTATTACAAGTTCTAGTTTTACGATTAGTACTTTGTTGGTCATGTCGATTGTTAACCGTACGTACATGTTAGGTTAACACAATTAATTATAAGATTATTTTTTGTGTCACAAAGTCGTATGCAGTGCGCGTTAAATCTTTAAGTCTTCATTTTTTTGTTATATACTTTTGCAATTTTAAATTTACGAATATAAAGTCATTCCTTCTTCGAATGTAAAAGTTTAGACCGACTAGGTCAGTTTACTATACGACGTGTTGCCTAGTTTAGAGCGCAACTTATATTTGGTCCAACCTATGTATTAGCGTTTAAATTTACGTAATTATATTTACGTACCTTCTTCGGCTTCTTTGATAAAATAAATACATATTCTGTGTTATTATTTCTTTTGTGTTATTTGTTCTTTTGCAGTTACGGGAAGAGTTAAACGATATCTCCATAATTTAATCTTTCATCGTTTTGACGACTTTTTAGCCTGCGTCTCTCTCTTCGGGAACAACTACATATGTTTGCCGTTGCTTAATTTTTTTGGTTCCACGAAAATCAGTGTTAGAATTTATTTAAAGCAAGTTTTGCCATTTCAAAAAATTGGCGACCGGCCCCTACAACGTTTGTTGTTTGGTTACTAAATATCATAGAAAGCATACATATGCTTTTAAAGTTTTTGCTCTACGCGTTGTTGATAAAGTAATGCTAAAGGCACCAGCATAGTTAATACTGACAAACAAGAAAACCATAACTGGGTCATACGCCTTAGGCTTAACCTTAAATGATTTACACATTTTGAAATGCATTTATAAATTACTTTACGTAGCAATAATATCCAAAACCTCTGTAGCAATTGGAGTCATTCCTCAAAAACCATAATCTGCACACACTGCACATAAGTGATATACTTACGCGTCTAGAGCGTTGCGTTTTCAGCAGATATACTACGGCGCAATATCTTACTTGAGATGCGTCTGCATATCCGTGTTTTCTTCGAGGCATTATTGGAATGCTGATTTCAGACAACAGTTTTAGTTGAGTTGTCAGTCGTTCCCAATCTTGGTGGTAAATATGAATAAGTAAATGTATCGCCTACTGGGTTTCATTTAAGTTCTAAAACTTTAACCGAAAGTGACTCTTCTTTATTAAACTCAGAAGTGGTTGTCACTTTCGACGACTGCAAGTTGCTCAAAACTTCAAGGTAATAGCTCGCAGATTTACTTAACTTAAATTGATTTACCTCGTGTTGCAGTGTTATTGCTAAATGAACATTTTCAGCTCCGTATACAATATCATCAACCTTAATTGCATGCTTAAGTACAAATGATATGTTTTCTTATTGCGATTGATTGCGAATAATTATGGTGAACTAGATACTCGATAAGTAACCGTAACGCTTGCGACTTAGAGTGACCCAAAAATGGTTTAGTTTGTTTAAACAATAAATTCACAATAAATCTACTTTCTTCAGAGCGTTCAACTGTATTTTTAAAATGATTTTCGCATTTTTCCTTCCGTTGTCAAAACTAGAAAAATTAATTTGCTGTACTTTCCAGAATCTTTGTAAACTTAGATTTAATTAAGCGATGTTAATTTGACATTTGGAATAAAAAAAGGTCTTTGTTATATTGTGCGTTATTGGATTTGCCTGGTAGTACTCATCTAAAAATACTATCAATAGCAATGTTTGTGAATTGCCAACAATACGTGTATTATCCAATATATAAGAGGTTAACTCAGCCTCAACAAGTAAATCGACTCGTGCAGGTACATTACATTGTAGATCTGCAAGTTTTAAAGTTTTTATGTGAGTTCAATCTTCCAACTTAAGAAGAATCTGGGGTTCATTTGCACATATTTGCTTAACAACGATGACTTCAAAATCGAAGGTAGGTTTCGATTGTTTTGTTGGTTTAATATGACAATATGTTAATCCACTAACGCATTGAGAGGACATATCAGTTAATCCTTGAGTCATGTGCTTTAATACTTTTTAATCTCAATTTTATGTAAACTTGATTCCAAAATAGAGTTTACTATACTGCTCCAATCGATGAGCACACGTGCGGTTTCAAAGCCTATCATATGTTTAATGTATAGCACGGCTGTAGACAAAAGTACTGTGGCAAACATGAGCGTAAAGGTATTGGTCATGACCATTCTTTCTGATTCTGGTTGATTAAAGCTGCTTGGAACTACTTCTTGCGTCGAATCTATTACTGGATTTTTAGTATCTTTTTTTTTTCTCGGCATAACTTAAATGCAATAGGGTATGATGACTGCCTTTACAAACTTTACAGTTAGAGTTAGAATTACAACGAGACGTAGTATGAATATTGCTCAGACAATTTTTGCATAATTTATAGTTAACAACCTGTTGAAACTTTCCTTTTTTAGACAAAGTTGCAAATTGCGAACATTTATATAGAGCATGAGCGGAACTATATAACGAACATTTAAGCGTAATGACTTTTTGCAAAGTATTTGTAGTGTTTAAAAAATTAGATTTTACAGAACGTCGATTATCATAATAGTACGCATTACTTTTGGGATTATTAAAAGTTTATTTTGGTTTTGAATTTAATGAGATTAATTGCACTAAGTCAAAAGCTTTTGAATAATTTTCTAAAAAGCCGATTAAATGGTTGTGTGATGGTAAGTTGTGCTTGCTATGTTCAATCTCAAAAACGGTGCGCGTTTTTTATCCAATCTTTGTAACAACATATTGAATAATAAAAAGTCTTAATGTTTGACAGAAAAATTAAATCACTTTAAGGCTTCAACGTTTTCGTTAAAATATCTAAATTAAGCACAAGTCTTTCGCTGATACTTTTTGCAAGGATTGCGCATTTTAAAGTTGCTGCTAATAAGCTGTTGCTAAATGCTTTTTGTTTTAATAGCATTTTTTTAATTTTATAAGTTGTATTGTAGTTGTGTTTTACGATCAGGAGACCTTTAATTAGATTATAAGGTTCGCCAAATAGTGAAGTCATCAAGCGATGAAACTTTTAGATTTTAGTTAACGAATGGTTTTCATGTAATAGCGAGTTGTACAAATCAAGGAAAGCTTACAACTCTTTTAAATTACCCGATTAATCAGGAATATTCGTTAACTTGACGTTAAATTTATTTGGATTTTGTTGATTGCACAATTACTACCGCTTGATTATGCAATAGACTGAACTGATTTGTAACATGCTGCTTTTATATTAAAATATACAGCATCAACTTTACTGCGTATTGCATCGTGAATTTCAAAATAGTCTTCTTTTATTAAGCCAACGATTTTATTATGAACAGTCTAGAATTCGTGGTAAACTGTATGTACTCATGAAACTCTCGCATTAAACACTAGTTTCTCTGTTTCATCTTCATCGGCGGCTATTGCGGATTTTAATGTATCTTTTAATCTATTGAGCTCAATGTTACATTGTAAATCGTATTTATTGAGTTTGTTAGTCATTTTCTTAAATAATAAATAATCGCAAAAAAATTAACATGCAGACTAAAACGCTTGTTTTTATGAAATAATAATAAAACAAAAAGTTAACAACCTTACAAGAGTGCTTAAGTTCAAGGACAAGGATAGAAACAAAGTTGCGATATACCAACCGGTATAATCAAATAAGCAAAAAATCTTAAAAGCTGTGACGTCGAATAACGTATACATAGCGGCAAGAAAAAAATTTGATTTTCTTATAAGGATCGCGTTGGTGGAAATATTACAATGCCTACAAAGAATATTTGCTGTTTACCAATTTCCAGTAATCCGGCTCGAAGAACCACGGACCGTGTTAATTTTATTCTTCTCGCGCTTTATTTGTCGAAAATTAAATTCTCTTACTTGGGTTTGTTTGCAGTGCCGTTCTTCAGTTAATCGAGGTGGTCCTGCTAGACCTAGCTACTGATCCACGGCGATGACCATTTAATTCCTCCGCACGACAACACAGAAACCCAACCTTTTGCGGCACTAAATTTTTAATATTATGCGACACAAAAGGCACAAGTGCGTTCTACGCAATCGCATTTGACAGTCACTCTTTATGAAAAAATTCCCGTTTCTGCGAAATGGATTTTCTGTATTAAAAGAAATATATATTCTCAACATAATTTAATTATAAAATAAATTAAAGCGTTGCGCGATGGTAATAATTGTTCTTGTAGGAATTCCGTGTTATGCAGATATAATTTTCGCTATTCGCTTAGAACTTCTTTAACCCCAATATTTTTGAATGTTGCCTACAAACAGTGTATATAGAAATTTTGTCTGCATTAAAAATTCTAAAAGGTTTATAATTATTTCTTGTTAAAATCTCTTTTAATAAACTGAAAAACTTTTTGTTACTACTGGTTTATTAAAAACTGTTGCTTTTGCCACTGAAGGTGTCAGGACATATTCATAAAAAATATGTTTATACATTTGTTTGTTACGTGTAATTCAGGTAATATACAAACTGTTCTTTACACAATTTACTTTTTCTATTTGAAAAAATGAAATATCTGTAAAACATTTTATTTTGCTCATTTGTATGCTGTTTCCTTTGAAACTTTCTATAGATGTTTAGTACGGTATGAAAAATTAATGTATTTACTAATCCCAAACTTTCAAAAACTTGAAAGTTACGTAATGATCTTGTTTTTACAAAAGTCTAAAAATTTACGTACATTTTTGAACGAATCAAATTTAATTATTTGTAGTTGGTATAATATTTTCAGAATATGCAAAATTAATTAATTACGTGATGTTTCCTTCTTGCAAGTTGCTTTGCTAAACTTTACGGGATAATTTGTTTCTTCAAGCGGCAATGCTTCACTTTCCGCACTTTTTACACAAATTTTGCTACTAGTCTAAATGTATTTCTTTCTTGTTTTAGAAATATCATCTACTTCAATATCTTCCACAAATTTTTTTGTTGAGTTTGTCGGGCTTTTTTGCATAACTAACCGTTTTTTCATGTCTTTTTTGCAACTAGTTTAAAAAAATGTATTTTGTGTTCTTTGAAAAGTTTTTTAATTGACCATCCATCTTGCAGCATTATTTTTAGTACTGTTCTTTAATTTTAACGATTTCTAATGACCATTAATTGTTGCGTTTTAGAACCATAACTGAGCCAAATTATACATTAAAATTATAAAAAATATTTTTTAGGACTTTCTTATTGATTTTAGTTGTAAGTTTTTTAGTTCGTGTACGTAGAGTCAAAAATTGTAATTAGTTAGTAAAAAAATGAAAATTTGACAAGTCTAAGTGCATCTCAAAAACGTTAGTCTATTTGAAAGACACTATAGAAATCTCAATTACCGGCTACACATAGGTTAGAAAGTTTGTAATGGTTTACATTTTATAAAACCCCAAACAAAGAAACAAACAATTTAAAAGTAATCACATAGGTATTTATACATTCAATGTTTAAATTAAACCAATTGTATTCAGTATTTAAACGGTCAACATACCACTGTAAAAGCATTATCGTGTGAAATCGGTTTCATCGACACAGAATCTAATTTTATAAGTTTAATTGCAAAGGTACAGCTTAATGTAAAAAGTTTTGTGTTGTTTATTACTTAAGTATAATTGTTTTATATTCTTTTAAAATACAGAGTTAAGCACAAATACTAAGGATGTTTCCAGTATGTGATTATCGTAGTTTATTGACATGTTAACAATTTATTCGATTAACCTCTAGAGGCAATGGTTTTGGATGTATTGAAGAGGAATATATATACACATAATTTGAGTATTTGTAAATTAAGCATTATCGTGTTTTTATAACACGTGAAATTATGCATTTTCTTACAGTTATTCGTAGATTTTTTTATACACGAGTCTGCTAGGCACATTTAACTTAATATTGCACGGCTACTGGTGTATTTTTGTTTTCGGTAGTTGTGCACACAATGTAAATACTTGAAAGACATTGTTATCCGTATGTAAAATTTTATACAGATTATTTTCTAGATTTTGATATTGCAAATATGTTTGTATATTTACATGCACATGAAATGATAATAGCCCTAGGTTAAGCTATAATGAAGCATGAATAACATAATTTTTTGTAATTTAAATTTAATTTTGATTAAAATGTAAATAGTATAAATTACAAAAAGCGACAAAAAGTTTTTGATGTAAATATAGCAGTTTACAGTAAGTAGGACTAAAATTAGTGTTACACATAATGTAAAACTTTAATAAAATTAATTAATCATCGTCTGAAGAAAAATAATTCGTTTCATCTTCATCGTCACCTATGTTTATAATAAGTTCTGGAACGTTATCACATATTAATTCCTGTTCGATGTAATTAGCCTCCACTAGATCAACATGAGCACAAACATTTTTCCATTCTGTTATGCCAATTTTCTTAAATTTATCTTCCGCCAGTTTCTATAGAATCAGTTTAAATGTTGTGTTGTATACAGCTACATGACTCTTCACCAATGCCCATATTTTCTCAATTAGATTGAGTTCTGAACGGTACGGTGGTAATTTTAGTATCAAATGGCAATGATCTACTAAAAACTTATTGACAGCATATGTTTTATTCATTGGTTTATTATTATTTTAAATTTTAGCATACGACTCAATTTTAGTTTTCTGCATTTCAAATGCAATAGCCCGTTCTGATAACTAATGTTGCATAGCATCTTTTTTCCAAGTAAATGTTGGATTTGGTTTGACTGTAACATTGTGGTAAAATGCATTGTCTAACACCAAAACAGAATTTTTGTGAACATTCGGAAGCAACTTTTCTTTTATACATTTTCCAAAATTTTTGTGGTTCCTGTCGTCATGATAATCGTTTCACGTCCAGACTTAACAATTAACAATTAATTTTCTACAAAACCTTTCTTGCCTCCAGCATGTAAAATTATCAAACGTTGCCATTTAGCCATCGGTAATTTTAAGCATTTCTGACTATCGTCATCCCAACTTTTAGGCACTGTATGTGAGCTATGCCGGTAAGTTTCATCACTGTACACAATGTTTCTACCTTCTTCTTTATACTTTTAAACTTTTTTAGTTTTTGTAAAATCTCAATTCGTTTGGTTCAAATTCAATCTTTTCAGTTAGCTTAAGAGCTGTCTGCTTTTTTCCAACAAAAACCAATTTTATGTACTAATTTTTTAAATAAAAATAATTTTCCTTAAAAATTAATATTCTCTTTTTTTTTAATTCTTTAAATACAGATTTTATTATTGGCCTTTTGTGATAAATGTCTGCATATGCGTATATGATTCTTCTAATAATTTCTTTCTCAAGTTATTCTTCGGATGATTTTAGGTTTGGTTTGTTAATAGTTTTTCTTCGTGAAGAAAATTTACTGCCTCCGGCTGTTTGATCTGCTTCTTTTATAATTTTTTTCACCGTCCTTAATCCAACTCTTGTAGCAGCAGCAACTCTTTCTTAAAGGTTGTTTAAAGGTAATGAAAGCTGCCCTTGTTCCTTATCATTTAGCATGAACTTGTAGTTGTTTTAAATAAGTTTACGTCCTTGACTGTGAATAACTATTTGTAGCCATTGTATACACTACAAGTTATAAAGAAGAAATGAAACTGTAAATATAAATAAAATAGTCTTAATAAAGCCTTGTTAATAACAAATAAAACGACAAAAGCAAATATAGATTAGGAAAAGCGTACGGGCGAAACTGAAGCAAAATACAAATGACATCTTTGAACGACTCTTAATTTGTTTACGATAAAACCGGCGAAATTTTGTAAGACGAATGATAACAACATTTTGACATAAACCGATTACAGCGCCACAGTTCACGAGATCTTTAAATTGTGACTTGGGTAGATATATTTATTTTCTCCCTCCACAGATACTAAAACTTTATAAAACAACTATATTCCTTTTTTAGTTTTTACAATAATTGAATTTAACAAATTTTTATCTTCACCACAATCAATGTAATGTTACTGCCCTATCCTTAATGTTGAATTTTGTTACATGCAAAAATTGAAACAATGTCACTTGCCTGTAATAAAGTAACATAAACGGTATTATGCCGGTGCTCAGTGAAGACGGGGTGGGTTATATTCAAAATTTAGTGATTGATTTTGACGAAACCACAAAATCAAAAAGTCAAAATCAAAGGGCGTCAGGAAGGAGTAAAGCTTAATGGAGTTATGGCTATGACTTGTGGTTTTACTTAAAACCCAAAGTTTTTAAAACACAAACGCGTCATCAAAAATCTTACATTTAAATAATCGGTACAAAATAAATACCTTGAATTCTCGTAAGTCCAGGAAAGAACATGTGGTTGGATCCCGGGTTGCCAGCTGTATACGGGAAGAAACGTTAGAAGATATCTCCAAAGGACTATGTACCAACGGGAGGTTTTCAAGAGCCGCCACCAAGACGAAGATGTAGCTGCGTCGTAACACTCGACGAACACGGTTCTACACTACGTAAAATATAGACCGAAAGCGCGTGAAATTTACTTAAAACCGGAGATTCTACAAATTTGGAGTAACACTCCACTAACTGCACAAAAATTCACGGGTTAGGCATACTACTTCCTCTAAAAGGGGATTTAGTTACCACTTCAAGAAAGAAAACAATCTCATTAAGAAGTGCGACAAGGAAGAACAGATCAAATAACGTCAGAAACATAGTATTGGACCACGGCATTTGGTTTCTAAGTAAAAATGTCAAATTGACAAAATATTATATTACAAGACGGTCATAAAATTTAAACTGCCTAATAAATTAAGATAATGATTTTATTCCCACGTCAAAAAAAAAGCAAGTACGAATGTACTGAGTATGCACTTAAAACAAAGAACTTTTAAACTAAAGTTCTTTGTCGAATCAACAGAATACAGATGATTCATGGCGCAATAAACTACAAAACTTTATCAACAATTTTAAATTATAACTTTGAATTTAAAAACGTAAAATAACTTATTAATCTCAATCTAAAATCAACAAAACAAATCCAAAATACATGAAATGAATAACGTCAATCTAAATACCGCGTCTTTTATGCAAATAAACAAATCATTTTATACGACGGTTACAATTTAATTAAATTAGTTTATGATTCATTATAAAATAACTTAATTAAATCACAAGCAATGTTTTGCACAGGTGTTTAATCTAAATATATTACAGAATTCTACAAAAAATATATTTCTATACAGTTTTTTGTCAACTGCAAATTTCATTACTTTAAATTTTTAATTAAATAAAGAAAAAGTTAACATCACTACTTCACGATGCTATTCTTTTTTGGCAGTTTACGTTGTGAGTTCTTAAACTAGACAAAGCAGTTTAATAACATTACCTTTTAGTTAAAACTAAGTAAAAACTATAATACATAAAATTTTTCAAAATATAGTTGTTGACTACATTTTGTTTAGATGTCTTTTTACATTTTTTTATTGTTAATATGTATTGCTTGTGTTTGGACACGATTACAAGTTCAGTGTTTGAGAAAATACCAAAATTAATTTTTAAAATTAAATTAGTTAATTTCAATTAATAATCCCGTATCTGCAATTTTCTTTTGTTTTTAATTAATTCATTAAAAAGTTTTAAATCTAAAGCTTGAAATGTTAATATGTATTACCTATATATACAAATTCAATTTTATTATACAAAAGTCTTTTTGTAATTAAATAATAACTGTATTTAAAGTTATAAATTGCATATCTACGCTTAGAATTTCTTAGAAAACGACAAATTTCAGTGGCGATATGTGATTTTAAGTACATTTTGTAAAATTACTATCTGTTTTTTTTTGTTTTAAAGTGTAATTGTTATTACATTTTTTTATTTTGTACGTTTTGTGTAAATACGATTGTTTTTCACACGTTTGAATACTTCGTTTATATACCCCGATTTTTTATTTTAAAAGTCAGTTTTCCTTGTTTATATACGGGTATTCAATAAGCTGTATTTTACTGCAAACAGAAGTAATGCAAAAACGTAAATCTAGTATTTTATAAGTATTTTACTTTTATATTAAAATTATATTTTCAGTTGTGATAAAAGTCGCACGATCTTATATATTAAATAAGTTAACGTGCTCATAAAAAAATGAATATGAAACATATTGAATCGTGCAAATGCGTGCTTTAAAATAAATATAGTAGGTACTTACACAGTTATTTAAACTATGCATGCAAGTGACATTAAATTTTTATATTAATATAACACCGCTTTAAAAATTGTAATAATGATACGTAGTATGAAATATTTCAAAAAAATCTAGAAGTGGTTGAATTGACTAAAAAAGTTATAGCAGCATTCTTTCAAAGTTTAAGAATAATATTTTACTATGCTGATGTAAATATATACTAAAACAATAAGTTGAATGTACTATGTAGAAGTTTTACTCTTGTCGAATTTAGAAAGTTTCCTTTAGAACGCAGAAATTTTATACTTGCAAAAGACTAAAAAACGAACTTATAGTCTAATTAATTAAATTATAAAAACTAGATTATGTTTATGATTAGTTATAGTGTAGTAAGAAAACTATAATAAAGCAGTACATTTTTTTGTGAAAAGTTATTATAAAGTTTTGTAATACAAATTTATTTATGTATTTGATTATTAATTCTTAGCATAAGTTTTGAAATAATTAATTTGAAATTTTTAAACTTATGTATTGTAATAATTTTTCTATTGTATTTTACACCAAAAAAACACTAATTGTTTTGTGATTGTACTTTCTTTATTTTTTTCTAAGTAAAAACATTTTTAAAAATAAGAACGTAATACAGAACGTATGTCAAAAATATTGGTTTATAGTTACGGGTCAATGTTTATACTCTTTTATCACAACTTTCAATTCTAAGTAAAACCGGTGTATAGAGCTGTTCACAATATTTGTATTACGCACGGAATTTATCTATAATGAAAAATTGTAGTAAAAGTGTAAGCTGTGAAAACTATGATTTTCTTAAAAAGATGAAAAATTATTTCTAATAAATTATAACATAAATATTGAAATTTTATAGCAAAAAAATATAATTGATATTTTTTTAACGTTGGCATCATATAACATACAACTAAACTAAAACATTGCTAAGTTTTTACTTTAATTCAAGATACTTTTTTGCGTATCCGAATATTCAGAAATTTGTATATCATTTGAAATTAAACTCATTTTGCAAAAAGTATTTTAGAGCAAATGCTCTTACAGCTCCCTGTTAAAATTAAAAATTTACATATTTGAAAAAGTTGCAACAAACTAAAAGATTAATCTTTAAACAAAAACATAAACTTTCTTATTCTTATTTGTAAATAGTTTTTATTTGTAGATATACGTTTTTAATTAACGTTAGTATTAATAAATTTATTAGTTTAGTCAAAATATTGCATAATATTTTTTATACAGTATCTAATAGTGATAATGTTATAATAAACAGAAGAATTAATGTTTTATTTCATATAGTATTTACAAAACGTGGCGTAGTGCAAATTGAAACTAATTGTATCAATTACGCGTGAACTTAGAATTCCGCGACCTGTTACTGGTAGAAACCTTCTCTTCCACAACCTAGTGCTGGTAGAGCCGTTTACCTGCTATCTGTGTTTACCCGATTAATATGTTTCGACTTAATGCTTTGTACCTGGCTAACTCTTTTTTGAACTGATTCTGATACCATAATTCCGTTTAAACCGACTAACAAAGACTTGCTTTTCTACCGTAACATTCATCACTATAATCATATAACAAAAACCGGTTTTAGATCCCTGCTACCCTCACGATTTTTGCATTTAATTTTCTCCGTTGTGTATAAAAATCCTAATTTTCCGATTTATCTGGTGCTACTTGCAGCCACCAAACCTAAATCCCATAAGTAAATGTTGAACGTGAACTAAATTTACCAGTTACATTCAAGGACACGTTTTTAACCCTTAACGTACTTGACATTGGCGCATTAATTGATCACGCAATCCAGATTTTTTAATACGTTTGGCATCACTACGTTTTGGTTTCGGACTGAGATCTTTAAAATCAATTATTCCTGTTATAATTAATCTACAGAACATTTATCTGTATTTAACTAGCCAAAAACTTTAGTTTGCCATTATAATTAATCCGAAACGCCCTGTATAGTATTAATGAGGTAAGTGAATTTGACCGTATTTCATTTGTGAAAACCATCGTATTAATCGACGCCAGTGATCAACCCCCAGTAAATTTGTAATTAAAACCAACCTGATAGCACACGTGCCTTACCTAAAAGCTTTAATTAATTATCAAAATCAGCAATTTTTATTAACACAGTACAAACACACCTGAATAATTTTCTAGCACTCCTAACCTCTAATTTTCGTATTTATTTTGTATACATTAATAATTTACACTTGATCCGACTTTCTGTTAGGAAAATTAACCTGATACTTGAACCGCATTTGCTTAACTGTAATTTTCTTTGTTGTGTAGGCCGCATTCAACAAAATCTCGAGATTAATGGGTTCATTGTAATCAGCTCTTAGTTATATACCAAGTGCAATAAAACTACCCAAAATGTACAATTTATTGTAATACATACATTTTAGTTTAAAGAATAAATGTATGTTAATTATGTTTGAGTAAATAACGCTTTAAATCTACCTGTTCTACCGGGTTTTGTTACAAATAATGTATAAATGTAACAAAAATGTATATGTATATACAGTATGTCAATTTGAAAATTTTGGATTGGAAATATATTTACTGTTTGTGAAATTTTATTAAAAAAAAAATAATTACAAAAACTGTTCAAAATATCTCACAAGTGATCAAACGTCAAACGTCGATAATTTGTTGCTGTAAGTCTTGTAGATCTGCTGGAGTTGTGTTATAAACGATTGATTTGATGTGGCTCCATAAAAAGAAATCTAGCGTGTGAAATCAAGCAATTGCGATGGCTACTCGATTGCTTTATTACGACCAATCTATTTTACTGGATGCTTAGGTAGCGACTGTTTAGTTTGCACGGCGTAATGTAGTGGAGCACCATCTAATTGAAGATCAAGCAGATTTGTAGATCGCCATCTATTTGTCCTTCCAAACTTTGAACAATCAACGGTTTTATTTTCAAGCAAATTCAAAAAAATGTCACCTGTAAGCTTTCCCTTCGGAAACAAATTTTATCTCTTAAAATGCCAACCAAAACCTTTAGTTTCTGAGGAGTGAGTTCCTCTCGTACAATACGCAAATTTATATTATCCCAATAATAACAATTTTGTTTGTTGACATGCATGTTTAAAAAAATGTGCATTCATCAGAAGAACAGATGTTTTTACTATGTTAGGACATTGTTCTGAATTTGTCTATCAGAATCATGGTCTCATAATATCCATTTTGTAAGAAAAAAACTTTTAATACTTCCATGTGACACTCCCGTTAATTCTGTAACTTTGCAAAGCGACGTTGTTGGGCACATGGAATTTTTAGCTATTTGGTACAAAACCAATGGCTTCAAATTTCCGCACAAGAAGTGACACGTAATCATTGCTGACATTTTTATCCAGATGTTTTTCATTGAATGCAGTAGCCGCCCATAAAACACATCGGTTTTCACTTGCGTAAAGATAAATTATTTCAACCGGAAGACGTTTTCATCTTAGTATTTCAATCGGTTTAGCAACTGAGTATGCCATTTTTACAAATTAAAAAAAAACTAGTTTGTATTTAATTTAGAAATAACGCACTTGAAAAAGTAACAATAAATACTGACGTGTAAATACCTGCAAACAATGAGTGAAAGACCTAAACAAATAACTTTGATAAAACAAAATTACAAAAAACGTTTATCTGCTTCTCCTGATTGTAATTCTAAAGATTGACAACATCTCCCAAAATATCATTATTTTAAAACTGTTAAGTAAAATGTCACTTTTTTCGGTATATATAAATAGCATTTTTAAAAACGTTTGCAACAGTGTATCATAAATGGAGAATTACAATTTACATTTTTAAAGTTGGGGTGGCCAGGAATATCAAAGTAGCTAGGGGTGTGCTACTGGCACAATTGGTTCCTCCTCCGTACTTTCAAAACGGGTTTTTGTACTTTTTAATATTATTTTTTGTTGTAAATATATTCCCAATTCAAAATTTTCAAATTGGCTCAATGTATAATTATAAACAATTGTGTACAGGAAGAAAGGTTAGACCCGTAAAGTTGAGTAAATACCGCGATGTTTTTAATACTTAATGTAAGTTGAATTTTTATATACCTTATACACACACATGCTCAACATGTCAAATGAGTCAAAGCACAAAAAGGAAAAAAATCAAAAGTCGCACCTGTAAAGTCCACAACGTTACCTCGACTAGAGCTATGCGCAGAACTACTGTTGGTCAGTCTAGTAAATAAACTAATTAACAAAATTAACTTAACTTATAGAAAGATTACTTTTACTTTGTACACGGATTCTACCATTGTATTAGCATGGTTGAGAATCGATCACAGTAAATTAAAAACATTTGTAACGAATCGTATTTCAAAAATTCAAAGTTATAGTAAAGTTGAAACATGAAAACGTTTTGTCTAAGGAAAATCCTGCAGATATTATATCACGAGGAATACTACCAGACCAGTTAACTGATCTATATTTATGGTGGCAGGGTCCACAATTCTTATTAAATAACGAAAATTACACGACCGAATCGCGTATAGAAATGTTAACAAATTTACCCGATCTGAAACTCAATTCTGTATCGTTAGTAATTGCCAAAATGTCACCGATACATTTAAAAAAATCTCGTGTTTCAAAAAAATGTGTCGATTACTAGCGTATTGTTTACAATTTATTAACAATGTTAAATTTAATACAAAAAAAAAGTATAGAAATTGAAAAAAGCACAAAAAATCATAATTAATAAAGTACAAAATTCTGTATTTTACGACGAGATTAAATATTTGAAACGTCTAAAACCTATAAAAAGAAATAGTTCAATAATATCACTAAACCCCTTTTTAGATTAGCATAATTTCTTAAGCGTGTGGGGGAGGATTCATAATTCTGATCTTATGATGCAAAACATCAAATAATCTTGCCCAAACACAAAATAACCAATTTAATAATAATCGAAGAACATATTAGGTTACTTCACGCAGGACGGTTAACCGTGCTTAACTCTTTAAGACAAAAATACTGGCACATCTCGGGAAAGAGTCAAATCAGAATTATTATAAAAAAATGCGTAAAATGTTTTTTAAATAAACCAAACACGGCAGAACAAATCATTATCCAAACCGTTTATTCATTGTGGTGTAGATTACGATAGTCTGTTAATGTTAAAAGAAGGCAAATATGTTTAGCAACAAAAGCTGTTCATATAGAACTAGTAAAAGACTTGAGTACTGCATCGTAACTGAACGCGCTAAAAAGATTTATTTCAAAAAGAGGACACGTTGCTGACTTTTGCGCTGACAACGGTACAAATTTTATAGGAGTTCAACGAGAGCTTACAACGTTTTTTAAAAATTATTTATTTAAAGAAAAAATCATTTCAACTTTAACTGATGATAACATCAATTGGCATTTCATACTGCCAAAGGCTCTTCATCAAGGTGGTCTCTGGGAAGCTAGCATCAAAATAATGAAGAACCACTTAAAAAGAATAATTGGAAATTCAAATTTAAACTTTGAGGAAATGTATACAGTTTTAACTAGGATCGAAGCGTGTATTAATTCCCGTCCAATATCCCCTTTTAGTAACGACCCCCGAGACCTCAATGCCTTATCTCCGAGTCACTTCCTTATTGGAGATGCTATAACTGCACCATTGGAAGCCGATGTAACACAATTAAAAACGAACACTCTGTCACGATGGCAACTCGTAGAACGCCTGCGCCAACATTATTGGAAACGTTGACAACACGATTATCTGAACCACCTGCAACAACGGAGAAAATGACAAGAAACAAAAGAAAATTTGAAAATAGGCGACATGGTAGTCGTAAAAGAAAATAATTTACCCTCGCTTCAGTGACTACATGGAAGAATTGTGGAAGTGCATACTGGTAGTGATCAAAAGGTGAGAGTTGTATCCATTAAAACTAGAAGTGTGTATTCTACCTATAAACTAATAATGCACATAAATATATTATTTAAGGTTTTGACGCATAGTATTTGGTTTTTTGAATTTATATTTAAGTAATCATCATTATGTATTTACTGTTTTATAATCCATATTTCATTTAGTAATCGATGAATGTATTTGATTATAATTGTATTTGAAAGTTTCAACCCTTTCAAGGAGGCCGGCATGTTTAGCTGTTTGGCATGCGCGATACAACCCCACTTAAGGGGTAGCGTTAGTAATACTAAGATAAGAACGTCTTCCGGGTTTGGACCGAGTCAATGTTGCAACCGAAGTTGCCAATGTTTCGCCCATTTTCGTAAGGGGCTTCATCAGGGCGTGAGAGAAATTGAAAAACTCAAACAATCAACCGAAATCTAACTAAAAACTTCTCAAAAGTTAAGTAATCAACTTGTGAACCAAGCCAGATTCTAAACTCCACTTCTATAGAATTTAGAATCTGGCTTGGTTCACACGTTGATTACCTAACTCTGTAGTGGTTCTTTGTCAGATTTTGGTTTGCTTTTTCAAGTTTATCGTTTTCTTTCTTACCTTTTCAGAGTTCAGAATCTGGCCTGGTTCACAAGTTGATTACCTAACTTTTGAAAAAATTTTAGTTAGATTTTGATTGCTTGTTTGAGTTCTTCGATTTCTCTTACGCCTTGATGAAGCCCCTTACGAAAATGGGCGAAACATTGGCAACTTCGGTTGCAACATTGACTCGGTCCAAACCCGGAAGACGTTCTTATCTTAGTATAGACTCCGGCCGTAGAAACCTTCGCTATTACAGCGTTAGTAAATAAGTAAAGTGTAGAAAGTAGTAGTTGTACTTCACCACCAGCGCTAATCACGTCTCGCTAATGTAACAATATTTTTTTCGATAAGAGAAAATAAATGGTTTATTCAACCTCTCGTACACACAGTAACAGGCTTAGCGTTGGCATCCTCGTATACTTCGTAACGTTAAACTGCGTTTCAGGTTTTCAGCGAAAATACTGAACGGTTTTGAATGAAATTTTTTCGTCTTAGCGATTTTTGGTATTCGGTTGTTTGTTTAGTATTACTGTTACAGTTTTTCTAATTTTTTTTTACTTATTGCAGATTATTTTGTGTTTGTATTCTGCGTTTCCTGTTATATACTCTACAAATTTTTGTTGTTTTCAAGATACGTTTTGTTGTTATGTTTCTTCTCTAGTTTTATTGTATTGTTCAGATTAGAAATCAGGATTTTTAATTAATTGCAATTAAATTAATTTTGATTGAAATCGTTCTTTGATCTTTTGATCAAAAGGCCTAATGTTCTGATTGTTTTTTGATAATAACTTTTTAAAGTCCTAAAAAGTTTGTCAATATTATATTGTGTAAAATTTATGAAACACATAAAAGTCGTTTCGTTGAGCTAATTGATTTTCTTAGTAACTTGATTTCATTATTGTTTTTTTTAAATGCGTTTTTCATAATTGCGAAAACACATAATGGTTTAAAGAATCGTTTGTCATTTCAACAATCTAAAAAAATTATATATGTATTTTATATGTGGAGAATCAATATCAACAGATATACGAGAATAAAAAAACATTTCCTTAAATAACTTTTATAATTTACTTAAACGGCTACCTATATTTTTGCAGTAACTGTTTTTTAAAAGTATTTTATTATGTCATAAATAATTAATAGTACCTAAGTATTTCAATAAAACATAGTCTTACAATTTCATTGAAACCAAGTAAAAGTTTTGTATTGTAAAGAAAACGATAACGTTATCCAATTAAAAGTGTGGATAACTTTTGTAGAAGTACTATTACAATCGTAATTTATAAATCCAATTAGTGTATAGCAAGATTACATATAGAAACAATTGCAAAACGTGTATTTTGTTTTAATAAAAATAGATTTCTGTATACTTTACGTCGGTTATTTAAGATTTAATTGTTTTGTTAAATTAAATTATATTTAATTACTTTAACCATTCTTTAAAAAAAATTGTTAACAAATTGCGACTCTATTTGGTATGCATTAGTACAAACAATGTGAGTTCTTACGAGGTTTGAAAACGTATCTTTGATACACAATTAAATGACACTTTATATGTCAAATAATTATTGGTAGTAGAACAAATTACTGAAATTTAAAAAAAATTAATTCAAACCAGATTTAAAAATATCTTTTTTTTTTATTTTTTGCATAATTCAAATTATTGGTTTCGTACATAATTTTGCTGCGTTTTCTTTAATTTTCCCGCAAAAGTTCGTCTTTTTATTTCAAATAATTTAAGTCTTTGTTTATTGCTACAAAAAATTTTTTTTCATAGTTTTCTTATCTATTCTTTGTAATAATAAGCTTATTGTAACTATTTTATGCTCTTGCGTTAACATATGTTGCATGTTCACTTCTCAATCTTTTATTACCGTAGTTACCGACAAATTTTACTTTTGAAACTTTTGATTTTTAATAAATTTTTAGTGCTGTCAAATATTCATTTTGTTTGTTAGAATTAACAATCATTGGTTTTTTGATGTAATATTACTGTTGTTTTACTAGTTTGTTTCTACTGCTACAGTGAAACCTGTTGTGGATGTTAGCGGAAACATTGCTTTCGTCTCATTTAATGATGGCTACATGAAAAATTGGCGTTCTAAGGTAACGACCAGAAACTCCTTATCTTCTTCGTACAATGCATATCTTATAATTTTTTTATATAATTTTTTTTATTATCCTTTTAGTTATTGTTGTTTATTTATTTTTTTACTTAAATAAACAGTTTAGCGAGTACTGTTAATGCGTTAAAACGGAAACCTGCATCAAACTGATTTTTTTTAAACCTGGGCGAGTATACATGTCTGTATAAGTTACATTCAAAAACTTGCAGTCGTTGCAAGAGATGATATAACTATTTGTTTAAGACAACATAGTTTATAAACAAAAATTATTATTTAAATATATTTAAAATTATACTAGTTTTTGCTACCAATTTTAGAACATTAATAAAATTGTAATAATTTTTTTTAAACAAATATTTTGGTAACCGAAATGAAACTTGCATGTACGCACATTTTTATCGTATACACAATATAAATTTAAACCAAACAAATTTAGCTTATTGCCATTTACAACAAATTCTTAAATCTGCTACTGTAGTATTTACCGTATTTTAAAAAAATATGCGACAAGTAATGTTATAAAGTCAAGCCTATTTTTTGTACAATCTGACCAAGTCTTTTTTAATAAACAAGTCTAGTTTAATTGTTTCATAATGCATTACTTATGAGAAAAAACACGTTTCCTTAAAATTTGTTTTTGCGTACAAGAATAACTCTGTTGTTATTACTATAAATAAAACTGACAACAAAATAAATTATAATTTGTTTAAATAAATTACATGTTTAAAAAATTGATATTTTGTTAATTGTTTTTATTATGTATTGCCTATAAAATTTATTCTTAATATATTTTTTTAATAAAATAAGAAAACCTAGCCAAGCATAAACTTGTCTTAAGCGAAAAAATTATATAGTCCTTTTTAGAAGGTTTTAGTGTATTAGTCTCATGCAAATTTTCAGTTAAATTAATTTTGCAATTATAAGATGCGTCACAAAGCATGTTCACAAACAAATTATATATGTGTCACAAAAAAAATAAATGCTTTAGACAAAGGCAAAACTACACATTTAATTTTAATACCACAAACCTATTTAATTGTTGACTAAGTATTGTTAACGTTTATTAGTTTTATTAATGCAATTAAATAGTAAAAAAAAAATATTGTACTACAAAAATAACACAGCGTTTTAAATAAACTTTATTTTTATGTTAGGTATTTGTATAGACTTAGCATTACAGTTGTGCACATAAGCAACTTCTATCTTAAATTTGAAGCGGTGTTTATTTAAGTTATCGTTTCACTAAGTTAGAAACATTTATGAATACAAAAAGTAAATATAGCGCTTTTACTAAACCTCTAACCATTTCTAAATAAAAAAAAAGTAATGTTCAAGTGTTAAAATTGATAAATTTTAAATTATCCTCTCTTTTTGAGAAATAACGCTAGAGAGACAAAAGTGGCGAAATAAAGCAACAAGATATTTAAAGTTTAGTCCTAGTATTGAAGTTATTGATTAGTTTAGTAGATAAATTTAATTTATCTAAAATTATAATCTTAGTTTTGCTTCATATTTGTAATGCAAAATAAGTTTTAGATTGTTTGCTTACCGTGTTTTCATTGCTTTGCGTTTTAATAAGGAAAATAAAATTAACGTTCTGTTAGCACATATGTATGTATGTATAACAAACAATTATTAAAGTTATTTTTATAAAAAACTTCTGATAAAACGGAAAAACAATATCGTTACAGTTATTTTTCATTCAATTCTACCCAAAATAAATACTAATAAAAATATTTATTTTTACTGAAATTTAGCGTTTACTAATAAACTATGTAAAAATCTTAATTACTATTTTTTAATTTTGTTTAACGTTTATATTTTTAATTTTAAAACTGTTATTTTATTTGAAAACAATTTACAAAATTTTATTTTATCAATTTCTGAACATACAGACAGTATGTATTAAGTCACGTTTCCTACTGTTGTGTTGTATTTGTTCTTCTGTTCGATTAATTTATTTTCAATGATAGTTTATGTGATTAATTGTCTTTACAGTGCAGGTCAAGACACACCATTCCTTTAGTCTGTAAAGAGACCTGAAGAAGTGCGCACTTTGCTGCACGAAACGTCGCCTTATATAGACACATAAATTGTGTTTTGATGCCCCTCCTCATAGAAGAACCTTAAAGAAATTGTATCAAGTCCAATTAAGGAGGAAAGTAATATACAACTTTGAAATACTAACTAACGTTAAATCTATCTGAACCGTCTATTTTAAACAATATTCAAAAGTCCATTAATTAAAACATCTATAGCAAGTTAGGCAAACATCTAAACATTCAATAATTATATTAACACACAAATTAAATTAATATTTAGAATGAGAAAAATTTGATACATAAACGACAAAGTGTTGGATAAGTTTAAAGATACAGTTTAACATTTTCATGTAAAGTAGGCAAACAGTGATTCTAATATTGATTTAAAATCGTTTGCATTACACAGCCGGAAAACAATATCTTACAAAAATAACATTAAGTTATTTAAAAACATATGTTGCAATCGCTATGACAAGCAGTGTTTCTTGCTAAACCGGCAATGATGTGTTAACAAGAATCTCAAATAAAAAAAGTTTGATTTTTACAAAATAGGTAAAAAAACACAGTTCGATAAAAGACTTGTACGGAGATTTAGATTACTAATATCTTTATTAGACAAATATAATTTGTTTATACGAAGCTGTGAAAGAGTTAAAATCAAAATAACAAAAAAGTTATATATTTTTTGAAAATTATTGTACCAATGATACAAAGTCTATCATTTTTAAGGGTGTAGACTTTAACTAAATATTTATTCTCTATTTCGACATGAAAATTAGCCATTCTTACACTAAAATCCGTGTAAGAATAAGCAAATTCTTACACGAATTTTAGTAATGTTAGTTTTTTCAAAGTTGGTATCTCTGCATCGTAAGTTGACGTTACATGAAAAAGAAATCAAAAGTATTGGAATTTAACAATTGAAATTCAAATTTTGATGCCAAGATAAAATAAATACGTTTTATTAATTGAAATTTATTTACTTATAAAGGTATAAAGAGATAATTTCGTATGATTTTAGGTTAACACATAAATTTCAATATGTCAAAGTGTAAGTGTTGCCAATTTAATAAAATAATAAAGTTTCCCAATGTTGTTTTAAAATTAAAATTATACGAAAAATATTAATTATTGTATCAAAATAGAGAAAATAGTATAAAACACACGTCATAGAATACGTTTCAATCACTCGACCGCTTCATAAACTCGCCGCTGCGCGGCTCGTGTATGAAACCCGGTCTCGTGCTTGAAGCGCGTTCATTCTGTAACTTGTGTTTTAATATACTATTCTGTTGTAGTTTACCCCAAAGGCTTTATAAAGCCGTTTTATACTGTTTCCCAAAATACCACACACTCACTGTTATTAATTTAATCAATTTGTATAAGTAAGAAGTTTATTTTAATAAGTTTACGCACAAAAGTGCTATAACATTAAAAAAATGTATTTCTAATATTATGTTTAATTGCGGTCTCAAAGTTTATGATAATAAAATTTTGTAATTAAAGCATGACGGCGTAAAAATGTCTGTTGATAACGGTTTTATAAACTTTAACGACCGTTTTTAGGAACAGAAAAATAAGTTTTAGAAAAACACGAGTATGTAGGAAATAATCTTAAGTTTTAATATGACTACTAACACACATAAACAAAAGATATCAACCAAATTCCAGACCACAAAGCGTTTAGTATATGTACATATACAAGTGCACACATTAAAAATAAACAAACGACACAAGCAACAACGATACCATATATAAAATTTAAAAAAACTGCAATTATAACTAATCAAAATTCTGTCAACTTTTTAGTAGACTAGGAAGTGATAACACTAAATTGAAATAAGGATAAAAAACCTCTCAAAATTTATAACAGTTATCTTTTTTAACGCGTTTACTTTTTGTACAGCCCGAGTAAATGACGTCAACTACTAAGGTAGTAGATGCGATAACCACAAAAGAAAAGTACACACGGCAACTCTTTCCAAGTTACAACCCATTTTGAAATTTACAGATACTAAGTTAAACATTTTAAATTGATAGCAACATTAAATAAAAGTTTGTTATCCTTGACTCACTAATCATTTGATAACTTAGAATTACAAGAATGGTACATGCACCGCAAAAGAAAGAAAATGATCCTTTAGAATAAACACAAATTATTACTAACGAGCTTTGTCTACCCGATTGACGTAACTGCAACTTCGATTGCAATTTTATGACTTCACGTAACGATGGTTAAAGTAAAACGGCATAAATCTTTTATTTTAGGTTAAGATAGTTCACTTTGGTGGTAATTCAGTCAAGATAGAAACCTATGCGCACCGAGGCCAATGGCAACTCATTACAAAAAAATAAAAGGGTAATCCAACTGGAAGCTAAAAACCTGACATGAAATAATGTGAACGACGGTAAGAGCGGAAATAAAATCTGTCCGAAAAATTACGTTTTTTTTTCTATCTCTTGGGACAAGAGGGTTATTTAGAAAATTGATGAAAAACACGGTTGTGACTAAAAAGTTGCCTACACGCCAGTTTGAATTCATGATCTATTATAAATACTATAATACTATCAACTTCAAATGTGCTCAAACAACACATTGATACAAAAAACGTCTAAATGTCCGTCTAATAAACGTTAATAACGCGTTTAAAAACGTTTTAATGTCTGATAAACGTCTATTAGCCGGACATTTAGACGTTTTTTATACCAATGTGTTGCTTGGGTGCGTGTTATAATGAACACGTTATGGTTCATTACAGCACTCATGTTTAATAACTTTGTTTTAAAAAATATTTAAAAAACGTTTTAGGAAAAACTAGAACAGCGGAATATAAACGTTTTTCAGAATCTAGTGTTTTAAGTTTAGGATTTCTGAGGAAAACAGCAAAATAAGTGTCAAAACGTCAAGTTTAATTACTTTTTGAAAATCTATTAAATTTGTAAACAAGTGTTAATATAAAATGCGGTTCAAAATCTAAAAATCTTTATATTTTAAAACACTATAGCCTCAAAAGTCTTAAAAATAAAAACAAATTTGAAATAGATTTATTTGTTCTGTTATTGTATGTAAATTTAAAATGCTTCTTTAGCTTCTTGCATTTTATTTTTAGTACAAAACAAATCAAACTTTTTTAAAATTATATTACAATATTATCATATTTATGTAGTTTTTATCAACCAAGTAACTTAATTTATAATAAAATAACTTTTTTTTTTGCTAAAACAAAGTTGAACATGAAGTTGTTTAAATATGTTATATATACTGCATATATGTAGTGTAGTATTTGTAAATATGTATTTCCACTTTCGATTTGAATTATAATGATAAAGTTGCTTATAAAAATTTAATTAAGGACATACATTTGTATTAAACAATAAATTTTAATTTTACACTCACTTGTTTATTTAAAATAATTGATAATGGTTTTTTAATTTTGTTTAAACCACTCGATCAAGAAAACATTAAACAAAAAATTATTGTAGCAGGAGATTCTAAGTAACAAAAATGTTTAAATTTAATACGTTTAATAAACGTTCCGCTTTAATTTTTTAGGTTTTAAAACTGATGTTACAAATCTGCTTTGAAGATAGCATTAAAAGTAATAACACACCTTACCTTTTTAACAAAACCTTTTAGAAGCCCTATATTAGGTATACTTGATTTTATTATTAGAAAAATGTTTTTTCGAAAGTCTTTGAAAATACAATCCATAAGACTTGTGTTATATATTTATTTACATTTGTTTAGAAATAATAGGTGTTACAATATTTTAATGTTTTATTAAATTTATTTTGCAGGCAAAACGTCTAAAGGCGTGCGTTAAAAATATTTGATTTCACTGTAGTTTTGATATACTAGCTTATCTAAATTGTTAAAAAAATTTCTTATTTAATTGACTTATTATCAGTGATGGATGTACGCTAAGGCTTGTGAGGCGCGGTGGCTGAACGACAAGTTTTGTTTCGTGTGTAGCCAAAAATTCAGCCACAATCAGGCTAGAATGCGGCTGCGCATTATCGTGGTGAATTGCTTACAAGTCAAGTCGTTTACGAAAAATAGTTTTTGACCCACTATAGTAAACCACCTTACGGTAACCTAAGAAAACGATAAGCAACACCTTAATTTTTGACCGACTTTGTCGTTATTTTTTCGATTCATTTTGGCTCGCCATTTGCTAGGTTGTTAGGCAGTTTTGACGTTATATTCATAAACCCACGTCTCATCACCAGTAATAATGCGTTTAATGAATGTAAGGTCATCAATTACGTTAGCAAGCATCTTTTTGCAGGACATTTAGTACAAGTCTGGTGACGAAGCGCTTCATACCTAAAACAACAACCACAGTGTGAGTGAATATATAAGAAAATTTAAGAGCTTTTCCTAAGTACAATTATCTTCACTCGACACGACTCGCATAAGGCAAGTTTTCTACGTCTTTACAATCCTCACAGAATGCTTTATGCCGCTCAAATACTTGCGTTTTCAATAGAGTAGACTCCCCAAAACACTTCTGCATCATTTTCAATGGCTCCGTAGCCGGTAGCGTTAAATGTTGTAAGTCGATTTTACACCCGCGTAATTCAAGATCACTTTCAATAAAACTGAGGGATAAACTTTCAACGTAAAGAACATTTGGATTAAAACAATGTCAATGCAATTTTGCAAATGCTGAACGACCGTTTTGCCTATTTAGAGCTAGTATCTGTTATATTTCAGCTATTGTATATACAGGGTGAGTCAGAATATGTGGAAAGTACGATAACTATAATTAATAGCCATAAAATAAAGACAAATATTTAAATAAACTTATATCCTAGCATGCAATGTAAAAAGTTATTAAGACTTTAAAGTTGAAAAAATTACTTTTTTATTAATAACTTCTAAACTAATTAAATGTAATCGACTTTTTTGTAGTTGTTAATGAGTGTTTAAAAAAAATTAAAATTTAATGAAAATTAAATAAGCAGAAGATGGATTTTTAGAGTACTTCCACTGTTAAATCCTCTGGAACTTTTTAATCATGAAGTTTTTTTCTATTTAAAAAATTGTTTTTGATAAGAAATTTTATTCGCAAACTTTTTTGTCTCTTGTAAAGTTTTAATTAAACGCATCGTTTTGCTTAAAAAAATAAAAAGTTAAACTTAAGTGTGATGGTAATACTGCGGAGGCAGAAAGACGTTACGCACTTTTGTTCTCTAATTGTGGTATACCGAATTGGTAAAAACGCTTAAATGTTTGCCTGATAAACGTTTATTACACGTTTAACCTTCATAAGACCGACTTCAAAAACCTACGTTAAAGACCAATTGGGGTACGTGTGTACCCCATGCTTTTCTTGTTTGAGTTGTGTTTAGCTATATACAACCGGTGCGTAAATTATGGTACGAACTGTTTTTTTTTATTATATTTTATTGTAAACACTACAAAAACAAATATTAATGACGTACATAAATCAAATGAACATTTACTGACATTCATTGCAGATATACTGAGTTCGCGAATGACTGTTACAAACATTGTTCTTACATTTAATGCATTGGTTTCGACTTTTTCTATCCTTCTTTCTGTCGCATAGATGACATCTACCAATTTTCACCACAGGCACAGCCGAAGTAGGATTTTCAGTTTCGGGACTTGTAAGCTCTGGCACTACAATCTGCATATTTTTCTTGATATTTGAATGTAAAGTAGAACAGGCATTATATCTACGTATTATGTTGCTTTTTTCCAACTCCTTTCCAAGGTCTAACAAAAACATTATTCGGTTGTCAAGGTTGTGTTTTTCCCAATTTGGATATTTCGTAGGAATTGATACCTCCAATGTCAAGCAGATGGTAAAATATTGTCACTGGCCAACGATTTGTTTTTCTTTGAGTCGTGTATTCTTTAGCCAATTTATCGCTTGTGTCAACAGCGCCCTTAGTTTTATTATAATGTAATATAATATCCGGTTTATACTTTTCGTTTTCCCCACCAATTTTATCGTCTTTGTGCTCAGTAGATAACAAATAACTGTAGACTTTTTTTAAGGAACATACGAAACCATGGTCTTATTTTTCATAAATGCCAACATACTTGACATTTCTTTTTTATAGCTGGCAGGAAGCAACTCTTTTGGAATATAGGTTTTGTTTTTCTGTAAAGTACCGCACAACGAAATATTCTTTTCTAAAAGTTTATCTGCTAATTCCAAACTTGTAAAAAAGTTGTCAGTTATAATTCCATGTCCCTGTGGTAAGTGTTCCACCATATCAAGGACAACTCTTTTACCTTGGCCCTGTTCTGCCTGGTTGCCTACTTTGCCTAAAAAACATACACATATCACAGAAATGTATTTATTCTGCAGAAGAAAATAACGTACCTAGATATGCTTGCATATTGCTGGTATACGCAGTACTACAATCTGCAAGTGCCCAAATTTTGATACCGTATTTGTCCGGTTTACTTTTCATATACACTCGGAATGGTGCTCTTCCGCGGAACGGTACCAGCTGTTCATCTACGCATAAATGCTGTCCTGGATTATACGAGATTTTACAGTTATATACGAAACGGTCAAACACGTCTCTTATTGGATCGAATTTGTCCACTGCTTTCCTTTCGTTTCTAGTCTCATAATTGTCAAAACGTAAAAAACACATTATTTGCTTGAATCTATTTCGAATCATTATAGCGGATACTATTGGTCGACAAAATGCTGCATCTTGACTCCATAACATTGTTAGAGGTTCTTTCGAGCTATGCAATGCCCCAAAAATAAACAATAACCCAATGAATGCTTCAATTTCTTCACAAACAATAGGCAAAAATTGTGTGTTATTCTTATTGGCGTAAAACGCTTGAGCTTTTCTGTTAGTCTTAGTAATAATAATGTCAATTGTTTGTTTCTATCTCGTCTGATTCTATCATTGATATCAATTCTGCATATGTCAATCTTTTGTTATCACGAATTGTTACACTCATATTTAACACCTGTTGCACAATAAACACGTTCGCTTACTAATAACAACTGTGAGTTGTCCACGCTACAATATCGTGTGCTGGGGTACGTGCATAGTTCACGCAGTCGCATTCGTAATGTACTATGTATGGTTACGTAGAAGACCATGCGGGGTACAGACAAACCCCTCGTCTTTATTTTAGCGTAGTTTAAAAACAAATAGACCGAATGGAACTAGTTATTTCTGTAATTGTAGCTAAAACAATAGTTCGAAGATAGAATTACGCAAAATGTAATAAGTAAAACACTAATCAAGAAACAGGGTATAACGGTGCGCTGGGGTACAGCTGTACCCCGCTCGGTCTTATGAAGGTTAAAAACGTTTTAATGTCTAAAAAACGTTTATCAGACGGACATTCGCTTTTTATACCAATGTATTGCTCAGAAAGTTGTATTTTTTTATCACGATAATAACGGTCGGTCTAAAAGACCGAAGCGCGACTGATAGCATTAATTTTCAGAGTGCGCCCACTCTCTGGTTAAAAAAATACTGAAGATAAATTGATAACTAAATATAATTTAAATCTTTCTTCAATAAAATTTACGTTCACCGAACATGTCTTTAGACAAAAACATTCAATTTCTGTCTTCCATTATACCTACCATCAGCAACAATAAACAGCTACTCCAATTTTTATAGTCAATTTACATTTCATCAGCAGACGGCAAATTATCATTAAATAATCAAATCAATTTAAATACAATTAACTTTGTTACAAACATCCGCCAAAACTTGATACTTATGCCATCTACTAAAATTACTTTAAGTTAACATTAAATTAAATTAAACGTAAAACTTGTTTATGAACATGTTATCATATTTTCTACAATTTGAGTTTTTATCACTGCACTACCATTTTGTCCGTCTTAAATCATGTCGTGTCGTCTTTTGTTCATCTCCTCTTCAATGTTAAAAATGTAATTAATAGTTTAAATTTGTACATTTTGCTAACTTAAGCTAAGCTTTTTTGTTTTAGTCGATATTACAATATTAATTGAGTATTTTTAGTAAAAACAACAATTTCTTTTGTCTGATAATAATCTAAATTAAGTTAATAATAATAATGTAACAAACGTTAAAATATTTAAAATAAATTTTATTGTAATTGACTAGACAAGATCAACAGTTTTTTATTTAAATTTGTAACGTCAATTAAAAGTTTTCATATGAATCCATAAATCATAAATACTATTTTTTATTTAATGCAATTAATAAGAAATTACTTCGAAACAACTAAATACTACTAACTAACTTTTGTTTCTAAAACAGATTGAATTAAAAACAATTCTTAAACAAATAAGTAAAACATATGCAATTATACATATGCCAGTTTGACGGCTATAATTTGATTGATGTACATCATAAATCGCTGAAATACACGAGACTTTAGCTTGCTAAAATAGTGGTACGTGAGAGTTATAAAATAAATGCGAAAAAATTACAATGATAATAATAATAAGAGTTACAAGTTAAAATCTATAGTTTAAAAAAATAACGCACAAATAGCATTAGAAACATAAAAAACAGTAATTGACTTATTGCAACTTATAAAAATAAACAAACTGGTATAACTATAGCGTAAAATATTTGTTCTTATATAAGGTAATTACATTTTTGTAAAAAATAAATTATTTATATATTTGAAGTACTCATCTCAAATAATATATATTGTTTTTTGTAGGTGCAATTTAATTAATTTAAATTAAATAGTTAATATGAATAATTAATTACCTAGTACGCCAGCAAAATAAAAATGAATACAAATATAACATTAATAGATTATTAGATTATTAGTATAATCAATTTATACAAAATTTTAACAAATAATTGTTTTTTTTTTTAATTATTTACGTTAATATTTGTGTAAAGAAAATATAAAACTCATACTTGCAATATTTAAAAAAAAAACAAATCAGTCACTATTTGTATTCCAAACCAGTTCTATATTTCGTGAAACTTAGGAAATGAATTGGAATACAAGAAAACAGATTTCTGTTGTTACCTGCCCTCTACCCAGTAAACGGAAAACATTATTCGGAAAATACTATACGTTTTCTATCATTAGAATGGTTTGTGTCAGTAATGTTACTACTTCATCCTCCTATCAACAGATGCTTCTGAAAACTGAAAATCTAACGCACGCCTGCGTTTTTCAGTATCGGTTTCCCAACAAACCGTGTGAAACAAATACAAAATCTACCCGCGAAAGTTCATCCAAACGTAGTTCCAGCTTAGCTTTCCCGGCTAAGGGTCGATACCCCCGCGTGTTATGATGTTAACGGTTGAGTGCTATTAAAACAATTAACTCGTACTGAATAATTAACACTTGCTTATTAATAAACAATTTATAAAAGTTCGGGTAATATGAAGTTTTACCAACCAAATGTATGTAAAATTTAAACTTTATACTACTTTTTACTTTCAGTATAAACTTCTTAAAAAGTTTTTTATGTGTCAATTTAACGTGTAAAAATTATTACAGAAATAATTAATTTTCATAACAACATAAAAAAGTTTTCTTGTTACTTAAACTAACTGATTTTAAGTGTAAATATTATTAGAAATTGCTATTGATCACTAAGTAACAAGATATGTATGGAAATGCAGTTATACGGTATGACTGCTATGTATTAGATCAGTTGTATGCGTAATCATTTTTTAAGAAGTTTATCTTTATTTAAATTATAAAAAAGTACATCATTTTAAATCGTTTGTAGAAAAACTAATATAAAAACAAAATAGTTTTAATTACATTACTACGTATTAACTATTATAGACTTATCTATTTTTGCCAAAAATAATTTTATTGCCTTTATTAAATTACAGTAATTACAGATAAATATAATTATGTATGGATTTGATAACACAAACGTATTAAATCTATTTAAATTGGCATAAATTATCTGTTCTAATCATATGCTATAAAACCTTTATATGTTATACCATTGCAGTGCAAATATTACAACTGCTGAAACTGCAATGCTTTGTTACAGATAAATGTTTTACAACAAATGTATATTTAAAACTACAGATATTATTTACTTTTGACTGTAATCACCTTATTCAAACACAAATTGTGCTCGCGTATTAATAAAAAAAATAATCATTGATAATAACTGAAATGTTTGTCATTTAAATAAAAAAATACAAAGAACTTGCGTAAATTATAACCCATAAATTTTAGGGAAAAAAATTGAAATTGAAGGATAATGGCAAAGTTCCAAAGGTTTGTTGACTTTTCTGCCTATATATTCACATATATTTTTATAAGCGGATTTTGCTTAATTTTGATAAAAATAGTTTAACTAAAATTTGTTTTTATAGGTTTTTTTATTACCGCAAACTGTCGTCTATATTGTCTTCTAGACATAAAAATAAAAATACAACGTTTTCAGTGTTTTTAATTAAAAACTAATAAATGTTATTTGACGTTTAAAATGTTCACAAAAAAATTGCATATTTCAAGTGCAAAATCTCTAATAAGTAAGTAAAGGCGATTATACCTACAATACTCAATTGATTTTTTTATATACGCGTCTTACTGTATTCTTATTATTTTTTAAAAGCAACTAATTTCTGTTATAAAATCTTATTATCAGACAAAAACAACTAAAAACGTATATCTATTGTTACAAAAAGAAATAAATCATGGTAGCGTTTAATAACCATTTTAAAATAATTGGTTATTGTATAGCTTTCTATATACTTGTTGGTTTTTTTATGTGTATTTCAACTTTAATTATCAGTTCATTATATTATGCAAAATGTGTAAAAAAAACAAAACGCAAAAACATTAGTTTCTGCTTTATACCTTGTTATATCATTTTTCTGGATTTATAAAAAACTGTATAAAGTATCATAAATGCATATTTTTATTGTTGAGATATTTATATTTACTCAAACAATAACAAAAAAACTTGCCGCTTGTGTTAATTGATACTGTACGTACAACCATAAAACTTAATTATATTATAAACAAGATTAAACAAAGCTTATGTAGTTCTATCATATTAATTTATTATTTAAAATACTATTTTTTATAATTAAATAATATGTTTTACATTACTACACTAAGAATTACAAAACTGATATAAATTTTTTAACAAGTTTTGTTGTTTTCAATGGTCAATCAATATTACACATAACTTGAGAATTATTGAAAAAAATTATAAACTAAAATTATTGTTTTGCGTTGTATAACTTATAATTAAATAAATCTTTACTGTAGTTAACCGTCGACTTATAACTAAACGTAATCCAGGTTGTTGTCATTCAAAAAACATAAAACATATGTTTCTAACTAAAAATACTAATTTAAATTATTTAAACCATAAATAATATAAAATGCATCTATTTTTAAAGTAATTTTTTTATATTATTTGCTTCTTTAAATTTTTAAAGAAAAAGTGTAAACCAATATTTATGCCAAATGTTCAAACCAACCACAATTTACTGCTAAATAATGACACAATCTGTCTTAAAATTGCCGTCTAACATTTTCGAATTAATATTCTGATATTTTGCTACAATCAGCTTGAGTACAATTTTTCAATTATTCAAAATTTTGAAATGTTTGTTCAGAATAAATGTTAAATGTCTCCAAAGAAAAAAATCGTTGAGCGAAAAATTGGAGAATCTAGCCGACCAGTTAATTGCACAATGTGAACCAACGATCTTATTGAAAAAACTATAAAAAATATGCGCACAGTTTAGTTGTTATGTGCAAGACAACCGTCTATCTGGAATTACTTAGTTGTCTCCAGCAACTTCAACCACTACCGGAGCTACATATATTCTGTTTCAACAATTGCAAGATGTGCTGACCTAATATTCCCACCCAAACATTCATTTTTTGTAGATATTGGGTCCTGTATTGTACAATTTTGTGTGGGTTCTTAGTAGCCCATACTCTGCAATTTTGTACGTTTGATGCATTTTGCACTGTGACCGTACATTCATCCCTAAACAAAATATTTCTTAAAAACTTGCTACCTGCCTTACATTTTTTAATCATTCAGAAGCCAAACGCATTTCTTTCCAAATAACGTTTACCCAACTTTTAATGACATTGTTACTTACAAGAGCAAAACTTGTGCTTTTTTAAAATTTACTGCATCCAATTGTGATGCAAACCAAAATTTCGCTATTGGCTTAAATTTGTATTGGAATTTGGTTTTGGTGTAAGTTCTAATCGTAATTATTATACTTACAACTATTTAATACTGTGTCTGTAGTTTCAAACGTGTGTATGTACAAGGCACTTACTTGAGGAGCAATATTTTGGGCATAAATCCACTTTATCATTTCTACTTTTTTTTGCGTTTAATACATTTTAAGAACAACATAATAAACATAAAACAAAAATGACATTTATGCCAATAAATGCTTATGTTTGTTTTTATAATTCTATTAAATCCCTGATTTTTTTAAAAATATAATTTTAATTACTTGCATACAATTTATAATAATAATTATAAAATGCATTAAAATGTCTCATAGTTATTTTAATTGGTAGGAAATATACCGACAAATGGTTTTAGTTTGAATTTTTTAATAAAATTACAGAAAACTTCAAACATGATTAATTTTAAAAGTGCACAAAAGCATTTTCTTGTGGCTTATATTCAAAAAATAAGAACAATATGCAAATAAATTTTAGAAACTGTTTTTTGCATATGTTTACTTATATATATTTTGAAATGTGTTGTTTATTAATTATATATTGACCGTTGGAATTTTTTTGAATTATTTTCTGTAGACGTTGAACAGCCAACTAAGTAAACATCGAATTTAGGATGAACTCGCTGCGTTAAAATAAATTATTTATAAAATCATTTTTTGCTTTCTATATTTAGAAAACATGATGCCATACGTGATTATATAATTACGTTGCACTAGAACTCGATATAAAAATTTAGTATTCCCAAACTGCAAACACGAAATTCAAATGCATATTAGTAATAAAAAACTTTCATTATTCTTGTCCAGAGCCTATATAACTGTTTCAGAACTCAGTACCCAAAAACAAATAAATAATATACTTTTTAAAATGTTTATTGTTGCAAAGCAATCTGCGATATTTACTAAAAAGTACTTTGTGTAAAGCCCTTTAGAATGCCATAAAAATATTTGAAAAAAATGACATGTAAAATCATAAACACCTATTACTAATATTACAATACCTTGTCTAAAATTTCTTTGCAGCAAATGTAGTTTATTATTGTAAAATTACTAAATTTTTAGTTATAACGCAATTGGTTTTTCAATTTAATTCAAACGCAAATGTCTCGATTTTATATTCTCCTTCTGTAATTTTTAATAATTAAATTTTTATACAATTTTTAACAGAATACATACTATGATTTTGAATTACTTATTATTACAATATATGCACATAAAAAAATAATTTTTAAAATAAACATTTTTAAATCGTGAGTACGTCGTGTTAGGATTTTTTGCAAAAATAAAAAAAAAGTTTAAGGAAAACGTTTAACATCTATAAATACGTAAAAAAAGTACAGTTAAAAATAAGCATAAAAACGTCAGATACCGATTAAACTTAAATATTAGCTCTATATATAATTATAATATATATTTTATGTGAGTCAACCTTTGAAAAGCATTTGTGACTTTAGAATACACGAACGATATTGTTGGTACATATTTTTATAACATTTTTTGTATCTAGTTTTACAATATTTAGAATACATTTTCTACATCTTGCAATAAGTAGCTAGAATTAAAATATTTACCTGATGTCATTTAAACTTTGAAAAAATTTGTAAGGTTTTAAAATATATCAATGATACTGTACGTATATATTTTTAGAATATTAGTATTATACACTTTAACAATATCAAGAATATATCTATTACACCAAGCAATATTTAGTCGACTTTAAATATTGCACTAAGATCATTAGAATATCGTACATACATTTTGTGCTACTAGGGATTGGTTCTCTGAAATAATTAAAGAAGCAAATAATTCAACAATAGAGCTTTAGCATTAAAATCCTTATGCTGCGTTTTCCAAGTTACCAGCCCGTACAGCATTCGTTTTTCTGTTTCATGTATGAATATGTTTCATATAATGTTTTATATCAATAATTTTAGTTTTTTTATCAGTTCTAAGAGAATTGCAAAATTTGTCATCACGTTTATAGTTTTGGTATTAAGTAACTAAATAATATAAAAATTTGTTACCATTATAAAACACATGGTAAATATAACTTCAAACAAATTTTTATAGCACCGACTTGATTGAACGAGAGCTTATAGTTTTATCAGCATTGTGGTTTTATTTTTTATCGGCTCAAATCTTTTTTAAATTAAATTTTATTTATTGCATGTTACTACATATTTGTTTTTGAAACCATGGATTTGTTTTAATAATAATTAATAAAATGTAAATATTATTATCACTATTTATTTATTTAGTAGTTATAATTTAAGCAAATAGTTTTACAATTATAATTGTTTTATCGTATACATAATCTATATTTATAAAAAATAATTTAAGTTAGAAATAGAACATGTATGTATTTAAATTTTTAATTAAAATAGTAAGTCCAAAAATAAAACAAATATATAGAAGCATAAGCGTTATAAAATCTTTCTAATACGTACGCTGAAAATAGTTTTAAGAAAATTTTAATACGGTTACAGATAAAACAGCTGGCGTTGAATTAAACGCAAGGGTGAAATACCAGCGATGAACTAGCATAAAAGAGACGGCTGAATAGTACTGTACCAGTCTACGTACGCAATTTAGAACTATTTGCAAACAACAAAAGTAAAAATAGCATTTGTAAAATATATAGATTCTTACATTGAAAAGTTTCGTGTACATACGTTACAACACAATTTTTTTATTTTAATAACAAGTAAGTTATATACATTTTTATAAAATTTGTATTAAAAACATTTTTTATCGTCATTGCATCCCATACTAGTTTTTTTTTCAAGATAATTCAGTAAAAACTTTTTGATAATTAAAATCCTTTAATATCGTATAATTTGTAATATTTAAAGATTTTTTTTAATTTTTGCGTTTTTCTTAAGTAGGTTTTTTAGTTAAATAGCTATTTTATAATTAATAATAGAACACAATATTATTTTTTTAACCAATAGCTAAATTTTAGGTAGCATAATTTATCGCATTTTATATACTATCTGGTTTTTTTGCATTAATTTATATAGTTTGTTTAGGTTCGTAATCTAGTAATATAGAAAGTAATTATATTTGATGCTTAGAACTGTTAATAGTTGAATTTTAAATCCTTTTATATCAAAAATTATTAAAAATAAAACGCCAAGAATTGTGGAATAAACCATTTTTCTGACTAAGCAAACAAAAATAGATCCATAAATTTTAGTAATTTATTTTTTCTTGTGTTTTAATTGCGCATATTAAAAGTTGCAATAACTTTTGTAGAATATGGTGGGACAAAATGTCGTAGCACTACGAATGCAACTTCCATTACATGTGTTTTTGTTTGTTTTTATGATGAGCGGTTTGATTTTTTTTCTACAACTTTTTTAATCTTGCCTTTTGTTTTAATTTTATCTCTAAGAGAACTACGGTTTTCTTTGATTGTGTTTTAAACTGATTTTTATACGGCACTGACGTAAGAATTAAGGTTTTTTTGACAAAAATTATTTTTAACTGTCTTTGATAACGTTGGCAATAAGCAAAACTGTTTTAAGTAAAACTATTGGAAAAGCATTGACAAAAAAGTTACCAGTGTTTTAGGAGTTTTATGATTAGAATAAGGGTGCGAACATATCAAAGATATATCGATGAGCGACGTTTAGGTCGCGGTTGCGGTTGTTACATAGATGTCTCGTTTTTGTAAAATCAAACCATTACTTTCTTATGAGAACGAACATACTAAAGATGCTTATCCTCGCTGTTTACTACAATGTTTACAACGAGGTCAATATGGAAATATGCGAACATACCGACGATGCATGAATAAGTGAGGTTTAGATTGCGGTGGCGAACGCTACCTCAATGTCACACCTACATATGTAAAACAAAAATTTACTTTCTTATGAGACCGCACATGCTAAAGAGACTTTTCTAGCCGTTTATCTCAAAGTCTTAAGCGACGTCGATGCCGTAACACCGCAAGCGTATTGGTCCATTTCAGACTGTGATATATCTCCTTTAGGGTACAAGTTCAATACCCACAAAGTTTAATTAATTTATTAAACTAAATGCTATTACATTACACCTTCGTTGGCGGAGAGAAAAAAATTGAAACTATAATGTATTTAATTGTTTTTTCTTTTACTCTGTATAAAGTTTAATTCTGTTTTTATGTACCGTAACTAACTTGTTTCCTACTTTAATTATTACATTAGGAGCCTTATCTTCTATTACTTTGTAAAGACATTTGTATAGAGATACGGTTTTAGATCCTGATTCGTTTTTAACATAACCTTATCATTAAATTTATAGAGTGTACTAATATTATTTTTATCAAATATTTGTTTCCTATTACACTTTGATACCAATATATTATCTTTTGCTTCTTGCCACACTTTTTGTAATCAGTAGTTAAGTTCTAACGGATGAGAATAAAAATTATAAAGAGGTTTAACCTTGTTGCAAAAGTTAGAAAGTAAAATACTAGGTTTTCCAAATACTAATTCATAAGGAGCGCAACAAGTTTCTGTGTGTACCGTGTTGTTATATGCAAAACAGTGATAACGTATTCACGTACTCCAATTATCAGGATCTTCAGATATTTTCATGCGTAAATAAAAAAACTAAATTTTTATGTGACTTTTCTAAATATCCAAGAGTTTCATGATGATATGCTGTTCAATTCAAATCAAATTTTTTAAGTAATTTACATGTTTCTTTAAATACTGAAGCCATACATTTGGAACCTTGATCTGTCACTATTTCCGTTCTAATCTCGTATCGCAAATTAAAGTTTTGAAATCACATTGCAACGTTAAAATGTACTGATGATTGTCTACATCTAGTTAAATAGAACCTAGTAAGTGTAAGAATACTTTTTGAAATGCTGAAGATTTGAAATGTCAATGGTTGTTTAGTAATTTTAGTATGTTTGTATCTTTGACAATCATCACATTTTTTTACAAATTTTTCTACGTTTATTCTTAGTCTTGACCACCAAAACCGTTTTTTAATTTTATTGTGCATACGTTGTATTTTTGCATGACTTCCTGTTGGTAAAATATGATAGTCATTCAATACTAATTGTTTGTCTTTAAAATCTAAAACATTTGTACGTCTTAAATAAATTGATAAATTTAAATCTAGAATTTTCATTTTCTCGAAACAATTTACTAATTCTTTCAAAGTTGGTGCGTTTTTTTTTTCATTTTTAAAACAAACAATTCCGGAACTTTATACTATACGCAAACATCTTTTAGATCTCTCAAAGTTGCGTCTAGGACTAACGTCGATCACGTGTCTAATTTTGCATATAAAGTTTTATTCAAAAACATAATACTTCTCAAGTGAGAACCATTATAATTAGTTATACAATTAATAATTTTATTAAATTGCTGGTTTGAAGTAATAAAACTTGTAAGCATAGGTTGGTCGTTTTGATAATTGTACAACGCCCGGGTGATCTATCTGTTCGTCATAAAGTCAATTAAAACTATTTTGAGACTTTAATTTTTCTTTTTGAGATTGAGAACATATAATGGTTATTCTTGACAAGGCATTTGCTGTAACATTGTCTTTACTTTTGATTGCTTTTATTGTAGGTACTCATATTCTTCAAGTGTAAGTCAAAATTTTGTGTCTACTTGAAGGGTTAGTCATATCAAAAAGATAGAGTAAGGGGCTATGGTCTGTATGTATTATAAAGTGTCGTCCATATAAATAAGGTCAAAAATGTTTCACGCTTTAAACAATTACCAAGAAGTTTTGTTAAATGACACAGTAATTCCTTTCAGCTCTATTAAGAGATCTGCTTGCATATGCCAAGGGCATATCATCGTGGTTACAACTTTGATTGCAAAATCTGAGGCATCGGTAATTAAGATAAAGCAATGATTTGAAGAAAATAGTAGATATTGTAATATTAAAGGGTTGAAGAGTGCTTGTTTTAACGTTTCAAATGCTTAATTACAATCCGAAGTTCAATAAAAGTGAATAGTTCAGCGGAATCGCAATATTTGCAAAGTTTGGAATACACCGTCTATAGTAGTTTGAAAATGCTACAAATCGTTTTATTTCTTGTAAATCTTGAAGAATAGAATATCCTTGAATTGTTTGAATTTTATCAGGGCTAGGTGAAACACCATTTTCTAAAATAACATATTCTAAATAAAGAATTTTTTTCTCAAAAAGTTACATTTATGATTTAGTTTTAAATTGACTTCGCTCAGACGTTGAAGAACTTTAACTAGGTTGCGGCTATGATTTATTAAAGTATTACCATTGAATAATAAATGTAAGAAGAAATGCAATTTAAGGGGCGATATCGTATCGACTGCTTGGATCGATATATAGAGGTCGCTACGTTCGTATTGGATCGAGATTTTTCAGTTCTTGCGTGTCTGTCGACTTGTAAACTTCGGAATTGAATTGAAAGTTTTTCTTGGGTTAACATTGCGATACGATTTTTGAAATTCTGGTAGTAGTAATGTTTGTTTGAACTTTTGTTTAGTTTAAGTGTAAATATATTATTGATTTATTTTTAAAATGGGAAAAGTTACAGATCACGGTTGTGTTTATATTAATTGTTAAAATAATAATACCGAAAACAAAGGTACTAGTTTTCTTAAATTTTATATTAGTGATAAAGTGCGTGCTAAAGAATGTTAGAAAAACTGTGGAAATATAAACATTGCCACAATGGACTTGGAAGATTTAAAACAAAAGAAGATTTGTGAGAAGCATCTTCGTAGATAATGTATAACAACAAAAGGAAATTTTAAACACACTGCAGTTCTTGTTCTACACCTTCAATCAGGTAAATATTTTTAAATTTTTTTTTCTACCAAACGTTTAAAAATGGTTTAAATTAGCATCGGAGAATCTCCTTGTCCGGATTCTTCTTCTTCTTGTTGCACTTAATTGTACAATAACTTAAAATATTTACTGTAAATCAGTAGCTGAGATCGCTATTATTTTCTACGATCAATGATCGCAATCATGGTATTTAGAATTAATTAGTAATCGACTGTTGCTAAAAAGTCGCTCGTGTAAAGTTAGTCATAAATCTAGCCATAAACATTCGATGTTCGTTTTCCGGGATACAATAACGTTTAGAGTATTGAAAATCAACATATCTAAGTATTTTTTAATATTGTTTCTAAACAATAAATTAATTAAAATTTATTCATATTTAGATTAAAAATACATATTTACAAAAATTCACAGAAAATAGATACTACTGTGATGTTTTTTCGACATGACGTGCTATTTGAATTTGATGCAAAACTTACGAACAAATAGTTTAAAGCATTAATAAACAACATATTAAAAAATAAGTGTCGTTCTTTCGTAAATTAAATGTTTCTATTTGAAATTGACCCTGAAATGATTGTTGAGTAATTAGTCATAACTCGTGTTGATATTTGTCTCAAACATAAGATTTATGAATTAAAAATAAATTTGCAATTCTTTTCAAATACGTATTGTCATTTGTAGTTAATGCTTATTGTTTTTAACTTCCTGTGTTTTTATGATTTACCTTGGTGTTTATATAAAGCTAGGTTTTTCCCTAAATGCTGAATGTGTGACACAAATTTTACAAACGTTCTTTCCTAGAAGAGTTTTCTAATTCTCTTTGAAAAGAATGCATTGTTAAATTTCTGTAAACAAAAAAAATATAATTCAATGTTTAAATTCATGTTACTTTTTTATTAAAAAATCTGTATGTGGTTTAAAATTCTTACGAGGAAAAGAGCAAAGGGGTTATTTACCTACAAAATTTTACGACTTTCCGTGAACTACCTGCATACTTAAAGTTTATTATACATTTATTAAAGTAAATATTATAGTGTTATATTAGTCTTATTTGTTTATGCGACAATTAAAAGTATTAAATTCTTTTCCACAACCGCAATTGTTATTTTATAAGCAATCAATGATTGCGATCGTTATTGTACAGACGCTCGATATCGCGATCATTATTTTGCATAATGATCGATTCATCGTAATTGCATAATCGCTCTGGCCATTGCTTTAAATGTTTTTTGTTGATGTTGGCATGTCGAATAAAAATATCGTTTTTGTAAATGTTAGGGCAGCATTTCTGTAGCACCTTGTCTAATAAATACTTAGTTTTTTAAAAAATAAAAAAAATTATAAACAAAATTTTTTTATGTTTATTTTAGCATGCTGAAAGCACTTCAATACAAATCCAACAATACATAAAATATTTTTACAATTGTTTAAAAAAAATCGCAAAAATTTTGAAAATACTAATACTAATTGCATTTTCAAAACTTTATTTTTAAAATACTAACAACTTAATTTTTTTTTTACTTTTTGGGCTTATTTAGTATAATTTTTTACAGAAGCTGTAATTGTTGATATGAACATCAACCTAAGATACTCAAATGTAGTAGTTTCTCAAACATATCGAAGAAAACGTCGATTGTTATTTATGGATGACGATCGTGAAGACGAATAAATTTATTCTTTCTACAGCTCCAGTTCACTAAACGAAGGTATAAGTAGACAAGCAATAATACGTAATTTTTTTAATATATGTTTTATAGTTGAAGATACGTCCTATAATATTTTGAAGATATCGGAACGACCACAGTGTGTTCTCAAATTCGTCAAGCCGTTAAGTTTTGACTAAACTACGCAACATAGTGATACAAATGGATTCTCCGTCAAAAATCTTTTTAAAGGATTAATTGGTCAATTATTCTTTGAGAAATTTAACATTAATTTTAATTTAAAATTATTTAAATTACGAGTCCACTAATAACAAATTCGTTTACATATGTTTCGAGCTTTAAAATAATGATGCTCATCTTCAGAAAATCTACAAAAAATGTTTACAACTTTTTTAAATACAAAATGTCATCAACATATCTTTTCCAAAATATTATTTTTGTAAAAAAATTTGGTGTTCAGAAATATATTTACTTTCTAAATTGTTTAAGAAGATTTCAGTAAAAATAAGTGATAAATTTGATAATCAATTTTTAAACAAAATCTAGGTTTTTCAATGGGTTCTCCTTTATCACTTCTTCTCAATTTTTTTAAGAAATTAAGTAAAGGTAACGATTTCAAGATTTCTTTTTCTAATGAAATATTTATTTAATTTTTAAGCTACTTAAAGGTAGTAAAAATAAAGCTATTTAAGCTGTATAGTTGTTTCTGAAAGGTGGTTTACAGTTCCTTTAGAGCTTCTTTAAAACTTTGCTAGTACCACAAAGAGCTGTATAAGCCCGATTTTAATGCATTAAATGAGCTACCTAACAGCAACATAACTGAGGAATTTTTAGCTACTTAAACGCTTCATGGAGGTTTTAGTTTTTTCACAAACCACTTAAAAGTGTTCTAAAGAGTAACTTTAAAAGCTAAAGTAGTTATAAAAAAGCCGGTTTTAGCTGCAATTTGCTCACTGGGAAATTCTTCAATTACTACAGTTCATTTATATTAAAATATCAAATCATTTTTTGTTGAACTAGCAAACCAATTTCAATTACGATTTTAAACTTAAATTTTTTTATATTTGTTTCTAAATTGCACCATTTTCCTCTTTAAAATAATTAACATTTAACATTTTGTAAAACTTACATTTTTTAATTATCTAGTTACAAATTTTTAGATTTGAGATTGTTCGAAAAAATGTAAGTTAAAAACTTTTTGTAATCTTAACTTTTATAAGTTTTTTAATTTTTTTTTGGTGGACTGGTAATTTGAATAATTTTAAAAATTGACGAATAATAACAATAAATCCCCATAACAATTTTCTTTTAATTTAATTTCCATTGTTTTAGTTATTTCTATGTTTTGCATTTATATTTTACAAAAATAAATAAATATTTGAATATACATATTTTTTTGTTTTCTTAAATATAAAGCATGATATTGTTTAAGTTTATTTGACATTGAGTTGTGTCATAACAATACAAGCTATTGTTTATGATATTAACCTGTTTTAAACAGGTAAACGGTAAAGTAAACACAAATATAACAAAAGGTTCTAACTGGTACTTCATAAGAAATAAGTAAGTTCGCAAAATAGAAACCACGATTTTGCAGATGGCAGCAGGTCTTAGCCTATTAGTTTATGAAAAGAGGGGGTACAGACGGGTAAAAAAAAAGAGAAACAAGAGAGATAAAACTACAGTACGATTTTTAACACACTAGTTGCGCCTCTTCTTAAATTATTACTCAATGGTATTACCAAAAACAATTAAATCTTCTCGATAAATAAAACAAATTTCGTAATTTCAACCCGACATTGTTATAGTCATAGCACGGGACTTCAACAATAAATGCTTTTCATTGTTTGCGGACCACACTTTTTTTTCCTTCTTTACTTTGTCTTTTTAATTATTTTAGTTTTCACTGACATGCCGAGTCATGGCATTTCTTGTGGGGAACTGCTAAGGTCGCCATGCAAAGTACGCTCTTTAAAGTACAAGGTTTTTTAACTAAAACTCTTTATATATTTTTTTAATGACTACACTTGATTCAAATTTTAACTAATCTTATTCTTAATGGTACCATCTTAATGGTACTACTTTGTTAAGAATTGAACTTATTGATTTTTAATAAGGTGATTTAAGCTATATTTTTAGACGGGAAATACAATCACGCGGTCTTTCTAATTTTCTGCAATTTTAATATCACAAAATCCAATTAATTTATTGAACTAAATGCTATTACATTGCAAGATTACCTGGCATTTACTTACTCAGTAAACACAACAAATATTGGAACGAAGTATGAAAGTTGTTGCGGTTTTTTGCATATGAACGTAATCATAAACATTTCATAAACACGAATTTCTTATTGTTTATTTAGCATAATGAACAGACAAATTTTACAGATAACAACTAATGTCGACTGTCTTTCGTACAATCGTGTAATTCTAAGTAAACTTTTTATAGGTATTTGTATGAAACATATTTAATAATATTTGCAACCATTAAATAATTAGAGTACTTTTTAAACGAGTGTAGTATTTTGGTTAGTAATTAATTAAGTTATGTAAGTGGTTTAAATGATACGTGTACTTTTAATTATTTTTGGAAGCAATATTATTTTTTCTTAAACTACACGGACATTAAGTACGCAACATAAACAGCAACCGTCACCGCTTCCATCCATGTACCGTATGTCCGCACCCTAAGAACTGAACAACTTACTAAAAATTCAGTGATCAACTGAAATGTTTTGTAAAGTTTTTAGTTGATCAAAAGCTGTAATTTTTTTATCAGGAAATTTTGGTTTTTGTCAGTGCTAAGAAGACGTTAAAATTATTTGATTTTAAATGTTTTACTAGTTTTGACTGAAACAAAAACGACAATAAAACTATTAGATTAGAAGGTCAAACCATAGTTACAAAGAAATTTATTCACAGCTATGACCATAGTTGCTGCTTGTGCACAAGATTTTCTAAAACATTCTGCTATATAGAACATTGTCACTATATCATTGCTGGATGTGCCCGCAACGAAATGGTTATTTCTTAGTTTAATAATTTCATGAATGACAACTATAATGGTTGCAACCGGTACGTGCAGTAAAAACAATATTTTAAGACTTATAAAAACTTTTCTATTTATTTCCCAAAAAAGTTCAATTCATTTACTAAGAAAGATTAACTTTAGTAGCATGTATTTTGTGGCAACATTGAAACGCATTTTTACAAGTACGATTAAATTTGTTCTGTTAAAAATACGATTTTTTTTCCATAAAAACTAAAAACTGTCAGTTATTAATTTTTGTTTATATATTAAAACACAATGTATTTCAAAAATTTTCTATTTTACTTGTATACTTACTTTTAAATTTTGTTTGATTAGCACTTTTTAAGTTAAAATTATGATAGAAAATATATTATAACATTATCATATTACTCATTTAATGCCTAAAATATCACAGGTATTTTTAATTAAAGTTACCTAAGTCGACTTACAAAACGCGGCAAATTTAGATCAAACAAGAACTATAATAATATCTCAGTAATCGGTTAATGACTAGTGCAGTAAACAACTGCAGTAATGAAAAATTAGTATTGATGAATAATGTCAAATGGCACTTTTTTTTAATTCTGTTAAACACAGTTTTCATGTCTTACCAATTTTGTAGTTAAAAACATACATTTTTACACCGGCCATCTTGCTACCGTGTCCGAGTTGCTCCACGTCCATTTTATTGCAAAAACCACTCATTGTGTGGAAAATTTGATGCAGAGATTACTTTTAGGTATTTTACAAATAATGTTTTGGAAACGATTAACATAATTTGCAAACTTTCAAAATAATAATATTATTACATTTATTTTATTAGAACACTTTACATGATTAGGAATATATACACAAATACTTAAAAATTTCGTTGTACTCATTAATCTCGTTATGAGATAAACTTTCCAAATGTTACGATGAAATTATTTAACCTCCTAATTAGTATATTTGAGTAAGGTGTTTAAATCCTTCACATGTAGGAGATGGCGAAAAGAAAACACAACTTAAAGTGTTTTTTGTAGGCTACGTTTCGTAAACATGTGTGTCTACTTCATCAGGCCTCTATGTTTAATAAATGAGAAAAAAACAAAATTAACAAAACATAAATACAGCTCAGGTGTAACAAACAAACTTTTTAAGCGAATAACTAGTTGTAAAAAAAACTACACAGAACAAATCGTTTATATGAACAAACAACATTAACAAAAACCAAGTCAAATGTATAAAATAGAAAAATTACTTAAAAAAAAACTAAACAAGTAGTGGTGGTCCGCCAACACAGTCGATAAAATTTAAACAATGAATTCAAAACAAGAGAACACATAAAAGATGTGAAACTTAAAATTAACATGTAACAGAACTCACTAACATCACACAAGATCAAAGAACAATAATTATAAAGAAAAATGTTGGCAAGTGAGATAAATTTTTCTAGGTCATGACATTTTAGTGATTAAATTATTGTAAACAGTACTAAGGTTATTAGTATCTGTGTTAAAATTCACATTGTTGTTATGTTTGGTGATGAAAATCATCTCAGCAATAAGTCTTTTATTAAATTTAGGTTCCACATCTAAGATCGTAGGATTACAAAAGTCAAAATTACGGCCCGTATTAATGTGATGTAAAGCCAAAGCCGATTTCGCTTTCTTGTTTTTACAATCATATTGATGATTTTTAATGCGATTGATAGTTTTTTGTTTAGTTTGACCTATATAACATTTGTTGCATCCTGTGCATTCAATTTTGTAAATGACATTGTCGTTGTCGTAATTTTATTTTATCTTTTATTCTAGTGTAAATGGTGTTGTATATCGTATTGTTATTATAGGTCGCTATTTTTAAGTTAGTGTTTTTTAAAATCGGAATGAGTCTTTTAGTTAATCCAGGTACGTTTATGATTTTAGTGTATTCGTAGTTAGATGTAGTGTTAGTTAGGGACGATAGTGATGGCATGATATTTGTGTTGTTTGTGTGAAATAAAAATTTGTTAATTAGGTTATTAGGGTAATTATTATTTTTGGAATGTTTTTTAAGATGTTGAGGTTTTTGGAATGAAATTGTGCACTACTTAAACTAATGATTTTTTTTTTCATAGATTCGATAATGTTAAGTTCTTGATGGTGTGCATGTTTCGATAGATAGTTAATGGTACGGTTAGATGCAATAGGTTTAATGTACCAGTTGGCGGACCACCACTACTTGTTTAGTTTTTTGTAAGTAATTTGTCCATTTTATACATTTGACTTGGTTTTTGTTAAAGTTGTTTGTTCATGTAAACGATTTAGTCTGTGTAGTTTTTTTACAACTAGTTATTCGCTTAAAAAGTTTGTTTGTTACACCTGAGCTGTATTTATGTTTTGTTAATTTTGTTTTTTTCTCATTTATTAAACATAGAAGCCTGATGAAGTGGACACACAGGTTCACGAAACGTAGTCTACAAAAAACACTTTAAGTTGTGTTTTCTTTTTGCCATCTCCTACATGTGAAGAATTTAAACACCTTACTCAAATTTGCAAATGTTCTATAACGTTCCGATTATTGTAGCCTGCAACAATTGTTTAAATTTGATTCTCTGCTTGAATATATTTTCTTTTCTTTTTTGGCGGTTTATGACCAGCAACTAATTGTTCTATGTACAACTCTCGTTTACGCTGTATTTTTTTAGTGTCAATGAAAACCCACAGAACAGGATTATTCATAGATAATTTGACTTGTAATTGTCTACTTGCATGATTTTTGGTATTATCATTTTTGGGTTTTTCTCTCTCATACACCCACCAGAACTCTGAATGGAACATTGGCTGCCTTTTTTTTGCTCTATACGGTTAAAAAAAGCACGAAATACTGTGATCGTAGCTAACTCAAAATCTATAGAAATCTTTTAAGGATTTAAATCAGGTTAGAGGTGTGTCAGCATCAGATCATCAAATCTTATGTAGCATCCCAGTAAACACGGATTGAAACTGTTGCAGTCACAAAATTAAAACAATTGTTTCATTACGTTGTTTCGTGTTAGTTCCATTTTTATATCATTTTTATGTAACTGAAATTGAAAGAGTTCCGATTTTTCACAATCAGTTTTAAACCGTTTCAGTACTTGCAATTTTTATCCCATAATCAGCAACCGTCTAAAAACTGATTTATTAAAACCAAATATTTTTTGAATAACTAAAATTGTTTGAAGATAGATTAAATAAGATTGAATTATTTTCAAAACAGTGAAATGGTTCTAGGAAAAACGAATACTTTGTGATTAGTCAGCATTAGACGTTGCTATACTTTTGATTACTGTCGTCAACGCTTGCGCTGCAAATCGATATCTTTTCACTTGTTCGGTTGTAGTTTGATAAGTGATGCTGTGTGTACAATTACGAAATGGAACAATAAACGGTAAGTAGAAACATTTTATTATAATCCATAAATGTAATCGATATTATTATCATTTTTGTTCTTTATGTTTATTTAATTTGTATTAAAAAAATGTAAATTAACACACATGGTTGCGTTAAGGTAGATTATTGCGTAAATCTGATGATACTTTAGGATTTATAATTACAGTTCAATTCTTTAAGTTTTCTATACGATTGTGTACAGCTAAAGGTATTCACAGTGTTTTTATAACTTTCTAATGATTGCTAAAGTGACATTTATATTAAGTTTGTGTTGTTTTTGATTAAAAAAATGTAATTAATTTTGTGTAACTCGAATGATTATGTACATATGTATATAAATGAAATATTTATTTCTATGTTACACATGCGGTTAAAAGTTGCTACCCAACAGTAACTAATGCAGTTTTCGAGGCTTCCGTGAAAAGACCACATCCAGGAAAGTTCCAATATGTAAAAAACTCAATGTGATATTGTATTTAAAAATATTTATTGTGCAATAAAATTTAAAACGTGCATTCGAAAATGTATTATATTATTGAAAGAATTGTTTTAGTTCATTGTTGAAACAAAAAAATCATACATGTATCGATCATTTAGTATTTAGTAAGAACGAAGCATTTAAAACGTAAACCGAATGCAACATTTAGTCTGCAACAGATTTGAATTTAAAATACCGAAACTATACTGATTCAAATAAGTGAAACAGCGATGTACTTATAGCTATTTTATTGCAGTTAGGTTTTTTTTATGTTTGAAACAAGAGTGAATCATAAATTTTTTGTTTTGAAACTGTTACTAAACATTATCAATTTTGTGTTTACTGGGATGTTGTTTACTTGTTAAAAGAACGTAAAAAAAGTGGGTGAATGCCATTAAATCTGGACCCTTAAATTATATAGACCTAATAAAATAAATGCAATGTAACGCAAAAAATCCCATCACCAAAGAAATGTTCCGATTCTCTTAAAACCGTTAAAAAGAAAAATAGATACTTAAGTAAATAACGTAATAGGTATAGGTATAACTGTAATGTAATCGAATTATTACTAAATTGTCATTGTTCTAAAGAATCTAAAGTTAAAAATGACTTAAAGGAAAATGTAACAAATGGCATGTAAAGTTTAAAGAAAAGGAACACAATGAACTTACTTGTAAATTGTTTTTATTATATTCGATTATGGACTGTCTGCCAATAGAAATGTTTTCTACTCTCTCATTGTATTCATAGTGGCGATATCGTTAAGGAATACTTTTAGCAGTTTTCAATATTCCATTTATGCAGGCGTTAATTATTTGAGATGGACGCTGCAATGTTTCAACCGCCCTTATCTTGATTATGATCTTCATCGATTGCACTTGGTAGTGCGAATGACGATGTAATTGTTTGATAATTATGTTATTCTTGGTATGCACTCGCCCCTTGCAGCCAAAGTATTTTCGCCACACACTCATAATAGTTTTCTTTCACACACACTCTTTTTTCAAATATATAAGAGTATCCTCTACTTAATTTTTGTTTCTTGTTTTGACTAATGTTGTCCATTATAAACTGTTAGAGAATAAAATTTGGGTGCCTTGAGAAGAGTTGAAAACATCATGACTTCTGGTGGAGATTCTAAAGAAACAAAATTTAAGAAAATTGTACTATAGATTTACGTTTTTACAGAAATACAACAAATAATAGGGTACAATGTTTATCTTTTCTCAAAAGTTTAAATGTCTTGCTTCTCACAAAGCACGTTCTTGCCTCAAACCGTGATAACAAAAGCAAAAAAATACGATCTGTTTTAAAGATTAAAAAATAAGGACTTAAACCCCCAAGCTTACCATTAATTGTAAGAAATCTTGATTTAATTATCTGCATTTTTAATAAAATAAATACTTATCTTATGTAATCTTTCTCTATATTCTTAAATAACGGGTATATATAGTCTAGTAATAAAGTTTCTACTGTCATTGAGAAGACCTTGTTTTATTACTATACAATAGAAGATAATAAGGGTTTGTTAAATAGTTTCATACTTATTGATGACTGGAAATTTTTAAATTCATTAATTTCATTTTAAAAACTCAAAAGTATGTATGCTTGATAAACAAAAACCAATCAAAACGTGATGTTATGTATTCTTTATACCTATTGCATACTTGGTTGTCTTTAAAATCATAAGCGGTTGTCAATTGACCATGCATCCAATTTTTCCGTGGGAAATTTGTTTTGCATCAAAATTACTCCGCAGCAACTTATTGTCTCCGTGCCAAATAAGCCGCAACAAGTCGGCCGCAGCAAAACGTCCAGTTCCGAAAGTTAACATAAACATAGGTTTTGACATATTTTAAAAATTTATAGTTTTTCTTTTTGTTTGTAATGTTTCAATTAAATCTACCAAAATTATTATATACATATAATGTAATTCAATTTAAGTTCTATTTAAACGAAATTATAGTGCAGCGGTTGTAAAATGTTTTTTTTTAAGAATTTACTGGTTCTTGTTGTGACTTAACACTAACAATTTTTTTTTAAATATTATTGCATATGCGCATATGTCGTAATTTTTTTAAATATATACAATATATTCTTATATTATCATTGGCGGTTATAAAAATAGAGCGCAATAAATCTTTAAATGTTAAAGAATGTGCTTTTACATCAATAACACTACACAAACTACAGTGCTATAAGGCTATAAACAGAAACGTCAATTACCACAACATCTATTAAACTCTTGCAAATTTCCGTAACTAATCATAACTTTCATTGACGCATTTACAAACTTTAACATAAAACAAAATTTTTTCTAAATGAAAATGAAAAAATGTAATCGTTTATGCTTAAGTATAATAATATTACGCACTGTATACTAACACTCATAAAAAGTTTAATACGTGCAACAACTGTTTAAAATAAAATAGCTTAAGATAATACCAAATAACGCCTCGTGTCACTGCTTATAAAAAACAAATAATAAGAAATTTATACCCAATGCTTATTTTAAAATTTAAAAAAAACGGTTTAAAGTTATACAGTTTTAAATGACTCTAATAAGGACATTAAGCTTTAGCGTTAATGGACATATAACAGTATTTATTGTTTTTCAATTTGTAGTTATGTATTTGCAAAATTTTATTAAAATGCATACTTTAATTTTGTATTTATTATTGTGTTTGCATTAGTAATATATAACTATAACATAATTGTATTAAACAATTTAATAAAAATAATACTAAACGTCTACTTAATCAATATTGATGTTTTGTTTACTTTTACTACAACGGTAAATATAGAATAAAATAAAAAAATGATTTTAATAGAAATTCATTGATAACTAAATGTTTTGTATAAAAAGTAATTACAATTAAACTGAAAACAGGTATTGTCACTGTAAATCTTTTTTTTAAATATTAACAAGCTTTTTCATACAAGAATGTTTGTTGGCTTACTAAACAAATAAAACTAGGACAACCTTACGACAAGAAGTAAACGTAACACTTTACAAAAGTTAAGTACCGTTTTATTACTGTTTAAAGTTTTGTATTTGAAGGCATTATATATTTAACTTATTTTTGTACATGAAATGGGACGTTTTAAAGGTTTGTTAATCTTTATGACATTTGTACCAAAAACAAATAATTTGTATCTTATTTGACGTTTAGCGTGTCATAATTTTAAATTGTCTAAACCAAACATCAACAGCATAATTAGAACATATAATAAAATGTTATTATCATTATAAACACAGACATTTTTTGAACTAATAAAACAAATAACTGTATGAGATATATAATTTTTTAATCGTCATTAAAATATTATTGTAAATTTAGTAATAATACCAACTAATTTAAACTTTACTATTTACAATAGCATAAATTTTAATTAATGTATTAGTTTGTATTTAAATGCTTAATCTAATACTTGCAAAGTTTTGATATTTGCATTTGTCATTAAACATTAGAACTTTTGGTAATATAATCATTTCATTAAGTAACATTATCGTAACAGTTACGTTGCTAAACTAATTGATACTAATGGTAAGTTTATCGTTACATTTTGTTATATTTGCAAATAAAATTAGCAAATAACTTGATGTGTGGTGACTAATGAAACCAAATGTTTAAGACATATTTATTGTTTTTTATAATTTTTTTAAACGGTTTCTCAGTTCTTTATTAAAAGTTTTTAGCGTTTACAGCAAATTATTTGAATTAACTATTATTATTTCAACTAGTAGAGACAAACATTGTATTTATCCGGACATACAATAGAATAAATTATAATAAAAATTTAAAGACATTTTGTCTATCACAAGAATAACATTTATATGTAGTAGACTTAATTATATAAATTGGAAATTATGTATCTATATGAAGTTGTACTATTTGAGTTACGACCATAACCAATAAATGTATACATATCACAATGTTTAATATACGGGTTGCGGTTATTAAATTACTAATTTTTTATTTTTACATGTACAAACAAAAAAATTTGGTGTAACAAAATACGTATAATACATATTAACAATAATAATTATTTAAAAAAAAATATATGAAAAAAGATATTTCTGTCGAATATAATCGTTTATTAATTTAACTAAAATAAAAAGGAAACAGTAAATAAAACAAAACATTATTTAATTTGTTGCGTTTACTAAAAAATAATATAAATTAAAATAAATTAAAAATTTTAATTAGGTTAACACTTGCAGTTGTAGCTAATTCGCTTTACAGAATGATAAATTAAAAAAAGAGAAAGTATTAAGTGCCTAGCTACGCTTCCAGCTACAAACTTTTTTTTAGAAAAGAAGTAATTTTATACGCTACATTCTTTTAACCATGCTAAGGTTCTGGCAAAATTTAAAAATTCCACAGATATTACCTCTCTCGGAAAACACGTTTTGTTATATTTGTACAGGCCACGGGGCTTATACATTTTTAATGTCTATTAGTCACGTTTATCACAAATACCAACTGTTTGTTTGAGTGAATACTCTAATAATACACATAAGAAAATATGACACCATCCACAACTGTAGTACTAAGAATAAAATAAAATAATACTCTCTACCACTTCTAACTATATCTGCTACCTTTTGTTTATACAGAGCGCTCCGCTAAATAGAATCACATTGGAACTTGGAGTTTTTGATAACAGCTACCGAATGATAACAAAATCCGATGTTTAAAAAACTAAATAAATGTTTGTTGGTTAAAAAACTGTAAATCAGATTAACACGTAACATAATAATATTTTTTTAGGGTTAATGGTGTATTTATCTTAAAAATATTTCAATCTTATCAAAGTTCTTTGTAAGGTAATAAATTCAAATGACAATTCTAAAAGTAAAATATTTAGAAACACATTGTAGGAGAAGCAGCGAAGATTTGTTTTGAAACAACTAGCTTTACCAACGCTGAATACTAAACACTAAAAGATTTAAGAAATAGTTATAATCTAATAATTTTAGACATAAAACTTTTACCATAAAACATATTAAAGATATTTTTAGAGTAAGAGGTGTATTTATTTAGAACAATTTAAATGCATCCTTTCAAACTTGGTCGAAGTTCTTCGTCAGGCAAAATTAAATTAATTTGACAATTATAAAACTAAGATAACTAAAAACAGTAACTATAAGGGAACTAGATAATAAGCGCAAGTTTATTTAGCTACAGCATTTGCTCTAGGGTCTTAAGAAAAAACACCATAAAAACTCTAGACGTAGTTTAAGTGTAATTGGTGGACAAATTAAGATTAAGAAATAACAGGTAACCAGGTGTCAGATAGTTTGTTATTTACCTGTTATTTCTTATATCTATAATTGTCAAATTAATTTAATTTTGCCTGACGAAGAATTTAGACCAAGTTCGAAAGCTTACATTTAAATTGTTCTAAGTAAATACACTTATTACCCGAAAAATATCTTTAATCTAATAATTGTTCCAGCAGATAGAGAAAAGGCTACTGTTTTAATGGATGAAACAAAATACATTAAGAAAACTAACAACTTACTTAATAATCCCACCTCTTACATACAACTAATTAAACATCTTAATAACAAAGTAAAATTATTAACTAGAAAACTGTTGAAAAAAAGTAATGAATCAACTGTGACTATTGAGAAACTAACTTTAATGGTGAATACTACAAACAGATACATATATGGTGTTATAATAAGGTCGCCAATTTCTCCCTCTATTGACAATTATTTTATGGAACATTTTGAAGAAGAAGCTTTAAAATCTGCATCTAAGAAACTAAAACTATGGCTAAGATATGTTGATAATATTTTTGCGATTTAGTTTCATAGTGAAAATGAACTATATTTTTTTCTGCAAAACCTTAACAATCAACATCCAAACATAAAATTTAGTATTGAAAAAGAAATTAATGGTACCTAACCAGATGGTATTTTAGTAAATGGTTTTACGTTGTTAAAACATTATTTTTTGATTTACGCCAATTATGCATGTTTTGTTGTTGTCTACCATAGATTTATGCAGAACTTTTGAACCCATTAATTTTTTTTACTAATAATAGAAGTAATCTGATATTAGAGTAGCGTTGTTGATTTTAGCGCTATTAAACTTATGAATTGTCAAATTATCGTTTCTTGCGAGAACAGTCAAGGTTTTAGTTCCACAAAATTATTACGCTTTAACTTTGTATTTTTTGCATATCTGTTTGTTGCATTTTGATCATAGGGGATTTCTTACTTAACCGAAATAAGGGTTGCGGCATTTACTTATGCGCCATTAATATTTGAGTAATTAAGTTTTAACAAACTTTGTTTTGAATTACTTACATCTTGCAAAACCTCACGTATTTATGAATATTTGAAGTCATGCGGTTTTATTTATTGTTTTTTGTTTCTATTAAATTTTAACTTTAATGTTTTGTGCTATCATATTTGTTAATATAATTTTTGATTTGTGACAATACAATCCCAAAGGTAAGTTCACTAGGGTGGTATCAAGTACATAGGAGTTAATTTAATGGTGTTCTTGATTGGCGTTTACACCGATTTTGTGTATTTTACTTCCGTTTTTGAAACTTTCAAAATCAACACAAATTTCTATTCTGAGCGAATCCACCCCTTTACCACTGAACACCGTTAAAGTTGCAGTTTAACCAGATACTTTCTCTTTACCAACATTAGCATGTAACACTTGTTCCTACAATATAATAGTATAATACATTGTTGGCGACCGCTTTGAGCTACAGTTATCTGTTTAACAAAATATTAGTCGACCAGCGTAATTTTTTATTGCAAATAAAGTTTTTAATATATGTAAATACAGTACACGCCTTTTATTAGAATTATGGGTAATATTATCAATCGGGTAATGCTATCACCTTGTGTTTCTTTATAGAAAAAAAACGTTGCTTTGGTGTATTTTGTATAATTTTTACAATGGAATGAGTTTTACACGAAATTCCGTGCAAATTTTTTACGTACGTTTAAAAAAAAAGTTTAAAAACCTAAAAATTCGTGCTTTATTTTTGCTGCGTAATCCGTTTATTTAAATATTTTGAATTACTTACATAACATTACCTCATTTAAACATTTGTAAGTACAATATCTTTGAGTTACTTTGTATTTTAAGTGTACTTAGAAATAATGTGCAGTTTTTAGAATAACAACCATAGGGATTTACATATTAATATTTTATCTTCATGTTAACTTGTGTATCTCTGTGGATTTGATGCAACTTTTCATTTAAAAAAATACAATAGACATTTTTCTACAAAATAGACATTTTGCAAACACCACATCTGTCTTTACTTAATTTATTGTAATATTTAAAGTTCAAATAGTTATGCGAAAAATAAGTGCGTGAGAATCACTTTACCTTTGAAATTTGCAAAACATTGTAAACGTGTCTTCAATGAAATAGATGACAGGTGTCAGTTTGACATATTGTAAATTAATAAATAATTATTGTAATAACATTATTCTTAGGATATTGTCTAAATTTGCATTATTCTTATACTTAATTTTTTTTATTGTTACGTTTTATTTCATGTTTTATGTTAATAGCTTTTAATGAAATTATGCGTTTTTATACGTCAATAAAAATTTTGACAAAAACTATAAAATAAGTCAACCTTTACTAGTAGTTTCATTAACTTTTTACTGAACGACAGCTTAAGAATTATCATCCTTTATAAACCATGCTCAAATAAATTCATTTTTAAATACGTTTGCACTACCTATTAGTTGCGTAACAATCATTTAAAAACAAGGGGTTTTTAATTAATAAAATTATTAATTTATTACAATAATGTTTTACAAATTTCAAAGGTAAACTGATTCTCACGCACTCATTTTTTGTATAATTATTTTAACAAATCATTTGTTCTTTGATCTTGTGTGATGTTAGTGAGTTCTTTTACATGTTAATTTTAAGTCTCTTTTCTTGTTTTGTTTTCATTGTTTAAATTGTATCGACTGTGTTGGCGGACCATCACTACTTGTTTAGTTTTTTAGGCCTGATGAAGTGGACACACAGGTTCACGAAACGTAGCCTACAAAAAACACTGTAAGTTGTGTTTTCTTTTCGCCATCTCCTACATTTGAAGGATTTAAACACCTTACTCAAACAAATGTAGTGTTTGCGAAATGTGCATTATGTAGAAAAATGTCTAATTAATTTTGTTAAATAAAAAGTTGTATCAAACCCACATAGATACATAGGTTAACGTAACACCAAAATATTAACACGTAAATCCCTATGAACACTTTTTAAACAAATGCACTGTATATATGTACATGTATTTTTGATGTTAACAAATTACTGAATCTTTTAGAACAGTGAATTAAACGTTATAACATTTTTTTAATTTCTTTTTATTTACGGCGCCGGCGTCAACAAGCTTGAAAACTATTTAATGCAACAGATACCTAATTTTCCATTTATTTTGTTCAAAACTTTGTTTTTTTAAATGTTTTATTAGAACTCTTATTTTGACATTTTTTGCTTGTATTGATACTATAATGATTATTGGTTCATAAAAATTTTTACACACAATTTGAATAACTTATATCCTTAATTATATTGTTACGTATCTATTTATTAAAAACTAATTTATTTAAACGATTAAAAATACCTTTACTTAATCCAGAAATATATACACTTTTAAATTAACCGAACTAATTAAATCTAATAATATTTAATGAAAACATTTACACGAATTTATGTATAACCGTTGTATAATACCAAGGATACTAAATAGATAGGATTGCTCGATTCGTATTCTCGCAATATAAACCGCCCCACTCCCGTAAATCTTGACGCGTGACGTCAGCCGGAGACCACATATCGGCTCGCTGATTATAAAGAGTGCTTAAATACACTTTAAATCCAACCGTTGTGCAATTATTTTAATAGTAATTATTACATTTGTTGATGTTTTACTGATTCAAATACGTGCCTACAAGTTGCTTGTAAGAATTTCTAATTATTATCAGGTTTAATTTAAAATTTAAACTTATTTACATTATATTAGATACTGAGGTGTAATTATATAATGCCAGGAACAAGGTGCGCTGTATTTGGTTGCGATAACAACCGGATTGCAACCAAAAATAAAAATCCTAAAATTATATACCATAAGTTCACAAAGGTACCGATTTAGTGTCCATTAAAATTAAAAATGAATGGATTAGGCGTTGTAAGGGCTGATAACATGAACCCTAATACCAGCGTAATTTGTTCTACTCATTTTACAGAGGAGAGTTATGAACGAGATTTAAAAATGAATTATTAGGTTTTTAAATAAAATTGATTAATATAAATTTAGTAAAAATTATTTTAGGTTTGCCTCAGAGAAAAATTTAAAAAAACGGCTGTTCCGACGATTAATTTATGTGATGCGAAAAAAACTAATCAAACTCAAAACAATTCTGCCCTGTTTAAAAGATACGAAACAGACAAAGAAAGGAGCAAATTGATTTACATTTTAAAAACACACGAAATAGAAGACATCATCGCCGTTTCCGAAGAAGTTTCTTCTGCTGGTGAAGGATCTTTGACCAAAATCGAGTCTTCAATTTCATACAAAAAAGAGTACGAAACTTTATTAATAAAATATAATCAACTTGAAGGTAATTTTAAATGCATGAAAAAAATATATCAACAAAAAATTAGGACATTAAACTCCAAATTATTATATTATAAGAAAAAAGATTTGCATACGTCATTATGTTGCGCGAATACGTCTTTATCTAAGAAAAAACAAGTAGAAGATGTTTTGAAGAATATTTTCAGAAAACACCAAGTTGCCCTAATTTTAAGCAAACAGAAACGAGTTAATTGGACATCTGACGAAATTTCCACTGCGTTTACTTTAAGATACTACAGCAAAAAGGCGTATTTGTATATACGAAATACATTAAAATATCCCTTACCTGGATTGTCTACGCTAGAAGATGGGCTTTAAAAATAACTATGCAGCAGGGTATACTAAAAGATATTTTAAGATTTTTATCCCTAGCAGGAGAAAATATGACTGATTTTGAAAAACTGTCGTACTTGCATTTGACGAAGTCAAAGCAAAGTCTATATACGAATATGATGTTGCTATGGATAAATAATTGGCCCTCATAATCAGCTGCAAGTTTTTATGGCGCGGGGCTTATTTGCAAAATGGAAGCAGCCAATTTTTATCGGATTTGACCAAAAAATAACAAGTGAAATACTTTTAGTATTATAACAGAACTGTATAAAATTTCTTACAATGTTGTGGCATGTGTAAGTGACTGTGGAAGTAGTAATGTAGGGTTGTGGAAAGAGTTAGGAGTAGATTTCATCAATACATCATTTAAGCACCCGCATACAAATGGAAATATTTATATGTTTGCCGATGCACCGCATTTATTAAAATTGGTGCGAAATTGGTTGTTAGACACCGGTTTTCTTTTAGAAAACAAAGTTGTAATTAACAAAAACCTTTAGAAAGTTTAGTAGAATATACCGATAAAGAAATCAATGTTTGCTATAAAGTCCGTGCTACATATAAATGTTGAAAAAACAGCAAGACAAAAAGTGCGATTAGCTGCTCAGCTGTTGTCAAATACTGTTGGCGAGGCATTACTACGATACAAACCAGGTGCCGATCCACAATTGGCAGAAAATGTTGAGAATTCATACGGAGTGTTAATACATGGTTCGATATATTTAATAGTTACGTACCAAATGGAAGTATTTCATCGAAGTGTTCTTTTGGGACTCATTTAAACCTTCAAATTGAACATTTAGAAAAAATGTCGCAATGGTTCTAAATATGCGTGCTATTGGCAAGAAAACGTTACAAATTTTTCAAAAAAGGAATTTTAATGTCAATAAAGTCGTTGCAACAACTCTTTGGGGACATGAAAACATCGTTTGACAAATGTAAAAGTATATTAGCACACATAAATTAAACCAGGACTGTCTAGAAAATTTTTTTCAAATCAGAAGTCGAGGACCAGACGAACATCCAACTCCAAGCATTGCTATTAAAAGGATGCGTCTAATAATTCTTGGTAAAAATCCAGGAATTTTAGACAGCCAAGTTAATACAGAGGATGTTGCTCCAGAGGAATATGTATCAATTACAGTTTTAAAGAATGCTAGAATTGTAATAGCTGACGAATTGCATCAAGATTCTTTCCAAACATACTCAAACGACAGTTCATTTTCGTCTACTTTGTCATCAGAGCACGATAACGATGAAATTAACACTATCTCAGAAATAACTGACGACAGTTTAGAATATATTGCTGGCTATCTAGCAAAAATTTAAAAGTAGTAATCCTTCTTGGGTGATTATACATATAAAATAAAAAGTCATCATATCTATCATTCACCTTCTTGGGTTGAGGAGTTGTCGTATGGTGGCCTAATAAAGCCAACGCCAGAATGGCACGAGAAAGTAAAAAAATGGAATGAATCCTTTGAACATTTTCACGGCGATTCTTAAAAAAGCCCACAAGTTGTAAAACAATTAAGTATTAAAATTAAGAAAAAGAAAACATTTCTCTGGACATTATTATGGCGTTTTGCAAATTAAGGACCATTATCAGAATGAATTATGAAAATATAAAGCTAAGTGAAAAAAAGACGTGGGAAAGAAAAGAGCGAATACAACTGATGAAGAAAGAATAAAACGAAGGAAATTAAATAAAATTTTAAAACAAACTTGTAGTGTGTTATGTTATTTTTATTTGTTTTGTCAACCTTAAATTTGAATAGGTACATTTATTTAACCGTTAATAGTACATTTTATTTTGTCTGTAAATTATAACGTTAATTATGTATAAAATAAAATAAATTAAAACCATAATATTTTGTGGAAAAGACTTTGAGTCAAATAATTCAATTTTATTTTCGTAAATTATAAAATTTAATAGCAATTTTTTCTATAGTTCAATTTAAAAATGAATGCATTAAACAGCAAACGCTATTAATTTTTGTGTGAAAGTTTCTTTCCGTTTAAGTGAAAATAATTTAAACAGCAGATTAATTTTAACTTAATTATATTTAAATGTAATTTTTAGCACAAAAAATAATTAAAAAAACATCAAAACTAATTAATAAAAAAAATATTTCGATTATGAACATTGTTGGCATTACTTGTTAAATCAAAAGTTGTCAAATTTACTCAAATAAAATATTTAGAAGCCTTTTAAGGTGCATCTTAATACAGATTGTAATAGAAGTATGAGAGCGAGGTCTCCTCGTGACGTCAGCGCGTCACATGATCTCGGCAGAATAAATCGAGCGATCGAGCAATCCTATCCATTTAGTATCCTTGGTATAATACTATCACTTAAGATAAGATAACGTCCTCGGATTTCACACTGTAAGTCACGTTCACTCGATTCGGTGTACACTGTTATTTATTTAAAACTCTTGCACGTGCTAATCACTTATTTATCTTCACTTGATTAATCTTCTTAACACATTCGCATTCCAGCAATAACTGACCTACGATCTGTCTCGTCGCTATATAAAGACATACGGAAATCCTTCTCGATCGTTCGTCACTTTTCGCTATAACTTCTAGAAAATAAATAACAGCCTTCTAGAAGTCTCTTGCGTTTGCAAGTAATTTCTTGAACGTTTCACTGCCCCCTTCTTAGGACTGTTCTGTCCCAGAACAGGTGACTGGATGCGACACCGGTAAAAGGGATCGTGGCGATAGCGGCAGCTTCCTCCATTTCGGCAAATTCCTTGACCATAAAAGTAACAGTCAATGGATTTTTCCTGACCCAATAGTCTCCTCGGTTGGTAACTACAGACCAACACTTGAATGCCTGTTCCTCGGAAGACGACCTCCAACATGTTTGGAACTGCCCTCCAATTCAGTTGGTCTAAGCCACAACCAAGCTTGGGTACTGCCAATTTCTTAACATGATGGAACTCCATTTGTCTCCTGAGACTCCATAATGTTCGCCACAGATCTTTGTATAACGGCTTGACACGTGAGTATTTCTTGGTGACCAGATAGAAAACGAAGCATCCGTCACCACGTAGTCCTAAAACCTTTCCGACTGCCGGTTGCTGTCTTCGTAATTCATCTAGCTGCCCAAACTTCTTTTTAAACACGACTGCAACCCCTTTGGACATGTCAAGGTTTTTGCTCACGCAATGTGCGATGGCGTAATCTTTTTGTGTCTGGAACAGGTCTTGTTGTTCCTCGGTGGTAACTCCGAACCTAGCTTTTCCAGAACCTCCGTATAAGTTCATAAACTTTTCGAACTCCATTTCTTCGATTGGATTCCTGGTTCTGCTACTTATTACTCTGGTTCGGACCTGAACTTGCGGATTGTGGTTATCACCAGCAAACGGGGCTAGACGATCGACGTGTACCACTTTTGGCTTGCCTCTGGGCGGTTTTCGGATGCGGTGGTAAGAATGTCCAATCGATGTTGTGGACACTTCTTCGGCGACGTATCTTCGTTCGACTTCATGCATCTCAAAATTTGTGATACTGGCGTGCATTGGCCTACCACGGTCTTCTTTTTCAGCGTTACAGGATCTGAGTTGATGTTTAAGATCCTTACTGGCATCGTGTTCTTTACTCGTACTAAAGTTCTGCTAACGAGTAGTCCCTTTTCAACTAAGCCGCCTTCCATTGGTTCAATCGCGCGTATGTAGCCCTCCCGGAGATTTCCATCCAGGCGTGCCATCACCACACTTTCAGTCCTTGCAGGCAGAATCACGTCTTCACTCAATAAGACTCGCACGGCTGCCTTCTCTGACGAATGAAAAGGAATTTCTTCATTGTCGATCTTCAGGACATCGTTCTTCATATCCAAATGGAACCCATACTTCTTTATCACGTCCATTCCCAGGATAACTTCTTCCTTGATGTCGGCTACCAGTACTTGATGGTCGAGTACTCCATTTCCCAAACCAATGGTTACTTTGACTTGTCCGTGAGTAGGTATTTCGTCGCCCGTCGCCGTTCGAAGTCGTACTGTTACTGGTGATGTCTCTCTCGTTTTCCAATAATACATGTCCGGACGAATGATGGTCTTCGTCGCTCCCTGTGTCAACCAGTATCTGAACGCTTCTTCCATTGATCTTGCCATCGAGATAAATGCTATGCAACTGCTCCCTAGGCGATGCCATTTTGAATGGTAATCTCCGGGGCATGGCTCGTTGAGGTCGACTTTCGCCCCATTCGGTCGACCCGTTCTAGTTTTCCGGACGCTCTTCTGGTCTTCTTTGGGCTTAGTACAACGGCGTCGTACGTGGCCCACTTCTCCGCAGTTCCAGCACGTCGTTCTCTTCCTCGAGCATCTCGTTCCCGAAATACCCGTCGCACTATGTCTTCAATGCTTTCTGTGTGCGAGGATACTTCTGCAGCACAACGGAGCTTATGGCTGCCTCGATGCGACGCTTGTTTCGCCGCCTCGAACTCCAAAGCATGGGTTAATGCGTCATCCAACATCTTCCGTCGAGCTAACCGGAGAGTCTGCAATGTTTCACTGTCTTGAAGTCCGTTTACAAAGGTTTGCATAGCCAATTGCTCCAAGAAGGTATCTGGCGCTGTAGGATACGCAAGCCGTGTTAGTCTGGCGATGTCGGCCTCAAACTCTTGAAGACTTTCGGCAGCTTTTTGAACCCGACTTTTAATTTGAGCCTGGTATACTTGTTGAAGATGAGCATCCCCATATCTCATTTCTAATCGTGATATTAAGAGTTCGTAATTTTCTTGCAGGTGGTCCGGAACAGTTTGTAAAATTCCAAGCGCTTCTCCACGTAAGGACACTATTAAAGACGTCGCTTTCTGCTTGTTGCTCCATTCATTAGCAGTAGCTGCGGCTTCAAACTGCTTGTAGTAGGTTGACCATGGAACTTTACCATCAAAATTCGGTGGTACAACTTTGAACTTGTGAGTGTTTTCTTCTCGATGGTCCATTATTAAATCTTCACTCGTGACGCTTCCTTCGCTGTGACAACTCAATCGACTTATTCTTTCTTCAAGCAGTTGTATTCTTTCTCTCAATTTTTCTTCTAACTTTTGTTCTAATTTGTCTTCTACTTCTTCTATTTTGTCATTCACAGATTCGCAAATTTCTTCTTTTAAATTTAACATGTCTGCTTGTGTTTCCTCTTGAACAATTTTAATTTGATTTTCTATGTTCGTTCGTATTTCTTCTTTTAAACTTCTAGAATTTTCTAACAACTTTTCTTCCATTTTTCTAGAATTTTCTTCCATTTTCTGAGAATGTTCGGAGAGTTTTTCTTCCATTTTTCTTGAATTTTCTTCCATTTTTCTGGAATTGTCCGACAGTTTTTCTTCAATTTTCTGTGATATTTCGTATAACTTTTCTTCTATTTTTTTGCGAACTTTCTTCCATTTTTCTATTCATCGATTCTTGACCATTTTTTATTGATTCAAGAAATTCAAATAGTTTTGCATCCATTTTAATTGCTTGCAAACGCGTCACCGGCATAAATTTAAATGTAACACGAATATAAAGTTTAAATACACTACTTTTTAAAATGCAGTTTTCGTATAACACAAAATTTTAATAACGATCCACTTATTAACATTAAACCACTAGTGTACGAAAACGAATTTAATTAATATCGCGAACACGCACTTGTTAACAGAGAAAGTTACGTATCTATTTATTAAAAACTAATTTATTTAAATAGATACGTAACAGTGGCGTCAGGTGTGGGGTATCGTTCGCGAATTTTAGTGTAAATATCATTAAGAAAAATCGCTCCCGTAATAAAAACATTGATTACGTAAATAACTTTTAAGTTTACGATACGCGTGTTTATTTATAAAGTATAAAATAGTGTTTATTAAACTTTCTCTGTTAACAAGTGCGTGTTCGCGATATTAATTAAATTCGTTTCCGTACACTAGTGGTTTAATGTTAATAAGTGGATCGTTATTAAAATTTTGTGTTATACGAAAACTGCATTTTAAAAAGTAGTGTATTTAAACGATTAAAAATACGTTTACTTAATCTAGAAATATATACACTTTTAAATTAACCGAACTAATTAAATCTAATAATATTTAATGAAAACACTTACACGAATTTATGTATAACCGTTGTATAATACTATCACTTAAGATAAGATAACGTCCTCGGATTTTACACTGTAAGTCACGTTCACTCGATTCGGTGTACACTGTTATTTATTTAAAACTCTCGCACGTGCTAATCACTTATTTATCTTCACTTGATTAATCTTCTTAACACATTCGCATTCCAGCAATAACTGACCTACGATCTGTCTCGTCGCTATATAAAGACATACGGAAATCCTTCTCGATCGTTCGTCACTTTTCGCTATAACTTCTAGAAAATAGATAACAGCCTTCTAGAAGTCTCTTGCGTTTGCAAGTAATTTCTTGAACGTTTCAATATTATAAATTATTATTTCGACTTTTATTAGAAAATCAGAAAAGAAAGCCGTTGTCTTATCAGCTTTACTCAATTGTAAAACCATAAGTTTCTATAGAGTTTTGTACTGTTAAAACTATACACTAACAAATACATATTACTATGCTGAATATATTTTTAAAATATTAACAAATTAACTTAATTTAATGTTAATTAATAAAATATTAATACATTTTTGTAAAATTAATAAAGAACCTGTTTAGTTAAAAAAAGTAAAATATAGAAATTTAAAAGAAGCCAGATAACTTTTAATCATACACGTTCAGGTATCATTACAAAAAGTTCATAAATAATTTTAAATTTGATATTTTTTATTCTATTATAAAACTTGACGTTTGTAAGTAATTTTCATGAAAAATATATGTATTATGGAATAAAATTTTCTTAAAATTCAATTTTAAATTAAATTAATTTTGTAATTTGAAACATTTACACAATGAAAGATTTTATCTCTTTAATGAGTAATTGAAAACACAGACACAACACATCTCAAATGCCCGACGAACATCTAGTCGTTAGATCGAAATCCCACAAGAATACAAAACTGCACTGGTATAATAGTTATTAACTTTTCTGGCTAAAAAATTAGTAGTATATTTATAAAATAATCATTTTGGTAAGATTATAAAATATTTTTATTAGGCTTAAGTATAAATATATTTAAAAGATTAATTTTATCGTATAGGCATTGTTAAAATATATGATTTTTAACTTTTTCTAATTGTGTCTTGTAACATAAACAAATCTAAGTTAAACAAAGACATTTATAGCTTTACTATTAGTTTAAACATAAAATTTATTTGTTTAATCATTGCTTGTTCTGTAACTCTAAAATAAAACGTTATGAACAGACAACAAAAAACTACGATTAATTAGTTTTTATTTGTTTGCGTTTTATTTTACGTTTTTATTATATTACCATTGAAACAAATAAATTTAAGTACAATTACTGAGTTTTTACATTTTTCTCTTGGTTTTTTAAACTCAAATATTAATAAATAAAAATGTATTGCATGCATTAATTTTATAAAAAAATAAAAAATACAAGATTGAAAATCGTTATTTAATTGTATTTAAGAAAAGCTTTTGTACACAATATCAATTTACCTTATATTATTTTAACTAATAGTTGTAATCCTAACTAATTTTAATAATCGTTTTAAACTGCAGTTTTCGTAAATAAATATTAACAAGTCTTAGTCATGTCAGTTTCTTTGTAGGTCTAAATAATCAACAAGGTGTATTTGCTAAAATGCTTGTATTGAACACTATTTGAACTCTGTCGTAAATTGTACCAGAAAACCTGCAACTTCTATATAAAAACTGTAGTTATTTATTAACTAAATTTCATGTTTAACATTTACTGTTCTATAATTTGTTACAAATGTAAAAAACGCTACTGTAGTTGATTTTGATAACAATTTATTTGTGTTTTTGTTAAATAAAGGAATCACCTTTCTTCTGTAGAAGTTGCTCTGGATCAATATTAAGTGCGTGTATATTGGTATGATAATCTTTGTTGTGTTTAAAATTGACTAATTTTTAGTTTCCGTTTGAAATTAAAATTTTATATTTTAAACAAACTTTTTGTTGTTTCTTGGATTGTTTGCATAACATTGTTTTTTAGAATTGCTTTATGAATTAATTGCAGTAATATATCTATAATCTTAACAGAATTCTCCTAAAATCTTGTTGATATGTTTAAGTAAAACAACGTTTGGCACTGTTTTTTATAACTTTTTTGCGTTTATATTTTTTGAATATAAATTTGAGGTGCAATTACTAACTAATAAAATATTTTAATTAATTTAATACTTACTAGTATTCTATTAAATGAATTGTTTTTAATATTAAAAATATTTAAATGGAGCTTAGTATTATAAATTGTATTTTAAAAAATCCTTTCCTACAAGATATTATTATTTTGTATTTAAATTAATAAAGGCAACATGATTTGACAAAATATGTTATCTTCAAGCATTTAAAATTATAAGTGTAATATTAGTGATAGTTAAAATATTTTTGTTGTTTTGTTTTTTACTTGATTTTATCCAACTTTTTACACAGCGCTTCATTTACACTAGCAGATATAAATAGAATAAATATCTTATTAACATTGCGATAATTTGATGAAATTGCTAACGGCAACACTATTGGCATTTTATTCGCATTCACTGTCTAAAAAATGACACATGTTACATTTAATCACCAATTTTTTTTTAACTTTTAGTCATTTGGTAAGATTATAATTAATTTTGAAAATAACACATTGATTTAAAAAAATTGTAATTACTAAAAACTTTATTTTATAATTGGTGTAGTTACGTAAAGGCACGGTATAAAGGGCATTTGAAAGTTTTCAAAAGTTACTTTGCATTTAGAAAAAAGCGTTTTAAAAAGTTTATAAACTAAAATATTAGAAAATTATAGTTAAAAAATTAAGATCATTTAGTACTATACCATAGTAATTTCATATAACCTAAAATAGATAGAAATGAAATAGAAAACCATAAATCACTACGGAAAGTATAAAAAATTAAATTGGATTTATTGATCGTAAACTTCAATGATCTATTTCTCAAATAAGTCAAATAAAAACTATAAAATTGGTTAAAATTAGTGTCAGTATAATTATATAAACATTAAAAAGCCGTGGACAGCTCTTTTGTTTTTTTAGAACTGTGTAGCACCATGATTCCAATTTTTTTTTCAACTTTATTAGTTTATATAACCTTAATAAATTATAGTAGTTTAAAAACAAAAATAAAATTTATTAAGTGAACGTTTAAACAGATAGTTTTTTTACATAAGGTAAATTTAACTCGCCATTGGTATCATCGTTAGGTAGAATCTTTGGTCGCTCTGTTAAATTGACAAACTTCTGTGTAAGACTGACTTAGCTATGTCTTCTTAAGGTGCATTTAAATTAGAGCAAACGGGACTAAGCGAACGACTGAGCGAATTCGTAACCATTTGTTCGTTCAATTGTTTTGTCTGCAATTTTTTAAATGAACATTCGCGTTTGTGAGTAATCCGATAAAAATCTCTGAAACAGAATGTATAATTATTAGTGCCAGTTTTATAGCTATGGCAGGATGCACTATTTTGATTTGTTAACAAAAAGAAATATAACAGGAGGAACAGCTTTACTAAAGGATTTAACAAATGGCAATTGCGGTCAAATAGCAAACTTCTGTATAACATATTTAGAATATTTGCTTTATTTAATTGGCTTTGTTATTTCAAAAGCCCGAAACGAGATTTAAAAAGGCAGTGACAGCACGAGCTGCTAACTTTTTGTTTTTTGGAAACAGAAAATTCATGTCAGTTTGAAATGCTTATTCTAAATTTCTACTTCAGAAATATGTGACTTCATTTGTGAAGTGTGCAAAAAAATAATTAATGGTTTGCATTTTTATGTGCAAGTAAATACCTATTTGTAATTAACACTAGAATTGCTGAAAATTCAATGTACCTAAAATCGCGTAAGCCGTTCAACATTACCAGTATTTAAATAAACACTGTCATTTAAGCTATTTATTGATGTTATGGCATTAAAATGTCAATTTGCAATAAAAACATTCTAATTGTATTACAGTAAAACAAAAAATTAGAAATTATAACAACAAATATGTAATAAATTACAATTAACGATGTACCTAATTAGAACATTAGAAGCTATATACAATTCAAACAGTAAAATACTTTATTACAACACTTTTTACAAATATAATTTTACAGTGACTACAAACATTATTAGTTTTGTTTTTACAGGATTTATTTTGACATGTACGTTTTTTCCTTGATTTTTCAGTAATCTTTAATAATAAAATTCCTTTTAATCTTCTGTCCGGTAATTTCTTTATATATAACAAACACATTTATTGCTGCAAAATTCAATATATTAAAAAACATGAACATGAAATGAATGAAATTTGTCTGGTTTATTTACCATGCATTGAGTAAATCAACATCTTGCTTTGGTAAAAAATAACTGTTCATAAATCGTAATATTGTTACCTGAAAAATAACACAGCTTGCAGTTTGTTTCATATTTGGGTAGCCAAAGTAAGTTTATCAAAATTTAATTGTTGACTTCGTGTTGATTTGATAACAAGTTTTAAACATTTTATTATGTTTCTAAACTGATTTCTAGCCTTTTTTTATTTGAAAAATTATATTTCTGAAGTTAGTATTGTCCCGCAAGCTATTGACTTTTAAACGGTCTAAGTAGCTTTCTATTTTAGTTGCTACAGATTCCCCAAAATTTACTGTTGTTGTTTTTTTGCAATAGTGTTTTTATGGTTCTAACTTTATCGATTCTTCTATAAGATGTTGATATTTTTCCTTTTTGTTTTTGAGTTCGTTTCTGTACTAGGATGCTGTTTATCTTGTTCGATAAAATCTTTTTGATTATCTTGAGTGGTATTACATTCGTTACTTTGGCTGTCGTTTATTTTCATTTAACAAAAGAAACATATATATTTTTTTAGGTTCAAAACCTAAAATTCGACCTTATTAGGGAACCTACTTTGTTATATATTTACATTTTTTAAATTATAACATTAAAAGAAGAAATCAAAAAAATTACATTTGCACGACATATACCATGATGTCTTGATGTTTTGGCCAATTAATTAAGCTTTAATTAATAACAAAAAAAAACAATAACGAAACTAAAACCGAAACTACAATTTAAGAAAAAAAATAATGAAAATTTATGCAAACCATGGGAGAAAAATACTAAAAACTGAATGATCGACGTGTGAGAGCTACCTTAATTCTCTTTCTAAGCAAATGTTATTATTAAATATTAACATAACTTTTTCTCGAGGTATATTTATGGAATGTTCTTGGTTTGGTGAAATTTTAGCCAAAAATTGCAAAAAATGCACTAATTTTACAAACATGTACTTTTTCCGAAAAACAAGAAACATGCAGAATACTCAAAAAAATGCAAAACGCATTTTGCCAGTCTTTAATTATTACATTATGTAGTTTTTAGTTACATGTTTTGCTAAAACTGCATATTTTATTTAATCTTCACTAACAAATCTAATGATTTCTCAAAGTACAATTGTCATAAGTGATCTAGTCTTTAATAATTTAGCATATTTCTAAACCATTTATGCTGGGCTACATAAAACAAATAATATTGATATTACTATGGTATGTCAAACCATATTAACTAATGAATATAAATTATAATAGTGTAAACGATCAAAACTGGTTTTATTGTAAATTTCTTTAAGTCATTTTATTAGCTACAAAAAATAAAATGTACAACAGAATTAAAACGTTTGTTACTCAACTAATTTAATGTAACGTTAATATCAGTTAAGAAACGAAAATGCACAATCGTACGCTACTGTAGTCTAATCGCGGCCAAAAGGGCGCTATTTTATATAACTGCGTTCCATCGATCCTTTTTTTAGCTAGTTATAGTTAAATTCGCTCGTAATGGCGCAAAATTTCTGATGTAAAGAGTGTTGCAAAAAATGCGGTAACAATTTTTGATTGTTGGAAATTAATTTTTTCTAATGACATTATAAAATTAGAGAATTGTATAAAAATGAGAAACTTTACATATTCACTATAACAAAATCAATGTTTTCTTAAAAGCCTTATTTGGCTGGCGTTAAAAAAAATAATCTAAACGCTTCCAAATTATGAAACACAGATGGAATTGCTCCAAAATATTTTGCAGCCACAATGTCACAGCATCGGTTCCACATCTTAGTGCTAGCTGTTAGATTGGATAATAACAATATACGACCGGATATAGATTTACTAGTTTACTTTTTTTGCTTATGATAATTATAATTATTGATAATTTATTGAGGTATGCATGTGAGAAGTAATATACAATACAAAATTAAAAAAAATAAAACTAAAATGTTGAATAGAATCTAACATTATACCAATTTCGTTATTTTTGAAAACAAAACCAATCGCAAACTAATAAAATACATTACAATACAACAAATTAAAAACTGTTTTCTGGTCTTGAAATGTTTGTAAACTTTGTGCAGTTTGTAGTTACAAGGCTAAAACAACACTAGTAATATAATTTTAAAATTTGGTCAAATTAATGACCCATTCTTTTAGGAGGTTGAATAAAAGTAACTACTTCAGTAATTTGCGACGTTTCGTGTTCTGGATGAACACTTCATCAGGCTCGCTTACACTGAGTCAAGTAATTTTTTCTGGTATAATTTAATTAAAAAATAGATACATTGAAATTAAAAACATGATGTAATTTCGTACATCGTGCACTTTTAAAACGTACAAACGATATGATGCATATCGTTCGTACGTTTTAACCAAATTTTAAAATTATCACTTACCAGGAGGCGAACCGTTCTACTAGTAATATACTCAACTCTTTCATAAGTTATTTATAAGTATGTTCTATATTAAATGATTTTGAGGATTCTGAAAATTTAAAATCATTTGCTTAGCTATTATGATTTTGTTATGGATATAGTCTTAAGGATTTGTAAGCGTTTTTTTCTTACCACAACGTTTCACATTTAAAAATTTTGCTATTTTTATCTCGTATGATAACGCTATTTTTTCAAAAACAGTGTCTCGTAAAAGATTGTGCACTAGATAATTGCAACATTGTGCGATATTACAAAATAAAAGTGTTCATTTTATATGGTACGATTTGCTTTTAATATTGCCACAATGTATTATAAATATTTAACAGTATCTGCAGATATATTTATTAATCTAATGTTTCGGCAAGCACCAGAAATAGAAATAATCAGAGCAATATACAAAATAAAAATTACGAAAAAATTGTAAATAATTTAATTGTATATTTATTGTTGTAAAAAATGTTTTTGTAAATTGTTTTTAAAATTTTAATGTATACAGTTTTTAATTTTATGTATTATTTTACAATTTTAGATTTATTTACATTAACGAATAAACATTTTTCATTTTACAACGCCACAAATCGTGTAATGTTTAGATAAATTTATATTATTATTTTTATGGATTTTTATATGTTAACATTGAATCTCTCTGCAAAGTAATTTTTTTTAAATTAAAAAAACCGATTTTATATATTTAGTAATTGCACCATTAATATTTTGATAGAAGTAAACTGGCTACATCTTTTTTGTCACACTTTTCAGAATACTGTGAAATATTAACTGCAACATAGTGTTTTTATAGATTTTTATTATTTAAACGTTATATGTATGACGTTTTTAGTATTACTGTTTTTTAAAATTTTTTCAGCTAAAGTTTTTACAGTACAAAAAAATATTTATGTAACTATTTTTTTCTTATACCTTATTTGGAATTTGAAAATAGTTTTTTAAATTACTTTAAATATTTATCTAAAACTGATTTTTGTGATTAAATTCATTCGTTTTTTTTGACAATTATTAGAATTAAATTTAATTTTACCTTAAATAATTAAGAAAGGAAACCCTTTTTTGTACAATACAATTTATTTTTAAAACGTTGTGTTAGCTATAGATCAAATAAACAAACTGTAGTTTTACTATCAAAATATCTAAAAGTCGGTTTAAAAAGATATGGATAAAAGTATTTTAAATCAAAATACGCTTAGTATGTACATGTCTATAATTTTTTAGTTGTTTCAATATTTGTAAATATAATTAAATTATTTACTGGATGTAACTCATATTATTTATACCTAACTCAAGTGTAACTCATCTTATTTATACATAACGATTAGTTTTTAAAACATAAAAATTTAAAGCTTTAAAATTATTCATCAACGGTAAAGCATTATTGTTATAAATACGTTCAACTTAACGCTCAAAATTTTATTTACTACAAAAGTAATGTCAAATGGTATATAAGTCATTGCGAGTAATGCACGTGTGTATGTAACACCTGTTGTTTTTTTTCTGTGGATATACTGTGTAACAAAGCATGAAACATAAAGCTACCACTTTTAAATTTGTTTTTTGTTCTTATTTTATTGCAATGAAATGCTGCACGGAGTGTTGTAAACACTACTGGACAAAGTGCAATGATGCTATTACGTTAATTTATTTATTAGTTATTTTATAATTTAGATTTTGTCGGTATTATATGTGACTAATAAATGACATGGCAGCGGCGTAATGCACACAGCAACATTGTTTGAATTGGAAGTTTTAAGAAGCGTTAACTTTACAGCAAGCACTGTCTTGATATATGTATTTACTAACTCTTAAGAAAACACGTAAAAAATATTATTTTTAGATAATCTCTTTAAAATTGTATATATTTTTTTCAAATCTGTTAAACATTGCCATGAGTGACTGCAATTTACTGTATGTTAGTTTTACCATTAATGTAATGTATTAAAAAAAAAATTTAATGCTACAAAAATGTCAGTTTTTTATATAATAGTTAAATTAAAATTGATTGTTCTTCTACGCGTAATAATTCATTAGCTAATTAAAAATCACGCCGTAAAAATAAAAACGTAAAGAAAAAAAAACATTTTAAATAATATTTTTAACCAGTTTTTATTTTGCGTTTAATATATTTTTTATAAACAATTTTAAACGTAATTCACTAATGTTGAAAAATATTTAAATGGGTACTTTTGTTACGCACAATAATTACTTTATTTTATTGATTGTAACTTTAAAATTTATATAATTTTAAATTAAGTGATGTTAGTTAGATTGGAGTTACCTTTCATTTAATTTAATAAATTAAAAACGTTGTTTAATGTTTTAAATTTAATTACAAGCAGATAATCACTTTACGTTGTTGGATAGATATTTTTAAATTTCAATGAAAATATTTAAAATTAGTTTATATAAACCTTTGACATTTTGATTTATGTTTTATGCTTAACGTATCAGAGATTTTTAACATAGCATTATATGTGTATGTACTAATACACATGAATAAATGCTTGTCAGTTAAATACATTTAATATGTATATCTGTTTACGTTAATACTAAAATTAAGCGTTAAGTTAATAGAGACAATTTTAATTTGTTATTTGTATGCACCAGGCAAACAGTGAATAGTATTTTTAACAACATTTAAAAAAATAATATTTAATCTGTAAACGTTAAGTAATAAGTGGTAAGTTTGAAGGTAAAAAAGATATATGAAGAACATCCAATTGTTTTGTTATTTTTTAATAGTCAAGTATATTTGAATTCAAATTGTTATTATGTGATTACATAATTTTGATACATTAAATAAAAAATAACTCGTTTTATATTATTTGATTCGTAAATTTTCAACCATCTCACTTCGCTCACGAGTTGCATAAAATATTTTTCTACAGCTATCTGTCTAAAGTTTACCATGCCTTGCTATCTCCGTTATTATTGGAGCTACAAGGTCGGTTAAATGGCAAACTAATGTCAGTTTTTCCACTGATTACAATGGTGACCAACAATTGAAAAGATCAAAATCGTAGTAAACAAGAAACTGGGATACAAAAACAAACAAATAAAGTACAGAACCACCATTTTTAACTTATAGCAATAAGAAACCGATTTTTAGTATCAGATCAATTGCCAAATTATGGTTAGATAGTGTAAGAAATTTTTCATGAATTTAAATAAATACTCACACTGTACATATATTTATTTACACAAAGAAAAAGAATCCGACATACTTTTAACAAATCTGACACAGTAATAACTAAATAACTAAAAAGCCAAGAGAAGGAAGCAAGCATCCCTCTGGCTTGTATAAGCAATTATTTACAAAAGTGCATGAGTGCCCTACCTAATACAGCTAACAGCTACTAAACGTGGTGGTAAATTTAAAATTTTTAAATATTCTTTCACAACTCGTCCATCCTGACAATTGAACGACACGTTCAACAATATTTACATAATTGGCTAAACTATATTTACACGTTATGTACAATCACAACATTATTTACAATGTGAAATTATTTTACAGAATTTACATCTTATGACTAATACAGTTTAAATACTAATTACAATTTAATAAATAATCTCAATTACATTTATACAATATAACCTAGTTACTACTACATTACTTTGGATATAGTTTTAATCGAGATACATCAATAACACCGTTATAAGGTATCTGAGAATTTTCAAAACCTGTTATGTCAGTGACAATATAAAGATCATTCGATAAAACTTTATTTATCACATAGGGACCTCGATATTTTGGTATTAATTTCTTAGAAATTTCCGGAGTAGTATCTACATTTGTGATCATTACATAAGTTCCTACATCATACACACTAGGGGTTTTACGGTTTTTATCAAAATGTTTTTGATTAGAATTCTGTGAAAGCTTAATTAACTCTGAGGTTTTTGCCTTAACATGACCAATATCTAAGGTATCTTTTTCATCATAACTTTCTAAAATTAGTCTTAAGTTGGTTGTCATGTGTGTTACCATTCTGATTTCGACCAAACAATAATTTTGCCGGAGTTTGTCCTGTTGATCTATTAACCACATTATTTATACAAAACTCTATATGACCTAAAAAAGTATTCCGATTTGATAAACCGGAGGATAAATTTGCTAGCATTGGTGTCAAAGTCCGATTGATTCTTTCGACTTGACCATTTGCCCATGGAGCACCTGTGGCAATTAAACGGTGTTGAATAATATTTGCTAAAACAAATTCTGAAAACATAGTAGATGTATAACAACTACCACGATCAGACACAATCTTATTTGGAATGCTTAACTAAAAAATATAACCTCAAGTGATGCAGTTGTTTTGCATGGATAAAATTTGACAAATTTTGTAAACCCGTCTACTACTAAAAAAATATACTTGAATCCGTTGGACTTGATTAGTGGTCCATAATGATCTACATGAATACACACGAAAGGTAAATCTCTTTTAGGTGTGATATGAAGCAAACCTTCACGCTTTCCTGATAACGGAGAAAACTCGGTACACTTAAAGCAACATAAAATATGATTTTTGATTTTTTCTCGTAATTTAGGAAACCAATAAGTACCTGTAATTAATTCAAACGTTTTTCTAAGCCCATGTGACCCATTTCATAATGGTACTTATGCAACACCCTGTGTTCCATATTTTGAGGTACATAAAACAAGTTTGTCCTTTCCTTTTCTATAAACTAATCCATGATTGATTTCATAATATTCACTTTCTGACTTTTCTAAATCGTTCCTAATTTTAGTAATAATCTTCTCGTAATCTTGTTAAATTGCCATCGTTCTCTCAAAACTATTTCCTTCTATAACTAAAACATAATGTATTCTACTGAGCGCATCAACATGTTTCATTCGATTATTGCTACGATGTTGTACAGTATAATTATAATTTTGTAATAACAATGCCCAACGCATAATCCTTGGATTTATTTCTTTTTTCTTTAAAGTTAATCGTAAACTGTTACAATCAGTGATAATTTTGAATTATACACCTTGTAAATAAACATTAAATCTTTTTAGTGTATAAATTATAGCTAAGCATACTAGCTCATAACTATGATACTTCGCTTCTACGTCAATTTGTTCTCTTAGTAAAATAAAAAATGGGGCAAAATTTGTTATCTGTTTTCTGTTTTTGCAATAATATTGCATCGAAACCTATACTGCTTGCATCACAATGCAATTCTGTTTCTAACAATGGGGAATATAAACTTAGCACTGGTTGTGTAATTAATTTAGATTTAATTCTTCAAAAGCTTCTAACTCTGTAATTCCACAAGCAAATGTACGATTTTTATGTCTTGAAAGATCATAGAGTGGCTTAGCAATTATTGAAAAGTTTCTTACAAATTTCCTAAAGTACCTAGCAAGACCTAAAAAACTATGTAGCAATTTTCAAATTCAATTCAAATTGTCCCATTGGAGTAACGAAATATAAATATTTTATACATTTAACATCTATTTTTATTTGATAAAACGCGTTTTTAAATCTAGCTTACTAAAGTAACGTTTATCCTTAAGACGGTCTAAGTGATCTTCTACTAAAGAAGAGGAAATCTGTCCTTTGCTGTTCTTTTATTGAATTCTCTAAAATCTACACATAGCCTGACTTCACCGGTTTTTTTTTTTACTAATACGATGGGTGAGCAATATTCCGAATTGTTAGGCTTAATAATATTTCTAATTAATAAATCATCGATAATTTTCTGAACCTGAACTTTCTCTGAATATGATAACCGTCGGGGTCTGCATGTAAAAGGCGTATGATTCCGTACTAAACTTAATTGCATTTCATATTGAACTAATGGCACTAATGGTGTGTTTGTGTGAGTTATAAGTTTTTTATACTTACTCAAATTATTGTTTCTATTTTGGAATTTAGTTGTAAGGTTTATGCCTATTTTGTATAGATGTCATTAAGCAAAGTTATTAAAGGAGAATAACGAATTTAACTTGATAAATTTAATTATACTAATTACATTTTTTTTAACAGTTTAATGAAATTTGTGTTTAAACTTTTATTGAACCAGGTTTACCAAATAATCTTTTAACGGGCGACTGCAAATGGACACAATGTAAGTGTTGATATTCTCATCGAAACGCACTATTTAAACAGAATAGCTAAAGCGCAGTAGTCACAAATGTTTGTATACATATATGTATAAACGTAAATAGTTTCTACAATTGTAAATATTTTTTGGAAATCCATTTTTAAATATAGTATCTTTTTTTCTGTGATTCGTAATTTAAGTGTTTTTTGTCTAAAAATACAATATTTACGTTTATTTAATTACATACATTTATTATAACCATTACAAGATATATTTTAATTATTTTCCTTTGTAAATTTCTTTAAATTATTAGTTACCCTAAAACACAAAAATCCGATTATTTCTTGTTTATATAGAAATATTTCTTGATTTAAATGTGAAAGTAAATAAAGATTTATTAGTTACTATGAATACGTATAATTTATATTATTACTGGTAGGTACTAAAATTTATAAAGTATTAATGGTTAACTTTAATTTAACTTAAAAAATATTTACATGTACATTTAACAATTATCTTTTGTATTTTGTATTTTAAAACATGTAATTAAGTAAAATTGAAGTGGTATTTTACAGCGCAACCGAGCCTAGAAGGGAGATTTTTATTAGCTGGAGCGCCGTATATCTAAGCGCATAGAGTTTTTTTAATTTATTTTATTTCATTATAATTCTATTAAATAAATTATTATAGAAAATGATCAGTAGTTAGAAGCGTTTTATTATGCAGTGGACTCTAATTTTGAGTCGGAAATTGAAGTTAATAAGCATCAAATTTATAATTTAGAGTAATGAAATCAATGCTAATTTATTTTAGTACTGTAAAGTGTTTTTATCAACACAAAAGTTTATTATATAAAAGTAAGGGACTTCATTAATACCCGTGTCTCACGTGATCCATGACTTTTACATCAACGTTGTTATAGGTTGGTAGTTTGGTAACATTCTTAAAAATCATTTTGACGTTTTATTTACAGTGAGTTTACATTTATATTTTTTATCGTTTTTCTTATTTTATATTTTTTTATTTTAAAACAATTATTATAACTATTCGGCAACATTGTTTGTGTTTTTTGTAGATAAGTACTAAATCACAGCTGCAATTTTGAGATTATCTAATTTTATTCACATTTTTGAAATTGTATCTACAATCATAAGAAGACTTACCATGCTCACTGCACCTGATGTCGAAAACAATTGCATAAAGCAAAATAAATATATCAAAATCACCTGCAACAACAAGTATAAATAATTTTTAATTAATGAGCATTCAACTTTTAGAATTGTCAGCAAAAACTTGTCATAATAAATAAAATTAATGCGTATAACAAAAATAAGTTTAAAAAAATTTAATAATTACAACTCTTACTAAAGTATAGTAAAAACATTCGCTGAAGTCTTAACACCATCTATTCCCCACTGCTTTTCTAAGTTTTTAACTATTACGGGTTTGATGACATTTTTTAACAATTTAAGATAAAGTATACCAGTAAAATTGCAATATAGAAGACAGGGTCAACAATAGCATTTCCTAAAATTCCCGCCTAATCGTTAAGTTTTTTGGGGTACTAAGTGTGCACTTTACGCAAATTGTGAAGATTTTTGTCGTTTCAATACCGACGAGCACTAAAACAAATGTTTCTTAGAGATTATAGATTTGCATTAATTTGATGGATGCTAGTTTCACAAAACTCAATTTCTCTGTATGGATCATTACCATTTTTGTACAATGTTTGTTTTGTATAGATGAAACTTGTAACATTTTAATGCCCTTACAACAGTTCTTTGGGACAATCCTTTTTCTTCCGCTGCCTGACAAGTGTACATTGTTGTATAAATCTAAAAATGTCAACTCGTTCTTTAATATTGGCAGCTTTATAGAGTATCTTTGGTTTATTTCATTTTCTACTAGCAACAAATCCCGTTGCCACAAATTTAACAATCAATTGAAGAACGTATGTGTGACTTACATTTTGGTCACGATGTCTATTGGTAAAGGTTGCAGCTGTTCTCAGTGAACGACGGTTTTCCATGCCATTAATGAAGATAATTTCGATACGTTTGGCGGTAGTGTAAGTTACTGTCAATAGAATGAAAATTTGATTACTGACAGATTTGCTTGATTAGAAACTTTAGATGTTCTAATTAAATTTTTCTGAAGTTCGTATTAAATTTTCCACAATATGACGTATCACAAATAGGGTCGTAAAATTAAAAAGAAATTAAGGGTAGTTGTTTATAAGTCAAAAATTGTTTCTTTCAATATTATTATTATTAATTACATCAATTAAAAGTTTAAAAAATGAAAAAACTCATTTATGTCACGTGAAAAACAATTATTTCTGAAGTTCTTGTATTAACAGTATTTATTTACAAAACCATTATTTCATTTACCGAACTTTTAAATTACTTATTACTGTTTAAATTTTTTTAGAAGCGGAATTAAGCAGAAAAACTAATTATATTTTTAGTTTATGACAATCGTAGGTTAGAACTTGCCCTTTGCCGTATTGTCGTTCGTGAACCCAAACAAATTGACGTTTCACAAGACATTGCAGTTTGCATCTTCAGAGTGGTAAATGTCACTGAAAGAAAAAGTCTAAAGAAGAGACTAGGTGTTTTACTACGACGGGGTCTAAGCCGAAAGTCGCTTATAATCATAAACATAACAACTGCGAAAGCTTAAGATTTTAAATCGTAGTTTATTCACATTTTTCTTTGTTTTACTTGTAAAAGCTACGGTTTTAAATGTGTATTTTTAAGCAGCAATGTTTTTTACACTTGTTATTATGCATTTTATTTTATGTGTATATGGATGTCATCCGTATATTTTTATACATGGACCTGCTAGGCAAGTTTAAGTGAATATTAGTTCTTGTTTTTTGTTGTTAGAAAAATGTACATGTAATGTAAAATTTATTTTAAAAAATACAATTGCAAAAATAAAAATAAGTTTAATTACAACAATATTTAAATTTGATGCACGCAATTATAGCACTACAAATTATGAGATCCTGAAACTTACAAAATTACAATCGTTGCAGTTTTTATAAATTTAAATCTTCATTTTTTAAATAAAACTCTACCAAATAGCTTTTTAGTGTCTTTAAATTAAACATTTTTTACAGACTTACATAATTAACCTTTAACCTTATATTTTTTTTAAAACTTGTTTTTACAAAATTTAACATTTTCTTTTAAATCCTACGTAAAACAAAATAAGTAAAATGAAATCAAGGTATAAAAAATAATATATTTTAAAAAAACCCTCAATTTATATATATTTTTTTAGAAAGTAGTTATTGATCTATATGTAGATAGTAAAACTGTCGACAATGTTTCTTTTGTATAAGCCTAAAAATCAATATTTTTGTTGCGTTTTATATTGTCAAGATAATTTTAGTTTTAAAATATTTAGATACAATAATTCGTTTAAGTTATGTACTAGATGAAAATGATAAAATTTGAGTTATAATAGAATTATCGCATTTAATTAAAACGTTTAACGTATAATTTATACAACGCAAGAGTGCGTAGTAAAAAGTTTTTGCTACAAAAAAAATTATAATACAGTGTCAAACTACAAATGATTTGTTTTTTTATAAATACATAATGTAGAAATATTACTTCCGCATCATTCGTGTGCATATCTGTATAACAAACACAAACAGACATTAAACGCTTTTGAAATTTGTATACTTAAAGCAATAAAACTAGAAAATGTGAGTAGAAACCCGACAAATATCCGTTAACATTTAATTTATAGTAAAAAACTTAATTAAACACTAAAAATTACTATACTAATTTTAAAAGTTTTAATAATTTTATTAGTTTAGCATAATACAAATTTTATTTATAATTGCAACGGTTTTTATTTGTTACATTTTGTTATTGTTTTTTACGAAATATAAAATTGGAGTCTAATACGTTTGCTTGTTTTAAATTGTGTTTGCTGTTTACTTTTGCTTGTTACCACGTGTAAGTGGATAAGCTTTTTGATTTCAATATTTTATAACATTTTAAAAAGCCCTCTTCAATAAAAAAATAGGTAAACTGTTGGATACATTAAAATCATTGATTTATTTTTGTAGCAACTGTATATTCACAAAACAACTTTAGTAACTGTAAGATAATCTAAAAATATAATTAAGTACATAAAATATTTTTTATTTTATAAACCTACAATTTTTTTATTTAATTTTTTTTCCATATTAAAGTGAGACAATATTAATGATTATACATTACTGTAGGAATAATATAGTCAGCGAAAAACATAATGTATTTGTTAAATTTACAAACAAGGTCAGTTTGTCAAATTATTAATAAAAAAATAATATAAATAACATTGTGTTAAAAAAATCATATGTTTTTTATAATAAATCAAATTAAACATTGTATGGATTTTTTTTGTAGATTTACATAAAATTATTATAAATGTTAATCGACATTTTAAAACTTTTAAACAACGATTGATTAATTTTTTTGTACAAATATGTACACAGTTATATGTTTTTCTGCAATTATGTAAAAAATTCTTATAACGCTACATATCACCCGACTTTTTTATTCTTATAAAATTCAGCATGTTGACCTGTATACGGTAGGAGTTTAATAAAAAAACACAATTATTAATTATAAAGATATATGAAAGCTATATTTTTTCAAAGTTAATGTAGCACTTTTACTTTTCATTACAGCAACGATTAATTAAATTTTAAGGTACTTTAAGATAATTTTGTTGTGTGCAACTTATTTCTTGTTTAACCAATGATTAATCTACTAATTAAAGCATTTCGTTAAATGCTTATTTAGTTGTGTAAACGCTTTAACTAATGTTTAAGTTGACTTTCGTATCAATAATAAAATTCTATGCGTAAAATCCATAACATTAAAACTATATTTTTGCTTTTGTGTTATCAATTACCAATAGTAATTATATTATAATAAACATGTATGCAGATTTTTTGTGTTTAGTTTACTATTGAAATAAAATTAATTTAAATTGTAAAATGTTCAATCACTTTCTAACATTGCAACATGCAATAAAAAAGAAACATTTGAATGTCATACTTATATTTTAGTCACGTGATGTGTAACACGAGTATGTGATAATTTTACAAACTTGCATCGTTGAGTTGAAGATTATGCTACAGTCACTCATATATTACGTGATGTTTTTACACGTTTTCGGATAATAATTGCTAAAAAAATTTTAGAATGTGTACATACAAAATTTTACTTAACGTAAATTAATTTAAAAAAAAAAACAAAAAAAGTACAAAATTTTTGTTACATAATTTAGTAGTTGCTAATTAAGAAATTTTTAAATTTAGCATTGTAATTTAAAAACCAGAAATATAAACAGAAATTAGTTTGTAATAAATTAGTAATATATATAAAATATTCACCTAGAAGTGTTAAGTTAACATAAAGTAATATAACATAAATTCTTATCTTTTTTCTTATTATTAAATTATTAATTCATATTTTTCTGCTTTTTATTCACTAATAAACTGTTTGGTTTTATATTGGATTCACAAAGTTTATCAACTCATTTTCCTCCCCTATTTCTTGAGGTCTAATACGATTTCTTTTGGATACCACATTTGCTTCCCACACTTGTTTTACTGGTATGTAAGTTTCTATACGCTGTAAGCATCCCCACCATCTTAGCTGTCTTTTCTCTGTAAACTAGTGTACTATCTCAATTTCTAGTTCTTCTCACACTGCATTATTTCTCATCCGATCTTTTAATGTAATTCTTTTTACGTTTAAGTACTTCATTTCTTGTTACGTGCAAAAGATGTTAATGGAGTAATTGTCTTGACATCGTAACACAAATATGTTTTGCTCGAGTAAAAACTCAGTGGCGAAAGGTTCTTTTACACACAGAAATTCGGATTTTGGAATTATTAAAAAAACCAGAATAAAAGTCAAAATTGGTAATGAGCGCCAGACAAAAAAAATGCGTTAATTGTTGATTTACCTTTTAGCTTTTGTCAACCAGAACACACGCTGTCAAATGAATGTACTTTTGGAACTTACCTTAAAGTACATAAATTGCTCAATCTGTAATGCTAAAAAACCTAGCACAAAAAGTCGCTTGATTAAATGCTTCGTTACAGTTTAAAATTCTGACATTTATCATAGCAATAAGAACATTTTGCATAATATATAATTTCTTATAATCATTAACTATAACATAAAGCATAAAAGAAATAAATTTTTGTAACAAAAACAATTGTCAAACGTGAATCAACATCAAACTTTAATTAATAAAATCAAAGCTTTAAAAATTATTACACTCGAATAAAAACAAGTTTAAATTTGCTTAAAACGAAAAATTATAAATACCTTATTAATTGTGAACGTCCAACAACGTGCTTGTAGTTGTTCAAGACTCGGGTTGGCAATAACGATTGATTGACGGTAATGAAGTTAGAAGATCGTAAATTAGTCTATCTCCCAGTTTCTGTCAGTATCGACACATTTATACATTTTGGGTGCACCAATTATTGACAGAAATGTGTTAAAGAGAACAATAATTTAAACAAGGCAATCAAAACACGTTCAAAAGAATTAGGTACCAACATGTTTCTATGCAATAAAATAACTAACCAATAAAGTAGCACTCTATTAGAAATTTTAAACAAACCAATGTTTCTTGAAAGTAATTAAATCTGAAAGAAGAAAAATTTAATAAACCCAAAATTGTTCGTTTAGAAGCTAATAAAAATAAATGTTTTAAAATAATTTATAGTTTTTAAGAAACTTAAAACTGAAACGTATTTAAAATTACATATCAATAAATTGAAATGCGTCAATTAACCTCTAAAATACAAAGCAAAATTACTTTAAAGCAAAATTTATTTAAAATTTGAAATAACAAAGATGATTTAACACACGTCAATCAACTAAGAAATTTCTCAACAGAACTCAATAAATTACAAATGCAATCGCGGAGTTAAAACGTCAATGACATTTACCATTCTGAAGGTGCAAGCTGCAATGTCTTGCAAAACGTCAGTTTGTTTGGGTTTGCAAAAGACAATACGGCAAAGGGCCAAGTTCTACTCTTGTTTTTGCTGTCAAGGAAAGACTAGGACAAAACCTATAAAGTCTGGGTGTTTACCTACGACGCGGTCTAAGCCGAAAGTCGCTTATAATCATAATGATGACATTGTCTAAATACACAAAAAGTTAAAGCTCTAATTCGGGACTTAAAAAGCAATAATAATAATCAATCGTTACCAAGAAGATGGATCATTAGCTAAACCAAGCGGTAGTCGCGTGAACTAAGATCATCTACGCTTTAGTAAGGTAAAAACGGTATACTGCTTGGAATTTTCACTTAGCTGTATTTGCCAATATGCTGACTTTATATTGAAAGACCTAATAAATTTAGAGTCGCGTAAACAATCTAAGATTAATGACGCATATGGTAAAGGGTACGTGATGCCTGCCTGTTTTCAAAGATCAACACCTAAAATTAAATTGTGCGGAATATAAAGAACGACTAAAGCTTTCAAAACAATATTTTTTTCTTTACGTTCAATAGAAACGAGAAGTGATTCTAAACGTGAAGCACTACTATTAAATAAGCTCAAAATTTTATAACCAAAAACCTTGACATAAATGAAAGATCGTTCATCCAAATCAGACTCAAAAACATAATCGAATAAAATTTTATTCTTTACTCAACTTTTTTTTACAAAGTAAGCTATTACAATTCACAGTCAATTTTACTTTAACTTTTGACGTTACTAAACTACTTTTTAGTACGTCTTTTACTCGTTTCTCAAAAATTTAGGACAAGTTCGGACGGTAACGCTAGGTCTTCCACAACAAAATAAACCGTTCTTAGGTTTTTTGCAAAATGCAGCAGGATGATTAAGCTTCTTACAGTTTCAACATAATTGCAGAACACTACTATTAAAAGAAGGTCCAATACTAGAAGATTGAGATTGATGTCTAATAAGTAGTGTTAAAATTTCATCAATAACAACGGCATTGAAACAACAAGAAACGGTATGATCTTTAGCTTGCAAAGTGAGATAAGTAAGATCATGCTTTTTGCAAAATAGGGGCATGCAAACTTTAAAAGCTTGCATGCAAACTTCAATGAGTAGACCAAACTTAATTAATTCCTCAACCGAAAACACTTGCGCCAAACCAAACTGAGTTTGATACACAAGAGAAATATTTTTAAATAGTTTTTTTAAGTCTTTTTCTTTAGAAAGAAGCACATTGAGACGCGAAAACATGTTACGCATAAAAGTAACATAAACACCCATAAGCTCGTCGTAGAAGTAATTAAATTACAAAATGATCTAACAAAGATTAAAGCGTGATCAATAAAAAGATCGGTACATTCCAACAGTAACTGACCATCTGAAACCTTACGCGATAATTGAAGTTGGTAACTCCTTCAAGAAATGCATTCAAAAAAATTGACTTTGATTATCCAGAAAATTTTAAAGTCTATTTAGAAACAGAAACACTTTTAATATGGCTAACAAAATTTTGATTAACTACAGAAGATGATGGCAAAGATTCAGTTACAGCAGAAGATTTAACGACAGGTTCGGTAACTTCATCAGCGGATGTGGAAAAGCTGGAAACAACAATTTGTTCATATTGAGTAATTAAAAGAACCAATTGATTTAAATATCCGTCTTTGACTTTTTCACTTTAGAATCGTCATCCTGAACTGGAATTGAATTACCAATGCGGTTTAACAAATATTTCATTTTTGTCTCAATAGTAAAAGAAATTTTTGTAGTTCCTCAGTACCTTCTTTAATCGCTAATTTATCTGCGCTAATTGAAAGGATGCGCTGGACGGGATACTTTGCGGACGGATTCTTCAACGAGAAAATTTTTAAATTTAAAATTTCATAATGTAGTTTGTTATGCGATAATCTATCTACAACCATTTTGTAACCCAACGACAACAGTTTTCGAAAATCGCAAAAAACAAAAACCAAACTAAAACTCGAAAAAAGTCACACGTTGGAGATGCTTAATATTTATGTTACGGGCAAAAGACGTTAATGGAGTAATTGACTTGAGATTGTAACACAAATATGTTTCGCTCTACTAAAAACTCAGTGGCGAGGGGTAGTTTCTTTTACACACAAAAATTTGGATTTTGAAAATATTAAAAAAACGAGATTAAAAGCCAAATTAGTAATAGGCGCTAGACAAAGAAAATGCATTAATTGTTGATTTACCTCCTAGCCTTTGTCAACCAGAAAGCACGATGTCGGATAGATGTACTTTTGATATACTTCCTAACTTATCTTAAAGTATATAAGTAGATCAATCTGTAATGCTTAATTTAAAACACAGCATGAAAGGTTACTTGATTAAAAACTTTGTTACAGTTTAAAATTTTGACATTTTTTATAGCAATAAGAACATTTTGCACAACACAAAAATATCATTAACACAACAGTAACACCCTTTTTATTACAGCATCATTTTAACTCAAAGATCGTCAACTAGTCAATCTGCTACTTTATTTTAGTATGGACATATATTTTAGGTGCAATAACAATAAATCAAACAAGGATTTTTTTAAATAAGTTATTTTTAATGGCATAAAATAATTTGTAAGTTTTTTCTGTTTGTTTGACCAGGTCTAATTTTTGTGTTCTTGACTGTTCTGTCTTCACTGCTAGATATTAAAAATTATTGATTTGCTCTATATTTTTTACTTCTAATTGTATAAACGACTGTCGGTTTAACCCGCGTCGTAGTGGAACACCAAAACTGTTTACGGTTCATCCTAGTCTCTCTTTGAGAGCCAAAACTAGAAGTAGAACGGCCGTATTGTCGTTTGTGAACCCAAATAAACTGACGTTTCTCAAGACATTGCAGATTGCATTTTCATCTGCAAAAATCTAGCGAATTTTGTAGAGATTGGTACCAACTACTACATGTCTTTACATTACTTGTCAATTAATTGAAAAGTCACTAATACCAATATTGTAAAAAAAAAATTAGACCAATTTTATTAAAGCACGCAAAAATTTCTATTAAATTACGCAAATGACGTGATTTGTGTGCTTTAATATGATATATTAAAAAATCCGATTTAAAAAAAAAATTTGAATAACTCATTTAAAAAACTATTACAAAAAGTAAGTTAAATTATCGTAAAAATTTTAATGGTTTGTCGTTTTATTAACTATGTAACAAAAAAATTAGATATGTGAAAATACATTTTTTTTGAGACGCGATTACTTTTTTTGAACAGTGTATAAATAATAACATGAAAATCAGACTACCACACACCAAATTAAAGATAAAACAGTTAGTTTTAAACCAACGACGATAAAAAATCAATACTAAACAATTATTTTTGATTATATATGATAGCTAGTTATAAACCAAAGACAACCAATTTTTTTTAATAAAATAATTACTAAACATAATGATGTATGGTGGAAAAACCTAGAAAATGAACACAAAATATAGGAATAAAAATACAGAAGTAAAAATTATACATAAACTACATTCGATTATTAAGTAATTGCGTTTTATTTAGAACGGTTATGCAGTATTTAGTTTTATTTTAAATACATTTACAAATATATATTTAAAAGATCTTATAAATGAAATTTACAATTGAGCAAATTTTATCTACTTAATCTTTATTGATAAATTATTTTGTGTTAACGGCGTGACGTTTTTGAAATTATAAATCAAGAGAAAGTAAAGTTTTTTAAAAGTAATTATAGATGCCTACGTAGTTTAACAATTTGTCTAAAATTTAAGTACATGCTGCAACGGTAAAATTTATCAAACGTGTTAGAAAGATTAAAGTACTAAGTTGTGATAATAAATACGCGATATAATTGATAATTACGCTCTAGTTAAGCAAGCGCTATTAATAGAACATATTGATGCTTGTACTGTTTTACATTTATTGCTACCACTATATGGAAATTACCTGCATATCGAATCAATTGTTTTTGGTAAATATAACTTTCATATGTACAAACCTAATTGTTAAACCGCGCGATAACAATTTTATTATATACTAAAATGTTCAAAAAATTCAAAAAAAATTAAAACATTTAAGTTTGCTACTGGGACAAAAATTTATAAATAATTTAATAAAACATTACATTTTAATTAATAGTAAATTTAAATAATATAAATTACTATAATGTACATAATTTTGTTGTAAAATAAATTCTTCAAAATTAGATGCATTTGTGTACGTAAATTTATTTGTTAAAAATATTAATCTATACAAATATGTTAACTAGAAAAAGAACATTAAAAGTTAATTTTTGCTTTCGTACTTTACACTTATTATTTTATTAGAGAATTAAAGTTATTAATTTTTAATTGTATAATTGAATATATTATTTTATAAATGTTATATTATAACTTTCACATTTATTTTTAAAAAATATCATTAACCAAATACTTAACATATATAAAAGAACGTTTTTAAATTCCTATTTTTTACTTTATAGTACGTTTATATTTTCATACTTATCATTTAGAACCTTTTTATAGATTTTTTATTGCGCCCTTATTTATATTTAAACAGCAATTTTAACCGTTTTAACTACTTCAATTATTTTGAAATTCTTAGATTGTTTACCACAGTTGAGAAAACAATATTTGCATACTTCAAACGTCATTATAGAGTTACGATTTTACATTACAAGAACGTTATAAATAATCAATAATTTGTACAATTTAATTTATAAAATGTATCGTCAGTAAACGTCCAAGATCAACGTGCGTAAAAATTGTATATGCAAATGACAATTGTATTATTTTTTAATTTATATCTAACCAATTTTAACACTTTGACAGTGTTACTTGTCTATTATGATTTTTGTTGTAATTAAATTCAATATTAATTTCTACCTTTTGTTGTTATTTCCAGTTTTATATTTTTTTTGTAAAAAGATTTTTTGTTTTGATTTATTACCCAATAATATTTCTAATTAAACCCATTATATTTAATCATATATATTACACATGTTACATTAATTAATTTTTAAATTTTTTTAATAAAAATATTTGTTATTGAAAAAAACAAAATTGAACTGATTAAATGTGTAAAATAATCAACATAATTGTAGAAGTAAATTTTAGTTTGATTTGCTTTTAGTTTTGATTTATATAATTAATGCGTAATGCCATTAATTGCAAAAAAAAATAATAGTATTTAGTATGTGCATTGTCAGTGACAGTTAGATCTCTGAAGATGCAAACTGCAAAGTTTTGCAAAACATCAGTTTGCTTAGATTCAAATACGACAGAACCTCAAATTTCTTGTTTTGGCTTATAATCTAATCACAACAACGTGAAAGCTGAAGTTTCTATATTAGGTCATTTTTAGTTGGTACACAACAATCGCCGAAACTAAAATATATTTATGTTATGTACTTAATTAAATAAAAACGTAAAACTAAAATGGTTTAAATAAAAAAATCAAATTTTTGAAAAATATTTTAAGTACTGAAACGTTTCTGAAACATTTAGAACTTTTGAGGTAAATATCAAAATAAATAGAATATTCTAGTCCCAGATGAGTCGAGAATATAATTGGTAATTGAATAAAATTAAGAGTCAGTTTTTAAAGTCTTAACTTTTAAGAAAAACGTGCCGTGTTAATACGGTATACGGTTCTTTTGAATTACTTGTGCTTGTTTTTCTCAAATTGTTAGTTTGTTATTTTCCTAAGCTTGTTGTATTGTGCTATTAGTTTATCAAAATTAGTTAAATTTATAATGATCGATAATAGTGTAAATAGTTAAAATAAATTAAGTTGTAAATGCTTAATGTACAATAGCAATTGCTATAATTAATTAATGTAATGTCAAAATGAATAAATAAAACGCATGTAATGTACCCGTGTAATATAAAACATGTAATAAACATAAATTAAGTTTAAACTTAATAATTTTAATTTGTGAATGAGTAAGTATACCTAGTGTTTGAGGTTGAAGAGTTTTAGTGCTTATCAAGCGATATACATTTATGGTCATTAATACGAATACTTATTATTAATTTATACAATTTATTGATTTTTATGGTTTTAGCATGGTATTTTATGTACATATACATTATTTATTGTATTTACTTAAAAATATATTGCGTTGTGGCTGTTATATTGTTATCAAATATTAATACCATGGGGTTTTGGTATCATTTTGTTATCTTTAATTAGTATTTGGAGAAAATATTTTGTTAGAATTCTCCAAAGTGTAATTATAGATTGTTGGTCATATGTTTACATATATTTTTTGATATAACTGGAAATTACTAAGACGATTTTAATTAATAATTGAATATGAATAAGATATAACAAATCTATTTTTGTTTGTTGTACATTAAATGCATTTAGTGTTTATAGTTTTCTGTATAAATTACATAAAAACGTGTACAACATAGTAAGTGCTAAATGTAGGCGTAAAATCTATTATACAAATCTACTATAAATTACCGGTTTTTTTTTATAAGCACCAAATTCAAATTTAAAATTTTTACGCGTTATTTATGTCGGTAGTTAGTTAGTTACAGATGTTGGTACTTTTGGAAAAAGGTGATTAGATTATGTTTTATAACGTAAGTAAGTTACGGCCGTCAATATTACAAATTGAGAAGTGAGATTGACGTTTATAAGAAGACAACATTATTAATTTAGTTCAACTGTTAGTGTGAAATCTAAAAATTACGACCAATTGTAATTAATAATTTGGGTGAATTAGCAAAGGGTGGTTTGATTCAAGACCTGAATATTTGGATTTAGATTTACAAGAATTAAAGGAAATTATGTTAAACACGTTTGGAAGCAAGGAAGACAAGTTAGTTTCAATGAAACGATTTTAATTACGTAAGTGGAAAAATAATGAAAAGTTAGTGAATACTATCACAACAAATTGGTGTTGGGTAATCATATTGGATTGAATGATGCTGACATTTTAAAACACAATTGATGTTTTAGACAATGTAGTTATGCAAACGCAAGTCAATTTTCTACACTTAGCGAATTTATGGCAGTGTAGGAAGCATGACAACAAGTGGATACAATAATTTAAAAAGTTATTATGATAGAGGAAATACATTCATATATAATAGTAATGTCCAAAAAATGGTGGTATCTAGGTCTTTGCCAATGAGATATTTCCATTGTAATTAGCTCATACTGCAAACAATTGTAGAAGACCAAGAAGAGAGAAACGATCATCTTATGAATGTAGGCGAAAAGAACATTAACTCAGAACCTGTCAAAGTAAGCAATCAGCAATTAATCGAAGAATGACAGCTATAGCAGATGCCACAACAAACGTTATTGAATCTACACACTAACCTTTATTGTCACTTAGGTAAATATTTCTGTTCAATATGAATACAGTATTATATGTAAGTACTGTTTGCTAAATTTGGTTGATACTGACAGTTCTATTAGTTTAATAAAACCTCGTTATGTTCTTGAGATTAATATTGTTAAAAGTATAGATTCTGAGTTTTTTGGTATCACCGGACTAGAATTAATGTTTTAGGTTTATTTAATGCAATACATATTATTGATAGTATTCAGATAAATATGCAATTTTATCTAGTACCAGAAAAAACGATGAGTTATCTAATTATTTTAGGTAGAAATTTCATAGCTAATCCTGTTTTGAATATTTCTGTAGACTTTAGAAATTAAGTTATGTGAATCAAAGATGACTTCGGGTCAGGTTTAAATGACATTTTTATTATTGAAATTGATCACAAGTTTAAAGATGATATTAATTATAATTTCAATTTAAATGCTGAACTGCCTTTGGTCATAAAGAAGGATGTTTGGAATTTATTTGAGAATTATGAAAATGAATTTAACCGTAACAGTACAAGTTTTGATTATAAAATGAAATTCATTTTAAAAAACGAACACTCGATTTTTTTTTCGTCCGCGGTTGCTACCTTTTGCTGAAAAAGAAAAGTTAAATCTAATATTAGATGATTTAGTAGAGGATTTTATTCGTCCTAGCAATTCTCCATATTGTAGCCCCGTAGTACTGGTCCGAAAGAATCCGGAGATATTAGATTATGTGTGGATTACCGTGAGCTCAATAAAATTACTATTAAGGATAAATATCCTACACGTTCATTTGAAAATCATCTCATAGATCAATCGTAGATAACAAAAAATACATTTGTTGTTTGGATTTGCAAAATGGTTTTCACCATATTGAGATGTGTCCTGACTCTGTGAAGTACAATTCTTTTGCTATCAATTGAGGACAATTTAAATATTTAAAAATGCCCTCTGGATTAAATAATGCCTGACAGTTTTTCAACGTTATATTTATGACATTTATGCGATTTTAATTAAACAAAATAAAACACTTGTATATTTATATGACTTAATGGTAGCTACTGAAAGTTTAGATGAAAGATAATATTTTATGCACCTAGGTTAATAAAGAACAAAGTTATGCTTTACTAGTTGCCAAAATGTAAAGAAAAGATCGAAAATTATATTGAAAATTGTTTGAAATGGAGTTCATTTTTTCCTACTTATGGTAGAATACCAAGAATTGCATAACATAGACAAGGGCAATAAACGCTTTGACACGCTATATATTGACCATTATGGTTCGTCGGCAAAATCTGCAAATAGTCAAAAACTTATATTTGAAGTAGTTCATGGTTTCACAAAATTTGTTAGCTTCTACCCTGTTAAATCTACTAGTGCTAATGAAGTGGTAAGGTTACTAGAAAATTACTTTCGTTCTTACAATAAACTTAATAGTGTAATTTCAGATAGAGGTTCTTTACCTCAAAGAAATTTGAAAATGTTAGGACTAATTATGATATTAGTCACATTAAAGTAACAAAATTGTCGCCACAGTCAAATGGTCAAATTGAAAAAAAAATTGAAATTTAACTCCAATGTTAGGGAAATTAGATGCTCCTAGAAGGAAAATGGGAAAAATACTTACCTAAGATGGAATTTGCTTTTAATAATAGTTATTGTCAATCGACTGGGAATACTTCATCAAAATAATGTCTGGTGTTAATCAGAACGATTTTCATGATATCATTAGGTACTATTTTAAACAGAGTAGTATAGATAACAGAGATTTAGATGCAATTAAAGCTTAAGCACAAGATAAAAACCTTAAGAAACAAAATGAGGACAAATTACGTTATGATCAAAGGCACAAACCCTCTTATAAATATCAAGTCGGTGATTATGTAGTTATAAAAAACGTAGATGTGACGTCCGTAGTCAATAAAAAATGATTACCAAAAAACCGTGGACCCTACAAAGTTAGTCATAGATAATGATCGATACTTAATAATGATGTTGATAGATTTCATATAATATAATAATACTTACTTATGCATTAATTATGAACCCTTATGCACTTATGAATATTTATGTGTAAAATATTTATTTTATTTATTATATGAAATTGCTTATGTAAGATTATTACAGATTGGGACAATCCGATATCAGAGGATAGCCGATCTGTATAAGCACCAAATTCAAATTTAAGATTTCCGCGCATTATTATTGTTGGTAGTTAGTTACATATGTTGGTACTTTTAGAAGAAGGTGGTTAGAATATGTTTCATGGCGGTTAAGTTCAGTAAAACAAATTATTTTTCTTAATTTTTTTTTAAATTATGTAATTGCAATAAAGTTATTGCATCCATTTAATAGTCAAAAAAATTTTAAAATGTAAGTACGATAATAATTATGATGTATTTTTCTTGTAGAAAATATTTATGAAAATTATAGTGATTAAATTTTGTTGTGCTGATTACATAGCATCTGTGTAATGTAATAATTGTATGTTACAAAAAAATAATTAATTTTTATTTAATATTTAGTAAAACTTCATATTATTTATTTACAGAAAAATTTGTAAAAAAATTTACTTACTAGTAATGTATCTTGGTAGATGATTATTCTTAAATCTGATTATAGTTTATTTATACTTAATACAATTACGTTACTTTATTAGAACAAAATTTTTCAAAAAACATAAGTATAATTAATAACTTTAAACTTCGCATTCAATTTAACGTATGTAAAACTAAAAATAGTATTTAATTTTTCGAAAACAAAAGTTTTAAATTCTAGGTTTGTAAGCCGCGACTTTTAACGTTTTAAGTAAAAAAAATATGTAATTAAAAACTCTTTTATTTTATTATTGTTTTAATATTTTGTATTAAAATTAAAAAATAACGTGCATTGTTTTTTAAAACTTAAAGCAACCTTACTTTGAATAAATTTTTTATCTTGTGATAAACTGATTAAAGTGTATTGTATTATTTGACAATGACATATACATAGCACTTTTAGTTTAAATATATTTGGAAGACCTAAAATAAATAGTAGTAAATACTTTCTGATAAGGGCAATTACAACTATCAAAAATTTGATATGATAAAAGTTATGACTGTGTCTTATGATCACGCCCTTAAAATAAAAAAAAGTGTTATATTTAACATAAGAATATTATTTGTCAATAAATTTAACATAACAAACAAATAAACATTATAAAAAGTGACATAATTTTTTTTATGTAATTATTATTGTTTTTAATTTTTACACAAATTAAAATAATATCACCTTTTTAATTTTTTAAACTTAATTTTTATTAAATTTATTACGTGTGCAATGTGCCACAATTAAAAAAAAAAGAAGTTTAATGGTTAACTAAAAAAATCTATTCTTATTAATTTAAAACAATTTTTAACTTTTTTGTTATTAAATTGATTCATAAAATAATTACAACTCAAAGCAGTTACTTTTTTTTATTATTTTACGCATTATTAAAAATATTATGTTTTAGAAACCAATACTTTTTCAACAAATTTGCAGACATACATAAAAAAGTAATAGTGAAAACTTTAAATAACACGTTTACACAATTGTATAAATTAATTGGTTTGCGTATTTTACAAATATCTTTTAGAAATAAACCCGGTTAAAAACAAAAATTTATGATGCTGTTATAATTGTATGAACTTAATTACTTAATAACACGTCGGGGTTTTGCATATTTTAAAGTTATTACCGCGCTCTACTAAATTAAATTACCAAAGCAGAACAAGGAGAATCTCAGATTAATTATAATTTTTAGGTTGTTGTATAGCAAAATTTGCCAGAGTAACATATAATTATGTTTTTAGCAAATAATCTTTTTATTATATTTATTCATTTTAATTAAAGTGTTTTGTAAAATTTTATAAGCTAATCTAAAAGTATTCTGTTTAATAAAATTCTAAATATACATGTAGTAAACCAATGGCAGATAATCTTAAGCTTTACAAATATCATAATGCTGCTGTGACAGCGTTTATAAACAACAGTTACGGAAGCAATCAGTAAGAATTCCTATTTTATTGTGAATGAAATGTTTTTACAACGTATTTAAAGTTTTCAAATTTATATTGAATTTTGTAGTTTAGTGTTACTATTCGATTTAAAATATGTATTTACATTTCACGAGTAAATTGCTAGTTATAATTTTAAATTAAATTTTATTTAACTGCGGCAAACATTTATTAACAATAACTGTGTCTACAATGTTTTTGGGTTCAATAATAAACACTGCACTTATAGTAATCGTAGTTTAAAGATATAAAAATCAAGTAGACAAAATAACGCAACGTAAAAATAAGTTTTTCATCACCTATAGGTTACCTTTAACAAATGTTTTTAAATATGTGTGTGCAATTTTATATAAAATACTCACTAATAAACACTAACTTTAAATAAAACAAGAATTTAAATTTAAACATTAGCAATTTAGATAACTCAGAAAACTGAGATAAAAATAAATCAAATAGCAAAAGAAGTAAGTATAACAGTTAGCGGTACAGGAATAACATAAATCAAATAATGATAACATTAGATAAACACAAAAAATTTTAAAAAATAATAAAAACTTTTAGAAAACCTTTAAAAACTAAACTAAAAAAAAATCAAACGTTAATTTCTTTTAGTATAAGTTATTACAGTAAAAAAATTTAGAGATCATATTGATTTATATCTACTTAAAAAATAAAAGAAAAAATAGATAAGAGAATAAATCAAATTTGAAAACAAAAACGAATAAAAACAATTAAAAATACAAAAAAGTAACTACAATGTACAAACAAATAACAATAATTTAAAAAAATTATAATAAAAAAATTAGAACAGGAATACTATACGCTCAAATTTTAATACAAACTCCAAAAAATACGTCAAGTATGCAAAACTGTAAAAACAGACATGACAAACAAAAGAAAAATAGAAATAAATAAAAAATTTAAGAATATTGCAATACCTACTGGCTAACAAATAAACCCGTCTCAAGTATAAAATTTTCCAACGACAACAAAGTTAAAGATTTAACAACAAAAAAATATAACAATGAAAATTTTAATAAATAGTAAGATCTAAATTCAGGAAAAAGGAAACGGTTTATCTTACATTACAGATACAATTCGACAAATACTGATCAAAAACAAAACGTTCAAGGACAGAAATAGTTAAGAACAAAAAAAGATAAAAAAGCATAAACCAAAATACAACAAATACATTGTATTCTAAAAAAATTCACATTCCTTTCCCCACAATATATAATTAGTTGTTTATTTAAAATGAATTAAAGCGACATGTTTTGACGTTATCTGTCATCTTCAGGCCTCTAAAACATTATAAGATTATTGAACTTAAAAATATATAAATTAATAAACTTACAAGTTAATTAAAATAAAATAAATAAATGTCAAAAATTACATGACAATAAATAGACATAAGATTGACAATTATAAATAAATAAGATAAAAGTCATAACTTATAAAACGAAAAATAAAATGAAAAAATATAGTTATTTGAAAAAAAAATTGTTTATTATTTTTAATGATTTCATCCACATTTTTATTTGGACAAGTCTTATGTTTTTTAATCATTTTTTTCATTAGTCATTAGTTTTTTTATTACAAACTTGAAGAATTTCATAATCTTTATTTAAATCAAAAGAATTTTTAGAATTTAAGATGTGATTAGCGAACGAAGATTTAGATGGGTAGTAAAATATATTATTGTTTTTACTGCATAAACAATATTTTAAAAATCTAGTACAAAATTTACGTCTAGTTTGACCTATATAAAAAGAATTGCAATCACTACAATTTAATTTGTATACTCCTAATTTATCAAAAAAGTCAAATCTATTTTTTGTATAAATAAAGATATTTAATTATTTTTATATAAAAATGAAATAACAATATTACAACTTTTAAACAAATTTTGAAATTTAAATAGAAAAACTCCTATGTATGGAAGAAAAAAATAAATTTTAGGTTCATTGAAGTTGAAAGTTAAACATGTCATTTTTTGAATTTATATAGAAAACCAAATTTTACGTTGCAATCTTTTTATTAGATGTAAAGCATACTCATTTTATTTGTTAAATCATAAGTTATTACAAGTTCTTTATTTAAATTATGTTTGTCAAGAGGGAAATTGTATAAACGGTTAAAGATAAACCTAAAAGACGCTAATTTATATAAAGGAGGATGACATGATGAAAAAAGAATAACATTATCAGTAGCTGTAGATTTTCTATAAATTCTAATTTTTAAAAAGTTATTTAAATTTTTAATAGATAAGTCAAGAAAATTAGTAGCCTGCTGGATTCTTTTTTTTTAAATTTAATATTACGATGTAATTTGTTAAGCATTTTAAACAATGATTTAATTTGTGAATTTTTTTTAATACAATTTGTAATACTGAGTTCTATTTTGCGAATTTGTATTAAAAGGTAATAGATTTAATCAAATAAAATAAATACAACAATTAAATAATTAAAAAGAAATACAAAAACTAAAAAATGGAAATACGTCAAAATACATTAAAAAATCAAAATACGGTAGAAGAATAAAAAAGCAAGTTTCAAAAACGTAGAAGTACTTAAAACCACGTTTTACTGTAAAACAACTTATATAAAAACTAATTAAAGAACAAATAACAATTTTTGGGTTTAATGTTGTCAAAAATTTGTAGTAAAAATTGTTTAAACTTAGAGACAATTTTTAATTAAAGATTATTTATGTTATACATAAACAAACTAATAAAAAAAGATACCATCGAACTGTATGTGAGATATAAAACCCTGAAAATATAGCTAAGTGTTTTTGCCGAAATATCGCAAGAATATCAACTAAAAATAATCTACAAAAAAAAACAGAAATATGGGAAAAAGTCTTAAAAAAGTATGGAACAAATTTTTACAAAAATGAACAACAGACTCGAATATAAAAAACTAAAAAACTAATAAGAAGTACAACGGAAAAGCCGCTACAAGCATTAAATAAAATTATAAGAACAATATTACAAAAAAAAATTGTTTTCCGGCGATTACTAGGCTACTAAATTTTTTTTGTGTTAATTTGCAAAAACATGCGTAAATCAACTTTTTGTGTAGAATACTGTAACAAAAATAAAATTATCCAACGAAAAATTATCAAGAAGTTTTAGAAATTATTATTAATTAAGTTTTAGCTATTTTTGCACCAAAAGCATTATTAAACTGATTACGCCCAGAGAGCAATGTAAAGCAGTCCAAATGTTTTTGGCCCGAAGAATGTATGTTGCTCAATAGGCATGATCATCCAGTAACGCTAGTGGTGCATACAAAATTTTACAATCAATTAAATTTAAAAAAAAATTAAAAAGAAATGGAAAACTTCTTGCTATTTAAATTTAAACAAAAGTAAGAGGGCGTTATGAGAGGGCATTATGAATCCATAACGTGTTCTGATAACGCCCCAGTCGTTATGTATATATTTAGGTACCTCGTATCTTAAGCATTATGAGTAAATTACAGCAAAGTAAAAAATACAAGACTAAACAATAAGATGTATTTACGTAAACTGTACATAAAATATTTTGATAAAATAAAATGTTTATTATAATAAATAATTTCATACAATTTAACTATACACTAAAAATTTATACATTAATTGTTTTATACTTTAATTAAACTTGTCTATTTTAATTTAGTTTACTATCTTATTGTTTCATTTTATTAAACACGTTAGTAATTGTCATGACATTTATTTGATTAACGTTAACTCGTACATCAAAATAAATTCAATATGTTTTTGTATTATGTATTTTACATATTTTAAATTATTTTTATATAAGCGCAATTGTTAAAAAATATAAAACTAAAATTTAAAAAAAATATTTTTTAAATCATAAATGCAGATAAATCGACATTAAACAATCCTCTATTAGATATACACAAGTTAATTTTTCAGTTGCGTTTTGTAAAAAAAATTAACAATGACATTTGTCACATTAAAGTTAAAAACGCATTATAATACAAATTTAAATGTCAGACACATAAAAAAGTAAATATTTTTAACGAGCAAAAATACATAAATGTACAAAATTCTACTTTGGGAAATTTTTAAAAACATTTGATTAGTTGTTATCACAATCCAAAAAAAATAAATTTTTAATCGTTATTAAATTTAATATTCATTTAATTAACAAACATTTTATTAACCTACAATAAACGTTATATAGAAAATCCGTTAATATAATATCAACGCCAAAATGAATTTAAAAAATGTAAGTAACATAATATATTCAAACTTAATAAAAGTACAACATTTTTTATAAAATAATTATTTGTAATTATAAATTAATGTCAAACTGCTAAAATACTGTTTTTTTATACTTATTTAGTAAATGTCTATAACATAAGTGTTAGTTTGCGTGTATTTTATTGTATACAAAAATAATAAATAGTATGTCTGTTTTATATAGTTAATTTTATTATTATTAAATGATTTATAGATGTTTACTCAAAATAATTACAAAATATATTTTAGTAATTATCAAAGCATAGCCAATCTATTATAATTAAATAAAAATAATTTAGAAGTTTAGTGTAAATTTACCGTATTTTGTTGAACTGAATTCAGTTATGCAATAATACAAATGTGTATATTTAGTATTATTGTAAAATTTATTACTATTCTATTTATTACTTTACCTAAATAACTACCTACTAAATTTGTAACATAATTCGAATGTTTTTAAATCTGATTCTTTAGTTTACTCAATTCTCTGTATTTTTGGAGTAGCTCATTATTAGTGTTGATCATGCTATCTTTTGTTGCTTAATTACTATACAAACTACCAAATAAATTTTTGTTAAGTCTTATTGGATATATTAATAAGTAACATTTTACTTTGCTGTTTATTTTCATACTTCCTAAAAAATTTTAAATTTGTAATAAACATTGTAATGATCTATTAAAAAATTATGAAAAACAAAAGAAAAGTTTGACTTTAACTTATTAAGTAGTCGTTTTGTCTTCTTGGTGTGTGAACTAAAAATTCCTTACAACACTATCCAACATGCTTTTTTTGACTTTTAATTTTTTTATTAAAGATAATTTAACGTAAACACTTTATTTTCATCTGTATTAGTAATAATGTAAGATGGACTTTTTTGAGTTTAACTATGGAAACGCATCATACATGCATTGTATTAGTAACGTTGTTTATTTTCTGTTAATTAGAGTTATTTTGATAAAATGTACTTAAAAAAAGGTTCCAAAATTCCCGATAATATTCTAGAGCAGGCGGCATAACCGAACGCGAATTTATTACCAATAAAAACCAGGTCAAGATATTAACACGAATATTAATTTTTTACTGATTGAAATAAAAACTTTAAATGATGCTATTCTTCTAGTTTAATTTGTGAAAAGCTGTCTATGAAATTTTCCACATTAATAATAGTTTATTTTGGGTGCCTTTTTTAAATCATATTTTGTTTTTTTTGTTTACAAAAAAGCATAATAAAAAATATCGTTCATTGCACGTTCAGAAATACATTTTTTTGTGTTTCCATAACTTACCGTGTCAGGCAAAGCAAATTTGACACACGCGCATCCTTATTTCCAGACTCTTAATAAAATATACTACTTCACTATATATCTTCATGAAAAATACAATAATAGAATCAGTCAAAAATTAATTTATTACAGGTATAGACAAAGATAATGTAAAGAAGATGCAGCATTCCGTGTATAAAAAATCGTGTAATTTTTCGATGCTATCGACATCTATCATTGGCTTAAGAACTATTTTTTCGAGTTATAGAAATCTACACAATACTACTGTAGCGATATCACAAAGTTGTATTATTTAACATAAATATATACATTTAAGTTTCATAAATAAAACAATTATTCCAATCTAGAATAGAACTTATTCGTATAAAAATTCTCAACAAAATCAGCATAAGGTACATTAAAAAAATTTATAGACAACATTGCAAAGATTGTATTGTTGATGACAAAAAAACTAAATATAGTTATAAACAATGCGCAGGATTTATTTAAATAACTAGTTTTGAGTTGGTAATACGTAAATTCTATTAAAAAATCAAAGCTTCTTATTAATCAAATGATTTCTATCTAAACAATTAATTTAAGTATTAGTGGCAATTTGTTTAAATTGTTTTCAATCAAGAAATTTTAGAATACTGGCAAAAATGAAAAAATTATCGCTATGAACTTGATTAATAAAATAGTATTTTAGCTTAAAAAAAAAGGAACCGTCATCTTCATACACAATTAAATCAGAGTCTACTGTAACGTTTATTATTACTAACTAATTCATTTATTTATACTAAAAATACGTACACGTTTATAACTAACCGAATTAATTAAACCTAAAGATATTTAATAAAAGCACTTACACTAATTTATATCGCACTATCACTTACACAAAGAAAAAGTCGGCGAATCACTTCTATTTATCTAATCACTTACATTTGTTTACTTTAAAGTCACGTACAAGGTTATACTCTATATATTTATCTCGACCACACGCGTTTATTACTTATTTACTTAAACTTGAATAATCTTCTTAACACTGCCGTCTTCACATTACTAGAACACTGCTCTATGATTTGTTTGCACCGCATTTATACGTTTTGGCAAATTTTTGGTGAATCTTCCACATCATTCTGGAAATAAATTCTCGCAAAAGTTTTCGTACGTTTCACTAGGATAAAATAAAACGGCAACAAGAATTGTAAGTATGATTTAATATGCGCTTTAAAAGATACTCAGCAAAATAACCATTATCTTTTTATTACTAAGTACGATGCTGAAATTGAAGTTGATGGAGTTTAAGTTCTGAATAAAGAATGGTGTGTAAGGCAGGCGATAAATTAAAAAACACCTTGCACTCCTAGAAAATTTTTTTGAATTCTTGCTTTTAATTAATCTAAATTGAATATTATGAATTACCCTTTTGTGTTTCTTAATAATATTTTGTAATTTTTTTGTTATTTTACTCACTTGATAAATGTTGGTATCGAATTCTACAAATTACAAGTGTAAAATCATTTATACTGAAACGGACCGACAGTGTGAGAACGTTATAAAATAAAGCCGAATTAACCACATATGTCCAGAAAAAAAACTATTTGTTATCAGTGAATCGAGACGAAGGTGACAAGTTAATCCGTTAACATACAACCACCATATTCTGCAGGCTAATATGTTGATTCGTTCCACCGTCGGTGGGAATAAGTCTTAAGAAATGAAGCAAATCATTTCAATATGGAAAATCGGGCGGTTTCGATTTAGGCATGGTTTACAAGAACAACAGTTTCAGATGCCTGGTATAATATTACAAAAGCGACAAAGCGACTCTTGACCGAAAAAGGCCGCAATGATCATCAAAAAGAACTCGACCGAAACGCACATGTTCGACTAAACCCCTAATTTATGTTCAGATTATGAAATACGTTTAAGCAAGATGATAATTTATTAAGTCTAATTTTTCAATTTTTATAAGTAAAACTATCAGTAATCACTAGTTTAAGTCATAAACGCTTTCAATGTAAAGAACGAAACTATGTAAAACAAAATTTGAGTAAAAATTTTAAAGATTGAAATTGTATAAACAGGCAACCAATTGTAAAAATTATTAGCGTTATAGATGGGTTAAGATTGAACCTATGATCTATGTTAAAGTAAAGTTTAACTATTTAATGCATGTTTATAGTCAGTAGCGCCTTAGTTCATTATTAATTACAAAGCAAGTTGCGAAATCGGTAAAATTTAGTCCAGTTGAAACACCCAGCGTCATCTAGTACCAACGTGGTAATAGCTTAATGGTAGAAAAAGGGGTAACGCCGCCTTCGAGAGAATGAGTAAAGGAGAAAAGCCAATTGGCAAATTTGGTACTGAGAGGGTTTAAAAACTTACCCAATCAAAAAAGGCGATTTTAGAAATAAGTCAAAATTGCGCACAAGGAAGGAGGAAAAAGTTTTAAACAAAAGTTTTAAAAACCCTAACGCGAAGAAAAACAGGAGATTGATTGATATTGATTGATTGATTGAGTCGATTGCGGACCGCATACGGGAGTTTCTTTTGATCACGTCTCGCGAAAAGAGTTACTTACTTAACTTAACTGAATTAACTACGGGCTTTAATTTAAACCTTTTCGGTGTGTAAAGGGTTATAATTTAGTGTTCAGAGATGTTTGTAGAAAAATTTGTTTAACTTCAATTTTATTTTTATGTCATATAGATTTTCACTTAAATTTTACGCTTCGGATCGTTTAACATATGTCTGTTAAGTGACACATTATTAAGTGAGCGTTAACGTGCGTCCAGTCAAGACCTAAAAAGTCGCGGTACCTGGTCTACAATTAAGGAATAGGCGCCATATAAAAGGTCAGAAATTAAGTTAAATTTATTTGAATGTGCATTTATAAGTTTATTTGATTATTGTACGAGAGATGCGTTGAATTGAGATACTGTCTAACGCGATAAAATTGAGAATAATTATCTAACATCAATCTTAACATTTAAACATTTGTTTTCTGTTGTAAACGGCGAGAGCAAGTTTAATATAATTTTGTTTTGTTTGTTTTGTCTTTGGCAATTGACGTGTTGCTTTTAAAATGTGTTTTATTTCTTATGCGCCGAAAGTTTACGCTGAGAACACCTAAAGAATTGAGTCCAAACATTAATTATTGCGCGTCGCGATATGTTTTATTGCGAGTCCAGTTTGCTATAAGTCTTCTTTAGATATGACAGGGACAGGGTATCGCGAACGCGACAAACTGTTGAAAAAGTCCAGTTTGTAAACTGTGGAGCAAATTTCCAAAGGTGAAATCTCCACTTTGAAACATTTACATCTGAAAGGGTGTGGCAACATAGCTCGAATCGTGTCATAATCTCAGAAGCAGAGGCTCTGTGAACCGCTATAAAACTCGGGTAAAATCTATTTTGTAATTGTTTGTTCTTGTTGCGTTCGAAATGCGCGCCAACGAATTAGAATATTGAGAAGCAATTGCCAGGGATCACGCGGTATAAATTGTTTATCTAATTATCTACCATATCTAATCAAGATCTGGCTAAATTTCTGGTAGTTCCATTTTTGCTCTAACACTTATTGTAATTAGAAAATTGTTTCCGTTATAAGAAAGCTCTCAACCACGACAAAGTCAGCAAAAGAATGACAGTCAACGGACGTGAATCTCAATTGTTCGACCTTTCCTCGCCTAATATACTTGTGAAAACAATTTTATTTATTTGAGCTTTAAGAATGTGACATTCGGTCTTAAAAAGATTTCAATGTGTCAAATAAAGTTAAATTTTTTTACTTGCTTTTTGTTTCTTACCGTACATCGCTTGGAAAAAAGAACCTAAGTGTTACTAGCACAACCCCAAATATTCCCTAATACCAGGTTTAAAATACCAAAAGCTTTAATTTAAGAAAGTAAATTAAACTAGACGATCACACGCCACTGGAATAATTTATCCAGGTAAGAGAATTTTAGTCACTAATTGAACTCGAAAAAATTTTAACATAATTACGCAGTTTCGCTTCATTGCCTTTTAAATTTATTATCTTGTCCGCAAGATGTCTTCAAAAAATAAAACGGTCCGTTACAATACCTACAATGTCATTACTTATCTGATTGTTGCAAAGTGCCTGCCACTTTATCGGTAGTTATTTTGGTACTCGTAAGCCTTGCAGCACACTAAACAAAAGGGACAATTTTGCTATACGTTTTTGCAGTGTACTACCGCACACATAATTTCTTTATGTGCTAAATGGTTTAAGTTTTAAATCTTTGATGCCCCATTTTACATACCCCGATGGTCTTTACTTCTGGGTAAAGTAAATTGATTGTGAAGGGAAAGACAAAGCAATCGATATAGAAGATTATTGAATTGATAACCTATCAATTTGCATTATCTATTGAAACGTACATTATTCACTGTCTTTTAATTAATTTTACACCAACAAAATCACAAATACAATAAAATTTTACAAAGTTTATTATTTGTGGTTAACAAAAAAGTTAATACAGCAAAATAAATGCTGAACAATCATTGAAAGGTTTTTATCTTAGCTTTAAATAATCACAAATGTCAAAATAATTCTTAGGCCAATCATAGATGGCTCAGAAAATTATGTTGTACACAAAATTCGTATGAAACAAATACCTCCTAAATATCGATCTTGAGGTAATGGTACTACACCTAACTGACATAATTAATTGAAACTAGCAAAATTGTACTTGGAAATTCACTCTGATGTATTTCCACAAGTGTACTGACATATATCTAACGCTTTTATTACTATTTTGTTGTAGATACATATAAAACTGTTGTGGTCAACGCTTACCAACTTACTACAATGTCTATAGTATCAATTGGTTAAATATTATACGTGGGTCGTTAACCACGAGATAGCGTCGACCACAACAAAACAGTAATAAAAGCTATAAAAATATTTCAGTACAATTGTAGAAATACGTCAGACAGTTTTTCCCAGTGCTGATGATCCCCAAAAGGATGAAACCGCCGTACACTGGTTCTCTCTAGTGGTAATGTTTGAAATTGTGCTAATATAGTTACTTACACTATATATTTGTTGGTGAATTATAATCGTGTCTTTTCGATGCAATTTCTGAATTGCGCGGTTATTAAATCCAACTACTAACTTAGAACGATCTCTATAGCACCAATTGGTTTTCATTTTAGTAAGTATAGTGTCCAGAAAAATATTGGTAATGTTATTTTAAAAAAAAATCAATAGTTTAAAACTTACTTTTGTAAACTTTTTTAGTAGGTTTATAGAATAAAATTTAATTAAAGTATTTATTGCAACGGTAGATAAATGTGTTATTACCGATTTCTAATCATTAAGATAATAATAATGCGCATTAAACCTCTGAGAAAAATCAAAAATAATCGTTTTTATATGTATTTTAAAAGTAACTTAAAATGCAAGAAACAAAACTTGAAAATTTTATGAACAAAAATGGAACAGATGTCTACACGCTTAGAAGTATCACACGCCTTTTTGTGTCAATTATTCCTTAGTACATTTGAAAGTAATAAAATAATCAATAATGTTAACGCATTCTTTTGATTTTGTTTATAAACAGTTTTCTATCAAATTTTTAAATAATTGAAAGTAAATTTCACAAAAAATTAATTATAATCATTTTAAAACGTAACTAACAAAACTAAACTATATTTTTTTGTAAACAGTAGCTATATTTAAAAAAAATTAAATAGCTTTATTTATCTAGTTTATTAATAAAAAAGTAATTATTTAACATATGTCTGTTAAAACAATTTGACTCATATTGTAGAGCCTGCTGTTTTGTTATAATAAAAGAAATTTTAGGTCATCTCTTATAACTGTATCGTAAAGACAAACTAACGCGCCTTCCAATAAGTGTGCGTATCTTTATAAGAACTAATGAATGTAATATAACTTTTGCGAAAATTGTTGCGGTTCTTTGTGTATAAACGTTATCATAAACATGAACTTCTTGTTTAACGTATTCGACAAACAAATTTAACGCAGAAGACAGTTTAATTTGGTTGACATTGATCACATTTGTGTGATTTTTGTCAACTACATAATTAATATTTGCAATAATATATATTTTTAAAAAAAATTAAATTTTTCATTTTTAACTTAAATAAAATAAAAAAAAATAAAATTTTAATTTTACAGTAGAATTCTAATGATTTGAAGTTACTTTAAATGATATCGTTTAAATTGTTACTAAGAAAAGTTGTTTAGAATGATGAAATATAGCTCTGTAATGTATATACCATATAAAGTCTTTTTATTAAACCGTTGTTTAGATTCAACGACATATTTTTTTTACAAATCTACAAAGTGTAATATTTACATTATTCTACAATTAATTATTTATTTAACATTGCTTGAGAGTAAAACAGATCTTTGAGGCAACTACATAAACAAATCTAGTATAGTAAAGTCGGTCGATTTTAGAGGCCACGCAATCGGATCATTCCTAGCTTTCTTTTTTTTCAAACATTAAACTACTCTATAAAGTAAGGTGCAATATTGCCAGAACAATATAAAATAACACACCACATAGACACGTTTTGGTAAGTTTGGATGTTCTGTAGACCAGTAACGACACTTTTAACGCCGTTTGTAGTAAAAGTTGATTTATTTAAAAAATAATGTGTTTTTATAAGAAAAAAATTGTTTTTTAATACGTTTTTTCCCCATAGTAAAACAAAAGCATAATCTCCAATCTGCATCACCTGCTTCGATATTGTGTACAAATTTTGGTTTGAAATTTGGTTTGGTTTGAGTTGGTTAGACTTGTAAATTTTTTGCAATTGCAATTTACTAACATTAAGATTACGTAAACGTGTTTTCTATAATTGTCTGGTATGTTTTTTATTAATCCATAGCGACAATAGTTGCCGTATTATTTTTGTCATATTTGTTTTTCATTCTTGACGTTAAAAACACTACCAGTTGCAAGAAAATTTTTAGTTATTCGGATGACCGTTAAACATATAAGATTGATGTTGACAGTACTTCAAATAATTGTGACTTTTTATATTTTACTTTGGTTTTGAATAAAATTTTTTTTTTTATTATTTTAAAAGTTATTATTAAGGTAATTTATTCAAATCCTGTTTATATTAGTAATCAGTAGTCGATATTTTATTATTAGACTTAAGGCTACGATGCGGAATCAGATTTTAGTACTTCTTCCGATTCAGACAAATCTCAATTCTTTTTTCTTCTGAACCAACTACCTTTGATAGCCGTGACTCAGAAAAAGGTCTTAGAAGAAAATTACATAGAGTAACTATATTTATAGAGACTGTGAAGTATTATGACTAAGAGTTCAAATAACATTTTAGATTGAACCGTTTAACTAATGAAATCATAGTAAGTAGGTATTTCCATTTACCAATAATTAAACTGCAGTTAACTTAGATACCTAGATTTTAGATATGATAAACTTTGAACATGTTTTACCGCAACATAAATTCGAGAGAGAAAAAATAGATACATTTTTTTTTAATTAACTTGGTATCTTTGTAATATCAAAACATTTGTAATATTACAAAAATATTCGATCTTAAATGTAATGCTACAATACTCCAGCAATTTTCTTTATTATACTTTAAAAAGTCAGAAATTTTAAATTGCTTCCATAATCATAAAATTATTATTAAGTTTTATTATAAAAACAAACCAAAAATGTCCACGAACCGATCATAAACCTCATTATTATAACGTGAATAACGGAAACTAATAAATTTATAATTTCAAATTTTACACCTTAAAAATAAATTGTTGTACTGTAAATGTGTTGTTTGACAAGACAACGTTCTCTAAAACCAATTCATCGTTTGTCAACTAGGACTATACTGGGTGTGTATAAACTGACAAAAAAGCTACACGTTGCGATATTTTTCGTTCAATTCTGAATCAAAAATTCTAATGTTGTCTTTAGGAACCACTTAAAAGAAACATACATTTGTCAACACTGTAAAGTAACAAACGACTGTAACACCTGCCGTTGCTATTTTCTTTATTTCAATCTCCAAAAACATTTTACTCGTCATTGGTAGCACGTTTTAAATTTTACACATTACGCAAAATATGATTTTATCGTTAATTTTTTTATTATCAGAATAATTCCTAGGTACATACAACTAATAATGTTAATTTAGAATGTATTTTCTAAGAGGATTTTTTAATTTTATCTGATAGTAAATCAATTACACTAATCCTTACAAAATTATTCGAATTGAAATCCATCGCATAAATGCAACCTTCGAAGTATCATCTGGATTACTCCTTTAAGTCTTTCTGATGTAATTTTAATACAACTACGTTAATTCTTTTTGTAACTTAGTCAGCGTTTTGATAAGGTGTTACATACATTCTTTCTTTAATAAAACTCTAAACAAAAAAAATTAGGGATTGATATCGGGAGATCTAGCAGGCCATAGGATGGAACCATTACGACCAATCCATCTATTCAAGAATGAATTATGAATGAAGCAGGTTTTTTTGTAGAGCGAAGTGAACGGTATTGTTACTGCGCATATTTAATGTTGAAGCTAACTGTCGGGTACTAAGCGAAGGATCTTCGTGTACAGCGTATAGAATTTATTCTTCTAGTTGTATTGCACGTTTTTGTTTTGGTCGATCAGCATTAGCGTTTCTCGTTATAAACGAACCAGTTTCTTGAAACCGTTGATCCAATTTTAAAAATGTATTTCTTCTAGGTTCTCTTTGATTTGGAAAACCCATACTCGTTTGCGGTCACGTTAGCATTTTTATTACAGAAACCATATATCAGGTACATCTCCGTATATTCATTGAACGTAAAAACCATTATGAGTGAACAAAACAATAACAAAGAACCCAAAATACATAGAACCACAAGAACTAATCAAACGTATACAAAAAGTTACGAAAAGCAAAACTTTAGACTCGACTTAAAATAAAATACTAAAAATGATCTTAAAATGTAGCTAAAGACATGAGTAATACAATATAATTAATAAAACTAAAAGTATACTAAATAGAAATATAAATAAAAGTTTTTCAAAATAACATAAAAATAGGTGTTTAAAATTATAAGTAATTCTAGACTTACACTACCAAAATTAAAAACAAACCCATATTATAGTTAATAATAATGTTTCTTTGAAAAAGCATAATACAAGCTTTAACTTTCAAATATATCGACGTTAATTTCGAAACTGATTCAAACAAAGAGAATTAATCTGAACTGGTCCGTACAAAAAATTATGCATAAAATAAAACAAATGCCTTATATCATAATCCTTGCGCAGATCTTAAAATTTTACGTACAATTGCAATAGATAAAAATTTTATGCAGTGAAACAATTTATAAATCAAACTAAAAATATCGACATTTTGCTTTCTTTGTTTTTTTTTTGTTTATTTTATTGCTCTTTTTATTATTTTTAAAATATATTACTAATTACAGCCAGATTTTGTCAAAACTCAGCTGTCTGTATTATTGAGTTACAAGTAAGTAAAATATTTCTTGTGATTTATTTTGCTACAATTCAAGCTTGATTTCAGCATGTTTGATGCTAAATTACTGTTGCATCTTCGGCTACTAAAACATGCACGTATCCTAAGAGATTTCAGTGGCGGCTGGTCCATAAGAGCTCTAGGGCGCGAGCCTCCCAGACGTTTATTAAAACAAAAAAACCGTACAAATTATTATAAAAAAATTGTCTCAAGTAGGTTTACTAATATCAAATCTCAATTCTTACAGAACAATAATCCGTGATTTCCCACTGAAAGTAGTAAATTAAAGAAAAACGTCAAAAAAATTTCTTAAACAAACAGATAAAAAGTGTATGTGTTTATTATTTTTGAATTCACTAAACAACAGACAAATGTATCTGTACCAGGTGCACACATATATTGTAAGTAACTTAAAGATAGTTTTAAAGTATAAAATGTAATCCATGACAAACAAATATTAAATTTTAAACCAAAAATTTAGAAACAATTTTCTATATTAAATGTCAATATAAACACACATAATTCTTTAATTACAACCAAATTATGTTATCTTTGTAACATCTTTTTGTCAAGAAATAATCTGTAAAAATCGACACGACTAAAGTCCATGTATCATGCACAATAATAAGCATTAGTATTATCTCGATAAATCAATAAGATAAAGACGAAGCCAAGAAAAGGTTGAAATAACATCTCTCGGAAGGTCAAATCCAAATTTGAAATAAATCAAGTAGATAAAACTGCAAAACGTAATTCTTTAGACGGCATTTTTCTAGTGCGGTTTATAATAAAAATAAGTAGGTATGTGGATATGATACGATAAATTCCTTGTTTTGTTTTTCATGTTCATTGTTATATTCCGAAGGAGCCAATAAAACTAACGAAGTTTTGATTTAAGTACAAACTTGAAACATTAAATGAGAAAATTAAAAAACATAATGTTTTAATGATTTCTAAAAACGTTCAGACTATCTACAAGCATTTTGAAAAATGCAGCCTACCTTAAACCCGACTTCACGAGCCGCCACTGGAATGTTTATTCGTATTTCAACAAAATAAAATTATAAAGGTAATAGGTAAATTACCTTGAATAATTTACTTTTTTTATAAAAGCAATCGTATCAATACCGTTACTCAAGCAACAGGAGTTTCACGAGCTACTGTAATACGTATTGTGAGAGAAAACAAGTTAATTAAAATTGGCAAACAAAATACATTTAAATCGCCAAAAAAAAAAGAGTTTTATAAGACACATCCTAAATTTTTTTTTATTTACTCTATATTCTATTGTTATTGAAATAAATAGAAACATTTCCTTTGGATTATCTATGGTAAAAAATCATAATTTTTGAACTTGAATTGAAAGTTAAATATTTATTTCTTTTAGATGGCAAAAAATCACTGACAATTGTCTTTTGTTAATGAAACGTCATTATAAGCAAAATTTAGAGGTATCATACATATTAAAAACATTATTATGTTTTTAAAACATAAAACGGATCATAAGGAATATCTTGTTTAATAATAATAAACACTGCATCCAAAAAATACAAAAAATGAAGTGTAATTGGGCACCACCGCAAGTTCTAGCTTTGTTTCATCTGAGCATTTCACCGTTTCGTTACATGAACCTTCGAATCAAGCATTCTATAAGTGTTTTCAACACAAAAAAAAACTAATTATAGCAAAAATTATTTTATTTTGGCAAGATTAAAATTTAAATAATTTTAGTTTTTATCTGTCCATTTTTCAATACATACTTAAACATTTTAAGCGTTCTAGTTTTTGAAATTCGTTTAAAACAATTTTAATTGATTTATTGTTTACGTTCTAACAATAAAAATTAACAAAATTAGTTTACACTGAAATGTAACAAAAAAGGTGTAATTAAATTAATTTTGTCTACCGTCTGTTATAATTATCATTTGCTTGTTTTCCTTCTTCTAATTGAAGTTCTGAGGCATTCATTAATTTCGTCTTATTTTTAATTATAACACTTTTGGTAAGACGTTAATCAACTTAAACCAAAATTTGACATAATAATAGTGTAATTAACTTAATATTTAGAATAAAGTACAGTACTTATAAATTAGTTGTAGAACAAACAAAAATAATGTATTACACAGGTATAAAATTAACGTTTTCTACCGCTACAGCTATTTACATTAAAAATAACCATGTAATGTATACGTTATTAATGTACAAAATGCGTAGTTTCTAAATTTTACTTTAAACGTTGTATTAATAATTATTCATCAGAATCACCTAACGAAATAAAAAATAAAATTACAAAACGTTATGAGGAAAGAACACGCCTCTACATAGTTTGTGTAAATACTGCAAAATTACATATTGCCTTTCTAATTTATCATTTTTTAATTTTCAGTGCTATTGCGTGATTGCGTGCATGCAAAATACTTTATTAGTTAATCTTTTTGCTTTATACATTTGATTAGTAAATTGACCAATTGCAAATATTTATGATTTATTTGTTCTATCTATAGTTGTGCGTTCATTTTAATTAAGCATTGTTTAAAAATAACTTGATGTGTGTATTTGTTATTGTATACAATTATGCTCTATTAATTTAGTCAAGTGGAAGCTATTTAAACTGTATTGATGTCATTTAAAAGAGATACTCAATATTTTTAGTGAATTAAAATTACTGGCAGGTTTAGTTTTTATAAAACTGATTTTCCAAGTCTAAACTATAAGACATGAAACCAAAATCAAGTTGTTACAATTGCAATAAGTGTAGGTAATGTCAATTTTTATTTTGTAAGGTTTGGTATATCAATAACTATTGTTTGTATTTGTTGCGCAAAATGTAACTTGCTTCTTCTAAATATATAATAGACTGTAGAAATTAAATTTATTGCTTTACGTTCTTAAATATTACCTAAGTTGTTAAACTTTGTTAAGTACGGAACCAATATAAATGCTAATACCAACATAAGAGTAGGTGTACGTACCGTCAGTAAATGCTTAGCAGCAGATATTATATTATCGTTTTTCTTTAACAAACTTTATTTAATTTTCCTACGCTACGCATTTACTTACAGTGATATTGCTTTTCGAGCAGTTAAAATTAAAGTTTATAAAAAAATTTAGAAATAAGTTAAAATTTATTGATTGTAAATATTTAAACATAGAAATACATTTTTATACTATATTATATTTTTTATTATTAGGTATTATCGAAGACGCGTAGTGTAGTTGAAAGTAATAAATTATTTTATACTCAGATTTAATTATTTATGTTAAACAACGCGGGAAAAATACGTAATAAAAGAAACTAAGCAATACTGTTTGCTAAAGCACAATCAGCTAACGAATACAAACATAAATTTTAGTTATAAAGACAAGGATCGTTTTCGTTAAGAATGATCAATTTGTGAAATAAAATATACTTATGTTTTCCGCAAACTCAACGTAATTGCTAACGGTGTGACAAAAGCTTAAAGATTTATAAGTTATACTTTGAATTAAAAAAATTATATCAAAAAATAAGGGTACAGTATCACATATTTACGTATTTATACATTTACGACTTGTGCGAGAACAAATGATAAATATTCCAGAACAAAACTTTGAAGCAATGTGCATTTTTATATTTCTCAAATATATTTATTAAAACAATAAGGTTTTTAAGCTTAAAAATTGTTAAGTCGGTGTTTTTGTTAAATTTCAACATTAAAATTATATCTGCAATCACTACTTATTAAGGTTGATACAAAAAAGCATATTCACAACAACAATTGTGTACAAATAACAATGCGTTTTCTTAGATTCTTGTAGATTACAAGTAAACAAATGAATAACGCTTAAATAAGTAATAATATATGAGTTAGATATTAAATAATACATTACTTTTTTATACATTTTGTTAAATAAAATTAATCGGGGTGTTAAATTTTTCTAATAATTTTATAAAAAGATTTTTGTGCGAATACTAAAAAAACAATTAGATAAAGTTCTAATTAATGTCTGTTTTTTATTGTTTGCAGAATTGTAACGAGTCCAAAATTGTATCCAAAATTTTTAATTAAAGTGTCCTGCTACAGTAAAGTTTAATTTGCTACTATTTTATTATATGTTATACACGTCGTTCTATGAAATTACACTTCTCAAGTTTGTGTTTGATTTCCCAAGTCTAATTTCAAAGCAATTAATCTAAACTTTGTACTTTCTCGTATTTTATTAAACTTTTGATTTAAATTTTTACGCACTAATTGTAATTTAAAAAAACCTATTTATCGTAATTGGATTTATCAATGTTATTTAAAACTTTGTAACTAATAAAGGTGTTGCAAAAGTGAAGATGGGGTATCTTTCCACTATATAGAAAATATTACAGTTATTTAAACGTAATTTAAAATGTTTATTAAGTTAAAACTACTACTGTTATATACTGAATTCATATTGACATATTGTACAACTTGTAGGTTTAGTTCTTACAAGTACTTTCGATTGCACAAAATTGCGGTTTGACATTCTGTTTTTTTGAAAAAACGGATACACGGAAAAAATTGTAAGGGTATTTATTACAATTCAGTAATTTTTTATTACAAATAGTAATACACATAGTAATAATAACAACTTATATGAATTACTGATACATTTTTGTAATACTGATTTTCTAGTAATTTTTGTTTACTTTTGCAGATTTATGCACTACAACTTTTCTCTTAGAATTTACAATAAATTTCTTGAAAATAATGGTATGTACTTGTAGAGATTACTTTAGTAAATATTGTTAAAATATTGCAAAAATTGTTACTACAATTTTGTAGCACATTTCTTAACAAAATTGCGTACTTCAGCTCGGAAAATTGTAATAATATGATAACGTTGAACACTCTACAATTTTCAACTTTCCTTGTAAGTGTTTTATCATCAATTGCCGACATTCGTGTAATATTCTTAAACATTTTACAAAATCTGCAAGGAACAGTGGCGTAACGCAAAACCGAATCCCCCCCCCGCGCAACACAAATTTTGGGTCCCTTTGCCCCGCTTCCACCCTGACCAAATGTAATATGCAAAAAAAATCATTATTTTTTTTCGTTTTTGTACATCCTTTTATATATACACCTTTTCAAAGGTATGAAAGTAAACTTTTATAAAGAAAATAAAAAACTTACCTTAAACAATAATGATGTGACTTCACGTCAATATAAACTGTAGTCTAATATACTTTAAAAAAATTTAATTATTGAAGTCCGTAGCTTTTTTTTTGCAAAATCATTTATTAATTTATCCATCCCTAATTTTTTTGCTTTTTCTTGTTCAATAGTAATGATAGACGCTGTTTTGACATTGTATTGCGTAAATAATTCTTTATTAATTTTAGCTTAGAAAATTACCTTTCTGCTGTTGCCACAGTAACTGGTAGAGTCAAAAATGATAATATCGCATTACATATGTCAGGTAAACTTAAAATATTCATTCGTAACATTCATACTCTCCAAAAGATTTTTTCTACGACTAACAAATAATACGATACATTGTATGTTTAATTGCGATTAGGCAACGTTGTGCATTGTGATTGTCTAATTTCATTTCCGTACAGGTCAAAGTCATTTCCGTACAGGTCAAACCCATTAACGTATAGGATAATGAATTATAAGAACATGATTTAGAAAACTTTTAACAAATATTTGATGCATCACAAATTATAAAATTGGAAAACGAAATCAATGAGTATTGCACTACTTTTACCTATAGCGTAAAAAGAGTGATTTATAAATTACATATTTTAGGTTATATTTGTAAACTTTGACATTTAGTGGTGACTTTCTTGTAATGAATATATTTTAGAAGTATAAGGTAATTAGAATAAGTAAAAACTTTTAATTTACAACCTAGCTACTTGAGTTTTCTTTTGATGGGAAGGAAATGTTAACAGTAATTTATCGGACTTTTGATTTTGCAGTGTTGTAAACAGATTTGGTAATCCAATGCTTGAAATAAAATTATTCATTCCAGTTTTTTGAACTGCATGACAATTCAGAAGTAACCAATTATCTTTTGGTGTTCATCGATAGTTGCAAGATACCAAAATGTTTCTTTCACACATGCCTAATATCTGTTTGTTATTATTTATCCTTATATTAATGCAGTTTTCATAAGTATTTATGTATACTTTCACCACATATTATATTTTAATCTTATAAAAATAATCTATTTATTATTATTATTATTATTGCTACCTTGTTAAAAATTTAATCACAACACTTTGGACTTACGTTATAATAAATAACACAATATAAACATAGATACAATCAATCGTGACAAGACTAATTCAAACCACTGGTTTATACATTGAAAAAATTTGATATTTAGATGTAATTATAAGCAAAAGGACTTAATCACTTGTTTTCTTCTACAATGTGTTTTGTTAACAATTCATTTCTCATATTTAAACTAATTTTGCAGTAAAGATTATTGTAGCACATTAGATCCATTGCAATAATTAAATATCTTGCATTTTCTAAAAAGAAATTTTTTCAATTTTTTAGCAGCAATGTTCTTACTACCTTCTTGTTCGTAAACCTTTATTCCTAAGAATAACAATTATTAGTTACGAATTATCTTTAAACATTTACAAATTTACCTTATTTGCTTTGTAAGTCACATCCACATGTTATTCGGTTGAAGCTTCTAGGAAAAACTATCCCATATCAACATTTGTCGGAACTTGACGACATTGTCAACGATTCAGGCTTCGACATGAATAGATTTCTTTTATTTACTGGCTGCAAAACCAACATCTTGTCATTGAATTATTAGTTCTTATTAAACTAATGCAGCTCATTCATATTAGGTTATGCTTAAAATTAATATATTTAAAAAAATTCAAATACTAAGAGATTTAAAGTTAACTAAAATTACATGTTATTAGAACAAGTAAATTATACTCACCATTTCTTTAACTAAAAATGAGTAAAAAACAAGAGTTTCATAATGAATAACAGATAACTAATAGTATAAACGCTGTCAAGTTGATATAAAATAAATACAAGTTTTGACATAATTTTTTTATTTTTATTTTAGGTAGTACCAATACAAATTTTTAAATTAGTTTATTTATTTTCTGCATTATTTTTTTTCGTAAAATTCTGTTTAATTTTGATTACTAATTAAATATAGAGTCGTAGAAAAAGTATAGTGTATAATTCGTAAGGAATGTGTATTGCCAACTCGTACGAATTGCTAACCTCGCCTTCAGCTCGGTTGCAAATTTTCATACTCGTTGGCAATGACAACCATTCCTTACTCATTATACAATATTCTATTTTAACTGAGCTGTAATAATGTCTATACTGACTTTATATACTTCTACCTCAAATCGTCGTTCGGTATTTTGCAGTCTTTCGTCGGTGCTGAGTTCTTCAAAAAATTTCCTTAGTTTCTTATTTCTTCAAACTGTGGCGTAATAATCCATCTTCTTGCTACGACACTTGCTGTTTCTTTTATATTTGTAAAATTATGACGAAGATTTTATATAGTAGTATAACTAGATTTTAGCATCCTTATAGCATTTTCCAAATTTATTTCTTTTGATTGTAATGTTTTTGACGTTAAATTTATACATTCTAATATTTTGCATTGAAAAACGAGTCTAATTTTTTAATGTGATTTTAATGGTCATTGCTTCCTGTTTTTCTTCTTGTTTAGTGCTAACAAGTAAAATATTTGATAGTACTTTTAGAATTTTTGTATAATTATATCGAATTGATATTACTAAATCGAATCTAGATGACCATCTTGTTATGCATAATGATGTTAAAGTTAACTTAATTTCTTTGTTATTCTGTATTATCTTCAAATCACTCCACCTCTTAATGCTGTGTCCAATAAATGTGTAAATGTGTCATAAAATTTTCTTATGAATGGCACATTAATGCAAGCATCATTCATAACAAGATTCAAATTATGGACAGCACAGTGAATGTATCTTACTGTTGGTTGCTTAACCCCCCATATGCTCCACTCACGTTAACTGCGCCATTGTATCCTTGTCCTCTACATTTTTCTATGTCAATGTTTAATGTATTCAGAAAATTTATAACATCGTTTTCTAAACTTTTGGCTGTCTGGTTTGTTACTTTACTAAATTCCAAGAACGATTCATTAATTTTAATGTTATTTGGTTCTTTATTTTCGTCTAGCTTAATTTTTACGTACCTAATTATTGTAAACTTAACTGAACTTTTTTTGATATGTTTTGTGTCGTATCTAGAATAATAGTGAAAAAAGATCATTCTTAAATATTTTTAACAATATTGTCTCTCATTCTGGAAGCGCAGTTTAGTGACTTCTTCCTTATAATTGTAATCTAATAACACATCAATCGTTTTTTGGTTCCATATGTCAAGTGTGCGACATGCATGACTATGAACAACATAATTTTCATGCTCTTTAATTTTTTTTATATGCTTTGCCAGTCATTCACCCTTTTACACCAGACTTCTTTAAAATTAATGTTATTCCTATCAGCAAAAAGTCAACATACCTGACAGTAGGCAACATCTAAATGCGTCGAATAACAAAACTATTTGCCCCGTTTTACAAGTATAACAGTAATACGATGCAGAAAAACTCCTCCCCTTGATATCCTTTTTGAAATTCTCTTTTGGTTGGCACGGCCCTACGGTGAAAAAATAAAATTTCTTTTTTCTAAATTCCTTATCAACTGACATGTGCAAAAAATGCCAGATCGCTACTAACTTGCTCTACTTTTAACTCTTCACAAGTTTCTTCGTATTCTACAGCAAGCTTTACAGATTTATTTCTGCTATCACATAAACCTGTGATTCCAGTTTCTCGGGATTGTTCAGGGTCGATGGATGTACTTGCATTTGCACTAACGTTTTCACTTGCACTTGAGAAAAAACTGTTTAACTTCGCGGATTTAGTATTTATTGTGTCTTCCTTTTCTATGCGAAGTTTCCGTTTTTGAGCACCACTTAAAACATTTTTCTTTATTCCACTCAATTTTACAGAAGCGATAATCGTGGACGCGGCGCACAAGTTTTTAACTTTACTTTGTTCGTTCAATATTTAAGCCGAACTGCTGCTGAACAACTTAAACAAAAACCAAAAGCTGCATACCGGTTAGTATTCAGCCAGACTTTTTTTTTCAAAAGATTAGATACCTAGTAAAAACTTTTTTTACTTAAATTTTTCCCATGAAACTCGCCCTTAAAGCGTTTTAGAAAAGGTTTTTTTTTATAAAACAATTATTAGTTTTCGGTAATCTAATATGTGTAACTAGATAGTTTTTGAATCAATAAATTGCAAACAAAATAAGTAATTGCAACTAAGAGAAATAAATATTACCATTTACACAACGCCGGCTACATATACAATGCTGTTCTGCAGTATCTATTATGCCATATGGAATGAGACTTTTTTAAGAATTGTAAATTTTTAGTTGTATTCTTTAACTTTTAAATAATTTACAGAAAATGTTTATTTAAATCATAAAGAGAATTCTTTTTAGCTTTAAATAAATGTGCCGACGCGACGTACAAGTTCAAAGATGATTGTATCTAAATATTTAAAAATGACAAAAAAGAAAGATTAAGAAGGTTTCATTGTTTGGGGACCCGTACAGTTCATAAAACTATTCTTGGTAAAACTACAAAAAAATATTCCAATGTAGGGATTACGGAAATAGCATTATTGCATTGCAATTTTGAAAACAGATTTATATACCTACCTATAAAACTTATAAACGTGTCTTCTGGGAGGGTGTACTTTACGTTACTGGCAAGGAAGATTTGTTAAAAAACTTTCACTAAACCCTAATATTAAATGAATCTTCAAATTTTCCTATAAAATTAAGACTAGCTTAAAAAATTGATTAAGAATTTTTTTTTTTAGTTTGTATTATTATTCCTTCAGTTTTGAGAAACTAAAGTTTTTGTATTATCGGTAGAAATGTTTGTTTATTTCCTAATTTTTTATCATTTGTATAAAATAAGGCAACCAAGAAAATATGCAATGCACTGCACCCAATTTATTGCAACCAACCCGAGATCCTAATGCAGCGGTGCCCAACCTACGGCCCGCGGGCCGGATCCGGCCCGCGAAGAAGCTCAATCCGGCCCGCGAGCTCCTTTCAAAGGTGTTAAAAGGTGTTACTAAGATATGCAATTATAAAAAATCCGGCCCGCGAAATCGTATGTCATGATGAATCCGGCCCACGGACAAAAAAAGGTTGGGCAACATTGTCCTAATGCATTACCTACTTCATAGTCATCATAATACAAAAAAGTGAAAGTATTAATTTAATGTTTTTTAATTTACGTTTCCAAAGACTTCCTTGTACAAAATTTGAAAAACGATTTGATTTATATGAATTTGGTAAATGGGTTTTTGTATCCTTTAACATATTTAGTATTTCCTCTATTTTCTTCTAAAGAATTGTCGTGTCTGACTTTTCATTAAAGGCAAGTGTATGATCAATAATGTAAGATTCAGGTGCAATGTAATTTTTCAAAATATTGAAGCCATTTGTATTTAGTACCAAAGTCGGTAAAAATATTTGTAACTACAAAATATATTTTAAATCTGTTTAATAACAAATTGAACAAAGTATCGAGGTATTAGCGAATTACTGTATATTTTAGCTATAAAAGTGATAACATTATGAAATTCGATAATATCTATATCATTACTGTTATTATTATTATTATTTAAATTAATTAATTAAAATTATCAGTGCATGTAAAACATTGAAACATGATAGTAAAAGTATTAAAGATGACAGCGCTTAACTAAACAAGATAATTTGAATCTGATATAATCTGATATCTCGAAACTGCAATATAAGATCTATCAAACTTGGTAGATAAATTGTAAATATATTTTTGTATGAACATCTATATACTATCAGTTTCTTTAGAATATTCTGCATTGAGAACATGAATACTTTTGAATGTAATATCGACAGCTTTTTGTATTGTTTCAACATGATATAATTGTTGATCAATACTTACAGAACAAGCTAAAATGTTTGAAATATCGTCAACCACGACTAATGGTTTTGGTTGGGCAGTTAACTTATACAACGCAAGTTTATTTCTCCTCTTTTTCAGAGCTGTTTGAACATCGTTAGATGATTTTACAAACAAGATAAAATTATTTTGGATTACTATATTCGAAGGTTTCCAATGTAGTCCATGCTTCTTATTTTTTATATTATTCGTATGAAATAAGAATGATAGTATTCTTGAAGCAAATGTTTTGTCTGTTAACAAAGATTAATAGATAAATGATAAAAGTCTTTCTTTTTCCATGCTAGTGTAATAATTTTTTTGGAAATTAATGGTCATTTGTTAAAAAAATAATATTATTTGCAAGAATAAATATGCTTAAAATCTGTATCAAATTAAAAAATAAAAGATAAAAATTCTACTTAATTAATTTTAGAATAAACTTACAAAAACATATCCCAATGTATATGATAGAGCTGGATGTGTTTTAATGTATTCTAAGATTACAGTAACGTCTTTTTATCTGTGGAATCTCATTTCTTCCTACTTCTGAGCAACTGTGCTGAATGGCGGCTGTTATTGTTTAAACATAACACTGCATTCATATTGCCTTCATTGGTATTTTCAGTTTCGTCGGAATTATCATTACCTATAGAGTACAAATAGCACTATTTATTATACAATAATTTATTCAACTTCAGTCCAATAACCTAGAGGGTGATTATTGAGTTAAGGTTTCCCTTTAATTTGGAGATATCATACATAAAATACATTCCGATACGTAGAGACAAAAAAAATAATAGAATTGAAAAATTACAGTAATTTATAATTTCTAGAGATCACCAAATACAGAGTACGATTTAGCATAAGTTTCATATGGTGTCCATTTGTCTATTTTATTTGATTTTTTTTTGCTTACTTTGGATAAAATGCTCAAAATAATACACAGTACCGTACTACAAAAAAAAGCCCCAACTTATCACCTTGTACTAAAGCATATAAATAAACGTTTGCATAAAAGCTTAAAGCTAGCTTAGAGTTTTGCGGTATATGTAAGTTATACACTGACCTGCAGTAGTTTTTATTAATCCATACTACTCAAAAAGTTTCCTTTAGTAAATGTATGCGCAAAAAAGCTTTTTTCTAGCAACCTTTAGATTCCCAGTACAATTTAAAACTTAAGGGACATAGTATATAGATTGCTGTACGTTTAAAAATATATGACTTATTTCATCTGCCAATTGACTGAATCGCTCACTTGAAGCTCTATTAACTGTTTTTTGAGTAAATATTTGTGTTAAAAAAATTACCGTTATGTTAGCGAATGTTTTAGTTCTTGCTTAATGATTAAATCGCATAAATTAAGTCATCACCATAACTAGCTTTAACAAGGGTTCCTTTATCAGTTGCATCCAAAAGTTCCTGAACAGTGCGAAAAACAAATTTTATCAATTATTTATTTTGTTTTAAGACCAGTCAAGTACAGAATATGATGAAACTGTTTTTACAACGTATGAAGAATTAATTGCTTCTCTTTGAGAATACTGAACCTGTGCATCCAAAAGTTCCTGAACAGTGTGAAAAACAAATTTTATCAATTATTTATTTTGTTTTAAGACCAGTCAAGTACAGAATAAGATGAAACTGTTTTTACAACGTATGAAGAATTAATTGTTTCTCTTTGAGAATACTGAACCTGTGGTTGCAAATCATCTAAAAATATCAAATGTTATCATTATTGTTTTACTTAATAAGTAACAAACGGAATGGAATTAAATGAAATTAACTTATTTTGGAATGAGTCTAAAATGAAAAATAGGCATATGGCATACATAGTAAAATAAGAGGTTAGTAAAAGTGCGTAACTAACAAACAGAAAAATTCCAATTTTCTCATTTATTATACTTTCATAAACCTTACCATAAATTCGTGATATTTTAATCAAATGTGTTTATAGAATCCAAATGCCGGAATCAATTGTTTTAAATTTTCTTCGAACAATGTCAGGAAAACTTCTTGACTAATTTGTTTGTCTATAAACAGAATAAAAATGTGTATTAAGCTCTTAAATAAAGACAAAGAAAATGTATAATTCTTTTACCTAAATACTTCAACTTAATAATGAAGGAATCAATGTATTGCAATCATAATACTTCCGAAAAATTATACGTCGCTGCTTCACTGACATTTCAAAAATTTCAATCCGTTGATAACGCGAATCGTGAAAGAACAAATTCACACGATTGGAAATTGGTATTTGATACATATTATCGTTGACTATGGTATTGAATTAATTTTTTCATTAAATAGAAAGTAAATAAACCGACTCTAAAACAACGTACAAATTTGGAATATGTAATTTAAAGAATCAAAAAATCCAGTTAAAAATAATTTTACAATATATATGTCTTAGAAACATTGTGAATTAATTATACAAAAAGTAAAAATTTAATAATCGCAGAATGTAACTAAAGATATAGCAAAAGCAATATATAAATAACTTGCTGGTCAACGAAAATAAAAAACTGCATCAAAAGCAATGGTTTACATCAAGATACATGGTTTACATATTAATCGTGCAAAAAATATTAAAGTATTTTATTTTTCTTACCTTTAAATTTTTTCTGTGGTTCTATTAATGACCACTAGCACAAAATATTCTTCACATAACCATCGATATTATTTTTTATTTCAGTAGCACAAACGTACGACGCACAAACAAAAACTAGAATGTAATTAGTGGTAATAATGATAGATGTAGTAACAGTATAATTCACTTCAATGACAATCATATGATGGTAATAAAACTGTGTTGTAAATTGTAAACTTGTAAATTCAGCGGTTCTCACAGCTAGTTAAAGCCAGTTGAAGAGTTCTTAAGAAACCATAATGCAATAACAAAACAATGATAACAACAAAATAAATGCAAAATTGTACTGCAATTATTTTTTTATTACTACATGACTACTGTACTTTCCATAATACCTTTATTTACGTTTACTATAAAATATGTTTGCGGACTTTCACAATTTTGTACTTCTGATTTTTCACACACAACCACAACTATTTCTATAGATTATTGTGTATATTTTACAACTGTTTATATAATTTACAAAACTTGAAAATACAACTTTGTAGAAAATTTTTCAGTAGCTTTATAAATAATAAAAATTACTTGTAAAATAATTGTTGTCTTTAAAATACATATAATTTTATTATTGCTTATGCAAAAAAACAAATTTTATGATGAAGTAAAAGTATATTTTATTGATTGTTTTGTACGTAAACAATACCAGTAGTTTTTTAAACACAAATATTTCTTTGAGCTTTAGTCGTATTACAAATAATATTTATTCTATAATGTTTTTGTAAAACATTTATTTTGCTGCATTATAAGGTTAAAGTTAAGAATGTACATAAATCAATGTTACGAACTGATGCCGTAACTTAAAAATCTATCATTCATTATTTAACAATAATATTTTAAAGTGAACTATACGTTTTATGATTTAGTTTTATAGCATAGAAACACATTTATTCAATTTAATAGGTCATATTCTCATGATTAGATTCAATCTGTGCTGCATAAAGAATATCCTGCGGCGTGTAAAACAAACAATACAGAGCGTATCTACATTACGTATATAAATGGCTACGGCACTGTTTATACGTATCAAATATATATTTACAAGGAAATGAAATTTTAAAGCATAATAACATTGTATAAGCAGCAGTATGCATGCAGACACATTTCTTTAGTACGTAAATAGCTGTATTGTCAGGTTTACTTATCAACTTCACAAAAAGAAATAGAGCAAATTACTAATAAAGTAATTGGCAATAAACTATTTATTAATAGATTTTATTGATATATTATAACATCGTCGTTCTAAATATATCAAAAATAAAATAAAAAAACATTTGTAATTAAATATAATTATATTAAGAGTAGTTACAATTTTTAAAGATATACATTATCAAAATAGTAAAAGAGTTATCTAATGATTTATACAGAAATAGTGCACATAAACTGTTGATACATATTGGTATGAGTTGATGATTTATATATAAAATAAAATTTTGTCAAACTGTCTTAACAGGTTTGAATTTTTTGGTATTTAAAAAAATGATTTTTTTATCTTTCTATTGTTCATAATCAAAGCAGTGATTTTATCCAAAAGCATATTTTTTTAAATAAATATTAACTCTGAGTTTTTGGATCTGCGCGAATCTAAGTAAAGTAAATAAAAACATAAAAACCAATGTCAAACCAATATGTACTTAATAACTTATGATATGTTTTGGCCTTCTAATTATGTGTGGGCCATCTTCAGATAACGACTAGCACTAACGCATGTTGATTAGAATAGAATATAATTGTGTAAATTGTATAAATAAAACATTAAAATTATTATTTGTACAATTTACACAATGATATTCTATTCTGATCAACATGCGTTAGTGCTAGCCGTTATCAAAGAATGACCCACACGTATTAGAAAGCCGAAACATGTCATAAGTTATTAATTACATATTGGTTTGACATTGGTTTTTATGTTTTTATTAATACAACTTACATAAGCAATAATGAATGGTCCTTTTTAATAATTAAGTAATTTTAGTTTAATTAAGTCAATTAATTTTTGCATAGTATGCATATTATGGCACTTTTGTGCATAAAACTTTCTCAAGAGCATATTTAAGCATATTATTGATTTGCCAACAAAAAACGCATTCTTATAACATATAATTTGAGACACTACAATTTTATAATAAAAAATCAAAAATTGAGAACAAAATAATTCGATCAATTGCCATTAAAAACCATTGCGCTCTCTGATTAGTATGAATGTTAGAGAAATTAAGAACGCCTCTAGTACTATAGTTCTAAATCGCAATGAGTTTTACGTTGTGATTCAAACTAAATATTTATAAGATGAGAAAAACCGTGGTAATAATTAGAAATATGTAAAACCTAATAAATTCCTAAACAAATTAGCCAAGTAAACATAAGCTTAATTTATTTTGTTTTTTTTTGTCATCGTTTTTGTTTTGGTGTACATTGTAAACTTAAGATGCAGTTTCGCCACAAGAAGAAGTTAACATTAATTATATAAATATTTAACCGTTTTTCCTATTAGGTAGTTTAGAAAAACATTTAATTATATATTGTTATAATTCGATGCAAAATAAAGATAAGAATTTCAAAAAATCTATTCCCAGTTAGGAATAAGTTAAGTTTATGTTTTCTATGATGAAGTATTTACGAACGAGTATTAAGATGTAATTTAATAGTTTGTAATTATATTTTGTAAAAACTAAGTTTTGTTTTAAGTACATACAATCCAAAAAAAAAAATGCGCATATTTCTAAATTTTTAGGTGCATATTAATCCTTGCATTGCAACTATATATATGGCACAGACACCACAAAGTTTTGCCATTACTATATCAACTAAAGCTGATAGAAGCGCCGCTGAAAAGTATTTCTATTTTTAGACAAAGTGTTGCGTAATGTTAATTTGCAGTATTTAAAAATACTAAGGTACAAGTTACTTTATATTTGTTTATAGAAAATGGTTCTAAAAAATGTTTAAATCGGTGATAAAGAAAAATAATCAGCATTATTTTTTATATTCTTAAGCTTTACTTGTTAATAATCAATGTTCAATCACGTTTTACACTGGAAATTTCACGTTTCTATTTTATGGATAATCATATTATCTTGTTATTCTGAAGGCTACTACGGTAACAAAAAAAAACTTCGCAAAGTTTTCTCTTGCTGGGTACCCTAAGCGAAATTACAATAGCATTTTTTTTAGCAGTTAAAAAATGCATAAATATTAAAATTCATAAATGTCATATTATACGATTTTATTATTGCATTGAGTAAGTCTAGCCGTTTAAACATATGAAAACTGCACTCGCGTCTAATAAATGATTCTTACCTTTGTTACGCTGGTTTTCTCGTAACAAAACAGAGGCCAACAGGTAACACAGTTGCTCCCAGAGAGAGAGTCGCAGGCTTCGTGATGCTAGATTATAAATTAAATCTTAGAAGGCACCAAAACCATGAAGGACTTAATTAGGGAGATATCGTTTAATCCTACCGCAGCTGGAAAAGGACAAACAACACGACAAAAGTGATCACAGAATATATATTTATTTTATCACAGGGCGTAGTTGAAGAGGACGAAGACGGTATATAAGTATAGTTATATACACGTTGCAAACAATATTACATGTTTTGATATCACAGGCCAAGTAAAAGTTACGCTCTTGGCTGGACAATACGTCGCACATCAAAGCGACCTAATCGGTCTAACTTTTACATTTAAAGAAGGAATGACTTTACTTTCTTAAGTTAAATTACAAGAATACCAAAACCAAAAGTCTAGAGAATCAAAGGGCACCAGATTAGTATCTACGTATGACCATTATAACAATCAATATGACCCACGAAGTAGTATTCATTTAAATAGAAAATGCAATACTATACCAGTATGACCTAAAACGTAACATGAAATCTGACACAAAACGTACATATCACAAATAAATCCTGTCTTTAATTTATACGAAAGTTGAAATACACGAATACGCCGAGCTTCGCTACTATGTTCCACCAATTTGACTATTTTATAATTTTAACATGTATTAGCTAACTATTGAGCATATAAGATATATGTTTTTGATATATGTGATTATATTGGTTAGTATAAAATCTTAAGCTTTCGCGGTTGTTATGTTTATGATTATATGCGACTTTTGGCTTAGACTGCGTCGTAGTTAAACACCCAGACTTGGGCTTGGTCCTAGTCTTTTCTTGAGAGTCAAAACAAGAAGTAGAACTTGGCCTCTGCCCTATTGTTGTTCGTGAACCCAAACAAACTGACGTTTCGCAAGACATTCAGAGTGGTAAATGTCACTGAAAGGTTTTTGTGTCTTTTCCAAGAAGGTTGCTTTTTGTCTTAGAGGATATAATACTGGTAGCCAAGATTTGCTAAGTCTTAAACTGTCTTCTCGGTTCATATTACATGGATGTTTTTTTATTCCTACAGCTTCGCGGATTAGTCTGGAAAAGTAGAAAGGAGTTCTAGCCAACACTTTAGTTTGGTCAAAGTTCAGCGTGTGTCCTTGGTTCTATACGTGTTCTGCCACTGCTGATTTAGTAACTCTGCGGTCTTGGTCACAAAGCTTTTAAGAAAATTGTGTAGAATTCTTCTAAGTATTAATAAATGAAACGCTTTAACGATAATTGATTTAATATAACATAACTTGATAATTTTCAAAAATGGCATCGATCGATCACACCGTAAGAAGAACTGACTCGACTCACCCGACCTGTTATCTTTTTTTAAGCGTCCTTCGTGATCGATCGTACCACAACCCAATACAAAATTACTAAAATAATAATAACACAACAGGTCGGCTTTCCTGACTTATTTGGCGTCCTCGTCAAAATACTACCTACAACCGTTCTACCACATTACAAATTAATTTATTGTTTCCTTTTTTTTTAGCTACTAGCTTTAAACGCTCACTTGCTAGAATTCCTTTATAGATTCTACCTGTTTGCTGTTCTCCCTCTATATCTTCTACTATATATCTATTGTTACTCAAAACCTTATTAATACAGTAAGGTCCTTTATACTTAGGTTCTAACTTTCGGCTTTCGCCAGTAGAAGGTATATGAGATTTAACTAAGACTAAGTCTCCTACGTTTAGGTTTTCAGATGACGTACTCGGCTTAACACATTTTTGAATTTGAGCTTCTCTATGCTCCTTTAACAAATTACAGACATCATCTGACTTTACATCATTACATAATACTAAAGTTTTTTGCAGAATTCCTCAAATAAATGAGCTGTAAAAGCAGTGCCCCTATCTGTTATTACACGAAATGGTTTTCCATAATGCGAGATAAATTCTTGCAAAAATTTTACAGTTTCAAAAGCACTAGTATCTTTTACAGCTTTTAATACAGTATATTTACTGAAACCGTCAATCAAACCCAGGATAAACTTATTGTGACAATCAGTTTTTACAAGAGGACCCAAATGATCTAAATGTACCGTATGAAAACAAGTATCGCCCTTTTCTAACGGATGACGGTAACCCGATTGTTACAGACCCCTTGTGATACATACAGCTCATGCATCGGTTTACATACTTATTTACAATAACATTCCTTTACATTACTAATTTCTATCAGATAAACCCTAAACCTTTCTTCTGAACACACAATAGCTAATGCCTCTATCTCGTAAGAGTGATAACGTGACTCTTCATCAATTGTTTTCCTACTGAAATAACTAATAGGATGCAAGTTACCATCCCTCTGTTGTTGGTACAAAACACCACCTAACCCTATTTTACTAGCATCTGTATGTAATTCAGTTTTTGCCTCTGGATTATAAACAAATAATATTGGTTCACTGCATAATTTTCGTTTGATCACAGTAAACGCGTGATCCTGTTCACTGCCCCAAGAAAAACTATTCTCCTTTTTTAATAAATCTGTTAACGAGCGAATAATAATAGCAAAATTCTTGACAAACTTCCGAAAATAACAGTCCAACAAAGCTACGTACTGATTTTAAGTCAACCGGTTTAGGAAAATCATTAATTGCATGTAATTTTGTTTTACCTGGCGCAATTCCTAATTCACTAATACTAAACCCCAAGTAGTCTAACTTTTTCCTAAAAAATTGACACTTATCTATTCTTAAAGTTAAATTCGCGTCCCTTAAAATACACAAAACCTCTCTTAAATTTTGCATACCTTCTTTAAATGTCTCTGATGGTATAATTATATCATCCAGGTACGCCATTGCTGTAGTATACCTAAGATTTTTTAAAATGGCGTTCATTAGTCGCTGAAACATAGCAGGTTCATTACACAGTCCGAAACTCATGCGTTTAAAACAATATGAACCATCGGGTGTGACAAAACTTGTCTTACCCCTTGACGACTCGTCCACCAGAATTTGGTAATACCCACCACGAAGGTCTAAACTTGTAAAGTACCTTTTATTGTACAAAAGATCCAGTTGGTCATCAATCCTTGGTAATGGATAGTGGTCTTTCACAGTTATTTTATTCAAGGCTTTGTAGTCCACACAAAGTCTTACCTCTGCCGTCTTTTTTTTCACGAGTAGACACGGACTTGCAAAAGGTGAATCGGACTCTTCAATTATATTTGCCTCTTTTAGTTCGTTCACAATTTCATTTATCTGCTTGCGCTCAGGAATTGATAACCAATACGGTTTATAATAAACCGGAGTATCATTAATCAAGTCAATTTTCATTACAGCTTTGTTAGTGACTCCAAGCTGACGCATATTAACAGCAACGATGTCCTTAAAATCATTAATAAGCAGCAACAAATCACTTAACTCACCACTAGCTAAATCAATATTAACTTCCTCGCGTGTTATATCTTTTTCATTCACTTCTCGTTTATGTTCTACAGTAACAGAGTTTTGTTCTACTTCATTACAAACTTCACCACGAGTAACTAGTTGCCCTTTATTAACTTTCCAATCATTCCCAGATAAATTCACTAGTTCTAATGCAGAGCGTCCCATGAAATCAGTTCTTAAAACACATCTAGGGATAGCATGTCCTGTTTCACGAATACCACCTGCGATACACAAATCATGATTAGTAACATCAGTACTTACACGTATACGACCAACATAATTGTTTGGAATTGTTGTTGTTTCATAAGCTCGCAACATAACTTTCCCACTTTCACTAGGTTCGGGATCTTCTGAAACGTTCTTAATTTCCAATTTATCGGCACGACTAATGATAAGAACATGCTCCTGTTCAGTAAAAGGGTGACCCACAATTAACGATACATTCTGCGATTCGTTGGGCATAACGTGAACTTTCACTTTTGCTTCCACGCCATCAATATTCAATAAAGCAGTAAATAATCCTATCGGTTTTACAACACCTTGTCCATAACCAATTGGGTTTGAATCACACTCGAAATAAGAAAAAGAAAGTTCTTCTGCCTTATCTTCTCGCATTGTAACACAACTACTTCCTAAGTCGGTATAATTGTTAATAAGTTTCTTAATGATTAAAGCGTCCTTAAAGTACTTTGCATGCGAATCTCTAACAGACTTACAAACAGTATTCATAACATTAACAGTGTTGTTTTTATTATACGATTTGCTTAACACTTCTTTTTGCTGAATAACCTGTTTACTTTTGCTTGGACATTCTCGAGCAAAATGACCTGACAAACCACACCTAAAACATTTTACCGAATTAGCTTTTTGTTTACAATTCCATCGTTACATTTCAATTTTTCAAAATGTCTTTTGTTTATTTCACCGTAACTAGGAGCACTTATGTATTTAACACCTTCTTTCAAATCCCTTAAAAGTTCTGACGTTTTAGAGTATTTATTTAATGGTCCTAAAAAGTCACGAAATCTTACATTATTTAAGCCATTTATCATCCATTCGATTGTTTCCGAATTTGTCATTTGACATTTGTTACATAGCGATAATTTTTCAAAAAAGTATTCGACGATGTCTTGTTTTGGTTGCTATTTATGATTTTGCGCATTTAACCAAAGGTCGACCGTATTTTCGGTGACCGCAAACGTGCCTTTAAGAAGTGCGCACCATTGTTGCCAATTTCTCATTTCACAAAGCAAACTATCACGCCGCTTTCTTACAACACCTGTTAGTTTTGATAACGCAAAATGTTTAATTGCGACTTCGTCCCAATCGTAAAATTCTCCATATTCTTCTATTTTTTCTAACCACGCTTCAATCGTAATACCATTATTTACAGGATCAAATTCTGGTAATACTTTATCCACGTTTTGAAAATATCGTGGTTCCTTTTCCGTAAAGCTTCCCGCCGCTTCCTTCATACTTTTATTATATTCTGGAAATTCACCTCCGGACATTTTTTTAAACTCCTTCTTCTTAATCATTAAAAAGCACAATCACTTTGCACACCTGATCCACCGCAGCTATATTCCTCTCGAATATTTACAGCAGACAAGTAATTCAAAAACGAAAGCACGTGTACCCAATTATTTACCAAGGAATTCAAAAACATTGATTAATCCCACTTCTGATTAATTGTAGAATTCTTCTAAGTATTAATAAATGAAACCTTTAACGATAATTGATTTAATATAACGTAACTTGATAATTTTCAAAGATGGCATCAATCGATCACACCGGAAGAAGAACTGACTCGACTCACCCGACCTGTTATCTTTTTTTAAGCGTCCTTCGTGATTGATCGTACCACAACCTAATACAAAATTACTAAAATAATAATAACACAACAATTGTTTCTCACCTGCGCCTTGAAATAGTTTTCAAAGTATTCGTGATCTTGAAAAAATGTCCGGAAATAATCACTAATGGTATTATAATTGACAAAATTACATTACATAAAGAACGTTTTCTTGAAATTGAAGTGCGAAAAATGTGCTTACCTACACTACTTCTCAACATCTTTTTGATTTCAATACACCTAAAGGGTATGTAACACCCAAAAAAGTTTTGAGTTTAGTTTCGCACAGATAATTGATAAATGTGCATTTATCTTTATAATCTACACTGAGTTTAATAATTTTACTATTGCAAGGTCAAATCACAACATTAGTTTAGAATTACGTGTACAAATTATGTTTTTTTTTAAATTATTTTCAAATGTTATTTTATTTCTGTAAACATATGGTATCGAGTTATTAAATATTATATAATGCCAAATATTAACAACATATGTTTTATTATTTTTATTTGTTTCACTTCAAAACGTGTTTTCTACATTATTTTTAAAAATTACTAGAAAAAGGAATAAAACCAAATTTTATAAAAAATTTTTATTAAACTTCTGTGTATGTTTCAACAACTATTTTATATGTATGATATCCTGAATAGACTAACAAATCATTCTTACAAGTTCTTTAGCTATCTATATTAAACATTTAATTCAAATATCTTCAAAAGCTTTGACAAGAGAGTGCAGGCACACAGGATTACAACTTGTAACCGTCGTTTGATTTTGTGCGCCTTCTTTAGTGAAAGACCAGGTATTTGAGTTTGTTCTGTTTATTTTGTTTTTTATCATTTAAGCAATTTTGCATCGTTATTAAATTTATTCCACAATTTAAAATTCATTTCAATTCCAATTATCATTGTGTATTAAGTACATATTTACTGCTTTTGAACTTGATTCATATATGTATGTTGATTTTGTTATGTTGCAGTTGGAGCCTACTTTATAATATATTACTTCCAATACACATTTTTAATATTTAGTTTCAAAGTTAATCCTAAGGGTTGTCATTGAATCCTCTGATTTAGTAATTTTTTTTGCTAACGTTGCATTTGCTGCCGTTAGAAAAACAGTCAATGAACTGTGCTTTTGCGTGTTAATTGAACTTGTTTGCATCTTTTTCCACGTCATTGTTTTACCGTTGCTTTCTCTTCCACGAAGATTTACGTCACTGGTCGTAGCGTTGGAAGAGGGACTGAGATTATAAAAGAGTTGATTTTTGTTTTCGGAAGTTAAGTTCCTCAAGTTAGAAGACTTCAGAGTACCTTTTTCCGGAGATGTAGCTGCAAGGGGAGGTTTCAACCCTTCATTTGTAGGTCCATGGGTTTGTTATGAGTTCAATGAAGTTTTGGGTGAATGGAATTCTTCCTAATTCGTATGTTTTGCGGTTTCGACAATTCATTTGGGTATGAGTATAATTAAAGTTTTATGCAAGTTATTGTGTTAAATCCCGACTTTGTGCGACGGACTATCACAAATCTGCAACCACTTGAATTTTTGGATCTTCTGGAGAGCAAACCAAAAACCTACCTTTTATAGCTATGAAAATTTAAGGTACTTATGACAATACAAAATCAATTCTGCTTTTACGTTTCGTTAATTTAAGTGCTTAAAAACTTTGAATTTACTAAAGCAAAATAAAATTTGTTATTGGTCGTTTGAATTATTTTAAAGTCAAATTTGGCACAGTTTTATTTTTATTTTATTTTTGGTAATAATAATATCGACGTCAAGCCTTAACATTAAATCAAGGCAGTAATATTAGGATTTTTAATTTTATTGTTGCAGAATGTTTATTTTGTAGTATATTTTTTTATTATTTCTTATTTTGTTTGTGTTTTGCTGCGTTCAAAAAATTGATTTAATTTAACTTAACGGTACTTACCCAATTTTTTTAAATTTTTATATATATTTATCTAATTTCCTTTAATTTGTTTTTTTCTGCGATTCTATCTGAATTCAAGTAAATATTTTTATTGTTATTATTTTTATTTTATTTGTGTTTAGTTTAAATTTAATAGATGTTAAATAGTTGTTTTATTCTGTCGGCCTACGCGTGTACAAAATAATTTTAACTGTTAAAGATAAGTTCCGTTCATTGTGTGTTCATCAGGAGCGGGTTTTTCGGTTGACAAGGTTGAGAACCCCATTTCAAGCTGTACACCTTCTTGGCGCCTTTTGTTTTTTTGTTTTATTTTGATTTTACATTCACTGAGCATCGGCAAATCTTACGTTTATGTAACTTTCTTTCGAGCAATATACTTTTAATAGCTTTTGTACCTTACAAACCACTAATTCAATTTTGTGGAAGAAAACTGTATACCTTATCAAAAGTGTTTAGTATATTCAAAAAACAATTGGGTTTTGGTTAAAGCTTTTGTTTACAACTTACAAATAAATAATATATATATAATACTTTAATTAATTTGGTACATTACCTTAAATTTTATTTAATAATGTCAAAAACACCACATTTTACATATGTACGTCTGTGCATCTCGTAAAAATTGCTAATGTCTTAAATCAATTTTAGAAAACACTGTATATAATCAATCATGTTAATTAGTCATTATTAATTTTAATGTTTAAGTTATGCAAAACTAATTAAAACTTTGAACATATTTTTATGTCATAGAGACGAAAAACACTGGAAAATAAAATAAATAAAATATCTTTATAAAAATATTGGATAATAGTTTTTTTCTTAAGAAATATGACCCTTTGTGTTATCGAAAAAATGTGGTTTGCAAGTGCGACAACGGATTCATTTATTTTTTCTACTGTATATCAACTTGATACGTTCGTATAAACATTCAAACAGTTTTCACAAATTGATTTTGCTAACACAATTTTATGCGCAGTTAGAATTACATTAAAATGTAGTATTTATTTTTACGGATATAAAGTAATTAATAATTTGATAAGCAAAACTAAACCAAAATCAATTAATAAATATTTACATATTTATTATACTATAAAACTTGCCAATAATATAAATTTTTAAAATAATTATAAATTGTTGCAAATATTGTACATAGAAACAGTTTAAATTTTATAAACTAATAAAACGCTAGTATTGATATTATATAACACAAAATGAAGATAATTATTATTACTTATAGCTGTAAGAATAAAATAAAATTCATATTTTACTAAAAATTATACAAAACAAATTTTTTGCTACTATTTGTCTGTAGCATATCGCAATATTAAGTATTCAACGTATTCAAGATTGTTATTTGAAAGTGTCTGTACAGATTGATACTTGTACATACGCTGAAATATAAAATTTATTAATACTCCAATAGTACTTGATTTGTATATCTAAAATTTAAATTTATAGTGACTTTTACGTATGGAATTATGCATTATTACGTATTACAGCAGAATTTAAATATGTATGTGGTCAATGCAATCTAAGTCTAAGCGGTACAATATTGATTATATAAGAGATACTTACCTTAATACTGCCGAAAGATCCCAATAAAACTAAACTTACCAAAACATTCTTTTTATAAACTTCTTGTTTTTTGAATATATATTTTTTTAAATTGCAAATAAATTATGTTAAATTATTGTTAAAGATAAAGATAGATGTTAAATTAAAAATAAATAAAGTTGTTGTTTATTAATAAATTACAATATTTTGAATTATAAAGAACAATCAATGACACTACTACTTTAACTAATATTAAACCTTAGTTAGCATTAGACAAAATATCAAAAACTATCTTTTGCTTCATTTAAAAACGCTTTTATTTTTTTTTTAGTAAAACCAAACATTTAAAAAAGTAAGGGCACAAATTGTAAATTAACATAAAATTAATCCATCTCAAGCGTCAATCAAGTGACTAACATATTTAAGTTGACATAGTTTATAAGTAAAATATTTTCACATATTATTTTTGTTTAATTTTTTTGTACAATAAAGCTGAAAACTTGACTTTTAATTATTTAAAGAATGTAGTAAAATTGGCGTCAAATCGTGTTCACTGGTAGTTGCACATTATTAGAAAGTTTTTTAGCACTTTATAATAACTAAATTTACAGAAAAAAATCTAAATAAGTTAATTCTTGTGAATTCATAAGTCAACCAGCTGCATTACTACAACTAATTTTCTGAAGACGCATACAAGAACTTTGGCGATCAGTTTTCATAAATAACCTAATTAATTGATGACAAACGTTTTATTAATTTACATATTCGTCACAAACTCTAATAAATTATACTAATGTTTATCACCATTTTTGATGCCACTACAAAAACCATATCAATAAATATATACTTTTTTTTGATAACGTTACGTTTATTTACATTGAATACAGTAATGTAAACTTTAATAACATTTATCACCAAAAAAATTGTGTAAATGTAATTTTAACTAAACTTTTAAAATGATGTACTTTTTACTACAAAAATGATATTACATCTAAGCAATTCTTGAAAATGTTTTACATGTGTTTATTTATCTAATTTTTGATAAATATTTAATTTCAAGTAATTGGAGAACTTGGACGGGTTATGCTCTGTTTAGACATGAGGCTCGTACAAAGATTAAGAGGAGAAAGACCTGCTCCTTCAGGAGCAACTAGAGATCGCTCAAAAAGCGTTTGCGTCGCAAGCTTCAACACCAAACCAACTCGAGATGTTAGTGCTTTTAAACTTTTTCACAGAAGAGCTAGCAGTGCACTGTAAGATATTTTGTTATTTTTGTTGTAGTTTAATTAGATTTTGCACATTTTTTAGATCATTTATTTTAATTAGTAAGTAGTTACTGTAGTACAATATTGCAGTTTATATTTTTGGTGTCAAGACAAAAATTCAAATTATTCTTTATGGTCATGCTCAAGTTGTTTACGCTTCTTTTCTCAATCAACTATCAAATGAAAAAAGTTTAAAACAATTGTTTGAACTGTTTGCAATAGTTTTGTTTTTACATTATTTATACATGTTTATTTATTTATTGAAAAAGAACATACAATTTGTGTGCGAGAGTAACTCTCATGTTACACAGTTCCTACAACTTAAAAATAATCTATTCTAGAGGAAATAATTTTAATTCTACAAACAAAATTAACAAAGGTACTGTAATATACTTACTTTTTTTATGTAATTTTTTAATTCAAACTTAAATTTAGGTATTTTTTTAATTTCTTTAACAGTTTCTGGTATTTTATTGTAAATTAAAGCTTCATTTTTAGTAATGTCTGTTTTACTTTTGTTTGTTCTAATTGAGTTAATATGAATATATTGGTAAGTTCTAGTGTAATGGTTATGTATTTGGTAATTAATTGAATATTTAATATTCATTCTTAATGTTTGAAGTTTTATTTTTTGTATTAGTAAACACTGTTCATATATGTGTAACTGTTAAATTTAAAACGTCATGATTTATGTAAAGATTGTTTGTTGCAGGAAAATATGGTTCTTTGTGTATTAATTTTAACGCTTTATTTTGCAATATTTGTAAGGGTTTTAAATGTACTAAAAGAGCTCCACCCCAAATCGAACTTAAATAATTAAAATATGGATGTATACATATATGAGTTATAAATTATTTTAAGAACATGGGTTGATGTAAAATATTTAATTCTAGAAAGCACTCCAATTATTGGTCGATTTTTTTATAACAGATTGTATTTGATTTTTCCAGCTCATATTTTCATTTATTATCAAACCAAGAATCTTTGTAGCATTTGTTCTAGAATTCATTTTGCTTCCAATTTTGATTACAGGATTTTTTATAATACTGTTTTTTCCAAAAATAATATAATTTGTTATTATAGCGTTAATACTTAATCTGTTGTCATTTAGTCATTTATGTATTATATTTACGTCATGTTGTAAATCCTGTGTTAATTGTTCAATATTGGTGTTATTATAAATAAGTGTTGTATCATCCGCATATGAGTAAATTTGATCTTTAACGTTTTGATTCAAGAGATCATTAATATAAATAATAAATAAAGTTGGTTCTAAAACACTGCCTTGAGGAACTCCACACGTTATTGTTTTTGCAGAACTTAATATTTCTTCTAATTTTACTACCTGTAATCTGTTATTTAAGTAATCTTGTATTAAACAATTAGCTATTCCACGTATACCAACATTTTTTAATTTTTGTAATAATATAAAATGATCAACTGTATCAAAAACCTTTTGTAAATCTATAAAAAGACCTACAAGTTTTTTGTTGTTATTGATTCTTTGATAAATTTGATTTATAATATCAGTTACTGCCGCTTGAGTACCAGTTTTTTCAAGAAACCCGTATTGTTTATTGCTTATTATTTTACTTTTATTTAGATATTTTATGATTTTGTTGTTTATAATTTTTTCAATTGGTGATAAATTAGACTGAATTGCAGACATATTATATATTTGTGTTTGATTTTTTGTAAGGTTTTTTTCCGACATTAATGAAGTAGTTGTTAAATTCTTCTACTATATCTTTATGGTTGTTTATAGATATTAATTTATCTTACGTTAAAATTTCAGTTAACTGATGTTTAGTTTGAGTTGATTTTGTGTTGTATAAAATGTGTTTGTTTAATTTCCAAAACTTTTTTTGATTTAAACCAAGTTTTTTATATTCATTATCATAGTACTCTCTTATCAAAGTAGATTTTAAACTTGTAGTTTTGTTTCTTAGTTTTTTAAATATTAACTCTTTTTCAGTATTATTGAAATCCTGCTTCTATTTAGCATATGTTTCTTTCTTATTTTTTAGTTGGTTTTTAAAAGCATCTGTTATCTAATACTAGTCATTTGATTTGATTTTTTTTGCTTGTTGTATTTTATGCTGTAGGTATTGTATAAGTATGTTGTATTGCTGGTTTACATCTAAATTGTTATAAATTTTCAGTGGATCAGATTCTAATATATTAATAAGCGTTTTGTAATTTATATATGTATAAATATTTTTAAAGTATTCTTGTTTTTTGTTATTTATTTCATCTTCTATTATTGATAAAATAGTTTTTTCTAGTGTTAGATAAAACATGATCAATAATTGTATTAGAACTTGCTCGTGTTGGCATATGTTTCTCAACTTTGTTGAGTATAAAAATATTATTTAATTCTATAGTATTTATATATTCTGTAGTTTTATTGACAGAGAAAAGTGTTTTTATTAAATTTTTCTAGAATTTTATCAAATTCTTGCAAAAAGAAATTTATCCTTGAATTGGGACATTTATACAATCCAATAATGTGTATATTTAAATATTTAATTATAAGAGTATTATTATTATTAAATTCTAATGACAAAATTCTAATGACAAAATCAACTATGACAAAAATTTGCAAATTGGTGTATTGAATGTTATTTCTAATGCAGCATGTTGTTTGAACAACTTAGAACTGTTGTTACTAACTGTTTAAAACTTATTGTTTCTTTTATTATTTTTTCTTTGAATAATTTGATTTATTTTAAAATAATTGTTTTAATAATTACATTACTTTTTAATTTTGATTTTATTGTAATATGTTTATAAGACTTATAGCCGGTTGCACAAAATATTGACCGTCAATTGGTGTTTAATCTTTGATTAGTATGATTATTCCTTAATAATAGTTTAACAGGCGTTAACGTTAACCAGAGATTAACTGTTAATTAACTATATTTTTGTTTGCACAAAACAATAATCTCTGATTAAACTCTTGTTAACAAAAGATTATCTAATTTGTAATATTTGGCTAATTAACCTACAATTAAAGTTTTTCAATAATGAAAAATTCATGATTTACAGTCAAAACTAACTAATAAATTATAGCTACGTTTAATTCAAGTTTAGATTAATATAAGTTTATTAAAAAAAAAAACAATTATTAAACAAAAATAATAAATTATGTTGTTTGACTTGTCGTTTTCTTCCTCCAGTAACTTTGAATACGAAGTACTAAGAAGACAACTTCGCAGGATAAGGTTATACGAGACAGAAAAAATCCTTTAGAATTGTTGAACAACATTGATTTGAAGAAGCGGTTTTGTTTCAATAAGGGCACTATTATGAATTTGGTACATTCAATCGGGGAATCAAACTAACCAGCAATCGAATCAAAGCTTTTGATGCAAGAGTTCAAATATTAATTGCTATAAGTTTTTATGCAATTCTTACAATGAATTGGTGACTATATGCATATTCACAAATCTAATGCATGTAGAACAATCCAGCATGTCACACAATCAATTTGCCCAGCTCTCCCATTAATATATAAAGATACCCAGAACTATTGAACAACTAATGGAAACAAAACAACGGTTCTTTCATATTTCTGGTTTTCAACGTGTTGTGGGAGCTATCGATTGCACACATGTGCATATACAAAAACCCAGTGCGGTGGCTTAAATACTGAAATGTATCACAACAGAAAAAGATATTTTACCATTAATGTCCAAGCTGTTTCTGATGCCAATTTAAAATGAAATCTTTTTATTGTTCCTTGGCTATCATCAAAATCAGTACAAGACAGTACTATTTCCAATCATTCTCCTTTTCTGGTTGAATTTTGCATTGAAAGATATGGCAATAGTTACCTATTAGGTGATAGTGGGTATCCAAGTTGCTTGCAGTATGGTTGCTGACTCAAAATTACCACTACTTTGGAAGTTATTGTGATTTGTGGAGTTTTACATAATATGTGAAGATCAAGAGGATATCATTGAATATTATTTTGATAAAATTGAAGGTGTGAGACTTGTAAACCATTTTGTTTTAAACTAAAATAATAATGAAAATTAGGCCGTTCATAAAAATTTTTAATATGCAAAATGTATAAAAAGCAACATAATTGATTGTAATTTTTTATTTTAAAAAAAATACTGTGCTTTACATTTTCTTAAGTTTAATTAAATAATATAATTGTTTTCAGTAATTAACAGTTTATCATTTTTTGATTTTGAAACTTTTCGTTTAAATAACTCAAGAGGGGTTGCCACAGGTTCTGAAAGAGATCGTAGTGTGCAAACGAAAACAATACGAGATGATCCAAGTTAAAGTTCAGTTGTCTATTTTTAATAAAGATACAAATTAACACTAGGTTTTATGGTAATTATTTAACAATATCTAAAATAGTAAGCCGTACTTCAAAGCTTGATATGGCTGAGTTTGGTATTCAATGTTAGCCGGCAAAATCTCCTAATCAGCAGTTAAGAAGAGGTTGAAAACTCTACGAGAAACTAATTTTTTTACAAATTGTGGATAAAACAGCCTTTAATTTTATGTCCTTGCTTACATGTCGTGTTCCACAAATCAGTTTTATGTTCATTTTTATATATACAAATAAAATTTCAGGTGTTTGCTTTTTCGGAAGCCTGTTTTAGCCGATGCATTACGTTCGTTAAACAAGGGAACTATAGAATTAAGAATTTTTCATTCGTATATATACAGAAACACCCCCATCCCATAATGATAATGCATCTATTTATTAAAAAAATTGAAAATACTCACTGTACTACAATATTTTTTAATGTTTATTTTTTGATTTCAGTAAATAACCTTTTTCTTTGATATCTAACTTGTTGAATAAACTGACATTAAAACGGGCGGTTGTCAAGTTAACTAGCAGTTATTAATCGATTAACTAATGGAATCTTAGATTAAATTGTTTTGTGCAACGCAATAAAATGTTAATCAACTATCATCTTTAATCGACAATTAGGAAACCGTCAATCAACGAGACTTTTGTGCAACCGGCTATTGATTTTTTTACTACACGTCATCAAATAAATTTTACAGATTAAAAAAAATATATCTCTTAAAATTTAACAAAAACGTTTAAAAGTCAATAAAAATGCACTTGCATGTTCTGAACATACAATTCTATAAGCACTTCTACAGAAAAGTCAAAATAAGAAAATGCAAACCTACAATAAATTGTATACAAATCAATTTGTATAGCTGCTTCTTAAACCCAAACGTAGGTATTTAATGTTAAAAAAATTTATTACTACCGTTACAAAAAGCTTGAAACAATAAACAGACAACAAAATATCAAATAATTACAGAAACAAAACCATATATGTACATAGCATCATTAAAACCAAAATGTATTAACTTGCATTTAATTAGAAAATAAATGTTATTATGTCTAAATTTTATGAAAAGATGACAAAAAAACATTGATCATATTAAAAAATTTTAAAGCTCAAATTACGCTGAAGTTAAAGAAGACTACGTAAAAAACAATACATGAAAAGATATGCGATAATGAAAATAGAACATGCACTTTGCTAAAGCAACAAACATATTGATTAGTAACACCAAATTAAAATATAAATGAATACACAAAAAAAAACATGAGTGATATTAGCAACAGTTAAAAGAAATCAGATAGATCATATACTAATCAACCAGACACAAAATAAAGTAATCAAAGATGTCAAATCACTCAATTAGTGACTTAGATTATAGGAAGTTCTTTACTAGGAAAGGCAATTAAACCACTCAAGATTTTATTATGGCCATAATAAAATTTTGAGTGGTTTAATTGCCCCTCCTAGTGAAGAACTTCCGATAATCTAAGTCATTAATTCAATATTAAAGGAGGACGTAACTACAGTACTTGAATGTCAAATTACGTAGAGACATAAACGAGGATATAGACTGTGGTAGTTACAAAATTAAATGTAGAATACAGAAGTAACAATGAGAGAGTGAAACATAAGATGTGAAATATTAAGACCACTATGTGAAAAAACAAAAATAAGTCAGTGCATAAAATTAATAACCACAGTAATGAAAGAGGAAACAAGTTAAAACAACGTTGAAAAGGAATGGGAAAAAATCAAAATTGTACAATCAACGAGCACCAAAAAAAATAGATAAAAAAAACAATGGTACAATGAAATATGTCATAAAACAACAAAAAAATAAGCAAGCAATATATGGTTACGAAAAGAACATAAAAATTATTTTAAAATATACAAAGAGTAGATAAGCGAAACAAAGAAAATATACACACAAAACCGATGTGGATAGTCTAAATCATAAAAAAGAACAAAACAATAAAAATAACTGCACAAAAAAGTTATATAAACAAATCAAATGTCAAAAGAAAAATACCCAGTAAAAACGAGAGGATTGAGAAATTAAAATGGAGAAACAGAATATGATGAGAAACATGAATTAAAATTAAACCAATCATATGAAATGCCAAGAAGAATAAACAACGTAAAAAAAGTAAAAATAGATAAATATACCTTTAAAATGAAACAACATTTGAGATATCTGGGAGTAAAAGTATAAAAAAGACAGAAGTAAAAAAGTTAAACAAAGTATACAGCTAAGATGTAAGGCATACTATGCAAATCGCAATATAGTAAAAAACAAAAAAACTGAATATATAATCCAAAATTAGAATATAGAAATGCATAATTAGACCAACCGAAATAATGTACACAGCACAAAAAGAAAATGAACATCTATGAATATTTGAAAGGAAGATATTAAGAGTAGTAATGAGTTTAAAAAAAATACTGGATCAAAACAGACAATACAGGAACCATAAAATTTTAGAAATAATTGAAAGAGAAAACATCGTAAAAGTAATGAAAACACGACAAATTAGATTACTAGGGCACGTAATAAGGGCAGACGTGACAAAAATGATAAAGTCAGCAACAAAATGTATTTAAACTTACAATAAACGGTTAACGATACGAACACAAAAAGTTTCTAGTAAAAAGCAATCGTGTGTTTTCCGGGATCTGAAGATAACCACTGTGACGTGTGACGAAAACTCAGTTTGTGTGATAACAGCACGGGAATTATCCAGAACAGAAAATTGTATTATTGATATTGTGAACTGCAGCTAAGTTTGAATACATTTTTTTTGTGTACCACAAAAAAATATTTTTGTATTAAATTTTTATATTGAAGGTACACAATAATTAAAAAAAAATACTATCTGCTATTATTAAAACTAGAAATAACAGTATCCGTCAATATTTCAATAGTGAATAAAATAAAATACTGAACTAATACGTTTTTTCTTATTTTATATATTCATAGTGGAACATATAAATCGTTAAAATAAATCTAACAAAATGTTATCATAATTTTGTATATTTGTTTAAAAATATAAAATGTTTAAATTGTTTGGAACTCTATTTTTAGATTTTTATTAAAAAAAATTGTTTAATTATTTAAAAGTAAAAATGTTTTGTATATTTTTTTTATTGTAAAATTATTACATTTACCAAACATTTTTGAATATTCTATGTGTCATGATTGAAAATTACTTCTTGCTTTTATTAAATTAATTATTTATAAACCTGTCAAGTAAATGTGAGACAAGACTACGTTTTTCTAATGATTACATAAACATCTACCAATAAAAAACTTTGATTAGATGTCATACTAGTAATTTTGTTATATTTTCTAATATTTTTTTAACACCGTTATAAATAAATAATTTTTGCGTTATATGTAATATTCTACTATTACATTTATTAGAAAACGATTGGTAATTAAACTACTATTTAATTACAAATACAAAATTTGAAAATTATTTATTAATTGGAGTTTACAATTCATAAATTAAAAATTATTTTATACGACTATTAGGTAATAAGAGCCATATATAGATAAATCTTATTTACGTACTAGTCATTTCTATAGCACAAGTTAACGTCATAACGAAAACTTAAAAACAAAATTATCTAAGACCGTGTAGCTGCTATCACTATGATTTTGACGGTACATACAAATAAAAATAATGTAGGCATTTTGTTACATTCTTCGAATTAAATGGAGGTAAATGCATTAGAAACAAGTTTAAAGTAATTATAATGAATTAAAGAATTTAATTAACTATTGCAACTTTACAGCGAGTTTTTGTTTCTTTTAAAGCTTTTATTTGATTTATAAAGAACGGAAACAGTAATTTATCGGACTTTTATCTGACCATTGTTATACATCAGTTATGATTATAAAGATTTTTAATAGGTTGTTTAGAAACTTTACAATGATTATCATAATTTGCACGTTTGACAAGTTCAGTAATCGACTAAATAACAAAGTTACTCATTTTGCAGTAACAAAGTGGGCAAATTAACGTAAAGGAATGAGTATTTATTAAAACATGTACGTTGTTATTTGTGTTTAAATTAGTACTGATTTATGTATATTTTTACTGTGTGTTACATTATAATTATTATTAAAATACGGTTGCAGTAGATAATATAAATTTACTATGCATGAATAATAGTAAGTAAATGGATATAGAGATGAAAACGTTGAAAGCTGATTTTATACGAGATTAATTCAAATACATTTTGAATAAATCGCGGGCTAAAAACACAACGTATAAACATGTTACAATGTTGATACTTTGTTATTGTTACTATCAATCGTTGCTTTTTTAGAAATTTTAGTTGGTTTTGTAGTGGTGCTTATAGTTAATAAAGCTACATACTCAAAAAATAATTATAAACAATAAATTTGTGTAATAATAAATAACACAAGAAAAATTTTTTCCAAAAATAATTATTTGTGATGTAGTAGTGCAAATTCTTCTTTATATGTTAAACGAATTACATTAAGTAAATACAAGAAAAACCACTTAACCGTTATCTTTATATTAGTAGCCAACTGCTCGTTTTTTACAGTATCGGCAGCAAAATTACGAAACTACAATAGATTTGTTTCGTTAACGATTTTGTTATATGGTAATATTTTTATGTTTAAACCATTTGTGCGGTAAACTTTATAACATGTTAGATTCATTAGAATATTTAATTTGATCTTGCATTTCCTAAACACAACTGTTTATTATACAAGAATTAAGGCAGTTTTTAGTTTAAAACAATGATTCTCTGATTAAGATTTTTATGTTACCTTTTTAGCTTGTAAAGTTCTGCTTTCAAAAATAACATTTATTAATTAAAAATTATTCTTAAACATTTACACATTACTTAATCATAATTAATATTTTTAAGACTAATCTGGCTCATTCATATTTAGTTTTATGTGCAATTAATGCATTAAAAAGATGCATGTAATAGATAATTTAAGATTGAGTGACATTACATGTAATTCGTACTTCACACTTAACGTTTTATAAATAAAAAACACATACAAATTAAAAGTTGGATGATAGCACTATAACCTATAATATAAAAAAGGCAGATTAAAATAAAATAAAAACAAAGCAAAGTAATATAATATTTTAATTGTGATTAGAGGAACCAGTACTATGTTTTACAAATTACACATTTATTGCTTCAATCGCTTATTATTAAAGAAGACTGTCACTTTGAGACAATTATCAAAACCTGTCCGACAGGGAAGTTAAGTTGATTTTTACCCTCATTTAATATTAATCAATCATATTACACCAATTCAACCACGTTTTTCAATTATTTACAGCGATAAGTATGCCTGTTGATACGTAACCATGAAAACGCTCTAAATTCAAAAATTCATAAACGTCAACCATGTCACGTTTTGACTCGACTTATTTTGTAACGTCACTAATAATTATTATGACAAAAAATAATTTGTATGCTTTTTTTGAATAATAATCATTTCAATTTCATTCGTCTTTGTAAAATTATCTAAAGTTTGACACCTGGACAGAACTTAAAATGTGTTGCCAAAACGTAATCACCCTAGCGTTTCACGTTTGGGTGATTACTAGGCAACACATTCTTTGTTTCCGTCAATAAGATATCTCATTATCGATAATTTTACAAACACTTATGATATTACATATGATAATAAAAATTTTGTACTTGTATTAACCTTTTCTTATACTCAGAATCTTAAATGAAACAACCACAAAAATTACTAAAATTTATTATTTTGAGGCAAAAACAAAAATTGAAGTTAGTTCCTTCTAACAACAAACAAAAAAAACAATATTGCTTTTAACTACGGCAGTTTATTTTTAGAAATACAAAATGTAGCAATATTATTTCTGTAGGTAAAGATTTAGTTGGTCAAGTGTCTGTTATATTTTAATAGAAATCTTGATAATTTTTTGACAGCTATGTCTGTTATCAACTTTTGCAGGTGTCAAATGTTGACAGTAAAATCGCTACATGATCTTAGGCATAAGTTTTGGATTCTTTTAAAGAAACGTGTCATGTTCAAAATATGACACTTGGAAATTATAAAAACAACTTTTTTGATCTTGGTAGCAAACTTGGATTCTAAAGAACAAACTGGTTTCTTATAACAAATTAGTCACCAATCTTTAAAAACTAAAATATCTTGTCTACTGACTTACTTCATTGTAAAACTTCTCCCCGCACTAGTCTGTATTATTATTTCCGTGTATTGATGCAGTAAACAAATTCTATCAAACTTTTTTTAAATGCGTTAATAACTCAAAAATTTTGCAAGAAAAGAATGAGTGGATAATACTGTAAAATTTTATCAAACCATTTGGTTTTTACAAGAATCATACACATTCTGATCAGAAGGTAATTTTTATTTCAGTTGTCATAGAACAATCGCAATTTTTTGACTTTGGAGTTGCAACGTTATTAATGTAGTCAAGTAAAAAAAACATACACTTTATCAGGGCTTTTGGTAAACTTACTTTCGTGACAAATGTAATAAAATGATTTACCAGACGCAAGATCGTCTACGCAAAACACCTTAATATTCAGTTGTACGTATAAAAGAGTTTTTTTACGGCACTTTCGATAAATGCAAGTTTTGCATAAAGTCAAAGGCAATAGCGGCAATCTTTTTTTTTTGAATTTTTTAGTAGTTTTGTGTAACGTTGTATAAAATTTTTTGCTATTCTTGTGTGTACTGCTAGCACCGCTCAGCTGCTTTTTAGCAGCGTCATCCAATGAAGAACTTTGTATTTTTGAATTTATTATTTTAAAATGACGCATATGTCAATTTGTAGACGACCAAAATGTAACGAAAAGTGTTTATTAAAATATTTTTTACTAAATGAATATTTTATTTTCGAGTCTGAGAGTTTTTGCATAGATAAATTGCGTTTTATTTTATATTTGAGTTTGGAATCAAAGTAATAGTAGTTTTTGTTAGAAAATATTCACTAGCAGATAAATACTTTTATTTTGCATAAAGCAAATTGCCACTATCAATTTTCCTTATGATTAATTAACAATTTTCTTTAGTTTAAATTCGTTTTGGTAATCGGTCAATTGACCATTGAAAAGAACCTATTAATTTGGACAATTGACAATTAAGTTCAGTAGCGAGATATGGTTAATTAATCTGTCAACATAAACAGTACTATCATTTGTTTTATTACGTATTTGGTACAATGCTGGTCCTAATTTTACTGCTACAAAGAAACTAATTATGTTCAAAAAAAATATTATTATTATACGTAATAAAACATCAATAAATCTAAATACCTTAATCACTTTGACAATCGCATTATAAAACATAACTTAACAGACATCCAAAAATATTTTAATTAAAATATACTTAAATACCGAGACTGTCGCAAAAGTAAACAGACAGATTTATTACCAAAATGGCATGTTTAATTTATTAAAATCTTGATTTACATTTAAGATTATACAGTTGGATAAAGAAATAATTTTATTTTAAAATAATTTAATTTTTTATTTTTATTAAAAACCTTTTGTGCAGCTTGCGATTTTTTATTATTTTTCTCATTAATTTTGTAAATTTACACTATATTTTTTATATTATATAAACACTTTTACAAGTGGTTAATTTGTACAAACAATAATTAAAAAAATTATAATACAAATAAAATTTTTTATAACAGTTTTCAGTTTTATAGTACTTGATAAATATTGTTAATAGCTGTTATAAATAATTTAATTAAATTATATAACTTTTTGTTTTCATTATAGAGTTTTTTAAGCGTAAGAGTTAACATAAACCAATTGAGCTTTCTTGCTATGCTAATGATCAAACTTTTCCAAGTATTATCAATCCAAGAGCTATTTCAGTAGAATTCTCAAATGTGGGTTTTAGGCTGAATGCGGATAAAATATCTAAATGTTTATAACCACAGTTTAAAATATTCAAATTTAACAGTCTACGGTAAATTAGTTAAATTTTATTTTAAAGTATATGCAAATTTTTTGGTATCTCTAATTAAAACTAATTAAAAAAAGTTAAATATCTTACAAACTTTTAAATTGATCGTTTTGTTTAATTTTAATACAGCAATAATACATTTAATATACTGTTTTAGATAAAGAAAAAGTATTGCTATAGCAGCATTACTTTCTATTTATAAATTATCATTCCAATAAGTTCCATGTGGAATGTATAAAGAAATTATTTTATTTATAATTGATTTTTGTGTTATAAATTTATTAATAGTTGTTTAGTGCAACAGTGTATTTCCATAACTAAATTTTACAGAATGTTATAAACATACATTTTTGTAAGATTTTCTGCTAATAACAGTATGTTAATAACATCCAAAGCAAATTAACATCGATCTAATGTATGAGTGTGAAGAAGTTGTTACTAATTTTCACAAACCGTAATAAATGTTTTTTGCAACAACTGTGTATGTATGTTTGATAACGAGTCTCATTTACACACAATTTTAGCGCATATTAAAACCTAAAATAAATACATGTTTAAAAATTGCTTCTACGTAAGTTTTGATAAAATGTTTGTTTTTAATTTATAAAAACGACATTTAAATTCAATAACCTATTATGATATATAGTTTAATAACTTTATATAATACAAAAAACATATTAATTTCTGCTTGTGAAACATACAAGTTTTAAAGAATGCATTAAAGGAATTTCTATGTTAACGTATCTATCTAACAAATGCAAATATTAACGCTAGGTTAGATTAGCGTAAGGTTAGATAGTTTTATTAGTTTGTATAATAAATACTAACAATAGTTTGTGTATAATGTTACGTGCAAAAGCAAAAGTATATTGCCTAAAAGAAAGTAACTTAAACGTGATATTTGCCAGTGCTCAGTGAAGATGGAGTCGTGAGTTAAATTCGGAAATCAGTGAATGTTTTTGGAAATACAAAAATGAGGAAAAAAAAGGCGCCAAGTCCTTTTGAGCTATACACCTTGTATAGCTCAAAAGGACTTCTGGTCCTTGCCAACCACAAGCCTGCTCCTGTTGGATACACTCTCAATGGATTTACCTTATCACTTGTATTACGCTAAAATCTGAAACTATATTAAATTTACATAACGCGAAGACCAACGGAATAAATGCCTTGTTACAATCTTAACTATTTAACATTTATTTAACAAAAAAACAAACTCAAAAGTAGTAAGAAGGTAAATTAAAGTAGGTTAAGTAAACGCAAACAAAACAAAATTTAAATAATAAAAAAATAAAAATAAATTACATGATTAAGATGAAATTTAAAACCTTATAAAATAAATTACAAAAGGTTTGACGCAATTTTGTCAAACGAACAAAATACAGTCGGACCTCCATTCAATGAACTCCTATTTAATGATTTTTTCTATTTAGTGATGTTTTCTTTAGGATATTGACCTTCGGGTTAAAATGCGTGTAAAAACACCTCTAAATTATGATGTTCAAATTCTATATTATGATCTTTTTCAAAGAAAATGTTACCCAACTACTTAAAGTTTTCTTAGAATCACGTACAATTTACTTTACCTTTACAATACCGCATTGTTAAACAGATAAGCGGATTATAAGACTTCCTAATTTACAATACAGAAAGGCTGTTACTAATAGTACTAAAAATTCTGTACATTTGTAAATGACATAAATGCATGAATTGTTTAGAGGATTATAGGGTTTCCTTCGAGTTTTGAAATGCATTGTCATGTTATTGAACACGTTTCATTTGCAATTTTTTCGTTTCAAGTTGTTTAAGTGTAAAGTTGGTTAAAAATGACAAAACGAAAGTGTTTATAATTAATATGTATTTCTTATGTACGTTTAAATTTGTGTTTTATTTTTTATGTATAAATTCTATACAATGAAGTTTCTATATAATGATGTTTTTGAAGGGAATTTTGAACATCACTATATAGGAGTTCGACTGTAACTGTAATTACGTTATAAATCGCACGGCCGTGTTCGTATTAAAAGAAAATTAATAAGCACAAAACAAAATAAACTCTATCAATCTTTTAAAACAAATTGGAAATTCTTAATACTAAAGCGCAAAACTACTAAATTGTTGGATTTAACATCGATAATACACTGTTTAAAAATTTGTTACATATCGTCGTTAAAATAACACAAACGATAATCGGTAACTCGCAATGATTTTTATTCTGCTTAATATCAAAGCTTTTAAGTCATTACGCTTGCGGAATTACGTTCACTAATTCAGTTTCAACGGAAATAAATAAATACTTTAGATTTTGTTGAAGTAGATCCAGGAAAGAGCTTCTGGTTGACTATTTGCCTGATGTTGTCGACAAGAAAATCGGTAGGGTACCACCAAGGCTCTACCGGAAGAATTTTAATAAACCGCCCCTAAGGCACAAATTCAACCGTGTCGCACAACTTAACTAACACAATTCTACGGTATGTAAAAATAAACACACTCGGAAGCACGTGAAATATTAAAGGACGTAAATCTACGATCTAGGAATTATTTCTACTATAAGAACTAAAAATTTACTATGCTTTTCATGTTTCTACGGATACTTCAATTTCAAAGGTTGAATTCACCCAAAACCCGGAACTACATTTCGATTTTTTTTATGCTCGGTAAAATTGCGAACTCTGTCTTAAAATAAAAAATCAACTCTTATATAACCTCCGATTACCATACTACTGTCAAAAATCATGACGTCAAATTCTTTTGAAAAAAACAAACGAGACAACAAAAACGTTGATAAAGATAGCAATAAAGAACAAAGATTAAAAACACGTGTGTATGAGATGACTTTCACGAGAAACAAACAAGTCAGTAAGTAGCAACTAAATTATAAACAAAACTTTTAAACGATCTTAACACAAACGAACTGCAAATGATATTAAATTACTTAAGGAAATATAAATCAATAACAATCGGAATTTTACTAGGACAAAAAAATGCCAAATCAACGTAAATCAGAATACGAAGGTTTAAGCTACGTAAAACCTCAAATTAATTAAATACAAAATTTACTTACCAATTTCAAATGACAAAAATGAATTTAAGAACGTAAAATATTATTCAAACAATCCCAAAGTAAACGAAATAAATAAAACAAACTCAAATACCGAGTTATTCGCAAAAGTAATACGTCCAAATTCAAACGAGGGGTTACAATAATAAAATTCTATTTTTATTGTCATTTTTATAATTTAAGTTATAGTAAATTAAAAAAAATATATTTAAATAAAATAAATGATTACTTATTATTATTTAAAATATACTTAAGATTCCTTAAATTTATTTAAAACAAACATAATTTTTAATTTTATTTTTATTGAGAAATATTATTACGTATAGCTTATACAAATATGACAATGATTAAAAACAGTTGTTTTTATAATTATTAGTTTATCAATCTCGGATATCAAGCTTAATAAACTACCTATAGAATATTAAAAATCATTTTATAAATTATTTTCTTATTTGAAACGTTGCATTAACAAATAAAACTTTTACTTTAACGTATACGATTTCTACACACGTTAGGCAGGTAGAATAAATTTATAATACCAATAAGATATGAGTGCTCTATAGCTATAAAACAAGAAAATCTTAACGCTGCGTGTTATTTATTCATGCTTACTCTATCAAATTAGAGTTCCCTAAAGCAATTTAAATTGTAAAAAGAGTTGACGGAAAAGCTTTAAACTTTTGTATCATATGAAATTTTAAATAATGTTTTAAATTTTGTTATTGAAGCGACATGTTAAATAATGTATGTTAGCACTTTGTAAAATTTGTATTTAAATTTTTCTACATAATTTGGTTAATGCCTTCTCAAATATTTATCAAAATCTAATATATTTGTTAATAAGGATTTTATGAATTCATTTTTAAATTATATTAATTAAAAAAGTTACTTATCTAGTAATCTACTAAATTGTATTTTTTTTGTTTATAGAAAAATCAGTATTACTATTGTAGCAAAGGCGTTTAACAAAGTCAGCCTGCAAACTGTCACTGGAAATTTTAATTTCATCAGTTAACTCTTTCAATAAATTTCTACAAATAAATTATTACTAACGTTTCCGTTTATTTTTATTTATTTTTAAAGTTTTACACGCGCGTTATTTTCCAATAGCGCCACAATTATGTGAGTAAAGTTCTAGTAACATTGAGATAATAAAGGAGTTACAGTTAGTTAGTTATTGAAATGCAAAGTCAAAATTTGTTACGAGTTTTACGATGTTTTGGATCTTGCACAGCCAGCTAGTAAACGAACTGAAATAGTTGGTTGTCGGAAAGTAGGCGGGGTTAAAGGAACTATTATATTTATAGGCGGCAAATTGTGAGTACCGCTCCTGCTTGATCAACACAAAAAAATCAAAGCTCGTAATAACAATTTATAGTCCGCAAAATTGGCAAATAAAAGGCAGAATAAACAAAAAAAAATTGTTAACAACAAATTCGGTTTACTTAGCTCACAATAAAATTACTATATAGTTCTTTACAATTTAAATAAAGCAGTAAAATATATTTCATATCTAAATATACTTATTTAAATTATATAACAAACTAGCATAAAAAACTATCTTCTTCGGATACTCATGTTGCTACCGTTTAATTTATAAAATGGATTTCCCCGCTACTTTGCAGTGTTCGTACAGCCCTCGTTTTTTTTCACATTAATATACTAGCATCTTATAATGTTGGAATCAGGTAGTTTGCTGTACGTTTCATGGGTCTAAAGCTCAAGGCCACTTACATAGATCCGAGGCGTATTAGACTGCAAACGTTTCTACTGCCAGAAGGACAAGTCTTTCCTACTATGTTTTTATGCAATAGAACTCAGCCTTTTCTCTCCCTTCAGACTAAGTCTGAAGTTTGAACCTAACATTTAAAATTGTGTAAAGTAACTATTGCTCTAAGGGCAGCAGCCACATGGCAAACGAAACTCTTCTGTTTGGACCGTACGCAATTAAGTCCACAACACGCAGGCGTTGCACTGCCGTAGAAGGAAACCTATCTAAAAATTAGCGCCAACACGACTACTACCGCGTTAAGGTATGGTATGTCTTGGCCATTGACCAGGCCCAAAATCACACTTGAGATTTGGAAATTGGGTAAAAACGTATTCGTTTTAAAGGCAACAACATTACATGGTCACATGTATGCCCATGTCAGTCATTTAGTTCTATCTGTACTGGAGAACCTAGTGGAGGCGACTAACATTACACTCCTCACAAAACACAAAAACTATATTAAACTAACCAAGCGGTATCACCCATTCAATGTTTATATATAGTAAATTCGCTATCAGCATGCGGCAAAATATAGTAAGTAGTATAGTAAGTCGGCAGCAAAACAATAAAAAAAACCGCAACAAAATTACCAATGTTGCCGTTTACATAAAATTGATGAGTGTAATCGTAGTGACATGTTTTGCTTGTAAACAACATAAAGTTTACTTTACCTAAACATTAAGAAGACGTTTTCCTAATTGTTTCACCTACAAAAAAACTGAACACATCGTATCCTCCATAGTCGATTTTGAATAACAATAACGGCTAAGTAGTTAAAGAACAAATTTTGTCCGATGCTGTACGTATTTTTCCTTATTAAAAAGACGTGTAAAGAAAATCATGAGTCTTGTCACCGAGTCTCTTTTATAATGTTAGTTACTAATCACAAACTCGTGTACAAATTATAGAGTCTCGATTACTTATATATCTATGCAGCGTGTAAATATTTTTATTTAGTTTCACGCACTAAGAAATGAGTTGTATATAAATTCGATAAACCAGAATGTTCTGTTATACTGTGCCATCTCTACATATTGAAAATAACACGAAAAAATTAACAAATCAACAAAATAATATAATTATCTTGCCCTGTATTACATGTAGCGGGTTTATAATAGTAAACAAATTTTATCAATTTAGTTTAAGTGCCGGATGGCTACAGAAAACAATCTCGTGTAATACAGACACTCGCTTTCTTAAAAATGACTTTTAAAATATCAAAGAAAAAGACAACCAGAAGTGACAGCTGACAGCAGTAACCCAAAAATCACAAACCACCCCCAAAAATAACTAACCTAATACCAATTTCGGCGCAAGTAATTACGAATAAATATACACGGTAAGACGAAACGTCTTGTTCTCTTTTGTAAAAATACTTAAAACCGGCCGACTTAGACATTACAAAAAAAAACAAAAAACATAACTCTAAAACAATATTTTAAGTTTATCTATAAACAACAAAAAAAACTATTAGAAAAGTTTTATTTCTATTTAAAAACATATATTTTATAAATCTAATAGAACAGGTGGTTTTTATCAAAACGTTAAATACAACTGCCACAAACAAGTAAAATTAATAGTGCCACGTCTATTTCTAAAATTTAAGTGACACACATGATTACCACAAAAAATACTTTCTGTCATTAATCTTAGTTTTAGAAAACAATTCAACCAAAATAAAATAAAGTTTTATGTTATGCGTTTTTGTGATACACAAAGCTATTTAATGTCTTTAACTTACTTTACAATATATATAAAATTATTCAAATTAATCAACTTTATTACTAGTTATAAACAACTAACTAATCTGCCAGTAATAAAAAAATAACTAAATTAAGTTGTTTCAGTTTAACTAATACACTTTTAATTATTTAAAAAAGAAGTATACCTATATTTACGTTCTACTAAAAAAAATTAATGTATTTGCTTTGAATATTAATAATATAAGATATAGTTAAACGATTATTGCTATTTTCGCTAAGCTTAAATTGGTATTATAAATAAAATAAACATTACAATATAAATGCGTTTTAAAGCTCAATTAAGTACGTAATTAACATTCCAACACGAAAACGGGATAAAACTAAGCTACTTAAATAGCAACACCTAAAATTATAGAAGTACATACTTATAAAGTTAGTTTTAGATTAATAAAAAGCATTTGTAATAAATTAATACATTTTTGTGTTTAAATTGGTTAGTTTGTTTGTTAATTAAACAAATTATTAATTTTTTTTTCAGTAATTGTAAGACCATAATAAACCTTACATTGCAATTTATCTTTACTTAGGTAATACAATCCAGTAGTTCAGCAAGTTTACATAATCCTACAGCGTTACTCATATAAGGTTGTCTTTAAGGAAGCAGGTTACGTAATCTCGCATAACACCGCTTCCGGTTGTCCTAAGTTTTACCTGATACTGACATTCAAACTTTAATGGCTTTAGCAAATTCAATTCCTAGTTCAATATTCTATATTTGTAATAATTTTTTATTGTTTTTAAAAGATTTTATTGTTTAAAATTGTATACAAATATGTAAATTACATAATAATTACTAATTCTGTTACGTACAGAATTTGAAAAGAAATCTGATGAAAAAAAATAGATATTCTATTAAACCGTTTAAGTAAAGATGGTTTAAGATTATATAATACTTTTGACATACCAGATACTGTCAAAAATAATTACAATAAAATAATTAAAATTTTTGATAATTATTGATCTCTTTAAAAAAATATTGTATTTTTAAGAAATGTTTTTAAACGTATACAAGAAAATTATACATTTGATCAGTTTCATAATGATTTAAAAATGTTGGCTACAAATTGTTCTTTTGAAAATCAAGAAGCAAACCTAATTAGAGATAAAATTATTGTTGGTATTAGAGATCAAAATTTACAAAAAAGACTTTTAAGAGAGCAAGATTTAACTTTGGAACAAACATTTAATTATTGCAGAGCCGGTCAATTTGTAAATCACATAAAAAATAATTATTTAAACATCATTATTTGTGTATTGATTTAATTTTTATTTTGCAATTTTACGTTGGATTAACAATCATGACTGCAAGACTAAAAAGTACTTTATTGGAAGTATGTAAAACTTACTGTTACAAATATTGGTGTTTAAATACCTATTTATCAAATATAATTGTTCATTTAGTCTAGTTTTAAAGTTTGTACATGTTTAACCAACATACGAAGAATTGCAAAAAGAAAAAGTAAGTTTGTATATTCTAGATATAAAATGCACTTTCTTTTTTTTTTTTGGTAAAAAACACAGACCAAAAACATTACATATAATAAATTGTGTTATTTGTTTGTGCAGTTTTATGTTTTGTGAATATTAACATTTACCGAAATTATGAATTACTGTTTTTTCTAATTATTAACACAAACTTTAATTAATTATTGATCTTATTACTTATTTATTTAATAAAGAGTTATCTAACTGTTGCATAATTTAAGTTTTACGTATATTTACAAAAACATTCATACTTTAAGAATATATTACATAGTCATTTTATCTTCTAAGTAGATAAATACGTTTCTTTATTTTAAGAATTAAAAAAGGTAATTAAAATACTATTAGCAAATAGCTGAATAAAAATAATTGTCACCACTTTTGATTATTTTCTCAAATATAAATATGCATTTAAAAATATACTACAATATAATTCTTATATTATGTATAAAGTTAGGTCAAAGGAAAATAATTTGATAAAATTATTTTTAGATTAAAAGGATTAATATAAAGTGTCTTAATTGACAACAACAGGACTCCATTATTGCGCGTTTTCAGTCTGTTTCTTTTTTATCTTATTTAATTAAACCGCTGCTATGCTACTTATTATAAGAGTGGAAATAATAAAAATGTGTAGTGTGTAACTCCCGGAAGAAAATAATGTATGATACTGTGCGATAAAAGTTCATATCAAAATAGTCATTGGGTAGGCGCCACTTATATTTTATTTGTTTGTAACAAACTTTTGAATAAATGCCGAGGGCAATAGTTCCATTCAAAAGTCGTATGCTAATAATGTCGCTTTTCTTTGTTTTTGTCGACAAAAAAGTAAAATGTGTCTTTTTTGTAATTTTACGTTAAATTGTAATAACACCATAAATTGCTTTTATTGACTGCGTCAATAAACGCATATTTCTTTATATTTTTCTAATAGTGGTAGATAAAAACAATATATTTTAGTTCAAAATAAAAGTATAAATCAGAAGTTGTTCTGACATAAAACCATTTTAATATAATAAAGAATTCGTTGAACTTGATTTTGTTTTCCAAAGGAAAAATACTTTTGTAAGTAAAATAGACAGAATAAAATTCATAAAACTAATAAAAAATTACGACAAAATAATATATTTATTTTTAAAAAATATCTTTATTTAAAAAACCCTTTCCACTCATAACTTAATAATTTTAATATTCTTAAAATACATATATTTAGATAACACGTATTTTAATAAAACCATGTTTCAAGTGGTTATTCTATTAAAACACTTTAAGACTAACATTACATTCGTTAAAACAATTTACTACTGAAATTTTAAATTACATTATTTATATTTTAATACGATTTTTATTTTTATTTGCGATTTATTGTAACAGTTCTAAGCCTTCTTATAAGCAAGTAAGCAGTTTTTACTTTTTTTATACATTCCTTTTACAATTTTATAAAAATATATTTGGAATTATTGATGTTTTAACCACATTTAACGCAAATTTATTGTAGACTTATATATGATACAAATGTGTCTATAAACACTTTACAGGTGTTACTAGTTCTGTAACTATTGCCAATTAATTACATAAATAAGATACTTTTTATTTTAAAAATGTGTTATTGTATTAAACAGTTTTTACTATTTTTACATTCTATGTATTCTGTAAATATCTCAAACATTTTTAAATTGTCGTTAACTTTAAGAGGCTAAAAAACGTTAGTGAAATCTAAATGTGATACCAGTTATTTGAAAGTTTTCAAACCAAGACTAACTTTTTTATTCAAGAAGACAACTAATGCATGTTTAAACGTTTTTTAATTCAAACTTTATTTTTTAAAATGTTTATATTTTATTAATTTGTTATAAATATATATTTTTATTAAATAATTATTGTATGGTTATTAAATGGTTTTTTGTTTTTAAATTTAAGTTAAATTGAGTTTTAAAGTCAGATAACAAGTAACTACCTATTTGTATTTGGTTTGAAACAATTTTTTTATATACTATTTAAAATGATTTTAATAACAAACAAAATCAATTTTTTTTTTAAATCTTAATCGATATTTATAAAACAAACATTTTTTCTTGCAATACTTTAATTGCAATTACTGAAATATTTAATTTCCAACTATTTATTTTGTTTTTTTTTTAATTACGCTTTGCAAAAACGTATGACAAGATAAATGCTTTTTCTTTTATTATAAAAATATAATCAAATTTGTAATAATATTTTTTTACCTTTGTTCTTTTTAAGTCGACTTCTAAACATGTATTATGATAACAGCTGACGGTTTAAGTTAAAATAAAGTTTTGTTTTTCTTTTGGAATAAAAATATGTACATAAATAATAAGCAGACATGATTTAAATCTAATACTTAATCAAAGTATATTTTAAATAGTCAAATTTGGTAACGTTCTTTTAGCGAATCGCAATTCTCGTGCAAGCTTTGTAAATGATTTGATTTGACGTTTTACATTTGATTCCATTTTCTTACGTAATTTAAAAAAAAATTAAATACTAATGTGTACACCCACTGCATTTTTATATTTAATAATGTTATCTAAAATAATAACTACGTATTTTACGCAAAGAAATACTAACAGTCTGTTTAAACATATTCAAAATTATATAAATTAGTATATGTTTTAAACGTTAATTTTTTATTTATTTATTACGTTTGTATAGTTATTTTTTTAGATATATTTGTTTAATATTAAAATAATTTATTAATCGTATAGATTATATAACGGTATACATGCAGTAGATAGGGTTAATTGTTGTACTACTACAAATTATTTTTATTAGTTTACTAGGAAATGTGCATATGCATGGTAACGAATATTAAAATCATGTTGGTTTTTAAGTTTCCATAATCTGTCAGTGATAAATTTGACATATTGTCTTAATTTATCAGTTCAATAAAATGATTAAAAAATTAGTGCACTCTACCTAAGTTACAAGAAATAGCAAATTCCTCAGTGGCAACAGTAATTCCAAAAAAGTCAATAAAAATGTATGACTATGCGTTCATTATTATCGGCCAATATTCCATGGTAAAATCTATATTAAAAGTGAAACACAATGTACAGATCGATAATTATTCTAAATTAATTTCATATTTGAAACGACAAGGCAATAATCATAAACCGAAAAAATCACAATTGTTCACTAAGAGTTTGACAAATTCCTCAGTAAAGCACTTGATGATAAAATAGCAACAAAGTTACGTACCTGTAGATGCGATGAACTAGTTTAATAAAAGTTAATAATATCAAAGATTTAGGAGACTAATCTTAGTAAATAATCTCATTATAAAACTAAAAAACATCGTTCTGTTACTATAACTGGAGATTTTTATTTGAATATATACCAAAACGATGTACGTATTCGGTCAAAAGACATGGTCATTGTCATCGTGTTGTAATAGGCATACATAAAATTTTAGACGTCTTAATGATGTTGGTCTTTTTTTTAATTTGTCAAATCTCTATGAATATACAGGTCATAGCTTTAGAAGGACCTTGGAAACTATCTTAATTGACAACGGTAGAGATTTTACAGCACTAAAACGACATGGTGGATGAAAACCTACCAGCGTTGCCGAAGGATATATTGAAGAATCTGTAAGCAACAAGAAACAGATTACGGATAATATTCTAAAGCTTTTAGGATATAATAAGCCCAATACCCAGTTCAAGTGAAATTAGAAATATTGGCGATAAAAATATTTTCAAGACTTTTCTGTCAATGCTGATACGTTTCTTAGAAATAAACCTGATAACTGTAAGATGTTCATTAATGACAGAACTATGATATTCTATCATATTATTTCTAATTTTGAGCTTAATGTGATAATAATTATAATAATTAAAAAAATTTATTATTTAATTTATAGATATAGGATCATTACTCTAATGTCCACATAGTAAATAAAACGGTTATTCATGTCTATACATATTTTATTTTTTTATATTAGCGCTTGAAGAAAAAATACTATATGTACAGGTAGTAAAATAATCTACTATTGTAACGAATTATATACTTTAATTTGAATTTGTTTTTTTTTATTACTATTTTTAACAAAAAATAACTTGATTTTTGTTTTTTTATTATATGTTATAATCGTTGTTTTGTGATTAAACCCGTGTTTAATTTTCGCTAGTAAACAATTTCAAACAATTTTGTTAGGTAGAATAAAAGCTTTTAAATTACATGAATAGCTTAAATTAAACGTAAATATAACATAGCTTTTATGTTTTGTTAAAATATCAAAGAACAAAGATTTAAAACAAACTTCAATGAATACTTACAATATAACATAAAGTATTTTTACGTAACACCGTATTTTTAATAGACTTTACTAAATAATTCTAAATGATTAAACGTTATATTAGGATTTGAAAGGTATTCATTTTTTTATAATTTTATATTGTTTTATGGTTAGAGTAAAACCAATATTTTTAGAAATAAATTATAAAATTTCTCTGTATAACAAAAGTCTGTATACAGATATATTAACAATTGATTTATAGAGGTTCTTTGTTTTTTAAAAATTTACAGTATAAAGTTGTTAAGAATAGAGAATAATGTGCAAAAAAACTGTTAAATTCTAAATATTTCTTTTTATGGTTGTGTCAATAATCAAGATAATATTTTTTTGTATAAACGTAATGTATATAATTTGTAGTCACACTATAACATCTACAGGTCTAACAAAATATATTGTTTTATTTTTAATGAATAATTTTGTTTAGTACAGTACAAAATATTTGATATATTAGTTGTCTTAGTTTTAGATGTTTTGCAGCATCATAAAATATATAATTAATAACAAATATAAGCTTTATAATAGTTTCATTAGGTAAATTTTAAAATATTTTTTTAAGCCAATATAAGTAATAATAAACCTTTGAATTATTAATTTTACAAACAATTATTACTTTTAACAAAATTGCTTAATCCTAGCTTTGTCATGTTACGCATTTATATACCGCAAAAATTGCTTCTAAAAAAAGTTTGTAATTCAAGTTCTAAAAAAATATTTAATTTAATTTTTATAAATTATACATTTTATACTATTTTCAGTTTTTTAAACAAATCTTTTTTTCATTAAATGCAGACAATATTTGATTTAAAATTTTGTGACTATGTATATTTAAAAATTAGTACGTGTATAGACTTTTACGTTGCCCGCTACCTGCACAAAACCCTGGTAAAGTTAACAATAAAGTATTATCCTTTAAAGTAATTACGATGGTGTTACAACATTTCTTCACAAAAATACATAAGCAATAAATTGCAATCTTTAAAAATCAAGTTCTTATATATTGTCGGATACCTGTATTTCATTAGTTATTAAATATTTCTTAAAAGACAAGTTTATTTTGACTTGAATATTACTCATTTATTTTAAAATTTGAGTTACAGTAACATCACAGGTAATAATACAATTTTAATAATTACATATTATCTGACAATACGTTAAGCGTTACATGCTTGAAAATGTGAAAACGAATACAATAAAATGTTTAGAATGGAATTATAATAAATAGAAGTGTTTAAACGTATATATTTTTATTTTCTAAATTCTTACAATGAGACGTTCTTTAAGATATTCATAATGGAATTCTAATAGACCGAGTATTCAAATGTTAACTGATTTTGTTACAAGAATTCGTTTATTTAAAAAAATATATTTTACATACATACAAAGTTTTACATAATATTAATAATTAATCCAAATAAAGATTATATCCTACATATAAAAAAACTAATGTTTCGTCCACAAATCATTATTATCTACACAGTCTCTTAATCTATTTGGCATTGAGTTTACTAATACTTCACACACATTATTTATTTGTAAGTATTCCCACACTCGAACTACATTAGCATGTAGAGCTTCAGTAGTGCGTATATTTATATTTCCTTGAGGATCTTCGTTATTCCATCCACAAACCATTGGTGCTCAAATATTTTCAATCGGATTGAAGTATGGAGATTTCGGTGGCCAATCGATTTGTATTATTTCTTGATGATCATCAAACCAATAACGCACTATTTGCGATCGATGCACAGAACAAATACTATGGGATGTGGTTCTGGATAGATGACCCGAACGGAAGGAAGCATTATATTCTCTAAAATATCTCTATAATCCAAACCTGTCATGCGGTCATTGATCCTAACTATTTCACCAGGGCCAGATGAAGTCATCCATTCCCAATAAACTGCAGAAATTCTTCCACTTCTTTTCTGTCTTAAAACGTTTTTGTCTAAATATCTTGTGCCCTTCATCCGCTATACTGGTTTTAACCTTAAACTATCTTCGGAAGATGAAAATACTTTTTCATCGGAAAAAACAACTGCTGTCCAATCTCTATTTATCTCCCTTTAACAAAAATCAACACCCTGCCTTTGGTGTACTTCAGTTAAATCTATCTTTCATGCTGGACGTCTAAGTCTGTATCCTATCGACTTTAATCGTTTGCATACAGTCGATTTATGACAAGGCAGATTTAGATGTTTTTTTTTGTCACTGACAAAATTTTCAATATCGTTTAACATCTCTTGAAATGTACTAAATGGTTTAGAGTGGCGTGGCTTATTTTTTAAACCGTTGTAGCCATCATCTGCGTAGTTTTTCAACCAATACTGAACAGTTCTTATCTAAAATTTAATTGTATTATAATCTTTAAAAAATCAAAGTTGTTTGTGATGTCTAGGAATAAACTAAGATTCTATTGTTAAAATTATTGATTTATAAATGTTTCAAATTTAAGAGTTAGTAATATACACAATAATAGTAGAAGACACAAGTTCACATCCAAAAGAGTTTAACAAAATTATTCAACACAATTGCTTAATCTATTAGGTCACTGCGTTACTATTTCAAAAACCTATTTTTTATAACTTAAATGATAGTTATTCTTAAATACAGTAAAACTCATAAACTTTAGTATACAAACAATTTAACTATAATTAATTATTAAATCTAAAAGAATCTTACCGGCACCCCAAGTGATCTTGCAATTTCGGTTGATGATTTTCCAGCATCATGCAAACCAACTCCACGTCCACGAAGTTCCAATGGATGTCTACGATTTTTCATTTTTATTAGAAGTGTGATGTTGCAGTTGTGTTTAAACATTTTATATACGAAATTTTTTAATATTTAAAAGAATTATAATGGAGTTACCGAATTACAATAGAAACAAATGCCAAATAATTCTTTTAAAGAAAAATTTTATCGAATTAACATTATTAAAAAAAATATATATATATAATAATTTTTCCGACGTTGACTTATTTCTATTATTTATAGATATACATAGGTACCTACATAAACAAATGTATTAAATTTATTATCTAAAACCAATATAATTATCGCAATGTAAAAATGTTTCTGCTTCTAATTACTATTTTTTTCTACTGGTTTCATTGCAATACCTTAGGCTGCAGTAATAATTCTTTTTGTATTTTTTACGTAAATAGTAAGATTAAAAATCTTAAATGATTAAATTTAATATAGCATTATGCTGCCATTTTACCCCACCAATCTGTTTTTTTTTCTTATATATAGCTAAAACCGGTCTTTTGTTAACGTCAATATTTAAAGCTATTATTATTATTAATTAAATTCAATTAAACTATTAATTAAATTAAGGTGTTATGCATTCTTAAGTAGGTCATGTTAGTTTTTATAGTTTTGATAAGATAAATAGTGTATGTATATTGCATACATAAAAGAATACAGAAACAATGGCTTTAGTGTTGCTACTGTTACAATCCATTGTTCTTAACCAATAATTAACAATTATTAACATCTTTTGTTATAACAATTTACGTAACAAAGGTTGAAAGTAAAGCATAGCATAACAAACGTTCATGCCACGCAAGGTCGCACAGCCGAGCGTTGTAAGTAAGTGAGTTATGCTATGAAACTTTCGACAAGAGTAACGTACATTATTTTTTATGTTGCTACATTTATTACCAAATCTGTCAAATTTTACATTTACTGTAACATCTATTTTTATCAATTTCAACTAAATTTGAACATTCTTTAAATAACTGTTCCACTTGTCACATACTCGTTTTAATATAATAATTAACTTTAAACACTTAGTTTTATGTGGATTTTTTTTCTGTTCATTACATACCGTCTAAAGTGTTTTTGATTGCGCTAAATTGCAAGAAAGGAGAATGCGTAGCTGACTACTGAACTGTTCAACTATATCCGTATTTCTTCGAAAACCGATAATAAAACCATGTTGTAAAAAACAAAGATAAGCAGTTATATTTATTTACCTACATTTTTTCAATTTACCTTTAGACAGCTAAGTATTGACCTTCAAATTATCTAAATAACTTGAAAATATGGATTTATATTTTTTATAAATAATACATTTTCTTGAAAAATTTTACATTTACTTACTTTTTCCTTATAAACTAATAGTTTATTCTATTTAAAATTTATCAATTTACCATCGATTAGCTCTTAGAAAAGGCAGTTTAGAACATAGACAATAATGAACTGTTATTGTAATGTCAAATTTGTGCTGATTTATTTGTGATTTGAAAAATGAAAATTTTAGGTTATAGCGACTTTAAAATTTAAAGCTATTTATAAAAGCGGTCTAGCAACTAAAATAGAAATGGCAATTAAAGCAACGTCGGAATCGAGAGATCCATCATTAAACCAATTTAAATTCAATAAACCACAGGAAAAAAATATTACTTAAATAGTTTAATATATGTAAACACTTATCTATAAGTAACGTATTTTTGTGTTTTTGTCCGGTAAAACGTAGTAGAATTTTATAACTAGAAGTTGGCACTAATTATCATTAATTTATTACGTGATCTGTAATTTTTTCAGATTTAATAAAATACACCATTATGTGTGTTATTGTTTAGAATAACTATAATAGTTTGTTATAAGTGTTAAATTGTAATTAAATTACGTAATTGTCAAATTAGTTTCAAAAACAATTTAATTTTGTCATTTCAATTTTATTAATATCTGTTATTAAATTTTATCAAAAACCAATACTGGAATAGTTGTTTTTAACAAATTTATACTATATAAATTAGCACAAAAAATGTGTATCAGGCGTCTTGAAAGTATTTTGCAAGTATCCGCATTTGGTAAACCTCGGTTTTTTTGTGGACTAGTGATACAAATAACTATTTTAGATTTAGATTTTGCAGTAGATTGAAACTTAGTTTTAATGTTTCCTAATTTACAAATAAGTTTATATACATTTTATTATTATTATCAAAATATTATGTAAAATTTATGTTACATTAAACTGAATTTTATTTATTAGAATATATTACTTACAAAAAGCACAAAAGATTAGGTGCAAAAAAATGCCCACAAATGTAGATTCCAGTCCACACCGTGAATGAGGGTGTTTTTGAAAACACTGTAAATAAAAAGTGCAATTATAATATACGGTTAATAAATAATTATGTTATAAGATGAAAAAAGAGTATTTTCTACAATACTATACAGCAATTATTTTTATTAATAGTAAATAGCAAAAGTTTACTTGGATGTATGTATAAAAGCATGTTTATAACGCACTTTAATATTTTCATGTTTAAAAACTTGCAATTAAAAATATAACAAAATATTACACTATCTTTCATAAACAATCTTTACAGTCTACATTTTTGATGTCAAACAGTAATCCACTACTGTTTGTATGTTAAGTTTACACAGATTGCTTTGCATCACAGTAGAAAGTAATAGATAGTACGTTTTCTAGTCACTTTTTTAAAACGCCACCGTTCATATCTTTGTGATAATTGTCTAATTATTAGAAATTATATGTTAATAAACACATATCACAATAAATATGACAATTTACTTTTTTTATTTACATTTAAGTAGCTCTCCATCAACAAATCCACTGTTGCTACCAATATAAACGATTATTAATCAGATGAGTCTTTTAAACCAGTAGGTAATTCTTTAACTGAAGTATACCTGACAGTTTTAATTGTCCCAAAATTTACTTTTAACGTATCCTCCATTAACCTATATTTTGTCAGTATTATAGATTTTTTTACCCGTTTTACGATCGTTTTTCATGGTGGTTAAGTACTCCCTTCTCTAAAGAACAATTTCAACTTGTTTAATTAAAACACTTTGTTACGTTCCAAAATTAACACGAAGTCACTGCCTGCAATTCAGTAACATAAACGGGGGGTTGTGCCACTAGCTCAATGGAGAAGGGTGGGTTTTATTTAAAATTCCGTGAAAAATTGGAAACGCGATCGTCGTAAAAATGGAACTAGAACGGTAAAATCGTCAAATAATCGATAAGGGCGCCAATCAAGGATTTCTATAAGGGAAAGCTTTCAAACCCCTGATTACCTGAAAGCTCATCCGGTTGGTTATAACCCCAGAACTTACCTTGGGTTATAACAATTCTGAAAAACACTTAAACAAAAATTTACGTATGCGGCGGCTAAATGAATAAAAGCTCTTTACATTTAACAATTTAACATTTATTGAATGAATATTTAAAACCAAGACAAAATAAAATAACAAGTACTAATTGATATCAAATAAATTTGAATAAAAGAAAAGAAATAATCTTAAGCAAACAAAAATGAACAATTTACACACAAAACATTACATTAAAATTTATATAAAAGAAATGCTACTACAATAGCGTTAATTCGACGTCAAATATAATTAAATCTCAAGATCTTGACCGCATATTTATAACAAACAAATTAAATAACACAAAAAAAAATAAAAACAATACAGTTTATAACATAAATATGTCCGAACTTTAATTCGAACTAAACAAAATATAATTTATAAGTCGTTACATTATCATATATTCGAAATACGAATCACTTCTCAACGCCACAAAACAAAGTTAATTGATTTTAATTTCGCGCAAACACTATACGTGTTCATTGAAATAATTAAATTCAACGTTAGTCGTAATTTCAATTGACTCAAAATTGAAAGCTTTTACTGCATTTTTAATCGCGGGACACTGCACGATCAAACAACAAAATCGATAAATACCTTAATTCTTAGTTGGTGATACCGGTCGAACTTTTGGTCCAGTGGTTTTGAAAGCTAACACCTCGATGGACTTTGGCTGCTTCCCAAACAATAGGTTACCAATGGAAGATTTATTAATCCGCCCCCAAGGCGAAGGATGAGATTGCGAAACAAACTCACGCACAAATTCACGTAACGAAACATGCGATATTAATTTAGGCAAAACAGTGATCTTAATTAACCGTAATTACGAAAAAGGAAAGTTTTCCACTTAAATTCACTGCACCATCTTCTTTTACTTCCACGGTAATTATTAGAAAAGGTGAATTATCACCTGCGTGATCTACATTTTTATGACCGTCAACCAACTAACTTCCCACTCTCACATTTACCAAAAACACGTCTATATATCAACTTTCGTCGACTGCCCTTTCCACAAAGGCTGCGTTCGAAACTTCAAACACCAAAATGCTCTCGCGAAAAAGTGCAATAAAGAGGCAAACAAACATATTACGTCATATTTATATAATTAGGACACAGCGTTTCGCTTATACGTGAAACTGTCAATTTGACAAACTATTATATTACAAGAATTTAAACTGCCTAATAAATTAAGATAACGACTTAATTTTTCCACGTAATCTAAACGTTTGACATAAAGAAATTCAAGTACGAATGTACTCGAACAAAGAACTCATAAACCAACTTAAAATAAACAAACGGCGAAAATAGATTTAATTACGATTATATCTCAGAAGGAAAACATAACTCACAACTGGAATTTTTACGGCGTAACAATATACAAAACTTTATCAACAATTTACATTGTAACTTTGAATTAAAAATCGTAAAATAACTTATTAAACTCAATCCAAAAGTACATTAAAACAACTTCAAAATACATTAAATGAAAATCGTCAATCCAAATACTGTGTCCGTTATCAAACATTACTCAATCAACCAATCGATTTTTAAACGATGGTTACAACTTTTTTAATTTTGTGTCATATTTAAATTCTATTTTTTTAGTATCAGTTAACACTTTGACCACAGCTGTCAACTTATTTTAAAAATAGAATGCATGAACATGTCAAATTCCCATTTCTATTTACTTTTTTTTTGTGAACGTAAACATCGGACTACCGTATTGTTAAAACGTTTATATAAGTTTCGTCCCAGTTGACGCGCGCATATTGCAAAAAAATCTCTCATATTAAAATAATATTATTGTTTAATTATCCCGCAATAAGGATTGTTGCATATAAAAATGAAATCAAATAATCTTTATTTAAAATTTTGTAGGTTAAATAAAAACAATTAAAGAATTATTAAGACATTTTAATTATAATTTACTTATAGGTACATTATAATTTTTGTGATTCATGTTAAGCAAATTTAAACAACTTGTGATTATTACAAAACTGGCAATACAACATTGCAGTTTTTACAAAAATTTAGTTTTGTAAACTTGCCTTGTAGTTTAACCAATCAACGCAAAGGTCAAACTTTTCCTATACTTAATTTTGTTGTACACTTAGCTGATTTATATTATAGTATTTTTATACAAATGTTTTACTTATTATTTGCGTTTTTTATATGTGTTTTATAAATTAAAAATAGTATTCAACTATTTTATTCATTTACATTTTTTATTTAATAATAACACTAGTTTTAATATTTTAGATGTAAAAGAATAGTTATTACGTTGTAAATAGTTTGTTTGTTTGTAAGATAGGTAATAATTTACGATTCTATCGCAACAATTATTGCGTGTTTAATTACTTACGTTTTCAAAATAAATTAACTGCACAATTCTAAATATATAAATTGTTTATTAGTTAATAGAAATAAATTTTTATTATAAAAAGTTTTAGTAAATAATTTAAAACGTCAGGTTTTCAAATAACTAATCTTTATTAAAATGTACTAATTTAAATTTAAGTAAAAATATATAAACGGTATTTAATTTCAAAACTCGTTAAGAACAAACTTGTAATTGTTTAAAACTCTAAGGTCTATACTAACTTTAAGTGAGTATTTTGTGGTTGAAACTTATTGGCTGTCAAAACGATGCGTGATCGTAAGAAGTCTTTTTTGTGTAGCAACTTTTTTTTAAACTACAAGTGACCTCTTCTTTTTTTTATTGTTAAACAAAAATATTTGTTTATCATGTAGAAATGCGTTTTATACAATTTTGTTTGCAATAAAAAATTTTCAATTTATACGTTTTTAGGTTTTCTAATTAATTTTCTTTTAAGAAAAAGTTGTATGGTTTTATACTAAACAATTTAGAAAATAAACTAAATATGTATGTATTTTAAATTTTTTAATGTTTTTAAATTTAGTAATATTATATAATTATTAAAATGCATAAAATAATTTGTTAATTTATTGTAACTTAATACATAACGTAGTTATTAACTATTATATGAAATTATCTACTTTTATGGACTATTATAATATTTTGACTATTTTAAAAAACGGCAATAACGACTTAAATGTATATTAAAAAATACTGCATAAAATAATATAAAAATTATAGATATCAGTTTTATTTATAAAGCAACTAATATGTTTAACTTAAGCGCGGCCTTCAAATTTATCTCGAAACTTATTTGCTTTAGCAATACGGGAAAAAAACCATAAAGTAAATCATATATAGGAGTGGGCGCAATCAGGGGATGGTTACCAAAAATCGTAATTTTCTCAATGATTTTAAATGTAAAGATTTTTATTAACTTACCTAGTTCTAAAGCTTATCTAATTCAACACGAAAATTGTCTATTACATAATTTCTAAATCTCCATGCTAAACTGTTAACCTTCGGATTACCAAGCAATTTTTGAGGTGCCGATTACCAAGTGGGGTGAGATTTGACCCCAAGTTTTTTTTCTTATTTTGTCAAAAAACCCGATTAATTTGTAATGGTAACCTTTATTAATATTTTAAATTAACATTAGTTTTCATATAAACTAATAATAATATAAAAATAAAATGTAAACATAAATTAGTGAGGGCAACAACTATTACATATTATTGTAGTTTTTTTCTGGAAATGTTGTTTACATACAAAGAGTTTTCACTTTTCACATGTTTTTGTCATTTTCTCTTGGACATATCTTACAACGACCTCTTTTTGTGTTGTTCTGTGTCTGCCAAACAATATTTTTTTTACGTCGCAAAACAAATAACAATTGAAAAATTTGTTATACATTATTAAACATTGTTAAAAAAACTTAGCTAAAAAAATATTGGAACAGTTGTAAAAAAAACTTAAGAAAAGACAACAAAAACAACACGTCTGGGGTCAAAAAAGACCCCAATGGTAATCGGAAGGTTAAGCGAAGACAGAACCTTTATAGACCATAAAGAACGTATTGTTGATTAAAAATGTTTTATTTTAAATAGATTCTACATTACAAATACCATATAGCAGTTTTCTTAAAATTTTCTTGTTAAATTGATAACGCATTTTAGTGAAGACTTGCAGATTTTTGTAATTTTCTTCAAATAATTAAATGGAAAGGCATAATGAGCTTAGTACAGTAAAGTACATGAATTAGCAAAGTTATCATAAAAAAATTGAACTTTCTGCTATTGGAAGAAAGAGAGATCAAACACAAAATGTCTAAAAATGTCATTTGTAAACCATCAATCGTTTAAATGTTTAAATTGCCTCCAACTGTTTAGAATGCACTCATTGATTCTTGTTCTGATTGACAGTACAACAGCTTTTAATTTTATTTTTGGAATATATCGTATTGCGTTCTTTATTCTTAAAGTTATGCTCTTGATAGACTAATTCTTTTACACGTCCCCAAAAAAAAATCTAGACATGTAAGGACCGGAGACCTAGAAGCCAAGAAAACGCACTTCCTCTCCAAATCCATTGATCGGGAATTCATCATTGAGATGGTTGCGAAATCCACTTACATAATGAGCAGTGCAACCATTTAATTGCAGCTACATATTTTGACAATTATTCAAAGGATAGTCGTCTAATAAATTTGGCAATGTATTTTTTATAAGTTCTAAAAAAGCAGCACGATTTAGCAATCCATCAAAAAATGTCAGTGACATTTACCACTCTGAAGATGCAAGCTGCAATGTCTTGCAAAACGTCAGTTTAATTAGGTTCACAAACGACAATACGTCAAGGCGAAGCTCTACTTCTTGTTTTGACTTTTAAGGGGAGACTAGGACCAAGCCTACAAAGTTTGGGTGTTTAACTACGACGCGTTCTAAGCCAAAAGTCGCTTATAATCATAAACAAAATAACCGCAAAAGTTTAAGATTTTATGTTGGAACCAATTTGTCCATCAAGTACCCTACACCAAACATTAACGGACCATTGATGTTGATTATCTACCACTTACATTCAATTAGAATTTTTCTTGGCATAACAATGCATGTTGTGCATATTAATGTTTTCGTTATTCTTAAATGTCGCTTTATCTGTCCATAAAATTTATTTTAAAAACTTGGGTTTTCTTCCAACATGGCTTTCAACAAATAACAATAATTTTGTCTTATTACGAAGTCGTTACTGCGTACTTTGTGTAACACGACTAAATAGGGATAATGGCAATTTTTATAATTTTTATGATTGTTTTTTGAGATATTCCCAAGAACTTTTCAATTTCCTTGGTACTAATATGAGGATTTATCTCAACGCAAGCTAAAACATGAACCAATTTTTTTCACTCCTACTGAACTATGCTTTACTCGTACTGGAATTGGTTGTATGTTTCGTGTGGTGCGTAATCATAATGCTAATAGACAAAAAACCCTTACATACATACATTGGCGTTCTCGATTTGAATACATAGCGTTGTAAGATTATGAAGCAATTAACTCATTTCCTTGGCATTGAAAAAAAACGTAATATTTCATATGCTTTGGAATTTGTGAAAACCATCTTTTACAAAGTATTTGAAAACAAACAAGAACTACAACAAAGAGGTAAGAAGGTTCAAATAAAAACACAAAATAGTAACAAAACTCAAGTATGTAGCAATAGAAATTAAAATTAACAACGTTCAGATAGAAACACATTGCACAATCTCGATAGGTAACTTTTTAAAAGCAAACTAAATGTTTTGATAGCAAATGCAGGTGCTACTATAGCCGTTATGCTATTGTTCATAATAGGTCATAATACGAAAAGACAAAAACAAATCAAGACAACCGAAATTACGCATTTAGTGTTAAATTTCCCGTTCCTCCAATAACAGAGAGTTTAAATTTTTTATGATAAATTTGCTAATTTATCTACTTTACAACTATACTAAGTTCACTATGATTTTTCATTTAATTTTTTAAAGAAAATTGCAAAAATCTACGAATATTTACTAAAATGCATCACTAATTTAATAAGAAAATTTGAAGAAAAGTTCCATATGGTGTTTCTAATGTAGGATCTTTCGTACTATACGACAGTTACAAACTATTTAAAATAAAACATTTCTAATCGACAATACGTTCATTTTTGTCAATAAAAAGTTACGTTTTCGCCTAACAGTTTAAAATGGAGATTTAGAAATTTCGTAGAGAATTTTAATGTTGAATTAGATATGCTTTTAAACTAGGTAGGTTAATGAAAATCTTTATTTTAAAATCATTAAGTAAATTATAATTTTTTGTAACCACCTCTTGATTGCGCCGCCTCCAAAGGGTTTCTACAAGTCAAAATATTTTCAGTAAACTCTCTATATATGATTTAGTCTATAAATTTTTTTCTCGTATTGCTAGACCAAAAATTTTCGAGAGGGCCGCGCTTAAGGACTCACTCTGTATAATCGAATACAACTAATTTGTTTTTTAACATTTGTTTTTAAATTTAAATTAACAATAGAATAATTTATTAACAAGATTAAAAAACATAAATAAAAGAAATAGATGTATTAGTAAGTGGTATTTTTATATAAAGAAATATTATTTCAAATTAAAAGTAGAACATGTATTTTTTTTTTAATTTATCAGATTAATAAATAAAATAAATATATTTGAAAACAAACATTTTTACATTTGCAAATATAAGCATAAAAATAATTTCAAAAATGTACATTTAAAAATACGTTCATATTAATTCAACCGTGAGAAGTAATTAAATGTAAACTTACAACAAACGTGTTTTATTAAATAAAATTATACACAAAGAAAGCTTATGAAGAGATTTTGCCATTACAAATTTAAAAACTCGAACATTAAACAAAGTTAAACATATAGACTAAAAGCTGTCAGTTGCAGAAATTAAAGAGTACATGTGGAATTCAACTAATCTACTGAAATTAGTTGATAACAATCAGTAATATATTTGCATCTTTAAAACTGTATTTTACGTTAATAGTCAATTTACAACTACACAAAAACCTAATATTCACATTCACATGGTTAAGTGAGTACTTTTTAGTATTTGAAATTTTTTTTAAGAAAAATGTTCAGGTTTGTGTCGTTTTTTGTATGCTTTATTAAAACTATTTAAAACTATGATTTATTTGTACTTTGTTTTTTTACTGTAGTTTCTTTTTAATTCTAATTTTTTTTTAAATGTTTTATTCTAGTAGAATGTTTTTGCAAACTTTTTTTTAATTATTTGTTTTTATAAATAATTTACATTTCTTTTAAAACAAGTGGTGACTTTGGTATAAATTTAACAACGGTTATTTGTGTAACTTTGATTTTTAATTTGTGTATTTTGTTTCATTTTGTCTAATTAACAATTGTAATTTAAATTATTATATTTGTTTTGTTAAATTGTGAGTATATTTCCACGCTACAGTCAATTTGTGGGGAGCATATTTCAGCTAAAATTTTGACATTACTCCTGCTTTCGTGCAAATAACCGCTACAAATACTTACACGATATCTCTATTATCATTTTTTTTTAGATAAACATATCAGTTATATAAATTGTCAGATACAAAATATTTTTACAGAATATAATCTAATTATCATAGTGTTAAAAAGTTGTAATCAAACGTTTGGAATTTATACTTTATTTAATGAGATTTTTAAATGAATTTTTGGATATAAAATTGTTTTAAAAAGAGAATGTACCTTATTTAATTTTTGAAACTAAAATTTTACAAAGTTGGACGATTTTATTTAATTTTTTTTTTTAATAAGCAATTATGTATATATAATACTTGTAAAGTTTTATAATGGGCGGGTAAGTGCTAAACCGGTTCAAGTGCCGAAGTCTGGCGGTGCCGGGTTGCGCGTGTCTGTGTCACAGATATCGCATATCTTGCAATTATCGGAATTGTTAAAAAAAACACAAATTACCTACGTAATATAATGAACAAGGTCGATTACAATTTTCAAAAATAAGAATGCATACATAAATAATAAAAAAATACAAATAACTAGTATTCTAGGTACATATTAAACGAGAATATGGTCGTATGATAGATCACCAACTGTTTGCATTTACCATTTGTCCATGAAATGCCTGAGAATTGTTTCCATAACCTCTTCTTCATCGCTGGAGGATAATGAATCACCAACACCAATGACTTATAAAGAATTTTTTGTGATAACCAATTATGAGCAAGACCGTTTATTATCAAGAATTGCTGCGCTCTAATAAAACATAGCTTCCAGTGACATATCTAAAGAGAAACTCGATCGCGTTATCTTAAATCTATGCACTCGAACAAACATTATGGCATGTAAATAAGCTGGCGTCACTAATTTTTTCTATTTTTGTAGTTCAATTTGTTTACCCTTTATATCTCTAAGAGTTACGGAAATTGTGCTCGGCATTAAATTAGTATTAAAAACTCTAAATCCAAACAGTCCCGGCTGTTGTTTCCCAATTATAGCTTTATATATATATATATATATATATATATATATATATATATATACATCTTGTTATCTTCGCGGCGTCCTTTCACAATTACTTTTCTGAGCGTCCAATCCATGCTTTTCAAACAAACCCTATATTACCAACTGAATATTTTTATCTTTTAATAGCAGATGTGATTAGGGTCGCTAGACTTCAAATTTAAAGCAATTTTTATTTTAAAATTTTTAATCTACAGATTTCCGAGCGTCCTTACATAAAATTTCCTCTAAGCGTCCAAATATACAGCAAATCTTTAAATTGCGACTACCCAGCATCCGGTTTGTATATTTTACTTCATTCTGTCGACTGCTGAGCGTCCGGCGTTGTTGTCAGATTTGGTAATGTCTGTTTAAATCGTAGCAAATTGCAAATATTTAGAAAACTATAACGCGGATACTTTGATACCTAAAAAAAGTTGATAAAACTACATGTATATCAAAAATACGACTAAGGCCCAAAAAGAGGCGACGAATGTATTAGCTATATGCAATGCTAATGAATTTAAATAAGAAACTGGTAAGTAACATATGCCAAAAATAACATTTAGAAAAGGTATGGGAGTAGAGAAGGGATTACAAATCTACTTGTTAGAAATCACTGTGAAAATATCTCTAGAATGAATACATGAAAACTCGCTGAGATGTATTCTATCATAAATTAAAAAAAAATATCTAAAAGATTTCCTTTTTGGTACATTTATACAACGTTTCACTCTCGGTAAATTGTAGTTTTACATTTATTTTAAGAGCTACGACAAAACAATACAAATAAAAACATAATAGGTAGCAGTTTTATTAAGGCACTAGTTTTTATAACTACAACAATAATAACAAAGCAAGACGGGTTAAGCAAAAAATATAAAACAAAACATAATACTTTTGTTAAAACTATTTCCGCACAGTCTACACTGTGTCCCATTTTGGGCGAGACTTTCTTGGCTATTAATAAAAATGAAAACTTGCTGTTTTCACAAAATCCGCAAGTTTCCATCTTTATTAAAATGAAAAAGTACATACCAGTTTCGCTATAAGATTAATCTTCTCAGTCTTTATATCCGACCAAGCGCAAAAAATCGTTCCTACAATCTGTGCATTTATTTTCTTTTTTGGTACTCGTTTTGTACAAATACTTTAATTTTAAGCCAATCTTTGTTTTTAAGCACTTCAGAGTATTGACTTTTAATTCCTCACTCGTTTTCTTTGGAGGCCTTTTATTTTTTATATAGTGGCAAAAAATTTTTACAATATTTTTTGTTCACTGAGTCCATAATAAGTGATCTTTTTTTTTTAGTTACAATGTAGTTTTCTTTCTCTTTTGGCGTTTTATTTTCTGAACTTGTAGAAATAGATGGTTCTATCGTTTCAGGAATTTCAGAAACAGAAGGCGATGAGTTACTACGTTTACCTTCTTCACCCTCCATCATTAAATCTTCTTCCAGATTTATGTGGATTTCATTAAACTTTTCCTTTAAATTGAGCAGCTTCTCCCTTCTCCATTAAAACTAAAAGCTTTGATATTTTAGCAGTCTGGAACACATCATCCGGTAAACGATAGTTTTCTCTATGTATCCCAAGAGTATGACCCATGAAGTTAGCTAACTGCTCTAAATCGTTTTCCGACATATTAAATAATTGTGTAAGTGTAGCTAAGTGTTTTCGTAGTTTGGTAGAAGTAATAGCACTTGGATTTTTTGCTCCACATGCCACTGCATATTTTGCGTATTACTTTGTAACCGCAAATTGGTTCGTTTGTTCGTGGATTTCAAATAAAAACAAGTTATTTTTACTTACAAACTTTTTGCGATAATTTAATAAAACTTTTATGTGCGCTTGAGTATCTGGGCTAAAAAGAACCGGCACGCCACGTCCTCTTTTGCCTCTTATTACAATTCTTTTAAACCGGCTGAGAAGCACTTTTTCGGTTAATGACACCGCTTCGGAGAACTCTTCATAAGTTGAATTAGCATTGCTATTATTAGACATTTCATAGATGTCAAGTTTTAATCTTTGCAATTCACCGGGACGTCTACGATTTAATAATATAACACGACAAAAAATAGTTTCTAAAAGCACTGTGTAATTGCTTATCAGCCTTATTATTAAGAGCTTTAACGGCTGAAGTAGCTTTTGAAATTAAATAGCTTTTTAACAATTTTAAGTCACCAGCAAGTGGAACAATCGTGACCTTATTCCATTTATTTGTATTAAGGTCACTGGCAGCTTGACTAGAAACCTCATACTGCCATTGTGATTCAATTACTTTGATTAAAGTTTTCAAATCTGCCTCTGCCTCAGCAGATGTAATTTTTTCGGCAATTTCCTTTCTTTTTAAAGCAAAGATAATAGCAATTTCCGCGCACTGTTTTAAATACGTGCCCATGTGCATTGCATAGGTTGGAGAAATATATTTGTCCTTCTCAGCATTATATTTTGCGACTATTTTTGTGGCAGCAACTATAATGTCAAAATATTTGGGTTTCAGAGCATCAAATAGACATTTTATAGCCGGCTCAATTTTTTTAAGTTCTATTAGCAAACGAGCTATCTCTCTCATTTTTCTGGATGTTACAGCAATAAAATGTTTTTCCCTATGAATTCGCATATATCTGGCTCCATACGCACAAATAAGGGGGTCTTTTTTCGCAACGAGAAATTTCATCTGCTCTCATTCTAGGAAAACAGTGTTTTTTAGTGCTGAGTCGATTCTCAAATTAGCCACTAAGATATTTTGAGCAGCTGCTTTATGATTTTTACTTTTTGAATCCGTACACCTACTTCTATGCTTCCATAACAGTTTTGCAGAGAAAAAACCAAGACAATGGTCGCAGGGCAAAAGATCTTTTGCTGCACGTAAACTTTGGACTGGCTTACAAGCAACGTTACTGTTCAAAAAATTTCCTTTTTTTCTTAATAGATCTAATAGCGACTTTCTTTCTCTACTACCTGGAGGTTTGGACAAAATTTTCTGAACTTCAAGTTCAGACGTATGATTACGTGTGATATGTCTTGCAAAGTTTAACACGGAAGTCTCACAATAAAAACAAAAATCCATCTTCTTTTTTCCTTTGCGAACTTCCCCATTATGCTTATAAATTCCAAAATGATGTTTTTCAGCCGGTTCAGTAACTGAAGTTAAAAATTTGGTGGGGTTTGTTAGAGAATTACATGCTTGATCCTCGCGAAAAACTAATTTATTATTGTTTTCTATTGATTCAGACACGGAAACAAAGGGTTCGTCCAAAGGATCAGTTGATCTGTCCTGAAAAAAAGTATGCAGAGTGTATCTTTATTCCATCAGAATATTTAAGAAGGTGATTTCAAATGCAAACATTGTAGTCAATCATATAAAAGAAATTGGAAAAGTTAAACGTAATCTTATTACATAATGTCAAAGCTCAATGTTTATTTTTATTTCTGAGAATAATTCGCATTTAACAATTTAGTTCTTCAAAAAATACCATAGGTATTACAGTTTACTATCAGTAAACGGTTTTAACCAACGTTCTAAAACGTTATTAGTTTCATGCCTGACGTCATTAATTGGTAAAAATTAAGTGTTTCAAAACGGTTTAAAGACAGTTTATCAAGAAAAACTAAATTTAAAGTTTAAAGTAACATTACACTGAACTACTAGTATTCTAGTATGATTAAGCCGAAAGTTTAGTTTAAAGATGACGTCTGCGTTAGATATCATTATAGCAAAGCCTGCACTTATTATGTTAGATATCCATGATTCTTTAAAAGGCTTTCGGACTGCATGTCATGTCCGAATCGGAAATCACTAAAATTTGACGTTTGGGATCGTTTCAGATCGACTTCTGAAGACACTGATATGAATGTCAAAACGTTAAGTGTTAATGATTTGCGATTCGGACATGACATACTAATAACCTTTATGGACTACCAACTGCCACGGAAGCATACAATCTAAAATCTATGATCCTGGTAGTTTTTTACTTACACCGTTTAAAAATTACTTCTAATACTAATATACCTTTTTTTTCACACTTACCACTTGTTTATCACAAGCTTTTGCAAGTTCTTTGGCAAAACTGTCGTTAGATTCGTTTCCAGAATCTGAATCTTCCGTACCACTACTTGGAATGTATTCACTTTCACTACTAGAAGCTGCGACATCATTATTACTAGTACCCTTTACTTCAACACAAGATGTTACTTTTATTGATTCTAGCTGTTTTAAACTATCAGATTCATTCATAAATGTGTCTGTGATAAAAAGCTTTCTTTTTGCCTTTTGCAGCTGCGTTACGTGCATGTTTTCAGTTAAGGAAACTACTCGATTTTGAACTTTCTTGGAAGGAGTAGTAATTTGACTATCATTTGTTGATACGTCATTATTTAGCAATTCATGTTGTCCTAAAAGAGACAACAATGATAAAATACTTGGTGCTAGTGGTAGACGATCACTTTTTTTCAGATCCACAAAAAGTATGATAAACTAAGAGATTAATGACTGAATCTGGTAAGTCAAATCTAAACCGTTAAATATTAACTTTAGCGTAAAACGGTGTGTGCTTTCTGATCTTAATTTTTAAGATAGTATTTACTGATGTAATTTTGATGTTATTTTAACTTTACATTTTATAGTCTCAAATTATGTATGTTGTTAACCTTTACTTTATAGAATCAGGTCATCATAAAGATTGATTATAACTTTAATTTATAGTTTATCAAAAAGTTATTTAAATGACAAATTTAATACGTTATAATATCTACAATGTAGTTAGTTAAAAAAATATTAGAAATTAAATACTACAGAAAATTACATTCATATGTTTTTTCGCGTTTTCATTAAAACATTTCAAATTGGGACTTTAGAGTGTGGAGCATAGTACCTACCGCTTTAAGTTTATTGAACTTAAAAAATGCAATTTTCATACTAGTTTTCAATTTTAGATTAATTGATAGTCACTTTCAGTTTAGCGAGGAATTTAAGTATTTGGTTGAACTAGAAGTTTGGTTTACATGATCGCCTCTGAGACAGAGCAAAAAATGATATATTTTATATGTATGTTACGTTTTTTCAAAAAGGTACTGACAATACTAAAGATTCACTTTTGCTTTGCTCAAAAAGAAGCACGTTAACCGAAAACGCAATACGATTAGAAAACAAATTTTGGTTTAATTTTTATTGTTAAGATTTAGAGCCTGTCATTTTTTAAATGTCAATAAGTCAAAATTAAACTGCTAAACAATTGAAGCACTACAAGCAAATTTTTAGGTTGAATTTTAAGTGAAGTTATCGGTTATTTTCACTATAAAACCAAATGGTTTGTGGAAACCCGGTTCATACAAAGTTTGGTTAAAACATACTTTTCTTTGACACCCTGTGGGTATTAAGACTTTAAAATCAAAGTAAATAACAACTATTAGAAAATATTAGGGCTTACTATGAATAAGTAAATTTCTTTCATTTCCATTTGTTCCTTTTGTTTCATAGTTGGAAATGTTCAGAAAGTCTATACGATTTCTATCCTTCATGCAAAGAGCATTCAGTAAAATTTTTGTTTTTCTATCCATATCTGAAAGCAACAAATATCGTTGTAATTTATATCATTTTTTTTAATTTTACCATTGTATAAAACGATAGCGAACTGCTTATTTACTTACCAGAAATTTTCAAATAGACGCCGCACTTATTCTACTTTTCACAAAGCACGTAACTCTTACTGCGCGGGAACAATTACTAACGAAATAACGAATAAAGAATTACCGAGAACGCATTGGTCCAACAATAACATAAAACAAACACATTGTTGCCAAGCGGTCGCAAACGAAAAGGACGCCCAGCAATCGACGACTTGAAACTAAAATATATCCTGACGACTATACAGATGGTGCGAACCCCGCCTCTAGCGATAAACGCGTTTAACTAATAATATACTAACAGAATATAAAAAAACGATTTTTCTATTATCTGGGCGCCCAAACAAAATGTGATTTTTTGAACAGTTAGGATAGCCTGTAGACCGTTTTTATGGCAAAACAACAGAGCGTCCGTATACGGACGCTCTGTTGCAGCCGGACGCTGAGAAGATAGTGATTCGTTAATGTACGGACGCTAAGAAAATAGTAGGATACATATATATATATATATATATATATATATATATATTTGCGAGGTTACTACGGCTGTCGCCGCTTCTCGCTTCTCGATTTCCACCTCTTTCTGTCCCACCAATCTCCTTGTCGTAGGTCTCTTGTGGCCATAGCATCTTGAATTTCTTGAAACCATGTTCTCGTTGGCCTTCCCTTTTTTCTTCTTCCTTGTGGAGTCCATTTCCAAATTTTCTGTGGCCATCTTGTTTCCTCCATTCTTTCTAGATGTCCGTACCACAGAAGTCGTTTTGTTTCTATAGTATCAATAATAGTTTTATCCACTTTCATGTTCTGTCGGATCTGCTCATTTCTTACATGTTCAAGTCTTGATGTTCCGTTGCTTCTCCTCCAGGAGTCCATTTCTAGTGCAAGAAGTCTATCTCTATCCCGTTTATTCAATACCCAAATTTCTGATCCGTATGTTGTGATGCTTTCTACAATAGATTGGTATATCATATGTTTTGTCTTTTTAGTTATTTTATCATTCCAAGGTACAGAATTTAGCTGTCGAATTGTACGTTTGCCTTGTTCTATTTTGTTTTTAATTTCTTCCACCATTTTGCCATCGGATGTGAATGTTACCCCTAAGTATTTAAATGACTTGCACCCCTTAACTGTTTCAGTTCCGACATCTAAGTCGGCCACGTAATTTTCTCCTATTGCCAAGTACTCTGTTTTAGACACATTTATAGTCAGACCCCACCTCTCATACTCCTCGATGAGTTTTCGTAGCATGTAATTGGCATCATCCATATCAGAGGCGACTATGACCTGGTCATCAGCGAACAGGAGTGTATACAAAGTTTCGTCCCTAATCGGGATTCCCATTCCACAACATTTACGCTTCCAATCTTTCAATGCTTCTTCTAGATAAATTTTGAAGAGAGTTGGAGCCAGAGTACATCCCTGACGTAGTCCCTTGGTTACCTCAAATTCAGGTGTTACCCTTTTTCCTATCTTAACTGAACTACTGCACCCCGTATAGAAATTTTTTACTGCATTCACATAGGTCCCACATACACCATTATTCATCATGTTTGTCCACAGCTTGTTCAGTGGAACTGTGTCGTAAGCCTTGTGAAGATCTACAAAAACTAAATGTGTATTCATAGATCGTGCAAGTCTTTTTTCTATTGCTTGTTTCAATGTGAAAACTCCATCTATGCAAGACCGACCTGGCCTAAAACCATTCTGTTCATCAGACTCCTTTATTTGTTGTTCAATCCGTGGTTTTAATATCCTACCATATATTCTAGCTACTGACGGCATAACGCTAATCCCCCTATAATTCTTGCATTCTTTTCGGTCGCCTTTTTTATAAATGGATGTTATTGTGGCCTTTTTCCATTCTTCAGGAATTACGTCTCCACTGATACACTTGTTGAAGATCTTAGCCAGTGTCTCGAACAACATTGTAGGACCAGCCTTTATAAGTTCAATATTGAGATTTCCAGGGCCTGGAGCTTTTCCGTTCTTCATGTTTCTTACAGCATTCGAAACCTCTTCGTGATTTATTAGTGGAATATATTCTAATTCTGTCTACAATTGTTGGATCCAAAAATTTCTCGCGGTTTTCCGTCAGTAGCTCCCTGTAGTATTTTGTCCATTGGTCTGTACTTATTAGAGTTAGTCCTGCTGCGTCTTTATTCTGGGTTCTCATACTTTTCAGGATTTTCCAAGCTCTGTTTGCTCTTGTGTTTCCTCTACAGCTTTCCACCTCTTCACATGTTTTTTGCCATGTTTCATTCTTTTTTGTCCTAATTACTTGCTTGTCTTTTACCGTTTGTTCCACTGTCTCGTCCCACCACGGTTCGCTTTTTTTGTTCCTTTCAAGTTGCCGTTTTTTCCCTAGGGCTTCGTTTGCAGCTTCGTGGATTGTTCTTTTCACCTTTTCATACATATTATTTGCTGAATCATCCGGTATTTCTGATAATTTTTGTATATATATATATATATATATATGTATATATAAATTATTATAGCTTTAGTATTATGTAATAATTCAGTGCAAAATGATTGCAATCTAGAGGGTACATCTTTTATAGAAAATTTTTCTAGAGAAGCACAAAAATCGGTATTTGGGCTGTGTTGGTAACGCTTCGCTTTTCTTTTTCAAGTGATGTACAGTAAGAAACACAAAGCAAACAACAAAATCTCAAAACAACAAACTTTATTTGAAACAAAATATTTTCAATGGAAAAAGTCACCTTCGCAAAGCTCAATTAATAATATTACGCTATCAAGCATGTTATGCGAGGAAAGGTCGAAAAATTGTGATTCACGTCCACTGACTCATTTTCTGCTGGCTTAGATACGTTTGAAAGAATTCGGATAAATTTAAAATTTTTTCTAGACACAATCAATTTTAGAGACAAAGTGGAACTCAGAAATTTAGCCAGAATTTCATTGAATACGCTTGGATTAAATAAATCATTCAATGATTAAATAAACAATTTATATCGCGTGATTTCTGACAACTGCTTCACCAAACTCACAATAGTTGATGCGGATTTTAAAAAAAAATACTAAAGACATGCCTTTTTATTAAATTCCCTTTTTTTACCGATTCTACAATTTTTTCTCCTATTAATATTAAACAAATGCACTACTGAATATAATTATCAGTTTAGTAAAACATGTGTGTTACGGTCGAGTTGCTTTTGGTGACCACCGCGGTTTTTTTGCGGCAAAGGGTAGCTTTGTCAATGCCGTAATATTACACCAGCATCAAAAATGCCACAATTTTTGTGTTGAAATGATTTGCTTAATAATTTAAAATAACCAATAAACTATTACCTTCAAACGGTACAAGATAGAAGAAAGCTGCACATAAACGTTTTTATAGACGAAAAAATTTACTATAAAAAAGTTGGCGGAAGGGTACAATTACGATCAATGGTTTGGAAGATACAAGTGTGCAAAGTTGCACGAAAATTACATTAAAATTCTGTAACTCTCAAACTATTAGATATAATTATACACTTTTTTGTAGTAAATTTTGTGCTCAATAAATTGTTTATGTGCAATTTTCATCTATATTATACCGTTTTTGCAGCGTACAAGGCGGAAGCTCGCGCGGATCTAATTCTGCAATTACTATAATCATTTTTCATCACTGCAGAATGAAATTAAGACTTATTATATTTTTAAATCATAAAACGAATCATAAGGAATATCTTGTTTAATAATAATAAACACTGCATCCAAGAAATACAAAAATTGAAGTGACTACCGCAAGTTCCAGATTTGTTTCATCCTGAGCGTTTCACGTTTCGTTACACGAGCCTTTGAATCAAATTCACTTTAAATGTTTTTAAAACTAAAATACTTAGAACCACACCGTCATTGAATATTGACGGCACTTCACCAGGGAGTCATTTTCTGCACTGTTTATAGACCTATAAGTTTTTACCTGTAAATGACCCTTTTCCGGTTAACACTTTTGACAACTTTCTGTTGATGTTTTGATTTTCTATGTACATCTAATTGAAATGATATAAAAAAGCATTGATCACCATAAGAAGCTATGATATATACAGTCCTTTTTTTTAACTGACCGTAAGATTTTACATGTTAATTTTTGAACCCTTTGTAAAAAACCTTTTGATTAAAATTTTAAAGAAATGTTTACACTAATATCAAAAAACAGTATTTAGTGTGATTTAAAATGAGTTAATTCTAAATTAAGCGTATGAATATCTATAAAAGTGTAATATTTTTGTAACTTAACTTAGTAATGTTTTATAATGATGTTTAAAATAGTATACTGAAAAACAGTTTTGTTGTGTTTTTTCAGCTCTCTATGGTTAATTAAAAACTAATTTATTCTTAAATCCCACTAATTAATGTCTTCTGAATATAAGTGTACAAATTCGTTTAAAATTTTAAATAAAAATGTATCTTACAAGAGGTTAAAAAATTAACATGTTAATTCCTATAACCAGATTTTTAAAAAAGCACACTGTATATTGAAATGGTTTTAGCAGCAAAAAAAAAATTCAAAAAATCATAGCAAAATTACTCGTCACGCGTCCGTCTTAAGTTAGCAGTTGCTAGCCACTCACTAAAATAACAGAAAAATTTAAATACACAGCGCCATCGCTCTGTCTCTTTTACACAATTGACGTAACTTTAGTAGTTACATTGAAGTACACTCAACTAAACAAAAAACGGGAAACCATGGTTAGTTCGAATAAAATAGCAGTGTAAACTAAACTTCCTAGCGAATGCAATCGGTAATCATTTGTGGCCGTTCGCGATGACATTCAAGAAATTCAAATTAAACAAATAATAAACATTGACATATCAGAAGGTCAAATTGTTTAGCAGCAAAAAGTAATATATTCTTATTTTTGAATTTGGAACAGTAAACTACATTTTATTGTTATACAAAATCTTTTGGTATATATATATAAAAGTTCCATGTCGGAACAGTGCATTATAAATTTTATTAAGACTATTTTTTGAACACATTTGATATTATACTCATGTAACATCATATTAATAACGTTGTGAATATAAGCTTTAATTAAATTTTAAGTAATTGTTTTTTTTAATTTCTTCTTTTAGTCAAAATGGCAAAGAAAAGCAATTATAATAAATGTTTTAAATAATTGCTAACACACTTATAGATACTCATTAACAGTGAAATGATTTTGTGTCAAAGAAGTTATTTGCTGCATTTTATTTTTATATAAAAATTATTCTGTATAAATAAAACTGATTTGGCATTAGTCTTTTTCTGCATTTTTTAGTTTAACAATTCTTTTAGATAACAATCAATTTTCATTTTGCAACACTAGTAGAAAAATAAGACATTTGTTTGAATGTTGTTGATACGTGATTTAAGCGCGTATAATTTTTGTAAGAAAAAGCTAACTTAATGTGTCATTGCATTTCTACGAAACCTTCTTTTAGAGATGGGCGAGACACCATCATTAGTACGATAAACAAAAAAATTGTATTTCTACTGTCACCTATATTCTGCTTTACTATAATGCGATAAGTAATCGTTCTTATTGTATGTTTCAGGAATGTCAATTAAGAACAATCCTACAAGCATTCTCATTCTCTCACAGTGTTTGTAAGAATATAGTGTCTTTTAGATTTTAATTACTTAACTTATTATTACTAATGTTTTATGTAATTTTGGTTGTTGAAAATATTTTGAAACGTTTACTTCGCTGGTTAAGTTGGTCTAAAGTTTATAAAAAAAGACATCATGAAGTTACATACTTTATTGTTCTTAATTGACATTCCTAAAATATATAACAACAAAGATTATTGTTTATCGTACTGGTAATGGTTCCTGCCGCACTCCTAAAGGAACGTAATGTGTGAAAATTCAATGACCAATTAAGTTTGATTTATTTATTCTAACGAAGATTATACCATTTGATTGGTAAGTACCTATATTAAATATTGTATTCAAACGTAATTGATATAATTAACATGATTTAGAATTCTGGCCAAACTTATCGTTTGATTAAAATTTCTGTAAGCTCGTACTAGCTGGCGGCAGGCACGACCCGGCGCTGGCCGCCGCGATTCGGCATTGTAACCGGTCTAGCTTCTAAACGATTTCTATGAATATCTAAAATTGCATTTAAAAATCTCATTAAATAAAGTATAAACTATACGGGTTTGTTTATTTAATTGTAACTTTTTAACACTGTGTAATAGGATTCAAAATAGCACTTATCTGTCAATTAGTCAAAACATCAAATTGCTTTAACTCGTTAGTCTGAAGTATAACATAATGAAGTATTAGTGAAATCACAAAATTTTGTACTGGTCCGCTTCACGTTGAATGCCCTATTTATTAAACAAATTTTAAGTTTGGTAAGTACAGGTATATATATAACTGTTTAGAGTACGATATGTATATTTTCATAAATAGCATTTTTACTCATTTAAATTACATGTTAAATTTATTTTTAATGTGCTTTTTTTTAATCTTTAATCAATTATTATTTTTGTATACTAAATATTTTGTTATTTACTTTATTTATTATTTATTCTTGATATATAATCATTTGAGCAACTTAAATATAAACCAAACAAAAATTTACATACCTAAAATAACTTTACAACTTCAATTTTTTTTCTTAACTTTTAACTCTAGTTTATTAAACTATTCATTTAAACAATATCAAAATTTACATGCTTGGCTTTGATTTTTTTTAGACAATACTATGCTAAAATCATCGGGGTATTGGTTATATCATTTATAAAATATGAAAATTTTGAATGTAAATTTTTTTAAAACAAGTATATAATTATGGTTGCATGTATTTTTGCACTTTTAAATAAGCTTGATTAACAGCAACATCATGTAAGCATATTATTTTTCAAACCTTAAAAGTGCAAATTAAAAATTAACTAACAAAAATTGCAATTATAAAAAAAATATTTAAAAAACTTAAATTATTTTTCTGGCAGAATCTAATTACATTGTATATTGAGTTTACATAGTATTAGTAATCAGTTAAATGAAATAAATATTATTTACATAAAAAATAATATCGAACGTTATCTTTTTTGTATGTATCAAATACAGTTTCAAGTAAAGTATAACTTCCGATTGTACAAAATCGATGAGTTATAATCAGCTAACCCGGTTGCAATAAGTCATTAATAAAACTTTTGACAATAGTAGAACCAATAAATAAAGGTTGCGTTTAGTTGTGTGGCCTTGACTATTATTAAATCAAAGCTGTATATTTTTATCTTGAACACGATACATATTAAGGTATTTATAGAAAATTATTTTTTTGATATAACTATTAAAACACTAATTTTTATATTTTAATTAAATAAATAATTTAATTAATATATTAGTAAGAATTGTGTTAAATATAAAAAAAATATTTAAATTCTTGTATAAATTAAAGTAATCATACTTTTATGCACAACTGAACGTATTTATTGGTTACATCTTTAATAATATATTTATTACCCCATTAACAACTATTTATAAAATAATATATAAAACTTGACATAAAAACACAACTACTATTAGTTTTATTTGTGTTTAAATTAGTTAAATGTCATTTTTAATAATATTAGGAAGAAATCTACAAAAAAATATTCAATTTTGTAGCATAAAGAAGGCACATTAAAAATCAAAATGAAATGCTAAATTTAGAATTTAATCTTTCTGTACCACAAAAAGAACGTTAAGCATTTAAAAAACATATTTCAATAAATCACAATTTTAATACGTGTGTAATGTATGTTAGAAAAGTGATCATAACAATCATCTAAAACAACGTGTTAACAAAAATATTATTGACCGTTGTGTTTATATTATACAAGTGTAGTTTTTTAAATTATTATTTACATAATTTAAAAAAAATATATAAATATTTTTTTCAGATTATAAATAATTATTTTGTATATAGCGGCAAAAATTATATTTTTGTTTATTTCGTATCGGTGGTTCTAGACGTTTAAAATATTTAGTTTGTTTAAATAAGCGTTTTTTCAACACTAGATAGTAGAACCGGTGCTTGTGCTTAAGATAACCTTATCAATCCAACTGACTCAAAATAAATATATTTAACGGTAATATAATATTTGTATATAACAGTTATTTAGAAATATTCTGTACATTTGCATTGACGAATACTGGTACTTCTTAAATTAATTAAGTAATTGTAGCATTGTATATAAATATTATAGTAAGCTAATCCAATGTGAATTTTGTATACCCAATTTTGGACCGTACAATATCTCTTAGTTGCATTCAAAATTACATATTCGCTAATTTTTATGATACAAAAGCAGATGTCACTAAGAAAACATATGTTTAGAAAGTAACCTGTTAAAATTGCATAACGTATATTGTTAATTAGGCAATAGAACTACATGTGAAAATATTTTCAATATTGCGTCGTGGGGCAAACAAACCGTGTTTAAGAATGTTTTTCATTGAGTAATACACTCATTTTCCATATTTTAAGTATTTATTTTTTTGTTGTTTGCTTATATTTGTAAAAAAAAACCGGAGGTAACACAAAACAAGAGTTAAGTGTAGTTTATTTGGTATGTGCTTCAATGAAATTATTTTTTTTATCATTTGCGCATACATTTTAGTAGATAAGGCACGTTACATACTTATACCGTTGTGGGGGTAGTAGTAAAGTAAGGATTAGGTATCATTTTATTGAATTTTTGTTTTGACTCAAATTTGTGCATACATACGAACTTTTACAACAGCACAGAGACTACTGGTTAACTGCAATTAAAAGAAAAAGTTAAACAAATTTGAAATATAGTTTTAAGAAAAACCGACATTATTAGAAGTTGTTACTCATCTAGACTGGATACCATCTCAAAATATAGGACATACAAAGGGTTCCATTCTTAAGCGTATTATAGATGTTGCACGAAAGAAAAAATATGAAAAGACATCAATAAAAAGTTAAAGTAGTACTTAGGACAGTTCGTTTTCAAGCGGTGTAGGTACTTATACTAAGTGATTTAATAAATAATTATCCCCTGTTTGATTTATTATGTGAAAATCGTATCGTATATATTTTGTACATAATACCGAAAATCGACAAGACACGATTAACTGAATAAATAAAATATTTGACCGTTTGGTTCTTTTCTGATGGTAAAACCTAAAAATGGTTTACTGCTCTTAAATTCAGATGTTAAATTAACAAACAGGTTTTGTCTGAAGTTAAAAAAGAATTTTACAAAATAAAAATATCTGTTGTTAAAAACATTCTTTGGAAAACTTCTTCAATTATCTTCTTTGCTGTATAACGGTATACATCTATTACAAATAAATCTCTACACAAAATCACAGCACAGTGTCAATTAAAGCGGTAGTTTTAATAAAATGTAACCCTATTTTAAGCTTTTAAATGTACATATTTAATTGTCGCTCTCTGTCACTATCGTCACATGATAACTTTCAGTTTGGTTGCTTACTAAATAAGTGAATTGCTATCGAAACTTTGTAAAACTAGATATCTCCCCGTGCTAATACTAAATAAATAACAAAAATATGTCGAAGATATAGGAATAATAACAAGGCTTTCGCTGAGAATTCATATTCGGTTAGACGTCTATACTCATACACAAGCTAAATCTATGTATCAAACTTTTATTTTGCACGTATGTGACTGTACACGTCTCATGCACGTATATAAAGTAAAAACCAAAATTGGAAATACGATTTCTTTTAGAAAAAAAAATTTATAACAGCAAATAGATAAGTAAATATTTTGTTTACGTAATTTTTCTCTAAGATCTCTGTCTCCAGAGACTTTTAAAAAAAATATGTTTGCGAAAATTACTTTATAAAAAAGGCATACTCGGTTACTGAAAATTTAAAAGTAAACGTTTTCCCAGAATATTATAATTCTTATATAAAAGAACCTACAGAAAATTTTCATGTAATGTAATCTAATCGACAAGTTCAAAAACGTGTTAAATCTTGAAATAGCTCCTAAAAATTAAAGCGATAGCTCATTGAATTGAGAATGACGTTTAGAAAAATGTATTAATTTCTTTTCTTAGCAGATAAAACATGGCAAAAGTTATAAACAAGTTAAGATGGAAGAAGGCACTTAGTTTTTTGAGAACTCAGAAACTATAAGAGATAATCCTCTATCTTCATTCCTTTAAATGAACGCTCAAAGTAGGCCTTCGCGTGATGCATATTTAAGTATTAAATGTTAATTAAAAATTTTAAAAGATGTGGTGGATTTTTAACACTTGAAGGAATAAGGTACCGTTGGAAAAAATATTCTAACTAAATTTTTAAACAAGTTAGGCGATTGTTAATTAATAACATTTTTTATGACCTTCGTTATAATTGCAAGCAATAAAAAATGTTTAAATAATTAACACAAAAATTTTTCGCTTCTTAGAGCCTTTTTTATTTGTCTACTCAAGATCATGTCAAAAGATTTTTTTCAACACGTTAAAAATGTTTGTCGCTAACTTTTTACCGACTTACGATTTAGAATAGCTTTTGAAACGTTGATCGCTAAAACTGACGCTAACTTTTCGAAGATAACGTTGTCGTTAATTTTAAATGATGTTACTTAATATTTAAATTATCAAAGCTATGTTGGGTTATGTCAGTAAACATGTAAACTTGTAGGCAAACGATTAGGAACGTATATCTCGCAATAATTCATATTTAGGTTCATGTCTATATTTAATTTTAAAGAAGGTTCATGTAAGCGATCCTTATTGCCTACTAAGGTAGTTAACTTTTTGGAAGTAGAAATTTTCTGTTACACTGTTTTACTATAACATTTATATACAATGATTGTAGTCTTTGCACAATCGGCAACAATAAACTATACCGCGACGCATAAAGTGTAGTAACGGACGGTATCAAAACAAGGCAACTTTTGGTTAATGACTTATACAATGACCTCGTACAGTATGGAATAAATTCATTATTTTCTAACTGATAAAAATTGAGAAAATTTCTTCGAACATATTAATTGTTTTTGTTTAAACGTTACTTTTGTCCGCCATTGACATTTTTTGCTCGTGTTTTGTTTTCGAGCTTTTTTTCTGTTCAACGTAATTTGATAGTTTTTTTTTTTTGAATACGAAAATGTTAAAAAAGTGTGACTTTGAAATCAAACGTTTCCGAGATATTTCTTTCTAAAGCTTAAAAAATCTAAGTTAAAGTTATACGAAAAGTCTAATTATCAAAGAAGCACTAGAGAAAAAAACGATTTTGACACTTGTTAGAATTTTGCATTTGTTCCTCGAAAGTTTGTTGTATTTGTTGATTAATCATTGCTTAATAGTATTTGAAATTACTTTATTTTCTGGCGTTTAAGTGAAAGGAAAAGAATAGAAATTTGTATGATGATCGGTTACTGGTACAAAGTTTGCGCACAAGTTTGGCGTTTATTTAATAACAAATTTACTAACAGAAAACGAATTACACAGTCCACCGTGCTACAACTCCAAATGTTAAGTTTGTGTTAGTAGACTCTGCATTTACACGACACTGCTTCTGGTTTAATTTAACGTTATGCTTAAAATCTTTAACTGTAGTAACTAAATTTGAATCATGTAAATATATACATACACAGTATTATTATCATCGATGTTAACCAGAGTATGTGGTAAGTTTGACCAATCATTTAGATAATCATCCTCTTCCTTATCATAAAGGTATTCCTTGTTTTTCTTTCTTTCCAGTTTATGAAACCTCTTACCAAAGTCATTGCCAACACTTGTCGAACTGCTCAAACCATCGGTATTCTTGTGTTTCAACACGAAGTTACCTATTAAACTGCCTCGTAGATTTTAACTTCGACATTATTTATTTATTGTAAGAAGTTGATAGTACTAACTAGATATATTTATCGGAAATAATATTAACCTCCACAAAATGGTTGATACAGATCTACACGTTTAAAGGTTATGTAGTTACATTTAAACGTATCTTAACAATTTTTAGGGATATTAATAAATTAACTCACAGTAACATCTAAACAGCTGCATTATTTAACACTAAAACGTTTATTATTATTTATAGTAAAACGGCAACGTAACTGACGTAAATACCAGTAAATGCACAAAAATTGACCGGCAAGTGCTTAAGTCACGTAATTTACAAGCGTTGTATATACTGGTATACTATCGACGGCAAAATATACAGAACGATCAATCAAATAAATTGAACAAATATAAAAACAATTATAAATTTATTGTGCCTTGTTATTATACTTTAAATTGTTTTAAAATTACGAAAACCTACTTCAAGATTAAAATGTATTTTACAAATATTTTAATGATGTTATTGATAAAATGTTTCATGCGAAGTAATAACATTCTGCTGAACTTTCATTGTTTATTATTTTGAAATGAATATACACAACGTTTCGATTGCTGTGGTATCTGCAATCGTCATCAGGTGAATACTAACAATCTTAGAAACTACTGGAGCTTATATACTAAAGACATGTTCGATGAAGCGTTCAAGCGTACAAAATCAATTTAGCGTAACAGATTAATTACAAGTGTGTAACATTAATTCTTATTATTTTGAGCCATATGAAAAAGAAAGGAGAGAAGAGAAAAAACAGACTTAAATTGTTAGTCCACGGTCGGACGCTGCCCAAACACGATTGCTCAGCTCGGCGAATGGTCGAGAGTTCCTGTTTCTAACTCAGTCCAAATCAATCCGATCTTAAAATAATGGGCGCCAAGTATCTACTAATGTGTCTGCAGGGGACTAGCACCCTTCTGGTTACTGTCCATCCTAGTTCTATCACACGTTTAGGAGAAAGTACTCCATGTAATCAGTCCCGGTTACAGGAATAATAAACGGTCAAAATTAACGAATTAAGAACATTTATTGGTGAAAGCCACTTAATTTAAGTAATTGGATAAATAAATAATTCCAAAACCTTTATGATACTTATTTCCTTGAAGAAAGTAAAAATCTATAAACCACCATACTGAAATTACAAGCAATAATTAACCAAACCCAAAAAATCAAAGGAAAAAAAATAATTAAACCATTTCACTAGTTGCTTATTTAGTATATCCCAAGCAGCTCTAACGTTCTACCTACCTACTACGTATAGCAAAATAAACAACGTACTCACCAGATTCAGACTTCCCGTAGCTATGAGAGTAACGCATTCAGGCTGACAAATTAACCTTCACTAAATCTACACGTGCAAGATAAGCAAATCGTAATTGGCAAATTAACAATCACTTTTCTTTTTTCTTCTTTTTTTTTAATCAACATCATAAAAGCACAAGCGTTATCTATTTACATTTATACTTACTGAACAATTGTCTAGAATGATGATTCTTTAAATTGCCGTAAACATGTGTCTTTTACAACCATTCACAATCACCAAAAAATGAGAATGAGAAAAGCAATATGTTTAATAAAACAACTTACCTACTACACTATTGCTAGCATCATATTGAACAGGCAATGAGGGCAACACCGTCTTCGGCTCTTCAGAACAATGTGGCAAAATTTTAATATCTAAACAAAAAAGTATGTTTTATACTATTGATTGTGAAGGTATACTACAATTAATGTTATTTTTTGTTATAACTTCTGATTTCAAGAAAAGACTTTACTAAGATTTTCTACATCATTACTAGCTTCGTTATAATTTGAACAAAAATAGTTATGTAATTATATGTATCTCTTCATAGATAAAATTTTAGTGAAAGGATTAACGTTTATCGTATGCTAATTTTTGGTCTGGTATACAGATATGAAAATATTACTTATAATACCCACCTGAATAAATGATTATTTTTCTCGGATTTTCATCGTAATTCTCATCACTTATTCTCTTTCCAGATGAAAAAATTGTCGGAACAGCTTGATTCAATAAGCGTTTCCTGGCATCGGTTGTACAAGAAAAATATTTTGTTTCGAAGTGATTTTCACGCAATCTAAAATTTTTGTACAAATCATCCGCACGTCTTCCGACAAGATCACTTCTGTTGCAAGCTTTTAGCCATAGTTCAGCCCTGATACAATTATTTTATTATTAGTAATTTAATACCAAATCAATAATTTATTTTTAGTGTTTTTACCTGATAGGATCTTTTAGTATTCTAAATAAAGAAATAGATCCTCCCGTCTTAGATGTACATCCTCGATAAAGACAAACAGTTCCTCCTTTAGAATCCGTTATTACAGTAAGGCACAGCCTTTGAGCACAACACTAACAACTAACTTAATAAAATATGAACTAAATGTTTTTGCACACTATTATTACTTAAGAGGTATTTACTATGTACACGATAATTACTATTGTCACTATACTAATATTAAGACTACAAACACAAACAAAGTTAAAATTTCAACAGTTAACAAATAACACAAAACACAGGTTGGTTAACTACAAGAAAAAGAGGTTGATTAAAATAACACTTATAAAATGGCGATTTCAGACATGCGCATAAAAATTAAATTTTTGCGAATTCACGAACTTTCCCCTCTGTTAAGTTGGGTGCTCTGTGTCCGTGCCGACGCCAATTTACCCAACCTCGAAACAAAACAATCGAACTTCGATTTATGGCAGTTCTATAGATCGAACTACTAGAATTAACACTAATTGAATGCGCAATATTCAAATTTCAATTTGGTGTTGTTAAACGTGTCTTGGAGGTATATACAAAAAAAGAAATTGCACGTTTTGTAGTTTCTTTGCTAAAATTTATATTGGATCTATCTACTTTCTTTTTAGTTCACATAAAATTTTGTGACAATAACTTCTTGATAGTTACTGAGTTTTTCTTTGCACTTGTTCTTACATCTACAATCTTGTCCTTAATTGCGTCTTCTTTTTCTTTTTACTCGTTCATAGCTTTTGTCTATTACCTATATCTAACGAAACTGCGGGGTTTTGTCAAATGTTATTGCATATTTCTACAATAAGATGATTAACCACTTTAAAATTTGTGATTTATTAAAACATAATATGCCGCAAAAAATACATAGTTTGCTTGTACCTGAAGTTCCGTTCCGTTATCATCTAATCTAAAAATAATAAATACACACACACAATTGCCAACGTTTGTCATTCAGATCAACAATATGTACTATTTTTTTAAAAAATTGAGTCGTAGTGTTCTTACACTGAACATATGACTACAAAATACTGCACATTTATGAAAATATTTTTCTGACATATTTTTAACAGATGTCACTTCAATTAAACGACTTCTTTTTAGAATGGATATCTTGAATTTTGTGAAAAAAACATCTTAGCTTTTGGTTATTTACCATTCTTTGCCAAAAGCTAAGTTGAACACAAACATCTGTTACAAAAAAATATTTACCATACTACGAATTAGAAACTAAAGTAAAAATATTTTGATTAAAAAAACTTCGTTACTAAAATATTTTATTTAATGTTTTAAAACGGTCATATTTAAATTAAATTAAATGCAATAATTTAAATCTAAATAACTAACACCAAAAACATCTCTTAGAACTAAGTTAACACTAAAAAATCAAAACTTTGACTGTTTAATTAGATCTTGAGTTGCTTTCTTTTACAACCAGATTTTTGTATAAACCTGAATTTTTAGCTATGACATTAAAACAAAAAACGATCTATCAATAAATTGATATTTTTGATTAACTGTCTTTGTTTCTTTTTCTATAATTCTACAAGGCCGCCATACAAAAAGTTAAAAAAACATTGTTTTAAAATATCTTAAAAGAATCGATATCTTTTTTGAAATCTGGTTTGATACGTGAATAATATTAGTGTTATGTACTAACTTCTTGAAATGTTATATTTAGCAATATTAGTTAAAACGCAGTATTTGCGTGATAATTTATTTGTAACACCTAAAATAAATTTACGCGTAATTTTACAAAAATTATTAGTAATTATACTTTTACTTTATCAGTATTCGTTACAGTCGTAGAATGTCAAAGTTCAAAGTTATATTTCACGTCTCTACTGTTACAGTAAAATCTTTTTCTGCCTAGTTAGTATTTTGTAGCACATTAAAGTTTCATTATAGTGCTAAAATTAACTACACCTTTATGTAATTTTTATTGCGTTTTAATAGTAATTACAAACATTTCAAGACTACTAATCAATGTCGAGCAAAATTAATCATTATGAATAAAATGCACAAACACGTAATTATATATTTACACAAAAGACATAATTTTATAAGTTCAGTAATAATTAAAATAGTACATTTTGTATTTGTATCCGATTCTTTGTGTTAACTATACAGAAAGTATCGATTAAAATCGCTTTAATTATATGACATCTAATAATAGTCATAATTACATGTTTTATAATGTAATATTTTTCAAATTTAAATAACGTTTTCTGTAAAATCTAAATTAACCCAGCACTGCTAGTGTTATTTTTAATACACCAACGCACGCATTGGTTAAAATTTACTGATGCTTACGTAAACATTTTATTTGATATATATTTAGTAGCTGAATAACAGACTATGGTATCAGAACTTTAGGTATACAAACAAGAAGATGCAACATATTTTAAACATGAAATAGAATATTGCTACTTTTTTAAAAAATGTAAAAAATTGTTTGCGCAATTTTTGCAAATGTTACATTAATGTTCACAAAAAATAAAAATTTTATATTTAGCATAAGGTTTCTATTTTTTAATTTTGCAGCTGGCACAATTTTTCTTAAACCAATTTCAATTGAACTGCATATGATAATCACATTTATTCAATACAATTTTCCATTCTGGATAATTCCCGTGTTATCGTTATCACACAAGCTGAGCTTTTGTCATACGTCGCAGTAGACATCTTCAAAGTCCGGAACAAACTGATTGATTGCGCCGTGAATTCTCGCTTTTAAAGAAAGGTAAAGAAAAACTAAAATCTCGGTTAATATTTAAAAGATTTTTAATTATTTCAATGGATTTCTTAATTTTTCGCTAATAGTTATTAGAAACGTTCGCCAAAATTTTAGTATTTTCAAACATAATTTGATGACCCGTTTCTAGCACGTGTTCCGTCACCGCTGATTTTGAAGATTGTTTAAGACGACTACATCTTTGATGCTTTTTAACATAAATTTTCACGTTTCTACCCGTTCCTCCTATGTATGCACAACTACAAAAGCAAGGAATGCTATAAATGCCGTCAGATTGAAAAGGAATAACGTCCTTCACTGGATTTAAAAGTTGACCCAATTTACCGAGTAACAATGTTGTGTTTAAACAACATTTTTTATACAGTCCATAATACCTTTGACATAGGGTAGACAAGCGATAGACAGTGATTGAGACAGATTACGTTGTTACTCTTAGTTTCGTACACGTAAACTTTGTAATAGATTGTTTAATACTTTTTCTATTCCTTTTCAAGATTTTGGGGTTGACTTAAGAAAACAGTTATGTGGACTAAAAAGTTCACTACTGATAATTTCTAAGAAAGGTGATAATAAGACAATTTATTTAAATATCTATCTATATGGGTAAATTTTCATTAAATTGAATGTGATAATGAACCATCTTCTTTTCAATTAACTAAAATGTCCAAAAATGGTAAAGAGGAGTTTCTTTCTAATTCGATAGTAAAACGAATATTTTGATGAATTAAATTTAAATAATAACAAAATTCGTTGAGCGTAAAAAGACCATGTTGCCCAATGACAACAGTGTCATCAACGTATCTGTACCAGCAATTAGGTTTTAAAATATGGATAAAGATTTTTTTCAAAATATTCCATAAATATACTAGTAACAACCGGTGAAAGCAAAAAACCCATGGCAGCTCCTGATGTTTGTAAGTAAAACTTTTCTCGAAAAATAAATTGACTTCCAACGTTTTCGATAATCATCTCATTTAAACATCTGTATCTGTTATCATCAAGTGAATGTATTTTAGTGTACTTGGAAAGATTGTGTAGTAACAGTCTAATTTAACTACGTCTCATGTGACAATATTAGTTTGTATTTGTTTTTATTTTTTGTGTCGGCAAATTACTGAGAAGAATATGTAGTGCTTAGAACTAAACTAAACATGATAACATCATTTTTGATTTCCTGTGCCAACAAACTTAGAAGACTATTTAATGCAATAGATTTATAATTTTTGATTCATTTCGCTCAAATTTTTGATTTGTTTAAATAATCTATTGGGAATTTTATTTTGACATTTTTGTTTAAATTAGATGCTAAAATTTTACCTTCTAAATTAATCAGATACATGCTGTCTGTATCGAGAGGTAAATCGCTAGTCAAATTTTTGTACACTAATGCCTAATTTTGGCATTACATTGAGTTTTTTGTACGAAATGTCCGCTCATTTATGATAATCTCCACTAATATATTAGTAATTTTCACTTATTCCTACACATGTTTAGTAATGCATAGTAATGCTCACGTAATTTTGAAGTAATGCCTAAAAAATGGAATGTATATTATTCAACAAGCATGTAGTCTATAGACTGGAGATGAAACAGAAGAATGCTAACAATTTATAACTCTACACAAGAAAGTACAATAACATTTGTTTTTCGTTACCATAAACAAACATTGTTAAAAGAGTATTTTAAGAACAAACCAATACAGAAGTGGTCAAACTTTTGCAACAATAATTAAAAATGGTTTCAAAAATGTGTTTATTTCGTGTGACAGATGATTCAATAAAAAAGCAAAATAATGGTTTTTATAACAATTCTTAGCAATACTTTTTTTTTAAATTTAATATAAAAATATAAAACCTAGGTACATTTACTATTGTCAACACAATATATGTATACGTTCCCAAACAACATAAAAATAATTATTGTTCTTACTTTTTTTTTAATTGTTTGTATTTTTTTTCGATATTAACGTTATCATTGCGCTTTAATTAAACATTTTTTTAATACCACTAATGTAACCGTAATATAAAGTTTCGGCAATTTCGAATTTTCATCAACGCTTTGTATGGTTTAAGAATACTTTCTTAGCTTCAATTTGTTTATATTGATTTTCTGTTCACTATCTTCTTTTTTTTCATTTTCACATTAAAAAATTATGTTTTTCTCATAATCAGTAGCATCGTGAGAATTAGTGCTTTCATCAGTTTCCTCTTCAACGTTATGAATATGCTCACTGTTAACTTTTCATCTTGTCAGTCATAACGCTATAAGATATCTACACTTTTCCAATCTCTATCATTAGATCCCATTTCTAAGTCTATAGTTGCAGCAGTGGTATCATTTAACGATTTGGATACAATTTTTTCAATATTTGAAAGAAAACAGCTCTTCTATAGTAGACGAAACAATTTTTTTTTCTCGAGTATTTTCTCCTTTTGTGGAAGAATAAATATTCCAGAAAGATCACTAAATATTAAGTTAATAATTTTGATTCGTTCTATTCTAAAATTTATTACGGTTAAGTTTTATGTGATTTTTTGCACGCCTGACTACTAAACATTAGCAAACAAAACATTTTGGGTTTTAATGCTGGGTACTTGTTATTTTTAATCATAAATTTTTTTTTAAATGGTGAACACAGAGGTAACAACTGCTTGATAAGAAGTTATTCTTGAGTGAAATTTTTTTCAACGAATCACATACGCTCTCTATATTCTTAAAAAAAATTCGTTGCACCATATATTATATAACCTCTCACTGATCCTAACAGATTTATCCAGAATCGCAGTCAATATACACCGCATGAGTTTTAAGTATGCTATTGTGTCTTTACATTCATAATATTCATCAAGTAATTCTAAAACGGAAAAAGCACACAGTTTTTCTGCAGATGCGTAATTTATTTCATGTTTAAATTTTAAACTGTTTTTAGTTAATAAATGCTTATTTTTGGTAACACACTCGATTAGTGTATAGAGAGGTTTAATTGATGCAAAGAAATTTCAATTGGCTAAACTATTACTGGTTTCAAAAGACGCGTCCGTAGCTTAGTCATAACATGTATAGTAGTATCTTGAATATAGCATTCATCTTTTATTAATATTCAATTTACAAGCTTTACTTTTAACAAACATCTGACGAAAATTCAATTACAGTTAAACCAAATTGTTTAGCTGTGTGTTTAAAATACTACCAACGACGTAGAACATCTTGAACAGTGAACTTATTGTCAGTTCCAGAAACAGACATGCAGTAGACTAGCTCATTATATAAAAGAGGTTGTGTTGTTGTTACATAATATGCGTACATGTTCACATTAGATTCGAAGAAAGATTTTTTTAGCAGACAATGCAAGGTATTGATCTCTAACTGGTAATCCTACGACTTTGTTAGAAGTATTGGAATATTCAATTTTACTAAATATGCGTGTTGCATCCTCTGCTATCCATACTGCTTTTCTTTTTTCTCTTAGTTCAGATGAAATATATACCGATGAAAGTAAAGTTTTAATTCTTGTTGTTTGTTTCTGTAAAATGATAGTTTCGGGCGAACTAATGTTGTTGATCCTCAATTGATGTTTTTTTAAATGAATCGATGTTTTTAAAATCCAAATCTAAGAGACAAAAATAGTGTTTTGGGAAATATTCTCATATGCAAGTTTCTCAGAAAATTTTTCCTTAGGAATACGAATAGGTGTCGTTTATTATTGTAACTTTTGGTGTTATTTTTGGTTTATTAATTGACAAATAAGTTAATTGTCTTTTTGTAGTTGATGGCAAATTAAACTTATTTTGGCATTTATTAATGTTTTTTCAATAGATCTTGTTGAAAGTTAGAATAAACCCAACGTTCGCATATAGACTTTTTTCGATATTGCGTAATTGGCTCCAAAAAAGCAGTTAATAACACATTTATGTTCGTTATCTACCAGTGATTCAAAAATTCTTTTAGATAAATTCTTATGGTTTTTGCAGTTAACTGCATCTACTTGGTTTTTAATCCGCCGTATTAAAGCTTCGTAAATTTCGTTTTTATAATTGATTTCGGATAATGCTTCATAAGACTCTCCTTTATTAAATACATTAAAGTGATTTTCGTGTGCCGAATTTGAACGAATTGATTTGAGCATTATCTTATGTTTGCTGTCCTTTTGGTTCTATGACTGCCGTTACTGCTTTGCTACATTTTTACTAGTTTGTTAGTGCCACCTTGATTGTTTTCGTCTTTGTCACATTCTGCCATCTAAAATAGCATGTTAAAAAAATTCCGTGTAATCTTATATATTTTATTTGTCCTTCGCTTGTAAATAACTATAAAACAAAAATCGTGAAATTTATTTTAAAAATGAAATGAGCTTTAGACATTGTTACGTGCAAAAACGTTGAAACAATGAAACTCGCCTGAATTAAAGTAACTTAAACGAGGTTTTGCCGGTGCTCACTAAAGATGGGTGTGGATTATATTCAAAATTATGTGACCGTTTGAAGAAAAAACAAAAACAAAGTCAAGATCAAAGGGCACCAGAAAGTTGTATAGCTTAAAAGGACTTCTGGCTTTCGCCAACCACAAGTCGCTTCTGTTAGATACACTCTAAATGGACTTACCTTACTAGAGTGTATCGCACTAAAATCTGAAGTAATCTAAAATTTACATAACGCAAAGTCCGACTGAATAAAAGCTTTGTTTTACTTAACAATTTAACATTTAATACACAAATCTGAGAAAGAAGAAGAAAATAATGGGTAAACAAACAAAACAGTAATTAAATTTGAATCAAGTTAACGCAACAAAAAAAAATTTTAATCAAAACAAAATGAATGAAAAGAATTACATGGTTACACTTAAATTATAAGCAAAATACCATCACATGAACGCAGATTACTTTAATTTAAAGAAAGTAAATTTTAAGGCATTGGCCGCATTAAGATAAGAACATAAGTAAATTGAAACAATATACAAAATACAATAATTTATTTTCCGCAAATCAGTCACTTATAAAATTTGAAAGTCGTAATATTAAAGTCCGAAACTCCTAAGTTACAGGATCAGCGACAATAATATACATTTAACATTGATCGTCTTTTTATTTTTGATGTTCAATAATAAAAACAAAAAACCGATAGGATCGATAACTCCAATGAAATTCTCATAGGAACAAATTTCAAAGCTTTTAAATCACTAAGCTTGCGAATAAATAGTTTAAACGGTAATCAATAAATACCTTAAATTGTTGTAATAGATACAGGAAACGGCTTATGGTTGATTCTAAAGTTGCTAAATGTAATCGGCCAAAAGATCGAGAGGCTAACCTCAGTTGACCAGGATCCGTCGGAAGAATCTCAAAAGCCGACACAAAGGCGAAAATGATACCGTGTCGCACAACAACTTACGATTTCACGGTCGTAAAACAAAAAACACTCAAAAGCGAGTGAAATAATAAGAGGCCGTAAATCTACAAGTTAGGAAACTATTTCTAACACATTACTAAAAATTCACTATGATTTTAACTTAATGACTTTCGCGGGTACTTCAACTTTCTAAGCGTTGATTCAAACCTACACCTGGACTACATTCCAATGTTTTTAGTGCTTGGTAAAATTGCGGACTTCCCCCCATTAACCCAAAATCACTAATACTTATAAACGTGGTGCTCTATCACTACCATTAAAGACAGTAACGTAAATCTTTGTGAAAGAAAACAATACAACAAAGAAGCAAAAAGAAGATGCAAAGATATTTAACACAGTAGTAGTATTTAAAGACAGCCCTTCTCATTGTGAGAACTGCAACAATAACAAAAAAAATCAAATTCCAAAGATTTAATTACACTCATAAAAATTAACTTGTTGAAACCAAATAATAAAATCGTCTATCGAAAGTAATAAATTATAAAAATGACTCAATTCCAAATGCGCTAAAAACGTAATTAATACAATAAACTTTTAAACCAACTTAAAATAAACAATTTGCTAAAATATGTTTTCCGTCGATCGTTCATTAATACTTATATTAACGTATAATAATGTATCAAAAGTAGTGCGGTAATAGCCCCTATTACCGCACTACTTTTGAACCAATGAAATCAACGAATTTCTATTAACGCTCGATTTTTTTTTAACCAATAAAATCTTAGAAGCGAATTAAGATTTTTCTGAGGTTACGTAAATTGTATTAGTTAACGTTTTTAAATAAAAAATATATTAAAAAATTCACCTCTGCCTTATTATAATTAAACATTTCCAATAATTGTAGGTTAAGTGACCTGATCACTAAAATAAAAAAAATTGTATACTTTTGAGTTACCAAGTTGCTAAACGAAGCTGATAAAGTCCTTATTAACAATAATTGTGGTCTACATCATCTGACTATTTTATGAGCACACAAATTGTTAATTGGTTTTTATCGATGATTTTCACTTGCTTTTGCGGAGCATTCCTAATATCAAAGTTGTGATGTTTGTATGTTATATAAAAATAATTATAAACAGATTTTAGTTTATTACATAAATAACGTATATTTTATACAAACCAATACTTATCATATAACTGTGTTGTAGTGATACTCGTGAACTTCTTTTGCATACATATCGAAAACATTACGTATTTATAAAAATAAGACAAAGAGCATTTAGTTATCGTTACTTTCATCGACATTACCTTCTTCATCTAATCTAAGCAACTACTTCTATGACATCTGCACTAATTTGTAAAACATTGCTCATTATGCTTTGCTAAACTACATATGAACTTTTATCAGATTCAAATTGTATCGATAAGTTAGTGAACAGCATTTTTTTTAGTAAATCATAAACTAAAAAGTTTTACTATACAATTGTGTTACTAAAAATCAACTTTTTGCATGCTGTTTATTTAAAAACTACAATGTAGCACATTATGTTATGGTTAATATCACAAATCTATAATACCAATAAACGATTATGACTTTCTCGTCTGTACATACCAGATTATTTTCTTTAAATTGCCGTTACGTAAATATTGTTATAAACAAAAGTAACACAACAATATGATAGAAAATATATATTTAATCTATATGTAGGTGAACTAGTTTCTTCTCTCTAAAGCCATCATTCAGTAGCGACAACACTAAACTATAATTCGTGGCATTTTTTGTACTCAATCCCAACCTGTCGTAAGAATTTGTTTATGACATCTGGTTCACCGTTGTAATTAACTTTCACTTACACTTTCCAAACTAAAATGTTTATTGTTAAAACTTTCTTATCTACAGAAGTAAATATGTATTAAAATTACCATTGTTTTTACCGTAGATTTTTAATGTTTCCTGGTTAGCCTATAGTTTGATTTCTAATAACAATATTCGTCATTTATGAACCATTTTTGGGTAAATGTATAAACACTTTATTTGCTTTATAAATAATTTTGATTTACTTTTTACAGCAAGTTCAGCTGCTGTGTACAAAGAGAACAATCCCACGATTACCTTTCGGCTGATAAAAGAGAACTTTTTGATGTTTCCAGATGTAATTTTTTTCGATTTCCTAACATTCTGTTAATTACATAAAACTAAAAAATGTTAGCAATTATTGATATTTTCAAAACTAATTATAATCAATCCGATTAAAATTTAATTAACGCGTTGAGGTTATATAGCATTCCCATTACTTAAAAATTCCACTACCGTTGATACAAAAATAAAACAATTGTTCAGTAGATAAAATTATAAGTAAATGCAAAAATTAATAATATACGATCGACGGAAAAATTTAAAAACCAACTTGTTTGATAATATGCAATTAATAATCTCGACAACATTAACGCTCTAGCTCGCTGCGCTCGCTCGCGCGTGAAAATGTATCGATTATTAATTGCCTTCATTACCAACCTAGTTGGTTAAACAACTATTAATTACAATATTATCTCAAAAGAAAAACATAAAATAGATACAACTGGAATTTTAACAGGACAAAGAAAATGCCAAATCAACGTAAATGCAGAATACGGATATATATGCAGCGTAATAATTTTGAATTATTTAAATAAAAAACTTTACTTACAAACTTGATTGACAACGATTAATTTAAAAACGTGAACTAACTTCATTAACTTAACGTATAGTTACTCAAATAATCCCAAAGTACATGAAACGAATAAAATCAACTTAAATACCGGGTTTTTCACAAAAGTTATCGCACAAAATCGAACGACGGTTACAACATAATGCTTTAGGAACACCCGCCATTTGTTTTGTTTGTTTACTTATTTTCTAATCGTTTTATTTCGACTTATATCCCTTGACGCTTTGCGTTACGCGATATAATCTGTCGCTTATGTTATAATCATACATTTTTCAAGCTTGGTATATAATATACTATTATACTTAAATGTGATTCAAAATGGCTATTGTTAATTGTTTTTGAATTCTATTATCCACAACATCAATAAAACGTGAATTAATACACTTTTAAAACAATTTTGCGAATTATTAATATAAAAGTTAGGGTTAGATGTATACAGTACATTACACAAAACGTTAATGTTAATTGCCCAGTAGACAAAAGTTGCGTATGAAGCATTACACTAAACGCAAAACAGTCAAATGACGCATCGTTGATAACAGACCAAAAATACTACTCAGCAAAACGTTTAAAAACTAGTAATAAAACTAAACATGCTTATTTAATTTCTAGTAATGCTCTAAAATGTTCAACTAATGCACGAAATTGCTTAATAATTTCTGCAATGTCATAATGCCGGCAATAAAATAGAATTTCTTTATAATGCCCATATCTACTCATTTATACCCAATAAAAATTTTTTTTAATATTAGATTTTGTTATCATTTGGTTATTGTTATCAAAAACCCCAAGTCCCAATACAATTCTATTATGCGGCTTGCACAGTATTACTGTAATTTTATCTATTGTTAAAACAAAATTTTGCATTTTTAGTTTTGATTATGATAACACATAATTTGTTAATATTTATTTCAATACATTTTAAAAAATTGTAATTTAGGATGAAATCAAAACGTTAATTAGTCTTAAAGATTGGGCGCATTATAAATTGTAAAACAAACATTTTAAAAACAGAAATAAATTCAAACTTAAAATTTTTTTTTTTTAAATATTGTTGGTTTCAGACTTATATTCCAACTTGACAATTGTCACGTTTAATAAAGTAAAAATTAGTTATTTGTGTGTTATTACAAAAAATTAATAAGCAATTCTACAAAATTTAAAACTTTGTAGGTTGTTTAAATTGTAATTACCTAAATTTATTGGTAATTAATATGTTGTTGTTATCTATTATTTATTTTGTTGTATATTCTTACATTTTATAATTTTTGAATTTTAAAAATAAAACTTTTTTTTTCAATTTGTTATACTGTTTTTAATTTGAAACTGTACTTAACATGCATCGATAGTACGTATTACTATAATATGCGATAACCGTTAACAGTTGGTATACATGTTAGCATAAATGTTAAAACGAAAACCACTAAGTACTTATATTTGTAGGCAAAATAATAAATAAACGCTTTCTTTTTCAGCTCAAGTGCCTCAGATCTTATTTCACGAAGAGGCGTCTTTTCCCGGCGCTACTATGGATCTGTAGAACAGGTAAGATAAATGGTTTATAATACAAGGTTATTTTTTTTACGTAAATGGCTAACAAAACAATAGAATATACTTTAATAAAATTCGTAAGATTATTTTGATTTCAAATTCGTTTAATTAGCATTTTTATTAAAAAAGAATCTTACGATTATATTATTTCAACCGTAATTAACTTTTTCCTAATAGATTAAATTTCATAGTTATGTAAATTGATTATCAAATGCTTTCTGTTTATAATTTAATTTGTCAATGTACATCTGTCTGTGTACACTCAAAAGCAAAATGCAGAATTTCAACATCTGTTCTGTTTAACCTTATTTACATAATGCATTTGAAATTAACCAGTGATGCCCACAAACATTTTCAGAAATCTATTGAATTTAATTAGAATGGTTACTTTTTATAAACGCGAATTGAAAAAGTATATACATATAAATATCATATTTCCTAAAATGATACTAATACCAAAAAGCAGATATAAGCTTAAAATAGTAATTTTCATTTTTAATAAAAGAAAACATTACAATATTTGATCAGTTACCAAAATAACGCGGTTCAATCTTCTAAGACAGTGTACAATCAGACCGTAAAACCTTTTCACGATACTGATGCTTTTCATTTCTGAATGAATGTAAATACAAACAATACAAAATACTTCAGTATTAAGTAATTTGATATAATATTATACTTGTGGTAAATAAATGCTGTTAAATAATAAAATACTTCAAAGTTCTAAGAAAACAAAAAATAATGTTCTTATGCTTTTATTTTTATGACGTATGTACAGAGATACAGGAAATAAAAAAATATTAGTGTTACCTGTTAGTTTTAATTGTTCGACTTAATTCTTAATTATAAACATTTTATATTTTTAGATAAAATGTAATATTTATAAAATTAATGGTGAGTATACCGGGTGATGACTTGGAAAATACAGCATAAGGATTTTAATACTGAATTTTTAATGTTGAATTATTTACTTCCCTATTTATTTTGAAGAAAAAATGTAGACTAATATATTTGTAGATAAAAAAATACTACATCAATCCATACCATTGTTTATAATTTTTTGTTTTCTAAAATATAAAAAAAATGTATGAAATAAAAATTTTAAAAAAATCTGAGATGCTATGGAATTATAAAAAAAAACAATATCTTTTATTTACATACATACAACGTCATTTCTGTTTTACGTTTATGGTTGATTATTAAATTATATTCTCCTAAAAATAAATTCAACGCAAGAAAGGAAAGAAAATGTACTCGTTAATAACTGCTTTGTCTAGTATAAAATACTCGAATTGGCAGATTCCAAGTAGTAAAACGATTGACAGAATGGCATACACGTTTGTATTTGCAGGCACAGTATTAAATAATTGTAAGTGCAGTAATTACGATCATAACCTACATTGAAATAAATTTAAAGCAAATAGGTAAAAACGTTGGTTTGCATCGCACCCGAGTGTCTCTCGTTCTTCTTCTTTTTTCTTTTATTTAGATATCAAGTCTCTTTTTTATCGCACGATTCAAAGGGATTCTTCTGATTTTTTCCAGTTATCGACTCACTTTTTCAGCGACCGTCTAGGCGGTCGTCTATGTAAGGTTTCTAGGTCTTTTAGTATCCTTATTAAACGGATATCATACGTCTTTTCTACATGCTTATAACCCTTTTGTTTATCTTTTACAAACATTATATCTATGACTCCCTATTTTTTGCTTATTATGTTATTTTAAAATCAATCTGCTCATGTTTTTTTTGTTATTGATCTCAGCACGTTCTAAGCATCTGCTTTGTTTTATTGGTGTCTGCTCGTGTTACTGCTCCGCAAAATTCAAGGTTCACAATCGTCTTGTACACTTTGATTTTACTTTCGATCGTCATATATTTGTTTTTCCATATCATGTCCTTAAAATTTCCTGCTTTTCTAGCTGTTATTTGTGTTTGTTTTCTTACTAGGTTATTTAAATTTTTATCACCAGTTATTATTGTGCCAAAGTAATTCAAATTTATCACTTGGTTAATCATATTGTGGCCAATTTTCAGTTTGCAACGTAGTGAATTTTAAGATGTTAGTAATTTACTTTTATTAATTGACACCGTCATATTGTAGTTTTTGCTGTGGTAACAAATGTGTGTAGCAATCCTTGTAAATCGTTTTCTTCTGCTATAAGAACAGAACTTTTACTTACTGGAATATTAGAATATTAAGTCATCACATTATCGAATTATTTATTTACATAAAAATCTAACCCAAAAGCGCTTTTTGCAATTTTTAGAAAAGAATACAACTCCGACAGAACTTTAGTTCCAGTTGAATGGTTTTCCAATAAGTTCATTGATTCAAATTTCAAGAATTACAAAACATAGTCAATGTTGACTTTTAAAGAAAATTATCTTTCTTTAGTAATCTCGTACGAAAAATTGGGTTTCAATAGAAAAAAAGCGTAAGATAACTGCAAACAATTAATAGAAAAAGCAAAAACAAATGTACTGAGTTTTTGAGAACATTAAAACGGTAGGAAGAAAAAGAAAGAAACATTGTGTATTGTGATGAAATAAATTTGCACAGCTCACATACAGTTCAGAAGAATTGGGATGATAGCAGTGACAAGTGTTTGCAGTTACCAGTTGCAAAAGGCTAATGTTTAATAATTCTCCATGCTGGAACCAAAAAAGATTTGTTCTAAATTGTTTATTAATATTTAGTCTGTACACAAGAGATTACCACGATGATTTGAATCTAATTTTAGGAAGTAGTTAAAAAAAATTTCTTTCTGTCATTGAATCAAATTTATTGTTAGCGTTATATAATGCTGCATACCATAACATTTCCGTACATCCAAATCCTGCATTTGCATGGAAAAAAGATTTAATGTAAAAATAGTTTACACAACAAGGTATTTTGTTTGAATCATACGAAACAAAAATTTAATTGGATGCATAGATTCAAATAAACAAACCACAGCATAAAAATTATGTAATTGATAAATTGCGATTGGAACTAGTAATGGGAATTCTAGTTCTTTTTTATAAAGTAGTTTACCAGGTCTTGTTCAGTAAATTGAACTAGTACATTGTGTTAGTTCTTTAGGACTTTTAAGACAACGCAGTTTGTGGTGCAGATTTTTGGTTTTACTTCTGGTATTTAGTTCTATATTTCTATTAATGAGCCAACTCACGATACATTGGTGTGCTGGCACTTACTACATTAAAAACTAAAATGCCGTTTCAAATTTTCAAATTTATTAAAAATTGGTGTAATCTTAAGAAGCAAGTCTGGTTAAAACGTTTTAAATAAACGGAAAACCGCATTGTTAATCCTTTTTGTGGGCAATTATTAAAGAAAATTAATTAGCAACTGCAAAACATGATAAAACAGTTATATGAACACTTGCTTAATAGTATCGATTACGCAAAGTACAAACAAATTGAGATGGAATACAATATGATCATCACAGTAACAAATATAGAAAAACGTAATGATGAATTTACATATATATTTTAAGATTAATGTGACAAACTTATGTGATGATTAATACCAAATTCGCAAGGAACAAGTGTATTAAATTACTAGTTCACTTTACAAAAGAGAACTATTGCATTTAGCTCATTGATGAGACCAGTACAATTGAACCAATTTGTTGAGAAACTAAACATTACTAATTAGAACATGGACATTTTGTTTTAAGATTAACTCCTTACTATCTAGAACTCAACCTAATTGAAAAAAGATGACCACTAATTAAAAATCATGTAGCTGTCCACAAAACAACGTTTCAAAGTTGGCAGAAAACAAATTTCAAGAAATTGGTGTAGGCGAATGGCAAAGTGTATGTAATCATGTGGACAAAGTGGAAGCAGAGTACCTTGACAGGGAATTTGTGAGTGAGAGTGTTTCCAAACTTATTATTAAGATTGGAGAATCTAAAACAGATAAAAAATAAGATTATTATTCTTCAGACGATTATATACTAATTTACTCTAATCAACGTTAATTGTCACTAATTTTTGCTAAATGTTTTTTGTTTATTAACACATTTTTGTTTAAATGTCCAAATATATTTAAACAAACTGTATTACGAGTTTCTATGTCTATTTTTGTATTTATTGATAAATCTAATTGTATTCATTCATAAAACAAATTAATAACTTTTATAATTATTCTATTTTGTTAGGTTTATCGATTTAAATAGAATCATTAAAAAACTATTTATTTGTAATTTTTTATTACATACTTTGTTATCAAAAAAAGACAAACAACTTATTTTAGCATTTTGTAAGTAATCTAGAACATATTGATAACTAGTATTTTCACTTCTGAATTCTTTTGTAATTGTAACTTTTATATAAAAATATCAAGTTTTACAAATAGGCAGGTACATGATTAAAAAATGTTTATGGCAAAACCGATTGTATTAAATTATACAAAAGTCGTAATTGCATGTAAGTACATATTAAGCTCATGTCGTTTATGACCGTACGTGCATGTTAAGTTAACACAATTAATAATCTTTTTGTGCTTCACTAACTCATAAGCAGTGCGCGTTGAGTCTGGAAGGCTTAAATTGTTTGTTTGTCTACAATTTTAATATTTGCAAATATAAATTCAGACGTTATGTTTATGTAAAAGTTTAGACCGAAAGGGTCAGCTTGTTGAAAATAAATGTGAATTTTAATGTGTTTTTGTCGTATTTTCATGATTTTTTGTAGGAATAACTATCACCAACCAAGTCAAGCAATTAGCGACCTTCAGTTATACTTAGCACGCATGTGTTTTTTTTTCCATTAGATTTGGTTTTGCTGTAAAGTCTATCAAAAAATGCGGATATTTTTGCCTGATTTTACATTAGAAAGAATCCCTTTAAGTATCTTGATTTTCTTATAATAAGTAAATTCTGAACAAACTTATTTTGTATATAAAATTTCACACTTACTGATTTCATGTAATTGCTTTTCGAGTTTTAGAACGGCCACAAGCAACGCGAAGTCTAACACGTTTTCTTTAAACAACTTTTTTACCAATGTTTGTTTTCTCGCTTGCCTTTTTAAGGATTCATTTTGTCTAAGTGTTTTTATTAATGATACTACATTGTATTTTACAAAAATTTATAATTTTTTTGCAAATTTAACACTAGCAGTTCCTAGTTTTTAAGCTTTAAATTATTTCAATATGTTATTGTCGTATAACATAACTTTTCTTGTTTGTTGATTAATTGTTAATTTGCAATTTCTAGCTAATTTTTTTATTGCACTAATGCATTTCAATACTTAATGTAATAGTTATCGTTGCTCATACAACCGTAAAATCACAAACGTTAAAAATTATACTTAGAGGCGAACGCGCAGAAGATATGCATACGTTATAATAAAGTTGTAAACTTAATAAAAGATTGAAATTGTTGTTATGTTATTTATACAGTTTAATCAAATACATAGCATAACCGCATTAGGTTAACAATAGAGTTTGAAGCTACTTTCAACGTTTCTGGAAGTTTTAAAATTCGCTCAAGTAAATAGAAAGTTATTTCTTTTTTATTTATTTTTAAGTTTTATATGTTTAGTGTTACTTATTTGCCTAAAAACTGTTTCAATTACAAACGGCTTACGAAATTTACTAATAAAAATATCTTTTGTGTATTTAAAGAATTGAAAAATTTTCTTTCTGAATAAGCGTTTAAAAAAGTAAAAAAACGATACTGCACGTCCCAATTATTGCAATTTAAAGTTGTTGTTATCGTTATTATTTAAATCATCAATAGCACTTTTATTTTTTGTATAAACATAGTTTAACTTAAATTTGACAAATGTTTACAGTTTCTATGATCATAATTTATAACGATGTACTAGGTGGTGCAAAAGTCATCGCCTTATCAGAAGATGCTATAATTTTTGGTAATGGCGTAAATGTCAATTTTGCTTTGACATTTGTAAAGTAAACACATACAAAATACACCTCAATAAGACATGAATTGCTATACTACTCAACAACGCTGAATAATTGCCTCAGACTCTTGAAGTCCTCAAAGAGAATGTCTGTCAGGAATGTTGAAGCCTATCGCTGAAAGATCTTGCAAGAGTGATAAAAAATGCTATAAATCGGGCTCGAATGGTTATCAATTCTGGCGGCGGCCATTTAGCCGATATCAAATTTTTCCACGTAATGAAAAAAAAATATTTTTCAAATTTCAAATAAACACAATCTTAAATAGTTTTTCATTTATTTAAACAATTACAGTCAAAAAACATCGGGTGACAACTTTTGCGCCACCTAGTATATAAAGAAACTAAAATATCAATTAATGGTGTATAATAAACCCTCGAATTGCACACTGGGTTCTCAATGACCTAAAATGTCGCTTATATCTCCGCCGCATGCGTATATTTTGTTTATCGTGTTAGACACGTTACATATGTAAATTTGGTACTTCGTTAGTTATAGCGTTATGTGGTTTGTTAGCGTGTACTTGCAATACATATACTTTATTAGTTTATTTATTACTAAGGAAAAACGCATGGAGACTCTAATCTGAAGTATACAAATATGTTTTATCTATTTATTCTATTTCAAATTACGAATGTGGACGCCCATTAACTGAAAATAAATTAGCGGCGGAAGCTGAGAAAGTGTTGCAAGATAAAAACTTTTAAAATCAGTGCTTAAATAATGATAACAAAGAATGGCCCTAAGCAAGAAGGTGGTCACCTAGAAAAGCAATCCGATTATGAGTCTAAAAAGAGTGCTAGCAAAAAAAGTAGTGATGAACCTGAGAATAAAAATAATGACAGTACAGGAATAAGTAGACACAATGCTAGTCTACGTGGAAAGAATGGTTACAACTGGAGTACTGTATTACCAGCCAGGGAAGGTCAAATAAGACGTGACAATTTAATACTTCATTTGCATTGTTCTAAATCAGCTAAATTTGTTAAATCTTCTAAGAAAGCATGGAATTTTTTACTTAACTATCAAATTTTAGAAATAATTACACACTATACGAATAAATAGATAACTGAGAAGTCACTTAACGTTTTGTTACAAAACTATATTTTCCCAACTACTAAAGTAGAATTTAAAAGATTCTTTGGATTGCTGTATGCAACAAGCGTTTTACATTACATTAAGGTGTAACTTAAGGTGGATTTATATGCAACTAATTTCTGATAATCCGATAATCCGAAAATGTTTCTATTGGTTAAAAAATTCAAATAATCTTTGGCAGTAAGATTTAACTTTTGTTTGACGTCGGGTAACTTTGATTTAATTCTAACCTCAAAATGAATGTGTCTAAGAATATAAATAAAAAAATTACAAGTCTTTTATTGATGTTGTTAAAAAATAAAATAAACGTAATCGGCGAATGTGGGTCCAAGACATTTACTAAAAACGTGTTTCTCTAAGCGACTATCACAACTTGCTGCAGGAAATACGACTTTCAGATCCCCACAAATATTTTAATTATATGAGAATGACAAAAGAGAGTTTTGATAAGCTTTTGAATAAAGTAGCACCCAAAATAAGTAAAGGTTATTATGTTCGAAAAACAATTTCTGCTAGTGAACCAGTAGCAGCAACATTGCGGTTGTATTGAAAGTAGTTTTAATATGATATGTAAAACTCACGTTTCTAATTTTTTAAGAATTTTTTTAAGTGGAGATAGTATGAATTTAGTTTAATACGCATTTCACATTGCACCCAGCACCATGTCACTTATAATTACAAAAACCTGTAATGCAATATGGGAACTCTTGACAAATAAAGTTTAAATTACCCCAACAACAGAAAATTCAATAAAGATTGCAAAAGAATTTAATGCACTATGGCAATTACTTCACTGTATTGTGCTCTTGATGTAAAACATGTAATAATTGAGGTTGGTAGAATTATATAATAAATGAATGTAAGATAATTATTCAGAGATTGCGGGCAACTACAAAGGTAGTCAGAGCGTGGTGTTATTAGTGCTATGTGCTGCAAGTTACAAATTTACACTAGTAGATGTTAAAGTCGAAAAAGGTCACAATGATGGTGGTATACTTAAAAATTTAGAAATTGGCAGAACTAAATGCTAGTACAAATTTATCTCTTCTACAACCAGTCCCCATTGAATATGAAAAAAACCAATGCATTATTACATTGTTGCCGATGAAGCATTTCTTCTCACAATAAACATAATGAGACCATGCCCACGACGTAAGCTATGTCAAGTCCAAAAGATATTTAATTACACGTAACTTCATAAATTATACAACCAAATAATCTGAATGGGGTGTAGTAGCAATTTAATTCATTTTATAGATTAAGTCGGGGTCGTCGAATAATTGAAAACACTTTTGAGATTCTCGTAGCAAGGTGGTGTGGTTTTATAAAACTTATTGTGGCTACTCTAAGCACAACAAAAGCTTTAATAAAAGCCGCTGTATATTTACACAATTAATCAATAATCAATAAATTAGAACTAGAACATAAGCATTATTGTACTGAAGGTTTCACCGATAGAGAAAATAGTTATGGTGAAGTTCTACAAGAAAAGTGGCGAAAAAAACATTTTTCTGGATTTAGAAAACTTCAAAGAAGCAGCAGTAGTATGCATGGAAAAGTTACATATGATATGAGAAAAAAGTTGTCTTCATATTTCCTTTTTAACGGTGCAATTTCCTTTCAATGGAATAATTAGATAATTAAATTACTAAAGCTTTTATCTTTATTCGTGAATATTATAAAACTACATTCAAATAGAATCTTCAGCTTTTTCGTAAGTCAACTATGACAATTCTATTTCTAAATCGGTTCTTACTCTTTAAGACATCAAATCTAATATTTTTCAAATCCTTTTACAAATTGGGTGTATGTGTTCTTTCTTGGCTTTTGTTCAGGCGTTAAAGTGATTCTATTTAGTGCTTTAATTATGGCAACATCAATGGAGTTACGCTTGTCCCGTTTTTCCTTTTGTTCCTCTCCTAATAACAATGAAGAAGATGATGGAAATAGCGTTTTAATTAAATTGGTTTTAGTACTGCAACACAACAATATTTTGTTATTATTACATGAAGAATTATAATTTAATTTTGAAATATGACCAATCACGTAATATAAGCACTTAATTTCTATAATTTCGAGTGTCAATAAAGAATGCTATTTGATCAAAAAATTACCACTTTTTCTTCTTTTTTTTACAAGCAGAGTCTGAAGACACATACTTCTCGTACTTGCCTTTGATACGAATAAACGTACGATAAGAATGTCTTCCGTGTCTTGGACCGTGTCATTGTTGTTGTAACCGAAGTTGCCAACGTTTCGCCCACTTTCGTAAGGGGCTTCATCAGGGCGTGAGATAAATCGCAAAACTCAAACAAGTAACCGAAATCTAACTAAGAACTTTTCAAAAGCTAGGTTATACACTTGTGAAACAAGCCATAATCTAAACTCTGAAAAGGTAAGAAAGAATACGATAACTTGAAAAAGCAAACGAAAATCTAACAAAGAACCACTACCGAGTTAGGTAATCAACTTGTGAACCAAGCTAGATTCTAAACTCCGTAGAAGTGAACTTCTACACTAAAAAAAATACAAATATTAAAGCAATGTTACCTCCAAATTGCTCATAAATTTCAATCCACAGTTTGTCTCTTGTAGTTTTATTTTGCACAAAGGTAGTTCTGAGTTCCATAATGGAGGTCGAACCTTTATAAGGGGAATTAAATGTTCTTCAACAATGATTTTGTTTGAAGCTTGTGCTAATTCTTCAGTTAGATCCTAAAAATCAGAAGAAATTATAAATTTCAATAAAACTATCACTTTTAATTAACTTCTATATACCTGACTACTAATACTAGCTACTAACACTAACAACATCGTATTTTTCATAACTGCACATTGTAAACAAAGAAAATATGCAAAACAGGAAACTATGAAAATCGTACACGAATCAAACAAAAGTAATTAATCTTAAGTCAGGTTAAGCAAGGGTTAAGTTTTAAGTACCTTTTATTTAAGCTGCCAACCTACATTCAAAATATTTCAACATAAATAAAATGTTCCTAAAAATGTACTAAGTTCGTATCGCTGATTCGGATCAATGTAAACTGTAACAGTTTCCATACGAAACTATATACACGATACGTACATCGTATCATCGGAAATCGGATGCATGTAAATTCATCTTTAGACAACATTTGGTCTGTTTCTTTTGGAAATGGTATATACTGTGTAATAACGTATCAACAAAGATTTTAGTTTTTGTCTAGTGGTTTTTACGTTTAGACGATAAAGATGACAGATTATGTAAAAAACTTTTAAAGCCAATTCATAATACCAATAAGAATCTGACGGTTGACAACTGGTTCACTTCAATACCACTTGTAGAAAAGATGTCAAAGAATTGCCACTTAACACTTCTTAGCACTCTGCGTAAAAACAAACGATGAATTCTAGCAAAGTTTATTTAAAAAAAAGAAGTTGGTGCTTTGCTTTTAATAAAAATAAAACTCTTGTTTTTAAAGTCCGAAAAAGACAAAAAAGTTATCCTATTTTTTACCATGCATCATAACAACAGTACAAATAATAAGCATGAAATAATCCATACATATAATCAAACAAAAACTGGAACGAATAATTTCGATCAGCTTTGTCATTCTTACACAACGATTGTTTTTAAGCATTCACGCTAAGGAAACGTAAAATCATAATTAATTTTGTATTGTCATAAATACCTTAAATATTTGTAGCTACAGGAGGTAGGTTTCCGGTTGCTTATTAAATCCTCCATAAGATGTTACCCAAAAATTCAAGTGGTTGCAAATTTGCAATAATCCGTCGAAAGATGTTTAACCGCCAAAAGCGAAGTGGAATAATACGGCACAAAATCGGCACTTAAATAAATTACATAAAACTTTAATTATATTCAGGCTCAAATGAATTGTCGAAACCGTAAGACATACAAATTAGAAAAAACTCAATTTACTTAAAATTTTATTGAACCCATAATAAACTTACGCACACTACTACTCACGAATTAAAGATTGAAACCTCCCTCGCAACTACATCCTTGGAAATAGATACTCCAAAGTCCTCTAACTTGAGAAACTTAACTTCCGAAAAAGAAAATCAAGTCTTTTATGATTCCGGTGCATTTTCCAACGCTACAACCAGTGACGCAAATCTTCGTGAAAGAGAAAGCAATAGTAAAACAATGACGTGAAAAGATGCAAATCAATTCAATTTACACGCAAAAGCACATTTCGTTGACTGCCTTTCTCGCGACAAGAAATCCAACGTTAACAAAACAAAAATATACAAATTAGAGGATTCAATTACAACCATTAAGATTAAATTTAAAAAGAAATATAAAAAATTTCTATCGGAAGTAATAAATTATAAGGTGGGTTCCAAATGTAATATCATAAAATCAACATAAATGAATCAAGTGCAAATGCACTAAATATGTACTTAATACAATTGAAATTAAAACAATTTTGAAATGGTGAAATAAATTTAATAAGAATGCGAAATTTACTGTAATGATAAAGAAAACAAAATAAATTGAACAAACTCAGATACCTAATCTTTCACAAATAATACCCACAAATAAAACGACGATTACAACATTGAGCACATGGCAATGGTATGCGACAACTACAACACATGCTTTTAACGCGTTGGTTAATATAAATTGAACGACTTTTAAAATTATAAATACAATTTTTTGTTACTTTAGACTGGATAATAGTAAATTTTTTAGTTGCATTAGAATAGTTTTTGTCATTAATATAAATATTTTCCGGAAATAATTTGCAATTTTGTGCGCTTCTCTTATATATTCAATAAAAGTGTTAATGACAACAAAAAAAACATTTTTTTTAACAAATCAGTCGTTTACATCTAGTCACATATACTAAAAACAAAATATAACGTATCTTTCTTTTAAATTACATTTTACTAAGCATTAACGGCTTGAGTCATTAAGACCCCAGCTCAGAATTACAAAATCAAAAATAAAAAACACTTAAAGCTATTGATTTTAAATAAAATTAATTTTTTGGGTTTTATACAAATTTTTAGTTACAAAGGCGGATAGGTAAACAACGACCCAAATAAAAACTTCAAAAGAGAAATTCTGTTAAATTTACTATTGTAGAAGTTTGGTAACCACTATTGTTTGAATTTAATTAATAACTTTTCTAGCATTGTAGGATGAATAATACTAAAGTTACATTGAAATTGGTTTAGTTGTTACGTGTTTGTTGTATAAAATGCATCCCATTTAATTGATGAGTATTAAACTTACATTACTATATATCGACATAGAATTAAACAAATGAAAATAGTTTTTTACATCACATTTAATATAATTGAACATGAATGTATTAGATTGAATAAAGTTTTGTTAAATTTTTTTCTATAAAAACAGATTAAAACAATAATTAAACACTTCAACCTTAAAAAGCGTTTTAAACTATTATTAAAAATGCATTATATTAAATATGTATATACTAATAATACTATCATACAGCAATTAATCTAATTGTTGCTAATGAAAAACTAAAAACAAACAAAAGCAAAAAGAAGTAATTTTTTTACAAAAGTATGTTGTTTTAAATGTATATTTAGTTGTTCAAATTAAAATAAAATTAATAACGTTTGATTTAAAAAAAATTACAATTTGGTACTAAAATTATTTCTAAACATAACTATTTCTGTAAACTAAATTTCAAAAGTCATCAAAAACAGGATAAAGTCTATATTGCTACAAATGGCATGACAGAATCGCTTTATTAAAAGCAAAGCGATCAATATTCTTTTAGATGAAACTATTATACCCTAGGCAGTATATTAGTCTTTACTGTAGTTACAAAACCGATTGGACAAATTACAAGGGCACAATAAAAAACACGAAAATCACAAAAAAGTTAAAAAATCTGTAATACGTATATGTAGTAAAAGGATGTCCTATTAAATATTGAAATGTTTGCCATCTGTTTAAAATTACAACCTTAAACTTTATATCGTAGATAAAAACGTTGATGTTATTTTGTTTTAACTAAATATTCTAAATATATATTTAACCTTTTTTAATGTGTATTGTTATGATTAAGATATAAGTTAAAAGAATTTTCGTTTTATTTTAATTCAGTTCTGAAACAATTTTATAAACTGTTCAAATATATGAACGTGCACAAGTGGTGTTACACCATATGGTCTTTGTCTCTTCGAATCCTCCACCTACTTTTAATATACTATATATGATATTAAATGCTTGTTGTGGTTTACCACAGTTTTGTTTTATTTTAAATAAATTGCATTGTTATTTTTTTTTAAATAAATTTGTTTCATGGTAGACGGCAGTGAGCTACAAAATATAGATAAGTAAATTTCGATCTGCAATCTATGCCGTTTAAAAACAGTAATTTTTAAATTTATTTAAAAGTTTAAATACATATGTTTATAAAATAAATAATCTAATATTTTTTTCTAAAATTAGAAATTTATGTATATACAGGGTGAATCAGAATATGTGGAAAGTAAAATAACTATAAATAATGTGCGTAAAGAAAAGACGATTTTTTAAATAAACTTATATCCTAGCATGCACAGGTAAAAAGTTATTAGGTCTTCAAAGTTAGAAAAACAATTACTTTTTTGTTAATAACTTTTAAACTCATTAAATGTATTCGACTATTTTTTGTAGTTGTTAATGAGTACTTAAAAACAAGGAAAATGTGAAAATTTGATGAAAATTAAATAAACAGAAGATGGATTTTTAGTACCTACACTGTTAAATCCTCTAGAACTCTTTAATCTTGCAGTTTTTTTTCATTTAAAAATTGTGTTTGATAGGAAATTTTTGTTCGTAAACTTTTTTGTCTCTTATAAAGATTTGATTAAATGCATTATTTTGCTTTAAATAAATAAAGAGTTGTTTTAGAACTAGAACCACTCGTGATTGAGAAACATTGAATCTTAGAGAAATTCGTCTTGTACTGTCATTAAGATGATCGTTTATCCAATTCAATATTCTTTTTTTCAAAAAAAGGAATAACATGTCCTTTACGGCAGAAGTATTGAGTTCGTTTTTTGAAAGATCCGGATTTTCCTAATCTTTCCTCAAGGGTGCTGAAACGTTTTTCTAAAACAAAAATGGTACAAACAATTGCTTTATGCAATCTTTTTGTTTACCTATTTGGTATAGCACAATTAGGGAATAGAAGTGCGTAACGTCTTGCTGCCGCCGCAGTATTACCATCACACTTAAGTTTAACTTTTTATTTTGTTAAGCAAAACGATGCTTTTAATCAAAATTTTACAAAAGACAAAAAAATTTTCGAATAAAATTTCCTATCAAACACAATTTTTAAATAGAAAAAAAAAACTTCAAGATTAAAAAGTTTCAGAGGATTTAACAATGGAGGTACTCTAAAAATCCATCTTCTGCTTATTTAATGTCTAATAAATTTTCAGTTTTTTTGTTTTTAAGTACTCATTAACAACTACAAAAAATAGTCAATTAGATTTAATTAGTTTAGAAGTTATTAATAAAAAAGTAATTTTATTTTCAACTTTGAAAGCCTAATAACTTTTTACCTGTGCATGCTAGTATACAAGTTCAGTTACGTAATCTCTTTATTTTGTGCCTATTATATTATATAACCATGTATGTTCAAAATAATGCACAAACAAAATTAGAAAACTTGTTACTATCTAAATCTAAACAAAAATATGAAAAGAAATATTATTTTTGAGTACGTAATAAGAGAGAGTAATGAGAGGGCGTTATAAATCCATAGCGCCTTCGCATAACGTTTGTTATGTATATACGTATCTCGTATTCTATGCATTATGAGTAAATTAAAACAAAGTGAGAAGAATGGTTATTTATTAAACAAGTTTTTTTAAAAATCCACGAATAAAAAAACGCCTAATTTAGACAGGCACGAGTTGAAACACAAAACGTTTTTGGTCAAACAGAGACTACTGCTGACAAATGCTGAAAAATTGTCAACGACGGTTTACAAAAGTGAAAAATTGGAATTTATGGCAGTTAAGAACAATAAATAAAATAACGATATAGTGTGCTCTGTATTAACTAGCTAAAGTACATTGTGTTATTATTGCCAATTTTTTTGAAAAAAAAGTTAAAGCAAAAACTAACCAAAAATGTGTGCTTTAACAAGATGCTACTATTGCACATAATACTAACGCATAAATGAACATTGTTTTTTACATATCTCCAAACAAATCTATTTTTACAAATGTTTTGTAGTCTTTAAGCTCTACCAGCTCGATTCCATTTTAGCACCGCACCGTTAAAATAAACGATAGGGTTAACTTCTAGAAGTTGGCCTCAATGTTAGCGATCAACGTCAACTTACGATCTTTTGTGTAGATGTATTTCAAGCGTTTTGACGATAAAAATCATATTCCATTTAACGAACACCATGTAGACGACCAATCATAATTAAGAAACAGCTTCAATGGCATTGTTTTAGTTTTATTTTAGTATTAATAAAATTTTTTGAGAATGCTTTGCGTAACACTTATTTTAAAATTGTTTGGGTATTATTGTCACTAATTTATTTCATTAATTAGTAATTTACAATTAATAACTACAGTTTTAAATAAACATTTAGAATCTGGCATATTACATTTTTACAAATAATTATACAAATAAAAAATCTTTACTAGAATGTAAATCACAATTTAAATTGTTTAATTAATTCTAAAAAATTTTTTATCTTTTTGATAACTACTTTTTATTATCCCCTATCGTTCAAATTATAGAATATAGTACATTTAAAAACATGTTTTTGTATGACATTTTGTTTACGATGCAATTTTACTAATAAACAAAATACCAAAAGTAATAATTAGTGGTTTTAAATAGATTAATTGTCGGAACATAATTTAGTGGTAGTCTATAACAGTAATTTAATTATTAAAAAAATAAATTTATAAATATTACCTAATTTTCACAATAAATTAATAACTAAAAAATAACTTTTTTTATCAAATAAATTTGCAGTTTTTTCTTAATTAAAATTGCCATTTACCGAATATAAAACAACTTTAAGAATATGTTATATTTAATTTTTTACATTGAATCACTGTATACATTAAAAATGACAATCAGCAATCAAATCTAAGAATATAAAACGACCGAGCAAGTTTAATTTAAAATTCGAAGAAAAATTTAATTTTTAGATAGAAAAACTTTTATTTTAATAATATGGTAATTGAAATTTACAAACCATTTCTTTTAAAATTTAAAATTTTGTTTATAAAAATTACTAAAAGAATATACAAATTTGTGTTGTTTTTTTGACATACTACAATACGCTTCTTAATATTGTTTTCGATTTTACGGTTTTTATAAAGGTATTGACACATATAACTATAATTACATTTCTTATTTATACATTTGCTTACTTCCTGAGGATAATAAGAAACAAGTATAGGATATTGAATCCAAAGTTGTAATTATAAATATTAATTGGCAAAGAAAACAAGTTTCCTTAAAATTTATTGAATACAGCTTGACCAAGCTTACAAAAACCTTGGGTAGGAATGCCTGGGGAAGCTCATATCGTACTAGCTATAATCTGATGAAAAAGTATTTTGGCACTAATATTTAATTTTTGGTAAAATCAAGTAACTAGCAAACGGGTAGTACTTAAATGCAAAATTGGCTGCATAAGCTGTAGTAAAAAAAATTGGTATAAAACAACAAACAATCTCGATCACTATATGAAAAAAACATTTTAATCAAATCACGATAACCACAGCTAGTACGGTTTTTAATAAATCAATACCTCGTTGTGCCATATTATTCATTGCTACTTTGCTTTCACGGAACTTCATATAAATTCAATCGAATTTCAATCTCAATAGTAAGAAAGAAATCGAACAACAGTATGTCCATGCTTACTTAGTAATTTATTAACAAAATAACTTTTTGATGTAGGATGCTTCTTGACTAACATTAAAAATTCTGCTTTTTACATTTCAGTTTCTGTAAAAATTCCGTTTGTTTTCAGTCATGAACAATCTTTTTTAAGATTACTTTGAGTCGGAGGTTTATTTATTTGCTTCGAGTGTTAACGTGCATTATGCATTACGATGAAACCATTTGAAGGTACATTTGGAATAAGCTTTACCAGTCATTGCATAAAATTTGTGTGATTCATGTTGTCATGATAGTCACCTGATTTAGTCTAAAATTTACAAATTAGAAAGCCATTGTTTTCAAACCCATACGAACCACTTGCATGCACTATAAAATGTTGTCTGGTTTGATCACATTTATAAACACCTGGTTCTTCTTCGGACTGCCAACACTTGTTAACTTGTTACAATATTTATTGTGATCTAATGGGGAAAGGTGGAGAAAGAAACACAGAATTGAAGAATAGTATCACTGCACGTAATTAAGCAGATGTTATCGCTTACCTTTTTGGCTAGCCTCGCCGCAGATGGTCGTCGGGTTAAAGAAAATCGTAAGATACTCAATTAGTTCCGGTAAGCTAAATGCCCAAGTGCGCCACCTTCTCTCGAACTGTTATCCGCAGAAATTATGGTCTAGGGAGGAGAAAAGGAAAGCCTAGACCCGAAGTCTCCCCAAAAGAAAACATATGTAGTATTCACAATAACCATTTATTAAAAAAAATGATTCACCATCTTCTTCCGAACGGAAGAAACACAAACTGCGACGGTTACGCCACTGGTAAACTCCTAACAATTATTTATATAACCCCACAGAGAAAAAGATTATTAAGCACAAATATCAATTACATATAAATACATAATTCACAACAATAGAGTTTGGAAGCCATAGAAACTAAAACCGATTACGTAGCTACTTTATTACCGCGGCTACGGTAGCGATGATTAATAGATAAACGCGTTCCCGCTAATTAAAGTACCGTCTGGGGGACAGCTTGATCAAGCGTCGTAGGACCGGTAAATAATAATAATCAATTTAATATAGAGAGACGGGTAACTCCCAAAATTCTACCTTTGATAAAATTTATAATTACTGTAAGTGAATGAGAAGTTATCATAAATAATTGTAATGACTCGACCATTACACAGTTAAAGTATTGAATGAATTATTATATAGAAAAAATTATGAATTACAATAAAGTTTGACGTTAGGTGATATTAACATTACTCCGACAAGTTATAAAGACACGTGCACAGTAAGCTGATAAGATAGTTTTATACAATTTTAATTTTTCTTCACGCCGGTAATTAACTTAAATAATAAAACAATTACACTCGACGTAGTCTCCCACTTCCGCAATCATTTATATATATATCTACGAGAATCAATCTTAGTTTAAATACATTATAAAATGGCGACACAAACACGATCTTGCGTTACTTATGCGCGCATCGCGGCCGCTGCTAATCGAAGGCTACAGCGTCCGGCCGAAATAAGGTCGACAGCGAGACTCCCGCGACTCCAATATAAAGGTGTCATAAATACCTCGAGTACCGTAGTAGTTCTCCTTACTTTGTCGAACATCCGAGCTGGTTTAGCGCGTTCACCATTTCCCTCAGATTATAGATAAAAGTACACGCAGATATACCTCAGAACGACAGACGAAGACGTCAGAAGCGAAGATCGAGCATCCAGAATCCACTTTAATATCAACCGCAACGTAACAAGGACAGAAAAAAACCCAAAGAAAGAAGCTAAAAATTGTGAAGATTAGTTGGTTGGCCTCCATTACTAACACGTGTGAGAATACTAACCCGCTTTATGTGTCTGGCCGTCCACAAGACATCGTGCTGATTTTAGTTACACCGGAGGTTCAATCGGATTTATTTCCAAAATGCTAAAATAAACGTCGGTGTAGAAGATGTTACCAGATGAAAAGAATTCCATTTATCTCACCTCTCCGATGTTCCCCTGTTGTAAACCGATTCACAGACAGCATAGAAATGAATTAATTTCGTCGACGACTAACAACTTTCGCGCCCCCGTAGGCGTGATTTCGAACTACGGCTCGAGGCCAAAGATGTTATTGTAAGTTGCCTAACTCTCAGGCGGATTTTGACTCGCAGTTGAAATTTACACGTTACAAACTTTATAGGACAAGTTAATGTAGGTTTCATATAAGTAGGCAAGTGGTTGTTTATTGTTGCTTTTAGTGTCATTCTCTTTCAGTTTTCACAAATATTGAAAACGCCTACTATATCATTTAGTTGTTTACAAAGCAAAAAAGTAAACACTTATTTCGGTATAATATACAAAAAAATGCATTCTTTCTTATTTATAAAGTGACACAATATGACTAGAGCTATATGATTGGTCAACACACTTTTTGTAATCTTATTAGCACAGTAACAACGTAAATAGAAGCCAAAATGTCGAAAAAATTAATAAATAAAAGCTTAAGATAATAAATGTACTTTAACGAATCGCGATGTACGATTGGTCGACGAAATTTTTTCTTTAAATTATTTTGCGTCTTATCTGGGATTTTCGTAAGCTTGATAGTACAATACTATTTAAAAATTTTATAATATTCTAACATCATAGATTCAAACGGACGTTGATATCAAACTGCTAAAAAGAAAACCTAATTAAGTTTACTAGACACTTCACCATTTTTGAAAAACATATTTATTAAACACTAATTGATAGATTTTAGTACTATTAATAGCAAAGACCATATAAACTAATAGTCTAATTATTGTATCAAAATTTGATGATGATAAAACGTGTTTTATATTTTATAATATTACGTCATTAAATCAATGTTTCATTAATAAAATCATGTTGTTCTTCGATTTTAAGTTTTTTTTAAATTTAGCCTTGGCAAATTTACTAAACAATTAATTGGTTTTTGTGTGAATTATCTATTTTCTTATCTATAGATAAGAATTATATTATTTATGCACAACACTGCTAACAGCATGGAGTATAGATTTTATTTATTGTCTGTCTTTGTAATTACTTATGAATTTTTGCTATATTTAGTTAATAAATGTAAGAATAAATATAAGTAAATAAACAAATCATTCATCAATCAAATCAGCACTCTTTTTATCAGTTACGGTTTTATGATTTTTAAATAAATAACAATCAAGATGATTTATAAATTTTCATATGAACACCTATTTCTGTTTTGTTCAGTGATGAAAAATTTATTTGTATTATAAGTAGCTCGATCAAGTTAGCCCGCCCCTTTATAAAATACTCAAGTCTAATGAATTGTGCTTATTTTGTGCTAAATTGTATTAATATTGTTTTTAATTGTGCTTAATTCTAAATTAATAGAAAAATTAAAACATATCCGGGGGATAACTTGACCAATAGCCCCCCGTTTTTTTTTTACAATTTTGTTTGCTTATTTAATTGTGCTTGTTTTGTGCTCAATTGTGACGTTATTCTTTTTAACTGTGCTTAATTTTAAATTGTTAATAAAATTTAAACAAATCCGGGGGCTAACCATCAGCCCCCTGTTTTCTATTTAATTTTTTTACATAATTTTTTGCTCTTCTAATTATGGAAACTGGTAGTCAAGATAGTCTACACGTTAGTTTTAATTTTATTACCAAATTAGACTTACCTATATATATATTTGTATAGTTCTATTTATTTCTTTAAATTATTACTATAAAATGCTTGTCTAAATGTGTTTGTTTTGTGCTTAATTGTGCCGTTATTTTTTTTAAGTGTGCTCAACTTTCAATCGTTAATAACATTTAAACTAATCAAGGGGCTAACTTAACCATCGGCCCTCCGTTTTCTATTCAATTTTTTCACAATATTTTTGTTCGTTTAATTTTGCTTGTTTTGTGCTAAATGTTGCTAGCATTAAATTCAATCAAACTTATTTTTAAACCGATAAAAAAAATTTGAACACTATCCGGAGACTTACATCTATCAACCCACTGCTTCTTGAATTATTTACACAATTTGTTGTTTATTATTATTTCTTCCTGAACTTATTTTTAAATTACTAAAAAAAAATTTGAACAAATATGAGAAGCATTTTAACTAAAAAATCTTCGGTTTTTATTTTAATTCATTTACCATATTTTATGCTTGTGTAATTCTGCTGGTTTTGTGTGAAGTTATGCTAATGTTAAATAAAAACTAGTTTTTTTTAAATTGGTAAAAAATCGAGTTTTATTTACAAACATTTTTGAGGTAAACTTATGCAATCTAATCAGTTTTTAATAAATTAGCTAATTACGGTTAAATTTAAAAATTTGTTATTCTGGTTTAGCAGTCTGTTGTTCGTTATTTTTGTAACCATTTTATAGTAATTATTTAAACAAATAATTAAAACAATACAAGTATATATGTAAGTAAGTCTAATTTGGTAAAAAAATTAAAACTAACGTGTAGACTAACTTGGCCACTAGTTTCCACAATTACACGACCCAAAAATTATGTAAAAAAATTTAATAAAAAACAGGGGGCTATTGGTTAAGTTAACCCCCGGGTTTGTTTAAATTTTATTAACAATTTAAATTTGAACAGAATTAAAAAGAATAATCGCACAATTGAGCACAACACAAGCACAATTGAATAAGCAAACAAAATTGTAAAAAAATAAATAAAACGGGGGGTTAGCGGTCAAGTCAGCCCCCGGATTTGTTCCAATTTTTTTATTACCTTAGAGTTAAGCACAATTAAAAATAATATTAGCACAATTTAGCACAAAACGAACACAATTCATAAGACTGGAGTATTATTTCAAAAATGAGAGTGGGTAGCTAACTTGACCGAGCTATTATGTCTTATTTAAAATTATTAGTTTATATAAATTATAAAAAAATATTTTATATCAAAAACAAGACAATTGTCAACTGGGTTAGACCATTTTTTTTAAATGTAATAATGTTTTATAGTACCGTCTTCTTCCATCATTATTAGACATTAAAAAAAAGAAAAAAACCTGTTAGATAAGCTCCAGATTGGTAATTCTCCCGTTATTAGACTTACAAAAACCAACAATTACTAATCATTTTTTTAAATTTTTTTAGGCATGTTTCAATATTGCAATTTTTTATCATCAAATTCTAATAGTAATTATAATGTAAAAAAATATTGACTTTAGTAAAATTATAAATTAATAAAGCAAAGCTACGACTTAACTGCCATCGTACAGATAATAATTGTTGAACCGTTGACTGAAGAAATTACAATTACAGATTTCGTGCAAGGTTTTTGGTCATGGTGTATAGTAGGTTGTATTTTTATAGTTTATTTACATATTTACAACTTGTGAAGTAAGTTTTAGAAAAACGACACCTGCAATAATTATAAATTATACAGCAAATTATAGCTTAAATATTGCCATTGGGCGTGTGGTGTAAGATTTTACTACAAATATGTGCAGTTAAAAGAATTTCACAATAAATAATACGACATGATTTTTCATTATTTTTAAATTTTTTATTTTATGCAAAGCATTCCAAGTTCCTATATACCGCACGCCTTTCTCTGATTTTTTTACTACATTTTGATATAAAAAAAACGTTCAATATTACGTTAGAAACTTACTCGAAACTGTGTTATTTCCTAGATGTAAACTGCCACCTTAAAGTTTTATTTATTTTTTCTTAAATAATTTTTTTAATAATTTAGGAGCAACTGATTTTTATTTACTATGTTTTTTGTAAATGTTGAAACTATTGAACGTAATGAATTTTATCTGTAATTTGACGTGTACGCGTTCGGTAGTTTGTTCTAATCAATTTCACTAGTAGATTTTTTTTATTATTATTAATGTGTTTGTGATTTTATATAAATGCGCGCATTTATCGGAAACATCCAACGTTCTCTGACTTCAATTTTGATTATTTTAATTAAAGCAATGAAAACGTATTTTCCAGTTTTTCAATGCCATATTTTTTTTAATATTACTTCCAAGAATCATTAAATGTACAGATATTATTTAAAGCATTTAACTTAATTAATTAGTAACGGAAGCTGTTTAAAAAAGTACCATATTCATTTTTATTGTCGCAAATATTATTCAATACTAAATACGTTCTATACAAATACTTATCAAAAGTTTAATCAAATACACACGATGTACAAACAACCTTCGCACGTTACTTTGTTCTAATATTTGTTTTTTGTAAATGCCGCGTGGTCTAAAATAGACCAATAAGCAAATGTGGATCAATCCAAATGATTTTTTTGTACCAAAACTTAAATTCATTGTAAATATTTGTATTTCAACATTACTTAATAAAGCTCTGTGAAGCAAAACAATATTTCTTGAATCGTAAATTTGTTTGTTTGTTTTTGTTGTTTAAATTTTATTGTTATTAAATAATATCCTAAGAATTGATCGTTTTGCATACGTTATAATTTGCGCTATGTTGTCAGTTTTAAAGCAAAATATAAATTTGCAATTCGGTTAACTGCCCAATTCCAAATAATTCAAACCTATCTACTGGATTTAAAAACAAATAATTTTATTAATTTACTTTCCAGTTGTATTTTATATTTTTTGTTTTTTATAAATAATTTAGGATATGACTTTTGCTTCAACCAACGTATGTATTCTAAAAGTGGAGTTACTCTAAATTTAGTACCAACTTAAAATGTGGTCAATATATTGAAACAAGTTAAATATTTGGCGTCGTCAGTTAACAACATAGTTAACGTTAAATGTAGCTCAATCAAAATCTAAAAAATGTTAAATTATTTTATACTTTACCTAAATTTATCAGAAAAACTTATGCTTTTCCGTATACTAAACAAATTTAAAACAATATGTATACCAAGCAGAATTAGATTACACGTAATTCTAATTAAATATGTTTCTGTAGATTATTTATATTTTATACTACTATTAAGTAATTAAGTCATTATGCTGCTTCTGAAATCGTTTAGTACATAAAATAAAAAACTAAATATATATTATTGATTAAATCGTTAATCGTTGTATTAATGTTTTAATATAACATAAGTACAATTTAATACATTGTACTTTAAATAACTTTCGAGTTTATTCAAGTATATGAGCATATTACATATAACGTTTACGTTGAGAATACCCTTAGGGTAAACGACGAGAGCAAAATCTATTAGGGACTATACCAAAACGTTGTATAAATTATGTCTTAATGTTTTTACTAAAATTTTGTTTATAAGTAAAACTTTATAAATCTTATCTACTAAATGATGTAATGTGATTACCGTTTATTTATTTAATTTCTATTTTAGTTTATAAAATTTAATATAACGTAACACAAAACACTAAATAACATAACGCACTGAGAACCATGATATCTATTTTTTAATTAAGTTTCTAATAGTATCTTTAGTATCTATTAACAAATAGTTAGGTAATTATAGGCAATCTTTCCTAAGAGATACGCTATCTGGTAATGTTTAATTAAAACTGTTTTAGTGACTTACGAACATAGCCGCATCTAATATACTACTTATTATGTATAAATGAAATAATAATTGATACCTACTTAATCGCAATTCGAGGATTAAGAGCTTTCTAACTCTTACTTTTTACCACTTTACACGTATTCAAGAACAAAAAGCCAAAAAATTGTGGTTTAATCAATTAAGAGTGAAAAAAGTATAAGTTCTTTTACGACAGTTTGTAGCGTTATTTATACGAAAGCAAATATTTATAAATGTAGGTGCAAAAAAGGAAAGATTTAAATAAACTACAATACTCGTATGCAAATTGCCGCAAACTAAAGTTTAAAGGAAATAACAAATAAATATAAATTTAAGAGAAGCCAGGTAGTAAAGCAAAGAAACCGCGTTCCTTCACAATTACCGGTGAATTTTACAATATTATTTAGAAATATTCGGTGCTTAGACCACCAAATATAAAGGAGTTTCGTTTCTTTTTAAATTACAAGAATCAAAAATATACAAGACAACCGGTAAATGTAAACAAACTTGGCAGCATTCCTGGACAAATAGCCATTTATTTAAACTCCCAAAATCCGAAACTATACATAGGACATTGTTTTCGTCGGTCTTCGGCTACCATTCTTGTTCACGCAGGTGGAGACCTTACTACTCTTGAACCCCATGGTAGATGGAAGAGTACTGCTGTCGCTGAAGAATATATTGATGAATCAGTTAACAATAAAATGCAAATTGCAGATAAAGTTTTTAAGTGCGATTACTGATCATCATCAAATGTTAGAACAGAACCAGAAATATCGATTTCTTGCCTTTAGATTCTAACATTTAATATCAACTTCCAACAGTGACATATACTCTTAACTCCAATTCTTTAAAAACCCCCATTTTCAATAATTCTCATATTAATAATCTGACTATTAATTTTAACGATTACAAAAGTAAATATTTTTAAAATACTTAAGTTACTGTTTCTAGTGACGATAATGTAGGAAAAATACTATACAAAACTCGGTAGAAAGTGTCTATCGTTTGCTCGTGAGATTTCCGTTAAAATTCTCACTCGCACGATATCACTCACTTTCCATGCTCGTTATGTAATATACTATTTAAAAAAAATTTTTTTTAAGTTAACATACTATTTTCACTAATACAAAACATGACGTTATTCACTAATTTTGGTTGCTACTGTTGAAGCGATTGTAAGACGGCCGTTAGGACAGATTATTTTATCTGTATTTACAATTTTGTGAACTGGCGGATGATTCATATTAAACCATCTACTGTACATAATTCTTGTAAACTTATATTAGTAATAGTTTGTTCTGTATAACTCGTTTTACTGTGAATTCTTTTGGAAACCTTTTTCATGTTAAACCATCTATTAACCTTAATTCTTGTAAACTTATATTAGTAATAGTTTGTTCTGTATAACTCGTTTTACTGTGAATTCATTTTAGAAACCTTTTTCATGTTAAACCATCTATTATACATAATTCTTGTAAACGTTTAGTAATACTTTGATGTGTATAAAACCTTTTGATTTGTACCTTTTAGTCAGTATGAATTCGGAACTCGTAAAGTAAACTTGTAAATTACATAATAACGAATTTAATATACTCACTTTAATTTCAATACATTCTTTTATTTAACAAGTTGCAGTACGCAACAGCTACTACGCTGCAATAGCGCTGCAACTTTGGTTGGTAATATGGTCGTTTGACAAATAGATAAAGTGAGAAAAATATATATTTTTTATTTATCAGAAAAGAACAAAAAAAAGACGTTGCATCTTTATACCCGTAAAAACAGATGTTTTTTGTTTACTTTTTATTGTTGATACTAAACCGCGTTGCCATGTCAAATAGTATATTACTTACCTAGGGAGAAAAGTATGACTTTCCAACCCGCATAGTATTGTCACAATACTACGCCTGTTGAGATGTCATACTTTCCTCCCGTGGTAAGTATACAATTTTTTATCACAGCTGTTAGAAACTAACCGTAACTAAGGATTTTTTTTTTAACATTATGAATCGAGTATACTTTTCTCCACTTAAATGTCTACTTACCAAATAAGCTAATGTGTGCAACGATAGGGAATACGCACCGTCAGCCACTCGAACGGGAAAATGAAACAAATTCGATTGAGTGACAATTTGTTTTATTTTTGAGCAATATAAAAGAAAAGAAAAAAAATGAAAAATACTAAAAGAAACTATTTATATTTTAAGATAATTAGCCACGCCATCAGCCGGACGGATTTACGTTGTTTCCGGGTCTCTGAAACAATTAAACGAAATCTCAGGCGGTGAGCCACGCAAAAAGAAATACTAAAGGAGAAAAATGGCACACTCAGCGCATTATGACAATTAATTGACAATTTGGTTGGCACACGGTTCAGACCGATTTGTTGTTGATAACACTAAGCACAACAATTATACGGTGGCGCTAAGCTCAGATTAATTAGTTGATCACACTAAGCACAACTAATTATATAGTGGCGCTAAGCTCAGATTAATTAGTTGATGACACTAAGCACAACTAATTATATAAATAAGGTTGTCTGTCATATCAATTTACCCCAAGTATTAATTTCATGCGACTCACCCCTTTCTGTATAAATTTTGTTTCTTTTTTTCTCGCACTAAAACAATTCTAATCACACTTACTAATAACCAACTTAAGCACGCAGAGTGACGCTGCTTTAACAGTCGGCTTTGCGTCCTTCCATCTCACCACTTGAGACAAGGGGATTCCCAACTACACTTGCTAAACGTCACCTCGTGACGTATAATACTTCCCCTACTTAAAACTTTAAGGGTCTCTCCCCTCTCTCTAACAGTACACATTTTTTTTAACTTAAAATATTATTTACCTAACACAGCGGAATCGAAAGTTCCTTAAAAATAAAATTTATTAGTTCCTAACTGTCATAAATTTTAATTTTTCGCCATTGTAAACCGACTTTGACAGTTTTGGCACACTTGTCAACATAAACGTCAAATCATTTTTTAAAGGTTGTGAGACTTTGTGGACCTTCTAGTCTCTGTTCGAGGAATAAAATGTTGTATTAAAATTTTTCGCAAAAAAAATAGATTCAAAGCGAATACAAAGGGAATTCAGAGTTGGAGCTTTCTTACAAAAAAAATAAATGAAAAAATAAAAGATTAAATCTTAAAAAATATCAGTATTAAATAATTAAATTTATAAATTAACAAATTAGATTTATTTTAAAATACAGAATAATTTCGAAAACCAAACAATTTTACCAATATAATGAGAATTACAAATTAATGATAATAACAGTTAATAGTTTTGAATAGTTTCATAAATACATGAAATTGTAACGTTATAATTATTGTTTATTTTTTTTTTTTCTAAAAATTAAGAGTATTCTTCTCATTTACAGCAATTATTATTATAATAATTAGAATAAGTCAGCATGTGCATAAAAATTGAAGCATGCGTACTAATTTATTAAAACAATTAACCGGGAGCGTAAGTGGTGCTTTCGCCCTTGAAAATAGGGTTCAAAAGCGAACTTTCGATCCAGCTGTGATAAAAATATTTTTATTGCAAAGCGGGCAAGTTTCGCAAATTTTACTATAGCAAAAATCAACCTTTTGATTAATCTTTGCTAACGCTTTAAAGTAGTGTTACAAAATATGTAGAGAAATGCTGTAACTTTTAAAGTTGTAATGCAATAGGTTATTTAATGTAGTAATAAATTAAAAACGTTGTGAATTTCCACTATCTCCCCGTGTAGATCATGAGCTAAACAAGTTACATGAATTACGAAGCCGCATCTGTGCATACCAGTAAAACTTTATTGTACTTTATACCCAAAGGTCATAGCAAGCTAAACGTATCATTAAAAAAAATGCAATTGTGAAATGATTAACTTTAGGAACACGTCTAAATTACGTAAAAATGAATTATGTTGATCCTCTTCTTCTGCTAATATCCCAACCACAAAATTTTTTCGTAGTGTTGATTTGCTTGGAACAATCTGTTTAGTAACCTATAGTTGGGACGGCGGATCTTATTGTAGTAGCATTCATAATTTCACATTACAACAAGGATAGAGCCTATTAGATGATTTCATTCTGTAAGATTCAATAAATGAAACACGTTATTAGTGAAAGTTGAAGATGAAAAATGATAAAATTCCCTTTTGTCGATTACTAAACATAGTACTACACTAATCTGATTAGAGTAGTATAAGCACGGGCAAAGTTTAAAACGTAAGTGAGATAGTAAATGACATTTGTGTATCCTTGTAATTTTTGTGTTATTTTGTATCTTTGCTTGTAAAAATTAATTTTTGCTGTTCTCTATTACTTCGATAAATCTGTTCTTATCAGAACAACTGCATTCAACACGGGTTATTGTTACATCTCGTAAGTACAATATTTTTAAGTAACTTTTGGTTAATTTAGTAGATTATAATTTTAGATTATGCATAGCAATCGATTGAATAGTCAATCCCGAGAGATGGTTATTCATCTTTTGGCGTATTTTCAAAAAGAAAAAAAATGAAGGGCCTTTAAAATCTGTTAATAGTGTTCAAAACGTAAGATTAAAACTATAATGATTTTTCTACGTTGTATTATTTACGCTTATTTTAGATATTTCTAAGCAAACCGTTTGTAGTATTAAACGTAAGACAATTAAAAATCCTGTTTTATCATCACCTGGTAAAAAAAGACCCCGTAATAAAACCAAAACGACAGATATGCCTGAAACTTTAAAAATGAAAATCCGTAATTGTTTATACAACATGTACAAAGACAGCATTAATTATTAATTCTTAAGTTATATACTTACTTATAAATTTTATTGTAGAAAAGCAAGTAACTGTTAGTACATTAAACCACAATTTGAAAAGCAACGAAATCGTCAATGTCAGTAACACTTCGTTGAAGATTGTATTAAACGATATGTGATTTAAATTTGAAAAAAATGATAATCGTCAATTTCTTATAGAAAAGTTACATATAGCTTGTATGCGGGCACGGTTTCTAAGAAAGTATTTTGCAAAAATAAAACTGAAAGTGCCGAGTCAAGTTGTTTTCTTAGACGAAACCTGGATTTACTCAAAAAGGTAGTAAAAGGAAATCTTGGCAGGATGATAGTACCAACAGCGTTTGTAAATCTGAAGGATATGATGGCAAACGTTTTATTGTTTTACATGCAGGAACAAGCAATAGATTTGTTAAAGGAGCAAGTTTGTTATTTCATTTAAAATCAAATACCTTAGATTACCACGGTGAAATGAATCACAATATATTTATTACTTGGATAAAACAGAAACTGATTCCCAATTTGAAAAAACTATCGTTAATTATAATGGATAATGCACCGTATCACAGCGTACTTCTAGAAAAGCAGCCTACTAGCTCATGGAAAAAATCAGAAATTGTCGATTAGATAAAACATCACAATATCAACTATAATGAAAATTTGTGTAAAGCTGAATTACTGCAAATTGAAAAATTAACCAAAAAAAATTAAATGTATGTTATTGACGAATTGCTGCGAGAAAATGGTCATGAGGTTACCACCTTATCATTGTGAGTTCAATGCAATCGAATTGATCTGGGCTGAAGCTAAATCTTATTATAATCAACACAATGGTAGAGATGGTTTTAGTGACGAAAGTGTATTAAATCTGTGGGAAGAAGCTTTAGCAAATTGTAAAGATTCGTGAAAAAAGTGCATTCAGCACACAGAAATGGTAATTGAAGAATGGCATAACCACGAACCAGCTCTTACCAATCTTAAGATTGAACCTATAATTATTAATTTTAACGATGATTCAAGTTCTGATTCTGAATTAGAGTAATGAACATTAAAACATTCATGTTTTTTTAATTATCTGTTTACATATTTAATAAACTTTTCCTATTTTTATTTTTTGCATAATTTTAATATTTAGTATTTTCATAAAATTAGTGTGCAAAATAATTGAGATAAAAAGATAAATTTTATTGATAAAGAATTAGATGTTTAGAGAAATTTTTTATTTATCATGTCGAATTTTCTATATAACCTCAAATTTTGTTGACATTAAAAATGAGAAATATACTTATGTAAGTAAGTGCTAATTTGACTTTTTTAAATCTTGATTCACACGAATGTTGTGGCGGCTATAATTGCAAAGATCCACCTTCCCAACTACAACTTCTCATTCTTTAACTTATACAGAGGAATTCCATCAAACGCAAACCCACTACACGAAACTACACAAACCTTTATTAAATTCAGAAAGCCGAGGTCTCGATTTAAATGAACCTGCGCTGATCAACGTTTGCTGGGGCTCAGAGTTTTTAACGTTTCTTAATTTTGTATGTTTAACTGTTTTAACGTGCTGGTCAACTTGAAACTTTTTTGTTGCAGTAACATGAACATTGCAAACTTTACAAAATAAAACAGAGCCGTCGGTAGTAAAGTCGGCATCGTGCTTGTCTGCAAAAGTACGTAGAGCTACTGCCAATAACCGTTTTTCTTTAACCATGGTGCAGAGTTTGCTTGTCGGTCACCTCTTATTAACACGGGTGGTCTTAAACTAAGAGATTTAATTTGTTTAAAACAAACTAACCACTTTAAAACGTAATACAACTGAAAAAAGAATGTTTAGAAATGGGCTCGCATAGTACCCTTATAATTGCAACGTAAATGCAATAAAAAGTTTACTAGTTGATTCTAGGAAATTTTAGTACACTCTAATCCTCTTATTAGAAATACAATAAAATATCATCCAGCAGATTGTTTATGAATTTTATAAAATTGTTGTGTAACATTTTGGTACGCCTAATCCTCTTATCGGTTTACAATCGCAAGGTATTGTGAGTAAAAATAATAAAACTTCATTTTTAATAACTTTTAAATATAAATGGGAAATAATTTGTCAATAACGTAACAATTGTATTTCGAGGAAATAAATTGCTGCAAACGACAGTTCCCAATCTATAAAAATGTAAGAAAAATTAAATGTAATACTACATATTTGTTAAATATACGCATTTCCTTAATAATGACGAAAATATGCATTTATGCATGCAATATGCAAATGCATAGCTATCCTTGATCTACTAATTACTTATTTATTTAAACTGGCACGTTCTTTATAACGTATACGTTGCATTCAAGACTGTCAGTATAGTTGTGGAAACACATCGGTGTATCCTAGCGCTGACGAGTTCCTAAAGAACGAAACAGCTGTCCGCTAGTTCTGATGTTGTTTTTCACAATTATACTGACATTGTTCCTAACCTATTTTATAGTTGGGATTTTGACAGCGTCACTTGTCAATAGATCATTGACTTTTGCTGTCATTAAATCCAATGACAACTTTTCTACCCTCCGTACTAATTTATAGCTTTCTATATTATCCTATATGGTATTTTTATCACAAGATGGCATTCTAAAAACATGTTAAATATGTTGGTAATGTCTACACGACATAAAAGAGTACGGTTGTCTGTCAGTATAGTTGTGGAAACACATCGGTGTATCCTAGCGCTGACGAGTTCCTAAAGAACGAAACAGCTGTCCGCTAGTTCTGATGTTGTTTTTCACAATTATACTAACATTGTTCCTAACCTATTTTATAGTTGGGATTTTGACAACGTCACTTGTCAATAGATCATTGACTTTCGCTGTCATTAAATCCAATGACAACTTTTCTACCCTCCGTACTAATTTATAGCTTTCTATATTATCCTATGTGGTATTTTTACCACAAGATGGCATTCTAAAAACATTTTAAATAAGTACAATGTTTTTGTTTACCTTTTATATTTTTTCTTTATTTGGGACTAAAACATTCTATCTGCATTGACAATGGTCTCAAATATTCTATACAGCATGTTTCAGAGTAAGCGCCTTATTTTTTAGCCACACCATGGGTATTACTTTTAAAATATTTGGCAGTAATATGTTTTAGGACATTCTCTACACGACGGTGATATCAGATTTTTAATTGGACAAATTATTTTAAAATGACGATTTTCACCTTTTTTTTTATTAGAATGTTATCATTTTTTTTAGTATTGAGTTCCTAAAAACATTTTTTTAGGATAGTATTTCGTTTTTCTTAAAAATTCATTTCTTTCCTTACCAAAAAGCAAACTAATATTTTAATCTAGTACCGCATGACTGTTTTACACTCGATGATATTTTTGTTTAAATATCAAGTAGCGGTAGAAACAAAAGAAAAATTTCGTTTACGCAAGTAAAAATTCTTTCTTGCATATTTTAAATAGTTGTTGGTTCAACGATGTACATCTGAGATTTTACATGGCCCTAGAGAAAAAAAGTCCAGTGGTGTCATATCAGGTGACCTAAGTAGCCAACCAACAGGTCCTCCACGAATATTCTAACGGTGCTCTTATCGATTATTTAAAAATTTCCTAACTAAAAAGGCATAATGTACTGAAGCGCCATCGTGCTGCCACTACAAATTATTTCTGATATTTTATGGGAGTTCATTTAGATGACTTTGAATTTTGTTTTCTAATAAATTGCGGTCATTAAATCTATTAATAAATATTAGCCTAACAATCTGCTGTTCTATAATTTCCCACCACACGTTTAAACTCCATGGACGTTGACAACGTCGCTCACGGGTTCAATGAGGATTTATCGTAATAATGCATGTTATCTCTTACAACAACAGCATCATTTCGAAAACTTGCTTCGTCCGAAAATAAAACGTTAAAAAAGTTTCTATTTTGTCCTATGTGTTGCAAACCCCACTGTGCAAAATTAATTCTTAACAGAAAATCTTTTTCGGTTAATTCTCGGTGAAGAATCATTTTGAATGGATGAAGTTTATTTTTTTTATTATTCTCCATACTGAAGTATGCAATATTTCAACCAAATTTGCAATCTCTTTAGTACTGACATGATGATTCTCAATAATTTGTAGCATTACCTGGTTTTTGTAGTTGTAATTGCAAGCAGATGGGTTTTCATGTACCAGTTTCTTATAATCCACAGTTCCCGTTTCACGCGTTCTCTCCAATAATTTAGTAAATGTTTGATGTTCAGGATGCCTTCTGTTTGGATATTTATTTCTGTACAATTTCGCTGCTTCATAAAGACCTTCATCTGCTTTTTCAAATATTAGGAGCATATCAATTAACTCATCTCTCGGATAACTCAATGGCATTTTAAAAACGTATCAATTAATTTTAAATTAACAATTATAATCTTAAATAATACAATTGTTATTAAACAAGCACTGACAACTAAATTGCATTGATTAAAGTTTTACTACTAGATTAAAGTTTAATTGTTTCTTTTGTATCTACGCTACTTGATATTTGGACAAAAATAACATCGAGTGATCGATGATGGCATTCCATTAAAAAAAAAGTTGAAAGTCGCCATTTTGAAATAATTCGTCCAGTTGAAAATCTGATATCACCATCGTGTAAAGAATAAGGCGCTTGTTTTGAAACAGGCTGTATATTTTGGAAACGCTTGAATATGAACCCTATGAAGTAAAAGTACTACAAGAAAATTATTTATTAGCATTATTGCCTTGCTATTAAAATCTGTGGTTAAAATAATGAAAAAATCAATATAAAAAAAAATATTTAATAGCTAAACAAATTTATTAGAAACTTTATTAAAAAGTAGATATTACAGCTTTTAAAATTTTGTTTATTTAAAACAATAAATTATTACATAAAAATAATTGTATTCGATAAAATGTGTAAGTATCACATAAAATGTACAGTAGCTTAAAACTATTTAAGAAAAACAAACTAAACTTTAAATGAAACCTTTTTATAGATAATAATTAAAAATGTCTGTTGCAAAAGCTTTTTAAATGCTTATTTAATGTTAAATTTTCAACATTATCATACAAATTAAAATTGATTATTACGTTTAGAGAACTAGTCCCAACAGTACAGAAAAACAACAATTTAATTACATATTATTTAATTTAATATAAAATTAATTTATAATCCAATCAAATTTTTGTTACTATTTTATAAAAATGTTTCAGACGCGTGTCTTTTTTATTGGTTATTAATATTTTAAGACATTACAATTTTACAAAACTATCGACTATAAGCTTAACTTTTGAATTTGTCGTTTTCATTCTATTACGAGTAGCGTTTCAGAATAGCTTTTACAGCAATTGCTATTATCACAACTTTTTTTTTTGCACTGTAGGTACTTTATTTCTACTTCAAACACTGCTACGTTTGCTTTTAAATAAATGTAACTTGTTTAAGCATTTTACAAGTTTTGTAGTTTAATTAAATGTTATATGATGTTATTTATTAATTGTAAACTACATTTTAAAAATAAAAATTATTAAATAAGTAAAAAATAAAAATTTATAATTATTATTTTATTAACTGTTTCTAAAAACTATGTAACGTGTAAATTTCTACTGCGAGTCAAAATCCGCCAGAGAGTTAGGCAACTAACAGTAACATCTGTGTCCTCGAACCGTAGTTCGAAATCACGCCTACGGAGGCGCGAAAGTTGTTAGTCGTCGACGAATTATATTCATTTTTATGCTGTTTGTGGATCGGTTTACAACAGGGGAACATCGGAGAGGTGAGGTAAATTGAATCTCTTTTCATCTGGTAACATCTTCTACACCGACGTTTATTTTAGCCTTTTGGAAATAAATCCGATTGAACCTCCGGTGCAAATAAAATCGGCACGATGTCTTGTGGACGGCCAGACACATAAAGTGGGTTAGTATTCTTACACGTGTTTGTAATGGAGGCCAACCAATTAATCTTCACAATTTTTAGCTTCTTTCTTTGGGTCCTTTTCTGTCCTTGTTACGTTACGGGTGATATTAAAGTGGATGCTGGATACTCGATCTTCGCTTCGGACGTCTTCGTCTGTTGTTCTGAGGTAGATCTGCGGGTGCTTTTATCTGTAATCTAAGGGAAATGGTGAACGCGCTAAACCAGTTCGGATGTTCGACAAAGTAAGGAAAACTACTACGATATTCGAGGTATTTATGACACCTTTATATTGGAGTCGCGGGAGTCTCGCTGTCGACCTTATTTCGACCGGACGCTGTAGCCTTCGTTTAGCAGCGACCGCGGTGCGTGCATGAGGAAACAAAAGATCGTGTTCGTGTCGCCATTTTATCACATATGTCAACTAAGATCGATCCTCGTATAAATATATATAAATGATTGCGGAAGTGGGAGACGACGTCGAGTATAATTGTTTTCTTATTTAAGTTAATATCCCCTAACGTCAAATTTTATTGTAATTCATAACCTTCTTATATACAATAATTCTTTCAAATGTTAAAATCACCTAACGTCAAATTTTATTATAGTTCATAATTTTTTGATACAATAATTCTTTTAATATTTTAACTGTGTAATGGTCAAGTCATTACAATTATTTAGGATAACTTCTCAATCACTTACAGTAATTATTAAATTTTATCAAAGGTAGAATTTTGGGAGTTACCCGTATCTCTGTATTAAATTGATGATTATTATTTACCGGTCCTATGACGCTTGATCAAGTTGTCCCCAGACTGTACGTTAATTAGCGGGAACGCGTCTATCTAGTAAATCATCGCTACCGTAGCCGCGGTAATTATTAGCTACGTAAGCGATCTTAGCTTGTGTGGCTTCCAAACTCTATTTGCTGTTACTTATATATGTATACTTGTAATTGATAATTGTGCTTAATAATTTTTTCTCTGTGGGGTTATATAAATAATTGTCAGGAGTTACCAGTGGCGTAACCGTCGCAGTTGTGTTTCTTCCGTTGGAAGGAGATAGTGAATCATTTTTTTTTTAATAAATGGTTATTGTGAATACTACATATGTTTTCTTTTGGGGAGACTTCGGGTCTAGGCTTTCCTTTTCTCTTCCCTAGACCATAATTTCTGCGGATAACAGTTCGAGAGAAGGTGGCGCACTTGGGCATTCAGCTTACCGGAACTAATTGAGTATCTTATGACTTTCTTTAACCCGACGACCATCTGCGGCGAGGCTAGCCAAAAAGGTAAGCGATAACATCTGGTTAATTACTTTGAGGTGATACTGTTCTTCATTCCTTGTTTCTTTCTCCACCTTTCCCCATTAGATCACAATAAATATTGTAACAACTAGTAATATTTACAACACTCGGAGCACTATTTGATTGCAATGCAACAAAACACAATCAGATGAACACTGTTCTTAAAAAAGCATTATTTTAAAGCTATGCAAAAGAAAATTAAAATTTTAAATATAGAAATAAAGTAAGACTAGAAATTAATGTGTGTAGAACACGCCGTGATTTTTGTACTTAGAACAATATTTAAACTTATACAGTGTCAAAAATGCGTATTCAGTTACAGAGCCTAAATTGCATATAATTTTTCATTCTGCAAAATTAATTCTCTATAAGTGTTTGCATTAATATTTTCGTTTAAAAATATAAGAACAATGATTCTATGTCGTGACATTGCCAACCACACTCCAATCTTATGCGGATAAAGTGATGTTTTTACAAGAATATGAGGGTTTTCTGCTAACCATAATCTACTATACTAAAATGGAATATCATGAAAAATCAAAAAGCAGTAACTCTTGTATCACAGTCACCTTGTATAGATGTTTTTCTTTTGAAATAGTACCCGTACTAGGAAACCTTTGGACTATACGATAAACATGAAATTGCTTATGAAACTTTTCGTAGCAATTTTGGTAGGAATAATCCTATGATTCTTGTTTATTGCAGATAACCGAACTAAACTAAGCCTTAATAATAAAAGTTTTGTGTTGTTTAGTAAAAACCATTTCCAATAATCTAAAAAGGTATGTTATACCCTCGTTAAGCAAATTAGTTTCAACTTACATCAAGTAAACACTGCAAATCTAAAAAATTGCAATAAAGAAAGCCTTTTATAACAACGCGCCAAATTCAAACACTTGCCAATGATTTCTGAACACAGTGTATAAAATTAGTAGTATTAAGATTCAAGAAGGACAATGTATTGTAACGTATTTTGTTAATGTTTTAGATAACCATATTTTATTATTAACGATAAAAAACAAAAAAAAATATTTAATTATACAAAAATGTACAAATGATTTAAAGCTTTTTTTACGGAAGGAAGGTTTAAAAACATATAATTGACTGCAAACACCGCAGAGTAAGAAAATTAACAACGGCCAAACACGTTTGGAGTCCAGAACACACTAACGTTTAATGCCACAAAAATTAATTAGCTAAAATTCGTTTCCACTTTTTTAGGCTAATACACTAAATTTAAAAATGAAAAACAACCATCTAACATGAACCAAAAAAACGGTCTATTAATGCATCAGCATCTCTTTCCGTAAAAAGGTCAACCTTTGTGGCAAGGATACAAACCCTTTCTAACAACTAAACAATAAAAACTTAACAAACAACTTAATCTGTATTGCATGCGTACTAATGAGACATCGAATGAGACAACCTGTACCTAAATATTCTTGCTGTCAATCGTTGTAGACGAGGTTTGTTTGCCCGCTACAGCATCTTGTGGGAAATAAAAGTTTGATAGCAAAAGGAACTGAGAGAATTTAGAAATAAATATACAAAGGTTTAGTGATAATGTAGCATTAAATTAGTACAATAACAAAGATAATGGATAACCAATGCGGCTATAAGTTCATATAATGTGAAATAACGTTTAACACTTGTGAATAAAAAACATATCTGGCGAGCTATCTAAACAAATAAAAGTAAACCGAAAGAGTATAGTAGTAACCAGTACGAATATGATAAACAATTACTAACTAGGTACAGTAATCGAATGCTGAATTAAATTATTTAGCAATAGAAATGTTTAGTTTAAATTTAAAAGCAAAACAAATGGTCAAAGTAAAATAGAGCACAAATACTAATTGTGATTTACAAGTAAAATTAAAAAACAAATTGAATTTATGAATGCGTGTCAAGTTAACACATCCAAATAATAAACAAATATTTATTTGTAGCAACATGAATTCAGTTAAAGCAAAATGAATAATTTAGTACAAAATAAATATTTAATAGTACAATTTATGTAATCAAAGATAATGAAGTTAAGTTAACGTTCGAAGTAGTTGAAATTTTTCCAAAAAGGCACAAGGTAAAGTGGCAAACCAATTGCAACCAAAAGATATCCAAAAATTGAGGATGCTACGATCAATGACGACAAAAATCAAAAGTAGGACTATGTATAGAACCATACGTAAAACCATAAGTAAAACGCCAAGAGATTAATTGGAATTAATGTTAGGAATTTAAAAAAAATGTGGTACATATTCTGGGAATTTTCCGAAAGCGAAACACAGTAATTTAGTTGTATACACCTTGTTGTATATATAAATTCGTAATCAATGAATATTAGAATTAGCAATGTTTTTCTAATTATATCATTAAATTAGTCGGAAATTTACTTATAGCATATCGAATTTTAGTAAAGAACATGTAAAAAATCGGCATTGCATTAACGTAATGGCGACTTTTTCGTAAAACGAAATCTCAAAAAACCGAGCTAGATATAGGAAATGGTCCTAACAAAACAAATGAATATTTTCACTGGAATGTATGTATGTGGGAAGTCACATAGGTTTTTTCAATGTAAATCATAAGCAGCCGGCTAGAAAATCTGAAAACGGAACCGTACGCAACAAAAGTGAACATAGCATGGGCGAAAGTTTTATTTATCTTTCTATTGAATACAAAACTGTTAATCCTCGCGCTAAGAAAGAGATCTAATTCTAAACGGACTTAAATAAAACTACTATGAATTAAATAACGCAGGAATTTCCATATTAGAAACACTGCTTTTTTTCAAAAAGTGTCAGAATGTTAAATTGTATGAGGGCGTAACTGTACTCATTTACTACGAGTAGTAACATTTACAGCACGGTCGAAAGTTTTTGAAGTGACATAGGTTCCAAAAGTCACATTTGGTACGAACTTGCTGCATAATCTGTATGATGTATTTTCTTAAATTTGTTTACTCTTTTCGTTTGCATTCCAACAAAGGTTACTACTGTAGTAACGTTTAAGTAAGGTATCGTTTATTACAAGTTGTCATTAGCGCAATATAGTAATGTTTTTAACCTTGTATTTTTAAACGTCAACTTATCAGTTCTTATGTGGCATAGTTTTAGTGTTAATATACTCCTTCTAAAGGATTTATCCCGTCTACTTAAACAAATCTAAATTGATAAACAGTATTTCAAGCATTTGCATCAATTCAAAATGTTTATAACCGTCAAATCTTTGCTAATTTTTTATAATTATAGGTATATTACATTTATACAACGTCCTACTATTATTGCCACTGTATTTCACAGTGTTGCCAACTGAGTAAATTTGTTTTCTTTTTTGTTGTAGGTGTTATAAATTTGGTTTGTTGGTATAAATGCTGTTACATTCCTTTACAAAACTGATACAGAGTATAAAATGTAGATGCATACAGGATTCTTTCCAGAACTCCATAACAATTTGTAATACCCAAAAAATACCCGCAACTACATAACATCTGGTGTGGAATTTTATTACAATTGGCAACGCTGATATTTCAGATTATAAACTTAAAACGACATGTACTCAAAACAGTTAAAACTATCTTATTAAATGACGCCATCTGCTTCAAAACGTCTGAACTTCATAAAATCTCGCATTTTCTTTTTAATACATGGTAAAAAAATAACTGAGTATTTCTTGAAATCTATTAATATTTGTTACTATTTGATATAATTAACAAATGCAGTCTAATCAATATAATTAATCATACCTTTGATGAGACATTAAAATAAACATCATTTAGTGAGACAATTTTGTATTAATTAATATTAAAGTTAATCTTATTTGCGCGCGAATTGAAGGTTTCCGGAAAGCACTAAAAACACTTTTATATTAACGTGTCATTACTTCTTATGTTGGTTTTATTTAGTTTAAAAAAATATTTCATTTAAACAAGTACTTTCTTAAATTAATAGATTGAAAAATTCAAACTAATCTAATCTCATTTTTACACCTACCAACTTCCCTTTAAAATATGCTGTAAGTAAAATCTTAATGGCAATATGAAAAGCAGAATAGATAACATACAGAAAAAAAAACGCATCATTGGAAACTCAATAAAACAATAAGCGAAAAAAAAATCATATTAGATTCACTTCTATGTACTTATTGCAAACTTACTGAAATGCTTTAATCAATCGTACTAGTTTGTCAATCACTGTCTTTATGTTTTTATTAACATTATGACATTATTGCATTTCTATATTAATTTATATAAAAGATGTCGTCTGTCATGATTACCAATTTACTACAGTAACGCTAAAAGCAATTGTCGCCAAAAAAACAATAAAAAATGTTATAGGTACGCAATCCGATTTTAACAAGTGATAAAATTAAATACAGTTTAGTTGCATGACAGTAGTAAAAATAAAAAAACAAACCAGCGTTATAACTCATAAACACAACATTTAACGAGTGTAATAGTAGCAGTTTAGAATCCTAATTACATAAACACACGCATATAAGAACGTTGCAAAAAATAATTAAATTGATAATAAATGTGAATCCTTTTATTTGCGTACGTTGACAAAAAATTTAAGTAATAAATATACACTTTTATAACTAGTAATGATTAGGAAAAGTACGCGTTTTGTAAAACAATAAAAACTTTAAAATTACTAAATGTTATGTAATTCTTTTTATGCTTATTTAATCGTACCGCATTTTTGTTTTTTTTTAAAGATAATCAATTAAAACTTCTTTTTTTAAATGTGTACGTTGTTGCATCATAGTTTTTTAAAACTAAGGTATAGCTTTTGCTGTAGTTGTTTTCTAGACTACATCGTTGAATCATTACTTTTAAAATAGCAACATACATATCTTTTGGTTTTTTGTTTATGTGCATTTAGCCGTTACGTGATTGCTTTCGCACCTCGCACTTCTAGGTAATCTATAACAAAAAATTAGGGCGTGTACTAGTGTACACATATAAGAAGTGAAACTTCTTTATGGCCTTATTTTTCGCAAAATGATTTACATGCAACTTTTCAGAAATTGGTTAAATAAAGTTAAATTAGATAAATTTTAAACAAAAGGATTTTATTATCATAGACATGAATACAAATTTTTTGTAAATCAATTAACTAATTTTTGTAGATTCAATTTCATATTTCAGTTACCATAAGTCATTAATTACAATAAGAAACTGAGGTTAACCTTAAATATTTTAAATTTAAAATTAGATAAATTTTAAACAAAAGGATTTTATTATAATAGACATGAATACAAAAACTTTTCACAAATTGGTTAAATAAAGTTAAATTAGATAAATTTTAAACAAAAGGATTTTATTATCATAGACATGAATACAAATTTTTGTAAATCAATTAACTAATTTTTGTAGATTCAATTTCATATTTCAGTTACCATAAGCCATTAATTACAATAAGAAACTGAGGTTAACCTTAAATATTTTAAATTTAAAATTAGATAAATTTTAAACAAAAGGATTTTATTATAATAGACATGAATACAAATAATACAATTATTTCACTTTAACTTTTTGCTACTAAGATTATTACAGCATTTGATTAATTGAAATAGAATTATTAATATCATTGTCATCGTTCAAACAGAAACTGAGGTTAACCTTAAATATATTAAATTTAAAATGTCATCGTTCAATCAGAAACTGATGTTAACCTTAAATATATTAAATTTAAAATGTCATCGTTCAATCAGAAACTGAGGTTAACCTTAAATATTTTAAATTTAAAAAATGTGACGATAAAAAATGTGACGATAAAAAATGTGACGCGTAACCAAAAAAAAATGTGACGCGTAAGCGAAAAATGTGACGGTAAATTTTTTTCCAACGCCGATAAAAAAGTTTCACTTCAATAATTTTGTACATGTCCGAAGATTTGACAGTTTGTATTTTTGTGTTTGAAACAAACTCTTTTGTGTATTTGACAGTTTTGATATCCAAGGGTATCTAATTTTGTTGGGCCATTGATACAATATACATTCTATCACGTGTTACAGGATGTAAAGTACATAAGACGCAAGTGTTTTAGAATAAATATTCAGAATATTTACGTTTTGTAATTAAAAACGATTTCAGAAGAATTACATTTGGCAATGATGGTGGAGAATTTTATTCTATCCTAGTATTAAAAATAATTGTTGCATTTGCAAGGCAACTTGTTTTTTTACAATCACAACAACGTACATTATATCTTTTAAAATCAGTATTAAAAATGACATATTTTCATACGGCTCGAAGAAAAATATTTTTTTTTAAATTCCTAGTCAAACACAATAGAGTGTAAAAACAATTAATAATTGCCGGTTAAACCAAATAACAAAGTTATCAAACTAAAAGTAAAGTTTTAAACTTTTCAGTCTACATTGTTACAAATTTGCATGAACAATAACCGTGTCTTTTGTAATAACTTATACTTTTCATTTTAAGCTGTAGTTAAAACATAATTTCAAATTTATGTACTTATTAAATTAAGTGTCGTTTTATATTATTACAAAACTAAGTTATAATCTATTTATCTACTTAAGTTTGAAGATAAGTATCTTACGATATATTCATATAAAATATCATTAAAAACTACACTTTTTAAAGAATATATTATTTTAATTCAATGCATCGACGTATAACAATTTATTAACAAAAATAATTTTTATTTATATTTATTTTTTGTTATAAATATGAAGCTTAAATTAAAGTTTCTGCTTTTTTAATTTTAATGTAAATTTGTTTACTGCGTTATTAGCATTAATTATAATATTTTAAATTAATTAAAAAATGAATCAAAATATTTTGCATTTAAAAATTAATTCAATAAAATTGTTGCTTTTAAATTATTTCAAACAAAATGCTAACTAAAACACAATATAAGACATAAATATTTCAATATAAATGAATAATATTATGTAATTTAAAACTGCAATTAATTATAAAAATTTTTTATTACATTATTTGTTTAAAAAAAGTTAACTTTAAACAATCGTATTGTATATTAAATAAAAATTTATACAATGTAATCTAATAATATTGTGCATTTACGAAATATTTATTAAAAATATTGTTTGGTTTTGTCACACGCTACTTTAAATTTACTGTTTTAAATAACAACAAAAAAATGTAACAGATGTTATTACACTGTTATTGCTATTTTGCTTTAATTTGCATTATTTTTTGCTAAACATTGTAATATACAGGACAGGCCAATAGTATGTCAAAGTAAAATATCAGCCTTGTTATACCAAATATTAAAAAAAAATGATTTATAAAAGTTATAGGGTTTTTAAAGTTTTATATTAATTTTAGCTATACAAGGTATTTCATAATATCAGGACAACACAAACCTACCTTTTTAAATTATCAAAAAAAACACCCGGTACATTAATACATTTTTGTAATCCACTTAGATCTACAATCATATAAAGTTATAGACACTCTTTACTCGTTACAAAATTATAAGCAATTTGAATTTTTTTTAATACGTAATTATGTAATACAGGGTGTTCTGTATTATAGGTCAAAGATGCAGTAATTCTAAAGATAACTTATTTTATAGACAAAAGTACACTTTTCAATGGCTATTAATATTAGATTATTGGTTGGTAATCTACTATGCTGTGAAAACAATTGCAAATTCTGACAAACAAATGTTAAATGCTCTATTGTAAAAATCAGTTAAACTGAAGAAATGGTCGATATGATTTATGTCCTTTGAGCAAGTGACAAAAATTGTCTGTTGACCAAAAGCATGTACCAAGAGCGGTTTCTCAAAAAAAGGCAACCATAAATTTACGATAAATTTAATGTACTTTTGGCTGGGATTGAGAATCCCCATGTAATTGGTAAAATTGCAACAATTAGATATTAGTCGATTTACTACACGCAGGATTCTTAAGAAAAATAAAATGCATCCATATAAAATTGATCTATTGCAAGGGTTACGTGAAAATGATCAACAAAAAAAATTTGAATATCACGAAATTATCACTACTAACGAAGGCTGCTAGAACGCCACGAAACAACAAAAACACAACATCAGCAAACGTTAATAGCATGGGCAGGTTTTAACAATTAAAGTCCAAAATAAATAAATCAACCTAAGCAATAAATTTAAAAGAAATGCTAGAACTAGTAAAAAAAACAAGCCAAGCCCTAACGGAGTGCAACAGCAAGCAAAACAACAATAATATTTTTAATTAGTAAACAAAACACCTATCAAATACTTACAGACAAGGAAAAACAACATAATGCTACTAGCGGAAACACACCTAAAAGCACAACAAAAACTAAAAATAAAGACCTGTCAAATTCTAAGGAAAAAAATTGCAACCAAGGCCAAACCACGGTACTCATCAAAACAACATCGTTTTCAAACAAACCAAAACTGAAAATACGATCATCAAAATATCTGCGTACAACTGAGCAACGGAATGAAAAAAAAAGAAAGAAAGACTGTTTTCACAAATTCCTCAAATGATAAATAAGAAAACAGGGCAAAATGCACGGTGCAAAAAACACTGGATGCAAACTGAAAAAGTAGAACGCAACAACTTAAAAATCTTGCATCTTCAGTGACATTTACCACTCTGAAGATGCAAGCTGCGATGTTTTGCAAAACGTCAGTTTGTTTGAGTTCACGAACGACAATACGGCAAAAGCTAAGTTCCACTTCTTGTTTTGGCTCTCAATGAGAGCCTAGAAAAAGGCTAAATAGTCTGGGTGTTTACCTATGACGCGGTCTAAGTTGTAAGTCGCTTACAATCATTTCTTTTTATATTTTGTATACTATATTGTATACTATGCTAGTTGTATAGACTTTTATTATTACGTATAATAGTAGGTTGTGAAACTGTACTTTTTTAAGCCAGGTAAATAATATTTCATGATTAACCACTGGTTAATAATGAACATATTTACATTTTCTGATAGCTTTATAATAGCTTTCAAGAAAAAAGTTTACAAAACTACTACTACTAGGAGCAAGAGATTTTATTTAATGCTATTTTAAAAATTTAAATTGTTATTAAACAATGTTAGTAAATCTAGCAAAAAAACTTACGTCATCTATTTATTTCTGTATTATAAATCACAATTACGAATTACACCTCAAAATTAATCCTATTAAACTACCCAAGTAGCATCAAAGTGAGAATAACTTATACTGCCACTTCAGTTTAGTGATTATTACGTATTTAACACTTTATATGCAACTTCATAGTAATTATAACTTTATTCTATTAATTTATAGTGGAAATTACGTGGATACATCCTTCCTTAACCACTTTGTAGTTCTGTAGCTTTGTGGTGAAAAGTAAAGTTTTTCCAACGTTATTTTCACTAAGTAAAACCACTTATAAGTTTTTTTAACTTTATAGTGGCAAATTAAAGTGGCGACCACTAAATCGAATCACTAAAATCTTACTTTAAAGTAATAACCACTTTAAAGTGGCTATTAAAGTTTTGGCCACGTTTTGGAAACTTAAAATATACCTAAAATGTAGGTGCACTCTAGAGTGGTATGTTGTCGTTGTTGTGACGTTTTAGCCACTTCCATAAGTGATTTTCACGAGACATTTTAGATTAAAGCCACTACATAGTGACATTTACTTCTGAAATCCACTTTTAACTTACTGTAACTAAATAGTGGCCTATTTTCTACAATGCAAATCGGCTCGGTATAAATAAAAATACACTGCTAGTATTTAAATCTGTCTAACCTAAAATTGCTTTCCAGGAAGACATCAAAAATTTAATCCGTAAAGTGAAGTTAGTTATTAGGAATTTGACATTTAATAACACATATAATCCATAATGTGAAAATGATTTAGAACAATCACAAATGTATAAGCTGGATAACAATATTATTAAGAATGTTCAAAATAATTGATTGTAATTATACGTTATGAAATGAAGTTGATACTAAAATATAAATTAGTTAGGTTATGTATCCAACTTCATTATGAAGATGAACGTGAAAGCATGTAAATTTTATTAAGTGGCCGTTCAACAAAATTCACGTGATCGCCACCAATGCTGCCACTTTTAAAAATCACTTTTAAGTGTTCTGAAATTTGATTGGATGTTTCATAGTTCTCTTGGCCACTTATTTAGTGGAAGTAATTCTAAAGTGGCTATCATTAGTTTTTGCCACTTAACAGTTACTTTATTTCTAAGTAGCCATATTTATGAACAATCTCTATGCCGCCATTAACAAAAATTTGCCAATTATTCTAAATATATGAAATTTATAAGTAACAACACGTTGAATTTAAGAAATTAATAATTTATAATTAAATTTATAATGTAAATACTAATAAAATGTGTTTTAGATTGTATAGTTATTTAATTTTTATTTTATATTTAGGACTTTTTAATTTTGTTTTTCTAAAAAAAATGAAAATTTTGTTGGCGCATGGTTATATTGCAAACTGTAACCTCTACATTTAACAGTAAACTTGCATTTGTTGTAATTTTGCTGTTAGCAAATGTTGTACAAATTCAATAATAAACATGTAGTTCATAGAAACTTAAAACAGTTTGATCGAAGTAAACCTTGTTGTCCATTTGTAAAATAAAGAAGGGATGTAGATGAGAAAGTAAACAACATTTAAAAATGGGACAGAGATATAAATACATTAAAGCAGTTACTAAAATGCTCAGGGCAACTAATGGTCACCATGCCGCCACTTGGCAACGACGTGGATTTTACCTGGCTGTAATGTTATTTTATAAGTGATAAAATGGTTGTAATCACGTAACGACCACCCAATATTTGTTCCCCATTTTGGTGGTAGCCACGGTATAGAACTGTTCCTGTAACGTGGTAGTGACTAGTGGCACGCCACTCTACAGTTCCTACGACTGTGGCTGCCACGTCGCAATCACCAAAAATGCTAGTTGGGTAATGACCACCGTCAAAATCCCTAACTTGATTTTTAACTTGAAATGAACATGTTAAATTTGAAATTTCATTTTGTAACAGATAAAAAAGTTTTAATAATTTTAGTAGTGGAAAAAATTGTATATAGACCACGCTTGAGAAGATGATTATAATCTGTGCGACTTATATCCCTTGACGCTATGCGTCTCGCGATATAATCTGTCGCTTAGGTTATAATCATGCTTTTCTCAACCTTGGCGTACCTTGGTATATACTATTACTTTGACAAACTATTGCCCCACCCTTTATGTATAAATGCAATTTTTGATACAAGTATTATTTGCGGTTTCTAATATCAGATACGGCCTCTGTGAGAACTTTATGAGCTAAAACATACAGTAATCTTAACTTGTTTATATACGTGACCCGTAAGCGAACATCTCTTTTTCAAATTAATTATTTCGCATAAAAGTTGTTAAACTTATTAAATTTTTGCACAAATTATTTCATTTTTTATTAGTTATCTACATGTAATACATTCTTCTGAATTACAATTAGAAATTAGTCTATTTGTGAGTGTTATACAGGGTGTATCTAATTAACAGGTTGTTATTTTAGCAGATCAAATTAGAGCATAAATAGAAGCAAAGAAGTGTCAAAATAAAAGTTAAAAAAATTTAAAAAAACCAAAATTTTGAGCAAAATAAATAATTACGGACCTGCTATATTAATTAAGTCTCCGAAGATTATTGACACCACAAATAAAAATAAACTGTTCTAAGAAATGCAAATTTGTTCTCAGCAATTTGCTCACAACAAAAATAAAAGTAAACACAAAATAATGTTATCGGATAAAACGTAGTTAAATTACTGTGGTTGAAGTTGCTATGCGGCACATTTATTTGAAGTACACTAGAATCTATACACAAAGTACATTTTCTTAAGCTAGGTCAGTAATGCTAAGAAATGAACGTTAGTATCTACTTTATTCTATTAACAATTTATTTTGTAGATGTAGAAAATTAAAGAAAATAATCAACACAATACATTAACACATTTCGCGGATTTAACAGCACCCAGCCCACCATTTAGCGCATAATTACAATAAACAGTCAATTTCGATTTGTTTAGATAGTCAGGACCGACCTGAAAACTTTAATTGCAAATATCTCTAAACCAGCACATTTTAGACTATACTTTTAAAAGAAAAAATTTTATATAACACCACAAGGAAACTGCTCCTTGAGATTGTATTCATATTTCAGATACACCCCGTATATTAAGCTGTACAGCTTTTGTGCATCTGAATTGTGATTAGTATTGTTTTAATTTCTTTATATTTTTAATTAAAAATAGTGATTTAACTTTTTTATCAGTGCAAACGTCTTCAATATAGTAGTAGTTATCTGTTTTATTAAATTCATATAACATTAAAGCTAATTGTTAACAACTAACTCACACAACAGAAACACATTTAATAAATATTCAATGAATATTTAAGAAAAAATATTAAATTTTTGTAAAATATACAAATTTCCACATATAATTTTATATGAATGTTCCGTGAACATTAAATATATCACTAGCGCATATTCAGTACATATTACAAATGGACATTTTGTGAATATACAAATGACATCCACTAATTGTGTACATAATATACAAATTCTTATATATACTTCATGTATTTAATAAATATTGTGCATATGTATATTTGAAGGATATGCTGCATTTATGCTCGTTAATTATACATTTCACTGATACGTAATTCAAATTGTAGTTAATCATTAATGTTACTATACATATTTTCTTGTAGTTTCCTAAAATAAATTTTAACATAATGCACTATATCTGACTCGGTTGCTTTTTTTGATAATGCTTTATAACGAACAACTCTTAAAAGTATTTAAAAAAGCTAGTTATTTAAGGAAACAAATGTGTTACAACACAAAATAGTAATTTTCTATGACTACATTTTATTTTTAAAGATTCCACACATTTTTTTTGTCTGCTTTATTGATTTTCCTCGAATTTGAAATAATTTATTTCCTTAATAATAACTAGTATTACTTTAAAATATTTTTATTTTACCTGTATCTTACCATAACATTCATATTATTATCACAAACTAAGTAGTATGCCTTCCACAGCATTAGATCAGTTTACGTGTTTGTTGGTTGCCACAATCCTTCCCAAATCATAAACATAACCTCCATGTTAAAACTTGCTAAAAAAGATTTTTTTTATTTTTTCATTTCAATCTTACTTAGCGTGTAATCATTTAATTAATGACTGGAACTCGCAATCAACATCATCTCCGTCCACTTTATAGAAACAAATCATTTCAAGCAAGTAATTGCACTTTGAGCACAACTAATAACAAACAATCTGGCGAAATTTACCAAAAAATATAAATAGGACTAAATATATGAAACTGGATTACAGAATAACTATTTCTTTTTAATTGCATAATTACGTTGTTTATAAACTAATACATACGGTTTTTACTAGTTTTAGTGCTGCAATTATGATTTTCATTAAGAAACTACTAAAACTTATGTAAGTACAAATAAAAATTTAGAGAAATATTTACAACTAAATTTGTTAAACTAAAGTATGAATCAAACAACTTTAATTTAGACATGTTAGCATGCACAAAATTAAAAAAAAAAAAGTTAAAAATAACAAAAGTTTTTTTTTTTAAGTACATGCGTACATAATATTTATACTCATTATTATTAGCTTCCTGAATATTTGCGGAATATAAAATTGGAAATATTCATTAAATATGCATTAAATATTTCGAATGTATTTTGAATATTGTGATCGTATTTTGAATATACCTTGAATATTCGCTGTTGTGTGAGAAGCTTAAAATGTTTGTTAGATTATGGTGCGTAGTTGAAATTTAAAGTTAACAGTAAATGAATAAGCCTATTTATTAATTTTTAATATTTAAAATGTATTTAAAACACCCGCAAGCCGATGTGTCATAGACAGAGCATTTTGATTGCAAACAACTTATGAAAGTTAATGTTTGGGTTGGTTTGCCGACGGTTATGACAACTATAAACACTGCAGCTACAATTGCTAATCTTGCCAATTATTAAACTAAAATTTTTGTTATCAAAATAACAGTTTAATTTTAATACAATAATTAAAAAAACCAATTAAAAAGTTTATATGCAATGCACGGGCTTGTAAACAACCGTAGACATTATTGGATCTTTTAGTTTATACAGTTGCCCAGAAGGCGAACAGCGCCATCTCTTGGTAATCAAAATTCCCAATAGCTGGCATCAGTGATCACCATCTGCTTGCTCTTAAATTTAAAATTTTATTGTTCTGATGATTTTAACATTGACTACAATTTCACGTTAATCTGACAGCTAATACTTACTGCCAACCTTATACATTACACACAAAAAAAATATACTTTGTAACACTGGTTTTAACCAATTTTAAAAAAAAGACACGTTTTTCAATTTGGATCACCTTGGATCACCTATAACAACATGTAACTGATTCAATTGTCTCAAGTATTAAAAATAATACCTAAAACACAAAAATATGTCTGTCCATTATTGTGTAGGGTTTCCATAAACCTGTAAACATTAGAATTGTAATATCTGACACTGTTGTAAATGGGTCATCTCTTTTATGGAACACACGTCGATGAGCTTCTTTAGCGAATTTTGTTTTCTCTAAATCAATTACTAGATTAGCTTCATCTAGATTGGTGGAACTATAAAAATTAACAAATGGATGATAATCGTCTAATTAAATGTTCAAAAAACAAGTAAAAATGCGTGCATAAAACCGATTCTCGTAGTATATAGTCAGTAGTACCAATTTGTATAGAAAAAAGTTGTATACGAATGAGTTTCGTGATTCGAGAATACCGCTTATAATTTTTCATGCGGAAGTCGTTCAATTCTCATACGAAACTAATTCTAACAATTTCGAGAAACGTAGCCCTGATGATGAGATCTATGAGAAAATAATCAAACTCTTAAATTTATATTGACATGAAATTCTATTAACCGATGTACATTTTCAAGATTTTCAGTGACAATCAATTCAATAAAATCTTTGACAAAAAGAAAAACTAAAAAGACACAAATTTAAAAAAACGACTTCATAAAAACTAAATGCACTAAAAAGTAAAAAAATTGATTTAATTTAGTTACAATTAAACGACAAAATTTTCATATAACACGTGAATAAATACTTTTTTGTGCTGTTAACATCGTAAACGTCAATATTTGTTCGTTAGTGTAAGTACGTAATGGGCAAAAAAACTCTAGGATGGCAGAATGAAAACTAGAAATCTACATAAAACTAAGTCAAAGTCAATTGTTATATTAGAACAAGTACGCGACAGGTGACAAAGTCATTAAGAAATCTTGAAATTTAGTTAAAATTGCAAAAAAAAACGATGTTAAAATTATTATGTCAAATTTGACAGATTTAGTACTAAATGTAATGCCAACATTATATTTTTGGTGTTTTTTTAAATGTTTTCAAAAAAGAATGTAATTTTACAAAAAAATAATGTACGTTACTCTCGTCAAAAGTATCATAGCATAATTCAGTCACGTGCAACATTCGGTCATGCGGGCTCACGTCTCATTAACGTTCGTTATGCTATGCCTTACTTTCGACCCTTTGTTTACATAAAATTACTCTTTAAAGTTGATAAAAACATATTGGACCTTAAACCTTTTCCAACTGGTAAGAATTAAGCCTATTTCTACGTCAACGCAAAGGGGCGTGACTGAAGAGGCTTTAATTTTTACAGTACATTCTAAGCAAAAAGTATTTCAGCGGCCATTTTAAATACTTTAAGTTACGTAATATGCATTATAAGAAGTTTATATTTAAATACTATTACTCAGTAATTTCAGATATAACAACTTATGTTACTTATCTATTATTTTACACAATCTATAAGTATGAAATCACGTTTTTAGATTAATTACTAGAATTTGCAGACATTGTACTAAGTAAGTTATCTGATTGGTAATATAATAATCAAAACCTACAATTTGGAGTAACAAAGCATTAACCATCCTGCTTTCGACTGCCTAAAGAATCTGAAGACATAAATAGAAATTTATCGATTAAAATATTCCAAGTTTTTTAAAAATCAATAACAACAGACTTAAAACATACTTAAGAATAGAGTTTTTGTAAGTGTTTTTATTTCTTTTCATATTCATTTCATTGTAATATTACAAAAACAGTTGATCCTTATATACAGTGATACAAAACTTGAACAATTTACTTCGTTATACTTAAAAAAATTACAAGATTTTACCAATAATTATAAGACAATTATGTATTACATTAGAACAGAACATAACTGTTATAAGAAAAACAATAAATTCTTAGACTGTAACTATTTCGACACAAAACTTGGGTAGTTACCTATGTTATACTCACTAATATTACATATTTACTAAACATAGTAATTTAGTTTTTCTTACATATGTCATTAATAGTTGATATACCATTACATTCCAGCCATTCTCTAATGTCTACTTTTTTGTACTTTGAATTGGTGGTTTGTTTATTTGTACGCTTTGATTGGGTGCGTTATCCATAACAACAATACCGTTACGAGGCAAATTTGGAATTAACTGCGTTTTCATTAATTGCATAAAGTTATTATGGTTTATATCATCATGGTAGTCGCCAGATTTACTATTTGATTTAAAAATTAATAGTCCATTTTTTACAAATCCATAGGATCCACCTGCATGAACAATTATGTATCTTTGTCCAGCTTTGCTTGTGTGATGCACACCAGGTTCGTCCCAACTAGCATTTTTAGTGATTGCGACGTGGCAACCACAGTCGTAGGAACTGTAGAGTGGCGTGCCACTAGTCACTACCACGTTACAGGAACAGTTGTATACCGTGGCTACCACCAAAATGGGGAACAAATATTGGGTGGTCGTTACGTGATTACAACCACTTTATCACTTATAAAATAACATTACAGCCAGGTAAAATCCACGTCGCTGCCAAGTGGCGGCGTGGTGACCATTAGTGGCCCTGAGCATTTCAGAAACTGCTTTAATGTATTTATATCTCTGTCTCATTTTTAGATGTTGTTTACTTTCTCATCTACATCCCTTCTTTATTTTACAAATGGACAAGATTTACTTTGATCAAACTGTTTTAAGTTTCTATGAACTACATGTTTATTATTGAATTTGTACAACATTTGCTAACAACAAAATTGCAACAAATGCAAGTTTACTGTTAAATGTAGAGGTTACAGTTTGAAATATAACCACGCGCCAACAAAATTTTCATTTTTTTTAGAAAAACAAAATTAAAAAGTCCTAAATATAAAATAAAAATTAAATAACTATACAATCTAAAACACATTTTATTAGTATTTACATTATAAATTTAATTATAATTCATTAATTTCTTACATTCAATGTGTTGTTACTTATAAATTTCATATATTTAGAATAATTGGCAAATTTTTGTTAATGGCGGCATAGAGATTGTGCATAAATATGGCTACTTAGAAATAAAGTAACTGTTAAGTGGCAAAAACTAAGGATAGCCACTTTGGAGTTACTTCCACTCAATAAGTGGCCAAGAGAACTAAGAAACATCCAATCAGATTTCAGAACACTTAAAAGTGATTTTTAAAAGTGGCAGCATTGGTGGCAACTACGTGAATTTTGATGAACGGCCACTCAATAAAATTTACATGCTTTCACGTTCATCTTCATAATAAAGTTGGATACATAACCTAATTAATTTATATTTTATTATTAACTTCATTTCATAACGTATAATTACAATCAATTATTTTGAACACTCTTAATAATATTGTTATCTAGCTTATACATTTGTAATTGTTCTAAATCATTTTCACATTATGGATCCTAATAACTAACTTTACTTTACGGATTAAACTTTTGATGTCTTCCTGGAAAGCAATTTTAGGTTAGACAGATTTAAATACTAGCAGTGTATTTTTATTTATACCGAGCCGAGATGCATTGTAGGAAATAGGCCACTATTTAGTTACTGTAACTTAAAAGTGGATTTCAGAAGTAAATATCACTCTGTAGTGGCTTTAATCTAAAATGTTTCGTAAAAATCACTTATGGAAGTGACTAAAACGTTACAACAACGACAACATACCACTCTAGAGTGCACCTACATTTTAGGTATATTTGAAGTTTCCAAAACGTGGCCAAAGCTTTAATAGCCACTTTAAAGTGGTTATTACTTTAGAGTAAGATTTTAGTGATTCGATTTAGTGGTCGCCACTTTAATTCGCCACTCTTAAGTTAAAAAAACTTATAAGTGATTTTACTTAGTGAAAATAACGTTGAAAAAACTTTTCTTTTCACCACAAAGCTACAGAACTACAAAGTGGTTAAGAAAGGATGTATCCACGTAATTTCCACTATAAATCAATAGAATAAACTTGTAATTACTAAGAAGTCGCATATAAAGTGTTAAATACGTAATAATCACTAAACTGAAGTGGCAGTATAAGTTATTCTCACTTTGATGCTACTTGGGGTCTTCTAGTTGCCAGCATTTACTAACCCCATTTGACGAATGTATGTATGTTACATACTTCAAGTTGCGTGTGAGTATGCGCAGTGTGGATTAACTTTATAAATTAGTTAATTAGGAATCCGCAGTTCAACTGCTTAGATGTTAAATGTTAAATATTAAATTGGTCTCCATAAATCTACGTTTAACATTGCAATAATTTAGAATAAGTATCATATGGTATTATATTTGGTATTATGTATTTACCGAATTATAAAAAAATCCACAACAGTAAGAGTTTTGAAAAAACTAATTAATAAAGACGAATAAGATCCAAATATAAAAGATTAAGAACACAACTTGCAAACGCACAGACAAGTATAAATTAAAAGTTTTGTTGAGGAAGGTACTTGCTATGATTCCATAATTGTGATTGGACGATTATTTTGCCACCAGAAATTTTTAAATTTAGTTCACATATTTTCCGGGGGTAACGTTTGAGAAAATTATTTTAAAATTATGAAAACCGACGATTTATTGTAAAACTTATCTGTAAGTACAGTTTTAAATTTCTTAACATTTCTTAAATGTTGTAACTACAAAAATTATTTGATTTTGTCAGTATAGAAATGAATAGTGTCAATATTTTACAAAAGGAAATTTGAGTATGCCATTATTAATGCTATTTCGAAGTAAATGTAACAAACAAATTTAAAGTTTTAAAATTTTTAATGAATCATAATACAATTTATACACACAAAGTGTATACGTTTATTATTTATTATACGTTTTTTACTATTTAGAAGTCTTAACTAATCATAAAAAGTTTATAATAAGTCAGTCTAACTAACTACACTAATTTTATTTCATTTTTAAATACCTACAAGAACGTAAAATTAATCTTTAATTATGATATTGCTACTGCTTATATTACTATGGTGATTAACTGCGACATGTTTTCAGAGATCGTTGTTTTATACCACGATTACATCTCGTGCTCGGCAGATTCTACTAATCTTTCCATTTGTAATTTCCTTCTATGAGATAACGAGAAATATTAAAATTAAAAACTAAAGAAAAACCATATATTTTTGTAACCTTGTTTCTTATAAAAACATGTAAGGCTTTTGATCGATTAAATACTTTGGGTTAAGTATCCATTAAATTATTTTTAATTAAAAACTACTAGCCGTTGCAATGTTTTGTCTTTATTATTCATTCTAAACAACAGTGTATATAAATATCCTTATTTGTGCAAACTTTGAAATTACTTATGCGTAATTTGTTACAGCTGCAACAGCCGGAGGTTAACGGACAAGATTACGGAAGACGTTTCCGAATCGAAAATGGAGATTCGCAAGGAGAGAAGGATGAGGTAAGATTTTCTTGTTACATTTATTATAAAATAACGGATTTTGGCTTAAAAATCGTTTTTTAGCAAAATTTAACTAAAGTAAATTGCTACAAATAAGGATTAGGTTTCCTTCGTAACTTAATCTTGACGAAAGCGCATTGTGAATTTTTTGAGTTTAAATTTGTTTTTGTACATCATTAAATACATTATTTATCTTAGAAAAAATTTATTGATTCCATTACTATTAAAAAATATAATAAAACTGTTTTGTTGAACTACGATTAGGTAACTTTGCAAGTATAAGATATTTGTTACTATTATTTAGAAAAAGAATAAACGTAAGTGATGCTTACATAATAGTTCAATTATTTATTAAAAACATATTTGCTTTTTATACATATTTTAAAGTTTATTAATTCCAAGTCAATAATTTTATTAGTCCTTTCTATGTACTATCACGGTCTAATAGTTACAATAACATAAATAGATTTAGTCAGAAGAATATACGGTCTGCTAATTTTTCAAATGTCTGATAAAATCGTCTGGTTTTAATATAATGTTTACTAAATTCATAGCAGGCTATATTTAAAAAAAAAGTTCTTTAATTTATATTACTAGAATTAGATTATATTGATTTGTTTATACACTTGATTGTCATAAAAATACAAAAGTAATAACAATGATCTTTAAAATATATGTTATACATTTCTTACAGCAGATTTTATAAATATAAATTAAAAATTACAGTTTCCAACAAAAACTAACTTTCATGTTGGTAACACTTTTTTTAAATTTAAATAATGCATTAGCATTTTTGTACATCAAATAGAAATTTTATTTTTAATTATTCGAAATGTTAGATATCTATGTGTTTAGTCAGATAATGAATCTATGCAGTTTCACTAACTTTGATTTTGTTTATACCTGATTTATATAATCTTATAACGTACATTTGTATTATGGAGTCATTTATTTAAAAATAATATAATGTATTACTCACTACGCACGGTACTATTAAAATAATCTCTGTTTTATATGGCAATCATAATAATTAGTTATATTTGCAAACACTTTATTATTTTTTTAATTATATCAAAATTGTTTATTTAATACACAACTAGAACAATTCGTCCTTATGGAATCGATAACGTTAAAATGTTGGCAACATTACTTATACGATTTTATGAAGAAGTTGTTTATAGTAATGCTAATTTCAGTTGACGTTTTTAACTTTAAGAATACGATGTTTTACAATATTGTTTAACATAGTTTTAAACAACAGTATAGTTTATACTACTACAACATTTAATTTAAATAATGTAAGGAATTTAAGAACTTAACAAATTTTTTAGTTTTACCTTTTAGGTATTGTCGAAACAACAATCAAAATTGTTTATAGTATTTACATTATAATTGTTCAAGGTGCGGTTTGATTACGCTAACAATATTTTTTTCTAAATTTAATTTTGACTATGTTATATGTAAGTAAAGTTTTACTTTATTTGCTCTAATTCTTTTACGTTAAAATTAGACGATTTGAGCAAGCAAGAATTTTAGTACATACATCTTGGATTTAACAATCAGACTTTGATAGATTATTACAATTAGTAAATAATATTATATTTAACTAAGTAGACTGACTGATATGTCAAAATATAGATTCAAGTTTATATTTTTTTAATTTTTATTGAATAATTTTAGCGTTTTTTGTTTTTCCAGTTTTCTACATATTTGTTGTTGATATATAGACGTTTTATTTAATTTATTTAGTAAAAATAATGCCACCACGTGTACACAGCAATAATTAGGTTGCATAAGTAAACATGACTTCTTTTTATATAAAATCACTACGGCACTGTTTAATCTTAGTCGCGCAGATTGAATGATGACGTGGGTGTATTTTACATTCCAGTTCACCTCTACCTGTTGTAACTATGGTTTGAAACTTTTCGTTAACGATAACGCAAAGTCAAATAATCTATTTGTCAATTTCTTTTCTATAATTTAAAAACTTTCTTTCTCTTTCAATTTATCAATGCATAATTTTGTAGAGCCAAAAGCATGCCCTAACTCTTTTAAGGTCTATCAACTAGATGAAATATGCAATGCGGTTTTGAAATTACTTCTGTGTAAAATTTGAATGATGCTACAAAGAATTTAACTATGGCACTTGCTAAAAAATCTACCAACTCAAAATTTTAATATTGTGTAAACATATTCTACTTTAAATAATTTAATTATTTTTTTTAAATGTCGTTCAAATAACAATTTTAATGATTTATTAGTAGAAGCTAGAAAAGCCGCTATTTACTAGATATAAATCCAAAATTTACAGATGAGAGCATTTTAAGACTTCGAAGTAACAAAACAATTTATTTATAAAAGTGATAATAAACCAATAATAAATAAAATTTTAAATAATGGCCTACACTTCTTTAACCGTTGGTACACAATAAAAACTAGAAACGTTTACTACTCTAAATTCAATTTCATATTTATAAAAAGAGGACAGACGAAAAAATCTTAACCCAAAACTGTCGCATGTAATTTATGGGTGTATACCAGTTTCCATTGGTGTAGTTTCTCATAGCGACATGTATATATCAACTACACGTGGATAAAATTTATGAGTTTCTATCAGCAGCGTTTCAATTTCAGTACATTCAACAGATAAAATGATGTTTATAAAAGAAACTATTTACTAGCAGATAAAATACTTTTATTTTGCATGAAGCAAATTATTACTTTCAATTTTCTTTATGATTTGATTATAAATTTTCTTTAAATTAAATTAGTGACAAAAACCGATCAATTTGGTCAATTCACAATCAAGTCCAGTGCTGAGATATGGTTAATTAATCCGTCAACATAAACATTATTTTTATTATTTGTTCTATTACGTGTCTGGTAAAATGCTGGCCTTAGTTTTACGGAATAAATGAATCCTGTTCCAAAAAGTTTTATTGTCTTATCTTTTGTGTGTGAATGCGTAAACTAAGCAACAACATTTGATTAGTTTAAATGTAAAGTACATATGTAGATATACTGTCCATTAAAGTAGTACTAATTCTGCTTTTTAAGTTTTTGTTTTTGTTCATTTTTTTTCCTTTCTGTTTTTGTATTTTTGTTATCGACTATTCCACAATGTAAACGAATTTTTAAGTATCTTGAGTCAACTTTTTTCTATGGTTTTGTTGCATTAAAAATTTAAAACATAGATACAAATGTAATAATATTGTTTAATGTAATGCCACCAATCGGGTGACAACACCTTTGTTAACATGTATTTTATGTAATTTTGTATTAGTGCATATAAACTACGCGTTATATGTATTTATTCAAGCATTGCATTTGCTCTGACAAGTTTGTAGGTGATAAGTAAAAGTTAACGTTATTGTTATTTCAACTCCTATATAAAATAGAATAAGATTGGTCTTGACGTTTTTTTACCTAATTAAATGCTTCTCGCAATTTAATCGCTAGCAACTAACTTAGATTGATATGGAGGTGCTAAATCATAGAATAAGTTAAAAAAGCATCAAAACGGTTAAAAACTAAATGGGTAGACACCGCTTGAATCTATCTAACACTGAAATAGAAGAAATGACAAAACACTAGTTATAACGACAAATATATTTATTTCCAACATTGAGAGAAGAAAAGGTTAAGAGAATTAGGTAAGCAAGGCAGAATTACATATATAATAAAAAAGAATAATTCCATAAAAATTACAGTTATAGCGTTAATACAACTCCTGGAGGTTAGGCAACACTCCACACATACATTTATCGTAGTACAATATAACCAAAGCAAATAATACATATATACATACATATAAGAGTTAAACGTCGATTTAATGCAAAACTAGTGAATTCGCAACCCGTAGCAAATCGCATTTAGCGTAAATTGAAACCGTAGAAACCAAAATCTGCATGCGTTAATTGTGGTAATATTTATATCTAAGTAGCACATATTTCACGTTTAACGAATACGCAAATTAATGACAAAAAAAGCTACTTACGATTGTCCAAGACATAGCTCTCTGCATGCTCCAATCATCCCCTAAAATCGATAAGAAAAATGAAGTAAAAATTAGATATAAGATCGTATCACAAGTAAATTGCTTGTCGACAAACAATGAATCATAAACTAACGCGTCAAGCATCCGAGTGGTTTTCACTATTTTTATTCCACGGGTGCCTGCAAAGTTATTTGAATATAACATGAAGTATAACTACGATTTATTTCCAGATTGTTTCGGAAGTAGTTTCATTAACCAAGAGCTCCCTTTAGTACGTGTTTCCAATTATAGTTTCTAGCGGAATATAATGGATTGACATGAATCACTCCAAATTGGCCCAACAAGTGGCGCTATTGTAAGTTGCTATGAGATTTACGAAAAAATCAACGTAACTTACAAAAATATAAATCAATGCTTATCCTAGGAAGCTTTTCACAAAAGCAGCAAAAACAATACACTCATTTACAACACCGGTTATTGTGAAATTTTAAAAGTGAAAACTTTGTTGTGCGCTTACATTAGACCATATATATGTGAAGCGGATCACAGTCAACGTAAAAATTCTAGCTATCAAAAGCAACCGCTTCACAGCACAAGACTGCCATTGTAGCAAAAAGTGAGCGAAACTTATACGAGACGAACATCACACCAAGACACAACATATCTTACGAATTTGAGACATAGTTGGAATGTTTATGGTAAGCAACATAGATAACAAACTTGTTGACATACATAACAGCTACACTTTTATAGTTAAAGATATGTTTGCAAAATTGGATTTTAAACTATCTCTAATAATTTATGTTTGTAAATCTTTCCTTATTGATCTTGTTTGTTAAAGTGTTAGATATACCTAACCTATATCAATTTTACGTTGACGATAGGTTTTAATTTGTATTGCTAGAAATTCAATTTTAGTATGTATAGATAACAGTAAATTATTTTGCTAACGATAATGCATTTTTTTATTTTGTATGAAGTAAGACTACGATGGAATAAATTTTATACACCAGATTTCTACTTTGTCTCTGATTTCTAATGATTTCCAAAGATTTTTAAAGATTTCTAATAATTTTTACCGATTTTGATTGATCTCCATTGATTGGACTTGACTTCCATAAATTTTTAAAAAATTCTATTTGGCTTGTATTGTATTCAAAATAAAGACATCTTAGTTAAGTAAGTAAAGTAATGCTAGAGAGGTAGAGACATAATATAACAATAATATAACCATTATTAAGGTTTAAACTGTTATAGTGCCAGTGGCGTAACTTACTGACGCAAGACCCCGCAAAAGAGGTTTCACGCGCCGTCGGCTATTGTATTAATCTAATTTTTATTTTATAATATTACATACAAAATTCAAAATTTAAATATGAAGAAGGATAGAATGTTGGGTTTTTCTATTATGGGTAGAGCTGGTTCTCGGTAGGATCAAGCGTCTATAATCCATTCATGATAAACTTTTAATTTAATTAACAAAGTTAACTAAAATAACAACATCAACTTTGTCTAGTCAAATATTGAAATGTATTTTAAAAGTTTATCTTTATTATGTTTATACTTTATATTTTACTGAGAAATAATAGGTAAAATGTACCTACACATAATTAGAATTTGTTTGTTTACAACTCGTTCACCCGACAAAAAAAAGCAACATAATTTAAATATAGTTGCAAGTAAATAGAAATATTTATTTTGTTTTCATTTATACATTTATACATATATACAATTATTTAGAGACCCGAGGGGACTCAAAAGATAGATTTGCGAGGTTGCTACCAAATTATAGTTACGCCACTGTATATAAACTTTTAAATACAATATAAATGTTACAATTATTTTGAGTATTATTTTTTAAAGTTTATTTTTTATCATTTCTTGTCTTCTTATTTTGCTTAGTTCCTTGAATAAAGTTAAATGATTTTTCATTGATAGATAAAAGATAAAGATATCACTACAGATATCACATACACTACCGGCCAAAAGTCAGGGATCACTACAAAAATTGCACAAAACTGCTATACAACAAGTATATTTAAAAAGAAACGTAGTTTCGCAAGGAATTACTTTCTTTATGTAAAGTGACGCGACGTGTGCCCGGACTTAGTTCGGTTCGTTTTGGGATGATTGATTTTTTTAAACTATTTTTTTTATAATTTTCACGCGGAACGCACGTTTCAGCACCTGTTTTCGCATTTTTTAAATGTAGACTAATATTTCGTAGCTAATATAGGGAATAGTATACTAATGGCATAAATAATGTATTATTATAGCTATTACAGTAATAAAATGGTGTAAACCAACTTAACTAAACATTTATGAAAGAATATGTAAACAACAGCTGTGACCACAAACTGCTTGCGACAAGATTTTTTTTTTTTATGTTTTACTTGAAATGTTTTCTTCTGTAATATACAATAATTCTATAATTAACAGTTTATTATTGTTTACAAATACAGAAGTTTTTATTTTATTACGATCATAAAAACAGGTAGAAAGACAGAATAATGAATAGATGGACCGGTGATCCCTCATTTATGGCCGGTAGTGTATGTATGTAAGGTTCCATCTCGGTTCTGATAGTTTTAATTTTGTCTAAGATTACTTTACTTAAATACCAAGTGATTCATTAAACGTATTTTACATTAACAAAAAATAATAGAAGTAACTTATTATTACATTATTTTAATTCAGCCTGATTAGTTTTTTTATATCAGTTTATTTGGCAAAAACAACACCAAATATCTATTTTGATAAAAAATTGTGTGACTAATTTTTACCACTGATGGGTAATAAATAAGTGTGGAAATGGATCTGTAAAGTTTTTATCCCAAAAAGTTGATAGGTTTCAGGAATTTCAGCAGTTCTAATATTTTAAAAAAACAAAGGTTTTTTCTTGTTGACGTCAGTTTGGTTTTTCTTGTCTCCTGTTTTTTCTCCTATACCTTTTTTCTTAATTAATTTTACTTTGGTTTGTTTATTTTTTTTCACGTTAATGGTCGATTTCGTTTCCATTCGCTTTTGCTTTCTTTCAATCTTCCCTGTTCTAATTTTTCTTCAATTTTACGTCTCTCTGTATTTTGACGATCTGAAAAAGTTAGCTTTATGTTTGTTTTCTACCTTTTCTTTCCGGAGTTTCGGCCAAAAAAGGAACACGTATTAATTTCTTCGGTGGATACATTCTCTTCACTAAAGTTTTGTTCTAAAGTGTCCGCAAACGAGTCTACTTCCTGAAGGACACATCATTAGATGTCGATGGAATATCAAAAGTTATATTATCATCTGTGACAATAGGTATATTTTCTATGTTAAATGTGATTTTGTCATTCTATGCAGGTTGAAGTGCCAGTAAATAAACAATACAGTATCCGTTATTAAATGTTTTTAAACATTGTAAAGCAATCTTGAATCTCTAGTAAGGTTTTCGGAATTATCTAAATTTTTCATTTCTAATATTTTTGCAGCTACAATTGCTTGAACAAAATCCACGGATCTCTACAATAATGGGGATAGCTGATACTGTAGTCTGACATTGACGCGTTTAGAAAAAAATATCAGCGCCCCTCATTACTGAGACAGGAACTAAAATGTTGTGCTAACCATTTTTTTTTGTGACAATTTAATTGTCAGTGCAACTGTTATAAATATTAATATTTTTATAAGATACTAGGTGTACTCTGCCACGCTTCGCAATGGCACATTGTGATTGAATGGTTGACATTTAATGTAATTATAATTATATACATTAAAAGTGAGGTTAATCCAAAATAAATAATATAATTACTAAATAATATAATTACGTCCACGTGTTAGATGTAATAAAAAAGATATAACCACTCACTTCTGTTAGAAATTCACTTGAATTATAATAAGTCCTTTTATTTTGCCTGTCACTTAATACTATTTTTATTTGTCCATCTTTGATATAAAATATAACCTCTACTTACGATTTGGTGAAAGGCGCAGTTCGATCACAACACTATCACACCAAAAATTCTTGATTTAAGTGAATATTTAATTCAGATTGTATAATAATCAGAATCAGATGCAAATTTTTTTGTAAATAAACAATGTAATTGGGAACGAAATTGTTTCTCATGTGACTGCGTCATTATTATTGCGGTTGTCAGCGAGTGTTTTCATCGTTTATGGCAGATGGCGCGGTCACTGGTACACAGCTGATCGTTAAAAAAACGGTTTTTTCGCGGTCGCAGATATGTGACTGATGCAAAAAATAGATAAAAACAATCCTTGATGCGGATTTTATATCATGTTAAAATTTCAACTCAATCGGTGCAGAACTTTTTGAGTTTTTGAAGCGTACACAAACCAACATAACATTTATATATATATATAGATAGAATCTACGGGTGGGTTAAGCATGTGTGATTAATTCTTAAGCGAGTTAAAATGACTGTTTAATTGTATTGTTTTTTGTATAATCTTATTGAAACTAACTAAAATTGAATGAAAGCCATTAAATTTTATAAAACTTTTTAAATTATTTACCTTCAACAAAATAAATTTTCATAAAGTATCAGCTATCCATATTATTATTAGTGACAAAATCATTATATGTTATTGATTTTTTTCTCACAAGTAGTTTGATTTAATTTTTTATTTCTATGGTTGACTTTTACTCAATATTTTGAAGAATCTATTGTCGTTGACAATGGAATCAACCTTCAATTTAAAGATAGCTGTATTTAATAGAGTGAATGCGTTATTGTTTGATCCCAAGCTGCGCGAGAACGATCAGCTGATTTGCTACAATCCACTCTGAAAAAGTTAGACTACTTTTATACATGGTGCGTGTATGCTATAATTTATACAAGGTAACTAAAATAAATGGAATTAAATTTGTACTTCGTTGTTATTTATATTAAAGTAACACCAACAAAAATTAAGTCTAAATAAATGAAAAATATGAACGGAAGCGCCGAAATTACTTTTTGCATTTACCAAGTGAACTAGCTGCATCGACATTGTGGACAAAGTATATCAATGCTTGAATCAACTTTTAAGTTATAAAAAAAAACCTATACATATTAGAGAATGTAGAAAACAGTACTTTTTTTGAATGAAACCTAAACTTAGAAACGAACAATTAAAATCTCGCAATCTTAATAAAGTTTTGAACGAATGAATGCAGTTACTACGAACTCATTAATTGGTTGATTGATGTTAAAAAGGACTCACTTGTGACTATACCAAATGAAAAGAAAGAATAAATTTGAAAGTTTTATCATGCAAGAATTTTTTTTTAATTTTGAAAAAATAAGCAAAAAGCACATACTTCAAGACTTAATCATTCATTCACCATAAAAAAAATAATAATGGGGTTAAATATATTTTAACTAAATTTAAAATTTTTATAACATCATTTATATACTTATAATAATAAAATAAGTAAAACATTTTGAACCGAATACATCACATAATTTTATATTTATTTATTTAAATCGATCTAATAATGGTCCTCGTTTATTCCGGTAATGACTTGTGAAATGCACAGTAAAGATGTGAACGATATTAATCTTGCTGTTCTTCATCCTCATCAGAGTCTTCATCTGATGAGTCGTTGACATTAAAAGTTAACGATTCACAATAAGTGTCTATTATATGTTCTTTTTGTATAAACCCTTCTTCAATTTCTTGGACGTGCCAACATACTTGTGACCATTGCTTTGCACCTACACTAGCGATTTTTTTTTTACCAAAGATTCCACCTCATTTAACTTAAACATGATGTTTCTAGTTCCAACCCAATTCTTAATAATACCCCAAATTTTTTCTATAGGGTTTAATTCTGGGTGATAAGGTGGTAACCGACATACAGTATGTCCATGTTTAGCAAATAATGAATCAACCGAGTATTGCTTATTGATCGGCTTATTTATCAGTATTAAATTATACAGTTCTGCTTTTGTAGATTTTTCTTCGTACGTAATACCACGTTCATTTAACCACAATTTCGTTTTGTATTATTAAAATTGGGAGTTTTAACTGCCAAAACATTATGGTAACTGGCATTAACTTATCTGACCAGATTTAAATATCAATAGTGCATTATTGACAAAACCATCATTACCACCAGCATGTACGATAATTAAGCGTTTACCCTTAGATATTGGGCATTTCAGCCCTTGATTTGATTTATCAGTCGATTGGTAAGAAGTTGTATGGGAAGCGTGAATGTAAGTTTCATCGGTATAAATGATTGGACGTCCTTCTTTACGATATTTAGTTATTGCTCGTATGTATGATACTCATAAATTTCGCACATCATGACATTCATACATCAACATAGGACGATTATCAGTGGTTTTTTGCCATCTAAAAGAAATATATATTTAACCTTCAATTCAAGTTTAAGAATTACAATTTTTTATCGAATAAATTAAAGAAATTCATTATTATACCTGAATCCTAGTTTTTTAAAGATTTTTCTTAATGAAGTCTCTTTGCCAGAAAAGCCAATGGTATCGTCATCCTTAATTTTCTCGTAAATAGCCTTCAAAGTAGGCGTTTGTCCATCAGTAAGATGGAAATTGTAAACAATTCTTCGTATAATTTGTTCAGCACTTGTCTACGGTTGATTTAGGAGATGCCTTATGAAATTCTTTTCTCGGTGATTTAAATGTAGTTTGTTTGCCAGTTTCAATTAACTTGCCTTCTCGCACAATACGTACTACAGTAGCTCGTGAAACTCCTGTTGCTTGAACAACCGTATCGATAAGATTGCCTTTACAAAATAAAAGTAAATTATTGAATGTATGTAATGCATAACCTAACAATTACCTTTCTTGTTTCTTTCTTTAAAGTACGAATAAACTTTCCATATTATTGTCCTCGATTCTTTAGGATATATGCCTCTTTTTGTAGCCGAAGATGCAGCAGCAGTAATTTCGCGTTCATCCGACATGCTGTAATCAAACTTGAATCGTAACAAAATCGGTAACAAGAAATATTTTACTTACTTGTAACTCAATAATACAGACAGCGGAGTTTTGAAAAAAACGGGTTGTAGTTTTATTAATAGACTTGAGAAACGATAATAAGAACAAATAAGTAAACGGAAATAAACAATCAAAACAATTAAAATGGCGATTACTGGTCGACGTTTTTAGTTCGATCTATAAATCGTTTCATCGCATAAAATCTCTATCTATCGCACTTGCACGTACGAATTTTGAGATCTGCGCAAGGATCATCAAATAACGCTTTTGCTCTATCACAGCAAAGTTTTTTTAAGTAACAACGGAGTTTGGATTTTCTCGCCTGAATTTCAAAACTGCTTGATTCCAATAGATTCTTAAAGGTTTAAATACTGCAACATTTGCTGGCTGCATAATGCTAGTGGCGTTGGGATATAATGCTACTAAGATGATTTTTAACTCTGAACATAATTCACTAGTTTGGAGAGTTAGGTGAGTCTTGTGTCCGTCGTCAAATATAATAGTAGAAAATCTTGTGTTTTTAGCAACTAACTGTTTATACAAGACGTTTCCTATGTACCTATTCTAAAAATTCTCATTTATTATCCACCCTGTATCGCTACATCCTATACCCCACCCTTGCGGAACTTAATTTAGAACATTAGATGGAATTCCTTTATTAAAGTAGATAATCATTGGTGCTGTTACTTTTCTAGATGTTACAAACGTAAACATAACTGTCAAATTAATTTTTGAGTTATGTTTTATCTCATAAACATTTTTGCTTCGTTCTTACAATTTGGCATTTTTAAATCTGAAAGTAAAAATAATAAGTTATTTTGTACGAAACCATGTAAAAAATAGTAGTCTGAACGGACGTTACAGTTATTGGCCATTCTATGGATTAGTGATTGGCAGTCGGCCAACAACTGATAATTTGTGTAAAAATGTAAAAGAAATAGGTGCAATTTTTTAATTTTACTAGAAAATAGTCAAAAAACTTAAATTGTGACAGTAATATAGGCCAATCACTGTAATGCCGATATACTTTAATCACAGTTGTTGGCCGCCAAAAATTACCGCCAAAATTCATAACTTAACCTATAAAACCACCAACAATGTAATAATTACCTCAATAAATTACTATAAAACATCAATCTATTAAGCTAAAACAAGATTTTTAACCAAAATAGCTTACATTGTCAACGGCGATCCTTAAGAAATCCTTTGTAATGCACCTAAAACTTAACAGACGCTAAGACACACCTATCGTAACTTTAAACCACTAGTAACTAAAACAACAACCTTTACAGAAAAGAATAACCACCGTTGCCAAAGTGCAATACAAAACCATTTATTTCCTTATTCTTTCAAGAAATTTTAATATTTAGAATTAATATTAAAGTAGCCAATTATTAGTGAGCGGATTCGCCAATTGAGTTGTAATGATTTCTAAAGATTTCCATTGATTTTTAACAATTTCCAAATATTTTTAATGCTTTCCAAAGATTTCTATTAATTTCCATTATGTTTTCACTGATTTCCAAAGATTTCCATTGATTTTTAATAACCTGTACCTGTTTTATAAAATGCTTTTGTGTGTTATTGGTTTTTTTATTGTTAATGTCTAATCAAGTCTAGTAGATATTTTTTCAAATATTTTTTTAATTAAATATTGTAGAGTATATAATTAAAAAATTAATAGTTTAAAACGGTCTTTTGAACCCTTGATATCTCTAAGTGATAAAAGTCAAATTTTGTGTCTTGTAAACACTTTTGTGCAATTTTACCTGACGATTTAAAAAAAATTTTGAGTTCATAATTTTTATCTTTTATCTGAGGATTAAATTAACATAATTATAATTTTAATTTGATGCAAATGAATACATCCTAATAATTTGACTGACAATCTAAAAATTACAATTAAAATTATAAATCATTTGAAAAAACAACTATTCATCTATTTGAAGATAATTATTCAAAGAAATTTGACGCAAATTTAGAATGTTTGTAATAAGAAACATAGATAACAAACAAAAAAAATTTTGAATGCATGAATATAATTTAAAAGTTTTGACATAGAATACAGCCACATTTTCATAGATGAAAATTTGTTCAAAGACAGATTTTATTGTTGTAGAGTATAGTATCTGACTTACGTTTTGATTTGTTTGAGATTGTTTACTGTTTGGATATTATTTACAAAAACAGGTAAAATTGAAAAACAGTTTTTAAAAATCAATTAATAATTTATGAAAAAAATAAAAGAACGTCCGTCAAATTATATTAAATAAAAGCTTTGTTGAATAATTTTTTTTTTCATATTCATTTCTAAAGCCGTAATCTATGTTAAAAGTTTTCAAATTTTTCAATTGTAAGGTCTGTTGTCCGTATACTGCAAAGAATACGTTTAAAGAACGAGTTTCATAAGGTCGATTTTATGGAACAAATCCAAGCTTAGGAAACGACTGGCCTAGCGACGAGTTTTCTAAGGAGGAGTTCTATAAAAGCTTTATGAACAAATTTTTTATACCATTTTTTAGAATTTGCGCCTTTTTGGGCTAATTTTAAATCAAAATGTGAAATTATAAAAATCTAGGGAATTTTGTGGAGATTGGTACTAAGTACTACAAACTATCAAATTACTTGTCAATTAATTAAAATTAAAGTACTAATGTCAATCTTGTAAAAAAATTACACCAATTTTATTAAAGCATACAAAAATTTCTATTAAAAATGACGTAATTTAAGTAATTTCAAAAGATCTATTAAAGACGCAAATTCTAAGAATGGTTTTTTAAGTTGATAGATATTACTTCTTCTTATAACGACAGATTTGAACAGTTATCTGCTTATGGTGTAATTTTCAAATTTTTATGGAATATTTTAGAATGTATAGTCACTTGCAATCGAAAGACAAAGTTTTTTAAAGGCTATTTTTCGTTATACTAACGTTTCAAGAACGATTAGAAAATCACTTTACCCAAATTACTAATTTAATAGTTAGGCATTGAAACGTTAATACAACAGTTTTTCAAAAAACAAACCGCGTAAAGTCCAATTTTGTAAAAATATGTTCTAATAGATTTGTTTAAATTTTATTTTATTACTATTACAATTTTGATTATTCCAGTAAGTAAGTAGGAAATACGTACAAAATTATTATTACTTTAATTTATGGTTTTAATTTAAAAAAATGTATGCTTAATGTGTGCAAGGTGCCCTTTCTGTTTTTTAGCAATATATTTAAAATTGATTTAAGTTGTACGAAAAGCAGCAGGATAAACTAGTTTTGTAGCATGGATTATAAATACTATAACATACATTATTATTTTTAATTTTGTTGGTCCAAAATTGTGTATTTCTTATTTGTTTGTGCAAAGTTTTAATACATCAATTGAACTTAATTTACAGAATACCAAGATTGTTTCACAATAAAAAAACAATGTAGATTAATTAATAATACTTTTGTAATAATTGCAATAAATAGAAAAATATTAGTAAGTATTATTTTAAATACCCGTTTCCTAATTATCATTTTTAGAAAATATTGTTTGTTAAATAACGTAGTATTTGCTTCTTATATAAAAAATAATATTATTTTGATGTATAAAATATGCATTATATAGATGTAGATACAAAATATAACAAGATCACTTCATTACTAAATTAAACCAGAAATGTGTCATAAACATACTTTTGTTTTAGAAGTATTAATGTTGCAATTTTCTAAAACTTCTACCAAACCTCTTCATTAACGCGGGTTCTCGTTATTACGTTGTTTTTATCGATTTTAACTTTTTTATGTTCAAAAACCAATTATTTTTGTTTTGTTTTCTTAATGACAAAGTCTAGTAATTGCATAAAATGTAACGATATAATGGTGTTCATCATTAATTATTAAAGTTTTAATTTTAATAATGTTCTACACGCGTTTACGATTCCAAAAAACCTATTTGTTTAAATGAATGATTTTCTGTGTAGATTAATATATTTTTTTTATCTTAGCTTTATTTAATAAACATTTAAATAATTAAAATGTTTTGAATGTATGTTTTCCGTCTTTTTTAATGTATAGGTCAAATAAATTTAAAATAATAAAATAATAGTTATTTACCTTAAACGTCTCAGTAGCTGATGTCTTAAGGTTTAGTTATGGATTTGGAAGTTTATTTTAGTTATGTAAAAAGTTAACACCAAGATTATAACGAGTTGTATACGCTACTTTTTTTGTGCTAGCATCATATAATTGAAAAATTTTATTCAAAGCGACTAGATGCATAATTCTTGGATGTGCTAACGATATCGTTTTGTTTCGGATACAATTGTGTCGTGGTGTAAATAAACAAGTTTTGTTTTTCAAGCGGTTTCACATAAATTATTTTGGACGTCATGGAAAACGACGTTCCAGAAGAAATTTTGCAAATAGCTTCAGCAGCGGAATCGTCGTTGATATCAAGCTAATCACGAGAGAATTATGAAAACGAGTATTTCAAATTTGTTAACTGGAAAAGAAATAAAAATGCAAAAATGTTGACAGAAGAGGTAGTATTAGCGTATATGTAAGAGCAGGTGTATTTTGTAGTTTTTGCTATAAACAGAAATTAAAAAAATTGTGGTATTTTTTGTATAGTCCAAGGGCTTGAAGGCTTTATCACTATGGTGTTTGTTTTTTAAACTTAAATGCATGTTGAAGAAAAAGAAAAATATTTATATATCCCAATTTAATAACGTCTTTGAGCTTAAGAAAAGAAGTAATGTCGGGTACGAACCTGACAAATCGCCAGTGTTTTCTTGTGCTCAATTTGATCAATCCTAGTAGAAGGTCTTGATGATACATATTTCATGTATGATCAAGGTAGGTGTATTATATTGGGCAGTTTCATAATTTTTATTCAGTTAAGAAATCTTAATTTTGATAAATGTTATTTTCCTACCCAGGTTGTTGCAATTTTTGGAATTTGTGGGGCATGTATGAGTGTAGAGCTGTACAACCTGTGTGTTGAAAAGGGTGCTATTTTGGTAGTGAATATTAAAGAAACAAAGACGTACAAACGTAGAAAATTCCGGTGGTAACGTTGTGAATTATATAAGGTTATTTAAAAAATACCTTGCCCTCCACTCTAAGAAGGTTGGCCATAATAAACTGTTTCTGTTTTATTATTTGGGCAAATGTAGTCGTCAATTTGTTGGCATAAATACTTTAACGGAAATTGCCGCCACGTTTCTCAAATTTCCGAACCCTCATATGTTTACTGGACACTGTTTCCAAAGAACGTCAGCACCTTTCTGGCCACTACTACTACTGGTGGATATTTTGACGCTGAAGAAACATGGTACCTGAACTCTGATACTGTCAGTTACATCGAAGAATTTGTTGAAAATAAGATAAAGATTGCAAAAAGAATCGGTTCCGTGATAGCTGCGGAAAATGTATAATCTGAACGAAAAGTTGTAGACCTTTCTGGTAGTTCTGATATGGCTATTTCAAATAATAGTAATGGTAATTTTTATATACATTTAGCAAAGTACAGCGCGATCATTTGTATCATTGTTAAACAATGTATGTTTATGTAAATAAAAGTTGATGACGTGTAATAAAAAATACAGTGACGGAATAAAGAATGTATAATAAAAAGTAAAAATAATAATTTGACCACGGCAAGCAATTGTAAGCACAGACCTCAAGGTGATGGGTTGAATGCAAGTAAATACAAAGATGTGAACTCCTTAAATTTATTAATTATAACTTAATATACTATTTACATTAAAGAACAATATTTGAATTAAACAAAATATGGATTAAAACAATATTTGGACGCCAATCACCTTTAAATCGGTGATGAATAAAAAGCGTAAAATCTTACACCTAATAATTAATTATTGATATTAAATGCAAATGTCGTAAACGTTTGATTTGTTATAAGTGAAAAGTTTTAATAACACAATTTAATTATTTGAAGCTAAAATGCAGTATCTTAATTTTAGTTGACTCACCATGTTTAATATAACGTTATCGGATATCTTCTATTTTTAGCACATTCTTTGTCCCTGTGATAAAATTCTTCTAAAGGAATGTAGATTTCAAAACACACCAGCACGCATGAATTATCAATGTATAACATTAACGAAAAATCCAGTAATTAAACGACAAAACCAAAAAGAAAGGATCCAGAATAAAAATCCAATAAACGAAAAGACCCTAAATATAGATAATTAGAATGGTTTTTTGAATGACGTCATGTACTCACGCTGCGTTTAGAATGCAACGGCCTTCAAAATAAAGTCCTTTGTCTAACGATTGCGTAACATTGCGAAACCACTAAAAATGTTGAATTCAATAGAAAAATTATATCAAAATAAAGGTAAACTCACCAATAATTAGATGGAATGAATAAAAATTAAATTACATAGGTTTTTACGCCATAATCAAGAAAATTTTGTCTTCCTCGCATCACACACGTGAACTGCGTGAGATTGTTCAAACGGAAGTGGAAGCTTAACCTTCTACTCAAGTCAACTACGCAGACGCTTCCGAAATACAACGCGACGTTGTGAGACTGAATAAATTTACGTGCAATATTAGTTGCAAAAAATAAATGAATGTAAAATTGAATTTTAATGTAATGAATTCAAACGGGACGTTACAGACGTCGTGATTTCTATGGTTTCTAATTGAAAATTATGAACGATTTCTGGTTATCAATAAAACCGTTTATGATGCTAGCATTAAAAAAATTAATGTACGATGTTCTTTGTGTATAACGTTTTATAGGTATTCAGATATAATAAAAAACATCAATGAATTTGTAAATATAAAACTAAATAAAAAGTAAAAAAATATGCGCCAGTAGAACTAGAAAATATAGAAGAAACAAAAATGTTTATAAACTAAGTAAAAGTAATTATAAGTTACTATTTAATTTTTTTTAACTAACTAAATTGGTCTATTCTCATAAAACCAAAGAAATTGTTATTACGAAACTTTTTTCAGTTACGCTAAAAAGACTTTAGATTCTTAGATTTACTTATCATTTCCATGCCTCTCTCTTGATTTTATAACACAGCTTGTCAAGAAGATTTGGCCATTTTCACAATTTTTTACTTGCGCAGATAGAGCTAATATAAATTTTGTATTTGTTAAAGTTTTTCGACAATTCCTGGTAAATAATTTTCTTTATATTTTACTATGATGTAATCATGGATCTGTAAGTTGATGATCTTTTGTGCAGTGTTTGACGCAATTTATAATCGTTTTTGGCATATTTAGTACATCTTAGTTATTAAGAAAAGGTATGAAAGTCCTACTCCGCTTAAATTTTATATTACATTTAAAACATATAGTTCTGAATTAAACCTAAAATTAATGTGTTAGCAAAACAAAAAAAACTAATGTAAATTAAATATTTGACTATTAAATAAATGTCAGCACTCAATGCTTAGTTTAAATTGTTAGTTAAAAATTAAAATATATTTTAAAAAAGTACTAATATTGCAGTCTTGAGTAGAAATTGGTAAAATTAACTTTTTCATCATGTACCAATAATATTACCTAAAGGAAACTACGAGTTTGCGAAGGTACGAAAGTTTGACATATTAATTTTGTTTTCTATTAATAAATTTTATATGTTATATTATATATTTATTTAAATTGAAGTTGCATTCATGATATAACAATTGACAAATGTCAAAAAAAACGTTTACGGTAAAGTTCATTCCTACGCCAAAAACGTGACATTTGTTGACGTTTCTTCTTTTTCTAGATAAATTTTTAAAATACGTCATAATGCCAATTGATTACATCAAATGTAAAAATGTTCCTAGATTTAAACCAATACTATTTTAAACTAGAAATTTCTGAACTAAAAACTCGTCTTTTGGTTAATTGATTTTGGTTAAAGCGAGGATTCATTGCTGTCTATAGTACCAAAGCATTATATGCGGAGATATTTAACTATAGAGAAAAAATGCGTTATTTTCTTTAAGGGTCGTAAATAAACACTTGTATAGAATTAATTATATTGGAAAAAAGATAATAATAAACGGTACGCGATTTTCCATTGCATCTGGTTGCTATCTGATAACTGTTGCAATTCTTGAAAACTCAGCATTGTTATTTCTTAATAATTTCCTACAACCAGTAGCGTTTCGTGTAAAGGATTATAACATAACATTACCGCTTTGAGTGGCATTCAAATCTATATAGTTGATGTGGTTTGGTGAAGTACCATCAACTTAGTAACACCCTCCAGAACAGAGAGTTTTAGGACAATGAACTCAAGTAGATCGGTTTGTCGTCGGAACATCTAAAAGTGCCGAGTTTGTTTCTGGTTTAGGTTGATCTTGCATAGGTTGTAATAACATAGAGAAATTTTTACACTGGTTTTTTTTGTAACAAAAAAAGAGGCAACGGCTAACACAGTTTCCCCGGAGAGGGAGTCGCAAGCTTTGTAATGCTAAATTATATATTAAAGCTAAAAAGGCGCCAAGACGATGAAGGAATAAATTAGGGAGATATCGTCTAACTCTACCCGTAGCTAGAAAAAAACCAATAACACGGCAGAAGTAATAACACAGAATATATATTTATTGTATCACAGGAGTAGTTGAAGAAGACAGTCTATAAGTATAGTTGTATACACGTTGCAAACAATATCACATGGGTTGATATCACAAGCCAAATATAAGTTACGCCCTTTGTCGGGACAACACGTCACACATCTACGTGCCCTCATCAATCTAACTTTTAAATTTAACGAAAGAATGATTTTACTCTATTAAGTTTACTTTCAAGCATACGAAAATCAAAGTATCAAGAATCAAAGCGCACCCGATAAGTATGTAACACACAAAAAAGTTTTATATTAATTGTGATTACCACCTAGTATGTACGTGTGATCATTCTAATAATCGACATGACCAACAAAGTAAAATAGAAAATGCAATACTTACAGGTGTAGGGGATTAGCTAATTCCGTACCAGTCTAACCTAAAACGTAATATGAAATTTGACACAAGTGTACATACTATGTGATACTATGTGAGAACAAGTAATTTTATTTAATGCATACAATAGTTGACGTAAAAGTATGCGCCGAGCTTTCCTCTAATTAACTTTGCAGTTTATAAGTATTTCTTCCCATCCAGTGGTGTACAACCCCTTAGCCTTTAGCGACCTGATGTCATGGAAATTTTTCGACAAACAGGTGTTGCCAGGTGTCACAAACGTCAATGATAAGGTTACAGGTAGAGGGATCGGACCCGCCCAAGATAAGATTTCACTCGACACTACGCAAAATTCGTACCCATATTCACGTAGAGTGGCGTAAACCAATTTAATAATGAAAACCTTGTTGGGCCAAAAAGACCGCTAAGAACGATCCGTAATTTAGAAAACGTTAGCAGGAAAATGAATTCGTTTTGACAACTGGCTACGAAGAAAAAGATAGGGATTGTCGAGGAACAAATTTTATATTTGAAAAATTTTTATACTTGAAAATTGAACTACCAACTTTTTAACATAAAATTCTGGATCTTTAGATCAGCGTTCTGTATAGTTTTTAGTCGAGCACGTTTTCTTATTGGACATATAGGACTCTATATTATGTCTCCAGGATCTGTAACAAACAAACGGAGCGCGGAGACGTGGTAAGTACCAAGAGTTTATTAGCTTTCCGTTTAATTAGCTAAGGTCCGTCGCATCACGGAGCAATCTTAGGCATATACTTATGTTCGGCACTGCTCAAAATGTGAACGTACACTAATACTTTTATCACTTATTGTGAAAATGTTACTTTTTCTGCGTAGCACGTCTGCATAACATTTCGACAAATCCTGCATTAAATTATTAGACTAAACGCACTTACAAGATTTCGGAGGTAATGAGTAATCTCCTCTATCAAATTTTCATTCTCGATTACCACACTTTGATCGTAACGCACATCAAATGGCGTGCGCGTCTCCTTGGCATAATTCAAATATGCGGATGTATATCCAGTGGATACGCTTTTAGCGTTATTTATAGCAAACCTAACAAAAACAGCCTCTTACTCTATTTTATATAGTAAATATAGGCAATTGAACAATTGAAGTTTTTATTACGACGTTCTTCTGAATTTGAGAATAGATGAGTGGTGTTAAATTCTGTATAATTCCCATGCAGTAAGTTATTTTCTGCATGATGTTACTCACGAATGTAAATTCATTATAACTAATAACCTTTTTCGGTGTACCTTAACGTAGGAAAATCACGTTAATTAAATTTTTTTCTGAAAAAGCTGCAGCCTGCTTAAGCAAAAACAACTCTATCCATTTTGTTACAGTGTCTTTCACAGCTAACGCCCAACGTCTGCCAGAATTAGTAAGTAGAAACGGTCTAGCCAAATCTATGACTAACGTTTCAAATCTCTGGGAAAGAACAGAAGTCTGATCAAATTTCGCAGGTTATAAATTATTATGTTCGAATCGTTGACAACCGATGCACTTTTTTATATGTACAGTGACAACACGCCTTAGTGTATACTTTAGTTCAATACCATTTACAGTAAAAACATGCCCCAGATATTTAACACGCGTAACAACAAAAGTACACTTGTCACGATTAGCGTACGGTTTAAGCAATTCAAAGCGTCTAAAAACAGAATAACAATCAAGTCATCTAAATAAGCTAACACAATTATTTTCTAGTCTTGCCCAAAACCTGTCAATCAAACGTTGAGAAGTAGAAAACGCATTTAAAGTCCGAACGGCAGACAAACGAAACGATAAATTCCAAAAAGAGTAATGAACCAGTTTTATCCTGTCTTTTAATTGGACAGTAACTTGATGATATCCAGCTTTAATAACTAGGGTTGACCTAAACAACATAAGTGTACTAAAATGTAACAAATCATCAATTCTCGGCAGGGGACACTTATCCAAAACGGTTATTTCGTTTAAGCGTCTATCTATGGACAACCTAACTGATCCATTTTTTTAAGTACAAGCACTACGACTGCTGCATACGGCGAGTTGCACTCTTACATAATGTTAATTTTAAAAAATTTACCCATTTCCTCTCTAAGGATTATTGATTTCATTGACGACAGATAATTCTTTTTGCACTTATTGCGGTTACATTGTTAAGAAAGATATTTGTTACATCTGCTGATAGTTGCTGCAACTATTCTCGAGTTATAATGACTATTTTATTCATCATTGTAATATTTTTAAGTACAACGGTTGAACGAAGATTGTAGCGGTGGTTTTTTACAGTTTTAACACAAAAGTTTAGAACATTTAAGTCACTTAAACACAACAGTTTCTCCGATTTACCCAACACAACAATTCGAATTGTAATCAAGAATAATTCTTGGTTTTAGCTTGAGAATTTTTCAAACAGTACTTATCATAGTAATGTTTTTTTAGAAGAAATTGTTCCAAATTATACGATGTTAAAAAGTTATCGCAAGTTAGGTTGTGTCTTTTCAAATTACTACTGAAGTCACGTACCACTTAAAATTTTTGATAAAGTTCAATTTTTGATGCCATACTTTGCCGGCTTATTGGGAATATATTATTTGAACGCCACTAAGTTTGAATAACTACATCAAGAAATACTGCTTCAAATGAATGTTTCAGATCATGGATTCGTGTTCTTCTATGTTACGAATTATTTCATTGCATGTCAAGGTGACTGTTATACCTAAATTGTCTTATTATTATAACATATCTACTTTACTTTTCCTGCTCGTATCATCGTCTTATTCTGATCATCGCAAGCGCGCAGAATTCAGTTTCGGTAAGTGATCTTCGATGCGATATTTTCAATATGCAAACACCAACTAAAGTGAATAAAAAAAATTGATACGTTGCACTATATTCTATAGCCATTCAAATAAATTCATCTTACTTCAGCAAGTTCCGTTGCCTTGCGCACTTAAATATATTTACTTGGGTCATAGTAACCCAAATAGTATAAGTAGATATAACAATATACATTTTTTCAAAAACTTAATGATTGTGTTAGGGTCAAATAGTCCCGAGCAGTACAGCAGGGTTAATTGTGTAATAAACATTTTTATAATAATTTTTCTTACTGTACATATCGAACAAAGACAACAACTATAAAAAATTCGATATATATGATATACTACTTAATGTATTAAACAAGATTAGTGAAAAACAAGTTATGTGTAGTATTTAAAACAACTAACAGAAATGTACAAGTTTAAACTAATATATAGAAAAGTTTAGCAAAAATACAAATGTATAAACACTTCATTCAAAAGTTTTAGATACATTTTTTACACTTATGAATAATAGTAAAAATACAATAATTTTAGAAGACATTTAGCAAAATTTAATAACTAATTTTGTTAAATATAGCTAAATTGTTTTATTAGTTTTATTTATTCTAATAATAATAAAAATGTTATACAGAACATTGTATAATGTTTCTATATTTAACTATGCTATAAAAATAATACATTATATTTGCAATTCAGTAAACGTTGTTCTATAAATGTTCATGATTATGCCAAGGACTGTGATATAAATAAAGTTATTTCTTTATTATGTAAATTACTATATGTGCACATATATTTTACGATTAAACAAAAAATGTATTGTAAAATATCTTATTTAAAATTAGTAACCTTATGCGGTTATCTACCCACAAATATTAACTTTTTTAGGCGTAGCTTAAAAGGATTAATAGATGGTTCAATGAGTTCAAAATTCACAAACGCATTAAACAAACTAAACTTAGCCTTTTTGACATTTTTATTATTAGTTAGGTTTTTATCAATCACTTTAAATTGTGTTTTAAAAATAAAATATAGTATTTCTAAATAAATTTATTGTAAAATAAAACCTTAAATTTGATTATTTTTAGTTTTCTCTATCGTGTAATTATACAAAGAAAAATTGTTTATAAACTGTTTTTGCATTGTTGCTGATAATAAAAGAAAATAAAAAATTACATTTATTAGTAAACTTAAAAAAAATAATGCTTTGATATTTATTTGTAATTAGAAATTTTACATTAAAACTGTCAGTTATTCAGTCACATTTACAAATGATGCAATTACGGCAACTTATACAATTATTAATTTACAATTAGACAATGTTCTTATTAATAAATAATACACAAAATAGTAAATTTTGTAATTTGAGTTATTTTAGTTAAAGTATTGCCATCAATCTTCTGTATTAGGTATATTCAGAAAAATAAAATATCTTTAAATCAAATGTAAGTTAACATACAGTATATATATTATGCGTTTACCGTTACCAACTACGTTATTTAAAACATAAATTTTTATGCACTTATAAATTTTTCTGTTTTATTACCATATTAAACGTATGCCTCATTCATTTTGAACCGAGTCTGTTTGAAATTTGTTTTAATTATATTTGGTACTTTATTGTAGAGCATATGCTTATAATGCTTTTTTTTCATTAAAAGTATTTATTATCTAATTTAGCATTTCACTTTGTTATAAAACAAACATTAAAATTACTTTATAACATTAACTATTATAAACAAATCGTATTAAATTTTTTTTTTTAATTTTAATTAGTTATGCTTTGGTTCAATTTAACATAATTAGACATTAAATTCAATGGTGAGGTATTATATTTAATGTAATGAGTTATTTTGCTATTTGTTAGAGGTTCACTAAATTTTTATCTTTATATTTTTAAATTACGCTTTATAGGTACTAAAAAAAATTACTAATTTTAACATTTTACAATAATTTATTCATGTTTACGTCTAACAAACAATTTACTGTAAATTTTGTAACAACTAAAAATCAGTTTTGCAAATTCTGCAACTATTGTTTAGCCAACTTTGCTAACTTCGGCGCGTGAAGACGAGTTTCGCGTAAATTGGCCGAATTCTAACCGCTAAACGACGCAGCTTCGTTTCGATTTCCGACCGGATGCAAACTATTTATTTGTGGTTACAATACAATTTTTGTCATCCGTCAACATCTTTCTTGTGGATACCTTTCTTTTAAAGAATTCTTCTTCATGCATCGTATTTAAACGGTTAAAAAAGCGACGGAAAAATATTTTCCGAGTCGCCTGTTCGGAGATCGCATTGGAGGTTAGTACATACTTGTTTCAGACGTAGTTGCGATTTGTAAACTTTTTTTGCTTATTTCAGCTCCTATTTATACCCCCATATGTCAATCTAATTACGAGGTTTTTGTCATCGGGGTAAGTAATCATTCCCGGCGCAATTATCCGCAAACACGGTGTTATATTTAAGAAAAAGGAAATGCTAACGCCGAGGGATGCTTTACGGTATCATATCTTATTGTAAGATATTTATTATTGTCTATTCATAATATGGTGAATAAGCGGGAACACGTACGATGATGAGCTAACACGATTGATTAGAGAATCAGTCTAATAATATGTCTAATAATATGTTACACACAAAAAAATTTATAGTTAATTGTGACAACAACCTGCTATGTACGTCCAATTGTACGTGCAACCGACTGACAACGTAGATACAAGGAATTAAAGTAAGAAATATATTAATTACAATTTAGTTTTCTTTTGAAGCGTGCAACTAGCTAGCAGCACCTTTCTAAAATTTCTTAAAATTAGCTAAAATCTAACAAATATGTACATACGGTATTACCACAAGTAAAACCCATTTGGTTCATACGATTACTGAGAAACAAACGACTGCGCCGAGTTTCCCCAAATTAATTTTGTTATTTCTGTAAGTGGGCTCCCATTGCGTTTATAGTTGTATTAGTTCAGCAAAAGTTTTGACATCGGCAAGCAACGGGGCGTGGTGTCGTCATAAAAAGTTTTCGAATAACGAAACGGATTTAGATATTTCCACCCAAATGGAACGATACCTGATTATCCAAAAACCGCTAATGACAATACGATATAATTAAAGTAAACTACAATAATGGAAAAATGCTTACCCTAGAAAAAATTTCACAAAACAACAAAAACATTTCACCAATTTATACCATGAATGAATGTGAATAATTTGAAATGAAAACTTCGCTAGGCACTTACTTAGAACATATATGAAACAAACCCACAGACCGGAAAAGTGATCGTTTTAACATTTGGCATTTATCCTTGCCTGTGCGACAAAAAGTGGGGGTTCCAAGAATAAATTTTATACAAGCGACAAACGTCATACCAAAACACTTTTAACACAACAAACTGCTGTTAAATTTTCTTGTACAGCTTGAGAAATATAGGTAAATATTTGAGAAATAACACTAGATGCGCAAATCTTAGAGTGAGAACGTATTCGAAGTACTAAGGACAGAAAATAGCCGTGAACTTAAACTGCATTTGCAAGTATATTAAACTTTGTATTCATTTAATTACTCTCGTTTTCAATTTTTTTTTAAATTTTGTTAAAATAATGATTATTCAAATAATTAATAGGTTTGAAAATCAAATAACTTAAGTAGTCATAATTTTTTAAATGATAGTCAAAATTCATTTGTATTTACATTACTAATTATTAAATTTTAATTGTAATGAATATTTACCAGCAAAATCATTCTAAAGTATGACAACAAATTGATGCTAATCACGTGGGTGCAAAAATAAGTATAAGTGCAGTGGGGGTACATATACCATAGTCTATTGCGCATTGGTAGGCGGTTCTTTCGTCGCTCATCTGAAATGTTTTCCTACATTTGTCAAGCTATACTTTGCTTTGAACTTTATAGGTAATAAACTTAAACCGACCGATTTTTTAAAATTGTCGACAGATGACGCAGTTAGTAAATTGTAAACATACCGCTATTTTTCAAATAGAACTAAATTAGTTTTCATTAGACAACGTTTTATATGCATATTAATAGAAAAAACTATTCTCTAGGTCAAGAAATGTTTAAAACTTCCCGTATTGTACTCTTTCTGGGTTTAATTTAGCATTAAACTAAATCCAATTTTCAATTTTTTTAGTATTTATTTTAAAATTTAAACATTCACATTTAAAAAAGCATTTAACTTATTTGCTATACCGTAAGATCGAAAGAAAATAAACTACACTGAATATAATATGTAGAAAATTAAAATGCAGTGTTTTTTACACAAAAAAGTTTGTCGCGGTGGACAAATGCGTTTTTTCTGATATTGTGTCTTGTACTTAAATTAAGTTTTACTCACTTTTTTTGGTGATTGAGCCAACAATGGTTCTTAGCGCACACACACTTTATTTAGCGTATTTAGCGTCTATACACGACCGCACACTTTGCACTTCTATCCTCGCGTACGTATTCGTTCGTCCTTATCACTAATATATTAACACTTGTGAGCGGAACGAACAAAGTTACCAACTAAGAATGAAAATAACAACACTACCAATGCAAACAATTAAATTTTAAAGTAAGAACTAAAGATCCTGTGAGTCTCATATTTTTATCTAGCATCAGACACTTTCATATTCTAGGCTGAAAAAGGGAATTTTTTCGAATTTAGAGCAGATATTTTTTGCACAAATAGTGGATTGTTTTGGTCAGTTGTTGGGTTTTTATTCCGTAGGATGTGTACATTTAATTTTTGAGTAACATTAGGTACTTACATGAAACGACCGGGATACTAGTCAGTTAAAAATCACTGAAAATGAGTTTAAAAAAACGTATTTTCAGCAACGTGTCATTATTGAGCGGTATCGACTAAATTTTTGTTGAGTGCATAATAATTATCATCTTTCCTTTTTAGAATACCGCTTTAAACGTATCATTATCTGTAATAGAAACAATTTTGCAGATAAAGGGAATAAAACATAACAATGATGTTTATATTGTTTTTTAATTTGGTCAGGTGGAAATGGGCGTTTATAAAAATTAAATTAAATGTTCCTTCGAAAACTTTAAGAAAAAATTAATCTGCATTTATGTTTAGAGCATACGTTTTTTGTTTAATGCAAAGTCTTTTATATTTTTGCCAAGCGGCACCATGTCTGTAATTGATAGCATGAAATCTAGCAAAAAAAAATTCGTGTCAAAAAATAAAAGATTTAAAGTCAATAGAATATATAATAACTTGATAATTTATCAATGAAATTAAATGGGATATTTATTGCAATTTATACATGTTACTGAGTATCTTTTTTCTGTTCCCTTTTTTTAATCACTTCTATTATGAAAAAAGGATCGATGCGTTTTTTACCACTTTCAATGCAATTTCTTACGATTTCCGAGACACATTTGTTAAGAAGTGTTTTACTTGTTCTGATCAATACTATAGTTGAAACAACAGATGTTATATTAATAGCGATATACACAAATTTTTTAAACAATTCTTCAGATGTCTACAACCGTTCATCAAAAATTGTATATACCTATCCATAAATTTTTTTTGTAACAAAGTACACCAAAGAAACATTTATTATCTTGTTTTATAGTTTTGATAATCAGCGTATTTTACATGATTGACTAGATTTTAGTATTAATTAATCTTTCCTGTTATTTAATTAATAAATCCTTTTTTAATATCACTTACAAAATTATACTGATACTGGGCGGCGTACGCCCAAAAACTTTGTGAAAATATATTTAGTAATTTTTAAGATATACACGTCACACTTCGCATCAATCAGTAATTTCTACTTTTTTTATTTACACTTTTAATTTTTTTTAAAGAATATTATTGCTAATGTACTTTGCAAACTTTTTTATAATTAAGGAAAGCATTTTTATTAACAAAAAGTAACTAGAAACCAAATCAAACAAGTACTTGTTATTATGTTTTATAGTTTTGATAATCAGCATGTATCATATTACTAGATTGATTGTATCAAGTGTTAGTAACTTGACGTGATGCCATCTACGGGATACTACCACAAAAGTATATAATAAAAGTAGCAAAAGGATATCTGTTTGTTTATAGCCATCTAGTGGTTTGATTTTTGTTAGAGTATTAAAAATTAAGTTAAAGCGATAGCAGCGACACTGTACATTTTTATAACAGAAACACAGTATATAAACAGCTTTCTTAACTCTTTTTCTGATATCAATTGTAAAATGTCATTATTCTTGTTTGATTGATTTATTTTTGGTGAACGAGTTTTTACAAATGGTTCACTTGCTCACATGTTTTGTTACTATGTAAACAAACGCTCGACATACGTTAATACATATTATTATTTGACATTCTTATAATAATATTATTTTTGTCAAATACACAAAAACAACATGATCTACACGTCAGAAAAGTGAATTTACATGTTAGTGTAAATTTAATCCAATCGTGAGCTATGCTCACTACTGAAGTTTGCATCTACAATTTTTTTAAATATGTGCATTTAAGGTAAATAACTTATTACTACCCTTAAAGTAATACAATTTTAAAGTATTTATTTATTATACTACGTTAAATTGTATAACACATCGGTTCTTTTTTCCAAAATTATTTTCTTTTTCTGTGTTTTAAACATTAATTTCACGACCGCTTTAACAATAACACACAAAAAGAATTCTTAAAGGTTTTGTGATAAAAGACTAGCTTTTCGCAGGTTAATCTTCTTAATTCCAACGGCATTAAAAATTATAAAGGTTTTATAATATAAAGTAAGTAAATAATTAATGTTTATTTTTCAATGTATTTTATTAAATAAACTTTAATTTTACATATAAATTTAATTGTAATAAACATTATTTTTTCCACTTGTCTCAATATTATGGTATTTATTTTAGGTGGCATATTTATTTTAATTAATATGTTAAAACAAAATTTTATATTAAATAAAGATAATTTATAGAATTTATAAAATACTTTTAGAGTAACAATAAATATAAAGTTTGATAAAATTTAACAACGTTACTAGATTTACATTATTATGTTGTGTGACACTATGGCGTTATCAAAAGCAAAACAAAATAAATATGAAAGAACTGACAATTTATTTAATATAATTTTACAGCATCGACCGCATTGCCATACATGTACAGTGTACATTACTGCCCTTAAAAGCCACTTTTCATTTTCTTATCTTAACGTTCATACTGTGCTTTCAAAACCTATTTTAAAAATGCGCGAGTCACTTTTAAATATTAAATAATTAAAAACATATTTTTTTCTTTACAAACAAGTGTAAGTTGCCTCACTCTTAAAGTAATAATCGCTTTTTCAAAATCTGCAGAACGTACAAATAGAATTGCCATTAAGTTGATATTTAACGTTTAAGATAAATTATGAAATTTAAATACAAATCGATATTTTAAAACATAACTACAAAAATAGTTATGCATCCTCATGGGGAATTGAGTTTGGCATTCAGCAAAAAAAAAAGTTTTAAAATATTGAATTGTATTTAAATTTTATAATTTATCCTAGACGTTAAATATCAACAAAATGGTGTTAAATCCTTCTAGGTAGGAGAATGTGACAGAAAAACACTACTTCATGTGTTTTTTAAGCGACTTTTCGAGTACAAAGTTTCCTCTTCTTCATGCCAATGTATTTAATAAAGACAACATAATTAATACAAGCATACAGACTAGGTAATTTTGAGCAAGTATTTAAACTAATTATAAAGTTGTTTTGATCTTCTAGAATAACTAAAACTAGGATGTAAGAAAAAACCAAAAAACAAACAATAGTTAGAACAAACAACAAAGTCTTTGTGATGTTCGTGAGTTTGTTTGTTCTTCTATTCGCACTGTTTCCTTTTATGTAAAAAGCATTGCAATTTTTACAGACTTTTGTGTACTTTACAAACAATTTCATTGCTAAAATTCGGCCTTTTTCCATACCTTTTTTGGCATGTCGTTCTATAAACCAAGAACGAATGCATTTAATGCTCATTAACTTAATGCCGCTGTAGTCACATAAAGGTTTAAATAATAATTGTGTTGGATATTCTTTAGCTGTGTCTACCGTTACCGCCTTTACATTGAATAATGTTTTATTTAAATTATAAGTTGTCTATGTATTCAGACTATAAATTACTACAAGTATATCATATTTGACTTGAGGTTAAGATAAAAATTAACTTTGATTACTTACCATTTTTCTAATAATTTTGCAACCGGTGGTCTTGGCTCCTAAAGCTTTTAAATCATTTTTTATTTGAGAAACATTCATGTTTATTACAAATTGTGAAAACATCAATGTTATTTAACTTTTCTATATCAAAGTGCGACGTATTCCACCTTGCTGATGAAAATTTAACTAAACTAATGTAAACGATCACATAAAATGTTTTTGATGTCACAAAGAAAGAAAAAAAGTACAACTTACCAAAATTTATTTTGTAATACACGTCAGATATAAAAATTATCACAATTAATACTTAAAATCTAGACAAGAATTTTTTGTATTAATACTAAATAATCTATCAGTATAACGTAATTTATTATTTTTTAGCGACAGTACCTAGGTAAGCATATTTATAATTTTTGCAAGAATATTCAAGATTATGCGCCATTTCAACTTATTTTGGTAGTGTGACAATAAACGTGTATTCTTTATTAACAAAATATTAAATTTTTAAATCTGTTGTTTAAAAATATTATTTTGTGAATGCTAATTTATTAATCTTAAACAAGTTTCATAATTTGATAATTATAGTACAGAAACTTTGGAACAGTTATAAACTTATTCTTTATGTCACTGTGCCAGTCAGCACTTATTTTAATTATTGATTTGTAACAAACCAATTCTGTATTCTACAGAATACGGTGCGGCTTTAGAGATTTACTGATGTAACATTTAAGCTAACGCCATTTAAACCTTGTTGTTGTAGGGTTGTAAATCATGCATTGTGTTGTAATGCTTAACTATTTATTTTACTTTGTATTATTTAAAAAGTAATTTTTGATAGTACTTAATATCTATTATTATATTCAACTTAATAATAATCAATTGTAGTTTTATTTAAAAAATGTATAGTACGTAATTAAATTAATATACACTTAAAAAATTTGCAAGAATAACAGTTATTTGATCTTTTGATCTTAAATAAGTGTTGTGTATTGTTATCATTTTTTAAATTTCTATATAAGTTTAATGAATACAGTCTTATAAATAATTAATCAGTTGCTTTTTTTCTCTTCTTAGAGCCTTCGATTAGGTGTGGAATTTTTGTTTAATTAAACAACCGTAGTTGTAATTACGGCGACGTTTCGTGGTCTTTGATGTGACCACTTCATCAGGCCAAATCTTTATTAAAAAAGTTAAATTTAGTATTTTATACCCGTACATTTACATGCATAAAAACTTAAAATATACAATGTATAACTTACCACTAAATTATCGATTGTCTTTGTCCTAACATTTAAAATACAATTAGAATACTTAAAAACTCCAGTTGAATTTACATTAAAATAATCAGTCACTTAATTAAAAATTTAATTTACAATTTTTGTGGTGTAACCATCGAAATGTATAAATGTGTCTATAAATGTATGAAGATATGATTATATGTTTGTGATACCCAATCTGTTTTTAATAAATAAATAGTTGCATTCAATAAATAGTTGGATTCAATAATATGTATTAACATTCACTTAAAAATTAGAGACATCATAAATTCTTGTTTATTTGTAGATTTAAGTCGGATCATATTTGTATTTTATTTTACTTATCAGATATTTATATATGATACTTAGATTTTGTGAATCTGTTTTGAAATTTACATTGTTGTTGAGTTTGTTAATCCATATCATTTCAGAAATGAATCTTTTGTTCAGATTCGTTTCTAAATCTAATATCACAGGATTATTTAAGTCGAAGTTGTGTGACATTAATTTATGATGGGTTGACAGGCCTGTATTATCTAATTTTTTTTGACAATCATATTCGTGATTTTTATTCTATTTTTAATTTTTGTTTGGTTTGACCTATGTAATATTTGTCACAATTAATACAGTTTATTTTATATACCAGATTCGATTTTCAAGTGTTGGAGTCTTGTCTTTAAGTGGGGTGTAAAAATTGTTGTAAATAGTGTTTTTGTTATAAAGAACTATTTTTATTTGATCGTGTTTTAGGATATTTATAATTTTGTGACTTAATCCTGGAACGTTTATTAATTTCGTATAACGTCTGTCAATAGTATTATTATTATGTAAAGTGTGTATTATTGTTGTGTTATTTTGATCAAAATTGTTTTGCAATATCTTTTTATAATATATTTAGGATAGTTGTTATTGATCAATATTGTCCGGACGATTTGTAGATTTTTTTTATGATATTCAGGACTACTTAGTTTTATAATTTTGTCTTTTATTGATTTTATTATATTTATCTTTTGATTATAAGGATGTTTTGATAAATAATTTATAATCCTGTTGGACGCCGTAGTTTTTGTACCAATCTGTAGTAATTTTGTGTTGATGTTTTTATCATGTATTAGTAAAATCTCCAAAAAGGAATTTGATTGTTTGTTTCTAATTCGTGTGTAAATTGCAAGTGTGTATTGTAGCTATTGAAAATACTTAAAGTATGATAGACTAAAGATTTGGGTATGCAAGTAATGATGTCATCTACATACGAGTATAAGAAGGTAGGTGATACTCTTAAGTTTTTTATTACATATGATAATAAATCATGCATGACTAAATTAGCAAATATTGGAGAAGCTGGTTGTCCCATGGCCGTTCCAAATTTTTGTTTGTAATGATCATTATTATACGAGAAAAAACTATTGTTTAATAAAAATTCAATAATATGTATCATTTCATTCACATTAAGTGTCGTATAATCTGAAATAACCGTCCAGTATTTTTGGATTACGTTTATTGTTAATTCTTTGGAAATGTTAGTAAATAAGGACTTAACATCGAAGGAAATTAATACGTAATCTTGCGGTACCGTTGTATCTTGAAGGTTGTGAATTAGTTGTAATGAATTTTTTACATTATATTGAAAAATATGAGAAATATTGTTAATGATATTACTTACAAAATTGGAAAGTTCATAAGTTGGATTGCCTATGCACGATATAATTGGTCTTATAGAATAATCACTTTTGTGTGTTTTAATTAAACCGTATAATTTTGAGTTTGTACCTGTATATGCTGTTAGTTTTTTTAATGTAGTTAAGTCAATGTGTCCTTTTTTAAATAAGTCTTTCACAATGTTGTTATTTTTTCGTTGTATTATGTTGATAGGATCATAATTGATTTTTTCATATATATTGTCGTTATTTAATAGACTTTGTATTTTAGTATGATAATCTATTTGGTTAATCAAAACAGTAACGCCTTCGAGTAGAGCCTTCGATTAGGTGTGGAATTTTTGTTTAATTAAACAACCGTAGTTGTAATTACGGCGACGTTTCGTGGTCTTTGATGTGACCACTTCATCAGGCCAAATCTTTATTAAAAAAGTTAAATTTAGTATTTTATACCCGTACATTTACATGCATAAAAACTTAAAATATACAATGTATAACTTACCACTAAATTATCGATTGTCTTTGTCCTAACATTAATTAAACAAAAATTCCACACCTAATCGAAGGCTCTAAGAAGAGAAAAAAAGCAACTGAAGATCTAATTTATAGGTGGAAATACGAAATTCAACGTAAACAACATTCCTTCAACATAATGACTAATTTTCAAGACAGCCCAAGAAGAACCTCATGGCACAACAACATTAAAACAAAGTACAATTTTAATACTTGGAACATCATAAAAGAAATCGAAAAAACAACCATTAAAATAGCGAATCTAAAAAGTAGAAGAAACTTTTTACGCAAATGTAAGCTAGAACACTTAATTCCATCTCATATACAACTATTTTTTAAATGCACGTATCTCATAGAAACAGAAAAAACACCTTATAACAATAAATTATTTAAACTATTAGATAAATTTAAATTTTCTATCTTAAAAATTGAAATTAAAGTTACTTATTGGAAAATTAACAACCTTCAAAAAGAATTACACCGGAATATCAGTTATTTACAGAAAACACTAAATATTGTAGATTTCAACATCCTTAAATTGATAATCAATAAAAAATTAAGAAACAGATTAAAAAATAATGACATTCAATTACAAAAAAAATTTAACAAATTATCCATCAAACAAAATTACAACACGGACATTAACACGGATAAGTGCATACATAATTTAAGTAACATAAGTATCCCTAAACAAGTTAAACAATTTTTGTCACTGTCTCCGAAATTTGTTTTTAAATATGAACGGAACCGTTTACCGATTACAAATTTAATTAAAGATTGTGAAACAATTTTAACATATCATTCAATAGAACACAAAGATTTCCTGAGAAGTAATTTAGTTAATATTATAACAAACTTTCAGAAACAACAAAATAAAAGCTCTAATAATCATCATGACCACTTTATTAACAAATTATACATATCCACTAAACAATTTTTATTTAAAAACAAAAACCTTTATGTTACAAAATCAGATAAAGGTAACGCTACTGTTTTGATTAACCAAATAGATTATCATACTAAAATACAAAGTCTATTAAATAACGACAACATATATGAAAAAATCAATTATGATCCTATCAACATAATACAACGAAAAAATAACAACATTGTGAAAGACTTATTTAAAAAAGGACACATTGACTTAACTACATTAAAAAAACTAACAACATATACAGGTACAAACTCAAAATTATACGGTTTAATTAAAACACACAAAAGTGATTATTCTATAAGACCAATTATATCGTGCATAGGCAATCCAACTTATGAACTTTCCAATTTTGTAAGTAATATCATTAACAATATTTCTCATATTTTTCAATATAATGTAAAAAATTCATTACAACTAATTCACAACCTTCAAGATACAACGGTACCGCAAGATTACGTATTAATTTCCTTCGATGTTAAGGGGGTACTAAACGGAGCTATTTTCCATGCAAATTTAGGTACACTTTTCTCAAAAACTACTAAATCGATTTTTGTGAAATTTTGAACACGTTTTCTTTACATAGTTTTAAAGCTGTACAGCAGGTAGAATTTAATTTAAAGAAATAGTAAATTTTTTATTGACTTAGAAAGTTTGAAAATTTTATTGTCTTATTAAAAGTGAAGTAAAAAAGAAACCAACTGGATTTTTAAAATTCGCTCTGCTGCGTTTGTTACTAGCGTCGCCATGAATAAGATACAAAAAAACACACTCAATTACCTGTCATAGTTTTGAAGAAAAGTGTACCGAAATAGAAAAAATACAACTGTTCAGGAGAAGCAAGAAACAAAAAAGTTTTGTTTTTTTATCTTTAGTAGTGGTTTTTGCTTTTCAAAGTTCTTGTTCCTGTTCGTATATTGTAGTGTTATTGTTTTACTTGTGTTTATTGCAGAGATTTTATTTTACTCGTTTCAAATATGCCGAGAACGGGTCCGGTTTTCAAGAAGAGAAAAAGGCGGTTTTCAGGTAAAAGGCCTGCAGAAATGACATCGAATGCAACTTGTTCAGTAAATGTGGAGTCACCACAACCTTGCTCGACAACACAAACTCCTGTTTCTTAGGTTCTAAAATAAAACCTCAATTGTCTCAGTATTTGAAGTATGAAAGCACTGATGTTTTCGATATTGTTTGTATCAGAGCGTTGAGTGCGGCGGTGAATTCTTTTGCTTCGTGCAAAAAATGCAATGAGCAGATTAGCCTAAACATTGTTGCTGGGAATGGTCTAGCATTATCAGTTAATGGAAACATACCTCGTTGCCGTATTTTTTATTTATTAGGCATTGAAGCAGGCAATTTTTGTGTAACGCATAGTCCTTCCAAGTTTACAGTGAAATTTAAGTAACTTCTAAACTTTGTAGAGACATCGGATTTTTTGCATTCTTTGCAGAATATAGTGTAGATTAAAAAACAAAAATAAAAAAAAAATTGATAATTTTTAAATTTTTTCATTAAGTACCCCCTTAAGTCCTTATTTACTAACATTTCCAAAGAATTAACAATAAACGTAATCCAAAAATACTGGACGGTTATTTCAGATTATACGACACTTAATGTGAATGAAATGATACATATTATTGAATTTTTATTTAACAATAGTTTTTTCTCGTATAATAATGATCATTACAAACAAAAATTTGGAACGGCCATGGGACAACCAGCTTCTCCAATATTTGCTAATTTAGTCATGCATGATTTATTATCATATGTAATAAAAAACTTAAGAGTATCACCTACCTTCTTATACTCGTATGTAGATGACATCATTACTTGCATACCCAAATCTTTAGTCTATCATACTTTAAGTATTTTCAATAGCTACAATACACACTTACAATTTACACACGAATTAGAAACAAACAATCAAATTCCTTTTTTGGAGATTTTACTAATACATGATAAAAAACATCAACACAAAATTACTACAGATTGGTACAAAAAAACTACGGCGTCCAACAGGATTATAAATTATTTATCAAAACATCCTTATAATCAAAAGATAAATATAATAAAATCAATAAAAGACAAAATATAAAACTAAGTAGTCCTGAATATCATAAAAAAAATCTAGAAATCGTCCGGACAATATTGATCAATAACAACTATCCTAAATATATTATAAAAGATATTTGCAAAACAATTTTGATCAAAATAACACAACAATAATACACACTTTACATAATAATAATACTATTGACAGACGTTATACGAAATTAATAAACGTTCCAGGATTAAGTCACAAAATTATAAATATCCTAAAACACGATCAAATAAAAATAGTTCTTTATAACAAAAACACTATTTACAACAATTTTTACACCCCACTTAAAGACAAGACTCCAACACTTGAAAAATCGAATCTGGTATATAAAATAAACTGTATTAATTGTGACAAATATTACATAGGTCAAACCAAACAAAAATTAAAAATAGAATAAAAAATCACGAATATGATTGTCAAAAAAAATTAGATAATACAGGCCTGTCAACCCATCATAAATTAATGTCACACAACTTCGACTTAAATAATCCTGTGATATTAGATTTAGAAACGAATCTGAACAAAAGATTCATTTCTGAAATGATATGGATTAACAAACTCAACAACAATGTAAATTTCAAAACAGATTCACAAAATCTAAGTATCATATATAAATATCTGATAAGTAAAATAAAATACAAATATGATCCGACTTAAATCTACAAATAAACAAGAATTTATGATGTCTCTAATTTTTAAGTGAATGTTAATACATATTATTGAATCCAACTATTTATTGAATGCAACTATTTATTTATTAAAAACAGATTGGGTATCACAAACATATAATCATATCTTCATACATTTATAGACACATTTATACATTTCGATGGTTACACCACAAAAATTGTAAATTAAATTTTTAATTAAGTGACTGATTATTTTAATGTAAATTCAACTGGAGTTTTTAAGTATTCTAATTGTATTTTAAATGTTAGGACAAAGACAATCGATAATTTAGTGGTAAGTTATACATTGTATATTTTAAGTTTTTATGCATGTAAATGTACGGGTATAAAATACTAAATTTAACTTTTTTAATAAAGATTTGGCCTGATGAAGTGGTCACATCAAAGACCACGAAACGTCGCCGTAATTACAACTACGGTTGTTTAATTAAACAAAAATTCCACACCTAATCGAAGGCTCTAAGAAGAGAAAAAAAGCAACTGAAGATCTAATTTATAGGTGGAAATACGAAATTCAACGTAAATAATTAATGTATTTAATAGATGTAAGTATTGTTATTAAGAGTTAGTAACGCAATTCATAAATTTATTTCTAAATGTTTTCTTAATAACCTTTTGTACAAGAAAATGTACTTTTTTAATTATATCTATTAGTCATTGGTAGTTTATAAAGCAAACTAATAATTAATTAGTTTTTTTTGGACTTCTAAAATTAAATTTAAACAATAATGAAAAAATATTTTTTTATTAGTAATAATTACTTTTATTAAATTTAATTTTTAGTTTTTCAAGTATTGGTGTTTGAGCATGTTGTTATTAAGTGACAATAAATGAATTTGAATTAGTATGCAAATGCACATTATTGTGTTTAAATTAAACAATAAGTTGCTTGTTTAACATTTAGTATTAGTTAACAACTGCTTCTACGATTACATACGTGCTGACCCTTAAATTAACTAAAAACTTTCCAATACTATGCAGGTACACAGGTGTTTAAACCTCCTCTCCGTAAATACCATAAAAATGCATTTATAATACTTAAATAATATTTAAAAACAAGTATCCAAAAACATGCCGAACAAAGCGACTAATCCTACTTTATTAAATCCTATAATTTAGACAGCGCCACGAATATACTGTCCGCCTTGAAGACAAGGCCCTAGTAACCATTTAAATGGAGGAGTGTTGTCTTTTTTTTTACAATGACGCCGTGATGGGTCTTCCATTTCAAGCACACTTAAAGATGATGCAAATACTCTTTGCTTCATTGTTGTTGTTTTATATTTTTGTATTTTGTGAGACGATTATCAGGAACATTTTGTTTTTGCTCTGGTATAGCCGTAAGTTTTTTATCAATTAAAAAACGTGCGAAACTTAATTGATTCATATCTTGTGGATTAATAGGCAAAGGTGTTAATTGGCGGGAATTCAACACTGCTTCAATTTGTGTTGCAAGGTATAATATTTATCAAACGTGAGGTGAGTGTTGGCAGCAACACGTTTCAAATGATTTTTAATGGATTTTACTCCGGTTTCCCAGTAGCCGCCGAATGCGTATTACTTTCTTTAAAATAATTTATAATTTTGTTTTGAGTTGATGAATTGAGATGGAATACTTTAAGTTCTTTTAATTCAGATTTTGCACCGATAAAGGTCGAACCATTGTTTGAATAAATATTTAGCAGTTGTTCCCTACGTGCTATAAAACGTTTTAAAGCAGACAAAAATGTTGTTGTGGAGAGAGATTTGTTACTAACTTTAACAGAGCAACATACAAAAATACAGATGTAAGATGTAATCAACGTACTACCGTGTCCTTTATTTAATAGATAGGCCTTTTTAAATTATAAAGTTAAATTATAAATAAAGTTTCTATACACGCGGTTGAAACTAAAGTTTGCGATAAAATGTCCGTATTATTTAAGCATTTTTGAATCTGGGCATTATTCTGCATTAAACCTTTGTTTAATGACACTTCATTCGAACTCACAAACGAAGCATTAGGATTCAATTCAGTATTTAATTCAGTTAATTTATATGAAGCAATGTTGCTTTCAAGTTTTTCTATGTTATTAATATTAATATGTAATAATCTATTGTTTTCTGTGGCATATATTGCAACCCCTTAATGTACAATTTTATTTTTGTGATTACCTTTTAAGCAATTTAAAGAAAATGCCGTCGCTTAATTTGTGTATGCAATTATTGACCTCTAATTGTAAAAAATTATCACAATTATTTATATAGTGCTAGCAAAAATTACTAGAAATTTTTGGTGCATTAATGACGCCCTTTAATTACTCGCTTTTTGCCCGTGGGTGTTGAAATTGTTAGTTTTAGACGTTAAAGTCATGTTAATTTTATTTGATTTTAACGAACTGTAAAAATCGCAACGCTGGTATAAATATTTCAAAAATTCCTGAAATGTAGAAAACGAATCTTTTTAACTAAAATTGGCCATTTTTGTCGGTAGCTGGAGGTAATTTAGAGCAAATTATGTAGATCACCAAAGTGTCCGCGCTTGGTTGTTCGCAGTGGCGGCTCGGGGTGGTTCACATTGGGGGTGCATAATTTCAAAATTAAAAAGTATACCTAATACATTTTTCTTATAAATATCCAATTTGAATTTTCTTATAACGTCTTTACCTTTAACAGATTGTTTATTTTCTAAACATAATTGAGGCATCGGCCGTTTAAGATTTTTTACTGCAATTTTTTCATCATACGTTAATCGCGAAAACGCATTATCCACTAAACTAGCGACAGAATTCATTGTATTTGCCTTCCGAGTACCATGAGCAAACTAAATACTTGCTCAATCGCTATGTATATTGCAGCATTGAAAACGAGCAAAATACAAGTATCCCCACCTCCAATGTAATTTTAAACGCTGTATTGAGCAACTGTCAGGTTTTGCTCCTCGATTCGCTTCACTCTTCAGTAGACCATCGCACGTTGTTACTGTTGTCACGCGCGGTCCGCAAACCATGAATACGTAATAATTAAACCAAAGAATAAATACTTTAGTGTATTTATTCTTTGATTAAACACTTCCACAGTTAGCCGTCGCTTTGTTTGTTTTGTTTAAAATTCCAGGGGGTGCAATTGCTCACTTGCTCTCATTAAAAAGCCGCCACTGGTTGTTCGTATTGTTTTATTACATGTGTAAGTTTTAATATTTCATCAACGAAACTCAATTCAATCTTTGAAATTTTCGCTAAAACTCGGTAATTGAATATTGGCATTAAAAAAGTTATACCTTCGTTTGGAATGTTGTTTGCATTGTTTTCAAACGTCGACGTATGCTTGTTTAATTCATAATTAAGAATAAATTGTTCAGCTAAAGCCGTTATTTAAAAAAAGTTATTTTCAAAAATTTTTAACTCATCTTTGTGAGAAGCGTCGCTAGAACCTGATTCTAAGATACTTTTTAAATGAATATCTAAAAACGAAGTTTTAATTACTTTAATATCGTTTAAGCGATTTTTGAGTTCGGTTGATTTATGTTGTTTGAATCACTCTCGGCAGTTTTCCTATAAAATGACTTAAATTTAGTTGAACAGGATTTTAAAATACCTCTATGAATTTTTAATAGTTCTATACTGAATGTAATTAAAGCAGGCTTAAATATTAAACAAAGTATATTAATTGTTATTTGAAATCATTCTTATGGGAATCGATACGGCACTTTCTTGCGATGTGTCCCAAAACTTGATACTATGCTGAAATCGCACTCACTTGCTCACGAATTATGTTTCAAATCTTTTGATCACAAAAATTTTCATAGAATTCTCAAGTTGCACTTTCTTAATTTTATATTTTTGTAGTTTAAACTATCTGAACTTGAAGTTATTAATTGGCATTAAAATTTGGCTTGAAGGACCACATGTTATTAATGGAATTAATTCGCCTCGGTGTGCGAATGCACATTATCCTGTTTAAATAAAACAAATAAAATAAATAACCAAATTATTTTACATTTAGTATTAGTTAACAATTGCTTCTATAATTACATACGTACTGACCCTTAAACTAACTAGAAACTTTCGAATACTTTACAGGTACACAGGTATTCAAACCCCTTCGCCGTAAATACTGTAAAAATGCATTTATAATAATTAAATAATACCTAAAAATACTTACATAAAGAAATGCCGAACAAAGCGACTAATCTTACTTTATTAAATCCTATAATTAAACAGCGTCACGAACACAGGATTTTTTTGATTTAATAAAAAAAAATGTTTAATTAAAAAAAATTTTTGCTAGATAATACATTTTAAACAAAAATAGTTGTGTACATGTTTTCCATTGTTTTTTACTCCAGTAATTTACATTATTACTTAATAGTTTATATTTGTGCTGCTACGCGTTTATTTATCGCTCTATAGAACAAACCACACATACATTTATATTATTCTTACAATAAATTATAGCTTATGTGTTATACATTGTTGTTGTTTTTCAAATTTAAACATAATTAATTGTTTTTTTTTTAATAAATAAACTTTTGTAGCAATACATTATTTTTACAAGAAAAACATTAAGTATTATTTACGTAGTAGATAAAGACAACACTCTTCAGTCACTATTTAAAAACGATAAATTTCTTTGAAACTTTTAATTAATTAGTTTTCTACTATACTTACTATACTATATTGCAAAAAAATGTAGTTTAGATTTTATTAAACATAAAAAGAAGAAGAACGCATTTTGACGTTAGAAATAACGTTTTTTTTAATTTAATTAATTTTTTTAATTTTGACTTAAGTCTTATGCTATAATTAATACGTTATCTACAAGGGTATTGTGGATGGGCGTTCAATTTCATAAAAATACTTTCTTTGTGTTTATACTGTATATTTCTTAAAATATCTAATTGAGACATAATCGGACCGCCATTTTTCTTCTTAACTAAATGCGTCCTTTCTTAACACATCATCAGATACATAATGGATACATAATCATTCTTGTTCATAACATATTATCAGCATAATCTTTTTCCAACTCAACAACCATCAATCTTAACTCCCTACTTTACCGACACTCTGTTCGTTGTTGTCATATTTATGCGTTGTTGTCACGTTTACATAAAATACTAAAAACTAAATTTGCCTACAGTCGGCCATCCTGACAACTACGATCGTCCCTGATCGTATAACATAATTTTCTTAATCCTAACTTAACAACATAAACAAAACATACATAAAGTACAAGATTCGTGATACAAATTAATACATAAAATTTTCTATTTAATATGTTTCATAATAGCTATTTATCAATAATATGCTTATTACTAAATTTCTTATTGTAAACTCAAACAAGCGTCTAATATGAATGTTTATTTTTGTTCATCGTCAGATTCGAGAAGCATATCTGAATCATCCATATTATCATAAAGTTTAATTTGCTCTGGTGAATATATAGACTCATAAGGTGTTTGTGAGATTTGGAAACCCTTAATGTCTCCTACTACATATCTTTCCCTATCGAGTACGCATTTTATCTCATATGGCCCTTTAAATTTTGGTGTTAATTTTTTATTCCCTTGTGACGTATCAATGTTTTGTACCATGACGATGTCACCCATTTTATAAATTTTACTAGGTTTTCTTCGTTCATCAAAATTTCGTTTATTTTGTTCTTGCACCCTTCTGTTTATCGTAACCGCTTTTTCACGTAATTGTTCCAAACTTTTATTCTTGTCCCGATCTCCTTCTAAAAATATTTTTATCGGATCCTCTACTTCGCCTAACTGATCAGTTCCAAATAATAGTCTAGCTGGAGTTGTACCTATCGATCTGTTCATTGTGTTATTTATACAAAATTCCACTTTACTTAATACTTCTGTCCACCTGTCTATTTCTGGCGCTAGTTTCGCCAACATAGGCACTATGGTTCTGTTACACCTCTCAACTTGCCCGTTTGACCTTGGCATGTGACTCGCTATTAAGGTCAACTTAACTTGATTCTCATCTAAGAAGGTCTTAAAAGTGTTCGATGTAAATGCTGTGCCTCTGTCCGAAATTATCCTCACCGGTTTACTGTAAGCTCTAAAATAAGATGATACGTGCTTAATAACCTCACTGGTTTGCGTAGTTTTACATTGAAATAACCTAATAAATTTACTGAATGCGTCGACGATTACTAACACAAACTTATATCCTTGGCTTGTCTTTTCAAGAGGCCCTAAGTGATCAATATGTAGAGTGTGAAATGGAGATTCACCTTTGTCTATTGGGTTTAAATAACCTTCAATCCTTCCTGATTTCGCTGAATATGCAATGCATTTAAGACAGTTACTGATATAATTTTTTATCTTTTCAGTCATGCTTGGGAACCAGTAAGTTCTTAACACATACTCTTTTACTTTGCCTAAACCTATATGTCCTAATTCATCGTGACTACATCTTAATACATTCCGTTCCATAGATTTGGGTACATAAAACAAAGATTCTTCATCGCCGTTCTTTGGTTTGCGGTATACTAACCCGTTGCGTAACTCGAAATGTTTCAATTCGGTTTCTTCTAATTGCTCCCTAATTTTGACAATTTCTGGATCGCAATTTTGTTTAAATACAAGATTTTGCTCTAATGAATTTTCTTCAATCACCATAATTGGGCTTAACCTACTCAACGCGTCAACATGTCCCATCTTTTCCCCTACTCTATGTTCAATTGTGTAATCATACTCTTGTAAGAATAATGCCCACCTGGAGATTCTGGGATTTATGTCCCGTTTTGCTAGTGTCATCTTAAAACTATCACAGTCTGTGATGATTTTAAACTTTATCCCTTCTAAGTAAATCCTAAATCTTTTTATGGCGTATACGACCGCTAAACACTCTAATTCAAAACTATGATATTTGGACTCCGCCGGACTAGTCCTCTTACTAAAATAAAACACCGGATGGAATTTATCATCCGTTTGCCTTTGCATTAATATTGCCCCAAAACCCACTGAGCTCGCATCGCAGTGTAACTCAGTTTCTACCGATGGTGAATAGATACAAAGAATTGGATCTGACAATAATTCCGCTTTTAACATTTCGAAACTTTGTAACTCGATTTCGGTAAACTTAAAATTCGCATCTTTCTTTAATAAATCGTACAGCGGTTTCGCCTTTGTCGCAAAATCTTTAATAAATTTTCTAAAGTAACTAACTAGCGATACAAATCTTTTTACACTATGAGTGTTCTGTGGGATCGTATAATTCTGAACTGCTTTTAACCCTTCCCTATTTGGTCTACATCCATTATTCTTAATTATATATCCTAAATAGCAAATTTCATCCGTTATGAATTCACACTTATCTAACCTAAATTCTAACTTATATGTAGCTGCTAATTTAAAAATTTCTTTTAATACAGTGATATGTCGTTCTAAGGTATTTGTTGCTACTAATACATCGTCGATAAAGATCAAAATTTCGTCAGTTTGTAATAATTCCATAAATATGTTCCAAATGAATCTCTGGAAAACTCTACCTGAATTCTTCAGTCCAAACGGTACTCTTAAAAATTCATATTGGCCTAATGGGGTTATAAACGATGTATATTTTATAGACTCATCATTCATTTTAACGTGATAAAATCCGTTGCGTAAATCTAATCTCGAAAAATAATTTTTACCGCGTAATTTATCAATTTGATCTTCGATCAAAGGTGTTGGAAAATTTTCTTGCGTCGTAATTTTATTCAATTCGCGGTAATCAACACATAACCGTAACTCATCATTCTTCTTTTTGACAAGGACTATTGGACTAGCATACTCGGAAACGCTTGGCCTAATAACTTTCCTCTCTAACAAGTCACCTAAGAGTATTTGCAATTTTTCCCTATCACGAAATGAAATTCGACGCGGTCCAAAAGCAATAGGTCTATCAGTATTAACTCTAATATTCATCTCAACCTCAGACGATTTTTCATAACTACCAAATTCATTTATGTATTTGTCATAAATTGCTACAACAGCTTGTTTGGATTTACAATCTGCAATGTTTCCGAACTTTAATTCATCACGTTCACCCTCTGCAATATGATTAACATTTAATATGTCATTACTATCACTTTCATTCCGATAAGTACAATCTTTTACATCATCATTCGACTCATTCTTACTTATTTTAATGTTATCAACTCTTAATTCTACAATTAGTTCGTTTTCACTAAAGAAATCTCTACCTAAAATACAGCTACACGTAATAGTATTGTCTTCAACAACTAAAAAATTTACATTTAACTCTAATTCATTTATATTTACACATTTTTGAAATGTTCCTCTTATATCTAATTTTGATCCGTTTATACCAGTCAAGTTTAAACTTTGATTAAAGTCTATATTAATTTCCGTGCTAGGTACGTAACCTTCTCTAATTATGCTAACCGGACTACCTGAGTCAACTAATGCCTTTAGATTGTAACATATAACATTCTCACATTTATCATAAACGTCAAATTTTATGTTCAAATAATAAGGTTTGCTTAACTTACGAATCTCGACCAAATGCGTCGTACTTTCCGGTGTTGTTGTATCTGGCTTAACTTGTGGTCGTTTGGAACATTGCATCGCCATATGACCCATAGTTCCGCATCTAAAACAACTGCCTCTTTCTCGTCTTGGTAACCTGCAGTCTTTGATGATGTGCCCTGACCTGTTGCAGTTAAAGCATCGTCTTGTATCATGTTGATAACCCTCTTGCTGGTTACTTAAATATTCACGCTTATTATCTTCACGTTTCGCTACTGGAGTTTCATCGACGACTACATATTTCATAGTCTCCAACATTTCCTCAATCGTTGAAAATCTTGCCATTCGGGCCTGGTTTCGTAATTGCTTATCGTGTATTCCATCTATCAGATATTCTAACATATCTGTTTCGCTCACCCTAGCCTGGTTTCCCAGCACTACTTTTTCATAAAAATATGTTGAAAAATCTTCTTTTTTTCGCCATCGTCGTAACTCAAACTCTTTCATAGCTCTTAACTTCGATGGTCGGCTTTCAAAGAATGCACACAGTCGTTGTTTCAAATCTTCCCACGACAAAGAGATGTATTCCGGTTTTGAGTGGAACCATCTCAAGCAGTGCCCTTCAAACTTTCCAATAGCCATAATCTTTATCACATCATCGTCCACTCCGTATGTATTCTTGATCAAATCGACTTTATCCACCCATTCTAATGCATCATCATTCATGCCAGAAAATATTGGCAATAACGCCGAAAGTTCCGCATGTGATAATCTGGAACCTTTTCGTTCTTCATTGTTCAGGTTAATAGCTTTTATCGTGGTGGCTATGATCTCTTCCATCGTCATCTGAACAGATTCTCTTTCCTCGTGTTGCGCCATTGTTTTCTTAAAGTAAATCTAATTTAATCTTAACGATCGTACCTTGCGTGTATTTCATATCCCACTTCTGAATTCTGTGGATGGGCGTTCAATTTCATAAAAATACTTTCTTTGTGTTTATACTGTATATTTCTTAAAATATCTAATTGAGACATAATCGGACCGCCATTTTTCTTCTTAACTAAATGCGTCCTTTCTTAACACATCATCAGATACATAATGGATACATAATCATTCTTGTTCATAACATATTATCAGCATAATCTTTTTCCAACTCAACAACCATCAATCTTAACTCCCTACTTTACCGACACTCTGTTCGTTGTTGTCATATTTATGCGTTGTTGTCACGTTTACATAAAATACTAAAAACTAAATTTGCCTACAGTATTATCATTTAACTACGCACCAAAAAATTATTTTCTTTAATAAAACACATTGTATTGTTTTATATTTTAATTTATTTGTATACTTATATTTTTATTTTTGAAATACCACCCTGTATGTTTTAGCACCGCAAACATTACGTGTAAACGTTTCTGTGTACTATTTTTTTTTTAATTGAATAAGCTATAGTAACAAATAAATTAGAAAAGAATGTGAAGGGTAGTTAGATAACAATAGACATTAATTTAATTAATTTATTATAAAACCAGCAAATGTGTGGAACGCCGTTTTGATTTTTATTTGCACGTTCTGATAAATCAATATTTAAATATCATACTTAAAACTAAAAAACTAAAATAAATCAACTTAATATTTATCTCTATTATTTCGTTTGTTTCTTATTTTTTTGTAGTTGGTTTTATAAAGTTTGAATTGAATTGAATTGAAAAAAAAAAATTAATAAACCAAGCAACTTTTTAACTAGGCGATGCTAACAGCGGTGTCGCTATAAGTAGAATGCGTAAACGCCTAAACCGGTTTGCGTAGGCCGCTGTTTGTTTGATTAATTTAAATTGCTTCATGTAAAAGTTTATTAAATAAAAGTTTGTATATAAGAGTTTGAATGAGAAAGGTAAAATTTTTATGAATGAGTTTTTATTAAACATCATCAAACTCATCATTTACTTCATCGTTACTGTTTCTTTTTAAGTGGGTTTAGATTTATGGTGTAACTTGTAGAAATAGCTAAACTGCTTGAATTTCTGCGAGAAAAGCAGTATATGATTACCCAGAGAAAAAAAATTAACAACATTACCGTGATTGCTTAATTATCAAATTTAGTTGGTGTCGTTGGAAAATTGTTTTGTGATTATTCAATGAAATTGCAAATCTATATATATAAAAATGTTATCTTGGTTTGTGTACGCTTCAAAAACTCAAAAAGTTCTGCATCGATTGAGTTGAAATTTTAATATGATATAAAATCCGCATCAAGGATTGTTTTTATCTATTTTCTTGCATCAGTCACATATCTGCGACCGCGAGAAAAGAGTTTTTTTTAACGATCAGCTGTGTATCAGTGACCGCGCCATCTGCCATAAGCGAGGAAAACACTCGCTGACAACCGTAATAGTAACGACGCAGTCACATGAGAAACAATTTCGTTCCCAATTATATTGTTTATTTACAAAAAAAATTGCATCTGATTCTGATTATTATACAATCTGAATTAAACATTCACTTAAATCAAGAATTTTTGATAGTGTTGTGATCGAACTGCGCCTTTCACCAAATCGTAAGTAGAGGTTATATTTTATATCAAAGATTGACAGTAAAAATATTATTAACTGACAGGCAAAATAAAAGGACTTATTATAATTCAAATGGATTTCTAACAGAAGTGAGTGGTTATATCTTTTTTATTACATCTAACACGTGGACGTAATTATATTATTTAGTAATTATATTATTTATTTTGGATTAACCTCACTTTTAATGTATATAATTATAATTACATTAAATGTCAACCATTCAATCACAATGTGCCACTGCGAAGCCTGGCATGGTACAGCTAGTACATTATATATTTTTTGTATGGTTCTTTTACCGTTTAAGGTTGTTACAGCAATGCAATTGTTGTATCTTAAATTTTTGTGAAAACAGTGGTTACTTATCACAAAGGAAAGAGCATTTTAACACGAGTGTTTACCACAATAACAGATGTAGCTTACCAAATTCATCATCACTTTCAGTGCTTTTACCAAAAGTAATTCTCCTACTTGCGATGGTTGTTCGTGAGCTGCTTTGTGTATCTTGATCTGTACTAGTATTTGGTCTAAATAAGAGAATAGGTATTTTCAAGTGTCTGATCTACATAATGACAATTTAGTAATTTACAATAAAAACAGTGTGGCCAGTTTACTACCTATCTGTTAAATTTGGCTGTGGTCTTATTTTGGACAAATTTCTTTTAGGAATAATAAACCAAAATCTATTTATTGTAATTTCTTCTGTTTGTCTACTTTGGCAATATTAAATCCCACTAATTTTAGCGGAGCTCTGGAAAAATTTTTAAATGCATATTTCTCAAACTCTTTTGTTCATGTAATTATGTATAAAATATGATATTATAAATTCCTGGATTGTGAGAAACCTGCAGTTTTTTACTTTAAAGGTTTACCATATCCCATTTCAGTAAGTATTTACATTCTGATTTTATAGGACAATAATTAAAGTTACTTTTCTTTTTTTTTATACTTACAAGATTTTTTCTACCACGTCTTATATAAGATGGTTGGCTTTTGAGGCGTGTTAAATTCTATCTGGTACTAAAGGTATTGAGTGAAATTTGTCCTCACTGCGGAATTTTTTTTAGGGTCGAGTAGTTTTGCTTAGAGCATTACCAATATGATTTTAGGCTGAATCCATCTTAAATCTGTCTTTCAAAATACAAATACACAAATTATGACTTTCGCTCTGGATGTATTTTAATTAAAGACTTTTGCATAAAGCAACAGTATGAGCTTTAACTTTATTCTCTTCAGAATGTTTTGAACATTTTAACTAATTTGATTTGTTCAAAAATATGTTTAAGTTGAAATTATAAAGATAATGTATCCGTAGAACTAGAGGTGGGCAATACAGCAGTTTATGCGTACTGATCCTTATATTTTTTCTATAAGATTGCATATAAAAATTTCGCAGATATTGCGCATCTCATGGTTGTCTCTGAATGTAAAGCTAACTTTTATAAAGAAACCGGGCAGTAAATGCTTGCCTGTTACCAGAATCATAGATTCTACAGTTCACAATCAAGCAAGTGCAACATGCATACTAGCATCTACAAAACCTACCGCAAACATAAGGAACTGTTAATATTACGAAACAAAACACCATTTTATAAGTAATTAGTAAAAAGTGTTATATTCTAAAGGAATAATTACTTATACACAATATCTCCTTAAAACTATTGCTTGCGTGCTTTCAAGAATATTATCTTATTGTGCCTTTTTATCTTAATTATGATTTTATTCTGTTAAAAATTAATAAAAAAGAACTATAAACTGTTAATTTTTTTAAGAAAACTGGTAGACTGCATTCGTTTTTTAATGCTTACTTTTTTATGTACACCTTCAAGTAGTGAACACTTCTTTAAAAAACTGGTGTGGTCACCACACGACTTTCTTATAAGGAATTGCTACATATTTTTTATTTTCAAATTGAAGAAAAACATCCAAGTAGAATATAGAGAATTTAGAAATCTTTTATAATATAGGTTTATAATTTTATTTGCTTAAAAGAAATAATAGTAAACGTACTGAGTACTACACCTTCGACAATTTTTATTTAATTTTTTTATCCTACCCACTTTGAAGTGATATCTACACGTTTGTATTGACTTCCAAGAATATATTAATTTTTTTGAAAATTTTTTCTATGATTTCATTAAGATATAACCGATTCAAGATTCAAAACTAGATTATATTTGGAATTCAATTTAAATTATAAATAAAATATCTAATAAACGGAAGAAACTGGAAAAATAATTCGAATAATTTACACACGTACAAAATTATATAAGAAAAACTATTAAATATAGCGGATACACCTACTTCCGGTTTCTTTATCAGACCCATCTTTTGATAAAACCGAGAGAATATAAAAATACTACTACAATAATTAAATTACTGTCTTTTCCTATTAGTTTTTATCTAACCGTAATTTTTCAGGTTATCTTAAACCTACATTTTGTATGTAATTCACGTAACTTGAATTGTAATTTTTGTTTGTGAAATTTTGTTACAAATATAATTACTAATCGTAAAAAGTGTTTACTCAAAACGTTTTTATCCCGATGCTTTATATTTTCCATATTACATCAAATAGATAAAGAAGGTACATATAATTTTTTTGTTTAATTTAATGATGTTTAGACAATTATAACGAATTAGTGACCGAAAGTGTTTTAAACCAATTAGTTAACATGACTTGGTTAAAACGACCACGGTGACGCAACCAGTTGCGTCATGGTTTTTTTGTTTGGTAACCAAAGCGAGTCACCAAGAATGCAACTAACAAATCACTAAGTATGAAATCGACAAGTCACTAAGAATCAGCTCATTGGGCACCGAGAAGGTGGCGTTACTGTATCATGTGCGTTGTAAAAGAGTGGTAAAAGCAAAGAAAATATTGTGGGTTCATCCATTTGTATCTGCTTGTCACATGTGTGGAGCGTTTCAAACTTTGTTTCTTGATTTAAGAAAATACTAAAACAATTTTTATAATTACGTGCAAATATCATTGACATTTAATGAAGTTTTAGGTTAAATAAAATCGTAATCTAAGTATTTGTTGATAAATTACGTTACATATAGGTTACACGTAAGTTTACATTTTAAAAAAACAAATCAATGAAATTTGTATTGAATTATAATCTGTAATTAATGCTTTCTTACTTTGTAGTGAGACGGTGCTTATCCTTGCAATTTATAGAAAATTAGTAAATAATTTAAGACATTACGCGAAGACTAGGAGCTTTGCAAGCTTATTCTACCAGCTGCTTGAAGTCGCGTAAGACAATATCCTCTTTGTAAGCACTCAACCGAAGCACCGATGGGTATAAAAGCAGACACTGCAGCTCCCCAAGTACCATTCAATTCCGAGAACCAGTGATTTCTAAACTTATCCTGAAACCGAACTATTATTATTAACCGACCTTAGTTGTTCTTACTGATTACCCATACTAATTTTTTTGCGACTTTAACTTGACCCGTTTGTAATTTTTATTGGCCGATTTATTTTGTACACCTTGTGTCGATAATTTTGTTTAATTGGTAAGTTACATTTTTGTTATTGTTTGTGTGCAAGAGAATATAACCTACCGAGGCTTTGTCTGGATTTAATTTCAACTAAACCTTTTGTTAGGAGTTGTATAACCGACTCATTGTAGCACTAAAAAGTCGTACAGCCTAAGAATAACCCTAGAATAACCACAAACGTGGTTTGATACGAAAGTTCTGAGCGAGTGCGCGAAGAGTCACGAATATCGAATTTTCATTCCAACCGAGTAACAGATCATACTTTCTATACGACCAGAAGATATGATGTGAATGTAAGATCAAATTTAAGCAAGTTTGAGTTATTTATATTATCACGAACAAAAACATTATTTTTATTACATTGTATTAACATTTATATGATTATACCGTTTGTACAATTATTGAAATTAAAAAAATAGTGTATTACATTTTTTATAAATTTTTGAATTGCAGGCATAGAAAAATGTAGCTTAATTACAAATCCCATACGTCAAAATTAAGACGTCAAATTCATATTTGAAAGTTTTGATATTCATAGGTACCTAGTTTTGTTTGATCAGTGTTAGAATATTCATTCTTTCTGGCAATCCATCCCGCACACATGCCAGGTAGAAAGGACTACATTCAGGTACTCTTATCGAACATGAAGTAGGTACAGGTATTAAACCTTACGTTTCTAGAAGAGTTATCACAATACAGCAATTGTTTAATAAAATTATCTAATAATTTTTTTGTGCTGCCAACATTGCAAACGTCAATATTCGTTCGTTAGTGTAGTTACGTGATGAACGAAAAAAGTTCTAGGGTGGCAAAATGAAAACTAGGAATCCACATAAAAGTAAGTGTTCAAAGTCAATTAATATATTAGAATGAGTATGCGACGGGTAGAAAAATCATTTTAAAAATCTTGAAACTCAGTTAAAATTGAAGAAAAACGATGTTAAAGTTAATGTCAAATCTGACAGATTTAGTAATAAATGTAGTACCAACATATTATATTTCTGTTGATTTTTTTTTATTTTTTCAAAAAAGAATGTAATTTTATAAAAGGCAACACAAAAAATAATGTACATTACTCTCGTCGAAAGAATCATAGCATAACTCACTCACATTTAACGCTCGGCCGTGCGGCCTCGCGTCGCATTAACGTTCGTTATGCTATTTTTTACTTTCGACTCTTGTTACGTAAACTACTATTAGTTTTTTTGTAAAAGGTTGAACTAATTGTTCTAAACTCGATAACATTCAATGTAAGCAATATCTATGACTCTTGTTAATTTGCGTGATTGTTGGCGAATAACGTTAAACAAGATTGAAATTGTTGTGCGTATTTTAGCCAAAAGGCAAGTAGGTATTTTGTAAATACTTTGTATTTGCGTTTTTTGGTGCATTAGCTGTGGCTCCACGCTTACATTCGGTGGGCTTTACTTTTGTGTTGCAATAGCCCACTAAACCATAAGTTCCATGTAGGTTTGATTAGCATTCTCAAATGTTCATTTCTAAAGCATTCAAATAGTACTTTGTGTATGAACTTCTAATAACATACCTAATTTAAAACGTATTCTATAAGAATGCGTATACAAGAAGGATAAAGTACTCTAATAGATTAAAGACACTCCTATAAAAATAATATATTTAATTTAAAAAAGAAGTGTTTATAGCAACTTTAGAATTGGCAGTTGATTGGAATCACTAAAGTATTAAAAATGTAGCATGCTAATGGCGTTTACATATTGATTCTATAACAATGCATATAGAAGAAGAATAAAGTATCCTAAAAGATTCCTTTAAGATCACTCCTATAGTCCTACTATATTGATAAAAAAATTAAATGTTTATAGCAGCTTGGACATGTATTGAAATTAAAGTATTACGACTAACATGATAACATTCTTTTAGCGTTTAAGCACTTCTAAAATTGGTTTATTTGAGATAAAGAAATATAATTTTTAATATCAGAAAAAACCGTTTGTGCAAGTTGCTAAATTGTAATAGGTAGTACCTAAACAAAAATAAATTCCTGTAGAGATTAAACGCCCACATCTCAATTTTGTTGATAAAAATATGTATGAATAAAGAACCTATGCATTCGCGTTTGATACTGTAAATGTAAATAAGTTACTTTGATTTCTGAGAATTGCGACGAGATATGTACCGAGTTTGATTTACCAGAAACGCTTCTAAGTAAGTATACGGTTACAGGTATACGCAGTATTCTACAACATATGAAAGTACTACATTGGCAGTATTTTTAAAGCATTCTAATGGAACGTAAAAACTTCTACCTTTGGCCTGCTAATAGTACTCTATAAACACTAACTGTGCAGCATTTTACAAAACCTATCTTTAAACATAAACTATTCTGCTGCCACAGGAAAGTTTTCAGTAATATCAATACTGCCTCTATGCTTCTAAAATTATTATTATGGAACCTATTTGGCTTTGTAGGGAGAGTACATTTAATAGATTATATACAACGTGTTTAGCATTTTATAACTTTATTATTTGTTCGTATTATAAAAGGATACTGTTGATAATTATTCTTCTAGTTTCTAGTTATTCGGTAGGTTTGTGTTGCACTGCCTAAGTTTAAAGTATCCCAATCTCTGCCTCTGTTCAAGTGCGGTTAGATCTTCATTCCAATTTTATCTTCTTTCTTTTCTGTTTCACTAATGGCAACAACGTTGTGAAGGATGATATGTTAAAAGTATTTTACGGTTCAATGCTTTGTATATATTTTGCTAATTTTAAACTTAGTTGGTAGTATTGGATTTCTTTCCCTCTTTCTTCCAGTTACATGCACATAGTCAGCACGTGTAAATTTAAATGTTCAGCAAAGTTTTTTAAAAAAATTATGGGCCATCCATTTATTTGATGGCATAAAATAAATAAAAATTCAATCGATCTTTGTAGGAAGAATCGCTGAAGTATGATGCACATTTACGTTTTGCGGATAGGTTTAATTTTCTCTCGTTATGCTTAGAATGTATAACTACTTACTAAATTTAAAAATGTACTACTACTTACCAAATTAGAGAATTCATTTTATACTATTTACTAAATTCGATTGTTTATTATTAATACTGAATTTGTAAGTCTCTTATATTCTTCGTTGTAAAATAATTTAGAAAAATATAATTTTTTTGACATTTACTATATCAGGCATAAGACAACAATGAAAAAGATACTAAAACCTTGCTTATCAAGTTTCTACTACCGCGTAACTTGATGGTTCAGTACACCCATCATTGAATTTTGTGAGCTGTAATATTGCATGTACGAATAGTACTTTTTTTTAGACGTTGAGTTAAAATAAATTTACATTTTGTTAGTTTCGTTGTGTTCTATTTGTTTTTATTTAGTGTTGTGAGATGAAAACAAGAGCTTGCAATTACTGTCTCGCTCTGGCGCTTTTTTAATTGATTAAAATCGACACATCGAAAACAGTCTAAGCTCTATAAGTTGTTTTATCTACACCACTCTTCAATATCAGAGACGCCGTTGTCTTTCTTTGCTGTAGATTAAGTTACAGATAAGTAATCGTACTTTAGCCAAGTGCACGTAACAAATTTTGGACGTCTTAACGTGTAAAGCTTGCTTTTACTGTAGCAAAAAACTGTAGCTTCTTAAATAATACGTATGCAGACTTTTTAGACTTTTTTTTGGCTCCTGGCCTCTATTTTAAAACCTTTCTTAAATTCTTATGTAAAACACGCTTTTGTTTCCTTTTATTCTTTTTTTAAAGTTAACTTTGGAATAATACATTTATTAGGTAAGTTGCGATTAAATGTTTGTTATACACTACAATAATTAAAACAGTGCAGCTATATGTTAAAATATAAGTGAAAATTTAGTATTACCGCCAACAAGAAATAATGGAAACAAATAGCATTTAGATTCAAAACACAAGCCAACTCTTCAAATTGCATAAATGCAATTAAAAAAAACATAAAATCAATTAAAACTAAAGACTAATGGTTCACTGTATTATAACTACAAACATTTATTTTTCTATCGTATTAGTAGCTATAATAGGAACCACGAAAGTTGCCGTTCACGCCATCAGTTTCTGAATCAATTTACGACTTTTGTTTAAAGATGTATCAAAGTTTAACACATGTTTATGATAATAATAATAATAATATAAATAATAATAATATATTTCATGTTAAATAATTTTACAAATCATACAATCGTCAAGGAAAAAAGGTATAGTTAAGTACAGAAATTTATACTTTTAGTATACAGTACTGTAAAAACAATTTGTAATTAAAAAAATTTTTATACGTTTTTGAAACTTTGCAGTAGTGAGTTTATCTTTAGGTCATTAGCTACACACCAATTATTTACTGCTGCTTTAGTTTGAGTCGTTAATCTGAAAATATCATTCAAGCTATGACTGTTTATGTATACTGTTGTATCGTCCGCATAAATAACACATTGAGAATTTGGTACATTAGTTTTTACAAAGTTTGATAGGTCATTAATATATATTAAGAAGAGTATAGGACCAAGTATTGATCCTTGCGGTACTCCACATTTAATTTCGCAAGTATTTGAAATAATTCCGTTTATAGAAACCACTTGTAATCTGTTGTTTAAATAAGAACTTATAAGATTTAGACTAATTTCATCAAAGTTGTACATTCTAAACTTATTAGTAAGTATTGAGTGCGATACACAATCAAAAGCACTAGACATATCAAAAAAGAGACCCATTGTAAAATCAAAATTTTCAAAATTCACAACAGTGCTCTTGGTTTTTCTGTAACCAAATTGATCTGTACAGAATAAGAGATTAGTTTCAAAATATTCATTAATCTGGTTATAAATAATTTTTTCGTACACTTTGGATAAGATTGGCAGCAGTGATATCGGGCGATAATTACAAATATCATCATCCCCAGTAAACACAAAATTGATAATGTTTAGTAACAGTTTCAAAACAAAAAATTTATGATTCACTCTTGTTTCAAACATAAAAGAAACCTAACTGCAATAAAATAGCTATAAGTTCATCCCTGTTTTTACTTATTTGAATCAGTATAGTTTCGGTATTTTAAATTCAAATCTGTTGCAAAATAAATGTTGCATTCGGTTTACGTTTTAAAAGCTTCGTTCTTGAACTGATACTAAATGATCAATAAATATATGATTTTCTTGTCTCAATAATGTACTTAAACAGTTTCAATAATATAATAATACATTTTCGAATGCACGTTTCAAATTTTATTCCACAATAAATATTTTGAAATACAATATCACATTGACTTTTTTAAATATTAAACTTTCTTTGATGTGGTCTTTTCACGGAAGTCTTGAAAACTGCATCAGTTACTGTTGGGTAGCAACTTTTAACCGCATCTGTAACATAGAAATAAATATTTCATTTATATACATACATAATCATAGAGTTACACAAAATTAATTACATTTTTTTAATCAAAAACAACACAAACTTAATGTAAATATAAATTTAGCAATCATAAGAAAGTTATAAAAACACTGTGAATACCTTTAGCTGTACATAATCGTATAGAAAACTTGAGGAATTGAACTGTAATTATAAATCCTAAAGTATCATCAGATTTACGCAATAATATACCTTAGCGCAACCATGTGTGTTAATTTACATTTTTTTAATACAAATTAAAACATGATACATAAAGAACAGAAATGATAATAATATTGATTACATTAATGGATTATAATAAAATATTTCGACTTATCGTTTATTGTTCCATTTTGTAATTGTAGATACACAGCATCACTTATCAAACTACAACCGAACAAGTGAAAAGATATCAATTTGCAGCGCAAGCGTTGACGACAGTAATCAAAAGTATAGCAACGACTAATGCTGACTAATCACAAAGTACTCGTTTTTACAAGAACGATTCCACTGTTTTGAAAATAATTCAATCTTATTTAATCGATCTTCAAACAATTCTAGTTATTCAAAAAATATTCGGTTTTAATAAATCAGTTTTTAGAGGTTTGCTGATTATGAGAAAAAAATTGCTAGTACTGAAACGGTTTAAAACTGATTGTGAAAAATCGGAACTTTTTCAATTTATTCACTGTCAGTTACATGTATATTATATAAAAATGGAACTAACACGAAACAACGTAATGAAACTATTGTTTTAATTTTGTGACTGTAACAGTTTCAATCCGTGTTTACTGGGTCGTTATCTTTTTGGAGTTTACTCCTTAAGAATCGATTTGCATATATAAGGGGCCCGGTATAAGAAAAATGTGAGCAGTAAAATCTATCGATGAATGACCTCGTTACGTTTTTGGTGCGCATCCTATGTCGCGCAACTTTCTAGTGTCGACATACTTATATTGCTGTTTTTATTATAAATATCAATAATTAATATTGTTATTGTGAAGTTTTAATCTTTATCATTGTGTTCCGCTAAAGTGAACTAAAAGTATTTTTAAATAACTATGGCAGAAAGAGGTGTAGATGATACTGCCGGAACATCTAACAAACACGTGGTTGCAAAGTACGTTATAATTCATGTATTATATGTATGAGCATGTGCAATTTGTATTTATTAAATATTTTAATAATTATCGATGTAGTTCATATAAATATATATTTGAGAACAACACATAAAATTAGATAATTAACCCAATATGAATTATCGAGCGCATCCACATAAAATAGAAAATTTCTAACCTAACCAAAAATTATTTTTTTTGTCGATGTCTATAAATTCTTCCAGGTTATTATGATTTATTTTATAAATAATTTTTAAATATTAACAATTCTAGTCAATAATTCGATAATATTATCAGAAAAATCGACAATATTTTTTCATTATAATAATGTTTTTATAAAATTTTCTTTCGAAAAGTTATTTTTTAGCTTATTTAAATAATTTTCATGTACTATTTATTATTGTACGTAAAAGATTTAGTGACATAATTATCTTTTTATAACCATTTTTGTTAATTATTAAGATAATATTATATTTAAATAAAAAATTAATTATAATAATTTTAAAAAAATGTTTATAAAAACATTTTTTCATCAATTTTCTTAAAGTTGGTAAATAAACTCTAGACTATCGAACTTAAGGAGTAAACTCCAGTCGTGCGTCGGAGCTGACACACACAATTTTTTTTTCTTTATAGGTATAACTTTAGCAATCTTTAAAGCGTTTGGAAAAATTCCCGATTCTAAGCTTAAATTTATTAGTGTTGTAAGTGGCGTTACAATTAAATTTTTATGTTTTTTAATAAAGTATGACGACATTTCATAATACTCACTCGATTTACTATTTTTCATCGATTTTATGGTATCTCTAACCTGTACTTGCGACACTTTTTGAAAAGAAGCTCTATGTTTGTTTATTATATTCCACATTGTTTTGTTGGGATTTAAAGCATTACGTTTGTTTGATAGTTTTTCTGTACATTGAACGATAATGATTTCTTATGTCATAAAGATATTGATGTTTATACTTTTTATATAAATCACTCAAAAGAATGAACTTATCCTTTAACTGTAATAATGTGCTATCCAATCGTAATATTGATTTTTTAAAGTTGGTATTCACATTTTTTTTGGAAAAGACTTGTTATAAGTATCGTTAATGTTATTTAAAAAAGTATCAAACTTATAATTTACATCTAAAGGTTTATTATATAAATAATCTAAGTTATAGGCACTTACAAGATTATAGAATTTACAGTGTCCTTCTTGAGAGAAAATTCGTATTTGCTTTTTTTCATTTTTGCTTTTGGTTTCTCTTGGTCTATTGCACAACTATTATTTGACTTAAATGATCTGTTATGTGGGTTTCTAAAGACGTTGTTTCATAATTTATGATGTTAAAATTAACAAAAATATTGTCAAAGCAATTTTCTTTTCTAGATGGTGTAAATATCGTCTGTTTAAAACCATACGTAGCGCACAAGTTACATAGTAATATTGATTTGGAGTCTTCTGTATTAAAATGAACGTTAAAATCACCACATAATATCACTTTTTTAAACATTTTTGTTTTTTCTAAAAATTCTTTTATATTGTTAATGAACAAATTAAAATCTCCATTCGGTGACCTGTATATTGTAATTATCAACAAACTAAGCTCTGTATATAACACTGTAGTCATTTCACAATGATATTCTAAGGACAATTCATCAATGATTTGTATTTGTTTTGTTGAACCACTTTGATGCACTAACATTAACACACCCCCATTACGTCTAGATATTCTGGCATAATAATTTACTAAATTTAAATGTCCAATTCTTAGGCCACTTTTTAGTCCAGTATCAATCATCCAATGTTCAGTAATGCACAACACATTTAAGTCCAGTAAATGTTATTGTATAAATAACTCTAATTCATTAATTTTGTTACGTAAACGTAAATAGCAGTACAGTGGATTTGTCGTAAATTCTTATATACTTTTGTAAGTGACAAAGCGTTTGGTTTAGAAGTAAATATGATGTGATATAGAAGAAACAATCTGTTTTACAAAAAGAAATTTACTATATATTATCTAGAGGACGACGGAACATACAATATATATATAATATTTTATCAAAGTTATAAAGAATATTTAACAGGCTATTAAATGTTCATATAAATTTATGAAAAAGTATTGTGAAGACATGTTGCGTACTGCAAAGATAGATTTTCATATGGTGATACACTGCAAATTATAAGTTTTAAACGTAACATAAAAAGACGCCGAGATTTAGCTCACCTCACCTCACCTCCAAATACGTTCATAACTTTTTTGCTTATATTTTTGGTCAAGATTTGAACACACATCTGCAGATGTGTTCCATAGAGAGGGTTTATTTTCAATCTCTTTAATAAATATTTCGTTATCGAAACTCATGCTACGATGTGGTGTCGGTACTTAAACAAGCAACTGAAAACATCAACAACGTCTAATCCGTTCCGCAGTTTACTGCATATTGATTACGCGACTGGTGACCTAGTGAATGATTTGCCATACACCGCTATACATATTACTGGTGACGCAACCAGGACAATAACGTCACCAAACCAATTGACGCTACACAATCTACATGGTAACGCATCCAAACAGTCACCAGGTGAATTAGTCTCGTATATGACTGCATACATTTTTTACTGGTAACGGAACCGGTTGCGTCACTGTAGTGACCTAATGAGATATATCGCTAAAACCATCTGGTTAACCAAAAATGAACTATTTGATTAATTAAATAATTATCTTAAACCAATTACCAAAAATCAATATTGTCACCCCTCAAGTAATACTATCATTAATAATTATTTTCTAAAATTTGTTTTGGATTATATGAAATTTCCATAAATTAAATTTCTAATTGTTTTTATTATAATAATTTTTGATCGTTTAAATTAAATAATTTTATACTAAAATATGCAATGTTGTATTATTATTGCCGTTTTTCATTACAATATTTTAATGTTTTATTAAAATATGAACATTGGTTAACGGAATTTTAATAATCAATTTTTAGAGTTTTACTATGCTACAAGTACATATTTAAAAAATTATTATTTAATTTACAATGACAAGTAATAGTTGATTGCTTGTAAACATTTTACAATTATAAATTAATTTAAAAAATATCAATGAACTTTTCAACAAATTACTTTTTTAAGTTCTTATAAAATAATCATGTCAATATTTTTTTATATTATTTATGTACTATCTCAGTTTAGTATTATTAATTGTTGAGCAACTATTTCTTGCAGTAATACAACTGTATTTTAGTACGGTATTTAAACTATTATGTAAAAAAGTATATAAAAGAACATACTTTAATGCATGTACCTTAATTAAATAAATTACATTGTCTTAAGTTACAAACAAACATAAATATATTTTTATAAAACTTGCTACTTTTATATGTTACAAAAAGTTTGTTTTTTATATTTTCAATTTGAAATTGATTTTGTTTTTTCATTACTCTAAGGAATTTAAATTTTTGATACTAAACTAAATACTTTTTTATATACTATACATATATTTATTTTTTATTTATCTCTTATCAATCAGGTTTTGAATTAATTTATATATTTTTTGTTTGTTTTTTTACACATTTTAACAACAAAATATAATATCTATCTATAAGTTTCTTACTTGAAAGTGAATTTATACGAAAAAGAGTATAAATCCAGTCTCTAGAGAAATAACTTTTTCCGATCTACATTTCAGTTTTTGGTTGTACAAAAAAAGTTAAGATGAGCTGCTTTTACAAATTATTTACGATTTATTACACTTTATAAAGTTTTAAATTATAATCACTCCGTTTTAACAATATACGTTAGTATAGATCAATAAAATTAAAATTTGTTAGGTAACTTTTAAAATTCAAAATATCGAAATTTACTTGAATATAAAAAAAACTTATATAATAAATTACATACGTTTTTAAAAGTAATTTGGTCGTTAATGTAAAAAGTTTGTCGTGTCTGCACCTTGTCAATCGCTTAAAAATAAATTAATTTTTTTTCATTATATTATTACATTATGTATAATGCTGTTAAAATAAACGATCAAAGTTTGACGAAGAATTATTAATGCTAAAAGTCAACGCAAACTTGTTTAAAAGTATTTTAAATTTAAATTCTATAAGAATTGTTTAATTTGCTACTACCATGTTTTTTTTTAATTTTACAAAACTTAACTAACAATCTAATATCTATAATATTAAGTTGAATATTTTTGTTACGTATACAATTATTTGTAATGTTCTTCATTTTATTAAACAATTATAGCAATTTATTAGAACTATTTATCTAAACATATTTATTCAAAGCCCTTTGCATATGTTGCATCATTTTAAGAAAATTTCACAATGATGATTGGTGTTATCTAATATAATTTAGTGAGTTGTATTATTATATAAATAGTTATATTATATTTTGTTATGTTGTGTTTTAGTAATGGTAAAGTAAGTTATAATAAATAAACGTGTATTAATTTAAATCATTTTTTAGTACAGTGACATCTGTATTTTTGTTCTTATATTATAATTTATCATTATTGCTGAAGTTAACGTACATTAGAAACTTACATTTGTTGTTAATTTACATTAACGCTAGTTAACTAGTTATCTGTTAATACTTATTGAATTGGGGTTGTAACAATTATAGATACATTTTTCAATATCGCGTTTTAATTTAAATTATTTAAATTTAAAAATTATTATATAAACATTTAATAATATTTATTTAACGGCTCAAATATAACATCATCCTATATTATTTTCTGTATTAATAAAAAAAGTAACATTTTAGTGGAGTAAAGTGTAATTCATTATTATTAATAAGAGTTTGTAAGTGTAGTTACTGCTTACATGTATAATAAAATTCTAATTTTTTAACAATGAAATATTTGGAAGTCAATTTGATTTTCTGTTCAAATATTACCTTCGTACTTTTCATACAAAACAAAATACAACTACAATAGTTTTGTGGAATTTACTATTTTAATCCGATTATGGTCATAAACATCGTTGCAACTTCTTTGTACCTGGGGGCTGCTGGTGTACTCGAATATTTTTTTTTTTTGAATTTCAACCTTATTGACACATGAAAATTAACTTTTTTAGAACAAATTTAATTTCCTTTCTCAAATTACGGGATTATGTCATAATTTGGAATGCAGGTCGATACAAAATCGTATTGATAATAGTTGATATTATTGCCGTAAATCGATAAAAAATCTAAATCTTTTGTACATATGCGTTTAGGAGGTTAAATAGAAATTATTAATAAATGCGATAACATCTTAATTTTGAATGTAAAAACGTTTTTGGCTCTTTAGGGCGAATTACTACATATCATTCTATATTAAAATCACAAAGTTTTCGCTTCATCTGTTATGGTACATGAGTAATTTAAGAAGTAATTTTGCATTTTTCTGCGGTAAAACATCAACCCGCAGTGTATCAACCGGGTACGAAACACAAGCCTTAACAAAAATTAAATTAAACAAAATGGAATAAATACTTAGAAACGCTTTGTGGCAAGTATACATTTAAAATTCTGTTGTACTACTAATTTTATATTGTTTTATAAACTTTTTCCAATTGTTTACTAATTTATGGAGTTCCAAGAACATATTTGATATAATATAAAAAGCTAATATCTATAAAGTATTTACTAATGAGACATTGATTTATAATTTATAAAAAATTTTACAATAATCAAATATTGTATTTGCTAAATCAAAAATTTTAAACATTTTTTAATGTTATAGTTTCTTTATTTTTATTTGATGCGCAACGACAATAATAAGTTGAATTGATTCATAAAACCACTTACTCTAAAATAGTATATTAAAACACAAGTTACAAAATGAACGTGCTTCAATCACGAGACCGGGTTTTATACACGAGCCGCGCAGCGGCGAGTGATTGAAACGTAATCCATGACGTGTGCTTTATACTATTTTCTCTACTTCGATACAATATTTAATATTTTTCGAATAATTTTAATTTTAAAAGAAGATTGGGAAATTTTTATATTTTATTGGATTGGCAACACTTACACTTTGACATATTGAAATATATAAGTTAACCTAAAATCTCATACAAAATACCTCTTTATACCTTTATAAGTAAATACTTTGAATTAATAGGACGTTTTTATTTTATCTTGGCAAAATAATTTTGATTTCTTTTTCATGTAACGTCAACTTAGGATGTAGAGACACCAACTTTGAAAAAACTAACATTACTAAAATTCGTGTAAGAATTTGCTTATTCTTACACGGATTTTAGTATAAGAATCTTTAATTCTCATGTCAAAATAAAGAACATTTATTAACTAATAATTTATCATGGATACGTAAGATCTTAGTCTACATTTTTCTACAACTAACAGTTAATACGGGCATATTGTATGGTTATTAGATGTTAATGAAGGTTGTGCATTTCTTTTGAGCGATTTCATTTCCGTATAAGTTATTTCCGTACAAGTTAAAGCCAGTACCGTTCAAGATAATAAATTAAAAAAACCACAGTTACAAAATTTAGAAACAAAATCATTTAAGGCCGTATGTATGCTATTGCATTACTTTCGACGATACCTACAGAGTAAAAAAATGAGTTTATAAATGAAATACTTTAGATTATGCTCGCAAACGATGGTATTTAGTAGTAACTTTCTCGTGATTAAATGTAAACCTATGTTTAAAAACTAATTTTAAAGTAATTAAAACAAATCAAAACACCTAGTTTGCAACTAATTACTAGTTTTAATTTCTTGCGAATTTTCTTTTGATGAGAACGAAACGTCAACAGTAATAATCTATCAGATTTCTGCTTGTGCAGTGTTAAAACGGTGTTACGATTATTAGGATTTTTAATCAGAAACTACTAGAAAAGTTACTCAATTTGCAATAATAAAATAAACAAATTAATTTAAAGATCAGTATTTATTAATAATAAAGATAAAGACTAATTGTCTTTTCGTATTTATGTAGAGTTTCAAGATGATAAGATGTTTTTTTCTGAATACGTCTGATACGTGTACGCTAGTGTTTAAGTTTATATTCATGCGTAATTGCAACTAAAAAGTTTTAGCAAAAATTCAAGTCTTACTTGAAAAAATTACAAAAAGTTTTGATTTTTTTTTTGGAAATATGGTTCTCGAAAACTATTAGAAATATCGGAAATTAAAAAAAGATTCTTAAAAAGGAAAAATTCTAAAAAAAGTTTTACTTCAGGGACTCTACCACCAATATTTATAATTTTAATTAAGCGTTAAAAATAGGTTTTAATACAGGTCACGTGCCATCCGCGCTTATCTGACTTTGACAAAAAATGTATCTTTCGCTTGTTTATAATTGGCTGTGTATCTGAGATACATAAGTTAAGCCTTAGAGCATAACAAGCGGGCGCTATAATAATACTCGTTATTATTAATTATTAAATAAAAATACAACAGTTTGAACATTTTAATGCTAAATTAATGTACATTTTCATGTCAGTCTTTTAAATCTTTAAGATTGAAAACACGATTAGATAATGTTTTATTAAATATAAAATTACCTCTTCCATGTGATAAACTTTAACGTTTTTATTAAACGAGCAGATCTTATTTACTTCATATGTGTCAGCTTCAGCAATCATTTGTGATATCTTGTTCTTAGACGTCATACTTTCCTTCTGCAACTATATCACTTTTTTATGTTCCATGTTTTTCAATGAATCTGCAGCAGCATTCTCTAAAAGAGTTGCTGATATACGACGTAAACAATGTTTCGTCTACTCTTTAGCATTAATATAACCTAGAAAACTACATCGCCCATTTCAATAACACATAAAAAACACGGAGTTTTAGTCCTGAGGGACGGAACGCAGCATATATTCTATATATTTACAGGGCGTTTATTTTATTTTTTTTCACGATAGTGAAACTTGTTAAACCGCCAGTTTTCGTTTGTTTAATTTTAATTAGTAGAACTGCTCTATCAGCTATATTATCTACCGTTAACTTTACAAGCTCATTTCTTAATTCTTTAAAAATTCCTATCACTTATACAAGCGTATTCTTTTGAATTTTGTTTCAGTAAAACCTCTAACCAGTTGTAGTTTGCTGAGTTCTTATCAACTAATAATGTTGATTTCAACAAAGAGTACTTTAGACCATAAAAGAAACACAAAACCATTGAAACATAATCTTAGTCATAAAATATTGCGCATGAATGTGATTAAGTTATAAACTTTCGACAAAAGTAACGTACATTATTTTACATTTATTTTTTTTCAATTTAAAAAACCTTTTAAATAAGCCAAAATATAATGTTGGTATTGCTAAATCTGTCAAATTTGACATTAACTATGATTTTCCCAATTTTAACAGAAGAAGATTTTTTAAATGACTAATAAAAAATTAATTTTTTTAAATTTTTTCCATGGAGATCGTTTCTAAAGTCTTTAAAAAGCTGGTGTGGTCACCACACGACTTTCCTATGTACACGTTTCTATTGACTCGATTTTATTAAGATATAACCGAAGTATGGCAAATTGAACTTATGTTGTCATATCAACTAACCCTTATATTTGTGCGCCTCGATATTGCTTTCCCCTTTAGTAAATCAGTAAAAATTATTTTTACGTATTTTGCTTTTCCTTCTAAAAAAAATTGTAGCAGACAGGATTCGAACCTAGATTATATATGAAATTCGTTTTAAATTATAAATTAAATATTTAATAAACTATTAATGTTAGAAAAAAAATTTATTTAAACAAATTGAAGAATTATCTCTTAAGAAACTGTAAAAATAATTTGAATAATTTACATACGTACAAAATTATATAAGAAAAACTGTTCAAAATGACGGATACACCCACTTCCGGTTTCTTTATCAAACCCATCTTGATAGAACTGAGAATATAAAAAGCCGGCTTTATACCGAATTTCAAATTTTCTAGGACTTTTGGTTCGAGAGTTATCGTAGGTGCATCGTTACACACACACAGACACTCAAAGTTTGTTTGTCAAAAATTTTAATTCAGGAGACCATTAAACGTGAAATTATGCAAACAAAATGTTTTGAAAAAAAATTGCGATCGCTATACTTTCTTTATAGGAAAGTAAAAAGATATTTAAAAATACAAAAATCTCAGGTGGTTAGTTTAAACATTATTAAGGTTTCTATGTTGATTTCCAACTTGAAAAAATAACTTATTCAACAAAAGTATAAATAATTGAAAAATTATAGGAAATTTTGTTTTTTTAACGAATTATTGTTTATTGTTTAAATACTACCTATACCTTTTTAATTTATTGATATTTATATAAATTTAATAAAATATTACAAAATTGCATTTGTTGACAAAACTATAATGCAATTTTTATAAGTATTTATGCATATTCTGTATTACATTATAGTTTTATATAAAATAATCAGATTGCAATGTTGCTAGCTGTTTAGAAATTTTGATAGCTTATACTTAATAAAAATGTATATTCAGAAAATAATCATAAGCACTTTGTATTTAAGTTATAACAAATAAGATAAATATTACAGAAATAATCAATGTGCAAATCACTTGTTTATATATTAAAAAGATACATATTTAAAAGCACTTAATCATCGTTATTTTCATCTTTGTAATCGACTTCTTATATGCTCTTATAGTATAATTTTCTTAAGAAACAAATTTGCTAAACTAGAATACATTTGTTTCGTTAATAATTTTTTTTATCGCAACATTCAACAGCTATTAAAGTAATTAACTTTATTTTTATTATTAAAAAAATTAAAACAGTCTTTAGTTTAAAACAATAGTATTAAAACAAGCGCTTTTTTAAGTGAGATTCTTATATTTACTTTTTTAGTTTGTAAAGCTCCTTTCTTAAGAATAACGCCCATTAATTACAAATTATTTTTAAAACATTTACAAGTTTACCTTACTTGCTTTATCAGTCACGTCTACGTTTTATTCTGTTGCAGCTTATAAGAACAATGTTTAGATACCAACATCGAATTTGTCAAAAGAACATGACGACACTGTTAACGATTAAGGCTTTGAAATGAATAAATTTCTTTAATGCAAAAACAGCAAATGTAGATAATTGGTATTTTCTAAGTTATCCGGGTCAACTTTTTTAGTCGATTGTTTGTTAATGCTTATATTAACGCACAATAATGTATGAAAAGTAGACCGGTAGTAACCCTTATTACCGGTCTACTTTGAAATCAACGAATTTCTAATACTGCATGATTTTTTTCTAATTAATGAAATTGTGGAGTTAAATTAAGAATTGTATAAGGTTATATAAATTGTAATAGTTGAAATTTTTAAATAAAAAGTAAACTGAAAAATTTACCTGTGCATTATTATAATTGACAACTTAAAATATGCTGTTTACAATAATCGTGGGTTAAGTAGTCCGGTTACTAAAATGAAAACAAAATTAGTTGGTTTGGAGACACAAAGAACTTAAACTAAGGTAACAAATTAAGGGTGTACATCAACTGATGATTACGAACACACAAACTGTCTTTTGAGGTTTATCGATATAAGACATTTAGTTGCTGTTTCCAAACATGCTTTATGTTAAAGCTATGACAACAATCATAAACAAATTTTCGTTTATTACAATAAATAAGAACGTAAATTTTGTGCAAAACAATTTTATCATTGTCACGATACTTGCTTACATATCAAAAATATTACGTATTTATAAATTTTAGACTAACTAAAAACATTTAAAAATTGTTATTTTTATCAAAATTATCTTCTTTATTTAAAAATCCAATCTTCTTATGTTCTCCCTATTTGCAATACATTGCTGTCTATGCTTTGCTAAACACGGTATCGATTCGTGTGTGTTTATTTTAAAACTATAATGTGACACATGTTATGATCGACATCATCAGAAATATACATACATTATCGACAAACGATTATACATCTCGCGTCAGCTCTGAGTGGTACCAGAATCTTTTTTTAGATTGCAATGTACAAAAGTAACGCCGTAATATGAATAGATAAATATGTCTTGAATATATAAGTAAGTAAACTAGCTTCTTGTGTCTCTTTAAATCATCAGGTGGTAACGACAACACTATACTACAATATCGTTGCATTCTTTGTACTCAAACCCAATTGTCGTTAGAATGTGTATATGATATCTGGTTTACCGTTGTAATTAACTTTCACTTACAATTAAGTAAATCAAACAAAAAATTTAATTATTAAAACTTTCTTATATACAAAAATAAATGTATTCAAATTACTACTGTTTTTTACCGTAGATTTTTAATGTTTCCTGGTCAGTTTAGAGTTTTATTTGTAATAACAAAATTTGTTATTTATAAACTATTTTTAAGTGTATAGACACCTACTTTACTTGCTTTATAAATCATTCTGATCTCCCACTTTTGATAATGTTTTGGTGTGTGATTTCCTTGGATTTTCTGGTCATACTGATCATTACATAACACTAAAAAAATGTAGTAATCATAGATATTTTTAAAACTAACTATAATCAAATTGAAATTTATGTGGCGTTAAGGTACCTATTAAAGAAAGTAAAACTATAACAATAAATGGTGACATTAAGGTTATGTAGCATAATAATATAATAATAATAATAATGTTTATTGGCCTTAACAAAATACATTTTGCGTGGTCAATAGGATGCAATCAGCAAAGCTGGTTTTCATTGCATCCCATTTTACATATAGATTTCTTTGCTACAATAATTTATTTTTTAATTTTAACTTAAAATTATATAATGAGCTGGTGTTCAATATTGTGTAATACTTATTGAACAAAAATGCGCCTAAGTATTGAAAGAAACCTTTGAATTTTTTACAGTGGTGCTTAGGGATGCGCGCGGTTCGTTTTCTTTGCCCATGTTCACGTTTCATAAAGTTGATGGTACAATATAAGTAGGCTGGTGTTTTTGACATAAGAATTTTATATAGAAGTGTCAGAAATAACATTATATATCTATCACTTATTCTACGTATTTTGAGTTTATTATAATATAGGGTAACATGATTATGCTTAGGTATAAAAAAAGAAAACCTGAGACAGTTGTTTTGAACAACTTGCAACTTGTTTTTAAACTCATTTGTCAAGTGACCGTAGTATGTTATTAATCCATACTCAATTGAGCTGAGGACTAAACTGCATGTTAAGTTATATTTAATATGTGCAGGTAAGTAATTTTTAAATTCGCATAAAAGTTTTAATTTGCTATAGTTCAATCGACATTTTGATATTACATGCTCAGCAAAAGTAAGGTCTTGATCAATTATGATTCCCAATATTTTAACCGACTCCGAAATTGTTAACTCCTGTCTCTCTATGATGATACTGGATCTAATGGTATCATAACATTTTTTTCTAACCGATGCTTTGCCGATACAAAGAACTTTGGTCTTTTCTCCGTTTAAAGTTAAACCGTTTTCATCCGACATTGTGATCATTCTTTGAAGATTGTCATTCATTTCCTCAATAGCTTCGTTGAAATTTGAAACCGATGAGTGTATATATAATTGCGTATCATCAGCATACATACTGATTTTGCAATTTTTTGTAAGTGTTTTGTCAAATTCTGCGGTGTATATAATAAACAAAAGTGGCTCTATAATACTGCCTTGCGGTACACCATTGTCGTTAGGTATTATGTCTGAACATATTGATTTATTGTTCAACAAAAGTTTTACAAATTGCTTTCTGTTCTGCAAGTATGATTCTAGCCAGGCTAAGGCTTAAGTTGAAAATCCGTAATAGTGTAGTTTTGCAACAAGTAAGGGTCTATTTAAAACATCGAAAGCTTTCGAGTAATCAAGTGCAGCAAATATAGTAACTTCATTATTATCCCAAGCGTTTGTAAAGTCGTTGATAATTTTTAGAATATTGGTATTTGTACTGTGCCTAGGTCTGAAGCCGGACTGGAAAAAGGGTAAAATGTTGTTTTTTTCAACAAAATCTGAAATTTGCTTGTAAATCCACTTTTCAAGGACTTTGCGTACAACTGGTAAAATAGATATCGGCCTTAATAAACTATAGTCATCTGCTTGATTAACTTTAGGAAGCGGTATAATACACGCAGTTTACCACTTGTCTGGAAATGTACTTGTATCAATAGAGAAATTTATTATATGTGTGATAATATCTGCACACAATTGGCCAGCTAATTTCAACATAACGATACTAATGTTATCGTTCCCTACAGCACTGGATTTGAAAGAGTTAATTATTTTATTTACTTCCGTACTAGACATGTGCTTGAATTTTAACTTTTCTGTAATGTTATCGTAGCTGTTTTTATAATAGTAGTCAATTTTATTATATGGAATGTTTTTAAAGGGAAGAGCTTTAACAAAGTGGTTGTTTATCTTATTAAGATTGGTAATATTTAATGATATGGTTTTTTGAGTTCGTTTGTGCACCGAGTTTTGTTTAAAGAAACACCACAATAGTTGTTTTTTATTTCATTAATTTGATGATTGAAGAAGGCTTTCCTTTCGTGTTTTATTGCCGTAGTTACAAAATTTCGCATTTCCTTATAGGCTGCGAGATCAGCCTGCAGCCCGAAATTTTTGTATTTATTATGAATTTTGTTTCTTTCTTTAATCATAATTTGAATAACTGGTGTTATGTACGGGGGCCTCCGGTTTTTTGGGGTAAACGTTACTATAGGGGCGTGTAAGTCAAATAGGTAAGCTTCGTTGAAAAAATGAATTTTATCGTCTATTTGAGGAATGGTCACGATATCATACCATGGGAAATTATTGACGTCTTCCATAAAAGCATTCCGGTTAAAATGCCGAAATGATCTGCATGTGATTTGCCTGTGTTGGGAGATTATGTGAGATATATCAAGAGTACACGACGTTAACATATGATCACTTATGTTAACGTCTTCACAAACGGCATTCGAGCTTGCCAAATTATGTGACACACAGATAATATCTAGTAGTGACTTAGATGTAGTACTGATTCTCGTAGGTTTCTTCACTAATTGCTTAAGGGCAAATACTGAAAAAATGTTCTCTAATTTAAATGCGTCATTATTATTATTCAGAAAGTTTATGTTCAAGTTGCCCATAATAATAACCTGAGGAGCAACGTAAGCCAAAATGTTTTCAAAGTCTTGAAAACATTTACAACATAAATCTGGTGGCCGATAAAATACACCAATACCATAAGTTATTTTCTTGATGTTTACTTTGATGAAAAGATGTTCGAGTTTAGTCGCGCTGGTGTACTCAATTATCATGACCTTATACCTGAGGTTGCATGAAATGTACATTGCCAAACCGCCTCCCCTGGTTGTACGATCTGCTCGAACTAAATTGAAGTTAGTTACAGCCAGCAAATTATCAAGAACTTTGGGATCTAACCAGGTTTCTGAGATGGCAAAAATGCTAAAATTATTAGTTGCTAATAAAGAGGGCACTTCGCTAAAGGATGATAATAGGGACCTTATATTGATATGCTCTACTCTGAAATCTGACCCCGAGATATATGAACTATTATCTATTTGGGAACAGTGTTCATCACATGTTAGTTTAATTGAGTCATTTACAAGTTTTTTGAATTGAGATTATTACTAGGCTTATGTTTCATTGTATCAATTCCGAACACATTTTGTTTTAATGTGTTAAGCATTTGTGTGTATGCAGTGCAATTATTGCGATCCCACGCCGCAAGATTGAAGTTACATTCAATTTTTTTCACATTATTGTAGTAAACACAATTTGAGCATTTATATTTGTGTACGTCCTTTACTTTACAGTCGCGTACACCATGGAATTCTGCACAGAGTGGACAAACAAGGGAATTTTTACGTGGACAGTTTGCTGACGTGTGGTTGAACCCGTTGCACGTAAAACATCTTTTAAGTTCCATACCATCATAGATTGAGCATCCGTCAAAGCCAATTAAAATATGTCCAGCCTAAAACAGTTTATTGTACAGTACCGCATCAGTATTTACAATCACCTGAAATATTTTGGAGTTTTTCTTCACCGGCGAAACAGGCAAAATATCACATTTTGTGTCTTCTGAAAAGTATTCACTATTTTGTAATTTCAAGTACTGAATAATAACTTCTATCTATATCTAGTTCTTCTGTTAAGCCAACAAAGTGTAACTTAATAGGAGTTGGATTGAGCTGCTTTAGTTGATAATTCTCAGAGAGATTTTTTTCGGCCTCTTTTAGTAACTTAGCCGATTGTTTGCTGTCTGCACAGCTGACAACTATTCCGCCTTTTTTGGTCGTCTTGACTTGTTTAACTTCGATTTTCAAGACAATTAAGTTAACCTTGCTAAGAACATCGGACTTGGTTGTGTCAGAATCTTGTTTGTCATCTTTGGGTTTTATTAGAACTTTTGTTTGAGGAGCTGCAGCAGCGATATTTGCATAAGAGCGTTTACTATTAGAAAGATCCACCTTGTTAGCAGTTGCGGTAAATTCATTCATTTTATTGGCAATAGCTCAGAGAGCCTCTTCTTTTAAAACGCTCAAAGTTGATGTTAAATCAGAAATAAGTAGCGACTTCATCTCATTGAGTTTAAGATTAACTTCATTTATTAATGCCTCAGAAAGACAGTGAAATTGCTGATTGCGATCAACAAAATCGTGCGTACGCAGTCTTTACAACGCCATGTAAGACCGGGATGGTTTCTGAGATAGTTCACTAGTTCAACAGGTAATTCAACACAGGAAAAATGATACGGTTTATTACAAGGCCCTGAACAATTAAGACCTGGTGTTCTTGATGTGAAGTTTTCAGCACACTTAGAACGCGGAGGCGGCATTTTTATATGCAAACAGAGTAGCACCTTGAATTATAAGAATTTAATTTACAAATCAAATCTTTTTTTCTCTATAGGTACTGTTGAAACTAATGCAACAGCATTCACACGGTGCTAAATAATTTCGTTTTTAAATTTTAAAATTTTGCTGCATGAAATATTTGTACACGTCTTTTAAATTATGTTTTCATAATTCATTATTCTGGACGGTAATAGCTTTGACTTGTACGGAAATGACTTTAATCTGTACGTAAATGAAATTGGTGAAACACAATGTACAATGTTGTATAATCGCAAATAAACATACAATGTATAATAGTATTATCTATTAGTCAAAGAAAAAAGAGGTTTACCGAACACTTTTGTTTTATCAAAATTTAGTGTGTCTTTGTTTCTACCGTTAACTGAAGAAATGTATAAAGACTCGCAAGGCTTATGTTAAAAATCGTAGTCACCGCAGGATCCAAGATACAGGGGGCGCCATCGTATATTTGGGATCCCAGATTTCAGTTCATTGGTGTTTGCATCGTACGTATGCGCATCGAGCAATGGCTTCGCTTAGTCATACCGCTTTTTGCAGTTTAGATGACGATGATTTAACAAACGATTTAAATACATCGTGTTTACTCAAACATGTATACCAAGAGATACCATTGATGATAGGAATTCTAGTTCATTTTTTATTAATTAGGGGACCAATTTGGAATGTATCGGTGTGCTGCACCTAATAAAAAAAAACTAAACGTCGTTTCAAATTAACAATTTTATTGAAAATGGATGTAATCTTAACTAGCAAATCAAGTTAAAAAGTTTTAATTGAACGGAAAACTGATTTCCATAATCCATATTGTTCATAACATCTTTAGTAGTAAAGATGTTATCTTTTGTTAGAAGGTTGCTTATTTTATCTGTGCAGTACAGTACAGTAAATAAACAGTGCTAGTGGAAAGCGGTACATCATCCTTTACTTTTGGATTTTTTGCTTCATATTCATTTTGTTGTAAGCAGTTCAACAGTGTTTTTTTTTCTTTTGGTAGATTTTTGTTATCCGACATTCCTATAGCTTTTTTTGCAAAAAAAAGTAGAATTCAATTTTTTTAAATAGGTACTTTAGTTATAAAATGCTTCATTTAAAGATTGGCTATAACTAAAAAGAGTGGTGAACTCACAGCCGCTCTTTTCGGTTTAAATAAGTTGTCATAACTGAAGTAATATATTTTAGAGAGAGATTGACACACAGAAGTACTTCTTAACTAATTTTATCTTTAAGTAGAAGCAACACTTTTTTGACTGGGATTTTAACAAAGAGAGACATTACGTCAAAACTGACCACAATATCTTCTTGCTTACAAGATCTGTAGACTTTTTAATGTGTAATTTTGCATTTCTTATCAACGGTAGGGGTTGTAGACAAATAATGATATTTGGCTAGCAATTGCGTAGGTGAATTAAAGGCGCTATTCTCAGTAAAAAAAACTTTCTCTTGTATCTTGCAAATGTTTGTGGCATAACAAGATTTCTGACGATCAAAGCTTCTTGGCAATATCTATTAGCAGTAGAGTTTTTGATGGCCGAGTGTATTTTAATGCATAGCGATTCTACAAGGTTTTGTTGTAATCGTTTATAGATATCTTTACAGAGAAAGTTTTTTTTTTAAACAAATTTTATATTATATTTGTTAACTTATATAATATTATCATTAAGAAACTTTTTATACAAATTACAAATCAAGTGGCTTGTTTCATTTTTAGCAAAGTAGAGACTTTTTTATTTATTTTATTATTTAAAGCAAATGGATAACTATTTATGCTACACAAAACAATGCTGATTTTGTATAATAGTTTTGTTACCATCGAAAATTATTTTAATTCTTCTACTTGGTGTTTATTAATAAAACAGCAGTAAATTTTATCAAAACTTGAGACAGCATTGTTTATAACTTTGACGTTTATATTTTAAATAGTAACAAATCTAAAATTATTTTAAAATTTTGCGTTTGGTTTTTGAGTTGTTATTGTTTTAATAACTCTTATAAACAAAGTTGTAATAATTTATTTTGCAGCACTACCACAAAAACGCTTAGTATTATCAATATTACCTTAAAACATTAACAATTAGAACGTTATTAATAATTATCAGTCTCAAAACAATCATTTTACAAATTTGTAATTAAAAATTATCACTTTTAATGCCTGATTAAGATCTTGAAATAATTTTAATAAGTTTTTGTGTAGAATAAAATACGCTTTAAATTTAAAAAAATGAGTAATTAGCAATTTTTTTTAAATGTTTATGAAACATTTTTATTTCTGATTAATTTTTTGATTGAAACTAATTAAATTATTAAATTGCAACATATACTTTTTTGTTTTTTTTAACTGATAAGTTTTTAAACACATTTCAAAAAATATGTGCTTACTTATTAACAAATTAGTAAAACTGCAATAAACTTTTGTATTTGGTTGTACAACCAAATTTTTACAAAAGTAAAATTTAAAAATTACTGAATTACAAGCAAATCAAACTGTAATTTAATTAAATTGAAATTTAAATAAATAACCTTTAACCTCGTTTATAATTTCAGATGTTCGGGTCACCAAGCACACCTGTTCTTGAAAATCCCGAGTATCAAACCAGATGGTACTTCAAATATTTTCTTGGAAAATGTAAGTTATATAATATATTTACTTCTTAACTTAGAATTTAAATTGTCCTCTTATACATAAATCTTATTAAAAACATTTTTATTTATAGATACCTATTTTAAGTTTCATTATTAATATTAAGAAACACTCAGTTTAAATTATTTACTAAGTATACAAATTTGTTTTACTTTTTAAGCTTTCATTCTTGCACTGTAAGTATGAAAGTAAATTCATAAAAAATACTGTATTTAATGTTATGCATGTTTAAACACTCTCAAGTTTGCCCTTTTGAAATATTGCATATTAGCTTTTAGATTCATTTGGATAAAACGTAGGACACGATTAATATTTACAATCCTTTTTGTTTGCAGTGCATCAAAATTATGTGGGAGTAGACGGCGATAAAATTCCGTTTTTTCTTAGCGTAGTTCTGAATGAGAATAGCAATCAATGCGTGCCCCTGTACAGAGCCATTTTATTCAAGAAAACGGTAATGTACTTTTTTATTATTAACGTAATTTTTGTTTATATTATGTAAAAAACTTTTTAATTAATAACTAAATTAAATGGAAAGTCGTTCCAGTATCAAAATTTAATTTTAAGTTGGGATACAACGTAATTGCATATTAATCGAATTACGAATGTTCGTTTGATAGATTTTCCGGATAATTTTGGATTAATAAATTGTTTTGGATACTTACTTTAAAACAAGTGCCTTAAAAATTGGTTTTAGTTACATTTTAAGAGATTGTTTAATAAATCTATAACTTTTTATTCAAATAATCATGTACGATCTAAATGCGAATAGATGTTGATGATAATAGCATTATAAAATTAACACAAGTAATTTGTGGTCTATGTATAACTGAATATAGAATTCACACTATTACAACTATGACAACTGCAGTAAATACCATCTTGGTTCTTGTTACAAATTAATTTTTTATATATAAACTAACTAAATTAACATGTAATACCTACGTAATATATATAATTTGTAATTTTAATAAGTAGTCTATAAACATAACATTGTAATTTAATTTTTTTTAATTACAGGGTTTTAGTCAATTTTTGTCACATTTTTATATTGATATACAAGGATTCATTTCTTTTGTGATGTAATTTTTCTTTATAACTCTTAATGAAGCAATACATATTTCTAATTTTGCTCATTATTTAATTTAATATTGTTAATTTTTTCAATATTTATAACAAATTTATATCTACTTCAGAAACTGTTTGGAGCTGCACCGTGAGCACCGCAACTAGGTTTTTTAAAGTTTGTCCTTATAACATTAATAAGTTTCAAGTTTAATTAAATTTATTCAATATCTAATCTTTATTTTAAATGACAATTATCTGTATTAAAAGTTAGCCATTAAAAAACATCGTAACATGTATCTCATACAATCCAATTGAACGTTTTAAGTAGTAACAATCTAATTTTTTTATATACTGCTAAGTTAGAGAAATGTAATAATAATATTTCTATCTAAATTGAAATTAAGAATTTTAAGAAAATAAATTTTGACGATATAAAACCAATTTCAACCTACCTACAAACCGCATGACAGATAAAATTAAAGATACTTACAAAATAAAATTAAAATAAAAATGTTAAAACTACAGGGACAAATGAATTATCTGTTACATAATTAAATTAAGATTTTTTAGTTTTCATTTTTTACGCAGTTAAAAATATACCACTCCGTTAAAGTATATTTAGTTTAAAGTAAAATATATTTTAAATTAGTAATAAGCACGTTTAAAGTTTCAATAAAAGCAAATAGCTTTGTTTACAAGAAATAACTGTTGTTTTCAATTTGTAGTTTAGAAACTTTATAAGTAGGTATAAAATGTATTATAGAACTTGCGTAGCGAGTATCCTTAAGTTGAGTTGACGTATTTTTTATTAGCTTATTTTGCAAAAATAAATAACCAATTTTGCACTTTTTTTTAAATTGAGTTAGGCGTTATGCACTAGTAAATTTTTATGTTTAAAACAATCATAATGATTACAAAAAACCTAATACTTTTAAATATTAGTAATATTTAAAATTTTATTTACAAATAAGTCAATTTTTTTATAAATCTCTAAACTAATTTTAACGTATGTGGACTGTAATAAAAACAAATTTTAACTTTCTATCAAACTGCTTAAATTTCCATATTATTTTTTATTTTTTTAATTAAAAATAATGCCATATATGCTATTATTAGTTGTTTGCTAAACTTTTATACAAGTGACACTCAATGTTTAAATAATGAGATTGTTGTTTAGCAACAGAAACTTTAATAAACTCTTCTGTGTAGTATTCTAGCATTTTTTTAGAAAGCAGTATGCCTAAACTTTTTACATATACATATTTAACAAAACATACTTATTTTTTTATTGTATGTATTTATAATATGTGCTTAAACTTAACGCAAAGGAAAACAACTACAATACTTTACTTCTTATTTTTTGTGTGTTTAATATATTTGAATTTTAGGATAAACATGTTTTACATATTTTCACAATTCACTAGATGTTTTACTTAAAATTTTATTTTTTATTTTATACGTTTTAAATAAAAATGTTTAATTCGCAGTGTTTGGAAGTTTGTCGGTTTTAGTTTATGGATTTTTTTATACCTTTAAATTTTAGAATCTTGATTGACAAGTTGACAACTTAACTTATTAAAGTTTTTTGTTACATTTTTGTTTACAGGTTTTTTTTTATGCATTTCTTACTTTCTTTAGAATCAAAAATCTTGTTGTAGTTAACAAGTAAATAAATAATTAACTTTTTACATATTTTTAATTATATCTACATTACAACATAGTATACGTTTATCATTATAAGCGACTTTCGGCTTAGACCGCATCGTAGTTAAACACCCAGACTTTTTAGGCTTGGTCTTAGTCTCTTTTTAAGATAGCTTTCAACTAAGACTAGAACCAACTCTAAAAAGTGTGGCTATTTAACTTATAATCAGAAACAAAATAACTGCACAAGCTTAAGATTTTAACATATATGTAATAAAAATAACTTTTTAGTTTTAAGTATTAATATAAGCTTTGGCGTTATGAGCGTAGCATAGAAATCGAGTGCGTTAATATTGTTGAGGTTAGAAATTAAGAGTTAAAATAGAACTAACGAATTAGTAACTTGCTATGGTACGAACTAATAGTCCAAGATAAACAAAGCTAATACTGCAACACAGAGTTTTTTTTTGTAACTTTTAAGGAAACCATTAGTTTTGATTTATGAGATAATTAAAACTATTTTTTAAGTTGTTTGAAATTATTTCTAACAAACAAATAAATGTAACTGTGAAGAACATCTTATCTATTTACTTTTGCAACTGCGGGTCTTAAAATTGTGAACCCCAGTATAATTATACTTATTTTGTGGCAATTGCTATGAGTTTTAAAGATAGAAATAATTGTCATAAAATTTCAATTTTAAGTGTTTTATTGGACTTTTAATTAAACTTATTCCCGAACCCATCTCTATTATTTGAGCAGATGGAATCATTACAAAATTTACAATTTTTGTTGGTAAACGGTAATTTATTGTTTTTTAAAACTCAGTGGCGTACTCATACTGACGTCATGGGGGGGGGTAGATTAACCGTAATTAAAGTTAAACTAAAGCAAGAATAGGGAGATATATTTAACCCTTAACGAAGGTTGTCCAAAAATTTTTTAAGAAAAGCAAGATCATCTTTAAAAATTAAAGCGCTTTAGAAGCCATTTTAAAATGTTATGACGCCGAATATCCATACAGTAGATAAATAATTTGAAGACCTATGAAAAACTGTGATTTGGGTAACCAAAAATATATCATACGGTACATTAGACATTATAAACTTTTTAACAATGTTCACAACATACCCTTACATACATATGTAGGTATTTACATTTTAAAATGCTTTATTTAAAAAACAAAATCACTTTTCAAAATGTCTTACCTTTTTTATTTTTCTTCTTCTTTATTTTTAGATATAAGCTGTTTTAATCCATTTTAATTTAGCCGTTTTCTTAAAAACATCGTACCCTTGCATATCGGCCTTCCTTTTATGGTTATCTGGTCTTTAATTGATGAATTTAAAAGTACATCAATCTGTCTCAAGGTGCAGTTAACTCCGTTTATATGTTGTCATTGCTATCGGCATTGTTTTGTCATTCCTACTTTGTGTTTTCCTATGATGTTCAAAATTGTTTTTCAATTGCTCTTTTTAAACATTAACAGGTACATATATATTTGTTTACTTCTTTAATTTAGATTTCTTCTACTTGCGTGTCTATTTCTAGTTTTGAATACATTATTTTTATTATTTTTAATCATACTTTTTTCGATTCTATTGCGTTTTTTAGGTCTTCTATGTTGTCTGCCATTATGGTAGCGTAGTTAGCTGTTTGCGATATGATTACGAGACGCACATAAAATCACTGAATATGCACGTATGTTTTCTTTAAAACTCACAAGTTGATTTCCTAAGTGTCTTCTACGTTTTATTTTTGACTAGAATATTTTGTTGATTTTTTAAATTTTTTCGAATATTTTCAAGCTCATGCATGTTTCAATATTTATTCTTTTTTTGGACTAGTTTATTTTTTTGAATGCGTTTGTCATTTCTAATATGAATTTATTACTAATAAGCTATGTAAAATTAGGCAAATAAGTTTTACTTTTTTATACACAGAAAGAATAAGCTTCACTGTTGAAGTCGATACATAACGAGTACTCACATAAAATTTTATTTACAATTTGTAAATATTAAAAAATACAATCTGATTTTGACATTTTAAGCTGCTTCTTCATCCCCCTTACTCGTAGATACGCCACTGGATATACAGGCAAAATTACTTAATGTTTATAGAAGTCCGGTTAACAAACCCTGCATTTTTAAACACTAAAACAGTAATTGAATATTTTGACCAACCTATTCTCACAAACACAATTCTACAATTGTTTTTTTGTACCTCCGTCCGTTTTGACGTATTTTACAAGCAATATAATCGGCCAAAAAAATTACTTTTCCGGACTAGGTCGGTAAAGGCAAGGTTAAATGTAGTAGAATTTTATAACTAGAAGTTGGCAGTAATTCTCCTTCCTTAATAGTTTATGTGTCATGTCATTTATGTCAAAATTATTTTTTTATGAGCTTGGTTAACTATTACACTACTCCAAATTACCTATAACGACTTTTCTAATAACGAAAGCAAATTTATCTTAATCTTATTGACAAAGACAACGATAAAGGCAACCGCAAAATTAAAAATCACTTAAACTTATATCGATAAAGTAAGTATACCTATGTATATAAAACATCTAGCTTAATCAACAGCATATTAACATCTCTATCATTCATTATAAAAAACTTACTTATTTAAATTAAAGTTAATTGTGCAATTTGAAATATTTATATAAAGTAAACTCGCATCATTTAAGTTGAATGGTAAGTTTGGAACGTTACAATTTGGTTGAATGCCATCGACATTAGCAAAACTTATGGAACACTGTGGTATGGAGTTACATTGTCTTGTTAGTTGATTGTCTATTGCAATTTTAGGTGTCAAGGTGTCTTCTATTTATTCTTTGGCAACAGTACTGTCTTTTTCAACTACGTGAAATTAGTTCCCTGACTTACTAATGCCGTCGCACCATTTCTGCAAATGCAGTGTTCTGTATTTAATAAAACATACTTATTGTAGACGCTTACTGAATTTTTAGTACACCAGTTAACAAGATCGTGGTTTCCAGTACCGATCCGAAGATTTTGTCGGCAACAAATTGTTATCACATTTTGTGCAGCCTTTTTGATGTGTGAAGGAATATCCATTTTAAGACAATACAAATAACTAATACTTTCAATCAAGTTAATTAAATTGTAACAAAATTAAGTATATTTACATAAACAATTGAAATTCAAAATTACAGATTTTGTTGTTATCAACATAGAGTATTTAAATTTAGTTAATAAAATAAATCATTTTTTAAACATTTTTTTTCAAAGTTCGGTACAAAAAAAGTTGTGTATCATACGTCCTATGCTTTGCTTCGGCCTACAAATATGCTCATACTCGCAAAATAACACTTTCCCGACTAGTGATACAAATAACTATTTAAATTTTACACAAATTGTGTGTTTTAGAGTAAATTTTACTTTGACCAACGATAATATAAAAAATTCCCTTTCTGTACAAGCAAAAAAAATGTAATTCTGACAGTTAATTTTTTTTTACGTACAACGACAAAGTCAATGATGAATTTACATATTTTAACTTAGCACACTGTGATTAACAACAACGCGTTCAACAATTTTGCAAGTGACTATGTGATGGTGCTTCAACATAGTTTGATTAGCTTCGCTTATTGAGATAGCTTTACCTTACAAAGTTAGAAAAGCAAGTTGTAACGAAACTAAAACATAATATTCTATATATCTAATCTTTATTTTATTTAACCAATACAATAACACAAAAAACTAACTTCGCTTCTTACAGTTAAAAAATTGCTTTTGCAGCAGAAAGTATTCGGAAATTGTTCAAAATTCAAAACTTTATACTTTAAATACTTTTGTTCTTTACTATCGTTTACTGTAAAACTGTAAAAACAATTTGAATAATAGTTTGGTGTGTTTCTATGCGACCATAGATCCTTCGATGTGGAGGATAGGCACAACTCAGAAAGAAAACTCTGTAGTAATTGTGGCTACGTTTCGTTTCTTTTACTTAAGTGTAATATTGGTGAACAAATAAGATTTTGATAATTTGTTGTTTGTTTTCATTTTTACTGTCAATTGTAATTTATTATTCGAATTCGTAAGTCTTTAATTATATTGACAATTGAAATGTGTTGGACTCATATACTTGTATAATTAATTATAATTATCATCCAATATAGATTGGCCTGATGAAGTTGGCACAATAGCCAACGAAACGTAGCCACAATTACTACAGAGTTTTTTTTTCTGAGTTGTGCCTATTCTCCACATCGAAGGATCTATGGTCGCATAGAAACACACCAAACTATTAAGTTTTTGGAGGAGTTGTATCGTTTTCATAGTAAACTTAAATAATTTATACACGTACAAAATTATATAAGAAAAACTATTAAAAATGGCGAATACACCCACTTTCGGTATCTTCATCAGATCCAATTTTTGATAGAACCGAGAGAATATAAGAAACCAGCTCCATACCAAATTTCAAGATACTAAGACTTTTGGTTCGAGAGTTATCGTGAGTATCCTTACACACACACACAGACACCCACACACACACACACAAATTTTTTTTGTCAAAAATACATTTTTCTGATTTGAAACGTAAAATTGCGCAAAAAAATCACTATACTTTTCTTATAGAAAAGTAAAAATATATTTATAAACTAGACATATAAGTTTATAGCATTACGTAGGAAAATTTCGATATCTGAAAAACAACAGTTTTGCAATCTTGTTCCCATCCGTTTTTGAACATGGTTGACACATTCTTTTTTCTTCACTTCATACGGAAGAACGTGCACGATATAAGTTCTTGAATCGCCGTCCCTGATGTAATCGACGTATTTTGTTCCGTGTAATTTCTCCGCTCTTTGAAACATCTCAAGCATAACACCAGTTTTCATTTTGTCTGCACAACCGGCGTGATTTGCATTACAGGAAGCATGCTGAATGCTTTTCTAGCCAATTTTGATATTCCTCTGAATCAGTTTCGTCTTTTCACGGACCAGATGCCTTACAATATGCAGATTTTACAATAATATCAATTACTTTTTTTGAATAATAACCGATAAATGTCGTGACACCATCTAACAAACTAAAACCGCGTTTGCGCCAAGTTCCATTCACTAGAAACTGTCAATCCATCTGCTTTTCTACACTTTTTGGCGGTTAAATTTTTTTTTCTTTGCCAGCTAGTTTGAATGACATTATTTTTATAGATTTTGTAGCATCACGAAGGTATCTCACAATAGTGTCGTAAAGAGATTGAAAAATAGGGCGCGGCAAGTCCATGAAAGCACAAAATTTTTCTGTTCCAGCCAATGACACTCCAAGCAATCGCTTCGCAAAAATAAGTCTTTTAACGTACACAATTTGCAGTTTATTACAATTTTAAATCCGGGTCCTCTTCGACTAGATTTGCAAACTTTTACATCAATCCCACACACTTTACATGCGCACTTATTGCCGTAAAAACAACAATGAAATTTATTAGTTTGCAACCACTTGAATTCACCGTAACAGAATCTAGTTGGCCACTGCTCAACTTTTTCGCAGAACTACTTCTAACTCTCGGTGCTTTTCTCTATACTTTATATCTATTAGGTGGACCTGATTTCGATTTTTCTATCACTTCTTTTTATTGGTTCTCCGACGGCATGTCTTTACGATTTTTTATCCATCACGATACACAGAATACATGATACGAATCAAATGATAGATAAAATCGTATGACTGCCGAGAAACAACTGACTTTTTTTATGTCGGATTTTTCTACACTTAGTTACCGCATTTCTGTCACCTCTCCCCTTCTAGCAAATTCGATACATTAACACAAAACAACAAAACAAAAGATGGCTATGTAGCAAACCCATCTAACAGTCGCTCGTCAGCCGGTTTCGCATAAAATGCTGTATCTCCGTCAATTTTACGAATTTTTCTACAAAATTTGGTAACACCATTTTTAACAAATGCATCTTTCAGAAAATTTAAAAAAAAATTACCGTAGTTTGGTGCCTTAAAACAATTTTTTTGTCAAAAAATAAAGAACTGTTTGAATCACAGTACCAGATTTTGCTTCTGTACCGCCAACATGTTCAAGAAATTTGCTAAATCTTTTGGCATGATTACTTATAAAAAACTTTTTAATTCTTTGTCTTTGTTGTTCAAAGGAAGTTCGAGCAATAAAACTCCAATCAGACGGTGAAACCATCTTTGCTAGTTCTGGATGAAGATAATATCAACACATATTGACTATGTACATCAACTTTTTTCTAAAATAATGAATACGTTGATAACGAAATGAGCAGGTTTTTTAATATTTTAATGTGATTAAGAGTATTTATTTTAAGAGAATACAAATAAATAAATAACCTTTAATCAAGTTGTTAAAATTGTAACAAAATTATTTAACTTAATATATTTGTATAAATAATTAAAATTTAAAATTACAGATTTTGGTATTATCAACATAAGCTAATTAAATTTATGTAATGGAAACAATTTTTTTTTAAGTTTCTGTAGAAGCACAAAAGACGTCAGACTTTCTAAAAGTAGGTATTTTGCAAGTATTTCCTTTTTGTAGGCCTCAGCTATAGAAATAACTATTATTAGCGACTGAAAAATTTTTTTGCTTATTTTTTAATTACAGCGTAATAACATTTATAACTTAAAATTTTACAATATTTAATTTGTCAACAAAATTTTGCATTATAGATTATTATAGTAATTGCGATTATTTATAATTCTTTTAAACGACCCATTATTTAATTAAAAAAACATTTTGTTAATTTAAAAAAAAAAGATTATGAATTAAACTTTTTAGTCAATACGGTTTAGAATACAATAATCTATATTGCTTTATAAGGTCATTCGTTGCCCTTTTGTTTGTTTTTATTCACTCCTGTGATCAATTTTAATTTGTATGTTGTGTTAAGATTTATGTTTTCAAACTTTATCCACCCTTGTCTAAAATTTAGAAAAAGCTATAAAATATTTCTACACTGATGCACTTCAATACTTATTATAAAAGAATAGTAAAAGTATGAAAAAATTATAACAAAAATAAACATTCATAATTTAATGTTATTGTCTTAATAATAATTATACACGTCTATAATTATTTTTTTATATAAATTTATTGTGGTTATTTTATAATGTTAACTAACACGTGATGTTTTAAATACAATTTTATTTTACATTATTACATTTAAAAAAATGAAATAAACAAACAAAAATTAATGATTGTTATAACGACACTACATTGCTAGTTGTTAAGTAAACTTGTGTTGGATTTAAACAAAATACAGTGCACACCACTTAATAGAATCACATTGGGATTTGGTGATTTTGATAACAAAAACCAAATGATAACAAAATCCGATATTCAAAAAAAACAAGTAAATGTTTATTGGTTAGAAATCAGTAAATACATACAGCGTGTATCTAATCTGAACAGGTTGTGAATTTGTATGGTAAAATTATAGCATCAATTCAAGCAAAAATGTCAAAATAAATGTTTCAATAAAACATTAAAAAAACATGAAAAATTACGGGCTTGTTGCATTAAATAGTTTTTGTTGACACCGTTATTTAACAAAATCAAAATCAATGCGATGATATTTAAATCATTGTTTTAAGAACTACACATTATTGTAACAAGTATTTTAAGGGTACAATGATTAAATTTTTCACTCTAAATAAGCCTATTGTAAAAATTCAGCTTTAAAATACATGCAGAATTTATTTATTATGTATAAAAACAAATTTAAGACGCAAATTGATAGTATAAATGAAAATTATTGTTACTGTAAACATTGTTTTTTTTTTAAACCAATGGCATCTAATAAAACTATTAATTACTTATCGAAACACTCCCAAAAAACAACTGTCCTAAGAACATAATTAATCTAATATTACTTAACACTAACGTAACACTTGTCCACTACCACCAAACACCTCTAATTCACACCACAGATAAATAAGGTATTCGCTTCATACAAATGTTATGTACAACACAATTTTCTGAGCCGTCTATAATTGAGCTAAAAATTAATTTGATATTTGTGATTATTTACAGCTAAGATGCAAACCTTTCAATGATGTCATTTGCGCACAGTTTATTTTAAATTTATTTCGCGTCTATTCAGCCTGTTCAGCATTTATTTTACTGTATTAACTTTTTTCTTAACCAAAGTAAAACGTGTTTGTGAAAGTTTATTGGCAAAATTTATTGGTATTAGCAACTTTATTGGTACTCCATTTAATTTAAAGACAATAAAAAAAGTATGTTTTAATAGATAATACAAATTGATCAGTTACAAATTATTTAATAATTTTCTAGAGTGATTCATTGTTAGAAGATCTCCTCTATTCACATACAATTTACTTTACCAAAAAGTAAATGACTGCAGCGTGAAGATTTAAAACTTATAACATATAGCACGCTAAAAAAATATGGTGTGTGCGCTGCATATTTCCAACGTAATTGCTTTCACGATGCTTCGTGTACCAAGTTGTGTTGCAATGCAATTCCGAATGGCAAGATTAAATATATGTTTTATTTAGTACGCATAACTATTTATTTTAAACAGGTCTATGTGAAGAGAGTGGACAAACTCAACCTGTTACTCCACCTTCGAGTGTTTTACCTTATTTTAGTATACAATAAATTACCAATTATATAACGTTGTTGACAAGTATTTTATTATTTATACAGATACTTCTACAAGAAAGTGTAATGCCTTGCAGCATACTACAAAAACTTATAGGAAAATTGTGACTTCTACTGTGTGCTGCAAGACTTGTGAGTACTGAGACTACTGAAGAAAGTAGCAGGGACTTTACAACAATCAGGTAAATTGCCACGTTCCAATTAGGGAGGTGGAGAAAAAGAAAAAAAGAAATAAATTACTAAAATGTCACGCTTACCTTTTGGCTAGCCTCACCGCAGATGGTCGTTGGGTAAAAGAAGAAGTGAAAAGAATATTCTTTGGTAAGCGAAATGCCTGAGTGCGCCACCTCTTCTCGAAATTTAGTCAAACGTAGTAAGTCTAGGCAGGAGAAAAGGAGATCCTAGACCCGAGGTCCCCCAAAAGAAAGATACCCAGAATTAACAATAATCATTTATTATGTATATATATTAAGAGAAATTGATTGAAGGAAAGAGACAACTCGACGGTTACGCCACTAGTATAAATTACATATATATATAAATTACACAACAATTAAATCACAATGTTAATGCAGGTCTAAAATAGACTCTGGAAGCAAAAGATTGTGCTAAAATTAAATTACGCTGCCGCAACTACAATAAACGGTAGCAAGTACACCCGTGACCGCAAGTGAAAATTAAAAAAACAACACCGCCCGTGGTCCTTAACGTCAAGTTTACAACCGGTATAAAATTTCTCAATCATTCAGGTTACGACAGAACAATTCGTTTCGAGCTCCCAAATCTCTACTAGTTACAAATTCCCGCACATTACAGATTGAAGTTTAGTTGGTACGTCTCCACCATCAACCACGTGCGAATACTAACCTACTCTATGACTTTGGTTAGAAATATGTACATATTTTGTTCTACGAATGCGACATTCGAACGGATTTGTTAAGAATTTCTAAAATAAAACGTTGTTACGTTAGATGATGATCGATGAGGGAAAACCTCATTTTCTTACCAATCCGTCTCCGCCACATCCATTACAACGCGTGCCACCAAATAAAATGACATCTGTAGATGGCCAACTACTCTCGCGCGCCCTCCACGTGCATAAATCGAACAATATAGTTCGAGGTCAGATATCTCACACGGTTAAAGGCAAGGTTGCCTAACTATCAGGCGAATTAATGCCCATTTACAAATTTACACGTTACAAAATAGTGACATTGTAAATAGAAAAGATTTTACTTTTGTAATTGTAATAGAAAAGGGCAATTCATAATATTCAATCTAAATTAATTAAAAACAAAAATTCAAAAAAATCTCCAGGAGTTCAAAGTTTTTCCAGTTTTATGTCGTGCCTTACAAACCTATCTTTGTTTAACTTAAAAACCCAACTTAAAAATTCAGTTTCCAAACCTCCTGCAGGTCATAGACCTACGCCTTCATCTTATAGTTAGAGATAAATTACTAATCAAGTTAATTGCTTAGATAGAAACCATTTGATTAATAAGAAACAAAAATTTTGTAATAGAATCTACGTATTACCATTGAGTAATAATTTATTTAATTAATTATTTAATGGTATTCCCCAAAACTAGTTATTTGAATAAATCTTGCACATTGTTTATAATCATATTTAGTTTTGTTGTCATTGTTCGAAATAATTACTTGTATAACAACCAATTATTAAAAAAAATTAATATGTCCACCAACGATACAACCAAATAATTCTGTAGTATTGTGTATATATTTTTTATGTATTTTATTATTCTGATTGTTAACATATTATACATAAATAAATTTTATTTTAAATTGAAATAATTGTTTTATTTATAAAAGTTTAATGTATGTTTTATGTTAATTAATATAATTCTGAGATGGCGCTACAATGTAGATAATTTGTAGAAATTTTATAGTAACATCTATTTGTTTGCAGATGGCTAAATATTTATATGTGTATTGTTATAATTAACGTGAAAGTCTTATTTGATTTTTTATCTTGTAAAGATATCGCATACGCTTTCAGCATTTGTTCATAAAAAGAGCACGTACAATTGCTAGAAAGTGAACACGTAATCTTCTTTGGCGCTTATTTTATGTTGACAAATACGTTGCTTCAAATTAAAATAAAATTATAATTGTGGAAAATAATCGTGCAACACCGGATACTGTCGCGAAAAAAGTAGGAGGTCGACAAAAACCAACCGAAGAGTGAAGAACAGGGACGAAGTCGAAATATAGTCGAAGAAAGTAACGTAACCGATGTATATGTTATATCGAAATTGAATACCTTTTCTTTGTTATTATTAGTGTGTTAAATATAGTTGAGAGTGGACTAACGTTTTTTAATATCCACGCCTGTATTTCACATTTGGTGCCGAAACCCGGGAGTTTAACTGGTAATAACGAAAGTGCCTAACGAACGAACAAAAATAACAAAAGGAAGAAAAAATGGAACGCGCTGCAGTAAAAAGTAGTCGCACCCAATTAACGAAATTATTAAATCTCGCAAAGGAAAAACTAGCCAGCGATAACGAAAATGTTAACGAACTGTTGGTGTGTCGCGACAGAATCAAAATGGCCAATAATACTTTGGAATGTGCTAACGAAAAATTAGTGTCTGTGCTTCAAGAAGAAGATTTTCAAAAGGAATTCGAAAAGGTGTTGGAATACCAAGACCAAATAGCAGAAATAACGTCCAGGTTGCTGATTCGTATCGACGAAAATTACAAACAAACTGATGTTCACAGCGTTATTAACCACGACGCCGATAGCATCACGCAGGTATCAACCTCACAAAACGATTCAAATGGAAATTTAACAGGTAGGAGTAATATTAAGTTACAAAAATTGGAACTCCGCAAGTTCAATGGCGAGTTGGCCGACTGGACATTGTTTTGGGAACAATTTAAAACAACAGTGCATGAGAACCAATCGTTAGATGCTGTTGCCAAATTTAGTTATTTGGAACAATCGCTAACCGGGAAAGCATCAGCAACTATTAGTGGTCTAACGCCGTCAAAAAGATCATATAACGACGCGATTGAGTTACTCAAACACGAATATGGAAATCAACAAAGAATAATAGACAGCCATGTTCAAAAGCTTTTATTAATAACACCTGTTAAGAGTAGGATAGACGGTGTCGCGTTACGCGCATTATATAATGCAACTTCTTCAATAACTCGCAGTTTAACGTCCTTGGGAGTAAACGAAAATGAGTACGGTATGATGGTTAAGTCTGTAATAATAAATTCGTTGCCCTACAGCATGAAAATCGAATACTATAAAAAATATCCAATCGTACCAGAACGTCCAGTAAATATTGTCGAACAAATAAATCTTTTGTTAAGTTATTTAAAATTAGAAGTTGAATCGATCGAAATCGCTCAAGCACCGTCAACGTCGAGCGCAACGCCAAAGTCCAAACGAAATGACAAACACCATAACAACGGTCGTCGTACATTAAACCAAAACATTGCGTCATCAGCAAAAGGATTTACAGCAGCCGGATTACTAACGACGCTTAATGAATGTTTATTTTGTAAATCTCATAATCACATCACGGAGAAATGCGATAAATCTAATATTACACTTCAACAAAAAAAGGATATTTTAAAAACAAACAATCGTTGTTATCGCTGCACTAAACCAAATCATAATTCCAAATTTTGCAGGAATAAAACTATATGCGGAAATTGTAAGTACCGACACGTAACGTCAATGTGCGATCCTTCTTACGAAGGGGCGAAAAAAAGAGAAGTCTCGACAAGTTTGTTTACGAAAAATCATGAAAACAACGAACTAGTGTTTCTACAAACCGCAAAAGCATATATTTCCGTTGCCGACGATGTAAACAAAAATGCGTTCATTCGATTAATTATTGATGGCGGATCTCAGTTGTCATACATAAAGGAAGATGTCTCTAGACAATTGGGATTGAAAATTCTTGGTCAACGGAAGTTAACGGTAATGCCCTTTGGCTGCGAAGAAAAGGCAGCGCCTAAATTATATAACAAGGTGGAATTAAAATTAATCTCGCAATACAACGCCGAAACGATTACAATAGCTACGATCGAAGTACCGCAGATCTGTTGTGACGCTTTCCAAACGCCTAATGTTGGTCATGCAATTATAAGTACATTAGATATGGCAGATGTTTCTATTGGAAGAGTTACTACGTTGAATGGAATTGTTCTATTAATTGGAGCCGATAACTATTGGAGAATCGAAACTGGTGAATTTATCCGCCTATCTGAAGATTTAACAGCGTTAAATACAAAATTGGGATGGACTCTGCAAGGACCAAACATTGACAATACAACAAATGTAAACACAGCTGTAGTATCGTCTTTACATGTTCAAGTCTCAGACGAACGTAACGATATAAATTTGAAACAATTCTGGGATCTTGAAACGATAGGAATTAATGATAAAGAAACACAAAACGATTTTACCAAAAAGTTTATTGAAGAAAACATTTTAATGAAAGATGGTCGTTTTGAAGTATCGCTACCTTGGAAAAATGACTGCCCATTGGATAACAATTACAACGGTGCATTATCGCGGATGAAAAATCTTACCTTTAAACTAGCAAAAAGTGCGCGTTTAATTGAATACGATATAGCCGTACGGGAACTTGTGGATAGTGGAATTGCTGAGAAAGTAGTTAACAAACATTGTTCCGCGAAAGTTTATTACATGCCCCATCGTCCGGTTTATCGTGAAGACAAAACGACATCGAAAATTCGAGTAGTGTTTGATGCATCGTCCCACGCGCCTGGTTTGCCATCGCTAAATGAACTTTTACATGCAGGTGAAAATGTGATGCAAAATCTAATGAACGTTTTGATAAACTTTCGTGTAGGAAAGATCGCAATTATTGCCGACATAGAGAAAGCATTTTTACAAATAAAATTAAGTGATCGTGATCGAGATTGTCATCGTTTCTTATGGTATAAACATCCGAATAACGAAACGAGCATTTTACCGCCTACACAAGAGTATCGTATGACAAGAGTGACCTTTGGCGTAACTAGTAGTCCATTTTTGTTAATTACGACCTTACAAAAATTATTTACGTCTGTATCAGCGCAATTCGAAGAAACGGCTCGTCGACTTACCAAATCATTTTATGTCGATGATCTCATTTTAACTGTAAACTCGTACCAAAAAGCGATTAAATTATATAACGATTCGAAATGCATACTCAAAAACGCTGGAATGAATTTACGCAAATGGCACACTAACGACAGTGAATTTCAAAATTACATTAATGAAAATGAAATTAATAATAACGCCTTATTGTGTCCGAAAGTATTGGGTTTGTACTGGAACACTGCAGATGATAATTTAAGTTTAGATTTATCCTCAGTAATTGCATTTGTCGATAAAAATCAAGCATGTACAAAACGAAACGTATTACAAGCTATTGGTCGAATTTATGATCCTTTATGTTTATTAGGCCCTTTTACGATAAAAGCAAAGATACTTTTACAAGAAATTTGGAAACTGAAGATTGACTGGGATACGGAATTACTACCTGAGCATTTTTCTACGTGGAAAACATGGTGCAACGATTTAATTAGTCTATCTTCTTATGACATTCCCAGAAACGTTTTACATACGCCTTCTAGAATTGAATTACACGTATATTGTGATGCAAGTAAATCAGCATATGGAGCCGTCGCCTATATCCGAGAAATATTTGAAAGTACCGCGAGTGTGAAGTTTTTGATCGCAAAAAATCGAGTCACGCCAATAAAGGGAACAAATTCAGACGATTTATCGCTTCCGAAACTTGAGCTGACAGCAGCCCTGTGTGCCTCTCGCTTAAAAGATTACGTCATCAAAACTATAAACCTAAAATTTATGAGTGTAAATATGTGGACCGATTCAAAGATAACATTGTACTGGATTACCGCTGACGCCGCGAAATGGAAAACTTATGTTTATAACCGTGTTATCGAAATACAGAAATTAACGAAAGACGCTATTTGGAGACATTGTTTAGGTAAACAAAATCCCGCTGACCTTTTAACACGTGGAGTGCGAGCAAAGGAACTACGTAAATTTGAATACTGGCGTAACGGACCCGAATGTTTATCGCGTTCTGGTGATGATTGGACAATTGACGGAAATCTTAATGATTGTTGTTTAAGTGAAACGATACTTTGTACTTTAAATTTAAATGAAACAAAAGACATTTGCATAAGTGAACCAATTTTTCCTATCAATAAATATAAACATTTAGAACGATGTTTACGTGTAACTGCTTACGTAAAACGCGTATTTAGTAAAAATAAAAATTCCTCTTTAATACTGACCGCCGAAGAACTTAACGAAGCAGAAATTTATTGGATTAAGATAACTCAACAACATGCTTTCGGTCAAGAAATCGAAGAGTTTAAGAAAGCGGTATCGTTGGAAAACGATCTTCAATTTATAAATTAACACCGTTTGTGGATGAAACCGGAATATTACGAATTAAAAGTCGCTTACAAGAATCAGAACTACCACATTACACCGTAAATCCTATTATTTTACCGAAAAAATCGGTATTTGTTGAAATGCTAATATGGAAAATTCACAATCGCTGTTTCCACAGTGGAATAAATTTGACTCTAGCTGAAATTAGAAGAAAATTTTGGATTTTGCAAGGCCGACAGAAGATTAAATTTGTAATTAGCAAGTGTATAGCTTGTAAAAAATTACGTTGCAAACCAGTGCAAATGTCATTTGCACCCCTTCCAAAGAAAAGAACTTTAATGTCGAATCCATTTGAGAATACTGGTGTTGATTTTGCCGGACCTTTGTATGTTTTAAGTGAAAATAACGAAAAACGAAAATCATACTTAATGCTTCTGACCTGTGCTGTAACACGCGCCGTCCATTTGGAACTCGTTTTAGACCTTTCGACGGAAAGTTGTATTAAGGGGTTAAGAAGATTCATCGCAAGAAGAGGCGTACCTAGTACTATTTATTCAGACAACGCAAAAACATTCAAACGTACGTCGATGGAGTTAAGTACACTTTATGGAAATTTATCCAATGAAAAGATTCTGAACTTTTCCTTAAACCAAAGAATCACTTGGAACTTTATCGTTGAACGAGCCGCATGGTGAGGTGGTTTTTGGGAAAGAATGGTGAAGACCGTAAAGGATTGTCTTAAATTTGCCTTAGGGAAATCATTAATAGCCATTGATGAGTTACAAACTGTTTTAACAGAAATCGAAGCAATTGTAAACTCACGACCTTTAACGTACATTGACGACGACAAAGATAATTTATCAATTTTGTCACCTTCAAGTTTTTTATTAAACAATCAACGTCCATGTAATTTACCTGGTCTTAGCGTTACCATAAATCGTAATTTGATTCTACAGAAATGGAAAGAACGTCAGCGCATATTGGCAAAATTTTGGAAAAGATGGTCTGTAGATTATCTGCAGCAATTGCGAACAGCCCACGTAAACAAGTGGTCGACATCAGCGAAAACACTAAGGGTTGATGACATCGTTCTGCTACATGACCAAAATGCTCCAAGATTAGACTGGAAAATGGTTCGAGTTCATCAAATATATCCAGGGCGAGATGGCAATATACGTTCATGTGAAGTTCAATTGCCGAACAAAACTATCCTAAAACGACCAATACAATTATTGTATCCTCTAGAAATTTCCTTTGCCGCCGGCGAGGATGTGGAAAATAATCGTGCAACACCGGATACTGTCGCGAAAAAAGTAGGAGGTCGACAAAAACCAACCGAAGAGTGAAGAACAGGGACGAAGTCGAAATATAGTCGAAGAAAGTAACGTAACCGATGTATATGTTATATCGAAATTGAATACCTTTTCTTTGTTATTATTAGTGTGTTAAATATAGTTGAGAGTGGACTAACGTTTTTTAATATCCACGCCTGTATTTCACAATAATTCTTACATAATTTAACAAAGATGTATATAAATGATATCTCAAATTAAATCTACGAAAGTTACACAAACATGAAAAAGTGTTTTATTACACAATAAATTTGTTACATACATTGTTTAATAAAAAATTAAACTGAAATGTGTTGTGTGGGATGTCAACAGTAATCAGTCAACTCAACATTGTTATAACTAGTTACTGGATAAATAAGCACAATTTTAATTTAAAAAATCGCTTAAATAGCACAATATTCTAAAAAATGCAATGACTAGACAATAAATTTAACAAAAATGCAGAAAAAACAAGTATAAACTATAAAGCTCACGTGAAATAATCAGGCAATTTACATTCTACGTCTTTATTATTAAAAAATACAACTCAAAATGAGCATATCAAAATTAAACTGTTATACATTAATAAAAATACAAACTAAAATAAAGATTTTAAAACACAATTGCTATGCAACTAACTAAAACAAACTTTCAAAATCTATATCGAGAGATGCATATTTGAATACGGCTATAATTGCAGGACCAATGTTAAAATCCGGAACATTGTTACCAGTACCACTCAAAATAGAAAAAAATTGTTCTAGTATTGTTTAAAAAAAATTGTGCCAATTTCATTTTAACTATCTGGCCAGTGAGCCCAGGAACAACAATAATGTTATTTTTAAAACCGTCAATTATTTTAATTTATTCAACCAAAGGAACTTGTTGCTTTTCTAGAGATTTCATAGTTTCACTCACATTCACACATGTTGTTGACCATTTTGGCAGTCTTGTATAGATTTGCTTGTTGAGTCTGGAAATTGCATACTCGATTGTTTAAAATTATCGAAATTGTTGGCATAGTAGATAAGAGCGCCCAACCAAGTTCCCTGTCTAGTAAGAACTGGCTCTGGGAGTAGTGGAACATTAAGCAGCCTCCCTGCACCCTTAAAAGCGCTTTAACAAATATTTTTTTGCCAGTACCTATTAATTTATTGACTAAAGAAAGTTGGGTTCTTATGGTCTCAGCGATACGATTAAGCCCATGAGTTAAGCAAGTACAATGTATTAAGTTTTCGTAAATAATTTTTAAAATAGATGCAACTTTTACCATGTATGCCGCTGCGTCTGAAAACATAAGCAATACTTTTTTTTTGGCACAACTTCAGGCAAAAAAAAGTTTGCTACTTCTTTATTAACAAAATTTGATATTGTATTACTATTAGTTTTGTTTATATATTTTGAACTAATTAAAAACGATTATGTAGGAATTTCGTCATTCAAAACTCCTACAATTAAATTTGCTACATACCTTCCACAAATGTCAGTAGTTTTGTCAACAGTAAACCATACATAATTATTTCTAATTATTGTTTTAATTTGTTGAAATACCTCTTGATACAAAGAAGTGAGATAGTTTGGAATATGTCGTTTGCAATATTTTTCTAGAAATTATTTAAAGGACTGATTTGTTCATTTGCTTAGAGGTATGTTTATTTGTAACAAAGCGTTGCACAAGTTTAAATTGAATTCCCTTTGTTCATTAAACCCAGAAGTTGATGCTATCGATGTCTCAATCGCCTGTTGTTTGAATTTTTCCTTTTTATATTGTTTGAGTCTATCTTTGTGTAATTGTGTTTTTAAGTGCTGAGAAATATCATATTTTTTTACGCACTGTATCTACAAATCAAATGTTTATTAAACAACGCATTTCAATATAAAAAACTACGGAAAAATTAGTCAGTTTGTTGCTGCTTTTAAAATTGAACGTAAGCAAACAAGATTAAAATCCGGAAACTAGTTATAACTAGAGAGTGATCATCTAACCACGACTTTTCAGCATCTTCTTAACATATGGGCTCCATCGGCACTGTCCGGGAACATTGCACTCAAGGGGCCCCGGCGTGCCTATGAGTGTAGAAACTATAGATTATAAGTAAAATCTTATTTATTTCATTAGAAGTAAAAGTATATATTGCAGATACTCGATAACGTGAACTAATACAAACCAATTGTATGATATTTCTTAAAATGTTTGGATGGTAACTTCCTGTTCAAATTTTTCTATGCTATTACTTTCATTCTTTAAATTTTGTTTACAAGTTAATGTACTAAATATTGAAATATCTATTACCTACTTGTTCAGGAATTCGATTTTTTATGACGTTTTCTAAAATTTCTTTCTTTGTGGAATGCTTCATTGTACACAAATTCTTCAAATGACATATTGCTGGTATCTGATAAAGTAGCATATAAACCGCAAAATTACTTGAACTGAAATAGTGGAAGCAAATCATCTTTATTCCGATCAAATTTGACTGCTTTTTCTTTTAAATCATTTTTAACAAAGCCTGCTTTTCGAAAACAATTGATAATAGTTTATTGTTTTACATTGATATTCTATATTTTGCTAAGGTCTCTCTTGCCGTCCAGTTAAGTGATACTAGTGGTGGGCATTGTTCTTCATATCAACTAAAATTTTCTTTACAATTCTTATTTTATAATGTTGTTTTTAAATTTTTTACAATTCCTTGGTCAATCGATGACTGACGTCATGCTAGGGGAAAAGTGAGCAACCGTATTGTTTTTCAGTTTTTGTTGTACGTCAATATCATAAGCAGGACAGTTGTTTGCATTAAAATTTTTCTTTTGTAATCTCAAAAAGTTTGTCTAAGCTTAAATATCATTTTTCGTAAATTTCACTTGTCATCCTTTTTTGTTACTTTCGTAGTTTTATCTTTCTGTTGACAGTCATATTACAACATTACAACAAACCATTTACAGTTAACATGCTTTTACCATTAAAACATTTTTCAATTTAATGCCAATGATTTATTTGGTAAACAATAAACATTTAAAGAAAATCATTTTCTTATCTACATTAAAAGTGTCATCTTCAGAGTACTTTTTAATTAAATTATGTAAGTAACTTTTGAAAATCGAAAAACAAGCATCATTTAATTTTTGTTCAAATTACAGAAAAAATCGAGTTAGAGAGACAAACTTGAGAAAAATGTTGATAGAGAGTTAAAGAAGTATTTGAGAGACAGAAGTTCAAGTTAGAGAGTTTCCACAATGTTAGATAGCATAACCTTTTGCTGCCTAAGCACGTAAGAAATAAAAGAACTAAAATATCTAAAGTGTATGGATCCTAATTGTTTCCTACTTACTATTCTAAAATGAATGTTTTCGCCACTAGTGCAAAAGGGATTGCTCAAAAATGTTTAAACTGTTTGCTGACTAAAATCAAAATATATATATATCATTTACCCAGAAAAAACACGTTATTAGGAATAATATAATAAGGTTAAAGTGTTTTGATGCCTTTAATGATCGAAGTTTTCTAAAGAATTTGTGTTAAGTTTAAAAGGAAGAAAACAATATACAACTTACCATTATAAATTATGTTGTATGAATTGTAAAATTATGCATGTGTTGTTTACTACTGTTACTGGCTTAAATATACGCAAGTGTCTTCTAAAAAAATAAAAAACAATGCATTATATCAAACATTATTATCATATTAACATATAGCTAGAAACAAAACAATAAGAATTAATAATAAATAAACAGAAAACTATATAACCAGTAAGTAAAATGGTAATTGACAAATAAGACAATCAAACTTTAGCATTTTTGTAAAATCCAAAAAATAGCTAGAAACTTTTTTCCATGTACTTTCATTGTTTAAACAAAAAATTTAAACGCAAGAAAAATACGAGTTCATTGACAAAATCCACTATTCGTTCAATTTGTTACTACAGGCGGAAAATAAATAAGAGACATTTTTTTTTAAATGTATAAAAAAAAATTCCTATTACAATAAGAAATGATACACCTAGGAATAATTTAATGCAAACAATTCTTCTAGTACAAGCAGTTGTTTCTAATTTGGTTTATTTTATTTTTTATTTTTTTTTTCATAGGTAGCAAAATCACAATATCTAATAACATTTTTTGTACGTATCAAGAAATTATTTTTAATTTTATATGAGGAATAACGTTTTTAGGTTAAATTTAATTTTATAAAATCAATCATTTTGCGCCAAGCTCTTAAAAAAACAATGCGTTTAGTACGATCTAATAATTTAAGTTTGAACACAACTTTGTTTTTTTATTTAATGATAAATATGATAAACAGGTAGATGGTGTAATAATAAAATAACACATTTTTCCATCTATTGCTAATTATCTTATAGAATATTTTGGATCAAACACTTTTAAATTTGTATCTAAAAATGCAGTATGGATAAGATATTGTAATGAATTGAAAAAATATACAAAAACATAACATCAAAATTGGTTATATTACCATAAGAATTGTAAATTCTATAAAAAATACCATTTCTTATAATACTTGTGAAGTATCGAGCTCCATGCGCCTGCGGCAAGATATAATTTGGATAAACTGGTAGAATTATAGGCAATAGACTAAAAAACATTTTGGTTTACTTTAGTTTGTTAATTATGTCACTGCCAACCCAGTATCTATAACATCAATTTTGAAAAAAAACTAAAACAATTGAACTATTAAATTTCTTAACAGTTTTAACTAAAACAATAATTACGAGCTATCTAGCACTTAATTATATGTTATTTCTTAATCTTTATGTTTTCCATTAAATGAAAAAAAATTGTGCTAATTTTTGTTAAGCTTACTTACTATTCTGTTTTTTTTACATGTTTTAGTTTTACATTTTTTATTAATAATTGTTACCGGATGAAGAAAGTTTGTTTATTATTTTTTGCTTCTGGCGACAATGACAAATTTCATTCAAAACGATACGTAGCCAGGATTTTAGTTAAACTCCCGCCCAGTTTTTTGTAAGATCACTGTATTCGGAGTTCTTAATAATAGGTCTAGAACCTCAAAACCGTTACCTTTAAGCTACGTCCTGGTAAACAAAAGAATAATTTAAAAAAAACCATATAAGTTCCTAATAAATTATTTAAACAAATTAAATAATTATATAATATTTAAAAAAAATATTCACTATTACTTTAATTCGCTTAGTAACAGCATACGAACGTACGTGCATTTAAGTGGCATGCGTTCAAACCAAACTACTCAATGGAAACTATTTTTCTCTGATACAATATTTTTTCAGAAAAATAACACAGATAAACAAGTGACACGTTTTTTTTTTATATTAACGGTTTGCTATATTGCATTTGCATTCTATAAACAGAAGCGTTAACTCGTATATAAAAGGCCAAATTAAAATCTGGACAGATTTGCGCAATTGTGAGATATATTTGTATTTCAGTCCTCGCGGTATTACATTTATTTGTCTACAAATTAGTTTCTTTATTTAAAAGATTTGTATAAGATGTAATAAATTTTCCGTAATTATACTCGTCGCAAAAGAAATAAAATCTTACGACGTCTGTTTGCGTTAACAACATAACCTAAATAGTTTTGTTTAGTTTTACAAAACTTACATTTTTTTTTAAATTTACAGTTAAGCTTATTAGTGTGCTTTTTACCACTTATAAAATCTTTATGATTCTATGTCATATGACTTAACAATAAATAGTCTATTTTAATTAGCTTATAAACAAAAAAATTACTACTACGCCGATTTATTTAATAAAGAAATATGTTTAGTTGTTCTTGAGAACCGATATATTAATTAAAGTCTATAGTAATTATACTTTGTTCACCTAAGCTTGTTCTAAAAATTTTCGCAAGTTTGTAATTTTAATCAACTGTAATAAGATTTTATAATAGTAAAGTTTGTTACCTAAACATTATCTTTTAAATTTAGAAATAATGTTAATTTTTCATAAAAATACATTGTTTATATACATAAATGTACGTATAAAAATACATTTAAAACATAAAGAAATAGTTGGTTTCAAGTGTGATGTAAACTTATCGAACCAAAATTCATTATTTAACTTTTTGCTGCTCAAGTTAGAAGTTAAAGATTTATAGATAATGTTGTGTTTCTCTTTTAATATTGAGTTTAATTAAATTTGTTATTGTAAGGTTTTTGTTAGGAAATCCAAATAAACCACTCAGGGTTTTTTATAAAGCCACGTTTCGTGCAACGATGTGTGCACTTCTTCAGGTTTCCATAATATATTTCTAAGTATAACCCAACACACAAATATTTAACATAACAACAAATATCATTATAGCTACAAAACAACGTAGAATTTACATAAAAAAGTTAGAGCGAGGTAGTTCTTAACCCCATGACAAGTGACACTTATACAACTAATAACATTAAAATTATTACACTAATTCAATCAATTAATTAAACACATATTGCGAGCGAGCGTTAGCGGTAATACGTGAAAATGAAGTGTTCTTTCACAAAATTAAACATTACGCATATTATTAAATCTGAGACTAACGCCACCTGGTAGAAACCGAGCTACGTACGACTTATTCTACATGTAGGAAACTATAAAGTTGTTAGTTGGATAGTAAATATTACAACCGCAAATATAAAAAAAAAACATGTATTTAAATTATACGCGGCATAATATTCTGCTAACTTTGATGTTTTAGTTATAAAATAACTTATGGAATTGGCGGATTTCTAATAAAACAGTTTAATATCTTTATAACTGCAAACAACGCGAGTTAAGATTAACTGTCTCTTGTAAAAATTAATTGATGCAGGTTATACTATTTGACGACGAACGTAGATCGCGATTGAAAGCTTGTAAGTTTTTTATCTTTGAACTAATAAATTGAACTATTTACCTTAAAACAATCATTATAAAACCAAACCTTATTTTTTAATGCTGGTAAACTTTGTTCTTAAAATTAACTTCCACAAATTACAAAAATTACAGCATTTTATTTAAAATAAAAAAACGTAATGACAATTGTCAATTTCTGGTATTTTAATTCAATATTTTAGATACTACATAATGTGTTCTCTTATAACTGTAACCAACTAAAAACAGGATCGACGCAACAACGCATACGTTTTAGTTTCTTAACATCACTTTTTTAGTATGTTGTACAATTCTGTTTCAAAATCATTTTGCGTTTTTCTTTTATTAACTCGGGAAAAATCGTTAATAAAGAGATTTCGTCAGTAACCTAGATTAATGTCACTTACATATTGCAATAAATTTCTTAACGTAATAATAAGCAAAAAGGAAGTATTAGTCAATTATAACCGTTGGAAAATTAGTAATAATTTATACAAAAGGTTATTGAATTCTAATATAATTCCTCCTCCCTTAAGTCAGAACGTCCTCGTTCTTTGGATAGGTATTTGTTATAACGTTTTCTATTTCGATGTCCTCTTTCTTTTGTTTCTTATTTACTAACTTTAATTTATACCTAAACATGTACAATAATAAACAGGTTATGATTAGAACAATTAGAATGACAATTGTCACAGCAGAATGAACAAAATGAAATATAGGTTGCAATTGGATATTACTTTCTAAAGCTTTAGTTTCTTCTTTTAGATCTTTTGGGTTTTGAAAATGTTCCATTTTTAAGTTTACAGTTATATTACTTTCATAACTATTAATTATAAGAGGACTTTGATATGAGAAATTATTAAAAGTATTTTCAAAAATGTTTTCACCTATAATGATTTTACTATTTTCAGAAGATATCAGTGCATTATTTGTTACTTTAAAATGGTTAATATTATCCAAACATTCTTCTACTATTTCTAAACTTGATTTACTAGAAGTTAAGATTTTTCCATTATCTAATTGTCGATACAATTTATAGTCGTTGTTGACTAAGGCGTAGACACAACTTTTACTGTCTGATAAACTACACTTGTTCACTATTGGTGATTCACTACACACTGCTTGATTTTCAATTTTCTTGCATTTTTCATCAGTCCAAAATTCAGTTGTTGCACTCTGAAGATGGTATTTATATGGGGAAATGAGAACTTTATCTTGTTTATTGGGGGATTGGATAAATTCTGGTGTATTGGTAGGATAATAAATTAAGGATAGGTATATATAATATACATGTTATTGTATCACCTGTTGACAAAATACGAAATTTTGGGAATTCTAAAATTTTAAAAATATGAACTGTGTCGAATTCGATTAATTGATAAGGTTTATAAGTTAACTGCAAATGTTTTATAATCGCAATTAGTTCAGAATTTGAAATAATTTCTAAATTGATAGTTTCTGAAAATGCCATCGAAATGGTTCTTTCAATACGCTGAAGGATGTTTAGTAATCTCATACTGACATAATTATTATATTGAATGCTTAATTGTACTTCAAAGATATCGGTAATATTGTTGATTGCGTTAAAAGCTAAATTTATGTTCTTTTGAATAATACGAATGTCATTTGAATATCGTTTTGTAATATGATTTGCAAACGATGTGTATTTATCCATTTGTTTGATTACTTTGTCCTGATTTTTAAAAAGCGTGCCTAAATTTTTATTAATTTCTATTAAATCATTGTTATCTAAGTTACCCGTTATGTATTTAATGGTAGTACCTAAAACATTAAACAAACCTCTTTTTATCCTATATTTAAATTTTGATAATTGTTCTTCTATGAATTCACAATTATTTTTTAAAATACTAAATAATTGTAAGATTGTAGAGTTACTACTTTTTGTTTCTAAGATTGCTACGTTACCCAATATTTTCATATAGCTAATATCAAAACTAGTTATGTTAAAATAAAAATAAAACTTATGATAGTGGTTCAGTATTTTTATGTGTCCCAAATATTCAGGGAAGTATCCATTGCTTCGAATTTCTTCAATTCGCAGGCTCCTGTTTTGTACCAACAGCAGGTTGATTCTGTAAAGAAAATATTTTCTTTATTTTCTTTAATTTTCTAGCGTGAATATTTGTGGGTTTTTTTGACAATTCTCTAATTCCTGAAATTTTATTATTGGTAATATTTGTAATGTTAAGTTTATTATAATAGGGATCGGTTTTTCTAATTCTTTGGCGTGTGATATATGCGAGGGGTTCAGTAATTTCGATGTTTGGAATTTTGTCTTTATTTTTTGTTATTAATCTGTTAGTACCTTTTTCTAGTTGTTTTTTATATAACTCTTCGTAAAATGGTAATAATTCGTTTTTTCTTTTTTCGTTATAGACCTCGTATACCGTTTTATTAAAATCAATTTCGTGTGCATTAAGATTTTCGTATGGTCCATAAAGCAAAGTGAATGGGGTGTAACCTGTAGCTGAATGTATCGATTGATTATATACTAATATTGCGGAAATCATTCAGTTCTGAGGCGATTCGTTTTGATTTTGTGATTTAAAAACTCTAATTTTTTCTAAAATTGTTGAATGTAACCGTTCTATAGGGGAGTTTGAATTACTGTTGTAATTAATCGTGAAATGTAATTCGATTTTGAACAATTCGCAGTATTCTTGAAAGGTTTTATTCTTAAATTCCTTGCCTTCATCACGCACAATTTTTCTTGGAAAATTATGATGAGAAAAGAAATGACGAAGTTTGTTCAAAATTGTAATACCAGTAGCATCATTTATAAAATAAGCTTGAGCGTATCGGGAAAACAAATCTATTATTGTTAAAAATTTGTGTCCTTCAAAGCTAAATGTATCAAGGTGTATTATATCGAAAGGTCTTTTTGCAAGAAGTGGTCCACAGAATTGAACTTTATAAGGGTTTCTTTCGTATTTATTAATCAAACATGTTTCACATTCGTTTATGAATTTGTTAATTTTTGTTTTCATATTGGGCCAATAAAACTTTAATTTCAAATGATTATACGTTTTGGTAACACTGTTATGATTAAGAGAATGGTATTGATTAATCGCGTAGTATTGATCATCAGATTTTTCTAAGTCGATAGCCAAAATGTTACTTTTGATAAATTTTACTTTATTATCAAACAGATGTCTTGAGGTCACGAGAAATTTTGATTCCAGCTCTTTGTCGCTAAAATATATCCCATATAAAATATTAGGATTTGTTACTTCTTTAAAACATGTATTTAAATTCTCTAACTAATTGCCTCGTCTAATAGTAATGATGTAATTATGTTTTGCAAATGATTCGGGTCCGTGATATCAATTTTTGCTCCTTTCTTGAGACATTTAGTGAAAGGTTGAACTATTTTTGCAAAATTTTGAATGAAGCGTCTGTAATAACCAACAAGCCCTAAAAATGATTTTATTTCTTTAATTGATTTTGGAAGGGGATATTCTTGTACTGCTTTAACTTTCGACGGATTGGGTTTTATACCTTCTGGTGTGATTACAAGTCCAAGAAATGCTACTTCCTTACATAAAAATTCCGATTTATCTAATTGTGCTTTTAAATTGAATTCTTTGAGTTTTTCGAATATTAATTTAAGGTGTATTAAATGATCGTGCAAAGATTTTGAAAAGATTACAACATCGTCCATATATACAAAACAAAATTTATATAGATAGTTACGTAAAATGTTATCCATGACTCTTTGAAACGTACTAGGTGCGTTTTTAAGTCTAAAAGGCATTCTAACGTATTCAAAGTATCCGTTTTCTACAGTAAAAGCTGTTTTTTTAATTGATTCAGGGTCCATTTCAATTTGATGGAACTCTTGTGCAAGATCTAAAGTGGAGAAATACATACATTTTCCTAAATTATCTAAAATTTCATCGATTCTAGGAAGGGGATATATGTCTTCTATTGTTTTTTCATTTAATTTTTGGTAATCGATAACAAGTCGCCATTTCTTTTTACCACTTGCATCGGATTTTTTGGGAACTATCCAAACTGGTGAACTGTAAGGTGAAATACTGGGTCTAATAATTTTGTTGTCAAGAAGTTTTTTTATTTGGTTCTGAATTTCAGCTTTTAAATGATAGGGATATCTATAAGACTTTTGGAAAATTGTATTATCGTCTGTAGTACGAATTTTATGTTTAACACCGTTAGTAAAACTTAAATCGCTATTTTCATCATAAAATATTTGTTTATACTTTCGGCACAAAGAAATAATTTCTGAACTTTCTTCTAGGTTCAGATGATTAGTACGTATGACTTCTGAAATGTTTAAATTTGTATTAAAATTTGGATTTAATAAATTAACATTAGTGATTGGTTCTACATTTAAAGGATGCTGGAAGTTTATTTCAATATTTGAATTGTCTTCAAATGGAATTGTACAGAGGCCATCTTTTGAATAGGCTATAGATTCTGGAATAGTATAGTTATCTGGCTTAGTTTCAGGGATAAGGACTTGACCTTCTTCAATATTTACTGGAACTTTTAAGTGAGTACTAACATTTTGTTTAAAAGGTTTATAGGTAAAGGGATTTAATTCCATGAAAAAAGGAATTTCGATATTACCTATTTGTAATGTTTGGTTATTGTAATCTATTTTAACTCCTAATTTTCTAAATTCATTGCTTCCTAATGATGCGTCAAACCTATCGTGCCAATTGATAACGTGAAAACTAATATTATTATTTATGCCATGTTCTTTTAAAATAGGAAATGCTACATTTACATCAGACGTTACAGTTTGATTAAAACTTTTTATAGTAAAAAGTTTATTAAAAAAGTGATTTTTAAAATAGTTGTAGGCTGGGCCTGGGTTCATTATTGAATTCGAAGCACCGCTATCTATCAAAATTTTCAAATTAAAACTGGGTATGGTAATAAATGGTAGCTTCGGCCTACTTGTATTAAGATTTAGGTCGATGGTGGTGTTTTCGAGGCTATTATTGAAAAATTTTGGATATTGCCATGATTATTTTGAGAAATTTGAAAATTATCACTTTCTTCAAGAGGAAGAAATTGATTTTCTGGTTGATCTTCAACATTATGAAGTTTTTCTGATATGAAATTGCGTGGGCCGGTATTTCGAAAATAATTATTATTATGAGATAGTCTCATTGTATTTCTTGTTGAAATTGACATTGGGGTAGGTTTAAATTCGGGTTTTCGCTCAAATACTTCTGCATTAGTGGGAAATCTTGTAGATACTGGCCTACTTTGAACATTAATTGGTGCACTAGGAAAATGATTTCGATTTTGGTTATAATTTTGTCCATAATTTTGGTTAATGTTTTGATTACGGTATTGATTATAATTTGGGTTATATTGGTTAGTATTATTAAAATAAGCATTGTTTCTGGATGTAGGGGTCCTAAAGTTTTGATTTTGTGTATTATTTTTATGCGCAGATTTTATAGGTGTTTAAGAAACTAACTTGTTGTTTGTGATTATCGTAATTTCTAAATTGTAATAAACAATCTTCTAACGATTCTACATTTTTGTATGAAATAAAGAAACGGTACGGTTCTAATAATCCTGCTTTAAAAGTATCTAGCGCTTTACGGGTATACAAATTCGTTTTATAAATTTTAAGATTAAATCTTGTTCGTGAATTGAAATGTGTTCTAATAAATATTGTAATTTTCCTTTAATTTTTTCGTAATATGTGTCATAACTTTCATTTGTTTCTTGAAAACACGTTAGCAAATAATTCTCTAAAACGTATTCATTTCTAGAATCGCCAAAACGATTCAAAAGTGCGGACTTGACATTACTCCAAGTAGAACAATCGCAAGTTACTAAAATGTCTCTTGCAGCATTAATTAATTTAGAACAACAAATTTCAAAAAGTAATTTATTTAAAGTACAATTTTCTTCTCCTTTATTTGAATTTTTATATGTGTTAATGAATTTGTCACATTGTTGTAAAAAATAAAATAAATTGCGGCTTCCTCCTTCGTACTGAGGAATCATTTCTTTAGCAAGATTTATTTCTGTATAGTTTGTCATGACTGTTAAATTAGCGCGATTTATTAATAAATTTTCTACTTCAGAAACCGAGTTACTATCAAATTCTAAACCAGTTTTCGATTTTAAATTATTTATTTTATGAGGTGACCGATCGCGAAAGCTCATAAAGTATAATTGATAAACATGTATATTATATAATAAAAGGAATTATGTAATAAAAGGATTACTTACAGGAATAAGGTTGCTAATAACATCCCGTAGTTGCAATGTTTAGTGTGTCCAGTTGAGAAGTTTTCAGCCAGGAAATTTTCTCTAAGACAAGTTTTTGCGTCAATTCAGGCGTTGTGGAAATGCGAAGGCCGTCAAGGATTGAAGTCCTACGTTATCGATGAGCTCAATGAATCTTGCAATACTTTATTTTGGATAACAAATAATTATCTTCGTTCTTAATACACAATTAAGATTTAAAAATCACCGACACTACAGTTGAGCCGTTTGTGTAAATCCTGTTCGCAGCGCAAAATATGTCAAACACAACTTTAAAGAATTAAAAAATTTATTTAAAAATTACAAAGTTAATGTTTGGAGAACAGTATGTTGTACAATTTTGTTTCAAAATGAATTTGCGTTTTTCTTTTATTAACTAGGGAAAAATTGTTAATAAAGAGATTTCGTCAATAACCTAGATTAATGTCACTTACATATTGCAATAAATTTCTTAAAGCAAAAAAGAAGTATTAGTCAATTATAACAGTTGGAAAATTAGTAATGATTTATACAAAAGGTTATTGAATTCTAATATAATTATATGTATCTATTTAGTTTTTAAATGTCTTAGAATAATGATACACGATACTGGATTTTAAGTTGCAACTTATTCATAAGTAATCTGCAAACAGAAGTTGCGATTATAGTTTTGTACCATTTAAAACTCTTTTTACAATGTGGTTTACTATAAATATTAAACGTGTGGTTTTCAATACATATTATTTCGATAAGTATGATGCATTGACGACAAAAATGTTAAAAATGCGCAAAAAATGATTGACGTTCCCAATTTTACGTGAGATGAGTTCTAGTAATTAATTTATCTTAAACCTTAATTATTTGTGATTCTGTTTGTTTTTACAGCTTTACCGTTTTTATTTTTTGTATTTATACAAAAGTATTTTACTTCAAACAAAGAATAACTTTAAATAGATTTAATATGTCGTTTACAATGCTCAACATTTTTATTTTGCGGTAAAGTACTTGATATATAACCGGCTAAAGAAATTACAAACATTTTGTTAAATTTATAAGTCTAAAATCTTAACTTTGTTTCTAACAAAATCATTTATTGTAATCGTAGCATTGATGTTCAGTTTGCAAAGTCAGTTATAGTTATATATTTTTTTAACAGTTTTGAATTATGAAATATTCTTACACAAAACAAATACCTAAGAAAACTAAGAATTATAAAAATGAATTGATAAAAATAAAAATAAACAATTTAGTATTAAACCTAGAACAAATATTAAACAACTCAACGGGTAATTTTAAACAAACTTGTTGAAAAGAATAGAATAACTATGTAACCAAGCCTTCACTTTGAGCGATTACCAACGTTTACAGAACGTAGTTAACATATTATTTTTTAGTTTCAAAGAGAAACATGCACAAACATTCAATTGACTCTAACCCTCAAAGTTGAATAATAAAATATAAATACTATTATTAAATTACAATACAAGAAAGGTTGTTTAGTTTGTTTGTAAGCTATTTTGGTTAGTTTATATTAACTAAATACTCTAAATTATTTATTTATTTTTTATTTTTATATTGATACTGTAAATTCGTTTGTTTTCGTACTATTGTTTTGTGAAAAAACTGGTATTTTGATTTGTTATATTTATTATCATTCAGTTTTTTAATGGCATTTCAGCAAAATTTCGCATTGTCATTTCAAGGTTATCTCACGCTTTCAAATTTACGTTAATTTTATTTATTACGTGAACTGTTTGTTTGTTTATTTTTATAATAAATACTATTTACTTCGTTACTTACACATAGTGTGAGAATAATCTTGATCTCACAGTACTAATGCACTCAAAATTAAATTGTTACCATAAGTTTATTTAATGGACTTTTTATATTTTATTAATTCCGTCGGTCATTAAAATTTTGTTTTAGTCGTGAAGATTTGGATTGTAATTCAATATTGTTTTAACTCCAAGTAAGTTCTGCTTATGTTGGCGTTATTAAGATAATCATTTGTTCTCGTTGACACCACTGAGATTTTTTTTTGTAGAACGTTATGTTTTTTAATTGTACCTTTGTTCAATTTATTGATTGTTTGGTTAAAATTCTTGGAAAACTTTACGTTATAGTTGTTAAATACAGTAGAAAAAACCGAGATAGGTCATTCAAAATTTTATTTTTAGAATGAAGGTTCTAAATCAAACTCGGAATAAAAATGTGTAGCACTCCGAGTCTCTTTTGGAAAAGCTAGTTTAGTCATATGCAAATCAATTTAATGACTTTTTATGGTAAATGATGTATATATTTATTTAATACAGTTTACAAGCAATATTATAAAAACTTGCTTCTAAATTGTATTAAATAAGTATATACACCATTTATTCTAAAAAAACGATTAATATATTTTATGATCAAACTTTTATGTCCAAAACAAATCAAGTGTTTTATATTATTACTTTGACAAAATTCCGTTTCTTATACACGGAATTTATCTTCATTTTTTAAAGCGAATTTATTAGCTGTTTTACTAATTCTCTGAACCATGTCGGTTACCACGCCTAAGAACTTTAGTCAACCCAGAACACGTTGTTCGAGTATCGCATTTAAAACCAGGTATTTTTAAGTAACAATTAAAGTAATTGTACCGATTGTTTTGCTAACAATTGCAGAAAGACTTTGACTAAAACATACATTGGAAATTAATGCTTATTACAATTTTATGTATCAACAATTTTGTTTTGTGTTTTGTGGAAATGTACATTTTGTGATTAACGATTACAATTAACCAACCTTTAGAACTAAATTTCCAAATATCATGTAATTATCAGATGTACCCTCGGTTAAATTAATGTAATTAATAAGCAGATTTGGTTATTTTTTTTAATAACTACATAAAGATATATAGAAAATTTTAAATTAGTACGGAAGGTAGAAAAATTGTCATTGGATTTAATAATAGCAAAAGTCAATGATCTATTGATAAGTAATGCCTTCAAAATTCCAACTATAAAATAGGTTAGGAATATTGTCGCTATAATTAAGAAAAACAACTTCGGAACTAGCGGACAGCTGTTTTGTTCTTTACGAACTCGTCAGCGTTATGATAGGCCAATGTGTTTCCACAACCATACTGACAGACAACCGTACTCTTTTATATCGTGCAGACATTACCAACGTATTTGAAATGTTTTGGGAACGCCATTCTGTGGTCAATGATATATTGACAAGTAACGACCAGTGATGGGCATTTACACGTATAAAATAGTTTTCTACGCGTATACGTAGAAAATACGTATATAATGTATAGTATGTAGACAATGTAGATAATGACTAATAAATCTTAGGCTAACGCCATCTCGTAGGAACGGAGCTACGTACGAGTTAATCCACATGTGTAGATAATGACCTAAATAATGTAAAATAAGCGCCATTTTTAAAAACCCAACCAGCCAACAGCAGTTAGAATTTGACATTTGCTGATTAAAATTAGCCTAATTCCTATTGCTATTTCTTCTTATAATCTCGTTCTAGCGTTCTAGTAATAATTACAAGTTTTATGTATTACTATTAACAGAATAGCAATATTAAAGGCTTTATCAAAATCAAAACAAAACACCCGAAAAACAGTACTAAAGTTTTGAATTTGAATAAAAGTTGTTTAATAATTAGCACAGAAACGTGAAAAAAACTTTTCTTGTCAAGAACCCTATTTTATTTTAAAGTAGGTTCAACGAATTCCATCAAAATATCAATGCAAATAGTGATTGATGTAAAACTGCGGTTTCACATTCATAGTATAATTCAGTTTTACCACATTGTAATTGTAGACATTGTGTTTTATCCTTTTTATATATATTCATTTGAAGCTTCATTAGTGTGTATCGAGCAGATTCGACACTATAGTTTTAGTAATGACAAATCTTTTATTTATTTTTTATATTTTTCATTTTATTATTATCAAATGGAAATAATTTCGAGTACAAAAAATAGTTTATTAAATTGCAGTGCACGCCGCTTAATAGAATCTCATCGTTAGGACTTGGAATTTTTGATAGCAAATACCGAATAATAACAATATTCAAAATTCAGAAGAAATCAAATAAAGGTTTATTATTATTATTATTATTATTGTTTATTGTTGTTTAAGACTCAGTAGAGTATACAAACGTCATATTATACAAAAAGAAATTAAATAAGATTATTATAATATTATAGTAATATAGTATACAGACACTTGCTGACAATGTATTTCTTTAGTTCTTTTTTAAATGTTGTTATAGACTGTATAATTTTAAGATTTTTTGGTAGATGGTTATAATAACTAATTCCTTTACTTTGTGGACTATTTTTATATTTTGTTGTTCTACAATGGTTAACAAAAACATTTCTTTTTGTTCATGTATCATATAAGTGAACATCTCTATTTAAACTAAAAGATTGTAGAGTTTGTTTCGTTAATAATGTAAGTTCAAAAATATACAGTCCATAAAATGTCAACAGATTTTTTTCTACAAATATGTTTTTACATGATTTATAATAATCTAAATTAAAAATCAACCGAATTATTCTTTTTTGTATTCTAAACACTCGAATAGTTTTAGAACAATGACGCCACAAAACAATACAATATTTGATAGTACTATATTACGATAATATTATAATAATTGTATTTAATTTCTTTTTGTATAATATGACGTTTGTATACTTTACTGAGTCTTAAACAACAATAAAGAATAATAATAATTGGTTAGAAAGCAGTAAATAGATATACTGTGTATCTGATTAACAGGTGGTTAATTCAGAAGATGCAATCATAGCATCAATATAAGCAGAAAATGCAAAATAGAAATTATAATAGAACGTTTAAAAAAAACAAAATTTGTAGCCAAATAAATCGAAAATTACTGACCTGTAACATTAAATAGTTTGCTGACATCGTTAACGAAAAGAAATCACAAATAACATGTTTAATGCACATTGCTTCTCGGCAATTTGCTGACACTAAAAATAAATAAAATACAACGTTATCACATAAAATAAATGCTAAATGAAGTTATTATTCTAAAAAAAGTCAAAATACTAGAATAAATAATACTGCAAAAACAAGCAAAACAAGTATTTTTAGAGTACAATGAAAATTTTTTTTCTTCTAAACCATCGTATCTGAAGCGTATTGTGAAAATTCAGCTAAAAAATTCATGCATATGTTATTGTTCATGTGTAGTAACACACCTGAGAAGAAAATTCATACTATAAACTGAAATTATGATTACTATAAACGGAGTTTTTTCTATGCAATATTAATCGATTGATATTATCCATGATTCCAAGAAGCCGCGTGCACTGTGTATATAATAATTATTAGAGAAAAATTTATTACAATGCATTAATTAATTTTTGTTTTATCAAATACGCAGTATTTTTGAAATGTTTTTTTTTCTTATTTTGAATTAATAGTTATAACCTCAAGAGTAAACAGAAACGGTTTCAAGACAGATCAGCTGTTGAAATTTGTACCTGCACAACGTGTAATTATAGCAATTTAGCATTCAACTTACGTTTATTTACAATTATTTAATTAATAAATCATTGAATATAGACATTGTGTGATAGAGGGAACAGTTTTTCCACTAATAGTTTGATTATAATATATACATACATATAACTTGATTACCAGCAGTATACATTTCATGTGTAAACCTTCTTAAATTACTTCGGTAAAGATGTAATTCAATCTTGTTGACCAGTTCGACTTTTTTTTTGGAGCGTGAGTCTTCGGCAACCTCAGATTCTTTTAATACTTCACCTACTAACTTAAAAAATACTTACAAAATGTTATACAAGGAATTTTAAATAGATTGGTTTAAAACGTAAAAAGAATATAATGAGTTATAACGTAAAATGGAACCAAAACGTTGATGAAATTTATAAGCAAATATTTGATGATTTTGAACAAAATTTAGCGCAGGTAAATCGTGTGGTACGTAGGTATATTTAACAGGGTGTTTTTATGTTTGGTAGCACAGTAAATATTTAATAAAAGTTGTCATTGTATCTAAAGACAGAAAAAGTCAATGATATATTGACAAGTAACGCCGTCAAAATCCCAATTATAAAATAGGTTAGGAACATTGTTGGTACAATTGTGGAAAACAACCTCAGAACTAACGGACAGCTGTTTTGTTTTTTAGAAACTCGTCAACGCTAGGATACACTAATATGTTTTCACAATCAAACCGACAGACAACTGTACTCTTTTATGTCGTGTAGACATTACCAACGTATTTGAAATGTTTTTGGAACGCCATCCTGTGGTAAAAATACCACGCATGTTATATAGAAAACTATAAATTAGTACGGAAGGTGAAAAGGTTGTTGTTGGATTCAATGGCACAAATGCCAAAAACGTCAGCGTTTTAGCGTGAAGTGAAAACTTCGAATCATTTTTATGCTGCTTTGTTAGTCCTAATATGGTTAACTTTTACCGCATGTTGACAGCATGCTTTACTGCCCCATCTGCCATAAAATTAAAATTGTAATGAATTGCATGTGGTCGCAAATTATATAGTTACTATTATTTTAAACCGCTATTATAAACTTGTGCAAACAATGGTGGCGCTACAGAAAAGGTTCCGTCAGTGTTTGCGTTAAGATGCTGAAGCCAAGTTTGCTTCTCAAACATTAGAATTCTCTTGGAACCTTGCTTGTTATTTTATAGTAGGAACCTCTTCTTATTGCCAGGTTGGACTCGATACATTTTATAAGAATCAGGTAACACTAGTCAAGGTTTGCTGGATTTAGAAGCGCAACTACATTGCGTTTTCGCGTAACCAGCATTTTTAATGTTCAATTTTTGAACGATCTTCTTTGTATAGTGTGTGTAGGATTTTTCATACACTGGTTAATTGCCTACAAAAAGACAAAATAAGATGTTAAAGCAAAGATCCCTACAATAGTAATAAAAGTAACTTTTTAAGTTTCTTACGTTTTTTTATTTTTATAACTTTTAAAAACTTTACATCTGCCACTAAGGCGTTACGAGTATGCTATCCAACTTTGTTAATTATTTTTCCACTTTTGGTGAGTACACTAAGTTTTCTCTACGCTCGCATGTATGTAGCAAATAAAATGTCCCATTAAAGTGGGTGATATTTATAGTACCTCAAAGCACCATTAAGTAATACATAGATTTTTTTATTTTCTTTAAAATGTCATTGTCTATTAAAAATAGAAATTTAATAATCTGGACTACTGTAAGCAGTAATAAACAATGACTACACATGTGTTTGTAAATCAGTAGATAACTAACCACTAGCATTCCTTAGAAAGCATAGTTTAAATATATTGACTTACAAATATACATATTTTGTTTATTCTTTAATAAGATGCGACGCCAGTGAAAAATGAGTTACTGTTCTCAAATCTTTAATTGCAATTGTTATATTAGTTAGAAAAAAAATTCCTCGTATTCCTTTTATATGAAACTATATTTTCCTGTATCAGAATAACACTTAGTTGTAATATAATATCCTGTCTTCTCTTTTTATACAATACTTATTTGAAATATTCCTATTTGTAAGGGGTTAATTTAACAATGCCTAAAATTCATAATTCATGTTACTTTAACAACTTCCTGTAAACATAGATGTAGTTTTTTTTTACGACGAGATATTTTGTCGGCCTGCTGTTCTGACGGCGGGACGACTGACGGTAAAATTGCTAACGGCGAGTTGTTTCATCCCCGTTTGCCGAAGGCTAGTTACGCTCTTTTGACTTTGTTTGGCGCCCTTTACCAAATTTTACGTATTAAGATTTCCAATTAGTCACAAAGTTCGATGTTTTATTCCCCTACCGTAAATATATAATATGTCAAAAAGTAGTATTTCTTAGTTTTTTACAATCAATTTTACCGATTGTTTCGACGTTAATTAAACGGTTGTTATTTGTGGTTATTACGTATATTTGTCTACGCTTTAAACTTGTAGAGAACACTTGTACAAAGCTTATAGTAATACTTGTACTTAAAAACTACCTGTCTAGTATTTATCTGTTTATCTACAATAGAGGGTTTACCTCTATGAAGGTAAGCTTGAACACCGATAAAGATCTAAAGTTTATACAAAATTATTGTTTACTAATACTAACAAAACATTTAGTTTAACAACAAATGTAATAACGTTTGTAAATTTAATAAAATATGTTTATAGGTGCATAACTAAAAAATGATTTTAAAAAACAAAATTTTAAAATATTTACTGAACGTTTGTTTTTAAAATATAAGATATGAATTTTAAAATGAATTAAAACATATTTTTGATATTTATATTAACGATGTGTATTTGCATTACTTTAAATATTTATAGTAAAATTAATTTGAATAATAACATATATTTAATAAACTTTCACATTTTCTGTAGGTACAAAATTAAAAATATATGTCAATATTAAGTAAACTCCAAACCACTATACGTGTGTGTCTATTATATGAGTTCGTAATCATTTTACGTTCAATACTACAAAGTAAGCAAAAATATGAGATGAATACGTTGCATTTATCCAGGTTTTCAATAACTACATCGCATCGCTAACAAGTGTAATATTTTACATTTTCTATCACTTTCAGATCTTTTAAAAGCAGAATATTTTACTTATTAATTTTTAACTGCGCGTTTTAATTCCCTTTTTTTATATTTTTTAAGTGGCACGCTGCGTAAAGTAATGTTCCTTGATTTAATCCATAACTGTAGTAAAATATTGTGCATATAATATATTACACAAATATTAACTAATCTAAAAATTCTTTATGTACTTTACATTGCAAAGTATAAACTTCAAATCATTTTTACTAATTATTTTAGTTAATATTGTTTAATTACATTTAAATAATTGGTTTTTTTTGTACAGGGTGCGCAAAAAATATCGTTGCCTTACACACATAATAAACTTCTTACCGTTAAACAAATATTGTCTAACTTTCCCAATATGGATAAATTGGAAAAAGGTCCTAAGGAAATATTTTCTCCCGATATACAAAAAGATTTATTATTGTTAGAAGAACAAGAAGGGTCCGTTAATTTTAAATTTGGTGTCATTTACATGAAGCATGGACAAACAACAGACGATGAAATTCTCAGTAATGGTAAGTTATAAATTTTATTAAAAATAATTTTTTTGCATAAATGTGTTTTTTAATATTTCTTTCTTTAATTCTACTTTTTTAATTGATTATATTTTTAAATTTAAGAAGAATGTTTAATGATTACATACAATAAATTGAAAAGTACGTATTGTGCTGTATATATTTTACAGATAATACAAATTTTTCTACTTTTTACATTATGAGTACTATATACTTTAATAAAATTAATTTGATAAAAATGAAAACATTTTACTGATGAAGTTTTAATTGTTTTAGTAAAATAAGCATTGCATTTACAATACCATTTTACTAAAAATGTACTGCAAAATTTAGATTATCTATGTTTGAATTGAACATAAATGTATTTATAATAATATTTTAAAGTTGTAAATAATTAATTTTATTGTTTAAAGTTCTTGTGTTTTAGTTTTAGTAATATTAAAACAATAATTTAGATGATGGGGTTTTCTGTTTTTAATACGGTTACGAACTCAAATTTAATTTAATAGAATTTAGATAACTAATTTTACTGAAACTAAAACACAACAAAGTTGGACAATTATACCTAACTAATGAATAACGTAGTTACTTACTAAATTAATTTATAATTGTAACATTGTACATGTGGGTCTTCATAATTACTATTCGATACAAATGCATTCTTCTTTGTTTTTTACTCTAGCGTTCCTACCGTTGCAATGAACAATTATAATCATTTTTACTACCGTACTGTTTACACTTTTTGTTTTTGTGTTGTTAAAAGTTATAAAAACCAGAAGCTCGATTTATAATATTTTTATACTTCAATAGATTTTGTTCAGTATTACAAAAAATTTACTGATGTTATCTGTGATTGTAAATATGTGTCTAGATAGGTTAGAAATTGTATGCAGTTGTTTTATTGCAATTGTAGTTTTGTTTTGTGTTATCAAAAAAAGTTAACAATTTACCTATAAACTAAAATAGTAAACTAATAAAAACAACAAGAATGAAACAAAATTATTTAACAAGAACATCATAATAAAATAGAATTCAGGTTTCTAAGGGTTGCTTTTGTTATATAATTTTCCATTGTGAATCATTCCCGCGTTGTCGTTAACACAAGCTGAGTTTTTGTCACACGACGCAGTAGACATCTTTAGAGTCCGTTGTGTGATAACGACAACACGAGAATGTCCAGAATGAAAAATTGTATAACATAATAAAGGTTAAGCCATTGTACTGTTAGCATTTTAAAGTTACATTGTGGCTGTAATTAATAAATACTTAAGTAGAGGGGATATTAATTAATCAAAAAAAAATGGAAGATAATGCAAGTAACAGCATAACATGAAACGATAATTCACATGCACTTTCAAAAAAATTTACATTTTGTAACTTATCTGGAAAAAACAGAAAAAGAAGCATTTCAGTATAAAGTTTATTAAAAAATAAAGACGAAAAAAACATATATATTGTTATACATCAAGAGAGAAAAGAACGAACAAATTCTATTGCAGTTTAAAACAGAAGCAAAGTATGATAATACGCTAAAACAGTTTGATGAGTTTTTCATACCTAAACGTAATAAAATATTTAAGAGGATTAAATATAATTGTAAACATAAAAGTACAAATCTTACTTAACACGGAAACTAAAGCGGTCGTTTGGTCTTGAGCTAAAATTAACAGCAAAAACTGTGCTGTTTTCATCAAAACATGAATATTCGTTTGTTAGTTTAGCTATATAATGACGCAAAAACTTTAAAACCAGAAACTGATAAATCAAAATGTACGTAAAACTATGTTTTCAAAGTCAATTGTTGTTTAAGTAAAAGTGTGTGTCTAGTTGAAAATATATTTAAATGTCTCTAAAATTTTGTTGTTTTAAAGATTTTATAAATTCAAATACTAGAGTACCTACTATATATATTTCAAAATTGGTAGTATTTTTTACTGCGTCGCAATAGCGTTGGTTATGCTATGCTTCACTTCACTGCTAACACAAGTAAAACAGTTGAATAAAATTAACAATTAGTAATTACGAAATATAAAATCACAAATTATCCATAAGAAAAGACAAATCAATCTAGAATTAGCAGATCTTTAGAATAAATCACATCTCATACACGTAAGGGTAAGAGTTATGAATATTAAAGTATTTGTAAGCCAAATGGCAATGAATAAAGTTAAACTTATATATTAAAGTATGAGAATACAATTTAATACAACGAAGAAAAACAAATTAATCAATGCAAATCTTGTGATCAGAAGCAAAAAATATTTGTGATAATTTTAACAAGTAAGTACACAAACCTAGGTTGTTCATATATACGTTTGACACCAACACAAATTAATAATTAATTAATAATAAAGATAGTGTTACTTAAGTTTTCCAGACATGCAATTAGCTAACCATTCCCTAAAATTGCTAATAGTCTAATAAAAATATATATTTGTATATAAGGATATCACAAGTAAATTGCTCTCCAATCATATTATAAACAGAATGCGTCAAGCTTCCAAGTGACTTTCACTATAACATCGCAGGTGTGCCACTGAGTCTTTGAGACTAATTGTGAGCCGCATAGATATCACACTAATTTCACCCTAAATTAGCTCTTAAAACTAGTGTTTGTGTTTAATGCTTGCATCCATACGTTTTCCGATTTATCAGCTCGAAAGAGATGTGCTTGAGAAACATTTAACTACTCCAAAGAAACAGACACGTAGAGATAACCCAATAAAAAATTAAATAGCAACATTCAAGTTTTGAAACAAATAAGCATATTTAACAAAAATGAAAAACATTGACTGATGGTAAACTAATTATATTAACTTAAACAATGATTTTAATAAATAAACTTTTAAAAATTTCATTTTTATAGCAAAATATAAAACTAATTGATTTGTTAAGAATGCCAAAATACTGTACTTATAATTTATGAAATAAATAAATAATACTTTTAATTTGAGATTTTATAAACACCGTTAAAGCATTTGGAATAAAAATATAAATAACTATAAAAGTACACTGTTCAAAAGTCTTATTTGATTTTTTTTGCTTTCTAACATATGTTTACATTATAAACTTACAGTTATTTATGCACTTATAGTGTTTGTTTTTTTTTCAGAATTTGGAAGTAAAAAGTTTGAAGAATTTCTTGAATTACTAGGAGATACCGTAAGATTAAAAGGATGGGATAAATATAGAGGAGGATTAGATATTAAAGGTAACTACAGTTTTGATTAAATTTTTATTGAATTTTTTTTATTTTTAAATAATTTTTAATTGTTTTTTTACTTTGTATACAATTAATGTCTGTCTTTAATTTGTGTTAGTGCATTTTTTAACCGATAGTTAGTTTCTATCATCTGCTAAAAAATACTACATTTATATTTTAAATTATAAAATTATTATTGTTTTATAGTAAGTACTTGGCATAATACTATATATAGCATTTTATTTAATACAGCGTTTATAATTTTTTTTATAATCCCACACAATTAAATTTCTTTAAATATGCTATAATCAAATATACAAATCAAGAAATACGGTAAATTTCGCTAGTGTAGAAGAAGGCAAATGAACGCTACTTAGTGTATTTTTATAGACAACGTTTTGTGGAATTGTGTCCACTGCGCTTATTAGAAATAAAAACGTTCCAGGTTTATCGAAGAAACTTATTTTTGATTTTAAAGAACAACTTAAAAATGGCACCCTATAATAACACTATTTCAAACACCATTTATATCAAAAAAGATAAAATAAAATTAAACGACAAACACAAGGTTATATACAGAATCGTATACATGGGTTGCAATCAATGTTATATAAGCCAGGCCAAACAAAAAATTGTTAATAAGATAAAAACCATCGATATGATTCTTGCTCTACATCCCACAATCTTAGATATGGAAATAAATATAACTAGTTTATAAGGTTCTAAGCATATCATACAATAAAATATCAAGTTCATTAGTTTTTTATAATTTATTAATTGATAACTTCATGTACTTGTTTATTACGTTTTAATTGTGTTTTTTCTCTAATAAACGCAGTCGTCTGAAGAATAAGACACACTGTTTCATAAAACGTCGCCTATAAAAACACACTAAATAGCGTTTTTTTTTACTTTTTCTACACTAGAAAAGGCATCATTAGAAGTTTTAGTAAATTGGTCAAAATATACAATTTAATGTTTTATATAAATATACATAATGGTTTTTTTAAAGATAATTATTTTAGACATGTCTTAATTTTTTCCGTTAATAATTGTATGATTTTTACTTTTTTTAATTCTATCAAATTTATTCGCGTATATTAAGAATAATACGCAAAATTAAGTAGTACAGTAAAATTTAAAGTATTTTTTTTATAATTTATAGTAAAAACTAAAAAATCTTATTTAATTTTTATACAAAAATTAATTTTTGTGTTAAGTAATCACTTTATTTACAATGCTTATTCCTAAAAAAATAAATGATTATGAAGCTTTCGTAACAAGTTAGCACACATAATTTACATTTGATTTATTTTAAAAGTATTTTGCAAAATACTAACTTATACATACATTTGTTTATAATACTTATATAATGATTATTTAAAAAAAACGTATATCATTGCACAATATTTAAAAAAAAATATTTTATGATTTCTAAAATTTTACTTAACATTAACTTTGTTATAACGACATATACATATTACACTATGTTTAACATCATTTACTGCAAATATAAATATGTCGTGTATAATATTTTGAAATGCATTTTTTAAAGTTCTTTTTTTAAAATAATATAATCAAATGCTAACCTAGTTTAGCTAAAGTTTTCTGAGGGTAGCAAACCTAATATTAATATTCAAAACAACTTTTATTAATGTTTTTCCAAAAAAGCATTGCTATAAATTTTAACAAAACTTTATTTAACTTTTGTTTTAAAACTTTTGTACATTGGTATTTTTTATCCCGTTACTAAAGAAACCAAAGTATCGAAACTTTACAGAAAACTTCATTTACCAGAAGTACAATTTATTGTTTCAGGTTTGTAATATAAAATATTGCTTTGGGTTTTAATTCATCGTTAAAACGATTGATTCTTGTCTATTGCTGTTTGATTTATTTGTAGTCGAATTATTTTAACTAAGTCTTATGTTCTCTACTACTACTACTACGTTTTTTTCATTAAACTTTGTTACAAAGTGGAACTTATGTTTATCATTATCACAATCAGTATTATTAAGCTTGTACATATATAGAAAAAGCAGAAACGTGCGTGCATTTGTAATTTTATAAACTAATATATTTTGTTATTATGTATCTTCATTTATATCACACTTAATATAATAAAATATATTAATAAAACTATAGAAACTAATTGGCGACTGGTAATAATAATAGTAATAATAATAAGTGCTTAATATTTAAGTCAAAAGCGCTAACACTTTCTGTTTGCTTATCAGAAATAAGCTATAGATTACTAAAAATGCTCATTATAAGTCATTGTTTACATTTTTTTCCAATTTTGCACTTACATTTTGCAGAAGTTTTTCAACTTCGTCTTCCAATTGTATAATTTTACGTGCTTTACACCAACTAGTATTAGAAATTGTTGGATCAGAAATGTACATGAGCGTATGCATTACATCTTCATTCGTAGACTATTGTGAGATTTTTTAGCATAATCTAAACAAAAACATCTATAATATTTATTTCTTGCTTCTTAGGCATACTCTAACAACTAATTAATACCTTGTGAACAAAAGCAGACATATAGCACCATCCGTGCTCTTATATATAATATTCAGCTGTTGCTATTGCATAACCCTCAAATGTTATTAAGTCAATAGGGTTACTATTAGTTGTCACATAAGCGCCGACTTGTGGAAAACTTGGGTTCTAAAATTTTTCTGTTCTGACAAAAAAGAACAGTAAAAGTTTTTTTCCACAAAAAATTAGTCAATTTGAAAACTAGTGATATAATGATGTTTACTCTTATAAAATAAAAATAAATATCAATACATATGTTAATAGCGTAGCCAGAAGAAGGAAGGGAGATACCAGACAACAAATAACAAACAATATAATAAAGAGTAAATATGTTACTTATTTAATGTAAATGTTTGTTATATTGTTTAGTCGCATTATGAGAAAAACCTTTTAGAAGTACATGTTGAAACGCACTCAGTTAATATACAGGCCGAAATCAGCTTGTAGAGCTTCTCTTTTTCTTGAGTTCTTTTAAACAAGTTAGTAATTTTAGTTTATTTTATTCTTTTTTTTATGATTACTTATCAGTATATCTTATATTTTAGTCAACGTTCTGTCATCTCTCTTCTGGCGTACTTACTTATTTTTGCACCGTTGCCACATTTTACAAATAGTAGAACGGTAAAAGTAGTAGTGATAACAGTAACAGAACTCGCCATTTTATCAAAGTAGAAAGAACTTTTATTGTTCTTAACTGTCATAAATTTTAATTTTTTGATATCGTAAACCGTCTTTGACAGTTTTTGCGCACTTGTCAACATAAACGTCAAATTATTTTTGGAAGTTCTGTTCGAGCAATAAAATGTTGTATTTAACTCGTTCCTGTCTAAATGGGACGCTTTTTTCCCTCGGGAACTGTTTAAACCCTTGTTTCATTGGGGTTTATAAATGCCCTCTATGAAAAAAAGCGTCTAATTTACATAGGATTTTAAGTAAACTATTATTTTATAGTCTGTAAAAATCAAAAAACATTATTTTGCAAAGCATTAGTTTTTCTTGATTGATGTCGTCCGCGTAAAAATTTAACTAGTAATTTAATTATTTTATATTAACTATAAATTTAACTATTTATTGATCTGCAATTTGCAGAAAGTTTGTGGCGGAGGAATTAGTTTTAGAAGTTAACAAGTCTGTTCATAACTTCAAAAAACTGTTGTCTATAGTGCTTTATAACATATAGACTTCTAAATCAGCATCTATTCTCCTCAAAACACGTCGCTGACAAAAAAGCTTTGGTAGGTCTAGTTTAAGAAAACCGGTTTTTTTTTGTTGATAGTTATCTGAAACTCTAACAAAAAACCTTGCTTTCTGAAAAATTCCATTACAGTATTTAAAGATGCAGGCATAGTAAGTGACATAGCAATCTTTTAATTTTTTTACAAATAATTATGACTAGTATATTGATATAATAAAAAAAATTGAAAGTTTCCAAATGAGACAGAAAACTACTTGCTTTTGCTTCAATCTTATCTTTTTACCAGTTTTGACATAAAACTTACAAGACTTAAATAATTTATTCTAATAGAGGTCATAGAAACATATCTGATTGTCCATTTAGTTGAGCAAAAAGGACAAATATTTCCACTTTTGTTGCTCACTTCATTTTGAAATAGAAAAAATATTTATAGTCGCTTCGGAAAACTTCGCGCAAGTGTAATTATTTCTCGAGTTATGTTTGAAGCGTTTTTGTTTGAAGTGCACAAGAACTGCACAAGAATGGTAGAGCCATTCTTGTGCATTTCTTGCAGTTTTTTTTAATTTGCATATAATTTTAAAGCTATTTTGTTCATAGCTTATTATCCCAAAAGTCAATGGTTTTTGCGATATTTAGATGTTTTTAAGAATTTTCACAGTTGTAACTTCAACTTTAAAATTTATATCTTGTCAAATAATGAAGTCTAAGCTGTTATATTTGTATCACTATTAACTAAAATTATCATTTTTTAAACGGTTTTTTGTAAAAGTCCAGCACACGTACAGAGTGTTCAAAATATAATGCCAAAGTTAACAACTTTTACATGCGTAAAATTCATTTTTTTAATGAAACGGCACGGTGTATATTAAAATACTTAAAAACACAATAAAATTCTGCATCGATTGATATAATGGTTTCCTATACCCATCTTTACCCGTTAATGAGTTATCAGGATTTGTTTGATATTGGTACAAATTTCAATAAAAACGCAGTATTCCAGGTAGTACGCTGAGTAATACATATCATATTTGTCACTAATCTATCAATACACATTATTGTTTGATACAATCTAATTCTAACAGTTATGCAGAACGGTTTAGAATGATGGTTCCCTATACCCATCTATACCCATCTTTCTGTAAAAAATTGTATATCAAAAGTAGTCAAAAAAAATCCTGGAAATAATTTTTAAGTTTGTAAAATGACCACCAGGGGAACGTAACCGCTGTCTTGAATTAAAAAAGTGATGTTTCTCGAAATTTTGCCTTATTAAGGTAACAAAAAGATATACGCTTTCTAAAGCTAAAACAAAATCAAGTATTTTTCGTTAAACATTGTTTGCCCTATCTCCGAAAATAAAGTGGCGAGAAATGTTTAAACGTTTTTCCAAAGAAGTGTCTAAACTAAACAGCTCAACTGATTTTAATAAACTTAGTATTATTGAAAATAACATTACTTAAGGAACTAACTCTAAATAAATTGTAGAGATTGCGATTTAGAATCTTGCCATTTGTTACAAGCTTTAGGTCTTACGAACCTTGCACGGCCAACTCACACAGTCGGAGATAGGGGAGGTTCGAAGGAATTATACTTAAGGGCGCTAGATCAAATCCAAATTAACACTTCTGCCTCAATCACGACAGACGGTCCAAACTTGTAACTAAATTTGAGGTTCGTAATCCTTGTCACTCTGATGTTCGAGTAGCCAAAATTTGTTAATAGGTAACGACAATTAAAAAAGAAAGGTATCTTGCCATAAAAGACAGATTAACAAGTATAACAACTTTAATGTGTTAACGTAGAAGATTAACAAGAATATATGTAATTTCTCCACTCATCAATGTTCGAAATATTAATAAGTATAATTAACCAATATAAAAACTTTAATTTAGCAGCGTAGCAAATTGACAGAAGTATGTTGAATTCCTCAATTCATAAACATTAAACAAAGTAACAAGTATGATTAATAAGTGTAGAAACCTTGAATTAACAACGTACAAGATTAACCGAAGTATTGTCTAATTTCTCGATTCATAAATGCCGGACATATCGGCAACACACAAAGCATATACTTAAATTACGTCGAGATAGCGAAGTAAATTTCGTAATAAATATTGTCTACTCTCAGCATGCGATACACTACAAATGACACTTGAAATTACCTTAGTGGTAGGTATATACACAATAATCGTACTTATAGACACCGACAATAATCAAAGTTCCGTGAGTGACTTTTATGACAGCGAATAAAATCTAATCAAATTGACTTACCCAATCCAATGCTTGCTGGCATGAAGAAAACGTTTTCCCACTGGCAGCCTAGAATAATTATTGATAGCAATTCATGTCACACAATAACTCACGAAAAAGGAAACTACAAAATCAGTATTAATAATTCATTAAATACGATATAAGAACCCGTTGTATCGAATGCTGTAGGTTGTAATTACGAACAGGTGGTTGATAACGCAATCGATTATTGTCCAAAAATTAGCATTGTTCGACGAGACCTCGTTGTTGTTTAAGTAACAGGCCCTACCAATATACGTTTGGTAGCGGTATTTATCAATCGTACTTATGCATCATTATTCCTTATTGAAGTGAACCGGTGGAACGTGCTGGAACCGGCTATCACATTAATAGATTGGAGACAAAATATCTTACCCTGTGCCGAAAGAACTGTAATAAATTCGCAATCGCCTTATAAATTTGTATTCATCACAAGGGATGCCCTTAAAAAATTTAGGAATCAGTTCAAGATTCTCGACACCGACCGGTTCAAGTAGTTGACAGCTTCAAAAATGGCCTCGCAGTCACCAACAATGTCGGCAGTGGGCGTAAAAACCAGAAACTAATTTTTAAGTCGACACACAGGGTACTCCGTTGTGAAAATTTCGCACGTAACACATTAGAGGGCGTTTTAATTGAAATTTGTAATAATATTGAACAAATCTTTATAACTCATTAAAGAGTAAAGATAGGTATAGGAAACCATTATATCAATCGATGCAGAATTTTATTGTGTTTTTAACCATCCTTATATGTATAAACCGTTTAATTAAAAAAAATTGAGTTTTACGCATGTAAAAGTTGTTAACTTTGGTACTATATTTTGAACACTGTATGTGTGTTGGACCTTTACTAAAAGTTGTTTAAAAGATGATAATTTTAATTAATAGTGATACAAACATCACAGTTTAAACTTCATAATTTGACAAGATATGAATTTTTAAAAACATCTAAATATCTCAAAAACTGTTAACTTTTGGGATAATGAGCTATGAACAAAATAACTTTATAATTACACGTAAAATTAAAAAGTTACTAAAAAGTATAGCTTTTTATTTGAAATAAAAAAGTTGTTTCTGAATATATTTTAATTATAAAGCTAATAACCATTTACCTAATATTAGAAAAAATCAAAATTCAATTATTATTGGAAGTACAAAAACTTTTAACAAACGGGTTACGTGAAAAACCCTGTATAGAAGCAATGAAAAAAAATTCTTACTAAATACTACCAAATCGTTAATTGTATTCCTAAGAAACGAGAGTTTCAAAATCTCAGAATTTCAAGATGTATGAATGTAATTTTTAGTAGATTAAGACTTAGGCATGAATACTTAAGTGAATATTTATGTAAGTTAGGTATAGTGGAATTGACTCTTTCATTTGCATTTTTCTTTATTCATGATAATAGTTTCAAAGTTAAATAAATTATTTTTGTTTTGATTTGAACAAATGTGTCTGCGTCTAAAAACATTGAGGAATTATTTTGGGTACTAAGAACCCACACAAAATTTATTGTGAGTTTAGAAAGTCGCTCAAACCTACAAAGTAGGCACCTATGGTTTATAAAATTATGTATAATTTTTGATAAAATGTTTATTCACTCCACTTACATTATTGAATTAAATTTTCACTACAAGATTTATCAATAATTAATCCAAGCTCCTCAAAATTTTTTTTGTATAGTTTTTATCCTTTTTGTGCTTGATTTTTTTTTGTTTTTAGCATATTATTTTTTCAATTCTAAATTAAATGGTTTGTGCAAGACACATTCCACAAATGTGATCTAGCAATCCAATTTTGAAAGACCGAATCTATATGCTTCTTGATGAGTTTTTTTACTGTTAATTAGTTCCAGATTATTCAATTCAGGTGGTTTTGCAAGACATATTGTGCACGTTAAAGAAAAGAGTGTATTGCGTTATCTTTCTATCGATTATTGTCAGAAATATTTTGTGCTTTACAGAAACAGTAATCTGTTCAGAAATAACTATTTGACTTGGTTGAAGCTTAGATATTTGGTCTTCTAAACCTAAAACAATTTTTTTTGTTTTTTTCTGGAGTTTTCTTAACAAATTCAATTAATATTGGACAACAATATTTGTTGTACAAAGGCGCTGGACCTACTAATTTTAACGGAACTAAAGAAGCAATAAAAGGATTTGCGTTTAAAACAAATTTGCATTTCTTAGATAAAATTTGTTTATACTACATATCTGCTCCGGTGATCTATCACACCCACATTTTTGGTAAAATATCATTTGTATGACATCTGATATGTCAACAGAGTCAACTTTTAGAATTTTTTTACCGTGTGATTTAGAAGATCAAAACAAAATTTTGTTTTGGCTTTAGATAATACGTAAACTAGTAGTATTATTAATTGATATTTGTCCCTACATTTGTTTAAATTTGTGTACATGGCCAAAGCTTTATCTTTTGAAAAATTTAATATGATTATACCTTCGTTTTCAAAGCAAGTCAATGTGCTATCTTTTAATTAGAGTAATAAATATTTTAATTTTTTAATAATATTTGCATGTTCTGCTTTATTAATCGACCTTAATGCTAGTACGCGTCAGAAACTAACTGCATCTAGTTCAGAATCTCATATTAATTTTGATCTTAAAAGTGTAAATACTTCTGGTGCAGATCTTTTCGTATTATAAAAATCAACGACACACTCTGTCTTTAACAGATCCTGGTTATTGCGTATAATTCGATTTTTCTTTTTTAATGTTGCAATCCTTTTTCATTTAAATGAATGCCATACACAAATTTTTATTACACACAAATTTTATTTTACGTTTAAATTATATCACACACCAGTATTGATGGTAATATGTAGTTAATATAATTTGCATTCTTTTATACACGTTTTGAAATGATAAATATAAAAAGGAGCAAGTGCAAAACAGTATATGCAAAATATGAAGAAATACAAATGATAGACTAATTAGGGATATTATTGAGGTTCACACCTTACCACAATTAATAATATTTAAGTTACATTTAGTAAAATATTTGCTTAGATCAGTACCGCAACTTAAAACAAGATTTGTTTATATTTTAACTGTAACATTTAACAATCACGTTATAAATAATAAAACTATACGTATTTATTAGTTTGATTAATTCAATATTCGTATTGTTTTTACAGTTACAAAAACACAATCTTACAAAAGGAACTATACATCAATGTCTGTTTTCTACCACAACGTTCTGTAAAAAGATATTTGTTTTAAACAACACAAAATTTTATTGGTATTCTCAAAGTAAACACTTCAACTTTATAGAAATCGCAATTTTTAGACTTTGGCAAAAATGGCAAATTACTAAAAGTCTAAAGAAAGTTTTAGTTGTCTTAAAGAAAGAATTAAATTTATACATTTTTATATAGCAAACAAATATTATTTTAAACTAACAAAACAAAAAAAATCTAGAATTACTAAAAATTGTTATAGAGGTTCAAAGTGTCGCATAAAATATAGGATGTGTTTCTTATAAATGGTTAACTTTAAGACATTATAAGAAATTATCGGTAAGACGTACAAAAAGATAATCAAAAATAATAATAAAATTTAGGTTATCTTAGTAATAACTTTAATAAACTTTACTACTTTACTTTACAAAATTAAATATGATGATAATTACTTATCCATCCTATAGTGCGAAGTTTTGTGCTACCGATGAGTGCACTATACAGGTCAATGAAGTGCACACATCTGCAGCACAAAACGCAGCTATCAAAATTACCAAAAGTAATTTTATTTTTTCTCCTGAAAAAATGACCTAAAAGGTAATAAAGATTATTGTAAATTAACAAAGTTAGGAGGATCAAGAATAAAAGTTTACCGTTTTAAAACATGTTTACCTACAAACTAAAATTAATTTGAATGATTATTTAACTAACAAAAAAGCATAAAAAAGATTATAAACGCTCATTTTAGTTCTTAAAAGTGTTTATGGTAAAATTAAAAAAGCAATTAAAAATATATTATGGATCTGATGAAATGTCAAATATACATGCTGGTGAAGTAACTACAACTAATTTTCCTGCCGTCAAGTTTACAGCAGACTAATTTTACAGTATCGCTGCTGCAAAGTTTAGTGTTAATTAAATTTTAAAATATATGATCTATTTAAACTTAAAAAAAGTTTGGATACATTAGAAACGGAAATATTCTACTATGTAAATTATTTTTTGTTAAATTAGTCAAAAAGCAAAATCTAATTAAATTCTAAGTCGGTTGTTTTAATATTTTTTTTTACATTTACATTTTATTTGAAAACAATAATAATTAAATTTATTAGAAACAACAATTCTTATAAAACACTAATATTTAAACTCATACATTTGTATTGATTTTTAACTAGGAATAATTATTTGTATAAACATGAAGTTTACACATACATATGTAAACAGTGATTTTTTTATTGTTTTGTTTCTGATTTATATAATTGGATACAGTGACGTTTACATTATAATTAATTTGGATTATTGAAATAATGTTATTTCTAAATTATTTTAACCATTTGCTATTAAATTTTTTAATATCTGATTGATAGACGTACATCAATTACATTTAAGTGATTTTATTTTTAATTTAATTTTTTTAATGTAATTTTAATGTAATAACTAATTCATTCTCATGTAAAAGTACTGTTTACATTTGATTAGGTAACAACCATATCTTATATTTTTGAGGCTTTACTAAAAAATATGTTTTTGAAGTTTACAACGGTTGGTTTTGTTTTATTTTAGTAAACATCATTAATATATACATTATTTTACTACAAGGTTTTTATATCTTATAATTTATAATTCATTTTTATGCTAATACATATTTTGATTTTGTTTTTTTTACGTTTTTAGTCTGTCAATATATTAAATTTATAATATAGAGTTATTTAAAATTTTGTTACGAGTTTTTTAAACATTTTTACTGTAGTTAGTAACATTAACAATATAAAAAAATAGTAGTTTTCCGGATTAAAGAAACGCGTTTTTTTATAGTTGTTCTATATTCTATAGCACTTTAAAACTATATACCCTGATAGCACAAGACTATATTTATTTAGAAACATATTTTAAACCCTTGTTACTTGTTTTGAGTTATTTTAGGCATCCTATAAACAACTAAATAGGTATATGTGTGCCACAGTTACAAAATTCAAAAATTTGAAACTCTAATAAAATTAACAAATATTTGTTTTGAAACTGCGGCCAGATTTTGTTTGCAAACTATTTCGTAGCATAATTATATACAAAAACAATATTTAGAAATAAATTATTAATTCGAGAACCTGTAGTTCTTGTATAATTAACATCGCAATGATAAACTTTTTTACAACAATTTGGGAATTCGATCCTAGGTTTCCAGAATTTGGACGCAATCGACTACTGATTTACACCGGCAGTTGGCAAAACTTGGTTAATACTTATATTTGACTCATATCTATGGTAAAAATATATTTTACATAAAAATAATATATTATTTACATAATTATTGATAATATTGTATTAAGTATTAAGAACAGTAAAGGCTTTTTACCGTTTAATTATTTTTTTTGCATAATGGAACTATTTTTTCTTTAATCTTATTACATTGTTTTAATAACCGTCAAAATGATGTTTTTTTAAATTTTTGTGCTACCTAAGGATTTTTTATTTTTTGTTTCAACTAGTTGCCAGCGTTGCCACCGCCACGTTTGTTATCCTGTACTTACCGTTCTATGTAGAACTTGGTAGAACAGTGAATAAATCACTTACCGATGAGTTACTAGTAAATCCAACATACCATGTTGAAAACCGGTTTAGTAACTAGGAGAAAATGATCTAGTAGTGCAAAAACGTCTATTTTGTTAATTCTATTATTTTTTGATTTAATAATTTGTATTAGTATATATAATAAATAACACTAAATATTAATATAAGAGAACATTTTATGAAGAAATCATTTTATTTATAAAATACAGAATAGGTTATTTATTTAATCGGAATTTAAATTAGTAGCTTAATTTGTTCAAATTTTGTGATTTTGAATTGGGTTTTCATCTTAGTACAGAGTGAGTGCGCGGTAGATAAAGAATCAAAAGAAAAGGGGGCATTTTAGTTTGTCTATTGCTGTCCTGAAAACATAGTATAAGTATACGCATATGATTTAAGATTTTTTCAAATGTAAACGTTTTGGATTTTGTGTAGTTACTGTTGTGTTTTTATATATTTTTTTTGTATTATTTCTAAATATCTGAATACTTATATTGATATTACAAACTCTGCAAAACTTTTTGGTTTTCTACTACTACAAGTTGCATAATCATCATTCTTGTGTTTTAATTTACTACAACTAGCTGTGTCCTTATCTGAACAAAATGTATGTGTTACAGTTTCTGTATCACTATTACTAATATTCTTATTGCGAGTTACATTTAACTAATCATCAAGATCTGGTTTGACTACAAGCTTGTTTAGTAATTTTCTTATCTAAATTGAATTTCTTCTCAACAATCGACCTTTATTGTTCTTAATCAAACAAGATCTTGGCGTTTTACACTTTTGTATAATTTTAGCAGGTTTTTACACCTTATTTTAATAAGTAACTAGATTATCTCTCTCTTGAAATTCCTGAAAAAATTTAGTGTTTTTATCATAATTTTGTTTATATTTTCTTTGTTTGTCTTTAGTTTAAGCATTAACGTTTTTTCAACATTTTAGGCTTAAATAAATTTGAATGAATTTTTATTCTGTATCTGCGACTAAATAGTATTTGCGCCGGAGAGACTTGTAATCTTGATATTAGTAAATTTCTATACTTCAATAACCCTAAGAAAAAAATCTTTTCCACTTTGTGCACAATTTCGTAAAATTGATTTAGCAGTTTGAATCATTTTTTTTTTCTAAGACTACTACGCGGGTAATATGATAAACTATTAATGATTTTTAAAAATCATTGACTCACAAACTGTACATTTGAATAAATATAAAACTATATTATCTGCAATCAATATATTTGGTATATCATAAATGAAGAATATATTTTTTAGTTTTTTAATTATATTAGAAGTCTTATATTTTAAAGGTACAATTTCAAGCCATTTATTAGATCCAGAAAATGTAAAAATATCACAACTTACTTTGTTGAATGGTAATTTCGGTATATCATAAACAAGTTGACAAACTCGTCGTTTAGTTTTTTGCATATCAAAATGAGCTTTATGTAATATACTCAGAATATATTCTCTTAGTACAGATGGTACTATAACCCTATAATTTAGAAAAAGTAAATTGTCTTCAACAACTAGTTCTTTTTGAGATACACCTTTTCTTCTTCATCTGTGTCTTTATTTTTATCAATATTTTATCGTTTTAGTGAAGATCTGAAGCATTTTTCTTATTTCATCAGTTATCTTCAGAGATTTACTTATTGAATCTACACTTTTAGATGTCCACACATTTTCAATTTGATTTTTTTATATGACCTTGATAGCAGGTAAATAACATATAAATATTTACCAAGTAAGTAGAATAATTGTAATTTATAGTTAAGCAACTTTATTCTCGTTTGTTGAAGTCTAGTTGATGCAATTTTACCAATAAGTTCTTCTAATAAAGTTATTAAAAGTTTGTGACCAGTAATTATTTTAATTTTATGTCTATATACGTAATTGTCAATTTTCATCGCATATACAATCCTTCTCTTTTTGCAAATAATTTATCCCAACTTGGTTTAAACTTCTCGAAGCATCGGCTACAGGTTTGTTGTTTTGTAGAAAACAGAACCTAGACCTCCTTGTGAGGCATCTGTTTGTACAGTTTAAAAAAAGCACTTAGCTCATGTCAAATATAAGAAAATAGATAAATCCAGTATTGTTTTTAATTTATTGTAGTTGCTGGGTTATTGTGAAACAAAATATTTAACGTTACAGTGTTTATTAAATGCATGGTTATAATTCGAATTACTAACAAATATCATAAGTTTTGGTATAAACTAGTAGTAGCTCTTTTATTCTCGTGTTGATGTAACCCACAACTTTTACAAAATCAATTTATAATTGTGTTGTGCAACCTGAGGAAATATATTCATATTACTATAAGTTTATTGCTTGTTTTATACCACAGCACCAACCATTTGTATTTTTAACCAACTCAATTATGCTAATCTTTTATCGTTTATTTTTTAAATCAGTTAATTAAAGTAGATTTATTTATCTATCAATTAAATTACGTTTGTTCTAAACAAGCAACAAATAATTACAAATTAATTGTATAACGAATACCACAAAAAAATCACGGTAACGTTTTGTTTTTTATATCACCAATCATTAATTTATTTCAGAAACAACCCAAATCAGATTTTGACAAGTTTCCGGAGGTAAAAACGTTTCATAAGTTTATCTGAACGCTTTGAGTAAAATTGTAACTTGAGATCGAAATTTTATCACTAAAATTAAATTATTATAAACAAAACCATTATAAATATTTTCAAAACTTTAAAAAAAATCAAATAAATGAACTAAGTTTGTTTCTGAAATAAAACACAAGCTTCAAAATAAAATCGAAGTATTGTAATAAAATCATCTTATTTTGTAGTTTCTTGGGATTGTTTGTTTAGCGTTTGATCTTCAAATAATATTTTAAGCAAAGTTTTTAAATTTTCTTTTTTAGTCTTTATTATTAGGAGAGAGTAGGGTAATAGTTCCACTTTAAAGAAAAAAATGATTTAATTGTTTTTTCTTTTTGATTTTATTGAATTACGTGGTTTAGTAACTTTTATACGGTACCTTTAAAGAAAATCGATGGATGAAAATATTGTATGCATAAGCTTATTGAACAATATTTAAGGTAATATGGTAAAGAACAGTATGACTACTGGCAATAATCACAAATATACATTTTTCCATCTCCTTTTCACTGCAAGCTACATGTGAAGCGTACCTCATTGTTATTCCAAATTCACTACAGATGATGCACATATTTTCATCAGTATCGGGGTCATAGTATAGAGTAGGTTCCAATTCATACTGCTCATCATTGTTGCAGAGATTGGTGTCATGTTCCGTCGTCCAGACTTCTTCACTATTTTTTTGTGTGGGCAGCTACTGCGGGTGACTTTATTTTACTCTTACGCAAAATGGGCTTTCTCATTTTCTACAGTTTTTTCTAGTCTATTTGTTGGTATAAGTTCTTATTAGGAGAGGCAGTTATTATTTTGAAATGTTGCTTTTTTCTATTCTGTTGTTTTCCTTGCATCTTGGATGTTTAAGACGGCACTGGTGAGAGATCTTGGACGCTAAACGTCATCTGTTTTAAAGTCAATACAATGGGAGAATTCCTCATTCATTGATCCGTTGTTAGTACATCTATAAACGGCACCTTCTGGTCCACTTTCCTTTAACAAAGGTGTCATTCGTTTAAGAATATATATAGATAAAAGAGAAACAAAAAATCCGCTGCATTCATTGCACAGCACACTGTTATATTTTTCTTTCGCTCTCAACTAGTGGCAAATCCCACCTGTTTCTGGTCATTGAGTCCCACAATTTTTCCTGGTTTTCGCACCGCTATGATGCCTATTTCGTCAATATAAAAAACTCTTAACGACGCGACGGAAAGTTAAATTTGTTTATAGTAGTTTCTAAATTGTCATAAAAAAATGTAGCTTTTATTGAATTTTTTCAGCTCAAGCTGGTTAATTCTGGTTATTACATTGCCGAATGATGAATTTTTAAAAAATTGTTGATAGATAGACTCTGGATGAATTAATGCAGACAGGTTTTCTCTTATTATGAACGCCAGTTGCTGCTCCTGGTTAAGGGCTAGAGCAAAGTTATCCTCATTAAACCTGTGAGGGTTCAATAAATATATCCTCAACGACGCCCTTTTATAATGTTCTTTTACTTTTTTAAAAGGTTTGAGTGAGCACGTAAAAAATTATAATAATTTATGAAAACTCAAAAATATAATTTTCTTTATTTTCTTTAATGAGTTTTATTTGCTTTGCTTCTCTAACTTTATTTTTGTAGAGTTAGTATATTTTGGTTCTTTAACTCTAGTTTCTAATAATATTACCATTGTATAAATATATTATAGTAAGACAAACCAATGTTAAAAAAGTGTGTTTAATATTTGGAGACAGAGGCCATTACTTTGGATGCAGTTAGTCAGATGGCACAAATTCTTAGATTATTATGATTGTACATCAAATTTGATAGACAAAAATGAAGTGAAGTTTTGTTTATGGTTGCATATTATTGTTACTGATAGCGAAACGACAGTATCATATCTTTGAGTTCAATTATTCAAATTAGGTTTATTGACATCTAATGCTGCATAACATTATTTAAAAATGTTAAATGTTAGTGTTTAATTTTGCTAAACTTTTGAATTTCAAACGCGCAGTGCCATCTTATCAGACAAATCCACTTTGTCACTATCTCGTTGACTGACTATAATATATTTAGACAATGCTCATTCGATTTTCTAATTCCTTTGTGTCTTTTAACAGCATACTCCATTGTTACTGTTTTTAGCACTCTAATTTTTATGAGTTATGTTAAAAGCAATATGACGAATGCCAATTTAGTATGAGACTACGATTGTTTCAGAAATAAACAAATATTTAAATCGTAATAAAACCAACGATGTTTATGGCACTTATATTTTTTCTAAATTAAACCGGGTGTTACCTCCACAAAAGCCTCAAAATGATTAAAATGTTACTTAGGTTATTTTTAAAATAAGCAATATTTACAAAACATTAAAAAAAAGAAAGAAATATAGTAATTATATAACGTATACCACAAAAAATTACAATTACGTTTTGTTTTTTATATCACAAACCGTTAATTTATAAACATATGTTTATTTACCATTTGTTTTTGTTGTATTACAGTTTTGACACCGTGTTATTACTTGTTATTATATCGTTTCGTATTATACATAACAGTAGAGAAACAATAGACACTTATTTTCACTTAGGTAGTTATAAATTTTCTCTTACCAACTTTGTAATGTATATTAAACTTCAACTTATTTCAGAAGTGTTTTCCTGCTGATGTAATTTTATTACCACTTGAATAAACAAGTATTTGAAATTAAATTTAAATTCAAAACTTATTGCATAACTTGTGTTTCATTTCTGTTTATGCTGCTTCGGAAAATAAAAATTAACTGATCTTTTTTTTTTAGGTGACATGACGGGAAAATATTCAGTGTACACTATATACGAGGGACATGAAATTATGTTCCATGTATCAACGCTACTTCCGTACTCTAGAGACAATCGTCAACAAGTTGAAAGAAAAAGGCATATAGGAAATGACATTGTGAATATAGTATTTCTCGATTTAGACGAAAATTCCGATGGGGATGTTCCACTGCAATTCAATCCAGTTTGCATAAAATCTCAATTTACTCGTATCCTTTATTGCTGCCATATTGCACAATTATTAAAAATGACAAAAATATATTAAAAAATCTTGTCATATATTAGCAACAAGGTACCAAATCTATTAAACAATTTGTACGGCGAGTTAATTTTATATGAATACAGGCACAAAATATAACAACGATAATAATTTGGTGGATGTTTATTATGTTAGATTTGACTTTAGTACGCATTTGCCGTAACTAACATTTTATATAATTAAATTTGAAATTGTCATTACGTTAACTTGATTACAAGAGTTAATAAATTCAAGTTTTCTGGCTTAAAACACTGTACAAGTTAACGCTAGCTTAAACCCTTACTATTTATTATCTACTATAAATATTACTTTTTTTAAACTTTTTTACTGCGTTTTTTTAATTATTACTGCAACAACAAAGATGTATAAAAAATACATGCTAAATACATACACTTCAAACCAATAGAAAATCGTATTAATAAAATAGTTATCCAAATAAAACTATTTTGCGTATAATTGTATTTTAATACATAAATTACTAGTTTCAAAATTAAATTCGTATTCGTTTTTAAAAAAATTAGTTTATTTAGTTTAAAAATGTTTCAAACACGCTTAAATTACATCCAAACAAAAAGATAAACTAAAGTTTTATCAAAGGTTTTATCATAAAAAATTCATAAATTGCATACCTATATGTACTTCTAAATAAACATTTAATTTGTTCTAAGACGAAATACTATTTAAAATATAAAATAATTTATAAATGAAGTAGTACAAACAAAAATTTGATACAAACCTTATTTGTAGTCTATTTATTTAATATAACAATTCAAAAAGAACTCTCAATTAACTCTCAAACAACTAAACATTTAATAACAAATAAATAAACATCGGTTGTAATTCTATTATACGACGTTTTTTATTGTATTCATCAAAAATATAAAAATTGCATAACCATAAACTTATTGGTAGCTTTATTACCAATGCAATATAATTTGTACAAATTTATATTGGCTGTTATTTTGTAATTAAAATTACTATGAACACATTATTTTAAAAAATACATACACATTATTACATAAAACAGCGTTTTAACTTTTTTCTGTTAAAGCACTAGATAATAAATAAAGTTTTAATATTCTATAATATACAATTAGTTGATAGCCTATAAACCACGCAATTTAAGCATTAACACGAATAAACAGCTTGTAATGTTTTTGTTAAAACTTTTTTATGCGCTCGAAAATTTCTTATACCAACTTTAATATCGAATTAACTGTTATAAAAACAAAAAAACTTTTAGTTATAACCACATCGAGTTTTTGTTTTACAACTGTAACCGTTTTACATTAGTAGGTAATAATAACATTTGCTACTTGTGTTTTTTTTAATTTCCAACTATGATAACACTTACACCAATCACAAAAAAGCACTAAGACACGTTTATAATTTTGTGCTGTTAAAACAGTACTAAAAAAAGAATTTGTAATTTGTAATAAAGATTTTTTCAATATTATAAGAAACACTGTATGACAATAAATTTTAAATACATAACATAACAGATAAAAGACAATTTGTAGGTTATTACTTTCTAACGTTTTTATTGTCTTATTTTATTGCGTTTAAACTTACAAAATGGTTACACGAGCCACTTTTGTCAAATTTTATTTGTTTATGCTTCATAAATTTCTACTAAACGTAGCTGTTTTTGAACTTTTAAATGGGCTAGTATAAAATTATATAAATATCCAATAACTTTATTGCTAAATAAAAACATACAGAGACTGTATTTTTTTTATTATTACAATTTTTCCTATATTGCACAGATGTATTTGCTGTAGTTAGCGTCGATGCCAATAATTGTTACCGTTTATCGGTATTTTCTGATGAAGCGGTACCACTCTTCGGACCTAGTTTGCCGTGTCCGCCTATATTTCAAGATCCCCAATTTTTCAGAGATTTTCTTTTAGTAAAATTGATGAATGGAGAAAAGGCAACATTTGAAACACCCACATTTTCCAGAAAGCGAGAGAGAACTTTAGATATGTTGATCAAGGATTTGTATGCTGAACATGTGACAGACGCAAGAATGGTAAGTGTTTATAACGTAACGTAACTGAATAGTATATAAGCGCTTTGTCTTAGTAAAAAAATTAGTTTGTATAGTTGTACACAAATACAATCGTGCATCATTCATCTTTTATTGCCCCGAATTTTTGAACCTACTCTTTTTCGGATGATAGGTATTTATTTCGGTTAAAGTTTTGTCTTTAGAGCCTTCAAAATATGTTAATATTATTAGTATAAAATAAGTATATTTCTTTTCAGCGAATAAAAACGGGTATATTTATAATGTTTAATTTCAATAGCATTACGTCTACTAAAATTAGTGCTAATTTCTTTAAAATTTTGATACTTTAGTGGTTCAGTATTAATACCTAATGTGACGCTTGATAGCAATTTATGTTTAAAAAAATACAAAATTACAGAAACAGTAGTTATTAGGGATGGTATAAGTTTATTTTGAATATCTAAAAATGTATATTACTAATGTTTTGGTGTAGGGTTATCGATGAGACACTCATTGTTGGCAAAATTTTAAAAAATGTTTTTGTTTGATCTCAATGTGTATCTTACATCAGTTGTTACTAATGATTCTTAGACCCAGTTGTACAATGATGGTTTAAACTACGGTTTCACTAAACTTGGTTTAAGTTTAAAATTCTATCATTATTGGTCAGCACAAAACTGTCAACCAATAATAGGCAGTATTTTGAAATTGAACCAAGGTTAGTTAAACTGTAGTTTAAACTGTGATTGTACAACTGGCTCTTAGGTCCGGTTTTTCAATCATAGCTTAAACTATGGTTTACTTAAACTCAGTTTAATTCAAAAATACTGTCATACCATTGGTTATTGGTTTTGCACTAACCAATAAAATTATAAAATTTTAAAATTAACTGTAGTTTAGTTAATCTGGACCTTATTACCCTCATTTAAAATTAACCAATCATATTACACTATTCAATCACGTTTTTCAATTAATCGAGCATTAATAAGCGATAACACAACCGGAAGAGATATACTAACGTTGCAATGATAAACGTCATAATTACCTTTAATTCCATACTATTTATACTACTTCTTTTTGTGTTGTTACAAGCTTTTTCTGAAAACCAAAGCTTAATTTATGTACTTTATAACCTTTTTTTATAGTTTGATAAGTTTTTTCGGCATTACATAAGATTTACTAATACTATTTGTGATTCTAAATTAGTTTGTATACAGGTTAGAAATTGCATTCACTAGTCGTTTTATTGTGGTTTAATAGTTTTGTGGTTTAGTTTAGTGCTATAAAACAACACGATATTTACTTACAGCTAGCGTAGTTGGATTGGGCTCTTAATAGTTCAATTAGTCACTAAGAAACATGAATTTTACTTTACATGTAGGTACATTGTTTTGTCATCGCAAACTTCATCAGGCATCGGCTTTATGTAATTTTTTTTTTTGTAATAAAGTGATGGTCAGCACGTTTACTTCGTAGTGTTTTGCTTGCTATTTTAGTTGTAGTTCTAACTGTGAGATGTTGTATGGAAGGCAAATGTAGCGTCGAAGCCCTTATTTTTTAACTGCCCGGCAGTTTGTCTGAATGTATGTAATTTTATCATGGGCGCTAATGTAAAATTATAATAACAACTAAATATATACTTGTTTGATAAAAATAATTTCATATTTAAAAATGTTGCAAACAAAGTTTCATATTTTTTTCTAACAGATTTTCCAAGTTATAATTTTACCACATGGGCTGCATGTTGTTTAACAAGTTTCTCAGTTCCATAATTGTTAATTATGTGCATTTTTTTCCGAAATATACTTAAGAACACAGCAGAAATTCAAAATAAAACAGCAACAAATTAAGTACGCATATTAAGCTATCATTGCAACGGTAGTTCAAATTGTCGCCGCGAGTTAGCGTATCGCTTAGTTTGAATCGCCTATTACAGCGATAAGTATGCTTGTTGATAAGTAACCATGAAAACGCTCTAAATTCAAAAATTCATAAACGTCAACATGTCACGTTTTGGCTCGACTTATTTTGTAGACGTCTTTCAAGATCTCGTGAACTGTGGCGCTGTAGTCTGTATACGTCAAAATACTGTTATTATCCGTCTTACAAACATTCGCCGGTACAGTTTTTCTAACCTATTTTTGCTGTTATCGTTGTATTTGTTATTAATAAGTTTTTAGATATTATTATAAATAAATTAATTTTTATTTAATAAATAAACATCTGATTATTTTTAATTTTTATTGCCGTTAGTGCCTTTTAAATAGACTAACGTTTTTGGAATTCAGATAGACTTGTCAAATTTTTGACTTTTAGTTTATTAATTCCGATTTTCGACTCAAGGTCACAGTTCACGACATAATGAAACACCTATACCGTCGCTAATAATTATTATGACAATAAATATTTTTTTTGCTTTTTTCGAATAATAATCATTTGAATTTTATTCGTCTTTGTAAAATTATCTAAAATTCGACACCTGGACAGAACTCAAAATGTGTTGCCAAAACGTAATCACATTTTTCGTTTCCGTCAATAAGGTGTCTCATTATCAATAATTTTACAAACACTTATGATATTACATATGATAATTTTTTACTGTATGAATTAACCAATAGAAACATTTTATTTATTATTATTTTTTAAAATTCAACCAATATGCAATAGTCAACGGATTACAGCGATAACACCACGGGCAAAGCAGACATCATATATATTCAAATGTCAAATTGAATGTCAGAGAGAAAATCAATTCATAATAATGATGCAAAGATTTGTTGATATTTGTAACAACAAAATTAACAATTTTTTTTAGAAAATATACCATTAAACACAATTAATTTTTGTTAATTGACTAAAAAACATGGAAAGTAGTAAAAAATTATCTTATTGCGTACACCTCGAGAATTGATAAATACTCAAAATTATAGCTGAAAAATTTTATATAAAAAGTATAAACTATAATCACTGTATGAACACATAGTTCTTACATAAGTTAGTGATAGATTGTAGATCCAAAATTTAACAAAAACAAAATTTGAAACAATAGTTTACAGTGTAAACAAGACAAAATCTGTTTTCTAAACGCATTTCAATTTGGAAACGTATGTATAAAAAACGCCGATTTTCTAAAAATGACAAAAAAACTTTAAATGCAATTGTTTTAAGGTATGATTATGTTACAATTTATTGTTACCGGTTTTTTTAATGATGATTTTGTGTAAAACTGTTGTTCCTATAGCATTCAAGTGTTACATAAATTTTTCACTTCAATAATTGCGTTTGAATTATTAATTATGTAGGCTGCGCTAAGTTTTTTCTCTATTGTTTGTTTATTTATTTTTTTTGTATTTTACTAAAAATTACAATTATTAACGAGCATGCAGTTGTTTTAAATTATATAATTATATATTATATTATTGTAGTGTATAGATACAAATATTTGAAAAATATTATTTAGCAAATCTAAAATTTATTTTATTAAAAAAAAACGAAAAACAACAATTTTATTTTAAATGCACTTAAAGTTTTAACACCAACTTTATTTTACTTAAATTAGTATTTTATAACTAATAAATTGATTGTACTATTATAATCATTATTACATATGAGCTTTTTCCATAACTTTATTTATTTATTTAATTAATTATAAGCTACATGTTTCAATAAACATTATTTCAGACTTAATAAATAAATAAATTTAATCAATCAATAACTTTTTTATAATTTTTATTTATAATTTAATTTAATTTGTTTATTTATTATGCTCGATGATGATCTTTATCGAAACATGTAGCATATATTTAATTAAATAAATTTTATGGCGCAGGTTTCATTGTATCAATAATTATAACTATTAATCTTATTATGTGAATAACAATTGTTTTTTGTTGGTTTTTTTTATCAAATTTGTGTTATTTGAAAAAACAATAAAAATCATGTATACAATAAACAAGTTTTTAACTTTTTATAAAATAAAAGTGTAAACACTAGATTATTATTTTTTTTATTAACTTTGGTTCAAATTATGCATGTTGACATTAAACTCATTGTTACTTTTTTTACAGTAGTATTATAATATGCAACTCTACTTTTAAGTTATTTTCTTAAATAGTTCAAAAGCAATAATTTTATTAAAATTATTTTTATTAATAAATATTTTATTTTTTGCATTTTTTTTAAATACACAATTAATCTATATCTATACATGATGTTCCTGAACTCGACCGACAAATTTATACCACATATTCCAGGGGTTATTACGATCAAAAATGTTATATTACTTTTAAATAAGTTTTTCTTTGTTTTGAAGATATCAAAGGAATTTTAAAAAAATTATTCATTAATGTATAACTAATTAGCAAAAAGTTCGAAATGGGAACCGCCGTTTTCTAAACATACAGCTATCCTTTAAATCACAGAATGTTGCCAGTTAGTTACTGCTAATTCATTGTTTAGAGAATTAGCTAGTTTCATGTACTACTAACTACTTAAAAACAGTTGTCAAATTATCCAGTTTGGGTCTCACTTCAGAACAGGAATCGGTTTGAAATTTTGCTGTTGCTCCCAAACGTATTCCTAAAGAAGATATTTTATGTGCTGTCGAGTCTTCTACAAGACATCTTCCTCGCTACATTTCAGATCCCATTTATAATCACACTGGCAAAATCCTTGAATTATCTAAAATTCCTAAATCCAACATTTCTAAGTCAAAAGAGTTAGTCTTAAAAAGTTTTTGTAGGAACCCTGATATTAGGTTTTTCCAGCCGACAAAGGCAACGCTACTGTGGTTTTGAACCAAATTGATTATGTTGCGACAATCCATTCTATTGTGTATCAGAAAACGTACGCTCTTTTAACTCGTAATCCTACTTTAAAAATTGAACGTGAAATCAGCTAAATGATCAAATCTTCCAATCTACTTACAGAAACTAAACGTCAACTTACCCTTTCAGATTCTAAACTACCTCGTCTATACAAACTTGCCAAAGTTTACAAACAAGGTATTCCCATTCGACCTATCGTCAGTACTATCCAATCTCCTACCTACAAAATAGCCAAGTTCTTGTCCAACATTCTATACAAATATACAGATAAAATCTCTTTGCACATTCTCAACTCTCGGCATTTTATTCAACGTTTAGAATTTAGAAAACTTGAACCTTAGGATCTTCTTGTGAGATGTCACTTCATTTTTTACAAAAGTTCCTAGTAACAATTTGCTTATTATCATCAAACAGATTCTGTTGGCCAGGACTTGAGTTTGGTTCTTCGAATTGATAAGTGTTTTTCCTCGACTTATTTTTAATGTAATAACAAGTTTTATAAACATGTTTCTGGTGGTGCTGTGGGTTCTCCTTTATCACCTGCCGGTAACATTTTTATGAAATCGTTTGAAACGGTTACTTTGAAATCATCAATATTAAAACCTAAAGTTTAGTTTAGGTATGTTGGTATGTTAACGACATATTTATTGTTTGGTCTCATGGTTATCTCAAATTTTGATCATCTAAACAATCAACACTTAGATATTAAATTTACTACTGAAATCAAAAGTAATGGTTCTCTCCTATTTCTCGACGTTCTTGTGACTCGTAAACCCGACGGACTTCTAGGCCATTCTGTTTATCGCAAACTCACTCATATAGACAAATACTTTTAAGGTTCATTTTATCGTTATCCTGCACAGAAACGTTTTGTTATTGAATCTTTGGTTCATCGCACTTTTTTAATTTGCCAACCTAAGAATATATACTCGGAACTCCGTCATCTTACTAAAACCTTAGTGAACAATGGTTATATAAAGCAAGATACAGTACATACAGTAATTAATCGTAGTCTACATCCACGTACTCGATTACTTAAGGACATTTCTACTCTCAAATCCAATCCAAAATTGGTTTTTTTACCCTATATTTACAAGGTTACAGATAAAGTAGAGAAACTTCTTTGTAAGAATGGTATTAAACCCATATTCAACTCAACAAAAAAATCTCGCAGATTATTCGTTCTTCCAAGGACAATTTCTTACACTTTCATCTCAAGGTGTGTCTGCGGTTGCTGAACATCATTTTACTTCAGGTCACAAGATAAATTTTGATAACGTTTTGGTGATTGCCAAATCTTCATTGTTTTTCAGTACGAAATTCCCAGAAAGCATAGTAATCATCAGACATCCCAATAACTTTAATCGTGATTATGGTTTCGAGCTATCTCCTCTTTGGTTCCCGGTCATTACTCCTTTATTAAACACGCTCTCTTTTGACCGTAACCCAATGTTGTGTGGTGAGGAACAATGTTATCTGGGTCATTTGATGTACTCTGCAGCTGCAGCACGTCTACTTCTATTGCAAAAACCATACACGAAAACCATATTAACTTAAGGCAACTAAATTATCTTTTTTTTTTCTGCGATGTCTTCAAAACAAAGAGGAATTTACCTATGGATCATGTAACATTTTTTGATCGTATTGACCCCCAAAATATATGGTATAGATTTGTCAGTCAAGTCGCATAGATAGTGATTATTCATTACGATTAATTCAATATCTTTCAGTACGTCTTTCAAAATATCAAAATAAAAATTAAAGTGATTGTAACCAGTCTTAAGCTATATACTTTAAAGTTAGTTACAATGTTACATGGTGTCACAACGCCGTGCTTAACCAAAGTAATATTTTTTTAAATAACACACTTTATTTTACTTTACATTTACATTTAAACATAACATATTATATTTTATATTTTTGTATTTAAGACATAAATCGGATTTCAAATTTAAAGTAAAATGAAGAATATTTTATTTAAAAATATATAACTATGGTTAGCATGGCGTTATGAAACACTATGTAACATTGTAATTAATTATAAAATATGAAACATAAGGCTGGCTGCAATGTTCCTAATTTTTATTTTGATATTTCAAAGAACCTAGAATATATTGGACTTTACCATACTAATTGATCATGCTATATAGTCTATAAAAATTGTGCTGAAACTAAAATTATATAGTTTTAAAAAAAACTTGTAGAACGAATTTTAAACGTAAGTAATTGCAAATAAAAAAACTTGTTTACATTTTATAAACAAATAGTTTGTAAACATACAAAAATTTTGTTTTATTTATTTATGATAAAAGTTAAGTATACTTTTTCTAATTAAATTATTAGTTCCTTTTTCGAGCATAGGGATCGTAGTTATCATAAAAGATACAAGATTGGTTAAATGGAGGCAAGTTAAACATTTTTATGGCAATTAATTATTATTATTCAAGAAAATTTGATATTTGATTTTTTTAATTATTACAAAAAAACTTTGCATATTTAATTTTTCTTCACTCTTTTTATATTGAACTTTAGAGTAATTAATAGTATTTTAATAGGAGAAACGTTATTGCTTATGGATAATTTTAAAATTTCTATAATACAATAACGTTGCGCAACTAACCGAGATCTTCATGCTTGAGCTCGAAACCCCGTATATCATAATAAATATATAAACAACAAATATTACACATAATTCAAAAACTAAATATTTTTTAAATAAATAATTATATATACTAATAAACTAAACATATAAAAATTATTATTATTACAGTTTAAAATGTAGTTAAAATGTTAATTTGTTAACAAATACTTATTATATATTATAACAATACATTTTATATCATCATTTATTAAATTACAAATTACTGTTAACTATTATAAATATTATAAGTTAAAAAATAATAAAATTTTATAACGTGTAAAATTTTCTGTGAAAATAATATATTACAATTTAAAAAAAGATTTTTACATATAAACAAACAGCCTAAAGAATAGATTTGCTTATAATAAAACAAAAAACAAATTTATGAATAAGTGTCTATCCATTGTAAACTGTTATTTGCATCTGCGGTTTGATTAATTGCTTAAGTGTGTTGCAGACAATGTTAAACCGAAGAGCATTCTCAGACGTAATTGCTGACACGCCTAAACATTCTCGTTTAAAGGAAGATTCGCGTCAAATTGAGTTTGTAAGGATAGGTCAAGCATTAAAGCTTGAGGCAATTGTTAGAGGAGATGCACCTACCAGTTTAGCATCTGCTGGTAGCAGCGGTACAATTTTGAAGAGGTCCCCTTGGGAAGCAAATTGCTTTTATCCTGTATTTCCTGCCAGTTCAATACTTTGTGCTGACTCTTGGGGCGAAAATAAACTTGTATTAGCTACAGAAGATGGAGTTTATGTTGTAGAAGGTTGTACATAGGTTTTACTATTTATTTATCTATGTTTTACGGTTAATATTGCAGACGGCATTTCACATAAAATCATTTTTGATCGTTCGGTTCAAGTACGGCAACTAAATGTAATAGAACCTCATGGAATTATGCTTTCAAGAGCAGGCCATTCTAACAAAGAAGGTAAAGTGTATGTTTTTCGTTTATCGCAAATAGAACTCATAACAGAAGCGCGATCGAGGTACGAACTCAAAGATCACCGTTTAGAGAGGTCAAGAGGAACGCATCTTTACGCTCTTTCACGCACCGGTGAGTAAACTGGTTTTATTGAGAAAAGTTAATTTAGTGGCATGAACTACTTACTTGCTTTATAGGTGGCTCTAGATTACGAATGTGTGTAGCAATAGGTAGAAAATTATTACTGTTTCAATGGAAACATTCTGCGGCTTGGACAGCTTGGTGTCCAGCAAACGACACAGATACGGTCGACGGATTTACTTTGTTGTGGGTAAGTTGCATGAAACTTTTTCTACAATTGTAGTGTAACAGAAATGCAATTTTAAACTGCATTTTATTTTAATTTTATAAAACTTAAATTATTTTTAACAAAAACGTGTATATCTTATAACGTCTTAGTTAAATTTTATTAAACTAAAACTTACTATATTCTTATTTGTTATTAATTGTCAAACAAAAAATTTAATTTAGCGTTTTGAAAAGAATATTTATATAGTACTTATTCTTTACCAACATTATATCACTACTGGCTATAAGGTTAACTTACACGTTACACGCCGATGTTTACCAAATCTCTTTAAAAAAAATCAAATATATGATGTACCTACATATATCATTAAACATTCCAATAACTTTAATTGTGCTTACGGTTCTGAAATTGTATAACTATCGTTTTAGGTTGCTACTAATTATTCCAAATCCGTAAAATGAAATCGTTTTCTGATTATTTTGGTTTATTTTTTTATAATGCACAAGTAACAAAGATGAGTTATGCTAATTAATATTGAAATGACGGCAAAATAGAAAAGTCAAATCGTTACAGTTGAAACATATTTATTTTTTTTTATTGAAATCGAGGTTTTTACGCATAAACATTCTATAGCGTTTCTATTAAAGCTCAAGTTCATATCCTTTTAAAATTGTTTTTTATTTTTTTTAATGTATTTATTACTTTTTTTCTACAAATCTTACGTCATTTTTAAATCTACATTTTTTTTAGATTGTTTAATTTCAATTGTGGCAACCGGTTTTTTTTTACTGTTTATATGTTTTTACATTGTCCTCTGTTGTAATAAATTTATTTATCTAAATCACGTATCCAAATCTTTGTGATGTTTTTCAAGCGTGTTAATTGTCAAATTTTCTCTTCAAGGTGTTCATTTTCAATTTGTTTCTGTGTGTTAATAACTAAGGCTGATAATAACCTAACAAAATTAACGAGATAATAACATAATATATCAAATTAAAAAATATATATTATTATTGGCTCGTTGGTTACGTTTTTTGTTTAATTAAATTTTGTCAATAAATAGTTTTTTTGTTAATCCTTTGGATTATTTAAAATGCATCTTTTAATTGTCAAATTTCCTCTTCAAAATGTTAATTTTGAATTTGTTTCTGTGTTAATAAAAAATTCTGCTAATGACCTAACAAATTTAAAGAGGTCAAAACATGTAACAATTAAATATTTATATTATTATTGGCTGGTTGATTACGTTTTTTCACCAAGTAATTGATTAAACTTTGCCAATAAAAAGTTTTTTTCCACTACTAGTTGTATACGCTTGCATTATTACGTATAAGAGAAGGCCGTGAAGTTGTACTTTTTTAAGCGCAGGTAAATAATATTTCATTATTAACTAGTAGTTAATAATGAACATATTTACATTTTCTGATAATACTACAACAGTTTCAAAGAAAAAGAGTTTACCAAACTCCGTACCAAGAGCAAGAGATTTTATTTAATGCTAATTTAAGTTTTCAAATCGCTCAATTAATAAATTAATTTGATTTTAAAAAGTAAGTTATTTAAAGTTCGCGCTTAATTAAATGTGAATATTATTGAGTTAAATATATTTTAGATGTAATCAATGCTTAAAATAATAATGTTTTTAAACAATTTAAACAACTATAGCAATAAAAACTTACGTTATCTGTTTATTTTTGTGTTTTAAATCACAATTAAGAATTACGTCAAAATTAATTCTATTAAACTAATGACAACTGTCAGAATTACTGACTTGATTTTTAATTTAAAATTAATATCTTAAATTTTAAATTTGATTTAGTAACAGGTAGAATGGTTTTAATAATTCTAGTAGTGGAAAAAATTGTATATAGAACACGGTTGAGAAGTTCATTATAACCTGCGCGATTTATATCCCTCGACGCTTCGCGTCTCGCGATATAATCTATCGCTTAGGTTATAATGATGCACTTCTCAACCTTGATATATAATATACTATTATTGTTCATAACTGTCAAAAATTTTAATTTCTTGCTATTGTAAACCGTCTTTGACAGATTTTGCGCACTTGTCAACATAAACGTCAAATTATTTTTGAGAGATTTTGAAAGTTTGAGGGTTTCTAGTCTCTGTTTGATCAATAAAATGTTGTATTCAACTCGTTCCTATAATTGGACGTTTTTTTCCCTCGAAGACTTTTTAAGCTCTCATTACACTCGGGTTTAAAAATTCTCTCTTGGAAAAAAAACGTCTAATTTACACAGGAGCTAATTAAATAAACTACTATTTTGTAGATTCTTTCGATTATTTAAATAATTACAACTATATAATATAATCATACGGTTTTATTGGATACGTATATTCATTCACTATTAATGTAAAATAAGTTTTAAGTGCTTCTATCCATTAAAATCAAATCAAATAAGAAAGTTTTGAATATGTAGCAGAAGCAGATACGCTTTAGAATACAGATTACAAAAATGCTGCTGAAAACAATATTCTCGTAAAATTACAATCTAATGTAAAATTTATCTTTGTATGTAATTATTGAATTTTAAATTCTTACGTAGGTACAAATTGTTATTTATTAAAATTTAAAAAGTTTACGACGTGCAAAAAAGGTAATTCTTGTTTAAGACGTGCGTTTTGATCTTCTTTTACAAGTAACGTTAGCAACTAGACTAAGTTTTTAACAAAAACATTATAATATACTTATACTTTTTTGTATTTGATTATAGGAGTTACTGTTAAACGAGATCCCATCGATGATCACAGTATTAGATAGCGGTTGGAGTCAGAATTCTCCTCACGGAGATATATATCTCTGTGTGGGGTATAAAAATCATTGGGATATTGTTAATGGTCGTACCGGAATGGCAAGACATCTTCATACAGTTGAAAGTGCTAAAGCTCATTTGGTGGCTGCGTTAGATTTATATGAAGATCAAGAAATTCAGCTACTTCTTTGTTATAACCGTAAGTACAATAGTTTTAAAATTTGCTATTTCCATAGAAACATGCAATTTTTATATTTTAAATTCCAGTTTATTAGTGTTTCGGAAATTGCTTTGAAAACAACATTTTCCTGCTTATTAGCGCGCAGGAAAATTGAATTTTTTGGGCTAATACTGTAAAGTCTTTACAAGACGCAAAATAAAAAAGATACTTTAAAAAAGAACAATTTATTCAAAAATATCAATTAGAAATATTAATATGAATTGTAGAACTTATGTTTAAAATATGGATTCCCGATAGTGATTAATCACCGAGCTTCAAATTTTCAGTAAAAGTCCCAATCGAAATCTCATTACCGGCGGATTGTAGCAGATTGTAGATAAATCATTACTAGTAGAGGGGTTATTACCCATACTAGTAGTTGTGTTTTTGCTAGCCCTGATTGTACTTTTCTTGATATATCTAGCTTATTTTGGAACAAATCTTCGATCTAGCTTTCAGCTACCGTTGTACTTTGCCATCTCCCGTGTCTTTTTAAATTGGTAACGTCGCTTCCAGCGTCTACTAATAAAGTTGCTAAACTGCGGCGCATACAATGCCTTGTGTATTCTAGAGGTGTAGATAACTCAAGATACGTAGCAATTTTAGAAGGAAATTTGCTAAATGAATGTCCTCTGGTTGTACAGTACATTTGCCTTACTTGTAATTTACAAATAGGTGCCAGTGTGGAGTACGAACTGGACATAATGCCACATAACGCCTGTATAAAGCAGCATTTCCTTTATCAACAATTTCAAAACGACGAGAATTTTTTGTTTTAGAATCAGGAATGCGTACTATTAGAATGTTATCTTGGTCTTCAATGTCATCTAGTAACATCTTTGATAATTCGTCGCATCGACAAGCTTTCGAAACACCGAAAATAAACGCGACCTGTAAATATACATAAGAGAAATTTATTTGAGGTACTTATGTTACCCATTGTCACAGCTTCAAGAATAAACTTGTCAATCTGGTTCCGGAACAAGCTTTTTGATTTTTTTCGTTTTAAGTATGCAATAAGTTTATAAAACTTGCTAATGTCTAAATTCTACTTCAATAAAAACACGGATTTTAATATAGAATAAATGCTCCAAAGACTTGAGGGTTTCTGAAAACTTGTTTTTTCCGCAAATACACAAGAAATACTTCTTCAGTAAGTGAAGTCTTGCAAAGTGGCCATTATAAATTTGCCACTATCCTTATTGTTATCAATAGACAATGTGATAAGTTCATCGTCTGCAAGCGCCATATATTCCAAATAATAAAATTTTTTACCAATAGAAAAACTTTATCTGCTGCTTCCATAAAAAAACGTAATTTGTTCCTTTGTTAACACTTTTCTTTTTTTGGGTTTGTACGACTTCGATTTTCGTTTTGAGAAGATAAATACTTTTCAATACCTTTAATTTGCATAGCACATATTACACTTTGAGTGTGCATTTTACCTAAAATGTCAATATTTTCATACAGCTATAAACATGATTTCAGCATTGAATTTTTTTACCATAAACTATTTAAAACAACATTTTTTGATAGTGAGGATCCATAGCACAGTAAAATGTTTTCTTTATCACCTTCAACTTTTCTGCTGTTTCGTATACTTTTTTGTATTTATTTTTGATCTTCGCAGGTAGTAACTCTCGACTTACTACAATCGCTTCATCTAGATTTTCTTGATAACGTTATATACTATTTTTTATGATTTATTAACGAGCATTCATAATATTCGAATTTCATAAGTCACATCTGTCAAAACAAATAATCTTATTACGGTTTTAGCACAATGTCGCACCACTGCATAACTTTTTAAGTGTTAAACATTATTATTTACAGTAAATGTATTCAAGTTTTTTTTTAAGATTTAAATAATTGGTCCGGAAATCGTCTTGGAAAAAATATTTTCCTGCTTATTAAGGCGCAGGAAAATTGAATTTTCCGGATTAGTACTGTAATGATTTTACAAGACATAAATTAACTATAGTTGCCAACAAAATTGACAAACTTGATTTTGTGGAGTTTGTAAAAGCAATTTCTAAAATTTGTAAATTTTGTCTTTTTTTACGATTTTCGGAAAAAATTAATACAAAACACGTTAGTAAAATCTCTTACTTGACTCGGATCTTTAAAATTTAGGTCCTCTTCAGTAATGTGAGATTTTTCTGACTTTTTATGTAAATAACTGTATTTATAAACAAAAAAAATGTTGTTCTATCAACTATTAGGCAAGGCAATAAATTATTTTTATTTGTTTCAAGTTAACTGCGTGTTAAACTGTAAAAATTATTAAAATAAAATAAAAGTTGTAATAAGCCTAAAATCTATAAATCTACGTCTAATATATCATTGCATATAACGATCTCCCAGATATAACAAACTATTTGTAGCGGACGTAGCGGTTCTAACGAAGTTTCATAAACAGACATGCAAAGTTTTGTTGCTGATAGTAAACTTGCATATAACGATATTTCGGTTATAAGTTACATAAAAATATCGACTCAAAATGATAACGAAACAACAAAACTTAAAGCCTGTTCTACATTATACTTTTTGCATCCAAGTTTACATCCAAGTTTCTATGAACTAGAACTTGTCAAAGAAAGAAGTATAGTGTGAAACAGAAAACTTATCCCGTCTAAACTTTTTTTAAAACTAGAAACAGTCCAAGTTTCTGTCCAAGTTTGTATCATAGTTCATGAGCAGAAAAGAGAAGATAATCACCTATTTCTTTCTGTGTTTACTAAACTTGTTTCTCTGACAAGTTCTAGTTTATAGAAACTTGGGTGTTAACTTGGATACAAAAAGTATAATGTAGAACAGCCGTAAAATTCAAATTTTTTTGCTTGTCAAAATGTTGAATACCCACAATAAAACCTATTGTTTACGTAATCCTCGGTGTAAATTAAACCTTCTCTGAAGATAAATACGTACACCTGTACATTGAAAGTAACAATAAATTGCTAATGGCCCCAATAAAAATTTTTTTTTAGTACATATGTATACATACCAACTGATGATTTATGAAATTTTTTTCAGTTTACTTTATGTGCGATAGCCGACAAGTAAACATGGATAATTAAAAAAAAACGTTTAATCTTAGAAAAAAATTTGAAATTGTGCAAGAATTACAAAACGGTAAAACTTAAAGTGAAGTGTGTCGAGATCGTAATTTGAGTAAATCTAGAATTGCAACAATATGTAAAAATAAAAACAAGTGGATTCGTGCTTTAAACAAAGTGTTAAAATTTAAATTTTTAAAACATCTTAGATTCTTCAACTTTTTCATAACTATCATATTGCGTTTTTCTGTACCTGATAAGTTGGCACTAACAAGAACTGTTATTCGTTCTTTTGACAATCTTTGACCCACACTTTCAGTTTAAAAAACAATTTTTCTTCGTCCGCATTGAAAATGTCATTGTCAGAAAAAATACTTCTGATGTTTTTTGACCAATCATTTATCGAATCTTTATATATTGAATTATTTGAAAAATTTTGTATATTATTGTTGGTTTGAGGTTAATATAGCGTAAAACTTGAAAACTAGCATTTATAGAAACTTTGACAAACTCGCACATCCTTAGGCCTATTGTAACCAAGTTGGTCTTAAATTGTAGATAATTTATCCTACTTTTTTTAATATTATTAAAGATGCTCTATATAAGAGGTTTCCTTTAGGGTCATTTTTTATTAAATTTTAAAACAAGTTGAAAATATTAACATTTCTTGGCGGAGTCATATCTCGGAAACTATTAATCTTATAATAACCGTTTTAGTCTTAAGCTATTGAATATTTAATTTACTTTTAAACTGATTATAGTTGTTCTTTATGAAAAAAAATGCTGCTTTACAGACAAAATTAGCAAACTTTAAAAATGTGATTTTTACGATTTTTTCGAAGGTCGTCGAGGTTGAAAAATTGGATTTGGCATCTCAGTACTATCACGTATATTACAAAAAAAAGAAACCTACTACCCCATTTCATGCAAGGTAGGCCACGCTTTTGATGACAATATTACTGTACTATATGTACATATTCCGTTTTTAAATCTATTGGAATTATGATACACGTCGCTGGATTTTAAGTTGTAACCTATTCACAAGTAATCTCCTTTGGAAATAAAAGTTAACCATTAGTTAATCATTTAACACTCCTTTTACAATGCGGTTTATTATGATTATCAAACGTGTTGCTTTCAATACATGTTGTTTTGATAAGTATGTTACATCGTTAACAGATTTGTAATAAAAACATTAAATTAAATTTAAAAAATTAAACTAAAATGAAAAAAAAACATTTTTGATTCGTTTGCGTTAAATTGTCGCTACGCAGAAATACAACTGTCAGAAATCGTATTACAATAAATGGTCCTCGATGAATAGTCGCACTACAAATTATCCACGATGAATTGTCGGTAGCCGAAGAACATCACAGTCCACTTTCAATTTAATTGAAGAACGGAATATCTATAAAACAGAAATACGACAAACACTTACATGGATTTTAAATATACTAGAAATAGTTGACACCCATCCTTGTGTTTAAAAACATTATTTCGGCTTTAGATGGAACCGCAGACACACTTGTTATATGTACCATTGTTAGAAACTAGAAGCAAATAAATTGAGTGACATAGACGCAACCGTGTTAAAACATCAGCTCAATCTACAACAAATTGTTGGTCCCAGATCAATAAAGATTTTTGCTTCACTGTTACTTATTCTTGTATCTAAATGGTACATATTTTTTTTCGTTTCTGATTATTTTATTTAATGGGTTAAACAATTTTTTTTTGTAAATAAGAAATTGTGTGGAGTGCACGGTAGTCACTCGCTTTGAGCACTATTTTCACTCTAAATAAAAATTATCGATATTGATGGTAAAGCTCTAGAAGATAGGATTTTCTTTTAGGGGTTTTCTGCTCTTTAATTATTTCTTTTAAATTTACAATATTTCCATTATTTTTGATTTTTTTAAAAATTTCTTTTACTAAATGCACTTTTTTTTAACGTTACATGAATTTATTTTTGAAGTTTCTATATGCCACTCCAAATCGAATTATATATATATATGCAAAATTGCAGCGCTAATTGTACAGGTATTCTGTACCACATAAATAACGCTTCATCACCTTCATCATGTACTAATTTTTTTTTCTTTTGAAAAGTTTTCCAGCTTGTATTAACAAAATTGAAAACATGGTTAAACGCTGTTTTATTTTAAGCAAATAACTTTTCCGTTAAACTACGTTAAGACACATTTTTTCAGACTACCAAAGATGTACAAAAAAACTATTAGTATGACTAAAAATTTCCATATCATGAAAGACGTTTAGATAATACGCCTGCAGATATCAAACCAACATATATAATCATTGTGATAAATAAAGTCAAACGCATTGAAAAAATCTTAGTACTTTATTGTAACAATAAACTGTTTAATTTCATGTATAATAATAATTGTTTATTCGTATATTTGAATAGGTGGATAAACATCAAATTATAATTAAAACCTTAGTTAGGTAATAGGGTAATAGTTTGGAATGATTTATATGTATTTATACATAAACACTTTAAGATCTCTTAATATTGGATGAAAGTACGTTGGTTAATCCTTTATACTTATGTAAAAAAAAACACACCTGCTATGTTTTCTTATAACGACGTTTTGTAAATCAGGAATTGATTGTATTTGTTTGTCCTACATATAAACCATTAAACAACGTACGTTCTGTATTGACTGCGTTCTGTCATGGCCTACCGTAAGTATTTTCCTTCCCGTTAAGACATGGTTAAAAAACGTTTGCGTCAACCTACTATACACGACGTGCTTAGTAATAAACATTATTACTAAATTATTTTTTTGTTTAATGATTTTTACTATCTATTTATTTGTTTTTTGAAGTAAAATTGTATTCTAAGTTTTGTAATTTAAGTTCGGAATCAAAATGGACTAGAAAAAATAACGTAAACCTATAAATCTATGTTTGATTCAAATTAACTACTAAATTAGGTACAAGTTTTTTTATTTTACACATAATTTTAACCACATTTGTATGAGATAGTGATTTACGCTAGTCATTATTTTCCTATGCCATTCACTCTGACATTTAAAAAATTTAGGTATATTTTTTATCAGTTTAAATTTGGATATACTAGTGCACGGTTTAGCCACTTTCTTGGATTATTAATTGGCAGTTTCAGCAATGTTTTAAAGATATTACAATAATAAATATACCGGTGAAACTTGAAAACGTGCACGCGCATAATTGATTCATCGATTGAAATATGTTTAATTTAGATTGTAAGGAGTAGTTATGCTAAAAACCAAATAATTATTTAAAAAAAATTTTAAGATTATTAGTTCCTATAAGCTACAATCATAATAAAATCATGCAGTAGACGATGTGAATTTTTATATTTGCTACTGCACATGCTATGCAAGTATCCACAGCATATTTTATTGTATTATTTTTAAACAATACATTTAAAATTTACTTTTACAGATTTATTTAACGTTTTCTCGTTTAAGCATATTGCACTACTTATTATTAAATATACTCAACAAAATCATAATTGCATGTGATACGTTAAATAACATAACAACTAATACTATTACTAAACACAACGTAATCTTTCAAATATGTTTAAATTAAATAAACTAAGTTGGAAGATTCTACTGTGTCGTCAACGAGCAAGATGTAATTATAAAAGACAGTAACAGCATTTCTATTAAAATTAGTAAATTTACGCATTAGATTTGTTAATTCAATATGCACCAATCTCATGAAATTAAACTCTTAATGCGACGCGTAACTTTTATTTACAGTAGAATTAAATGGTATATCTATATAACTAACCTATTTTGCTTTTAGATACTTGTCACTTTCAAAAAGTAAATGAGGATAGTACCACCCGCATGGAATATGATTTTCATTGGAACTCGGTACCAACAGATATTGGTAAGTATTTATATATTTTAATGTTTTTAAACCAACAAGTTTATTGTAGTATGCGCATTTCCCTACATAATTGCATTTACTTCCAATACCATGGAAATCCGTTTAGTCGTTAATGGAAACTTGGTGCATACAATGACAATGCCAAAATTACAATTATTAACTTCGAAAAATGACGTATTTTTTTCTACGACTTCTCCAGAATTCTTTCCTAACCGAACTGATCATTTAACAGTTGAAAGCAAAGGAAATGAACAAAATAAACTTACACCGCCTCAAAGTCCTAACGGTAATTGCGCTTTTACACTTTATACTTGATTTAACTTTTTATATACTTTTTTAGTTTCTCCGGAGCTTCGTCCTTTAAGATTGTATCGTATACCGACTCAATCACTTAGTAGACACTCAAGCGTAGATCACTCTTACGTGTCAAGCGGTTCTACACAAACTTGGAAATCGGCAGAATTTAAACTATCAATTCCTGAACAACCCCGTGTTTCTCGTAGTGCAACTAGTTCTCCAGTTCCTCCTTCTAAATGTTTAAATATAAAATGATAACATGGTAATCTTTTGTGGTTTTTCCAGAGATGGTCGATGAACGTCTTAATATTAAAAACACGAAATGTTTCAGTTTTACAAGTGAATATAGTAATTCTAGTAGTGATTTAAAAAAAATATTAGTTTATATAAATGTTTAATTCTAAAGTACAATGACAATATACTATCTAAAATTTAATTACGTTTTACATTGTTCAATATTTCGGACAACACGGGTTTTACAAATAACATATTTTAATTGTATATGATAAGTAGTAGTTGTTACTTATTATTTATAAAAGTATAATTACGAATAGCACACATCGACCCACAGCTATTGTCTCATATGTCACTATTAACGTTTCCGATCATCTCTTTTATGTAAAAATGCCTTTCTTCATTGTTTTACTCTGTGATATGACTGTACTTACACTTTAAAATTATCAATCTGATGTCAAATAAATATATTGAAAAAAAACAAACCTTTTATTTAATTGCAAATAAATTCCGTAGCTGAAATTATTTATTGCTAATCACATCTGAAGAAAACAGTTTTAATCCTATTGAAACATTCAAGAAATATCTTGCAGATGCAAGAGCCTTCTAGAAGCTGTCTAGAAGATATAGCGAAAAATAGGGAACGTTCGAAAAGGATTCGAGAAGGATTCGCCGATGTCTATAAATGCCGAACATGGAAATCGTAGGTCAGTTATTGCTGGAATGTAAATGCATGCAGTATTAAAAAGATTATTAAGGTGAAGATAAATAAGTGATTAGCACGCGCGACGTTTTAAATAAATAACAGTGTACACCGAATCGAGTGAACGTGACTTATAGTGTAAACAAATCCGAGGACGTTATCTTATCTTATCTTAAGTGTTATACAACGGTTATACATAAATTATAGTGTAAGTGTTTTTATTATTAGATTTAATTAGTTCGGTTAATTTAAAAGTATACATATTTCTAGATTAAGTAAACATAATTTTTAATCGTTTCAATAAATTAGTTAATAATAAATAAAATTCGCAACAATTGGTGTCAGGTGTGGGGTTCGTTTTTATTAGTGTAAATACCATTAAGTAATTTAATATCGCTCGAGATACGATACGCGTGTTTGTTTATAAAGTATAAAATAGTGTTTATTAAACTATTTCTTTTAACAAGTGCGTGATCACGTTATTAATTAAATTCGTAGTTTATTATTAACAAGTGGATCGTTATTAAAATTTTGTGTTATACAAAAACTGTATTTTAAAAAGTAGTGAACTTAAACTTTCGTGTTATATTTAAATTTATGCCGGTGACGCGTTCGCAGGCAGTTAGAATGGATGCAAAACTATTTGAATTTCTTGAATCGATAAAAAATGGTCAAGAATCGATGAATAAGAAAATGAAAGAAAATTCTCAGAAGATGGAAGAAAATTCTAGAAAAATGGAAGAAAATTCACAGAAAATTGAAGAAAAACTCTCCGAACATTCTCAGAAAATGGAGGAAAATTCTAGAAGTTTAAAAGAAGAAATACGAACGAGCATAGAAAATCAAATTAAAATTGTTCAAGAGGAAACCCAAGCAGACATGTTAAACTTAAAAGAAAAAATTTGCGATTCTGTGAATGACATAATAGAATAGAAGTTAAAAGAAAATTCAAGAACCATAGAAAACAAGCTAGAGAAAAAATTGAGAGAAAGAATACAACTGCTTGAAGAAAGAATGACCCAAATGAATTGTCATGGTGAAGGAAGCGTCACGAGTGAAGATTTAATAATGGACCATCGGGAAGAAACCACACACAAGTTTAAAGTTCTTCCACCAAATTTTGATGGTAAAGTTCCATGGTCAACCTACTACAAGCAGTTTGAAGCCACAGCTACAGCTAACAGTTGGAGCAACAAGCAGAAAATGGCGTCTTTAATAGTGTCCTTACGTGGAGAAGCGCTGGGAATTTTGCAAACTGTTCCTGACCACCTACAAGAAAATTACGAACTTTTAATTTCACGCTTAGAAATGAGATATGGGGATGCTCATCTTTAACAAGTGTACCAGGCTCAAATTAAAAGTCGGGTTCAGAAAGCTGCCGAAAGTCTTCAAGAGTTTGAGGCCGACATCGCTAGATTAACACGGCTTGCGTATCCTACAGCACCAGACACCTTCTTGGAGCAGTTGGCTATTCAAACCTTTGTAGACGGCCTCCGAGACAACGAAACGCAGCAGACTCTGCGGTTAGCTCGACCGAAGACATTGGATGACGCTTTGGTGCATGCTTTGGAGTTTGAAGCAGCAAAACAAGCATCGCAGCGAGATGGTCATAGACTCTGCTGTGCTGCAGAAGTACCCGCGCAGACACTGGAAAGCATCGAGGAGATAGCGCGACGAATATTTTGGGAAAGAGGAGTGACAACTTTGAACTGCGACGAAATAAGCCATGTACGACGGCATCGTACCAAACCTAAGAAAAGGACTAGAAGAGCGCTCGAAAATTTGGAACGAGGCGAGCGAAAGAAACAAAAAGTAATCTCATCTAGTCAAACTCCGGAGATTACAATCCAAATGGCATCGCCTAGAGAGCAATTGCATAGCATTTATCTCGATGGCACGATCAATGGGAGAAGCGTCCAGTTACTGGTTGACACGGGAGCGACGAAGACCATCATTCGTCCTGACATCTTATTGGAAAACGAGAAGACATCACCAGTAACAGTACGACTTCGAACGGCGACGGGCGACGAAATACCTACTCACGGACAAGTCAAAGTAACCATTGGTTTGGGAAATGGAGTACTCGACCATCAAGTACTGGTAGCCGACATCACGGAAGAAGTTATCCTGGGAATGGACGTGATAAAGAAGTATGGGTTCCATTTGGATATGAAGAACGATGTCCTGAAGATCGACAATGAAGAAATTCCTTTTCATTCGTCAGAGAAGGCAGCCGTGGGAGTCTTATTGAGTGAAGACGTGATTCTGCCTGCAAGGACTGAAAGTGTGGTGATGGCACGCCTGGATGGAAATCTCCGGGAAGGCTACATACGCGCGATTGAACCAATGGAGGGCGGCTTAGTTGAAAAGGGACTACTCGTTGGCAGAACTTTAGTACGAGTAAAGAAGACGATGCCAGTAAGGATCTTAAACATCAACTCAGATCCTGTAACGCTGAAAAAGAATACCGTGGTAGGCCAATGCACGCCAGTATCACAAATTGTGAGATGCGTGAAGTCGAACGAAGATACGTCGCCGAAGAAGTGTCCACAACATCTATTGGACATTCTTACCACCAAATGCGAAAACCTCAGCCAAGACCAGCTGGCTAAAGTTAAAGTGTTGATCCAAGAGTACCAAGATGTGTTCGCACTGGAGAGTGGCTCCAAAGGAAGAACTAACGTGGTGAAACATAAAATTAATACCGGAGACGCTCGGCCGATACGACAACATCCACGCAGACTTCCTTTGGCAAAAAGAGAAGAAGCCGAACAAATAATTACGGATATGGAAAGAGAAGGCGTGATTAAACCTTCAAGTAGTCCATGGGCATCCCCAGTGGTACTCGTAAAGAAGAAGGATGGATCAACGAGGTTTTGCGTAGACTACAGGCAGCTAAACGACGTGACCAAAAAGGACAGCTACCCTTTATCCAGAATTGACGATACGCTAGACACCCTGTCAGGATCCCAGTGGTTTTCTACGTTAGATTTAAAGAGTGGATACTGGCAGGTAGAATTAGAACCCAAGGATCGTGAAAAAACAGCTTTTACGATCGGAACTGGTTTGTGGCAGCTCACTGTAATGCCCTTCGGCCTGTGTAACGCTCCTGCAACGTTTGAGCGTTTGATGGAGACCATCTTGCGCGGATTGTCTTGGAAGACGTGCTTGGTTTACCTGGACGACGTGATCGTGGTTGGAAGGTCGTTTGAAGAGCACTTGAACAACTTGAAGGAAGTGTTCCAGCGATTACGTGGGGCTAACCTCAAACTGAGCCCAAAGAAGTGCCACGTATTTAAGAAGGAAGTCCAATACCTTGGCCACGTCGTATCTAGAGATGGAGTAAGGGCTGACCCAGACAAAATCCGAGCAGTGCAAGCATGGCCAAGACCGATCGACAAACATCAGGTCCAAAGTTTCCTTGGGTTGTGCACTTATTATAGAAGATTTGTCCCCGGATTTGCCAATATTGCCAAACCATTGACAAAACTAACCGAAGAAAAAGCAGAATTTAGATGGAATGAAGACTGCGAAAATTCTTTTAATCAACTAAAACAGGCCCTAGTCACTTCGCCGATTTTGAGTTATCCACGAGAAGATGGAAAGTTTGTTTTGGATACCGACGCAAGCAATATGGCCATAGGCGCGGTCCTTTCGCAGGTTCAAGATGGACAAGAAAAGGTTATCGCGTACTTTAGCAAGGTTTTGTCTAGGCCAGAAAGGAATTATTGCGTGACTAGGAGGGAGCTGTTAGCAGTCGTTAAGTCCATCGAACATTTCTACAAGTATTTGTATGGACGAAAATTCTTACTGAGAACAGACCACGCCGCTTTAAAATGGCCACTGCAGTTCCGTAACCCAGAAGGACAAGTAGCAAGATGGATCGAGAGACTGCAAGAGTATGACTACCACACAGAACACCGTGCCGGAAGCAGTCATCGGAACGCTGATGCCTTGTCTAGAAGACCATGTCCGGCGGACTGCAGCCATTGTTCGCGACTGGAAGAAAAAGTCGAATGCCTCCGGAGAACTGCTATGGTTGATGATGAGTGGGAACCTGAGCAGTTACGTCGCGAACAAGAAGACGATCCTGAAATAAGACAACTCCTCGACTGGAAAGAAAGCGGCCGACGACCAACCTGGGAAGAAGTGAGTGCTTTGGGCAGAAATATCAAAGCGTACTGGGCGCAGTGGGACTCCTTGATAGTAGAAGACGGTCTTCTTAAGCGGTCCCTAGAAAGTGCCGAGGGCACGGGAAACAGACTGCAGCTGGTAGTGCCGAAGAGCAGGGTGACCGAAGTGTTGAAGCATCTACACGATGGGACATCAGGAGGACACTTTGGCATTAAGAAGACGTTGGGTAAAGTGCGAGAACAATTCTACTGGATGAACTGCAAAAAGGACGTCATGAAATGGTGCCGTAAATGCCTAGTCTGCGCTTCAGGAAATGGTCCAGCGAGAAAGCGCAAAGCACCCATGAAACAATACAACGTAGGAAGCCCTTTGGAAAGAGTAGCGATTGACATCGCAGGGCCGTTCCCAGAATCCGATTTGGGAAATAAATACATTCTCGTGGCGATGGATTATTTCACGAAATGGACGGAGGGTTACGCCATACCCAATCAAGAAGCAGCTACAGTCGCAGACGTATTAGTAAAGGAGTTTTTCTGCCGGTTTGGAGTTCCGTTGGAATTACACTCCGATCAAGGCCGCAATTTTGAGTCTGGGCTGTTTCAAGAAGTTTGCCGACTGTTAGGAATTAGAAAGACTAGGACAACGCCTCTCCATCCTCAGTCTGATGGCATGGTTGAACGGATGAATCGAACAATGGGCAAGTACTTAGCCAAGGTAGTGTCCGAACACCAAAGGGACTGGGATCAGTACTTGCACCTTTTGTTAATGGCATACCGATCATCCGTTCACAAAAGCACAGGCCAAACACCATCCTGTGTCATGCTCGGTCGTGAGATAAGATTACCATGCGATCTTCAATTTGGGCAAAGACCGGAAGAAGAAGTTGCTGGAGAAGATTACGTCAGCAAGCTGGCCAAGAGGTTAGACGAAGTACATGAAGAGGTCCGTAAAAATACACAAATTGCCAGCGACAGGATGAAAACAAGATATGACGTCAAGGCGCAAAACGGTGGGTTTCAACCTGGCGATATGGTCTGGTTGTATAACCCTCAAAGGAGATGTGGTTTGTCGCCGAAACTGCAAAGGCAATGGGAGGGCCCCTATGAAGTCGTGCAGCGTATTAACGACGTTATATACCGCATCCGAAAACCGCCCAGAGGCAAGCCAAAAGTAGTCCACGTCGATCGTCTAGCCCCGTTTGCTGGCGATAACCACAATCCGCAAGTTCAGGTCCGAACCAGAGTAATAAGTAGCAGAACCAGGAATCCAATCGAAGAAATGGAGTTCAAAAAGTTTATGAACTTATACGGAGGTTCTGGAAAAGCTAGGTTCGCAGTTACCACCAAGGAACAACAAGACCTGTTCCAGACACAAAAAGATTACGCCATCGCACATTGCGTGAGCGAGGGCCTTGACATGTCCAGAGGGGTTGCAGTCGTGTTTAAAAAGAAGTTTGGGAAGCTAGATGAATTACGAAGACAGCTACCGGCAGTCGGAAAAGTTTTAGGACTACGTGGTGACGGACGCTTCGTTTTCTATTTGGTCACTAAGAAATACTCACGTGTCAAGCCGTTGTACAAAGATCTGTGGCGAACATTATGGACTCTCAAGAGAGAAATGGAGATCCATCATGTTAAGAAATTGGCAGTACCCAAGCTTGGTTGTGGCTTAGATCAACTGAATTGGAGGACAGTTCGAAACATGTTGGAGGTCGTCTTCCGAGGAACAGGCATTCATGTGTTGGTCTGTAGTTACCAACCAAGGAGAATATTGGGTCAGGAAAAGTCCATTGACTGTTACTTTTATGGTCAAGGAAGTTGCCGAAATGGAGGAAGCTGCCGCTATCGCCACGATCCCTTTTACCGGTGTCACATCCATTCTCCTGTTCTGGGACAGAACAGTCCTAAGAAGGGGGCAGTGAAACATTCAAGAAATATCTTGCAAATGCAAGAGCCTTCCAGAAGCTGTCTAGAAGATATAGCGAAAAGTAGGGAACGTTCGAGAAGGATTCGAGAAGGATTCGCCGATGTCTATAAATGCCGAACATGGAAATCGTAGGTCAGTTATTGCTGGAATGTGAATGCATGCAGTATTAAGAAAATTATTAAGGTGAAGATAAATAAGTGATTAGCACGCGCGACGTTTTAAATAAATAACAGTGTACACCGAATCGAGTGAACGTGACTTATAGTGTAAACAAATCCGAGGACGTTATCTTATCTTATCTTAAGTGTTATACAACGGTTATACATAAATTATAGTGTAAGTGTTTTTATTATTAGATTTACATAATTAGTTCGGTTAATTTAAAAGTATACATATTTCTAGATTAAGTAAACATAATTTTTAATCGTTTAAATAAATTAGTTAATAATAAATAAAATTCGCAACACTATTAATTTTTACTATTAAAGGTAAGTGATAGCACATAGTTTTAATACAAACATAATCTTTAATTCAAAAACGTAAAAAAAAAATATTTTAATGTTGATTAGTTATGTTTTTTTTTGTTATTTAAGTTAAGCATTATACGAACGTTAAAAAAAATAGAAACACATGTTTTTATGTTATATTTATCTAACTTTAATTTAGCGTATTCTGTTGATAAAAATTGTAATACTTGTCTAGCAGCGATTTTCCATATATTGATAACAGTAATCAGCATCTGCTTACTTCAAATTTCAAATTTAAAAATACCTGACATTTTATTATTACCTATTACTTATCAATCTTATAGCTATTTACAGTTACAATTATTATTGTTTGCGTCGTGTGCATTAAAACTTAGATTTAGTGCGGTTGAAAAAGGGTTAGTTTAGTCCTTTTAAGTTAGTTGAGTTGATATAGAATTATATAAGCAATTAAAACAAGTTAAATATTCAAGACTTTTGGAAAATTATCTGAAGATTTTTACGAAAGGGTACATCCAGGTACCAAACAAGGCAAAAATTGTTTGATATGTATGAACAATGGCAAATTTGCAAAAACTTAAAGCATAACGAGGGCAGTATAAGTCCCGAGTCAACTCGTATTTTAATGCAGTTTCTGAAACAGAAATTACAGATTCGTAATCAAACAATTGCAAAGTAGATTAGAAGTTATCAAGCCAGTTTTAAACAATTTTTACATTTTAAAAGCAAAAATTGAATTTCAAAAATGGCTTATAGCGAGACATTTTTAAGAGATTTTTTTGACATGTATAAAAACCAAGAATGTCTTTGGAAAATAAAATCGTCATCATATGATGATAAAACTGCTAAAAAAAGAGCTATGGTCATTTTAGTTGCTAAATTTCAAGAAGTAAAAGCAGATGCAAGCGAAGAATTTGTAAAAAAAAATTAATAATTTTCGAACATCTTACAAAAGGGAATTAAAATTAGTAAAAAACTGCAGTAAATCTGGGTCAGAGACGGACGAAAATTATAAGCCAAAATTATGGTACTTTGAGTTGCTATCTTTTTTGGGCGATCAATATTTACCAAAAACACCTGTATCTAATATGCCTGATGAGGAAGAGGTAAGTAAATAAAAAATATATATTCCTACAGCTGTATTTTGCCAGATTACAGCTCCTTCACTATTAAAATAATTCATAAAATTTTTTCTTGTCATCTTTGCAACCTGTGACAAACTTCTGTTACTCAAACTTTGTTGTAGATCGGTCAAATAATTTGAGGTAGCTTGAAAACCCTCTGTAAGGGTTCCAGATTCTTGATCTTCATGATCCAAATGTTCAGTAAGAGTATATGCTTTCGGGCATTTTGTTCACAACAGATTGTGGAAGACGCAACATGCTATCACTATCATCTCAAGTGCTCCTAAATTAAATTGATAGCCGTATGAAATATTCGAAATCTAGCAGCCAAAATTCCAAACACGTTTTCTATGATTCGACGCGCTCGTGACTCTGTAGTTAAAAATAGCTTTTTCTCTGTCTAAATTTCTTTGAGGAAATGGTTTCATCAAGTTTTTCCCTAACGAAAAGGCATCATCCTCGACAAATACATAAGGTAGGGTAAGTTCACTATGTTTTAGTTTTTCTAGCTTAGGTATTTTTAGACTTTCAAACTTCAGTTTTTCATAAAATTTTATGTTATTTAATACTCCTCTATCGGACATTCTTCCATTGGCCCCGAAATTACAGTAGATAATTTCGTAATTGGCATTTGCTATAGCCATAAGCACTAAACTATGAAATCCTTTATAATTATGAAAATAGGAGCCTGAGTTAGCTGGTGGAACTATTTTAACGTGCTTTCCGTCTATGGCACCTAAACAGTGAAGAAAGTTCAATTTTTCCTCGATACTATGTGCAATATGCTTCCATTCGTTTTTAGTTTTTGGAAACTAGAACAAAAAATATTATTCAGTCAAGGCCCCAGCAAGAACACTTTCATCAGTCGCATTCCCTAAGTAATTAAAAATGTCTGGCATCTTATTATAACGCGTGATGTGTGACTAGCTTATTGACAAAATATGTCATCATGTTTTAATTTTTGTTTAGATAACTGGTCAAAAAATCACTTATAGAGAACCCGTACTCTCACCGCCAGCTTTAGAAAATGAAGATTCACAAATATCTGAACCTTCTATTCTATCAACAGGTACTTTCATTTACAGCAAGACGCCATTTGGTAACAAAAAACGAGGGCGAAAACAGATCCCCATGATGACCTTTTAATTACAATTAATGAGAGGTTAAATCGGCCAAAAGCAGATGGACATGAAAAAGATAGATTTCATGTTTATGAAGACAATGTCGCTATAAAATTAAGTGCTCTTCCAACAGATCAAAGGATTATGTCTGAAAAATTAATTAACGACGTTTTATTTGAAGCAGAGTGCATTACTTTAAACAGGCAATGGAGATTGCAACCACCTTCAACTCATGCAACTCACAATAAAAGCAACAAAAAAAATGATAGCACGTTCAGATGTGGGAACGAGGAGTAAGGTAACAAATACTGGAAAAAAGAAGAAGAAAAGATGTGCAGACTATGTGGAGAAGAGACGGAGGATCTTAACCACATAAGAGATAAATGCAGAGAATTAAGAGAAAAGGTTATGAAAATAGAAGAAATCTTAGACAAAAACGGAAATGGAGCGGAGTGGATAGAAGAAGTGTGGGCAAGGAGGAATAAGTTAAGAGGAGAGGAAGGATAATGAAATGTATTTAAAAAAATGTAAAAAATAATGTAAATAGAATGTAATGTAGTAATTGTAAATAGGGGAAGCACAAACCAATTTGTAAGTTGAAGCAACAAATACAGTTAAACTTATATATGTACTGTTTTGTTTGATATTAAACGTAATTTCAAAGTTTATACCTCACTGTCTCATATTTTATTACCTTTAGATAATCCTTTGCAAAAACTGTATAAATATCAGCACATGTTTCGGGTATTATACTGCCCAAGGCTTGAGGAGGGATGCCAGTAGAAAACTTCAAATCTTCGTAGCTTTTTTCCGTTGCTAAATATCTAAAATTGTAATAACATTATTAATACAAAAAGTAAAGATTGACTCCATTTATTTCTTCGACTTTTTAGCCTCTGATTTTTGTTCTATCGTGACACTTGTGACGCTTAATATTTGTTTTATTAATATCTATGATTATATAGTTAAAAAGTCACTCTAGAGCTCTAAATTTTATTGCCCTCTTTAATTCTACTAAAACAACAAAGATGTATATAGATACCAGAGAGCTCAGAGTGACTTTTCGTACATGCCTACTATAGATAATATCTATAGTAGTTACCTTAAAGTAGCTGAAAGTTTTTCATGTGAAGATCGTATTACTGTGTTCTGCTTTTGAATAATAGGCGTTATGGCTGACAGCAATTCAACGTATGTGGATTCATCCATTTGAAGGTAATTTCTCCAATCCTCTGGATATAATCGCAATTCTTCTAATAAATAGACATGACTGTATGATGTCTTTTTGATATCCAGTTTTTGCACCACCACCTACGTTTCTTGTGTTTTTTTTTTCGGTTATACAAAGCGCAAGAGCCGCTAAAAATATAGTTTTATCTGACATGTTTATCATTTGAAAGTAAAACTCGTACTGCAAAATTGTTACGTGTGTGTTCTCATCTGATATCCAACACAATTAAACTGCAATTGCATTCAACAAAATCGTACTGCGGCGTTGGACCGTGAGTGGCCCGCTTTAGAATTTAAAGATAATTTTAAATCTCTTATTCACAATAACTGCAATATTTGAAAACACAAAATATTATTACTTACGTTCTTCATTAGAAAGCGATGCAAAGCAAATTATTCAATCATTAGACAACGTTTCTGAAAATTATGTAGTTGCGTGGAAATTATTGCAAGACTGTTATAACAATAAGAAATTAATCGTTCATAACCATAGTAAATCCAGTTTTGAAATATCTACACTTTTAAAGAACCTTTTATATAGATGTAACGGCTTTACATGATAGCATGAACCAGCATTTGCGTTCTTTAAAAAGTTTAGGTGTACCGGTCAAGTCGTGGACTTCGTTGTTAATATATATTATATGTAATAAAATCGATCCAATTACACGTCGCAAATGGGAAAAATAAGATACATGCAACGAGGTACCTAATTTCGAAAAATTTTAAACGTTTTAACTAAAAAATGTGACATGCTAGAAAAGATAGATGTAAAATTGGAGGTAACTAAATCTTCTTATAACAGTAAATTTTACCAAAAGCACGATAACAAAGCCAACATTCATACGACGGCGACGTGACGTACAAAAATAAATCAAGTTCATTTATAAACTTTAAAAATTATGTAGATAAGCTTAGTACAAGTACACATTTTAAATGTTATTTTTGTCAAGGGTCGCATCTTATTGATGCTATGCATTGTTGCAATTAAATACAAGTTCAAGAATCCAAGCTATTAAAAACAATCAGCTTTGTGTTAGCGATTTAAAGCTAGTACATAATTCACAATTTTGTGTCGCTTCCAGTTGTAAAACATGTGGTCGCAAGCATAATAGATTATTAGATTTAAGTAACGAGTATACAAATACAATTAATAATAATCAAGTAAAATCGCAGTCGAGTTAAGAAGAATTCGTTGTAATAAACCATGCCGCATGTAGCAAATTCAAAAGTAACCAAATTTAATTAAGTACGGCTTTAGTAAATGTTAATAAAATCTATCGAAAGTGCCGGCAAGCTAGGTGTCTTTTAGATAACTGCAGCCAATCTAATTATATAACTACTACGTTAGTACATCAATTAATAAGTTAAAGAAAATAGTTATTAATTGTCAAATTATTGGGGTTGGTCAAGCTATATCAAAATCAAAGGGAAAAGTAAACTTAGAAATTTCTCCTTTGAATAGCTCATTTAAAACAGAAGTATCATGTTTAATTTTAGACAAAATTACCAATGACCTTCCAGTTCATTCGTTTAATAAAGGCAGCTTAGAAATACCTAAAGGTTTTGTATTGGCTGATCCAGCTTATAATGCTAGTAGCTCTATATATTTATTATTAGGAGTATAAGTATTTTATGAAACATTGACAACAGGTCAAAAAAATAAAGTAAAGGTCCTATATTGCAAAATTCTTTGTTAGGTGGGATTTTAGCAGGAACTTTAAATACAAGCGTCGAGAATTATGTAGTTAATAGTTTCCTAAGTGTACAAGACTTAGATAGTGACGAGATAAATAAAAGTGTGAAAAACATTTTATAGCAAATACTACGCGCGATAAGAACGATCGATTTACGGTCAGTATCCCGCTAAAATGTAATATAATTAGGCGAATCACAAGAAGCTGCACTAAGACGATTCTTCGTTCAAGAAAAAATATTAATAAAAAACAACGAATTACAAGTAGACTACAATAGGTTTTTGTTTCTATCTAAATACATTACGTTAGGACACAAGTCTGAAATTAATATGCACAGTACGACTAGTAGTCAAATTCAGTATCGTATGCCGCACCATTCAGTAATTGAAGAATCTAGCAGTACTACACGAGTAAGGGTAGTTTTTGATGCCTCCATAAAAACGAGTACCGGGTTGTCATGTAACGAAGGAACCAGTATCTTGGCTTCTAGCGGTTTTCAGTTAAGCAGATGGTTTAGAAGTGTAAATTTAAACAATGATTCAAATGTAGTAAATAATCAGTTTGACAAACAAGAAACAATAACTTTAGGTGTAACATGAAACTCGTCAACGGATTCGATTGAATATTCTATTAATGCTTTAACGACTACTATTATAATTACAAAAAGACATATTTTAAGTGTTACCGCACAAGTTTTTACACACAAATTTACATCAAGTTTTCAAGAAATAAATAAAGTAAAAATACCTATATACGTTCTTACGAACAATTATTTAAATGCCGGGTTGCATGGTTTTGCAGATGCTAGTGGATCTGCTTGTGGCGCGTGTGTTTATGTCAGGTGCCTTAATACTTTTGTTAACGGTTATTATCAAAATTAGTTTGTGCGAAATCAAGAGTTGCACCATGTAAAAAGATTTCTTTACTAAGGCTAGTGTGTGCAGCTGTTTTATTGTCGCAGTTAGTAAACAAAGTTCTAGAATTAATTACTATAGAATTTAATAGTTTGTTTATATTCGGATTCTACAATTACGCTTGCTTGCATAAACGAAGACGCTGCACGTTGGAAAACCTTTGTAGCTAATCGTGTTAGCGAGGTTTAAAGAATTACGAGTACTTTCTGTTGGTATCATGTCAAATCAAATGACAATCCAACCAATTTTTTGTCACGTAGCATTTTCGCTCAGACTCTTTTACAGTGTAGATTATGGTGGTACGGACCACATTTTCTAAGTACAATTGATTGTGAGTTAAATAGTATTTAATCCCAAATTAATGATCAAAACATTCCGGAACCAAAAATATCGTGCAATATTGCTGTAAACATTGATTACAGTGACATTTTTGAAAAATATTCAAACGTAAACAAGCTAATTAGAGTCTACGCTTATGTAAATAGGTTTATACAAAATTTCCACCTAAATAAAACCGACAGGAAAATAAATTCTTTATCAGTAACAGAATTAAAAAATAGTTTAAATAAATTACCACGACTAGCTCAAGTCAAATTATTTTACAAAGATTACCACAATTTAATAAACAACTAAGGAATTGTTGACACATAAAACTATTACATTACGGACCAACTACTCTTGTCTTCACTTAAAAATTAATTTTGGATAATTGCAAGTAGAAATTTAATCAGACAATTAGAAACTGCATCAAATGTTTTCGAGTCAAACCACGTACGTCGACTTATCTAATGGGTAATTTACCTAGTACAAGAGTTAATCAGTTTATTCCATTCTGCAACACCGGTTGTGATTTTGCAGGTCCGATATTAATTAAAGATCGAAATACAAGAGGCGCTAAACTGACTAAAGTATACGTATGTTTGTTTGTGTGTATGTCAGTCAAAGCAATACATTTAGAGGTTTTTTTTGATCTTGCTACTGATTGTTTCTTAGCTTGTATGCGTAGATTTATCCGAGAAGGAGAAACCCCACAAATATGTATAGCGATAGTGGCACAACGTTTGCCCCAGTACCAAAAAAAGAATTCAAAAATTACACTGGTCTGCATAAAAATTGGCCCTGATACCATTCTTGACGATCCTTATGTAAAATGACCTCCTGAATTCAAAAATGAGCTCCGTTTTTACCCATCACCCACCTATTTTGGGGGGACCCCATTTTTGTTTTATTTTTTACATTTTTTTAGAATTTTAACTTACACCCGTTAAACATCCCAAAGCAGGTAATAAAATTTATACCAAAGTATATGGCAAAAGTTTTGCTATAAAATGTATATAGCAACAACAATAAAATACAAATATATAAGAACAGTAAAAAAATATAAATAAACAGTTATGAAGATTCACTGCACGACGCTGGCGATCTCAATACCACATGCAGGTTTGAACAGGAATTTTCGACAGGCTTGAACTTGCATTACTCTTCTCATTATAGTATATTACATTGTTTGCTTAACTGCTTCAATCAGTACATCTATAGCTGTTGCAGAGTTAACTTGTCGACGTTTTAAACGTGCTGGATTTTGTGTTCATTTTTGTTCATTTGTGTAAAATAGTAAAACTACTTTTACTCCGGATTCTTTCAAGTGACTAAGTGTCATTTGTGGTTAATGTCGGGCGTTGAATTACTGTTTAATTATGCCACGCGAGTGTAAAAATTATTCCGATAGCTTCTGCTATGTCTGAGGGGAATTAACTTTAAAAGCGCAACGAAAACCCCTCTTTCTCCGCTTGTTAAAACAGCTTATAAATTGTACTTTGATTGTCAAGTTGGCGACCAGGACAAAACTTGGGCTCCATCAGTTTGCTGTACGACTTGTTACAGTAGTTTGACCAAATGGCTCAAAGGTACCCGTAAATCAATGCCATTTGCTGTGCCCATGGTTTGGCGTGAACCTCGCTGTCATCTTACAGATTGTTACTTTTGTATGACTTCCACCGTCGGGTTTTCGAGCAAAAGTAAGCATACAATTCAGTATCCCAATATTCCGTCAGCTCTAAGACCTGTTCCACATAACGATACTTTGTCAATCACAGAGCCCCCAAACACTTATACTCTAGAGCCGAAAATTGATTTAAAAGACTCTGAGCCACAACCTGGGGCTTCGAATGATACGTTCAATGATGATGAAGAGTATTCCGCAGATTTAGTTTCTCGGCAACCTCACCTCCTCACTCAATTAGAATTAAATGATCTTGTCAGGGATTTGCAGTTACCCAAGACTAAATCTCAGCTCCTAGAATCGCGACTTCAACAGTGGAATGTCGTAGAAAAGGGAGTAAAAATAACTTCTTACAGGACCAGACAAGCAACCCTGAAATGTCTTTTCTCAGAAGATAAAGGTTTAGTGTTCTGCCCTAATGCAAATTTATTGATGACAGAGCTACAGATGCCATGTGACCCAGACAAATAGAGACTGTTTATAGACTTATCAAAAACAAGCTTAAAAGTTGTCCTGTTGGCAAATGGGAATGACTTCCCATCAGTTCCAGTTGCATACTCTGTTGATATGAAGGAAACGTACGAAAACATCTTCAGAATCCTTGATAAAATTAGTTATCATGATTATAAGTGGAAACTTAGCGCTGACTTAAAAGTTGTTGCTCTACTCACAGGCCTGCAATCAGGATTCACAAAATATTGCTACTTCCTTTGTGAATGGGATAGCTGAGCCCGAGATAAACATTACATCGTACGAGACTGGCCTCTGCGAGAAAATCTTATTCCTGGTCAGAAAAATGTCGCCCACAATCTTTTAGTTCCGAAGGAAAATATTTACTTACTACCTTTACACATCAAACTTGGATTGATCAAGCAGTTTGTGAAAGCAGTGGACAAGACAGGTGGCGCATTTCAATTTTTGAAAACTAAATTTCCTCGTCTTAGCGAAGCTAAAATCAAAGAAGGCGTTTTTGTTGGTCTCCAGATTAGACAACTCTTCCAAGATTCGACGTTTATTGAACACCTAAATCGAAAAGAAAAACGAGCTTGGCTTGCATTTCAAAACGTTTGTAAGAACTTCCTGGGTAACCACAAAAGTGAAGATTATGTCGCTCACGTCGAGGAACTGCTTTTAGCGTACAAGGACATAGGATGTAACATGTCTCTTAAAGTTCACTTCCTTCACTCGCATCTGGATTTTTCCCTGAAAATTTAGGAGCAGTCTCGGATGAACACGGGGAACGGTTCCATCTCAAGACATCGCTAAGCTGGAGAAGAGATTTTCAGGGAAGTGGAATGCAAGCATGTTGGCGGAGTACTGCTGGTTTTTGAAACGAGAGAGCTATACTTCAAGGTATAAAAGAAAAGCAAGCACCAAGTAACATTGAATATCTTTTTATTTATTACTGTTTATAGCTAAAATAGTTTTTTTCCCATTTAAATTAAATTCATGTCCATATATTTATTAGTATAATAATTATTATAATTATTATTATCCTTCGATAAATAAATTATAATTAATTTATCGAAAAGTGGTAAAATTAGAGATTTGGGGGCTCCCTCAAAAATGGTGGGTGATGGAAGAAAACGGAAGACATATTTGGATTCAGAACGTCATTTTACATAAGAATCGCCCGGAATAGTGTCAGGGCTCGATAAAAAATATTTTTTTGCAGACCAGTGTTATCAATGTTTTTAAAGTCTCAATCAAATAAAATAACGGAGTTAGCCAGTGAAAATATTACCTGGCATTTTATCCCCCCGTTTGCGCTTGATTGGCATGCGCAAGCAATGAGTCCGCTCGTTAGAATCGCAATCGACTGATTAGTTTTAATCGTTTTGTAATATAGGTTATGTTGTGTTTCTCATTCATTTCATTTTTTATTTGTTGTTAGAATAGTGCAAATATAGTTCATTTTATTCATAATAGATGCATAGTACCTATAGTTAAGTTAGTGCATATAGTTTTAATTAGATAAAATAGTGTTTAAACATTTTTACTTAAGGCTCCACAGTATAGCAAGCCTTAGTAAGTGGTGTCGGCTATTCACAGATAAATGAGCTCTTTGCAACTATCAATATACCTAGTATGTCAAGTAAAACATTTTTAAAATACCACAATCAACTAGCAAGTAAAATTAGTGCACAACTAGAAAAAGAAGCATCTGAGGCAGCAATAGAAGAAGCACAATTGGCAATAAAGTCTGGAAGTTTTAATGAAGATGGTATTCAGGTTATCTCTGTGATTATAAATGGAGCATGGAGCAAACTACAACGCATTGTCAAGTGTGATACGTAAACACTGTTTATTGTTATTGAAGGATTACTAGAGTGCTATGTTAATTACATTAGGCATGTATTAACGGCGCTAAGACAAAAAAAATATTGTATTTGAGTGTAAAAAATAACTATTGCTGTATTTGCATACGTGCTAGTAAAAAGCTTTAAAAATGTTTTAAGAATTGGAAGGAAACTTCAACAAGCATGGAAGCTGCAATTATAGTAGATGGTTTCAAAAAATCCATAAATGAACATATATGAACGGTACGGTAAGTTAATAGGCGATGGAGATAGCAGCGTTTGTAGAAAATTGGTTGCGGCTGCACCGTTACGGTTCACAAAATAGAATGCAGAAATCATCTTCTTTGGAATTACGTCTCCAAATTATTAGATTTGAATAAGAATAGTAAGTTTCCATTAATACTGCGCAGAAAATTAAGCAATCAAATTGTCTTGGGAAGGTTTCGATACACCGTAACGAAAGCAGTAGAATATAGAATGCATCATGAAACGCAAGATGCTCAACCATTACATGTAATGTGTGAATTGCTAAAAAAAGATATTAGTAATGGACCTGAGTATGTATTTGGCGATCACACAAATTGTGATAAGTACTATTGCAAAGGACTTAAAGAAGAAGAGGTGATTGTTTTTTTTTGTCAAATGAATTCAATAGGTATGTGTTTCTTAGGAAAATTTAATACCTCAGCTAATATCGTGTTCTCTTTTTAATGCAATAATGGATATTAACAAACGGTTAGTACATCACGTTTTCAGCTTATTATACGATGTAGACACTAATGCTGCTGAAACGTTTAATTCTGTCGTTGCAAAGTTTGTGGGCGGAAAAAGAATTAACTATTCTTTGAAAAATTTGTATGAGACACGTTGTAAAGCAGCAGCGATATCTTATAATAACAAAGGAGGATTAATTAAGTGTTTCTAAACTTATTTTGTAATTATTATTTTGTTTGTTTCCAAATTCTAATAAAAATTAATGAGAAATTTTTTCTAGGAATTTTATATTTTTTGTTTCATTTGAAATGTCCCAAAATGTGTCATATTTGTTTTACTTGAAATGTTACAGATGTGTCATAAATGTCTCATTTAAAATGCTCAAAATGAGGATATTTTTATGTAACAGAAACATTTCAGAAAGATTTGTGAAAGATGTTGAAACATTGATGAAACAACATTTATTTCAATATGAAACATTTCAGTAATATGTCTATGCTGTGTGGGTTCAGTTTAAAATAGAATACGTATGTAACTATTGTATAATCTTTTAGTACAAGAGAATTTATGTTAATTATGTTGAAATTAAGTATTTCAAGGTGCCCGGCATGTTTGCACCATGTGCATTAAAACTTAGATTTAGTGGGGTTGAAAAACGGTTAGTTTAGTGCTTTTAAGTTAGTTGAGTTGATATAGATAAGTATTTTGTCAAAACAAGATTTAATAAATATGTTTTTACTGTTCAAGTAGAAGTTTATTTAAAAAAATTATACAGTTCACACGATACTAGAGCACATCCAATTATTATTCTAATAATTTTTTACTGTATCAATTAATTTTTTTTATTTCATTGCATTTTTTAAAACTCAACTATCAAATGATTTAAATGGTAGTTCCACTCCTGTATAAAAAAAAAGACATATGAACTGTCAAAATGCACGGTTTGCTATTAGTCCGAGAGCTAACGACACTAAATTATGTAAGACTTCATAACGATTAGTTTTACACTATTTGTATCAAACTGAACCTATAAAAACCTAAAACCGACTCCTGCAGAGGTACCAGCGGAACAGCGATTGACAGCGATTTGTTAATTATGTTTAAAAAAAAAGTGCAATTGTTAAAAATAATAAGAGTTGAAACTTTTTCTATATTTTATTTGTTTTTATCATTTTGTCAATAATTAGCATAATTGAAAAACAAATCCTTCCAGTCATTTGATAGGACCTGGCTTCGTCTGGAGCTATTAAAGTAGTAAGATCTATGACATAATAACAGAATACAATTTATTTCACCGTATAAGATTATTTTGTATTTATATATGCAAAAAAAATATAAATTTATAGACACGAATCTTCATCGACATATTCATATACGGTTTCTACAAAAGTGAATAATTTTTAGGCTTCGAAAGTAAGTAAAAATTTTACTTAGTAAAAATATACTAATTCAACATAAATTTTAACATATTTCTATTAATACCAATTTCTGCTTAAAAATTATTCTGAACATAATCACTCAGACTCTTTTTAAATTTATAAATATTTTTCTCGTGTTTAATTTGATCTGGTAAGTCATTATATAATTTTAAACCATTATTGTACAGAAGGGAGTTTTGTAACTTTGATTTTGAAAACTTTGGCAATCTGAAGTCACATCGACTTCTCGTGTTATGTGAATGTATATCATAGTTACGTATCACTAATTTTGACACATGTAGTTTGGAAGCAAATCATTATTTTGTAAACCAACATTAAGGCATTGAAATTTATCCGCTGTTTTACACTTAACCATTGTAAATAATCTAACATTATTGTGATTTTAGTATATTTTGAACATTGTAATATAATCCTCATAGCCCTATTTTGTTGTTTCTGTAACTTTTTTAGGTAGACTTCGTAACACATTAGAAATATACTACTACAAAATTCAAAATAGCTACTCCTAAATATTTAATTTGTTCAACCTGTTCTAATGCTATATTTTCAATTTTTATTTTTCTTGTTTTGACATTATTATTGAATATTACTATTATTTTACTTTTCAACACATTCAGTTTTAATTTGTTTGATCGTAACCAATTTGCAATAATTTCTAATTTTGAGTTTAATTTTATGATAACCGAATGTACATTTTTTATCAGTAATTGATTTAAAGGTATCGTATGCAAACAAATTAATATTACAGTACTGTAGATTCAGTTCTAAATCTGATCCTTGAGGTACACTTCGATTATTCTGAATTGGTACAGATTCGTAATTTTGGTACGTAGTAGTCTGAGTGCGAGATTCCAAGTAAGTTTCGAAACATTTAAGTTCGGTGCTTTTTTTCCATATTGGTAAGTTTATTTGTCTTCTTCTGTCGATAGTTTCAAAAAGTTTTTTATAGTCTAAGAACACTGCTACCACACTATTACCCACGTAAATTTCACATTTCCATTTTGTCAGCACGAAATTTAATGCTGTTTCACACGAGTGTTTATTTCGTAAACCTGATTGATTTTCACTGATTGTATTATTTTGTTCCAAAAAGCACTGTAATTGTTTCTTAACATCTGTGTATATATTTTTTCTATTATTAAGGTGGTTGTATAGGCAGCCAAATATTCATAATTTTAAGATAGTTTTTTTGTGAGGCATTAAGGGCATTGCATTCGTACCTCGGTCCTTATACGAGTAGGTACGCGTCGACAGTTGTAGCGTTGGCTACCGTTATTTTCAGTTTTATATTTCAAAAATGATTATCATAGTGTTAGTAACCAGTGTAAATTATTGTAAATAAATTATAAATAGTGTTTGTGGTGTTATTTCAAGTTACAATTAAATTAAAAGAAAGGTTTAGCTCGAACCAGCTCCACCGAGCATTCGAAGTAAAATTTAACATCATACATTTTCAAAAACATTTGGTCCTACGAGTCGGATTCAAGATTTAATTACAAATTAATATGGAAAACATCAATGTTATAATAAAGACAATACAGAATTTAAGAAAATTTGTGCTAGTAAAATGGTGAAGCAAGTCTTCAACACAACAAAGAACAAAGAGGTGGCATCCTTGAATATTCCAGGTAAACCACTTTCTTTAATTACAATAGAAACATTTTATTTTTAGAACTGTACTGTTCACATTTTTACCTGAACATGAGTTTCAAGTTATCCCAAACCTTTTAGTTGTATGTATTTTCAATAATTGCAAAAACGTTGCATTATTTTTACAGTATTTTATCTACAATGTTCTTTTCATTATTACAGAATTCTTTGATATAAAAAATATATCAATTAGTTTCATTACATTTTCAATCATTCATTTTCAAATAATTTTTCAAAATGGCAAAATCTAAAGATACAAAACTCTTAATTACCAAGCTCCAATTTTTAGTTAATAAATTGGACAGATTCCGGAACATGATTAATTCAATAGATCCAGAAATTTGCAGTGAATTAGAATTTCAGTCATTAGAGGTTCGTTTAGATCAAAATAAATCCATAGCAAATGAATATACAGAATTTTCAGCACAAGCGTCCTCATTTTCAATAAAATTAGAAAATTTGCCTAGTTACGAAGAGTTCGAAGAGGAATATTTTCAATTAATTGCTAAGGCCTCGCTCATTTTAAAAAACAAAGATAGATGTAATTCGCAATCACCCAGTAATTCATTAAACAGTTCAGAAACACTTCAATCGAACTGCAATGTTAAGCTTCCGATGCTAAACATACCTACGTTTTCAGGTCACTATACAGACTGGGCTAGCTTCCATGAAACTTTTACAGCGTTAATTCATAATAACTCTAATTTATCAGATGTAGAAAAATTCTACTACTTACAGAATTCATTAAGGGGTTCCGCAAAGGAACTCACTCACGATTTAACAGCGACGGCTGCAAATTACAAAATAGCCTTAAGTATGTTGAATGACAGGTTTAACAATGAAAAACTCATAATTTTTTCACATCTAGAATCAATTTTCGAACACACTAAACTAACAAAGGAATCAGCCTTTGATTTGAGAAAATTTCAAGACAATCTAACCCGTTACTTGAGGGCATTAGATAATTACAAACTTTCTGATGATAAATTTAAAGCTGCAGTCTTAGCATATATAATCAAATCAAAAGTAGATGTAAATACAGCTGCTTCTTACAGTAAATTTATATTAAAGCAAATACCATCTGTTGATGAATCACTTTCATTTTTGTCATCTAGTGTTACCTGCGTTTGTATTTCGTTGTGAAAGACACCGTAAGTTTTTTTTTTTGTGTTTCGATTGATTAATCTAGTATTAGCATCAAGAACGTTTGCTCGTTGTTTGTGTGGTTTGAGTTTAATGGTATTTCAAGTTGTTTTCAATCAGTATTGAAATTTTCTTTTAAATGCATACAGATCCGTAGTTTTGTTTTTGAATTAGGAATCTACTTAGTTATCTTCGTAAAATAACAATTCTATATAATTTACGACTTCCTTTTTGAATGTAAGTTGATACATTTTTCTTGGTAATTACACTTTGATTAAGCTCTATCTTGAACCACCTGCAAAAATGCAAGTCTCAGCGTTCTTGTGGGAATCAAGGTCTACGTGCTAAAACGCACGCGACTAATTATAATTTTCATCTTTGTTTTTCTCGTTTGTTCAATGTTCTTTCTTTTACCACAATTTTACTGCGCACATGCAATTAGTTAAGTAAGGGGATACGAAGTGTTTGAAAAGTTTGGTTTTGGGGATCATTCGATCGTGGGTCGCAATGAACACTACCGATTACCGTGAGATGTAGTAGAGTGCGTAGGGGACTTTACCCTTTGACGTTATGTAGAACCGCGGAAGTTAATCAGAAATCGTGAAAATTAAGTGTGGTGGAGAAAAATGTTAATTTTCTTCAAATTTCGTATAGTACGGCTTGTGTAAAATTCATGATTTCTAAAACATAAACTGTTACGTTTGTGGGATTTAATGTAAGGTGGTATGTGGTTTAATCCTAAATTCGCCTGTGGCGGTTATAAAATTAGATTGTGAGATAAATCTTCCGTCGTTGTTCTATTGTTTGGGGAGCAGCCGAATTCCATCCGAGGTGGTAGCTTTTAAAACCACTGGGTACCGAAGTTCAACTGGTGTCTCCAATTAAGAAATAAGGTATTTATCGATTTTGTTGTTTTATCGTGTAGTGCCCGCGATTAAAAATGCAGTAAAGCTTTCAATTTGAGCCAATTGAAATTACGTCTGACGTTAAAATTTAATTATTTCAATGAACGCTTGAAGTGTTTGCGCGAAATTAAAATAAATTAACTTTGTTTTGATGCGTTTGAGAAGTAATTCGTATTTCGAATATATGATAATGTAACGACTTATAAACTATATTTTGTTTAGTTCGAATTAAAGTTCGGACATATATGTTATAAACTGTATTGTTCTTAGTTATTTAATTGGTTATAAATATGCGGTCAAGATCTTGAAAATTAATTGCGTTATTTGAAAACGTCGAGTTAACGCTATTGTAGTAGCATTTCTTTTTATAAATTTTAATTTAATGTTTTGTGTGTAGATTTTTCATTCTTGTTTTGCTTAAGATTATTTCATTTTTTTTTTTTAAATTTGTTTACTATTCATTATTGTTATTTCTTTTTGTTTTTGTTTTAAATATTCTATCAATAAATGTTAAATTGTTAAATGTAAAGAGCTTTTATTCATTTAGCCGCCGCATACGTAAAATTTTGTTTTTAAGTGTTTTTCAGAATTGTTACAACCCAAGGTAAGTTCTGGGGTTGTAACCAACCAGAGGAGCTTTCGGATAATCAGGGGTTTGAAAGCTACCATTATAAATCCTTGATTGGCGCCCTTATCGATTCTTTGACTATTTTACCGTTCTAGTTCAATTTTACGACGATCGCGTTTCCAATTTTTCACGGAATTTTAAATAAAACCCACCCCTTCTCCATTGAGCTAGTGGCACAACCCCGTTTATGTTACTACATTTCAGGCAGTAACTTTGTATTAATTTCGGCATGTAACATAAATATTTGGCGTCTCCAGCGTGTGGCCTTTTTCGAATTTTAGTTTGCCTGTTAAGTTTCGTGATTTTTGGAAGACTTTACCGTTTTGTAATTACATTTTAAAATGGGTTACAAATTGATTGTTGATCGTTTATCGCATAACGAATTACGTTATGAAATTTTGATTAGAGGTGGTGATGCATCTTTAGGTGTTGTCGTATTACGAGGTTTACTCAAGAATTTCCTTATTGAAGAAGCCACCGGAAAAATATCTCGTCCCGTGTATCCGTTCGATTTTAATGCAGATAAATTAGCGATTCGTGAAGGTATCGATGAACTTAGAAAATTAATAGATTCATTGAAAATTACTCCAACTACAAAAATTTCTTCTACAATTGAAACCAAAATTAAATATTTGTTAAACCGTATTGGCAATTCAATTCCTGTTCAAGGTGACGATTCTCAAGTTAAAGATGAGTTTTTAAAAGATTTAGTTGTTTTAATTTCGCAGTATGAACTTTTGGATAAACAAATTGTTGTTTCAAATCCGTCTACTTCCGCCGATGAAGTCATCGAACCTGTCGTTCAACCTTCTGTAGTTGATAACGCTTTACCGACGTCTTCTGCTGTTAGTCAAAATTTTGTTAGTCATGTTAAAAGTATTTCAGTTTCGAAATGGAATTTAAAGTTTTCAGGTGATGCAAAGTCAATTTCATTGAATGCATTTTTAGAACGAGTTGCCGAACTTCAATTATCGCGTAACGTTTCTAGCCATCAGTTATTTTTGGAGTGTACTGATCTTTTTACAGGTCATGCATTGATTTTTGTTAGATCCATTCGTAATTCAGTTAATTCTTGGGTAGGTTTAGTTAAGTTTTTACGTGAACAATTTCAGCCTACCGATTATGACGAACGACTTATTGAAGAAATTAAGCGTCGCACTCAAGCTAATGATGAGCCAATGGGTATTTACGTTGCAATTATTCGCAACATGTTTTCACGTCTCGATGAGCCTTTTTCTGAAGAAAAACAGTTAAAGATTTTATTAAGAAATATTTCTCCCGTTTATCAAACTCAGCTTGGTTTGTCGTCGGTTACTTCAATTGAGGAGTTAATTAAATTTGGTCGTATTATCGAGGACCGCATGCAAGCTATTGAAGCTTACACGCCTCCATCTCGTAGAAAGCAGGACATGGAGCCTGATCTCGCTTACGTAACATCTCAAGTTAAGGACATTGCCGTTTCTCGTTCTTCGAATAACGTTAGTAGTGGTGAAAAATCTACACCACCTGTTAGACAAAATTCACGATTACCGTTTTCTAGTATCGCACCTTCTTCACGAAGGTTAGCTACCGTTAATGCGCCTGCTTCTTCTAATCGAAGTAGTCCGCAATTATGTTGGAATTGTAGGAAGCCAAACCATCGAGCTGCTTCTTGCAAAGAACCTAAGAAAGGTTTATTTTGTTATCGTTGTGGAAAATCTAACGTTACGGTCCGCACTTGTTCTAAGTGTTCGGGAAACGAGTAAAGGACGTACTAAGAAGCCGTTTAGTGACGTCTGAGGTCAAAGTTAAATCGGCTGTCTATTTTAATAGTTTACATTCTTCGAAAAAAAAGAGTTTTGATAAGAATAAAGTCGTGTTAGATTATGTTTTAGAGTCTGCTGAGTCTGACGAAAGACCTTTTGTCTACGTTAAAGTTTTTGGTCACGAAATTTTGAGTTTATTAGATAGTGGCGCTTCTCGCACTATTGTTGGTTCTAAGGGTTGGGAAATTTTTAGTCAGTTAGGTTTAAAGTTAAATAAGTCAGTTAAAATTAATTGTATTGTAGCTAATGGTAAATCAGTACAAAGTTTAGGTTCACTTCTCGTCCCAATCGAACTTAAAGGAAAAATTGTTGTTTTAGAAGTTTTAGTTGTTCCTGACGTTCCGCATAATTTAATTTTAGGCGTTGATTTTTGGAAACAAGCAGGTATCGTTCCTGATCTTAGAAAAGGTGAATGGCGTTTCGAAAATATGGACACCATTTCACAATTGGAAGATAAAGATTCCGTTATTAAGTCTCGTCTCGATCTTTCCTCAGAACAGCTTAATCAGTTAGATAATTTAGTTAGTAATCATTTTTCTTCTTCGAATTAAAATTTTGGATGCACCAACTTGATCGAACATCAGATCAAAACTACTTCCGAACCAATTAAGCAACGATATTACCGAGTTTCGCCGTTTATCCAGAAACAAATCGATCTGGAGTTAGAGAAAATGTTGAAGTTAGGCGTTGTAGAAAAATCAAACAGCGCTTGGTCGAGCCCGATCTTATTGGTGAAGAAGAAGGACAACTCGTATCGTTTTTGCGTGGACTTTAGAAAAGTCAACAAAGTTACCGAAAAGGACGCATATCCTTTACCTTACGTTTCGTCTATTTTGGATCGTCTTCGTGACGCAAAGTTTATTTCATCTCTCGACATTAAGTCCGCTTATTGGCAGATTCCTTTAAGCGAAGAGTCTAAGCAGTATACCGCTTTTACAGTTCCGAACCGTGGGTTATTCCAATTCACGCGCTTACCGTTTGGTTTAGCTAACGCACCAGCTTCTTGGCAGAGGTTGATTGATCGAGTTTTAGGTCCCGAATTAGAACCTTACGTTTTTGTTTATTTAGATGACGTCATTATTTGCGCTCCTTCCTTCGAGAAACACATGGAAGTGTTAACTGAAGTTCTTCGTCGCCTTAGAGAGGCTAATTTGATGCTAAGTAAAGACAAATGTCATTTTTGTAAACCTGAACTTAAGTATCTTGGTTTTATCGTAAATTCTACTGGTTTGTCGGTTGACCCGGAAAAGGTCGATGCAATTTTACGTATTCCAGTTCCCACTGGTGTCGCTGAAGTGAGAAGAATTATAGGCATGGCCTCGTGGTATCGCCGATTTGTACCGAATTTTTCGACAATTATCGCTCCATTGACGTCTCTGTTAAAGAAGAACTCCAGCTTTAATTGGACTAGTGATTGTGATGAAGCCTTTCAGATCATTAAGAATTGTTTAGTTTCCGCACCTATTTTGTCTTGCCCTGATTTCAATGTTCCGTTTACAGTTCAAACTGACGCTTCTGATTTTGGTCTCGGTTCAGTTCTTACACAGTTTATCGACGGTGAAGAACGTGTTATTTGTTACAATAGTAGGTCGCTCACGAAGTGTGAACGCAAGTATTCTACTACCGAAAAGGAATGTTTGGCTGTCCTTTGGTCTATTGAAAAATTACGCCCTTATCTTGAAGGAACAACTTTCACTGTAGTTACCGATCACGCATCATTAGTCTGGTTACATAATTTAAAGGAACCTACCGGTCGTCTAGCACGTTGGGCTGTTAGACTGCAGCAATTTGATTTTACGATCATTCATCGTAAAGGAAAGGATCATGTCGTACCTGACGCCTTATCTCGTTCAGTACCAGCTATCGACAACATTACTACCGATTGTGACATTACCGAACCTAAGTCTTCGGACAAATGGTTGACGAAACTTATGGAACGTGTACGTTCAAAACCTAACGCTTTTCCACAGTGGAAAATTAGTAACGGAAAGCTATTTAAGCATGTTACCGTCGACTATCCCGATCTTCGTTCTGAGAATGACAATTGGAGAGAAGTTGTGCCTAAGTCTAAACGACTCGAAATATTGTCAAAGTTTCACGATGAGCCTACCGCTGGACACCTTGGTATTTTTAAGACTCTCGAACGAATAGTTCCGCTTTATTACTGGCCTAAGATGAAGGCTGACGTCATTCGTTACATCAATGGTTGTAAAGTTTGTATCACGCATAAGCCAGAACAGAAACGTCCTGCTGGCCTTATGACCCGACATCCTATTGTGGACAAACCTTGGCAGTTGATCTCTACCGATCTTGTTGGACCGTTACCGCGATCTAAGAGTGGTTATTCGTACATCCTTGTGGTTGCCGATTATTTTTCTAAATTTGTTTTATTTTTCCTGCAGCAGCAGTTACTAAACGTCTTGAAGAAGATGTCTTTTTAATGTTTGGAGTTCCTCAATATCTTTTGTGTGATAACGGCACACAGTTTCGCAGTTCAGAATTTACGAAAATGGTTTCGTCATATAAGTCCAAAATTATTTTTAACGCTAATTATCATCCACAAGCGAATCCAACAGAAAGAGTCAACAGAGTCATGAAGACAATGTTATCGTCATATATCGAAGACAACCATCGACATTGGGATAAATATCTTGCTAAAGTAGCATGTGCTATTCGTACCGCTGTACATGAAGTCACCGGCTTAACGCCGTTTTTCGCTAATTTTGGACGTGAAATCTGTCTCGACGGATCACGTCATGGAAAAACTACCGATTCAGACACTATCGACGATCTAGCTTTTGCTGATCGTACCTTTTTGGCCAAAAGAGGCCCAGCGTTTAGAGAAGTTTACGTCGACATTAAGAATCGCTTGAATGCCGCTTATGTCCGCGCTAAACATTATTACGATTTACGTCGTCGTCCAGCACCTTTTGAGGTGGGAGACACAGTGTGGCGGAAGAATTATGTCCTTTCTGATGCATCTCGATATTTCTCGGCCAAACTGGCACCTAAGTTTATCGGTCCGTTCTACGTGAAACCGAAAGTTTTGTATTAGACCTATGAGTTGTCTGATGACACGGGAGCATCTAAAGGCATATGGAACGCCAAGGACTTAAAGTTAAACCCGACTGGGGATAAATAGTTTTCGTTATGTTCTACCTTTTAGTTTCTTTTTCGTTTTTCTTAGGTTAGTTAGTTTCGTTTTTGGGTTCCGTGTAGAGACGGACTAAGAATATTTCTCTACAGTGGGGACACCACTTGTCGTAAGAGGCGACTAAACAACGGTTCTTTTATTTCCATTTTTCTTTCTTCTGCTATCTTGTCTGTCCTTATCTTTTATTTCTGTAGTGTTTGTGGCTAGGTGCCATTGCTCGGTGTGGACTTTCGTTGTGGGAAAAACGCAATGCGCGGATCGCGTGAAGCGCAGCGCGCCCTCTTCGTCTGTACCGCATCGGGTGATCTGTGCCGAACCCAAACAAACTACCCTTCCTTTAGGTTTAGTCTTTTTTTTTCTTTCTTCGGTGGGTGTTTCTGACCGAAAGGTCGGATTTTTTTATGGTTAGTTAAGGAAACTATGAAGAAGTCATACCTTTCATGTTTTGGGATGACATCATCGTGTTTTGGTAGATAGTGGTAAGTAAACACTATCTCTAGTTAGTAGTTACATTATCTTTGTGATGACACTTGCCGCAGTTGACTTTGAGAGTGGTCAAGGGGTAAGGTGCTTTGGATTCGACGTGTGGGTTGTAGGATCTCACAACATGCCGATCCCGTGACGCATGGCGTGCCTCCTTCCTTTGTCAATGTCGGATACATCGTGTCGAGCCAGACACTTCCCAAGGTCTGCCGTGTTGCATTTTTACCGATTTTGACGTTTATTTTTTTTATTTACCGGATGTGACGACTCTTCTCTTCTTCTGCTTTCTATCCTTTCTTTTCCATTCTTCTTTCGTTCTTCCTTATGACCAGCGACTCCCTTCTGCGTGGAAGCCCCGCGCCCTTTATGCCTCTTGTTGACGACTCTTTCGCTATGTACTTGGACAAATCGTGTTAGGGACTGTCTAGGTAACCTTAAGTTGGGGTTTATTGGCCGAATACCCAAGCCTAGTCAGGACCTCTCGCGTACCTCGGTCGCTCGACCGTGGTGGGCTTTGGCGGTTGTACTTTGATGTTTTTCTTTTAGGACCTGGGGGTAGCATTGGGCATGTGTCCCTTGCAAAACCCACCCCCTGGTACCTGACGCGTGTTTACGCTCTTTTAAACGTTTTCCGTTTATTGGATTTTTGTTGTGATATTTTTACGTTGATGGCCCGTGGCACGGGGTAGTACTCTTTTGTGGGCACCGCCGGTACGGCACCCGTGTAGTCGCTCTCCTCCCGCCCAGGGGTACTGCCTTGTTCAGTCGTGCCTCGTTAATTGCCCTGGTTGGCTTCACCAATCAGTTTTAGCGTCCACTGCTACAGTGTGGTTCCGTTGTGGTGGGTTGGGGTCACATGGTCAAACCACAACGGCGGGGTCTCGTTTTTTTTTTGTTTTTTTCGTCGTTTTGTGACCATGTGAGGGTTGGGTTATGGGTTTTTGTTTGTTTTTTTTTGTTTTCTCTGTTACTTTGAGAGTGATTTGAGAAATCCCTCTTTTAGTAGGGGAGGTGTTACCTGCGTTTGGATTTCGTTGTGAAAGACACCGTAAGTTTTTTTTTTTTGTGTTTCGATTGATTAATCTAGTATTAGCATCAAGAACGTTTGCTCGTTGTTTGTGTGGTTTGAGTTTAATGGTATTTCAAGTTGTTTTCAATCAGTATTGAAATTTTCTTTTAAATGCATACAGATCCGTAGTTTTGTTTTTGAATTAGGAATCTACTTAGTTATCTTCGTAAAATAACAATTCTATATAATTTACGACTTCCTTTTTGAATGTAAGTTGATACATTTTTCTTGGTAATTACACTTTGATTAAGCTCTATCTTGAACCACCTGCAAAAATGCAAGTCTCAGCGTTCTTGTGGGAATCAAGGTCTACGTGCTAAAACGCACGCGACTAATTATAATTTTCATCTTTGTTTTTCTCGTTTGTTCAATGTTCTTTCTTTTACCACAATTTTACTGCGCACATGCAATTAGTTAAGTAAGGGGATACGAAGTGTTTGAAAAGTTTGGTTTTGGGGATCATTCGATCGTGGGTCGCAATGAACACTACCGATTACCGTGAGATGTAGTAGAGTGCGTAGGGGACTTTACCCTTTGACGTTATGTAGAACCGCGGAAGTTAATCAGAAATCGTGAAAATTAAGTGTGGTGGAGAAAAATGTTAATTTTCTTCAAATTTCGTATAGTACGGCTTGTGTAAAATTCATGATTTCTAAAACATAAACTGTTACGTTTGTGGGATTTAATGTAAGGTGGTATGTGGTTTAATCCTAAATTCGCCTGTGGCGGTTATAAAATTAGATTGTGAGATAAATCTTCCGTCGTTGTTCTATTGTTTGGGGAGCAGCCGAATTCCATCCGAGGTGGTAGCTTTTAAAACCACTGGGTACCGAAGTTCAACTGGTGTCTCCAATTAAGAAATAAGGTATTTATCGATTTTGTTGTTTTATCGTGTAGTGCCCGCGATTAAAAATGCAGTAAAAGCTTTCAATTTGAGCCAATTGAAATTACGTCTGACGTTAAAATTTAATTATTTCAATGAACGCTTGAAGTGTTTGCGCGAAATTAAAATAAATTAACTTTGTTTTGATGCGTTTGAGAAGTAATTCGTATTTCGAATATATGATAATGTAACGACTTATAAACTATATTTTGTTTAGTTCGAATTAAAGTTCGGACATATATGTTATAAACTGTATTGTTCTTAGTTATTTAATTGGTTATAAATATGCGGTCAAGATCTTGAAAATTAATTGCGTTATTTGAAAACGTCGAGTTAACGCTATTGTAGTAGCATTTCTTTTTATAAATTTTAATTTAATGTTTTGTGTGTAGATTTTTCATTCTTGTTTTGCTTAAGATTATTTCATTTTTTTTTTTAAATTTGTTTACTATTCATTATTGTTATTTCTTTTTGTTTTTGTTTTAAATATTCTATCAATAAATGTTAAATTGTTAAATGTAAAGAGCTTTTATTCATTTAGCCGCCGCATACGTAAAATTTTGTTTTTAAGTGTTTTTCAGAATTGTTACAACCCAAGGTAAGTTCTGGGGTTGTAACCAACCAGAGGAGCTTTCGGATAATCAGGGGTTTGAAAGCTACCATTATAAATCCTTGATTGGCGCCCTTATCGATTCTTTGACTATTTTACCGTTCTAGTTCAATTTTACGACGATCGCGTTTCCAATTTTTCACGGAATTTTAAATAAAACCCACCCCTTCTCCATTGAGCTAGTGGCACAACCCCGTTTATGTTACTACATTTCAGGCAGTAACTTTGTATTAATTTCGGCATGTAACACTAGATGTGAGATTTTAGAAGATATATCCCCTAGCAATTTTAAGAATCACAACCTTAATACTAGATCGTCCACAAATCACAGTATTAAAAATTCCAAGTACTTTACAAAACCTAATGTTGCGCACAATGTAAAACAGTCATTTTCAATTACAAAAAATTACAGTTGTGTTTTGTGTAAGGGTAATCATCTTATTTATTCTTGCTCAGCATTCTTGTCGTTATCAGTACAAAGCCGGTTAGAAAAAGCAAATGAATTGAAAATATGTCAAAATTGTTTGAAGCATAGTAGCAACTACAAGTGCAATTCAAAACATAAGTGCAAGAATTGTCATAAACCTCATAACAGTCTTCTGTGTTTTTCCAACTCGGAAATTACTTCAGTCTCAAGAACTTCTCAAGGAGATGAACCAGGTCCTTCAGGTTCAGGCGAAGTGACTATTTCAAGTTCTTCACTTTCATCTGAGCAGACTGCTCTATCATGTACTAGTTACAATGAAGTTTTGCTGTCTACAGCAATTATTAGAGTCCTCACAAAGGAAAATAAATGGATAAATGCAAGATGCTTGCTAGATTCTGCATCTCAAGTTAATTTTATTACAAACGATCTTTGCAGAAAGTTAGGTTATAAACCTACTACAATAAATACTTCTGTGATTGGTATCAATGGAAACACGTCCATTTTAAACAAGACTATGCAAATCAAAGTTTCTTCGTTACAAAATGCGTTTCAGACAACTCTCCCATGTTTAGTAATTCCCAAAATTACACAAAACTTGCCGATTAGAAGCTTTGACAATACTTTGCTTGATATTCCATCAAACATAAAATTGGCAGATATGAACTTTAACAAATCTAGTCCCATTGATATTTTTATCGGTGCTACTCATTTTTACAGTTTAATGTGTATTGGTCAAATTTCAATAGGTACAAACATGCCCGTCTTACAAAAAACTTTATTGGGTTGGGTCATTTCAGGCAATCTTGGAAGGAAAAATGTAAAGTCTCAACTCAGCTTTTGCAACGTTGCTCTCACAAATGAAATTGAGGAGCAAGAAAGTAACATTTCGAATAAAACACTCTATTCAACGCTTACTAGGTTTTGGCAAATTGAAAGTATCCAACCACAAAATCCCCTCTCATTATTATCTTTTGAAGAACAGTTTTGCGAGAAACACTTTCTTGAAACTGTAACGCGAGATGAAAATGGTACACTCGTAGTTTCAATTCCGTTCAATTCAAAACTATCATTGTTAGGTGATTCCAAAGAGCGTGCGCAAAACAGATTTTACAGCCTAGAGAAAAAATTTGAAAAAAATCCTTTGTTTTACAAAGAATATTCAAAATTCATGCATGAATATATTCAGTTGGGTCATGCAACAAAAATAACTAGTAATGTGGCAGGTCTAGAAAACGCCCCCGTTTACACAATTACAACTCTCGATAGGAAAATGCCAATCAACGACATTCCTAATTTTATCTCCCTCATCACGCAGTATTTAAAGGTAATTCATTAACAACCAAAATACGTATCGTTTTTGATGGTAGTGCAAAATCAGATTCAAATATTTCAATTAACGAAACTCAAATTGTTGGTCCTGTTTTACAAGACGACTTGTTTTCTATACTGTTACGTTTCCGACAAGGTAAAATAGCACTAACTGCAGACTGTGAAAAGATCTATCGTATGATAAAGGTACACCCGTCTTTGAGAAAATTCCAATGTATATTGTGGCGAGACAATTTAAAACAAACCCTTGATACATATCATTTAAATACAGTTACTTATGGCACTGCATCCGCTAGCTACTTAGCAACCAAATGCTTAGAGTATCTGGCTGATCAAAATAAACACAGGTTTCCAAAGGCAACAAATGTCATCAAAACTTCATTTTACATGGACGATTTACTTTTTACATGTGATACTGTAGAAGAAGTCCTTCAAATAAAGAATGAAATAATTGAAATTCTTAATACAGCAAACATTCCGATTCGAAAGTTTTTGTCTAATAGTCCAACTGTCATGAACGAAACTGGTGAGTGGTGACTCGAAAACCACGTTTTTCACTGTTCCTTTGGGTGAACGTTCTAATGCAAAAGCATTAGACCTTTTTTGGAATTTTGTTTCCGATTACATTTATTACAATGTGCAACTTCACAACAATGGTCCTTCGATAACAAAACGTTCAATACTTTCAATGATATCTCAGTTTTTTGACCCCCTAGGTTTATTGTCGCCTATTTTAATTACAGGTAAAATAATCATACAGAAGCTATGGCAGCTTAAGCTTTCATGGGATGAATCTGTTCCATGTTCTATTCAGTCGCAGTGGATTAATTTCAAGTCGCAATTACTTAATATAAACTTATTACAAATTCCGCGGTGCGTAACTTTGAGTCCAAAATGCACAATACAGCTACACGGGTTTTGTGATAGCAGCTCGGTTGCTTACGGTGCATGTATTTATGTGAGATGTACAAACTTCAGCAATCAAGTGTCAACACATCTACTATGTTCTAAATCTAGGGTTGCTCCATTACACACTATAACAATACCCAGGCTAGAATTATGCGCAGCTGTGTTACTAGTACAGCTTATGCATAAGGTGAGAAATGCTCTTACAATCGATTGCAGTTCAGTCTTTCTTTGGTCTGATTCAACAATAGTCTTAAACTGGATTCAATCCGCACCCAACAAATACAAAACATTCATAGCCAATCGTATTGCTGCCATACAGGAACTCTTTCCCGGTGATCATTGGCGTCATGTAAAGTCTGAAGACAATCCTTCAGATATTATTTCTCGGGGAATCTCAACAGCTGAAATGCTAACTAATTCTCAGTGGTGGACTGGACCTAATTTTTTATCAGATACAAAAGAATCATGGAAAAGGGATTACCTTACTACTGCTAGTACAGCAGTTTTAGAGTTAAAGGCGACTACATTAACCGTGACACACTATGAATTATTGCAAAACGATTTATACAAAAAATTTTCAAGTTTTGGGAAACTGCAGCGTGTTGTAGCGTACATGCTGAGATTTATATCAAATTGCAAGGGTCCCTCGCATCTTCGCAACCTTGGAACTTTAACAGTTACAGAATTGCAACAATCATCTAATTTGTTAATAAGAGCTTGTCAGCAGTCTTGCTATTTTAAAGAAATACAAGCTTTAATGGGTAAAAATCCATTAAAATCCACTTCCAACATTTTATCTTTAAATCCATTTTTAGACGAGAATCACATTCTCAGAGTAGGTGGTCGCATCGCAAAGTCTCGATTCGAATATGAAAAAAAACATCCAGTGTTACTGCCTAAAGGTCATCCCCTTACTGAATTATTATTCCAACGATTTCATAAAGATTTATTACATTGTGGTGTTCAACAACTACTTGCGTGTATGCGTGAACAATATTGGCCTATTTCAGGAAAGACTATTGCAAAGAAAATAATTCGAAATTGTATTCAGTGTTTTCGTGCAAAACCTATATATTACAATCCTTTAATGGGCAATTTACCCTCCAAAAGGTTAGAACCCAACCAACCTGCGTTTTATAATACAGGTTTAGATTATGCAGGACCGATTCTTTTAAGGGATAGAAAGCTAAGAGGAGCCAAACTAATAAAGGCGTATATCTGCATATTTGTTTGCTTGGTTACGCGCGCAGTACACCTTGAAGTCGTGACAGATTTATCTACAAATTCATTTATTGCGGTGCTTAAGCGTTTTGTTGCACGTCGAGGCAAACCTTTTACAATATCTAGTGACAATGCAAAGAACTTTGTAGGTGCTAGGAACCAACTGCAGGATCTTTATAAATTTTTACAGAACTCAAGTACGCAAAACAAAATTTCAGATCATTTGCATGTTCAGAGCATTAAGTGGGAATTTATCACTCCGCACGCACCGCATCAAGGTGGTATTTGGGAAGGTGGAGTAAAATCTACAAAGCTACATTTAACAAGGGTTTTGGGTAACACAAATTTAACATATGAAGATTTCTGTACAGTTCTAAACCAAATAGAATGTGTTCTAAATTCCAGACCCTTATCCTGTCTATCCACGGATCCTTTAGATTTAAATCCCTTGACTCCGGGTCATTTCTTAATTGGGAAGCCCTTGTGCGCAATACCAGAGCCTAACTATTTAACTACTAAACAAAACCGTTTATCTATCTACCAACGAAATCAACAACTTGTGCAACATTTCTGGCGACGTTGGAGCAGAGAAGTGGTTCCAGAGCTACAGCAGAGAACTAAGTGGTACAAAAATTTACCTAACCTCATACAAATTGGCACTTTAGTTTTCATTCGAGAAGACAATCTTCCACCTCTCAACTGGTTGCTAGGCAGGGTTACAGAAATTCATCAAGCTGCTGATGGTGTTATACGTTCATGTGCAGTTAAAACGCCTAGTGGTAATATAATCAAACGGCCAGTGAATAAGTTGTGTGCATTACCAGTGTAAACATTTTTTTTGTTTTATTTCCATGTACCGTTATGTGTCTTGCTTATTTACTAACAATTTTTTTTTGTTTTGTATAAAAGTTTTAATGTAATAGTTATATGTTGAATGCTACCGCACTTCAAGGTGGCCGGTTTGTGTATATATTTTTTCTATTATTAAGGTGGTTGTATAGGCAGCCAAATATTCATAATTTTAAGATAGTTTTTTTGTGAGGCATTAAAGGCATTGCATTCGTACCTCGGTCCTTGTACGAGTAGGTACGCGTCGACAGTTGTAGCGTTGGCTACCGTTATTTTCAGTTTTATATTTCAAAAATGATTATCATAGTGTTAGTAACCAGTGTAAATTATTGTAAATAAATTGTAAATAGTGTTTGTGGTGTTATTTCAAGTTACAATTAAATTAAAAGAAAGGTTTAGCTCGAACCAGCTCCACCGAGCATTCGAAGTAAAATTTAACATCATACATTTTCAAAAACAATCTGATTTTAATATTTGTTCGTATAGTGATATTATATTGATAGGTCGAAATTCTTTACATCTTTCTGTATTTTCAATTTTAAGTGTAGGTATGATTTTTGATTGCTTCCAACATTTAGAAAGCTTTCCACTTATTAAAGATTTGCTTATTAGCTCTACCATTGCATTGCCAATTTCTGGCAATGCATCTGTAATAACTTGTTCTGTAATGTGATCGGTTCCTCTTTTTTGCTTAATATTACTGAAAATTTTCTTTAGATCTGATAAATTAACTTACTTAAATTTAAAATTAAAGATTGGTTTTAATATTAGAGCCTCTTTAAAGTTTGCTGGGGGCTAATGTATACTATTATTTATGTAAGTAAGACTTCTTACAAAATATTCGTTAAATTTATTTGATATTTTTGTTAGGTTTTTTGTTACTATAATTATTTCTCGAATTTTTGTAAAGCATCTAATCATTTCCATTTTCCGTTAATTTAGCAATTTTATATGTTTGTCCCTTTTGTTATGGACATTACGTAAGCTTATTATAAATCAGGTGTTATCTGTTTGTGTTTTGATAGTTTTCCTTATTATTAAGTCATTCACAGCATAACAAAGCGTTTCAACTTTGTCATTTGCTATTTGATCTGTCTGTCGATTTTGCACAATCTTATTGTGACGGCTCGGTAGATTAAGTAGATTTTGTTGTGAATATTTTTTGTAGCAATTTATTGTTTAGATTTTGCAATCGATCTTTTTATGTAATATACCTATATTTATTTCTATTATATCATGATCAGTTATTTTTGGTTTATTTAATACAACAGATGTTAACTCATCTACGTTTGTAATTACTAGGTCAACTATTGTACGGCTATTTTCTGTTTCACGCGTAAATTCGTCAACAATTTGTTTCGTCCATAGACTTCTAATAACTTGTATTAATTTTGACCTATAAAAACTTTGCTTAGACACATCTATATTAAAATCTCCTATAATTATATGTCGATTGTTATCCGGAATTGTATCTTCACACTACTTCTCAAAATAGCATCACTTGAACTTGCTGAGTGATACAGTACTGTATAGTATACTATAGTATCCTATTATTTGGATACGTATTAACCAATAGTTATTGTCTAATGCAAAATTAGAGATTACTGTATATCAGATTCTATTACTTATAACTATTACAACCCTGCTGTTCTTCTCGTGAATTACACCGGATTAATGCATATTCTAAAAAATTGATTGCACAGTGTTGTATGTCGTCAGTTACACGAGTTTTACCTAATAATAACAAATTTGGTTCCCTATCTTGAATTAAAACTAGTTCTTGGAAATGTGTCAGCATGCTTTGTGTATTTAAATATAAGATGTTCGCTCTTTGTTTACTTATTCTAAAAATCAATCTTTTTTCTTTCTATTTCTATTTTTCGTTTAAATAAAGCACAGTTTTGACTTCAAACAAGATGGCTAATATCCAATTTCATTTTAACTTTTCGGCCATTTGAATACAATTCGAATATTTCTGATTTTCTTCTCTATCGATACGCGCACGCGTTTCTACTTTCTTTTGTGTGTACAATCTTTAAAGACGATTTCTCCAAATTTAAAGTACTGTTCTGAATTTGTTTTTTCACTATCGCTGCAATCACTGTCACGTTGAATGCGCTCCATTGCGTTTTTATCATCATTTACCACATCACATTCTATAAATAGATTACGAATAATTTGGAAATTAGTTTTTTTATAGCTCAGTGGAAAAAATTGCATTATTACTTGTGTCGTCGGTTTTACGAATTTTATGAATAATTGTGTCGTTGATTGAGTCGGTAACAGGTCGCCCTCAAACCATAAGAACTCCAGCTTATTATTCACTTCTTTCCATTTATAATGAATTTCACCAACGTTTCAGCACTGCAGAAAAATCTGCAGGGCGTGTTTGTTTTCCACCGGTGATTAAATGATGTTTGTTTCTACTCGTTCCACGTAATGTATGCTCATTATCTTTAATGGAAGGGGAGAAATATTGATCGAATGTGATTATGACAGTACGCTCTGTATTTCCCGTAAACATCTGTAAAAATGTTTTAGAAATATTTTCAAACGACACCGGAATATTTCTAATAAGATGCAACCTGAAGAAACCATAAAAAATTTGGACATCTGCATGCGATGGTAATTCTGCGTCTATTTTATTTTCCATCAATTTTAAGAGAGCAGATTTATCCGTTTTACACATTGTTCCATCGATGTGACACAACGATAACAGAACTGGCATCAATAGATAAGCCAAAATTTTATGACGTTTTAAAGTTTCTTGTAAAGAAATTGCCAACAATTTTCCGAATAAGTCGCGTTGCATGCAGACCTCTACAACTTTTCAGGTAACGTTAATTTTTCTCATTTGGGATTCAGTGAAACTGTACACTTTATTGTGTTTTATAACTTTTTCAAATCATTTCCCATCTTTGGCACATTTTTCGCGCTGCTCATTTCCTATTCTATCTACGTTCAGAAGGAATTCCGCAACATTTTTCCTTGCTGCCTTTCCATTTGAAATGTTATTTAGGTAATCTTGATCTAATGTACTCAAAAAATGATGCATGTTTTCTCTTATATTTGTAATTAATTTTTTCAATTTGTCGGTACTTTTGTCAGTAGAACTTTAACATTTTTTAACATTGGTAATTATTTTTGCACGTATGTTGTGGCTATTACACCACCGCTGTCAAGCTGATATGAAGCTTTTTGATTGAATCATGCATGTTAACTCATTTCCGGCGTCGGCATTGATTGTTTCAGCAGTTTAAATTATTTTATTAAATAATAAATAATAATGAACTAAATTTGAGTAAGCTAAGTAGAATTGTGGAGTTTTGCCATAGTATCCAGCAGGTGTGCTTCTCTCACATTCTTCATACTTATTTATTATTTGTCATAAATGTTCATTCATTTTTTAAGTCTTCAAGATACTGTTTCCTTTCATTAGTAATTTCCAGATTTGTGACTTTTACAAAGTTTTCGTAATGCATAATTTGAATTGCTAATGAAGCAATTGGATGAAGCCTTTTGCATATGTTGAATTGTTTGCCGGTAAGGAAACCATTTACAGAGCCACTAGCTAGCAGTTTAGTGTCGACCATAGTATTTGTTAAGCCGCAATTATTAATGTATTTATCCATAGCTTTGAAGTACGCCATAATTATATGAAACGGATCAATGTGTATAAGGAAGTTATCGAATAGAGATTTTTTGTCACTCCGCATCTTAAGCGCTTTGTTTAGAATGCTTAAATCGTATGTTACTTGCATATATTGCTCCCAACATTCTTCAGCAACCCTTTGACATTGCTTCACGGTTTCAAGAACAACCTTGCCAGAAGTTGGAGATTCATTATCAGTTGTGAAATACGAAATTTTTTGTCGAATGCCTTTATCGATGTACAACAAACTATTATAACCGACCTACATCGGCATGTTTTTCCTTTGAAAAGCATGAGAGAGCATCCATACTGTATCAATTTGCTGAGGAATTTTAAGATTATTTGGAAGTGAACTTTGTGACGTTATATGAAGTAGCAATAGAGTATCCGTGATTTTCGGCTTAAAGGAATTGTTTTCATATAAGTTTTACGAAAAACATAATATATTCTCTTTGGCACTGCGTTTTCGTCCGCCAAACAACAAATTTGCTACAAAAAGTTACATTTATGATTATAAGCGACTTTCGGCTTAGACCGCGTCGTAGTTAAACACCCAGACTTAGGCTTGGTCCTAGTCTCTTCTTGAGAGCCAAAACAAGAAGTAGAACTGGGCCTTTGCCGTATTGTCGTTCGTGAACCTAAACAAACTTACGTTTTGCAAGACATTGCAGCTTGCATCTTCAGAGTGGTAAATGTCACTGAAAGAAAAAGTGCAAATGACAATATTTATACCAATAGCGATTAGCGTGATTAACGGACCTTATCTTTGCGTTACCGCTTGATTGACTTCTTTATTACTCGGAGTAAGTGTTTGTGTCCTTTCCAAGAAGGTTAATTTTTGTCTTAGAAGATATAATACTGGTAGCAAAGATTTGGTGAGTCTTAAACCGTCTTTTCGGTTCGTATTACATGGATGTTTTTTTATTTTCACAGCTTTGCAGATTAGTCTGGGAAAGTAGAAAGGAGTTCTAGCCAAAACTTTAATTTGGCCAAAGTTCAGCGTGTGTCCTTGGTTCCATAAGTGTTCTGCCACTGCTGATTTAGTAACTCTGCGGTATTTGCATTCAGCCATATGTTCTTTTACTCTAACTTTAATAGAGCGTCCCGTCTGTCCTATATAACTTGATCCAGACATTTGATTTGTTGTAAATAAACATTTTGATACATATATTTTTCTATATCTTTTTGAGTCATTTTTTCAGATAACAGTAATAGTGAGCTAAAAAAATGCAGGTAGTATAGTGTTGAATATATGAAATATGGTTTTATGCTGTCACCTTGAAATACTACTTTACTTATGTGTCTTCTAAGTAATAAAACGATTACAAACGATTTAATGAACCCTTTTAAGCTTAAAGAACATTTAATAAAAATTCATAATAACAAAAAAGATAAGGATTTAACGTTTTTTCAAACAATCAAAAAAATTATTTTAAAACACCGACATTGCAAAAACTCATAGGCACAACATCTAAGAGAGATGACGATGGGAACAAAATGGCTCAGTGTGTAGAGAATGTGATTACTTAAAAACATCTCAATTTTCTATACGGCTTGACGAGTCAACATTACCAAAAAACGAAGCTTTACTTTTAGCTTACGTGAGATTTGTAAAAAAAGAAAAAAATTCCCAAGAATTATTATTTGCTAAATGTTTAGAAACTGATACGAAAAATGAAACGTTATTTACTAAATTAAAAAGATTTTTTAATGTAAAAGTTATAGCTTTGACTATTATCATCTCCGTTGCTATTGACGATGCTTCGGTAATGGTAGGCACCGAGGCTTTCTGGCATAATTAAAACAACCGATACCGAATGTATTATCGGTACATTGTGTCTTTCATCGACATCATTTTCTTGCAAAAATACTTAGTGAACGTTTGCATAAATCAATCCATTATCTCATTAGAACATAAAATCAAAATGTCTTATATAAGAAACTATTGACTGAACTTTGTTTAAAAAATGATAATGACCTTAATCGTTTACTACTTAACACAAAAGTACATTGGTTGTCTAAAAGTGCATGTTTGGATTACTTTTATTTACTCTTTTGCAATTCCTAGATAATATATACAATGATTTGCGCAACATCGCTTATACACTGGGTTTCAAATATAATGCACCCTATTGAAGTAGTAGACGTGGAGAGCTGAAATTTTGTATGTAAAACTGTTATATATAAACAAATCAATGTTTACAATTTGGAAAGAGCAACACAACGTTTTATTGAAAAAATGTAATAATGTGTAACATCACCACGTGCTTGTATGTGCTCTTCTAGGCATGGTGGAAATAAGGTGATTTATTGCGTTCTGGGGTATCTCATCCCATACTATTTGAAACTGTTGTCGCTATTCTTCTATGGTATTTAGAGGGTAAGCTAGATAACGCAGTCTTTTGTCCATCATGTCCCAGACATGTTGAATTAGCGATAAATCTGGCGATGTATCAAGCCACGGTAGAAAATTTATGTCATTCTCTTCAAAAAGTTTCTGTGTCATTACTGCCACATGCGGTCGCGCATTAATTTGTTGGATCACTGGACGTTCTTGAAGAAGAGGTAGAAGAACTGGTTCTAAGACGTTGTCAATGTAACGTCAAGCATTTAACGTGCCTTGGATAAATGTTAAAGGAGAGCGGCCTCCTGAATAAATGCCACCCCAAACCATTACACCAGGTGTTAAGCCAGTATGTCTTTGTTTTACAAACTGTCAATTCTAGCGTTGTCCTCGAGGTTTCTGCACACGTGTACGCTTGTCCGAGTGACATAAACGGAACTTAGACCCATCAGAAAAAATAATGTTGTTCCATTTATGTAGCCAATGTTGTCTAGCTTAGCACCGTTGAAGTCTGACTTCTTAGTGGTAAAGTGTGAGGAATGAATACTAGAGTTTGGTCGGCATGATCGCTATCCAAAAGAGCGGACTTAACGATAAACAGTACTCATAGAAACTCTGCGATCAACTACTCGTATCCAGTTTATTCCAACTGAACGCGATGGTTCCCAAGGGCTTTGAACGGCACTTTTTCTTAATAGACGATCTTCTTGTTCATGCGTGGGTCGTTCAGTACCTTTACGCCGTGTTTACAACTATCCCTTCTGCCATTCTTGACATGTTCTTAATATTGTTGAATGAGTACGTCCTAATCTTCTGGCGTTTTCCGATATCCCAACCTAGCTTCCTGTATACCAATAAATCGCCCTCTCCCAAAAAGCGTCAATTGTTGAAAGTTACCTCGTCTGCAAACTCGTGGCATTCTGACACAAACAATGACAACTGATAACTAGGTCTAAAAAAATCTGAAAAATTACAACGATAAGGGTTGTATTTAAAATCATGTAATCATACTTAAAATACACCGTTTCAGATTCGCTTGGTAGACATTTTGTTTCTTTTATCTAGCTAACTTTGAAACGCTTATTTTCAGTATCAGTGTTTCAGGATTCGGAGTCTGTTAACTTTTTAAAGTTAAAGAAGACACCTTGTGTAAGCTCCTTCGTTTGTTTCGCGCTTCTTCAGTAAAACACCATAATATTTTTCTGCTTATATTACATATATACAATATTTACATGCTCGATAACATAATTTTCCATTCGACAAAAACCATAAGCATAATACATAAATTCTTACACATAAAAACATAAACGAACTAACGAAGAAATGAGAGAGAGTGTCCCCTCCATTCCCTTTTTATTAATTTACCAAAAGAATGCGTACCAACTTAAAATCTAAATGAGAAAAAGGCGGGTAAATTCAAATTTAAAATTATTTTTACTACAGCTCGTCCAACCTGACTAACGATTGTCCGCAATCGGTCGAACTGTCGTATTTACATATCTAAGTGATTAAATCTAAACACACTACTTCTAAACTAATCTAAAGTATAATTATTATTTTTTTTTTTTTACAACCACGGTCGCATATGAGACGACTCAATAATGCCCTCGTAAGGAACTTGCGTCATTTGATGCCCTTCTATGTCTTTTACAACATATCTGTCGTTGGGAAGAACAGTATCCACCACGTAGGGGCCTTTAAATTTAGGTAGCAATTTTTTACTATTTCCCGGTGTTGTTACATAATTGGTGATCATAACTAAGTCACCCACTTTATAAACATGAGGGGTTTTATGACTCTTATTAAAACGAACCTCGTTGTACTTTTGATTTTCCTTTATCTGTTCAGACGCTTGTTCGCGAACCTCAACTAAATCTACTAACTCACGCCCTGTCTCTTCATCTAAAAAGTCTCTTAAATTCTCATCCGCCCTACCTCGTTGTTCCACTCCAAACAAAAGTTTTGAAGGTGTTGCACCAGTGAACCGACTAACCGTATTATTAATAGCGTATTCAACTAAACCAATAACTTTGTTCCATTCTTTACCCTCACTAGTTAATTTTGCTAGCATAGGAGTAATAGTACGGTTCATTCGTTCGACCTGGCCGTTAGCCCTAGGCATTCCCGTCGCGATAAGGATGTGTTTAACATCTTCCGTCTGTAAAAAGTCGCTAAACAGTTTTGAACTAAAGGCGGAACCTCGGTCAGAAACTACCCTAACTGGTTTACTATAAGAGTGAAAATAGTCCTTAAGATGATTTATAACCTCTTTTGAGTTCGTTGTTCGACATGGATATAATCTTAAAAACTTTGTGAAACTGTCTACAACCAAAAATATATACCTATCTAAATTCCTACACTTGTCTAATGGGCCGTAATGATCTACATGTAAGGTGTTGAAAGGGACAGTACCTTTAGGTATGCTGTGTAAAGTACCCTCGACTTTTCCCGAATTGGGAGTAAATGTAATGCATGGGATGCAGTGTGCAATATACTCCTTAACAGTAGCCTTTAAATTTGGAAACCAGTAATTATTTAAAATGGTGTTATAAGTTTTATCCGCTCCAGTATGACCCAAGTCATCGTGCGCAATTTGAATAACTTTTGGTACCATAGCGTTTGGTACATAAAACAACAATTTTTCGTTTTTTTCTTTCCTATACACTAATCCGTTTATTAGTTCGTAATGGGGAAGCTGATTAATTTCTAATTTATTTCTAATCGCTACTATCGCTGGATCCGTTTCTTGCTTAAGTGCTAATACTTTTTCTAAAGAATGGGCCTCTAACATTAAAATATTTTGACTTCTGCTAAGTGCATCTACATGTCTCATCCGATTGTTAGACCTATGCTCTATTTCGTAATTGTAGCTTTCTAAAAATAATGCCCAACGCATAATACGCGGATTAATTTCTTTCTTACTTAAAGTTAACCTAAAGCTATCACAATCAGTGACTATTTTAAACTTGATTCCATATACATAAGTATGAAAACGTTTGATCGCATATATCACAGCTAAACATTCTAATTCGTAACTGTGATAGTTACGTTCTTGATCCGTAGTACGCCTACTAAAATAAAATACGGGATGAAATCTATTGTCGCTTTGCTTCTGCAATAATATAGCACCGTAGCCTAATTTAGACGCATCGCAATGTAATTCGGTTATGGCACTTGGCGAATACAAACTCATAATTGGCGCGCCCGCTAACATCATTTTTAATTCGTCAAATATTTCTCTTTCCTCGGAATTAAATTTAAACTCGTTATTCTTTTTCCGAATTAAATTGTATAAAGGTGCCGCTATTAAACTAAAATCTTTAATAAACCTACGAAAATAGGACGCTAACCCTAAAAAGCTATGCAGTTCTTTGGCATTTTTCGGAATAGGAAAACGTGTAACAGCCAACACGTTAGATAGATTCGGCGCAATTCCCTCCTCACTAACCGAGTACCCTAAATAATCGATACGGTTTTTCAAAAAACTACATTTAGCTATCTGCAACTCTAATAAGTTTTGAACTAGTAACTGAAATATTTTCTTAAGTATTAAAACATTTTCTTCAACGGTTTGTGTCGCCACAACTAAATCGTCCATGTAGAACAATACCTCCTCAGTTTCGATAAGTTCTTTGAAAATAATTGTAATGTATCGTGTGAATACACGAGGTGAGTTACAATAACCAAAAGGCATTCTCAAGAATTCGTATTGACCTGAAGGTGTCACAAATGACAAATACTTGGTGGATCCTGTTTCTACCTTTACATGATAAAAAGCATCTTTAAGATCTAACCTCGAATAATACTTTTTGTTTTTTAAAATATCTAACTGACTTTCAATAATGGGCACTGGAAAATTATCTCTTAAAACTATTTTGTTCAATGAACGAAAATCGATGCACATACGATTCTGTCCATTCTTTTTCTTTACTAAAATAATTTGAGATGAATATTCCGAATTACTTTTAGAAATAATATCTCGATCTAATAAATCGGAAATGATTTTACTTACTTCGCCTCTCTCATAGTACGAAAGACGTCTAGGTCGGTAACAGAATGGTACGTGATCAGGTTTAACTGCTATTTTCATTTCAAAATCAATCAATGGTTTATCCGGTCTAACAGCATTAACATAATGTTTATTAAAAACATCCTGAACTACTAATTTGTCTGAAGCCGTCAATGTTGGCTCAATATCTAAATGCATGACTGACTCATGCTGAACATCATCTATTAATAGAACTTGGTTACTTGTAAAATCTAAATTAAGTTTCTCATCAACAGCTTCAAAACAAACGGTATCAGTAAACGTGACTTTAAAATCTGGACATGATAGAAAATCTCTTCCAAGCAAACAATCAAAATTAATAACGTTGTCATTAACTACATGAAAACTAATTGGAACATTAAATTCGTGCACCTTAACTATATCGGTAAACAATCCTACAATGACTAATTGTGTGTTATTAATACCTGTGTAACCTGCAGTATTTTCATAAGGCAACATAAACTTTTTATAAACATAATTTACATTAATAAGTGAAATGGGACTTCCTGTATCTAACACTGCTTTTAAAGGATACGGATATTTACCTAAATGTACATTTATTGTATAAGGTGGTTGTGGCTTCCTACATGCAATTTCCAATACTTGCGGAGAATCTGGATCCGGTGACTGCACTAAAAGGGCATTCGTTGAATCTGGCTCCTGAATGTTGCTGCGCTTTAACTTGGGACAATCTCTTCGCTGATGTCTAGTATCTCCACATTCGTAGCACGACCCTCGTACCCTTTTCGGCTTAGGACAATCTACATAACGGTGGTTAGTACCGTTACAATTGAAGCATCTAAAAATGGATTTCACTACATTGTTTTGTGGAACACTATAAACGGTGCGAGTAAGTGGTGCAGTACATTTAACTGCTGTTGACAATCCCCGATCGGCGCTTGTTATGTTATTCATCACTTTAAGAATTTCACTTAAACTTGTAAAACTTCTCATCCTGGCTTGACTCTGCAGCGTAGCATTGTCGAAACCATCAATGACATATTCAATAATGTCGCTCTCTTTTAACTCCAAACGATTGGCTAATGTAACTTTATCATTAAAGTAAAGGGAAAATGTCTCACCTCTTCTCCATCGCCGTGACTCTAACCTTCTTACCAACTCAATGCGGCTTGGCCTACTAGCAAACATATTGCATAATTCCTGCTTTAACTCTTTAAATGGCATTGTGATATATTCTACCTTCGAGTGGTACCAATTTAAAGCAGCTTTTGTTAATTTTGTAACCATTATTAATTGCATAATTCTTTCGTCAACTCCATAAGTAATTTGAACAGCTTCAACCCTATTTAACCAATTTTCTATGTCTTCAGTGGCGTCTCCAGAAAAGGTAGGTAACAGTGCCGATATTTCATTATTGGAACATTTTAAAGTTTTCTCGTAACTACCGTTCTCGTGTAACGCTTTAACAGTTGCGGCAATAACTTCTTCCATCGTAGCAGTAGCTCCTTCTTCCATATTCGTAATTAAACTCAACAATAAACACGTGCTCAAGATGGCGGTTTCTAACGGAAATCTTGGTTAACCCCACACCTGAATTTTGTAAGCTCCTTCGTTTGTTTCGCGCTTCTTCAGTAAAACACCATAATATTTTTCTGCTTATATTACATATATACAATATTTACATGCTCGATAACATAATTTTCCATTCGACAAAAACCATAAGCATAATACATAAATTCTTACACATAAAAACATAAACGAACTAACGAAGAAATGAGAGAGAGTGTCCCCTCCATTCCCTTTTTATTAATTTACCAAAAGAATGCGTACCAACTTAAAATCTAAATGAGAAAAAGGCGGGTAAATTCAAATTTAAAATTATTTTTACTACACTTGTAACATTTCGATGACATTGTTTATAACTGACTGTCGTTTATTGGCACATTCAATGACAACGTACATTGTGTCGCCCTCATTTTAGGAATGACTTTTCTTTAAAACCTATATAAAGTTGTTGTTGTTTTGACCACCGCAACTGTCAGAATACAAATTTTTCTTAACAATCCGATCGTGCCATACATATGAGTCTTTATTACCAATATCGTAAATAGTAAAATTGTAAGTCTAGTATTTGTTTTAAGTAAGTAAGTCACTTGTATTAGATTGTAGGAATGGTAGCACCTTTTGTAAGTCAAAACAGTCAACGGCGTTTGTCATTTATACGTTATCTTTGTTTTAAGTGGTTTTTATAAGATTCTTGTAACTAACTTTTTTGAAGCATCAACTGCAATATGTACTAAACACTTTTCACATTGATCTTTTTTCGGTTTCAAAAGCAAGTGATTACCTCAAAGTAGAACTCTTCTCAGTACATTTTTGAAAAATTTATGAGTTATTTCTTACAATGTTTTTGATATTACATATTGTATCGCTTGACATACCCTTTTTTCAACAACTCCCGTTTTGAATAAATATTCTCTGTTGTGTTGTGTTTTTGACTGCTTCGCATCAGAGATAATTACCTGCTTTTTTGCTTTCAGATTGTTTTTTTTTCGTGTTGTAAACCAAGATTTAAGAACTTTTTTGATTCAACATCGGTCCATTCAGCAATGTTCCTTTTTCTCGTTTTGCTTGTTTTTTCGTTAATATTAATTTTTTTTAGGCTTAGTTATTGTTGATGGGTTGAAATTGTATTTATTACGATCATATTCTAAATTACTCCTCCCTGATAGCAAGAAAGTTAGATCACCGTTAATGTTATCGCCAAAGGAATTTCATCTGCTTACTCAGATTAATTATTACTTATACAAAACTGGGCTAAAATTGACGTAAAACAACATTTTATCCTAAAAACATTCAAGCATCCAGAAGATATCATTATGCACTTTTAAAAAAGAACCTAAAAAAGTAGTCAAGTATTATTAAAGCTGTTATCTACCTCGGTCAAATCACTAATTCAAACTTAGTTTATATTGTTTAAAAACTTTTTAAGCGATTTCTGAATATTATTTCAGGAATATATTTTCAGATTAACAACACCAAAACACTTGCTGATGACATTATACTTTGGTACGACTTTATTCTACAGATATATGCATAGTTATCAATTCAAATTCAGCAGTAACTTAAAATGTCAAAAATGTTAGTTACTACAGGTTTCGTTAGACACGTCGCTATTATCTACATAAGTTTTTCAACTTGTATCTAAACGTCTAAACTGTTGTCTAAATAAAGTATTTTAACTATTATCTCATCTAGATAAGATTTAAGTAATCTATGCACAACACTATCAGCATCCATAACTAAAAAAATTTCTTTAAGTTTAGAAGTCAAAATTAGCACAGCAAAAAATATGAATTATTATTTAATCAATCAAATTTTCTTTTAGATATTTTTACTTTTGTACCTCTCACAGAAATAATTTTTTTCTTTTTATGTGGTGTTATACAATCAAATTCGCATGTATGCTTTTGTTGAAACCTAGATACGTGTTTTCATTTGAGTGTGTATTAAGACCACTTGTGAGGTAAAGAGTATACTTTTAAGTTTTTGCATAATTTAATTATTATAGTCATTTTAAGCCAACTTTTTAATTAATTTAAAAGTTTTTAATGAAGTCACAATTGTTATGTTTTATTTAACAATTATAGTCGTTGTTGTGTTAATTTTATTCTTGTTAAATCTTTAATATATCAAGTTGACTAAGTGTTTACAAAACGTAGTCAACGTTTATCCCTCGGTATTACGTTTTTAATTTCTATAAAAAAAATATCAAATTAAATTAATGCAATAAATGCGTTTTAGTAAACAAACTAAAATATTTTTTTTACTTACTAACTACTTTTATGTTTCTAAAAAGAAGATAAAAAAGAAAAAAAATTACGTTTTTCAAAGTTTTAAGAAATACTTATGTGTACAAGTACTGCAAAAACTTACTGGTTTTAACATGCAATCTAAAATTGGCTACAAAGACAAATCCTCTACAAGAAGGTAATTTGTTTCGACTATTTTTTAAACGATGTAATCACATAATGATCATAAAACAAAATAGTTTGAAATCATACTAATTGTTATTGCTTCAATCAATGCAATCAGAACATAATGCAATAGTATTTTAATTTACTATTTAAAGAAAAGATGTTTAAATACGAGTTTCAAAGTCAGTAATACAAGGTTCAAGGTTTCTTTAAAATGATCAAATGTACTTGAGATAAATAGAATTGTTTTTCATATTTGTGAGACATACACAGTTAAATTATATTTCATTCAACTATTGGTAGTAAAAGATCTATCAAAGTACAATGATTATTTAAATATATTAGTGAAATCGTACATAAAATGGAAACTACTATACTATATAATACATTACGAAAATCGATTACTTTGCTAATAAATTGGTTAGTCATAACATGTATGAATATATTTATAGAAAACTTATCTTCAAGTCAAATATTTAAGCAACGGGATTTAACATTTTTGATATAACGATTTAGATTAACATTAATCAATCTAATTGTTTATAAAAAAATTGATATTAAAAAGTATACGCATTAGACAAAAAACATCGAGTAGTGTAAGATAACTAATATCACAATACTGCATCAACCTTAATGGCCTTTCTTTACTACTACTTACATAAAAATACACGTGGCGCGTGTTAGCTTATTTCTTATACATATAAAATTGAATATCGGTATAGTTCGGTTTTATACTTGATATAGAGTTGAGCGTTGCGTAAGGTCGACCCCCTATCTCGAAAGATATTTTCAAACTTAAAAACAAATAAATAATTTAAAAATTTTTTTAAAATGAATCGAACAGACGAAGTAGAATTGTTGTTTTCGCCTAGTAGATGGTCAAGAAGATATCGCGCCGAAGACATTGTACAGAAGCACATCGAGTTTATTACTAGAGGTGATTTTTCTACTTATGTGATTCTGTTAAAATTAGAAAAACGTGACATTTTAGCGAGCTATCTTGCAAGAAAGCGTGTACCATGTCAACTAAATATTCCATATGGACCAGCTGAAAGAGAACAACTAGACATGTTTGGAACAAATTTGCCACCTGGTAAATATATAGTATTTATTTTAAATAAAAATTAAAAAAAACATTACAACATTAGAATAAACAATCAACAAAACTTAAGCAATTTGAACATAATTTAATTTTTAGTTATTATTTTTATCTAAAAATAACAAAAATCAATTGAAACTATTGCTGTGTTTATAAACATTTTTTATTATTTTGCTTACCGTAGTTAATTTTTTTATCAATTTCTTGACTACGATTTTCAAATACTTACTCTTAACAATACTATTAAACACGTGCAGTTTATTATTACATACATATATCTATAACTTTTTTTGTTATTAATTTTCTATTATTACACATATATAATTATTAAATTTGTTTGACACGTGTACTTAGTAATATAGAAATATAAGAAAAAATAAGCTTTTTTAATAAAAATTTGAACTGCAATAAGCAATAATTGAATATATTTTCTAAACAAATACTTTAATTATTTTTTAATACTTCATCTGTTCTCATCATTTACGCATTTTCTGACTATGGGTATGAATTTTATCAGATATTGTATATATTTTTAAAATATACTACAATCTGTGGTATATTGCTCCCATGATCTAAAGATGTCAATCTTGTTTTATGTTGAATGTGAATTCTTATTACTTACGACAACTGAAGACGTTAAACTAACAAGTTACTTTAATTGCCAAATCGGCTAGTAAAAGTGTTGCGCAAAATTCCTAAGTAAATAAGAATACTGTTTTTAGCTATAGATGCAATACGCAATCTAGGACATAATAAATTAACAAAAACATTCTAATGTATTCAACTATACGTAAATGTAAACATCCGTGTACTTTAAAATAAGAAAGTTGCGAACAAATTATCTTTTGTGAATTTTACCAGTTTTATGTGTTTGTAAAAGAAAAAAAAATGCGAATTAAAAACATTTTATAGTATTGTCATCTCATTCTAAGCTTAGGGTTCAAAAATTTGCATAATTAATTTTAATTAACTGACTCTGTTAAACCTAGAAAACTAAATGTATTTTAGAAAGCAATAATCTTGTTGTACATTATTAGAACACCACATAACAAAATTTGAAACAAGTAAGTAGGTTTCAAATCTAATTTGACAACATTAAAACGATGTTGTTATATTTGTTATATTATATTTAAAAGTAGGTATTAGTTATAAAAGTTATTTACATCGTTTTTATACTTCAATGTATTGAAACGTTCTCAAATTCAAGAACCTTCTCGAAGTTGTTATCCATCTTCTAGAACGTATACCGAAAGATATGAAACACTCGAGAAGGATTTCCAAAACATCTATAAATACGAAACAAACAAATCGTAGGTCAGTTATTTCCGTGATGCGAAGACAGCAGTGTTAAGAAAATTATTAAGTCGTTAACGCGTGTGACATAAACCTACGATGAATAATCTGGTGCGTGACTTTAACGTAAACAAGTGTTAAACAAGCGTGTGACTTTATCTTATCTTCGTGTCAGTGATAGCGCTATATATAAATTATACTGTAAGTTATTAGATTTAATTTTTAGTAGTTTAAATAAATTAGTTTTAATAATAAAATTCGTTACAATATCTTACTATCTTCCAAAATTCACTAACGCGAAAACAATGTTAAGAATTATTTTTGTGCTTTACAGTGAATCATTGTTTTGAAGATTAGAAAACAGTTTAATAAAGTTTCTACACATCTCCATAGTAGCGGTTGGTCTATAACAACAGTAGAACTGCAAAACTGACAAAAGTAGTAGTGAGAACATGAATATAACTTAATAAGTATTTCATCATTTGATAATTATTCTAAAATATAAATTCTATAATATGAATAAATTTTTAATTATCACGTAGAATTAGAAATTAAATTTTATACTACGGTTTAGTAACTTTATACGCTTTAGATATCCTATTTTATATAACAGAAGTTTATAATTTTAGTTAGAGTTGCTTTATTTAGGGTTCAATATCGTTCTCTCTTCGTGCTTCATTTACATAATCAAGTAATTGAAACTAAAAATGTTGTTTAATTTTTTTATGTTTAAAAGTATATCCGACCAATTGTAGTTTTTTATTTGTTCTATTGCTTTACGTTTACAAAACTTTATTTATAGTTACAACTCTTTGTGAAACCAAATAGTATTTACAAAACATTTTAAAAAATGTTGCAATAAAAAAAATGTCTTTTCTACTTTGCGTTTATAATAAAAGTCCCTCGTGTCAAAAGAACAGACTTGTAGAAAGAATTTTATATTTCTAATACTAAGTAGAAAAAGATAATATATTACACACGTTTAATAATAGGAATTGTAGCACTCGTTCCATTGGAGCACGACGATCGCACCAAACCCACTACAATAACCCTCTTATTAAACTTGTATAATAATATACTATTATTTTGTTTGAAATGATTATAATGATATTGAAACTATTAACTTATAAAAATTTATCATTTTTTACCGACACTATGGGTACCACAGGTGGAAAATAACAGATTTTACTTCCTACCCACGACCGAGAAGTAAAACTACAGTATTTTTGTATAAACGTCAAAATTGACAATTTACTTAACTTAATAAATGGTGGCAATTATAGACACGTATAGAAAATACTGATCCCAAAATAAATAAAAATTAAGTATTTATGAAACAATATATAAAAATCGTTAAAGTTTTATTCAATATAGCCTGAGACCTCTCTCTAAAATGGTAAACGTATGAATTTATTATTTAAACATTAAGTTGTTTCCATAATGAGAATCTTTGGAGCTTATCGAAGCGACAAAGTTTTGCTAATTATGTTTTATAAGGTTATGTTGTTATTATCTGATATATCATATTTTTGATAAAACTTTTCGCTTGCCTTAAATTACGTTAAATACGTTACTAATACTGTTGCGTATAGGAATGTAGCTTGTTTTGTTTGATTTTGTTTGTTTGTTAGTATCTATAGCATTACAAATAATATACAGGGTTTGCCAATACTCCGGCTTTGGTTTTTAGTGCTTTTGTATAAATGTCAGCATAAAATGTTTAGTACTGTGCTCATTTCTATTGAAAAGCTGCATGCTTTAATTTTTTTTTTATACAGGGTGTTTAATTTTAGCTGGGCAGCATAAAATTACACTTTTTTAAATAGCAACCCAACAATATTTTTATGCTGTTTGATGAAGGTTTAATTTAGTTAAAAACTACTTTTTAAATTTTTTAAATGATTGAGGCGTTGCCGTTTTAAAGTAATTTCTTTAAAAATTCAGTATCCGAAAGAAATAGTCATAAAACTGGTGTTCATTAAAATTTTAGAATTTGTTTTTGTGAATTTGTAGATGAAAACTAGTGGACTTAAATGGTCTTAAAGTTTTTTTTTAATTTGTCATACTTATTTTTTATAAGAACGCTATTCTTCAAACTCTTCCAATTGCGGAAACTCATTATTGTAAATGGCATTCTCGATCTCTTACAACTTTTTCTAATGTAGTTTTTAATTTTCTATCTATTTCTACTAGTATTTTTTCTCCTAACATCTACAATTATTAATAATCTCCAATTATAACTTTTTCTCCATCCAGATTTTTAAAATATGGCACTACTATTTTTAATATCCAATACTAAAATACCACTGCTTGAAACCATTCGCTGTTTGTTCGAATATAAATTTGAATATAAATGTTTATACACTATGTATGGCGACAATAGTTCTCCTGTAGCGGTTGCACAAAACATCACAGAGATAAAACTTTTAGATGAATCTAACATTTTAGATGGATGTTTAATGCTTCTTTTTACAAGAACACGAGTTTTTCCAGGATTGTCTGTTAAGTGTGTTTCATCATAATTGATTATTTTAGCTGTATCAATACCGTCAAGAGTTTCTTCTAGATAAGAAAAATACTAATTTATTGTATCAGCATTAAAAGTTGCGCTTGACCGTTTTATATTTTCGTACTGATAATTCTTTATGTCTATTTAAAGAACTTTGAATCCAGTCAATTCTTGGTAAATTATTGTGATATATTTGTATTTGTACACTCTTGCGATTTGATATCCACGAACCAATTTTCAAAGATCATAGCCTGTAAATAGTATATATAGGTTAGCAACTGACATTACAGAATACTGTTTTTCTCCGCTGGATTTAAAACTGGGGGTCACTGCCGCTAAAGCGTTTTCAAGAGTCTCCGGTGTATAGTTGCTGTAAAGTTTTGCCCCTAATGGCCGTTTGTATTTTTGAGGCATATTTATCTAATGTCCCCAATTATGCTAAAAAAGCAAATATCTACTTGAATTTCTATCATATTATGTATGCAAAAAATAATTTAAAACTATTTTAGAAACTGAAATGTACAAGTTATGGGACATCAACTTTTAAAGAAAAACTACATAAAAAGTGAACTTACTTTATGTAACAAACGACACTTTCTGGTTTTTGGTATGAGAAGCAAAGATTTGTTAAGCTGCAGTTGATTATTTAGTAATGTTTTAACCTGATTTTCAGAACTGCCTATGAGTTCTAGTAGCATAGAACAAACTCTAACTGTCACTGCTGTGAAAAAGGCTGAAAGTATTGAAAGTAAGTACGACAGCATACAAATGGCAGACTTTTTGAAATAATGCGCTGATGTCCCAAATAACCTAGACGTCCCAAATTACCCCATTCTACGGTATATATTACTTTGGGAGATTTATGTGATCCTATTCTACCTAATAACAAAGATTACGAAGAACTTTGTAAAAATTGAAATAGACAGTATACGAGACATATTTCAAAGTTTAATAAAATAATTAATTTTTATGAAGCACTTCAAAAACAAAAAGAAACTTTGATTAAATCGTTGGTTAATTAATCGTGTTTAAAATTAATCAAACAGTCAATCGGGATTAAAACGTTAAGTGTTTAATCAAAACATTTGTTTCTATAATTAATGAAATTGTTTTATGTTTGTCTAAATTCGGTTTATGTTTATGATAACTACGCTAATTGGTGACATATAGTCACGCGAAGCATGTTTTGACATGTTTATAAAATAAACAAAAAATATAACTTTATATTCTACTACATGTGTTACAGTTAGTTAACACTATGTTATCATCTTTAGCTCAGATTTACTTAGTTATAAATAGTATAAATAATTATTTTGAAGAGTTTACATAAGATAAATTATAATACGTTAAATTATTGCTATCAATTGAGCAGAACAAAGGCAAGTTGGAAACACCAACGGGAAAACTAAAAACAGAAATTGCTGAACTTGAAATGCAAGCAATGACCCAAAGTTTAAACAACGAAAAATTGAAATCAGAATTGCTAAAACAACAATTATTATAGAAAACAATTTTAAATTTATTCAGTTTGTTTATTTCGTTAACTGAACAATTAAAAAATTACATGAGAAATACTTGTTTAGTATGTACAAAATATACCTACTTATCGTTAGAATAAATTTCTTTCTTTTACAAGCTACAACATTAATAATTGAAAATTATTGTTATTCAGAATTTAGGTAAATATTTACATTTTAAAATAGTTAATGAAATTTCTCCAAGCAACATCACTGTCATGTTGTTGCTTATATTTATGGTTAGTTTGTCTTGAGGTAAAGGTTCTGCAGCTCAACTATCATCGGAAAAACATTGTTTTTTTTTAAATACATTAAAATCTACGTTTCCAAATGCCAAAAAAGTGGGTGGTCTGTGTACCAAATGTCCTTTCAATGACACCACGACTTCTTATTTGTCATCGTTAAAAACGTGCTTAGCATTTGTTTGAGGATCTAATAGCGGCGTTATTAAATATGGTTTAAGTGCAAAACCACTATCGCCCAAAAATTAAACTATCGTCAAATTTGAAATATTCTAACCGCGCTTGTAGCCTAGAATTGTTTATTATGGTGGAATTGTGAGTTCCTCCAGTCCAGCGAGCCACAATGTCTCTTATTTTCATATAAGAATCGTATGCAGCGTGCACATTAATAGAAACAACAACAGATTTAAATAATAATTCTTTTTAAAATAGATTATTACATACCAAATGACTGAAATCAAATGTGAGTACAATCCAGTGCTGCAATTCATTATCCAATAAACATAGTATATTATTGCAACTCTTTACTGTACACAAATATTTTGATAGAGAAAAATGAACGTGACTACTGAAATGAGTAGAATTATTTTTATAATGCTAATCTTGGTTAACTAAATGGTTTTCAGTTTTAATTAATGTATCACAGATAACTTTATGATGTTTTGAAAGCATTTGGATAAGTTTATAAATCCTTTAATATCCTTAACAACTTTCGTTTGGAAGTTTTATTATAACTAAGAAAAATTTCATTAATTCTATTCAATGTTGCAAAAGTAGATTACTACCTTACGTTAACAAAATAATACAAGTGATAACAAATTCTGAAAAAAAATATTCTAATAATATATACTAGTTAACTATAATATAAATTAAAAAAATATTTAAAAAACGTGAACGTAAAAGTGACAGAACTGAATTGTTAAGCTTTTGCCAACAGAACCAAAAATATAATTTATCAGTGTAATACGTGTTTCAATATTGACCAATGACGTTCTAGATTTAAACTTCTTAAAGGGAATTAAAAAGCAGCAGGTTTCTTGCATTTCTTTAGCAACTAAATTTATATCATACAAACGGTCAGATTAGGACTCGTCCTAATGATTTAAATTTTTAATAGTTATTAATAAATATTAAGTTTACGCATACATAAATAAAATAATTTTATGTAATAAATGAATAAAATAAGTAATTATTTATCTTTTTGTAGAATCTCCTATTTTAATATATATTCATGGTGGAGATTATTGGCAAGAGTTGGGTAAAGAAGTATCAAGTTATATTGTAGAACCATTATATAAAAACGACTTTAAAGTAATTATTTTTGGATATACCTTGTGTCCACAAATAACATTAGCACAAGTACAAGATCAAATTAACAGAGCTTTCGTTAAATGTGTTGAATATGCAAAAAATACAGGTTCAAAGTAATTTATTGAAAATTAACGAGATCAAATATTATTTATTATTTTTTGCAGATCTCTTTACCTATGTGGTCATTCAGGAGGAGCACAATTAGTTGCAAGTTTATTTCAAACGTGTTTCAATTCAATTCCCGAAGAATTAAGCGATATTTTAAAAGGTGTTTTTTTATTAAGCGGTATTTATGATTTAATACCTTTGACAAAAACACGCGCTAACGATGCATTACAACTTGATTCGTCTACAGCAAGAAAATTGAGTCCACTTTATCAACCTTTTGTGGCATCTCAAGATATATTGTTTTTTATTATAGTAGGTGAAAATGAAAGTCCCGCTTTTGTTGAGCAATCGGAATCGTTTTACAGAAAGTTAAAAGGCTTAGGATATAAATCAGAGTTGATTGTTGTAAAAGAAGTAGATCACTTTGATATTGCAGAACAGCTAAACGAAGAAAATTACGAAATCATAAAGTTAATAATTAGCATGGAAAACTACTAAATATTTATTATATTTGTAAGCAGTAGTTATTCTCAAATTATTGTTAATATAAATTGCTTATATTATTTTTTTACATTTAGTTCGACTTTTACTTATAATTTTAATGATAAGTTACAAATGTACAATTGAAGTCATTTTATGTGATAAATATTCGGTTAGATATATATATATATAAACGAAATATGTTTTTCTTTTAACTTATACACAACTTATATTAGATATAAGCAAATATAAATACTTTTTTTACTCCTTATGTTAAATGTAATGCAAACGTAAAATAAAAGTCGTTATGTGTTTACATTACTATGATAAACTAGCGCAAAAAATAGTATTGTATTGTAATGAAATTGGTCAATATTTAATTTTTTTGTTAAACCATTTTTACATCAGGTTTATTAATAAGCCGACCAGCAGCCAAAAAACATATTTATAACGACCCGAACAATCGCTTAATTAACCGAGTTGTAAGAGAAAATTTATATTGCCGAAGAATGAAGTAAGTGCAAGAATTATAACCTTTCAAGAAAAAGATACAAGAAAGTTAATATGAATAATTAGGAAAAGTGAGCAGACTACTAAATATTAAAATAAAGTTGTTTTTTATCGATTTAGTTATATTTATTTTTGTATTTTAATTACTATCAATTCAAATTACAAACTTTACTCCAAAATTAATTTATATAAATGTAATCGTGATAACTTTTTTTAGATACGTCGTTGCTTCTAAACTTAGTAAAAAACGCAAACGTAATTGTGTGTGTACTTTACAAAAGAAGACAACGTAAGATTTCGTTATTCATGTATTATAGTTGGGAAGTATAAATTTATTTGCTATAAATTCTTTTATTACTGTAAGAAATCGCAAGGTTAATCCAGAAGGCTTTAGAGAAAGAGGTGTCATTTATTAGTTTAAAAAATAGTAGCCAAACACTTGCTTTTGTATTTGTAGTTTATTGATAACTTTGGAAGTTGTGCTTTTTGTTAGATACAACCATGTGAATTTTGTAAACTTATCTACTACAACCAAAATGTGATTGTATCTCTTAGTTGTCGACTCAAGAAATAATAGATGGTCTATATAGTGTGTATCTAAAGGTTCATCGTCTTTAAGTAATACATTCAACATTTCTTTACGTTTTTTATGCTTCTTATTGAAAAGGATACACAGAGCACGCAAGTACCTTATCAATTTTATCTTGTGCATTTTGAATGAAATAATCTTTATCATTACCTCTTTTGTTTTTTTTTTGCTGAGAAATTACCATTTTCGTATATTTGATTATATCAATTTGCATTATTTCCGGAACAACCAATAACGCTTGACTATTTTATCTTTTGTACAAGAAATCTTGTTTCAGTATGTATACGGTATTGCTTTGCGTTTTTAGAGAGTCTTTTAATATTTAAAAGGAATTATCACTGCTTTAAGCTCTTTTAATTCGCAGATACGTTTCATCTTCAAGTAGCATTACTAAAAATCTACATTCTAGTTGAGTGTTGAATCTCAGAACCGTATTCTTCTAACAACAAAACACATCCTGCAACTCGGGCTAAAAATTTGTTTTTATTTACTGTTTTGGTAAATGCGTCACAGTTAGTAATAATCTTAAAATGATAACTTAGCAAATACACGTTTTTTAAAGTATCAATAATTGCCAGTCAGTTCTTCTAGTTCATAACTTGAATGCATTTTTTAGCGGTCTGTCGTTTTCTTGCCTATGTATAGTACACAGAATGCATTTTATTATCAAATGAAATTTTTTGTAAAAGTACAGCTCCGTACCCGTTGCATGGGATTGAACCTTGGTTTTAACATGTTACTTTTACATAAGAAATCGATCACTACATAACGCTTGTTTTAATGATTTGTTGTTAGAAATAAACTGTTGATTCTTCTTTAGCAATTCATGTTTTGACTATTTTGAAATAGTGTAGAATAAATATTCTAAAATAGCCAAGTAATCCAAGAAAACTTTAGATTTGTGTTAATGTTATGAGTTCTGGAAATTTTATAACCGTCGTAGTTTTACTCAAGCTAAGAAATAATTTTCCGTCCTCCACTATGTGTTTATACGTCTGTACAAAAATTGACATTTTTAAAAATTCAGTTAAAGGCCGTACTTCAAAGTTATGTTACACCATTTCAAGTAACTTCAGTTCCTCTTGATCGTCTGTTGCCGTTATAATTAGATTATCCATGTATGGTATAACGTTTCCATTATTAGGATCTGAAAATATTGAATTAATATAACGCTGAAAAATAAACTGTAAGTTGCACAATCCATATTGTACACGTGTGAAACAACATTGTCTTGAATGAGTCAAAAACGAAATGTACTCCTGACTATCTTCATCTACAGGAACATGAAAAAAATTATTTTTTAAGTTGATCGAACAGAATGTCTTTGCTTCTTGTAGTTTGTCTAGATTCTAGAACAACTTCAATCAATTGCAATAAGTAATGATAATATTGTTTATTAGTAGAAAACTGCTTTTTTTTCAAAAAAAAATTACTTGCATATGGTAACAGGCATGGCTTTTCTAATTCGTCTTCAATCCACTCCATAATTTCTTGTTTTACAATATCTCGTTTAGAAAATGACGAACATTTTGATCTTGAATAAATCGGGTAATTGTTACTATACCTTTATGGTAACATCTACAGTTTTTGTCTTCATCGATTTGTAGTCATTTATCATTTTTTCTAGTTCCCATTTAACATTTTCATTACAACTTGGATCAATGTTGACGTTATCTTTGGATGTACCTTTGTGAGATCTATTATCATAATGTCAACTGATTCTGTAGTTTTAACAATTTAACAATTCTTGTTCAGTTGTGATATAAACAACGTACAGTCTAGTTCTACAGTTATGATCGGTTATTGTTCTGAAACGACCCAACGGTTTTACATTTTTGTCACTGAATTCTCAAAGCGTTTTAGTAGAATCAGCTAATTGTACTTTTTTTAATGTTTCAACGGTATGTTTGGAAACGGTGTTGACTGCAGATTCCCTATCTAAAAGAGCTTTAAATGCTTTATCACAAATAACAATATTTGTATAAAGACTTGTTTAAATTTCAGTAACTTTTTGCGCAGATCTACTTTTTTTATTGCGTATCCCCACTGCTTTCGGACAAAAACGCATAAGGTCGACCACGTTTGAAAGGTAGAAGTAAAATTAGAGCTTGTATAAAAACAATAAATTGAAATATTTTTTAAATTAAAAATCTATATCATTAAAAATAAAAGACAACATTATGTATTTTAAATAAAATTAATTTAGTTCACTTTAATCTAATGGAACTACTACAGTAAAAAGACGTCAATATTTATAGTTATGCAGTAAGTTTTCAATCAAAATTCAAAATATATATTAATTATTTAAACAAGTAATTTTCCACTCATGTGACACGTTGCCAAAAGCCTCTAAAATCAGGTGAAATATAATTATTACTTTTTTAATAGTGATCGTAAAAGGCCGCTTTGATGCGTTGCAAACTTCTACAAAATTCGCTTTTCTATTAAAAGTATAAAAGCTAGAAACTTAAAAAAAAACTGAAATAATTAAAAGAGTTAGCTGGATGTTTTGGATGTCTAATGTAAACGTTTTCCTGACCTCAGTAAGCAAGCATAACGCTATCTGTCTGCACCTAAAAATTTCGTGAATCACGAACGCAGTATAATCCAGTATAGGTACACGTGGTAGTATGCACCCCAACGTTAAGGTTTTTTCGAAGAAAATCTGGCGTTGCAGATTATGTTTGCATTTAATGCTTGTGATGTAACAGACTGAGCACCCGCCTAACTTCGAACAACATACAAAACTTCTGAAGTACCACGTATATTAAAAATTACATAAAAACCAGCGTAATTTAAAAAAATTAAATGAACGACGCGTGATCAAGAACTAACTGAGTCTAGGTTACCTACGTCATACAAAAGCAACGGCTCGATATACTGTTTTACTCTCGATATTGGACGGGGATCAGTTTTAAAGGTTATATAGAAATAAAACACATTTCTGATCGTAAAATCGCGATCTAATAGAGTTTATTACCAATGTTATTACTTAATCGCCATCAAAAAACCATGTTCGGTGCAATAAAAGTCTACATTGTTAGAAATAGAAGACTCAGATAAAGGTTTAGTTTGAAAACATATGAACAAAAAAAATATATATATATATATATAACAGTTGCGAAGATAGCGAATCTCTTTCAAGGGCGGACTATGTCACTTGTACCCTTCAACGTCATTAAGCAGTAAATAGTTTCATTATAAATAGTACAGTATAAAGTGTTTCAAAACAACAATAAAAGCATGCCCATCACCTTAAATTTGTGATATGTGACTTGATCAGGAGAATAGATAAATTGTACACACCAACACCAACCCTAATCAACAACAATAAACGAAAAAACCTAGTAACACCAAAATGTACAAAACACATTCAAAATTTCCTGACAGTTTGATTCAATACTTTCAATAATGGATTTGCTTTACCATTACACTATGTTAAACCAAAAAGAAACATAATTCTTTAGATTCAAACATACAATATGGCTTCACTAAATCACTACCTTTTGGTTGTACGTTGTCTAAATGATGATTCTCCTGCATGCAACGTCTGTTATTGGTCTCACTAGATCAAAACTAGCTACAGCAGAAACTACGAATAGCAAGCAAATTTCAACTCAAATGTTGATGTACAAAGCAATCTTATAAAACCAATAACAGAATAAATCGTGAGCGAATACATATTTAACTCCACGTTCATTGTAAACATGTCGTTTAGAATAACTAGTAACATGCATACAATATAAACAAAAGCAGCATAACAACACAACACGTTTACAAATATAAATAAAAACCCAACAAAACTAACAACCACCAGTGAAACGAGATTGTATACTTACTAGTATGATATTATTTATACCAGATTAAACCGGCAACAGATATTCTCTTTTAGTTAAAACTTCAAACAACAATATGACAATAAGCAAATCTCTTACTTTTATTTAAAAAAAACGTAATACAAGAAATAAAAATACATAGATCTCCATTATTGAAAATCGAACAAAGGATACGCCATCTTTACTTATCTGAAATTACATAGGAATAAATTGATTCACTTTCAATTTATTAGTCTGGATACATATTACACAACTAATTAAAAATATCTCGGAAAAAATAAAAACGTTAGACTTACATATTCTTGGTTTTCACCAATAACTTTTACAAAAATAAACAATAAGGATTAAGAAACACAGGTGCCCGTATCGTTACCTAAAAACACAATCCCTCTTTTCTTCCCTTTTTTCTTTTCACCACCAACAAAAAAAACACAGATCCCCAACACGCCAGATTTGAACGCTATTTTTCTTCCTTCCATATAACCATAGATCACTTAAAACACGAATAGACATCTTGAACACTGCAAAAATATCTGTATAAGTAGTTGCCCATACGCTAGGATCAAATGTACGCAATTCTGATCCCTTTCATGCTCAACAATAAATTTTCTTAATTACATCAATTATATAATGAGTTCTATGTGTTTTATAATTTTTATAACAAATATTGATTACTAATTATTACAATGTATGCTGATTTTAGTTAATCCGTGTTTTTTCTCAACTTTGGCACACCAACCGTGTTTTTTTACATTTTTCTAAAAGTCAATCGTGTTTATTGCAAAAAATTACCGTGTTTTTGGTTGTGCCCTACTCATTGCCTAATACCAACATTAAATTTGTTGCCGCGAGACGAAAGTCAACTGCCAAGCTTAATTGCTTCAACTGTAAACACAAAACATATTACCTGTGTTTAATGTGTTTTAATTCTAATACATAAAACAAACGGTTGAAGACTAAAAGTGATAAAGCAATCATAGTTATTAAAAAAAATACAGAATATCGAAATCAACAATCGGTAAGATTAAGCTATTAAAAAAACAAAAACTTTTAATGACAACGTTATTATTGTTACAAAACGCACTAAATCATCCTCTAGAGAAGCAAATGATGAAACACTTTTTCAGAAAATAATTTTGCTGGAATAATAGTAGATTACATACCGAGGCGGAAAGTATTCCATTTCTGTCGAGAGAACCATAGTTTACCGAGAGGCATAGCCTCGAGGTGAACTAGTTCTCGAGACAGATGGAACACTTTTGCCAAGGTTTGTATACAATTTTATTCACAATCAGCCATTAAATAACATAAATAACATAAAAGTAATAAAAAATAAATGAAAACCTACTTCCAAAATATTATCGTTTATTTCGGTAAAATATCAACACATAGTAGGCACTTCACAATTGACATATACGTATTTAATTTATGATTGTCATTTTATCAAATTAGTTAAAACAAAACACACACAAATTACAGGTTCAAAAGTGTACATTACTGACCGTGAGGTTTCATTACATACTCGTTTTATTTTAACCATGGAAACGGCTCACTTACCAACCTTTAAAAGGTTCGGAAAACTGTACGTTACTAACTGAGTGTAAATAAACTCTTTTTTCCACTACTAGTTGTATACGCTTGCATTATTACGTATAATAGTAGGTCGTAAAGTTGTACTTTTTAAGCGCAGGTAAATATTTCATTATTAACTAGTAGTTAATAATGAACATATTTACATTTTCTGATAATACTACAACAGTTTCAAAGAAAAAAAGTTTACGAAACTGCGTACCAAGAGCAAGAGATTTTATTTAATGCTAATTTAAGTTTTTAAATCGCACAATTAATAAATTAATTTGATTTTAAAAAGTAAGTTATTTGAAGTTCGCGCTTAATTAAATGTGAATATTATAGAATTAAATATATTTTAGATATAATCAATGCTTAAAATAATAATGTTTTTAAACAATTTAAACAACTTTAGCAATGAAAACTTACGTTATCTATTTATTTTTGTGTCTTAAATCACAATTAAGAATTACGTCAAAATTAATTCTATTAAACTAATGACAACTGTCAGAATTACTGACTTGATTTTTAATTTAAAATTAATATCTTAAATTTTAAATTTGATTTAGTAACAGGTAGAAAGGTTTTAATAACTCTAGTAGTGGAAAAAATTGTATATAGAACACGGTTGAGAAGTTCATTATAACCTGCGCGATTTATATCCCTCGACGCTTCGCGTCTCACGATATAATCTATCGCTTAGGTTATAATGATGCACTTCTCAACCTTGATATATAATATACTATTGCACTGGTAATACAAATAAAGACAATGTCCTCTTAAGCATAATCAGGTATCATATTATAATCCGATGCAGATGCGCTAACTTTTTATACGCCAGCTGATATTAATTTATGAAACAAAGATAAGGAGACGAACGATGTAAATGTGGAAGAATCGAAGTAAAAGAAGTCTAAAAATTACAATATTAGCTTTAAAAATATATTGTACGCGTTTCGATATAACTATGCTACCATCATCACCGGTACATTGTATACCAGTGTTTTTTTTTTAAGTAAATATTGTGTTTTTTGGTATTTTTATATTATTTTAGTGATAGTGTCACAAAATTATTTTAGGTTTAATTTGTTTATTAATAGAATTATGCGCACGCACTGTATTTAACTTCTCCTCTTTAGAACAGAATTCATTTTTTCCATTAAACAAATACAAACATTTTACCGGATAGGTACGTGTTTAAGCTGTAAAACAAATTTATACAAACTGCTAACCATAAAAAACTAATTTGTTTTATGCAAAATAAAAATCTTTATCTGCTAGCGAAGCTTTTTACTATTAGTACGTATCTGTCGGATGTGCTGAAATTGAAACCCTGGCGATAAGAAACCCACCTGCCGTCCACGTGAAGTTGATGTATGCCCGTCACTATAATAGAGATCAATAGAAAAAGGTTTAAACATATAAAATTATAAACGATAATTTTAGATAAAAATGACTTTTCTCTGCAACATTTTTTTACATATAAAAATTCACGTAGATATTACTAAAGGTATGTAGTTTTTAAATAAGCGGTTGAAAGCATGTAAACGCATTTATAAATTCTAGAGATGAGTCTCAGTAAAGCCTAAAATCAAATTATTTTAAAATTAGAGCATTCTAGTTTCTATAATAAAAAAATTAAGTGTATTAAGCGCCACCTGTATTTAAGTAGGTTAGATTACATTGTATTTAGTGGTGTTACAAGAAAAAAAATAACATATTTATATTTATTACAGATATCTAGCTCAGCTTAATTTGCAATTATAGCAACATCAAACAGATGGCAATTTAACGATTTTTCATGTACAGAGGCGCCGCCTATCATAACGACGTTAGATTTAGTAGCATTTTAGGATAAGAAGGTCAACAACACTACTTATCAAATGAAGACATTTTTTTCGTTATTCTCTTGTAAATATAACTATTTCGTTAAAAACCTAATGTAAAATGTGAAGTTGTGCTTATTTAACTATCAAGTAAGTTATTTGAATCATTAACTTTGAAGAAAGTACAGCGAAAATATTTGTTTAATGAACAACCTACATATTTAAGACGTCCACATAACATCATCAAAAACAGAGAAATCGGTATTAATTACGCCAGTTCCAGTCTGGAACCATAATTTTAAATCGACAGTTCAAGTAAAAACAAAATTTACTCTTCTTTATTATGATTTTCTTTTGTTTATATCCGAACATAAACTAGTAAAACTAGCGCGAAATTTAAATTGCATTAGATTGATTATGGTTTTGTATTAGGTTGAGTCACATATAAAAGTTTTGTTTTTCGTCCATATTTAAAATTAATAATTTTAAAATCTAGATCAGTGCCAATTAACTGTCGTATTTTGTCTTTATTCCAGTTAAAGATGCCATTCTGGATACTGTCAATTCAAACGATATTTCTGCCGACGTAACTATAGTTGAAGATGTAAGGATCAACAGGGATCAACATGTAACAAGTTCGTAATAATTTCACCTAAAAAAGTGTATAATGGCCGATACTACAGTAAATGAAAATGATTCTAATAATCTCCTCAATGTAAATAATTACGAAAGCTTATCACATACTTCATCAGATTTTCAAATGAGCAACTTTTTAAATACAAACGACAAGTTAGTGTATAGTGGTTGTGATATTTTACCAAATAATAATATTTGTACGAGCAAAGGATTATCACATTGCTATGACGACGAAGACTACAATAGCTCTATACAAAAAACAGATATGACATCTTGTGGTGCGGACTTGCCTTATGTAGATAGTTCATTTGGAGTACCTTCGGAACACTGTGGAACACATTTGTTTCATCCTGCAGGTAATTACATTTTTATTATTATGACGGTTAAAAAATAATAGTTTAAATACTGTCTTATTATTACTAACAATAGCATATAGTAGTATTGATTAAAACTATGAAAGTTTTTGTTTTCTGTAGAACTAGGTCACTTATTTACTTCATGAGCACTCATTTTACTGCAGCTCAACTATGGGAGTTTATAGACTTCAAAGATCTGCAGTGAAGGTGTTGAATCTTGCACCACTTTTTAAATTCTTATCTGAGTAATTATGGTTTCATACACTTTCTTACTCGTCTATGAATTTTGTAAAACTTTTGATTATAATTAAGTTGAAGTACATTGTCATCAGTAGAATATTATCCAAGGAACAAGATGGGATAATACCTTAGTCATGGCTTGCTTTAGCTTTATCTGATCTTAAAGCTACCGACATGCATATTAAAATGTGAATTTAATGTTACATACATAACACTAATGAATGATGTTAGCGAGGGTGTTACTATTTAGATTTGTAAATATTACATCTGTTTTAATTATGTATTGTTTAAACAGTATTGATTTTTTATTTGAAACAGATTTTGAGAAACTTGGTATTGCACCCTACATGCAATGCAATGTCCTGGTTTTCCTAATTTTTATTTTCTCGCTATTTGCTAGGGTTAATCCACAGTAGAGATACTGATACACCTAATATTGTTACGATTCCAGTCAAATTCTTGCCCAGAATTTGTGCTTTCTTCCATATAAACTAATGCTATCTAAGCACATAGGTAATCTATATATAATAAAACAATTACGATAATGTGTTCCCCTATGTTACTTAGACTCAAATTATTTGAGAACTACTGGCGTGAAGTTAGCCACGGATCTAACTATAAAAATTGATTTTGAATTTAATGCCAATATAACGCATCTAAACATTAGCAGATTATAGTTACCACGAGGGGTTACGCACGACTGTACTCTGGTGTATATGCTCTGTGTACTCATATGTAATCTGCAGTACTCATATGTACTCTGCTCAACTCATATGTACTCATGTGAATTAATGTATTCAGATAGTGTACTCATTTAAATTCATGTGTATTGAAGGTGTACTCATATGTACTCAAAATATACTTTTGTGTAAAATACGCCTCCAAATGAACTCGGTGCATCACCGAATGCTACCGAATCTGATGTTTGCATCAGCCGGGTGATTTTGGTAGTGCTTCAAGTGTTTTATAAATGTGAAGGTAAATATTTTATTGCGCAATGTTTTTTAAGAGCTCAGTAATTTATTTACTATATAAATGTAATAACATAAATTGTGGTATAAACTGCATCATATAGCACTTTTCTACGTGATATATGCATATATAGTTTTAGAATTTAAAAATAATACGAATGTCATTAATACAGTTACCAACATTATGTTGTTCGAACTCATTTTGTTACAAAATAACTTCAATTTCTCATACTGATTGCTTGATTAATAATGAAACGTCTACTTGTAAATACCAGATAATAATTTACAGATTCCAAATTAAAAAACTTTTAAATTTTGCCCTGTATTTCTATATGGAAGAAAATGAAATTGCAAATGCAACTATTAAATTAACAGTATTTGATAAATTGGAAGATCATATAAATGCTGTGAAGGCTTTTCCAAAGTACATAAAAACATTGCTTGTGGTAACGGGGTTCGATAGCATTACAAGTTTAACCGAAATAAACGATATCAATTATGTCAAAAAATTTGCAGGGAACAAAATCCTTAAACTTTTTCCTAGCAAAAAGGAACGATTTCTTAGTATGTAAGCCTCATGCCCTGAAAACTTTGAAATCGTAAGAGGTCACAAGAAATTGATATTCCAATTAGTGTTACTTTAAAAAAAAATCAAGAACTGCAGAAATTTTATCCAAACCAATTCGAAAAATTGATGAAGCGCTCATGTCAGTTGCTGACTTTGATTTGACCTTTGAAAACCATGATGTGTCAGTTCGAGCTAAATCTTACATTAAGAATAAAATGCTGAACTAGACCCGGCCCAAGCAGCACACTGACGTCACATGACGAGATTGACACGTCTTAATGACGTCTAGTACCTAATCTTGACGTCAACAAAACGTAATGTGCTGCCTGGGAGTATTAGAGAAGATATAACGGCTAATGTAGATTTGTCGAAAATAGAAGTATCAGAATGAAGATCACATCAAAGATGATATTAAGTTTTACTGCTCAAAAATAGTGGACGCTTTAAAAAGAAAGTGTTTTTAACATACATGTTTATAATTGGCGGACGTTTACTATACGAAACGTTGTATGCCAACTTGAAAAATGTAATTCTGTCACTAAGCACTGTATGTTGGTACATTCAATCAGAGGAAACAGTCGAAGAAGTATATTTTACTTTGATCGTTTAAAAGAATCTTTAAGACAAAAAGTTTTACCGATGGTAGTATGGCTGAGTGAAGATAGTACACGACTAACAGAGAAATTGGAGTATAACGCAGTTTCTAATAAATTGGTAAGACTCACGCTTCCTTTGAAGGACAATAGATTGCTTGAGACAAATGTATATTTGGCCATATCACATGCAAGATTATTTTCATATATTCACTATAAGTATTCTAATTATGCCTACGTGATAATAACCCAAACTTTGAGTGCGGAAGCCCCATCCTTTTGTGTTGGCTTGTTTATAACGAATAATCGGTTTACCCATGAAAATATTTTGTAAAGATTGGAAGTTATGAATAAAATGACTTCTGATAAAAGCGACGAAATTGATTTCACAAAAGAAATCTAATAACACTGATACAAAGTGGTCTTGGTATCATTTAATATTAATTCTCTAGATGTGTATTTAAGACACTATTCACATTAGTACTAAATTAATTTACATATTGGTAAACACCAAGTTTCAACAAGTCACATTCAAGAATTAATTAGAAACGTTTCAAAAGAGAAGCACATGCTAACTAGTACATACATAAGCGGCAAAGATAAAATGAATTTTAAGAAGCACAGAAATTATCCTGTTCTTTCATTTCCTTTCTGAAAACGGCAAAGGAACTAAAACATATTTGAAACTAATTCATAACATCTTATCTTCATTTTTGGACAAAAATTTAAGCGTGAGCGAGAATGAATATACAAAATTTGGTTTGTCGTATTCTTTCTCATAGGTTGGAGACGATAGATAATATCGACTTTAAAGTATACGTTATCAAAACAAAATTATTTCTACTAATTCATTTCAATGTATAGAAATCAATACTCATGCGTTTTTAAGTTTAGTTCTGAAATTACAATCAGTTTCATGTTTAAAACCAGAAATGTTTTTGCTCTGGTTGTTTTCTAGCCAACCATGCCAGCAGCTATTCAGGTCGGCGAGATCTTTAACGTCTACTTTTTCCACCATCATAAATATTTCAATTTTACAAATGCTAAATAGATTACGCCGCATCCGGTTTATTGAACATGCAAAAATAGACTTGAAATCATCAAACATCACATTTTTCAAACCACGAAGAGTTCACGAGTCGACGCTAGTGGAAACTTTGATGTAGATTATTACAGTACCAACAAACTATCTGAAATTGTTGAAAACGCATTGTTTGTAATGAATTAAACTTATTAGGAATCAAACTGGATGAAAATTGTTTTGCTGAAAATGCAATTCCACAATCCGATTTAGATGAAAATTCCTTGAACCACTATTCTGCATTTTTTTAAAGTAAATTTGAGATTTTTGTACAGTACAGTAACAAATTTTTCGTACAGTACTTTGGCAGTTGATTATTTGTTCTTGATTTATTTTTATTTAATATTAATTAATATTTACCATTCTTTTGTAAACATAGTTATACCTGAAAAGGTGTACTATACATACATTTCTATATGAACCAGATGTACTCATGTGTACTCTGCTGTAATCACTGAACTCATCTGTATTCACTGTACTCATCTGTATTCACTGTACTCATCTGTATTCAGTGTACTTTTCTGTATTCAAATGTACTAGTCTGTACTCAAGTGTACTCATATGACCGCAACGTGTACTCACTGTATTCGTACTCAAGTGTACAATTAATTACGTCGTGATTAATCCCTCGAGTTACCATATAAATATACGCCACAAGCATGATTTATTGTGTTTCTGTATAATTTCTATTAAACATATAAGTAAGATTAATTTAAATAAACGTATATTTAAGCATGTAATTATAGTAATGCGATTTTTACAAAAATAGTCATTTCTGATTTTCTGGAAATATATGTATTTACATTATGACAAACGCAAATTTTTACAATGATAATCTTTTCTGATTTTTCGTTTATACTACTTATTAAACAGTTATTAACAACATATTAAACACTTATATATAGTTTAGAACGGTTTAGAATCTCGCTTGGTTCAAATTGGTTACCTAACTCTTGCTTGTTGTTTGACTGTGGTTACAACATTGACACGTTCTTATCTAAGAATAAACTCTGGTCGTGAAAACCTTCGCTATTACATTAACATAAAAAAATACGATGCTTATATTTCTTTAAAAAAAAGTTATTTTAAGTCAAATGCCATCGCAAATGCCCAGATACGCCCTACTTACATTCATTTTCTGAAGGTTTATAAAGAAAAGCAATTTTTACAACGATAGTCATTTTGGATTGTTCTACAAATTTGTTTATAATTATATTAAACATATTAAAACAGGATTAAAAATTACGATGCTCATATTCCTTAAAAAAGTTATTTATGTCAAACGCTCAACGTGATTGTTTAAAATCATTTTAAATTCATCAATGTCTCTACTTTTATTTTTACAGTTTCGGTATTCTATCAGTTAATTTAAATACGCGTCGAGATGTTTGAGTTATTATTTTTGCCTATTTTGATTGTAGTAGCTCCCAGAGGTGCACTGAAGATGTTGAATAAAAGTTCCGGGCATTCAGATTTAATTGATCTTATAAAAGCTCTGTCGGATTTAGATTGAGAGATTTAGCAGACCAAGACATCACTTTCAATTTTTCTCTCGTGATAACTGTTCGAAATTTAATTATGTTGTCATTTACAAGGAAAATTTATTGGCATTTGGCAGTGTTTAGTTATGTATGGCAATTAGTTTCAGTTTATTGCCTGTAATTCCAGTAATGTCTGAATACTGCTAAATATAAAACTATTGTTGATTTTTATTTTCCTATATTTCAGAATCAGAATTGAAGTATTTTTAAATTGGTCAAAATAAAGTGCTTCGGTCGTGAGTCAGGAGACATTTAAGTTAGCATTATTATAAATAACCTTATAAATTTTATCCGGCACAATCAGAACAAATATTTTCAAATCAGAAGTTTTTAAAGTTGTGGTTGCCATCTGACGGTTTGTTACACCGATTTTTAATTGATTTTTGTCAGTTTCACATTTGTTCTTCGTAGTATCTGAATCTCTATAATATGAACAGTAGAAGGCAATTCTGGTGCATAAAAAACAATGAAAAGACTCATTTTCTGTTTGTGAATTTAATTTTATACATGAATAGAAGGTTTGAGTAAGGTAATTTTTTCTACGCTGAAGTAATTTTTCGATAACACCACAGTTTTATGAAAAAAAGGCAGTACCTGATCATGTAAACACTTCAATTGTTTGATATTCTTACTTAAATAAACGTCAAGATTGTATCGAGTTACGAGACGAAATTGTCTCGTTCCATTACCAGCTTAAACAGATTTCAATAAACCGATAATTTTAGACTCATTTATCTATTGCTTTGAAATTCATTTTGTCAGTACCTAGAAAAAAAAATTATTGAGTATTAAATAAAGAATCATAATTTCTCAAATCTAAATCGCTTTCTGTTAGCACATATTTATCTTAAGTGATTACTTCTGCATTAGAATCCTAACGTGATTCGAAAAATCACAAAAAGAAGCTAATGGTAAATAAACAGTTTTTTTTTTTAAATTTAAATACTGATAAATATCTAAAAAAAACAATCAGGAGATGATAACTCAGAATTTGATGTAGGTGTCAGATATTGCCATCTATTAAGAACGTCTTGATAATTAAAACGATTGTCACTACGTTTGAAAGTATCAGCTAGACTTGTCATCCAAGTTGTAATAGAAAGCCAACTTTAATTTAACTAGAAATTTGTTTAGCACAAAATATTTTACTAATCAGAGAAAAATATAAGCTGAACGCTTCTGTGTTTCACTAAATCGTTTCGTTAATATTTCTTGTTTATTCATTTTTTTGTTCAAAGCTTAATTTTTTATTTCTGATTCATTAGAAACATAATTTAAGAACACTTACTTGCTTCATCTTGAACCCGAGTTGAAACAAAAGGAGAAGCAACAATCAAAATCTCATCAGGGCTAGAATATAATGTTGAATAAGCTTTTTTAAAAAAAATCAAATACTTGCATTTCGAGTTGTACACAATATTCGAAGGAGTTTGTTAAAATCAGATAGTAGTTCGTACTCGTTCTCACCCGATTTAATTTTTGCACTGTTCATTTTACACATTATTACACATATGATAGACCATTTCGGCATATTCACGATCTTCTGTAATTCTTTTAGTTATATTTTGCACTTTTTGTAAACCACATTCTAAAATTTAATTTACTTTAATTTGAATCTCCAATATCAAAATTGATGTCAGTTTTTAAACTATGTATTACCAAAGGTACGGAATTATGAGCTACGTTGCGTATGTGCCTCGTCATTGGCTATCTAGCTTTGACTTGCGTTTTGAGAATTCTTCTTTCTTCTTTCCCAAAATATTTCCCTTGCTTTTCGCTGTACTACATGCCGAATCATTATTATGTCTTTTTTGAGAATTGATAATTAGCCTTTTCAACATCTCGTCAGGAATTTCACCATAAATTTTGGTAACCTCATTGTTTCACTGTTTAATTACTTTTTGATTTCTACCATAAACTTTCAGGGTTTTGTCTAAAACTACGTATTTTCTATTATCGTACCTAGTTCGCATACTCTATTCTAATTTTGCATTACTACTCTATCTTCTTTTGGTGGTAAGTTTTTCGCATATAGTTATAATACATACATTGGTTGTTTTGTTATTCATTAATACCGATTGGCAGTATTCCTCTTAATTTTCATTAAAATAACAATTCTGCTGGAGATGGTATTTCTACGCCATTTTATAAATTCTTTTGATAGTCAAGATGATTATTATTTTGAAATATTACCGTACACATCCAGTCTTTGCAGCTACCCACTTGCTATGTTATTGGAAGTTATTGAACTCTCATGTATGCTCATGAGTCCGATCCCAAACTATAATTTTTTTACTAAGTTTTTCGTTTACAGTCAACTTGGAACGATTAGGTATAAACATAAATAATCATTTCTGAAAATCTAGAAACATCTTTTTGAATTTGTGGCGTTTCTATTCATTTTATCACCTCAATTTTATCTGTCTCAATTTGTATTCCATCTATAGTGAACATGTGCCCTACACGTTTATTTATTACCCGTCTCCTTCGTCTTATTAAAAACTTTATTTAATATTGTAATATGATCATCAACTGTTTTTGAGTCAATGATCAAGTCATCCATGTAAATTTTGACACTCTTATACAGCCAAAGATTTCGTTAAAAGTTCTATTAAAGATTTCAGGTAACACAGATAAGCCAAATGTGTAATCGCAAGAACTTAAATCTTACGATGGGAGTTGCAAACGTTGTCAACTTTATCGATGATTTTCCCAGCTCAATTTGCCAAAATCCCTTATTGGTTTCAAGTGTTTTTGCACCTCTTAATTTAAATATAAAACTTTAAGCTTTTGCAGTTACTTTGATTCCGATTGTCAATCTGACGTTTACCACTCGGAAGATGCAAGCTGCAATGTCTTGCGAAACGTGAGTTTGTTTGGGTTTACGAACGTCAATACGGCAAAGGCCAAGTTTCTACTTCTTGTTTAGGCTCTCAAAGAAGGCTAGGAGTAAGCCTAAAAAGTCTGGGTGTTCAAATACCACGCGGTCTGAGCCAAAAGTCGCTTATGATCCGGACCTCTTCATTCATTAGTCATTTCATCAAATGTTGGCAACTTATAACGTTCCCTTTGTAAAGGCCCGTTTAAGTTTTAGGGATCCAAACAAATTCTAATTCTGATCATTATTTTTTGTATACTCCTGTATGTTGTTTGATATGCGTTTTGTATATTCGTATTTTTCATTTCCTTTACATGAGTTTGGCTTTGGTTCATTTTTGTACCTGCTTTTGCCTCTCGCGAACGTTGCATATTTCTGTTATTTTTACCTTGGCACCACTTACTAGTAGTATGCCGCTTCTTTTTTTAGTTTTTACTTCACCCACACTTTTGCTTGATCTATCAATTTCTTTATGTGCTTATTAGTTTCGTCATCTGTTTTATTAACATCTATATATCTCTTGTAATATCTAATTTCGTTTCTCTTAGAAATCTGTTCTTTATTTGTAGGTTATGAATTCTACATACTATCCTATGTTTTATTAGTGTACACCACATAGACATCTTAAAGATATCTCAAGGAGTCTTTTAGATATCTTTAGACACTTTTAAGACATCTAATTTTAATATAGTGTACATCTGTGAGTTGTCATTACTTAGACATCTTCCTTAGAACACTTTTAGGACAAAGATTATTTTGGGTATAAATTCACATCAAATAAAATTACAAATAGTTATAAAACATTGTTTTATAAGTTTCATTAAGTGAAGATCTTCAATCGGAAGCTCTGGAAACTTCAGTTTCTTTTTAAGATTTGCACAATCCAGCTTGTTCAATAGAACCCAATTTTTTTAAATAGAGAAGATGTTATAGTATGAATTTATAATTTTTTTATAGAGGTTGAAGAACTATTTTATATTAGTTATAGTTAATTGTTATGAATTTCAAAGAAAGAAGACAAACGTATATTTTTGGTAACTTTTTCTCCTAGTACCTGTTAACAATTTAGTTGTATCAAACCTTCAGGTAGGAATGTTTGTCTGTGTAGATGTTTGCTGTTTTTATTTTATTGTATTACTTCTATACTAACTGTAGACGTCATTGTTCGTTTATTTATTTAGTTTTAAATGTATGACCAATTCAGTCGGACAGCTCATCTTGGACCAGTTTTTATTGGCCTCGATAAAGTGCCCACAATAGCCTCACGAAACGTAGCTGTTAATTAAAGGTTTAATAAAACTTAGTATCTATGTTTACTGCTTTTACATTGTTTAGAAATCAGCCATTCCTATTCATTCTGTTCCAGGTCAATACTGAGGTATGACAGGAACTTACAATCTCTAGAAAAATATTTGGACGATATATTTTATATTAGAATAATTGTTAATTTTTTCTTTTATATTCATTATTACCTCGATTATTACTAATTGCAAACTATATTCCGACTTTCAACTAATAGCATTTAGAAAACTTTTACATCTTAAGAAGCTTGAGTAAATAATATAAATACCAGTTAAATAGTCACACCCCCAGGCAATGTTAATCGGCTCAAAATCAGGTGAAACAATTTATGTCATCTCAATATTTGTGATTATTAAAAATTGCAAATAAAGGTCATTATTACTTGTACTAGTTATTATTATCATTTATCATGTAGATACTAACAAATAGTGCTGTAAAAGTATCGACTAAGAGACTAAGTAGAGACCCGTATGTATTCGGTATTGTTGATAGGACTACCCATTTCAAAATATTCTTTACTGTAATACAATGTGTAACGATAACGTTACAAAGTATTTTAGGTATCGTGATAAACATACAGTAATATATATGTAATTTGATTTGAAACACGGCTTAATTGAAAAGTGCAAAATAAAATATGCAATCAGTAATAGTGTTGATTGATATAGCAAAACTTATTTGGAAGCCAAGACTCTTTAATTTGCAACAACACTAACCAATTTTGAATGTAACACTTACTTTTTAAAGAATGCCTTATCTCACACCTAATTGATTTGTCATTACTCAAAGAGAATATTTTTATTTATATTTATTTAAGTTGCTACTATCTTCTACAAGGTTTGCTTTTTTCTAGCTGTCATACAATTACCTGAAAAATAATACAACATTTTTATACCTATTTTAAAGAAATCCAATACTAAGTATTTACCAGCTATACCATTCTGAAAGATCTTTGTGCATAGATCAACATGTGATAAGAGATTCGCACTTGCTGTATGCAATTTAGATTGAGAAGTAATCAACTGCATATAGATGAAGGTTATAACTGCACGCGAAAGTCAGAACAATTCTTTCTTATTCTGTACACACCGATTTACCATCTGAGTTACCTATTTCTGTGCCAGAGATATCCAAATTAAGCTTAGAATTTTTCTATAGCGAGTCCCGTTGGTAACAACCACGTCACCACGGCTAGCTACGATGTCGGTGACGGTGCGTGGTTGAGAAAACTATAATAAAAAAAAAGAAAAAAATTGGCGCGACTTTTCGTACTGACTAGATCCTCTGCTCGGGGATACCAAGGGGACGTCTGAACCCACTAATGAAGAGAATAGGATAGAGCAAAAAAAGGGAATCAACGAGAAACGTAACAAGCGTATATAATTGTATCCAACAATAACATGTACTACTGCCACATATTCTTTTAACAAACTAGTAATTTAAACAATTTAATAATAAGTAAAACAGAATACCGGTTAAGCTAACACGGTTACCAAGTTTCAACACGACAATTTCACATTTCAATCACTGTAAATTTATATCGTAAAATTGATCAATTATTTTGTTTACATGCAGTCGCGAACAAATTAATAAGTACCAAATATCATTAATAACAATATTAAAATGAGTACTAATTAAGAACTTACCTAAGCGAAGTTCCTTGCACAAATAGCAAACGACAGCTACCTCCAGAGTTATTCACGAGACTTGCGTAATACTTAAGCTTACATTTACAGCTTGATTTGCCAAAATCTGACCTTGACTGCGTTTAAACAATCAAAGAAACTTGAATGGTATAACGTGAGCGTACTCAAGACAACTTCATAGTCAGTTGCGGCTGATGGTCAATCATACATGAGGGTCATTAAAAAAACGTAATATCGTAAAAAGTCTAAAAAACATTCTTACATTAACGCGATTTATATTTATGATCAATTATATTTAAGATTTAGATTTACAATTTTCGTCTATCTTTACAATTACCAAAATGATCAGTAACAAGCTCATTCAAATTTACAATGTTTTAAATGGAAAATTTTTTAATGCTTAGCATAGAAATGCGTACAATCTTTCTTGTCATAATGTTTTAATTTTTTTTAACTTAGAGAAATATCGCTCACTTTCCACGGTATCAAAAGGTAAAGTCAATCAATCATTTTATTTTAGAATATATCTATTTTGACTAACATTTTTATTGTGGTCTTTAATTGACTTTCGGCAAGCGCTGTCCAATTGTAAGCGAATATTAACGCGACCAAGAGTAGCATAATTTATACAATTTTTCATGTGATTCGCTGATAACGAGTGCTTTTTCACTACATTTTTTTTAAATGTTATAAATCGGTATCATTATTTTTGCACCATATAATGAATCATGTGAAAACAGTAAACATACAAAACAATAAAATCTATTATATTTTATATTTATTTCTTTATTTTTATGTTTATTGGTTTGTCGAATTTGGAGTAAATGCTGAAGACGAGCATTAAATTTAAATTCGAAACGTCTATACTATTACTAGCTATTAATTTTTTATAGTTTTGTACCTTCGTCATTATGAAACAAAAACGATAAGTCGTGCTTTACACGTGCTACAAAGATAATGATAAATAGCGTTAGTCACGTAAGTATTGCACTGAGTAAGCGGCATGATCCCCACTAAAGACTGCAAGAAAGCATTTAGGTATTTACTTTATCTTTTTTTCTAACGCATGAAATTCAATCGCTGATAATTTGATTTAAACACGAAGTTTCATTTTTCCGGAGGGTCATTGGCGAAATGACCTAATAGAGAAGTCGCCACTGTTCATAACATAAAGCTAAACGCGTTTTATAAGTACGACTATAAATAAAGTTATTTAGTACTATCTTTAATTGAAGAGTCTGGTGCAAAAAGGGTACAAGTGATTTTTTCAAATTTTTGATTAAAACGCATATATGTCAAGTTAAACCTACCCTCTGTTAGTACAAAAAACATACAAAGTGCATTTTGATCTTAGCAGTGACATTTTTAGAGAAGTAGCATAACACACTAAACTAAAACCTCACAATGTTTTTTGCAAAAACGATAATAAAAGCACTAACTCAAATTGTCTACTTATACACTTATACCCTTTTTGCACCAAACCCTTCAATTAATTTCTTGATGGGTAAAGTTTAATATAAGTAGTACAGTGAATAAGTAAATAGGAAATTGAATGCAATTACGAGATTTAAGCATACAATAATTATCAGAAAGTTATAGCGAAATAACACAGATCCCGGAGGTTATTGGATATGCGACACCAGTCCTAGGAATATTACTCTTAATTTTTTTTTTATCACAAACGTTAAAATAATAAAATGCACCTACAACTAAAGACTATAACATACTTTTTGATAAAAAAAAATAGAAGAGTTTTAAAGCAAATGCCTTTAAACCATCTTAAATCAGACGTCTTTAAGATGGCTTACAGTAGATATCGTTAAGATGTCTTTTTTAGAGCCACATACATGAAACATGCATAAAAGATGTTGTTTCATGTATAATTCCATATTTTCTTTAAACTTTTTCCACAATAGTGCTTGATTACTCCATAAAATCCATAATTTTTCTTTACTTTGTTTTCTTAATTTGCGTAGGTTTTCCGTTGATTGAACTCTACGACTGCGCCATGTAATCATTTATGTTTATTAAATAAATCACATTACTCATTAATTAAAGTAATTCACTGTAACACACTAATATAGTTTACATATTAACTGCATAGATCAACTGTTCCCTCTTCCAAATAATCTCGGTATGTTTGGGGTCATTATCGTGTTGGAACACAAATTTTTTATATGCGCAATCCTGATGGAATGGCGTGGTTTTTTAAAATCTATGTATAACTCGCTTTTCTTCCATCTACTTTATACAAATCTCTTATAGAAGTGCTCCAAAACATCCTCAAATTATTACAGACCCTCTACTAAAACTAATCTGTTCATAGCACTTTTCCATTGTTCAAGAGTCAATGCTGTCGAGCTCAATTTAAACAGTTTTGTTTATTTTGTTTCCTTAAAAGCGGTTTCTGTGCAGCTGCTTGAAGTCTCCATTTAACGGTAGCCACTGAGGTGGCCACGCTTACAGTTTTTCGACGCGATCACCTAATTTTTGTGGCGATGTCCAGCGTTTTCTTTTTGTTTCGTTTGCTTGTTATTACTATTTCACGATCCTTTGCTGGTGTTGTTACGTTGGACCTTCTAGTTCTTTTTTTATTTAGTAACAAAGTTGTCGTTATACGAAATTTTTTAATGTTGTAGCATTGTTGGTTTTCTGACTAATTTTGTTTCTTTCGCAATTTTTCTACTACTTTTGCTATTTTTATAATAAACAAAATACGAATTTCCATCGATAACTCAGATAAGAAAAATATAACTTTTTTATTTTCACGTTACCTACAAACATAAAGTTTATTGTTATATTTATTAAATTTAATAAATTTAACTTCCATTTTAACAAAAACATATTCAGCAACACCTTATTCTACTCGAAATTTTACTGAAACAGCAGACATAAAATAACATTTAATATTCAAAAGTCATTGGTTCAGTTCTAGTGTAATTAGTTACGAATTATTCTGAAGTGTTGTTTTCTATACCCCATTGTAAAAAAATTATGAAATTTTTTAGTTTTTTTTATGGAAAATCGAATTATCAGCAAAATGCGTTATGGACATTTAATTACGCTGATTATCTGTTTATTAGTCATTTGTAACTCTTTGCCGTCTCTATTTATATATTCACTTCAAAAACTGCGTTTGTAGACAGTAATCATGTCATGGTAAAGTTTCTTTATTCTCCTTTTATTTATCTTCTAATGAATGTAGTTATCTTCTTTGTTTAATGAGGGGCATAAAAACTACTCAGTTTTTCTTTATGGCGACGTTTCGTGCACTAAATGTGCACTTCATCAGGCCATCATGTTTAGTGGTTCATTTTCTTCTATATATTCTTTTTAGCAAAAGTAAATTTTTAAGTTGTTGGTGATTTTATTAAAGACAAACTGTTTGCACTATTCGGTAGACATAACTATAACACAGGTAATGCAATTTTTTAGTGTGGATTAGGCGAAATAACATTAAGTTAACGTTTTATATTTATTATTTTAAATTGTTATTAGGTTTTTTTATTCTTCACAAAAGTCACTTCTTTGGCGTTGTGTCTTATTGCAAATAAACCTTGCATATATTTGTTTATTACCAAATTTAAACTACATTTCTTAGTGAAAATAAATTTCAGTTACTAAAATTTTTCCAAGAAAAAGTTGTTACGTTACAGTTACATATTACAAAATTCTGAAAATTTCATTTATTTGTCGTTCTAACATTTACTTGAGTTTATCTGTAATATTTTACTTCAGGTGTTTGAATAACTAAGTGTTTTATTTAAATATGAATATTTTATTTAGTTTCTTAAACTTTTTAAAGATTTAAGGCTCATTATACTTTTATCTTATCTCACTAAACTACTTTTAATAACCTTACATTCTTGCAGTTCTTAGATTACTTCTTATTCCCGAGTCTTATTCTATACTGAAACTTTTTAGCGATGTAAAGAAAACCGAAGGTGCAACATAGACAGCGATCTGAAGGTCAAAAGTGTGTATAATATAGTAACCAATTAAACAAACGACTACGTAGCTATAGATAGAATAAAATAAAGTATTAAACAAAAAACAGCTTTACTCTATTGCTCTCTGCTCATAGTTATGTACGTACTTAACCGCTAACAATAATTATTTTACGAATTCGTTATTTAATAATATTCTATGTAGGAATATTGGTTTAGGTTTAGGATATAAGATAGTTTATACAAACATTTGACAAACCGTGAAATCAAAATTTGAATAGTTTCTTTTTCTAATATCAACCGTTGGACATATCGACAGTATTTTTTGTTGTTATGTATTAAATCTGAATTAAGAGTTTGTGATTGTTCGTCAGTTATTAATACTTTGGCATAAATTTAAATTTACTTCCATATAATTTACACAATTAAGGTCTAAATTATTGATTTACACTATCGCTTCAATTATATAGAGATTACGGACATTTGGTCTGCTAGTTACTTCAGTGCGTTTCTCTCATCAACAATTCGCTTTGTACGTAATCTCAATAAACCCAGTCTACCTCATCTACCTTTTTATTCACATACGTTTATTATTCTACGGGTAAAAAGCACATTCATTTCTAGTCTTAAAAAAATACCCGAAATGTTCTCAAAAAGTTTATTTTATGAAAACTATAGTTTCAAGCAGTAAATTTGTTAATCAAAAGTATCGGATTACACGACGCTTACGTTTAATTATGCACTATTAAATTCACAAAAAAGATAGGAATAATTGTTAAAATCATAACTTCTTTAGCAGATTAATTTAAATTTATCGTAGATGTAATAAAATATATCTGAACATTACATGGCTATAAATCAATGATTTATTTAGACTGTGAATAAACACAGATATTTAGGTGGTACATAAAAATTAATCCTATTTTTCAAAATTATGTTATGCAAACTTTCACTTATATATTTAAAAAAACATCTTATTTTATTTAACGCTAATAAATAATTTAGAAGCAACAAAAGGGATCACGGAATAAATTATATTATTAGTTTGTTTCTATTTATCGTAACTGTTTTTATCATTATTACGTTTTTTGTATTTAGACTTCAGTTTTAATCTGTTAGTTTATTTGTATCGGATTTTCTGTTTTAATGTAACTTATTTTATTGATATTGATTGTTTGTTTGGTACTAACTTTATTACTACCTTTGTTATACTATTACTTTAGCTATTAAGGGAGCAAATGTGAAAAACTAAACATTTAGGTTCAATTGCTTTATTATTTAAAATTCCTTGTTTAGAAGCTTACAAGGATATAATATTAATTACTTGGGAGGAGGTCGTCAATAATATTACTATCATTAATTTACGTGTATTATCAATAGGCATTTATAATTAAATTCAAATAAAGTTTTTCTCAAATTAAAAATGCTTGGTTCCTTCAGGTATATATTATAACGTTCATAGTACATACGTCTATTTTATTCTACCGTACGGGGCACAGTATAAAGGTCGATAAACAAGTAATTCTCAAGGTTATTTAAAAATTAAATTAAAAAGAAATTTTAACTAATTTTTTGTATGGGGACTTTCATTTCAAATATCAAGTCTGACTACTTCGTAATTTTATTTGGTATAGGTTTTTCACGATAGTATATCCACAAATATTAATTAAACTAATCGGAATTTTATTTTGAAAGTTTGTGTTCTTATCTTTAGCTAAATATGTATTTCTAAATTATGAATATTTGGCATATCCAGGTAACTAGAAATCGGTAATAACTTCGGTTTTTTAAATAAGCACCCTCAACGTTATTCTGCTTTTTAACGATTTCTAATGTATGTATTTAGTATCTTGAAAGTTTGTCTATTTAAAATTTATTTATAGTTTTTTTATAGACATAATGGTACATTAGTTAAATTAAACAAAATTAATAGGGTTGCACTTTATGAAACAAAAAAGAAATTTAAAGGGCAACAAAATTTTTAATTTTATTGAATTTGAAAAATTTAAAAAGAAATGTTCAATATAGTATCTAAGATATATACTTTATGGAAATTGCTTTCTTTGTTTATATTAATTGGTACGGAGAAATGGTATATGTAATTTGTATTTGTAAAAAAAAGATTAGGTCTTCCTGAATTTTCACCGACGCAATCTTCAAAAAATAGTTATTTAACAGTTATTGGAATCCATAAAAACATAATGAAGAAATGGCAAGTAGCGAATACCGATGGGCATCTTGTCTGGTTTTGATGAAACGGTACGAATACTGATTTTTGATCTTTATATGACTTTCTGAAATCATTTTTGTGCGGTATAGTACTATTATAATAATATGATGGTTTCAATGAATTAAATGTTTTTTTTGTGTTGCCAACATCGCAAACGTCAATATTCGTTCGTTAGTGTAGTTACGTAATGAACGAAAAAAGCTCTAGGGTGGCAAAATGAAAACTAGGAATCCACATAAAATTAAGTGTTCAAAGTCAATTAATATATTAGAACGAGTATGCGACAGGTGGAAAAATCATTTTAAAAATCTTGAAATTCAGTTAAAATTGAAGAAAAACGATGTTAAAGTTAATGTCAAATATGACAGATTTAGTAATAAATGTAATACCAACATTATATTTCTGTTGATTTTTTTAAATTTTTTAAAAAAAGAATGTAATTTTATGAAAGGCAACACAAAAAATAATGTACATTACTCTCGTCGATAGAATCATAGCATAACTCACTCACATGCAACGCTCGGCCGTGCGGCCTCGCGTCGCATTAACGTTCGTTATGCTATTTCTTACTTTCGACTCTTGTTACGTAAACTACTATTTTTGTTTTTACCCCACCTTTGGACTACACAGATTGGCTCCACACTGTCAAAATTGGTTCTCATTGTAATGCACTTGTCGTTCCATCTCACCACAAAAATCTTATTTTGTTGGTCAAATTGATAATCACACATTTCTCTTTTTGACTTTTTTAACGAACATCAAATGGCATTTTTCTGTCCGTCTCTGATGGTGCCAGTTGCACGAAATCCGTTCTCTTTCAAAATTTTGAATAAATTGTAGCTACTAAAATAGTTATGAAAGTGAACTGGGTATCTGAACGGATCGTCTACCACGGTCAACATATTTGTAATAATTCTTGTTCCTAAAGGGTTATTTCTCTGAATAACTTTTTTCGCACAGTAGAGGGAAAAGTTGAAGCAGTCTCCACTGTCACCACACAAAGCCCACAATTTATAACCAAATCTGATTAGTTTTCCCCTTATAAATTGCCTTAATCTATGGCGACCGTAATATCTTAGCATCGTCTCGTCAACAGATAGATGTTTTTTGAGAATTTTCCGAAATAATTCATTCACAGCATCAAGAAGAGGTCTTATTTTGAATGCCTTTTTGTTTTCATTTGCTTTTGTGGTATCTTGAAAATGTAGTAATGCCTTTATCTCTAAATATCGATTCTGACTCATGGTGTCTTTTACTAATTGTACATCCAAATCTTTAGCTTCAGATCAATAATCCGGTTCACTGGTCAGCCTATGATATCTGGAAAAAAACAAAAATCCAACGAATATTTTTATATCTTCAATTTTTACAGAAAATGTTTGCTTATTTTTTTGTTCAGCTGCATGCCACATTGTTCGTCCACGATTTTCTGATTCGCCTGTTTCGAGAAAAAAATATTAAAAAATTTTCAACATGCTTGCTTAAGACAAAATGGGCAACATATCGGCAAACTTTTCTTGCGGCGTATCAGTATTTTTGCATATTTTAAATTGTCGATTAGTTTTCTTCCATTTCAGTATGTTCTTCTCAGGCATTATTTTTTTACTCCGCTTTGGAGCGGATTCTTCTTTCCCATTAGATAAAAAACCCGACTGCTCCTTTTGATGTAACGTTGATGGCTCTTGTCTGACGAATACCGATAAAGGAACATCACCAATCGTCATTGGAAGGCAAATTTGTGTCCGTTTGTCCTGCAACTTTCGATACAACTAGTATCGTCATCGTTGATATCATTTTCATCCGTAAGCTTGTCTACTTCAGGTGGTAAAGCTAGGATGTCTGCTTCGTTTCTTCCGAATATAGATACTCGAAAGCTTCTTCTAAAGTTTTAAAAACTTGTCTACTCATGTTGGCTTATTCTGGAAAAAAACTATAATAAAGCAAAGTATAGTAGATAAAATATGACGCTAAATCCCAGCGTCCTCGCTTGAGAACACAGTTATTTTTCAACGATTTCCAAAAAATTGTAAGAAAAATATGAAACCGTTGTATACCACAACAAATGATATGTGTTTTGAGTTTGTAAAAGTAGTAGAAGTAATCACTTAACTAAAGACAGTGGTAGATATGGTATAAAATGCCACTGGCCGACGGAGGGATAAAGAACACAGGTTTTCAAAAAATAATACGACTGATTTGTATAAATCTTACGGCGAGATTAAACGCTTTCCGGCGAAGTTACATCTATACACGTGCACTCCTCAGATGAGGACGGTAGACGCTAATGGGTTCATTTAGAAGGTAAAATCATAGCATCAGTACAAGCAAAAAATGTCAAAATAATAGTCCTAATAAGAGTTTAAAAAAAAACAAAATAAACCGAAAATTATGGACCTGTTGCATTAAATAGTTTGTCGACACCGTTAATAAAACGAAATCAAAAGTAATGTAAGATGTTTAATTCACTGTTCTAAGAACAACATATTTCTTCTAGGTAGTTTGGCGACAAATAAATACAAAATAATGTTATTACATAAGGCATAGTTAAATTAATTTGTTATTGTAAGAGCAGCACATTCTTTCCAAATACCTACACCGAAATTACTCGAAGATAACATTACAGATGTTTAAGGACCGACGATAGAACGACCGGTATTTGAATGTTGTCGGTTTACTTCTACAGCTCACGGATAAAATCAAAAGCTTCCAGAAGGTGGTTAATTCAAATTCTTAAATTTCTATTATAAAGTAAAATCTATTTTTACTAAAACTTTATTTATATGAAATCTCTTAACTCAGAGAACAATTAGAATTATAATAAGCACACTATATTTCTTATTTTCAGAAAAATATTAAATATATCTCAAAATAATACAAGAGATTAAACTTATAATATATCATCTTTCTTGCTGCTTTCTTCGTCTTCATCTGATGAACCTTTACAGTAAAAGTCAAATTTTCTACCACTTGATCAAGTAAACCGTCACATTCCGACATTTTTTCACTTAAACGTGCGGATTTTTCCGGACATGTCCGGTAAGTAAGGATCCTCCTGTGTTTTCTATCTTGCCCAGGTACAAAATTCGAAACGAAATTGAAAATCAGTATTGCTCAGTTCTTGATGTAACTTAATATGATATGCATGATACCGATTTAATTTAAGAACAAATTTAATTATGCAAAAACATACATAGTGAAAAATAAGAAAGTAATAAACGTTTGTAGTTTCCCAAAATCATGCTAGTTTTTATCAAGGTTTAGGTTAGAAATATGGCAAAGTTTGACACGGAATCATTAAAACAAAGAAGTTATAGATTATTTTTGTTGAAAACACAACTATAAAATGTTTACGAAAAAAACACTATTAAGTTTAGGTATAGAAAATGGTATAGACGTTTTATTAGGAATTACTTAAGAAATTTTAAAATCAAATGTCCCATTTGAAAAAAAATATAATTTCTTCATCATTATTAACAAAAATTCGATATTATAGCTTCATCTTTGATATATTTTTTCGGGATTATAAAATATCTTTTCTTTATGGTTTGTAATTAGTTGTCTATTTTTTTCTTTAATTAAAATTTATAAGGATTTCTCTATGAAGGTCTACAGTATTTCGTCGAAGCAGATATTTTTTAATCATAAAGACTTTCAAGACTTTGAAAAGCTTAAATGTGTCTCAGGAACCGCCAAAGATTTTTTTTTAATCATGATAATTATATTTTTAATTCACATATCATAGTTCTAACCATTAGAAAATAGTTTATTAAAAATAATTTGCGAAACTCGTTATTATTTTAAACTTCATATTTCATCAACCAAACAAAAAAACGGGTGTTTAGTATCAAATTGTATTTATTATAAGTATGTTACATAACGCAGTTGTTATGGATTCGCGTACGATAGATTGCACCAAATTTAAGTATTAATATTATTTATAAAATGAAAAGTTGCTTTATTAAAATAGTTCTTAAAACGATGAAACATCAAATTTATTTTTTCTTAGTTGACTAGAATAGTTTCTGACCAGCAATGTATGATAGAAGAATATCAATAATCTTTAAAGGAATGCTAGTCGTTTTAATAAAAACTTTCCAATGTTGCTTTCTATGATTCATAATGAACTTTCTATTAAATTGCAGACTAAAAGATTTTTAAAAAAATAACTAACACGTTGCAAAAAGTTTAGGAATATTAAAATTGTCAATACTTGTCTTGAACGGTTAACTGCGAGGGGTCAACCACTGACAAAATAGTGTACAGGTATTGCCAAATACTGCCAAAAATTGCGTTTACTGCCATGACTGCAATTAATTAGAATTAGGTACTGCCACTGACTGTTTTGACTGCTTATGATTTTCATTTATTACTTCTGACTGCCAATTGGTGTTACTGACTGCAATAATTAGTATTGTTTGGTGTAGTGAATATATTAAGATTACAGGAACGTTGTTTGGATACCTCATTTCAGAAGCAATTATTGTTGATTCTAAAGCGTAAAAAACAACAACTTTTAAACTTTAAACTTTTATTATTTCAATCGTAATGTAAAAAAAAACAATAAGGTTGCTCCCATTATATGAGTAAGTATGCCTATACAAAAATATAAAAAAATAACTTCAAGTTTCTTCAAAATCTAAAACAAAATTAAATTGTACCTGAAATTCATATTAAACGTTTGAATTGTTTAAACTGTTTTATTATTATTAACCTATCAGTTCTTTTAATAGAAAATGGATTATTTCCTAAAAGTTGAATAGATCCATGATATATATATTTGTTCTCCACTTCCTGAATGTCATCATTCTTTGGCCACACTAATGTGTCCAAATCTTCTTGAAGAAATTTATTAGTGCATGATTGGTTTTCGCTTAGTGCCAAAACTTGTTCTATATACCATTTGGCATCATAAAAAATTGCATAGTACGCTTCCTTAATGGGATATATTTTATGGATATATTGAGATGTAGGATCGTCCGGTTCGTCTTCAAGACTTGTGCCAATCATATTCATGTCGTCGTAACTAGTGTCATTAATCTCATCCGATTGTGTTGTGTTGTCACTATCTCTATCCGTATCTAGAAATCTGTTTTTTGATTTTCTATGGATCTTTATGTTTTTGTTTTTTGTAGATTTAGAATTTGCATTTTTTTTGTGTCTTGAATGACTTTTTATCCCGTGTGTAATTTCACTCTTAGTTGAGTAATGAGTATTCATTCCTCTAACTCTCAAAATCCTATCGTTTGAAAGTTCTTTTTTCTTTTCACTAAAGAACCAACTCAATGAAGACTTTCGGATAGTTTCAGTTTTACCGTTTTTTTGATGCGACTAACAATTTTTGCTTTTTGTGTAGCTTTTTGATCAGTATGTGTTCGCGTATCTAAAGTACTCGGGACATTTGATTAATCTCCTCTTTTTCTTTTAGGGATTGAAATTTTCCGGTTAGTTTTGGCTACACAAGTGCATGCAAGTTTACGCTTTGTCTGATTCTTTGTAGTTTTAGGTCTTAACATTAAATAACATTTTTCAATAAGAGCCGTTAATTGCATTTTATACCCTGATGGTGTTTTGTAAAGCTTTATATTTTTGTTGTAAATTTCATAAATTTCTGTAAATTTATTTGGTTCTAAAATATTTGATAAATCTTTTGTCAAGTCTATCATTTTTTTTTCATGAGAGAAACAGATTAAATTTTATCAAACCTACTATAAGTAAGCAATTTTTTTAAACCTTCTGGTATATGAAATTCGGCAATGTTTTTATGTTTGGATGAGTTGAAACCATCTCAGTAACATCTTGCTTGTCTGCTTATGCATCCATTTCTAACTCCATAAGAAGATGAATATGGATATAATCAGAGCTGGGCAGTAGTTAACTACAAAGTAGTTAAGCTACTAATCTAACTACTTTTTTGTTGACGATAGTTGTATTCTATATATTCAAGTTACTTTAATTCAATAATGTAACTGTAGTTGGAATAAATTACTTTTTTCGTGTAATCGTATTTAAAAAGTAGTTAGCTACTTTATTTTAACTACAAAAATAGTTAAACTACTTTGTTAATAGCTTAACTACTTTACTAGTAATTAAACTACTTTATTAGCGGCTTCAATTACATGCAATTATTCAGCTTCCATTGCAGTTTCGCAGATTAAAACGTGTCCTTCAAGTGATGAACGGTAACGCAGAAGTAAACATGAATGTAGACTCTCAAAATTTTTTTATAAATGCAGCAAACCTAATTTGTTTCGAAATGTTAAATGCCACTGATCTAAACGTAAACAAAGTATTACTTCAACAAAATGAAAGTTTTTTTGATTTTGATGAACCTGGTTTGTCTAAAAAGTTATACATTTCTTCTGATACTGAGAATGAACATGCTCACAAAACCAGATGATAGAACTGGAATTGTTAAAACACTTGGAAGATAACAAAAATCATATATCTATGTAAGATGATTATAAGATTATTAAAAAAATGTTCATTAGATATAGTACAATTTTACCTTCATCAGCTGCTGTCGAGCGATTATTTTCGTTTTTCATTAATAAATTCGCTCAAAAGAAATGCTGATGTTCTTTTTGAATAGTTACTTTTATGAAAAGGAAATAAATATTGAATATCACAATGAGGATATTACTTTAAGTTCTGTTTTTTTAAAGGTTTATTTTAATATTTTTTTTTTTTTTTGAGAATTTGAAATAAAATAGATATACATGATAGTAGAATAATAGTACTTACGTTAAAATTGTTTTACTGTTTTCGTGTGAGCATGATTGATTTACTTTGTCTTCTTTAATGTAATAATAATTCAGTGTCTATAGGTACTTATGTTTATATGACTGAAAGTGGTATAACATAAATCGTCTCAGAACTACATTTTCTACAAGTAGTTGAAAAAAATAACTTATATTTTAGAATACAATTCTTGAGTAGTTAGTAACCTAACTACTTTTCGATTTACAGTAGTTAGTAGTTAGTAACTTACACTACTTTTAAAAATTAGTAACTTTAGTTAGTAGTTAACTACTTTTACAAAGTAACTTGCCCAGCTCTGGATATAATAATACTATATACAATTAATCAAAATTACTACAGTATTCATTTAAGACATTAATGAATCGAATATAAACATTGCAAAAAAAACGAGCCCGCAAGTTCACAAAAAAATGAAATGATAATAGTCACAGTCACACTATTTTAATGTCACTTCTAAGTCATCACCCTGTATATTTATCTTACATGTATTTTATTGAAAATAGGGCTTGTTGGATCCCAAGTGATTGCTGAACTTTCCTAATTTATAACCACTGAAAAATCAAAGTTAAAGAATTTCGTTTCCTAAACTTATTTTCTCGGAAAAAGACAATCGGGTTTTATAAATGAATAAAGAAACTGCTTATGAGTAAGTAATACCCAAAGTCATAACTTTGAGTACTACGTGACAAAAACAGAAACAATTACATTGCATTTGAACTGATAAATTAATCCTCCCTGTGCGCTGTGTACAAAGTAATAATATTAAAGACAGCAAAGAAGAATATTCAATTTAGCCAACACATGATGTAAAAGTACCGGGTGCGGGGTGCATCTCTCGGCGCATGAAATGTATGCGTATTTGTACTTTCATAAATTATTATTACGTATACTAAATTTTGATTATAATACGAAATTTTACTTGACTTCACTACTTTCACAGCCTTTATTTCATGTCCACTAACGCATAAACCATCACATAGAGCGCAAGTAGCAACTGCCGAGTGCCGGCTCTCGAAAAATTGAAATAATCTATGACACCGTACTACACAGACCTAGAATTACTCTATCATTTAATGACTCCCAATTTACTGCCACAGAATGCCTATGACTACCACTTACTGCAATGATTGCCATAGACTGCCATTGACTGCTAGCAATTTGTACAGGTATTGCCACCAGTGGTTGACCCCTCGGTTAACTGTTTTATATTAAAATCATGACCGTGTCCTACCAGCAAACGTTAAAATATGGCTAAAACAAGAAATGTGGATCATAATTTACTTCTTTAGTGTCCTATAAAATAGCGGTCATGGTCACCTTCATTAAGGTCTTGTAGGACCTCCAATCCCTAATTTTTAGTTTTTAATAAATACAAATGAAATGAATGTATTTTCGCTTATAAACAAATTGTAGTTGTTTTTTACAAAAATGTATGTTTTTTTTTTTAATTTTAATAATAAAGTAGACACTAACACTGATTGTCTTACTCTTAACAGCAATTGTGGATTCTTTGATAACTAAAACAATACTTTCCTACTGCAATAAAAATTAATATTTTGCTCAAATTTGCTTAAGAGAGTGGAATTCAAACATCTAAAAAAAACTAAAATGAATTCAAACGACATCCTTGCTATTTAATATTTTAACCTTGTACGGCTGAATTATTTCTAAATTTAAATTATGTATCACTTTATCTGATCATAGTTCTTTACGTGTGAATTTTGTTCTGAAACTTTTCGATCATGCTTTGTATATTTAATCTGTCTCAATAGCAATTTCATGTAATTTGTTAATTGTGGTTATGCTGTACGATTATGATAAATCCGCTATTTGCAAAAACTTTAAAACATCCATTTATTGACATCGTCCGTGATGACGTCAATATACTACCCTTTGTCGTTTCGTTAATATTTTGCGACACCAGTTCTATTTATTTTTATTAAATATCTGCGTAAGCAATTTTTTTCTTTAACGTGTAATATTCGTATCAAGTGACTTAATAAAATAATATGATACAATGAATTTGGAATTGTTGAATCAAACCCTAATTCCCAACGTTTTTACATGCAGTCAACAGGTATATAAAATTTAATATTTGAACACCAGGATTATTTTTCACGCGTTATATTATTCATCTGAATAAAAACATTACTAGGTAATAATCTAATTACTTGTGATAATGAGATAACTGCATTTTCGGTGTTCTTCTTGTTTTTATTTTTTAATTTATATTGCTTAAACGGAAAATAATATCCAAACATAAAAACCAACTAAAATAGTCTTATAATTTCTCATATTATAAATTCTTAGTATTTAGCATTTTTAGGTAGCATCTATATCAATTTCAAAGCACATCGTCGCGATCACCTTGGTCATTATCATTTAGAATTTCATCTAGGCTTTCGTATTTGGTTGTTTCTTCAGAATTCTCTCCTCTTTTTCTCTATTAAATTTAATGTTTAAATTCTTTTATTTTATGTTTCGTTATTGTTTTTCGATTAAATTGTACGACAATTTTTTATAGTTGTTAGTTTCTATAAAATACAATCCACATTTTCTCTAGTTACTCTCATATTGCTTTTAATAAAATTACATTATTTTTGTTCCAAAGTATGCCTGAAAGAAGAATGTTTTTTGCTTTTAAAAGTTATCATTTCATTATCTATTTCTTTGGAAATCATTGATTCCTCATTGGAGCCCAAGGTTGTTATATAGATACCTTTAGTTTTATGTTTGCATTCAGATTTTTCTACTTTTCTCTGAAAACTGAGTTTCCTTGCTTTCTTTAACATTCGTATTCGTAATGATGATTTTGTATTAGCAAGTTCAGACTATTGCAGAGGATCAAACAGCATAATCCGACTGGAGCACATGCTTTTAAAGAATTTAGTATGTGCTTATTTTTGGTTTAAATTCACAAACACGTGCAAATGTTCAGTACTGCAACTTAACAGATGACCAAGATAATAGTAAGCAGCAGGTTTGCGCTGCTATTGGTTTGAGTTTCCTTTATACCAACTGTATAAATTAAACAAAGTAAAATAATATAAGGACTACAACGCATTTATTATAAATTCGGCCATGACAAATCGAAAGTTTCATACTCAAAACTTGTCGAGGGACCCCTGAGTGAAAACACTACATAAATGCATAATAGAAAAATTACACATTTAACTTTGATGTCTTGAATGGTAAATGGTGACGTAAAAATCAAATATAAATAAAACATTTTGTTGAAGAAGTATTTATTGAAATTATAACTTTTGTTTTAAAATATAAAAAAGAAAAGAAAAGCAATCAACAGTTTCTATACAATAACACATAATGCCGGCTATAAAATTGGGATCTGTTTTTTTTTAACCTGAAATTGTCGTATCCTTGATTAAACATTGGTTTCAGCTGCTCATTTGTGAATAATTTAATAAGTTGCTCCTGTATTGGTATCTATTGATCTGTATTTGTGCTCTTAGATTGACTACTTGCAAAAGGGCTCAACACCCACTCGGGAATATCCAATTAAAGAATGTCTTCAAATGTTGTGTTGACAATAAGCAAACATATCCTCATCTCTATTTTGCAATTTTGAAAGTTTTGTTTGTACAGCAAAAGTGTTGCAACAAACGCAGATATTACGCTTTTAGCTTTAATTAAATTTATTGTGCCACCTTCTAGTCTCAAATTAGTCTCGTTAAAAATCTGTCAAATAAATCAGTCATATAAGTAATATCATTTTTTGAGATAATTAAATTGTGCCGCAAATCATTGCCTTGACTCTCCAGGAATTCCAACACTGAATCAAAGAGCGAATAGACGTGATCCAAACATTCACTTTTAGATAACCAACGTACTTTTATATTAAGTAGTAAACGATTATAGTCATCATCATTTTCCAAACAAAGTTGAGCAAATAATCTCTCATTTAAGGCATACCTTTTTAAATTATTAACTGCTCTAATGGCATAATGTAGTGATTCGTGCAAACGTTCACTAAGGTTTTTTGCGACCAAATCATGTCGATGAATGTACTGATATCACATTTGGTATAGCTTGTTTTAAATATGCCAGAAAGCCTCGGGTCGTTCTACCATTGCCAGAGCACCGTCAGTAGCAACTGAAATGATATTATTCGAGGGTATAGCTTTTACATCAAAAAATCTTTTTAATTTAGTAAATAACGTTTCACCTTTTGTATCAGTTTCCAAAAAATAACAATTTTTGGGAAAATGTTTCTTCTTTTACAAATCTTACATAAGTTAAAAGTAAAGTTGCGTTTCCTGGTAATGTCAAGCTGTATAAAGAATTCAGATATGTTTAAATAGTCACTTAAAGAGTTTTCTACACACTGAATCATTTTGTCGATTCTTCTTCGTACAGTATTATTACTCAGTGGAATTCTTTTGATAATATCGTACAACACGGTGCGTATTACCCGGTATTACCTCACTAGTAGCTAGTTGAATAAGTTCTTCGCCAATAGTGTGCGGCTTTCCGAACTTCGCAGTTATTAAAGAAATATTATGAGAAGCACGCAGCTCATCGTCCTCTCTTTTAAATGTTGCCCCTATGTCTGCAATGTCTGTGTTTTCAAATTTTTTTTTTTTTGATTGTTTGAAAAAACGTTAAAATCCTTATCCTTTTTGTCATTATAGATTTTTATTAAATGCTCCATAAACTTAGGTTTTGTTGAATCGTTTGACATTGTTTTAGTACATAGAGGACACATAGGTAAAGTGTGCATTTTTATTCGACTCGCTCATACTGTTATCTGAAAAAAAGACACCAAAAAAAAGGAAAATATGTATATATCAAAATTTTTATTTGTAACAAACCACTGTTAATTATAATATTTTTTTTAATGGAATGCTGCAATGTAACGCTCTTTTCAATTAATTATTTGAGATGTAAGGATAAAATTTCATGTAAATGCCACATATTATGTAGGTACTCATTATGTACCAATTAATTTTTCAAGAAAAATAAATAATTCAAAAATTAATTAAAATATAATACAGTAACATACACTAATTCCAAACATTTTCAGATTTGTTTATTGGCGAAAGTAAAAAAAAAATAACAAAAATATAAAATAGTAAGCTATTACTTTTAGGTTGCATTATATTAAATTATAAAACCTAATATGTCTAACTTCTTTTACAGAATCATTAATAATATATTCTTTAGAAACACTTGTGTTAGAAAAACTTACGATCCCTTCTTAAGTTTTGAATTAAAAAAAATCCTTAATGAATGTTAACGGATTACTATACTGATAACTGTGATATATATTATATACTATAATACGGAACTAAATTGTTGGTTATATCCTATAATTCATATTATAGACTCGTTCCTGTTTAAACCTGTATAGATTGGCTTGACTCACCGCGATGCCTGTTATTACTTGTTTTTTATGCACCTGTCTATATTTTAGTAAAAATCGCTAATAACTTATTCGTTGTTATTTATTTGAACTTCCATATTAATAAAAATGTGACACAATTTTTTTAATTCTATATTAAATCTTGCGCGGACCTCCTGAATGATCCCGGAGACTAATGGGGGTTCGTAGGGACTACTTTGGGAATCCACTGATCTATAAAATAACTAAATCACAATCAAATAATTAGAATGCTAAAAAATAAATGCATTGATGATTTGACGAATATACATTATCACAATGTAGATTTATCGAGGATATTGACACCTACATATACTGGATACCTAGAAATGAAGTAAAAATCGGCCATTTGCTGAGTAGACGAAATACTATGTGATTGGTTAACAACATATAATAATAGTTACCACCTTGTGAGTATTTCACAAACTACGATTAACTACATATAACGAGTGATCGAGATTATTTACAAGCCACGTGACTTGTTTGTTGGCATTTTAAGAGGGATATGTACTGCGTTATCTATACAACAGGGTCACGTGGTTTGAGAACAATCTCGATCTTACTATTGTATATATACTTCATGAGCCCCATCTTTGTACACCTTCATGAAAATTAGAAGGGATGTTGTAAAATCATCTGAGAATCTTCATTCCATGATAATTGTACTTCCATCTACAATTCGTTGAACCATGCAAGGCTTGCAATTATATACTTACATATATTACTTGAGTTATTTAATATTAATTACGTCGTTCTTATCTCATGGTCCATATCATGATGCAAGCAAAACTGTATGATTTGGACTAATTTCGTTAGCGTAGAGCAAGTTTGCACGTGGGCTTCAATTGTAATTATATCTGACGATGTTCGTATTGATGTTTCTCTACAAAGTTTTGTATATCGCTAAGTTGTCATAATATTCAAACTACCGATAAGTGATAACCAAACTATTAAAAATCTCTTAAAACAAAATTGTATCGAAAAAGAATTATTTCAGTATACAATATATTAGTAGTGTTTGTACAATTACAATTGATCCCAACTCCATGGCGGCAAATTATTTCTAATATCACAAATGTTTAGAATTTACTAATGTGTATTGCAAATAATCCATTTACTAGTATTTAATTCATATATAATCGTTGTTTAATTAAAGACTGGATTTTAGTATTCAGTAACGTTTTAACACATTTAAGTAAACGTAACATTTTATAAAGATTACCCAAAGGACTTCGATCTACTTACACTTTGAAGTAGTAAATTTCACACTAGCTAATGCATACAAGAGAGAATACGATCGTGACACTTAACAAGAAGAAAGAATAATGCAGTAATACAACTACTTTAGAAAATACTTTTAAACATACTAAAATACAGTTTTAAATTATTATTGTTTTTATTGTACTACGTGACAGTATAAAACATATTAAAATCTTTTTTTTTTCTACAGACACTACAGCTGAAAATGAGTTCATGGGAGAATCTCATTGTAATTCGCACTTTGACATTTCACAAGGGAATAGTGAAAAAGAAGAAAATGTCATAGAATTTAATTCGATAGATGTTAATAATGGAACTAACCATAAGATCAATAAAACTTCGAATCATCTAAAAAAACTTAGTGTCAGTTCGGGAAAGGGGGCATGTCGGGGGAGGCCTCGTAAAGCCTTCGTAGCAATGTATCATAGTCAAATCAGCGGTGACAAAAACGCAATCAAAATAAGGATAAAGAAGAGTGATCTGTCTGCACAAGTATGTTTATGTACATTTTTTGTATTAGTCTTATTTTAATATTTTTTTTAGCTGCCACCTACAAAGAAGAAAAGTGGTAGACGAAAAAAGCATAAGATTAGTTCTGACACTGATACGTCTGATTATGAAAGCCGAAAAAAGGAAAAGCGCAGCAAGCCAACAGTGGTAGAGACAGAATCAGATGTTACCAGCACGGAGAACATAACCGAAGAAGAAAGTAAATGGGCCACCATACCCTATACTGTACTGCATCGAATATTTCAAATACTTTGTATGCAAGAAGGTTGTTTACCTTCTCTCGTAACTTTGTGTAAAGTTTGTAAACACTGGAGAAATGTTGCGTTATCGCCCCTTCTTTGGCACAGTGTAGATTTAAATTATGTACAGGAGAAACTACGTACAGATCTAAAACTACACTGGTTAATTCAGAATCGTCTAATGGCGTGTCGAGATCTAAATTTAGGTAAACTAAAACATTTGGTTGTATAGTATCATAATTTACTATTCTTATAGCTGAATGGAAAGTAAACAACATCCAGTTAGCTTTAGAAGCATTAAGCGAACATTGTCCGGAATTAAGAGGACTCAATCTTAGTGGGTGGAAGGGTTTAAACGCCGATCATCTTAAGTATTTAACTACTGAGTTCTTGCAGTTGGAGAGATTAGATTTGTCTTCTATTAATGTTAGTTTTAAGAATATTTATGAACTAAAATAATATGAATCTATTTTCAGAATACATCGGCTATTAATGCACAACCTCTTGTTAGCTTAGCACAGTCAATGGGAAGTAGACTTACTCATTTAGTATTGGCTAATAACAAGTTAGTGGGATTCACTCAAGTCATTACAGCTATTGCTGTAAGTACTTTAACAATTATTTGATTTTAATCAATTGTCACAATGTGAATAAAATCTGTTTTTAGACCAACTGTCCAAATTTACAATTATTAGATATATCTAATATAAGAACGTTTGCTCATAACACTGCTCTATTACACGTTGAAAAACTACAATCAGGATGTCCAAAACTGAAGGTGTTGCGCATAACTAATAGTCAAATTTGGCTCGCTCCAGTCAGTCTGTCAAATCAAGTAAGTATCGTAGTTAGGTCAACTTCGAAATCGCTAGCGTTTTTAATTGCAGGTAGCTTCGCCAGGTTTTCCTATGCTAGAAGAACTTTCTTTAGCTGGCGTTGAAGGTTGCCAGCTTACTTCACGTTCCATTAACGACGAAAGTATTGAACGTATTTTGAAAACCAGTACCAAGCTTCGTTTATTGGATGTGAGAGGTTGTGGTCGTCTTTCAGATTCTGGATTGGTACGAGTTCCTGCTTGGGATCTGGAACATTTGTTTTTAAGTGGTATGTAGTTTTGTAATTTTAAATTTTCACAAATGTTTGAAAGGAAGCAATGGGTGCATATAGGTGGACTCGGCGGCTGGTAACAGGTGATAAAATGCGTAAGCGGCTTCGTTAAAATTACATTAGATAATAAATAAAGTCTGATTTTTCCTAAAGTATGTAGCTTTTACACAAAATGCATTTCCTTAATCGTTTAACTACGAGATATATATATATCACAAAACAGTCTAGCGAAACGCAAAGTTTTCAAGTATAGCTCGTACAGTTTGTGTGATATATCTGTAATATAGATATGTATAGATGTGTTTTGAGAAATATTTTTTGGATATTGAAAAAAATGATTTTAACATTTATTGTTTTTTTCGCAGAAAAAATCAACTCTATATAATCGTTATTAAAACATTTTAAAAGTTGTCTAACAATCATACATTTGTTAGTCATGTTTAGTTTAGTTAAACATGAGCTACACGATATCTATAATAATTTATAATAAAAATCAAGCATCATCAAGTGACGACACCCGTACCCAGCTTAAAACATTTGATCGCTTATAGACAACAGCTGTAGTTAAAGGGTTAAAATCTTACTTTAAAAAAATAACTGTCATATAGAGGCGTTGAGAACTTAAACGAAAAACATTTATGCTGAGTAACTCAAATAGCACATTACTCGGCCTCGAGTTCACCTAATGGAATCCATGACTTATACAGGTCAACTACTACCTGATTATTTTTATCTAAGCATAAGGCAAATATTTTGATTTGAAATGTCTACGTGCTACTATACTTTAAAGAGCGAAGCGCTGAAACAATAAAGTTAGCTAGATTTTTTTTTAAAATGACATCAAAATGCTAAGTTACTTTAGTGCGGTATCGTTTCTAAGAATTTCGTTTGAATTCATTTGAGACAACTAGACATTAAAAAGGATTTTCGTCTAAAATTTCTCGTGATGGTACTAAATGCAATTGAAAAATCTCGCAATTTTCTCTTAAATTTGAAAGAGTCGGTACACTAATATTTTCCTGCTGTTTTCTGTTTGCTGCCAACACCGCAAATGTCAATATTCGTTCCTTAGTGTAGTTAAGTAATTGGCGAAAAAAGCTCTAGGGTGGCAAAATGAAAACTAGAAATCCACGTGTCTAAAGTGTTCAAAGTCAATTATTATATTAGAACTAGAACGAGTATGCGACAGGTCGAAAAGTCATTTAAACAATATTGAAATCCATTTAAAATTAAGGTTAATGTCAAATTTGACAGATTTAGTAATAAATATAGTACCGTGCGGCCTCGCATCGCATTAACGTTCGTTATGCTATGATGTACTTTTGACCCTTCTTACGTAAATTACTATTGTATTCTGCTTATCTTATCCTTAGTGCTTAGTACGTACAGTGTATGCAGGAATAGGTAGAGTAATGGTAGCCATGATTAAGAAGTAGTTTTTAAATTAAATTCGAGTTTCATCACCACCAAAGGTAAACAGCAATCAAACAAGCCCAATTTGTGTGATATTCTACTGGTAAGCCAACGTATTAGCCATCAGATAACAATAAAAATCCAGTTCTAATTGATTTCTTTATACTAAAAAGTATATCATCCAACTACATTAGTATTGAAGACAAATATGAGCTGTCAAATCACTCTCCGATTGTATTGACGATACGCGAGACAACCGCCAATAAATCACATCTATCATCACACTGACAAATAAACAAACAGATTGAAATGGAAGTAGAGCAGACGTTTAAGAAAGTATAAAATTAAATGTTCCATTAAAAACAATTGAACTGAATTACTCATTTTTTACTTCTTACAAATGGCATCGTTTATGAATATGGAGATGGTGGGAAAGGCGAAACACCAACCAAACGAATTGGCACCCTACTGGAAAAACAAGAGTTTCCAAGGAAATGGAAAGCCGGCAACCTACTCCTAATAGACAAGGGCAAGAACTCATTCAGCGATTCGAATTCTTACAGGCTACTATACCCGTTTAACAGCTAGGCGTAAGCACACGAGCACCTGTTGTTAGCATGACTACGAAGAAACATTGAAGACTTGGGGGGCCTATCAGCCCAACAATACTGGTTCACGAAGGGCAAATCATAAATGAACGCAATATAATCGGCCGACCGGTGGGCAAGAGAGATTCACGAGGACATCAAGAGAACTAGGCGATTATGTGTCATGGTCACGCTAGACGTTAAGAATGCGTCCAACTCTAAAATAGGGGATGATTATAAAGACATTACAAGAAAATAATATAGAGCAATATATAGTCAATATGATCGGATCATACCTAGAAAACAGAAACCTAATTCTACAAGGTCAAGATAGCACAAAGACAATACAGGTGACCTGCGGGGTGTCACAAGGATCTGTACTGGGGCCGACTCTTTGGAATATTGCGTTTGACGGCTTACTAGAAGTCAATCTAGGAGAACGGACACAATTAGTAGTAGGGCGGAAGACGAGCTCGTGGTAAAGACGAACAGGGCATTCTGCGTCATTGACGTGTGACTTAAAACGATGGAACTAGAACTTTTTTATGAATAATGACTCATTTCTAGCCAAGAGAAGAGCTGCAGCAACACTAAATGATCCAGCTCACCTCCTACAAAACCTGAGCAAAAAGGGACAAAAAATAATACACCAGGGATAAATTATCCAAGATAAATTAAAGAGCTTGTCTCAACGAAACACAAAGTACAATAAAAATGGCAACCAACTAGGGCAATTATAAGCGACTAAACCAGTAAATCCAAGCTGTTAAAGCTGAAACATTATCTGAATTTGTGAGGGTTTCTCTCGAATACGATCAAGACAATAAATTGGCAACAAAACCAGAACCCGCCTATTCGTATCTCAGCACTATGTATCTTCCAACCTCGCCCTGCTTATATTTTTTTACATATTACTCGCACAATTCAGAGTAAGATAATTAAGTTAAATGATACTAAGTTTAGGCACATAAACTTCAAGAAAATTCAATTATATCTAAAGAAGAAATTGTAAATAAAATGCTTCGATCTATCTACAGGGCTCATCTTAATACCGAGATAATATAAGGCAATATAAAGCGTATCAATTTTTTTAATATTTTAACCCCAATCGTAACTGATATTAACAACGCCATCTATATTTACTTTTCAACCCGAATACGAACCTATCAGAACAAAGTATTTCTCTATTTCGACATAAGAATTAGCAATTTTCACACTAAAATCCGTGTAAGAATTAGCATTCTTACATGAATTTTAGTAAGTTTTTTCAAAATTAGTATTTCTGCATCGTAAGTTGACGTTACATGGAAAAGAAATCAGAATTATTGTAATTTAACAATTAAAATTCAAATGTTGATAAGATAAAATAAAGAAAAAGTTATTTACTTATAAAGGTATAGAGAAATTTTTTTATGAGATTTTAGGTTTACAACTTTGATAAAATACTAAAGTTTTCCGATGTTGTTTGAAAATTAAAATTATACGAAAAATATTAAAATTGAATCAAAATAGAGAAAACACACGTCATAGAATATGTTTCAATCAATCTACCGTTTCGTGAACTTGCCGCTGCGCGGCTCGTGTAAGAAATCCGGTCTCGTGATTGAAGCGCGTTCATTCTGTAACTTCTGTTTTAATACACTATTCTAGCACCTTCAACATTCCATGGTACATAAAAATGATTAAATTAAACGGTTCGCAAAAACACGAAACAAGACTATATATACATGATCGTGAGAATGTCGACTTGCTTAGATTTAAGACTTTAGACTTGGATTTAACTAATAATTATTCAAACTAAATATCTACGTAAAAATTAAGTTTGGTCTTCTTTGGAAAATAGAAGTTCGTTCCTTTTCAATGTGATTTCCTTTAGTATAGGATTCCATGAAGAATTTTCGACAGTTCTATAGTTTTTTTTTACTTAATTCTGTGGTCTAGTAGTTTGTCCACAATCAATTGAAGCTAGTACTTATTGGGCACTTTTGTGACCTACATAATTCATTTCAGCTAAATAATTTGTAAATGTGGCATAAAAGACATATGCTATTGGAAAATTTTATATGTTTTGAAATATCTTTCTTATTTAGTGTTTACGATTGTATTTTTTTAGCTTGTTATGTAACGCGCATTCAAAATTCTGGATTGGAACTTATTGTACAAAAATGGAGTCATAGTTTATTGGAAGTGGATTTAGCTTGGTCTACTGCTACTTCATCTTTGGATGCTGCAGTATTTGCGCTGGCTGAAAAAGGTGCTGGTTCTCCTTTAAGGTAAGTCAAATGATATACATAAATACCCAAAAGATTAACTAAACATTCTAGGACGTTAAACTTGTGTGGTTCTTCGGTTAGTTTAGAACCAGTTAAAGCGGTACTTATAAAATGTCCTAAACTGCAGTCCATTAATTTACAATCGTGCCGTGCATTACCTAGAGGTATGAAACGTTTATACATAGGTGAAGCTATAAGTGATCTAAGGCAAAGTCTACAAGTATCACCATCACGTGACAGTGACAAAGTGGTTACAGAACAAACATTTGACAAGTGTTTCACTGATTAGCAATGAACTATATTTTAAACGTTAGCTTCTTAATGTTGATTAAAAAATTTCAAAGCCGGATTGGTGGATTAGAAAAGAAAATGAAATTAGATATAGATCAATTGTTACGTCTTTATTACACTTTTAACACCAAGGTTAAATAAAATACCAACCTTATAAATTTGATCGGGTAAATGACATTTCTAATCAAAAGTAACCACAAATAACCAAAAGTGCAAGATTATTTTAAAAAAATATTGTGAAGTACCTGTAATTCTACGTACTAAGTATATTTAAATAGTGTACACCAAAATTTGCAAAATAAAATGAAATGTTTTATTTAAATTTATATTTGTTTCAAATTAATTATTAATGGAAAGTATGAGTGAAATGCATGTTAAAGATAATTGTTTTACAGAATTTTTCATCTTATAATTGTTTATGTTGTATAATTGTTGCTTTAGTGAAGGGCAGTAGGTAGAACAACAAAAATAAATCTTGCAAAATGCGATTTTTTACATTAAATTCTTAAAATATAAAATATAAATGTGTTCTAACTACTGTTATTAATGGAGCATTTACATAAAAGTTTTTATGTGTTAACGGAAGTTGGCTCAAGTCGTAATCAGTATATGTATATCAATTTATCCTAGACAATTGCAATAACGATTTTATAGTCAAAAAAACACAAACAAAATAATTTCGTAGGGAGATCGAAATTGTGCAATTCGTAGTACAAATTTTTGAAATTGTTCTTTGTAAAACAAAGGTGCCATGTATATTTCGTTAGACAATAATATAAAACCCTAAATTATTGGTTAAAATCGCGAAACCGCCACTAGGTCAATTGAATAATTCAATTAAATACAGTGCACTAGTTGCACCCCATTACTGATTTCGATTCGAGTAACTTCAGAACTCCACTGCACTTTAATAAACATTTTCCAGTTATATAGAGTTTTAAAAATAGTAATGTTATATAAAGTTTGTAGTTATATAGAGGAATTAAACTTATTTATAATTTGTTTTTATCTATTTAATGTATTGTAGATAGTTTTAAAATGATATTGGAAATAATTAATGTTACTGGCCAATATTTAATTGTAAAAAATCTTTTATCTTTTTGAAAATATATTATATGGCCTTATGGTAAGATCTATAGCAGTATTGTGTGGATTTGCGTAATTACAATAAACAGCATACTGCTATGTTTAAAACTAGAACTGTAAATTTTTGTAGGGCACTATAACAGGAACAATTTGTACATAAAATGTCTAATAATTTAATAAATCTGTCTTTTCTTTTTATATTGTCTATTTAAATGCTCGCATCTTTCTTCACAATATAACTAAAAATAATTATCTTTGGATAAAAGATTTTTTTAGATCGAAATATGAAGAAAGAAGTTGAGTTAAGATTTAGAAATGTTGAGAAGTTTTTGCATTAATTTTATCACAAATTTTTCATGAATGTAAAATTAAATTTTTCCAAAATCAGAATTTTAGTTTTTTTCTATTTCAGCGTTCAATAAATACATTGCGGTAACTTTTCTATTCCCAACTACTTATATTTAAAAAACGAATATTAAACCAACAAAATTTCACATATCAAAAAGCTTGTTCAATCATTATGTGTTAAAAACTGACTTAATAACACGTATGACAGGTAAATTTGTTACAAAATTGAGGTATTTACAACTCAAAAGCCCCAAGGACTAGAAATGTTAGATCTACAAGGATCACTTTTAAGCGGAATCATAAATGTTGTCTTGTAATTGCTGTCTGCGAAATAAAATTAAGAAAAGTAAGTCCAAAAAATTCGACCAGACCGGTCCAAACGCAGATCATTTTGTAAATTACCTTTTAATCAATATTTTGCATGATAAATGTAAATACAAAATCTGAAACAAATATATTTGTAGGTAAGTAATTCATAATTAAAAAGTAATTTTAAAAAATATACTTTGCTTATCAAAACTTTATTATAAATACTACATTTGACTAACAGGTTCTATATTTAAAAGATATAATCCATTTTCTAAAACAGTTTTGATACAAGACGCCAAATGTATTCGTGCATGAAGTGTAGCAAACAGATGATTTCTGGGTTCCTAAAAAGCAAAAATTATTTTTACCCATTCTAGTAAAACATTCATATACCGTTAATATTCGTACTCTCTGGTAATAAACACTGAATGTTAAACACATAGATGTTAGAGCATGACATAAATTGTGAATTTTAATATTATTTTCCAAAATATCTTTAATACAACTTTGAACTACTGAAGGAAATTGTAGTAAATACACGTATAACAGCTCCCACTCTTCCTAAAACACAAAATTACTTTTTATGTGGTATAATTTATAGAAATAATTTACAGGATGTGTTAAAAGCGTAAAATCGGTTTCTTCGTAATTCGGCAAAGGAGGATATATTTTAGACTTCACTTTGTTTTCAAATTCCTTAAGTAACGTAGAAAGGCGAGCGCAGTTATATAAAATAAATGAGGCTCCTATAATTTCTATGTCTATAAAAATTCAACTTAATTTACTTATTACCTTTGGTACACGACGCAGGGTCATTTACTTTACACACGACGGGGCGATTTATTTTGATTTGCAGTAATTCAATACTTACTGCAGCGCTTCCCAGTTTATTAAACATGTCTTGCCATCCTGGATTCGATATGATTCGTAAGCCATATTTGTGTTCAGCCATTAATCTCATATCAATTGAACGTTTCCTATATTTGAATTACAATAAAATACATTCGAACTAATAGTTTTACAAGTTAAAAAAAATATTAAAGGCGGGTTGCACAAAGCAAATCAAAAATGTAGCAACTGATTATTTCTGAAATCAATTGTTACATCACCAATAAACGTGGTTTCATTGGATATGTATGTTTTGAAAAATAATCAGTTGTTACATTTTGGATTTGCTTTGTGCAACCCGCCTTAAGAGTTTTAATAACACTTTTTATAGTTTCTGGTACAGCTTGAATAAAAATCGAAAATTTTAAAGTAAGCACTAAAACTAATGAAAATATGTTGTGCCAAAGATCTATCACAATTTTAATGGTAGTTTTTAATAATTCTATAAAAATTTTATGCTTTAAAAACATTCTTGCAAAACGTCCAGACTTTCCATTTTTTTAAAAACTTGAAAGGAACTCCTCAAAAATAGAAATATTCAACGAATTTTAATTTTAATTCTTTAGAGGAAAAGATGGCCATGCTGGATTCGCGAAGTTAGCACTTTTATTCAATTTCAATTTTTTAACATAAAGGTTGCTGATTTTTGTTTCAACTTATAACAAGAACTGTGGGACTATTAGAACTGTTAGTACTTTCTTAAATTGTATAGAATGTCGTAGTAATCTGAGACACATTTGATACACTTAATTTTTACTAAGAAGCTAGAAATGTGTCATACGAGAATGAATGTCCGTTAATATTGCCTCAATACTACTGTGTGTTAATCAGTAATGTGGTGGGAGTGAATACATACAAACTGACTTCACTTGCAGGAAAATTGGAAGAGGTTTTTAAATGACATTCAAATTTTACAAATGGGTTTTATATACGTAATTTAAAAAAAACTGCAATTGTGAGGTACAAGTCTATTATTATGACTTGTATCTACCATAATATTCAATAGTTTCATATTTAACATAATTAGGTATCAGGGAATTACACACCTAACAAGCACGTACAAATTTAATCTTATGTATAATTACCTGAATACTATAGCATGATTGTTTACTTACTTATAAAACTCTTCAGCTAAAACCTCTGTATTTTTATCATCACTAACACATTGCACAGGAGCACATAATACAACTTTTCCTTCCTTATTATTATTTGATTTATATGTTAAGTAAATGTCAACATCTTTTAAAGCACTGCTATTATTACAATTATTAAATTTTAATAATCGTATTATAACATCTCTTATTAAAACAAGTCTTAACTGAGTCACACTTATATTTGTTAAACTACCATAATCGATGGTTACACGTATATTTGCATTAAATGTTAATTTTTGTGAACCATAAAAAGAACCTTCTTGAAGAATTTGATGAACAATTGTTTTAATCGTCGACACTCTGTCTAAGTGCAAATGATATATATTATCTAGCAGAGTACATTTCGATAATAACAATTTCCAATTTTTACTTTCTAGTACTATGTTTTCTTTAAAATTATCATGGAAAAGTATATTAAATGAATCTCGAAATTGTGGTATTTGAGGATTAAAACTTAGTTCTCCGAACTGCTCTAATTTCCTTATATGTTTTTTGATCACATTGTTATTAATGTTGTCCGTTCCAAGTATATGTTTATATAAGGACGTTAAGAATTCTTCAAATACACACATTTTGAAAATTGTAGTTATAACCTGTTTTAAATTTTTAATCTACATTTATACACTTCGTAATTTTTGTATACAAATGAATATTTTTTATACAATGTTGTCATGTAGCTGTATAAGTGTATACCACAGCAATGCCACAGAGTAGTATAATCAGTATAATGCTTTCAGATCCAGTAGGACCACTCCTTGTCGGCACCTTTGATGTTTGTTCCAAAAAATTTTCTTGCGGTAGTTACCACGAGTTGATTTGAGTGGGAGAATTTTTAGCGCTAAATTCAAATTTTAAATATTTTTAATTCAAAGCGTTTTAATTTAACTTTTACAAACGAAAAATAATTAACGTTCAACATCCACTATTAATAAAATTGTATATTGAAATCAAAATAAACAGAACTCCTAATGCAAACTCAAAAAACTTATTCGTATAACTAGAACTCTTCAGAGCAGTTTTTGCTAAGTGTATAATTGCAATTTTATAAAGTTCATCGCAATAGTTGCAGAATTGCTTATCAATTATCTTTGATACCACGATTTTTTCTTTACGCACAATTTTTCGAGAGCATCCAATTTTCCCTGCAGTTTTAATTTTCATCGAGTATTTGCAGTCAATGCTGATGAGGTTTGCGAAAAAACAAAGAAAAAACAATACCTTATTAAAGACTATGAATTAATCTATACCTTTTGAGGATTTAGCTGGAGTCGTTGCTAAATCTAAATAATGAAAACTATAATCGGGTTGTACTTGTAACCTACAATGACACATTTGATTAATAAAAAAGAAAGTTTAAAGTAATAAACTGCGTACCCTACGTCTCACACTCAATTGTAGAACTTCATGTGTGTATTAATTGATTAAATTATTCCATAGATTTTGAAACTAAAAGAAAACGTTTTATATGTACACGATTGGTTTTTTAAAAAAACCTATATATCAATGTTAACTTTAAAACTTACGTGGTGCACTAACTTCTAACCGTACTGATTCAAATAACTAAACAGTTGCTCATTTTAATCGATTTTTCAGCAATGACGAAAACATCCCATCTTATAAATTACTGCTGCATATTTTGACTTGGTTGTAACAATAGTTACCATCTTTTGTCACGAAATCTCTACGATCGCTATTTCTAAGCCAATTTTTACATCTAGATAATTCAACGATTCAACCGATGTATATAAACGTATGAATTTACTCAAAAATTTACAGTTTGCAGTTCCTGTGAATTTGTTTAAATAATTTTTAATTTATTAAAATATAAACAATCAGTAAATATTTAAATTATTTAGTAGTTGTATTAACAGTTTTTTTATATTTCCGATAGTTTATCGTTTTGTTTCACTCCATATGAGCCGTTGAAAACCAGAGTGGTCTAAGTCAAAAAATTGGGAATTTGAGATAATAATATATTTAACTTTATTGTACAGGAATCTACGCTGTGACCAAATTTCAGAAATAATGTTTCAGAATTTCTCTCTTAGTTGTCACCTTAACATTTGGCGTGTAATCGGTTTCTCATTGTGTTAAGAGCCAGAGTGGTACAAGTCTGACTTAGATCACTATAGCTTTGAAAGCGTTCGGTGTCATTCGGTTTGTGTCAACCAGTTTCTTAGAAAATGAGTTCTAGTAAATCAGAAGTAGAGCCATTTTGTCGACATTTTGTGCTAGTGAAAGCGCAATTGGTAAACGATGTAGAAATTCGGGACTTGAATACGTCAAAGAAGGTAGTACCTGCTAAAAGTTTTAACAACATTAATTGCAAATGCAAAAAGAACGCAAGTAGACTGGATAAAAGTACATCAAGAACTTGTAATGTAAACATTGTTAATACTTCTCAGAATGTTTGTAAGGAATAGTTTCTGCAAACATTCCAGATATCGAATGGACGTCTTCAAAGGGCGTTGAAACGAGCACGTCTGTCATCTCCAGGTGAAGATTTACGGGGAAAACATCAACCAAAAAATAAAACCCCTGAAGAACAAATGGAATATGTTCGCGACCAGATTTCCTGCTTATATATCGCATTATACACGTACGCACAATCCTAACAGGAAATACCTGGATTCAAATTTAAACATTAGATTAATGTACAATTTGTACAAAGAGGAATGCTTGGGAGAAAACCGCATTCCTATTTCAGTAGCAATTTACAGGAATATATTCCATAGAAATTTTAATCTTCATTTTTACACGCATTCAAAAGACACTTGTGTAAAATGTGATTTCTGGAAAGCAAAACAAAGCTGTCAGACTGGTGCACAGGAGAAAAAGAATTTGAAGGCACAACATGAATTACATTTAGGTAAAGCTAAAAAAGCAAGAGAAAGTTTGAAGAACGATCGAGCTTTGTTTATCATTGATAAGGGTAACGTTTATGGGTTTACTTTCGACCTAGAGAAAGCTTTGCCATATCCTACGTTGACGTGCTCGATTGCATACTATAAGAGAAAAATGTATGTTTACAATCTTGGCATACATAAATTAAATGAAGAAGAAACAGGGTTCATGAAATGAAGCTCAAGAAATAGAATCATGCATACGCAAACATATTATGCAAAATGCAGGACGGGCAAGTCACATGATTGCTTACAGCGATGCATGCGGCGGTCAGAATAGAAACTACAAACAATGTTTATTTTGGCTCAAACTTTTGGCAGATACAAACTTGCAAGAAATTGATCACAAATTCATGGTTTCTGCACATAGAGCAATATGCCAAAAATCGAATATAATAACTGCCAGAAGATTGGTATTCTATAGTAAAAAAGTGCAGACCGAAGAAACCATTTTCTGTCTGTGAAATGAAGCAAAATGACTTTTATTCCTCCAAATTGTTGGAAACAGCTGCAACACGCCGCAATAAAAACGAAGCCAGTGGTTCTATATCCTGGTTGAAAATTCAGTGATTTCATTTCAAAAAAGATCAACCTTATAAGATTTTTTATAAGGAAACACTAAACGAGAAGTTTCGTTTCGAAGTAATTAATTTACTTCCAAATCGCAAAGGTATACCAAAAAATTTTTTTAATATTCCTTTTGAACCGCTATATGAATCTCCTCTGTCGGTAAACGAGAAGAAGAAAACAAATATGGCGGAGTTTTTTCAATTGATTCCCCCAGTTTACCAACAATAATTCAGGGATATAACTACAGCCGAACATGTACATGAAGACAGTGGTCCACTCGAGTCTGATTTGGAAGAGGACGCATAAAGAATTTCAATATATTTTTATTCTGTAATTCATAATTTTATTTTTCATAGCAAAATATATATTTTTTAATTGCTCTGACCGTAGTTTCTACTTTTTAAACATATTAAAGCGAAAAAATTAAATTTATTCCTCATTATTTTCCATTTGTTAATACTGACTGTGCACTCACTTCCGGAAAACGAAATTGTAATAAATTACTTTTTTTACCTCATGGATATTTAAGTTAACCTCTGTCCTAAAACATTTCGACAAAAACATTTCAAAATTTCACTTGGGTTTTTCAATAAGAATATAACTTTAAATCAATTTATCTCACAACAGAATTTTTTGACTTAGACAACTTAGACCACTCTGGTTTTCAACGGCTCATATACACTCGACATATTTTTGTGGCTAACTTGACACGAGTTAAAATGTACATGATCTAGTGCAAATTTGCAATTAACTGATTATTCTCACTTCTCGCTATAACACAACAATCAGTAATCGATTATTGCAGTATTCAAAGTCATGTTTGAGCTGCTAGAAATTTTACAATAAAATTAATTACTAAGACGTAAAATTAACTTTAATGTTAAATAATGTCAATCGATGGCAATGATGCATTAATCATTTATCTTCCGTGGAAGCAGTAATTACAAACCATTGCAAAATTATTATTAAAAATTAAAATGAGGTTGTGTTCGTACAGCATTATTTCTGTTTATCAAAATCGCCACCAGATAGCGTATCGCTTAGGAAAAATTTGTAACCTACCTCACGAGACGGCACTGGTCACACCATAAAATTTGTTTTAAATAAACTTACAAATAAAGAGGAAGATTTGTCCATGATTTATCAATTATGAATATGATAATTTTTGATGATAAACTTTCAACCTGTTGCACTTTTTAAGTTTATTCAAAAAATATCTGCTGTTCATGCCTTCCTACGTTACTTAATCAAACAGTAAACACTTTTTAAAACATTGAAAATAAACAAAACTGGTCCACAATAACTTTTGATAACAATTGTATTATTATAATAATCACACAATACATAAATTATTTTGTATAAATTACAGCCTTAAGAATCATCAAATGTCATTCTACCAACACCATGGTTTTTTATGTATCTACGGTATTGTTTATACCTAGAATTTTCTGCCAATTGTTTTTTCATTGTTTCTTCTTTGTCTTTTTGCCATACTTTAAACTTATTCTTTATCCATAGCTCATTCTTTAAATAATCTTCTTTTTCATGATCCTCAATAGAGTTAAACTGATGCTCACCTATCTTCAAAAACTTACGAATAATATAAAGTTTCTCGTCATCATTATATGGCTTTTTAAGAATTGTATGATTCCAAATCCATTGAAGATACCAATAAAAATATTTCATTAAAGTGTATGGAGATAAAATTAATTGTATCCACAAAATATCATAATACGTAGGTTTTGCATATGCACCCTTTATATCCATCTTTTCTTCAATAACCATTCTTATAATAGCTTCTTGTTCTTCCTTTAACTCAGATTTACTTTTTCCTTTAACTTTTCTGTTCCCTGAATCTTGAGAAATAAATCCTTGTTGTTGAGCAATTTCTAACGCCCTGTTTCGATATTTAGGTACCGTCATGAAATATTTTATAGCCGTTTCGTACCTTTGCCATGCACTATAGTATTGTATAATGGATATAATTGAGATGGTCACAAATATCACAATTCTAACATCCACCTTTGGTGCAACTCTTCTTCTATAATACCGATAATAATGAGCATAATATTCATTGGGGTTATCTAACATGTAATCATAATCAGTTCTTGATTCATCATCTTTTAGAATTTCATAAGCATTTGCTATGATCTTAAATTTTTCTTCGGCTTCCGCTTTAGCTTCTGGATCTCGGTGCAAATCAGGATGGTATTTTCTGGCTAGCTGCCTGTAATTTTTTGCAATTTCATGTTTAGTGGCTTCTCTGGTAACTCCGAGAACGTCATAACAATTTTCTTTGCCACAGTAAATACCTTCAAGTAATTGTCCTTTGGTCACAGAAATTACACTTAAAAAAAGTCCCACTATTATGCAATTTTTTAAAATCATTATATATCATTTAACTACTGAGAACTGCACTAAGTTAATTAAAAAAGGGTTATACATGAAAGCCACGTTTAAATTTCTTCATTTATGATTTTATTCAAACTATTTCACACATATGATCCAGTGTTGCCATATCGTTATTTCGTATATACCACAACATAAATTTTTGAAACTGTTACAAGTTTGTTATTAATATACAACTGAAGTCAGTAATAATATTTAATTATTATTTTACTTTTATTATTTTACTTTTTACATTACAGCTATCGGATTTATCAATTATCACTAAATCAACAAGGCCGTGAGCTCAAAAGGACAACATGTCTTGTAAGTTTAAAATCTGTGTAATGAGGATTATAAAAAATAAGAACAAAAATGTAAAAGCTACGAATTTTTTAACTAAATGTCAAATAATCGTTTTTCTGTAACTATTGTTGTAAGAAACAATGCTTCCTTTTCAAATTCGATAAGTGGACAGGTGAAGAAGTGCATATAAAATTTAGCTTGGAGTCTCTAAAGCTACAAAACTCAATACAAATTTTTCCTCAAACGAGATTCTAAACTCTATAAAAATTCACTTAACTGAGTTAACTGAGTGTATATATGTAGACTATAGTCGTGTTCTTTTCAACTGTTTTTGACTGACCGACAAGATCTAAAGCTACTCTGATCAGATCCGGCAACATAAGAAGTGTTGTTTTTTAATTTAATATAACTACACCACAACTGATATGTGCTACCTTCTCCTTGCCCCTCGAGCGCCAAGAAAGTTTTGGATCACTTAAGCTTTAAGTGTAGCTTAATAACCTCAAATTAGTTGTTTACATGGTTCTTATAAAATACACAATACAGCTCTTTTTTTGAAAACGCCAAAATTCATTAAGGATCAGATCAATTCAAATGTAGTTAAAGTTTGGTTCAGATAAGCTGAGTGTTGAAAAGAACACGACTTAATATATTAAACATCTGTAAAATCAAAACAACAACAAAACTGCGTTGCATTTGCTATGAGATAGAATTATGAAAAGAATGATGCGTATGATGAGAAAGGTATCAAAAATAGTTTCACAGACTATGATTAACACATAGATTTGATTTACAGCGAAAGTACGTTGTTTGAAACAAAGTTTGAAAAGGCTTACATTATCAAGTAATTTATAATTTTGGAAAAAAAATTATGACAGAAAAGTTTAAGACAACTTTAAATCCTGTTAGTAAACGTAAAACAGAACACTATGACAATGAAGCATATAAGCTTAATTATCAGTTAGGTAATTTAATACGGTTACATATAAAAATTTTAGATGCTGCAAGGTTTATCGTAAAAACTGCAGAATCTTTAAAAAGAAAAAGATAAAACGGACCATTTATCGCATTTACAAGATCTAATAGATAAAACTAAAGCGAGCTACTTTAGCATTTTGGCGTCTTACATCAAAAATTTCATGCAAAAAATTCATATCTGCATATATGGCGGAAACAAAATAGTATTATTTATAGTTTTTTTATAGTTTTGGCAATTCACTATTATGTATTGATTTCTTACTTTCTGCTCTGATATAAACAACTCATGTTTCATCTCCCGCCGTTACATAATATAGTAAAAAAAAATCATCACCATCAGCGTTATTGTAAAGCTTAAAAAATGCGATTTCTGTTGCTATGCGTTTTTTCGCGTGTTTCTCAGAGATGGCTTTAGACTTATCTTGAGTACACATTATATGGTAGCGCAATTTCTCTGTCATAATTGTTAAACCAAATCATTGTTTAGTATAATCAATGACCAAGTCTTAAAAACTACTGCATAACAATCTTCCACTTCGTTCTTCATCGCGAACGTTTTGTAACTCTTTTGTTAGGTTTCTTGCATCCCAGGGCCGCGCCAAAAGCCCTTAACAAGCTCTCGGACAAGTTACTCTTATGGGCACTGTCGCCTCTTATGGCGCCCTTGGTAGCAGTTTACTGTTGTGTCTTATGAACTTTATTTTAACACAGAAGCTTTTTTTTTGATTTACTTAGATGATTTGTATTTTAAAAATAAACTTGAATTAAACATCATGTCTACACAAAAACATATTAAAAAGCATTCCAAAAAAACAGAATGAAAATAAACTCAAACTAAATAATATACAAACCATGAATTTTTGATTTGGATATAAAAAATTAGTTTGTATCTAAAAAATAGAAAAGTTGGCAACGTGCATTATACCAATTCCGATAACGGTGAAATGCGCCATCTTTGTGCTGTTGACACATTAAATTTTTGGTTATTAAAGAAAATAGTATACAAGGTCATTGTTCAGTGTAAATATAACATGTTTTTAAACATTGTTTTAAATAACTTCATTTTTTATATTGTTGGTGCTACTAAAGCTATTACTTAAACTAAATTATCATGTTAAAATAATACTAAGAGGATTTAACATATTGGTTTTAAAAATATTTAAAGGCATATTATTTTAACCTTTTTAAGTTTTTGGGAGTGTTCTTAAGAAGGTATTTAAAGAATGCTGTTTTATATACATCTCCTGAATGACTGTATTATTTGAGTATTTTTTAATATTGTTAAGAAAATGTAAGTCGATGATTTATACAAAGAAATGTTGATAATTGTAAGTTCAGTATGCAGTGTTTTTGTATTTATTACAGCGACAATGATGTGTCTTTGCTGGAGAAAAAAATCGGAAAAGTAAGATTGTGTGTTTTATGTTATATGTTTTTGTTTTATTTGCTGTTTTCTTTGTTGTACTTGTTTAGAAATGATTTGTTGGGGCTTGATGGCTTGGTAACGCAAATGAACCCTGATGAGAATGTAAATCACTTGCCTGCAACTACAATTAATCATGTTCCTGATGATGTAATTACACAAGTTGATTCTGCTATTGATGCTAATAAAAGGTTTTTTATTTTGCTTTTTTTTTGTTGATTTTGTGATTGTTTAATGGTTCGCTTTTGTAATAAAGTTTTATTAGGTCTATGACTCTCAACAGCAGTAGAAGAAGTTTACCCGATATTCCTTTAGATGGATTACAGTGTGTTGGTGATGTAGTGAATTATGAAAGAAATGGTGATAATTCTTCTGACTTGTATGCTACTGTAGAACCCTACACTTCTGGTATTATTTTTATGCTTGTTGTATAATAAATAATTGTATATTACTAGCTAAACGACACACTCTTCCAAATGGCATCGATTCTAGGCCTAGTATATCTCAACATAGTTCTATTAGTCAAGCCGATGATAGTCTTTCACCATATGCTCGAGTTAAGGATCATCCTTATGCAAAACTAAAAAAAGCAGAACATCCATATGCCCATGTGCAACCAACCAATGGCCGAATTCAAGATGATATTAGCTTAGAGGGATCATCTAGAAGTATTGCTCGGTAATTATACCAATATTTTTTGTAATAAGTAAGACCAGAACCCAATTACTATTTGTCAACCTTAGGTAACACATTTTCTGTTCTCAGAAGAAAAACTTAACACATACATCAAGTGCAATGTGTTAAAATATCTGTAGGAAGTAACCGAATAAAGGATCTAAAATAAGTATAAAAGAAACACATTTGCTTTCCAATTGTATCAAAAGATTACTTATATTCTTTTTAAATAGTTAAAACATTCTCAAGCGAGTTTTCCACTCTCAATACCTTAACAAGCGTTTCTAAATTTTTTATTTTCATGGGAAATTTCAACTTGTGAACTAGAAATGTTTCTTGTTATTGAAAAAAAATTAGGAGCATATTATACGTCACAGAATTTATATAATATTGTAAAATTATGGTTTTAGCCAATTGTACTAGAGTTTTCATAATAAGATTATGAATTGGTTGAGTAGAGAAAAAGCATTTCTTGTGTATTTTCTGAGAAACAAAATGAAGATTTAAACTTCAAAATATGGAAAATTGTCCCACTTCTCAATTTATCAAAATTTAAGTTTTCTCAATAAAATAAACGATTACATTAATAATTAAAAAAAATAAAACAATGAATAATTCAATATTTTTACAAGTTTAGTCTTTAATTGTGGCTTTCTATCCTTGTTTATTGCAGAATCTTTTAGAGTTTTTACAACTTATGGACATTATGTAGATATGTATAATTTAGTTATCACTTCTAATTATATGAAATTAGATAGAGATGCTGCCACGACAGGTCAACATTCTTTGAAGATATGTAGGTCTATTCTGAATGTTATTAAAACAAAATATTATTTATGTTTCTTTGCAGAATTTGTTGGAAAATCGATTATTAATTAACCGTGTTGCATAAAGAAAGATTTGTGTCCAAGTATGCAAATACTGCCACTTTCTAGTCTTCCAATTAGACATTCACTAGAATCAATAACGTTGTTTCATTTATCTTAAAATTTTTTAATGATTATTCTAACATGTTAGGAATTATGCTTATGGTTTTTATCATTTTTAGAACAATTGATGTAGGTTTACTTTCATTATTTGTTTCTTGTATAATTCTTTACTTAGTTTTTTAATACAAAATCTTATATTTATAAAGAAAAGATTTCTAAATATGTATGTCTTATGATTAACACTACTGTGAAAACATTCACCACTTTTAGCATTAATTTACAAAAAAAACGATGAGGTGTTTTAACACTTTTTGATGAAATCTAACGTATTACCAACCTCATAATCACATATTTAGATGATACTTGATGGTGTGATTCATATTTAGGAATTTGTTGTATAATTAATTTATTATAATTAGTCTTCGTTTATAAATAGTTTTTTTTTATAGTAGGTTGAATCATACAATTAATTATACATAATACATGAAACGATGGAATTAATTTAAAGCAATAGTTTCCTAAGTTTTAATTACTTTGTTGCTGATATTAATATCCAAATTATATTCCTGGTCTTTATCCGTTTCAAATATTTGTATATAGTAGTGTGCAAAATTTTTATATTTTGTGCAATTTTTTTACAACTTCAAATAATACGTGTGTTAGTAAGTTGACACTCAGCTGATATACTTTCTTTCGATTTAGTGAATACCAGACAAATAAAAAATGTTGCTTTTATAATGAAGCAGATTAAAGTAAATCTTGTTCTAAATAACAATGCATAAAATGCTGAAACTTTTAATTACATTAGTGCTTAGTGTTTTTTATTTTAACATTGTACTAGTTTTTTAAAAAATTATATACAGAAAGAAGAGCTGAATTTAAGATGTCGGTTATGATCAAGAGAAGGTGCGAGGAGATTACGAAAATCTCAATGTTGAAGAAATAAAAAGAACTCTGAGAAACATAAAACACAAAGAATTGTTTGGTCCCATAGGTATTGTAGTTGGAAAATGTCATGGTAGGTGAGATGCGCGCTGCCAATTTCTACAATTTGAAAAGGAGAAACACTGTTACAATTGGGAAACTTGGATACCAAAATTGTCATTCTAAAAATATAGGGCAAATGACTGAAGTTTAAGTAATTATTTACTTTTGTACAATTAATATCGTTGATTGTATTATATGAATAAAGGAATAAACTCAAAGTACAGCGTATGAATACAACGTGACAAGTAAATAAAGCAAATGACTACTTTTATAAGTCGAATAGTAGCGTATTTGCCGAATAATTTGAACGCGTTTAAGTAATGTGCGCATGGAGGGGTAAGTGCCACCAGATTTTGTACGAACAATATCCCTGTGAAGTCGTTTAAATGCGCCTCAGAAACACTTATCAAGAAGAATACTTAAATAGTTTTAGATCTGAGCGATCTTATGTAGATAATTTTTTTTATAATTATGGTGTTCATGAGCGAGAACCATTAGATACATAAATGTACTGAAAGAATAAGAAAAATAAATGGATAAAATTCAACAGAAAATAATACTCGATGTTTTGGATTTATTTTGATATTGATTAATGATTAAAATCAAGTTTTTTTTTGGGTGCATACTTTCTCATTTACAAAATATTTTTGGGTTTACTATGTATACTTTCTTATATGAGACAGTTTTACTCCAGTTGGATTAAAATTTATCATATAATTCACTATAATATAAACTATTTGCAATACGTATTTCTTCTTTTAGAAGTGATAGAATATCAACATCGCAAACGTTGTCGGAACCATCAGTGCCTTCCAGATCACCTAGGAGTTCCGAACAGTCAGGAGTTGATATTCCGGCAGCATCAGCAGTTGCTGGCGGAGTAGCAGCGAGCCAAGAACTGCCTTACATGACACCGCCTATTGCTCAACCAAATTTTAGCGGTGATTCACAAGATTCTTCCAGTAAGTTAAACGCTGATTTTTTTGTGAATAATTGTATATGGTTCGCAAGGTATACAAATTTTTTATTGAATAAAAATTTTATTTATTTTAGAAGGATATACAAGTATAAGTGTTAGAGAACCGTTAGCTAATATTAGAGCACAAACAAAGGGATTAAATAAAGCAACAACAGATTTAGATCCACATTACTCTACTGTATCGGATGATTCTGGTAAGTAACCAATATTAATTATCATATGAATGCACGTTCTACTCTTAACTACAGACGATGTATATACAACAATACAAGATCCAAATAATGTAATATACACCAGTGAAAGTGAAACTTATGCTCAAATTCAACCCCTAATATTAAACGCGTCTGTAGAAACATCAAGTGCGGGTGATGCGACTCAAAGGGAGAGACAAAGTGTTTCAAATGATCATATTGAGAACGGTCTTCGCCCATCTCTTGTTGAGGGTAGGAAAAATGGAATTGGTGCACACTCGCGACAAGGTTAGTTAATTCTTAGTATTGACAAGTACTCGGCAGGTGAATAAATACTTAACTTGATTGAATTTTGAATTCTTTGAAATATTAAACGACGTTTATAATGACTGGGCAATTTTGATCAAAAATAAAACACGCTGCTTCATAGCTTAATTTATTTTAGTGGTAAATTTATTTAAAGTTCAAATATGGACCAAACTTTTATACGGAAATGGAAATTTTGTTTATTTTTAGCTCTTCAAACAACCGGAAATCCAAATAATAAAATTTTTCTCAAGTTGGAAAAGCATCTGTATAAGGAATTTCAAACAAAGATACACTACTTCTATTTTTTTTAATACATAAAAATATGACTATGTATTTTAGTTTGTCGCTGTTACCTCAAGTGTTAACATTTACATTTCGTTTTAGAATCATCTAGTTCAGTTTCGATTGTGGGTTCACCCAAGCCTGAAAAGCGACAGGCAAATTCCCCACTGCCGCCACCACCACCTTCTTCGTCAAACAATCTAGAAATTATTGGTGACAAAGTTACATCATTCAAAACGGTTGATGATATGTACGCCAAAGTTCACAAAAGTAAAAAGAAAAACGAAAAAGATGAAAATGTAGTTCATAAAGAAGTTGTAGGTTTGCCACAAACATCTGCGTTAGAATTAAATGATGAACAGGTTGAAAATTTAAATGAGCATAATTACGAAACTCTTAGAAAGTGTAGTGATCCGAGATACGAAAAATTAAAGCCTAAAGAAAACGAGCCTAACTTTGAACCAGGATATGACACAATAAACGGCCCAGCTAGTATTTTAAGTTCAGATCCTGGTTACGAAGCATTGAAGCACGGTAGCGAAGTTTCATCCGAAGAAGATCCCAATTACGAAGAGTTAAGGCATAGAACATCTAGTTTTAGTGATAGTGCAGGTTACAGCACAATTGGAAATAAATTAAGTGTTCACAGTAACGTAGAATTAGACGGGTATTCCGTAGTACAAAAACAAAAAAGTTCTATTTCGGATGATGTTAAATCAAAGAGTTCTAACTATGAAAGTGATCTTCATGATACAAGCATCGACGAACCAAATTATGAAAGCATGCCGAGTGAAATATTATCAGACCACAACTATGCTACTCTTAATTCAGGCGATTGCGAATCCGATCCAAATTATGAAAGTGTTAAATATTTAGATCAATCTTTAGAAGAACCACCTTATGAACGGTTGCAAGATGAAGATTCGAGTAAAACCGATTCTCAACAATCTTCATCAGATAAAATTCAAAATGAATTTTGTGTTTCTGAAACTAACACAAACCATTTTACTAATCACAGTAGTAACGGAGATGTAGGAAATAATCTCGTAAAAGAAAATTTGGTCTCTAATCCAAATTCTGCCGTTCAATTGGAAAACGATTTTGATGGTATTGTGCAAGTTTAAATTACTCGTGATATTCTGTCATAAGGTGCTATTTATTAGTATTTTACATTTATAGTTTCTTTGTAATTGCCAAGTTTTTGTAATTTATTTACAAAAAACAAATTTGTTATATTGTTTAATTATATATTTTTATACAATCGGCGCTCATACAAATGGCGATTAATTAAAGAGGCAATAAATAAATATATATGACAGTTGACGTAATATTTCTTAAGTATTTTAAAAGTGTAGGATACATTCAGTATTAGAAATTTAACAGTAATAATTTTTAGGCTTTTGAAAAAAAATGCGTTTATTTGAGAATATTTTCAAGAACGAGTTTGTCAATTGAGGGATAATGGATTCAAATTCATTCTCAAATAAATGTTTGGTATTTATGTTTTATGCAGTTTGCATATAGTAAATTGATGTGAAGAGGTACCGCGTGTTTTATTTGTTGTACATTTTGTATTGTATTTTTAAGTTTCTATAGTTTTATTACTTTAATATATTTACAGCAGTGTTTTTTATTTAAATTAATTTTGTTTTTATAAAAATAAAGTAACATTTGTAACAGTTCATTTTATATGTTTATACAATTAGTTAGGCAATAGTTTATACATAGTTGTAGTAACGTAAATTTTCTTCTTTCCAAAAATATTCTTATTTTTCGTCCACTATCAACGTCCTCCAAAAGGCGTTATCTGGAGTGAAAGTTAGTGGGTTTGGGTCAGTCCTATATTATTTGTCAAAGGCATCAATGCCTGATTTTGTTGGCTCGTTTAAAAAAACGGATTTCGCCTGGCAAATAAATAATTTGTACATTAGCAACGGTTGATTTTAGTAGCTGCTACTGTATTACCTAGTTAGGGAAATATTAGGACGCTTTCTGTAAAATTTCAATCTTCGGTTTTGTTTCGATATTCCACGCTACGGTAAGAAGAAATTTACAATTAGTTGGTAGTCATTTAATTATACTTAAGTTAAATTTTAGAAGTACTGTAAGGTGTACGATGTCATCCTTGATAAAACTTATTTAGTTCGGCAAGTTTCCAGCCATAACACCTGGGTTAGTATCATCCTATCATTATTGAGATAAACTAGCTTGACCTATTACAGCTGTGTCCAATACTTATTCTGGTCGTGATGGAATGCATTGAAGTTCATAGCTGTCGATCCTCTCATTTTTAAAGTTATGTAAGAACCCTGATTTCACCGACTCACCCCTTTATGCCGATAATTAAGGTCAGTGACGATCCAATTTTTTTACGACCGCACCAGTACTTCCGGGAATTGTTATTCTTGAGCGATAAGTGTTCGTGCTAAAGATGAAGCACCTAACCTCTTATTATTAATTTTATAATTAGTTTTACTTACCTTGTTAAGCGGCGTTACCGGTCCTTGCCTTATGCTTAAATACGCGTGTTTTAATTACACAATCAAATATATAATTAATTACTTTTTCCTTGCGGTAAACCAATTAAACTTCCTCGTTCGCGCCTAACGTTTAACTCCCGTACAAGTAATAAACGTAAACTTCAGTAAACTTGACCTACGAAGGGTCGTTTGAACTACCGAACGGTCCGTATATTATTATACATAAATTAATTCATATACATAAATCTATATATATAGGGGGTATCATAATACATAAGCTTATGTTAGTCACCTTCTTTTTTAAGCCTATATTGTCACTACTAAGCTCTTGTACAGTTTTAAACTGCGGATGAAGAAGCTCATCGATATAGTCGCGCTAAACGTGCCCGGTAACTCGTTCATTATAGTTTGTCGTTAATTATTGTAAATATACAATTAAGATATAATCCAGTTTATTATAATTTAAATTAAATGGGGTTGTTTAACACTCTTATGTTTTATCCGCCGTTTTAATCAAGTCTCTAGCGATTCACCTATGCAACCAGAAACTCCTACGAATTCGTGTGATTCGGCGAATTCTCCTTTCCTTTGGACGTTTATTGAATCTGGCGCCCTTAACCTATTCTTTACAGTTTTATTATTGTACGTCTCCCTTTGGCGAAGCGCGTAAGTTGAGTGCGAATTTTTGTATACCCGCAGAACGCACAACTGCCCAACAAAACCCACGCCTGAGCCAGTCGGCAATACATCTTCCGGTTAGCAGTTTTTGTAGGCCTTATTCAACCCCTGATAAGATTCTTGAGATTGGAAAACTAGACGGCTATTTTGTAGCAAACCCCGCTGCACATTAAAGTTCATTATGTTGTTATGTTATTGTATTAATACCATTTCTAAATTATTTTCCTGTTCCTATTACACGTTCTGCTGCTTTAACGATAATTATTTTAATTACACCTCATTCTTCTAAGTTTTCTTTTTTGCTTTCCTCTTGCAGTGATTTGTTTATCTCGGTCTTATACCTCTTCTTTCCTTCTTTTTTATAATTTTTATGTCCACTTCTTTTTTGGTCTGCTGTTTTTCTTTAACCGTTCTTCATGTTACTTCTGCTATTACTAGGTTATTAGTTTCTACACTTGTTCCTCCGCATGATCTTACGTCGTTTAGCATGTTCTCTCTTGTTTTTGGCAGGTATATTCTATGTGATTTTATGTACTTTTTTATATTTAAATTTGGTGCTTGTAATATACATGCCTGTTTGTGTTGCCAGGTGACAGATTTATTCCATTGTCTGATGTTTCATGGATAGTTTCCTTTCCTGTCACATCTTTTATACCTATTTTTCTGTTGAACGCTCCTACTACCATTAATGTATCGTGTTTGGGTATCTTTTCGCATGTTTCTTCCAGTTTGTCGTAGAAAGCTACTTTCTCTTCCGTTGCTGCTCTTTCTGTTGGTGGATAAACGCGTACTATATTGTGTTTTTGATTCTAATGTATGAGATTCGCCTATCCATTCTTCTAAATTATAATGAGTTTTTTGTAAGTTTTTTATCTAACATAAATGCCGTCCCATGATGCCCTTGTTTTTCTTTTCCATCTTATTTCTTGTAGTGCCATTATGCTAATTTTATACCGCTTCATTTCTTTTCTAATTTCCTCCATTTTACCTGTTTTTAATAATGTTCCATGTTCCTAGTCTTATCTTGTATCGTTCTCTATTCTTTTTATTGATTTCGTTTCTGCTCGCATTGTTAATCATTTCCTTGCTTTTGTCGGTTTGCTTGTTTTCTTGTTAATTTTTATAATTGGTTATTTGTGTTTCGTGTAAATCCTGTCTTTTTTTTAATTGCTACGTCCGTCGTCATTACCTCAAACATCCGTTTTTAGCGGTTCGAGTTATTCTTTTTAGATTTTCCTCGAGCGTATCTCATTCTGGGGATCTTTATCATCCAACGTCCTTTTTTGTCTGGGTTTTTCACTTGTGACCCCGTTTTCGATTTCCTCTGCGATCTCTATTTCTTCTGCTCTATACTTCGTCATTAATTACCAACTTATCGTATTTTAATTGAGCTTTATATCTTTTAATTCTAGCTTTTTTAAATGCGGTACCAATCTTCTTCTTTCTTCCATGACTTCTTTAGAATAGTCCTCATCAATCCATATATCAGTGCCTTTAGCGCTTTAGTATTTGCTGAATAAAATTAAACTAAACCGGATGCATTGGCAAGCGCCATCTAGTGTGCAAAACCAGCGACTCTTAGTTAAGTCAAGACAGGGTTTTAGTAGCATGACGCGAGAAGTGTTTTTAGTTAGTTAACGTAGTTATAGCTTTGTACAAACTATTGTTTGTTTGTATACACATTTAATAAAACAGGTTATGGGCCCAGGTGCGCTTTGAGCTCGTTATTAAGTGTATTCGCTGTGAAAGAATTGAGTAACATATTCGTGACTAAGAAACAATGGCAGCGACAGCAGAACAAACTGACTATAGTGTTCGTAGTACGGTAAGCATTAGAAAATTAGTAAACGAAGAACAGTGGGAAACGTGGAAGTGGCAGATTGAACTTTGTTTGAAAGAACAGTGCCTATTTTCGATTGTTGATGGTACACGCGTGTGTCCGACGTCACCTACAAAAGACGAAGAACCGTCTGACGCATACCACAATTGGCAACGTGTTAAAGCCCGTGTATAATTGGTACAGCTTTAGATGAAGAACCCGCTATTCATGTCCGAAGGAAAACTGACGCGAAAGAAATTTGAGATACCCTAATTTCAGTTTTCGAGCAATCCTCGCTGCAACGCTTATACACGCTATTCGATTCCTTTTTCGAGACTACGAAAGATGACGTCACTTCCGTTACAAAACACACTTTACGATTATCAAATCTGTTCGATGACCTTTGCGATAAATTACGCAAAAGTAATCCGAATGCAAGGCTGCCCTTATCGCTGCTGCATCATCGCATTTTTAAAACACTTGGATCGGAATACCAGTATTATCGGTCAACTTGGTATCGTGTTCTGGAAGCTGAACAAACAACAAAATTGCTTATTGAGAATTTGCGTTCGATTGAGAATTCGCTGACAACACACCGAAACTTGCAGACAATCAGCGATTTCTATGCAAAATCTAAATTAGACGTAAAACAAAACGAATGTAGGTCATCAAAAGATATAAACAAATCAAAGAAAAAGAAGGAAACCCGTTCGTGTTTATATTGCAAAAAGATAGGATAATTGCAAACTGCCAAAAACGAATCGCAACGGAAGAAAAGTCGGCAGCAAGTAAAAATAATTCCGATACCAGTTTAAACAAACCAGGAACATTTCTTGCTACCGGCCTGGTAGTTAATGGAGACGTAGATTATGCTGATTCTTGGATATCGGACTCCGGTAGTACACATCACATATCTGCAAATAAACAACATTTCGCTACATTTGAAAAATTTCCAATTCCGAAACGCGTTCAGACAGCAGGAAATAAATTTCTGCTCGCCTACGGATCCGGCAGTGTTAATGTTGATGTGTGTATAAACAACAAATGGTCGCCCGCTTCGTTAAATGACGTTTAGTACATTCCAGTCACCAACTTTTCTCCGTTCGTCAAGCCGCTGAGCATGGTAATGATGTTTTCAGTATTGAAGGCGTCAACATTCGGCGCGACGGTAAAATCGTTGCAACCGGCCAACTCATCGGTACAATGTACATAATGAATGTGCGAGTTCGGCATTTGAATTCCAATGTAGAAGTTAATTTAGCAACTTCTGAAGAATTACTACAAGGATGGTACGAGCGACTGGGACATCAAGATAAAAGACGCTGGCGTAAACGGTCCTATGTCGACTGACTCCATAAATGGTTTTCGTTATTATGTAGTTTTCAAAGACGATTATTCGCGGTTTGTCCGTATATACTTTATGAAACGTAAGTCAGAAGTGGTTAAAAATTTGAAATCATTTTTAAATGAATGTGACACCACTGGTCACAAAGTTTTTCGTTTCGACGGTGGTCGTGAAAGAAGTGTTAAAAGAGTTGCGCGATCGCGGTATCGAATTTCGTTTAACGTGTCCGGATACGCCGGAACAAAACGGCGTCGCGGAACAATCAAACCGACACGTAGTTCAAGGTAAAACTCCGTTTGAGTTATGGCATGGTAGAATATTTAATAGTTTAGATTATTTGCGCATTTTTGGTTCAGAATGTTACGTAAACATACCAAAAAAGTTTCGATCAAAATTCGATAATAAAGCAGCTTTTGAGCACTTCATCGGTTATGTAAACGACAAGGATGGTTACAAACGGTTACAAAATATGGGTACCGTCTCAACATCGCCTAATTAAATCGCGCAACATAGATTTTAGCCCGGAAAAATTATGCACAACGAACGATTTGATGAATTTGAATGCGGACACATCAATGAAGAAATAGAAAAAGAACATGAGTCAACAAATCACTTACCGTCGAGTAGTAATCCGGAATCAGATGAAATTAACTTGAAACCTTAAGGTGAAGTCCAGAATAAACTTCCGGTTCGCACAATTAATCCGCCAGCTAAATTTGAAGAGTATGAAAGTAGGCTATCAAGCCCATCGTTCCCAAGCAAATAGTGCAATAGCATGTTGAACAAAAGCTGTTCACGAAGAACTTGCTCCGACCAATTTCAGTGATGCTATGAAAAGTCACAATTCAGACAAATGGTTGTGTTGTGTGCAGTCGCAGCCGAAGAAAAATTAGTGCTTAGCCAATTTGACGTAAAAACAGCGTTCTTGTATGGAAACATAAATGCAGGGATTTGCATGACACAACCGGAAGGTTTCGATGATGGATTAGGTCGTGTTTGTCGTTTAAATAAATCTTTATACGGTCTGAAACTATCTCCTCGGTGTTGGAACAACAAATTTTACTCTTTTATGGAAAGAAATGGTTTTGTTCGTTCGACAGCTGATCTGTGCATTTACATTCGGCAGAATCGAACAGAAATTATTGATAGCAATTTACGTCGACGATAGTCTCATCGCAGGTTCAACACAAGATGCGGTCATTTCGTATTTGAAATTACTCGAAATTGAATTTAAGATAACAGTAGGTTCTTGGATTCATTTTTTGGTATGCAAATTGAGCAACGAGAATCCGAACTGTTCGTTTCACAGAAAACTTACATTAAGAAATTATTATAACGTTTTGACATGGTCAAATCCAAACCAACAAAGACACCTTTTGTTAATGCACAACCATACAGTACATCCAACGGTGCTCTCTATAGTTCCGTTCCGTTTCAGTTCACAGTAGGATGTACTTGGCTTGTGCTACTCGCCCGAATATTGCCTACGCAGTTTCGAAATTTGCTCGACCAATGGCTGCGCCCACATCTTTCGATTGGATCTGTGTTAAGCGTATTTTCAGGTACCTTCGTGGTACTTTAGCACTTGGATTAAACTACAGTTCGTTAGGAGGTCCATTATGTGCGTACTGAGATGCCGATTTTGCTGGAGACATCAAAACTAGACGGCCAAGAAACGGATTTGTGTCATTAATTGGCGGTACAGCTGTGACATGGACTTCTCAGTTACAAAAGTCAATCGCATTATCCACTACCGAAGCAGAATTCGTCGCTGCTAGTGAAGGTGCGAAGGAATTAGTGTGGTTAAAATGATTGTTATTCGAGATTAGTGAAAAGAAATATGTGCCTGTATTGTTTGTTGATAACGCGAGTGCTATTGAACTAGTAAAGAATCCCGAGTTTCACAAACGTTCTAAGCACATTGAAGTGCGTTACTATTTTGTGGGTGAACTTTATCAAAATGGTACTTTAGAAGTAGAATACGTTCGTTCCGAAGATCAACTTGGAGACATGTTCACTAAACCCTCCCAACAAAACAAAGATGTTCTAAGGACATCCCGGGGACATGATGTTGCGGATCACTGAATGTCCCAAAGTCATCCCATTTTGGTTCTGTGTACGTCCTAGGGACATTCATAGGACGTTCTTTTGTCGCAAGTGCATCTCTACGATGTCCTCATAGGACGTCTTAGTGCATCCACAACGAGACGTCCCTATTAGTAGACTATAGGATTGTGTAGGGGGTCCCTCCCCTTTTCTACATATTGAATTGGAAAAATATTTATATATAGTATATAACATAAGTATATATAGTAATTACCAGAGCTCGAGCACAGATTGTACTCTGTGGTTCGAGTGTGACTCAGTTAAGTAAAAAACGAATTGAGAAAAGAAATAGTAACTACTATGTCGATCGACACTTACAATGCAACGTGTGTTATGCGAGATACGTTTTCTGTTGTTTAATTCATAGGCTTTTAAGCAATGATTTACTCAAGCTCTCGTAATTACTACTATATATGTATATCATATTTTGATCAAGAAAAGTACCATTTCCAGTTAAAGTACATCTACTTTGTGGCTTTTTCTATAATTTTTTTTTATTCAGTAAGGCGAGACTTAACGTAAAAAAAATAATTTTATCAAATAAAATACAAATTATCATTACCTAAAACTATATTTTTAAATAATAATCCTAATTATATTCAATTAAAATAAATTTAGAATATTTTATGTTTTTATTTTCTCGATCTCTACGTTCTTTGGCCCTTCTTAACGAGTGTTTATGCTTTCTTCCCGATTTTTTTAGTGGCGCCTAAAACAATGCAACCACATAAGAGATGGTAATCGTCATGTAAAGTGGATAAAAAAGTTAATACAAAAAAAATATTTTGGTATTTCTATGTAATCAGAATTTACATTTTTTTTTAAATTGAAGAATTGATAAATTGATACTTCTTTTGTAGAATCATTGTTTGATCTTTTTGACGATTTTATTATTGATTAAATCATAAGAGATGATCGATTATAACCAGTTAAAAATTGTTTAAATCGTTTTTTAAAAAAAAATTGTAAACACGTCACTTTTGCAAATTCATTAAGAATTTTTATACGTTTCGCATTTACATTTCATCAGAGGAATGTGGTAAAAGCAAAATTATTTCTAAACGTATTTTTAACTACCTAACTAATTATTATGGAAATAGTAATACAACACGAGAAATCCGCACACTAATAATAACTATGAACTAATGTTACCAAGAACGCGATAACGTTATAGTTTCTTAGTTAGATTAACGATGTTGTGGCTTATCGGTCATGTTGACAGGTAGTGGATGAATTTTTGGATGACTTATTGTGAATGCGACGAGAAAAGTCGTGAGATAACGTCACGCTTTAAAACCTTTAATACAAAGAAAACATATTTTAAATAATTTTTTGAGTAAAATAATTTTTTTTTTGCATAAAATAATTTTCAATTCACCGCATAGGTACGCGCGCGAGATGGGGTTTTAAATCAACATTATTATTAATTGCGACCTTTTAATTTCGATAAACTTTATTAATTTTTTGTAATTCAAAATAATAATTACAAATGATGATTTTTATACATTATAAATAAACACAAGGTACCAACAACTTACCAAATAAATTTGTTTATGCACTAAAACACCCAAAAACGTTAGGTAATAAAATAAAGAACAGATAAATAAAGTAGTCAGAACACAAACAAAAACAAATACAGAGTGCAAACGGTGCAAACAGAGTGTACCACTTTAATATACCAAAGGAGCGTACGGGTGTTGAGTAGGCACCAGAGAACAAGAAGGAAAGTGGGCACGCGCACTAAGTTTGCATTTGTTTTTCCGCATAGGACATCTTGAGGACGTCCTATTAAAGACATCCTAAAGAGGTCCATTTTAAAGCCCGGGATGTAAAACATCATTTGGACATAAAACCAACGTCCCTGGGACGTCGTGTGTTTACTGGGATTAAACCAGAACGTTTTTAAGAATATGTGTTCCAACATTGGACTCGGCGTATAACCGGAATTTTTGTTTACGAAGGTTTATTTTAGGGAATAGTGCTGAATAAAATTAAACTAAACCGGATGCATTGGCAAGCGCCCTCTAGTGTGCAAAACCAGCGACTCTTAGTTATAGCTTTGTACAAACTATTGTTTCTTTGTATACACATTTAATAAAACAGTATTTTTTTAACTATTGTTTTTGTGAACTTTTTTTATCAGTTTAACCATTACTGGTCTTGTTTTTCCTACTTTGCCCTAGTCGAACTACGTTACTCAAAACAAATCAAAAACCTATTTTCAGTGTAAAACACAAAATTATTTTCATACCCAGTAAACACACGACGTCCCAGGAACGTTCGCTTTATGTCCAAATGATATCTTTACATCCCGGAATTTGAAACGGACCTCTTTGAGATGTCTTTAATAGGACGTCCTCAGGATGTCAATGAAGAACGTACGATAGGATATCCTATGCGGGAAAACAAATTTGGGCGTTTGCCAATTCATATTAATCGAACTAAAAAAAATTGAAAAGAAGAATTTTCATATTACCTATTGCGAATGTTTACTTATAATTACTTATCAAATAAAATTAGAATAGAATTATAGATTCATTATATATAAATATCAATTAATTAATGATATAAATATAGGACAGTTAAACAAATATTATCCATCCATCAATTTCGGTTATTCTGGTTAATATTTCTTTTGATATAACAAATATTTTGAAGATGTTGTGCGTGATTCACTTCAACCACACCGATAATCGGTTTTCGCACATAAACGAATCAAATGCAAACTTAGTGCGGGTGACCACTTTCCTTCTTGTTCTCTGGTGCCTACTTAACACCCGTACACTCCTTTGGTATATCATAGTGTACACTCTGTTTTTACCGTTTGTACTCTGTATTTGTTTTTGTTGGTGTTCTGGCTATTTTATTTATTTCTTTATTTTATTATCTAACGTTTTTTGGGTGTTTTAGTGCATAAACAAATTTATTTGGTAAGTTTTTGGTACTTTGTATTTATTTATAATGTATAAAAATCATTATTTATAAATATTATTTTGAATTACTAAAAATTAATAACAAGTTTAGCGAAATTAAAAATTACAATTATTAATAATAGTGATTTAAAACCCCATCGCACGCATATCTATGCGGTAAATTGAAAATATTCATTTTATGCAAAAAATTATTAAAAAAATGTTTTCTTTGTATAAAGGTTTAAAAGCGTGACGTTATCTTACGACTTTTATCGTCGCAATTCATAATAATTCATACAAAAAGTCACCCACTACCTGTCCACTACATTGTGTCAAACGACAGGAATCTTTCGGTAACACACGAGTCGACTTTACAGTATCAATCAATATGACTGATAAGGCACAAAATCGCTAATCTAACTAAGAAACTATAACGTTATCGCTTTCTTGGTAACATCGTCTTAGTTCATAGTTATGGTTAGTGTGCGGATTTCTGGTATTGTATTACTGTTTCCACAATAATTAGTTAGGCGTTAAAAATACGTCCAGAAATAAACGAAATAATTAATTTTGTTTTCACCACATTCCTCTGATGAAACGTAAAACGTATAAAAATTCTTAATAAATTTGCAAAACTGACGTGTTCACAATTTTTTTTTAAAAAACGATTTAAATAATTTTTGACTGGTTATAATCGATCATCTCTTATGATTTAATCAATAATAGAATCGTCAAAAAGATCGCTCAATAATTCTACAAAATAACCAGAAGTATCCATTTATCAATTCTTTAATTTAGAAAAATGTAAATTCTGAATACATAGAAATACCAAGATAAGTTTTTTGTATTAACATTTTTATCGGCTCTACATGACGATTACCATCGCTTATCTAGTTGCATTGTTTCAAGCGTCATTTAAAAAAAATCGGGAAGAAAGTATATAAAATACTGGCTAAGCAGGGCCAAAGAACGCCTGGGTCGAGAAGATAAAAAAATGAAATAATCGATAACTTTATTTTAATTTAATACAATTACGATTATTATTTAAAAATATAGTTTTATGTAATGATAATTTGTATTTTATTTGATAAAGTTATTTTTATTCATTACGTTAAGTCGCAGAGGAGTACGTTAAGTCTCCTTACTGAATAAAAAAAACAATTGAAAAAACCACAAAGTAGATGTACTTTAACTTGAAATGGTACTTTTCTTGATAAAAATATAATATACATATATAGTAGTAATTACGAGAGCTCGAGTAACTCATTGCTTAATAGCGTATGAATTAAACAACAGAAAACGTATCTCGCCCAACACACGTTGCATTGAAAGTATCGATCGACATATTACTTGCTATTTCTTTTCTCAATTCTTGTTTTTTACTTAACTGAGTCACATTCGAGCCACAGATTACAATCTATGCTCGAGCTCTCGTAATTACTATATATAAATGTTTTTCCAATTTGATATGTAGAAAAGGGGACATACATATCTTACAGTCATCTAAAAGGGACGTCCCGTTGCGGATGCGCAAAGATGTCCTATAAGAACATCGTAGGGATGCACACAGTTGTGACAAAAGAACGTCCCATAAATGTCCCTAGGACGTACACAGGACCAAAATGGTATGACTTTGGGACATTCAGTGATCCGCAACATCATGTCCTAGGGACGTCCTTGGGACATCTTTGTGTTGGTTAGGAATACCTATTATGTACGAATAATTCTTACAAACTTATAATTTTACCTCATTTGCATTAAAAAAAACTTTGTTGATTTCCGGTTACATGTATGCATACATAACAGATTTTGTTTATCAAAAAACTACGACAAGATAAATAACATTTTAGACTCCAGCAAAAAAACTTTAACACTCTTTAAAGATTCTAATCTACAAATCTGTTGTAAACATCTTAGAAAAATTATTTATACATTGTCATTACGTTTAAAATCTTTGTCGTAAAATTTTTAAACAACTTTACAAGTTTTCTATAATTTTGTTCTACAAGTTAAAAAAAAGAATATTTGTATTCTATAAAAAAGTATTTTTTGCTTTTTGAAATTTTAAACATTAAAAACGTACGAATATGATACTTTAACTAAGCAGTTTACAAGCAATATGCTATTCCGCCGTGGTGTAGAGTGTCCAATAGTCTCCCATTACGCTGATGGTCCATGATTCAAATCCCGTAGCTACCACTTCTAAAAACTTGTCAAACAAGTACCGCCGCTTTAATTAAAAACTAATAAGTCGATAATGCTCAACGGTATTCTCTAACAAATACAACAAAAAGAACCAACATTTTATTTATTTATTTCAAAAAAACCATCATTTTTTTACTTTCCAAAATTGTTTTTTATTCAACACCAATGTGATAACGAATCGTTAAGACATTTATTAAACGAATCCAATTCGTTTGGTTGTACGCGGACATTTCACGTTCGTTGATTATAAAACATTTGTGTGCCAAAATTTAAAACGTTCACTGTTTTTAAAAAAACAAATTTGTAACATTTAAAAAAACCGATTTGTTCTACTAGGGTATATTTCCCAATGCTGTCGATTATTCTCTTTATCAATTCTCCTTTCTCGAAACACAATGTTTTCTACAAGTTTAACATTTTCTTCTTTTACATGTTTTAGTTCTCTCATAACGGCGTCTATTTTTGCATTTAACTTACTTATATTCATTTCTGCCAACTTTATTCTTATGCTGCGAGCGTTTGTTTCGAAGTAGTAGTAGTGCTATTTTCTAATTTATTACCCTAGTAGAGCAAAACGTTTCTAAATCATTTACATTTGTAACATTTTTAATACGCTTAAATAGTACATTAAAACGTTTGTAAAACGTTTTCAAATCAATGTCATACTGCTTCAAAAGCGAATCCGAACATTGTTTTTTAGACGGTTTTTGAAGCGCATACAAATCGATTTCAGAAATAATACCAAAATTGACTAAAAAATTATTGCCTAATTCGTGTTTGTAACATTTTCAGTTAGTTTCCACTAAATATTAAACGTTGATGTCCAAAATAATTTACGGAGTTATCTACGTAACGTTGCAGAATAATACACAGTTATCATCTTTTAATGTTTCTAGAAACGATTTACACGTACATTTTTTGAATGATTTGTATTTGTATTTCCAAAACTATACATATGAAACCGCTAAACTTAATACAAAAAGCTATTAGATAGCTTTGTTTTTTTGACGATTCAGTATTAATCCATTGGGACAAAATAGCGAGCCAAACTCGTGGTATGTAACCTTTGCCAAACGTAGAAATAACGAGTCTCACTCGTGATACTCATTATATTTTTTGGTTGTTCATAAAGCAATATATCAAATGACGTTTTTTATTCGTTAAACAAGTCCAATCGGTCGCCAAGATCAAGTTCTAGCAAGTTTGCCTATCCTATATTTTGAACGCATAATTGCATTATTTTGAAATTGAACTTTATAATCGTTGCAAACCCCGTCTGTGTAAACGTTCCAAAAACATTTCAAAAAATTGTTTTTTGAACGTATACTTTCCTTATTTTGGATTTAAAGTTAATAATCATTCCAATGCTATTTTAAGAAACAATTTAATAAATTAAATGAACATGAATAAGTAACGACTCTAGTTATCATTTTTAGAAGTGTTTTAAAACATTTCAAGAATGATTTAGGAAATGATTTATAGAAACATTGCAAAGGGCGGACATTTATCAAATTTGAGACAAGTGTGAAACGATTCTGCTATATTTCTTTATTTCATAAAAATCGTTTTGAAAATGTTGCAGAAATGAATTTTTCTACTAGGCATTGTAATTTTCTAATTATTTATTTGCTTAATTCTAGTTTGCTTAGTTTATAGACAGAGCATTCTTGTATGTAGGGTTTGTTGCCCATCCAAGAAAATTTTGAAATGACCTTATTTGATTTATTTGTAACTTTTTCTTATTAATTATTTATTTATCTAATGTTAACTGCATGCAATTCTCTTTTTTATGTATTTCTCATTTAACCTCAAAATGACTTCAATTAAATCTAAATGAAAACTTAATTTACTCACTGTTCGTGGTGTGATTTATTTGATTTTACTTTCGAGGTTGTTATCTTTTGTTTCACTATCCATTCACAATTTTTTCGTATGTTTGTATTGATATAATTCGCTTCTTAAACTCAATACAAACTAATCAATCGTATACAACTTATCAGTCTATACCCAGGTAATTTAATTCTTATATTCTTAAGTACGGTTAAAAATCCTTTAAAAATGTTTTATATTCTAATATTATGTCATCCGGCAAGCGATAAATGAAATATCTAATCAACTGTTAATGTTAGGAAATTTCTTTATTTGAATAAATTGTTAGGAATAATTATCTCTATAAAAAACTGTAAAAATAATTCGAATAATTTACATACGTACAAAATTATATAAGAAAAAATGTTAAAAATGGCGGATACGCCCACTTCTGGTTTTTTTATCAGACCCATCTTTTGATAGAACCGAGAGAATATGAAAAGCCAGCTCTATACGAATGTTGAAGTTACTAGAATTTTTGGTTCGAGAGTTATCCTGGATACATCGTTACACACACACAGACACCAAAACTTTTTTTGTCAAAAATACATTTTTCTGATTCAGGAGACATTGAAATGTAAAATTATGCAAAAAAAATTTTTTGAAAAAAAATTGCGATCGCTATATACTTATAGGAAAGCAAAAGTACCATTTACACAGTCTCAAGCTAGTAGCCTTAAAATACGTAATTGCACACGCTAACCACTTTGCTACTGCAGACAATTATTTCCTATACTATAATAAAAGTACAGTGATTTCCTACTGTATTTAAATATATTATGCATATATCAATTAATAATTTGTTTGTACCTCAAATTAAAAAAATACTGGCAAATTCCTGAAAAAACGGGACTACAAAAATTTTGTAAAACTCTTGTTGAAGTAAATATACATATATACGTACTTTTCTTATAAATGTTGTCGTAAGGATTATGATCTTTTATATTCGATTAATTTATTTATCAAATTGTCATTGGATAACCTTTATCAGGTTTATATTAATACAATCACTAACTTTTAAAAATACAGCAAATAGTTTTTTATTAACTTGAGTTTTTGATTATCTAAACGCATTCAAATTAATATCAGATTGTTTCAAAAAAACAAATTGTAGACTCTTTAGTAAAATAAATTATAGAAAAAATGTATATAATTGAAGATGAATTTAAAAGTAATAAAAACGCGGTACGCGGTCCTTACTGCTTGTTTCGAAAGAGAGCCAACAAGACCAGCGGCGGTTTTAAGCTGATCGGGGCCCTTGACGGCAACAGTAAATCAGACTCTTTTACAAGCAAGTGTAAAAATTTTCTTTTAGTATACTTTAACTAGAATGCTAATAAAGATTTCTTGTCCGTTTACCGATTAAAAAAATTAATATAATTAAAAATAAACAATATAGTACATATATAAAACAAATATTTATGAGTTGCAATAACATTAAAAATAAAGGATATATAAACATACATACATAAAAAAATATTAAACAGAAGAAATTTAAAAAAATAAATACAAAAACAATTCTAAAATAAGTTTAAAATAATTTCGACTTGTGTATGTGTATAGAAGATTTAATATACTTTTTCTCCTTGATTGTATTTTAATATTGTAATTGACTTTTTATATAAATATTTTGCATTGTGATTGACATTTTTTAAATATTTATCTACTATTAAACTATGCCCCGTTGCATAGTGACGTGATAACCTGTGACGTAACACATATATTATGTCATAAATAAGGTATTCCATATACAGTATAATACCCTTACTGTTAAATCATTTCTCTTTGGTTGTATTTCTAAGATACTCTTATTAAAGCGTTCCCAAAATATTTGGAACATTCCAGGTGATTGTCGAAACAGATGGAACCCAATAAACACAGAAAGTCCGGCAGTGTACATACAATGCCATTACAGCGATTAAAGGCAAAATGCGTTTATGGTTTTTGTTCTTTGGTTTTTGTAGTGCATAAAAAGTACAGATTCTGTACGTAAATCCCAGTACATTAAACAACGCGTTTTGCCATTACGTTTAAAACACATTTTATTCGCAGATTATTCGATTTAGTTCGGTTCTCGTCGCCGTCACCGTGAAGTAGCTCGTAGCTCTTCCCCTACCCTTGCTTTTGTCACTTTTGTTTAGCTTTAGCCACAAAATCTTGTATTTATCGTATGCAAACCGTTTTGTGCTTTAAAATTTAGAAAAAATGTGTTTGTTTTTCATCATTTAGGATGGATTAACAAAATAAGTAAGTATTAAATTCAAATATAACCGATATTATTTCTTAATAATAAATATATAAGTTAAAAACTAACACGATTTCGCGCAAACATAAAGTGACTTTGGAATTTGTAGTTAATGGGATGTTAGTTTGTGAGTTATCTACAATTTCCCAATTTATTATTCTTATTGCTGAGTTGTATTTAATTGCAATTTTTTTTTAGATCGATTCAATCTACTTTGTTGGATGAAAAGATGCAGCAAACGAGACATGTTTTAACCAACTAATTGGTCTGGATCAAGCAACACAAATTTGTAAAATATTTTAAATTTAATTTATGGTAAGAAGCTTCAGAGTATTTTATAGTTTATAGGTTAAAACTTAAAACATTAACTTTATATGTATATTAACGTAATGTGATTTCAAGTGCATTACTGCCAAACTCAACTTTCGTGTTGTATTTTATTTCACGACTATTTACAAAGCAATTCTTTATAATTACTTAAAAAACTTTATAATTTAGTTTAGAAATTGCTAAAAAAGTGCATAAGTTATTTGAGTAGCATTACAATGTAATTTTTATTTTACAGTATCCATAAGAAAAAAATTAAATTGTGATGCAGCTTTACAACACGCAATAAACACCAGGAGTAGTGGGTACGAAGGACGCCAATAAGCATAAGCACAGAATGAATGTAAATAGGTTTTTTATATTTTTTTAATTTTTTTTAGTACATATATGGACATTGTATGTTAAGTTTCCAAATTGTTTTATTAATTAAATTAAAAATGATAATACCATTGTATGCATTTAATTTGTGTTAAGTTGCTAACATTGCCAATGCTTTTAAAATTGTGCACTATTTATGTGATGGCAAAGTACATATTATATTGCACAGATTTCACTGGCATTCTGCATTTAACTTGCAAGATTCATCCGGCAAAATATTGGCCGGTGTGTCACCTGGTTACCGGCAGTGTACTTCATTTTAGTACATTGCCAGCATTCTGAGTGCCGGCTAAGGAGTATATTGCCAGTACAGACCCATTGATTTGTGTTTATTGGGAATGTTTTAATACTTTAGTCTCAGATAAGGTAAAAATATAAAAAGTGATCTGGCTCAGTTTTTAAAGTCTCAAGTGCAGCATAAGTCTTAATAAGAACGTGTCAGTGTTAAATAAATAAGTGCGTTAAGTGTTTAATTATCTTATCTGCGGACGGTATATGGTTACAGTAATACTATCAGGCGCGGCTTCAAAGGGGGGGCCGGGGGGGGCTGAAGTTTTTCTCACTTTGTATGTAATACATTCGCTTTTTTTTTATAGTTGTATAATTTATGATGCTTTATCGCTTGTAAGTAAAAGCTTGGTGCATAACGAAGTGTTATTCAATTTTATATTAACGCCATATTCAATACACTATTATTTAAAAATGTGATGAGCACCCCCCCCCCCCCGCTTTAAACTGATGGTGCCCCCACCGAAATAAACTGCTGGAGCCGCGCCTGAATACTATATATATATTTGTAAGTGTTGTTTCACTATTTATTTATTTATAACTGCTAATTTATTATTTTGCTTAGCTTGTTGTATTGAATTTTTTGTTTAGTAAAAATTGTTTAGTGTAAATAGTTAGAAATAAATTACGTTTTAAAGTTACACTATTTAACGCTGAAAAACAATTCTTCTAGAGAATTTGATATTGGTATTATTTTGTTTTATACTTTTGTTCCCATTTAAAACAAAAAAGTGCTTTAAATTTATTTGGCGTTTATTACTAGATTTCACTTCTTCTATATTTAATTTTGACATAATATTCTTGAAAATGACAATAAAAGTAATACAAATTTTTTTTTCCGAAAAAGAATAAAACATTTTCTATTTTGTTTTTATATATTAAAAATTTTGTTAATGTTTGATTGGTGGTTTGCTTTTCTTAAATATATTTTGATATTAACCTCTTTTTTTATCTGTAAACTGTAAATAGCATTTTTTATGTTTTTAGACTCTGTGTGGTATTTTCTTCTGAAAATCAATAAATGATTTCCAATATTAAGGTTCACTGAAGCAAATAACATGATAAAGATTATAGTTGAATTTGGGTTTCCACGGGTTGGATTATTAATACAATTTTCCATTCTGGATAATTCCAGTGCTGTCGTTTATACGCAAGTTGAGCTTTCGTCACACCACACAATGGACATCTTTAGAGCCCAAAACAAATTATTTTTTTTATGACTTCCTTTTTGCAGTTCACCTAGTAGAATCTTTCTCGAAGCTTCCTCAATGTCTTTTACGCCAAAGTGTCCTCTTGATGTATCATTGTGCAAATGCTGCAACGCCTCTGATACTCGGCTCTTCAGCACTACCAACTGCAGTATGTTCGAAAAAGACAAAGTGCACGGTATATGAGTTTGCGAGAAACGTGCTCCCTCGAAAGGATTCACTTAAAGGAACCATCCGGAATGCCTGAATTAGGGGAAATATGCATACTCTCCCTATGCATGTATAAGACCTCATTCTGCCTCAAGTAAGTCAAAGATGCATTCCTATATATTTGTTTAATTCTTAAAAATTTTGCTTACTGTGAATTTTAGGACTATAAAGAAATCGTTGTCGATGGTGTCAATCAACCATTTCTAATGTACGATTCAAAAGCTACGCTGCCTTTTGGTCGAATGTTAATTTTTTCTACACCGTCAAATCTATTGCTCTTGGCGCCTGCTCTTTTTGAACAGATTTACGCTCTGCATGTGGTGCGGCATAATGCAATCATTGATGTGGTGCACGCTTTCCTCCCTAATAAGACACGAGCAACCTACGTTAAGCTTCTTCAAGAACTTCAGCGTATTCAAGTGGGTCTGTGACCCACTCAGTTGATGACTGACTGACACGCCGCAATGCAAGCTTTTCAACAGGAATTTGTAGAAATCCATAGAAGTGCCTGCTTTTTTCATCTGACACAGTCCATTTGGAGGAAAGTGCAGGAACTAGGTTTAAAGATAAGAAAGGAAATTTTTAACAGCATGATTATAATAATTTTAATTATTTGTGATGTTTAGGCTCGTTGCGAGCAAGATTATTAATTTGCTCGTTGGGTGCGCATGATTCCGGCATTAGCATTTATTCGTCCTGAGAACGTGGCCGACGCTTTCGAAGACTTAACCGGAAACGAAGAATTTCCAAAAGATGCCACGGTAATCGCAAATTACTTTGAAGACACATACATTGGTCGAAGACACCGACGGGGGCGGCAAAATCCGCTCTTTCTAATTCCGCTGTGGGATATGTACCAACAAACAATCAACGGGCAGCATCGTACTAATAACGATGTCGAAGGGTGACATAGAAGTTTCCAGAAAACTTGTGGTTCATTCGTTCTAAATATTTACCGATTTGTAAAATGCTTGAAATCACCACAACAGCTTCACAATTATGAAATATTTCAATTAATCGCTGGTAACCCCGGAAATCCACGAAACAAGAAATATGCAGTAATCTCAGCCAGGGTCAAAGCGCTTTGCAAGGATGTAGACATTCGTGATGTGATACTGTTTTTACGAGGAATAGCTTATAACTATGAATTTTAAAACGTGTACATCGTTTGAATGTGACACTTCTTGTAGCATTATAATAAATGAAATAATGAATTTTCATTTTTCTTTAAAATTGTAAACCCCTGAGACGTGACGATTCGAAATATCCCAGGGATAAAATGTGGGCGACGGACTTTCTGTGTACGAAATGCGAGGATACGAAATTTGTCGGGGACGAAATGTGGAATACTAAATGTGAGATACAAACTTTACGCAAACCTGGTCTTCTTGACAAGGCATGAGTGCTTCAATGACTGCTTCCGGCAGGATGTTCAGTGTCATAGTCGTACTCTTGCAGTCTTTCGATCCATCTTGCCGTTGGTTCTTCTGGATTAGCCATTTCAAAACGGCGTGGTTTGTACTTAGTAAAAATTTTAGTCAGCAGGTCTTGGCTGAGGTTTTGGCACTTGGAGGTAAGAATGTCTAATGGATGTTGTGGGCATAGCTTCGGCGACATAGCTTCACTAAAATTCACGCATCTCACAATTTGAGATACCAGTGTGCATTGGCCTACCACGGTATTCTTTTTCAACGTTACTGTATCTCAGTTAATATTTAAGATACTTACTGACTGAAGCTTCCAAATACTTTGAGAACGTTTCACTATATTAAATAGGTATTTTTTTATATTCGGGCTACACTTAGTGAAGCCTATGCCTGTATATGTAACGAGCATTGTAACGTGACATCGCGTCGCGATCCTCGCTACCGTATTTGCATATGCAGTTTTAACGTGCTAAAGGGCTCGTGCGTTTGTAACGTGCGATGAATTTAATCGTAGTTTTAATCCTTCAATTCAGTAATCATGAAGCGGTAGAACTTGTACTACGTGTTTTAAGTGAAACGGTATATTTGTCGAACGTAATTTTCGAAAAATGAAAAAAAGTACTGCATAACTTTTTTAATGAATTTGTAATGCTGTCGTTAAAATAAAAGGTTGAAATAAAATCTTTCGGTAAACTACAAAAATTTCTCAATTATTTAAAAAAAAAATGCAAAACGCGCTTTTCCGGTCTTTGACAGAAGCAGTCATTAGTAAAATCACGAAACAACGACAAATGGGTTCCAAACTCCAGATTTTTGAACTGCAAACCCGGACAATTTTTCAAATTATTATAATGTAAATTCTATAATGGCAAATTATAGTTATTTAATACAATGTATTATTGCACGTCAAAAAATTTTATTAAACAAACAGTTAAAAAGTGTATGTGTTTAATATTTTAATATTCATTATTAACAATAATGTATCAAATGTAGCCCACCTTAAGCCCGTCCTTACAACCTCCACTTTTCTAAGATCCTATGTTATTCAAGCTTTGATAGGTTTACAGTTAACCGCAGATACAAAGGGGGTAGGGGGTACACAATATCGCCGTAACTATGCTTACGTTGGCTCTGGATGAAATATTTGAAGAACTAGATTAAGGAATTAACGTATGTAAAAACAGCTTACACCACTTAAGACTTGTGGTTAATAGAGAAACAACAATAAAGAACGCACATACACCCGTCTTCGACAACATTTAGAAAACTATCTTATTTATTTAAAAACAAGAAAGTTTTCTTACACTTGAAACCCTCACAAAACAAATAAAATTAAAAATGCAAATAACACAGAAATTTATGGAGGAGGTTCATTTTGGGAATAACATTAAGAGACATAATACAGAACGGACGGGAACGACAAAGAATTGGAACTGAAGTGGGACCATGCAAAACCTAAAGCTAGAACCAAATATAACCCACACGGCACACTTCTATCCTAATGATATCCTACTGATATCTCATACTAGATATGCGTATATCCGAGGGATATCAATTTCATCGCCGACCAATATCCTATGGACATCCTGGAGAAAGCAGAATGACACAGAATTGGATATCTTACAGACAACTAAGTCAGACATCTTACAGATATCAGAAATACGATGGCCTAGTGATATCCGAAATAAGATGACCTAGGGATATCCGAAATAAGATAATCTCGAGATATAATATATTTTACTTTTATTGCACAAAAATATTACAAAACCTTAAGAAAATCTCCATTTAAAAAGAATCCATTTTGTTTAACAATAAGTATTATAATTTATAACATATAAGAATAGAGACGATTAATTTTCTTAATTGCATTTCTTTGGACCTGAACTGGTGTTTTCCAAAACTTCTAGAACAGTTATTATACTAAAACAAAAATAAACATAATTTTAATTTAATCGATCAGTATAAGTGTTTTTGTTAATAAATATGTAAAGGCTTTCTTACCTTTTTGACCAAGCAATTCGATCCCGTGTAAAACAGCATTTTTATTCAATTTTGGAAAAACTAGCTCCTCATGATCTCCTCCGCGTTGTTTCCCATATTTTTGCAATTCCTCTTATCTAAAATTACACATCCATTAAATGTAAACTGAAGTTAGAGAACCAGTAGGATACTTACGGAATTGTTCATATTTTCTTCTGTTTGAAGATACTTTTTATTCTTTATTATATATATTCGCTTAGCAAATGCAAAATTTGCTTGACAAAAAAATGCCACTTTTAATCATAATAAAACAATATGCTATACTCCAATCAATGTTTTTTCATTCTTTTTAACGTACGCAACAATCAAGATCACAGCAAAAAACAAAACAAAAGCGTGAGGCATTAGCTAAAACAGCTGAAAAGCCAGTGAAAAATATCCTACGGATATAGTTTTAATGATTTCCTAAATATATCATTTTTATGATATCCCATGGATATTGTTTAAGTAGCCGGGACATACATCTATGAGTTGGCCAAGAAACTGACATCCTCAAGATATTGGGTGCTGTATGGGAACAGATAGAACGCTAAATTAATGTAAGAGAGACGACCACAGCAAGAAAATTACAGAACTACCGTGGTTAAGAATTGCGCAAATTAAAGAAAGATGGTGACAGATAAAGGAAGCCTGTACTGTATACAGGTGCGAGAAGGCAAAAAAAAGAGAGGTTTACAGTTTCTGAAGCATGCGGTCCGCTTTAAAGTGAATAGGGATTCACAGGCTTGGCTTGGTTTTCAAAAGCTTGGCTTGAAATCAAGTCAAGCTTTTAAAAAATCAAGTCATGTTTTTGAATAATCAAACCAAGTTCAATATTAGCCAAGTCAAGCTATCAAGCATTTACCAAGCTTTCGTGCTCTTGAAAACAATATTATCTTGATGTAAAATTTATAATCCAAAATAAATTTTACCAAAAGCAATTTACACAAATCACTTTAGCAAACAGTGTCAACTTAAGAAATCAAAACAGAAATTACGAAAGTTTTTAAACTGAGTTCTAAGAAAACTATATCTATAATTTATACTTGTTACATTACAGCGTTTTTTGTTTATTAAGTTGTCTTGTTTTGGTTAGAACCGCAGATAAGCACAATCGAGTACACAAAACACATTTTGTTAGGTCAGTGTAAATATGAAGAAATAAAGATTGGCATTTGCTGTAATTATTTTACTAACAATTTGTATTGTGAATGACGGGTTATTAAAGGGAACCATAATTAACGCAATACAGAGACGTTTTAAAATAAGGATCTCAAGGCATTTACCACATGGTAAATCAAAAGTCGATTTTCACTTATTTAAATAGACAAAACCGGCCTGAAAACTTTAATTGGAAATATTACTTATTTTAACCAAACCAGGAACCATTTTTATTTAACGCCATAAGAAAACTTTTCTTTAAACTTGTAGTGGTTTATCAGAAACACGTTGTATACTAGATTACCTTATATCTCGAGATCAATCAGAAGTTAAGCGGGAACGCCTCACATTCAAACCTCGCATCATGAATGCTCTGTAAGGGCAATATTCTGTGCCTATTACCACTGCTAGTATTACCCTGGCTACTACACGTGAAGAAATTTAGTATTGCTACAACCATAAATTGTTTGTGTATTTCTTATTATCAAACTAATAATTAGATAATTAAGTAAATGTAACTATGGATTTGGGTTTATTTATTAAGTTTCGGTATATAGGGCGACGTGTCGTCCCTTCACTTCAGTTCGAAGTTATGCGGTGACCTATGTTAGCAGTTTGATAATTGTTAGTACTTTTTTACAATATATGGTTGACGTAATTAATTGTTGTTTAAAAAAATATCAGTTTTGCGTTTTCATATCTAAAGTTTAATTTAATTGTTCGTGTATGGATATCTCAGAAAAACCTAACATTTAAATGCGGTACTTAAGCAAAAGTAAAGCACTAATAAGCTCAATCTTTATCTTAAATTCAATTTTTTTAGATAAAATTAAACTAAAACAATGCAAACTAATAAGTTTTAAAATACAGTCATTGTTTTGTTTTTATATGCATTACGTATATATTTTACGCTCTTTCTTGTTGGTTAGTCAAATGTTTTTAACCTTTAAAACATGTGAAAACTCATAATTCGTCATTTATTTGACATAAATATGTTGTCAACGGTGTTGTTCCTTAATCATAACTGAAAGAAATAACGCGTGTATTATACGTCAAAATAAAAATTGAATGGAAAATTAGGTTAAGCATTAAAAAAATATTTTAAATGTGTGGATCGTAATTTGTTTGCATTGTTTTTAATTGAACAATAAATCAATTTAGTCAATATTGCAATAAAACTAATTAAACTGTTGTACTTGCTTACGTTGATTTATTAATTCAAACATTTGTTTTACATGCTTTTCAAATACTTCTTACAATTGAAATTTTCGAAGTAAACATTTTAGATTGGTTTATTCGGGTACTTCATATTTTGTTTAGAATTTAAACAGAAAAAATATACATTTTTTGTGAAAAATAGTTTAAAGAAATATCCGTTATGTGTCGCGGGCGTCTCAAATTCTAGGTGGGTGGGCCGATCATAAACAGCGCCGCGACGCAGCAGTGGATTTCCCGACGCGATTAGACGTCTCGCGAATGCGCACACAAATATTGGCAGTAATGGTCAGCTGTGTATGTGAGAGGGTCTCGAGAAATGTGCCTTAGGCATGTAACTCTGACTCGCAGAGATACCCCACGGCCGCAATATGTTCGCGTACGGTTTCGAGATCACATAGACATGTAATATGTGTGTGCCTAGTGTTATTTCACGGTGAAAATCTGGCGTGAACGGGTAGGTCGGAGTCATGGCGTCGGTGGCGGGTCCGACCGATCCGACCGCCGCTCACGGGCACAGCTTCGGCAAGAAGACCTTCCACAAGCCCACGTACTGCCACCACTGCGGCGACATGCTATGGGGCCTTATCCAGCAAGGCTTCATCTGCGAAGGTGAGACTTAAAGTTACACCACATCCCACACCCCAATCTGCTGCTCTTTTGGCGGTGGATGTTAGGTCGGCGCCAGGCCGACTTTTCAATATAGGTCACAAAAAGTATCCGGGTTTGTTTTATTACTACCTTTATTTTAAACATTTAATATTCAAATCTTAGTCACACAAATTGCCATAATCAAAACCCTAATCAAAATTTCATACTGTACTCGATTTTCACAATCGGTTTTACAAATTTTCTTTTAAAACGTTTATAATTATTGAAAAATTGTTAACACAAAACAGTAAATAAAACAAAATTCTTCTATAACCAATGTAAAATTTAAAAAAAAACTCAAAAATTTCTTTTAATGTAGAAAAAAATTTAATATAGTTATTTTGAGGTGCTTATTCTAAATTCATGTGCGTGTGTGTGTATGTATGTTTTTGCAATAATTGTCTTTAAATCCAACTACGTAACGCGTCAGAACGATGTACTTGGTTGCGCTCATCTCTACGCATCGATCTTCTGGACCGCAAGAAGTCTCGAAACATACCGAATGTTTTAAAACATAGGTCACCTAATCTTATCATTGTCATAATTTGCAAGTGTAATAACTACTACTTTTCTAGTTTTTCCGTTTGTTTTGTTATAAACGTAACCACAAGAATTGGTTTCAACTACACATTTCGCACTTCGAATAAAGTTTTTCATAATTACATTGTATAATTTTTAACCTATGGTTTGATATATGAAAAATTGATAATATTTTTGGCACACATTTTTTGCAATCTGCTTTGAAGAAAATCAGCTATAAAAATGTTTATGAAAATTAAAGAATTTTTACTGCGTTTGTGTGACATTTTAATATGAGAGTTGTGCATTTTTGGTGTACGTGATGAATCTTTTCGCTTCGACGTTTAGATAAAAACGGTAATTATTTTACTGTTATACAAAATGTATAGGTTTTTGTATTATTAGACACCTTTTTTATTTTATTAATAACAAAAGTAAAACAAAATAATGAAGACACATTTTTTTACGAAAAGTATCCAAGCGATTGATTTTAGTGTTAAAGAATTTTTTTAAGTAATGAGATTGCTTTAATTCGCATCAACAGAATGAATTTGTTGTTTTATTATGTAAACGATAGTTACAGACGGATAAGTCGGGTCTGTGAGGTGGACACGTCGTATTTTATCTAAAATTATTCATTTTACTCAATAATCTGTATCGTTTGGCCTTTACAGACTCGGCGACTCTTAAACGAAGTTGACCGCAATACCCCGCGTTTACAATTTTCCGGTCAATTATGAATTTGGACCGTTTTTGAAATACTTCGACCACTATTTCATGCCAGTCTGTTTCGTTTCGAAAATATAATTGTACATTTCACATTCGTTTCTGGTTACTGTTCGTCAAGAAGAATAGCTTTTTTTAGTTTAGTAATCGTTAAAAAAGTGTTTGTGACATTTGATCTACTTTTGAATATCAGGTTGTTTCGAACTTACTGTGCGCTAGGCATGGTAATTTACTTTTTCGTGAATGATAACTTAAAGCTTGTTTTCGTAATGGTGCAGATTTCAGATATGTAAAAGTTATCAATCATAAGTACTATACGATAAAAATCAATTTAAGTGCCTTTGTAATTTGAAGTAAATTTTAACCATTGTGGGACATGTAAGACTAAACAATTCTAATAACCAGTTTTGAAAAATTTTAACAACTGATCGCTTTTTCTTATTTGTACAATTATTAAATTTAGCAAAATTTATTATCAATAATATAATTGTATTAGCAATGCTCATTTTGAGGACACGAATGGATTAACTATAATCATTGCTGATAAGTTGTATTCCAAAATTAAGGACGTTTTGGTTTCAGTATTTGGTGTGTCGTACTGTTTTAAATGATTTGCCTCTATAGAGAAATAGAAATGCTTACCATTTTTACCCAATTTAATTTTTTTAAACAGGTACATTGAACATAACCTAATAAATAAATAGTAATAATTATATAAATAAACTTAATTTATTAATTTAATATGAAAATATTTAATTCAATTTGTAATGTTTGCAGCATGTGTTGCAAATAATGATCTACATTTATTATAAATACTGACTAATAATTTAATAACTTTATGCAATTTATATACTACAAATCTAGACAACACATTTAAACGGTTATTTATACAGGTATCCAAAAATATAGAACTATAGAACTAGCGTTAATTGAACTTCTGACTGTAATCAATGTAACTTTTATCTATAAAAGGCGATTAATAGAAAAACTCAAAATTAAACTAAATATTAAAAAAGGGAGTTATTTATAGATTTGGTGTGTTTCTATACTATGATAGAATCCTTCGATGTGGAGGATATTACGTTCTGCTTGCATTAAAAACGTGCACTTAAAAAATTGTTGTACGTGTGTCGGGATGATAAAATCTGCTTTACATTTTTTTAAGTAATACTTCCTATTATCTAAATTAGCTAGCTTCGTAGTACTTCTTTCCAAATTTTTAATTATATTATAGATGTTAAGATTGTACTTTTGTAGTAATTGGGAGTGCCAAGACGACATTGTAGAAGGTAGACGATTAACTTACTATGAGAAACGATATCCTCCACATCGAAGGATTCTATCATAGTATAGAAACACACCAAATCTATCAAGTTTTTTGGAGGATTTATATCGTTTCTCATAGGGAGTTATTTATTTACTTACAATTGTATTAGTTTAATTAGTGTAATTAATAAGTTCATTCAGTGCGTGCGTGAGAAATCGCGAGTATCAAATTTTTATTTCACTTACCGTAGTTTCTCTGCAATTAGAAGGTACGACTAAATGCAAAAAATAAATTTTTTGTGAAGTATGTATTTATATTGACAATTAAAATTTGTATTATAGCGTTTGTCACGAATGAAAGCAAGCGTCCTATGCGCAGAAAACGGAATTGTCTCAGAATACATATTCTCACCATAGTAATACTGTTCTCATTCCGTTATTAAAAATGAGTCATATTTAGTAGTAGTCGTCAAGAAAGTATTTTTTACACTTAGTTAGAGCAAATACGTTATTTGATGATCCCTGCGCAGATCTCAAAAATCCTATGTGCAAATGCAATAGGTAGAGATTTTATGCAATGAAACTGTTTATAGATCAAGCTAAGAACATCGACCAGTAATTGTCATTTTGTTTTGATTGCTTTTTATTTATTTATTTTTTGCTTAAAACCTTATTAATCTAATTCGATGACAATACTTAGTCCACAATATCGATGCAGCTAGTTTACTTTGTAGATGCAAAAATTATGTACGAAGTAGGCTTCTGTTCATATTTTTCACTTATTTGGAATTTTTTTTCTTGGCCTTACTCCAATATAAATAACAACGAAGTGTTAACATAAAAACAAATTGAATTCTATTTAATTTCAGTTACCTTGTATAAATTATGGTGAAATTAGAGCATAAATATACAAGCAAAAAATGTCAAAATAAAAGTTCCATTAAAACATTTTAAAAAACAAAATGTTTGGCAAAATAAATCGTAAATTACGGACCTGTAGTTTTATAAGGTTTTTGACACCAAATAAACAGTTCTAAGAAGTGCAAATTTTTTCTCAGCGATTTGCTGACACCAAAAATAAAAATAAATACAAAATGATGTTATCGGATAACGCATAGTTAAATCACTGTGTTAAAGGAAGTTACTATTTTGCACATTTTTTTCAAGTACACTAGATAATACCTCCTCTATTGGAGTTTGTCTATTATTTATGGGGAATTTCTATACTTCACATTTCACATAGTTTCAGAAACAAGTCTAAAGGGTTAATATCTGACCTACGGGCTGACCAGCGTCTAGTGCCATTTCTTCCAATCCAACGACCCGTAAAAATTATATTTAAGAACGGGGGCAAACGGAAGACCTTTATCGTCCATAAACCACATTGTTCTGCGAACCTCAAGGGGTAAGTCAAATTCTTGCGCAAAAGTTTTTTGTAAAAATACAAGTCGCCTGCAAGTCTTTCTGGTAAAATAAAAGGTGAAGTTAAAATTTTTCTTAAAATACCCGCTCAAACATTAATAGAAAACCGCCACTAAAAGTTACTTTGTTGGATTTCATGAGGGTTTTCTTCATTCCAAACATGCGTGTTAGGAAAATTCAGCACTCCATTTCGTGTAAAACAACACTCATTTGAAAATAATATTTTGACACTAAAGTCAGAGTCAAAAGCTTCTTGTTGTTGCAACTACTCACATAAACTCAAGTCGTGGTTCAAAATCAACGTCGGTTAACTGTTCGACTTATTGAACGTAATTAGGGTACAAAGGATAATTCCTTAAACATGATGTAACGTACTATGGGGCACGTTAGCTGTGCGGTCTATTTTTCTAGTGCTACTTTGTGTCCGATTTCTTTCAGTTTACAATATCTGCACATACATTGAAGAAAAACAAACATTAGAGTTTTGATTTTATTGAAAAAATGTAAATTTTTTCCGTTGCTAATACATGGAGTGGTCTTTCTCGACCGCGGCTTTTGTACGTAGGAAGAACGCTTCCAGTTTCTCTAAGTTCTTGCACATACGCCAAAATAAAGCTCAACCCACAATCTACGTGTGGTGTAGAGGTTATAAGTACACTCACCGTACGTTAAAACAGTATCACTGTTGTCGATATTAAAATAAAATTACATTAAATATTATGAAGTATGAGTATGTTAAGAGGGTGCTCCACAGCACGAATTCCTCGAGATGGCGCCACTGGTGAAATCAAATGTAATTTTAAATCATCTTTTTTAGCCTTATAACGCAAAATTTTCATAAAAACTAAAGCTTACCTTAAAGACTGTTCTTAGCTTTTGGGGCTAACACTGTTTTTATGGAAATAGTAGTTGAAATAAGACCACAATAAATAAATAATTAAATATTGAAAATTTCGATTTTTTTTTTACTTTACGTAATTCAAAATTGTACCATCCCCTGCGAAATTTAGCGGTTTGTAACATATTTCAAGCTAAAATGCTAATTTTGCTTATTAACGCTACAAATCAAGATAAACTAGTTAAATTCATTGTAAAGCGAACCTAGCGGTATATTTGTAGAAGTAAAGCTGTATAAAAGTTCAACCACTTCTCGAAGGGAGCGCTGTAAATTGGATGTATCTATATTTTATTTGATGATTTTTACTGCATCAATTTCCGCTCTCTAGTGATAAACAATGTATTATTGAGATAGTATTGCTATGTATTATGTTTCACTTGTGTGTAGAAGTGCAGATATATGAGAAATAGTTCGAATTTAAATTTACGGCCTACAAACTAGTAATGACATTAAAATTAAAGTTCAGTATTGCCAAAATGCTTTTAAGAAATTATAAACAAGTTTTGTAAAACATTGCAGCCTCTTCAAAAAACCGATCGCAATCACAATCGTGGATCATAAAAAATTGTCAAAATCATCGATTGCCTATGAAATAACTATCGTAAACATCGATCGCTTATAAAGTAAAAATAGCGGGTGTAGAAAAAAAGTAATACTAATTGCTCTTAGTCATAAAAATTAAAACAAACTAGCGCGAAATAACCTTAGGAGTGATACACAAATGTTCATTAGTAAGAATAGTAGAAAAGAAATCATATTTTCTGACTATTTTAAAAACGGATTACTTCTCTCATTTACAAAAAGTAATATGGTTTTACCTAAAATATTTACTTTTACTTTAATGAAATGTATAATATATAAGATAATACTTTTTTAGTACGTTTAGTTCTTTTTAAAAGCCAGTGAGCATTAAAAATTCTTGTGGGCGTGTACTGTATTCTTGCATAAAGTATAATCAAAGTCATGTGTCATATCGTATTTTACTACTATGCATAAGACAAACAGGTGGTAGTAGTAACATTCCAGTGTAATCAAAAACAATTTTTATTTGTTATGTAAGTTGATCCTCAAAACATTTGTGAGCGTGTACTGTATTCTTGCATAATTTATAAACCATTTGCTACGATAGACGATTTGACGTGGTACCACATATCACAATAGATTTCAGTAAATTTTTTAAGTTTTATTTTCAATTTTCTGACATTTGCAAAAATAGATTTTTTTAAAATAACAATTTATTTTTCTAAGCGTTGTGAATTTGTTTGTAGCAGAGTTTTTTTTTTTAAATTTCAAATTTTGTTATCTAAGGTCCCGAAAAAAAATGCCTCTGTACTTAGGTGAAGATAAATTTTTTAGGATATTGACGCCATTTTGAAAATCCTCCGATGTAATTTTGCCGTTTAAAATTGTAAAAACGATTTCTGTTCCGGTGTAATAAAAACCTCTTGATAAAAAGCATTTACCTTACTTACTGATAAAACTATCGCAAAAATAGTCGTGCGATAACGAACACTCTCAAGAGAATAATTGCGATTATTCCCACCACTAAACTTTTATAATAATTTTTATTGCGCCACCTGGCTTTCAATAGTGTATCTTCTTTATTTATAAAAAAATTGCAGTTTTTGCACATTTTATAATACTTTATGTTGCGCTACCTGGCTCACAGTAGTATAACTTTTTTATTTTCATAACTTCACCGTTAAAGCAGCAGAGGTTATACTCTAGAATGCAAATATGGCCGACGAGACCCCGCTCTTAACACGATTCAGCATCAACTAAAGAATTCCGTAAAAAAATCGAGATCTAAGAAAATTGAAAAGTATTGTTTTGGTTACAGCCAAAGATAAACATGATCCTGTACACAAAGTACATTTTGTTAAGCTAGGTCAGTAATAATGCTAAGAATTAAACGTTACTATCTGTTTTAATTATTTTATTAATTGATTTTGTAGATAATGTAAATTGAAGAAACAATAATTAACACAATACATCAATACGTTTCACGGATTTTACAGCATTTACACGCATAGTTACAAGCAACAAACAATTTCCATTTGTTTAGATAGTTAAGACCGCCGTGAAAACTTTAATTGCAAATATCTCAAAACTGGGTCACTTTAGATCAGATCTTTAAAATAAAAATTATTATTTAACGACAAGAAAACTACTTGACTTTGTAGTCTTATTTCAGATACACCAAGGATTTAAGTAGTCTAACTTCTTCATAATGGATCAAAACCGCTGATCTTTCTTGCGCAACTTAGAATCAAAAAATAACGTGTTCATAGTTTTAAATTGAAAGCTTAAAATTAATTTTTTAATTTGGGAGACTAATAAAGATACTATCTGTTGTGCCAAATAAACGGGAAGAGTCTATAAATAGTTTCTATTTGTTGGAAAGATACAAGCAATGCACGTACGAGATAAAACTCAGTTTTATGATTTATAAGCTTGGAAAGAAATGTACCTGGCGAAAATAAGTTTTTTACAATGTCAGTTGCATTTAACTCTTTACTAAATCGCTTGGTTTGAGTAAATTGCTGCTATTTAATATATACTCCAATGGTTCACCTTTTTTTGCATAATATCTAATCTATGGTTTTATATACTTCTAACTTTTTATACTTTATGTAGTATCGAATTTTTGCCCTAGTTATACTGACACATAAATGTTCCAACTTTATTATTTAGTTTACCATGACTGCACAAGTGTACCTGTATAGATAATTGATGAACATTTTGTAAGTCTCGTCATTGTTCTACTACAATGAGCTCAAAAGTATATACTTTTTGAAGTCTGACTGATTTTCTATATCTACCAAAGCTTTAAATTCGTAATAAGATAAGACATAAAACAATTCAAAGCACGTCTATTGCATAAAAATGATTTGATTTTTTATACAAAATGGAATTTTTTGAAAAAAATATTGCCAAAAATAGAAAAAGATCTAAAACGAGTGCATGATTATACAACATTTTTTGTCTAAATGTAATTGTCTTAGTTTAAAAAAACATTAATCTTTTGTTAGTAAATTAATAGGCGTATATGACAGAAACGGTTTATTAAAAGGGTTAGTTTTGTTTTGATTTTAAATAGTATCATTATCTTAGCATTATTACAGCAGATGATGGATACTAAGTAAGTAACTATGTACCACAAAATTATTAAACACCATTTACAAATATAATTGTTCGATTTATATGAAAAATATTACTTTAATTTTGTATTTCTTTATTTGAGTTTCTACAGTTTTCCAAAACCTTAAAGAAAATAAATAATCTAATTAATAATTTATTCCAATTAACCACAGCACAAAAAGTATTTCACGGTTCTAAAGTTTACGTCTTCCAAATCAAAGTTTTCATGGGAATCCAAAGCTTCAACTTTTAGTGGTACGATTTTGTCAAAATACAGAATCGTTACTCGTTTTTTTAAATTTAGCAAACTATGAAACTGTTAAAGATGTTGTTTTTTTTCAAACCAAAGGAGTTTGTGGTATTCCATGGTGTTGTGGTCGTATATATATTGGAGAAGCAAGCAGAAGCGTAGGAACTCGTATAAAGCAACATATAAAATGAAATCGTTTTCAACAAACATGTATGTCGGCAGTCGCAGTACACATGCTAGAGACAAATAATTTTTGTTTAAAATTCATATAGTTTACGTAATGTATTTTACTATTACCATTAAAATATTAAAGAATCTACTTAAAATAAATCAAAATTTTAGTTTTCTACTATCTGATATTTGAAAAGGACACAGCAGGTTAATCAAAGCGAACTCTTAAAGTGCAATCGATCAGTTCGTTTTACGTTTTGTAAATGTCAACTGTGACGAAAGCTTGACTTATATGCAATTTTGTGCATAGGAGTTATACAGTGTAATCAGTTAAAACTTGAATTATACATTTTGTTAACACTTTTTCGTTAAGAGAGTTCAATAAAAATGTATATTTAACATGTGCATTAATTCTTGAACTTCTAAAACGAAGAAGAAAGTATATATATTTATTAGAATAAATTTTTTATGAAACAATTTAAGTCTAAGTTTGCTAAATTGGTTCCAAAATTTATTGTAAAATCGCATCATTTCTCCTATGTTAGTTACATGGGTCTTTTTACACGCACTTGTGGTTTACCTAATTTGAACTAAACAAAAAAACAACTTTTGTTTTGTTTTTGCAATAGCTTTAAAATATTAAAAATTTCTCATAATCAATTTTTGGAATAAAATCTATCACGCTTATTTTATCTGCAATCAATGTTAGAAGTAATAGTGTAGTTAGTGCAACGAGGCATATCTTGTTTCAGGCTGTGTACGATAACTATTACTAAATACGGTGACTGCTACTGATGAGCGTTTCTATCATATCGGTTAATATCAACCGTTTTGGCATAATAACTTATGTAAATGTACTTATTTTCACTAATTTCGATTATTAGTAAGCAACAGCACCTTGATAACTGTTAAAAAAACTGTTATACTCCGAGTATACTATACAACAACAACAACTAAAAAAAAAGATTCGATCATTATTGATAATGATTCTCTAACAAAAAGAATTACATATTTATGTTTATTAAAATGTAATTGTTATAAATTCATGTGCTTATTAATAATAAAGCACGTTAAACATACATGTATGCTATATATACATACGAATAAGAGTAGTACATTTTACCTAGTTTGTTACTTTACAAAATTATATTGGATTAAAAATGTTTTTAATCAGAAACATCTAACAAATAAATCAGTTTAAAATTCGATTAACACTTGACACATATTAATTGTAATTTATGTTGTCTCAGTTCATTTGTATCAGCGCTGCAAATTAATACATTATTAATAATAACAATTTAATACTAGGACTAATGATAACAAAACGAGCAGATATGTTTTAGGAGTCCTTATGGTATATTTCATCTTGTCGGTTTTGTAATGTTGTAATCTAAATATTTTTATTCAAATTAAATACAAATTGGAGTATATTAAAAAAATACATTTTTTAACCAGAATACACAAATAATGCAAATTGTTAGTTTTGGTACAGCACGGATTTTTTATTTTTACCTTTTTGTGGTTAGAAAATCACGATGTTTGAAAAATAATAGAAAGTTTCTTTGAATTATACTTACTTGTATACATTTAGTACAAATTTTCAGACGTAAAGTTACAATTTCTATAAATAGTAATATATGACCGTGGTAGAATAACTTAATTGTTGATTAAAAATTGAAAGTATTTTAGTACTTCTGTCAGTGACAAAGAAATTAAGGTGAAATTGGGCTTGTCATGAGTTTTTTTTCCATAAATTCGAGCGTTTTTGTATAACAGACACAGTATTTTGGGGACACATTAATTACTTTAATTTAGTTTTTGACTTTTTTATTTGAAAACAACATAATTATTATTACTTTCTTTTCAAGAAATATTTATGATTAATTATAATGTAAAATATAATTTTTTAAACAAATTTGTTTATTTTATAGTTTTTTTTACATAACACACGCACAAGTGTTGTTTTTATTAAATAAAACGAAATAATTTAGAGCGTTACACTTGTATACTAAAGTTGATGTTAGTGTTTGTAACAAGTAACAATAAACGGAAAGCGTTTTATTATTTCTTCTCGTCTATATCATTTCGTGCCTTATTTGACTTACGCCTACGGAAAACTTATTTGTATTTGTGGTACCCGTCAGTGGTTTTTTATTATACAATCTGAGTTTTTTAAAACTTACAACTACTTTAATGCAAAAATAAAATAATTCAAAAACAAGTCAGTTTTAATCGGTATTAAAGTGGATCATTTTTGACGACATTGTAAAATCAACCCCTGACTCACAGTAACTACCCTTTATTTTTTTTTAAATGACATGGTTGTACTTGCAATACATGTTTTGGGAAATTTAATAAGAAATTTAGCGGTATGCTTGGTTTATAATTTTGTCATTTTTTTTGACAAGAAACAAAAATTAATGGCAGATAAATAAATTTATTTTTAGTTTATTAATAAATTAAAAATGTTAAAAAATGTAATAAAAATTAAATTTTAGCACAAAAAGTATTTAATCTATAAAATAAATTTATGGTTTATTAAAATAAATGAAATTAACAATGACTATTCAAAATCACTTCAACAAAAAAGAAATGTTTTAAAAGTGTTGTAAATAATTTCCGTTATTTATTCTCGAGATAATGATAGAGTCTGTTCTTAAACCCTTAAACTGCGCCGCAGTTCTTCAATTGACTCCGGTTAAGTTTTAAAAACGACTTTAAATGACTCCACAGAAAAAAATCCAATGGTGTGATATCCGGTGATCGATTGGTCCTCTTCTGCCAATCCACCAATTTGGATAATGGTCATCTAACCGTTTTCTAACTGGTCGTACGTAATGAGGAGGAGCTCTATTTTGTTGGAAATGGAGTAAAGTCTCATTTGAATAAAGAATTTCATCTATGCTTTTCTGATTTTCGTTAACTATTAACGGTTCAATGACATTTTTTAACAATTTAAGGTAAAGTGCAATTTTCATCTATGAAAACCGGGCCAATAATAGCGTTGTGGCATTGAGGGTGCACTTCCCGCAAATTGTGAGGATTCTCGTAGCCCCAATACCGTTAATTTTGTTTGTTGACATGTACATTTAAATAAACCGTGTACTCATCACTAACACAAACGTTTCTTAGAAATTGCAGATTTGAATTAATTTGAAGGATGATAATTTCACAAAACTTAATTCTTTTGTCTGGATCATCATCTCCAAGTTCTTCAACGATGTACTTTTTGTAAGGATAAAACTTGTGGCGTTTTAATACGTTTACAACAGTTTTTGAGACGATCTTGCTTTTTTCGCTTATAGCAAACTGTTCAAGTACTTTAATTGTGGTAAATTCATCAACTATACTTGGTTTATCTTTTTTTTTCTATTAGCAACAGATCCCGTTGTCTCTAATTTGGCATCCCATTGACGAACGTACATGTGACTTACATTTCGGTCAGGATGTCTGTTATCAGAGGTTGTAGCTGTTCTCAGTCATGAACGGCTTTCTATGCCATAAAGGAAGATAATTTTGACACGTTCGACGGCAGCGTAAGTCATTGTTAATAGAATAAAAATTTAATGACAGATTTGCTTAATTAGACACTTTGGCACAACGAAGACCACAATAACAAAACAAAATTTTCTCCAACTTTTATTACACTTTTAATAGATAACTGGTATTAAAACGTACAGAAAATCTGATTTTTTATTAAATTTATTATTTCGATTTTGTTGTGTCAAAAAATTGTCAAAATTATAAACCAAGCATATCGATATATTAAATTTCCCAAAACATAACGTATCACAAGTAGGGTCGTACCATTTAAAAACAAATAAGAGTGATGGGGTTGGTTTTACAAATGTCGTTTAATCGTCAAAAAACGTCCCAATCAATATTAAAATTGATCTGTTTTTGATTTTTAATATTTTCGCATTCGTATAAAAATTAAGGCAATTGAATGCTTAAAAACTTACTTTGTATAGTGTAAACTCAACTAGAAAGTAAGATACACTTTGATGAAGCCTAAAGTCCTTCTTCTAGCTACGCCGCTGGAACGATTTTGTTAGAACACACCTGTGCGTGCCTGTGCACGTCGAAAATACTAATTTTAAACATAACACACAGCTAGATGCGACTAAAGATTATATAATATACAATATATTATCAGATTTGAAAACTAGTTTGTAAAGCGCTAAAATGATATAACAAAATTAATCACTTTTTGTGTAAGCTTTAAATATTTTTAACATTAATAATATTATATGCAGTATAAATACTAATCAAGCTGTTTATTTATGTAGTGGTGTTAACTTGTTTATAAAGCAATTTAAAAAAAATAAATACAAAAAGACGACAGATATTTTTAAACAATCTGCATTTTAAGTATACAGTTTTTTTTAAAGTAATTATAGAATCATGCGTTAGCTGTTCCATTTATTATAATTTAAAAATATTTTTGTTATAGGCGATGTTTAGAACTTATTTGATAATGTGAAGTCTTTGTTACGCAGTAAATCCGTATGTTACAAACTGTATAGATGTATAAATAATAATATACTTATTCACAAGAGTACAGAATTAGTACCGTATCGTAAATTTTCAAAATAATAAATAATTCTTCTAAAACAACTTGATCAAGTAGGAATTTTATTACGGTACTGCTCGGTGATGACTAAGAAAATCTATAATACAACATTTATCTGTTTTTGTTTTTACACTTGATTAAAATGTAAATAAATTTAGTAGGTGCTGTTTTGATACAACTCCATACAACTATTACAAACGTTTACGTAAAATAAAATTATTTTATGTTTGTTAAATAATCAAGTGCGGTAATTAGATAAACATTTGCATATTTCCTGCAGTGGTTATTGGTGTATAGATTACACAGTAAAAAGAACAATTGTAACCACACCCAGATTATATTAAAGTATTGTTTTTTTTTATAATCAAAAAGTACTATTAAATTCATTAGTTATTCATATATTTTTCTATTCATTAATTTTTGGCTGTTTGTTAATTCAATTTATTTTTTACACCATTCATACATATAAATCTATAGATTAGTTGGAATATGTTAATTAGTCATATATTTTCGTGTTAGATTAATTTCGGGTATTTTATTTTGAACAAACACAAAAAGCTCGTAGTCATCATCATTTTATCACAACTTGTACTTCACATACACATAGCCAGCTAAAAACAGTACAATAAGATGCAGCAGGTTAAAAATTTAAGCATAACTGTTATGGTTATACTCTACTTCTAATATGCGAATCAACGCTGCGTGTCTTTAAAATGTTCACTTACTTTTATATATATGTATATGTATATATCGATATCGTACTGTTAATTATGCATTTTTTTAAATATTTTATTAAATAAATTTTAATATGTAACTGTCAATGTCAGCAGGTACTGCTAATAACTGCAATATAATGCATAATAATTGTACTGTTCACAATAGTAATCAATATAGTACATACAGAAATTTTACTTCGATTTTTAAGCAAAATATAATAAATAAAAAAAAAATTCGTAGAGTACAAAAACTTTCAGATACTATTTTGAACCGACTATTTGTTAGCGGAAAATAAGCGAAAGAGTTAAGTGAAACAATCCAGTATATCTAAAAACTAGTTATATATAATAGACCAATAGTTACCATCACGTACGTTATACAATTACTTTTTCAATTTTTCGTTTTTTAATGAGGAAAATGGCTACATTACAAAATTTAAAAAAGCAAAAGATAACAATTACAGATCATAGTAGATCAAGAAAGAACTCAAACAACATGTTTTTATTCATTTTTGAGGAAATGCTAAACGAAAGTAGTTTAAACAAACAAATTGTTAGTTCTTGGCATGATTTTAAAAGCAATAACATCTAATAGGTAAGTGCTTTTAAGGGGGCATATAATAGCATATTTCAGTAAAGTTAAATTAGAGAAAATATAAGGTACTTTTAGTCAGTAACTATATTCAGAATAAGTATATAAGGATATGCATATGTCGTACAACTTACTGCTGAAGCTAATATTTTTAAGGTTGTAACACATTTTCTTCTGATACATTTTATGTTTTCATCTTATCTGGGACTAAAACGTTACATCTGTCTCGAAAATGACTACGAATGTTCCATATGTTTCGGGGACGCTTCAATATATTCAATTAATTGTATGAGATATAAAGTTTTTTATAAACCTAATTTTATTTTATATATTTATTCTACATTTTATAGCTAACAAATTGTAGTAACATGCTTAAAATTGTTACAAAAAAGCAAGAACTTTAGCATATTTAGAACACACATCTTAATAAATCTTAAAAATTTCAGTTTTCTGTAATGGGTAGAAACTGAGAAAATGTTCCTTTTGTAAAAAAGTTTAAATTTAAAATGTGCTTTCTGTCCTTAAAACAAGCCTGTACATAGCTTAGCTAGAATTATGTTTATTCTTTTCTTTACCACCTTTGTGTTGTTAGGACCTTTTGAAGAAGTGGGACACTTAGGCTCTGCATTTTGGAATCTTTTCTTGTGAATTCATAGTATTGCTTTGACAATGTTTTAATTTTGTTTATTCCAAAGATAGATAAATTAAATCTAAATCGTTTATTAATTAAGAATGAGAGCATTTGCCACCAGCCGCCACTGCCTACTATTGATTCACAACTAAACAATACATTTATAGTGTAAGCGTTTATTTCTTCAGTCAACGGTTTAAGTACATAGTGTTTTCTAAATTGTCAGTACAGACTTATATTGTGGTTTTGAGTTGCTTGTTACTAATTTACTTAATCTTGATGTTTTTAAGAATTAAAGAATATCAGAGTGCGAACAATTGACCATATTCCTGAATATTTTTGGACTTTTTATTTTATTGACATTGAATTGGTCATGCTGTCCTTTTTAAATGTCTCTCACAAAATCTTTTATCTAATTGGCTATTAATATATACTTAACTTTTAAAAGTCTAACTTAAATCATATCTTTGTGTTAATTTCAAGAAATAAAGAAAATACAAATTAATCAATTTGAGAGTATCGAAGTTAATACTAGTACAATTTAAATTATTGCAATCAATAAAAAACTTTAGTATCGATCAAAAGTAAACATAACCATATATATTACGTTTTAAGAGAGCTTTCGTTACGAAACCTGGCGATTGCCGACACGTCCCGGATTTAACGGATGTCTATTCTAGTGCCGTAGGTATCATACCTATGTAAAAATGTGCAAATTTTTTATTTGTTACTAAATAATTTGTAAGTTTAATTAAGAATAATTATGCTAAACTATATAAATCCAGATTGTTTATAAATTTATTTTTATAAAAATAGATTCAAAAATACCTAGTAATCTTACCGGCCGTAGGATTTTAGAACCTGCTTTCACTAGGTTTCGTTACAGCAACTGTAACTAGATGAAAAATTGAGCGAGAGAAATTTAAAAAGAACAGTGTGACCAAATCCATGTCAATAAAATTAAAGTTCAGAAATGTGATTGTCAAATACATATTGGCGGTCTTATATTTTTGAACTTTCGTATTGTGTTGTTTATTCACGCCCTAGCAATTGGAGCTAATTAATTTTATCGATCTGGGCTTCTTTACTTTGCTACCAAGCTTATATGTTTTGGTATGATCGGTTTTGATTAAAGGTTTTTTAGGTCTAAATGAAATCTTATGTGTACACAGTTTTTGAATCTAAAATTTTTTATGTAATGGATAGTTTTTGTAATATTTTGATTTTGAGTTTTTTAAATTATGCATTTAAACAGCTCATTCCTTAAAACCGATGCAGTTATACACGTTGTATTTGAATAACGGGTTGTTATTTTAACAGGTAAAATTAGAGCATAAATACAAGAAAAAAATGTCAAAATAAAAAATCTATTAAAACATTTAAAAAAATCTATTTTTTTAGCAAAATAAATCGTAAATTACGGACCTGTAGTCTTTTAAGGTTGTTGACACCACGAATAAAAATAAACTGTTCTGAGAAGTGTAAATATCTTCTCAGCGATTTGCTTACACTAAAAATAAAAATACATACAAAATAATGTTATTGGATAACGCTTTATCGTGCATAAACCACATTGATCTGCAAACTTCGAAGGGTAAGTTCTTAAATTCTTGCGCTAAAGTTTCTGGTAAAGTAAACTATTGCTTAAAATACCCGCCCAAACATTAATAGAAAATCGCCAGTGAAAGTTACTTTGTTAAATTTCATGAGGGTTTTCTTCATTCCAAATATGCGTGTTGTGAAAATTCATCGCTCCATTTTGTGTAAAACAACACTCATCTGAACATAATTAATAAATATCTTGGCAGTAAAGTCAGAGTCAAAAACTTCTTGTTGCTGCAACCACTTACAAAAAAAACAAATATTAAAGTTTTGAGTTTATTGAAAAGATTTATTCTTCTTCCATTGCTAATACATGGGGTAGTCTTTTTCGATCACGGCCTTCGTAGGTAGGAAAAAGACCTCAAATTTCTCTAAGTTCTTGCACACACGCCTAAATAAAGTTTATTGAAGGCAATTGTCTATTAGAATATTGCTCAACCCACAACCTACGGGTGATGTGGAGGTTATAATTATACTCACCGTACATTAAAACGTTACCACTGTTGTACATACATTTAAATTAAGTGTTATGAAGTACGAGTACGTTTACACGAATCACTCAGCATCAACTAAAAAAATCCGTTAAAAAATCGAGACATAAATAAATGAGATTGTCGAACTCAGTTCTGAAGTCATGCTTGGTTACAAGATAAACGTGATAGTGCACACAAAATACATTTTGTTAAGCTAGGTCAGTAATAATGCTAAGAAATAAACATTACTATTTGCTTTAATTATTTTATTTATTTACGTTTCACGGATTTTACGACATTAAACCCATTATTTACCGGTTAGTTACAGTCAAAAAACAATTACCATTTGTTTAGTTAGTCAGAACCGGCCTGATAACTTTGAATTGCAAATATTTCAAAACAGGGCCACTTTAGAGCAAATCTTTAAAGGAAAAGTTTTCATTTAACGCCACAAACAAACTGCTCTTTGAGTTTGTTGTCGTATTTTACACCCGGTATATATTATATCAAGTTCCGCTTTGCAAAAAACTATACGTTCCAATATAATATAAAATTTGTATTTTTTCAAATTTTATAAAAATTTTGTTTTTATTTCTATGTGGAATGTGGAATAATATAAGTCAATGGGTTTATCTGAGTAATAAATATATGAAACAAGAAAAGGTAAACACCAAACTATTTTCAGTTTCATTTGTAGAAACAAACAAACCAAGTACATTTATATCTTGACTTGATTGTTCTGTTACATGCAAATCAATATTATCGTAACTATATTTAGGAGCTAAATTGTTCAAGATACTAAAAAACACAAATTGTCAACAATTGCAGCTTTTGAACAATGTTTATTTAATAAAATAGTCATTCTATTTGTTTTTGGTATAGTTATTGTGAAGTCTCGGTTTTTCCGCAAAATACGTATTTTGGCATATTTTGCATATTGTAATGTGTTTTTATCTATATAATTTTGTCAATTTTATGATAATATCTACCACTTTCAATAAAATTTTTGATAAAGTTTTTCCCGTGTTTTGTAGTTAGGCAGTGTCAATAATATATAGCAATTAAAAATTACATAGTTTAGAAAAAAACCAACATAACCTTCAAAAGTTTTCAGTTTAATAAAATCGAAAATGGTAACAGATAAGGTGCATATCCGACACTGCATTCTTTACGAACTCCAACAAAAAAAAATGCTGCAAGAACGTGCGAATCGATTTGTTTCTTTCTCGGCGTGCTCATTTTGGTTTAAGCTTTAATTTTAGTCGAATCGACAATAACAACGTCTTGGATTCTCTCGGAAATGTGACCACAACGATTAGAAACCACTGCGCGCTGAGAATTCGGCACAAACCTAAAAAAAACTTGCAGAACAGTTCGGAGTAACGTAGCAAACAAATTCCAAACGCCTACATGAGATGGGAAAGATCCAGAAAGAAGGAAAATGTGTTTCGCATAAACTCACTGAAACCAACAAAAATCAACAAGTGGCATCGTGTCTTTCTCTTTAAAAAAGTAGCATCAAGAAAGTTTTTCTTGTAGAAACTCGTTCCGGGCTATAAAAAATGGAAACTCTATGACAATCCGAAACGAAGAAAGTCATGGGTAAATCGGGACGAATCATCAAAACCGGTCTTCTCTGCATTTGGTGAGATATCAAGGGCGTGCTTTATTATGAGTTGTTGGAACCTGGTGAAACGGTTGCTGCGGATTGATATTAATGTCAATTAATCTGGTTGGGTCAAGAATTGGAACGAAAAAGCCCATATAGTGGCAAAGGAAAACGTCTAGTGAAATTGTTGCATGACAACGCTATTGATTCCAATACTAAAGACACCATAATGAGTTGCATGGGACGGCTTGCAGCACCGGGCGTATACATTATCGTGTTCAAAAACTTAACATTTTTCCGAGAAAAATGTATCAATTGCCTGAAAGATGGCTTAAAGTTATAGAAAGCAATGGCAAACACTTTGGTTGAACAACTTAATTTACTTTCTTTTAAAATAAACCTTGAATGTAGCGGAAAAAATTTGATTATTCATTTGTACAAGTAAATCATTTTAATTGCACATAATTTTAAATAACCCGAAAATCAGTAAAAACTTCTTTTCTATTAATACCAGTTACAAATTTATTTATAATTTTTTCTCGCTCAATTTGTTGAGGTGAATCGTAGCTTTTTAATGTAATAACATTCATTCATCATTTAATCGTGGAAATGTAAAAAAAATTGTCTGTGTAAATAAAATTCCAGCGTTTTGTCCGCTTTGTAAGGAACTGAATCAGATCATAAAAAAATCGATAAACTCAAATAAACAACCTCTAAAAAGTTAAGTAACCAAAAGGCAGATTCTTCGGTTTGTTGGTTGTTTCGAAAGAACGGTATTCAATCCAACACAAGTTAATATAAGAATATAAACAGAATAACGCAGTTGTCTTTTTTGCGCACTTTATATCTACATTGCCTCCGTAAAACTAAATTAGATCTAGTATTAATTTTTTTTAATGGTTTGTGGTTGCTTAGACTTAACACAATTTTTTTAGGGATACCGCACCAATGCTACATGCTACTACTAATCGCTTTCTTAACATTTCAAAATATTTTTTAGAAAAGATTTGAACTCTACAGTCGAGAAAGCATTTTTTGAAAATATTAAAGTAAACTAGTGATACTGTTAATACCACAGCGTAAAATTTTAATTCGTGACTGTTCACTTGATGTGATTGTACAATTGCACTTTACTCTAAAAAATCCTTAAAAATAAAAAAGTGTGTGCATTTGTGTAACATGTAATGCATCCAAAAAATCATTTTTTTATAATATTTTTGTTACTTTATTTAAAACAACGTTATAACAAAAAACTTTTTTTATTTACGTTAGTGGCTGATTCAGGCTTCTATTCATGTATTCTTTTAATAGTAAACAAACATTACAATTTCTTTTAAATTTAGGTACGAATTGAGACTCTTTTAGTAATACAATTTTCAATTATTGTTAACATTTTTTGTTTCTTACACACCTGAAAGTTTTCGTTTTTGAAAACTTTTTAATTTTCACCATTAAATAATAAGTGTTTTCATAAATCGTTTACTATATTATTTTAATAACAGTGAAGTTTCGTTACAATTGCGTTTCTTGCATTGCCGAGTTGACACAATTGCCTGTACGTGTTTGTATCTTTTTTGTTTATTTTTTATGTGACGGTGTAGAACAATTAAAAGTTACAGGCAAAAATAGCAGTTATATTTTTATCATAATTTTTTCAAGTTTAGTTTCCAATGTAATTCAAATTATATAAGTATACTTTACGTTGTTATGTAATTTGTACTAATAAATCGATCGAAATGTTTTTACTATGTAAATCGAATATATTACGTATAATATTTTAAAAGACACAAATAATAGGAGTGACAAAAGTAAGAAAAATATACCATAATAATTGAATAAAAAAATTACATTATTGATGATCAAAACGTTAACTTTTTTATTAACATTAAAATTTCTACCTAGTTTGCTAACAAATTGTCTTTACCATTTTTTTTTACATTTTTAATAATAACATTAATAAACAATTGTAATGTTGCATTAATTCAAACTGGCCAAAAACGATAAACACGATATCTGTTATGACAGAAGCAACAGATTATTTTTAACATTTAACTATTTATTGTATAAAATTTTTGCCGTTATATAAAAAAAAACTTTAGTTTTAAATGTCTACTACCTACAACTTTTCTTTTCTAAAAATTTTACCGACATTATAAGAAGCTCAAAATTATAGTTGCCTTGATTTTTATCATTTAAAGAATTACTAACAGAGAAAACTCACTAAAGCTTGCAATAAAACAACGTTAAACATGTAATTTGCCTATCATGTAGAAAAGTAGCAGAAAAAATTAACAGCAAAATGCAAAGTAGAAAAACAGATCTTCATATAGTTTTAATAAAAGTAGCAGAAATTAATATATAAGCAAACTTAAATCAGTCGCATGTTAATTTTAACAAAAGATTGTTGTATGTTAAAACTAAATTACACCTTATAATTGTATTTTTAAGTATCACATTCATTAACTTGCAATAGATTGTTGTCGACAATCTCGTAGTAACAAACATCAAATTTTGATTTAGAATGAGCAAAAGTAAAAATTAAGTCTGTAAAAGCTATGGCAAAAATATAAAGTAAATGCTTTACGTAAATTTTAAAAACAGCCTACAATTTTATAAATAATATAAAATTATATTTATCCATATACCAAGCAAAGCAAACTACCTAACAAATAGGAATAAAATGTAGCGTTAAAAACAGAAAATTTTGCTTTAGGCTGCAATATTTAAATTATCTTTGTAAATCAACATAATAAACTATTGTATTTAAAAATGAAAACTATTTTACAATGTGTACTAGTATTTTAAACAAGATTGTTAAATATATTTTTTTATTTTTATTTACAATTACAAATAAAAAGCAATTTTTTAAAATTTTGTTTGTACGTTATTTTATTATTATTAGATACAAGAGTAAATCACTTTTGCGTACTAAAATTTAAGTTTAATTTTTGCTTTTGATTTTGTTTTATTTATCTGCTTGTCGTTTGTTCATTCCACGTGGTATTAGGTTACGTACATAACAATCCAGCTATATTTCCATATTATATTGAAAATACGTCGTTGAATAACTAAGGTAAAATATAATGTAGGTGTTGTAAATTATAACAAAAAAATAACGCCTCCAAAACATGTAATCGCAAAATACAACATAACAACATATACAGAAAAAGAATATAATTGCGGGGTAAATGTTTGGAAATATTAAAAGCTTAAACTTATTAAATGTTTTGAAAACGTTTGAATTAAATGTTTCATAAATTTCATTTTGCTGAAGTTAAAGTTGTTCAACGCCTACTACACAACTAGTGGATAACACCAATGTTCGAAAATTCATTGATGTCGATTTTAACTATATAATGTACTTATAAATAAGGAATATTTAAGTAAATTACGACAGAAAAAACCTCAAAATACTTTTATAATTAGTGATTTGCGTTGAATTGAAACAAATGTATTTCTACCCATCCTGCAAGTATTAAACGACAAAAACTGGAGCAACAGAAGCAAGAAGCAACTGTAGTATTGATCCGGACGCTGCATCGCACCAAAAGAGAGACAGAAGCATCCTCTACATAACACGTATTGAACAAAAGGTGTGCGCATTGCTATGATGACCTTAACTCCACATGCTTTCATTCATTTTTACGATTTTCTTCTTTATTTAATTATTTTCATGTAAAACAATTTTGTATTTAAGCCCTGATGAGAGTGTCTAATTTAGCTATCTTTGATTTTATACTTGTTTGGGAACTACATCTACAGCTTCACCAGTCTATAAGATATTTTTTAATAAGGCTTTATTTGTTGTATCTGCAAATAGGTTGCCAGCATGTTCTATTTCTATTAAAATATTTCTTAAATAAATGCATAATGCTTAATACTTAAAACCAAAGTTGGTATTTATTATAATATAAAAATTCTATGAGATAAATACTTTAAAGTTGTTTTTGCCAGAAATAAATATTTTTTTGTTTTGTTGCAGTTTGTAACTTCGTAGTGCATGACCGCTGCTTTAAAACCGTGGTGTCCCCGTGTTCAAGCATCGCCGCCAGTCTTATTAAGGTAATAAGACAACACTAATGTTAAAAATATTATTATACTTTTTTTTATAGAATCCGGTTGCTCATTGTTGGTCAGAACCGTTTCATCATAAGAGGAAATTTTGTAACGTATGTCGGAAGCGGCTAGATGATAATGTGTCCATCCACTGTGAAAGTAAGTATAGTACAGTAGTGTATAAAATACTACATAATTTTGTGTAATCAGTTAATTGATCGTTTGTTATTGATTAAAGCTTTCTTGTAATTACAATTTTTTTAATCACGGTGCATGGTAGTATATCTTTAACGCCTATATAAGAACTGAGCATTACATACTTTTTTTTTAGTATGCGACTACTTCGTGCACACAGAATGTCAGGATTTTGCAGTGGCAGACTGCAGAGAAAACGCTACGTATCTGCCAGGAAAAAATCTTTCAAGCGTACGACACGAACATCATTGGCGAGAAGGTAACCTGCCTAGCAATTCAAAATGTGCGCTTTGCAAAAAGACGTGCTGGACATCTGAATGTTTGTCAGGTTACCGATGCGAATGGTGTGGAATGACGGTAAATACATACATTTAAAAACGTAAAATAGAATTTTACATATTATTTTTTTTAATAGTCCCACGCATCTTGTCACATGAATATACCTCCGGAGTGTACATTTGGAATCTTGGAACCCATATATTTGCCACCACACGCAATTAGTATACCAAGAACTGAAGTTCCAATGGAAGCTATTATTGGAGTTCAAGTACGGCGAAAAGAAACCTTGTCTCGTGAGTATTCGTGCCGTAAGTGTTACTGCTTTTATTTATTATTTTACACAACACCTACACATTATACGTCAAGCGGTTAATGACTTTGTTTATAAATAATAAATATTAAGTAATCGATAGATTTTGTATTTGAATATAATCAGTCTTTATTTATCTATTATTGTTTATGTTTATTAATTCATAGAAGCAATATTAAAAGTTTATTTCAGAGGTATACAATCATTTCATTCTTTTGCATATAATATTCAAAACCTTTTAAATATTTAAGAACATTTTTATTTTTAGCAAGAAGTATCTCAGAGGAATTTAGCAGTGGAGACACAGGTCGTTATAAAGAAGAAGAATACACGCAAGCACATGGTGGAAGTAGAGATCGAGATAAACAAAACAAAGAAAGAGACGATCGGGATGAAGGTAACAGTTATTTCCACGAATAAGTGTAAAATAACCGTAAATAAATTTGTAGAAGTAATTAAGGTATATGATGGAAATAACTCGTTGCGGAGACGGATTTTTCGAACTATTGTCGTACCAAGACAATGTACACTAAAACACGTTCTTGTATTGGCATTAAGGGCACATCACATCACTAAAGATCCAAGTAGTTTTTATCTCACCGATCTGTATTCTTCGGACGAAGTACAATTGCAAGATCCAACACCTATTTTAAATTTACATCGTAAAGAAGGAAAGAGACCGGCGGTATTTCTACGGTTTAAGTACAGTCGCTTTAGAAAGTATTTTCTTAGTAATCACTTATTTTTACAGAGACCGCGATAATGACAAGGGCGAAGTGCGTGTATTTCCTGGTAAGCTGCAGGTATCTCAGGCATTCTGCACCGTGCCTGTGGATTCCAGCACGACTGTTGCCGATTTAATACGCGAATCCTTAAAACGCTTTGGTTTACAAGAATATGGTTGCGAAGATTTTCGATGCAGTGAAATTCTTCTAGATAGAGGAGGTAATACATTACTCGACGTTTATCTTTCCGAAATTATTTACTGAAATTGTATAGTGACGGAACGAGTACTATCTTGGAATGAAAGACCTTGGGAAATAATGAAACAGTTAGGAAGAGATAGTATTCGGCAAATGGAACTCATGCGGTTCTATTTACAATTAAAACAAGATCCTCATGGTCCTAACGTAGCACTTTTTGTTGGAAATTTACCTCCAAATCTTTCTGAAAGAAATTATGAAAACATCTTAACAGAACTTCTTGGAAAAGGTACATTGAGCATGAACCTTTGCCACAATACATATTATTGTTTTAGAAAATAAATTTTCAAAAATTGGTCCTATTTATTACGAATACGGTTCCATGGTAATTACATATGAAGATTCCGAAAAAGCAGTTAGAGCATTTTACATCCTAAGAGAGTCAAGATACGAAGACAAGCATTTATTAGGTAAATTTTAAGTTATTTAATTGCGTCAAATTGTAAAAGCATTCTTACAGTTATGCTATTACCAAATTTGGAACCCTCAATGATTCCACAAGGAGTTCAACCATTATTAATTTTTGTTAATGTAAAATCGGGTGGTTGCCAAGGACTTGAGCTAATTTCTAGTTTTCGAAAATTGTTAAATCCTTATCAAGTATTTGATTTAGATAATGGAGGACCACTACCGGGATTGTATGTGTTTAGAAATATACAAAATTATCGAATTTTAGTATGCGGGGGAGATGGAACTATTGGATGGGTTTTGCAGTGTTTGGATAATGTTGGTCAAGATTCGCAATGTTCATCTCCGGCTTGTGCAATTGTTCCTTTAGGCACTGGTGCGAATATTACAACAAACTTTTAAAATTAAAATAAAATTGTTGCATCTTTAGGTAATGATTTGGCCCGGGTTTTAAGATGGGGTCCAGGATACACAGGTGGTGAAGATCCATTAAATCTTCTTAGAGACGTTATAGACGCCGAAGAAATTCGTTTAGATCGATGGACAGTGGTATTTCATCCTGAGGATAAACCTGATGATGGCAACAAGCAGGTTAATTCCTCTGGTAAGAAGAGGCAAAAACTGTCCAAACTGAAACTGACCAATGAGCAAATTAAAAAACAAGGTCAATCCAATGTGTGTCTTGATGTTGTTTTGCTGTAATCTAAACATATTTAATCTAACACATTTATGCTTATTCATTATTAATTGTATGCAACTAAACCCATTATTATATTTTTTTTTGCTAATGTTACCGACTGCAGCTGTCACCTACTTTTTTTGAAAGCAATCATTTTGAATTTACCCGTTTCTAAGCTTTATTTAAAAATAAAGTATAATTTAACGTTATAATACTTACTTCGTCAAAAAATAAGCTTTTGAATGCACCTTTAACAAGATTAGTGCTGTGTTTATTCTAGCTGGCGATTTTGCAGTCAATGAAGCCAATGAAGTTTAACAACAAACAAAATACTTAAAAAATGTACGAAAGTTTCAGTTTGGAACAAGTTAGTCGTTGTTTTAAAACACTTTTCTTATTTTTAGTTTCACTAATACACAATCAACACTTACACATACCTACTTTCTGTATTATATTAACCACATGGATCAGCAATACGACCGCTTCGTTTATAGTACGGTATCTTAAATTTCTACACAATTTCAAATTTTATTAATAACGAAGATAGTTAAAGTTTTAATTAGATCATACTAAGTTGCATTTTAGTGTCACAATTAGAAGTTAGTTTAGTTATCACAACTTTACCGATAGGGATGTTGTAGCTGTATAATTATTTTTTCAAGTTCGTGAAATAATAAAATGTTAATAACTTAAATTTGATGTAGACTTTGCACACTTAAAAGTACATGCTTAACTTGATAAAACTTAGTTGGCGCTTTAAAAATCATTACTATTATCTACAACGCAAACTAACTTAACATTACGGTTTTAGTTGCTAATTCACGTTTTAGCTTTTTTAGCAAATGCCCCCACAATTTGATTTAATTAAAGCATGACTATTTTTATTTTTTTTTTGCACGTGCACGAAGCATTTATTAAATTGCATTTGTGAATATAGTTTACGGCAAAACAACATTGTTTCAACAAAATTTAAAAAAAAAATCAGATTTAAAAAAAATGGTCTAACATCCATAAGTTAACACAGCTTTCTTAAAAAGTAGGTAGAATGCATAACTGCATTTACAACTAAATTCAGCGTAATTATTTATGTAATAAAAAACTGTAAATATAAAGAAATCCACGCTGTTGTAAATACAGATTTAAAGTTTATGCTTATCTACGTATTAAAATCATTTCATATTAAAAAAAAGATTAAATAAAAGCATGCTTTCAAAAATGTACGTAAATATAGTTACAATTAGTTAATAAAATTTAAATTTAATTGGAGGTTACTTTCCACATAAACAGTTGTAGGAGCATCAACAAGTGAAGACAACTCCCAAATTTTTGTAATGAATAACTATTTTGGTATTGGTATTGACGCGGACTTGTGCCTCGATTTTCATAATGCTCGAGAGGAGAATCCTAATAAATTTAATAGCAGATTGCATAATAAAAGTGTTTACGTAAAAATGGGTCTACGAAAAATGGTTGGACCAAAGATGTGCAAAGATTTACATAAAGAAGTGCGATTGGAAGTAGATGGCAAATTAGTGGAACTACCACAAGTTGAAGGAATAATAATTCTAAATATTTTAAGGTAAATTGCGTATTATTATTATCTTGTATTTAACTATTTTATTATAGTTGGGGATCTGGCGCAAATCCTTGGGGACCAGAAAAAGAAGATCAATTTTCTAAACCAAATCATTGGGATGGTATGTTAGAAGTTGTAGGAGTAACGGGAGTTGTTCATTTGGGACAAATTCAATCTGGTTTAAGATCTGCGATGAGGATAGCTCAGGTTAACTCTTTATTTCATTTAATATGATTTGTAACTATAATGTTTCCTTGAATTTTAGGGTGGTCATATAAAAATTCACTTGCATTCTGATATTCCGGTGCAAGTAGATGGAGAACCTTGGGTTCAGAGTCCTTGTGATGTAGTAGTATTAAAATCTGCTCTTAAGGTGAGTTAAGCTTATTTAGTGCACGAAGTGAATGTACTTTTAACGTTTGTATTTTTACTAGATAAGGTAGATTTTTGAATTTTGTAGAAATTTTTATAATAGTACCTTATAAATAATTTTAATTTGCATGTGTAAGCAAAATGCAACTTTGTCCACCCTCCCCGTGCCGTGTCATGCCATGCCATGCCAGTTTGTTTACCTTTTTACCTTAACGGTGACATACCTTTTTCATAGTAACGATGTGTACTTTATCAGTAATGGATTCAGGTGTTTGTTTAAGTGATTATTATCAAAAATATCAAATCAAATTTTAGAACCGGTATATTCACCTACAAGTAAATGTATTGGTTCATTCAAAACTACGCAAAACCTTAGATATCTGTTTTGTGTCTATATAGTAATTATTATTACAGTACTTAATTAATATTGCGCGTAAAATTTTACTTATGTTAATTATGGACAATTATACTATGTAAGATAAATGTTCAAGGATAACTTTAAAGGTAATCACGTACCAAACGTAAAATAAATTTGCACCTTTTCATTTGCTTAGCAAGTAATGACACAATGATAATCAATCGTTTTGACATAGATATTCACCATTACACGCTTACTATATTAGTACACACAGCCAGTATATTTACTTGTGGAAAAAAGCTGCAGCACGTTTGATTTGTGTATTATTTCCGTATAAATATATTTTAAAGCGTGTAATACCAAAGTTTGTTTTTGTTTCTTAAACTATTCTTTGTTTTTTGTATTAAGTACTATAGCCAAATAAAATTAAAACTAAAAAATGTTCGTGTTAAAATGCATGGGGCGTTTTTACGCTTTTTTAAAATTTACCGGCCGTTTTTTACAAAATTTTAAAAACAAACAATACATTGGGGCATTTATTGCAGCAATTATTCGCAATTAAGTGTTATTTGTTACTGTAATTGGTACCTGTTTTATGAACATAATTAAAAGTGCTGTACCTATATTTTTTTGTTAAATGTCATGTTTTTGTAGTTACTTCACAATGCTTCTACACTGTACATTTATATTAACCTGCAAACGCTATCGATATTACCATATTACGTTAAGCGGCAAATATTAGTGTTTATATATTGTTTGTATATATTCACTAATATGTACAAAATGTAATAGCTACATATCATTACTTGGCACAGGCAACCATGTTGAAGAAAAATAAGTTCAAGCGTCGGCCTACCGAACCAAGCATACTACCTGCCAATGGGGAGGGGGGCAAGAGCAGTGATGACTAAAACAAACCCCTATAACCATTGTAGTCCTTTTTCCATTTTCACTTAGTTTAAATTTTTTACTACTTATATTTATACATTTAAAACATGTGGCATGCATTTTGCTAGCTTATTTACATCAGATTAGCTTTTTGTATTTGTTTTTCTTTTATAATAGAACAGCGACATAAATTGCATATCTGAAAATGTATTTTAAGTTTGTTGTAATATTTGCTTTATACCTAATGAGAGTGTATGTGTGCGCAACCCTCCCCAGGCGACCATGTTGAAAAAGATGAAAGGAAAAATGAAAAGACGCAACACCGAACCCAGTATGCTTGTATCGCCTGGGACACAACTGGCACCACTGCCCACAAACGAGGGAGATTCTCCAACAGATCCCAACAACACCACTTTTTGAAGATTTCGGACTTTGCACAACATTTTGTTTGTTTTGTTTCGTTTTTGTGGATTGAACGAACTTGTTAGTGAAGCTCTTTTTGGGCTTGACGATTAAAGATTAAGTTACTATTTTTACTTAATTGTAGTGGAGAAGGTATAGTCATAAACTATACGTAAAGCAATGTTAAACTGTTATAGTATGGTACTTTACCAAAGAAAGAAGCTGGAACCACATTATGACAGGTTGTTATACCAGAGTGTAGATATAATTAATTTAAGTTTTATATTTGTTTAAAGTAGCAAGCTACAGTACGGACATTTTAAATGTGTGTTTTGTTTATCTTTAAAAGTAAATCTCTTGTTATTCACTTTTGTGCGAATAATGCAGAACACTATGTTGTTTGTAGTGCTAATTTAACGCACATAATTCGACCAATACTAATTAGGATGGGATTTTAAAACTAGATTGTTCTGCATATGTTACATTACTTTTTATAAAAAAAAAACTGCATTTATTTAATTGACTTTGCCAACAAATGGGAAAGTGTATCACTATGTATTTTACACACTCAAACTTGACCAGATCGATCAGCACTCTGGAAAATGTACTTGGATTTGTAGTCGGTAGTCCAAACGAGACGAAAAGGTTAACCAAACATAAGGGTTTTGAAGTATTTTTAATTGGAAGCAAAGAAAAAAGTGCAACGAAAGTACGAAAAAGAATTACAAAGAAGCAAGTATTCCAAGACAGTCTTCCAGGAATGGTCGATTTCCACAACGTGGATTTAGATTATACAGTCTAGTCACCCCTCCCTGTAGTGGAAGCAATTTAGAGAAGACGAAAGCCCATAGATAAAAGTTCAGTGTTGGGTTTCCCTAACCAGAAAGTGGACTCACAACACTGTCGTTAATCTGTCGTTGGTGCATGGGGCTCAGTTCATTACGTGTAGTTTTCTGGGACTTAACACATAATGAATCAGTATCTTCGACAGATTGCGAATTGGATGATTGATAACCTTAATTTAGCTATTATCTTACTTAATGTGCTATGTTTGTAATTATATTTCCCATAAAATGTAACTAAGTAAAATAAATCGACGCATCTAGTCGATTTATTTTGCAAGGTAATTAAACATTATTGTAAAAATTGTTCAGTCGATTACCCTTTACACTTGCAACGCACGTTATATAAATTATCGGTGAGGGTTTTCATTGATGTATTTACAATAAAGTTTCCCTGTTACATAAATAAGATATAAAATGTATGTATATGTGATTATAGATATATTTAAAAATTGTGAAATATAGATATATAATATTAAATGTATATCTTGGAGCGTTTCAGTTTTTTTTTTCATCTCTTTACAAAAGGACATTATCTTCTTTATTTTAAACCTTGAAGGGTTGAAGCCTTTATATAGCTAATAATAAAATTACAAAGTTTTCTTTGTTTTTCCGTCGTTTTGTTTTCTAGTAATAATAACTGTTTCTCACACAAGAATTAATTAGAGTTCAAAAATAGTTGTTGCATTTGCATATTTAACTGCTGTGTATCTAAATAAGTTTTTAAAAATGATACGTTGTCAGCACGTCTATTAACTGCCATATGAATGTGATAGTTTCATTCAATATTCCCATTCATTATTTTAACTAGAACACCTAAAAATAAATAATCAATAGTTTTATCTATTTTGTAATTGTTTGCCTCAATTGTCACATTCCATTCATAAAGCTTCCTTATTTCTTCATTCATTTTTATACAGCCGTACATTTAAAATAGTCGTTAAATTTATGTATAATGATAAGTTTACATACAACAATAAATTAGGAATAAATTGCAATCTTATAAATGAGTATAAAATTACAAAACATTTAATTAAATGTAATAAAATTTTTAAAGTGCAGCTATTTCGTTTACTTTTCTTCCCAGAGTATCAAATTGCAGCTGCATTTGGTTTCGCTGGACCATGAAACACTACCGATCCTAATTTATTACCATTAGGAATGTTTAGTTTTGCCAAAGATCTAATTCTTAATTACGTTGTAACTTTCCTACAGTGAAGTGTGTTTGTTTTATCGTGAATATTTAAAGGTGAGTTTCACTGAGTTTCCTATTATCTTGTAGTTTACTGCTAATATTTTTATTACTATAATTATGTTATTTTTAATTACGAGTTTTCAATGAGCTCTCCTATTATCTATTAACTTAATATTCATTCTTTTGAATGTGAGCATCATTTACTGTTTCTATTTATGAGGTTTTATTGAGCCGTTTTGATTAAATTTATGAATTTGAGACTCAATATTTTAATAGACAGTTATAAATGCTTTTATTGAATGTTAAATGATAATTATGAATTTAAAAGTTGCATTGGTGACGTCTTGTGCAATTCGTTTAATGTTTACATTAATTAGACAATGGAGTGCGATGTCAATAAATGTTGGTTGTTGTCAATTATGTTTTGAATATTGTCTACGAATGTAAATTTAAGAGTTGATAGTTGATTTGCTTAATTCAATGTTTAAATTGTGTCGATAAGGCCGTTTGACGTTTTGCTGGTGTGTGTCGACATGGTCGAATTCGTTTGTTACTAGAACCGAAAGGGTTCTGCAGAGATTCTGGGCGGGTGGAATATAGTCGTACACCCATTGCACTACCTAGATCTGATATTTACTTTATTTGATAACGCGGTTCGATCATGGTTCATTTGGAACCGGAGCATTGCGCTTATTTGGGGATCTCTAGGCGGGTGGAATGTAGTCGTACACCTATTGCACATCCTAGGCCCGCTTTTTGACCGGAGCATTTGGCTTGTTATAACGGTCCCGGACGGAAGCACTCTGAGTGGATGGAATGTAGTCGTACACCCATTGAACACTTGGAGCTGACATTGGGTGGCGTTGTCAGGAACCTGAGCGGCCTGATTCTAATATTTGATTTCAGTAATAATCCAGCATGATTTGATTATCGCTCCATTTGAATTTTAGATATGTGTGATATCTATTTATTGATCATTATTATCAAAAGCAAATAATTAATTGTAGTAAATGAATTGATAACGGGATGCTCAAACGTACTTTCTTGTTTAAGTTTGCAGAAGGTGAAAATTCAGTTCAGCCACGTCACTCCATCTCCAAACCATGTTTGGTTTTATGACCTGTTATTAATCAAATGACTTAAAAGGTAATGTGACCAATTATCGTTGTGTTTACTATTACCTGACATTTAGTTAATCACTTATTAGCAATTGTGATTTTGATTAATTGTACGCCCTTAATTACCTTTTTGTGAGGTGAATTTTTATTATCATCTGCATTGTTATTATTTGCATCGATTAAAATATAAAATTAAAAAAAAAACCAGTCTTAAATTTGCATCTTACATAAATGAATATAGCAGTATTAAGGATTCTGCTCGTTGCTTTAAAAAACCCTTATATATTAATGTTTGATCAATTAAAATACTATCTACTACTGCGAGTTCATTCTCTGCCGTAAAAACATGCCTGCAACAAATCTAAAGTGACTTCTACAATATTGATCAGCATGTTGCTAAATTACAAGATATAAGATAAAAAGGTCTTCCGGGTTTGCACAGCTCGTTCCAAAACTAAAGAATGCTGAGATGCGCGTCGGATAAATTCGAAATTTATCGATCGTGCTAAATAAATTGTTAACTATTAAATCACGTTATACATGTTCCTTTTTAAGATTTTTAATGATAAATTAAACACAATAAACATCAATAGTAAAATCATATAACTAAATAAGACAATCTGCGATTAAATCGCGACACTCTGGCCTCTTAACACTTCTTCACACGCTCGACGCTGCCGACTTACTCACTTCTCTCGTTTTTCTATCCCCTACACGCTTCTTCTTTGCCAAGCCAGCTTTTTTGTCACTCGACCTTTGCTGACTACCATGAACGTCCTCGTTCATCAGATCTGTTAGATAATCTCTTAAATAAGCTGGCGGTTGTCGTCTTCGACTCTACGGCTAGATCTCAGTTCAACTTCAGCTTTTTGGGTTGATTCTTTTGTTTCTGGTTAATAGTCTTCGTCGTCTAATAATACGTTTTTTTCCTTCTAACTTTTTAACTCTTTCGTGTTGGGTAGATTATCTTCATGTGTTCTTTCGTTATCGATTTGTTCTTCTTGACTATCGTCTTGTTCTTCCACATTACTTTTAATTTCTTCACTGTCGTCTTCGTGGTTCTGATGTATCCTTAACTGACTAACGTGGGCTGTTGTAATGTAAGGCTGTTTGTCGTCTCCATTATTAAGTCTTACAATTTTATAAATACATATTCGAATTTACTTTTTCTATTACTACTCACGAGCCAGCATTCTTAGGTTGTAGTTTTGCCGGTTCATTCGTTCCTATATAATTCAAGCATGTCAAACGTATATGATATTGCGGGCCACGTGATCTATTTTGTACTAAGTTGGGGGCCGCATGTTTGTACTGTTCAAAAAGTTAATAAAACACAAGTGTTAGAATTATTATATTATACATTTATTAGACTCGATGTTTTTTTAACTAAACTAAAAATATTTTACATTTTTATTGTATATTATTACATAGATAGTATATTTCGTATTTCATATTATTTTTTATTCTATATTAAAAAAAAAACTAAAATAACAGTTATAATAAATAAAATCACAGTTTAATATTACTTTTTAGAAGATATTTGACATCGTTTGTTGGAAAGCAAGTCATCAATATTTGGTTGAATATCTTGAGCTGGTGCAATTTTAAAAATTGATGATAAATGTTGATTGGTTAATCTTGACCTTTCTGAATTTTTTTATTTTTCATTTAAGAAAATAGTGCTTCCAAACATAGCCAGTATACGCGTAACAAACGATAACATTTTAGGAAACCGATCTACAAGTAAATATGTATAAAATTCTGGAATTTCAACTTCCATATGTTTCTCCAAAGAATCACATTGGATATCAATTAATTTCATTTGTAAGTTTTCATGAACCAATTCAATATCGATAGATAGAGGTGAAGTAAAAAGACAAAGTTGTACTTCACAGCTTTTAAAATCAGAAAATTTTCGATCGAATTCCGTTTATAACAATTTAATTTGCTCAGCATATTCTGTAAATTTTAATTTAGGTGATTTAAGCAATCGGTATTGGTAGCGTTCAGAGTGAGACAAGTTTTCTTTTTTTATTTGTTTTCGCCAAAGTAATAATTTTTGTTTGAGAGCGTTAATATTATCAAATAGCGTTGTAGCATGATTTTTGCCTTGAAGCTTAAGATTAAGTTGATTAAGATGACTTGTAATATCAACTGAGAAAACCAAGTATTTTATCCATTGCCCATCTTTTAATTCAGCACATTCATATTTTTTTGTTTTCAAGAAAATTATGATTTCGTCCAGTAATTTGAAGAATCGTTTTAACACTTTATGACTCGAAAGCCATCGAACTTTCATATATGGTAGATCGGTGTATTCACATATTCTATATCTTCCAAAGATACAACAAATTGACGATGATTAAGTGTACGTGCTCGAATGTAATTTACAATTTTGGCGGCTATTTTTAAAACATGTAGGATATTTAAAACTTTGGAACAAGCTCAATAAAATTTGTTTGAATGTATTAAACAATGTTGCTTGATGCGAAGTAATAACATTCTCCTGAACTTTCATTGTTTATTATTTTGAAACGAATATACACAATATATTCGTTTCAAAATAATAAACAATGAAAGTTCATTAAAATTTACAATGATTTTTCAATGCTTAGCATAGATATGCAAATATTTAATATTTCCTGTCTCATAGTATTGCCAATTGCGCAGAAATGTTTTAATTCTTTTTAACACAGAGAAACATCGCTCTCTTTCCACTGTAGTCATATGTAAAGTCAATCAATTGCTTTATTTAATATATGTATCTATTTTTAGATTTTACGAAAATTTTCATTATGGTCTTTCATTGATCTCACAAGTGCTTTTTACTTTTTCTTTTAAATGCTATAAATCCGTAACATTATTTTTACAACATAATGATTAATGAATCATCTGAAAACAGTTAACATAAAACACTAAAATCTATTATTTATTTCAAACCCCCAAATCCAATCTAACGAATCATACACAGACTTTTTAAAATTACTGTAAACTTGTTTATTTTTATGTTTACTGGTTGGTCGAATTTGAAGTAAAGGCTGAGGACGAGCATTAAATTAAAATTCTAAATGTGTAAACAACTATTAGCTTCATTTTTTAATGTCTAGTACCACCGTTATTATGAAACAAAAACGATAAGTATGAATAATATCGATCAACTAAGCAAATCGACTGTAAAGTTTGTCATATGTGATAAGAAATTTACATTCGAGCATCTTTATTTTACACACACGTGCTACGAAGATAACGATGGATACGTAAGGCACGTAAGCAATATAAGCATTGCACTCAAAGATAATTGCATCATGTATTATCTTTGGAGTAGGCGGCCCGATTAAAGACCCTGCGAAAGCATTTAAACATTTACTTATCTTCTTTTTTAACTCGCATAAAATTGTATTATGTGTGTCTCACTCTTGATTGCAATAACTATCACCGTAATATAATGTAAATGCGGACACAAGTACGTGTCAGCCTCGAGTAAATTTGCAAGCTTTCGGATCTGTTGCGTTTAAATTGACAATTATTTAAACGCATGAAATTTAAACGCTGATAATTTGATTTAAACGCAAATTTTCTGTAATTATTTATTATTTATTGTTAATTGTTTGGCCATTCGGCCTTACAATGAGTTACGTTACATCTTTTCTCTTATAATTTAATATAATTTGTACAGAAATTAAAAAACAAAAAAAAAAAAAAACTTTCTTCCCTAAAATCTTCCCATCACCATCTTTCTATTCTAATACGTTAGATCTAACCCTCCCCTTTTATCCTTCTTTCCTTTACTGATTTCATCCAATCTAATCCCTCCCCCTCCTCCCCAAGCAAAACCTTCCTCCCCCTCATTTCTTCTCTTAGCTCGCTACACTCCTCACTCATGTGTTCTATGTCCTCCCATCCCTCACCACATAGCCTACATTTCCTCATTGCATCCTCCTTCCAATATTTATTTACGTTCTCTTCATTGCCGCATCTAAACCTGGCTATTAGTCGCTTTTCTCCTAGGTTTCTCCTCCCCATGAGATACTTAGGCACCTCCCTGGATACTATTTTCCCATATCTTACATTATATTTTCCTTCCCTTATCTTTCCTTCCCTCTCTTGAACCTGCAAGGAATCTTTGTCTCTTAGTACTATTTCCCCTGTATTTAACCTCCCTTCCACTCTCCTTCTTTTCCACCTCTTCTCTTGCGAAACCTCCTCGTTGATAGTACAGTTTTCTTTCTTCCTGCCCATATATGTTTTTACTATCCTTACCTGTCCTCCAGCAACATTGCAAAATTTTACATTCTCTCCTTTCCTTCATTTTCTCTTCATAACCCATCGCCCTTTTCCCTGCTTCTATTCTAATTTTCTTTAACTTCCCTTCCTCCTCTATTATGTACCCCATGGCGTCTCCCCTGTCTAAACCTAGTATCCATTTCCAATATTTTATTTGTACCTTTTCCAATAGGTTCCACTCTTTCCAACCCCATACCTCCACCCTGTACATCATCACACTTATAACCAACTTTTCAAACAGCCATCTTCTCTTTTTCGATCTCCTTTCCAAATACTCTTTCCCTAAACTCCATACCTGCCCTAATACCTTGTTACCCTTCTTTGCTAACTCCCTTATGTGCGCATCATCTTATTGTCATACCTTAGCCTATATCCCAAATAAGTCACTTCATTTACTGTCTCTATCCTCTGTTCTCCCCAACCTTAACTCTTCTTTTTTCTTCCCTCCTTTCCCTTTTTGAAAACTACTATCTTAGACTTTCTCACATTTAAACCCAAGTCTTTCCTTTCCAGATACCTCTTTATCGTATTTATCATACCTTCCATCTCCAACTCATTTTTTTGCCACCATGACCATATCGTCTGCATATGCCAACACCCACACTTTAATCCTTCCCTCCATGACAACCTCCCACCACACTGACCTCCCCTTCAACACTTCTTCTATGTCCCTATATACAGTGCAAATAAAATAGGCTAAGAGGACACTCCCTGCCTTAGCCCCTTCCTCGTCCAAAACACTTCACTAACACTATCCCCTATTTTTACCCTATTCTTAGTCTCTTTATATATCTCTTCCAGTTTCCTTACTAGTTGTTCCTCTATTCCCTTTTTCCTTAACACCTCCATAGCTTTTCCCTATTCACATTATCAAACGCAGCTTCTATGTCCATAAAGAACGCGTATACCTTACCCCTTTTCTTATCTAGCTCTCCATTCACTAACTGTTTTAATATATAAACATTGTCTATTGCCCTTCTTCCCACCCTAAATCCCATCTGCCAATCTGGTAATAGTCTTTTTTCCTCCACTTCCTTTTCCAACCTCCTTTGTATAATCATGGCATACAATTTATAACTTATATTAGTGACACTAATCCCTCTATAATTCTTTACCTCCTTCCTATCCCCTCCCTTATAAACCGGCAGAATTAAACTTTCTTTCCAACTCCCTGGCAATTCCTCCCCTTTCCATATTGTATTATAACTTTTCCTTATTTTTCCTCTGGCTCTCTTCACTACATATTTCCATTGTTCTCCTTGCGTACCGTCCGTTCCTGCCGTCTTCCTTAATTTTAGTCTATTTATTGCTTTCTCCATTTCCTCTTTCGTTATCTCCCACCCCTCCTGTATTGTATTTACCCCTTGCAATATCACCTGCCCTGGTCCTTCTATTGTTCCCTCCAAACGCTCAATACAATAATCCAGCCACACCTTTATATCCGGTAAACCTCCTCCTCCTCTTATCTCTTCTTCTCTCCTTGTTTAGAAATTCCCACACTTCTCTTTTCTTTCTTTATTTCCTTTACTTGTTTCTCCATTTCCTCTTTATACGACACACCTTTCTCTTTGAACATACATTTTTAAACTTCACTTTCTTCTCCTTATACTCCTGCACATCTATTCTACCTTTCTTCCATCTTCTTCTAGCGTTTCTCATCTCTGTTTTTGCCTCTCTACATTCTCTATTCCACCACTTATTTTCGTTCCTCTTTTTTCCTTGCTTTCTCTCAAACCTTTTCTTTTCTACTGCCTTTCTCCATTTCTGCAGTCAACTCCTTTAGTCCTTCTTCCCTACCTCTCCCCCAAATCACTTGCTCCAACTTCATCTTATATCTTTCTATGCTTTCCTCAGTCCACACCTTTTTACTCCCATCCCTTCTGTTCCTCCTTAATTTCTTGCTCCTTTCCTTTTAAAATCACTTCCAATGGCTGATGATCCGATTCCTCCTCATCCCCACTTTAAAACTTTCTATGTCCTCCCACATTTCTCCACTCACCATCACGTAATCAATCACCGATTCCCTCCCACCCATATAAGTATACTCACCTCTGTCCCCTCTTCTATATTCCCATTTAGGATTGACCATCCTTTTTCCTCACACATCTCCACTAACATTTTCCCATTCTTATTAACTGTCTTATCCATGCTAATTCTTTTCTTCACTTCCCCTCCTATAATTACTCCTCCCTTTTCCCTGTTCTCGCGTTAAAATCACCCCTATAATAATCTTTTTCTTTTTCCTCCCCTGTACCATATTCTCAATCTGTTCACTTAACATCCTCATATCCTGCCCATAAACTGTTAACACTATATATTTTTCCTTTCCTTCTCTAACCACATAATTTTTACTATCCCTTTTTCTTGCTTCTCATTTCCTCCTCTTCTTCAATTCGACCAGTTCCTTTTTATGCCCGTTATTATTCCTCCTCTTGCTCTACCTTTGCTTTCTCTTCTAGTTGCAAATTCCACCTTCCAATTATACCCTCTGGTAATTTTTTCTTCCATACTTCCCCAGTCTTTTTCCTCCAACCATGTTTCCTGACATTCCCATCATATCAAAGCTTTACGTATCTCCAGAAATCCTCTCCCTTATTTTTTATACCTGCCACATTCCAAAACAATAATTTCATTTGATTCTGCTTTTCCATCTCTTTTTCCTTAAAACTTGCTAATCCAACATCATTTGATCCATCCCCCCCTCCCCCAACTCTTAGTTTTTTGCCCCCTTCTTCACTAGAGCTCCCCTCTCCTCATCCCAAAATCTTTCTTCACCTTCCACCCACACTTTCAAGAATCCTATTTTAACCCTCTTCCTCTCCCTTCATCTTACTCGCCTCATATCTTATCTTCTTTGTATATCTATTTCCTTCTCGTCATGTCATCGTCTAAATAAATGCTCGTACCTCTTAACCTTCTTTTTGCTTCCATACATCCAACTTATCCTCAAATGTACCCAACTTTACTAACATTACACGCTCTGCTAACTTTCTAGTTTCTACTACTGTTTTCTCAATATTTAAATCCTTCTTTAACAAATTTTCCACTTGTTCCTTTTGCTCCTTCTTTCCTTCTTTCACTTCCATACCTCTTATGATTATGTTTGTTCTCCTTTTTCTTTTTCGTTTTTTTCCCAGCTTCTTTCTATCTTCTCCAATCTGGCCTCCAACTTTCTATACTTTTCTCCCATTTCTTCAAATTTCTTTTCCATTCTTCATTTGACTTTCTAATTCTTCTTTCATCTCCTTTACCTCTTTATTATTCTCTTCCAACTTCTTACCCATCTTAATTTGTTCTTCTCTTATACTTTTTACCTCCTTTAACAGTTCTTTACACATTTCAAATACCTCCCCATCCTTCCTGTCTTTTCCCTCCGCTACCGGTGATTTCCTTACTTTGGTGCTCTTCCTGAACACCTCCTCCATCGTGGCTTGCCTTTTTCTTTTTCCTTCAGACCACCCTTCCTCGGAATCCGACATAATTTCCCTTCTCCTCTACACTTTACACTAATTAAAAGTTAGCCCTTTTTGAATAACGAAATGTTAATGATATTAAAATCACCAAAAAAGAAAAAAAAACCCACGTATTTTATAACTTACGAACTAAAATTAAATTATATTTAAATCTCCAAAAAACCACGTATTTTATAACTTAACGAAATAATAATTAAATTAAATTTAAATCTCCCAAAAAACCACCTGTTTTGTAACTTAACGAAATAATAATTAAATTCAATTTAAATCTCCAAAAAATTCCACTATTTTAATAATATGAATGTAAAATATAAACACGCCGGAAAAACCACATTGATTATAACAGTATCTAATCTGCACGCCGCACCTTCTATCGTAATCAAACGACTACGTTTTAAAATCACTACTGTGTTTATCTACGTTTACAAAATTTTTTAACTTTTACAATTAAAACGCGTTATTCTAAAAATTATAAATTAACGTATCTGTCCAACCTTTCACTTTCACCGCCAAAACGTAACTCTCCAAATTTTCTGTAATTTTAAAGCAAATAAAATACCTTTCTTATTCATTTTTGGAGGATCATTGACCAAATGACATAATAGAGAAGCCGACACTGCTTTGGAGACAGTACTTGCTGGTGAATAATACAATGAAAATGTTCAAAATTATTATTACCATGCTGTTTGAATGATTCTTTTAATCTTGCAACAACTCTTTTAGTAATACCGGTCATGGTAGGTGCACCATCAGTTGCCAGACAAACCAACTTTTCCAATTGTAACTTATACTTCTTCAAAACGTTCATAAACGCATCAAAAATATCAGCTCCGGTAGTTGTATTATGCATAGGAATGACTGCTAAAAGTTCTTCACTCAGTTTTAAATTAACATTGCAGTCGCAAATAAAAACGGCTAGCTCAGCGATATTTCAAACATCTGCACGTTCTTCAATTGTCACAGAGTAAGCTTGAAATGTTGATGTTATGCTGATTTCTCAAGTTCTCGACTATTTCATCAACTCTGTTAGCTACAGTATTTTGACTTAAACTTACACTTTTAATTTTTTTTATTTGTGTTGGACATAATACTTCCGCCACTTTAATTAAACATTCACTAACAAATTCTCCTTCAGTAAATGCTTTCGATCTGCTTGCAATTAAATGTGATAACATATAACTAACTTTTACAGCAGCTGTATTGTCTTCAACAGATTTAGTAAATCACTTTGTTGTTTTTGAAGAACTTATTGGTCATAGTTTGTTTTATGATTTGTGTCATAGTGCCTTTTAAAATTATATTCTTAAGCAACTGAACTACAGTTTTTACATACCAGACAATATTTTATTCTTGTTTTGGACACAAAAATATTACAGTTCCCATTTGTTTTTTAAATTACGATGTTCCTCTTCAATTCATCTTTTCTTACTCATTGTTCTTGAAGTTTGATTATATTTTTATTAAATAACTTTTTAATTTAATAAGAATAAAAACCAAAATCCACGTTATAGTTTAAAATTTCAATCACAAACGATTGAGCAATCCTGCACTTTGTAAAGAGTTGTACAACATGTGTCAGATTAAATCGCATCTTCGTTTGGCTTCGTCCGCCTCTTTTCGTTTGGCGCCAGCGTCAACTAAAAAGCTCAAACTTTCCAACTACAACACTACAAGCGTCAAAGCTTGATATTAACTAATGTAAGTGGAGACACGTTATTAATGGAATAATCACTTATAATTAGTAAACTAATTGAGTACAAATAAAAATTAAAGTTACTTCTAAATAATGATAGTATAAACATAAACGGTTACAGTTATAATTGCCAAATATTCCTAATTTGGTACATATGCTCTAAAGTACGAATCCAACGACCTCGGTTGTATTATAAACACGTGTATCTAATTTTATCAAACAAATTTCAAAACGTCTCGGCGAGCCGCAATCTATGAATTGGCAGGCCGCATGTTTGACATCCCTGTATATATACATAAATAGTTAAATATTACGATCGAAAAGATGTCCTAGTTTTGACCAAGTTTTATATCATCAAATTATAAACGTACGAAAAACAAACAACTTATTATATATAATTTAGGATTGAAGCTAGAGATTAGCATAAATAATTTACAGAAAAAATTATTTAATAGATTAATGCAAATTGATTCTAAAACACGTCAAATACAACAAATAACAAAAAAAATGGCAATGAAGTATAAATACAAACAAAGAAGCATTTGCACTAAACCACTTTCAATTTTATTATTCTTTAAATTTAAGTATAAAATAGTTAATTATTTCTGTTAAATTTACGACGCTTAGATCCGGTTGCATAAACCATAGATAACTATGTCGTTAGCTGACGCCGTGGATAACGAAAGCACAGCTATTAATTTCAGAATTAAAGAAAAAAAAACGAATCTAAATTACATTTCAAGCCTTTCTTTAAAACATGGCGATTAAGTAATTTTAAGTTTTAATTAACAATTCGTGAAGAACAACGTTTGATAATTCCGCATAAATTGATTTTTAAATGCATCATACACATAAAACAATTGAATCGACAAAATTGAAATTGCCGCCATTTCATTCGTTTTACCCATCGACTCGGCAACATTGGAAAACTACGCTTTCTCTGGACGAGTAATCACAGGCTGGTGTACACAACATTGTAAGAGATAGCAAACGAAATGGTAAGGTTTCTTTATCCTCCTTATTTAACTTCTAATTAATAAATTTTAATTCTGTCTTCAAAGAGGAGCATAAAAACTACTCAGTTTTTCCTTTCTGACGACGTTTCGTGCACTAAATGTGCACTTCTTCAGACCACAGCAATTTATTATAGTAAGTACTACAACTAACTGATCAAATAAGGTATAAAATTATACAGATGTAACAAACAACACTTAACGTAAGAACTTACGTAGAAGATTTAAGCAATTGCTCCAAAGTTTCAAAAACATGAACAAAAATGGAACTACTACACAGTCAATAATTAAAATCAATAATTGAGAATTACAATTAAACATAGAGAACAAACACTGATATGTATAATCAAACATTTATTTCAAGACAACATGTTATCAAAAATGAATTTAAAATGAAAAATTACCGCGTAAAGTTTATGAACTAACTAACTAACTAACTACCTAACTTTGTAGTGGTTCCTTGTTAGATTTTTGTTTGCTTTTTCAAGTTTATCGTTTTCTTTCTTACCTTTTCAGAGTTTAGAATCTGGCTTGGTTCACAAGTTGATTACCTAACTTTTGAGAAGCTTTTAGTTATATTTCGGTTGCTTGTTTGAGTTCTTCGATTTATCTCACGCCCTGATGAAGTCCCTTACGAAAGTGGGCGAAACGTTGGCAACTTTAGTTACTACATTGACACGGTCCAAACCCGGAAGACGTTCTTATCTTGGGAACGTAATTCTGGCCATTAAGACGTTTTTGCAATGTTTTTAAAAATGTAAATATATCTTTTGTAAACATTGAAAAAAACATTTAAAAAATGTTTCCTTGTTGATTGGGGAGTAAATGTTAAACTGTTTTTTACATATTTAAGTAAGTCATGCATAACAAGGTTATATAAAATAAGTCAAAAACCCAGTAAACATACGACGTCCCAGGAACGTTCGTTTTATGTCCAAATGATGTCTTTTCATCCCGGAATTTAAAACGTACCTCTTTAGGATGTCTTTAAGAGGACGTCCTCAGAATGTCAATGAAAAACGTACGATGGGATGTCCTACGCGGAGAAACAAATTTGGGCGTTTGTCAATTCATATTTTTAATCCTATTTTAAGAAAATTGAAAAGAAGAATTTTCATATTGTCTAATGCGAAAGTTAATTTATAATTACTTATCAAATAAAATTAGAACAAACTTAGTGCACGTGTCCACTTTCCTTCTTGTTCTCTTGTACACTCCTTTGGTATATCAAAGTGGTACACTCTGTTTGCACTCTGTATTTGTTTTTGTTGGTGTTCTGACTACTTTATTTATCTGTTCTTTATTTTATTATCTAAGGTTTTTTGGGTGTTTTAGTGCATAAACAAATTTATTTGGTAAATCTTTGGTATCCTTTATTTATTTATAATGTATAAAAATCGTTTATAATTATTATTTTGAATTACTAAAAATTAATAAAAAGTTTATCAAAATTAAAAAATCACAATTATTAATAATAGTGATTTAAAACTCTATCGCGCGCATACTTATTCAGTAAATAGAAAATATTTATTTTATGCAAAAAAAAAATTTTTTACTCAAAAAATTATTAAAAAAATGTTTTCTTTGTATTAAAAGCTTAAAAGCGTGACGTCTTCTCATGACTTTTATCGACGCGATTCACAATAATTTACCCGCTACTGTTAGTGACATACTAACATGTTCTTAAAAAATATATGTTTGTGTTTGGTGGCGCAGGTAAAAAAGTACTTGTCCCAAGAGTTGTAAAGGTAACCAGTAGTACGTTTCTTATCTTTCATAGTGTACAGATGCATTTTACTTAGTTTTAATAAATATATACAAAAATTACCAAGTGTATTGTTTTGTTCAACCAATGGTTCAACAAAGTGTAAAGAAGACAAAACTACTCAATTTATTAACTGAAGAATCAGATAAGTATTATACAAAAAAAAACTCTTTAGTGAAAGAATTAAATAAGTATTCTACAACTACCTATCCACTACATTGTGTCAAACGGCAGGAATCTTTCGGTAACACGCGAGTCGACTTTACAGTATCAATCAACATGACCGATATTACGTTCCAATGGGGGAGGTGGAGAGAAAGAAAGAAAAAAAATTATTAAGTTAATTACCAAGATGTCACGCTTACCTTTCGGCTAGCCTCACCGTAGATGGTCGTCGGGTAAAAGAAAATCGAAAGGAAAAGAATCTTCTTTGGTAAGCGAAATGCCCGAGTGCGCCACCTCTTCTCGAAATTTAGTCGAACGTAATAAGTCTAGGCAGGAGAAAAGGAGATCCTAGACCCGAGGTCCCCCAAAAGAAATATAGCGAGAATAAACAATAATCATTTATTAAGTATATATATAGATTTCCACCCGCGACCGCGCGTGATAATTAGCAAAAGTAACACCGCCCGTGGTCCTTGACGTCAAGTTTACGACCAGTAGTAAAACTGTCATTCAATTAGGTTACGACAAATAATACGTTGCGAGCTCCCAAATCTCTACCATTACAATTCCCGCACATTGTAGATTGAAATTTTCTTTTACGTTAAATATGGTAAGTTACGTTAAATATAGTAATTAAACAGAATTAAATAGAGTAAAATAGGCGTACTGTATGGCCGAAAGACAAAGTTCAAGACCGAAATATATTCAATTCCGAAGTCTGTACTGATTTCCTTTCATTTAATCTGTAGCGTGAGTTGCACTATTCAGTACTCGTTATTAGGCGCAAGCAGAATTCATGACCCCGAAGCGCGTGGACGAAAGTGGGTCGAGGTCCCGCGGCCTCCCGATGTCCCAACGTACGCTTAAAGATACTTATAAATACCTTTACGTTCCGAGTTTTTTTTTGTTTTTGTATAAATCCTTCACCAGGTCACCTCGCTTTTAAAACCCAAGTTATAGAAAAGCGCCATCAAACCACTTGGATCCTTTGCGCCGCTGCGTTTGTTACTTCATAGTTACAGTGATACAACTCCAGCAGTTCGTAAGAAGCCACACCGAACGTCAGCTCCGAAAGAGAACTCAGCAAGAAAACTTCGAAAGAGCTCGGAAGAAAACTCCGACAGACAAGAAGAAAAACAAAAGAGCTAAAACAGCGAATATTAGTTGGTACGTCTCCACCATCAACCACGTGCGAATACTAATCTACTTTATGATTTTACTTCGAAATACGTGGATATTTTGTTTTACGAATGTGACATTTGATCAGATTCATTAAGAATTTCTAAAATAAAACGTCGTTGCATTAGATGTTGATCGGTGAAGGAGAACCTCATTTTTCTTACCAATCCGTCTCTGCCACGTCCATTACACCGCAAACCACCAAATAAAATGAATTCCGTAGATGGCCAACTACTCTCGAGCGCCCTCTACGAGCATAACTTTAAGAATATAACTCGAGGTCAAGTATTTCACACGGTTAAAGGCAAGGTTGCCTAACTATCAGGCGAATTTATGCCCATGTACGAATTTACACGTTACACCGATAAGGCACAAAATCGCTAATCTAACTAAGAAATTATAACGTTACTTTCTTGGTAACAGCGTCTTATAGTTATGATTAGTGTGCGGATTTCTGGTATTGTATTACTGTTTCCACAATAATTAGTTAGGCACTTAAAAATACGTCTAGAAATAAACGAAATAATTAATTTTGTTTTTACCACATTCCTCTGATGAAACGTAAATACGAAACGTACAAATTTTTAATGAATTTTGCAAAACTGACGTGTTCATCAAAAAAATTTTTAAAAACGATTTAAACAATTTTTGACTGGTTATAATAATTAATCATCTTTTATGATTTAATCAATAATAGAATCGTCAAAAAAATCAATCCTTAATTCTAAAAAATAACCAGAAGTATCAATTTATCAGTTCGTTAATTTAGAAAAAATGTAAATTCTGACAACATAAAAATATCAAAATATGTTTTTGTATTAGCTTTTTTATCGACTTTACATGACGGTTACCGTCTCTTACGTAGTTAAATTGTTTCAGGCGCCACTTAAAAAAAATCGGGAAGAAAGAATCAAAAACTGGTTAAGAGCAGATAAAAAAATTAAATAATCTCTAAATTTATTTTAATTGAATATAATTGGGATTATTATTTAAAAATATAGTTTTATGTAATGATTATTTGTATTTTATTTGCTAAAGTTATTTTTATTCATTACGTCAAGTCGCAGAGGAGTACGTTATGTCTCTACTTTAACTTAAAATGGTGCTTTTCTTGATAAAAATGTTTAAACATTCGGGAAAATTATTCTCAAGTTCCAGAGATTTCGCGAAGTTGTTATCAATTTTTCAGAACGCGTACCGAAAGATGTGGAACATTCGCGAAGGATTTCCAAAATGTGTATAAATGCGGTTCAAGCAAGTCAGAGGTCAGTTATTTCCTGTAATTCGAAGACGGCAGTGTTAAGAAGATTATTCAAGTCTAAATAAATAAGTAATTAACGCGTGTGAGATAAATCTACGGTGTATAACCTTGTACGTGACTTTAGTGTAAACAAACAATAAGTGTTAAATAGTTATCCGCGGACTTATCTTCGTGTAAGTGATAGTATTATACATAAATTATAGTTTAAGTGTTTTTATTAAATTTCCTTAGATTTAATTAGTTCGGTTAGTTTAAACGTGTACATATTTTTAGTATAAGTAAAAATAAATTAGTTTTAATAATAATAAAAAATGTTACAATATAATATATGTCAGAGACGCATCGAAAATAAAAGGGGCTTCGTTGGGCGTTTGTACTGGGTTAGACTGCATCGATAATTAATTACAAGTGAATAACGCACGACACTGACCGTTTACGCAATTTATTTACTATAGCAAAAGTTACGATTACAAATTTCAAACAAAGTCATTAACACAAACAAACAAAACTGATTTCATTATTATAAATATTAAATTTATAAACGTTTACTGACCAACACTGGAACAAACGATCCGACACCAGCTCTTTTATCTTATCAAGTTGTCACCACCAAATCTCATTTCAATCTGCCCTCTTACAAGTTACATTTTTCAGCTAGTGTCGTTCCATTCGCATGAAAGATTGTAATTTCACGCGCGTTCCTATGCCCATATAAGGCAATAATACAAAATATCAAATCCTTATTGGTTGATTCTAAGTTATTAAGTTACAAAGACTAAACATTTGAAACATAATTTATGGGAACACAAACAAATAAGTGCACGTGTACACAATCCATGGCCGCAGGCAGGGTTTATATTCAGTGCCTCCGACACGGCCATTCTGACATTTTGCACGTCCTCGGCAATTGTAAAAAGGAAGTTGCTGCAACGTAAATAACAATGCCATTTCAATTGATACCGCTCGTCCATTCTGACGAAATAGAAAACATCAAGAAGTAGATCAAGTAACAATTTTAAGTTACATCAAACAAAAAAAATCTAATTTGGCAACAGGGCGGCATTATTGCCTCATCTGGTTGTACAAACCAGGATCAACACAAAAAGCGGCACAACTCCTTATCTGGTAATACAAACCAGGATAAACACAAAGCGGCACAACTTCCTCATCTAGTTATGCAAACCAGGATCAACACAAAGCGGCACAATTGCCTTATCTGGTTAAGCAAACCAGGATGAACAAAAAGCGACAATAACTGCTTCCATCTGGTTATACAAACCAGGATCAACACAAAGCGGCGCAACTGCCTCATCTGGTTATACATACCAGGATCAACACAAAGCGGCACAACTGCCTCATCTGGTTATACAAACCAGGATCAACACAAAGCGGCACAACTGCCTCATCTGGTTATACAAACCAGGATCGACACAAAGCGGCACAACTGCCTCATCTGGTTATACAAACCAGGATCAACACAAAGCGGCTGCCTCATCTGGTTATACAAACCAGGATCAACACAAAGCGGCACAACTGCCTCATCTGGTTATACAAACCAGGATCAACACAAAGCGGCTGCCTCATCTGGTTATACAAACCAGGATCAACACAAAGCGGCACAACTGCCTCATCTGGTTATACAAACCAGGATCAACACAAAGCGGCACAACTGCCTCATCTGGTTATACAAACCAGGATCAACACAAAGCGGCTGCCTCATCTGGTTATACAAACCAGGATCAACACAAAGCGGCACAACTGCCTCATCTGGTTATACAAACCAGGATCAACACAAAGCGGCTGCCTCATCTGGTTATACAAACCAGGATCAACACAAAGCGGCACAACTGCCTCATCTGGTTATACAAACCAGGATCAACACAAAGCGGCGCAACTGCCTCATCTGGTTATACATACCAGGATCAACACAAAGCGGCACAACTGCCTCATCTGGTTATACAAACCAGGATCAACACAAAGCGGCACAACTGCCTCATCTGGTTATACAAACCAGGATCAACACAAAGCGGCACAATTGCCTCATCTGGTTATACAAACCAGGATCAACACAAAGCGGCACAACTGCCTCATCTGGTTATACAAACCAGGATCAACACAAAGCGGCACAATTAACTGAACCAAGCTATTATCATCACGTTGTTGAGAAACTTTCAACCAGTCGAAATATAAGTCGTTAACCTGAATCATATAAGTTGAGTCATTTTTAGATTTGGGTGATGATAAAGTAGACACTTCTTTACTTGATGTAGCTGGATTTCGTAAAAAGAAATCAGCATGCTTCCTTCGCAATAAAGAATGTCGAAGTTAAAGGCCTGTAAAAATGACTACCAACGATGGGCTCGTGGTGTAAAGTCCTGTTTTATACGAGATGATTTAAGATAGTTCAATCTTGAATGACTGTAAAATAACGGCCTGAAAGATTTTGACGAAAATGCCTTGCACCTTTGATTGCTAGAGTTTCAAGCTCATAAGAATTGTGTCGAGATTCTAAACCAGTAGTACGTTTACTAAAATACGCAACAGAATGAATTTTAGCTTCTTTTTTTTGAAAAAGTACAGCACCATAACCAACTGAGCTAGCATCTGTATGAAGTTCGATTGGCAAGTCAAGATTAAAAATAGTTGAAACGGGTCGGACGTTAGGAATTACTTTATCATTTGCCTCATCGCAGTACAGACGTTGTTTGAAGATTAACGCAATTTTTTTTAACTCTTACAGAAGCAACATAATCGACTTTTTAATTTAAATTTTACTTTTGTTTACGGTAATCCAAAAACTTGCTTTAACAAAAGTTTTCACGACAATTTAAATGCGTTTTAAAAATTTAGTCAAACAAAATATGAAAAAGAAATAAATCATTCTTAATGTAAATAATTTCAATGTTTACACCGGTTTACACACAAAATAGTATGCATTGTGTAAGCAATAATTTGATTTCTAATTAAAGGTGACGGATATTTTTCTGGTAGACACTTATTGTGTTAGAATTAAACTTCCTGTGATTAACACAAAAACAGTATGAACAACCTTTCTTTTTAATTCAAAATTTGCATCTTCATTCAGGTAAATTTAAATGTTCAATCAATAAAATCAGTTCAATTAATTTTCAAATTAAAATTTTGTTTTATCAAACTTTTACTAATTATAATGTTTGTCTGTATAAAAATCATTTGGCAATGTAATAGTAACATTTTTTTTTAATCTAAGGTAGTTATGTCGTTCAAACATTTGCCACTTCATAAACGGCAATATTTTTGTTTATAAGAATGACAATCCAAATTAAATAAACAGGAAAGATCTCACCAGATTTTAACTACAGCATTCGGAAGCATGGCCTGGGTTGCCACAGGGTCACGAACCCCTATCGAGTTTCTAAGCGGCGATACACTGCGGTGTCTTCATTGAAGTTCAAGACGTCCAGCTCCTTCATTTTTAAAAGACGGTGACAATACTCGACGCTTCGATCTAGTTTGATGACCAGAAAGAAACAGCGCCGGTCGCTTAGCGAGTCTTCTTTGTAATATGGTACACGTGCCCTTAACGTAGCGGATTACAATTACGCCAAATAATAAATCACTTTTTAAAATGTGAATACATTCTGAATATTCTGTATTGTCGAAAGCGTTTCATCAATTAATTGGTTGTTTATGGCAACACTAAAATTTCCATTTACGGTTTCAGAAAACAGTTGAATTAAAACAATTTGTTTCGGTCACGTAAATATTCCATCCAAATCAAAAATAGTGCATCAACTTTCTGCATTTTTAAAATACGTTGGCAATTTTACATTTGTAAAATTTATTGAACTTGGTGACTTGTAAGATAACCAACAATAACTGTACGGTTGTAGCAATTTTACTCTTTCTAGAGTTGCACTACAATTTTCACTTTAACTTGCACTTTTTCGTAACGGATCCTCATTATCATTTTGCAGTCTTTATCCCACTTCTGATGTCAGAGACGCATCGAAAATAAAAGGGGCTTCGTTGGGCGTTTGTACTGGGTTAGACTGCATCGATAATTAATTACAAGTGAATAACGCACGACACTGACCGTTTACGCAATTTATTTACTATAGCAAAAGTTACGATTACAAATTTCAAACAAAGTCATTAACACAAACAAACAAAACTGATTTCATTAATATAAAAATTAAATTTATAAACGTTTAATGATCAACACTGGAACAAACGATCCGACACCAGCTCTTTTATCTTATCAAGTTGTCACCACCAAATCTCATTTCAATCTGCCCTCTTACAAGTTACATTTTTCAGCTAGTGTCGTTCCATTCGCATGAAAGATTGTAATTTCACGCGCGTTCCTATGCCCATATAAGGCAATAATACAAAATATCAAATCCTTATTGGTTGATTCTAAGTTATTAAGTTACAAAGACTAAACATTTGAAACATAATTTATGGGAACACAAACAAATAAGTGCACGTGTACACAATCCATGGCCGCAGGCAGGGTTTATATTCGGTGCCTCCGACATATACATACATATAGTAGTAATTACGAGAGCTCGAGTAACTAAATGCTTAAAAACGTATGAATTAATCAACAGAAAACGTTGCGAAGTAATAGCATTCTGCTGAACTTTCATTGTTTATTATTTTTTGAAATGAATATACACAACGTTTCGATTGCAGATACCACAGCAATCGAAACGTTGTGTATATTCATTTCAAAAAAATAATAAACAATGAAAGTTCAGCAGAATGCTATTACTTCGCATCAAGCAACATTGTTAAATACATTCAAACAAACAGAAAACGTATCTCGCCCAACACACATTGCATTGAAAGTATCGATCGACATATTACCTGCTATTTATTTTCTCAATTCTTGTTTTTTACTTAACTGAGTCACACTCGAGCCAAAGGGTACAATCTGTGCTCGAGCTCTCGTAATTACTATATACTATATATAAATATGTTTCCAATTCAATATGTAGAAAAGGAGAGAAATGACTATCTCCTACATATCCTACAGCCAACTAAAAGGGACGTCACGTTGCGGATGCGCAAAGATGTCTTAGGGATGCACACAGTTGTGACAAAAGAACGTCCCATGAATGTCCCTAGGACGTATACAGGACCAAAATCTATCCTATACTGTTTTATAAGTTTAATCACCAGTTTTTTAGAAATATTGATAAATAAAGAAGTAACATCAAATGATAGAATCTTATGATTCGATGGTATTATTATGTTTTTAGTTTTTGTGTCAGTTCAAAGGAGTTTTTTATATTATGATTAAATAAGTAAGAGATATACTGTGTTATACTAGAAATGCACTTAGACAATTGATATGTGGGGACTCTTATCCTTTTCTACATTTTTGAGACAAACACTGCGAAAACATAGATACTCCGATGTTGCCGCAGGTCGATGGTTTTACTAAATAACGAAAACATTTTTATACCAAGTGTTACTCTACGTTAGCTAACTAATGCTTTTAGCATTGTTCTTTTAGTTACATACCCATAAAATTATACAAATTTTACATTAAGAATGCTGATTGTACCATTATACAGCGGGTTGGGACTTCTTCTGCCTTCGATGTGCTTTGACGTTTAACTTGTTTAACCTCTAGTCTGCGCAATTCTCTTCTTAAAACATATCATGGGCAAACGGAACCGTAGTTAACGTTCTTTGCGCCAGATGACAATGGTTACGTAAGAATTAGATTTAAATCAAAATTTAAATTCAAAATGGATCATCTTAAAGTTGATTCTGGCAATGTAACGTTTTGATGTTTCTGTGTGATAAAATATCGATATAATGAACTTGTACCAAAGCTTGTATTTAGATTTCTATCAATAAATAAAAGCAATTCTTTAACAGGTATAATTATTATAATTTTTTCTCTGGAGTCAATAGTATTTTTTTGCAATTTACTGTTCAAAAAGTGGTATAGCATCTACTAATACCTTTTTTGGTTTTTTGACAACTAAAAAATTAAAATAGTTATGGCAGCCACCCGTGTTCGCTACAGCTTGCTACAGCATCTTTCGCTACAGCCTAGTAGTCACAGCGGCTATTCCCGGTCATCAGCTACCTTTATAACAAATAGGAATTATACTATTTTAAAACACGCTGCGTATACTTAAAATGTGTTTTATTTATCACTAGAGAGCGGAATATATGCAAAGTGCATATAGATGCATATAATGCATATTTTTGCTTATTTCAAACAACATTGCATATTTAAGCTAAGCACGATTTATTTTGCATATTCTAAAGATAAATTAATATGAAATTATAAAATTTCACTGTCTTACAATAAATTAGATCGAATTTTATAAGTTAAAACGGTATGAACCAACTCTGGACTTTTCCATTTCTACCTGAATAACATTGCAACAAAAGATTGCTTTACAAAGTCATTGAATTTGTCTCTAAAATTAAGGGGTTTTTCAAGAAAAAGATTATTAGCTTAGTATTCAAAATACGTATTGTTAAATAATATTTACGTAGAAACAATTTCTAAAAATAAAATAGCTACCTACCTGCTTTAAAGAGGCTAATATTATTTTTTCCGAATTAAAAATATATTTTTAATTACTTTTTCTAAACATTATAATTTGTAACGTTTCACACATACAAGTGCTTTTTCAAACATCGAATTTTGTTAAAATTAGTTGTTTTAATAATTATTGTCAAGTAAATTAAAAATTACCGAGGGAATTTTCACCTCCAATCAGTTAATATAACATCTTGTTTAATTGAATTGAATTAAGAATTCTTAATATCACCTTTCAACGTGCAACGTTATTTTCCGTAAAAATTTATAACTACAACTGTTCTTCCCAACATTAAATTAATTTCATTATAATTAAATCAAAATTAATTAAACAAGATGTTATATTAACTGATTGGAGGTGAAAATTCCCTCCGTAATTTTTAATTTACTTGACAATAATTATTAAAACAACTAATTTTAACAAAATTCGATGTTTGAAAAAGCACTTGTATGTGTAAAACGTTACAAATTATAATGTTTAGAAAAAGTAATTAAAAATATGTTTTTAATTAGAAATTTGCTGTATTATATTCTTCCAAAAAAACAAAACTAAAAGTATAAAATACCAACAGCATTCTTTCACTTTAATCAAATATTATTTTTTCCGTTTTTCGAAAACATTTGTTTAAAGTAAACGTAATATCGTGATAGTGCTTTTGAAGTGTTTTGTATATTTTAAATTAAAATGTCTACAATTCAAAAAAGTGCTTCAATGAAGTGTTTTGCCGAGTTAAAGTTAAGTGGAAAAAAAGTATTTTGCAAAGCCTGTTCTAAAATCGTAAGTTACATCCATTTTGACATGTCATTATCTTAAAATTTACGTAGGTATCAGAATTCCATACAATATGCTTCTTTGTATCAAAGCAATTTCAGAAATATAGTTCAAGTCTGTCACATTTTTTCACGTTTTTAAAAAATATAATATTTGACTGTGTGGACTTGAAAAATTCCTGTTCAGTTTAGTAAATTCGTCAAATTGTAGCTTTTGTTCATATGAAAATTGATTTCCCTTTGGTGCTTGAACATTTTTTCTTCTACAGATTTTCTGTGAGAAGGAGTTTCAAGTCGACCAACATTTAAAAACACTTAAGGCTTTTCTATCACTTGAGAAAAGTTCAGTCTTTAAGTGGGCGGACCACAGTTTTAGTAGTATGCATTGCTGCACAACATACGTATTCAATGCACCTTAACGAATAACCCTTGTATTAGAAAAGAATGGAAAACAATTCAGAAGCCTGATGTTATACGCAGCTAATTTACGACAAGTTCACCGTTGTGATTGGTTCAATTTGTTCCGACATAATTTGATAGTCCACGTGGACTAAATCTCGACCACTTCTGTGATAATTCTTGAAATTACTGAGTATGCAAAAAAATAATCATGGATGATAATAATCATTCACATGAAATGTTACCAGACTTATTCAAAACAATATTAATTATATATCAAGAGTGAGAAGATGATGATCTGTCCTACACAGAGAAGAGGAATCTGTATTTATTTGAATAAAATTTATTTGGTGCAAACATAATTTCTTTGTCAGATAAATTATGTTTGGGTTTACGAAACTCGTAGTATTTGTAAATGCCAACGGATTTTATTGTTTTACAACGAAGTCAGTAACTTCAAGGTTGGATGCGCAATAGAATACTAAGATAAGAATGTCTTCCGGATTTCTTCTTTTTATTTTAGTATAGATCACTTATCTATTTTACAATGACTTAATACATAATTATTTATAAAACAACACACAACAAAAATCTAACAATATAAGGTGTTTTAAAGTTACTTAATATACATAAAAGTCGTAGCTGAGATAGGTTAGGATAAACACGAAAAAAAAATCGTGAAATCCAATGCGCACCAAACAAGTCAAAAATTACTTTTTTTTCATTTATAAAAATTATGTGTGTTAAATCAAACAATTTATTTAAATCAAATAAACCATTTTGTAAAATTCTCAAAGTTCTTATTTAAACCAAAAAAACATCCTATTGAAACAACATATTTATTTGAATAAAATAAATTTTCTTTAATTCAACAAAACACTTTTTTCTGTGTACAAGTATTAATTAGTTAATTAATTCAATGGTACACGTAATTTTTTAAAGACATGCCGATTGTATCAATTAAAAATACAAGGTTTTCATAGCAACGTTACGATAAAGATACCATAGATAATAACTCAAAAATACAGATGTAGCTATTCGCATATGCATATCTTTATCGGCTTTAAGAAGAAATAAGGAGGGCGGAGCGATAAAGCCGACCGTACCATATTTCAGAATAAAATGTTTGCGAAAAAATGAATTTACCGTCCCACTTTCAGCATATTTTTGTTCCTTATTTTTGAACAAATTGAAATAATTTTTTTTTAGTAACAATAAAACAATATTTCAAATGGATTTGTGGTTTTCAAATTTTTTTTTTCAAAAATTAATTTTTCTAACTTTTAAACAAATTTATTTTTCAAAAAATTAAAAACACAAATCGATTCAGATTGTTCTTAGTAGCATATGTTCTAAGTTTCAATAAGATTGGTTCCATGGTAGCTGAAAAAAATGTTCCGAAAGTTTTGCCAGTTGATAAAGCAGCCTTAAACATAAATGTGTCTATTTAAGATTTTGTTTTATTTATGATTATTTTTAATGAATATGCATTTGCATATTTAGGAAAATTTAGAAAAAATAGCTGCATATTTTTAGCAAAAGTAATGCATATATATGCGCATATTTTGGTAATGCTTTGTTGCATATATTCCGCTCTTTATTTATCACTAATATATTATTCTATCTAATATTTGTACAAACAAATAAACGCTATAAAGCAAAAATGCGTCTTATTTGGAAAGAATAACTGATAAAGCTGGTTGCAAGTAGTCCTGGGTCGTTGTATCGATATATCGATACGTATCGATACGTCGGGCGTATCGATACGCCGATACAAACCACAAGCTCGTATCGATATATCGAAATATCGATATTCCGATACGTATTGATACAAATTGCGTATCGATATTCGATACACAAAATTGCGTATCGCCTAGCACTAGTTGCAAGGATCGATGCGCCAGGGCCAAGCGGACGCAATCTTTTAATTTAAATAAGTAAATGATGCCTGCAGTTCAAACAAGTTACGATTTGCGTTGTTTTATTTTCTCAAATTCTTTTATATTTAATGGTAGAGTAGTATAATTTGATTTTTAATGCCATATATTAATAAATATGGAAAACTAGACTAAGCCATGCAGCTAAAATATGTATATAGTTAAAAAAAAACTAACTACATTTATGGGAAAGAAAGTAAGTTTTCCTGCATTTACTCGAACAACTACCAGTGTAGTGCATTATCTAGATGAAATTATATAGATAATTCATCTAGATAATTTTTCATCTTTTTCCTTATCTAGATAAAAGTATGGAATATTATCTAGATAATTATCTTAGATAATTTTTCTGTTAGGTATCATGAAATTATCTAGATGATTTCTTAAAAGTAACATACATTTTTTAGTTTAGATTTGTTTTTTTGTAATTTTTATATTTGTAAACATAATATAATTTGTAATGTCTAGTAATATAGTACGGTCTAGATCGCTAAAATCTGATAAATAATCGCCGTAGATGTTTCACATTTTTGCAGCTGCTGACAAAACTAGACTCACATGACCTTGAGCGTAAATATATGCAATACGGGATATAAATAAAAACACAACTCAAATTACTTTTTTAAACTGAACCTATCGCGATAAGTATGTTATCGTCTTTAGAAACAATAATAAGCTTTTTGATATAAGTACATTTATTTAAAACATTATTTTGCACGATAGTACATTGAGATTAACAGCTACTAGTTTTGTAGTTTTGAAAATATAATTAGTTAGAAGTGCAGCTCAAGTTAGCCCCCGGATATGTTTTAATTTTTTTATTAATTTAGAATTAGCAACAATTAAAAATAATATTAGCACAATTTAGCACAAAACGAGCACAATTCATTAGACTGGAGTATTATTTAAAAAATAAAAGTGAGAGGCTAACTTGACCGATCTACTTATAATACAAATAAATTTTTCGTCGCTGAACAAAACAGAAATAAGTATTCATATGTAAACTTATAAAACATTTTGATTGTTATTTATTTAAAAATCATAAAACAGTAATTGACGAAAAGAGTGTTGTAAGAGAATCAATTGTTTATTTGCTTATATTTATTCTTACATTTTTTAACTAAATACCAAAAAAATATAAGTAATTACAAAGACAGATAATGCGTTTAATTTTACCTTTAAATTTTTAGCACAAAAATAAACTGATAAAGTAACTTATAGTTTAACTAAATAATAAAAGTATAAATAAAATCTATACTCTATGCTATTAGCAGTGTTGTGCATAAATAATTTAATTCTCATCTATATATGAAAAAATAGATAATTCACACGAAAACCAATTAGTTGTTTACTAAATTTGCCAATTAAATAAATTTGTCAAATTAAAAAACAACTAGAAATCGAAGAAAAGCGTGACTTTATTAATGAAACATTGATTTAATGACCTAATATTGTGAAATATAAAACAAGTTTCATTATTTACAAATTTTGATACAATAATTAGACTATTAGTTTATATAATTTTTGCTATTAATCGTACTAAAGTCTATTAATTAGCTCCAAAGATAATGTGTTTAATAAATATTTTTTTCACAAATGGAGAAGTATATCTAGTAAACTTAATTAGGTTTTCCTTTTAGCAGTTTAGTAGAAAATTTCTGGCTTTGATATCGACGTCAGTTTGAATCTATGATGTTAGAATATTATAAAAATGATTCATAGCTGTCAATCGAACTCTGAATTACTGCTTTTTGATTTGTTTAAGTATCATTTGTGGTTTTAAACAATATTTTACAAAAAGACACAAAAATTCTATATGTTCTAAATTTTGAGCAGTTTACATCATAGAGCATTTAAAGATTTAGTTTTTAGGTCTTCTAAGTTAAAAATGCAAGCAAATATGTTTTTAAATTTTGAAAAATTTTGGGTTTAAACGAGCTCTAAATATGTTATGCTTTTCTCAGCACTTTTTGTAATTGTAAGTGCAACGTATTATAAAAAAAAGCATTTTGACTTTGCAGTTTTATTAACTATATTTAGCAGGTTGTCAGTGGTTTTAATCATATATATATACATTGATTTATAGAATTAGAGTAGTAGTACTAGTAGTAGCGTTTTTATTCGACGCAATCTACATTACGTCTTTATTGCAAATTGATCTTAGCGTTAGTATTACATACAATGGTATTACTTATCAACACGTTTATCTTAATCGTAAGGTAAAAGCTCCATGATTTAAATACACTTAAAAAAACTCCCAATCACGTGTATTGAGTTTTAACTGCTCAAAAAGTCACGAATTTTCTATCTTTGGATTAAAGATTTTCTTAAGTAGTCAAAATTCGAGTTCCTGCATATTAGCATATCAGTCAACGGTATCTAGTAAATACAACAAACGATTATTTTGAAGAGTTATCATATTACTTTCCAAGCATTCCAGTGTTATCTTTTTAGTTTGCGTTGAAAACAACAGTGTCGCGACTATCCAAGAGTGAAGTTTGTAGGCAGCGGGGCGCAGAGAGCCACAAAAGTGAGATAGTAATACGGTACGATTTTTAACATGAGCCTTGCGAGTCTTTATACATTTCTTCAGTCAACGGTATAAGTATGGAAATTGGCATGAGCTTAATTTTGCTGCGTCAGATTTCAGTGTAGGTGTTTCAACTAAACAGATTTTTAAAACTACGAAATTAGTAGCTACTAATTTCAATCCTCAAGGTATGAACCGTGCAAATTAACTACGTACGTGATAAAACCACACCTAATAAATGTACCAAAAAACTTATTATTGTTTCTGAAGACGATAATATAGTTATCGCAACGGTTCAGTTAAAAGTAATTTGAGTTGTGTTTTTGTTTATATCTCGTATCGTATGTATTTACGCTCAAGGTCAGGTAAGTTTAGTACTCGCAGCAAAAGATTTGCAAAAATGAAAAACATGTACAGCGATTATTTATCAAGGTTAGAGCGACCGATCTGAACTGTATACTATCGCTGACTTTGTTGCTGACTGAACATACTATATGTTATCTTGACAAATATAAAAACTATTATTTGTGCATAATTTTACTCGTTTATGTACATCTTTTTTTAGCTATGTCTATCCGTTGGTCTATCTCAGTGTTTTATGTCAAATGTGTGAAGATAAGTACTTGGAATAGCGCATAAATTTAAATTAAAATAGGTTGTGCTGTAAATTAAATTATAATTTAAAGAGTGAAAATAATTGAAAGAACGTATTCCTGTACTAAATTCTTTCGTTTTTTTATTTCTTATATAAATATAAGACACACAATTTTCTTATTTGGATTCGATGCAAGTACATACTTAGTAAATCCTGTGTAATTGCGCTCATTTTGAAATGAGCACAAGAACAACAACTTTAATATGTCGGATGTATATATTCTCTAACTTGACAGAACGATAAAACGCAGCGTAAAAACCAAGTAAATTCGGATTGTTCGTTTTAATCATGCGTATGCACATGTAGAACGCAGTAGAACACGAATAAATTCGATTTAAAAATAGTAATGTAAATTTTTAAAACAAAATTAATATTTTTAATGTTGGATCGACGATTCTCTGTGATTATTTTTCCAATATTTTTTTTTGAGTTTTGTTTACTAAAAAGATTATTATTTTGTATTGAAGCTTTTGAGGGTCTGTAAAACTTACAAATTATGTTTATATGCTACCACCCAGATATAAAATAGCCAAACTGCGACGCATGTTATATAATAAAATATTCTGTTGGTAACAATGATTTGGTCTGGTGGTATTGGGTGGTATGAAATTTGAAATTTCATAACAATGCTTTTGTAGTTAACGGTTGGTTAACGTTTGGGTTAACGGTCTGCTGCCATTTGATGTAAAACAAGAAATTCTTTAATAATATCTAAAATATCACCAATTATATCAAGAAAAATATGTCTTATATTAGAGCACGCGATCCAAGTTTGTCTAAATATTACAGATACACCAAGGTACGAAAAAATTTAGCTACACATTATGATACCTGTGAAGATACATCTGCAGATATATCTGAAGAAATTGTTAATAATGCAAGTGAAAATAACATTGTTTTAAAAAAGTAATGTCATAAAGCACTTATTTTAGATTGATCACTATCAGGTTTATTTAAGAATTAAAGGTGTGGAAAATCTTGGAGAATTATATGAAATCAAAAATGACTTAACATTACTCTGCCGAGTACCAATTGAACTTCAACATGCTAGAAATGTACATGAAAATGAATCAATCACCAGAACATTTAAATTTTCGAAAATTATTGACCCAAATAGTAATCAAACTAAACTATTTGACGAAGTTGTTAAAGGGAAAGTTCTAGAATTTATAAATGGAAGTAATTGTACTTTGATGTCATATGGTGCTTCAGGCTCAGGTAAATTTACCTTAAATATTTGTTGATTGAAAATATCTTTTAATTGTTTGCAGGAAAAACATTTACTATTGTTGGCACTAGCGAAGAACCTGGAATTATACCTAGATCACTTGAATATTTGTTTCGAACTTTGCCAACCTTATCTGTAGTACCTCTAATTAAACCTAATGCTTCCGGTGGAATTTCTTATATGACTGAGGCTGATTGCCTTAAAGATAAAATGGATCGGCAAATACTTCTTTCAAAACATACAAATATGGATTGTGCATTACATAAACAAACTTATAAGTAAGTTTACGATGAACTGTTTAGTAAGTTCTACTATTATGTGATAAAAATCAACAATATTCTGATTTTAAATAACTTGTTTCATAATAAGCAAGAATAACAATATCACAAACTGTGAAACTTTCTTATTTATTGTTAACTTGTCATCACAGTTGCTTAAAGCCCTTTTAATCTAATTTTTTTTTCTTTCTACTTTGATTATAACTGTTTATTTTTAGTATGTTTTGTAGTCTTCTTTATTTGTACACTCGTGTGGCAATCACTTGGTTCGAAACTGATATGCTAAATTTCTTTCTAAATTGCAGTAAACACAGGAGGTTTTTTTGAGCAGTCGATCATTCACAGCTACTACCAGCTTGGATCTGTGAATAAATTATATAATTATTTAGGAATTCTGGAACATAGTTTTGCTTAATCATTTTAAACATCTTTTTGACAGATGCATTAGGAAAGTGTAATGCCAATAAAAATTCAGGTGTAAGGAAAACAGTTGTTTACTTGCAGAAATTGATGAAATTGTACTCAAGACAGAAAATGTGATTGAAGCGAAGTTCAAATTTGCAGCATATTTTTACTTAAACGCCTTCCTTCAATAACTTTTAACTGTACTGACGAACTCAAACTATAGTAACGAAAATTCAAACAGCAATTATTTCTCTACTCATAATATAAGCTTGGACAATCTTTTGAAATTATCAATATTTTTAGATGACTTTTTAGTTCAAAAACTGAACAGGTTTAAGATTTATAATTTTTTTCATCCTTATTAGATTCGAGTTTTACACCTTAAGAGTCTAGGCTACTCTCGTTGCCAATGTGTAAAAAAGCCGCTACGCTCGTGGAAATTGAAATTTAGGGCATTGTAATAATTAATAATTACGTTACTAGTGTATAATGGCGAAAATGCATATGTCATTTTACAGAACTTCAAAATACTAATTTAAAGGTCGCCTTCAATTTGCTTTATAACTTCAACTAAAATATAAATGTAAAATATAATTCTATAGACGAGTGTTCTATTCTTTAGTTCTTTCCAAAATATTTTTTTTGTTTAAAATTTTATATTTTTGTGCTCAAAAACAGCCACGACCTTAGACTCTGTAAATGCATATATTGTACTTTCTTTACATATAGGAAGTGTCGCCGTCTAGTTCGAATACACGGAGAGTCATCACCCACTTTAAGAAGGGATCAAAATCAAAATTTAATCTAAAGTATGCTATTATTATGGCTGTTATGCATCATTTAGGTTAGTCAAGAAACGCTATTCTGTGTCTGTTAATCACTTGAATACGGCCTACGGGAACAGGTTTTTAAACAAATAAACAATTTAGTTTATTAAAAAAAAAGATATATAAATTAACTTTTTCAGGGCCTTCTTGTGGTGACATATTTCCGGATGAATACGGACACTTCAACTTTACTAATTACTCCATCAGGAGTAGCTGATAAGAATTGTAATTCTTGATCTATAAAAAATCCACATTTGATAATTTCTTTTCCAATTTTTTGGTTAAAGAGCCAAACACATGCACATAGGGTGATCACTTAAAAGTGAACTGATGCTTACACTATTAAAGATATATATCAATTTGTAAGCAAATGTGAGATTACTCATCACTTGAACGATTAAGTTTCACTCGGTGAATGTTTTCTTGATCTGCTCAAAAATTGATCAACTGATCTTAAGGGGCGTTGTCACGGGACAAGTTCAATTGGACAAATATAGTTGATCAACAAAATAAATGAAAACTGTAGTAAGAATTTCCAAGGAGGACGAAAGTTTGTGTGCTTATTTTATTCTCTGTACACGTTTAATTCGAAGTTTTAATTTTTTTTAAAGTTGTCAATTGGCTTTTCTTGGTGGGTGGCCAACGACTTTTCCACTATATAGCTGTATCTGCCTAAAATTTTTTGCACCTGTTTGCTACTTTCTTTCTCTCTGCACATGTTTTTTTATATCTATTTCTATGCTCACTACATATTTATACACTGTAGCACAATAATCTAATAAAAACACAATACCAGTATAATATCTACAAATGCATGTCTTCATACAGTTTTCGATAATTAGTTTGTTTTTGTTGAGTTGCACTGTTTGATAATAATTTTCATATTTATGAGTACTGGTATATCGTATAGATATACCATCTGTTAAACGTTATGTAATCATTTATTTCGTTGCAGAGCGATGCAAGAAAGATTGAGCAACGAACTCGTAGGACTAATAGATCAAGCTTTAGGACCTGATGTAATGTTAAACGTATGGGTTTCGTTTGCAGAAATATATAATGAAAACATATACGACTTACTAAAACCACACCCATGCAAAGGCCAATCACGTCAAAAATTATGCTTGGGAAACGTAAATGGTGATACATATATTAAAGGTTTAACATCTATAAGCGTGTCATCTGGGTTAGAGGCGTATTTAATACTTCAATATGGTTTACATAATTTAAAGTATGCTGCCACATCTGTAAACAGTCACTCGAGCCGTTCGCATTGTGTATTTACCTTAAAAATAGCTCAAGCGTCTACTACCAACAAAGAAGAGTTTGTTAGTGTATTTAATTTTTGTGATCTAGCTGGTTCTGAACGTATAAAGAAAACCCAGAATGTCGGGGACAGGTTAAAAGAATCTAACAGCATTAACACATCTCTTCTAGTTTTAGGACGTTGCATAAAATTAATAAGAGACAATCAAAAATTAAAAACCAGTAAAGTAATTCCATTTCGAGAATCGAAATTAACACAATTATTTCAAAAGGCGCTTTTGGGATACGAATCAGTGTGGATGATCGTTAATATTAATACTTGTCGCGAAATGTTTGACGAAACGCAACATGTTTTGCAATTTTCAGCAATTGCAAAAGATGTTATAGTTGAACAACAAATGTTAAAAGCTTGCAGGACGAAAAGAGTTTCTGAACTTCTTGATACACAAATCGATATTGCTACGTATGGTGATAAAATAAATGTCAAGGAGCTACAGGAGCAAATTGCATTTTTGTCAGACCAGTTAGAACAACAACAATTGGACAATGAAGAAGATCGAGAGCACGTCATTATGTCATATAAAGCAATCTTAGAGGATACTAATAAACATTGGGAAAAAAGAATCGAACAATTACAATGTTCGTTAGCAGAAACTTTGAGAGACGTTGAACATGATATTAAAAGACCCAGAATGTCAGTTATTGTTTTAAATAGCTCTTCCGAAGAGAATGACAATGAAGATGAGGAGAATGAGGGTAACGTAGAAGATAGATTAAAGGATGAGATACAGCAACTTCAAATAAAATTGAAAATTCAGCAGGATGAGATGGACAGAGCAAAGTCACAAAGTTTAGATTTAGACAACACATTAAACGAACAGAAGAAATCTTATTTGGAATTAAAATTGAAACACGAAACTAATATTAACCCATTAAAAAGTAAAGTTATTGTTAACGATGAACAAATTAAGGACTTAAAAATATACATAGCTACAATAGTTAAGAACACTAATTTAGACAATTTTAATGATGTATCTGATAAAGAAAATGTTTTTATATTTGGAAATCAATGAATTAATTGTTACTATCTATGTATTTATTTATTTTTTGTAGACCATATTTTAGAAATACATTGTTTTAATCTGAAACCTAAACTTTTTGTCGGAAATCTCACCTATTGACTTTTTTTAAAGAAGTTTGAACTAGTACGTATTACCTTTAAGCAAAGCGAGTTACTTGATTTGGAACACCGCCAATGAAATTTTTTTTTTTTTAGTTTAATGAAATACTATAATAAATAATTATTTTTAGGATATTTGATACAAAAAAAGTTATTAAAGAATTTGTTTTTAAAAACTAATGACTTTTATCTGAAACACATCTACTTTGTCGCTGATTTGGTGTACTACACTTGAAATCGCCGATCTTCAGAGTACAGCATTACAACAAGTAACGGTTGGTTGACATTGTAAGTGATTTTGAACACTTAAGTAATGCAGTGGCTGAATCAGACGTAGTCCCACTACAGAATGAACTAGCTGTACAAAATCCGGCTATTAAGATGAGGTTTCCGAATGGTTCCGTTACCGGCGTTTTGTAAGAGATTCTGGTAACCCTCAATGAAGGTATATTTATACACCAATTCTTCAGAATAGAATAGATATTAGCATATTAGTACAAGAGACGTTGTTGAAAGAGCTCTTGGTGTGTGAAAACGAAAATTTTCATGTATAACCAGAGAAATAGCAACTAAGTTATCCACTACTCTAAAAATTATTGTGGCAACTGCAATGTTACACAATATAACAAGAAGTGAAAATTTTGGAGAACAAAACCCATAAATTTTGCCATCACAAGTCCCTCGTCGATTGATATAATATGTAGGTGAAACAGGAAATTTAATACATCAACGCATTTATTCAAAGAAATTTTTAATGAAATACATTAACAGTTTAATAATACAAATAATAATAAATGAAGTATATTTAAGTTACTGGGGTTTATTAAGGTCCAGTTGCGTTTTTTTCATTTCGGCTTTTGCTTTTTTAGCAAGATATTCTAATTGTTTAATACGAACTCTATGAGGTTCTTCTTCATGCTACATTTGACGTAGGTGTATTTGATGGTCTAGTCTTATTCGACATGCGTGCGCTTCTTCCATCTGCATACGTCGAACGTGTAATTGCTCATCCATTTCTAACATCTTATTTACTTTTTTATCCGGATTGATATTTTCAATTGCGAGATATCTAGATGTAGTGTGTAAATGTCCTTTTGATGTAATAGTATATAAAAAAATTATATTTTTGTATACTTAAAATTTTTATAGATAGGATACTTGCAGCTTAAGTTGATTCAACCTAAAGTACGCGATCGTCCAAAACGGTAAAGAAGTTGGATTTATTTCAGGTGCTTCGTCAGTAAATTTGGATGTTAATGGAATCAAAGATGAATATTTATCTAACTGAGTTGATGATGATTCAAATAATGAATCGCAATCAATTGCATCTTTTATTTTCACATTCATGTTATCGTTCATTAATATTTCTAAATCTGGATTAGGATCTGTTATTGGAGTTTTATATAGCTTCCACCTTCAGTTTTTATTTTTTCCATTTTTTCTTTTGTAATTGCCTTTTTTCTTAAGACAATATTTTTCCAGCATTTTTTAAACTAATTTCATCTCTCTGTTAATTACAGAAAACAATTGGAATTAATAAAAACATTACTATTTATTCACATTTACCTATGTCACATGAGGTAGACTATTAAACTCTAGTGCTAATGCTTTCCAGGTTTGTTTTTGCTTTAAAACTGAAACAATATCGCTTTTTTTTATTTTCCAAAATGTGTTTATATTTCAGTATAAGTTCTTGCAAGGAGAGTTTTTTTGTTATGTGTAAATATTTTTCTTTTTTCCGACATGATAAAAATTGTACAAGTATATAAATTAGAATGCGCTTATATTCACAATTAAAATAAAATACTGCATTTATTTCTGTATCTTGTTAAAAGTGTATTGCATTGGCTTACCTGTAAGTTTTAATTTAGCGTGTCTTATATGTATAAACTTTTGAGGTACCCACACAAAAGAGATAGTGCAGCGTAACTGATGTTTTTAGAGCGAATGCCACTATTTATTTTCGATATTAGAATGATTGCTATGATTTTAAATATTTATTCTTTAGTCTATTTATTTGTATATTTTTTTTCAAAAATTTTTTTGCATAATTTTACGCTTCAAGTTCTGAATCAGAAAAATTTTGGTTATCTGTGTGTGTGTGTAACGATGTACCGACAAATAACTCTCGAACCAAAAGTCCTAGTAACTTGAAATTGGGTACGGAGCGGGCTTTTCATATTCTCTCGGTTCTATCAAAAGATGGGTTTCCTAAAGCAACCGGAAGTGGGTGTATCCGCCATTTTTAACAGTTTTTCTTATATAATTTTGTACGTATGTAAATTATTCGGATTATTTTTATATTTTCGTATAGAGATAATTCTACCTAACAATTTATTCAACTAAAAAATTCTAAAATTAACAATTTATTAGATGTTTTCTTTATAAATTAAAATGGATGCACAAATATAATCTAGGTTCGACCTAATAAATTTTAGAAAAATGATTGTATATACACTGTTTAAATATTAATGTTTTTATTATTTGAATACTGTAAAATATCGCATTTATTTATTTTTGTAATTTCTGTATTAAATTTTGAAGGTACTATTTTAAATCGGATGTTTCTATATCATTTGTCCGGAGCAGACGATTCTACACTTGAAAATGATGACGTTCGTATACTTGAAGAATACTTCACTTAGGGTTCACTAACACTTGACTATTAATCCCGATTTAAAAATATTATTTTTGAAGTAACCATGCTTACTTTATCAACTGTAAGTGAAGTTTAAGTCAAGATTTGTTTATTAATGTGGCCCTAAGTGCTAGTCATTACGTGTCAGTATCTGTTATGAATGTTATGATCTATTTACTAATACGTTTATATACATTATAGTTCGACAATGACTGCGCTAAAATTGGAAACATTAGAAGGTGAAATCAAAGCGTATATTGTGACGCACCGTTTTATTTTTGAAGACATCTTGCGGACAAGATAATAAATTTAAAATGCAATGAAGCGAAAATATGTAATTATGTTAAAATTTTTTCGAGTTCAATCAATGACTAAAATTCTCTTACCTGGATAAATTATTCCAGTGGCGTGTGATCGTCTAGTTTAATTTACTTTCTTAAATTAAAGCTTTTGGTATTTTAAACCTGGTATTAGGGAATATTTGGGGTTGTGCTAGTAACACTTAGGTTCTTTTTTCCAAGCGATGTACGGTAAGAAACAAAAAGCAAGCAACAAAATCTCCAAAAAATTTAACTTTATTTGACACATTGAAATCTTTTCAAGACCGAATGTTACATTCTTAAAGCTCAAATAAATAAAATTGCTTTCACAAGTATATTAGGCGAGGAAAGGTCGAACAATTGAAATTCACGTCCGTTGACTGTCATTCTTTGTCGTGGTTGAGAGCTTTCTTATAACGGAAACAATTTTCTAAACAATAAGTGTTAGAGCAAAAATGGAACTAACAGAAATTTAGCCAGATCTTGATTATATATGGTAGATAATTAGATAAACAATTTATACCGCGTGATCCCTGGCAATTGCTTCTCACTATTCTAATTCGTTGGCGCGCATTTCGAACGCAACAAAAACAAACAATTACAAAATAGATATTACCCGAGTTTTATAGCGGTTCACAGAGCCTCTGCTTCTGAGATTATGACACGATTCGAGCTATGTTGCCACACCCTTTCAGATGTAAAACCTTAAAAGTGGAGATTTCACCTTTGGAAATTCGCCTCCACTGTTTACAAACTGAACTTTTTCAACAGTTTGTCGCGTTCGCGATACCCTGTCCCCGTCATATCTAAAAAAGACTTACAGCAGACTGGACTCACAATAAAATATATCGCGACGCGAAATAATTAATGTTTGGACTCAATTCTTTAGATGTTCTCAGCGTAAACTTTCGGCGCAAAAGAAATAAAACAAATTTTAAAAGCAACACGTCAATTGCCAAAGACAAAACAAACAAAACAAAATTATATTAAACTTGCTCTCACCGTTTCGAACAGAAAACAAATGTTTAAATGTTAAGATTGATGTTAAATAATTATTCTCAATTTTATCGCGTTAGACAGTATCTCAATTCATCGCATCTCTCGTACTGCGGTCCGCAATCGAATCAAATCTATCAATCAATCAATCAATCCCCTTTTTGCTTCGCGTTAGGGTTTTAAAACTTTCGTTTAAAACTTTCTCCTCCTTCCTTGTGCGCAATTTTGACTTATTTCTAAAATCGCCTTTTTTGATTGGTTAAGTTTTCAAACCCTCTCAGTACCAAATTTTTCAATTGGTTTCTCTCCTTTACTCATTCTCTCGAAAGCGGCGTTATCCTCTTTTCTACCCTTAAGCTATTACCACGTCGGTACTAGATGGCGCTGGGTGTTTCAACTGGACTAAATTTTACCGATTTCGCAACTTGCTTTGTAATTAATAATGAACTAAGTCGCTACTGACTATAAATATGCATTAAATAGTTAAACTTTACTTTAACATAGATCATTGGTTCAATCTTAACCCATCTATAACGCTAATAATTTTTACAATTGGTTGCCTGTTTATACAATTTCAATCTTTAAAATTTTTACTTAAATTTTGTTTTACATAGTTTCGTTCTTTACATTGAAAGCGTTTATGACTTAAACTAGTGATTACTAATAGTTTTACTTATAAAAATTGGAAAATTAGACTTAATAAATTAACATCTTGCTTAAACGTATTTCATAATCTGAACATAAATTAGGGGTTTTGTCGAACATGTGCGTTTCGGTCGAGTTCTTTTTGATGATCATTGCGGCCTTTTTCGGTCAAGAGTCGCTTTGTCGCTTTTGTAATATTATACCAGGCATTTGAAACTGTTGTTCTTGTAAACTATGCCTAAATCGAAACCGCCCGATTTTTCACATTGAAATGATTTGCTTCATTTCTTAAGACTTATTCCCACCGCGGTGGAACGAATCAACATACTAGCTGGACACCTGCAGAATGTGGTGGTTGCTTGCTCGTGGATTAACTTGTCACCCTCGTCTCGCTTCACTGATAACAAATACTTTTTTTTCTCGACATATGTGGTTACTTTGGCTTCATTTTATCACGTTCTCACACTGTCGGTCCGTTTCAATATACAAGCAAAAAAATTTTTACAAAACGTTAAAAAAAGCAGCATTTTGAGTCAACGGATCTGACGCATTAAACAGTTTGTTGACACCGTTAATCAAACGAAATCAAAAACAACGTTATGATGCTTCATTCACTGTTCTAAGAACTACACAATTCTTCTCAGAAATTTGCTGACACTAAAAATAAATACAAAACAACTTTGTCACATAAGACGTAGTTAATTTAATTTGTTATTCTAAGAAGGCACGTGCTTTCCAAGTTAATTCGCAAAGATAACGTATTTACAGATGTTAAAATAATGTAAACCAGTCAAATTATTTTATTAAATAAATAACACTGCAAAAATAAGATAAATATGCAAAATAACTATTTTTAGAGTACAATGATAAAATTTTTCACTCTAAACAACCGTATTCTGAAAATTCAGCTCAAAAATGCATACAAAATAAGTTATTGATCATGTATAGAAACAAAGCTGAGAATACATTGATATCGTAAACCTAAATTGTTGTTACTATAAGCGGCTTTTTTTCTATGTAGTAGCATATGCGTCCGGATTGTTACTTTACTAAAGTGATAACATTACCCGATTGAAAACATTATCCATGATTCCGATAAGCGGCAAGCGCTGAAAGTAATTCATACGAAAATTTAAATCATTAATTTGGTTCTGAAGTACGAATCTTTGACGCATCGCCCTGAATTTATTGCTAAAGATACTGTTACAAGCTTTAGGTATTTTACGAACCTGCACGGCCAACTCACAAGCGTCGGTGAGAGAGGGGGATTATAGATACATTAAATATAATTAAGGGCGCCAGAGCTTATCCCAAAAGTGACTTCTGTCCGCTCACAACAGAATGGTAGCACTTGTAACAAGATGTTAGGTTCGTAATGCTGAAAGAAACGAAAAAAAAGAAACTACGTCGTAAACAACAATTGTACTTTAATTACTCTATCAGGATAAATCTATTAACAATTAAATAGCCAAATATAAGCCGGTACTGGAGAGAATATAGAAAAGAGAATAGCAGCAGGATCGGCAACTTACACTACACGTCAAACAAGAGTGTAATTACCATAACATGTATAAAACTTTATCAGTAAGTAACATTAATAATGATAATTGATTGTGGATATAAGCAGCGAGCGATAAGTCATTTACTTAAATTAATTGGGTAACAATCACAAGTAACAAATCAATTCGAACGTACGATTAGCAAATATAATAAGTCGTGAGTATACACCGTAGCGACAACGCATAAATAAGTAAAAATTGACTTACCAAATTCCAGGGTACTTTCAGAAAAACGTTTTTCCTACTGGCGTCCTGCAATTAAACTTCCTGAAAAATAATCGTGTCTACCTGGCGACTCACAAACTACAAATTAAAGACACATTTAAGGGACAGTAATCGAACCGACACTTATCGTATGCTGTTACATTAATTTTCCGCCTATGGTGGTGTTAAGTAATTGCCTCCGAATAGAATTCAATCGTATCCAGTAATTAGGATCTTCCGAACAAGGTGATAGTCATCAAGGTTAAGTTATGGCCTCCGAATAGAATTCAATCGTATCCAGTAATTAGGATCTTCCGAACAAGGTGATAGTCATCAAGGTTAAGTTATGGCCTCCGAATAGAATTCAATCGTATCCAGTAATTAGGATCTTCCGCTTCAGATTATAGTTTTCCCTTGAGGATTTTAGGTAACGATAAGAATACCCCTATTCATGAAGGTAGCACATGGCGCTAACCAAAAAGACATAAAAATTACCTTTAATCAAAGAAAGAACAAAATCACTTACTCTGCGTGGATGAAATCAATTTAATTCAAAAGACTTCTATTTTCCATCGCGTCCCAACACGTGGATGATTTTTGAAAAACGATATTCAATTCACGCAGACATAGGTACTAACATGCACGATGTTAAAGTGAAAATGCCGGTCTGTCACCGGATGTCGTCTGCTCAATACAAAGTGACCAACGAACCCGATAGATGGCGTCGAGAAATATAAAAGTAATTTATAAATTAAACTAATATACAGGGTAATGCATTATTTAAATTTATGTACGTAACAATACATCTAAAGTGCTAATAAGCTTGTATATTTATATTTTATGTGCCTTTTGAGTAGTATAAAAATTAAAAAAAAATTAAATTAGCACATCTTCGTTGGCTTCCAGCTTGAATGAAACATACCACTCAACCGATTATAATTTTATAGAAACGTTTGCAGGATTTTATTCATTCTATATTTTGTTTATAAACAGAAATTAAAATGTACGAATTATTTTTGCAAACTCAGAGTTTTAAGAATCAAAGCAAACTAAAAAATGAACTGAAAACATGACTAAAAAAACTGGCGTGGCCACCACATGGCTTTTCTATAAGGAATGATGAAGAATTGTATTTTTATAAGGTTATGTTGTCATAAAACCACTTTGAAGTGATATGTTTGTATTATAAACGATTAGTAAATCGCCAATTAACCAGACTTTTGTGCAACCGACTATTTATTTTTTCTAAAAAAAAAATCGTCGCAGGCAGGATTCGAACCTAGATTATAAAATGAAAATCACTTTAAATTATAAATTAAATAGTATCTAATAAACTGTAACTGTTAGAAAAAAATATTTTTTGAAAAATTTTTAGGAAGAATTATCTTTATAAGAAACTAAAAATAATTCCAATAATTTACATTCGTACAAAATTATATAAGAAAACCTGTTCAAAATAGCTGATACACCTACTTTCGGTATTTTGATCAGATCTATCTTTTGATAAAGCCGAGAGAATATGAAAATCCAGCTCTATACCTAATTTCAAGTTACTAGGACTTTTGGTTCGAGAGTTATCGTGGGTACATCGTTACACACAGACAGACACAAACAGACATCCAAATTTTTTTGTCAAAAATATTTTTTTCTGACTTAGGAGACCTTGAAACGTAAACTTATGCAAAAAAAAGAATTCTTTTTAAATCGTCGCAGGCAGGATTCGAACCTAGATTATATAATGAAATTCACGATAAATTGTAAATTAAATATCTAATAAACTGTTAATGATAGAAAAAAAAAATTATTTGAATAAATTGTTAGGAAGTATTGTCTCGATAAGAAACTATAAAAATAATTCGAATAATTTACATTCGTACAAAATTATATAAGAAAAACTGTTAAAAATGGCGGATACGCCAACTTCCGGTTTCTTTATCAGACCCATCTTTTGATAAAACCGAGAGAATATGAAAAGCCAGCTTCATACCAAATTTCAAGTTACTAGGACTTTTGGTTCGAGAGTTATCGTGGGTACAACGTTACACACAGACACACACACACACGCACACAGGAAAGCAAAAATATGTTGTCATATAAAGCTATCTCATTGTCTAACTATAATGTATATAAACAAGGCTAATACATATAAATACTTAGCAACGAAATAGTATATGTATATACCATCGACCTGGCAACATCGGAAAGCTACGCTTCCCTCTGGACGAGTAATCTGTATACTTTTGCAATGTGTTTGTTTGTCTCAAACATGTAGAAAAGGAAGTACATTTGTTTATTGTTATAGTACGCACTAGTTGTCAATTTATGTTGACTTTCTTATAACCTCAAATTTTATAATCGGTTCTAGCAGCATTATTTGAAGTACGTAGATAGTAAAATGAATTGAATCAAATTTTAAACATGAAATATAAATACAATGTATATTTAGCTTGAAGTAGGAATATGTAAAAGTAAACAAATACAATTGTCGTTTGACAAGTAGTGCGTACCGTTTGTTGACAACAGTGTTGTGACGTATCTAGATACAAGTATCTAGATACAGTATCTAGATACTTTTGGAGTATCTAGTTACATATCTAGATACACTGCACAAAATGTAACTGTATCTGTATCTAGATACATTTTTTGTAGTATCTGAGTGGTTTAGATACTTAGATACTTTTTCTTGCTCAAAATGTAAATAGTAGTAAAAGTTTTTACAATACACCGTGGTAGTTTTTTCTGTCAGTTCATCATATACATTACAATTTGAATTTGGAGACTTTGTATTCGGTGTTTTATGAGTGTAATTCTTTCAGCGTCGCCAATTCTAGTGGAGTTCTGCCAAATTTAGAGATTTTATGTAGTACCGAGATGTTGTGGGTATTATAAACTGTTGTGGAATTTTGTTGACAATCCTGTATGAACCTACATTTTATATAATCTAGTATTATTTGAGAAATGTGACGTGTTAGCATTTATGCCATCAAACCAAATTCATACTGTAACGAATTTATTACTTAAAAACTAATTTATTTTAAAACGATTATAACTACGTTTACTTTTATAGAAATATGTATACTTTTAAATTAACGGAACTAATTAAATCTAATAATAAAAACACTTACACTATAATTTATGTATAACCGTTGTATAACACTTAAGATAACTAACACGAGATAAGATAACGTCCTCGGATTTGTTTACACTATAAGTCACGTTCACTCGATTCGATGTACACTGTTATTTATTTAAAACGTCGCGCGTGCTAATGATACGTATTTATTTCAACGATAATCTTCTTAACACATTCGCATTCCAGCAATAACTTTGACCTACGATTTCCATCTTCGGCTTTTATAGACATCGGCGAATTCTTCTGGATCGTTCCTCACTTTTCGCTATATCTTCTAGAAACTAGATAACAGTTCTAGAAGGCTCTTGCATTGCAAAGTAATTTCTCGGACGTTTCCTGCCCCCTTCTTAGGACTGTTCTGTCCCAGAACAGCGGACTCGAAGTGACACCTGTATAAAGGATCATGGGGTTAGCGGCAGTTTTCTCCATTTCGGCAACTTCCTTGACCATAAAAGTAACAGTCAATGAACTTTCCCTGGCCCGATATTCTCTTTGGTAACTACAGACCAACACTGTACGCCTGTTCCTCGGAAGACACCCTCCAATATGTTTCGAACTGTCCTCCAATTCAGTTGATCTAAGTCACAACCAAACTTGGGAACTGCCAATTTCTTAACATGGTGGCACTCTATTTCTCTCTTGAGATTCCATAATGTTCGCCACAGATTTTTGTATAACGGCTTGACACGTGAGTATTTCTTGGTGACCAGATAGAAAACGAAGCGTCCGTCACCGTAGTCCTAAAACCTTTCCGACTGCCGGTTGCTGTCTTCGTAATTCATCTAGCTGTCCAAACTTCTTTTTTAAACACGACTGCAACCCCTTTGGACATGTCAAGCTCCTCGCTCACGCAATGTGCGATGGCGTAATCTTTGTGTCTGGAACAGGTCTTGTTGTTCCTCGGTGGTAACTCCGAACCTAAGCTTTCCAGAACCTCCGTATAAGTTCATAAACTTTCGAACTCCATTTCTTCGATTGGATTCCTGGTTCTGCTATTTATTACTCTGGTTCGGACCTGAACTTGCGGATTGTGGTTATCGCCAGCAAACGGGGCTAGACGATCGACGTGGACCACTTTTGGCTTGCCTCGGGGCGGTTTTCGGATGCGGTATATAACGTCGTTAATACGCTGCACGACTTCATAGGGGCCCTCCCATTGCCTTTGCAGCTTCGGCGACAAACCACGTCTCCTTTGAGGGTTATACAACCAAACCATATCGCCAGGTTGAAACCCACCATTTTGCGCCTTGACGTCATATCTTGTTTTCATCCTGTCGCTGGCAATTTGTGTGTTTTTACGAACCTCTTCATGTACTTCGTCTAGCCTCTTTGCCAGCTTGTTGACGTAATCTTCTCCAGCGACTTCTTCTTCCGGTCTTCGTCCAAATTGAAGATCGCATGGTAATGTTATCTCACGACCGAGCATGACACAGGATGGTGTTTGGCCTGTGCTTTCGTGAACGGATTATCGGTACGCCATTAAGAAGAGGTGCAAGTACTGATCCCAGTCTCTTTGATGTTCGGACACTACCTTGGCTAAGTACTTGCCCATTGTTCGATTCATCCGTTCAACCATGCCATCAGACTGAGGATGGAGAGGCGTTGTCCTAGTCTTTTTAATTCCTAACAGTCGGCAAACTTCTTGAAACAGCCCAGACTCAAAATTGCGGCCTTGATCGGAGTGTAATTCCAACGGAACTCCAAACCGGCAGAAAAACTCCTTTACTAATACGTCTGCGACTGTAGCTGCTTCCTGATTGGGTATGGCGTAAGCCTCCGTCCATTTCGTGAAATAATCCATCGCCACCAAGATGTATTTATTTCCCGAATCGAATTCTGGGAACGGCCCTGCGATGTCAATCGCTACTCTTTCCAAAGGGCTTCCTACGTTGTATTGTTTCATGGGTGCTTTGCGCTTTCTCGCTGGACCATTTCCTGAAGCGCAGACTATGCATTTACGGCACCATTTCATGACGTCCTCTTTGCAGTTCATCCAGTAGAATCGTTCTCGCACTTTACCCAACGTCTTCTTAATGCCAAAGTGTCCTCCTGATGTCCCATCGTGGAGATGCTTCAACACTTCGGTCACCCTGCTCTTCGGCACTACCAGCTGTAGTCTGTTCCCCGTGCCCTCGGCACTTTCTAGGGATCGTTTCAGAAGACCGTCTTCTACTATCAAGGAGTCCCACTGCGCCCAGTACGCTTTGATATTTTTGCCCAAAGCACTCATTTCTTCCCAGGTTGGTCGTCGGCCGCTTTCTTTCCAGTCCAGGAGTAGTCTTATTTCAGGATCGTCTTCTTGTTCGCGACGTAACTGCTCAGGTTCCCACTCATCATCAACCATAGCAGTTCTCCGGAGACATTCGACTTTTTCTTCCAGTCGCGAACAATGGCTGCAGTCCGCCGGACATGGTCTTCTGGACAAGGCATCAGCGTTTCGATGACTGCTTCCGGCACGGTGTTCTGTGTCGTAGTCATACTCTTGCAGTCTCTCGATCCATCTTGCCACTTGTCCTTCTGGGTTACGGAACTGCAGAAGCCATTTTAAAGCGGCGTGGTCTGTTCTCAGTAAAAACTTTCGTCCATACAAATACTTGTAGAAATGTTCGATGGACTTAACGACTGCTAACAGCTCCCTCCTAGTGACGCAATAATTCCTTTCTGGCCTGGACAAAACCTTGCTAAAATACGCGATAACCTTTTTCTTGTCCATCTTGAATCTGCGAAAGGACCGCGCCTATGGCCAGATTGCTTGCGTCGGTATCAAAACAAACTTTTTCATCTTCTCTTGGATAACTCAAAATCGGCGAAGTGACTAGGGCTTGTTTAGTTGATTAAAAAGAACTTTCGCAGTCTTCATTCCATCTAAATTCTGCTTTTCTTCAGTTAATTTTGTTAATGGTTTGGCAATATTGGCAAATCCAGGTACAAATCTTCTATAATAAGTGCACAGCAAGGAAACTTCGGACCTGATGTTTGTCGATTGGTCTTGGCCATGCTTGCACTGCTCGGATTTTGTCTGGGTCAGCCCTCACTCCATCTCTAGATACGACGTGGCCAAGGTATTGGACTTCCTTCTTAAATACGTGGCACTTCTTTGGGCTCAGTTTGAGGATTAGCCCAACGTAATCTCTGGAACACTTCCTTCAAGTTGTTCAAGTGCTCTTCGACGACCTTCCAACCACGATCACGTCGTCCAGGTAAACCAAGCACGTCTTCCAAGACAATCCGCGCAAGATGGTCTCCATCAAACGCTCGAACGTTGCAGGAGCGTTACACAGGCCGAAGGGCATTACAGTGAACTGCCACAAACCAGTTCCGATCGTAAAAGCTGTTTTTTCACGATCCTTGGGTTCTAATTCTACCTGCCAGTATCCACTCTTTAAATCTAACGTAGAAAACCACTGGGATCCTGACAGGGTGTCTAGCGTATCGTCAATTCTGGGTAGAGGGTGGCTGTCCTTTTTGGTCACGTCGTTTAGCTGCCTGTAGTCTACGCAAAACCTCGTTGATCCATCCTTCTTCTTCACGAGTACCACTGGGGATGCCCATGGACTACTTGAAGGTTCAATCACGCCTTCTCTCTCCATATCCGTAATTATTTGTTCGGCTTCTTCTCTTTTCGCCAAGGAAGTCTGCGTGGATGTTGTCGTATCGGTCGAGCGTCTCCGGTATTAATTTTGTGTTTCACCACGTTAGTTCTTCCTTTGGAACCACTTTCCAGCGCGAACACATCTTGGTACTCTTGGATCAACACTTTAACTTTAGCCAGCTGGTCTTGGCTGAGGTTTTGGCATTTGGTGGTAAGAATGTCCAATAGATGTTGTGGACACTTCTTCGGCGGCGTATCTTCGTTCGTCTTCACGCATCTCACAATTTGTGATACTGGCGTGCATTGGCCTACCACGGTCTTCTTTTTCAACGTTACAGGATCTGAGTTGATGTTTAAGATCCTTACTGGCATCGTGTTTGTTACTCGTACTATAGTTCTGCCAACAAGTAATCCTTTTTCAACTAAACCGCCTTCCATTGGTTCAATCGCGCGTATGTAGCCTTCTTGGAGACTTCCATCCAGGCGTGCCATCACCACACTTTCAGTCCTTGCAGGCAAAGTCACGTCTTCACCAATAAGACTCGCACGGCTGCCTTGTCCGACAAATGAAAAAGAATTTCTTCATTGTCGATCTTCAGGACATCGTTCTTCATATCCAAATGGAACCCATACTTCTTTATCACGTCCATTCCCAGGATAACTTCTTCCGTGATGTCGGCTACCAGTACTTGATGGTCGAGTACTCCATTTCCCAAACCAATGGTTACTTTGACTTGTCCGTGAGTAGGTATTTCGTCGCCCGTCGCTGTTCGAAGTCGTACTGTTACTGGTTATGTCTTCTCGTTTTCAATAACATGTCAGGACGAATGATGGTCTTCGTCGCTCCCGTGTCAACCAGTAACTGGACGCTTCTCCATTGATCTTGCCATCGAGATAAATGCTATGCAATTGCTCCCTAGGCGATGCCATTTGGATGGTAATCTCCGGGGCATGGCTCGTTGAGGTCGACTTTCGCCCCATTCGGTCGACCCATTCTAGTTTTCCGGACGCTCTTCTGGTCTTCTTTTGGGCTTAGTACAACGGCGTCGTACGTGGCCCACTTCTCCACAGTTCAGCACGTCAGTTCTCTTCCTCGAGCTTCTCGTTCCCGAAATACCCGTCGCACTATGTCTTCAATGCTTTCTTCTGTGTGCGAGGATACTTCTGCAGCACAACGGAGCTTATGGCTGCCTCGGTGCGACGCTTGTTTCGCCGCCTCGAACTCCAGAGCATGGGTTAATGCGTCATCTAACGTCTTCGGTCGGGCTAACCGGAGGGTCTGCTGTGTTTCGCTGTCTCGGAGGCCATCTACGAAAGTTTGAATAGCTAACTGCTCCAGGAAGGTATCCGGTGCTGTAGGATACGCAAGCCGTGTTAATCTAGCGATGTCAGCCTCAAACTCTTGAAGACTTTTGGCAGCTTTCTGAACCCGACTTTTAATTTGAGCTTGGTATACTTGTTGAAGATGAGCATCCCCATATCTCATTTCTAATCGTGATATTAAGAGTTCGTAATTTTCTTGCAGATGGTCCGGAACAGTTTGTAAAATTCCAAGCGCTTCTCCACGTAAGGACACTATTAAAGACGTCGCTTTCTGCTTGTTGCTCCAACCATTAGCAGTAGCTGCGGCTTCAAACTGCTTGTAGTAGGTTGACCATGAACTTTACCATCAAAATTCGGAGGTACAACTTTGAATTTATGAGTGTGTTTTCTTCTCGATGGTCCATTATTAAATCTTCACTCGTGACACTTCCTTCGCCATGGTAATTCATTTGCGCCATTCTTTCTTCAAGCAGTTGTATTCTTTCTCTCAATTTTTTTCTGGTTTGTCTTCTATGGTTCTTGATTTTCATTTAATTTCTGTTCTAATTTGTCTTGTACTTCTTCTATTTTGTCATTCACAGATTCGCAAATTTCTTCTTTTAAGTCTAACATATCTGCTTGGGTTTCTTCTTGCACAATTTTGATTTGATTTTCTATGCTTGTTTGTATTTCTTCTTTTAATCGTCTAGAATTTTCCATCAACTTTTCTTCAATTTTCTGAGAATTTTCTTCCATTTTCTGCGAATTTTCGTAAAACTTTTCTTCCATTTTCTGCGAATTTTCGTAAAGCTTTTCTTCCAGTTTTCTATTCATCGATTCCTGACCATTTTTGATTGATTCAAGAAATTCAAATAGCTTTGCATCCATTTTAACTGCTTGCGAACGCGTCACCGGCATAAATTTAAATATAACACGAATATAAAGTTTAAATATACTACTTTTTTAAAATGCAGTTTTTATATAACACAAAATATAATAACTATCCACTTGTTAATATTAAACCACGAAAACGAATCGCGATCACGCACTTGTTAAAAGAAAAAGTTTAATAAACACTATATTAACTTTATAAATAAACACGCGTATCGCGAACAGTTAATTCAATGTTCTTATCACGGAAGCGATATTAAATTATTTAATGGTATTTACACTAATAAAAATCGCGAACAGCTTTATCTATTTACACGATTTCCACGGGTTTAAAACCGAACACCTGACACCAATTTGTAACGAATTTATTACTTAAAAACTAATTTATTTTAAAACGATTATAACTACGTTTACTTTTATAGAAATATGTATACTTTTAAATTAACGGAACTAATTAAATCTAATAATAAAAACACTTACACTATAATTTATGTATAACCGTTGTATAACACTTAAGATAACTAACACGAGATAAGATAACGTCCTCGGATTTGTTTACACTATAAGTCACGTTCACTCGATTCGATGTACACTGTTATTTATTTAAAACGTCGCGCGTGCTAATGATACGTATTTATTTCAACTTGATAATCTTCTTAACACATTCGCATTCCAGCAATAACTGACCTACGATTTCCATCTTCGGCTTTTATAGACATCGGCGAATTCTTCTGGATCGTTCCTCACTTTTCGCTATATCTTCTAGAAACTAGATAACAGTTCTAGAAGGCTCTTGCATTTGCAAGTAATTTCTCGGACGTTTCAATACTTAAAAAAAAAGAAAACATATTTCAACTTTGTAGAATTATGAGTACAATATTGTAGTCATTATGGAACTTTTATAGTTTATGCAGGGAATCGCGACAAAGTCAATTGACAACACTGAATTTCTTCATCAGCTCAAATAGAGCAAAGAAGTGGAGAAACTTGTTAGTGTTAGTAGTTTACTATTAATTTTACGTCGAAATATAATGACGAGACATTTAACATGCTATTAATTTTAAAACAAAATAAGCTTTATTTGTAAATTTGTATTTTTTTATGCGGTTAAGGTGGATAAGGTAATATCTTGCTTAATACCCAGGCAGCACACTGACGTCATATAACGATACTGACACGTCTTAATGAAGTCTTGTAATTTTGATGTCAATGAGACGTAATGTGCTGCCTGGGATACAGTTATTGTGTTTTTAGCTGAACCAAATAGACACGTTTTTTAAATTTTATTTCAAGATTTTGTTAAAAATGTATCTGACATGTATCTAGATACTCTTTTAAAGTATCTGTAACTGTATCTAAATACTTTTTTTGCAAAAGTATCTTATCTGTATCTAGATACAATTTATGAAAACTATCTGTATCTGTATCTAGATACTAGAAAAAAAGTATCTGTTACAACACTGGTTGACAAATACTATTTCTATCTCTTACAATGTTGTGTACACTTTGGAGCCTGCGATTACTCGTCCAGAGGGAAGCATAGCTTTCCGTTGTTGCCAGGTCGATGGTATATACCTTTGTTTCTCTATGGTATATACCATTGTATCTACCATTTACTAATAAGAGTAGAAAAATATGTTGGCAGCAGCGTCATAACGTGGTTGGCAGTCTTGTATTCTGTGCCTGTCTTCACGTTTAGTTTCTGAGGTTAGTTAACACTTGTTTTTTCTTCATTTTTCATCTACATTTTCTTGTAAATAATGGTTTAAAAAAGTAATTTTATTTAAGAATCGATATTAAAGATGGTAAGTTTTATCTAGTAAACTAATTAGTCATAAAAGTTTTATGTACACGTAATCAGTGACTTCTCACTTGTATGTTTTTGTAAATACTCATTTAATCGGAAATATAACATTTGCTAGTTGATTTATATATGCGTGAGCAATGTAAGGAATAACAATATCATATTTTAATGAATTATAATTAAAACATAATTGTAATGTACAGGGTTTGTCTTATACTTTACGGAGTCATTTAGCTTTTAAAATGGTTCGATTCTCTACTACTGATAGCAAATTTAACATGACCTTAATTTTTAAAGTTGTGTTTTTCAACATTTCCTAATATACCACACCATGCACTTTTGCATATTTTTTATATTTACGATTCTTATATCTAAAAAAGACTAAATTACTACAGATACAGAATGGTAATCTCGCTTAATCAGAAAACAAAAACAGAAAAGATGTGCCATGTTTAAGTACAGAAAATTTTCTATTACAGGAATTTCTGATAATTTTTTGTTATGAATATTAAGTTTCTTATATAATGGTATATACATACATTACAGAACTTCAAGTTGAGATTAAATATTTATATATTTATATAACAAAAAGCAAATTACTACCAATATAAAAGGTACTTCCATAAAGACTCCCTTTCACACGCCAACATGTTTGCGCAAACTATGTTGAACAAACCGAAATCTCAAACGAGTTGGAGTCGACGTATGTACTTTTAACGCTCAAACAATTTAGCACAAATTATACAGTTTTGCAAAGTTGAACAAGTTGGTTTGGTTGCCTTCTAGTACTCACGTATTTTTACAACAATATTGCAGAAATGGAAGAAAAAATAATATGCTAGGACTTACTGCTGTTTGTGTTATTAAGAAGAAACTCATTGGAAAAAAAGAAAAGAAGAGCAACGAAATCGTGGCTGCAAAAAAGACCTTTATTGGCACATACTAGTTTAATACAAGAATTAAGGAATGAGCTTGAAGATTTTCGTAACTATCTACGGATGGACGAGGAAACTTATCGACTATTGTTAAGTTTAATTGCACCAATCAGCATGGAGCGTAGCAGACAAAACGTGGGCAACATGTGCAAATAGAACCAATGCGCAGGTGCTGCTGTGACAACTGCAGAAACCGGTTAGAATTGCGCTTTCACGCTCAAACCAGCGCACCAACCTCAAACCAAAAATCAAAACCGAACAGATTTGCCCAAACCAATTATTTTTGTATGTACAAACAAAATGTTTGCTCTTTCACGCACAAATTATTGCGCAAATCGGTTTGTTTAACCTAGTTTACGCAAACATGTTTGCGTGTGAAAGGGAGCCCTAGCAAAACATTCATATCTTTTGCCTGTTGCTTTAACATTTTTAATTCATAAATTTTGGCAAAAACAAGTGCGTGACCGACATCCAAATGTGACAGAACAAAAAATGTCAATTTCGATATGAAAATTGAAAGTTGAAATACACAAATATTTATAGTATTTTAGTCCTTTTTTTGAATGTTTTGAAACCTTAAACGTGGTAACGATTTCTTCAGAATATCTGACATGTGTTCGGTAAAAAGTACAACCATTCAGATGAGGCTTTCTATTTTATCTTCGAGTTGAAGGTAACGCTTCTATATGTTCAGGATTTGTAATGGTTTTTAATAGGTCGCCTTTGAATCATCATCTATTTCTAAATCTACCTCAAAAGTTTCAATTTCGCTCATTTCTTGAATTATTTTAGCATCTGAAATTGTAAAGGTACAGCAACTTCCGCGTCCTCGGTTATTTTTCGAGTCGTACTTTTTTTGTTGAGTTACTCACGGCTCTTTCGTGGTAAGTATTGCTTCCACTTTAAAAACTGAGTCAAGTGTTATAATTACTTACTGCAGCTTAAATACAATCTCTTACCGTTTTCACCACTATAACCTACGAAATCCTAAAGTGATCTGGACTTACTGCGTCTTGGCCAAACTACAACTCAAATGGAGTTTTTTTACAGGTGTGGTTTCTGTTTGATTTAAATTGTGTGCTGTAGGCTGTAGCCAACAAATTTATTCATGAAAGTTTAGCATGAACTTGCTGCCAGAGTACGATTCTCTTTCAGCTGACCTATTTATTTGGGCTTGGCATTGTTATGCAAAAGTTAATTGCCTTTCAATTAAGGAACAATTAACATTATCGAATTCTTTACCTCTATCATATGAAAGTTCTTTAATTTTAACGACTGTTGTACATGCTTCATTAATAAAGGTTTTCAAAGATTCGACAACTTTCGATTTTAGCTTAATAAAAAATACACGTATGTATTCAAAATATTCATCTTTAAAACAGAAGTATTTAGTATCTTTTACTGAATTCTCCTGCATGGACCTACACACTACTGCATTAATTTGTTTACCCACTGCACCTGTCTTTTTTGTTCGTGGATGGAAACTCTTTCGATGCTATCGCAAAATTTTTATTTGTCTCCACATTGACACCACCCCGATTCAAGAAATGTCTCACATACTGTTTGTTTTGGTGACAAAATCTTTCGTGCCATGTCTATTGCTAATGCTGCAAAAACTTCTGTAAAAGTATTTTACCACTTAGTCTCACCGCACTGTTGTCTTGTAAATACATAGCCCTTAAAATGTTTATCAAACTGCACCGGTTCATCTAAATCAGGTACTATATTTCTGTTTTATCGTTAACAGATAACACATAACCACAAACCCGTCATCCGGAAGTCGTGATTTTGTAGCGCCGCCATAATTCTACTGTGGGCAGTTTTTTTGCAAAATGTCCAATATGATGACATCTAAAATACGTTCTCACTTTTGTTTCTGTTTATTAGGCAGACGTTTTTCTATCAACCGCAGCCTCTCTGTTCATTCCCAGACGCAGACCAGTCCCAGACAAAACGCTTTTGAAGTCAAGTTATTCTGAAGGAAGGGTTAACATAATTAGGCTCATCAATAACAACTAAGGAAGTTCTGTTTTAATCAATGTCTTTAACTCGCTGCTTGTACATCCATCCATATATATACATTGCTATATTTTCGGAGGAGTCTTTTTCGCAATGGAAGAAATGCTACATTAGTCTATCGACCCGCTGACCCCAGCTTTGTAAGAAATATATAAACTTCTCTCATGTAGAATTGGTCCATTTACAGGTTGCAGTAAAGTCAACATTTACTCATTCATGTTGCTTGTCGGTATCAGTGGGCTAACATATCCGTTTTCTTGAAACTTTTTATGTTAGTTTTATATGCTTCTCTATCAGGTATCGACGCATCCGATTGGATGCTTCTGTTAACCACATCAAGCACTTCTTGATGTGTTAACAAGAACTATTTTTTTAAATTGTTCCAATTGTTTGAATCTTCTATAGGCAATCCTTCCTAAGCAATACGCTATCTGGTGGCGTTTTTGATAAACAGAAATAATGGCATACGAACACAACCTCATTTTAAATTTTAATAAAAATTATTTTGCAACGGTTCTCAATTACTGCTTCCATGGAAGATAAATGATAACTGCATCGCTGCCATCGATTGACTGGCATTATTTAACATTAAATTACATTTTACGTCTTAGTAATTAATTTTTTTGTAAAATTTGAAGTTGCTACAACATGACGTTGAATACTGCAATAATCGTTTACTTATTGTTGTGTTACAGCGAAAAGTGAGAATAATCAGTTGATTGCACATTTGCACTAGACCATGTACATTTTAAATCAGTTTACGGTAACTAATCCAAATGATTTATATTGCTCCTGAAACAAACAGCAACCGACTAGAAAAAAACTAAATATTTTTTATTTCATATAATAATAATAATATTCAATTGTAATGCTTGATTGTGACAATATATAGGTAATATTGTATTAAACTATATTGCAATTAATACAACAGAATTATACTTAGGTAACTTAACCGGTAAATGATAACAAACTTATTACACTTTATTCTAAAAAACTTAACATTAAAGATGATAGAAATACTTTTAATTCAACTTTATAACCACTTATAAACACCAATACACACACCATTAATTCAGGTTTCTATTTACACCACAGTGGCGCTGCGATCTTAATCCAGATTACCTATAATAGTTTTTGAATTTGTGTTTTGAAGTTTATCTAATCTAACGTCACTTTAGTGAGTGAAGACAAGTTTTGAATGAATAATCCCATTCAAAACTTGTTTGTAAAATTTTTAAATGTGTTTAAGAAAGCGCATGGTTGCTTTATTTGGCATTTCTTTCTAACCTAATGGTTGTTATGACGAATACTTTCAAACGTGTAGTGTAATTCTTAATTCAGAACTAATGTACGTGCTCGCTTTACTTGATGAAATCCTACATGTAAGAAGGAAACGGCAATAGTGTATATATGTCGGTGTTAAATAAAGCGCTAATCCGAAACTGAAAATGTTAAATTTTACAGACTATAGTAGTAAAGTTAACAACAAATAACTGACTGACATAACTGATATAAAAAAAACAATCTGCTACCTATATAAAAAGTACTTCCGTTAACATTGATCAGCTATATATAAAACGAGTTGTCTAAGTAGTCATTAATCGTCATCTACTTTGGACTCGAATCTGAAATTGGCATTTCTATTCAACGTTCATATAGTAACATATTAGATATTCTTCGTAAGATGGTATCACAATATCAACTACATATATTCAACGCTACAGACAAAATTCCTGAGATTTCTTCTTCTATCAAGGAAAACCTCTCAACACATGATAACTTTTTTGTTTTTGTGCTATATAAGTGTACATTGGTGAAACTGGTCGTTCTGTATGTCTCACTCATTACAGAACATAATTGTTTTAAAAAAAAACAAGGTAATGCTTCGTTGATTCCCAAACCTTTATTCCTCAACAGAAAAATCTTAGAGATCATTAAAATCATCAAACAACTCAATATATTATTTATATATAATAATTATTTGTATGTATTACTATAGTCCTCGCAATTTAACTTTCGATGCACGTCATCAACGTCAGTGACGTAGTTATTCAACCATGTTGTCGGTATTATCATGTAAACTTTCTGTTCTCGTACATTCTGTATATTATATTGCGAATTACGTTTTCGTTAAAAGTTTCTACATTCGTAACAGGTGTACTAAGCTTACGTTTTGAGGAGATCTAAGAACCTCGTTGTTAGCAACCGCTGTAGATATAGAACTAACTGTAGAATATATAATTAAATCTTTTATTTAAAGATTTAATAAAAATAAGAATTTGAACAAGTTTACAATAAACTTTATTTAGAGTTCCCTAACCTTACGTAAATAAGAACTGAATACAATCGTTTTGGTAACGCTTATATAAGGTATGATTAAATAATTGAAAAGTAGAAATAGATTAATAAACAATTAAAACATAAACAACATAATGAGCGATTGTTGGTATTTCGAAGGTTGAGTGAGTTGAGTCGAAAGTGGTTGAGATTTGACATAATTACTCTCCCTTAGTTCAAAGCGTCCTCGCTTTGCAATTGTGCGATTGATAAATTTGGGTACAGCTTCGATGTGGTCTGCAGTGAGATGTATTTTTCTTCTTTTCGTTGTATAAAGAGTTTCCTAATTCTATGTATAAAATATTTCTTAAAGATAAATGTTATTATGATTATTACAATCAATATTATTATTATTATTATTGAAGTTACAGAGATGTGGATGAGATGAGTAACTGGATCTAGTGTTAATTTAGAATCCAATTCTTTTGCTTCTTTTTGTATTTGATTAAAGTTATCTAAGTGTTTCTGCTTAAATTTTATAACATTTTTAGTGTTTACGTATACATTTTCTATTTTTGGTATTACATAAGTAAAGTTACTGTATGCATTATTGAAAGTTTTGTGATCAATTACAATTTTACAATTAATTTGAGATGATACTAATACACTAGAGTTCACATTGGTTTGACTTGATGATTTCATACATGATTCTATAACCTCAATATTAGATTTGGTTACAATTAATATTTTCTTATTATGTAATTGTTTAATTATTTGATAATTGTTGATGGCACTTATAAATTTACACTTTCTGAGATCTTTAATAGAACATTCACTAAGTTCGGGATCTTTTATGCACAAAATTTCTTCTTCAATATGGGCACATTCTTCTTCGGTCCATAATTCACCTTTTTCTCCAAGTAGACGATATTTCATTGGTGGTACCAAAATGATGTTTTGATTGTTAGGTATTGGATAAATTCTTTGGTATAGGTATGGAATTTGTTCTAGGATAGGTATGTACAGCACACATGTAATCGTGTTTTCGATTGAAATTATTTTAAATTTTGTAAATTCTATTATTCTAAATAAATGTTTTGAATCTAAATTTAATAATTCATCCTTTTGATATATTAATTCTAAGTGATTTAGAATTTGAGATAATTCATTAGCTGAGATTATTTCTAAATTTGAAATGTCATTAAAGGCTAAGGTTATTGTTCTTTGAATTTTTTTTTGAAGTATTACTAGTAGTTTTTCTGCAAGATGAATGTTATATTGAATTGCTACATAATTTTCAAATTTCTGATCAGTTTCATTTATGGCTTTTAGAGATGTATTAATATTTTCTTGAATTATTAATAGGTCGTTTGTGTAACGGTTTGTAATATGATTTGCAAATGATGAAAATTTATCTACTTGTTTTATAACTTTTTCTTGGTTTTTGAAAAGCTTATCTAAATTTGAATTAATTTCTTGTAGATCATTTTGATCCAAATTTCCAGTTATAAATCGTATAGCTGAACCTAATCCATTAAAAATTGATCGTTTAGATTTATGGTTAAATTTGGCTAGTTCATGTTCTATTTGTATCATAAAATTGTTTAAAATTTTAAATGAATTTTTATTTTTATCTCCTAATTGTACTTCTAAAATGTAACTTTGTGATAAAAGATTTTTATAACTAGATTCTATCTCCGTAATATTAATGTAAAAATAAAATTTATGATAATGATTTAGTAATTTAATGTATCCTAATTCTTCTAAGTAGTATCCATTATGATCTATTTGTTGAATTTGAAGACCCAGGCTGATTCCCAGGAGGATCGTTCTGTAAACAAAAATTTCTTCTTATTCTTTTTATTTTTCTGGTGTGGATATTGGCTGGTAATTTTGATCTGTCTCTCAGACCATAAATTTTGTTATTCTTAATTGCAATGACATTTACCTTGTCGTAACTTGGGTCTGTTTTTCTTATTTTTGGTTTTTTAAAATAAAGTATGGGTTCTGTTAGCGTTGGTGTCTCCTTTTTATTTTCGTTACGTTTGTCTAGATTTTTGATTCTTTTTTCCATTTGTTTATTATAAAGCTGTTCATAAAACGGTAATAGTTCTGTTTTTCTTTTGTCATTATATGATTCATAAACAGTATCTAAATCAATTTCGTGAGCGTTTAAGTTATCATAAGGTCCATATAGTAAACTAAAAGGGGTAAATTTTGTTACAGAATGTACAGATTGATTGTAAATTAAGATTGCTGAAATCATTAAATTTTGGGGACTTTCGTTTGAATTTTCAATTTTTAAGTTTCTAATTTTCTCGATTATTGTTGAATGGAATTTTTCTATTGGTGAGTTTGAGTTGGGGTTGTAATTCGTTGTAAAATGTAAGTCTATTTTGAATAATTTACAAAATTCTTGAAATACATTATTTTTAAATTCTTTGCCTTCGTCACATACGATTTTTTTCGGATAATTATGATGTGCGAAATAATGTCTTAATTTGTTAAGTACCGTTATACTAGTGGTGTCTGTTATAAAATATGATTGAGCGTATCTAGAAAATAGATCAATTATTGTAATAAATTTTGCACCGTCAAAGCTAAAAATGTCGATATGAATTATATCAAATGGATTTTTTGCTAACATGGGTCCTGAAAATTTTATATCGTAAGGTCGTCTTTCGTACTTACTTTGCATACACGTTTCGCAGTTGTTGATTGTTTTATTAATTTTTGTTTTCATATCAGGCCAATATACTTTATTTCTTAAATGTTCGTACGTTTCATTGATTCCATTATGATTGTTTGCGTGGTATTCTTCAATTTTTCTTGTTTGATCTTCTGGTTTTTCTACGTCTTCGCACCAAATGTTGCATTTAATTAGTTGTACTTTTTCGTTCAGATTATTTTTGCAAAATTCTTGAAAAGGAATTTCTATTTCATTATCTTTAAAATGAATTCCGTATAAATTTTTGGGGTTTATTATTTCTGAAAACATTTTTGTTAAATTATCTTTTTCTTGACCTCTTCTAATTGTTACTTCGTATTGGTGTCTTTTGAATGGCTTAGTATGTTTAATTTCGTAATTATCTCCTAACTTTATAATAATTCTGTTAACAAATAAATTTAAAGGTTTTTCTGAAATTGGGAGATTAAATACAGGATTTTCTATTGCTGTGTGCACTGTATTGTTTTCGGTTTCTTTTGATGCTTCGTTTAGAATTTCGTCCATTTCTTCATTTGTTAGGTCGTTTTGATCTATTTGTGGTAATATTGATAATAAATCTAAGTCTTCGGTTATGTTTTCGCGAGTATTTATTTCTATGCGTGATAATGCATCGGCAACTTGATTATCTTTACCTTTCTTGTACTGTACGGTGTAATTGAATTCTTCTAATCTTAGTCTCCATTTAACTAGTCTTGAATTTGCATCCTTTATTGAAAATAACCAAACTAAAGGTTTATGATCTGTTTCAATTGTGAAATGTCTTCCGTATAAATAAGGACGAAAATGTTTTGTTGAATCTACGATGGCTAGTAATTCTCTCTCTATTGTGGAATAATTCTTTTCCGCAGAATTTAAGGTTCTTGAAAAATACGCAATGGGGCGGTTATTCTGTGATAAAACGCTTCCTATTGCTACATTGCTGGCATCTGTGATTAAATGAAATGGTTTCATAAAATCTGGGTATGATAAAATTGGAGCATTCATTAATAATTCTTTACATTTGTGAAAAGCTTCTAAATAATTGTAGTCATCTGTGTTTATTTTTGCACCTTTTTTTAAACATTTTGTAAACGGTGATACAACTTTAGCAAAATTTGAGATGAATCTTCTGTAATATCCAGTTAATCCTAAAAATGCTTTTATCTCCTTTATTGTTTTTGGCAGTGGGTATTCTTGGATTGCTTTTATTTTTAAAGGATTTGGTTTCACACCTTCTGGAGTGATGACGTGACCTAAAAATGCAACTTCCTTGCACAAGAATTCAGATTTATCTAGTTGTATTTTTAAATTAAATTCTTTAAGTTTATCAAAAATATTTCTAATATGGATTAAATGATCGTGTAAAGATTTTGAAAAAAATTACAACGTCGTCCATGTAAACAAAACAACACTTGTACAAGTATTCTCGCAATATATGTTGTCCATGACGCGTTGAAATGTGGATGGGCATTCTTAAGTCCAAACGGCATCCTTACGTACTCGTAATGACCCTTGTCAACAGTGAATGCTGTTTTTTCAATACTCTCCTCGGACATCTCGATTTGGTGAAATCCTTGGGCTAAATCTAATGTTGTAAAGTACATGCATCTCCCTAAATTGTCCAAAATTTCGTCTATCCTAGGTAAAAAGGGTATTTATCTTCTATTGTCTTCTCATTTAGTTTTCTATAATCAATAACGAGTCGCCATTTCTTCTTTCCTGAGGCATCTGTCTTTTTCGGTACTATCCATACGGGACTGCTGTACGGCGATATCGAAGGTCTTATTATTTTATTCTCCAGGAGTTTCTGGATTTGTTGCTGTATTTCTGATTTTAAATGAAATGGATACCTGTAGGATTTACTATGAATGGGTTCTTCATCTTTAGTTCGTATGTTGTGTTTTACTGCGTTAGTAAATGAAAGATTTGTGTTTTCGTTATAAAACACATCTTGATATTTAGAGCAAAGATTTAAAATTTCTGATTCTTCCTCGGTATTTAAATGCGAAGTTCTTATTAATTTTGGAATGTTTAACTGCGTTTTTGTTTGTTCAGGTACATTTGTTTCTACATTTATGAATGGTTCTACGTCTATTTGTTCCTGCCAATGTATTTCTAATTCGTTTTCTTCATTATTTGGAATAACACAAAATCCGTTTTTACTTTGAGCAATTGATTCAGGAATTTTTAATTTATTAATTTTAGTTTCAGGTATAATTACCGTTCCGTTTTCTATATTTACTGGAATTTTTATAGAATTTTGTGATTTATGTACAAATGGTTCAAAATTTTGAGGATTGAGTTCTATATAAAATGGAATTTTAATATTGTTTATTTGGAGAGTGTGATCTTCATAATTAATTTTTGCTTTCAATTTTTGAAAATCATGACTACCAATTAGGGCGTCAAAACGATCGTGCCACTTCATAACATGAAATTTAAATTTATGATCTATATTATATTCATTTAAAAGAGGAGTTACTATATTTTCGTCATTTTTTATTACGTTATTAAGAGATCTTATACTAAATGGTTCTTGAAACAAAGAATCTTTAAAGTATTTGTATGCTGGTTCAGGGTTGATTATACTATTTGATGCTCCTGAATCTATCAAAATTTTTAATTCTAAACTAGGTATTGAAATAAAAGGTAATTTTGGTTGGTTTGACAAAGCGTTTAAGTCAATGAATCTGTGGAGGCTTCTACTTGAAAATTTCTTTCTGACTCTTGGGAAACAAATAAATCAGATGGTTGGTGATTATATTGATTATTTTCATCTTCTATATTATATAATTCTTCGGAAATAAAATTTGGTCTTGATTGGGAGAAGTTATTTTGTGGAGGTCTGAATGTATTTGCTGTAGAAATCGACATTGGGGTTGGTTTATAATATGAATTTTTTGAATTTCTTGAGGTATTTTGAGATGTTTGAGGTCTAAAATTTTTATTCATTGAGTTATCCCTGTGAGGATTGAATTGTTGATAACTTGGCTGAAAATTATGTCGGGGAATTTGTTGAGAATAATTTGATTGAAAATTATGTCGAGGAATTTGTTGAGAATAATTTGATTGAAAATTATGTCGAGGAATTTGTTGAGAATAATTTGATTGAAAATTATGTCGAGGAATTTGTTGAGAATAATTTGATTGAAAGTTCCATTGAGGTTTTTGTTGATTGTTGGGATATGTTTTTGGAATAAAATTTTGTCGCGTATTACTATTATAATTTTTTGGAAACGATTTCGTTTTATTTCTAATGAAATTCATAAAACCTATTTGAGCTTTGTTATTATCGTAACGTCTACATTCTAAAAGAGCTTGTTCTAAAGAATTTACAGTAATATTTGTTAGATGTGAACAATAAGGATCTAAAATACCTGACTTAAATGTTGCTAAAGCTTGGTTTGTATACATTGATTCTTTGCTAAATCTAATATCTTTATTTATATTTCTAATGTTAACATGCTCGATTAATACCTGTAATTTATTTTTTATTTTCTCAAAATATTGATCGTAAGTTTCGTTAAAGTTTTGAAAACAAGTAGCTAAATCATTTACTAAGAGTTCTTCTGATCGCGGATCTCCAAAACGATTTAATAATGCATCTTTTAATTCTGACCACCTATTACATGAACTTGTAATTAATAAATCTCTAGCTTCGCCTACTAATTTAGATTTAATTTGTTCAAATAATAATTGATTAAATAAAGAATTGTCGTCGGGGTTTTGTTTTAAAATACTAATATAACATTCAGCTTGTTTAATAAAGTATGCTAAATTTTCGAGCCACCCGAATATTCTGGGAGCATATCGCGTGCCATATTAATTTCAATTTGAGATATCATTTTAGGATTGATTTGTTCTCTATGTATCGGAGATCTATCTCTTTCGATTGACATGGTGTTGTACAAGAAATGAAATTGGAAAAGAGAAAAAAAAATATAAGGAAAGACTTATAGGATTGCGATTTTCATGTAGTTTCTGTTGGAAGGACAGCTGTTGACCCTCTTGGATGATTGTGTTGTGGATTTTCAAGTGATGACCGTTTGTCTGCTGTAGACTTGGCTTTCTTGAAGTTTGCACACGGTTTTTGGATACGCAATAAACTCTTGATAGAGACCGGAATGATACTCGATTACCGAACCGTTTTCCGTTTGAGTATCCTGTTCGCAGCGCCAATTAAATCTTTTATTTAAAGATTTAATAAAAATAAGAATTTGAACAAGTTTACAATAAACTTTATTTAGAGTTCCCTAACCTTACGTAAATAAGAACTGAATACAATCGTTTTGGTAACGCTTATATAAGGTATGATTAAATAATTGAAAAGTAGAAATAGATTAATAAACAATTAAAACATAAACAACATAATGAGCGATTGTTGGTATTTCGAAGGTTGATTGACTTGAGTCGAAAGTTGTTGAGGATGACATAATTATATGTATGTATTACCACAATTTAAATATTATATAAAAGGGTACCTCTCGCACAGCATTTACTGATATCAATAAACCACCATTATCTCGTCTCAAAATAATACAGTTTTGTATCAAAAATAATTATAAAAAAACAATGAGCACGTAAAAAACACAAATTAATTTGACAGATTCCAACAACGCTGCAACTGTAGTAAGCACACCAACAACTTGACAAAAAAAATTCCATAAGACAAATCGGTATTTATTTAATTAATTGGTTATAGTTTTACGCAAAAGAAATTGCAATCTAATTTTTTTTTATTTTTAAGCATTTTATGTTTAAATTTTTTATTTTATTTTTAAAAGTTGTGCAGATATTTTGATACGTCTTATTCTCAGAGTGCTATAGTTTGCTTGTTAATACGATCGTTTGTTTCCTTTATTCTAATATAGTCCTCGCAATTTTACTTTCGATGCACGTCATTAACGTCAGTGACGTAGTTATTCAACCATGTTGTCGGTATTATCATGTAAACTTACTCTTTTCGTACATTCTTAATATTACATTGCGAATTACGTTTTCATTAAGTGTTTCTACATTCGTAACAGGTGTACTACGCTTACGTTTTGAGGAGATCTAAGAACCTCGTTGTTAGCAACCGCTGTACATACAGAAATAACTGTAAAATATATGTATGTATTACCACAATTTAAATATTATGTAAAAGGGTACCTCTCGCACAGCATTTACTGATATCAATGGACCACCATTATCTCGTTCAAGCTCAAAATAGTACAGTTTTGTATCAAAAATAATTATAAAAAACAATGAGCACTTTGACATATTACTTTGACGTAAAAAACACAAATTAAATTTGACAGATGCCAACAACGCTACAACTTTAGTAAGCACACGCGACAAAAAAAAATCCATAAGACAATTCGGTATTTATTTATTTTTTGCTATAAATAGGGTGGTATGAATTTTACGTCATTAATGACGTGCATCGAAAGTTAAATTGCGAGAACTATAGATGCGATTTTCGTTCCGCATGCTTCTCTCTACTCTCTAGAACTACCGATTATGAAAAAGTTTCAAAATCACAGTTCGTCAATCACTTCTTTAATAGGTATCATTTCTCATGGATAATTTCTATTCTTTTTTGTACTGATTTCAATAGTGTTAATTATATAAAATCTTAAGCTTTCGCAGTTGTTATGTTTGTGATTATAAGCGACTTTCGGCTTAGACCGAGTCGTAGTTAAACACCCAGACTTAGGCTTGGTCCTAATCTCTCCTTGAGAGCCAAAACAAGATTTAGAACTTGGCTTTTGCCGTATTGTCGTTCGTGAACCCAAACAAACTGATGTTTCGCAAGACATTGCAGCTTGCATCTTCAGAGTGGTAAATGTCACTGAAGGAAAAAGTGTAAATGACGTTATTTATACCAATAGCTATTAGCGTGATTAACGGACCTTATCTTTCCGTTACCTGACTGACTTCTTTTACTCGGAGTAAGTGTTTGTGTCCTTTCGAAGAAGCTTGATCATTGTCTTAGAGGGTATAATTCTGGTAGCCTCTTGTTTGTTTTTAGCAGATGTAAACCAGGTGTTCAGGGTATTCTTAGTCGTAAAGACAGTTTTAATATCATGTTTCTTTAGCACCCTGCTTATTTTGTCTGTCGAACCCATACCGTATGGTAAATAAGCGGTGCTAGTAGGAGGTGAGGTGAGGTCTTCCTTGACTTTTGGATTTATTGCTCTTTTCCATGCGTTTTGGATCACTTTGAACCCGTATCCATTTTGTTGTAGGGACTCCAACAGTGTTTCCTTTTTCTTTTGTAGATTTTCATTATCTGACCCACGTATAGCTCTTTTAGCTAAAGTATGGAAAACAGTATTCTTTTGTACTAGATGGTGGTTAGATTTGGTTTAGTATCTATTAGTATGCGTTTTCTTTCTATAAACAAAATGCCCTAATTTTCCGTTATTTTTCTTTATCACCAGTACATCAAGAAAGACTAGACTGCTGTTATGTTCTAACTCCATAGTAAATTTAATGTTATTATGTGTAGAGTTTAGATGTTGAAAGAACTGATTTAGTTTATCTTTGTCATGCGGCCATACAACAAACCTATCATCAACATATCTGAACCAAGTTTTTGGTTTTAACTCAACATTGTCCATAATTTCAGTTTCAAAATATTCCATGTAAATATTAGCTATAACTGGAGATAGCGGTGAACCCATGGCCGCTCCTTCTACTTGTTTAAACAAGTTGTCGTTATAACTGAAATAAGTCTTTTAAGGCAGAGTTCAATGAGCAGAACTTCTTCTTTAGTAATTCTCTCCTTGAGCAAAAACAACACTTCGTCGACCGGGAGTTTAGTAAAAAGAGATACCACGTCAAAGCTGACTAGGATATCTTCTTATGTTATACGCAAGTTCTTAATTTTCTCTACAAAGTCTGTAGAATATTTAATGTGAGTTTCTGTATTTCCTGTCAACGGCAATAGTTTTGCAGCTAGATAACGTGCTAACGATTAGGTTGGTGCTCACTATCGGTCAAAGGGGGATTCCTTCTTTGTGTATCTTGGGAAGGCCGTAGATTCGTGGCATAACTGGATTTTTGACAATCAAAATTTGTTTCTTGTTAATATCTATAGTAGTGGAGTTTTGATGGCGGAGTTTACCTTAAGAGCATAAGGAGTTTAAAGGGTTTTTCTGTAGACGTATGTAACAATCTTCCGAGAGTACGTTCGTCATTTTGTCGTTGTAATCTTGTATGTTTATAACGACTGTAGCGTTTCTTTTATCTGCTCTCAATACTAAAGTGTCCTTATTCTCACGTAGTCCTGGATTCCTAGTTTTTATTTTGCCACCCTAGAGCTTTTTCGTCCATTACGTAACTACAGTAACGAACCAATATTGAGGTTTGCGATGTTGGCAGCACAATAAAATACTTTAAGTTCACTATATTTATGTTCTCAATTATTTCTTAATTTGCTTTACAACATATTTACGTAATTTAGTTTAAACTAAGCTATTTACTCATCGTCATTTTATTACCGTAAGGTGTAATTATGAAAGCGTTTAATAACCACATATTTATTTGAGTTTATCTGTTGTAGAGTGAATTAGTTTCACGTTACTAAGAGCGGTAATATACTAAATTTTAAGCTTTGATAGTTATTTATTGTACCTACGTAGGTATATTTTTATTTACTAAAACGTTCAAAAAGTAACGTTTTTGTATTAGACGTAATGACGAAAATAAAAGTTTTTAATTATTGCATTTCTTTTAAAAGAGACATGTCAACAACACTTTCTGCCCTTGATTAAACTGAAGTTTCATTGACGGTAAAAACGTGATTTTTGAATACATCGAAAAATTTAATTTTGTTTGATAGTGGACTATTATATTTTAAATCAGGTTTTGCTATTTTTTCACGTGGAATTTTCAACCTTTTAACATAATAGTCGTTTTCTTAAAGGTCTGTAGTATAATTAATTAATATAGTTAAATTAAAAAAAAAAAAAGAAAATCTAAATTGTTCTAAAAATTATAATAGGCGACAGACGTTCAAGAAGAGCACGGTATGCCAGAATATAAGGCTGTTCTCATTTCAATATATTCCTCTCTGGCTTTAATCCACTTGTTGCAGCGTTTTAATAATTAATTATTTCTTGTTAGATCATTTTACGGAATTTCACGCTTTATTTACATTTATTTTGCTCAAATCTTTATTGATGCTTCTATTATTCTCATTGGTGCACAGCAGTCGTTTGCCATTCGATCTTCTCTTATGTTTATCGTTTTTTTATCGTTTCTGGACATTCTAAAAATCGTTAATGCAACATTTTTATCAATTTTCCCTTAAGTGTAGATTCAGGTCTTTTGTTCTATTTTTAAATTTTTCATTAAAACTCATCTGAGAACACTAGATAGCACTACTAGAATTTCATATATGTACTCAGATACGTTGTCAGTCTTAACAGGCTTATCTCCAGCGCGAATTAACTGTAATAAAAAGTTTTACGTACATGATTTGGTTGACGTCAGTTATCTATTCTTGTTGAAATATCAATTTAACATGGTTTATGTTGAGTTTTATATTAGACAGTTGTTACCTAAATACTTATATATTTTTTTTTATTGTAGATGCAGTTTATGTTGCTATTCAGTCGTCAAGGCAAACTTCGTTTGCAAAAGTGGTACGTTGCACATCCCGATAAATTAAAGAAAAAAATTACGAGAGAGTTAATTACAACGATTCTTGCAAGGAAGCCCAAAATGTGTAGTTTTTTGGAATGGAGAGATTTAAAAATTGTTTATAAGAGGTAAAATAGGAGATATAACTATTTGTATGTACTGTACGTCTATTCTTAGGTACGCAAGTCTCTATTTTTGTTGTGCAATTGAACAAGATGACAATGAATTGTTAACTTTGGAAGTAATTCATCGTTACGTTGAACTGTTGGATAAATATTTTGGAAGCGTAAGCTAATTGTGTACTTAAGGTATTTGTTTTACACATTATTTTTTAGGTTTGCGAATTGGATATTATCTTTAATTTTGAAAAAGCGTATTTTATTCTCGACGAATTATTATTGGGTGGCGAGATACAGGAAACGAGTAAGAAAAATGTTTTAAAAGCAATCGCCGCTCAGGATTTGTTACAAGAGGTTAGTAACGGAAACACCAGTTATGATTTATAGAAATTTTATTCGCACATATTGACTTGACAGTGGCATTTTTTTTTTCAAATCTATTTTTTCCATTCTATCTTTTACCTTTTATTTATATTAGTGTATCTGTGGTTACACGGTAAATGCAACTTTATATTTCCATTTTACTTTAGCTAATGTTTTGTCGCGCACTGCCAATTTTATGTCATTGCACTGAACGCTTGGAGCATTTTGTTTTTATATTTTTCCTCAATGTTTTATGCATCTCAAGGATTTAGGCAGCAAGAAATCTGCAGCTTAAAGTTATTTAATCATTGTTAATGTTGCTTGTCATTGTTGTATTTGTAAAAAAAAATAATCTTAAAAAGTTGTATTAAATTTAATATATTATAAAGTAAGAGAGAGATAATAAGGCTTATACATGTACTTTATTAAAGTGGTAAAAATCGATTATGCATTTACGCTGGGACAACACACTACATCCACAATTGTTAAAAATAAATTAGTTTTGTGGTTACTTAAGTTATTATTTTTTTACATGATTACGGACGTGCATAAAACACTGGGATTTCTTCTTATAGAATACAGGAGTCTCTACTGGCAACTACTCATTAATCCTTAGCATGTCAGGCTTAAGTTTAATAGTGGTCTTCATTGTATTCTAACCAATTTACATTTTTTCTGTTTTATTAATTTATTTGCATTGTTTATTATACTCTAGGCGCTTAACGAATAGATTCAATTTCTACACTTCAAGTTAAAAAACATCTTTCATTTGTTTTTATTCCTCATGATGAAGCTATTTTTTAGGTAATTACGATACCATCGTGATTTTTTCTTCAAATACAATCTGTATAATAAACGCCATAACTGCATTCAACTATTCCAGGTGCGGGGTTTATTTTATGTTACAGTTTCTAATATAGTCAAATACTTTAAGAAAAAGCTTCTCAAGAAGTGCTCAGGTAAATAAATCATATAACAAACATGACTACAATTTGTCATCAGAGTATCGCATGCTTTTTAGTAACGTTGAGTGTCGGTTTTATTTTTGATTATGAGGAATTTTGAACACATTTTTAAAAAGAGATTACAGAATGAGAATTCGTTTACACTTTTTTTAATTTCTCATAAATTACTGAGCAATTTTTGAAAATATTTTTTCACGTTTGCATTTTTATGTAGGCAGTGGCGTAACTAAGGGGCCTCACGAATTGTATTAATCTCGTAGTAACGCACAATTTTGGAATTTTTTAATCCCGCTTTGGAAATTTGCGGGGTGTTTAAAAAAGGTAGTTACGTTAATGGGTGTAGGAGGAAACTTATTTGCGAATTATGTTAAGTGATTAATAAATACAAATAAACGGGAACCTTGAATATTGAAGTTCAATTTTTTCTCCACTTATAAAGATTATTTTTAAACTAACTCAGGGAACATCGCTCGGTATACTAATTGTTGCAAAACTTATTGGCACAATCTATATTTTCCTAACTTTTTATTATTCCGTCTATTGCTTTAAACTTTTTCAAAATTTGTTAGACACCTGTGATAAATAACTGTGATTAGGTACACGATCTAAGCTGTGTTTACTATTTCAGGTTCAACTTCTAAAAAAAGTTTAATTTTAGATTATAAATATCTGCAACGTTATACTTGATAATAATTTCTAATTAATTTTCAGTAATTTTATCAAGTCTGCGTTAAGAATGTTCTTACTGTTACTTTAACAACAATTAAGCGTTATGCACAATCTATTTTTACTGCATTGTTACTAAATTTGTTTAATTTACATTTGCAGGCGCTTGTATTTGTTAATATATACTAATTGCATGTTTGTATATTCTCGTTTAATCAAGAACTTTTTTACGCTAAGAATTAGCAAAATATTACGGATTCTTTAATTATCACGATTAAGTCTGATTTTCTAAATACTGTAGTAATGTCGACAACTTGATTTTATTGTTTAACACATAAAGGATATTCATAAATACATCACCATCTTAACATAACATAATCATCTTAACGTAACCTGCTACATAATCATAATCATCATGGCGTAACCTCATATCCTCTCGCGCAACTCCGTCTTTTCCCACCTCTCCTTCCGGCGCGCCAAAATTTAAATTCAAAAACTATTACTACAGTTTCGGCCAAATCTGACCTCCAAATCGACCGCGATTTGACATTCTAAATAACTTTCCCCAACTACATATCGTAAGCACATTCATAAAACATAAATATCATAAAAGCCATAAATACATAATACATATCATAACATCTGATACTATAACATAACATAAGTTTGACATAATTTCTAGATATGACGAATACCTACATAAATATAAAATTCATAAGAACACATAAGAAGATTACATAATTTCTTATCATAAAGCCTATGAAGGTTGCAGATTACCATAACAACACATAACATAACATTTAACGAAAATAGATAAAATTGATATCCTAATAAACGTAAGTATAACTCACAACATAACCTAAGATTACATAAATTGGTTCTTAGTATGATTAAATAATATCTAATTAATAGGAATGACAACTTAATAGTACACTGCAGGCAGCTAAGAAAGAATGAATGTAGGACTAACTCTATTACACTTACATTGACTTAAGAGATAAGAGAGGGCACGTTGCAAGTCACGGTATCATTGCATTGTGTTTCTCCCACAGTTATAACCACAATAAGGCGTAAAGCATCCATCCACACAATCAGTACAAACCCGGCTTTAAACATACAGTGTTTATAAAACATAAAAGCATCATATTAACAAAAGTATTAAAGCATATGTGCTAACTACCATAAGTCAAACCATAAGGCTTTAAAAACAAAGGAAACATAACAATATATTCTTATTAACTAAGGAGGGATCTATCAATCCTGAATCAGTGTTGAAGCCAGAACTTCATATTGTCTGGGCTACAAACTGCCTCAAAAGGACGCTGTGTAACTTGAAAATTTTCTATATCCGTAATTAAATATCGGTCATTACTCAATACCTTTTTTACTTCATAAGGTCCTCTAAATTTCGGTAATAATTTTTTATTTACTCCGACCGTCACATCAAAATTTTTGACCATAACATAATCACCTAATTTGTATTTACACGGGCGACGATGTTTTTTGTCGAAGTAAGTCTTATTATAATTTTGCACCTTTTCATTTTGTAATTTTGCCATATTCCTTAATTTGCCTAAATCCCTAACCGAATCATCTTTTATTTCAATACAATCTCGCAAATGATCATGTGGGTCTCTCTGATTTACACCAAATAATAACTTTGCGGGGGATGTACCAATTGACCGACTGAAAGAATTGTTTATAACAAATTCTGCTTTAGGTAAGTATTTATCCCACTTATTTTTTAAATCTACTAACTTCGCTAAAATAGGTGTCAAATCTCTATTAATTCTCTCTATCTGTCCGTTTGATTTAGGTGAACTAGTAGCAATCTTAACATGAATAATATTATTTTTCTAATAAAATCATTAAACTCCTCGGATGTAAATGATGTTCCACGATCCGATATGATTCTAGCCGGACGACTATAATTATTAAAGTATTCACTCAACTTATGAACGGTTTCTGAAGTTTTGGTTGTTTTTACATCATACAGCTTAACAAATTTTGTAAATCCATCAATTATTTCCAAAACGTAACGTTTATTTGTCGGAGTTCTTTCTAAAGGGCCGTAATGGTCGATGTGAATAGTTTCGAACGGAGTTTCACCTTTAGGAATATTATGTAAATCAGCTTCTACTTTACCAACTTTAGACGAATAGGTTATACATTTAAGGCAATTTTCGATATACTGTGTAACTTTATCACGAAGTTTTGGAAACCAATAAACGCATGTAAAACATATTCGCAGGTTTTATCAATCCCTACATGACCCAGAGAATCGTGACAATTAAAAATAATTTTGTTCTCCATATTTATGGGAACATAAAACAAGATTTTCCCTTTATCTTTAAACTTTCTGTACACTAAACCATTACGTAATTCATAATCCTTAAGTTCCTCTACCGTAAGTTTATTTCTAATTTCTAAAATACTAGGGTCACGATTTTGAGCAATAATAAGATTTTCTTCTAATGTGTTTTCTTCTAATATTAAAATAGTGCTAGCTCTGCTAAGAGCATCAACATATGCCATACGTTTACCTGCCCGATGTTCAATCTCATAATCATAAGATTGAAGGAACATTGCCCATCTCGAAATTCTCGGATTTATTTGTTGTTTACCAAGAGTAAGCCTAAAACTATCGCAATCCGTAATTATCTTAAACTTTATTCCGGATAAATAAATATGAAGTCTTTTATTATAAATGGCACAAAGTGTTTCCAATTCGAAACTATGATATTTGCTCTCACAAAGACTAGTTCTTTGACTAAAAAAGAATACAGGTTTAAATTGTCCATCTTTTTTGTTTTTGAACTAAAAATAGCGCCAAATCCAACTGCGCTGGCATCACAATGCAATTGAGTTTCTAGAAGTGGTGAATAAACTGCTAGGACTGGATATTCTGAGAGACTTTGCTTAAGTTGTTCAAATGCGTTCAATTCTGCAAATTCAAACTTAAAAGTAGCATCTTTATGAATCAAATCATACAAGGGTTTGGCAGTAATGGAAAAATTATGAATAAACTTTCTAAAATAACTTGCTAAGCCTATAAATCTGTGTACCTCTTTCGTTGTTTTCGGTATCGGATATTGCATAATTGCTTCGACGTTAGCCTTACCAGGTTGAATGCCTCTTTCACTCACGATGTATCCTAAATAATTAATTTTATTCTGCATAAAATAGCATTTGTCAATACGTAATTTTAACTTATGTTGCCTTAACAATTCAAATAATTTGGAAAGGATCTCAAAATGTTCATCCTCACCATCCGTCGCGATTAATATGTCGTCGATATAAATTAAGATTTTATTTTCTCGAATCAGTGGTTGGAAAACAAAATTCATAAATCGTTGAAATACTCGAGGGAGTTAGTCAACCCAAATGGCATAAATAAATATTCATATTGCCCCAAGGGCGTTACGAACGAGGTGTATTTAATAGAATCCTTAGACATTTTGACGTGATGGAAACCGCTTTTAAGGTCTAGTATGGTATAAAATTTCTTATCCTTCAACCTATCCAAATGATCTTCGATCAATGGAGTAGGAAAATTATCCTTAATAGTGATTTTATTAATTTCCTAAAATCAATACAAAGCCTAACTTCACTTTATTTTTTCTTAGGAACTAAAACTACTGGTGCAGCATAAGGTGAATTGCTTGGCCTAATAATACCTTCTGCTAAAAGATTATCCAAAACTTTTTTTAAACTTTCTTTTTCGACAAAAGACAAACGTCGTGGACGAAAACTGATTGGCTGTTGGTGTTTCAAACTAATTGACATTTCAAAATTATGGTCTGAAAATCTAAACCAAATTTTCCTACGTATTCAGATTGATACAACTTCCTTAATTTGTTGCAAGAAATTAAAGACAAATTTGGATTAACATTCATAATCTCGGATTCATTTAAACTTATTTCATCGTCAATATCAATATTCATAATTTGACTTAGGAAGTTAGCATTATCCTCCTCAGTATCATAAACATAATCTACTTTTTTCGTAATTACTAAATTGTCACCCATAGATACATTAATGCCAGGAAATGAAATGAAATCTCTACCTAATAAACAATAATGAGCCATTGCTGAGTCAGGCACAATATAAAATACAAGATTCATTGCAATATTTGCAATCTCAACATCAGTTTCCAAAACACCTAAGATCTGTAAAGGTTGACCACTAATTGCTGTAAATTTATGATTTCCTACATAAGGCTTAATTAAACTTGGATCTACAAATTGTGCTTTTAATAAACTTATCGGACTGCCTGAGTCAACTATAGCTAATAAATTATACTCACAATAATTACCAAACTTCTCAAATTTGTATTTAACATCACATAGATATGGAATCTTCAATGCTGTTCTTTGTTGGACCACGCTTGTTGATGTTGTACTATCTGGGGCATAATTGGGAGACCATCTCATATTCTTTCTTCTAGGACAGCTCTGTATTTGATGTTGTCTTGATCCACACTCAAAGCAGCTACCGGGTGCCCTTCTAGGTTTGTCGCACTGACTTGCCACATGTCCTTCCTTATTGCAATTAAAACATTTACTTGCACCATTGCCACTTCTCTGTAAATTTACAAAAGGTGTCCTTTGTGGTAATCGGCTGAAATTTGAAGCACTACTCTGCCTATCGACAACATTTTCATAGTAATCAATAATTCCTCTAAAGAACGAAAATTTTGCATACGTGCCTGTGTTTGTAAGTGCGATCTTCGAAACCATCAATAATGTAGTCTACCATTTCTGATTCAGTAACATTTGCATTATTGCCTAATAAAACTTTATCATGGTAATAATCCATAAATTTCTCACCTCGTTTCCATTTTCTTAATTCAAATTTTCTCCGTAAAGCTACTTTATCTGGTCTACTCACAAACAATCTTCGCATTTCATCTTTTAATGTATCCCAATCCATTGTAACATAATCAACTTTTGAAAGGTACCATTTTTGTGCAAAACCTTTAAATTTACTCACAGCTATTAATTGCATCATCTTATCGGGAATATTGTACACCTCTTGAACTGAATCAATACGTTCCAACCATAATTCAATATCTTCTTCGGCACCATAAAATTCTGAAACCAGGGCTGATATTTCTGAATGACTTGGCGTCGATTTAACGCTTTTTTCCTTATCGTGTGAAATCATTGCTCGAACCGTAGCTTGAACTAATTCATCAATCGTAATACTTGCTTGGGCATCAACACATCGTGTTTCCGTAACTTCCACCTGCTCTGCATCCATTGTATTTAACAGCTTAACATGTGCACTTAACAAAAATTCTATCTTCAAATATCTTAACAATCGGGTTGTTTGAATTCAACCCCACACCTGATATTAATTGTAGTAATGTCGACAACTTGATTTTATTGTTTAACACATAAAGGATATTCATAAATACATCACCATCTTAACATAACATAATCATCTTAACGTAACCTGCTACATAATCATAATCATCATGGCGTAACCTCATATCCTCTCGCGCAACTCCGTCTTTTCCCACCTCTCCTTCCGGCGCGCCAAAATTTAAATTCAAAAACTATTACTACAATACTAAAAAGTTCTTGGTGCTTATAGTTTATAAATATTGTTATATAGTTACATCATCGTTGGTGGGCAATTAAAATCTGTTGTGATATTTGTTAAAAGTGATAAGTATTATAAATCACTGTTTTTTGACTATAGTATTAATAAGAATAATAAAATTTATCGGTCGTATTCATGGAATAAGTAAAATTAAAGGAATCGACATTTACTTTAACTTGTGTATAGATACACCATTGATGATGTTTATCTGGAATGTTGCATCTTATACCTTTTTTTTAATTATTCTTGGATTATTGAAATGTTTCTTGATATCTTGCATGTTTCCTTTTCCTTAAGAATGTCGCTATTCTTGTTTCCTGATTCCATGTATGCGTAAATCTTTATGATTAGGTAACTAGTCTAGTCAGTTTGGTCATAATGTTTGAATAATTGAAAATCTATGCATATTAGTATTGTTGATAAATAAATAAAAGTATTATTTTTTATAAACTGTATTGTTCCTAAAAATGCTTGTCGAATTAAATTTTTACAATGTTGCCAGTAATTGTATAATAATTAATAGTAAGTACTTTACATTACTAACGTTCTTCTGGAAAATCAAGAAGTAGTTTTTCTAAGTTACATATTTTGTCGGGTTTAGTCACTTCTTGCGTTTCCATATTTCTTGTAATAGTTCAATTAAAAAATATGCTTTTTTTTAGTTGAACTGTAAAATTATAGCGCAGTATGATTTAACGCATTTTAGATTTTTAACAATTAGTTTATGAATTGTTTTCTAAAGGATGAAGCTATGGAAGGTGCTTTACGAGACATTGGCCTGCTATAACTTTTACATCTTATTTACATTACAACTTCCTCCAATTATTATCGGACCATTTAATTCATAAAAATATATACATGGTGCTTACACAAATTTTCCAGACGAAACTAATAGACTTAATCTGCCAAAAAATAGTAATTAGAGAGCACTGTTTATATAATTTTTTTCAATTACAGATTCTTACACTGAAAAATAAATTTAAAAAATCGGTCCTAATTTAATTACCGTTCAAGTTAAATTTACTTTTACGTAATTAAAAGGTGGTTTTTACCAAAATTTAAAATTCTGATTCCTGAATGTTATAACAGTTTAAATTTTAATGTGTGGCAATGCAATCTTTGATAAAACGCAAGAATCTGTATCGTAGATTATTTTTTACTCATTTCAATTATAACACAATGTTGTATTAAGTTGAACATAAAGTTCTGTCAATAAATTAAACAAATAAGATGAAAATGTATTTTGTTGGTTCTGTAATATTTTTTATTTAGAAACAAAAAAATATTTTGCAGTAGAGGAAAAATATTGACGTTTACAAATAGATAGTCAAGAATTAACGTTGCTCACAGATATTTTTTTTAAGTTTTACTTAATTGTTAAACATAGGATACATTTCCATATCGTAAAACTTAGGCCTTCATACATTGTCAAAATAGTATGCTCATAAGAGATTATAGAATTAACGACGATTTATTTGTCGTTCAACAATACAATTATTTTCTTTATCCAGTTTTTTATTGTAAATTTTGCAGCAACTAGTAAAGGCAATAAATGGTTACTGGAAAATTACTTATATTAAAGTGAATTTTGTACAATTTATTTAAATTTTGGATTGGTGTTTTGTCCAATAAGTCACGAACATCATTATTAAATGTTTTGTTAGGTTTATCAAATACATACTCGTCTGTAATCTCGGTCCATCAACAGTTTACTTCAATGGGTTTCAAAAGGGGTTTTAACATAATATGCCAAATTATTCCTAGTTTCTGGTGTACCTGAAATATTTGAGCACAAAACCGACTTTATAGTTGGGGTTTTTAAATCAATCAGGAACAAGTTTTCTACGAGCTTCATTGTTTTTACAGTTGAATTTTCAATTCAAACGTTCATAAGATATTTGTTCACTATGCAGAAATTCACCATTGTAACTGCAGTTATTCGTCAAGTGTACAAATTAGTGCTTGATGCAAGTTTTTGTCAGCTTTTTTAACAAAATGCCCTCAATGAATATTACAGAACTACTAAAAGGTTGTGGAAGAATTCATTTTATTCTTAATATATTATCTACTTCTAAATTGTTATAATGCTCAGTTCACAAAACAAATTTATAAAATGTTTACACAGAACTTTTTGTTTGACCAAAAAGTAGAGCTTGGTGTGAGAACATAAGTTACATATCATGAGTACATTGTAAATAATAATAAAAAAAGCCTTCGAGTTATATTGGTATATGTTTAACTTACCGATGTACTTACTCAATCAACTTTTATTTATGTTCATTCCGTTAATTCAAGGTAGTGTTAGTACGAGACAATTTTATGTGTTTAAATAAGCGCACTATGTTTTAATAAATTCACCATTTTTATATGTCTATTATACAATTGCTTTTAAAATAACCATCATATCAGTGTCATTATAGGATATTCCTATTTAACATAATGTATGTGTTGTGCCATATTTGTAATTGTCGCCTAAGCACCTATACTTTCCAGAATATATTTTTTGTATCTTCTTATAAGAAACTGGATTTAATGTGATAACAAACTAAAAAGTACTTCATGTAGTTTTTGTTTTGGTGATGGTTAAGCAAAATTATGACTGCTAGTAATTTGGTAAAATTTACTTGTTTCCTATACTAACAGGGTGTTTATTAAAGTAGGGTACTTACACTTATACCTGTATTCCAACGTTTGTATTTATTTAGTGCACAAATAAATCTTCTTAGATTGTTAGTTTTTAGTTGTTTTGCTTGACGATATACTAAATCTAGTGATCTTCAATATGAAAGTGGATGGAGTTCTCATTTGGATTACTTCTTTAGGTATGTGAGATTTTATTCTTATAATGTTTTAAAACCAAAATCTATAATCCACATTCATATTGAACCTCGACCTAATCGATTTTAACAAATATTATTTTTGTTTCAGGAGGAAACGCCTCAAGGGTTTTTTGAGGATCATGGATTAGGTTAACGAGGTATAGATTGCTTAAAAAATTTTATGTTGAAAGACTAATTATTTTTAAGAAACAGATAATACTTACGGTATTTTGTCCTTTCAAAATTTGACAATTTTTCTTGGATCAATTTGTATTGTTAGCTTTTCTTAGCTAAGTTTAATATTTATTCGGTCTTTCAAAATATAAAATTTTAATAATTGATTGCAATATTAATGATTCTCAGCAAATATTTGCATAATATTGTACATAAAAAGCTTAACGTGCGTAAAAAATGTATAACCATAATCATTTTCTAAAATGTTTAGACTAAAATTATAACGAATCTTCTTACCAAAGTAAGTATTGTTAAACGTACTTATTATCTTTCAATGTAAACACCTTAAGATAATCTACTTAATGATGATTTATTACATTTTGAACCATTTTAGTAATTTTCTTAAATTATCTCAGTAATTAGGTTTAAATATGTACTTATACATGTTTCAATATTTGTTTCACTCGTAATTATAACAGTTGTGATAATTTTTTTGTTGAATTAATGAAATTTAAGTGTTCTTGTTTATTTATGATAAGAGTATTTATCATCCAGTGCATAGTTTTGTATGTTGTAAAACGTTTGAAATAAATTTCAGCTTTAGCAGCACTAATTTTAGATTTTAAGTACATGATACATGACAAATAAATCCTTATTTAATAAATTTATGGTTATTTACCTTTTTTATTTTCAGTGTAATTTAGAATGATCACACTAGGCAAAAATCGTAGTTAATATTTGCGTTAATTATTCACTAATTGTAAAAGTTTTTAAAATTTAAAGAGCAGAAAAAAAATTACAAAAAAAAAACAGCCTGACACATGAATAATATTAAATACAATTAAGAGAATGAATATAATAAAATAATTTGACTAAAAAAATTGATAGGGAAAAAGGACGGTTGTGGATTTAATTATTATTATTACTTTTTTTTACATTTGTGATGTTTAAATTAAAGTAGGTAGTCGAAAAGAGAGATATTATGATATGGAATGTCGACTGGGATTATATAGAAGCTTACAAAAAATATTTATATATATATAGGAACAAAGCACATCTAAAGGGAAAATTTAAGAAAACATTTCCAAATCTCTTTTAGATCATGTGTATCTAGCGCAAGAATAGTAACAAGCAATAATTTAAACCTAGATCTTATTTAAGATGAAGCAGTCGGAACATAGCACTCCGGTTTTATAGAATATGTAAAAAAGCTATTGGAGAGGCCAAAATGCTAGGCGACAGGAAGTCTTTAATGTTGCAAATAAAATAAGAGAGTATATCATAAAATGTGAAACAGAGTTGTAACGTGTCCTGAATGTTAGAAGCATTAAACCCTGCAGTAGCTGTTAAGGTCATGCAGGAAAACCAAATGATCTACGAGATGATAGAATTTGCGCAGAATATCATTACATAAGTTGGCATTGCAGAGATAATGTCTACAACCAAATATGCAGAACTAAAAGTGAACGCAGAATAAAGAAACAAAAATTAGGTAGAATTACCGAAATCATAAAACCTAGCTTGTGAACCACGCGAAGAGATTGGAAGATAATCGTGAAGTTACTGAACTTATACTTAAGATATTACAAGCAAACTTGAATAGATCTAGAGTAGCTCACTCTTCTTGAGTAATTTGAAAACGAAGCGGAATTATATGTGCTGGCTGAATCAAATTAAATATTGGTTGAACGCAACAAATGATTGCACACTGACAACTAAGATAATATAAATTATTGCAAACAAATATAAATGTAAAAAAGGGAGGAGGAAACAGAATTTTAATATTTAGTGTTGTCCTTTCCACCACCTTCGTTAAAACAAACCGAATTCACTTGATGATCAGGTCGAACCAAATCGGCTTGGTGTTATGGATTTGGTATGTTATATACAATATTAGCGTTAATTGAATGATAAACACTAATAATAAGTAGTAAATTGAATTAAAATAATACACTAATCGTTAAATGGGCTATGTTAATAATTTCCAACGAAATGAAATGAATTATAGTTTTCGAGCATTTTATCACAATCACTGATTGAATGAACGAAATTGTAATGTGAAATAGCTAGATTGGATCCGTCCGACTGAATACATTGAAACGGATCCGTGACCGGATTGAAGTAAATCACTGCTATTGATAATCACTTGACACATGTACGGAGGATTTTGAAATCTTCATTTGTAAATTACAAGCAATATTGAAAAAGACTAAAATAATTGAAGTGATTTTAATTCTAAATCATTAAACTGCTTTTCTTGATATAATGTCAAATAAAATGATAGTAACTAGCAATGTCAGTTAGACATGCTTCATAGAAATCATAATAGAAATATAACAAACCTCGGAAACGTGGTCAAAAAAAACCATCGGAGATAATTACATAATTTACGTTTATAAAGCAAACAGTTTATAAGTAAAGATCAGTAAAACTTCGGAAAATTAAGGTATCCCAAATTTAAAAATATTATATTAAAAAGAGTTAGTTAACTGGCAACTTCTCACTAGGTACTGAAGTTCTAGTTACGGAAGCAACTCAGCTATTAGTTGAGGGTCGGGACAAACAAACAAGGGCTAAAAATACACATATAATAACATGATAGTATATCAAACAAATATTATAAAAATGTAGGGTCCAGATCAGGAAGCAACATACCGCGACTTTAATATATAAAAAAAGTTGCACTATTACGCATCCGAGCAAACAATTTAGTAACGGACTAATGCCGGCCGTCTAGCCTGAAGCCAGCACTGTATAGGATGGCATTGCACCTTGATTTTATATAGAACCAGTGTCGGTAGGAGACTCAGGCCGATATCAGGGTAATCACACAGTACAGTTTATTTTTACATTTTGTGTATTGCGCCAATGCGCGTTGTGCGGTATATCACCTATACAATGCCAGAAAACCAATAAAACATTTAATATTCAAAAATTTATTACACATTTAATAAAATAATACAAACAACAATAGAAAAACAAAACTTAATGATTACTTTAAAAATGTGGTCAAAGTAAAATAAGGCACAAATATACACAATAATATGAAAAAAAATATATAATCTTTGTTTAAAAATGTGAAACAAAATATTAAAATCGTTACCACAAAATAATCTTGTAGATCTTATTCGCATTCTTCATTTACTCGTCTCCCTTCTCGATTTTTGAGTTGTTTGTATTTTTTGGTAATGGATTTAACCAAACACCTTTAAATTAAAATAATAATTTAAAAATATGTCTTTTACAAATTTTTATTTATAAAAAAACTACAACTATTAAGTAAATGGCTATAGAAATGTACAACCGGTTTTTATCGTCTCCCAATGCTTTACTGTTTTGTCTAAATTTATGTTAACCTTTTGTAAAATTTTTAATGCAATATTAATTCTGTTCAATACTTTCTGCATAAACTCACATAAAAACAGAAAATCAAAAGTTGTAATTTTTGATTCTATGTTTTCAGCCTCATTACGTTTATTCTTGTAAGTTGCGGCTAGCACAATTCACGTATTTGGCGTTTGGCTGAACTTGGCTTTTGAACGCCGTTATAAACTCCACTTATAACGTTGGCCCCATCATACCATTGACCCAGACATTTGTTTATATTTATATTTTTTTCGCCTAATAATGTTATGACCTGGGTGGCTAGATCAACTGCAGTGTGTTTGTGAACTGTATAAAAACCCAAAGATACCTCATGAATGTCGGTGCTTATTGCCTGTCCAGTCTCCGTTCTTGATAGGGTTGTGTACCTTATAATGATGCTTAGTCGAACCACGTTCGTCTTGCGTTCCAATCAGCAAAGAAACGTTTTTTCAAGTTTAAAAACGTTATGTTTTAAAATAGTTGAAATAAATTTTTTTTTCAAAAAATATTTTTCTTGATTTTTAAAAAGATTTACTTTAAACATTGATATTGAAATATTGAAAAAAATGTTTTTTAACAGTTTTGTAAGATAAACAAATGTTTTAGAAAACATTTTTTAGTATAACAAAACTTTTTTTTTAATTATAAATTATACTTTTGCTTGCTTTCACCTATACACTTGTACCTATGTATTTTTTTCTGATGCGGAGACAGCATTATTTTATGTGCACCAAATTTCAAAATCTTGGATTGTTAGTTGTTCTGGTTTTCGTTTCTACACATAGAGGTACATGCATAATGTTTGTTTTGCATATATTAATGTGTTACTTTTTGTTATAGAGCACAGAATGCGTTTGCAGCTACATTAAATTGAAGTATTTTGAGTACACGAATATCGTATTGTCTATCTTTTGTAAGCATTTTAGAGCTGGTTCTAGAATCATGGGATAAATGTCAGTTGAGTTATACTTAGTTTCATTGTAAAATGCTGTCATATTATCGGTTAGCATAAATAAAACTAACAACCAAATATGTCGGTATTAATATTAAAGTAGAACCGGCATTTAATCATATTTTTTAATATTGATTTTGCAATGCAATTCTCGCCATTAAGACGTTTTTGCAATGTTTTTACAAATGTAAATATATCTTTCGTAAAACGTTGGAAAAAACATTTAAAAAATGTTTCTTTGTTGATTGAGATGGTATCTATCTATAGGCCAAAAAATGGCGCTTTTCTAATTTTTTTGAGTAGCTGGTTTTTCAATGTTTTACCTAGGCACTCAATAATTTCATTTTATATTGTTGCACTTAGATATCGTATTGTTCCTATTAAAAAAAATGTTGCATGCATTTTTCAAAAAAAATTTTGATTTTTGCATAATTAATTACTGATCAAAAAACTAAAAAACATATCTTTGAGCATATCCAAAACTGGACGCAATACATTATCGTATCTAAAAACTAGTTGCAGTATTTCTAAAACGTTGCCGTGATATCCATCTTCGTTTAAATTCTCTCGATGACCTCTCAAAGCTAACGAACTTTTTACAATTGTCAGAATAATGTTAAATAATTTTCGGAGGACCTTTCTCCCAAATTAAAGCCTCTGTGAATTTCCTTTTCCAAATCTTTATCAAGATTGTTTTTTGCCACAGTTCGTACATTGCAAACGTTTCCATCGTTTGAAATTTTCGCATTCTCCGCGTCGGTGAGAACTGTGAAACACGATGCTTCTAAAATCGTTGATGGCGTACAAATTTTATAAATGTGCTCATCGGTAGAATCATCAGGGCCGTTATCGAACTTATTTCCGTCTGGAGATTTCGTTATACAGTCGCTTGAGTCGAGATCGAGTATTGCATTATTACTATAATCAATTGAAATGCTTGAAGTCAAAGTATCTGCTTTATTAAAAAGAAGTGTCGATTTTGGGCAATTTTTTTATACTATTCTCTTTCTTGACGTTTTTTGCGCTTCATATTTATCTATTTTATTTAATCGTTAATAAACTCAATCAGGTTAGGTACTATTTTTATCTCACTTAAAACAATGAGTCACTTTTCAATTTTTATGTATTTAATGTACAATTACAGATACCAATTGTTTTGTTTTCATCGCTAATTTAATTTAGATAAAACATTGGATTTTTTATAGGCATTTTTTATAAAATGCACATTTGATTTTAGGCGTTGATTCATTTTTGTAGATTAGAATACGATACTCCAACAATCATCAATTCAGTATTTACTATTTAATTGACAAATTTCTCATAAATTCATATGCAGTGTTGTAAATTATCTATATAAATTTATATAGATAAATTAATCTAGATTCATATTTTTTATCTATTTATATGTATCTAGATACAATCAAAAATATATAAGTTATATGTATCTGTATAGACATATAAACCGGTAGTTGTTGAGCCCGTAGAATATACAAACACTACGCTCTCGAGCCCGAAAATTCGTTATTGAGCCCACTTTCGGGCTCAACAACGTATCCATGTGTATATAGTCAAAATATGATATCAAATGCATTGAAACGTGTAAATACGAATTTTAGGTCGGGCTCATCAAGGGTACGTTAATATATTCACTATAGACAGAATAGTTCGGACGAGGCCACTGCAGAGGTCTCTTTTATATACACGTTCTCGTTCTTCACGAACGGTACGTTGTGTGGCCCAGCATGCGGCAACGTTGAACGGGTCTAATAACGTGCAGAAAACGTATAGTCTGCTTGTATTCGATTTTACTAGATAATTCTATGTATCAGCATTTTTTCGAGTAGCAGAAATGCGCGCTTAAGTATAAAACATAAGCAGAAGATCGACTCGTTGTATTCATACTTTCTTAACAATACCATCGGGATTACAATTACAGGGAAATACTTCCTATTTTTGTTACTAAAATTTAAACGATTTTAAATTAAGTCAAACAGTTTTTCAATAATAATATTATTGTTAAATTACTTTACTCAATAATAGTCAAAATCTTATTTGTACTTTTTCTTAACAGTTTAAATAGTTTAAAATATTTCTAATCAGAAAACGACAATAATATCAAGTTAATTTTTTTTTAACCACAACAAATGAATTTCGGGGACCGGCAGTTAGATTGAAAATAAAATATGAACAAGCTTTTTTATTGTAACTTTTATTTTGTTACAAAATGACCAAACTTTATTGTAATGGAAAGATTAATTATTAAACCAAAAATTTTGCAACTTGGACATTACCAAACCTGGCATTATAGGTTTTTTATTATAAAAAGTGATTGTTTCATAGATATATTTAAAATAGTAGCAAATTCAGACAATTAAACAGTTTCAATTTTGAACGTAAATATGTAAACAAAGAATACGGTGATTAACGGTCATAAGACATTCTCATACAATAGAAAAATCTATACCATCTTATTTTATTTATATGTATGCCATTAAAGGGGAACAACTAACACATCATGTAAATATTATGCGATTTTAACCAAGCCATTATAAATGCGACACAGTGTACAAGGTACATTCATGACAAATATCAAAACAATCGAACGCCAAATAAAAAAAATTATAACATTCTAAACTCGGGTGTCTTACTTTTTGTAACCGATAGTAGTACTTTTATTAATATTTAAAACGCAACAATTAAGCCAATTTTTGAATACTGTTCTTCAATAAACTATCTAATAAACAAATCAAACTTACAAAAATTACAGCATTTACAAAACCGAGGAATGCGCATTATTCTGCAATGTAGTAAGTACCTACACACCTACCGATTGCATGCTGAAGACATTAAATTGGTGTTCAATTAGTAAAAAATATAAATTAAATATTTTATTTTTATTTTCAAAATAGTAAATGGTTTTCCTCCTAAATATTTTAACAATTTCATTATTAAGGATTTTAATATTCATAACTATTATACAAGTAATAATAATGATAATTTCTATACCTACTAAAAATGTAGGTACGTCTTGCAAGTTCAAAAAATTCTTTATTTTTATGGTTTAATCATGTATAATAAGTTGCCACATGAAATAAAAACATGTAGTAGTTTAAGTACCTTTAAAACAAAAATTACACCTATTAATTACTTTTTACTAATAATTTCTTTCTCTCAGTTCTTTGACCAAGTATTAGAAATTTAGTAAAAATTGAATTATACGTTGTAAGGGTTTTGATTTCTGTCAATTTCTTTGTTCGTTATTTAATAATTATAAAAACATGTTGAATGACAACGTATCGCCGCTTATTCATTCGGTTTTTTCAAGTCTAAAATTAAGTATTTTTAATAAAATGTTCAAAAACAAATCATGTGTTATAATTTTTATATTTTTATAACACATGATCTGTTTTAAGAAGTTTCTGAACATTTTATTAAAAATAGTTAATTTTAGACTTAAAATCGGAATTAATAAGCGGCAGCGTTGTCATTCAACATGTTTTATAATTATTAAATAAAGAACAAAAGAAATTGACAAAATCGAAACCCCTACAACTTATAATTTAATATTAGTATCTGTCGTACCCTCACATCAACAAAAGTAAAAACCCTTAGAATGTACTTGCCGCTACTATCAACTGCCATTGCGTATATTTTTTTAGTTTTTCCGAATTCATTTATCACTTGATAACACACGATTTTCACAATACAAATTGAAGTCAAGATTTACACACTTCAAATTGAACTGATGAACTAATAGTAACATTTTTGAAGTTGTCCACGAAGACATTAATGAATAGAACAAAAGTCTTATTGGAATTATCAGTTTACTGTGTCTTATAATTGGTACCATAATTATAAACTACCGGGGTATTTTTAAGGGAATTAGAAATAGAATTTCAATTGTTAATCGAACAATAGTTAATTACATTCTTAATGTGGATTCAATATGCACATTAAGGAAAAAATAAAATTTTAAGGGAGGTTTCATACCCATTAAAACAACTTAAATTTTACACCATAATAGACCAATGAAAAAATCAAGTAGGTACTGACCGTTCAATTACTTTTCTTGAAATCACCTAGTATAAATTGATAAGGTAATACACTAAAATAATTTTTAAAATTATTTCACCTTTATAAAAAGCTTTATCCAATTGCACAATTTTTATTAAAGATAAAACTTTATTTTTCTTATTGCATTTTCTATAGTATTTCTACACTTTTGTGCTACTGCTACTGCTATTCAATTACAGTAGCTATACAAACAAAACAAAATAGAAGAATAAAAGCTATACGATATGTTGAACAAATCGAAAACTTCCAAAACTGTGATACTAACTAATCATTTTAATGAGAGACTTTTACATGGTATGCCCTGGTAACATTCGACATTGCTTCATCGTAAGTAATTTTAAACGGTTAACATCTCATTTTTACTTTAAAAAAAATTCTATGGATTCCAAAAAACAAATAAACTTTTCGTGATGCGATGCCGATAAGGCAAAGTTTTTTTAAAAAACCAATTTTAAAAATTTAAAATCAATTCGTAGGTGATAAAAAAAATGAGGGACTCCTTAAATGCAAATGCTTTGCTGAAAAGTTCATTTTCAATCAGTAGAAACTCAATCGAATACGTTTAATCTAAATTCGATCATAATTAAAACAACCGCGTGCTGTTTAATCGGTAACAAAAAATATTAAAACTAACATTTTGTTTGTCTAAAGCAGGTACAACTTTTTAACTTTTCTTAATAATCTTCAATTAATTATCGTTTTTCCTAAAATTGTACATTGGTTACTAAATTGCCTAAAAAATTATAAGTAAGTTCATTATTTACAAATATATTGTCAGATGGCAAAAGTTAAATTAAAAATCTTAATTTAATTAAATTACACAAAACTCAAATCGTCGTGGCTTGTAGTTCATAAGTTGAAAAATGCTTAACTCTATATAGTATAAAAGATAAATATCGTTTAAGATAAAAATTACCTTGATGAGCCCAAATAGAGTGGCAACGTTGGTGGGCTCGCGAAGGAACGCTAAACATATATTCTGTATATAATCGGGCTCATCAACGTCCTGTATATCAACGAAAAGATCCGGGCTCATCGGGTACCTGTTAATATATCGGGCTCAACAAGGTGCTATTTATAAGTATATATATATATATATATATATTTTTTAAAATTGTTTAAATAAAATTTATAAAAATCCAGTGTCTCGTAAAATTCAAGTTACAATACGTATGTTTTTTTTTCTTCAGTAATTTTCCACATTCTATAGTAGTTCTTCAAATGAACTCTATCTATCGTTATTACTACCTAGATTATTTTATCTATTATCTGTTATCTAAATAAAGTTTTAATATTTTATCTATTATCTAATACTAGATAATTTTTGAAACAAAAAAAATTTATCTGTATCTATATAATTTAAAAATTATCTATTTACAACACTGTTCATATGTGTATAAGTAACCAAAAAGAGATTTAGAAAATTCATTTTTTTGTGTCATAAGATGGGATTCATAGTTTATTCAATACTATAAATCTAATATATGAATTGATACAATCAGGTTTTTTTTAGTCATCTAAGTTCAGCTGAGAGTCCTCTGAGCTTAACGGCCTTCGTGCACTGCACTGGTTTACACTTATGCAGTTACGCCGCTGCATTGTTACCTTACGATGTTTATACGTTGTTAGCTCGCGGTTTATTCAAAACTTATTTAAATTACGCGGGTATAAAATAAGGTTTCAACGTTTCCATCCATCCAGCATAGTAAATTTATAGTTTGAGATGGCTCTACCATCGTATTTCACTCACTACAATTATTCTTTACACGGTATAATCTTAATTGTAAGTCATCACCAGGTAACAAATTGCAACCACTTACACTACAATCTTTAAACTTCTTTAAACGTTTACATTATTTTTTATAATTGGAATATAATTTTTGCAATAAATATAAAAAACGTATCTATTCGCTAATGAATCTTAATAGATCAAAATTTTAACTAATAGCTACCTATACTAAACAAACAAAAATGTTCTTGTTGAAACATGACAATTCCGCACGAATAATTAAAATTTTTTTAGAAAAAAAAAGAATCGCCTTTCATTTAAGACATCTAACACAATATATGTGACTAATAAATATCTCAAGATATGTATATACATGAAATTATATTTTGAGTTGATCTATATGTATGACATTGACGTAGATTACAATTATTTCTTAACTTTGGCAGTTGTAATTGATTTAAGTGTGAAAGGGGATATTAGATATTATAGTATTATTTGTAGGTGATACACCTTGACTATAAAACTTTCTTATTATCTAGTGTTAATATCACAGTGTTTTCTGACACCGCAAATTTAATTTAGAAAGAATTTTTTTCATCGAATCATTGGTATCCTTATATATTTAGCTGTCATCGAATATACACTACCGGCCATAAATGAGGGATCACCGGTCCATCTATTCATTATTCTGTCTTTCTACCTGTTTTTATGATCGTAATAAAATAAAAACTTCTGTATTTGTTTGTAAACAATAATAAACTGTTAATTATAGAATTATTGTATATTACAGAAGAAAACATTTCAAGTAAAACATAAAAAAAAATCTTGTCGCAAGCAGTTTGTGGTCACAGCTGCTGTTTACATATTCTTTCATAAATGTTTAGTTAAGTTGGTTTACACCATTTTATTACTGTAATAGCTATAATAATACATTATTTATGCCATTAGTATACTATTCCCTATATTAGCTACGAAATATTAGTCTACATTTAAAAATTGCGAAAGCAGGTGCTGAAACGTGCGTTCCGCGTGAAAATTATAAAAAAAATAGTTTAAAAAAATCAATCATCCCAAAACGAACCGAACTAAGTCCAGGAACACGTCGCGTCACTACATAAAGAAAGTAATTCCTTGCGAAACTACGTTTCTTTTTAAATATACTTGCTGTATAGCAGTTTTGTGCAATTTTTGTAGTGATCCCTGACTTTTGGCCGGTAGTGTACACTGATATGTGACATTATTTTCATTTAGCATTTTGGAAAGACATAAAATCCAACGAATAGATTGCACGTGTGTTGTATGTTGCACAAAAGTTAACAGTGAAAATGGGGATCTGAAAAAATTAATTATTCTCTAAAAAGAACTAAACAGCGGTCGACGCGGTAAAAATGTTATGGCAATGTACCGGCATCTGTCATATGTCGGTTAGATGGTATCTTTTATTAAGGGGCAAGCATACGATTATCTTGCCGTAATAATCGGCACTTTACTAGATAACGACTATCACTTCATTGTTTGCTGGGATAAAATACAAGTAGGGTTCATTATCAGAAATCAACTTGCACCTCAAGATGTTTTCCTCTTGTATTTTTCCCTGTTATAAAACTCATCAGAATCACCATCAATAAGTAAATATTACGACCAAAAAGATGTTCTAAGTTTGACCAGCTATTATATTATCAAATTATAAGCCTACAAAAAAACAAATAAGTAATTATACATAATTTAGAATTGAAGTCCGAGGTTGGCATCTTTAAATTCTCAATTAATAACTTGAAAAAAAAAATAATTTAATAGATAAACGAAAATTGATTCTAAAACACGTCATAGGTGTACAAATAGGCAATTAAATATAAGTAGTGTTCTTTTGCAAACAAAGAAACATCGGTGCAACGCCACTTAAAATTTTAATAATCTTTAAATTTAAGTGTAAAAGGTTAATTATTAGTTAAATATTCGACTCGTGTTCTAAATGAAATCTTAAAATAAAGAAAATACAACGAATCTAAATTATATTTCGTTCTTTCAAGACATGTGGATTTAGTAATTTTAAGGTTTAGCTAAGTGTAATAATTTGCAAAAACGTTGTTTCACAATTTCACACAAATTGAATTCTTACCAAAACAAAGAAAACGTGGTGTTTCTATAACGCTGGGATTTTAATATAGTGTTTAAAAATTACATTTAATTTTCTTATTTCTAACGTTAGCTAACTGTACACATTTTTACATACTTATAAACAACACAACTACAAAAATAATATAAGGAAGAAGCAGCAGTTGGTGTATGAAAAATCGTATAATTTTTCGATACTATGGACATCTACGTTCTTGCTCACACATACCTGGAATTAAGCCAAAAAAGTTTATCAATGGAAGGAAAAATTAATCACGGCATCTACAAATAAATCATGAAAAATCATGATCACAGAGCTTGAGAACGATGAAAAATTTCAAATGGCAAAACAACTGTTTCTACTACGTATTACCTGTCCTAACAGAAAATAAATCGAGATCCTGTCAGAATTGACAATCTGCTTACGATGAAAGAATATAAATATGAGACAAATAGGTTTATAAAGCAAAGAATCTGATTGGGATGGTATTGTTTTACTTTTTATTTTATAAGTATTGTTAGATTATGTATGGTTTGTACCATCAATTCTTATTATGAGGGATTTGTAATAGCGCTCATACGTAAGCGTACTGTTTTATAAATAGATAATACAGAAGTTAGATTCACAAACTTTGTGCTTATTTACTTCATCAAGAAAAGGGACTATTTATTCTGTTTAATAATCACTTTTTTTTATTATGAAAAGTTAATTGTTTAAATTATGAAACTAGAATACAAAACCAACAAATGATAAAATGAGTTAATTGGGAACATAATATATTTAGGTACTTGTCATTGCGACGTTGAAAGTAATTACAAAAAACTGTTCTTTCATACATAAAATATATTACAGTTTTATTACATCTTTATTCAAACTGAGAAACAAGCTATGCACCAGAAGCCGTCATTGAAAAATAGAAAACCATAAATAACCACTAAAATTTACATTGTCTCTATTTTAATCAGTAATTACCAATTCAAACTTAATGTGCATTTACTTATTAAGTATTTTTTGATACATTACTTTGGCGCTATTAAGGTTAATTTTCAGCAGCAAAAAACCAACCAGTGCAAAAACAGAAAATATCGACACTTTCTCTTTGTCGAATATAATATTTTAACATTTTGTTTTATTTTAATTAATATTTTTTTACGTATTTATGTGAATTTAGCTTATTTCATTTTTGATTTTGTTTGCAATTTAGTTTGTTTTAGTAAATGTTAAATTTATACGGTAACGAAGCTTTTATTCCGACGGCTTTCGCTTTTCAGTAAATTTAAATAATTTCAAATTTTTGTGCAATACACTCTAATAAGGTAGGTCCAATATAGAGTGTATTCAACAGGAGCGAGCGTTTGGTTGGCAAGATCCAGAAGCCCTTTGATTCTGATCTTTTGTTTGATTTTACGTTTTGAGTTTTCCAATCGATCACGGTTTGTTTTAATGTAACCTACGACCGACTTCATTGATCACCGGCAATTTATTTATTTACTTTATCTTATTCAGGCAATTTTTCTTTTTAACAGATTCAGCATGTAACAATACTTAAGGAAAAGAAAATTATGCAGACTATCTTTTACATAGTTATAATCGTACTAATATGTGTTCACGTTCTGGTTTACTCTAATTAATTAATGAGATGACCGAGAAGCTTAATCTGATCTGATCTGGAAAATTGGTTTTCTAATTTTATGTAGGATTTAGAGTTTTAAAGGATGGGTTAGGTTTTCATAAATCAAGCCAAGCTTTTAAATAATCAATCAATCAAGTTTAATATTAGCTATGCCAAGCTTTTCCAGGTCAAGGTTTTACCAAGCTTTCAAGCTCTTGAAAATAATATTATCTTGATGTAAAATTTATATCCCAAAATAAAGTTTACCGAAGGCAATTTAGACAAATCACTTTAGCAAGCAGCTTCATCTGAAAAAATCAAAACAGAAATTAAGCAAGTTGTGGAAAGCTAAATTTATAATTTATACTTCAAAAAATTGCAACATTTTTTGTTTATTTAGCTGAAGCCTACACTAATAAAATTTAACGATATTTAATAAAAATAACTTATAATAATAAGCTTTTATGTATGACTATCACTCGATATTTATAAAGAATGTCCGCTGAAATTTGCACTTTTTAATTATCTAAACTAGTATTTATTTTCACTTGTTTATTTATAGGTGACACACGCGTTAAGCACTTTGATTTATCTTCTTCTTTCAGCAGCCCCTAATAGTCCACTCCTGAACATAGCTCTCTCTTTGTTTTTTCTATGCTTCTTTGTCTTGTGCTAACTGATGCCTATTTTCTCCCGTTTTGTTTTTAATATCATTGAGCCATCGTATTTGAGGTCTTCTAACACTCCGCTTATGCTGTTTTGGCCTCCACTGTATTATGCGTTTCGTCCGTCGATGTTCGTTCTGTCGAGCGACATGTCCAGCCCAATTCCATTTGAGCTTCACCATACGTGTTATGACGTCTTTTACTCCAGTTTTCTGTGTAATTTTTTCATTTATCATACAATCCCTGAGACTTATTTCTTGCAATCTTTGTTCTATCGCTCCTTGGATTGTTCTGAGCTTATTTGTCAAGTTTATTGTATTGTATTGTGGTTTCCATTGCGTAAGTCATCACGGGGACCGCAGCTGTGAAATACTCGCCTTTTTAGATCTGTGTGATGTCTGCATTTTGTAACACATTTGTCAATTTTTCCGTTGCTGCCCATGTCATTCTAGTGCGCCTTTGTATTTCTGCGGTTTGATTTGCTCTACCCAATTCGATATTATGCCTCTTAAATAAATATATTTTACTTTTTCTATATTTTCGTTTCCTACACTTATGTTTACGTTTTCTATGGTCATGACATTTGTTTTATTAAGGGTTATTTATAGTCAAATTTAGGCTGATTTTGCTTTTAATTTTTCTAGCATATTTTGTAGTTCAGTTATATTTTGACTAAATAGGACAATGTCATCCGCGAATCGACGATGACGATAGCAATTACAATAATAATAATTAAAACTAAAAAATAGATTCTTGTTTGTTTTAACGTAACACAGGTAATACTTTATTCCTTTTTTAATCAGTCACTATTCCCCCTTTGTTTCTTCACGGATCAACTCATTAGTTGAAGCGCACTCGAAATCGTCTTTCTTTTTTTCTATAATGGTTAACTTCGAGACAATGACCGAAAGACGTGGAAAATTCTCGACTCAGATAACAGAAATACATAAAAAGTATTCAAAGGGAGCTGACTTTAGTTTTTCGAAGTCGAAAGTTACTTTGTCGGTTTAAATAAATTAAGTGTTTAACGCGTGTTTTAAGATAAATAAGTGCACGTGGTCTTAATATAAACAAATATCGGTTTAAATAAACAGAAATTATCTGATTATTTGAGTGACAGAAAAAAATACGTGATATATACATTAATGTAAGTGTTTTTCTTAAATATCGTTAGATTTAATTAGTTAGGTGTAGTCCTAATCGTGTAAATATTTAGTTTTCAAATAAAGCAGATTTAAAATTCGTTACAATACATAAAATAATTGTGTTACATAATATTAGTATACTTAGTAAATTATGGTTAACCGGTGCTGTTCCAGATATAATTGTGCTTCAGACTGTTTGTCTCTTCTTTATTTAAAACTTAAAAAAGAGGAAAATCATTAATTTGTAATAACTGGAAAGAGTTTTGACTAATAGTAAACTTCATTTGATATATTATTGTCAAGGCGACGTAGGTGGGAAATACAAGTAGTAGTAGTTGTTATATTCTTGTATTATATAATAAGATTAACGAGCAATCTTTAGACTTTATTTAATAATAATAATAAAGGTTTTTTTATTCTTTTTCTTATGTTTACAATTACATTTTAAATTATATAAGCAAAGGAACAAAAAAACAATAAAAAGAAACAATAAGCGAATGCTGTGTAATGCAATAAATGAGATTACATACAAAGTAAAGTAGTCAATGACACTTGTGCTTCTTCAAACAATAGTTTGCTAGGATATCGATAAGGTTTTTTTATAAGTGTTTTGATTATTAACTTTTGCACTATTTCTAGTGAACGAATATACGAACTAGCTGCTGCGCCTCATATTAAAATACCATACGAAATTACAGATTGAACCATTCCATAATATGTAATTTTAAGCGAACGAAAGTCAACAATATCTCTAAGAGTTCTAAACAAATAAATAAATTTTCTAATTTTGAATTTTTGTGTTTTAAACGTGTCGGTTCCATTTTAAATGACAATCAATAGTAATTTCAAGATACTTAATTGATTCGGTTCTTGATATAAAAATATTGCATAAGCAGCTACTATTGTTTACACAGTTCCAGTCGTGAATGAATAATGAATATATTTCGGGAAGTTGATTTTTCTTTAAACATAATGTCATAAAATTATTTTTTACTATAGTTTAAAGAAAGAATATTATTATCCAACCAGTATTTGATTCGTGACACACACAATGTAGTTCTATCATAGACTTCTTTCCATGTTTTTCCACTAACATACAAAACGGTATCATCAGCAAAAGAAATGATTTGTGAAGAATAAGTATTAATATTTAATAGATCGTTAATATAAATAATAAAAAGAAGTGGTCCTAGTACAGAATCCTGAGGAACGGCGCAATTTATAGTTTTAGTTTCACTTAATGATTTTGCTACGGAAACCTGTTGTTGTAGTTCTGATACGTAACTTTTAAAAAAAATTAGAACGATTCTTATAACCCTTATAATTCAAGTTTATCTAGTAATACCTGGTGACAAACAGTGTCAAATGCTTTAGCTGAATCAAAAAAAACCGCAACTGATGGTAAAGATTTGTCTAAGTTATCATAAATGCTTGATGTTAGTTCCGCCAACGCATCATTTGTACTTTTTTCTGCTCTAAATCCAAATTAGCACTGGCTTATTATATTGTATTTTTCTAAAAATACTTAATAAGTTGGTTTTTAATTAGTTTTTCAAATACTTTAGATAAAATAGACGTTATTGCAATTGAACGGTAGTTACTTACGCAGTTGGCAGGGCCTCCTTTGTGTAGAGGCTTTATTATGGTTTTTTTAAATGCTGAAGGAAAATACTCAATAACTAAAGACTTATTGCAAAGTGTAACTAGAGGAACAACTATGAATGCCATAAATTTTATTATTTTGGGAGTTAAACCATCATTAGCCGCTAATTTGTTTAATTTTAATAAATTTATCTCTTTAAAAACATTTTCTGTTGTTATTGGTGTCCATAAATAAGATGATACTAAAGGCTCTATAGGCATTTTATAGTTTTTGTTTTGCTTTAAATTATTAGCTAGTGTTTCTCCGATTGTTATAAAGTAAGTATTAAGTTCATCAGCTATATCTACATGTCCACTTACACTTTCTCCATTCTTAGTCATTAATTAATTTATCAAAGAACTTTTTTGTTTTAAGTTTAGAGCTTTTTTTGACAATGTTAAAAATTTCTTCAATAACTTTTTTAGTTAACCAAGGTTTTCTGTTTTTGTATTTTTTTGTTTTAATTTTTTTCCAAATCGTTGGTTTATTAATGTAATAGTTTAGGTGATTTATAAATTTTGTAAAAGCTTCATCTATATTCAATTTTTTTAAGAAATGCTAATTTTCCATTAATAAAAGGGTTTGTAATTTTTTATCAAACGTGGTAGAACACTATTAAAATTTAAACTTAACAGTACCGGATAGTGATCTGAAATCTTAGAAGCTAATACCCCACAGAACAAACTGTCGTTTTTTAGGCTGGATTTAAGATAAAATGATCAATACATGATTAAGATGTTTCCGTAGATCATGTTGGTGTCATAATGCATGAGCGAAACCCAAATTCACAATTTATCTGCATCACGATTACTTTCATTAAGGATGTCGATATTTGTGTCTCCCGCAAAAATTTCGTGGTTCAATTTGCAATAAGTTGGCAAACATATTTCTAATGTTTCTAGAAATGTTGTGACATTTACAGAAGGTGCACGGTATACTGATGTTAACGCAATTGTACATGCTTGCATCTTTAAAATTGTTCTCATAAAAGTAATATCATTTATGATCACTACTTCGTTATTATGCGCAATTGTAGATTTTATATATACCAATACACCGTCACACTTATTCAGTTTGCTGTTGTTATAATAGCAATTATATCCATCTACCCCAAAAAATTTACATCTTCACAAATCCAGGTTTCAGTTAAAATTATAATGTCAAACTCATTTGTTAACGAAGCAAGTAACGATTCCAATTGAGAAAAATTGCAACCCACACTTCTAATATTAGTTTGAAAAATAGAAACATTCTCTAAAATTTTACTTTCAAATAATTTAATTAATTTATTACATTTGACCACATTTTTAAGAAACACATATCAACAACAAGATATCTTCCATACAGATTAATATTAAAAAACGACAAACAAAATCTAACAATCCTTTAATAAGTAGAGAGAAAAAAATAGATACGTAAATGCAAACGTTCCAAAATAATCAAAATTAATTATAAATTAAACAGTACATAAGTAAAATACTCTTATTTTTAAGTTTAAATAAAAAGGATTTACCAACGGTAACAGTTTATTAAAATACACATAAAACTATTTACAAACGCATAAACTTTGCTTAATTTAAACTAATGCTTACTGTCTTTATATATTTAGTAGAAAATTCTAAAATGTTATGTTAAATTATCAATAGAACTTATCCATTTAATGTTATTTGTAGCACTCACATAAACTTTGCCCTCCTTGGTCCACGTATTTTGAATACCGCACTTATCTTGAGCTGCCTTAAGTATTTTTATGCGATTAACTGTGAGGTCTTTTTTTATAGTAATTCCAGAACCCTTTAGTAATTTTTTCTTAAAAAATATGAGCGCACGTTGCTCGTACGATACAAATTTAATTAATACTGGCCTAATTAATTCTTTTTTCACTCTTCCTACTCGGTGTATCCTATCTATTGAATTTAATTTAAATTTTCGTGTAGTTTATACTTTACTACTTATTTAACACTTTCTTTAAGATCTTCATTTAACGTTTCTTTTATTCCGTAAATACGAATCGAATTACGGCGCCTATTGTTCTAAATCATCAATTTTTTTTCGTACTCACAATTATTGGTTTCCAATTTTGTTACCTTGTTTTTAAGCTCATCAATTTCTTCTTGATGACGATTAAATTTAATCTCAATTTGTTCCAATACCGTTTTTGACACTATTTCGAAGATAATAGCTTGTTTGTAGTTTCGGTAATAATTGAATTAATTTGTTCAAGTTGATCTCTAGTAAAAGGCATTTTATACTAATGTTTCTTATATAGTTGAGCACAAACAATTTATAAAATTTTACTGTTTAATACTATAATAATGTAAATTAACATGCAGAACGCACAAAATACGTCTACTCGCTACGATACATAAACACTCACTCTCATAAACCCTCACTCATTTAATTACTGACATCTCTCCATAAATTAATGTTTCCATGGTTTTCATATCTATACTACACGCTACAATTTCTTTTTTTTTAAGGTATAATTCAACTGAATTACAAATTATTCTATAAGTAATTAACATGATGTATTAACTAACATATAATTTAACACTTAACCTACTACATAATCATTTAGATAATCAGAACGAATTCTCAGTCTATCTGGTCTTACATTATTTATAGGTTCTTTTATAATGCCAACAGGTTGATCTACAACTTTCGTATACTGATTATTATCATTATCAATAGAATCAAAGTCATAGGCATCAAAGATATATTCACTCTCATTTTGTATATCATAGATAAGTGTTGTTTGATTTCAGAATTTTCTGTTTCATCTATATCTTTTACCATAGGTATCTTTTACAATATAGGATCTGTTTGGAAAAACTTCTACTACTTTACCTTTCCTCCACTTAGTTTCAAATTGTATCATAACTTTATCATTAATTGACAATGCAGGTAATTCTTTTGAATTTCTATTGTAATATTTAGCTTGAATATTTCGTTTTTCTTCTAATTTACTTTGTACCAATTGTTTATTAATAACTATCGAATCTAAATTTTTGCAATTTTGTTTTTACCATTCGATTGAGCAATAGCTGTGCAGAAGAATACCCAATTTTTGGTAATGGCGTATATCTATAGTTCATTAAAAATAAAGACAAATCATTAATAGTTTTATTTTTTTAAACATTTCTTTCACTATTCCAACGGCACGCTCTGCCAATCCATTGGATTGATGATAATGAGGACTACAAAAACTATATCTAAAATTCTATTCTCTAGCAAATTGTTTGAATTTATAGCTATTAAATGGATTATTGTCTGAATAAAATGTAAGTATCTGGAATACCAAATATTGCAGTTTTCAAAATTTCATCCTGCTCCTGTTCATTTACTCCCGCTACTATTATGTCATCGAAATAACTCCAGGGATATTTCCAAATAACTTATAATTTGTTTTTTGAAATATTTCTGGGACTGACGATATACCAAAAGGTAGTCTATTAAATTTGTACTTTCCAAAAGGAGTGCTAAATGAACATAAATTTGAACTATCCTCATCTAACACTATCTGCCAGAACCCATCGTTCATATCCAAAACAGAAAAAATATTCTTACCAGACATATGAAATAATATATCATCACAGGTAGGAATAGCACGGTGCCCTTTTTATACACTTTTGTTAAGCGGTTTTGAATCCAAACACAAACGTAAAGCCCCACTGGGTTTTTCAACTATCATTAATGTATTTAACCATTCAGTTGGGTAATCTACTTTTGAAACTATATTTAAGGATTCTAATTTTTCCGATGTTTGTTTTAATCTGTTTTGTAATGCAAATGGTACTTTGCGCTGTGCCTGTATCACTGGTATAGCATTCTCTATTAATTCTATTTTGTAAAACCTTGGTACTCTTCCTACTCCTTTAAAAACATGTTCGTATTTTTTTATTAATTTATCTTTTGCGATTTGTATCGTATCATTTGTTTGTATATTAACTTTATTAACTCTACCTATTAAATTTAGTGTAATACAATCTGATAGCCCTAACAATGGTTGCGCGTCAAAATCAACTATTAGAAAATCTATGTTTGCTTTAACATTCTTATAACTACAATCAAATGTTACCTCACCTACAGGTTTCAGTTTATGGTTGCCATATGCTATTATTGTTACCCTAGTATAATTTATTTTTTTCTTATTCTCCCTATTTTGATACATCTGGTATGGAATATTGCTCACTTCCGCTCCAGTGTCCAATTTAAAATCAACTTCCATGTCATTCACATTGTTTTTTTTATCCACATTTGAATCTTTTTTGTTGCCCTTATTTCCATAATACCAAATTCATAGTCTTTTCTTAATTCTGTTATTTGTGTTGTTATTTCTTGCTCACCCGAACTTACTTGTAAGTCTGTATTTTTATTTTCGGTTGTTGTCACTTTTGTATTATTTAAACAAGCTTTAGCGAAATAATGTTTCTTTTGACATTTGGCACACGGTTTCCCGAAAGCAGGACCTCATACGTACATTTTCTACATTTACTTCTAATTATTGTTTCAAAAACTTCTTGATTTTCATTTCTAAGTGTTTTTATATGAGATTGGCTATTTTCAACTGCCTAACAGAATGTCTTTAATTTATCCAGTGTAAGCTTATTTTCCCGTAGTAATCTTTCTTGCATGTTTTTATTTGAAATTCCCAAGACCACTTTATTTCGTATCATCCGTTCTTCATATGATTCGTTACACTTAAGACAATTAAACTCACAATAAGCAGCTTGTTTCTTTAATTCTGTGATGAACATATCCACATCTTGATTGTCTTTTTGTACGATGTTATTAAATTTAAAACTTTCCATTATTGGATTACTTTTAGGTAAAAAATGTTCATCAAACTGTTTTATTATGTCGTCCAATTTTGTTAGGTTGGCCTCCTCGTATAGTTTGTAATGTTAAACTGCGTTTCAAGTTTTTAGCAAAACTACTGATCGGATTGGAATGAAATTTTGCACAATGAAAGATTACATAATTCTTTATAGCCTGAATCAATTTCATTGATAACGTTTGGTAATTATCACAGTTAATTAGAAAAATACGTTATTTTACAAAAAAAGCTCAGTCTGTAAGTTACATTATACACATTGTAATGGTCAAAACAAAAAATTCTTTGGATTTTTAGTTTTCCTGAAATCTTGAAACGCAATTTGATGATTTTGAAAGAACTCGCAAACTCCGCCTTTTCTAAGAAGTGATATGCATTCAGACCAATCACCTATAGTGACGTCAACATTTAGATAAGATTCGGATTGAAGAGCAATCCCTTTCCAAGGTATAAAAATTATAGGTGAACTAATTAAACGTACGAAAAAATTTTTATAATTTGTTGCGTGAATATCAAAAATAACGTTGATCCATGGTAAAAACATAGTGTACCTGATTCCGTTTTGTACCTTTTTACACGTCATTGTGATGATTCCAAGTTATAAGCTAACCTCTAACAAACCTTTGGTAACTTCTTCCATATTAAAAAAAAATATGCACATAATCGGAATCGTTTTGAATGGTATTTTCAATAGATGCGTTGAATAAGTATTTATAGAATGAAACAAATATAGAAAATTGAATTACATTTAAAAAAAAAATGTTTTTGTTCCAAAAAGCGTTGTCAGTTTTTTTATCGTTAGCAAATTGTAAAGTTGAATACACTAAAAGCTTGGTGTCGACCTTTAAAAACCTCCACATATTGACCAGGTTATTTCGTTAAATATTGATTAAGCTTACTGATAAGCTAAGTTAGCCTCTCACTTTAATTTTTTTAATTATATATTCAAGTGTAATGAATTGTGCACGTTTTGTGCTAAATCGTGCTAATATTATTTTTAATTGTGCTTAATTCTTAATTAATAAAAAAATTTAAACAAATCCGGGGGCTAACACGAACGCTAGTCCCCATTTATTTTTTCTTTTTTACAATTTTTTTTGTTTATTTTATCGTGTTTATTTGTACTTAATTGTGCCTGTATTATTTTTAACTGTGTTTGATTTGAAATTGTTAATAAAATTTCATTCAATTTTTTTACAATATTTTTTAGTCGTCTAAATGTGTTCGTTTGGTGCAAATATTGCTAACATTAAACTCATTTAAACTTATTTTTTTGTAAAATCCAGAAGTTTACATGACAACCAACCCACTGTTTTTTTAATTATTTACACTATTTCTTGCTTATTTAATTGTGCTAAATTGTGGTAATGCAATTTTTAACTGTGTTGTATTCTAAATAGATAAATATATCTGAACAAAAACGGGATACAACTTGTAAATTGGCAAAAAAATCATGTATTTTATAATGTTTAATATAATCTATCAGTCTTAATAAAGTAGCTACTTTATGATTAAATTTAGCAATTCGTTATTCTGGTTTAGCAATTTCTTGTTAGTTAATTATCTAACCATTTTATAGTAATAATAAAAAAAAAATAAACGAATTTAATATTAGCACAATTGAATAAACAAAATAAATTGTAAAACAAATTCGATCAAGTTGAATCCGGTTTTTTTTATCGGCTTAGCTGAGTTTAGTATTAGTAACATTTAGCACGAAACGAGCACAATTAGATCAAAAACGGGAGACTAATGGTTAAGTTAGTACCTGGATTTGTTTTAACAGTTAAAAATTGAATACGTTTAAAATTGATAATTTTAGCACAAAACACACACAATTAAATTAGCAAAAAAATTGAAAAATAAGTGAAAAAACGGGAAGCACAATTAAAAATGATATTAGTACAATTTAGCATCAAACAAGCACAATTAATTACACTGGAATATTATTTAAAAAATGAAATGAAAGCGGGAGGCTAGCTTGACCGAACTTAAGTAAGTAACTCAGATAACAGATATACAAACATACAAGTTTGCTTTTAACTTGCAATTTGCAAAATAAATTTATTGCATGTTTGTCGTGTGGTAACTAGATGCTTAATTCAAGCTTGCATCAAGCTTACACGCTTGCTAAAGCAAGCTTTCTGTAAACTTGCTAAATAAACTTGAAACGTACATTGAATTAAATTTTTGATAAAGTTCATGCTTTGAAGAAGTACCTACAATACACACAGCGCATGAATTGCTTGTAAAAAATTTGATTTGCAGCTATTACACATTTGTAAGTTCTGCTTGCAAAAATACCAACGAAAAGTAAAACTTGATTGAAATACTCAAAATTAGTATATTAATGTTTTGTACATTTATGCACGTTAAAAAAACAAACTAAGCAATAGGTGATTCAAACTGTACCACACGGCTATTGTCACCAAAATCACCCTATTGCAGCCGCGTGTAACCATTTGGAGTCTCATCAAAATAACAATTGTTTTGTATTGTAACAATTGTAACAATTTTTTCCATAGTCAGTTTTCGATATTAATAAATTTTAAATAAAAAAAACTATTGCGGCTAGAGCAACCGTTTTGGTCTTGGCATTGTGGCAGTCAACGTGTTAAATGTAAATAGGGTTTTAATTACAAACAAATTAAAATAAGCTTGATGCAAACTTGTCGTGTTATAACCAAAATGTTTGATTTAAACTTCTTTTTTTTGAAGTGAAACTTTTTTATCGGCGTTGGAAAAAAATTTACCGTCATATTTTACGCGTCACGTCACATTTTTTATTTTCGGTTACGCGTAACATTATTCCGTTACGCGCCATCTTTTTTTTCTGAAACGTAATAGTGACGTTATAAATAATATAAATATTAAAGTGATTAACAAAATCAAAGTCTTTATTTTAATTCTAATTCCAGTGGATTTTTAACAAAAGTAAGTAATTATATCTATTTTTCTAATACTTGGGTGGAATTATTTATTATAAAATTCTAAAATATTTTTAAATAAATACAAATTGTACAAGGTGTTCAAAGGTAGTAAAATAAATAAATAGTTCGCCCCCGGGTGGGCTCGAACCATCAACCTTTCGGTTAACAGCCGAACGCGCTAGCCGATTGCGCCAAAGAGGTACATACTATAGGTCACAAAACGGATGGTTATAAGGTACACGGTCAAAACGTTGCTATAAGATACGATCAATTGTTGTTGTAATACTCCACAAATTCTACAAAATCATCAAATATCAGCCTTCGTGGCGCAATCGGTTATTTGTATTCATGTCTATGATAATTTGTATTCATGTCTATGATAATAAAATCCTTTTGTTTAAACTTTATCTAATTTAACTTTATTTAACCAATTTCTGAAAAGTTGCATGTAGATCATTTTGCGAAAAATAAGGCCATAAAGAAGTTTCACTTCTTACATGTGTACACTAGTACACGCCCTTTACTTTTTTCTTCTTTTTCCTCTTATTGCTGCAAGCTTCTATCCTTGTCGTGACAAGCTTGAATCAACTTATTCTGCTATCTGAGATCTTTGTTCGATTTCGCATTTTTAATTTTATATTGACTAAAAAACCTACTGACAATTAATAGAAAAAGTACTCATAGCTAACAACTAACAAGCACTTAGTAGACAAGACTGTTTTTTTCGTAATACTTTTCATCATTTATCGTCCTGTTTTTTTTTAAATTCTTTAATGGCAACTCGTTACAGATTTCATAGTTTTTATATCTAACGGGTACTAATATGTCTTATAAGCTTGTGTTTAGAAAAACTTTTTTGTTGAATTTCTCTACAATTGTCATCTCGTTTAGAACATGGCAAAAATAGATAATAACTGTTACTTATAACAACGTTAGATATATTTCCTCAAATAACACATTTCATAACCAAAACAGAAGTATTTTTGGTGCAAAACAATTGTGTAATAAAATATGACGCACTTACTAAAAATTTCAAAAAAATCCAATAAAAGAGACCTGAACTGACTATTTGTGTTAAAAAATTGTACTTGTAAATAATAAAATGACTGCAATCACTTTAAGTGACAGTTGAAACGGTGCTTATGTTAATTACGGAAAATAATAAAATAATGGTCTAAAAACAATTGAAAATAAACTAATTGAAATTGAAGGTAATGTAAGTAAGTACATAAGCTACATTTAATTATGATTCATAATTTACTTAAAAATATTTTGTGTCTCTTATATTTCATAAGTAAGCGTAAGCGACGACAAAAATCCAATTCATTTAAAGCTAAATTTAAATGCAATCTGAGCTGAAGACAAAACAAAACAATTCTGATAGCGTATTATTTTCTAGTTTAAAAACGATACTGTTTCCATCTAGCGGATTTCATTCAACACAGAGCCGAAGGAGGCCAACCTTCTAATCCATCGTCGCCAATTAAATTAAGGAATTTTATTAATACATTTTCATCTTCCGTGTCACATTTATTTCTAGCAGTCATGTATATATTAAATTTTTGTATCCACTTTTTCCAATTCACCCCTATATTTTCATCAAATTCAAGGTTTTGAGGCGGTTTGAATTCCATGTTTTTATTTATTCCTAGCAGTTTTTTTATTATTATCACTAATACCGTGTAAAGTCAAGAGCACGTGCTTATATGCTATATAATTATAATATTCAATCTCCTCCGTTTATTTTAGTTTTTCTGTCAAAATTCTTATGTATTCTTTTTTATAATTTTTTTGTACCCCACACCTGATACCATGTTATATTCTTGTATTATATAATAAGATTAACGAGCAATCTTTAGACTTTATTTAATTACTGACATCTCTCCATAAATTAATGTTTCCATGATTTTTTCTATATCTGTACTACACTATACTACAGTAGTAGTTATTGTAAAGTAAAAAAAAGTGACTCACATATCTATTACTAATTGCAATGTATCTATATTATATAACTATAAAATGTTGGGCGTTTATTATTAGTCATAATGCATTTTAATATCTCTATTAAGCTTACAAAGCATAAATAGAAAACAGTAAACATTATTAGTATATTTAAAAGTTCGTTATTAATAAGTAACATTTTAATTATTCTACTTAAATTAGTTTTTTAAATCGTTTTAATTTTATTTTTGTAAGATTAAAACTTTTGAATAAATCCCTGTAGTTTGATTCCTGCGCGTAAAACGACGCCTTGCGTCGGGGCAACGAGAAAAGTTAGTAATCAATGTAAACTCAACACCGTCGCAAATTCCTCAGTTTGTATTGAGATGCCCGTCCTACAATAATTCGTCCTAAGTACATATATCGTGTGAAAATTCGTTATCATAAATAATCGAAATTAAAATGTTAATAAAAATTAATAATGAACGAGTACAATTTAAAAACAGGTATGAGTGCATGTAGCAATTACAAATCAATTTTGTTTTAAGATTATGATTTTAATGTCTAATAGGTTTTAATTGGAAACGTTAATTTTTTCATTTTGATGTTTATGCAAATTCACTATGGAATAGAACTAATACGTTCTCATTGTATGAAAACCTTGCAAATAATCTGTTTTGTTTAATTCTTGCATTAATTAAATCATCAACCTATTGACGTTCTTGTACCTAAACTAAAAAGTTCAATGATTAATGAAGACTAAGTAGTGTCAAGGCTTTTGATTCAAGGTAACCCCTAAAGGAAATGGGGCGAAAACTAATGAAGGATATGTGATTATGAAAATGGAAGTAAACACTTCTAACCATGCAATTTTAGAATATGTCAGAAACGGGCATAACAATATGCAATAAATTTTAACGTAATTATTTTTGTCCTATTTATAATTGTTAATTTAATTTGGTTTATAGGAAACCGATTTTTGTAAAACAGAAAATTTTATAATTATACCAAAATTTGCTTAATTAAATAAATGGATAAATGTAATTAAGTGTGTATTTTTAGATACAATGAAAATTAATTATGTGATTATTTTAAAGATTTGGAGTGTATGAAAAAGTTAAAGTAATGTTTCCTATCTAAGATTTATAATGCAGCGTGAAAGTTTAGCAGAGTAATTATTGATAAGTTAAAAAATGTTTTATGTTCGTTTAGCTATTAAACCGTTTTGGGCGTGTTGTTTTTCAAGTACATTTCTGTAAATGTAACGCTAACTATCAATTTGTGATCTCTTATTTATTGGTTTTGGAGTAAGTTTTTATTTGTCAAGCAACAATTTAAAAAATGAAAAAGGGACTAGTTTATGAAATTCGTGTAAAAGTAAAAATAGTTTTGTAATGTACAAAGTTTACAGTTTCTAGAAAGTAACGTCTTTCGAAACCTTTACAGCTTTCGACGGTGTCGTATTAAATAAAACAAAAACACGTTGACAATACATCAGCATACATTTTATATTATTTTTTTATGTCCTCATACTACAACGCTACGAAACAGAAATGATTAAACTTTTCTGTCGTAGTTATTATTAGTCGACGTCTTTTGTTAATAGTACCATTATGGTACACACAACTATGCTTTTGGGTTTCTAACTCATTATTTTTCCAAATGTATGATCCTTTTGGGTTGACTTTATTAATTTTTGACATCCACTTGAAAAATATTCTTTAATCAATCTGTTAACACATGGTCTTTTAGGTTTTGTTTTAACTTGGAAAAGTATTGGGTTTCCACACAAAAGTAATACTACGAGATATAATTTAATAGGGTTTTTGAACATAAAAATCAGTTATTGAGTAACGTTTTAAATGTAAACAAATTGTATCAAAATACAGTTCAGTATTAGCCTAAAACGAAAAAATCTAAATAATAAAATACTACATGACTACACACTAGTAATTACATTTATGAAAAAGAATTTTATAAAAACTGTAAGTGGGTTACATTATGACAAACTTGTTTTCAACTAAATAAATTTCTATATTACATTTGAAGCTTCCAATCAAAAAATCATAGATCTGCCCGTATATCGTTTTATTTTAACATATACAGTAGGCAAAAGGTGTCATGGTATTTCTTCAATTGAATTCTTATCTCCATTATAAATTTTAAATAAAAAACAATTTTTAATATCACACAAATTGATAGACAATTACGCTTTGACGTATTATTCTTTAAATGTTAACTTTTTATTATTATTTAGAAATATTGAATATATTTTGAAGCGACGTACTGTAACCTAGGATTTTTTTTTGATTACGTTCATTTTGAGATTTATAAAACAGACCTGAAAATATTTATTTACTGTGTAATTTGTATTTTTCGTATATTTGTTTAATGGAGTAGAATAATAACAAATAAAAACACAGAATCGTCATATTGTTGATGACAAATGAAACGTATTTTTGTTTATATTGTTATATGATTATTTGTTTATATTTATACAAAATGTCAATTTTTAAAAAAATAGGGTTCTTTGCTGTGGAGAAAAGGCAACAATAAAACAAACCTTTACTTTTCTTCCTAAAGGACGCACTGTGGTTCCAAACGAAGTTTTTCTGTCAGAAATTACGTAATCTTTTTACCGATTGTCATGAAATTTGGTATGGGTAATGAGTGTAATAACAAATAATTGATCTTTGATGTAAACAATTTAAAACTATGAAAATATTATTAGTCTGTAAAGAAAAACATATCTACATATTAATATTGTGTATTTAATTGCATATATTACATGTTAAAAAAGTTAAATTATAAAAACTACTGCAATAAATACTTATTATTAACATAATAATGATTAACACACAGTGCTTCAAAAAAACTTACATCCGGTTGTGTATGAATTACACATACGAATATAATATTCCCCATTGTTGAATTTCAGATATAGATTAATTGATATCAAGTTTATATACTTGCTAAAATTATTAAAATTGTGGTTAAAATGATACGAATGTAACTGACAGTCACAAATTTCAAAATGACAATAATAATTTATTATTTAATCTAGCATGACAATTTTCAATAATTATAATTATAAATAAAGTAAGCATTCATTTACAAGTAAATACATGAATATCTATCAAAAGCTACTGACTATGAGGTGTAATTCTGTTTGAAACATCGTCTATAGTAAGCAGTAAAAAATTAATAAATTTTTAATTGAGGAATAACATAAAAGGACGTAACTTCTTTCATCGTCCTTTAGTAAATTTAATGCCTCTTCATCGAGTTCTCTGTTCTTTTGCTAAGTTGTCTTCTAAGACTACTTATAAATGAAGCAGATATGCATAGCAAAGCATGAAAAGCATCTTCATTTGTAGCAAATCTGGAACAATTTCTAGAATGGTTGCAGTCTGAATTTTTTATAATCCTTATTTCTTGATTCTTGAGCATTTTTAGATAGCTAAAGGTATGATTGAATTATATCTAATTATGCTCTCTCCGTAAATAAAAATTTTGTGAACTGTAGATGGCATATAGTATCAGTTGTATTTGTTCACATGTAGTTCAGCTGTAGAGCGTGTGTACTCACCGAATTTTCTTGCATGTACCTTCCTACCACACGACATAGTTTGCAATATGATATGAATTTTTTTATATCAAAGTTTCATCAACTCCTGGAAGTTAGGATGTACAAGCGGAATGAGTGAAAAATCTTCTTGCAGTATTTCCATCATTGTCGTTACCGCTAACTTAATGAGGTTGGTCAATTATTAAATCAAATTCGTTACGGAAACTGTCCTGCACAAGCTTCTATTTATTTTCTTTGGTGGTAGCAGACTGTTTTTGGAACGATAAATTATCGGATATATGTAGTACTAATTCGATGAACCTAATCCAGGCATGCAAAGTTGAAAGACCAAATCTGAATGGTGAATATGATCTAGTCTAGATTCTCGAAATAGTCTAACGGTTTTTTTGTGTTGGCTTCTCTCTGATGATAACTGATAATTTTTGCATGGTCTTCCTCATTTACTTGCAGATGATGTAGATGGCGCCTCCTTTGCATTGAACTGTATACCGCAATTTTCGTTAAGTCACTCAGTATATCTTGTCAAAAATATGTCTTTGGATTTTCCAGATTTATTCAATCGTTGTACGAATTCCGGTAACAAATATTTTTAAAATTTTACAATAACGCAAGTGTGATTTGCTTCAGTTAAAACAGGAAACTTTTCTACAATGTATCTATGCGCTGTATTTATATGATTTCCATGCTCAATAAAATCAACACGTAACTCGCGTTTATTAATATGTATTTATAGAACCCATCGTGGTTTAAATTTGTTTTGTTTTAATATGAAAAAATGATGAATAAATAACTTTGATTGAAAACGACTTTTGATGTAGTACAGGTTTCTACACAACTAATAATACGTACGTCTTGTGTTACCTTTTATACTCATTAAATTATAAAAATAATATCAATATTTGGATACAAATAGAAAAATAACAACAAATATGGATTTGTGGTTGTTTTGATGTTATTTATTATTGCAATAACAAATAAGGTTGTGGTTAATTATGGTACTTATCTCCTACCTTACTATTTAGAAGTGTTTTTCGATATCATATGCGTTAGAAAATAATAATTCGTAACGTGTCAGTTTGGAATTTCCTAATTTTCATATAGAAATGCAACGGAATGTAGTGTTAATTGCAGTGCATTTGTAGGTAGATATATTATCTTTCAGATGTGGTAAATAACGGGTTTTTTTTTTAAATGGAAATTGCAGTTCCAAAAAGTAGAAGAAACACAGATTACAATGATCTAAAACTTGATATATAATTAGCTTATTTCTCTGCTCTCGGGAATAATCGAAAAGATCAACTTGAAAGTACTGTAAAACCACCGTGCAAGCTTCAAACAATAAAAAAAATTTTCTAAATCATACTATAGTATGTGTACTTTACTGTAGTAACAATTTGTAAGATCTAGATTGTCATCGCCAAAAAGCGTTTTTGGCAAATCGCTTTACAGAGTGGAACTTTATCAGCCTAAGTTAACAATCATTGATTGGTTTTACCCTAATTAATAACATCTCGAACTACTTAATTGATCTCCACTTTTTTTATTCAAAGCATAGCAAACCATTTTTTAAAAAACCGTCTTTAGATCCAATGTGGAGTATTATAAGACTACAGATATTAAAAAAATAGGAAATGTAACTTTATCATTTAATCATTAATTAATCATTTCAGTACGCATTTGATTATACACAAATGTACACCAAAGTATTGGAAAATAGTATTTTGTCAAATGAATTGGCATGTAAAATTACGAACATAGGTAACATAAAACGGTTTAGAATGACATCTCTTAACATAATTTTATTACAAAACCCAGCGCCTCTGTGGAAAAATATTAAAACTAAAATCATTTAAATTTACGCGGGTTTTATTAAATTTAATAATAACCGTTTGGATTTTGATATATATTTAATTGTTATTATAGATACAATGGCATAATTATATTCTTTATAATTCTCCTAATATTAAACATAACTTAAAAACTTCGCTGGATAAGTAGTTAACAATAATAAAGTATTCGTCTTTATTCCAAATACTTTGAAAATAATACATAATAATATAATTGAAAATAGCCATTAAAATAAGAATCATGCTTTGTTAATAAAAAGTGAAATATAATAAGGAAATTGTTTATAGTTTATTTTTTAATCGCTTATCATACATAATTCGCGCTTGATGAAGTAATTCATCAGTTATTGGAACATCTCGTCTATCTTTTCCACAAAGCACCCGATTAACACCTTTACAATAGTTAAAAACAACTAATTTCACCAACATTGTCACGATGTAATTAATAATACTATTTTTATGTATACATACAAATGTGAAATCGGCATGTCCTTCAATATATTTAACACTTCTACTAACGAATTGTTTCTTAATGTCAATATTTTTTAACAAGAATTTGCAAATATTGTAACATTGAATCTAAGAGTTCACAAAAGATGCCTGGCAATATTTCAAGCGCTTATGTGTCGCAGTATATTCACGCTCTATTGACAATTCTACCATCGGAGTTCTTTTAACATTCTTATTCAAGATATGAATATGACAAAATTTGCAATTAAATTTTTTCAACAGTTTCTTACTAATAAAACCAGATATGTAACCGATTACTGCTGTATAAATATCTTGTGTGATTAAATTAGGAGGAATGTTAGGTAGTTCTATATCAACATAGTGCTGCTTTGTTTCTTCATCACATGCTGATGGTTTCACCCCACTTACTGAAAGAAGTGACTGTAAATTAGTTAAAAATGTTCCCGTTGTGTGTTCTTCTTCACAGTTTGCACCTATAGAATGAGGAGACACTATTGCGTTTATTAAAAACGTTTTAAAACTGTTTCTAAATTGAACAAAATTGGGATTTACATTTCGTCCTGCGTGTTGCCGAATTTGCCCAAAAAAATTTTCTAATGGGTCTTGGTTAAATGATCTTGGCAGAAAGAATTTTAAGCCTCTTTTTCGCAATACATCCCATACGTTAACAAAGCCCTCAAGCGTTAATATCCAGTTATTTAGAGAAGGTGGAATAAATCTTTCACTTACACCTTCTTTTTGGAAATACATATTTTTTATAGAGCGGATTGCTTCGATCCAAAAATGAAGATGTTGACTCCGTTGATGTACAGCGCCTCTTAAATCCTTTCCTGGGTGCAGTAGGACACCTTCATCTTTTTAATTTTGTCTCTACTGACATGAAAATCAGTAATTTTTGGGATATCACCACTTGCAGCATCTATTTTATATGCATTTTCAATATCCATCCACTTCGCAGTTAAAATAGTTTCATCATCTCTTTTCCATACTAAATGCTTTGACAACATATTGTTGCGTATCCCTTTCAATAAATGTGGAGGATCATACAGTGGAATTATGTTTTTGTCGTTTATGCGAAAGAAACGTTTTCTCCATTCCTCTCCCCTTCTAAGAAAATCGCCTTTCGTATCATTTATCAAGCTGTTAATGGCTGCCTAATTCGCAGATCCTTGATCGCATATCGTTGCAATAACTGTAAGACCGGTATTTTCAATTTCCGTTATAACTAGCTTTATAAGGTGTACTAAATCGGCAGACTTGGTCCCGTCTTTACAAAACGAGTAAGCAACTGGTTGCTTCCATTTCTTTAATATACCTCGTATCATAAATATTAGCACATGATTCGCTATTTCATTTGTTCTGTTAAATTCAAATTTATCTGCAAAACCATAAATTTTATTTGAATGTTAGTCATAATCAATATGAGGAGCAATACTCATTTCGTCAAACATTAACGTACACAACTTGTTGTCATCTTTCATATGAACTACAGCACTTTTAATATTTTTGAATATTACTTTATTAATACCAGATACTACTTTTAATTTTTGTAATAATTTCATCATCGTTCGCCGCGATGGTAAAGCAAATATTTTTAAAAGCAATTTATAACCTCGTCCTGATTGCCTGTACAAACTTAAGGCCATAATTTTTTCATTTAGAGAAAATCGCCTGCCTTTTGGTTTCATTTTAAAATGACGCAGTTGAGATATACAAAAATTAGCTGCCACTTCATTACTTTGAATAAAATCATTAAATACAAAAGAGTTTGCCTCTTTAAGAGCCATCTTTAAACGATTTTTGTAACTGATGTTACTTCGTCTAATAACAGCCATAGACCGTTTAAATTTGTTTGCTTTATGGTAGAAAAATTTAGCTTTAGGGGTTAACTCTAACACTCGCCTCACACGAACACCTTGAAGCAATGGTGTTGTACAAACTCTTGGTGTTTTACTAACATGGGTCATAGCTGCTGGATCTTCATTAATGGAGTCTATATGTGAACGTGAAGAACTAGGGTCAACGTCAAACGGATGTAACTCTAACATAGGATTTGTACTCGTACTTGGTAGGGCGGCAGTACTATGGTGTAGGTTTTCTGTAAATCAAAAACCTGCAATAAATTATCAGATGTCTATTTAATTTAACTATTACCAATGCAGGTAAAATAAACCCTTGATGTATTAATATATAGTATAATGTGCAAGGAATCATTTATTAATTTGTACTTACCAGATTTGTCAAACGGCAAATTTAAATGCGGCACAGCAGACTTTATTAAGTACATGTTTGTAGCTTTATCTTCGGGGCCAAAATGTATATGACAAACTCGATAAGATCGATATACTTGCTGTGGATGTAATGCGCTTAGATTGGAATTACCACAGGCTTTAATCCACTCTTTATAGATATTAAACCGTTTCTGTGGGTTAGAGAATTTGTGTCTGGCAGATACCCTATCAGTACAAAATTTTACAGCACAAGGTTGATATCCGACCATATTTGCCACATAAGTACAATACTCGAATAACTTTAATAGCACTAATATATTTTCGATATAAGACGGTTATCATATTATATTATATTATATTATCAAATTAGCATTTACTTACATAAGTATATTTGTCATTTTTAATGTCAAAAAAATTTTAGGTTGTATAGAAAAGTTGACGGGATAAATAAAAAAATTCTCTAAACATCTAATTCTTTATCAATAAAATTTATCTTTTCATCTCAACGATTTTGCACACTATTTTTATGATTGTACTAAACATTATAATTATGCAAAAAATAAAAATAGGCTTTTCTACAATAAAATTTATAACTAAGTATATAACTTAAAAATTAATAATTTATTATTACTGTCTTTGTACATGGATAAGCAATTACGGATTTTCATTTTTAAAGTTTTAGGTATATCTGTCGTTTTGGTTTTAATACGGGGTCTTTTTTTACCAGATGATGATGAAACAGGATTTTCAATTTTCTCACGTTTAATGCTACAAACGGTTCGCTTAGAAATATTGAGTGCGATTGCAACCCTCTAAAAACAAAGAAACGTAAATAATACAACGTAGAAAAATTATTATAGTTTTAATCTTACGTCTTGAACACTATTAACAGATTCTAAAGGCTCTCCATTTTTTTTCTTTTTGAAGATACGCCAAAAGATGAACAACATCTGTCGGGATTGACTATTCAATCGATTGCCAGGCATAACCTAAAATTATAATCTAAATTAACTAAAAGTTATTTAAAAATATTGTTCTTACGAGATTTAACAATAACCAGTATTGAATGCAGATTTCTTGAAGTAATAGAGAACAGCGAGAATCAATTTTTACAAGCAAAGATACAAAATAACACAAAAATACAAATGATACACAAGTGTCATTTACTATGTCATTTACGTTTTAAACTTTACAGGTGCTTATACCCTTATACTACTCTAATCAGATTAGTGTAGTACAAATGTATGTTTAGTAATCGACAAACGGGTATTTTATCCTTTTTCATCTTCAACTTTTACTAATAACGTGTTTCATTAATTGAATCTTACGGAATGAAATCACCTGATAGGCTCTATCCTTGTTATAATGTAAAATCATGAATGCTACTACAATAACGTATGTTGTTCACGTTTACATACAGGTGCAAAGATCCGCCGTCCCAACTATATATCATTATAGAACAGGCGTGTGTTGTAATCAACTCTTTGGTTGTAATACTGACTTAAAAATTTTAACCAATAAAAAAAGGTGTTCAAATTTAGCGCGGCATTGTTGGTACGAACTTAACTCTATCTTTTCACCGTACAGAGTTCGACAGGTGAATATCAAATAATTAGTCGCGTTTAAAATAAAGTCATTTTTATATAAGAAACTATTAAAACGATGTTCTTAAAAAGGAAATGTTGGGTCGCTAAAAGGTTAAAAGATTAACTGCAAAAGTATACGTAAAATATTTATTTTCATTACAAATATTTGAAGAAAAAAATATTAATACGAGTCATACATACAGTATAGGTAGGTATACTACTTAATTTCTAAATTTTACACAGTAATGTATTTTACCAGGTTTGGAATTTAAAACCTAAACATTTCTAAAACATGTAATAAGTCAAGACTAGTCAAGTTTCCTTTATTCATAAAAAGTAAAATGATTTTTTATAAGTACAGATATTTAAAAAATAAAACTGCAATTTTAAAATTCTTTAATGCTAATTGGTTATGCATTGTCGTTCTTACTATGATGACACAAAGGCATTACTTGAACTGCTTCTATAAAAGTAAAATAACATCAAAATTTGCACATTTTGTATATAGAATATCTGTTAAACACATATTTTTTATGGTTACGCTCGAAAGTAGGTATATTCTTTTAAAATCATTTGTATACGGACACCTGTATAAAATAAAATTTTGTATTATATAAATAAAATGGAAAACCAAAATACATTACATGGTTCTAAGGATTAAACATTAATGAAAACTGATATATAATAATAACTCGTTTTTATGGAACTCTAATTTAAGGGTTTGAGTAGTAAAAAATTCTTCTAATGTTTCGGTAACTTTTGTTAATTTTAATTTAGTACGTATAACTTTATTACTACATTTTCATAAATTAACTTACATGATTATTATTTTTGTCATTGTATTAATGTAGAAGTTCTTACAACAATGTTACAAAATTAATACGTGGTCAATAAACTGGCAATTGTCAACTTAGTTTTGCAAACTTACTGTAAACTTTTACTGAAAACTCGATGTCAGTGTTTAGATGGGAGTTGATTTCAAATTTGCACAATTAAAGTCTCATACACAAAATTGCAGTAAGTTTTAGACATTTAGCTTAATTATGTTATCTTACAGTATACTTCTAATAAGTTACATTTCACAACTTGCAAAAATTAAAAAAAAACGTATTTACTGCAAATACTTGTAAATTATAATGTCTAGTGGGGTACCATAAACACAAAAAAATAAAGAAGGTGGATATTTGTTAATAATATCGATGAACGGATATAATAAAATAAGTAATTAAATAAAGTAACAGGTAAAACTATTTTAGTTTTATTCTTTATTATTCGTGTAAATTAAAATAAATTACATTATCACGTCATATTATTAAATCAATAACTTATCTATGCATTTTTAATTTACTTTTTACTTATACTCAGATTTTTTCGATATGATAAAGTTTTTTATTTGTTTCATAACATTACAATATTACATTGAAAAAAATATTAATTTTTTTTTATGTTTATTATTATTGTGAAATCTCTTTTTGTATTTTTGAAGATATGTTATGAAAAAGTATTCTTTGAGTTAGGATTTGAACTTTTCGTGGCATTTGATTGAGTGTGACAACTACATTTTAAATCCCCTTTTTCAGCGACAATCGATTGACTTCTAAGAGAAAATCAAATGCTAATTTTGTCGATAAGCATCTTAAGAAAAACGGAATATATACTTTCAAACACTTTCGATGTTACTTTTTATAAATATTTTTATTTGATTATTATAATTTGAAAATCGATTCAACTGATAAAATGTGACATTCTGATTATGTATTTTTTGCTTGTTTGTAAATAGTAATAGATTTTTATTTGTAATGGTTGTTGTTATTTCACATTTGTAAAATTTTTGGTTTATGCCACTATAAGATTTGGTTGGTTTTTCTTGACTGCATATAATTTTAAGAAAAATATGTTAACTTTTAGCTTGTAAGTTGCTTCGAAATTATCTAATTTTACTACTAAGTGTAGGGTTCGAAGAGAAGTGTATTTGATATTGCTTTTGCTATATGTGTTTGTAGCTCATTATAATTTTTTTAAATGTTAAACACCCACATGGTCATTTTAGGTTTTAGTCGCTACCTTTAATTCATGAAGATATTGACGATACTAAGTACAAAAAACTCTTAAAAATTTTTAAAAATATAACTTATTTTCTGATATTGTGTTCTCAACATAGTGAAAAATCAAACTTCCCTAAACTTACTGCTACTACTTTAAAACTAGACTAGATTAGATTTTTTTAGTGGTTTAGTTAATACGTCTGCTATTATATCATTGGTGGGACAATACACCGCCACTACATTTTTCAAAATGATATGTTGATATTATAATACAAACTTATGTTTAATGTCAATATGTTTAACACGTTGATGACGTACTTTATCATTATAGGACTGTGTCATGTTTTTTCATTTCTAACTTGACTTCGGTCTAATTACACGCCTTTGGTTTGTTTAAACATCTAGTTAACATCAAAGTAGCAAAGGTGATATCAGGTCTAGTATTTGTACTAGTAGTAGAAGAATAAAGTAGCAACCCAATAGCACTACGATAAATTTCATGTGATTCAAATGATTCTGGAATCATTGTTTGACATAAATACTATAGATTAATTGGTATAAATGAATCTTAAGCATCCTTTAAGTTGAATTCGATACCAAAATAAAACTTTAAATCTTTTATCCCTTTTCAATTTAAACAAAAATCATTCTTACTTTATACGTAATAATGTTTCTTTATTTTCATTCTTTTTCGCTTTGTCTAAGACCGTAGTTCTTTATTAATTTACGTACCTGACTATTTTTTCGATGTAATGTATTGTGCAAAGCTTTTGAACATAATCTTTCCTTTTACGAAAAAAGCAATAAACTTTTGAATTATAAAAAACGTTTTCTTTATTGATTTTTAGAGCTGTTTCTCCTTTTTGCAAACATTCTCGTTATCTTGTCCTTTTCTGTATTTTCTATAAGTTTATTCTTAATCACCCAGATAGCATGTAAGCTTACGGCAAGGTTGCTTTTAGCTTGCTTTTTTAGTGCCAAGTTTACGAATCTTGCTGCAAGTTTACAGCAATATTGGTAATATTGCCAACTTTTACGACACGCTTGAGAAATTAGAGTAGCTTGCTGCAAACTTACAGAAAACTTTCTTTTGCAAATTTGTTAGTAATTTATTGTAAATTAAACTCCCATTTTTAGTAATGCCTGTTTTATTTTTACTTGTTCTTATTGAATGAATATATATAATATTATAAGTTAAAACGAAAGTATAAAACATTTTAATAAAAAGTTCTTAAAAATATAATATAAAGTTCCTAAGTTAAAGTTCTGTTAACGCTACCAATATAAAGAAGAAACAATATATAAAAATTCTATTATACATGCGTTATTTATCATTATATTAAATATATTTTAGAATTGTTTTTTTATGTATTTTTAAATTTCCTCTGTTTAATATTCGTCGTTTGTTGCGGCCAAGGGCCTCGATCAACTTAACTCAGTCACTGAGACCAATATGTACACGGGCTTTATCATCCTTTTTATTCCATCCTGTTAACTAATCCGCATTTGTTTTTCAATAACTGACCACAACTCTTCCGTAATTAACAAAAGTTTTATTTTGTACTTCCAAACCTGATAGTTATCGTTATTCAACTTTGTAGTTTGAATTTTTGTGTCTGGTATGATTTTTGCGGTTCTATGAGGAATAAACAGAAAATAATACTCTGAGTCAATAACTTCTTAAACAAATTTACGATATATATTTATATAATCAATAATCTTATCTAAACGTAAGTTGTTAAGGATTTAGTTTTAAATACATAATCATGATCTACAATCTGTCTAGATTTAAATACTATTTACAGTCTGTCACTTCTTGTGCACTAGTCTTGCCGATTCTTGTTTCTTTCTAATCGTGTTCCTTCTTTTTCTGTTACTCTCTTTTTTGTCAAATTTTTTTCTATTATGTCGTCTTACGTTTTTCGGCGTGTTTCTTTCGTTCTTTTTAGTGTTGAAAACACTTATAGGATGCTTGATTCGAAGGTTCATGGTACAAAACGATAAAACGCTCAGATGAAAGGAAGCTGGAACTTGCAGTGGTGCCCAATTTCACTTCATTTTTTGTATTTTTGGATGGAGTGTTTATTATTATTAAACAAGATATTCCTTATGATTCGTTTTATGCAAAAAAATAATAAGCTTTAATTTCACTCAGCAGTGTTGAAAAATAATTATAATAATTGCAGAATTAGTTCCGCGAGAACTTCCGCCTTGTACGCTACAAAAACGGTACAATATAAATGAAACTTGCACATCAACATATTTATAGAGCACAAAATTTCCGCGGGAAGGTATAATTATATCTAATAGTTTAAAAGTTACAGAATTTTAATGTAATGTGCACACATAAAAATAGTTTCTTAATTCAAGAAACACGGTAATCTCAAAATTATTTATTGAAATCAAAAGCCAGCATACTTAATTCAAGAGTATTTTCTTAAAACTTAAGACTACCGTAAGATTAAAAGTAGAAAAATATATTTTTGTAATAATATTCTCAGTTCAAAAATATATTTTTGAAAATAATAAACCATTTTGTTGCAAAAAAATTATTTATGTTGTTCGTTGAAAGTATTAAAAATTTTGAATAGAATAAAAATATTATCAAATTAAACTAGTTTTATTTTGATTAAAAAAGTCAATATCTTATTCCAAAGAATTAAAAGTTTTAAATATTGTCATCTTAAAACAAGAAAATGATCCATTTGTTTTGATAAACTACTTCTCACTTGAAAAATTACATTGCATCAGTCGCGTCGTGTCCTTTTCCAAAAGTGCAGTTCAGCAGATTAACCAAACGTGGGACGAATTTCTTATTTTATCTTTGCTTCGTTACTTGCAAATTGCAACTTGTAAAGTATGTTGTAAAGTTAATATATTGATGTGATAATTTTGAAGTTTCGTTATTAAAATGGATGAATTATTAATTAAATGGGGATGTGAGGATTTGATTTAAACATTTAAAGGTGAGTTTTGCTTTAAAAATTTCGTAAATACTCTGACATCATAGTAGATTTGAAATCTTACAGATAATGATATAAGTTTGGAAAATATATATGATTTAACTGCTGATACAATAAAGGAATTAATTCCAAGTGTTGGAAAACGAATTAAATTTTCAAAACATTTTTTTTCCGCTTTGGCTGAGGTTAGTACCAGCACGAGTAGTTTTGATTTAGAATCAGAAACCACAAATTCTATCGATTCGGTGACGACACCAAACATAACCGGAAATGATAATGTACGTTATTAATAGGTTTTATGTCAAATATTTAAGTATGCTATTACAGGAAATTAACAAACAATCTAAAGCAGAATATAACTTGGTAGAATATAGTATATTGCAGCCCAGTTTTCCTAATTTTGATCTTGCCACTTTATTATCTACAAGTCCATTCGGATTGAGTGTGCTTAACTTTTACAAAGAAAATAACAATCTCGACTACACACGACGTAATCGTCTTACAGATATAATAATGAAACATATTTTTAATCACATAGTCAAGCAGTAAGTTACTTTATTTTTGATTTTTTTTTAAGTGTCATTTTACAGTCGCCTCAGTCACGAAGAATATAATATAATAACAGCAAAAATCGTTTCTCTATTTCCTAGTGAAACGTCCTCGACTTATTATGTACCAGCTATAAAAAAAATTAATTCCCATACAGGACGAGTAGGGGCTAACTAGTAGACAAATGTCGAAACTTAATTTATAAGTGTATGTATAATGTAGCTTTAATAGTGCGTTTAATGATTTCTTTTTTACTTGTTTTTTTAAATTTTCTAATTCGTTGCTTGTTTATGTGAATTATAGGATGCAATAAATAATAAAAGCGTATAATGCAGGTATTGCTGTTTTTATGTCTATTGTCCCCATCAATTAAAAATTTATAAGTTTAACGCAAACACAATAGTGTTTCTTTTCAAGGAGGTTATTAAATTGGACCAAGAATATTCTATTTCATTAAAGAATTAAATGTTTTTAACTCAAAACAAGTTTTTTCTTAAATTAAAAAAGCTATTACAATTTCAAATAAATCATAAATTTAAAAATACGTTTAAGTTTTTAAACCAACCATTTCCTATACTTATTTTAAGCAAATTATAAATTTCTATGAAAACCTAATTTCTGAAAACAAAACAAATGTATTCTTAATAGAAATGCCATAATTTGTTTGAATCAAGAATTTGGGAGTCTTCATACAAAATTTCTTTAATTTTCGGATAACCTAAATGAATTGCAATAAAGAAATATATTCTTAAAAATTAAAACAATATTATGTTTGTTTGAAAACAATTATTTGTTTGCTTATATACAAACATAGCATTTGTTTAACTTGAAACAAATTTATTTATTTTAAGAATTTTTTTTTTATGTGTGTGAGACATTTTCGTGCAACTTTGCACACTTGTATCTTCTAAACTATTGAAGGTAATTGTACCCTTTCGCGGACTTCTTTATGGTAAATTGTGTCCTCTATAAAAATGTTTAGGTGCAACTTGCACCGTTTTAGGGTAATAGTTATTGTCTGGGAACATAATTCTCTTGTACGTAAATTCCAACCTATGTGAACTCTGGGAGCGACGGTTTGACAGTGTGAAAACTCGATAAAACGTAGCAGAAGGGAACATATGTGTCTAAAAAAGAAACATTCTTATCAGTGAAGCGAGACGGGTGTTACAGGTTAATCTACTAGCATAAAATCATCATAGTTTGCAGGTGTCCAGCTAGTACGTTGATTTGTTCTCCCGCTGTGGGAATACGCCTAAAGAAATTAACCAATTTATTTCAATACAAAAATTGTGGCGGTTTCGATGCAGGCATGGCTTACAAGTAAAACAACTCTAGATACCAGGTGTAATATTACATCACTAACAAAGCTACCCTTAGCCGCGGTGGCCACCAAAAGCAACTCGACACACATGGTCGACTAAACCGATAATTTATGTTCAAATTTTAAAATGCGTAAACCAAGTAATAATTTAATAAATCTGATTTATAGAGTTTTATAATAAAAACTATCAGTAATTCCTAGTTTAAGTCATACGATTTCACTGTAATGTTGTCAACATAGAACCAAAGTATGTAAAATAAAAGTTGAGTAAATTTTGAATGTTGAAATTGTATCAAGTCAGGAAATTGTAAAGATTATCAACATTATAAATCTGTTAACATTAGAGAAAGGACTCATGTTAAAGTAAAGTTTATCTTTTTAATGCCTTTTTATAGTCAGTAGCGCATTTGTTTAATATTAATAGAAAAAAGAATAATTGTAGGATCGTTAAATTTTTATTCCATTTGAAACAAGCATCGCCGCCTACTAACAAAACGTCGTAACATCTTAAGATTAGAAAGGGGCATAACGTCGCCTTTAGTAGATTGAGTAAAAAAAGGAAAAGCCAATTGGCAGATTAACTTACTGAGATGGTTCGTGAACTTAACCAATCAGGAAAAAAACGTTTTAGGAAATATAGTTTTTTAAAAACGCGCGTCAATTAATTAGAGTGTACTGAAACAATTTCCAGGGATCATGCGATATTAGTTGTTTATTTAGTCATTGAATGATTTATTTAATCCGACCGTATTCAATCAAAGACTGGCTAAATCTCTGAAAGTTCCACTTTGGCTCTAAAATTGATTGTGCCTAGAGAAAATTTTACATTTACCCGAATTCTCTCAACCGTAAGCTAGCAAAAAATGACAGTCAGTAGACGTGAATCTCAAATTTTCGACCTTTCCTCGCATAATATGCTTGTGAGCGCAATATTATTATTTGAGCTTTGCGAAGATGACTTTTTGTTTTGAAAATATTTTGTGTCAAATAAAGTTCGATGTTTTGAGATTGTGTTGTTTGTTTTGTGTTTCTTACCGTACATCGTTTGGAAAAGAGAACCTAAGCGTTACCAACACAACCTAAATATTTCCTAATGCTTTTTTTCTAAACAAAGCTTAGATTTGAAAAAATAAATAAGTACGGTTATTCACGCCATTAAAGCTTTACAATCAAAACATCGCGTCTCAAGGTTGATGCCAACAATTTGCATTTTGTTAACGATTTGAAAAGATTAGCCCACAATACTCATTTTTGTCCTTCTCTAGAAAACTTTTCTATAAAAGATGTACCTTGCAGTATGCAATAATTTCGAAATAAACTATTAAATATTACTAAAACTATATGGAAAACAACAGTCAGGAGTGTTTGGATTTATAGTTTTTATTACTAATTGTGACGCCGCCCCATTTGCCATGATGTTTGTTCAAGTGCATGGATTTAGGATAACGCGATTGGGTTTGTCCTTAGATATGTCACTGGAAGCTATGTTTTATCAGTGCGTAGCAATTATTAATAATAAACGGTCTCGCTCATTATTTGTTATCACAAAAAATTCTCCATATGTCATTGATGTTGCTGATTCATCATCGTCCAGCGATGAAGAAGTTATGAGCAACAATTCTCAATATTAGTTATTTGTGTTTTTTATTTTTTGTATATGCATTTTTGAAAATCGTAATAAACCTTGTTCATTATATTACGTATGTGTTTGTTTTCAACATCTTCCGATAGTTGCAAGATTTGCGATATCTGTGAATTTTTTTTTGTTATTTTTGCTATCTTTTTTGTCTTCCGTCTTCCATGCGTACCAGATATCCAAACTATCTTAATTGTTGCGTCTCTATACTTTTCAGAATAGATTTTACACTTAATTTTCTTATTTCCTCATTCTTGATTTTGTCTTTTCGTAAAACTCCTTTAACTGCTCTTAGGTACTATTAACTCAAAACCATTATGTTTTATGACAAAAACCTCACATTTATAGTACAAGTTTGCAATTATTTGGATTTTTACAATTTGCTATTTGTATTTAGATAAAATACATTATTTTTTTTAAATAGCAATAATCAACTATTTCTAATATCCTAAATAATTTAGTGTTTATCACGTTGTTACTTATGTTATATGTACAAAAAACATTTTAAACGACACAACTTATTGGATTGGATTTAATTACATTTTTACTTTTAGATTGATAGCACTTCATGAATATGGAGGAGTTGATGTTTAAAGGCTATGACACGGGACGGAGATATTCCAACTATCTTCAATCCTAGAAGAACTCGCACCCCAAGTGTACTCGTTACAGATGAAGGAGTCGCTAATGGAATATTCACTCATACCGATTCTGTCAGTAGCCAACAAGATACTGTTACATCAGCCGAACAAAATGTTGCAACTACGCAACCAAGAGGATTCCGGAGTAGAATTAAGTCATGTTCTAGTTCTTTGTGTTCCAAAAATGCTAGAAAGGTAAGTGTTTCTTTCGTCAATTTTGACTTATATTTCGAGTTTAAATGTAAGTTAAATAGTATTATGCAATTTAAACAAAAACAATGTTATATTAAAAAAACTGCTTAAAAACTTCTTTGAGGGTTGTTAAATATATAACAATGTAAATTTTTGTTTTCAAGTTTTTGTTATTATGTTTTGCAAACTTTCATGAATAGATTTCCGTGTCTAGTTATTTTAAATTAGAGGTTTTTTTAACGTTGACTTTACAACTCTTTTTTGAACGACCTCAGTGTAGTAGATGATCAGTTAATGGAAGTTTTTTGTTGATATATATATATATGTGAAACGTTAGTGCACAACTTTGTTCATAAATGCCGCACCATTGGTGATCATATACATGACTTTATCTATTACAACTTGTCTTGGTACATACAGCAAAGTAATTATTTCATTAAAAATTATACAAACCGGTTCGTGATTGGTTTCATTTAATTCATTAACAGCAACCAAGTAATTGTTAGTTAAAAATATACCGTCCGTTAAGATCGGTAGTTTTATCGATGCCAAACCAGATGTACATATGTACCTAGTGATTACAAACCGCATTCTTGATTTTTTAAAGCAATCCTTTGCATAGTAAAGGGATATATTATGCATATACTGGAAACTACGGTTTTTTATGCGTAAACAACTTTTTTATTTCTAGAATCTCAAAGTTGTTCAGAAGAATATTGCATGATACCATCATTTTACATAAATCTTTATTGAAATTGTTAAACCTAGGGACGTTTTCAACATTAGTTTTTTGTTGATATGAACCGGTGTGCATATGTTTATCTAGTCTTAGTAACGGTGATCTAAAAACAAAATATTAAAAAAATAGTAATTTATTTAACAAGCGTCGAAAGTAAAGCATACCATAACGAACGTTAACGCAACGCGAGATACTTGTAATAAGAGTAACGTACATTATTTTTGTGTTATCTTTTGTAAAATTACATTATTTTTAAAAAAGATTAAGAAAAATTTGAAATCACCAGTATACAGGGTGTATGTGAAATATGGCTACAAACTCAATGAGTCGTTTCCTTGTGGAGTTAAATGAAAAATTTTCATTTAAAGATTTGGTCTAAGGTAACCCAGTTTTGAGATATTTGTAATTAAAGTTTTCTGGCCGACTATCTAAACAAATGGAAATTGTTTGTTGAATGTAACTATGCGGTAAATGATATGTGTAATTGCTGTAAAATTCGTGAAACGTATTGATGTTTTGTGTTAATTATTGTTTTCTTTAATTTTCCATCATCTACAAAATCAATTGTTAATAAAATAATTAAAGCAGATAGTAATGTTTATTTCTGAGCATTATTACTGACCTAGCTTAACAAATTGTTTTTTGTGTACACGATTACGTTTCTCTTTAGTTGTAACCAAAACAAGACTAGATAACCGAGTTCGACAATCTGATTTATTGTAGTCTCGATTTTTTAACGGATTTTTTTAGTTTTCGTGTTGAGGTAGTCGTACTTCATAATTTTTATTATGTACAACAATAATACTGTTTTAATGTACGGTGAGTGTAATTATAACCTCCACACCACACGTAGATTGTGGGTTGAGCAATATCCTAATAGACAATTGCCCTCAATAAACTTTATTTTGGCGTGTGTGCAAGAACTTTAAGAAACTGAAGGTGTTCTTCTTATCTAGAAAGGCCATGGTAGAAAAAGACCACCGCATGTATTAGCAACGGAAGAAGAATAACTCTTTTCAATAAATCAAAACTTTAATACTTGTTTTTCTTCAATGTATGTGCAGATATTGTAAATTATAAAATATCGGACACGATGTAGCACTAGAGAAATAAGCCGCGCAGCTAACGTGTCCCATAGTACACTAAATCGTGTTTTAAAAAAATATTATTTATGCCCTTACCATGTTCAACGAGTCCAACAGTTAACCGACATTGATTTTGAACCGCGACTTGAGATTTGTGAGTAGTTGCAGCAACAAAAAGTTTTTGACCCTGACTTTAGTGCCAAAATATTATATTTAGAGGAGTGTTGTTTTACACGAAATGGATTGCTGAATTTTCACAACACGCATGTTTAGAATGAAGAAGACTCTCATGAAATTTAACAAAACTAACTTTCAGTGCGGTTTTCTATTAATTCTTGTGCGGGTATTTTAAGAAATAGTTTAATTGGACCGTTTATTTTACCAGAAAAACTTGTAGGCGACTTGCACTTTAAAAATAAACTTTTGCGCAAGAATTTGATGACTTGCCTCTTGAAGTTTGCAAAACAATGTAGTTTATGCACGGTAGAGCTCCTCTGCATGTAAGCCGATCCATTTGCGATTTTTTATATATATAATTTTTACGGGGAGCTATGTGAAAGGTAAAAAATAAAAAACTCTTGTAAATGATAGACAATAGCTGCAAAACCAATTTTTGGCAGCTGCAAATGCAATTAGACAGAATGTTCAATTATTTACGCGAGTAATGAACAATTTTTGGCGCCGTTTAGACGTTTGTCTTTTATCCAATAGAGAAGGTATTATCTAGTGTACTTGAAATCAATGTGCAGAATAGCAACTTCATTGAACTAAAGTAACTGAACTACGCGTTATCCGAAAACAGTATCTTGTATTTATTTTTATTTTTGGTGTCAGCAAATCGCTAAGAAGAAATTTGCATTTTTTAAAACAGTTTATTTTTATTTGTGGTGTAAACAACCTAGCAGACTACGTGTTCATAATTTACAATTTTTTTTTTAAATGTATGAATGGACTTTTTTTTTGCTTTTACCTATTTACGCTCTTATTTCACCTGCTAAAATAACAACCCGTTAATCAGATACACCCGGTATAATGTTAGCACTACATTTATTACCAAACTGTCAAATTTGACATTCATATCGTTGTTTTTTGTTCTATTTTAACTAAATTACGAAATTAATTTTTTCACATGTAGCATAATATAACAATTGACTTTGAATACTTAGTTTTATGTGGATTATGTGAACTTTTTTGTTTTGCCGCTCTAAAGTTTTTTTTGTCCATTACGTAAGTACACTAACAAACAAATATTGACCTTTGCAAGATTGACAGCACAAAAACTAATTATTTAACTTATTAATATTAGTATAAATAAACATGAAACGAATTATTCAACTAATTATTGGATGCTTTTTGTACATTGTTTACGCTAAATACGTAACTAACTTATGAAGCAAATAATTTATGGTGATAATTGCTGTAATTTTATAAAAAATACGAACTATAAGATACATACATGTTTTTCAGATACACAGCAAAACATTACATTTTAATCATACTTGAAGCATTTGTGCTCCGACTGATAACTACTAACTTTTGGCTTTTTTTTTAAATTTTGTTGAAGACAACCGCATAATTTTCTATTCAAGAATTTTCTAAACTGAAGTATTGAAATTAAATGCTTTCACTGCATTTTCTGTCAAGAATAAGTAAACAATCAATTAAGTTTACCAATGATTGGATAACCAGCTGTGACAAATATATCAAGAAAGTTTTTATCGTTGTCTTACATTAATACTTTTGATTTAAATATAAAGAAACCTGTTTAAATGCTTGTGCTTACAAATAAAATAGAGATTCACATATTTCAAAGAAATTTCAAACTAGCAACTTTGAAACAAACACTTTTTGTTTCTAGAAAAAACTTATCACCAAATTTTACCGCAAAATATACAGTGGCTTTTACAGCTCAATATATGAACTGTCATATGCTATAACTCTACTATATATGCAAAATAAAATTCGGTTCATATATTAAAGCAAACGTCGAGAACTACTAACATAGCATTAGACACGACGCCAGTACAGAAGAAATACATAACAAAGTAATTGCTAAAATATAAATGTGGGGTAGGGTAGGGTAACTTGGCCAATTCTTTTCATTTTCATTTGTCAATTTTTTTTAAGGAGAAGTTATCAAACCTGGAATTGTGTACTTATTTTTCGGTACACATTTATTACCTCAGGTGACAAAAGTACCAAAAACTAGAAAGAGGTTGTTTGTATAGTAGAACACCGAGGCTTTTGATATCGATTCAGGTTGGAGTTCTTAGAAAAATGCATGTTTCCTAGCTGGGTTTACCTCAGTTCTAAGTAAGTAAGGCAGTTCAGGGCCGGGCTTAAATTCAACTCATAAGAATGGTATATTTTGGCGGAGTAATATTGCACCCTTACAACATTTTTAGAATGTTTTGTGATGCCGTTGCAGTTAATATGTAGTAATAAATTTGAACATACGGAAAGGTATGAATAATTCTATTAGTCATAAATGAATTAGATAGTTCTAACAATAGCATATCTTAAGTATTGCATTTTAAACATGATGAATAATTACGTAAATGGATTTCCAGGGAAAACATAATTACATACGATGTACCTACAGACTGATTGTACATAACAGGTGTAAAATAAAAAAAAATTATACCAATGCATAAATTTTTACAACCGACAATCCTGAATTTAAACTACTGGAATTTTAAAACGCGCGGCTCATAAAATCTAACTAATTTTTAATTTTGGCTGAGATTTGCTACAGAAAAAAAATAACACTTTTGCGCGTCGACAAAGAGCAATTTTATAGTCGTATATCAAAACGACTATTTTCCAACATTGAAAATATTTCTAAATACGTCCCTTAATAATTACCGGGTATTGACGACTTCAGTTGGTTTAACAAGTGATGCGTCATTAGTCAATAGCCTGAGGCGATATCAAAAGCCTCGGTGTTATACTATACCACTGTGCCTCCTCTTGCCAGATTCAAGTCAGGCTTTAGTTGTTGAATGACTGAATCATGGTAATTAACATGAAGCCACAGTTACAAAATTTTCTGTGTAGTTCAAACTTCATAGACAACTTTTTTAAATCATCAGCTATTACTTCAACACTATCGCATTTCCGCTTATAGTTTCAAGTGATGGCTGGTGCTTAATGCTGCAGAAGGATCATTTCAAAATTAAAATTTAAAAAACGCTTACTGTATGACCTTCAAGTTTGTTAGTTTTCAAATGTGTTGTGCATTTATTGATAATTTAAACATATTTGGAATTGTAAATTAATAAAAAATAGTTTTTAGTATTTTTAGAGAATCGTTGACCGAATGACCTAACGGAGAAGCCGCTACGTATAGTTTCTAACGTTTTTGCAAAGAAAAAAATTATCTACTTCTTTTTTTGTAATAGACAAATCCATAAACACAAACGATTTAAACTTGGCAAAACCAGTTATGGTAATAGGCGCCCACAGACATTTTGAGCGACTTCGTATTCTGCCGACCAAATCTGTCAATTGCGATATGTCTGTTAGTAGGTAGACTGTAGACCCGGTCGGTAAAATACACAGTCGTTGAACCAATAAGTCGCTGCAAACCTGTTTACAGTGCGAACAAACGTACACACGCTGTAGTTGGTAATTATCTTGTAAATTTAGGTTACTTTGCGGTAATAATTACTTTATATATGCAGTGGACAAAAAAAGTTGTGAGAGCGATTGTGTTTATAGAAAATTAAACACCCAAATTATGTTAATAAGAATTTTAAAAAGAAAACCATATGACGAATTAGTGTTGTTATTAAAAACCACCGTAATTTAGAAGCAATAATAACCAAAACAAATATTTTAGTTGCCTATAGATAAAACATATCATTAAACTGATGTACTACAAGCAACTGGTCAAAAACTGAACCATTTATTCTAAAGTAATTGTTTTAATCGTTATGTTCATTGCATCTAAATTCACGAGTTAACGACATAAGACAATTCTTTGTCCATTTTGTTCTGGTACGAATGACTGTTGCAAAGTATTTAAGAAATGCCTTAAATACTAGGTATGTCGAAATTCAAATGTATTTGTATGTATGGGTACTTTAAATTGAGTCGTTCACAGATCCGGTCGGCGGTGGTATGTCATTTTCAGTCGGTGGACATAGTTAGTTTACCGCGTCGTATATGGAGCTCTATTAACTTTCATAAAAACATCAAATGTTCGGCAGTGTATGATGTTTTTCAGATGCAACAAACCGGCAAACTTTGCAGTTATATTATAGCAAAAACACCCTAGATTCACAAATGGACAAATGTTTAAATATAGGGTTTTTTGTTTACGGATATTACATGTGTTACATGCCAAAGTTAAAACAATGTCACTGCCTGAAATGAGGTAACATAAACGATGTTGTGCCACTAGCTCAATGGAAACGGGGTGGGTTATAATTTAAAATTCCGTGATAAATTGGTAACGAGATCGACAGAAAATCGAACTAAAACGGTAAAAGACCCAAAAATCGGTAAGGGCGCCAATCAAGGTCATGATGAGGGTAGCTTCCGGACCCCTGATTATCCGAAAGCTCATCTGGTTGGTTACAACCCCGGAACTTACCTTGAGTTGTAACTTTTCTGAAATACACTTAAAAACACAATTACGTATGCGGCAGCTGAATGAATAAAAGCTCTTTACATTTAACAATTTAACATTTATTGATTGAATATAAAAAAAAAACAAGTAATAAAGAGAATTAAACAAATTTGAATAAAAATAATGAAATAATCTTAAGCAAAACCAACAAAAATGAACAATCTAAACACAAAAATTAAAATGTATAAAAAGAAAATACTACTATAATAGCGTTAACTCGACGTTTTCAAATAAAACAAAACACAAATAAATTTCAAGACCTTGACCGCATAAATAACAAACAATTCGATTAAACTAAAAATACAAGTTATAAAATATATGTCCGAACTTGTTTCGAACTAAACGTACAAACAAATTATACTTTACAAATCGTTACAAATCGTTTTATATGGAATACGATTTACTTCTATATACGCACAAAACCAAAAAAAAAAACTAATCCAATTTAACTTCACGTAAACACCTTTTAAGTGTTACTCGAAATAATTAAATTTAACGTTAGTCGTAATTCAATCGGCTCAAATTCAAAGCTTTTACTGCATTGCAATCGCGGTTAACTTCACGATAATAACCAAAATCGATAAATACCTTTATTTAATTGTAGATACCAGGTGAACTGTGGATTACAGTGGTTTCCGGAAGCTACGTTAGATTGAACTCGGCCGCTCTAGGAGTACCGTAGTTGGAAACGGGCTCGATGGAATCCCCAAACAATAGAACACCGACGGAAGACTTATTTCACAATTTAATTGATAACCGCACAACGGCGAAATTAGGATTTCTTTTTCACACAATACCTCAACATTAAATCCCACAAACGAGACTGTTTATTTTTGGAAACCGTGAAGTCTATATAAACCGTACATTACGAAATTTGAAAAATTAACATTTTCACCACAACACTTAATTTTCACGATTTCCACTTCCGCGGCATTACCTAACGATAGGGTAGTAAAACACCCTCACCACTCAACTACATCTCCGTATCCGGATTTTCTTAAATGCGACCAACGATCGATTGATCCCCAAAGACCAAACTTTACCATTTTTAAAACTTCGTCTTCCCACCTAATTTCCTCAACTTGCGCGGTAACATCTACGTAAAAGATAGAGCATTAAACAAACGAACTTAACAAAGATGAGAACTATATTTAGCCACGTGAATTCTATCACGTAGACCTTCGACCGAAACATTTCTCATCAAGAATGCTTAGCTTGCTTATTTGCAGGTGACTGATAATAGCGCTTAATAAAATAGCCCAACATAAACAAAGTATAACTACCACGAAAAATGGATCAAATTACATTCCAAAAGGAAGTCGTAAATTATACAGAATTGTTATTTTACTGAGATAAACAAGTAAAATACTAAATCAAAATCAAAACCACGGAACTTTATGCATTCAAAAGAAAATACCAGTAATGATTGAAAACAACTTGAAATACCAATAAACTTAAATCACACGCAATACAATAACGAGCAAAACGTTCCTGATGCTAATCATGAACTAATCAATCAAAGAAAACAAAAAAAAAAACAAAATTCAGCCAGCAGAATCTATTTACGGGGTCTGTCATAAAAAGATAACTGCCGCAATCCCCAAACGCAGGTTACACCTCCCCTACTCAAAGAGGGATTTCTCAAATCACTCTCTGAGAAACCACCAAAACAACAAAAAAAAATGAAACGATAACTAAGCCTATGGTTCTCGCGATCTCGCAATCATCGAGAACCCCTAACGGAACGAAAACTAAACGATAAAAGAAGGGTAGCATATGTTTGGATTCGACACAGATCACTCGATGCTGCACAATAGAAGAGGGCGCGCTGCGCTTCACGAGATCCGCGCATTGCGTTTTTCCCACAACTAATGCCCTCACCGAGCGATGGCACCTAGCCACAAACACTACAGAAATAAAGATAAGGACAGACAAGATAGCAGAAGAAAGAAAAATGGAAATGACAGAACCGTTGTTTAGTCGCCTCTTACGACAAGTGGTGTCCCCACTGTAGAGAAATATTCTTAGTCCGTCTCTACACGGAACCCAAAAACGAAACTACCTAACCTAACAACAAAACAAAAACAAAAGAAAAATATTCAAACGGTAAAACCTATTTATCCCCAGTCGGGTTTAATTTTAAGTCCTTGGCGTTCCATATGCCTTTAGATGCTCCCGTGTCATCAGACAACTCATAGGTCTGATACGAAACTTTCCGTTTTACGTAAAACGGACCGATAAACTTAGGTGCCAGTTTGGCCGAGAAATATCGAGATGCATCTGAAAGAACATAATTCCTTCGCCATACTGTGTCTCCCACCTCAAAAGGTGCTGGACGACGACGTAAATCGTAATAATGTTTAGCGCGGACATAAGCGGCATTCAAGCGATTCTTAATGTCGACGTAAACTTCTCTAAAAGCTGGGCCTCTTTCGGCCAAAAAGGTACGATCTGCAAAAGCTAGATCGTCGATAGTGTCGGAATCGGTAGTTTTTCCATGACGTGATCCGTCGAGACAGATTTCACGTCCAAAATTAGCGAAAAACGGCGTTAAGCCGGTGACTTCATGTACAGCGGTACGAATAGCACATGCTACTTTAGTAAGATACTTATCCCAATGTCGATGGTTGTCTTCGATATATGACGATAGCATTGTCTTCATGACTCTGTTGACTCTTTCAGTTGGATTCGCTTGTGGATGATAATTAGCGTTAAAAATAATTTTAGACTTATATGACGAAACCATTTTCTTGAACTCTGCACTACGAAACTGTGTGCCGTTATCACACAAAAGATATTGAAGAACTCCAAACATTAAAAAGACATCTTCTTCAAGACGTTTAGTAACTGCTGCTGCAGTAGCGGAACGTAACGGGAAAAATAACACAAATTTAGAAAAATAATCGGCAACTACAAGGATATATGAATAACCACTCTTAGATCGCGGTAGCGGTCCAACAAGATCGGTAGAAATCAACTGCCAAGGTTTGTCCACAACAGGATGACGGGTCATAAGGCCAGCAGGACGTTTCTGTTCTGGCTTATGCGTGATACAAACTTTACAACCATTGATGTAACGAATAACGTCAGCCTTCATCTTAGGCCAGTAATAAAGCGGAACAATTCGTTCGAGAGTCTTAAAAATACCAAGGTGTCCAGCGGTAGGCTCATCGTGAAACTTTGACAATATTTCGAGTCGTTTAGACTTAGGCACAACTTCTCTCCAATTGTCATTCTCAGAACGAAGATCGGGATAGTCTACGGTAACATCCTTAAATAGCTTTCCGTTACTAATTTTCCACTGTGGAAAAGCGTTAGGTTTTGAACGTACACGTTCCATAAGTTTCGTTAACCATTTGTCCGAAGACTTAGGTTCGGTAGTGTCACAATCGGTAGTAATATTGTCGATAGCTGGTACTGAACGAGATAATGCGTCAGGTACGACATGATCCTTTCCTTTACGATGAATGATCGTAAAATCAAATTGCTGCAGTCTAACAGCCCATCGTGCTAGACGACCGGTAGGTTCCTTTAAATTATGTAACCAGACTAATGATGCGTGATCGGTAACTACAGTGAAAGTTGTTCCTTCAAGGTAGGGGCGTAATTTTTCAATAGACCAAAGGACAGCCAAACACTCCTTTTCGGTAGTGGAATACTTGCGTTCACATTTTGTGAGCGACCTACTATTATAACAAATAACACGTTCTTCACCGTCGATAAACTGTGTAAGAACTGAACCAAGACCAAAATCAGAAGCGTCAGTTTGAACTGTAAACGGAACATTAAAATCAGGGCAAGACAAAATAGGTGCGGAAACTAAACAATTCTTAATAATCTGAAAGGCTTCATCACAATCACTAGTCCAATTAAAGCTGGAATTCTTCTTTAACAGAGACGTCAATGGAGCGATAATTGTCGAAAAATTCGGTACAAATCGGCGATACCACGAGGCCATGCCTATAATTCTTCTAACTTCAGCGACACCAGTGGGAACTGGAATACGCAAAATTGCATCAACCTTTTTTGGGTCAACCGACAAACCAGTAGAATTGACGATAAAACCAAGATACTTAAGCTCAGGTTTACAAAAATGACACTTGTCTTTACTTAACATCAAATTAGCTTCTCTAAGGCGACGAAGAACTTCAGTTAACACTTCCATGTGTTTCTCGAAGGAAGGAGCGCAAATAATGACGTCATCTAAATAAACAAAAACGTAAGGTTCTAATTCGGGACCTAAAACTCGATCAATCAACCTTTGCCAAGAAGCTGGTGCGTTAGCTAAACCAAACGGTAAACGCGTGAATTGGAATAACCCACGGTTCGGAACTGTAAAAGCGGTATACTGCTTAGACTCTTCGCTTAAAGGAATCTGCCAATAAGCGGACTTAATGTCGAGAGATGAAATAAACTTTGCGTCACGAAGACGATCCAAAATAGACGAAACGTAAGGTAAAGGATAAGCGTCCTTTTCGGTAACTTTGTTGACTTTTCTAAAGTCCACGCAAAAACGATAAGAGTTGTCCTTCTTCTTCACCAATAAGATCGGGCTCGACCAAGCGCTGTTGGATTTTTCTACAACGCCTAACTTCAACATTTTCTCTAACTCCAGATCGATTTGTTTCTGGATACACGGCGAAACTCGGTAATATCGTTGCTTAATTGGTTCGGAAGTAGTTTTGATCTGATGTTCGATCAAGTTGGTACATCCAAAATTTTCATTCGAAGAAGAAAAATGATTACTAACTAAATTGTCTAACTGATTGAGCTGTTCTGAAGAAAGATCGAGACGAGACTTAATAACGGAATCTTTATCTTCCAATTGTGAAATGGTGTCCATATTTTCGAAACGCCATTCACCTTTTCTAAGATCAGGAACGATACCTGCTTGTTTCCAAAAATCAACACCTAAAATTAAATTATGCGGAACGTCAGGAACAACTAAAACTTCTAAAACAACAATTTTTCCTTTAAGTTCGATCGGGACGAGAAGTGAACCTAAACTTTGTACTGATTTACCATTAACTACAATACAATTAACTTTAACTGACTTATTTAACTTCAAACCTAACTGACTAAAAATTTCCCAACCCTTAGAACCAACAATAGTGCGAGAAGCGCCACTATCTAATAAACTTAAAATTTCGTGACCAAAAACTTTAACGTAGACAAAAGGTCTTTCGTCAGACTCAGCAGACTCGAAAACATAATTTAACACAACTTTATTCTTAACAAAACTCTTATTCTTCGAAGAATGTAGACTATTAAAATAGACAGCCGATTTAACTTTGACCTCTGGCGTCACTAAACGGCTTCTTAGTACGTCCTTTACTCGTTTCCCGAACACTTAGAACAAGTGCGGACCGTAACGTTAGATTTTCCACAACGATAACAAAATAAACCTTTCTTAGGTTCTTTGCAAGAAGCAGCTCGATGGTTTGGCTTCCTACAATTCCAACATAATTGCGGACTACTTCGATTAGAAGAAGCAGGCGCATTAACGATAGCTAACCTTCGTGAAGAAGGTGCGATACTAGAAGACGGTAATCGTAAATTTTGTCTAACAGGTGGTGTAGATTTTTCACCACTACTAACGTTATTCGAAGAACGAGAAACTACAATGTCCTTAACTTGAGATGTTACATAAGCGAGATCAGGCTCCATGTCCTGCTTTCTACAAGATGGAGGCGTGTAAGCTTCAATAGCTTGCATGCGGTCCTCGATAATACGACCAAATTTAATTAACTCCTCAATTGAAGTAACTGACGACAAACCAAGCTGAGTTTGATAAACGGGAGAAATATTTCTTAATAAAATCTTTAACTGCTTTTCTTCAGAAAAAGGCTCATCGAGACGTGAAAACATGTTGCGAATAATTGCAACGTAAATACCCATAGGCTCATCATTAGCTTGAGTACGACGCTTAATTTCTTCAATAAGTCGTTCGTCATAATCGGTAGGCTGAAATTGTTCACGTAAAAACTTAACTAAGTCTTCCCAAGAATTAACTGAATTACGAATAGATCTAACAAAAATCAATGCATGACCTGTAAAAAGATCAGTACACTCCAAAAATAACTGATGACTTGAAACGTTACGCGATAATTGAAGTTCGGCAACTCGTTCTAAAAATGCATTCAACGAAATTGACTTTGCATCACCAGAAAACTTTAAGTTCCATTTCGAAACTGAAACACTCTTAACATGACTAACAAAATTTGGACTAACAGCAGAAGACGTCGGTAAAGCGGTATCAACTACTAAAGAAGGCTGAACGATAGGTTCGATGACTTCATCGGCGGAAGTAGACGGATTAGAAACAACAATTTGTTTATCCAAAAGTTCATACTGCGAAATTAAAACAACTAAATCTTTTAAAAACTCATCTTTAACTTGAGAATCGTCACCTTGAACAGGAATGGAATTGCCAATACGGTTTAACAAATATTTAATTTTGGTTTCAATAGTAGAAGAAATTTTTGTAGTTGGAGTAATTTTTAATGAATCTATTAATTTTCTAAGTTCATTGATACCTTCTCGAATCGCTAATTTATCTGCATTAAAATCGAAAGGATACGCAGGACGAGATATTTTGCCGGTAGCTTCTTCAATAAGAAAATTCTTGAGTAAACCTCGTAATACGACAACACCTAAAGATGCATCACTACCTCTAATCAAAATTTCATAACGTAATTCGTTATGCGATAAACGATCGACAATCAATTTGTAACCCATTTTAAAATGAAATTACAAAACGGTAAAACTTTCCAAAAATCACGAAACTTAACAGACAAACTAAAATTCGAAAAAGGCCACACGATGGAGACGCCAAATATTTATGTTACATGCCAAAGTTAAAACAATGTCACTGCCTGAAATGAGGTAACATAAACGATGTTGTGCCACTAGCTCAATGGAAACGGGGTGGGTTATAATTTAAAATTCCGTGATAAATTGGTAACGAGATCGACAGAAAATCGAACTAAAACGGTAAAAGACTCAAAAATCGGTAAGGGCGCCAATCAAGGTCATGATGAGGGTAGCTTCCGGACCCCTGATTATCCGAAAGCTCATCTGGTTGGTTACAACCCCGGAACTTACCTTGAGTTGTAACTTTTCTGAAATACACTTAAAAACAAAAATTACGTATGCGGCAGCTGAATGAATAAACGCTCTTTACATTTAACAATTTAACATTTATTGATTGAATATATAAAAAAAACAAGTAATAAAGAGAATTAAACAAATTTGAATAAAAATAATGAAATAATCTTAAGCAAAACCAACAAAAATGAACAATCTAAACACAAAAATTAAAATGTATAAAAAGAAAATACTACTATAATAGCGTTAACTCGACGTTTTCAAATAAAACAAAACACAAATAAATTTCAAGGCCTTGACCGCATAAATAACAAACAATTCGATTAAACTAAAAATACAAGTTATAAAATATATGTCCGAACTTGTTTCGAACTAAACGTACAAACAAATTATACTTTACAAATCGTTACATTATCTTTTATATGGAATACGATTTACTTCTATATACGCACAAAACCAAAAAAAAAACTAATCCAATTTAACTTCACGTAAACACCTTTTAAGTGTTACTCGAAATAATTAAATTTAACGTTAGTCGTAATTCAATCGGCTCAAATTCAAAGCTTTTACTGCATTACAATCGCGGTTCACTTCACGATAATAACCAAAATCGATAAATACCTTTATTTAATTGTAGATACCAGGTGAACTGTGGATTACAGTGGTTTCCGGAAGCTACGTTAGATTGAACTCGGCCGCTCTAGGAGTACCGTAGTTGGAAACGGGCTCGATGGAATCCCCAAACAATAGAACACCGACGGAAGACTTATTTCACAATTTAATTGATAACCGCACAACGGCGAAATTAGGATTTCTTTTTCACACAATACCTCAACATTAAATCCCACAAACGAGACTGTTTATTTTTGGAAACCGTGAAGTCTATATAAACCGTACATTACGAAATTTGAAAAATTAACATTTTCACCACAACACTTAATTTTCACGATTTCCACTTCCGCGGCATTACCTAACGATAGGGTAGTAAAACACCCTCACCACTCAACTACATCTCCGTATCCGGATTTTCTTAATTGCGACCAACGATCGATTGATCCCCAAAGACCAAACTTTACCATTTTTAAAACTTCGTCTTCCCACCTAATTTCCTCAACTTGCGCGGTAACATCTACGTAAAAGATAGAGCATTAAACAAACGAACTTAACAAAGATGAGAACTATATTTAGCCACGTGAATTCTATCACGTAGACCTTCGACCGAAACATTTCTCATCAAGAATGCTTAGCTTGCTTATTTGCAGGTGACTGATAATAGCGCTTAATAAAATAGCCCAACATAAACAAAGTATAACTACCACGAAAAATGGATCAAATTACATTCCAAAAGGAAGTCGTAAATTATACAGAATTGTTATTTTACTGAGATAAACAAGTAAAATACTAAATCAAAATCAAAACCACGGAACTTTATGCATTCAAAAGAAAATACCAGTAATGATTGAAAACAACTTGAAATACCAATAAACTTAAATCACACGCAATACAATAACGAGCAAAACGTTCCTGATGCTAATCATGAACTAATCAATCAAAGAAAACAAAAAAAAAACAAAATTCAGCCAGCAGAATCTATTTACGGGGTCTGTCATAAAAAGATAACTGCCGCAATCCCCAAACGCAGGTTACACATGCTTATCAATGAAACATAGGAATACTTATTTTTATGTGATAATTTGAACAAGTATTATATAAATGTACTAGCACATCAAAGCACAATCACCTACACTGTTTACACTTGTGTGTTGCGGACTGCATAAAAAACCGTATAAAAAAATGGTAAAACATTTTAGGCATTTAGACTGTAAATTTAATGTGTCTCTATAGGTGTTTCATGTACCAATTCGTCTCTGTAACTTCATTACAACTTAACTTATATTAAAATTGTAAAATATCAGCAAATTTATTATAATTGTTTAAAAAAAAATTTGTGTTATCCTAAACAATAACACAGCTAAAGGTTTTACATATGTTAGTAATAATAAATCTGACACAATTGACAGAAGACGAAAAATTCATTATTAGAGTCAACTTCTAGTTATAAATTTCTACTACACTTTACCGACCTAGTGTGGAAAAGTAACTATTTCGGCCGATTATGCTGTCTGTAAAATACACCAAAACGGAAGGAAGCACAAACATAAATGTTAAACAATTTTTTTTCCAGAACAAAATTTGCAGTAGGAACAAAATATCATAAATCTATTTGAATAAAACGTACTTTACAACACAGTTATACAACCACTTTTGTTAGTTTCGTAGATAACATAAATAAATAAAACCAGATAATTTATAAAAAAAGAAAGGAACCATTTTAAATATTGTTTATATATTAAACTTTTTATTTCAACTGTAGGAAAAAATCACACTTTACTAAATTTATTAAAAAGTCCTGCCTAGTTCGCTTTTTTGCGAACTTTTTTTTACAACAAACTAAATCATTTAACAATGTAAACAAATTTTATATATCTACAAAATTCATCAAAGATAATTTGTAATATGTACAGTGCTCATGCAGTAAACCATGATGATACAACTTCATGTATTTGTTATCATTTAGCATCGATTGTTATCTTCTACCAATGCCTCTACTGTATTAAAATACGGGAGAATGTTTATATAAACTAAATGTTTCGAAGTATACTTTAATGTTGGAACATTTGTGTATTAGAATTTGGAATAAAGCTATCTATGTAACGGTAACTGAATGATTTAAATAGTGCGTTTAAAAACATTATTCATATAAATAATTTAACTTCTGTACATACAGTATATTCAAGTTAAATAAAAAAAGCAATAAAAGTAAATATAATAGTTTACCAAGTAAATTCAATCAAACAGAAAGTTTTCAAATAAACATAAAAAATGGTAAAGTTTATATAAAAGTGTCAAATAACTTTTGCACAATTTAATTTGTTTGTCACAAGTTTCTATAAATTCTACCAATTTTTCTGTATAATACGAATTTTATATTACTAAATTAAGTAAGTACATAAATTCCATAAAAAATGTATAAGATAAAATTCTTAACATATTAAATGTATTATTTATAGATAAGAAAGATAGTATAATCACATAGAAGTATAATTATAATATTTATTTGTTTCCAATATTCTTATATAATAAAACAAAAACAAATTGATTTACCATTTAAATTAATAATAAAACGAAAGGAAAATGTTTAAAAAACAAAAGTACTTTTTTTGTAATATTTTATAAAAATAATTTAAAAAAATTACCATTTGTTTCACAATTTTCTATTTTGGATATAGTGTCGTCCATTTCATACAAGCTGAGCTTTTGTCACATGTTGCAGAAGAAATCTTTAGAGTCTAAGATAAACTGATTGATTACGTTTTGCAATCCCGGCAAAACTGGTTTCTAAATAACCGGTAAAGAAAAACTAGAATTTTGATTAATATTAAAAAGATGTATAATTATTTTAATAGATTAATTAAGTGTTTTGAAAAAAAAATTGATGATTTGTTGATCATCATGTGTTCTGCTACTGTCGGTTTAGCAAATTGGTTAAGAAGACTACATCTTTGGTGTTTTTGAATTCAAATTTCTACATTTCTACCCGTTTCTTTCAATATATGTATGACCACTAAAACTAGGAATGCTATAAATGTCGTCGAACTAAAAAGGAATAATGTCCTTCACCGGATTTAAAAATTGGTTCAATTTAGGAAGAGTAGACATCCGAGCAATAATATTTCGACAAAAGTTTCGCAGTACCATTTATAGTACCTTTAACATAGGATAGATATGCAATTATAGACAACGATTGAGACTTAGATTCCGATCTTACTCTTGGTTTGGTGGAAGTAAATTTTAAAATAAGTTTTGTAAAACTTCTTTACTGTAATTTCCGACTAAAACTTCAGTTAGATGATTTAATTCTTTTTGAAGATTTTAGGGTTGACTTAAAGAAACAGCTCTGTGCACTAAAAAAAATAATATGAAAACACTTTCTTCTTCAGTGACATTTACTACTCTGAAGATGCAAGCTGCAATGTCTTGCGAAACGCCAGTTTGTTTGGGTTCACAAACGACAATACGGTAGAGGCCAAGTTCTACTTCTTGTTTTGGCTTTCAAGAAGAGCCTAGGACCAAGCCTAAGTCTGGGTGTTTAACTACGACGCGGTCTAAGCCAAAAGTTGCTTATAATCATAAAAAAAATTAATACAAACAGTTTTTCAGAAGGGTGATGATAAGACAACCAAATGCATGCTGTTATATCTTTTTTACAAAACTAAAAATGCATGTATAGCAATAAGCAACAAACTTTTTATACTACAGTTTATAATTTAAAGTAAGCTTGGAATAAGTTTCCACAGATAAGCAAAATTTATCGATTTTTATAAAAATAAAATTATTACAATTATTTTATATTTTGTTTGTAATTTTTTTATAAATAAGGATGTAGTGAGTTATATAATTACTACAACGGATTCAGTCTATGCGAGCTAATGATAAGTTATTGATGCAAACAATACCAATTTTATACTTAACTTTTTGTTTTACAACTCTGCAGATTGGTACTAATTTGATTTTGGTTATTGCAGTTCCGTTATGTATGTATATAGTCTCCAGTCTACGTTTTCCTTAGAAACCATATTTGTACTGTTTTGAGCATCGCAGACGTCTTTCTACGGTGAGGCTTGTAGATGCATTGTGCAATTTGAGCTGTTTCATGTCTATTAGTAGATTTAACGTTTCATATTTATTCATCTCTGAGTTGTTGGCGGCGTAAAGTTTGTAATTTGTAGCTTTTTCTTTGAATAATTTTTGTAAAAAGATGCAAACGTCGGCTCTTGGGTCTACCTTGAATTCTATTTTCGTGTTTAGGTCCATTACGAAAGCTACTGATCTATTCGTTTTCCGTTTTGTTTTATGCTTTGCATTGGAGTCGACATTTTTTTGCTTTTTCTTTAAATTTGTCGTAGTTTTTATGCTTGGATCGACTTTGTGTTTCTGCGTGCTTTGGTGCCTGGATCGATGTTCTGCTTCGTAACTGAGTCTTATTAGACTACCTAGTCGACTCAAATTTTTATTGTATTGTCAAGTGTGGCAACTGAGGTTTCGTGTGACTGAATTGTTGTTGTGCTTAATATTACGCCGGCCACATCTGCAAGGTTTTTTCCTTTTCGTGTAACCAGTATTGCTCGGATGTTTGACGGTAGACGGCTAGATCAAAACGATTTCAGTAATGTATCTGATACTGCTTGTAGATGCTGCAATGGCTTAAGAAACTGGAAAGGTACACGATTTCTTAGTATTTCTGGTCCCAGCAGCTGTTTCGTCTTTTGTTGAAAACGTTTAATTTGCATCCTATCAAATTTAACGTTTTTTTGAGATTTTTTTTGTAATCAATTAGTTCATACTAATTGAATGCTAAAAATTTAGTTTTATAGTAGTTTAGATTTTTTATGGCTTAATTAGTTTGTTTAACCGTGCACAAGTTGTCTTAAATAATAGTGCCAATTGACCACTACAAAATTTAGTCAATTTTTTAAATAGAACACCCAGTATATTTTGTTTTGTTTTATACAGCACTACTAGTTTGATTAACTTATATTAGCATTTATTATCTTTTATAATGAACACCTTTTATGGTAGCTATTACAACTGTATATTAATATACATCCATACCTGTATCAAGTTTGGTTTGGGATGGTATCAACAATCTTAAAATAAGAAAATTTTGCAACTATTTAATCCGATTGTTTACATCAATGGTTTTGCACACTTTAAGACATACTATAGTATTTTGCCATTCAAATAAAAATGTATTTTGCATTTTTCAAAGATTAAAACAATAGCACTTGCATAAACAAATTAAAACATGGCATTGTGTTTTGTTTAACAAATACAATTATTTTTAAGAAATATTAGTTTAATACACAGGTGGGTGTTTACTGTGTCTACTTCATCAGATAAATTTGATCAAGGTATTGTCTAACGTTGATTACGTAGTGTGGAAAGACACCATCGTGTTGAAATCACATTACTCGAATTCTCTCTAATTTATTATTTGCTAAAAGTAGGTACTTGTAAATCATTTTCCAAAAACTGTAAATATCTTTGCCCAGTAAGACTTCCATCAAAGAAAAAACACCAATCGCATTACAATTTAATATACCACCCCACGCATTAACTGGCCATTCGTGCTGGTGATCAACCACTCTTAAGTGAAAAATTGAATTTTGTCAAGAAAATTGAATTGTTGATTAATTTTATTAGTTACCCATTGACTGAAAGATTCGCGGGTTTCAAAATCTATTTTACTTAAAACTTGATGTTGTTTGATGTGATAAGGATGGAAATTGTTTTTCTCAATAAAACTGTGTTTCTATTTATGTCTATACTTTTGCTTATCTGTCTAGTACTATATTGTAGATTTTTTTATTAAGGATGCAACGACTTGCTTGGAATAACAGACACTTCCATAATTTATAAATTTTTCAGTCACATTCCTAAACAATGTTTTCTGAGGTTGTTTTTTTTCTGAGTATTGTTCAAGATACAATCGGCTAGTAAAGTATTGTTATGAGCTTACCCATAAATAAAGATCATATCCACCATTTTATCTCTCGAAAAGAGCATTTTATAGAAAACGTTGTAAACTATTACGCAAAAACACAAAACTTACTAGCAATAGACTAATATTCTTATAACCAAACAAATGTTAAAACAGTAGATACTGCAGTGTATCTTTATTATGAGCAACCAGCTTACCTGATTTTTTAATTTCAATTTTTATATCGTACTAGTTTTTTATCTTAGAATATTTTCACATAAAAGCGTCAATTTCACAAGAATGGTTTATTTTACGACTATACAACATATTATCACTTAGTATTTACATTCTACATGGAATCTAAATACCAAAAAAATGTACATATACGTTTAAAAAACTGGGAAAAATTACATTTCGCGTAAATTAATGAATCTATGTAGTTTTACAATATTTTTGAAAAATTTAATATTTATTAATAATTTTTGGTACAAAACAGATTCAAAAATTTTATGAGAGCTCTGGCATCGGGGCTTCAAAGGGGACTTTATTTTAGCATTAAAGTGATAATATCTTTAGAATGGTTAGTGATAGAGCAATACAAGGTTATACATTTTTAATTCTAAATGGTACAGAAAATCTAAAAATTCAAAAAAATACAAGGTGTTCTATTTAAAAAAACATAATTTTGGGTTGATTATGTATTACCATACCATTTCGTCGCGATGTACCTAATAGTTAAGAAGTAATCCTTCGATTACACTGTAAACACCCACCCTGTGTACCTACATATTAAACATAATGTAATATATTAAATGGGATTTTGTGTAATTAGATTTAAAATTATTATATAATTCTTATTAATTTTCTACCAGTCCTTCAATTACATTATTTATTGCTGAAATTCTGCTAATCGATGATTTAATTAAATAGTTTTTTGAAATTGTTGTTTTGTATTTTTATTTGTATATTCAATATTTTAAAAAATAATAAATAAATTTGACTAGTATTACTTCTTCTATTGTATTAGCAGTTGTAATTTAAGGTAGGATATTTGCAATTTAAAATTTGTTTGCGCAATGTTTCTACGCTCCCAAATAAAACTAATCAATTAAATGTTTGGCGTATGCTTTACCTTGAATTTACGTATTCATTAATCAAAGTATGTAAAATGAAATAACTGAGTATACATTATTAAAGATAAAATTTGTTGCTAGATTTTTTAATATTTGTAAAAATATATATAATTTTGATGAGCAAATAAAAATACTATTAAAGCTTCGGGTAATTTACTATTTGGTTTTAATAACGATTTTAAACGCTTTGAACATATCACATATAACAAAACTAAAAACAATTGTATATTTTTAATCTAGGAAACAAAATTACAAAAAAATTAGTTTAATATACATAGTTTAATTTAATAAACAGCGAATGTAGAGAAAGGCATTATTTTTATTAGATAACATTTAAAACACAACAGTGTAAGATTTAGTAATATAGTACTTCTAACGGTAATAATATATTTTTTGAATAAACTTTTTATACATACAACTACAAAATTCTCAAATAAAAGCTTTTTTTCGAATTTTTAATTCAACAAACTTCCTTATTAGTTTAAAAACGTCGTTACTAAACTCGCACTCAATTCCCATTATAGGCAGGTCTGATAATCATGCTTGAGTGCTAGTTGTCGAAAATAGTTTTTATTTTTTTTCAGTTTGGAAAAACTGCGTTCCCCCTAGGGGAAATTTTATAAATATTATATAAAAAACTGAAGTAGATAATTATTATGATATGCTCTAGTTGAACAAATCTCTGTTCTAAAGAATTAACAGCAACGTCAAATATATGTATATATGGTAAAAAATCAATCTTATATTGCTCCTTAGCATCTATTAGTTGATTTAAAATTATTTTCTATATCCATTTCGGATGCCATTTCGCCAACATTGACAAGAATACAATTAAAATAATTGTCTGATCTTGAATTTGTAAAAAACTATTTGACGTTTTCCAAAGAATGTTCATTTTACCATTAGATCAATAGAATGATTACCATATGGTATAAAAAATGCACGAGAATTCTAATTTATTATCCTTTTTTGCAAACCTGAATGTTCTCCCTTCGTATTGGCATCATTATCGTACCCTGGACTCCTCATATGTGCCAAAGGTAATCTTAATTTTTCTAACTCTTAAAGTACATCAAGAATCTGTTGGCTTGTAGATCTTTCGATCGGATAAAATCCCAAATAATGTTTTTGAATGCTGACGGCGCCTTCTGGCGTAATCAATATACAGGGTGTCCCACGAAGTACTGTACATACTGAAATGGTATGTTCCTTAGGTCAATTTAAGTAGAAAACGTCCTATAAACATAGGTCCAATTTGCCATAGTTACACAGATACAAGCGTTTAAAGTTTATAACTGATTACACATTTTTTGAAAATTATTATTATTCAAAACAGAAAATCGAACTACAAAACAAACATAAAAAAAACAAACAAAAAAAATTACATCAAATGCTCAAAATGACCTCCTTTGGCATTAATACAACGACGGCTGCGATCTAAAATGGACCGAGTAGCCGCTCGAAGCACCTGCTGGTTGTTCTGTGTTTGTTGACACACATCCAGGATACGCTGTATTAGTTCAGCTCTGGTATTAACTTTTACCTCGTCTACTAAACTTTTCACATGACCTCACAGATAGAAGTCCAAAGGCGTGAGATCGGGCGATCTCGGTGGCCAAGCATGCGGGCCTCCACGCCCAATCCACTTATTGGGGTAAGCAACATTTAGATATTCGGTCACATGCCGACTAAAATGTGGAGGAGCTCCATCATGTTGCAGAAACATTTGTTGTCTTGTTAGTAAAGGTACTTCTTCTAAAATCGGTAGCAATCCATTCCGCAAAAAGTTAGCATATGCATCTCCTGTCAGACGTTTCTCAAAGAAAAAAGGTCCAATAAGTTGATCGTCAATCATGCCACACCATACGTTAACAGAAAACCTGCGCTGAAAGTTAGTTTCTGTTGTGCCATGTGGATTTTGATGTGACCACAAATGAGAATTACGTGTATTGTTCACTCCATCTCTAGTAAATTGCGCCTTGTCGCTAAATAAAATGAATGGAACTAATTGTGGATTTACCTGTAGCCAGTGGCAGAAATTCAACCGGGCAGCAAAATCTCCAGGTTCCAGATGCTGAACCTGTTGTATGTGATAGGGATACAAAAGCCCATCATGTAGTGTTCGCCATACTGACATACGGGGGAGTCCTGTTCGAGAAGAAATTCTTCTAGTACTCAACCCTGGACTCCGATCAACCATCTGTAGACTGTTTTCCTGCTCATTCACATTTAATTGCACAGGACGGTCAGATCTTGTTGAAACTGATGGAAATAAACCATGAGTCCGTACATGTTGTACACAGAAGAAAAGGTTTGGTGATTTGGCACCCTCCTGTTGGGAAATCTTCGTTCATATTCCCTAACGGCAGATCTCGCATTTCCATCACAAAATCCATAAATGGAAATGATATCAGCATACTCTTCGGTAGAAAAATGAGAAGGCATTTTGCATTTAAATTACACTTCATTTAATAAAATCGACTGTGACATTAGTAGAAAAGAAAGCAATAAATAGCATATTGTTCGGCTTTTGTTTCCCAGTTGACTAAGAATAATTAATTTTCCAAAAATGTGTGATCAGTTATAAACTTTGAACGCTTGTATCTGTGTAACTATGGCAAATTGGACCTATGTTTATAAGACGTTTTCTACTTAAATTGACCTGAAGAACATACCATTTCAGTATGTACAGTACCTCGTGGGACACCCGTATATATATCTCACAATAAAAGTCATTTGCTCGGTTTTACTTAAATCAGGCGTGCAGTCTAGTATAACTGAGCAATATTTTGCTTTCTTTACTTCTTCTATTATGCGACCTTTGATATTATCTGCAATTGGATGAATTACCTCATTTTGAATGGTTTTACTTAAATGTGTAGTTTTTTCATCGTTATTTGAAATCCTTCGTACACGCTCTTCTATAACTAGATCAAACTCGGCTAACAGTTGATCCAGTTTTAAAAAGTTCCCATTATCGTGTTTGTAAAGTGTTTCATTTGTCGCTCTAAATACTAAGCAGTTCTCTCCTAAAAGTTTAATGATCGAGACTATACGTTGAAACACGGCATTCCAGTGGTTAGTTTTTGTATCCAAAAGTCTTTGGGTAGCGACATCAATTGTTTGAGACATTTTGCGACGTTTACTTAATTCAAGACATGATTTTTGTGCTTCAATATGTTTTCTGGAGAATTCATAATTTTTAAGATTTTGAACTATATGTCTCCATTTTTTATAACCCTCTTTCTTTAAAAAAGATAAAAACAAAAAAACAGAATCTTTAGTCAAAGAATAAACTTACCAGTTTCTAACGGTTTTTTTAATCATTTTTAAGAAACCTGGTGTAGTTGTTTGTCCTAAATCTACGGCCGTTACTATCCACTGGGAACTCGAAGTTATAGATTGGAAATGCTGGCCCTACTTTTACTAAATATATTATTTTTGCATCTGACATAAATTTAGGCCAGAGTACTGAATCGTCATTCAAAATTATAGAAAGATCTATTTCGATTTGAGACGAATTTACGGTTAAGTCTATGTTTTTATCAGGCAATTGTGTGGAAAAAGACGATGCCACACACGACGACGATGATTCCGGTGACTTGCCTGTTTCCTTAGCGATCTCCTCAGTTAAAAAAGTATTTATTTGATCTTCAGTTTTAGAAAAAAAATTTATTTGAATAAATTGTTAGGAAGAATTAACTCTATAAGAAACTTTAAAAATAATTCGAATAATTTACATACGTACAATATTATAGATTAAAAAAATTTTAAAAATGGCGAATACAGCCGCTTTCGGTTTCTTCATCAGACCCATCTTTTGATATAACCGAGAGAGTATGAAAAGCCAGGTTCATACTAAATTTCCAAGTTACTAGGACTTTTGGTTCGAGAGTTATCGTGGGTACAACGTTGCACACACGCTCACACACACACAAACAACCAAAATTTTTTTGTCAAAAATACATTTTTCTGATTCAAGAGACCTTGAAACGTAAAATAAAAATTTAAAAAAAATTGTGATCGCTATACTTTTCTTATAGGAAAGTAAAAAACTTATTACGGTCGAGTTAGGCGGAAAACAAAATAAAACTCATAGGTGTTTGCGTTATGTTATCTTAATGTAATGTAACCACTTCACAATCGTTTCCTTCTCTCTTCTTTGATTAACACAACAAAGTTTATATTGCCCTCAATCAATTCGCAAAACACCTCAAGTGATAAATGGGAGCCCAGCTCCAAGCCGCCGTCCGCCGCTCCGCCGTTTTCGTAACAGATAAAAGTTTTACGCTCAAGCGTAAGCTACAGAACAAAGGTACCAGTGTGAGAAAGGAGAAAAAAATACCACACGTTGCGTTCATGTTGTTCCTTCTTAGCTATTAACTATTTTTACTTTCCTATAAGGAAAGTATAGCGATCGCAATGTTTTTTCAAAAAAATTATTTTGTTTGTGTGTCTGTGTATAACGATCTACCCACGATAACTCTCGAACCAAAAGTCCTAGTAACTTTACTTTTACAGTTTCTTATAGAGTTAATTCTTCCTAACAATTTATTCAAATAAAACTTTTTTTAACATTAACAGTTTATTAGATATTTGATTTATAATTTAAAGTAAATTCCATATATAATCATAGGTTTTATTATTAATTCTACAGTTTCTTATAGAGATAATTTTTCGTAACAATTTATTCAAATAAAAAGATTTCTAACATTAGCAGTTTATCAAATATTTAATTTGTAATTTAAAATGAATATACAGATATAATATAGTTTCGAATCCTGTCTACGACGATTTTTTTTACTGATTTACTAAAGGGGTAAATAATGTCGGGGCGCAAAAACATAAGGGTTAGTCGATATGATCTTAATGAAATTGAGAATAAAACTTTTAAAAAATTGTAGCATGCTAGGAAACCAATACAAACGTGTACATATCACTTCAAAAGGGTTTAATGACATCATAACCTTAAAAGAATATGTAGACATTCCTTCATCATTAGGCATTCCATAGCACGTGACCTCGGCCATTTAAAAATGGTGGTCGTTGGAAACAAACCTGTTGTTGTCATAAGTTTATTATTGTAACCATTGTTGTGGCCTTAAATAGGCAAATATTAAACAATGGAAGACTAATCCAAGTATTGTATGGATTAACTACAACATCAGAGAGACGTTGGGACACATTATTTTCAAGAAATATCGGCAATTAACGCTAAGAATCTTTTTTTGCTGAATGACAACTCCAGTTCTTATCTGGAACATGTTCCAGATGTAATTAGCATGGATATTATTTAACGGAGCTACTATATGAATTAGCAAACGAAGATTTACAAAACTGCATGAATTTTCATAGCAAAAACATAATGCATTGCAGCAACAAAACCAGTGATATAAACAATATTTAAAATCAGAAAACATTTTTAGTTTTTAAATTATGTTTACTCATAGAAGTGAAGGCTATTGAACAAAGTAAATTTGTGCACTTACATATTTTACAACTGAAATGTGTAAAAAATTTTCTCATTTATTGTGATTGTATTTTAAGATTATCTTCAGGCTTTCTCGTTTGTAATCGTATTTTATTATCCAGTGGTTCTATTTAGATTATTTACGACTAAACGGAAAATAACATTATATGTATGTATTACTGCAATAAACTAAGATACATTTATGTAAAACTTTATTCACATTAAACGATTGACAAAAAATATTTGTATTTTACAAAAAAAAAGGTAATAGGAAAAAAATCACTTATACCTCTATAAATACTTTGTGCAATTAAAGAATTCAAAGTACAGTAGAAATCATTTAGTAAACAGTTGGTCAAATAAAAATGTTTACAAAAGAAAAATTCCGAGTTTGGTTATAAGTCAATAAAGTAATAAGATAAATCATTTAGTAAGTTGAATTCGGTTATGAAATAATTTTGAAGGTACGAAAGACCTTGAAAGTTCCATTTTTTTCGAGTACAAGAAGTATTCATTAGATTTGTAATAAAAATTCTTCATTTTGTTGTATGTCATCGCAGTTGTTTTACTACTCATATTCAGTCTGAACAAAACACAGCATCTGTTGCATCAAAATTTATCTTGACGAGACTTTTTTCATTCTTTTTTAATGTGAATGCTCTACCTTAAAAATAACTAACATTAACTTGTACATAGTTTCAATGCTTATTACTTCCTTTTTCAAAATACTACAGACATATATGCTTTTGTAAAGTCTTCATCTGCTCCTTCACATAGTACGTATACATAAACACTAAATACACAACAATATCCATGCTAATTACTTAAGCAACATCTTCCAAATCAGAACTCAAGTTGTCGACATTCAGCAAAAAAGAATCTTTAAGTGTTAGTTATTTATATTTCATGCAAATGATGTGTCCCAACGTCTCTTTGTTGTTGTAGTTAATTCATACAATACTTGGATTAGCCTTACATTGTTTAATATTTGCGTATTTAAGGCCACAACAATAATTACAATAATAAACTTATGACAACAACAAGATTGTTTGTCCAACGACGCCATATTGAACTCGATTTGACAGTTCATTGGAATGCCTAATTCCTTATAGAAAAGTCGTGTGGTGACCACACCAGTTTTTTTTAATAGAATACGGAATATCTATTAAAGATTGTGTTTGATTTTTGCGCTTTTTAAATAAAAGATAGACTTAATATACGATGTGTATTTTAATGATTGTCCGGTGTTTGAATTTGCCGCTTGTTTATTTGTCAACGAACCAATATTGTTTGATTATGGTTACAGAATGACGACGCGGCAAATTCAAACACCGGATAAGCATTAAAAGACGCACGTATAATCTTTATTGATTTATCTGTTGCAATTAAGGAAAACCATATTTTAAATTACTATTACTAAACAAAATTTACAAATTCACTAATAGTCGTCGACTTTTGGCGATTTATCAATCTTTTCGATATTTGCTATCTCTTTATGAAAACCTAACTATATGCAAAAGCACAATATTTTTTAAATCGAGTATTTATACAATGATCAACGTTCCTACTGAGACATGACAAGAAGTAACTTGTATTATGGCAATTATTGTTTATTTTAATATTGACAGTTTACTAAAAACGGTGATAATCTAAAATTACTTAATCCTATAAAATTCATAAAGTTGGTATTATTTAGATCAGAATAAAAATACTGTAGAGCTCAATTATCAAGTTTTTAATAAAGTTTTGAAACTAGCTATCTATATCTTGAAACCCAAATTAAACAAGTTTTTTGGAGACAGGCTTTTGCGGTCATCAGTTTCAAAATAAAAAGATGTTTGGGTTTTGAACTGCGTTCTATATTAGCACATTTTACAAAATTTATGTGGCAAAATTACTGTCGTCAAATATAATTAGTTTTGCGAAGTTTGTAAATTTTATGCAATGTGTTAATATAAAGCAAGATCAAAATCCAAAAATCTTTCTATTTTTTGAATGTTTTTTAAATCAAATTTATTAATAATTTTATTAATTAAAAAAATGTCGATCAGAAGTTATGCACAGTGCTCAAAAATTAAAATAAATACTATTTCGATCTCTATAATCTCTGAAGTAAATTATCAAAAATCTGAGAAATGTTTATTAGTCTCGACAATCTTTAAACCAATTGAAACGAGTACACTTACCATTTATCATGCTAATACACTTGCTTGTACGACCAACATCTAAAAAAATAATTAGAGCATTTTAGTACTCGAACAATATTTACTTTAAATGTTTGCGATCATGATTACATTATAATTTTGAATTAAAATTCTTCAGGATTTTCTGATCCTTAATTGCGTTTTCAAATTTTTATAAAAGGCGATGTTTCGTTTTTTATTAAAATCATACTCATGCTTACAATACATGTCTAAATTAGATTATACATATAAAAAAAAGTGTTTCATAATTAACTGTTACTTAAATTGTTAAGTTTTAACATTATTATGTATGGTTATTATATAAAGCACTCACCAATTAAATTAATTTTTTTTAAAAAGATTTAATCCTATATTAAGATTTTATTTAAACTATAAAATAATTAATAAATAATATTTTAATATAGGATTAAATGTTTTTAAAAAAAAATATTTAAATGGTTTACTTGACACGAACTTTTATTTGATATAATCATATAGAACAAGCTGTCAATCACGGTATTTAAAATAAAGCTAAAGCAATAAAACAAATTTCTTTTGAATTTAATCGATTTATAAAAATAACCGAAAACAACAAACAAAAAAGAACTTTGTTGGCAAATTGTTTAAAATGACATGATTAGTGGTTTACAAATTTATAAATGTTATTATATTTTACCATAATTCAAACAATTTAACAATAATATATTATTCAATCTACCTAGATTTTATGAATTATTTAACTGTATTTGAATAAAACGTCTATAAGTTTTATTGATTGTTACATATATTGTGTACAATTATAGTTTAAAGACTTACATAAATCAAGTTATTATTGTGTTTGTTTGTAATAAAAATTCATAAATGTTGGCAAAGAAGCTACATTAAAGCACCAGTTAATTAAAAATATACAATAAAAATGCAAACAACGAAATAAGTTTAAGATTTAGTGTATTCCACAAACAGAAAAAATATATTTACAGAAAGAACTAAACTATTACTTTAGAAAAATCAACCTTTATTTAATTCCTCTTAGGTTTGTAGCATTTAGGCAAAAGTTTTATATGAAATTAATAGGTATTTATTTTTAAAAAAAATTGTTTATTATGTTGATGACTTAAATTTTGTAAACATTAGGTAAGGTTTTTTTATACAATAAAAATTATTGTAAAATTTCTATTCGGCTTTAAAAGAACGCTATAAAATGGCAACTTATTGCAGCTTTCGGTTATCTGAGAAATTGAAATTCTTTTTCTTATTTTACTTAGAACTACATTTTTTGTATTTTTTAAGTAAAATTTTAGGTTAACCTTATGTATAGCATTTATGTATAGTACTAAATTAATTCTAAACAAAATAATTGTAGCTGGTATTCTTAATGACAAAAGTGTAGATTTCTATTTAGGTACTTAAAATTTGATCACAATGCGTATAGTGATTAAAACGCAGCGAAACTGAAGAATAAAAGTTATGAGCTGTAATTTTTTTTAAATTTGACATTTTATACTCTTTATACTAAAAATTTTTCTTAATGCAGTATCATGAGTACTTTGGATCAAATAAAAGAAAGACAGAGATAAAAAAAACTGTTGGTTAGCCTAACGATCAACAGTCAGGCTAAGTTTCAAATCCTTAGCATTCCAAATGCCTTTCGAAGCTCCTGTCTCATCAGATAACTGATAGGATACTTTACGTTTAATGTAAAAAGGTCTAATCAACTTGGGTGCCAATTGGGTTGAAAAATAATGGGAAGCGTCGGAAAGAACATAGTTTTTCTTCCAGACAGTGTCTACTAGCTGGAAAAGTGCAAGACGCCGTCCTAAGTCATAATACTTCTTACTCTTACTATAGTCAACGTTTAAGCGCCTCTTAATGTCACTAAAAGCTTTATTAAACGTAGACTTCCTTTGAGCTAATTGGTCACGATCGGTGCAAGTGGGCTCATTGATGCTTTCAGAGCAGGTCTGAAAACCATGACGACCACCGTCTAAGCAAATTTTTCTGCCAAAATTGGCAAAGAAAAAAATCGTAACAATCACTTTTGCATCTTTTTGCTCTGGTTTATGCGTAATACAAGTTCTACAATGATTAATGCAACGTATGACGTCGGTTTTTATTTTAGACTAGTAGTACTGGTAGAAAACCCACTCTATTGTTTTAAAAATACCAAACTGTCCTGCGGTAACGTCATAAAATCTAAACAAAATTTTGATTGTTTGGATTTAGGAACGATTTCTCTCAGTAACATATTTATACAGCTTATTTCCTGCAATTTTCCAATGAAGAAAATCATCAGGTTATGCCATCAATTTACTAATTCATTTATTGGTAGTTTTCAATTTGGTAGCACTAAATTACTGCCGTATTTAGCAGAATCTATAGTGTCAATAATCGGAACTGACAGAGAAAAGGTGTCAGAAACCACATGGTCTTTTTCTTTTCGATGAATAATTTCAATATAAAATTGCTGGAGTCTAACCGTCCAATCTACCGGAAGGTTTTTTCAAATTATGCAACTATGCCAAGGATGCCTATGCCTAATTGTGCAATAAAAATGTTTTGTCTAGAATATCCAAATATATCTTTTTAAACTCAATGATAATTTATAAGAACTGCAACAGAATGATTGAAAAATTTATTAAGTATTTGCAAAAAAGTATCCCAATAAGCCATGGCCGAGTAGTGAAACCATAAAAAAATATTTGAGCGATTGTTTCAAACTTTTATAGTTTCTTGCAAAAAAGCAAAAGTCAATTCATTGCTGAATTAGAATTAATTTATAAATTACTATCAGTAGTCCGCACTTTTTAATTTTATCTAAAACTGATATATGTTTTACTAGACCCGGCACTTTATTTATTTATCTTCACACGCATTATTTATTTTAAACCGACAAAATCTTCTCGGTTGAATTTAAAAAAACTGACCTAAGCTACCCTTGAATACCTTTTATATATTTCTATTATTTGTCTAGAATGTTTAACATTGTTCGGTCATTGTCTCGAATTTGACAATAATTTCGCGAACGTTTCAGTATGTACATAAAAGGTTAGACTAAAATTACGTTGAATTTAAAATGTAAAAGAACTTAAGTTCTAATAAGCTGCAATTTTTTTACTGAATAGAGCATATTCGAAAACCTTCTATTCTCTTTAAAAGTTTAATATGAACTTGTCATGACACACTCTGTATACTTGCTATGTACTATTGCTCATCGCATTGTTTCTAAATATATTGTTTTGTAAAATGTAACTATTGATCGTTGTTATATATTTACTTACTTTTGTTTGTCACATTAAAATCAAACTAACGAAATCGGTGTTTTAAAACAATTTTATCAGTTAAACTTTATAAAATTTATTAAGAAAAAATTTTGCGTGAGCAAAATGTTGATGCTGTGCAATGATAACTATATATTTTTATATTGAAAACGCTGTTGCTTATATTGCTTTAAATATATATGCAAAAGCAGTTTTTATTCTAGAAAAAATGTAAATATGGTAACGTAAAAATAAAAACAAAACTAGCATTATAAAATATGAGAATGTAAGCGTTTTTTTTTAAATACTGTCACAAAAGCATAATTTTGAGTTGTGAAAAGTTCGAATCATCGCAAAAAATTTGTTAAAACCTATAAAATAAAGATTTATGCATCGTTCACTAATAACTTGGTAATAAAATAGGGAATCTGAAATGGTAATTCAGAACCTCCTTTTCGATCAATACCAGTTTACGAAGTTAAATTATTTTATCCTTCAACTTCGTCCTAATGAGTTCTACGATAAATATTCAAAGACACAAATTTTTTATTGTATTTTTAACTTTTTAGAAATGTTTTATTTAATGCAAAATTTAAACCATGAAATAGATTGTAACCATCGTTTAAAATCGATTGGTTGATTGAGTAATGTTTGGTAACGGACACAGTATTTGGATTGACGTTTTTCATTTAATGTATTTTGAATTTGGTTTAATGTGAATTTTAGATTGAGTTTAATAAGTTATTTTACGATTTTAAATTCAAAGTTACAATGTAATTGTTGATAAAGTTTTGTATTTTGTTACGCCGTAAAAATTCCAGTTGTGAGTTATGTTTTCCTTCTGAGATATAATCGTAATTAAATCTATTTTCGCCGTTTGTTTATTTTAAGTTGGTTTATGAGTTCTTTGTTCGAGTACATTCGTACTTGAATTTCTTTATGTCAAACGTTTAGATTACGTGGAAAAATTAAGTCGTTATCTTAATTTATTAGGCAGTTTAAATTCTTGTAATATAATAGTTTGTCAAATTGACAGTTTCACGTACAAGCGAAACGCTGTGTCCTAATTATATAAATATGACGTAATATGATTGTTTGTCTCTTTATTGCACTTCTTCGCGAGAGTATTTTGGTGGTTGAGGTTTCGAACGCAGCCTTTGTGGAAAGGGCAGTCGACGAAAGTTGATATATAGAGGTGTTTTTGGTAAATGTGAGAGTGGGAAGTTAGTTGGTTGACGGTCATAAAAATGTAGATCACGCAGGTGATAATTCACCTTTTCTAATAATTACCGTGGAAGTAAAAGAAGATGGTGCAGTGAATTTAAGTGGAAAACTTTCCTTTTTCGTAATTACGGTTAATTAAGATCACTGTTTTGCCTAAATTAATATCGCATGTTTCGTTACGTGAATTTGTGCGTGAGTTTGTTTCGCAATCTCATCCTTCGCCTTGGGGGCGGATTAATAAATCTTCCACTGGTAACCTATTGTTTGGGAAGCAGCCGAAGTCCATCGAGGTATTAGCTTTCAAAACCACTGGACCAAAGTTCACCCGGTGTCACCAATTAAGAATTAAGGTATTTATCGATTTTGTTGTTTGATCGTGCAGTGTCCCGCGATTAAAAATGCAGTAAAAGCTTTCAATTTTGAGTCAATTGAAATTACGACTAACGTTGAATTTAATTATTTCAATGAACACGTATAGTGTTTGCGCGAAATTAAAGTCAATTAATTTCGTTTTGTTGCGTTTGAGAAGTGATTCGTATTTCGAGTATATGATAATGTAACGACTTATAAATTATATTTTGTTTAGTTCGAATTAAAGTTCGGACATATTTATGTTATAAACTGTATTGTTTTTTTTTGTGTTATATAATTTGTTTGTTATAAATATGCGGCCAAGATCTTGAGATTTAATTATATTTGAAAACGCTATTGTAGTAGCATTTCTTTTTATAAATTTTAATGTAATGTTTTGTGTGTAAATTATTCATTTTTGTTTGCTTAAGATTATTTCATTTCTTTTATTCAAATTTATTTGATATCAATTAGTACTTGTTATTTTATTTTGTCTTGGTTTTAAATATTCAATCAATAAATGTTAAATTGTTAAATGTAAAGAGCTTTTATTCATTTAGCCGCCGCATACGTAAATTTTTGTTTAAGTGTTTTTCAGGAATTGTTATAACCCAAGGTAAGTTCTGGGGTTATAACCAACCGGATGAGCTTTCAGGTAATCAGGGGTTTGAAAGCTTCCCTTATAGAAATCCTTGATTGGCGCCCTTACCGATTATTTGACTATTTTACCGTTCTAGTTCCATTTTTACGACGATCGCGTTTCCAATTTTTCACGGAATTTTAAATAAAACCCACCCTTCTCCATTGAGCTAGTGGCACAACCCCCGTTTATGTTACTACATTGCAGGCAGTGACTTTGTGTTAATTTTGGAATGTAACATAAATAATTTGGCGTCTCCAGCGTGTGGCCTTTTTCGAATTTTAGTTTGCCTGTTAAGTTTCGTGATTTTTGGAAGATTTTACCGTTTTGTAATTTCATTTTAAAATGGGTTACAAATTGATTGTTGATCGTTTATCGCATAACGAATTACGTTATGAAATTTTGATTAGAGGTGGTGATGCATCTTTAGGTGTTGTCGTATTACGAGGTTTACTCAAGAATTTCCTTATTGAAGAAGCTACCGGAAAATTATCTCGTCCCGTGTATCCGTTCGATTTTAATGCAGATAAATTAGCGATTCGTGAAGGTATCGATGAGCTTAGAAAGTTAATAGATTCATTAAAAATTACTCCGACTACAAAAATTTCTTCTACAATTGAAACCAAAATTAAATATTTGTTAAACCGTATTGGCAATTCAATTCCTATTCAAGGTGACGATTCTCAAATTAAAGATGAGTTTTTAAAAGATTTAGTTGTTTTAATTTCGCAGTACGAACTTTTGGATAAACAAATTGTTGTTTCAAATCCGTCTACTTCCGCCGATGAAGTCATCGAACCTGTCGTTCAACCTTCTGTAGTTGATAACGCTTTACCGACGTCTTCTGCTGTTAGTCCAAATTTTATTAGTCATGTTAAGAGTGTTTCCAGTTTCTAAATGGAACTTAAAGTTTTCTGGTGATGCAAAGTCAATTTCATTGAATGCATTCTTAGAACGAGTTGCCGAACTTCAATTATCGCGTAACGTTTCAAGTCATCAGTTATTTTTGGAGTGTACTGATCTTTTTACAGGTCATGCATTGATTTTGTTAGATCCATTCGTAATTCAGTTAATTCTTGGGAAGACTTAGTTAAGTTTTTACGTGAACAATTCCAGCCTACCGATTATGACGAACGTCTTATTGAAGAAATTAAGCGTCGCACTCAAGCTAATGATGAACCTATGGGTATTTACGTTGCAATTATTCGCAACATGTTTTCACGTCTCGATGAGCCTTTTTCTGAAGAAAAGCAGTTAAAGATTTTATTAAGAAATATTTCTCCCGTTTATCAAACTCAGCTTGGTTTTGTCGTCAGTTACTTCAATTGAGGAGTTAATTAAATTTGGTCGTATTATCGAGGACCGCATGCAAGCTATTGAAGCTTACACGCCTCCATCTCGTAGAAAGCAGGACATGGAGCCTGATCTCGCTTATGTAACATCTCAAGTTAAGGACATTGTAGTTTCTCGTTCTTCGAATAACGTTAGTAGTGGTGAAAAATCTACACCACCTGTTAGACAAAATTTACGACTACCGTCTTCTAGTATCGCACCTTCTTCACGAAGGTTAGCTATCGTTAATGCGCCTGCTTCTTCTAATCGAAGTAGTCCGCAATTGTGTTGGAATTGTAGGAAGCCTAACCATCGAGCTGCTTCTTGCAAAGAACCTAAGAAAGGTTTATTTTGTTATCGTTGTGGAAAATCTAACGTTACGGTCCGCACTTGTTCTAAGTGTTCGGGAAACGAGTAAAGGACGTACTAAGAAGCCATTTAGTGACGTCAGAGGTTAAAGTTAAATCGGCTGTCTATTTTAATAGTTTACATTCTTCGAAGAAAAAGAGTTTTGTTAAGAATAAAGTCGTGTTGGATTATGTTTTAGAGTCTGCTGAGTCTGACGAAAGACCTTTTGTCTACGTTAAAGTTTTTGGTCACGAAATTTTAAGTTTATTAGATAGTGGCGCTTCTCGCACTATTGTTGGTTCTAAGGGTTGGGAAATTTTTAGTCAATTAGGTTTAAAGTTAAATAAGTCAGTTACAAAGTTTAGGTTCACTTCTCGTCCCAATCGAACTTAAAGGAAAAATTATTGTTTTAGAAGTTTTAGTTGTTCCTGACGTTCCGCATAATTTAATTTTAGGCGTTGATTTTTGGAAACAAGCAGGTATCGTTCCTGATCTTAGAAAAGGTGAGTGGCGTTTCGAAAATATGGACACCATTTCACAATTGGAAGATAAAGATTCCGTTATTCAGTCTCGTCTCGATCTTTCTCCAGAACAGCTCAATCAGTTAGACAATTTAGTTAGTAATCATTTTTCTTCTTCGAATGAAAATTTTGGATGCACCAACTTGATCGAACATCAGATCAAGACTACTTCCGAACCAATTAAGCAACGGTATTACCGAGTTTCGCCGTTTATCCAGAAACAAATCGATCTGGAATTAGAGAAAATGTTGAAGTTAGGCGTTGTAGAAAAATCAAACAGCGCTTGGTCGAGCCCGATCTTATTGGTGAAGAAGAAGGACAACTCTTATCGCTTTTGCGTGGACTTTAGAAAAGTCAACAAGGTTACCGAAAAGGACGCTTATCCTTTGCCTTACGTTTCGTCTATTTTGGATCGTCTTCGTGACGCTAAGTTTATTACATCTCTCGACATTAAGTCCGCTTATTGGCAGATTCCTTTAAGCGAAGAGTCTAAGCAGTATACCGCTTTTACAGTTCCGAACCGTGGGTTATTCCAATTCACGCGCTTACCGTTTGGTTTAGCTAACGCACCAGCTTCTTGGCAGAGGTTGATTGATCGAGTTTTAGGTCCCGAATTAGAACCTTACGTTTTGTTTATTTAGATGACGTCATTATTTGCGCTCCTTCCTTCGAGAAACACATGGAAGTGTTAACTGAAGTTCTTCGTCGCCTTAGAGAGGCTAATTTGATGTTAAGTAAAGACAAATGTCATTTTTGTAAACCTGAACTTAAGTATCTTGGTTTTATAGTAAATTCTACTGGTTTGTCGGTTGACCCGGAAAAGGTCGATGCAATTTTGCGTATTCCAGTTCCCACTGGTGTCGCTGAAGTGAGAAGAATTATAGGCATGGCCTCGTGGTATCGCCGATTCGTACCAAATTTTTCGACAATTATCGCTCCCTTGACGTCTCTGTTAAAGAAGAATTCCAGCTTTAATTGGACTAGTGATTGTGATGAAGCCTTTCAAATTATTAAGAATTGTTTAGTTTCCGCACCTATTTTGTCTTGCCCTGATTTCAATGTTCCGTTTACAGTTCAAACTGACGCTTCTGATTTTGGTCTCGGTTCAGTTCTTACACAGTTTATCGACGGTGAAGAACGGGTTATTTGTTACAATAGTAGGTCGCTCACAAAGTGTGAACGCAAGTATTCAACTACCGAAAAGGAATGTTTGGCTGTCCTGTGGTCTATTGAAAAATTACGCCCTTATCTTGAAGGAACAACTTTCACTGTAGTTACCGATCACGCATCATTAGTCTGGTTGCACAATTTGAAGGAACCTACCGGTCGTCTAGCACGATGGGCTGTTAGACTGCAGCAATTTGATTTTACGATCATTCATCGTAAAGGAAAGGATCATGTCGTACCTGACGCATTATCTCGTTCAGTACCAGCTATCGACAACATTACTACCGATTGTGACACTACCGAACCTAAGTCTTCGGACAAATGGTTAACGAAACTTATGGAACGTGTACGTTCAAAACCTAACGCTTTTCCACAGTGGAAAATTAGTAACGGAAAGCTATTTAAGCATGTTACCGTAGACTATCCCGATCTTCGTTCTGAGAATGACAATTGGAGAGAAGTGGTGCCTAAGTCTAAACGACTTGAAATATTGTCAAAGTTTCACGATGAGCCTACCGCTGGACACCTTGGTATTTTTAAGACTCTCGAACGAATAGTTCCGCTTTATTATTGGCCTAAGATGAAGGCTGACGTTATTCGTTACATCAATGGTTGTAAAGTTTGTATCACGCATAAGCCAGAACAGAAACGTCCTGCTGGCCTTATGACCCGTCATCCTATTGTGGACAAACCTTGGCAGTTGATCTCTACCGATCTTGTTGGACCGCTACCGCGATCTAAGAGTGGTTATTCGTATATTCTTGTAGTTGCAGATTATTTTTCGAAATTTGTTTTATTTTTCCCGTTACGTTCCGCTACTGCAGCAGCAGTTACTAAACGTCTTGAAGAAGATGTATTTTTAATGTTTGGAGTTCCTCAATATCTTTTGTGTGATAACGGCACACAGTTTCGTAGTTCAGAATTTACGAAAATGGTTTCGTCATATAAGTCTAAAATTATTTTTAACGCTAATTACCATCCACAAGCGAATCCAACTGAAAGAGTCAACCGAGTCATGAAGACAATGTTATCGTCATATATCGAAGACAACCATCGACATTGGGATAAATATCTTGCTAAAGTAGCATGTGCTATTCGTACCGCTGTACATGAAGTCACCGGCTTAACGCCGTTTTTCGCTAATTTTGGACGTGAAATCTGTCTCGACGGATCACGTCATGGAAAAACTACCGATTCAGACACTATCGACGATCTAGCTTTTGCTGATCGTACCTTTTTGGCCGAAAGAGGCCCAGCGTTTAGAGAAGTTTACGTCGACATTAAGAATCGCTTGAATGCCGCTTATGTCCGCGCTAAACATTATTACGATTTACGTCGTCGTCCAGCACCTTTTGAGGTGGGAGACACAGTGTGGCGAAAGAATTATGTCCTTTCTGATGCATCTCGATATTTCTCGGCCAAACTGGCACCTAAGTTTATCGGTCCGTTCTACGTGAAGCGGAAAGTTTCGTATCAGACCTATGAGTTGTCTGATGACACGGGAGCATCAAAAGGCATATGGAACGCCAAGGACTTAAAAGTGAACCCGACTGGGGATAAATAGTTTTAGGTTTTATCGTTTGAGTATTGTTCTTTTGTTTTTGTTCTATCGTATTGTTTTTTTTATTTTAGGTTAGTTAGTTTCGTTTTTGGGTTCCGTGTAGAGACGGACTAAGAATATTTCTCTACAGTGGGGACACCACTTGTCGTAAGAGGCGACTAAACAACGGTTCTTTTATTTCCATTTTTCTTTCTTCTGCTATCTTGTCTGTCCTTATCTTTTATTTCTGTAGTGTTTGTGGCTAGGTGCCATTGCTCGGTGTGGACTTTCGTTGTGGGAAAAACGCAATGCGCGGATCGCGTGAAGCGCAGCGCGCCCTCTTCGTCTGTACCGCATCGGGTGATCTGTGTCGAACCCAAACATATGCTACCCTTCTTATCGTTTAGGTTTTCGTTTCGTTACGTTAGTTTTGTTAGGGGTTCTCGATGATTGCGAGATCGCGAGAACCATAGGTTTAGTTTTGTTTTATTTTTGCGTTTATAGTTACATTATCGTTTATTGTGTTTTGGTAGATAGTTGTAAGTAAACACTATCTCTAGTTAGTAGTTACATTATCTTTGTGATGACGCTTGCCGCAGTTGACTTTGAGAGTGGTCAAGGGGTAAGGTGCTTTGGATTCGACGTGTGGGTTGTAGGATCTCACAACATGCCGATCCCGTGACGCATGGCGTGCCTTCTTCCTTTGTCAATGTCGAATACATCGTGTCGAGCCAGACACTTCCCAAGGTCTTCCGTGATGCATTTTTACCGATTATGACGTTTATTTTTTTTTATTTACCGGATTTGACGACTCTTCTCTTCTTCTGCTTTCTATCCTTTCTTTTCCATTCTTCTTTCGTTCTTCCTTATGACCAGCGACTCCCTTCTGCGTGGAAGCCCCGCGCCCTTTATGCCTCTTGTTGACGACTCTTTCGCTATGTACTTGGACAAATCGTGTTAGGGACTGTCTAGGTAACCTCAAGTTGGGGTTTATTGGCCGAATTCCCAAGCCTAGTCAGGACCTCTCGCGTACCTCGGTCGCTCGACCGTGGTGGGCTTTGGCGGTTTTACTTTGATGTTTTCTTTTAGGACCTGGGGGTAGCACTGGGCATGAGTCCTTTGCAAAACCCACCCCCTTGTGCCTGACGCGTTTTTACGCTCTTTTAAACGTTTTCCGTTTATTAGATTTTTGTTTTTTTGAGATTTTTACGTTGATGGCCCGTGGCACGGGGTAGTACTCTTTTGTGGGCACCGCCGGTACGGCACCCGTGTAGTCGCTCTCCTCCCGCCCAGGGGTACTACCTTGTTCAGTCGTGCTTCGTTAATTGCCCTGGTTGGCTTCACCAATCAGTTTTAGCGTCCACTGCTACAGTGTGGTTCCGTTGTGGTGGGTTGGGGTCATTTGGTCAAACCACAATGGCTGGGTCTCGTTTTTTTTTTTTTGTCGCTTTGTGACCATGTGAGGGTTGGGTTATGGGTTTTCGTTTCATCTTAAGTCTATTGCTTATAGAGTGATTTAAGAAATCCCTCTTTAAGTAGGGGAGGTGTAACCATCGTTTAAAATCGATTGGTTGATTGAGTAATGTTTGGTAACGGACACAGTATTTGGATTGACGTTTTTCATTTAATGTATTTTGAATTTGGTTTAATGTGAATTTTAGATTGAGTTTAATAAGTTATTTTACGATTTTAAATTCAAAGTTACAATGTAATTGTTGATAAAGTTTTGTATTTTGTTACGCCGTAAAAATTCCAGTTGTGAGTTATGTTTTCCTTCTGAGATATAATCGTAATTAAATCTATTTTCGCCGTTTGTTTATTTTAAGTTGGTTTATGAGTTCTTTGTTCGAGTACATTCGTACTTGAATTTCTTTATGTCAAACGTTTAGATTACGTAGAAAAATTAAGTCGTTATCTTAATTTATTAGGCAGTTTAAATTCTTGTAATATAATAGTTTGTCAAATTGACAGTTTCACGTACAAGCGAAACGCTGTGTTCTAATTATATAAATATGACGTAATATGATTGTTTGTCTCTTTATTGCACTTCTTCGCGAGAGTATTTTGGTGGTTGAGGTTTCGAACGCAGCCTTTGTGGAAAGGGCAGTCGACGAAAGTTGATATATAGAGGTGTTTTTGGTAAATGTGAGAGTGGGAAGTTAGTTGGTTGACGGTCATAAAAATGTAGATCACGCAGGTGATAATTCACCTTTTCTAATAATTACCGTGGAAGTAAAAGAAGATGGTGCAGTGAATTTAAGTGGAAAACTTTCCTTTTTCGTAATTACGGTTAATTAAGATCACTGTTTTGCCTAAATTAATATCGCATGTTTCGTTACGTGAATTTGTGCGTGAGTTTGTTTCGCAATCTCATCCTTCGCCTTGGGGGCGGATTAATAAATCTTCCACTGGTAACCTATTGTTTGGGAAGCAGCCGAAGTCCATCGAGGTATTAGCTTTCAAAACCACTGGACCAAAGTTCACCCGGTGTCACCAATTAAGAATTAAGGTATTTATCGATTTTGTTGTTTGATCGTGCAGTGTCCCGCGATTAAAAATGCAGTAAAAGCTTTCAATTTTGAGTCAATTGAAATTACGACTAACGTTGAATTTAATTATTTCAATGAACACGTATAGTGTTTGCGCGAAATTAAAGTCAATTAATTTCGTTTTGTTGCGTTTGAGAAGTGATTCGTATTTCGAGTATATGATAATGTAACGACTTATAAATTATATTTTGTTTAGTTCGAATTAAAGTTCGGACATATTTATGTTATAAACTGTATTGTTTTTTTTGTGTTATATAATTTGTTTGTTATAAATATGCGGCCAAGATCTTGAGATTTAATTATATTTGAAAACGCTATTGTAGTAGCATTTCTTTTTATAAATTTTAATGTAATGTTTTGTGTGTAAATTATTCATTTTTGTTTGCTTAAGATTATTTCATTTCTTTTATTCAAATTTATTTGATATCAATTAGTACTTGTTATTTTATTTTGTCTTGGTTTTAAATATTCAATCAATAAATGTTAAATTGTTAAATGTAAAGAGCTTTTATTCATTTAGCCGCCGCATACGTAAATTTTTGTTTAAGTGTTTTTCAGGAATTGTTATAACCCAAGGTAAGTTCTGGGGTTATAACCAACCGGATGAGCTTTCAGGTAATCAGGGGTTTGAAAGCTTCCCCTTATAGAAATCCTTGATTGGCGCCCTTACCGATTATTTGACTATTTTACCGTTCTAGTTCCATTTTTACGACGATCGCGTTTCCAATTTTTCACGGAATTTTAAATAAAACCCACCCTTCTCCATTGAGCTAGTGGCACAACCCCCGTTTATGTTACTACATTGCAGGCAGTGACTTTGTGTTAATTTTGGAATGTAACAAGATATAAGAATAATGTTTTAAACTCAATAATAATTTACAGCTTGCGGTTGTTTAGTTATTTTTGTTTACAAGTAGTCTAGACTTTTAATACAGATAAACACAGATTTGTTCTACATAGTAATATATTGTATATATACACACTTAATAATAACATATATAAAAAATGTTTTTTCTTCAACGGTTATACATAATTATTTTATACAAAAATTAAGACATTTTGGGATCTTGATAATATCTGTACCAAAAATGAGTAATTTTCCTACTATCAAAATGTGACTTGACGTTTTGCGTGTCATCATTTGGAATCTCCAAAAAACGTCAAAATAAAACAGGCTTTAAAACGAATAATAAAAAAATGCAACAAGTAGTAGTTAGAATGGTAAGTTATTAAATGTACTATTTATTTTACAGTATACAATGAAAAACGTTTTTACTTCTCAACTACATCACTCTTAGTAATTGCTAATTAGTTTTACCAATTACAGACTGTACAAAATGATACTAAAGTTGTGTAAACAAATATTGTTAAAATTTAGACAATTTCTTATTTATAAATATAATTTTTTTTAGTATTACATTAATATATAAATATTTTTAACTTAATTTTAATCTACTTTGTTTGTTAATAATAACTGTAAAATTTGAAGTGTAAAACAGAAATATTTTTTTATATTTCCTTTTTGTTTTAATAAAAATGTGTTATATTTCTTTTGACCTTTATAACATATTGATGTACTTTTTAGTAGTTAAAAATAGCGAGATCGATTTAATTATATGTTGATTTCTTAAGTTGTAATACTATACGGATAAATAAGTCTTATACGAATTTACATAGAATTAGTTATTAAATAAATGTACATCTATGTATTTTAAAGGCACCTACAGTAAAATTAAATTTACAAAGTAGTATTATTTTACTTGTTACGTGAATCAATTATACATATTGTTTTGTGCCCACCTATGTAATGAATACTATCAAAACTTGTAACTTAATCTTGTTTTTTTTCTTAAGAAATGTTTATTTATAGTTTAATAAAGATCGGTATTTTAAACTTTGAATAATTTTTTTTGTTGAGTTTCAAAGCGATTCTATATTTGTTAATAACTTTACAATAGATTTCAAAATATTGTAAAAAACTAGATATGTATTTCATTTTTTTTAAATCAAACATTAAAAAATATTAGTATTTTCAAAAAAATCAATTTTCGTGTGAATATTTAAACCGTTAACAACTCAAGCTTAGCTAAATTTTAAAAAATCAATGATTGCTTTTAATTAAACAATTATCTTTAAAACTGATAATTCTTCCAAAAAATATTTAAAGAAAGTTTTTTAATTATAGTAGAATTAAGGTTTCCACGAGTTGCATTCATAATACGAAATTTTCCATTCTGAAGAATTCCCGTGTTGTCGTTATCACACAAGCTTAGCTCTTGTCACACGCCGCAGTGAAAGTGAGCCCGGAACAAACTAATTGATTGCACCGTGTTTCGCTTTTATAGACCGGTCTCGGATCGATAAAATATATTAAAAACATTTTTAGTTATTTCTATGGATTTCCTAACTTTTTGCTGATAGTAATTAGAAAAAATCTTTAAAATGTTAATGTTTTCAGACTTAATTTCATGACCCGTTTCTAGGACGTGTTCTGCCACCGCTGCTTTTGAAGATTGTTTAAGACAACACTAAATTTAAGAGTTGACTCAATTTAGTAAGAGTAGAAAACCGCGTAACATGTTGTGCTAAGACAACATTTTTTCCTATACGGTCCGTGATATCTTTGAAATAGGGTAGATAAGCGATAGACAGTGGTTACAATATAGATTCCGCTATTACTCTTGGTTTTGCAGACGTAAACTATGTAATATATTGTTTAATGGTTTTTCTATTGTAATTGTTTGCTACTAACACTTTGGTTAGATAATTTAACTCGTTTTGAAGATTCTGGGGTTGACTTAAGGAAACAGCTTTGTACACTAATGAATTCACAACTGATACTTTCTGAGAAGCGTGATTGTTTATTACTCTAGTTCGAAAAATGAAACTGACTGTAGATTCACATATTAAAATTTTGTTTTATTAAACATGAGAGTAACAAACTTAATGATAAACTTAAAAATATTACAAATTAAAAGAAAACATTACTTGTTACTGAATTGGTAGAAAAACTAGCAAATATTTAACTTTCAATTCAAATTCAAGAATAAAGCATTTCTATGTACGTTATTTGACGTTGCCCCCGAACAGTTGATATCTGACAAATACAGTTACAGTTGTGATTATATTCATTTTATGTTAATAAAAAAATATTATATACATTCCAATACAAAAAAACTCTTCATAATCAAAGTTTGAACAACTAAGACTAAAACGTATATCAGAAGTTATTTATGAAATTTAGCCACCTATGGCTAATTTTTTACTTTCCTATAAAGAAAGTATAGCGATCGCAATTTTTTTTCAAAAATTTTTTCTGCATTATTTTTTATTTCAAAGTCTCCTGAAACAGAAAAATTTATATTTTAACAAAAAAATTTTGGGTGTCGGTGTGTGTGTTTGTGTGTAACGATGTACTCACGATAACTCTCGAACCAAAAGTCCTAGTAACTTGAAATTTGGTAAGTAGCTGGCTTTTCATATTCTCTCGATTTTATCAAAAGATGGGTCTAATAAAGAATCGGAAGTGAGTGTATCCGCCATCTTTAACAGTTTTTTTATATAATTTTATACGTAGGTAAATTATTCGAATTCTTTTTACAGTGTCTTATAGAGATAATTCTTCTTAACAATTTATTCAAATAAAAAATGTTTCTATCATTTGTTAGATATTTTATTTACAATTCAAAATGAATTCACAAATATAATCTAAGTTCGAATCCAGTCTGCCACTATTTTTTTTTAGAAAAAATCCATATCTTAAAGGGAAAGTAAAATACGTTAAATATAATAACTTTTTATTAATTTGTCAATGGGTAACATAAGCTCAATTTGCCATATTTTGGTTATATCTTAATGAAATCGAGGAGAAAAATTTCAAAAAAATTATAACATGCTAGGAAGGCAATACAAACGTGTACATATCACTTCAAAGTGGTTTTATGACAACATAACCTTAAAAAAATATAACATTCTTTTATCATTTTTTCTAGAAGTCGAGTGGTAGCTACACCAGTTTTTTTTATAATACAAAAACAAAACAAAATGATTCTGTTTAATTTAATAAAAGTAAAACATCGAAAATTTAATTATACCTAAATCCCGATTTTTTCAAGAATTTTTTAGTAAAGGTTTTTTGCTAGAAAAACAAATGGTGTCGTTATCTTTAATTTTATTCTAAATAACCTTCAAAGTAGGCGTTCGTTCATAAGAAAGATGGAAACAATTCTTCTTATAATTTGTTCAACACAATTGTCTACGGATGATTTAGGAGAATATTTATGAAACTTTTTTTTGGTGATTTAAATGTACGTACTTTGATCGTCAGTTTTAATTAACTCGTCTTGCTTGAACAACGGTATCGATAAAATTGTTTTTACAAAATAAAAGTAAATTATGAAAGGTAATGCATAACCTAACAAAGCGAGAACTTTTACACCACAATAACATCAGGTTCCATGTGTTATAGCCGTCAGAGATAAGTTATTTCATTTGAATAAAATGTTTTACCTTTTTCCTTGTACTCTCCGGATATTTGATTCAATAAATCATATGAAAATGCACCTGGATTAATATTTTGTTAACAAGCCTCCGTTTAGGAGTTGGAATGATAAAGTTGCTGAAGAGACGTAGAAAGAAAATCAGTTAGAATGAATCATATATAATCCAATAATAGTTATTTAGCGAACAAGTTAATGATTAAGAATCAAAACATTTTAACGTCGTGAGCGAGTTTAACGAACAAACTCGTTAATATGGTTGAGATTATTTTAAACTGATTAACAGAGTTGTTTTAAGTTTTTTTCGTTAATTGTATATTACTGAAACAGACGAAGTTATAAAGAAACTAAAACATAAAACTAATTCGTTGTTATATCTAGTATTTGCGCAACATCGTTAAATTCTGTTGATTCGGATGCACGACGATTTTTAATATACAAGAAATATATGTATATGTTTTTTTTTGTTTTTACGATTGCGATTGTTTTACCGTTATTTTATAAGTGATCGAAGATAAAATTATTTAACATATGATCGATGATCGCGATCACACCTGGTTTTTTAGAAGATTGGTGGTTTCGTTTTTATTTAAAATGATCGTTCTGATTACTGGGTATAATTAGTAATTTATCTAAATCGAGTTATTTTGCTATTACTATTTGGTGACCGATCTTCTGCAGTTTGCAGTACCTACAAATAAATTAGAGCTATAGTTTATATTTAAAAAAACTCATTTTATTACTGGTTTTTCTGCTGCTGGTACATAGGATGTTCTTTCTCGCCCACAACCTTTGTAAATATTTCCGTATTTGCAAACACGCCAAAATGAACTATTGGGATAGCTTTCATACCATAATCTACGTATGTTTATTAAAATATTATAACGTATCAGTACGTATATACGCTTAGATCACTCAATTATAAAAATAAACCAGATTGTTGAATCGGATCCTTACAAAGCTAAATTTGCACAAGAACAAGGAATTTTGTCACACCTTGTTCTTGTGGATCAAGTTATATAGAACAGACCGGACGTTCTATTGAAGTTAGAGTAAAAGAAAATATGGCTGATTGCAAACACCGCAAAGTTACAAAATCAGCAATCGCAGAACACGTGTGGAACCAAGGGCACACGCTAAACCAAACTAAAGTATCGGCTAGAACTCCTTTCAGCTTTCTCAGACTAATCCGCGAAGCTGTGGAAATAGAAAAACATCCATATAATATACCGGAAAGACGATTTAAAACTCAACAAATTTTGGCTACCAATTTCCAAAAGTCTGATTATCTTGAAAATTTGCACACGTGTCAAGGACTAATGACAGTACAATAATTTCATAACTTTGTTCTAATGTTACGTCTAGGATTACCAAAATAAAAAGAAAAATATTTAGATAAGTTTGCAGCTTAATAAATATACTGTATCCACGGAACGACTTTATCGATTTAAATGGTAACGAGTACATATCACTACGGTATTTTTCTATTAAAATTTTAAAAATTATTTGAATTATTAAGTAATAGTGATGCGTTACAAGAAATAGAAAAGTTACGTAAACCTGAATAAAAAAAACTTAAATTTATTGCTACACGAAAGATATTCTAAAACTAAAGCTCTTGATTATAAGTACTTTTGATACCATTTTGAGATTAAAAACTTAGAAAATAAATTATAGTTTTAAAAAACTAAAATAAAAACACGCTTTTATAGCAAACCGAACTAAAAAATAGAAAATAATTTTTACTTATAAAGAACTTATGATACAGCAATAGAAAGTCTTATAATCAATCATTATTATTATTTTTTTTTAGTTTGTAAATCTTTATTGGTAAATTATCTTTAAGCATTTACAAATTTATTTTATTTGCTTTATAAAAACCTTGTTTATTTATAAGTCGTATGTACAAGCTATTCTGTTACAGTTTCTAAGCAAAACCAACCGCATTGTATTTGTCGAAAGAACCTAATTACAATGTTAACAATTCAGGTTTTAGCATAAATAGATATCATTAAATTACTGACTGCAAAAGCACAATGTTGTAAATAATTAATATTTTTAAAACTAATTCGGTTCAATCATATAGATTTTACTTAAAATTAATGTTAAAAAAAATAAACTAGTAAATTATTTGAGGTTAAGTAACATTATATGTATTTAAAACGCGTAAATTATACTTACTATTTTATAAATAGAAATGAATGTCTAAAAATCCAAAACAAAAGATTAATAACACTGTAACTAGTAATATAAACCCAGACAAATACAATAAACACAAAATTGTGACACACAGTTTTTTAATTTTAATTAACAAAACAGATTAAACGTGCTAATAAATTAAAAAAATCTCTGCTTTTGAATAAGGTATACATTTTTGAGAAAAACGCCAAATACGCCGATATTTTGTTTACTTACAGCTTCTGTAATGCAAACGGAGTTGAGGCTTAACGCAAACATGTACGTCGGTTTCCAAATAGACGAGTTCTTCATGTGTGTTCGGTTCAACCTACTAAAGCTTGTCTGAAGCTGAAAATGTTAGAAAAAATGTATATGCTAGACCTGCTGGTTATGGTGTCGATGTAGATTAAACAATCTTAAGAATAGTCAAAGAAAACTCAACTGACAGCATTAATAAGGAAATAGACTGGGTGTCACACAGTGGACATTTTAGTCTGTTCTTTGCCGAAAAGGTCTACATTCATTTCACCAACACGTGTTCAAGGACTAGAAGGGGGGGGGTCCTGCACGAAGATTTGAATTTTTCACATTTATATTAAATATGGATATTGAAAATTACGCTTTTTTTACTAAGAATTTTGCGGACCGACCAGTCAAAGTTTAGTAGAGAAGGTATCACTAATCTTTATAACTTCCATTCTTGAGTGGAAGACAATCTACGATTAATAAAACAAACTAATTTTCAAAGAAAATTTTGCGTTAATGTATGGATGGAAGTCATTGGAAACAATTTAATCGGTTCTCATTTTTTACTTGATAATCTCAACGGCGCGGGCTTTGAATATTTCCTAAACCATTATTTGTTTGAATTGCTAAAAGATGTGACTTTAGAAAATAACTTATAACTAACGCTGCACGATAAAAGAGTTGTTGAATAAGAAGTTCCCAAACTGTTGGATTGGAAGAGAAGGACCGATACCATGACCTGCCAGAAGTCCGGATCTAACGCCTCTAGATTTTTATGTATGGGAAATTGTGTATAGTACTCAAGTTAATACGCGGGAAGAACTAATAAATAGAATCCAAGAAGTTGCAGTGATTTTACGAAATAATTTATCTAATAGAATTACAAAGATAGAAGTTAGCGAACGAGTTCGTGCTTGCATTAGAAGCAACGGCCATGATTTTGAAAATGAATTGTAACAATTAAAATTAATGTAGCAAATCTATTGGTTTTTTTACATTCAATTTAGCTACAAATTTTTGCATTGTTTGCAATTAAGAGATATTTCTTAAAAATGTACTCAGGTTTTTTGATAACTTTTTTTGCATAGCATGTACTGTTGTGTATACTAATAACAAAAATATTTAAAAAAAGATTTCTTTCTAAATTATTGTAGACATTATACCAGTTGTAACTACTTTTGGAAAAAATAAATATTTTAAAAATCTTTAAATTTTGCACAATGAATATTATGGTTTAATTAATAGCAAATGAGGTGTACTATTGCGTCCTTAAAGAAACACGGCTATATAAAAGTCGTTCTGTAGACTTAAACAAATAACTATAAGCAAAAACAACAATTTTGTATTGTTTTAAAAAATAAAAAAACATATTCTTTTTTTGACTATAATAAAATAGAGTTTAATTTAATATGTTGGCATATTATATTACACAGGAACACACCAGGAACAAAACTTCATTAGCACTCCACATGAAAACATTTTAAATAAGAAAATAAAATAGAAACTATTTTAAATTCACTCACAAGAATAATTTCATTAGCAAAGTTTGAGGGCAGAGCCATCTCGTAGTATGTAAATCCGCCTTTATAGATATTTATAGAATAATATCATATTTACCGATTTTTTAGTTTAGCGTTCAAATATTAATTTTGTCTTTTAATTTAAAATGTCTATAGAAAATTTAGTATTAGAAAGAATGTTACTAAATATTATATTTCATAATCAGCATAAGTACAACCGATTTAAAGTATAAATCCAACACGAACGTTATTGCAACTAACACGCAAAAGCAAGAACAGCAAAGTTCATGCAAGAAATGCTTCAAATGTAAATTACCTAAGATTGCATGCCTATAACAATTTAATAAAAAAATTCAGTAATAAATGAATATTGTTGTTTAAGCGCAAAAATATTATAATCAATGTTTACACTCAAAAATCAAATTTATAACTATAATTTACGTTTAAATAAGCTATGCGAGAAATAAACAACACGAGAAGTGACATATCAGATAAAATCTAAATATATAAAAAGATATAAGACATTTACAGTTATCGATTTGTGTGGTGTGTTAACAATAAACCTGTTAATTAATAAGCAAAGATAAACCCCCTTATAAAGTAAGCATCTATTATGCAATGTATATTAAAACTTGACCAAACGGTTATCCATTTTTATTCGATAATGCTATTATTAACTCTATTAATTATTATTAGATACCTATTTACATAATGAGTTTCATATCAATCCAAAGAGAAGTTTGTCACGTCATTATTGACAAGCTGATCAGTTTTATATTCATTTGCTGCTTTTTTATACATTTATAGATAGCTTTAATGTTATTGCGTTTTAGTTTTAAAATATTATTCTTTTCGCTGCTTTTTTAAATTATTCTGTTCATTTTATATGATTGGCTATTAACAAGTTAACTGTATATATGAAAAATAAATAAGATGTAATTGACGTAACCTACACTAATTGCGTTCCTAAACAACTTTGTTTTGCCTTCGTGTTTTATTTCTTGGATTTTATTGAAAAATCGGTTTTTATTAAAACCAACTTGCACGTTATTTTAATTCCGTCTAATTAAAAAAAGTAGTAGTTTATAAAATTAAAATAAGAATCTACACAGTTGACCTAAGTCAACGTGATGCTTGGAGAGACGTAACTGGGGACGTTGTACATTTAGAGCATGAGGTATTTCAGTAGACATTCAAATAATTTAGTTACCCGGGTAATATTTCATAAATGTGTTCTTTGAGCACAAATGTATAACTACATGAATTAATAAACTGATTAAAAGTTTAATGTTGCTTATATTTTTATATTATTCAAGAAACAGTTTGACCTCTAATCTTATTAAAATAAGTTGTAATTACACATTTTGCAAATTACTCATTTAATGAAGTATGCCGTTTCCATCTTTTTCTTTATTATTTTCATAACCAAATAATTTAGTGTTTATGATGAAAAACAAATATTTAAGTTTTGTAAAACATTCTATCCCGTTACTATATTAAGTTAGATCCTGACAATATTAGTTCTTAGGCAATAAACTTATGTATATCAGAAAATGCATTTTTATGAAGCTTCTACATCGAAAGATAGTTCTATCTATAGACCCTTGAACTACTGTGTATAAAGTAAAAAATATATCAATATACAATTTTTTAACTGATACTCATCAGTAGCGTTTAGAAACTTAAAAATATTTTGTTTATATACAGAGTGATCAAATTCAGAGTACTGACTGATGATTTTTTTAATAGAACACAAGAACGCTCTATATTACATTTTTAAATAACGTTCAAAATGTAAATAATATTTTGTATAATGTATTAAAGATTTATCATAAATAGTTTTAAACTTATAAAGCTTTAAAGTAAAGTATGTTGCATACTTATCGATTATCGTATATAAAAAATATTAACAATAACGCTATAAAATTTTATAGACAGATTTACCGACAACAACAGTTTAAATATTAACCTTTAAAATTTTCCGTTTCTAATTAAAATATACGGGGTAATTGATATATACCGAATGTAAGTTTAGTACTTTTTTTCAAAACTAGTATTTATGTATACAGGGTGTAACAAGTATAACTAATAATCTCTTAATAGTGGGTGTAAATCGTAATTTCCAACATTTTTGTTCATAAACATGTGGTATAGCTTTTCATCAATTAAAAAATTTTTTTTTGTAATAATTAGATGTAATTACGGACCTGGTTGTTCGTTATAAGAAAACGTGATATAAAATGATTAAAAATGTGTCAAGTTCAAACTTACTATTAAGTATTAAGTTTCTGATGACTAAACAAACAACATTTAAGAGATATGGTATCCTGCTAAATTCAAGGTTATTTTTAATTTACTTTAGGATGCTTAATAACAACAGAAAAAATTATTTGATGGATGTAATATTTAATGTGAATAAAGATTTTCTAAAAATTATTTTATTGCAGACGATACTACGTTGAAAAGTAATGGAATTGTAAACAATTATAATATGTATTATTATTCAACTGTAAACTTACCGTGAATGAGACGAATGGACCAGCTTAATTTATAGAAAATAATCAATAAAAATTATGTAATAAATCAGTTTTTTTAACAACAGACTAACTAGACAAATCTACCAAGAATTCCTAGAGAAAATGGCTTGCCAGCATTGATTGTAGAAGAATACCAAAAAAAAAACATGTGTTTATAAATAATCATAGAGTTGTAAGAAATGTATTGAACTGTTTTCTGGATATCACATTCTTAATAAACGATATCTAACCAGAATTTAAAATTTTCTATTTATTTTAATTGATTTTAAATTGGATTGCTATCAGTAAAAAAGTCATATTAATATCGTTTTTAGTTTGAGTCACAGTCGTCCGAAGTAAGAATGCTGGTACACCCTATATATACAATTTTGAATTTGTTGGTCCGTTTGTATTGTTATCTTGCTATTGTTCCTTAACAACTCAACCGATTATTATAAGTGATTCAAAAGGTCAGAACGTAAGTAAGATTACAGGTGGACTTGACGCTTCGTCGCTGAAGAAATTTAAAGAAAAGTATCGTTTTCACTAACTGGATTTATTTAAATATAAAGGATTCTCTAGAAAGGACCATTTTCACAAACTGAGTTTAATACTAGTAATTAGTAAAATTAGAAATAATATTTTAAAGTATATTTATGTGTAAGCTAAGTCGATGAAATCATTTAAAATGCCTGATAACAAAAGCATGTACGAGTATATAAATCATAAACACTGCAATGCACGCGACGTACAATAACAGCACGTTTTAACGAAATGGTGCTTACAATAATCAAAATAAAAATTTAAGATGTAGAAACATTTAAAAAAATTTCATGAAAAACGTAAATATGTTTCAAGACAGTGACTTGGTCAATTGTGTAGCAAGGGGTGGTTCACGGAAAGAAAAATAATAAACATTTGCAAACAATAAATGATATCTCAAGCAACATTTGTGCATGCATAATATTGTTTTCAAAAATTTAATAAATAACATAAAGTTGCTTTTTGTAAATTTACAATGTATCCTTTAGAATTTATGAAAAGGTGTAGAGTTATCTTTATCATTCAAATCATAAAATAAAGAAATCATATAAAATCAAAAACGCAAACGTCAATTATTTTTACTTACATATAAAATAGTTATTTGTACCACTACTACAGAAAGTGGTATTTTGCAAGTTCGAGTATATTCCGGCACAATAGTGCATATTCATGATATATTCAAAATACGTTCACAATATTTGAAATACATTCGAAATATTTAATGCACATTTAATTAATATTTCCGGTTGTATATTCGACGAATATTCACAAAACATTATATGTATATTTACAGAATGTGCTAATAATATTAAATATATATATATATATATACCCAAACAACACATTGGTACAAAAAACGTCTAAATGTCCGTCTAATAAACGTTAATAACGCGTTTAAAAACGTTTTAATGTCTAATAAATGTCTATTAGCCGGACATTTAGACGTTTTTTATACCAATGTGTTGCTTGGGTATATTATGTACACATCTACTTTGCAACAGCTTTTGTTATTTTTAATTTTTTGTATATTAACACGTCTAAAATCAAAGACATCAAGTACTATAGTTTAGCAAATTTAGTTGTGAATATTTCTCTAAATTTTTATCTGATTTACATAAAATTCAGTAGTTTTTTAATAAAAATCATAATTGTAACACTAAAACTACTGAAAACCGTATATGCTAATTTATATATAAACATAATTATGCAATTTTTTTTAAATAGTTGTTCTGTAATTCCGTTTCATATACTCGCTTATTTATATTTTTCGGTAAATTTCGCCATATTGTTTGTTATTGAAATGTCAAGTTGTGTTGGTGCAATTTCTGGTTGTCAACTTTTTCAATGATTTTTTATTAGTTAAAGTTTTAGTTTTAAAGTCTTACATTTGAGAAACTTGTATCCTTAAGTAATTAACTTTTTTATTAACATTTGTCTGTTCTTGGTTATAAAGCATCGTCGAAAAAAGCGTATCAATTAAGTGTATAGTTACCAAGCATAAAACAGCATATCCTACAAATATTTGTACAATATTTATTAAATATTATATACACAAATTAGTGAATGTTATACGTATATTCACATAATCTTTATTCAGAATATTTACTAAATATGCGTGAAGCTTCAGAGAATATTCATATAACAATATTTGTAGAGACTTGTATATTTTACAAACATTCAATATATTTTTTTAAATATTCATCGAATGTGTTTCTGTTGTGTGGGTTTGTAAATCGACAAAATGCAAATACTCGCAAAATACTTTCAGGACTTTGATACACAACATTTTTTGTGCTTACTTTTATATAATAAATTTGTTAAAAACAGTTATTTAAGTATGGATTTTTAATAATAATAATAAATTTTCTCAGTTTGTTAAAAAAAGCAGCAAATTATCGGTTGATAAAACTGAACAATTGAAAGTTGAGTGAACGAATAAATTGCGTAAAAAAATAGTTTTAGATACGCATACATAATGTTTTCGACAAACAAAAAAAAACAATAATAAAATTGTGTAATTAAATATGTATAATATAAATACTAAACATACAAACGCATTAGAAACAAAAAAATTACTTTTGAAATTTTAATTTTAAAAGTAATTATGTTGTTACTATACAAAAAAAATTATTAATTGTTAGAGATTTTATAAACTTTACACATTATTTACTACAATAAATAAAACTAGCTTTTAGATTTTCTACGTTAAAATAATTTTTATGTGTTAACCAATATGTTCAAGTGCAAAAAGAAATTATAATAAATAATAACTCGTGCAAAATACACTAAAATGTATTCATTAGCGTTGTTTTTTATTTGTTACTGCATTAATCTTATTATGGAATTAGTAATATTTATGAATGAAATTTATGTACATATTTTTCTTAATCTAATTAGTTGATTAGTATGACTTTGTAATATTTTTTTTTATTTTGTGGGTTAAACGCAATTTTGGTACGTTAATATCAAACAGAAAAAATATTGTTTACTGGTTTATTTAAATATTTTTATTTTCTATTTCGTTTTGTGCGCAAATTTATACAATGAGATTGAGATTGCATTCAAGTTAGGTGTTTATGCTGCTTTAGTTTTTCTACTTTATTAGAGTTTAATGTATTATTTAATTAAATTTATATAGTTATAATTAAATGTTTATAATATTTGTAGTCAATTAAAACAATTTTATCAAATGTTCGTAAAATTTAAAATTTTAATCCTAAATTTGTTCAATGTTACCCGAAAGAATTTTGATTATATTATACATTTATATAATTAAAACTTCTACGCTAAGCACTTATACAACTTTGTACTTGCGACAATGCACTTTAATCTAGTCAAATATTTGTTTGTATGGCATATTTAAAAATACATTATTTTTAACGGTTCTTTAATAATAACCGTTTGTTAAATACGATATATAATGTAATAAAACCAGTCCTTAAGTTTAATTATCTATCATTTTGCACTCGAATATCTACTATGGTTTTTTTATCAGTTACTGTAACTATAACCAAACAAAAAGAGGATCGACGCAAGAACGCATTTATGTGTAAACCCGCCTTATGAGTCGCGATTATATTACAGTAGCGTACGATCATACATTTCAGTTTCTTAATGCCACTTTTTTAATGTGCAAAGGTTTATTGAGAAAAATAACTAGGTACTTTTGAAAAGCACTTGCGTTATATCTGTTCTGACGAACAATATGTTACATAAAAACTTGTTATTAAAAATCATAATAACCGAATTATTCATATGTATGTATTTAGTTTTTAAATATCTTGGAATTTTGATACACGCCGCTGGATTTTAAATCGCAACCTATTCATAAGTAATCTCCTTTGGAGGTAAAAGTTAACCAATCCTTTTACTATGTGGTTCACTATGATCATTAAACGTGTAGTTTTCAATACATATTATTTCGATAAGTACATATGTTACATTGCTAACAAAAATGTTGGTACTACATTAGCTGCCCGAGAAATAATTGAGGTCCTCAATTTTACGTGAGACCAGTTCTAACATGTTTGTTTACAAACAGAAAATAACGTATAGTCATCAAACATTTTATAAAATTTACAGTAAAAGAACACATTAGAAATATATGTTACTTATATTCAGCAGTTATGTAAGAATGACTAAATTCAGATTTAATAATATTGAATAAGAAGGGAATAGTTAGCCAATATACACGAAATCCCATACAGCACAAATACATACAATACATGTACAGTGACTGCACGTCCTTGGACGTAGCTATAATCCAATGGATATCCAGGTTACATACTTGTACGTTCAGTGGACATCCGATGGACTTACAGATGCCCCATAAGTGGACTTTAACAGAACGTCCGTTGAAAACATACAATGAACATTCATTGTTATACGAGATCTGTATCTAAGCCTATTATGTTAATCCCAGGGCCGCCGAGAGGACTTTTGGTGCCCGGGGATATACTTCTTGTGGGGGCCCCTGCCAAGAGCGCGAAAAAAAATATTTTCCCCTCGGACTTTGAGCTATTTATAAATGAAGCGGGAAACCGAAAAATATCCTAATTGTTATTGGAACAATGTATTCATCAATAATTCTCTTACACAAATGAAAACGTTTACAAGTAAAATTACAAAAAAAAGTACAAAAAACAATTTATTTTTTAGAATGTTGCTTTCCGAACCTTGCGCTTAGCAAACAAAGTAACTACGTCTTGAAAATCAATTTTCTTAGCCATTTCAGATTCAATCGACAACATTCCTAAATCATTCAATCGGTGTTGTGACATTGTGGATCTCAAAACATCTTTTATCCTTTTTAAAACACTAAAGGATCGTTCTGCTTCAGCAACGGTTACAGGGATCGTACAAAATAATCTTATTGCTATTATTATGTTGGGAAACAATACATCCAGTTTCATTTTTTTAATGATGTTTAGTAACTCAATGGGCGAGAGAGATTTGTTTTGTATATTGGCATCATAAATTGATTTTAAATGGAGTATTTCTTCACCAAGATTATGGTCAATATCATTTTCATATACTTTTTGTAATTTTTCGGACTTCTTTTGTATTTCTTCATCATTAAGGTTATGAAATAACCATAATACATTGAATAACGAATCAATTTCTTTAGCCGCATTAAATCTTCTTGCAATATTTTCAATAATACAATCTAAGAAAACATTGAAAACATTTGTTCTGAATTCGTCACTTGGTGTAATTTCTAATTCGTTCCCACATTTTTTCCTTTTACTACGTTTTGTTTCAAAATTTGTATTTATCTCTAAAGATGAACCAAACAATTTACATTCATTGAAGAGAGTTTCCCAACTATCTCTTATTGTTTGTAATTCATCAAGAAGACTTGACAAATTCGCTACTTCTACATCAATTGTCGCATCACGACCTTGTAAAACAATATTCCTATAATTTATAGCTTGAAGGACTTTCTACCAAATTTTAGCCATTACTAAGAATTCAAACGATTCCATATATTTTTTTTATTCCGTTCAGATCTGAACGAATTTCCCATGTTAAGTTTAATTCTAGAACAGAATCTATGGCACTTTTAATTGCAGGAATATTTTCAGCAATTGGTTTAATACATTCAATTCTAGCAGACCAACGTGTATTTGACATAGAGTGCAATGAACGTCCAGTATTATTTTTTAATATTTCCCATCTTTGAGGGCTACTGCTAAAAATATTGTATAATTTTTGTACCGTACCAAAAAACGTTACAACCTCATGACAAGATTCTGCTGCATGAACACCACACAAATTTAAACTATGACATGCACAAGGGGAAAATATTGCCAGTGGATTGATTTGCAAAATACGAGCTTGAGCACCTTTATATGAGCCACTCATATTGGATCCATTATCGTACCCTTGTGCACGACATTCGCTTATAGGAATATTATATTTTTCAAGCGTTTCGAGAATTAAATTTGCAATATCTTCTCCAGTCTTCTTATTGCAGTTTACAAATGCAAGAAATCTTTCCTTAATTTCGTATTCATCTGAATGATTATTTACAGAGACGTATCGTAAAATAAATGTAGTTTGTTCTATATGGGCGGAATCGGGAGTTGCATCTACAATTACAGAATAATATTTTACAGTTTCTCTTTCCCTCAAAATGCAAGTTCTCAAATAATCGGCACAGCATGATATGAATTCATTTTGAATATCTGCCGATAAATAATGTACTTGCAATCTCTGTTTCTCGATTTGTGATTGTTTCACCATTTTTAAATGTGTTCCAAAAGTGGATCATAACGACTGACAAGTTCTAATAAGTAATATTCCAAGAAAATTTCCATTGTTTGAATCTCCAATCAAATGTGAACTGCCCCTGAAAGCCAAACCTCGTTCAGCCAAAAATAAAGTTACATCTAAGAATCGTTTTAATAAATCTGTCCATTTTTGTATCTCATTTCGTATTTGTTGTACTAAAAGGCAATCAATTGTTCTATTTTTACTAATATTAATTTCTACAGTTCGCCACTGGATATAACAAGATTTATGGTGGGTTGATTTTTCATGCTCAGGTATTCTATCATATAGTTTTTTATATCCTCTATCAGGCTGCCAACCCAATTCCGTAGCCAAAACTGATCTTTGATCTTCTCGAAAATTATAAAATAAACGACAAGGAAAACAAAACAGAGCATTTTTCGATTTGCTCCAAGCAAGCCAATCTCGAGCAACAATTTCATTATTTTTTAAACGCAATTTTAACAAATTTACTGGAAATTGATTGCCCTGTTTATCAACAGGAAATGTTGATGGATGTGATTCTGGACCTCGTTGAATAGCCTCTTCTACATCCTTTCTCATTAAATTTAATTTCAACAATCCAATGTCGATGTTTAGTAAATTCACATCCATAGATTCACTGGTGGATGCTTCTGCCATTTCACAGTTGGCCGATTCTTCAGACAAGGGAAATGTTGTTTCTTCAGTTCTTGAACTTGAAGGATCCGCAACATCCGTAGACAAGGAAAGTGTAGGAATTCCATCAGATTCCTTTGCATTTATTGATTCGGAAGGGTTTTGTTTTTCATCTTGTTGGGATTTCGATAAAGTTAAGAAACCCAAATTTTCCAATGTTCTTCTTCCTCTAGCATTTTCTTCAAGCTTCTTTTGTCGTTCTTTACGCTTTTCGCATCCGGATTTAGAACGCTGACTCATTATGCTCTGCACATAAATTAATATCATTTATTAATTTTTTTAAACTTTAATTAATTTTTTTAATGATGCTGCATGTTGATAAGCAAATTATCGCTTTGCTAATAAGGTCGACACGTTTCACGTTTCAATCATATAAATCAGTGGTGTCCACTAATTTTTGACCGATCGACTTTTCGAAGATCCATTATAAAAATGTCTTGCCAAGATCGACTAAATGTGAAGACAAAAAAAAATCTTATTCTTCTTCCCACATATTTATCTTCATTTAAAGGTTTAAAGTTTAAAGGCTTCGCGAGCGACCGGTCGATCGCGATCGACGTTATGGACACCACTGATATAAATGCATTAACAATAGTGTGAGTGTGTGAATTCGCGTATGTGCGTGGCCAGTTGTGCGGCGTAAGCTGACCGAAGTTCGCGTGCGCATGCACCGGCATGCAGGAAAGAGGGAACGGGACGTATCCCCCCAAAGTGCGACGATGCCCTTGGCAACTGCGACGTGCGACAGTCGCTTCAAGTCGCTTTTTAAGTCACGCGATCCACACGATTTAAGATTTTAAGATTTATGTAAAGATTGAAACGGATTGAATTAAGAATAAACCAATTACTGTTAAAACGTCACAGGATTTGTTAATTGCGCACAACAAACCCACAATATTAAAAATATTTAAATTCACTTACCTTAGCGTTGGGCTACAAACGTTTCTCTACCGGTACTGGAGTGCTTGAGTCTAATTTGATTATCGATTTCGATTAGGAGACCGCCAACGACTCCGATATTCGCGGCGAGCAAGACAACGCGGCGCAGCTGCCCACAAAGGGACCGCCGACGACTCAGATATCGCGCGGAAAAAAGTGTTTTGGGAATTATTTAGAAGGGAGAGCATTGCATTTGATTCCACGCCGCGCGATGCTGAGTCGTCGGCGCGGCGGTCCCTTTGTGGGCAGCTGCGCCGCATTGACTTGCACGGACTGAATGTTTATTTTGTGCAAAATATCCACGTCGCGATTATCGGAGTCGATGGCGGTCTCCAATTGACTGCTAATTACTAATAATCGAAAATTAGACTCCAGCACTCCAGCACCAGTAAAGAAATGCTTTGTAGCCCAACGCTTAGGTTAATTTCTTATTCACTTTCGGTTTAGTTCACAAACACGACTACTTTATCCGCTTCTTCCTGGAAATTTTCACATTGATCAAACAACTACACTTACTACACTATTAATGTTTGTAATTTTTCTTTTAGTTAAATAATAATAGAGTTTATAAATAATGAAACAGGCTCAAAATGTCAAAAACTAGTATATATTTGGTTGCGACTTGACTCGACTGGATTGACTGATCGTGTGCGGTACAGGATGAACTCGCGTGAAAATAACCGTCTCCCGCACACAATTTTTTCTCCGGGGCCCTTAGAACCCAGGGGCCCCGGGTATTTTCCCCGTCAACCCCCCCCTCTTGTCGGGCCTGGTTAATCCAATGGACGTCCAAATTTTATAGAATATCAAACAATGGCCGTTCAGCGTATGTAAATTGTCAATATTTATTGGATGTATATTGCATTAAAGAAAAAAATAATTATATTTTTACCAGAAATTGATTTTACAATTAACCTAAATGCACTTGTCAAAATGGTGCATTTTTAAATGTTTTTAATCACGAATACCATTCTGATAGCGTAGATACTTTTATAATGACTAATTAATAAAAGTAATTTCTCAAATTCTGTTTTATTTTGACAAACGTATACAAAATATGTACCTACTATAGTATTTTTATTGTGTTATTTACTTCCTTGCTCTTCCAAGGAGCTAGCTTCTATAAGAAATCCATTTCACTATAAAAAATATTTAAAAACAACTCACTCACTTAATATTATTTAATGAAATAATAAAATGTTGAAACGTTTTTTTTTGGCTTTTTCCCTAAATCATAATCTTTTCCGTAATTCTGGTGACAAAGCGATATTCATTGGATCCTATACATTTTGAAAGCTTTTTCACCTAAAATATATATACAACTTAGTCATTTGTGCAGCCAAAATCGAAGATTGCTGATCTTGTAGTAAATGAATAAATACCCACCGCTTCATTAAATTCAATACAAAGTCGCTATTGATCCGATGATAAGAAAATCAAATTTATTTAAGATATAAGATCCTTTTGCTGTCTTGACTCACATTTGTCTTCTATTTTTAATTTTTTCATTAGTATTGCTTAAAATCCAGATAATTGTTTTGCTTTTGTAAAATCTTCTGTAATAAATCTAAAAAATTTACACTTAGAGCAATTACTCAACCTTGTAAGCTAATGCCTTTCTTAATCAATCACCATCAATGATAGTAATGAAATGGGTTTATGTACTACTAAATTGCGTTTGGTTTGTATTTGAGCATGGGGATATAACGTTCTGGACAACTTACACCCACTCATACTGACTTACAATTACTTCGTAACATATGTTTGATACGTTAGATTCTGTTCTATAAAAACATACACTATTGTTTTTTTTATCACAACTAATCTAAAATCTTACCTTTACTGTGTTTAATATAAAAGCATTATAATGTGCTATAACCGTTGATTGAAGAACAACTTTCGATATACACTATAACGAGCAAATATGTTATAAATTCGTATATTATGTCCATTTTAAATTTTGTGTACGTACCTTGAAAATATTTAACTAAATAAAGGTACTATAGGTACCAACACCACTCAATATAAATTTATCAAAATTTATGTCGCTGTTACTGTCGCCAAATTGCTCAAGTTGCTATCCATGACACATAAAAAATCAACATCAATTTAGCGGTAAATTCAAAATATGAAACTGGGTGTTGAAAAAAACCAAAATAAATAAATAAAAATAAATCTTAAATCTTAAAAAGATGTCAATCCATAGGTCAATCCTTATTGGTTATGAAATATTGGCAATTGTTTATTATAAAAAGGAATAAGGTAAAAAATTGAATTTTTTAAATCATCCACTTCAAAAACAGAAAAAGTGCAGTTTACTGTTTAATTATATTCTACACGAAAATTATTTGTAGGTTTATAATATCGTTAAATGTAAAAAAATTGTAAATAATTCAAATAAATAATTAAACAGAATTTATAAATACATACAGAATATCCATTGGATATACAGTGTATGGTAAAGAACGGACATCCATATGAATTCCAGATGTGGACATACAGTGAACGTCCATATTAAGGTCATGTACTTATGGAAGAAACATGTACCAATATTGGACGTCCATTGTTGGTTTGGTGCTGTATGGGATGTCAGATGGTTGAATTTCAATGAAGTTGCATTGCCAAAAAAATTTCTACAACGGCTATTGAACACAGTTACTTTTAAATGCTAAAACCAAAAGTCCATAATTAGCCAGGCAAAGTCAAAATGTTGATTCAGCAGTATCACAACATGTTTACGCTGGAAAATAGTTCCAAGTAAAGAACTGACAAAGTGATGCACAAAACCATTACCGTAGACGCTTAGTCAATACGACAATACCCACCGCAAAACAAAAAGAACAATGACAGATATCTAAACAATGCACGATTAAACCTTCAAATAGTCCATCCGCGTTCCTAACGGTACTTGTAAAATAAAACAAAGTCATCAAATAGGACAAGTACTATTTATCTAAATACTTTGTTTGTAGTAGATTACCGTTATGCTCTTTGGCTAATTCACAGAAATAATCCATACAAACAAGGTTTGTACAAAATTATTAAATGGGTAATATCTTTTGTTTAATTAAAATCATATTACAAAAAAAATAATTAAATGTTAATTAATTCTAACAAAAAAAAAGCTGTAACTTATTTAGAACAGTTTTGCTGAATTTTTTTGTGAGCTTTTCAAACGTTTTTGCTTATAATGAACCTATAATACGTATGTAGATACTATCAAATATACAAGGCAATACAATCCACTTTTGTCAGCAATAATACATCTAAATAAAATGTTGCGCTTTGTCTTCAAATATTTTATTGCATATGTAATTTTTCTTACATTTTATAGCAGGTTATTACCTCATGTAAAGTCAGTTTTTAATCTTGCTAAATAAAATCGGGAAACAGTTAGTAGGTATGTTTTTTAATTTTAAACAAAACATTGTATAAATTTTGTACAATTGGTAGTTTAAAATAAAATTCTCTACGACTAACAAATAATACGATACATTATATGTTTATTTGCGATTAGGCAACGTTGTGCATTGTGTTTGACCAATTTTATTTCCGTGCAGGTCAAAGCTCTTACTGTACAACATAATGAATTAAGAAACCATAATTTAGTAGACTTGACTTCAATTATAAAATTTGAAAACGAAACTATTTAGAGCCGTGTGAATGCTATTTTATTAGTTTTGAAGATACGTATATAGTAAAAAGGATTTGATTTGTAAATTAAATATTTTAGGTTATGTTTGCAAATGTTAGTATTTAATGGTGACTTTCTTATAATTAAATGTAAATATATTTTAGAAAAACTAAATTTAAAGTTATTAGAATAAATCAAAACACTTAATTTGCAACCTCATTACTTGTTTCTTGCAGAGTTTTTTTTTATGGGAAAGATACTTCAATAGTAATGTATCGGACCTTTGCTTTTGCAGTGTTATGACAGAGTTGTAAAGATAAGTTGTTTAGAAACTCATACAATCATTGCTGAAATTTGCAAGCTTGACAGATTAAGAAATCGAATGCTGTAAACGCAAGATCAATGTGCATTGCCAACTCGTCTGAATTTCAGCCTCGCTTATGGGCTCGTCTGCTAACTTTCATACTCGTTGGCAATCACTACCATTCCTTGTTCACTACGCAATATACTATTATTCACACATTGTTGTTTCTAGCTTTTATTATTTTCAGGTATTTACAGTTTTTGATACCTGATATACCTCAATCACTACAGCGGCCGATAACAAAATTTCATTATTTATTTTGATAATATCTTATATAGCTATTGTGAATAATCATTCTACAGTACATAACACATTTTTTAATAAAAATCGGAAAAGTTTAAAATCTTATCATGATTTCAATGTTCTTTTTTAATTCAAAAAATATTAAACAATTATCTGTCTCGAGTATTATGAGCGCATTTATCAATGATACTTTGTTGATTGCGTCAAGCAAACTTATCAATTATTTCAAGTACAAAAGCAAAATTCGTTTCAGTTAATTAGTATTGTGTCGTTTAGGATTTTATTTTAGAACAGCTTTCTAATTGCCTTGCTTTTTCGTGGCATATGAACTGGGTGTGATTTTTTGCCCAATGTAATTATTTTTTTAACTATTTTTTTAATAACAATCTATTGGATATATAATTAAAAGTAATTAAACTATTTATCAAATTTATACTAATATTAGATTAAAATCATCTTTAGTCTTCTACTAACGTTAATACTTTATTCTTGTAGTAGCGTTTACTGATAGTTTCATATTTTGGAATATTGAATTTGAAGCACAAACTTATGCATAATTCATTTCAGATTTACTGTGGAATATGGGTAACTGTGTGCGTAACTGGATCTTGGGTCGGTGCAACACACTGTGTCAAATACCTTTTCCTCAGTAGACAAGTTGACAGCGATGACCCAGTTTTTATTCCACGAGATACAACAGGAGTTAATATGACAGCATTCAGCAGACATTATGTAAGTATACCATTTAAAATTATGTCAGTTAATCAAATTTAAAAATTGTGCTGATTAAATTATACAATTAATGGTTGCATTTTTATTTTGTTTTTGTGTTAATTGCTATAACCGTTACACTTTTTAAAAGTGAACATAAAATTTTGCTCTCGTGCAAGATGGTATTGATTTTTTAAAGTAAAGTTCAACTGGCACAGTTTACTCTCAATTTATTTTAAATAAGGTTTCAAAAGTATAGCCTAACACAAATAATACACTTTGACGTTTGATAAAATATGCAAACAATTTATAACCAAATATGCATCTGTTAAGTGATTTATTTTTACGGTTTTTTTCCATTTTCTGTTACATATAAAACCTAATTTAAACATTTCAGACGTATACAAAGTTTCCATTCATTGAACGTAGCACTATCTTACTAACCAGTTTAGTAAAATTTTGCTTCAAAACTTTTAATTAAACCGCAACGATCCAGAAACAACTTCTAACGATTAAGTTAGAACTAATTATAATCATGTGCATCCAACTGTACAGAATAATTATATAAAATTTGATAAAGATAATTCTAATATTTTCTTACTTATTCTTAAAGAATTTACTTATTGGAATGTGTGTTTTCTGTGAAACTGTAAAGGGAATTTATATATAAGATAATATTAGATAAGAGTAGACGAATGGATCACTTTGCGGTAAAAGCATATATTATTTATATTGCTAAACCCAAGAGAATATTCCAGGTTTTAGTTTAGGCAAACATAAGTATAATTATTCTTAGGTAAAATGAAAAAATAAAATGGTAAATTAAATTATTTACACAAAACAAAACTGAAAAATTTTGTAATTTACTCAATCATTTAACGAACAATTATTTTTCATAAAAAAAACTTTTAAATAATTAGAAAAATCAAAAAAATTTACTTATTTTTCTAATCGCATATAAAATCTACATCAACCGTTCGTTTATGATTTAGAAATTATTAGATAATTTCTAATAATTTTATAATTATTTTAAAATTAAAAAACAGTTGTTACAATATTCAGGGTTAGAAAAGATTCTTTTAATATGTTTTTTAATCACTGCAAAATACTCTGCCGATTTAGTTAACTTAATGCGTTATTGTATAAGTGCAATCATTTATAAATTATCTAGGAGTAATATAAAAACCACGATTGAATCTATCAGTTGCATTAAAATCTATATTTTGTTAGAATTTAACTGCATAATCTGTATCATACGCCACCTATTTCAAACTTGATTTAAATCGTGTCGAATAGAATACGGTAAGATAAACGCACTAGTAGTTTTTGTTCTATAAATTGCATGTCTAGTCTATAACAGCGCTTTTTAACTTGCTACATACAATTTGGATTGTTTATTTTTTATATTTCTTTTTTGATTCTTAATTTCAAGAGCGTTCTCAAACTGCTATAGCAATGTGTCGTTCCGGAAAACACCTTCGGTACACATAGTTTTCTAGCTATTTGATATTGTTCTCTATAATAATACGGATAGCTGATGCTTATAAAAAAAATTTAAATATGGGATTAGACTGCGTAGAACACAATACTGAGATTGGAACTACATTGAACGAATTTTACTTTACAACAGTACCGCTATTTTAAAAAACAATTTTTTTTTAATGATAATTCATTTTATTGAAGGTAAATAATTCAAAAAGTTTTACGAAATTGCATAAAAATTTACAAAATTGCATAAAACTGTATAAAGTTTTGTGAAATTTAATGGCTTTTATCAAATTTTAGTTAGTTTCAATAAGCTTATACGGTGCGTATTTTAATGATTATCTGGTGTTTGAATTTGCCGCGTCGTTATTCTAGTAACTATAATGAAACAATGGGTGCGTTCAGGTAGACTCAGCGGTGCTCAGCAGCTGACAGCGGATGAGAAACAGCGTAAGCGGCTTTGTTAAAATTACCTGAACACCAAAAAAAAAGTAAGTAGTTTTTTTAAGAAAAAATTTAATCGAGTAAATCGCCTAGAAAAAATTTTGATCTCTTGAAAATCGTACATTGAAAAAATAACTATCTTGAAAAAGCGCTGAGTAAGTAAGCGGAAAAAAAATTACGCTGAATAAAATGGCGACCGCTGAGTAGTTCAAATAGCACATCACTCAGCCGCTGCCAGTTGCTGAGTCTACTTGAACGCACTCAATGTTGGTTCGTTGACGAATAAACAAGTGGCAAATTTAAACACCTGACAATCATTAAAATACACGCTGTACAAAAAACAACACAGTTAAACAGTCATTTTAACTCGCTTAGGAATTAATCACACATGCTTAACCCACTCGTAGATTTAACGATCGAACGCATGCCAAAATTGCGAAGAAGTCAAGAAAATTAAAGAACGTAAAACACACATATTGAAATAAGAGATTCAAAGTACAAACTACTACTGATGCGTCCAAACAATTTTCTAAATATTTTTAAACATCCTAATATATATTTAGAAAATATCTTACAAAAATATTAATATTTATGACAATTGCACTGGCAATTAAACTGTCACAAAAAAGTATGGCTAGCGCTACATTTTAGTTTCTGTCTCAGTAATGAGTGGCGCTGATGATTTTTCTAAATGCGTCAATGTCAGACTAGAGTATCAGCTGTTCATATTATTATAGAGATCCGTGCTATTTGGCCATAATTGATTGCGTCAATGTATTTGTCGTATACAAGGTGTATCTGAAAAACGGGTTGTTATTTTAGCAGATCACATTAGAGTATAAATACAAGCAAAAAATGTCAAAATAAAATAAAATAAAACATTTAAAAAAACCAAATTTTTTTTGCAAAATAAATCGTAAATTACTGACCTGTAGTCTCCTAAGGTTATTGACACCACGAATAAAAATAAACTGTTCTAAGAAGTGCAAATTTTTTCTCAACGGTTTGTTGACACTAAAAATAACAATAAATGCAAAATAATTTAATCAAAATTATAGCTGCTGAAATCTTGTTTGCCAAATATTGTAGGAATTAGAAAACAGCAATAAAAATCATATTATATTTATTTAAAATCACAGTGGTAGCATTTTACGATCGTTTCGCCAATTATTATAATGGCTTCTTCAGATGTTAATTATTTTATTATACAACTTCCTTCTTTAATTCATTATTAGATTAACATTATTTCCTTTGATAGAAAAAATTTTTTTTAAATAATTAAATATTAAGTAAGTAAATGTAATAAATGTCTTCCAATAATCAACAAATTGTTCAAAAATATTTAATTATTAAATATTATTTAATAATTGATAAACTTCAAATTTATGAAAGATTTTATAACAAACAAACATATTAATAAAATGCCATCAATTATTATAACATGTAAATGGATCGGAGTTTAACACACAAAATATTTTGTTGTATAATGTTATCGGATAACGCGTAGTTAAATTACTGTAGTTAAATAAAGTTGTTATTTTGCACATTCTTTTCAACTACACTAGATAATACTTCCTCTATTGGATAAAACACAAACATCTAAACGTCGCCGAAAATTGTTCGTTACTTGCGTAAATAATTGCACATTCTGTCTAATTGCATTTGCTGCTGCAAAAAACCGATTTTGCAGCTCTTGTCTATTATTTACGGCAGTTTTGTATATTTTACCTTTCACATAGCTTCAGAAAAAAATGTAAAGGGTTAATATTTGGCCTACGGGTTGACCAGCGCCTAGTGCCCTTTCTTCCAATCCAACGGCCCGTAAAAATTATATTTAACCGCGCATAAACCACATTGTTCTGCGAACTTCAAAGGGCTAATCATCAAGTTCTTGCGCAAAAGATGTAAAAGTACAAGTCACCTATAAATCTTTCTGGTAAAAAACGGTCCAATTAAACTATGTCTTAAAATACCCGCCCAAACATTAATAGAAAACTGCCACTGAAAATTATTTTGTTAAATTTGTTGAGAGTTTTCTTCATTCCAAACATGCTTGTTAGGAAAATTCAGCACTCCATTTTGTGTAACACAACACTTATCTGAAAATAATATTTTGGCACTAAAGTCAGGGTCAAAGAAGAATTTCTTAAAACACGGAACACGTTAGCTGCTCGACCTATTTCTCTAGTGCTACTTCGTGTCCAACCTTTTACAATTTACAATATCTGCACATACATTAAAGAACAACAAATATAACAGTTTTGATTGTATTGAAAAGATTTATTTTTCTTCCGTTGCTAATAGATGTGGTGGTCTTTCTCGACCACGGCCTTTGTAGGTAGGAATAACACTTCCAGTTTCTCTAAATCCTTGTGAGCACCCTAAAATAAGGTTTATTGAAACCACTTATCCATTAGGATATTGTTCAACCCACAATCTACGTGTGGTGTGGAGGTTATAATTACAGTTCGCGTACATTAAAACAGTATCACTGTTGTACATAATAAAAAAACTTGAAATTAAATATTATGAAGTACGAGTACGTTTACGCGAATTACTTAGCATCAACTAAAGAAATTCGTTAAAAAATTGAGACAGAAATAAATCAAATTGTCGAATTGAGTTCTAAAAAATCTGAATTTTGCATTAAAGTCTAGTTTTGGTTACAACCAAAGATAAATATAATCGTGTACACAAAAAAAAATAAAAAAGCAAAGAAAACAATAATTAACACAATACATCAATACGTTTCACAGATTTTACAGCACTTACACTCATCATTTACCGCGTAGTAACAATCAATAAAACATTTTTGTTTTTTTAAATAGTCAAGACCGGCCTGAAAACTTTAATTGCAAATATCTTAAAAATGAGCCACTTTAGACCAAATCTTTAAAGAAAAAATTTTTATTCAACGCCACAAGGAAAATTTACCAGCATTTGACAGCATCTGTTGGATCATCATCATGTAGCTGCTTCTTTGTTAATCTCGGCAAAACGAACAATTTCACATTTTCTAATCCCCAATTGTATGTTTTTAATTTGATTCGGCTTAATTGTCGTTAATCCAAGCATTAATTGCATTATTATATTCGGCTAACTTAACACTACGTTCTAATCTAAACTTAAGTTTTTCTGCGGGTGCATAAGCACCAACTTAGTTATTATCTTCAATAACATTTTCGTTTTTCCACGGTAATTTTACTTTATACCGTTTGCCGCACTTAGTAACTGACGATTCTAAGAAATTGTTTACGTAATTATTCCGTTCATCATTGTCAGCACTTATACCTATTGCTTCGAAACCCCATAATTGCTGCGTTACTTGTTCTTCTTCTATCACCAATGCATGTAAGACAGCTCGAACATTAGCTGTAACACACGTGACAGGACAGGACCATGCAACGTAAATCCAAACTTAGTATTTATTGTCATCAAACAGTCACTCAAACGTTTATTTTCACCCGTTACCACATTCCAATAATAATCTGCTTCTATTAAAATACTAATTTCATCTTCAAGTACAGAATATAGAAATCTTCTGGAATAAAATCAGCAAACTGTAGTTTTGGAAATTCCTTTAACATAACTTCGTTTGGTGTTTTCAAAAGATCTATACATATACCCGGTACTTCCGCTGCTGCAATAGTTATTGGTTCATTTCCATATTGTCCCTTTAGTTGAATTTGTATGCAATTACAAATCCTTCCCGGTGCGGGATGCTTATTTCGAAAGGCTCCGATTGTGATTCGATGTTGACCAACAACAGGCAACTGCAACTTTCTTGATAAGGATTCTTTAATAAATGTTAGTTGACTTCCACCATCAATAACTAAACGAATTAATGTCATTTTGTTGGTGTCTATTCCGGCAAATACACATGCTGTTTGTAACAAAACGTTTTTATGCATATTTGTTATTAAGCTGTATACAGAGGTCGAAGTAATTGGGTCCGAATTAGTAGCCGTTGTAACTGCAGGAGGTGTTATTACTTTAATCATTTTTAACCATTCGGGATCGCACATTGAAGTTGCATGCCGGTCTTTGCATTTACTGCACACAATAAACTTATTAAAACATCTCTTTGAATTATGTTTTTCGCCGGTACATCGATAACAACGGTAGGCAGCCTTTAGTATTTCTTTCTTCGTAACTAGTGGTATATTTGAATCGCAAATTGCTGTTTTGTGAGGTTTTCCGCAAACAAACAATCCTGTTTCTTAGTGTCGGTAGTTAACAGGCTAGTTGCAGTACCATTACGCTTATGCATTTTATGACTGACTTCCTCTCTTTTCTTCTCAAATTGACATTTTGTTGGTATTATTGCTTCTTTTAAAGCGCCGAGTTCGTTTTTAATAAATTTTAACAAAGCGTCTACCTGCAAATCCGACTCTTCTTTGGCGGTACTTGCGGTGTTTTGATCTACACTTAGGTTACTAACCTCTAGATCGGTTTCTTTGTGTTTTTCTTGTCGGAAAAAACCCAAACGCAGTTCCGTTGGTAATGATTTTAATAAATTCGATTTTAATATGACGTTATATCTATCAGCACTCACGTTAAGGATTTTTAAACTTCTGATTGTAGACGTCACTACGTTATAGTTTCGTTTTAAAGTGTTTATATCACTTTGCGACCGCACTTGATCTAAGTTTATTAAAGTATCAAAATACTGATTTACTAATTTTTCGCTATTTCCGTATTGTTCTTTAAGCACATGCAACGCTTCTTCGTAGAAGGCTCCGGAAGGTGTATCTTGAGATACATAAATTTATCTTCGTTAGTTAGTTGCGCGTTATTATCTACAGAACACCGAAATTGTTCCCAAAAATGTAACTAACATTTAGGATTGGCTAATTCAAGACGTTGTAACTTAACCAATGGTCCGCTTTGCGATGGTACGGTAGAGAGTACTGCGTTATCTACAATCATTTTATTAATTTCTTTTAACGAGGTCGTTTCTTTCTTTAACCTATTTTTACGAAACTGCAAACGTGCCAAAAGAGTTACACCAGTTTCTTCGTATTCGGCAATCTTTAATAATTCTTCTTCTAGGTTTTCGTTTTCTAGTAAGTGTTCCATATTTCCATCGGCTTCTTTTAAGTTAGCTGTAACTAGCTCAAGCTTAGAAATTGAAGCACAAATCTCTTCTAAATTACGTTCTTGCTCTAAAACACTCACAGTACTATTCACAGTTTTTGTAAATTGCGTTCTAGAGACGTTCCGTTATACGCGTTCCATTATGAGTCTTAAAATTAGTTGTTAACGTTATATCAAACAAATGCACTATTTAAATTACGTTATGATACCACTGTATCGTTAAACAACTCCGTCCAGGGTTTCGGCATCAAAATGTAAAAGAATTACACAAGACCGGTTGGAGTAATAATGGTATTTATTCAAATAGGTACAACTTGCTACTTACACCCTAACTTTAGAACTAACAACGTTTGTACATTTATGAAACAGGTAAATTTACCCTACGCCTATTTGTGGTAGGTTATTTTAGATTTGCGTTATTTACAAATTAAAGGAAATTTTCCACACTGCTGTTATGTTATTGAAATACACATTTAATTCTTCTCTGAAAACATTGCTTTGCGATCGTTTAATATTTTGACACAGCCTGCTCCTTTCATAAAGCTGCATACAAAATCACGACCTGATAAGTTATTTTTGAATTTTGTAATAATTTTTCCTCTACTGTCAAGATAATTTCTGACCACTTTCCTTAGATCATAGTGGTCTAAGGGGCACCTCCAATCGCTATAAGTAATTAGTTTAGTCACAATCAGTGCTTCTTCTGCATAGAACAGTACCATGCCGATACAGAATGGAATAGTAAATTCCGTATCTCTATGCAGCCTGCCTATAAGAGAGTTGTCCACATTCAATAGATTTAATCACCGTGAAGAGTTGCTCTTGATCAGGTTTTTTGTATCGTTTGCTTCTGGGGTCTGACTTATACTCTCTTGGCATCTTTCTGTATATAAAAGAAAGTTTGTTGGAGGTGAATAAAAATATGCGGTTAAATATAAACACATGTTTCTATTTACCCCAAAGTAACCGTCAATTGCACTTTTTTTGAATAATGAATAAATTTTAAAAACAAGAAAAACATTTGAAAAACATAAAGCACTCGCGGAAATTACAATAAATAGAGCATATTATGGCAAAAATTTGATGTTTTTACCAGAGTCCTTCCCTTAGATTACAATAAAGTTTACTGGACAAAAATTTGCGGGTAAAATTACTGTTACAATTGGCAGTGTTGCCAAGGTTTCAGAAGCGTGTGTACCCATGAAACATGTTGACAAACTTAAAAACACGAAGTTTATATGGTTGAACTTGGTAAGAAATAAAAACTCTGCGGCTTGTAAAATTTACATATTCATCTTGCAGTATCCACCCCGTTTTACGGCAGTTTAACTACAACATTATTTTGTATTTACTTTTATTTTTATTGTCAACAAATCGCTGAGAAAAAAATTGCACTTCTTAGAACAGTTTATTTATATTTGTGGTGTCAACAACTTTAGGAGACTTAATAATGGCAACAGGTCCGTAATTTACAATTTATTTTCCTAAAAATTTTAAGTTTTTTAAATATTTTAGTGGAACTTTTATTTTGACATTTTTTCCTTCTATTCATGGCCTAATTTCACCTGCTAATATAACAACCCGTTAATCATATACACCCTGTATAACTATCAAAAATGAATATGTGTTGGTTTAAATAAAATAATTTTTTTATCCAGAACCCATTGCAAACTATGTTTAATACAAATAACTTGTTTTTGATAAACTTTTAGTACTATGACCAAATTATACTTACAAAAAGGCTATGAATAAGAAATTATGCAGGCTTTTTTTTTCTAAAATAAATACTAATATATGAGCAAGAGTAGGTAAATTATGTAAAAAATTAAGAAAACGTGCAAATCTATATAGTAGTAACAATGATGTAAACTATAAAATTAAACAGATAAACAAATTATAATGTTAAAAAATAATATTACAAAAATAAAACAACTTAAAAATGTTTTCTATAACTCTCATTAAGATAATAAGGTTGTTTGGTTTGAGTGTTATGTTAGAAATAAGAAAGAAAACTCGTTAAGAAAGTAATAACAGTGATTTCAATATTTATTCAGAATATGGTCACATCAAATGTTCTTTAATGTATTTTTCTCTACGTTTTAGTAACAATAATAAAATAACATAATAAAAAATTCTCAAGCTGTAGTAACTTATTCGAAACATTGATTTCTGTAACTTTATAAACCTAAAGTACAATCAATCGATTGACGAATACCTTTCGGTTTTGTTGAATTTATTGCTCTGAAATGTTTGTGGTAAGGTTTTATAATCTGGAAAGATCTAAATTGAAATCTTGATTTGTTTTTAAAATTTACATTGACTGATTTTAATAATTGATAATTAAGTTTCATTTTGGAATAAAATACAATTTATCATAAGTTATATCTCAACGAGTAACAGGCATGTTTAAAACTTGTACTGAAATGTAGAAGCGGTATAAAAGCATGTCATTGCAAATTATTTAAAGAGAAAAACTTTTAATATGTTTATGGAGCAGTTTATTTGTTTGAGAGAGCGCTATAAAATAGATGCGCAAACATGATTACTTGTACAAAATATTTTTATAGATCATTGTCTTAAAATATACGTGAAATTTTAATCATATCTAACGAAGCGTGTTACATCCCATTGAGTACTTAGCTCTTTTAAAACTTTATTTTTTGCTGTAACAGGTTTTGATTTTACTCTGGATTATTTTTCATATCCTATAATCTATTTCCTGACAGCTAAAATTTTTAAAGTTACGAAAGTATTTTAATAGAACTACTCAGATCTTTTTTTCTGATAATTTTGCATTTGTGATTGACATCAATTCTAATTCCCTTGGCAGAACATTTAAATTTGAATTTCTAATGTTTAACTATATAAATTAAGAAATGACTTGTCTATCATATTGCTTACTCAGTAATGACTCTAACATATTGTTTTACCTATTATTGAACATAGAAAAACTTTTACGACCAACGTCAGTAAAATCTGTACTAAAATGTCCGACATTAGACCATGGCAAATTGATAACTAAATTTGTTAACGTTTTGCTCGTTTTGTAAGAGTTTTTAAAAGTACATTTAAACGAAATTAGTATTTTAACAAGAAGTCAAAAAATTTATAAACGATGACTTTTAGTAACATTTATAACATTTTTGTGGATTCATTATATATACCTTATTATTACAGAACAAGTAGGTTTTGTGGATAGATTCAAAAGTTTATCTTATAAATTCTTTTTTAATAACTCATTGGATAATACTGAAGAAAAAAATCATTAAAACTATTTCTGTGAGAAAAATTTCCAGTTTCAACCATATAAGAGTATCCTCGTTTTAAGTTTATTATCCTATTAGAGTTTGAATTTTTTGCATCCCTTGAATTTAACTAACTAAAATGCTAAAACGAAATTAAAAATTAAATATCATAAAGCAGTTAGATGCAATTTTTTACGAAACTAAAACTGTTGCTTAATTTTTTTGTAAAATTTAAGTTTTTCATCAAGAAATAAAAAACCTCAATCGAATTCTATACTTTTTGATAACATTATTGTATTGCACAAACACTCTCAACTACAAACAGCAGCTATAATAAACGACAAACGATTTATGAATATACATTAGACACAATTTTAATTTTCGTTTAGTAACAGCTAACAACGTTACTTAATACATTCCAAATTTAGGTTAAACGATAAATTAATTTTTTCATGCGCAAAACAAAATAAATTAATTAGAAAAAATTAACAAAAAAAAAGAACCAACTTCAAAAAAATGCACTCAAAAAATAATTTAATTTAGTTACAATCAAACGATGAAATTTTTATTTGCATGAAATTACTTCTTGAAGTCGATGCCATGTATGAGATTGGCGTAAGATTAGACTTAACTCCCAATATTAACTTTAGCAGTTGTAATAGGTTTAAGTCAAATGTGTTTCGTCGTTTTTAGTGGATTTTTTTTGAAGTCGACTCTTTTTTTGTTAAAAAATGTTTGTTTTTACTTTCTAGTGATGTTAACAATAGTGGTTATAGTCACTAAAAACATTGATAATACACATCGTTCAATAGAATTTCATGGCAATGTAAATTTCAGAGTTTGATTATTTTCTCATGGATCGCATCATCAGAATTGAAATAAAACCACTCCGAAAGTGCTTTCTTTCAGATAGAAAAAAAAATCATCTAAATCGGTCAGCAAGGAAAAGAATGATCGATGGACATAAATAAAGAACGCAATAGTAAAAGTTTTGCAAGACAAATTTTACAATATCTGGAAAGAAAACATATTATATCTTTTAAAGAAAAAAATGATAGCAAAAAAGTATTTAATATTATCAAAAATTAAATAAAACTTTTGAGAAATATTTAAAACCAGAAGGTTCAGCTTAAATTACAAAAGCTAAACAACCACGAATGATTAAAGCTGATGATATCAGTAAAATTGTTAAATTTTTTAAGGCTCTAATCAAGGATCTAGACCAAAACGTTACTGGTACGGTTCCCGTTTAACTCAAAGTTTTTGTAATGGTTCTAGTTTCGGTTCTGTTCCTATGGATAGAAACGGTTTAGTTCTTGTTTTTTTTTGTACTTGCTGATTTTGTTTGGTTCAAGTAATTCAAAGTATTCACTTAAATAACTCTAAATTTATTTATACGACCCAACAGATATTAGCAAAATGTTAATTTAATAGTCACTTTGTACAGATCATTATAGTAAAGTAAAAGTAAATTATAGTACGGAGTATGTTCTTATGATAGAATCATAAAATCACAACACATTTTATTTACTAAAAACAAAAAAATACTGAGTTTTGATATACCGGGTGACACAGCAAACATGAGACAGGCGATAATTTTTTTATTTTTTGGAATAAAACTTTTAAATTTGGTGTAATTTATTCATATTTTTGCTCAGTGTTTGGCCAACATATCGCACATTTAGTTTAATGAGGATATAAAGGCAAACAATTAAAAAAAAGTTATAACTTTATGTCAATAACAAATCCCATTTTTAATGCGCGATTGTTTATTTAAAAAAATTAATAACTACTCTTGAAAAGTAATAGATTTGTGGTGAAAGTTTATTCTTAGATAATTTATAAACAGATTTGTTCAAAATATTTTTTCACCTAAATCGCCACAGTAATGTAATAATATAAGATGGTTTAAAATTATAATTAGCGTTAAGTAATAATCATTTAGACTTTATTGTAAATCTAGAAGCAATAAAAATGATCTTGAATTTAAATATTAGAAAAAAAAAAATAACTAAACTCACAGATTCCGTAGCAAACAGCCAATATATAAGTTGTTTAAACTCGTTCGCGCTCTGTTATCTTTTTGTTTTGTTGTATTAATCTCGCCGGGGCGGGTGACGTTCTCCGCGCAAACGATATGAAATTTGGTTTAAATAGCTATTCTATTAACGTAATGTAAGCAACGTACTTCTAAATCTCATTACAGAAAATGAATGTAAAATTGTAATTATAATTAAGTAACATAAAAAACAAAAATATTTTTCGAAATGCTTATGTAGTGCATAGACCAGAAATTATTTATAAGCGAAACCCTGGCGCATTAGTAGATTTCGTCCACCCACTAACGACTTTATTTGGTTGCTTGACCCCTCATGGGTACAGGTGTAAGAAAAAAAGGATAAGATTTGTATAGGGTAGATGTTTATGGAAGAAAAATCTATTCTTCCTAAGCGCTGCTCCAAGACTTCCAAAATGCACAACATCAAACGAATAAAAGCGTTCAGTTACATTCGTGTCTATAACATGCGTCACCCTTTACGGTAGAAAAACTTCTTAGCAATTGAAATTTCTAGCCTCCACGCGACTGTCAGTGGAAAGTTATTTATCCGACAGAAATGTAGCAAAATGTATTTTAAAAAATGCAAAATAATTTAATTTTGAACACGTTCTTATAATTATTGATCATTGTTTATTTTTAGATTTAGAGACAAATGAGTAATTACTTAATAGGATGCTCTTTCTTTGTTAGCAATGAAGAATAGGTAGATACGTTATAATGTACGCAATTGAAAACCTGGGAAAATTCCATTCAAAATGACACTGTTTTTAGTTTTGCTGATGCTGATGAATGATGTGTTGCATTCATTAGTAGATACGCATTAAGTGCAAAATTTGATAATCCGAATCAACTGGTAGTATAAATAAAAACAACGGAAAGAAAAGAATAATTGGAGATCCTTAGATACAAATATTCGTATAATTGCAGAAAAGCAATAGACATTAGTTCAAAAATTTAAAATTTGAATGAAACGGGCTACACGAGTAGTTGCCTCATTTACATTAGTGTAGTTATTCCGGAAAAAGAACAAATGAGATTCAAAAGAACTTTAATACAAGCTAAATATCATATGGGTATGATAAAATTAAGGTAGAAATTAAAATACTCTTGTACAACATGGTTATCACAACTAGAAAGTACGGACTTAAACGTATCATGTATCAAAACAATGCATTCACATGTTACCAAACTTTACGTTATGCACAGAAAAGATTATTTAATCTAAATAAATCTGTTTGATGACGTCGTAAATTAAAACCAAAAGAAACGTCGTTTCAATATATTACCGCTGGGTCAGACCTGGTCAACAACTTTTACTCGCGGCAAAAACCTTAATACGACTATAACATAAACTAATGACTACGCATAAAGTAGAGTCTAGATATAAGTGGCTTTTGGAATAGTACATTAAAACACAAGTCACAGAATGAACGCGCTTCAATCACGAGACCGGGTTGCATACACGAGCAGCGCAGCGGCGAGTTTATGAAGCGGTTGAGTGATTGAAACGTATTCTATGACGTGTGCTTTATACTATTTTCTCTATTTTGATACAATATTTAATATTATTCGTTTAATTATAATTTTAGAACAATATTGGGAAGCTTTTATATTTTATTGAATTGGCAACACTTACACTTTGACATATTGAAATTTATGTGTTAACCTAAAATCACATACAAAATTATCTCTTTATGCCTTTATAAGTAAATAACTTTAAATTAATAGGACATTTTTATTTTATCTTGGCATCAAAATTTGAATTTCAATTGTTAACGTACAATAATTTTGATTTCTTTTTCATGTAACGTCAACTTACGATGTAGAAATACCAACTTTGAAAAAACTAACATTACTAAAATTCGTGTAAGAATTTGCTTATTCTTACACGGATTTTAGTGTAAGAATCGCTAATTCTCATGTCAAAATAGAGAAAAAATGTTTCTTAGGTTTACAATGAGGTATCTGTATCTCGTGATCAATAGTTTCGCTTAGAGTACAAACAAATCTAACATATAAATACCCATTCACGGGGTTTTTTCGTAATATGCGCGTCATCCGGGAACATCCACCGGATACGGCCGAAACTTGAACGTACATAAACGTTTTAATCATCGCAGGCTAAATAGCTCCTGTGTGAGACTTGACTGTCTATAATAGACTCGACTTTTTCCTAGAAACATCGGACTACCGACATACTAACATAACCTAACACGTTTTAATCGTATATATTTAAACGTTTAAAGTTTAAAGAGATGCACCTTCTGTAAGTTTTTATAGAATTTTAACTGAATTCAGAAATAATAAAGAAGGTGATCAGTTACGTAGTTTAAGGAGAAGAAAGTGGATAGCAGCTCTTAAAAAAGGATTTGACGAATTTAAAAATTAAATATGGTCGTATCTGTTCAGGAAATTTTATGACAGATACTTAGTAACTAAATTAATATTTTGACAAATTATTAAATAATATATTAAGTAAACCAGTCCTACTTAGGGATACTGAATACCTTCACAACACATGGGATATACATCATTGGCGTTAAGTAATGGAAATTCAAAAGGTCACTATGATCGTGCAATAAAACGAAGAATAGAGATTAATTTTTTTTACCAAATTTATTCTGTATTCATTTTCAAGATAGAGCAAATGTAAACAAACTGAATTGCGTGCTCAATGCACGATCATCACGTGTTGTTGCAAATGCTATTGTATTCTATCGCTCATTGAAACAGGTGATACAATTTTGCAGGCCCGGATTGGACATGTTCACGTGAACACCGCATGTATTTGTTTACGTGCGCTCTATCTTGGAAATGAATAGACAGTACATACATCTAGGTTTTTTAATTTATTACTTTAATATGTACAAACACTACTTCTTATCAAACTTGAGGTTATCAGAATTGTACACAGGAAATTTTATGTTCATATTTAATAACATACAATTTGTCTGATTTGGGTGTAAAAATCCTTTTAGCTAAATAAATCTACCAACTCAGCAATTCATTTAGAAATACAAGACGAAAATGATGAACAACATATTTTATTGCGCAGTTTAAACTTAGAATTAAATCCAATCGAGAAGTTTATGAACTGCGAGTAAGAGTCAATCAATTGACATTTAATCAAAATTACATTAAAAATAGTGATAAAAACACTTTATATTACACTAGATTTCTTACTTACTATCATATATAATGCTTATATGAAATGCTTGAACCAAGCATTCCATTTATACATACATCTAGCCTTAATAAATTTCAACAGTTAATTTTAGTTTTAATGAAATTACGCCTTAGTTTAGGAATTTTTGATTTGTGTGATTGATTATCAATTATACAACAGTAGCCAGAATATTTGTAAAAGTTTTGGAGATATTATATGATAAACTACAGGTAGATAGAGTTATGTGTTAGTTTATTGATATTCTAGTTGTTTTAGTTTTTTATTATTTGGACAGTTCGAAATGACTTAAGAAATATTCCAAGATGTTTTTAAAAAAATTAGGGCAGGTACCGTAATTATAGATTGCTTTAAGGTTTTTGTAGAACAACCAATCAATTTACAAGCATCAGCTAAAACATGGTTTAATTACAAACATCATAACCATACTAAAAGTTCTTATATGAATCACTTCTCAAGGAGTAATTAATTACACAACAAAATCGCAGTAATTAACACCAGTACAGCAAATGGCATTTGGATCTGATAGTATGTTGTTCTGATCAAATTTAAATGTATCCTGTCTTTTTTGTACACCTACACGTTTCAAAATCTTTAAATCATCCATACCAATGTCGTAAGTTATAACAATCACAAGACACCAGTCTATCTGGAGATGCACCCAACTATAGATACTTGAAATTTAGGCATAAACGTAAACATAAACCACCAAAATTTATGTCAATTTTTGCATTTTGCCAATGTAAGTTTGAAACGCAGTCTTTTCATGTTCACAACCATAAACTGTTGCCGTTGTCTTAAAGCGAGTTGCAAGTGGATAGCATATTGACTTGATCAATGACAAGGATGGTTTCACCAATTTGATTCTACAGAAACTTTTAAATTTTGAAGCGGTTATACGTCCAGCTCTATACTTGTATCATGCTGGAGAGTTTGCTTGTTTATTGGTTTCGGTTTCAATTTTGCGACATTTTTCAATGAATACACTTATCTAGCGCAGAACCTAAAAATGTTAATCATTTACTAATTTTTGTAAAGTTTCCAGGGTTTTTCCTTTATGTTTTGGTTTATAAATTATATTAAACCTAAACTATTTTTGAAATCTAATTGGCCAGGAATTTTTATCGAGAATGGACTTACAACTATGTGTAAAACAAATTGTCCAAGTTTTTACTCTGTCTAAAACAAAAGTTTTATCTAAACATTTCTCGCTGTGTACACTCCGAACTCATCCACAACTTGTTTGTTTGCATGCTTCTAAACCTTTATATGCTTTTAATTGTTGCTAAGTATATGCACTTTTGTTATATAATAAGTAATTTACAATGTCTAGGTACAAATTGTTTGCATAGTCTTGTACTTTATCACTACACTCTGAAAACTTTATTAAATAAGGATCAATGTCTGTAATATCTATTTTATTCAAGTAACGATTAGTATATTCTTTATCCAATGTTTTCAGATAATCATAATTTAACTATTTAATCAAAATTATGAAAGAAGAGGATTTAAAGCATTCAGTTTGTACTTTGTTTTACATTAAACGCACTATAAATATCTATTTAAGTTACTTTTGTTTGTACTCTAAGCAAATTTCGTGACATTACGCGCTGATGCTCTATATAATATGATAAAGTTGTAGAACACGTTATATAATTATCTATAATTTACTTAACACTTAATGTTTTGCAAAAAAGTTACCATTGCACTAACCTTTTTCTAACTTCTATTAAGTTGTGCATACATAAGTTAAAAGTTATTTAATTGAATAATTGCATTACTAGAATCCAAAAGCACCAAAAAAACAAGAGAACCCGGACCGCTTCGGTCGATAAGACCAGAACCGAAATTAGAATTATTAAAAGAAACTTTGTGTTAAACCAGAACTGTACCAGACTTGCTATTACGTTTCGGTCTAGGTGATTGGTAAAAATTATATAAAAGTGCAGTTTTTCATTCTAAGATCTTAGCTGATTCGGTGTATTGCCAAAAAGTAAATATTTTCAAATTCTACAACACAATAACTAAAAACAATAATAATATATTATATATCAAGGTTGAGAAGTGCATCATTATAACCTAAGCGAGACGCAAAGCGTCGAGGGATATAAATCGCGCAGGTTATAATGAATTTTTCAACCGTGGTATATATACATTTTTTTCCACTACTAGAATTATTAAAATCTTTCTACCTGTTACTAAACTGAATTTAAAATTTAAGATATTAATTTTAAATTAAAATTCAAGTCAGTGATTCTGACAGTTGTCATTAGTTTAATAGAATTAACTTTGACATAATTCTTAATTGTGATTTAAAACACAAAAATATACCGATAACGTAAGTTTTTATTGCTAAAGTTGTTTAAATTGTTTAAAAACATTATTATTTTAAGCATTGATTATATCTAAAACATATTTAATTCAATAATATTCACATTTAATTAAGCGCGAATTTCAAATAACTTACTTTTTAAAATCAAATTAATTTATTAATTGAGTGATTTGAAAACTTAAATTAGCATTAAATAAAATCTCTTGCTCTTGGTACCCAGTTTCGTAAACTTTTTTTTTGAAACTGTAGTATTATCAGAAAATGTAAATATGTTCATTATTAACTACTAGAATGAAATATTATTTACCTGCGGTTAAAAAAGTACACCTTCACGGCCTACTATTATACGTAATAATGCAAGCGTATACAACTAGTAGTGGAAAAAAGAATTTAATTTAACACTTTATTGTTTTAGAAATAGTTTTTGTTGTGTAAGAGTATCTGCTTTAAATTTATTAAATTATTTTGTTGTTACTTTGAGAGGTTTTTGTACTTAAATTTACTGATAGATATTTACATTTAATTTAAATTCGTTTTTTTAGATTTACTAACGAAAAAATTTAATGACGTTACGGCTGTACCAAAAATTTCTGCTTGGTTAGTAGGTAATGATCTTTAGTCGGTGTACAAAATGGCATAACCAAAAGTTATATATCCATTGTTTCTTTTTTCCCGTTCGTATCTTTTCTGTCTTTGCTTACTGGAATTTGTTCTCTGCGACGAGTCCACTAAAGCATTTTGAGTACGTGATTAATTTAATAAAATTTATTTGGGTGCGTACAGAACAGTTGTGAACTTCATAGTTAGTTTTGAGATAGATGTTAAGGCAACAACAGCATATATTATTAATAAATCATAAAAGTCTTCGGAAAGGTTACCATAGTTAGTTTAGCGTACTTGTCCCCTAAAGTATTTTGCGGAAAATTTAAAATCCGCAAAATATTCACTTTAGAGAGTAAATGAAAAAAAAATTTTTTTAAAGAACTAACAATAAAAAATCATTATGTATATATAAATATATGTAGATTTAAAACTGACAACAAATTACAATTAACAAACACACACCGCGTGTTTTTTTTAACTGTGCAAGCGGATAGTGGGCGTTCAAATGTTCAAAAAGAAAAATAAATCTAAAAATAATTTGTTTTTGATTTTGGAAGCAGGTATAAGATGAGAATACTTTAAATTCTATGAAAACAAAATTTACTAATTGGCAATAAAAATTTCCCAAATTTGTATCAAGAATTACTATTCATTAACTTTAATTACTTAGTGTTTCGTTTTTCAGTAATTTACATATAGTATTATCTGTAATTATTTCTAATATTTAACTGCAACGTCAATAATACAGTATTTCCTGTATTTGTCTTAGTAGAAAAACTCTTCAAAATGATCACACAAAGTTAAACAACTTTATTTCTTACATATAAGTGACAAATTATAAGTTGATTCTTTTTTTTAAATTATTTTCTACTTTATATTACATTTGTTAGTTTAAACTAAAAGTTTGCTTTAAAACAAGACTAAAAGCATTGTGTTAGAAAATTTAAAGTCAAAACAGATAAAAGTTTGCTGCACTTTAGAATTTATTATGTATACGTACTTCAGTTGTAATCATGTACTACAAGTTTTATCTTTAAAAGGCACGTCCCGCTATAACTAGATACGGTACAAATCAAGAAGAATTAATTTAGTTCTTTAGAAGTTGCATTTACTTTAAAGTAAGAATTAGTTGATGCCATATAAAAAATAATTAAATAATATGTTTTTTTTTATAAACACGTACAGTTTAAAACAAATGTAAAAACAAAGTTTCTTGTATAACTGGCGTTTTTGAGTAAAAGCCTTTGAATTTTCCTACCAACTACATCTCAATTTTGGTTGTCAGTAATTTAAAAATCTATTTCTAATCGAATTATATTTATTTTGTTACATTATTTTTTCAAATTTTAAAGGTATTTTTGTCTATTATGTTAAAGAAGATAATAAAAACACTAATTTTTTATAATTATTTTACTTATTTCAAGTAAAATGGTTTGTATTTTACTGATTGTTTTACTTTAACAAACAAAACTACAAACAAAATGTTATATAATTCTAAATTTCGAAATATGTAATAATTTATGTTACAATGCTTAAAATTACAGTGTTTTGAACAATTACCAAAATTACTAGAGAAAGCAAAGATTACTTACATTCATTTATAGCATAATAAGTATCATTTGTATATTGGTAATATAATAAATGTACATAATTTTATTTTACGAGACAGAAAACGTTTCGGGTGTTTATAATCAATCTGGCAACAGTTTGTTATAGTCAATTTTCTTTTATACTTTAAAAATCAATAAATAACACCAAGAAGAGGTGGGAATTTTGTGACCAAACTTAGCAGGAAAGTTTAGCTACTCACAGGTAATAATTTATTAAAATTTTATTCCAATGGGTCAAATGGCAATGGAATAGCTGACGTTTTTTTTTGTTTCTATTATTTCATTATCGTGTGCATTTCGTTCGAGTTTTGGTTCATTTCAATATTGTTATCTCTTGTGGTTCTTCTATTTAATATATTTTGAGAATGTGACAGAGGTCGAATTGTAGGCTTATATAAAGGTGGTTTTTTCGTACAGTGAAATTTGCAAATCGTCTGAACTGAAACCAATCCACTATCATGCATGGACTAGAGAAGGTTAGAATCGCCGTAGACAAAGAACTGGGGAACGGGTGCAAACAAATGAAGTGCAGGACCGCCATTTTTAACGCAATAAGAGTCCAATTTTACAGTACCAGATCAATCGCCAATCAATGGTTAGGTCATAAAAGTCGTCGTCTATCTTTTCGAACAGTTTACCGTCGAATCAAAAGTTTCGAATTGCAATCTTATCATCATCTTATGCTACCACTGACTGCTCAATACCGAAATCAACGTTTGAACTGGTGTAGGTTGCGACTCCACTAGAATCTGGAACGGTATAGAGTAGTCTTTAGTGATAAATCCCGATTTTGTTTGGGGATGCATGATGACCGTATGAAAGTCAGACGAAGACGTGGGGAACGGCGCAATTAATTTTCTGTTGAGCGACATGTGCACGACACTGTAGGGATTATGGTATGGGTAGCTATAGCTTATGGAAGTTAGTCCCGTTTCCTTCTTATTGTCTACTTGATAACCATCTCGTCGTTGACAATTAGCACTGATTCTCTTGGTACGATTATCTTGTCTTACAATCATTTAAAAACATAAACCTGTCACGAATTACATTGGATATAAAACAGCACTCTTTTTCGTTCTTCCGTTAGTTAGTTAGTTAGTTGAATTTTATTTATATATTCATAACTATATAAATCAAAAATTGAAAAACATTTTTTATAATCAACGTGAAAAGTAAATTTAAAATTTACATTATGAAAGCTTACATTTTTAATCTGAATATCAAATAGTTAACTGTAAACTGAGAACGTTAACTGTTTTACTTTACTTTTTCTGCTAAATTGTGCTAATATCATTTTTAATTTGCTTAATTTTAAATTAAAAAATCAAAACAAAGTCAGGAGTCAACTTGATCACCAGCCCCCCCGTTTTTTTCAGTTTTTTAGATTTTTTTTGTATATTTAATTGTGCTTATTTGTGTCATTATTATTTTTAACTATGTTCAACCTTAAGTTAACAAAAAAATGAAAACACATTTGAAGGCTAACTTAACCATCAGCCGCTCGCTTTGTATTCAATTTCGTACAATATTTTTTTACTTGTTTTATTGTGGTCATATTGTGATAAATGTTAATAACATTAAATTCAATTCAACTTATTTTTAAACCAATAAAAAAATAGGCTTAACCCGGAGGATGTCTACCTATTTTTAATATTATTTATACTATTTCTTGTTTGTTTAATTCTGCTTCTTTTGTGCTAAATTTTGCTACCGCTATTTTTAACTATTTTATTCTCAGTAGTTAAAAAAAGAAACACCCCGTATTTTTTTGCTTGTTTTGTGCTGAATTGTGCAATTATTTTTTTTAGAATTTATTTTGAAATTGCTAAAAAAATTGTAACAAATCCCAAAACTAAATTAACTGTCTTCATTTCAATTTACTTACCATATTTTTTGCTTGAGTAATTGTGCTCGTTCTAAGATAAATTAAGCTAATATTATTTCAAATTGTGCTTAACAACAACTTTCATTTTGATTTTTTTCCATTTTTTTTTTAATTTAATTGTGCTTGTTTTGTATTTAATTGTGCTAATATTTTTAATTGTTTCATTTTCATTTGATAAAGAATTTAAAACAAAACATTAAATTTTTAAATGTTCTTTGCTTGTATAATTGTGCTCGTTTTGTGTTAAATTATTTCTTATTCTTTTTTTAATTGTGTATAATTTTAAATCGATTTAAAAAATCAAAGAAAAGCCGGAAGTCAACTTGGCCACCAGCTCTCCTTTTTTGCTTTTTCTGTTTATCTAATTGTCTTTTTTGTGCTTAACTGTGCCGTTATTATTTTTAATTGTGCTCAGTTTTAAATTACAGTAAGAATTAATAAAAAATCGGGTTGCTTATTTGTTTTATTAATTTTTTTTACAATATTATAATATTTAAACGGATGAGATCATTCGAGGTACCGTAATGTTCTCGAAGCAGATAACATAAACTATAAAAGGTGCTCGAATTGAGTCAGAATTGATAAAATAAATAAAAATGCAATTTATCTGACAATGTTTGTAAATATCGGGTGACAGATTATATAAATCACCTGTAAGCATTGTTGTGCATAGATAATTTAATTTTTATCTAGATGAGATAATAGATAACTTCCAATTTTTTTATCTAGATAATGGTTTAGATACAAGTTGAAGAATTTATCTAGATAATAGATAAGATAATCTATAATTTACGTAGATAATACGATAGATGATTCTATCAAATAGGTACAAACAGGTAATAATTTTAATTGATTGTTACCATTTACTTATCATCATCAATACCAATTCATTGTTTATTAAATTAACTAATTAAAAAACTGAAACACAAATTGAAAAAAAAATCGAAATAAAACATGACAGAAATTTGATTGATTTAATGACCTACTATTGTTAAATATAAAACAAATTTCTTGATACAATATGGTCCTTTCAAAATTTTCATTGCTAAGCAAAACTTAAACTATCTGGGCTAAAGTCTTTCGATTAGCGTCGAAATTGATGTGTTTAATCAATAACTTTTTTACAAATGGAGAAGTGTCTAGTAAACTTATTTAGTTTTCCGTTGTAACAGTATGAAAAATCTGGCTTTGATATCGACGTCAGTTTGAACCTAAAAAATTATAAAACTTAGCGCTCATTGCCGTTAATCAAACTCCCTGAATTATTGCTTTTTGTTTTTAAATTTAAGTTATCATTTGTAGTTCGATATTTTAAGCAAATTTTTCACAAAAAAAACATCTAATCCTCAAAAATTTATTGTATTTTAAATTTTGAGCAGCTTACATCAGCGATCACTTAAAGAATTAGCTTTTATGTCTTTTAAAAAAACGTAAGCAGTTTTTTTCTTTTAAAAAACTTGGGTTATTTTAAACAGTTTATGCTCTGCTCAGTACTTTTTGTAATTGTAAGTGGAACAACGAGTCCAAATGTAGAAAAAAGCATTTTTGCTTTGTAGTTTTGTTAATTATATTTGATGGGTTGTCAGTAATTCTACTCATATAATAATTTACAACTTTGATTTATATATTAATATATTACTTACTCAACAAGTTGATTTAAAGAGTAAGCTAAAAGCTCCGTGACTTAAATACTCTTCTAAAAAAAAACCCTAAATAGCGTGTATCGAGGTTTGCCACTTTCAATTGCTCAAAAAGTCGTGAATTTTCTCTTTTGCAATTAAGCATTTTTTTTATTTGGACATAGTTTTGCTGTGTAGGCACTTCAATGTATGAATCGTGCAAGATAATGTATTGAATAAATGTACGAATATCAAAAAGCTTATTATTATTTCTAAAGACGATAAGATACTTATCGCAAGCAATTGATTCGGTTTCAAAAAGTAATTTAAGTTGTGTTTTTGTTTATATCTCGTACTGCATGTATTCACGCTCATGGTCATATTTTTTTTGTCAACAGAGGAGCTGCAAACGCGATCTGCACCGTATTACATTACCACAGACATTACAAACTATATTATGTTTACAAACATAAAAATTATAAAACAACAGAAAATGTATGTTACTTTTAAAAAATCATCTAGATAATTTCATGATAGATAACCGAAAAATCATCTTAGATAATTATCTAGAGAATATTCAATACTTTTATCTGGATAAGGAAAAAGATGATCGAAAATTATCTAGAAGAATTATCTTATAATTTCATCTAGATAATGCACAACACTGCCTGTAAGTTGCTTTTAAATATTGTTACCTTTTATTAGTTTTAGTTAAAAGTAGTTATATTTATCATATCTACTTTAAATTGTTTAAAAAACTTGGTTTAAATAAATTTAGTTTTAAAACTTGTTACAAGTATGTAGTGTCAAGTGTTCGGTTCCAATTTTAATGTAAATAAACAAAAAAGTGATTAGTATGTGCTTGTGTGTGTTTGTAGGCTGTAATTATAATTGTTCCAGTTCATTAAACTTTATTTTTATCAGCGCATATAGCTTAGACATTTAATAATAAAAGATTGTTATTAAAATTTTGTATTATACAAAAATTGCATTTTAAAAGTGAGTGTACAGTGTACATCTTATCAAGTTTTTTATTTGTGTTTTTTAATTTATGCCGGTAACTCGTTCGCAAACAAACTTGGTTACAAAACTATTTAAAATCATTGAATAAATAAGTTTAAAAAAATGGGCAGAAATTCTCAAAAAATTTAAAGAAAAATACTAGAAAAATGGAAAAAAATTCTAGAAAAATGGAAAAAAATTGCAAAAAGTCTCAGAAAGTTAAAGAAAAATTAATGGAAAAATCTCATAAAATGGGAGAAATGCGAACCAGTATTGTAAATATTATGAAAACTGTCGAAAAACAAATACAAGCTAGCGTAGAGAACCAGATTTTAATGGATAACTGCGAAGAAACCACTAACAAGTTTAAAGGAAAAACTTTTTGGTCATCATACTACAAGCAAATTAAAGTTACAGCTACAACTAATGGTTGGAGCAATGAGCAGAAAGCAACGTTTTTAATAGTGCCTTTACGGGGAAAAGCGCTTGGAATTTTGCGGACTAGGACTGTAAAAACAGCCGTTACGATTAGATCTTGTTTGTGGCAGTTCATTGTGATGTCGTATTTAAGAAGCAATAATGCAATAACTCGGCATTCGACAAGCACCAAGTCTGCAGTTTTCTTTAGATTGTGCACGATTTGTACCCGGATTTGCCAATATTGCCAAACTTTTGACAAAATTGACTGAATAAAGAGCAGAGTGTAGATGGAATGAAGACACCAATCTTAAGTTATTCAAAAGAAGATGGGAAATTTGTGTTGGACATCGATAGAAGTAATCTGGTCATAGATGCAATCCTTTCACAGAAGCAAGATAAACAAGAAAAAGTAATCGTCTATTTTAGCAAGACTTTGTTCAGGCCAAAAAAGAATTACTGCGTGATTAAGAAAAAGCTGTTATCAGTAATGAAATCCATAAAACACTTCTATAAATATTTGTATGGACGAAAATTTTTGCTAAGGCTATTGCAGTTTTGTAATACGGAAGAACAAATGTCAAAATGGATCGAGAAACTGTAAAAATATGACTATGACACAAAACACCGTGCCGGAAGCAATCATTGGAACTTTGATGTCTTGTCTAGAAGACCATGTCCGGCAAACGCAACCATTGTTCGCGACTTGAAGAAAAGATGGAATGTCTCCACAAGATTGCGATGGTTGAACTGATGCATCGAATAATGGGAAAGTAGTTAGCCAATGTAGTTTCCGAACACTACAGAGATTAGGATCACTACTTGCACTTTTATCTAATGGCATACCGATCATCTGTTCTCGAAAGCACAAGCCAAATACCATCTTCTGTTATTGCAAAATGCATCTGCTATGTGACCTCCAATTTGGACGAAGACCGAAAGAAAAAGTTGCTGAAGAAAACTACGTCAGTAAGTTAATAAAGAGGCTATACAAAGTATATGAAGAGGCCCGTTAAAATACACAAATTGCCAGCGACAAAATAAAGACCAAATTTGACGTTAAACCACAAAACAGTAGGTTTAAACCTGACGACATGGTGTGGTTATACAATCTTTAAAGAAGACGTGGTTTGTTGGCCGGGAGGGTCCTTATATAACGCACCTAAAAAACCGCCCAAAGGCAAACCGAAAGTGGTCCACATCGACGGTCTAGCCCCGTTTGCTGACGATAACAACGTTATGCAAAACCAGGTCCGAACCAGGATTATAACAAGCAAAATCAGGAATCAAGTCGATGGAATAGACTTCGATTAGTGTATGAGCATATACAAGAATGTTGGAACAGTTAGTTCAAAATTACAACCGAAAAACAAGCAGACCTGTTACAAACTCAAAAGGATTATGCCATCGCACGAAAGTAACGTACATTATTTTTTATGTTGCTTTTTATAAAATTAGTCTTTTTCAAAAAATTGAAAAAAAAATCACCAGAAGTATAATGTGGTACTACATTGATTACTAGATCTGTCAAGTTTGTCATTAACTTTAACATTTTTTTTAATTTAAACTAAATTTCAAAATTTTTAATTGATGTTTTGACATATCGCATAGTCATTCTAATATAAGAATTGACTTTGAACACTTAGTTTTATGTGGATTTTTAGTATTCATTTTGCCGCTCTAGAACTTTTTTTGCTCATTGCGCAGCTACACTAACAAACCAACATTGACATTTGCGATGTTCGCAGCACAAAAAATAATTATTTGCATTTGAAATCAACAGTTATTTTTATCTGTAAACGGTATGATTGTTATTAATTGTTATCATTTGGAGAATAAAAGTAATAAAATAATGCTCAGCGATACAAACGAACGAGTAAATACTAGACGACTTTGAGCGTTACTCAAGTGTCATTCCTATATGAATTTTGCGCGGTTATTAGAAGTACCCACTGTAAGTTCCTTTGCTACTTGTGTTGGTTTTTCGCCATCTAGTTTCCTTAGTCCTCAACTATCCCGGTTACAAGTCTTATATTATTAGTCAATACTAAAACATTACTTTTATCGGTTTAGTTATATATGTATTATTATTATATATTTTTCACTTTGTTATAGATGTTATAATTTTATAAATTCATAACACCTTTTCATAATGCTTTGTTATTAGTTACTCAAAAATGATATTTCTTTTCATATTTTTGTTTAGATTTAGATGGTAACAAGTTTTCTATTCCATTTTGTACATTTTTTCAACATATTTGTGCAGTTCTTGCACATTCATTGTGATTGTAAAATCAATTTGACAAGTAAATAATTAAACGTCAAACTATTTATTGTTCTAAACTACTCGATATACTTGTAATAGAAATTCATTACGTTGTTTTTGGGTATAATCATCGTAATAATGCTCTTGGTACATAAACAGCTATTAAATTAACATTAATTTATGTAGATTTTGTTCGATTTAACATGTATACTAATTTTAGAGGCCCGATGATGACATACATTCTATGTCAAAGCATGTTACTTTAATTTAAATAAATAAATAATATTATATGTAGAAAAAACTTTTGTTTTTTTTAAATTCAACTTATAATACTACGTCCCATTTAGACACAAAAAAATGTAAAAACAATGGATTCAATAGAAGATTATTATGCTGTTATTTTCAATGACTTTTGATTCTATGGTGTGGTATAAACTCAAGTTTTGTCTATAGTTATCAGCACTCCTTGTACAAAATCAAAAAGTACGATTATGATACCTACGTAAAATTTTTGATTCCAAAAAGTTTTAATTGTAAATTATAAAGTTTTTTAAGATAATAACCTTTAACTTTTATTATGTTTATAAATATAAAAAAGTTTTGACTTTTATTAAAAAATTAAAACAGTTATTCACGATGTAAGGTTTGAAAAATCAATATTTTATACTACGTTAAGAAGATACAATAAAATAATTCTTTAAAATACACACTTCAGTATTCTTTTGTTGTAGTAAGAATCGTTTGAAAAATTACAGACAAAGCATTTCTTTTAACTAAACGAACGTTTTTTTTCAATAATTACAAGATTTAAGTACTAATTGATCTATTTTTATGTAAACTTGGATCTGTTGTTTCCAGTTTATTATAAATAAGAATTATTTTTTATTTATTTCTGTTTTTGTAACTATTACCTTTATATGTATGTAATAACACTGGTGAAGTTGCACTACACTCTAGTTTTGTTTTCATTTTTTTATTCTTGCTCCAATTTTTGAGTAGTTTTACTTCTCGTTAATATGTTGCCTGTTTCTATCTGAGTTTTACTAGAACATTGGAAGTTTTACTCTGATTTAGTCTTTTGTATATGCATCCGCGTAACTAGACATCCGCGGTCACTTACAGCCTAGTTCATGGTAAACCGTACTTTTCAATTATGAATTATGTCTTATTGTGCATAAAATTTTTTTACTATGTGTCAATTACATTTTTATTGAGAGGGTCTTGAAAATGACTGGGGAAAGCCATGACTACACAGGCCCCCCTGTAGTTACGCCGGTGCGTATGTTTCAATCGTTATCTTCTTAATTCCTAAAATATTTTGTGGTTCATTCTTATGCGGTATTTGTTTTCTGTCATTTTAACTGGTATCATAATTGCATTTATATATGTATTTTGGGTATTTAAATTTTTTTTGTTTAACTTTTAATCATTATCGCTGTTTTAGTAGCATACGTTAGTATTGGTCTTATCATTGTAAACTGTATACTATTGAATTTTGTGTTCTTTGTAAATATTTACTTCGGTAAAGATTATGATGTCACACTATGGTTTTATTTTTAATTTAAATTATTTTTGTTGAAATTTAGTACTACTGTTTAAAATTATACCTACAACCAACTAACTAACCAAATAAGAAGAGGATCGACGCAAGAACGCATTTATAAAAAATCCGCTCCTTAGGCCGCGATTAGACTGCAGTATCATATGATCATACGTTTCAGTTTCTTAAAGCTACTTGTGCGACTGTTTATTTAAAAAAAATAGTAGGTACTCTTGAAAAGTAATGCATTTGCGGTGAAAGTACATTCTTAGATAATTTGTAAACAAATTTGTTTAAAACATCTTTTACTTCAATCATACTGCATATTTAGTAGATAAGATAAACAGTGCATCATCATAAATATTTTCCGATAAACAACATGTTTATATAACAAAAAAAACTTCTTATAAAAAATCATATATCAATAACCAAATTATTCATATGCATGTATTTAGTCTTTAATTGCCTTGGAATTATGATACACGTCGCTGGATTTTAAGTTGCAACCTATTCATAAATAAGCTCCTTAGTAAACAAAAGTTAACCAATGCAATTTTAGTTTCATATCATTTAACACTCTTTTTACAATACCGTTCACTATGATTATCAAACGTGTGGTTTTCAATACATATTATTCCGTTAAGTATTTTACATTGCCAACAAAAATGTTGGTGATACATTAGCTGCGCAAAATATGATTGACGTTTCCAATTTTACGAATACTAGTAACAATTAAAGAATGAAGTTTATAAATTAGGGTTGGTATAATGGTTAAAAATACTGAATTTTAATGTTAAATTTATATCAGCATTTTTCATCATTTATTCATTCATTCAATGTTTTAAATATCTAATAGAAATAATTGCATTACCTATTGCATGCAAATAGAATAATTTTATACGGTTTATTAAGTTTTTTATCTATTTAATAATAAGTCAATAACTTAAATCACGACAATTAATAAAAAATGCATTGCATGAAAAGAATACTGCTTTTATGTATGTACATATAAATTAACTCTTTTAAAACGCAAATAATTATAGTTTTAAGTTTATGTTAAAACGCTAAAAATTATTAATGTTGATTGTTGGAAATACTATGCATATAGTAGCACATAATATAAAACGTGCATTACCAAAATAACATGACATTATTACTTTTTAAATAATTTTGGTCTTGGTTCTATGTGTCTGTATGTTTTAAATTAATATCAAAACAAATCAGAACATTTAACTGTAATGTATTATTTTCACAATGCATTATTTTTCCATTTCAAATATTTTATTTAAATTAAAGAAGTTATAATAATAAAATTCAAAAACTAGATTTCTACCAGAAGTTCAAATTTAGATCAATAAAACGTTATTTTGTATAGAAATGTATATTTTTCAAAGCGCGTTTCCTCGAGTCGAATAGATAAAACGGCGGTCAGATATAAAAAAGTACGTTGAGCACAGAATAAATTTTTATTCAGGATTTAGTACTATTCGTTCTTTTAGAATATAAGTTCTCAGCGAGAAGCCTTTATGAGGACGGTGCAAATAAGGGCTTTAGACGGTTACAGTATGAAACAAATTAATAATATTCATATTTGTTTTCAAATTTGAAGTTTGAAAAATTAATCTTATTGTTTGAAAAACACACTCTGTGTATAAAAAGTAATAATAAAAGAGAACTGATTTTAATTAAGTAGTCAAATATTTTTTAATATATAAGTTTAAATGTAGTTTCTGTTTAAGTGTTAAAGAGCACTCACTTTAATGAAGTAGTATATTTTATAATTTTTTTTATTAATTTAATAACTGTAACGATACTCTATAGATCCTTTTCATATTTTAGATGTATGACTAAACGTATTACTTGCACTACTACTAATGTATTATACACAATTATTAGTTTAGTTTATTTTCTTATCTATTGCACTGTTTTTTAATATATTTTTACCGCTCTATTCAAGAGTTATTACATTTTTTGTTGCATCGCAATTAAAACTAAATAAGTGTTTTTTTTTACAGTCGACGTCGTTTAACGCTCCATTTTTTACAACATGGTTTATAACAAATTGGACAATGTTGTTTTTTCCATTATACTTTATTTGTCGACTAATATCGCAGCATTGTAAGTCGGCATCAGAAATATTTTCCGAGAGCGTTCGTGATTTTCGTGATAAGGGTTTTACAGCAGGCAAGTAACAATTTTTTATTCTCGTCCAATAAGGTTTTTATTTGTTTTTTATGTTTCAGCTCATTTTCTTACCCGATGCAGTTTATTTTGTCTGCTGTGGGTTGTAACAAATTATATGTACATTAGAGCTCTTTGCATTTTACTATCGACAGATGTGATGGCTTTGTTTGCGACGAACGTGTCTTGCGTTTATTTACTTTCATGGGTTATTCTCCACGAGCAATTTGTTGGGATTAGGGTAAATGTTTTTATAAGCTCAAATAAATTGTTTTTAATGTGTATTTGTAGATTATGGCTGTGATAATGTGCGACACAGGAATTGCTTTGCTTGCGTATATGGATGGCATTACTGGTAGTCCTACATTAGGAGGTGTTGTTCTAGCAGCATCGGCAGGTGCTGGTTCAGCTGTTTACAAAGTATTATTTAAGAAAGTTATTGGTGAAGCTACATATGGACAAGTTGCATTATTTTTTTCTTTAATTGGAATGCTAAACGCTGCATTATTGTGGCCGTTTAGTTTAGGATTAATCTTAACAGGAGTGGAAACTCTTCACTGGGAACGTTTACCATGGCCAGCGTTGTTAGTTGCCAGTGCACTATCATTAGGTATATTTAATAAAACGATAATTTTGTAATAACTATTTATGTTTCAGTTGCCAATCTGTTAGGAAATTTTAGCGTTGCTTTAACATACGATCTCTTCATCACTCTGGGACTCATTACATCAGTGCCAGTATCAGCTGGTAAGTTTTATAATTTATATTTACTAAAATAACTTAAACATATTTAACAATTACAAATCTTTTAAAAATAGGAATCAGTTATATTTGCTTTACATTAATTTTATAACGAACGAACGAATTTTGGTTGCTGAAAGTAAAAACGTTATTACAATAAAACTAGTTTATTGTACATATATGTTTATTTATTTTTATTATAACTTTTTAATAATCAAGCATTAAATTGTTTGGTAGTATAAGTATATATGTATATATTTTTTTTAACAAAAAAGATAATTAAAAACATTCGACATCTTCAGGAGAAAATAATTATCTATTCATTTTCGGAAAAGAATCCGTTTGCCGTAACTTTGTATTTTTTAAAACACGATACACTGTTGATTTTGCAATGCCTACAATAAATATACAAAATACAACCTTCAACTTATATAATAAACTAAACGTACATTGCGCAATCCATCAAATATCGTACTACAAAATTCTTAGTTCACTGAAGAACTTTTTTTGATTAAATAAGAGAACGTAGAGGTTTACAACGCAAAAATAGCACAAAAGTTACAAGATAACTGAAAAGCAAAATAGCGCAATGTACAGCCCGCGCGCCCAAAGAATGCCTGAAGGTTGGATACGCATTCGTCCAACTCCAAGTCTCTTAAGGTGGGTCCGTATTTGACGTGTACGCGTTTTGCGTATTACATGCGTATACGCGTGCTTTAAACAAGCAATCCGAATTTACTGCGTTTTTACGCTGCATTTTAGCGTTAAAAAACGGAAGAATTTAGTACAGGAATACGTTTTTCCACTTATTCCCACTCTTAAAATTATAATTTAATTTACAGAACAAGCTAATTTAATTTAATATTCTGTGCTATTCAAAATTAAAAGTTATAACTAACAAGTACTTATCTTCACACATTTGACATAAAAAAGTGAGACAGAGGTAGCTAAAAAAGATGTATATAAACGAGTAAAATTGTGGTACGCTGAAAGTTAAAGTTAAACCAACTTCTGGCGCACTGGCCTTGAAACGCGTGCGTTCGAAAATAAACGAACACTACTGGCTGTCGGTAAAAGGCTTAACGCGTACGCGTCAAATACGGACCCACCTTTAAGCGCGGCATGTCAGTGGCGTCACCACCAAAAGCACGTTCCGTTTATTATCATGTATTACACTAATTAATTATTTCTGTTATTAATTTACATTGTAATAAAAAATTATTCCGAATAAAAAACGTATAATAAAAAAATTTGAAAGTACATTAATTAAAAGCAAAATAATAATTTGACCACGGCAGCAATCGTAAGCACAGACCTCTGGGTGTGAGTTTGAATGAAAATAAATACAAAGACGTGAACTCCGTTAATTTATTAACTATAACTTAATATACTATTTACATTAGAGAACAAAGAACAATATTTGAATTAAACATATTAGAAATCAAACAAAATTTAAAATAAAATATTAGGGCGCCAACCACCTTTAAATTGGTGATAAAAACGTAAAATCTTACATCTAATTATTAATTGCTATTAAATGCAAAAATAGTAAACGGTTAATTTGTTATGAGTGAAAAGTTGTAATAACTGAATTTAATTGCTTGAATGTAAAATGTACTATTAGTATTAATTCCAGTTGACTCACCACATGATATGACGTTATCGTATAGCTTCTATCTTTAGCACATACTTTGTTGCAGTGATAAAATTCTTCTAAAGGAATGTAGATTTCCAACCACACCAGCAAGCATAAAACCAATGTATAAATCCAATGACGGAAAATCCAGTAATTAAAAGACAAAACCAAAATAAATGATCCAGTAAAAGAAAAGATTCAGAATAAAAAAAAAGTAAAAGACCGCTGCATTTACAACAACGGCCTTCAAAATAAATTCCTTTGTCTAAATATTGCGTAACATTTTAAAATTACAACAATTAGATGGAATGAATAAAAATTAAATTACATAAGTTTTTACGCCATAATCAAGAAAATTTTGTCTTCCTTTCTTCACTCACGTGAATTACGCAAGATTGTTCAAACGGAAGTGCAAGCTTAAGCTAATACTCAAGTCGACTACGCAGACGCTTCCGAAATACCACGCGACGTTGCCAAACTGAATAAATTTACGCGCAATTTTAGTTGCAAAAATAAACGAATGTAAAATTGAATTTTAATTGTAATAAACTCTAACGGGACTTTACAACATACGTACTTGTTAATTTAACATTATTACAATTATTGCAACAAAACGACAGTGAAGCATTTTGAGTCCTACGTGAATTACTTTTTCAAAATTTTAAAGCTCATGTTACTCAAATTTATTAGACAAATACATATGTAAAAACAAGAAATACTTTCACAATAGTAAAATAAATAAGTAGTTTTTTCGGACATGTAACGCGAAATACCGATTGGCGTACAAGTCCAAAAACTGGTGATAAACGATTCAGAAACTGAAAGTGGCTGGTCTAGTGATGAATGCTTGTGTCACTTATTTGTTAGTAGTGTTAGTATTTAATATTATTATAGTAGGTAATTATCGTTGTTTGAGTAATTTTTCCCCAAAGTGTATGGAAGTATAAAAATTGATTACTTAAAAAATATAATAATTTTTTTAATAGCTACACTACCTGAATACTCTTAAAATACAGCCTATTCTGTTTTTATAATTAAAAATCGAGCTTAGACTTTTTTGATTTTCATAAACGATTAAACTGTTGTGTTCATTTGTAATTCAAGTATAAAATTTATTACTTGTCAACATGGTTATTTTTTTATTTTATAAATATTTAAACTGTTACTGTTCATATGTAATTCAAATAAATTATATATTTTTAAATTTCTTGTGGTTTGGTGACGGATGATTCAAACACGACACCGACGCCACTGGTAATGCTTTTAGACGCTATTGCATTAACGAGTGCGGCCGAAAGCACGAACATCCATGCGCGACACGAGGCATTCTTTGGTCGCGCGGGCTTTATTACATAACCTTAAATTTTATTAGCTTAGTATATTTGATAATACAAATATCTATAAACAACTTCAAAAGGTGTTTTTCGTGCGGTTTTGTTGATTTGACAATCTAAGTTTCGTTCAAGTTTGCAAATTTTTGTATCCCACAAATTTTCATTTTTATCTGTTAATATTGCAGTAATCACAGGTATGATTATGCGGTTTCCCTTTTAACTTGCCCGTTTGCTCTCGAATTGTTGAATTTAATGTGTGTTTTATTCGGTTTGCGTTGCGGAATTGTTCAAATTTGTGTGATCTAAAACATGTCTTTCGATCCGTGATTATTCTATTCGGTAAGCCGTAGGTGTACACATTTCGTGTGAAAAATCCAATGGTCGCTACTAGCATATGCCTGTTTTTTAGGTGTCGTAACAAATTGTTCTAAAAGTCCAAATGTATTCGCTCAAATGGTCTTTTTAGAATTGGTATTACATGTAATGGTACCTGTTGTTTACCCCCTGGTACTTTGTTTAATTCACATGCTATATATGTGCTGTGCTGCATATATCTAACTCCTGGGAACCAATATCTTGGTTTGGTTAGGTCGACGGTGCGGTTCAAAGCGAAATGTCCTAATTAGTCGTGAAATCGTATTAACATGGTTTGTCTCATGGAAGTTGGAATCACTCACTACTTTTGCATTACCCCTCGTACTGGTGTGGTATGTAATAACCGGCCGTGTACCAACACGTAGTCTTTAACTAAGTGATCTTTTTCTTGCATTTTTCTTTTAGTTTCTCGTTCCATCATCATCGGTTTCTTCCGTAGCGGCTTTTGCAATGCATCTACGTACGTCATTTGGCTTCCAGATTGGTGTTTGATTTCACAATCGTATTCAGATAACGCGTAATAGAGTTCATTTCAAGACTAAAGAACCGCTGCGCAGAAACCAATTTTGTTCCAAATGCATTCATTTTTTAGTTAAATTAAAGATAAACCAGTTAATGTGCATTGTTTACAGATGATGTTTTTAGTTAGAATTTATTTCGCATGATCGTCAAATTCCGAATTTATCCGACGCGCACCTCACGGTTCTTTAGTCATGAAATGATCTCTACCATCTTGCAATTTGTGGGTTCACTGTACGTTGAGCGTTCAAGTATATAAGAGCTTGACAATCTGTTATTGTATCGAAATGTAAACCGATTAAATACGGTCGTAATCGATTTACGCAAAATACAATTGCTATAAACTTTAGTTTACTTGAATGGTATTTTTGTTACCTGTAAAAAAATGAAGCTGGCTCGTTCAGTTTCACCTCATTTAATTGAAACATTCTTTTTGGTAAGGTCAGATAACGGTCGTGCGCGTACTGCATATTTATGTACAAATGTTCTAAAATAACTCATTAATCCTATATACCAACGTACCTCGTGCGCGTTCACAGCACTAACCTTTTGTTTCCTTGGTTTCACTGATCTATCCGTAATGATCATTTCCAAAAGTTCCATCTCTTTATGCCTAAACTTACACTTACGTATGTTTAATGTTGCGTAATGCAACAGCACGATAATGTCATCCATATACCACACTAAGCTTACATTTGGTATGTTTCTTAGAACCATTTGCATTAAACATAAGGCGCGTTTGTGAGTCCAAAAATAATTCGTTCAAATTGTCCTAATTCGCCACACGTTATAAATGCTGTTTTAACTTTTGTTTTTCTTTTGTTAATAGCGCTTGGAGATACACACTCATTAAATCTAATGTCGTAAACACTTTGCTTCCGCTTAGTTTTTCCATGATTTCGTCTGTACTCGGTAACGGGTAATTCGGTTTTTTTATTTTGAGCATTTAATCTTCTGTAATCGATTACCCACCGAGGTTCTCTAGTTTTATTCAGCACTAAGTGAACAGATGAGGCGTACGGTAAATTCGTTTCCGTGGTGATTCCCAGTTCTTTCCATTCCCGAATTATCTGCTTCGTCTGTTCACGTTCTTTTGCACTCTGGCGTATAGGCAAACAACGTACATGTCGATTGTTGTCTTTAATATCCATTTTTATCAGTTGCGCGCATCTGATTTCTTGAATCGTCATTGCAAAACAATCCCTATGTGCATTTACCAAATGTATCAGTTATTGCACATATTCAGTTTCCGCGTCTTTTGGTAGATTAAGTTCACATAGTGCAATAACTTTTGATGTCGTAATTCATGCCTTATAATTTGTGTCGCTGCGAGGTCGCGCCTATCTAATTACTTTTCCTCGTGAAACGTTCGCAGTGTTCATTCCGGAGATTGCTAAGTTGTGATTTTGTCCAGCTGCTTTGACTCGGATAACATTAATTTAATTTTGTTGGATTTCGACATTGTCAGACAATCTCAGTGCCGTTCGGATCGCCCGGTTTTTATTGATGAATTGGAAAACGTCGTCGTTAAAATTTCTAAAAACTATTTTATTTTTAGTTTTGTAATACGCTGTGCGAGGTTGATCGGTATATGAAAGTTCGATTATCACATCCGCGGTTTGAGTATCATTGTCCATGATCCACAGCTCAACTTTTGCCCTTACGCGGTCGACTTTGAGTTCCATATTTACTTTGGCATTGTATATCACGGCTAAATGGTGCACGTTTCCAAATGCATAAAGTCATAGCTTTCTATTCTGGGGTGTAAAATCTATACGTTATGTGATTTTTTTTCGAATTTTATATACACTGCTTCTACCGTCAATTAATCCTAATACACGTTACATACCGTTTATCACAGTCTCTTGCAAAAATGTCCATACTAATTGCAATTGAAATATTTTGACTTCCCCTTTTTATTCCATTTCGATGCTTGTTTAAAAAAAGTTTTAGTTTCTTGACGTTCGGTTTTTTCCGTTTTGGGTTTATTTAGTTTCGTATTCGTCTGCCTTTATTTTTGGTGCCTGTGGGTTGTATTACACGTTTGAGTGTGATGATGTCATGCAAAAAATAGTCTGAATCAGTATATTGTACCCACATCTCAACACATTTTAAACGTTTTATAGAAGTATGCAGAAAGATCTTAATTTTACCTTTGCGTTTGTATTATTGTATTGTATTGTTGGATTATTTCCCATAATTCTGTTGTGCTGAGACGTTTACAAAAGGTTTTCTGAAATGCGACTTGAAACGCTGCGAATCTTTTGCCTCGTGCCATGCTTTGTCTGCTCTACGTAGATTCATTCTTGCAGTTTCTAGTTTCACTTTTTCAGACCATTGCTGTAAAGCACTGCTTCCGTTGATTCTTGCAACTATTGTTTTTGCGTTAGCGCCATATTTTTCTTTATTGAATGTTGGCATTCCTTTTGTTAGATCCAGCATTACTTGGTTCTGTAATCGTGTCATCATTTCCGCCATCAATTGTGTTTGGCTTTGCTGACAATCAAACATTGCGTTTCCGTTGAATCTGCCATCTTGAGTTTCATTGTCAAAATTCATTTTGTAGTTTTTTATTCTTATTCTGGGCGATTTCTTTGCAGATACATCCCACTTTTGAATTTTGCAGTATACCTCACCTCTTCATTATCACCATACATTTAATTAATTTATTATATCTTATAATACAAAATTTTATCTAAAATAAGCGCTGTGGTAATCATTTCCCAGTCGTGGTTCATGGACTACTCTTCTTAATACTGACTACTGACTAGCCACGATTAGGTTTTTTTTATGTCTCTCCACTCTTGCATCTTCCCTGATGACACTAGTAAATAAACAAGAATATTTGCGGCTGTTTAAAACGGAATTTGACCAATAGGATGGCAAGAAATAAGCGCGATAACTTTAAATCGTTCTTCGTTGTTATTAAATAATGTATACATTATAGTAAATCGTTGTTGAAGACTCAAATTTGTATATAACTTAGTAACTAATATTTATTTAGCATTGTCGTAAAACGTTGACAATTTTGTGTATTTATTTTCTTTTAGGAAAATTGTGTGTGCAGTTCAGATTAAATAAAGGCAATATTTTGCATAAACAAAAATCGTATAGGTATTTCTTTACAAAGTACTTGCTACGTGGCTGTCAAAATTCCTGCACTATGGTGTGAAATGTTTAAACCTGCATTATTCATACGTTATTAAATACATTTTAAGCTGTATTTTAAATTATTATCAAATACTCTGACACCCAAAATAGAACGTAACGTATTCTAGTTTTGACAGCAGAGTTTAAATAAATTACATTTGATTTTTTTGAGTTTAATATTTTTTGATACTTTTTTTGAATTTATGTGTATTCATTAGAAGTTATGAAATTTTAACCAAGATGATATACAGTGTGTCCGAAAAGTATGGAATATATTATACAGGTCGATAAATATGCACTTTACACGAAAAAGTTGTAAATAAAAGTTGTTTATCACTTAGTTATCTACCACCTGGGAGATATCAATTTAAATTTTTGCTGTAAACAAAATCGCAACGAATAACACTTACATTTTTTTAAATGGCAAGGCACGTCTTTATTATACTCATTTGATAGAGTCTTTTTTTCTCTTTTCAACCATATGAAACTTGAATACCTTTACATCAAAAAATTTTCAAGAAAAACAAGGACATGTCTAACAAATTTATTTTATTGAGTATTAATCAGGTACGTAATATATAGCATTGAAACAATTGAATGCACTGTCACAATAGCAAATATTAAACTCTAAATATCTTTACATAAAATTGTTATAACAAAAAAATGTATTTAAACTAAACTTACAATAAATGTTCAAAATGTAAACCATTCATAATTTGACAGTGGTAAATTCGATTGCTTTTGAAATCACATCTCGAGTTATAGCTCTTATCTCAACTCTAATGCGATTTTTCAAATCTTCAACATTATCAGGTCTATTTACATAAATTTTGCTTTTAATATAGCCCCAAAGAAAAAAATCTAGTGGACTTAAATCCGGCGAGCGAGCAGGCCATCCTATCGTACCTCTTCTGCCTATCCATGTATTTTGAAAAGTATTATTAAGAAAGTGGCGGACATTAATTCCAAAATGTGGAGGTGCCCCGTCTTGTTGAAGCCATATTCTGTTATGAGGTATATCTGGATCTACTTCATGTGGAAATAACTCGGCCAAAGCAGGAACTAACTCAAATCTTAAGAAATCAAGATAAATATTCGCCGTTAAACTACCTTCAAAAAAATATGGCCCCAAAATTTGACTTCCAATCATTCCTACCCAAACGTTGACTTTCTGCTAGTATTGGGTGTGTCCTTCTAGATACCAGTGAGGATTTTGTGAAGACCAGTAACGTGTGTTTTGTTTGTTAATTGTGCCGTTTAAACAAAACGTGGCCTCATCAGTAAAAAGGATATTTTTATGAAAATGTGCATCTCGTTCAAGTTTGTTTGTTATTGTTTCACAAAACTTCAGCCTTCTGTCTAAATCGTCTTCAAATAATTCTTCAACTACACAAGCTTTATAAGGATGAAATTTTTCTTTTTTTAAAACGTCATGTACAGCCGATTTATTCAAATTATGGTCTCTAGCAATTTGCCGAACAGAAATTTGTGGATTTTCCTCAACAGACAAGAACACATTTTCTCGTTCCACATTACTTAATGACAAAGGTCTACCAGTTCTACTCGCATCTTTCACCGAACCTGTCTCTTGAAATTTCCGCCAAATTTTGCTTACCGTGGACTGCGAAATGTTTAATTCTGGATGCAAGTTATTAAATAAATTACATACTTCGTCTTGGGTTCTTCTTCTATCTCCATATCCCAGAATCATTAAAATTTCAATTCTATGTTTCTCAGATAATTGAGCCATATTTCAAGCACTAACAAATAGCAAAGTGTGACAGTGTTCTAAAGTGCATTCAATTGTTTCAATGCTACATATTACGTACCTGATTAATACTCAGTAAAATAAATTTGTTAGACATGTCCTTGTTTTTCTTGAAAATTTTTTGATGTAAAGGTATTCAAGTTTCATATGGTTGAAAAGAGAAAAAAAGACTCTATCAAATGAGTATAATAAAGACGTGCCTTGCCATTTAAAAAAATGTAAGTGTTATTCGTTGCGATTTTGTTTACAGCAAAAATTTAAATTGATATCTCCCAGGTGGTAGATAACTAAGTGATAAACAACTTTTTTCCACTACTAGTTGTATACGCTTGCATTATTACGTATAATAGAAGGCCGTGAAGTTGTACTTTTTTAAGCGCAGGTTAATAATATTTCATTATTAACTAGTAGTTAATAATGAACATATTTACATTTTCTGATAATACTACAACAGTTTCAAAGAAAAAAAGTTTACCAAACTGCGTACCAAGAGCAAGAGATTTTATTTAATGCTAATTTAAGTTTTCAAATCGCTCAATTAATAAATTAATTTGATTTTAAAGTTATTTGAAGTTCGCGCTTAATTAAATGTGAATATTATTGAGTTAAATATGTTTTAGATATAATCAATGCTTAAAACAATAATGTTTTTAAACAATTTAAACAACTTTAGCAATAAAAACTTACGTTATCTGTTTATTTTTGTGTTTTAAATCACAATTAAGAATTACGTCAAAATTAATTCTATTAATCTAATGACAACTGTCAGAATTACTGACTTGATTTTTAATTTAAAATTAATATCATAAATTTTAAATTTGATTTAGTAACAGGTAGAAAAGTTTTAATAATTCTAGTAGTGGAAAAAATTGTATATATAACACGGTTGAGAAGTTCATTATAACCTGCGCGATATAATCTATCGCTTAGGTTATAATGATGCACTTCTCAACCTTGATATATAATATACTATTATTTACAACTTTTTCGTGTAAAGTGCATATTTATCGATCTGTATAATATATTCCATACTTTTCGGACACACTGTATAAAACGAACAATGTATGGAAATTAACACTCCGTAGGCAAAACTAAGTTTAAAACTGGTATACCGCAACTATTACATTGTATTTAATAATTGATAGATTGAATAAAATTGCAAAAACCACTGTGGAAAAACACCAGATAATTTGATAAGTTTATTACGCTAGCACGCGATTCATTATTGACAATAACCTAAACAAACTTTAATGAACTAACTTACTTATATTATTTGCGTACACGCTTTGTAATAATGAATTGATTACGATAACTAGTTTCAAAAATCTTAATAATTTGTGATCGTCGTTATTCATAAATAAATTTTTATTTTTGAAGATCGGTAAATTTTCATCGCAATGAAGTTCAATTTTGTTCTGTACTTGTTTATATAAATCTGCAGTACACTGTTTATTCTCGAGTTTCTATGTGGCATCACTACACGTTTTTAAACTTCGATACTTCATATAAAATAAATACTCTTTAAAACAAATTTAGATAGATCTCTTTGTTTGTCCAGTATTTTTTTACAATCTCTGCAATTAACTTTATCATTACTTCCTAGCACTATTACAAATACTTTCATTAAAATTGTATGCGTTATAAAAAAAACTACGATTGTACGTATGTATGTATTTTAACTAAATTGAATCAGTTTTCACTAATTATCTTTATATCATTAAGAAAATTATTTTAAAAGAATTTAGTTGTAAGTAATTCTAAACGATGTAACTATAAATTATAACTCCTTTTTTTTTAATAGATTATATTTAGTTTATTTTTATAGTTGCAAATGTTTCTTTTTTTTTAATTCTTGTAGCTTTAATATATTGTTTTAAAAGCAAATACTGCAGCAAACAAAACGTGAATCCAATGGTCAACAAAAAAATAAAAAGTTTTATATAAGACACAATCAACAAGCACATTAAACACTGTTACTGATAAAAGTTTTATATATCGTTCTGAACATACTTACTGCGGTTTATTTTTAACAAACAGATTTTAAATTTAACTCATCTTATATATGTATGATATAATTAATAAAATAATATTAACAAATACGTGGTGTAATAAAAGTAACTCTTAGAGAGAAAATTGTACAATTTTATCCTAATTTTTATTCTTGTAAAAAAATCAGATGCATAAAATACGATATAAAAAAATTTGAAACAATTAACTATAAATCAATAGTACCTATACCGTAAATTGTAACAGCATAAGTAATAATGTACAGCGTGATTTTGATGGTTGAAAGCAGTTTTAATATACTGCTCTAATAAATTGTTGGTAACAAAATCATCTAGCAGACTACCGAGGTTATGTAGTCTATAAAAACTTTTAACAAAAAATATCCTGTTCTAAGACCTAAAGAGTAACCTAAACTAAATTTTTAATTTCAACGGGCGAAGTTACTAAAGTTAAATTTGCAGCATCCGCAATACGCCAATAAGAATCAAATAGTAACGCAGAAGTTACAGTCTTAAAAAATTAGACTCCGAATATATGTAGAATTTTCAGGTTGGTAACGTTACCATTTAATCAATATAATTATTTCAAATGCTTATCAACTAGTGAACCCCTTAAAACTACTTATTCTATAGGCAATACACATATCTTTACCACATCACGTTCACTAGACCAATTGACATTTTTATTGTAGCTTACTTCGTTGTCAAACCTCTATGGATACCCACGACTCTACCCAGTGGCCATAATTGTGCTGACGTGGTTTTACTTTTTAACAATACCGTAGCACCAATTTTGATAGGCGGGGATGTTTTACACCATTTTTTGTACGCCTAGAGCGTGTGAATATACTCTACATATCATCGCTTCCAAAAATGCTGTTTTAACTGCTTGTAATATGTTAAACTATTGTTTTTTGGTTTCATCTTCTTGTGGTACACAGTTTAATACGTCTCCGATTAATAACTGCCCGACAATTAAAGTTAGTAAGTCATGATTCCCGGATAGTGGAGTTAGAAGACGAGAATTTACAATTGCTTCTACTTGCATAATTACTTTTCAAATGTATATTACCGACATTTTTTTAAATTAAATTCATATAATTCTGTCCGCAAATGTCTGATAACAAATTAATTATATGCTTGAGTTCATTATTCGCCCCTACAAAATTAGAATTATTGTCGGAATATATAGTTTTACAAATGCTCCTTCTTTCTATAAATCTTTTGAACGCATTTAAAAATGCAGCGGTCGACATTGCTTGCTAATTCTAAATGAGCGGCCTTAGTGGCAAAGCATACGAATTCACATAAGTAGACTTTAATTAATTTTCTGTTTCGTAACTTGCCGTCCTTTATCATAGATTGGCCGGCGTAGTCTGCAGCTGTATGCAAAAATGGTCTAGATGGGGTAATTCGTTCTCGTCGTAAATTTTCCATTACAAGAATTACAACATTATTCCTAAATCTAGCACAATAAATACATTTAAATATAACGTAACATAACATTTTTGAAAACGGTTTTTCCATGTAACATTTTGATGTTTTCAGGGAAATATTGGATTTGTGTCGCTGAAATTAACTTATTTAATGCATTGTCTAATTCATAAACGCTTAAAGTTTCTGTTGTTTTGTTATTTTTGTGCACGCTAATGTTCTGTATAAATCGGAATACATAAGCGTACGTCCTGCAGCTGAAATTAAATTAAAAAATTGTAAAACTAAATTTGATTCATCATTAGTGCCGACAAAGGCCAATGCGAGGTATTAACGTCGTTCTGGAGTCTCTTTTAATTGTTTAATTTCGCAAATAAGATAGAGCTCTTCTTTAGTACAAAGTCATTCAGGGCCGTGTTACCAAATGTTAGTTTCGTGATTGTCTTCTTTTTTAACATGATGCCACTGTGTAATCACGCTTAATTTTTAAATTTCAGTAATCCTTTTTGCTACAAATATATCATAATTTTGTGTTTCTGCTTTAATCGATTATAAGACGATCGTCTAATCGCACCAATAATAGCTTTTTCAAAATTGTTCTTTAAATGCCTGTATAACTTTATCCATCAATTGTGTTAACCCTACCGCGTCGCATAATTCTAGCCTAGGTATTGTAATTGTTTGAAGTGGTGCTACTCTCGACTTTGCTCTCAATAGATTGCTTGTAACATTACCTGAACTGTTTTTAGTACGAATGTACACGCTGAAACCGTATGCTTACTAAACTTATTAAACCTAATGTGTCCAATATTCAAGAAATTCTCGCTAAAATGAATCGATTTGTAATTTTTTCACAAATGGTTTTTTTCTTAAATATTATTTCTCACAGAACTCTCTTAACAAACTTGCTCTATGACATATATTAGACTCGTTTAATTGTAAAATGTTAGTACAGGAACCAACGAGGTGTTTTACAAACATTAATGGTGTAACGTCCACTTCATGTTTAGACTATGTAATCGTTAATGAAAGTTTTGAAAAAGAGGTAAACAGTTGCATTAATGCGGATTACAACATTGAGGATCATACAGCTCAAATTGTTGAAATTACAAAGCAGCCTGACCTGAGATAAAAAATGTTCATTTCGAGTTATTAAGCAAAATATCTATATCTATTTTGAACGTAATTACAAAATTTTTTGAAAGACTAGTTTATTTGTTATCTGAATAACCACAATTTAATAACTACATGTCAATACGGTTTTAGAAAAGGGAAAATCGTTGAAATTGCCTGCTACGAGTTCACCCAAGAAGTGAGCAATAAAATTGATAAAAATAATTTTGTGGTGGAATTATTTTTTGATTTCAAAAAAGCTTTTGATACGGTAAACTTTGAATTTTTGATTACAAAATTAGAAGCGTATGGTATACGTGGGGTTGCATCCAAATGGTTTTCATCTTACGTATCGAAAAGAAGAATTTCAGTCAAATATAATGGCAAAAAGTCATATTACTTTGATAGTGAAATAGGAGCTTCTCAGGGGTCTGTATTAGGACCACTCCTGCTTCTGTTATTTATCAATGATCTTCTTCTACCTCTTAGTCATGCATTTGTGATATTGTATTGTGACGATGTTTCCGTAGTAATTTCGTCGAATTCAAAAAATGAACTTATTAATAAAATTGGATTATTATTTAAAGAAATGAGTGAGTGGTGCAACAAAAACAATTTAATATTAAGTGTCGAAAAAACTGTGATAGTTAATTATTCCAGAAAAAATATACATCCGAGTATTTACACAATTATAGAAAAAAAGTTTGCAAAAGTCAGCGCCGTTACAAAATTCCTTGGAGTAGAAATGGATAGGGAGCTAAAATGTCCCATTGTCCCATTGCGATCTCGTGGCAAAAAGACTGACTAAATTCTATTACGCCATTTATCAAGTAAATGATTGCTTATCTTTAAAGGGTCTTATAAACACATACTATGGGATCGTTTACTCCCACCTGACTTACAATTTAGCATACTGGGGAAGGTATACTAGTATTAATAGATTGTTTATAGTACAAAAAAGGATAACTCGTATAATTTTTAATATTCCCTACAGATCAACATGTAAACATATTTTTATTAAGTACTATATTTTAACATTTCCATGTATATGCATTTATAAAATATTCTGTTTTGTTAAATCGTACCTTATTAATAATGGATATGTGACAACGACGCGTAGTAATAATAGTAGGTCCAAACAGCTGAGAATACCACAACACAATAAGACACCTTATGAAAATACTACCTTATATATGGGAATAAAATTTTACAATAAACTAGATGTGAACGTTAAATCACTACCGTTACAGCAGTTTAAAAAAAATGTCAAAACTATGTTATCGTCGAAAGCATTTTATACTTGCAAAGAATACATGGAAGACAAGTGAAAAAAAAAGGTTGGTCTATTAATAACTTTTGGTTGATATGTTTTATAATCATATGGTTGTTGTTTTTCGTATACTATTATAATTATTTATATGTTATCTTATTTATTGTTCGTATTTTTGTATTGTTAGTTGTTTTATTTAGTATTTTGACTGTTTAAATTTGTTTTTTATATAAATCGCCTATTTTGTATCGACAATGTAATTGACGTGTCCTACATCCAAATACGTGATCTATCGGACTAATAAAATCATTATTAGGGGAGAGTGTTGTACCTTGGGCCACATTTTTTAGTTATCACTATAACTTGAGTTTAAATGAGGCATATGGGATTTTTTCACACTAGTAAATACTTTGACACATTGGAAACATACTCAATTAAAAGTTAATCAAAATTTGAATCTCAAAAAAATATACTACGGAGCGAAAAAAATCGATTTAGTGGACCATGGTACAACATACTCATGTACCTTGGGCCACACATCTAGTACCTTAAACCACATATATACACAAAAATTTAATGACCATAAAACGGTCTGACAAAAATAAAAGGCTATAATTAATCTTCAATTTACATACAAAACTAGAAAATAAGCTTAACGTTTACTACATAAATCACATATGTAAGTTTTCCAAGCATTTCCCTCAACTCCAGCACACAGGTAATGTGTCCGCCGTCCACCACACATCTGCACCATTTCTCTCCAGAAAAGTCAGCCTCACTCTCAGATGACGAAGACTGTATCTTGGGGTTCTTACTAAAAACGCGTGCAGAATTTTTTGTTTTGACTTTACTCTTTTCTTGTGGCATAGTTTTAAAAACGTTTTTCTTAACTGCTTTATGCCGTTTTTCATGAACTATCTGTTTTTGTTCTTTAATGTTATTTAGCTCTGGTGTATCAGTTGGTATCATGGTTTTTTCCTGTTTCCTGCCTTTATTAGATTGTTTTCTTGGTGCAGCTTTTGGATACGGCTGGATCTGTTCAGGAGTTACCAAAGATAGTGTGGAGGTAAGTTTCTCAGGAGTTCGTTCTATTGTTAGTCGTGCCGAAGTCGAAAGTTTGCTTGAATTCTTTTTGGAAGTAGCATTATTCATCGCAGCAGCAGAAGTGCTTGGAATTGATTCACAAAAATTAGTTAAATTAACTGAAGTTAAAACTTGGTCTTCACTAGGTTTGTCTTCTAAGTTTTTGGACGTTAGTGATTCTTTTTGTTGCATCTCTCTATCGGTTACATAAGCACTTAAAAATCGTCGTCTGTGAAGCTATCTGGTTCATATGGACAAATCCTCTATGTTCGAAAACCTGAAAGGATATTGCGTGGCATAAATGCTCGTGGATAAGCTGCGCCCAAAGCTTCTGCAATCAAACATATGCAAAAAGTGCTTCCTTTATGGTTGTAAAGCCATGTCTCTACAGCCTGGAAGTAATATGTCTTCAATGGAGAATAAACAGAAAGATTTAACGGCTGAAGTTTACGCGAGGTGTGTGGTGGAAAAGTAATTATTACTATACCAGCAGCTGAGGCCTTTTCCGGAGCTTTCACAGACAGATGTGTTTCGTGATTATCTAACACTAGTAAAACCCTTTCTTGCTTAGAACATTTGACCAACCGAAGAAAATGATCAATAAATTTTACAAAAGTCTCTTCGTTTGACCAACCAGATGGATTAGCGGCTCCAATACACCCTGGAGGGCCGCCAAATAACATCCTATCTTTAAAATGGACTCGAGGAAATATCAGCATTGGGGTTATAGAGTTTCCCGCAGCATTCACAACCGCAATCAGCTGAAGTAGTGCTACCTATTTGTTTTATCCCTTTAGGAGCACCGATTTTCGATTGTGCTTGTACCGTCGTAAGATCAGTTTCATCCAAATTCCATATTCTGTCTGGTGATATGGGGCCAAATATTTTATGAACATCCTCAATATTAAAAAAAAACACTTTACGTTGTGGCGGTTGTAGCTTGTAGATCGACTTAAACTGGTTGCCTCGGGTTTTCTAATGGAGAGTTTTGTTGAATGTCTTTAAGAAAACCACGCATCCATTCTTCACCTGCTATTTGTTCAGAATTTCAGGTTTCCGGATACTTTTTAGCATTTGCTTTGGCAAATTTATATACTAGTTGCCTGACACCTTTTTTGGTCAAACCATACTGCATTTTTTCCCTCAGTTTGAATATGGTTTGAGAGACTTTCCTTTTCATCTTTTGAGAATACGATCTTAACAGCATAATTTTCAAATGTACCTGGTTCAGAATCCTCGAATTTCTGTAAATGACGAGTACGAATTGATCGGCTAACATTGAACACTTTTGAAGCTTCTCTATACGGTATTTTCTTGTTTGGATCGTTTGATAAAATTGCCTTAAGCGCATTTTTTAAAGATTTTGGATCAACCGGTTTTCTCTTCTGTCCATTTTTGTTACGCGGCATTTTCTCTTATTTATTACAAATTCTAAAAAAAACATTAAAAACACTTTCTAAAAACCTCTTGTACTATGGACCGGTCCTAGGTACATGATGCAGTTGTGGCTCAAGATACACGAGTCTATAGTTGTAAACAAAAATGTCAAATAACACGGTAATCTGAAACCCATATAATCTATTTTATGCTAATTCTACTCACCAAATACCGTGCTATCAAGCTGGTGTATACACGATAAGTTTGAAACAAACATCGATAGCACAAACACGTTAAATCAAGGATAAAAATATTTTGCTTTTCATTCCAGAAAACGTTTTTTAATTCTAACACGTGTAGTTTGCATATAATCCGGTTTGTTAGATGACTAAGTACTGTTAGGATACCTGCATGTATGTGTACTACAGCGGCTACCTGTTAGATGGCACTACGAGTCCGAATAACCTAAAGTAGACGAAGCTACATGATTGTCTTGGTAGAACAGTCTCCTCTATTATTATTATTATTATTATATAATTTAAGATATCCTTATCAGCACTCTAAAATAATCCTAAAGATTTTACGTTCTGTTTATTCGCAATATAATAATTGTCGGTCTTGTTTAACCTATAATGTCTTAAGAGTTCTAATGGGTTATTCCTACAAACGATGCGCTGCAGATCTCTGACTTATTTCTATATCAATTTGACGATACACTTTTGTAATATCATCAGTAAACACATAGCTTTATTTTCTTAATCTTAAAATAATACATAAAAAATCATCTTGAATATTAGGACTTATATAGCCTATCATTTAGTGACTCACCAGCAGAAGCCTTTACGAAAGCGTCAAATACTATTGTTAATTTTGTAGTTAAACTGGACTCTTTTAGCACTCCGTGGCGAGGTAAATAAAACAATCGAATTTGATTGATCATTACAGTTTCGTATTTGGTTCGTGTGTCCCAGTTTTTTTACTCTTTTATAAGTTCTAAATATCTTTCTTTAAAAAATGCATTACACTTAAAACAATTTTCTAAGACGTAAAATCACTTAATTCCAATTTCTACCGAGTCTCCAAAATCAAAACCTTTCCCTCGCATAGGTAATTTCACCCGAAATCTACCTATGAAATTACGTGTACGTGATCACAAAATGATTTTTTGTTATTGTACTCGCACTCTTTTGCACATTCTTCAATTTTCCAAAATTTTTTCATGTGATCTTGCATGCTTAGACTAGTTGTATGCAAGGTAGTAATATAACTGCCTGGCTGTGAGATAGATCCTGTTACAATCCACCCTAATTTAGTTTTTTTTTTTGTAAAATAACACTACTATTAATACGAATCTGTCCAATACAAAGTAAATTCGAAAATACTCCAACACCAAATAAAATATCAAATGTATGAAACTGTTCGTTCGTTCGATTTATATTTTTTGGAATATATAGTTTGCTTATATCTAAATTAAGTTTAGGTACATTGCCAGCTATGTTACTTAATACTAAAAATGGTAAATCACAGTTAAAACTATTGCTACGCGAATTTACCATTGTGGCGTTTTTATGCGTTAAATATAATATGGCTTCCAGTGATTAGTTTTCTGTCTTTAAACCTAATTTTTTAACTAAATTGTATGTAATAAAATTTGACGATGAGCCTGAATTCAATAACGCTCGACATTTAACATTATTACTTTTACTGTCAATATTTGCGCTGTTGATAGTATAATATGAAGTTCGTATCTATAAATATTAATAGTTTCTGAAGGTTTATTTGCAGTCGAGGTTAAATAGGTTTGCGTTGGAATATGTTCACTCGCTATCATTGAACGTTCCTTGCTACTAGAAGCATTGTTGTCTAATTTTGTATGCTTCTTATAAAGAAGTTATTGTGCAGTAAAGTGTTATGATTGTTGTTACATTTTTTACAACCAGCTGCTTTACATTCTTTATATTTGATACACAATAACCCAGCAACAACAATAAATTGAATACTTGTCGTACACGTATTTCGACAGCTATGCTGTCATCCTCAAAGTACAAGTATTCAATTTATTGTAGTTGATGGGTTATTGTGAATCAAATATATTTAACGCTACAGTGTTTAGTGTTTCTGTTATTCATCAAGATGGCTTTCAGGTCAACAATACGGAATAGGTTTTTATAGATTGAAATTAAGATTTCTTTACTCTTTGGTTATAGGTGATATTGGTTTTCTAAAGCTTGCCGTAAATCAAGGGTTATTCCAAGATTTATCAAAATGTACTCCAATTTAAAATCATACATGTACATGTAAAAAAACCTTTGATTTTGCCAAGACTAAATGGTTGGATTTAGAAATTAAATGTCATTATAGCAAATTGGCCAAATTAGAATTAAAGGCATAAGTTACATTTGAAACTGGTAGCAGGATTAAATGATAACGAATATGATGATTGGATTATTTTTCTGCACCACTCTAACAATGCTATTCACCACAAATTCATACAGAAGAATGATAAAAAACTGTCAATAGCATGTAAAAATGAAACTTAGGTACAAAAAAGTGTTTAGAAAATAACATAGTCGTTAACAGTTCTTCTGAAACATTTCACAAAGACGAGATGACCATGTTAAACAACGGTTTGAAACATAATATTGCATTTAACAAAGAACCATTGGAAAAAATACTTGTAGGTATAGACGAAACGAAAAAGTTCTACCAAAAGCAGACACTTTAAAATACCTAGATATGCAACTTGATCAGCGTCTAACATGAAAACAATATATTCACTAAAAAAGCAACAAAGACTTCTATACTCTAAACTTATGTGTTTAATAAGATTATAAATGTTTATTTTGTTAATAAATACAATTGTAACGTAATTTGTTATAATTAGACTATTGTTTTTTTAAGGTAATATAGCATTGTACCGCTAGCCATCTAAACATAGCTCCAAGTGGTAAAATGTTAATTACCTTTGGACAGATTACAGATAACACAGGTGTTAAATAAAAAAACTGTTGGTAACAAAATGTCTTAGTCAGATATAATTGATATAATCATTGTTTAATCAAATTTTTTTACATACTAAAATAAGAACGTTTTCTGGGGTAGTGTAAATGTAGTGCTAAGTTGGTAGTTTCGTCTACTTTCGTAAGAGTCGTCATCAAGTCAAAAAAAATGACAAATTTGAATCAATGAACTAAAAATCTAACTAGAAATCTCACAAGAGTTGAGTAACCACCTTGATATCAAAACCAAATAACTAAAGAAGTTCATTAATTAATATGTTTATACTTGCAATATTATATCTAAACAATTAATTAAAAGTTTAATGTTTTACTGGTAAAATACTATTTGGTAATATATACGTTAACGACATTTGGCAGTTGCTTACTACTGAATCGATTGAATTTTAATTGTTAAAATAAACAAAAACAATTATTTTTAACAATTATAACTATTATAAATGAAACTTTATAACCTCGCCTTTTGCTTGTTTACTTGGTAGAATCAATACTTTTACATAGAATTAGAAGCAATAATGTAATTGAACCAAATATAATCAAATGGCTTTCATGTTTCAACACAATCTTTTGATAGAATTACAGTCTAGGATTAATTAACTTAAAATAATTAGTTGCCTTGTTTGACTTATATGATTAGTTATTTCATTAGCATGTTAGCGTATTTATGTTGAATACATTATACTTCTATATTTGTATTAGTTTTTATTTTTGATATGCTGTTTTAACTATCTAATAACAAAAATCAAAACGAACATTTTCAGAAAGAAAATTATTCATTAAAACAATCGCTATTAAATTTACAATTTGTTAATTTTGTTTTTGTAGAATGTCTTCAATATTTCGACATAAGAATGAGCAATTCTTACATTAAAGTTAGTTTTTTCAAAGTTGGTTACATAAAAATGAAATAAAAATGATTGTAACTAAACAATTAACAATTGAAATTGAAATGTTGATGTCAAGATAAAATAAAATTTACTTATAAAGGTATAAAGAGATCATTTCGTATGAGATATTAAATTAACACATAGTTTTCAATATGTCAATGTGTAAGTGTTGCCAATTCAATAAAATACAAAAGTTTCCCAATGTTGTTTGAAAATTAAAATTATACGGAAAATATTAAAATTGAATTAAAATAGAGAAAATAGTATAAAACATACGTCTAGAATACGTTTCTATCACTCTACCGTTTCATAAACTTCATAAACTCGTGTATGAAATTCGGTCTCGTGATTGAAGCGCGTTCATTCTGTAACTTGTGTTTTAATATACTATTCTCTATATTGACATAAGAATTAGCAATTCTTAGACTAAAATCCGTGTAAAAATTAGCAAATTCTTACACGAATTTTAGTAATCTTAGTTTTTTCAAAGTTGGTATCTTTGAATCGTAAGTTGACGTTACATGAAAAAGAAATCAAAATTATTGTAACTTAACAATTGAAATTTAAATGTTGATGCCAAGATAAAATAAAGACGTTTTATTAATTCAAAGTTATTTATTTATGAACGTACAAAGAGATCATTTCGTATGAGATTTTAGGTTAACACGTAAATTTCAATATGTCAAAGTGCAAGTGTATATTATAATTAAAATTATACAAAAATACTAAAATTGAACCAAAATAGAGAAAGCGGTATAAAACACACGTGATAGAATACGTTTCAATACATCGACCTGGCAACAACGGAAAGCTATGCTTTCCTCTGGACGAGTAATCACAGGCTGAAAAGTGTACAGAACATTGTAAGAGATAGAAATAGTATTTGTCAACAAACGGTACGCACTACTTGTCAAACGACAACTTTGTTTGTTTACTTTTACATATTCCAACTACAAGCTTAAGATACATGTTATTTATATTACATGTTTAACGTTTGATTCAATTTATTTTAATATCTACCTACTTCAAATAATGCTGCTAAAACCGATTCTAAAATTTGAGGTTATAAGTATGTCAACATAAAGTGACAAGCAGTGCGTACCATAACAATAAACAAATGTACTTCCTTCTCTACATGTTTGAGACAACCAACACATTGCACAAGTATACAGATTATTCGTCCAGAAGTAAGCGTAGCTTTTCGATGTTGCCAGGTCGATGTTTCAATCACTCTACCGTTTTATAAACTCGCCGCTGCACGGCTCGTGTATGGAACCCAGTCTTGTGATTGAAGCGTGTTCATTCTGTAACTTGTGTTTTAATATTCTATTGTTTAAAATTGAAAAATATGTCAGTCTATGTTTTTTCATCATGGTACTTATGCAATGATCTTTGTTACATAGAATACAGTTTAGCCTTAATCGATTTTTTTACCAAATGTATAGCGAACAGTACCTGTAGTAGTCTACCGTACATACAATGTCGTAAAACACTAATTAATTTTTCTTTTAAGATAGGTTGGAGTTCATAAATCCAGATTTCTTGTAAACAAATTGAATCCGTATTTAACAGTCTATCAAAACACAAAACATTAATAATAAATTTATAGTAAATATCACCAAAATTAATAATTGCTAATAAAATATTAGTTTTAAAACAAAATATTTATGTAAATTTTTGAGTTTTTGTTTTTTTTTTGTTATATTGCATTTACTAAAAGAAAATTTTATAGTAGGTACTTTGATTTGCTGCATTTCCAGAAAAAAACTTGAAAGAAGAAAACGTTTTTAATAATAGTTTATTCTAAAAATGAATGCATAGAAAAATTGTTAGCGGTTGTGGAACAAAAAACATTTTTTTCTAAAAATCTATTTTATTAAATTATTGTTATTCGAAAAGGTATAAACACTGTCAATTTATATTTTACGCAGTTAATAGATAAACAATTGCTACTTACAACTACATTTACCTGAAACAAAAAATAAATAATGTAACACAAACATATAAACAAATAGTAGATTGTTATAATGACGTGATTTTAATCAACTTAAATTCGTTGTACCTCATTCACGTGAATGGTTAAGTCACCAAAGTTAATATTAGATAGACAAATGAATAATCCAAATTATTTTAAGCAGTTATTAATTAGTTATTTATTGATTTTCCTTTTCTTTTTTTTACATACGTTTAACATGGTCTTAGACCATCATATAGCTGCTAAAAATGACATAAATTTTGGCAAAAGACCCAATATAACCTTCAAAAATATTCAGTTCAGTAGATTCAAAAATAGTAACAGATATGGTGCATAACCGACACTCCGTAAGTAGCATGCGAATCGATTTGTTCGTTTTTCGGCAAAGATGTTGTATCGCACGATGTGAATGCATATTAGTTTACACTGTTGTAAAGCTATAATCTCGTCAGCAAACAACACCTTTAGAACCTTTGGATGTGCGACAATAATAATTTGGAACATCTGTTTGCAGAAAATTCAATACAAACGCAAGAATAGAAACGGATATCACATAAACTCACTGAACTAAACAAAAATCAACGGGTGGTAGTATGTTTTTCTCTTCTCAATATGCAGCGTCTAAAATCTTTTTTGTGGAAAATCGTTACTCTATGACAATCAAAAACTCAAAAAGACGGTCGCAAAACCTAAACGCTTCTGAAGGGATATTAAGGATGTGTTTTTTACTATCAGCTGTTAGAATTGAGTGAAACAGATGTTGCCACCAACGTCAATTAATCTTTAGTCAAAAACTAAAATAGAAACGTTTGTATATTGGCAAAGAAGAACTTCAACTGAAATTGTGGCAGGACAACGTTAGAGCACACATCGCTTTCAATATAAAAAAAACTTAAATGAATTTTGGCTGAAACGTATTACAGCACATGGCGTAATCACCGCTCCATCCGATTACCGCTTGTTCAGACGAAACAATAGGCTTTGTACGATATTTATTATTTATTTTGAAAATTAAAATAATTTTATTTTAGTTTTCAAAATTGTTTTTTATTCAACGCACTTTCCTAACGAATCGTTACGACATTTATTAAACGAATCCAATTCGTTTTGTTGTACCCGAACATTTCAGTTCTTATAGTGATTATAAAACATTTTTTATTTTATTTTATTAATTTAAAACGTTTACTGTTTTTGAAAAAACAAACTTGTAACATTTAAAAAACAGATCTATTCTACTAGGGAGTTTGCTTTTGTTTTTTTCTAGAAACGCTTTACCGTTTCTTTACGTAGCTCCCCTATACAAATCAACAATAAAAACACATTCTTACCATCTTTCCAAGCAACATAGAATTAAAAAAAAAACTTCATCAAGATTGCAAAGAAATTCTCAGGACAATCCTTGGTCGCTTTTTTTATTTCATTTTTAGAGAGAAATGTACAATACGGTATTCGATACCTAATGATTTTACCTAAAGCAAATATTCTATTGGGTGACATGAGAAGAAACGATATCTAGTAGTTATCAAAATAGATAACATAGTTTTTATTAGTTGAGACAATTCTGCACAAACGTACAACTGTATTAGCTGCTGCGCCTAAATCTGGTTCATATGGCAATCTGAATTTTGGTTGAAAATTATAAGAAAACCCACTAACACCACAAATAACAAAGAGTTTGAATCCTCACTTAAGCGGTTTTGCCGGCATATACCGACACGTGCTGTTTACTATTAAAGTATCTTGAGCTGTGTCACACGCTACTTGTATTCGAGTTCAGCCAGGAACGGATTTAAAAATTCACATTAGATTTTCTCAAAAACTATCAGATTATAATAGACATATGCTCCAAATCATTACAGCTAATATATATAATACTAGCCGGCCCGACAGACTTTGTACTGTCAAAAAGATTTTTAATATTGCAATTTTTTGTTCCTACGTATTTTATAGTCGGGGCAAAAAATTCTCCTGAACAGAACCGTTACCCTGGTGATAGGACGTTGTGAATAAAAAATAATTAAATAAAACATATTATATAAGGCTTGGTTAGTAGCCGAATCAACTGATTTATATATCCTCGATTCGCCTAAACAATAATTTTACATTGCTGCAAAACCTTTGCCATTGCAGAGTTCTTTGAAATTTTGCAGGTTGGAGTTTCATTGCTTTGCATATTTAATGGCAATTTTATTGCTGAATGGACTGTTCGACCACCTTCAAGCAAAGTTGCTGCAATTCCCGACGAAGCGAGTGCAAGTGCAATTTTATTTTGTGAGCGAATTGTTGCTAATATTATAGAAATCAAAAAAGTTTTTTCTGTACCACCAGGTGCTTCTAAGAATTACATAGCTGTCATTATAAGTCAATTTTGTTATTCCAAGTCTGATTCTTTTTTGGTATACCACGTTTTATAGTGACTGACGTTACATGTCAACTCATACGGGAATGCTGTCGAACGGGATAAAAAGTATCCTATGTCCTTCTCCTGGCTCTAAACTACCTCCCTGCCAATTTTCAGCTAAATCGGTTCAGCCGTTCTTGAGTTATAAGTGAAGTAACTAACACGACTTTCTTTTATATATATATATAGATATAAAGGCATAAAACTAAAATTTCTTGAGGTATTGACATTAACTGTAACGTCTTTGAGGTATATTTTTATAGAAATATTATATTTATATATTCTCGTAAAAAAATTAAGTTGTAAATTTTTAGGTTTGAGTTTCAAGTGATTTAAATAAAAATTAGCTTAATTTTGATTAAGGTTTTAGTAATATCTCTCTGAATCGTAAAAAGAGAGATTGTTTATAAATAAATAGAAATGATTTAATTTAACCAATGTTAGGATTAGCTCGTATATAATTGATTAAAAAATAATCAGACATATTCCATAAGAATACAACAAAGTATAAATTATGTAAAGCGATGAAATAAACAATAGGCAAAGAGAAATCGATTCAGACGTAGTAAAATATGCAAATTGGATCATAAGAAAGCCAAGATTTTTATACTTACAACCTAAAGCGTTATTTGATTAAAATAACGTGAATTGGGCTGTGAAAACGGTGATTTGCATTGTTAGTACTGAGACGACTGATAAATAAAATAAGTAGATACACTGAATGTTACTGTGATTTAATTTAAATAGTTAAATAATTGTTTTTTTTAGAAATTAGATCTAATTTAGATTTTAAAAATAAACATTATTTGATGCTTTTATTTAATTATCGTCAGAAACAATTGCACCTAATTAAACTATACGGTTTTTAATTTGTTAGAAAAATTGTTAAGATAATTTAGTTTATTTAAACTTTAATTACGCCATTCTTGACTACTACCAGACATACAAAAGTGCGTTAATTTGATAATTAATTTGTATAGGTAATACATATAATAAATTGGTTTTGGTACAATTATATTACTATATACCACGTACCACGTTGTAAAATGTATTTAAATGGCTATTAACAATGCATAAACAATTAGGGGATGAATTAAAGAATAATCTCATTTCGTAACTAAACTCATAACCGCAAACACAGAGGATTTATTTTGCAGAGCACATTATCTTGCCGGAAAAAGTCAATGAAATAACTTGATAATGCTTCCCACTTAATTACGCTCGAGGATTGTTTAAGCATTTACTTTATTTGTGCTCTTTTTTTGTTATTGCTTATATACGTTTAACTAAACGCCGTGGAAACAGTTGTATTTGACAACATTAATTTTATTGTACAAATAATTAAATAAGGTTCGATCGAATGTGTGTTTTCGATTAAATTAATTTTAAGGTGAGAAATACCATTCAATTGGTTTATAAAAAAAGTAATTAATTTTATTTAATTAAAAAAATTAATATTAATTATAGAAACAAGTTTGTACATATATGTATGTACTGCTTATAATAATAGTAATAAATGATCAATTGTTTGCTTTGAATTGCTATTCCTTTAAATCTTGGAATCGATCAGTCTCTTTATCTTCCATTTTGTTTTTTTGATACTTAGCTACACTAGCCAAATCAGCACATAACAAAAATAATAGTTAGACATTTTATTAGCATTCATTTCCATTATTCTAAAGTTATTACCTCTATCAATACGGAGTAAAGCGCTTTATGGGCTAGCTTTGCTCTAGCTGGACCAACTATAGCGTAACTTAGTTTAAAAAACTGATATTGATAAGCTGTTTACCTCAAAATTTATTTTTTTAATTACTAGTTAATTATCATTGCACTTAATTTAGTACCGCCACTAATATTGAGTAATCGCTTTGTAAGCCAGTTTTGTTCTAACCTGGACTAACCATGACATAACTTTGCTTATACAAACGATATAGGGTAGCGATTTACCTAATAATTTATTAATGTTTTATTACTGAAACTTAACATTCATTATTTTTTAATTTGACAGCTTATAAGCATATGCATGGAACGCCATTTTACTTTTTATTGTCCGTTTTTATCAGTAACTTATAAAAAAACTTCTTGTGCATATTAAAAATGTTTGTTACAATTTAAATGTTGCTTTGAAAAATTCTAGGGTAGTATGTTGTAATTTGATTTAAAATGTTACTTGAATAAAAATAAATGTTAAAATTGAAGTAAGTAACATTATAAATCCTCGAATTTTCACGAATAATTTAAAATGCTAGAATAACTTTTCTCTATTTCGACATGAGAATTAGCCATTCTTACACTAAAATCCGTGTAAGAATAAGCAAATTCTTACACGAATTTTAGTAATGTTAGTTTTTTCAAAGTTGGTATCTCTACATCGTAAGTTGACGTTACATGAAAAAGAAATCAAAATTATTGGAATTGAACAATTGAAATTCCAATTTTGACGCCAAAATAAAATAAACACGTTTTATTAATTCAAATTTATTTACTTATAAAGGTATAAAGAGATAATTTCGTATGATTTTAGGCTAACACATAAATTTCAATATGTCAAAGTGTAAGTGTTGCCAATTCAATAAAATAATAAAGTTTCCCAATGTTGTTTTAAAATTAAAATTATACGAAAAACAGTGTTGGGATGTACCTAGGTAAATGTACCTAGGTACAAGTACCTAGGTAATTTTTGTGTACCTATGTACCTAGAAAGGTACTTTTTAATCAATGTACCTTTACCTGTACTTAGGTACTTTTTAGAACGTACCTTTGTACCTAAGTACCTAATAAAATAGGTACTTTTAAGCGTACATGTATTGTACGCTTTATATATTTGTTTCGGACTTAATCACATTTGAAATTACTAAACTTCGAAAAATAATACATGACCTAAGCAATTTTTCCTTAATGATGCCCGAAGGGTACCGTTAATGTGTATAAAACTTCCTTGTTAAAAGTGCAAATGTAGGCAGTGACAGCACACTTAAAGACAGCCCTCGGATGAATTGGGATGAATCATTTACAGCAACGCAATCGGACTGTTAACATGAGTAGCCAGGGTATCAAACCGAATGCAATAAATTTTGAAACGTACAAACCAGTACAAACTTAAATAATCTATATAAAATAGAAGATGATTTTTAGAAAAAGAGATGTGGAGTTCTAGGAAAAATCAAACAATTATAACTGATTATATAACACAGTGACATTATAATAAAATTTATTACGAATCGTATTTCTGCTTATATAAACAATACGTGCTTAATGACTTATTCTAAAAACGACATATTTGACTTTGTATCATACTAAATTAAATAAACATAGCCGAGAACGTAAGTATAACGGGTATAACCAATGGTATATAACATAAATGCTGTAACCACGACTTCAACGAAAATTAAGGTGTCGTGTACGTCGAATAGTAAGTCTTCTCGGATAATAAGTACAAAACGATCGGTCCCTTGAAGTACTTACTAACCGATGTCAACTGTATCACTAAACTGTCATGCATTACCCATCCCGTTCAGTTTCTTATAAATTAGTCCTAAAACCTTAACAGGCAACTTGTGTGTGTCATCAACAGTGATTAATATAGTAGAATATCGTTGATTGATTTCAATCATTTTATGCATTTTATAGCTGTAATTATTTCTATCGTTTTTCATGAGATCGCACAAATAAGAGTTGGTTTACTAAATTTGTATTTTCTATGATCATAAATTAAATAAGTACCTAAAAAGTACCTGAAATTTTAAGGTACATTTTTTTTGTACCTGTACCTGTACCTAGGTACGTTTGCCAAATCTGTACCTGCAACTGTACCTAGGTACTTTTAAATAAATGTACCTGTACCTGTACCTAGGTACCAAAAAATGAGTACCTGTCACAACACTGACGAAAAATATTAATTATTGTATCAAAATAGAGAAAATAGTATAAAACACACGTCATAGAATACGTTTCAATCACTCGACCGCTTCATAAACTCACCGCTGCGCGGCTCGTGTATGAAACCCGGTCTCGTGCTTGAAGCGCGTTAATTCTGTAACTTGTGTTTTAATATACTATTCTCTATTTCGACATAAGAATTAGCGATTCTTACACTACAATCCGTGTAAGAATAAGCAAATTCTTACACGAATTTTAGTAATGTTAGTTTTTTCAAAGTTGGTATCTCTGCATCGTAAGTTGACGTTAAATGAAAAAGAAATCAAAATTATTGGAACTTAACAATTGCAATTCAAATTTTGATGCCAAGATCAAATAAAAACGTCCTATTAATACAAAGTTATTTACTTATAAAGGTATAAAGAGATAAATTTTGTATGAGATTTTAGGTTAACACATAAATTTCAATATGTCAAAGTTTAAGTGTTGCCAATTCAATAAAATATAAGTTTCCCAATGTTGTTTTAAAATTAAAATTATACGAAAAATTTTAAATATTGTATCGAAATAGAGAAAATAGTATAAAGCACACGTCATAGAATACGTTTCAATCACTCGGCCGCTTCATAAACTCGCCGCTGCGCGGCTCGTGTATCAAACCCGGTCTCGTGCTTGAAGCACGTTCATTCTGTAACTTGTGTTTTAATATACTATTCTCTATTTCGACATGAGAATTAGCGATTCTTACACTAAAATCCGTATAAGAATAAGCAAATTCTTACACGAATTTTAGTAATGTTAATTTTTTCAAAGTTGGTTTCTCTGATCGTAAGTTGACGTTACATGAAAAAGAAATCAAAATTATTGGACCTTAACAATAGAAATTCAAATTTTGATGACAAGATAAAATAAAAATGCCCTATTAATTAAAAGTTATTTACTTATAAAGGTATAAAGAGATAATTTTGTATGACATTTTAGGTTAACACATAAATTTCAATATGTCAAAGTGTAAGTGTTGCCAATTCAATAAAATATAAAAGTTCCCCAACGTTGTTTTAAAATTAAAATTATCCGAAAAATATTAAATATAGTATCAAAATAGAGAAAATAGTATAAAGCACACGTCATAGAATACGTTTCAATCACTCGACCGCTTCATAAACTCACCGCTGCGCGACTCGTGTATGAAACCCGGTCTCGTGATTGAAGCCCGTTCATTCTGTAACTTGTGTTTTAATATACTATTAGTAACTAACATTTTAAATGATAGAATTATAATGTTAGTTGATAATTTTAATTGGTCGCTTCAATCGATGACGTCATTTAGAACTACAATGTACATATATTTCCTTATACTGAAAGAATTTCAAGTGCTACCACCGATCACAGCGACGAATTAAAATTATCAACTAACCTTTTAATTCTATCATTTAAAATGTAAGTTGCAAAGATTAGTCTAGCATTTAAATTGATTCATAAAAATTAATTGATTTTTAATGTTACTTTATTTATTTTCAACGTATATTTTTATTCAAGTAACATTTTAAATCAACCAACAGTTGAAAACTTCAAATTTTTTAAACCAACATTTTAAATGTGGCAAAAATCAATAATATACATTTCAATTAAATCTTTTAGTTACTTTATTGTTTTACTATTAAATACTAAATTTGTTTTGCTACAATTGTAAACAAACTTTAATTTTTATTAAATTTATTTTCATGTTTGTCTATTTATTTTAATAAACATATTTAAATTGTTAGGTAAAAACGATATATTTAGCTTAAAAATTTCTAACAGTCATATTAAAAACTTTAATTCAAACTGAGACATAAAGTATGTATAAGAACAAACATTTGAATTCACGTAACACTTTTTATTTAAGAAAAAAGAATAACAATCATTTAAATTTGGAAAATAAAATGTATGTCGAATTAAAATGTTATGTGAATTAAAATGTTTGTTGGTAATTTTAATTCTTCAATTTTAAATCAAGAATTGAAACTACCAACAAACATATTAATTCTGAATTAAAATGTTTGTTGATAATTTTAATTCTTCAATTTTAATTGGCGCTGTAGGTTGCGGAAGTTGTGAGTACTCTAACCGGTGGTAAACTTGCTCTATGGTCTGGCTAGAGTACTTACAACTTCCGCAACCTACAGTGCTAATTAAAATTGAAGAAATAAAATTATCAACAAACATTTTAATTCCGAATTAATGTTTGTTGGTAATTTTATTCTTGATTTAAAACTAAAGAATTAAAATTATCAACAAATATTTTAATTCAGAATTAATGTTTGTTGACAATTTCAATTCTTTAATTAAAATTGAAGAATTAAAATTATCAACAAACATTTTAATTCGACATACATTTTGAATCTACAATTTAAATGATTCTTATTTTTTTGTTTGTTATATAAAAAGTGTTACATGGATTAAAATGTTTGTTCATATACTTTTTTTCTCAGCTTGAAATGAAGCTTTTAATATGACTGTTAGAAATTTTGAGCAAAATATATTGCATCGTTTTTTGCCAATAGTAAATACGTTTTCACCAAACAATTTAAATGTGTTAAGTTTGTTTAACAAACAATTTTAATGTACTAAAATAAACATAAAAATGAACTTAATAAAAATTGAAGTTTGTTTGAATGCAACGGAATTAAATTTAGTAATAAAAAGCAAAACGGCGTTCCATACACATGTGTAAATAATTGCAATAAGCAACTCTATTATGTTCAATATAAATTTATTACCTTATTTCAAATTATTGTTAATTCGTAAGAAGTTATAATCGAGCGTAAATAAGTAGAAATCAGTGTTGCCAATTGTAGTAAAATTTCACAAAATTTGGGGATTTTATGTAATTGCGATTATTTTTTACAACGTGTTCTAGAATTTTAGAGAGAATCCTGTATGAAATAACATTTTATAATCGGTATCAGTTTTGTACAAGAATGTAGCAGCATTTATACCAACAAACAAAATTCATAATACCTAAAAAAAGAAAACAAATTTTAATTTTAGATTATATGTTTGCTAAGGATGTTTACCCCTACTTGATGGCTAAAATATCAGCTACATATAAAAAAGTAGTCGGTTTCAATATGACTGTGTTAGTGGCATATAGTGACGACTACCATCTTGTTGGTATCTTACCAAATTTTATTAAGACTAAGTATTAATTTTATAGGAGTACATAGTTTTCTTTAATAGTAGTTTGTAAGATACCAACAGTTTAATAAACTTTGTAACGGAAAATTTAACTTAATCCCAATTATTTTAACTCACCCCGTCTGTAAAGCAAATGATTTAGGCCGGAATTCACCAACTTACAAAACTCTGTTTTGATATTTTAAACGCAATTTTTGTCAAAAACGGAATTCATAATCAGCCAAAACCTCTGTTTGCTTACAAAACTAGGTTTAAGTGCAACGAGCATTTTGTTGGAATTTTTGGCGGGAAAACGCGGTTTTGTCGTAATATATTGACAAATGACATATTACGTTGACAAATGATAGATTCGAGTTAAGAAGAAACCGCAGCACTATCGTCGGGTTAAACATTTGGCGACCATTATTTTAACCTTATAAATCGTTTGTAAATAGTAGTAAAAAAGCGTATACCATTTTAAGTGTGGATCAAAAACAGACTAAAAGTATAAATTGTTAATTGTTAAACATACAATATACCATTGGTGCGTCATTTCATAAGTTTCCCGAAAATAAACATTTAAAATTGAAATTGACTAATATTAAAAATGGGAAAAACAATTTTCTCTCACTTTAAAGTTTATTTTTTGCATTTTGTCGAAGAAGATTTTTTTTTAAAGTTTTTTTGTGTTGCCAACATCGCAAACGTCAATATTCGTTCGTTTGTGTAGTTACGTAATAAACGAAAAAACTCTAGGGTGGCAAAATGAAAACTAGGAATCCACATAAAATTAAGTGTTCAAAGTCAATTAATATATTAGACCGAGTATGCGACAGGTGAAAAAATCATTTTAAAAATCTTGAAATTTAGTTAAAATTCAAGAAAAACGATGTTAAAGTTAATGTCAAATTTGACAGATTAGTAATAAATGTAGTACCAACATTATATTTCTGTTGATTTTTTGTTACTTTTTTCAAAAAAGAATGTAAATTTATAAAGGGCAACACAAGAAATAATGTACATTACTCTCGTCGAAAGAATCATAGCATAACTCACTCACATGCAACGCTCGGCCGTGCGGCCTCGCGTCGCATTGACGTTCGTTATGCTATTTCTTACTTTCGACTCTTGTGACGTAAACTACTATTAATTTTTATAACAAATTAATTACGTTTTAGTTTTGTAACTCATTAACTAAAGTTGCAAATTTGTATTTTAGCTTTAGACGAACTGGCGTCCGTCCTTTTACGTACTACAACCTAGAAGTACTTTTCCACCGGCTCTACTACTAAATACATTCTTTCCGCATGCTCTTCTTCTTACACAGTGATTTGCCATCAAATACTTTTTTCAATTCAAAAATTAAAATTAAATTAAAATCTCAAACATTATTTTTGGTGTGGGTTGATTTAGCTTGTGCAGCTTTAAAAACACGTTGCTTTGTCTTCCAGCTGTTGGGTTTGTTTCTGCTTGCTTTTTTTAGTATTGAGTTCCTCTATAGTATATGTACTTCTTTTTTTGTTATTTAACAATCAAGGATTAAGCCCATCAAACGCTATTAAATATTACGGACCAGATTATAACTGTTAAAACGTAAATGATTGCCAAAAAAGATAACAACGGTTATAGTTTTTTTTCTTTAACCCTAATAATTGATTCAACTATCGGATATTCTACTGTTATTATGTGTCATATTTTGCAGCTTTTCTTCTTTTTATAATTTTTCAGCTGACCGGTTGTTCTTGGATTTGATAATAATAACTCGATAAATGTGTTGTTTTTGAAGTTCTCTACAGCGCCGATGAATAATAAAAGTTAAAAACGTAAATACATAAACGAAAGTATTTCAATTACTTATATAAAAAAAGTGCAACGCGGAAGTTTTCTGTAATGTTTTTAATTTTTTATATTCAAAGTATAGTACTTTGTCACTTCTAAAGGATACATTTACTAAAAATCGATACCTTAAAGTATACATTTTAGTAAAGTTTTATAATTTTATATTTGATTCGATTTAATATGGATAAGCATTATTAATTTAAATATTAATATTTAAAATCACTGTTTTAAATTATTTTATTGAGAAGAAGGATTTTATAGAAATGACAAATTTAAATAGAACGCTGATATGAATAGCTTTCTTGGGTAGATAACGCAACACTAGGGTATTTTAAACCTTTTTCTTTTTTACTATTTATAAAATAAAAATTCAAAGAGATTTAATTTGGCGCCTGAAGGTAGATGAGAAGTACTCGGGAATAATAGAACTTTGTGATACGTATATTTAATGTCAAATTTCTACGCAATAATCGCACAGATAATAGTCATTTATTATTAAAAGTACAGTCCTTAATAACCAAAAAGTATTTCAACTTTTTTATGTAAATTTTGTATATTACGTTTTTTACAGCATACCCTTTTATTTGTTTTGTGTTAACTACAAATTTTTACGTTGTAATATTTTTGTACAACATTGAATTCTTGTTTCATTACAATTTACCATTCTCATATATCTCACAGAAAATAGTAATATGATCTTATTTTGTTAAATGTAAATTCGTTCGTTTCAACAGCAAAACTTAATTGTCTTTACAAAAGCCTTATTTTTTCTGTTAAATAAAGCTAAAAAGCGGTTCTAAAAACGTAAAAAATAAATGAGTATTGATTTAATTAATATAAGTTTAAAAGCATAAATTGAGTTCTTTAGAATTACGTTTTTGTATTATTCGCTTACATCTTTGAAAAATAAAAAAGGACGTTCTAGGTCTAAGGTCTTAGATTAGGAGAAAACGTGTGTATAATCTGATATTTCAAAACTAAAATTTTAATTATTAACCATTTACATACTGCAAATAGTATTTGTCTTAATTAAACTTTATTAAAACTATTGTTACAGTCTTCAAAACGGTCATATTGTATTCCTACATTATATTGCATTCTCATTTAAAACGTTCTTTTAACATGTTCAAAACATTATCAATAATAAAAACAATAATCTAAAACGATAGATGGTTTATAGAAATTGATAATAAAAAATATTTTTAAAAAAAGTGTAGTAGTATTAGTATTTGTATTTACAACAATCGCGTTTATATTATAACTGTCTAACTACAGATTTTTATAAAAAATTAACCGTTTTTTAATCAGTTCTATAAGTATCTAGAAAATTCGTGTTTGTCACAACAGGATTTTATTTTTCATTAGAAGATATAAACAATATTTTTTTTTAAATAAATCTGATTTTAACCTCAGCAGGCTTTTTATACAAGACAAATTCAAACACATTGCTAAGATCGTATTTAAAATGACTGGATTTTTATCAAAACTGGACATACAAAAATTTTATAAAAGCGGCGACTTTAATTTGCATTAGTAAAGCGCTGTACGCAAGAGTAATTAAAAGTTTTTTAACAATTTTACAATAGATTATACAATTTCAAAAAGCATTTGCACATTTGAAAACAAATTAACATACTTTACAAACTTTACAAAAAGCGTAACGTAACAACTACAATCATTGTGGAAAACACAAAGCCCAGTTTGACAAATCGATATTACAACGATACCTACAATCAATATTAATAGCATTAAAAATTTACAATATTTAATGTTTTTTAAAGAACATTTAATATTGATAGGCACTATTGTTAAACTTGTTAACAATTTATCAAAATTATTAATATAAACAAAACATTTAAGTAATATTCTTAATAGGTAGTATATTTTTTATCGGACATCCAAGTGCGCTTATTAAATTTAACCACCAAAGTTAGAAATTGGGCTTTTCAATTACTTAAAAAACAAAAGGGTTAATATACGAAACCACAGCAATTCTGTAAAATTTAGTGACAAAATTACATTTTATCTGCTTTAATATTCTTTATTGTCAGTTTCTAGCAATTCAGATAACATACTAAAACTATTTACGTTTACAATTTTGCATAAGTAAAAATTAATTGTATTGATTAAAATTTTTCAATCTGGAAATCTGTCGCAAAATTCATATGTAAATGGAAGTTTTTATGTAAAGCGTTGCATCGGAGCCCAGTTATGAAAACGAAACCGACGTTTAGTCAAAATAAAACGTTTTTTGAATAAAGATATTTAATAAAATAAACAAGAGTTACATGCTAATAAATTATACAATTCAATAGAACCAATTTAATCTTTCAGTACTACAAATCTTATCAAGTAAACTCAACCACAAGAAAATAATGGCTTATTAAGATTAACTTATTAACACAGTGTACGCTCAAATAAGATCATTTTGTAGAATATAGTATTAAAATAGTAATTTTATGCAATGTGGCAATAGTTCCACAGACGTCATTTAGATTTTAGTTGTATCTGAAGTTAATCATAATGTATTGAAGAAATGTAACGTTAGCCATCTTTCTTAAAGTTTAAAATTAAAGCTGAAATATTTTGTTGGCCGACCATCTCTCCCTTTTACAACGTCGGGTGTGGAGATGGAACACGTACTTGCAATTCGTATAGTTTATAGATTCGAGAAAAAAAAAGTTACGATGGAACCGCGTGAAGACAATAAATGTGAAGCTGACGACATCACCCAAAGAACTGAAAGTCTGTTACGAGAACAGCAGTTGGGATTGAACGTCACAAGAATTACTACCGATGATAGTAGCAATTGTAAAGAAAACAAAAACTACATGAAAGGTATTTAGCAGAGAAATTGCGGTTTTGATACCAGAGTTTGGCGAGGGTGGCAAATGTGATGGAAGCTCATAGGTTAACTGGGCCTGAGGTCGTTGTATTGCTGGCTGCTTTGTTCTAGTTTATTCCAAACCACAACATGCAGCATTACATTATAAACAGTTCAGTAAGCGTGAGAATCAAATTAATTTAATGCGTTTGATATTAAAAAATTGGAAGGAAACAGAGAGTTTTACATTGTATTATCACAAGAAAATAATTTTGGTTACATTGTATTATCACAAGAAAATAATTTTGGTTAACCAACTTAACATGATGGAAGAAGACCTTGTAAATTATTTAATTGGCGGATTCGATAATGACAATCTTACAGTCCTAGGTAAGAATGGGCAGATTTACCAGACTAGTAGATGTGTTAGATGCATTGAGTTATAATATAGGGAGGCCGCGATTTGTATTCTAAAACGGCACCACTACCGCCATATTGATGATACATTAGTGTCATTCTAATGTCAACTGTCAGTGGTTGATTTTTCAAAGTTTTATAGTGATTTTTTGTGTTTCATGATATGTTTTTTTAGTTTGTAATTAAAAACATTTAAAATATAATTGTTTTGTGTGTTTTACGTAGTAAGTAGTAGAAAAGGTGTAAATAAGAAGGTATTATTGGAAATTACATTTCACAGGTGTGTACACAATATAAACAGAACAGTATTAAAGAAATTTATAAATTGACACCCCGATTAATTTTTTCTTAGTTTGGTTATTAAAAATCTATTTTAATAAAATTTAAATGTTGGATTACCGTTTTCATTTGAAATGTTGCACATTATTAAGAAATTTCATAATTTTTTTTACTAAATTAGCTATAATCTAAAAAAAAAATTCTTACTTTAGACTAATAAAGTTAATAATTGCCTAATTGCGTAAAACCACGAATCTTCAGTTTAATAATTTTCTTAAGAAATTACAGTATTTGAATTTTAGAATTATGATTATACGTCTGAAATTATATCAGTTACACTTTTTTTCCAAGCATAAATTCAAGTAATTTGATAACTTATTTTAATTTTGTTTATTAACATACAAATTGTGGATTTGAAAAATTTATAGAATTAATGTTAAAGCTTCAATTTTTATGTAATCCGGGCCTGGCAAAGTTTCCATCTTGATAGTAGACTAAGCCACGCCCAGTAGTCCCATTTTGCACATAGAAAATAGATGCTTTGTTATCTCCTTTTATAATAACTCAATGGTTAGATGTTATGAACACAAATTAAAATGGCCGATTTACGTTTGAGTTGTGCATATGTTCATCTGAGGAGTTTTGTAGCGACGATAGTACCCCAAGAAGAAAATGTGTCTGTGAAGTGTTTTTCGTGTGGCAAAGAAGGTGTAATAAGAAACGTTGTTTAAGTTGTAATGGAGTAGGTCACCAAAAAACATAGTGTCCGAAGAAACGAGTTACTGAATCTAGAGAAGCCAATAGCTCTACGATGGTAGTTGTAACTAGAAATAATTCTTCCGATCTATTCTGTATCTGTCGATATTCAAAGTGGAGATGAATTGCTGACTATACAAGCATTAGTTGATTCTGGAATTTGTATATCTTTAATTAAATAAAAGATTTTGTTCCACCAGGGTGTTATGAATTATACAACGAGCACAGCAAGCTTGAGAGCTTAAATAAAAGTTGGATCAAAATTATAAGTGTATATATAGGATTTGTGTATTTAAATTAAGTTTCACACTGTAAAGGATAATGTGATGAGTTATCATTGTGTCGAAATTTTATCTCAAATTCATTGATATATATTGTCTTTGATAAAGTGAATATAGTTATTAGACCTTCAGCCTAACAAACAGAAAGTAACGCAGTTGATGAAATGTTATTGATAGATGTTGAAGACGACTTTGAAGTTAATTCAACCGTAAATGAGAGAGTAGGACTAGAAGTTACGGAAAATTTTTATACGGTTTTTAAATCTGATTATTTACATGTTGTGTGTCCAGTTAAATATATGATTGACTTTAAGACTATAAAGCTTAGCGAAGGTCATAGCAACTTTTATTTTAGGTTTAGGAGATTATCTCATGTTGATAAGTTTGTAGTTAATAATAATATAGATAATTTAATAGATATATGCTAGATATGTTCAAGGGAAAAGTATATTTTAGCTTAGATTTAAATTATGCTTTTTCTAATATTAAGTTAGATAAAGAGTCAATTCGATTTACTTCTTTTATTACACCTTGCTTTCCGTGGTTAGTATCAGTAAAGAATCTATTAGATCTCATCCAACCTGTTGGTTAAGAAATATCATACGATCCAGGTAGATATCCATTTAACAATTCAGATGTCATTCTATGGCGATCGAAAATAAAAAAAAGGGGAAACATATGACTCAATGGCGTTTATGGTACATATTATGGTTGTATTCTGGTCTCTCTTTGCTGATATTATTTTAGCGACTCTCCTTTGTTCTTTTGAGGTTACCACTTTAGGCAACCTTGCATATACGCTCTGGAGACAAATTATACTTTAAACAAACATCTCGTATTGGCATTCTTGAACGCTATAAACCAATCAGTACCTGCAGTTTCGGCTTTTTTGTTGAATCTATTATCTATTACGTTAAGGTTGGCATACTGGAATTATAATCATCTAACTTGTATACTAGTAAAACCAAAACCTCTTTCATTTTATTGAGTCAGTTAACAATTTTTTTTTTGTTGTGCATTAAAAGTATTTTTTAATCTAATTCAGATGAATTTTCATTTTTTTTTTGTTTTTTTAAAAACCGTTTGAGGGTTGCTTCAGGTATTCTGTATGTCGTTGCTGCGCCGTTACATATCGGCTCTTTGTTTTGCACTGCATGCGTTGCTGCGTCATCTGATCATTTACGTCTATCACTTTTTCGAATGTAATTTCTCGGCATTTTATATCTATAAGAAATAAAACATTAGCTGGCCATACACACGAGGGTTGATCTGCCAGTTTGGAACGGCAAGGTTTAAAAGTTATCTTGCAGTTAGTGTGTAAATGCGCGCCACAGATTTAAGTAGTGCAGACTTATCTGCCATTTTACACCGCCAGGGAAAACTGCTGTCGGTAACTAATGGACGGTTTGAATTCCCAGTTCGTATTGAAAGTTTCAACCGGGACAGTCTATAAAACATGTCTTCTGAAGGTGTTGTTTTATCAAAAAAATGTTTAACAAAGTTAATAGAAATTTATAAAGAACATCCGGCTTTGTGGAAAATAAAAAGTAAAGAGTATACAAACTAAAATTTAAAAACCAAACCTTACAATGCACTTATTGAGTATTGTAAATTATCTTATCCAGATGCCGACCAAAATTTTGTCAGTAAGAAAATAAGAGTTGAAAAAAGTTGAAGCGTCTCAAATGAGTAGCACAGGTGCTGATAACGTATATGAACCGCATTTGTGGTATTTCGACTTGTTACTGTTTACGACCAGATCAAGAAATGCCAGTTGAAAGTGTAGACAGTGAAAGTTCCGAGGACGAAACTCAGTGTACCGAATTGACGACATATAGGGATATCGAGGTGGAAGAAGAAGAAAACCTGACCAAAGGAACTGAACACTTCTCAGCAGAGGAATATGGCTTAATTCTCTTTTCTTAAGCAAATAACCTTTAACCCATTTAGAGCGTCGCTTTCTTACACTATTATTTGATATATCATTGCACAACAGAGAGCCCGTTTCTTCTTATTATTGCCGAACATTTTTGTACACTTAAATTCGTTACCTACTTGTCACTTATCAACAGTAAAACCGCCCTCTTGCATTACAAAACTTTAACCAAGTCGAAATTCCACAGTTACGGTTAAATCGACGGATAGATCTGCAGTTTTTCGCACATAAACACGCGGTTTGCATGTGACAGATCAATTTGAGCAAGTCGATCCGTGGACTTTTGTTCTGCGTTAGTGGATGAAAACGGTTTTAATGCGTGGCAGATAAAACCGCCCTATTTACACGTGGCGGTTAAAACTGCCACGGACTGGCAGATCAACCCTCGTGTGTATGACTAGCTAATGTGTAGTAATCTTAAAGTGTCATGGGGATAAAATGACGAATTCGTCACCTTACCTCCGTCATATTACCCTATAGGCATCGATGTATATATTTTTAAGGTTATAAAAAGAAATAAACAGTTACATACCGAATACTATAAGGCATAGTCTTTCTGTTATATAACAACTTTTTTACGGTGTTCCAACAACTCCAAAAAAACACTCGAATACAAACAAGAGCACTTCTCCGTTTAGAAACCAACTAACTCGGAACATACAAGGCACTAGCAATAACTAATTTAAGATTTTCTTTATGCGTGAATAAGTTCAATTCGTTATCTTACTGATTTTGAAATACGTTTTAGCAAAACAAAAACGTAACATTTACAAAGAAGCAAAATGTCAGCTAGATTAAAATTGCATTGTGCAAATAAATTAAATAAAGAAAGATACATTTCTTATTATTTTTTATTGTATTCGTAAAGATTATATTTGTTTCCCAAAGTTTCCAGTTGCACAATTTTCTATAATTATAGTTATAAGTCGGTATAATCATAAATAAGAGACAATGATAAATTATAAATGAGTATTTTCAAAATATTAAATACTTTGTAAATAAAGAATATTTCAGTTAAATGTAGTTTTTTTGAGGGATTTTAACAAATATAGTTATGGGTTTTTAGGGGTACTTTGACTTGTGTTTAGGGGTTAATTTTTTTAACAATTGGCAATTTGCCTGCTTTTATTCACAAGGTATTAATCCATGGAAAAAACAACATAAAACATCACGCACTGCTTCCGTTAGGGCATTTATCAAAGGATATCTAGAAAGCAAAAAATAAATAATTACATTTAAAGCATGCTAGAAAAAGATCATCTACAAATGTACACTTTCGATTCATATATTTCTAGTAAAAATTGGTATAAAAAACGTCAAATCGTGGAATTAAAAGACGAAGTTAAGAACTTCTGTAAAATTTAAGTGTGGAATCGAAAGAAAATGTGTACAATAAATAATAGTCATTTTTACCTTCTTACTATTATGCTCATATCAATATTTTTACTATAATATTATATATTCATTATTACACATTTCAAATTTCACTTCAATGTTGGTATTACTTTTCAAATAATTATCTGGCGATAACTAGAAATTATGGCACGTACAAGAGATTGTTCATTATCTGTAATAAAATATAAACAAATTTTTCTTTCTAAAAATTCCAACAAAACAGCCGTTTCAAACAAAAAAAATAGTATAAAATTCTTCAAGCATACGTCAAAAAATTAAAATTAAAACAAAGGGGAAAAATGCAAATACCAAAATATATGGTATACTTTTTAACCGTTACTTGTGTTAAAAATACGTTAAAAGATGGATTTCTTTGTTAGCATCTAAATCATTTCCAAATTTTCAAATTAGTTCATAACACCTTACAGACATAATTCACAAAAATATTTTTCAATTTCTACTGTAACTACAATTGAAAATAAAGCACAATTTTCAGTTACATAATAACGTAATGCAGTTGTTAATAAAAAGTTTAATAAGGTTATATGTCTACACTTTCTTTGTATTTGCGTACCTGCACACATACAAGCTTTTAATTTAAATTTAAAAAAAAATTAAAATTAAATAATTATGTCATTGTTCGCAGCACTCGACGTAGTTCTTTATGGTGCCCATTTTGAAGGAATGAAGTTGGCAGGCATGATTCTCATCGCCGTTGGCTTCTTTTTAGTAATGTTTCCGGATAACTGGCCTGATTATATAACAAGGCTACTTAGGTAAGTGCCTAATTTAAGCAAATTGTCTTCTTACTTTTATCGCATAGTGTTTTCAAATGTCTTTGTCTTTTACTTTATTTATAACGATTCTTTGTACTTTCACTTATTGAGCTTGATTCTAACCTTGTCATAAAAGGAACATTTTAATTTACAGAAAATCAAGTCGGGTCTTCAAAGGGAAGGTTTGTTTTTCATCATTAAATTATGACTTATTTTTGCATATTAAAATATCTTATTCATTATTTAATTCGCTTTATCGAAACTGCCAATTCACAAAAAAATTCTACATTTTTTGTAAAATATTACTACACAAATAAATATGTTTATTGCAATTTTTTAAATATTTATCTTTGATGTGTGTTTATTTTATGTTGCAACTAGCTAGACGCACAGTAATTAATAATTTCTTAATCTTAAAAATATTATGTAAGTAACTACATCACATATATAAGTGGTATAGTTACATTAGATAAATAATTACGTAGTTTTTATAGTTTTAAATTTAGTTTAAAATAGTAACTATTACTACATCGCACAGAATCAAATAAATAGAAATGACCTACGAACCGGGCCTTGACGCGCCCCGGCTGTTAGTCCAGTCTGATTTCCAGTTTTAGTTTTATGTGAGAATCCATTTTTTATTAAAAATTTGACCAATGTACTGAAGAGTAACATCACTGTGTGCGGAAACCATTGATAACTTGTTACACCAACATAATAATTGTCTTTATTAATAGAAATGGCTATTATTTTAAAGGCGCTAAAAGTTCAACATTGTTTTTTTGCATAGACTCGGACAACACATTTTATTGCTTCCTTCCCGTTGACTGTTTTCAGGTTGCCATTGCGCTTATCTTTTTCAGCTGAAAACGTGTCCTAGCGTCGTTTGTGTAGTCGCAATGATTGGATTAGGTAACTTCCTGACGTCGACAGATATGACAGATGCCAGATGTTGACAGGTTACCACATAGTAAATCATCATTTTAATAAATAACGGAAAATACTTGTTTTTTAAAGTAGTAAAACAATTACAAAAAAATTTTTGTGCTGCCAACATCGCAAAAGTCAATATTCGTTACGTAATGAACGAAAAAAGCTCTACTGTAGCAAAATGAAATTCATTCAAAATTAAGTGTTCAAAGTCAATTATATATTAGAACGAGTAGGCGACAGGTGGAAAAGTCATTTAAAAACTCTTGAAATTCGGTTACAATTGAAAAAACGATATTAAAGTTAATGTCAAAGTTGAGAGCCATACATACCAACAGTATGTTTGTGTTGATTTTTTTTATTTTGTCAAAACAGAATATAATTTTACAAAAGACAACACAAAAAATAATACTGTAAATAGCTATAAACGGTGGTGACACGTTGAAATTAGTTTAACACCCGCGAATTTCAAAAATGCTTTGAATTATTCGTCGGGATAAAACCACAACGTAAAAGGACATTGGGGGTAAGCAATGTCAATGCAATTATGCAAACGCCACTAGAGTGAACTACTGGACGGCCGTTTCGCTCTTTTGGAGCTCATCAGCAGTAGGAGATACACCCTAATGTAGTTTGCACAATTGCATTGACGCCCCTTATAGCTTATATTTAAGTATGACGAAGTTACAATTCAAAAGTGTTTGATGGCAGAGCCATCTCATAGTGTGATTTTACTATGTGCCTAAAGTTTACTGTAAATAGCTATAAACGGTGGTGACACGTTGAAATTAGTTTAACACCTGCGAATTTCAAAAATGCTTTGAATTATTCGTCGGGATAAAACCACAACGTAAAAGGACATTGGGGGTAAGCAATGTCAATGCAATTATGCAAACGCCACTAGAGTGAACTACTGGACGGCCGTTTCGCTCTTTTGGAGCTCATCAGCAGTAGGAGATACACCCTAATGTAGTTTGCACAATTGCATTGACGCCCCTTATAGCTTATATTTAAGTATGACGAAGTTACAATTCAAAAGTGTTTGATGGCAGAGCCATCTCATAGTGTGATTTTACTATGTGCCTAAAGTTTACTGTAAATAGCTATAAACGGTGGTGACACGTTGAAATTAGTTTAACACCCGCGAATTTCAAAAATGCTTTGAATTATTCGTCGGGATAAAACCACAACGTAAAAGGACATTGGGGGTAAGCAATGTCAATGCAATTATGCAAACGCCACTAGAGTGAACTACTGGACGGCCGTTTCGCTCTTTTGGAGCTCATCAGCAGTAGGAGATACACCCTAATGTAGTTTGCACAATTGCATTGACGCCCCTTATGGCTTATATTTAAGTATGACGAAGTTACAATTCAAAAGTGTTTGATGGCAGAGCCATCTCATAGTGTGATTTTACTATGTGCCTAAAGTTTACTGTAAATAGCTATAAACGGTGGTGACACGTTGAAATTAGTTTAACACCCGCGAATTTCAAAAATGCTTTGAATTATTCGTCGGGATAAAACCACAACGTAAAAGGACATTGGGGGATAGTAAAATCACACTATGAGATGGCTCTGCCATCAAACACTTTTGAACAAAAAATAATGTACGTTACTCTCGTCAAAAATATCACAGCATAACTCACTCACATGCAACGCTCGATCCGTGCGGCCTCGCGTCGCATTAGCGTTCGTTATGCTATGATGTACTTTTCGACACTTATTACGTAAATTACTATTATTTCTACAGCTACTATAGTTGTGATGAGAATCAAGATTACATTTCGTATAATTTTACTATAAAATAAGAAATTTTATTACTTTTCTATAGAACCGTTTTGAGAATGCAGCATTATATATTTCAGCGATCAGGACTAATTAATTTAAAGTAAGTCTATTGACGAAGAATTGTTTTCAAATGTTTCCATTTTTATATTTACGTTAAATATTAGATGTAACATTTGCGACGATAACACAAAATATAGATTCCATTACAATACAAACCACGTTATTCACTTATTTCAATGGTTACCAACAATAAGGAAAATTAAGTTGACGATACCAAATGATGGTAAATGCAATGGTATATTATATACAAAGGTTGAAAACTGTACGATTATAACCTAAGCTGCAGGTTATATCGCGAAGCGTAGAAGGATATAAGTCGCGCAGGTTATAATAATCTTCTCAAGCGTTGTCTATATAAATTTTTTTTCATTACTAGAATTATTAAAACCTTTTTACCTGTTACCAAATGAAATTTAAAATTAAAGATTTCAAATTAAAAATCTAATGAGTGATTGTGACAGATGTCATTAGTTTAATAGAATTAATTTTAACGTAATTCGAAATTGTAATTTATAACACAAAAATAAATAGAAAATAAATACATACTTTTTTTTAAATTAACAAAACATTGAGTATATCTAAAATATATTTAATTCACATTTAGTTAAGCGAAAACTTTAAATAACTTACATTTTTAAAATCAAATTAATTTGTTTAATAAGCGATTTAAATTCTTAAACTTATAGTAAATAAAATGTTTTGCCCCTGCTAAACAGTTTTATAAACCAGCAGTTAATAACGTAATATTATTTACGTGTTCTTAAAAAAAAAATTCACAACTACTATTACACGTAATAATGAAAGTCTATACAACTAGTAGTGAAAAAACAATATCAGTTTGTGGCTCGTTTAATTTATTTTTGTTAAAAACCGAGTAATTACTTAAACATCGTGAAACACTTATTTTTAAAAGCCAATTGTTTCAATTTTAAAATAACGATGTTATTATAACAGGATTGTAACTAATTTATAAATTACCTAAGTTGTCGAAAACAACGAATCTTACAAACATTTTTTGCGCTGTCGTAACGAAAAAATGTCAACTTATCAGAAAATGTTTAGTCAAGTGTGTTTTAAATTACTTGACGATTTAAACGTAGATGTCTATTATAATAAAACTATTCTTTTGCACGATTAATTTACTCGCTCATAGTTTCAAACTTAAAAATGAATAAAACTCTTACTCGCTATTCCTGCTTAAAAAGGCGTAAAATTGTCAAAGGTTTAAAATTGCTAAAATTAAATATCTTCAGCAAAATATAAGGTTCAGCAAGTAATAATAGAAACTGCGCGTGAAATTCAGGACCAAAATCATACGCAATTGACAATTTTTTTAAATTTTGGTACCAAACACTATAGTAAAGTTGGGCGGAAACTTCTACTTTAGAAATGAATACTCGGTAATACTTTAGAACCCATGTACGACGGAAATTAACACTGTGAGTACATTCTCAATGTTAATTTAATTAATTTGGTATTTTAAAAACGGAAGAGTAACAAAAAAACAATAAATTTAATAGGAATAGAATATTTTATAACTTTCTGAAAAACCATAAGAAAGAGGAGTCAACACATTTGGTTTAAAATGACAAATATAATTCGCACGCTACATGTTTAATTTGTAGACATGCGTTGATGATGTATTGTAATTTACCTAAAGCTAGATTTGATAATTATTTAATCATTTGTCCCGTAATCGTATTCTGGTGCTTTCTCATTGCTGACGTTGTACCTGTAAGTATGCTTGAGTTCCTTTGGCGTTACTTAGAAGATTTCAGCTTCATCCTGCTTGTTGATGTATTCATTATTTACCGATTTTGAGAACGGTTTAAACACGTTTTCTAAATATTTTACAAAAAGATCAGACTTTTGTTTTGGCGTTCCGATACAGATCCCATCTTGAGTTCTTAGGAGCGGATTTTGTCTTGATGGTCTCTTTAAATGTTTAGCAACTTTCTATAGTGAATAATGAGTGTTTACATCAGCTGTTAGCTTAGATAAAGAACGGCTTAACGATTCATGTTTGATTCTTTGGATTGTTTTTTTTACCTGATTGCTAAAACGATTAAAACTGTTTGTCGCATTATTATCTTAATAATTGCCATAATCTCCTAGCTTTTCTTTTTTCACAATTAATTCCACTACATCGCTTGGATATTTAACTTCCACTTGGAATTTGTTGGACTCAGATGGTGTATTGGTTTCCGCTTCTTCAGAGTGATAAATGTCAGTGAAGATGCAAGCTGCAATGTCTTGCAAAACGTCAGTTTGTCTGGGTTCACGAACGAAAATACGGCAAAGATCAAGTTCTACTTCTTGATTTGGCTCTTAAAAAGAGACTAGGACCAAGCCTAAGTCTAGGTGTTTAACTACAACGTGGTCTAAGACAAAAGTCGCTTAGAATCATAAACATAACAACCGCGAAAGATTAAGATTTTATAGGTGGTTGTTCATTACAATATGATTTTGCAACTCACATACCTTTTACTTGAGCTTCTCTCTGGTTAGGTTTTCTTTCTATTATTCACGGTGGAAGTAAAACTGTGATGATTTAATTAAGTTTTTAATGAAATGGATTGTGTTTCATTTTTTGTCGAGCACATGATGTCCATTTCCATGTTTGCAGTTAAATTAAGAAATCTTTGGAGCCAAACTTAGAAGGGTGTGAATTTTCCTTTTCAGATTTGCCCATAATAATTAGATTTTAGTTTATTACTCAGAAACATCAAAAAAATTAAATTTTTATTTTATATTCCCGATCTGAAATAAAAAATCTGCTCATACCTAGTTTGTTGGTATTATGATTATTGTAAAAAATTAGTTGCAAAGAATTGTTTATTTTATGTTATTTTGTTATATATTGTGCGAATGCTATTTGTACAATACGGTTTTTGTCGCTAATTTACAGCACAACATAATTAAAAATTTTTTGACTCAATTACGACAATATTTTATTAAGTTCGCCTCGTTATTTTATACTAAACTTTTTGTTTGAGAATTAATTGTGTTTTTTGGTAAATTTCTTTAAATTTAAATGCCAATATTTTTTATTATAAGTTTTATACAGAAATATAAGGAGTAAAAAAAAATGTATTATATGACATTAAATATTATTTTTCAAAACCTTCATATACAGCTGGTTCCCATACTTATCAATTTGAAGATGTTTAATACATTTAACGATTCAACACTTCTCTTTATACCATCGCATGAGTACTGCAAACTTCATTTTACAAATCAACAAGTTATACCTGGTGATAGTTATACATATTTTATTACATAAACGACGATTCATTTTAATTCTGATCTGACGTAAAAGCTTTAAGTTTTATAGGCAATTACCTTGTCATCTAGTTCATATTCAAAAACAGTTTTATTTTTAAGATGAATGTGTTTACCAGTAAATCTTGGTTATAAAATTATATACTTATATAAAGTAGGTACTTAATTACCCGCAGAACTCAGTACATGGCATAAAAGAACTATAAAGATTAGATAACTTTAGACTAATAAAAATTGTAAAAGTAATTTTTTGTACTGTAATCCGTTAAAACGAATAAAAATCTTCACACTGATCTAATCACAAGACAAAACTACTTCAATATTTTTACAGAGTATTTTTAAAAAATATAAGTTCACATTAAATTCATTAAACTCGTGAAAAAATTATATTTATTACAATCTTCTATTCTGGATAAATCCTGTGCGTTAAACTGTTCACAAACTGAGCTTTCGTCACAAGTCGCAGTGGACATCTTCAATCTATTGTATATAAATATAATTTAACAAGCATAAGCCTGAAATGAATATTTGAACAAGAGTTACTCGTAAAGAAAAAATTACTCTTTAAAAAAGTTTTAATGTTTATGGCTTTTGTAAATATGTTTATTATTTAATAAAATATAAACCTTTCTTGGCAACGGCTTTAAATACGCCACGAAAGCATTAATTATATTAAGGTATGAGCACAAGCTGTAAAGATTAATTTTTGTTACTGAAATCTGATATTTGTTTCATTGTGCTTATTATTCATATACCTACTATTCTATACAAATTTTATTATATTCAAAATTAAATTTAGAAAAGAAGCAATGAACATTTTAATACTATTAAACTAATTAATATACTTAGGTAGACCCTAGCAATAAGTAATCAATAACCATTAACTTATTATTATCATTACACATTTGTTATATTCTGGCCGAGTCGCAGATAAAAACTTCACGCACTCGATATTTTCATCTAAAGCCCTTAGAAAACATATTTATAGTTAATTAATTTGAATGTATTAATAGTATACATTAATTTAAAGTTAAAATTTACAGAAACATTGTTTTATTACGCTTTATACAGAAAAAACATTTTTTGACACATGCTTGGTTTGGTAAGAAACAAAGATCTTAAAAAACTAAAAACCTTTTAAAACTCACAATGTACAGTTTGCTTAAACTTTTAATTTTTTTCAATCTTCAATGATATTCTCTATAAAGTTTTCAGACAAACAATTAGATTAAGAAATAACAAGTGCGTATAGCTAGCTTTTACCATAGTTTGCTTTCTTTGTTTTAACTGCTTAGTCACTCTATATTATTATCCTTTAACCGCTAACGTGCCGAATCCTCACACAATCGCTAACGAGCGGTCTGACAGACCCCCATTTGTTTAAGCTTTAAACTCGGCTTTAAATTAATAATAAAAATAAAACATTATTTAATACTAATAACAGTTTATTTACAAACGATATTAAACTTAAAAACACATATTTGTACCTAAAAAAACTGAAATTCACATAAAAAATAACAAAAGTGTTTAATTTTACTCGTTTCTTGCTTTTGCACGTAATCCAGGTAACGTAATAACAATGTTATGTTTTCTAGTTCTAACATTTACTGGCGGTTCCTCTTTACGCCTACAAAAATCGTGGTTTCACTAAAAAAAATCCCCCCTTTACAACAATTAAATTACTTAGCATTTGAACTTGTTTCTTCCAAAGTAAAACTCCTCTTTGTTTTCAGTAGCTTCTTCTGGTTCGTCCTCTGAGCTTCCAGAACTAGTACCTTCATTTTGGAAGTAATCTTCATTGGAGCTCTCTTCTAAAAATTTCTTCACATCTTCCTCATCACAAAAGTCGTCGTCGCTTTCTTCAAATTCTAAATTCTCGTCGTCTTGATCCAATAAATTTTGAGCCCAATTCACAAATCTGGGGTCGGCCGGATTCATTTTGTCAGGAATATTTATATTTGTACTCATTTTTACACTAACACCGTAAGATTTCTAAAACTTATTATCGTCACTTAACCGCTAACGTGAGGTCCCAGAGACCGCTGAACGCATTTTATTCTAAACAAAAGGCTTCATACTGAAAACTACGTAACCGTCCACTTAGCCCGCTTATACTCAAGTAGATCATTAACTGGTAGAAAGGTATACAAACACCCACGCAACAGAAAAATTTGTTGCGAAAGTTGTAACTAAAACAATAAAGCCGGGGTCTCACAGACCGCACGTTAGCGGTTAAAGGTTATGTATATCTGCACAGCATATAACTAATATATGTAATATAAAAATTTATTTACTTTAGTTCCAAGTTATTGTATTTTCTCGATTTAATAAAAATATTTTGATGTACCTACTAGGTATCAATTTTTTATGAAAATCCACTACTTGGAATCATTATTCGTAAATTTAGATTATTTGCTACTTAAAGTATTTAAGTGCACCGCATACTGGCAGTAAGTAATAAGAAGCTCAAAACACTACATATTTTTATATACACGTAAATTAAACTATTTCGTGTTTGACATTTTTATTAGTAGTCATTATTTAATATTAGAGAACAGCATAAACATTGTGGTAAAAGAAAAAGAAATTGTAAGTTTTTAAAACTAATTTATTTTTAACTATTTGCACGTAATTTTAGATGTTACCTGGTTGAAACCCACCGTTTTGTGCTTTATGTCTAGTCTAGTCTGTACTCTGTCGCTGGCAATTTGCGTATTTTTCCAAACCGTCTCATATACTTCATTTAACCTTTACATATTTACAGCGTCTTTTTCAATTTTTTTTTCTTCTGGTTTTTGTCTAAATTACAGTAGGATTGCAGTTGTATTTCGGGACGAAGCATGATACAAGATGCTGTTTGGCCTGTGCTTTCGTAAACAGACGATGGGTATGCCACAGGTACAAGTACTGATCTCTTTGATGTTCGGATATGACTGCTAACAGTTTTCTTTTAGTCAAACAATAAGTATTCTCTGACCTGAACAAAAATTTGCTAAAGACGCGATTAATTTTTTTTCACTTGTGAAAGGACTGCACCTATGGCTAGATTACTTACATCGGTATCCATAACAAATTTTTCATCTTCTTTTGAATAATTAAAAGTTGGCGAATTGGACCTGTGTTAGTTGATGGAAAGCTTTTTGCAGTCTTTATTCAATCTAAGTTATGCTCATTCTTCAGTTAATGTTGTCAAAGATTTCGTTATATTGGTAAATCCGGGTACAAATCGTCTATAGTAGGTGTACAACTCAAGAAAACTGATGCTTGTGATTGATGTTAGCAATGCTTGCACTGCTCGAGTTTCTTTAAATACGAGGTAGCGAAGGTATTGCACTTCGTTCTTAAATACGTGGCACTTCATTTTCCCCAGGTAACCCTTGAAACACTTCCTTCAGGTTGTTCAAATGTTCTTCAAACGATCTTCCGACCACAATCACATCATCCAGATAAACCAGGCACGTCTTCCAAGACATCGTCATCGATATTGATTTTATGCTTCACCACGTCAGTTCTTCTTTTGAAACCACTTTTCATTGCGAAGACATCTTGATATTGCTAAATCTTTTAACTTTAGCTCGTTGGTCATGGCTAAAATTTTGGCTCTAGTAGTGAATATGTCTAACAATTGTTGTGGGTACTGCTTTGGTAATGTAGCTTTGTTGGAGTATACGCATAACTTGAGATACTGGCGTACATTGGCTTACCACGGTCTTTTTTTCAACATAAGTGGACCTAAATTAGCATTCAAGATCCTTGATGGTATCGTGTTATTTAGTCGTACTAATGTTTTATCAATTATTGGTTTATTAAGATTTAGTGTACCTGTTGAAGATAAGCATCTCCATATCTCATTTCTAAACGCGCTTCTCTACGTAAATGTATTTTTCTGCTTGTTGATCAAACCATTAACTGTAGCTGCGCTTTCAAACTACTTGTAATATGTTGACCAAGGAGTTTTCCCATCAAAAGTTGAAGGTACAAGCTTAAACTTGTAAATGGCATCTTCTCAATGGTCCATTACCAAATTTTTGCTTGGGACGTTTTCTTCGCCGTGACAATTATTTGATTTATTTTTTCTTCGGGCAGTTTAATTCGGTTTCCTACTGTTTCTATTTTGTCATTGATTGTAGAGATAAGGCGTATATACTGGAATATATACTTTAATACTCGAGTATTCAATACGTACAATACTAGGTACGTAAAATACTAGGTACATAAATACTAGTAGAATTTAAGTATCTAAATACTCATACTCGCGTGTGAATACGACTTTATAAGATCTGTTCCCAGTACAGATATCTGTTCCTAGTACGAGAGCACGTATGACGTGATTCATTTTCACCAGCAATTTGATGTGTGGGTTATAATGCCGAATTTGCACTTCTTGTATAATTTTAATGAATGCAAATTTATGATATGACAACAAACTTTCAAAGGTTTCCAAATTTAAATAGCATCAGATATTTATGTATAAAAATGTATCAGTTGCAAGTGTACATTTTGTATTTTTTGTATACAAACCTCAAAGAAAAAGTGTGTTTCGTGTGATCTGTAGAAAATGTAATAGCAAATAGTTTTTAGTGACTAAAAAATTAGTTCAGACTTTAAAACTAGTTGGTATTTGAAACAGGTATTTTTTCGTACTTTGTTTATTGTTCGTTGTGTAAATCCTTGAATTATTTTTAAAGTAACTAATCGCATTTTATTGTTTTTATTGGGGTGAATTTTATGAAATAAAAAAAGCTACATAAGTTTTGATCATTCTACAACCTTTACCTTTTTTATCTCGAATATAGCATGCTCCAGTTAAATCAACACCCTTACTTTAGAATTCAATCGAAAACATTTATAACAATTACGATAACATCGTTTTATGATTTCTCTACCTCAGATCAGCCAATACTGTTCTCTAACAAATGCTAGCAAACTTTGAGGTTCACAATGCAAATTTTTTTTAGGATAATTTTATAATTAATTTTGTAATATATGATTTTTTGGCAATAGTATAGGATGTTTGCTATTACATTCCAACTCTGAATTAGTAAGAAGAACTCTTACTCTTAAAACTTTGTGTTCGTCTATAAACGGGTTTAATTTAGCTAACTTTGTACTTTTTCTTAGCATACCATTTTTGATAATTCATCTATTTCTTTTTAGAGTTTTATTTTGGACTATTTTATATTAATCTAATTAAACATTTATTTGATTCTTTTACAGATAGTTTTCCAAAAATTTTTAATTGTTTAGATGTTAATCTGTCTATAAAGAATATCAGCACAGTTATTCTTTGAGAAAATATGAAGTCATGCAGAAGGACTTGTGTTCGAATTACACTGATTCTATTACTAACAAATACCTTCCATCTACTTGCATTGGAGTTAATCCAAGTTAACACTATTTCAGAGTCTATACAGTGTGTCCGAAAAGTATGGAATATATTATACAGGTCAATAAATATGCACTTTACACGAAAAAGTTGTAAATAAAAGTTTTTTATCACTTAGTTATCTACCACCTGGGAGATATCAATTTAAAATTTTGCTGTAAGCAAAATCGCAACGAATAACACTTACATTTTTTTAAATGGCAAGGCACGTCTTTATTATACTCATTTGATAGAGTCTTTTTTTCTCTTTTTAACCATATGAAATTTGAATACCTTTACATCAAAAAATTTTCAAGAAAAACAAGGACATGTCTAACAAATTTATTTTACTGAGCAGTATTAATCAGGTACGCAATATGTAGCATTGAAACAATTGAATGCACTGTCACAATAGCAAATATTAAACTTTAAATATCTTTACATAAAATTGTTATAACAAAAAAATGTATTTAAACTAAACTTACAATAAATGTTCAAAATGTAAACCATTCATAATTTGACAGTGGTAAATTCGATTTTTAAAACCATCGATTGCTTTTGAAATCAAATCTCGAGTTATAGCTCTTATCTCAACTCTAATGCGATTTTTCAAATCTTCAACATTATCAGGTCTATTTACATAAATTTTGCTTTTAATATAGCCCCAAAGAAAAAAATCTAGTGGACTTAAATCCGGCGAGCGAGCAGGCCATTCTATCGTACCTCTTCTGCCTATCCATATATTTTGAAAAGTATTATTAAGAAAGTGGCGGACATTAATTCCAAAATGTGGAGGTGCCCCGTCTTGTTGAAGCCATATTCTGTTATGAGGTATATCTGGATCTACTTCATGTGGAAATAACTCGGCCAAAGCAGGAACTAACTCAAATCTTAAGAAATCGAGATAAATATTCGCCGTTAAACTACCTTCAAAAAAATATGACCCCAAAATTTGACTTCCAATCATTCCTACCCAGACGTTGACTTTCTGCTGGTATTGGGTGTGTCCTTCTAGATACCAGTGAGGATTTTGTAAAGACCAGTAACGTGTGTTTTGTTTGTTAATTGTGCCGTTTAAACAAAACGTGGCCTCATCAGTAAAAAGGATATTTTTATGAAAATGTGCATCTCGTTCAAGTTTGTTTGTTATTGTTTTACAAAACTCCAGCCTTCTGTCCAAATCGTCTTCAAATAATTCTTGAACTACACAAGCTTTATAAGGATGAAATTTTTCTTTTTTTAAAACGTCATGTACAGCCGATTTATTCAAATTATGGTTTCTAGCAATTTGCCGAACAGAAATTTGTGGATTTCCCTCAACAGACAAGAACACATTTTCTCGTTCCACATTACTTAATGACAAAGGTCTACTAGTTCTACTCGCATCTTTCACCGAACCTGTCTCTTGAAATTTCCGCCAAATTTTGCTTACCGTGGACTGCGAAATGTTTAATTCTGGATGCAAGTTATTAAATAAATTACATACTTCGTCTTGGGTTCTTCTTCTATCTCCATATCCCAGAATCATTAAAATTTCAATTCTATGTTTCTCAGATAATTGGGCCATATTTCAAGCACTAACAAATAGCAAAGTGTGACAGTGTTCTAAAGTGCATTCAATTGTTTCAATGCTACATATTACGTACCTGATTAATACTGCTCAGTAAAATAAATTTGTTACACATGTCCTTGTTTTTCTTGAAAATTTTTTGATGTAAAGGTATTCAAGTTTCATATGGTTGAAAAGAGAAAAAAAGACTCTATCAAATGAGTATAATAAAGACGTGCCTTGCCATTTAAAAAAATGTAAGTGTTATTCGTTGCGATTTTGCTTACAGCAAAAATTTAAATTGATATCTCCCAGGTGGTAGATAACTAAGTGATAAACAACTTTTATTTACAACTTTTTCGTGTAAAGTGCATATTTATCGACCTGTATAATATATTCCATACTTTTCGGACACACTGTATAATAAAATATCTTATCAATTTTTATAGATAATATTTTGGTCACTTCATTCACTAATTTAGCTAACAATACTGCACCACATAGTTCAAATTTGGCAATGTTAATTCCTTTAGAGGAGCTCCTAGACATTTTTCAAGTAACAAACTAACATAAATATTTCCTTTACTATCTAGAATTGTTAAATAAACTACTCATCTAAAAGCTTTTTTAGAATTGTCACAATAAGCATGAATTTCTATTTGACAAGCATTATCACATATAATACTTAACCCAGATTTTTAAATCATTCAAACAAGAATTTATTACTCTCTTTAGGATCAAATATCGAACAATTGTCTTTTTGTTACAACTTTCATTGTCATTGCTATTAAGTGTACAAACCAAACTATCACTATTAAGATTCCAATTTCTTCCTAACAATTTATTGTTATCCGATTTATCTAAGGATGTAATTTTTGGTTCAGATTTTTCTGTTTTTATTTTACATAAAATATTTAAGTTATTTGAACAAATTTTTCTTAAATTAGATTTAGCCGAATTAAAAATTTCAATCATTTGATTTAAAGTAATCTTAGCCTCTTCTTCATTATATATACTAAACAACAAATCGTCCATACACATTTGTTCTGATATTAACTTAACAGCATTTGGATATTTAACTTTATATATTTCTGTTAATTCTTTAAGCACTCTTGTTGCTAAACAAAGAGCACAATTTTCACTATAGGTTAAGGTCAACAATTCATATAACTTTAATTTACAATTCTTATCCCGTCATAATTTTTTTTTAATTTAGTTTGATTTGGGTTGACGAGTATTTGCCTATACATCGTTTTCAAATCTCCAGTTATCACATACTTGTGTAACCTAATTCTTAAGAATATTGCAAAGAGCAAACTTTGATACAATGATTCAGTCAACAATATATCAATCTATTCTTGCTACTGAAAAAATCTGTTCAAACTTATTTAACTTTAAATTATTTATAAATCTAACCCTTACAAAGTTACATTGACTTACACTATCTAAAAGAACAGTGCATTCGTGTAATTTTTTTTCAGAATCTTCCACACATATTTTTGCAGTAGGTAATAAAACATGGCAGCCATTTTTATCATTGTTTGCAGTATTTAGCGTTACAGCAAACGCATTTTTTTATCTGTGTAAACTGCAGAAATATTGTTTTCTTAAAATCTTTATGTAATACGATCTTATGCCAGTTATTACACTTACTGCATGGCTTGAACCTACATTCTCTACTAACGTGGTTTGGTTTAAAACAATTAAAACATACTTTTAATGGTAAACTTTTTTTTATATCTTTTTTCTACATTTAAACTCAACAATTTTTTGTATTAGTTTAATTAATTATTTTCTTGATATAACGAACATTTTACATGAAAAGCTGCCATAGCACTTACTTTATTATACGATTTAACATTGTGACCATAATTATATTTTTAACTTTTACAACTTCTTTTTTCTTCTAAAAATGTTTGTATTTTAGGCAACTCATTTTTATTTATTTCACTTTCCCACAACTTTGTGAAATTTTAACTTACTAACGACTTTATTACTTTATATTTTTCAAACCTATCAACCAACAAATTCCACACAACAATAAAATTTTTGTCACAAATTTTACATCTTTTGCTACATTTGACAACTGCGGCAACAATTACTTTAACTTTTGCATTCCAGACAAAGCTATATTATCTATAATTAATGATTTAAACAAATCTTTAAACAATGACCAGCATATTCGCCGTTAAAAAAATAATTTTTGTTCAGGTAATTTTACTTTTGTAGAAGTCACGCGGCCATTGGAATCGCCTACTGGTTTAAGTGAGCGTTTTGCATTTGAAATTTGAAAATAATATTTATTTTCAAAACCTTACCGCTCCGACTCATAAAATTCCGCTTTACCCTCCTCATCATTGATAAGGCACAATTGAAATATTATATCATGGTATTGTTCTAACAATGAACTTATTTTTGTAGCTCTTAACTTTAGTTGTTCATGCTGATCCACGTTATATTCGTTAACAAAACTTCCAAACCTGGTTAATTGACTTTTAAATTGTCCTCGCTTTATACTATAACCTTTTATTCATTCCATATTACCAAATCTATTTTCAAGTTTTACAAACTTTACTAATACAACACAAACTATTCTTAAGATTAAAGATAATATGGAAATCATTCGTACATTAGACGTCTTTTAGGATCTCGTAAACTGTGACGCTGTAGTCTGTATATGTCAGAATATTGTTATTATTAGTCTTACAAACATTCGCCGGCACATTTTTTTAACCTATCTTTGCTTTTATCTTTGTATTTAATAAATAAATATATGATTTTGTTTAAATTTTTATTGACGTCAGAGCTTTTTAAATAGACGTTTTTGGAATTCAGATAGGCTTGTCAAATTTTTGATTTTTAGTTTATGAATTCTAATTTTCGACTCAAGATCACAGTTCACGACATAGTGAAACGCCTCTACTCTATGATTTGCTGCTTTGTTGGAAGTTTTCACTATTTTTCGTTTCTTCTTGGACCGTAATTTCTGTTTCTAATTGGCTTCGATGGACCATAAAAACACTTTCTTCCTAGGGAAGCTTTATATCGTTAGTTCCGTAACCCATCTGCATTGATATTTTCTTCGTTTAATAGAAAAGACAGTTATTGGCCCATGTTTAAATTTACAGAACATTTGGGACAGTTACTATTAGCTATGCAATAATTTGCTTTATCTGTGTTGCCAAGGTAAATACATATACATAAACATTATTTAGCATGTCTTTTACTTACCGAGAAAGCAGGAATTGAACCCGTAAGACACCTGGTTAATTTTTAAAACTATTTATATTAGGCAACCGTCTTAAAGAAAATGTTAAGTTTACACAACACAACACGTACTAACTCATCGAGTAATCAAACTAACAAAAGTGACGCCATCTAACAGTGACATCAGGAGGTCGCTCAAAAATAAAAACCTGTAGGCCAATTTTGGCAATAAAGTAGCATCTCTACTGTTAAAAGTAATCTTAAGGTGTTGCTCGATCTTCGTGATGGTCAATAATCATGAGGTGACCAATAACTGTATGGTTTACCCTATACTGTTGAATAATATTTTTATATTAAAATCCCTTATTTTTGGTGTCCATCTCTGTTTCCACTAGTTATTATTTTCATAATTTTTACGTGTCTAAACTTTTAGTACCTTAAAATGAATTTTACGATATTTATCTCTCTTTTTTATGGTTTAAATACCTGATTGTTGCATATAAAATAATGCATCGGTTAAAACATAAAAACGTTATGGATTGAATGTTTCTGTAAATTAATTAATGATACATAAATCATTTTTTTCTTCTATGAATTGCGGTTCACTGGTGTTATTGCCCAATTTCATAGCGGAATCGACGTACTTTTTTATAAAACGCGAACACTTGTAACTACTGCTTCTCTAATATTAAATATGAAAACTCTACAATTACTAATGCTGCTTAAAACATACCTTTATTATACTTTATATGTTCTGTAAATTGTTACAGAAATATCATCATGTTGAGTCACAGTGCGAGGTAAGATAATTCAATTAACTTTAAATGTTTCTTGTTATAATTCACGCATGTATGTTGTATTGCAAAATTTGTTTATTTATATGCATTGTCATAAACAATGATTTTATTTAAACTTTACAATAAATACACAAAATACATACACCTTCGTAACTACTGTTATAGTTATTATTTAATATGAAATCAATCCTTTATTGTATTATATATTTACAACACTATTAGTTTGGTCTTATTTTGTTTACTTTTAATATGTTTAATAATGTACCTTATTTATACTTAAGTTGAGTAGGTAATTTCAACAATAACAAGAAATTTGCTAGATTAGAAAATATTGTGTGTAGAACACTTCTCGAAATAATTTACATTTATGCTACTACATATATATTAGTTATATTGTACGTAAAACTACAAGTAGAATGAATTCAATGTAATGTACTTTACAAGATGTTCACTTTTTTTACAATTAAAAACTGTTTCTTTATAAATTTGATATATTCATTTTTATTTAATAACATTGTATTCCGATTAAAATATGTAATATATATTTTAGACTAGCTCAATTACATTACTAAACTTTCTAATCGCAGTTTTTTGCAAATCTTACATATGTAGCATTTAGTAGACGTTTTTCTCTTTATAAGTGTCTAATTATACCTACCTAGGCTTTTATCTACAGAACAAAGCATTATTTACGTCTGCTGTGTTACTAATAAATGCTACAAAATTTGAAATGTAATGTAAGTTTTTTAAAGTTATAAAATTAAATAAATTAGAGTAACATGTAAAAATAATTAAAAAAGTAAATACGAATTTTATCCCTTTTTTTACCTAAAACGTTTTTATTTACTGTTAGTTATTGTACCGCAAATAATGTAAGTTATTGGAGAAGTGTAATAGACTCATAGCATTTATAGAAACAGAAGTAGTTGTAGTAACGTTAGTATTTTACTTTATAGTATGCCTACCCCCGCCCCTGACCCTGAAAGGGGTAAAAAACGCGAAGTAATGTATGTATGCGTAGTATGTTGCGTTGTTCTTCTAATGATGTACAAGATTCGTTAGATAATAGCATCCGCAACAAGTAAAGTCTTACCCAAATATTTACTTAGTAGATAGTGCTGAACCAACCACCTTTAGATGACAATAAGTTTGTAAAGAGTATATATAAAATCAATAAATTATATTTTGTTGTTAATGCTTAGTATTTTCACAATTAATCCTTACGATCCTCTCATAGGTCTTAGTTCACAATACACACAAACACCTTTAAAAGATACTTTTATTTTTTGTGTTTTTGCATTGCATGTGCAACTGTGACAAGACTTTGCTCTCAATATGTTAATTGACAACATAACAATTACTCATTTTGCTTCATCTACAACAATAAGTGTAACCAAAAAACGAAAGAAAACTGCATGGTCGTTATCTCATTTATTCCATGTTCAATATATCTTTTCTTTATTTGTTTGCATGCTTTTAACGTTTTATTCTCACACAGTATGCGTACGTTTTTGTGTAAGTCTTAAATTTATGTTTGCCCATTATGTGTGTGTGGTTTTCTTGCCTTTGGTGCTGCTACGCGTTTGTCTACATTAGACCGTCATTCTACAAGCGAGAGGATCGACTACCATCACCACAGATTCACTAACAACACCGCGACGTTTCTCCATCTGTGAGTTGTCATCACCAAGTATATAATGCTTTTTATTAAAATTTCTTTTTGAATAGACACTTTTACATATATAAGACAGATTTTATGAATTTTTATATCTACTTACATGCACGTTAGTAGATTTGTAATGAATACCGTATGCGTATATGTTAATTTTTTTAAATTATATTGTTATCAATTTGCATTTTCGTATGATAATTAAAAACAACAAATTTACTTCACATTTTGTGAAGGTAGTAAAATATTGGGTAGGTAAAACCATACCTTGTGTTCGAAAAATGAAATTTTACTTTTGTTTGCTCAATGGTAAATAATAATTATACAGAATAACTAACAATTATTTATTGGATCGCACGATATTTTACTTTTATTAACTTTTTTTTACCATTATTTACCAATAAATAATTCACAAAGTTTTTCTGTTGAGTTTTTTTAAGTTCTTTTAGACATGACAGACAAAATAGTTTTCTAAAAGAACTTTAAATGAGCGAAGAAAATCCTACCGCTAAAACTGATAAAGCACTTGTTAAATGTTTTTTAATGGTTAATTAAGTACTACACTGTTAGTGCTTACTCGTGGTTTGTAAGCGGTAGAAAAACTTTTCATGTATTTTAATTAATATCTATTTTACTAGATGGAGTAGGAGGGCTAAACATGGAACGACGAGCCAGCACCGTAGGGACATAATAGACTATCGTACAGGATACATACGTTCACATTTAAGGTCACCTTCGGGAAGAGTCAGATGATTGACTTTTTAAATTTGTAGTGAGGTTTTAGAAGTTTAGTTCAGTAAAAAGTACTTTTTTAAATATGTCGAATACATTAAATTGTATATTATGCGGTTAATGTACTTAATACTATTTCGAATATTCAAAAGTAGGAACAAATGTGTAATTGATTTAATCAAAAAATTCAGCTTTTTTACTCGTATATTAATGTTTCAATATTATATGCGTTAGGAAAAAATTTGTAAATACTTAATTAAGTAAAGTAGTTTCGTTTTCGATGTACAATTAAAACTCTGTATGTTTCAAACACCAAATTTATTAAAGTAGGTAGATACAAAATTGTAAGTAATAAATTTTTGTACATACATATGTAATTAATAAAAATTATTAATGTTTTTTGGTGGTTACATTTTTTATTGATATATGTAGTACAACCGTTGACTGAAGAAATACATTTCTTCAGTCAACGATACAACCAACTAAAGTATTGTTGTTGTGTAGCATAGAGTATTTATAGAGTCCCCAGAGTTTCAACTACAACAATTATCAAGGTTGCAGAAAAAACACTTCTCCAACAAATATAAATGTTTTATATTCACAAATCAGGAAGAAAAACAACTTATCAAATTAATATTTAACCATGACCAGTTATTGCGACTTCTCAGTAAGTAATCGATATATACTGAAAGAAAAAGTGACATAGAATCAATGTAAATCTACATTGAATCAATGAAACATGTACATATTTTCCACCCGATGAATGGGTGCATCAGCACAATGAATCTGTTACATTAGATGAATGTACTAAAACATTGAATCTGAACAATGTGTACACCAAGACAATGTATTATTACTTTAATCAACGCTTTAATTGAATGTACATGATTCATCAATTCCGTGTACCAACATTCATGAATCAATGTAAAAGTTCATAAACACAATGTACGATTACATTGACGCAATTTGTGTGCGTTATTAATTTGATGTACAATTACATTGATTTCATGTATGTATTTCATTACATTGATGATCCAGCTTTCATGAATCAGTGTAAACTGTACATCAACAATATTTAGTGCGAAGTAATAACATTCTGCTGAACTTTCATTGTTTATTATTTTGAAACAAATATACACAACGTTTCGATTGCTGTGGTATCTGCAATCGTCTTCAGGTGAATATTAACAAACTTAGAAACTATTGGAGCTTATATACTAAAGACATGTTCGATGATACGATCAAGCGTACAAAATCAATTTAGCGTAACAGATTAATTAACAAAATTACTTTTTGTTAATTAATCTTGAGAGTGTCATGCAGAGTGAAGAAAGCACGTCAAGCGAACGATGTACAAGAAATAGAAGACTCGAGTGTACCAGAACAAAGGTTAGCCGTCGAAAATATTAAAATAGCATCCGTCAATGTAGCAGAAGTAAAAACGCTGTCATGGTACGAAACTATTAAGATCAAGTACAGTTAAAGTTGGACACTGGGACAGAGATAAATATTATACCGATGTTTGTATTGAATATGTTGAAAGATTCATGTGAATTAGTGAAAACTAACTTGTTACTAGAAGCATATGGGGGTTATAAATTTAAGCCTCTTAAGATAGTTTCTCTGTGTTGTGAAAGAAACCAAATACAGAAATTACAAAATTTTGTAGTACCAGAACAGAAGCTTAGGTTGAGGGCTTGTGTGGAATTAAATTTAATTAAACGCATACATGAAATTAGTAATAAAAAAAATTTTATAAAATTAAATTTAGATTTGTTCACTGGTTTAGGTATAAATTTAAAGACAAGTGTACGATAGAATTGAAAGAGGGTGCAATTCCAGTTGTGAGACTACCTCACAGAGTACCAAATATTATATAAAACAAATTCAAACAAAATTTAGTTGATTTGGAAAAAAACAAAATGAAAAATAATGGTGCTGTTTAGATCCGATTGATTTAAATAAGTGTATAAAACGTAAACAGTACTTAATTCCAACAGTAAATGAAGTATGTAGTCAACTAGCATTTTACCGTGCTGGATTTTAAGAATGGATTTTATCATATAGAACTTGAGGAAGAGTCTAGCAAATTATGTATTTTTAACACGCCGTTTGGGTTCTATAAGTTTAAAAGGTTACCGTTCGGAATAAATATTGCACCGGAGTTGTTTCAAGAAATTAATAATAAGAATTTTGGAAACATTGAAAATGTAATTGTGTATTTTAACGATATATTAGTATCGGAAAGAACAGAGGAAGAACATGTTTTCAGGTGAGAGAGTGAGTCCTGACGAACACAGAGTAAAAACAGTGACAAGTTCAAAAGTTCCTATAAATAAAGTAGAGGTACAACAAGCACTTGGAATGTTTAATTGTTTTAGGGGATTTATCCCAAATTTATCTGAAGTAACTGTACCCTTAAGGCAGTTGCTTAAAAAAAGATATTTTATTTACGTGGTCGAGCGAATGTGAACGATCATTTAATAAAATTAAGAACATGCTGTCAGAGGCCAGTATTAGCAAATTTTGATAAAAATGCAATACGGTGCGTCAAAAACGGGGCTAAGTTGTTGTTTAACGCAGGACAGGGTTGTATATTTTGCTTCTCGTAGTTTAACAGAACCGGAAATAAACTAAGCCCAAATAGAAAAAGAGTATTTAGCTACGCTGTTTTTGGCAAAAAAATTTCATAATTTTATTTATGGTAAAAGGGTTACGGTTTGTACCGATCATAAACCCTTAGTTTCGATATTTAAAAAAAATGTGTGACGTAATTTCTCCGAGGTTCCAAAAAATTAAACTAAAGTTAAGTAGATATAACCTTAACATAATATATGTCCCAGGAAAAGATTTACATGTAGCTGACTTGTTGTCATAAAATTACTTAAGTAATAATGTAGATAATTCTAATTTGCAAGCGGTATATAATGTTCACTTTATTGTTAACATAACAGCAAAAAAATGGCATTTATAGAAGCTACAAACAAAGATCAAGTGTTGCAGTTAGTAAAAAAATCTTTATGTTCAATGGTAATTTCACGCGTACATAAGATTAACTTTAATCTTAATTAGTTCAAAATTATCTCACTAAATGATTAACGTCACATCAAAGGTATGGTTAATTAGCACTAATCTCTATAATAATATGGATAGCTGATACTGTAGTCTGACATTAACAGCTTTAGAGAAATCATCAGCGCCACTCATTACTGAGACAGGAACTAAAATGTAGCGCTAACCATACTTTTTTGTGACAGTGCAATTGTCATAAATATTAATATTTTTGTAAGATATTTTCTAAATAGACTAGTATGTTTAAAAATATTTAGAAAATTGCTTGGGCGTATCAGTAGTAGCTTGGGGCTTTGAATGCTTATTTCAATATGTACGTATGTTATTGTTGAATTAACAATGGAAAAGGAGTTAACTTAAATAGTAGTTATGTTAAACAGTAGTATCCTTGGTTACCGAATATAAAAAAAAATAAAAAAAATAATAAGTGTCATGTAGTAATGGTAAAGTTGAAAACCAAATAAAACACTATTCTTTATTAAGTAAATAGTTTATTATTTCACTACTAACACGATTTACAACAGTTATGTTTTTTAATTTTCTTGATTTCTTTGCAATTCTGTCCTGCGTTTGATCATTAAATCTACAAGTGAGTTAAGCATGTGTGATTAGTTCTTAAGCAAGTTAAAGTGGCTATTTAACTGTGTTATTTTTAGTATAATCTTATTGATACTAATTAAAATTTGATTAAAGTAATTAAATTTCACAAAATTTTATACAGTTTGATTTTTCAACAAAATGAATAATCATAAAAAAGTTTTGTTTTGAAAAATAGCGGTACTGTTGTAAAGTAAAATTCGTTCAATTTAGTTCTAATCTCAGTATTGTGTGGCGCTGTCTTCTACGCAGTCTAATCCCATATTTAAATTTTTTTCTCATAAGTATCAGCTATCCATATCATTATAGAGATCAGTGTTAATTAGATTGATTGAACGGCATTTGTTTCTAATTATATCAAATATTAATGGATTTTAAGAAATAACTTCAGTTAAAATCTTTTTCTGTCGATCGTCTGTTAATAGTAATATTAACGTATAATAATGTATCAGAAATAGTTCGTTAACGACCCCTATTAATAAACAATTTTGAACCAAAGAATGAATTTCTATTAATAAACGATTTTGTATAGCATCCAATGAAGTCGTTAGCAACCACTGATTTAACAACTTTGCACGACTACTAGATATAACGAGTTACGTATACTTTAGTTTTCTTATAACTTCACGCGTTTTACTAACGTACGATCAAGAGAAAAACTTTAAAATTAACTCGTTTGTTAATCGGCGACAAATAATCTCGACAATATTAACGCATTCGCTTGCTATACTCGCTCACGGCGTTAAAATGTCTCGATTATTAATCGCTATCATTGACAACCTTGTTCGTTAAATAACTATTAACAACATGTATTAAAAAGAGAACCCAAGATTTTATGAAGTTTAGACGTATTGAAACAGATGGCGCCTTTTAAGAAGACCGTTTTGAATATTTTGAGTAAATGTCGTTTTAAATATATGATGGGAAATAGCAACATTTGGGAGTTTTATGTATTATGTTGGAATTTTTGGAAGAATCGTATGAACCTACGTTTTATAATCTGTATCAGTTTTACAACAAACCAAGTTCATAATACCTAAAAAAAGAAAACAAATTTAAGTTTTGCTTGTGGAATTATTAGTAAAATTGTCGAAAATTTACAGTTTGTGTGAGGAAATACGACAAAGTCAGTTGGCAACATTATGAACTACAGTGGCAGTAAAGGTACGTTGTATAAATGTACCTATACCTATAATTTTATAAGGTTTTTGTCGTTTTTCTGTTTCCGCTTAGATGTTTAGGTCAAAACTTAAAAGCAAGTATTTAAATTCAAAGATTAGCCGTTTATAAACGTTAACATCTTCGTTTACTTCAACCTTGTAATCTGCTATTACCGAACATGCGCTAAACACTTTACATGATATAAACTTCGAAAAAACTATAACGATTGCTAAAATCAAAAACTGGCGTTCAAGAAAGATCAGAGAAGCGATTAAAATTATTATAGTACTCAACAATTTTAACAGGGACAATGGTTATGAATTATCTGACACCTGGTAACCTGTTATTTCCTGATCTTTACTTTTTCCACCAAACACACTAGAATTTTAAATGGTAGTTTTTCTTTAGAACTTTGAGCAAATGCTGTAGCTAAAAGAACTTATAATAATTATCAAGTTTTCCGAACATTTGTTTTTTCTAGTTACCATAGTTTTACAATTGTCATTTTATTAATTGTCCCCTGAAGAAATGAACATAGACCAGGTTCAATAGCTTGTGAGTTTTTTAATAAATATATACACCATTTGCTCAAGAACTATAAATTTTGTATCTAAAATTTATTTGGATTGCTGCAAATGCTTGATACTATTTAGAAATTTAGCTTTGTTTAAGTAGACGGTAAAAATCTTACAAGAGGAGTATATTAGGTTCAAAACTATGCCACATAAGAACTGACGAGTTGACGTTAAAAATACAAGGTTAAAGACATTATACTATATTTCGATAATGACAACTTATAATAATATACCTTTGTATATTTACGTAAGATAAATTATGTATTATAGTAGTAATCTTTGTTGGAATGCAGACGCAATGAAATGTAAACAAATTAAAGATAATATATCATACAGATTATGCAGCAAATTTTCGTACCTAATGCGACTTTTGGGATCTATGTGACACAATTTCAAAAACTTCGAACCAGGGCCGTGTCAAAGTATGTTGGCACCGGGGTGCCAGGTAATAAGAGCCTCTCCTAATAGGCGTAAATTATTTTAAATTATATATTTATTACATACTTTGCATATATTTTAAAAACAAAACACGGAGAAATATATAACACCAATAAGAGCATATGATCAGAGGCGTAGCTACCCTGGAGCACAAATTTTGAGGGCGTACGAGCTAGGGAACGCAAATTTTAAAACACCTTATCATAGTGTTATTTCACTAAATAGTTTTATCAGGCAGTAAAAAAGGTTTAATCAACACAATTTCACAATACTTAATGATTGTTGTGTGCGCTGTGAGACTGCTTATAAGCTGACATGTATTGTAATTATACTTTTAGTATTAGTTTTTCGAGGGCGCTCTATGACGTAATCGTGATTTGTAGCCACGTTCAACTTTGAAAATGCACTGTGGTTTGAAAAAAATATAAATGCGGCGATAAGCGGTTTAAAAAAACATCTATGCAAAGTTGCAACTTGTCCTTGGTTCTCACGAAGAAATGTTTTTGAACTTTTGCCTTTGTAATAAGCACTTAATTATTCTTAATTTTTATTAAAGCAGTATTTAAAATACCAGGTGGCATGGGTTTTACATGAACCTGTTATTCACTTTCAATAGAAAAAAAAAGGTTTGTCCAATACTCTGGTTTTCCCGTGTTCAGGTTCTTGACACGTTACGTTCTCACTATTTTCAATTGAGTGCTGTCTTTACTCACAACCCAATTCCAAAACTTAAGAAATAATTGGGATATTGTTAAAAACGAGGCAGTTGAATTCTCAACTAAATAGAGCATTGAACTTTGTTTCGCCAAAAAAAGATTGCGTCGAGTAAAAAAAATCTTTGGCGAACTAGATGAGCCTGTTCAAAATAGTAAAGAATGTTTTAAAGTAAAAGTTTTAATAAAGTAATTGACATAGTATTTAATCAATTAAATATTAGATTTAAATCTGTGCGTAAAGTATGTAGACTTTTTAAATATTTATCCCCAGTATATCTTGTCGAATCGTCAGATTAAACTATTTTGGTTCCAAATTGTTGAAATTGGCTTATTCTTCAAATATTTCTCTTAGTTTTGGTCCACAATTAATAAGATTTAAAATGTGTTTTTTTATTCAATTAAGACAAATTACTTCTATACGCCAAGTTGCTGAATTACTCCTAATTCACACCCCAGTCTCAAGTAGTTTCTTAGGTATTATCCATATTAAGTACTTTGAACTTCCACTGTACATCCATATGACGTCTAGATGACATCAATACAAAGATGTTCTATGGACATCCACACAAAGAGGTTGTATGAATATCCATAGAAAACTATCTTTTGTAAATATGATTACTAATATGAATGTTTAAAGTTTTATAATAACGTTACTCATCTAAGATTAACAATAAGATAAAAGGTATTAGCCATAAGAGATTACTAATTATTTTCTCACGGTAATCATTGAATAAAAATGACTGATATAGTACAATCTTTACAATTTGACAAAAAAGCGAAAATACACACGTTCAAGCAATTTCCCATAATTCCCAACTACGTTCGTCGTATAATTTTGTTTCTCGTTTGGTTAAGTTCGTTGTTTATAAATGCATCGTCGATTATTAAATTATAAAATGATTTTTAAATATTATGTATTTAAGAAATTTACAATAAATAATTAAATTTTTTATATAGCAAAATAATAATTATTTGGATGTCCATAAGATATCATTTTACGTATATCTTATATAGGGATATCGAAGCAACGAGGTCCATTAAATATCTGATTATAAGTATCCACATAAAAGACATCTTATGGATAGCTACTATACATACATGGATATATGGACATGTGGATCCATAAGATATCATGTGCTATATGAGGTGTTAAAACAAAATTGATACAATTAACTAAGATAAGTTAGTTAATGGGTTGACGCTCGGAGCATGCTAATTTTAGATGACACATAGTCGCCCCACGAAGGCAACTGATAATCAAACTTCAAACCATAATAATTTACCGAGAAAAAATCGAATTCACTTGCACTAAATAAACTTCAATTAAAAAATAGGTACATGCAAAATAGGTTACTGTTCATGTATAGAAACGAATCTGAGAAGAAAATTGATAAGAAAAACGAAAATTATAATTGTTGTAAACTAAATTTTCTATGTAGTAACATACGTCTGATGGTCAGTTCTTTAACAAAAAAATAACATTACCCGTCTGTAAACATTATACGTGTTTTCAATATGCGGCGTGCACATACCAACGCTTGCAAAGCAATATAATATGACAGTACAAGCAGTAGGCCATCTTGAACGTAATGAAAATTAAACAATTAGTATTTTTTTAATAAACTATTTGTCGCTTGTCTGCCGCCCCCAAAACGCGTCGTCGAGGTGCTGTGCATCTCTTGCACCGCTGCTTTGCGTGGCCCTGCTTCGAACCGTGCTGTAAATTTTACTACTCCTTGTAAATGAGTATCATTTCGCCCTCGTATAATTTAACATTCTGGCACAGAAAAAATCACTATTTCTAAAACTCGTATTAGACGGCGCAAGAATTGCAGGCAAAAATTTCGTTATATAATACAGAAATTGCGCATGTAATTCTTGCGACAACTTCTTGCAGCGAAATTAGAACAGGTGCTATTTTACTTGCACGCAATTTTTCTTGCGCGCAATTATTAGTGAGTTTTATAGTCATATTATAAATGTCAACTGTGTCCAATTAAACAAAAGCAGCTGCTTGATTTGTTTTGAAATGTTCGACTCCTGCAGATCTGTAGGTGTAGTTTGTGTTGATTGTATTGTTAGTAGTAATTGAAATTAAAAGTACAAATAAATATCTGTATGTATACCTCAAAGTCTGGCCCCTGGTCTCTTCCTTAATGAACGAATAAAATTACAAATAACAATAAGAAATATATAAAGAAAAGAAATATAATTAAAATCAGTACGTGGAACGTAAAAACAATGCTGGAACCGGGAAAAATGAAGATGGTAACAATGGAACTTGGAAGATATAATATAAACATAGCAGCGTTACAAGAACTAATATGGAAAAGAAATGGAAAGATAGACAAAAATAAATATACATTGTTATACTCGCGAAGAGAGAAGCAAGAACTATATAGCGTAGGATTCATAATAATGGAGAAGCTAAAAGATAAAGTGTTGGACTTTAAACCACTAAACGAGAGAATGGCCTACCTTCTAATATATCATTATTAAATGTTTATTCGGTAACAGAGGTAGCAGATGAAATAGAAAAAAAGTTGTACAAAAAATAGAGGAAATAATCGAATTTATACCAAAGAAAGATATAATAATGATATTAAGAGATTTTAATGTACAGATAGGGAAAGAAGAGTACAAGTAGCAGGTAAACACACAATACATGAAACAACAAATAATAACCAGCGACGTAACTAGGCAATTTACCACCCGGGGCAAGAAGTCACTTTGGCGCCCTCTCCTCTCTGTATTCAACATACACCAATAAACCAAAAACCTTTCCAAATAATACCTCTAATATTGTTACTAACATTTATTACACATTTCACCTTGAAAAACTGTTTAATTCCAATAGGCAGTAAATAATTGTTCAAAAACCAAACGGTTTATATATAAGTTACTTTATTTACACAATCTACATATACATTTTACAGTTTACACAATCTTTAAGAATTGTGACAAATTATATACAAACTAAAACTTAACTTTACGAGATTTTTAGCCGCAAATGTGTTTACAATTTCCTCAAAAGTTAGTTTAGACGCTATTTGGTGCTCTATGAAAATGATGCATAGATTGGTTAGTCGTTGTTGTCCTGCCAGGTTCCTGATGTAATTTTTTATAATTTTTAATTTACTAAAATTTCTTTCGTTTGAGGCAACTGATACGGGTATTGTAAGAAAAATTCTTAACGCTGTAGTTATGTTGGGGTAGGCATCTTCAAGTCCGTTTAGATGAAGTAGGCGTTTTCATATTAGGTCCTAAATCTAAAGCGTGATATTTAAAACTCTCCACTTCTATTGACAGTCCATCCTTATCTAAATCTTCTGTATATGTGGTTGCTAACTCTATTGCCCGATTTTTTAATTCCTCTCCTTTCATTGATGCAAACCCAGTTCCATTGAGAAAACCAAATAATCTATTTATCTTTTGTATAGATTGAAACCTTTGACTTAGTTCATTTAGAATGCGATCTATTACTTGCATCATCAATAATCTGAACTTTTTTCCTCTGAAAAGTCATGGATTTCATCTTCACCTTTCTCATCCAACATGCGCTTCTTTTTTCTTCTTCTTGCTTCCTTAAAATGAGGATCTAGATTAAGCTTTGTAGCTATTTCTTTGGCTTCTTTCACTGCATTAGCTGAACAGTTTGGCCTTTCCTCTTTAAACTCGGAGATTAGTTTGCTAATATGTCCTGCTGATCTGTCGATAGTGGTGTCTTTTTGTAACAGCTTGTTCACAATATCTATGCGGCTTAATTGCTTATACCAGAAACATGAGAGGACAATAAATTCAAACCTTTTTACATTTTTTAGAAGAGAAGTTGCCTGTGTTTTTGTTTCAGCAGTTGTTATTTGGTTCGTCATAAGGTCATTTAGAGCATCTAAAATTTTTCCTAGATGTTTATATATTACTTTTAATGCCTCTCTCTTAGTAGACCATCTGGTATTGCTTTGCAGTTTGAGAGATAGGGGAACATGTTTTACTAGAACTTCCCATCTATTAGTGGAGGAAGCAAAGAAATTATAGAGGCAATTAAGTATGCCAAAGTACGACTCTGCCTCCCCTGGCAAGCTAGCAGCGTTTGCACCAATTAAGTTTAGGGAATGTGCTGCACATGGCACAAAATACGTTAGACTGTTTGCTTCAAGAATTCGGGATTGAACGCCTTTGTACATGCCCGCCATATTTGAAGTGAGAAGTGAGAAAACAGTTTGCAAGGGACATCAAACAAAGCATTCTTTAATTGGCTGTATACTAGCCACGTTCGGTGCACCTTTAAGCCACCAGGCAATTTTTTTTCTTCTATTTTTCCTTCGTCTAATAATCCTGACACTATCAAGCATCTTTCTGCATCCGAAAGTGCTGCAGGCCACTTCCCTGGAACTCTAAGATCGAAATGAATAGTAGATTCACCCTCTGCTAAATCTATTTTCGCAATTGTTGAACCCTGATTAGATACTGCTTGAAACCCGCCTTCATCATCGTTAGTGCCATACGTTAATAGAACCTGATTTTCTTCCTGCTGGCTTATTTCTGTCTTAAAATTCGTCCCCGCTAAAATTTCTTCTTGGACTGCGCTTGAATGTTCTTCAAACGTCATATTGGTACTACAATTGCTTCCTTCTAAAAACAAATAGTGTGTTAGGAATTTACTGTTTACGTTTATTTTAGTAAATAAATAATTTTATATTGTGTAATAAGTAGTCAAATTAGTGTATATACTACCTTTTTTATTTACGTCTTTAACATTTAACCATGACGACAAGAGAGACGAAGAATGACGAACTTCTATTTCTCTTTCTTTAGCTCTTTTTCGATATTCTGCACTAGAAGGTTTCTTCGACATGATTTTTATTTTATTACATTAAGCAAAATCAAACAGCAAAACACAGTTACAACTATGATACACGTTCGAATCACAAAGAAGTTCGCTTAAAACACGGAGTAAGGAAAGACAAACACTTAACAGTGACACTAGATACAATACAGCACACGCGTTTCAACTCTTAACTAAGTTTCAAGTAACTCAAAATACATTGAAGTGCAGAAAAAAGTGTCTTAACCAAGTTCATTGTAATGCGAAAAACTAAGTAACTAAGTAACACTAAGTACCTACCCAGCAAACAAATAAATACTGCAGACATAAAACATCTCAAAATAATTTTTCCATATTATGAATTGAAGTATGTTTTTATTTATGTTTGGATCACGTTCTTAGCGTTGGTTTTAGTTTTATATATTGTGTTAACTTTACCGATATAACATCACATTTTAAAATTGGGTCTCGCGATGATGATATCACCATATTTACCTTATCAGTGGCATAATAATGAGAAAAATGTAATTTACGCTAACTAACTGCATCAATTACTAATTCAAACACATTTGATCCTTTCGTACGAGAGGAAAATAATTTTTTGTAAATGTGAAAAACGAGTTAGTCCATTGACACCCAAGTATATAATATGCACATATTATGTAAGTGATAGAGGACTTAATTTTACTGAAGATAATTTAGCAATATACATTGTGATAAATTACCACCGTAATAATTTATAGTTAACAATAAGTTATGTATTTGTATTTTTTTTCGTTCATTTAGACGTTTTAAAATTTTTATAACTATGAGTAATGGGTACAAAATACGAACTCATATCAATTTTTTTAATTTTGATTTTCTTTTATACTGCTAGGTACTTCTTTAGCTTTTTATGCAATTTTCGAACATTTTAAATACAATTTATGGCGCAATTTTTGGGGATTTCTATTGCAACAAGCATGTTTTTGTTCGTCGATTGTGTACGTTGTACCTTCCCGGAAGCCGGCTTATCTTACATAATGCTGATGCGAAGAAACAGCAAAGCATAGAGCAAGTTCATTCTAAGAAAAACGATTAAGAGTAGATCTAAAAATTCCGCTTATAAATTCTGTTGAAATTTGCACCCGTTGATTTTTTTAATTACCTTTTAGGTAACAAGTATCGTAAGTCAATGGTAAAAATCTATTTAAAGATCGATAAAACTCGACTCGACGGCGTGTATCCACTCTGGCTGGAATCTTTGATTTCTGCTGCGGTACTCACTTCGTTAGTTCAGAATGCAATAATACGAATTGCTTAAAATTACTCTCGCGTTTTGCGTTACTGCATTTGCGTTTTCTTTCTCTCGTATTATTAATTTTAGCATTAACTTGTATCTATATAAATAACGCGCCCCTGCGCCCCTAAAAACCGACGCCCGGGGCACATGCCCCGTCAGCCCCCCCCTAGTTACGTCGTTGATAATAACGGGCAAAGATTGTGCAACTTAGCAACAAGGACAAAAATTATAATAAGCACAAATACCCACATAGACACAAAGTAACATGGATATCACTGCATCAAAGAATGCACACGCAAATAAAGCATATACTAGTTAAAAAGAGGAAACAATCAACAGTAAATACGAACATACAAAGGAGCATGTGCTGACACTGATCATCTAATGGTTACAGCAACAATAAAACAAAAAGTAAAAAAAAACAGTACAAGAACAAAAAAAAAATAATAAAAAAGAAAAATAAATATAAAGAAAAAAGAGAAATTAAAAGAATATAAGACAAAGGAAGAAAACATAGAAAAGCAATGGGCAAAAATAAAAAAATGTATAAATAAGGTCGCAGATGATCAAATAGGACTAGTTGTAAATAGAAAAAAAAAGGATGGTATGATAGTAAATGTAAAGAAGTAACCAGGAGAAAAATAGAAGCAAGAGTCAGATGAATTAGAAACATAAGAGAAGAAGATAAAATTAAGTATGTAAGATTAAGAAAGGAAACTAAAATAATTAAGCGCAATGCAAAAAGAGACTGGTTGGAAAGTAAGATAAAATAAATTGAAAAAGACAGTAGAAAAGGAAGTTTGAAAAGATATTATAAGAGAATAAACGACCAAAACAAAACATACAAAGGTAAGAGTAATAAAAGATGAAAATGCAAAACTGTCTGAAAACGACGAGCAATAGATGAAGACGTGGATGAAATACTTTAAGGGATTACTGATGCAAACAGAAGCGGATGAGACTGAAGAGGAAAAAATAGAAACATTATAACAAGATAGGACAAGTGAAACACCATGGAAAGAAGAAATAATAGAAATTATTAATAAAATCCAAAACGGTAAAATCACAGGGAAGGAAGGAATAAACGCAGAGCTTATAAAGTACGGTGGAGAATTACATAAAAAAATATACAGAATGATGGAAAGAATATGGAAAGAGAAAAAGATGCCGGAAGAATAAGAATCTGCACAAATGATTACAATACACAAAAAGGAAGACCATTAACAACATAAAAACTACAAAAGACTGACATTACTCAATACCACATACAAAATCATGTCAACAATAATACAAGCATTATACTGTGCTAATACAAAGGAGATTAATGAAGACCGCAGGGAAATTAATAGGACAACATCAATGTGGTTTTATTAAAGGAAGATCAACGACAGACGCGATACATATAATAAGACAGATAATAGAAAAAGCACGAGTATTAAACGGAAATGGAACTCCTATTTATAGATTTTTTGCGTTAATTGCGGTTTTTTTTAAATGATCCTCTTGTATGTTTGAGTCGCCACTGATCGATGCAAAAAATAAACAAACAACAAATTTTTCAACTTTGTTTTTAATGTGATATAGTAATATACATTTCACACTTCCGACATAAAACACTAATACTAAACAAAGAATCAAATATAACATAATTAATATAAAATTATTAACTTTTTAAAACATTCTAAATAAACCAACGAAACTCAAATGGCGTCTAAAACGTCTATAAATAAGTCTGAAAGATAAACAAAGATAAAACAAACTATGTTCATTGGCTCAAAACAGTTAACTATTGGGCGATGTGAAGCGAAAGAGTTGGCCTCTGGCGGCAGCTCTGGAAACACTAAAACGGTGATACTGAAATTTGTGACACATTTATTATTCAATGGTGACACATAGTAAGCGTAGTAAGCAGCAGTGTTTTTCGACATTTTTGGTTCGTACTTTCGTGCCTTTTTTGTTCAACGTGCATTGCCGCGTTAGTGCAGCGTACAAACATTTATTTGCATTTCGATCTTCGATAGAAATGAGCAGAGAAGAGCGAACTTCCAATCGTTATTGTTCCGTACCTCAATGCAGTAGCTACTGCACAAAAATGATAAAAATGCATGGTTTTCCAACTGATTCTGTTTTAAAAAAAAGATGGCAAACTATTTTAAAAATCGGCATGCCAATTACTAAGCATATGTCTGTATGTTCGAAACATTTTTCGGAAAATGCTTATTGTTTGGATAAAGTCGTAAAAATGTAATTAACAATTGTATTTCTAAAATATGCACTTTTAGGTTCAGCAACAAGGCAGAGAAAATTTTTAAAGAAGGGTGCTTTGCCTTCTTTAAATCTACCCAAGGGTTCAATTGAAACTAAAAGACAAATAAAATCACGGAGTTTATTAACCTTATGGGATGCCTTTTTTAAGGCCGACGTTTGGAGTACAAGGCCAATAATGCATTGTCTTTTATTAGTGCTAAACCCGCATGAAACGATATGGCTAGCACTTACGATTGCTTCCCCTTCAATATATGGTCTTTGTCGGTTTTGTATCTCAGCGCCAATGTATTTAACTAACGCCACGAGAGACACCGAACCGGACATTATATATTACTGTTACTGAGTCTATTATTCTACAAACAGGTAAAAAGATAAACACTTAAGTACATACACACAAATTTGAAGAATGTTTCTAATCTACCTTTTAAAAATAAAATAAAAAACGTATTTACTGCCTTCAAGAATATTCAAGCATACAACGCACTAGATCATATAAATGATATCGTGGAAATGTAAGTATATCTCGCTAAAATTCGCTTTAAATTTTACTGAATTTGTTCACAGCTTAATTCATTTAATTGTTACAATGCATGAAGCAATGAATATCACCAAAACGTCGCCATATTTATATGAAAAATAGCGCCACCTAGTGTGTGATATTTTGCCCAATAGATGCTAAAGTATCAGATATGACGCAAAAAAATACTATCGTTAAATCACAGCATTAATGATTCACCAGGTCTCGTTCAAGAAACTAAACTAGCACAATCTACTAGTTCTTTGGACATTTAAGACAACGGACCGAGGGATGCATAAAACAAAGTTTGTGGTGCAGATCGATTTGCATTCAACTCTGGTATTTTCTTCCGTATTTTAATTAGAAAACCAATGCACGATGCATTGGAGTGCTGGCACCTAATAAATTAAAAACTGAAACGCCGTTTCAAATTCACAATCTTATTGAAAATTGGTGTAATCTTAATTAGTTAAAAAGTTTCACTTGAACGGAAATCCGATTTTCTAATCTCTTTTGTAGGCACCTTTCAAAGAATAATAATTAGCAAATACAAAACATGATAAAACAGTTATATGAACACTTACTTAATAGTATCGATTATGCAAAGTATAAACCAATTTAGATTGAATATAATAATCATCCGTCATCAAAGTAACGAATATCAAAACCGTAATAATTAAACCACATATTAAATACTGTGAAAAAGACCATGTATCAATGCAGTCTAGAAGAGAAAAATATTGACGTTATCAAAATTATGTGATGACTAATACAAGATTTGCAAGGAACAAATGTACTAAAGTACTAGTTCACTTTATAATAGAGAACAATTGAACTAGTTCGTTCAGGAAGTACACATCACTACACAGCATTATATGCTGTGGTTAAACTGTCCAATGCTAACGCCATCTAGAATAGGAGCCTAACTACCCGGATTCATAACAATCAATTGCAGTTTCTACTCCACATACTATATCTTGTATCGGAGTTGTCTTAGACGTAACGGCGTAGTTAAAACCACATCCTTGCTAAAGAAGCGTTTTAACTACGCCGTTACGCCTAAGACAACTCCGATAGAAGCTATAGTATGTGGAGTAGAAGCTGCAATATGCACTCTACCTAAGGAGATGAAACTATTCGACAAGATGTTTGCAACATTGTAAGAAAAGCAAAACCGCCACGCTCTAATATTAACAGACATAAGAGAGAAGCAGCTAAGCGGTTACGTGAGAATAAGGACATTTTAGTATTGAGAGCAGATAAAGCAAACGCTGCAGTCGTTATAAACATACAAGATGACAACGACAAAATGACGAATTTACTCTTGGAAGATTGCTACATACGTCTACAGAAAAACCCTTTAAACTCCTTATGCACTAAGGTAAACTTTGCCATCAAAAACTCCACTACTATAGATATTAACAAGAAACAAACTTTGATTGTCAAAAATCCAGTTATGCCACGAATCTACGGTCTTCCCAAGATACACAAAGAAGGAGTCCCCCTTCGACCGATAGTGAGCACCATCAATTCACCAACCCAATCGTTAGCACGTTATCTAGCTACAAAACTAAAAAAAACGCACACTAATAGATACTTAAACGCCGAATCTCACCACCATCCAGTATAGAATAATCCTGTTTTGCATACTTTAGCCAAAAGAGCTATACGTGTGTCAGGTAATGAAAATCTACAAAAGGAAAAGGGAACACTGTTGGAGTCCCTACAACAAAATGGATACGGGTTCAAAGAAATCCAAAACGCATGGAAAAGATCAATAAATCCAAAAGTCAGAAAAGACTTATCAACTCCTACTAGCACCGCTTATTTACCATAGTGTATAAGTTTGACCGACAAAATAAGCAGGGTGCTAAAAAAACATATTAAAACTGTTTTTACGACTAAGGATACCCTGAACACCTGGTTTATATCTGCTAACAAGAGGCTCTAAAACATGCCGAAGTTTACAAAATTCCTTGTTCCTGTGGATCAAGTTACATAGGACAGACGGGACGTTCTATTGAAGTTAGAGTAAAAGAACATATGGCTGACTGCAAACACCTCAGAGTTACTAAATCAGCAGTGGCAGAACACGTGTGGAACCAAAGACACACGCTGAACTTTGACCAAACTAAAGTGTTGGCCAATGACCCCTTTCTACTTTCCCAGAAATATAAAAACATCCATGTAATATAAACCGAGACGGTTTAACACTCAGCAAATCTTGGCTACCAGTATTATATCCTCTAAGACAAAAATCGATCTTCTTGAAAAGGACACAAACACTTACTCTGAGTAATAACAAAGTCAATCAAGCGGTAACGGAAAGATAAGGTCCGTTAATCACGCTAATCGCTATTGGTATAAATATCGTCATTTACACTTTTTCTTTCAGTTCTACTTCTTGTTTTGGCTCTCAAAAAGAGACTAGAACCAAGCCTAAGTCTCGGTGTTTAACTACGACACGGTCTAAGCCGAAAGTCGCTTATAATCATCAATTTTCAGTTACATCTAACTAACTGCCAGTTATTACAAAAATCTTGGTCTGCATATTGTTAATTCAAAAGCATCAAATAATTCGGTTACCCAAATAATTAACATTTCTTGATATCATTGTACATGTACACTTTAAAGCATTTATGAAGGCGCATGACTCAGCTACTTTTAATTTGCAGTGTTGACTCAGAAACTGGCCAACTATAACATTAAGGAGTATCTATTATTTATCTTTCTACAAAGGTCAGGTAAGCGATAACAATGCTTGAATGCTCTACACTTAATATATATTTTAGCCAATAAAGTTAATTTTCTTAAATTGAAATCATTTAAACAGTTGACTATTTCTTTTTAAATTCGCAATTTTTGAAAAACGTAAACCATTATAAAACCCCTTATTATTTGCTTCTAACTGCATACTTTAATTCGATGTCAATTTCTTATTACGTTAAAATATTTGACTTTGTCGATATTTTGAAAACATATGTATTTTAGACGATATCTCATATACTAGGCCGATTCTAACAAAATTTAAACCACCTAACTGTAGAAAAAATATTAATTCTAAAATGGTGGAGTAATCAAATAACGAAATTAAAACAGGAAAAAATTATAAAACTTGTTTCGTATTATATATCTATTATTATAAATGTATTGTAAATAAAACTAGTAAATACATACGTTTATTAATTTTTGAAATTGATTATAGCGATTTAAAAAATGTAATCACTTAAACAGCTTTTCGATTGTCCTTTTATTAAAAATTGGTTTAGTAGTTTTTGAGATATCGAATGCAAACTCACTGATCCACATACCAAAAAATACATTTTGAGATTCGTGTAGATCCAAAATTTGAAATTGATATCATCAAAAAATGCCGAGATACGATACTCCTCATTTTGAGATAATTGCAATACTTTCCTTATGCTTCGTATTATTATATTTATTAAAATACATAACTATAATTTTACTCTCACACATTGATTGTTTTTTAGTACCAATTGGAAATAATATAAGCACAATATTGTCATATCCAAAGAGATATTTTTTTATGATTAATACACACTCGTGAAATAAATACGCATAACACAAAATATTTTTAAAAAATATTCTATAAGCATTTTAACAAACAAATGTAAATTGGATGAAAATTAAAAGTTTTATTACAAGCAAAGCACAAGTTAAAACACTAGTAATATATGATTATCACTAATTAATAAAATATAATATAAACACACAGTAACATATTATATTGGTAATAATAGTTTCATTTTGATTTAATGAATTTGCTACATTTTCTTTACGAAATCGGTTTTCGTATGATCAACAAATAATTATCAGTTACAATAACTCATTGTCAATTTACAAATACAACAGAAAAATAAATAAAATTACATCAAAGTTTAATACCTCGTCCACAGCCCGTTGTTTGCGATGCAATCAGTTAATGTATTTCTTATAGAGTTAACTATGTTCTCACAAAGATTAATTAATTAATTAATTGTCCCACACTCGGAAAACATGATTATCTAGTGCTTGGATGGTTCGGATGTTGAGATTACCAAGAATATCTCCGTTATCTCACCTGCTAACCATGCGAGCCTAAATATTTTCGATGGGGTTCAAATCAGGAGATTTTAAGGGCTAGTCGAGACAGGTCACTTCATGGTTATTATCAAACCATTGCCGAACTACTCTCGCCGTATGCACTGAACTATTGTCTTGCACAAACAATATTCGTAGAGGTTTGTGATATATGGCACGGACGGTTAGTTATAACCTGATTAAAACTGAAACTTGTTATGACCTAATTAGGATTTAATTTAGTCTTTTCAGATAGTGTAACCTTGGTATACAACTTAGCCAATCGTTTATGACAGATTATACTAATAAGTTTCAACAAAACTTTGCGTATTTTCAGTCTCTGCTTTGAACTATTCGTAAACAGTTATTGTATTACTATACCTACTACTAGTTATCTAAGAATGGATAGACGTGGGCATCTCTTGGAAGTTCAAGCACGTGCAGTAGGTTTACATAAAGCCGGAAAATTTTCTAGAGAAATTAGTAGAATAGTTGAAGTGAAGTTCCTCTTCTACTGATAAATTTTGATTAGTGGTAATGTTTAAGAAAGGATTTCTAATCCAGTCGTACTCACTAATATTTAGAGAAAGAAAATAATGCTGAAGTTTTTCTTCTAAGTTAATTAATATTTCAAATATTGTATTTAAAATCCTACTGTCACGTTTAAGTTTTGAAACTAGCGGAAACATACCTAAATTGTTATCTTTTATTCTTCTCTTCCACATACCCAATTCATCATTAAAAGAATTAATTTTATCAGTAGATACTAACAGATTTTCTTGTTTGCCTTGTAAACTTACATTTAGTTTATTTAAGTGATGAAATAAATCTGCCAGAAATGCTACCTTTGAACACCATTCTTCATTACTCAAATAATCACTAAATTTGTTTTGCTCAGTTGTAAAATATACAAGTAATTCTTCTCGTAATTCATAAAATCGTGCTAATACCTTTGATAGCCATCGCACTTCTGTGTGCAGTAATAACACTAAATGTTCTGCTTCCATTGCTTCACATAGTTTCGAAAAAATGCGAACTTTTTGAGGCTTGCTTTTTATAAAACTGACCATTTTTACAACCTGCTGAAGAACATTTGTCAATTAATCGCCGATACATTTTGAAATTAAATTTTCTCGATGTAAAAAGCAGTGGGTTGTAATAATACAAGGATTGCATTTTTAACTCTTGTCACAAATCCTTTAATTTTTCCAGTCATTGATTTCGCTCCATCAGTGCATATTCCAACGCAAGATTTCCAACTGAGATTAAAACTTTTCAAATGTTTGTCAGTTGTCATGAATATATCTTCGCCAGTTGTTCTTTCAGGTAATTCTTTACAAAAGAAAAATTGACTAATCATATCTCCGTCAAAAATAATTCTAATAAAAGCAATTGATTGAGCTTTTCCACTTATATTCATCGATTTGCAGGGCAAATATGTTATCACGTTTGAGGTGTTCTATTACTTGAGTTTCTACGTCTTTCGACATATTTTGAATTCGTCTGCTAATAGTGTTATTTGAAAGCAGGATTTTTAAAATTTCTTTTTCTCCTATTAAAGTTTTGACCATTAAACGACAAGCTGGTAAAATTAAATTTTCAGCAATAGTATGAGGTTTCTTTTTTTTGTGCTATAAGCTCGGCAACTAAGAAACTACATTTCTGTGCTTTACTTGAAGTTTTTATGTAATTTGTAAATGACTCGGCTTGTTTGTGAGACGATTTTAATAACGTTTTGAAATAATCAGGAGTCTTTGATTTTAAATTAGGATGTTTTGTATCCAAATGGCGTTGTAATTTATTAGAAACCATAGAAGCATTTGAAAATTTATCGTTACAAACAACGCAAATTGGTATAGGACAGTATTTATCTTATGTCCATGAAAATCCCAATGCTATGTATTTTTCGTCATACGAGTATCGTATCTTGGCATTTTTTGATATCAATTTCAAATTTTGGATCTACACGAATCTCAAAAATGTATTTTTTGGTATGTGGATCAGTGAGTTTGCATTCGATATCTCAAAAACTACTGAACCAATTTTTAATAAAATGACAATCGAAAAGCTGTTTAAGTGATAACATTTTTGAAATCGCTATAATCAAATTCAAAAATTAATAAACATATGTATTTACTATTTTTATTTACAATACATTTATAATAATAGATATATAATACGAAACAAGTTTTATAATTTTTTCCTGTTTTAATTTCGTTATTTGATTACTCCACCATTTTAGAATTAATATTTTTTCTACAGTTAGGTGGTTTAAATTTTATTAGAATCGGCCTAGTATATGAGATATCGTCTAAAATACATATGTTTTCAAAATATCGACAAAGTCAAATATTTTAACGTAATAAGAAATTGACATCGAATTAAAGTATGCAGTTAGAAGCAAATAATAAGGGGTTTTATAATAGTTTACGTTTCTCAAAAATTGCGAATTTAAAAAGAAATAGTCAACTGTTTAAATGATTTCGATTTAAGAAAATTAACTTTATTGGCTAAAATATATATTAAGTGTAGAGCATTCAAGCATTGTTATCGCTTACCTGACCTTTGTACAAAGATAAATAATAGATACTCCTTAATGTTATAGTTGACCAGTTTCTGAGTCAACACTGCAAATTAAAACTTGCTGAGTCATGCGCCTTCATAAATGCTTTAAAGTGTACACACGAGTTCTCGAATTAATTCTATAAAGAAATATTATTAACGACTATACTAGATTTTTTTTTATTATATAGTACTATTTACCTTTATTGACTTTGCATTCTCTACATCTGTATCTACCAACGATTGTACTCGTTAGGGTTAATGCTTATAGAATTTTGGAGGTTAATGTTGAAAGTCTTGTAAATGGGTTTTTAGATATACATAATTATACTTTGGTATCATTTCACCCTTTCTTACAATAGTGTTGGTGTAAGCACCTTCAATAAGGAATTTTCCTTCATAGTCTGAAAATGATTCTTTAATTGTTTTTTGATTGTTGTCAGCCTAACTACTTAACACACTTGAGTGTTCTAAATTTTATGATTCTTATAACTACCTACAAAAAAATTAACAATAAAACAAATATCACTTTATTAAAGTATACATACATATATAATTTATAGAAATCTGACTTACCGGTAAACTGAACTGCGTAATGTACTGATGTTTTTCAATATATTTGCTATAACACTACAAAATAATTAAAACCGATTCCTTATACCACCGTTTGGCAAAATAAGTAAAAAGAAGCAATAAATACCTTACTCTAAAAGTTTTTAGACTCAAATAAACAGTTATAAATAATCAACATATAAACAAGGTATAATACCGGTAAAGACTCATTAACTTCAAACCTTTGAATTACTTTTTCAATTATTTTCTAACCAACTCTAGTAACGGGCATTTACTGACAATTTGATCTACTACCAACCCCATCATTTCTCCGATGTTTTCGGCAATCGGCCGTTAATCTACCGTCAGTTGGTGTTTGCTGGGATGTGTCATCTTAATGTAATGGTTAATCTTTAATTTAATAATGTGTACACCTTAAACGCCGTATAAAAAGTGCAAATGTTTTCAAGTTGAATAATGTATTGCATTCGAAACAAAATTAGTTTCTGCGCAGCGGTTCTTTAGTCTTGAAATAGTGCTTGAAATGAACACATTTTATTTTATTAAAGAAAGAAGTTTTGACATGTCATTACGTATGCAAAGCGCTACCTTTTTGTCTTTATTACCGCATCTTATTTTATTAGATTAAAATGTAGCGACATCTCATCAACAAATCTATTCAACTTAAGCTTTTTTTTTAAATCTTGTTTTAATTTCGCACCCTATATATCATGTAAAACTGTATTTTGACTGGTAGCTTCGCGCCATTGCGCGCAGACTCGGTTGTGAAATTTTGACAGTGTCGGCGATGTAGAATGATAAATGTGTTTTTGTAGTGTAGGCCGCTTATCTATGGCACGAAATTGATAGTTTAATCGTTTAATAAACCTTTAACACCCACACATCGCGTACTATTTAAAAATTTATTAAGCGAACATTATAAACAAGAAAATGACTTACATTCTATCATTCATTATCATAACGTCTAGTATATTTTTATATGCAAAAACACACGATGACGATGTGTACACAGTACAATACAACACAGACAATTTTTCTGAAGAAGTCTCGAAAAAGAATCACTTCGTGATGTTTTACGCGCCCTGGTAAGTGCTTTCAAATTTTATATTATCTGCTTTGAAAAAAATTTCATAGGTGCGGGCATTGCCAAAGATTAGGTCCTATTTGGGAACAACTAGCTGAAATGTTAAATGAGGAAGATAGTAATATACATATAGCCAAGGTAGACTGCACGGTAGATAGTAAAGTATGTTCTGATCAAGACGTAACTGGTTATCCTACTTTGAAATTTTTCAAAACTGGTAGTACGGAAAGTGTGAAATTTAGAGGCACTCGTGATTTACCTTCTTTAACTTCATTTATTAATGAACAACTTAGATCCGTAATATTTGTGGTAATTATTATGCCTGTTTGTCTAAGAAAAACGTTTTTAGGTTGATGAAGATGAAACCGTGACTGTTAGAGTTCCAGAACCAATGCAAGGACTAACAGAGTTAACCGATGATAATTTTGAAAAGCATACAGCAAGTGGTAGACATTTTGTAAAATTTTATGCACCATGGTGCGGACACTGTCAGGTAACACGACTGTGTATAATTTGTTTAAATTGTTGTGATTATACTTGTAGAAATTAGCACCTGTTTGGGAGCAATTAGCACAATCTTTAGAGTTTGAACCTGATGTTAGTATTGCTAAGATAGATTGTACACAATTTCGTACCATTTGTAACAACTTTGATATCAAAGGTTATCCAACTCTGCTTTGGTTGGAAGATGGTAAAAAGGTTGATAAGTATCAAGGACAAAGGACGCATGAAGAGTTAAAATCATATGTTAATAAAATGCTTGGATCGAGCAGCGAAAATATAGTAGCAAAGAAATCAGAAACTATTAGTACAAGCCCTGTTATGATATTGACAGGAGATGATTTTCATCATGGTATTGAAAAAGGAATTGCTTTTGTCAAATTTTTTGCACCTTGGTTAGTTTATTGCCATGTTATAGAAACCAAGTTTTTATTTTTATTACTTTAGGTGTGGACATTGTAAGCGATTAGCCCCAACGTGGGAAGATTTAGCTAAGAAATTTGTAGACAATTCAGAAGTGAACATAGTAAAAGTTGATTGTACGTTAGATGTTAATAAACAGCTGTGCAATGATGAAGAGGTGAGAAATTATGTTAATATATTAAATATAAACACTTGTTACTTATAGGTGGACGGCTTTCCTTCTGTGTTTCTCTACAAAAATGGAAGAAAAATATCTGAGTATAATGGCAATAGAAGCCTCGAAGATTTAAAGGAATTTATTGAAACTCATTTGAGAAGTCACGACGAATTGTAATTTCAGAACTTCATATCATTAATAATGTCAAATGTGTGAGACAATTCAAATCTGGTGATATTGTTTATAAGCATTTTTGTTGTATATGTTAAGTACATCTTAAAAGACTTCATTTTTATTGTTTTAATTGTACTGTTTATAAAATTGAATGTAGGAAATTAAAAAAACTGCTTATGGTAATCACTTTTTTTGTAACATTCCTTGGAAAACTTTTTTGGACGCGAATCTTTTCCAGGTGTCTATCTCTCGCATATTGGCTACTCTAACTCAGTGGCGGCTTTTCCGTTAGGTTTTTTGGTCAATGATCCTCTAAGCAATACTAAAACGTATGCTACTTTTTAGTAAAAAGATTATAAATGATAATTATTTTACCTATTTTATAGTAAATAAATTCACCTAAATATAAATCTTTTTATTAAGTAAGAATGCGTTTTAATGTTGAAATGACTCCTGCAGCATCTTGCTTTGCTTGTGGCAAGTCTAATTTTTGCTTCAACACATTATGATAATTGTTGTCAAACAGAAATAATCCTGACTACATTATTACGTGCTAAAGAGTACAGACTAGGGTTATTGTATGGGGTATCACATCGTCAACAAAATTAAAGGATGTAAGTACGTGTACATCATTTTTTGGGAGCATGGAGTTATAAAAATTAAATAGAAAAATATGGAAAATACAAAACGATAGTAACACAAAATGACACAGTTTTTGCGACTGTGTAAAAAATGTAATTTGTACAATAAGATGACCAGTGTTGTAAATAAATAGATAATTTTTAAATTATATAGATATAGTTACATTTTTTTTCTTTCAAAAATTATCTAGTATTAGATAATAGATAAACTATTCAAACTGTATATAGATAACAGAGAAAACAATCTAGGTAGTAATAACGATAGATGGAGTTCATTTGAAGAACTACTATGGAATGCGGGAAATTACTAAAGCAAAACATAAATATTGTAACTGAAATTTTATGGAAAACTGGATTTTTTTATAAATAATTTAAATAAAAAATTATATATAACTTATATATTTTTTGATTGTATCTAGATACATATAAATAGATAAAAAATATGAATCTAGATTAATTTATCTATATGAATTTATATAGATAATTTAGAACACTGAAGATGGCAGACGTTTAGCGAGCGAGTTTATTTAACGGCATTGGTCATTTATAGTTGCTTGAGAAACAACGTGTTCATAAACTAAGTATTTGTAGACGAGTAACTTCAATTGAGAGAAAAGGAATAACGTTTTAACTTTTCCCCACAACCGTTAGAGGCCACTATGTAATAATTATCGGTAAAAAATACAAACACAGCAAATTTTATTTCCCTCTTTTTCGTACCTTGAAGGCTAAAAACGCTGAATTGCATTTCTCGAATAAAATCGACTAAATAATGCAAGTTATTTTTACACGTGTTTGATTCTAACGTTTATTATTATTTAAAAACTGAAGGTTTTCATATTCGTTTTAAAGAAAAGTTGTTACAATATTCACACGGTGTTGATTCGAATAAAACTGGAAGTTATTTATATAGTATTTGTGCAAATAAAAAATGTTATATAAAACAAGTCGCTTTTTTTAATGCATAATTATAAAAAAGTGACAATTTTCATAACTATTCTTTCAAAAACAAGAAAACATTCAAAATAAATAATTTTAATAACAATGGGTGCTATCCACACCCACACATTAAGTTTAAAATTCGCGCTATTTGTTTTCCCCACAACCGTTGTAGGGCGCCATAAACTGTGTTCCAAGTTTATATACAGCGATATACAGGAGATTTCCCTATTAAGTATATCTTCTCTCTGAACGTGTTTAATATTTTGTTTCAAAAGACAGTCCTCTATTTTACTGTTAGGTCTTTATGACGTTAGGATGCATCTAAAGTATGAAATTTTTTTCTTAAAATATACTGAAGAACATCTATGACATTTTTGCTATTAATTTGCTACATCCTATATATAATTGAACTGTGAATGATGACATTTGTCCAAATTGGTTAAAAATCGTTGAAACGTACAAAACGGAGCGTTATTTTAAAGGAGCAATCATGATTAGCTTTTCATATAATAATTGCATATTTAGAAAGTACTTAAATCCCAAAATAATGTGTTTGATTAAGAAAAAATTCAAAAGTTGTAATTATAATCAATAAATCAGCGACGAATTCGGCGAATACATTTGCGCAAGGCCAGGGGTTTTTGTATTAGGCATAAACAGAGTTTGCTGAACTTAAATATTCAATAAAACTCGACTTAAGATATGATATATCGTGGTACACAAAGAACTAACTATATTTTATACTTTAAAAAATGGCCTATAACCAAAAACCAGTTCTATTAGGTTTTGAAGATGAATATATTACAGATAAGCACAAAGGATCTGTTAATTTCACTACAAATAAAATTGGTGGAAAGCCAGTAAGTTTATGGTATCAGCAATTACCAAATTTATTAACCACACAACTTTTTAAGGATTTTCCATCGTACATAACTGTTGATAATCCAATATGTACTCTTTGTCAATTACCGAGACCGTTGGTACTGCAAATATATGCCCCATTAGATAACTCGTTATACCATCGAACTTTATATTTGTTTGCTTGTATCAATCCCAACTGTTGGAACCAAACGGAAAGGTAGGTTTTGTATTTACATCATTCTTTTAGTAAAAGTTTTTAATTTTATTGCAAATCTTTAAATTTACTCAGGATATGAAAAATAAAACAAGACAACAAACTAAATTATTTTTTTCAAAAAAGTTAGAAAATTATTGATAGTAAATATTCAATAATAACTACATAATGTGACCAACTATTTCGATTTAATTTTGAATATAAAACAATAATAAATTTGTTTTTTTCTTTCAAATTCTCATTATTTGTTCCTACTTGCTTCTCTTTCTTTGTCGCAGCTCCCACAGAATATATTCGATTCTTTATCTAACTTACCTTTTAAGTCATTTATAAACAGACACATATGAAAGATCTGTGTAAATCATAGACCTAATACAGTAAATTACTTTTACTTAAAATAGTAGAGTAAGGTTTAAACCTCAAAGGATTGTGGATACAGTTTTAAGTCGACATTAATTAAAGATACACAATGTACTTTTTATAATTTGTTAAAATAATTGTAGTTGGACATGCATTCGTGTACAATCATTAGAACAAGAGACTGAAAAAATTAATCTACCAACCATTAACCATTCAAATACTGATGTAAATGAATGGTGTCAAGGTGCCGATGATTGGGATGATGATAACAACGTTGTAGAAGAAAATGGTAACCTTGTTGGTGGTATAGAGAGAATATCAGATGAGGACGAAGAAAGTTGTAGTACCGAAGAATCGATTCGTACTGGCTTAGGAAATTTAACTGTTGATGATCGAAATGCAAACATGGGGAACTTTGCCGAAGCACAAGGTATTTATAGTTTATGTATTTCTTAACTATGATTTCTTTATTATTTAAAATAAAACAGTTTCATGTCTTATGATTGTCCTGTATTACACTTTGATAATTTGAATCTAGTTAGGATGTTCATCTATGTATTAGCGTTGGTTGATAGGTTTTTGTTAAAACATGCATAGTTGTTGTCAATTATGTGTTTGAATCTGTTTCTTTTCCTTCTTTCTCGCGTAATGCAAATAGGACCTGCTCACAACGGCCCTCTTGATCACAACGGCCACTCTACTTCGTCTAACGTAAAATTAGGAACGTCAATCATGTTTCGCGCACCTAATGTGCACTGTGTTCATAAATGATTGATGAGCGTTTGAATTTCGCGCGTCGTCGAACTTTGATGTTACAGCGTTCAGTTCAGTGGTGCGCTTGTTTATATTGCGATTTTGAGAATTTTTTGTTAGTATTTTAAGTTTTCATTACCAAGAGGCAATTTTTATTGCCACATTGGTTCGATTGTTTCTAATGAAAATATTAATACAAACACTTATAGAAAATTAATTTTAGATCCGTTTATTAATGAAATGCATGATGATTACAGTTACAGCATTGTAATTTCCAACAAGATTAAATTATTTACGACAGTTCTTCGGTGACCGATTGATAAGTGAAAATAGATGGCGATCACCCGATTTAACCCCACTGGACTTTTTTATGTTTGGTTTTTTAAAAAATAAAGTACATTCACAGCGGCTACATACTTTAGAAGAAATGCAAAATGCGATTACGGAAGCTGTTAACAGTATTACACTGGAAGTGTTACATAATGTTTTTAACAATATTAGAAAAAGAGTGAACCTGTGTTTAAATTTAGATGGACAACATTTTAAAGAGATGTTGTAAAATAGTTTATGTTCCTGTGTAAATTGGACGCTTTTTTTCCAAAGAGTGAATTTTTAAACCTGAGTGACACGTGTTTATGTTGACAAGTACGCAAAAACTGTCAAATCCAGTTATGGTTTTTAATAACAAGTTTTTTGTAACATAAACATGTTTGTTGGAATAAATTTATAATGATGCACGTGCTTATGTTATCTACTAAATATGCGATATGTTTAAAAAGCAATTGCTCCCCCTGGATTCGCGCCTGATTTGAACGGGAAAATAACTTTTCTTCAACTTAAAACGTAGGCGCATTTAAATGTATTTTCTTAATATGTATAAGTTCTTATAAATGCGCCCACGTTTTAAGTTGAAGAATAGTTATTTTCTACTTTGTAGTCCACGGGATAAACGTGGTTTTTTAAGAAGCATTTATCTTTACTTTTTAGTTTTATCATAATTTGTTTTGATAAAGTTTTAAACAAACAGTTTAAAAACTTGCCTGACTTACATAGCTTACACAACTGTCGTACATCAGAAATCTTGAAGTTATCATATTTTTTGATGCTGGAATATTGTATTGTCATCGATAGTGCACATGTCCAAAAAATTCTAGCTTGATTAGTGCAGTAGAAGTGGTCGAAAAATCGATTACAAAATTTGAAATTTTGCGGACAAACAAGAAAAACGTGGTGAAAACTATTGGCGTACTATATTTTCTTCAAAAGCACATAAACCAATTTAGTTCCGAATGTCAATACACTAGATAGCCAAAAAACGTTTGCACTTTTCTTACGGCATTTGAGGTGTCCACATTTATTCCACAAGTTGTTACAAACTCTTTTTCATCTTTGTGTTTTATATTTTTTATATTATATTCATCGTCTTGTATGCATTCATTTTTTAGTTTAATTAAAGATATACAATTACAGTTAATCTACATTGTTTACAGCAGATGTTTATAGTTAGAATTTATTTTGCATGATCGTCAAATTCCGAATTTGTCCAATGCGCACCTCATGGTTCTTTAGTCGTGAAATGATCTCTACGTATGTATTAAAAAATATACACCTTTATTAACTGGTACTTTTCGTTACACACAGTAAAAAATACTGTAAATATTTTATTCAGAATTAATTAGATTTTCTTAACTATTTTATAAAGAATAGCTTTTAGAACATATACGAAAAAAAAAAGAAATTTTGAAATGGGCGTCGTGATCAAGGTGGCCGTTATGATTATGATCCGAGTAAAAGCGGCCGTTCTGATCATCATTGTTGGGCGTTTTCGTCAACTGGCGTCGGTAGCCGTTGTGATTACGGTGACTGTTATGATTATCACTAACATTGACCGTTATGATCACGGTGGGCGTAATCAGCTTCTAAAGTGGTCGTTGTGAACAGGGTGGCCGTTGTGATCGTCGTATGACGTTTTTTCCTTTTTCGGTGGGCGTTGTGATTAATGTGGTCGTTATAATCAACTTATAAAGTTAACCGTTTTGATCAAGGTGGCCGTTGTAATCAACAGAAAGAGTGGCCGTTGTAATCAACAGAAAGAGTGGCCGTTATGATCAAATATTGTTAGTGGTAGTTATGAAATAGCAAAAACCGGGGTGGCCGTTGTGATATAGATCCATGCAAATTGTATTTTGTATACACGAGCACGCCTGATTTTACTATGGCTAGTTGTCTAGACTAACTTATTTTTTTGGTGCAAAGCAAGGAAGTATTGAAATTGAAAGAGTATCATATAATCTTCAAAAACATTCAGATTCATGCGATTGATTTTCGAATTCGTAGTAGCATTTGCAGACCGCATTGCAAGTAACAAGTAATTCTTGCTGATAATACATGAAGCTTCTCAGGCTAATTTCATTTCAAAATTGTTGCTATATTGAGACGGTTATCTGTGATTTATATGTATAACGGTTTTACAGTATTGATTTCTTCAATTAAAAAAAAAAGTACACTGTATCTTAATTTATCACATATCCTGCAGATTCGATACAATGTTTTAAGGCCAAAGCGAAACGTTTGATGCAATCCTCAATTGTACTTTTTCTTGATTGAAAATTTACTGAGCTTTTGGTTGCTGAACTGGAATTTCTCACATTTTCATATGATTGCAATTTTTGTAATACAGTTAACTATTGTTTCATCTAATTTTAGCTATAACCTCAGTTTTAATGTATTTATATACCTGAGACCAGTATTTTGTATGTTGATCAAAATTTCTAATAAAATACAGTATATTTCTGCAAATTAAAAAATGACATAAACAAATCAAGAAATAACCTGTCATAATTTACATTTTCCAGTTTATGAGTTATATTGTAAAATAATATTTCAAATATATCATGATAAACATTTATTAAAATGAACAGTGGCAAATAAAAACTATCATAAAGAATACAAAATCAATTTATGTTTGTACATCTATATAAATAAAAACATTTACATTTGGTATATATTTACATAATCAGTATCTACAATAAATTATCTTGTTTTAATAGAAAATGAGATACATTTTCATATGTTAAAAATGTAATCATCGTAGCAGGGGTAACCCTTAACAAATTTGTTCCTAAACCTTTGTAAAAACCTCTCCATCCTTCAAACTTCCATGTTTGCGTTATGCAGTCAAAAGAACCTTTATAAGTATAATGTTGATTTTGTAATCTAGCTCTTATCACTTGATATGGGTATGTGCTAGCTGCTGCAATAAATTTGGAAATAGCGGCAAAGGTTAAATACTCCATTGTGCTTAATTTCTTTGTTATAGGAACTTTCTGATACTGATTATACTTGTTTTTCATTTCTTCATAAACCATAAACTGTATGGCACCATGGGAAACGCCAAACAATCCTGGACATAATCCTTTATAATAACCTCTTACTCCTTCATTCATATAGATTTTTTTAAGACAATCTATCATTCCTGAATATAAATTTACTTGGTTAGGCGTAGTTTTACCATATTGTAAAATTAACCTCGTTTTTACAACCCATAGTGGATTAGTTATTAATAATGTTAGGACCCCCGCTTCTGAGGCTGCGAGTAAATGTATAGTTGCCCCTAATGGTAAATCAGCATTTCCACCTTGGATATAAACCTTTATGGCATTATAAAATAAAAAATATAAACCCCAGGAACTTCCAGCACCCCATAAATTTGGTGTAGCTCCTCGATACAATCCTCTGAGACCATCTTGTTGAAATATCGTTGCAAATGCATTGCCAATACCATTGTATTTCTGTGGGTATGCTTGTCTTCCGTCGCTTACAGCAAAACGTATTTTAATTAAGTCTAAAGGGTGTAGAATTAACGTTGATGTTAGTCCACCAGAAATACCAGCTATTAAATGTTCATATTTTATATGTTGAAGAAGTCCTTGAAATGTTGATTGCTTAGACTCTTTAATTACTGTAGTGGTCATTATTTAGTACTTGAACGATAAGATAACATACTTGTTAGAAAACTGATTAGTTTAATTTCAAAATTTTAGGTTATGTTACATTTTAATCGATAAACAGTAGTCCCCAAATATTTCAATTTCCTCTTCACAAGCAGTAATATAAATGTCAATGGAAACCTCTAAGTAATTTCGAAACTAGTTAAGTCGAAAAGAAAATTTCAAAACAAATGTAACAGTTCTCTAAATAAAAAAATAATAAATAGGAAATAAATTAAGTGTGGAATATTAATTAATGTAATTTTTAGGCGGTGCAGTCGGACGATTACATTCCCCAAGAGCAACGGCCGAAATTGAAGGTGACGAAGGAGAAATAATAACAATCGATACGCCTACATTTCCTCAAGTAGATTTAACTGCGTTATTACAAGAAGTCACTCCGTTACCACAAAATTTGTGTCATTACACATGTTCCAATTTAGATACATTTTCAAATCTTCAGTTTATACCTTGTTTTATGTCAGTTTGGGAGGAGCCTGAAAATATGTCTGGAAACGTCGATCGACACGCTAAAGAATTGTTATTAGAATATCAACAACAGAATGACGGAATATCTCTTGAAGATGTTGCTTCGGGCGACAGCGGAGGTGCAGGAGCAGATGAAAATTATGAAAAAAGCACTCCAGCACATGGTGATAAACTGTTTCATTATTTTCTGACAAAAATTCAAAAAAATCCTGGACAAATATTAAGGTAAAAGTAAAACGTATCTTTAAGTAGTTCCTTCAATAAGTAATTATTATAGACACAGCAGGGAAGGTCCATCACCGTTACTTTTAAAACCGTTACATGAAAAAATACGAAAATGTGAATACTGTGATGGAGAAATGATATTTGAGTTTCAAGTGTTACCAACATTAATTTCAAAGTTAAAATTGGTAGGAGATGCTAGCGATGGTAGCCGTTTAGAATTCGGAACTGTATTAGTATTCACTTGTCGTAAAAGCTGTTGGACAACAGATGCGAATCTGCGAAAAGAACTTCTCATTCTACAGACTGAGCAATATTAACATTTTAAAAATTCCTACTTTCTTGTCTACCATTTTAAAGAAGAAAAATTACGGTACCTCTATAAGTAGATACACACTAACTGTTTTTGCACTTGTATCTAAATATTGTAAGACAGTATACACAAAATATTTCAGTTTTGTTTTAATTGTAATTAGAAACTGAAAGGGATTTACACTGATAAACAGCTTTAGTTATAGTTCTGATCTTGTTCCAAGACATCTTAATGAAATTAAACTAATTAAAATATTCACGTGGTTTTATCAATATTCACTTTCAGAGTTTCAATAATTGACGGTTTTCAAAACTAAAGGAAGTTGACCGTCGTAATATTACTTATACAAAACAGTATGACGTTAAAGGCAAATTGATAGCGCACTAGTACAACACAAGTTATACATCATAAAACAACTCTTGTTGTGCGACAATAGAATTTGCACAAGAAGCTTTTCCTTATAGTTATCTCTACAAAATGTTTACAATTATAGGGACACATATTTGTTGTCGTTTGCGCATTAATATTTTAGATTCTGAACTAAATTTAAAGTGCAAACGGGAACAGCTGTGTGTGAGATTACATTAACACGTAGAATGTTCCTCTTGTTCGTATTATATTATAACGTCTGGCTTTCTGATTGCCTCTATTATTCTACAAAATGGTGTAAAAATTTGCTCATACCATATGGTTTTCAAAGGTTTTTAAAATTATATGAATTGTTGTGCAATAAGGTATGATGTAAGTTCCTGTCAAGTTCAGATTTAATAAACATTTCTTTGCTTTCGAAGATATCTTATGAAGGAAATTGTATGTCATTTTTGGTGTAAAAGATGTTTTTATGGCCAATAGTAATACGCACTCTTCCGTTGTAGCTATGGCGGTGGGCGATTAATTAAAAACGAAAATCATTTGAGTATTAAAAGAAACAGTTATCTATCATAGCCTGATTATTTACCAACTGTCGAAATATTATTTTCAAAAATTTTACTGTAATACTGATTCCATCTAAGTACGTTTAGTTCTTAAAATTAAATCAACCATTATATATAAACAAAAGAATATGTACATAAAAATATTAACAAATAAAACTTTACGACTGAGCAGTTGTTGCTTGTGGGGATCTTGGCACTCTAATACGAATAACTCTTCTGTGATCTGAAGGATGTATGAGATCGTTTTTATTTTGCCATCTCCAGTATCTTTCTTCATTACGTCGTCGTTTTCTATCTACATAGCCTACCAAACAACTCGCGGGTATCCAAATTAACGCTGTTACAATAACAACCGATCCAACAATATTATCTCTTAAAAACAAAAGAACTTTATTAATGTTAATATCTTCTATTATGTCCCAAAAGCGTTCCACAACATCCTGTATGGTTTTTTCACAACTTCCCTAAAAATGATTGTTAAAACCGCTGTTAAAAGACGAATAATCCTTCTACTTTATTACAAAACCCTTGTATGCATGGAGTTCCATCTGGTAAAATATCTGGAGGTTCCACAGGAAAACATGTTTCATTCATGCTCATTCGACAACAACGTCTACACGCATTTTCAACTGAAATTAATAAAATAGCTTTGAAATTTAAACAAAAAATCTTACTTATATCACACATGCAGCTTTGAAGACCTTGTGTTTCACAGTATGGTGTACATTTTCCAGCCCTACACTTTCCTCTTTCCTGACAATCAGTTCCATCAGGCATAGGAGGACTACGTGGGCATTCAGCGTGCATGCCAGTACAGTTAGATTCCCTCTCACAAGTAGTATACTGGGCTTTTCTGCACTCAATACCTTTTGTCATATATTGACAATTTTGGCAACACGGCGAATTTTTATCGCTGAAATATAAACTTATACTTCAAATATTTATTTAAAAAAACATTTCACCTGCAAACAGCCCCTTGAATCCTACGCAATTTGCAATCTTTATCACAGCATGGATCGTTATCTTCAGTACCCAACAACCCAGCATCGCACTCCTCATCTCCCTCAACTCGTAAATTGCCACAAAAACTTTCTTCTGGTTCTGAAAAACATCTGCCAGATTTTGCTTGAAGTACTTTTCGAATAGATCTTAAGCTACATGGGGAAAATCTCTATAAATATGTGTTTAAAAATCATGTCCAGGTGTATGTATTAAAATTTACTTTATTGTTTACGTCGTAACCACTAACACTGTACGTATACATTAAATAAGATCCTCCTTGACTAGCACTGGGTGAGCACTCTGGTATATCGGGGTCGTGTTCAGAGCCCCAATTATGACCAAATTCGTGAGCAGTTACTAAATCTGCTTCTCGAGTTATAACTCTCTGTCCATAGTGATTACGGCTTGAGCTTAAGCCCGAGTTTAAGTACAGAGTGTATCCATTTTTGAAGTATTCTAAAAAATTAAACTGGGATAGTGGTAGTATTAGTAGCGGAATAGCTTTGCTTAAGTATTACTGTATGTAGAAAATATTCACTGTACATTAAACGTACGATAAATTTCTGCCTTACAAAACATTAATTTATATTGTTTAATTGAAAACTCATAATGGCATCTTTATTCTTAAATTATTTTCACAGAAAACCCTTAGATCCAACAAGTGTAATTTTAAAACAAATTTTTTTGCATGGAATTTTAAAAACCCTGAAGATGTAAGTATACAGATGCAGATTAATCGCTTATTAAATGGCGTTTTAAGTATTTGGATTTTACTGTTAAAGTTTGTAGGTAGTGCATGTATCTGTAACCTGTTACAGGAATGTTCTTTTCGGCTCAAAAACATTTCCACCACACAAACTACATATATACATTTGCATGCAGCTCAGAATGGACTAAACGAAATGATAGTTACAATAGACTCTAAATATGCTACATATTTGTCAATGAAAGATTCAAAAAGACGGGAAATAACATGTAATTAAAAAGAGAAGATTACTAGAGGTTAAAAATGTTTAACAAAATTTCTACAATAAATAAAAGAAAATGTAGGCTAAATAAACCTTTATTTTCTGAAAAATAGTCTAAATATAAAAAACACCTGGGAATCATTTGGGAAAAACCTGGAAACAAAAAAGCACTGATTTGGATGTGGTGACATAGATTACAATGTACATGAAAGCTTTCTAGCTATCAATCAAATATAATTTAACAAAGACTCCAATCAACACAATATGAATTAATGTGGGTACTCAAATTAGAAGGATCAGGTGAACCATTTAGTAATTCATCACTGCATCTACATAATTAGTAAGAAATCTCAATTAAAGATAACATCACAAGTTTAAACAAAACGTTCTTTTGTAAATTTGTTATTAAGTAAAAAAGTGCAATTTTAATTTTCACAAACACCAGTAATACCTAAGCTGTACGCTAATTAGCATTGAAAAGCAGTTAAACGCTATAATTACCATGCATTATTAAAATTTTTGATAAGTTTATGTAAATAAAACTACTCTAAAACAAACACCATGCATTAGTATCACAAAAAAGTACAAATTGCGAGTAGCACACAAATCATACCTGGGGTGCAAATACCCCCAACAGAATTACGCCTAGGAGATCCCACATAAGCAAGACCTAATATACCTCCTTCAAATTTTAGGTCAGTGAAAAGATGTGCCAAACAAAAGTCCTTATGACTATATTCCCGACTGAATACCTGCACCACATTAAAATAGTTAAACACTACAAATCAGTTTATTTAAGCATTAAATCCAGCAAACCCCAAGAAAAAATAAGAAAAAAAATAACCCTTAGTGCAAAGTCCACCGTGTGATCTATCTCGAGGAGATGCTATGTAGGCTAAACCCAATACAACTGAATCTCTGGCGCTAAACGTTTGATGAGTAAATAAATGGGCTAAGCAAAAATCCTTGTTCTGTTTATTACGCGAAAATACCTTTAAATTGAGAAAAAGATTTCACTACTGAAAATAAAATAAATCCTACTAAAATAGTAATGCTTAGTTACCTCCAACAAATTTCGTACGTCCCACTTCTCCCTGACCATATTATAATGGGCTTCACCACCACGAACCCGGGTAGGTTCACTATGAACAACAATTTTTTTAATTACAAAACCCATTCCTTTAAAACCATCAATTTCTTGTCGATCGTGCCAAATAGTGTCATTATATATCTTATGAACCCTATCTATTAAACTAATCTAAAACATCACAATCTCGATATACCATAAATTTATATTTTTAAATACAGACCAGATAATTAATAGTGGTTTTAGTGTTGCTGGCACCCATTTCTTGAAAAAATCTATAGTCAGCGACTAGTAATAATGGGCAACGTGTTTTTGTTGGTGTGTACTCATATTGATCAACTTGTCTTTTTTCCCTATGAGAATTAGATTTCCAGACATTTTCAATGTCATCCTCTGGATCAGTTTCTAGTTCGACGCCTTCTTTAACGTACCCACATATTTTCGGTCCAACCTCCTCATCATTATATTTATCTTGATCCCAACTTAATTTAACATCCGAACTTCTGTAGACTATCATAGTTTTATTGTCAGTCGCTGGTAAATGTCGCCAAGAAGGCTGAAAACAATAATAATCAATTAAACACCAAATATGGAGTGTAATCATGAATGTATGGTAGTAACAACGAAAATAAAGTGAAGCCACACAAAACGAATAGACGATACGTCACAGCATCAAACACAATATATAAAACAGTGGTGACAAAAGAAACATGATGGCACAAAATGACAAACAAAGATATCTAATACACCAAATGTCTTTAACAAAATAAAAGAATAGCGTCTTATAAACAGTGGACATTGAAAGCGCAAAACCGCACAAAATTTTGACTAGATTCTCAGCCAAATTAAACAAAATCGTACTTAGAGCGATGATGAAAAACAAGATGAGGTGACAGAATGATCAGCGAGTCGTCGTTAAGAAAAATTCAACAAACATGGCATAACCCGGAAGAAACCACTTCAATGGAAACGGCCGTGAAAGCCTAAATAGAATTATTGGAGGCATCTGAGGACGATATAAGAATCAACTTATCACACCTAGCATTTCTACCTCAAATCAGAGACCAAAAAGCCACACCGAGATTTGTCAAGATTCAACACTACCTCCAAACTGGTCCTGCAAAGAGGTTTAACAACCGGACGAAAGTGACGTTTAACGAAAGAGTACCCCACACTGTTGCTACGTCCCTCACCGAGTGTACATCAATCTATATCATTTATACCTGGAACTAAGTCAAACCTTTTATGAGAAGTAGATCGGATCAGCTACGAAGAACATTATTAAAAAGTAAGCAGAAAGTTCGAGAAGCTTTCCGCAAAGAAGTCAATAGATAAGTTCTATATTAGATACCAAAAAAACCGTTGTAAACCTTTCAAGTCATCCACTACCATAAGAATGCACCGATGTCTTAGCCAAAATATTAAACTTAAGCAGACTAGATTCCCAAAAGAAGAAATCGCGGTGGTAGACAGTTCCAATAAAAACCACCAGTCAAGGAAACCAAAGAATTCAGAGATGAGACCTGCAGGTTGTTAGAAAAATCTATACTACTACTACTAGGAATACTACAAGATACTAAAAGAAAGCACTATGGGACGCACGAGCTACAACCAACTTATTCCATTTACCAAAAGAAGATCAGAACCCTCATATGCAGAGTCAAAAACATAAGTGACCCCCACCAGCAAGCTGCAAACAGAGAAGAACATGGAAGCTGGCAGCATTAAAATAAACCGCAATCACACAGATCGATGTACCACAACTAAAAATGATAAGCAGAAGAAACAGAAGACAACATCGATCTTAGAACTTCTGAAGAAGCCGAGAACACGATCACTGAAACATTAAGAAAATGTCAAAGACCACGACATAACCCAGAAAAAAATACTGCAACAAACAAAATTTGTTTCAACCAATAATATTGATAAGTAAAGATATATTTAGTTAGATGTTTTAATATTAAAAAGTAAAAAAAATTTTCAACAATACCTCAATGTGATAAGTTTCCTCAGGTAAATGCACAGCACCAGTCAATACTCCTTCATCATCGATATGTAAATTTGCTTCTGATGTAACTTCACCAAATATTCTTCCAGTATAAAAATTATTATGATCTAAAAATACAATTGATTTATAGTATCGTAAACATATTCAAAACATACCAAAATGTATAGAAGTTTCTTTTCCATCGCCGTCAACTGCATATGCCTTAAATTTAGAATGGAGAACACCTTTTTTCGGAGTTAGTATCAATCTAAAATCCTTTCCCAACACACTAAAGGATACTTCTTTAATTTTATTGAACGGGTGACTACTTTCTTGTAGTCCCCTTTTAACAACATGATGATTTAGGTTTTCAGAATGTAGAAGTTCGAAGTATTTGAGATTTTTAAAAATGGAACCTATTCAAAAGTTATTGTTTGAAAGACTCAAAATATATTTACATTACCATTAATTTCAGCGGTGACTATGATTAGAAAGTAGATTGAAATAATGTTGAAATGATTCATTGCGTTATTGATTTACTGGAATAACAATTAGGTTTCTCTTTTGTCAAATGAAAAACATGTTTGAGTTGGAAGAAAATATGTTCCAACGCAATTTTTAATTATTCCAACTATAAAAAAAATAGAAGAATCGCAAAGTACATTTAAAATATTTTTAAATATCTTTATGCAAGAAAAAAACAAACATGTAAAGCACTGCTGCCAACTTCTTCAGCTGATCTCTAGTGATATAAATCTAAGAAATACAGGATGCATTAAATTTTTTAATTTTTAGACAAGTAATGAAAGATTTCTTTGTTTTTTAAATAGTTCAAACATAACACATTGTAAATAACATTAGCATATAAATAGGAGATAATTAACAGTAATAAATTTTTAATTATAAGCTAAAGAAACGTTATATTTCTTTAAAGGTGGATCTGTACAAAACCTTGTCTAAACAAAAAAAGAGACAGCACACTACCTTAACCAATTCTGTTCCGAATATCAGTACACTAGCTACGCAAAAAACGTTTGCACTTTTCATACGCCGTTTGAAGTGTCCACATTTATTCGACAAGTTGTTACAAACTCTTTTTCATCTTTGCGTTTTATATTTTTTTATATTATATTCATCGTCTTGTATGCATTCATTTTTTAGTTAAATTAAAGATAAACCATTACAGTTAATGTACATTGTTTACAGATGATGTTTTTAGTTAGAATTTATTTCGCATGATCGTCAAATTCCGAATTTATCCGACGCGCACCTCACGGTTCTTTAGTCTTGAAATGATCTCTACATTTATATTAATGCGATCTATTGTTTCTTTTATAAACTTTTAATTGCTTCAGGATCTGCTTTGAGTTTCAAGATTTAAATATTTGTATTACTTAACGTGTCCTTTTTATAAATGCGAAAACGGGAATGCAGAGTTCAGAAATGGAATAGAAAAGAACAAACTTTGAAAAAGAAACAAACGTTACATTTCAAATAGCATGAAAAATTCGAGCCACATATAGACCAATATACGTCTTATTATGAAGACGAGTAAACTAAAAATAAAATACAAGACTAAACTAAAATTGCATGTTTTATTAACCAATAACAAAAAAATTTAATACTATAGCCATGTTAATTTTTTCAATTAAAAAAACGTCAGGTTTTGCAATTTTATAAATACTAATAAAACTAAAGAACGTACATTGCAATAGCAACAGCAACAGTAAAATTAAATGACACACATCTTGTTTAAATTGTGTTATTTCAGTTACTTTTCAAATTAAACTGTATATTATACGTATACTTTCTTAAAATAATTGTAACAGTAAAATTAAATGACACACATCTTGTTTAAATCGTGTTATTTCAGTTACCTTTCAAATTAAACTGTATATTATACGTATACCTTCTTAAAATAATTGGATAAAAAATCATCGATTATATAAGATATATAAAACTACTAAACATGACAATTAGTTGAAAGACAGTTTTTAATAAGTGTATTAACTGTGAAATTTTAAAAAAACTGCTCAATTACCTAGACACTAATTAGAATTGATATATTTGATTATTAAAAATTACTTTTAACATTTTGATACTGCCACTTAGATGTAATATATGTACAATGGCTATTTAAATTTAAATCAAAATAAAAAATAATTTACCAAAAATATACACCCCAAAGAAGTATAATTATGTAAAATAGATCAATATAAAAGTAAAAGTTCTATTATAACTCATCGTGTACATCATTTTCACTATCATTGGTTTGCTCTTTACAAGCTGCTGGTGTAGTAAAATCGAATTGATATTCACATTTACTTGGTTCAGACACAGAAGTCACTTTATTTTCACTACCACAAGTAACATAAACTTTAGTAGAACGTTGCGGTCCATTCCAACAAGAATGCCCATTTGTATAATGCATAATACTGTACTTGTCTTGTGTACCGATCCAATCAGACCAAGTACCCAGATGTGTTTCGAGTGAACTTGACTTGGGCTGTTGAATAATTTTGTTGAAAGGATATAATTTATAAATATATTCGTGATCTGTGTATTCAAAACTTGAACCTTCTAAAATCGCGTACTCGTCATCGCTACCAAAATCAATTTCTAAATACCGCTCTATATCTTTAATTTCAGATTTAATGTTATTAACAGTATCTTTAGCAGAATAATACTCTTTTCGAGCGTCGTTTGCGGCATCTACAACTTTTTGAGTTTCCTCATCATATTTTGGAGACGAATTTGCAGAAACAGGTTTGACCTCTTCTTGTGGTTCCTCTTCCTCTTCTTCTTCCTCATCTTCGCCATCGATATCTGGATGTTCCTTTTCATTTAAATCTAAACCAAATATTAATAAGCACTAGTAAACTTGGATTAGTTACTCTACCTTCTACTTCTTCATGTTCTGGTTCTGTTGCGTCCGCTGTTTGTTCTTGATCAGCTTCACCATTGTCACCAGCGGGAGGTTTGAACGTACCGGCTTCTATCATTAGGAACGGTTTTATACGAACCCAGCAGGATTTTATAAACGTTTCTAAATCTACACTAGTTTCTTCGTTTAAGAAAAATTTAGCTTCGTCTTCAGAAACTGTAACATACAAAATTATTATAAGCTTCGTTCTGATTATTTAGCTTAATATGTTCCTAAGAATCGGATAAAATATAAAGAGAAAGTTATACAAGTCTGACACCTTAGTAGTTTTCACTTAAAAAAAAAACATAGCGTCGTTTTTTCGTTTTTTTACCGCAGAAAATATTTTAAGAGGCCCACTTCCGTATTCTTCTAGAAGACTTAAGATACATTTTGAAAACAAGTTTGTTTAGAAACAACAGCCAGGTAGTACTATAAAAATAGAATACCTTAAGATACGAGACCGTCCTGATGTGCGACAAAATAGAAATGATATTACGTTTCCTACTTCAGCGTAAATCAATAAAATTTGTTTTTGGAAAAAATAGTTACATGCCAATGAACTCATTCAAAATCACGTCGGATCAACTGATTCAATCGAGATTCAACCTATTGTATTATGTGTAGCATAAATTACCAAAACATCACTTACACACGGATCGTCATAAAATCCTGATACAGCATATTGCTCAAGAAACAAAACAGGTGGGTTTATGGAATATGTACCACGTGCTCGCAAACTGAATCAACATTTTTTGCATTCTAGACACTTCACATGTTCAGATGTTATTGTAAACCAAAAGTATTTTTATCTTTGGTAATAACCACGCGTTTGCGACAGATAACATTAGTCCAAACATGTTTGCGAATGTAGTCAGTAAACTTTTCTTCAGAATAAAAGTTCTGTTGTTATTGGCTCTCAACATTTTTTATCAATATCAGCATGACAACACCAAAAAGATTTAGAAATTTTTAAAGTGGCGCTATTCTAATTCTATTTCTTCCAATTATACTTATACGAACCTTAAGTAGCATTAAGTACACAAATTGTTGACAATTTTCAATAAATATGTACGTAATAACGTATTTTATGTAGGTTTATGAATAACTTATCACTTATCACTGATACAAACTTATTAAAGTTCATAACTAAGTGTAAATTAAAGACATATACATATAGACGGAACCAATAAAATTTAAAAAACTTCTTTACCATAGAAGATAATGCATTAATTCAAAGTCACTTTATACACCCAAGTGAGAAGTTCGTTAAAATAGCAGCGGTGCCAGGTTTTCTTAGATGGGTAGACACAAAATGTATATTTTTGGGGTGGACACAGTCATTTGCGTAAAAAAAATACGATTTTAATGGAAGTTTTCAAAAATAGCCATAAACCCTTTTAAGCATCTCGCCTTTATGATCCAGACATGGAAATATAACGCACTTAAAACCGTACAAAACAAATATTTTACTGTCTGAACAATCAGAAATGTAACGTCTACGAGCGGCGTCTATGATTATGCACTTGGTTTTCAAGCGTGCTAGACGTGATTGTAAAATGTAAGAAATTAGATTACCTTAATGAAGGAAAAAGTGGCCATCAAAATGCAGCAGTTTGTAGTTCCAAAATGTACAGTTTTCGATTTAAAGAAGGAACAAAATAACGACTTTTATATCAAAATAATATAAAGAGATAGAAACTAATATGTACATACTGTTTTACAAATTTTCTTCATTCCATGCATTTTTGTTAGCAAAAAAAATTTTAGAAAAGCAGAACACCCTGAAGTGTGGGCGCATGTGCCTATTTCATTAGAAACATTTTTTAATAAGTTCCGAATTGTTTCAAGCTAAAACTACGGAATTCATTTCTTGGGCGAAAAACTTTCTATACAATCATGTTGTCGCGTAATATCGTTTCAGAAAAATGTTCGATATATTTTTAAAGAACTCTACTCAATACCACTTGGTTTCATCAAGATAAAAATCAACACCAACATCCAAAGACCGCTTAACATTTATCCCATTTTGTAACGTGGCAGGACCACTGTTAATCTTGGAGAAAACAGTGAATCAATGAAAGCTAACTATCAGTCGTATACAAAAAATGAATGACAAGACCACTATTTATGGAATGGTTCAAAACATGTTTCCTATGTCAACTGAAATATTTTTAACTAGAGTTAACAAGCCCCGTAAAGCTCTGTTGCTGCACCTCCATATGTGGAACAAAATACTGACTCAAACTTGATGATGTTTTTGCCACCGAACCACAACCGAACTGTACTGCTGTTTTATAGCTAATGGATCATAATCTCATTTAGAATGTAAAAGTATAATTATAAAAAGCGACTTTCGGCTTAGAACGAGTCGTAGTTAAACACCCACACTTTTTAGGCTTAGTCCTAGTCTCTCCTTGAGAGCCAAAACAAGAAATAAAACTTGGCTTTTGCCGTATTGTCGCTCGTAGACCCAAACAAACTGACGTTTCACAAGACATTGCAGCCTGAATCTTCAGAGTGGTAAATGTCACCACGCCACTGACATACTTTAAATTACAGTACAACCACTGAAAAGGAATTAATTATGTATAGAAGATAAGACAAATAGTATAAATTATAAATAATTATTTCAAAACACATTGGAATAATGAGTTGATATGATGAAATTCATATATCACACTTCTGATTTTAGAGTGATTTAAAAGTTTACATTTGATAAGAGGTATTTCAGTAAACATTTACACAATGAAAGTAAACATCAATCTGAATAAATGAAAAACAGTACCGTTTAGAAAATTATGTTAAGTACTTAAATTAGTTACCTTCTCCATTTCGATCTCTATCGAAAGTAGCACGTGATTGCAATTCACTAATATCTACAAACCCATCTTGGTTTGAATCATATTTATTAAATGTTTCTATCATTTCTGGTCGAGAGCGCTCTAACTCCTCTTCTTCTTTCTTTTTACGTTCTTCCTCTTCAATTTTCTTATAGTGCTCTAAAAATTTCCCTTCTAATTCCTCTGCTTCTTTTTTAAAACCTTCTTTTTCATTAAGTAAATACTCTGCCTCCGTCTGTTGTTTTTGCAAATCATTCAACTTTTCTTTCTTTTCTTGTTTCAATTGAATACCTATTTTATAATCATTCAAGTAAAGAAAAAAACAATTTTTTCATACAAACCTTTCTGACTAAATTCTAATCTAATTTGACTACCAATTTTTAATAACTCAGCTTGTCGTTGTCTTTCTTCCCGAGCTGTTTGCCCTAATTCAAAGCAGTTATTTGTACATTTCAAGTGCATATTTAAATATTCATCACTGCCATCACAGCAATCGCACACACCATCATTTACTCTAGAAGAATCTAAATTTAGTGGTGTATGACCAGCATTTGTGCAATAAAATATTCCATTTGGACAAGCTGAAGTGCCCGGTTCGTCACTACCGTCTAAGCAATCACAGTAATCATCATTTATCTGAGAAAAAGGTATTGTTAGACTTCCATCGAAGCACATAAAATCCTTTTCGGGGTTATATAAAGAAGCTCTCGATAATGAAACACCCCTTGGTCTAGGAACTTCAGATGTTAGTATTTGACATATAACAATTAAAATAATAAAAATATAATGATTTAAATTAATAGTTAGTAATTGTCTTCTCATTGTTAATATTTGCCGGTAGAGTTTTAAGTATAAACTGAATATAGCTAAAAGTTATAGGACACGTCGATGTAACACTGGTTGCCAACAAATACAAATTCCCTAAATTATTTGTAAGCGTGTATCCAGCGTGTACAATTTTTTTTAAAATTTACGATTACACTATATTTATATTAGTACAAAAAAGAAAAAACAAAACATTATAATTTTCAAATTATTTTGTATCAAAAAACAAGCAATTTCATTATGTTACTAATCTCACAAATCTATAACTGAACAAAAAGTAAATTATTTTTTTACTAATACAAAAAGTAAATTAATACAACTTAAACATTTGTTGAAAATATGTAGTAAAGTAATTACGATTTTCGTGAATTGTCATATTACAGTATTCGAAACTAAGAAACATTCTCAAATAATTAAAACTTCGTAAAACTTTTTGTTATTTTAAAAATTTTACACCATTCAAAATTATTTTCAACTCTGTGTATAAGTTTAAGTATTAAAATTCGCGCTTAATAAAAAAAAACTGCGCAAGCATATGATTCCGAGCAACTACGAATCAGACTACGAGTTGTGGAATTGCGCATAAAATATGCAATTGTTTTTGATTTTTGTGTCTTGCTGTTTCAATTGATTAATTACTGACGTTTGTTATAATAATACAATATTTTTAATTTTTTTAGTCATATATTAGTATGATATAAAAATAAAGTTATGGCAGACTATAGAGTTGTAACCTCTGACTTTGTGAACCTCCACATTAGTACTTCTAATGATGAGTCGTCGTTTAATGAAAAACGTTTTCCCAAAGACATTACCATATCCGAATTAAAGGTAAATTATAAACACGTTACAAACAGAATGTGAATGTAATTTTTAATGTAGGCTAAGCTAGAACTTATCACCGGAGGAAATTGTACCACTATGCAAGTGGAAGCTTATGACAAAGAGGATAAACTAGTATGCTACTTGTCCGATGAAAATGCTCTGCTCGGTTCATACCCTCTTGACAACGGCATGAGACTGCATGTCATAGATAAGTTTTGTGTTAGAAATGAATTAGATTTCGAAAATGTTGAAAAGTACGAAATGGCACCTGAGATGTATGCACAGCGTACAGATACTGTTAGAGCATTTCTTCTTAAAAATAAATTAGGTAATTCAATTAAATTTCTTAATATGTATAATTTCTATGAAAATTGGGTGTGTCAAGGTAAGATCGGTGGGTGTATAACCTCTGGTACCTCATTATGCAAATGTTTCACTTAGGCACAACATTTTCATGGAAAGCAAGCACTAAATAGGATTTCTATTAATCATATTACAAATTAAAATACTAATTTTGAACTTTACATACGTTTTAACATAAAAACGTGTTTCATATTGAAGCTATTCTAACTTAGATTTTTATTATAAAAAAGGATTTATGCTATTATGGTTGGAAACTTAATATAATACTTTTGAATTTGTAATAATAAGTACACACAATTTTCGTATGTATAATACACAATACCTTTTGTTACATGTAATTTGGCAGAAGCTTGTGTTGTAACAAATTATGTGTAGATTTCAGGTTTTCACGGGTTGCATTTATATTACAATTTTCCATTCTCGATAATTCCCATGTTGTACCATTTTTGGACGTTTTAATTGTTTCAAATGGAGATGGTTTATTATCACATACAGTTTATCGAAAATCTACTCATACAGATAGATATTTATATGAATTGTCTCAGCATCACTCTTCTCAGAAATTATCAGTATTGAATTCTTTAGTGTACAGAGCTGTTTCCTTAATTCAACCCCAAAGACTTCAAAAAGAGGTAAATTATCTAATCAAAATGTTAGTCGCAAACAATTACAATAGAAAAAGTATTAAACAATCTATTACAAAGTTTACATCTGCAAAACCAAGAGTAACAGCGGAATCTATGTTTCTACCGGTGTCTTGTTTAAACACAACATTATTACACGTTTTTCTACTCTTCCTAAATTGGGTCAACTCTTAAATCTGGTGACGGACGTTACTCCTTTTCAATCTGACTGTGTTTATAGCATTTCTTGCTTCTGTGGTAGTGCATACATAGGAGACATGGGTAGAAGCGTAGGAATTCATATTAAGGAGCATCAAAGATGTCGTCTTAAACAATCTCAGACAACGGTGGCGGAACACGTGCTAGAAACAGGCCATCAAATTTTGGCTGTTTCTAGGGATATGATAATTAGGGAATTAATTAAATTCCTTTTAACCGAGATTCTGGTTTTCCTTTGCCGGAGATTTGGAAACCAGTTTTATCGATCGGAGGCCGTTCTATAAAAGGTCAGCTTGTGTGATAACGACAACACGGGAATTATCCAGAATGGAAACATGTAATACAATTATGTGTGTTATGAACAGTGTTGTAAATAGATAATTGAAAATTATATAGATATAGATAAATTTTTTTCTTTCAAAAATTATCTAGTATTAGATAATAGATAAACTATTCAAACTTTATATAGATAATAGATGAAATAGTTTAGGTAGTAATAACGGTAGATGGAGTTCATTTGAAGAACTACTATGAAATGCGGGAAATTACTTTAGGAAAATATACATATTGTAATTGGAACTTTACAGCACACTGGATTTTTTATAAATATTATTTAAATAAAAAATTATATATATACAGATACCTACAAATAATTTATATATTTTTTGATTGTATCTAGATACATATAAATAGATAAAAAAATATGAATCTAGATTAATTTATCTATATGAATTTATATAGATAATTTACAACACTGGTTATGAATATATCTACTAGTCATAATCGTTTACAATCTTTTTCTGTGCACTGTGCTGCAATTCTCTACTATTACAATCTTTTAAATGTCCTCATCTTCGTCTATTCACTGTCCTACTTGTCTCTTGATATCGCTTTTCTTATATCGTCTCTGGTAGTCTATTCTATTGTCGTGTGGTTCACGCTTCGTCTAGCACAACTCCATTTTAGCCTCATTTTTGCTTCCTGTCTTCAAATTATTTCATCATTTTTAACCACATTTTAAATGCGAGTAAGCATATTAAAACTTGGTTTTTAAAATATATGATTAGTCGGGCGCAGTGATTCAACACGGCTGTTCAGTAAGCGGTCGGTTCTCAGTTGGATATTAGGTACATATTTTTCACACCTTTCCCACACGGACCTACACTCAGACCTCAGTCTAAGAGATTTTGTTTACGCTTTAAATTAGATTTGCCATCCCATATTTGTTATGGTGTCCCTCTTATACTTGTTATCACTACTTTGACTTCAAATTTTTGCTTCATATGTCTGTCATTCTTTGTGAATGATACTCGCTTAGTATTTTTTTTCAATGTTTTTTGTAATCTAGAATATTTCATTTTGTCTGCTTGTATTTCTTGTGTTTTTCTTTAATCTGTTAATTTTGTTTTATTTATTAATTTTACTATATCATAATTCACGAAGCTACAAATCGCGTGATAAGTGCAAGAATATTGTATTCTTGTCTGACAATTGTTTTGAATATTGAACCGCTTCAAAAGTCTAGTTTAAAATAAATTTATCATTATACGCCTATCGTCGTGCGTTTTTTGTTATCATACTGAAACGATCTGTCTTTTTTTAGTAAGTAATGTAATCAACGTTCAACAACGGGCAGCTTGTATTGAACACCTGTTTTTCTACATGAGTATTTTAAGGAACAAAATATTTAGTAGCGTCAGTGCCTAGACAAATCCAGGAACACATCAATAATAAAAGGGGTCATAATAAATAAATAAAATAGCTTTTATTCACTGACATAACTTAACCTAAAGAATGCCCGCCGACATTAGCACCTGCACAGAAGGCTGTCTACTGACAAAAACCTCTTCCAGATGAGCTCATTTTTCTTATTTGGTTGTACTTCGCCAACCCTTGGGTATGTCGTCTTCCCAACGTTTTGTCTGTCATTCTCTTCTACGTTTTCCATCCTGGGGGTATCGCTCCGTGATATGATATCTATTGTAGATCTGACCATCTACATTTGAGAGTTATGACTAAAGAGCGGAAGTTGTGGCATTTACAATTTTTCAGCAATTTTCAACAATAATGCAAATTTACTTGCAATTTAATAAAAAAAATTTAATTACAAGTAAATTCTATATTTACACGTATTTTAACTGGAAGTTTTTCCCCGGGTTTCTTAGTAACAACTGTGATAAATAGCACAATGCTGGACTTCCATTGTAAATATTTTTTAAAAATAAATGAATATAGAGTACACACTACGTTTCGATTGCTAGAGTATCTGTAATCGTCATCAGGTGAATACTACTGGTTCTTAACAATAAATTAATATACACTATGTTTCGATTGCAGATACTCTAGCAATCGAAACGTAGTGTAAATTCGTTTATTTTTCAAACATAAATAAAGACAATGAAAGTCCAAAATTGTTATGTTTTATTAAATGCATCATTATCTACCTCATTTAAACGAACGGTGATAATATCACCTTACCTTAAAGTTTTGTTATGCTTTTAATGCGTGTTACCATATCATAACTTACAAATGAGATATTATGTTAATTACCGACATTTGTATTGTTTTCAATTCTATAATGTTTTTGTTAGTTTTGAGACGTGTTACACTATAGCTAAGTTACTGCATTAGTTTCAAGTAAACTAAATACGTAAATTAAAACGTATAGATCTAACAGTGAAATTTATGTATATTTTATAAATGTTAATATTAGCCTATATTGAATGAACTAGTGGTGGGAATTGTAGTTCTTTTTTATGAAATAGTTTACCAGGTCTCGTTAAGCAAACTGAATTAGTACAATGTACAAAGTTTGTGGTGCAGATTTGCTTTTATCTCTAGTATTTAGTTCCGTATTTCAATCAAAGCCAACGTGCGGTGCATCGGTGTGCGTTATTTAATAGTATCCATTACGCAAGATACAAAAAATTCAGATTAAATACAATAATCATCGTCATCAAAGTAACGAATATAAAAATGATTAATCAACACAAATACTTTGGAGTGTGAGCTTGCAGTCAGTGCAGACTAGAAGAGAAAAGTATTGACGTTATCAAACGTGTAAGATAACTAATACAAAATTCGCAAGGAACAAATGTATTAAAGTTCTAGTTCACTCTATTTTAGAGAACTAGTACATTTAGTTCACTGATGAGACCAGTATAATTGAACTAGTTCGTTCACAAACTACACTGAGCACAACCATGAATCACAACCTCATACGATTATGGTTTATATAGCACATGAATAAAATACTTTACAATAAGCATTTTACAATTAGCCTCACTCAATACCATCAAATTGTGAATCCTTTTTAACTGTCCGTAGTGATAATATGTATGTTTTTGTTTTGTGCGCTACCCTTGCAATATCTATCAAAGTTGTTAATTTTTTCACGCCTCCTTTATATTATCTAATATTGGAAAATTTTTCATTTCAAGAATCTTAACCATAATCATTTTGAAATTATTTGATTCGTACAACACATTCATAGTTACACTTTGCAATTATTTGAAAAACAAAATTTGTAAAGCATGTGTGTTTTAGGGCAGTACAATGAAGAATATGCGAAGAAGAAACAACAAGAACAGGAAGAAGAAGAGAAACACTTCGATTCAATTATTGTAGGGTCACGCTGTAAAGTTACAGTATTAAATCAACCAACAAAATTAGGTGTAGTTCTTTATAAGGGTCCAGTAGAACAGCTGTCGGGCCAATGGGTTGGAGTTAAGTATGATGAACCATTAGGCAAACATGACGGAACGTACGATATTAATTAATTTACGTATTAAAACGACTATATTACATTTTTTCAGATTTAAAGGAAAACAGTACTTTAAATGCCCACCAAAGTATGGTTCGTTTGTAAAACCGAGCTATGTGACAACTGGGGATTTTCCTGAAGAAATCTTTGATTTTGAAGAAGAAGAAATATAAACTTTAATTATTTTTCTTTATTTAATAATTAAAATAGATTATTGAACATATAAACTGTATTAACAAATTTTTAACTTATTCTGAATTTAGTAAAGTAATTCTTTTTAGTACTTCCTTCTTTTGAGAATATCTGGTTTCCAATTAATTGGGTGTGACTCTTCTGTTGCTGTGTCGTCTTCTTTGTATATTTTTATTGTTTTATCAGCTTCTGTTGTGATTAATCGAGATCCAGAGTGATCAAATGTCATTGAAAATATGCCAGCTTCGCTATCCATGGAACCTGGTTGAACTGGCGCCTAAAAACGAAGATTAAGTTACCTTTATTTTAGAATGTTTTAAATTACCTGTAATCTTTGGAAATTGTATCCAGTTCTCCAGTCCCAAAAGAATAGTGTACCATTGTCACCACCAGAAACTAAGGCACCTTCTGGATTTACTGCTAAACAATTTACAATAGCATTGTGACCCGATAAGTTTTGAATAAATTTTCCATCTGGACATTTCCATTGTTTTATATTGTCAGGTGATCCAGAAGCAAACATATTTAAGGTTGGATGAAAAATTAAACTCCTAACACTTTTTTTATGATTTGTCAATGAGCAAATTGATTTTCCAGCTGCTAAGTCCCATAGTCGAATTGTAGTATCATGAGATCCAGTTATTATTTGTGGTTCTGAAGCTTGACATATAACACTAGCAACAGTATGTGTATGTCCTTGAAATGTGTGCACATTTGCTTTAGTACGCATATCCCAAATACGTGCTGTAGAATCCCTTCCTGCTGTGACTAAAACATCTATTGATGGATGAAGCGCTAAAGTATACACAGCAGAAAGGTGTCCATGATAATGTCGAATTACTTTGTTGTATTCTAGATCCCAACATTTTACTTGTCTATCTTCACCACAACTAAACAAATACGGATGTCTACTACTCACTGCAAGTCCTCTTACAGTGCTTACATGACCTGTTAATGATACTTTTAATTGTCCACTAGCCAGATCCCATATTTTGATTATTCGGTCTGCAGATCCTGTTGCAAACCACTAAAAACAAAATGGTAATTGAATATAATTTTCATTGATATTGCAATAACGCTCAATCATTTGTATGTGATATATAAAATTGTATTATTGCTGTGGCTACCAAAACTCATTTACCATTCATGAGACACACTTCTGAGTTGTATATAATAATTAAACAATGAGGTATTTTTTTAGGTTATTGACTAAATGACTTCAGGGAGAAGCCACCACTACAATTGCAATATGTAAAATATTAACAAATCCTATAACTAAACCAACATTTTAATTAATTCAGATTATTAAATATATACTGTATTCAATAATTGAGATATAAAAAACAGTTATTTATCAAACACAAGACTCGAAGTATTAAGAGTGATGTTACAGATTGTAATAGAAGTTGGTTGGTGGCACTTATTACATCTACTTTGGGTTAAATTCAATAAAAATTACCTCATTTCCAGGTTCCACTGTAACACATCTAACCCATCCTAAATGTCCAGCAATAACTCGGTACAATTTCCAAGGTGCATGCCATTTTGGTTTAGGCATAGCAGGTGCTTTTCGTATTAGGTTTGTAATTTGGTTAGGTGGATTTATTATAGTACGTTGTATTAAGCTATTATCAGTAAAAGGAACTACTGCAAGATCACTACTTGGTTGATTATCATTTTCACCAAGAAACGCAGTTCCTGGAGGAGGTGGATTCGGTCCGCTTTCTATTACTTGTAACTGTTTCATTGCTTGCATTTTTTTCACATCGTCAAATACTAAACCATAATTATCCCTAGCCTTAACAGTTTTCCTTACGTTTTCTCTATAAATCTAAATGTTAATCTTAATAAACAATTATAAATGTCCTTACGCTAAATCATCTACTGATGGTAGTAGGCCCTGGTTGGCTAAAAACATGTCATGAGATCTTTTTAAAGATCTAAACACTAAAGTGTGTACCGAATGTCTTTGAACTTCTTCCAGCATTTTAATAAACTAATTTAAAACTATTTAGTTTACTTTTCTAGGTTATATTGTTATACTCAAAACTCAAACAACTACGCACAGTGTTGCCAATGTCAGTACATTCGTACCACAGCCACTACCTGTGTTCATACTGAAATAAGTAATGGTCTAAGGAAATAAGTAGTTATCTCAGTTATGTTGTGCTTTTGTGCTTAAAAAAATACGCTAATACCTTTTTTATAATTAACCATATTCAGGCGTTTTTTTGGACTTCAGGTTCAACATTTTTAGGTTGGTGAAACTGATGAATTTTAAATCGCCCTCAAAAAATAAGAACTTCTATTGGATTGTACTATTGGTTGTCGACAACGACCTCTCTGGTTGATGACGCATAATGAATTGCAGTGATCTGTCAAATCGGGTTAGTAGCAACAATAAACTTATGATAACAACCAAATATTTTTGTCCATATTTATCCAATAACGCCAAATCGGCGTCATATTGAACTCGGTTTGACAGATCACTTGAACGCCTTGTCTGAACAGCCAATGGGAATTCTTATTTTTTTAGAGTAATTTAAAATGTAGCAGTTTGACCAACCCAAAAACGTTAAACCTGAAGTCCAAAAATTCGCCTGAATATGGTCAATTACAGTACGTTTTTGGTTTTCACTCTTCAGACAATTACTATTTTTTGTTTAAACTGTGAAGAAATTTAATGATTATCAATTAATTAAGGTTGGCAATGTTACTTGCGAATTAAGTGTTACAGATTTGGTGGTATAGCGAGTTTTCCCAAAGTTTTCCGAATGTTATTCGCAAAAACATTCTGTAGGACCTAAATTCAAATTTTGAATTTAGCGCCAATAATTGTTAAATTGTGTTAAGTTGGTAGGAAGTGTAGATGTCCGGAAATGTCGTTATGTTATGATCATCGACCTGCAACAACGGAAAGCTATGCTTCCCTCTGGACGAGTAATGGCAGGCTGCAAAGTGTACACAACATTGTAAGAGATAGAAATAGTATTTGTCAACTGTTTGTCAACAAACGGTACGCACTACTTGTCCAACGACAATTGTATTTGTTTACTTTTACATATTCCTACTTCAAGCTAAATATACATTGTATTTATATTTCATGTTTAAAGTTTGATTCAACTCATTTTACTATCTACGTACTTCAAATAATGCTGCTAGAACCGATTCTAAAATTTGAGGTTATAAGTATGTCAACATAAATTGACAAGTAGTGCGTACCATAACAATAAACAAATGTACTTCCTTTTTTAAATGTTTGAGACAAACAAACACATTGCAAAAGTATACAGATTACTCGTCCAGAGGGAAGCGTAGCTTTCCGATGCTGCCAGGTCGATGGTTATGATGCAATGTAGTTGTAGTTTTATAGGTTTTATTAACAGAATATACAATTACTTATAATTAACGAGAACCAAAGAACTATAAATATTAAAACTACTTAACAAAAATTAGAACTCGTTAGTTCCCTCGGTAGCTTTTGGCGGGTTGTTACGGACCAGTGCTGCCAATCTTAAAAATTCAAATTTCACGTTTTTCAATTCAAAAATTCCCGCTTTGTTCCGCCACTTGAAAAATGCTATATAAGTATCAATTTTGATAAATGTATAGAATCACAAGAAACTACTTGAATTTATTATTTATTAATATAAAATACAAATAATTGTTATAAGAAGGTAGGTATATACATATACATACATAAATACATACATACATAAATAATTTTTTTTCAGTCCAAATATTGTTGCATAGCATACGCTTATCAGGCTTAAATTCTACAATGTTTGGTATTCCTTCTTTAGTGGCTATAATAGCTTTAATGGTGTCAGTATTTAAACTGTTCCCTATGGTCAGTTTTAATGTTTTTTAATTCACTAAATATTCGTTCAACCGAAGCATTAGAAAATGGTAGAATTAATAAGAAGGTGATAATTTTCTTTAAATTTTCGAATAGTCCAGCACCAGCAGCGTTTTTTAAAGAGAATATTTGGTTCCAATACTTTTCAACATTACAAGATAAATCAATATTCAAATCGTTATGATTTAATAGTGCATGCTTTTTCCACTCATTGTCTAGTGCTTGCGCATCAACAAAGTCATTTAAAACAGGAAATCGTTCCAATACAATTATTAAAGAGTTTGTTTTAAATGAATATGCAAAATTTGGTTCTACAATGTCAATTATTTCAAATAATTTATCTGAAAAATCAAAACGATTCTTTATATCAGAAACTAGCTCCACATAAAAGTTTAAACAACTTTGAAGAAATTTTTCTATATCAGCTTGAGCTATATTGGGCTCTTTCTTTAGAGTCGTAAAACTTTCTGATGCTTGATACTTTTTCTAGAACTACAACATTTGTTCGATTAGTATGGTCTAATTTAAATACATTAGTCTCTTTTCAAATGCAGACAATTTTAAAAAAATTATTGCAAAATGTTCTTAAAAGATTCGCAACTTCTGACTTTAACTTATGTAATAAAGGCATTTCTGATTGAAACATTAAGTTAAAATCATTTACTATTCCTAATGTATAAGATACAAACTCTAAGTATATTTTAGTAAAATGATTTTCCATGGTTTTTGACATTTCCTCATTGGTTATGGAAGGATCTGAAAAAACCAATTCTCTCAAATAAGCTTTGAGTGGGTCATACTGCTCTAGAACGCAATCAGTACATTGTTTCAAACCACCTTGTTGTAGCACGAGATAAAATTTTATGTATGTCGGTTTTAAAAAATAATTGAAATTCTCTAAATTTTTCCTGTCTCAAAAAACTTCGATTAAAATGCGACCCTAAATTTCTGAGCAGATCTTCTACTGAACGTGGAAGCTTTAAACACGCTTTACAAGCACTTAAATGGATCATGTGACAAGAACATTTGATAGAAATAATATTAGGAAATTCTGATTTTAACAGAGAAAAAACTGAGTGATGTTGTCCAACCATTACATTTGTTGTATCAGAAGAAAACCCAACAAAATTAGAAAAAGGAAGTTTATTTGATGTGATTACTGTTTTTAAAGTATTATTTTATTTATTAAGCCAAATCGTGTTTGCCTTGAAATTTGCTTAAAGTTGTAGTTGACTTACTCAACCAATTTTTAAAATCAGGAATCGCCAACCATGAGTCGGAAAATTTATTCAGCCGTTGTCTAAGTATTTTTCTCTTTTTTGGTTGAGAGGCGTCCAATGTTACATCCATAGACTAAAAGTACTTTAGTTGTTTTATTATTTCGGATTTTTACATAACAACTTACCAATGTTTCATCATCAGATTCATATTCATTCTCCTTCTCACTGTTACATTCTCTGCTATTACATTCTGATTTATCTAAATGGTCCTTGTCTCTAGTATCAGATTCCTTAGAAGTACCACACTGTTTTAAAAATATTAAGTATTACAATTTCATAAAGCATTCTAAAGCAGTAACAAATTATTTAGGTGTTTACCTTAATAAGCCAATTCTCCATTATAAAAATATATTATGTATTATGTACATATGCTCCGCGCACTACAAGAACAGTTATATCTAAAACTGCAAACAAAACAAATTACTTATCATTGCAAATTATTTTCCATACCACCAGCTTAGCTGTACATGCGCACAACCTCGTACAACCACCAATTAACCACCAAATTAATTGTGGCTCGTTTTCGTTAATTCATTATTAATTTTTTTAAAGGCACATTCAGAATGTAAACTAATAATGAATTTACAGAACACTACTTAACCATTGACTTTACTAAAGTATCCCAATATTTCCCGCATATTGATTATTCCCGTACAAATTCCGATTCATTGCAAAATTCCCAGTTTTTGGGAAAATTCCCGCCTATTGGCAGCACTGTTACGGACTGCCGATTTTTCACTTCCGTATGCTACTACAGCTTCTGTTTACCGTAACGCCAACGCAGTCGCCACATCACCCCCTTTCCAGTGAAACACTTTCATTTTTCAAAAAGCGTAAAGGTTGACGAACTTGTCTACCTGAACGTGTTTGTTTTGCAGATATTTTCGCAAATACAGTTGTTTCTGACGGCGGTAATGGTTGAAGTTCTAATCCTGTAGCGTTATCGTTACTAACAGTAGGTGGTGTCGCTTCATCAGGCTCTGCAATAAACGCTGGTTTTACGCGATCGATGCTTACGTTAACGCTGCTGTTACGAATTTGAATTTTAAAAATTTTGTTTGTCCGCGAAATAACTTTATAGGGTCCAGTATATGGTCTTTGCAATGGCTGTCGTACTGAGTCGTCGCGTAAAAAAACGTATGTGCACGTAGAAAGTGTAGGATGAATAAAAATTTTTGGTACCACATGATGTTTTGTTGACATAGGACGCAATGCTTGCATTTGTTCTTGCAGTTTGCCGACAAATGATGTTGGGTCGACATTCGTTTTTGTGTTGACAAAAAATTCACCAGGAAGCCGTAATTGTGTGCCGTATAACAATTCTGCTGCTGTGCATTGCATATCTTCTTTAAAAGCGCTTCGTAACCCTAACAGTACCATGGGCAAAGCTTCTACCCAGTTTTTCGTATTGTGGCACATTAAGGCAGCTTTTAAAGATCGATGCCAACGTTCTACTATCCATTGCTCTGCGGTCTATACGCTGTAGTGCGATTCCTTTGAATACCCAAATTTGTTAGAGCTTGCATTAATTTCGCTTCGAACTGTCTACCTTGATCCGTTGTTATTGTATGGGGACATCCATAGCGCGCAATCCATTCTTTAACGAACGTTTCTGCTACTGTTTCAGCGGTTATTTCCGAAATTGGAATTGCTTCTGGCCATTTTGTAAAACGATCAATTAATGTCAAGCAGTAACGGTAGTTTTGTACAATGGGAAGAGGTCCTATAATATCTATATGTACATGCTGTAATCTCTGCTCAGGAAATGGAAATGCTTGAAGTGGGCTCTTCGTATGGCGATGCACTTTTGATTTTTGGCAATCAAGACAGTTACGCGTCCATAATAAAATGTCTTTGTTCATGTTAAACCACACAAACCGGTCACGAATTAATCTGCTCGTTGTACGTCCACTGGGATGCGATTTGTCATGAAACATCTTGAAAATTCGATTCCGTAACGATTTAGGTACGTACGGTCGAATTTTTGAATGAGAAGTATCACATAAGACAGGTGTTGCTTCACCAATAAAGGAAAATTTTTCTAATTTTAACGATGTGTTGTCTAAATTCTTGAGCTCTTCGTCCTTGTTTTGTTCTTGCGCAAATTCTTCTGTTGCAATAATGGTAGGAATGGTTATTTCCTCTACGCGTGATAACGCATCGGCTATAACGTTATTATCACCCGCAATGTGTAATAACGTTGTTGAAAATTGACCAATTAAATCTAAATGACGAAGTTGACGTGGTGTTGCTTTCTCTGATTTTTGATGAAAAGCGTAAATGAGCGGTTTATGATCCGTTAGTATGACCAATTCTCTTCCTTCGATTAAGTAACGAAAGTACTTAATAGCTTCATAAATGGCAAGTAGTTCTCTATCGTAAGCGCTGTATTTTTGTTGCGAAGTACTTAACTTCTTTGAAAAGAATCCTAACGGTTGCCATAAGCCGTTTATACCTTTTTGCTGCAATACCGCGCCGACCGCTTTGTCCGAAGCATCCGTTGTTAGCGACAAGCGGGTATTTTCCGCTGGATAACATAAAAGGGTTGCGTCTGACAGCTTCTTTTTACATTCCTCAAATGCAAATTCTGCTTCTTCTGTCCAAATAATTTCTCGTTTGTCGTTCTTTTTACTGTTCTTGAGATATTGATGTAAAGGGGCTTGTGATTGGGCAGCATTCTTTATAAATCGACGGTAAAAATTAATTATTCCCAAAAATTGTCGTAAATTTTTAATGGTTTTTGGTTTTGTAAAGTTAACAATGGCTTCAACTCGTTGAGGTAGCGGTTTAATTCCACCGCGAGACAAGAGATAACCCAAGTATTCGATTTCTTGCACACCTAATTCACATTTGGAGGGATTGATAGAAATTCCGTATTCGCGTAAACGGTTAAACAGCGTACGTAGATGTATTTCGTGCTCTTCAAAACTTTTAGATGCAATTAATATGTCGTCAATATAACAATGACAAAAGTTAAGTCCTTGAAGAACCGTGTTCATAAAACGTTGAAACGTTTGTGCTGCGTTACACAATCCAAAAGTCATATATTTAAATTCAAATAATCCAAATGGTGTAATTACAGCTGACTTTGGAATATCTTCTTCCGCGATAGGAATATGATGATATGCCCGTACGAGATCAATTTTAGAAAACACTTGTTTTTCGTGTAATATGTACGAAAAATCTTGGATGTGCGGGATAGGGTATTTGTCGGATTCAGTCACAGAATTCAATCTTCGGTAATCGCCACATGGACGCCAGCTACCTGCTTCCTTTTTAGGCACCAAATGTAACGGACTTGCCCATGGACTGCTTGAAGGTCTGCAAATCCCGTGTTCAACTAAGTAATCGAATTCTGTTTTAGCAATTTTTAATTTTTCTGGTGGTAAGCGACGAGCTTTTTGAGCTATTGGAGGGCCCTTTGTTATGATGTGATGTTGGATTTTGTGTTGAACTTGTATTCCGTTGCTACCTGTTGTTAGAATTTCTGGAAATTCTGCTAATAACGATCGGTATTTGGAATCTTTGTTTATGACAAATACTGTATCTTGAGGGGATTTCAATACTTGCGCAATGATTGATAGTTTTGTAATACCATCGATAAGGCGGCGATTTTGTAAATCCACCAACAGTCCATGACGTCTTAAAAAATCAGCTCCGATAATAGGACGAGCAACCTTAGCAATACAAAAGTGCCATTTGTAAGGTCTTCTGAGGCCCAAGTTTAAGCATAGTAACTTTTCGCCATAGGTATCGATAACTGTACCGTTTGCTGCGTAAAGTTTGTATGCCGTCGGAGTAGGTCGTGCGCCTAAAGTAGCAGGTATAACTGACACATCAGCACCTGTGTCAATTAAAAAACGAATTTTAGTATTTTTATCTGTAACAAAAAGACGGTTTTGTTGGTCATTTCCGTCGATGACCGCCTCCAGCAGCGACGGGTGTATTAGTTTTCCGAATCTTCGTATTTACAAGGTTTGGTGCATTTATGCGCCTTGTTGCGAAATCTTCGGTGATAGTAGCAAATGCCCTCTACAGACGGAGATCTGTGGCGGGAGTGAGAACGACGGCGTTGCTTTCGTTCGTAGGAATGCTTTTCATGCAACATTGATTCCATAAGCTTAGTTAATGTTGTTACCTGTGCTTGCAAGGCAGCAATGGAACTTAGCATTTCCGATGATTGAGATGCGCGCGCCGATGTGAACGATACCGATGGATCAACTTTTGCTACCGGATGGCATGCTTGAATGCACTGCAGCTATCGTTGGAAATGTAGGCGACTGTACTTCGTTAATTTTATCCGCTACGTCAGCCATCTTATCTAACTCTAAGGTATCACTTACAGTAAGTATTGCCTGAACGGACGCTGGCATTCGCTGTAGCCATAGCGTTTTTAATACTTTTTCGTCGAATCTTGTTCCTGCTAATAATTTCATTTCCCGCAATAATTGTGATGGGGTTTTATCACCGAGTTCAATTTCAGTTAGCACTTTTCTTAATTGTCTATCTTCAGAGTCCGAAAAACGTAAAATAATTTGTTTTTTTAATGTGTCATATTTGTCTTTCACGGGTGGCGTTGCTATAATGTCCGACACTTCTTGCAGAACCGCACTATCTAACGCACTAATAACCGTATAGTATTTAGACGTATCCGCCCGTATTTTATAAGTTTCGAACTGAGCTTCTACTTGCGCAAACCATATAATTGGATTTTTATACCAAAATGGCGGTAAGCGTATCTGCCTCACTTCCTCTACGTGCTGAATTGGTGTAGCGTGGGTATCTGAAGATTCTTCTGTGTTCATTTTTCTTCGGGGTCACCAATGTAGTTTTATAGGTTTTATTAACAGAATATACAATTACTTATAATTAACGAGAACCAAAGAACTATAAATATTAAAACTACTTAACAAAAATTAGAACTCGTTAGTTCCCTCGGTAGCTTTTGGCGGGTTGTTACGGACTGCCGATTTTTCACTTCCGTATGCTACTACAGCTTCTGTTTACCGTAACGCCGACGCAGTCGCCACATAGTTATGAAGCATGGTAAAGCAACGTTAATTACTGTAGTTAAAATAAATATATCTACAGGATATTTTGCCAATCTTATTGAAGAAGCTCCCTATAATTCATAATATGTTCATAACGTTTTCACAGAGTTTTATATGCGATATAAAGCTATCACCAATTCACCATCACTTCGTCATCCACCTGTGTTAAAAATGTTATTTTGTGTAGGATTTGTTTTTTTTTTAACATAATGTAATCATAATGCAAGAAATATATTATCTAAACAATAACAGTGCTTTTTATTGTTTATTTAACACGAATGTCTATTTTTTTAATGTAGTGCATAGAATTAAGCAGCTTTGATTTTTCTCGCTGAAATTTATCATTATATTTGGTCAAAATATTTGGGAGTGCGAACGTTTAACAGTTGGGCTGAAAAGTTCGTAGGCTAACGTAGAAATTTTTTTTTATACAATTATATTTTATTATTCAGTTGCCTTCAAGGGCGATACAACGATTATAGCGGTCATACAATTTTTCGATTCCACTTTTATAGTAGGATTTATCTTTAGCTTCAAAATACGCCTCAGTTTCGGCGATTACTTCTTCATCGGCTCTGAATTTCTTTCTAGCGAGCATTCTTTTGAGGTCTGAGAACAGGAAAAAGTCGCTGGGGGCCAGATCAGGTGAATACGGTGGATGCGAAAGCAATTCGCAGCCTAATTCATACAATTTTGCGATCGTTTTCATTGACTCATGACACGGTGCATTGTCCTGATGAAAAAAGACTTTCTTCTTCTTCAAATGGGGCCGTTTTTCAACGATTTCGTCCTTCAAACGCTCGAATAACGCGCTATGCGATAGTCGCCGTTGATGGTTTTTCCCTTTTCAAGGTAGTCGATGAATATTACACCATGCGCATCCCAAAATACTGATGCCATAACCTTGCCAGCTGATTTGCGTCTTTCCACGCTTTGGAGTTGGTTCATCCCGTGCAGTTCACTCGGCTGACTGTCGATTGGACTCCGGTGTGAAATGATGGAGCCATGTTTCGTGCATTGTCACATATCGACGCATAAATTTGGATTTATTACGATTTAACAGGTTCAAACACACCTCAGAATCATAAATTCGCTGTTGCTTTTGGTCAATTGTGAGCTCTCGCGGCACCCACTTTGCACAGAGCTTTCGGCTTTCGCATACCCAAATATTCATTCACGATATGTCCAACACGTTCCTTTGATATCTTTAGACTCTCAGCTATCTCAATATACTTCACTTTACGGTCATCCAAAATTATATTCTCGACTTTTTTGATGTTTTCGTCGGTAACAGCCTCTTTGGGGCGTCCACTGCGTGCATCGTCCTCAGTGCTCATTTCGCCTCTTTTAAACTTAGCGAACCACTTGTCAACGGTTAATTTTCCTGGTATAGAGTCCGAGTAATGTTTATCAAGCCAAGCCATTTTTTCAACAGTGTTTTTTTCGCTAAGAAGCAATGCTTTATTAACACACGAAATTCCTTTTTATCCATTGTTATGAAACTATCTAAAGTTGCTTCAGTCAAAATTCGATATCTCACAAACTAATACTCCGACAGCTGTCAAATTTATACACGTGTTTTTTGAAGGTTAGGGCTAACTAAAAATCATATGTATTTAGTACTTGTAGCGCCATCTATGTGTCAGCCTACGAACTTTTCAGCCCGCCTGTTATAATTTAATAATTATTGTTATTTATCTTTGATACTCTGCATAAATACTCTGATCCAATTACTTTTACGACACACGATGAATGTATTTATCAACAACCCTGTACATAACTACATAAAGGAGTGAACTTTCCCTCGCCTTCCCTTGAAACAACCGAATGCTCTGAATCTGACGTGATCTGACATGAAGTTGTCTTCAAATCCTGTATAAAAACTGTTAAGAGGTCTGTGAATTAAAACATTGTTTAAGTATGATTTCATTACACAGTTTAAATTTTAGCAATAAATTATTAAAAGTACTTAACATGTCTGCAAAAACTGCCTTAGAAATTGTTAAGCGAAACGCTGCTCAAGCTGAAAAAACAATTACAGAACTAAAAAATGAGGTTATATTAAATTATATTTATTTTTAAGCCTTTTAAACTTTTACTTTTATATAGCTGGAAGAATTATCAACTACATACAATAATTTGAGGTATCAACAACTACAAAACGAAAATAAACAACTTTCGTTAGCTGTAGAAGCAGCTAAAAATCATCTAATAGGTTTGGAAGTAAAGAACGGTGTAAAACAGATAGGCATCGCCTTGAATGGGTCGAAGAATTTTCATACCACCACACAAGAAAATAAGCAAGGGAATAATATAGAAATCCAAAAAGCTGATAAGAAAAAAATCAATAAAAAGAAAAACGTTGAACCTAGCGAAAAAAAACCTATTGATGATAAGCCCGACATAGTTGATGTAGGACGGTTAGATTTGCGCATAGCTAAAATAGAGCATGTAGAAAAACATCCTGATGCAGATACATTATATGTTTTAAAGATTAATTGTGGGGAAGATAAACCGAGAACAGTTTGTTCAGGGCTTGTTAAATTCATACCTATAGAGGAACTAAGGAATATTAATGTACTTTTACTTTGTAATTTAAAACCAGCAAAGGTATGTATATGACTGCTTTACTTTATTATGAGTTTGTATGGGCAATTTATATTACAATGTATTTATTTTATTAATTTGTTGACATCATTAATTCATCTATTAACAAATTGGCAAATATACATATTGATTTTTATTAATTTTAAAACACGAATTACGGATCTATCAATTAAACTAATTTATATGCAAGTAGGTGGACTGGGAGTCTGCAATATCTATCGTATAAATATTTTGCTTATGAATCCAAACCAATCTTAGCACAGATTTCACAAAAATAATCTATTACATTCTTGATCATTGTTTTTATTTTTATGTCAGTATACCATTTTCATTGCACTTGGATTTAAAGATCATGTTCGTTTTCTTAAAAGGATCAATTCGATCCGTGTTTAAACCTCACTTCAAATTTAAAATGAGTATTCTAACTTAACTAAACGTAACCTTGAAGCAGTGTCCTTTTGTTGTTTTCGTGATCATGATCAAAAGTATTACGATCCCAACGTGTAGTTCAAATTGAACGAATAGAGAATTATCGAGTTGTGTGCAAAAGAAAGAACCTATTGAGTTAGTTTGTATACTTTAATTTCCTTGTAATTTCATCCGTATTACTAATACTTATACGATCAATGGAAAAACTTTGAAACTAACTCGTTTGTTAATTGGCGATAAATAATCCCGAAAATGTTAAAGTGTTCGCTCGTTCCACTCGCTTACGGTCCTAAAATGTCCAGATTATGAATCGCTGTCATTAACAACCTTGTTCGTTAATAGTAATTTATTTCATTACTAGAAATTCATTCATTGGTTCAAACTTGATCGTTAATACGGGTCATTAGCGATCTATTTCTGATACATATATTAACAGACGATCGATGGAAAATAACTATTAATATGAATTGTAAGGTTTATTTTAATAAATCCAGGCATTAATACTAAATTTTTTAGATGCGGGGAATAACATCCGAAGCTATGATAATGTGCGCGTCTCGACCCGACGCAATTGAAGTTTTGATACCACCAGCTGGTTGTATTCCTGGAGAACCAGTTCATTGTACAGGCTATACCAGAAATCCGGACTTAATTATGCCGCCTAAAAAGAAAATATTTGAAACTGTTGTTCCAGATTTACAAACCAATGATCTACTGCAAGCGTGTTACAAAGGTGTTCCATTCGATGTTCCCGGAAAAGGTAATATTATGGCCAAAACACTTAAAAATTGTCCAATAAAATAAAGTATATTTGAAAACATATATATGTTTAAACGTTTTTGAAATGTGTTAGTATGTAACGCTTGTCGTTCCTATTTTTGTAAAACTGGCAATATAATACATTATGGTACGCTGCTTTTGTCCAAACAAGAAAGAGTTTCCTTTATAATAACCTTCGAATTTCCTAATATTTATCATAGGGACGGGTCATAAATACGTTATTTTATATTGTTAAATTTAATTCCCTTACCCATTGATTAGATTGGATTGAAGTAAACGTGTTACTACTAAAGAGTATTTAATACTGTTGGTTTAATCCCGTAGTGCAAACGTTAATGTTTACATTTGGGGTTTGTAAGGAAATTTAAATTAAATTTATTTGCATTTTTTTCTAAATGTAATACCATAGGTTGATTGAATTAGTCTTGTTTGAAATACGTATTTGCGTCACCCTTGACATTATAAATTACACTATATAAATTATATTTTATAGACATCCAGTATAGAGTATAAACTATAAAGTGACACAACGAGGCATCGTGGAGGGAAACACAGGAACTCGAGAAAGGAAAATAAATCGTATAATACAGTGCACGCCGCTTAATAAAATCACGTTGGGACTTATGGTTTTTTAAATAACAACCGATTGATAGCATCAGATATTAAAAAACACAAATAAATGTAAATACATACCGTGTGTATCTGATTAAGAGGTTGTTAATTTAGAAGGTGAAATTATAGCATTAATATAAGCAAAAAATGTCAAAAATTAAAAAAACTGGTGTGGTCACACACGACTTTCCTATAAGGAATTCCTACATATTTTTTATTTTCAAATTGAAGACAACATCCAAGTCAAAAGAATATAGAAAATTCAGAAAACTTGTTTATAATTTTATTTGCTTAAAAGAAATAATAGTAAAACTGCTAAGTATCACACATTAGTATATATACAGGGTTTTTCGTTAAAAGTTTTTCTACTTCCAATCATAATTTAATTTTGATTTTTTTAAATATTAAGTAAATGGTTATTGGCTTTATAATTAGAATATATTCAAGACCCTATCACTTCCAGTTATGCCGGAAGTGACATCAGCTTTTTCATATTATATGAAATGCTATACTTTTTATTAATTTTTGCAATTTTACGTGTACTTTTAAACTAATTTTGTTCATAATTCATTGTCTCAAAAGTCAACAGTTTTTCAGATATTTAGATGTTTTTGAGAATTTGTAACATCAACTGTGAAAATTCATATCTTGTCAAATTATGATGTTTAACTGCGATATTTTTATCACTATTTATTCAAATTATCATCTTTTCAACAGCATTTTGTAAAGATCCAATACATATACAGAGTGTTCATAATGTAATGCCAAAGTTAATTTTTTTCTTAAAAAATTCGTCGTAGGCAGGATTCGAACCTAGATAATATTTCGAATTTATTTTAGATTATAAAGCAAATATGTAATAAGCTGTTAATGTTAGAAAAAATGTTGGTGGTCAACACTGGATCAGTAAGCTTTAGTAGTGGAATGCATGTGTTTCTCAAATAAAAATGCAGATATGATAAAGCAATTCTTATATTAGTTAAATTCAGTAATATCAACATAATTTAGCGACTTACACCAAGTTCAAAGATGCTGGATATTGTAGTTTAAAGTAATATAGTAACCCTTATGGATTTCTGGTTGTGGCAAAATTTTTCTTACGTTTCTTTTTTTAACATATTGCCTCATCTTTCACAGCGGGAAACACATATTGCTTTTTAGACTTCTTCAAGAAGTTAACGACTACCTCATCTTTCTTCCGTTTTACTACTTATCTTGCGTAGAAGAGCTTGTTCTTTTGCCCTCAAACTCCACCAAAACCGATGAGTGAAGCATTGGAATAGGATCGGCGACGAAGAAATCCTCCTCGCGAGGTGGTAGTGTCAAAATAGTGACACCTGCTGTGCGCGCTTTCTCCACTACTTAAATTGAAATTGGAGCTGTATGAATGGGTAATTAAGTGATCCAACACTTGCGAAAATAGTTCTGAAGACATCCAGCCACTCTCAGTGGCTAAGCTTAAAGTTCCAGTAGGCGCCCCTGACAAACATATGTGGCTTGAAATATTTCCTGGGAAATATCATTGCTAAGGAAAGAAAAGTTTCAGTAGTACAGATAACAGCACACGTTATTACTTGGATGCCTCTTTCTGCACTAGTGCAAGAATGCTTAATGCCCTTTTAGCAACAACTTTCTTCGGATTTTGCACAGTTGCTGTCCTAGTTTCATCCAGGTTGAATATCTTTGACAGATCCATTGATGCAGGATTGTTTTTCACTACGCCTTCTAAATTTTCGAAAAACATTGAGACATTGATGTGCTTATTAAACGAAGTCATGCGGTAAAGGCTGCGGAGAGATGTCTCTTCAGAACAGCTAGAAAGCCAGCTCTGACTAATATTGAAGTTAGACCGTATGCCATCCTCCCACATGATATATATTCCGTCAATGATGTTTCTTGTGTTTTGGAAACAAAAGTGACAGCTTTCTTTATTTGCTCTGCCGTAAAATTTTCGATTTTCCAATCCTTCGCCTTCCGTGGCTTCTGAATTACGGCAAAAATTCAATAAGTATTCAGTGGGACAGTATGCTACAGTGTGCCCGAATGGTGTGTCCCACTGTGGACTAAGCGCATGGTACTAAGATTATTTGAAAAATAACCAAAAATAATCCTTGGCAAGATTGTGATAAATGTTTATAACGAGCGTGCGTTCTTAGGATTATTCGCCATTGTGGTTATCATCATCGGTTAATGAATGAGGTTCTGATTTACCAATGTAAAAACTTCGGGAAATTTTTAAGATGTCCTACTCTGGCACTACTCTCCCCTACAAATAAACAATGATGACAATTATCATCGTGACAGCAAACATACGATATGAAAAAATTGGAAAACAGAATCAGAATTGTCGCCCCACTCTAAATAAGACTCAAGTGAACTACGGCAAAAACCCACAGATAGGTTTTATATTTTCGATGATTACTGAAAAACCGAGCTGTTTCTGTAAACAGAGAAATTGTTGTACACATGTAGAAGGTAAGGAAATTAAGTCTAAGTGTTCAAATATTCAGACATTATGCTGAGTACTAACGGAATAGTATATGAAAGTGAGATACATAAAACTTAATGATTTTTAAATAACTTCCGTTTAGATTTTATTTCTTTTAAAAAAATATAGAGCATTAACAAAACGTTTAGAAGTTTTAACGCAAAGATCGCATACGAGTTTTTGTTTACGCTCTACTTGCGCAGTCTGTCATTTTGAGTCACTACTACGAATCTTGTTAAACAACGACCAAGTTCTGTTAATTTGCCCCTTTTACCTAAAGCTTACATAAAAAACAAAACAGCTTGGACAAAGTAACGTTCCTAGAAAAATTAGTGTTACATAGAATACTTAATAATCTATTTTTCTCATTAGAAGCATTGGTTTTTTATTTTATTGCATTTCGAAAAATGAATGGTTTCTACAGTACTTCTTGAAATTCTGTATCTATATTCAAATAAAACTTGAGCTTTGTTAATAACTTACATTAGCGACGATCATTAAAACATAGGTATAAAATGTTTCCGTATATTTTTTTTCATATATCATTTCGCAATAGGAATAGGGACGGACGATTAGGAATTGTTAATATAGTAAATTTAAAATGTTTAAAAATTTAATAACAATTTAAGCCATATAAATAAATGTATTAATATCGTCATCATCTCTTTTCATATATTTATGCTCAATAAGCCATTCAAGTTGCTCTTTAATCATTTTTTTCGATGGTAAAAACATGTTTTTTAATATATCTACTAATTCTGCTTGTAATGCACCATTTGAAATTCGTTTCCTCATTTTTAAAATTTTAATAATAGCTTCTTGGGTTCTTAATATACGTAACTGCACTATTGATTGGTTATCCTCAAGTTGCGATCTTTCTGTACTTAGCTGCAGTCTTCCTATTAAATTAATCTAAAAGTAAAAATATATATTATTGGTTTTGATTGTTATTAGGTGATATTACTTTTCCCCTTTTTTGAAGTTTTCCATTCTTTACTAATGCAAAGTCTTGGTTTATCCAAAAAACTGTATGCTCCATAAAATCTTTTGGTGCACTAGCAGTAGGTTGAAATAAAAGTAATTGTCTTTTAAGTTTGGGAAATGCAACTAAAGACCAAAGCGTTCTACGTAGTTCTGCATCTGGAAGTTCAGTTGCTAATCGTAAATTTTCGTAACTAATTCTTTCTAATGGTCGTTGATTCCACGCGAATAATACAGCCATTTGAAACGTAGTTACATCTAAATCAAAACGACCAACACTATTGGCAAAAGTTATGGTTCCATTGCTCATATGATGGTACCTAAGATAAAATCGAAATTACAAAATTTTACAAAATAAATAAGAATTACCATTGCAATTTTCTCCCTGAATGTTTCTTCTTATAAAATTCTTCAATTTCAGGAATATAATCTTCCAGTTCTAGTGGTAAACTGACGGTTACTCTTTCAGAACCGCGAGCCCAAGCACCGGCATTCAAAATTTTAATGTTAATAGCATCGTGCCGAGCTGTAGATGCGCGAAATTGTCCATTTAAATCTTCGCTTACTTTAATATCTTGAAACATTCGAGCTAATTTATTTACGTAATCTGCAGGCATTCCCACCTCTCTTAACCATTCGACCATATCTTCTTCTTTTTCACTATCCGCACTATTTAAAAACGGAATTATTAAAACAAAACAATTTAACTACTGTTAAAACTCACCTTGCATCTAAAATTAACCTCCTTGTCAGATGGGCCTTATGATATCTCATGAAAACGTCTTTATTAGCTACATACTTGAGCACTAATAAAACATCTCTCAATCTTAATTCAATTTCTTCGCTAGTTAAACGTTTCGAAAGAGGAGTCCTTCTAAGTAACATGTCACAATAATTTGCTAATAATTCTGGACATTTACTTTCAGGCGCAACGACTTTCGTACCCGAGTTTTTTCCAGTGCCTAGTTCTAATCTAAACACTGTGGTATCATTCACAACAGTTTTAAATGCCTTATCTCTAGCGGTTAGAAAACGAGGATCATCAGAAAAGGCATCCTTTACTAACCCACTAAATTTTCGAAACAACTCCAATAATCTTTCAACGTATTTTTCAGAATCTTGGGTAATGATATCGGCAGCGGCAACCATATCGGCCAAACCGGCAGAAGTAATATGCGATTCCAACTCTCTTAGCATTGGTAGAACGCCATCTGGCACTCTTTCCAATAATCGAAACATAAGATGCAGCCGATCGGTTTCACCTCCCCTTATAAGTGGAGCACATTCGGCTAATATTGCCGATAAAGCATTTCCAACTAATACTTTAACACAGCACTGTATAACTCCATTACTTCCCGCTTCTAAATACCTCTGAGCTCTGGCTTCTTCTTCTCTAAGTTTATTGTCCGCATATTTCATATATGCTTGAACGCCGTTTATAGTTAATTGTTCGGGAGCTTTCAATCTATAAAATGTCTCAGTACTTTGGATATAAGCAGCTTCAAAATTTTCACGATATATTTGCATCTTATCCTCAGTATTTGAACACAAATTTACGTATGATTCCCTAACGCCTGTAAAATTAAACTATATTACTAAATTACGTTAAAGGGGGAAAGTTTGACATATTATTAATTTTTTTTATTTTTGATACTGTAACCCGTACAAACAATTTTTTCAAATATAGGTACTCCCCGCCTTGAGTGGCGAAAAAGTAAAAACAAATCTCATAAACTTTAGTTGTAGTATACAATGATGTATGTAAATACTTTATAACATAAAAGATTTTTATTTAAAAAAAAATGTACATAACATTTGCCAAAATACACAAGCAAGTAATTGCGATCTTAATTCTGCTCTCACGAGTCTGTACAAAACTAATTTTGGTATTACTATTATGGGTACGTACTATACAGAGGGTCAGACATGTTAAATAAAATTAAACAAAGAAAATCCACTATGGCTGGCATTGAACAGATACAATTTCTTGTACCAATGGAATTATTTTACGTGAATCGTTTTCTTTCTTATCTTAGGGTATATAGAAGTGTGCAAAAAATGCTTTCAAATTTCAGAATAGGGTTATGTAAATAAAAATCAGTGTATTCAAATTTATCTTACCTATAACTAATTGTGAATCAAATGCTTCTCCATTTCGTTCAGCTTGCACTAGTTTCATCGCACTATCTTGTAATCGATGTTTAATATCACTGAAAATACTCTCATTCCAAGAGTCTAACATTAATTTACGCACTATACTATCATCATGTTGATTTTTTTTAGTTCCACTTGCTTGTACACTGGCTGTACCAGATGCTGACTTACCCTGAAGTGCAGATTCTAATTGCCTAAACGGAGTTGGTAAGTAATTACATTGAGTAAAAAACTTCCTCCATTCGGCTATGTATGCTTTTAATAAAGCTTGTTCTTCTCTTTGCGCTAATACTCTCACCTGAGCTTGCTTTATAAACTGAACAATATCCTCATGTAAATGGTCCCTGATCTTAGCAGGCCCTTTCTCATCCCACAAGCACACTAGGTGAACGGAATAAAATAATTCTTGCCATTCTGGCTGAGACACGGGTTCTTGTTTAAGTAATTTCAAAACAACCGGGCGCATATAAGGCCATTTTTCCTCAAATTTTACTTGTCCCTTTTCCTTAAAAAATTATGATAATTACTTGGTTAATTGCAATAATTGTATTATACATACTTTCAACATAATATTGAAAATTAATTTACATTAGTTAATAAAGCTAGTATTAAGAAATATATTTATTACAAAGACTTGTAATTTTCTACGAAGTCTTTTTATTTACGTTAAACTTTTAATAGAGTTGTGAAAATTTTCTCCATTTTCCACCGGATTTTAATATTTACAAGTGGTATGAAAATTTCGCCTGTAGATGTCGTAACCACCCTGTCGTTGTACCACGACAATAAATTTATAGAATTTAGGTTATATTCAAATTAATGTTTCTTACTGGTTTCTTATATAAATTGATATAGTTTTAATACAAATCGAATAATGTATTCCTGTTAAACATATTATGGAAAATAAACGCGTAATAAACGATTAATAACTATAATTCTGTTACATATATTGACTTTATCATAACTCGAGAAATTGCTACCCTGAAATTGGTGTACAAGAAAAAATTGCCTAATATTTAAATTATAACCTAAGAAAACGTCGAGAAAAACCAAGGTCTTTGTTGTGATAGTAAAATCATAGATTATAATATAAAATACAACAGTCATGGCCCTCAGGTCTTGGATGCTTTTAAATAAGTTTATACCTATTCTTAACATTTCCAAAAATCGTGTAACTCATAGTTTTGCACGAAGCACATCTGTAAGATTTTGTTCTCAATCATCACTGGAGAATCGTCTTAAAGTTGCTCATGTTGAAACAAAATTACAATTAACATTTACCTGTAAAAAATGTAATGGTCGTAGTAGTCATCAAATATCAAAAATTTCATATAACAAAGGAGTCGTCATAGTCAAATGCCCTTCGTGTCTAAATAATCATTTAATCGCAGATAATTTAGGATGGTTTCAAGATTTAAATGGCAAAAGGAATATTGAAGAAATATTAGCAGAGAAGGGTGAACTTGTGAAGCGTATTGAAGGTTACATTACATCATATATAAATCAAACTTAATTGTTTAACTGAATTTTATTGTAAATATGTTTTTTTAAAACAATATATTTTATACTGCAGTTACTTTTACGAGTATACATTTTAGCTAAAAAAATATTTCTTATAAAGTATTAGTTACAACTACAATATAAAAATGGCAAATAGTTTAACTAAAATAATGTTCGTTGTTAATTTAATATTGCATCTCAAAAATGCTTAAAATTATGTAAGTATATGGCCATATAAAAAAAATGTATAAAAACAGAGTATAAAGTAAAATTCATATTTACAAGGCACTTAATACTTGCAACATCAATCACATAATAAAATACTATCTGTTCTCCATAATGCACATTTAAGGCACTTTAAAGTGAAGCAATATTTTCAGCAGACTAGACACGTTTTGGTTTACTAATAATGGCGTAGGGATCATCATTATGAAACTGATGATCTACAGAATCTTTGGGAGTTTTTCTTATAATAGCATATCCTAAATGAGAGTCATCTGCAATACGTACACTTTCCATAGTTGGCTCAACTTCGTCGTAGTCGTTGAACGAAGGAGGTGATTGTACAGGCACCACAGGAGCTGGAGACACCTGTTTATATCCCGCTTTAGTTGTATTCAATTTACTACTGGAACCAAAAAAGTTCAAACGATCATAATTGCCATCCTCCACTGTTGAGCAATTAATTATTTTAGAAATCTTCGGTAACTTTTTTTGCTCTGTAGGAGAATTATTTGATTTTGAACGACCCCAAGATATATAATCCTCCAATTCTTCATCGTCAATATTCTCAGTGTGTTTAATATCATTTGTTCCTAACGTCTTCCAAGCTTCATTTCTAAATTCTACGTGATCGTATTTATCGACAGGTTCGTAATTTGAAAGATTCGTACTTAAATCTACTTTGGCACTAATAATTTTCCTTGGAGGTTTAATAGGTTTTAATTTGTTGGGCGGATTAATAAGAGAATTAATCTTTTTTTCAAAAGATAAATCAAATAGAGTATTTGATTTACTACTGTGAGATTCTAGATCTTGAAGCGAAGTTGATGTAGTTGGTGAAGGAGGCAAAGGACTTCTAGATCTTGCTTCCATTCCTAATGCAGCTTGAAATTGATTGTCTCCACAATCTAGTACTGTTGACGTCGATTCATTATTTAGTAACTTTTTCATTGATTTCATTTTTGAAGCCAAACATCTACACAGAAAAATTAAATTATTTTGTATAGAAGTAAAAAAAAAAGGTTGCATTAAGTTTATTGCATAAATTAGCTGAAAGGTAAAATTATAAAATAATCAATTCTTTAGTAGATGCTGTTCGTTTTCTATTCGATTGTGGAAAAACTCACCGTACACATGCCCTAACCATACATGAATTGTCAGAAAATGACTAATAGAAGCCTTATCCAATTTTGGAAATCTTAACTTATTTATTTATAAATCGAATCAGCCACGAACTTGCATATATAAGTACCTCTCTATAAGACATAATCAATTTCATTATAAAATTAAAAGATGCACAGTCAAAACAGCCTCGATTAATAAAAAAATAACGAAATAACCTGTGGTCAATAAACAACAATTCCGAGATAACCAACTCGTCCTTGTCAGAAAAACATAATTTAGTCATCATTTTGAAAAAAATGTAATAGTTTTTTCAAACCATTTTGTATGTTAATGCTTTTTTAAAAAAAACTATTTAAAATCTTTTTAACTTCTTAGTGTAAGTTACCTACATAAAGTGTTTAAATCTTTACACCAAAGATAAGCGCTGTAGAAATATATAGACCACCCTATAGTTGTGTATTTTTAATCAGTGCACAAACAATTATTAAACTAATACGGTTTTTGTTTTCAACATTCTTAACAGGTACTTTAGTAAAAGTAACAAGCAACAAAAATGTGACAACTGACAAAATCTATGAGAACTTAAAATATCTATACCATACATAAATTTTTAAGTTTAAAAATAAGATTACCTAAATATTTCCTGTTGATTCGAGTGTTCCAGATGAAATGTACCTTCTCCAGATTCACATTTACGACCAGCTTCAAAAGTAAATTTGCCATCACGATACCCGTAACGCCGAATGAACCTGAATGGCCACGTATACAATAACTTATTATTTTCAGTATCACGTAACTGAATGGCTGTAGAAGTTAAAACTAAAATATAATTGTGGGGATCCAATCCGCATCGTCTAGAAGCTTCAGAAGGATGTAACTTTACGTTAAAAACGCCTTCACCAGAAGAGCAATATAGATCATTATCTTCTTCTATACTTGCAACTTTAGAAGTTTCATCTTTAAAAGCTACAGATTGTAAAGCTGCTAACCACTCGAGCAACGATTGATGAGTTAAAGTAGAAAATTCATAAGCACCAGTTTTCGTAATTAATTGAAAAGATGTATCAGTCCGTTGCGTAAGTTTTACACAATTTTCTAAAGTAATAAATCTCGAGAACGTATTTTTTGTAATAGAGGCTTCATCGATACCATCATAAATTTCTAATCGTTCAATGCCAAACTTACTAGCTCTGTAAAGTTGGCAAAATCTTTGATGCCATGTTTTCTGTAACATTAAGCAGATTAGTACAAAATTATGAGTTAATGAATCTAACCTTTATAAGTAGTTTTCCTTGAGGGGGAAGTAATAGTATTCCCGAATACACAGGTTTGTCGTGATCCATTTCCCGAAATAAATAGTTAACGTAGGCATTAGAATGTTTTATTACGCGTTACATATACGAGATTTTTGCAAAATATTTTGTTGAAGATAAGGGTTAGGTTAACACCCAATATTTTCCGGTTACTCCGTTTGTCATTTAAAACGTTTGCTTTAGATAGTTTCTAAATATGTGTAATGGGTATTTCCTATGGATTAAAAGATTGTTTATAATGTTACATGTTTGAATAATGAAAGAAAGACAAAGAGAAGTTCGTACAAAATAAAAACACGATACTAGAGCAATAAAGAAAGCATGCTTACAATCATCAGCATAGTTGCCAAATTCATCATTTATATTTCTATCTTGTATCAAAACATTTCTTTGTCAAAACATGTACAATAGTGTGATAATGACAACAGTATTCAAGCGATTGATAGTAATCGGATGGTCTAACCATTTCCGGTTTTATACTTTTTATCTTTACGCGTGGACTATTTTTTTTTAATTTATATTAAAAAGATTCATATTCTCTCTTATTTAATCTTTCTCAACTCCTCTTCTAGTATTTTGTACATACAATGATAATACAAAACCGACCAAACAACAAAAAAGGTTTTAATATCAATTGTTCTAAGGATTTCTCATTTGTTAAGAAATATCTAAAGTACACATATTTAAAGAATATCTTTTTAGCATTCAATTAATGTTCAAACTTAAAACTTATACACATACACGCTCCACTATAATGTGGTACGCAATAATGCTCAAAAGATGAGTAAACACTGAAACACCTCAAAACATATTCAAATAGCATCGGGGAATGTGTACGCATCATAGCAAGTTATTTAACAAATATAATTTGACGCTAAATAAACGTAACTGTTAAACTTTGAGAGTAGCGTCGCTAAATTTCTGCTGTCTTTTGTATAACGCACATTTCTTTTTTGTTCAATTCGTGACAATCAAACGGATCCTAGTAACCATCTTCGCAGCTTATAGTAAAGTCTATTTTTACAGGTATGAAGTATTATCTCATTTAATCTCATCCATAAGGTATTTATATATTTAAATTAAATAAGTTTTTAAAGGAATTGTATACATCGTTTGCCATAATCCTTAATTTTTTTAGGAAGATATGCTGTATCCACCATTTTTAACAGTTTTTCTTATATAATTTTGTACGTATGTAAATTATTCGAATTATTTTTATAGTTTCTTATAGAAATAATTCTTCCTAACCATTTATTCAAATAATTTTTTTTTTAACATTTAACAGTTTAATAGATATTTGATTTATAATTTAAAGTGAATTTCATATATAAGGGGGACCAAAAAGTAATGTCGTATTTTTACGTTAAATTAAAACGAATAATTTTTTTATAATAGTGAAACGTTCGAGAAGTTATCTGCAAATTCAAGAGCCTTCTGGAAGTTGTTATCCATCTTCTAGAAGATATACCGAAAGATAGGGAACACTCGAGAAGTATTTCCAAATGTGTATAAATACCGAAGAAACAAATCGTAGGTCAGTTATTGCCGTAATGCGAAGCCTGCAGTGTTAAGATTATTCAAGTTGAAATAAATAAGTCGTTAGCTCGTGTGTGTAATTAAATATTCGGAGAATAATCTCGTACGTGATTTTAGTGTAAATAAGTTTGTGAAGCTATCCGCGGACTTTATCTTATCTTAATTAGTGTAAGTGTTTTTATTAAATATTAGTAGATTTAATTAATTCGATTAATTTACAAGTGTACATATTTCTAGTATAAGTAAAACATATTTTTAGTCGTTTAAATAAATTAGCTTTAATAATAAAATACGTAACAGTGGTGTCAGTGTGGGGTATCGTTCGCGAATTTTAGTGTAAATATCATTAAGAAATATCGTTCCCGTAATAAAAACATTGATTGCGTAAATGACTGTTAAGTTCGCGATACGCGTGTGTAAAATAGTGTTTATTAAACTTTTTCTTTTAACAAGTGCGTGATCGCGATATTAATTAAATTCGTTTCCGTACACTAGTGGTTTAATATTAACAAGTGGATATTAAAATTTTGTGTTATACAAAAACTGCATTTTAAAAAGTAGTGTATTTAAACTTTATATTCGTGTTATATTTAAATTTATGACGCGTTTGCAAAAAGTGAAAATGGAATTACAATTATTTGAAATTCTCGAATCGATGAATCAAAATATCGAAGAAAAACTGTTCGAAAATGATGAAAGAAATTCCAGAAAAATGGAAGAAAATGCTAGAAGTTTAAAAGAATACATACGAGCGAGCATGGAAAATCAAATAAAGACCATTGAGGAACAAATACAAGTTAGTGTAGGAAATCAAATCAAAATTGCGCAAGAGGAAACCCAAGCAGATATGCTAAATTTGAAAGAAGAAATTTGCGAATCTGTGAATGAGAAAATAGAAGCATTAGAGACAATTTAGAACAAATTAGACAAATTAGAAGACAGAATAAAACTGATTAAAGAAAGAATGAAGCAAGTGAATTGCCACGGTGAAGGAAGCGTCACGAGTGAAGATTTATTTAGAAATGGACCATAGGGAAGAGACCACTCACAAGTTTAAGGTTGTACCGCCAAATCTTGATGGTAAAGTTCCATGGTCAACCTACTACAAGCAGTTTGAAGCCGCAGCTACAGCTAATGGTTGGAGCAACGAGCAGAAAGCGACGTTTTTAATAGTGTCCTTACGTGGAGAAGCGCTTGGAATTTTACAAACTGTTCCGGACCACCTGCAAGAAAATTACGAACTCTTAATATCACGATTAGAAATGAGATATGGAGATGCTCATCTTCAACAAGTGTATCAAGCTCAAGTTAAAAGTCGGGTTCAGAAAGCTGCCGAAAGTCTTCAAGAGTTTGAGGCTGACATCGCTAGATTAACACGGCTTGCGTATCCTACAGCGCCAGATACCTTCTTGGAGCAGTCGGCGATTCAAACCTTTGTAGACGGCCTCCGAGACAACGAAACGCAGCAGACTCTCCGGTTAGTTCGACCGAAGACATTGGATGACGCTTTGGTGCATGCTTTGGAGTTTGAAGCAGCAAAACAAGCATCGCAACGAGATGGTCATAGACTCTGCTGTGCTGCAGAAGTACCCGCGCAGACACTGGAAAGCATCGAGGAGATAGCGCGATGAATACTTTGGAAAAAAGGAGTGACAACTTTGAACTGCGACGAAATAGGCCATGTACGACGGCATCGTACTAAACCTAAGAAGAGGACAAGAAGAGCGCTCAAAAATTTGGAACGAAGCGAGCAAAATAGACAAAAAGTAATCTCATCTAGTCAGACTCCGGAGATTATAATCCAAATGGCATCGCCTAGGGAGCAATTGCATAGCATTTATCTCGATGGCAAGATCAATTGGAGAAGCGTCCAGTTACTGGTTGACACGGGAGCGACGAAGACCATCATTCGTCCTGACATGTTATTGGAAAACGAGAAGACATCATCAGTAACGGTACGACTTCGAACGGCGACGGGCGACGAAATACCTACTCACGGACAAGTCAAAGTAACCATTGGTTTGGGAAATAGAGTACTCGACCATCAAGTACTGATAGCCGACATCACGGAAGAAGTTATCCTGGGAATGGACGTGATAAAGAAGTATGGGTTCCCTTTGGATATGAAGAACGATGCCCTGAAGATCGACAATGAAGAAATTCCTTTTCATTAGTCAGAGAAAGCAGCCGTGCGAGTCTTATTGAGTGAAGACGTGACTCTGCCTGCAAGGACTGAAACTGTGGTGATGGCACGTCTAGATGGAAGTCTCCGGGAAGGCTACATACGCGCGATTTAACCAATGGAGGGCGGCTTAGTTGAAAAGGGACTACTCGTTGGCAGAACTTTAGTACGAGTGAAGAACACGATGCCAGTAAGGATCTTAACCATCAACTCAGATCCTGTAACGTTGAAAAAGAAGACCGTGGTAGGCCAATGCACGCCAGTATCACAAATTGTGAGATGCGTGAAGTCGAACGAAGATACGTCGCCGAAGAAGTGTCTACAACATCTATTGGACATTCTTACCACCAAATGCAAAAACCTCAGCCAAGACCAGCTGGCTAAAGTTAAAGTTTTGATCCAAGAGTATCAAAATGTGTTCGCGCTGGAGAGTGGCTTCAAAGGAAGAACTAACGTGGTGAAACATAAAATTAATACCGGAGACGCTCGGCCGATACGACAACATCCACGCAGACTTCCTTTGGCGAAAAGAGAAGAAGCCGAACAAATAATTACGGATATGGAGAGAGAAGGCGTGATTAAACCTTCAAGTAGCCCATGGGCATCCCCAGTGGTACTCGTGAAGAAGAAGGCTGAATCAACGAGGTTTTGCGTAGACTACAGACAGCTAAACGACGTGACCAAAAAGGACAGTTACCCTTTACCAAGAATTGACCATACGTTAGACACCCTGTCAGGATCCCAGTGGTTTTCCAGGTTAGATTTAAAGAGTGGTTACTGGCAGGTAGAATTGGAACCCAAGGATCGTGAAAAAACAGCTTTTACAATTGGAACGGGGTTGTGGCAGTTCACGGTGGTGCCTTTCGGCCTGTGTAACGCTCCTGCAACATTCGAGCGTTTGATGGAGACCATCTTGCGCGGATTGTCATAGAAGACGTGCTTGGTTTACCTGGACGACGTGATCGTGGTTGAAAGGTCGTTTGAAGAACACTTGAACAACTTGAAGGAATTGTTCCAGCGACTACGTGGGGCTAACCTCAAACTGAGCCCAAAGAAGTGCCACGTATTTAAGAAAGAAGTGCAATACCTTGACCACGTCGTATCTAGAGATGGAGTAAAGGCTGACCCAGACAAAATCCGAGCAGTGCAAGGCCAAATCGACAAACATCAGGTCCAAAGTTTCTTTGGGTTGTGCACCTATTATAGACGATTTGTACCCGGATTTGGTAATATTGCCAAACCATTGACGAAATTGACGGAAGAAAGAGCAGAATTTAGATGGAATAAAGACTGCGAAAATTGTTTCCATCAACTAAAACAGGCCCTAGTCACTTCACCGATTTTGAGTTATCCAAGAGAAGATGAAAAATTTGTTCTGCATACCGACGCAAGCAATCTGGCCATAGGCGCGGTCCTTTCGTAGGTTCAAGATGGACAAGAAAAAGTTATCGCGTATTTTAGCAAGGTTTTGTCCAGGTCAGAAAGGAATTATTGCGTGACTAGGAGGGAGCTGTTAGCAGTCGTTAAGTCCATCGAACATTTCTACAAGTATTTGTATGGACGAAAATTTTTACTGAGAACAGACCACGCCGCTTTAAAATGGCTACTGCAGTTCCGTAAGCCGGAAGGACAAGTGGCAAGATGGATCGAGAGACTGCAAGAGTATGACTAGGACACAGAACACCGTGCCGGAAGCAGTCATCGGAACGCTGATGCTTTGTCTAGAAGACCATGTCCAGCGGTCTGCAGCCATTGTTCGCGACTTGAAGAAAAAGTCAAATGCCTCCGGAGAACTGCTATGGTTGATGATGAGTGGGAACCTGAGCAGTTACGTCGCGAACAAGAAGACGACCAACCTGGGAAGAAGTGAGTGCTTTGGGCAGAAACATCAAAGCGTACTGGGTGCAGTGGGACTCCTTGATAGTAGAAGACGATCTTTTTAAACGATGCCTAGAAAGTATCGAGAGCACGGGAAACAGACTACAGTTGGTAGTGCCAAAGAGCCGGGTGGCAGAAGTGTTGAAGCATCTCCACGATGGGACATCCGGAGGACATTTTGGCATTAAGAAGACATTGGGTAAAGTACGAGAACGATTCTACTGGATGAACTGTAAAGAGGACGTCATGAAATGGTGCCGTAATTGCACGGTCTGCGCATCAGGAAATGGTCCAGCGAGAAAGCGCAAAGCACCCATGAAGCAATACAACGTAGGAAGCCCTTTGGAAAGAGTAGCGATTGACATCGCAGGGCCGTTCCCAGAATCCGATTCGGGAAATAAATACATCCTGGTGGCGATGGATTATTTCACGAAATGGACGGAGGCTTACGCCATACCCAATCAGAAAGCTGCTACAGTCGCAGACGTATTAGTGAAAAAGTTTTTCTGCGGGTTTGGAGTTCCGTTGGAATTACACTCCGATCAAGGCCGCAATTTTGAGTCTGGGCTGTTTCAAGAAGTTTGCCGACTGTCGGTAGTTAAGAAAACTAGGACAACGCTTCTCCATCCTCAATCTGATGGCATGGTTGAACGGATGAATCGAACAATGGGGAAGTACTTAGCCAAGGTAGTGTCCGAACACCAAAGAGACTGGGATTAGTACTTGCACTTTTTCCTAATGGCATACCGATCATCCGTTCACGAAAGCACAGGCCAAACACCATCCTGTGTCATGCTCGGTCGTGAAATACGATTACCATGCGATCTTCAATTTGGACGAAGACCGGAAGAAGAAGTTGCTGAAGAAGATTACGTCAGCAAGCTGGCCAAGAAGCTAGACGAAGTACATGAAGAGGTCCGTAAAAACACCCAAATTGCTAGCGACAGAATGAAAACAAGATATGACGTCAAGGCACAAAATGGTGGGTTTCAACCTGGCGATATGGTCTGGTTGTATAATCCTCAAAGGAGACGTGATTTGTCGGCGAAGCTGCAAAGGCAATGGGAGGGCCCCTATGAAGTCGTGCAGCGTATTAACGACGTCATATACCGCATCCGACAACCGCCCAGAGGCAAGCCAAAAGTGGTTCACGTCGATCGTCTAGCCCCGTTTGCTGGCGATAACCACAATACGCAAGTCCACGTCCGAACCAGAGTAATAAGTAGCAGAACCCGGAATCCAATCGAAGAAATGGAGTTTGAGAAGTTTATGAACTTATACTTAGGTTCTGGAAAAACTAGGTTCGGAATTACCACGGAAGAACAACAAGACCTGTTCCAGACACAAAAAGATTACGCCATCGCACATTGCGTTAGCGAGGATCTTGACATGTCCAGAGGGGTTGCAATCGTGTTTAAAAAGAAGTTTGGGCAGCTAGATGAATTACGAAGACAGCAACCGGCAGTCGGAAAAGTTTTAGGACTACGTGGTGACGGACGCTTCGTTTTCTATCTAGTCACCAAGAAATACTCACGTGTCAAGCCGTTATACAAAGATCTGTGGCGAACATTATGGAATCTCAAGAGAGAAATGGAGTTTCACCATGGTAAGAAATTGGCAGTACCCAAGCTTGGTTGTGGGCGTTGTGGCTTAGATCAACTGAATTGGAGGACGGTTCGAAACATGTTAGAGGTCATCTTCCGAGGAACAGGCGTCCAAGTGTTGGTCTGTAGTTACCAACCAAGGAGAATATTGGGTCAGGAAAGTCCATTGACTGTTACTTTTATGGTCAAGGAAGTTGCCGAAATAGAGGAAACTGCCGCTATCGCCACGATCCTTTTTACCGGTGTCGCATCCAGTCTCCTGTTCTGGGACAGAACAGTCCTAAGAAGATGAGGGCAGTGAAACGTTCGAGAAGTTTTCTGGAAGTTGTTATCCATCTTCTAGAAGATATACCGAAAGATAAGGAACACTCGAGAAGGATTTCCAAATGTGTATAAATACCGAAGAAACAAATCGTAGGTCAGTTATTGCCGTAATGCGAAGCCTGCAGTGTTAAGATTATTCAAGTTGAAATAAATAAGTCGTTAGCTCGTGTGTGTACATAAATATTCGGAGAATAATCTCGTACGTGATTTTAGTGTAAACAAGTTTGTGAAGCTATCCGCGGACTTTATCTTATCTTAATTAGTGTAAGTGTTTTTATAAAATATTAGTAGATTTAATTAGTTCGATTAATTTACAAGTGTACATATTTCTAGTATAAGTAAAACATATTTTTAGTCTGTTTGAATGTATTAAACAATGTTGCTTGATGCGAAGTAATAACATTCTGCTGAACTCTCATTGTTTATTATTTTGAAATGAAGAACTGCCCAATTCACTGCTGAGCATCCCATATGTCAAAGGTTTATCAGAATCAATAAAACGTATAGGGAAAAGCTACAACTTAAATACAGTGTTCAAATCATCGACCACCATTAGGAATATAATTTCCAACACAAAGCCACAAACAAGTCGAGATTCCCAAAACTGTATTTACCAAGTTCCATGTGAATGTGGCAAATCATACGTGGGGGAAACCAAAAGACCACTTGACATCAGACTGAAAGAACATCAGACGCACACACAGAGAGGAGAGACTTCTAAGTCCGGCGTCGCGCAACATTCGTGGGATAACCAACATCGAATGAAATGGTACAAACGGAAATTTAAAGAAGCGGCATTCATCAACAACAACAAAGAAATTTTCAGCCAGCCAAGTGTCAAGATAAGCAACATATGGAAACCACTTATCGAACCTCTAAAACAACTTAAACTTGACTAAGTAATTTTGTTAATTAATCTGTTACGCTAAATTGATTTTGTACGCTTGAACGCTTCATCGAACATGTCTTTAGTATATAAGCTCCAGTAGTTTCTAAGTTTGTTAGTATTCACCTGATGACGATCACCCATATTTTCCACAACCTTTTGCCATCTAGTGGGCAAATTTTCTATACCAGACCGAAAAAAATCTATTGGTTTCTTATCAAAATATCTGGAGATGCCATTTTTTAAGTCGTTTGAAATTTTTTGTCACTTAGAAAGCCCTGTAGGGATCGGAACAAATGAAAATCTGAAGGTGCGATATCAGGTGAGTATGGAGGGTGTGGCAGCACCTCCCATCCCAATTCATTAATTTTTTCTAGCGTCCGTCTTGCACAGTGCGGCCTTGCATTGTCATGTTGAAGAATGACACCTTTTCTGTTGACGATACCCGGGTAATTCTCAACTAGAGCTTGGTTCACTCGATCCAATTGTTGACAGTAAAGGTCCGCATTAACAGTTTGTCCAGGATTAAGCACTTCAAAGTGGACGATTCCGCGGATGCTCCACCAAACACACAGAAGCGCCTTCTTGGGGTGTAATCCCGGCTTTGCAGTACTGCGTGCTGGTTCATTTGGGGAGAGCCACTGCCTTTTGCGCTTTGAATTGTCGTATAGGACCTATTCTTCATTTCCAGTGACCAAACGATCAAGGAACGGTTCTGCATGGTGCCGTTGAATCAATGCATTGCACGTGGTTGACCTGTTGGCTTTGTTTTGCTCTGACAAATTATGGGGGACCCAAACACCTGCTCTGCTGATTTTTCCTATCTGGTACAAATGTTCCTGGATGGTCGACCAAGGTTGGTTAAGGGTGTTCGACAATTCTTCGATGGTTTGGCATGGATTTGCTTCAACTTCTGCCCTTAGAACGTCGTTGTCTAATGACATTGGTCTTCCTGGTCGATGGGCGTCAGAAAGATCAAAATTCCCAGATCTAAACTTGGAAAACCATCTTTGGCATTTGCAAACATCTAATGAATCTGGGTAAACATAGCTAATGTTTTTCGTCGCAACTGTTGCGTTACTACCCTTGCGAAATTCAAAAAGCATACAATGACGAATATGCACTTCCTGTATTTCGCACGCCATTACACCCCAATTTGCAAAAAAAAGCTATTTGATTTTAAACAATTTAGAAGTGAACAAGTCACACTAATATAAAAATAACCTGTGCACGTGTTCGAGATACACAATAAACTGGCGAACGATTATCGAATGTCGACATGTGCAAAAACGACAATACTTTAGTCGTTGTAATGCAGCGTAGTGGGAGACCTTGGAAAGACTATTGGATACACTACAGTAGTGCAACAGTAGTGAATACACCACGGCCAATTGCTTGTAAACTGTTGAGTGAAAGTATCACATTCGTAGGTTTTTTAATGTTTGAAATTTCAACGAGCAAATACTTTTTTTATGCAAAATAAATATGGCTTGACATTTTTTTAACTTATAAAACAAAATTATAGAAAACTTATAAAGTTCAAAACTTATGTACGAGATTGCAACTTTTTCGCACATAGCTATGATTTTTTAAGCACTGAAAAAACAATTAAAAGCATAATAATTAAGGAGGATATACGTTTTACTTATAAATTTAATGTTTTTTAAAAATTAAGTTTGAAGACATTCTAATAAGTATAATTGTATTAGAAGCAGGCGTGGCTTCAAAGGGGGGCCGAGGGGGCTATGCTTACCCCCCCCCCCCCCCGACGATGAAAATACTACTGAAGTTTTTCTCACTTTGTATTTAATACTTGCTTTATCGCTTGCAAGTAAAATGTTATTGGTGCATAACGATTATATTAACGCCGTATTCAATAAATTATTTTTTAAAAATGTGATGAGCACCCACCCCCTCGATTTATACCGATGGAGCCCTCACCGAAATAAACTGCTGGAGCCGCCCCTGATTAGAAGTCAATACAAACGTGTAACATATCACTTCAAAATGGTTTTATCTTGGTTTTATGACAACATAACCTAAAAAAATATGTAGACATTCCTACATCATTCCTCGTGTGGTGACCACACCAGTTTTTTTAAATTAATTATTGTAGAGTGAAATAATCAAAAAAATGGGGAGTTAAAACGCATTTTTGAACGCTTGTTATCTCCAAGTGATAAAAGATAAACATATATTTTCTTATTATAGACTTCTTGTTTTCTGTCTTTACCCTTTTTGGGCACTTACGGTGGGTTTCGGATATGAAGAAATTGACCCCGATTGTTACAATTCATGATTAACTTTATTAAACGAAACTTAACATTCTATCTTCACTTCAGCCATCTTAGTAATGTAATTCCAGTGTTGCCGCATTTCTTTAAAATACATGAAATACATGACAATTCTCCCAGGCGTAATATAAGTAAATATGATATAATACAAAAGAATAACTATATGTAATAACATTGAAAATAAACTTAAAGAAAGAGAAAAAAAATAGTGTTTTGTTTTCACAGGTTTAATCTTTCTACTGGCTTTTTCTTCCGTGATGATCGACGGGGTATCGGTGAAGAATTTTGTAGATGTTCGCTGTTACCATCATTTGACACATCTTTTGTTTCAGCAATCAGTTCAAGATCTTCTGAGTCTAAGTCGGCTTGGGTTTGTTGCAATGCTACCGGCGGTGTAGGTAATCTCTCCAGAACCTCGGTTGTCATCGTGACTGGTTGAGCTAAGTGTAGTGTATTAAAGTACCGGGGGCGTGGGGAGAGCCACGACATTGTAGATATGGCCGCTGAGGAGGGACAATACACTGATTGTAGTAGCGTTAGTATATTGTGTTTGTTTATATATATAAAATTTAACGATAGTCTGTGACTGTATTAATAAACGTATTAATTAGTGAAGGTTTATTAATGAAAGTACACATCGGCTAACCTCGACATAACACTAAGCTTTTATAATTTTGACTGTCCAATTGATGGCGAGACTGAGGCGTCATCTGGGTCAATTCATCTAAGGGTTGGTCTGCAAAACTGACTCTTTTCTTCTCGATTGGAACTTCTGTTCTTCTTAGCTGATCTATGTGTCTTTTGATTACATAACCACTATCCAATTCTATAAGGTAATGAAGACGGCCTAGTTTTTCTACTACTGTACCATACTTCCATATTGTTGATGAACTGTAATTTCTTGATTGAACTCTCTCTCCCAGGCGTAAATTTATACTCATTTGAGGCGTTTGTTCTGTACCACAATGTAGAGGCTGCATTTTTAATAAATCGAGTCTGGTTCTTAGGTTTCTACCTATAAAAAGCTCTGCTGGAGACTTATCTTCGTTCGATAACGGTGTTGCTCTGTAACGTAGCAGGATTTCATACAACTTTGAATGAATGGTTCCAGGTTCGTTAGACATTGCCTTTAATTTTCTTTTTAGTGTTTTAACATATCTTTCAGCCTGACCATTTGTGGCTGGGTGACCTGGTGCTATAAACGATTGTCTAATTCCATTCCTTGAGCAGAAGTCTTTGAATTCTGCTGATGTGGTATTTGCATTGTCTGACACTAAAATTTGTGGCAGTCCATTTCTGCTAAAAATTTCTTGTAGCATTTTGATTGTAGAGGTTGAAGTGGGCGGAGTTTTTGACGCTAGAATTTCAGGCTATTTTGATTTTGCATCAATGACTAGAAAGAAAAAGTATCCTTGGTATGGTCCTGCGTAGTCCATGTGAATTCTTTGCCAATTTTCATCTGGAATTTCCCATGTATGTAGAGGCACTTTTTCAGGAGAACTCTTTATGTCAGCGCAGGGTTTACACGACTTTACCAAGCATTCAATATCCCGGTCAATATTTTTCCAGTAACAGTACCTTCTAGAAAGTGCTTTCATTCTGACTACGCCTTGATGAGTTGAATGAAGCTCTTTTAACACTTCTGCTTGTAAACCGCTAGGAATTACTACTCTTGAGCCTCGAAATAGAACATCATCATGGAGACTGAATTCTGATGAGTCGTTGTTGCCCAATCTCAAATCTATTTTTAATTTTCGTAATTCTTCGTCATTTTCTGTTTCCATTTTTATTGAGTCAAATGTGACAGTACTAGAAGTAACCTTTGAAATAACCATATTAAATATGTGATAATCTTCGTCTTCGGAAATATTTTCACAGGATAATGGGGCACGTGACAAGTAGTCTGCATTTGCGTGTTCGTTTGATTTCCGGTGTCGAATTTCGTAGTCGAATCCACTTAGGAACATCGCATATCTAATGAGTCTCGATGCAGTGATGGATGGTAGTTTTTTGGTTCCATCAAAAATATAAGTCAACGGTTTGTTGTCCGTGATCAGAGTAAATTTTCTTCCATAGATGTAAATGTATAATTTTTGAAATGCCATATAAATTGCAGTTGCTTCTTTATCCAATTGTGAATATTTTTTTTCACTTTGTGTTAATGATCTTGATATGAACATTATCGGTCGTTCTTCACCATCTATTATATGAGACAATACGGCAGCAATACCCACTGGGCTAGCATCTGTTGCCAAAACAATGGGTAAGTTAGGGTCGTATCTTACCAAAACTGTGTCACTTGCTATTTCATTCTTAATTTGTAGGAAAGCTGACTCGCAGGAAGCTGTCCATTTAAAAGGTTCATTTCTTTTTAATAACTGATAAATGGGATGCATTGTTTTAGTGACGTCTGGCAAGAATTTAGAGTAATATGAGACATATCCTATAAACGAGCGAACTTCGCTTACATTCTTCGGACGAGGACTATTTATTATCGCTTCTACTTTTTCTGGTGTCTTCTGAATACCTTTATTGCTGACAATATGTCCCAAATATTTGACTTCAGAGGCAAATAATTTGCATTTCTTCTTGTTTAAGTGTAGGTTTATTTCTCTTAAGCGATTGAGACAGTTAATGAGTCTGACATGACACGTTTCCAGTGAGTCTGCATGCACAACAATGTCATCGAAGTATGTTGTAACACCTTCTAACCCTTGTAAAGCTGTATCGATAAATTTGTGGAATTCATTGGGTGCCGTCTTGATACCAAACGCAAGTCGTTTCATTTTATATGTGCCTTTATGTGTCGAAATGGTTTGTAAGTTTTCGCCTTGTTGATCTACTTGCAGATGTTGATATGCTCTATAAATATCCAAAATGCAGAAGACCTTGCTTCCTCTGAGACTATTTAATACTTCGTCAATTAATGGTATTGGATAATTCGCATCTTGCAAAATTGGATTCATCAATGCATAATCGTACATTCCCATCAGGTTTTCGTACACAAACAAGGGGGGAACCCCAATCTGAGTAATCAAATTTTTCGGTTATTCCTTGACTTTTTAACAATTCTAATTCGGATTCTACTTTTTGTTGTAATGCGTATAGAATTGGTCTAGATTTTAGAAATATTGATGTGACATTTTGATTTTTCAGTTGAAATGAGCGTTTATAGTTGGGTACAAGTCCTATGCGTTCTTCAAATACATCTGCATAATTGTTTAAAATATTTTGTTTAATTTGTCGACAGAAGTAGTTTCTAGTTGACTGATTTTTGTTTGCAAATGAATTGTGCTCTGTAGACGATTGTTTATATTTATTATATTTAAATGTTGGAGTCATGTTTTTAAAGCGATAGCAGCATGCGGGGCTTAAACAACGTAAAGATCTTCTCTTGATTTGTTATAAAAAAAGGAACTTTTAGTACGCCAATAGGTTTAAATGTTTCTTCAGTATAAACACGAAATACAATATCAGTTTTTTCAAGAGGGCGACGCGTAAAGTCTGTTTCGTTAATTACTGTAACTGGACTCTCGGTGTCTATTTCAAAATTTATAATCTCATCACGTACTTTTATAGATGAACTTGTCATATTTTCGTGACGCGATTGTTTTTTTAATATTAATAATCTTGTTTACATTGAACTGCAATGATGTTTCATCATTTGCACGGTCTGGAGACAAAGAATGATTTATTTGGTTAATTCATTCCTGATGTGTAGAATATAAATTTGATTTTGATAGACTCGTAATGCAAATTGTTCCTATATGTCCGATTTTATTGCACAGATTACACTTTACTGAATTTCTATCGCAACGGCAATCGATAATTTTATGTGAGCCATGTCCGCATCTTAAACACAATCCATCTATTCCTAATTCATGGAGATTAACACGCGAACGTATACGGTTATTCTTGTATCTCGATGTTGAAAATGGTATGCTTTCACTCCGGCTTCTCGATGACGTTCTCTGGTTGCGATGCATACTTCTTCTACAACGCACAAAATTGTTTCTGCTGTTTTCAGAATACTTGTTTATTACGTTTGAATGGCGACTCTCTTGAATTCTATTTATTGATGCTCCAGAAATTACTTTATTTCCTATTCTTGAAGCTTCTAAGGTTAGCGCTACTTCCACAGCTCTATCAAATGTTAATTCTTTGATTTGTAATAGTTTTTCTCTAATGTTGGGGTCAGATAATCCCCTAATAAACTGAGCTCTCAAAAATATATTAGCAATAGATATTCCGCAATTATCCGATGTACAGTTGAAGTCGCAGGTGGTTGTTAACTGACGTAATGCCGCGACGTATTGAGCTATTGTTTCACTTGGGGACTGCATACGTGACAAAAATTTATGCTGTTCAATAACTGTTGTCGGACACAAATGCGTTTCTAACAATTTCATTAATTCGTCATATGTTTTCGAAATAGGAATTTCAGGGGCTGTGAGGCTACTTAGTAATTGATAATGCTTGCTTCCCAAACAATTGATTAGAACTTTTAATTGTGCCGCTTTACATTCTGGAGTACTCCCGGCTAACTGTTTTATTGCGAAAAAGTTTTCGAGGCGTTGACGGTAAGTTTTAAAAGTTTCTTTCGTGTCATCAAAAGGTTCAAAAGATAAGGCTTGACTTACTAGAACATCGGCTGTGCTTAACTGTGAGACAGGCGTGACAGAAGTTTGTTGTTGCACATTTTGAGTCTGCAGGTTTTTTATAAACTGAGTCAGAACTTCTACTAGGTTTTGTATTTCCGCCATTGTTGTAGTTGTATTTCACTTACACGATCACTTATTAAAGTTTATAATCCCGTACTCGTCGCCACTTTTCTGTCTTTACCCTTTTTGGGCACTTACGGTGGGTTTCGGATATGAAGAAATTGACCCCGATTGTTACAATTCATGATTAACTTTATTAAACGAAACTTAACATTCTATCTTCACTTCAGCCATCTTAATAATGTAATTCCAGTCAGCGTTGGGATTTCAGTGTTGGTAGATTGTACTAAAATTTGTTGCTCGATTGTAATAGAATGTAATAGATCATATGAGCGGGAAATTTAAAAATGTATATGTATAGGCATTGGTATAGGTATACAAGAAACAATTTATTGTAGAGAATACAATAATAATATAATTATTACATGAGAAAATATTCCTAAAACAAAACATAACAAATGTGTCAATAAAAGTTAAAAAACTAATTTATTCTCAGAACATTACCATTAAAATGTGAGTTCATTGGCCTCAACATCATCATCTTCTAATTGTGAATTCGTGTTATTAAGCTGTATAAGGTGGTTTGAAGGTTCAAAATTGTAACATTTACTGCTTATTAATGATTTAGTATGCAATAAGGCGTCGCAAGTGTTCAAATGCAATTTATTTCTATTTTTTGTTTTTATTAATGTTAGTTGAGAAAAAATTCTTTCTGCTGCTGCAGAAGAGTGTGGTAGAGCAAAAAAGGCCTGAACAAAGGTTGTTAAATTGGGATACATTAAATTTTCTAGAGAGTCTTTCATATTAAATACCATAGCCCAAAATTCTTCAATAGGTTTATCGACGTTCTTCAATAGCATATCATTTGTTGAAATGCTTCTCCATTCAGTACTTAATTGCTCTATATTAAGATCTTTAAATATAGAATTAAATTTGACGTACATTGGCGTAATCGAGGAAGGTGATACTGTAACAACTTTTGGATCCAGATTTTGAGCAAAATTTAAAACTGGATCATTGAATTTAAATCTTTTTTTTATTTGTTTGCATAATTCTACATAAAAATCTAAGCAGCTTACCTTAAATTTTGTAATTTCAGTATCTGGAACTGACTTTTCCAGTAATATAATTTCAGATTTAGCTCCGACATAAATCTCATTTAATGGTAAATAATTAGCTGGAAGAAACAAAACTTTATCTAACGAGCATTGGTCTAGGTAATCTGGACGCATAAAGTTTTTTAATACATTTTTGTACATACTTGTAATACTCATTAGCAAAATGTGCATTCTAAAGCCCTCGGATTGAAATTGCATATTTATTTTATTTACTATATCTAAAATATAAGATAAAAAACGTATAATACAGTTTAAAAATGTTGTTGTTTATAGCAGCTAATATATGTTTAACTTTTCAATGTTTTCAGCAAATGATTCATTTGAAAAAATAATTTCAACATGACCATTGTTCAAGAATTCTGTTAACGACCAACTCCAAACTTAGCCATCTTGTTTGCGAAGACTTCAATATTTTATGCGGTGGCGATTCTGTAAACTGTTGGTATTCTTTGAATGATTCGTGTCGTTTACTGCTGTGTGAAAAATAGGAATGTATATCCCTTGTCAATTCTTCAACAGAATTTGAAGTTTACAACATGCAGCACTACTACATAAGGCCAATGAATGACAGGTACAACCTAATACATACAGATCTGGATTGAATTGCAACAATTTTTGGTGTATCCCAGATTTGTGTCCCATCATTGTCGCAGCGTTGTCTGCTCCAAATCCAATTAAATTGCTCCCCGGAATTTTATTCTCTTTAAAAAAATTGTAAATAACTGTAAATATTCCGTTTGCTGTTGCATCTTCAATTTTTAATAGTGCCAAAAATTGATCACAAACTTTTTCGGATGTCTTATCATAAAAACGAGCAAGCATTGCCAAACTTTTTGATGTTGCAACATCTGTGGTTTCATCTATGATTAATGAAAACTTGGATTCTTGCAGTTTTTGATAAAGTATACAAACTTTCTCTTCTTATAACGTCTTTACATATTCTAGTTCCTTTTTTTCTGCATAATTTGACTTTTTTGGCAATTTCAGAATCAGGACAACATGACAAAATCAATTTTGGCAAATGATCTAAAACGGAAAAAGCCAAATTATGTTCAGCGATGAAAGCTAGCATTTTCAATTCTGCAGTTTTACTCTGAGTAACAATTTTATGCTCCTTTTCTTTGTTGTAAAACATTGTAACCCGCGGAGTATCTTGAGCACACTTTAACTTTTTCTTGTGTGCATTACAGAAGCAGCGTGTCGATTTATATGAGTAATTCCACCGTTAATTGCTTTTGAGCATAATATACAAAAAGGTTGATCTTGTTGCCTTGGATTTCTAACTAACCACCTATTGAATTTTTTCATGTTTCAGCCACGAATCTGAAAATTTTTGTTTGTAGCTTTTCTTTTCTTTTTGGTCGGTTCTTTGCAAGATTCCGATTCAGTGCTACTGCCGCCATCATTTGAAGAAATTATGTTTCGTTTTTGTACCACGTTCTGTTGGCCCGAAGGTGGTGGCTGCGTTTCCGTTTGTTCTGCCATGACCGTTTCATTCGGTTTTAATGTTTTTATCACAAGCTTTTAAAATAAATAGCAGTAATTAAAAACTAAACAACTAAAATAATACATACCTATCCATTTTTATTAAAATATCAGGAAAAGATGTAAACAAACGCACTTACAATAAATCGTGTGACTGCGTGCTGCGAACTAAGTATCTAACTTAGCTGAGCAAATCAGTATTACTGATTTGCATTGCATGCAACAACAATAATTTAATTAGTTTAGTCTATTAATGACAGTTTACATTGATGAAGTTACTTTACAAACGATTAAATTAAATTGTTTTTCTGTTGAGAATAATAATAGATAAAATATTGTATATCTTGCACGTCGGTATAAGCTATAAGGGATAAACATAAATTATCGCTCCTGTTTGGTTACAGAAGTTGCCCTCATAAACACTTGCGATAATATTGTGCAAATCTTTTCAATTGTAATATGAAATAGCTTATGCTAATTCGCTTCAAGAATATTTTTACATACTTTCTGATAACTCACATGTTCTCTTTTATTAAATGACTAGGTTTTATTGACAAGCTAGTAAACTAACGTATCAGGTTAATTTCAGTTATACCTGTAAATTTTTTTTCAAAAACTATAATTTGAAAAAAAAAACTACGTTATTTTTCCATAAATCTTTTGTTAACACCAATGTGTTTTTTTTTTCATTTGCATCTCTAGATATTGTTAGAATTGCTTATATTGATAAGCGTAAGAATGATCGTGTGATTGAACACAAAAAATGTGCAAACGTTAGCAAAACAAATTATCTACTACCATTACCTAACTTTATCATTTATTTTAGTAAACTGACACCAATGGAATAATGCAAGTGCAAATTACAATCATAGCTACAATTTCACAAGTTCTAATATTGGTCATGTTTCTCTGAATGCTGATGAGTAAGATTTTGTATGTGACCATTGTGATAAATACATGTTATGACACTTTTTCGATTACAGAACACGCTCAGACGTTTGTACTAAGTGTTATAATTATTATAAAAAAACTTATCTTATTTCATTTTATTGCTTACTTTCCAACTGGCAGTTTTTTTTCCATTTAATAAATAATAAATAAAATATATTCGGATTAATTTTTCGCCTATCTTATTAAATAAATAATGCGTTGTATTCATTTTTTTTAAATGAAAAGCATGAAACTCGTTGAATACCTAAAATGTAATAGATTATTGGAATTTTTTCATTTGTAGTAATAGCATACTAAAGACAATGCAATTGTAATAGATTTGTTACAATCGTAATAGCAATCCCAACGCTGAATTTCCAGTGTTGCCGCATTTCTTTAAAATACATGAAATACATGACATCTTGTATCGAGTTTTGTGTGCTATAAACAATTTTGTATAATTTTAACTGACGGTTTAAAAAAAAAATTTGAATACATAATTTTTATTTTAATCTAACGAATGAATTCACATAATTACAATTTTGATTTGATGCAAGTAAATACATACTAATATGATTTTACTGACAATCTAAAAATCACAATAAAAATTTAAAATTTTTTGAATTATTTTCAAATAACATCTTATCCTATGATAAGCACAACTTGTACGATGTAGAATCTACGAGATTTTATGTCGTTATATTATAAACAAGATTTTGGATCGTATTACTGGTATTACTATTATTGTTTATCAAATAATTTCAAGAAATCTAAACTGATAATTTTGAGTACGTATAGTATACACAAGTGTATATGAGACGGAGTTATTGTTCGATGCGATTCACTACAGAATCACATTACCACATTTAAATTTCAGCAAATTTTAAACGAACGTTTTTCGTTTTCTGAAGTTATTTTTCAAAACTTTAAAAAAAGTCATTGATTGATGTTTATTGTCATTATAAAATTTAAAAAAACAACTTATTTTTTCGATTTTTAAAAATTTATTTATTTATTTAAGGTCCTAAACAAAATTTTGAAAAAACAACTTTTCACCTATTTGAAGATATTTTTAGGAATTTTGACGGAAATTTGAAATGTTTGTAATAAGACATATAGATAATAAACCAAAAAATAAATTTTAAATGTCTGAAATTCATCTGAAACTTTTAACACAGATTTTACAGTCACATTTTCATAGATAAAGATTTCTTAAAAGTAAGATTAGTATAGAATTTGACGGACGTTTGGATTTTTTCGATATTGTTTACTAGCTGTTTAGATATTATTAACGAAATTAGGTAAAAATTAAAAAACATTTTTTTTCATAGTTTAATTATGAAATTAAGAAAAAATTAAGAAAGTCCGTCAAATTATATTAAATAAAAGCTTTGTTTTCCAAATTTAATTTTTTTTCATAGTTATTTCTAAAGCTGTAATCTTTGTCAAAAGTTGTTACATTTTTCATTTGTAAGTTGTATTGCCTGTATACTGTACAGAAGGCCTTTCATAGTAAAGTCTCGAGATTTGACACCAAATCGCACTGACTTCTGGCGATCACATAGTATTGTTTAGAGCAAGCGCAAAAATGTAGAATTCAAAAATAAACATAATAGTTGTATTATTCTAACATTAGGCGTTATTATTATAAATTTAAAATTTATAAGGAAACAAATATACCTGACTATAGATAATAATGTCTTTAAACGTACACAAATATTAAAACCTCTTGAATTTTTTTAATTTGTGTTAGGAAGTACATACCTTATGATATGTAACGAGGGAGATAACTTCTTCTGAAAAACGTAATAGAACATCGCTGAAACGTTTTTCTCCATCGTTATGGAAACTAGTTTTGCAGGACGTTCTGAAAACGTATTACTAAGGTACGCGAGACTTTCCCGACCTGTAAGGACTTTAAAAGAACGTTCAGGGAACCAAGTGTGTTATTAGGGAGATAAAATCATGTTCAACCTTTTAGCACAATTTTAAGAATTATTTTAAAGAAAAATGTGTTTTTTTTGTTTATTATTAATTCTTGATAAAAACAGAAAAAACATGCACATTTTTTTCTAAAAGGCAAATTTTAACTTAAATGCTATCAAAAACTATCGTAGTTATTATTGGTTTGAAAACAACTATCGATAACTATTGACTATCGATATTTCTCCATAACTTTTGCAAAGGTACTATAATAACGTAAATGTAATGTAATATATACTATAGTACATGCAATTCTACTCAAATACGACAGAGAAATTAAAATAACACATTATCAACATTTGAGAAGTTATTAGATGAACAAAAAGTTTAGTTTTTTATCATAATAGAAGTTAGATGACTTGTCGATGCTGGCCTATATGCTTTATTGTGTTTCATGGAACTGACTTATTTTTACCAGTAAATGTAAGCATAGTTCTTTAGTAAACAACAAAGAAATTTAAAGCATATGTTATTAGACGTGATAGAACTTGGTAAACTTGCATATGCTAAAATGCTAAAAGCACAGAATACGGATGTATACCGTAAAAATATAACCATTATTAACACCATTTTACACATTCCACATATCTATACTGCGTAACCTTTATATATACCTTTTATTACATTTGGCAACATCTGATTTTTATAGTTATAATTCTGGTGAACATATATCAAAGATACATGACATATATTAATAATTAATATATATATAATAGTAATAAACGTTATATAATCTTAATAATTAACAAAATTGTAGTTATAATAATAATAATCAGAATAATATTTGACGCAATCTAAAATTTTTTTTTGTTCTCTGTAATGATGCAATATTTTTTTTATTGCATCATCGTTTTTCTCTAAGCAAATACACGTAGGTAGGTATCTGAATTATTTACGGATTGCTGTAACTTTTTGAATTAAGGAGCAACGCTTATTCTCAAATTATATTCTATAAATTTTATAAACAAGCGCGTTTTTTAACCAATAGCGTGTGTGGAATTACGGAAATTTAAGTATATGGTTCTTGTATTTGCTAAATCCCGCCTTTTATATAGTTTCCGTCTATATTACAGTCTGTTCCCTAAAAAATGGCTTCTGATGGTAGCGGTGTGACAACAGGTCAACCAAATTTACAAAAACAAGACTTGTCAAAACTTGTAAGTTTGATAAAAAATTAAAATAATTGGTAGATTATTTTACCTGGCGATTTATTAGAAGTTAATTTTGATTGGCATGTTCTAACCTCAAAGTTTCCTTACTACAGCTGCCAGCATTCTACTGTTGATCTCGAGTTTTTGAAGAACCGTTTTTTTTAGGATGTTACGAAGTTAACCCCTCTTTCACCTGAAGTAATAAGCCGTCAAGCGACAATAAATATTGGTACTATCGGTCATGTAGCTCATGGTAAATCTACCGTGGTAAAGGCAATTTCTGGAGTACAGACTGTTAGATTTAAAAATGAATTGGAAAGAAATATTACCATCAAATTGGGTGAGTAAATGCAAATTTTAGTTAACCCAAAATCTTAATTTTTGTTAAAATAATAAAGAAAGTAATGATTCTGTTGGTTAGTGGTTTATATGTAGTTCAATTGAGTTTTAGGATAATTATAAAACAAAAACCGATAAGCATTTTATTAAATAGCAATAGTTAAAAGCTTAATTAAAATGAATACTTGTATTAATGTAGAGATTGTTGAAGTTGTAATAGAAACTCATCTTGAAAGCAAAAATATTTAATTATTTAGTTATTGATACAAGAGTTAAAGAATAAATAAAAACCATTTTTTGTTAATTAATTTATATCTTATATCATATCTTCTCTTTTACTTAGAATACCTAACATTGGAACATGTTTGTGTTGTATGCACTACTATTGTGTTTGAAATCCTTTGGTTCTTTTTGTTATTGTTTTGTCATTTGTATTGACTATATACAGGATTAGATTACTATCAAGAATGTGCAAGATATCTGAACAAAGCTGAAAAAAGTGAAAAGGGTTTAATAGCAAAAATCAGATTTTATAGGTGTAAGTGGGAATGTCTGAGGGTGAATGATGTCAGATTGTGTGTGGTATGTGGTGAAGTTGAAAGATTGCCTGGGTAATAAAGAAACGGGAGCACGATATATTGAATTATGATGATGCTAGTTTATTCCTATTTGAATTGCATTCATACAAAACGAACAAAATATTTACATTTGATATTCTTTTTCAAACATTTTGTATTTATTGAATCATTTCCTTCGAACATGTTCAATCTATGTACTCGACAATTTTAGTTTCATGTTAATTATTTTAAATGTTAATAAACTATGAACTACTACTATTACATACAGGATTTTGAAACCGCTTCGATCTTCCATAGCTACTGTACTATACAACTTGGAATTTTTATTTAAGTACTCAATTTATACCTATACATTCAATGAAGTATTCCAAAATTTACAGGGTACTCTACAAGACATTGTCACGTGTTGCAGGTAGGTTCTTAAATGGTACATCCTAGATTGCATTTTTTAGAAACAATACATTAAAAATAATTTTAAAAGCAAAATTTTAATCACTAAATATATCTCACTTGAGGATTGACGATATTCCAGTTTTGATAATCTTTTTTTTTGTTTCACTTTCTTTTAAGTGAAACCTTTTATTATCCAATAACTGTAACGTTTAAATATAAGGAAACTGTAAACAACATTACTTCAATATATCATATTTTGTTTTAAACATAAAGATTTTTTTTCACTTTAATAATCGTTTTTATTATTTTGTCTCTAATGCTTTGTACGTCTCGTCAAGATTAGGCTGTAGCTTAATTCTGCTATAACAATTGATTTTAAGTATGTTAGGAAACAACTACTGACCACGGAAATTGATGACCCTGTTTAGAAGACAATAGACAAGATTCTTGTAAGGGGTTACAAATTCACTGTTCTGAAGTTACGCCTCATTGCTAAATAAGGCGTTTTTTGATTTTTAGTCTTGACCGTATTGTAGGCGTGAAAACGTTTTTATTTAAATTTCACACAAAAATGTTTCGCTTAAGGTTGTTGCTTCTATGGTGTTCTGTCTTGTACGTGAATGTTCAAAAGCCGTAAAAAGACAATTTATTTTTCTTGTTTATAATGGTTTTTCTTTTTTTTTCTTTTTCGTATTTTACATGTTCTTTCTCAATACAGCTATTTAGTAATCTCCTTCGAATTTTCGTGTCCAGTCGATACTCAACTTTGACGTGAACTATCTCCATTTGCATAAAATTCTATTTGCTACCGCGTGGGGTCGCTACTAAAATCTTTGTTTCTTTCTACCATACTACGACTATGACCCGACACATTTAGAAATTCCGTCTTATGATACGGCTCGGTCTTGTTTTTAAATGTGGTATAGCACAGAACTTAAACTTTATGTTAACTGCGATTTCAACAAAATAGGAAATCGTTTTATCATACCTAAACAATATTAATTGCTAGATTTTGAGTGTCGCTTTTGTATTTTTGAAAATTTGTTGTTTTAAATTCAGAACTAAATTAAATATCGCCACATTATTGAAGCTATATTATAATTATTGTTTAATACAATAGGAACATTATTTTATGAAATGCTAAGTATTATTATATTGGAACTTGTAGAAACCAACTCTTGCTCAGAGAACTTAGAAAACTATCCTAGCATCGTTGTAAGAATATGTGCGGTACCCATTAGTTCAATCTTCTGAATTTGCTTATAGATGTTAAATTAAATTTTATCAAAATTAATTTTGTCAGTCGTCAGTAAGTGTTTTGGAGTTGATTCGATTGATTAGTCATTCTTCTTATAGCAACGACTGCATGATAAAATTGTTTTACTCGGGTATAGAACTTGGACTCAAGTTACAAATCTGCAGATATTGAGGGTATCGCATGGAATAAACTAAAAGTAGTACACGTACATTCCCTACTGAAATTATTAGATTCATCTTTTTAATCTGAGGTTTTGGATAATATATCAGTATCTTTTGACTTTCCTATCTGAGGATGAAGAACAATATTTCGAAGTTATATTTGATACTACTCCTTTATAAACAACTTTAAGATACAAACTAAACTTTCATTCATAGTAATACTGTTAATAAACTTCGTGAATCTCTCAAATATAACTATGAAAGCACATTAAAAATATGTGTTAAGTCGATAAGAAACCATGTAATCATAATTACGTTAAGAATTGTCTATAGTGGTTTTAAAATAAATTGAAAAAAAACGTATATATTGCTAGTGAGTAATAATTTGAGTAGGGACTGTACTCCTATTTAGGGATGCAGGACATTGAAATTATTTTGAACGGTAGTAAATAAAGTAGATGTTGCATTATAGAAATTACGTGCGAGCAAAGCATTTAAACACACTGACTAAAGATACATTAGGCGTTCTATTAAAAAACATGTTTTGATAGTCTCCTGAATATCTGAAAATATTTTCTTATTATCTGTCATATAGAGATAAATGATAGTAGTTAAATAAAATTCTTAGTATAGTAGAGGAGGTATGGAAAATTGGCGCACTGTCGCAGTACCATATGTTTCTATTGAATTGAATTGAAAATCGATCATGAGTTGAATCGATATTTAATAATTTGCATGAGCTTACAGATGTATATTTTGAGGCACTTGTTTGTTCCATATTTGTCTATACCTTTCATATGATTGCAATTTATATTTCACATTTGGGACTCAAAAATATTGATATATCCAAACAAACCTCGGATCTCTAAATCTTTTATAGTTTGTGGCAACGTTGAAAAAAGTTTTTTTAATTAAATGTAACGCCCTTTTTACCGCATTATTGTGAGACGCTGCATTGATTCGGTCAAATTGATTTGCAAACAGTCTGAGAGTCAGAATCCTCAACGTATGAGTACTGGCTCGAATGGCAAGGGCACATTTGGAAGAATTTCGTTGTATGCAGCTACTACTCGCGACGGCGTCTTCAAGAAAATCTCAAAAAAACTTTTCTAGTTTTTACTTTTTTTGTCGAGAGCCGGAATTTCTTCTCTAAGTGTTTTACATATTCTGTGTAATCCATGCGCTAAACAGGTTATATATTTATGTATATATGTATCATATTTTGATAAAAGGTTAATTTCACCAGCCTTTTTCCTGATGATGCGGCGTCCGAAACTGATACAAAATCCCTAGGGTATTTAAAATCAAAAAAACTTATTTAAACTATCATCGATAAAATGAAGAATGATTTTGTGGTTGGTTTTTCCGAGTTATATCGACGCTAAAAGATGTGAATTTTGTAGTAACGTTGCTCAATTTGAACGCTACCGGATCAATCCCTTTAAATTCAAGTACACACTGTATATTAAGAGTTTATTGTCAGGATATATACAAAAATTCAATACAGCTACAACGGCTCATTCTACAATGCCGGTAACCGTGTCTCTTTACACACGCCGGAAGGTATAACTAAACTACAAAAAGGCGGGTAACTACGGCGCCAAATTCAAATTTAAAAATTAGATTGCTACAACTCGACCATCCTGACTATTGTCGTCCCCGACAACATCAGAATCATCGACATTATATTTACTCCATAACTTAATTCTACTGGAGTCAAAGACTCCCTCGAAAGGAATCTGACTAACTTGGAATCCTTCAATATCTGATAGGACATATCTATCATTTCCTAATGACCTTTTAACAACATATGGTCCCTTAAATTTAGGCAGTAACTTTTTGTTAACGCCTGGAGTTGTATCAACGTTTCTTATAACTACATAGTCACCTATTTTATACAGCTTAGCATTTTTATGCTTCCTATCATATAAGAACTTATTATACTCTTGCAACTCTCTATTCAAAACCTGAGCTCTAGTCCTGATTTCGTTTAAATCTACGCAATTGTTAGACAAGTATTCGTTTTCATCAAGAAAAAGTCTAACATTGTCATGTACCTTCCCTTTTTGATTTATGCCAAAAAGTAGCATTGATGGACTTACTCCAATAGCTCTATTAATGGTGTTATTGATAGCAAACTGAGCTTCAATTAAGACATCGTCCCACTCTATTTTATTTTCGATGTCGATTAATTTGGCTAACATGGGGGCCATAAATCTGTTTATGCGTTCCACTTGGCCGTTAGACCTAGGACATGCAGTTGCTATTAGAACCAATTCAATACTTTCCCTACTCAAAAACTCTTTAAAATGTACCGACCTGAAACAACTACCTCTATCAGATACAATTCGGCGAGGCTTACTATATGTATTAAAGTAATTACTCAAATGTACAATGACAGTTTTAGTATCAGTTGATCGACATGGAAATAAGCTTACGAACTTGCTAAATGCATCAATTACCACCAATATGTGCCTGTTTCTTTTACGTGTTGCTTTGAGTGGCCTGAAGTGGTCAATATGAAGTGTATCAAACGGTTTAGTACCCTTATCAACATTATGTAGCAAACTTTCTCGTTTTCCGTCTATAGGCGAAAAGGTAATAGACTTCAAGCAATTGGATATATAATTCCTAAGAATGTCACGCAAATTTGCAAACCAATACGTTTGTTTAATTAAATCCAAGGCCTTATCTATTCCTAGGTGTCCTATATTATCGTGACTAATTACATTCTTTTGCATATCTTTTGGTAAACAAAATAAAACCTTGTCCTTTCCTTTTCTGTAAACCGTCTTGCAATTCAAAAAATGAATCGTGCCGCATCTACACCCGTTCCCTAATTCTAACGATATTGGGATCCTGAGTTTGTTTAACAATTAAAAAGTTTTCAAACAAATTTTTAGATATTATCAGTATATTTTGAGCGCGACAAAGTGCATCTACATGCTGCATGTTTGTCCCACTCCGATGCTCTAACACGTAGTCAAAATTTTGGAAATACAACGCCCATCGATTAATTCTTGGGTTCATTTCTTTTTTTTGAAAAGCTAATCTAACCGAGTTACAATCTGTAACAATCTTAAACTTAAGACCTAACAAATAAATTCTAAATCGTTCAAGCGAATACCTTATAGCAAGAGTCTCTAATTCGTAACTGTGATAACGAGATTCAGTATCACTTGTACGCTTACTATAATAAAAAACCGGATGGAATTTGTTGTCAACTTTTTGTCTTTGTAACAGAACTGAACCGAACCCAACGCAGCTAGCATCGCAATGCAATTCCGTTTCCAACAATGGTGAATATATGCTTAATAAAGGGGACTCAGCTAGTTTGTTTTTCAATAATTCGAATGATTTTAATTCCGTACTGCCCCAAACGAATTCTACATTTTTCCTGATTAGCATATTTAAAGGTTTTGCTATAGTTGCAAAATCTTGTACAAATTTCCTAAAATACGAAGTTAACCCTATAAATCTATGTACCTCATGGGCATTTCTAGGTATTGGATATTCTACGATTGCCTTGACATTTTTCGGGCTAGGCCTAATGCCATTCTCATCTACCAAATAACCTAAATAAATAGTACGAGATTTCATAAAGCTACACTTATCTAATCTAAGATCTAATAGGTTTTCCGCCATACGTACGAACACAATTTTTAAAATTTCTAAATGTTCTTCAACATTTTCTGTAGCCACCAGTAGATCGTCGAAATAAATCAATATTTTGTTTTCACGTTAAAGGTCACTAAAAACCAAATTAATATAACGCAAGCAGTTTTGAGGTGCTGTAAAAATCCCAAATGCCAATTTCAGATATTTGTATTGCCTTAGTGGCGTTACGAATGACGTGAAACGAATGCTATCTACAGCAATTGGAACATGGTAAAACCGGTTTCTTAAATCTAAAGAAGCAAACAGTGTCTTTCCTTTTAAAGCCTCTAACTGATCTTCAATTAATGGCACGGAAAACCTATCTTTAACTATTAACTTGTTCAGTTCTCGATAATCAATGCACATACGTGTTTTCCCTGTTTTCTTTTTGACTAAAACAACAGGACTACAATACTCTGAACAACGAATTAAACATTTTTTAATAATTTGTGAATAATTTTTGGAACTTCAATTTTTTTAGAGTAGGACAATCGACGAGGTTTAAAATAGAATGGTTGTGTGTGTTATTTGCATTTCGTATTTCACAGAAGGCACAACTGGTCTTTCTGCATTACGATAAAAAGAATTATAAGTTTCTATCAATTTACTACGTCATTTATAATCAATTTGCTCACCCATAATAAAATCATCGGTATTACAATTGCTAGAGCAGTCAATATGCATAATTTCAAAATCGGAAAGCTCACGATTAACCACTTAATTTGACGTTACTTTTCTAATTGTAACTTTTGGACCAAAACTCAATTTTAAATTAAATGCTACATATAACATCTCTCCCTAACACACAACTAAAATTCATCGTATTATCCGGAACTACGTACAATTTTACTGTAACAATCATATCATTAATATTGATTTCAGTCATAAACGTACCTAGGACCCTAAGCTTCGAGTTATTTATCCCAGTAAAATATCCATCTTCTTGAACCAGCTCGACTCCTTGTATAAATTTAGATTTGACCAAACTTATCGGACTTCCTGTATCAAGCAATGCAATTACTTTATAATTACTCACAGTTCCTTCACATTCGTCATTGACTTCAAACTCAATTGGAAGTGTGTAGGTCGGGGCAACGACTGGAGAAATTTCAGCTGGTGGTGTCTACTACCATCGTAGTGCTATCTGGTAAACTTTCCATTGCGCTACCTCCTGCTACCTGCTTCCTACAATTCTCAACCCTATGGCCAGCTTCACCGCACCGAAAGCAATTACCCTTTGGGCGTCTTGGTTTGGAACAAGCAGTTGACAAGTGTCCATATTCACTACAATTGAAACACCGAATGGGGTTTCGAATGATTTCACTTGAGTTTCCACTACCATCCCTATGTACTGCTTGAGATGATGCTGAACTTGATCCCGGTCTCAAAAAATTCGTTTTTGCTGTCTGGGGAATATATGTTTTGTTCACACTGGTTATGCCTCTATCTGACGACGTCACTTTATTCATGATTTTTGCAAACTGTGCCAGCGACTTAAAATCTTGCATTCTGGCATTGCATCAATGATGTAATTGATCATGTCGTCTTCAGTAAGATTCAATTTATTGCCTAACAGTATCTTCTCGTGGTAATACACTGAGAATTTTTCACTTTTCCTCCAACGTCGAGATTCAAATTTACGCATTAGTATGATTTTATCCTCCCTAGTCTTAAACATGCTCTCCAATTCAATCCTCAATTCAGTAAAGGATAAGCATGCATGAGTTGCCTTGGAATGATACCACTTCAGTGCCGTGCCTGCCAATTTGCCCACTGCAATAACGATCATGATTTTGTCGGGCACAGAGTAAGTGTTTTGTACAATATCAATTCGGTTGAACCAATGTTCGATTTCTTCTCCTTCGTTTCCTCCAAAGGTAGGTATTAGTGCACTTATTTCAGAGTTTTTAAGTTTTATTGTTGGAGTTTCGTGCTGTGTCGTACCTTGGGCAATGCTACTCTGAATGTATGTTCGTTGAACAGCTCGTATGGTTGCTTCAATTAACTCTTGGAGCGAGACCTGCTGATTCTCGTCCGCTTGGATCGATGAATCCATTTTTGTAAATATGGCGGTGCACAAGTATAAAATGATCTTCAATTATCAGGTCAATCTCTGGGTCAATCCCACTTCTGACGCTGTAGTAACGTTGCTCAATTTGAACGCTACCGGATCAATCCCTTTAAATTCAAGTACACACTGTATATTAAGAGTTTATTGTCAGGATATATACAAAAATTCAATACAGCTACAATCAAACACAACGGCTCATTCTACAATGCCGGTAACCGTGTCTCTTTACACACGCCGGAAGGTATAACTAAACTACAAAAAGGCGGGTAACTACGGCGCCAAATTCAAATTTAAAAATTAGATTGCTACAACTTTCTGGTTCTTCTTTGGTAAGTTTCTCAACTATCATATTCGCTAGCGACTGGTTTCATCAACAGATCCAAATATATTTTTCGGAAATATCTTCCTAATTTTTTTTTATTCTCTGAATTAGTTTAATATTTTACTAACAATTGTAGCTTATGGATTCATAACACGTGTGTAGATAATTCTTGCTCAATGTAGATTCATCTGGTGGTATCTCTTTAGTTGTTGCTAAAAATTCAATATATAACTACCCTTTGCATCTATGGTGAGATTCAAATATAATTCTCGATAAAATCTTCCTGAATTTTTAAATTCTCTGTTAATTTACTCAATAGGACTGCATATTTTACTAAAGATATGTAACTTACGAATTCATAACACGTGTGCAGATAATACTTGCGCAATGTAGATTCATCTGGTGTTATATTTTTAGTTGCTTCTAAAATTTCTCTTAAAATAGGATTGTATAATTTCTTTAAAAGAGTAGATGCTGCAACAAATGCTTTCCGTAGTTTAAAAAAAATCAGATATAAATGGTCGGATTGTTTATTAGCATCGCTGACAAGTGTTTAATAGTAGCTACATATATTTTTTTATGTATAACACTATTTAAATGTTGTGTGACATGGTTTTTGTCCAATTTGCTTCAGTTCTTAACTTAGCAGGTTTTCACAGGTGGCATTTTGAAAGAACGCTATCACTACCTGGCACAATATGCATAAATAAATAATACATAGAGAATAAAGGGAAATGGTATTTACAAATTGTACACATTATATTTATTTTCAACGAAAACTGGTCTCAAATAGAATGCTATTGTGTCCATCAGTATCAGAAAATCACTAAATAACAGTAAATGGCATTGGCAAGATTAGAAATTCTAGGGGTTTAAGTGATTCATAATAAAACTAAGAAGTTTCTTATGCTGAAGGTTAACGTTGTATTCTTGACTAGTACTTCCTGGTGAACCAGTGTTTTTATCAATTGTCAACTGAAAATGTTAAAGTTGAATTTTAAATGTTCTTCTAAAGTCAACAAATCTTATCCAAAGAAAACTAACTAATGTACAATTTTCGACAATATTAATAATTGAAAATTAAAAATTTTAAATGTAACAAACAATGTTGAATTGCAATTATTAATTGTTTTCTTATAGACTGTAAACTATAAATTAATCACTCGCAGGGCGACTTTAAAAGCTAAGTAACACGCATTTCGAGTATGTTAATTTTAAAGATACGATTTATTGTGTTAAATGAAATAATATTTTGAAATTTATTTTAAGAGAATTTATACCAAGGATGCTTACCTCTACATTACTTATATACTTGATAGCTAACTAATGAATTAGAAGTGAAGCCAAAATCAGCAATTTGCTGGGTAGCAAAATATTGTTATGTGATTAGTTAACGACATTACTACGAGATATACCCATAGTTTTCATCTTGTGCGTATCTCTGAACTATTAACAAACTATGCAGGTAATTAACAAAAAAAAACATGGTAGTTATCACATTATGTCGCTAACTATATCGCTTTCAAACTGACTAATAACATTTTGCCTACTTCACAAATGACCGATTTTGGGTTTACTCTTTTATATGCAGCTGATATTTGAGTTAGCGATCCAGAATATTAGAAATAAGGATAAATGTCCTTGATTTATATATATTAGTTAAACTTAGTTTATTTTGAATGTATATCGAGATCGCGTGTGAACCGTTCACATCGAGCCCTTGCAATTATTATTATAAGTAAATTATTTACTGATTCAACTATATATAAATATATAAAATAATTGCAGAACCACTACAGTTCGATGTGAACGGGGAGGTGATTATTCCAGAAGAAGAACTATCGAGTAAGCGCAAGAGAGATGGTACATTAGAAGAAAAGACTGCTAAGCAAGTGTGCAAATCAACAAATAATCGTGCGGTTTATTCGAAAGAATATGTCGTGGAAAAGATTGTTGGATATCGTAATGAAAAAGGCAACGACTTGTTTTACGTGAAATGGCTTGGATGGGCAAACGAATGCAACACGTGGGAACCTTTCCATCATCTACAACACTGCCCGACGAAAGTAGAAGAATTTTTTGACGGAACTTTAAACGAGGCTGCTCTTGAAGGTTTATGTAAAGTTCTCTCAGTATCTAACGATCTTTCAGATAAAGCTTTAGAAAACTTGATACCTCCTAAAGGGTTTTCCGCATTGCGCGATAAAATGATTATTCAAAAAGAATTACTAAGTTTTGTTAATGCGCCACCTGTTGAAAGACACGTAAATAAATTTAAGCGAGCAAAAGAGACGGTATTACTATATTATTTATATTTAAGACGCGATCAACAATTAGTTAAATTGAGAGAATGGGAAAATGTCGTAAATGGATCAACTTCTGAAAATGCGCCTATCAAAGTAGAAAACGACGTCGATTTTGAAGGACCTCCGAAAGATTTTATTTATGTAGATGATTACGTACCTATGACTGGTATTAGTATTCCAAATGACCCTCCTATCGGATGCGAATGTGAAGTATGCGGACCTAAAGAAAAGTCGTGCTGCGGAAAAAACTATTCTTGCAGGTATACTTATAATGATAAATTAAAGTTAAATGTTCCAAAGGGAACACCTATATACGAATGTAATAAAATTTGCAAGTGCGACGAAAATTGCAGAAATAGAGTTGTGCAAAAAGGTCGTAGTATTCCCCTAAGTATTTTCCGTACTTCAAATGGTTGTGGATGGGGAGTTAAAACATTGAAAAAAATGTATGCGGGTGAATTTGTTTGCGAGTACGTGGGAGAGGTAATTACTCATGACGAAGCAGAGAAAAGAGGAGAAATATATGACGCCGAAGGCCGTACATATTTATTTGATTTGGACTTTAACATGTCCGATAATCCGTACACTGTTGATGCCGCCAAATACGGAAACATATCGCACTTTATAAATCATTCGTGTGATCCTAATTTAGGAGTGTGGGCTGTTTGGATAAATTGTCTTGATCCAAACATTCCAAAATTAGCTTTGTTTGCTTTAAGGGAGATACAGAAAAATGAACAGTTAACGTTCGACTACATGTCTGGTAACAAACTTAAAGATAAGGGAAAAAAAGGTGGGAACAAGGATTCGCAAATAAAGTCATCTCCTGGTAGAGCAAGATTAGACATTTTCACTGAAGAAGACGAACGTCAGAATCGTCCTGTCTGTAAATGTTCATCTAAAAAATGTAGACGTTATTTGTTTTAAACCTTTTATACGGATTATTTAATATTACATAAATCCTAAAAAGACAATTTATTTGCCTTAAGTATTTTTAAAGTAATTTTGATATGCATTTACGAATCATTAATCCAAAATTGTAGTAGTGTGTGTGTGTGGGCGCATACAACAGATTGTATTTTACTGTACTACTTTTCTTTAGTAAGTATTTATAGACCTGGGTTGAAAGAGTTCTAGAGTAGGTAATTTTTATCATTTAATTCAGTTTCTTGTATGAAACGAGTAAATGCGTGAAAAAATGTAGTTAATTATAATTGATTTTGTTTAAGATTTTTGTATTGTAAAATTTTACTCTGTATCGTGGTGAATAAAAGATTTGCTTTTTAATAAACGGAAGTAAAGATTTATTTTAGTACTCATTAATCGTATTGTACTTTTACACAGGCATGCGATATATTTAAATTGTATTTTCTATTAATCTATTTTTTATTTTTGTGTTCATTGAAAACTGTTTATTGAATAAATAAATACAAGATTATTTATTTTTGTAGTACATAATTATTAATAAAACTTTCTCGTCACTATTATGAAATAATTAATTTATTAACGACAATTACGTCAGAATTAAAAGATATTTTATTAATATTTGGTGTAATCTTGTCAATAAGTAAATCACAAGTGTACTTTATTAAGTTATAATTAATAATATAGTTCTTTGGTATTTTCACGTATGGTTTGAAATTTTATTGATGCATTAAAGGTTCCTTATAAAATTGTATAATAAAAAATTGAATTCAACGGGCATCTCGATCTGGACACTTCTTTTTTTTACTGTTCTACCAATATTTTCATATCTATATTACCTACATACAGCGTGTTACTTACTTAGATTAAATTGTCATTGTTTAGATTTAACAAGTTTCTATAAAAGATTCTATTTGTAGTACATTAACAAACGGAAAAAAATTATAAACAATAACGGCAACTTTTATCAGCGATACCTGAATTCTTAAAACAGTAGGTCAAGAAAAAAGGCAATTGTTGACTAATCTTACTGTTAGATTAAATTTTTAGTTCAGCGCACCTTTTGCTACCTTTTATCTATGTTATCACGTTTTTTTTAGCTTGCTTTCTGTTTGGTTGTTTGTCCGCAAAATTTTAAATTTTGTAGTCGATTTTTTGACCACTTCTACTGCACTAATCAAGCTAGAATTTTTTTTTGTGCATTATCGATGACAATACAATATTCAAACATCAAAAAATATAAAACTTTTACCATAACTTGAAGATTTCTGATCTCCGAGTTATGTAAGTCTTTAAACTTTGTTGTAAAAAAGTAAATTATCATAATACTAAAAAGTAGAAAAACAAACTTTATAAAAAAAGTTTTTTTTTAAAAAACCACGTTTTTCCCATGGACTAAAAAGTAGAAAATAACTTTTCCTCAACTTAAAACGTGGGCGCATTTAAATGTATTTTCTTAAATTGTATAAGTTATAAATGCGGCCACTGCAGTTAATCCGTATTTTTCAAATATGTTCTTAATTTATTGATAAATTCTTTTCTTCAATTAACTTAAACAAAGGGCACTTCTGTTATTGAAATCCTTTATTGTAAAGAAAGTTCACTTTCTTTAAGTTAAGTTATTGCAATTTCTATACATGGCAAATATGCTTGTGTACATATTAATCCTTTATTCCTTTTTTTTTTAAATCTAAAATGATTTTTGAGTTTTTTAATTTACTGCTTCTTTAGGGTCGGATTTATTGACATCTTTATTAATTTCAACCTTTCTTGTATAATAAATTTAACAAGTTGTTTACGTTAGTATAACTAAAACAAACCGTTTCTGCAACAATCGTACTAAACACGTATTATTTTTAGAAACAATTAGTCGTATTGCTGTACACATACCAGGGTGTCAAAAAAAATAGAATAGTTGGTAAATTGTAATTTGACACAAAGTAGTTCTACGAGTAGAGGGAACCAAAACCAGACTTCGTTTTTTTTTTCATTTAATACAGCGGATAACTTCTTCTCTTCTCTTGTTTGCTTTCTCAGCCGTCGGGTGAGCATTCTAGTTTCTAAGCCTATTTCTTCCAGGTCTTCCTATTTTTTGCTCTCATTTCTTCTAGTGTCTCCTTTCTCCCGTCGTATTTCTCGTATTTGTTCCATCGATTTTCTTAGTTGATCTTCCCAATTCCATCTTTCTTGCTATTCTATCTGGTTCCATTCTCTGTACATGTTCTTACCAATTTAATTGCTTTTTTGTTATTTTCTTTATTATTGGCCTTTGTTTTTTTATATTTATCACGTTTTCGTTCTTGATCCTATCCCAATTGGTATTCCAACATAGTAAATGTTCCTAAAATGCTTCATTTCGATTGCATTGAATTTGGTTTCGTCTTTTTTTCCTTAAGGAGGGGCTTACAACCTTGAACTAACTAATCTAATTTTCTACTGCATAAGTTATTATTAGAATTGTTATACTGTTATGGATTTTCATTTTTACTTCTAGTGCTCGCAAAAAAGTCGGCACCAAATGTTTTTTTTTTGATTTTTCAAAAAGCGACGGCAATAATTTGTGCCTGTCGGAAAACTTATTTAGCCCCTATCAGATATACAGAGTGTTTTGCACTTAGCTAGAAAATGGCATTTTTCGAATTTTTTTGTAAATTAAGCAACATTTCAATGATAAATTTTCATCATCTGTCAGTTTTAGCATATCGAAGAATCTCAATTTCTCCCATAAAGTATCTTGCACCAAAAACGTAAAGATTATGCAACATGTAAATAATAAGAAACCTAAAGGAATAATTAGCAATTTCTATTGTTTTGTCCAATTATAAATCTTAAATGTTTTTAACGAAATCAAATTGAATTTTGAAATCAAGTCTTGGTATGTGAAAATTTGAAATTATTCCAAAAAATTAAATCTAGTTTTAGCGGAAGTTAAAGAAAAAAAAAGTTTTCTGGTCTTGAGGTTGTTCGGTAAGCTAAAACCAATGAGGTATAATATAATCTCTACAGGAGGAATAACTCCGTATGCTAGTATGGTTACGAATTCGGTCCAGTATTATTTCGGGTTTCTCCACTTCATCCGGACAAGAAAGCAAACTATCGTGTATAGTTAAGCATTTTGTGGCGTTTGAATTACAATTGATAATTTTAGTTGCTTAAAATGCATGTAATAATAAATTTAATAATCTTAACTTATTTATGATAAAAGGGTTTATAAACGAGAAGATTAATAGGGTTTTAAAACGGTCGCTTTATATGCGTTGCAAGTCTCTACAGAATTCGCTTTTCCGTTAAAAGTATAAGAGCTAGAAACTGAAATAATTATAAAAGCTAGTTGTATAGTCGTCTTGTGACGTTTTGTGTAGTTTTGTTGCCAAAAATATAAAAAATGAGTAGAAAACGAAGCAGTTCTATGCAATTTTAGGTGAATTTTGAGGGTACATGGTAAACGTACCATGGATTATTTGCAAAAAGTGGCACAAGTGCGCCCTAGATATGTGTCTTTAGTTTCTAAATACATAGTTTTTATATCAAAATAAATATTATTATTGAAAAATTTGCGACGCATCAAAGCGGCCGTTGTAGAACCCCCTTAACGTAAAAACTAATCTTGCGGCCGCCGTCAAAAAAGTAATAATAAGTAGAATGTAATTTAAAAATTATATTCACCCAATTCTAGAAAAATTCTAAAATTACTTGTTTAAATACTTAATATATGTTTTGAATTTTGATTGAAAACTTACTGCAAACCTATAAATATTGACGTTTTTTTAAGGTAGTAGTTCCATTAGATTAAAGTGAACTAAATTAATTTTGTTTAAAATACATAATGTTGTATTTTATTTTTAATGATATGTATTTTTAATTTAATTGAAATCTTGCTTAATTTACGAAAAATAGCTATTTTCTAGCTAAGTCAAAATCTCTCAGTATATGTGATAAGGGCTAAATAGGTTTTCAGACAAGCACAAATTACTGCCGTAAAAAGCTTTTTAAAAAATCAAAAACAAAAAAATCCATTTGGTGCCGACTTTTTGGCGAGCACTGTATATCTATGTCTTTGTGACCTAGTACTGTTTTGTTTAATATATAATAAATTTTTGTCGATTTATTCGATTTTACCGCCTTTTTTTGTGGTTACTAGGTAATCGTATGTCGTTACTTTTTCCAAGTTTGTATTTTTGCGTTTAGTTTCTTTGTGTTTTTCATTCAGTATTATTGCTTTTGTCGTATTCGTATTTACGTTCATTTTTATATTTTTGATTTCTTCAGTCCAGGCATTCATTAACCTTTGCGTTTTATTTTTTGTATTTGCTATTAAGACGACATCATCGGCATATAGGTTACTCAGTTTGACTGCTTCTAGGTTTCTGTGTCCCATTACTGTCATCAGTTCCTTATGTTTCTCATTTATTGTTTTGGTAATTTTATCCATAATGATAACAAATAGTAAGGGGCTTAAACTATCTCGTTGTTTTATTCCTTTATTATTTTGAATTCTTCTGATCTTAGTACTGCTATACTGTTATCTTCGTTCTTACTGTCTCGTATGTGCATCTAATCGCGTTTATTACGCTGTTTGGTATTTCCATTTGTCTCAGTGTTCCACGTCTGTCCTTTTCCTCTCTGTCGCTTTCAAATCTCTTCTTGTATATTGGTATTAGTAAGTTATTTTCCCATTCTCTCGGTATCTTTTGCTTTTCCCATGCTTCCTTATATCCAATCTCATATCCAATGTATTCTTTTTCGTCCCAGCAATTTAATCATTTCCGGTACTATGCTATCTTTCCCACTTGCTTTTCGAACTAACAGCTTAACATTGCCATCTGATAAAGATAGTGAATGTATTGAATGCATCGAGTTTTAGAATCGAATCGTAATCTTTAAAACTAAAATTAAACTTAAGATCGTGTTCAAACATGAACAATTATTTTTGATCATATTTAAAGTTAATCTGAACCTCTTAATTTTACAAACATAAATTATAAAATTCCTAAGTGCCAACTTAATGGTATAATTGTGATGTAATCCAATAGACACATTCCTTACAACGTTTTAAAATGTATATCAGCAAATTCTTTACAATGCTATAACACATAAGCAAATATTTGTAATGTAGGCCAACAATGAAATAGTAAAATGTAGAACTGTATAAATACTCAACTTTTTATTTATACATTATCATTCAACATTAAGTTGTTTGATCACTGACACTTGCCCTAGAATCTGGTATTGTTTAAATATTGATTACTTGGGTAAGTGTCCAACCATTAAGTACGGACCACCATCGTGCTTAACATTTGGTCCTTTGAGCCGGATGATTCAAAGTAAAACTTCTTTGACCACTGACACTGCCCTAGAATCTGGCATTGTTCAAATATTGATTACCTGGGTAAGTGTCCAACTATTAAGTACGAACCACCATCGTACTTTACAATCGAAAATCACAAAAACTGTATTATACTCGAACGTGTTTCCATGATAGCGACAATAGTAAAACAGTTTTATTCTTGTTGCTGACGACGATAGCGAAAAATTAAAAAAAAATGTATTTGACATTCATTCTTGTTAATTATTATAATTTATGTAGGATACGCGAATGCAAAAATCTACAAATGCGATAACCCAAAATGTCCGAGACCCGCATGCTTCATTTCTGGAGGATCTTCAAAAGACGATTCCTTCCCTTGTTTGAGACCGAATTGTACAGGTCGTTTTCATCTGGTACGTCATGTGAGTTTTGTCGATTGTCCTGGTCACGACATTCTTATGGCTACAATGTTGAACGGAGCAGCTGTCATGGACGCCGCTTTGCTTTTAATTGCAGGTATCGCGTAAATCACTCGTTAAAAGCAATAAATAAATATTCTGTTACAGGGAACGAATCATGTCCTCAACCTCAAACGAGTGAACATTTAGCCGCAATAGAAATTATGAAGTTAAAAAACATTCTCATATTACAAAACAAAATCGATCTAGTAAAAGAGGGCCAGGCTAAGGAACAGCATGAACAAATTGCAAAGTTTGTTCAAGGTACCGTGGCAGAAAGTGCACCTATTATACCAATCTCGGCACAATTGAAATACAACATTGAGGTACAAAAGTTTCACCTGTATGTATTTAATTTTATTTGCCTTCTCGTAGGTGTTATGTGAATATATTACTAAAAAAATACCTATACCCGTAAGGGATTTTACTTCGGAACCGAGATTAATTGTTATTAGGTCGTTCGACGTTAATAAACCAGGATGTGAAGTAAATGATTTGAAAGGAGGTGTTGCGGGAGGTAGTATTCTTCGAGGAGTATTAAAGGTTGGACAGGAAATTGAAGTAAGTTTGTAGTTTGTCATAGTGTGAACTGTTATCATCGTTTTACTTTAACTGTATATTATATTTTGTTGTCTTCATACAGGTACGTCCAGGTCTTGTTAGTAAAGATTCGGAAGGAAAGCTAACTTGCAAACCTATTTATTCAAGAATTGTGTCTCTTTACACCGAACAAAACGAATTGCAATTTGCAGTTCCCGGGGGACTAATTGGTGTAGGTACAAAAATTGAACCAACTTTATGTCGTGCTGATCGTTTAGTTGGCCAAGTGTTGGGTGCTGTTGGAGCACTCCCTAGTATATTTATTGAACTTGAGGTAAATAACCTACATGGAAATTTTTATGTTCATTATATGCTCTTGTAGGTAAGCTACTACCTTTTAAAAAGATTATTAGGTGTGAGGACAGAAGGCGACAAAAAAGCCGCTAAGGTTCAAAAATTAACTAGAAACGAAGTGCTGCTCGTTAATATTGGTTCTTTGAGTACTGGAGGCAGAGTACTAGCGACTAAAGCTGATTTAGTTAAAATATCTCTTACCAATCCAGTTTGCACTGAAATCGGAGAGAAGATTGCATTAAGTAGAAGAGTTGAAAAGCACTGGCGTCTTATAGGATGGGGACAGATTCGTGGGGGTGAAACAATTGAACCCATTAAATAAAATTATATAGATAAATCGACTAGGTTTATATTAAATTAAAGTTTTATAATTTGCCAATTGTTTCTGAATTTTAAAAATTAACAATTTTCATATTGGTAACAGGTCTACATATTGAACACAGTTGATTAAATGTTATATACCACATTTGTTCTTATTTATTCTGTCAAACATCAACACTCACTTTTAAACAACTATGTAGCTTGAGCAAGAATTTTAAAATTTGTGTAGTTTGTTCAAATCCGTTTTTGGATATAGGTTTTCCTTAATTGCATGTTCTTGGTGGTTTCTAATTGTATTGAAATTAAAATGAACTTGTGAATAATCAGTATACGTTTCATTTTCATTGTATTTAATTGGGAACTAATTTTTCTGGTTCGAAATTGTTCAAGAAACTTCACTGTATGTGTGTGCACTGCCTTCACAATAGAAGGAACAAATTCATTATTATCGAGGAGATTCTGTTAGAGATAGAGTCATGTTTCACACGTTCAAAAGGCAAACTAACTAATTTTTTTTCAAGAATTTTTAATACATATGTAAATATTTCAAGTAGTGCTTATAATGAATAATATATGTAAATGAGTTCTTTGAAAAGGGTTTTCAATTATTTGATCAAACGCATAAAAATATACTGGGGTTCTATTTAAACTAAAGAAGTTGACGTTACTTTCGTTTAAACCAGGAGTGATTTTGAGTTTACCAACACTAAAATCATAGTTCACTTGTCTGAGTGTTTTTGAGAAAAAGATTATTGATTTTTTCGAATTTCTTGCTTTCATTGTAAAAGCACTGTATTCATATGTCGCATTTTGACAAAAACACTTGGTACGCTGGGAGAGCAATGTGGGATCTGATAAAAAAGTGCTTGGGTGCTTCAAATGTTTGAATTTTAAGGCATGTTTGGAACATAGAAGTAAAAATTTCATGCACACACTTATAGAAATGTTTGACAGATTTAACTATTGGTAGTTAAAATATCAAATTATAATTTCTTGTCCATCTTGCTCTTCTGACAACACAGCTGATGACAATATTACTGGTATTTGCAACTAACTCAAACCAATACTCTTCTCGGAAATAATGACGTTTTTAATTCTTAGAATTCTATTTGTATATAGGTACAACTATTTTATGTCGTCTATCTTAATGGTTTCGCTATGTTAGCAAATGCAAGAAAAATCTATAATTTGCCGTTTTAATCTCGTTCTGAAGATGTTATTAAAGTTGACCATAAAGTTCATAAGAATACCAAAGACTATATAAAAAATACTGTTTCCATCAACTTTCAAACTTCGTAGAGATCTGAATAAATCAACGGGCTAACGTGCATCTACGTTAGCCAAACTGAGTGATATATTGATTTCAAACTTCTGCAGTGATTTATTAACTTTTTGACATCGGGTCTTTTTCTGTACAGTATACTTGCTGCAAAGCTTACCACCATAAAACATGTTACAAGCTTTATGTCTTACGAACCTTGCACGGCCAACTCACACAGTCGGAGAAGGGGAGGTTCACAGGAAGTATGCTTAAGAGCGCCAGATCTGATTCAAGATAACACTTCTGCCTCGATCACGACAGACGGTCCAAACTTGTAACTAAATTGGAGGTTCGTAATCCTTATTACTCTGATGGTCGAGTAGCCGCAAGTAGTTAATAGCTAACGATAATTACATGAGAGATAAAACATAAGAGAGATTAACAAATATAACCACTTTAATGTGTGAACGTCGAATATTGACAAAAGTATATGAAATTTCTTCACTCATTCATGCTCGAATGATTTCTACATGTAATTGACAAATATCACAATTTTAATTTAGTAGCGTAGCAAGTTGACGACTATACATTAAATTCTCAATCCATAAATACTAGAATGACTAACAATTTTCGTTAACAAGTGTAGAAAACTTTGATTTCGCAACACATAAGATTTACAAGATTATATCGAAGTTTTAGTACATGAATGTCCGCAGTATCGGCAACACACAATACACATTTAAGATCAAAACGAACAGCACCGAAAACCTCGTAGTAAATATGTTTTTCCCTCACAGCATGCGATACAGTTACGTGAATGATAAGGTTACCTTATTGGTATATAAGCAATAAACGTAATTACGGTCGTTAACATTAATTAAAATTCTGTGAGTAGCTTTGGTGATCACGATATAAAAGTTAAGCAAATAACTCGCCCCAAAATCCAGTATCCACTTTCGCGAAGAAAAGGTTTTCCCCGCCAGCGGCCTGTAATAAATAGTGAAAAGCAAATTGTATCACACACTAACTCACAAAGAACAGGAAGCTAAAAAAAGTAGTATTAATAAATCATTAAATGTTATATAAAAACCCGGTGTATCGTATACTGTAGGTAACAATTTAGAACAGGTGGCTGATAACACAATCGACTAGTATACACGAAATAACATCTCCCACAGTAAGGCTTGTCGAGACTCCGTTTTCGTGGTGAAGTATATGCCTTCCAAAATCGTACTTGTTCGGTAACGGTATTTCTTAATAATAATTAATCTTCATCATTTCTTTATTGAAACGAACATGTGCTCGAAGCGTGCGGAAACGGCCTGTGACGACTCAAATATTTTACGAACGTAATGTAATTACAATTTGATTCCCATTATTAAGGATGTCCCTTGAAAACTTACTTTAAGACGTCCAGACCATTTTAGGCAATTGACAGCTTCACGATTTTGTCGTAAAATGACAGCCACGAGAAAAGATCGGTAGAGGGCGTCAAAACCGGAATCTAATTTCAATTCAATATACAGGGTCTTCCGTAATGAAAATTTCGTACGTAACAAACATCATCTCTAATTGGGCTACTAAATAATAATTTTTCTGGAGAATTACTTTTAACGAGTCACACTGCAACGCAATTACCCTAATAGCATACAAGGTCTGTGAGACGTGCAGTTTAAGCCTAATAAAGGTCTGAACGTCCATAGACCTTTAACAGACGTCCATGAAACGTTTTGCGCAAAACGTCCGCTGGACTGGACGTCCTTTGTACGTTTGTACCATGCGGTAAGTGTTGGGCGATTATAAATGATACAATCGAGATATATCAATTACATCCCAATAATCGATTATAGTTTCGAAATATTGGTTCGAAACAACCGAGAAGCGGGGCTAATAAATGAAACGAAATATGAAATGTCAAATATATCGAAATAATCGACACGACTCGAAACCAACTCGAGAACATGTCTCGAATCATTCGAAATATCATTCGTTCGAAACAACCGAAAAGGGATGTTAACGAATGAAAACCAGAATGAAATGACAAATATATCGAAATCGACACGTCTCGCCTGTAATAGACTAATTAAGCTAGTCACGCGGCGCAATATTCAAAATATTAAATTTTCATTATAAATTACTTTTTGATGAATACGTTTAATAGCAGACTTCTTTTTAAATCGGAGAGAGAGGAAAGTTCTACCCTAGCTCTATTTCATTTTAACGGCATTGCAACATCAGCACCTTCAATTACCCTAAACTAACTAGAATTTTTGTAAATGTCCCTAAATAAATGTCATTCTTGACAACCTTTTGACAACAAAACAAAACAATAACCTAACTTTTAATTCATAATTCGTAAACTTTTAATTGTTTTACTTTTCAAAAACACTCGAGGCCTGAAAAAAAACCAAAACAAACTTGAATAAACACAAAAGCAGGGTCACGTTATGGATCACATGTACAAAGTCATACAAAGTTATAACTTCCGATTATGACTATAACAATTGAATGTTTAAATGATTAAATTATCATTGAAAAAATTAAATGTATTTCATAATCATATGCAATATGTATATAATACACTCTGAACTATATAATTAAGCATAACTCAAATAATATACAACAAATTCTTGTTAACTCGGTTAGCAGCAATAATCAAAATGAAATAACTATCACTAGAATTATCGTTAAAATAACTATAAAAACTACATCTCCGAACAATATTAACTGTTCAGATTCATTATGTATTATAAGTTTGCATCGAAAACATAATCGAATTCTTTAGTCGAGTGAAATACCAAATTGTTTCGAACATATCTTATTCAATGTTGGTGTAATAAAAACAAAAATGATCAACAGACTTCAATTATTCTAATGAATAGTCAAACCATTTATTAAGAATTCAAATAATAGTAATAATATAAACAATGTAGATAATTTCCATTGGAATTATCTAACTATTTTCATTTAGAAGTAAGTTATTGTCCTTGACTTTTTGCAAAGCAGGTACACCACTCCCTACGTTTATTTAGGGACATGTAAAAAATTCTAGTTGTTTTAGGAATATTGTAGATGTTAACGTGGCAGTGCCGGTAAAATGAAATAGAGCTAGGGTAGAACTTTCCTCTCTCTCCGATTTAAAAAGAAGTCTGCTATTATGACTGATTATGACCATACTTGTTAATAATTAGAAGGCAAATGTTAAACTAACTTCTTTACGAAAAATTTGTAGATGAATGAAATAAAGAATTCAAATCAACGACTCGAGTGGACAGTACACGACTCGAACTCGTCGCATTCGTTGGAGTGACTGCGCAATATTCAAAATAGAAAATTTCTACAACATATTACTTTCTGGTGAACAAATATAACGTAACGATTATTTATGACTAAAATTCTTAATAATTAGTAATTAATATATTATTTCTTATCATCTATGTAATCTTGAACAATCAAAACATTTTTTGTACAATAAATATGCATTAACTTTAGATTGATTATTATTATTTAATTTTCCGCTCATTATTATCTATAATAAGATGTAGATATTGTATATGTAGTAATCAGAAAAACTTCTTTAATTAAATTTTAAAAAAACTAAAAATCGCTAAAATAAAAATAATAGAATCGCGACTTTGTAAGAGGATACAATTTGGCAAGGATGATGAAATTTAAATTGCTACTCCTAAAAATTAGTTTTTGTGCTTCGGTTCGTTTTGATGTATTTTACAGGCATCATAATCGGCCGGAAGTTTTACTTTTCCGGCCCAGGCCGGTAAAGTGTAGTAGAATTTTATAACTACAAGTTGGCACTAATAGTCACCCAGTAAACACACGACGTCCTAGGGACGTTCGTTTTATGTCCAAATGATGTCTTTATATCCCGGGATTGAAAACGGATCTCTTTAGGATGTCTTTAATAGGACGTCCTCAGGAAGTCAATGAAGAACGTACAATGGGATGTCCTATGCGGGAAAACAAATTTGGGCGTTTGTCAATTCATATTTTTAATCGAATTAAAAAAAATTGAAAAGGAGAATTTTTATAATACCTAATGCGAATGTTTATTTATAATTACTTATCAAATAAAATTAGAACAGGATTATACATTCATTATAGGTATATAAATATAAATTAATCAATGATATAAATATAGGATAGTTAAATAAATATTATCCATCCATCAATTTCGGTTACTCTACTTAATCTTTCTTTTGATATAACAAATATTTTGAAGATGTTGATGTGTGTGATTTACTTCAACCACACCGATAATCGGTTTTCGTACATAAACGAGACAAATGCAAAGTTAGTGCGCGTGCCCACTTTCCTTCTTGTTCTCTGGTGCCTACTCAAGACCCGTTTTTGGTACCTTGTATTTATTTATAATGTATAATAAAAATCATCAATTATAATTATTATTTTGAATTTCTAAAAATTAATAAAAAATTTATCGAAATTAAAAGATCACAATTATTAATAATGGTGATTTAAAGCCCCATCTCGCGCGCATACCTATGCGGTGAATTGAAAATTTTTATTTCATGCAAAAAAAAATTTTTTTTACTCAACAAATTATTTAAAAAATATTTTCTTTGTATTAAAGGTTTAAAAGCGTGACGTAATCTCACGACTTTTATCGTTGCGATTCACAATAATTCATCCGAAAACTCACCCACTACCTGTCAACATGACCGATAAGGCACAAAACCGCTTATCTAACTAAGAAACTATAGCATTATCGCGTTCTTCGTAACAGCGTCTTAGTTCATAGTTATGATTAGCGTGCAGATTTCTAGTATTGTATTACTGTTTCCATAATAATTAGTTAGGTAGCTAAAAATACGTCTAGAAATAATTTTGTTTTCACCACATTCTTCTGATGAAACGTAAATAAAAATTCTTAATGAATTTGCAAAACTGACGTGTTTACAAATTTTTTTTTTAAAACGGTTTAAACAATTTTTAACTGGTTATCATCGCTCTTATGATTTAATCAATAATAGAATCGTCAAAAAGTTCAATCAATAATTCTACAAAAGAAGTATCAAATTATCAATTCTGTAATTTAGAAAAATGTAAATTCTGACTACATTGAAATACCAAAATAAGTTTTTTGTATTAACTTTTTTATCGACTCTACATGAAGAACATCAATAGTATTTGTCATTTATTCAGTGAATATCTAAGCTTTCCTATTCAAAGAATATTTTTTTAGCATTCTCATGTTTAATCTTAACTTACACACGCAATAACACTCAAAAATTAATTGTACCTATTCAAATATAGCATCGACAATGATAAAAGAATGATAGTTAAATTTAAGTTATTCAACTAATATAATTTAATATTTCATGGATAATAGCATGTTGCAAAAATATTCAAATAATTAATAATATATTCTCTGAATCATCATGGAATACAAAATACAATTGTGGCGTATGGGTCAATCAAATTTTAACATGACCTAGGCCATTATACCATTTTTCAATAATAGTTTTGGTAGTAGCATAGTAAAACCAATATTATCAAGCTTATAATGTTGGGGAAGGCACACCATACAAAACCAAAACCTGTCAGTTCACGCCCCCTTTAAGGCCACAGTACAGCCTGATGCTACTCCATTACACAAAATTGTTAAAAGGTGCAAAGCTTGGAGTAATCCCAAATTTAGCAGTACGACTATTCCGTAAACTTAGGTTCTTTATATTCTATACTCTAGACAGAATTTTGGTAGTATAGTAATGAATCAAGTGTTGATAAAGTATTTTATTTGTCAAATTATTATGCACGTTTCACGTTCAGCAATTCTGGTTTTAGTTATGGTAAATTAAAAAAAAAAATTTACACTTGATAATTTCGAGTAATTATCTTACACCAGCAAGGTTAATAACTAATTCATACAAACTGTTCATTTTGTATCATTTTTAATTATGGATGAATTATATATACCTAGTTTTGATACATTTTCTAATTTAAGATTTATTTCAATTGAAAGTATAGCCCATTAAAACATAATTACTTTATTTTACAATGTAATCTTGTTCTACAGAAATTATTTGAATAATTTAAACAGTGGTACTAATGAGGTCTGTATATTTCTTAATTTTACTTTGAACACTCATATCTACATATCTGTCTCCGATACTTACTATCATACCACCAATAATTGCAGGATCCACTTTAACCGATAAATGTAAGGATTGTTTGCCTTGTAAAAATGATTTCAAAACACTTTCCAATTTTTTACGTTGGTCAGCATCTAATTCTTTAGCAGTGGTCACTTGACAAACAACCTAAAAATAAATTATAATGTAAACTTTGCTTTAATAACAAGATTAATTACTTCTCCACGATGAGCTGACATAATTGTTCTAAAGGCGTTTATAACTCCTTCTAATTTGACTAATCGTCCATTCTCTGCTAGAGCTTGTAATAGGTTACTGGTTTGAGAGTTCATAGATGTTTTCGTAGCAACTTCCTTCAATGCTTGAACTTTAAGTTGTCGTTTGATTGTAGGATTTGCAATGAAATCACGTAATTTCGGGTCTGTTTTTATGTTACTATGAAATTTCATAAGATCCTTTTCGACAGCTTCTAAAGCTTTTTGTTTTGAAGCAGCAGAATATAATGCAGTAGCATAACGACCCTCGATGCCGAATACTTGTATAGGCGCTTTTACTAATTGCTGCATTGAGGATGTTGTGCTCAAAGAACGAATCTGTGAAAACATTTTGATGTTATGTAATACTTAAATTTCAGATAATCGTTTTACTTACAAAAAATGTAAAATTGCTACAAGCCATGGTGTTTTTATTGATTTATTTTTGCTAAAGTGGATTAAACGTAAAGAGTCGTACTTAAATAATTTTTCGAAAAATTATGTGACACCAGCAAACTGTGATCGGTGTCCCCCAGAAACCGGAATTTTTAGGTTACTATGTTGGTAGCAGCTCCGGATCATTTTAAAAAATACAAATGTTACTGTTTATTTAATTTCTAATAAGCATTTTTTTTACTAGTGTTTTGATATAAAGTTTGTTATTAGTTATTGCAAAAAAACAGCGAACATTTTTTTGTAATCACAAAAAGGTACAATTTTTTAGGGTGGACATTGTCATTTGCATAAAAATATTTACACAATTTAGTTTTGAGAAAAAATTGGAATAATTTCAATACAATTATAAAATACGATAAAGTATTTGAATGAATTGATACTCGAAACAGAAAAGTATTAAAACCTTACTAAGTATTTTTAAGAGCCAGCATCAGCTTCTATTAATCACTAGCCATCACCAAGAACGATTGATTGACAGTCAGCATAAGCCATTTTTGGCAATGGAAAGTACTTTTTGCTGATGCAGAGTAATCAAAAGAAATATATTGAGAGACCACTGCTTGAGATGTATTACATTTCTATTCCATTATACCTAGTCTGCAAAAATATTTAATTTTCTATTTTAAATTGAAAAGCATTCAAAATTCAAAGTATACTGTTATGTATTTAAGGTTGGGTACAGCCTTATAAAATTTGTCACCCAATAAATTCCTATCAAAAAATGTTGGCCACTTTTTACTATATAAAATACTTAAAATCAATTCTTTTGGTAATACCAATAAATTGACACTCTTTTAAATGAATTAATTTACCTCTTTATTGTTCTATTCTTTGCATATTATCAATTCCAACACAATGTTTGTTCATGTTAGTCTAAACTATAATATAGAATAAAAGTGAATGGTAGAAATAAGAGTATTCTAACATAGAAAATAACGCTAAAAATTCTGATTGCTTAATTTTCTATTCTACTAAGTAAACACAGAATCTTGGGGTTCTCAAGGAGAACCGAATGCGATTTTTATCAGATTATAGAAAATTGAATGAACAGTTTTAAATTTTAGTAGAATAACCTATAAGATACTACTTTGAGTTATGAATCAGAACAGTTTTGAAAACATTTAAAATCAACAGCTTTTGTTGATTTTCAAGATAAACGTGAGCCGTAGAAAAGTGATTAAGCAGTTAAATAATTTATCATATACATTTTACAAAACGCAATTTAAAATAAGAATAATAAATGTTAGATATAAACAATTTTAGAACGCTAATTGGTATTGGAATATCTTCATTTTAGATTTTTAGCAGCTTGTCGACGTTTGACATCCCAATTAAAGACTCTTGCCATATTCACTTCTGTTGTTGTACACTGATCCCTGTGAATATACAAATTTAAATAATAATTAATTTAATGCTGAAAAAAATTATACCTGAGAAAGTCGATGTCATGCTCAACTTGTTCTAAACTATTCGTTGCAGTAGCTATATTTTTAACTAACAATTTCTCAGCCTCGTCTAAACTATATTCCAACATAACATTAGCGCCAAGCCATAAACACACAGTATTTGTCGGAGTGACAACTGCCTTTGCAAAAACTTGATCACTTAATAAAAATTCAGTTTCAAATTCTTCTTTTTCATTTCTAAGCTTCTCAATCATATTTAAAGATCGTTTTAAATCAGGTATTTGTGATAATAAACGTTTCTTTTTGGCCAAAAGATGAAATTCCATATATTTATATTTACAATGTAATTCGTCAAGTTTTTTTAAAACCCTCTCAGCATTTCCTCCATTATCTGATTTTCCCATGTATGAATCAACATCATCCTACAGTGGAAATTATTCATTATAAAAACAGATGATCAAATTCTTGTAAAATACTTACAACAAATTCTGCTTCAGGAATACCAGCATTAGATTTTCTTTCTTCATTTATTGCAGGTTTTTTTAAATCGCCCATTTTGTTTAATTTGAAATTATCTTGTTTTGAATTTATTGAAAAGACAGACGTCAAAACGTGTTTATTGACGGCTTAACCTATGTAAAATATTTCATGTGCATAAAATAGAAATGAACTTTTTTGGGCATTCTGTAGGTGTTTGAGACAGAATGCGGCAGTGTATATTGTACAACGAATGGTAAATTTATTACGTAGAAAAATACATGGAGTGTAAAAATATATTGTTCTTCGTCAAAATAAATTCGACAAAAAATTAAAAATCACATACAATTTACTAATAATAGTTAACTATGTTATTCTAAAAACATAAAAATTATAGAAACATAAAATATTTTTTTTACCTCTGTTTCTAATAAAGTACAACTTCACACATTGATAAAAATGCGTGAAATTTGATTTCTAATACCGGTGTCCTAAAGTACAATGCTATTCTTATGGGATTTATTTTACACACCGCCACCATAAGAGCTTATACGCTTTTTGGTACAGACGAAAATTTCATAGCTTTGAGGTTTCACGAGAAACGTCAAACTTAATCATTCTCGTTTTAAGCATAATTTGCGATAAGTTATTTCATATAGAAACCAACAAAAAAAATTTATTTGCCTCTATATCTTTTGTATCTGGAATTTGAAACGGCTATTGCATTCTATTTGGAAATGCACATACTGTATTTGCAGGCTGTGGAATTGCACATATACCCAATCAGCAAGGAAACGTTTTTTTCAAGTTTTAAAAACGTCACAACGTTTTAAAATAGCCGAAATAAAAAATGTTTTTCAAAAAAATAGTTTTGTTGAGTTTAAGAAATATTTCATTTAAACATTGATATTGAAATATTTTAAAAATGTTTTCTAAAACTTTTGCTTGTTTTCACCTATACACTTTTTTCTTTTATATATTGTAACAAAACTATATAATATTTTGTTACATATTATTAATAAATACATATTAAACCTTTTCGTTTTTCTAGAAACTTTCTTGCAAATTTGAATTAAGTACTTAATAACCGCGTTTGCGCAAAGTACCGGTATCTGCGTAAAAAGATGGCGATATTTTATATATTATAATTGCATTATATTTTAAGCTTCAACGAATCAACAATTTCCATGGTATTACTCGCCATGCTGTGTAATGTATTGTTAGTGTATCAGTTTAAACGTTTTCTAATTGCGTTCTAGTCAAACTCAAATAGATACTATTACCCAATCAGCAAGGAAACGTTTTTTTCATGTTTTAAAAACGTTACAACGTTTTAAAATAGTCGAAATAAAAAATGTTTTTTAAAAAAATATTTATGTTGCGTTTTAAAAATATTTCATTTAAACATTGATATTGAAATATTTTAAAAATGTTTTCTAAAACATTTTTTAGTAACATAAAAAACGTTTTTACTTTATTAGAAATCATACTTTTGCCAGTGTTGGGATGTACCTAGGTAAATGTACCTAGGTACAAGTACCTAGGTAGTTTTTGTGTACCTAAGTACCTAGAAAGGTACTTTTTAATTTATGTACCTTTACCTGTACCTAGGTACTTTTTAGAAAGTACCTTTGTACCTAAGTACCTAATAAAATAGGTACTTTTAAGCGTACATGTATTGTACACTATATATATTTGTTTCGGATTTAATCACATTTGAAATTACTAAAACCTTCCAAAAATAGTACATGACCTACGCAATTTTTCCTTAATGATACCCGAAGGGTACCGCTAATGTGTATAAAACTTCCTTGTTAAAAGTGTAAATGTAGGCAGTGACAGCAAACTTAAAGACAGCCCTCGGATGAATCATTTACAACAATGCAATCGGACTGTTAACATGAGTAGCCAGGGTATCAAACCGAATGTGATAAATTTCGAAACGTAATAACTTGTATAAAATAGAAGATGATTTTTAGAGAAAAGAGTTGTGGAGTTCTAGGAAAAAGCAAACAATTATAACTGATTATATAACACAATGACATAATAAAATTTATTACGAATCGTATTTCTGCTTATATAAACAATACGTGCTTAATGACTTATTCTAAAAATGACATATTTGAGTTTGTATTATACTAAATTACATAAACATAGCCGAGAACATAAGTATAACGGGTATAACCAACGGTATAACATAAATGCTGTAAGCGTGTGTCATCAACAGTGATTAATATAGTAGCGTCGTCGATTGATTTCAATCTTTTCATACATTTTATAGCTGTAATTATTTCAATCGTTTTTCCGCACAAATAATAAGAGTTCGTTTACTAAATTTGTATTTTCTATGATCATAAATAAGTACCTAAAAAGTACCTGAAATTCTAAGGTACATTTTTTTTGTACCTGTACCTGTACCTAGGTACGTTTGCCAAATCTGTACCTGCACCTGTACTTAGGTACTTTTAAATAAATGTACCTGTACCTGTACCTAGGTACCAAAAAATGAGTACCTGTCACAACACTGACTTTTGCTTGCTTTCACCTATACATTTGTTTCTTTCAGTGTTGGGATGTACCTAGGTAAATGTACGTAGGTACAAGTACCTAGGTAATTTTTGTGTACCTATGTACCTAGAAAGGTACTTTTTAATTAATGTACCTTTACCTGTACTTAGGTACTTTTTAGAACGTACCTTTGTACCTAAGTACCTAATAAAATAGGTACTTTTAAGTGTACAGTCAATAAATTAAAAATCGAGACACTACCTGCGTCCGAATACAAGAATTTAGTTGTTTAAATGGGGTTTAACCCTATCAATTACAGACCCCAAATAATTTCAGGTAAACTATTTATTGTCCATACTTTGCAATCTGCTAGTTGTTTTTACTAAAGAATGATTTCATCGTTTACGTTTGCAATGCACTGCTTTTGGCGGTTACATTTTTAAAGATATTTAAATTTGGAAATGCATAATCAAATTGGTTAGTAGTTTAAGCTTGATTAGTAAGATTAACAACTAAAAGACTAAAGTAGATTTAAGAAAAGCACAGCATTATTATTAACAGATATAATAATTAATAGATAATCCATAATTTTTTTAAAAGCAATTACTTTATTACATCAGCATATCATTGCTTAAATACCTACTAATGCTAAATCGTTGAAGACGAAACGGGTTATTGAATTGTTACGATCATTTTATTTGTTCTGATTGATTTTTTGTCATTCAATTTAGATCGAATAAATCAAATAGCAGAAAACAATTAGTTTCCCTATAAATTAGACAAATCGTTAAAATGTAAAGTAATCGTATTCAACAAAAAATCGTCTACCAATGTTTGTTTTCTTAAATGTAGCAAATTATTATATTCAATACGGTAATTTTTTACAGACACTTTTAACTACAAGTGATCATGAATTAATATTATTTAGGAAATGATATTCGCTAATTAGCTTTTGTGTAAGAATTTCTTCAACACAAGATTCATGTATATCATTAATCTGTTTTTTTAGTTATTTAAGTTAATTGTCAAATTTAATTTATAAACCAACAAAATTCCAAGATTAAAATAAATCCAACTATTTAGAAAACGTAACAAAAAGTATACAAAGGTCATTAAAAGTAACAAAAGAATCGTGAAAATACCGGAAATGTATTTATTGTGATGATAATTATATATTGCAGTGTTGTGACGTATCTAGATACAAGTATCTAGATACAGTATCTAGATACTTTTGGAGTATCTAGTTACATATCTAGATACATTGGATAAAATGTAACTGTATCTGTATCTAGATACATTTTTCGTAGTATCTGAGTGGTTTAGATACTTAGATACTTTTTCTTGCTCAAATTGTAAATTATACAAGTTTTTAGTAAACACCGCGGTAGTTTTTTCTGTCAGTTTATCATGTACATTACAATTCGAATTGGGAGACTGTATTCGGTGTTTTATGAGTGCAATTCTTTCAGCGTCGCCAATTCTAATGGAATTCTACCAAATTTAGAGATTTTATGTAGTAGCGGGTATTTTGTGGCTATTATAAACTGTTGTGGAATTTTGGGAAAAACCGTGTATGAACCTACATTTTATATAATCACATATTACTTCAGAAATGTGACGTGTTAGCATTTATGTCATCAAACCAAATTCATACTTAAAAAAAAAAGAAAACAAATTTCAACTTTGTAGAACCATTGGTAGAACTATGAGTACACTTGTGGTCATTGTGGAACTTTTATAATTTATGCAGGGAATCGCAACAAAGTCAACTGGCAACACTGAATTTCTTCATCAGCTCAAATAGAGCAAGCAAGTGGAGAAACTTTTTAGTGTTAGTAGTTTACTATTAACTCTACGTCGAAATATAATGACGAGACATTTAACATGCTATTAATTTTAAAACAAAATAAGATTTATTTGTAAATTTGTATTTTTTATGTGATTAAGGTTGATAAGGTAATGTTTTGCTTAACACCCAGGCAGCACACTGACGTCTCGTAATTTTGACGTCAATAAGACGTAATGTGCTGCCTGGGATACAGTTATTGTGTTTTTAGATGAACTAAATAGACAGTTTTTTAAAATTTTATTTCATGATGTTGTTAAAAATGTATCTGACATGTATCTAGATACTCTCTTAAAGTATCTGTAACTGTATCTAGATACTTTTTTTGAAAAAGTATCTTATCTGTATCTAGATGCAATTTATGAAAAGTATCTGTATCTGTATCTAGATACTAGAAAAAAAGTATCTGTTACAACACTGATATATTGTATAAAAATTTCTTAACTCATGGTATTTGGGAATATTGATTTAAATCAACTAAAATTTAGTCTACTAGTTATGCACGTTTTCACACTCAATTATAATGTATAATAAATTCCAGAATTTCTTAAAATCGCAATCAAAACAATTAAGTAAGAAATCTTTTTTGATTATTATTTTGTCACAAGGTAATCTTAAATTCTGACTGTGTTATAATACCTAAATGTTATGCAGTAAACTGATACTCATATTCGTTAATGAAGCGTTTATTATACTAAAATATTGTATAACCATACGGAGCATAAAACTAATAACGATATAAACTTCTTTGTTTTGAATACATTCCTTTAACCGCCTGGGTATGGATGCTATCAAGTGATTTAACTATTCCACACCAATTGTCTCCCAAGCAATTTCAATCGCTCTAACTAATTCATTGCGATTTTTAGGTATAAAGATGGGACCTTGTTGTTCTTGAAGATATGCACCATGCACTTTGCTTGTTAGGGTAACACATTTAGGTTATTTTTTGTAACCAACGACAAACCATCGTGGATGCGTCTATAGGCACATTGCCCTTGTAACAAAAAAAGTGTCAAAACCATTGTGTCAAATCAAGAAAAATTAAGTTTATGATATATAACAGAAAACTTATTTGTTGAAATACATAATTTCTGTCATGATATACAATTTCGACAGACGGCTCCATAACATCCCGTAATATATTCAAATAGCCCTCAGAATTTAGTCCACCATCGATGATCCAACAAATTCCTGGACCTCTCAAGCTAAATCAACCTCACACATTCACAAAAAAGTAGCCACTACGTTTTGTTTTCCGAACACGATTTGCCCCATTTTCTCGGGATCAATACGCTATAACAGGACCATTGTTAAAACTTTTAAATGTTTTTTTATCGCTAAAAATAACGTGATTCCAATGATCTAATGGCTGGTTGACATATTGTCTGGTAAACTCATTAGTGTAAGAAAAAAAATTCTAAGATTTAAATAACCTCATTCATTTTAGTAAGTATGCAAGGATAACGAAAGAATTGGAAAAAGTTGACAGGTTTAATTATAAGATATTGGCAAATAATTGTAGAAGTGAGAAGCCAAGTTTCCATAAATACCGATGATAACCCTAATATATTTTAATGTTTCGATCGTTATTTGAAATGCCTGCACATGTAAATACTGAGGTAAGGGTTCGAATTGTGGCAGAGTTGGCTAATGGTGTTAGTGCTCGCGAAATAGCGCCTATGTTAAATGTTTCGCGTGCTACTGTAGGACGTGTGCGTGTTAAATGGCATCGTGACCATACAATTGATAGAGTGGTAGGTAGTGGCAGAAAAAGAATTTCCACTGTAGCTCAAGATGAAGCATTAAGAGCATATGTGATTGAAAATCCATTTTCCACTTGTAAAAATGCTATACGTCAAACAGCATTTTCTGGATGTGCAGTAACAGCTTGTGCAAGATTGAAAGACAGCGGAATTAAAAAAATTACAGCTGTCTCTAAAGAGAAATTTAGTGAGCAAAATCGAAGAAACCGCTTAGAGTTCGCCAGACAATATGTCAACCAGCCATTCGAATTCTGGAATAATGTCATTTTTAGCGATGAAAAAACCTTTAAAAGTTTTAACGATGGCCCTGTTATAGTGTATCGATCTCGAGGAAATCATTATGAGGCCAATCATGTTAGAGAAACTAAACGTAGTGGCTACTTTTCTGTTAATGTGTGGGGTTGGATTAGCTCGAGAGGTCCAGGTATTTGTTGGATCATCGATGGTCGACTAAATTCTCACGGTTATTTGAATATATTCCGGGATGTTATAGAGCTGTCTGTCGAAATTGTATATCCAGACAGAAATTATCTATTTCAACAAATAAGTTTTCTGTTATATATCATAAACTTAATTTTTCTTGATTTGACACAATGGTTTTGACACTTTTTTTGTTACAAGGGCAATGTGCCTATAGACGCATCCACGATGGTTCGTCGTTGGTTACAAAAACTAACCTAAATGTGTTGCCCTAACAAACAAAGTGCATGGTGCATATCTTTAAGAACAACAAGGTCCCATCTTCATACCTAAAAATCGCAATGAATTAGTTGGAGCGATTGAAATTGCTTGGGAGACAATTGGTGTGGAATAGTTAAATCACTTGATAGCATCCATACCCAGGCGGTTAAAGGAAAGTATTCAAAACAAAGAAGTTTATATCGTTATTAGTTTTATGCTCCATATGTTTATACAATATTTTAGTATAATAAACGCTTCATTAACGAATATGAGTATCAGTTTATTGCATAACATTTAGGTATTATAACACAGTCAGAATTTAAGATTACCTTGTGACAAAATAATAATCAAAACAGATTTCTTACTTAATTGTTTAGATTGCGATTTTAAGAAATTCTGGAATTTATTATACATTATAATTGAGTGTGAAAACGTGCATAACTAGTAGACTAAATTTTAGTTGATTTAAATCAATATTCCCAAATACCATGAGTTAAGAAATTTTTATACAATATATAATTATCATCACAATAAATACATTTCCGGTATTTTCCGATTCTTTTGTTACTTTTAATGACCTTTGTATACTTTTGTTACGTTTTATAAATAGTTGGATTTATTTTAATCTTGGAATTTTGTTGGTTTATAAATTAAATTTGACAATTAACTTAAATAACTAAAAAAGAAATTTAATGATATATATGATTCTTGTGTTTAAGAAATTCTTACACAAAAGCTAATTAGCGAATATCATTTCCTAAATACTTACTGGTGCTATATTGTTGCAGACGAAGCGTGTCCTTGCACTTTTAGAAAAAATTAAATCATGATCACTTGTAGTTAAAAATGTCTGTAAAAAATTACCGTATTGAATATAATAATTTGCTACATTTCAGAAAACAAACATTCGTAGACGATTTTTTGTTGAATACGATTACTTTACATTTTAACGATTTGTCTAATTTATAGGGAAACTAATTGTTTTCTGCTATTTGATTTATTCGATCTAAATTGAATGACAAAAAATCAATCAGAACAAATAAAATGATCGTAACAATTCAATAACCCGTTTCGTCTTCAACAATTTAGCATTAGTAGGTATTTAAGCAATGATATGCTGATGTAATGAAGTAATTGCTTTTAAAAAAATTATGGATTATCTATTAATTATTATATCTGTTAATAATAATGCTGTGCTTTTCTTAAATCTACTTTAGTCTTTTAGTTGTTTATCTTAATAATCAAGCTTAAACTACTAACCAATTTGATTATGCATTTCCAAATTTAAATATCTTTAAAAATGTAACCGCCAAAAGCAGTGCATTGCAAACGTAAACGATGAAATCATTCTTTAGTAAAAACAACTAGCAGATTGCAAAGTATGGACAATAAATAGTTTACCTGAAATTATTTGGGGTCTGTAATTGATAGGGTTAAACCCCATTTAAACAACTAAATTCTTGTATTCGGACGCAGGTAGTGTCTCGATTTTTAATTTATTGACTGTACATGTATTGTACGCTGTATATATTTGTTTCGGACTTAATCACATTTGAAATTACTAAACTTCCAAAAATAATACATGACCAACGCAATTTTTCCTTAATGATGCCCGAAGGGTACCGTTAATGTGTATAAAGCTTTCCTTGTTAAAAGTGCAAATGTAGTCAGTGACAGCACACTTAAAGACAGCCCTGGGATGAATCATTTACAGCAACGCAATCGGACTGTTAACATGAGTAGCCAGGATATCAAACCGAATGCGATAAATTTCGAAACGTACAAACTTAAATAATCTATATAAAATAGAAGATGATTTTTAGAAAAAGAGTTGTGGAGTTCTAGGAGAAAGCAAACAATTATAACTGATTATATAACACAGTGACATTATAATAAAATTTATTACGAATCGTATTTCTGCTTATATAAACAATACGTGCTTAACGACTTATTCTAAAAACGACATATTTGACTTTGTATCATACTAAATTACATAAACATAGCCGGAGAACGTAAGTATAACGGGTATAACCAACGGTATATAACATAAATGCTGTAAACACGACCTCAACGAAAAGTAAGGTGTCGTGTACGTCGAATAGTAAATCTTCTCGGATAATAAGTACAAAACGATCGGTCCCTTGAAGTACTTCCTAACCGATGTCAACTGTATTACTAACTGCCATGCATTACCCATTCCGTTCAGTTTCTTATAAATTAGTCCTAAAACCTTAACAGGTAACTTGTGTGTGTCATCAACAGTGATTAATATAGTAGCATATCGTTGATTGATTTCAATCATTTTATGCATTTTATAGCTGTAATTCACTGTAATTATTTCTATCGTTTTTCAATGAGATCGCACAAATAAGAGTTGGTTTACTAAATTTGTATTTTCTATGATCATAAATAAGTACCTAAAAAGTACCTGAAATTTTAAGGTACATTTTTTTTGTACCTGTACCTGTACCTAGGTACGTTTGCCAAATCTGTACCTGCACCTGTACCTAGGTACTTTTAAATAAATGTACCTGTACCTGTACCTAGGTACCAAAAAATGAGTACCTGTCACAACACTGAGTTTCTTTTATATATTGTAACAAAAACACAATTATATAAAATTGTGTTACATATTATTAATAAATACATATTAAACCTTTTCGTTTTTCTAAAAACTTTCTTGCAAATTTGAATTAAGTACTTAATAATCGCGTTTGCGCAAAGTACCGGTACCTGCGTGAAAAGATGGCGATTTTGTATATTATAATTGCATTATATTTTAAGCTTCAAAGAATCAACAATTTCCATGGTATTACTCGCTATGCTGTGTAATGTATCGTTAGTGTATCAGTTTAATCGTTTTCTAATTTACGTTCTAGTGAAACTCAAATAGATACTTTTAGTTTATATCAGCATTTATTATGGTACGTTTTTCTTTGTTTTTTTGTTGCAAGAAATTTTGCTGAAGTATAATGTTATTTGTTACAGCAGTGGTACACTAAAACGTTCAGTCTATGTACTTTATGATTTCCATTCTTTGTGATGTTTTAAGGTTATCAAATTGATACGATGAAATCGGAGATTTGAACGTGCTCAATAACAAATTAATCTTGGTATGTAATTTTTTCAGTATTTTTTTGTGTGTACAAAGTTTCAAAATCTTGGATTGTTAGTTCTGGTTTTCGTTTTTACACAAAGAGGTAGTGAAAAGTTTTCTTATTTTATAAATAATATCCTTCGGTGTGGAGGAACAGCAACAATAAAAACAACCTTTATTGTTCAGGCCTTAACAGATAAAGGTTGTTTCTATTGTTGTCGTTTTTCTACTCTGAAGGATCGTATTCATTAAATAGAAAAATTTTTAATTAATTGGAAACTTTTGAGAGGATTATTATAATTATTTCAACAATTAATATAAAGTAATTACATGAATAATGTTTGTTTTACTTTTATGTTAATGTATTAATTTTTGTTATAGGCATCAAATGCGTTTACAGCCACATGAAACTGAAATATTTAGACTACACGAAGATTGTATTATTTATCTTTTGTAAGCATTTTAGAGCAGCTTCTATAATAATGGTATAAATGTCAGTTAAGTTATACTTAATTTGATTGTAAAATGCTGTCGTTATTGGCTAGTATAAATAAAACTAACAGCCAAATATGACAGTATTTTAAAATTAAAGCAAGCATAACTAAACTTACATTTATACCATGATTGTAGAACTGCCCTTAAGTATATTGCAATATTTAAAAAAAAAAACGTTGATTATACATTTTTTATACATTAATGTAACATTTGTAAAATATTATAAATATATATAAATAACATTATAAATAATATTTTTTAAACATTTTTAGAATGTTTTTCTAACATTGACTTTGCAACGTAATTCTGGCCATTAAGACGTTTTTGCAATGTTTTTAAAAATGTAAATATATCTTTTGTAAAACGTTGAAAAAAACATTTCAAAAATGTTTCCTTGTAGATTGGGTAGTATATGTCAGCATTTATTATGATGGTACGTTTTTTGTTGCAACAGATTTTGCTGAAGTGTTTTAGAAAAGCAACACATTGTCAAGTTCTTAAAGGAAGCGCCTGATTTTTAGTACACAAAGTAAGTCAGCATTGGTAAATAGTACAAAATTTCTATTTCTTTAACTGTAGGTCATTTTGATCTTTGGATTTACTGGTGCTTTTAGAAGAGATGAAATTTATAAACTAACAACAGATGATATTCAAGATTTGGAAACAACCCTTCTCGTGGTTGTCCCTGATGACACAAAAAAAGTTATAAAAAAAATTGCAATCACCGAACATTTCGAATTTTACAGAAAACATGTGGCTCCCCGTTCCTAAAATCATACAGAAAAAAAGCTTTTTATTAATTATCAAAAAGGGAAATGTATTCGTCAAGTTATCGGCATAAACAAAATGAGAAGAATCCCTTTCTGAAATTGCGAAATATTTAAAGCTGACTCTTGCAGAACAATACACGGGCCACTGCTGTAGACGCTCCTCTGCCTCTTTGTTTGTTGAAACTTGGACAGATTTACTAACACCAAAACAGCAGGGATGTTCATCCGTAGCTGAAGGGTACATGGAGAACTCAGTAAACAAAAAAAACAACTACATAAATACGACCATTTCAATCGAACTTAACTAATATGCTACACTCATAATTAATAATCTGATCTCGGGGCACAACTGTAGTAAATGACCTTTTAATACAATCAATTTTCTCTATCAATACCTCGACATCATCGTCTACACCATGTACATTAGGTATTAACGTAAACAATTCTTTTACGATTGAACACTTTTTATTAAGTACGCATACTAAAATCTTGTGACTGATTAAGTGTAATTACATTTGATAGTTGTGCTTTAAGGGCAGCTTACACAGCAACCTCTATCATATTTTCAATAGTTTACGCTTTTTCAGTAATTGCGCTTGCATTAAGCTCCTCTTCAACATAAGCCTTTCTCTTATCCATACTACGTATAATTTGAACGCAAGCCAGAAATAATTTTGAACTTCTTCAATCCGGTTTATTTTTAGTAATCCCACTTCTGAATATTTGTGGTAATTTAGTACTACGAGGCCGATGTGTTGGTATATTAAACACAACCACAATGCTTTAGTAATTTAATTGAACATATAAACACACATAAAATCTTAAATCCGCCATTTTATAATCGTCCATGACGTTTATAACATCTAACTTAACTCGCGCACATAATAACATAGAAACGACATCTAAAACCAAACTTATTCGCATCCATGAGTTGTCGCGAATTCAAAATATTTTGCATAACTCGCACTCACATCAAAGATTCTCAAATGCAACGCTCGGCCGTGAGGCGTCGCGTCGCATTAACGTTTGTTATGCTATACCTTACTTTCGACCCTTGTTACGTAAATTACTATTGTACAAAATTCATACTATATGCAGATATATTACAAAATTGGAAGTAAAGCTAGAAATGCTTTTTTACAAAATTTTTATTAAACCTTATTAACTGTATTTATTATTCTTTGTATTTTTAAAAATGTCTTTAGTATTCTGCTTCTTTTTTTCTTCTATTTATTTTTATTTTTAGAAATACGCTTTCCTTCAAGTGCTTACAGAGTAGCGCAGTTATTCAACCGAAAGCGTAGCGCGGACCAATAAAGTGTATATTTTTTCTACGTGGATCTTTGAAAACATTATTTTATTTAATTTCTTAATTAAATAAGAAACAAAATTCAATAGTATATTTTACGTCTTTAACAATTTATATATTACTACATATGTTTACATATAAAAATATAATCACAGAAAGATTACAGAAAATTACAGAGAAATTGCAATAAAATTAAAGAAATATATATTTTTTTAAGGTTGTTAATTTGGCACAATACGGCCGTATTATATGGTTTTTGTACATCAAAGAAATATAAATATTTAAAAATTTGAAACTATTTTATTTTTTTAGTAAATACCGAAACTACCGGTAAATTGTAATTGTAATACGCTTATGTGGACCAATTTTTTTTATCGCAGACTAATATTAGTCCGCGGACCAGCGGTTGTGAAACGCTGCTAGCGCTATTTGAATCTAACCGTTTTTTTGAAATCATCATACCAGCGCATACCTGGACTACAAGACGTCTATTCTTGAAATAATTCCCCATAAAGTTCTCTTGAGAAGTGGGCGGAGCTCACTAAAAATATCAAGATTCTATATTCTTGAAAAAATTTTTTGGTTCCTATCGTGCGAACGTTGTGAAAACTTTTTTCTAATGGAAGTTGTAGTTTGTTACATGCCAAAGTTAACACGAAGTTACTGCCTGAAATGCGATAACATAAACGATGTTGTGCCACTAGCTCAATGGAGAAGGGGGTGGGTTGTAATTTAAAATTCCGTGAAACATTGGAAACGCGATCGACGTAAAATTGAACTAAAACGGTAAAATAGTCAAAAATCGGTAAGGGCGCCAATCAAGGTCACGATGAAGGTAGCTTTCAAACCCCTGATTATCCGAAAGCTCATCTGGTTGGTTACAACCCCAGAACTTACCTTGAGTTGTAACTATACTGAAATACACTTAAAAACAAAAATTTACGTATGCGGCAGCTAAATGAATAAAAGCTTTATTTATTTATTGATTGAATATTTAACAACAAAAAAAAATTATTAGTAAACAAATTTTAATAAAATAAAAAAAATTAATAATCTTAAGCAAAACCAAACAAAAATGAACAATCTACACACAAAACATTAAATTAAAATTTATAAAAAGAAAATGCTACAATAATAGTGTTAACTCGACGTTTTCAAATAAAACATAACGCAAATAAATTTCAAGGCCTTGACCGCATAAGAAATTAAATAATTCAAATAACTAAGAACAATACAGGTTATAAAATATATGTCCGAACTTTAATTCGAACTAAACAAAATATAGTTTATAATTCGTTACATTATCTTATATTCGGGAATACGATTTACTTTTCAAACGCACCAAAACAAAGTTAATTTATTTTAACTTCTCGCAAATACTTTAAGTGTTCATGGAAATAATTAAATTTAACGTTCGTCGTAATTCAATCGGCTCAAATTCAAAGCTTTTACTGCATTTCAATCGCGGGTCACTACACGATAATAACCAAAATCGATAAATACCTTTACTTAATTGTAGAAACCAGGTAAGCTGCGGGTCACAGTGGTTTTCAAAGCTACAACCTCAGATGGACTTCGGCTTCTCCCAAACGTATCGTAGTCGAATGCGGGATCAGTGGAACCCCCAAACAATAGGTCACCAGCGGAAGATTTATTTCACAATTTAAGCCGCACAATAGCGAAGAAAAGGGATTTTTCTACTCAAAACATCGAAACTAAATCCCTCAAACGTGAGTGTTTATATTTTCGGATACCGTGACGTCTATATAAACCGTACTTTACGAAATTTGAAAAATTAACATTTTCATCACAACACTTAATTATCACGGTACCAATTAACTTCCGCGGTACTACATAACGATAGGGCAAGGTACCCTCCTCACGGTCCCCGGTACTTCTAATTCTCCTGCACGATCGAATCCTCATCCATATATCAACTTTTCTCGAATACCCTTTCCACAAAGGCTGTGTTCGAAATTTCAAGAACGCAAACACTCTTATTAAGAAGTGTGATAAAGAGGCAATCAGTCCCCATTACGCCATATTTATAGCATTAGGACACAGCATTTCGCTGGTACGTGAAAGTGTCAAATTGACAAAATATTATATTACAAGAATTTAAACTGCCTAATAAATTAAGATAATGACTTAATTTTTCCACGTAATCTAAACGATTGACACAAAGAAATCAAAGTACGACTGTACTGAGAATGCACTTGAACAAAGAACTTTTGAACCAACTTAAAATAACCAAATGACGAAAATATAATTAATTACGATTATATCTCAGAAAGGAAACATAAATTACAACTGGAATTCTCAACAAACCAAGTGAAATACTTAATAAACAAAATCGCGAAATCAGATGGTTCACGGCGTAACAAAATACAAAACTTTATCAACAATTTACATTGTAACTTTGAATTTAAAATCGTAAAATAACTTATTAAACTCAATCTAAAATTACATTAAAACAAATTCAGAATACTGTGTCCATTACCAAAGATTACTCAAACAACCAATCGATTTTAAACGATGGTTACACCGAGCTAACAAATCGAGAAAGAAAAAAAAGAAAACGCAAATTCAGCCAGCTGAATCTATTTATGGGGTCTGTCATAAAAGAAAACTGCTGACTTTCAAACGCAGGTCACAAGTTCTCATGAGAAAAGCGGCACATCGCGTTAGCTTTGTAATACTGTTTAAGTTATTTTAGTAGTAGGTAGTAGCAGTGGCGGCTTCTCTATTAGGTCATTTGGTCAATGACCTTCCAAAAAAAGTTATTTTGTTAACTTTAAAATTACATCAAATTTGCGTTTAAATCAAATAATCAACATTTGAATTTCATGTGTTTAAAAAATTTTCAATTTAAACGCAACCGATACGAAAGCTTGCGAATTTACCCGAGGCTGCCACTTACGGATGCCCCAGAGAAGTGCCCGTATGTATACTATCTTCAAGCCGAATCGTAAATGATAGTTATTGTAGTCAAGAGTGAGACACACATATTGCAATTTTATTCTTTAGAAATTATACTTTTGCTTGCTTTAACCTATACACCTTTTTCTTTTATATATTGTAACAAAAACACAATTATATAAAATTTTGTTACATATTATTAATAATTACATGTTAAACCTTTTAGTTTTTCTAAAAACTTTCTTGCAAATTTGAATTAAGTACTTAATAACCGCGTTTGCGCAAAGTACCAGTATCTGCGTGATAAGATGGCAATTTTGTGTATTATAATTGCATTATATTTTAAGCTTTAGCGAAACAACGATATCCATGGTATTACTCGCTATGCTGTGTAATGTATTGTTAGTGTATCAGTTTAATTGTTTTCTAATTTGGGTTCTAGCGAAACTCAAATCGATACTTTTATTGTCAGCATTTATTATGATGGTACGTTTTTCTTTGGTTTTTGTTGCAAGAAATTTTGCTGAAGTATAATGTTATTTGTTACAGCAGTGGTACACTAAAACGCTGATTCTATGTACTTCGTGATTTCCATTCTTTGTGATGTTTTAAGGTTATCAAATTGTTATGATATTGGCCAAATGGGAGATTTGAACGTGCACAATAACCAATTAATCTTATGTAATTTTTTCTGATATTGATGCAGCATTATTTTGTGTGTACAAAGTTTCAAAATCTTGGATTGTTAGTTGTTCTGCTTTTTTTTATACACATAGAGGTACATGCATAATTAGTCAAGTTTTCTTTTTTTATGAATAGGATCCTTCGGTGTGGAGGAACGGCAACAATAAAAACAACATAAAACTTTCACCATAAAACATATTAAAATATTTTTAGGGTAAATGGTGTATTATTTATTTAGAATAATATAAATGCGAGCTTTCGAACTTAATTAATTAATTTTGCCTGACGAACAACTTAGACCAAGTTCGAAAGCTCGCATTTATATTATTCTAAATAAATAATACATCATTTACCCTAAAAATATTTTAATAAAAACAACCTTTATTGTTTAGGCCTTAACAACAGATAAAGGTTGTTTTTATTGTTGTCATTCTTTCACTTCGAAGGATCCTATCCATAAAAAATAAAAATCCAAGAAACATTTTTGATTAATTGGAAACTTTTGTGATTATTATAATTATTTCAATTAATATAAAGTAATTACATAAGTAACATTTGTTTTACTTTTATGTTAATGTATTAATTTTTGTTATAGGCACCAAATGCGTTTACAGCCACATGAAGTTGAAGTATTTAGAGTATGTGAAGATTGTATTATTTATCTTTTGTAAGCATGTTAGGGCTGGTTCTATAATAATGGTATAAATGTCAGTTAAGATATACTTAGTTTGATTGTAAAATGATGTCGTTATTGGCTGTGTTATTGGTGAGTACAACCATTGTACAACTAAAACTAACAGCCACATATGTCAGTATTTTAAAATTAAAGCAAGTATAACTAAAAATACATTTATACCATGATTGTAGAACTGATCTTAAGCATATTGCAATATTAAAAAAAAGCGTTGATTATACATTTTTTATGCATTAATGCAACATTTGTAAAATATTACAAATATATATATAAATAATACTATAAATAATGTTTTTTAAACATTTTTAGAAGGTTTTTCTAATATTTATTTTGCAACGTAATTTTGGCCATTAAGACGTTTTTGCAATGTTTTTAAAAATGTAAATATATCTTTTGTAAAACGTTGAAAAAAACATTTCAAAAATGTTTCCTTGTTGATTGGGTAAATGTTTAGGGTTTAATTAAATTTTATAATGTATATCAGTTTTGTAAAGCAAATAATGAAATATTTGGAAAATGTAGATACTTTACACTTTTCATACAGAAAACGAATGTAATTACAAATTTTCTTTGTGGTTTTATTGTTGTGACAGGTACTCATTTTTTGGTACCTAGGTACAGGTACAGGTACATTTATTTAAAAGTACCTATGTACAGGTGCAGGTACAGATTTGGCAAACGTACCTAGGTACAGGTACAGGTACAAAAAAAATGTACCTTAAAATTTCAGGTACTTTTTAGGTACTTATTTATGATGATAGAAAATACAAATTTAGTAAACCAATTCTTATTTGTGCGATCTCATTGAAAAACGATAGAAATGATTACAGCTATAAAATGCATAGAATGATTGAAATCAATCAACGATATGCTACTATATTAATCACTGTTGATGACACACACAAGTTACCTCTTCAGGTTTTAGGACTAAATTATAAGATACAGAACGGGAAGAGTAATGCATGGCACTATAGTGATACAGTTGACATCGATTAGTAAGTACTTCAAGGGACCGATCGTTTTGTACTTATTATCCGAGAAGACTTACTATTCGACATACAAGACACCTTAATTTTAGTTGAGGTCGTGCTTACAGCATTTATGTTATATACCGTTGGTTATACCCCTTATACTTACGTTCTCGGCTATGTTTATATAATTTAGTATGATACAAAGTCAAATATGTCGTTTTTAGAATAAGTCATTAAGCACGTATTGTTTATATAAGCAGAAATACGATTCGTAATAAATGTTATTATAATGTCACTGTGTTATATAATCAGTTATAATTGTTTGCTTTTTCCTAGAACTCCACAACTCTTTTTCTAAAAATCATCTTCACATTCGGTTTGATACCCTGGCTACTCATGTTAACAGTCCGATTGCGTTGTTGTAAATGATTCATCCGAGTGCTGTCTTTAAGTGTGCTGTTACTGTCATGTCATGTATTATTTTTGGAAGTATAGTAATTTCAAATGTGATTAAGTCCGAAACAAATATATAAATCGTACACTACATGTACGCTTAAAAGTACCTATTTTATTAGGTACTTAGGTACAAAGGTACTTTCTAAAAAGTACCTAGGTACAGGTAAAGGTACATAAATTAAAAAGTACCTTTCTAGGTACTTAGGTACACAAAAATTACCTAGGTACTTGTACCTAGGTACATTTACCTAGGTACATCCCAACACTGGGTTTTATGACAATTTTTACAATTTGTTCTTAGAATCACGAAAAAGTCAGTTGGCAACATTTATTTTTCTTGATAATGGCAACAGTGTTTAACAAAATACTCGATCAAAAAAAAATTATCGGTTGGCTCATATCAAAATTCTATAAACCAAAATTTTTTAGTCCATGTCACTAACATAATTTAAAACATAAAACTCATTCCATTATTAATCGATTTTCAGTCTTTATCCATTAGTTTGTAGTTGTAGTTTGTGTATTACTTTAACCTTAAAGTAACTATGAGTGCAAATCCTAACTATAAAGTAAGTTCTTTTTCATTACTTTTAAGTTGTATTAAAACTTCAAATAGCCGTCCGAAGGAAAACGGGAGGAGTTCCGAAAATATTTAGAAAAAACTGGCGTGATGGATGCTCTAACAAAAGTATTAGTGTCTTTATATGAAGAACCTGATAAACCTGAAAATGCAGTCGAGTATCCTTTATATCACTTATTTTATGAATTTATTAAGTCTTTTAATACAGACAAAAAGATTTGATTGGTTGTATTACATTGACCAAAAAAAGAGAGAAGAACTGGCCATCATGTGTTTCAAATTATAGCAGTTTTTCTTAGTTAAAATTTATAAAACTAAGAAAATAATTAAAACTGAGTTAAATAGTTTAAACCAAAAAATTCAATTTACACCAACAAATTGTTTTTTTTTTAAATCTGATTATTTGCTAACTTTTGAATGATTCGCTGGTGTTTTTTCCTTAGGAAACAACCAAAAGTTTTCGTGTACCCTGTACAAACTGTTTAGTTTAGATCGACAGTTTTCATGGGACTTTTTAGTATTTGACAATTACTTTTTGTGGTAAACACATATTGTATTTTTACAAAAACCGTCAACTTTATACGTAGTATAGTGCCACATGTATGAAAGAACAATATTACCTTAATTTTATCTAGATATATATGTAACAAATTAGCAAATCAAATATGTGGAGAAACTTTAACAGAAATTCAAGGTAACTTACAAGATGCATTGGCTAAAATTTCCGAATTGGAAAGTGAAAATGCTGCATTAAAAGCAGGACCAGAGGAGCCAGACGAAACAGTACCAAGTGAACAGAATAATGAAACTAATGCTAATACTTAAGCTACTTCATAAAATAAATTAAGGCTGTTGAGTTGTTTTATTTTTATGTTAGACAAGAAATACATTAAAGAAATTGATATAAATATTAAAAAAGTTAAGTTTGTTTAAGAATTAATTTTTTAGTTTTAAATTTGTTACAACTTAAATTTTGTATGTGAAAAAAAAGTGAGCTATTAAATGTTAAATATGTTAATTTTGTATATTTATTACATAGCTTTAATGTAACGAGATCTATATAAAATAAGGACTTCTTCTGTGACAAAATATTTTCAATGTAATTTTCGTTTCGAGTACCTACCTAAGATTACAACAAACACGAAACTTGTTTATATAAATCTGTTATCAAATTTGAATTGATGAGATGTGCCTTTGTTTACAAACTGAATAAACTGACTAGGATGCGTGCACCTGTGCGGCCTTGAAACAACTGTAAATACACCCTATAATTCACAGGGATTCACTTTGTTTACACCGAGTGTTTATTTTATTTGTACACGGTATATCCGCGGTAAATACGTGCCAACCTACACGGCCAAAAATCGTGGGTTCGGCATGTAATCATTTTAGAACTGGCCATGATTAAGTACACGGTGTATAAAAGCGTCAAGACCGCGAAGATAAACTTATAAAATATCTTAATAATATTTATTTAGGTGTATTTAAATGTATCGCACTGTTTCGTACATATAATATGTAGTTAAAAAATCAAAAACTTTGAGGCAATCAGGACTTGAACCCTTCTTGTTGGTGTAGCAAGCAGATGTTTTACCAATTATGATATGACAGTTTACTACCTTTACGTGACATACAAGTGCTTTTTATGTTTTAATAATAAAAACCATGAATTAGTTACTTCTAATTTTACATTTTAAGACCACACTAAAGATAGCTAAAACGGCACTACTATCAAAATGTTTATAATAAAAAATCCTTTTACATTAACGTACGTACAGGAAACTTACATTAACGTATCTACACATTACATACGTAACATGTGCCACAAATGTACGTATAATGGACGAAGTTTCATCCTCTTGAGAAAATTAAGATGAGATATATTAGAGATGTTCAGTTTGTTCATTTTTGATCAAGTCATTTAAACCCTCTCGCAGTCTTAAAATCACGGTGTCTAGACTATGTCTTTGTTCCATTTGTATACAGTGATTACACGCCAAACCCACATTCCACGTCAATAATAGTGATGTAGCCAAGGAGCCTCATACCCACACAAAGTGTAACCTGTTTTCTAGCCTAAAAACCAGTAGAAAACAAATTTAATGTTTTAGTTTACGTATAGATAAATATATAAGAAAAAATGACGGGTCAAATTTTGCGGTGGCATATAAGTAAAAACCATATACCTTACGTACTTTTGTTTAAAACTAAGTGGATCAAACAATGTGAGCCACCTCAAACAGAAATCTTGGCTACGTTGTCACTTATGTATGGTTAGACTCGAAACTGAATAGGTTGACATTGGTACAAAGTTACGTGTCTGTCAAAAGGCTCACACTTTTTTTCGGTAGGTCGTGTTGGCGTTCGTCGACTTTGATGTTTCAAAGTGTAAACGACGTCTATCGCGGCGACAGTCCTCCGCTTTATGTGTTCTGTGTAGGTAACTGCGTCGCGGATCACATTTTTGAGGTACACCTTCAGCACGCCGCGAGTTTCTTCGTAGATCAATCCCAAAGTTCGCTTGATGCCGCCTTTTTGAGCCAAACGCCTGATTGCCGGTTTCCTTGTACCCTTGGATGTTGTCACGAAAAACTTTTCTGTGTCTTTTAGCTACCCCTTTTCCCAGACTTTTACGGGTTGTGATAGTTTGATTTTTTTTCTTTTCCAAAAATAACGACAATTAACGTGATCTGGTAGGTTCTATATACGGTCGAACTCGAATAAGGAATTACATTGTCAATGAGGAAGCTTTGCAAACTATAAATATGCTTCCTGTTTCTGTTTAATACTTAAGTAGTGTATTACGTGTCATCAGTAATAAAGTTTCTCATTTTCGTATTTTAATAAAATTCTTACCACAACATTAGTACGCGGACATCACTGGTTGGATGTTTCGGTTTTATTGGATACTTATGGTAGGGAATCTTGCGTCGATATTTATCTTATTCCTGTTGAAGATTCGCTGCGAGTGGTTTGATTTTGATAGAAATCTCGTCTGTTCAATTTTAATAATGTAACGAATGTAAAACTAAATTTATTTAAACTAAAGTAATTATACTGATTATTAACCTTCGAGCGGGCGCGCGGCAGCAATTTGCTGCAGTGATTCACTATCTTCCATGTAGCAGTCTAATCACTGGCGCTATGTGCGTCACGCATTGAGAATTCTCTTTTTGGTCTATTCCCTCCCGTTATGGATCATTTGTTTCACAATTTCTCGAAAAAGGCATTGTACATAGGCATTGTTCAGTTGTCGAGGCAGACAATTGCAGTTGCGCGACTTATTGTGAACGTTCATTCAAATTAACTTATTTATATATATATACTAAACGTGGTAGTTGCCGTAATTGTTGTAACGAAAAAATAAAATCATGCACATCTATGAAATGTTCAAAATGTAATACGTTTACTTGTAAACGACATTCAACATCAAATGTTGTATGCACAAGTTGCAAAAATTAAATTAATTAAATGTGTAAGGTTTTTGTGTGAAGTCTAATAAAAGTAGTTAAAATACATATACTTTTTTCTGTTACGCTAAAATAAATAATAATATGGTTAAAAAACAGATAAAAAAATATTTAAAACATTAAGGAAGTCAATAGCAGCATTTTGCTACCGCGCGCCCGGTCGTTGTACCGGACCTAATAAAGCGTAACGATATTTAAAAAAGCAACTTACAAGTAATTTATGTTTTACTATTACTAGGTATTTATCGTTTACTTATCTAAAACTGGTATATGTTTATGTTAAAAACACGTTCATTTACATGACGTATTATTATATATTTAGAACCGCACGTGCACTTTATTTATTTAAACCGACAAAGTCTTCTTAATACTTTCGACTCGATTCGAAAAACTGAACTTCAACTTCTTTCGAATACTTTATATATTCCTACGTTACCTGTTTCGACAATATTCCGGTAATTAACTCGAATCATCTTAAGTGATTTCGAACCTTTTATGCGTTTCACTAAATAATTTCTTTTCATTTAATTTTTAAAGTTTGATGTTATTATTTTTACGCTTTTAGCAGTTTTACTGAAATGAAGATTTTTTACGTGTACTATTTATTGACGAACGCTATTTTATTTTTGTTAACTTAAAATATTTTATAGCAAATTTGGCGGAAACTCGAAGTCTTCATTTCATAAACGGCATCTTCGCCGACTATAGCAAACACAAAAATTATAAAAGAAACAGATACTACTAAGAAATTAATTATCGATTACTCGATTGTTTCAAATACTTCAACTCAACCATCAATAAGTAACATTCTGATGAAAAATAAATTACAGAATTTTTAAATGTTGCAAGCCACATGTATCATATGAATGAACTTGTGACATCCAGTTCAAGTATTGTAATTAAAAATAGTTTGTATTTTGAGTTAATTATAGAAACACCAAACCAAAATTTTGAACATATAGTGTAAAAATTTGGATTCGAAAATATTCAACATTACTTTTACTCAATAAGCAATAAATGATTTATTAACTGTTTTTAATAATGGTTTTTCTTTTCCTAAAAATGTTTGAACTTGAAAAAAACAGATTTTGTCGAATTAGCTGGACGATATAACAAACATTTTGGTCTTAACAATTACCTCAAATCAAAGTTAGAAACAATAACAAATTTTAAATTTAAGGACGGTATCATAAAAGTAGAAGTAAACTTAGATGGTTTGCCTCTTGCTTGATCATCTACTAGTCACTTTTGGTCAATTTTGGTGTCTATTGAGTATGATAGTATCAGCTAGAAAAACCTTTTATAGTTGGATTATATCATGGATACAATAAACCAACAAATGCAAAGGAATTTTTAAATGAATTTATTTCCGAATTTAAACTTTTAGAAGACAATGGACTTGTTTTGAATAACAATTGGAGGAATTACATGCTGATGGCCTGGTATCACAGATACCTCTCGATTGCATGCATCTAGTTTGCCTAGGTGTTATGAAGCGTTTAGTTATATTTTGGATTAAAAGAAATAGAAATGCCAGAATTATAAGCAATTATTGTTTAGCTAAACTCTCTGCAAGTATTGAGAGGATAAAAATGTGTATGCCACAAGAATTTGCTAGATGTCCAACAAATCTGTTTGAAGTTGATCAATTTAAAGCTTTAGAGTTTCGACAACTGCTTTTATATATACACTGGACCTATTATTTTAGCAGACGAACTTTCAAAAGAACAATATGTTCACTTTATAGCTTTATGCATCGCTATTCGAATTGTATGTTCTAAAGATTTATGCAGGAAATATCTAAAACCAGCTTCTGATTTATTATGTTTTATAGCTAATTATAGTTATGAATATATTTCTTATAATGTACATAATTTGCCTTAATAATTTCAGTGCGTTCAAATATGAAAACTATTTGTATCAAATGAAAAAAATTGTAAAATATTCTAGATATCCATTATTACAACAAATTTAAAATAGACTTGAAGAAAGGAAACATTTAAATACTAATGTTGAATCAACACTTTTTAGAGTAGAAGGCAGATGTGAAAATACATCAAATTTAAACAACATAATATGCTATAAAAAATTATTTTTAAAAGAATTTATTTTGACTGTTTCCAAAAAAGATAGTTGTGTGATTCTTGATAAAAGCATTTTTGTTATTCGAAGCATATATAAAGATATGGGAAATTCGATTTATATGGAAGAAAATATAAATTTGTCTGGCCCTTGTATGATAATATATGCGATTCATGTGAATTGTTTAATATTATTATTGCACAGGAAATAGACGTGTCATCAAGCTTTTCAGTTTGTGACATAAACAGAAATGTTTAAAATTACCAGCATATTATCATGCGAAAATTTATTTATAATAATTCCATTATTACATATATAGTGACTTGGTTTGATTTTGAAATATATGTTTTGTGATATGTTTATTCTTCTGATGTTACTTGTAGTTTCATTTTTAATTTTCTAGTAAATAACATTATTGTTACACTGGACTGTTGTTTAATTTCAAGGCATTAATATGTCTGATGACGATGCAAATAGTCCTCGTGTTGAAGATTCAGTAGTTTCTTTGAAATGGTTGTTTATGATAAATAATGATAATTATTGTTACTGGCCAAATTCAAAGCCAAGAAAATTCATTAAATTGGCACGTGAACCAGATGTTCAAAACTGGCAACATAAAATTATTAGCATCTGCAGGTAAGGAAAAGAAAAACAATGCAGCTTTCTAGTGAAACATAAAAGTATGAAGATGCGATAGCTAGAAAAAAATAAATTGAAGAGGAATTATCTGAGAATGATAAATCTATGGTGAAAAAGGATGGCCGTCCTATTCGCAAAAGAAAATTAAATATAAAACCAGACTATGTACAATTTGATGCATCATCTGATTTAGATTTATATATTACGAAAGCCCCTCATATAAGAAAAATACTAGATATTGATGACACTGCATCAGATCATACTAGTAAGAACTACAAAATTTTCTTTCATTTACAATTATGATCAAAGCCTAACACAAAAATTGAAACAAAAAATAAGAGTAAAACTTGTAGTACTATATAGATATAGTATGGTATATCATGCAAGAAATTCGTTCTTATAGACTGATGTAGAAAACTAATATAATTTCATTACTCTTTCAAGGATCTGTCGCTTCAACTGATTTGATACCTCCACCACCAGCCATGTGCGAAATACCTGTAGCAGTAAATGTACCACAAAGTAAAATGTACTTTTGATATATTTATCATATTTTCTAATTTTTATTTTATATGCATCTAATGCGGAAACATTCGATTCTAATACCACTGAAAAAGGTAGCACTGAATAATTTTTATATTTGATTTTTCTACATCTTTTATTTTCAGATGAATTCGTAATGAACATTGAAAATGCTGGTATTTATATTTTTCTGTTTTGTTCATTATTTACTACAGTGTTTCTATATTTAATTATTGATAATAATAGTGCTGCTTTAACAGATTTAGAAGACGATTCAAAAAGACAGATATTAGGTTATTTTACTATTCTTAATAATTACAGTATTTCTATTAACATTCAGTTTTAATAAAATTGGATAAAATTTTAAAGGGAATAGCAGAAAACAGAATTTTGCTTGAAATAATTATAAACTGTTCACCCAACGTTCAGCATGCATCCACATTAGCAGTACAATCAATAGATACCAACAAAGCCATACAACAAATATAAAGATTTATTGTTGTACCATAAAAGACTATTTGAGTGCGAGAGATCTCAAAAACAACTGGTACAACTTATAATAAACTGTGTAGCACTTAATAACTAATTGTAGCATGTTTTAGGAAACTGTTTTCAATATATATGGAGGTGTATCCGAAAAGGAGAATATTATTCGAGGATTACAAAAAATATTTACTGATAAATTAGTAAAAGAATGCTCATGGCTTGGTCGCAAAAATAATTATGCAGTATATAATTTAAAATTAATAAGTATACTTAAAGGTAAGAAAAATTTTTCCTTTGTTGACGGATAAAATATTTGAAGTGGTGACAGCAAATTGGTTAAGACAATCGAATTTAAGATATTTAAGAACAAAACTACATTAATATAAAGTAATCGTCATTATTTTGTTGTATATTATTATATTTTATTCTTATTGTAATATTTAACTTCTGATCCAAGAAGATTTGATTATTTTTTATTATTATTTTTATTACGTTATTGTATTGATTATTATATTGTAAAACTTTGTTCAGCATTTTATTATTAAAAGTAAATCATTTTAATTTATGAAATTTTTTTTATTTCTATTGAAACATAGACACGTTTCAAGAAACGATCTTTTGAAACGTGTATCTCAGGCGGACATTAAGACTCTCGTAAACGTTTGTGGAATGTAGATTGCTCTTAAATTGAAACGTTTCATCTTTATATAACATGGTGTTCTGGTACATAAAAATGTTTAGTGGGATTATACCAACGTTTGCAAGTACAACAACGACGACCCTAATGGTAGACCCAAATTATAGTTACAAAAACCGACGTTGACGTAAAAAGGTCAATTCTTTAGAAATAATAAGTGGATATCAAAAAATTGTGTTAACACAATAATTTATTATAGAAGCAGAAAATGATTTTGAAGATAACAGATCAACTGTCAAGGACGTTCACCAAAAACTTTTAATGATGAGATAGATTGCAAGAATATATTTAAATATATTGCATGTTCAAAACAAAAGCAACCTGTAAGTAATTCAAGACGTGTTATGGGGACTACAAACAGAACCACATACAAAGGAACCAAACGTATTGATGTCCAGTATACTGTTAAACTGGCCTTATGGTGCCATTTTTTTTCGATACTAGTTTAGTAATGAGATAACCCAACGCATTGTCGTTCCGTCTTACATTTATGTTTGACAGAAAACTGATCTGAGTGCTTATAATGATAGAGGGCGCTGAATTATTTAATACTAATTACTAAATTTGAATATAAAAAAAATATATTTTACTAAATACAACAAAGCACTGAGAACAATCTAGTGTAGGAGGCACTCAGAGCCCAATAATGATTACTAAAGACTGGATTTTATTGCACGAAAAATTAAATACATTTGCAAGTAATTATTCCCCCAGTTTGACAAATAATTGCAAAAATAAGAAAAAAGTATTGTTGTAAACATTATTCATGTAAAAAAAAGATTCATTTAATTACAGAGACGAACTCTGTAAGTTTGCAGGTTCCTAAATAAAGCTTAGTGATTTTTTAAGCTAAAAAGCATATCATTGGTATATCCAATAAACCCAGTTTTAAGTGATAACTAATTGTGAGCAACATACATTTATTTATTCTATGACTAGACGGATTATTCCAGACTAACAAGGCAACCACGGCCGTATTCCTATAAGATAACACGCACGCTGTGTATTTTGGGACGCCCTTACTTGAACTTGATAGTTTTATTCTTGTATTGTACTTATTTAAAAGTTTAATCGTGTATTATCAAACATTTTCAGTTGACCATCAGCTAGAGCTGCTTTATTAATAATTCAATTGTAAAATGTTCAGTAAGTTCTAAAACCCTACATTAATAACGTTTGTATTTACTATCCAGGGTGATGTCGGGTGTTGTCCAACAGTGCAATGCTGCCAAGGGCCGCATAATAGTGACTTGTCCGAGGACTTCAGAAACGCTTGGCGCGGCCCTGAAGGCAACAGTACTCCACCTTACTATACGATTGGAGAATAAAAAAAAATATTCAATTCAATCATTTCTGCCGTTAAGAACCTAAGGATAGATAGCATTTTCGGCAGGCGGAGGGACTAATGTTGAGCAGAAGGGTTCAATTTGCAAGGTGTTCTTTAGTAGTGGACGGATTGCTAGACAACCCGAACAAAGAAGTATTCATCTAACTTCAATGCGGCAACAAATCAGCGCATACCAATAGTCCTTCATCAAAACGGTCGAGTAAGAATATACTATCCTAAAATACTTCTGAAAAATAATAAAATTGATGAAGACCCGACATGGCTAATAAAAGTCAACGCTTCCGAAACCAATACGTAAACTCATTTCAACATCTGTATTTACATATATACGTAGATCTTTAACAAATACAAGAACATAATCTTATTTTAAGAAATCCATTATTTCGTCTTTTGATAAGGAGATATTACTGGTTGGAGGTTTTTGAATTGATATCGACATTGGCTGTAACATATTTTGAGGTGGTAAGTAATTAGGTTGGAATTGCGATGGTTGAAACCTCTGATTTAAATTCTGTGGAGATCCAATTGGCATAGGCGCAAAAGTATTTCCTTGCGTATTTTGTAAAGAATTATTTAACCACCGATTTTGTTCCGGAACTGCAGCGAAGGTATTATGAAACATAACTGTTTGAGCAGGTATAGGTTCCTTTGTTAAATTATTGTTAGGATTCATAAAATTATTAGACGAATTTGATGCACTCATTGAACTGATCGAGTTAGTCCAAAGTCGCGATTCTACAGGAGATAACGTATTGGCCAAATTTTTTGCTTGTGGTTGGGCTTTGTTCTGTGTAACCGGAATAGGATCTAACATGCTTTGGGTTTGTAAAACTTTCATTGTATCCCGTTGCCGCAAAAGCCGCTGCTTATCTTCTAATGTTACCGAATTTGCAGGTGCATTATCTAACCCAAATTCAGAAAAAACATTTTCTAAGTTTGTGGGTTTCGTGCCAGGAAGGATTGTCGGCATAGTACTTTCTAAAATTTTTCGTTCTTCTTTAACTGAATTTAGTTGTTCCAGTTTGTTTCTATGTTCAGATTCTACTTGTTCAAACATTTGTTTTACTAAATTTACTAAAGCATTGAATTGTTGTAGAGTCAATCCATTTTCGATACACAACGGCATTAAAAATGGAAGAATTCGTGTAGCCATAATTTCTTTAGTTATTCCGAGTTTCTTATGTGTCATAGCCAATTTATAAATTCCCAATATTCCCATAATGACCGCAGGTTCTCTAGATGGAATTTGTGGCAAAAAGGGTAAAACTTCGTCAATTACCAGCCATTTATCAAGATGTTCAAGGAGTCTACCAATACACAGTAAACAATTGACACGAACTGATAAAGTTGATGTAGATAAGCACAACCTTTTAATTCGTGGTAGCACGCAATTTTTCACATTGTTATGATCTAATAATGCTGCAAACGTCGGTAGAACTGTTAGGCATAATTCGTGCACCTGAGGTGTATCAGCATCTAAACCTCTGTACAACATCGGCAATACATGCAGCTGGATATCACTCCCTGGAGTTAACTTTAATAAAAGTTCCATTCGTTGTAGGAATATAAGCAGAATCTACAAGTACACTACTGAGATATAGGTGAGTACGTACACTGCACAAACCTGAATTGGATCAATCAATTTCATTACAGGTTTAAGATGAGGCAACACTTGGTTTACATATTCAGCTTCGTTACAATGTTGTGCAATGTCCAGTATACTTGGAAGCACGAATGGTATCATCGCGGGTTGAGCCAAATCTCTAATAAGACATGGTAGTACTTGTTGTACCTTTACTCGTTGCGGTAATTTAACGAGGGCTTCTGGCAATCCTTTATAGAATTGAGACTTTTGTAAGTTATCCCATTGAAGTAAGGAATCTAGATAAGTCAAAGTTTTGACACCAACATCTTCATAAAACGGAATCTGAAATTAAATTAATTATTAATACTATAAGTATGTAAGTTCAATTAAACATGCTAGATTAAAACTACTACATATTTAAGGTCTTAATGTATGTAATGTATTTCTTACTCTATACTGATCTACAATTGTCTCATAGAAATTTAACAGGGTGGTCTAAACGGATGTGTGTAAAATAATTTAGTAATTAAAAACCAATAGAATATTTAGTTGAATCCGTAAACTACCTTATGCACATCGCGAAGAATACAAAAACGCGTTTGTTAGCAGCTTTACCCGTTCTAGTAAACAACCTAAAAATTTCGTCTTTGTAACAATACCAAATTTAGCATTTTCCACATAACTAATGTTTTAGGTTTCATTTATACTATTTCGCATGCAATGCCGTACATAAGCGCGTAATTTCGCTCTACTCTAAAAACGAGGAATTGATCACCTAGTAAATAGAATGTACCGTGATTGATAAATGCAGTAAATATTGTAAATATTAGTAAATATTGTAAATATTAGTAAATATTGTAAATATTAGTAAATATTTGGTAAATACTGTAAATATTAGTAAATATTGTAAATATAAGTAAATGTTTGGTAAATATAGTAAATATTGGTAAATGCTAGTAAATGCTGGTAAAGAGCAGTATATATTTTGAAAAATTTATTAGGTTTGTAGTAGCAGAACATAACTCCCAATTCTCAGTTATCATGCAATCATTGTCATCTTCGACGTCGCGTTTATTAAGAATTTCTTCTGTATTGTTTTCTAAAATAGTAGTGTCAGAGCGTAAATTATGACTATCCCTGCGAGTGTCCACACAAATATTTATCCACTCAAGAATTTGAACAGGCAGACCTAGTTCACTACCATTTTCCATGGCTTCTTTTAAAGCAGCCATACAAATTCGTTCAAATTCTTTGTCATTTTTCCAATGATTTTCAACGTTAGCGTTAACAGTACGTGAACCTAATTTATAGTTTTCTTCACCTGGAAAGATGAATTTTTGTGACAAATCTTTTGTTAATGAATTTATGTTTTTTATTTTATTCATCCTCTTCATAGCTAAAGTTGATTACAGTGGAGAACTTAGAAGTCTATGAGCGGGTTGTCCTGAATATCTTTTTACATGCTTGTGAACGGAACAACCAAGTAGTTAAATTTATTTCTTTTCGTTCATCATTCCTATATTTCCTAGCCAATTTAATAAGCGTATGTGCATTGTATGCATTTAAAGTGATGAAATTCTTGGTAATCAAATAGAATTTGTCATTGCTTAACCAATGTACCAAATATTATGAATTCGTTCTTCTAAAGTCAAAGTTTAGTCTAAATAGGATTTAAGGACATTTCTAATAATTTAAAATATATTACAGTACCATGTCTTTCAGAAAGATGTGTTCGGTTAACATCAAGGATACTTTAGCAGTTCATTTTATCATCACCATTGATGTCAGAATAAGAGAGTAAATGTTTATCTTTAGAAAAAATATCTACTATATATTGTAGATGTGATGAAAATTTATATTTTCCGAATAATAACTCTATCCCCTGTTTAGTAGGCGATTTATTAATTTTGTGCCATATGCACAGTATCTTGTGGAAACAGATCTTCGTGAACTAAATCCATGTGAAACCATTCCCATATACGATTTAAGTCAAGATATTGGAGGGTAGAACCATTGTTTGTAGAACGTAATTTCATGGCTTTTAATAATAGTAGTATTACCAACGGAGTAGTAACCAAGTATCTGAATTCCAAATGTATCTGCTTTTTGTTTAATAGTATTCCATCGTTGCATAACATTTTCAGTAGTAAAACAATTTTCGGTTCCAAATATCATCAAACAAAACGAACAACTTCTATCAATCGGTGTTTGTGCCATTATCACGAACGCATACTCTGTACGTTTACTATTTACAAAATATGATTCAGGGTGGTTTGCCGACGAAGCAATATAATGGGTAAACCTCTTACTAGAGGTATTACAAATCCAACGATTTTATTGTTGTATTCAACTCGACCAGTTATTTTTTTTCCTTCTCGCTAATCCAAATGATAAGTGGTAAATTTCGACTTTTTAAAAAATCAGCAAGTTGTTGAAATCGTAATGTTCCTTCTACTACTGAGTCATTTCTTATACTTCGAACTAAGAATGCAATTGATGGAATTGAATGGAATTTAAATTAGCATGTAATGTATCGTATAAAAGTCTATGACAATTTTGATTTGCGTTTTCTATTAGCTCTAGTCGTTTCAATTAAAGTTCTCATTAAGTTACTGAATTTCTTTACGAGTTTATATTTTCAATAGCATGTTCGCAAAAAGGGCCAAACTTAAATTGGATTTGTTAATAACATGGACTTCATTTTCTTGTAAAATAGAGATTATTTCATCAACCTTTTGGAAAAATTTTGTTATTAAAGGTTGCTTTGCCGGTTCAGAAATATTTTCCCCTGAGCGTCTTGCCCTACCAGCTTTGAAATATTTGAACTGCCGTCGCTTATTTTTAACGTTCTCTTTTTCTAAAAGTCATTAAATCGCCAACAGAACTGCTTGGCCCATCAGTAAATCTGCGGATCAAAAATCCTCTTCCATAATTTTATAAATGGTTTTTCTTTGTTAGAAATCGAATCAATTGACAGTGCCGACGAACACTCACGTGGTCTTCTCTTGGAATATATACGTTTAGAACCTCGTTCAGAACTGTATTTCTTGGACACATTTTCAGACGAGCAGCTCCTGTTGTCCTCGTCCACGATGATTATTTACTCCTCCATGTTCCCAGACTCTTCCTCATATTGACTAGTTGTTTTAGATTTTCATCAGTATATTTTTCATTTTAATTAGTGTTTTTAGTATCTTTTTGATGATATTTTAAAAGTGTATTTAATTTTGCTCGTTTAGTTGATACTCTCGTAAGCATTTCTGAGGTAGCGCCATTTTCAACTTTACTATTTTTTGCCAAATGCTTCTGAATAGCATAGTAATTTGATAATACCCGATATGATATGTTTGTTTTTATGAATGTGCTTTATCCAAAAGAAAAAGAGTTAACTTTAAGACCAACTTGTGAAAATTAGTGACAGTAACCAGTAACAGTGGTAAGTAGAAAAAAAGACCCTTAATGCAGATTATTGCTGTATTCTATTATTTTTAATATATGTGAAATTCTACTGCAGTGGCGGATGGTGGTCAATCATACAAGAGGGCCATTTAAAAAAAACAATTATCGCAAAGAAAAAAAAACATTCTTACATTAACACAGTTTATATTTAAGGTCAATTAATATTTAAGATTAAGATATTCGTCTATCTTTATAGTTACCAAAATGATCGATAAAAATTTACAGTTTTTAATAGAAGATTTTTCAATTCTTACCATAGGAATACGCTCGACTTTTTGTCCCATAGTATTGCCAATTGCGTAGAAATGATTTATTTTTTTTACGTACAAGAACATCGCTCACTTTCCACGCTAATCGCAGATAAAGTCAATCAGTTATTTTATTTAATATATGTATGTATCTATTTTTACAAACATTTTCATTGTGATCTTTAATTGACTTTCGGCAAGGGCTGTAAGCAAATATTAGATTAAATTCTTTAAAATTACTATGGACTTCTTTAGTTTTATGTTTACTGGTCTTACGAATTTAAAGTAACGGCTGAGGACGAGCATTAAATTTAAATTCTAAAGGTCTAAACTAATATTAGCTATTAATTTTTTAATGTCTTGTATCACCGTCATTATGAAAAAAAAACGATAAGTCGTCTATTACAAATGAATATAATAGATCAACTAAATTGACTATAAAGTTTGTCATATGTGATAAGATAAGGATAAATGACGTAAGTCACGTAAGCATTGCACTGCCACTGAGTAGGCGGAATGACTTCCGGGCTCAAAACATTTAAGCGTTTACTTATCTTCTTTTCTAATTCGCATAAAATTGTATTATGTGCCTTTCACTACAATAACTATATCATTTACAATTCGGCTTCAATATTATGCACACGAGCACACGCAAATATGAGCCTCCGGTAGATTCACATTTTCGTATCTCAATTCTCAATTTAAACGCATGAAATTCAAACTCAAACTGTCATACTGCATGAATAGTTTCTGATTTTCATACAAAATGTTGTATAACCACCTACCCTTGTTAATTTTGATTCACACACAGAAGTTTGCAAGCAACTTATGACCAATCCATGTAGTAGTTAAAATCGGTCTCTTGAAAAGGTTTATAGATTCATCTTTTTGTTTAGCACTAATGTGTAATATTTTTAACCAATTAGTAATTAAGACTTTTAAATGTTTGCTTCATTATCAGTAAAGGTTTATAAAGTTTTTAGAGTCTCATATAATATATATACAATTTAGGGCCCTTCCTCTCATATGGACGCGCATATATCCACCTAATCTTACGAAATTGCAAGCACGTCCGGACCGCGGGTGCGCGCCCGTACTATAAGACGGGTCTTTACATTCTGTTAAATTAGAAGCAGTATGTATGCATTTGAAAAAGTAAGGATTCATTGGCAATAGTTATGTTAAAATTTTTGGCTAAACTATCAGTTGCTGGGGTACATTCATTCAGTTTTAGAATATTCACTTATGGACATAATTATTTTATGTCCTAATAACAATTTAAAAATTTGTTAAAATTTAAACGGTATAACGGTCCCAAGTAATTAGATACTTCAATTAATAACTGCAGTCATAAAAAAAAATTTTCTCTGTGAATCTTCCATCTTAATATTGGTAATAGATGGTAATAGACCCGAATTATATAAAAAGTACATAAATGCAAGTTAAACTTGATTACTATTTTTTAGTTCAGTGATAACTAAAACACGAAGTAAAACACATTCACATTTTAATGATTATACAATTACTATAACCGTTTTTCACGAATGATTATACGTTGATAGTATATAATACTTGGTAAATACTAATAAATGTAATAAATATTTATAATTATTGGTGTTGTTTGACTCTAAACAACCTTGTTAGATATACAGGGTGTAACTGATATAACGCTTAATCTCTTAATGAGGGGTAGCTGTAATGATTTGGAGCATATTTCTATTATAAACATATGGTCCTAATAGTTTTTGAGAAAATCCAATGTCAATTTTCACATACCTCCCTGGTTCAACCCGAATACAAGTAGCGTGTGATACAGGTCAAAATACTTTAATAGTAAACAGCACGTACCAACCGTATCTGAAAGTGAAAATGGTTGTTTTGCTAACGGTACAGGTTTTATTGACTCACACAAAATAAGTTGATGCAGTAATATTTTCTTATTCTATCCATTCTGTCTTTGTCTGTGAAGTTATTATTATATCCTCGTTTGTTTAATGTTTGTGTAATTTTTATTAGACGTTGTTTTCTTTAATTTACTAGTTTTACAGATTGTAGGGCGGTAGATAAACTTTCGCGATTTTAACTTCTTGAGTAAGAGCGTTCGTTTCCGAAATTAATAATTGATTTTAATTTTTTTAATTTACGGATAGGTATTTTTGTAGTTATGTAGTTTTTTTTAGTCAAGTAGGTACTATTTCGTGTTAAAAATACTACAGATAATGATTTTAATTTGATACTTAATGTTTTTTGCAACCTCATCAAACGATAAAGAACTTGTTATACAAATAACCTTGACACTGAACTTTGTTCTAGTAGTCACCATTTTCTAAGCTGCCACTTTTTTAAAGCATGTTTTATTTTATTAATCAAAACGAAACCGGTCCGTACTTAATACTTAATTGCTTATAATAAAAATTTCACGAAAAAACTTGGAAATGTTAGACCACATTTTCATAAAGCAAATGTGTTCGAAATCATCGTAGCTACCCCCTATTAAGAGATTATGCGTTATAATAGTTACACCCTGCATACATATAATGTTAAAATCCAGCATGTTGTTTTGGTAACCTTTTGTTTAGTTTACGTATCAATCCTTCATGTCAAACTTTGTTAAAGGCTTGAGCAACGCCTGAGAAAGCTTTTGTGTTTCTTATAGAACAGTTTCGATGATTTCAGTTATTCTATGCACTTCATCTATGGTCGAGTGGTTTTGCTTGAATCCAAATTGGTAATCCAAGATTAGGTTATTCTCTATTATTGGTTATAGCTTTTTAAGGAGTAATTTTTGAAAGAGTTTCGATAATATTGACAAAGGAAATCGGTCTTTTAGATATGACGTCATTAGGTTGTTTTTCTGGTTTTGACAACGTAATTACTTCTGCTTCCCAAGATGTATTGAAGAGGTAGATCAACATGACTATGCCTTTTCTAGGTGGATGTCGAAGATTTTTTCGGCGATTAAATTGAATGTTATTGCGTTGTTTGAGTTCAGATTAGTTCTTATCTCCTCATGTACTTCTTTTGAGGTAATAATTTTTAAAAATTAAAATAATTTTTAACCCAAGCTATAATTTTATAATTACCGGTAAATTCTACATGATTTGATGTCCATATTTAAATTCACAAGTAAAGTGCTGATAGATCTTTATCAACAGGGTTATTTATGGTCAAAATAAAAAAAAATCACATGCAATGACATCGGGTAAACTAAAGACTGATCGTGTATTACAATTTGAACATGTTTTGAAGTTACTAAATATTTCTAATATTAGAGTCGACGATTTAAAACAGCTAAAAAGTTTTTTAAATTCGTTTGTTTAAGCATTCACATATCTTTATTATGAACAAGAATTATAATAAAATATACTAAATGACGACGTGTAATCAAGTGTGGCATTAACTTTTACGAGGATTTAAGCAATTAGTATGCTAATAAATGTTGTATGAGTTTCGATTTACTTCTCTTTATAATATACTCTTTATCACTCCTAGGCTTAAGTTTACAAGAAACATATGTTATAAAAATTATTTTTGAAGGTCGCAGCAGTTATCAAATGATAAGTTGTTTCTTAACAAATTGCGACTTTCATAAAATGCCAAACTACAGCTTTTTGGGCCAATGAAGCACTTATGAATGTTCCCAAACAATACTTTGACTATCGACGCTATCATTATTACCATTACGAATATTGTGAAGTTGGATTTTGACTGCGGGCTACATTCCGCGATAAAATTTAGATGCTTAGTACCAATGTTAGTATGTAATAATACACTTCTGATAAAATACTTTTTTCCGGTACTAGTAGCTTAGACCAAAGATTGGGCTATCGTTATACTTTTTTATTAGTGACTATTAAGTATTTCTAGAAGCAGTGGCGGGTCGTGAAGTTGGGCTTAGGGTGGGCTACATTTTTCAAAAACGTGAACGTTTTCGAGTTAACATATAAATTCCGTTGACCAATGTACCTATATGACGTGCGGAAACTTCATGTTTTTTAATTTTTTCATTTAAATGTTTCAAGTTTGTACAACCTCGTCAGTATTGGTGAAGTAGTTCATTGGTCAAAGTAGAGCCTTGTTTCGCTACTAACAATTGACCATATTCAAGCGTTTTTTTGGACTTCAGGTTTAACATTTTTGGGTTGGTAAAACTGATGAATTTTAGATCGCTCTCAAAAAATAAAAACTTTTATTAGTTGTCAACAACGACCTCTCTAATTGATGGGTCATAATGAATTCCAGTGATTTGTCAAATTACCATTTCCAAGCAGTATTTGAGAAATTATACACGCAGACATTTGTGGTCCTATGGAAATGAAATCGTTAGGTGGTGCCTGGTATTTCTTGACATTTCGAGATGACTTTCGTTTATTTCTTACACAGTAAAGACAATGTATTTGATTACTTTAAGCAATTTAAAATTTTAGTAGAAAATCAAACGGAAAGAAAAATCCAGATTTTAAGAAGTGACAATGGGGACGAGTTCACAAGAAATGTATTTGAAAATTTTGTGATGGGCGTACTATATCAAAAATCAATTCCTTATTCACCAGAACAAAATGGTTCGGCAGAACGGTTAAATAGAACCATAGTGGAAAAAGCCAGGTGTATGTTGTTTGATGCTAAGCTGGAAAAGAAATTTTGGGCGAAAGCCGTCAACACTGCAGTATACTTGAGCAACCGAAGTGTTACGTCTGGACTCGACAACAAAACCCCTTTTGAAGCATGAATTGGTAAGAACCCTGACATTAGTAATGTAAGAATGTTTGATAGCAAAGTCATGATGTACATCCCTAAAGCCAATAAATTGAAGTGGGATAAAAAATCAAATAGTATGATTTTAGTTGGATACAGTGAATCGAGTAAAGGTTATCGATTGTATGATCCCAACTCAAATCAGATAAAAATAAGTAGGGACGTAGTTATCATAGAAGACATTCAAGACGAAATTATGATGCTAATTAGTATAGATGAAGAGGACAACGATTCAGTGGAAGACATCGTAGCACAATCGCATAAGAATATTGAAGATGCTATCGGTGTAGAAAGAAATTCAAGAAGCTGCAAATAATCAAGATGACAGTGATTACGATGGCGATGTATCGTACGAAATCAGAGAAAAACCTCGAAGGTCCAAAAGACAAAGAACTTCAAAGAAGTTTGACAACTATGTGACGTACCTATGTGCAGATGCGAACATTCAAGCACCGAAAACCATAAAAGAGGTATTGTCGAGACTTGATAATGACAAATGGAGAAATGCTATGATTAAAGAGATGCAATCCTTTGAAGACAACAAGACTTGGGGAACTAGTAAATTTACCGAAAGAAAGGAACTATAGTTGAGTGCAAGTGGGTGTACAAAACAAAGTGTGATAGTGAAGACAGAATCGATTATCGTGCTAGGTTAGTTGCCAAGGGATTCACCCAAAAGGAAGGTATTGATTATACAGAAACTGTTCGACATTCGACCTTAAGACTTTTGATTGCTTTATCGGTTAAGTTAGGTTTAAGCATTAGACACTTAGATGTGAAGACAGCTTCCTTGAATGGTGTCTTAGAGGAAAATGTCTATATGAGACAACCTGAAGGTTTTACATCGAGTGGTAATAAGGATAAAGTGTATAGATTAAATAAGGCTGTTTATGGACTAAAAAAATCATCCAAGGCTTGGAATAAAAGGGTCGATAAATTGTTACTAGGTTTAGATCATCGTAAATCCAGATATGAACCTTGCTTATACACAAAAAGGAAGGATGGTTTACTAACAATTGTAGCTTTGTATGTGGATGATTTTTTGGTTTTTTCTAATGATATAGAAACTGCTAGTTCTTTAAAGAAATAATTAAGTTCAAATTTTAAAATTAGGGATTTGGGAGAATGCTTAGGTGTAAGAATAAGTAGAGATGTTAAAAATAATATTATCTATTTAGAGCAGGAAAACTATATTAATGAACTTTTGATGAAATTTAATATGACAGATTGCAAAAGTGTTAGGTACTCCTATGTAAAGTAACTTGCACTTAGATTGTAGTTCTGAAGTTCATTTTAACGACAAAAATGTACCTTATCAGAAGCTTGAGTATTTGGCCATCCTAACACAACCGGACATAGCATTTACAATAAGTTATTTAAGTCAATTTAATAATTGTTGTTTAGAGGAACAATGGAAATGTGTAAAACGTGTGTTACGCTATTTGCAAGGTACTAAAAGTTATGCCTTAGTTTATGTTGATGCTGATTGGGCAGGTGACCAAAAGGACAGAAAATCGTACACTGGATTTGTCTTCAACATATCGGGAGGAGTCATTGCATGGGAAAGCTGCAAACAAAAAACGATTGCTTTGTCCAGCACCGAGGCCGAATACATGGCCCTCAGCGAAGCCTCGAAAGAAACTACGTATCTTGGGAACCTCTTGATTGAATTAATTTGGATGGAAGGAGAGTGTAGTGCTATTTAATGATAATCAAAGTGCTCAGAAATTATCGCCTAATCCTGTTTTCCACAAAAGATCAAAACACATAGATGTGAGGCAGGCTCTTGCAGATTGTATACTTGATATTCAATATCTTTCAACTAATGAAATTACTGCAAATATTTTGACAAAAGGTTTGCCAAAATTAAAACATATGTACTTTTTAGAAAAACTTGGCTGGTGTTAAATATATCTCAAATCATTGATTAACGAGCGCCACCTAGAGTAGTTAGTAGTAGCTGGTGTGTTGCATTTTGTTGTTAGTCGTAAGCGTGATTTGCAATAATAAAGACGTTACTTTAACACATTGTACTAAATAATTTAAATTTGCCATGATTGAATTTACATTATAATAATTTAAAAAATGTCCGGGTTTGCAGTTTAAAAATTTGGAGTTTGAAACCTATTTGTCCCGGTTTCGTGATTTGACAAATGGCAGCCCTATGAAAGACCGAAAAAAAAATTTTAATTTTTTTATGAATAGGTAGTTGAAAAAGTTTGCATTTTGCCAAAACAGCAATAATCATTGCGTTTTTCTTTAAATTACTACTTTCAATCGGAAACCACTGATTTTTGTTTTGTGTGAATTGAGATTTCATATTAATAAAGCTAATAAAGAGACGATTTTTTCTGACTCATTGCTGATTAACAATAAACGTTAAATAATATTATTTGAATATGTGTAGAAGTTCAAAAATGCTAGTATCATCTAAATCTAGTATGATTCAACGGATATGTTACAATCAACTTCATTTTATTGTTTTCTTTTCGACAAAACTGTAATGCGGTATTTTTATAGCGACAGCCTTACAGATTGATTTAAAAAAATATTGTACAGTGGTCTTTTGGATTTTTCGAAAATTACGTACGACAAATATACCGGTTCACTTAAAATATTGTTTACAATACGTCGTGTAACCAACCGCTTCATGATTACTAAATTGAAAACATCGCGGGCTATAAACGCGAGAGCCCTTTCGAATGTTACAACATGAGCGTTCAAACACTGTACGTACTATTTTAATCGCGTTTTTAATCAAACCTCTTCCAAATACATCTAATATTTTATTGACAAATTACACAAATGAGTCATATTTTGAGATAAAAACAATAGTTCCCATTTAATTAAATGAGATAATTAAAGTAATTGTCTGTTACGCAATAACTAATAATCGGATCACGACCAAAATTACCTCTTCAAATTCCTTAAAAAACCCCATTTAAAACGCATATTTCATTACTTCCGTATCATGATTGATTCACAAAATATGAAGATGTTTCTATACATTTGCCTAAGCCGGTATATTAATATAGTATTAATATTAGCGTACAAAATTAAATTTTTATAGACATCATTTTACATATTATCAAAGTTATGTGACTACAAAATAAGTCCAATTTTTTTTAAGAAAGTAAGTAAACAAAGTTTGTATAATAAAAATAGGCATACCTTTATGAATTGATGTGCATCTGGTCGTAAATCAGGTGAAACATTCAACATCATCTTTACACTGTCTCTTAAACTTTCTGGTAGGCATTGCAACTTATTAGATGATAAAACTTTTAACTGTTGCGAATGACTTTTAAACTGTTGTAAGTCTTTTACAGGCATTAAAGTTTGATGATTTATAGAATATAAAACATAAGCTAACATTCCTAATGAAAATAAGTCACTTGCAAGGGAATGAGTTTCGGTTAAAATATATTCAGGTGCTAAGTAATCTAGTTTAGGCTGCATTACAGATGGTAACATAAAATCATATCGTTGAAAAGGGTAACTTGGTTGGTTGGCACTACCACTATTATGTACACAGAAATCAAAACCAAATATTTTCCAAGCCCCTTGTTGATTAATTATAATACTTTCTGGACAAATGTTTCTATGTAATAATTTAACGTCATTATGTAAAAATGTTAATCCCTCTCCAATTTGTAATAAGCCATATTTAATTTCAATGTCATAAAATTTATAATCAGATAAATTAGCTGGTTGTGGCATATTAAAGGTTTCACCCAAAATATTTGCTAGACTAGCAAAAATTGGTTCGGTTGCAAATGCCAAGCTTTCACGACTTTCTTCTAATGGATGTTGAATCGTTAACATACGTGGGTGTCTTATTTTTGTTATCTGAGCAACTCCACGACGCATACTCTCTAAAACCAGTTCTCGATCTGATTTATTAAATTTATCCAACTGTCTTTTTTCTAAAACAAATACAGCCGCTTCTTGCTTCGTGGATCTTTTGTAGCCTTTGTATATTTTCCATAATAAACCTGGTCCTCCAGAAGCAATGTGACAAGTAGCATCAAATTCTCTTGTAACTGGATTACCAGGTAGAACACCTGATAATTGCGAAACTGTACTACTTACGGAATTACTAACTTGAGAATATAGTTTATTAAAAACTTCCATTTTTATGAAAAAAATCAAAACTAACTTGAAAACGTTTTAAATAAACATTAACACATGAATAGCTGTCATTATACTATTATTTGTGACATTAATGTGACACTGTTTTAACAATTTGACATGTTTAGTCATTATCAGATTGTGGCTACGTCTCCGCTAACGGAGGTCATTTACGTACAGTAAGGCCAGTTTCATTATTTTCTTCTAAAATATTAATTGTAAAAAATTTGTTATAAAAAGCGTGTGAAACCATTTCACAGTTATCACAATTTTAAATAAGCGACTCGTTTTGGAATTATTAAGTTATGCAAATTCTTAATATTCTTCCACCTACTGAGTTTAGTATGAATAATGTACAGAAATCTGTTAAACGTCCTTGACCTAATATTCGCGTTGGCGTCCTTTATTGTTTGTGTTTATGTTATGAATGCAAAGATGCATAAATTTATTAATTAAAGCACAATTACATCATTTTAATAAAAATGGGCTGTTGCAAGTCAAGATCTGCTATTCCAGAAGATGGAAAATCTATTGAAAGGGGTTGCACTGATATATTTTGGTTAATTGTTTATATTTTGTTTTGGGTTTTAATGGTAAATCTACAAATAATGTTTTACAAATTTTAATAATTTGTTAATATTACAGATTCTAATAGCAGCCTTTTCATTTGTGTATGGAAACCCAATTCGATTAATAAATGGCTATGACTCCTTCGGAAACACTTGTGGTACCAATAACAATAAATATGATGGGAGTTTAGAATTGTCAGGAAGGGACATGTCTAGTAAACCATATCTTTTATATTATGATATAAAAGAGCTCAAGTTGTGCTTAAAGATTTGTATTGAAAAATGTCCAATGCGTACTTTAACAACTATAGAAGATATATATTCATACCACTTACAAAACTCACACAGTATATGCAAATATGATTTTAATTATGATGACTTGATGAATAGAAAGGTACCTGATAAATCGGGTCTTAGTAACACTTTTGGACCATGTCCTAAGCTGCCGGTTTATGAAAGGTAACTGTTTTTTAGTTGTAAAATATTTTTTAATTAAGTTGAATTATTTTTAGTGCACCTGTTTTAAACAGATGTGTTCCAAAGTTGTTAGGAGAAGTGACCAGTGGATTGTTGTCAGGATTTTATGACTTATTAAACAGTTGGGACACAATGGAACAAATATTAGGAGACCTTTATAATAGTTGGCAACTAATTCTTGGTCTTACATTTGTATCTTTAAGTTAGTATTTTGTTTTTATTAGCTTGTGCTAATTTTCAATGATTGCATTTTAGTTGTATCACTAGTGACGGTAGCTATATTGCATTTACTAGCCAGTGTTGTTTCGTACATAGTTATGATTCTTGTAAGCATAGCTTGTGTTGGTGGAACTGCATTTCTTTGGTATACATATTATGATGTAAGCATGAACAACGCTAAAGTTGCTAATAAACTAATTCCCATTTTATCGGAATCTACCAAAAACCAAACAGCATTTTTATGGTTTTCTATAGCAGCTACTATTATAACAGTAAGCAGCTACTAAATGTTTTTAATTATAATTAAGTTACAACAGCAAGTTTAATTGCAGGTTGTGATTTTGATATTAATTGTTTTTACCAGAAAACAAGTGGATTTTTTGTCAGATCTGTTTAGAGAAACTTCCAAATGTCTTCTACACATTCCAACATTATTTATACAACCGTTAATAACATTTGTATTTTTATTGGGATTTTTTGCTTTTTGGATAGTAGTTATGGTAATAATTATATTAAAACATGGTACAGTTTGAAAAATATTTTTTCATAGTTATGCTTATCTACTGCATATTATCCAGGACAAACTAGTGTGTCGTCGCCGTTACACACAGGATCTCAAATTAAAAGTTCTGCCTTTACCAATCAACAGAACTTTTCAAAACCTGTGGGCCAAATTTCATTTCCGGATCTTAAAAGTAAGGCAAACTTTATGAAACTATTTTATTTATAAGTATTATTTTGCAGAGTTTACTGAAATCCAATATGTCGATCCATTATGGGTTAAGTACATGTGGTGGGTCTATTTTATAGGGTTGATATGGACTTCTGAGTTTATTATGGCTTGTCAACAAATGGTTATTGCAGGATCTGTAGCACATTGGTATTATAGGTATGTAATGTTTAAATGTATATTTTTAAAGTAATGCGTTATGTTGAAGAAATTTAAAATTTTAAAAAGTATTTTGAACAGCATTTTCTCTAAATCATTATTATTGTAAATAAATAGGAAACAGTTAATCGCGTTTACAAAAATGCTTATGCATAAAATTGAACTAGTATGTGGTATTATGTATGCAGTGTTGTGCATTATCTAGATGAAATTATATAGATAATTCATCTAGTTACTTTTTCATCATCTTTTTCCTTATTTAGATAAAAGTATTGAATATTATCTAGATGATTATCTTAGATGATTTTTCTGTTATCTATTATGAAATTATCTAGATATAATATAGTTTATAATGTCTGTGGTAATGTAGTATGTTAGATGGTAAAACTAGGAATCAAATGCTAATAGAAAACCGCCACTCAATACTGTTAGTAAATGTCAGAAGTTATAATAAAAAAATAATAGACAAAATAGACGAAGATAACAGATGTTTGTAAAGCCCAAGTTGCAAAAATAAACAAGACAGTGTTATAAAGAGACAAAAGAAACCAAAATAGTGGTTAGGGAATTGCTTAATAAGAAGATTGATAATATAAGGGAGCAAAAAAATATATATAGATTAAAAAAAAATAAAACAGCTATAGAAGAAAATACAAGATGTATAAATACAGTTTAATCGAAACAAAATTAGGAAATGTCATACAGGAATAAGAAGCAATAGAGATGAATATAGGCAAATGCTTGTACTTACTAAAAATAGAAACGGAGAAAATATAGGCCATAATACAAGAATAGTCATAAATGTTTGTAAAACAAGGCTACTTCTAACCCGCTTTTATACATATTGTAATGATTAGTGCCGGAAAAAACGTTATATTTTGTTGACTATAGTTCTTTCTACCGAAATCATATCTTTAACAAATGGTTGTTGAATGCCAATAAATTCTTGGATTTTATGCAACTCGGGAACCATAAAAATTATATGGATTTAGAAAATAAAATAACTCATCCATTGCTTGCTATACAGCTTACTATTGGAGGAAATGGTAGAATCACGCTTAACAAACATTGATTTCCACAAATATTTATGTTTAAAATGCTAATACAATGCAGTGCGGAAGTCTTTTCTCTGTGTTACATAACCTGTGGGCTCTGTTGAAAAGCAACACATAGTGGTCAATATCTGAACCGTGGATGCATGGTTCACTTACAACAGTGAAGATAGGAATAGCAAATATTCTATTCTACAGAGCTCACAAGTTATGTAACACAGAGCAAGGACTTCAAGAAGAAATCAAAAACTTGAAAAGGGACCTAAAACAACAATGGTTACTCAAAAAAATATAGCAGAAAAGTTTCTTTATAAACAGCAAACCAACATAAGCCAGCAACCAAAACAAAATAACAACTATCGAAAGCGCTACTCAGCCTCCCAATCGTCAGAGACTTATTTGAGACAATAAAACGCATAGAAAGAAGTTTCAAAATCAATGCAGTGTTCAGATCATCAGCTGCTATTAGAAATAAGATCTCTGACACGAGACCACAGCCATAGAATGAAATGTGCTGAGTTTTTAGAAGCCACGTAAATAGATATTAATTTTCATTGAAAAATATTTTTCCCATAAAGTATCTTGCACCAAAAACGTAAAGATTATGCAACAATATTACTTTTCTGTAAATAATAAGAAACCTAAAGGAATAATTAGCAATTTCTATTGTTTTTCCCAATTATAAATCTTTAACGAAATCAAATTAGATTTTGAAATAGTCTTGATATGTGAAAGTTTGAAAATATTCTAAAAAATAAAACTTCAGTTTTACTGGAAGTTAAAGAAAAAAAATGTTTTCTGGTCTTTGGTAAGCTGAAACGGAAAGACTGAAAAAATCTCATTGAAATCTTGCTTAATTTACAAAAAATAGCAATTTTTGAAATTTGACAGTTTCGAAAAACGCCATTTTCTAGCTAAGTGAAAATCACTCGGTATATCTGATAGGGACTAAACAGATTTTCAGACAAGAACAAATTATTTTTTAAAAAATCTAAAAGTTAAAAAAAAATCATTTGGTGCCGACTTTTTTGGTGAGTCAGTGTGCGAATTTTTTTTTCGAGAGAAGCAATCAACGCTGTAATTAAGGTCATGAACGATCAAGGCAACATTTAATTTTGCACCCTCAAAAACTTCTTTTGTAGAAAGAGAAACTATAAAAACATGGCCCACAGTCTGCGCGTGCACCCTTTGGAGGTTTGTGCGCCAAGTAGCCGCCCCACCGCCTGTCTTTAACTACGACGCATGACCTGAATATATATTTTATACGGAGTAACTGAGATATATATACTAACATAAAGATGTATGTAAATAAGTTTTTCTGTAATACATTTACATACTGTCCGGAGTATAGTTATCGATTAACACACCATTCAATAACACTCATATGTAAACAGGATCTCATTATTTTTGAGTGTCAAAGATACTTACTACTTACTTTGTGCAACACATACATGGAGTTTTCGATGATTATACCCTAGTAGAAAAATTCATTTCTGCAACATTTTCAAAACGATTTTTATGAAGTAAAGAAATATACCAGAATCGTTTCACACTTGTCTCAAATTTGATAAATGTCCGCCCTTTGCAATGTTTCTATAAATCATTTCCTAAATTATTCTTGAAATGTTTTAAAACACTTCTAAAAATGATAACTAGAGTCGTTACTTATTCATGTTCATTTAATTTATTAAATTGTTTCTTAAAATAGCGTTGGAACGATTATTAAGTTTAAATCCAAAATAAGGAAAGTATACGTTCAAAAAACGATTTTTTGAAATGTTTTTGGAACGTTTACACAGGCGGGGTTTGCAACGATTATAAAGTTCAATTTCAAAATAATGCAATTATGCGTTCAAAATATAGGATAGGAAAACTTGCTAGAACTTGGTCTTGACGGCCGATTCGACTTGTTTAACGAATAAAAAACGTCATTTGATATATTGCTTTATAAACAACCAAAAAATATAATGAGTATCACGAGTGAGACTTGTTATTTCTACGTTTGGCAAGGGTTACATACCACGAGTTTGGCTCGCTATTTTGTCCCAATGGCTTAATACTGAATCGTCAAAAAACAAAGCTGTCTAATAGCTTTTTGTATTAAGTTTAGCGGTTTCATATGTATAGTTTTGGAAATACAAATACAAATCATTCAAAAAATGTACGTGTAAATCGTTTCTAGAAACATTAAAAGATGATAACTGTGTATTATTCTGCAACGTTACGTAGATAACTCCGTAAATTATTTTGGACATCAACGTTTAATATTTAGTGGAAACTAACTGAAAATGTTACAAACACGATTTAGGCAATAATTTTTCAATCAATTTTGGTATTATTTCTGAAATCGATTTGTATGCGCTTCAAAAACCGTCTAAAAAACAATGTTCGGATTCGCTTTTGAAGCAGTATGACATTGATTTGAAAACGTTTTATAAACGTTTTAATGTACCATTTAAGCGTATTAAAAATGTTACAAATGTAAATGATTTAGAAACGTTTTGCTCTACTAGGGTACTTAAGGTGTTTTAGCAGTGCGTGAGAATTAAGAATTATTGTGGGCGTGTACTGTATTCTTGCATACTTTATAATCAAAGACAACCGTTTTATAATTTCGCGATTAAACGTATCTAAAGAACAACAACGTATTATAAAAATGTATGCGCATGATTGTATTTTACAATGTTTACTATACATAAAGATAAATTGTGCTACTTTGCAAATATGTAGTAGAAGGAAGATTTGACTAAAATTTTGCTTTATACTTTTTATGCATGACCTTACTACAAAATTGAATTATCAAATTAATATTTCTAGATTACATAAACGTGAAATTTTACTTTTGCTATGACTTACATGGAATAACATTGTTTTGTTAGTGCAAATGAAACACATTAAAATATAACAGAATAATTCAACAACTCTTATTCATTTGGGTTTAATATTTCGGGTAACATCGATTCCTAATAAAACTTCGATAGTTTTGGTAACATTGCTTTCCAAAAATCATTATCTCTATCAATCCGAAGTTTGCTGTTTATACGTTTTTTAGCTAATTCTTTTAGTTTACTGCAGTAATTTGTTATTAAATGATTAGTACATTCAAGTTTTCTTATATTAATTTTTGGTCCATATGGTCGTTCAAGTGTTATTTTTTTATATACGCTACTGTCTCCATCTTCAACCAATTGCACATATTTTAATTTATGCATATCTACGCTTCTTTTAAAACTTTCTAAGATTATATCTGCTTCCATAGAAGTGGATGAACCTGTCTAGTTTTTAGTATAATTGCGTTGGCGTACAATGACATTTTTCAGCAGCTCTGGAACAGATTGGACAATATTTATTTTTTGAAGCAACAAGTTTTTCCCTCTTTGGTTCCAGGTCATTACTGCTTTATCACAAACACGCTCTCTTTCGACCGTAACCCAATCAGAGTCGAGCTTAACCTGCTGTGACGATACTTTTTCTTTATATACGGAGACTATTTCTTCTTAAGTCATTTCTATGGAGTTTAGAATCTGGCTTGGTTTACAAGTTGATTACCTAATTCTGTAGTGCTTCTTTGTTAGATTTTCGTTTCTTTTTTCAAGTTAATCGTTTTGTTTCTTACCTTTTCAGAGTTTAGAATCTGGCTTAGTTCACAAGTTGATTACCTAACTTTTGAAAAGTTCTTAGTTAGATTTCGGTTGCTTGTTTGAGTTCTTCGATTTCTCTCACGTCCTGATGGCAACTTCGGTTACAACAATGACACGGTCCAAACCTGAAAGACATTCTCATCTTAGTATAGACTCCGGTCGTGGAACCTTTCGCTATGACAGTATTTATTTTACTTTTGTAATTTTTAATGTGCGGCAAAATATTTTCGATATGGTATAAAAAAAATAAAAATATATTACTGTTGCTGTATAGTAGTAAATGAGTAAGGTTTTGCAAGAGTACTTCCAAAAGAATTACAGTAAGGAATCGCAACAAAATATTTCAGTATGCCATACATAATTAAAAATGTCGTACAAAACTTGATTGAGCACTAAAAAGTTAAAAGTTAATTTTAGAACAAAAAACCATACTTATATTACATTCAAATTGAAAATTCAGAGTATATATTTTTGATTGATGGTTTGAAATCGAAATAGTTACGTATATTAAATGTAGGATGTGAACACAAAATAAACAAATTATTCACTTAAAACCAAAAATTTAAGTTATAAAAACTATAAAGTTAAGTTTTAAATTCAAGGTATAACAGTGTTCTTAAAACCTAATTGAGAATCAATTAGTGAATTGAAATTTGAACACATTAATTGCAAAGAAAGTCACTTTTTTGGAATCTATAAAAACCGAAACTACATAAAATGTTAAATTTACATGTGAACTAATAATAAAAATTTTGAGATTAAAATAAAACGTTAAACTTTGGGATACCGAATAATCACAAAAATTTTAAATTTGAAAAAGAATTCAATACTATTTGTAGTTTAGGTAAACATTATTAAATTTTTATGGTTTAAATTGTTTGTCTGGATGTTGTGTTCAAAAATAGTTTAAGCAAATGATAAATATTAACAATACAACAAAAGTTTTTCCAAAATCAATAGAAGAATTACTTAGTCTTGGTCCAAAATTTGGGTTTTTATATGACAAGAACGATTTTCCAATATCTCAAATTATTGCTGACGTAGAAAGCGTAATTATTGAAATAATAATTAATCAAGCAAAACAAGACTTTCTACGTTTAAATTGTGTTAACATCATAACTAAAAATAGTTTAACTTCTTTTCTGTTTATTACAAAATTCCAACTCGATTAATAATAATAGGAATTTTATCTTTTAGCAAGAAGTCGTGTACTTTTTGACTTTAACTGGTATTTCTTTGGACTCATATTAACAATAATAAATGATAATTAAAGTTTAACACCAAATACACTTCACAAATAAGACGTTGAGCACTTTTCGTTTCAAACTATTATAAAGAAATCAGTTTTAAAAATGCGGAATAATTGTAGTGCACCCGGACAAGACCCCGCACACCCGTAATTGTAAAATTTATTTAGGAAACAGAAGATTTATTGTAAGGTAGCATAACTATTGCAGCTGCAAACAGTAAAACATTTATAATCTAAGAAATTGCCAAAATTTCGATGTAAACCTTGAGGCAGCACAATAATTGAAGTGCACAAGTCATAAAAATGGTCATTTTTAGAGAACATGACCTAGATTTTTTAGTAAAACAAATATACAAAAAAGTCAATTTGAATATTTTAAAATTTTAGTTTTATTGATACATATTTAGAAACAATATTGGTTACACTTATTTATTTAATAAAACTCTCACGCCTGCTACGCTCCGATTCATACCAGATTTCATAAAGAAATTACAGTAATTTAACTGTTATACTCCTAAAATTTGTATACCATTTTTTCAGCTGATTAAAAAACAATTTTTTTAGCTGATTAAAAAAAATTATTTTTTTTAAACAAATTTTAAAATTTCTGCAATAGTTGTCTTAATGGCACGCCCAAGCTTGATTTTTTAAAAAACGCTTAATCAATAATTTAAAACAAAAAATTTTTAAAAATTAAAAATCGAGCTTGGGCGTTTCATTTGTATTTAAATATAGAATTCATTGCAAAAAAACCCGAACTCAATCGATATACTATAAATAAGTTCAAAAAATGGTCTACAAGTTTTACATGCCGGGAAATCAGCCTTAAGGCCTCTAAGGAGATCTACAAAATTTTGTTGACGCGCCTAACTATAATTTAAATAGACAACCCATTTTACATTCAAAATGTACAGTTTTTACTATGCAGATGGTACTGTAAAATCAGTAAAATGACAAACACCTTTTCATAATCCTCTTAAAGGTTGTGACAATGTAAACTGATACTTGTAACCGGCTTTTTAAACGTTTATATAAATACCTAGGTAATAAAACCAGCTAACTCAATGCTAGTGATTTCTTATTGATGTTAAAATAATATAACTATAACTTGTCAATTATTATCAAACATATAAGTAAATAGAGAATACTAAATATGATTCCGGACTTACGCACATAAAACTTTAATCCTTTTAAGATTTATGTTTACACAACCATTACTTTAAAATTTTACCTGAATCCTTACTAAATAAGCAGACGTTCCTAAAAAAAAATTACATTTTAAAAATGTTACAATACTAACAGAAATATTTTTGCAAGAAAAGGAATACTAAGAATTTCTTATTCATTATATAAGATTTTACAGTAATTGCAGAACTATTAATCTTTGAGTAATCAAGTACAGTTTTTGTGTTTTGGATATGACAGTTGAAGAGTATAATGAAAAATCTACTCTCTTTATTTTGCCAAAAGAAAAGTATAGCGATCGCAATTTTTTGCGAATTTTACGTTAGAAGAACTCCTGAATCAGAAAAATGCATTTTTGACAAAAAAATGCGCCGAGTTCGTAGGTTCGAGCTATTTTTTGAACCCACAATACTTTTTTGTGGGTTCCTAGCACCCACAATAAATCCTCAATGTTTGTAGAAATCGTGTATGTTGAAGTTAATGAATCATTTGTTTTCCTAAGCACCTATCGTGAATACACAAACAGAAATTGTTAAATAACTATAAGTTTTCAATTATATTACATGTATGAATTGAAGCTTCTTTGAGCTATCTCATATTTTTAAGAAAGCGTTAAATATAAATGTTTTTTTTTTTGAAGAAATGCTATATACACAGTCTGCTACATTGCTAAAAATTATTGTTCGAGAAATAATTACACTTGATGGAAGTTTTCTAAAGCGATTACAGTTATTTTCTCGATTTCAAAATGATAAGGGAACAAAAGTGGAAATATTGGTTCTTCTTACCTAAATAGACGGACAATATCAGTTATGCTTGTATAACATTTATTTCAATAAATTATTTGAGTCTTGTAAGTTTTATGTCAAAACTGATAAAATTTGAAAAGGATAGAGTTGAGACAAAAGCTTTCTGTCCCATTTGGAATCCTTTGGGTTTTGTTTATTATGTTAATATACTAATTATTATTATTATTAACTATGTATTTATAAAAACTTTTGTCGTTTCAACTTCTAAGCTTGCATGTTTAAAGACTGTAATAGAATTTTTCAAAAAACAAATTAAAATACTAAATTTGTATAAAAATATGTTTCAATTTTAATTAGGAAGTTTATAAACCAAAAGAAAAGTACATTATAAAATACCGAAAAAATATTATGTAACAATAATCGTTATGAGGTGTTCTTCAATAACTACTTATTTTGCCTTTTTTACGTTATTTGGTTAACGAATAATTAAATAAAATTATCAATTGTAGTATAACAGTTTTACATAAAAAACTAAATTTAATTTAAAATCAATAGTTTGTTAATGCAGTAAACATTCATATATAAACAAACGCTTTTCTATTTTTGAGATATGAGCAAACTCAGTTTGCAAAAAAACTTATTTATAAAATATTTTATTATTTTGCTTGTTTTTTTTAAATAATAATCTACTTGTTTTTTCTTTCAATTTTTACACTTGCTATTTATAAAAAAATACAAACATTTCAAAATAAATTTAACAAAAGACTGTTTAGTTATTAGATAATCTGTTTGTGTTGAAAAGTTTAACCTTTAGTTAGGTACCTGAAATTTGCTTTAGGGGTATGTTGATGGTTTAGTTGCCTATACGTTCAATTGTTGTATCGAAATAGTAATTGAAAATTTTTGAAAAAAAAAACTTTCGACATAGATTACGCTTCCAAAAATAAATATGGACATTTTGGCAATAGATGATGGTATTCATTTTTTGCACAGAATTTGACCTACGCATTAAAATTTTGCCTTTTTGCTACCTTTTGTTCGGTATTTTAATTAAATGATTTCGCTAAAAATACGATTTAATCAAAAAATAAACATCATTTTTTAATTTTCGATGCGTACGTCAAATTCTATAATGTAAAATAACAAATTGTAATAGCGATCTCATTTTCAAAATTATTGTTTTTGTCGTAAATAATGTCGAAAATTTCGCATAACTTGGTAAGTATCGACTAGTACGAACAAGCTATCCTTAGAGGCCTTAATTATACGAATACTGAAAAGTAGAAAAATATTTGATGTTTTACCACTTGTCGAATAGTTTAATTATATTATTTCTTTTAGGCATAAATACAACAATAGTTCTCACGTTACATATGCCACATGCAAGCTATTGAAGTACCATCTAGGTTCGGTGGCTTTAGGATCACTTCTGATTACTATATTTAAAATTCCACGTCTTGTTTTAACATACCTACATACAAAGTAAGTTTTCGCTCTTTCTTTTTAATCAATTTGTGACATTGACTTTTAGACTACAACTTCGCAAAGATAAAGGCAGTGAATATGCAAAGTGTTCATTAAAATGTTGCATATGCTGTTTTTATTGTCTCGAAAAATTTATAAGATATATTAATCATAATGCGTATACGGTGATCGCTATTGATGGCTCAAACTTTTGCTCAGCAGCTGCTACTGTTTGTATACAAAAAGAGAAAAACAAAATTTTTTAAATTTCTTTTTTAGGCGTTTCAAGTGTTATCCTCGCATATTATACAAGTGGCAACTATAAATGGGGTAGGAGACTTTATTCTATTTTTAGGTAAAGTTTTTGTGACGGCATTTACGGGATCTTTGGGTTTATATCTCTTCCGATCTAATCCGCATCTAACTTTCTTTGCCGCACCTACTATTATAGTTTGTGTATTTTCGTTTTTTGTTGCACATTGTATTCTGTCTCTTTATGAAGTAAGTACGATCAAGAATAAATTATCTTAATTACATTAAAATAATTGTAGATGGTACTCGATACTATATATTTGTGTATTTGTCAAAACAGCGAAGATGCACCTGATGGCATGCAGTTACAGAATTTTACTAATAGGAATAATGCGAATCCTAATGTTCAAGAGTTTGAAATTGTACCTATAAAGTAAACTTGTTTGCGAGAAGTAATGCTATGTGGTATAGGAAGCTATCAGCTAGTTTAACGATATGCAGGTGGACCAAGAGTCCCCATTAACTATGGGAGTGCACTATTTGCAGGCATATTTGTACACTTTCTACTAATCAGAAACACAACAGGTGCAACTAGTTATTAATCTTATTTCAAAAATACATAATCTCAAGTGAATACCTCTGTTATAAGAGCTTAGTTACTAATCAAGTTATACTTTTTTAAATATGTATGTAGATTTTTTATGTGCGTATATATAAGTTTAAGCTAAAGTTTTTTAACCACTACTTATTTTACGTAAAAAAATTATTTTGTGGTTGAGCTTTGACCTGAACTAGGTGAAGTTACATAACAGAGTAAGCACAAAAGACGAACCTCAAAATAGATATTTTAAAATTGTTGTAATTTGAAAGCTCACATATTTTTATAAGAATTATTGAATCTTCTACAGTACCTGCAGTATTATAAACGGCAAGCTTATTGATACTCTTAGGTTTACTTAAAGTACTACCGAAAAAAAAATCTTTTTGTTCTGTGATATTGCTCAAGCAAAATATAGTTACAACATAAATGTTTATCTGACTCCATTAATGTTGCTTTTCGTAAGTGCTTATTGCCTGAGCTTTTAATGTTCGTATTATAGATATAGTATATTTTGTATTTGATATTTTTACATTTTTATTACTTATAAAGTTCAAATATTTTATTCGAATGGTACAAAATGATTAATTCAAATTTGATTGTATTTAAAATACTATGTACTACTTTTGAAACCGAATACTAAGGTTGTGCTTTTAGTTCACATTTTAAGATTATATAAGTGCACACATTTTATCTTAACATAGCTTTAATTTTATTATGATGTAAATTAAATAAAAGAATTGGTGTTTCAATAACTTGGCTTTTATTTTTATAGATACATTATTATAATTACGAAAACTTCCATGGCTGAAGTCTATACTAAGATAAGAATGTTTTCCGAGTTTGGACCATGTCAATATTGTAACCGAAGCTGCCAACGTTTTGCCCATTTTTGTAATCAACTTGTAAACCAAACCAGATTCTAAAGTACGTAGAAGTGACTTAAGTATACAAAGAAGAAATATAGTCGAGGCTGGCTGAGCGCGTTTTTGATTGGGCTACGGTTGAAAATGGGCGTGTCTTTGATAAATGAGTAACTACCAGAAATCAAAGAAGGGATAGTTCGAAACCATGGTCACGATTGAAGTTAAAAAAAAGAATGAAAATTTTACAATCACTAAGCGTTATCAAAATTTATGTTGTGATCTGTGGTAAAATGTTCAACAACAGCAGACTTCGAAATATAGTTTTTTCCTACGCAATCATCTTGTTCTGAAATGCGTGCGATGAGTCGATGACTGAATGACCACTTTCACTGATGTAGACTAAAACACATGAACAAGAAATTTGGTATACATCTTGATATGAAAGTTGTAACGTGTGCTTATGAACACGTGTATGTAAAACGCACGCGGCAGTCTTGAAGTAGCCGCGTAATGTTACGCCTCGGTCTATATAATAAAGCATATCTCAAAATACGCAGATTTATTATTACAAAAGTGTAGGAAATTTGTCCTTGGGAGAAAAATCTGATAGACTATACGTTGAGTTGAATATAAGTTTTACTAAGAAGGTTCAGAAATTGTCTGACCTTATGAATCTAAGGTAAAAAAGCTAATTTTGGATTGCATTCGGAAGTAGAAATGCCCTTAGGTACTCGAACACGTGGATGGAGACAACGATTAATAGCAACTTCAATATCCCGATTCGTAAAACCGTTGTACAACAAGGTTCTAGTAAGTTGATGGAGTTCCGAGTCTAGATTCTCAGGATGACAAATAGAAAAAGCGCGATAAACCAAAGATTCAATAACAACATTTCTGAACAGGATGATGATGAGACAAAGCATGAAGATATCTGTTTGTATAGGTGGGTTTGCGACAAACAGAATGGCCCAAAAGTCTGTCGGGCTCACGTGTCACTAGAACGTCGAGAAATAGAAAAAAAATCATTATTTTTGATTTCCACGGTGAGTTTGATATCTAGGTGTTGGTTGCTTAGATGATCAAGGAATCTAGACAATTTGAGATGAGCATGAAATCAAACAATAAACGTGTCAATATACCTAAACTCAGTGTTGTAACAGATACTTTTTTTCTAGTATCTAGATACAGATACAGATACTTTTCATAAATTGTATCTAGATACAGATAAAATACTTTTTCAAAAAAAGTATCTAGATACAGTTACAGATACTTTAAGAAAGTATCTAGATATATGTCAGATACATTTTTAACAAAATCTTGAAATAAAATTTAAAACAAAGGTTCAGCTAAAAACACAATAACAGTATCCTAGGCAGCACATTACGTCTTATTCACGTCAGTGTGCTGCCTGGGCATTAAGCAAAACATTACCTTATCAACCTTAATTGCATAAAACAATACAAATTTACAAATAAAGGTTATTTTGTTTTAAAATTAATAGCAAGTTAAATGTCTCGTCATTATATTTCGACGTAGAGTTAATACTAAACTACTAACACTAAAAAGTTTCTCCACTTCTTTGCTCTATTTGAGCTAATGAAGAAATTCAGCGTTGCCAATTGACTTTTTCGCGATTCCTTGCATAAACTATAAAAGTTCGACAATGACCACAATTGTACTCATAGTTCTACAAAGTTGAAAATTGTTTTCCTTTTTTAAAGTATTATGAATTTGGTTTGTTGGCATAAATGCTAACACGTCACATTTCTCAAGTAATACTAGGTTATATAAAGTGCAAGTTTATACACTTTTTTTCTCAAAATTTCGCAACAGTTTATAATACCCACAAAATACCCGCTACTACATAAAATCTCCAAATTTGGTAGATTTCCACTAGAATTGGCGAAGCGGAATGAATTGCACTCGTAAAACACTGAATACAAAGTCTCCAAATTTAAATTGTAATGTACATGATGAACTAACAGAAAAAACTACTGCGGTGTTTAGAAAAAACTTGTATAATTTACAATTTCAGCAAGAAAAAGTATCTAAATATCTAAACCACTCAGATACTACGAAAAATGTATTTAGATACAGATACAGTTACATTTTGTCCAGTGTATCTAGATATGTAACTAGATACTCCAAAAGTATCTAGATACTGTATCTAGATACTTGTATCTAGATACGTCACAACACTGCCTAAACTAGACTTTAGTTTTTAATGTCGATGATTCCAATGCAACTGAGTCAAAGGATTCCATAAAAACGTTAGCTATAACAGGCACCCGAAACTTGTTCGTAAAACTTGTTATCAAATTCAAACCCAGAAAACGTTCTTATCTTAGTACATATTATACTACCTAAGAAAGTAAATAGTAAAAAACCAAGTGCTAAACAAAGGATTAAAGTATGGCCAGAGACAACGTATGCTAGAAGTTTAATATATCAAAATGTCTATGCCAAGGCTGCTGTATGGATTACAAATTATGTAAATTGCGCACAAGCTTGGACGAATGAATGTTATTCGTTTTTTGCAACGTTCTTTTACGTTACGTTTTATTATTAAAATAATTTTGCATTTTTATTTTTATTAAGTTTAATTATTGTTTATGTTTTTTACTCTTATTGAAAAGCTTTCAAGAAAAGTTTTCGGATTTAACTAAAAGAAGTTTTGTTGCACTCAATTGCTTTTTTGAATGGTATCTACATAAATTCGTAATATTTGTTAATTCAATTTATAAATAAAAGATGTCTGCATATTTAATCAACGCCCTGTATATAAAAGAATGGGTTATCCAGTGTTTATATGATAAATTCATAGATGTCTCTTGACCTAACCTCTAATTTAATCATCTATCTTCAAGCATGGTATCAAAAATATTGAATACTTGAATACAAAATAAATAAGCGTTTTAATAATAGTGATATAATAATATAGAAATATAAAAATTACTGGAACAACTGATAGGAAAATGGAATTACCTGGTTTCGAAGATCCCAGTAAAGAAGTTACTGATGAAGAAGTTGATGTAAAGTTAAAGAAGAAATCGAAAAAAGGTGGTGGATTCGAAACAATGGGGTTATCGTTTAATGTTCTTAAAGGTATAAAGAAAAGAGGCTATAAAATTCCAACACCGATACAACGTAAAGTTAGTATTTCTTATAAAAATTTTAATATGATAGTTTCTTTATTTATTTTATAGACAATACCAATTGCATTAGAAGGGAGGAATATTGTGGCTATGGCAAGAACTGGCAGTGGTAAAACAGCTTGTTTTTTAATCCCATTATTTGAGAAACTTAAAATAAGAATGGCAAAAGCAGGCGCGAGGGCATTGATTTTGTCACCAACAAGAGAACTTGCAATTCAAGTACTCACTAGTAATAATTGTAATTGCTTGTTAATAGAAAGTTTATTTTTAGACGTTGAAATTTATCAAAGAACTAGGACGATATGCTGATTTAAAAGCTATCCTTATATCAGGAGGAGACTCGATGGATAATCAATTTTCACTTATTCATGGTAATCCCGATATCATAGTAGCAACACCTGGTCGTTTCTTACACATATGTGTTGAAATGGACCTTAAATTAAATAATATAGAATATGTAGTGTTTGATGAAGCTGACCGGTTATTTGAAATGGGGTTTGGTGCTCAAATGAATAATTTACTGGATAAGTTACCAGACACACGTCAGACACTTTTATTCTCTGCTACTTTGCCTAAGGTTTTAGTTGACTTTGCTAGAGCCGGTTTAGGTGACCCAGTACTTATTAGGTATGTTTTCTGATAGATTATACATGCAACTATAAATTCTCAATATTAATTCAGGTTGGACGTTGAATCTAAGCTTCCTTCTGAGTTAGATCTTGTGTTTTTAACAGTTAGACCAGATGAAAGAGTAGCTGCACTTTTAGCACTTCTTAAATTACACGTCGATCTGGATCAAAAAACTGTTGTTTTTGCTGCCACTAAGTATCACGTTGATTATTTACATATGGTAATGGATATTTATTGCAATAATACATTATTAACAAATTAATTTTCAGGTATTGGACCATGTAGGTATAAGTAATACTTACATTTACTCTAGTTTGGATGCAACTGCTCGTAAAATTCATACTGCAAAGTTCACTCAAAATAAAGTGGCAGTTTTAATTGTAACTGATGTTGCTGCACGTGGTTTAGATATACCACATCTTGATAATGTTATTAATTTCAACTTTCCGAATAAATCAAAATTATTCGTGCATAGAGTAGGTAAGACAAATACTGTAAGTTGTATTGTAATGGTTGTTCTTGTTGCTTATGTGATCATAATTATTGTTGTTGGTTAGGTTCTTACATTTTACATTAAAGCTTATCCGATTTATGCCTGATGATCATCTGTTAATAACCACAATAACTATCATGTGCAGCTCAGTTTGCAACTAGGTGGACTGGACAGAGTTCACAAGTATATTAAGTCACGGTGACTGCAGTTACGTTGACAACTGTTGGAGCATGTCTGCGCTAACGTTAATCTGTCTGATTGATCATAAAACTTGTTTCATCAGCATAAAGCTGTCACTATTTGCCTGCTACAGAATCACACACCTGTGGTCGATCGTCTGAAGATCGTCATTTTGCTATATACGATAAGCTTTTATCACACCAGCACACAGGTGCAGTTTCTGAAATGCTGCGACTCTTGGGTAGAAATCCAGTAATCATTCTTTTTTATACATCTGATAAATCAATATAATCCCAAATTTGGTGACGACAAGTGTCTTCTGCAATTGATTATTTAGCATTGATGTCAAAAATAAAAGACTTGAATGTTTGTTTATAGGAGCTACTTTTTTGCAAAACGTTTTCTAAAGTTGATTTTGTTTACTTAAATAGTCTTACGAAGTTCTTTATTACTATACCAGTATACAATGAATCATGCCAATGCGGATTCTCTTTCAAAACTGAAATATGCAAAAAAAACAGATTTTTTTTGGGTCTGGATGAGTATAAATGCTTGTATTTAAATCTGATGAAGGGAAAACTTGTGTAATAATAAAATTAACCTGATCCCGACAGTTTCTGTTTTAGCGATTTCATTTTATACGCTTCTTGCATTAGTGCTATTTTTTAATTACTTTTAAAAAGTTATTACTTTATTAGAAATAACAGTGCATGTGATGTGACAGGTAGATGTGCACGAGCTGGAAGGTCTGGAACTGCTTATTCTTTTGTGTCTTCCGACGAATATCCTTATTTACTAGATTTGCACTTATTCTTGGGAAAATCAATTTCCATAATAACACCCACGAATCGCCAAGGTAACATTGGGTGCATACCTCAAAGTCTTATCGAAGAACAACAAGGAACTTTACTGATGCTTCAAGAAATTGACGCAGATTTAGTAAGGTTATATTTATTGTCTATGTTATTCTAATCATCAATAGTTAAAGGCAAAAGAAGTTTCTGAAAAAGCTTATAAACAATATATTCGTACTCGCACTGTAGCATCAGTCGACAGTAATCGACGTGCTAAACAACTTGAACTAAACAACGTTAGTGTACATCCAATTTTTAAGAGTCATACAAATGCATTACTGGAAGAACGCGACTGTTTCTTAAACAAAATGAAAAAGTATCGTCCTCAAGGAGTAAGTTGAACCGGTTAATAATAGTTGTAAAGTCAACTAAACTCTAATTCTAGACAGTGTTTGAAGTTTGCAGCAAAACAAAGTCTGATGATTACCTGATAATGAAGGCAACAAGAGCGTTTCATAAAAAAACTATATCTGCATTTCATCAAAAGCAGGAACAACGAAGTAAAGAAAGTATCGATTCTGAAAATAAATCAAGCATTAAACTGCTTGAAAGTAGTAATAATGATATAGAAAACACCTTTGGTAACATCGTAACTTCGAATAAAAGGAAAATGAAAGAATCATATACTAGTAACGTTAAAAAACAGAAAACTAAAGACGAAAATTATATACCATATTCAGCTCCTGATAAATTTACAGAAGAGGGGTAATTACATTTTCGGTTTAAGGAATTTTTTAAAACTATTTAATTTAGGCTAGCGATAAATAATTTTCATCACGAAGCAGATCGAGCAGAATTAGATTTAATAGGAGATTCAACAGAAGAGATACGCAGATCGAAGCAACAGATGCGATGGGATAGAAAAAAGAAGAAAATGGTTGGCGTCAATTCAGTAAGTAACTATATTATGTACTGCTCACTTATATCGTATCAATTATCAATTCTGCAGGAACCCAAATTAGGTAAGATCCAAACAGAGGCTGGTAAATGGATACCCGCTACTTATAAGACTTATCGATATGAAGAATGGAAGGAAAAAACTAAAGCTGACGAAAACGACGATAATTCAGAAAATGACCAGTTAAATCAACCGTTTGATAATAGACGTCGACATGGTCGATGGAATAAGCGTGATGAAAAGATGAAAAATAAAAATGTGAAATCTGAACTGCGTAGTAAAGATCAGATAGTAAAGGCACGAAAAATAGCGGAAAAGAACAGAGTACGACAAAATAAGAAATTAAGAAAGAAGAAATCACATAAGTAAATACGCATTTGTATGTATTAACACCTGCTTAAGAATATATTGTTGCAAACTTAAAAATTTAATTTATTTTAAACCGATTATAATTGTAACTAATTTTACTAAAAGACTACACGACACACTAAGACAATTATAATTTAATACATATACAACTTAAATGTTTATATAATCACAGTTCGAGATAATATTTATGTGAACACGTTATTTTTACAATTAGTCGACATTGATTCCTTCAGGTTTAAAGAAAGTTCTATAATGTTAATATTCTAGCGTTATATACGCGGAAGTCGTAGCAATTCTAGCGTCACAAATTAATCTTGCATCGACTTAAAGAAATTTGTAGACGATCCTTCATTAAATTTAAGAACAGTGGATCAAAGCAAACGCATTCTCATGAAAAAAGTTGTTTCCTCATAAATAAATATAGAAATGTCACGTTGTATATTAATATTTAATAGCACAAAAACATGACTGAGGACGAAAGTGGTTATTTCTAGATACCGAATTTGACTGGACAAACAAAATAATTATTATAGCTTACATTTTTCTACGGCTAAATACCAGACACTACAAATTCGCTATACTGGTTTTTCATTAGTGAAACTGCTTACCTTAGGTCAACATAAATTTAGTATGCTCCAAAAATTGTTCTTAGTCATGCGCTATCGATCGTTAAATGATCTGTGTTTTAATACCCTGGAACATGAACAACCATTTTAATCGTGATAGCGATTTCTGTGTGGTACTGGGCTAGTACATATTGCTTCGTAATTATTACTTTCCATTACCTTCAAATTACGACTCGTTTCCATAGCCAAGTGTTTCATGTTATGCAACTAGCTTATTATCGAGGGCAAAACTTGAACAACTTCGGTTGTACTGTCTGATCTCGAAGGGATTTTTATTTTAATATAGAAGGCCAACGTTATTTAAATAAAAGTTGATAGTTCAGTGAGACCTTTGGTAAAACATACTATTAAAGTCGTAGATTCTTGATCACTAATATGATTACAATAAATCTATTGTACCACAAGAGATAGAATTATTATTTCTTTGAGTTAGGTTTTTATTAGCCTTCGCACCTAAGCTTATTGTACCCCATAGTTTCAACTAAAGTTCAACTTCGTCAATAAAATTTGTGAGTTAGACTTATGGGCTGCTTGTTTGATGTTACTTTCGGTTTATATACTTAGCCGTAAAGTGTAAATATCTAGAGTTTATAAGACCTGGACATTCGCATAGTATGTGTAGAGGTGTTTCTTCTTCTTCTCTACACATCCTACATGCAGGATTATCTTTCACTTTTATATTAGTGATCTGTTTCATAAGTGGACAGTGTTTTGTGAAGACTCTGACACCGACGAAAGATCCAAACCCGCTATTACGGTTTTTTGGAGGTTTTAATAGTTTCTTTGGATTTTGTAGTAGCAGGAAGACGACGTTTTTAAAATTTTATATAAATAGATAAGAAAATTAAACACAATTATATAGCGGAAAATGCATAGTACATTATTTAATTTGAAATGTTTTGATTAGATATTTTATAAATATACATATATTTTTTCACATTTCCATAATAATTACTAGATAATTACATTACAGTACATAATTTTCTTTAAATTGAGGTACAAAAAGAGCATTACCAAATTTAAGTAAATATATATATATATCAATTTATATATTTATATCAATCAGTTTCTGTTTTTAATTCTAAATTGTCCAAATAATAAAAACCAAATACTTCTTTTCTTTCTTCGTCTTCATTTTCTGGAGATGATTCAGTGATAAGAATATTTGGTTTTTAAAGTAAATCTAATACTTCTTTTGTGTCCATTGCTCTGTTGAAAACGTCTTCCATGTTGTTTTTGGAGTTACCTTTTCGTAAATGAAATTCTCTATCATATTTGTAGAATTTATTTACGGATTATGATGTTTCTTTGCTAAGATATCCTAAGGGAAGAATGCTGTTTTCGCATAGGAAACCAAGAATATTTTTAAATGCTTATTGCAGTAAGGAAAATTTTTTTTTAAATTTTTCTTTATTTATTTCATGTTGGCTTGACTGTGCAATTAAAGTTATACGCATATTACGTATAAGCTCTTCATCAACATTTGTGTTACCTGCTCCATCTGCTTTGGGGTTGTCAACGTTAAAGGATATTTCCTTTAAAAACCTACTGTGGATTTTCAAAAATTATTTTTTTTTATACGTGCTATTTAGAATTATTAATTAATAATTTTTAATGCACCCTCAAAAAATCAAATCCAGCAATGTAGTGGACTTATTCCATATTGTAAGGCATCGATTTTTGGAGTAAACCTTGCCGATTTTAAGTCTTCAACTTTTTAAAACTTTTTGGTTTGGCATCACAAATTGGACAAGTTTGGGTAGATTTCGTATTTGTTATAATTTTTAGAAGTTTTCCATTTATAAGTGCCATAGCTAGAAGAAACTTAATTTGTAGAGATTTGTGTTCTGACAAATTAATATAAGTGTATTTTATTTATTTCTAAATCAAGTTTTTGTTTTTCTTGAGGAATGTGTTGTTTAAAGGTCTAGGAAGAGTTCTGTTATTCAGAATAGTGTTCTTAGATTTCATTTTTAAAGGCACAACTGTGATGAATGAATGATATTCAAAACACTTTTTGACAATCCAGTAAAAAACAAGCGAAAACTAGAATTTCAATCAGAAGTAACTTTTCGTCTAACAGTGTGCGTTACTAAAAGCCTTATAAGATTCAACTAGTTTAGGTATACTTAGACAAGTAAATTTCTTTCTTGAATTTGTTAAAAGATAAGAACGTGACCTTTTGGAATGTTTACTTTCGAATGAAATCCACTTTTCTAGTGAAAGTGAAAGTCCGATTTTATTTGTTTTGTCCACGAAAACTAGTCGTAGAAACCACTGTGCACAGGTTGACTCAAGCCCTATTAGACGAAATTCAGATTCTTTTTTTGTTCAGGATGAACAAATATTTGTTGCTTTCTATGGTGCGTTGCAGGCGGCGGTCGCATGTATTCACGTAGTTTTGTAATGAAAGTTTGTGGATCATTGCTGACTTCGTTTTCGCTCATGAAAAATTCTCCAGGCAAGCTTAATGTTTCTCCGTGTTTCTCCATACAAGATTTCTGCTGCGAACTTTTTAAATCCTTCTTAAATGTTGCGCGGAGACTCAGTAGTACCGTTGGTAAAACCTCGACCTATTTTTCAGTTTTGTGACACATAATCACACAGCGTTCTAGCATTCTGTTGCTTTTTGGGTTGTATGCTGTCGTTCTTGTTCGTTTTATCCTCAAGATATTAGTTAATGAAGACAAACGAGCGGATTCGAATCACATAATAACAACCATAAGGGACACTTCTGTCGGTACCTTTGATATTCCAGTCCGGAAAATGAGTGACCTTCGGCCATTTTGAAAATAGTGTTGTAGCGCCAGATTTAATTTCTTTTAGTAGAATGCATTTTTTTATACAACAAATCGATTATTTTAAATAACTTAGATATAATTAAAATGTAATTCAGTTATCTGTTTAAGCTGACCACATTTGCAAAATAATTCAAATGATATTATCATCTTACTTATTGTTTGTTATGCATTTAAAAAAATTATGAGGATTTAACAAATGCTTAAACTACAATTTTCTTATCGGAAAAGAATGCTGTGATATTTAGTCTAGTTTCTGTTATTGGTATTATTTATGTTTTTAATTCATTACACCCTGCAGCGAACAATACGAATTTTAACATAAATATAAATTGAGTAATGACATTTTTGTCACTATAATTTTCAACAAACGAAATTGTTTATCATAAGCATAATTGTTTGTGTTGCACTCAAGTACTCTATTTGTAAATCCTTGACGTTTATTTAACATAAAACATGTAAATACAAAAGAATTCCAAATATAACCTAACTTGTCAGAAACAATAGATTAACGACCGCCATATTCTTATGTGTGCAAACTAGCGTCTGCGCTCTCAATTTTTTTGCGCGGGAAACTACTAAGTGTCCCTTATGGTTGTTATTATGTGTTCGAATTCGAAATTTTTTTAGGTCGGGTACCAATAGAATTAAAATGACGGTAATCTCCGCAAGGACGCCATTCACTCGACTTCTTTTTCGCTAAGTGTTGTTACATGCCAAAGTTAACACAAAGTCACTGCCTGAAATGAGGTAACATAAACGGTGTTGTGCCACTAGCTCAATGGAGAAGGGATGGGTTATATTTAAAAGTTTCGTGATTGAATTGGATTGACTTGACGAAAACACAAAATCGAGAAGTAATAATGTCGAAATCAAAGGGCGCCAGGAAGGAGTAAAGCTTAATGGACTTCTGGCCCTTGCCAACCACAAGTCCGCTTCTGGAGGATACACCCTAAACGGACTTACCTTGATAGAGTGTATCTCACTAAAATCTGTAATAAACTAATAAAGTTACACACGCGGAGGCCGACGGAATTAAAAGCTCTTTACATTTAACAATTTAACATTTATTTGAACACAAAAAAAATGACACAAAAATAAAGTATAGTAATCAACAAAAATTAATCAAAACAACAAAAGGTACGTAAATGAACGTTTGATCAAAACAAATTTGAAGTTATTTGGATAAATACACAAAACAAAATAATAAAATACAAAATACAGAATTTAAAGAAATAAAACAGCACAAATTAATAAATCTTAATTCATCTAAAATCACGGCCGTGTGCGCGTCGAAATTACTCAAATATAAAATGAAATAAACTTATAAAACTAATATATATAATTTGAATAAAAAATTCGGTCCCGTTTAATAAATTTTAAACTCGGGATTATAACACAGTTCCGCTAAATACGGACAATAATTAGTTACATTAACGTTAACTTCGAGACACTTGTAATTTTTCCTTGAAATTCAAAGCTTTTATCACTTAATCGCGTAAACAAAAATTTCACATATCAATAGATGGTGCAAAATAAATACCTTGAATTATTCGTAGTCGGGCTTTTGGTTAGCGTAGGCCAGCTGTCGTCGTCCGGAACCTCGATAGGGTACCAAATCCAGATAAATAATTTACCAACGGAAGATTTATTATTGATCCGCCCCCAAGGCGAAAGATATGAGATTGCGAAACAAACTCACGCACAAGTTCACTTAACGATACATGCTATATTAATTCGGAAAACAGTGATCTCAATGAACCGTAATTACGAAAAGGAAAGTTTTGTTTTCCACTTAAAGAATCACTGAACCATTTTCATTTACTTCCGCGGTAACTGCTAGAAAAGGTGAATTATCACCCGCGATAACTACATTCTGACGACTGTCAACCAACTAACTTCGGACTCTCTTCATTTACCAAAATCACATCTATATATCAACTTTTTTCGACTACCCTTTCCACAAAGGCTGTGTTCGAAACTTCAAGAACGAAAACACTCCCATTAAGAAGTGTGATAAAGAGGCAATCAGTCCCCATTACGTCATATTCACAGCATTTGGACACGGCATTTCGCTTATACGTGAAAATGTCAAATTGACAAAATATTATATTACAAGAATTTAAACTGCCTAATAAATTAAGATAATGACTTAATTTTTCCACGTAATCTAAACGATTGACACAAAGAAATCAAAGTACGACTGTACTGAGAATGCACTTGAACAAAGAACTTTTGAACCAACTTAAAATAAACAAACGGCGAAAATATATTTAATTACGATTATATCTCAGAAGGGAAACATAAATTACAACTGGAAGTCTCAACAAACCAAGTGAAATACTCAATAAACAAAATCGCGAAATCAGATGATTCACGGCGTAACAAAATACAAAACTTTATCAACAATTTATATTGTAACTTTGAATTTAAAAACGTAAAATAACTTATTAAACTCAATCTAAAATCCTATTAAAACAAATTCAAAATACATTAAATGAAAATCGTCAATCCAAATACTGTGTCCGTTACCAAAAATTACTCAAACAACCAATCGATTTTAAACGATGGTTACACCGAGCTAACAAATCGAGAAAAAAAAAGAAAACCGCAAATTCAGCCAGCTGAATCTATTTACGGGGTCTGACATAAAAGATCCACGGCTAAAATTCCAAACGCAGGTCACAGTGTAATGGGATAGACTATGGACTGCTTGCAGATGGCTTTGTAGCATTAAGAGTCGAATTCTGCCTTCGGTTTTTGCTTTCTCTGGAGGGAGGCAGCGTAGTACTGTTTATACATGAAAATTTTGCTAATATTTCGTGGTAAAATGAGGTCTTCGCCACCGTTGTTACGGTTACGACATTGCATTGGGCTACCGTGGTTTATATTGATTATCGGGTAATGTTGTCGATTAAACGGTAATTTTGTAACTCTATTAGGTCTCCGTTGTGCCTAAGGAAGTCGGAGCCAAAAATTAGTCCGGATACATCGGCTTCAATAAATTTCCACCGAAAAGCACGTCGCAACCCAAGGTTTAAGCTTAGTAATTTTTCACCGTACGTATTTATTGTTGAACCTGTTGGGAATTTTTAGTTTTTAAAGCGTGAAATACAAAGAAGGCTGTTTGTGTGGCAGTTTATTAATTTATTAAGTATTAGGCAATCCTTCCTAAGCGATACACTATCTGGTGGCATTTTTGATAAACAGAAATAACGACATACGAACACAACCTTATTTTAAATTTTAATGAAAATTACTCTGCAACGATTATTAATTACTGCTTCTATGAAAGATAAATGATAACTGCATCGATTGACTGACATTATTTAACATTAAATTACATTTTACGTCTTAGTAATTCATGTTTCTGTAAAATTTGAAGTGGCTACAACATTACGTTGAATACTGAAATAATCGTTTACTTATTGTTGTGTTACAGCAAAAAGTGAGAATAATCATAGTTGATTGCACATTTACACTAGACCATGTACATTTTAATATTAATATTGTATAAACCTATATTGCAATTAATATAACAGAATCATACTTAAATAACTTAACCGGTACATTTTACTTACATTACCCATTTTAATTAAACTTATTGCGCTTAATACAATTACAATTCAATATTAAAGAGGTTAGAAACACTTTTAATTCAACTTTATAACACCAAAAAAACTAATAAATTTGAAACTGTATATCATTAAATCAGGTTTCTATTTACACCACAGTGGCGCTGCGATCTTAATCAAGATTACCTGTAGGTACAATGACTTCAACTATTTTTTTAAGCTTTACAACCGTCTATCATGGTCTATATATCTATAATTATTACTTTTTTTACTATTGTTTTGCTTTTACTAGGAGCACCCATTTTATATCATAGGAGCTCCGTCCCTTCCATTTACATTTCTTATAAATAAACTTACGCTATCTACCGATGTTTCATTTAATCTTTCTTAACAGAACCGTTATCAGCGAATAATTTGAATGCGGTTGGCGCTTTTCGTTGTGATTTTTTTGGTAGGATAACCGAAATGTCAGCCCCTGTGACGATTAGGTAAGACAGCCTTGTTTTCCGATCGTATATAGACATTTTTGTAGGTGGTTGCCGTCGCTTACCGCCTCTACTAATGACCGTCCGTCTCGTTTTCCGGTTTTGTTGCGGCGCGCAAATGCACACGGTGATCTACACTTCCTTGCGTTATTTTACGAATTTTCATAGCATGGCGCGGCGAGCGCGATTCGCACTTTGTCCTCTGTTCCATCTTGACAACCGTTCGATTTTTTGTGTAAGTTCCGCTATTTGTCTTTTTAATGAAGCGACACTAGCTGTAGATAATTTGTCCTTAGGTGCCTGTTGTAGGTGGGTTGATTTACTAATTGCGGCAACTACGGATTTCCGAAATTTTGTCTGCCATTTCCGCTAGTTTCTTCAACTTTTCGTCTTTACTGACTGATAATATGACTTGAATTTGGGATGGCAACCATAGCGTACGTGACACTGATTTGTCTATCTTATTACCTTTTAAGACCTTCGCTTCGCGTAAAACTTGCGATGGTTGTCTGTCTCCCAACTCTAGGTCGGTTAACAATGTCCTTAGTTGGTTTTCTGTAAACCTGGCTATTAGTTGGCACTTCAGGGCTTCGTATTTGTCTGCAGCGGGTGGGTTTTCGATGACGTGTGCCACTTGTTGGACATTAGAATCCAATGCTGCTACAACGGTATCATATTTGGTGGTGTCAGCTCAAACTAAAAATTGGTAAAACTGCGCGTCAACTTGGACAAACCACAAGGATGGCAGCTTCTGCCAAAAGCATGGTAGTTTAATGTATCTGATTTCGCTGACCTCTGTTGAAGTTTTTGGCTCTTGGTTAACCGAATTGTCGTTTCAATTGTCCATCTTGTTCTTATTTGTTGCAAAAGTCGCTTTACACTCCACGCCTCGTGTTAAGTCGAAATTTATTTAAATCGCCGCGAGTCACCAATTTTAGCGTGTCTATCGTTAATCCAAATAAACATTTAATTATAAATTAAACAAACGATTAAGAAAATAATTAAAGACAAATAAAATATAAGTAGAAGCGATACGTTTAATTCGGGAGGCCGAACCGGAATGCCTTACCTAGTGACTGTACCTTGTCTTGCAGTTTTGAGAAGGGATGCTTCCCTTAGTTGTGACGGTAGATTTAAATTCAAAATTAAGTACACCACAACCTGTTGTAGCATGTTTGGTAATATCCCATCAGAACCTAGAGCTTTATATGGTGCAAAAGACCTAAATAATCTTATTTTTGTCCATCAGCTTGTTAGTCAGTTTCCAATTCTCCTTTAACCCTCGTCTTTTAGGTATGTCAAAGTTTGAACTCGAACTGTGGTTTTGCAATTCTGATGATTTTTCAATCTCCTCATAGTGCTTTTTCCAAGATTTTTCTTTCGCTTTTCTAGTCTAGTCATATTTTCGACAAGAAATTTTGTATTCGTTCCATTTTCCGGTCCTTTTGGCCCGGTTAAAAAGCTTACGAGTTGGTTCTCTTAGAAAGGAAAGGTCCGCCAAAGGGTCTCTCAGTTACAATGTTGTAAATTATTTATATAAATTCATATAGATAAATTAATCTAGATTAATATTTTTAATCTATTTATATGTATCTGTATATATAATTTTTTATTTAAATAATATTTATAAAAAATCCAGTGTCTCGTAAAATTCCAGTTATAATATGTATGTTTTTCTTCAGTAATTTCCCGCATTCCATATAGTAGTTCTTCAAATGAACTCCATCTATCGTTATTACTACCTAGATTATTTTATCTATTATCGATATAAAGTTTGAATAGTTTATCTATTATCTAATAGTAGATAATTTTTTAAAGAAAAAAAAATTATATCTATATAATTTAAAAAGTATTTATTTACAACACTGCTCGTTTGGTTTTCCTTACTTTTAACACGCAACTATTTTCGTAAGCGATTGATAGATCCCTTGATGATAGTTCATCAGTAGCTATTTCTGTCGAGGTTTGAAGTATTGACGGACATTCGTCCAGTCCCTACTTAAGTCTATAAAGAGATCCCAGGTTCTCAGATTCCTACTCAGATTTCTGAACGTCTTAATTTCTCTCTGTAGCAATTGCGAGTTCTTTTTTATGTACATATGGTCACGTTGACAGATGCCACTTTCTTATTTCATTGCACACGTGTGGTGTGCCGATCGTAATGATTACTTCTCTTCTTGTATCACGACAAAGGTAGGCTCGTGTCCTCGATTTAAGACTTCTAGTTTACGACTAATAACAAATTCTAAGTGTCTCACCTGTTCCGTTGTTTCCAGTGCTTTCCCAAACCATAACCACAATTTTTCGTGTTGGTGTCGCTTTACTGGATCATACGGAATATACGCCAAAGCCATTATAATATTTCCTATCTTCCGTTCTATGTTCGTATTTGTCTTTACTACCATTAGGTTTCACGTGCTGAGTTTCCACATCACTAGTAAGTGGTTAGCATCTTGGCTAAATGCAAGCTTTTGGATAGTTGCCCAAGGTTCTTGTATTACATCGACATTGTTCATTTTTACATACTTCCATAGGGTAGTCGAAGCTGTTATGCGGTGATGTAGGTTTATCTAAGACCGTGAAGTTACTTGCCATACAGCTGGGTTGTCTCCCTTGTCGGCCAGAGATCTTTTTCTAGGCTCATCAGCCAATCTTTAGTAGAGTGATCGGAACAGGACACCAGCAGAAAGCTTAATAAGACCCACCTGTTGTGCTAAGAATTTATGTAGTAGTAGGCAACGTCGCTATTAAGCAACAGTAGCGAACTGGCAACGTCAACTGGTGCAGCCATCTTAACTTTGATCTCAACAAGATCCGGCACCATCGACACACATGTAAAACTTACTTATAATAAAAGTTATTAGAATATAACAAACATATTATTTAAAATATAAACAACGTAACACCACCTGTACTTCGCATAAGACAACACCTGGATATCCTTGTGACATTATTGCTTTTCGAATATCAGATACGGCCTTAGCATAAGAGGTGGAGGGTTTCATCACACTGTGGTTTCATCCTTCTTTGTTAGCGGTTGTATTAGATATAGTATAGGATACTGATACCCATTACTATTGGTGCAGTGGCTAAAGTGGTTATTTATACAGCATGTAATAAACAAAAATTAGCTCACTTTATTTACATAATACATCAATTAGCTATTTACACTATTTTTTCTCTAAATTAAACATGTCACTTAAAGACAAGTTTTTTATTATTACATCTGAATTTGGACACTCGATTTCCGTTTGTACGTTAGTATTACCGGCTTTCATTATTTTATGATTTTCTTTAATGTCCACCACAACGTTTAAATCTGAACTAATGTCCAATTTTTTCGTGAATAACTTAAAACTTGTATTTTCTAAGCATTGTTCAGCAAGCTTTAGATTTAACGATCCCTCATTTTCTATTTTAATTTTGGAGTTGCCTTCAATCCTAACCACATCTATATTTATATTTCCTTGCTTAATTATTGCTTGTAAGGTACCATCAAAACCGGCTAAAAAAAACTTTTTTGAGGAATTTTATTCGATATCCTACTAAGACTACTCATGTTCAAATTTCCGTTTTCTCCACATGTTACATAGCAGTTTTTATGCGTGTTTGCAAGTTGTAAACTCCCGGTTTCGGTAGAAAAAGATGAATTCTCGCAATATGTTGATTGAGTTTCTATATTTCCATCGACAGTTTTTGCTAGTAGATTAAGTCCTTGTAATTTATCCGTGTGTATATTCTGAAAAAAGTATTAATCAAATAACACACAAATTAATCGCGATACAGGCCGAACGTTTATGTCTTTTAAACATTACTCTTGCTCAAAGCTATTGATTCACTAAAGCAGTAGCACCAAACGCAATTGTATAACGAAAGTTGAAAAATACTTCATTAAGGCCGCAGTCACACTGCAACCACAACCACCCACTACCACCAACAACTACTAACTACAACCAATTAACATATATGTATGCAGTCACACTGCACCAACTAGTGGCCACCGATATAGTATCATATTTTAAATTTGGCGCTTACGCATCTACAGTACATAATAAATTAACAGGAGACCACGAGCATAATTTTTCACTCATTTCCCGCGATGATAAATAGCAGTATGACTGAGGTCTAAAGTTTCTTCCCTGATTACCATTAGAATTTGAAACTTATGCTTCTTCAATACAATTTTTTAAACCGAAAAAACGCAACACATACACGAAGATTTGCAAAACAGAACGTTGTTAGAACATTAAGATACTATCCTTGCTTGTTTGTGTTCTCTGATCCCTCAAACCAAAACGCGAATAAATTAATCCAATACTGGAATTTTTTAGATTTAATACAAAAAGTATTTAATAACCATTTGAGGATTGCTTGAGATGGGATTTAAAATTACTAAATCAGTCTCTTACGAAACACCAAGCAAATCAAATGAAATACTCAAGTCCCCTTTATTTGTACCAGTCTTGTTATAGCAAATACCGTATTGGCCCACAAGATTTTAAAATGGCAATAACACCCTATTATAAAAACCACGTCGGTTAAAATATTTTCAAACTGACAGTATTGGTGAAAAGACATATTCCTACATTTAGGGAAAATAAAGCGGCCAAAAGCAAACAAATAATGTGGATAAGAAAAGTAAACAATGGTTAACGAAGTTCAATTTGAAAACTTACTCCATTTTTTCCAGCTGACAAGGAAATATGGGCCGCTTGTAAAACATTTTTGCAAGTTATATTTCCAGATGAACTTGAAAGTATAATTTTTTCACAAACACATTTGCTTGCCGTTATGTTTCCATTTGTTGTTTGGACATTAATTACTTCTCCATGAAAATTATGTATATCGACGTTTCCATTCTGTGATAATGCATGAATATCTAAAACGTGTTAGGAAATTAAAAAAAAACAAATAAGAAATAAAATAGAGATCTTAATTTGTTGCAGTTAAATTTATAGGTACATATACTATACACATAACGTTTGTTGTTTAAAAAACTAGCGAATTCAGAAAACAGTTTTACTTATTTAATAAGACTGTTAGTGAAAGGAAAGTGAATTCGATTTTCAGCATATTTAAATCATATTATCATCATATTATATGATACGACCGTTCTGCCTTGGCACGCCACAAAAATGTATAAATAACAAAAATATAAATGAAAAGTGTTCTAATATAGTCGATTAATTATTATTGGATTATGCCATGTGTAATGTCTATTTTTTATTTAAATGAAATTTTGCTTATTAGTTTTCTGTAAAATGTAAATACAAAGGGTTGTTTTTAGATTTATTATTTAAATTCCTTATGCTAATATTAAAAAAAAAAATATTTTTTAATTTTTTATTTAGCGTCACATTCTTGAATGCTTATTAATTTCAGTTTTATTGCTGCTATACTTATATCATATAGCACAATTCAAGTTTCCGGGGGTCACACTATTATTACAATCTTCCAATCTGCATGAATCCAGTTTGTAAACATTTTCACAAGCTGAACGTTCATCAGAGAACCTCCTTAGACCATGAAATAAACGTAGAATGGAATATTGTAATATACTTATGCACTGGCTTCAAAGATAATGACTGGCTTAAGCTGATTATAGGATTTAATCCAAGATTATGGAATAAATTGAAATGTTTTTTAAAAATGATGAAGTTAATACTACACTACACACTAATTTTCTTTATTTATTAATCAAGAAGGCTAGATGGAGAGCTGTATTTGCATGAATTATAATTTTAAAACGACAAAAAATTTTAAAAGAAAGATTGAATGAACTTATTGAATTTATTTAAGTAAAATATTACGTATATAATTAGCAGTATTGTACAATAAATCAAGATATCATTTAATTCCATGTACGAATACTATATTGATGAATACCACAAAAACTCGAGACATGATACAACATTAAAAAATTGTTTATACTTACTTGCTTTTATTGGTGCTTCAATTGTACATGATATTTGAAGAAGATCTTGAGATAAGTTAGACAAAATATGAACAACATCTTCATTACTGTTGCAATTAATTTTACAATCTAGTTTTCTACTTCCTTCAACACTTATAATAACTTTATCACAGTTAGGATATAAGTAAAAATTTAAAGGTACAATCTTTACATTGTATGGTACATTGACGTTGACATTGCAGAATGGTGTTACATCAAATTCATTTTTATATAAAGTATATAAATGTCGATGAAAGATATAATTTAATGATGCTGAATGCAAACCACACCAGTTATGTATTTGGGCTAATCTAAAACAATTTTTAAAAAATGATGTGTTCATATTTTTATAGTAAAAAAAATTAAATTGCGTTAATCTTCTTGTTTTGATTTTAACACTAAAATTTAAACTGAATATATAATTTGAGGTTAAGTTTAAATGTTTGTTTACCTAATGCACTGCAGTGATCCAATTTAACCCGTTGACGGTGTAGTATTTACTATTATTTAACTTTACAGGGAATGCGTTTAGTAATTCCAGTAATTGTAATATCACATAATATCATTGGTAATATCTGTGGTAATATATACTTAATCAATGGTAATATCAATGGTATACTGTTTTATTTTACCTATGCAATGGTAATATCTGTGGTATAATGCAGCTCATTATATACTTACCCGCAGCAATATAAATACGCTGCTTCTTTGCATGATATGAGATATACGCAGTGTTGTAAATAGATAATTTGTAAATAACAATTAAATTATTTTATTATTTTGTTTCTCATTTTTAAATAAGGAATAAAAGTTTTTTTTCATATTATTCTGTATGTTCTTATTTTCCTTTAAAACATTTTTTAAGTAATTATTAAGTTTCTATTGTTGTTTATATTATTTCATGAAATGTGTAATCAATTTTTAAAAATTTAATTTGTTTCTGGAATTACATTTTGTAGGAGAGAGTGTTTTACCTTGGGCCACATTTTCTAGTTATCACTATAACTTGAGTTTAAATGAGGCATATGGGATTTTTTTCACACTAGTAAATACTTTGACACATTGGAAACATACTCAATTAAAAGTTAATCAAAATTTGAATTCCAAAAAAATATACTGCGGAGGGAAAAAAATCAATTTAGTGGATCATGGTACAACATACTCATGTACTTTGGGCCACACATCTTGTATGTATACCTTAAACCACATATATACATATACACAACAATTTGGTGCCAATAAAACGGCCTGACAAAAATAAAAGGCTATAATTAATCTTCAATTTACACACAAAACTAGAAAATAAGCTTAACGTTTAATACATAAATCACATATGTAAGTTTTCCATGCATTTCCCTCAACTCCAACACACAGGTAATGTGTCCACCGTCCACAGTAGACTCATCTGCACCATTTCTCTCCAGAAGAGTCAGCCTCTTTAGAATTACAGCAATACATACATTCTTCTACGTCATCATCATCATCATCATCATCATCACTAGATACTGTAAGATTGGTGATATCATCATCACACAGAGAAAAAAAAAATGTTTCGTTTAAACAAATTTTATTTAGTTTAAAAGAATTTGTTGTTTCTATATGGGGAAGAGAATATTTGTTTGATTTCTTACTTTTATTTATTTGATTTTCTGAAACAACTTTTTAATTATGTTAAAACTAAATTTGTGTTGATTGAAAAAACAAATTTTGGTTTCTTTGAATGTATTAAACAATGTTGTTTGATGCGAAGTAATAACATTCTGCTGACTTTCATTGTTTATTATTTTGAAATTAATATACACAACGTTTCGATTGCTGTGGTATCTGCAATCGTCATCAGGTGAATACTAACAAACTTAGAAACTACTGGAGCTTATATACTAAAGACATGTTCGATGAAGCGTTCAAGCGTACAAAATCAATTTAGCGTAACAGATTAATTAACAAAATTACTTAGTGGTTTCAAACCGCTTATCGAACCTCTAAAACAACTTAAACTTGACTAAGTAATTTTGTTAATTAATCTGTTACGCTAAATTGATTTTGTACGCTTGAACGCTTCATCGAACATGTCTTTAGTATACAGGGTGTCCCATTTCAAGTAAAACGGGCAAATATCTCGAAAACGAGAAACAAAAAAAATGTTTCAGATAAAAGTTGAAGTATTTCAAGGGGGAGATGTGATGTAAGTTTTCACTTCTTGAGGAACGATAGATTTCAAGGTCATTTGAAGGTCAACTTTACTTTTTTAAATGGAAACCTATATTTTTTATTCTTTATTATTACTCCCTATAAAAAGATAAACAACTTTTGTAAAAACCATTTTTTAGTTTAGCGCATAGTTTCACAGATATTTTAACGTCAAGATTTGATGCAAGAAATGCATGTTACACACATAGTACATGTAAATTACTAATCAGAAACAAAAGAAACATTTATTCATTGTAAAATTAACACAAACTATACTATTTTTTGTAAATATTTATCTCGGGTAACAACACGGATGATTACATAAGGTGTTCAAATGTACCCCCATTTACGTCAATACACAATTGTAATCTACGGTGCAAGTGTTGTATGCACTGTAGGAGAACATTTTGTGGAATATTTTCACAAACATTCCTTATACGGTACCGCATGTCTTCTTCAGTAGCCGGCTGATTTCGGAAAACTACATTTTTAATATGTCCCCATAAAAAGAAGTCAGGAGGAGTAAGGTCCGGAGATCTAGCCCGCCAGGAAATGTACCCACGGCTAAGACTGCCAAAAGACGGGGATCATTATTATTAAGATCACCTGCATTTATTCTGTTTTGGGTTCGTTTTAGACTTCCAAGTCGGGCCTTTCGCACAATTCTAATAATTGTAGCAGCAGTTGGATGATGACGTCTCTGGGGATATCTTCTTCTGTATAACCTTGCAGCACTTTGATCATTTTCATGGCATTCACCAACAACTAAAATAATATCTACTATTTCACTTGGTTGATAGTGACTCATGTTGAACGCCAACCTTGTGTTATTATTTAGACCTAGTACCTAATAAAAAAGTTGACAATTTGAAATGCTACTACTTGATGTAAAGCAAACATTTGTTTTTGGGATTACTACATTAGGTACTTAAATAAAGTAGCACAAGCATGCTTAGTTTCTTTTGTTTCTGACTAGTAATTTACATGTACTATGTGTAACATGCATTTCTTGCATCAAATTTTGACGTTAAAATATCTGTGAAACCGTGCGCTAAACTAAAAAATTGTTTTTACAAAAGTTGTTTATCTTTTTATAGGGAGTAATAATAAAAAATAAAAAATATAGGTTTCCATTTAAAAAAGTAAAGTTGACCTTCAAATGACCTTGAAATCTATCGTTCCTCAAGAAGTGGAAATTTGTATCACATGTCCCCCTTGAAATACTTCAACTTTTATCTGAAACTTTTTATTTTTTTGTTTTTCGTTTTTGAGATATTTGCCCGTTTTACTTCAAATGGGACACCCAGTATAAGCTCCAGTAGTTTCTAAGTTTGTTAGTATTCACCTGATGACGATTGCAGATACTACAGCAATCGAAACGTTGTGTATATTCATTTCAAAATAATAAACAATGAAAGTTCAGCAGAATGTTATTACTTCGCATCAAATTTTGGTTTCAGTTAAAAAAATATTTAGTTGAGATAAATTAATTTAGTTTTAATTTTTATAATGAAACAATTTGATGAAGATAAACATTTATTTGAGGTAATAAAATTATTGTTTACTTCAATTATATACTAGATTTTACCCTATGCACTACTTCTTTGAATTAAACATACATTTTTTTATTTTTTGGAAAGTAACTATCTCGTTTAATAAAATATTTCTTTTTATTAAAAAGTTGAGTTCTTTGTTTGAACTCTATGGGATTTTAAACCAAAGAAAGGTTGTTTTCAGTAAAAATCGTATATAATTACAGAATGTCATGTATTTAATAAAAAAAATAACGTACAAATCAGAATACAACAAATCATTGCATAATAATTATCAACACCAGCGTTGCTTGGTGGGTTAATTATTGTAGTTAAGGCTCGCTTGAACTTAATTTGGTCTCCAATTGATGGGATAAGCAGCTTTATGTGTTCTTCACGAAGTAATGGCAACAAACTAATTTCGTCAATATTTTCATCTAAAAATTCACGATTACTTCATAGTATAAAAACATTTAACAAAATAAATTAAGTGACTTTTAGTAATAACAAACGGGCCTTAAACATCAACATTCATGAAATATGACGCCAACTTTGTTACTTATCATTAACGCTTTATAATTAAACTCATATTAAACTTAAAACTAAAACCATTGCTAATACCCTAGTAACAGTAAATTGTATTAATTAAATTGAGCATAATAATAATTGGGCATATGTAAGTCTGTATGTCATGAATGTTTTTAATTATGACTTAATTCTTAGTAATAAATTTACTTACCGTTAAAAATCTTATGCAAATGTTCTAAATTATTTTTATTCAGAAATTCTTCCATTGTGTATTTACTATCAGTATTCGTCTGTGTCTATCATATTCACTACAAAACATAAACCACATAAACTACATAAGCAAGAATCATTTGGGTGTCGTGCATATACGTTACCCAAAGATAATATAAGATGTCATGCTTGTAAATTTTCAGGTTTCAGCAGATTGCAACACTATTGGTTTATTGGTTATAATATATTACGTGACACTTTGTTCAAATAAATATTTATTTGACTACAAAATTATAATTTTAGTTTAACTAAATATATATTTATCGGGTTGCAATTATTTCAAATAAATTTTGTTTTACATTAAAAAAATCATCGCATTATATTAATGTTTTTAATTTCTTTGTGAAATTTAAATAAACATTTATTTTAGAAGATCTTTTATTTATTTCAGTGAAATATATGTAGTTACGTGAATTCAAAACAATTAAATAAATATATCAAATAAATCCATTCATTTCTAACAACTAATTTTGTCTTGGTCCAACACAAATATATTTCGAAGAAAGAAATAACATTCAAATAAACTAATATTCTGATTTCAAATAAACCTTTTTCTCTGTGCACTCTCAGATGACGAAGACTGTATCTTGGGCTTCTTACTAAAAACGCGTGCAGAATTTTTTGTTTTGACTTTACTCTTTTCTTGTGGTATAGTTTTAAAAACGTTTTTCTTAACTGCTTTATACTGTTTTTCATGAACTATCTGTTTTTGTTCTTTAATGTTATTTAGCTCTGGTGTATCAGTTGGTATCATGGTTTTTCCCTGTTTGTGTTCTAAGTTTACGCACGTTAGTGACTCTTCTTGTGGCATCTCTTTATCGGTCACATAAGCACTTAAAAAATCGTTTTCTGTGAAGATATCTGGCTTATATGGACAAATCCCCGATGTTCGAAAAATTAATAGTGGATGTTGTACATTAATTATTTTTGGTTTGTAAAAGTTAAACAATATAATAAAAAGTTTGCTTTTCTTTTAAAACCTTAATACATTAACACTGGGCCGTCAAAAATTGCTATATAGTTTGATAAGAAATAACTTTATAAATTCGATTTTTTAAATTCGGGATACGTATCAATTTCATATCACTGTTGACTTTGCACATCTAAATTTTGGATAAACAGCGTAAATACCATCTTATAAAGAGGATACACGTTGGCGGATCATTTTTACGTTTGTAATTCTTCACTTTCTAGTTACTTTTACTGAATTTTGTATTAAAAAAAATAGTTTGTTTTAAAAGAATTAAATAATTTCCGTTGTTATTACATAAATAGCATAAAATTGTTTTAAAAAGAAAATAACATCCGGCGTGAAAAGTGAATAGGACCGACGCTTTGAATTAAAAATGATTAAAATTTGAACTTAGCGCTAAAAATTCTCCAATTCAAAACAACTCGTGGTAACTAGCGCAAGAAAAATATTTGGAACAAACATCAACGGTACCGGCCAGGAGTGATCTTACTGGATCTGAAAGCATTATACTATAGTAATGAGCATCTTCTGTACAAAAACTTGGAATAGAAATCTTCGCAACCTCTGGCGGTTGTGGGGAACACAAATAGTGGGACCTTTAAACTTGATAGAATTCATTACAATGCTATACAAAAATTAAATAAAACTGGTGTAGTTACTAACATTTTTTATATTTACGGTTTCTTTTACATTTTGTGTTATATATTTTAAATGCTTGTTGCTTAATAGGATCTTCTATTTTAATATTTTTCATTATTTCTAAACTATTTTCATACCAAGAGTCTAAACATTTTAAAATCTTATTAACCTGTTTGCACAAAAAAATAATTATTTAACTAATGGTTTACAAACTAATTTGCCCATTTCTGCATGAAACTTACAATTTAATATAGAAAAGTTTAAATTAACAATTAACATGTTAATGAGCTGCATTGAAATTTGATTTTTCTGACAATTCCGTGGTAAAATCATTAGCACTTTCCAGAAAAAAACAAAAAACTTTTAAGTTACAGAAATGAATTTTCAATTTTAAAAAAATTACTTACCCCAACAAGCTATAAATTTCATCATCAACTTTATAACTGAATACTTGAACCATTAGAGATACTTTCATTTTGTGCTTTTTTTCTTCCATCGTATCTAGATGGTAAAAGTCTTGAATGTGACTCCATTTAGTCAAGTTTACCTGTCCATTACCCAATCAACAAGGAAACATTTTTGAAATGTTTTTTTCAACGTTTTACAAAAGATATATTTGCATTTTTAAAAACATTGCAAAAACGTCTTAATGGCCACGTTGCAAAGTCAATATTAGAAAAACATTCTAAAAATGTTTAAAAAATATTATTTATAATATTATTTATATATATTTATAATATTTTACAAATGTCACATTAATGTATAAAAAATGTATAATCACCGCTTTTTTTACTTTCCTATAAGGAAAGTATAGCGATCGCAATTATTTTTCAAAAAATTTTTTTTTAAGAATTTTACGTTTCAAAATCTCTTGAATTAGAAAAACGTATTTTGGACAAAAAATTTTTGGGTGTCTGTGTGTGTGACGTTGTACCCACGATAACTCTCGAACCAAAAGTCCTATTAACTTGAAATTTGGTATGGAGCTGACTTTTCATATTCTCTCGACTCTATTAAAAGATGGGTCTGATAAAGAAACCGGAAGTGGGTGTATCCGGCATTTTTAACAGTCTTTCTTCTTTCTTATATAATTTTGTACGAATGTAAATTATTCGAATTATTTTTAGTTTCTTATAAAGATAATTCTTCCTAATAATTTATTCAAATAAATTTTTTTCTAACATTAACAGTTTATTAGATATTTAATTTATAATTTAAAGTGATTTCCATTATATAATCTAGGTTCGAATCCTGCCTGGGACGATTTTTTTTTAGAAAAAATAAATAGCCGGTTGACAAAAGTCTGGTTAATTGGCGATTTACTAATCGTTTTTAATACAAACATATCACTTCATAGTGGTTTTATGACAACACAACCTTATACAAATACATTTCTTCATCATTCCTTATAGGAAAGTCGTGTGGTGGCCACACCAGTTTTTTTAAATATTGCAATATGCTTAAGGGCAGTTCTACAATCATGGTATAAATGTAAGTTTAGTTATACTTGCTTTAATTTTAAAATATTTGGCAGTTTTATTTATACTAACCAATAACACAGCGAATAAAGACAGCATTTTACAATCAAACTACGTATAACTTAATTGACATTTATACCATTATTATAGAACCAGGCCTAAAATGCTTACAAAAGATAGATAACACAATCTTTGTGTACTCAAAATACTTCAATTTTATGTGGCTGCAAACGCATTTGGTGTCTATAACAAAAATTAACACTAACATAAAAGTAAAACAAACATTATTCATGTAACTGTAGATAGCTATAAACGATGGTAAATACGTTGAGTTAGTTTAACACAAGTTTAACATTAGAGTGTATCTCCTACTACTGATGAGCCCCAAAAGGGCGAAACAGCTGTCTAGTAGTTCACTCTGGTGGCGTTTACACAATTGCATTGACATTGCTCACCCCCAATGTCCTTTTACGTTGTGGTTTTATCCCGACGAATAATTCAAAGTATATTTTGAAATTCGCGGGTGTTAAACTAACTCAACGTATTTACCATCGTTTATAGCTATCTACAGTTAATTTTAATCACATAGTAAATTTATACTATGAGATGGCTCTGCCATCAAACACTTTTGAATGGTAACTTCATCGTACTTAATTATAAAGCTATAAGAGGCGTCAATGCAATTGTGGGAACAACATTAGAGTGTATCTCCTACTATTGATGAGCCCCAAAAGGGCGAAACAGCTGTCTAGTAGTTCACTCTGGTGGCGTTTACACAATTGCATTGACATTGCTCACCCCCAATGTCCTTTTACGTTGTGGTTTTATCCCGACGAATAATTCAAAGTATATTTTGAAATTCGCGGGTGTTAACTAACTCAACGTATTTACCATCGTTTATAGCTATCTACAGTTAATTTTAATCACATAGTAAATTTATACTATGAGATGGCTCTGCCATCAAACACTTTTGAATTATTCATGTAATTACTTTATATTAATTGAAATAATTATAATAATCTTCACAAAACCTTACAGTTAATCAAACATTTTTCTATTTTATGGATAGGATCCTTCGGAGTGGAGGCAACAATAAAACTCTGTTGTTAAGGCCTGAACAATAAAGGTTGTTTTTATTGTTGACGTTCCTCCACACCGAAGGATTCTATCCATAAAATGAGACTAATTATGCATGTACCAATTTGTATAAAAACGAAAACCAGAACAACTAAGAATCCACGATTTTGAAACTTTATACACACAAAATAATGCTGCATCAATATAAGAAAAAATTACATACTAAGATTAATTGGTTATTGTGCACATTCAAATCTCCCATTTGGTCAACATCATATCAATTTAATAATCTTAATGCATCACAAAGAATGGAAATCATGAAGCAATAGAATGAGCGTTTTAGTGTATCACTGCTGTAACAAATAATATTAGACTTTAGCAAAATTTCTTGCAACGAAAAACGTACCATCATAATAAATGCTAACATACTAAAAGTATCTATTTGAGTTTCACTAGAACGCAAATTAGAAAACAATTAAACTGATACACTAACAATACATTACACAGCACAGCGAGTAATACCATGGAAATTGTTGATTCGTTGAAGCTTAAAATATGTATAATGAAATCACATGAAATCATAATATACAAAATCTCCATCTTTTCACGCAGATACTGGTACTTTGCGCAAACGCGGATATTAAGTACTTAATTCAAATTTGCAAGAAAGTTTTTAGAAAAACGAAAAGGTTTAATATGCATTTATTAATAATACGTATCAAAATTTTATATAGTTGTGTTTTTGTTACAATATATAAAAGAAAAAAATGTATAGGTGAAAGCAAGCAAAAGTATAATTTCTAATAAAGTAAAAACGTTTTTTATGGTACTAAAAAATGTTTTAGAAAACGTTTTCAAAATATTTCATTTTTAAAACGCAACAAAAATATATTTTTGAAAAACATTTTTTATTTCGACTATTTTAAAACGTAACGTTTTTAAAACATGAAAAAAACGTTTCCTTGCTGATTGGGTATGTGTAAACAATACGTCTTTGACAAAAAAAATATTTTTAATTCCTTCCTCTCTTTAGAGTCTTTTATTAATAAATTAATAACAGCTCGATTGTGCCTTGGTCGCATATACGAACTAAAAGCATACCTGCGGAACTAAGGTTTTCAATAATACTTTAAATTTAATTTAAAGATAATTTACCAGAAGCAGACTGCAAGCTTTCTTCACATAATGGCACCTTTAATTGAAACTCATACTGAGTTTCAGTAGAAGCGATAGAAATAACTGCAGTCGATATAGTATTTGCAGGTTTTGCATGTACCACCAAAGATTCAGATTCCGAAATTACTTTCACTTCTTCTTGTACTGGTGACGTACTTAGGTATTTACATACACAGTTATTTAATTATTGTTGTATCTAACACGAACATTATGCAGATGCTTGGCCATTAAAGATAGCCAGATGAAGATAGAAACATAAAAAAATGTCCATCGTGCATGCAAAATTGTTTTTAATTATAAAGTGACTATATACCAGTTCCTTATAAAATAACAGCCTTTTTTTTATGCAAAATAGTTTTAGCAAAATATGCCCTCAAAATTTAAAATATGACACATGAAGACAAACAACAGTTTATTATCGAATAAACAGTAATTTAAAATAAAATCGCAGAAGTTATTATTATCTAATAAAACTGTAGGAATTGCATCATGTCGTAATCTTTTTTTTGTGCCAGGAACTAAATAGGTATTTCTCAGTGTTTTTGACAAACAAAATGCTTGTTATAGTGTTAGTATAGTGTTATAGAGTTCTTGTGCTGCAATTGTATTTAAATCTAGATTGTTTATCATGTGCAACAATTTCTGCCTCATCTTTGCATTTTTAAGAAACCGATGCCTTTAGCTGCATTTGTCATCACATCCAAAAACGCAGCATTTATTTTTATAAATCCTTTTCAGCAATGGATCCATCTTAAAACAACGTTGTAAAATATTACTGAATTGAAGTCATAAACAGTAATAATGATAGTAAAGCGGCAAAGTGAAAAGACACTAGGAAACAGATTTCAAAAAATTAAGAAGTTTGATTGTCTTAAAAATTATTTTTCCTTGTAGAAAGTGTAATTTTACACATGTAAACATCACTAAAAATGTTAATCTAAAACAAAAAGTTGAAACAGTTTAATACAATAAATAATTAATATGTACATTGATATATTAAAGCATTCAGTGTTAAAATATTTCCAGGTAAAAGTATCTAGATATTTTTTTTCAAGTACTTATATCTGTACTTAGGTATTTTTTACGTGTATTTTGTATCTTTTTAATTATATTAGGTACAAGGTATTTTTAATAATGTTTAATTAATTTTTTCCTTTAAGAACAATAAAAAAAAACTGGTGTGGTCACCACACGACTTTCCTATAAGGAATAATGAGGAAATGTATTTTTATAAGGTTATGTTGTCATAAAACCACTTTGAAGTGATATGTTTGTATTAAAAGCGATTAGTAAATCGCTAATTAACCAGACTTTTGTACAACCGGCTATTTATTTTTTCTAAAAAAAAAAATCGTTGCAGGCAGGATTCAAACCTAGATTATATAATGGAAATCACTTTAAATTATAAATTAAATATCTAATAAACTGTTAATGATAGCATTTTTTTTATTTGAATAAATTGTAGTAAGTATTGTCTCGATAAGAAACTATAAAAATAATTCGAATAATTTACATTCGTACAAAATTATATACGAAAAACTGTTAAAAAAGGGGGATACACCCACTTCCGGTTTCTTTATCAGACCCATCTTTTGATAGAACCGAGAGAATATGAAAAGCCAGCTCCATACCAAATTTCAATTTACTAGGACTTTTGTTTCGAGAGTTATCGTGGGTACAACGTTACATACAGACACACACACACGCACACACACACACACACACACACACACACACACACACACACACACACACACACACACACACACACACTCACACACACACACACACACACACACACACACACACACACTCACACACACAGACACCCAAAATTTTTTTGTCAAAAATACGTTTTTCTGATTCAGGAGACCTTGAAACGTAAAGTTTTTCAAAAAAATCTTTTTGAAAAAAAATTGCGATTGCTATACTATCCTTATAGGAAAGTAAAAAGAAAGCGACGGTTACTCAGTTGAAACGTTGAAAGATTAGCGGTGGTAGACACCGTTTAAATCTACCCACTGCTGAAATCGAACAAATGATAAGACAGAAGTAGTAAAACAATTTTTATTTTGTCACAGATAGTAGTTCAAAGAAAAAGAAAGTATGTAAGTAAATTTATATAAATTTTCACACTAGTACATTGCTTGGTATCACAGAAAAATATAAGTTGCGCCTTTGACTGGGCAACATACAGCATAATGACCTAGTTGGTTTAACTTTTACATTCAAAGAATGAACGACTTTACATTCGTAAGTTAAATTACAACAGTACGAAAATTGAAGATCTAGTGAATCAAAGCGCACCGTATTATAATATGTGAGATAACAAAAAGAATTTAATATTAATTGTAATTACAACCTAGTATGTACATACGGTCGACTGACCACCAGACTATTAAGAATTACAGTCAGCATTACCTAAAATTCGATTGAAGATGAAAAGTAAATCTCTTTTTAATTCAAACGATCACTGAAAATAAGCGAATGCGCAGAGTTTCTCTCCAATTACAGAAACCCGCTACAGATAATTATGATAGAATGTAATTAAACCACGATACAAAAAAAAAACAACAAGTGCTTACCTCGAATAAAGCTTTACTAGATTGCAACAATCTTATAAATCATATGCACGTAGGTGTGTAAAATCCTTAACAATGAAAGCCTTGACGTTTACAACGCTAGACGATGTCCGATTCTTTTAAACCTCTCCGGAAGAATGAAAATGAATTCATGTTTGACAATTTGACAAACTCGCCCTACTCCAACAACAAAAAGTAGCCGTACCGAAGAAAAAAAATTATACTAGAAAATTTTTACCAAATTTTTAACATAACAAAGTTTAGTTCAAGTTTAAAACTTTGCTATTGTCTTTGTAGGTGGTTTGCCTTGACTTAAACATTTCCAAAAATGACTGGTGTGGTCACCACACGACTTTCCTGTAAGGAATTTTTACATATTTTTTATTTTCAAATTGAAGAAAAACATCCAAGTCAAAAGAATATAGAGAATTCAGAAAACTTAGGTTTATAATTTTTATTGCTTAAAAAAAATAATAGTAAAAGTACTAAGTATTACACATTAGACAATTTTTATTAATTTTTTTTTTATCCTAGCTACTTTGAAGTGATATATACACGTTTGTATTGACTTCCTAGCATGCTATAATTTTTTTTGAAAATTTTTTTCTTGATTTCATTAAGATAATACAGAAATATGGTAAATTGAGGTTATGTTGTCATATCGACTAACCTCTATATTTGTGCGCCACGGTATCGCTTTCCCCTTTAGTAACTCAGTAAAAATTGTCATTTTTAACGTATCTTGTTTTCTTTCTATATCTTGATATGTAATTTTTTCTAAAACAAATCGTCACAGGCAGGATTCGAACATAGATTATATTTGGAATTCATTTTAAATTATAAATAAAAAATCTAATAAACTGTTGATGTTAGAAATTTTTTTGTTTGAATAAATTTTTAGAAAGAATTCTCTCTATAAGAAAGTATAAAAATAATTCGAATAATTTATCTACGTACAAAATTATATAAGAAAAACTATTAAAAACAGCGGGTACACCCACTTCCGGTTTCTTTATCAGGTCCATCTTTTCGTAGTGTCGAGAGAATATGAAAAGCCAACTCTATACCAAATTTCAAGTTACTAGGACTTTTGGTTCAAGAGTTATCGTGGGTAAAACGTTACACACACACAGGCACCCAAGTTTTTTTTGTCAAAAATACCATTTTCTGATTCAGGAGACCTTCGAACGTAAAATTCTGCAAACAAATTTGTTTGCAAAAAAATTGCGATTGCTATACTTTCCTTATAAGAAAGTAAAAATTAGAAAAATAAAAAAGTTTGTTTATTCGTTTGCATTTCTCTTAAATAAATTACACTGGCACATTTTCTACACCATTATCTTATTATTCCTGTTATCTACACATTTTATCGGCCATGTCAAATCAAATCAAAGTGAGAAAATAATTTGTAATTGTATACAAATAAAATCTACGAAAAATAATTTCTAAGAAAGAAATTGCATGTCGACATAATAGAAAAATGGTATATTGTTATGATTACCTAATAAATTAAATTAAAACTAAATTATGTATAAACACATTTTGTAATTGAAAGTTACTTTATTGAAATTAGTAATCTGAAAGCAAGGTAATTTCTACTTGCTTCTATTTATACTAATTCAAACAAAAAAATGTCTTCTATTGGCGCAAAAGTAACAAATCAGGCATTTGAAAATTCTAATAAACTGAAACTGGATTTTTGGCTTAAAGTTTTTAATGGTATATCACAATTGTTTTGTTTAACCGTACCAAATCTGTATAATTATAATGGTTTGTCAGTTTGGTATCTTTTGTACAGTTTAGTATTTATTGCACTATTGTATTCTGTTCTGATATGGAATACTAAATTAAAGTTAGACACGTACTATCGATTAATTGATAAAAGTTCAACTTTGGATATATTGGTAATGACATATTATAGTTTCACAAATACAGTTACAATTTTATATGCGGTTTTTTTACGGCGCAAAAACTTAATTTTGGGAATGCGGCAACTAGAAGAATTAAACAATGCTTTTAACATATCGTCTAACATTAAAAAGAGCAAGTGTTTTATTATCTTTGGAATTGCATCTCATCTTGTGTTTGGATTGATTATAGCAGTTGTAGTATCTTTACAGTTACTCACAATGGAAAAGTTTCAATTGCGGTTATATGTTCAACAATTGGTTAATCTTTATATAATTATGATTAATACTATTCAAATTATAAGCTACACACAAATGCTGTATACCATAATTAAAAATTTAAACGATAATTTAAAATTAATATTTGATAAAACCAAAGCTGATGTTAAGAAACAAGAACGAATGAAGAATATTTTAAAATTGCACCATAAAATGTGCGATGTACAGGATTTATTTAACGAAGCTTTGGGTTTTCCAATTTTAGTATTTTGTGGAATGGTCACTTTGCAATTCTTACAAACTCTAAATTTTATTTTGGAATATAAATTACGTTCAAGTCGAATTTCTATTAATGCTACCATAGCTGAAGTGTTGATTAGCGCTGCAATTACTGTAATTTTAATAGTAAGTAGTCTTACTTTTATTCATTTTGGTGTATAAATTTTAAACTTTTGTTTATTAATTAGAAAAATATTATTGAGTTCGAGTTTTTTAAATATTATTCATTTATGTACTTCTTTTATAATGTTTTAGTACAATTTTAATGATATTCGTAGGTTAAATGTTTGTTTTTTTTGTAATCAAACGTTTGACTTTTTTAAGATAGTTATTGTTGAAGCAGTAGAGTTATTCAATATGCAGTCAAATATGCGTATAAATATGCATTTAAAATATGTATTAGTTCTAAGTTTTATTATTTCCATTTAATCAAATTTCTATCTCTAATAATAACAAACTTACGTATGTTGTCTTACCTTAAGTGGGACACTGTAGAGCTGCTAATATATTTGTTTTTCAGTTGTCTACATTTACAATTGCAATTTGTACCAACAGAACTAAAAAAGAAAATCAGCATACATTTGATATTTGTCAACAAAGTTTGATAGACTTGCCTACAGTTAATCGAAATACGAAGCTAGTCGAATTTAATCTACGTGAAGGAGTATTACAATTAAAACAGCAACTGAAATATCGTCATCCACATTTCACCGCTGCAAACTGTTTTATTGTAGATATAACAATAATATCTAGAATAATAGGCATGGTGCTAAGTTATGCTGTAATCCTGTTACAGTTTAACTAATCTTGTAATTATTTGTGGTCAGTGTTGTAAATAGATAATTTTTAAATCATATAGTTATAGTTAAATTTTTTTTCTTTCAAAAATTATGCTACAATGGAATACGGGAAATGACTGAAGATAAACAAACATATTGTAACTAACATTGACGGGACTGGATTTTTTATACTTATTTTTTAAATAATTTAAATAAAAAAAAATATATATATACAGATACATATAACTTATATATTTATTGATTGTATCTAGGTACATATAAATAGATAAAAAATATGAATCTAGATTAATTTATCTATATGAATTTATATAGATAATTTACAACACTGTTTATGGTAGATGCAATACAATAATTTGATTTTTGTAATACTTGTGTTTTTATTTGAAGAAACCCATTGATATTTGGACATTGGGCTATACTATCTTCTTGAAAAAAAAGTATAATAAAAATTAAAAAATACATAAAATTACATTTTTAATTAGGATGCGCTGTATAAAGATACATAATATCATAATATTTATAATCAATGGTCATTTCAAACGCACTATTGACGTAAAAGTAATATGTCAAGTTTTATTCTTTTATCTACGCCAATACTTGTATTGTTCCCTGTGACTGTTTATTTTTATTTTTGTGTTTTTTTCTTAAATTATTGTATTAATAGTACTAAACACATTTGAGAATTAATTAAAAGACCTAAATTTAATAAAAATTAATGTAAACGTGTTTAAATTTGAACGGCGAGTAAACATCTAAATTTTCCTTTTTAATTTTAAAGTGCTATTGTTTATGGAAGCAGGTCGCAGTTGGTATTTATCCGAGGCAATATAAATACCCACCGATATGTTGATTTAATTTCTCCAGGAGCTGGAGGACCCCATGTTATAACAAGTAAATGCCCGTCCCCACATCACAAAACATTCCATTCGCCTATCGAACATGTGTGGGACATGATAGATTGAAGATTCAAGTAATTAGCCAATCCTTCACAGACACTAGAAGTTCTCCGGCATGAATTACAGATTGCTTGCGAAGCAATACCTTAGGAATACCTGGTGGAATTTAGGTCAAAAAGGATGCGGGAGTGTGAAACTAATAGGGGTGGTCTAACACATTATTAATAAAAAATGCTTTTATTTTATGTTTAATTTCGTCTTCTTGGTATTGCATTTTTTATGTCACATTATTAAGTGTTTTACTTTTATTTGGAATTGCTAAGGTATTACTGCAAATCTTATTAATTGTTGTTTGCTTTTACAACTTTCTCTGGTACATACATTTTGTTATGTAACAAAACAAATATAGATATTATTTTAGAAAAGTAGATTCTTATGTCACAATTACAATTATAATATACCGTTTAACAAGATCAGGTAAATTACAAAAAAATTAGCATAGTATGTTTTCATCAGACACGTTCGGAAAAGAAAGAAAGTGTCCCTATGTTGCTTTTTGCAAAAGAAGGTGACAAGATAATTTTCACCTTCTACACATAAAATTTTTACAATATACAGTTTTTTTCTTTATTGGAGGAGCAGTCTCTTGGTTTCTCGGAAGCCATTTCTTCGTCCGAATGAAATGGGACGGATGAAAAACAATTTCTATTAAATGAATTGACGTTATTTTTGAAGACTGTAAAATGAGCTAATGATAAGGACTCTGTATCGGTATCAGAATCGGAATTATCTGATGAAATGTTCTGGTGTTTTCTAGATTTTTGTACACAAGACGTGGACAATATATTCTTTGGTGGTTTGCTTTTGGTTTTAATTCATATATGCAAGTTTTTCTGGTTAAACATTGATTCGTTTGCGCCTGTTTGGTTTTGTTTGTATTTCGGGATTTTTTTCTTTGAGAAGCTTGAGTACCTACGGATCAATTTTTTTAAAATTTGTTTCAACTGCTTTTAAAGTTTTTCTGAAAAGTTTTAAAGTCTCTTTCTGAAATAGATCTTTACGTTTAGATTCCCATTCAGTCAAAATTTTCTTTCGTGCATTTTTAAGAGGCGCAAAAAAGCAAGAGCTGTGTAGAATTTGTTAAAATTACAATAAACTTTACATTATGACGTTCCCATTCCTCACCCAGTCAACACATTTATATAACATTAGCATTGCGTAAACTACGTAACTAATGATACGGCAAATGTAACAATAATATTGCTTGTTACGTACTTGTAATACGTATCCACATTGAAATGTTTGCCTCACAATACATACCGGTTTCCGTAATGTTACATTAAGATGAAATATTACGGTAACCGAACAATTACGTTAATGTTACGTGTAGTTAGTTAACATTAATGTTACGTGTAGTTAACAGTAATATTATATTTAACTAACGAAGATATTTTGTAAATGCACATTGGTTGAAATTTAAATAAACCTTGCTTACATATGTTAGGTAGAATTATTAATCAATTCATATAAAATAATTTATTTTAAAACGATTATCTAACATTAAAAACTATTATTGTAAAGTTAAAATATTTTTAAAATATCCTAATAGGTAAGAAGAAATGCAACTTAAGGGGCGATATCGTATCGACTGATTGGATCGAGATGTAGAGGTCGCCACGTTTGTATTGGATCGAGATTTTTCAGTTCTTGCGTGTCTGTCGACTTGTAAACTTCGGTATTGAATTGAAAGTTTTTCTTCGGTTAACATTGCGATACGATTTTTAAAATTCTGGTAGTAGTAATGTTTGTTTGAACTTTTGTTTAGTTTAAGTGTAAATATGTTTTTGATTTATTTTTAAAATGGGAAAAGTTACAAATTACGGTTGTGTTTATATTAATTGTGAAAATAATAATACCGAAAACAAAGGTACTAGTTTTCTTAAGTTTTTTATTAGTGATAAAGTGCGTGCTAAAGAATGTTAGAAAAACTGTGGAAATATAAACATTGCCACAATGGACTTGGAAGATTTAAAACAAAAGAAGATTTGTGAGAAGCATCTTCGTAGATAATGTATAACAACAAAAGGAAATTTTAAACACACTGCAGTTCTTGTTCTACACCTTCAATCAGGTAAATATTTTTAAATTTTTTTTTCTACCAAACGTTTAAAAATGGTTTAAATTAGCATCGGAGAATCTCCTTGTCCGGATTCTTCTTCTTGTACAATAACTTAAAATAATTACTGTAAATCAGTAGCTGAGATCGCTATTATTTTCTACGATCAATGATCGCAATCATGGTATTTAGAATTAATTAGTAATCGACTGTTGCTAAAAAGTCGCTCGTGTAAAGTTAGTCATATATCTAGCCATAAACATTCGATTTTCGTTTTCCGGGATACAATAACGTTTGGAGTATTGAAAATCAACATATCTAAGTATTTTTTAATATTGTTTTTAAACAATAAATTAATTAAAATTTGTTCATATTTAGATTTAAAAAAAATATTTACAAAAATTCACAGAAAATAGATACTACTGTGATGTTTTTTTTCGACATAAAGTGCTATTTGAATTCTGATGCAAACTTACGAACAAATAGTTTAAAGCATTAATAAACAACATATTAAAAAATAAGTGTCGTTCTTTCGTAAATTAAATGTTTCTATTTGAAATTGACCCTGAAAAGATTGTTGAGTAATTAGTCATAACTCGTGTTGATATTTGTCTCAAACATAAGATTTATGAATTAAAAATAAATTTGCAATTCTTTTCAAATACGTATTGTCATTTGTAATTAATGCTTATTGTTTTTAACTTCCTGTGTTTTTATGATTTACCTTGGTGTTTATATAAAGCTAGGTTTTTCCCAAAATGCTGAATGTGTGACACAAATTTTACAAACGTTCTTTCCTAAAAGAATTTTCTAATTCTCTTTGAAAAGAATGCATTGTTAAATTTCTGTAAACAAAAAAAATATAATTCAATGTTTAAATCCATGTTACTTTTTTATTAAAAAATCTGTATGTGGTTTAAAATTCTTACGAGGAAAAGAGCAAAGGGGTTATTTGCCTACTTACACAAAATTTTACGATTTTCCGTGAACTACCATAGGTAAAATCGTGTTATATTAATCTTATTTGTTTATGCGATAATTAAAAGTATTAATTTCTTTTCCACAACCGCAATTGTTATTTTATAAGCGATCAATGATTGCAATCGTTATTGTACAGACGCTCGATATCGCGATCATTATTTTGCATAATGATCGATTCATCGTAATTGCATAATTGTTCTGGCCATTGCTTTAAATGTTTTTTGTTGATGTTGGCATATGTCGAATAAAAATATCCTTGTCTAATAAATACTTAGTTTTTTTTTAAATAAAAAAAATCATAAACAAAATTCTTTTATGTTTATTTTAGCATGCTCAAAGCACTTCAATACAAATCCAACAATACATAAAATATTTTTACAATTGTTTAAAAAAAATCGCAAAAATTTTGAAAATACTAATATGTACTAATTGCATTTTCAAAACTTTATTTTTAAAATACTAACAACTTAAATTTTTTTTAATTTTTGGGCTTATTTAGTATAATTTTTTACAGAAGCTGTAATTGTTGATATGAACATCACCCTAAGATACTCAAATGTAGTAGTTTCTCAAACATATGGAAGAAAACGTCGATTGTTATTGATGACGATCGTTTATTATTTCTACAGCTCCAGTTCATTAAACGAAGGTATAAGTAGACAAGCAATAATAAGTAATTTTTTTAATATATGTTTTATAGTTGAAGATACGTTCTATAATATTTTGAAGATACTGGAACGACCACAATGTGTGCTCAAATTCGTCAAACCGTTAAGTTTTGACTAAAATAAGCAACAGAGTGATACAAATGGATTCTCCGTCAAAAATCCTTTTAAAGGATAAATTGGCCAATTATTCTTTCAGAAATTTAACATTAACTTAAAGTTAAAACTATTCAAATTACTAGTCCACTAATAACAAATTCGTTTACATATGTTTCGAGCTTTAAAATAATGATGCTCATCTTCAGAAAAGTCTACAAAAAATATTTACAACTTTTTATATAATACAAAAAATGTCATCAAAATATCTTTTCCAAAATATTATTTTTTGTAAGAAAATTTGGTGTTTAGAAATATATTTACTTTCTAAATTGTTTAAGAAGATTTCAGTAAAAATAAGTGATAAATTTGATAATCAATTTTTTAAACAAAATCTAGGTCTTTCAATGGGTTCTCTTTTATCACTTTTCTCAATTTTTTTAAGAAATTAAGTAAAGGTAACGATTTCAAGATTTCTTTTTCTAATAAAATATTTATTTAATTTTTAAGCTACTTAAAGGTAGTAAAAATAAAGCTATTTAAGCTGTATAGTTGTTTCTGAAAGGTGGTTTACGGTTCCTTTAGAGCTTCTTTAAAGCTTTGCTAGTAGAGCTGTATAAGCCCGATTTTAATGCATTAAAGGAGCTACCTACCAGCAACATAACTGCGGAATTTTTAGCTACTTAAACGCTTCATGGAGGCTTCAGTTTTTTCACAAGCCACTTAAAAGTGTTCTAAAGCGTAACTTTAAAAGCTAAAGTAGTTATAAAAAAGCCGGTTTTAGCTGCAATTTGCTCACTGGGAAATTCTTGAATTACTAGAGTTCATTTATATTAAAATATCAAATACAAATTTTTTGTTGAACTAGCAAAGCAATTTCAATTACGATTTTAAACTTAAATTTTTTTATATTTGTTTCTAAATTGCACCATCTTCCTTTTTCAAAATAATTAACATTTAAAATTTTGTAAAACTTACATTTTTTTAATTATCTAGATACAAATTTTCAGATTTGAGATTGTTTGAAAAAATGTAAGTTAAAAAACTTTTTGTAATCTTAACTTTTTATAAGTTGTAAATGTTTTTACTTTTTTGAAGATAAGCTTCATTATTTTAAAGCTCGAAGCATATGTAAAATAGTATATACATTTTGAAAGTTAACGAATTTATTATTGGTGGACTGGTAATTTGAATAATTTTAAAAATTGACGAATAATAACAATAAATCCCCATAACAATTTTCTTTTAATTTAATTTGCATTGTTTTAGTTATTTCTATGTTTTCGATTTATATTTTACAAAAACAAATAAATATTTAAATACACAGATTTTTTTGTTTTCTTAAATACAAAACATGATATTGTTTAAGTTTATTTGACATTGACTTGTGTCGTAACAATACAAGCTATTGTTTATGATATTAACCTGTTTTGAACAGGTAAACGGTAAAGTAAACACAAATATAAGAAAAGGTTATAACTCGTACTTCATAACAAATAAGTAAGTTCGCAACATAAAACCACAATTTTGCAGATGGCAGCAGGTCTTAGTCTATTAGTTTATGAAAAGAGGGGGTACAGACGGGTAAAAAAAAGAGAAACAAGAGAGATAAAACTACAGTACGATTTTTAACACACTATTTGCGCCTCTTCTTAAATTATTACTCAATGCTAATAGCTAACTAATACAATATCAGTTTATATACATATGTATCATCAATATAAATTTAAAAAAATAAACAATAGAAACTTAAAATTCAAAATATGCTTATTATGAAAAGAAACGAAACGTAAAATACTTAACTCTATTTTTGTCGATGCAGTTTTTGCTTGGTGAATCTAAACCAATCACTACCTATTTCGTTGAAGTCACGTTCTGTACACATACACAAAAAGTAACATTACGGTATGCAAAAAACACTTTTAATCAAATATATTTCATTTAGTATCACTCACTGTTAATAACGCCTGTTAGTTTGAAGCTGCATACTTGGAAGTTTTTTTTCTTTCAAAACAACTACATTTCAATCCAAAATCGTTCCTGAAAGTTTTGTTAAGCATTCGCTTGATAGATTCTTTAAAATCTTTCTTTTAAGAAAATCAAACTAGAAATAATGAAAAGTCCACTTAAACTTTCTAACAAATGTAACAACACTCACAAAAAGTTTTCTATTTTCTGACGTTTGCAAAAACGTCTCGAAGGTAAATAGGTACGTCATGCTTAGAGTTTATAGGAAGTAATGTCGCAAGAACCTCAAACTCTTCTAATTGTGAGGTCAATACTTGTTGTGGAAGATTTCTTTCTAATGTTTCCAACCGTTTCAAAATACTTTCTACATACCGTTGTATTGTTTAATTGTAAAAATTTAGCACTAACACCATGAGATTTTCGAGATGAACAAATAAATTTTGTTTCAGCGAAAGCTTCTGCTCTTAAAATAGAATTAACTAAACGCCGTTTCTCTCGACTAGAAAGACGGCAAAAATTTTCAATTTTTGACCTAATGAGGAATAAAATTAAGAGCGCAACAAAATGATTACGCGCCAAAAAATGTTGGTTATATATTTCAAAATACTAATAAACTTACCTTGATACGTTAACACCCCTGTTGTAAATGACCTACAGAAAATTATAAAAAAAGCTACAGGATTCAATAGGATTCATATAGTGCTTTTGTCGCTGAATTTACCTATTGATTTCTATTGAAATTCAAAAGCATAATAACCTGTATATTTTTAAAGGTTGCCATAGGATAACCTATAAATGTTTATAAAAATCTACAAGTTTCTATGAGTTAAAGTCTCGAAATTTAATTTCTATAGGTTCCTATTAGTTATTACGGAAAACCACAATTTCTATTTTAAAAACTAGAGAAAATGCCTATAGAAAACTGTAAAACAAAGGTCATATTAAAGAATGTATGTATACTTATTTGATCCGTTATTGATAAATTGAATTGAAAATACTAAATAAATTTTTATCTTACCGTCACACAAAAAAAATACGAACACAAAGTAACGCCATAAATATTTTTCGTCACACTCGACTCAAAGGTTGTCAATGGAAGCCGAAGCAAAACTAATAAATTTTCGTATACAATAATGTTCCTGGTGAAAATCCACTTGTTCTTTTCATTTGTTTCTATAGAAATTTCTTTAAACCAATTTTATATTGCACTTTCTTTAACAGATTTTATTATGTTTTATTTATTTATTTTTAATAAGAATTTTCCATGAGGTTTCTATACTTTTCTATAGGTAAAACATTTCTTGGAATTTACCTATAAAAACCCATATAAAACTGTACTTAGTACCTATACTTTCCTATAAAACCTTTTTAAACATATTAATCCCTATAAAATTTCTATAGGTTTGAATACATTTTCTGTAGGTTATCTCCGCTCGAAACGCTTTAGCACAATTTTTACAAAGACTAAAATTGAACTGCAAATCAACGGGTATTAATTATTTATTAAAACAAAATTTAACTTTACGAAGGATATGGCGATACCTGAACTCCCGTGTTAACAGATGCAAATCGATCGAACAACTATCGGTATTGCGAATGCATTAAACGCGATGTACGAATAACAAAACAACAATAACTTTTAGCAATGTAACATTTGTGCTAAGTTGTAATGTAATATTTACATTACAAAATGATGTAACATTTTAATCTTATTTGTAACATCATTGGAATGTAAAATGTTACATAGATGTACTTTACAATGCAATATTACGCTGTTAATCTAGTGAGACATTATTGTAACATTGCAGTTACGTTTGAGTTTACTGGGTATTTACTTCCATTGTTAAGTGACTGGATAAGTTATTGTTTGCACAATAGAAATTTTTTTCCTAAATCTATATTATGTTAATAAACATCAAAAGGAATTAATTATTTTTGTGCTATCTCTATTTAATGATTTTTATTTTTTTGTTCAAACTAGTTAGTCTTCCAAGCATTGTTACAATGTCATAATTGTATAATTCGTCGATTGTATTCACGACTACACGTTACTTGTCCTGTACTTACAGTGCTACAACGGCATATAAATCACTTACTGGCGGGATACACCTAACAACTAGTAAATCACACATACTGCCTTAGAAACAAGCTTAGAAATTAAGAGAAAATGATTTAATAGTGCAAACATTTATTTTATCTACTATTGCTACGAAAGCCAACTTTTATAATGTTGCAACTAGTTGAGGAATCGTAGGTAAAACTAGCTATTGCATCAACAACTAATTGCAAAACAGTAAGTCAAACATGCGCATGAGCAGTAAAGCACGTTGCTATCAAAATATATAAGATCGCTTATTGCTTAACGTAACATTAATTTTTGTTTATTTTGAGTGTTTAATTTCGTTTATGAGAAAATATTCATAAGCCACAATGTAATTTTGTTGCTAGAAAATATTTAGAAGCTCAAAATGTATAGGTATTTTAATTTTTTTCTAAACTATTGAGCAACTTACCATAGTAGAAAAAATCTAATGCAAAACGCGCTGCGTACAATTTTTTTGATTTCCGAAGTTTTGCTGACCTCAGCTTCGCTTTGATCTGGAACAGTTTTATTGATAAAAAAATTTTACTTATGTAGCTTGTTATTTAAACAACTATTTTTTATTGGTATATCCCTGAGTTTCGTTTCAAAACTATTTGGTGTTTTAGCAATTAGTTAGGTTTAAACCGCCTAACTCGACAAAATCTTGCGCCTATTTTTTTTCGACATCTACATAGCTATCCATGTTATTCCCGACTCCCCAAATTACTCTCAAAATTGTTTACCTGGAATGCCATGTAAAGTGGCAGATTAAAATCCAGGTTTTTAGCAGTGGCACCAAAGAGGCCCTTTAGTCCACCAAACGTCAGAAGTAATTAATTTTATGTACTTTAATTTGAATGCTTGTACCAACAAACGTTTTTAAGATGTTCGATTACTATTTTTTCAAAGAAAAATAAAAAAATTATAATTAAAAATAAATAATGCACAAAAAAATTATTCAAAAACAGAATTTATAAGTTGCAATACTATAAAAAGTAAAATATGTTTAGATAAAAAAAAAATTAAATAATAGTAATGTTTGTTCGTGTTAAAAAAAATATTAAAAATTATTGCAAATAGCAAATATGTATATGGTTTCTCCTTGTTTTGATTTTTGAGAATCTATCAATTACTTCATTGAAATCAATACATACATAATACTGCTATACTGTTGAATTATTCTTTTTTTTATTGCATTTTTGCAGTTTTTTGAACGTTGAAAAAGTCGTTTTTTCAAACTTTAATATTGGTAACATTGGTAACATTACCAAAATTTTACTTTAATCGCAAACATCAGAAAACTTTATATTCAGTACAGTGATATACATATTAAGCAATAACGGAGTTTTATTTGCATCAAAATTGTAACCTGCGTTTGAATTTTTGTACCTACTTTATGACAAACCCTCTATCGGTTTAATTTGACGTTTACATTTAGTTATGATTTGAATGCTTTTACTTAAATAGTTTGACGTATTTCAAATCGTCTTTTTTCAATTTGATATTTTTTTATTAACTTATGGTTTGCGTTGTTAAAACATCCGTTAATCGTTTTTTTATGTGTTAATAAAAGTCAGATTGCTTTATAATTTAAGGTTCTTTTCTTATTTAGCTTCTGAGATACAAGTAATTTGATACTTTAGCAGTTTTGTTTATTTTAGGCTTCGTCGATTTTCTCGTAAACATGACGTTATTATTTCGCACACATAACGTCATAATATAAGTGGATTCTAAAAACATTTGGTACCACAGTAGTGCGGCAAATTAAAAATTTTAATTGACTTTAAACTGTTTTATTAACTAACTAGATCTTCAACTGAAAAATGTTTGGTTGTCAAATAACAATGTATCTAGCTGTATGTCTAAAGTCACGGAAGTCTAAAGAATTTCGTGGAAATGTTATGATAGATTTGATTTACTTATTGCAAAAACTGACAAGTCAACAATTAAGGTGATTTATTTAAACAGAAAGTAGAACACAACGCAGACATTATTGTTTCCCAATATTAATATAGTTACAAAGAAAAAACTAAATAAAAAGGATCTTAAATTTTTACATTTTAATTTAAAATTAATTCGGAGTTACTTTAATAAATTGTATAACAAAAATTCACAAACAAATCTGTAAAAGAATAAAATCACTAATATGTTGTACTGTTAAGTTATTCTATTAATTCTCTTCATATTTTTTAAATGTTACTTTAATACTTAACATTCTTCTTTAGTAGCTGTTCTTTCGCCTGAAAAAAAATCCGATTCATCGCTGTCTTTTCCGAATCTGTGATCGTGATCGATTAGATATTGTCGTCTTTGGTAATCTTCTTCTGTTTTGGCTACAAAGGAACAACTACTTTCCCACTTTTGAACGGTGACATTGTTAAACTTTTCTACTGCTAAGTTCTACACATCAGTCAATTTAAACGCAGTATTGGATGCAGCTACACGTTTTCTTACTAAAGCCCAATTTGTTTCAATGAGATTCAGTTTCGGATGATACGGAGGTAAACGTAGAACTACATGTCCGGCAAAAAGTTTATCGACAACATAAATTTTTGTTAGTAGGTTTAATTACCTAAATTTTTGAGTAAAGTTATGGTTTTGTTTCTTTCATCTAAAAAAAAATAATAAAAACGGTTCTTTCTGATAACCATTGTTGCGTTGCATAGCTTCTTTTTTCCAAGCAGTAGTTGGCATTAGATCTACAAGAACATTGTGGTAAGAAGCCTTATCGAATACCAGAACAGAATGCGGTTCTAAGTTGAAAATTAATTAATTTTGATTAGCCATTTTAAGTAATTTTTAGGATTCATTTCCTTACGGTAGTCTCCGGTCTTTAAACCTGATTTAAAAATCAAAAGTGCATTAGATACGAAATCTTTTGATTCTCCTGCATGAACAATAAATAGTCTTTGTCGTTTCGCTACTGGTGCTTGTGCACATTTATTGATTTCATCATCAGACCGTATGTGAACTATGCAAATATGTTTTGTCTGTATAAATAATATTTCTTCTCTCTTCCCTGTACTGTTTTAATTTTTGTAAAAACTGTGTGCCCTTTAAACGGATATCAATCTTTTCAATAAGAGTCTTGCGGTTGCCCTGCGTTTTCTTACAGCGAAATCTCATTGTATGAATTAGGGTTCTAAATGAAAGTTATTTCTCCTTTAACATCGATACCATTATTTCGCATTGCTTAAAATATTTTTTGCATAGTGGACCTCTTCTTATGTATACTAGCATATGTGTAGACAATCCTACGAATTAACTCACATTTATCTGTAGTTGATTTAGTCTTCGGCTTGTTAATGTGTTTCCATGAACTAGTTTCGTATTTTCTCTCTTTTTGAATAGTAATATAACATTAACATTCTCGCATTTCATTGGTATCTGAATGTATTTCAGACAGTTATTAAGCAAATCTGTAATTTTTATGATTAAGTTTTTTCCTCTTGCTCTAATCATATCTATAAATCTATCCGCTTTTGTGGTTTTGTTGGAATTCATATATAATATATATTCCATATCTTTTATTCCAATTTTTTTATATTTATGTTTGGCTGTTCCGCTGATCCTGCATTTTTTATATTGTTTTCTATTTGGATTATTGTCTTCATTCCTTTCGTATGGTGTTTTAAACACGTAGAGTTTTGTGTAAAATTTTTCAGCTACTTCTAATATTTTGTTTCTGTCGTATATAACCATTCCTTTCTTATTGCGTAGTGCATAAGTCTGCTTCTCTCCCGTTTTTTGTTTTAAACATTTAATTTCTTTATTGTTCTCTGTAACTTCATTTATTAGTATTTTTTGTGTTTCCATTCTATTTTCCCTCATACTTTTCTTAATTTTATTGTTTATACGTGAATATTCTTTTTTCCCTTTTTGTCTTATCACTTTCATGAATTTCTTAGTTTCCGCATGAATTGATTCCTTTTTATCTTTTCTTGGTATCGTCTTTTTAAATTCCTCTTTTAATTTATGCAATACACTCTGTATGTTCTTGCTTAATTTCTCTACAGTTTTGTTAGTGCTTTTGACTATATTTGCTCGATTTTTATTTATTATTTATTTCTATACTTCTTTTCTCTCTCTTATTTTTTCTAACGTTATTATTTTCTTGTAGTTTTTAAACATACGTTTTATTTTTTTCTTTATGGCGATTTTTGCTCTTATAATTCTGTGGTCGTTATTTATGTTAAATGTATTCAGTATTGGTATGTCTTAATTTACATATTTTCTACTAGTAGGAATGTAGTCCATTTAATTTCTAGTGTTTCCATCTGGTGATATCCAAATCCATTTTCGTTTCAATCTTTTTTTGGAAAAAGTATTTATTTATTGCGTATAATTTATGTTCACACATAAAATTCATCAGCATGCCACTTCTTTCATTTCTTTTATTAACTCCAAATTTTCCATGTATTTATTTTCTTAAACTTGTTTCTTACCAATTTTAGCATTAACATACCCTGTAATGATTCTACTTATTTATGGTTCTCTATGGCTTCGTTTAATTGTTCGTAGACATTTTTTACTTGTTCCTTTGGGTGCGTCGATGTAGGTGCATAAGCATATATTTGTATAATTTTCATTTTTGCTGATAATTTTAAGGTTATGTATGCTATTTTATCAGACACAGGTTTGAACTTTTTAATGCAGGGTTAGTGGCGGCTAGTGACTTTTCAACTGGAGGGGCGCAATTATTACAGGTTATTTATGTTAGATATTTTATTGAAACATAAACACAATTCTTTAATAGTACATATAAGCGACAAAAAACAACGTAAAATAAAGTGTAAAAAAATTATTTTTTGAAAGTAAATTCTGTTCTATTTTTCATAGAAACTTTTTCAAAAAATTTTTCATGAAATTTGTATTAAACAATTGAGCTGCTTGAAGCTGACCACGTTATGAAAATCTGGCTTTCATCTCTGATATATATACATCACACACATCTTTTGCATGCACACTTTTTGATATATCGTTTTATTTTCTCCTCCTTTTTATTAAATGAAAATTACTTTCAACGTTATTCTCGATGATAAAAGTTTCATTTTTAACATTTCTTACACATCTTTAAAAATGTTCTAACTCTAAGTGAAGTACAATATTATCTGTATTTCGTGATAACATTTGATTATACAGTATATCAACATGTGGTAAAATTTTGTAAAAAAAGGTAAGCCAAAACATGAATTCTGGATCTTCCAAATCTCGTCGAAAACCAGAAGCTTCATTAGAAGTTGTGGTTCTTAGACATTTATCTTCAATTTCTTCAAAAACTTCTATAAGTTTTTCTCGATACTCAGAGACAGAATTTACGGTCCTAATTTTATAGTTCCATCACGTTGTAGCTACTTTTGGTAGTCTACGATTGACTATTTCTTCTAAAACATCGCACCTATTCGATGATTTTGAAAAAAACACGGTGATTATTGACAAATTGTTAAAACACAGTCTTGCTTTAAAGTGATGTGAAGCTGCATTTTGTATTAAAAGATTGAGCTGGTGCGCATAACAATGTATATAATGAGCGCATGAATATTTTCTCTTAATGAGAGCTTCAATACCACCAACAGAACCACTCATTACATTTGCACCATCATATGTTTGAGCAATTAGTTTTTGTGGAGTTTTAATGATTAAAGGATCAATTTCTTCTTGTATAGATTTAAAACACCAGAAATTCTCACAAACAGCCCCATTAGAAACATATCTAAATATCAAAACCATTTGGCACCAGTTGGTAACATCTGTTGTTTCATCACATTGAATAGCTAAAAATTCAGATTTTTTTATTTGTTTACAAATTTCTTCCTTACACACAATCTAAAATATCATTTTAGATATTTTTAGAGGTTCCCTTAAAAACCGTTCTCGTTATCAAATTCTGCAGAAAAGTCAATTAATTCTCTAAATATTCTACGATTTCCTGATTCTTCATTTTCACGATGACCTCTAAGTGCCAACTCAAAGGCACCGCAAAATTTTACACAACAAATAATACGTTTTAAAATATATTGGTTCTTTCTTACTTTCTATGTTCAATAATGTGCTGAACCCAGTTGTGCAATAATTTTGACTTCGACCAATAAAGCTAATTGTGTACATGCGTTAATATGACTATGGGATGATTCATATTTTTTTATTTTTGTGGAAAGATGGTGCATCTCTTTTATACCGGATCGGATCTTGTTGATAAAGGGTTATAAAATAATAGACACGGAAAACAGTACAATAAATTTGAAACGTCACATCCACAAATCCATTTATTTTGATTATAAATGTCTTTAGAAAAACGTCGTGTAAATGATCTGCTTTAAGCTTACCGTTCACTAACTTGTGTTAAATTTAAATCTGGCAGTGGTCTACCCAATTGCTTTATTTTGATTTTATCTTCTAAAGAAAGTTCTTTAAAATTTGTTTTTATTAAATCACTGACATTATTCGCATTTATATTTACATCTACATATAAAATAAGCAAAACGCAAACAAACACGTAAAATGCAAACGTACGAAAACAATGTAGGTATAAGCAGATACGTTAACCGAAGTTCGCGAACTGCGAACGGCCTAAAGTAACGTTTCTTTAATACGATTTACTTCATTATTACATCACAATACATCACGTTGCTATAGCAACCCAGTCCGCACTACAGTCTGCGGCCCTAGAAATAACGAAACAGTACCGCTGTGCAACGTGTATTCGTTTAAAGTATGATACAATGTTGCTACTACAAAAGCAGTGGTGTTGTCGAGCCGGAACGCTCCGGAACGTCGTTCCGGTACTTCCTTTTTGGACAGGAACGCGTTCCAGAACTAAAAATAATTTCTGATGACGAGAATTGGGTGACGTATTAAAAAAAATTAAAAAGAATTGCTGATTTATGTATTATTATAAACAAGGGTTTGAACCGAACCCATACCGGAACAAAAACCGGAACGAACCGGCTTGTTTTTCCGAACCGTGAACCGGAGTCCGGAAGGTTTTTTTTCTGCTGAACCGGAACTCGAACCGAACCAAAACAAATACGTGAACCGGTTTTTTTGAACCGGTTCAACGGGAATTAAACTTTATTTATAATAAACATTAGAAGAAAAAATATAACATTTTAAAAAAGTAAAGATTTCATACATAAATTTTAATGCAAGCGGCCCACGGCCCCATAGTTTATTGCCATACCCAAATGGGCCTGCGGCTAATGCTTAGAATTTTTATTATACATTTGTTGTGAACTAGAATTTCCAGATGTTGGTTTCCAGGATTGGTAGATGTTTTAAACATTATTAGTTTATTACAGTGATGCTAAGAAAAATGCAGACAAACGTACCGATTTTCATCTGAAATGTGCATTGCTGGGAACCCCCCCCCCCGTCGTCAACATGAGACCTAAAGAAAAAAAAAGTCGCCGCTAGAAGAAAACCACTCCCGTCGTTAAATTTGGGACATGAGACCGCACAGAGCGGCCGCCTACCCAAGATCGGCCCTGTCTATATAATTATATCTACACGTTCCGGTAAAAAAAAATAAGCACAACACCACTGTACAAAAGAATAAAATATTTAAACTAACGGAACTAATTAAATCAAACTATCTAAGAATAAAAACTTACTTACTTACTTAGGTCCCCAGTTGTTTACTTTAAAAGTCACGTTCACTTTCCTCGATGTACACTGTTACATGCCAAAGTTAAAATAAAGTCACTGCCTGAAATGAGGTAACATAAATGATGTTGTGCCGCTGCTCAGTGGAGACGGGGTGGGTTATATTTTAAAATTCCGTGATAACTTGGAAACGAGATTGACATAAAATCGAAATAAAAAGGTAAAAACTCAAAATCAGTTAGGGCGCCAATCAAGGACACGATGATTATAGCTTCCGGACCCCTGATAATCCAAAAGCTCATCCGGTTGGTTACAACCCCCTGGACTTACCTCGAGTTGTAACTTGCTAAATTTCTGAAATACACTTAAAAATTTAGGTACGCGGCAGCTGAATGAATAAAAGCTCTTTACAGTTTAACAATTTAACATTTATTGACTGAATAAAATCAAAAAAAAATAATGAATATCAAACAAATTCGAATAAAAATAATAAATGAAATAATAATAAGCAAGACAAAAAAATTAACAAACTGAATACCAAATTAATATATATATAAAAAAAAATAATAATAATAATAGCGTTAACTCGTTTTTCAATACAACACAATAAAAATAGAATTCAAGGCCTTGACTGCCTACTTAATCCGCAAACAACAAACAAAAATAATAAAATACAAAAGTCGTAAAATATACGTCCGAAACTTTGCTTCGAACTAAACGTTCAAACAAATTATAGATTACATTTCGTTACATTATCTTTTATGCATGAATGAGATTTACTTTTACATACACAAAACAAAATTAATTAATTTAAATCAAACTTCACGCAAACACCTTCAAGTGTTTCTTGAAATAATTAAAGTTAGCCGTAATTCAATCGGCTCAAATCAAAGCTTTTAAATCATATCGATCGCGGTTTACTTCACGGTAATAACAAATTCGATAAATACCTTTACTCAGATGAACTGTTGGCCACAGCGGATCCAGAAGCTACGAATTTAGATTGAACCCGGGTCGGTCTAGGTGTACAGTAGTCGAATACAAGCTCGGTGGGACCCCCAAACAATAGAATTCCGTCGGAAGATTTATTTCACTATTTAATTGAAATCCGCACAAAAGCGAAGACAGGATTTTTCACACAAAACATCGACAATAAATCCAACTCGAACGTGAGTTTTATTATGGATACCATGAAGTTCTTTAAACCGTAAAATTACGAATTTGGGAAATTACTATTATTTCCCCTCACTCCACTCAGTTTTCACGGCACCATTTGTTTAACTTCCGCGGTATTGCCTAACGGTAGGGTAAAACACCCCGAACACTTGACTACATTCCGGTACCCGGTATTCTTAATTGCGACAATCCGATCGATCCCCCAAAAACAAAATTTTACTCCTTATATCACCTCGTAATCCCACTTAATTCACAAACTTGCGCCGTAAAATCTTTGTAAAAGATGCAACACTAAACCAAGTAAATTAACAAAGATGAAAAATATAATGGCCAAGTGCGTCTTGTCACGTAGGCCTTCGAAAGAAAGAAAATGTTCTCACAGAAAACGCTTACTTCGCTAAATTGTCAGATGGTTCCAATCGCGCTCGTAAAAGAACTCAACATAAACAAAAATATAGATACCAAGAAAAATTGATCGAATTACATTCCAAAAGGAAGTCGTAAATTATATATAGTTATTTTTCTAATGAGATAACCAGAGGTAAAAACACTAAATCAAAATCAAAACCACGGAACTTTATGCATTCAAAAAAAATACCAGTAATAATTGTGAAATAACTATAAAATACAAATAAACTTAAATCAAACGTAATAAAATACCGAGCGAAACGTTTTCGATGCTAACATCGAACTAATTAATCGAAACGAAAAACAGAAAACCGGAAATTCAGCCAGATGAATCTAATTACGGGGTCTTACATAAAAGATTCACTGCTAAAATCCAACGCAGGTTACAACACTTTGTTTATTTAAAACTTCGCACGTGCTAATATTTATCTTCACCGTAACAACACCTTCCGCATGCTCAAAAACTTTTTATACATTCATGTTATCTGCATTGATCGTTCGCTATCTAGAATTGGCTTTATCGAATCGTGGATTCGACGTTATTCGCGAATGTTCCAATATGTTGTGTTAATCGTATATTTTTTATTATGTTAACACATTCCTTCTTTTTAGAAACAATGTAAAAAACGAGCTCTTTACGTCATTTGATAGGGAGGGCGCGCGGCTATGCGGACTTATTAAGAAACCGCTACTGTGCACAGTGTTAGTTTTTCATTTATAATATATATTCGCTGTTGTTTTATCGCTTCCTTCTTTATATAGGAACGTGTTTCCTGAGTTGAGATTGATCCATTGATTGTATATTGCTATCCATATTTTAGTTTTTTGCGCTAATATGCTTTGATCCTTTAGCTTCGAATTTTTGCAACTTGTTGAAACGCAGCGTGTTTTAACATTAGAAGAGACATTTGCTTGTCTTTTATATCTTCTGCTGCAGCTACTATTCTAACTACCAGTTTTAATTTGGTGTTTACTGTTGTCTCATATACAAAGGTTTTTATGTGGCTCTAGAAAAACAAATCTAAGGAAGTTAAGTTGGACTCTGGACTGGCTTCGCAACAAGACCTTTTCTTCCTATCCACTTAATAGGTTATTCTTTATTTAGTAGTGCTATGACTTTTCGGGTTGTATGAGCCGGTATTTCATCATTTTGAAACCAAAGTCTACGTTTGATGTTTAGCGGTAAGTCATCTAGAAACTCTTGCAAAACGTTATTAATTAATTAAAATAATTTTTATCAAAATGTAGAATTCAATAACGTACTCTTTAACGATTCTGGCCTATACATTTACTGAAAAATGTCGTTGATGCACACGAATAAATGTTGAGTAGAAATTTTCATCACACCACAAGTGATAATTGCAAGAATTAAATACACCGTCCTCTCTGAAACAACCTTTGTAAATCAAATAAATTTTTAAAAAAGCCTTTGAAGACTGCAACGTTTAAGAAACCAACGACTGAATAACATTCTTGGCTGGAAGTCTTCAGGTTCCAAAACTTGCACTTGTCTAAAAATTTGCATCTAATCTCTTTGCTGATACTTTTGTGCTCATCTTCAATAATATTAAGAATATTTTCTTCAAATGCAGAGGTTCGACGGAATTGATTCAACTTTCCACCAGTTGTTGGGTGAAATCTTCTAGTCTCTGAAAACGTCTACATATTATTCTAAAAATTTATTATGTTAAAGATGTTTTGGCATGATGCTTGTACCGTATAAGATTTATTCGCGGAACGCCCAATTTTTGCTGCATTGGGAGTGAAGTGCTGTCAATTCGTTAATGTGTGAATTGTCGATGGGAGAAAACTTTACTTTTACAGCAATTTTGGTACGTTTCGGACATATGCTAACGTAAGTTTAGTATAAATAGGAGTAGTATTTTTGCTGCTTTGTAAATTTTTTTCTAGAGTAAGCATTGCCTCATATTTTTGTGGTTTACTTTAATTTTAGGAAATTCTGTAAAGGTGCTTCTAGCTAGTTGCACTTTTCGAAAGAAAACTAAATTATAAGTATTATATTTTCTACTTTAATTTATTACATTTACGTTGTCAGTCGGTTGTGCACACGACTGTACGCACATATCAGGTTGTTGTCACAATTAACTATAAAACTTTTTTTATGTAACATATTATTAGATGTTGCGCTCTGGTCCTTTGTATTATCGAGAGTTGTATTTTCATATTATAATTTACAAAGGTAAATTTATTTTTTTGAAAATGTAAGTTTAATTTTTTTGTACCACGTGTTGCCCAACCGAAGGGGGCTTACTTCAATAACTATTGTCTGTGATATTGATCTACGTTTTAGCGTTTCTTTTTGTGAAAATAAATATACTTGTTGTTACAACCAATATTGTTGGCTTTAAGCTTTGGATAAATTTAAACGGTATCTCCCATCCTAATTTTCTATCGTTTTGGCGCTTTTTTAAATTGTTTTATAATTAGCACATCAAAACCTACGATCAACTCACCGAATCAAACTAAGTTAGTCACTAGCAATTTAAGTTACAAAAAAATTCTTGTAACAAAATTTGGCGCCCAGCTTGGGGCTTGATTTCGCGTGTGAAGTTATAATTCTTACCATTTTTATTGATTTTTATACTCATTTCTTCTTCTTGTTTTTAGAACAAACCAAAATTCTTTACGTTTCTTTGTTTTTATCTTTGGATTACGATGAGCTTAATGGATACTATTGGCAGTCGTACTACCATACGATACCTCTGTCATCAGGTATCAAAACTGGTCTCAGAGGCACTGTAGCTAAAGGTCATTCGCCGGAATCTGACGCCGTTCTTTACATTTCTGTTAGCGTTGATTGATTCCCATCTATTGCTCAATTAATACCATTAGGCAAACGTTTGGAGTCAAACATCAAATCTCGTAATTCGATTTGCTTTTCACCAAAGACCAGTGACACAGTCCAGGATTCACATGTAGCCTTTGCTAGTAAGACTTCTACTTTTGTTTCTTCTACTAATTCTGTTACTTGCTCTCTTAATGCTTCTACACTTTCTTTTTCTGTATCTGTTTTACTTCAAATACTAGTGATCGTTGTCGTTCTCAAGCTAATAAGCCTTTACATACTATTCTTTCTCTTTCTTTTAATTTTTTTTCAGTTTCTATAGTATTAGTAGTCTTAATACTGATCTTTATTATTTGGACCTGATATCAAAAGTTACTGCTTCTTCTCGTCGTTTCTCTAGTTGACGTGTATATTTTATGTATACGGGCACCTGTTTCTTCTTATGATCCTTGCGTTTGCAAATTAGTTGTTTCATTGGGCCAACGCCAGCATTTAATCTACAATTATCACATTCTATCTGGTTGTAATCACCGTAGTGTTAAGCGCACTTTAAAAGCTTTTTGCTGTCACTTCTACCGGTCTCATATGAGACCTGTGGTTGCCGAGTTTATACGTTATCATTCTTGCTCGAACTCACGACAAAGGAATCTTATTAGATTACGTCACGCATTGTCACAAACGATGAAGCTTTCTAACACTCGGGTCGCTACAAGATTTTCTACATAAAGATTCTACGCTTTCTCCGAATGTAAAAACCTTTACTATTGCTTTTGCATCTACTTCTTCAGTCGCTTGTAACTGTGCTTTGTTATCTTTTTCTTCTAATAGTTATCTTCTTTTTTATCGGCGTTGCAAGCATCGTAAGGGCTACTTCACTTTTTAGGCGTTTTCTTTTGTTTGTTGTTCAATTGTTGTCTATTTGCTTTCTCCCATTTAGGCTGTCGTCGTTATTCTTTCTTTTGGATAAGTTTTTGATAAATTTCTTTTGGTTTCTTTCTTCTTTATCTTACTTTACGATAGACTACCTTTCCGTCTGTATATCCGCTTAAGTCGGTCTTTTTGGATTGGTACGTAATGTGGATTTTCTTTCTGCTTTTAGATTAGTGTTTCCTATTCCGCTAGGTGGCATTAAAATTTTCCGATTTGGGACAGCAATTTGTACGGATTCCTTCTATAACTGACTGATATATGTTGGATATGGAGGTTGGTTGGGCATCGAAAGGTTGGTCACAGACAGACATCTACATCTGGTCTTATTTTTCTCCGTCTGTTTCTTTTTTTCTTGTCTCTTCTTTAGTTTTTCTTTATCTTCTGCGTCTTAAAGTTTGTTTTTATTGCAATTATTTGTTTTGCTTTTTTTCTTCTTTTTTCTAAGTTCTAGTTGAACACGTTCTTTCTTTTTTTTTAGTAACTTTTTCTCTCTTTAGTGTTTACTGTAACTATATATCTATTCTTTTTCTTTTCTTCTTCAGTTACTTCTCTTGATTAATTGGGTTTTGGCGCGCACTGTATACAGTTTCTTTAAGTTTATGGTATCTGCTGGCATTTAATTGTAAAATTTATATTTTCATCATGGAATATCAAATTGTATTTTAAAAACCTATTTTAAGCACTTGAAAAACTTTAGTTGTATATAATATTAATGCTAATCGTAAACGCAGAAGTAATTTTTTTATCAATTATTGTTTTTGTGCTGTAACAACTGTCATTTTATTTTTAAGTTATTGTATCTATTTACACTAAAATGATTAAATCTGGTTTACAATAAATCAAAAATGTTATTTTTAATAAAGTTTATCAATATTTAACACTGTTACGTTGCCACAATAATTGTAAAAAATTACTTTCGTGTGTTTATTCTGCACACTGAAAAATTAATGCTGCACAGTAAATTAAATTTTTATTGAACGATGATTTGTAAATACCTAATGACAAGACTGTATAGAAAGTAAATTTAATAAATACAATCTACACCTCAGTCATAAACACTTATTGTATTTTCATTTTTTGTAAAATGCTTTATAACAAAAGTACTATAACTAAAAGAAATTATTTAATTGTGATTTCAAAAATTACAGGACTATCAGTTCCATATCAAACTTATTCGAAAAACAATCGAAGACAAAAATTATATAATTGTACAATTTTTATTGTAATTACAATTTTTGCATTGTATAGTTTATTTTATCGCAGACAACTCTTGTACTTTTCTCGAGGAATAACATATCAAATTATTGATGTTCTAGATTCGACGTTTTTAATATTTTTACATTTTGGTTGCTTAATTAAAACAACGTACTGCAACAAAATGAAACAAAAGGTTTTAATCAAACTAATTCAAGAGATTGAAGAACATTGCAGCTTAGCACAAAATGTTTTTGTATTTTTTAAAAGAGAGTGTATCGTATTCTATATTTTGCTAAGTATGGTGTACTCTGCATACATAATATTGTGGGTTATGTTTGATGGATTTACGATTGAATTTATTTTTATTGTTAAATATGTTCAATATCTTATTGGTGTAATGTGTACTTATCAGTTGTACCTTTTAAACAATTATATACGATTATGTTTTAAAATGATAAATCATCGTTTATTAAATGTTATGAAAAATAAACAACGTGCAAATCTCGCTATTAAAATACCTAAAGTCAATCATGTATACCTTACCGGCGTAATACACAATACAGCTGATGTTCATAGTAAATTGTGTAATATATTACATATCGCCAATCAGATATATGGATTACCGTTACTAATCTTTATATTTTTGCTCACTATTAGATTAACATCGCTAATATACACATCTATTATACATTCATTATCAGTCAATATAGTAATTATTCAACTAATGTGGAGTTTTAAAACAGTTGTAAGTAGTTTTGATATACATAAATTATAATTCGATTCAATCTTATTTTTTAGATTCTATGGATTTTAGTAGTATTATCGTGCGATTTTGTCTGTGTAGAGGCAAAAGAAACTATTCATACTGGTTTTAAGATAATTTTGAAACTACCAATACCAACTACTAAAGAAGAGAAACAGACAATAAAACGTTTGTATCAATTGATATCTCAAGTTGTTAACCACCAAATACAATTTTCTGCAGCAGACTTTACAGTGTTTAATAGAACTACTATCTTAACTACTTTTGGTACTATTGTTAGTTACATAATGATTATTATAAGTGTTGACTATCAAATTAAACACTAAAAATACTATTACGTTTTAATTATTGAATGTTGTCACATATTTTTGTTACGTTAAAAGTTCAATGCAATGTATTTATTTCCTCTCTTTCTAATAAATCGAATACTACCTACTATTTGGTTACTAAGTAAATAGATCATAACAGATACTGACACGTAACGACTATAACGTAATAAAAAAATAGGCTTCAGTTTGATAAAAAACCTTTTACGTATAAGGTTATATGTCTTCGTGTTTACTTACTTTGTCCATGTTTTAATTATATGTATGTATGGGCAGAAATTAAACGTTCTACTGTTAGATTGGCCTGATAAAGTTGGCACAATAGCCAACAAAACGTAGCCACAATTACTACAGAGTTTTCTTTCTGAGTTGTGCCTATCCTCCACATCTAAGGATCTATGGTCGCATAGAATCACTACTAAACTATTAAGTTTTTGGAGGAGTTGTATCGTTCTCATAGTAATTTGTCACATTAGCCTTGGTAGTCAATTGCATTGAGTAACCATGGAACCGAATCAGTAGACGTCATTTTGACAAATTACATTAATAAATGTTATATTTATGCTTTTTATTTTTATGAATAACAGAGTTCCTAGAAAATTAAGGTATAGTACATAACTATAGTTGTATAAGCTTATTACATGCACGTAAAATGACCACGCAACTTTTTTATTCGCATATAATAAGCTACTTACAACTCTCGTTATGTAATATACTATTATTGTAAAGATTTCTATAAAGATATCGATTAAAACAGTGATTGACTAAAACCATTAAAGCAAAAGCTTCATTAGTGTGTACCGAGCAGATTCGACGCTTAGTTTTAGAGAGTTTTAGTAATGACAAATCTTTTGATGACAAAAAAACAAATTCATATTTTACTTTTAATTATTTATTTATATTTTAATAATAATAGTTAATTAATAATCTCAAGAGTAAACAAAAAACTTTTTAAGACAAATCTGCTGTTAAAATTTCTACTTGCACAACGTACTGTAATTATAACAATTTAGTATTCAATTTATATTAATTATTTAATTAACACGTTAACTGCCATACGACGCGCCGGCTGTCGTACGTATTTCTAACCCATCACGCCATACGACGGCCCGTCGTCGTATCGTTATATAGCTTTTTACGAGCCGCAAATTTTGTTGGCTTCACACACATTTTTATTCATATGATACGCATGGCCTACTACCATACATGTGTATAAAAATTTCGACGATCGGCCGTCGTTTTGGCATATTATGAGCAATTAATTGATACCTGCAAATAACCACTTGAACCAATGAAAAATTTTCTGCTGTAAGCCTCTCACACCATAACACACCATTAAATTGTTGAAATTATATCAGAAATATAGATTTCATGTAGGTACAAAGGCAAAATTAGAAGACTATTCTTTATTAGCACAATATTGGTACAATTATTAATGATTTTCAACAAAACATTGTGAGCACATGACGGGGTTGTTAGGACACTTGTTGCAGTATGTGCTGACACGTGGCGTAACGCTCGATTTGTCAGCTTCACGACTTCCAAATCGCTCCCTATTTTTGGCGTAGCAACTTACGCAACGTTTCTTAATTTTTCTATTTCTGTTATCCGTTTCTCCATTATCTTCCAGTGTATGCTTCCTGGAAACTGTAGCAGTTGATTCCTCATCATCGTTTTCCAGCAAACTCTCTACTAAAGCTTCCTTGAAACAAGTAATGGACACTTTTTTGTTTGTCATCTTAGAATAAATCACGTGAGCGTTCACTATAGTTGTGCCGAATAATAGTTCTATAGCTACTGTGATACCACTTCACTGACTTCCGAACAGCACTGGAATAGCTGGAAAGTTGGTCAGAGAGATCAATACCTGACTTTCCCTTATTGTACTCTTGAATCATTGTGGGTTTTGAAATCTCTTCCTGTTTTCGATTTTTTTTCCTGTGGAAGTAATATCTGTTCTATGTTCGGTGGACAGCATCAGAACATCTCTTTTGTCCTTCCACTTCATCACCACTATGCCTTTTTCGTTGTACATCCCAATAATTTCATTTTTGTTCAACTTTTTATTTACCACAGGTTTTGGAATCCCTTTCCTGTTTTTTCGCAATGTTCCAGTAATATGAGTATTCCTTGCCAGTAGTTTCTCTGCAAGTTCAAGTGATGTGTAATAATTATCAGTGATAAAACTACGTCCTTCATCGAGATAACTTTCACCCAATCTTAGCACTATGTCGGCCGATAGAGACAGACTTTTTGTTGCCGTTTCGTTTTTGCCTTGATAAATTTTAATACCGTAGGTATATCCGTTAGAGTCGCAAATCTTGAATAATTTTACGCCATATTTGTGGCGTTGCCCGGGTATATATTGGCGGAACAAGAGTCGCCCTCTGAAAGGAACTATAGTTTCGTCTATACACAAACATTCTCCGGGTATATTGTACTTCTTGTAGAGCTCTTGCAGTTTATTAGTCAAGGAATTTATTTTGTGAAGCCGGTCACCATCAGATTCTTCATTGTTAGCAAAATGTAACATGGAGAGTAGTATCTCGAATCTGTTGCGAGACATTGTTTTTGGTGCCATACTATTTTTGTATATTCGCTTCGTACTCCAATAATTACTCAACTGAGGAAATTTCACTAATCCCATCCATAAAGAAGCCTAAAAATTTTCTAATTTCAGGTGGATTTGTAGGCTTCCAATTGCTCAGCCTGGAAAATCTACTGAGTTCCTTTCCATTCATTGATTGCGTTGCGTAAACATTGGTCTCTTTCTGCTATGAATGCGATAATATCTTCCGTTATAAATAGTTCGTAAAATTTTATTGGAGGATCATCTGCACACAAAGTGATGTTTTTAACTCCTGGGGTGAATGTTTTAGGAAAAACTTGTTGTTGTATACGATTGTCCATGAATTTCCATGTATCAGATGTAGAGGCAGAATTATCATCATTTGACTCATCAAAACTTCCTATATCATCGTTTATACCATCCTCATATTCGTCAGTAGAATGTGCAGAACCTGCTACAGCAGGTAGTATTATTAGAATCAACATTATCATAACAGTGAGCTGAGCTTATTAGTTTAGTTTTACTCACCATCATCGCGGGAATCGCCTGAACTGGCAATAAAATCCGGATCTCGCACTGAATCATCGCTATCTTCGTCGTAACTACTTGCATTATTCCCATAGAAATTTCCCGCAGGAATGCCATCAAAATTATCCATTTTATATAAGTAATATTGAGTATTTGAAAAACAGAGGTTAAAACACGTGTTGTACTCGGATTTTTAGGAGGGAAATTATAATGCGCACGCGGCGGCTGTTACGACGGCATGCTGTCGTATGGCTCTCAGATAATGAAACATTCCGTTGATGCCGTACGACCGCCCGTCGTCGTATTTATAGACTTCGTGATATACGCCTTGGCGCGGCTGTGCGGATCACAACTATATACATGTGGCAGTTAACGTGTTAATAAATCACTGCTTTTTGAAACGTTTCTTTTTATGAGACTTGATATAATTATAATTGGATGTAAGACATTGTGTGATAGAGACAAAATCGAATAACAGTATGTATATAGCATGATACTAATTTGTCTACATAACTTTGATGTGGAATATTGCTTAACTAACATTATAAATACTGCTTTTCACTTTCAGTTATAAAGATTCCAATTGCTTTCAATCACTGTTAAATATCTTCTTTTCGATTACTCTGAGTCAGCTTTATTTATATACTTAAAGTGGTGAGGTGTATTGTGTATAATCACTTAGCTCAGCACTTCGTCCGACTATACCAACACATCAATTTTTTATAATTAGCAGGTTCATTCTAAACATGTAACTGTGGCTGTTTATTACGTTACCTTCTCAGCTTTATTATTCCATTCTATTAAAAGATTGCGTTTATTATTGTACCAACCTCAATTTGAAAATATACTTTCGTAAAGCTTCATGTTCTTCCATGCAGGTGATCTTGTTTTAATTTTTTCCACTAATAGTTCAATCAAGTAAATCCTTCTTAAATTACTTTGATAAGAATCTAATTCAATTTTGTTTACCAGTTCAACACTTCTTTTGGAGCGTGAGTCTTCGGCAACATCAGATTCTTTCAATAATTCACAAAATTCTCTGTTGCAGCAGCAGAAAATTGAAAAGTTTTTTGACTGGATGTATCCACTGACCAACTATAAAATTATTTACAAAAAGGTATTGATAAAGTTATGAAAGTTTTGTGATTCAAAACAAACAATTTTTATATTATCTGCTTTCCATGTCTTAAATGTGTTAAAACTGTAATACAAAAAAAACATTTTAATAATTAATTAATACTGTTATAAATACAATTCTAACCTGAAAAATACTTACCAAATGTTATAAAAGGAAATTTAAATAGATTGAAGAAGCTTTACGGTAGTTGTGTATTTTATACCTCGTCTAGTTACATAATTTATCGTTTGACATACGAAAATGAAATGAAATTAACTAACTACACAAACCTTATAGGCGGGAATACCTGACCACGCAAAAATTTGTAGTTCTAAGTAAGCATGGCGATTTTTAATCGATTCTTTAAATAATCGATTATTGAAATCGAAAAAAATCGATTTTTAAAATCGATTTTTTTATTACCGATTCTTCTACTAATCGATTCATAAATTTAAAGAATCGATCGAAAATCGCAAACTTTTTGGATAATGTAACGAAAAAAAACTGAATGATGAAACCACAGTATAATGCTTTTAGATCAAACCATAGGATCAAACCATCAAAGTGAGCAAACAAACAAAAATTAGATAGCGCTTTGACTTAAGTTGCACAGTTGCATTGTAAGTTGCAATTAACCAGTTAAAATTTAAATTAGCGGGGAATTATATCAATTTAAAACCTCCGGTAACTTAAGTACTTGCGAAATAAGCAAAACAGGTTAGCACCAATTAATGTAAGGTTAACGTACAGACAGCGTTGTCGGATTATATGTATGTATTATTGAGCATTTTGTTATGTTAATTATAAATGTAGATTAATGTGCTATTTGCTTCGTTCTATCAAAAATTGCAGAAGAATTTTTGCCTATAGTTGGAACATTTGTCCCTTCAGAGTGGCTTTTTTCAAGGGCTGGAAATATTATGAACCCCAGCGAAACCGACTAACAAGCTCGAGATTTGTTACCGATTTTTTCTATTGAAAATCAATATTTTTTTCCTTCTGTATTTTCGGTCCTTTTTACCTGTTTGCTACGCTGATAGGAGGCGCAATTAATTCATTTTTTTTTTAAGTACTGGTTGCTAAGAAATATAAAAACACATTTAAGCGTTTGTTATTGCTTGTACGAATATGATGTAAAGTATCTTGTAAATAAATTCTATAAAAATTCAACCATTCTTCATTACAAACGAAGCGCATGCAAGAATTGCACAGTGCAAAGAAAATACCGAAGCAGCGCCATCGAAGGCAATTTCTATTTGCAAAACTAAGATTATATAAATTACTTTTTTTAAATTCTTTATCATTTGAAAATTGGCATTTACAACCCTAAGCATTTAAAATGTGGTAATATTATGGTTTGATTTATGACATAAAACATTAAGTAAATATATTGATTTATTCTCGAATTGTGTAGATTTCTGAAAAAAAGATCGATTATTGAAAGTATCGATTATTTTGCCTTCGATTTTTCTATGGATCGATTTTAATCGAATCAAAAAAATCGATCTTTTTAGTATAATCAGCAACCCTAGTTCTAAACAACTGCCTGTATGTAACTACCAGAAAGTGGGAATAACCAGCGTCAACACTTGAACGAAGAAATTGTCTAGCTTCACAAGTATTAAAAATATTAAGCCGTTACCAACAGGAATAAACAGATACACTACTCCACAAATTTAACACTTACTCAATATGAGGTGCGAGACCGTAATAATGATTTCAATGAATAGACGGCAAATAAAAGAAGGTTGAACACCAGTGTAATTATGGTCAACAAATCTCCAGATTGTTCGAAGGGTCCAAATAACAGCAGTTGTCAATGAAACAAAAATCACTAATAAAGTTCTCAAAATATATCTCGGGATGCGAGAGTCGCTTTTCTGGAAACGAATTTTAAACGGGTTCCACTGGGACGAATTTCTGCAAAGAGTTTTTTGGGAAACGGGTTCTACTGGGACGGATTTTGGTAGAAAATTTTTCGGAAACAGCTATCGGAAGGAGACGGGTTCTGCCGGGACGAATTTCGGTAGAAAATTCTCCAGGAATGGGTTTCGGACGGTGAAAGGTTCTATCAAGACGGATCTCGACATAAAAGTGTTTTCCAAAATTGTGTGGCCGGCTTTATACACGCAGGGATCAACGTGCGCATTGTTCTAGACTTGGTAAGGACCTACGATGTGAGAGAAAGTCCATGCGCAATTTTAAACAATTGTTTATAAATTTCCTAAAGCTGCTGAATTTCGTATGGTTACAGTTCTGAGTTGATATTCTTGGAACTTTGTTAGAACGTCTTTGTGTTTATTAGGAGGGGCATCAATGAACCTACACGGAACATGGTACCGACGTTTCGCAAATGTTCTGAGTTGTGACAAATAGAGGTTGGTATGACCTAAATGAGATACTCTTTGGTTATAACAGGATATCCTTAGGACTGATTGACATTATTGAGTGACATTATTGAGATCCCATTAACATGTCCCTGTCTTTTTGCACTTTGCAAATTGTCTCTAATACGTTGAACAATAAAATCTTGATAAACTAATTTTATTAAACAAAAAAACGTTGATAAAAAATATGTTGTTATATTATTAATCAAACATTAAACTTTTATAAACCAGCATTCATACTTGGTAATTTACGTCGCAAGCATAAAAGTCAAACCTATTTTCCTCTTTGTCGCAGGGCTTCTAAAATTGGATAATCCCAGACTGCCTTGTGTTTATTGAGTAACAAAACTGTTTATTAAAAATTACACGCATCACTGGCAATTAGTAGAAATTGTCCAAAAAGGATAAGACAATTGAAAACAAAAATAATAGCAGAATATGGTAAAACAAATAAAGCACAAAAGATATTTAAAAAACAAAATTATAATATTGATTAATCAAATATTTAATCAAATTAATTAATAAAAATTAATATTTTTGTTTTTTAATTAACTGAAATGATGGCGTAAAATTTTGTAAGCAATCCGCATCGGCCTATTTTTATTTTATCGATGTAATAAAAACAAAAATTTGTTTAACAGAAAAGCAATCGTTTTTTCATGTTTAATCTTGTAATGAAGGAAGCTATTTAAAAAATTGAATTTTAACATCTATTTACAAACTTATATAACATTTTTTTTAATTTGACAACAATATACAATACAATTTAAAAATATAATGAAAAATACAAATTAATTGTTTGTAATAAGTATATGCACGAAAACTTATTAATAATTAAAATTCTATTACTATAATTGATAATAAATATTTTACGGTAGTAAAAATCTCTGTGGATTTATATATTATTTAATATATACACATAATATAAATTAATTTCATTTATATATACTATGTATATATATGTAAATATATATAAGTAGTTAAAAATGCTTTGTATTGTGTTTGTTTACTATGGCTGTCAATAAGTACGAGTTTGAGCTAAATGAAGATTGGACAGTTCTTAAATTTTTGCAGTGGTATGGAAGTTGTTTAGGTGCGGCTGCACCTTTCGATTTTAAACTACAGAATGTGAATAAAAAACTTTATACGTATTACTCAGGAATTCTTATTATTTTAACACTGTTCGGATCGATTTATTCCTTTGTGGGACGAAACTTATATGTATACAAATTTATGAATTTGACAACCACAACAATGGATACATTATCTGCTTTTGCTTCAACGACATTTAATATAGTTGTTATAGCATCGTCGCTTTTAACTTCAACAACGACGGAGACTCTATTAACATTATTACTAAAAAACGACATGTACATGAACTCCAAACAAAACAGTGTAGATGAAAATACGTCTAAAATAAAGTTAAAAGTTTATTTTATCTCTATTAATACATTGTTTGCTGCAATAGTAATTTATGACATTTATGTTTGGCTCAAATTTTTTGAATCGCAACAATTACGGTACTACATATTTAGATACTTTCAGTATTATGTTTATATTTACGTCACGTTTCAGTTTTGCGAGTATTTAAAATTAGTTTCTGTAAAAATAAAATTTAGTGTGAATACGTTTTTTAACTTGATAGATAAAATGTGTAAGATTCCGAAAGATGATAACGACAATAATGATCATAAGAGAATGACTGATAAATGGTTAAGAGTTAGTCAAAAAATTAGACATCACGAAGAAAATGTAATGCAACTTAATCTTTTGATAAAAATATTCGACGTTCTTCTAAACACTATCAATTACGTTAATGCTATTTTTGAGTTTCCCATTTTATCGTTCATTTTTACGGCAGTTGTCGAAATTTTTCAAGTAATGAATTATACCATAGCGTATGCCACTAATTCATTAACCGACAAATTGTGGGCAAATTTAAATTTTGTTATATTGCGTCTATTTTGGTGCTTATTTATTTTGGTAAGTACACTCTATTTTATAACAGACATTTAAAAGTAATGTTTTAGATGTTGGCAATGGTGATAATAAAGCGCAGTCTTCGTTTGGAGTATGAGATCCATACAATTACTAATCAGTTGTATAAAAAATTGTTAGAAATGCCATCAGAAAAGTTATTGCGAGACGAAGCTCAAGAGACCTTAACTTTACTACATCAACAATTCATGGAACGATCTTTTCATGTTAGTGGTGTATTTTTTAAATTAGATAACAGTTTTCTTGTAGACATGTTTATGATAATTACTTCATGTATTCCTGTCATAGTGCAGTTTAATCGTGTCGAAATTAGTTAAATATGTAAACGCGTGACAATAAAAGTGGTTTGATTTGTTTTGGCACACCTGATATTGTTATTGCTGCTAGTTTCTTAGTTTTTATCTTATTCTATTATTGCTAAATGTAATGACTCAATTATTTATTTGTGAAGAATTAATTTGTATTTAAGCTACTCATTCTTTATTGTTTATGTATTATGGACAGTATCAATAATTATTATGTATAAAGAAATTGGTCATAATGCAACACAATTTTAAATTAAACAGATTTTAAATTTTAACTAAAGAGTGATTTTCTCCCTCTACTTATGTTTTGTCAATAATGTCAATTTTGATGTCAATTGTCATTTAAAGTTTTGTGGTTTCGTTGTGGTTGGTTGTTTCATTTTAGGGTTTCTTTACGTTATCGTTTTTAACTTCTTTCATTTGATTTGGTTTTCTTGGAGTTTTCAATAGTCTTTTTCAAGACTACTAGTACGATACAAGTTGTTTTATCGTAAGTAGTACCTAGACGATAAGATATAGTAGTTCTGAACGCAAATATTTTGTTACAGGTGTACCTTTTGACTAATTTAGTTTTTAAATACTCGTATAGCGCTTCATCAAGTTAAGCCAAAGTAAGATCTTCACAATATCTAAATGAAATTTTACATAATCTAATTTAATATATTTGTATCGCCTGTTTACATGTTACTGATTAATCTTTCATTGGTCATCTAAATTTATTAATTAAAATTTTAGGTAGAAATAAGGGATAAACATGTAATCAAATTGTCTGCCATTTAAAGATAAAAAGATGTTAATTACCAAAAGTGAAAATGCAGTAGAATATGGACATGTTAATAATATGGTTTTTGATGGCATAGTAAAAGTGCTATGAGGGAAAGTACATGCAAGCATGCGAGATCGTTAGTAGAATGTTTAGGTACTAAATTTGTTCTCGAGTAAAAGTGATATTTTTTGCAAACAACTAATATTTCAGATTTATCTTTAATTCTGACTGGTTAATAGAAAAAGCCACATGTACTTGTCTAATAGGACAATATCTTTGCCATCATATGGCAGCACTGTTATTATTTTGGCATTATAATGTGTCAGTTACAGAGAAATCATGCAAATGGTTAGAGAAAAATCAATCATAGAACTTAAAACCATTGCTGATTTGTATCTACGCAAAGATCACAGAGGTACAAAGCGTAATTTGTTAGAAAATGAAATCGAATGATTGTTAAAGAAATTAGAAGTGTTTAATAGAGCAGTGGGTTTTATATAGCTTTTGGCTAAAAAAAGCACAACTAGAGATATAACTATTAGTATTGAAGAAATTTTGTTCTCTGATGATTACACGAAAGCTCTCGATCCCCAAAAATACTTTCTCGAAAAAGCTAGAGTATCTGATAACTTCATTAAAAATATTGCTGAAGAGACTGTTGGTCAATAACAAAGTGAAAAAGTGTTGGTGGCTAGAAAGAATAAGTTAACTGCAAGTAACTTTGGAGCAGTGTTATCAGCTTGTCAAAGAAATAAATACCCCCCTTCGCCTTTTAAAAGGATAGCAGGTAAGTGGTACACATGAATACATTTTAAAGATTGAATATTAACAAAATCTATATTTATATTAGGAAACTACAACTTGGATAGTAACAAGACTATTCAGTGGGGAAAGCAAAATGTAAACGAGGCTTGGTTAAACCAACAGGCTTGTGGTTACACGAGTCTGGTTTTTTAAGTGCTATTAATAAAAACAACTAATATTTTCTTTAAATACAGGGCCAATTGGCATTGACTAAACGAAAAATTTGCCACTTAATTGTATGGACACCAAGAGAAGTGCCAAACATTTTGTATTTAAATAAGTTAACTGATTTTTATTTAAATCAATATATTTATTATTAATTAAACACGTTATATGATATTAAAATATTCCAATAAATTTCTGTATGTTTATTTTTATTAGATTCGATAATTTATTTAACACTTCTAAAATTCAGTTTTTTGTTTCTTGCAAAACAAATTAACCATACAAAAATTTTACTACACATGTATATTTAAACAGGTCTTTACAAAAGTTCCTCACATTGGCAATTAATGCAAACGGAAAATTTGTTCCACACACTTGAAATATAGAATCTGTTTGTGACAGAAAGTTTGAGGAATGCAATTTAATATTGAATAATATTTTATTCGACGAATTCCTCTTTCTACATGTATTCTAACACCTGCGATCGTCTTTGTTTGTGTAATTTGTTGCGGTGTAAATTGTGCCGAGAGAAATTATGAAATGTTTAGGGTTACTCTTTAAAGCAACATGTCTTATTAAAAATCCCTTGTCAGCTAAGATGAGATCACCTGGTTTAAATTTATTTAAAATCCTACTATGTTGAACAATTTTTGTCTGATACGGAACCAGAATAAAGGTTACTTACATAAGTAACAATGCCATTATGTGCAACTCCAATTAAACCCTTTAATGTATTTCGATGTTTGTAAGAACTGTAAGTTGCTTTTTGTTTAGATAATGATGGTTTTTGAAAAAAACATCACTATTCGACAATTTGTAAAAGTACTAAAGCAGAGGCTGGCTGGCATACAAGATTTATTTTTTTGTCTACTTAAAATTTTGCTCATAAATGACTGTATAAAATCTCATGCAAAGCACAAATCCATGTAGACACAACATTGGAAACTGTTGTGGCACTGTAATTAAACTTGCATGCCAAATTTACATGGTTGGGAATTCCTGTGTAATGTGTAATTATTTATCATTTGCAATATGGGCAAAGGAAAACGCCATTGATAACTTTTTAATTTATTTTAATTTATTTGTCAACTCTTCATTCTCTTTTTGAAGAAAATACATTTCAGCAACTTGTTCCGTTTTTCCTTTCATTACAACTTGTATCTTATTTTCTTTTAGTTTTGTATCATCAGACAGGTTTTTGTGGACCTGCTAACTTGTAGGTGCCAATGTAGAAGAAGTTTTAGGATCACTCAATCTGAACCTAAAATTAGTAATCTGTGGTTGCGCTTGCTTGTAATTATTATGAAAACATACCTCTGTCTCTTTTTTTCTGGAGAACATATCTGAAACTTCTTATTTTCATATGACCAATTGGTAAATTATTCTTATTCCCATTCACAAAATGACAACTGCACAAAAGAGAATGCAATGTTGGAAGCGTATCAGCATGTTTGAATATAATGGTTAACCTAATATTCTTATTTTTTCTTCTATATTCATGCACATTATTAATGCAATTCATTTCTGTTCTCTATTCTTAGGAAACCTGAAAAACCTGCAAGTACTCTTATCACTGTTGTTTTGGATTTGTATTTAAATTTACAGATATCCCGACCATACCCCTTCCTTTTGTTGCTTCCTGATGCTTTCCGATACTCGCCTAAACCCGAAGAACGAACCTTACTTGTTAATTGTCGGTTTAAATATACGAGCCGTTTTTTGCGACATGAAGAGTCGCTTTGTGTTAATTTAAACCGGTGGCACCGTTATCAAGTTTGGGAGAAGAATGCTGTGGATGAAGCTCCTTGCCCAAACATATTATTGGAGACCCCCGTCGAACAAGTGACCACAGGATCCTTTACCCACGTCGTCGGCCGCTGACATTATTAGTATTACAAGGTTAGTTCGTTCCTTTTTCCATTCAAGTATTTATTGTGATTTTAATATATAGATCCAATACCTACGTCGCCGGCCGCGGATATTTTTTATTATTTTATAATATATTTACTAGGTATTTAACTGGTCAATATCATGTTAGTTATTTTTTTTTTGTTGTGTCATTAAATCGTTTTATAAAATTATGCAGCTTGCTTTATTTCAATAAAACACTTCATGCAATTGTGTAAATAACTGTGATGTTTGCAATTTGAAGCAAAGCACATTCCTAAGATTACTTCTTAAGTAGAATAAAAGAAAAATGTAAAAAAGCAGACCTGTAGCAATATACTTGCACTACAATTTTTTTGTAAAATTGCAACTTACGATACAGTAATTAGTACTGTACTAGAAGTCTTGAAAGAGACTATTGAAGACTTCAGAAAAACCATATCAAGCAAAAATAAATAAAACAGGACAACAATAACAAAGCCACAAACCAAACTAATGCATAAAACAGCTTACAACACGAAAACGACAGCGACTTTAAAAGCACCAAAGTTCGAATAACAATTGATAACACGATAATTTAACTGAAGGGAGAAATTGGTTTTTTAAATCTATTTAATTTAAAATTGTGTTGTATTGTAATCAGGTTTATTAAACACATTGATTGTTTACTCTACCTACTATACATAAACTGTAACGAACTAGCTTGATATATCAGTTGCTACGCATGGTGCTCCAGCATAGACGGACCGTCATAAGGATCTCATCGCGCATTTAAAGCAAGCAGTACCAAATGTAGTCGCTGTGCATTGCGTTATTTATCGTTACCACTTCGTTGCAAAGAATCTTAATCAACGCCTGGATAGGTCGCTCAATTACGTTATTAGAGCAGTCAACAAGGTAAGAAGCAATTCAGTAAATGACAGATTATTTAGGCAACTTTGTAGTGAAAATGATGAAGACTATAATCGCTTGCTGCTGCACACAGAAGTACGATGGTTCTCGAAAGGTGTTTGTTCGAATCGCTTTTTCAATATATTTGACTCAGTACGCGACATCCTGAAAACAAAGACGATGAACTGCGCCGAAACTTGATTGCGCCAAAAAATGACATCGTTTATTTGACAGACTTTTTTAAAATATTTAATGACGTTAATTTACAATTGCAAGGTGATGAGTTGAATTTAATAAAAAAAAAAAACGTCATAGCTGTTTTTATGGGAAAACTTCTTTTGTTCAAACGAAATCTAGGAAGAGCCACTTTTCGACATTATCAGCATTATCGGTAAAACAGGAATATTTACTTACTTACTGCCAACATCTGGACGCTCTTTATGCTGATTTTACAGAGCAATTCCAAGATATTTTAAATATGCATACACCAAGCTCCAAGAACTCTTAGAACTCACAACGAATGAAGAATTAAAAGTAAAATTCAGAAATGGATACCAACAGTTTTGGCTCCAAAAATCAATTTCAGCTCTTTTCTCTGGATTGTGGAAAATAGTACAGGAATTTTTAATTGTCTTTTTTAATCATATTTGGCTGAGTTTGGGTTCAGTGCAGTACCTAATTTACTGTCTAAGAAAATGAATATACTGCAGAACTCTGAGCGTAGCGATTTGCGACTGATGTTAACTAAATTGAAACCCGATATTAACAAATTGTTAAAACCCTACCAGCTTCAACCATCGCATTGGTATTTATGTTTCTTATTGATTTTTTTTAAATCATAATTTTCTTTGCTAATTTTAATTAATCGTCTTGTCTTTGCCTTTGTGCAGTGCCCCAATGCGGAATGCTCCAGCTTGTGTATTGTCTTGCATTTGTTGTTTAAGTTATAATTTTGTTCTAACACTTTGTATGGTCCTTGTCTAAATTAAATGTTTTTATTATAATATGTTTTTGTATTTTTAATTAATTAATAATCACACGACTCTCTGCCAAAACCACGAGGAGCACGATTAGAAAGAGAAAATTAATTTTTAATTTGTGATTATAATAGGCAGACATAAAATTGGTATAATTAACGATTATGTAAAAGGGGGCGTTGGATTTTTTTTTCTTGTAAAGGGGTGGTAGTCTATAAAAGGTAGGGAATCTATGTTCGAAATGAAGGGAAATAGTATAAAAATATTAATAAATTAAAATTGATAAATGTGCAGATTTAAGAAAAATTTCAAATGTTTGTAATAAAATGGATGATTACAATTATTAATTTACTATTAGTCCCGGACGCAACAGAAGTCTGTACTCGGTTGCTACAGTGATGTGAGTCAAAGTCTTATATGGTGAAGAACAAGATGTTTCTCTAGCAACAAGTATGTCTACAATCACTTTTATTCACAGCAAAACACATTAAAAAAAAAACAAAAATTTGTCGTTTATGGATGACGGCAGAAATCTCTCCAGCAGCATTTCAACAGAGCAGTGTATGCCTGCAACCTACCTTTTTGTATTATAACTTACCAACCAAGATAGCTTTGGCAGGTTTACTTTTAGACGATATCTCTACAGCATCGAGTCGTAAGTGATAAAATTAACGAGGGCTTTTATATTGCTATAGTCTCAGACGAGTGGAGTAACATCAGAAATAATTCCATTTTAAAGTTTATAGTAACTACGTTTAAACCCGTAATCTACAAATGCCCACACTTGTGCAACGTCACACTGCAAAATATATAGCGGATGAGTGATGAGTGAATTGCTTATTCAAGATGGTTTTAAAGGTATCCCGCATTATAAGAGATAATGCAGCCAATATGAAGAAAACAAAAGTAAATTTGGCAAACGTATGTAGCAATTAATAACAGTTGCTCACAATGTGGCATATTTTCTAGATACTAGGTTTTTAGGTAATGATTTGACCACCGTAAAAACAATGCAAGTGATGAAATATTTTGTTACGTTTCTCACTTCCCTGAGGTAGACTCTGAAAGTGTGGAGATGAACTTAAAGGCAAAAAGCAACTATATAATATGGTGAAAAGCTACTGTGGTTTTCCGTAAATTCTTTTGATAAGAAAGAATTGACGTCAGCCAACTAATGGAAAGAAAAAATATACGATTTTTTTTTCAAATCGCATAAAAGTTTTTGTAGCTTCAGCTCAAACTTTAATTAATTAATTTAAACGAGTACGACGATTGTTTGACGAGTCAAACCGTTTTAGTAGTACTTTTACACAAGTATCACGTTTTTTTTGTTTGTAACACTTATCTTAGTGATAAAACAGCTACAATAAAATAAAAATAAATAAAAACATACATACAACAAAAAATAAATTAAATAATTTTTTTTTAAATTTATTTATCTAAAAGTATTGATAAACCAATTAAACTAAGAAACAACAAAGTCTTTCAAACGAAAACCGTTACGTATGTACGTAAGAATATCTTTTACGTATTATCATTGGTATTATTTACATAATAATTTAATTACATTATACGCGTAGTTACAAAAAAGTGTTTATGAAAGTAACTTTTTATTACGTAGTACTTGAATTTGGAATTTCTGATGTTGATGAACGAGTGGAAGATGTGTCTTCAGTAGAGCTAGACTCACTAGATGTTGCACTCGAAGTAGTGCTCTTTGATGTAGAAGATGATGAGGAGTCATCTTCATCACTATCACAAAACAAGTCACATGCTGTTTTTGATATCAAATCCTCATCGTCATTTTCACAAGAGTCACAAATTGAAGACTTTAAAAAAGAAAACATACAATCATAAAATGCTACAGCATTTTAATCTGTTTTTGAGATACAATAATTATAAATGAGTGCACAAAAAATACAAAACAGTTTTTGATCTTACCCATATAAACAGCGAATTGACACTGTATAAGGATGTTATTAAAAACACAAATAAAGTGATTTTGAGCATTGTTGTACGGATACTATCGCCTGGTTATCTTCTGTTACAATATATAAACAAATATCTATTTAAAAAATATGGTAAATACGCATTTATCATCTAAAGTGTAGTTACCATCACGTATAAAACACGTAATTATAATAACAATTGTTTTTTATTGAACACATACGTGTTCTACATGCTTTGGCATTTCATTATTTATTATGAAATTTTGTACTTATTTTTCTGTAGTTCAAATGATTTTGATCTGAATATGAAGTGTTGAGATTTTATGTTCTAAATATCAAATGATTTAAGAGCTGCAATAAATAAGTTAAATGAGTTGTAAAGTTTACTGTAAAGCAAAAAATTTAAAAATAAACATCAGTAAATGTAAAATGTGCAAAAGCACGCCGATCATAAATCGAAAATAATTTACATTTAACATGCTTCGTAAGTGTGAGATTGCGTTATGCAATTGTTTTATATTACATGCAGTTAATATATGTCAATGTCAGAAATGTTTCTTATTTAAAATACTACAATTACTTATTACTAGTTAATGTTAACAAAACGAACGATTTGTAATATCTCATCCGGCGCTAAAAGTCTGCAGTTTGCACGATGCAAACGTTTTTGTTTATATATTGTATCACAGTTTATTCTTTTTAAAGTTGGTATCTCAGTTTATGTATCAGATTTTGATGTATTTTCTTTCTTTTGTGATGAAATTTTGTCGGAGACAAACTGCAAGTAAATATCGGCAATAAATTATTTGAAATTTTCAGCAACATATATGAAAATAGTAATTTATGTAACAAGCGTAGAAAGTAAAGCATAGCAAAGCGAACGAGTGAAAGACGAAAGTTGCATACATTACGTTTGTGCTGTTTTTTTGCAAAATTAAATTTAAATTCAAATAGAATAAATTTGTCAACATGGCAAATTTAATATTGTTATTACATTTACTACTAGCAAAATATGATTGTTTTTTTAAAAATTAATTAAGAATGTGTTAATTTTAAAGTGATATTCATAATTTTAACATGGCTTATAAGAATTTAATTGGTAAAATTAAAAAACAATTGCTGTCGTTATAGTAAATATAACATAAACAAAAAATTAAATGTTAATCCAAAACAAATGTTATAGAAGATGTTAATTTTTTGATAGTATTAATATGAATAGATCTACTTTTGTAGATAATATAAAATCTTGTATGTTTTAATATAGTTTTTAATCTAGTATAACATTTGTCTTGAAAAAATATTTATAAGTTAAACATGTATACATTAAAGTACAGAATATGTGCTTTCAATGATGTAAGGCCGTATTTTTATAAAATTAAAAATTAATTGTTACTGGATAATAAGGTTAGTTTCTATGATTCTGTAACATAATATAATTGTTAACTTTAAATAATATTAACATTAAGTACCTAATGATAATATAAAACAATAGTTTAGATTTCGTTACATATTTAAATATTTAAAAGTTTTTCTTAAAATCTAATTTAATTAAATGTGATAATACACAGAATTTTTATTTATAATACATAGCAATCTAATACTTTTTAGAAAAATAGTTATAAGACATATCATTTATTTAATAATTGTTCAATTTGGTGTTTATCAATGTTAATGATTGTCAATGTTTATTACTGTGTACTTACTGTGCTATGTTATATGTTCAATAAACAGAAGGACCGATGAAGCAGACACGTTTGCTTGCGAAACGTTTCCAAATTAAAAAAAGGTCTGAAACAAACAATTTACCGCCACCAGCCATACTGAATAAAAAAAGTTCTTCCTATTGGGAAACAAACAAAATTATTCTAGAATAATCAGGAGGAAAAAAAAAGAAAACAAATTATATTTTTTAGTATATTGTTGTTTCATTGTTCATTTAAAGTCTTTATCAAGATTATTTAATTATCAATTTGAAAGTTCATTTTAATGTTATATATAGATAACAGCCGTGAAAGAAATTTCTGAAAAATTTAAATATAGTTTTTTTGCCTGGCAAGGCAAAAAATTATGAGAGAAAGTAAGAATTAGAACAAAACGCATTAAGTTAAAAATTAATACAGTATAAAGAAAAAGAAAAAAACATTGTTTATTGCAACAGAATATATTATTGACACAGTTCGTATATAATTCCGAAGAGTTGAGAGCAGTGAAAAGTTTCTCAAGTCACCAGTTACATAACGTCAATGTTTAATAATTTTTTATATTAGAGCAGTGGTTCCTAAACTCTTTTGGTTCACGTATTCTTTTTTTATAGTCAAAACTTGCCCACAGATGCCTTAGTGAAAAAACTACATAAATGCATAATAGAAAAAATAAAAATTTAACTTTGATGTCTTGAATAGTGAATGGTGACGTAAAAATAAAATATAAATAAAACATTTTGTTAAAGAAGCATCTATTGAAATTATAATTTTTATTTTAAAATACAAAAAATTTTTTTTTAATGAATTCGATGAGCCTGAGGGTCATAACTCATAACATATGACCGTATTAAATATCAGACTAAATATTTGTGAGTAGCAACCGCAAATCCCCACGAGTACTAAATTCTAGTCGGTTTCTTTTTTTTGTAATGAGACTCATAACGGCACTGAGTCCACGTTCTATCAAATAGGAAAACGGATAAGCAACCAGCAGCTTCTGTACAATAATCCATAAAACATGCATTTTAGATAACCAACGTACTTGTGGTAAGCAATAAACTATTATAGTCATACTACCACGACGGGGGCAAAACGTTAGCAACTTCGGTTACAACAATGAGACGGTCCACACCTTGAAGACGTTCTCATCTTAGTATAGACTCCGGCCGTGGAAGCCTTCGCGATTATAATCATAATTTTCCAAACAAAATTGAGCAAGTAATCGCTTATTTAAGCTATTATTTTTGATTTTATTAATTGCTTTAATGACATAATGTAGTGATTCATGTAAATGTTTACTAAGATTTTTTGCGGCCAAATGATGTCGATGAATGACACAATGTACCGATAATACATTCAAAATAGCTTGTTTTACGTGCCAGTAGCAACGTAGATGATATTAGTTAAGGGTATCATCATTTGTATCAGTTTCCAAACATTTAGCAAATAACAATTCATGGAAAAATTTTTCTTTTTTTGCATAAATCACCTAAGCCTAAAGTTTTCTGGTAATGTTGACTCAAGCTGTATAGAGTAGTGGTTCTTAACCTTTTATTAGTCGCGGCCCCCTTAACATCTAAAAGTATATTTGCGGCTCCCTTAAAATTTTAAAATATTTTTGCGGTTAGTACAGCCCCCTCTATTAGGTAACATATTCATAATTACTCGTACAAAAAAATTAATACAAACAATATTTAATAAATAAATCAAAAAGCAGAATTTAACATAAGATTTATATATCTATATTTTTTTACGTTGAGGGCGCAGCAAGCGCAAACAAATAGCTAACTTCACACATATGTATATAAAGCCACTAAAAATGAAATTGTATATACATCACGTATAAAAACTATAACTATAACCACCTAAAAAGAGGATCGACGCAAGGACGCATTTATTCGAAATACCGTCCCTTTGGCCGCGATTAGACTATAGTAGCGTACGATCATGCGTTTTACTTTCTTAACGCCACTTTTTTAATGTGTGATTGTTTATTTAAAAAAATTAGTAGGTACTCTTCAAAAGTAATAGATTTGTAGTGAAAATAATTTGTAAACAGATTTGTTCAAAACATTTTTTTACCTAAATCGCCACTTGCATCTTTCTCAAACATATCGCATACTTAGTAGCTAAGATACGCACGTGCATCATAATAAATTTATTCTAACAAACAACATGTTTATATAACAAAAAAATTTGTTATTTAAAATCATAATCGAATTATTCTTATTTATGTATTTAATTTATAATGTCTTGGAATTTAGAAACACGCCGCAGGATTTTAAGTTCAACCTATTCATAAGTAATCACCTTTGGAGATAAAAGTTAACCAATGCAATTTTATTTTCATTCATCATTTAACACTCCTTTTCCAATGCGGTTAATTATGATTATAAAACAAGTGGTTTGGAATACATATTATTTCAATAAGTATGTTCGCTAACAAAATTGTTGGTACTGCATTAGCTGCGTGAAAAGTGATTAACAATCTTAATTTTGCGTAAGACGAGTTTTAGTAACATTTTTTATTTGTAAAGATATAAAAAGTTGCGGTCCCTCTACAAACTTTTTGCGGCTATCCACGGGGCCGCGGCCCACCTGTTAAGAATCACTGGTATAGAGAATTCAGATGTTTTTAAGTAGTCACATCTAAAGTTTTCTACACACTAAGCCATTTCATCAATTTTTCTTCGTACAGTGTTATTACTCACTGAAATTCTTGTTACAATATCGAAAGCTGTTTTCGGCAACATGGTACGTATTACCTCACTTACAGCTGGTAGATTAAGTTTTCCACCAATAGTGTGCGGCTTTTTGGACTTCACAATCACTAAAGTAATATTATAAGAAGCACGCAGTCTATAGTTATCTTTCTTATATGTTGTGCCTATGAGTTCTTGCAATGTCGGTGTTTTCAAATATTTTTCTTTGATTGTTTGGAAAAACGTTACATTTTTATCTTTTTTGTCACTATGAATTTTTATTAAATGTTCCTTAAACTTAGAAGGTTTTATTGAATCGTTTGACATAGTTTTATTACATAGAAGACAGGTAAGTAAAGTACTATTTCCTGATGACGGAGTAGTCATATTTCATATATTCAATACTGTATTGTCTGCATTTTTCTTTGGCTCACTCATACTGTAATCTGAAAAAAAAAAGAACCGAAAAAGATATAGAAAATTATATATATCTGAAAATTTTTATTTGCAATAAACCGTTGTCAATTATAATAATTTTTGTTAAATGCAATGTTGCTATGTAACGCTTTCTTGAACTAATTATTTGAGATGTAAGGATAAAATATCATCTAAATGTCACATATTGTGTAAGTACTTATTGTGTACCAATTAATTTTTAAAGAAAAATAAATAATTTAAAAATTAATTACAACAAAATATAATAATACAGTAATATACAGTAATTCCAAACGTTCTTAGATTTGGTTATTGGCGGGAATAAACAAAACAAACAAAAATATAAAACAGTAAGCTATAACTTTTAGGGTGCATTATATTAAATATTAAAACCAGATATGTTTAACTTCTTTTATATAGAATCATTACTAATATATTTTTTAGAAACACAGCTGTGTTGGACAAACTTACAATTCTTCTTAAGTTTTTAATAAAATTTTTTTAAGGGAATACTGTACTGATAACTTTAATATAGAATTTTTTTATTCAACTTAAAGAGATATCAATTTTATTCAAATATACTTACATAAGAAACGTACGCGTAATAATACAACAAATTATACTTCTTTTTGTACAAGACTAGCAAAATTTGTTGTATGCATTTTACATCACGCATAACATAGAACTAAATTGTTGATTAGATGCACGATTCTTTTACAGTTCATATTATAGACTAGTTAGTACAGGTATCGGCTTTATTGCGTTCCTATATAAACCAGTATAGAAAGGCCTGGCTCACCGCGATATCTGTTATTACTTGTATTTTATGCACTTGTCACTTCCATATTAATACAAATGTGTCACAATTTTTTTAATTTTATATTAAACCTTGCGTGGACTCCCTGAAATTGTTCAGGGATCCCGAAATCAATTTTAATTTTCCACGGACTGCCTGAGTGATTCCAGAGACTCCTGAAAACCACTGTACTAGAGGATGTTTGTTTTAAATTTTTTATTAACGTTTATGTTTAGACTTAAAACAAGAAATTACCACGATGATATCAATCATTTTAATTTTACGAAGTTGATATTCAGCGTTAGTGTTGCACCGTGTTACCAAACAACCAAATTTTTTTAATTAATAATGTATGTATGCAAAGATTCACATAAACAATTCACTGTATAAATATTATGTAGCTGATAAACTATTATTCGAAATGGACAAGCTATTCTAAGATTAGCATTAATGAAATATTATGTAGCTGTCCACAATACAACGTTCAAGCTGAGTGATGTGATGGATGTTGGCAAGAATGCATTCTTGGATCTTTATTTGGGCGTCGTTCGGCAACTATTTCTGTTTATCCCAAAAACTCAGATTTCTTGTACTACCGTGACAAATAAATTTTTTGTACTACTTAATTTGCGCAGTTTATAAACAAATGAAAATAAATACATTTTTCAGTCGTTATAACACTAAAGTATGACTTTACGTCTCTTTGACAGTACGTGAAATGTCACTTTTTTGATTGTCATCACTTTACGTCCGCAAATACTTCACGTCCGCAAATACTTCACGTCCCCAAATCCTCCACAGCCGCCATTCACTTTTATCGCGTAAGCCGTGACAAACAAAATTCGTTTGTATGTCAAATAAAAACATTTTGTAGTATTTTTTATTAGTTTCTTTATTCTACTAGTGATTGATTGTTATTAGAGGGATTTATGTATTGCGCCAGATGTGCGCGAGGAAGATACGGCAGTAGCACATAATTTGCTGTCTGACAAATCAAAATATATATATGAAAAAGCATATAAATGTTTTATGGATTGGTGCAGCCGGAGAAACGTTAAAAATGTTTTTGAAAATGTTCTTTTATTTTATACGTTGTCTCTGAAAAAAATTAATATTTACCTCGGTAAATGCGCTTTTTTGGCCTTGCTGACTCGGCCAAAAATGTACACCTTTACGTCTTCGATAAATAAATAACTGTTACGTTTGATTTCAGAAAATTAAGTCGCAGATTAAATGTGAGTTAATTATATTTTCAAGAATAATAAAAAAAGTTCCTGTGGCAATTACCTACAATTAAGTTAAATTGATTAAGGGCCGGTATTTCAATCATAGTTTAAACCAAAGAGTATATAATTATATACTCGCTGGTTTAAACTATAGTTACTTTAACCTCAGCTTAAAAATACACCTATCCCTATATATTTAGGTGTACACAGAAATAAAAATAAAATGCATTGACAGGTTAATATATGTAATATATTACGGAAACACTGGTTTTTATTTGAGATGTGTACGCAGCGCACGTGTTCAATCACAGTAGCGTTTAGTAGAGTGCGATAAAAACAAAAAAAAAACTTATTTGGAAAACCGTGTAAAAGCGAAAACGTGTAAACCAAGTACCGTGTAAATCGAGGGATAGGTGTACTGTCATATCATTAGTTATTGATTTTGTGCTAACCAATAATATGACAGGATTTTAAAATTAACTGTTAGTTAATCTGGGGTTTAAACCATAATTGAAATACCGAGTATGTAAAAGTTGACGGTGATCATTTTCATTATTATTGCAAACATAGTGTACGGTAGTTGGAAGTGTAGTAATTGTAACCATGTGATAAATTTTCTCTTTGTGGCAAAAACAAACCATGTCGGTTGTCAGTGAGTCCTATTCATATAGCTTCAGACATAATTATTGTGTATTCAATCTGTTCTAAAAATTAAAGTAAACAAATTAAAAGCTGTTTTTTTTATTTGTAAAACACTCAAATAAAAATTCGACAGTAGTGAATAAAAATGCATATAGGTTAACTTACATTTTGTGTTTTAAACACACTTCTAAATTTATTTTTGTTTATACATGAACGTGATTGATTTTATGCTACGTATGTATCAAAATCTTATTTAAATATAAGCTACGTGTTTAATTCAAGTTATTCATGTAATTCAGTCTTTTACTAACAAAAACACATTTATTTGTTGAATCTTTGATCTCGTATACGATTTTAATTTTGAAAATAGCCTTTTCATGGCGGATTGGGCCGAGCTAAGTCATGCGCGAAATACGATGACAGAGACATTTCATAGTATAAATTTGCAATACATGAATAATAGTAATTAAATTGTTATAAAGATGGAAAATCAGCTTTTAACGTTTCCATCTCTATAGCCATTTACTTATTAAGAAACGTTAAAGTTTACGGTATCTCAGAAAGTTGGGCGATAAGCCATACCTTTGAAACATAATTTGATAGTTTTAGTGATACGATGGTATCATTTTGCTTTATGATATTTTTTCGTATCTGTCATAATAAAGGAGAGAGAGGCTAATGCATTTTTTACTATTTCAATTTTAATAACTTCTCAACCATTCAACTTATTTGAATATTTTTGATCTCGTTGGAAAGAATATTTTTTTCTTTAAACACGCTTCAAAACGAGTTAGTATTTAGTAACTTGATCCCATTGAGATTCTATTTAAGTTTTTTTCAAAAATCACAAAAATGTGTGAGTGTAGTGTGTAATTAAAGTATATTTCCAAGTTAAACTACACTAAATGTTCATACTAATGACTCTGCATCAATTGGCAATACCCAAGGGTACTATAAATCTTATTTCTTACATTTAAAAGATTTGTGGTGTTATTACCTCTTCTCGAATTCTCAGCTTCAAATTTTATAAATTATTGGATCAATTTGTTTAATACATGCCTCAATTCTAGCTTTAAAAGTTGCAAGTATCTTTCTCCAACCAATTTGTTGGTGAAAAAGAATGAACCTAGAATTCTGTCTCTAAGGATTCCTGCTCATATATTTAGTTTCTAAAAATGCTGTGTATGAATCTCGTGCATTCAATCAAAATACTTCTAGCTTCATATCTACATTTTTTTTTCAAGTTTTAGAACTAATGTGTGGTTTATATAGTAGTACAGAGCAGTGCTTATACTAGTTGAATGTTGATTGTTTTCAAATACTTCAAGTTGTGTATCTGTAGAGACACTTTTTGACCGTATCTTTCAAATACATATAACACACTAAAAGTTTTATACCGTTGAAAACGGAATACAGGATATAATCTAAAATCAGTAATAAAAAACATAGGTTGCCATTTTAAAAAAAATTGGCGACGTCATAACTCAAAAAACAAATGACAATAAAATGTAAATATACTAAAAATATTCTTTATGGTAAAATTGTCATACCCCTTCGAGATTGTTTCCAGAATTTTTTGTTAACTAAGTAGTTAGTTAATAGCAGCGTTGTAAGATTTTTTATTAAAGTGGTGAAATATGGCAAAATAAATTTGCCGCTTGGATTCAGCTATGTGCTTAAAGAAGATTCAAAACCTAACTTACAATGCTTTATGATTTTAAGTACATATGTACATTATTGTCCAACTAGGATTTTTGTTTATATTTCAAGTTATGTTAATTTTAAAACCGTGAATTGCATTATCAAACAATAATTTTGTCAGTAATTTTAACTAATCAAATACTTTATTTTTGTTTCGCTTAAAAACTCTTGGTTTTTGCTTTTGTACAATTTTTAATTGTTATAAATTTTTGATATTAATTTTTTTTGTACATTTATGTGCAATTATAAATTTAAGTATTAAATATAAACCGCAATGTTTTTATAAGATTTAAGTGTTTTTTTAACATTTTGTTCACAGGAAGAAATACAAGACCTAGTCGGTATAGTATCATTTTACGATATATGCATAGTAAAAATTTGTGAAACGCGACCTAATTATTTTGCTAATAAAGTCACTTTTGCTTATTATTTTTCTTAGCTGAAAAAGTTTTTTTACCTTTTTAAACTGTATGTAAATTGGTGTTTATGTATTTTAAATTGTTTTTTTTTCTATTTTCTAGATTACCTGTTTGTTATTGTGTGCTAGAATTTGTTTGTTTTGTCTTTACATTTCCAATTCTTCTTCTTCGTAAGTCTAGGACTGACCTGTGTTTACTAGTTTCGGGTTTCTTGGGAGTGTGGTGACTAACTGTCGCGCTATCTTTTCGGCGTCTTCCATGTGGTTGTTCAATTCTTGGTTTTTAATTATTTTTATTACTATTAACTACTATTGCTATTGTATTGCTACTATTAAAAATTGTTTTTATTGCATTTTGTTGTAAAAGTAAAACACGAAATAACCGTTGCAACCCTGTGTACTATTTATTTTTCATCATTTTTAATACAATAAATATGTTTTTGTGGGAAATTGTATTTATGGTAAGCATTCGCATGCTACTGTAATTGTAAACGTTGCAGAAATGAAAGTATCCTTTAAACTGTGCGGAACAATACCAGAACTCGTTTCTTCTCGATCAAAATCGTCAAATTGTTTTTGTTTTAAAACTTGTATTTTATAGTGTTTAGGACGACATTGATAAGGACCACCAAAACAACTTCCAGGTTTACATATTACCGTTGGAATATGCCTGTAGCATGTAACTTACTGTATTTAAAAAAGCGATACAAATATATTTACCTAGGAAAGTACATAATTCCAAGATCTTTTAGATAAGGTTCCATGACGCAAGAACAAGAAAAACCTTTACTGAATAAAGTTGGAGGTGTTCTTATTGATTTGGTTAATTTATTCTATAAATTAAAAATTAAAGTAAAAATTTTGTATACTTATAAACTATAAAGTTAAATAAAAATAAAAACCTGGTATCCAATATTGTAAAAATCTAGTAATGTAAGCTTACCATGGTAAAAGCTTTCGTTAAAGCAGTATTACGGTCTTTTCTCTTTTTAAGCATTAGACGATATAGAAATGCATCTCTATTGTCTTCGCAACTCTCTAAAGAATTTGTAGAGCTACATAAAGATTTATTCAACAATGTATCTAATTCTTTAGTCGGATCACTATTACTATCAGTCTCCCATTCAGAAAAGTCAATTTTTTGGCCGTTACCAAGTCGTATAAAACAACATGTTGTAATTAGTAATATTTTTGTAATTTTCTAAAAATAAAAAAAAAGATTATACATTAAAATAATTAAAAATAGTTGTACTTACAAACGGTCGCCAGATGTTCATGGTTGAATATTTCAACTAAAAAGTGATATTTTGAATCACGATGTGTATTATATAGTAGAATAACAATAGATCCATTAGTTTGTTATTTTCGAATCTTAAGATATCAAATTAACCACTAGTTATTTTTATCTGATTATTTTCAAATAAAAGCCTTTAATAGATGTTTTGATGTATGTAGTCGATATTGCGATTTCTTTTAATGTACTTTATTACCGCTATTGTTGTACATGACAACTTAAACAATAAAATTATTCGAAAATTTATTATAATAACATCTTAAATTTACAAAATTTAATTCAAACATATAATTATTGATTAAAAATGAAATATTTTGCATAAATAGTTTAGCATACAATTTTCTGAATTGGTGTAAAACGTTCTTGGATATTTTAACTACATATTTATGAAATAATTACAAACATTTTTTTTATACACGCTCGTTGTTTCATTTATATTGTTTTAAAAACATAAGTTTTGTTAAACTTTTCTAATAATGTTAGTCAATAACAATCATATCTTAACTTAGCTATACAAATACAAAAACATTTTTGCATTTGTTAATTGGAAACAACTAAAAACAATCATTTTTTACATAAAAGTTTAAAGCAATTCATTAATTATTAATTAAATTAAAAATAGTTTTTAACATATACTGGCGTTGTTTCTTGCAGAATAAATTAATAAGTAAAAAAAATATTTTTTATAATCGGTAGGTATTGTAATTATTTTTGGAATTCAACAACACCTTAACACTGCAGTGTTATTTATCTAATAGCATACATTACAACTTGAAGCTTTAAGCAATTGTTTTTAACAGCTTCAAAAGCTTAATTTTTACAAAGTAACCATCGTAGCTCACCTAGGTTTTTTTTTAAACTCCACGGGCTTTCTGTCAGAACTGTCAGGTAGATCTACTTAATATTACAACATAAAATAAAATCTATTTCCACAAATTAAAAAATTGACAATTCACAAAAAATCCACTTTTCGAGCTTTCATGTCGACAATTTTTTTTTTATAATATGGTGAATATCTATTTCTTTTAATATAGATGATTCTATGGCGATTATAGATAAGTTTGATAACTGTTCTTGACTCATGGTCGACCTTAAATAATTTTTTATTAACTTTAATTCGGAGAAGGAAATTTCTGCAGTGGCAACAGATACTAGTAAAGTGAGTAGAATTCAAATAGCAACTGCTAAGTTTGGATATGCAATTAAATCAATATAAAATATAAACTTTAAAATTTTAAATATATCATTTATTAAATCTTTTAACATAGGTTGGATTTGTACAATTTCGTCGTATAAATCGTCTTCATTTATATCTAAATTATCGTTAAATCTTGCAACTTTTTGTACGAAAGTCTTAGTTGCGAGTTTCGTCTAAAAGGTATAGAAATTGAAAGGCGTCTGTGTGGTTTTTTATTAAAAAAATCTTTCATTGACTGAAATTAATGCTTGATCGAGAATGCAGTAAAAAATGTTAATTTTGTCTTTGTTTTAGTATCTGAAATTGGTTCATCTTTATGTTTGTAGTTGAACTGTTTAGTTTGTTGTCGACGCCGTAAAGGGGTGGCTGTTTGAAAATTATGTTCTACATCTTTCTTGCAGTTTTTTGGTGTAGTAATAACGCCATTAGGTTTTTCATTTGTACGGAATTCGAGCAAAAATTGTTTTAATTTTTGTAAAGCTTCCAGAGCCAATTGTATATTCATAGTTTTTGATTGTAAAATTTTACTAACAAAATTGACTTACAGTAAAAATTCATACCAAATGGGAACTGAATATATAAACGTAAATGTTAATATTTTATCCCCTAAACACCTAGCTTAATATATTGATTCCTGATCAAATCTATCTGAATTTGTTACGTCGTATAATGCGTTATATATTTTTGGTAAATTTTTAAACAGTGGCTTTATTGCATTAATTCTACTTGACCATCTCGTGTCAGATAATGGTTTTAAAGTAAAATTAACTAAGTGTTGTCTGACAACATTCCAACGTTTAGTAGACACAGAAAAATATTTGTATAATTCTTAAACTAAACTGAAAAAACCAACCAAACAGGGCATATAAAACGCTCGTGGATTCAAATCTAAAAGAGTTTTCTGTAAACCGAAATTTTTACCACGCATATTAGAACCGTTATCATAGTCTTATCCCCTCACATTATTTATATCTAAATCAAATTTTTTGTAACTCTTCTATTATAAAAGAGCTCAAAACAATTTCAGTTGTATCAAAAAAAGGGCAAAAGACTAAAAAATGTTCGCGTATTTCTAATTCTTTAGAACAGATGATAAAGTGGACAAAAGGTATGCTAATACTTATTTACTCAAAACGTGCAATATCCGGTATACAGTCCAATATTATTGAAAAATATTTATTCTGCATGCATAAATTTAAAATTGAAGTCTGGATTTCTTTTGCCAAAACAGATACGATTTCATTTTGGATTTTGTCATCAAGGTACGTGGGCATTTTTTATAGAATCAAATTAACTTACCATCTCAATACACTTAAAAAAAATTTTGTGATTATTTGGAAACAACATATTATTTTGGCCTCGAAAAGCTAAATTTTGCTGAGCTAAAAATTGAATAATAATGAATATTTTAATTATATTATACCATCGTTGTTTTCGATTGCAAGAAGTTTTTAATTGGCACTATCAATCGTAGTTTTATTTTTTAATGCTTGACATAGTTCTGTCCATTTTTGATAGTTACTAAAAAGAGAGGATTTTTTTTCATGTCTACGCAGATTCATCGCTAAATGTAACCAATTATTACAGCTACGAGAAAATTTATTATTCTCTTGCACATCAAAAAGTATGCAACAAAAACAGAAAGTCATGTTTTTTGATAATGAATAAAGTAACAAATTTCTATGATAAATTTCTCAGTTTTTTAAACGTTTTTCATAATAATTAGAAGAAAATCTTCGACTTGACGAATCCCGAGAAAAATTGAACCGTGTGTTTTGGACCATTTTCAACTAAAATTTGTATAGTATTCGTACTTAGAGCCTTTGGCCAATGATCTGGATCATCGTGAATAGAATTTAGCTTGCTCAGGTCTATATCACTGTTGGTTTCATCAAAGGTTGCTGTACATTAGATTGGTGCGCCGATTGGTTTTCTTCATTATCAATAGGAGTCGTCTTTTTTAAAGCCGAAGAACAGGAAAAACAAGTACTCAAAGTTGATGTAAAGGAAACAGGAAAAAAGTGTTATCTTTGTGGTACTTTTGTACTAAACCTAACGGTTCGTAGTCATCGTTGTTCATCAATAAACATTTATTTTTACAAATTTCCAAACTCTCGTATGGATTTAGTTTTTTCCCATTGTTTATTTGCTTAATTAATTTGATGTCTTCTATTTTATGATTATTTTCGAACATATGTAGGGCAACACTGGATTTATTTATTCTCTTATATTTTATATGAGCTAAGTGCTTTTTATATCGGGTTTTTCCTTGAAAAGTATAAACTAGTATTAATCTTAATTGTAGTTTTAGTATCAGTTTGCTGATGATGACAACATAGTGTCAAAACACGTGTACGAGAAGTATTTAGTTTATTCACGCCGCACACATTGCACACATAGACCTGTATGTATCAATCTTTCAATCAAACTTAAAAAAAAATGATCATATTCATTTTTGTTGTTGTTGAAGATGCTAGCTTTGTTAGCTTACCTTTGCAATAACAAAACGTAGACAGTCGAAAGAATAAACGAAGAGGTGTAACGTTTGTTCACGACAACTAATTAAAAAAACAATAATTTAGTATGTAATTTTGAAACAGGTGGGATACAAAGGTTAAATACTGTTAAAATTCCATAATAACAATAAAAACTATATTTTATTACCTAAAAAAATTACTTTATTTTAAATTTATGTTTAATAATCAAAAGGTTTATAATAAAAGAAAAAAGTAGAATGAGCTGACAGGCGTACACAAAAATTGACAGCGTGACACTAGATTTAATATAATAAATAATATATTGCTTTTGATTTAATTTCAGGTACAAATAAAAAATGTAGCATATTGATTTAATATTTATTATATAAATTTAATTTGTTTTATTGCAACATATAAATAAACAGCTTTAAATAATAATTTTTTGTTGACGTGATGTGATAACGGTACTTTTAAAATACGAATACAGTTTTTAGAAGAAAATATGGCACAATTATCAATTTTAAAACAAAACATATTATTAGTTTTGTTATTTTGTGTCCATATATTTATAATGACTTGGAGTTTATGTAGTAGAGATATACAGCCACGATTTAAAACATTATTATTGCCAACCTTCTTGGATAACATACAAACGTTACTGGCAACGTCTGTAGTATTAATACATATAATTACATGCGTGAGGAGCAGAAATAGAAACCTCAATTTGAAATTTAAGAAACTATTAAAAAGTATTGATGTATTACTAAAAACCAATAAACGTGACAAAACAATCAAAAATAATATTTTAATTTTGGTCCTTGTTTTAATGATATTTCTGTCTATTTTTGAAAACTTAATATGGATTTACCGTAATAATATTTTAATAGCATCACCGTACTTTTATTCGTATTACATTTATATAGTCAATGGATTTTTAGTATTGCAAATGAATGGGTGCGTTTTAATGATAAATAAAAGATGTTCAGCGTTATACAGAAAAATAGATAATGGTTTTACATCTCATAATACAAACGAACAGGTAACGATTATTGACGCTACTTATAATATTAAAACAATTCGTGCTTGCAATAAAACGTATGATATGTTTTATGACTTAGTCGATATAATAAATGCAAACCATGGGATGAAAATCCTAATGACGTTGTTAACAATTTCTATGTCGATTTTAAAATGTATGACGTTTGGATGTATTTGGATTCGATATTCAGTAGCGCCAGAGTATTACTTTATATTGGCTACCCATATTTTATGGTGCGGTTATTTTATTGTAAGTACTACGTTTATTTTTACAGTAAATGTAAATTTGATATATTTAACTAATACACACAAACTATCACATTGTTTTGGTGCACTTGTAGCTACCATCGTGGTCGGAAGGATCATTTCCCAAGATCGCGATCGCGTTTTTTTAGAAATAAACTAGAAACTTTTTACTTTATCTTATAATTAAACAATGTTATTTTTAAAATAGAAATCATTACATTAAATTACATCTTACAATTACCTATTTAAGATACTAATTGAATACAATCAGAAATTACTTTTTGAATGATGTTATGTGTTAAAATCACTCGTTACTTTATAAACCTAATTAGTGTATCCAATTACCAACTTTAACAAATGGAACTATTACTATCGTAAAATTTACAAATATAAATAACGTTACATAAACATTTGTTTTATATTAAAGTAATCAATATTTTGTAAATCAGTTTTTGAAATATATACTACTTTTTCGATTACAATTTTACAAGCTATTGATGATGCTGATCATTATTTTATATTTGATCAATGATTGCGCTCTTGTTTCAAATGATCGTTTTGATCACTGAGCTATATAGTACCTTGCACAATACTGATTTTGTAACACTATACACTGTACTACTATCAAACAGCAAAAAGTTCTAATCCTTCACTTAGCAATCTATAATAAAAAAAACTATATACTTTTGTAATATGTGTGGTCTCATTTGAAGGAAAATTTATTTCTACGCTTATTAAAAATGTTTTAAATAAATTTAAAAAAAGCGATTAGTTTAGTAGTTTAGTGCAACCATGTATAGTTTATTCAAGTAACCAACCGTTGCGCATCACGAATAAAAAGTTAGGTACTAGGTGATCTGATTTACAATATTGTCATGTATTTTGCTTTGCTTTATTATTAATTTCCTATAAAGTTGTAACGTTCCAAATTAACTTTCTTGTACTCCCTCGTATATATTAAATATAAATGTTAAAATGCACTTTAGAATATTTGTAAAAGGCCGTGGTCGATAAGGCGCGATAGCAAATGATATTAAAGGAATTTTTGGAAAAAGGGAAGAGGGCGTAAACGTCAAAGAGAAAGGACGTTGTTAATTTTTTGGGGACACGGTCTCAAATTTTGGAGTGCTAATAAACGTAATTTTACGGATTTTAATTAGCGCGAAAATATTAGTTCATGTTTCAATTGGACTTAAGTAATTTTATAGTGACGTTCAACCTACGAATTTATAAATATAAAAACGGGGTGATAACATTTGGTTGTGTTGTGATTAAAAGAAAGATTAAGTTAACGAAACACAACTTCCCAGCAAGAACTATAATTAAGGCAAAAGAAATCTTCGACAAAATACTTTTGTGTAGTTTTTTGGGATGGAAAATCATTACAATTGGATGTGACCTAAATTACATAAAATGCAAGATATCTTTTATGGCCAGGCATAAGGTTCAAGCAGTTCAGATAAGTGACTTTTTGATATAAATTTTATTACGTTTTGTTTGAAACCTATTTATATATATATAAATGCAGATAAGTTCAGATAAGTGACTTTTTGATATAAATTTTATTACGTTTTGTTTGAAACCTATTTATATATATATAAATGCAAATATACCGATCTGCAATAATTACAAGTTTGTGATTAAGAAATAAGAGTTATCTTGTTGATTTTCAAATTTTCGCCAACGGGTTACAAGGACTATAACTGCGGAAAATTTGTGGCGCCCTTAGTTTTTGTTAAGTTTTTTATTTTTATGCTAGAGCAAATTAATATTTTTGTTATTAATATTAGGAATTAATAATATGTTAAAAGTCAATGTAATCATTTTTATTCTATATGTATAGTAATTAAAATTAATTTTTTATTTGACAAACTTTTTTTGTTAAATTGACTCACGCCCGCCAACTGCACAACTGAACGCCGAATGATTTGTCTGTGACGGAACTTAGGATAATTTTAAGAAAAATGCTGCTAGAAAAGAAACCACTTTGTTTAAGTAAGGATGAATATACAGACGATTCAGATGGAGTCGAAATAAAAGAGTCGTTAAACGAACTTGCAGAAAATATCAACCAATATCCTGGAAAAAATTCCAAAATATCAGAAACACGTATGAGAACAAGGTTGGCACATTTAAGGGGAAGAATCGATAGAATTTCTATTACAAAAGAGAATAAAACGGAAAGCGAGCAACTTGAAAAAGAAATCAAAACAAAGTACGGTAATCAATGTCTTAAACTTGAAGTAAAAATGGAACAAACTGTAAAAAGATTATTAAAAGCGATGTCATTTTCTTTAACTCATGAAAGTACAAGAAAAGATCTTTTCACACAACATAGCGATAGTTCTGACAGCGAAGGGAGTCAAGAAGACGATATAGGCGAAGAGTTGGGTTCTCCGATAAGAACTGGTCCTTTACATTCGACAGAAACCAATTGTCCTTCAAGTTCTAAAACTTTTCGCACATTACCTGTTTGCAAATGGGGTGTTACTTTTAAGGGTGATTCTTCACCAAATGAGTTGTATGAATTTTTGATGAGACTTGAAGAGTTGCGTCTAGCTCGTGGAGTAAGAAAAGAGGATTTATTTCTTTCTGCAGTAGACCTTTTTACAGGACCCGCTTTAGGTTGGTTTAGAGCTAAAAGAGAAGGTTTAAAAAATTGGGATTGTTTAGTAAAAACCTTAAAAGAAGAATTTTTGCCCCCTGACATGGATGATGTAGTGTGGGAAGAAATTCGTACAAGACACCAGAAGAAAAACGAAAAAGTAGGAATATACATTACTTCAATGATCAATCTTTTTCAGAAATTGTCATCAATTCCTGATAAAGGGGTACGTGTACGAAATATTAAAAAGAATCTGTTACCTCACTACGTAGCTCATTTAGCGTTAACTGAAATAAATTCAGTTGAACACTTATCTGTTTTATGCAGGAAATTAGAAGTAAGCTCTAGTGATTATAGGCAGTCGAGATTGTGTGTTATAGAGAAAAACGACACTATGTTAGAAAAGTTGGAAAAACCAGAACTTAAAAAAAACAATATTTCTCCTTTTCCGGGCATCTGCTGGAATTGCGGCAATTCCGGTCATAAGTTTGCATATTGTTCTATTAAGAAAAGCGGTAAATTTTGCTTTAGGTGTGGCAGAAAGGGACAAATTTCTTCAACATGTTCTTGTCGTTCAAAAAACTAGTTTTTTGGAATACTTCTGCTAGTCGACGTCATTCCGTTGTAAATATTCAGACTAAAAAGTGTAACTACTATAACAATTTAGATTGGAATTTGTGGTTGTCTCATGTCCGAAATTTTATGTGTGGTAATAATGTTAGTCCAATGTTAGCAGTTAGTGGAGCTGATGATCGCCCTTATTTAGAAATTTCTATTTTTGAGCATCACATGAAGGTTTTGATTGATACTGGTGCAAACTGTTCGATTCTTGGTGGTTCAGGCATTAAGTTATTTTTTGATTGCGGTTTAACTTTTTATTCTTCTGGTACTAAGTTTGTCAAAATTGCAGATGGTACTACGCAGGATGTCACTGGTGTAGTTTGACTGCCAATAGTGGTAAACAATAAAGAAATTAAGAATAAATTTTTAGTAGTTCCTGGTCTTAAGAAAAATTTAATTCTAGGGATTGATTTTTTAAGGTTAGCGAAAATGGAAATAAATTTTGCTAGTAATCGTTTTGTTTTAAATGAGATAGTAACTGACAAAGTTGATCAACAAAAATGCTTTACAGAAGAACAAAATTATTGTTTAAGTAAAATCAAAGAAATGTTTACAAATCTAGGTAACAAAAGACTTGGAAAAACTCATCTGTATGTACATAATATAGAAACAGGAAGTGCCGATCCTATTCGTCAAAGACCATACAATTTTTCGCCGTATATGCAAACTATCATGAACAAGGAAATCGATAAGATGTTAGAGTTAGGGGTCATAGAACCTTCAGAAAGTGCATGGTGTTCTCCAGTTCTGCTGGTTAAGAAAAATTCTGGAGAAGTAAGATTTTGTTTTGATGGGCGTGCTCTCAATTCAGTGACAAAGAGAGACTCGTACCCTCTACCTAGATTAGATACTATATTATCTAAATTACGGGATGCAAAATTTATAAGTAGCATAGATTTAAAAAGCAGTTTTTGGCAAATCCCCTTAACAGAAGAGTCTAAAGAAAAAACGGCATTTGCAGTTTTAGGAAGAGGTTTATTTCATTTTAAAGTTTTACCTTTTGGGTTGCATAACGCGGGTCAAACCCAACAGCGACTTATGGATAAAATTTTCGGACCGGACATGGAACCGTATGTTTTTGTCTATCTTGACGATATAGTGGTCATTAGTAAAACGTTTGAAGAACATATACATATACTTGAGGTAGTCTATAATAAATTAAGCAGTGCTGGTCTAACAGTGAACGTCAATAAATGTGAGTTTTGCAAACCAGAGTTGAAATATTTGGGATTTGTTGTAGATTCTACTGGTATTAAAACCGATCCTGAAAAAGTGTTGTCGATGGTTAATTTTCCCATTCCTCATACTGCAACTGAAATTAAACGTTTTATTGGTCTCTGCTCTTGGTACAGACGTTTTATTCATAATTTTGCTACTTTAATGGCGCCGATCAATGCCTTACTAAAAGGCCGACGAAAGAAGCAAGTTGTTGATTGGAACACAGAAGCTGAATTGGCTTTTAAATCTATTAAGAAAGCTTTAGTTGAAGCGCCTACCTTAGTATCTCCAGACTTTAATAGACCGTTCGTTATTCAAAGCGATGCAAGCAATGTTGGATTAGGTGCAGTCCTAACCCAGGAATTTGAGGATGGAGAGCATGCAATTGCTTTTGCAAGCAGGTCTCTCAGCAGCGCAGAAAAAAATTATACAGTAACAGAAAGAGAGTGTCTTGCTGTAATTTTTGCAATAGAGAAGTTTCGACCCTTTATTGAAGGTGTTCATTTTACTGTCATTACAGATCACTACAGTTTGTTGTGGTTGCAACGAGTAAAAGATCAAACCGAAAGAGTTGCGCGATGGGCGTTAAAACTTTCTCAGTACGATTTTAGTTTCCTTCATCGCAAAGGAAAAAATATGGTGGTTGCGGACGCATTGTCACGAATCCCTAAAGTTGAAGAGTTAAAGATAGTAGAAGATGAATTAGATAATTGGTACGTAAAGCAACGAAGTAAAGTTCTTAAAGACGCTGCTAAATTTCCGGATTGGACAGTAGACGATCAAGGTCGTCTTATGAAACTGTTATTTGTACGGCATAAACCATTAAATGTCTCGCAATGGAAGATAGTAGTACCAAAATCCTTACGAAAAAATGTGCTACAAGATTGTCATGATTGCGTTACATCAGGACATTTTGGTTTCTTTAAAACGTGGAAACGAACAGTAACTCAATTTTATTGGCCTAAAATGAAGGCTGATATTCTGCGGTATGGAAAACATTGTAAAGTCTGTAATTCTCAAAAAGCTTCTAACACATCTAGGTGCGGTTTGATGGGCAAAGAGAAGAAAGTGGAGTTCCCATTTGAAATTGTTTCAACGGATCTAATAGGACCCTTACCTAGGTCAAAATCTGGTAATCGTTGGTTACTTGTTTTAACAGACTGGTTTAGCAAATTTGTTCTTTTAAAACCTATGAGGAAAGCAAGCGCCATCGAAATTTGCAAATTTTTGGAAAATGATGTGTTTTTGGTATTTGGAGTTCCACAGATCATAATGATAGACAATGGTACGCAATTTAAGTCTAAGGCCATTACGAACTTGTTTCGAGAATACCATATACAAAAGATCTGGTATAATGCACTTTATCACCCGCAAGTGAATTTTACAGAACGAACTAACAGAGTTATAGAAACTGCAATAAGATGTTACTTAGATCAATCAGATCACCGTACATGGGATCTTAACATATACTAAATCGGCTATGCGATTCGCTCAGCGGTTCATGAAGTCACATCAGCAACTCCTAATCAGATAGTCTTGGGAAGAGAGATACCGATTGTAAGAGATTTTTATGGAAATCTCGGAAATGAAGTCTTAAAATTGACTACTAATGAGCGCACAAAATATGTAGAGAAATTTTCAGATCTTAACGAACTATTTCAAAGTATACGCCTAAAACTCAGTAAAGCCTATGAGACTAATGCCCGGCGATATAATCTTAGAAAAAGTAACTTACGTTTTCAAGTGGGGGACTTAGTTTGGAAAAGAAACTTTGTGTTATCATCTGCAGCAGATAAATTTGCAGCAAAACTGGCGCCAAAATACATATTGTGTACTGTGACAAAAGTATGTTCTCCCCTGTGTTACAAATTAAAAAACGAAGATAAACAAGACGTAGGAATATGGCATGTAAAAGATTTGTAGCCTTATTTTGGAGAAGCAAACCTGAGCGAATGATAGATGGATGAATGTTGATGAATGTGGCAACGAATTGATGTATGTGTGTCTCTAATGTTTTTATGTTGGTTGCGGCTTCCTATATAAAAAAAAAATCATGTTCATGCTATTTTTTATCTGGGGAAGGGGGCAGTGTAACGTTCCAAATTAACTTTCTTGTACTCCCTCGTATATATTAAATATAAATGTTAAAATGCACTTTAGAATATTTGTAAAAGGCCGTGGTCGATAAGGCGCGATAGCAAATGATATTAAAGGAATTTTTGGAAAAAGGGAAGAGGGCGTAAACGTCAAAGAGAAAGGACGTTGTTAATTTTTTGGGGACACGGTCTCAAATTTTGGAGTGCTAATAAACGTAATTTTACGGATTTTAATTAGCGCGAAAATATTAGTTCATGTTTCAATTGGACTTAAGTAATTTTATAGTGACGCTCAACCTACGAATTTATAAATATAAAAACGGGGTGATAACATTTGGTTGTGTTGTGATTAAAAGAAAGATTAAGTTAACGAAACACAACTTCCCAGCAAGAACTATAATTAAGGCAAAAGAAATCTTCGACAAAATACTTTTGTGTAGTTTTTTGGGATGGAAAATCATTACAATTGGATGTGACCTAAATTACATAAAATGCAAGATATCTTTTATGGCCAGGCATAAGGTTCAAGCAGTTCAGATAAGTGACTTTTTGATATAAATTTTATTACGTTTTGTTTGAAACCTATTTATATATATATAAATGCAAATATACCGATCTGCAATAATTACAAGTTTGTGATTAAGAAATAAGAGTTAACTTGTTGATTTTCAAATTTTCGCCAACGGGTTACAAGGACTATAACTGCGGAAAATTTGTGGCGCCCTTAGTTTTTGTTAAGTTTTTTATTTTTATGCTAGAGCAAATTAATATTTTTGTTATTAATATTAGGAATTAATAATATGTTAAAAGTCAATGTAATCATTTTTATTCTATATGTATAGTAATTAAAATTAATTTTTTATTTGACAAACTTTTTTTGTTAAATTGACTCACGCCCGCCAACTGCACAACTGAGCGCCGGTGCAACGCGACAAAGTACAGATTATGAAGTTTACGTTGATATTTTAAGTTACGTCGTTGTTTGTAATTTGCAAATGAACTTCTGTATGTATGTGTCAGGTGAACATAATTTAAGTACCCACACAACAGAAACACATTCAATGAATATTCAATGTAGAAAAAATATTAAATATTTGTAAAGTATACAAGTTTCTACAGATAATGTTGTATGAATGCTCTGTGAAATAACAAATAACATTCACTAATTGTGTATATAATATTTAAATTTTTAATAAAAATAATTAAATTAGGTATTTAATAAATATTGTAAATATATTTGTATTCATGCTCGTTAGTTATACATTTGATTGATACGTATTTCAAACTATAGTTAATGATTATTCTTGCTATACATTTTTTCCTGTAGCTTCCTAAACTTAATTTGAATTAAAACAACTTTTAACATAATGCACTTTATCTGATTCGGTTGCTTCTTTCGATGATGCTTTATAACGAACAAGTCCTAAAAGTGAATAAGAAAGCTAATTATTTATGATACAAATGTGTTACACTTACGAAATACTAATTTTCTCAAATGTAAGACTTTAATATCCGTTTTTCGTTTCACGACTACATAAATAAACCATTTTTTTAAAGGATTTCGCACATATTTTTTGTCTCCTTTGTTGATTTGCTTCCAATTTGAGATAATGTCAATCTCTAATAATAACTATTAGTATTACTTCAAAGTATTTTTATATTAACTTTATCTTAGCATAACATTCACAAACTAAGTAGTATCGTAGTATGCCTTTCACAGCATTTATCAGTTTAGGTGTTTACTGGTTGCCCCAATCCTTCCCAAATCATAAACATAACCTCTATGCTAAAACTTATTAAAATAGAATCGGGTATTTTTTTATTTTACTTACGGCTAATGCTTTAATTAATTACCAGATCTTGCAAACTACATCATTTCCGTTCACCCTATCAAAAAATATGTTTTAAAAAGTCGATCACAAACACAATTTTACATTTTAATAGCAAACAATATTATATTTTTATATTATATTAAGGTATAAAGTAGCATAAACGGTTTTTACTAGTTTTAGTGTTACAATTATGATTTTCATTAAAAAACTACTATAATATATGCAAATACAAAAAAAATTGGAGAAATATTCACAACTAAATTTGCTAAACTAAAGTATTAATCAAGCATCTTTAATTTAGACATGTTAACATACAAAAAGTTAAAAATAACAATAGTTTTTGCAAAATACATGCGTAGATAATATTTCTATTCAATGTTATTAGCACATTCTGTATATATATAATGCTTTCTGAATATTTGTAGAATATACAATTGTAAATATTCATTAAATATACATGAAATATTTTGAATGTATTTTGAATATTATGAACGTATTTCGAATGTACCATGAATATTCGCCGTTGTGTGGGTATTGGATCTTTAATTCTTGTAGTAATATAAATTAAATTACCATGTTGTGTAAAAATATGTTACTGTTATTGTAAGCTTAATTAAATCAAGTTTATACAAACGTGGTTATAACGGGTGTTGTGTCGGCCCCTCGGTAATAGCATTTTACATGAAAAATCTTGTTTCCGCAATTTTCTGCTTTCTTAATTGTTTTAGGCTTAAAACATAAGAGTACAAAATTGTTAAAAACTAAAAATTCTACCTAAATGGTATAATTTCTCCGACCAAAATTCTACTGTAAGAAAGAAAATGATGATTTAATGTTGAATTGGAATTTACAAAAATCACATTGCCATGATTTTAAAATAACTGCGTTATAAACAATTGTAGAATCTTGTAGTTTTTATTAATAATAATAATAATAATAATATAATAATGCTGCATATAGAAAAAGGAAAATACAAACAACAGAACGTTACAGAAACACTAAACAATGAAGCACTTAAAAATATAGAACCACAGTAGACATACAAATATCTCGGTTTTGAACAAAACACCAGGTTAAATCACTCACACATTAAACAACAACTTAAAAAAAAATACTTAAATCAAAACTTAACGCCAAAAACATCATTAAGGCAGTCAACACATATGCGATTCCAGTCTTGACATACTCATTTGGTATCGTCAAATGGTCAGACACGGATCTAACAGAGTTAAACCAAGTTAACAGAACAAAATTAACAGAACATCGCAAACTGCATCCAAACTCATGCATTGAAAGAATTACAATAGCCAGGAAACAAGAGGGAAGAAGACTCGTAGATATACAAACATTACACAACACACAAATACGAAACTTAAAAAAATATTTCATAAACAAAAACACCTCGCTACATCAAGCAATCACAAAAGCAGACAAAGGATACACCCCACTCAACCTACATTAAAACGACATTCAGAAAAACACCAAAACAAACACAATACAACACAAGAAAGACATTTGGGCAAGAAAAGCATTACACGGCAACCACTATAACATAATGCAAAACCCACACAATTGTCATAAAAATGGCTGAACTCAGGTCAACTTTTTCCAGAGACAGAAGGATTTGTCTTAGCCATCCAATATAAAGTAATAGCCACAAAAAAATTGAAACAGACACATGCCTAAAATGCCATCAATACCCAGTAACAATAGAACACATTACTGGAGGTTGCAAATTACTAGCAGGAACAGAGTACACCGATAGACACAACACAGCAGCAAAAATCATCCATCAAAAACTTGCACCTAAACACGGCTTAATACAAACACAAACACCATATTACAAATATACACCCGAAACTATACTAGAAAACGAAAACTGTAAACTATACTGGGATAGAACACTACACACAGATAAAACGATAATATGCAATAGACCTGATATCACACTATTAAATAAAACACAAAAGCATACATACATTATAGATATTGCCATACCCAACGACAGCAACATAGTCCAATAAGAAACCGAAAAGATCAAAAAATACACACCTCTTGCAACAGAAGTTAAAGAAGTATGGAAACAAGAAAAAATAACAATAGTACCAATTATAATGTCTGTGACAGGTATAACAACAAAATAGAAAGTTCATGCAGTAGACAGACATGTGACTTGGCCCCCGGTCCGTCGCATGGCTTACAAACACCACTACGGTGAGAAACTAGAAGAAGAATAATAACAAAAAAAAAATAATAATAATAACAATAATAATAAAGGTTTTTTTTATTCTTTTTTTATATAATTATTAGTAATTTTTTTTTAAAATAACACCACAACAAGAATTTGTATTTCTAAATCAAAGGAACAACAGTCATATTTCTGCAGACGATATTGTGAGAAAACTGCTAGCCACTGAAACGAAAATGGGAACAGTAAGATCTAGCTCTTTTTTTTAATTTTTGGTTAATTTTTATAGTTATAACAAAGGATAACTAATTCTCTAAAGAGATGCCAGTAAGACAAGGAACTCAAAATGCGAGAGAGATAGGTTTTACTACCCGTTTAAAAAGCAAGTACGTTCAAACTTCAAACTGGCATCTACTGGCAATTTGTCGTTAGTTTTTTAAATATGTATTTTTAATGTTAGTAAAAGTGGAAAAGTAAAATAGTACTTTTGATTTTAGAAATACATCTAGAAAGGTTAATATTTTAATTAATTTGTAAATCATAATAAAATTAAATTAAGTTTTGTGTTTTCCTTAACAAAATGTTATACTGTCAAATATATGAGTCTTGCATTGATGAAATCAACACTGCAAGGATTCCTATTTTATGACGTAAAAAAAATTACTGAAATTTATTCATATGTGCCTCCTTATATACAATCGATTTAATCAGTTTAATTACGCGATTTGTAGAGCACATTCACAAAATACATACTAATATCAAATTCTTGTCAACAACTGTTTATCTACTAATAAATAACACTTTTCTATAAGAAGTTGTATATAGGTTTTTGGTGTTTTCCATACGTTTTCGATAAGGTTAAGAATATGGTGAAAGTCTTAAAACATGATGATTATAGTTAACTGCCATGTCATCAACTTTGTATTTTTTGGGTTTGCATGTTTCTCTATATAATATTGTACATTAATTTTTAATAATTAAAATTACTTACAGTCTTACAATATTAAGTAGCTTTGTTTTTAATAATCTAGTATCAAGTTTTATTTTATTCTTTATCAGCCACTCTTCAATTTTTAATTTTGTCCAAGCAGTTGATAGCTGTGTTTTAATCAAACTGCTATGTACCTTGTATTGTCGATAATTATTAGTTATAGATATTTTAATTCCTTCAATAATTGATTTTCAAACCATGTGAAGAAATTTATTATTAACAATGATTAAACATTTACCTTTTTTCTTCAGAAGTAAATGTTTTTTAAATTACAATACAAGCTCCTAAGAGCTTTCTGTGTCTGTAGAAGATACGCCACGGTTTTCAATTTGCTTCCCGTGTCTTACACGTGTATAGGCGAAAGGTGGGTGGCTATGGTAAGCGATTTAACATTGACCTTTTTAAATCGGTTCATAGAGTTTCTTGCTATGTGCTATGTTGCTAAAAAAATGTAAGCATATATGGAGTTCTACTACCTCGTAAATATTTTGCCCGTCTCCACGTCTTCGTCTGACTCTCATACGGCCATCATGCATTTCCAAACAGAACCGAAATTCATTACTGAAAACTACTCTGTGCCATTCTAGATTTGAGTAGAGTTTCTTATCTACGACGATTCTGACCTTCTCTAGTACATGCTTCATAACAGCGTATGATTGTGGATTGGAAAAACCTCTGTTGAATTCGCTTGAATGGCTGTAAGTTTCACGCAGTCGCACTCTAGGCATAATCGTACTGTAAAAACACATTAAACAAAAGAACTAAAATAAATAACAATATTAAAACTAACCAAGACTCGCACGAAATCATCACATCACATCACATCAGATTTGCAATTTCCACTAGGTCCATTTGAATAAAATTATAATCATTCACTACCTCTGAACAGTTCTTTTTGCCAAGATTAGTCACAAAACTTCCACCTTTCTTAGTGTTTTAATGTCACAGAGTATATTATTTGGAGTACTTTGTATACCTGGCGCCAAACGCATTTTTACTTCTTATTGTAATATGATTATTTAGCGTATTGTGTAAAAACGGGAAGACTTAGCTATAGAACACTCTAATACTATTTGACACTTAAGTTCCTTAATTGATAGGTTTTAATTTTTGAGCACTCTGTATAAGATGTAAAGTTTATTATAATTAGAATGTAAAATATAATTGGTATATAGATGATGATCTATTGTTACACTTTACTGTAACATTTTGCTCCCATAACGTAAATACTGCTTAAGTATCTCAAACATGAAAATTAGTTTACATTTGACAAAATTCAAATTACTTGAAAAACCTTAAAAGTTAGGTCTCATTAACGTTATTAAAACATACCCTTATTTTGATTGGATAACTCAAAAATGTAATAATTTACAGAAGATTTCTTTTAAAAAACACAACTTTGATATTTTTACGGCCTTTGTATAATATGAAAATAATTAAAAAAAGTAACCATAATAGACCTCCATATATCCCAAAAGTAAAACTTTTTGAAAGTCGCGATAGGTCAATAAGTCGATAAGTAATTTAGTACAAATAGAAGTTAGAAATAAATAAATTTCAAATTTTGTTTACTCAGTTATTAAAATGAATATAACTAAATTAGAAAAAAAACGTATCTTAAGTTAACAAAAAACAGACAGTTAAAAAATTCTCTTAAAGTCTTAAAGAATAACGAAGAAGACGATACGACATAAATTTAGAACAGACAAAATTGTAATAAATTAATAAAATTAAAATTCTTGAAATGAGAATATTATTATGTTCTTATAAATTTTAGATACAATAATAAACGTTTTCGAGAATTTATTGACAAATACAAATGATTTAATGTAAAAAAAATACTTGTTTGTATTTGCTTTTTAGAAGTGAAATCAATACATTTTCTTAAGCCTCTAATATTTCTTTTAAATGTGATGACAAATTTCAGATATCGTGGGGTTGCGTAGGCTTATTTTGTATATAAATAATTTTTTTAAATTATACTTTTATCTAATTTTCTGTGTTTTTCTGAACTATAATAAATTTGGTTTAATGGAGAGCGTTTCTTAGAATGTATTTCAAATTATGTAATGAATATTAACTAGAGTTAATTTTATATTTTTGTTGTTATGTTACATAGAATTTTGTATTATACTGAATTACTCGTATACATTTTTTATTACTGTACATAATAATATATTTATAATATACATTCACCTGAATATCATTCTATTTTAAGCACGTTATACAAAACTTTTAAACGTATATTTGAGACAGTTTGAGCATTTACTATTCGCGCTTGCCATAAATGGAATGTTTCTCTTTTTTTATCTTGTAATGAAGAAGAAACATTATCTTTATGTATTACGTTTTGAGCACTCAACTTTATTTTCTGACCAATATCTATACACAGTGCTCGCTAAAAAGTCGGCACCAAATAGATAACTATAACTAGAACAATATCTTGATTTTAGAAAGATGAGTTTATTTTTGGTTTGTGATTTTACCAGTGTTTTTGGATTTTAAAATGTTATTTACTTTTATGAACAAAACTTAACCAAACCAACAGTAGAACGGCTTCTGGGATTGACCAGTTTTGATGTTGTAACCAAAGTTGCCGACGTTACACCCACTTTCTGATCTAACAAAAAAAACGCAAACCCGATGAATGTTTAGGCTATTCTGTTTATCGCAAACCTACACATACGGACAGATATCTTTATGCTTTGTCTCATTATCAACCGCCACAGAAACGTTTTGTTATTAAATCTTAAGTTTGCTGCGTTTTTTTTATTTGCTAATCTGAGAATGTAGACTGGAAACTCCGTCATCTTACTAGAACCTTATTAAACAATAGTTATATGAACCGGGATATTGAGGTACTTATAACTTAGTTTTACATCTCCGTAGTTGAGTACATAAGAACGTTTCTACTTCCGATTCTAATCTGAAATTGGGATTTTGACCTTGCATTTATAAGGTCACAAATCAAATTGAAAAACTTTTTTGTAAGAATGCTATTGAACCTATATTCAACTCGACAGGTAAAATCTCTCAAATTCTTCTTTCTTTCAAGGACAAATTTCTTACACTTTTATGTGAAGATGTATACTTAATTCTTTGTTTATGTGATTTAGTCTAAATCGGCGAAACTGGTTCTTTTGACATCACACGTATTTCAGAACATAATCGTTGTATAAAGAAAAAATATATTTTTAAGTCTTCTATTGGTGAATATTGTTCAACTACACACAATATAGATTTTAATAATGCTTCAAATACTGCAAAATTATTTGTCTTCAATAGGAAATTCATGCACTCTAATAATTTCAATCGTAACGACGGTTTTGTAATATATTCAATCAAAATCAAACTCATCCAATATGCACGGACACAACTTCTTAAGTCACTACTATGAAGTTTAGAATCTGATTTGGCGTACAAGTTTGTTCTTTGTTAGGTTATTGTTTACTTCTTTACACCCTGTTAAAGCCCGTTACGAAAGTGAGCTTTTTTGCTCCTCTATTAAAAATTTGTTTGTCAGCATGTAATGTACTATGCAGGACAACACATTTGGGTGGTATGAAGTAAATGCAAACTTGAAAGTAAATTTAAGTTAGTTTTAGTTATATGCGATTGCAATAAATTTTGCATTTTTTAGTACCAATCATTTTTATTTTGCGTTTCAGCAACATTTGTCATGGAGCAGAACTCTCATTTTTCCTCTTTTGCTTCACTAGGTGCTTATACGTAGTGTCCCAGGATAGATGTAACAAGAGGTAAAAATGGTTAAAATTTTTGAATTTTGGATTGACATTTGGAGATTAAGTTCTGCTTGTTGTAAAACTAAGGTATACAAACAATGAGTTGATTTGGTATTCTACATGGTGTTTTATAAGCAATGTTGTTAAAATTATTATTACTAAATGAAGTAGTTTGGAATTGAATTTTATTCCTCGATACCAAATTTCGAAAAATGTAAAATTATTTTTTAAAAATTTTAATTTTTTAATATAAATTAGTGGACTACAGTGAAAACAATTGTTAATTAATATTATTTATTATTTGCATTTGTGTCAAGTGCTGTTAATAATAATTTTTATTTTTGTTTCAATTTGAGTAATTAGCGTATAAAATAAGTTAAAATGAAAGGATGTTTAAATCAGCACACTTATTTACAGATTCTTTAAAGATTTTCTCAGGGAAATTTAAACTTGTTGAAAAATATGCCTTTGTTTTATTTTCAACAAGACGGTTCTCCTAGCTACACTACAGACATAATCAATCAGTGGTTGAATTTTATTTTGGAGATATTTGGATTGCCAAGAACGGACCTGTTAAATGGTAACCGATGAGGTCTCCTTAAGCATTTGGTTTACGCTGAACCACTTCCTAAGAATTACAAATGCAGTAAATCTTATACAGTTAGAACATATGCGAAACAAAAGATCGAAAGATGTGCGGATATGGGTGACAGTTACATTGAATAAAAATTTATTTGTATTTTTATAATCTGTTATGTGAAATTTAATATTTATCACTTGTTATGTTTGTGTTCGTTGTATGATGATTAAAAGTTTAAATAAATAAACAGTACATAATATAAATTTCAAAAATCAATTTTACGTTCTTGATAGTTGGCATCGAAGTATAAAATTTCATTCTAAAGTACTTCATTTAGTTATTTTTTTTATATCTTTAAAAATTAGGGTAGTTTGTTTTTGTTGATTTTAACGATATTGGTTATTGTTATGACACCCTGTAGAATACCATATCAACAACAACAAGCAAGACTCAATCTCCAAATGGCAATCTAAAATTTTAAATTATTTATCTATGATTCTTCTTGTTACATCTATCCTGAGACACACTGTACATAATAAATTGAAACGTTCGAAAAATTATTCTCAAGTTCGAGAGTCTTCAAGACGTTTTTACCCATTTTCAGAACGTTCATCAAAAGATATAAAAAATTCTCTACGAATGGCCAAAATGTATAAATGCGGTACAAACAAATTATAGATCAGTGATTTTAGTAATTCGAAATCGGCAGTGGTCCAGCGACTACGTGGGGCTAATCTCAAACTGAGCCCAAAAAACTGCCACGTATTTAAGAAGAAAGTGCAATAGCTTGGCCACGTCGTATCTACAGATGCAGTAAAGGCTGACTCAGACAAAATCCGAAGAGTGCATACATGGCCAAGACCAATTAACAAACATCAGGTTCGAAGTTTCCTTGGGTTATGCACCTATTATAGACGATTTGTACTCTGATTTGCCAATACTGCCAAACCTTTTACAAAATTCACCGAAGAAAGAGCAGAATTTAGATGGAATGAAGACTGCAAGAAAAGATGGAAAATTTGTTTTAGATACCGACGCAAGCAATCTGGCCATAGGCGCGATCCTTTCGCAGGTTCAAGATGAATAAGAAAAAGTTATCGCGTGTTTTAACAAGGTTTTGTCTAAGCCAGAAATGAATTATTGCGTCAAGTTCATAAAACAGTTCTACAAATATTTGTATGGACAAAAATTTTTACTAAGAACGGACCACGCCGCTTTAAAATGGCTATTGCAGTTCCGTAACCCGAAAAGACAAGTGGCAAAATGGATCGAGAGACTGCAAAAGTATGACTATGACACAGAACACCGTGCCGGAAGCAGTCATCGGAACGCTGATTGTTCGCGACTTGAACAAAAGTTGAATGCCTCCGGAGAACTACTATAGTTGATGACGAGTGGGAACCAGAGCAGTTGCGCCGCGAACAAGAAAACGATCTTAAAATAAGACTACTCCTGGACTGGAAAGAAAACGGCCGACGACCAACCTGGAAGGAATGAGTGCTTTGAGCAGAAACATCAAAGCGTACTGGGCGCAGTAAGACTCTTTGATAGTAGAAGACGGACTTCTTCAGCGATCCCTAGAAAGTGTAGGACGCACGGGAAACAGACTACGGTTGGTAGTGCCAAAGAGTCGGGTGTCAGATATGTTGAAGCATCTCCACGGTGGTACATCAAGTGGACACTTTGGCATTAAGAAGACATTGGGGAAAGTTCGAGAACAATTCTACTGGAGAAACTGCAAAGAGGACGTCATGAAATGATGCCGTAAGTGCACGGTCTGCGCATCAAGAAATAGTCCAGCGATAAAGTGCAGGGCCGTTCCCAGAATCTGATTCGAGAAACAAATACATCTTAGTGGCGATAGATTACTTCACGAAATGGGCGGACGCTTACGTCATACTCACTGAAGAAGCAGCTACAGTCGCAGACATATTAGTAAAAGAGTTTTTCTGTCGGTTTGGAGTTCCGTTGGAATTACACTCCGATCAAGACCGGAACTTTGAGTTTGGGCTGTTTCAAGAAGTTTGACGACTGGGACTTGGGAATTAAGAAAACAAGGATGACGCCTCTCCATCCTCAATCTAATGGCGTGGTTAAGCGGATAAATCAAACAATAGGAAAATACTTAGCCAAAGTAGTGTTCGAGTACCAAACAGACTGGAATCAGTACTGGCAACTTTTTCTAATGGCATACCGATAATCCGTTCACAAAAGCACAGGTCAAACACCATCCTGTGTGATGCTCGGTCGCGAAATACGACTGCCATGCGACCTCAAATTTGGACGAAGACCGGAAGAAGAAGTTACTGGAGAACACTAGCAAGCTGACAAAGTACATGAGGAAGTCCGTAAAAACACACAAATTGCCAGCAACAGAATGAAGACTAGATATGACGTCCAGGCACAAAATAGTGGGTTTTAACCTAGCGACATGGTATGGTTGTATAATCCCCAAAAGAGACGTGGTTTGTCGCCGAAACTGCAGAGGCAATGGGAGGGCCCTAATGAACTCGTGCAGCGTATTAATGACGTCATATACCGCATTCGAAAACCACCCATAGGCAAGCCAAAAGTTGTCCACATAGATCGTATAGCCCTGTCCGCTGGCGATAATCACAATATGCAAGTTCAAGTCAGAACCAGAGTAATAACTAGCAGAACCAAAAATCAAATGGAACGAATGGAGTCCGATAAGTGTATGAGTTTATACGGACGTTCTGGAAAAGCTAGATTACGCCATCGCACATTGCGTGAGCAAGGATCTTGACAAGTGTATTTAATAGGAAGTTGCCAAAATGGAGAAAGCTGCCGCTATCGCCACGATTCTTTTTACCGGTGTCACATCTAGTTTCCTGTTTCCTAGGACAGAACAGTCTTAAGAAGGCGGCAGTGAAGCGGTCGAGAAATTATTCTCAAGTTCGAAAGCCTTCACGAAGTTTTTATCCATTTCCAGAACGTTCACAAAAAATATAGAAAATTTTCGAAGGATGGCCAAAATGTATAAATGCGGTAGAAACAAATCATAGGTCAGTGATTTCAGTAATTCGAAGTCGGCAGTGTTAAGAACATTATTCAGGTTTAAACAAATAACTTTTAACGCGTGTTGAGATAAATATACGGAGTATAACATTGTACGTGACTTTAACGTAAACAACTGTGTGAAGTGATCCGCGGACATTATTTTTCGAGTAAGTGTACTATACAAATTAGCATAAATGTTTTTATTAAATATCGTTAGATTTAATTAGTTTCGTGTAGTTATAAACGTGTACATATTTTTAGTATAAATAAATTCGTTTTCATAATTGTTGCAATATTATAAAACTAAATGTTCCATACACACGTAGATCATTATCGTACAAAACCCACAATTTCGGTTACACCTTCGCGGTTTATTTGGCATGTACTGTATGAATAGGCATTTATCTCTAACTCTAATTAATTACTTGTCAACGTTCACATTTTTACCAGCATTAAATAATGTTGGCACGATTTCTGATAATTTATTTAAAATTTCTCTAATTGATAGTTTTTTTAGTGCAATTGATTGTTGTTATTATCAATTTTACAATTTTAACTTTTTTTAGATTCTAACGACATTGTTTTTTGAAAAATGTTTCTTTTTTTAGCATTCCGAAAACTTTCTGTTTATTTGTTATAAGTTTTAAAAACACCAGCTAAAATTAGTAAACTAAAATATGCATATATGTAAATCTTCTACATCGATATTCGTAGATTTTCTAAATTTGTGTTTTCTTAAGTTTTATGATAGATTGCAGGTGTCAAAAACAACAAACATTGTAATATTTGGTAATGGTAAATCTAGTTAGAAATATGAAATTTTGTGAAAAATAATTTTTTTTTGTAATGGAAGCTTTAACTGTTTAATGATTTTTAAATTTTGTACAACAATTTTAGATTTATCTTAATCTGACTGACTCCTTAATAAATAAAAATTGTGTTTATCTTAGTTCCTTTTTTTAAATTTTAATCATTTACTATTAGCTAAATCTTCTTGCCAAGTTTGGTCATAAGATTCCCATATCTTCTTGGTGTCGAAATATAATATATTACACAGCAAAACAAAGTAAAACAGATAAACTAAGACAATGACAGCGCTGTCTTAAAGTGTTTTCCACCACTTTTTGTAAATTACTGGAGTTTAAACAATTTGTCTGAGATGCAAGTTCCAATTTATCGCGTTAATTTTGCATTTGAGACAAAAGTGATCCAAGCATCTTACGTGTGCAAAATTTTATCCTAAGATAATTTTAAGAAGCAACTGAACACATAAAGCTTTAAAATGCTCATATTAATGTAAAAAACAAAGTCAATTAATCCTAAACCCGTAAGATAAACGCGCTATACATAAAAGAAATAATTTTCATTTGGATCAAAAAAGACTCGCAACACAACAAGATTAAACGTAAACATTCTGTAAAAAATTGCTTTGTTTAAACTACAATTGGGATTTAGCAAAAAATATCGAAATTTTAGAAAATTCATCATAGTTAACAACAACAAATTTTTTAAATAAAACAGATACTTATAGTAAAATTAGTTGTAAAGCTTGACGATAAGGATATGAAATTTTATACTTTTAGAAAAATTTTACGATTTTTTATGACAAATTTGAAAACGATAAGTATACAACAAACTTGTTTCTCTTACTATTGAGTGGTTTATGAAAATCGACGAGCCACAGTTAGTTTATAGCCATGATCGAAATTTTAGTTTGTTAATCTATTGATTTTATAGCATAATTCAAATGAATTTTTAGATTAATTAGTTGCCAATAAAGAAAACATAAAAATGTGTTCTTTAGTAAACTATAAACTATAATTGGTTACATAATTACGTTCCAATTGAATACTATAAAATTGCAAAAATATATAATGCGGTCGTAGAAAAGAACAATTGAATTAACGTTATTATAACTTAATTATTACTAGGTTACTAAATGAACATACATTCTATTATATAAATATAAACTTATTACAATTTAAAAACAAATTTTATTAGTAGCGTTTTGTAATTGCAAAAGTACAATAATTTTCTAAAATGTTATTTTTAATAGTACGTTTTATTTCTTTTTCATTAAAATATGTGACGTTTAAGACTAAAATCTTGTAGTCAGTAACGTAGTTTTTAGTGTATGTTACAGATTTTAACTAAATTTAACAAAATCTATCTTTTTTTAGTAGTGATTTTGTTTAGAAAAAACAAAATTACAACCAAATAAAATCTGTTAAATATTCTCAAAATGAAACTATTACTAATACAATCAATTCAAGAATTAGGAATTGCATGTAAATATTTATAAAGTAAATGTATTGTAAAATATATCTTTGTTAGTTTTGTTAGGATATTTTCCAAAACTGTAATATTTAATCATAAAAAGTAAACGTTAAAATAATAAAAGAAGATGACGAAAACATACACGAAAGTATCCAATATAGTTTTTAGTTTTTTGAAAAAAAGATGTGCGCGAATGCACTCCGCGTCAATTAAATAGTAGTTTACGTAACAAGAGTCGAAAGTAAGAAATAGCATAACGAACGGTAATGCGACGCGAGGCCGCACGGCCGAGCGTTGCATGTGAGTGAGTTATGCTATGATTCTTTCGACGAGAGTAATGTACATTATTTTTTGTGTTGCCATTTATAAAATTACATTCTTTATTGAAAAAATAAAAAAAAAGTAACAGAAATATATTGTTGGTACTACATTTATTACTAAATCTGTCAAATTTGACATTAACTTTAACATCGTTTTTCTTCAATTTTAACTAAATTACAAGATTTTTAAAATGATTTTTCCACCTGTCGCATACTCGTTCTAATATATTAATTGACTTTGAACACTTACTTTTATGTGGATTCCTAGTTTTCATTTTGCCACCCTAGAGCTTTTTTCGTTCATTCCGTAACTACACAAACGAACGAATATTGACGTTTGCGATGTTGGCAGCACAAAAAAAGTTTTTATTCACACTCAGTTAGTAACGTACAGTTTCCCGAACCTCTTAAAGATTGGTAAGTGAGCGGTTTCCATGGTTAAAAAAAACGAGTATGTAATGAAACCTCGCGGTCAGTAATGTACACTTTCCGAACCTGTAATTCGTGTGTGTTATGTTTTAACTAATTTGATAAAATGACAATCATAAATTAAATACGTATATGTCAATTGTGAAGTGTGCCTACTACGTTTTAATTTTTTACCGAAATAAACGATAATGTTTTGGAAGTAGGTTTTCATTCATTTTTTATTAGTTTTATGTTATTTATTTTATTTAATGGCTGATTGTGAATAAAATTGTATACAAAGCTTGGCAAAAGTGTTCCATTTGTCTCGAAAACTAGTTCACCTCGAGGCTATGCCTCTCGGTAAACTATAGTTCTCTCGACAGAAATGGAATACTTTCCGCCTCGGTATGTAATCTACTATAAAGTTTTGTACAAGATCAGAGGTATTGACAGAAACGCCTATTACTGTTTCCTTTAATGAAAATGATAGTTTTACTTGTGCATTTACAGCTTGTACCTGCAATTACACATTAGAGATATTCAATAAGTATCAATTTTTTTAAACATTTTGCTCAAGAGTAAACAGTATTTTGGAATCCAGCATCTGGACATTGCATATTATATATCTATATTAATAGTTAAAGAAACTTTGTTTCATAACTGCATAAAATGTAGTCTTTTTTAAATTATTAGTTACCATTCTCATAGGGAATATTGGAAAAATGTAATAAATTAAAAATATTCATTCATTCAAAAACTCATATTTTTAATTTTTTACATTTGTTACTGTAGTTCTTTTGCTAGTAAAATTAATGATTTAAATGTAATCTAATTTATAACACTACTGTTACTTTTGCTTTTCTAATTTTTATAAAGATTAACTGCCTTAAAATGGTCTTTTGATGGTATTTTCTAACTTTTCTATAATCACTTGACTGAAACCTGCTACATCTTTATCACAAACATGTTTTGAAAAGTTACACTTTTTGGCGTACACTACCAAGCGATGCTTGTTTTAAATTTACCAAGTAGTTTTCTGATTTACACAATTGTGGTAAGAAGAACCTTATTATCGGGTTACCAGACCAGAAAATTATTAAATCATATCTTATCATTATTTAGATATAATTGATTACAATGTAAATACGTATAAGTAGAAATATTTTTACATAGAAAACAGTATACCTACAAACAAAATAATAGTCACTTACATTAAATGTATAAAACAAAATTCAATCAACGATTTATTAAAAAACAAACTATCAAAAAAGTTTTTATTTTTTAATTGTTGAAAAAAAATAATCTTAAACTGTGAGTTCTTAGAATTCGCCACCAAAATTCCATTTTTTGATATTATGCAGTACTAGTCTAGATAACAAAGGAGCTATTGTTGTGGCTATATTTTGTGCTGTAATCAGCTTTTACTATTTGTGAACAACCTTCCAACTTGTCAACTGAATCAATGTAATATCCGGCAATTACTTTAGAGTTGCTTTTTGTAGCTTCAGCTTTTAAATAAACAATAGAACGTGAAAATTGGTCTATCAATTTACTAATTGCAGCTCTGTACAACTTAAGTTTATCTACTTCTGATTTTTTTTCTTCGACATCAACGCCACTTGGATATATGAGTTGCAATGCTAATTGAACTGTCTCCTTTGTTATAGTAAAACTACTTCTAATGCATCTTGAATGCATTTACTTACTTCATTAAGAAATTAAATTACGGTATAGTAACTGGTAAAATATTTTTAAGGAAATAGTCTTTGTCTCTTTAAAATTCCATTAAACGTACGCAAATCAATATTGTAGTTGTGGCGTAGTACTAAAAATGCAAGAATTTTTTCATAGCAAAATTGAATTGGATTACACAAATCTTGGTTGTTTACCATTATAATTTCTAAAATTTATTACATCATAACAGCAATGTTTATATGACAAAAAGCGCTTTCATAACCTTCTATTATCTTTTTATAGACGTTAAAGCATAAATAACCTTCACTACTTGGCAACCGTGACGCAATCAATAACATCTTGTATACACTTTGAATTTGACAATTGCTGACCATAGATAAATAAAAGGGTTTTCTGACTGACACAAATATGTCGTCCACAGTTTTCGTTATTTTTACTCAATTTAAAAAAATAATTTAAACTTTTCCATTCAACACGATGAAAATATTTGTATGCTGTTAAGAGTTAAGTGTTCACAGTGATGTTAATAGTAATGTTAGGTGAACATGTTAACAACCTACAAAATCAACATTGCCACGTCTACTAATACAAATGCGATCTCTCGCGCATGCGATTTGTTACTTAAATTTTTGACGGAATAGGCACCATGAGAACAATGTTACTACCTGTTCATTTCTTGTTAGCATAGTTAGTTTTTAGTGAGTTTATTAGTTGGATTGTGGTTGTATGAGAAATGTAACTCTTTTCATATCACACCGTGAATTTTAAAGTTGCAAGACAGTTCAGAGATTGGGTAACAAGATTGGGACTAGTGCTAACTTTACCGTTACCATCTTAACACTATCATTAACTTTCTTTGAGCCCTAAACATAGCTCTTGGTTGTTATAGCGTTTGTTAATGACTATAAGAGCAATAATACAGATTTTAATTTCTATACCAATATGTATATAGATATACTGATGATGAGTCTCATCGAATATACATACAACGCAACTGTCACCTACCATTTAACAATTGCATGGTACTACAATATGTCACAATTGCAACTTATTTTTAAGAAATTGTAACATTTTCTCGGATTTTTCTACTAACCAAGAGAAGATATTTTGCTATTACGGAAACGTTATCAAAATCTATATTGTGACTAAGAGAGCATACAAATCATTACAACATTAACACAGTTCAAACCCGGAAAACGTTCTTATCTTAGTATAGCTGTAAAACTTCCGCTATTACAATTACAAATTGTACTAAAGTTTTAGTGATTGTACTGTATTTTGATATGATATTGATGAATAGTACTGTAAAATGTTTAAAAGTTAAATTTTGCGTTTTTTTTTATTGTTTAGTTTACACAAGATAATCAAATTGATAACCCAGAACGATTAGTCAAATAATGATTTTTTAATAATCGGCTACAGATATCGCGTTTTCGTTGACAAGGTTCTAGGCAGCGCACGCATTAGCCATTTTAAAGCTAACCAAGTGTTTAGGACTTTATATTTGATTAAATTACTCTTTAGGTAGCTCCATTTAACCGAATTTATTTTACATCTAAAAAAATTGTCTGCAGCTAGTTTAGAGATTTTCACTTGGTATAAAAGCATCTTCTTTTAAACATACAATAAGATGTAACACAATTCATAATTAGAGTTTTCTAAACATTACCATGATATTAACAGGCTCGGTTTAGACCGAAATCTAAAAGGATAAATTTTGTGTTTGAATAGAAGTTTGCAATTCTCTTTATGCTTTTCTATCTGTGTTTCCACGTGACGTGGCGTTCTTGGTGATGCTTATAAAAAATATATGTAGACTTCCGGACAACATTAAGGAACCGCCAAATAAACTTGAAATAACTTTTCCAACTTACAAGTTGTTTTCAATATACATTTCACATGTCATAAAATGAAATTTACTAAACACTATTGAAGTAGTTTGCCATGAAACAATTAACAATAGAAAGACATTCTCTGCTAGGAAACGAAAAGTCAATAAAAAGGCGTAGTTGTTTAATCAATAAAGCGTGGTTTTTGTTTCAAAAATCAATAAATTTGGTTACATTAAGTTAATTAAATATGCCTAGACGGCACTGTAAACTAGAAGAAGTATCTCAAATAATTATTCTTTTTAGTGAAAAATATTCACAAAGAGAAGTTGCTGGAATTCTAAATAGCAACAAATTTGTGGTACATAGCGCCGGTTCAGAACGACTAGACAAAAAGACGCGGACAGTGTACTAAAAAAAGCAAAAATTAGCAAAGTTTTATAAAATTTCAGAGTTTAAAAAAGCGGTTTGTCACATTTTTTGAATTAAAAAATGACTTTCGGTTAGCCACTGGAATAAAAATTTTAACCAAAAGAGTAAGTATAAGACTAAAAGAAATCAATGTGCCAGTTAAAAACCAGTAACTGGTCCAATTCTTACAGCTACGCACAAAAGAAATTGTTTAAACGTTTGTTAAAATTATTTAAGTTGGACCGAGGGGCAGTGGAACTCCGTTTTGTTTTCGGACGATTCTAGATTTCTCCTAAACAAAAAGGATTTTAATGACTGTACAGAATTGGTTGTGATACAAAATGCTAACAACAAGAAGATATAGAAACGAGATTATTGTACTCCATGTTCAACCATTTGCCGAAAATTTTGGCAATAAATTCATTTGCATGGAAATATCCAATGTTGTATATAGCTTTTAAAAAGCTTTGATTTTAATCTTATTGAGCCTCTCTAGAATCAAGTGGGTAAAAAAATTAAAAACGCACCAAAACCGGCAGTAACCCTTGATCAGCTAGCTAAAATGCTTGTTTAAGAATGGGAACAGATATCCCAAGAATGAATACGAAATTTAATCTCAAGCATGCCAAGAACAGTAGAAACGTGTATTACTGCAAATGGAAGGCATGCACACTATTAATGTTACTTTTTGTTAGAAATTAGAAGTGAAATTCATGAGAAGAAGAATTTTAGTTTGATTTTTAGCGTTTTTTCTTCAGGTCCGTAAATGTAAAATTTGTTAATTTTAATAGTGGTCTCTTAATTTTGTCCTGAAGTGCATTTTCTCTATTTATATGGGTTTTTAACCAGCAAACACTATGCGTGCAGTAAAAAAAACTGTATAAACGTTAAAGCTAAAGCGTTAAAGGCACTTGGACAAGTAAAAAATAACTATAAGAAGGTTCGTTTCTTGGTAATAGTTATCTCGGATGTTGATCAAATCAATGATCCCTTCTTTAGGAGGATACAAGGAAACAATCACTTCAGCTTACATGCGACGTTTCGTGTTGTTTAACTAATACTTCAGCAAGCTGCTTCTCTGAGCGAGAAAGAAAAAAATTAATGATAAGTAAATAAATAATGTTAATTTATTACACACAACCAACAAATATGTCGTATTTGTTGTAATAAAAACACGAAACGTTGCATGTAAACTGAAGTGATTGGTTTATTGTATCCTCCTAAAGAAGGGATCATTAATTTGATCAACATCCGACATAAAAATAACTATGTTATAAACCATGCAAAATTATACGTTAATTACTAAAAAATAATAAATGTATGTTTTGTGTAATTACGGACAATAACCAAAATTACTTAATTAGTAAATATTAAAGATTTTTTTTGCAGATGTTGGGCGTTATCTTAACTAATAATGCTTTCAAGACTTCAGTTACCAAACAACAATGTAATTTGGTAGTTCATCAACTACAACGAATGATGGTTTACAAAAACCGGGGCATTAATAATAGTTTACATGAAATACAACTATTTGTAAATCAGTTAAGTTATCGCAATACAGCAATATCAGCAGCTGGATTTTTTCCGTTAGATTATACAGCGTTGTACACGTTGGTCATACTTGTTATATCATATTTTCTTGTACTGTTACAGTTTATTTAATAATAAAGTTTGTGCGTGATTAGTATTGGACGTAATTTTATTAGAACATAAAGTAATATGTAATCAATTGAATTAATAATATTAAAAGTTAGTGTATAAATACTCGTTGTGACATTGCTCCAGCAAAAGCTAGTCATGAAAATAATAATTATTCTGTTACTTATATTTACAAATAATAAAATTAGCAAAAGTCAAAGTTTTTGTATAAATATTTTTTTTAGTTGTAAAAAGTTTAAAAACGAATTTTTTTAGTGCCAAACGTACAAAAAATTTATGAAAAATGGTACGTTTTAGATGAGATTGCTTATAGGTTATTTACGAGGTACGTAAATTGGTACAATGCAAAACAATCTTGTGTAACTTATGGCAAGTTCGGAAAACTGGCAATCATTGATACAGACAGAAAACAAAATTTTTTATTAGAAGTGTTGTTACAGTCTGATCTATATGCTCATAATGTATGGATAGGTAATCTAAAATTTAAACAAAAACTATACATGTACTGTGGAGAATTAATTGTTTTAGAATGGAATGAATCTAACAATACTTACAAAGAAAATAAATCAAACAGTACTTGTCCAAGTTTTTTAGGATCAGAAAAACCTAACAATCAAATTTTATTGGTCAATTGTACAGTTCAACAGTTTTATTTATGTCAACAAGGTAAGTAAAATGTTCGATTATTTTGTAATTTAGAAAAGTAAGCGGCACAAATATAAAAATAACGGAATTATTGGTATAGCACGCCACATTTCGACGACGTTAATTCGGCGACGTCTTTTTTATAACAAAACTAAATGGATTTGTTTGTTATCATTTATATACAAATATATATTTATGTATATTTTTGTTTCCATTGCCATTTAATATTGTTATTGTCATACAAATTGAACCCAAACTTTTGAAAATTGTTTGTTGCAATAAATTGACCGTCGTCGAATTGACGTTGCCGAATAGACCGTCACTGAATTGATCATCACCTAAATGACCGTGTCCGCTATTGTGTATTACTAATTTTGATTACTATGAAAACCAGTGATTTTTTTTATTACAGATTTATCCAAAAAAAGTCGTTTCTTTTAAAAATCCGTTTAAAACGATTAAACAAATAGAAATTGTTATAAAAACAAATTCATGTAAGCGTTTGTTATGTTTCAACTTTAATTAAATTAATTGTCACTATTCCTCACTGACTATATAGCGCACACCAAATTTACACATATAAAATAATTTTTACGTGTATGTAGAAAATAAGTAGAAAATGCGTAGAAAATGTAGACTATGTAAATAATAGCGTAAATAGTGTAAAAACGCAATTTTTAAAATTATATCTGCTAACAATTGTTGAATCTAATTTATTTATACTACAAAGTTAACAACAAAATTAAAATAATAATATAACTGTGAGAAAAGTACGTGCAAAAGATGTTACACAAGAATTTGTCTCAAAATCATAACACAAAGATGTTTTGCTTGACCAAAAATTCAACCGTAAAGAGTTGATTCTTTTACACTTAGAAATTTGGATTTTGAAATTAAAAACGAGATTAAAAGTAAATAATCAGTAAATACGCCAGAAAGGTTTGTATCATTAATGATTCTTTACACTTTGCCTTAGATCTTGCCAACCAAAAGTATTAAGACTAAAACCTAAAAATGATAAGTTACACTAAAGGAGAAAAGTCGTTAAAATACAATATTCAATTAAAACAAAACAAAACAACAAAAAAAATGAAATAATACAGGATCAATTCTTATCACATAATTAAAAATGTGCGCATAATAAAAATTTTGTTTAGTATATAAACGTAAACAGTCTTAACTTAAAGTGAATAATATTAGTATGAGTTCAATACTTGTAATTACATACACATTGAACGTAGTCGAAGTCTTTTAAATTAAACCGAAAGATGGTTGTACTACAAAAGTTTTAATAACAACGCAACAAACAAACAATAATAGTATATTGTATACCAAGGTTGAGAAGTGCATGATTATAAGCTAAGCGACAGATATATGTAAGTCGCACAGGCTATAATCATGTTCTCAACCGAGGTTTACATAGAATTTTTTCCACTACTAGAACTATTAAAACTATTTCATTTGTTACTAAATCAAATCAATGATCAAATTTAAATGTTAAGATATGAATTTCAAAATAAAAATTAAGTGAGTGTTTTGTTTTGTGTCACTAGTTTAACATAACCGTAAACAGATAACGTAAGTTTTTATTGTTAAACTTGTTTAAATTGCTTAAAACATTATTACTTTAGGCATTGATTATATCTAAAATATATTTAATGCAACAATATTCACATTTAACTAAGCGCGAACTTCAAATAATTTACATTTTTAAAATCAAACTAATTTATTAATTGAACATTTTGAAAATTTAAATTAGCATTAAATAAAATCTCTTGCTCTTGGTAGACAGTTTCATAAACTTTTTTTGATTGAAATTGTTATAGTAATATCAATGTAAATTATTTACCTACGCTTAAAAAAATATACTTACAACTTCACAACCTACTATTATACGTAATAATGAAAGCATATAAAACTATTAGTGGAAAATAGTACATTGAGATCAACATTATTCTCAAATTGCGTGACCCTGTAGTATAGGTAAAGCAATAAATATCCATTAAAAACGTCAACAAACAGGTCACGTGGCTTGCGAATAATCTCGATCACCCGTTATATTATATGCCAAGATTGAGAAGTGTATGATTATAACCATTATAACCGATATATAAGCGATAAAGAGTCGAGGAATATTAGTCGCATAGGTTATAACAAACTTCCCAACCGTGTATAAATAAAATTTTTTCCACTATTGATAGTAGTTTACGTAACAAGAGTCGAAAGTAAGAAATAGCATAACGAACGTTAATGCGACGCGAGGCCGCACGGCCGAGCGTTGCATGTGAGCGATGTGAGTGAGTTATGCTATGATTCTTTCGACGAGAGTAATGTACATTATTTTTTGTGTTGCCTTTCATAAAATTACATTCTTTTTTAAAAAATTAAAAAAAATCAACAGAAATATAATGTTGGTATTACATTTATTACTAAATCTGTCAGATTTGACATTAACTTTAACATCGTTTTTCTTCAATTTTAACTGAATTTCAAGATTTTTAAAATGATTTTTCCACCTGTCGCATACTCGTTCTAATATATTAATTGACTTTGAACACTTAATTTTATGTGGATTCCTAGTTTTCATTTTGCCACCCTAGAGCTTTTTTCGTTCATTACGTAACTACACTAACGAACGAATATTGACGTTTGCGATGTTGGCAACACAAAAACATATTTAAAACTTTCTACCCGTTACCAAATCAAATTTAAAATTTAAGATATTAATTTCAACTTAAAAATCAAGCCAGTGAATCTGACAGTAGTCATTAGTTTAATGGAATTAATTTTGACGTAATTCTTAATTGTGATTTATAACACAAAAATAAATTGATAACATAAATTATTTTTAGTAAAGTTACTAAAATTGTTTAAAAACATTATTACTTTAAGCATTGATTATATCTAAAATATAGTTATTTCAGTAAGATTCACAATTATTTAGGCGCAAACTCCAAATAACTTACATTTTTAAATTTAAATTAAATTGTTTAATGAACGATTTAAATTTTTAAAATAGCATTAAATAAAAACTCTTGCCCTTGGTAGATAGTTTTGTACACTCTTCATTTTATAGAATTCTCAGGAAGTGTAAATATGTTCATTATTAACCAGTGGTTAATAATGAAATATTATTTACCTGCACTTAAAAAAGTGCTGTTTCACAACCACAACCATAAACATCAGGTCTTAATGGTAACAATGACTTGGTAGATCGGGGACCCAAGAAAGTGTCTTAAAAGCGACCGACATGGTTGAAGAACAAGCTGGTACAAATGCCGAAGAATCCGATTTGAAAACGATGTTTAATGAAGAATTAACAAAAGTCCAACTTTTACACATAATTATACAAGAACACTTGGAGTTAAATTTATTGAATGAAAAAATCCGTTATTCCATAGCGAAACAAGAATTAACTTTTACGTAAAGTTTCTCAAAAGCATTGCGCCCCCCAGCACACCACTTAACTTGTCTCGTGGTACTTCCACATTTTATTGAGTATCCTTCAGTACTTTTGTTTGCGCTATTTAACATTATGACGTTCTACTTCACATTAAGGATCCCCAAGAAACCAAGTAGATAGAAAAACGAGAAAATTAGAAAGCATGATGCAATTAAACGTAAGAAAAAAATGCGCATCAGAAAAGTGCACATTAATATCTGTAGACTCGACAGATATAGTGCTTAATCTAAATCACTTCAAAATAAATGGAGCATACTTGGAATTAAAAGAATATTAAATAACAACTTAAATTAATTACTGAAACGAAACGTTTATGATCACCTAAAATAACAAATTAAAATACGCATTTAGTAATAAATAAATTAGCTTATAGCAACTAAGAAAATGAAATTTTAAGTACATTGGCAAGTATCTATAAAAAAAATTCAAAATTACGTCAAACAACTGTCTAAATTCCATACTAACAATTGCTAAATGAAAGAAAAACAAAAGCAAATAAACGTTGTAGCCTAAAACAAGCGTAAATACTGCGGAAAGTCCCGTTTGAACGCGACTGTTTAAACGCTACTGTTTGAACCCAATACCTTTAAACCAGGGGTTTCCAACTTATGAGTGACCGAAGGCCGCCATTAGATTCATGGAGTAAATAGGGGGCCGCATTCGCACAGGTATATATTTATATAGCTACTATTAATGAAAGCCGCGGGTCGCGTGTTGGAAATCCCTGCTTTAAACGCAAAGGCGTTTGAACGCTAAGACTTTTGAACGCGAGACCTTTAAACGCAAAGACGTTGGAACACAGAGACATTTGACGCAGGAACGTTTAAACACAAATGCCAATTAAAATGTTTTAAAATTCAAAATAAAGACTAACAAAATTTTTAAAAAGGAAATAAAGAAATTCAATTGAAAAAATTAAAAATGCCTTCAATTATAATAAGTTTTTTAAATAAAAATATTAAAGTTTAGTTCAGAAAAACCTAAAATCAATATTGAAGAAAAAAAAACATAGAATCAGTTTCATCCAGTAAAATAGTTTTTATAGAAAAAGTAAAAAAGAAAAAAGCTATAGACTCCAATTTCTTATAGGTTAATTTAAATTTAGTTTATAAAACCTATAAGAGAGTGAATAAATTTTTTAATAACAGTAAATGACAAGATATTTTATTTACTAGAATATTGAAAGAAGAATGTGAACACAACAGAGTTCATCGATTCTATTTTTTTTTGACAAATTGCACAAAATGTGTTTGAAAAAATCTTAAAATAAACGGTAAGGAAAAATTGTGAAAATGCGAGTTTTTGGTAAAAAAAAATAATAAAAAGAGATTAACAAAAACAATTTTAAAAATATAGTTTCAAAAAGATTTTGGTAAAAAAATGGAATGGAAATTGATGTCTTCAATAAAACTAAACGGTCAAAATAAAAATTATTAATTAAAAAGAGGGATGTAAAATGTATGTCAATGGTGTAATCGAACTTAGAAACTTCGATTACAACGTTGTCACGGTTCAAACCCGTCAGTTTGTTTTGCTTCATTTTTAATGTAAGTTTAAATGTTTGGTTTTCTTCATAACCAACTTTTTTACCAAAATCTTTAAAACACTTTTCTTTTTTTGTTAAATTTTTTTTTACAATTAGGTACGTTATTTTTGATTTCTTTGTTTTTGCTTCTTGTAAAATGTTCATCATCAAAGGGCAATGCAACATAGTTGAACTTGACCGATATATGTAAATAACGTATTGAATTTTATTAAGTAGTGTTATACAAGTGAGAGCAACGTGTAACGTTGATTTAATAAAGTCGTTATAATATCTTTAACTAAATCTAAAACCTCTAGCGTATTTACAAACAAAACTGTGATTTTTTACATAGTGCCGAAACCAGGGAGGTTTTAGATAAGAAATTAGCAAATCGATTATAACAAATTGGAGTGGAAGGAAGAATGTTAGGTTAGCGAAGTGGCATCAAATTCAGTGCAAAGTAATTGCGGTTCCGATGATTCAAATGACGACTATGAAATTAAGAAACTGTTTTTTTTAATTGGAAGTTGAATCGGTTGCAAATGCACAAGTAGTAGTAAAAATGAAAATAAAAGAAATAACTTCAGTATTAATAAGAATACATTTAGAAATAATTATCAAGAAAATCCGTGTACCACTGCTGGTTTATACCACGCAGCACATTACGTTTTATTGACGTCAAAATTACGTAGGAAACGTCATTAAGACGTGTGCTGCCTGAGATATGCGAGCGCTTGCAAAAATTGTTTGTTTTGCAAATCAGAAACGCATGAAACTATAAACTGCGATGGCATATTAACAATTGAGGAACGAAAGCGAATTTTAAAACTATATAAACGTTATCATTGTACTAAAATAAATCACAATTCGCGTTATTGTAAAACAAACTGAATAAAATGTTTAAAATGTAAAAGTTAGCATGTTACCAGCATGTGCAAATCTAACTTTAGTAGTTTGAATAAAGCCAATAACATTTCTATTTTGCATTTTGGAATGAATGCCATTGAAGTGCCAGAAATATGTATTGATACTTTAGGAATTCCAGTTCTTGATGATCCACAATTAGCAGGTCTTCTCTTAGCGGATAACATGACTCTGAGTCAACCAGTTGATGGGATCAATCTTTTAATTGAAGCTGATAATTACTGGAAAGATGTTCATGGAGAAAACAAACGTATTTCAGACGGTTTAACTGCAATAAGCACTAACTTAGGATGGACGCTACATGGAAAATGCGATTCTTTGTATAACAACTTTAACTGCATTTTAGCTACTGTTCTTTATATCCAAGAAACCACAACATAAATGTCTTTAAAGAAATTTTGAGATTTAGCGTTGTTGGGGATAGTTAACAACGAGGAAATAATTAGCCAATTGAATACCAAAGAATTTATAAAAAATAAAATTTGTTACAATAATAGGCGATACGAAACTTATCTACCATGGAACGATTTGCACCTAAATTTAGATGATAACTACATAACGGCGTTAACTCGTATTAAAATTTTAACGCGTCGGTTAACTAAAACTAATCAATTAAAAGAATATGATAACGCAATACGTGAATACCTAAAAAATGATTTCGCCGAGGTTTCTCCTAAGTGAACATTTCCGAAAAAACTTTATTTTATGCCTCATAAACCCGTTTACCGAACTGACAAGTTGACGAGGCGAGTAACAGTGGTATTTGACGCCTCCTCACATAGACACGGATTTCCTTCGTTAAACGAACTTTTGGAACTAGGCGAAAATTTAGTTTTGTTGCTACGCGAGATTTGTTAAATTTTAGAATTGGGGAGATTGGATTAGCTGCCGACATTAAAAAGTTGTTCTTAAAAATAAGGCTAGTAAAAGAAGAACGTGATAGCCATATTTTTCTGTGGTATGAAAAACCTATTAATTCATATTTTAACTTACCTAAAATAATTAAATACCGCATGAGAAAAGTAACTTTTGGAATAACTAGCAGTACCATTCATATTAGCAGCAACCTTGAGAAAACATTTTTCTCAACAGCCTTCAGAACAAAGTTATGTGAGAAATTGAAAAAATCGTTTTATGTTGACGATCTTGTAGTCGCTGTTAATACAATTGAAAAAGAAAAATCAATTTTTGTAAATGCAACAAAATTAACGAGTCTGGCAAAATTAAATTTAAGAAAATGGTGTACAAATGAAGCGTTTTGAAGTGATTGTTTTGTAAACACTATAGTAGTAATGTAAAAGTGCTCGGTATAAAATGCGATACTGATTCGGACAATATCGGTATTGATTTAAATAACGTGCTGAATGACGACAACTTTGAGCGTGTGACTAAGTGATTGGTTTTGAAAACAGTATTGAAAATATTTGACTCTCTGGGTGTACTAAGGCCATTTGTAATTAAAGCACAAAATTTATGGAAGTTAAAGCTGGATCGGGACGGTGACGAGTGGTTAAATTGGTGTTTAGACGTATCCAAGTTAAACAAATTTGTTGTTTCAAGAAGTGTAGTAGAAAACCAAGCCACTAAATTAGAATTGCATATTTTTGTTGACGCAAGTCCGCACGGGTATGGTGCTGTCGCGTATGTAACGCAAATTGGTGAGATTAAAAACAGTAACATTATTATGGCAAAATCTCGTGTTTCTCCTATAAATAAAATTGGTAAACAAATACTTACTTTGCCAAACTTAGAACTAACTGCGGCGTTGTGTGGTGCGCGATTACAAAGTTATTTATTACATAATTGCAATGTAAGTTTTAACAATATTGTGCTATGGGCAGATTCTAAGATAGCGTTATACTGGATATGAAGAGAAGTTAAAATATGGAAACCCTACGTAACAAGTAGGTTTTAATTAAGTTTATAACTAAAGGAATTTAGAGATATTGTTCAAATTAAAGAATATCCAGCCGATTTATTAACAACAGAAATAACCGCAAATCAACTTCTTGATTCAAATGTATGAAACCATGGACCTGAATGGTTCAATCATAACTTAAAAGATTGGCCAAACGACCGCTACAACGACGTCGAAAAATTATTACGCATTATCGCATACGCAAAAAGATTTTTATGTAACTTACAATGTCCTAACGAAAAGTTAGCTGGTCACATTTCCGTTCAAGAGTTAAAAGTGCAATAAAAAACTGTGTCACTTACAAGCGCTTAAAAGGAAAAGCAGTCAACGAATGTTACGCTCCACTAGCTAGAAAGAGGTTAGCGTCAGCTAATCCGTTTAAAACAACGGGAGTGGACTTTGCTGGACCGCTGCATATTCAACAGTCCGATAGAAACAAGTCCAAAGTTTACATAGTCACTCGAACAGTTCACTTAGAGTTGGTTCCAAATATTACAACAGAAAGTTATTTCAACGGCTTGCGGAGATTTATAGACAGAAGAGGAGTTTCTGGTTTTATGTATTCCGACAACGCAACGACGTTTAAGAGATCGGCATTAGAAATAAAATTATTTAACATGTTGAAGAATTCAAAAACTTGCTCAGCAATACCGGATTTAATGGCGTTTCATAGCGGAAAGAGCACCGTGGTGGGGCGGTTGGTGGAAACGTCTTATCAAAACAGTTTAAAATTTTTTAAAAATAACAATACATCGTAGTTTACTAAATTTAGAAAAACTTTAAACGGTCTTAATAGAAGTAGAATCTACAGTTAGTTCGAGATCACTAACGTACAACGATGATGATGTTCATAACTTGCTTATCTTATCTCAATCGCATTTTTTAATCGGTCATACCGGAACAAGTGTACATTTAATAACACTATTAAACGAACCAAAATTGTTCACTTATAGAAATTGCGAACAAAGTTAATATACAAATTTTGGAAAATTTGGTGTTCGTATTATCTTCAACAACCAAGACTTGCTCATCATTTAAGTCAATATAAGTCATTTAATTTTAACAAAGGAGATATTATCTTACTTCACGATGATCGCCAAACCAGATTACTTTGGAAATTAGTAAGGATATCAGAAACGTTTCCAGGTAGAGCCGGCAAGGTAAGAGCGTGCGAAGTGGTCGACCAAACTGGAGCTCGATATAGAAGCCAAATTAAGTTGCTGCACCTATTGGAAATTCCAACTTCGGCCGGGGAGGATGTAAAATTTTAACAAGTTATTATCAAAGGTCAATGCACATAGTCCAACTTGACTGATATATGTAAATAATGTATTGTATTTTGTTAAGTTGAGTTATAAAAGTAAAAAAGGAGTGTAACGTTGATTTAATAAAGTCGTTAGAAAATCTTTAACTAAATCTAATGCCTCGAGCGTATTAACAAACAAACATGTAATTTTTTACACTTCTCTAAAATATCAATTTTTAACGTAAAATTTTTAAGGTTTAATTTTGTTTAGTAAATCAGTTTTATTTCAAATTTTAATTTAAAACAAAAACTACATTTTGTATTTTACAACTTTTTACACCTTTTGTTTTTTTAATACATTAAATTCTTTTTACAAAGAATAGATGGTTTTCGTTTTTTATCTTCAGTTTGAACAAGTTATTTTATTAATACGTCACATTGCTATCAATGCGTTATCAAAATCTTCAAACCAATAAAACGACTTCGTGATTGTATTAGTTTTTTAATTGTAATTAAAGGTGTTTGTTCACGTCGTTAGTTTAATTTTTTTGCTAAAATCTTTTATTCAATGTATATATAGTACCTGCTGATAACAGAGACAAATCTAACACGATAGGTTGTAAATTTAGTGTACACAAAATCTTGATTTTATTTAAATTTACTTTTGACAGCTTTTGCATTTGTGCTTGAATTGTTGTATCATCAAAAAATTGTACAAACATGCGGATTTCTAAAAATAGCATTAAACTAAAATGTACAAAAAAATGTAAAAATGAAAATATACTTTTGTTGTTTATCTTAGATTTTTAGGACTTTGTGCAATCAACTAATAAAATGGTTTTAGTTTTATTTGATTAATTAATTAAAAATAAATTAATTATTTAAAAAAGTAATAACATTTTTTTAACGCTTAGAAAAATATGTACTTACATGTTTTTTACTTAAACAACGTTTAAACGCAACAGGTATTGTTTTATGTATCTTTTCCTTAGCTAAATTTTATTGAAAAAAGTTTTTGTAAAATAATTATTTATACATTTTTAGAAGCAGAAAAACGTATTGAGAGCTTGAATTGGATACAAGTAGAAAAACGTAGTTTTGCTGTAGTTGACGATAAGGTATATTAAGAAGTAATACTTAGAATAAACACTGTTGATTGAATATTATTTTTAGGTAACGTGGAAAGAAGCTGCAAATAGTTGTGTTCATAAATACAACGCATATTTAGCTAACTTTCAAAATACATCCCAAATAGAATTTTTCTTTACGAAAGGAAGTCTTAAACAAATAGGTTAGTATTGCGGTTTTATTTTCTGTTACTTCCTATAAAATTACTTTTAAGATGCATGGGTTGGAGCTTATTATAACTACAATCACTGGCGTTATTTAAGTACAGGCAAAGCGGATAACAAAAATCTTTTTATTCGTGATGATGTTATAATTAAAAAAAAAAGAATGGATACAAATTGTTTAGCATTAAGAACTGATCAAACATTGCTTCCAGCAAAATGCACTTTAAAGAAAGGATATATTTGTGCTAAAGGTAAGATTCAATGTTTTATTTTGCTTATTTGGTATCTCGTTTTAATTGTAATTTTAATACTTCTACTAAGCACGATGATTATTAAATAGCCAGCGTAAACTTCAAAGTAAATGAGTTTTTGTAGGGTGTCTACAGTTATTGAATAAACTTATCGTGTTTTGTAATTTATATTGTTTTATGAGAGTACTTACTGTTGAGTTACTTTTTTTTTATGCTTTTATTTTATTAGCATCATGAAAGGGAACACGATTAACACTATACTTGGAAATTTAGTTTTATGAGTGTAATTGTGCATTATCAGGCAGTCTCTTGAACTATAGCAACAATTCCATTAGAATGAAGCTGAGCATTTGCTTTTGGTTTTATTTATGCGGTCTTGTTAAGTTGGCAGGCTCGAAGAATTATTCGGGTTTTTGTCAATTGATTTCTAAAAGAATCATTTGATATGGTTGTTTTACTATGGCAAATGTGAAATTTACTGTTGAATGGATATGTATGACTACAAACTAAATCCATCGCAATTATATTTTTAGATATTCCTGAAAAAAAATTATACAGCAACAGTGTTTGCTATATCATCTTTGTAAATAAAAATAATTGGTTAGATGCTCAAAAAGTTTGTCAAAGAGGTCATAGTTGGCTCGTAGAATTAACTACAAATAAAAAAGTAGCTGATGTGCTAAGTATTTTGAACAATTTGCCAATTGGTAAATAGTCAATGTTTACGTTAAACATAAAAGATTTAATGTTAGTAATTTAATTTTAGCAAAGCGGTTTTTTTGGATAGGAAGCAAATTTTCAAAAACAGATAAATGGACGTGGACTCACAACAAAACACATGTGCAATTAAAAAACGTTGAAATGTTAGAAAATCAAGAAACTAATCTTTGTTTAAGTATAGACAGACAATCTGAATATCCACACATATATTCTACTTTATGCTCTAACGAACAATACTTTGTATGCGAAAAAGGTAAGTAAGTACTACAGATATCTAGTTTAGATAATTAAATCAAAAATTTATACAAACAATTTTTTTGGAATTCTATAATTTGCTTGGTTGTTAATCTCTTGTCTTTTCCATACATATAAAATTGGTGTTGAGTTTTTAATAAAAACGCTGTTGATTAGTTAAATTTTTATATATTTGTAGCTAAAATAGTTTTGGATTTCGGATGTAACGTATTCTGCTTTTATTCTTCATGTTAACGTAATTGCAACTGTTTGTTAATTAATACTAATTTTTCTTGTGTTATTAATTTTATTGTCACTTTATAAAACTATTGCAACAAGTACTTTTTTTAATAAATTTTATTATTATTACTAACAAAGTGACATAATCAGCTCTAAAATAAGTAATTCGATTTCTAAGACTATTATTTTTTAGAAAATATAACTGAATCCGAATGCACGAAACTATCGTCCACTTTTGCAGTTGATTTTGATGCTTCTAACCACAGCACAGGTAAATAAATATCATTGTACTTACATTGTTTTTTAAAATTTATTAATCAAAACACTTAAAAAAAACAATTTAAAACAACTATTTACTAATTAAATACACATATATTGCATGATGTTTTACAGATAAAAGTAACGATGAAAGCTCTTCGATTACAACGTAAATGAAAAGTAAATAATCTAATAAAAAATTGTGAACAAAATTCAATATAAATGTTAATACGTGTTAACAACATACAATAGTAAATAATATTATTAGGTAAAAAAACATCGTTGTTAGCATCAGAGCTGGCAACGCTAGCTAAATATTGATAGCAAACTATTAATGAACTTAGAACAACGACGTTTAGCAAGATCTACGTTTTTAGCGTACATAGTAATAATAATAATAATTATAATCAATTTTCCATTTTACAAGATGGATTAACTAAGTAATTGGTTTAATACTACAATACTTAATGATTGCTAAATGCTTAAAATTATGCAATGGTAAAGTTCAAATTTAGTACATAAAAATGTATATCGAAAAAATTAGATCTGTATCATGATTGTGTTACGAGGATTATTGGCGACTAACTTAGCTAAATTGGTAAGCGGATCGCAGATCTCGATGTGCTAATTATAACGTAAGATTAAAAAGTCGCTAAAACCGTTAAAAACTTCCATTCTTAGAAGACATCGTTTAAATCTATCCAACACTGAAATAGAACAAATGACAAAACACTGGTTATAACAACAAATATATATTTATTTTTAACAACGAGAGAAAATAAGATTAAAAAACGTAAGTAAGGCAGAATTACATATATAGTAACAAAAAATAGTTCTATAAATATCACAGTTAAAGTGTTGATACAAGTCCTGGAGGATAGTCAACACTTCACACATACAGTTATCGTAGTACAGTATAACAAAATCAATATGTACTCTCAGAGTTAAACCTCGATCAAATGCAAAACTAGTGAATTCGCAATCCAAAACAAATCGCATTTAGCGTAAATTTAAATTATACAAACAAAAATCTGCGTCTTCCGGGCTTGGACCGTGTCATTCTTGTAACCGAAGTTGCCAACGTTTCATCCACTTTTGTAAGGCGGTTTCAAACAAGCAACCAAAATTTAACTAACTAAACTTGTAAACCAAGCCAGATTCTAAACTTTAAACAGGGGGAAAAATAAACAATAAACTTGAACAAGGAAACGACAATCTAACAAAGAACCACTACAGAGTTAAGTAATCAATTTGTGAACCAAGCCAGATTCTAAACGCAACTTCTATTGTTTTTTTAAGTTCATCGTTTTCTTTCTTACCTTTTGAGGGTTTAGAATCTGGCTTGGCTTACAAGTTGATTGCCCAACTTTTAAAAGGTTCTTATTTAGATTTCGGTAGCTTGTTTGAGTTCTTCGATTTCTTTTACGATCTGATGAAGTCCTTTACGAAAGTAGGCGAAACGTTGGAAACTTCGGGTACAACAATGACTTGGTCCAAACCCGGAAGACGTTCTCATCTTAGTATATATCTAAGTTGTACGTATTTTACGTTCGACAACTACATTAAGTAATAGCAAAAAAAGGTACTCACAATTTATCCAAGGCATACGAATAATGTGCATGCTTCAATCATCTCCTAAAAACGCTAAGAAAAATCATCATCAGTAGTAAGTAATTACTATTCTTTGTAAGATCCAAACTATTGGATAGTTTCTTCCTAGACTGATACATTTTTAGTTACTTCCCATCTTTTATCTCCTGACAATTCTTTTGTAAAGTTTTTGTACCAGTCTAAAATTATTTTTACACTGTTCTGTAGTGCAGTTGAAACTGCTTTAGAGTGGTGTAAGGTTATTTGTAAGACTTTAAAGACATTTGCCTTATAGGATGTATTCTCTTACCAAACAATCTTTACGTTTTTGGTGCAAGATACTTTATGAGATAAAGGTTTTTTAATGCTAATGAATATGTATTTACGTGGCTTCTACAAACTCTAACTTCTCCTTACTGATTAATTACTTTCACAACAATTCTGTAAACGTTCTTTTACAGTTGCCGAAACGAAGAGATTTTTCTTTATTCAGTTTACAATGTTTCAGTCAATTAAGCTAGCAGAATATGAGACGGCTGTGGATTGTTTTATTGTAAAAAAAATAATAGCATCTTTCTAAAAATACATATTTCTGCAAAGATCTAATGGAATTATCTATATTACATTAAAAAAGTCATTCTGGAGGAAATGCAAGTATCTCTCAGAATTAAGATTTTCTCGGAAGAAAAATAGTTCAATGATATGATTATTAAAGATTCCATGCCAGACATTCGTTTTGAATGAGTATTTGTTGCGTACCATTTGACGAAAATGTAGATTCGTTGCAGAAAAGCAAATGTTTAATACATGATCTGTCCTCTTCTATTTGTGCTTGAATCTAAAAGCAAATATATTACTAAGCATCTAAATTATAATTTTTGGCTTGTAAGGTTTGAAATTATTTGTTTTCAAAGTTCTTCTGACCGTTGTGCTGGATACTGGGTTCAGTTGGGCGATTTCTCAAAGAGGAGTTCATGGAGTTTCGACAACAGTCTGCATTACCTGAAACTGATGTTCTTCAACATTAACCCAAGGATTATGAGATACTTTAAATTTATTATAAACACTACATGAACTTTCAAACTTCTCTGCCGTCTCATGTTCGCCCTACTTAATTGACTAAATCATGTAAACTGAATAAAGAGAACTCTTCTTACTTAGACAATTTGTAACGTTCTTAAAATACGTTATATTAAATTAAATTAATTTTCAAAAAGGGAAATAATATGGCATTGAGTAAAAGGAATTTCCCAAGATTGATTTCTTATTTAAAACGATAACACATGTTTAGAGGCCGAAAGCCGTTGATAAGTAAAGGTTGTGTTATAACAACTTTAACGAAATATTTCTAACAAATTATTGCCAAATTACACATTTAAACCTACTTATTTCGTAGGGTAAGTGCCTTAAATGTTATAGATTAATCCTCATTGTTATTCCTTTAGTTTTATGCGGCTTTAATTTCTAATAGAAATTAATAAGATACCAGTTATCAGTATCGTGTCGATTGTAACAATCTAATTATCCCTGACACGTCTAATAAACGCAGCGTTGATCATTCGAGGATAATAAGGATAACAAGGATAACACCATACTAAATCGTTAACATCATCACAAAATATTAATAAATAAAAATTATACCGGCCAAGTTCGTAGCGTGCCACCATTTCGTCATTATCATTTCATTTAATGGTATATTATCCACAAGCTTGACCAGGGTAAGTAATTGGATGAATGTTGTGCGAATGCTGCACGAGAGGGGTTATTTTACCCGTGGTTAAGTTTGATTATTTTTTTGTTTTAAGTTTTATATTCTGGCTGTGGTGCATACTACGTTCCAAAGCTAACGTAAATTAAATTGAATAACTTTATGGTCAAGTAGACCTAAATTTTTTTGTGAATTTCACTGGCGCCCAATATTTAATAAATATATAAAAAAAAACGAACAAATCTTTATACCACCACCCACAACCGCTTACCGCGTAAGAGCTGCCGATAGCCGCTTGAGGTCGTCGTTATCCTTAGGTGTGACAAATTGTAAAAGAACATTTACAGGATTTTTGTTAAAGTAATTTATCAGCAAACATAAATTAGAGTTTTTAGAAGCCACGCAAATAGATTAAATTTTCATGTAAAGATTAATAGTAAAGTTAAAGAAAAGAAATGTTTTTTGGTCTTGAGGTTGTTCGGTAAGCTAAGACTGCTTTCTTAATTTAGGAAACATTGCAGTTTTTTAATTATACAATTTCGAAAAACGCAATTTTCTAGCTAAGTGAAAATCACTCGGCATATCTAATAGAAACTGAATAGGTATTCAAACAAGTACAAATTATTGCCGTAAAAAGTTTTCTAAAAAAATCAAAAATTAAAAAAAAATTCATTTGATGCCGACTTTTTGGCCAGCACTGTACATAGAAAACAATAAAATTTTCTTAACAACTATTGAGACAAATTTCAGAATTGTTTTATGTTACCTATGATGTCAGATTAATTTATTGTAATTAAAAGAATTGTTCTCAAAATAAAACTCGCGTAAACGTAAATTTTAATAATTTGAACATGGATCTGCATACATGAATTAGTTCAGTGCAATGTTGTTATGAATGCGGTAAAAATTAAACTGCTGGGTTACGAAATTTCGTACAAAAATTGATTTCAAAACACGGCCGCGTCTAAGTTGTAGAAGTTCTTTAAGAAAATTAAAACGTAGCCAATACTAATCTGCTAGCAATCAGTAGTGTGAATGTAATATCAAAACAATTACAGATGCCATACACCACGATTTGGAAAATTTATTGGTAAATAATACCTGTAAATGTTAATGCAATTCCATAGTTGCAAAACGAGCACATAGAAATTGAAAACACGATTTTTATGCATGTTGAAAGTTAAAGAATTATTAACTTCAGTTTTTTAAGATTGTGTTACAAGCAGACATTTTGCATATTTATGGCTACCAAGATTCTCTAACCTTAACCCAAGAAAATACTGGTTTTAAAAAATTTGGTGTTTGCATACAATTTGAAAAGACGGTTGGTTATTTTACAATAACCAAATGGAGGCTATAGTAATCTCAAAAGTAGATGAATGCCACGTGACTTCAAATATATGACGTCAGAATAAGTAATGTTGCCAGTTCTTATGTTGACATTTTATTGAGATTAATTTAAAATTGGTTATGTTTTACATTTCTTTTAAATAATTTTAAAAGCGGTTTGTTCTATTAAAAAATACACAAATTTATATTTGTAAGATTGGCAGAATTAATATTTCAATCATCCGATTTGATTTGTTTAATTAACCGAGTGGCTTTCGACTTTGCATTATAAGGGTGAAATTGTTTTTACTTTTGATTAAATCAATATCAAATATCAATTTAGTTGATGTTACAATTATTCGAGTTGATTGTAGAATGGTTTTTATCTGAATTATCCCGACAGTAGTTATTTCATCGTTGTAAAATAATATTTATCATTGAACAACCAACAAAAGAAGAAGCTACATATATTTTGTGAATAATATGAACAATCAGTACTAACTACTAGCCGTTTTGGAACACGAATTCAATAAATTGTTTGATGAACCAGTCGTCTGACAAATAAATTGCATTTATTTGAATTATTCCAACACTTCGATGTTTTTTATATAATCTTTTTTTTTGTTACATTACTACATAGGTATGAAGTATAATTTTTGGAACTAAAAAACAAAACATTTTAATGCAATAGTTATTTCTTCTAGCAGCGACTATTTATTAAATTAACAAACAATGTTTGCACCTTGTTTCTGTTTCTTACTCTCAAGTCACCAGGTTGTCCTGCAATAACTTTGACCCAGACATGATCGTATAAACTTATTAAACCTTTTTTTTTTTAAGAAATACTAGATGAAAAAGAGAACAATGCTACTGAAGACACAGAGAACATTGTTAATGCCAATTTATTTATAACGAAAATAATAAAAACAGGAAACTAACATTAACAATTATTTTACATGCTACATTGAAAAACAAATGTGCATATTTTTTTAACAAAAAATTTGAATGGTAGACAATTAAATAGGGCATCATTAATTTATATATTTTTTTAATTAGTCAGAGTCACTATCATCATTTAAATTAATAATCAGCGGCGCCACATCCCCGTCGTCGAAAGCTACTTCTCTCTTCCACCAATCTTCTATTATTTGTTCGCAATGTCGAACAGAATTTGCCCATGCATCTTCTGGCACCGCCATTAAAGCTTCTTTCCACATATTTAAGCAGCTTTTAACTGATTTTCCATCCCTCCCTACATGTTTATTATAATAAGTTTTTGTAATTCCCCATATAAGTTCAATTGGATTGAATATACAGTGATAGGGAGGGAAACGAAGTACCTTATGGTTATATTTTTCAGCCAATTGATCGGCTGCATACATTTTTTCAGGTTTATTCCTATGAATCAAAATTTTAGTTTATTCATTTACAGAAAAATATTAATTTATCTTTCAACAATGTGTAGTAACTCCTTCTTTAAGCAATTGATTTCAAATGAAACATTTTGTTCTTTTAACCATTTCTGGATATCTTCTTTTTTCCATCCACTATTTGGAGTCTTCGTAACCGGAGTACTGTGGTACGGAGCATTGTCCATTATAATTGCAGAAGGTTTAGTTAAATTTTTCAGTAATTTATTCTCAAACCAATTCAAAAAATTTGCTTGATTCATTTCCCCGTGGTAATCTGAGTTTTTGGTCGAGGAACTAAACACCAAGTCTGCACCAGAAATAAATCCATTCTTATTACCGGCATGAAGTACAATATATCTGTTTTTAACAAATTTTAATAATAGGCATTATAAGAGTTTTATCTAAATTACCTTTTGCCATCGACTTTGGTAGTTTTTACAGTTTTTAAATCGTCATCCTGCCAAGAACGACCCACTGTACCATTCTGAAAAATCCAGGTTTCATCCAAATAAACAAATTCATAAGTTTTTGCTTTTTGAATTCTTAAATACTCTTTTAAGAATCGAATGCGTTTGATTACAATGTTTGGTAATTCCATTAAACCTCGTCTAGGATTATCTTTTTGGTACTTAAATCCTATGTTTTTGAGAACAGTATTTAATGATGTTTCACATCCTTTAAAAAGTTCGTCAGCAACAAGTTTCTGTCTCAATAATTGAACTGTTACAGGTTCATCTAAGTTAATTAAAATTGTTAAATTGAATTTTTACTAATTTTACAAGTTACTATTTTCATACATTCTATAAATTGTGCTTCGAATAGCAACCTTGGCAAAATTATCAATGTTTGTTACTGGCCTTGAAAGTTTTCGTTTCAATTGAGAAGTACTCGGGATACTTTCATCGTTAACTTTCTGGGATGCTCGGTTTACGGTGAAAATACTTATCTTTAAGGCAACTGCTACACGCTGTAATAAAATTTAAAAAGTAATTTTGTTCTTAATTGTAATTAGTTAAACATACCTCTCGAACATTATTCAAAGATAAAAACGGTCCACCTGCATCACGTTCTTGCTCGAAAAATTCAATAAACGAAACTACCAACTCATAACCACGTTTTCCTAATTCCGTACCAGGCATATTAATAAAATAAACTCGCAAAATAAGTAATCAAGACAATTGTTCTGAAAAGAACAGTTTTAATATAAATAAGAAACCAAAACGAATTTAACCTAACTTGACAATAATAAGTACGCGAAAAAGTGACAACACCGTGTTGTAATACCAACCTCTTTCTTAAAATTCATGCGAAAATAAACACAATCTTAAACTGTTTAGTGTGGTATGATTTTGACGTCATATGTCACGTGGCATTCATCTACTTTTGAGATTACTATATATGGGCATTGCGGTAACCAGTGTTTGACGTCAGAAATCCCATTGTCTAAGCAACAAGATTCTATTTACTTTTTGTTATTAATTTGATTTGTTAAAGTAGTATATTAAGATCAGTAAAAGCTTTTTACCGGTCGAAGACAATGTTTTCTCAATATTGCCTGAGATCGGTAGAGCCTTATTTAATGTTCGTGATGCTTATGCTATTTTTTGCACGATAGAAACATTTTTTTCTTAATTTTAGTACATTATCTGAATAAATGTCAGTGACGTTTTTGTTTCTAGATTTTTTATTTTTTGTTCAAACTAGTTGACTTTTAAAGCACTACACGCACAGCTGGGCAAGTTACTTTGTAAAAGTAGTTAACTACTAACTAAAGTTACTACTTTTTAAAAGTAGTGTAAGTTACTAACTACTAACTACCGTAAATCGAAAAGTAGTTAGGTTACTAACTACTCAACAGTTGTATTCTAAAATATAAGTTTTTTTTTCAACTACTTGTAGAAAAAGGAGTTTTGAGACGATTTATGTTATACCACTTTTAGTCATATAAACATAAGTACCTATAGTCTATAGGCTATAGACACTGAATTATTATTACATTAAAGAAGACAAAGTAAATCAATCACGCTCACACGAAAACAGTAAAACAATTTTAACGTAACTACTATTATTCTATTATCATGTATATCTATTTTATTAGAAATTCTAAAAAAAAAAATAAATAAAATAAACCTAAACCTAAAAACAGAACTTAAAGTAATAAACGTATTGTGGTATTTAATATTCATTTCCTTTTCATAAAAGTAACTTTTCAAAAAGAGCATCAGCCAATGCATTTCTTTTGAGCGAATTTATGAGTGAAAAACGAAAATAATCGCTCGACAGCAGCTGATGGTAAAGGTAAAATTGTACTATATCTGATGAACATTTTTTTAATAATAATCTCAAATAGATATATGAATTCTGTTATCTTCCAGGTGTTTTAACAATTCCAGTTCTATTATTCTGCTTTTGTGAGCATGTTCATTCTCAGTATCAGAAGAAATGTGTAAATTTTATAGACAAAGCAGGTTCATCAATATCAAAAAACTTTTGTTGAAGTAATACTTTGTTTACCTTTAGATCAGAGGCATTTAACATTTCGAAACAAATTAGGTTTGCTGCATTTATACAATGTTTTTGAATAATCTTTACATCTATGTATACTTCTGCGTTACTGTTCATTACTTGAAGGACACGTTTTAACTTGCGAAACTGCAATGCAAGCTGAATAATTGTAGCCATTGTATGTAATTGAAGCCGCTAATAAAGTAGTTTAATTACTAGTAAAGTAGTTAAGCTATTAACAAAGTAGTTTAACTGTTTTTGTAGTTAAAATAGGGTAGCTAACTACTTTTTAAATACGATTACACGAAAAAAGTAATTTATTCCAACTACAGTTACATTATTAAACTAAAGTAACTTGAATATATAGAATACAACTATCGTCAATAATAAAGTAGTTAGATTAGTAGCTTAACTACTTTGTAGTTAACTACTGCCCAGCTCTGACTACACGTTACTTGTCCTGCACTTAATCGTTCTAGAACGGTAAATAAACCACTTACCGACGAGTTACACTTAACTACTACTACATTAAAACTGTCTTAAAAACAACCATAGCAACTAAGAGAAAATGATGATAGTGCAAAAATATATTATAAATTAAAATATATCCTTTACTTTATGATATATGTATTTGTATTTATTATTTTGTTTACTGATAGAAGTAGTACTTTGCAATCTCATGCAGTATGTACTTTAAGAATTATTATTGAACCTAGCTAGAATAAAACCATAAAATAAATATTAAGAAATTTTAATTTTTTTTAAACCTAAACTCAGTAATTTAACAAAAAAGTACCTTGGCATAATACTAAACTCAGGCCAATATTAGAATAAGCTTATCAACAACGAGAACGACATTTTCGATTACGTAGTGCACGCGTTAAGTGGTACAATACTGTATTTATAAAACTAATGCAATTGTCTAATCTTAATGAACTAAAAAACACAGAACGACTGCACTACAAATCGAACACGTACGTTTAGCATGACGAATTATTAATGCTATGGAAATTATTTGTAGGGTTGTTACAAGTATGATATATTTTTGTATTAATTATTTTTATAGAAAAAATAATTATAAGACAAAAAATACTATTACTGTAGTTTTAAGGTATACAGAAGCAAATAAGGGAAACTTATACCGATTTTATTTAAAACCGTTGTCAAAATACCCTCTACTTAGCCTAAAAGTATTTAAAATGTTTTCAAAGTTTATTTTTGATACACTCTACTAACTCTAATTTACACTAGATAGATTAGCATTATTTTTAAGTACTCATCATGTTTGCCTAAATTTGTAATTACTTATTATTAAAATTAGTTATTACGCTATAATATTTTTAATTTAAAGGTACTACAAAACATCATATTGAAGAAGACTTGGGTGATGGTGCCTACAACGATGATAACTTAAGTATATATGGTATTACTAAATGACAGAATAACTTGAAATTTAAACAATTTTTAGGTTATAGCTTAAATCAGAATACCAGTACAGTTGTAAAAGAAAAAGAAACAAAAAAATTAAACGAAAATATTCGTTTAGATAAAGGTAAGTTGTACCATAAATATTATAAAATTCGAATTCAATAAAAATCATTTTTTATAAACTTTAGAGATTTATTTAAAAAATTTCTTTTGAATTAAATTGTTTCTATAATATTGCATTTAAAAAAAATACATTTTTTTTTAAATTTAACAATAAAAATTTAGTCTCCCTGTTTGTTCTTTTAAAAACAAATTTAATTTTATCATTAATTTTGTTTTAAATAGAATTAACAATTATAAATGAAAAAAACAATTCTGTTTATGTATTTTGTTAACAGTGTTAAAAAAAGTTAATGAGAACCACAATTATTTTGAAAACTAACATAAGTTGGCAGTAATCCAACAATTTTGAATGAAAACTAATCAATCTGACTTACAGTGCTCTAATATTTTTTGTTTTCTTTAACCAAACGTATTATCAAAATATGCACAGTGTTTATGATTATTTAAAAATTTAATTTTCTTTAAAATAATAAATTAAAAATTAATTAATGTTTTAAGTATTTTAGGTAATAGATAAAATTATGATTCACCAACAATACAGTTTTTTTTAAATATAGTCTGTAAAATTTAACATTTTCAGTTTCGGATTAGCGCTTTATTTAACACCGACATATATACACTATTGCCGTTTCCTTCTTACATGTAGGATTTCATCAAGTAAAGCGAGCACGTACATTAGTTATCTGAATTAAGAATTACACTACACGTTTGAAAGTATTCGTCATAACAACCATTAGGTTAGAAAGAAATACCAAATAAAGCAACCATGCGCTTTCTTAAACACATTTAAAAATTTTACAAACAAGTTTTGAATGGGATTATTCATTCAAAACTTGTTTGTAAAATTTTTAAATGTGTTTAAGAAAGCGCATGGTTGCTTTATTTGGTATTTCTTTCTAACCTAATGGTTGTTATGACGAATACTTTCAAACGTGTAGGTGTAGTGTAATTTTTAATTCAGATAACTAATGTACGTGCTCGCTTTACTTGATGAAATCCTACATGTAAGAAGGAAACATAGTGTATATATGTCGGTGTGAAATAAAGCGCTAGTCCGAAACTGAAAATGTTAAATTTTACAGACTATACTAATTTTTATTTGTCATTCTGAATTATTCATGATCAACTTTTTGTTTGTTTTTTTAAATATATACGTGGTTGTTTTTTTACAAATTTTAGTCTTACATGGATTTAAACGTTTACTTTTAAACATTTTTAGATAATAATTTGAATACATTACAAGAGAGCATGAAAACTAGTACTGCTAATTATGACAATAATCAATCTAGTAAGTGACACACTGATTTATTCCGTTACATTTAACATGTTTTTTATATTACAGGTACAAATGCATTACATTTTGATACAACTAAGGAAACACACATCCAATCGAGAACAGTACCAAAAAATGCAGAAATTACTTTAGAATGTTCTAAGCTTGTTAAAGATTTGACTACCAATAGTTCATTAACATTTAAAGAACTGATGACAGCAATTTTAATTTTTATTTCTTGTTGGATTAAAAATCTTTTAAATGAATATGATTATATAAAACGTAAGTATAAAAAAACGTCTTTACAACTACGTATATAATTGAAACTTTCCACCTAAAACGTTTTTAAAACATACTTTTAAAAACATATATACCAGATCTAACTTATACACATGGTATCAAAAACTTTAAAAAACCTTATTATAATTTTATCAAATTTACTTTTAACTGAAAGTTTAAAAAGTTTTTAAACGTTTATTTAATTTTAAACGTGACAAAATACTGAATATAAAATTCCTGCTATTGCAAAGTATGCGTTTGTTTACTTTGATTATAATAATTTACTAATTAAACTAAATTTTGTTTCAGAGTTTTTCCTGGCTGATTTATTAAAAATTTACAAAGATTTTCCTGTGTTAGCAGCAAAGAAATTATTAAAAGAATTGTTGGTAATGCTGATAAATTCGATAGAAACAAGTATAATTTTTCTGCTTCCAACTTTTTGTGATTGGTTGCAAAACGTTTTAAAACAACTATATTTAAAACTAATTAATTTATAGGCAGTTATTTTACAGTGGGTATTTTAATTTACTTTCTAAGTATATGCTTTTTAGAAATTATAATTTTATTTAATTTTTGAAATAGCAGTAGTTGCAATGTTAGATTTAAATAAAAATTGGGATAATTAAATAATTATTATAACAATATATATAAATATATATATATAATAATCATGAAGATGGATATAAGATTTATCAGGTAACAGCGGATGATTTATGATATTGTCACAAATATACTGTAAATTTGTGTTAATATCTTACTTATTTTTCCAAATACACCTATTATTTATATGCAAAATAAAAAAGGTTATGAAATCAAATTCTAATTTTCATCAATGATTTTTGTACGTAAAGAAAATAAAAAACAATAACTCAATTGTAGTAAATAAAATCTAATTTAATGTAGTTATTCAAAAAAGAATTTGTCTGTATTGTTCGAAAAGTGTGATAAAACTGGCATTAATAAAAAATATTTGCAAATAAAATAGTGTTAAATAACAGTTAATAGTTACTTAAATACACTGAAAAACGTTTAAAGCATTATCTATTCTATGCAAAATGTCTAACTAGGTAGGAATATGTAAATTAAATGAGTAAAAAACTATCATATTTAGCAACCACTTAAAAACCCTGTTTACCTGGACAAGTGCTAAAATCACGGTTTAAAACCTGTACGTATTCTAATACTACTATCATGCGAACCAGTTCTTTCAGTTTAAGCTGTAATGTCGTGGCAAAATGCAACATTAAAATATCGACACCTGACGTTCTACTGACTTTAGTCAGCTGACATGTCAGCTAAACCTTAAACTCTTTGCTGCTGTAAACATATCTCACGGGCAAGACAACCTTATCAAAAACAATGATTGAAAGGACCAGACCCATAGATGCATGGCTAGATACAAGACCATTAATCACTGGTTCCAATTTTTAAACACAAGACAAACCCCGTTGTATATAGCTTTTTGGGAGTATTGATGCACTGCAGACGGCGACCTTTATTTTCACAGTACTCGTGCGACAGATAGAGAACCAATAATAAAGAAAAAAGGACACTAGTCGGCGCACGTAAATGTATCAATTGCCGGAACAACAAAAGCGCAAAAACGCAATTTTTCTAGCGGTTGCTCTTCGGCGTCGCAAAACCAAGTTGCAAAGTAGAGTTGAGCAACCTTAGGAACAAAAAAAAACTTTCAAGGACGGGAATTGCTCTTGCAAATATACTAAAATAGTTTCCTGAAAACTTTCTCAGTCCTTAAAACTTCAAAGTCATCAAAGCCTTGATGCTCGGATGAATTAACGAACTTAAACGACAAGACCCCGTAGCATTTGCTGTGTAAACGCAAAGCATACCAAACGTAACGCTCAACGATTCTTGGCAAACCAAGGCTAACCGATGATGAAGAGTTGAAAAAAACCCTTTAGAATAAACGTCTAAATTTTATGACGACACAACTGCTGAGAGAGTAGAAATTACAAGTACACAAAAAAAAAATATTGCAATGTAGACAAATCACCTCATAGAAGAAAAAAATTAAAAATTTTGCATATTATAAATCGCAAAAACAAAAAAAATGCCTCACGTACTCAAACATTGTTTTTATTAAAATCCAAAAAAGCTAGAATTAAAATTGGTTTGGTGGTAATTTTAGTAACTAAAACCAGATTTGTAATAAAAAAGGCCGAAACTCTATACGGAGATAAAAACGTCTTCTGGGTTTAGACAGAAACAAGTTGAATGCAACATGTTATTGCTCGAACAGAGACTACAAGGCTCCCAAAGTCTTAAAATCTCTCAAAAATAGTTTAACGTTTATATTAACAAGTGCGCCAACATTATATTAATACGTTCTTGGAATCCCCTTGTAAGAAGTATATAAGGTTATAAGCACTTTAAGTTAGTCTTTACAAAATTATAAACAGTTTTAAAATTTTTCTTCTAAATTAAAAGTCAAAAATGCAGAACTTTAAAGGGTTGAAATTCGATTTTTCAAATCGAACGTTCTTTTGGATTTTGACATATTACAAAGAATTAAATTCTCTATCGAAATGATATAGCATGTCACTATCCCAAAGGCAATGGTTTTACATATATCTTCTTTCATTGACAAAAATACACTTTTAGACGGCTATTAATAATAAATTATTTATTCGTAATCTACTATGCTATAAAAACAATTGCAAATTGCAAAATCAAGTAAGGTCATTTAGTAGAAAATTTGTCTAATATTTTTTCTTGTGTTTTATGAACTGTTATGGGTATGTAAATAAACATGTTTAACACGTTAACTATGGCAGTTGGTTGGAACCGCCGCGTAAGTTTGCTTTCTAGGGATCGCCACTTCAAAAATTACATTATAGCTTTTACAAAACCTGGGATCATTTAAATAAGCCATTCTACCGTATAATCAAGACCGTCTAGTACTTGTCATAAGTTTCTGGATAAGAAATTTTTTAAATTTGTTTTTGACATAATCCTTGTAATACGTACTGACTTTTTCACCAAATTCTTCTGTACTTTTGTTTTTTGCTTCTTTTGGTAACATCCTTTGCAATACTTTCTTGTTTTATGAACAGATCCTTCTAGTTCAACAAAACAGCATTCATCTTTCTTCTTATTTGTCCAAGGTGTAGTTGATTATTCACCATTCTTTTGATTATTTACTTTTGGTTTGAGAATAATCTTTTCCTGATAAGCTTGCTTACGCAAATCCGTTATTTAAATATTGGAACTACAAATTCTTTGAATAAGAAGTATATTCATCATACAAAGGCAAAAAAAGCTCTATTGCGACTTTTCTGTGCTATTTTATTTTCTTTCTAAGTGCAGAATTGTAACTGGTCATCTGATCTGAGAGATTGATTGAGCTGTTTCTTTTGTTATAATCCAAGATAGCTGTTGGTTTATATTTAGTTTTTTTTTAAAACAAATTTTAGTAATTGCATCTGTAAGTTTAGTGGAGAGCACTAACACATTTCGTTTGTCGCGTCATTTCTTAACGCACACGCTTTAAGCATTTCCTTTGCAAACTATTTTTTCACTTTTTCAACTTTTTTTAAGGTAGCTTTCTTGGGATTTCTTCGTCTATTACTTTGAAGGGTTCTCAAGAGATGTGTTTTTCCTTTCAACAACTGTTTAGCCAAACTCAAACTTGTGTAATCGTTGACAGTAACAAAGGTTTGACCATAATCCAGCAGTTTTTCAAACAAACTCATAATAATTTTTGTTGGTACATTTGCACTTGCATTTTCTTCTTTCCCACAGTATACTGTATTGTAACAAATTTTAAAACTAATTTATTTATACACAAAATAATTACCGGTTTATAACTACACAAACTAATTAAATCTATCGATATTTAAGAAAAACACTTAATGTGCGCGGATAACTTCTGTTTATCTTAAAATTTGTTATAAACTTTAGGTCTTACGAACCTTGCACGGCCAACTCACACAGTCGGAGATAAGGGAGGTTTAAGTGAATAATAATTAAGGGCGCCAGATCAATTATAATTAACACTTCTGCCTCGATCAAGACAGACGGTTCAAACTTGTAACAATTTTTTAGGCTCGTAATCCTTGTTACTCTAATGTTCGGGTAATCACAATAAAAGAGAAAGGTATGTTACCATAAAAGAAAGATTAACAGGTATAAAAACTTTAATTTAGTAACGTAGAATATTAACAAGAGTATATCTAATTCTCAATCCATAAATGCCAGAAGTATCGGCAACACACAATACATAAGTTGAGTCGAAGTGAATAGCGAAGAAAATTTCGTAATAAATATCGTTTGTACACAGCATGCGATACACACAAAATGATTAATGAAATTACCTTAATGGTATTGCAACAATAATCGTAATTACGGAAATTAACATAAACAAAAGTTCCGTGAGTGACTTTTCTGACAGCGACAAAATAATTAAATAAACTTACCCACAATTCAGTACCTACTTGAGCGAAGAAAACGTTTTCCCCAGTAAGTGAGCTTGGAATAATATGAATGTAAGTCGTGTCAACGCAATGACTCACGAAAGTCGAAGTCTACAAAATTATTAATATATGACATTAAGTATAAGAACCCGATATATATTGAATGCTGTTTCTTCTAACAATTAAACGGTGAGTATCGTAATCGACAGATGTCGAAGAAGTGACATTCCTTTTCGGTGCTGATAATCAATAGGCCGTCAATTATTTCTCAAAGTTCATTCTTCCTTGTACTTATTAGCTAATCAAAACATGTGGCCAAAGCGTGGCGGAACGGCTATCAAATTAATAAAGAAATTACTAAAGAATCTTAACAAACCGGATGCAAATATCTTACCCTGTGCCGAATAAATTACGATAAATACGTAATTAACTTATAATTTCCTGTCCATCATAGTGAATGTACTATTAAATCTTTGAATTAGGTCAATTCACGACACAGACCGTTTTAAGTAGTTGACAGCTCCAAAATGAATTCCGCAACATGTCAGTAACCAGAAAGATTGGCAGAGAGTGTCAAAACCGGAATCCAATTTTAATTCGATATACAGGGTATTACGTTATGAAAATTTTGCACGTAACAAATTGGCACTTGTTTACGTTAAAGGCACGTAAGTTTATACTCCGTTATGTTTATCTCAAACACGCTTTAATCACTTATTTATTTAAACATATTATAATACTTCTGACTTCGAATAACTGACCTATGCTCTCTTTGCACCGTTTTCATATATTTCCGTTATCTAACCCGAGAATTTTCTACATCATTTGGTAAACGTTCTGAAAGTTGATAATAAGTTCGTAAACTTTCGAACTTGACAATAATTTCTCGAACGTCTCCGTATTGTTTGAAGATTAAACGTCTTCTAAATAGGATCAATGATTCGTCTATACAATAGGTGTAGACCCAGGCGTAAACACTTCTTGGAATGTATCTATTATTTTATCAATTAGCGGTTGTATTTTATACACACAACTACTAGGAGGACACTCCTTGTTGTTACTAAAATGCCACATCAACAACAATATTTCAAAACCAGGCAGTGACAGGAAAACGCAGAACCCAAATGCGACCGGGGACCGCCGATAAAGACCGACGTACTCAACTAATATTGCGGTTCGAAGGGCGACGGTGGACCCTAGGAAACGCTATATATTTTTCGCAAAAACAAGTTAAAAAATTACAGTTTCTGATTTTTTCCTTATAGATCGGTAGTTTTTAGCGAAAATGAACTTAAATACAAAAAACAAATGTTAACTGGTAGTTAACTAACTAACGTAAAGGGTGACTGTAATTAATAAACACTTTGTATTAAAATTCCTGCGTCTAGAAACAAAGGCATTGCCAGTTATTTCAATTTTGTCGATTCAATTGTTTTTATATTTGTATGTGTACGATGCATTTTAAAATCAATTTGTGTAGAATTAATAAACAATATTGATTAAGAATAAAAAGTTTAGATTCGTTGTATTTTCTTTATTGAGAAATGTTAATGCTTCTCTTGAAGATTGATTACAGACATGTATCAATTCTAGTGAGGGTCACTTTGAAAATAGTTATTAATTAATGAATTATTTAATTTTGCTTTTAATTTTTTTGCTCTTATTAGAAATATGGTTTGTCCCTGTTAATTGTTTCGTACCATGTAATTTTTGTTGCTTGTCGTAATAATTGTGCATTTATTTATTTTTAAAACGATTGTTAATTTAATTTTTTTGTCAAAGTTCGCAATTGTTTTCATATCATAACTAGATTACCAACAAATAATCTAATATTAATAGTCGTCGAAAAGTGTACTTTTGCTAATAAAATAAAATATCTTTAAAACCATTGATTTTGGGATAGTTATATGCTATATCAGTTTGATAGAGAATCTCTGCAAGATGTTGAATTCCAAATTATGTCGTTCCATTTAAAAAATTGAGTTTCGGCCCTTTGAACGTCTGCATCTTTGACTTTAAAATCTTATATTACAAAATTACGTGTTTAAAACTTTTATGGAAGTTATAAATTTAGCTGCTTATAATTTTGTAAAGACTAACTTAAAGTGTTTTTCACCTTATATCATTGTAAAGAAGACTTCAAAAAATTCCAAAAACTTTTTATTACACAAGGTGTTCCATTAAAAAAAAATTAAGTTTTTTGTTGTCGTGATATTATGGAATACCCTGTGTATAGTAGAAAATAATTTTAAAAAGTCACTACAGCTTACATTTTGTATAATAAGGAAGATATTTTACTTTGACACACTGTATATATACCGTAGATTAAATTAATTAATGTATGTTTATCTAAAACAGAATACAATACAATACAAGGATTAATTAATAATTTATAATTAATAAATCATTAAAACACTTTTAGTCTCAGTGATCGGAGTGTGTAAAATAAATAATTGCTTAAAAACAATTGTATCGTGTAATTATTGATATTGTTTCAATTTTTAAACATGAATTTAGTACAATTCCGTACCAAGAAAAGTTTATTAATATACTTGTGTGTGTGCATGTTGCATACATATACTATAAAATGACCGAATGCACACTAATGCTACTTTTGTTAACGATGTTATACTATTCTGGAGGCGCATTGCAAGGTAACTTACTAGTAAGATAAGTGAACAAGTTAATACTTATTTGCAGTATCTAATATGATTTCGGATAATGAACAAAGTTTTGTTTATAATGAAATCGAATATACATTTATAAATATACCAGTCAATTGGGAAGAAGCAAATATAATATGTAGTTCGTACGGTAATGGTGGATTAACGATTGCTCAAGACCTCCTAATCAGAGACTTTTTGGGTTTAGCTTTAGCAGAATCAAATTTAACAGTTACAGATTTTTGGATTGGTGCAAAAATGTTGTTTAATCTAACAGATGGTTTTTATTGGGTTAATGGAGAGACTCCATATAAACCAGACAAATATTTTATAAGACGAGGTGCCGAAAACATAAAAGTAAATCGTACATGTCTTGCTTTTTCAATTCAATATCACGACATTGCTCATTTTATAAATCTTGATTGTCAACTAGATCGAGGATTTATTTGTCAGACACGCAAGTTTTAATTAAAAAACAGTTAAGTATATTTTAACTTGTGTTTATTTTTAGCCTATGAAAAACCGTTGTACGGGAGTTTAACTACGGTCAACTGGATTTCAATTGATACTATGCAATATGGAATATTTTATGACAAAGTTTGTTTGCAACACAAATATTCTAAGTTTTATATTTAAATTGTTTTTAGAGAACATGGTATGAATCAGTACGTGAATGTAATCGTAAACACAACGCTCACTTAGCATCATTTAGCAACATTAAAGAAATTAAAATTATTAGTAAATTTCTTTTAATTGGACGACCAAGTAAGTTAGTAAACTATTTTTGTAGCAACGAATAAAATAAAACTGTTAAGGTTTAGAAAGAGTGTGGATTGGTGGTCAGTATAAGGATGGAAATTGGATTTTTGTTTTTGATGAAACTGAAATACCAAGAAAAACAGATGAAATTACCAAATTCCCGCCTTGGCGTTTCAATCGTACTATAAGACAAAGTGGATGTTTGTTATTAGATAGACATCTTAATAAAACTGGCGTGTTTATTGAAAATCGATGCAATCAACTGCAAGGCTATGTATGCGTACGGAGTAAGTATTTTCTTAAGTACTGAATATTTGTAAAATTCGAAGAACGTATAACATTGCAGAGACATGGCATAATCATTTTTTATTTGTACTATAAACACAAAAAAAAATAAAAGCTAACATTATTGTTTACTTTTATTATTCGTTTTGTTATTACTGGTTAAAATAAAAGAAAACAATATTAAAAAACAGAGTTTCAAATTACCGGTCGTTTAAAAGTTTTTAAATATTTGGTTATACATTATTTGATTTTTTGTTGATGTGACATGGTGTGGAGTATGCGTATTTTGATGTAAAGCATCAACTCTTTAGTGCCTTGCTTTACATTTTTGTACATAACAAGTCAACTTTAAATTGTGCTGTTAAAACATTTTGTTAACATAGTTAATTTTATAAAGTTTGTATAGGGAATTTAAAGTCTCTTCAATACTGTAGATAATACGTCGATCTTCTTCGTTTTGTGTCGTAATTCTAGGTTTAAACGTTCTGCAACAATACATCATAGAAGATATCCACGGTTTATAAAATGCCGCAGCTACTAGTTTGTTAGTGACTCTAGGTGCAAAAACACACAGAAGTTTTATTTGTATACTACAATTGATTGATATTTTTATTTATCAGTCCTTAGGAAGTTGTCGAGTACTTGATAAATATCGCAGTTTATTAATTATTTTTGGTATACAACTTTGAAACACTAAGAAACTTGTTAATATCATATGCTTTTTTATATTTCAGTTAATTGAAATTTCTTATTTAAAATTTTATAAGCTTTAATTATCGCTCCGGTTACTATTTTTCAGTTAATAGAGCAGACCTCTTCTTCCCAGGAGTTCTGGGTCAACATTTTGATTTCTTACAGTAATAGAAAAATATGTACCAAACAAATTTATATTGTCCTATTATACATGGATAACAAAACCTTTACCTAATTGTAACCAATGTGCAAGTAAACTAAACACAATACATAAATTTAGAAAATATAAAAGATATCTTAAAAATGTAACCTTATACATACATAAAAGTACTGGCCAGTTAGGTACGGCGTCTCACTGGAAACCATAAAATCTTGAAGGCATCGGTCGCTTTTTAAGGAGCGGCTTTTCTTTACTTCAAGTTATTAACGGTTACTTAACCCACTTTGATAGCAAACCACAACTGCGCTGATAGACTACGATTACGCTGGTAGACTACGATTAGACTGGTAGGCTACCATTACGCTAGCAAACTGTAGAACTGGTTCCCGTAGGATTGAGGACCATTGATTTCCGCTACGTCTAAGTCTTAGTCGCTCGGCTTCTTGGCCCGTTTTATTAACTTCTTCGAATTTGGCGTTCATTAATTCGCTGCTTTTTTGGCTACAACGTCTCAAATCTACGCTGACTTACTACCGCTCACACTCACTGACTTTCACCATTGACTATATCTCTGCCACTGTTCATCATCGACTCTTTACGCTAATATCTCCTTTCTTACCTCCCGTACACTTTTACATTTTACTTTACTAAGTACTTTTAATGTAACATCGCTAAATCACATCCTCAAATATTTTACTTTGTACCTAATTCTAACTTACTGGACTATGGATTAATATTACAATAAAAAATATGTACATTTATTTCTTTTTACAGTAAAATCAAAGGCCGTCGCGTTTTAAACATAATATATTTTAAAAGGGCGATAGTTTTTAAATGTAAATACTTGAAAAGATTCATGTTCAACTTTTAATTCACGTATTTTATAGTCAATTATTAACAAATTTTATTATTTCAATATTGGACATGTTTTGACCTACGCAATTAATTTAAGATCAACTTCAAAATGATTAAAATTTTTACACTTATGTTAAAATAACTAAAGAAGAACGAACAAAATTAAAGAATTTGAACTTTGAAGAAGCAGTTACAAAAAGATAGCAGAACATATTTCTAACACTTTACAAAATAGAATGAGTGTTAATGGTGGTATACCAATGTACGCCAGTATTTCAAATTGTGAAGTAATTTTCTCAAACCTATATCGCCAAAAGAGTCTCTACAACAACTCACTTGTAAGTGCCAACATCAGTCAAGACTAGCTGACTAAAGCTGAAATTTTGTATCAGCAGTATCAAGATATGTTTGCACTGAAAAGTGGTTCCAAAGAAAGAACTGACTTGTTGAAACACAAAATTATTATTTGAGGCGATTGACCAATACGATAACATCCACCTCTACTTTCTTGGGTTAGACGAGAAAAACCGAATAAATGACAAATATGGAGAACCACAGTGTAATTAAACTTTCAAATAACCCATAAGGGTTTTCAGTTGTACTGGTAAAAAAGAAATATAGATTAACTGAGTTTTAAGAACATTACAGATAACTTATCAAAGTGACCTAAAAAACACTTACCTTTTACCGAGAATTGATAATATTCTAGGCAAGTAGAATTAGCATCCAAAGACCGTAAAAAGACAGTCTTTACGATCGGAACAAGTTCACCGCCTACTATATTTCGATCTTAAGAAGAGCGGAGTGAAACATTCTAGAATATTGAGAATATTGAAAGCTATTTAAGACACAAACAAAATAGTCTAGTAAAAAAAAATAATATAAAAATGTAAAAAGTAAACAAATAAAAGCAAAGTCAATCTTAAAAAAAACTGGCGGTGTTAAATAAATAAGTGCAGTGCATACTTAGTGTTTTTACACGCGTGTATAAATAAATGTGATTATCTTATCCGCAGACGGTTTATTATAAATCTACAGTGACAGTAATACCTAAACTATAGTAGGTGAATATTTTATTAAATTAGGTAGTTAATAATTCGATAGTGTTATAATTGCGACTGTTTTTACATTTTTTGTGCGATCAAAATGCACCGGTGTCGTAACGATAGTAAAAAAATAATTTTTGCACGGTATCCACTTAGGAACTCAGTTCTTTAGACAATCGATGTAAAGAACTGACTTACGAGTTACTCAATCGCCTGCAAATTCTTTTTTCTATTTATGTATGCTCGTTGTGCTGTGTACGCTTAAGAATAGATTTCATTAATAAATATGTTAGCAAGTGTTGTCCTAAAAACAGTCGTGTAATGGCATTTTGTTTTATGCAATAGAGAAGCTTGCAGCTTGATTTTTACTGTTACATATTTTAAAAAACCAATGTATGCCGGGTTTTTATGTACTATTGTATGCTTATCAAAGGATTTTGTTAATTATTTAGTACATAATTAATATTTTAGAATCCTATAATACGCTATGCGCGTAATTTACTTATAAATTAAATATCAGCTATTTTATTAGCGACTGCTTGGGTCAGTTTGTGTATGTCACTTGCAGAAAGACAAGCACGTACTTGTTTGTGAGCTATGCGTATATAAATGCAGCGCTGCAGACGTTTAGCGCAGTATGTTATAAACTTGTGCCGAGAGCGTTTGGAAACTTTTAATAAAAAAATACAATTTATCAAGATGTAGACTTCACGTGAACTTACTCCAGAACAAGTATTACAGTACTTAGAAGAACTGTAGAAACTGTTATAAGGTAATGCTGATCTGGCAAAGTCCCTTTGAAGTGGAAAAATCTAATGGATATATTTCTAGTAAAAATGATGAGGGATCTGTAATTAGTGAATATAACAATTCCTCTACATCCGATATTAGTAGAACCTGAACCGTTCACTTTCACGAAGACTGTAAGGGGCAAAAAAAAACAAAATACCGCTAGAAACTGTGTGTCTCTACAAATAGAAAGCAAACAAACTCCAAAAAGTGGGGATGTGTGGACAGTTACAGAATGTAATAAACATAATGTTGAACGTGCACGGCCAACTTCTTTTGCAAAACGGAGTGTAACAGCTCTCCACTTAGTGTATTCTGTTTATTCATAGACAATTATATTCTAAAGTATATTCAAAACTGCACTGTAACCGAGGTAAAGAGACAGCTAAAAGATAATGATTGGATTATATTTATTTCAGAACGTAAAGTTTTAATTGTCGTTTTACTTGTTTGTTTTAGAAGTCGATAGCTTATGATCAAAAGTGTGTGGACCTGTCTTTTTATTGAAACAGTGTCGCGTGCAAGGTTCCGTGACGTTATGAGATTTTTAAAATTTAACACTTGATACATAAGAAACGAGCGTTTGAAGAATAACAAATTTCGTTTAGTATCAGAAATTTGGTACAGCTTCAAGTCCAATTGCAGAAGCTTAAAATATGTAGTGTATGGATTTCCTTATCTATAGAGAGTGATCGCGACTTACAAATCAACGTTGTTGTTGGCAAAACAGCTGGCAAAAAATACAACGTTAGTGGGAACAGTAAATCGTTCCAGAAGCGAAATTACAAATTTTGTGAAAAAACGAAGGGCAGGACTATATTCAACAAGCGTTTTAGCAGTTGATAAGTATATTATTACTAATTACGAAGCCAGACCAAGTAAAAGTTTATTGCGTTTAAGTATACTTCACTCCAACGTAGGAATATATAACGGAACATAGAAAAAATAAGAAACGATACTATATGTGTGGACATAGTGAACCAAATGGCAAGGAAATATTCTTGTAAAGCAAGTTCACGTCCACGTTTTTTATAACATACTGCACACAATGGTGTTAACAGTTGGATCATATATAAAGCTATAACTGGTAATATGTCAAGGAGGGACTTTATTTTGGAACTCGCGTTTGGAACTCCGCAAAGAGTACATAAAAAAAATAAAATTTTGAGAGCCTGGTACAATACACACGGTCAATCGAGTTCACAAAATCGACACAAGTGGCAAATTTTGAAATGTAAAGGAAACCAAACAAAAGAAACGTGTGTAATATGTAACAAATACGTTTGTGGAAAGTGTGTCGGAACTGAAGAAAAACCTTTCGTTTGTTTGGATTGCACAAAATAGTGCTCGAATTATTGCATAATTTTTTTAATAGAATCTATAATTTTTATATATTTAGGTTTGCACTATTATATAGTATTTTAAACTGTTAGATTATAGAAAGGGTCAATTAAACCACAAGTAACGCTTTTAGTTATTTACATTTAGTGGCGGTTGTAGTGTTAAAGCAAACTTTAATTTTCATAGCTGTTTCCTCGTCTTGTTTATTTTAAATTTTAACCAAATTTTAGCTGTTATATTATTTGCAGAAAAACAAGAGTTACCCGATAGAAAGATAATTATAATTAACAATATAGGTTACGTTTTTTACTATACAAAAAAAACATGGGAAGATGCTTTAGAAACATGTAACAAAATAAACGCAAATATGATTAAAGTTACACATGATATTCTGCACGATGTGACTTATATGATGGCCGAATACCTAATAAGTATTTAACCAGAGTGTACTACAACAATAAACTATATTTAAAATTAGAGGTTCAACATATATGGATCGGAGGACGATTAAGCTATGACGCTTCATTTTTTTATTGGGTCGAAGATAATGAACAAATACCAAAAACTAATGACGATATTGATCGATTTCCGCCTTGGTTTATGATCGATTATGATCCAAATTATGCTTGTTTAAATTTAGATATAGAAAACCATAACCGTCCGATGTTTTATGGTAGTACTTGTGATTATCCTCAAGAATTTATTTGTGTACTAAGTAAGTATTTTCTATAAAAAGTTTTTAAATAAAAAAATTGTCACATGTATATGTCTATTTTCTATTTTAAATGTATTTTATATTTTATCGAATGAACGAATAAGTTATTTTTAGCAACACAATTTAATCCTTAAATTGAAAAATGAAACAGTATTTACTACAAATTTAAAACTTTCCACTACGTCGTCAACTAATCCATCGTTTACCCACATTTCTTGAGCCAACTGATCCACATGCATGCACTGTTTTTGCCAATCTAATGCTGTGATTTCAGCAAACGCGTTTCTCACTAACACCTCAATTTTCTTGGCGCTTGGTGTACATTGGATTAAAATCGCAATGATATGGAGGCAAACGTAACACGGTACGTCCATGTTTTTTAAAGTTTCATCCACATAAAAAGTTTTAGTGTAGCCTGTGTAGCCAATCTTTTTTACCAGTTCCAACAATTTGGCTTTTCGCATATCCTTCACCCTTGTTACTTTCAAGCCAGTCTCTAATTACCTGCTTTCTTGTAGCTTTAGTTAGAGGTTTGTTGATTTGAACACTGTGGTACGGTACATTATCTATAACAACGATTCCTTTTAGAGGCAAACTGTTTTTCGATTTACTGCATAAAATTGTGATGATTCATGTGGTCGTGGTAATCTTCTGATTTGATCTTAAATTTGAAAATTAATAAGCCGTTGTTTACAAATTCATACGCACCACTTGCGTGTACAATAATGTACCGCTGACTGTAATGTCTGCGCGTAAGCGGAGACACAACTAAAAATATTTAGATGTAGGAGACACCGGTAAAAAGACCGTTGTAAATATAATTTTTGTCTATCGTTTGTTGTAATGGCGAAAGCACCCTTTAGTTAGAATAAAGTTGTAAGTTTTACATTTTCTTTCATTTTTATAAATGTGTATCGTGTGAGATACAACATTTGGCGACGAGGCAAAAACGATTTTTTTAGAAACTTACAAGAAGTATTTTCCTTTTTATTCATCGTCCATAAAATTAATTTTTTTTCGAGATGGCCATCATTGGAACCATGCCGCAATTCGATTGTGGAGATGATTTTGTTATTTTTAAAGAAAAATTGCAACAATTTTTCAAGGCAAATGATATAAATGTAGAAAGACAGGTACCAATCCTGATTACAGCATTAAGTAATATGGTGTACACAACAGTACGGGATCTATGTGATCCAGTGACACCAGATACAAAGACATACGATGAATTGTGTAGTCTACTTATAGGACAATATTCCAAAGCAATTTCGACATTCAACGAAAGAAGGAATTTTTACAAAGCACAACAAGAGGTTGGGGAACGGATAAATGAATGGTATGCAAGAGTGAAGAAGTTAGCAGTAAATTGTGTTTTTGGCCCAAATTTGGATGAAATTTTAAAAGATAAGTTTGTCACAGGGATGGTTGAGGGAAAAGTTCTAGATAGACTGCTGGAAGAAGACCCGACAAAGAAAAAACTTGCAGAACTGTTTGAATTAGCGATAAAGAAAGAAGCATCGTTGAAGTTAAGCTCAGCTAATGGGTACGTGTTCAATTTGAAGAAGAAACTGGTACACGAGGCATCCAATTACAGAAAGGCATCAGGAAGACCTTCACACGAGCCAGCAACGGGAAGTGTAAGGAAAGAAAACAGGCCGGAAGCAAAGTGTTATGCATGTGGTAAGGGAAATCATAATTTCAGCATGTGTACATATAAGAGTTATAAGTGTAATAGATGCAATAGAGTAGGGCATATTGGTATAGTTTGTACGTATCAGAAAAGAAACAATTTTTTAAATGTGACTGCGGAAACAATTCCCAGTGAAGTTGAAAGTGATAATTCCGATTTAGTGGAGAGCCCTTTATTTAAGTTAGACGGAGAACAAAAAAATAATTTTAAGGTTAACGTTTATTTTAATGAGACTCCTGTTGAAATGGAGATTGACACAGGGTCAGCAATATCAGCAATTTCTGATCATTTGTACAAAAATTCATTTAGCAGTATTACATTAGATAATTCAAAACGATTTTAAAGGCATATGATGGATCAGATATAATTCCAAAAGGAAAAATTAGTGTAAATTTAAGATTTCAGGATAAGGTTAGGCTCGTAGAAATATTAGTCATTGAAAATGGTGGCCCACCGTTGTTAGGAAGAGACATTTTGTGTTGGTTAGGGGCAGATATTTTTAAAGATAATATGTTTTCATTGGAACCAGAAATCCAGAGATTAGATGTAGTTCTAAAGAAATATGAAAATTTATTTGATGATAAGTTAGGTTGTTATAGATACAGTAAGGTAACGTTGGATGTAATTGAAGGAACTGTACCTAAATTTTTTAAACCGAGGAGTTTGCCATTGGCTTATAAAGAATTAGTAGAGAAAGAGTTACTACGTTTGGAAAACGAAGGGGTAATAACACCTGTAGCCAATGCTCTCTGGGGTACACCGCTAGTGCCCGTTTTTAAAAAAGATGGCACAATTCGGTTATGTGCCGACTACAGAATTTCGGTAAATAAGTATTTGAAAGACGATAAATATCCATTGCCGCGGATAGAAACAGTATTTGCAGCCTTGCAAGGGGGAAAGTCTTTTTCAAAATTAGATTTGTCACAGGCTTACTTACAGTTAGAATTAGATGAAACAAGTAAACATTTGTTGGCGTGGAGCACACATAAAGGCATTTATAAGGTAGAAAGATTACCTTTTGGTACGAAGCCAGCATGTTCAGTGTTTCAAAGGATAATTGATAAGGTGTTGCAGGGAACAAAAGGGGTAACCGCGTTTTTAGACGACATTTTAGTCACAGGGAAAGATGATCAGGATCATTTACAAAACCTAGAGACAGTTCTCCAAATTTTAAGCGACTCAGGTTTTAAGTTAAATAGGCAGAAATGTTGTTTTTTTCAAGAGCAGATTCATTATTTAGGGCACATTATTAATCAAGAGGGATTAAAGAAGGATCCTGCAAAGATTAGGGCAATTGTAGACTGTCCGAGACCGGAAAACACTACACAATTAAAATCATTTTTGGGAATGTTGAACTATTATTCAAAATTCATACCAAACATTACGAAACTACTTTTGCCGTTATATAATCTTTTAAAAGATAGTACTCCATTTTTATGGTCTAAAGATTGCGAAAATTCGTTCAGTAGGGCGAAAGAGGTTATGATTTCAGACACCGTGTTAGTTCACTTTAACCCGGATTTTCAAATAAATGTTACTTGTGATGCTAGTGCGTATGGAATAGCAGGAGTTTTATCTCATGTACTAAAAGATGGAAATGAAAGACCTGTAGCATATGTATCTCGCAAGTTAAATGATGCAGAGAGACATTATGCAGCGATTGACAAGGAAGCGTTAGCTATCTACTTTACAATAAATAAATTCGAGCAATATTTGTTAGGTCACAGATTTACGTTACGTACAGATCATAAGCCGCTAGTGTATTTATTAGGCGACAAGAAGGGAATTCCTGTCACTGCAGCTAGTCGACTGCAGCGTTGGGCAATTTACTTGAGTGGTTTTAATTTTAAAATAGAGCATATTAAAGGTAAAGATAATGTAAACGCAGACTGTTTATCACGGTTACCGATCAACGTCACTCGTAAAGATAGTGTGGAACATACATATTTAAATTTTGTAACGGAAAACACAGATTTGCCAGTTGACGCGAAAGTAATTCAAATGGAAACACAAAAAGATTCCAGTTTATCGCAAGTTTTCAGTTATATTAAAGAAGGATGGCCAAACCACATTACAGACAATGTTGTGAAGCCATATTTTTATAGGAGATTAGAATTAAGTTTAGATAAGGATATTGTTATGTTAGGTCATAGGTAGTAGTGCCGACACAGTGTCGTCACAGTATTTTAAAAGAGCTACATATGACACACGCAGGTGTAGTCAAAATTAAATCTTTAGCAAGGTCATATGTATGGTGGCCTCAGATAGACAAAGACATAGAGAATTTTGTTAAAGCATGTTCAGTTTGCAATGAGACAAAGCCGAATCCTCCTAAAGCAGAAGTTTTAGGATATAATGAGGCGAAACGAGTTTTTGAGCGTATTCATGTAGATTTTTTTGGACCGATTAGAAACAGTATGTTTTTAATCGTGTTAGACGCGTTTAGTAAATGGCCAGAGGTCATAGAGATGAATTCAACAACAGCATTTAATACAGTGGAACAATTAAGAGTAATTTTTGCTAGATATGGGTTGCCTGACCAAATAGTGTCAGATAATGGTCCGCAATTTATATCTTGCGAATTTAAAAAGTTTTGCGAAATGAACGCGATTAGACATTCTTTATCACCACCATATCACGCGGCTAGCAATGGCGCCGCCGAGAACTGCGTCAAATCAGTCAAATCAGCGTTAATTAAAGCTTTTAGAGACCCGAGAAATTCTGGCGTATCAGTTAGTTGCATATTAGCTAGATATTTATTACATTATAGAAATAGTGTACATAGCACAATAAAAACCACACCCGCTTTTAAAATGTTCGGAAAAAAGTTGAAAACACGGTTAGACAACATAAAACCAGAATTCATAATACGAAAAACAGATTTAAAAGTAGTCAAAAAGGGTAGAAATCAATCTTTCCTAATGGGGGAGGACGTTTATGTTAGAGAATATAATAAAGTTAATAAAATATCGTGGGTTAGTGCGAAGATTGACAAGGTTCTGGGTCCGAGAACATATATTTGTAAACTTGCAAATACGGGGCAGTTAGTAAAACGGCATTTAGATCAAATGTATAGAACAGTTCCTCCAACTACTCCGGAAAACGACAATTTTAAATATACCACTACTAATATAAACAATTATAGCGATAAGGCGCCGAAAGAGGCACAGGTTCAAACACCTAATGCAAAAACCGGTCAGCAGGTCGTTCATGTTAGACCAACTAGGATTAAAAAGAGACCTGACCGATTAAACCTATAAGTGTAATGTAGAATGTAAGGTTTTGTGATTTTTTGTAGGGGAGAGATGTAATGTCTGCGCGTAAGCGGAGACACAACTAAAAATATTTAGATGTAGGAGACACCGGTAAAAAGACCGTTGTAAATATAATTTTTGTCTATCGTTTGTTGTAATGGCGAAAGCACCCTTTAGTTAGAATAAAGTTGTAAGTTTTACATTTTCTTTCATTTTTATAAATGTGTATCGTGTGAGATACAACAGCTGACCACAACAATCAGCTTTACATACACCTGGTTGGTCTTTTGACTGCCAGCATTTACTCACCCTATAAGATGGGTGAATAAAAGTTTCCTCTAAATATGTAATCGGTTTTTTATTTTCTCTGAGAGCAGCGTTTTCTCTCAACTTTCGTAGATAACGAAAACACCAAGCTACGATATCATTGCGTCCCATAAGCAATTTTCGTTGGTTTTCACATTTTTTAAATTTGAAGCCAGTTCTTAAAAGATGTTTGCGAATAGTTTGTTGTCGGCCAGTATAATTAATCTTTAGTGAGTATAGGCTCATTTACACATGGCAAGTTTAGTGACGGAAAGTACTTGCCGCCAGTAAACTTGCTTTGTATGTTTTGTATACACATTGGATAAGTTTACTTGATTTGAGTAAAATTCAAAATGGCTCCAAGTACGATAGTGCGTGCTGCCGTGAAAGTTATTGTCTCTGGTATTGTGGAAAATTTGAAAATTCTTGAGGAACAAAAGAATAAAAAGAAGAAACGTGTATGGGTAAGGAGCTGGATTAATCGTCGGAATGCTTTAGGAGCTTCTGCTCAACTGTTAAAAGAGATTGCAACTGAAGATGTTGGATCCTATAAAAATGTTATGAGATTATCTCCAATAATGTTTGAGAAATTGTTAAATCTTATTGGTCCAAAAGTGACAAAATCAGATACATGGATGAGGGCTGCTATTTCTCCCAGAATAAAATTGGAAGTAACATTACGATACCTAGCTAGTGGAGATAGCTTGGCATCACTGCAATATTTATACACAGTACCGAGGTGCACAATTTCAGCTTTTTTACCAGAGGTCCTTTTGGCAATTTATGAAGCCCTCGCCGACTATATAAAGGTAAGAAAAATAAACTTTAATATGCACAAACTTATTTATTAGAAAAATATCATTACAATCTAGTGATAATGTTTTGAAGGAAGCTTTAAATATAGTCTATATCAGAGAATGCTTGTTGAAGGATATCAGAAGTTTGGGAGTAGTTGGAGGATGATGTTGACGGTCGACTCTGTAGATTGTACAATGTTATATTATTTGGCTGATCCTGCTGTTGCTGCATATTAAAATTTTGATTGATTGAAGAACAAAAATTTAATCTTTCTCTAGTAATAAGTTGTTGGATTTCTCCTTGCAAAATTATAAAATTTCGGATTGGAAATTGTCTGAGTTGAGCAGCAATGTGTTTACCAAATATATCGTATTCATCGTCAGTATTTCCTTCATTTTGTTCTACAATATCTTTGAGAGCAGTAATTGCTTAATGAATTCCGGAATCAGGAGTTTTACTAATACACCTCTCTCGTTTTGGTGCTTGGAATACAACATCTTTGTCGTTTTTTGATGAAGTTGCTATTTTTGGTTTCACTTTCAGGGTCTCTGATTGGTCAATATCACTATTATCTTGGTCTTCCACATCGTTTGAACTTTCTTGGATATCAAGTTCATCCTAAAACATTTTTTTTGTAGTGCTTATATAAGCAATAATATTACGCACATAATTTATCTACATGTACAGTGAAATGCAAAAAAATAAACCCTTTTTGAAACACTCTATCGTGATCGTTCAAATGGGCTGACAAAGTCTAGGTAAAATAAATAAGGGGTGTTTTAAAAAGTGTCTTTTTAATTTTGCAATTCACTATACATATACATATATACAGGGTGTTTCAACTCAAGTCGGCACTATTGCCAACTCGGTTATTGTTGAAGCTACGAAGGAGCTACCGGATTCCCATTAAAAAAAAATTTTTTTGACATATCTCGGAAACGTCAAAATTGACATTTTTTTGTTTTCACTATCGTAATCAGTTCACAGTTTATTTTATTTAATAAAGATTTTTTTGTAGGTTCCAAAAACGAAAGAAGAATGGGAATATATTAAAAGACAATTTTCGATCCAATGGAATTTTCCTCATTGCTGCGGTGCGATAGATGGCAAACACGTCCAGATACAGTCTCCGCCGAATAGCACATCCGAATTTTACAATTACAAGGGGACTTATAGCATAGTCCTTTTTGCATTAGTCGATGCAGAATACTGTTTTAAATACATAGAAGTAGGAGCAAATGGTAGGTCTAGTGACAGCACTATATTTAGACATTCACAGTTGAATACTGCTATGATGGATGGATCTCTAAATTTGCCAGAACGTTCAATAATGATTGGTGATGATGCATTTCCATTAAGAACAAATCTCCTCAAACCTTAAACTGGATCACTAACTAGGAAACAAAGAATATTTAACTACCGGTTATCACGCGCCAGGCGAGTTGTAGAAAATGCATTCGGTATCTTAAGTTCAAGATTCCGCATTTTTCATAATGTGATTAATTTAAAACTAAGTACAATAGATCTGGTAGTAAAAGCTTCTTGCTCATTGCATAATTGGCTTAGAACAACCTGTCCGGGAGTATATATTCCTAAAGATACTGTTGACAGAGAAGATATTGATACAGGGCATATTCTGAATGGTTTATGGCATTCTGAAGTTGAATCGCTGCCATCAATCACAAATTTAGGAATAAATAACTATTCCCAAGCTGCAAGTCAATTACGTGTTAAGTATACAGATTACTTTTCTAGAGAAGGCGCTGTACCGTGGCAAGATAGAATGGTTGGCTAATTAAACAAATATTCATATGTATCATTTTTACATAATATCCTATTTTACTTTAATAAATAAATAAGACTTACCATGTTGTTTGTTGTTTTCCTAGTTTTGCTCACATTCCTCAAAAAACTATCAGCTTTGGCAAACCAAATAAGCTTGTGCTTATATATGTCATCGGCGCCAGTACCACTTTTTTAGATTTTTTAACTTTATTTAATTCCTGGCGGTATACAGTTTTGATGGTTTTTATTTTGGTCTTTAACACTACCAAATCTATTCCTTCGAATCCCTCATTATCTTTTAGTTCTTGAAGAAGATTTCCAAAAGCTGTGCCCCTTTTTAATTGATTGATGTGATTCTTTGAACGTATATCCCATAATACAGTATATTTCTTATAAATATTAAGGAATGTAATGATTTGATCACTGTTCCACTTCATATTTTCAAAAGAATTTGCAATAATCTGAGAACTCTACAACGCGGCAACTTGCTAAATACAAAAAAAAACGTGTTTACATGCGGTCAGCTACTTGTCGAGACACGCAAGTTGGCCACAAAACTAGCCGACGATTCAACTTTAATTACCGTTGGCCGGCAAGTAACAAGCACAACTGTCGTTCGAGTTACACACGGCAAGTTTACTGGCGGCAAGTACTTTCCGCCACTAAACTTGCCATGTGTAAATGAGCTATAAGATGCAACTTACTCACTAAAATTTTTAACATTGGCACTTGTTATCAACCGTGTAAATAATAATAAATAACTATATTAAAACATTTGTAAATAAAGTCCTCGCAATTTAACTTTCGATGCACGTCATTAATGACGTAAAATTCATACCACCCTATTTATAGCAAAAATTAAATAAATACCGAATTGTCTTATGGAATTTTTTTTATCACGTTGTTGGTGTGCTTACTACAGTTGCAGGGTTGTTGACATCTGTCAAATTAAATTTGTGTTTTTTATGTCAAAGTGCTCATTGTTTTTTATAATTATTTTTGATACAAAACTGTACTATTTTGAGCTTGAACGAAATAATAGTGGTCCATTGATATCAGTAAATGCTGTGCGAGAAGTACCCTTTTACTTAATATTTAAATTGTGGTAATACATACATATATTCTACAGTTATTTCTGTATCTTCAACGGTTGCTAACAACGAGGTTCTTAGATCTCTTCAAAACGTAAGCGTAGTACAACTGTTACGAATGTAGAAACATTAATGAAAACGTAACACGCAATGTAATATTAAGAATGTACGAAAACAGTAAGTTTACATGATAATACCGACAACATGGTTGAATAACTACGTCACTGACGTTAATGACGTGCATCGAAAGTAAAATTGCGAGGACTATACATACCTGTATTTCACAAATAAAACAATAAAGTAGTCATCAAAAAAACTGATTTTAATAAACAAGAGTAACGCTAGAATACAATAAAAAGAATTAGTAATTATAAAACCCACGCGGAAAATGTCAGCTGTAAGCTGTCATAATTTACTTTACTTTACTTTTAACTGTGAATGTACCAACTTCGAATTCTCAAATATGATTAGACAAATTATTTATCGCGGCAAAAATTTCAAATTAATTTTTTTAGTTGACATGTTTTCCGACTATCTTGTTTGCAAAGTGGAGCTGTATCTGATAAATATTTTTTTACGGTCGGTAAAAACTACTGAAGAATGGAGTCATGACAGCTTTAGACTAGGCGCCCGCGCTTGTGATTTAGTAGGCAATCGATCGGAACTGATATAACGTCGTGCCTGACCTATAGGAGTTCAGTTAATATAGACGATTTAAATCAAATAAACGACCTTAAATTAAGTTGATAAATTTTATGCTTGTATGTTAGTTTTAGTTATTGTTAATAAATTTCAATCTTACAAAATTGGGGGTTTGTCGGGGATTGAAACGAGTAAATAACGATGGAAAAACAATAAGTAATTTCAAAATAAAAGAACTGATAGAGAAACTACGACCAAGAGGATTGAATACGACAGGACCGAAGACTGAATTGTTCAATCTTATGGTGGCAAACGATCCTTAAGCTCAATCAATGACGATAAAATTAACGATAATAACTATGTGAGAGATGTGCAAAGAGACGTAGCGACGCTTCAGCGATGATTTCTTACGATGTACTGCGAGAACTAGAATTGATAAGAAGAGAAAAACTGCTTACCGAGCGTGAATTGAAGATGGTGCAACGTGCAACGTCCAACTACGATTCGGGATGCCAACTAACGAAGAACGGGAAGCAGCAAAAACGACCTCAAAAGCAAATATTAGTGCCATAGCAGGTGTTGTAAATTATTTTAAAGGTTACGGCAAAGATTACGTCAATTAGTAAAGCAGGTAAAACTTCTTAAAAATACTTATAATTTAAACGACAGATTAACTCGAGTCTTGATTGAAATTCGCCTTAATCCAAGATCGGAATATCTTGCAATGTCAATGGCAGATTTCTTTGTTGAAAAGCGGTTCGATCACAAGTAAACGCCGAAAATGAATTTGGGTTAGAAATAAATTGGAACACGTGTCAATTTTTAGAATCGAAAGTCTGATGTTGCAAAATGGGCTTTATTTTTTCAAGAGTTGGATTATGCAATTGAACATCGACCGCTAAAAAGTAAGCTTCATGTAGATTTGCTTAGTCGTAATCCTACGCATTTTGTTTTTTAATTACTAAATGTGATTCAAGTTTAATGGCGCGAGTTATAAAAGCAGGACGAACAATTAACAAACATTTTTAAGTTAAAGAATTGAATAGTGGTTACATTATGTGTAATGAACTTTTTTTTAAGAAATCGATGATGAACTGTGTTTGATTGTACCTCAATCAATGCAATTAAAAATTATAAGATCAATACATGAAAAAGGACATTTCTTGGGAAGTAAAGTCCAGACGCTAATAAAACGCGAATATTGGTTTCCTAATATGCGAAAAAGAATGGTGCGTAATAGTGTTTCGTGCATCTTAGTAGCGAGAAAACAAGAAAGACAAGGTTTCTTGTACCCAAGTGATAAAGGAGACGTGCTTTTAACAATTGTTAGAAATAAAAATGAAAAGATTAATAAATAAAATGTACACACGCATCAAATTTTTATATAAGAATGCTTTTACAGTTACAGTAAAACTTAAAAACGTAAAAAAAACGGCAATCGCCAACAATAACATAACGAAATAATTCAATAATACATAATCCTTAGAAAAACAATGATGCAAGTGTATTGGTACCAAATGTCTCAGGCGTCCAAAACTGAGCGCTTAGACCAAACAATAACAAGAAAATCGCGAAAACTATGTTCCCATATCATCGATGTTTGATCCTTTGCTCATCTAGAAAATAAATTGTAAATGGGTCTAAACCCAAACATCAGCTTGAGAACGAACGACCTAAAATGTTCTCATGATAAATAAACAACTGTTTATTTAACTTTGATCTTTGTGTAAACCACTAAGCATGCAGTACATGCCTCGGTTAGCGTCTACCCACATTGCATGTCTCGAGCAATTCATATTACGCCTCAACTTAGATAACTCGCGGGCAGAACAGGGTTCAGATGCCACCCTCATCGCGCCTGATAATCACGTTAGCACATTTCAAGTCTTACAATGTGCGGACAGTAGGGGACGTTGTTTTGCTTCTGCTTGTAATGTCTTTCTCTTAAATCTTCAACTTTGTACCTATCCTTCAGGAGTACTTTGGTAACTCTAAACGGACCTTTAAACTTTGGATTAAGCCTTTTACTCAGTCCTGTACATGGTTTACTTGTTATGAGTAACAATACCAAATCGCCGACTTGATATCGTTCCGTTTCATGTCGAGCCTTACAGTAACGTTCTTTTTACTTTCGCTGATCGTCTACTATATGTTCCTTAATAGGTGTCCTTAATTCTTTAAGATTTACTCTATCAATCGTATCTTGCAAGGAATTTAGTAACGTAGCTTTGGCCATTGACCTCGCCTGATAACCAAGTAGTGCTTTAACAGGAGTGTTATTAATACCATTATTAAAAGACGTATTTAACGCACTCTGTAAGTTTTTAACATGAGTGTCCCAAAGCTCTCCTTTAGCTTTTACACTTGTTGTGGCTAGCATAGTGACAATAGTTTTATTGTAACGTTTACATTGCCCGTTTTATCTAGGGGTGGTTACTGTATTCAATACATGACAAATTGCATAAGTCAAAACATTTTGAAAGATTGAGACCTGAACGCACTTTTACGATCAGTTATCAAACGAGTGGGAACTCCAAAAAGACACAAGACATTTTGGAAAATATGCAGGACGGGTTTCACTTTCGTCGGTATGACAGATTCAACAATTGTGAATTTTTTAAACGCGTCAACCAACACAACTAAGAACTTGTTATTATGTCTACTAGTCTCAAAGGGACCGACGTGGTCTAAGTATAAAGTGTGAAAAGGTACCTGTATCTTTTCAATAGGGTGCAACTTGTTTTGTTTCTTACCAGGACAACTTTTATAGTAACCGCAATTCAAACATGCATTGATATATATTTAGTAGCAAAGCGTCTCATCTTAGGAAAATAATGCATTTGGATCCGACGTAGTGTTGATTCAATACATAACTGGTCTGCTTGATCATGGCACAGCCTGACTATCTGCCATCGCGCCGCATGGGGTACTTCCCATACTCGTCTTCCGTCTAGCAACTTCCTATAAATTTTATTATTTTTCAACACATATACTCGAAAGTACTGCTTGATTCTGAGTTTTTAAAACCTATTTCCAATACTTCACGAATCGACGCTAATCTATCATCTTGTAATTGCGCTGATAGGATCTAGTCACTATCTGTAATGTCAATTTTGTTGAGTTCAACGGTAACAGGGTAACGACTGTGTGCGTGTACATGCGACATACGTGCTCCAGGTCTGTATTTAATATCAAAAGCGAACTTCTGTACTTGACGCCACCATCTAGCGACTCGCGGTATCAAATTCTTCTTCGTGAACGTTGTTCTCAAGGCATTACAATCAGTCACTACTGTAAACAGTAAACCCAACAAGTAGACTCGAAAATGTTGCAGAGCATAAACAACGGCCATGGTGTCGAGTTCATATGAGTGGTAATGCGGTTGATCAACCGTCATTTGCTTACTAAAATAAGCCACGACTCGTTTAACTCCTCCGGGCTGTGTTTGGAATAACACCGCCTCCACCTCAAGTAAACGTCTGTATGCAGTTCAAGTCCGACCGGCATGCGTAAAAACTCATAATATTCATCAGGTATAATTAATGCAGTTTTATTAATTGAGTCATCACTGACCGTCATTTAATAAAACCCCGAAAAGATGCCAACCGCTGTAAAGTACTTAAACTTACTACCTTTCCCGTCACCACCAAGACGGTCAAACTAATCTTCAACAAGGGAGAGAGTTATCTTTACTTATCTTTAACAGTAATGGCATTTAATCGTCTGTAGTCTATGCACATTTTGTAGTCACTTTTCTTCTGCACTAGTAAGACTTCTTCTGCACGAGTAAGACTGGGCTGGCGAGTTGGACTCTCTATAATTCCATTCGTCAACATTTCACTAACTATACCTTTAGAATTTCTTTCTCATGAGGTTACACTCGGTACGGGTTGCAAGAAATAGGTTCCTGTGTGACTAACTTTATTTCTAGCTTAGCAGTATCAGTATTTCCTATTGTAGTCACAGATCACTAAATTCATGTAATAGTTGTTTACACTTTACTTTATCGTCGTCTATGATGTCGTCTCTAAACATTATTTCACACTGTTTGTCTTTACTACAGACTTCGAGTCCGCACACTTGCTTTACTTCACCCAATTGTAATATGCGCACTTGAGTGCCTACTTTAGAGAGCATAACGTGTGGCAAGTTTAAAAAATCGCGACCAATAAGCAGTGATATAATAATTTGTCATCATTAATCATAGTTATTTGTACCACCGCGTTCGGTTGACCTACCTCTAGATTCAGTTCTATGTCACCCACACTTACGACATAGTTCCCGTCAAAACTACGTAATACAGTGTTCTTTTGTCGCGGCACTAATCTGACGTTAGTACCCACACCAAGCACTTCCGGTATCTACTAAACATTAACATTTTTTACCGTTTAAAATAGCAGAGATGACGTATGGGTTTACACTGGTTTGTTTTCTTACTGCATTAACATCATTGACCGCTAGTTTAACTTGGCGTCATGCTTTTTTATTTTTTTAGGGCATTTGTTGGCAAAGTGCCCAAAAAGATCGCAACTAAAACATTCTATTTTTTGGTTTTTAAGTCTTGGACACTATGTGGGCCTTTACAGTTAAAACATTGCAACTGCGTTTGTGGTACCTTTTCTTTTGTTTGAATTGCGGATGGCATATGATGTTGTTGAAATCGCCTTTTATGACCGGCGATCTTTACTTGAGGTAACCTCTTTGGCTTACTTACGGGATTTCTAGTTTGAGCGCTCTTAGTTTATTTAGTTTAGTAAAGCAGTATTTGTTTAAATCTTGCCCACTGTACATTTCCTACAAGGCAGCTTCTCTCAGAAGTTTTCCAAACGGCAACGGCTTTGAAAACTGCATTATCAACTTCTTTTTAATCGTGTTCCAACTCGTAGCTAACTGTTCTTGTATGTCATATCAATGTCGAGCCATACCTAGTAGACGGTTAGACATAAGCCTAACAATGGTCAAATCATACCATTGATAATTGTTCGCTAACTCGTCAACGCGACGAACCCACACATCGACCACTAAATCAGCGTTTTGCGGATCATACTTAGAGATCAAATTTTCAACCCTTGGGTGATACGTCACTCGAGGTCGGTTCTCGATTCTACCAAAACGTATCTTGAGTTTGGGAATTTTCCTTCTATCTTCTTTGCGTCGCGACGTCTACGGTGTATTGCTCACATCACTATTACTCACTTCGTCAGTTTGGAAAAAGGGAGGCGTAAAAGGCTGACAATCCATGATGACGCAATACACAAAACACAAACACCGATTACACTTACACACTACAAACGTTTAATAACATTAAGTTTGTAAGTGAACAATTGTGAATCCTTGAAATCCCACTTCTAATTTTTTAGAAATAAAAATGAAAAGATTAATAAATAAAACGTAATAACAAGGAAACACAATGTATCATAATTGATCATTTACAACCTTTAAACATCGATGCGTAAACGTTATAGACATATATTTGTGGTTCTAGACGGATTTTTGAAATTCGTTTGGTTGTATGCGACGCATTCAGCAGAAGTTTGAACAAGATTGCAAAAACATTCAGCAATTTCTAGTAATGTATGTAAAATCGTTTCGGATCGTGGAAGAGCGTTTACGTCTTACGATATCGCAGATTAATGCAAAACGGAAGAAATTGAACACAGCTTAATCACTGCGAAAGTACCGAAAGCGACCGGGCAAGTTGAGCGTGTCAATCGAACTATTATTCCGTTATTATCGAAATTGTCAGCATCAAACCCCAACGAATGGTTTAAATACTTGGATACGGCGCAAAAGTATTTAAATGGTACACTACATCGAAGTGTTGTTACAACATCGTTTAAACTTTTATTTGGAACACATATGAGCATGTAAAGTGATTTTACAATCCGTGAACTGGTCATAAAAAAATGAATTGACATGTTTCAAGACGACCGCGACAAATTACGAAGTTGAGCTAAAGAAAGCATACTGCAAATACAAACGGAAAATAAAAAATGTTGAGTTACCACATTATTACTTAACTATCGTTAGATTGTTGTAAAGCTAGGTGGTCATGAGGGTCCACATCGACTTCGGTAGATTACATGAAGCCATTGATCGACAACCTCGATGTAAACGATATTTCTTCCGAAGAATATGATAATGATTTACTTGAGGACAAACAAAACTTACAGGTCAGCCGAGTGAAGAATGGGGCCGCGACAGCCCTCGACTGGGCGCCCGAGCCTGTGATTAGGTACGAAAGGGATCGAAACCGATATAACGCCGTGCCAGACGTACAGAAGTTCAGTTTATAGACGATTTAACTCAAATAAACGACGTTGATAGATTTTATGTTTGTATGTTAGTTTTACTTATTGTTAATAAATTTCAATCCTAAACTACAATAGTAAATATCTTGTAAATGCATAAGCCGATATAATTACATTCCGCATTCACAGGTTTAAATTTATGCTTTGTAGTTTGCAGTCGCAATTTACTGTCTGGTTTTGCGTTATGGAGATTTCCGCATTATCCATTATACGTACATTCCCCATTGGCAGGTTTTACTGTACATTTTTGTTTTTTTATTTGAAAATAATAATATAAAATAATAAATTTTTATTATAAAATAATTTGACTAAAGTGATCGTAATTTTAACAAAATTTATTCAAAATATTTAATATATAATGTACCTGTAACAAAGTTTATATATTTCAGAAAATGTAACGATACTTGAGGAGTTAATCAACCATAATAATATAGCGCAGTTATACAACTAGCAATAGAAGGAGATGGGTCTAAGTAATTTTGTAATTTATTGTTATTTAATTCGTATGCGTTATAGTTTGTTTAAATAAAAATTGTAAAAAGCCTGTTTTATTAAAAAACATTAAGTAAAAGTAATGATTGTTTTTTTCTGTTATTGTTTTTAGATGTGCTTAAAATGCACCGTAAAAATTGTAAAAAAGTTAAAATCTTACCAAACACAAAAATTGCAGTGATGTTAAAGTACTTAAGTCGAATTAAGAAAAAAATCTAAACAATACCAAATACATAACTAAGTTACTGTAATTTAAACATAGATGTTATAACTGCTTTAAAGCGACTAAAAATAATTCTAGTAAGTCAAATTCTTAGATAGAAATAGATATCAACATTTTTAATATTTTCATCTTTTTGATTGATACATAAAATTTATTGTAATAAATATTAATCTTGCTTAACTTATTTGACTTACTATTTACACGATAATTATATAGGTTTATTATAAATGTAACTATTTTTTACTAAACTGAAAACACAATATAACAAGCAAAGCAACATAAACTTACAATTGAATAAAAACAAACATTTACTATAATTTATATATCAGGGTTAATGTATACAGTCTACAGATAATTAATCATTTATTTATTTAAGACGACACATTCTTCTTTTTACCGACGTTGCACTGATTCATTTAGAGCGCACTTTCTTTTTAAAGACTTAACTTTTTACCGACTCTCATTTTTCTTCGATTACCTTTTATATAGTTACTTGCCTTAATTTTATTTAAGAAAAAGAAAATAATTTTTAAATTAACAACTTCATTTAAACATTCATCTGGTTCTACATTATTATGTGTAACAATTTCTTTTATTTCCAAAAAAATTAATTTTAGACTTTTATTGAAAATATGAATTTTGTAGTTACTTTTATAATCAAAAGAATGGTTATATTCTAATATATGATTAGCGAAAGAAGATTTATTATATAAATTAACACCAACATTATTGTTTTTATTGTAAGAAAAATGTTTTACTATTTTTGTTCGAAATTTACGGCCGGTTTGCACAATATAAAAAGAATTGCAGCTACCACAATTTAATTTGTAAACACCATATTTATTCAGAATATCAACTTTATCTTTACTATTGACAAGTAAAGGTTTTAAATTAAATTTAGATTACATTAAAAATTTTATTTTGAAGTTTTTTGATCATATCTAGAGGATAATTATTATTATTTGCTAAATTATAAATAATGTTAAGTTCTTTATTAAATTAAATTAAATATTGATATTGTCATTTTGACATAAACTGTATAATTTAAATTTATTTATTATAATAAGAATTTTAAGGTTTAGATTTTACTATTAAGTTGATAATTTTAGAGGCCTGATGATGACTGTCAGGTTGAAACTTGTAGCCGCAAATAATTAATAAATAAAAAAGAAATATATGGGAAAGGCATTGAATTATTTACAATTATAATTCATTTAAGTGTTGCTTTTATTAAATTGCTAGTTGTTATTTTGCTTAGCTTGTTGTTAGCTTTATAATAATCAATAATTGTGTAAATAGTTAAAAATAAATTAAGTTTTAAATTTGTTACAGTAATATATCTGATGATTCAAAAACATAGAAAAAAAAAGAAATTAAAAAAAAAGAAAAACATCTCAGAAAAAACTGGAAAAACTTTCTGGTAAAAAAATCGCAAGGAAAAAACATGTCAAAACGAAGAAGTCTTAATTATTGCGTGATTCATGCAGAATTGCTTTTAATCTTGAAACCATTTTAAGACATTTATCCTAGGTAAAACGCCGATTTCTTTTAACAATTAATAATGTTAATAGCAATTCTTATACACTTAAATGGGTTTTAATAAACATTGATTTAAATAACCAAAAATTGAAATTCGCTGTACATTCGTCAAGTGCATTCAGCGCAATACACTTAGTGGAAAAGAAGTTGGGTGAATGAATATGAATGGCGACTTTGCAAGGGTTATTGTCGTCTTAATTCTGCTACGTCGTCAATCATGGATTTTTGATATAAACTAAATGCTAAAAAAATATTTTCTAAATTAGTGTGAGCATATCGTCACATGTGACATTCAGAATCGCGGTATCTACGCTATTTGGATTATTCGAGTTTCCATTGATGACGTTTGGATTGCGAAACACCGCGCAAACTTTTCAACATTTCATGAACATAGTGTTACAAGCAATATAATGTTGTTATTGCTACATCGACGATATTCTAGTGGCTTCCTTCCGCCAACGCACCAGAGCACCTAGAACACCATTAAATCGTCTTCAAGCGGTTGGCACCTACGGTATTGCGGTGAACCCCATAAAGTGCGTACTAAAAGTCAAACAATTAGGACACTCAGGCATCTCATCTCCAATAAAGGGACAATGCATTTGCCTTCCAAAGTCGATGCATTTCTTAACATGAAGAAACCTACAACCATTGTAGAACTTCGGCGTTTTTTGAGCGCTATAAATTTTTAAAGACACTGCAAAAAATCAAGCAGTTTTAAACAACTACTGCAAGGATAGCATGCGTAACTACAAAATAGTAATTAAATAGATTTCAGAAACAGAAGAACCATTTGAGTGGCCGACGCGTTCTTTCGCTTTGAAGCTGTTTAGCAAATGAACAAGGTAGTGACGCAAAATTTTTGTACCTGTAAAGTACACCCACTCTCTCACTCGTGCTGCAACAGTATTTTTTCGGAAGCGACAATTCACGGTACATTCCTAAAACATAATTTATCACATGTAATTAAACGATCGGTGTCATTCCATCTCAACGGTCAAAAGTACAGCAACATACAAAATCACCTATCTGTCATTTTCCAGTACTTAGCAGCTGGTTTCAACAGATACATTTACACGTTGTGGGACCATTGACGCTTTTCCGTAAAGCACCATGGAAAGCAACAAATATTCGTTCAGCATGAACTATCAAATTGCAGTCACGTTTTTGTAAGGTATGACTCTATCCGACGATCGCTGCAGCTCCCTTACACCATACCGTACTAAATTACTGATAAGATTTTTTAAGTAAAAGTCAACACTAAGTTAAAAAATATATCTGTAGTGTAACGCATCGTATTATTTGTGAAGACATCTTGCGGACAAGATAATAAATTTGAAATGCAATGAAGAGGAAATATGTAATCGATGTAATTATGTTAAAACTTTTTCGAGTTCAATCAATGACTAAGATTCTCTTACCTGGGTAGATTATTCCAGTGGCGTGTGATCGTCTAGTTTAATTTACTTTATTAAATTAAAGCTTTATTTTAAGCCTGGTATTAAGGAATATTTGGGGTTGCGCTAAATACTTAGGTTCTTTTTTCCAAGCGATGTACGGTAAGAAACAAAAAGCAAGCAAAAAAAAATCTTTAAAACATTTAACTTTATTTGACACATTGAAATCTTTTCAAGACCGAATGTCACATTCTCAAAGCTCAAATAAATAAAATTGCGTTTACAAGTATATTAGTCGAGGAAAGGTCGAACAATTGAGATTCACGTCCGTTGACTGTCATTCTTTTGCTGACTTTGTCGTGGTTGAGAGCTTTCTTATAACGGAAACAATTTTCTAATTACAATAAGTGTTAGAGCAGAAATGGAACTAACAGAAATTTAGCCAGATCTTGGTTAGATATGGTAGATAATTAGATAAACAATTTATACCGCGTGATCCCTGGCAATTGCTTCTCAATATTCTAATTCGTTGGCGCGCATTTCGAACGCAACAAAAACAAACAATTACAAAATAGATTTTACCCGAGTTTTATAGCGGTTCACAGATCCTCTGCTTCTGAGAATATGACACGATTCGAGTTATGTTGCCACATCCTTTCAGATGTGAAAGTTTCAAAGTGGAGATTTCACCTTTGAAAATTTGCCTCCACAGTTTACAAAATGGACTTTTTCAACAGTTTGTCGCGTTTGCGATTCCCTGTCCCTGTCATATCTAAAGAAGACTTACAGAAGACTGGACTCGCAATAAAACATATCGCGACGTGAAATAATTGATGTTTGGACTCAATTCTTTAGGTGTTCTCAGCGTAAACTTTCGGCGCAAAAGAAGTAAAACAAATTTTAAAAGCAACGCGTCAATTGCCAAAGACAAAACAAACAAACAAAATTATATTAAACTTGCTCTCTCCGTTTCTAACAGAAATCATCTGTTTAAATGTTAAGATTGTTGTTAGATAATTATTCTCAATTTTATCGCGATAGACAGTATCTCAATTCATCGCATCTCTCGTACAATAATCAAATAAACTTATAAATGCACATTCAATCAAATTTAACTTAATTTCTGATCTTTTTATGTAGCGCCTATTCCTTAATTGTAGACCAAGTACCGCGACTTTCTAGGCCTGGACTGGACGCACGATCCGAAGCGTAAAATTTAAGTTAAAGCTATATGACATAAAAATAAAATTGAAGTTAAACAAATTTTTATACAAACGTTTCTGAAAACTAAATTATAACACGTTTATACACTTAAAAGGTTTAAATTAAAGCCCGTACTTAATTCAGTTAGGTTAAGTTAAGTAAGTAACTCTTTTCGCGAGACGTGATCAAAAGAAACTCCCGTATGCGGTCCGCAATCGAATCAATCTCCCTTTTTGCTTCGCGTTAGGGTTTTTAAAACTTTCGTTTAAAACCTTCTCCTTCTTCATTGTGCGCAGTTTTGACTTATTTCTAAAATCATTTTTTTTAATTGGTTAAGTTTTCAAACCCTCTCAGTACCAAATTTGCCAATTGACTTCTCTCCTTTACTCATTCTCTCAAAGGCGGCGTTATCCCCTTTTCTACCCTTAAGATATTACCACGTCGGTACTGGATGGCGCTGGGTATTTCAACTGCAATAAATTTTACCGATTTCGTAACTTGATTTGTAATTAACAGTGAACTAAGGCTCTACTGACTATAAACATGCATTAAATGGTTAAACTTTACTTTAACATAAATCATATGTTTAATCTTAACCCATCTATAACGCTAATAATCTTTACAATTGGCTGCCTGTTTATACAATTTCAATCTTTAAAATTTTTACTCAAATTTTGTTTTACATACTTTCGTTTTTTACATTGAAAGCGTTTATGACTTAAACTAGTGATTACCGATAGTTTTAATTATAAAAACTGGAAAATTAGACCTAATAAATTAATATCTTGCTTAAACGTATTTCATAATCTGAACATAAATTAGGGGTTTAGTCGAACATGTGCGTTTCGGTCGAGTTCCTTTTGTTGATCATTGCGGCCTTTTTTCGTCAAGAGTCGCTTTGTCGCTTTCGTAATATTATACCAGGCATTTGAAACTGTTGTTCTTGTAAACCATGCCTAAATCGAAACCGCCCGATTTTTCATATTGAAATGATTTGCTTCATTTCTTAAGACTTATTCCCACCGCGGTGGAACGAATCAACATACTAGCTGGACACATGCAAAATGTGGTGGTTGTTTGCTAGCGGATTAACTTGTCACTCGTCTCGCTTCACTAATAACAAATAGTTTGTTTTTTTCTCGACATATGTGGTTACTTCGGCTTCATTTTATCACGTTCTCACACTGTCGGTTCGTTTCAGTAGACTGGTTGAAACCTACTTTTCTAACGGCACCCGACTGCGCAAAAGTAATGACTGTGGCTGAAGGCAGTGACACTTTAATTGGAATCCTGTTAACGTCGCAGATAACGAAAACAATGTCGGGCGAAGCGGTGAAGTAGCCAGTTCGTTTCGATGTTTCGAAAAGTGAAAAAGCCTTAAAAAGAACAATTGCTTTGTCCAATCTGTGATGGAAGACATTTCGGTAATTCTTTCGAAATAAGTTATTACAATGATACTTACAAAACCGGTTCAAAGCCGACAAACTAAAGGGCAACTAGAGTTTCTTTACTTTGGAATACATTTTAATTTAATAGACATTCTGCTAGTACTGCATTCAGTTTTGACTATTGACTGTACTTAGCTAGAATATATTTTTTATATTTTAAAATTTTTTTGTATAGTTTCGATACGTTTTGTAATCATATTTTGTTATTTCTTATGTTGAAACATAAAAATAAAGTTTTGCTGAAGATATCCATCTGTTCACATTTTTTTAAAGACAAATGTATCTTACTGTTCAGCGACAAGAACGGAGATTATTCTTCTATATACTTTTAATTGAAAAAAATTTAAATACAAAAACAGATACGTAAACAGGCAAACACGTAGTATTTTCTTGAACATTGATATATGTTCTATGTCCTCTATTAGTTGTTTCATAAAAAGTGTTTGAAACACATACCTCCTCTCCAATGCACTATTACAAAACTGTTGGGCATTATCGATGGTACCACGGACACCTATTTGTAAACGATCAGTCCAGCAGGAACAATATTTTACTACACATAAAAGATTTCATTGAGTTAAGTATTAGTCGGTTTTGTGTCTAGATAGTGTTATAGTAAGTATGATGGAGATACCTGGGTATACCCATGATGCTGGCATATTACGTGTATCCGATACTGCAAGTTTCCAAATGAAAATTATGTTTTATATGGAGATCTAGCATATGGAACTAAAGAACTGTTAATAGCACCATTTAGAAACAGAATACTAACATATAAAAAACAAAATTTTAATATCCGTATAACTCGGTATATAAGTGCTGTAAGACAAACGGTTGAATGAAGTTTTGCAAAATTCTTAGCAAATTTGTATTTTTAGATTATAAAAAAATCCAAAAATATGCTACAAGACATAAGTTAAATGTATGATGTTGAAAAAATTTTGACAAACTGTCACACTTATTTGTATGGAAATCAAGTATCATAATACTTTATTTAACATGGCTCCATACCATCTCCATACCAGCATTAGAGTTATTATCGAAAAACATTAAATACATTTATTACAGTTTTAATATTAAAATCTTAAAATAAGTAGTATAATAATTTTATGTCTTTTTATGTATTAATTCTTGTATTAATTACTGCTGTTGCTCTAAAACTTTTAAAAATGCAGCATTTAGTCTTAGCTCTTCCATTCTTTTTTTGTACTTTTTTTAAATATTTTTTCTTTTACTGAAATTTTTTGTTCTTCAATTTTCAATTTAATTTCATTTAACAAAAACCTGTTACGTTTTAATTCCAACATCTATTGCATTTTCTGGCAAAGTCACTTTCTGTTGGAGCTCGCCAGTGTTGTAACAGATACTTTTTTTTTAGTATCTAGATACAGATACATATACTTTTCATAAAATGTATCTAGATACAGATAAGATACTTTTTTTAAAAAAGTATCTAGATACAGTTACAGATACTTTAAAAAAGTATCTAGATACATTTTTGCATCTGTACGTAAATAGCTATGAAGTTGAAAACGTTGAAAGCTGATTTCATAACTGTATAATTCAAATAAGATATGTCAACAAAATATCTAGTTTATTCAGATAAAAAGTGTTTTTTCAATCGCTTTTAACTGACAGAAAATCTAAGTTACTCTGATCCGAACTGGCAACATAAGAAGTGATTTTTTGGAAGTTTAGATTAACCATACTTTAAATTGGTTGTTGATACGATTCTTAAAAATACATACTATAATAGCTGTTTTTTTTTAAAGTTCGTTCAAGATCAGATCAGTTCAAATGTAGTTAAAGTTTGGTTCGGATAATAGGGTGTTGAAAAAAAAACACAACTTGTATTAAGGAAATCATTACATATACCTTAGCCATATAAAAAAGACTAAAGTTTTACAAATAGTGTTTATTTTGTTTTAAAATTAATAACATTTCAAATGTCTCGTCAGACATTCTGTTTCTACGTGGCGTTAATAATAAGCCACCAACACTAAAAAGTCTCTCTACTGGAGCTGATGAAGGAATTACACAATTGTACTTTTTAAATAACTCCAGAACGGATTTATATTGTAGAAGACTTTGTATTTCTTTCGATTTGTCCTGTAAATACTGTAGAATTTCCACTTCTATTGTAGACCCAATTTGACTGAATTTGTCACAACTGCTAGATGGACTTTGTAATATATTAAAAAAATCATCTTCTTCTGAAGGTGATTCATCCATTAGACACAACTTAGAATTATTCATTTTTTCAGCTTCACTTACAAGCATTGTTTTTAAATTATCATAATATTTTTCCATATTGGTTGTAGTTAACCATTTTAATTTAAATTTAGGCAATGTGGCAGTAGCTATTAAAAAAGGCTTTGATATACCACTGTTAAAATCAAAAATTTCACGAAACCTCAGATTTAAACCATTTAGTAATGCATCTTTAAGGGGATTACAATAAACTAAATGTTTTAATGACATTAAATGATGTTTTACTTGTAAAAGAGTTGGAATAACGTATCCTAGAAAACACTGCTGCTCACCTTGAAGAATATCAATTGCTTGAGCGAAGCTTTTACTGATTGAAATAAACTCTTCCAAAAATTGTAATTCCACATTCTTCAATTTCGGTAACTCTAATTTTTCAAAAACTACTGGTAAATACTCTTTTATAGAAATTACTCTTACGATGCTGTCAAAAAAGGAATTCCACCTCGTAGGACAAGGTGTTATTAATTTACAGTGACAAATTGCTTCAATTTCATCTGATGCCTTTGTTGAACGATGAAAAAGATTCCAAAGTGCAGTCAATTTGGCTAAAGTAGCATTATACATTTTTTTATATTGTGGGACTGCTAGTGCTTTTTCTGCATCACTTGTTACAATTAAGTTTAATGTATGAGACATACACCGATAATGTTTAGGAAGTGATAATTCCTCTTCTTCATCTTCTATGCTATCTTGTAAATCTGGCAAGTACTCTATTATTACATTGTCATTAAAATCTTGTAAAAAATCAATTTCTTGAAGTGAAATGCTTTCTGGAACATTATATACCTTAAAAGATTTTGCAAAATTAGTTGCATTATCTGTTACAGTTCCCATAATCTTCGTTTCTGAAGACAAGTTGTAGCTTTTATGTATGTTATATAATGTTTTTCCAATTTCTTTATATGTATGAGAAAATTGTAATCGTTTACAAGCAAGTAAAGCAGATTTTCTATTTAATTTATCATCAATATAGTGACATGTAACACCAAAATAACTTTTGTTATTTGTAGACCATAGATCTGCTGTTGTACAAACATAACTAATATGATTCAATTCATTTCTCAAATGACTTATTATAATTTCTTTTCGGTCAAGCATTCTTCTTAAAACTGTCCTTCGACATGGTGGGTTTAAACCAGATAAATTGTATATTAAACTTTTGAATGATTCTTTGTTAACTGTAGAAAGAGGCAATATTTCTTCTTCTATATAATTAAGAATTAAGGTATTGACGTCTTCTTGTGAGTGTTTCATTTGTTCCTTGCAACGTTGAAATGGAGTTACTTTTTTAGAATTTTCATTTTTCATTTCTCCTGGCCCTAATTTACGCTTGCTATTTTCTTGCTTTACGGCATCTAATTTTTTTAACGTTTCAGGATGTTTTCTCTAAAATATTAACAAACACTAGATTAATTTTCACTTTACTGTAAAACAATCAAATACAATACCCTCAAATGTGTATAAAAATTTCCAGTAGCTGTTTTGCTACCAGAAATAACTTTTTTGTTTATACAGATTTGACACTCTGCTTGGATCGTGGAAGATCTTTTGTTATTTTCGTGTTTAATTTTAAAGAACGTTCCATTTAAAATAGGAGGAATAGAATTAATCTCCTGCATTTCCTTTTCCATCACATATAGTTATTTGAAAACTATAAAAGTTTAAAACTGTATTAATAAAAAAAACTATCAATAGTTTACACTGACATTATACTTACAAAACGCTGCTTTTATAATCTTTGAAACCTTTAAGATTTATACGATTTATGCCTACAGCTGCCGACAACATATATAAACAGATATAAAAGATAAAATAGCGTCACGTTTAAAAAAAAGTTAGTACAGCAAAATAAATGCTGAATAGGCTGAATAAACGCGAAATAAATTTGAAATAAACTGTGCGCGAATGACATCATTGAAAGGTTTTTATCTTAGCTGTAAATAATCACAAACATAGATCACAAATGTCAAAATAATTCCCGGTGCAATCATAGATGGCTCAGAAAATCGTGTTGTACATAAAATTCGTATGAAGTGAATAGCCGCACATCTCTACCCTTTCTCTCCGACCTAACCAACAAAAAATTTTCTAATTTTAATGTACAGGGCGTATCATAACTGACAAAAAAGCTACCGCAATGTTTAATAAAAACTTGTATAATTTACAATCTGAGCAAGAAGAAGTATCTAATAAGTATCTAAACTATTCAGATACAAGATACAACAAAAAATGTATCTAGATACAGATATAGTTACATTTTGACCAGTGTATCTAGATACGTAACTAGATACTTAAAAAGTATCTAGATACTGTATCTAGATACTTGTATCTAGATACGTCACAACACTGTACATTAACAAGTATTGACTTATTAATACATAATAGTAATGGATTTATATTCTTGCACATGCAAAATATAACAAACTAAAAAAATTAAATACTGCTTAAATAGAAACACTTGTTTCTAGTAAATGCTTTTTCTTTTCGATATACACCACGATAAATACACATAAATAGTATAGGCAACTATTCAACAGTAGAAAAATGTGTATAAAGCGGCGCTATATGTATTCTGTGATAAGTGTTACATTGTGTAATTTTGTAAAACAGCATAAACTAATATTAAAAAAAATTGTGACTAATTGATGACCATGAAAAAAAAAAGATATAGGAATGTTAGGTACCTGAGACACATCCACAATGATAAATAGAAAGGTAGTGGAAGAATAAAAATAGGTAGGGATAAAAATGGCTTCCATGTTTCTGTTTACATTTATTTAAAGTGATCACAATAATGATATATTAAACATAAACAAATATTTCTCTATTTAATATATTTGATGTGAACTAAAGCATAATGATATCAAAAACTAATAATTAAAGAATTCTCTAACACTTACTAATATTTTTAATTGATTTTCTTTAATTTTCTTTGATTATCTTGAGGTAAGATTAAATGCACTATTATCTCACTTTAACGTATAATTCTAGGAATATTTTCAACTTTTTTCATTATGAGGCATTTGGAATCTTTAAAAACTAAATTTCATATCACACAAGATGAAGAAATCAAAGAAGAGGAAGATTTCAATTCTATCGAAGATATAAAACAAGAATTGCCAGGTTTTAATTTAGTTGATTGTGAAAACTTAATTAAAACCGATTTCCAAAGTGATGATGAAAATTTTAATGATATAGAATTACCTCTTAGCCCAAGTAGTCCTTCCAGTGAAATTTATGAGACTTCAGTGAAACACAATGTGATACCTAGGAAGCACAGACGCAAAGCTTTGCAACCTCAAAGAGCTATTCATTCAGAGATTAGTCAGGGTAGTTCGCTGGAAAACAGCTCGGAATGCTCACAAGATGCATCTGAAGGCACTTTTCTTAATTTATTTAGTGGAGAAAATTTAATTTTTAACGTAAAAACTGATTTATTAATGTCGGATACTGAAAATGACATCGAATTACCTGAGAGTGAAGATTTATTAAGAGATATCGACGAAGAAAATATCTTTAAAGGACTGCAAGAAGAGACTAACGGGGAGAAACTTGATGAGGAAATAATAGACAATGTTAAAGAAGAATGGCGATCACATTGGGGTGTAAAATGCAATATGTGTGAGCAAGTCTTTCCCTATAAAATGGAGTTTGACGGTCATTATCGGAATAATTATGGAATAGCACCAGTTTATACATGTTCCTTTTGTAATAAGTCTGCGGAGAAATACTCTACGTTTCGATCACATTGTTACAGACACATAACCGAAGGCCGTTATAAGTAATTTTTAGTTTTTGTGGTTGAATTTCTAATTGATTATTTTATTTAAGGTGTCAAGATTGTAACAAAGGTTTTAGCTTACAAAGTATGCTACATGTACATATTTTGTCTAAACATACTAAAGCTAAACCATTTGTGTGTGAGGAATGTGGAAAAAGTTTTGTAACAAAACCAGGTCTTAGAATTCACTCGAAAAAGCACAATGTAGAAACTAAAGAAGACTACCCTTGTGTTGAATGTGGGAAAGTGTAAGTTAGACTAAAGTATATTGATTATAAAATGGAAACTTTTGCTTTGGTCCCTGTCAATCTTTTTCTTTCTTTTTTATTCCTGTTCAATACAAAGCTATTATAGAGAAATAGAATGCTGTTTTGCTTTTCATTAATAAATTCAATTCTGTTGCATACAAAATTCAACTTTTATGCTTATTTATTTATTAATATAATAGCACATTAAAACTGCTTGTTAAAAAACTTAATGCATTTAAATTATTAGGTGAGAACGCTTATAGTTTGCTTCAAAATTATATTAGTTAAAACATTCGTTGATAATCTCTATTCTTCAATTTCAAATAAATAATTAAAATTATCAACCATCATATGAATTCTAAATTAAAATGTTTGTTGACAATTTTAATTCATTGCTATGATCTGTGGCAGCTCTTGAAACTACATTCTTATAGGTAATCACGATTAAGATCGCAGCGCCACTACGGTGTAAATAGAAACCTGATTTATGACATGCAGCTTCAAATTTATTAGTTTTCGGTGTTTATAACTGATTATGAAGTTGAATTAAAACTATCTTCTTGATTGTTACGTGTAATAAGTTTTATTAAAATGGGTAATGTACTATAAGTAAAATTTACCGGTTAAGTTATATTAGGTTTATACAATATTACGGTTATATACAATCAAGTTTTACAATTGAATATTATCACATTAAATAAAAAATATTTCGGTTTTTTCTCGTCGGTTGAAGTTTGGTTCAGAAACAATATAAATAATTTGGATCAGTTATCGCAAACTGAAATAAAATGTACATAGTCTAGTGCAAATGTGCAATCAACTAATTATTCTTACTGTAACACCAACAATAAATAAACGATTATTTCAGTATTCAACGACGTGTTGTAGCAACTACAAGTTTTACAAAAACATGAATTACCAAGACGCAAAATGAAATATGTATAATGTTAAATAATGTCAGTTAATCGACGGCAATTATCATTTATCCTCCGTGGAAGTAGTAATTAAAAACCGTTGCAGAATATTTTTTTAACAAAAATCAGGTGTTCGTATTGCATTAAATCTGTTTAAACACCACCAGATAGCGTATTGCCTATAAAAAAATTTATGTGCATTGTACTCTCGATTATCCGAGGTAATGAATGTTAACAGACGCAGGAAAAATTGAACAACACGGATAATCGTAGTTTTTTTGAAAATGATGGTATGGGGCAAACTAAAATAAAAAACGGAAAAATAAAAACATCTTCTATATATAAAACATAAAACTTGCTGTTTTAATACAACACGTTTACGTTTGGTAGACTCGCTCTCAAAGCGCAACTTCTACTGTAAGCAGTAAACACTTCGTCGCGTGTCCTGCATACATTGTGTAAATCCTTTCGATGTCCTTGAAACGGGGTTAATTGACAAAGCCCGAATAAATCGCAACTAATATTGCAACACGGTTAATCTGCAAACCGGTTAAACCGCACCCTGATAAACTAGATAAACTAAACACAATTGGTCTTGCATAAAGTCATACATTTTGTAGTATTCTTTCAGACAACGAATCTTCTATTCCTTTATTTTAAACAATTATACTGCTATAATCAGTAGCCGAAAAATGTAAGCAATTATTAAAAAAACTAAATTAACAAAGTGATTTATTTTGGCAAAGTTAAGAGCAAAATATGCTGTTGTTTTTGATTATCTAACAATGTTAATAAACTTGTCCGGTTTTCTTATGAACATGACGTCACATTGCGCAGTGTACAAACATGTGTTCGGTAATCAGCTATGACACGTTTAACTAATCAATCTAAAAATGTCCGTCGCCAATTCGCTATTGTTGTTATTGTAGGAGGTATTTTAAACAGATTTTTAAATGTTCCCAATTTTATTTTAAGGTAAGTGTAGGATCACCTAAGACATAAAAAGAATATTAACAAAATCAACTAAACAACACACAAATTTGTAATGCTCATTAAAAAATGGCGTTTTTTTTGCAAAACGCACCAGAAAATACAGAGCTACCAAACGTTATAGCATCTTAAAATAAGGCGGCAGTTTCAATTTCAAAAATGCACTGCCTACAGTTCGGTTATCCTGACGAATTGATTGCCTCTGATCAATTAATAAATAAATAAAATTTCGATAAACTAAACCGTCGCGAAGTTCAAATTTCGAATTTTTTGACTTTCGCTTATTAACGTCTGAATATCGGGATCTCTACATTGCATATAGCTAAGGTGCTGTTCCAAACTGTTCTCTGTGACTAAGAAAGTTTCGAAACAACGGCTCAGACCATCCGCATGACGGATACGTGACCTAATATCGTTTTTCTTAAATGTTAAGGCTAGGATGTTACAATCAGTAATTATTTTAAAATGTATTTCTTGTAAATAGATCTCAAATGGTTCTAAAGAATAAACAATTGCTAAGGTCTCAAGTTTAAAACTATGGTATTTGGATTCTGTGGTGGTTGCGCGTTTACTAAAATAAAACACTGGATGGCTGTTCTTGCTGACGTTGCATTAAAATTGAGACAAACCCTTATGAAATGGCATCATAATGGAGTTGAGTTTCCAAATGAGGAGAGTAAATCGCTAAATTTTATTCATTCATTTTATCAAAACTATTGGAGAACTATACTAAGATTGACTTTTACGTATTATACAACGATTTAACGAATCTTTCAGAATACCATCAACTTCATTTTTATCAAAATATGAAAGTCTTCGATGATGAAAATAAAATGGATGATCATTATTTACAGAAATTTTCATTTTCATCTTAGTAACGGGTTTCAATGGTCGTATAGGTTTAATATAATTTTGAACTAAATCTCGTTCAATTGCGTTCTTAATCTTAACATCTAAACTTGGGTCGATTTTCGCATTGATAGCTACCCTCTTTTCAATATAGTTGTCAATATTTACTTGAAGAACTTCGTTGTTTCAAAATTCAAAGGACTTGGCTGCTTCAATCTGAACATTGTCCTTACAAAAGATACCTTGATTAGTTGATTACATAAACATCTCTGCCTAACAAACTACTACTATATCTAAATTAACATTATTAATCTTAACAGAATTCTTCTACGACCTAAACACATTCATTTTACTGTTATTGATTCCAACCAACTCTGGCATATTACCAATAGGTTCGTACAAGCTTTCTGTCATTAAATTAGAACATACAAATGACACAGGACTACCTGAATCTAAAATTGCTGCTATAGTTGTTGACTCTGTCTTATTAGGATACAAAGAAATAGCGATGTCGATCATTAAATCTGGCGCCAGTGGCTGTGGGGTCACACAATGCGTTATAGAGTCCGCAGCACCTTCAATGGCTTCTTTTCTTCGAGGATGTTGTCTAGAACCGCACTCACAATACGAGCCTCAATTTCGTCTTGGCTTTCTACAATCGACAGATTTATAACCCAAACTATTACAGTTAAAACAATTCAGGTTGGAACTGGAAGTTGAACCATCGGAGGGTGTTGAGTATCTTACTGACATCCTGTTGTTTGAAGACACATTAGCTGGGGTTGTAGTACTACGATCTTTATTTGTGACGCTCTTCATCACATGCATTAAGTCAGATAACCTTAAAAAATATTATTTTTGCTTGCTTTAGGAGAATTCGGTTATCGAAGCCATCAATCACATAATCTATCATACCAGACTAGCACATTCCTACTTGATTACAGAAGATAATCTTCTCAGCATAATAATTGGGAATTTGAAAAAAAAAATTATTGATTTTTCTTATGTATTTTAAAACTTTATTATTAATAATATTGATATTTAATGAAAAAAACTTAAAAAAAATTTTTTTTTTAATTAATTATAAACGATTAAAAATTGATAAAATTAAAAAAAAAATCACGTGACTATAAACGCGCCATGATTGGTCGCCATCGTTGTGACGTCATAATGTTATAGCTATTTAATAACAGTACAGCGTTTACACGTTATTACACGTAACTAGACAATAATATTGAAAATTTATTGCTAAAAAACGAGTTGTTAGTTGATTCCGATTAGCTATGTGTGATAAGAGGATTTATAAAGGCAAAGTCTGATAATATTCCTGACGCTGATATATTTATGATAACCATTTTTAAAAAAAATGACGTTCGGTTTAATTCTGCTGAAGTTCGAGGTGCCAAGACATCAGAGCTGGGCAGTAGTTAACTACAAAGTAGTTAAGCTACTAATCTAACTACTTTATTGTTGACGTTAGTTGTATTCTACATATTCAAGTTACTTTAATTTCATAATGTAACTGTAGTTAGAATAAGTTACTTTTTTGGTGTAATTGTATTTAAAAAGTAGTTAGCTACCTTTTTTTAACTACAAAAATAGTTAAACTACATTGATAATAGCTTAACTACTTTACTAGTAATTAAACTACTTTATTAGCGGCTTCAATTATATGGAATTGCAACAATTATTCAGCTTGCATTGCAGTTTTGCAGGTAAAACGTGTCATTCAAGTGATAAACGCTAACGCAGAAATAAACATGGATGTAAAGACTATTCAAAAAATTGTTGTAAATGCAGCAAACCTAAATTGTTTCAAAATGTTAAATGCCACTGATCTAAACGTAAACAAAGTATTACAAAATGAAGATTTTTTTGATTTTGATGAACGTGGTTTGTCTAAAAAGTTACATATTTTTTTTGATACTGAGAATGAACATGCTCACAAAACCAGAAGAATAGAACTAGAACTGTTAAAACAACTGGAAGATAACAGAATTCATATATCTATGTAAGATGATGATAAGATTATTAAAAAAATGTCCATTGGACACAGTATAATTTTAATTTAATTTTAATCGGCGCTGTCGAGCGATTATTTTCGTTTTCCACTCATAAATTCGCCCAAAATAAATGCATTGGCTGATGCTCTTTTTGGAAAGTTAGTTTTATGAAAAGGAAATGAATATCGAATACCACAATCAGTTTATTACTTTAAGTCCTGTTTTTTAAAGGTTTATTTTATTAATTTTTTTTGAGAATTTGTAATAAAATACATGATAATAGGTTTTATTGTTTTCGTGTGAGCGTGATTAATTTACTTTGTCTTCTTTAATGTAATAATAATTCAGTGTCTATAGGTACTTATGTTTATATGACTAAAAGTGGTATAACATAAATCGTCTCAGAACTTTTTCTTGAAGGAGTTGGAAAGAATAACTTATATTTTAGAATACAACCGTTGAGTAGTTAGTAACCTAACTACTTTTCGATTTATGGTAGTTAGTAGTTAGTAACTTACACTACTTTAAAAAAGTAGTAACTTTAGTTAGTAGTTAACTACTTTTACAAAGTAACTTGCCCAGCTCTGCAATACATCAAGCTAAGTCTGTTAAAAAATAATATAATAAATGAAAATATTTAATTTTAAGTATTTATTCTCCATTATATTAAATATAATTATTTATTTCATAAATAGTAGAGCATCGCGTGAGAGTTACGACGACAAAGCTATAGGTTATAATTCAACTAAGTCGTAAAAATAATATTTGTATTGTAAAAGGATGGGTATGTCCAGAACACCGAGTTCGGAGTAAAGCTTAGTTGAAGATTTAACAATGACAACAGAATTAAATATATCAAAACACTGTACTTATTATTTCTGTATCAACTGCAATGAGTACAAACTAACATTATGACGTCACATGCGCTTGGGATTGTTCGGGAACTGTCGGCGTGTCTTCGGTACTGGATTCAAAAATTAGTTTTTATTTTGAAATCCCTTTTGAATTATTACGAAAAAAAAATAGTTTTGTTATAAAACTTATATATGATCTTTCCATTTATCACAAAAAAATTTTTTTTTCAAAAACCCAATTGGAAAACCTTTTAATTGTTCCTCCATCTCCTATTTTCCATCTTTTGACGCAACATCACTTTGTTGGGTCGACTATCAAACATTAATAAAAGTTCATTTTTTAAATTAGTCCAAGGCATGGTGACATGTTCCACTTTACTATGATACCATGCTTTTGCTTGACCTGATAATTTTCCAACAGAAATCAGTTGCATTATGGCATCGGATACTATGTATGTTCTTTGACGGCATCCAATCTTTGTAGCCAGTCTGTAACATCATCGTCGTGTTCACTAAAATCTGGCAGTAACGCTGAAATTTCACTTGTTTTAAATGAAACTGAAGGTGGTTCTAGTGCATTTTTTGCAGAAGTTTGCTGATGTTCAATAACGGCCTGTACTGCAACTTGAACGACTTCATTTAATGTGGTTTGAACCATTTCTTGTTCCGTGACAGCTTCGTTTTTTTCCATAATGAAAACACGTACTTGCTTCTTATTTCGGTAATAAAAAAAATTTGAATCGGCAAAACTAATCCCACTTCTGAAAACTGTACGAGGTATTTTAAACAGGTTTTTAAATGTTGTTAATTTTATTTTAAAGTAACTGTAGGATGACCAAAGACATAAAAACTTAAGAATATTAACAAAATCACAAAAAACGTGTAACTACAGCAACACATAAGTTCGTAATGCTCATTAAAAAAACTGGCGTGGTCACCACACTACTTTCCTATAAAGAACGTTTACAAATTTTTTTTAATGTTATATTACATAAAACCATTTTGAAGTGATATGTACACGTTTGTATTGATTTCCTAGCATGCTATAATTTTTTTGAAATTTTTCTTCTCGATTTCATTAAGATCATATCGACTAACCCTTATATTTGTGCGCCTCGATATTACTTACCCCTTTAGTAAATCAGTAAAAAAATCGTCGCAGGCAGGATTCGAAACTATATTATATTTGTGAATTCATTTTAAATTACAAATTAAATATTTGATAAACTGTTAATATTAGAAGTTTTTTTATTTGAATAAATTGTTAGGAAGGATTATCTCTATAAGAAACTGAAAAAATGAGTCGAATAATTTACATACGTACAAAATTATATAAGAAAAACTGTTAAAAAAGGCGGATACACCCACTTTCGGTTTCTTTATCAAACCCATCTTTTGATAGAACCGAGAGAATATGAAAAGCCAGTTTCATACCAAATTTCAAGTTAGAGGCATTTCATTATGTCGTGAACTGTGACATTGAGTCAAAAATCGGAATTAATATCCTAAAAGTTAAAAATTTGACAAGTCTATTTGAATTCCAAAAACGTTAGTCTATTTAACAGGCCCTCACTTCAATAAAAATTAAAAATAATCAGATATTTATTTATTAAATGAAAATTAATTTATTTATAATAATACCTAAAGACTTATTAACAACAAATACAACGATAAAAGCAAAGATAGGGTTAGAAAAAATGTACCAGCGATGTTTGTAAGATGGATAATAACAATATTTTGACATATACAGACTACAGCGCCACAGTTCACGAGATCTTGAAAGACGTCTACTAAGATTTTTGGTTCGAGAGTTATCGTGGTGCAGTTACTACAGCGATCAGCATAGTCTCAAAATGTCTTATTTTTTACAAAATGAATTGAATATACATATACTAGTTATATATTTGAATTGATTGTATTGTTTTTAATTATTAAAAAAAAAGGTATTTCTATCAGGTTACTAGGAAATTATAATGTAGGAATGTTGAATATGATTAAAAAGGTTTTAATTAACATATAGTACATGTTTACATAAAATTTGTAATTCACATTTACTTTTGTTAACGTTGTTGTTAATGTGCTTAATAATTTTGTGTAGGTTACACACCAGAGGAGGGCTAACGTCACATATGAATGTGCATAGATTAGGACGAAGATTTATGTGTGATGTTTGTGGTAAAACGTTTACGCAAAAAGTAAATATGCAGCAACACGTAAAACAGCATACTGGTGATAAACCACATCGATGTGACAAATGTGGAAAAACGTAAGTTAATTTTTTTTACTTTGAGACATAGTTGCCATTTGTTTAATATAATGTCCATCAATTAAAATTCTATAATATAAGCATATACATACAATAACTTAAAAAAAGGAAATATTCTTCCGGACGTAGAATTATGAAAGCTGTTTTTCTCAAAGACAGGCAAAAGTATTCATGGGAACATAAATATATTGGTCTGTTCTAAAAAGAATTATCAACTACAATATTGGTTTGCAATAGGAACTTTAATGCTAAATAGAAAATAACGATTTCTTTTCTAACTATTTCTGGCCAATGTTAATTTTCACAATCAATATAACTCATATTCAAAACATAAATAGTTTTAATAAAAAACTATTATAATATTCGTCTGTTTTATTTTGCTAAACGTTACCTTTAAAGTATTTTTAACAAGTTGTATATTTTTTCTGGGTTGTATTTTATACAGGTATGTACTACTTTTGAAATTTTATATCAATTTTTTATTTTAGGTTTGCAGAGAAGTCTCATTTAGCTCGACACTATAGTTTTCATAGTAATATAAGACCTTTTAAATGTGATGTATGCCAAAAGATGTATAAGACTGAAAGATGTTTAAAAGTTCATAGTTTAGTTCATGCAGAAGCAAGACCGTTCGTGTGTACATACTGTAATAAAGGTTTCCTCAGTAGTACAAAATTAAAAGTAAGATTTTAAATCAAAATAACGTTTTAATGAAACGTAATGTTTTAGCAACATCACAATGTACACACAGGTGAACGTCCATACGCATGTAAATACTGTGATCGTACTTTTACCAATTATCCTAATTGGTTAAAACACACAAGAAGGAGACATAAAGTTGATCATAAGACTGGAGAATGCTTACCTCAAATTGCTGCAAAGGAAAAGACACCGCCTAATTCGGCACCCGTACAGGATCTTACATCATCAGTCGATTCTTCAGATCCTCTGATGGTAGATTTCATTACGTTGAGTAAATCAGATGAACTGCTGTTACAACAAGGGTTAATAAATCTTCCCTCTGCTTTTGACGAACGGTTTATATTACCACATCAGCTGGACTTACTTAATGGTAAGTTTATTATAATTGGATCAAATAAGACGTGGATCCTGGTAGTATTTAAAACAAACATGCATGTTTAAATAATCTCTATGTGGAAATAATTGAAATAAAAAAAGTCTAGCGTATTCTTCTGATTATAGCGCTGGAACTATCATTTTTTAATCTGTACTGTAAACCTATACATAAAATTATTATTTTACAATCCAGTGATCACGTAAGCTCTTAGTACCACGTTTTTGGCATAAATGTTTTACCATTAATACTATACAGATCCTAAAAATACTGGATTATTTTAAGGGTGTTAAGATTTTTATCATACTAGACGTAATGTTGTTATAACAGGAAACAATATCCACTTTACACGATACAGTAACGTGCAATGCAATGCAAAAAAACGACTTTCCTATAAGGAATTCCGTCTACATATTTTTTTAAGCTTATGTTGTCATAAAAGCAGTTGAAGTGATATGTACACGTTTGTATTGAGTTCCTAGCATGCTATAATTTTTTTTGAAAGTTTTGTCCTCGATTTCATTAAGATCATATCGACTAACCCTTATATTTGTGCCTCTCGATATTATTTACTCCTTTAGTAAATCAGTAAAAAAAATCGTCGCAGACAGGATTCAAAACTATTTTATATTTGTGAATTCATTTTAAATTACAAATTAAATATCTGATAAACTGTTAATGTTAGACATTTTTTCATTTGAATAAATTGTTAGGAAGGATTATCTCTATAAGAAACTGAAAAAATAAGTCGACCCGTACTACTAAAAAATACTGCGTACGTAACTGTCTCATTGCTTGCTGTTTTTTTGTTATAGCAGGTCAATTTGATGACCTCTTGACATGTCTAAAGTTTGCTGGCAAATTCTAACGTTTTCTGCTTTTTGTTAATCTGTTAATGGGATACAAACCCCTTTTCAAATGTAAATGTTCGTGCAATATTGAAATCACTTGCGAGGATACAATCTTCAGTTTGGACTCTTATCATGGCATAGATAATTGCTTCTTCCACCACATTTTTTTTACTAGAGCAATATTTTCGGGGTTAACAGCAGTTAAATGGGGACCTGATATTTTTCTATGTACAACCGAGTTGCAACCTCGTCCAAATTCTTTATACCACCGATAAACCGTAGCCATTGAGTTTTTATACCGTAGCTAACGATGGTGCAAGATCCCCGAACTCCGCTTTCCTCACAAACACGATTTTTTAAATCTTTGTTGTATAATCAGTAAAATAATTAATAAACCTTGTTGTTTTAAAACTATTTTAAAGAAACATTTGTTTATCCTGATTGTCTAGGAAAAAATTCGATTTTCTAGAAATCTTACATTGAAAAAATAACTTTCCTGTAGAAACGCGGGAAAAAATTACGCAGAGTAAAATGGCGACCGCTGAGTAGTGCAAATAGCACATTTTCTCAGCCGCTGAGTTCACTTGAATGCACTTAATTTATTAATTAAATTTGATGGTTATAATCATTTTTGTATATATGGTTTTTGTAATCGCACGGTCTTGGAAGCCAGACAAGAGTATATACAGAAATCACTATTTACCAGTATAGCACTTGAAATCAGGCAGTCAGATGATTTGAATTATTTGCGAATGCTCTTTGGAGTTACTGAGGCTCGGATTTTTTATGGTTCGATAAAGCAACCCCTTTCCATAGTCGAAACTTGCCCACGGGCCTCTGAGTGAATAAACTACATAAATGCACAATAAAAAAAAATTAACTTCGACGACTTGAGTGGTAAATGCTGACGTAAAAATAAAATATAAATAAAACATTTTGTTGAACCATTTATTAAAATTATAACTTGTTTTAAAATACAAAAAAAATCTTTTAATGACTTGGATGAACCTGATGATGTCATGAGGGAATTTATTTCCGGCTCAATGTTTGTGAGTAGCAATCGAAAATTCCCACGAGTACTAATTTCTTGTCGGGTTCTTTTTTTTGCGTCATAACTGCACTGAATCCACGTTCTACCAAATAAGAAGACGGAAAAACAAGCAACAGCTTCTGCACAATAACTCATAATGCTGAATATAAAAATGGGATCTTTTTTTGTAACCAGAAGTTGTTGCATCCTCGTTTAAACATTGGTTTCAGCTCCTCATTTATAGGATATAAGTATCATCTACTTTTTATTATTCTAAAACATTAATTTAATATGGTCGTCATTCAGAGCAACGTATATTAAATAGGTATTTTTTTATGTTCGGGCTACAATTGTTGGAACCCATGGCTGTATATGTAGCAGAGCATTTTAACGTCACGTCGCGACTCCCACTACAAGATTTTGTTTTCCAGGTTAGGATGTAGGTACAGACTTGACACATTTAAATGAGAAAATTTAAAAACAAAGTTTCTGCACGCCATATATCAACGGAATTTATTTATTAACTCCAAAACGTTTTGGTAGTTATCTACATTACCTACAAGCATTTGAAAAATGTAGCCCACCCTAAGTCCGACTTCATGACCACTGGTATTAGTATGTATTTATCTGTATTTGTGCTCTGAGTTTGACTGCTTGCAAAAGGGTTCAACACCCAATCGGGAATATCCAAGTGAAAAATGTATTCAAATCTTGGTTAAGGTCCAAGCGCCGTTAAGTGTTGATTATAAGCAAACAAATCTTCATTTCTGTTTTGCTATTTTGAAAGATTTGGAAACAGAAAATTATCTTCCCGAGTTTTGCAACAAACGCAGGTATTACACTTTTAGCTTTGATTAAATTTAATGTGTTACCTTGTAGTTTAAAATTAGTCTCGTTAAATCTGGCAAATAAATCAGTCATATAAGCGATGCCATTTTTTGAGATTTGTGCCGCAAATCATTGTCTTTACTCTCCAGGAATTCCAACACTGAATCAAAGAGCGAATAGAAGCGATCCAAACATGCACTTTTAGATAACCAACGTACTTCTCTGTTAAGTAGTTAACGATTGTAGTGAGCATCATTTTCCAAACAAAGTTGACCAAATAATCTCTCATTTAAGGCATTCCTTTTGATTTTATTTACTCTAATGACAATATTCATGTAAACGTTCACTAAGGTTTTCTGCGACCAAATTATATCGATGAATGACACAATGTACGGATAATACATTCGGCATACTTTGTGTTAAGAGAGCCAGACGTAACGGATATGATATTCGTCAAGGGTATAGCGTTTACATCGAAAAATATTTTTAATTTAGTAAATAACGTTTCACCTTTCGTGTCAGTTTCCAAACATTAGCAAATAACAATCCTTGCGAAATTTTTTCTTCTTTTATAAATCTTACACAAGCTAAAAATAAAGCTTCGTTTCATGGTAATGTTGACTCGTTAAACTGTATAGAGAATTCAGATGTTTTTAGGAAGTCACATAAAGAGTTTTATACGCACTGAGCCATTTCGTCGATCCTTTTTCGTATAGTATTATTACTCAGTGGAATTCTTTTCATAATATCGAAACCTGGTTTGTGCAACATGAATAAACACGATGCGTATTACTTCACTTACAGCTGGTAGAATAATTTCTTCGCCGATAGTGTACGGCTTTCCGCAATGATTAACGAAATACCATAAGAAGCACGCAGTCCATCGTTATTTCTCTTAGATATTATCCCTATGAGTTCTTGATATGTCGGTGCTTTCGCATGTTTTTGTTTGTTTGTTTGAAAAAACGTTAAATCCTTAACTTTTATTTCCTTATGGATTTTTATTAAATGTGCATTAAACTTAGGAGGTTTCATTGAATCGTTTGACATTGTTTTACACATAGGTAAAGTACTATTTCCTGGTGACGGAATAAAACCATATTTCATCTATTCAACAATCCTTAATGAATGTTAAGGATTATCGTACTGATAACTGTAATATCTATTTTTTTTTATCAACTTAAACAATACTATAACTTTGCTTAAATAAATTTAAATTAAAAAGAGATATGAATTTTATTCAAATATACTTACGTAACGAAAGTACGCTATCTGCGTAACAATGCAAAAAAATATACTTCTTTTTGTTCAAAATTAAGAAAATTTGTTGTATGCACTTCACATCACGTATAACACAGAACTAAATTGTTGATTAGATGCACGACGCTTTTATAGTTCATGTTATAAACGAATTGGTGCAGATATCGGCTCTATTGCGTTTCCGTATAAACTTGTATAGATACCATTGACTCACCGCGTTGCCTGTTATTACTTGTATTTTATGCACCTGTCTATGCTTATATTTTACTTAGGACGTAAAAATCACTAATAATTTATTCATTGTTATTTATTTTAACTTCTATATTAATAAAAATGTGTTACAATTTTTTTACTTTACATTAAACTTTGCGCGGGCCCCCTGACGTTGTTCAGGGACCCTCAAATTAATTTTAATTTTTCACGGATCTCCTGAGTGATTCCGTGGACCCTTGGGGGTCCGTAGGAACTGCTTTGGCAAGCACTGATGCAGATGATGTCAATAACAGTTGCATATGGAAAAGTTTTCGTGGTATTATGTGTAGGGTACTTACGGTTCAGATAACTGCGAATAAATATTTAGTGCAAAAATTAACTTTGATTAGAAAATGTTTTCGTTTGTGTTTTAAATTATATGTGGCATCAGCAATAGAATACCGAAATTATAATGGTGTATAATTTGAGCATGTTGGATTTATATTTTGCTGATATCTAAAGTTTGTTATACTAAAGGTTTTTAAAATATTTGGTTTAACGGTTTTTTGTTAAAAGACTCGGAAACAACTAAATTTGATTTCTATGTATAGAACATTGTTCTCAGAATTGATATACTGCTAATTTTAAGGATTTTGTTATTTTTAGGGTCGTCAAATACCACAGGTTTACTAAATCCTTTTATACAAATGCAGTTACCAACTCAAACTGTATTACCACAATCATCTAGTGTTCAATTCAACGACTTAATACCATCATCGCTTATTTAACATTGGCTCTACCTGAAAGGAGCTAAAAATTAATGTCACATATTGTTTTTTTAAAAGTATTTTGTATATGATATTTTTTTAAGACAACAACCTGAGTAATATTTACTTTTGAATATCCTATCGTGTTACCTAATTATTGTTTAGGTTATATTAAGTTTTTAACTTGTAAGTCCTTATTTAGAACTTTGCTTAAACATTCCAAAAAAGGTTTGTACATACATTTCCAAAGCTTTTTTTTATAATCACTTCCATGTTTACATTGATATTTTTATTTATTTGGATACTGTAGTCATTGTAACAGCTATATAAAGTGTGTGAATTAGTGTTAATGCATATAAAATTGTTAATAAGCTTATTTTTAAAATTTGTACTATTAGTAAGGTTTATTTTGACAAATTTTTATTTGGATTGTTACTATTTTGTACAATTTGTCATGAACATGAACAATTAATGTAAGTATTTAAATTTTAGTCGCGCTTGAAATTATATACAAAAGCTTATTTTTTTAAATGTACATCACATACATTCCATTTATTTTGGAAAACCATGTTTGTGATTATAAATATTCTTTACATTGAAACAATTGTAAGTGGTAGAATTAAGATGTGTTCCGAAGTGAATGTAATGTGCATACGATTTGACTTTGAATAATTGTAAACATAAAGTATACAAACGCATACAATCATGTATATATAATTTATATTTTTATACATAACTTATTTGTTATTTAAGTAGGTATAAACTTTTTAGTCAGATTACCAAACCAATACAGTGTGTCTAGAATTTTTATAAGATATTTTCAAGTATTTAATATAACAGTAAAAATACTTTTTTTGTTTTACTTTTTTACGTTCTGAGTTAAAGGTGGTACCGGGAGTATTCGCTTGGTACAATTTTCGTGTAAATACCGTCGTTTGTCCTACCAATAATTTTACAATGCATTACATGCGCGCATAAATAATGTACATTTTGCACTTTTTAAAGTGTTTATTAATTACTTTCAAAGTTTTTAATGAGTTTTAATCATTGTTTTCTTAAGTTTAAATTAATTGAATATTAATGAGACGGTAAGTTTTAATAGATAATACAAATTTATGAATCATTAATGGTTTAATAATGTTATAGAATTATTGCATTGCAAAAACATGTCTCTCTCATTCTTTCAATTGAGTACCGTGATTTGTGGTTATAAATAGTGCAACATGAAACTTTAATAGAAAAAACTACAGCTTCATAAAATAGTAAGTATTGCCTATTTTCTTCCGATTGCATTCTCCGATGCTTCTCGTATTAAGTTATGTCGGAATGTAATTTCAAGTGGTAAGATTAAGTATTTTGCTTTATACGCATAACTGTTTATTATAAAAAAGCAGTTGGCAGGAGAGGTTATTTAAAAAAAATTATTGCACAGCACAAAAAGGTAATCCACTGCTGAATAAATTTAAGATTAATTTAAAAAAAAATTATTTGAGTGCAAGATATATTTGTTTTTAAATTCAAGTTTTTTCAAAATAACATACTAAATTTAATTAGAAACAGTGTCTGAAACTTGAAATAGTTTATGGTGTATCACAAGCTGCCTAACCTAACAGGATGAACTAATTGAATAATTATTCTATATTTTCTGATACAAAATGAGTATTTGTTTATGTTTTAAGAATACGGTTTTGTGTAAATAAATTGTATTTTAAATTATACAAGTTCTTTTATTTATGCAAATAAAAATATAAATAATTGTACTATGACCGCTATGCCGCTAGTATCAGTTTTTCCCTAGAAATCTGTATCTATGGCTATCATGTTACATAAATAGATCCATTGCAAAATTGTATATGTCGGTGGTAGTAATCGTAACCGTTTTTTTAACATGTAGCGATGCATCGTCCGGTGGTGTACTCTCAACGCGACTCTGTTCTGTTATGCAGTATGCATATTTCTTCTATAAATCTGTAATGGTTTTATAAATGTGTTTAGAAATGTATCGTTGATACATGTGTAATCTGAATATTCTACCAGGTATTTTTTTAATAATACGCGATAGGTCTAAATGATAATAGTTCTTGTCTGAAACAAAAAATAATTTAGAAGAATCGTATTTTAAAGCAATAAAGCCATTTTCTGAGTATACACCGATTAGGATCGCACTATGCACCAGTTAAGTACTGTAAAACGATTGGTTTTAAACGCCCCTTTTTATATTGTACCTTGATAATAGGTGTAAGTTATAAGTTGGTCGCGCTGGTTTTGCTTATAGTACTTACACCTGTAACTTCATTTATTTTAGCTAACTATTTAGGTACACGATTATCGTTTATTATAAACCCAAGTTCACCTAACTAAAAACAATACAACAAGCTAAGCAGAATAACAAACTAGCAATTAAAAAAAAAACATAAATTACATTACCCTATATATTTAGTGTGCAAGATGTAGATAGGGAAGTCACTGATAAACTAATTTATTTTATATACAGAAATGAACATGAAATGTACTTAAAATGTAAATTGTTACATTAGACTAACTAATATTTAATAAAGTAAATGTTAACCGTGTGCAAAACTCACGGTACTCTACCGACGCTGCTTCTTTTTACCCGAGCTTTTTTAACCCCATTTTTGGTTGTGTCTCCACACAGCCGTAGTTACCGGCACATATCTCCCCCCTTCTCATTTTTTTAAGTATATAGGAAACAACTTGGAAATTTGACTTTTTGTCAACTTCTAGTAGTGTGGGTGGTGTCTTGGTTTTGGAGAAGTTAGCGTGTTGGTACGGTAGGCTTAACAAAAACTTCTTGTGGTAGATCGACTACGTTGTTGGTGCCTGCAGACAATGGAACGAGTGATTCTGAATTTTCGATCAGTGCTCTATTGAAGTTGCGACCGTTTATGGACAATTTGAAAATTTTGGGACTATAGGGTCCTTCATATGGTTTTCTTAGAAATTTCATGACTTTGTCGACACGGACAAATGCATGTGTAGTTGTAGCAAAATCTCAGTATACGAATGACCGTTGGTCGATGTGATGTGCTGGCTTAGTGGGCCGGAGTTGGTTCATCAATTAGTTCAGTTTTTTTACAACTTCATCTTGTGGTATGGTTTCTGTTGAGATAAAAATTCATCGGGAAGACGAAGAGTACATCCAAACATTAACTCAGCTGTAGGAGCGTTTAAATCTTCTTTGTAGTCTATACGTAACCCGAATAACACTAATGGCAGTTTTGATACCCAATTAGATGATTCCTGGGCCGGTAAGGCAGCCTTTAAGGTACGGTGAAAGCGTTTGACAATTCCCTTCGCTTGTGGATGATATCCGGTTATGTGGATGTGTTGTATTCCAAGTAGTTTGTTAAGTTGGATGATTCAAATTGGCGTCCTTGATCAGTTGTGATTTGAAGCGGAATGCCGAAGCGCGCAATCCAGTTGGCGGTTAGTGCGTGGGCACCACTCAGCGATTTGATCAGGAATTGGCACTGCTTGGCCTAAATCCGTTTGGTGTGATCGCGTGTCATAAAAAAATTATTTCAGGTTTACTAAATTTTTCAATTTTTAAGACTAGGTTATAGTCAGATAACAGTTTAAAGACAATGCGAAGATGTTTAGTGTGTTCATCTAGTGACAACGAAACGACAAGTATGTCGTCAACATAGACAATTGACAAATACAAAATCGAGTCCAAAAAATATAATATTTACCGGGCGTTGCATCATTTGGGCATTAAATAGTCCGAAAGGCCATGGTAACGTACTCAAAGAGTCTAAACGGTGTAATTACTGTGGTTTTTTGTATGTCATCAGGGCCAATTAGAGGCAATGGATACCTATCTTTTACGGTTTTTTGTGTTTAAAAATCGGCAACACCGAAGATTCGCCATGAACGATTTTTTTTCTTGTCACCTAGATTGAGCTAGGCCATGGTGACTTGGATGCCTGGAGGATTCCCTTTTTCATTAAGTATTCAAACTATGCTTTGGCTACAGACAACTTCTTTGCGGATAGTTGGCGCGCTTTAACATACACTGGCGGCCCGTTTGTTGAGATAAAATGTGTTGCGTTTTGAGTTTAAGTACGTTATCAATCGGGTTGATGGAAATTCGCCAATCAGTGATGCGTAAGGTTCAGGGGGTCGCTGTTCTCTGATTGATAAAATATTATGGTTGATTACAATATCATCCTCAAGTTGAATACATCCGTCGATAAGTTTTCTACCTTTGACCTTGAATAGCATCGGAAACATCGGCTACTATGAAGTTTCAGATAAAATCACGCTGTAGGTTAAGTGAAAGACTTAGACGTTGTTTACATTATGTATGGATAAAGTTGTAAATTTGTTTCCGTCATCAAATATTTTATTTGCAGGGATCCAAACTTCAAGTTGGCGAAAAGAAGGTTCAGTATGTACTTTTCTTATAAGCGAAACGTTGATTCTTGATTATGGATTAAAAGTTAATGTTGTTGGAGTTTGAATAGTAAGTGGTTGTTGAGTTTGTGTAACGACTGTCGGTTGTGACGTAACTGCTGTGTTTTTTTGGGTAGTAACAATGGGATAATGGCTGTTATCATCTACGTAACTTGATTGATGTTGCTTTTAGGTAGTGGTTGCATATGGTGCAGCCAGTGTGTTACAAAAGTTATTGATCGGAACAATTGCTTGTTGGAACTGTTGTTGCATTATTTGCTTTTGTGTAATGACATTTTACAATGTAACAAATGCATTAGCTAAATTATCAATACTTACAAGTACTTTGAGTATGGGGTCTGCAGTTGCGGTCTCTGATACGGATGTAGGTATAACAGTTGATGATTCCATAAGTGACAACCATTCTCTATTCGAAACTGAACTGTTTTGATTTGTCGTTCTTTGTGTTACCATTGCCATTAATTGTGATACAGAATGTTGTGTATTTGGAGTTTGGTTTGTATACACTGCAATAGTTGTGTTAGCACGTGGACGTAGTGTTCATTTTTTTAATATTTGGGGTCATCATTTTAGTGTATAAGGTGTAGATAGGGAAGTCACACACAAACTAATTTATATTATACACAGAAATGAACAAGAAATGCAAAAAGTAAATGATAACTGTATACAAAACTCACGATACTATACCGACGCTGCTACCTTTTAACCGCGCTTTTTCTAACCCCATTTTAGGTTAAGACTCTACACACGCCGGAGTTACCGCCACATATATCACTATAACCGTATACCGTCTGCGGATAAGATTTACTTTTATTTGTTTACGTTATTTATTTACACTGATACTCACGTTAAACACAAGCTTCGCACTTATTTATTTAGAGGGCCAAATTTTTCTTAAGACTTTTTTCGATTAACTTTTATATTCGCACTTCAACTGGACTAGAACATTCTATCTCTTTCGGTAATCGCTTTGAATGATCTTAAATGATCACATGGGTTCGAAACGCCTTTGTATTTAAATATTTAAATAATAAAATTTGGTTTAGTTTCCACAGTTTATACCACACGATGAGGATGCTAGGTGTATCCAAAAAATATCTTAGGAAGTACACCTGACAATGCATACAATGTAGTAGGTGAAAAATATCATAATTATCTTACGGCTCTAACAATCATTTAAAAATTAATTTAGCACGTTGTGTTCTAAAAGCAATTTTTTTTATACGAGGGTGGTGTTTATTTCATTTAATGCAAAATATATGATTACTTAAATATTGAAAAAAAACTGGTGTAGTCACCACACGACTTTCCTATCAGGAATTTCTTCATATTTTTTATTTTTCATTTAAAGAAAATCAGCCAAGTCAAAAGCATTTAGCGAATTAAGAAAACTTACCCAAGCAACATTTTGTAACCGTGGTTACGTTGTAACCAGTTGCAAATTAGTAACATGTTACGGTCGAATTTTCTTTACGTACGCCTATGTTGTTACGGACGAAATTTTCTTTGCGCACGCCTATGTATTCCGACGTGGAATTAATTTACGGTTTGGACGCCCCCTAACGATCGTTTACGCGTGACTGTCATTTACGACGAGTTCTTCAATTTGAAAACTACATAAAATGGCCGGTGAATGGGCGATTGAACGTTTTCTAAACTTATCCACCGTCATGGGGACCAATCTATAAGTGTATTACACTTATAATTCGTTTGCGTCGTCACCGGGTAAGATTATAACTCTCATTTATTAAAACTCTGTTGTAATTTCTCGTAATTTGATAGCCGTTCCGCCACGTGCGAGCAATTCGTTCCTAATTGTTAACTTTTAATGAAGAATCCATTTCGAATAACAATTTCGTCAAATAAATATTCTCTGAGGCATACGACATATGGCAAAAACCGAATGTACCGAAGTTAACTAAAAACTGTCGAGATTCTACTCAGGCGGCAGATACCTGCGTAAATCACAGAAAAGGGGTATAACAGCATCCGATTTTCGGGTTGTGTTATGTGTGTACTTTAAAATTTAAGTAATGATTTTGTAGATTTGGATTTCGTGAGATATTAGGTTGACACGATTTGGGATTCAAATTACTTACAGGGTTACGTGTCGAGGAAAGTACTTTCTTCACACCAGTGGAAATTCCTGTATTTGTGGTAAGTGTTTTTATATCTTTTCTTTCGTCGTCAACGAGGTTACTCACGAAACTTTCGCTAATAGTAATTCCGTACTGATTACCGTAATTGTAGTAACATTTAGTTAGTAAATTTGCTTATACTACGTATGCTGTGTCCTACCCTTAATTATTGTGATAATTTAATGTTAATGCCATACTTATTATCTTTGTTTTATTGTCAGTAATGCCATATTACTAATGATGTAAACGATATTTACTACGAACTATTCTTCGCTATCTATTTCACTGTAGTTTACTTATGTACTGTGTGTTGCCTATACTACTGGCATTTCTGTAATGAGAATTCTTATATTCTGTGATAATCATCAGCGATTCTAGATTAAAGTTGTTATTGTGGTTATTTATTCTTTTATGACAACATACCTGTCTCTTTGGATCGTCGTTATCTAATAACAGACGCTGGCTACTCGAAGAGCCGAGTAGAAGGGATTACGAACCTAACATAGTGTTACAAGTTTATACCGTTCTGTCCTGAGCAAGATAGAGAATTACTTTGGGATAAGCTCTGGCGCCCTGCAACATCTTTTCTGTATTTAGTGTGGACCTCCGCTCTCTCCGAATATTGTGAGTTGGCCGTGCAGGTTCGTAAAACACAAAAGCTTGTAACAAACATTAGCACCATGGTAAATAAACCGTTGCAGCAACGTAGCAGCAACTTTCGTAATTTACTGTGGTTTCAAATCTATTACAGAAATAACCATTTTAGAACTATGGTTATAAGTAAGTTTTTCTTAAACCCTTATGTAACTACAGTGTCAATTTAGTTACATTAAAACTTTTATTTCGGTTTCGAGTGTAACAGTCTTGAAACTATGGTTACAAGTGTGAATTTCTAAAACCGCACTACAGTGTTAATCTATACGTTCAAACAGCAACAGAAGAAGTGCGTTTTACGAAATTTTTATAAGACACATAGTCCATTATCGTTATCCAATAAACAGTACCGAAAGTGTTTCTAATTCAAAACTACGTAAGTACAATTATTGGTATATTATATTACTATAATTTTAATCGTGCATTTAAACTACTGTTTCTAATTTAATCAACGTTGAAGAATTAGTTGCCAATTATAAGTAAGCAAATTTTAAATTGATTTTATTTTCTTCTAGGATAAAATAGAATTTTACTGCGAGGACATTACAATATTACACACAGATCAGAACGTGTAAATTAGATCGCCATTGCGAACACCTATAATCTTTAAAAAACCAGTCGAGATTATGATCATTGAACCGATTATAATTGCACATGTGCATTTGTAGCCTAATACAAATATTTAACTAAGAATTACGTAGACGTATTAAACTATAACATGTGAGGAATATCTTAATCCGCCATGGTCTTTTAACACAAAGACATTTTTCTCTTAACAAAATTTATGCATTTTCTATTTACAAAATTTATAAATAATAGACATAATCCGCTTTTCTTGAAAATTTGCCGTAAAAACCTGTTTACTGGTACCTACTTGCAACAGATGTAAAAATTCTTTTATTATATCTTTTTTGTTTGAATTTAGTTCTATAAGAAACTATAGAAATTTAAATAATGTACATTTATTATAACTTTTTATATATCTGTATCTTTTTATTAATATATTTTTATGTCTACTTTTGTTTTAATCTTTATGATGTAGTTAGTAACTAAAATCTTGGATAGGTTGCTTAACAAAGCGGTTATAAAGTAGTTTCAAATAATGGTAATAAGCATGTTTTCAAAACAGTTACATAGCAGTTGCTCTAAACGGTAACTACAATGTTACAAATCAATTACAAAACCGTGATGATAAACCATTACAGAAACGATTCAGAATAGAGAAACATGATTTGTAAAAAACCGTTATAGCAACGCTGCAAAACAGTTACAAAGTAGTAATTGCAACGGTTTCAGACACGTTGTAAAACGGTTATAATATTACTGCAGTTTCCTTGCAACTGACCAAATCCGGTATTGACAACGTATCAGGAAAGATTCAGCAACTATTCTGTAACTAGATACCTTACTGAAACCATAGTTGGAAGAGAGTTTTACAACCGTTTTGTAACTGATTTTTGCTACTTGGGTAGGTTTATAAATTTCTTTAATTAAAAGAAATAATAGTAAAAGTACTAAGTATTACACATTAGATTATTTTTATTTAAAATTTTTTTCATCCTACCCACTTTAAAATGATATGTACACGTTTGTATTGATTTCTTAGCATGCTATAATTTTTTTAAATTTTTTTTCATTTCATTAAGATATAACCAAAATATGGTAAATTGAGATTATGTTGTCATATTGATTAACTCCTATATTTGTGTATCTCAATATTGCTTTCCCCTTTAGTAAATCAGTAAAAATTGTTATTTTTAACCGTATTTTGTTGTTCCTTCAAGATATGAAATTTTTGTCTAAAAAAATTGTCGTAGGCAGGATTCGAACCTAGATTATATTCGGAATTTATTTTAAATTATAAATCAAAAGTCTAATAAACTATTAATGTTAGACTTTTTTTTATTTGAATAAATTGTTAGGAAGAGTTATCTCTATAAGAAAGTAAAAATAATTCGAATAAATTACACACGTACAAAATTATATAAGAAAAACTGTTAAAAATGGCGGATACACCCGCTTTTTTTATCATCTTTTGGTAGAATCGAAAGAATGTGAAAAGCCAGCTTCATATCAAATTTCAAGTTACTAGGACTTTTGGTTCGAGAGTTATCGTGGGTACAACGTTACACACACACACAGACCCTTAAAATTTTGTCAATAAGTTTTTCTGATTCAGAAAACCTTGAAACGTAAAATTCTACAAACAAAATTTTTGCAAAAAAATTGCGATCGCTATACTTTTCTTATAGGAAAGTAAAAAAAACATCAATATTTTAATAAACATGAATGTTAATATATTAACTAAAAGCATCCATCAAATTAAACAATATAGCATAAATACTACATACTTGTGCTATATTAGTTAATTATCTGTCTTTGGCTACTACGTGACGAGTGCTTTTATAATCAAAATAAAACTGAAAGCAAAAATTGCAACACATAAAATTTCTTTAAAACGAGACAATTTATGTATTGTTGGTTGCTTTACAGAGGGTCGTTATTTTGATTACGTTTTAAAGAAATTCTATGGGTGTTTATGTTGAAATTTTTGCTCATCTGTTTTATCTCGATTCTATAAGTACTCGTCACGTATTAGCCAAGGACAGATAACTACCGTCAGCAGTAAAATAAATGCTTGATAATTGCCCCGATTTTTTTTCTTTTGTTGTCTGTTACATATTTGAATGATTAATTAATTGAAATGTAATATTTTTTCATTTTTAAACCAAAAATTAAATTTTTACCTTTAAACCCTTATACTAATGACCTTAACAACATGTAAGATAAGTAAAACACAAGTTTCAATTATTATAAACAGTATAGTTGCAAAAAACAATGTAATTAATGAAAATTAGAAGTAAATAAATTACGGTGAAAATTTACATTACTTACCTACATATTTATCTTAAATTTTTCTTAGGGCAATATCCAAAAAATAGTATCTAATAAATACAGTTTAAAAAAAGTTGTAAACTACAATATAAATTGGTAAAACACGAACAGCATCTGATAGCATGAGTCTACGCAGTTCATAGTGATTTTTGCATAATTTCATTTCTTCAGTGTTATAACTGACATAAAAAACTGATGACTTTCCTATAAGGAATGATCAAGCCAAGTTTTCGAAAAATTAAGCCAACTTAAAATAATCAAGCTAAGTTTAATATACTCAAGCCAAGCTTTTACAGGTCAGGCTGATACCAAACTTTCAAGCTCTTGAATATAATATTATCTTGATGTAAAATGTATACCCCAAAATAAAGTTTATCGAAGAAAATTTACACAAATCATTTTCAATCAAAACAGAAATTAAGCAAGTTGTCGAACTCAGTTCTAAGAAAGCTAAATTTACACTTCTTGCATTGTAACGTTTTTTGTTTATTTCGCTGAAGTCTTGTTTTGGTTACAACTGCAGATAAGCATAATCGAGTACAGAAGGTACATTTTGTTAGGTCAGTGTAAATACGAAGATATAAAGATTGGCATTTGCTGTAATTATTTTAGTAACAATTTATTTTATAAATGACGGATAATTAAAGAGAACCATAAGTAACGCAATACATGAAGACGTTTGAAAATACGGATCTCACAGCAATTACCACATGATTGAAATTATAAGTAATTCTTCCCTTACTTAAATAGACAAAACTGGTCTTTAATTGCAAATATCACTTTAGACCAAATCAGGAAAAAGTTTTCTTTAAGTTTGTAGTCGTTTTTCATGAACATGCTGTATACTAGGTTACCTCAGAAATCAGGATCAATCAGAAGTCAAGTGTGAAGGCGACATCAAGTATACTCATTCAAACCTTGCATCTGTAAGGGCAGTATTGTGTGCCTATTACTCTGACTACTATAAGTGAACAAATCTAGCATTACTATAACCATTATATGTTTATTGTGTACTTCTTATTATCAAATTAATAATTAAATATATAAGTAAATGTAATTATAAATTTGAGTTTATTTATTAATTTTTTTATTACACCCACGTACAGGCATGGATCACATTTGATTCGGTATACTACATGTCCCTTCACTTCAGTTCAAAGTTATGAAGCTATGCTAGCAGATGGGTAATTGTTGACATTGTGGCAGTGAGCTATAACACGTGCGGGGTACGTGTTCCAAGTCCATAAACTACTTTTGCGGAAGAAGCAAGAAAAAGTTTGAAAAAGCTTGTAAGTTTGGAAACGAAGCTTTTATTTTTAAAAAGCTTGACATGCAAGCTCAAACCAATCTTTTATGTTTTAAGCTAAGCTACTTGACTTGGTGAATCTCTAATTTAGCTGTATATAAAAATTGACGTTGCATGTTTTCGGGTTGTGGAACTATTGGTACTTCCCAATCAACAAGGAAACGTTTTTTTAATATTTCTTTTAACGTTTTGAAAAGATATATTTACATGTTTAAAAACATTGCAAAAACGTCTTAATGGCCAAATTTACGTTGCAAGTGCAAAAACGTTATTTAAATATTAAAAAAATGTTTTAGAAAATAGTGAAACGTTTAAGAAATTACTTGCAAACGCAAGAGCCTTCTAGAATGCTGTTATCTATTTTCTAGAAGTGACGAACGATCGAGAAGGATTTCCGTATGTCTTTATATAGCGACGAGACAGATCGTAGGTCAGTTATTGTCGAAACGCGAATGCAGCTGTATTAAGAAGATTATCAAGTTGAAATAAATAAGTATCGTTAGCACGCGCGTATGTGATTATTAGTGTAAACAAGTGTGAAATCCGAGGACGTTATCTTATCTTTAGTGATATAAATTATAGTGTAAGTGTTTTTATTAAATATTATTAGATTTTATTAGTTCGGTTAAATTAAAAGTGTATATATTTCTAGAATAAGTAAACATAATTTTTAATCGTTTAAATAAATTGGTTTTTAATAAATAAAATACGTAACAGTGGTGTCAGGTGTGGGGTATCGAATAGAACAAAGCGTTCGCGATTTTTAGTGTGAATACCATTAAGTTATTTGATATCGCTCCCGTAATAAAAACATTGATTACGTAAATAACTTTTAAATTCGCGATACGCGTGTTTATTTATAAAGTATAAAATAGTGTTTATTAAACTTTTTCTTTTAACAATTACGTGATCGCGATTAAGTCGTTTCCGTGGTTTAATATAAATAAGTGGATAGTTATTAAATTTTGTGTTATATAAAAACTGCATTTTAAAAAGTAGTGTATTTAAACTTTATATTCGTGATATATTTAAATTTATGCCGGTGACGCGTTCGCAAGCAGTTAAAATGGATGCAAAGCTATTTGAATTTCTTGAATCTATCAAAAATGGTCAGGAATCGATGAATAGAAAAATGGAAGAAAAGTTTCACGAAAATTCGCAGAAAATGGAAGAAAATTCTCAGAAAATGGAAGAAAAATTGTTGGAAAATTCAAGAAGTTTAAAAGAAGAAATACGAGCGAGCATGGAAAATCAAATAAAGACTATTGAGGAACAAATACAAGTTAGTGTAGGAAATCAAATCAAAATTGTGCAAGAAGAAACCCAAACAGATATGCTAAATTTGAAAGAAGAAATTTGCGAATCTGTGAATGAGAAAATAGAAGCAATAGAGGATAAATTAGAGGATAGAATGAAACTGCTTGAAGAAAGAATGAACCAAATGATTTGCCATGGCGAAGAAAGTGTTACGAGTGAAGATTTAATAATGGACCGCCGGGATGAAAGCACACACAAGTTCAAAGTTGTACCACCGAATTTTGATGGTAAAGTTCCATGGTCAACCTACTACAAGCAGTTTGAAGCCGCAGCTACTGCTAATGGTTGGAGCAACAAGCAGAAAGCGACGTCTTTAATAGTGTCCTTACGAGGAGAAGCGCTTGGAATTTTACAAACTGTTCCGGACCACCTGCAAGAAAATTACGAACTCTTAATATCACGATTAGAAATGAGATATGGAGATGCCCATCTTCAACAAGTCTATCAAGCTCAAATTAAAAGTCGGGTTCAGAAAGCTGCCGAAAGTCTTCAAGAGTTTGAGGCTGATATCGCCAGATTAACACGGCTTGCGTATCCTACAGCACCAGATACCTTCTTGGAGCAGTTGGCTATTCAAACCTTCGTAGACGGCCTCCGAGACAACGAAACGCAGCAGACTCTGCGGTTAGCTCGACCGAAGACATTGGATGACGCTTTGGTGCATGCTTTGGAGTTTGAAGCAGCAAAACAAGCATCGCAACGAGATGGTCATAGACTCTGCTGTGCTGCAGAAGTACCCGCGCAGACACTGGAAAGCATCGAGGAGATAGCGCGACGAATACTTCGGGAAAGAGGAGTGACAGCTTTGAACTGCGACGAAATAAGCCATGTACGACGGCATCGTACCAAACCTAAGAAGAGGACTAGAAGAGCGCTCAAAAATTTGGAACGAGGCGAGCGAAAGAAACAAAAAGTAATCTCATCTAGTCAAACTCCGGAGATTACAATCCAAATGGCATCGCCTAGAGAGCAATTGCATAGCATTTATCTCGATGGCAACATCAATGGGAGAAGCGTCCAGTTACTGGTTGACACGGGAGCGACGAAGACCATCATTCGTCCTGACATCTTATTGGAAAACGAGAAGACATCACCAGTAACAGTACGACTTCGAACGGCGACGGGCGACGAAATACCTATTCACGGACAAGTCAAAGTAACCATTGGTTTGGGAAATAGAGTACTCGACCATCAAGTACTGGTAGCCGACATCACGGAAGAAGTTATCCTGGGAATGGACGTGATAAAGATGTATGGGTTCTATTTGGATATGAAGAACGATGTCCTGAAGATCGACAATGAAGAAATTCCTTTTCATTCGTCAGAGAAGGCAGCCGTGCGAGTCTTATTGAGTCAAGACGTGACTCTGCCTGCAAGGACGGAAAGTGTGGTGATGGCACGCCTGGATGGAAATCTCCGGGAAGGCTGCATACGCGCGATTGAACCAATGGAAGGCGGCTTAGTTGAAAAGGGACTACTCGTTGCCAGAACCTTAATACGAGTAAAGAACACGATGCCAGTAAGGATCTTAAACATCAACTCGGATCCTGTAACGTTGAAAAAGAAGACCGTGGTAGGCCAATGCACGCCAGTATCACAAATTGTGAGATGCGTGAAGACGAACGAAGATACGCCGCCGAAGAAGTGTCCACAACATCTATTAGACATTTTTACCACTAAATGCCAAAACCTCAGCCAAGAGCAGCTGGCTATAGTTAAAGTGTTGATCCAAGAGTACCAAGATGTGTTCGCGCTGGAAAGTGGCTCCAAAGGAAGAACTAACGTGGTGAAACATAAAATTAATACCGGAGACGCTCGGCCGATACGACAACATCCACGCAGACTTCCTTTGGCGAAAAGAGAAGAAGCCGAACAAATAATTACGGATATGGAGAGGGAAGGCGTGATTGAACCTTCAAGTAGCCCATGGGCATCCTCAGTGGTACTCGTAAAGAAGAAGGATGGATCAACGAGGTTTTGTGTAGACTACAGACAGCTAAACGACGTGACCAAAAAGGACAGCTACCCTTTACCCAGAATTGACGATACGCTAGACACCCTGTCAGGATCCCAGTGGTTTTCTACGTTAGATTTAAAGAGTGGATACTGGCAGGTAGAATTAGAACCCAAGGATCGTGAAAAAACAGCTTTTACGATCGGAACTGGTTTGTATCAGTTCACTGTAATGCCCTTCGGCCTGTGTAACGCTCCTGCAACGTTCGAGCGTTTGATGGAGACCATCTTGCGCGGATTGTCTTGGAAGACGTGCTTGGTTTACCTGGACGACGTGATCGTGGTTGGAAGGTCGTTTGAAGAGCACTTGAACAACTTGAAGGAAGTGTTCCAGAGATTACGTGGGGCTAACCTCAAACTGAGCCCAAAGAAGTGCCACGTATTTAAGAAGGAAGTCCAATACCTTGGCCACGTCGTATCTAGAGATGGAGTAAGGGCTGACCCAGACAAAATCCGAGCAGTGCAAGCATGGCCAAGACCGATCGACAAACATCAGGTCCGAAGTTTCCTTGGGTTGTGCACTTATTATAGAAGATTTGTCCCCGGATTTGCCAATATTGCCAAACCATTGACAAAACTAACCGAAGAAAAAGCAGAATTTAGATGGAATGAAGACTGCGAAAATTCTTTTAATCAACTAAAACAGGCCCTAGTCACTTCGCCGATTTTGAGTTATCCACGAGAAGATGGAAAGTTTGTTTTGGATACCGACAGTCATCGGAACGCTGATGCCTTGTCCAGAAGACCATGTCCGGCGGACTGCAGCCATTGTTCGCGACTGGAAGAAAAAGTCGAATGCCTCCGGAGAACTGCTATGGTTGATGATGAGTGGGAACCTGAGCAGTTACGTCGCGAACAAGAAGACGATCCTGAAATAAGACTACTCCTGGACTGGAAAGAAAGCGGCCGGCGACCAACCTGGGAAGAAGTGAGTGCTTTGGGCAAAAATATCAAAGCGTACTGGGCGCAGTGGGACTCCTTGATAGTAGAAGACGGTCTTCTTAAGCGATCCCTAGAAAGTGCCGAGGGCACGGGAAACAGACTACAGCTGGTAGTGCCGAAGAGCAGGGTGACCGAAGTGTTGAAGCATCTCCACGATGGGACATCAGGAGGACACTTTGGCATTAAGAAGACGTTGGGTAAAGTTCGAGAACGATTCTACTGGATGAACTGCAAAGAGGACGTCATGAAATGGTGCCGTAAATGCATAGTCTGCGCTTCAGGAAATGGTCCAGCGAGAAAGCACAAAGCACCCATGAAACAATACAACGTAGGAAGCCCTTTGGAAAGAGTAGCGATTGACATCGCAGGGCCGTTCCCAGAATCCGATTCGGGAAATAAATACATCCTGGTGGCGATGGATTATTTCACGAAATGGACGGAGGCTTACGCCATACCCAATCAGGAAGCAGCTACAGTCGCAGACGTATTAGTAAAGGAGTTTTTCTGCCGGTTTGGAGTTCCGTTGGAATTACACTCCGATCAAGGCCGCAATTTTGAGTCTGGGCTGTTTCAAGAAGTTTGCCGACTGTTAGGAATTAAAAAGACTAGGACAACGCCTCTCCATCCTCAGTCTGATGGCATGGTTGAACGGATGAATCGAACAATGGGCAAGTACTTAGCCAAGGTAGTGTCCGAACACCAAAGGGACTGGGATCAGTACTTGCACCTTTTCTTAATGGCATACCGATCATCCGTTCACGAAAGCACAGGCCAAACACCATCCTGTGTCATGCTCGGTCGGGAGATAAGATTACCATGCGATCTTCAATTTGGGCGAAGACCGGAGGAAGAGGTTGCTGGAGAAGATTACGTCAGCAAGCTGGCCAAGAGGTTAGACGAAGTACATGAAAAGGTCCGTGAAAACACACAAATTGCCAGCGACAGGATGAAAACAAGATATGACGTCAAGGCGCAAAATGGTGGGTTTCAACCTGGCGATATGGTCTGGTTGTATAACCCTCAAAGGAGACGTGGTTTGTCGCCGAAGTTGCAAAGGCAATGGGAGGGCCCCTATGAAGTCGTGCAGCGTATTAACGACGTTATATACCGCATCCGAAAACCGCCCAGAGGCAAGCCAAAAGTGGTCCACGTCGATCGTCTAGCCCCGTTTGCTGGCGATAACCACAATCCGCAAGTTCAGGTCCGAACCAGAGTAATAAGTAGCAGAACCAGGAATCCAATCGAAGAAATGGAGCTCGAAAAGTTTATGAACTTATACGGAGGTTCTGGAAAAGCTAGGTTCGGAGTTACCACCGAGGAACAACAAGACCTGTTCCAGACACAAAAAGATTACGCCATCGCACATTGCGTGAGCGAGGACCTTGACATGTCCAAAGGGGTTGCAGTCGTGTTTAAAAAGAAGTTTGGGCAGCTAGATGAATTACGAAAACAGCAACCGGCAGTCGGAAAGGTTTTAGGACTACGTGGTGACGGACGCTTCGTTTTCTATCTGGTCACCAAGAAATACTCACGTGTCAAGCCGTTATACAAAGATCTGTGGCGAACATTATGGAGTCTCAAGAGACAAATGGAGTTCCATCATGTTAAGAAATTGGCAGCACCCAAGCTTGGTTGTGGCTTAGACCAACTGAATTGGAGGACAGTTCGAAACATGTTGGAGATCGTCTTCCGAGGAACAGGCATTCAAGTGTTGGTCTGTAGTTACCAACCGAGGAGAGTATTGGGTCAGGAAAAGTCCATTGACTGTTACTTTTATGGTCAAGGAAGTTGTAACGAGTTATTAATTATCCAACTAAAAATTTATTCTCTTTATTGAAAAATAAAACCCCTTGAGTTCCGCAACTAACATTACAACCAATACCTGTTGCTATCAGTGACCCTACAGGTCACCTATCTACCGTTATCAGCGATAAGCGAAGTACTTGGGGAAGACTTTTGCACAAAACTAACGCACTTTCAATAAGAACAGCCATCCAGCTGGTCAAGTTTAGCTTTTCGAGCTGTAACGAATTACTAATTATCAAGGATTAAATTCCGGTAGTGCGGTCATTAAGTGCATTGAGTTTAAGTATTCTTTATTAAACTCACGCTATTCACGGATTTTGCGCTAATGCGCTAATACGACAATTGGAAGAGATTTCCGGTCGACACTTCTTCCGAGTTGATCTCACCATCCATCGACTTCGGTCGGATCTAGAAGCACCCGGAGATTACAAAGTCCCATATCACCTAACCTCCGCCACGAACATCACCAGGAGAGCGTTACAGTCGAGCTGTTGAATTTGTGCCGTTGCTCCTCAGGAGGAAGATCTACACAGTAACCTACAGGATCCTTCCCCCAGGCAATTACAACCACCACCGCAACCGTACAGCAACTTCCTCAAAATAAGATAAGATTAGTTTTAAGTATTTTTCATTCTACTTACAATTCATTTTTACGTATTGTTGCAATACCATTTTGTTTCTCGTTTTTTTAGACAATTTGTTTTTTTTTGTAGTGCTAAGTTATTAAGCAAACATCGTGCATGCTTACCAGTAGTAACACGTATCTAATTAATCACTTACGATTTAAGTACTGAACTTTTGTTGTTCAGGTTTTGTTTTAAGGTTCGTACCAAATAACCGGTACTGTAAGTACAGAAGTGCTTCCCTTTTAAGGTTAAAGAGTTTAGCGAGGGATTACTTTGTTTACCCTGTAATATAATGCGACTTGATTGACGTCATTGAAGGCCGCCGCGTACTATTTATCTAATAATTATTAAAGGGAATAGTCAACGTATCCGCGTAATTATTTAATTCTCGAAAAAAAAAATAAGTTCATTAAACTTACAGCTACTGTATAAAAACAAAAAAATACAAATCTAATCAGTGTTGCCAACCTTAATAATTTTCTAGTCGCGAGGTTAATTTTTTTTTACAGTTCCTATATACAGGTTGCTACCCAAGCGTTACATCGTTTGAAAATATTTAATTAATTTTTCGTTTTTTTTTTCTCCTATGTACAGCATAAACAAATAATCTGTTTATATGTTTCTTTTATATATACAATTCCATACATATTTTTGTTAGTATTAAACCTGTACTACAAAAGGGTTGCATAATTTTTCCTTATCCACCTACGAAGAAACCAAGGTTACTTTGGTGCCCAATTAGCGTCAAGAGGACTAATTGGCGATCTACCGTCGCAGAAAAAAACTCTTGTGGCGCCCTTAGAACATAAATCCTTTGTACCACGGACTCACCCCTTATCAGCGAGTGAGCTAGCTAGGACGCGAGGTAGACCCACCAAACTAATTAAATCACGAGGGAAAGAAGTCACAGAAAACTGGCGCCCAACGTGGGGCTCGAATTAAAAAGCCAACCCCGGTTTAATCGAACAAAGTAGTACAGGTTTCATTTTCCGTTGTTAGAAAAAGAACTTAGGATCGTTTGCACTCTCTATAGTCGTTTTTTTTCCTCTCTTTCTTGGTTGTTGAACATATTCCACTCGTCATGGCCACCGCGAAATTCGAGATAAACAGATTGTCTCAGGACGAGTTAAAATACGAGTTACTCGTTAGAGGTTTCGAAGACGTAGGTAACGTCGATGACATGCGTGCGACTCTGCGTGGACTCTTCAAAGCCGAACGAGCAGGCAACTCATTTTCTCTGCCTGAATATAAAATCTCATTCGACGAAGACCAACAGGCCATAACTTCAAAAATTGACGAACTTACCGCATTGATTACCAACGTAGGTTTACAAACAGCTACATCGTGGTCTAAAAAGTTTGCTACTAAGCTTCAACACACTATAGATAGATGTCAACGTGCCAAACCTACAACCTCCGAAGAGAAAGCGACTCAAAGAACTCTACTAGCACAGATCCTTGGGCTTGATTCTAAATTTTCACAGCGCGTAAAATCATTGAGACGCAGTTCCTTAGCGACAATACCATCTCAGGTTCCATTCGATGCCAGCACAGAACCAGTCGAAGGAGAAGAATCCTCTGTAGTAGGCGAAGATTCTACGCCAGAATCGTCGGATTCCGATAGAGACGATATTGATGTTACACCGAGGGCCAGGTTTAGCAGTAGCAACCTTGGAGCCAGCAGTAGTAAATATGTTCCCGTGTACAAATGGGGAATTAAGTTTTCAGGGCAGCGAAAAGAATCCGTTGGAGCGTTTCTTGAGCGTGTAGAGGAGTTAAGAGTAGCGCGCGGAGTGAGTGTTTCAGATTTGTTCCAATCTTCTCTCGATTTGTTTTCAGACGAAGCGTTGATTTGGTACAGGTCGAACCAAACATCATGTTACTCTTGGAAAGACCTTTGCGTAGCGGTGAAGGACGAATTCTAGCCTCCGAACTACAGTAAAACGTAGTACGACGAAATGCGACATCGAACGCAAGGCAAACACGAATCCATAAGCGTGTACTTTGCTAAGATGGAGACCCTCTTTAATCAAATGAACACACCAGTCCCAGAACACATGAATCGGCATCCTAATGCGAAACGTCTTACTGGCGTTAAAAGAGATTAAAAACCTCATAGAACTAAAAAAGTGTTGCAAAAGACTGGAATACTCGAAGTCGACAGTAGAAAGCTTTGTGCCCCCGGCTAACAAAACGCACTGTATCAAGCCAGATCTAGCTTACGTTGAATCACAGTTAGCATCGACAACACTTACACCCGAAAACAAGACAAGTAGAGCTTATTGCTTCCGGTGCAGGCGCCGAGGTCACCTTACCAAAGACTGTACCAGGACAAAACCTAACACAGAAACCAAGCAGTCGGAAAACCACTAAGCGTCTCGGCACCGCGACGGCAGGCCGAAACGCTGGGAGAATGTCCGTCCACGAGAAAGAAAATAATTTTAGATTATGTGTTGGACCAAGCCGAGGGAGACGAAAGACCTTACCTAACTATTGGAGTTTTAGGGAAGTCAATCTGCGGATTACTGGATTCCGGAGCTTCAAATACGTTTTTAGGGATTTCCGGTTACGAGTTCATGCGTAATTTAGGACTAAATTTGACTCAAACTAAAGTGAATAAAATAACGGTAGCGAATGGCGAATCTTGTGACGTTATGGGATCCATGTTAATTCCTGTTGTATTATTAGGAAAAAGTGCATTGGTAAAAATGTATGTCGTACCAAATTTACCACATCGATTAATATTGGGAATAGACTTTTGGAAGCAGTTTTCGGTAGTACCAGACCTACGCAGGAACGTATGGGAATTTTCATCTATCGATCCGGTACCTAAACTGTCTACTCTTATAACAGATTGCACCAACGAGCAGCGTAAACAGCTCGAAGAAGTCGTCGAACGACACTTTAGCCAAGTGAACGATGAACTAACTTCTACTAACCTTGTCGAACATAAGATCGAGACAGATTCGACCCCAATTAAACAACGGTATTACCCGGTTTCGCCAACGGTTCAACAATATATTAACTCGGAGGTAGACAGAATGCTACAACAAGGAGTCATAGAAAGGTCACACTCAGCATGGTCTTCGCCCGTATTGTTAGTTCGCAAGAAAGAAGGTTCTTATCGTTTTTGCGTGGACTTTCGGAAATTAAATGCGGTGACCAAGCGTGACGCGTACCCTTTACCCTACATCTCTACCATTTTTAGATCAACTACGAAACGCAAAGTACATCTCGTCGTTGGATATAAAAAGCGCCTTCTGGCAAGTACCTGTAGCCGAAGAGTCTCGAGATTTTCTCTCCTTCACAGTACCAGGCAGAGGACTTTTCCGATTTACACGGATGCCGTTTGGGTTACATAACGCACCGGCGACCTGGCAAAGACTCATGGACCGCGTGTTGGGACCCGAACTCGAGCCATACGTGTTCGTATATCTGGACGACATTATCGTAGCGACTCCCAACTTTGAAAAGCATGTAGAAGTCCTCCAAGAAGTATTCTCGCGCCTACGCGAAGCGAAGCTGAAATTGTCAAAAGAGAAATGTCGATTCTGTTTAAAAGAGTTAAAATACCTAGGATATCTGATTACTGAGCAGGGTATACAAGTGGACCCAGATAAGGTCAAGGCAATCATAGATGTTCCCGAACCTAAGAACGTAGCTGAGGTCAGACGTGTCATTGGCATGGCCAGTTGGTATAGGCGTTGGTTGCCCAATTACTCCACTTTGCTTGAACCGATAACACAACTGCTTCGGAAGTCTCAGAAGTTCGTTTGGTCATCCGCTTGCGAAACAGCGTTCGAAGAATTGAAATCGGCATTAATAAAATCACCAATACTATCGTGCCCAAATTTCGAAAAACCCTTTACCTTGCAGACCGACGCCAGTAGTTACGGCATAGGGGGCGTCTTAACTCAATTAGACGAACAACAAAGAGAAGTTGTTATCTGCTACTTGAGTCGTTCTCTCACTAAAGCAGAACGTAAATACAGCACCACAGAACGGGAGTGCCTTGCAGTAATTTGGGGTATAGAGAAACTGCGACCGTATCTGGAAGGAGCTGAATTTACCGTGGTTACTGACCATTATTCTTTACTGTGGTTGAATAACTTAAAAGACCCGCAGGGCCGTTTAGCTCGATGGTCTCTCAGACTACAACAGTACCAGTTCAAGATGCTTCACCGTAAGGGCAAAGAACACCTAATGCCCGATGCTTTGTCGCGAAGCGTGCCTGCAACCGCTGTAAACGACGCAGACGATCCTTGGCTCAGCCAAATGATCGCGAACATCCGAGAGAATCCCCGACGCTACCCATTGTGGCAGATCTCGCAGAATACGCTATTAAAAAAGATTAAGACAGATTCACCGGAGGGTGAATGGGTCGAAGTGGTTCCTAAAGGACGCAGGCGGAGCCTTATGAAGGAGCATCATGATAACATCCTCGCTGGACATCTAGGCGTATCGAAGACGGTAGCACGCTTAGCTCTTAAATATTACTGGCCCAAACTACGGTACGACGTAGCCAAGTATGTGCGAGCGTGCGTTACTTGTCAAAAGTGTAAGCCGGAACAGAAGAAGCCCAGCGGACTCATGCTTAGTCATCCGTCAATCAAGAACCCATGGCAGGTAGTGTCAGCAGACATTGTCGGACCACTACCTCGTTCACGCAACGGCTATATCAATATCCTAGTGGTAGCAGACTATTTCACTAAATTTTGTTTATTCTTCCCTCTGAGAGCCGCCACCAGCACCGCCGTTTGCAAGGCCATAGAAGAACACGTATTATTAATTTATGGTGTACCACAAACGATCATCACAGACAATGGGGTCCAATTCATAAGTGGAAAGTTCAGGGAAATGTGCGAGACGTATCAAATTAAACACAAACGAACACTCTTATATCACCCACAGGCTAACCCCAGTGAGAGAATAAACCGAATTCGAAAAACAATGCTGATGTCGTACATTCAGGACAACCATCGTGAATGGGATAGACTCCTGCCTAAGGTAGGAACTGCTATTCGTACGGCGAAGCATGAGATTACTGGATATTCTCCTTACAGAATGTTATTTGGTCGACACCAGGTATTAAAAGGGACAGATTATGCTCACCTAGCGAATGAGGACATTTTGACGTTTAATCGTGAAGAACACCTCCAACAAACAGACCAAATGCAAAAACTATTTGCCAATGTGCGTACAAGGTTAATCAAAGCTTACCAGAGGCATAAGCACTATTACGACCTACGACACAGAGATACCACGTATAATGTCGGAGATAGAGTGCTACGTCGGAACTTTGCTTTGTCTAAAGCAGACAAGTACTTCTCGCAGAAACTGGCACCGAGATTTGTGGGGCCATTCCGCATCAAGAAAAAGCTATCGCTATGGACATATGAACTCCAGGACGATAGAGGTAATTCATGTGGAGTATGGAACACCAAAGATCTTAAACAGTTTTATTCCGATGATCAATCTAAGTAGTGGTTACATCTTATGTTTACAATTTTCCGTTTGTTTATTTTTCTCGTTTTGTCCGTAATAATTAAGGTAATTTTACGTCTCGGAAGTGAGGGAGGAGCTGTAACGAGTTATTAATTATCCAACTAAAAATTTATTCTCTTTATTGAAAAATAAAACCCCTTGAGTTCCGCAACTAACATTACAACCAATACCTGTTGCTATCAGTGACCCTACAGGTCACCTATCTACCGTTATCAGCGATAAGCGAAGTACTTGGGGAAGACTTTTGCACAAAACTAACGCACTTTCAATAAGAACAGCCATCCAGCTGGTCAAGTTTAGCTTTTCGAGCTGTAACGAATTACTAATTATCAAGGATTAAATTCCGGTAGTGCGGTCATTAAGTGCATTGAGTTTAAGTATTCTTTATTAAACTCACGCTATTCACGGATTTTGCGCTAATGCGCTAATACGACAATTGGAAGAGATTTCCGGTCGACACTTCTTCCGAGTTGATCTCACCATCCATCGACTTCGGTCGGATCTAGAAGCACCCGGAGATTACAAAGTCCCATATCACCTAACCTCCGCCACGAACATCACCAGGAGAGCGTTACAGTCGAGCTGTTGAATTTGTGCCGTTGCTCCTCAGGAGAAAGATCTACACAGTAACCTACAGGATCCTTCCCCCAGGCAATTACAACCACCACCGCAACCGTACAGCAACTTCCTCAAAATAAGATAAGATTAGTTTTAAGTATTTTTCATTCTACTTACAATTCATTTTTACGTATTGTTGCAATACCATTTTGTTTCTCGTTTTTTTAGACAATTTGTTTTTTTTTTGTAGTGCTAAGTTATTAAGCAAACATCGTGCATGCTTACCAGTAGTAACACGTATCTAATTAATCACTTACGATTTAAGTACTGAACTTTTGTTGTTCAGGTTTTGTTTTAAGGTTCGTACCAAATAACCGGTTCTGTAAGTACAGAAGTGCTTCCCTTTTAAGGTTAAAGAGTTTAGCGAGGGATTACTTTGTTTACCCTGTAATATAATGCGACTTGATTGACGTCATTGAAGGCCGCCGCGTACTATTTATCTAATAATTATTAAAGGGAATAGTCAACGTATCCGCGTAATTATTTAATTCTCGAAAAAATAAGTTCATTAAACTTACAGCTACTGTATAAAAACAAAAAAATACAAATCTAATCAGTGTTGCCAACCTTAATAATTTTCTAGTCGCGAGGTTAATTTTTTTTTACAGTTCCTATATACAGGTTGCTACCCAAGCGTTACATCGTTTGAAAATATTTAATTAATTTTTCGTTTTTTTTTTCTCCTATGTACAGCATAAACAAATAATCTGTTTATATGTTTCTTTTATATATACAATTCCATACATATTTTTGTTAGTATTAAACCTGTACTACAAAAGGGTTGCATAATTTTTCCTTATCCACCTACGAAGAAACCAAGGTTACTTTGGTGCCCAATTAGCGTCAAGAGGACTAATTGGCGATCTACCGTCGCAGAAAAAAACTCTTGTGGCGCCCTTAGAACATAAATCCTTTGTACCACGGACTCACCCCTTATCAGCGAGTGAGCTAGCTAGGACGCGAGGTAGACCCACCAAACTAATTAAATCACGAGGGAAAGAAGTCACAAAGTTGCCGAAATGGAGGAAGCTGCCGCTATCGCCACGATCCCTTTTACCGGTGTCGCATCCAGTCTCCTGTTCTGGGACAGAACAGTCCTAAGAAGGGGGCAGTGAAACGTTCAAGAAATTACTTGCAAACGCAAGAGCCTTCTAGAATGCTGTTATCTATTTTCTAGAAGTTATAGCAAAAAGTGACGAACGATCGAGAAGGATTTCCGTATGTCTTTATATAGCGACGAGACAGATCGTAGGTCAGTTATTGTCGAAACGCGAATGCAGCTGTATTAAGAAGATTATCAAGTTGAAATAAATAAGTATCGTTAGCACGCGCGTATGTGATTATTAGTGTAAACAAGTGTGAAATCCGAGGACGTTATCTTATCTTTAGTGATATAAATTATAGTGTAAGTGTTTTTATTAAATATTATTAGATTTTATTAGTTCGGTTAAATTAAAAGTGTATATATTTCTAGAATAAGTAAACATAATTTTTAATCGTTTAAATAAATTGGTTTTTAATAAATAAAATACGTAACAATATGTTTAAAATGTATTTAAAATATTGTAGTATCAATGAATAGATAAAATATTTTTAAAATGTAACAAAAACATTTTTCTAAAAATCATTTTTTATTTCAACTATTTTAAAACGTTGTAACGTTTTTAAAACACGAAAAAAACGTTTCCTTGCTGATTGGGTTGTGTAAAACCTGCAGAATTTTAGACATCGTCTTTTTTAATTTAGCTTTCAACTCACAATTATTACATGCAGATTAGTTATGTATTTAATAACGTTTAGATATCTGTTTTATTTGTTGTTAAGTACCTAAAAAATTATATTAAACTAATACCTGTTTTAATTGATGTGCTGCTTACGTTACTTTGTAATGGGAACTCTCAGTTTTAATAAATTGCAATGTTTTTTATGCTTTATGAAAACAATAATAATCATTAAGTTATCTGTCATATTTGTCCAACAATTGTGCATTAATTATCGAAAGCATGATTTTTTTTGTTTGAATTCGGATGTGTCGGGTGTAAGCCAAAGTACCGTAGATCAGAGTTTCTCAAACTTTTTTAAGCGTGGAGCCCTTACAAATTGAAGTTAGTTTGGCGGAGCCCCAGTACATTTATTCAACTAATTGACCTATTTAAAAAACAAAGAAAGCTAGTACATGTTTTACGCATGCGCTAGTTTTATTATACATGTACTCATAAGTAAAAATTTAACCTGTTTAAGAAATTAAATACACTAAAGTCCCATTTTTAATTGTATTTTTTTAGAAACTACAATCAAAAACCAATAATTTTATTACATAATTTCTTTTAGAACTAGAATAAATAACTAATTTTAAATCTAACAAATGAAAGTTTCCATAAGAAACACACGGCCAAGTCCTTTCCGCCAAATCGTTATCAATAATGAAAAGGTCAATTAATTAACTAAATACCTATTATCGAAACTTTTAATTTTAAGAAAATAGGTAGATTTTATGTAAAACTAATAAAAACAATTCTCAAAAACGATATTTATTGTTAATTGTTATAAAACTGTTGGTATATTAGTGTGATGTGTGATATTGAGACGTCTTTGCGTAAATTTAATTAATCTTCGGTTTTATAGAACAAAGTTGGAGTTTCATATCAGAATCTGCATCCAAAGGATTTTAATAATTCGATTTACTGGCGACGTACGAAGAAAACTCAGTTTCGCAAAGGTATGTGCTGACAAATGGAAGAACAAAAATAGCATTTCTTGACGGTTCTGGATACTTGTGTTTAAGGCTATATCAAAATTCTGAGAATCGTCGATTCTCAAATGCCGTTTTTAATGTAGAGTCTAAAACCATATCTATAAATTTTTCATACTCTTGTGATGAAAAACAATGGGGGGTTTCTCCAACAGCAAAAGGATCTTTTATCTAAAAATAGTTTTGCTATGTTTTTATTACTTTATTCATTTGCAAAGTACTGTGTTACAAAACTACATAGGTGTTCAATAATCTCATTTGATAGTTTTTTAGGTAGCTCAAATGTTTCCAACTCTTCACTAAATTCTTTTAATGTTGGAAAACAGACAAATTCCCACTTTTTGCACTACTACACCAAAATTCGAATTTTATTTTAAAACCAATATTTTTGTCATTCGCTTTAAGCAGTGATATCTTTTCCTTGTAGAGACAGGTTAACTTCATTTAATTTAGAAAATATTTCCGTTAAATAGATAAGTCTAAATAACCACATTTTATCACTAAACCGAGTTTCAAAATTAAAGCGATGCTCTAAGAAAAAAGAACGCACTTCATCTCGTAACTCAAACTATCTAAATAAAATTTTAGCCCGAGATTACCAAAATGACGAAGCATTTTTGCACGAAATATAGAACTGTTTGGCAAAATTTTGTTACACAAAACACACTGAGGCCAATTATCGGCATTCATAAATCCAAAAGCTATGTAACGTTCATCATACTTTCTCTTTTTTTGTGTCTCATGAGATTTATTTCTAGATGATTGGCGTACTAAAGAACGCTTATTACTTACAAGTGTTGACTGGGAATCTTGAGAACCCTCATTGTTGCCAGAAGATAATAATAATCAATAAATTTCAGTAGATTCAAAAATATTTAATAAATCTAATTTTTTAAGGTTTTTAATAGAAAAAAACACAGGTAAGCTTTTTCTTGAAATTTTAAGTGCTGTAATTTTTAATGTAGCATTTAAAAGCACTTAGTATAGTTCACTGGTATCGGAACCATAGCTATATATATACCTAATTATAAAACTTGAAATATGTATACAAATAAGAAGTACGTATCAAAAACATCTGACTAGTAACTATTCATTGTTTATATTTACATAGACATCCAAATTCAACAAACTCTTAAATCACAATTGTTTGCTGAAAATATATCCAATGCCCAGAGGTCAGTGATTTAAAATATTATATATGTATACCTTGATACCACTATACAAAAGAAAGAATGCAGTACGTCTTTTAAACGTAAACATAATTCTGTTGAGATTAAAGTATTATAGATATACCTTTAGTAGTTTAGTCTACGACAAACATTTGAAAAATTAAATATTACCTTTGCAGCACACTTTGATAAACGCTGCCGTAGATAATTCATGTAATAAAATGACACCGCGCTTAAAAAACATACGTATTAGGGAACTCAAAAAATTTAATTGTATAACATCTCTTAGTTAATCAAAAAGAAATTTTTTTTAGAGTTATATCAGAGGTTTAAACCACGTTCATATCAATTACTTATTTTCATTTTTACAAGCTGTTATTTCAACTAAGAGTGTGATCTTGTTTTTTTACTAATTGTATTGCTCCAGTAAAATTTCTAAAAGTTAATTATATTTATAAACAAAAACATTTCTTAGATCACAACCATTTTGTTAGAAACGTTTACAAATACATTGTAATTTTATTATAAAATATAATTGTATGTTGTAAGTTACGTATAAAGACATTAGATAATAATTGTACATATAAATTTTTAAGTTACAAAAGTATTCGTAAAGAAAAGAAAACAGCTATTACTGTTAACATTTGTACGTGTTTTAATTTAGACGAGTGATTATGTGGCATTGGACTAATTTTGTGATAGAGCTTACGTTTCCCAATATCTTTAACGGTTCGATAATTTACTTTTAGTTTTCCTGAGCCAGTTCCAATAGCTTCAAAACGTTTTACCTGAAATCATAACATTATTGTAGCATTTTTATTTCATTCGCGGCCACGACGTTTCACAATATAAAGATTTTACGTTTTGAACTATATTAACACTTTTTGCAAAATTCACAAAATTTACAAAAACTTAATTTTGAAAAGCAGCATCTGATTTTTTCATTTTCAGTTTGCTGAAAAAAAATTGTAAAAATAGAACGTAGTTCAAGATCTAAAATGCTTTATATTTTGATTTTGTAGCAAAATACCTGATCTAGTGAAATTGGAATAGTGTTGGTAAACATTGTCCAAATAACTGCTTCAGTACAATTAGGTGTAGTGAGAGATCCTTCGTAACGGTAAAATCCCGCGACATCACGCGGTAAAAAACTTCGAAGTTGTATTGGTTCGTTCAAATGAAAAGAATTATGATTATTTTCTACATGTTCTATAACTTTTGCTAACGGCTCAAACTCTGGGTCATCATCAGGTGATAGCTAAAAATTTTTTGGTTTCGTTAAAGTTTTAAGCAAAGTTAAAACTTACATCGTAAAATACACCTAAAACAGCTATTCCATCACCATAATTTAAAGCGTTTATTAAATTTTTGTACTCAGTAGCATAATGCACTAAATGTACTTCTAAAGGATACCTAAATTAAATTTAAAAGTTACAATACAAAATATTTAAGTTTGTATAATACCTGTATCCTTTTAGAGTATGTTCAGATTGCCAATGGAAATGTAAATGGTCAAATGTATACTCTTTCGGTAAACCTCCGCCCCAAACTTTTGGCGTATTATCAGTTCGAAGTTCAACTAAAACAAATAAATTAAATTAAATTAAATTTTGGATAAAAGTTTAATTAGTTAACTTATTCTTATTATGTTATCTGCAGATTTTAGATTGTAATAAAAAAAATTATTTTCTCTTTTAAAATACAAAGGATTAGTATTTGCATAGATTAATTGACATTTGAGGTTTTTATATTAATGAAGTATAATGACCATAGTAAAAATTCACAACACTTGGTTTATTGTTTACGGTTTTCTTTTTATACGCCGTATGAATTTTTACCACTAATACGTAGATATTTACTCACATTTCAGTTATTATATCAAAATCACCAATATATACAAATACAAAAGGATTTGACGTTTGCAATCATAGTTGCATAGAACACAATACGTTATCAGACCGTATTAATAAAAACTTATATACATTTGACATTCAAAGTCACGGAAATTCAATAGTTTTAAAAATAAACTAAAATTTTTATCCATTCAAAGGTCTATCATATTGTTAGAAATTCAGCAATAAGGCGCCACCTGGAAATAAAAAATGAAAGTAAATGACGAGGGAGATGAAAGACGAATGAAAGAGACGTGTATGTAAAAATGTATTGGAGTGGCTTTTAGTTTTGAATTTGAATCTTAATAATTAGGGTAAGTTTGTTAATTTGAATAATGAATTCGATGTGTTTAACAACTCTGAAGTGAGATGCGAAAATGAATGTCATGTTATTGTGATCGGCTTTGTGCTTCGTTGCATTAGTACTGTTTGTGTAATTTGTAAAAGAGCTGTGGGCCGAGTTTTTCTGCGCGACTTTCTGAACACGGCTTATCAGAACGCCAATTATTATATTATATTCGTAAGAATAGATTCGTCGTGTCAATTTCGTTTACTGTCTATATCCCGCGACAGGTCCTTTGCAAATTACGTAAACAATATGGGTCAACGTAAAAAGTTTGTTGCATTTAGTGTAGGTGTTTTGCGGGGTAATTAAGTTAAGATATACTCAGGTAGCGAATATGAATAACGACAATAATTACGAGTCAATGGGAACCTTGGGAAGGGCAACGAACGGAATCGCGGAAGGTGAATTTGTATCAAGTACTGATTATACCAGAACAGCAAGAGGCTTATTTTGGCCTGTTTTGCTTTTCGCGTGATTGTTTTTTTTCATTTTTTATTGTGTCGACAATCAAAATTACGAAGAACAAAACTAAAACATAACAACACATAACAAAAATATAGTAATTAATATAGTATTCTAACTATATACTTTTTATTAAAAAGAGAAAGAATTAAAATACATACAGTAACTACACTTAATTAACTTAAATAAATGGCTTTCGCCCAGTTTTATTATTAACGCACGCTTGGTTTATATTTTTCACTAGAGAGCACTGTCTTCAGAATCTTTTTGTCGTGCTTAATTTTTTCATAAAACTCACTGCATGACATGTTATTATAGTTGATTTTGCAAGTGAGCAAGGTTTACACAACGCTTTCTTCCATCTTCCCCCAATCGTGAGACCACATTTTTTTCATATGTGAAAAAAATATTTTCACTGGCTTTGAAGTACCAGGTAGACACATAGCAAACTCCGCATTTTTTTAAGATTTGGCACTTCAATGTACTACTTGTGAAAATGGGCGAAGAGCTGGACGCATTTCTCTGAGTAACAAGCTTTATTACAATTTTGAAAACACGTTTTGCCAACGACACTTCGTCAAATAGCTTATCAGTCATTATTTGGGCTTTATATGGAGGTTTTTGCTTTTTATTTAAAATTTCTGCTGCTTTTTTGATTTCACTCCAGTTGACCTTATTTTGCAGGCAGATCCACTCAAAATCATCAGCTTCGACAAAGCAAATTTATTTAATAGTTGTTTTGCTGCTTGTAGAACAAATTTGGTTTTCATCCTGTTTCGAAGATTGGTTTTTAACTTTGTCAACACCGACATTTGTTTAAGTTGAGTTCGTTTTCTCTATAGACAGAATAGTCTTGTTGACAGTTCACTTGAGCAAGAAAATAAGATACACCCCGTAGTAAAGACAAGAATCTTGTATTTCTATGTTTCGCCAATTTTTTGTACTCAATGTCGGCTGTCTCACAAAATTCTTTTAAGTTTGTGACCCGTACGGTATATATACAAAAGCATTTGTATATTTTCATAACGATAGGCTTTATTTTGAGAGGAAGACCATCAGCTGCATATTGAATAGTATTGTGAACGATGTGTGCGCTGCAACCAATACTTTTTATCTTAACACAGAGACCTTCCTTGAGTGAAGTATAGACGTTGTTGATGCCTTGCTTGTTTACTCCTCTGAAATTTGTATTATAGTTATCCCCACAGAAAGCAACTACCTTGTTGAGAACGATCGGTCGGTAGAATAGTGTCGACGACAGTGCGGCGCGCTGGCTTTTAGTTTGACCGGGACGCTGATGCAAAACGGCCGGGACGCCGGGACAAGAGATACAAACCGGGACTACGGTAAGCCATACGCAACAATCGATAGCGTCATTTGACGATCACGCGAAACCAAATATGTGGAATGTTGATTTCAATGCGTTTATAGGGAACTATGCCGTGATAGCGAAACCACTATCTGATGTTACTCGAAAGAATGTGAATTTTTTGTGGGGAAAGGTTCAAGAAGAAGCGTTTAGATGTTTAAATAAAGATTAGGAAGTTTACCAGTTTTAAGTTTATATGACTTAAAGTCTGTGGTAACAGAAGTTCATACTGATAAAAGTAGTGCCGGGATATCAGGAATTATGCCACAAAGCAACGAACTTAGCGAACTGCATCCAGTTTATTATGCGTCTAAAAAGACCAGCAATGTTGAAGCTAGGTGTATTCTTCAAAAGTGGAACTTATGGCAATAGCATGGATATTGAACAAATTACGGAGTTTTTTTATTGGTTTAAAATTTTATGTATTTAAAAACTGTTAGGCTATTGTGTATCTTAATACACAGAAAACTAAAAACTCATAAGTTACAAGATATTACTATACCACACAAAAGCATTACTTGCAAATAAAATATAGAAAAGGAAACCACTTGAAGCATATAGATAGTTTATCCAGAGCACCAGTCTTAGAAGCAGATAACACAGAATCTGTTTTGAACGAGACGATTGAAATTTTAAAAATAAAAGTTAGGGGGGACGTTATAACTTTTTAAACAAATGGTGGAAGTATTACGAGATTAATCGAGATTTTAGAAAGGAAAAAAAAGAGCAAACACAACAAGAAAGATATCAAATACAAGGTTACGAATTACATAATGGAAGGTTATTTAGAAGACAAATCAACGAAGGCAAAGATCGCTACGTTTTTGTACTGCCAAAAAGTATGAGAAAGTATGTGGTAGTACAGAATTATGACATGAGTGGACATTTTGGAGTGGAAAGAACTGTACGAAAGATACTGACTTATTATTGGTTTCTAGCCATGTAAATGTATCTAAAGCACCACATACAGTTATATTTTTGGTAAATCTATTTAGTATAAAGTTAAATTGAGTTGTTTATGATTCCTTTTCAAATTGTAAGTAATCGAAGCAGCAGATTCATATCCAAGAAAAATTGAGTTGTTTTTAAAGATCATGCTATCAAGCATACGTTGAACTCGAGTCAATGGCCACAAGCAAGCGGGCAAGTAGAAAACTTTAATAAAACTCTTATTGCAGTGATGCCTAGTAAGAGAGAAGAAGAAGAAGAGAGATGGGATGGACATGAACATATGGGAGATGTCGAGAGGATTATTAATTCCGCACATAATAAAACAAACGGAAAAACTCCATATGAATCACTTTATGGTTATCTGCTAGTATTCGATAAAGACTCACTTCTTTAAGAAATTAGAAATAACAAATAGATATCGCTACAAGAATTGCAGAAGGAGATTCAAGAAAATATAAGAAGTAGACAATTGAGGTATAAAACGAGGTCTGACAGTAAAAGATACCAAAGCCCTCAATATGAAGTAGGAAACATTTTTTTTTAATACGAAGTCCAGCAAGTTTAGGTGGTGAGTCAAACAAGTTAAAAGTAAAATACAAAGGTCTATACGTGGTGACCGAAGTTTTACCCACCAACACTTATCGTGTCAACAACATGGAACCGGGAAGAAAATTTGCTACAACGGTTAATGTCGCACAAATAAAGATTTACAAAGGTACAACAGGAAATAACGAGCACGATAATGACAGTGATAAAGAGTTTGGCAATCGAGAAGATGGCAAAGAAGACAATGAAATAGTATTCTAGGAAACAGTGATCGAAAGGAAGGTGACGACGTGATAAAGGATAGTGAGAAAGCAGAGGATAGTGTTAGACCTAAGAGACATAAAAAGTTACCTCAACATTTGAACGAGTTTACATTGTAATGTCTGGATGATAGTTTGTAATGCATGGTATTAGTATTTAAGTTATGTAATGAGTGAGGGCACTCATCCCGTCATGATGAACAAGTAATAAAAATTTAAATTTAACAATAATAACGCCACCTGGGAATGAAAAACGGAAGTGAATATGGCCAGGGAGAGGAAAGATGAATGAAAAAGGTGTGTGTGTATAAAGGCGTTGGAGTGGCTTTTAGCTTTGAATTTGAATCTTAATATTTTTATGAATTAAGGTAAGTTTGTTTATTTGTATAATCAATTCGACATATTTAACAATACTAAAAATGCATACAAAGAAATAATAAAAATACAAAGAAAATAATTCACATTTTTAAAGAGACACAAAGTAGGTATTCTTGATTTTAGAACAAAGAACAAAAATTATACAACAATATATAATTTTGATTTTTAGATTTAGATTAGTTACCTTAAAAACCTATTTATCAGTCAAAGATTGAACACCTAGTTATAGCAAAGAAAAATATTTAATTATTGCAAATTATAGTTAATTTATTACCGACTTTTAACATTTATTGCTAACTATTGTAAATATTGAAAAAGATAATGTAATTGCATTTGTAAAATATGATAAAAACATTAGGAAAACTGATTATATCTATCCTTACATAAGTTTTGCAAAATATAACGAAAATCAATTCAATTATTTTTTTTAATTGGGAAATTTCAGTTGTACACAACTTTTGTTAAAAGTTCATAGTCTGATTCCAAATTCTGTTGGAATCTGTATTGCATGTATTCTCATATAAAGTTAATATGACTGCGTTAATAAGTAGTTGTGATTTAATACGTGCATACAGTTGTTGACACAATCACTTGTAAGTGCAATAAATAAATAACACTTAAAGAGAGTTTTGTTTGCTTTGTCTTGTACGAAATGATTTATTAGTTAAATACTTACCGGAATGACCAGTGTTCTTTACAAAGGCTTTTTGATCCGTACTGTAATCGCTAAAATGAAATTTTTCGAACGACTGCTGTTCTACAGCTAATTTGGGATTTAAATCAATAGGAGATTGTCTCTTTCCTTTCAAACATATTTCAGGCCATTCATCTGAAATAATAAATATGCAATTAAAATAATGTTAATGATATAGCACAGTTTTATACATTTATTAATATTTTTATTAAATTAAATTAGATTTATAGTATACTGTTTTAAGTAGAGATGTGATTACTAACCTATGTACCTACTATAGACCGTAATACCTATAGATGATAGTATTGTTAAAACTACTACTTATTAAGTTTTTTAATTTTTGAAGTTACCATTTTATATTTTTCGTTTTAGCAAAATTTCTTCAATAATAATAACTAACTTGTCTAGAAAATACTTGTGAGTACTAATGTAAATGTTATCCTATGAGGCATAACAGTAACCATCATAAAAGTTTTTGATAATTTTAATGTGCAATCTCTTCTTTATATTAGTTTTACTATTTTAGTAAGTAAACTAATTTTTTTAATATGTTCTTATCAATTGAATTTTTTTAATTATTAAGTGTAAGAGTTTATATGAATATCTATCAAGAGATAAGTAATAAAGAGTTTGTAACTTTTCAAATTACTACTGGTAAGTGTTGTTAAATAAATAGAACTTTATGTAAACATATATATGTGTAATGGTTTTACATAAGGTAGAGATTTTTAAAAGAAAAACCATAAAGTTGATGTAGCTCCAAAATGGCGCAATTAGATGTGTACAACAAATGTTAACTTAACTAAGGCACATGCTCTAAAGAAATGGGACAAATTTACTAAATAAGAATGTAAAATATCTCTATGACTTATACGGCAAACATACAATCATTGTAAAAGTATTATCGCATTAGCACTTGGATTATGTTACCATGTGAGAATGATTTTATGTAAAAATCTACTTGCAGTGTAGTGATTTTCGAATGATCGAAAGTGCTACTACGTTTTTTTTTTGTTATTTTACACTTTTCTAGGAATTTTACATTACTTTTACTCTTGCAAACTATCCAACATTTTTGAGAAATGAGAGCGCAGTATTAATAGAATGCATAGATTTCTCATGTGTTAGCTTTTTTGAGAGCGTTGTAAGAACTGTATAATGATTTATATATCATCTTAAAATTTGCACCAATAGAGTCATCAAAATGTAGGTACCTACCAAATGCCACACTCGATTGAGTGGTTTTTTGGGACTCAAATCAAATTTACAAATTTTAAGGTTTATATTGAGTGTGCAATTTAAAAATTAAACAAAAACTTCTTATACAACTTTGTAATGTATAATCTACCGTAGAGCCATGCAACTTTAAAACCAAGTTTAATAAAGAACTTTGCTCTTACGTAGATATATAACCACCGAAAAGGTGGTTAATAGCTTGTATTTTCCAATTGTAAGCAATAATAGACAAGTTTTATGTTGTTTTTATTTGCGTTAACCTACTAACTTTGCTGTGTTTTGTTTTAATTGTGCTTTTTTTGTTGATTTATTCTGGTCACACGGTGTAGTGTTTGTAGTATCATTTTAAGAATCTATAATGCTTTTGAATTCTGTTTTTGGAACAAGAATGGTAGCGGTCATATAAGATAAGCACGGACACAGAACCAAAGACTGGCTTGCTAATCTGAATACCAAAACCCAGACAAAAAAAGTTACCGTCCAAACAAATGACCGGTTAATTGTGTCTGCAATTTTGCGGAACAGAGCAACTTTTGCAGTTTCTCTTATCAACTCCAAGAAGTGAGAATGTCAGTGAGTTTGGAGAAGAGTTTGTGTTCCAATATTATCTTATAGAAATATTGATACAAATCCACCATTTTAACCTAGGGATCAAATTGGAAACTTAGATTTGTCTGAAATTATGAGGCATAGAATGATATAGATTGGAAAAAGGTACAGTTTTCGGATGAGTCGCGTGTTTGCATTAATGACTCAGAGGACGTTAGTGAGTATAAAGAAGACCCGGAAAAAAATACGCTTCATTGTGTATCGACAAGCAACTACCATTTGATTTTAGCAAGATTTTTTTCAAAACGTTGCACAAAGTTGATTTTTATACAGAACGGTTTCTTGGCAGCTTATAGATGTTTTAAGATAATTATGCGACGTACACTTCCGGCGACATCGTACCTAGCCGTAGAGTATATTTGAGGCCCCCAATTTTATCTTCAGCTGAAAGCTACTTCCTGGCATATCTATGACACCGAGACACGTTATCTGTCATTAATTGAAATTTAAGGTATTTATAAGTAATAATTATACCGTTTATGTTGCGCTTAATTGTACAAAAGTTTTGACTAAAATTATAACTATGTGTGTTAACGCTTGTTACGATTTATTTTGTGATTTGCAATTAAAGACATTTAGTTAATTATTAAACAAATATTAAAATGGAATTAAATGTATCCTCGACTAAATTTAAAACAATTACTAAGTCAAACCTTGTTTTTTTTAAATAACTACATTACTTGATTTAATTAGTTTTACGGACCCAAAAGCTTTTGATTTTGATTTTACTTGGTATTTAATTCTATTATTAGTACCATGTTAATTTTTGCTGTGTATTATTCAAATTTGTTTTATTTTTTTTAAACTAAATTTTTGTACTTGACTTTTTCATTACGAATTTTTTTTGTGTGTTAAAATTTTATTTGTGCTTCTTATTTTATTTTAATAGGCATGTAATAAATGTTAAATTGTTCAAATGTAACGAAGCTTTTATTCAGTTTTCCTAACGCGTGAATTTTGTTTTTCGTTTGTTTTAATTATTGATTTAGATCAATGCACTTTAAAAAGTAAGTTGCTTAAAGTGCATTCAACCGATGATGTACCTTTTGATTAACGGTGATCGTAGGTTAGTGTGACGTTTTAACCCCGTTTGGCGCTCTATCGATTTATGAGTATTTAACTGAATTCTTGAGTTTCCCAAACTAATCACGTATTTTGAGTTTAATGCACGACCATCTTCACTGAGCACCGGCAATTACATCATTTATGTTGCTTTTATTCAGGCATTTCTTTTATTAATACCTTTAGCGTGGTAATATACGATACTAGTGATTATGTTTTGTTTCCCATTGTTTCCATAATAATTTCATAAAACAACATCTTACAAAGTTTAAAGTCTAAGTTTGTTGATTTTTGTAAAGTAATGTAATAACCAAACAACATCCGACTTTCAGATTAGCCCGCAAAATATAGTACAATAGTTCACAATTGTAAAAAAAAAGAAAAGTACTTCATAATTTTCAGTCACTTTTATTTTTTCCACGTCAGTGTAAATTAAATGCGAGGTAATTTTGAATTTTTTAGCAATTGCAATAAATCATCACATACTTGATTCTTATGTACCTAACCTGAAATTTTAAACAGTAATTGCTTATGTCCTTTTACTAAAAAATAAAATAACAATAAACACACAAGATCTATATAATCATTAGCAAGTAATTATTTGAAAGTAGAAGTAAAATATTTTTAAAGAAAAACTTCTTTAGCGATAGCAAATCTGAAATTTTGGCTTTTACAGGTCAAGCGTTCAAGCTTTTGAAAATAATATTTTGATGTAATATTTATACTCCAATCCAATCAGCGTCAACTGAAAAATCGTAGAAATTAAGCAAATTGTCAAACTGGTTCTAATCTCTAAGAAATCTACATTTATAATTTATATTTCTTATATTGAATTATTTTTTGTTTGTATAGCTAAGTCTTGTTTTGATTAAAACCGCAGATAAGCATAATCAAGTACACAAAGTACATTTTGTTAAGTTAGGCCAGTGTAAATACGAAGAAATAAAAATTGTTATTTGCTGTAATTATTTTACTAACAATTTATTTTGTGGATGACTGAATATTAAAGAGAATCATAATTAACGCAATACATGAAGACGTTTTAAAATACATATCTTACAGCTTTTACCACTCACTTATTTAAATAGACAAAACCGGCCTGAAAACTAATTGCAAATATCACTTTAGACCATACCTAGAAATTTTTTTATCTATCGTGTTTTGTAGTTGCTTATTATTATTCTTTGAAAGGTGCCTACAAAAGGGATTAAAAAATCGGTTTTGCGTTTAATTAACATTTTTTAACTAGACTTGCTCCAATTTTAATAAGATTCTGAATTTGAAACGGCGTTTCAGTTTTTAATTTATTAGGTGCCAGCACACCAATGCATCGCGCGTCGGTTCCCTAATTGAAATACGAAAGAAAATACTAGAATTAAATGCAAATCGATCTGCATCACAAACTTTGTTTTCTGCATCCCTCGCTAGGTTGTCTTAAATGTCCTAAAGAACTAGTACATTGTACTAGTTCAGTTGTTTCAACGAGACCTGGTGAACTAGTTCATAAAAAAGAACTAGAATTTTCATCATGAGTTCCGAAGTCTTAAACTAGTTTTGCGGAAGAAGCCAGAAAAAATTAAAAAAAGCTTGAAAACTTGAAGAAGCTTGAAAACCAAGTCAAACCCGTATCCACAAACATCAAGCTAAATCAAGCTTTTGTTTTTAAAAAGCTTAACTTTCAAGCCAAGCTACTTGGCTTGGTGCATCTCTATTACAGAATGTAATTGTCTTACCTAAAAATTAGTAATTTTACGTAGTGTGAAATTATTCTGTAAAATAAAATTTGCACCTGTTAACGTATTAGTATCAAATTCTCTTAATTTTTATATAAATAAACATTTACATAAATCAGCCCAAATTAAAATATTATTATATTATAAAAGAAGCAATCTATATGCGATTGCAATATTAATGAATCCGATAAATGTTAGCAATAGCAACTTTTTTTCATTTGTTGCAGAAAGTTGTCTAGTCTTGCAAATCAGAGAAAAATTTAGTAAATTTCTAGGTATGTTTGATAGAATTTCATGTTTAATTAATTTTTTAGCCATTTTAATTAAATGGTTTCAAATGAGTAATTTTAATATTGTTCTGTACAGCTTTAAAAACTGTTTTAGCCTTTGGAAAAAGTCTTTTGCGAGAAGCATTGTTTTTAAACCTGTTACTAGAACGAAATTTTTTATTGTTTTTTATAAACAAAATTTTTTGTGATTATCTAGAAGCTATAACAAAAAACAAATTTCTGACTTAAAAAGTACAAGTTGACTCCGCTTGCAGTTCTTGTGAGTGGATTGAGTAGTCTGCCAAGCGTTGTGGCCGGTCTCTAGTCTGTACAAAGAAGCAGGGTTAACAAGTTAGCAGTCTCTGTCGTAAAAATAATTACCGCTCACAGAACTAGAGACCAAACCTCAGATACCAAACGAACAAAAATTATGTCAAAAAAGCTATAGAAACAGAAATTACCATTACGACTCGCTTGATGAAACATCACATGTTATAGTATGAAGTAATAATATAGACGAAGAACCACAAAATCGATAAATGTACTCTGAAACCAAACTAAGTAAAGGAGTATTTAAATACAAAAACTATATAGCAGTTTGATACGTAAGAGATAAAACAAGTAGAATAGCACATTCGGACGTAGAATCCTATTGCACGAAAAATTTGAATCACAAATAATAAAAACTAAGAACTACGTGCACACAAGAAGCTCAGAACAAATAACACACATTTTTCACATGGCCTACAGAAAATACATAGATGCGTCAGATACAAGAGAACGACACTTCGAGATAAACTACATTACAAAGACTGAAAATTTTATTATAGACAACAGCAGACAAGATCTGTGAACCATCAAAGACATCGTTTGCACAAACAATATATTTACAAAGATTATTTCTATAAATTTCTTTTAATAATGTATATTTGTAGAAAAGCTTGGGGACATTTGTTTTTAAGTTTAAACCATTTTCAAAACAATATTATTAGTTTATAAGTTTAATTTAAGATATTGCAATATTTTTTATATAATGTAATTTACATAAATATGTTTGTAATAAAACATTTTTTGCTAATGATTGTGTTTTCCGTCTAATACCTAAATGAAAATTAATTCAAGTATCATAAATTTATTTAAATTAAAACTATAAATACGTTTTTTAATACGTTGTGTTAAGTAATAGAGGCAGATAACAATTACCTAAATATAATAGCAAGCAAAAGAAACAATGACGGCACGTGGAATTAGTTTTTTAGCTGTAATTATCAGCCATTTTTTTTATAGTTTACGGAAACACACGTTAAAAGTAAAATAAATTCTATAAATTGTTACAGAAGCTGTTAACGTTTCTGTTATAAAGTTTATGACATTTTTCATTGCCATTGCGGTGCTTATGCTATACGCAATTGCACATTAATCTTATTTATTTTCAATATCTACATATATGTACATTATTTATTTGTTGTCACAAACATCTTAAAGGGGAATTTTATTTAATAAATAATATATCTAGCAGATTTACAGAAATGCTGTACGTTGTCCCTACTGTTTGAAAAACTGAAAGCTTCGGCTGTACAATAGCACGCTATTAAAGCTTTCACTGAACCATAAGTGGTAGATAAGTTATTAATTAAAGTCTATTCAGAAGTAAACATATACATACATAATAGTGGTGATAATGTGCAGTATGTGCACTTGATATTAATAGAAGCAGTACTTTATAGCTTATACGGTTTAATGATAAATTATCAATGTATTAATTTTTATTGATAAACTTTTGTACATCGTAAAACAACTGTATGAAACCACTTAGACAAATGCTACAATAAAAACATGTACAGATTATTACTTATGAGATTAAAAAAACTACTTTTTAATTTGACTTGAGGGTAGTTTACAATGAATAAAATATATAATTTTTGTTGGTTTAAATAATTGTTCTTCTTGTTCAGATAATATTTATTATAAGTATGGACGATTGATATATGCTTTTTTTATTTAATTATGTTTAGTAAATTTGTGTAAATGTCATAAACATGTAATAAAAAAACAAAAGGAAACTGATAATTAATTGTGCTGTTGTGACAACTTTACATTTTGTACTATTTTTAAAAGTTTTTGGAGCAAAGTGTGTATAAACAAATGCGTTACAATTTTATTGTACTAAAAAAAGGAAAATACTAACAATATTTACTGACCTAAATTGTTCATTAAAATTAATTTGGTTTTAATTAAAAAAATAATGTTTTAGTAAATAACTACTATTACTAATCGGTATTTAAATATGGATTCAATGCATTAATTATGTAGAAAGTGACCAGTAGTAAACATATTTCCCATACAGGTTTGTGATTTAACCCGTTATCTATTTTGAGGTAAACTTGTCATAATTAAAAACATCTCTTTTTATTAAAATTCTTAAGCATTATTTAAATTATTAAGTATTCATCACATTAGTTTTTTTCTTTTTCTTCGTAATTTATTGGAGTTATTTTTTGACATATATATTTTCACGTTTGTATACATATATGTTTTTCTAATGATTAATTTTTCTGTATTTTTTCGTTTTACCAATTATACGATGTTATATTGTCAGTTTACTATCAGTAACGTGAAACCATAAACAAAACGTGACCAAATGCATTTATCATAGCCACGTTACAATCGCCGTTAATACACTTTTAAACATATTATTACTGCGATTGTCATACCGTGATCAACTTCTTTTTGAATTTTAATTGATATGGAGATTGGTTTGCATTTGTTGTTTACGTTTCTATGTAGATACGATGTTTTCAAAAATTGTTCTGTAAAAATTATATGTTTAAAAAACTATAAGAAACACGCTTTAATGGTAAATTAAACTAAAAAGTAAAAGATAATTTTTACTATAAGAATAAAATGATTAACAAGAAAATTAATTTCAGTGTAACAAAAGCGTGGAGTGCTCGATATCAATTATAAATTGCTTATTAGTACTATTTCTAAAAGCGTTATTGTAAAAATATAGTACAAAGCAGTCCACGCTTTTGTTACAATGAAATTAAAGTTCTTGTTAATCACTTTATTCTTATGCTAAAATTATTGTTTACGTTTTAGTTTGATTTACCATAAAGGCCTGTTTTTTTTAAATTTTTGAGAAATAATTTATTTTTTAATTAAAAAAATCGTTGAAGAAATGTTATTAATACGTGTGCAAATTTTCAATTTACTCAGGCGTCTTGATGTTGTTGAGAATTATGTTGAAAAATTAATGATTTAATCACTTTATTCTTATACTAAAAATTATTTTCTCGTTAATCACTTTATTCGTATACCAATAATTAGTTTTTTAACTTTTTAGTTCGATTTACTATTACCACAGTATAATGCTTTTAGAATCAGTAGGATCACTCTCAGGAATATTTTTCCGTAAAATTTCACGGAACATGATCGACTCGTGGTAATTAGCGCTGTAGCTTGTTTTTGGTACCTATTTGTTATTGTTTCCTGGTTTCATAACCTTATTCAGTTTAATCTATGGTATAATCTTATTTAAGTTTTTGTGTAATGTAATATTTATCATTTGTTTGCTAATAGTAATAATTCAAACTTTAGTTTTTTTCGTATACCAGCTATCGCAATAAAACAAATTTTTGAAAAGTAAATTCATATGTTTATGTACATCGGTTGAATTATCTAGGATGTAAAAATTGGCTTAGAAATAGCGGTCGTACAAATTTGATGACAAAAGATGGCAACTATTGTTACAATCAAGTGAGAATGTGCAGTAGTAATTTTGAAGATAGGATGTTTTTGTCATTGCTGAAAAATCAAATAAAACGAGATACTGTTACGTTATTTGAATCAATACGGTTAGAAGTTAGTACACTACAGGGAGACCGTCGTAAGTTTTAAATCAACACAATTAACAATGATATATAAGTGGTTTTTAAAAACCAATTGTGTACATATAAAACGTTTTCTTTCAGTTTCAAAATCTATGGAACAAACGAATTAATTAATAAACACGTCAAGTTCTACAATTGAGGGTGAGACTGATGGTACGTAGTTTATTACTTTAAAGTTTCTTTTTTATTAATCAAATGTGTCATTGTAGGTTACAAGTACCATCCGCTTGCAGTTTGTATTGTTTAGATTTAGTAACGAATCCAGTTAAATCCTCGAAAGGTATAGTGTAACACATAGTCTTCAATAAGGTATAATTTTTTCCTTGTTTTTCAAATGTTTTATCGCAGATTAAAACTACAAACAAAATTGGGTGTTTCTCGAAGAATTGTGTGTAAAGAAAAAATCGTGGTATCAAAAATAATTGATGAGCAATTTTGCAACTATTGCGATGAACACTTCCTTAAAGCAACTGTCAGCCATGCTGTCACCTTTATAAAATCGCAATTACGCCTAACAAAAACTGCTCCAAAGTGTTCTAGATACTCTAATAAGTTTTTACAGTTTACATTAGGAGTACTGTTTATTTTGATTTCAATATATAATTTTATTAATAGTGGATGTTGCACGTTAATTATTTTTGTTATGTAAAAGCTAGCTCATATAATAAAAAGTTTGTTTTTCTTTAAAAATTTTAATACGTTAACACTGGACCGTGAAAAATTATACAATTTGATAAAAAGTAACTTGCTTGCATCGATTGTTTAAAATTCGGGACACGTAAAACTTTATATCAGTGTTGACTATGCACATCTAAATTTTGCATAAACAGCGTAAATACCATCTTATAGAGAGGATACACGTTGCGCTAAAAATTCTCCTACTCAAATCAACTCGTGGTAACTAGCGCAAGAAAAATATTAAGAACAAACATCAACGGTACCGACAAGGAGTGATCCTACTGGATCTAAAAGCATTATACTGTGCTATTAAATTACTAAACATTAATATGTACGTAACTAGAAAAATTATATCCTTTTTGCAGTCAAACTGGTGGCGCCGCCGCATCGTTGAAGTGAACATTTTGATTCATTATTTACCTTTGTCGTCACCATGGAGAATGCAACTAATAGAAAACGTAAAAAAGGCGAAACTCACAGTGATGAATATAAAAGAAACGTTGTTAAAACGTGTCGGTAATCTCAACTTTTTATTTTGAGTAAAGAGCATAATGTCACCATGATTTGTTGTTCTTTAGAGTACAGGGCAAAAAATATACAAATTATCAGGGTAATGCAGTTCCTGCTAAATTTACTGAAGCTACATGTGTCTGCAGACTAAAATGCTTTAACCGTATTATCAATGAACAGCGGTCGGATGTATTCACTAATGTTTATAATTTAGCAACAAAAACGAGTAAGACTTATATTTGCAAGAACATGTTTACGCTGAAAGTATTAAAACTCACCGTTCTCGGACAAAATTAGGAGAAAACAGTATTAGTTTTTACCATGTGATATACCCTACATAGATATGTAGGAATTATAGCATCTTCTAGTAATGCACACAAATTTTTAATCCACATTGTTGACTCCAAAAAAATATTGGATTTTACAGATCGGTGGCCTAGGATGTACAAAACACTGCCATATCTGTCGAAACTTTGCGGAAAGGTACACCTAGAGACCAAAAGTGTCATTTAATATCAGCAACTTCCATCATTTTTCTTATTGCCGAAATGATGGTAAGAGTGTAGTGATTGCAAGAGACTACTTAGACGGATTGCGTGAACACACATTTCGTCTGAAACTTTCCAAAAATCTGTCATAGCCGCAGAAAACCTGTTATCCAACGGGGGCAGTTCCGATAAAATAAGAAAAGATGATTCATATAAAAAAATCTGCTGTATATGTGGCAGACGATGAAGATATTACTCAATTTTGGCAAGAAATTTTTAAATAGCCTATTTTACACTAATCACTTTAAGTATCTTATGTAGTAATTTTGAATTAATTAAAATTAGTGCTATCAATTTTTTTTTCTCTTGGTTCTAGCCTTGATTGAAAAAAGGATACAAGTTCTTCAACTTTCAAAGTTATTTATGCCAAACTCTGTATAGATATTGGTATAGAATATAACTGAAAAAAGTGGATCTAGTATGTACTTTTGGTAAACAAATAAACTAAGTTTTAGAAAAACAGTAATTTGAGTTTTTCTCAAAAGTGTTCTCTACTGACACGTACTCTTTCTGAAATCAGCGATTCAATTGTGGACAAAAAAAAGACTCTAACTTCCAGATTATTCAGTCAGGCTAATGCCGGCCGAGCGTTGCATGTGAGTGAGTTATGCTATGATTCTTTCGACGAGAGTAATGTACATTATTTTTTGTGTTGCCTTTCATAAAATTACATTCTTTTTTGAAAAAATAAAAAAAAAATCAACAGAAATATAATATGTTGGTACTACATTTATTACTAAATCTGTCAGATTTGACATTAACTTTAACCTCGTTTTTCTTCAATTTTAACTGAATTTCAAGATTTTTAAAATAGTTTTTCCACCTGTCGCATACTCATTCTAATATGTTAATTGACTTTGAACACTTACTTTTATGTGGATTCCTAGTTTTCGTTTTGCCACCCTAGAGCTTTTTTCGTTCATTACGTAACTACACTAACGAACGAATATTGACGTTTACAATGTTGGCAGCACAAAAAACGTTTTTTTGTGCTCGATTGTACCTATGTATTTCTATTTAGTCAGTTATAAATAGTACTAGGTAAAGCTTATAATTACTATAAAAACATTGATAATAACAATTGTTTCTATAGTAAATAAGCGTTGCTCCGAGTTATACAAACAATTAGAAGATTCAATTTTTGTACTTTTGTAGAAAAATAGATTATTTTTGTATATTAAGCAGATCAAAACAATAAAAAAACTGAGACAAAAAACGGACGCCGTATTTGATAGAAAGATGATACGTATAAATGTTGTAGCTAATTTAATTAAAAAAAATAATTTTTACTTACAGGTTGATTTTACTAAGCAAATTCTCTTTTATGTTATTTTTACATTTGCTTGAAGATTTTTAATATAGGCGTAGGTGGCAAGACCGTAAGTCAGGCCCACATTTGCTTCTACTCGGTAGAAGAATATGACCTTATTGATACACTTTTAAAAAAACCTATTTTTTTAGTAAGTTTTAAGGTTATATAAGACATTTACTTTTAAAAAATAGATGTTCATATTTTTTGAAAAACTGCAACATTAAGTATTTTCTTTAAAGTAGTACTAAACTAAATTTTGAACACGTTTTCTTTATATAGTTTTAAAGCTGTACAGAAGGTAAAATTTAATTTAAAGAAATAGTAAATTTTTTAATGACTTAGAAAGTTTGAAAATTTTATTGTTTTATTAAAAGTAAAGTAAAAAAGAAATCAGGTGGATTTTTAAAATTCGCTCTGCTGCGTTTGTTAATAGCGTCGCCATGAATAAGATACAAAAAAACACACTCAGTTACGTGTCATAATTTTAAAGAAAAGTGTACCGAAATAGAAAAAATACAACTGTTCAGGAGAAGCAAGAAACAAAAAAGCTTTGTTTTTTTATCTTTAGTAGTCGTTTTTGCTTTTCAAAGTTCTTGTTGCTGTTCGTATATTGTAGTGTTATTGTTTTACTTGTGTTTATTGCAAAGATTTTATTTTACTTGTTTCAAATATGCCGAGAACGAGTCCGGTTTTCAAGAAGAGGAAAGGGCGGTTTTCAGGTAAAAGGTCTGCAGAAATGACATCGAATGCAACTTGTTCAGTAAATGTGGAGTCACCACAACCTTGCTCGACAACACAAACTCTTGTTTCTTCAGGTTTTAAAATAAAACCTCAATTGCCCGAGAATTTGAAGTATGAAAGCAATGATGTTTTCGATATTGTTTGTATCAGAGCGTTGAGTGCGGTGAATTCTTTTGCTTCGTGCAATAAATGCAATGGGCAGATTAGCCTAAACATTGTTGCTCGGAATGGTCTGGCATTATCGGTTAATGGAAACATACCTCGTTGCCGTATTTTTTATTTATTAGGCATTGAAGCAGGCAATTTTTGTGTAACGCATAGTTAGAAGAGTCCTTCCAAGTTTACACTTAAATTTAAGTAACTTTTAAACCTTGTGAGACATAGGATTTTTTGCATTTTTTGCAGTAGCCCTTTAAATAACCATGTTTTATTAAATTATGAAAACTTATTGCAACATTAAGGAATACTTAATAAAATTAGAGAAAAATATTATGTAATTTATAATATGTAGCTATCACATTAAACTTAATATGCAAATATTATTTAAAAACTGTAGTAATTTATGTAAAAAGTGTAGAAACAAGCCGAGCGCTGCACGAGAGTATAAGTAATGCTATGAAACATAGTTTTTGTAGATTTTGGTTTATCGATTTGCCGCTCTAGAGTTTTTTCTTTGCGTAATTTTGTCCTGCCTTTTCTAAAATTAAAAAACAAAAAATAACCACATTAAAAACATCACAAATATGTCAAGTTTGAAACTGAAATGTTTTACGTAGTACCAACTCCTTAATGTTTAATACTCTAATATACAATATACTAATATTTAAGTTTATGAAATTTTTAAATCGTTTTCTTTCTTATTTTAACTAAATTTCAAAGTTTTTAAACATATTTTCTACCAAACTTCTACTTCTTCTACTTAAATAATAATTGATTTTTAAAGCATATTTTTAGGTAGATTTCAATTTTCTACTTTGCCACTCTTTTACTATGTAAATACACTAATAAACGAATATTAGTGTTTATTTATTAAAATGTTTTTCATCATCTCTCTATTCCTTACTTATTATAGATATAAATAAAATGTATTTATGCGTTAATAATCATTTATCAAGTGGCACTAGAAGCGTAACGACCTTTTATAAATCTAATTAATTTAATCGATTATAACATAAAAATACTACAAACGCAATCAAATAAAAAAACACGTAACTGAAAAATGGCAATCTACAATAATTTAGGAAACGATAAAAAATATACAATTAAATTAATTAAATTATATCTAAGTGCACAAATTTAATGTGACCGATTTCGCTTTATTATCACCAGATTTAAAATAAAAATCCTAATATTGTGAAATACAATAAAATTGAATCTGTCTTACGTACTTGGCAAAACAAAAAATCTATACCTATATGATTAAAAATTAGTTTGATACTATAGCGTAGATTACATTAGATCGTCAATCTATCGATCTCATTTTAATTAATTTAATTTGTTATTACAAACAAATTTATCAAAAACTAATGCTATCTATAGGTAATTTGATAAAAACATACGGTGTAAATATAATGGTTCTGTATTAACAAAACAAAGTTATGTCATAGTTGAAACAAATCTCTTCCAGTCATTATCAAATAAAATAAATTAGAGTCTATCCTGATAATGACCTTTAAAATGAGCTTTTTAATACCGACAATGACATAATAATATTATATAAATTGGGGTACCTACTATTTTCCTTGCTATTAGTTCTATGCAAATTATGATTTACGTCATAAAGACTCAACGTACATCATATGGCTTAAATACAGGTTTCAATGTAAACAAATTAAAAACATGCGTAAATAAAAACAAATAATAATAAACTAAATTGTATACAATAGGTAGTATGGTTTCGCCTAATACTATTAGTCATGTGAAAAATGATACTTCTTTAAATGAAAAAATATTTTTAAAAACATTTTATATATTTATGTACTTACTTTTGTAACAATTACATTAAATTTTGTTAGTTTTAAAAACAATGTTGTATATGTTTCAATTTACTATCATAAATTTTTTTTTGTTAATTTAAATGTTTTTGAGTTTATACACTTTGAAGTTATTTTGTTTTGTTATTATTAAAAATTTTAATCGCTATGTTGAATTTGTTTTTTATATTCTTTTATTTATAATACTATATACTAATAGCAGAGTAAGGTTCTTAATCATAATTAATAACATCTTGTATTTGTCTTTTATGCAGACACATCATATGCAGTGTACGAAGTTATCAAATGTAAGTTTTATGTAACGACACTAAATTTAACTAGGTAATAATTTTTATTTTACTAACAAACTTTACGATTTTAATTTGTTACTTCATTAATAGATTAAATTAATTTGTGCTGACAGTCTACTTATAAAAGTCTTTTCATTTAGTGTTTTTAAACAAACTTTTAAATAAACGTTTAAAACAGTGTACACTCAATTAAAGTTTTATAGTGTTACAAGTGCAAATAGAAAAAAAGTCGTAAAGACCACATAATTCATTTAACTAAAAATATATTTCTTTTGATGTTTGTTTACACTATTATTCTTCAAGTATGAGTCGATTTTAATTACTACTTTTACTACTTTTAACGCTAAATCTATAAATGTTTGATTTGTTTTAATAAACTAAGCACTCGGTTGATTTTCTTTTTTATTTTTCAGCATACTTGTAAAGAATTTTTTTTTGATAAAGCAATAGTTTTTGTAGTAACCTAAGAATTAATAGAACTTATTACCTTATTTAGAAATAAATTTTAATTTAGTTTATGGGTAATCTTTACTGACTACTGAAGAAATATGCACAAATCGGATATATACTTTAATAATAAATAATTGTGCTTAGAAAATCTCTTGAAAAACATTTAATCATTTTTAAAAAAGTGTTTCAACAATTTTCTGAGGTAATATGAGATTAAAAGAATGCCATATGTTTAGAAAAAAAGGGCAATGCTTTAGACATGTGGTATCTAGAAATGAAGAAAGGCCCCGGGCCAAGTTTAAGCAGGCAAATGTAATCAACAATAATTGACAAACATCAAATTTGCTTGAGTCTACTATCGGCGTTTTGAACTGTATTCTGTATTTTCCAATATTTTCAAAACATTGACAAAATTGTAAAAAAAAACGAATTTAAAGCACAAAAACGATTTATTTAAAATTAAAATAAATTCTGTTCACTATACCAATTTTAAGTTACCCGAAAAAAGATAAAAAATTGTGTTGAATACCGACGAAAGTAGTTTCTTCACAGGTTAAAATAAAAAAAATGTTATTGCGTATTTTAGCAAAGAGCCAAAGAAGAAATTATTGCGTGACTAACAAGTACCTTTTAGCAGTCGTAAAATCTATTAGATTTTTACAAACACTTGTATACACGTAAGTTTTTATTAAAAACGAATTACGCCGCAGTAAACTAGTTGTTGTAGTTGCATTATTTATAAAAACAAACGACATAAAATGGATTAAGCGAATTTAAAAGTATGACCATAACAACGTACCGGAAGTAGTCATCGTAACGCTGATGCTTTATCAAGAAGATCATGTTCGGCAAATTGTAGCAATTACTCAAGATTGGATAAAAATATTGATTGTTTTTGAAGAAATGCTAGAGTAATTAAGTAGTTTTATTTACTTTTGTGTATATACAATTTGCAAAGGGTTAGTTAATGTACTTTGTGAATTAGTTATATTTCAACCCTCGCACTTGCTCTTTTTTACTCCACACTTTCTCTATCCAGTCTGCTCCCTTCCCCCTTCTTTTAGTATTTCTTTTTTCGTCCTCTCTTTTTCTCTCAGCTCTTCACATTTTTTAGCATGTTTATCGTTTATCTAGAATTTGCTTCTTCTTTCTTCATTTCCACATTTGAATCTCATTTTCTTTCTATTTCTCTTCATCTTTTTCTCCAGATACTTAGGTAAATCTTCTTTCTTTATTTTGTCGTAGTGCTTATTGTATCTAGGGTGTCTTATTTTTGCTCTCCTTTCTTGTTGTTGTACGTCTCTGTCTCTCCCTTCTGCTCTTAGCTATTCCACCTTTTTTCTTGCATCTCTAGTTTTTTCATAGTATGCTGTTCTATCATTTGGTCCGTAATTTATTTTTGTGTTTCTTAGTAATTTCTAATTTTTTTGCAAATCTTTTCTCTGTATCTCTCCGTCCGTTTTCCTGCGTCTACTATTATTTTTTCAGCTTCTGTCTCCTGTGTTACTATGCAACCCGGATTTTTTTTAAACAAGCCCTAATATCCATATCTAGTACTTCTCGAGAATCATTTCCAGTTGCGCTTGCTTTTTCCATACCCATATCTTTGCTCCGTACAACATTATACTTTTTGCTAATTTTTCAAATAGTAGCTTTCTTTTACCTATATTCATTTCAAATGTTTTTCATTATTAAGCTCCAAACTTGTTCCATTTTTATGGCATTGGATACCTTTTCTCTTACGTGTACTCCTTATATGTTATCCTGCCTCATGCTTTTTTTTATCATAATCACCTTTTGCGGTGGACCAACCTGAAACCGACGCAAGTTATTCTTTCGGCTGGCTGAGCCTTCCAAGAGTCTATGTTTTTTATTAATTAAGAAATCGGTTAATGAATGAGTTTATGAGCTGATATTGTGCGCCCTAGTCGACACAACGGTGAAGACGTAGCCGGGAATGAGATCCCACTTTCTGGAGGATTCTAACATATGCTCCACCGCAGTCGCGAAGTAAAAGGCGACCAAAGCTCTATCTAAAATTTTATTTCATTTTATATACCAAATATGTAAACTTTTTCTCTACTCCTATATTTTTTCCACCACATTTTCTTTTATATTTTTCAACATTATTTTTGTCTTTGCGACGTTAATTTCCCAATCTTTTCTTTTCAAGTATTTCTCCAGTGTTCTTATCATCTCCTTAATACATTTTTCCTCATTGGCCACCATCACTACGTCGTCCGCATATGCCAGAGTCCATACCGACTACTATCTATACTGATTGTTGTTTTCTCATTGATTTACTTCCAAATATTAATATTTTGGTTTTTTTCATATTTAATTTCATTGTATCTTCTTCAAACTATTTTTATAACAATTAAAAACTTTTATCTATGTTATTTAAAAGTAAATCTTTGTGGCATCGTAAAAAACAGTAGTATTATCTGCAAAAAATATAGTTTTATTATTAATTACTTGTGGCAAATCATTTACATATAATTAAAAAAACAACAAAAAAGGATCTAAAATGGATTCAGAATAATAGTGAAAGTTATGGTGGTTGACAAAATCATTTTTATGAAAAGTAGTTTCATGCACAAACAGAACAAAGTCAAAAACACAAACATCTACATTTATCATTTGTTGAGCCCAATTACAAAATGTCAAGCTTCTTTATTTATCATTTTCACTCAACTCTTGCAATAGCTAAGATGGCATGGGTGCATTTTCTCTTTCTTATCTTTATCTTCCGTGTAGTAGATCGACTAATATCTAATCGTTGCTATAAATTTCTAGCAGATGCATAGATATTCTGTCACAGAACAAAAATGTAAATGCAAAAACTGTATTTTTGTCAATAAAAAAGGATATCTTTGAAACAATTACTTCTGGTATGTTTACATGCTATATTACTTTGATAGAGAATTTAATTTCCTGCGAAGTGTCAAATTTCAAATTAAGTCGTTCCATTTAACAAAATTTGGACCCTTTGAAGTTTTGCATTTGCCTTTTAATACAGAACAGCCTGTATTACACAAATACGTGTTAAAAATTTTTATGGATACTTCAAATAGTGCTAAATCTCATACCAAAATATTATTTAGATACAAGCTTTTATTTATCAAAAACATATCATTCTTTGAAGTCGTTAATTTTGAAGAAATATTTTAAAACTGCTTATAATTTTGTAAAGCGACGTAAGGTTATACCTTATATCATTGTAAAGTAAACCTTAAAAAAATTTTAAAAACGTATTAATATACAGGGTGCTCTATTAACAAATGTAGGTTTGCGTTGTTCTGATATTATGGAACAGTTAAAAATAATTTTAAAATGTAAAACTTTAAGGACCTTACAACTTTTATAAATATTATTTATATAATAATTTATGTAATAGGGGAAATATTTTACTTTGACACGCTATTAGCCCATCCTGTAGGTAACATAATATCTCATTCGAAAGTTGTAATATGGTCACATGCATAACAAAACTAAGATAATGTAAATATGATATTATTACCGTTGTAACTAAGAAAACTCAAAGTCAAAATAGGACTATATGTAGGATTTCCTTGTAATTTAATTTTTTTTATTAAATTGCAAAAAATTGCATTATTAATGAAAATTGCTGGAAAATTATAATAACATAAAAAATTGTAAAAATTGTAAAAAATTGCAAATATAACAGCCTCCGCTTTTTTACTTATAACAATTCGGATTCTTAGTCTTTATTCACATCTTAAGTTTATTAAGCATTTAAATATTGTTTTAAATGTTTATTTGTAATTGAAAAACATTTCTATATATAACATGATTTTGTTTCTGTAAGTTTTTTGTTACAATGTGAAACAATACAATATTATCCAGCATATTAGAACTAATGTCCATACATCTTGATTGAAGCTTTAATAAACTATTTACAAATGTTTAGTAACTATTTTTCATACAAAATCAGAAAAACTAGTTTAACAAATAATAAGAACTAATATTTAGTACCTACTCTTGATTTATGATTCTTTGTTACAAAAATAACTTTTTAGTATCGACCTTATTTAAATCAATTTAAATAAAAACGTGTGTAGTCCTGCTTTATAACAATAAATGCTTAATAAAAACTTATGTAAAATGTTTAAATAGAAATAGAGCAACAATGCAAATGATAAAGCTAAGAAAGTTCGTAAAAATATGAAAAAGATTAACCTTCGATACAATCGTATAATTCTTTTAGTAAGATAATAATGTACACATTCAGCACTGTTTATTATGAATAAAGTTATTATATACAATTTTTAAGTTTAGTTTATAAATAATATTAAATTATGTGCAATTATGCAGCTTCTATTAAATTTTTTTTTGAAGATCACGAATCCAATTAAAAGAATAAAAATGTTTCAACTTATAAGATTTCTAAGAAATTGTTTTGTAGCTTAACACTGAGATTTATGATAATTATTTTAACTGGTCTAGTGTTGTTATTTTTTAAATTAACATATTTTTAAAATAAATTAAAAAATGTCTAGCAACAAAGATTCTTAAAAACATGACGCAACGAGTGCATTCCTTCAAACCAGAAAACAATTAAAATTATGTTTTTTTAAGTGCAAAAAGAATGAAATTAATTATTTCAAGAAAACAAAAAAAGAAGGTTTAAACTTATTTTTTATTTCTAGATCACGAAAAAATACATTTAAGTGTTTCATATTTGTTTTAGGTTTTTTTTTTAAATTCTTGTTCACATTGTTGTAACTGGTTTTTGACAATTGTACTTAATTTTAATTCTATTCGATTCTTCATTCAGTTCTGTTACTTCTTCAACTCTCCTATTTAATGGTTCACAATTTATTCTTTGAGTTTATTGAGATTGGATACTAACTACTTTAGTTTTTTGAGCGATTCCTTTTGTGTTCATAAAATAGTTATGTATGCTATGAGATTAGTTTTTAGTTTTCTAGCATTTGATAGTTTAATTGCATTTCTTTAATAATGGCTACAATTACGTTAAACAGTATTCAGCTAAGTATATTGCATTAATTTTGTGTAGACAGTAAACTTGTGGAAGTAGTTTTTATTTGTTTTTTCTGTATTTTCAATACAGAATTTTCATAACATGTATGAGTGTATCATCTGTTTTTTTTAATTTTAAATCTTACCACACTTTCTTTCTTGATGTTTTTAAAACATGCAAAACCAATGCACCTACGTTCTGCCTTAACGTTTTTTTACAGTTACTTATTATTAATTAAAGATCTGCTTTTTTTAAATACAACTATGTATTTTTGTAAAATTTATTTTATGTTTTTGTAAGATGTTGCATAATTTTTATAGTTAACTTGTTCTCTAAAATTAAAAAATAGTATATTTTAGACATAAAAACATTATTAAATTACTTTTTGGGTAAATGGTGTATATTTATTTAGAAATACAATTGCTAGCTTTCGAACTTTGTCTAAGTTCTTCGTCAGGCAAAAATTAAATTAATTTGACAATTATAAAAACTAAGGTAACTAAAAACAATAACTATAACGGAACTAGATAATAAGCGCAAGTATTTAGCTACAGCATTCGCTCGAAGGTCTAAAGGAAAACCACCATAAAAACTCTAGACGTAGCTTAAGTGTCAATGGTGGACAAATTAAGATTAAGAAATAACAGGTAACCATGTGTCAGAAAGTTCGTAATCACTGTCTCTATTGAAATTGTTAGGATGTTTGATAATTTCAATAGCTTCTCTAATCTTTCTTGATTTCCAGTTCTTTGTTTTAGAAATTGTTTTAGTTTTCTCAAAGTTTATGTCATGAAGAGTGTCAAGTGCATGTTCGGCAATGGCAGACTTAGTAGGTTGTATTAAACGAAGATGTCTTTTATGTTCTTTTAATCTCGTATCTATAGTTCTACCCGTTTCGCCAATATATACCTTGCCACAAGTGCATGGGACTTGGTACACTCCACAGGTATTGTAAGGTATTTTGTCTTTTAAAGGATTCAACAAATTTTTAATCTTAGTAGTAGTATTATAAGCTACTTTTATCTTATGTTTACTTAGTATTCTTCCAATTTTGTCACTTATGTTGGAAACAAAAGGTAGAATTACAAAGTTTTGGTTAATAGTTGAATCATCTGTAACAGTAGGTCTTGTCTTTGGTCTAAGAAACTTTTTAATTTGTTCTTTATTAAAACCATTTCTTATAAAAACTTTCTTAAGGTGTTCTAATTCTTCTTGTAATTTTCCTTGGTGACAAATTATTGTTGCACGATTACATAATGTGCGAATCGTCCCAAGTTTCTGAGCTGGGTGATGATGAGAATTTGCGTTTATGTATTGATCTGTATGTGTTGGTTTTCGATAAACTGAATGTATTAAAGTACCATCTAATTTTCTTTCTATTTTAACATCAAGAAAAGGTAAGGTACCATTAATTTCTTTTTCAATACTAAATTTTATGTTAGGATGTCGATTGTTAAGGTATTGAAGAAATATTTGTAGTTCATCTAAACCATGAGACCAAATTGCAAAAACATCATCTACATATCTTAGCCATAATTAATAACAAAGTTCGAAAGCTAGCAATTGTATTTCTAAATAAATATACACCATTTACCCAAAAAATAATTTAATAAATAGTATATTGTATATACTATACTTTATACAAGTAACGCGGAAAGTAAATAATTTAAATTTAAAAATTTGTGTTAGTAATAAGTAAAATGACAATTAAAAAATTATATATCAAAATTTTGAATTTATCTGTATCAATTAGCCTGTGTTTATAATAGCAGTTATAAGTTTTGCTTTTGCAGCCAATAAATAAAAGAAATCAATTCATGCCAAAGCCTGAATCGTTAACATTATCCTCAAATTCTTTCAACAAATACGATGTTAGTATGTGAACGTTTTCTTAAAAAGCTGCAACAGAATTACATGTAAATGTGACTTCCAACAAAAATAAGTTAAGTTTATTAGTATTTAAAATAATTTAGAATTAATGGTTGTTATACATGATTACATTTACGTTTAGAAAATGCATGATAAGGTAATTACCCTACTGTCTCTAATATGTTATAACAATCTTTACTGCAAGATTTGTTCAAATATACAAAATATTGCAATAAAATAAAATTGTATTGTAGTTCAGCAATCTTGTTACTTAAGAAAATTATACTCTAGAAAAAAACAAGAAGTCAATTACATAGATGAAAATATCGGTGATTAAGTACTTTTACTTATAATTACTTTTAAATATGTAATTTTTCCAATGCATAAACAAGTAACGATTCATTGTTTTATTTTTTTTTTGTTTAGTTCATATATCGTAAGCACAAGGTGTTTGTGACTATTTTTTGAATAGGCAGTTGAATTAAGTATAAGCTATGGAACTTACCAAATACATTTTTTTATAATATCAGATTATAATGTAATACAGAGTAAAAGTATACATAAATACTTATAAAAACTGAATTAACATAAGCATAAATAATAACGTACAGACATTAGAATTGTTTGAAAGAAGCATCTTGGTATCTTGCAATTATCGACGAATGTCAAAACGTAATAATAATAATTGTTTTTTTTTTTGAATTGTCATGCAATTCAAAAAATTAATTGATGTGAATAAATACTGACTTTTTTAAGATAAAAAGAACATATAGTGAATTAAGTAATTTTGTTGTTTAAATGATTCGATTACTTAACTTTTCAAACATGCAAATTTTAGTAATTGTAATAATAAATCTTTATAACGCTGACAAGCAAAAATTAGATAAATTACTGTCAAAGTCTCTTTTCCATAAAAAAAAAACTTTGTAAGAAAACCAGTAATGATATTGCAAATTAGGTGCTTTAATTTGTTATGGTTACTTTGTACTTAGTTTTTTTAAAATATATTTTCATTGATTACAAAAAATACAGACCTTTGCGAACATAACCTCAAATATTTAATCTAAAATTAAACTTTAAACGTTCCGTCAAAGCTAATGCAATATCAACCTTACAGCACAGATTTTATTTTCAAATTTTATAATTGTGGCGAACGGAATAATTGACAAATCTCCTAAATTATGCTTTTTTAATTCATTATCTTCTACGGTAATAAGCTTGACCTGTACGGAAAAAAATTGGTCAAACGAAATGCACAATATTGCCTTGTTGAGTTATCTGTTAATCGTAGAAAAAATATATTTCCAGTTTTGTTTAATAATGTAATATTTCTATAATTTATACAATAATATATTGTCGTCTTTAGTCACATTTACTTATTAGTCTCAAAATATCTTTTTTTTATCAAAATCTTTTAAAATATTTTTACAACATTACCGTTTTTCAATTTCTTGTATTTTCATTTTGATAATATTTTTTTCAGCAAATAGTTATATTTATTGTTAAATTGCTTTGTCTTTACTGTGTACTGGTACTAGTTTTGGGACAAAATTAACGCATCGGCAAAATTCAATATTATTTGATTTGAATCATATAAAGTAATATTTTGCATTTGTTTGTTATATAACATTTAACGCTGCTGAAACAGATTTGTAAAATGTTATAAATTTAGTTTTGTTACTAATTTTTTTAAAATGAATGTTATTATTCAAATGAAACAATCTGTCTAATGCACTTGCAGTAGAAGAAATGAAACGCTAACGCCGTTTAAAACAAGATAAAGCAGTTAAAGCGACAATTTTTAAGCTAATTAATTAGGAGTTGCAAAATCAACAAATATTCGAACAGTTAAACGTTTTAATAAACTCAGAAGTTACTGTAGAACTCCAGGACAAGGTTGTAAAAAGCCTACAAATGCAAGAATGTATTAAGAAACAGGAGTTCTAAGAAACCTAACAACAATTCGAAATTTAACAATTTCTGTAAGAACGGTCAGAAAAAGGCTTATAAAGAAAAATTGAACAGCAGAAGAGCAGCCGTTGGACCACAGCTTACTAAGAAACTTCTGGACTGCGTTTTCAAAAGAAACGCGTATAAATTTGACCTGGAGTCTGGAGTCAACTTTTGTTTATAGATGAAACAAGAGTAGTTCTTAAATTACCAGATAGACGTGAACGAGCGAAAGTTTGGTGCCTGCAATATCGCTCTAAAAATCCCATTTTTTAGTAGATTATTAATTTTTTTGGGAGCAATTTGTTTTAAAAGTCGCACGGATTTGATTCCTATACCGAAAAGAAATCTATGAATGCACATTTCTATTTTGAAAACATCTTAAAAGAGCATGTGAAGCCATTTGTCCCATTTATTGGTGACTTTTGTTACTCATGCAAGATAATACTAGGCGTTAAGTTGCTAGAGTACTGGACTACCTTCAATTAGTAAATTTTGCAACTATGGATAAGCCGCCAAGAAACCTAAATATGAACCGCATAAAGCATTTATGGGATGCACTAAAACTATTGGTTAGGCGCTACATTCCACCACCTATAAATCTTAGGGAACTTAAACAAGTTTTTCTTGTTGAATGGGAGAATATTTTTTAGGAAACCATACAAAACTTGATAAACAACATACCCAGATGAATGCAAGCACTTATAAGAGCCAGACGAAGGTCTACACGCTACTGGATGTAAATTTTAACAGTTCAATCTTTTCTTGACTTTTTTTAAATCTTTTAATTTTCACCATGTTCATTGCATTTGACATTATTGTTTCCTCCTGTTATTTATTCATGTTTTGTTCTGAATAATTTGTTAATATTTGTTAAAATTATTTAATTATTATATAGCATACGCAGTACGATTTAAAACTTTAAAAATTCATGTAACATTGAGAAATTTTGCTGGTGTTCTTTTGATGCGTTAATTTTGTATAAATCATAATTCATCAACATTTTTGTTGTTGTAGTATTTCTCTCTCATTACATTAAATAGTAAGAATCAATTTATTGCAAAGATTATAGGTATTTTCATTCAAACATTGCACGGTATTTAAAATTTCTACAAAAAATCAATAATACACTTATTTTAAAATGCCACAAACTTATTACATAAAATGCTAATTTTTTTTTACTACAAAACTGCTAATGAACTGAACAATGTTGTTAGACCGTTTAAGTTAAATAGCTTTGATGTATCAACGCAATTTAAACAGCAATAAATACGGTTGAGTTAATTTGAATTTACTCAAAATAAGCAATTGCGTTTGAAGTATTTAAATTAAAACCGAGTAACGTTTTATTTCAAGGAATCGTCACAAGTAAATTTTTGAAAAAAAGTCGTAATTAGAAACTTGTAATTATACACTAAAATAAAATTATAATGAAAGTGATATAAATGATAAACTAAACCTTTTATATCTTGCATTTGTAAACATTGCGCAATGGATTTAACAGGAAGTAGACAACTTTTAATTATTGCAACAAGTAAATATTTATTTTTTCGATTCATTGCAATATTTTTTATAAATTACGTTACAAATCATACTAGCTGCTGTTTAGGACGCTTTAATAAGAGAGTGTTAACATAAAATAAACAATTTTGACAAAATTTAATACTTGAAGGTAAAAGTAACAAACCAAGAACTAAAATGTAATTTTAAAAAATTTCAAAAATCATCTTTTATATTCAAATAACATAAAATTATATACCTTGTATGTTATACATACATTACAAATAAACTTCTTTTTAGTAAATTTTTAGCCTGCCGAAACTATCATTTTATTAGTTTAATCTTTAAATTTCTTAAAAATACATTTTCTTTTTTTGTTCTGTAAGTAACACAAAACAAATTTCATTTCCCAAGATATTTGAGCAAAACAGATTTTTTGCAATTCGTTTTATTTTTTTCTAATTCTATTTAAAACAATTTCATTTGAGATTTTTATCTACAAAATTTTAATTTGACTTTGTTTTTTGCAAGTTTCAACTGGTTGAAATCTTTGTACGCTCCTAAATTATACTTTTTTTAATCAAAATTGAATAACAAATAAATTTGTTCAATTTAAATTTAACAATTATTGTTTTAAATACAGTAATTAATAAGTAATAATAAAACGGTTAATGTTGAAATATGTGGTTTATTTTTTATTACAATTAATGCAGTAAGAAAAAAATTAAATAATTATTACAATATTTCTAGAAAAACAAGATTTTGTATATCTAATTTTACAAAATTTAATTACGATTTCGATGCTTTTTTATGATTCGTATTTTCAATTGTATTTAATCAAATAACCGTTTTTGCACTTGATAATGTAAAGTTTTTTTTTGGAAATCCAATGCAAATAAATAAATAATTAATGAATAAACAAATGCAATTTTATGTTAAAGCAAGGCAAAATCTAACAAATGTTTATCTACTGAAAGCAAATTTTTTATTTTTGTTTTCTTTGTTACTTTTGTGTTTATCTCTTAAAAACACGTAACTTTACTTTTTTTACTTTCCTAAGAGTTTATATCATACCAGTTTTTTAGGTGACGTTGTTAACTATTATACAAGTGTAGATTTCATACAATAATAAATACTTTTACATGTTTGCTAATTTGTTATTTTATATGCAATTTTTTGATTATATGTATAGTGTAAATTTGTGTTAATAATAACTTTACGTTGCTTACTCTTGCTTAATCTTATAAGAAATAACTAACTTTTTGCAAAGAATAATGAACGTTTTGACTTTAGTTCTTCGCTAATCTAAATTTGATCATAGTAACAGTTTAATAGCCTTTGCTTTATTTAAGTTAGTAACACGTTTTTGCTTACATAATTTTGATTATAAAATATTATCGTAATAAATGTCAAATATTTTAATTTGGTAATAATCAGAATTAATCAAGGTTTAATAATCAAAGCAATAATTTAAATTGCTATTTGACTTTTGCAGTAAACCTAATCAAAAACTTATTAATTTGTATGACATTAAATAAAACCTGTTTGTACATCTTCTTGTAAATTAATTTAAATAATTAAAAAGCTAAAATAACTATTCTAAAAAATTTTAAATAAAGTAATATCGTATATTATTTATTTAACAAAAAATTAAATACAAAAAAAATCAAATTGTTTAGATGAGCGATTTTACGTCATCTCTCTCATTCATTTCATTTGCCGTTGATAACAGAATTTACAAACTTAAAAATTGTTGTTGATAAATATTTACTTAAAAAACTGTTGCTGAAAATGTTCAATATTGTAAAAAAAGTAAATATTAAGAACTTTCGTTTTGCGCGTAGGGTATGTATTTTTAAAAACATTATGAATATTACAATAAAAGTTTTGTGTAAAAAATAGTTTTGTAAAATGTAAAATATTTAAAAAAAAATTATTATTCAATATTAATGTATAATTGCATGAAAAACTATAATTACTTTACTACAAAAATACAATAAACATACTAGCTACAAGCTAAATAGAATTAAGTTATTGCAACACATAAAACTATAGAAAAGTGTGTTAATGATTTGTTTATATTTACATGGTTAGTTTACATTCATTAACTGTTTTACGTATTTTTTTTTGTATAATAGTAATAGAGCATTCATTTTTTAGATAATTTTATAAAAAATAGTTAGTTATGTAAAAAAATTCCTGAATAATAAATTATAGAAAATATTATATACTAAAATAAAAACGTTTTTGGAATTAGACCGTATCAAATCAACAACTAAAGTCGTTGTTTTGCATGTATTTCTAAGAGGTTTTAAATTACTTAATTAGAAACCGATCAAATAAAGTCTGTATTATATTATAAATGTTGGTCCTAAACACTTTTGATCTTAAATTAAATATGTTTTTTTTAAGATATTTTAATGGGTTTAAAGAATTTTTTTACTACGTTTATAAGATACAATTTCGCAAATGCCTAGAATGCTTGTTACTTTTGTTAGACAGTAATAATATTTTTATTGCATTACTCTTTAATGACATTAATTAGTTTATTTAGAATATTATAAGTAGATATCACTTGAAAAAATTAACTTTGATGTAACGCAGCTGTTCAAGTATCTAATACAATAACCAATCATTTTAAGGACGTGTTATAAAAAAAATTGACGCGACATGAAATTTTTTTTAGTAAAACATTCAGAATTAACTTTAAATATATTAATAACGTATCGAGTTTATTAAAAATGTTATAAAAATACTTACGTTGATGAGTGTGGTCCCATCTGTGAGCAAGTCCTCCTGAAACTATACAAAAGAGTAAACAAACAATTTTAAAAATAAAAATAGAATATTTTTGTATTTAACGTATGAAATGTTCAGAACTTATTCTATGGAATATAATATGTAATTATTAAATAAATAACGCATCAAATACCAGTGTAAAACAAATCATAATTATTTAATTTACTAAATAAACAATAATAGTGCTTAGGTAAAAATATAAAGTAAATCAAAAATAAAAAACAGCGTTTACGTTAACGTAATAGAACCATTGATAAAACTATTACAAAAAATTGTGCATGTGTACGTTTTTAACCGAATCTTAAGATATTCTAGTAGTTTCTTGTACATAACTGTTAATAATTCAGCATAAAATAGAAAACCGCCACGACACTAAAAACCTCATTCTTAGACTGTCGCGGTGCGGTCTTCCTCGCTTTTTTATAATCTGTGCTTTAGCGTCGTGCATGTTTTTGACTTATGTGTTCATATTGGTCATCCTTTGCAAGAGACCCTACCAAAGTTACCTTTCCTACTTTGATTATTGTAATTTTGTTTATATTTTTAATTGTTTTTAAATAAAAACAACTGTACAATTGTTTTAAATATTGCCTTTAGAAAAAAAACTATAAAAAACGACTTACATAATTAACAATAAATTAGTTTTCCTACGACACTACATAAAAGACGTCAATTTCACACAATTAACTAGACATGGAAGTTGGCAATTACATTCATCTGTCAAAATCCCGTGCGATATTATAATGCACAGTTATAACGTAATCGTTTGCTTTTATCAAGTATGTTACTATTTTGTTTACCTAAAATAAGTGCTCACAAATTTGCGAAATAGTGACCTGCAAATGAGTTTTGGTAAGGTAATAACACTTCCCATGGGTGTTTATCTTATGTTAATGTTGTCTTTGTACCATGGATATAGACAGCGGCTTGTCTGTAGAAATAGAATGTACACCACCAGAAGTATGTGAAGCCGTGAAATGAAATTCCCTAAACCTATTACTACCTAAATGAAGGGACAGATACAAGTTTTTCTACAAACAATTTATAGAGTGGCAAAACAAAAAAGGAATGAAATTGTCTTTTTCTAGAAATGTACTGATAGCTTACATTTGGAGAGTTATCTCAAAAACTCAAACCCAGTCCTTTGTGGACGCAGTATTCGATGCTTCGAAGTATGTACGCTTTGTGTTTATCATGACGTTGGTATAACATAATATTTAAAATTAAGAGCACTACTGAAGCGTTACTCAGACGGCTACAAATCGAAAATGCAAAAATCTTAACATCAGAAGAAATTAATCGATTTATCCGCAAAGCTCCAGACAACAAATATCTTTTTACCAGTCGCATTGATTGTTGGTATAACTGGCATATGCTGCAAACAAGAGTTACAACAGCTAGCAAGTAATCATATTGAAGATCTGAGATCTGCTGTTTTAATTACAATAGCAAACAGTAAAACAGAGAAACCGCAGTCCTTCATAATTACCGGTGAATGTTACAATATTTTTCAAAAATACATATGCGGCGTTTAAAGCACCAAAAATAAAGGAGTTTCGTTTCTTTTTAAATTACGAAAACCAAAAATGTACAAGACAACCGGTAGGTGTAAACAAACTTGGCAGCATTCTTAAACAAATAGCCATTTTTTTAAACCTTTAAAATCTGGAACTATACACAAGACACTGTTTTCGTCGATCCTCGGCTACCATTTTTGTTGACGCAGGTGGAAACATCACTACTCTTAAAAGCTATGGTGAATGGAAATCGTCGAAGAATATATCGATAAATCAGTTAACAGAAACTGCAAATTTCAGATAATATTTTAAGTACGATTACTGATTCATCATCATCAAATGTTAGAACAGAACTAGAAAAAATTAATTCCTTGCTTTCAGATTTTAACATTCAATATCAACATCAGACAGTGACACATACTCTCAACTCCAATTCTTCAAAAACACCCATTTTCAATAATTCTCAAATTAATAATCTGACTATTAATTTTAACGATTATAAAAAATTATTATTTTTAAAATACTTAAGTTACTGTTTTCATTGTCTTAGGAAAAATCCTGTACAAAACTCGCTGGAGAGTGTCTATCGTTTGCTCGTGAGATTTTCGAAATTAGAAATTCTCACTCGCACGATATCACGCACTTTCCTTGCTTGTTATGATATATACTATTACATTGCTTTACTCAAATATTAAGTTATATATTTAATTTTTTTATATTTTTTAAACGTGTTTATTGGAATATTAAATAAATTTATTTTGCTAGTTACTTTAACTCTCATAAAAAATATTTACAAATTTTAGAATTATTTGATGGTGCATAATAAAATGTTTCAATTAACAGTTGAGTAATAGTAAAACATGATTAAAGGTAGTTCAATGTTTTTGTAAAAAAGTTAATACAATGCATATTAATCAAGTTTATTTATAACATAAAGCAACACTTTCTAACGTCAATAAGTTTTAAGAAAATATAGCGTTCTATTATTAATTTTTGCATCTTTCTTTTCTAAACTATGTAATATATAACAATTATAAGCGAATTTCGACTTAGAGAGCGTCATAGTTAAACACCGAGACTTTTTAGGCTTGCTCCTCATCTCTCTCTGTGGGAGTCAAAAAAGAAGTAGAAGTTGGCCTTTGCCCTACTGTCGTTTGTGAACCCAAACAAACTGACGTTTCGTAAGACATTGCAGCTTGCATCCTCAGAGTAGTACCAAATATATAAACAATGATTAAAGTGAAGAATGCTGTTGGTATTATTTTTACTTTTAATTTTGTTTTTTTGGAAGAATACAATTACAGCCAATTCGAATTAAGAATATATTTTTAATTAATTTGTGTTAACATTATATTTTGTAACGTTTCGCACTACTAGTGCTTTTTCAAACATCGAATTTTATTTTTTTTTGTTATTACAAAATATAATGTTAACACAAATTAATTAAAAATATATTCTTAATTCGAATTTGCTGTAATTGTATTCTTCCAAAGAAACAAAATATATAAACAATGTTTTTAATACACTATTTACTTTATTGCTAAACATAATAAAAATATTTTGGAGTAAACTGTGTGAAATTTAATAAAATTAAAAACTTTCTAACTACTATAAAACACCTATCTGACTGTTTGGTACCTGTTATTTGCTGATCTTTGATCATTCCACTAAGCAGACATCAATCAATACCTACATTTTTGATCTAATGCTGTACCTGAATTAAAAGTTTGTTATTTGGTTATTTCAGTTTTTCCATTTTTTTTTCAAATTACCTATCTAATAATTTACTACATAATTGTTTAAGTTGGAATGTAATGTTAGTCGCCTTGTCTTGTTGCACCCTGGATAGTCTGCGCCGTTTATAGACATGAAATAACACGAGGAAACATCCGATCGCGTGGTGTTGCTGTTTTTACAGCGACTTTGTTTATTAACAAACGACGGGGTTTGCTTTGCTTTGCCTGCCACTTTATTTTGTGCAATCTACACCTGAAATTGTTGATTTCACCATACAAATGGAACCTTTAGAATAGCAATAGTTATATTTAATTACGGTATTTGATAAAAACTGAGAACTGAGGTTTTAATGGGTTTAACTAATACCGGTATGTCAGACCCAGTTCATTTACTTGAAGAACAGACAAGCCTTGTTAGTTTACAGCATAGGAAAAAAGATTTATCTTTAAAGCAGCAAAAGGGTTTTGTGATAGTCATGTATCAGTATCCGAAGAAGATAAGCAGTCTTACCGGGTATCGTTGTTATGGAGTGTCTTATCTATTAGTGTCAGATTTCCAGAGATTGTAAACTAAATTTGGCATAGATTGGGCCGTTCTTGTGCACCATATTTCTTAAGGCTGATTTCTCACCAAGCAAAACGTGTGAGCTTATTTATTAACCGATTGAGTTCGGATTTTTGGCAATGAATTTTGTTTCTAAATAGAAATACAAATGGAACTTCCAAGCTTGACTTTTATTTTTTTAAATCCAATGTGTGACAAAATCAGTTAAACATTTTTTGAAAAATCGGGCTTGGGCGTTCCATTAAAACGTTCTTTTAGAAATTTTAAAATTTGTTTGAAAAAAAAATAGTTAAAAACAACCTTAAAAAATGGTTTACACGTTTTAAATTTTTTTTTAAATTTTTAAAATTTCTCGATAATATCTGGTATGAATAACGTAAGCGTAGTTAGTAGAAGAAAGTCGTCGCGTTTATTTATATTTGGTTCGTGCTGCAAAACATAACATGACATAACTGAATTACAACGTAAATTATCTTGTTACCTGAGTAAAAATTGTTTTTACAAATGTATTCCAAAATTTTTAAATGGATTTGATACATAATGTTGTTAAATAAATAAGTAAAATTAAAATATAAATATCTTTAAATCGGTTTTTGTCATCTTTTATATGTTTTCCATATTAAGAAATCTAAGTACGAGCCATGTTGTAAAGTAAGTACCATTTAAAAATATTTAAAAAAACTATAGAACTTTTTACATGAAAGCTTGTACTTTATCCTATTTTCTACATAATTGCCGCCATTATTGAGACATTTACCATATCAAACAACAAACTTTGGATCCCGTTGTCATAAAACTCTGTCGCTTGATTAGACAACCACTGATTAGCGATCGTTTTGAGGCTATCGTCGTCATCATGGTGCTGACCCCCAAGATGCTTCTTCAAATTTAGAAACAGGTGGTAGTCACTGGGCGCAAGATCTAGGCTGTATAGATGATGATCAAGTTGTTCCCAGCCAAATAATGCGATGACATCTTAAGTGTTGCGAGTTGCGTGCGGCCGGGCATGGTCGTGAAGCAAAAACATTTTTCTACTTAGAATGCCGCGCTTTTGTTTTAAATTGATCAACGCAGTTTTGTTAATGTCTCATAGTAATTTTCAAAATTTATTGTTTTGCCACAAGACTAAAAATCGACAAGCAACACAACCATCATGTCCCAAAACACGGTATACATGGTTTTCCTGGCTAAAATTGTTTCACTTTCTTAGGTGATGTTTATTGCCACCATTCCATGAAATGCTGTTTTAATTCCAACGTAACCTAGGCTACCCACGTTTCATCACGTATGATAATTTGGTTTACAAAATTATCACCCTCGACAACATAATGCTGAAGGAATGTGAAAAAACTATCTCGAATCCACGAACTTGGCGCCTATGACATAGACAGAAGAAAACACTTCAATAACGACATACAAAGATGATAAAAAAAACTTAAACAGTGAATTTACTGAAAATATCTAATCACATTTAAAAATATCTACTTGTTCACTTATGCAAGCACACGTTTCGTACACTCATTTCTTGCACTTATGAACCACTCGTCTCTTTTACTGATTTTTGCGTATGTAGAAGAACAATAAAAACATTTGACGTCATTCGAAAATTGTTTTTATCATTTGTAATAACTTTTCTGCCCTTTTTAAACTTTTTTCATCAAATAATATTGTTTTCTTTTTCTCTTTGTTTTTCAAATTATTATTTAATTTATAGGGTATGCAAGAAATGACTGCTGTTTTCTCATATTTGCATATCTTAGTAGTTAGTAATTTTATTTCTAGTACTCGTTATTCGATACAGACGAAGTCAAATTGCTTTTAAAGAAAAATATAGTGAGCTTCATTTATCTTATCTCTTCTTTTATTCATTTTTTTTGTTCTAAAATTTTTTGAATAACTTGCATCTTAGAAATAGAAGAAAGTAGTTTATAAACAAAGCATGCTTGTACATTTCAGTGGTAGGTACACTTCCGTTTTCTCTAACTTTAAGAGTAGTAGTTGGTTCAACTGCGTGAAATATATCATTTGTAAAGACATGTAAAAAAGAACAAGAAACGTTTCTAAAGTTGCTCCATTTAGAAACATTACTTTAATAACATTTTGTTTTGCACAAAAAACACCCTTAACGTCAAATTCATTCAAAGATTTTTCATTTATTTTGTAGACTGTTTATAAAATAAACAAATTTATAACATCAAAAACTATGTATAGAAAAAGTAGATGTGTGTGTAATAATTGTAACTGTCTGATATGCTTTGTGCAGTTACTGTTTAAAGTTGACTTTCCAATTGCTAAACCTAAACAATGCTACTAATAGTTAAAACAAAAAAAAATATTGATGCAAACTTAATGTTTGACAATGATTGATTTTTATTTGTTAACAAATATTAAACTTAAACCAAAGTTAGAAAATATTGTTAGATTTTTATAAACATTTTTAAAACCATTGGTTATAATTTTATTTTAAAACGTTTATAAATTTTTATTTTGACATAGCGATCATTGCAAACAAACCACTTACTGCTATTTTTGCTTATGTTTTTTTAGGTAAACAAAAATTGAAAAAAAAATAAGATTAAAAAAAATTATACAAAGATGTTAACAGTCAACATTAAATATCACAAAAACATAAAAAAGTAGTGTACTAATTGTACAAAACTGTTGTTAAAAAGAAGAATAAGCAAATAATCACAAAAGCTATTTTGAAAGTAGGTATATACTGATATTAAAAACCAAATTCTGGCGTGTAGAAATACGCTTGAATACTATACGGTAATAAAGAAAAACCGGATAACAAATTTTTGTAGTAATTTTATTTAATTATAATTATTGTGCATTTGACTTGTGAAACATGAACCATTTAACCTTGATATAATAGCAAATGCACGAATAGATTAACATCACAATGAAACTAAATGTGGTTTACCGTATTAAAATTTATAATAATATAGTTAATTATAAGAAAAAAACATGTTTATTACTTGGTTTTCATATAAAGGAAGACGATAATATAAGCACATATTTGTTACTGCCAACTATCTTATCCAAAACTCAAAAACTATTTTAGTATGTAATAAAATAGATATGTAAAATATAAACTGTTAGAATTATGTACATGTCTGTTACTAATTTTGTGTTAAATAAACAATTTTTTCGTATTTGTAAATTTAAAACGTTTGGGTAATGTTTAAGATTGCTAGTGTATGTGCACAAGTATTTAAACATACACACAAAATTAAGTAGGGCGATGAAAAGTTTAATGCAGAAATAATTTATTATATTCTTGCTATTATATAATCGTTAAGTGCGTAACTGTAAAAAAATAACACGACTATATACTCGTTAATTATTTTATACATACCACGCTATGCAATTAATTATATCATTTTACATAAATCAATTATTATATAAGTAATTTAATAAAACATATTATTTGTTGGTTTAAGTATCTGTAGATTAAGTTTAAATTGTAATTTCATAATTATTCTGTTGTTTGATTGAGGACGATGAAAGGCTAGGATGGCCGAGCTGTATGCGAGAAAATTCAAAATTTAGTTTAGACTTAGTTTTTTATTTAACATTTTTTGCTCGTTTTAGTATTTTTTTAGTATAATAATAAAATAAATAATATGCTTTTCTTTATTTGGTCTAGACAACATACGGTTTCAAAGGAGACTTGAACTGCGGGATGCTCTTTTATATCAGTAACTACATAACAGTCGTTGTCTAAAACTTTCTTAATAGCAGTAAGTCTCTTGAGTAGTAATTTTTTATTAGATCGAGCAGTAATGCCTACATCGTTTAATTTTAATTTTGACTAGACCACGATAATCATCATGGAAATCATCTAGCTATTTCTGAATGCAATCATTTAGCTCACCTAACTGATTAATTTTAAACAATATCTCACTAAAAGTATTATTTAATTTAAGAAAAATGGATTATTTCTAAAGTCTTGTCTCATTTATTTGGTGAAGACGATAGCTTTCCTAACAAGGGAGTTAAAGATCTGTGAGACCGGTGAACTTGGTCCATTTGATCTAAATATATGTTGCTCAATTAAGAGGTCTACTAACAATTCAAAATAATTTTTCAATTGTTTAACGGATGTTTGAGTAGATTTACAAGCATATGGTAAATTTAAAAAACTCATTAATTTTGAAACATTTATTTTTATTGTAACTAGTTGCCTTTTCTAATAAACCAAAATGAATTGTCTGGAACAAAACGTTTCCTTTTGGAACTAAATGTAATAGTCCTGAGTTTCTATGACTTTGAGGTTTATAAGAAACACATTTGAGACAATTGGAAATATGCAACCTAACTTTAGAGTTTATATTGGGAAACCAATAGGTTCGTCTAAGAAACTCCATGGGCTTATCATCAGCGTGACTTATGTCATCATGTTCAGAAACATAAAACAATAACTGATTTTCCAGTTTTCCGATGAACTAGAACATTTTTTAATTCATAAAAAAAATTTAATTAATCTCGAGATGCTTTGAATCCTGCTAAAGTCATCAACAGGTTGCATTATTGCATCTGGTCTATAAATCACTTTATAATTATAGTTTTGTAAACACATAGCCCACCGGGCAACATAAACATGAATATGCTTTTTCGACTATGCCAGTCAAAAGCTATCACAATAAGTGACAACTTTGAAGAAGTTCCCAGCGAAATAAATGTGAAACTTTCTTGTACATTTATAACGGGTAAACACTATAATTCAAAGCTATAATGTTTTGACATTGAAAGACTTGAAGGTTGACTAAAATAAAAAAAACAGAGTGCATTTTATTATCGTGTTTAAGATTGTACCAAATTCGGTACTACTAGCATAACAATGTAATTTGGTAAAAACTTGAGAAGAATATGAGTAAGATCAAATTAAAAAACGGCATTATTTCTAAGAATATCATATAAAAATTTTTCTATTGCAGAAAACTGTGGATAAACAACAGAAATAACTGGCTATAAATATTTTTAAATTATTTTTATCAACAAATGACAATCGTCTAGCTCTAAATAATATTGCTTGATGATGTTTAAGTGCTATCTGAATTTCGAACTTGGAAATTGATTTTTCATTGAAATTTTTATAAATACTTCATTAAATCATGTATTTTAATTATGCTATTATTATCCAACTTAGAACCTACATCTAAATTAAGCTTACAACCGTGAAATTCGAATTCAAATTGTCAAAATTTGATTAAATACTTATCATTGTCAGAACCCTCACATATTGCAACGCTTGATTCCGAAAACTTTGCTTACATAATTATTAACACAAAAAAGTTTTGGTTTTCGATGTTTGCTTTCTTGCAACAACGCAATTAATGGTCACTATAAAATCAAGCACCACATAAAATTTAACCAGAACATAATTATTATCAACAACTACTTTTACATCAAAAGTACCGGAAATTGTTAATTTCGACCCATTGATATCAGCAAAGTTATGATAACTATTAATTGCTTTGCATTTACTGATACGAACAATTTTTTAATTAATTTAATTGGACTTCCAGTATCAAGTAATCCTTTAACTTTATACTTACAAACTGCGTCTTGATCATACACCTTGTAATTAAATTAGTGGAAGCATCGACACTTTGTCCATTCTCGATTATACGCGTAGTGCTATCCGAAACCAATGAACGATCTCTATGACTTAAATTCCTTTACCAAATGATCAACTTTTCCTCGCAAAAAGCAGCTACCTCGTTCATGCTTTGACCTGGGACACGAGAATGCCATATGCCCTAACTAATTGCAATTGAAACAACAATGTTGAGCAGCTTGCTGTAAGTTTGGGACCGCATGTCTCACAGTCGTTGATAGTTGATGCATAACTTCAAAAACCATAATTCATGTTACGATTCCCGTTTGTAATATTATTTATAATTCTTCATATATCTTATATATTACCTGTGATATTACTAAAATTACTTATCTTGGCTTGGGTTTGTAATGCTGAGTTATTAAACTCATCATATAATGTATTCCATTAAATCAAATCGCGATATTTCAATTTTTCGTTTAGGTCACGAGAAAGATACATACTCTGCTTTATAATGATACCAGTTTATGTACGCCTTCCAAAGTACATTATAATTAGTACAAAATGTCCAGAAAGAAGATTATTGTTTATATTGCTATTGTATGGCGCACAGATAGAAATATCTTATCTATTACACATTGCTGTTATTTGTGGCATACACTGCATATAGTAGCAGAAAATACTTCTAAATAATAAGGTAGGAGATACCATAATCAACCACAGCCCTATTTGTTATTGCAATAATAAATAACATCAAAACAAACACAAATCCATACTTGTCATTATTTTTCTATTGGTATCCAAAAACTGATATTTTTTTTGATTTAATGAGAATAAAAGGTAACACAAGACGTACGTATTATTAGTTCTGTAGAAACCTGTACTACATCGAACGTCGTTTTCAATCAAAATTATTCATCATTTTTTATATTAAAGCACACTAAATTTAAACCACGATGGGCTCTATAAATACATATTAATAAACGCGAGTTATGTGTTAATTTCATTGAGCATGAAAAGCATATAAGTACAGCGCATAGATACATTAAAGAAACGTTTTCTGTTTTAACTGAAACCAATCACACTTGCGTTATTTTAAAATTCAAAAATATTTGTTACCGGAATTCGTACAGTAATGGGATAAAGCCGGAAGATCCAAAGACACATTTTTGACAAGATGTAATAGAAATTACGCTGTACAGTTCGATGCAGAAGAAGCGCCATCTACATCATCTAGAAGTAAACGAGGAAGACCATGCAAGGATTGTGAATTATCATCGTTGAATAGTCAACACAGTGTAATATAAAATTATTCCGAATAAAGAATGTATAATAAAAATGTGAAAATACATTTAATAAAAGTAAAAATAATAATTTAACCACGGTAACAATCGTAAGCACAGCACTCTGGGTATGGGTTGAATGCAAGTAAATACAAAGAGGTGAACTCCGTTAATTTATTAACTATAACTTAATATACTATTTACATTAGAGAACAAAGAACAATATTTGAATCTAAACAATATTTAGAATAAAACAGTATTTGAATAAAATATTAGGGCGCCAATCACCTTTAAATTGGTGATGAATAAAAAGCGTAAAATCTTACATCTAATTATTAATTGATATTAAATGCAAAAATAGTAAACGGTTAATTTGTTATGAGTGAAAAGTTTTAATACCTGAATTTAGTTGCTTGAATATAAAATGTAGTAACTTAATTCCAGTTGACTCACCATGTTTAATATAACGTTATCGGGTATCTTCTATTTTTAGCACATCTTGGTTAACGTGATAAAATTCTTCAACAGGAATAAAAACAGTGTATAATAAACTTCAATAACGGAAAATCCAGTGATTAAACGACAAAACCAAAATAAAAGATCCAGAAAATCCAAACAAGTAAAAGATCCAGAATAAAAAGAAAGATCCAGAATAAAAATCCAATAAACGAAAAGATCCAGAATAAAAATAAAAGACCCTAAATATAAATAATTAGAATGTTTTTTTTTAAATGACATGCTGTACTCACGCTGCATTTACAACAACGGCCTTCAAAATAAACTCCTTTGTCTAAATATTGCGTAACATTGTGAAATCACTAAAAATGTTGAGTTCAATAGAAAAATTATATCAAAATAAAGGTAAACTCACCAATAATTAGATGGAATGAATAAAAATTAAATTGCATGGGTTTTTATGCCATAATCAAGAAAATGTGTCTTCCCCGCATCACTACGACACGCACGGCCAGGCGTGGCCCCAGCGGAAGTGTAAGTTTAAGCCACAACTCAAGTCGACTACGCAGACGCTTCCGAAATACGACGCGACGTTGCCAAACTGAATAAATTTACGTGCAATATTAGTTGCAGAAAATAAACGAATGTAAAATTGAATTTTAATGTAATGAACTCTAACGGGACGTTACGACAGATTATTTCGACTATTTCGAGAATCTAGACTGGATCGTATTCACCATTCTTATCTACAAGGACTAAAACCAATCAGAGAATCTGAACATACTGCTATTATTGAGCAACTACGGTTCTAGGTAAGTTGGCCGGAATCAATTTACCGAAATCAATTGACCGAAAAACAGTTGATCAAAACGACAATTGACCGTACTCGCACTTTTTGACCGAAGCATTAATTGTATTTACCGAAAAGCAACTGGAGACTTTTGCAAAACATTCATACGCTTTATAAAAACGCCATTTTTTGTTTATTGAATCTTCCCTTCACACTTTATCCAGGCTTAGGACTGGCAGTATATTAATTACAGGCGTTTTTGAAAGGTTTTCTTGTTTTTTGTTCTTTTTTTTTGTATTTGACGTAGAAAACCCTCATAAAACGCATTACTATTTATTTGTCTTGTTCTTGTTTTTTTTTATTTTAGTTAATTATGCAAGATAGTTTTAACAATTTTTTTTTTAATGCTCGATGTTGTTTTTTATTTGATGCAAGTATAAAACCCTAATAAAACCCATCATCACACCAGTTGTCTTCTAGGTATTTACATCATATACAATATCAAAAACTTAAATTATAGGCAATTCCATGTAGATAATCGTTAGTGTTTCTTACAATGTCAAATTGCTCAACGAGACTTTTTATTCTAGCATACAATCTTTATACTTTATATTTTATACGGTTTCTTCGGAGCTCTTCTCTACTGATATATTGCTCTATTTGTAGTTGATTCTTTTTCAATGCTGCTATGAACTTTCAAATGTTCGGTTGTGTTCAAGAGATTTGTTGGTTAAAACCTCGATTCCATCCTTCAACATAGTTGTTGGTTTTATGCAAATCTTTATTAACTCCATCAAAACAAGGTTACATATTGTGAGGAAAGCGAGAAGGACGACGCTGACGTCGTGAGGACGTCAAATCCAAGTCTACTCGAAATAATCTAACACGCTTTGTGCTTCTGGCGGAATTAGATTTTCTTCACACAATTGTTCAAAGACGTTGATCACATTTACCGCAAGAGCAAGAAGCATTAGCATTGTTAGTGAAAATTGAAGTTCCATTTCATATCAACGCTGAAGTCCCTCTGTTTGGATGTGACGGAAAACACTTTGAAAAAAGCACCCTCTAATTCTTGTCTCTGGAAAAGCGTTTCGTGCAGCGATCATCATTGCAAGCTCAAAATCCATAAGTATGCTTCTTGGAGATACTCTAGGTACAAGATTTTTTATGGCTGTAAGTAATCGTATTAAATTATACACGAAAATTAGTTATATAAGTATTCGCTAAATTGACTTTCAAACCACAAAAAAAACAAGAAAATCTTCTAAACACGCCAGTAAAATAAGCATACTTGCACTCTTTAGTCTGGATAAAATGCGAAGGGAAGATGCAATGTACAGAAAATGAGGTTTTGATACGACGCGGCCTTTGAATGTTTGTCAAAGTTTTCATCTCACCAGTTGATTTTCGGTAAATACAATTAATGTTTCGGTCAAACTGTTTTCGGTAAATTGCTACTTCGTTCAATTGTCGTTTTGATTAATTGATTTTCGGTCAATTATACTCGGTCAATTGATTTTGGTAAATTGATTTCGGTCACTCCAAAACATTTTGGTAGTTACCCACATAACGCTTTAATAATATCTGAAAACGTTCACATTATCTACAAGCATTATGAAAAATGCCTACCCTAAGCCCGACCTCACGAGCCGCTACTGCTTGCAATTATGATTTTCAGTTCCGTTTGTTTGTTTTTATCTAAGTTTTGTTGTTTCCTACTCGATCTATTTTTACGGCAAACGTTTTTGTGCATAAGTAAAATTGCAGTCTTTTTTAGATCACACAGCTACTAGATTACTAATGCTTGATTCTATTAGTCTTCTGGTGATGCAAGATTGATTTTATACAGTAAGTGGGGATGTAATGGTTCTTCTGGACAAAGGAAGTACAAACAAATTAATGGAAACTCAAATACTTGCATTAACACTATCCTCCAAAGTAATAAATACAGCAACATTTTTTATAAAGAACACGTTATTTTTTACTATGATTGATGGTAAAGTGGTTCACGTTTTAACAAATACGCCAGCGAGTGCTACGTGTAATGTATGTCTAACTAAACCAAAGGAAATGAATGATCTTGCACAAGTAAGTAAAAGAAAGAGAAGAAACATTTATGTTTAGTCTTTCAACTTTGCATACCTGGATTAGGTTCATGGAGTTAGTATTTCATATATACTATAATTTATCGGTTCAAATTGGTCTGCTACCACTGAAGGAAATAAAAAAAAACAAAAAGCAATAAAAAGAAACTTGTGCAGGACCGTCTCCGTAACCAATATGATTTAATAATTCACCAACCTCGTCAAGTAACACCAATGATACTGCAAGAAGATTTTTCATTAATTTCGTTTGTACATTCCAAATTACAGGAGTTGATGAAACATTGATAAAAAAGTTTCATATCATATTCCAAAATATGTCATGTGACAGGAAGGTAAATGCAAAAAAATAGTGAGTCTACACGCTTCACAGCTGAACTCTATGTGAACAGATACAACTGATACTATATGCCATCTTTAGTTCACAAAATTCTTATTTACGGAAAGAGCTAAATTAGATTTAAATCAATCATACCTTTTAGACAGCTATCTGAAGATGCTCAAGAATCAAGAAATAAGGATTATAAAAAATTCAGACTGCACTATTCTAGAAAACGTTCCAGATCAGCTACAAACGAAGATGTTTTCCATACTTTGCTATGCTCATCTGATCCATTTATAAATAGTTTTACAAAACAACTTAGACAAAAGCACATAGAAGTTGATGAAGTAGTATTAAATTTATTAAAGGACGATGAATTACATCTTTTTATGTTATTTCCCAATTAATATTTTCATTTTTACTTTTTACTATAGACAATGTTTCAAACAGAATTTCACCTCATAGTCAGTTGCTTTTGATAGATATTCATATATTTACTTGTAAATTAACGCTTACTTTATTTATAATTATCGGAAATTGTTATTTTGAAATTTGTGATTTTGTCAATGACATTCGTATCATTTAAACTATTTTTTTAGCAGTTATATAAGTTTTATATCAATTAATCTATATCCGGATTTCAACGATGGAGAATATTATATTTATATGAGTTATTCATACACAACTGAATGTAAGTTTTTTTGAAACACGGCGTGTAAAATATTATTAATTTAGTAATAGGTGTTTATTATATAGTTTTTATAATTTAAATATTTAAACATGTAATATAAGCAATTAAATAAACATTTTAATATGTAGATATGTTTTTCTTTACAAACTAAATACAGACCAAATACTTTTTAATTCTTTACATTAAACATCAAATATTTTTCATTACCCATACCAAGTTTCATGACAATCGGTAAAAGGATTACGTAGTTATAGATTTCTGACAGAACAACTTTTATTTGGAACCAAACTGCTTTGTAAAGAAATGTCGTTGATGAACACATATATTTCGAATTTTTAAACATAAGCTTAACATAACGTGCATAATAACATAATACAATAAAAATAATGGTTACCAACTTAAAAACTAATAAACAACATAGTTCCTAATAGCGGCAGATAACTATGCTGTTAAAAATTGTTAACTGTTAACGCCATCCAATTAGGATATAAATCGACATCTATTATGTAAATGCATAATCATTAACGAACCTAATAGTTTGTCTAATTCGTTATATTTTTATAAAAAATAATAGCTAAAAACATTTTTTTAGGAAAAACAAATAAATATTTTTGGATACCTCATCGAAAATTGAACCGCGGTGGTTAACGTTTTGGCCATTTTAGAGCAAAGAAAAAACCTTAAGTTTTAAACAAACAACATAAAAATTACGATTTACAGTTTTATATGTATATATAAAAAAAGGATCGTCATGAAAATACATAAATTAGACTGATAAGTAACGACTAACTATAAAAGGAATTATTAAAACCGTGCGCGGTTTAAAATAATTTTATAGTTAAACTATTAAAATTATTAGTACCTTTAGTTATTTTAAAAATTTTTTTTAACAATTTTGATTATAAAAGACTAAGTAATTGCTACTATACTTTATCGTTTTATATTGTACGTTGCTTATCTGAATTTTTAAATTGAAAATTGATTTACAATAATAGGTGCCTTAAAATGATTTTTGGTTGGCAAAAAACTTTTCTATTTTAAATGCCTACATCTGCATTTGTGTGTATTAATTTGTACTTATTTGTTTAGTTAAAAAAAATAAATATAAATTTTATTTTGTTATAGGTACTGTATAGTTTTTATTCTCTCTTTAAATCAAATTTAAAACTTGTGAGATTGAGTGTTGTACTTTAATTACTTTATATACAATATTTATGCTTTTTGAGTAAATTAGGTAAAATTCCACGAGAGTAACAGTTATATTTAAAATCTTTTTATAGATCTTGTCTGATGCTAAATAATACAAATATGTTTTTTACAATTAGCGGTTGTTTTAAATTAAGTTAGTGTAATATTTGTTAAAAAAATACCTTGAAAATGATTATTATTTTTGGCGCATACCTACAACTAATGGACATGTAAAACATAATACTTTCAGTAATCTTTTCAGAAAAGAATAAGATTTTATTAAAAAGAAAAGAAAATTATGTGTTTTTATTTGATTTTAAACAATTTATGTAACTAACTTTGAAAGTACTGTTGTTATTCAATTACAGGTTTAGTAAGTTTGTAAAGTTATTCACATTTGCTTGAAAAATAATAAACTATAATTAAAAATGTACAGTTGATTTCAATATATCAATACAAACATTTAATTAAAAAAAATTATTTATTATACAATCGAATTGTATTTTACAAATGAAGAATGTTATAATGATTCTTCAATTATTTTTGGCAACAAATAAAAGTAATTAGTGTCAATTTAAACAACGACTAGTACACAATTGCCAAAGTAGCTTATTCGGTATTTGTCAATTACTTTAGACGTTCTAAATTTAGAAACCTTTTTAGTTTTACGATTTTGGACAATTACACTAAAAGTTAACGCACCTGCTGAGTTTTTTTTAACCGTGCATTAAATGCCAAAGTGTTGACAGTTATTTTGTAACCTGGTTATTATTAGTTTTTTTTATATCAACTTTAAACATGAAAAATTTATAAAATAAATACAAAATATTAAACGAAATTTTTGTATAAGATCAGATGCTGAAATTTGACTTGAGTTAATAATAAAAATAAACCTAAGATTTATGACAGGAACGGTGTTAAATCCTTCTGGTAGGAGAGGGCAACAACTTGTTGGTTTTTGGTCTTTGTGTTGTTTGTAAGTTTGTTGTAACTTTTGATTGTTTTTTAAATTATTTACACAAATAATGTTTTTCGTTATTTATTATTTTTTACCGGTTGACTGTGTTTTTTGCGAATCATCGCTACTTGTTTTTGGTTTTTTTAGCCTGAGCTAATGAACACATTAGTCCACAAAACGTCGTCTAAAAAACACGCTAAGTAGAGTTTTTCTGTCGCTCCTACCAGAAGGATTTAACACCGTTCCTGTACCTAAAGTTACTTAATCGCAAGTACAAATTATTAAGTGCAAAAATGTATAAGCTAACGTAAAACAAATACAAAAGTTTAAAGTAACGTATTTATAAAGTATGTTATAATTAAAAATTCAGTAAAAAAGTTGATAAGTTTTGCATATATGCACTAGTTTAATATTTTAATGTTGTTTTAATTATAATTTAATTGCGTTTTTATTATTGAATGGTATAAGAATTGTTTGTTCAGCTAAATGCTTTCTTGTTTTGCTTTTAGTAAAGTATTTATTTTTTTAAACTTTTGATGTACTTACATATGTTTTTATATACTTTCATATTATTATAGCTTAGGCAGTAGTTATATAATAAAGATAAATTTACTTTATTGTTTTGTTCCATCAAAACTGTTTGTTGTTTTTAAGGTTTATTTATTCTTAAACCAGTTTCTTATATATTCTATTTTAATAGACAAAAATATATGCATTGCTTTAAATTTAAATGTTTCCGAGGGTTTTTTTGGCAGCTTGAAAACATGTCCGTTACAATGGTTTTACTTTAAGTTTTGTTTTCAATATTTTGCTACTAATTTTACTAAACGCAACAGTGCAGCTTGTACTAATGTGGCAAAGAGCAAAAGTTTATACTGTTTTTTTTAATTAAAATCTTCTAATAGTTTAAAACTTTTTAAATTGTTTTTTGCTATCTGACCCAAATTGCAAAGCTATTGCCAACAGAATTTCTCAATAATTTTGGTTTTTTAAAAACAAATTTTAAAGCTTGCCTTCAAAATAAGGCAACTAAAACAAACCAGGATGGCAAAAAAACTTAATAAAACTTGAATCCACATTTTGATAACAATACTATTAAATTATTTAAACATTATAATAAAATTTAGATTTTTACGGGTTGCTTTTGTGTGAAAAATTTCCAACTGGATCATTTCTGTGTGACCGATTTCTCATAAACCTAACTTTTTCGTTGTAATGGAGAGCCTGGAATAAACTGATAAATTGCGCCTAAAAATTTTGCGTTTATAGATCAACTTCTGATCGATAAAACTGGTTTTCCAATATACAGTAAAAAAAAACTAGAATCTCAAAACCTTAGTGTTTTTAATAAAATTTGTTTGGGCAAGTTCTTAAATCTTGTAAAGAACGTGACATAAAACAAATAAGGTAAATTTGCAAATGTTTAAAATTAATTTGCAATTAGTAGGCGTTACTCTTAGGAATAAAGCTTTTCGAACTAAAAAGGTAATATGAGAATCTCACTTAAATAGTGGTGGTTTCCATACCATTGTTTTGAACTAAAAATTGTTTTAATCTTGTTATTATAAAGATTTGCGATTAAAAAATGCAAGATAAAGTTATTTACTTTTTACTGTAAAATATTTTAATACGGTAAAAATAGGGAAAGCGGCGGGAGAAGATGGGTATACAAAAAAGAAAATTTAGCAAAAAGGATGATAATATATTATATAAAAAAGAAGAATTACCAAAGAGACGGAGAAAGAGAATAATATGCCTAATACACAAAAAAGGAGACAGAACGGAAGTGAAGAATTACAGAGAGATGACATTATTAAGCACGGCATACAAATCATACAAGAAAGACTACAGAAGAAAATAGAGGAAAGGTGTTTGGTACCAGACGGACAAGCGGGATTTAGAAAGGAAAAAAAAACATATATATATATATATATTGAAACACTTGGCAAATAGAAAACTACAGGAAAAAAGGGAAGAACGGTGGCATTGTTTGTAGACTTAAAAGCCGTTTCTGACAGAGTGAACTGTGAGAATACAAAAGGAGAAAAAAAAATAAATGAAAAATTATTAGAAAAAATGGAGGACATTTACGAAGAAACGAAGACCAAGGTAAAAATAAATGGAGAAAAGAGTGAGGCATTGGTTACAAGAAGAGAGTTGATACAAGGATGCTCACTAAGCCCAAGCTTGTTTGCAGTATATACGGGGGAGACAATAAGAGGACAATAGATAGGAGGGATAGTAGTAGGGAAAATGAAGGTGTGGTCGTTGGCGTATGCGAATGATATACAACAAAATAATGGTATTTAGAAAAGGAGCAGGAACAGAAAAAAAAGAAAAGTGGAAATAGAGGGAGGAAGCAGTGCAGTAGATGAAGAAATTTACATACTTAGGTTACACGATGAAGCAGTGTAATAAGAAAGGGAAACACATAAAAAAAGAGTGAGAAAAGGAAACAGGTTAATAGGACAAGTGTCGAGTGTGGGGAAAACGTTGTTTGGGTTTGACATAAAAAAAAGCTGTTGTTTGAGAAGCTAATAAAAAGTGTGGTGATATATGAAGCCGAAATATAGTGATGGAAAGAGTATAAAGCGGTAAGGATCCAAAAAAATACTAGAATTGGGTATTCGGGCTAGATAAAGAAACGCCGGGATATATTATAAGAGAAGAAGTGGAGGCAAAAAAATAAAAGTAGAGACAAGAAAAAGGGCTATAAAATACGAGGAAAAACTGAGGGAAAGAACCGAATGCAAAACACATTTGAGAAAAGAAATAGAGAGATTAAGGGAAGAGGAAGTAGAAGTAAGAAAAGAAATAATAAGGAAAGATAAGGGCATTGAAAAGGAGCAATGATGGACAAAGATAAAAGAGGCCAGATATAATGTGAATTGTAAGAATATCAAGGAAGAAGGGGTTCCAGAATATATAAAGGAGAAAGGGAACATAAGCAAAAGGAAAAAAATAATAGCAGAGTTCACATGTGGGAACGAGGAGTTAGAAAATAAATACTGGAAAAAAGAGGAAGAAAGAATGTGCATACTATGTGGAAAAGAGACGGAGGACTTTAAACACATAAGAAATGAATGCAGGGAGTTAAGAGAAGAGATTAAAAAAGTTAAAGAAACCTTAGAAAACAAACGGGAAAGAAGCGGAGTGGATGGAGAAGGAGAAAACAGCCAAGAAGAGAGGAGATAAAATGAAAAGAAAAAGTAAAATAAATGTAAAAAGAATGTAAATGTAAAAAAAGGGGTAAAATTGTAAATAGGGGAAACACGGATCACTCTGTAACACAGATGCGAACAAATAAAGATTATACTACTATTATGATTATAAGAAATCTTGCCATAAAAAAAATTGTTAATGAAACAAATGCAAATTTTGTTACTTCAAAAAATGATATTGTAGAAAAAAACAAAAAGTGGATTACAAAAATTCAGATAACAGTGATTAAGTACTATTGCTTATAATTGCTTTTAAATAGGCAATGTTTTAATGCATAAACGAGTGATTTGCATTAGTCTTGTAACACAAATCACGCCATAAGAATTGATTTTTTTGTAATATTTATGTTGTGTTATTTATTATAGCATAAGTACAAAGTGCTTATAATTATTTTTTGAATAATCAATTTTATTACACTGAACTACACTAAATTTCTAACAAAGTAGCAACACCGTGCGAATTGATTGTTTTTATAAAATTGTAATAAGATGTAATATCGAGTAAAAGTATACATAAATACTTATAAAAACTGCCTATATAATTAACATAAATAATGATGTTCAGAAAAAACATTTTGGTATCGTACAACTGTCAATAAATACCAAAAGACAATTGGTCTTTCTATGCATTTTCAAAAAACTGGTTAATGTTCATACATACCGAGTGTCCACTCTCAAAGTCGAACATAGGCAGTTAATTCAGTCTAAAGTTCTTGCCATAAGAGAAGATCCCTACGTTTATATTTATATAAGCAAGATATAAACTATGTGTAAAACAAAGAGACAAGATTGATTGCATGCGTTATGAATAAAGTTATTTAATTGACTTCAATCAAGTTTAAGGTTTTTCAAACCAAAGTGTCAAACACGGTTTGCTGTCATTGTCGCTTCGTTTTGTATGTTTGGTTATTATTATTATTTTGCATTATTTTATTTCTAACTGTTCTTTTTAGAACAAAAACATGTCGGGTTTTATACAAAGTAAAACATTACGCTCTCAGTCTCGCCAAATGGTGGTTAATTTACTTTCAACAAGAAAAGGATAATGGGGGTTTTTAATCCCATTAACGTCTGTTCAAGAGGTAAGCTAAAGAAAGAAATGATTAACTTGCATTACAATATATTATTTACAAAAAGTGGTAACTTCATTGAGCATAAGCTTAGCTTCTGTTAAGCGGATAAAGTCTGAACACAAATTGAATCTAGTGTTATCAAGTCCTGGAAAGAAAAGGTAACGAAAGAAGTCAAAAACTGTAGACTTGTCAGAATCTTCAAAAATGACTAAGAAACACGTTGTATATAAAATACACAAACATTTTTATGGATGAAACTTGGATATTTGCTAAAGGAAGTATGGGGAGATCGTGGCAAGATGATAATTTAAAAAGTGTACGTAAACCTGAGAGCTACGATGGAAAACGATTTACTGTTGTACATGCCGGTATCAAATCTGGATTTGTAAAGAATGCTTCATTATTGTTTTCATCTAAATCTCAGCATGAAGATTATCATGGAGATATGAATGGTGAAACGTTTAAAAAATGGATTGTGGAACGTTTACTTAATAATTTGAAAGAATAATCAATTATAGTGTTGGATACTGCATCATATCATTCCATGTTACTAGAAAAAATGCCTTCGTCAAGTTGGAACAAATCTGATTTAATTTCTGGGCTAAACAAAAATAATATTTCGTATGATGCTAACATGTTCAAAAGTGAATTACTTGACATACCTAACAGCACAAGAAAGAGAAAAAATATGAAGTGGACGAACTGTTACAACAACACGGACATGAAGTGCTACGACTACCACCCTATCATTGCGAATTTAATCCAATCGACTTAATATGGGCCCATACAAAGTCGTATACAATAAAGACATTGGTAGGGACGGGTATGGAGATGAAAAAGTAATTTTGAAAAAGTAATTTCAATGTGGAACGAAGCACTACAACAATGTACTTCCGAAATATGGGAAAAGTGTGTGATGCATACAGAAAAAACTAATACAGAAGTGGTATGACCGAGAAAAGTTATTAGACGTTACAGTGGAACCTTTAATAATTAATGTTGGTTTAGACGATTCAACTTCATCGGAATCCTCAGATAGTGATGATTAAAATAAATGAGGTTTATAGTGTTTTTGAAACTGAACATTTTTTTAAAACCAATTGTTACTCAAGATGTTGTTCATTTCGTGTTTTATGTATTAAAATTACGGTTAATCTGTATTATACATGACTTCACTGTGCTTAAACGTTTTTTCATTTTAAATTACTTCAATAACAATTTGATTTAAAATGTTAAGCTTTCGCGGTTGTTATGTTTAAAATTATTAGTGACTTTCGGCTTAGACCGCGTTGTAGTAAAACACCCAGACTTAGGCTTGGTCATAGTCTCTTCTTGAGAGCCAAAACAAGAAGTAGAACTTGGCCTTTGCCGTATTGTCGTTCGTGAACCCAAACAAATTGACGTTTCGCAAGACATTGCAGCTTGCACTGACATCCAGTGACATTTACCACTCTGAAGATGCAAGCTGCAATGTCTTGCGAAACGTCAGTTTGTTTGGGTTCACGAACGACAATACGGCAAAGGCCAAGTTCTACTTCTTGTTTTGGTTTCAAGAAGATACTATGACCAAGCCTAAGTCTGGGTGTTTTACTGCGACGCGGTCTAAGCCGAAAGTCGCTTATAATTTTTAACGATTTGATTTTACAAAAAAAATTAATAACTACATATGTTTAAATCTAAATTTCACTTTAATAAATATAATTAATCGAATATAAACAAATTGCAGTCGTTTTTAATAATATTTATTTTAATATTAGTAATCTCGAATTAAGCTGAATTAAGCTTAAATTAATTTTGAAGGTTAAACGTGTTGTGACAGCAAAATTAAAATCTTATAGGTACCAACTAACCAGGATAGCCAACACTGAATTTTTAATTGTAACCAATAAACTAACGCTTAATTTGACTAGTGCGTTAATCTTGATTCATATAAATACGATGATGACGTAGGGCTCTTCTCTTATGGCAAGAACTTTAGTTAAGTTTATTTAGGATTAGTTCTATAATAAAACGGCAAGTAAGTAGCAAGTATAAAAATGTTTTTTATTAAAAATTCAAAAAGTAATAGTAACCCAACAATAAATTATATTAAATATTCGAATAATCCCTCGTTTTCAGCTAAGCAATACCCTAGTCTATTTTAGAAACAATTTTTTACGTTAGTCCACTGCCTGTCGGTAATTAAGTAAAATAAGTAAACTATTCCTTCTCTCGAAAAATTAATATCTGGGCTGGGATTTTTAATAATAATATTATCGGCCCATTTGAAATTTAAGAAAATTTAAATTCAGAAAAGTTGAGTTCTGATGGAAATATTAACCTTAAGGTTTCTCCAATGTCGCGTGTTTTGAACATTTGGTTCATCATTTAATGTAAAAATACACTGCTCTGTGAATCACGCTGACGACAGAAATAAGCCATCATTGTTTGCGCGCTTTTGCATTTTATAGTAAAACGCATTTCTACTTTCTTCATCCACAGCAAAATTCTCTTGATGGCATCGTGGCTTATAGGGATGTTATTTATGTGTTTTTAATATATTCCATACTCGCGACTTGCAGAAACCAACAGAAATTTATCCCAAACTGTATATTTGGTCCGCATTTACCATCGCGAAAACACACTCTTCTGTGCTCTTCTGTTTTGTTGATTTCCTGTTGTTATTTTATAACATTTCATTTTATTCAAAATATTATTACATACTACCTGTTCCAACTCTTGGAGAATATTTGCACATCTTTTAAATTTTCGTACACATTTTTTAATAGTACTGATAGATGGTACTATTAAAAGCAACGGCAAACAAATCTCGAACCCTTCTGAAACTAGCGCCGCCATAAAAGATTTTAACCACAAAAACCATTTCTTCGTTAGTATAATTACTCATAATTACGTAAATAAACTTGAATACGCGGTTTAACATCAAATTCTTGTTGACAAATAAGCAGTACAACAAACATGTGCTGTCAAATTCAAAAAATCAAGGCTAATACTATTTAAAAGTTGTCATACTTTAAGTTAGTGTTTTAAAATAATTATTTGCACGTTTACTCTTGACAGTAGTCTTATTTGAATCGCAATAATTTTCTCTTTCTATTGATACTATTGCATTTTTTCTAAGTTAAATTGGCGAGCAACAATTAGCAAAAAGGTTCAATACCATGTTAGATTCGCATGTTCGACTTTAAGAACGAACTCCCGGTATATACCGACCTTTTTTAGTTAACTTGCATGTTTTGTTTTTGCAAATTAAATATTTAAAAATCTTTATCTTTATAATGATAACACAGAACATGCAAAAGTCCGATAAATTACTGTTTTTGTTTCCCATTTGAAGAAAACCCTGTAAAAATTAAAACTAACAGAAAAATTGCAAATTAGGTATTTCGATTTAGTTTAAAAAAATATGTTTACATTTACTTACAAAAAAGTTATTACTAAATACCAACGTTTGCAAACATTTAAGTTTAATTTACAAACTTATACGCACCATCAAAACTAATGCAATAGAAAATTACAATATACAATACAATACAATGTGTCGTATTACTTGTTAGCTGTAGAAAAAATAATTTGTATATTAGTTTATACGTACATTTTAGTCAAGCTTTGTGGACGCTGAAACTGCATATCAAAACATCAATTTTCTTCAAAAGTATGACAAGAAAACGATTTATGCAAATAAAAAGAAGTTTACATTTTAACGATTACAAACCACACCCTGCGCCAAAACTTTATAAGCATTGGCCAATTTTACACTTGTTTCCCAAAAGTATATACACCAGAACAAGACGTAACAAGGTCGCCTTGGATGGAAACAGTATATATTTCACTGAAACGTGCCAGGTTTGGGATAAATTCTTTCTTACTATGCAAATCTAAGTCAGGTTACATAGAATTAATACTGGTATACATTAGTAAAAGAACTGCTTTTGATCCTGAATACAGTAGCCATCCGATTTCTACACAAATCGTATTATGTTTAACGAAACAATTGTTGAATACAGGTTATTGATTAACAACAGACAATTTTTATACCATTTACTCTTAGCTAATATTTTACTAAAACATAGAACTAATACATAGGTAACTGTAAAACTAAACAGAAAATTAATGCCAGTGGGTCTAAAAAACAAAAAGTCGAAAAAGGGCGAAACGAGGTAAAGTAATGGCTTAAAATGGCGAGATAAACATGAAGTTTGCCTATCTAATGTTTACACATGCAACAGATTGCTTCTCGTGTTTGTGTTGTTTGTGCCAAGAAAAGAGATGATGATTCAAAAACAACCGTTTCAAAGGATTCTATAAAAATGTTAGCTACAACAGGTGATAGAGGAAAACCTATAACAGCACCAGAAACCCGTTCGTAAAACTTGTTATTAAACTGTAAGTAAGTAGAAGACAAACATTTACTACAAAAAAGAACCAAACTTAAGTTCTTGCCGTGCTGACGCAGAATCTGTTTGATGATAATAAGCAAATACTTAATAGGAACTTTAGTAAAAAGTGAAGTCGCTTACAAAAAGATCTTAAGGTTCAAGTTTTATAGTTTCTAAACGTTGAATAAAATGCTGAAGGTCGGGGATGAGAGAAGAGGTTTTACCTGTAAATTTGCAAAAAATGTTGGACAAGAACTTGACTAGCTTGTAGGTAGGAGATTGGATAGTATTGACGATAGGTCGAATGAGAATACCTTGTTTGTGAACTTTGAGAAGTCCGTATAAACGAGGTAGTTTAGAATCTGAAGAGGTAAGTCAACATTTAGTTTTAGAAGGTAAATTAGAACATTTGATGATTTGGCTGACCTTACCCTCAATCCTCAAAGTGGGATTACGATTTAAAATAGCGTACGTTTCCTCAGACAAACTAGAATGGATTCTCGCAACATAATCCATTTTGTTCAAAACGACAGTAGCGTTGCTTTTGTCGGCTGGAAGAACAATAATATCAGTGTTCCTACGAAAACTTTTTAGGACTAACTCTTCCGAATTAGAAATGTTGCATTTAAGAATTGTAGATGATTCAAGAATTTTGCCAGTGTGAACACGAATGGGATTTGTGATGTAGCGAGGAAAATGTCTTATAGAAGACAACACATAAAATATCTTCTTTAGAAATACATTTGGGAGCAACAGCAAAATTCAAACGTTTAGATAGCACCGATTTCTGTTCTAAAGTGAGAGCCAAACTAGATAAATTGACAACCGTCTTAAAAGAGTTATTAGTGGATAAAACTTTACGATCCTTGGATTCCAATAATTGTAACTTTTTGAGATGACTTTTAGTGGTTAGTCGTAGAGTAGTATCAGATTGCTGGTAAGTAATGTTGTCAAAGCGATTCCAATCATCCGGAGATAACGTGTTCGCCAAGTCAAGATGAAGATAAAAGAGTTGTTTCGAAATGGTGTCTAACTCTCGCCTAGATTGATTAATTCGTTCGCGTATCAACGCTAGACTATCACGGTGTAAGATGTTTTTAGACGAACGTGCCTGAATGTGGAACTTGATTTTGAGGAATGCAGGAATGATGTTGTGGTAAACTTTTAAAAATGCAGAAGTTTTAGAAGAGATATTCTTACTCTAGAGATTGTTAATTTAATAGCAAAGGCTTCCATGGTCGGAATCCATACTAACAAAACAATGCCCCTTATGAAAGTGAGCAAAACGTTGGAAACTTCGGTTACAACAATGATACGTTCTCATGTTAGTATAGTTTACTGATAATTCAACATATATATTAAAAAACTCGCGGGTTTTCTGTGCAAATAATTAAAAAAAACTGTTTTTCATCTGCTGCTGGCCGCTAAGCGGCGCTGTGCGTATCTGAATATCTTAAATAAAGGTTCTCATAGAATAAAAAATATTTTTTTTAACCGATTAAAGCGCTGCTCTTGTCATAGTCGAATAATGGTGTACTTGGATTTGATGTATTAACTAATAAACTAGAATGCAATATAAAGTGATTATTATCTTTAAATTGCCAAAAAGTCGGCACCAAATAGATTTTTTTAATTTTTGAATTAAAAAAAAAACTTTTTACGGCAATAATTTGTGCTTGTCGGAAAACCCTTATCAGATATACCAAATAATTTTCACTTCGCTAAAAAATGGCTTATTTCAAAACTCTGTAAACTCATAAATTAAGCAAGTTTTTAATGAGATTTTTTATCGTCTGTCAGTTTTAGCTTACCAAACAATCTCAAGACCTATATAACTTAATGACACTAGAACAAGAAATTTTGTAAACTCCGGCATGTTTTAGAGCCCCTTGTTTGTAATATATAGGACGCTCTATTGAAGTTAGAGTAAAAGAACATATAGCTGACTGCAGAGTTACAAAAACAGCAGTGGCAGAACACGTGTGGAACCAAGGACACACGCTAAACTTTGACCATACTAAAGTGTTGGCTAGAAATCCTTTCTACTTTCTCAGTACTAATCCACAAAGTTGTGGAAATAGAAAAACATCCATGTAATATAAACCAAGAAGACGGTTTGAGACTCAGCAACTTGGCTACCAGTATTACATCCTCTAAGACAAAGATTAACCTTCTTGGAAAAAACACAAACATTCACTTAGAGTAATAACGAAGTCAGTCAACCGGTAACGAAAAGTTAAGGTCCGTTAATTACGCTAATCGCTATTGATATAAATAACGTCACTTACACTTTTTCCTTCATTTACCACTCAGAAAATCCAAGCTGCAATGTCTTGCAAAACGTCAGTTAGTTTGGATTAACGAACGACAATACGGCAAAAACCAAATTTTACTTCTTGTTTTGGCTCTCAATGAGAGACTAGAACCAAGCCTAAAAAGTCTACATAATTATAAACAAAATAACCGCGAAAGCTTAAGATTTTATATTTTGGAATATTTTTAAATTTTAACATACCAAGACTTGATTTCAAAATTCAATTTAATTTAAATTTTTTTTTTTTTTTGAAAGGATCCATATTATTGGTGTGTAGATTTAAATTGAAGTGAAGATGCTAATTATTGGTTTTCGACCTTCACTTCAATTTAAATCAATTTAATTTTGTTAAAAACGTTAAAATTTCTAATTGGAAAAAATAATAGAAATTGCTAATTATTCCTTTAAGTTTGTTATTATTTACAGAAAAGTAATGTTGTTGCATAATCTTGACGTTTTTGGTGCAACATACTTTATGGGATACATGTTTTTTTAATTATAATGAATATCTATTTTTTCTAAACACTCAAATTTACCTTTGCTGATTAATTACTTTCTTAAAAATCCTGTAAATGTTCCTTTAGAGTTGCCTAAACGAGAAAATTTTTCTTTATTCAGTTTACATGTTTTAGTCAATTAAGTAGTCAGAATATGAGACGGCTGTGGATTATTTTACTGTCAAGTAACATAACTTTTTGTAAAACTTAAATCATCGGTCTAACTAAACAATAATTTTAATAACTGTAAAAAATAATCAATAATAATCAAGGCATAATATAATTTCAACTAACATTCAACAAATAATACTAGTAAGTAGTTTCTTCTGTTATTTAACTATATATATTGCATAATTTTAAAAAATAGCATCAAAAATAAACAGAAATTAAATTTCAACGTGTCCTACGACCATTTCAATACACAATATGGTTAATTCATACTTTTCTCTTGAACCATAATAGGCGATACTTTAGCGGCAGATTATGTAATTGTATTTTTAAGATGGTTAATATTCCTAAAAGGTCTGCGTTTGTAGACCTCATTTTTGAAGTATCTCCACAAGAAAAAATCGCATGGTGTTATATCTGGAGAGCTCAGAAGCCAAGGAATTTCCGAAAATCCGATTTTATTGAGAAAATATTAAGAAAATTACGAACGTCAACTGTACTGTGCATTGGAGCACCATCCTGCTAAAAATACATATTTCTGTGAAGATCTAATAGAATATCTTTTATTACATTAAAAAAAGTCATTCTGAAGGAAATGCAGGTACTTCAAGAATTAAGATTTTCTCACAAGAAAAATGGTTCAATGATTTGATTATTAAAGATTCCACACCAGACATTTGTTTTGAATGAGTATTAGTCACGTGCTTCTATGTCAAAATGGGGATTTTCGTCAGCCCACCACTGACAATTTTGAGAACTAACAATTCCATTTGACGAACATGTAGATTCGTCGCAGAAAAGCGCATATTTAATAAATGATCTATCCTCTTCTATTTGTACTTGAATGCAACAGCTAAAATATAGCCGAACATCTAAATCTCGGTCTTGCAACTTGTGCATAATTTTTGGCTTGTAGGTCTGTTTTCAAAATTGATCAAGCCGTTGTCTTGGATACTGGGTTCAGCTGGGCGACTTCTCAAAGAGGAGTTTGTAGAGTTTAGACAACAGTCTGCATTACCTGAAGCTGATGTTCTTCAACATTAATCGAAGAATTATGAGGAAATTTAGACTTATTATCAACACTACCTGAACTTTTAATTTTTTTTAAGATCCTAGTAATAGTTGGGTAGCAAATGTGTCTGTTGTCGCTCGTTAATAATTGTTGCCGCTTCCCTGTGCGTTTTATAATTCTCACCGACAATCAAAACAATTTCCATTTTGTCTTCTTGACTTTGATTAATTTTTAATCAAATAAATTTAAAAATGACTAAGAAACAGAAAATAACAATCTTCATAGCAACTGTCATGAAAATGATTATTTTTCTTGACAGTAAAACAATCCACAGCCTGCTCATATTTTGCCTGTTTAATTGACTGAATCATGTAAACTAAATAAATAAAACTCTCCTTACTTAGACAATTGTAAAAGAACATTTACAGGATTTTTGTGAAAGTAATTCATCAGCAAGGATAAATTAGAGTTTTTAAAACTCACGTAAATAGATATTAATTTTCTTGAAAAATATTTGTCCCATAAAGTATCTTGCACCAAAAACGTAAAGATTATGCAACAATATTACTTTCTGTGAAAAATATCAAACCTAAATTAATAATTAGCAATTTATATTGTTTTTTCCAATTATAAATCTTTAACGTTTTTAACAAAATTTCGAAAAACGTCATTTTCTAGCTAAGTGAAAATCAATCGGTATATCTGCTGATGGATAAATAGGTTTTCAGACAAGCACAAATTATTGCCGTAAAAGGTTTTTTTAAATCATAAATAAAAAAAATCCATTTCGTGCCGACTTTTTGGTGAGCACTGTATAATTAACTAGTAGTTTATTATTTTACTTCACATTAACATTAGTTTGTTATAAAATGTACGTCTTATAGCTTAGTTATCTAATTTTTCGTTAAAAAACTAAAACTTATTGGGTGTTTTCTCAATTGCCTAAAAGTAAAGTTTGATTTTCAAATTTTTAAATTTTTAATTCATTTCTTGGTTTCTTAGTAGGGGTTTAATGCCATTGTCAATTTTATGTTAGTTTTGAATAAATATGATAAATAATTTTTACTTTCTTTTCTTTAGTTGAGTTTATAACTAATGTTAGTTAATAACAAATTAAATGTATACTTTTTATTTATTTTACACTTATTTGCAACACTTAAAATATGTAAAACTATATCAAATTTTGTAATTTAATAAATTATTTAAATGAAACTATTAATACTAAAAATACATGTATGTATATGGAAAATAAATGTTTTCATAACTTAAAAGTAACCAAATTTGAAAACTACTTTATACAGTAAAAATGTAAATATAAAAAGATAAAACCGAAAAAAATTTTTTTAATTAAATTAATAAAATGTTTTCTTTAATTAATGAGTTTTTAAATAATAATTGCTAAACAACTTAACACAATTTAAAAATTTTAAAACTATTATGTTAATGTATTTTCTGCTAAAAGCAAGATATTAACAGTATTAATATGAGCTTATTAATTACAGACCAGTAAACAATAAAATGCAAGTTTAAATTATAAAATAAGTTGCTGTTAGCAAATTTGGTATTTGTGTCGCTGCATTAAAACAGATTCATTGTTTGCAAATGCAAGTAAAAAATAATTGACAATAAAGTATAAATTGACAATTGACTAAACATTATTTATACTGGTAATGTTTGTATTCTTAGTAATTTAAAACTTCCTGCAGTTAAATTTCATCGTGCAGTCTATAAATGCTTTAAGTGCATGTTTTTTTTTCAATTACTTATTTCAACGTTAATTAAATTTAAACGTGTAATAAGGATTCTTAATTCAATAATCAAAACCGATTTCGTTTGTATCGTATAGTTTTATAAATTAATCAAAAAAACAGATATAGATTTATCAGAAGAAGTCATATTCTTTACATTTTATAAAAGAAGACAAGCACGATTATATTATTACAAGTAATATTACACATTTAATGTTAAAATTTTTATAATATTTTAATAAAACTTACCTAAAAAAAGAATGCCAAGCAGTATACACACTTGCGTCATGTTGGATGTATTTTTTATTGAAATAAAATTTAATGTCACTAAACTGATTACGGTAAAATAAAAGTATACTTTAGCTCAAGTAATTCAACTGCAATGAATTGGCAGAGCGCCCTTTGCGTCGATCTAACTATAAACGGCTACTGTATCATATTGTGGACATGACATGTAAATTCACCGCCCACTCCGGATATTAGCTATTGAGTGCAATATTTTAAGATAACGGCGATTTAATTTATTGTAAATAATAAGCTATTTAACGATAAATAAATATTTAAATTTAAAGTGCACAATTGAAATTTTGTAATTTTACAAATCAAAATGACAGTAGCGTAAACATCAACTAAACATTTAACAAATGATACGTGCTTTGCAAATACCATTAACTTTATTATTGTGTTTATTATATTGGCTATTAGAAATCACTTAAACCAAGGTTTTTCATAAGCTTTTATGCATTCAATTTAAAATTTAAAAAATTAATTTCTACATTAAAATTTATTTCATTATATACTTTTATTGCGTTAATTACTTTAAACAAATCATAATATTATTATTAAGGTTTAAAACGTCATAGCGTATTTAAAAGAATCATCGCTTAGAATAAAAAGTTTCATCTTTACAGAAACATTTTTTTCTAATTATTTATTTAATTATCTAAAACATTTCACAATCACGTTTTGAAAAAAATATATAAAAATCTTAAAAATTTCGTTTCCATGTTAAATCTGGTAAACAGGAAAAATTCTAGTTATGCTAATTACCGACTATAAATTAATAATTAAGAAAGAACTTGTTAATGTTTATGCAGTTTCAAAGTTTCAACGTTATACTTTTTGTTTTCCTTTAAATATCAATTTACTTAACAACTTGTCAACACTTAAAAAAGAAAACCAAGAAATAAAAAAAGTTATATACATATAGTCAGTTAAAATATAAAACAACATAGCTATTAAACACGTAACGCATACAAAGCATAAAACGATAAAATTACCGTATATTTTTAATAATCAGAATACATAAAAACTGAAATTTTTTCAAAGTTAACAATTTTTTACTGTGTAGAATCATATTATACTTTGTTGATTTTTTAATAAAAATACTATTTTTTATGCATATTTCTAATGAGGTTTAACATTTCTAAAATATTTTCTATATTACGTTTCTGTCTGTAGAAACAATGCTTAAGTGGATTTTACGTTCAACTTGTTGTTTAACACTTTAAGACAACATTTATATAGTTTACAAGCAGTTATGCTGATGTAAGCCGCACTACAAACTTTTATTATAAAATATTTTTCTAAAGTAAATATTACTTTGCTATAAAACATGAGTTTAATGCTTTGGTTTTGATAACCACTAGTTAACATTTGAGTGCATGTGCTAATGCAGTTTTTTCTTCAAAAATTGTAATGGAAACCTTTTATTTTCATTTTCTTATTTTTAAAAACTAAACTTTAATTTAAAAATGTTTATTTTGCCTGTACCGGTATGTTTGTACATATTTAAATTAAACTATTTTACTTTACTATTTTTTGGTTAAATTTGTGATGCTATTTTGCTTTGACTACATTACACAAACAGTTAATAAATGTTAAAAATTTTACATACTAAAATTATATTTTGTAAATGCATTAAATAATGCATCAAATCATATAAAAACTATTAACAATTCAAATATTTCAACGCTTCGAGCGTAGCGAAGCGAGCAAACGCGTTAGTACTGTTGATATTATTATTCGGGTGTTAACAAATGAATTAGTCACAAAACGGTTTTATTTATATTAAGTTATCAAAAAACTAAATATTACAGTATACAAATTAGTCCGTTGTTATATCTACTCGTCGTGCAAGACCGTTATATTAATGGTTTCAAACGTAAGTGTACATTAATAAAAGTTATTAATAAGCAATTTCTTTTATACTAATTACTGCTATTAACATACAATTATTATTTATATTCTAGTGTGTCTAAGTAGTATTTTCTAGAACAACAACTTTGTTTGAAAAACAAGCACAAACAGCAAGACTTTGATTAGCTACAGCTAGCGTAAGATTTAAGTTAGACTTTCACCCAAGTTCTTTTTATCGAATCGGTCCTCGCACAGGTGACAAACGATAATAATAATAATAATACGTATTTGTAATATTTCTTATTGTAAATGTTAAATACACTAATATAATTTTACATTACGTTATTATAGAAAAATAATAAAACATATTTAAAATAAAAAAATTTATTTTTTGTTATCATAATTGTATAATTATAAATTAGTCAATCGAACTGAAATTATCAAGTGATAATTTTTTGACATTTGCTGACACACAACAACAATTCATAATTTTGTATCCAATGGAATGGGATTTTTGATGTGTCGTTACAACTTCAGTAATTTTTATAGTGCTCAGCAACAAGACAATCGGATACCTGCTTATCGCTTGTGCCGATTTAAACGTAGCTTCTGACTTTATGAGCACTTAAAAAAATCAAAATAGTTAATGCAATCATTTAAAGATTACAAATATAAACACCTTATGAAGGTTATAAAAAACTACAAATTTAGAAATTTATCAACACTAGAATTTGATTTGCTAGAGCGGTTAATGATTTTTTTATTTTTAAAATTATTTAAAATCTCGTGTTCCATAGGCATTAAAAAAAGTTTTCCAAATCTTTTTGTGACAAACATTTTCTTAATATATAGAGTGTTCTGATTAACAGGTTGTTATTTTAGCAGGTGAAGCTACATTAAAACATTTTAAGGAAACAACATTTTTAGCATAATGAATCTGTAGTCTCTTAAGGTGTCAACAACCTCAAATAAAAATAAATTGTTCTAAGAAGTGCGAATTCTTTCTTAGCGATTTGCTGACACCAAAAATAAAAATAAATACAAAATAATTTTATCAGATAACGCGTAGTTAAATAACTGTGGTTAAATAAGGGCCACTTGCATAAAAGTCATTATAATCAAAAGTTCAATAGAAAATCTCTTGTACAAACGGTAGTTAAGTTTTTGTTTGTTTACGCATTGTTCAGTGGAGTTGGCTGCAATGAAATCACAGAAATGTTTTTGAAAGTGTGGTTATGTACAAAGTGTAGTGTCAGCTGACAGCGTTTGTTTATTGAAAGTGTAAACTTTAATATATATAACTTTAACTTTATTTGTTGCTTTCGCTTACAAATTAGTTCGTGCTTTACACTTGGTACCTGACATTCTATATTTACATTCTATTTACATTTTTTTTAAATACATTTCCTTATCTCTCCTCTTAACTTTTTTCTCCTTCTCCATACTTCTTCCATCCACTCTGCTCCATTTTCGTTTTCGTCTAAGATTTCCTCTATTTTCATAACCTCTTCTCTTAATGCACTGCATTTTTGTCTCATGTAGTTAAGGTCCTCCTTCTCTTTCCCACATAGTCTGCACATCTTTTCTTATTCTTTTTTCCAATATTTGTTACCTAACTCCTCGTTGCCACATCTGAACCGTGTAAACTTTAATAATAAATTGAAATATAAGGAAGCAAAACTAGACAAAAACCATTTTATAAGTAACGAACAAAGTAACTTGATAAACTGTGTGAACACTTAAAACTTCTAATGTTAAATGGCTACAGTACCGACTAAAACAAACAGATCTGCAAATTTTGCTAGTAGTGAAACACAAACTTTGTTGTCACTAATACAAAAGTACAAGCATATAATTGAAGGGAAAGAAACTGACACAAATAACAACAGAAAAGAAAATGAAGCTTGAATTATCTTGTGTAAAGAATTTAATGCGCTTAGTGGAGAAACTCCAAGAAACGTTGTTTCACTAAAAAATAGATACAATAATTTAAAAAAGAGGGCAAAAGTGTACTTTGCACAAGAAACATACAACATTACGGGAACTGGGGAAGAGCCTTCGAAACTATCACTTGTCTCTGAAATTCATGAAGCTATTAAAGAAATAGTGGGACAAAAAGTAATAATTGGACAGAAGTATCAATTTGATTCCGATTTAATTCAATGTTTAGGTATGTTGTAAATTTAAATAGTCTTTTGATTACTCAAATTATTTTTAAATTTCAGAAGTTGATGTTAAAACAGTTATCTAACAGAATTCGGAAACATCTGACGTTGACAGTATTGGTAAATATGTAAATTTAATAATAATTTGTCTAGTTATGTTTTCTATAAAACTTGTTATGCTAGAAGACATGGAGGGAAACATTAATAAAGTGGATGAAAACGAAAATGAAATTTCAAAGCAAGATACAGTTGCAAAAGGTAATTAAAATCTAATTTTAGTAAATTTGGTTACTTAAATATTTGTTTTGTTTTTAGGTATAAAACGTGTATGTGAAGACTGAACAACATCTACACCACAAAAACTTCGTAAACCTCTATCGGCCCTTCTACAAGCAAACAAACAAAGTTCTTAACAAAGTTAATAATTATTTGGTTGTTTTATGTAAAATGAATTTGTAGGAAGAAAAGAAATAAAAGGCAAACTAGCTGAATAGACAAAAGAAAAAATAATAGTGGCTGAAATTGAAAAAAAATATCTTGAAGAAGACCATCAGATGGCACAGGTACACGCGCAAGAAAAGCATGATTTTTATATACAAGAATGTGTCGAGAGGCTTCGTCAAATGCAGGAAAACTTCAACTAATGAGAGAGGAACATAATGCTAAGCTAAAACAAATGTGTCCTAATTGTAATATTAATAAATAAAAAGTTTTTTTGTTTCAGTTTAATTCTGTTTTATAATAATTTTCTGAAGTATTGATTAATTAATGTTTTACGTACAATATTTTTTTGCATTTTGGACTCTATTATCTTCAACGTTGTGTACATCTAACATGTCAGCTGCAATTTGTTCCTCAACTTCATCATTTAAGTCTTCATCCCTCATAGTGCAGCTATATTATGTAATATTGCACAAGCAACTACAATACCCTGAAAATTTTCATGTTGCAATCTAATTCCTAAAGCTAAAATAGAAAATCTGCGTTTCAAAGCTCCAAAACACCTTTCGATGCAGTTTCATGTGCAGATGATTTCTAAATTCACCAGTTTCACATCTGCGTTTTAGTAGACAATTGGTAAATACGTTGGAATCATGATATGATCCTGGCCAACGGGCTACAATGTCCATTATTTTTAAGCATCCCACACAGCTTGGACATTATAAAAAAAATATCCTTTTCGATTATGATATATTTTTGCTTCTGATCCTCCTAGTGAGTATTTTAACATGGGTACAATCAATGAGGCCCAACCATCGAGGAAACCTGGCAATGTTATAGAATCCCTGTCTGATCTGACTTCGTTCTTCGTCGGTCGAAGGCATTCTTATAAATTCCGGACTCAGTCTAGCAATTGCAGAAATTACTTTCCACACCACACGGCTTGTGGTAAAGTCACCAATCCTTACATTATCACCAATTAATCTAAGGTATGATCCTGTTGCAAGAAATCGCAACACGATTAATACCATGTGGGTAACAGATAACACATAATTTCTTTGAGTTTCTGTACGAAAGTGATTTCAAATTTCATTCACTAAAAGGTTAGTGACATTTTTCGATAATCTGTACCGCTGCTTAAATTCGTTCCCATTGTACTTTTTGAATTCATCTACACTTAATCAGAACATAACTGCATTCTATTCTATTAGCAAACAAATGTTCTTACCACATCCGCAAAATCTAAAAAAGCTTTCTCGCTCAAATCATCACGTCAACAAAAGCATTAGTCAGTTGACTAGGTGTTAACCATAACAAAACGTACAGTTACTTTAAACTTTCGGTCAACGAATAGTTAACAATTGACAAAATTTTTAACAAGTAATTTATGTTTTAACTAAGACATAACGAACAGGTACAATTTGATCTATTGATAGCCAACACTTATACAAGTGGTTCTGAATTTGCTATTCTGCACATTCTTTTCAAGTAAACTAGATAATACTTCTTCTATCGGATAAAACACAAACTTACATGCGGAGGAGCATAAACCACAAGCGGACTGCGAACTTCAGGAGGTAAGTCACCAAATTTTTGCACAAATGTTTTTTGTAAAAGTACAAGTCGCTTGTAAGTCTTTCTGGTAAAATAAACAGTCCAAATAAAGTATTTCTTAAAATACTAGCCCAATAGAATAAAAAACCGCCACTTAAAGTTAATTTGTTGAATTTTATTAGAGTTTTATTTATTCCAAACATGCGTGTTGGGAAAATTCAGCACTCTATTTCGTGTAAAACAACAGTCATCTGAATATAATATTTTGGCACTAAAGTCAAAATCAAAAGCTTCTTGTTGCTGCAATCACTGATAGAACTCAAGTCGCGGTTCAAAATCAACGTCGGTTAACTGTTAGACTCGTTAAACATGGTAAGGGTACAAAAAATAATGGAGCGTACTATAGAACACATTAACTGCGCGGCGTATTTCTCTACTGCTATTTCGTGTCCGATCTTTTACAATACACAATATCTGCATATACACTAAAGAAAAATAAATATTGAAGTTTTGATTTTATTGAAAAGATTTATTCTTCTTTCGTTGCTAATACATCGGGTGGTCTTTCTCTACCACGGCTTTCGTAGCTAGGAAAAACACCCCCGTTTCTCCAAGTCCTTGCACACACGCCAGAATAAAGTTTATTGAAGGCAATTGTCTATTAGGATATTGCTTAACCTAAAATCTACGTGTAGTGTGGAGGTTATAATTACATTCAGCGTACATTAAAACAGTATCACTGTTCTACATAATAAAGAAAATTTAATTCATATTTTTTTAGTGTAAATGGTGTATTTATTTAATACAATTTACATGCAAGCTTTTGAATTTGAGCTAAGTTCTTTGTCAAGCAGTATAAATTAGATTAACACACCACTTTATAAGTCTAAAATACGCCTGAAGAGGTGCGCACATAGCCGCACGAAACGTAGCCGCTTCTTAGACACTTGAAGGGTTTTGATGCCCCTCTTAATCGAAGAGTTGAAAAAGTAATCCAAGTGTTATATAAATCTAAGGAGGAAGGAAAAAAACAACTTACCGACATTAATTATATTAAAAACAGTAGAGGACCAAGTATTGGCCCTTTCGGTCCTTCACATTTAATTTTGCAAGTATTTGAAGTAATTTAGTTTATAGAAACCACTTGTAATCTGTGCTTTAAATAACAAATTAAAAAACCATCATACATTCCAAATTTTGTACTATCTGCTCTACAAGTTTAGAAACTACTCCAACAGTGCTCTTGGTTTTTCTGTAGTTTTAAAATATTTATTAATCTGGTTATAAATATTTTTTTCCGACACTTCGGATAAGATTGCCAGTAATGATATCGCGCTAATATCACCATCATTGTTCTTTTTTTCTTTATAGGTATAACCTTAGCAATCTTTAAGGCATTTAGTGTCCTAAGTGGCGTTACAATTAAATTTTTATGTTTTTTAACAAAGTATGACGGCACTTCATAACAATCACTCGATTTACAATTTTTCATCGATTTTATAGTATCTCTAACCTGCACTTGCGACATTTTTTAATTATACATAAATTCAAAGGATTAAATACACATTCGGTAGATCGTTTATAATTTTAATAGACAAGTTTGAAAAATAATTATTGAATTCGTTGACATCTATCACTACATTCCATTTTTTACGTTTTAATGTTAATTTTAGCTTGTTTGATACTTTTTCTGTACATTTACCGAAAATGATTTCTTAATAAAGATTTTGATGTTTATGCTTTTTATATAAATCACTAAAGAGAATGAACTTATTCTTCAACCGTATAACGTGCTATCCATCGTAATATTCATTTTTTAGAGTTTAAATTGGTATTCACACATTTTTGGAAAAGGCTTAACAGCTGTATTCATAAAAATTTACAATTGGGTTACAGAGCTCTTCAAACCTATTTTAGCATCAATGTCAAAAAACACTATTCATAAACGCGTTTTAGCTTAATAAACCTTTTGTAACAGTGTTGTAACTTAGCAATATTTAAAATAGGACCTACCCTTCTTTAAACTTATTTTAATTTAAAAATTGTGTATAATCAGTGAAAAAATGTATTTAAAAGTAATTTAATTTGTTTCTGTATTTAATTTAACACGGATGCAATAGATGATATTAATATCCATTAATATTGTAAATAATATAATTGATATAATTCGCGACTTCGACTGAGCTTTCAAGTGAATTTTGTCATCTTGGCGGTGCTACAAATCTTGGTACTTTTTGGCAACACGTCTTCATAGTTTTACTTATTCTAATTCTTTTGTAATCAAATTTATTGTTTGTATTCTCCTAATTTGTTTCTCAAAATGTACCTAAGTTAAATATTATTTACGTCAAGCGATATGTTTTACTGCCCATTGGTCTGTGCCATACGATCGGAAAGAGGATGTTGATTTCTTTTAGGTATAAAATGTAATTAATATAATTCATTGATTTAAATAATCTTTTATTTAGCCATTTAAAAAAATAAGCAGTTTACATTCAAGAAAGATGTATTTTATGCAATACCAAACTTCTTTCCATAGTGCCGTTATTACTGCATCGTCCGTTTTGTTTACATTTACAAATATACTTAATATAATTACTATTACTAATGTTGTTAAACAGTTATTCAAAAATCAAATTGTAATTAATCACACCAGACTTGCAAAATGATCTACCCAACAAACTATGTCAGCCTTTTCTTTTGCTTGTTGGCGTCAGTATTTTTGTTTTCAATTATCCAGACCCTTCCTTGCACACATTTTTGAAATTGATGCTAAAAAAAACTAAATACGTTATTTTGAACACATTCAAATTGATACAAACCTTATCTTCAACAAGCTAATTTCCGCTTCTTGTTTTCTTTTTACTATCTGTCATTATTAATTACTACCATAATTATTACTTGACAGACGTAACTAATAAACGCAAAAAATAGTTCTAATGTTTTGAGGTTACCAACGCGACTACATTAAATTTACTGAAATCTGTATTTTAACTCTATTTTAAGTACCGAGAGTTTACGAACCGTTTATGAATGAATGAAAGTTAAAACGTTCTGTAAGCCTTAAAACACGTTTTAAATAAAACAAGTTTAAAGAGTATTTTTGAATATTTTTATGAATACAGCAGTTATTATAAATCTAAATTTTTATATTATATTTTAATTCGGTCGCTGAGTAATAGCATTTTACATGTAAAATTTTGTCTATGCAATTTCCTCTTCCCCTAATTGTTTTAGAGCCAAAACATAAAAGTTCAAAATTGTTCAAAACAAAAAATGCTATCTGAATGGTATGTTTTTCCGACCAAAATATTACTGTAAGAAAAAAAATGAATGTGTTGAATTAAAATTTCCAAAAACCACATTGTCATGATTTTAAAATAATTGCGTTAGGAACAGCTGTAGAATCTTGACGTTTTCATTAGTACTGAAGGTACAATGTAAATAGTGAATTTAATGAATTTAAACTTACAATTAAAAAAAAATTTTTTTTAGGAAATAATATGTCTTACACCATTAGTGAAAAAGTATTATTCTTGAAGTGGTTTTATAGCGGTAGTAGTGTGCACGACATTCGTAACTTGTTTAGTGGCTCATATCCAAATCGGCCAATACATATCAAACCAAGAGAAATATTGGTCTGTTTTTAAGCCGTGTAAGTCCTGTTTAAAACCCAATTTAAATTTAGTCGAGGAAGAAGAAGTTATTGTACAAGAAGACACTAACGTAGTAAATGTTATTGCGACTGTCGTTGCTAATCCCAGCATTAGCACCAGGCAAATTGAAAGATTTTTGAGACGTACAAGTATACTAGGTTGGTTTTTTGCGAAACAGTAATAGAAATGGCCAATGTTGACAGATATTTTATTAATAACATTTGTTTTTCTGACTAATCCACATTTACCATTAACGGAGAGCATAATAACCAAAACCATCGCTATTGGGATACAGATAGCCCGCGTTTGGTAATCGATAACTATTCCCAATATCCTCAATCAGTTAATGTATCGTTAGGAATCTGCGAATCCCATATTATAAGACTTTTTTTCATCAATGGACACTTAAACGGCGCTAAATATCTAGAACTGCTACAAACTGCGGTTGGGACGGCCATAGACGGTGTAGTGTAGTAGAAAATGTTGTATGGTATCTGTAAAGATATTGTGAAACTCGTAGTGCTAACGACCAGCAACGCACGCTCTTTAGGGCGTTTTAGAAAATAAAAAATAAACTATATAAGCAGACTATATAATCTGCATATCGTTTTATTAGGTTCGAACACAAACAAATCATTCTTAATAGTAATATAACGGTGCGGTCCCTTTTCCAAAAAGTTCAGTTTATGCGTACGCACACACCCAATCACAAGTACAAAGTTTATAATAATTGAGAAGATCAAAGCCAAACATAATCAAAAAATGCGGAAAACAAAAATGCGATTTAGCGTTAACATACTCCTCGTCTTGAAATCAACATTGATTTAAATAACAACACAATAGGTGGTACTAAACTACTAGCTAAAATATAAATAATAAATTAAGTAATTAACGCAACACAAAGTAACATGTTAAAAATGTAACCTAAATAGTAATGTAATTACGTATATAAATTAATTCACAATAGACGCCTTATTACTTGTCACCATCCATAGGAAATGCGCACAGTTTCACAATTGGGCGTTTTAGAATGCTGCCTGATGAAGTGCGTACGGACATTACGCGAATTCTTCCGTCATCACCTGGATGTAATTCAGTTACTCGAGCTAGAGGCCATTGAAATAATTGTGTGTTAGGCTCTGACAGAAGCAGCAAGATCCCGACGTGTAATTGACGTTCAGATGCGGTTTGCCATTTTATACGTTGCTGAATTTCAGGCAAAATTTCCCGCTGCTATTTTTTCCAAAAATTCTGCAAAAGTTGTTGACGTCTTTAAAAAGAATCTAGGCAATTAACTGGTAGATTCTCTAAACGTTCAGCCGGTAATGCTAAGTAATAGTGTCTAAGTAAGAAATAAAAAGGAGTAAGTGTTGGAAAATTATTAGGATCATTTGAAAGCGGTCCCAAAAGACGTGAATTAAGAACGTACTCAATCTGGGTTAATAAAGTGTATAACGCTTCATAATTCAAATTTGAAGATTAAAGAATTTTGAGCAAGTGTCTTTTTGTACTTTTTATATTAATTCTTCACAGCCCACCAAAATGCGACGAATTGGGAGGAATAAAACTCCAATCAATGTTTTCGGCTGACAAACAGTCAGACAATTTTGATTCCGTGGATTTTTATTCAAAATACAAATATAAGTCTTTCAATTCACTCGCATCAGCGATGAAATTGGTAGCATTATCTGAGTGCATTTGTCTAGGCCGTTGCGCAATAAAACACTTAAAAGTCTCGAGAAAAGCTTGACAAGATAAGCTTGTAAGCAGTTTTAAATGAACCGCACGGGTAGTCAAACAAACAATGCTAAATAAACTTTAATAAAATATAAATTGCAGGTATAACAGTCCTTAATGAAAATCGAACCGACGAAATTAACGCCTGTTTCAGAGAAACAAGGCATGTAAGTCAAAATCTAAATAGAGGGCAAATCTCCCATGATATTTGTATTAAATCGTGGATTCGACCGAAAACAAATTATACATTTATGCACGACTTGACAAGTTATACGATCAGCAATCGGTTAAAAATCATTTCTGACAACAGATATAAGCTGATTAGTCCGCAATGCAAATATTTGAAATGGTAATGTAACTGCGTGATTTTTAGGTAGCAGTAGGAGGTGGATTTTATCGTATGCAAAATTAGAATTGCGAATTCGACCTTCTACTTGAATTAAATCTTCTTCGTCAAGACAGAGATTGAGAGTGTTTAAATAACTATTTTTAATACAATTTGCCTTTTCCTTCTGTCAGATATTTAAACAAGACCTTTGGCAAAAATCAACAAGCTTTAGTAACCCTTTAGACAATTCCGATACCTTTAATGGACCCATTTCTCGTTTAGCAAGAAGAGAACGCATGTTGTTGATTATTCTCAGCACAAAAGCAAGCATTCTTTACAACTTAGATAAAGATAAATGATTCAATATTAAACCATTAAAAAAAATGTTATCTTTATTGGAAAATAAACTTACAGGTATAATTTTTGCAGATCGATAAACGGTGTTTGCAAGAATTAAGTTTAACCAAAATGAATGAATAGAATGTGTATCAATCGAAAACCCACGAGAAATCAAGTCTGCAGGATTTTCTTTGCTCGGGTAGTGTTATCAGTGAACAAGATTAGTGTTTTCTTGAATGTACGCCACCCGATTAGCTACAAATGTCTTAAATTTGTTAGGCGTGGAAATGATCTACCCAAGAACTATTTTAGAATCAGACCAAAGATAATAACCAGAAAATTTGCAAGAAAAAACTGTAAAAACTTTATTTACTAATTCAGTAAGTAAGACGGTAGCGGATATCAAGTCTAGGTATAGTAGTTGATTTCAGAGAAGCTACCCGCGCGAGCTTCCGCCTTGTACGCTGCAAAAACGGTACAATATAGATGAAAATTGCACATAAACAATTTATTGAGCACAAAATTTACTACAAAAAAGTCCGCAGGAGTGTATAATTATATCTAATAGTTTAAGAGTTACAAAATTTCAATGTAATGTAAGACATTTTTGTGCAACTTTGCACAATTGTATCTTCTACACCAGTGATGGGGAAACTACGGCCCGCGGGCCAGGTCCGGCCCGCGGAAAGGTTTAATCCGGCCCGTTTAAGAGTGCCGTCGTGAGAATGTTTGAACGCGTTCTTACTTCGATCCGCAAAAAAAACTACCTGCGGCGATATTATATGCTTATAATTTTCTTACCTTTTGCTTTTTTACTATTAAAATAATAAGTGTATGTAATAATATATGTATATGTTTATAGAACACATAAATTTTTTAACGATTAAGCATTATTCTTTGGCCCGCTACGATTGTCTAGTTATTACAAATGGCCCGTCTTAAAAAAAGTTTCCCCACCACTGTTCTACACTATTGAAGATGATTGTACTCTTCTGCCGACTTTTTTATAGTAAATTTTGTCTTCTATAGAAATGTTTATGTGCAACTTTCCTCTATCTTGCACCGTTTTAAGGTAATAATTTATTGGTTATTTTAAGTTATTAAGCAAATCCTTTCAACACAAAAATTGTGGCTCGTGTAATATTACGACACCATCAAAGCTACCCTTAGCCGCAAAAAAAGTCGCGGTGGTCACCAAAAGCAACTCGACCGAAACACTCATGTTCTACTAAACCGATAATTTATTTTCAAATTTTAAAATGCGTAAACGAAATAATTTAATAAACCTGATTGACAAAGTTGTAGTTAGTACTAGATCTTATCTTCTTTAGGAGGGGCAATAAAAACCACTTTAAACTGTTTTTATGGCTACGTTTCGTGCCTCTAGTGTGCACTTCTTCAGGCCACTGAAAATTTATTTACGGTAAGTGAACAACATTACACACGTATATAACAACTAACTGCTTTTGTTAACAGGTACAGCATAAGGACAAAAAAACTTACAAGAAAAGGTTATGAGTGGAGACAGTCCACTGGTCCAACAAGCATACCGTCTAATACTGTTACTTATTCTAGTTAACATAAAATTATTAAGTCAATGAATAAAATTAGAATTTAAATGTATATACAAAGAAAAACGACGTACATTAAAGTTAAACAAACAATATACACTGAATGTAAATTCAAAAATAAATGTAAGTATGATAAGGCTAATAGACAAAAAATGACCATGAAATCGCATTCACCTACAAAACTTATCTTGCAATTTTTGAAATTAAATTATTGTAAATATTGCTTAAATTGTTGGTGTCGTTATTAAAATTAATGTTGTTTTTATATATGTTGATGTATATCATTTACGAAACTAACCTTTTTTTGAAATTATTTTCAACATCTAAAATTGTAGGATTGTTGAAATCGAAGGTATGTCCAGTATTAATGTGATGGACTGCTAATGCTGTGTCTGCTTTTTTTGTTTTGCAATCATAACGATGGTTATTAATCCGATTTTTTACTTTTTGTTTGGTTTGGCCGATATAACATACATTACAATTGGTACAGTCTAGTTTAAATATTACATCGTGCTTTTCTATTGTGTTTGTTTTATCTTTAGTTTTGCTGTATAGTGTATTATAGATGGCGTTATTATTGTATATAGCTATTTTGATGTTATTTGTTTTTAAAATCGGAATGATTCTATTTGTTAAATTTGGGACATTAATTATTTTCATATAAGTGATGTTAGTGGTAGGATTGGTGTTAGGAGTCGTATTAAGATTAGTTATAGGTAGGTTAGTTGGTGGCGGAATCACGATAGTTATGTTAGTATTAGAAAGTATTTTGTTTAATATATTTTTTGGATAGTTGTTCTTCCTTAATATCTTCTTTAAGATGTTAAGGTTAAGTTGTGAAATTGAGAGCTACTCAAATTTATAATTTTATTTTTCATAGCCTTGATGACATTGATTTTTTGGTGATTATTTCTTCATTGTCGCCCAATTTTCTGTTAAAATTTTACTATAACATTTTAGCATTTGTATTCAGAAACTGCAGTCGTTAAATTTAGTTTACTATTCATGTCGTAAACTTAAAACATAAACTAAATGTTAAGGACAGGCTTTCGGCGAATATCTTAAAGTGCGTTTTAATCAGTTTTTTTCTCAAATAAGTACCTATTAAACTGTGATAAACAATTCCTTATTGCATCATCGTCTTGTTATTTTATGTAAATTTTAAAAATACTGCTATTTTTACTTGTGCATGTCCTTTCGTATAAAATTAAGTCAAATCTAATCAAATTGTAAAATCGTATTCGCCATGATATGCAGAAATAATAAATTAATATCAAATAGTCTAAAGGTGTATTGTGATCTTTTTGCTATTTAGCAAACGGATGTAGAGTAGTTATTGCTTAAAACTTTATTTTCATAAGCTTCCATTCATTTTAATTTTTTAGTAATAAGTGTAAGTTAACTTGCAAAAAATCTAAATTTCTATATGTTTATCTAATTTAGAATACGAATCAAATGTTACCAATTGCAATAGAAAGTACATAAAACATGGTGGCACATTTATTATTTTAACATTTAATATACTTATGTTTTGTGTTAAATATAAATATTACAACTTTCGTTAAAGTCTTTATTTTAGTTAATTATGATAAAATAACAATTATATAAAATGATTTATAAATTAAAAAAACAATAAATGGTAGATAAATACACAAAAAAACATTATTTATTTTTTGTGTGTTATTTTTAAATTACATTAAATTTTGTTTACTTAGTTGAATATTTTGTGCGTTTTTATTTGTCAATAGTGTTGTAAAATATGTTTTTAATATGATTTTTAGGTAATATAACTTATTGTATGTTTATTAACGATAAAATTTAAAAACAAAATCATCTAAGGCTGTATAGCTGCGGTCGCGTTTGTTTCAAAGGTACGTATATATTAAAAAATGTTTTCAAATTAAATGTTTCAGTTTATGTAAACTTTATTTGCAAACGCAAACATAACAAGTAAATATAAACATATTTTAGAAAAAATTAATTAAAAGTAATAAAAACAAATCAAAACACCTAATTTGCAATACTACTAATTTTAATTTCTTGCAGGCTTTTTAACAAATACAACAGGAATAGTATTTTATTGGATTTTTGCTTGTGCATTGTTATCAAAGAGTCATAATTATAAGGATTTTTTATTGGCTGTTAAGAAACTTTACAATGATTAGTAAAACTTATATGACAGTTTAAGAAATAAAATCGATGAAATAACAAAATTATTTAATTTGCAATAACAAAACGTCCAAATTAAATGAGTTTTTACTAACATCAATCAGTATTTTTAAACTGCATACAAATTCAAAAGCTTTTTAGTATTTAACGATACTTTTTCTAAACATAGATATGTGTACGTTATTATTTATATTTCTGATAATGCAGTTGTCTAAAGTGGTATTAACTACCTATAATTTAACCACAGTAAAGAAAGGCAACGGCATGGTATCGAAGCGAGTGACGTGGATAAAACAATTAATAGAATGATGTGTCTATCATAATCAGTAAAAAAAGCAACAGAACAAGAAAAAGACTGCAAGTGCTCGTTTTTACCCCACAACACTAAAACAAAACAAATAAAACACAACTAAACTAACAAGAAGTTAAGTAATTCTAACATCGACGTCTAAGAAAAAAAAAGAAATGTAGAAGCAAACAACTATTTGGAGGTAAATGCAATATCACAGTAATTAACAAAATTCAATTACAGGTATACTAAAACGTCGGTTTACGTAAACTTTACAATTAACAATTACAGCAGCAAAATTTATAATATTAAAAATTAGTTGATTATATAAAACTTGTATAAGTTGAAAAGAATACCTTAACAACTAATCAAGCTTTGAGCTTAAATAATCTAAAGAATGAATAAGGCATAAACTGTTTGTGGTAAGAATCGTGTATCTATACACTAAATTTTATTAAGAAATTAAAAGTACACTTACGGTTTAACCTGTTGCTAGTACTAATAACGGTATAAACATCCTTAAAAACTAAAAAGTAAGTAATAAGTATATCACCGTGGTATCACAAACAACTTGTTAGGTCGGTTACATTCGTTTCCATAAACATTTGTTTCTAATTTACTTGAGATATTTCACAATCAAAGAAACTAAGAATTCAACTTACAAATTCAATAGGTAATAGTAAACAATCAAGTTTAGCAGATAGTAGTAAATGAATTCTTTAAACTAATAGGTAGTAGTACATTTTCAAATATAAATGTGCATCATACCTCAGCGATTTTTCTCACAAGCATCGATTGTAACTGGACGAAAGAGAGATATAAATCCAATACTACAAATTGAGTTTAAAACGAGCAAAATATATACAAGGCAATAAACTATAAAAGTTTTTTTTAACATTACTAATAAAAGGTTACATAAAGCCGTGCTTACACTCAAAAAATAAAAATTAAACTTAGTAAGCATTCAAAAGGGTAACCCAACCATGAAAATGTTTTTTCAAAATCAATAAGATTCAAAAACATTATTTATTTATTATAGTTGTTAGATGAATACTAAAAAATACTATAACAAATAAAAAACGTTAAAAATAACATTATTTGAAAAATAGATTATTGAGCGCCCGCTACGGTTTCAGTTAGCAAACACAAACATAAGACATCAAAAATACTTATTATATTATGTATTATATTTTATTTCCGTACAGGTCAAACCCATTAACGTACAGGATAATGAATTATAAGAACATAATTTAGAAGACAAATATTCCATGCATCATAAATTATAAAATGGGAAAACGAAATCAATGAGTATTGCATTACTTTTATCTATAGCGTAAAAAGAGTGATTTATAGATTACATATTTTAGGTTATATTCGTAAACGTTGACGTTTAGTAGTTACTTTCTTGTATTGAAATATAAAATATATTTTAGAAGTTTAAGGTAATTAGAACAAATAAAGACTTCTAATTTGCAACCTAGCTACTTGTTTTCTTGCAGGGGGTTTTTTTTTGATGGGAAGGAAATGTTAATAGTAATTTATCGGACTTTTGCTTTTGCAGTCTTATAAAACAGATTCAGTATTCCAATTCTTGAAATAAAATTACTCATTTTATAATAACATGCTCTAATTAACTTAAAGAAGTTAGTAAAGTTAGAAAATCAGTTTTTTTAACTGCATGACAATTCAGAAGTAACCAATTATCTTTTAGTGTTTATCGATAGTTGCAAGATACCAAAATGTTTTTTTCGCATATGCCTAATATCTGTTTGTTATTATTTATCCTTATATTAATGCAGTTTTCATAAGTATTTATGTATACTTTTACCACATATTATATTTTAATCTTATAAAAATAATTATTTATTATTATTATTGTCGCTACCTTGTTAAACATTTAATCACAAACACTTTGGACTTCAGTTATAATAAATAACACAAGATAAACATAGATACAATCAATTGTTTAAGACTAATGCAAACCACTGGTTTATACATTAAAAAAATTTGATTTTTAGATGTACTTATAAGCAAAAGCACTTAATCACTTGTTTCCTTTTACAATGTGTTTTGTTAACAATTAATTTCTCATATTTAAACTAATTTTGCAGTAAAGATTATTGCAGCAAATTAGATCCATTAGGATAATTAACTATCTTGCATTTTCTAAAAGGAAATTCATTCAATTTTTTAGCTGCAGTTCTTATTACCTTCTTAGTTCGTAAACCTTCGTTCCTAAGAATAACACCTATTAATTACAAATTATTTTTAAAGATTTACAAATTCACTTTATGTGCTTTGTAAGTCACATCCACATGTTATTCGGTTGAAGCTTCTAGGAAAAACTATTACATATCAACATTTGTCGGAACTTGACGACATTGTTAACGATTCAGGCTTCGACATGAATAGGTTTCTTTTATTTACAGGCTGCAAAATCAAAATCTTGTCATTGAATTATTAGTACTTATTAAACAAATGCAGCTCATTCATATTAGATTAAGCTTGAAATTAATGTATTCAAAAAAATTCAAATACTAAATGATTTGAAGTTAACTAAAATTACATGTATTTAAAACAAGTAAATTATACTCACCATTTCTTTAACTAGAGATGAGTAAAAAACAAGAATTAAATAATAATAACAGATAACTAATAGTATAAACGCTGTTAAGTGACATAAAATAAATACAAGTTTTGACGTAATTTTTTAATTGTCATTTTAGGTATTACCAATACAAACTTTTTTTTCGTAAAATTCTGTTTAACTTTGATTACTAATTAAATATAAAGTCGTAGAGAAAGTATAGTGTATAATTCGTAAGGAATGTGTATTGCCAACTCGTTAGAATTGCCAACCTCGCCTTCGGCTCGGTTGCAAATTTTCATACTCGTTGGCAATGACAACCATTCCTTACTCATAATACAATATACTGTTTTAGTTCCGTAACCTAAGGTTTTAAAAATTTATCGTTTTGTGTTGTTATCGTTTATGTTTTTTAAGTGTTGGTTTTAAATGTAGTTTATTTAGTACGAATAAACTGGTTTTTGTATGTTTAAGACATATCTAACTTCATTCCTTTTAATTTTTTTATTTTTTTTAGATCTATATCCACCTAAAGTGATTGACGTTGAGCTGTGTGCCAAACGTTATTTATAAATAGCAAAACATAGTTAGGTAACGCTTCAAACTTATTTTTTTAATTAAAAATGATTTTGTAGTTAAACATTTCCGCATACGGCGACTTAAGTCATTTAAGTGTGTTATCAATTTTGATCATCTGCGCGAACACTCTGATCTTATTGTAATCTAATATTTGTTAATTTGTCTTCTTGTTCTACATTTTTTTATGCGCTAAACAGTATTTCTAATAATAAATAGTATTTTAAATTACATCAATTGTAAGATATTTTTGTAGAATGTTTACTTTTTTAGACAATCTTAAAGTATGTTAATGCATTATTAAAACTATAAAAATTAATTGGTCGTTAAAAACTGATTATTATTTAGACATAAAAAACCAATAATTTTATAAATTGACTGCTTTTAAATATTCAGCATTTCTAAATGTTTACCATACAAATTGTGAAGTTGTCCTTTTAATTCAAAAACTAATTTAAAGTTAAATGTCACGCAAAACAATACAACATACTACATAACTCAAATGCATTTTACATTGTGAAATGATTCATTAAACATTTTTTTTCTAAATGAATCAGAAATCTATGTGTTTAATAATGTTTATTTCAAAGCATGTAATAAATAATATTTCTAATTAATTAATTTTAAAATTAATTTTTTTAAACAGAAAATTGGTTATTACAACGAACAGAATAGAATGCAGTTTTCGAACAATAAAAATAACTCAACTAAATATAAATAGTACCTAGTGCATGTTTTGAACGTTTGCCCAGTTTCGTTAATTTGAAAATGCAGTTTATTCAAAAATAACAGTTATTACTCAAGCATTACTGTTATTTATACGACTATTATTGTATATTTATAAATTGCATTTTTAATAATTTTATGTGTATGTTATTATTATCACAGTGAAAACAGATTGCAGGAATATATTTTCCACCAAACACACATTTTAAAAATATGTATAGACCATTACAACAACAAAAAAGTTTTAACTTATACTATTTTATTGCATTTCAGATAGAAATTAAAATATTTACTTCAAATTAAAATACAGAAAGTTGAAAAAAGTAATAAGTAGTATACCAACCTAAACTATGCATAACCACTTAAATAAACGAATCAAAACACGTACTGTCAGAGTTATTATTTTTGTTTGTCTATTAAACATCGAAAATAGAAATATGAAAAGTGGTATAATTTATATTGCGATTGTAAAATATAGAAGTCAACAAAACTATTATTCTGGCTTACTTTTACGAAAAAGTACATTGTAGAAATGAAGTCGATATGTATACCTACTGTTTGTTATAATGTTTTTTCAGCCAAAACGCTAAAACCCTTCAGTTTGTTCCGGGCTCTGAAACTGTCCACTGGCGTGTGACTAAAGCTCAGCTTGTGTAATAACAATACGAGAAATATCTAGAATGGAAAATTGTGTTGCAAATGGAACCCGTAGAAACCTGCATTATACCTTTTAGATTTATGAAAATGTACATATTTCTTAGTTTAAGAGGTGGGTTGCTTTTTTGAAGCGTTAAAATGATAATTATAAGCCAAAAAAGTCAAAAGGCTTGTCAATGAAAAATGTCATAGAGTTTTTAAATTTTGCACTAAACGATACTTATTTGTTAATAAAACTAGTTTTAATATTTGGTTTCAGTACGGCAAATTTGCGAAAAGTTGGCCAAAATCAACAGCTGTATTCATAAAAATATTGAAAAGTACTGTTTAAGCTTGTTTTAGTTAAAACCTATTTTCAGGCTTACAGAACGTTTTAACTTTCGTTCATTTATAAACAGTTCTTAAACCCTCGGTACTCAAAATAGAGTTAAAATACCGATTTCTGTAAATTTAATGTAGTTGCGTTGCTAACGTCGAAACAGTACTATTTTTTGCATTTATTAGTTACGTCTGTCAAGTAATAATTATCAGCTATAATACCCCTAGAGCATTGATAATACCGAGATAATATTGTCATAGAGAATGTTGAAAGCGTATTTCTTGGTAATAGCACGAGGTCGAAGGCCGAAGAAACACGGTTGAAACATTCTCTACGACAAAATTTTGAGTATTTATCAATGCTCGAGGTATATTCAGTAAGATAATTTTTCACTACTTTCCAAATGTTTTAATCAATTAATACAAATTAATTATGATTTATGGTGTATTAAAACATTAGTAGTAGAAATTGTATTAAGTAAATTTGTATGTAAAAAAAAAAATAACGGACGATGCAGTAATAACGGCACTATGGAGAGAAGTTTGGTATTGCATAAAATACATCTTATATTTTTTTTTACATTTACAAGTTTACTTAATATAATTACTACAACTAATGTTGTTAAACAATTATTCAAAAATCGAATTGTAATTAATCACACCAGACATGCAAAATGATCTACCCAACAAACTATGTCAGCATTTTCTTTTGCTTGTTGGCGTCAGTATTTTTGTTTTCAATTATCCTTACCCTTACACCTATTCTTGAAATTGATGCTAAAAAAACTAAATAAGTTATTTTGAACACATTCAAATTGATATAAACCTTATCTTCTACAAGCTAATTTCCACTTTTACTATCTGTCATTATTAATTACTACCATAATTATTACTTGACAGACGTAACTAATAAACGCAAAAAATAGTTCTAATATTTCCACGTTACCAACGCGACTACATTAAATTTACTGAAATCGCTGTTTTAACTCTATTTTTAGTACCGAGAGTTTACGAATCGTTTATGAATGAACGAAAGTTAAAACCTTCTTTAAGCCTTAAAACAGGTTTTAAATAAAACAAGTTTAAATACTATTTTTGAATATTTGTATGAATATAGCTGTTAACGTATAAGTAACTTTTCTGTATTTATTAGGTATGCAATATCTAACAAAATACTATTACCTCTACATTTTATTGGACATTCAGCGACTTTTGCGGCATTGCCGGGCAAAACATTTTACGAAACCTTTTAATATAATATTTTGGCTATTATAAAGTGCAACAAAAATTACAGCAATCAAGTGTCTTTTTGAGAAAACAATTGAATTATAGTTGTACGTTGCTTGATAATAATAAAATAATCGAATTATGTATCTCGATATTTATTTTCTTAATTTTTCCTTGAGGATAGATGTGAGGATTTATACAGACATCTTAAAGAAATAACTAGTTCGAGTAAATCATTGTCAGCCGTGAAACACAAGTTATCACACTGTTTTGCAGACTTTAAAGTAAAATGAAAGGCAGCAGCATAGAAAAGGAAAGGTTTTTCACAAAACAAAATTTTGTTCTAGAAAAACATTACTACTCCATTGTACGTAATTCGTATTTCATTAACTAAAACTGGCCGTCTTTCACTAGAATGTAAAAAACAACAGTAACCGTTTGAAACGCCGAAAAACAGAATCACTAAGATCGACAACGAGTTCTTCTGTATTAGTATATGCCACTAAGTTTTGGCAGCACCAAGGATTTAAATACATTCCGAAGATTTTTGGAAAATGTAGAAAATTCGTCGACAATTGCCGGGATAGATACACAAGTTATTGAAAGGCTCAAAATAATACTGCAAAGCATATGTATTTACTATAGCATAATAAACCTAGAGATGTTTAAAAATATGCTACAATAACAGCCAGACTGTTTCTGCAAAAATATTCATAGTACAATATGCCTAATGTACTACTGTACATAGCATATTAATTTATGGCCTTGAAATAAATGCATCGGCAATATGGTCAATTAGATAACTTTCAGAAAAAGCGCACGAAGCATTAAAGAGATCGGGAAAGATTCTTTTCTTGAAGAAAGTGTTCAAGAGCAGAAGCATTTGACGTTTTTAACAGACTTCACAAAAGCATTTAGTGCACAGTGTTAAACCTGTTCCACCAGAAGTGTTAAACACAAACAAATCAGACGAAGGTGCATCTAGTGATTTTAGTGTCTGCATTAAGGATGAATTCTTTGAATAAAATAATCTGTAAATTTAAACTTAAATATTTTTTCGTGAACGTCCAAATTTATCGTATGTTATAAAACTATAATATATGCCTATATAAATTGTTATTTATGTACTATTTATCACAAATGTAGTTAGCCACTAATAAGTTTATTTTTCTGCTATTTTTTGTATAAAATAAAAAATGATATTACATATCCTTTTCGATATTGATATACAAGTCAAACTAATTTTCACAATAAATGTGTAATCGGTAACCTCAAATCCTTCGATATACTAAATTTCATCAACAACTGATCTCTTTTTCATATTGTGGGCCACATATTAGATCCGTCATTTTGTTTATAGTAAATATGACATTAGATTTGTATTCAGGAACCTCGATTACCTTTGTACACAATTATTTCTTCAAATCTAAGTTTGTTTGACATTTTGGCTAACTTTTCGTGAATTTTCCTTACTGTGCGACGTACACAATTATGTGCATTATAAACGAAAGACAATGAAGATACCGGATCTATATTGATCTTGCCTCTTCATAATATTGACATGGTGGATCAACTAGTGTTGCTGAAGGATATGTAAAGTGTTACAAACAAAATAAAAATATCAAAAAGTATTTTGAATAGTACAGAATCAGCATAGTCGACGACTTTCCCGCAAATGCAATACAACAAAAGCTTGAACAAACTGCAGCTGTAGCCGAGCTTATAACTCCATGAATTACTGAGCAGAAGTTATTTCTATTACCTGATCTTGATCCTGATTTCTAATATAATAGTATATATTGCATAATGAGTGAGAACTAACGAGTCCTAAAATTTACAGCCGAGGCTGGTAATTCATACGAGTTGGCAATACACATTCCCTAGGAATTATACACTATAGTTTTTGACGATTATATGTTTAATTATTAATCAAAATTACATAAAACCTTTTATCAAAACAAATAAGGAGGAAAATAAATAAGTTAAATTTAAAATTTGTATTGATAGTACCTGTAATAATACCTAAAGATAAAAAATTATATATCAAAACCTTGTATTTATTTTATGTCAATTTGTCAGAGTTTATTCTACAAGTTAAAAGTGTAACTATTACTTGAAACTTAGCTATTCCCTTCTAATTAAAAAAAACGTATAAAGTATAATTTACGTACTTTAAATACATGCAATTTTAGTTATCCTAAAACCATTTTGTTGGAAATGACAATGCTATAACTCATCGCCATGTAGTTCATTAATAAACAAATCCAAAATTAATTCTTTATAAGTATTTGCATTAATATTTTTATAAAATAAAAAATAAGACCAAGACATTGCCAACCGCACTCTCATTTTCTGCGGATGAAGTGATCTTTCTATAAAAAAATATGAGGATTTTTTCTTAATCATACTGCTATTCTGAAAATTCACATATCTACTAAGAAGAAACCATACTTCATCACTAAAGAAAGTTACGTCTAACACGTCATTTAGTGTCACAGTCATCTTGTATGTTTGCAAGATTATCTTGCAAGCTTTCTGACATGTAGCCAGCGATAGATTTGTTTGATGACACAATTGTCGTATATATCATTTTGGGTTCACTTCCATTCTCTAGCAATTACTTTAACAAGTTTTTTTGGTAAAACAGTCTGCCAGCCGGTAGATTTTTTTTTGAAATGCTACCCGTACTACGAAGCCTTTGAACTATACGATGAACATGTGCAAAAGAATCATATAGAAATGCTTTATTGGGAAATTGCTCGTGAAACTGTTTGTAGCAATTTTGGTATGAATAATCCCTGTTCCTTGTTCATTGTGGATTTTCGAACGAAAATGAACTGCAATAATAAATATGTTGTGTTGTTCGGTACAAACAATTTCCAATAATCTAAAAATGTGTTTTGTATTATTCGTTAAGTAAATCATTTTTAACTTACATAATGCTGCAAAGTCTAAAAATGGAAATAAAAAAAGCCTTCAAATACTAACAAGATGTTTTCGAAATTGAAATATAAGCAAGCACACCACTGAACCTTAACTAAATTGTCTTATTAAAAAATCCACCAATACTGAATCAACGCTGTGAAATCAAAGAAAACACTTGTCAATCATTTTTAAACACAGTGCATATTTAGTGTATTGGAAATTGTCGAAAATGTTGCATGAAGAATATAAAAATTTTATGAAATCATTTTTATTGTAATTTTACTGAATAAAGCTTCTGGAAAACAACAATATTTTAAAAGCTGAATTTTCTAGATAATTTTGAAAAAGCACTAAATATAGTTTGTAGACTATTTCTTACACAAAAATTATTTTACAAAAAAAGTAACAATTTACAACTTGTTATAACATTTACATAATACAGTTTTTAAATTCAATGTTTTTTTTCTAAAGTTGATGATAAAGTCATCGTCGTACTTTCGCTTATTGTCTAAATTGTAACATCTTTCTTAAGGTTAACATTTTCAATTCTCATCTGTTTTACATTTTCTTTGTAATATTCTTTGTCTAACTGAAGGTACGGTTTAATAGAGCTTGAACTTGTATGTTCTAATATTCTGATGAATTCTTGTTTTCTTACACACTATTTAGCTAAAACTTCACTGCAGTTAATCTCAGCGAATGGTCTGTGATTTTTTTGATACGTTATTAAGTTTGAATTGTATTGTCATTATTTGTGTCTATTTACGTAGTTCGTTCCTGCTCACTGGAGTATCTTTATACCAGTTGTTCTTACACTGCTTGTATTTATTTGCGGTTAAGAAAAATTGATTAGATTTACAATATTTTTGCTTTTCTATGCATCTGCAAAGGAGTAGAACTAGGCAACGGTGTGGCGTTGATTCGTTCTTAGCCAACCATAAAAATGTCGATACATTTTTTACTACCACTTTTAACCATTTTTTTAAATATTAAGTTTATTCAATTTGATTAGTTCTAATACCAACATTATTAGTTTTTTCCTTGAATTAACATAACATAACATTTTACTGCTTGTTCACATTTTCACAAATATGACAGATAGAAAAGATCACATCACATCTAGATATACCACAATTCAACAAACAAAAAAGTAAAGATTTTTATCAACGATATAACTTTATTCAAAGTAATAAGAAAACTTAATAAGATTACAATTACATAATTAATTAATAGTATATCGAAATTTAAACGTTTAATTAATCAGACACTTTTCTTTTTCATTTGATGTTTTTATGCACAAACTAATAAATAGTAGTCGGCCTTTATGTTTGTATTCGAGATTCCTTGGTACCTCTGTTCCATTTTTTTTAAGTCCTCGTGAAACTTCTCTTTTTGTTTTTCGCTCATTTGCCAAAGATGGTAAAAAAATTTGAGATGAGCATGCAAAAGGTGAATTTTGATGCTCATATTACATCTTAAATTATGAAGCTTTTTTGGCATATTCTTAACAGTTTAATCTAGTGATTTCTGAAAAAATTATTAATTACACTTTTAAAACTACCTAGGCTTTTCTTTTAACAGCAATCATGGTATTTTTAAATTGACTGTCTAAAACCAATTTTGCATCAGATAAACCGGGAAATTTACTGCAGATATACTGAAAGCAGGTTTTATGTTTATTCAGGGGTTTTACAAATTGCTTCATTATACTTAAGTTGATATGCAATGGAGGTAAAAGTATTTTATTTGTCTTTACTAAACTTTAATTTACAATGTTTTCTGATTTCTTTGGTTTTACCATTCCATTTACAGATGTACCTACTCTGCTGGGCCAACAATATACATAACACTATTAAAACGTACAAAATCATTAAATTTGGGTTCAGTAAATTTCTGCGGCATTAAAGTATTTTTCAGTTGATAACATTTTTTTTTGTAATTTCGTGAGCATCTGCTTTACTGGAAGAAGACGTAAACTCTATCACTTTTGGTAGAAACTTTACAAGCAAATCAGTCCATGCAGAACCAGACTTATTTATGGTAGATCAGGATATTTGATTTATTTTTTATTCTTTAAATTGTAACCTTTACCAACGCATATACAAAAATAACATTTAGCATAGCGTCCTGGCCAGCGCCACACTATAAAAATAGCAAACATATTATCATATATTCAATAATTTTTTTTCTGTATAAATTCGTATATTTAATGAACATGTCAACGTTATATTTTTATGATAGTATTTTATAAACAGCATACGCGACTGATATATAATATTTTATTATTACAAATGATTGCTGTCTTTTGGCATTAGTAATTTTAGACTGGAATCAAAAACTCAAGCATTTTTAGATAACAAAAACTAACAGTACATTTCGTTTTATCTAAGAATTTTTTAACAAAGTTATGGTGAGATGATAAATTTTTAACTCTATATTTTTGACTAGTCAAATTAGAAAGTGAAATTCGTATATTGAAAATGCAATAATAAAACGATGTTTCTGAGCAGGATGAGTAGATGCGATAAATAGAATGGTTTAAATGTTTGTCAGTTGTACATGTCAAAACAACGTTAAAAATGACACTAATAAAAACGACATTGTCGATTATCTGTTTGTTTTGATTATTGTAACTATAAGTATATAACTTTTGTTTTAGAAATCTATTTTTTTTAAATTTTGTCGTTTTTTTCTAAACCCAGATGTTCACCATTTGATTATTCTTCAACTATTGCTTTTCGACAACAATTTTTTTATTTTTTACAATTTAATTTATAACATTTTCTATTAGCTGTATACCTTTTAATTTATCGCTAATATTTAAAATTACAAAGTCCATATATTGCGCCAATATCTAGGACGAGTATAACTTTACGACCGTACGCTTCAGTACATACGAACAGATTTTTAATATATATTTTAGTACATTCGAAATCAGCAAAAAAATAAAGTTTGTGTTATTTGTGCATCAGAAATCATATATTCAACTGTAACTTTAAACGTTTGGAATAGAGTAAAATACATTATAAAGCTGATTTTACAGTAGGATTTTTTTAAATTGTCGTTTTAATTATCTTTTATTGTTAATAAAACTTGATAATAATTTAACAATTTAAACTTAATAATTGGTTTTTTGTATAATTTTCTAAGGCTCTTTTTAATTAATAAACTGTAAGAACAGTCGCAAAATTTTGTAAATAAGAATTTAACTGCAAAACAAAATACTTGTTCTATTTGAAAAATAATACTCTTGAATATTTGTAAAATGTTAGTTAAGTGTACGAAATGATAGTAATATAAATCAAATCTTGTTTTTTTAAACAGAACAGTAACTTGAGAATTTGTTTTAATTCACATTTTATTTGATTGTATTGCTACCCTTACAAATACATTTTTTAGTTGGAGGCAGAAAGACGGCATTATTTTCACGACGTAATTGAGCTAACATCAATATCGAATATTTACGAATAAAATACAAGTCCGCGCCCAAAGTCAACATGGACGCGATAATTGATTGGCATTTTTGTGTTAATTTGTTTGGTATATAATAAAATAACTTTTAATTTTGATCAAAAAAAACAAGTTTAGACAATGTCGTGCAAAGAAGTAACGTTAGTGTTACTAATTTATTACCCCAGGTAACAAATGTCTACAATGCCAATCACAAAACTTTTACTCAAAATAACTTAAGTAACTATAAATTAAAAAATTAAAAATATGTAATACCTTGTTCTAGGTTCTCAAAAAAATTAAAACATTTTAAATAACAAACTTATCAACTTATGTCATATATTTTAGGGGTGGTCTGTTGATAATCAAATATTTAATTTGTTATTGTACTCTAAGTGGTGCCAAACTTAACTAGTGACATAATGTTTGTGTTAAAGTGTGCCGTACCTATGTTACAACTTGACTACGTTGATTTGAAAGAATAGTAACTTTTTATAATATGTATAAAGCAGTTATAATTTAGGAAACTTCAGATTATTGACTAGTTGGCAAAGGTATAACACAGTGATATAATAATAATAGTCTTTATTTGTCATAAAAATTTTACCAAAGAATTCGTATTTTAAACTAAACACAACACTATCCTACTACATAAAACAAAAAAAAAACCTAAACCCTCTACCGCTAATCACTTTTCTATATACAAATACTCTTCCATCCATCCCACACCTTCTCCTCCTTCTCCCAAAATCTCCAACCTTCCTCTCTCCTCTTTTCTTAGTTCTATGCATTCCTTCAACATGTGCTCTATATTTTCCCACCCCTCCCCACATAGTCCGCATCTTCTATTTTTATCTTCCTTCGAGTACTTGCTCTTCTTTCCCGCATCTAAACCTTGCTACTATTCTTTTTAATTTCAAACTTTTTTTGCCCTTGGAATATATATATATATATATATATATATATATATATATATGCATTTAGTACTCATACACCTCCGAATGCTATATAAATAGATCGATTTCGCCTCCGTTTTTACGTGTTTGCCTCCGTTTTCGGAGCCGAAAGCGTTTTTCTTATTTTTCATCTGTATTATCTTTCTTGACACACTCTCTATCGTTTGACGATTTTTTTGCCGGAGGTGAAAACGATCTAAATATCCATACAAAAATACAATATAGTTCTACTACTTATTCACTAGAGGCGCTGCTGTTTTTTATTCATGATGTATTTAGTTCCAAACCACCTCCGTATGCTACTAGTACGTATTTGCCTCATCATATTGGCAGCACCGCTAGAGGCAAAAACGATACAAAGATGTATGTACATGACGTTTATGGATATAATTACTTTTCTGAATTTAGTCGTATCTACATACTTCGTATTTTCTCCCAGTCAATTTTTGTTTAATTTGCTTATATTACAGATTAGTAAGGTAAGTATAATATATATATGCAGTAATATAAAACAAGTCATTATACATACATACAGTATATCTCCAGATCAAATTACAAGAGGATAAATCATTTAATTTAAGAAAGGATTTTTTTTGTATGAAGCATTAAAGAAGAACTAAAAAGCAGATAAAAATTGAGTGTTAATACATATTATAAACAAAAGTCTTCACTTTCTGTTGGTTTATAAGCTCACACACCCAAGCATTTTTAGAGCTCAGTTCTTTTTAATATGCTGTTTAAAGTGTGACGGTACCAATTTTTTCTGTTTTTCTGTCCTAACTATTCGGCTTCTTTTCTATTATTGCAACATTTTTAGAACTTGATAAACTGCAACTTTTTTCTCCTGCACAGTCGTTTGTAGTCGAAGGTTTGTTTTTTTGTACGGGTACAGTGGTGAGTTCGGTAAAATGCCCTCTTCATCAGAATTAATATTAATGAAGTTAATGCCTTGTTTTTGTATTCAATTTGGCCCCCTTTGTCAAATAACGTTAACAATGTTGCAACCTTAACCGTTTAGTACGCTTTTGACTTATTTCGTAAAATTCATAGTGAGTTTTTACTGTGTGGTCCATGTATTTGGCAAATTGGGCACTTTGATTTTTACTAGCTGCATCAGAGTTGTAAATAATCAAGTATTTGTTTTTTGCGGCATCATTTCACTTCTTAATTCAAGTAACAAGTCTATAAATTCTTGTACATTTGGCAGAACAAGGAGTTATAAGTCTAAAAAGGCATCTACTTATGAAGCTTGTAGTGGACGACTAAAATAAAATGCTGATAGCGTGATTTTAAATGTAAACAGCAATGCGGTAGGGATTTACCACTCTGTCGTTTGTAAATTTGTAGGTAGTAAAAAACAATTTTTTAAATGTATTTTCTTTAAATGCATTTTCCAATATTTATAGTTAAAAACAAACCTTATTATGAATTTTACCTTGTTATAATTTTTTCATTTTTTAAAATATAACATTAAAAAAGAACATAAAAAATAACTGCTGCACGACACAGATAATGTTAGTTATGTTTTGGCCAATTAATCAAGCTTTAATTTAAAAAAAATAAAAATAAAAACGACACTAGAATTATTTTAACATTAGCTACAATAAGAGAAAAAAATATTGGAAATTTTTACAAATCGTGAGAACAAAGCTATAACTAAATGAGCCACGTGAGAGAACTACCTTAATTCTCTTTTTAGGTATGAGGATTGTGTTTTTAGTTTGGAGTAGTAATTTTACAAAAATGCACTGTCCAAAAAACAAGAAAAAATGCAAAATGCATTTTTTCCGTTCTTTTGTAATAATGCTTAATTGGTTGGTCTATCCGCTTAGAAAAGGCTATTTTATCTGCAATATTGTTTGCTTCTAAAGAAAAATTTTTGAACAGCAGATTATTCACTAAAGTTGGTTCTAAGCGCAGCTTTTCTGGATGAAAGGTCGGATCTTCATCGGAGTTGTGGCTGCAGTGAAACGGATCTATCGATTCATAGCCGGTAGAGCCTAGAGAAAATAAAAAAAGGAAACAAATCGTCAAACACATTATTATTAATTATTAAGTACGCAACCTCAGCTTTTTCAAATTTTTTTAGCATTTTGCTTTCGTTGATTACATTTGATCGCCAATTTTAGAAGTATTTTTGTACTTAAACAAAAATAGTACGATATAAAATCTTAAGCTTTCGCGGTTGTTATGTTTATGATTATAAGCGACTTTCTGCTTAGACCGCGTCGTAGTTAAACACCCAAACTTAGGCTTGTTTCTAGTCTTTTCTTGACAGCCAAAACAAGAAGTAGAACTTGGCTTTTGCAGTATTGTCGTTCGTGAACCCAAACAAACTGACGTTTCGCAAGACATTGCAGCTTGCATCTTCAGAGTGGTAAATGTCACTGAAAGAAAAAGTGTAAATGACGATATTTATACTAATCTTTCCGTTACCGCTTGACTGATATCGTTATTACTTGGAGTAAGTGTTTGTGTCCTTTCCAAGAAGGTTGATCTTTGTTTTAGAGGATATAATACTGGTAGCCAAGATTTGTTGAATCTTAAACCGTCTTCTGGATTCATATTACATGGATGTTTTTCTATTTCCACAGCTTCGCGAATTAGTCTGGGAAAGTAGAAAGGAGTTCTAGCCAACACTTTAGTATGGTCAAAATTTAGCGTGTGTTCTTGGTTCCTCATGTGTTCTGCTACTGCTGATTTAGTAACTCTGCGGTGTTTGAAGTCAGTTATATGTTCTTGTACTCTAACTTCAATAGAGCGTACCGTCTGTCCTATATTACTTGATTCACAGGAACAACGAATTTTGTAAACTCCGGCATGTTTTAGAGCCCCTCGTTTGTTTTAACAAATGTAAACCAGGTGTTCAGGGTATCCTTAGTCGTAAAGATAGTTTTAATATTGTTTTTTTTAACACCCTGTTTGTTTTGTCTGTCAAACCCATGCAGTAAGGTAAATAAGCAGTGCTAGTAGGAGGTGATAAGTCTGTTTGACTTTTAGATTTATTGCTCTTTTCTATGCGTTTTGGATGTCTTTCAACCCGTATTCGTTTTGTTGTAGGGACTGCAACAGTGTTACCTTATCTTTTTCATTATCTGACACACGTATAGCTCTTTTGGCTACAGTATGCAAAACAGAGTCTCTGCGTTTAAGTATCTCTTAGTGTCCGTTTTCTTTCTATAAACTGAATGCCTTAATTTTCGATTATTTTACCTTATCACCAGTACATGAAGAAAGGTTAGACTGCTGTTATGTTCTAGCTCCATAGTAAATTTAATGCTGTTATGTGCAGAGTTTAGATGTTGAAAGAACTGATTTAGTTTATCTTTGCCATGGGGCCATACAGCAAACGTATCATCAACATATCTGAACCAAGCTTTTGGTTTTAACTCAACATTTTTCATAATTTCAGTTACAAAATATTCCATGTAAATATTGGCTATAACTGGAGAGAGAGGTGAACGCAAAGCCGCTCCTTCTACTTGTTTAAACAAGTTGTCGTTATAACTGAAATAAGTGTAAAGTAAAAGAACATATGGCTGACTGCAAACACCGTTAATAAATCAGCAATGGCGGAACACGTGTGAAACCAAGGACACACGCTGAACTTTGACAAAACTAAACTGTTGGCTAGAACTCTTTTCTACTTTCCCAGACTAATCCGCGAAGCTGTGGAAATAGAAAAACATCCATGTAATATGAACCGAGAAGACGGTTGAAGATTAAGCAAATCTTGGTTACACTTTTTCTTTCAGTGACATTTCCCACTCTGAAGATGTAAGCTGCAATGTCTTACGAAACGTCAGTTTGTTTGGGTTTACGAACGACGAGACGGCAAAGGCCAAGTTCTAATTCTTGTTTTGGCTCTCAAGAAGAGACTAAGACCAAGCCTAAGTCTGAGTGTTTAACTACGACGCGGTCTAAGCTACAAGCCGCTTATAATCATAAAAAATGAATTTGGCGATAAAACATTTAAACGTTGTCAAGAATTTTGTACACCACAGTAATTGAAAAGACGTACCTAAGCAATTATAGAATATTTTGAGTTCTCAGCAATACGCCAATACATCTATTTTGTAATAAAAGAAACTTTTACTTACTGCAAACAAGTATTTATTGCAGCAGTCTGGTTTAACTGCACATTACTCAAAGACAATGTTAATACACTGTCTGCACACAATAACTGAAAATTAAGTTGTACCACTGTAAAAACTAAATCACAAGTACAAAATATGATGCTGTATTATCGCAGCGTGCATAAGCTGTTTTGTCAAATGCGTTGAAAATATTTTTAAACTTTGGCATCGTCGCTGGAGGTGAACTCAACCGTAGCATTTTACAGTTTTATATATAAGGAGGCGAAAGCGTTGTAATCCCATATGGAGTTAGGGTAGTACTAAATACAGATTTGTATTTTGTATGAAAAAAACTTGTGATATCATTACCCCTCTACCTTTGCCTGTAAAATGGTGTAACACCTGATCCTTTAAATACGGAAAAAACTTGTGTAACACAATTTACTCAACCGGATAGATGGGCGTCCTAAAGATATGCGGAGCCGAAGAGGATACAAATGCATATATATATATATATATATGTACAGCCTAACCTGTTGCAATGTTGATGTTGCAACACTGTTCGAGTTTTATACAGTTTTATACGCATCGCGATACGTACGGTTTGCAGTTTTCAACTTTTATACGTATAAAAACATTGTCACAGGTCCTACAAAATGTGTAACTAAGAAAATATTAAACAACAACCTTTAATTGTTCTTAACTACTGCATTTATATTGTTATATAGTAAAATGTTTTTTTTTTATTAAATATCCAAACTGCTAAAGTAATGTGTAATGTGTTGCCTAACGTTCACTTATTTCAAATAATGTTATCATGCTCGTTATAAATGCCTAATAAAGTAATACATATACTTCATATAAATGTTAAATATCTATCAAATGATAAATGTAAGCATATACTAATTTCATTTAATAAAATTTATCTTATTACCGACGCCTAGCTCACTCACTCAAATTCATAGAACGTTAATTGTTATTAGTGTTAAGTTCGGCGTAGAGTAAAAACATGTAAACAAGAAAATATTTTATCCAAGTTCAAAATAGAAAATTCGTATTGTTAATTTCCGTTTATAAAATGTACAAATATAAACAAAATCAACATAATTCTGCAAGACAGTCGACCATTATAAATGCTGTACCATTAGAATCGAGATAATGTGACAATAATTGTTTGAACGGCTATCTAACCATGGGGCAAAAAAATGATAACAACTAAAAATAAAATGTTTATTTCGCAACTAAAGACATAAGTAAATCTTGGCTGTTATTTGGCGGGAAGTCAATTGCAAATTATATCATACTGCTATATAAACAGTCTTACACTATGATAAGAAAGTGACGACATATTTATGTAAACGAATGTTAGCACTAGTTTATGCTGACTTGCACTACAGCCGGCTTATGAACGATAATAATTATCTTTTCGTTTTTACTGATTGTAAATTTTTAATCTGTAATGAACATATGTTTAAATAACTCAAGTCTTAACATTAATTGCATGGATCCATAGTTTTCGATTAATTTTTTTTCCACATTTTCAAATTCATAAAAGAATGTACAATTAAAAGTGTTAAACAATATTTTGGTCGATGAGCTGTTTTAGAGCAATTTGATCGAGATAGCAAAACGTCACTGATGCTAATGAATTTATAACGTATCGGGAAACATATTCTCCAAATTTGGTAAAGTTTTATTAGCTAAGATTGAAATTGATCCTTATTATCAGAAACGATAGACGACAAAAATAGGTGTCTAATGATGTGTCAAATTACAATTTTGGATAGACCGTTACCAAAACACACAACGACAAAGTCAAAGATTCGTTTTTCGCGTGTTCTGATAACAACGTACTCGAGTTCGTCAACTAATCACAATTATATAAGGACATCAATTAATTTTTTTTAAACTGTAACTAAAATAGGGTACAATTAGGTGTAAATAAAATTTTATGAGAAGTACTACATTAGACAAAGCTAAATAAACTTATTATCAAAGTTTGAAAATAATCGATATTATAAGGAACGATAAGGGACAAAACAAGATATCTAATGATATGTCAAATTACAATTTTGGATAAAAGGTTACCAAAATACGGAATGACAAAGTCAAAAATTCGTTTTTCTCGTGTTATGATAAGAACGTACTGCGGTTAAAACGTCAACGTAATCACAATTATATACGGATTTCTTTCAAATTTCTCATATATGTAACTAAAAGTGCGTATCGCACAAACAAAATTTTGATCTGACAAGCCGTTTTAGGGTTATCGAACTTGAAGCAACATCATCGTGACATGTCGAAAACAAGAAGAGGGTGAAAAAGGCAGTTTCTTCGAGATAGCAAAATGTCGTTGATGTTAATGAGTTTATAATCTATCGGGAACCATCCCCTCCAGATTTGGTAACGATTTGTCAAAAATTGTGGATTTTAGTCATCTTTCGTAATAAAAACTGAAAATTATAATGCAGTATGCGCAGTACTTTACACAAAGCTAAATAAACTTATTATCAAACTTTGAAAATAATCAATATTACAAGGAACGATAGGGGACAAAACAAGGTATCTAATGATGTGTCAAATTACAATTTTGGATGAAAGGTTACCAAAATACGGAATGACAAAGTCAAAAATTCTATTTTTCTCGGGTTATGATAAGAACGTACTGCGGTTAAAACGTCAACGTAATCACAATTATATACGGATTTCTTTCAAATTTCTCATATATGTAAATAAAAGTGCGTACAATTAGATCGCGCAAACAAAATTTTGATCTGATAAGGAGTTTTATGGTTATCGAACTTGAAACAACAACATCGTGAGATGTTGAAAACGTGATCAGGGTGAAAAAGGCAGTTTCATCGAGATAGCAAAATGTCGTTGATGTTAATGAGTTTGTAATCTATCGGGAATCATCCCCTACAGATTTGGTAACGATTTGTCAAAAATTGTGGATTTTAGTCATCTTTCGTAATAAAAACTGAAAATTATAACGCACTATGTGTAGCACTTTACATAAAGCTAAATAAACTTATTATCGAAATTTGAAAATAGTCGATATTACAAGAAACGATAGGGGACAAAACGGGGTATCTAATGATGTGTCAAATTACAATTTTGGATGAAAGGTTACCAAAATACGGAATGACAAAGTCAAAAATTCTATTTTTCTCGGGTTATGATAAGAACGTACTGCGGTTAAAACGTCAACGTAATCACAATTATATACGGATTTCTTTCAAATTTCTCATATATGCAAGTAAAAGTGCGTATAATTAGATCGCGCAAACAAAATGTTGATCTGACAAGCCGTTTTAGGGTTATCAAACTTGAACCAACATCATCGTGAGATGTCGAAAACAAGAAGAGGGTGAAAAAGGCAGTTTCATCGAGATAGCAAAATGTCGTTGATGTTAATGAGTTTGTAATCTATCGGGAATCATCCCCTACAGATTTGGTAACGATTTGTCAAAAATTGTGGATTTTAGTCATCTTTCGTAATAAAAACTGAAAATTATAACGCACTATGTGTAGCACTTTACATAAAGCTAAATAAACTTATTATCGAAATTTGAAAATAGTCGATATTACAAGAAACGATAGGGGACAAAACGGGGTATCTAATGATGTGTCAAATTACAATTTTGGATGAAAGGTTACCAAAATACGGAATGACAAAGTCAAAAATTCTATTTTTCTCGGGTTATGATAAGAACGTACTGCGGTTAAAACGTCAACGTAATCACAATTATATACGGATTTCTTTCAAATTTCTCATATATGCAAGTAAAAGTGCGTATAATTAGATCGCGCAAACAAAATGTTGATCTGACAAGCCGTTTTAGGGTTATCAAACTTGAACCAACATCATCGTGAGATGTCGAAAACAAGAAGAGGGTGAAAAAGGCAGTTTCATAGAGATAGCAAAATGTCGTTGATGTTAATGAGTTTATAATCTATCGGGAACCATCCCCTCCAGATTTGGTAACGATTTGTCAAAAATTGTAGATTTTAGTCATCTTTCGTAATAAAAACTGAAAATTATAATGCAGTATGCGCAGTACTTTACACAAAGCTAAATAAACTTATTATCAAAGTTTGAAAACAATCGATATTACAAGGAACGATAAGGGACAAAACAAGGTATCTAATGATGTGTCAAATTCCAATTTTGGATGAAAGGTTACCAAAATACGGAATGACAAAGTCAAAAATTCTATTTTTCTCGGGTTATGATAAGAACGTACTGCGGTTAAAACGTCAACGTAATCACAATTATATACGGATTTCTTTCAAATTTCTCATATATGCAACTAAAAGTGCGTATAATTAGATCGCGCAAACAAAATTTTGATCTGACAAGCCGTTTTAGGGTTATCGAACTTGAACCAACATCATCGTGAGATGTCAAAAACGTGAAGAGGGTGAAAAAGGCAGTTTCATCGAGATAGCAAAATGTCGTTGATGTTAGTGATTTTATAATCTATCGGGAACCATCCCCTCCAGATTTGGTAACGATTTGTCAAAAATTGTGGATTTTAGTCATCTTTCGTAATAAAAACTGAAAATTATAATGCAGTATGCGCAGTACTTTACACAAAGCTAAATAAACTTATTATCAAAGTTTGAAAACAATCGATATTACAAGGAACGATAAGGGACAAAACAAGGTATCTAATGATGTGTCAAATTCCAATTTTGGATGAAAGGTTACCAAAATACGGAATGACAAAGTCAAAAATTCTATTTTTTTCGGGTTATGATAAGAACGTACTGCGGTTAAAACGTCAACGTAATCACAATTATATACGGATTTCTTACAAATTTCTCATATATGTAACTAAAAGTGCGTATTATTAGATCGCGCAAACAAAATTTTGATCTGACAAGCCGTTTTACGGTTATCGAACTTGAAACAACATCGTGAGATGTCGAAAGTGAGAAGAGAGTGAAAAAGGCAGTTTGGTCGAGATAGCAAAACGTCGTTGGTGGTAATCAGTTTATAACCTATTGGGAACCATCCTATCGAGATTTGGTAACGATTTGTCAAAAATTGTGGATTTTAGTCATCTTTCGTAATAAAAACTGAAAATCATAATGCACCATGTGTAGCACTTTATATAAAGCTAAATAAACTTATTATCAAAGTTTGAAAATTATCGATATTATAAGGAACCATAGGGGACAAAACAAGGTATCTAATGATGTGTCAAATTACAATTTTGGATGAAGGGTTACCAAAATACGGAATGAGAAAAATCAAAAATTCGTTTTTCTCGTGTTATGATAAGAACGTACTGCGGTTAAAGCGTCAAAGTAACCACAATTATATACGAATTTCTTTCAAATTCATGAAATTTGTAACTAAAAATACGTGCAATTAGATTGCCCAAACAAAATTTTGATGTGATAAGGCGTTTTAGAGTTATCGAACTCGAACCAACAACATCGTGAAATGTCGAAAGTAAGAAGACAGTGCAAAAAGGCAGTTTGATCGAGATAGCAAAACGTCGTTGGTGGTAATGAGTTTATAACCTATCGGAAACCATCCTATCCAGATTTGGTAACGATTTGTCAAAAATTGTGGATTTTAGTCATGTTTCGTAATAAAAACTGAAAATTATAATGCAGTATGTGTAGCACTTGACACAAAGCTAAATAAACTTATTATCAAAGTTTGAAAACAATCGATATTATACGAAACGATAGGGGACAAAACTGGGTATCTAATTATGTGTCAAATTACAATTTTGTATGAAGGGTTACCAAAATACAGAATGACATAGTCAAAACTTCGTTTTTCTCGTGTTATGATAAGAACGTACTGCGGTTAAAACGTCAACGTAATCACAATTATATACGGATTTCTTTCACATTTCTCATATATGTAACTAAAAGTGCGTATTATTAGATCGCGCAAACAAAATCTTGATCTGACAAGCCGTTTTAGGGTTATCGAACTTGAACCAACATCATCGTGAGATGTCGAAAACAAGAAGAGGGTGACAAAGGCAGTTTCTTCGAGATAGCAAAATGTCGTTGATGTTAATGAGTTTATAATCTATCGGGAACCATCCCCTCCAGATTTGGTAACGATTTGTCAAAAATTGTGGATTTTAGTCATGTTTCGTAATAAAAACTGAAAATTATAATGCAGTATGTGTAGCACTTGACACAAAGCTAAATAAACTTATTATCAAAGTTTGAAAACAATCGATATTATAAGGAACGATAGGGGACAAAACAAGGTATCTAATGATGTGTCAAATTACAATTTTGGATGAAAGGTTACCAAAATACGGAATGACAAAGTCAAAAATTCTATTTTTCTCGGGTTATGATAAGAACGTACTGCGGTTAAAACGTCAACGTAATCACAATTATATACGGATTTCTTTCAAATTTCTCATATATGTAACTAAAAGTGCGTATTATTAGATCGCGGAAACAAAATTTTGATCTGATATGGAGTTTTATGGTTATCGAACTTGAAACAACGACATCGTGAGATGTTGAAAACGTGATCAGGGTGAAAAAGGCAGTTTCGTCGAGATAGCAAAATGTCGTTGATGTTAATGAGTTTGTAATCTATCGGGAATCATCCCCTACAGATTTGGTAACGATTTGTCAAAAATTGTGGATTTTAGTCATCTTTCGTAATAAAAACTGAAAATTATAGTGCACTATGTGTAGCACTTTACATAAAGCTAAATAAACTTATTATCGAAATTTGAAAATAGTCGATATTATAAGAAACGATAGGGGACAAAACGGGGTATCTAATGATGTGTCAAATTACAATTTTGAGTGAAGGGCTACCAAAATACGGACCGACAAAGTCAAAAATTCGTTTTTCGCGTGTTATGATAAGAACGTACTGCGGTTAAAATGTCAACGTAACCACAATTATATTCGAATTTTTTCCAAATTTCTTAAATATGTAAATAAAAGTGCGTACAATTAGATCGCGCAAACAAAATTTTGATTTGATAAGGAGTTTTATGGTTATCGAACTTGAAACAACAACATCGTGAGATGTTGAAAACGTGATCAGGGTGAAAAAGGCAGTTTCATCGAGATAGCAAAATGTCGTTGATGTTAATGAATTTATAATCTATCGGGAACCATCCTCTCCAGATTTGGTAACGATTTGTCAAAAATTGTGGATTGGAACGTACTGCAGTTAAAACGTCAACGTAATCACAATTATATACGGATTTCTTTCAAATTTCTCAAATTTGTAACTTAAGATGGGTACAATTAGATCGCGCAAACAAAATTTTGATCTGATAGGGAGGTTTAGAGTTATCGAACTCGAACTAACAACATCGCGCGATGTCTAAAACGAGAAAAGGTTGAAATAGACAGTTTGATCGAGATAGCAAAACGTCGTTGGTGCTAATGAGTTTATAACCTATCGGAAACCATTCTCTCTAAATGTGGCAAAGATTTGTCAAAAATTGTGATAACTCCTCGTATTTTTAATTGTATTAATATCCATAAATTTTTTAAAAAAACAATAAAACCTACTACTATAACTTCTGCTAAAACTGACAAAGTAAACAGTTTTTAGAAGCTTTTTTATAACAAATCTAACTGATTTCAATAAAAGATATAAAAAAAAAATTATGAATTTAAATTGCATTAGATGTAAACGATTGTAGTAAAACTTGTAAAGATAACAAAATGTGAAAATAAAATCATAACACAGCTATCTACCTTTCTTTTACAAAAGTAACTCAATTTAAAATAATACATTAATTTATAAAAGGTCATAAAACAAAAATGTTTTTTAAAATAAATTGTAATAGTATGCTAATTGTGATAACAGTAGGACATTGCTGTTACAGTAAAAACCGTTGGTAAAAATTGAGATAACACATGGAATAAATGTCGAGTCAAACTATGTATCAATTTCAATACTTTAGATAGGTCACGTCCAAATACGTTTCTACTACAGTAATAATATTGTGTTTATACTAAAACACTTTACGTGAGATTCTACGAATTCGTATTTAGTATCTTTTTGTTTTGTTTAAATAAGTGACATAATATTTAAGTAGTATCCTGTAGTATGTATAATAATAGCTCCTATACCTAATTAACTATCAAAACTGGTTTAGTTCAAGGTGTTAGTATGAATCTGCTTGCTGAAATTGATAAGGAAGTTTTCGGAATTGATATTATACAGGTTCTTAGTTTTGTTGTAACTCTTTTGGAAATTATGAGTTACATATTCAAAAAACCAGTAAAACAACTATAAATATAACATTCAAACACTTGTTTTTAAACATTATGACTGACCCAATGTTAAGCGAGCACACGTACAATGAGGTTTGAATAAAGTTTGTTTTCTCAAAGTTGTACCACCTATTAAAAGCTTATAAATGATTTCAGTAAAAACAAGAATTGTTTATTCTTTGACAAACGTTTAGCAAATATGTCTGATAAAGAGACAAAAATTTGAAGTTTACACGATTCGTAGTTCTTAGTTTTAGCTTTAAGGTGTTTTTGTTATTTTCTCCTCTCGCGGATGATTGGTTTATTTTTTCTGTTTGATTTTTTTGTTTACTTATGCGTTTACTTTTAAGGGTTGAATTCAATTTAACTGAAAAAATTAGAAAGAAAGGTAAATTACAATTTTTTAACAATAATGTTAATTGTAGCATTTTCTAATTGCACTTGCATTAAATATGCACGTTTTTAATATCTATATGTGTAAGTACAAAACACATAAGGTGAATGGCATTAAAACTCGGTAATTAGAAATTTGCGAATATTGAATTCATTTAAAAATCAAAATTATACTGATTTTGTAATCAACGTCATTTTTATTAAAAAATATATATTTTCTATTAAAAAAGTTTAATACCGTATTTTTTATTAACAACACCAATTATTAATTATTATCATTTTATTAATGTTAATAATAAACATTTTCTGTATTGTAAATACATCGCGAATAATTTAGAATACTTGTAGAATACAAATTCATTTACATACCTATAATGTAGGCAACACACATTGGGATTGACGTCACATCTGAAAACAGCGTTGCCACAATTATTGCGGCAAGTACGGCAAAATATCGGGACGCGTAGCAATATTGCAACGCGTCCACGATTATTGCTATAGGTATGGAAGCATAAATTTTGCATTGCTACAAGTACGACGTTACAAATATATATATATATATATATATATACATAAAAATTGTCATCGTGGCACCATAATTGGGTATTCATTGTTATTGTGGCACCCAAAAATACAAAGAGGCACCCAAGTTTGGGAGCCACAGTACTTTTACATTAAAAATTTTTCTAGAGCTTATCAACACTTTTTAAGCTCGTACGCAAAAAATTGCTTGGGAGCCATTTTGTCAATTGGTGGTCAGATTTATACATATCAATACACCATAATCTGCCTTTCTAAAAAGTATTAACCGAAAATTACACTTTTAAGAAACTCAAAACACAGAATTATTTATTAACAGATCAAAAACTTTACTACTAAATTTCGTAATTAATTATATTCATGCTTTTGTATTTTTTTTTTTTTTAAGATTTGACGTGAAACTTGACATTAACAGATAAATCCCCTAGTTCCAGCAAACCCTAACTCACAAACTAGTGCCCTAACTCAAGAATTTAAATATGGAAAATAGGCCGAGCCACCCCTAATTTGAAGCGTCTTTCAAGTTTCTATGCGACAGTAAAAAGAAACTAAAATTTACGCAACGGAAAAAATTCGTCGACGCAATATTGAAGAATGCCGCTAAATTACGCCATAGATCTTCCAAAATGTAAGGAAACGTTTAGAGCAGAATTTGTATTATTGTATGGAAGTTGGTTGCGCACAATTTGAGCATTTGTTGAATTAATAAAAATTTCTTCTGACGTTGAATTTTGATGTTTCAAATTTTTCTACACTTTTAAAATTTTTATAAACTTAAAAACAATCATGCACACACGTAGAGAATCAAGATACCATTAAAATCAGGGTTACTCGACCACCTTACTATAATTTTTGTTTTTGTTGGGGGTTATTGGGGCTAGAAGGTTGACCTGACAAAATCAAATTTGACGCCAAAATGTGTCGTTCAAAAAGTCAAAAGTGGCGTGTTTTAGGATTTTTTCTAAACAACACCCCCACCTTATGTAATCTAGAGGGTTGTTTTTTATGGGGACAAAAAAAATAAAACTACTTTTGGCTTTGCTGTCGTATAGAGAATTAAAAGACCTTTTAAATGACAGGTCGTTTGACGCCCTTCTCTTGAATTAGGGGTTGCTAGATCTAGAGGGATGGTATGTCAATTTCAAGTTTGATATTTAAAGTTGTCTCCTAAAAATCAAGAATCGACCTGTCTGAGTGTTTTTTAAGAACTTAGTTTCCCCACCTTAGTTAATCTAGAGGGTTGTTTTTAATAGAGACGAAAAAACATTGGAAAAAAACTATTTCCAGCTATGCTGTTGCATAGAGAATTAAAAGACGCTTTAAATGAGAGGTCATTCAACCTCCTTCCCCTATTCAAATTCTTGAGTTAAGGGTTGCTGGAGCTAGGGGGTTGATGTGTCAATGTCAAGTTTGAAATTTAAAATTGTCTTTTAAAAATCAAGAATTGATCTGCCCGAGCGTTTTTTTAAGAACCTAGTCTCCCCACCTTAGTTAATCTAAAGGGTTGTTTTTAAAGAAGACCAAAAAAAAATTGGATAAATCTATTTTTGACCATGCTGTCGCATAGATAATTTAAATACGCTTTAAATGAAGAGTCATTCGAGTTCCTTTTCTTATTTAAATTTTTGAGTTAGGGGTTGTTGGAGCTACGGGGTTGATGTGTCAATGTCAAGTTTAATATCTCAAGTTATTTACTAAAAATCAAGAATCGACCTGTCAAAGCGTTTGTTAAAAAACTAGACTCCCCCACTTTACTTAATCTAGAGGGTTGTTTTTTATAGGAACACAAAAAAATTCAATAAAACCACTTTCTGCCATGCTGTCCTCATAGAGAATTGCAGGTGGTTTTAAATGAAGGTTTGATTAACCCCCTTCCCTTATTTAAATTCTTAAGTTAGGGGTTGCTGGGTTCAGAGGGTTGATGTGTCAATGTCAAGTTTGACAATTAAAGTTGTGTCCCAAAAGTGTCCTAAAGCAGGGATGTTTTTTTTTAAAAGCTTACTCCATATAAGCAGCATTATAAAAGTGAAATATCATATACATACAGTTTAATTAAAAACGAAATATTTACTAACTGGCACCTTTACTATTTAATTTATATGACAACAATGTTGGGTGTCATTTACTATTTTAAACATGTATTTATATACAAATGAGTGCCATTTGCATCATACACTTCAATATGCCACAATGACATATATTATCAAAGAATTTATACACCCGGGTGTCTTTTATGCAATAGGTATGGTGGGTGCCACATAATTCAACACTTACGTATATATATATATATATATATAAATCCGTCTATCTAAATGGCGACAACACATAACAAAGTTTTTTGGCGTCCACCGCTTCCCGTTGTGATAGAAACAATCTGATTCGTGTATATAAACTTTTTTTGTTATATTATGAATCAATTAGCAATAAGAACTGTAAAAATGTAAATAATAAAAAAGTTTAAATACGTTGCAATTTGGCGACCTTTTATAAATGAATCAAATGGCGTCCAATATACGATTATGAATATTTTACTACAAACTGGCGACCAATATACAGATCACTTTCATATATCCGTTAAATGACATCCAAGCAATGTTGCCAGTTGTTGCAACCAGTATTAAATTACAACCTTGAACCTCGATTATCTTTATAGCAGTTCATCAAACATGCTATGTAAATAAACTTTTAACCGTTATAGAAACTTGATCTTTTCTGTTACTTCCTTGAAACAATTATTGTACTTCTGCTAAACTTAACCTAATTATGTTTTTGTCATCTGTTCGTAAATATTTTTAAAATTTTGGTTAGAGCATAAAACGAAATTTTAACTAACAATTGTATTTCTTGCAAATATGTAATGTGCAGTAATTAAGAAACATAATAAATTATTTATTCCGAATAAAAACATTGTAAAACAACTTAAAAGACATATGACAGTGTAAGCAACAAAATGGAAATCAGTTAACTAGAAAAGTGTTGAATTTTTGTCATTGGTTTAATGCACATATACGTATTAAATATTTATATTTAAATTTATGTGCAGGTTTTTCTTAATTACGCAATTTGTTTTCAAATAGTAACGTAGATTAAAATTAATTAAATCAAGAATCATCAGTACATAAAAACACTAACTGATACAAATTTATAAAAAGAGTAAGTTTTAGTAGATTTTTTAGAAAAATAGAAAAGAAGAAAGACTAGTAATTTAGCCATTTTGTAAACTACGCAGTGATTATGTAAGCTTAAATAAATTTAAAAAAAAATGCAAAATACTGCTTTAAAAAGTAAAATGTGTGTTATCTTAGCATATGGAACTATAGAATAGCTTCCCACTAGTCACTACCACATTAACGGTACAGTTCTATACCGTGACTACCACCAAAATGGAAAACAAATATTTGGCTGTTACGTGATTACAACTATTTTATCACTTATAAAATATCTTTACAGTCACTTAAAATCCACGTGGCTGCTAAATAGCAGCGTGGTGAGTGTCTTCTAGCGGAGATGTATTTATGTATCTGTTTCATTTTTAAATGTTGTATACTTTCTCATCTCTTTATTTTATAAATGGTACAACTAAATTTACTTTGGTCAAGATGTTTTTAGCTTCTATAAAGTAGATGTATATAATGAATTTGAACAATATTTACTATGAGCAAAATTCCGACAAATGCAAATTTACAGTTAAATGTAAAGGTTATAGATCCAGATATCACTATGCACCATCAAATTTTTTTTAGAAAAACAAAATTAATTAGTACAGACTTTAATGTAAATATGCTGCACGTACCTGTACCTAATATGTGCGTACATTGTACGTACGTTAATGTACAAGGAATTTTGATTATAAACATTTTGATGGTAGTGCTGTTTTAGGTATCTTTCAATCTTCAGTGTGGTTTTAAAGTGTATAATTAAAAGCAACTAATAAAAGATATTTATTAGAACATAAAAGCCATTTATATAATATGTAAAAATATTAAGTCGTCGTGACATACTTGGTAAGGCATCTGCTTACTACGCCAACAAGAGTTCAAATCCTAGTCGCGTGAAAGTTTTTTTTATTATTACATATTATGTACAAAACAGTGACAATTAGATGTACAATGTACGTACACTAGGCGTAGTGGTAAAGATGGCTTGACTGTTCGTACTAATTTTTTCTCAATTATTGGTAACATCGTACTACTACAACTAGTTTATATTTTACTATCAATTACATTTCATAACGTATTCTCATTCAGCTTACACATTTTAAATTTTCTAAATTACTTATGTGCTTGATGTGATCAATATTGTTATTTATGCACATATCAAATCTCCGTCTAATGTTCTTAAAAATATTTTGCAGTTGTTGTGGAGTGATATCTGCTTCATTATTAAAGGAAGTCGAATTTAATATTTTATCATTTCTGAAATTATCGTTAAACCAATAACAGTAGTTTAGTCACTTGTCGTAATCAAGTGTAAGCAACTGTAATGTTGTATGGATGCAACAGCAAATTATTTATTAGAGCTTTACATGTTCTGTAACTTAAACCTAATATATTAATTATATAAAATTCTTGCGACAACTATTTTAACCCGGCGTCGGTCGGGTGGTCAGAAGTTACTTAAGCGGTCCGGTGGGGTCTAGCGGACCTCAATGTTTGTAAGTCATAATCTGGGACAAAATAAAGTTTTAGGCATTATTTGAATAAAATTATTTGTTTTGGCCTCATTTGGATTAAACAAATATGCAACTAAAGTTAGATGGTCTTTATTTGAAAAAATATAATATTTTATTAAAACACTAGAAATTTAGAGTCTTAAATGTTTTAATATTTAAAAAAAATCACAGTATTTTTTAAAGTATCCCAAAAACGTGTTTTAAACAAGTTTTTGACTTGAAAAAACTTGGAACAAAACATAAAAAATACAAGAAACAGATAGGTCAATCATAAGTTCAAAAATAAGGGCACACAATCTGGTCAAATATAGACGTGCTTTTTTTAAATATAAATCTTATAGAACGCCAATTTAAAATAAATTACAAAACAGAAACTAAAAAATAACACTCTCTAAAACATTGGCAAGAAAAATAAGAATAACATAACATGAAGTATAAGGAAATTGACCGAGTAGGTACACGTTCGTACTACATTATACAGCATCGGATGTATGAGCACAGGACTCGCATTGCATAACAGCATGGTCTAAACAAAAAAAATATTACATTTATGGCAAGAATATTGTGTTTCTTTATCCATCCTTCGAGAGCAAATACCACATCGACCACGAACGCCAGCTGGTTTTTTATTTGGGGGTTGTTCCGACTGCAAATATGTTCCTAATTTTTTCTCTCAAAACTCGTTTCATCCTGGGATTGTTTTTTCTAGCTTATGCATATTCTTTGACTAAGGCCAACCCTAAATCTTTTAAATAATTTCTTCTTTTTATTTTCTGATCGCCGGTATTAAACTTATACAAAACTTGTGAGTTGATGCCAGCAGTGTTTAGCAGACAAAACATAATTGTTAGGGGCCATCTTCTGCTGTTGCGACTTACGTTATAGGATGCAGATAATTTATCTGTTATATCAACCCCAGACTTTGTTGAATTATAAAAGCTTATAATTTCAGGAAGCATCTTCTCGCCGAAATCTTCACTAATTGTATCATTATGATGAAAGAAGTAAAACATTCTTGCCTTTCTTAGGCATATATGACAAGATAGTTATGTTTTTTGAAAACCAAATAAACTGGAAGGCACTGACCTGTTTTTAGTTGAGAGAAATGGTGAAGGAATTTGTCGCTTGTTTTTTCTTAGAGTACCGACGGATCTGAGTTTATGATTATTGTAGAGTTCCTGGATGAGGTCATAACTTGTGTATCAATTATAAAAGGTAACATTTCGGTTAGTCCCTGAAATTGGTGCAACCATTCTAAGAGTTATGTCTTTTGGAGTGTTACTCATTTGAAATGGCCCATCAGGCTGCTTTCCTGTATATACCTCCATATTCAAAGTATAAAATGTTTTAGCATCAACCAAAGCTTGTATTTTTATGCCGTATTTCGCCGGCTTGTTTGGAATGTACTGCCGAAAGGAAGATCTCCTCGGAACGACTCGAGCTTTTCGTCTAAGGTTAGATACTCACTTGCAGTATATGCAGATTGACAATTGTCGACAAACTTGTCAAAAATTGCTCTTATTGGAGCAAGTTTGTCTATTGTCAGTCTTTCCGCTCTGTTTTCGACGTTATCAAATCGTAGACAAGTTATCAAAAACATGAATCTTTTGGCCGACATGGTTGCGGGAAATATATTTATGCCGGTACTATCAGTTTTCCGAAAATCTTCTAAATTCCTGTGATTTGCCCTTAACACGCCTGCAAGGTAAAGTAATCCAAATACCGCTTTAATTTCCACTTCATTTGCATCATTGCAAAAGTTCTTATTGTGTTTGTAATTTACGGATTTTTGTCTTATTTTTATTGTAATGTATTTTGCTATGTCGGAAATTATGTCATTATCAATAAATGATAGCCAGCAATCAAGAGGTGTTTTCAAATCTCGTGCACTTTGCTTAACCCCTGGTAAATGCGTTTTTATATTTTCCGCCCTGGCCCGAACCCGCTTATTACTATATGTTTTCAACCATTTCGTGCCGTCCTTACCTTTATAATGTGTACTAGTACTTGTATCTAATTCATCATCGTTTGAACTGTCTTCCTCTTCCAGAATGTTTCCTTCAGCATCGTCAACTTCATGTTCGTAATCTGCGCTTGTGATATTGTCCTGTAGTTCTTTAGGCTCCTGAGAATCTTCAATATTAATTTCACTTCCACTGTCTGAATCTATGAAATGTTCTTCTTCTTCATTCAACTCTTTCCAGAAGTTTAATAGACGTTCTTGCTTTTTTTCATAATAACCAGATGCCATGACAGCTAGAATTTGTTTGTTTGGCACAAATACAAAAATAAACCAAAATTCTTTACCTTCAACTATCTCACAAAATGTCACGTAAATGGTTGGGTGGGGTTTGTCAGGCCCCAAGCAAAATTGCAGCAATGTAGATTCCTTACACTCACAACAACGACTAAAATTTGTGCTGCACGCGACAGCATAACATTTGAGCGGAGGGTATTGCAACGGCTGGTTGCGCAAGCGTATCGGCAAAAAAAAATACGGCGCTCTAGATCTGCATGGGGTCTACAAAACCCCACCCGACCGATGCCGGGTTAAAGGCTCTGCACATGCTTGCTAGGATTATCGTAATCAAATTGATTTGCAAGTGATTTCTTCCACGGAGTAGGTACTGCAAAGTTTATAACAAATAAATTAAATTTATTATATGCAGTGCTGTAAGTTAACAAAATAATCAAACACAAAATATTCAATGTTATGTATATGTTTATTTCACTCTGTTTAATTTATTCATAATGTCTAGGATACGAAATATGTAAACATACACATAACAATCAGAGCCTTATGAGACGGCGTTATGAATTTAGAGGACGTTATAAATTCATAACGCACTCTCATAATGCCCTCTTTAGATTTTGATGGTAACAAGTTTTCTATTTCTTCTTATATACTTAATTTTTAATTAAAATTTTATATAAAGAGAAAAATAAAATTTTGTATGTACTACTGGAGTTACTGTATAATTACGCTCATTGAACAACATACATCCTTTGGGCCAGAGACCCTTGGGCTGCATCCTGTTGCTCTCTAGGCGTAACCATCGTAATAACGCGATTGGTACACAATTGGCTATTACGAATCTTGTATCCTAGGCGTTATGAGTAAGTTATAACAAAGTGGAAAATAAAATAATGAATAGCGACGTTATATGAATTATGTCACTATCTGGTGGCTTTAATCTAAAATGTCTTGTGAAAATCACTTATGAAAGTGGCTCTAACGTTACAACGAGAACCTACCATTCTAAAGTGAAACTGCTTTTTAGGTATATTTTAAGTTCACTTCTACTTTAAAGTGGTTGTTACTTTAAGGTATGATTTTGGTGATTCGATTTAGTGGCCGCCACTTCAATTTTCCACTTTAAAGTTAAAGAAACCTGAAAGAGATTTTACTTAGTAAAAATAACGTTGATAAAACCTTACTTTTTATCACAAAGCTGCAGAACTACAAAGTGGTTAAAAAAGATGAATGCACGTAATTTTCCCTATAAATTAATAGAATAAAGTTATAATTACCCGTAAGTTTCATATAAAGTGTTAAATATGTAATAATCAATAAACTCAACTGACATGAATTATCTTGGATGCTACTTGGGAAGAAAACATACTTTTTTTAGTTTTCTATTTGTATTTTTCATTGTTTTAACAGAACGTATTTGTTACTTTTTCGCGGTTAAGGCTTGGATACTACTGTAGTACTATTTTATTTTTATTACAATTTTTCATTCTGGATAAATCACGTGTTGCCGCAGTGAACATAAACTGGTTATTCCAGGCTCTAAAGATGTACACTGCAACGTGTGACAAAAGCTCAGCTTGTATGATAACGACAACACAGGATTTATCCATAATGGAAAACTGTGAAATGAATGCAACTCGTGGAAATGTGGATTCTACTACGATTTATTTGTACATATATATATATCTCAGATTGGTAAGGCTAAATAGTTAATAATAATGTTTCTGAGTACCTTTGTTAAATGAGCATTTGAAGAAGACATGTTTATAGGTTTCCGCATTCAAACTTAGGTAATTAATTTTAAAGAAGGAAAAAAAAACATTTATGGTCAAATCACAATTCAATAACAAAGGAATACATATTACGTAACCAGTGACGTAACACAACTTTAGAGTCATGCTATTTATTTTTCTTTATAAAAGAGTTTAATAAACAATAATTACTTTCATAGTTCACAAAATATCTTAATTGTAATGATAGACTTTTCTAGTTTTACCATTTCAATTGTTTTAAAATTACTTTTTTTTAAATTGGGTACTTTTGCTTGTTGCTGTGATGAAGTGCACAATAGCGAACGTTGTTTACAAAAAATCTCAACCAAATTGTGGTCATCTGTGTCTCCTACCACAAGACTAAAATGGAAGAACATATTCAAAAATTATTAGAAAAAAAAGTGTTTAATTTATTAATTAACGTTAATTAACATTACAAATTAACATAAAAAAATTTTGGAATTACGTTTAGCGTTTTTCATTATTATATCTTTCGCGGTTTTCTTTGTTTATATTATAAGTGAATTTTGGCTTAGGCCGCATCGTAGCGGAACACCAGTCTAGTTTGTTTAGATTCACAAACAAAAAAAGCCAACTGCTTATTTTGGCTCACAAAGAGAAACTAGAACTAAACTTGATGATTCAGAAATAGTCTAATCGCAAGCCACATCTTTAAATAAATTGTTTTATTTCTTCGAAAACTATTGCTTTGCAGACTTTATATATTATAATAATAAAAATTGTTTATTTTTCAATCCTTTATTGATTTTCTTTTATCCGCCGTATTGGCGTTATGATAGCAACACACTGAATTTAGTAAATACTAAATAAACTAAATAAGCCTATGTTTCAATTAATTGTAAAATGTTGAATTTGTTACTTGTTAGTTTTAAATTTGATATTGTTTTTAGTAGGTAAAAAAATTACAAAAAATCCTGGCCAACGTTATTTTTTGTACTCTCCGTGATAACTACAAACAAACAAAGTTTACTAGTTATATCTACATCAGTAGTTTTAATAATACAGATGTATTATATTAAATACGTTTTTGTTCAACTTTCGGTAGACCAACACAGTAAAGATAATGCAAATTTATTAAACTAAAAAAGTATTTTATTGTTTAACAATATGTAAAATAGTACTCTTCTCCAGAATAGTTAATTAAAATTAGAAATATATTATAATTCGAAAAATTTTTATACTTTCGAAAAATTCTCAGAAAACGCAAAAAAATTATTCTGAACTAATTGACAGACATAAGATTACGTGAGAATAAAATATAGTTTAACCAAATCAGCATACCACAACTCTGACAACTAAAAAATATGCGTGATCGTATCATATGTACCGGATAATGTTGACAGTTACTCTGCATTACCTTGAACTACGATATCGCTAATGTATGATTTAATTATCTTTGTTACATGTGCGTTTTTTCAAGTATGTTTTGCATTTCAACTTAAATCTTAAGCAGACTTAGTTTCCTTATAATTTTATTAATTCTATGTGCCTTGATTATTAACTTTTAAAAATTCTTAATTAGATTTTGGTTGATTTTTTAAGTTAATTCTTTTATTTCACGCTTAGACAAAGCTTTTTACAGAAATTTGACAAAATATTAGCAACATTGACACATCTGTACTGTAAAGGCGATTATAACTTAGTAATAATTTTTGAACTGTTCATATAAAAAAATTAAAATAAATTGTGACTTTTGATTAAGAAATCGTAATTAATTTTTTTTTTAGTAAAAAACACTACATCTATAATCGTATACTATAAATATGCAATTTTTTATTAAAATACATTTTTGACAAAAATATGTGGTCAAACAGCGTTTCACTTGCATCGTCTACCGAACCGCTAGTGACCAGAATGCGTATTCCGACGATCTTACGATGGTCGAAAACGTATTTTTGTACAACTAAATACACGTTTTTCTCGGTTATTCAATAGCTAACTCAAAAAGAAAAACGTAAAATACAACATAAGGTAATTATACATTTCTAATCAATTCAATATGAGAGTCGCAATGTGACACTGTTTCCAAATTCTTTTATACCAAGTAGTGTATAAAGTAGTTTTAAAAAATTTGTAGAAGTTAAATAAAAATTTGTTAACACTTGACAATGTTACTTCTTATATAAAACAAGGCATTTTAATTACTTTAGAAGAAACGCTAGTACAACAAAAATAAAAAAATATTACATAATTAATCATATCGCCGATAAAATTAAAGTATAATATGATAAAATTACGCAAAGCAGCTATATGCATAAGTTGCAAACAGGTTCTTTTAATACATTTTCTTCGTCATGTATAAAAAGTACACCTATATGTTCTTTTTTTTGTTACAAAATGTTTAAAATTGTATGAGAAATTAGAATTAACCCTTTATATTAATTATAATCAAAAACCACTTAGAGTAAATTAGCATATGTAATATTGACTTTGATTTTGCAAGGCTGCGTCGTTACGGACGTTTTACTGTAGTTTAAGTCTTGGTAATTACTTGTAAAAACTACATTAATGTTTGTTATAAACTAGAAGGATAAACTGGTATAATGCATATGACCTAATCATTAATCTGGTCCTGGCGTCTATAACGCAATATTTAATTATACATATTCATTTTTATATCAACATGGCATCCTGCTACGTTGCCACATCGAGGTCGCCATATTGATACGGAAATGTATTTAAAAAAATATATTCGTACAATATACAATTATGTATGGCGACAGTAGCGCTCGTAGTGAAAATTTTTTGAACTAAATTATTCAATTTTCTGACACGTTTACGTTTTTTGGCGTCCCTCCAAATCTTTGTCTGTAGGTAGTAGGGGTCTACCGCAACACTTTTATAAGAGAATCCAAAGTGGCGTCCATATACGGACGCCAATTTACCATGGACGCCAAATTGATGATGATTTTGTAGTGGCTGGACGCCACGTTGATAGACGGATATATATATATATATATATATAACACAATGATATCGAATTATAATTTTAACACCAATGCAATAAATGAACAAAATTATTTATTGTCTCAAAACTAAATAAGACGTATATACTTTAGTTGGAAACTCATACTATATTGGAGAATGAAAATAAACATAAATTAAAAAAAAAACAGCGACGGCTGGTTGATAAAGGCACTAGGGCGTAAGCCTTCCAGACGTTTATTAAAACAAAAAAACTGTACAAATGAATATAAATTTTAATATTTAAACACATCTGAAGGATATAGATTTCATCTACGTTTTATTACACTAAAACATTAATTTAGTATGTTCGTCCTTTAAAGCAATCTTAAATTAAATAAGTATTTATTTATATTCGGAACCTATGTTTTATATGTAGCACAGCAGTGTAACGTGACTTTGCAATCCCCACTACAAAATTTTCATATGCAGTTTTAACGTGCGAAAAGGTTCGCGTTTCAGTATTGAATGGTTAGTAGAACGTGTACAACGTGTTCTAAGTGGACCGGTATATTTGTCGTACATAATTTTTGGAAGATTAATAGAAGAAGAAAAATAGTGTAAAATTTATTTTTAAAAACAAATTCATAAAACGGTCGTTAGAAGAAGAGGTTGAAATAAAATCTCTCGGAAAACCTACTTTAAATTTAGAACTAAATCAAGCAGATAAAATTGCAAAACGTAATGTTATACGGCATTCTTCTTGTGCAATTTTAATTTAAAAAAATTTAACAAAACAAAACTTCAAAAGATGAATAACAAAATAAAAAACAATTTAATTTAGTTACAATTAAACAACATAGTTTTTGTTTACATAAAATTACTTTTCAAAGTAGATGCAATGTATGACATTAACGTAGGATTGAACTTAATCTTTAACATCTTTGACAATTTAGCTTGAATGTGTTTGGCATCGACTTCAAAAAGTAATTTGATAAAAATAGAAATTTCGTCGTTCAATTGTACACAAATTAAATCATTATTTTATACTTTGTCGTGCATTTTATATGATGTATTTTTTATTTACGGTATTTTTCGTTTGTTAAAAAAAATTATGCTTCTCTTTTTAATAATGTTGAAAATATTGGTTATAGTCACTAAAAACATTAAATTTACATTCACATCGTTTAAGAAAAGTTCATGTTAATGTAAATTTGAGAATTTGATCTTTTTCTCGTGGTTTAAATCAACAGTATTTGACCAAATTGAAATGAAACCACTACTACGTTACCCTCTTTTTGATAGAAAAAATAATCGAAATTGCCCACCGTCGCAAAGAATGATCGCTGAACATAGCAGACATTAAAAGAAAATATTGCAGCAAATGAAATAGTCGCCTTTTTTTAAAAGTAGATAGAAAATTAAGTGGGTATGTAGATGTGATACAATAATTACCTTGTTTTATTTCCCATGTTTACTGTTTTATTCCGATAGAGCCGATAAAACATTTTCGCAGTTACTTAATGCCATCATTATATCTGAAAACGTTTACATTACCTACAAGCATTTTAAAAAATGTAGCCCATCTTAAGCCCGAGCTCACGAGCCGCCACTGATAATATATAAAATTTACCGGTTAAGTTATTTAAGTATGATTCAGTTGTGTTTATATATAGCATTATAAGTTTATACAATATTACATTATGTCCTCATTTGACTATTATCATTATATTAAATAAAAAATATTTAAGTTTTTCTTCTTCTGTTGCAGTTTGTTTTTAGAGCAATATAAATCACTTGGATCAACTATCGGAAACCGATTTAAAATGTACGTAGTCAAATGTAAACATATATTAACTAATTCTCGCTTGCTATTGTAACACCAATAATAAGTAATCGATTATTTTAGTGTTCAACGTCGTGTTGTAGTAACTACAAATTTTACAAAAATATGAATTACTAGGATGCAATATGTAATTTAATGTTAAATAACGTCAGACAATAGATGGACAATAGATGGCAATAATGCAGTTATCATTTATTTTTTGTAGAAGTAGTAATTAAAACCATTGCTTTTTAAACAAAAATGAGGTTGTGTTTGTAAGTCACTAATTTTGTTTATCAAAAACGCTATCAGATAGCGTATCGAGCAATTTCCAAATTATTATTTTATTAATAACACTGGTCTGCATGAAAATCGGCCCTGATACCATTCTTGACGATTCTTATGTAAAATGACCTCTTGAATCCAAAAATGAGCTCCGTTTTCACCCATCACCCACCTATTTTGGGGGGACCCCGTTTTTATTTTATTTTTTGCATTTTTTTTAAAGAATTTTAACTTATAGCCGTTAAACATCCCAAAGCAGGTAATAAAATTTATACCAAAGTATATGGCAAAAGTTTTGCTATAAAATGTATATAGAAACAACAATAAAATACAAATATATAAGAACAGTAGAAAAATATCAATAAACAGTTAGGAAGATTCACTGCACGACGCTGGCGATCTCAATACCACATGCAGGTTTGAACAGGAATTTTCGACAGGCTTGAACTTGCATTACTCTTCTCATTATAGTATATTACATTGTTTGCTTAACTGCTTCGATCAGTACATCTATAGCTGTTGCAGAGTTAACTTGTCAACGTTTTAAACGTGCTGGATTTTGTGTTCATTTTTGTTCGTTTGTGTAAAACAGTAAAACTACTTTTACTCCGGATTTTTTCAAGTGACTAAGTGTGATTTGTGGTTAATGTCGGGCGTTGAATTAATGTTTAATTATGCCACGCGAGTGTAAAAATTATCCCGATAGCTTTTGCTATGTCTGCGGAGAATTAACTGTAAAAGCGCAACGAAAACCCCTTTCTCCGCTTGTTAAAACAGCTTATAAATTGTACTTTGATTGTCAAGTTGGCGACCAGGACAAGACTTGGGCTCCATCAGTTTGCTGTACGACTTGTTACAGTAGTTTGACCAAATGGCTCAAAGGTACCCGTAAATCAATGCCATTTGCTGTGCCCATGGTTTGGCGTGAACCTCGCTGTTATCTTACAGATTGTTACTTTTGTATGACTTCCACCGTCGGGTTTTTGAGCAAAAGTAAGCATACAATTCAGTATCCCAATATTCCGTCAGCTCTAAGACCTGTTCCTCATAACGATACTTTGCCAATTCCAGAGCCCCCAAACACTTATACTCTAGAGTCGGACACAACCTGGGGCTTCGAATGATACGTTCAATGATGATGAAGAGTATTCCGCAGATTTAGTTTCTCGGCAACCTCACCTCCTCACTCAATCAGAATTAAATGATCTTGTCAGGGATTTGCAGTTACCCAAGACTAAATCCCAGTTCCTAGGATCGCAACTTCAATAGTGGAATCTCTTAGAAAAGGGAGTAAAAATATTTTCTTACAGGACCAGACAAGCAACCCTGAAATGTCTTTTCTCAGAAGATAAAGGTTTAGTGTTCTGCCCTAATGCAAATTTATTGATGACAGAGCTACAGATGCCATGTGACCCAGACAAATAGAGACTGTTTATAGACTCATCAAAAACAAGCCTAAAAGTTGTCCTGTTGGCAAATGGGAATAACTTCCGATCAGTTTCAGTTGCATACTCTGTTGATATAAAGGAAACGTACGAAAACACCTTCAGAATCCTTGATAAAATTAGTTATCATGATTATAAGTGGAAACTTTGCGCTGACTTAAAAGTTGTTGCTCTACTCACGGGCCTGCAATCAGGATTCACAGAATATTGCTGCTTCCTTTGTGAATCGCATAGCCGAGCCCGAGATAAACATTACATCGTACGGGACTGGCCTCTGCAAGAAAATCTTATTCCTGGTCAAAAAAATGTCGCCCACAATCCTTTGGTTCCGAAGAAAAATATTTACTTACCACCTCTACACATCAAACTTGGATTGATCAAGCAGTTTGTGAAAGCAGTGGACAAGACAGGTGGCGCATTTTAATTTTTGAAAACTAAATTTCCTCGTCTTAGCAAAGCTAAAATCAAAGAAAGCGTTTTTGTTGGTCTCCAGATTAGACAACTCTTCTAAGATTCGACGTTCATTGAACACCTAAATCGAAAAGAAAAACGAGCTTGACTTGCATTTCAAAACGTTTGTAAGAACTTCCTGGGTAACCACAAAAGTGAAGATTATGTCGCTCACATTGAGGAACTGCTTTTAGCGTACAAGGACAAAGGATGTAAGATGTCTCTTAAAGTTCACTTCCTTCACTCGCATCTGGACTTTTTCCCTGAAAGTTTAGGAGCAGTCTCGGATGAACACGGGGAACGGTTCCATCAAGACATCGCTAAGCTGGAGAAGAGATTTTCAGGGAAGTGAAATGCAAACATGTTGGCGGAGTACTGCTGGTTTTTGAAACGAGAGGGCTGTACCTCAGGGTATAAAAGGAAAGCAAGCATCAAGTAACTATGAATATATTTTTATTTATTACTGTTTATAGCTAAAATAGTTCTTTTTCCCATTTAAATTAAATTTATGTCCATATATTTATTATTATAATTATTATTATCGTTCGATAAATAAATTATAATTAATTTATCAAAAAGTTGTAAAATTAAAGATTTGGGGCTCTCTCGAAAATGGTGGGTGATGGAAGAAAACGGAAGAGATATTTGGATTCAGGACGTCATTTTACATAAGAATCACCCGGAATAGTGTCAGGACTCGATAAAAAATATTTTTTTGCAGACCAGTGTATTACAAAATTTACTTTGGTATTGTCTTGGTAAATGTTAAATCTCTATTTTCTTTAATATTAGAAAATTAGAAAAAGTACAAAAACTATTAACTATTCCAATAACTTCAATAGTGTTGTGATTGTTTTAAATTATTCCTACTTAAGTTTTCACAACATTTATTTTTCTATATAAAGTACATCGGTTGAATAAGGCTCACCTAATGGTTGATGTTTTTTACAAAAAAAAAAACACTAACCGGATTCTTAAAACTTTAATAGTACTAATTAACAAAATGAGATATGTATTGTTATAAAAATTAATATAATCTCAAACAAATAACAAACAAAATATCAAAATAAGTGAGTGTAAATGTGTTTCGTTGAGCATTAAAATATGTCACTGCATATAATAAAGCCCATATTATAGAGAGTAACAAACAATAATATTCCGTAAAATTCCTTATTAGGGTAAGGGCGCTCAGTGTGGCTTTGTAAACCTAGAGCAAATGCTTCAAATATGTTAACGTTTTCATCGTAAGCACAAATGACATTAGCTTAAAAACCGCTAGTAAAGTTTGCAATCGTCATTGCTTTTTCCCATGTTGGTGTGAAAACGATACCGGATTAACCCATATAGATGCCTTAGGCCCGGGGTCCCCTTTGTACTTTGAGAATTATTTCTTAATAAGTTGCGAATAAAACTAATTTTATTAAACAAAACAAACATTGATGAACAATACTATTTTGATCCCTTGTCGCGGGGCTCCTAAAACACGCGAGGCTTATAGCCCGGTGCCTACTTGACTTATTGAATAATCCGGGACTGTAAAAACCTTAAGAAATATCTCCCTATTTAAATCTCGAGTAGGATGTTTGTCCCAGTATTCAATTTGTCATCCAAGTATGATTTATATGCCATAAAAACGGCCTTATTTATAGACTGCAATTCATGTGTTGTATTGTTAGACAAGCAATATAAGTGAACCTCGTGGTTTTCTGCGTTTTAAGCAGTAGTAATATCCAAGTAACATTTTGCTCCATTCAAAATTAAAATTACAAGTACAAGTAACATATATTCTATGAAATATTCAACTCATTTATTAAATGATTTTATGGCTATAGTTTTCATCATATCGTTTATCCCTATAGACAAACTGTATAAGTTGATTTTATTCATTTGCCTTTAAAAAAATGGTAAAGAAAATAGTTTGGCTAAGAACGTTACCACATACGGTGTTGCTAGGATTTTTAGCGTATTAGATATTAAATGCACTAGTTTTGCTCCTCTAGCAGCTAACACATTCTGCTAATAAAGGAGCGTCAACCTACAACCATTCTTATCCATATTGTAAATGTAAAAGTTTTATTTTTTTAATCCAGTGCGCAATACCAAATCTTTTAGTTTTTTGAAATAATCATCGACAATATGCCCATTTAACTATTTATTATTTTTATTTATTTAACTAACAGAATTAATTATTTGAGATATGCGTTTAGAAATTTTAAGATGGTTCTTTCAAAACGTCTTTAACTACTACCTACCAGCGAGTTGGGGTTTTTATTGAAATAATGTTTAATATTGTTTTGCTCTACATACCTATACATTCACCGACTCAATAATTTTGAAGTTAGTTCCTCGGCAAATCTAATAAATTTCTTTCAACAGATTGAGAATTTATGTGATTTCTCAACGTTTGTCTTGGTATGCCACACTTTTCTTCGACGTAGTGCTAAGATTTACCTTTCTTGATTAGGTCAAACGCCTCTCATATTTTCATCCCAATTTTTTCTTAACCCTCTATTATTTTTACTTATTTTCTCTGAAAGAACCTGTAATTAATCTAAATTCCACTTACAGAAATTAAGGTTTTGTTACGTTGACAATTATTTTATTTGCGTTTATGAGAAAACCATGCCAAAAAACAATAAAATAATAGTATGTAATAAAAAGTTACGGAACATCAATCGAATACTTGCCAAAGTGACGATTTTCGTATAATGAAATGCTTTAGACAACTACTTGTTTAAATAGAATATTTTTTTAAACTAAACAAAACCAACATAAAAAGTGATGAGACGTTAATATAAAAGTGTTTTAGTGCTTTCAACAAAGCTACATTTCGTGCGCAAATGAGATTAACTTTAATCCTAATTAATTTCAAATTGTTTAATTCAATGATGTTTATATTAATATCTCACCAAAGGTATATTTTCATTAGATTGATTAGACTGCATTTGTTTCTAATTATAATTCCACAAAATTTTTTTCATTAGCTTTAGACTATTCTTTGTACTTTTTTCGTAGTATTTTGAGATGCTAGACGTGTTTTTCATTGAGGTTTTTATTTGTCAACACAAAATCGATGACCAATGTTGAATTCTTATTGACAAAATTATTTGTAATAAATGGTCCACCGTTATACAGTGAAGAAGATATTTGAAGAAGTTTTGCAAAGAAAAGAAGCGAAAGGCCGAATATTTTATTTATTCAGTTGATCATGTCTTGTCGATTTTCAGTATTATAAAAAAATATAAGTAAGTACGATTAGATTTCACATAATAAATCAAATAGTCAATAGTTATTTATTTAATCACTTAGTATTAGTACCTACATTGCTTGAAAACTAACTGTAATAGGTACTACTTCAACTTTTTATTGATTTTTTTTCGTTTTTCGTTCCGAATGTGGCTTTTGGAACCTATGTCACACAACTTCAAAAACATTGAACCGTGCTGTAAATTTTACTACCCGTGGTAAATGAGTATCATTTGGATATCGTACAATTTAACATTCTGACACTTTTTAGAAAGTGTTTTTAATATGGAAATAAAACTTCACCAAACACCATTACAAAAGTGATGAAACCCTCGCAATTGTAATCAAATGTATAAACATTGTATGTATAAAAATAAATGATTTTTATAAACTTTTCAACCCTGCTTTTATTTTCCAAAACATAAATTTCAAATAAACCCTTATAAACAGAACAAATTTGTATATGACAAACCAAGTTGCATTAAACGAACTGCAATTACTAAATAAAGTAATTTGTAATATGTGTAATGTAAGCACATCGAAATTTATCAAAGAAAGAAGTTTTGACATTTTAATAATTTAGAATATTGTATGTACCTACATAATGTATATATACAACAACTTATAACAAAACAATACGTGGAAATTAAGAATATATATTTACTATTTTAAAAAAATCTTATTATAAAATTTCTGTTTTGTAACCTAATATAAACTATACAAGTTGTTCTAAACAAAATCGACTATTAGACGTTTATAAAAAATATACCTTATTGAAATTTTAACAGTTTGAAGTTATATTTTAGGTGGTTTTAGGTATAAATGGTCATGTCTCAATCTAAAATATTTCCAATTGTATTTCATTTTTGTTTATATCGGCACTCAGCATCAACTTCTTTATTTTAATTAGAATATTACAATTTTTGAACTCTAGTTTAAAGAAAAAATAATTTTGGAAGTAATATTAAAAGTTTGTTTTTTTAACGGCCGGAGTCTATACTAAGATGAGAACCCAGAAGACGTTCTCATCTTAGTTGTAATTCATTGATAAAGTTAGGTAAGTTATCTACAGACTGTTAAATAACTTCAAACATAAAAAAAATAATAAAAAAACTCGCTGTATGTTATTTGATATATTAATGTGAAATTATTTTTTTCATTAGTGATTAGAAATCCTTACACTACTCAAAACATAATTAAATTTTGCGTTAACGGATAATATTATTAATTTCAACATTTGAAAAAGCGGATTTTAAAGCAAAATTTTATTTTTTTATTGATAAACGTGAAAAATACAAATTGTTCAGTATTAGTTTCAAAATAAACACTTATTAAATTAAGTGTAAATTCAAAAATTTTTTAAACATTTTAGCATTTATTAAAACAGTAAACAGTAAAAATATTTTAGTGTAAAATATTACTATGAGTAATATACATTAAATATTAATTTTCAAAATTTAAATACGATTAATTTTTAATAAACGCATAATGGCTACTTTATTTAAGACACTGTTTATGGAAATTAATATTTTAACCGATATTTAACTTTAAATATAACATTTGCATTTTGAATTTAGTTGGTATTTATTTTCATTTTTTTGTGTGAATTGCGGATAGAACTTATTAAAAAATATTAGTCAATACAAAAAATTAAACAGGTCTATAGAAAACAAACGTGCGATTAAACTATCATTAAAATATTAGTTTAACTCGAAAGTAAAGTTATAAAAAACGGTTCGAATGTTTGTTAAAATTTTAATTGCAAAAAAATCTAATTAAATTATAGTTTAAATTATTTTATTGCAGTATCGATATAAATTAAAATACACTTATTGTCATTGACTAAAATATATGCAACTCAATTTCTAGATAGCGACAGCAACAAGCAGCAACCGTGTAGAATGTAGATATCTTTGAATTTCTAGCTTTCTACGTAAGATTCATACTTTTACACCAAGATGACGCCGCTATGTATACATATAAAACTTTGCTGTTTAAAATGTTTTATAAATTGTTTGATTTTTACGTTTTCTAATTAAATGCAAACAATGTAAACATATAAGTACCTAGATTATAGTCTCGCAAATGTAAGAAAGTAAGAATACAAAATAATTTTTATTATTCTTAATTATACCGATACATTATTGTATACATATATAAATAATATCAATTAAATGCAATAATTAAAAAATTAATTAAAATCATTTTAAGTAACTCAGCTTGTAGTTTTGTTACAAACTATTGTAGAAAAATTGAAAGATTGTCACAAATTTTAAATTTGCTCTAGCTAAGATTAATAGCAAAAAATAATATGCATTTATTAAATAATGTTTCAGTCAGATGTATTAATATTTTCTAGGCTTACGTTAACTAATAAAGCTAATTGTTTAGTTATAGTTAAGTAATTATTCTATTTAGTTTTGTACTGGTGACGCCTTGTATCGTTTAATGCATATTTTATATTGATACTGTATATTTAAATTTATTGTACTGTTATTCGATGACAATAGCATAAAAAATAGCGATAAAACTTTGCACTATTGTTACTATTACCATCTATTACATACTGCACTCTAATCTTAACCTATTGATAATTCACATAACAAATGACTTAATTGACTGAGTGCAGTAAACTTATGGATGCTATTAAAAATAAATATGGTCAACTTCTTAAAATGTAAAAGTAATTTTATACAATTTTTTTGCCAAATTAGCAAATCTGTAAACGTTAATGATAAATATTGACCATTATTCTCGTAATTAATTAATAGATATTAAAAAATAAATAAAATAATATCAATAAATTTAAAAACAAGTAGTTATGATAAATCAGATTGATGTAAAAATAGCAAGACAAAGCATAGGTAATTTAAATTCTAAAAAAGATTTATGTAACAGCTTATATTCTGACTGCAATAGTTGTGACAATTTAACAATAATGTTAGTTATAAAAAGATGTTAAACATTTATACAATCAAAGTAATTAACATTGAAATAATTTAAACGTTAATACACTCTTACCTACATGTTATTAAATTATTAAGGTGTTTTAGGTTTTCTTAAAAACTGCTTAATGGATAGTATTTTTGTAATAACTGTAAAGAAACTGCATTGATCAGTAAGTTACTGTTAACCAAGTCGCCTTTATTATTGTTATATGACAAATCTGAATACAACATTTTGTGTAAATTTTAAAGTGTCGGGCCTGAGTTTGTTTTATAAAGCAAAAGAGACGAGCCAACTCTGTCGAGCGCCGTCGTACAAACACGCACACAAACATGCACCTCTATATTCTTATAAAAAAATTAACAGATCCTGTTATAAAACTAAAATTTATTTGTTTTAACTTCTACCTTGCACACATTCACATTAGATTTTTTTAATTTAAAACCAAATATTATAATAATGCTTTTGTATGTAACTCGTAATGCCGAATTTCCACCAAACAGACAAAGCAGCAACAAAACAGAAACTCGTATCGATCTCAACAAAACTGAAACTTTTCAGAAACATTTTAAAGTCAGGAGTCGCCGGCGACGGTTTTTGTTGTGTTTCTCAAGTCCCAATCGAAGGCGGTAACTTTAAAGGGTTTTTGTACCACTACGGATACAGTTAACTTAGTAGAAACAAGCTTCGACACGTCTCTGTTTTGTTGCCGCGTTTAGTATCATATTTTATTATTACGTATATGCATATACTCCATGAAAAGATTATAGAGGAATGATGAGCAAGTTAAAGTACTGCTAAGCGGTCTTTATTAGTTTATTATTTAGTGCGCTCTGTGTGTTTGTTTATAGGTAGGTAGGTATAGTTATAATAAGGGTATCTATTTATTTACTATTTGCGTTTTTGAATACCAGTTACTTGTAGAACATGACTGAAATAAAAAAAACAGTGAACGACAAAAGAAGTCGGCATTCTAATTGAAACTTACCGTGAACATGCTAATTTATGGGATCCCAAAAACGTGGCCTATAAAAACCGAACTAAAAAAATTGATGCGTATAAGGAAATAGCTTTCATATTCAACACAACAACACACAAAATAGAAAAAAAAACAAAGAACATAATGTCACAGTATCAACGCGAAAAACGCAATTAAACATAAGAAAATAAACGCTACGTTTTCATGCCAAATTGGTTTGGTTATTGTGCCATAAGTTTTTTACACGACAAAAACAAACACAGGATGGGAACACAGATAAAAGTGGAATTGGAGATGAGCAGTTAATTTGTAGTTTTTCGTTGTTTTTTTTTTGTTTATTCAAAAGGCAGTATGAGAAAATTTACATAATCTAATTAAGCATACTGTGATTGCTACAGTACCTTTCTATAAATCCGATATGAAATATGGGCTTAATTCGTCTTTAATTTCCCGGGCGGCTTGTATTGGTTTCCGTGCTACCCACCTTATAGGCAAGAGCGAGTGACGTAGATCCGGATAATTTTTTCAAAATCCTCTACTCACAATACCAGAATATAAATATTCAACATCAAACGAGTCTGGCGGTCTACATATATTTTTTGACCCCACATTTTTACATAAATAATTGTGCAACGAAACATCCGAAAAACAGATGCTATAATTTCGAATACTTTTTCGATCATTCTTCGAGCTCTACTTAAGCGGTAATTAAAAATTGGTTGCTCTGATTCACGTTCTTGGTGCCTTGCATATGGTTTCATTGTATTTTGTGACAAGTGGAATACATTGTCTGCCACGAAGACGTACGGTACCACTTTTTCTCCCTCAGAAAGTGCTGCCATTTATGGCAGATTGAGCATATCTCTTTCCAATGCTTTTGTAAATCTCGTATTTTTAAAAACTCTTTCGTCTGATATCCAACCTTGGCACCAAACGTAAACAAAATTAAAATTGTAACTGGCATCGACTATGGCAAACAAGACAATGCTAAGTGCCCCTTTTTAATTGAAAAATTGAACACCCTTCATATTTATGAATTTTTGAATGGCCCAGAGAATTATTCTGATTATTTGTAATAATTAGTCTGGTATTAAAACGTCACCATACGCATCTCTCCTACTTTTTAAGATAACTTTTTTTGCAGTTTTGACAGCAAAGTCAATTAAAACTCGATTTTCAATACTTACGGTACAATGTATAGGTAACTAAAGAAATTATGGATTCACGGATAGGGGTATGTTGATCAGTTTGTAGCAATTTGTACGGTCTATCGCTCTTAAGAATAAAAAATATGATTTTAAAAAAAAGTGGAAGGTAACGACATCCTTACATTCAATTTGAACCGTGGTTTACCTCTGTAGCTATGTGTGAACAGATATATAGCTCTTTTGCAAAATTACTTTTTGATATATATTTTTCAAAAAATTACATATTTCTATTTTGTCAAATAAGTGAAATATGGTGATCATTCAAAAATGCATAAATATAAAGGATGTACCACTTGTAACGACAAAATTGGCAGCGGTTTCCGATGTAACCGTAAGTGCGACATATTGTAAAATTACGCGACATGTTTAATTACAGAAAAGGCATTCGTCAGTACAACCCAAACACCAAATGAGAATGAAAATGAAAGCGAATTTGCAGAATCCTAGTTAAATGAGGACATCAGCACAACCACAGCAAATATAAAAGAATAGCTTAAAGTAGTCACTCCTGCAGCGTCAGTTAACAAAAATATTCCAGTTGAACAGACTAAATATGTAGAAATTTATTAGAATCAGTGAAGTTCTCAGATACAGCATATGTTTTACTGCAAAAATTGACTCAAGAAAAAAAACGTATTGACAGTAATGTGTTTTACCACGAATGTTTTTCGGATGATAAAGTCTGTATTTGCGAACGCACAAGTAACTACACCAAGGCGTAACGAATTCGACGTGTTTAGCGAAATGGAGGCCCACAATATAAGACATCTGCAAACTGAACATGTTAGAGTTACTTTGCACCACTAAGTAAATAACCTACTATATAAGGCTCAAATCGGATATAATAACAAAACTTGAGTATTGTCACAGCTGTCACACTCTTTTATCTGACTCATAGTCGGCAATGATGAAAATAAATAGTAATAATGAAAATGTTTTGCAATGGGCTATTGCATAATCCCTTAGGGTATATACAAATAATGAAGATAATGGCAATAACACAAGTCAGTAAATTATTTATAATTTTATGTAAGAGTCCTTATTTTATTTACTCAAATACAGTTTTGGTTTTATTGTTTTGAACATAGAGTATGTTCTTACCTTTATGTAATCCTGTACACCTTCACATACAATTCGTGAAATTGAAGATGCAGATACTTTAGATAAATACATTACTTTGATAGCTGTCAGCAGTATCAGTAGATTTATGAGGGTCTCATAATCAATGCTAGACATTCTCACAAAATTATGAGATGATGATCGTAGCTCTCCATGCAATCCAAAGTCATCAGTTTTCAACTGAGTTAGCATTGTTGCCGCGTCATTATTTTATCTTCTAATCAGCTCAACTCAACTCTTACCCAGTACCTGTGCTGTCGACGTTTCTTCCTTTTCTTTTCGAAAGAATGCAGTATAAACCATCCACAAGACATGATGAAAAAATCATCTTTACTGTACATGTTCAACACAGATCACTGTCTGCCCAGTGGAAATGAGTAAAAATTTAAATTAAATTTACAGATATCGCAAATCTTGCAATTATCGGAAGATGTTGAAAACAAACACAATATTACTTACGTAATATAACACTATATAATACTATTAATGTATTTTGAACTATTTTTTAATCCAAATTCAGTAAAATTTACATTCGCACAACATGTTTTAGATAATCGTCATACTCTTTTTTTCTTACAAATTGTTTCATCCTTTTAATAACATCAACAACAAACAAATTGTTGAATTAATAGAGTTGATTTATATTAAAATATCAAATAAGAATTTTTTGTTGAACGATCAAACCAATTTCAATTATGATTTTAAACTTAAATTTTCTTAGATTTGTTTCTACATTGCACCATCTTCCTTTTTTAAAATAATTTACATTTAACATTTTGTAAAATTTAGATTTTTTAATTATCTAGCTACGAATTTTTATATTTGACATTTTTCAAAAAATGTAAGTTAAAAAAGGTTTTGTAATCTTAACTTTTTATAAGTTGTAAATATTTTTTGTAGACTTTTCTGAAGATGAGCTTTATTATTTTAAAACTCGAAACAATTTAAAAATTTACCGATTGTATAATTTTTTCTCCTATTAATATTAAACAAATGCGCTACTGACTATAAAAAAACATTAAAAAAATGAACTTTACTGTAACATGAATTCTCTCTCTCTAGTTTATAACGCTAATAATATTTACAATTGCTTGACTGTTGATATAATTTCAACATTAAAAATTTACTCAAATTTTATTTTACATACTTTCGTCGTATGTTGATAACTGCAGTGAAATCGTTAATGACTTAAACCAGTAATTGCTAATAGTTTTTATTATAAAATTTAGTTTAGTTGCCACAACGTTTTTGATTTGTTACTGTTTTGTCGCTGTTTTGTTTGTCTTGTTGGTGTTTCCATATTCAGAAACAAAACAGCGACTCCACAAGCTCGTTTGGTGGAAATCCGATATTACGTGCAAAATATTATTAAGAGATTTCTAAAACGGCCGCTATAGATGGGTTGCAAGCATCTACAGAATTCGCTTCTTCGTTGAAAGCATAAGAGCTAGAAGCTTTAAAAAAACTGAAATAATTACAAAGGCTAGTTGTATAGCCGTCTTGAGACATTTTGTGTAATTTTGAAAACAAAAATATAAAAAATGAGTAGAAAACGATGCAATTTTAGGCAATTGTAGGCGAATTTTAAGCACACATGGTAAACGTACCATCGATTATTTGCAAAAAGTGGCACAAGTGCGCCCTAAATATGTGTCTTTAGTTTATAAATACATAGTTTTTATATGAAAATAAATATTATTGAGAAATGTATGGTCAGACCAGAAACGCGACACAAAATGAACCCATGTCTTAAAGTTTAAAGCAGAGAAACGAACGTTGCATGAAGACAGCCATAGGTCGGCGATGTTTCAAAAGTACCTACGCAAACACAAGAGAGCATCGAAAAAATAGTGAGACGTGTATTCCGCGAACAACTAACTCGTGGAAAAAAAGTGGAATGCTAAAACTGCGGTAACGTGGGTTACGTGCAACGACGCTATATTAAGCCCAAATACAAACTAGTAAAAACAATTAAAAAACAAGAACAGATCGACCAAGTGGGGCAAAAGTTGACCTCAACAAGCCATGCTCCGAAGATTACCATTCAAATTGCATCGCCTATGGAACAATTGTAGAGTATTTATCCAGATGCGAGAATTCATAGATAAAATGCTCAGTTACTGGTTGACACAGAAACAACAAAGATTATCATTTGTTCTAACATATTACTAAAAAATCACCGGTAATAGTAAGACTTCGAACGGCGACACACATACAAGTTCAAGTAACCATTCGTTTAAGAAACGAAATACTCGACCATCAAATGCAAGTAACCAACGTTACAGAAAAAGTTAGTTTGAGAATGGACGTTATAAAAAAGTATGCGTTTAATTTCCATACAAAAAATTATGTTTTTAAGATTAAAGATGAAGAAATTATTTTCCATTCGTTATAAAAGACAACTTTATGGCAATTATATCTAAAAAGACTAAGAGTGTAGTGATGGCGTGCTTAGATGGAAATCTTTGGAACGGCTATATACTTGCCATTAAAACAATAGACAGCCACTTGGTTAAAAAAGGACTACTGGTCGGTAGAACATTGGTAAGGCTAAAATATACGGTGCCAGTACAAATCATGAAGATCAACTGGGATCCGGTAACAAAAAAGACAGTGGACCTACCAAGGTCTTTTTTTTGTTACCGGAAGTAAGTATCTCAGATTGTAAAATGCGTAAATTCTAGTAAACCTAAGTCGCTAAAGAAATGCATGCAACTACTATTAGACATATTTACTTCTAAGTGCTAAAACCTTAACCATGAGCAGCTGACGCAAGTTAAAACGTTGATCTAGCAGTATTAAAATGTATCCGCGCTGGAGAGTGGTTTTTAAAAAAGAACTGACGCAGTGAAGCATAAAATGAATACTGGACATGCTCGACCAATACGATAACAGTCTTTTGGCAAAACGAGAAAAAGTCAAAGAAATATTACAAATATAGAGAGACATCTCCAGTGGTCCTAGTTAAGAAAGGTGAATCAACCAGGTTTTGCGTAGATTATAGACAGTTTAACAAAATTACAAAAAAGAACAGTTACCCGTTACTAAAAATTGACAATACTCATTACCTTGTTAGGATCCCAATAAGGTGGAAATATAAAAAGTATTTGAACGAAATTGAAATCGGTTAAAAGTCTAAAATTTGTGTTTTCATAAAAAAAGTGCGTTCTCAATAAATAAATAAGTACAACGTCATTAAATAAAAACGTGCCGTGTTAAATAAATGTGTTAAGTAATTAATTATTTTATTCGTGGTTACAGTGATATATACATTATAGTAAGTGTTTGTTTTATTAATTAAATTTCTTAGTTTGTTATTGTGTTTACCTTGTGGTATTGTGATTTTAGTTTAGTAAAAATTAGTTACATTAATAATAATCGATAATAATGTACATAATTAAAACCTATTGTTTTATAATACTGAGGGATTAAAAAATCGACTGCTACTAGGTTCAGTTTCTAATTTTGTCGTTGCTGGACCTTTGTCCATCTGAAGTTTTTTTTTCAAAAAAGACTCAAGATTAACCTTCTTAAATATTAGCATGTTATTAAAAAACAGCTTGTATATAAACAATGTTAAAATCTCAAATAATTTAAAAAAAAGCTTTGGGTACTTGGTTGTGAAATAGAAGAACAGTATGACTAGTGGCGTCTATCAAGTTATTTGCAGGTGTTTTACTTGAATATAATCTTTCTTTATCTAGCATTCTTGAAATAAATATTTCATTGTAACATAGATAATATTATTAGTATGGTACAATCGTCTAATTTGTATCTGGAGGTGCATAACGCCAAGAGAAAAATGAAACAGCAAACTGTTAAACTGCAGAACATCAATGACAAAGCGGTATACAAAACTTGTTAACCAATTCATAAGAAAATGCTAAAATACTAAAAATTATATATAATTTAAGTTGATAATTGACACAGTGGTACTGTTAAATTAATATGATAATATCAACTTAAAGAACTACAAAAAAAATAATTAACAAAAAGCTATAGCGTGTTCTATTTTACTATGTTTGTGCTTTTTTCATAATTTTTTTGCTTGACTTTCCGCTTTTTAGCTAAGTAATAACATTTTGTCTACACAATCGTAATTGAAATCTACTTATATGAACCGTTTCAAATATACATAAAAGTAAAAAATTAAATTAATAATTTCCAACACAGTGATATTTAAAATTTAAAATTTAAAAAATATTTTTAATTGTTGTTTTTAGTGATTATAAAAAAAGTAAGTAAATTTTACTCTTAAATATATTTTATTTTAATAATCGATGTACATATATAAACAAGACGGTAACAAATTGGATTAAATGTAAAAAATACAAAATCGGTAATTGACAAAGCTGTAAATCGTTTTTGAGAAGTTTGACGATGCAAAGAAGTTAAAGTTGCAACAAAAGACAATAATTTTTAAAGAAGGCATCTTTAACGTAGTTAATTAATTCAAGAGCTACATTCAATAAATAAGACAAATATCATTGACATTCCTGAAGTCATATTTGACTCGTAAACAAACTATAAAAAAGTGTTTATTTATTTTTGGTAAGGAGACATTCAAGTAGTGTCAAAGTTGAAACAGGAAACCGCTTCGGATGACATCGAAGATATCTTCTGCAAATAAAAAAGAGATTCCAGTGCAGTCGTTCACACGCCCTAAAGAATGCTTAATTGAATATTTTAAACAATTTAGATTTTGTAGTTTCTAAAAATAATTATCCGAATATTATTAATAGTGCGTTGCAATGTCGTGTTAACGGTAGGATAAAATGTTTTGAAATCTGTGTGGTTTAAAGTTAAGTTTAGTAAATAATTGATTAATTTTTAAACTGAAAAAATTGCTATCTAATAAAACCAAAATGATTTTTTTAAATAGAAATAAATTGATAGAAAAGTTTATATATATTCTTTAGTTAACAGACGAATGTTTATACGTTGACATGGATTAAAAATATAGTGATTAATTGTTTATTTGCAATAATAAATACTTTTCAAAATTTTGAATTATTGAACATATCACATATTAAAAATCTGCAAGAAAAGTTTAAACAATAACAAGAACTATTACAATAAACATAATAAAAATATTCAAACCGGCACACAGTGGGAGAAATCTGAATTTTAGGAAATATTAATTACGACTTTGCAAAAAAATTGTTTTTAATGACAAATACTTTATTAAGCTTCCCATAATTTATTTTAATATAATCCACATTTTAATACAAAAAAAAGTATTGTATAACTACAACCTTAATAAGAACGCATGTGCAGTGTTTACGCGGATGAAGTTTACAGGAGAACAAAAATGAACTAAAAATTGAAAGATACGAAAAAATTCACTCTCAATAAAAGTTTTTGCTAGTTTGAAAAGTAAGATTCACCATAAGAAACTTTATTTTTGTTGTACAGGGTGGGTTAAAAATACAAAAATTTTAATTTGAGTAATCCACACATCTTGTTATTATCATTTTTTCATGTGCTTTAAATGAAATTTTGTATTTACTTTGATTTGGGGTTTTATTTAAAGCTTATTTCACATTATTTTTTCTTTTGAGAAAAATGGTAAAACAAGATGTGTTCATTACGCAAATTAACATTTATGTATTTTTTGCCCACCCTGTAACCGAATTAAAGTTTCTCATGGTAAATCCTAATTTTAGACAAAGCAAAAACTTTTATTAAAGGTGACTTCTTTTGTATCTTTTAATTTTTAGCGCTTTGACCTCATCCGTGGAGATACTGTATATTAAGTATACTTAAACATTAAATTATTACCCATACGTTTTTCGTGTTTGTAAACTAATCGCTTTCACAATCCAACGAGTGTGATTCAACTTGTTTTGGGGGTAGTTCTGATTCTGACAACAGCTTTAAAACATCTTTGCAAAGTTGCTGACTGCAGCGTCGTTGAATTGAAATTGTTTTAGAAATTGAAGATACAAAAGAATCGGAAGAGCAGAGTAAAGTGTTGAATAAATCACGCACGGAAATTTTTTCTAGTGTGTCTTTCTCTACAATTTCTAAAGTTTTTATTTCTTGATTGTAGAGGTTCTTTAGAAAACATACTTTTATTGAGTTCTGCTGATTTTATAATATCGGCATCGTGAATCAGAATCCGGTATACACTTGATGGCATATAGTACCAAGAATAGATGTCTACGTACATTTTTGCTGTATCCATCACGTACTCTTTAAAAGCTTTAACATTTACAGCGTATCCGCAAGCCATTGTTATCAATATTACCGAAAAGCGTTTTATTAAGTCTTCGTTAACCCCTGTTGCATATGCAGAAAGCAAAGGTTAAAAAAGTGCCTAGCCGTATTTCCATCGTTGGTTGTTCCAAATCCAGGTTTAAGAATATTAACCAACAGGTTTTTGATTTCAGTTGGTTGATCACTTTTTTTGTTTTTTTTACGGCTAATTTTTTAGTTTGACCACAAACTTGCCATTTCATAACAGTAAGACGATACGAAATGTACAATACACACTGTATTCACGCATGTAATATAGAAAGGTCATGACTGACAAACTTATAAAGATACATTGATATATCACTTAAGTTTGACGATGTGTTATTCAAGACTAGACATGCTAATCACTTTTTACTAACAAAACAATGTACTTTAATTACCTTTTTGTTGTTTAAAAAAAACAAACATGATTGGCGATAGTCATAAAAATAAATTATTAATTCTTAGAAAAGCTCATTCTCCTACTGCGCGGCAGCAACTTTAGAATGAAAGAACTTATATGTAAATATGACAAATAACTTGTTTTGATGAAATAGGTTATAAACTAACTACATTATCCATTGCTATGAAAACACAATAACATGCAATACTATCCAATAGTTAACATAAATTAACGAAGAAACTAAAAACATAATTAAAACGTAAGAATGTAAAATAAACAAGTAATTTGGATACATACTTTTGCCACGTACGCAAAGTATGTTGAATGTTTAAATTAAATTTCTTTCGGCTCTTCAACTATTTTACAATAGCTTGCGCTATTTTATTTTTGTGTGAATTATGTGTGATTACGAATATTAATTAAATGTCACTAACCTTATTTTTTGAATTTTTAGGTTTTTTTAAGTGTTCTAAATTTCAGTTTCTTATTTTAAAATCACAGAATTTTTTAATACATTTAAATTTTATTGATATATTTTGCTTGACAATTCATTGAACAATGATTTATTTAAAATTTATTTAAAATTGTACTACGTTGTTGTATATATTGAAATTTTGTTAAATTCTTAGTTATTCGATAAATTTTTGATATCTACCTACTTGTTTATTGCGTATTTACATTTTTATATAATCTTGAAAATAATCGAAAAAAATTGTTTTGTAGTAACTAAAATACTATAGCTTTAACAAAGTATTGCAATTTAAGTAAAAAAAATCAATCGTTTGATCGTAAAAGTCTAATTTTTTTATTTAGACTATTTAAAATACGTCTACCATAATTCTTTGTGTCTTTTGTAGTTACGTTTATATACGTAAATGTTGCGTCTACTGATGTTTATGTATTTTAAATTGAATTTATTTTTTAATTGATTACTATAATTTGCATGAGGTGTGTACTATTGTTATGACTAGTATTATTATAGACATAGGTCAAATATTTGTACATTTAAAAGTAACTTATTTTGTGAATATCAAATATTTGCTGTTTATTGAATTTTTATTCTAAATTAAATGAATGAATCAATTGTAATAAAAAAATAGCACTTAATTAATTATATTTATATTGTCCAAATTAAATTTGATACGTTTTATCTTCAATTATTAATATTTTTTGTATTGGTGTTTTGATCCGAGACCTAGACCAAACTAAAATCGTTATTTGTTCCTGGATCGAAACCGAAACCAAAACCAAAATTGTTCAAATTTGTTTTATTGAATCGAAACCGTTATTTATTTTTCAGTTTTTTTTTGGTTTTTGTTTTCAAAGTTATAAACATAATTAAACGTAACATAAACATAAAAAAACAATAAACGTGTAAAACCTCATTCACGTTCATGTCACGTAACAAAAAAACATAGCTGACAAAAACTTGAAATACGCAAAATTTAATATTTCTGTTCACATCGAAGACAAAACGCAATCTGTCGGTATGCGTACAAAACATCGAACTTTAACCCAAATTTTAATTTAAGGTAGTACTGTCTATACCCCAAATGTCAAATGCGTGCTCCAAGCTCTGACTCATTTGACTTCCGTAGTATTTATATCTGGCAACGCAGATATAAACGATATAAATACTACAAACAAAGGCATATTTATAGTAACTTTGTTACATTGAAAATACTCAAGTTGTAATCGGTAGGTATCAATGCAACATATTTAACCCTCCAGTGCACGCGTCGGGCCCAAGCAAAATAATTTGATTGCGCTATTATCACAATACGGCTCATACGGTCCAGCACGCCAGTGTACCTTCGAATGATCTCTCAACTCACGTGTAGTAGTAAATTGTATTGCAGTCTAGTGTATAACAGCTGTTTTATTGCGCATTTCGGTATTTTAGACCCAACGCGTCCGTTCTCGTAAGTATAATATTTTTAAAACCTGCCAGTGAACGCGTCGGTTCGATCAGGCCCAAGTAAAATAATTTTATTTCCTTATCAAAATACGGCGCGTACGACCCTGTATGCCAGTGTGCCTTCAAACGATCTCTCGACTCATGTGTAGCAGTAACTGTGCGGCAGTCTAGTGCGTACCAATTGTTTTTTATATTGCGCATTTTGGTATTTTAGGCCCAACGTGTTCCTTCACGTAAGTATTTTATTTTTAAATAAACTTGATATACATATTTTTTTATATTTCCCCGTCTACAAAGAAGATAATAATCGTCTTGGAGCAGACAGGTTTTTAGTCTTTCTATTTATACTTTTTTGTTTTTGTAGGGCAATGAGTACGTATGAGAAAGATTTAGCAAGGTTGCAGAAACTTAACGAAGAAGTGGCAACAGACAACAAGCAATCTCTGCCCAGTAAACGCATAAATAGTGCAGGCATAAAACATCTCAAGATAATTTTTCCATATAATGAATTGAAGTATATTTTTATTTATGTTTGGATCACGTTCGCATGGTTCGTGTGATATATTGTGTTATCACCATACGTACGTTCGTTAAAATCTAAAACTACTGTGTTCACTGGGTGGATTCAGATGATTCCGTAGAAGATCAAGACGGTGATAAAGTAAGTGATTATAACACTAATAGCGAGCAAGAGATTCAAGAAGACGAGTTAGTGACTAATACACCTGTTCAGTCGCATGCCGGCGGACGCGAACATTTCTATTTTGACGCAAAAGATGGAACAAGATGGAAAAGACATTGGCCAGCAAGGAATGTTCGAACACGCCAAGAAAATATAATTGTGAGACTTCCTGGAGTGATTGGTCAAGCAAGAAATGCAGACTCAGTACTTGAATGTTGGCAAATGTTTTTTTATGACGTTATTCAACAATTAGTAGAAAGTACAAATATCTATATAGAAAGCATACGTGATCGCTATACAATGAAGTCAGATGTAAGACTAACAAACCTTTTAGAAGTAAAAGCATTCATAGGCTTACTGTACCTAGTTGGCGTATACCATGCAGGAAGAACATCTATTTTCGAATTTTGGTCTACCGACGGCACAGGAATTGAAATTTTTCTAGCAACAATGGCTATCACGAGATTCCGCTTGATAATGCGTTGTTTCATATTAGACGATGTCAGGACAAGAGAAGAGCTTAGAAACCAAGATAAGTTAGGTCCAGTCAGGGAAGTATTTGAAAAAATAGTAAAGAAAAGTCAAGAACACTATACTGTCGAACAACTACTATTGACGAAATGTTATTATCATTTAGAGAGCGCTGCAGCTTTAGAATGTATATCCCTAGCAAGCCCGCACGTTATGGAATTAAAGTTTTTTCATTGGTCGATTCTCGCTCCTTTTACACATATAACATGGAAATTTACTATGGAAAACAGCAATTATTAGGTCCATTTTTTGTAAGCAATACTCCTTTTGATGTAGTAAACAGACTTTATATGCCATTATCCCAACCTAGACGCAATGTTACAATGTACAATTGGTTCATGTCAGTTCAGGTTGCTACAAATCTATTAAAAAATTACAAGTAAACAGTTGTTGGGACTTTGCGGAAAAACAAGAGGCAAATACCAAAAGATTTTTTTACAAGGAGGCCTGAAAAATCAAGTATGTTTGGTTTTACAGAAGACATCACTATTGTTTCTTACGCACCAAAGAAAAATAAGCAAGTTATTTTATTGTCAACATTACATCATGATGATACAATTGATGTAGACTCTGGCCAAGAGAATAAACCAGAAATAATCACCTGCTACAATGATACAATACGTGGTGTTGACACTGTTGATCAACTTTCCGCTAAATACAACGTTACTCGCAAGATAGCCCATGATTATACGTCTTTTAAATATTACAAGAATAAATTCTTTTGTTATATATAAAAGCAATTCCAACAATGACTTAAATAGTTCACGAAGAATATTTTTAAAGCAACTTGGTAAAGAGCTTATTATGGATTATATGAAGGCACGAGTAAATTGTCATAACTTACCTAGCGATATTCGTCAACTTGCAGCTAAGATAACCGAAACCAATTTGTGGAAAGTGCGGACGTGGTCTTAAATACACGTGGACGATGTGCCTATTGCAAAGATCGCAAAACAAGATATTCATGCAAGTTTTGCATAAAGTTTATTTGTATGGAACATATAGTACCTGTTTGCCAAGTATGCGCGACTAAATTCCAGAAATAAATTTTTATACAGGGTTTTGAGGAACTACTACCCAAATTCGGTTACTTTTTAAATTAATTTTTATAATCTTAAGTTAATATTTTGCAAAGGTTTTTTTTGCTGTTAAATGTTATATTTAATGTATCTCAACATACTATGTAACTCTGAAGAAAAAATAAAATTCTGTTTTGAAATATGAGTAACTTTTTTTCTGGGTATCTAAAACCCAACGGGTCTAGTCGTGTAACTTTTATTCACAAGTTTACTGCAGAATTAAACACAATCATTTATAATAGTCAACTTCAATAAAAATAGGTAACACTTTTATTTTTTTTAAGGTGCTATAAATAGTGGAGTAGAAAATACACATGTAAACAAGGTATTTACTGCAATAGATATCTCTGAAATAAACCTAACTTCTTTTGTGGCGTTGCCACATGTAATTTTCTATTTGTAAGTAACTAAAATGTTCAAAGAATATTTGTCTTTTAGTTCATACCACTTGCATTGTGATCTAAACGGTACTTTTTGTGAAACAAAATAAAATCTATAATTTTTCATAGGATTTAATGTTATTTAATAGCTGTGGATGAATAGCTACATGGAAGGAGACGCGAATCTCTAAATCATTTTCAAAGCAGTTTGGTTGAGTTGGCCAGCTGGCCACCACAAATTAGCGTTTTCAATATCTGGAGGCGACACGCCACGTGATAGGTAATCCGCGGGATTGTCGTGTGTCGGAATGTGCCTCCAGTTTTTATTGTTACTTGTGGCTTGAAGTTCCGCTACTCTGTTGGCTACAAATGTTTTCCAACGCTTGGGTGCTCCTCGTATCCAATTTAAAGTAATTGTGGAATCGCACCAGTAAACGAAATTACTAAAGGTGCGTTTTAAAACCGTAGACACCTTTTGCAATAATCGAGCCATAGTCGCACATAATTCAAGGCGAGGTAAGCTTACACTTTTCAAAGGGGCTACACGAAACTTTGTCCATAATAAGCGTACTTGTGTGATACCGTTCGAATCGGTGGATTTAATGTACACGCATGCGCCATATGCAGCTTCTGAAGCATCAGAAAAACCGTGAATCTCGATTATCGTAAGGTTTTTGATAAATGCGTGACGAGGAATTTTTATTGACCTAAGGAGGTGCAATTTACTGCGGAATAATATCCATTTGGTGTGTAAACTTAGTGGAACGCTTTCGTCCCACGGCAGTTTTTCTTGCCACAAAAGTTGTAAGATTAATTTTTCCTGAACGATTACCGGAGCCAAAAACCCTAATAGATCAAAGATTTGTGCAACAGTGGACAAAACTGATCTTTTTGTCACCTTAGAATTATTTGAAAACTGACGTATGTGGTATTGAAATTTGTCGGCGTTGGGAGTTCACAGGATGTCAAGAGTGCGTGCTTCTTCATTTTTAGATAAAAGATGTTCAATTAATTCATTATCTCTGCATAATGTACCAATATGTCAAGTTGCATTAAATTCTGAACAGTAATTCTAAAACCTATAGTAGCACCTTTATTGGTTCCCGCAGAAAACAAAAAACATAAGTAAACAAAGTTGAAGTTGGCTTAACTTCCATTGTACATTAGATGCCTTTGAAGATGCGTCTCATATTTTGTGTTAATGTGAACTGATGCATTTGAACTTTTCGTCAGTTATATTTCTTTTGTTACGCTGCTTATGTAAGTTTTATCACGTGTCTTATTTTTGATTATTTCTAACATGAATTGCAAAATATTTTACACGTAAAACCTTGAAAATAAACATTGAAATAACTAATATGATCTTCAGAACTGATTCTGTATTGTATTTTAAAGCTTAAATTAAAATGTATTTGGTGATAGATAAATTAATCAAAAGAGGACGAAAAAAGAACAAATTATTTATGGAGTTATAAAATAAATGAAAATAATTACATATTTTTGCAAATAATTCTAAACATTACTTACTTACATCGTAAAACAATGACAAAACATGGATGATCTAGTGTTTACTATAAATAACAGGTTTTCTATAGTTTCACTCTACAGTCCATCAAGTTGCCACATTTATTGAGCCATATGTAGAAGTTACTGGAGCACCAAGACATCGCGTCTTTTTCCTGCTCCTGCTTTCGGACGAAGATTCAAAATTAGACTACATAAGTTTGAAGAAATACTCAATAATATTTCTTTCTCTATGCCTGACAATGATAATCTTTCTACTAATAAATGGAGAGAAGTTCGTCTTTTCTTTGAGATGACCACAGCCAAGTAAACTGGCATCTTTACACCCTGTTATAAACTAACAATTGACAAATCGATGTTTGCATGGTATGGCAAGGGTTATTAAAATAAAGCGTAAACCGAAAGGAGTCGGATGCGAATGCAAGACAATGGCAGATGTACAATCTGAACTAATGATTGGGATTGAAATCAATGAGGGGAAGGAAGCTATGCAACAGACAAAATGGCAAAAAAAACTGGGTGCAGGAACTGCTACCAAATTACGTCTTACACGTTGTAACATTACAAAAATTAAACATTGAATATTGCGCTTGCAAACTGTCGATTCTAGCAAATTGGTCTATAGTACTGTCACCGATCGAAGCGTTCGATTGGTTTGTTTTCGTTATTGGCGTAAATTGGAGTCGGCGCGGGGACTTTCCTTCTTCGCTTTAAGTGAAGCAGACATTTTGGCTAATTTCGAGTTTCGCAAAAAGACACATGTTTAGGGCCTTCACGCAGTTCTTAATTGTGGAATTAAAACAGAAGAAAAATTATTATGTTCTAAGTTATGTTGTAACAAGCGGCCCACATGTGTATATATTTTATTCTTTTATTTGTTACGGATTTCAGTGTCTTTCCTCTCTCCTACGATATTGTCTTCGTATGCTATGGAAGCTTACGGCAAGGAAAACTAGGTTGTTCAAGTATTGGACGTAACTATGCTCGTATTAACAAGTACAAGGTCGAAGCCACCAAAGATCCTAAATATCCTTTTGAAGATGTTTTTATGTAAACTAAGCGTTCTAATATTTAACTAGAGGTTATACGTAAGAACCTCATTAAAGTTGTGACTTCAACGGTTCAAGGCGGTTTGACGTACGAGGCAAATTGTAGTTCTTAATAGAATTTCATTTTTTTATAAACAATTTAATAATTAGATAGTATTTTAATGCTTATTTATGCTTGGTAGTGCACTAGTAGATAACCATTGTGTTGGCTTTGTTTTTTTTGTTTGTTCGTAAGTTTGATTCAAACCAAAAAAAAAGAATATTCGACGGTTTATTTATTATTTTTGCTTTAATTATTGACTTGTTGCATATGTAGTTGCTAACCATTTTAGGCTGGATGCGTCGCTCATAGCTATGAGAAGACTGAACCTAGCGAAGCTCGGTGAGTAAATTTTTTTTTATACGTTGCAATTTGGTTTTTCTAATAAGTAGTAGAGAGTAGTTTTTCTTTTCTTTCTTGTTTGTATAATTGCTTAGTTAGTGATTGAGTAAGGCTGATCATTTTGTAGAGTAGTAGATTTTTTCATTTTATTTCTTACCAGGCATGCTAACTTTACTTATTATTTAGTTACTTGCTATAATTTACAGGATGATATTAATAAATATCGTATTAATTTAATTGTGGCCAATTATTAGTCTTGAATCAGAGCTGATTTTATGTAGAGCTCTTCTTAGACGCGTGAAAGAACTAGGTGCGGACAGGAACCAGGAGGGTGGTAGTCTCCTGCAGCCACTTTGTTTGCATACCTGGCGCCCATTATTTAGAATCGCTTCACTTACGACTAGGTTGGAAAAGAAACCCCGACCACCACCACAGTCAAGACTCCAAAGGAATTACAAGATCAACAATTATATTACATTAGAATAGTGAAAACTGCAACCAGAAAATATCCTATGTCAGAGCATAAAAGACGATGTCCCCCGCTGAGAAGACAATTTTCTGTAGCAATAGCTACTGAACCACTTGATACGAAATTAATAAATCTTGCGTGGGGAGACAAAAAAATTTATACATTTGTGGGTACTTGTGGCACGACGACTAACAGAAGCCCTGCGAAAAAAAGGAGACTTGATGAAGTGGAGTGGAGTGGGGTGAGGAGTGTCATAAAAGAAGTTCCTAGACCACATATAGTTGAAGAGTACTTAGATGGTGCATCTGCCATTGATATACATAATCATATTTGCCAGAGTGGACTGGCTTTGGAAGACGTTTGAAATACTCAGCGTTGGCAACACCGTATGTTTGCAAGTCTCCTTAGTATTGTTGAAACAAATGCTTGTTTAGCATACAAATATTTTAAACGCGATCGTGCTGTCAAACATAACGATTTTACGGAAGCACTTGCACTGCAGCTAATAAAAAATCAGTGGTGCCATGAGGTAATTGATGCGCCAATTAATGATAATGTTCAAAATGCAGTTCCAAATGAAAATCTACCTGGTGAACATATCTTGGTACCACTAAGTAGAAACGATGCTAGACAAAAGCTTTATAGAAAATGCATAATTTGCAGTAGAATTAGAAGAGTACAGCAAAAGGCGAGTTTTTATTGTAGTGGTTGCGGGGTGCGAACAGTTATATGCGCTCCTACAACAGGACGTAATAGTTTTACTCATCACCTCCAACATGGAATACCTGCTTGAATGATCAATTACAAATTTTTATTAAGAATATGTATTCTGTATGTTGTTTGTTTTCAAGAATTTCCATTGTTAAATGTTTTACCTACTTTTACATTTATTGCATTTATTTTATAATAAATTTTACATAATATAACTCCTCGTCCATTTCTTACCCACGCCACTGTATATTCAATTAAATATCTCAATAAACTGGGGTTCTCTGTAGTTCATGCGTTCTCCTATTTTGCTCGTACTGCAGGAAGGTAATAACCGTCCTCCTTGAAGGATAGTTGCATGTGCGGTAGAAAGTCCTGCCAGCAGGACATTGTATTGTGTACAAAAGTTCTTCTAGAAGAGCGTCCAGCAGAACGTCTTGTACGCTCTATCATTATACTTTTCTTACGTTCTCCTTGAGTTAGAGGTTTATTCACTTCTTGTGCACTGTCGTGAGATGCATTATCCATAACAGCAACACCATAAGGAAGCAAATTTGAAATAAATTGTTTTTTAATCCACTGCATAATTACCCGATTTTGTTTTAGATTTAAAAAGTTAAAAGGCAATTGCTAACAAATCCGTATGATTCATGTGCATGCACAATAATCTACCTATGATCTGCTCTGTCCGTATGATAAACAGCAGCCTCTTTTTCGGGTTGTCAACACTTACTAACGCTATAAGACCGATGAGAGTATGTTTCATCTAAATACGTTATTGGCTTTTTGTTTTTGCTTAAAGCATTATTTTTTCGTGATTTGCGCAAATAACAAGAACGACAACAATATCGTTACGTTCTATTTATAATTTTCTTTTGTTGTGGCATTTTTGTATTTAAAACTTACTACTTCTTACTAAATTCTTACTAAAATTTCATATTTAGAACTGTTTTATTAACCGTGTAAACATCATGAACAATTCTTTTTAAAATGATTACTTAAGTCACAATTATCCAACGTTTTTTTAGTTGCACTACTACTTTTTTTTTAAAACAAAAAGACCTTAAAACTCTATCACTGCTCTTTATCGTTTCACTTCGGATTCTTTTTATAAATGTGGTTAATTTGCTCGTTGCAGCATCAGCTGGTTTGTTTTCTTTTTTTAAAGAAAAAGTAGTAGTTTTCGGTTTAGAAGAACTCCACAACATCTATAATATTGTTTCTGGCTTTAGAATGAACAGTTTTCTTTTATTTAGATTCCATATTTGTAAATAACAGGTGAAACAATACATTACGTAAGTAATGTAAGAACCTCTATCAAAAATTAGTTTTTGTTTGTTAAATTAGCACTGAATTTAATGCAGGTTTTAAAGTAACAAATACAAAATAGTAATTGATGTTGATTCAGAAACTCCTAAATTTACTTAAAATAAATCCCGCATTTTTTACTAATTTGAAAATACTAAGTTGAATTAATTTAAGTTTATCTAAGTTGTTTGACCCTGTGATTAGATAGTCGACATCGTTATCGTCATTTTAGATTATGTCAGATTGTGTAGAAAATTCTTGTTGATTATTAAACGGTACTTGCATTAAGCATCTAACCGCAAGGTACGGTACTGATGTGGTACCATATGTAACCGTGTTGAATTTATAAATTGAAATCTCGTCATTAGTGTTTTTGCGCCATAAAATTTATTGATATTTGCGTTGTGATAGGTATATCCAAATTTGTTAACACATCTTCTCTATATCGCTTATTATTACATACTCGTATGTTCTAAATCTAGCTATAATAAAACATCAAATATTTTGAAAATATCGAACAAAGACAATAAAACTTTAGGTGTAAATGGAAGTGCATTAGAGGATAAAATTAAATATACTTTTATGTGTTTATTAAATCAAAGTGAAGTTACAAAACGTACAATATTATCTGATACAGTTAAACTTGATTCATTAGACTTTTTATTCCCAGTTATTTTATTCGCAAAATTGATAGTTCAAGAACTCAACATCGGTTGGGATGAATCAATACCAATGAATCTGCATTCAAATTAACTTAAATTTAGAGAATAGTTACATTACAATAATCACATTTACATTCCATGATTTGCTTTAATGCCCAATAAAAATTATGTTGAACTGCACATTTTTTCAGATGCGTCAAAATGAGCTTACGGCGTTTGCATATAGTTAAAGTCTTATAATGAATTAAATCAAGCCCAAACAGTATTATTAGCAGTAAAATCACGGGTAGCACCTACAAAAAGAGAAACTTTACTAAGGCTAGAGCTTTGTACAGCAGTTTTGGGAGCATAAATGGCTGACAAGTTCAAAAAAATATTAAGAGTAAAAATGAATAAAGAATTTCACTGGTGTAATTCAGAAATAACTTTATATTAGATTAAATCAGAATCGAACAAATGGAATACATACATAACTAAGCGCGTGGCGGAAATACAAAAATTAAGTGAAATCTCAAGTTTAAAGTAAAAATAATTTACTCAATCAGTTAATAAATAATATTTTATGGTGGAGAGGTCCTCAGTGGCTACATAAAAATGCCAATAATTATTCCACTAGACTAATCTCTATGAACATATAACAATTGCCAGAATTAAAACAGTTTACATCCTAAAATTAAACAATTAGGTTCTTTGACAATTTTTCAGTTATCAACAGCTTTCACAAAATGAATTGAAACCGTACAGCAAATGTCATTTCCTTCCTTTTTAGATACCTAAAATTTATTAAGAGTAGGCGGAAGATTGAATTTATCTAATTTTATTTATGACAAAAAACACTCGATATTACTTCCAAATCATAATCATTGTACTGACAACAGAGCATGAAAAACTTCTTCATGCAAGTCCTAAACAATTCTATTGTTTTCCATAGAAACAGTAAAGTTTTATTATCTAAGCAACTAGATTTGATTTTCTTTTTGTTATGAATTTAATTTGTTAAAAACGTATAATAAATTAATAGTAATTTACGTAACAAGGGTCAAAAGTAAGGCATAGCATAACAAAAGTCAATGCGACACGAAGCCGCACCGCAGCGCATGTAAGTGAGTTATGCTATGATACCTTTGACGAAAATAACGTACATTATTTCTTGTGTTGGCTTTAGTAAAATTACATTCTTTTTAAAAAAAAATTTAAAAAACCACATGAAATATAATGTTAGTACTACATTTATTACTATATGTGTTAAATTTGACATTAACTTTACCATCGTTTTTTTGAATTTCAAGGATTTTTAAATGATTTTTCCACCTGTCGCATACTTGTTCTAATATAATAATTGACTTGAACACTTATTATTGTTTTTATTTTGCCACTCTAGAGCTTTTTTCGCCTATTACGTAGCTACACTAACGAACGAATATTGACGTTTGCGATGTTGGCAGCACAAAAAATATATTCCTTACTTTATTATGACTTCATATATTGTTTTTTCTGTATTTCTCTATACACTAACTTTGTTTTTGAGTGATAAAACAAAAGAAAATGTAATTGCACTTTAATAACCTTAAAAATAAAAATAATGTTTTGTTGTTTCTGTAAAGTTGATTAACTTTGAGATAAAAAAAATTTTTATTTAAACCATTCCAAAAAATACTGAGATAATTTGTTTTTTTTTGTGATTTTTGCGATAATTTAATGAAAAGTTGAAAAACATCTTTAAGCATCAAAAAAATTTATGTCTAGAAAAAATTACTGTTGATACTCGATATAAACAATTGATCTTAGTTCTTAATACACACAATACGAATACGATTATATCCAATAGTTTTTAAATACCTTTAAACCCACTGAGTAAAATTTTGTTTGTTAGTTGTTTTTTAAATTTCAAATGTATTCGTGAGTAATGAAGATGTAGCGCTAATTAAATTTGATTTGAGTAAATTTAATTTACGCATTTTTAGATAATAAAGAACCAAGACATTAAAAACAAACGCCTTTACAAATTTAAGTTCATTTGTATTAAACTCACATTTAATAACTACATATAAAAATTTTTTTTAAATATGTACCATAAAACTAAAGCTTTTATGAACATGTACTACAAAAAAAAAACGTTAAAACTTTTTATTCATAATTTTGAAACAGTTACTCAGTGTCAAATTTTATTCAAAATCTTTGCAAAACTTTCAAATTAGTATATTTAAGAGCTTTTTTAATTAACACATGATCAGTTGTCATTCTTTTGGTTTTTTTTTATGTGTAATAAATAAAAATATTGCAAACATATAAACTATTTTGTTAAAAATAACTTTTGATTAGCATTAATATATTTACAATTGCTAAAAAATTAAAATGCAAGTAAAAAATAGCAGAAAACCTTTTTAGCAAATAAATACATATGTATATTTTATTAATTTTTGTAATACTAGTTGTAAAATGAAAAAAGATATTTGTAGAAAAATAATTTTTTTGAAAACAGTTTGGTAAAAAGAAACTTTATGAATTGGAATTAGAATCGTCATGAAGTGATAACGTTTTTGTAAATAAATATAACTGCTTGTGGTATAATAATATATTACGATCTATGCACTTATACTAAAATAACTAAAATGTACCAAAGATGTTTATAAATCTCTCAATATACGTTTTTGGAACAACATTCTTAATTTCAATTTTACTTTGACGATAAATTATAAATATTTAAACAAATGCAGCTTTAAAAATAAATATTTCTAGCAGCAATTAAAGTTACGTTTTTAGATTTCAACTAAGTTATAATTTGAGGAATTTCAAAATTATTAAAAACAAGCCATGTGGTTTATGTCATACAAAGAATTTTGAGTATAATAAATATTTTTAGTATATCAAACACCTGGAGGAAAAAAAACTGGTAATTTCTTACAAAAACGTGGTACACTTCCGTTGACGTATTTCATGACTTTATTTTATAATTATAAATATAACTTTGTTAGTTATTTTGACATCTACATGTATTTTTTTAGTTTGAAACTACTTGTTAATGTAAATAACTTTTTTTAGTATAGTTTTTTTTCCAAAAATTGCATTAACGTATTTTAACAATGTTTATGTGTAACATGTTCAGTTTAACATTTTCATTTTTTTTTTAAATTTTTTAACAAATCATTAGAAAACACATTAATGTGTTAAAGTATAAACTTTATATTGTAAAATTGCAAATCCTAATCAGAAAAAAAAAGTTTAATATTTATATATTGATTTATTGAGTTTACCTGCATTTCTCTTTTTTTATAGTTTTCTAAACAAGTTCAAAATGTTTTCTCCCAATATTTTATAAACAAATAAAGTTTTGAGATCTACTTCAATCAGTTTCAAGTTATGACAGTTACTTAAAAGTATCAGTTCTTACAATCGTCTTTTTTATACTGATAAGTGATGTTTGATATGTTTTTAGTACTAATTGGTTTGTACAAACAACCTTTTAATTGTTTAATTGTTATACTTAATTGCTTATTTGCAGTTAGGTTATACTATAGTACATGCAGGTATCAAAAATGGTTTTATTCGTGGAGCATCGTTAGTTTTTTCTTCTAATACAAAGAACTTAGATTATCGTAGAGAAATGAATCAAAATAATTTTTTACAATGGTTTTAGAACCAGCTGTTAAAAAATCTAAAGAATCCATCTCTTATTATTATGGATAATGCTGGATACCATAGTTCACCTAAAAAAACTACACCGACAGCAACATGGAAGAAAGTCGAGATACAAAATTGCCTTACAACTAATAAAATAACATATGATCCAGACTTATTGAAACCACAATTATTGTCATTAGTGAAAAAATGAGTTTATTGCAATCCAGTATTTTATTGTTAATAAATATAAACATAAAGTGCTTCGCTTACCTCCATATCATTGCATTTTCAACCCTATTGAACACATTTGGGGTATAGCTAAAAATTATTTCAATATGCATATAGGAAGAGATGGTAACGGTATGAATAATGCAGTTCGTATGTGGCATGAATCGTTAAATCATGTTACACCACTGATGTGGTCAAATTCAATTAGTCACTGCGAAAAATTATACAAAACTGGTAGAACCGACACAAGAAAGATGTTAAACTTTTAGTAATAAATTTAAATGAAAGCCACGATAGTAGTGACTAAAACTTCGACACTGAGTAGATTTCTATATATTCTATTTTTGAAAACGTTTCTGTGAATATTCATGTTAAAACAAATTGTATAATGAATTCAAATAAATAAAATATGTGTAATTTTACGTTTAGTTTCATTTTATCTTTTTGACTAGGTAATTCCTATGTAAATGTAGAATTATTGTAGTTTTGTTGTAAATATTTATCTTTTGTTGTCGGTCAATTAATCAATCTTCAGTTTGTGAACTACACATGAGGAGAATAAGAAGTTATTTATAGAAAAAGTAAAAATTGGTTGTAACATACTAAAAATAAGGTTACATTTAATCAGCTAATTAGTTGACGTTTGAGCACAACTTTAAAAAAGCTGGCAACCATGTGTTCATTTTCATTGATGACGTACTTTCAAACTAATAAAAAATTGACTATAGTCCTCGTAATTTAACTTTCGATGCACGTCATTAATGACATAAAATTCATACCACCCTATTTATAGTAAAAATTAAATAAACGCTGAATTGTCTTATGGATTTTTTTGTCAAATTGTTGGTGTGCTTTCTACAATTGCAGCGTTTTGGTTTATGGCAGCGTTGTTAGCATCTGTCAAAATTAATTTGTGTTTTTTACGTCAAAGTGCTCATTGTTTTCTATAATTATTTGTGATACAAGAGTCTACTATTTTGAGCTTGAACAAGATAGAAACTTTTAATGAAAACGTAATTTGCAATATAATATAAAGAATGTGCGAAAACAGTAAGTTTACATGATAATACCGACAACATAATTGAATAACTACGTCACTGACGTTAATGACGTGCATCGAAAGTTAAATTGCGAGGACTATACATGTTTGTATTCCGTGTGCTGCTATCAGGTTAACTAGATTTTAACTACAAATTTGCGACGAGTTGACCACTGGTATCTATTAACAACGATGCTTTACACAAATGAAACATGGTGGAATTCAATTACGTTGTTAATACTATCCGCGCATTGCGGATTAATTGTAATGGCAAACTAAAACTTCCGGTGAGTTAAATTCAGGTAAATGTTTTAGAAATGAATTATTGGTTTTAGAGATCTCAGTCCAAAACTAACGCGTAGCGTTGCCCAACGTATTAAAAGTTCCTAAGCCAACCTGGCTTGCGTGATCAATCAATGCGCTGACCTTAACTACGTTAGAGGTTGAAAACGTGTTTTTGAAAGGTAGATTTAGTTCACGTTCAACAATTCCTCCGCAAAGCTGACGCAAGCGAATTGTTAATTTACTTACGGGAATGAGGTTCGGTGGTTTCAAATAGCACTAGATAAAGCGAAAGCTTGTGGTCAATACTGACAAGGATTTTATACACAACGGAGAAAATTAAATGCAAAAGTCGTAAGAGTAGCAAGGTTTGAAAGTCGGTCTTTGTTAGGTTAGTGCAATAGCTTATCATTTCTCTGCTCTGAAACACATAATTACAATAAATATTTGATACGTTACATTTTGACATGGACACAAATTTCTAGAAGTAAATATATCCCCGGTCACGTTTATTGTTAGTGTTAAACTGAATTTTTAAATACCACCAAATAAAAATATTAACGCCAAATTATAATTTCAAAAATGTTTTTTCCTTTTAAAAATAAATTTAGTAAATGATCTAAAAACGACAAAACTACTTTTAAATAATCTGGTAACAAATCGTAACGCATGTGCATATCCCAACAGAGTAGTTTTAGATTTTAATAAATGCACATATGCTGATAACACAATATATAGAACAAATCATGAGAACGTGATCCAAACATAAATAAAAACATACTTCAATTCATAATATGGAAAATTATCTGCACTATTTATTTATTACTAGGGATAAATTAATGACGACTTGACAACGCTGTATACTAAAATATAAAAGATATCTATTCGAATTAGTAAATATAGAAGTAAAGTAGTTTTGTTAGAAGCTCACCAGGTGGACACCAGTGGCGACTAAAAGCGGGCTACTAACTTAGAAGTGAAACACAAATTACAATCGGTTGCTTCTCTTTACATTATATGCTCTTTGGTATTAAGTAAAAGGTTCTACCAGGACTAAGCCGTGAAAGAGAGGGTTTCTACCAGGAAGGGGTCGCGGCAGAGAAGGAAGTTTTTGGTTTAGACGGCGGCTTTTATTCTGTGTTTCGTTACGATTTAGGCCCGCGCCTAGCATTTTTGGAGCCCTTGTGCAAATTTAAAATAACTCCCCAAATTTGTATTACGTTCATATGTGAGTACAGATACGGGTTAAGTTAGGTATTATTATCCACTATTAAAAAATAATTTTAAAAAGTATTTTCATAAATTTATTTTCATTTTTATATTTTACAAGTACAAGCCATAAGCCATACAAGCATTTTTTCATTGAGGTACATAACATAATTATAAACTTATAGAAAACAGAAATATATTCTAACAGTATTACAACTCAAAATTTTTGTATTTTAGTTTCAAATGTAATATATGATACAAAAGCACAAGAAATAAAAAAAATATTGAAAACATTAAAAATACACATTTATATATCACAGGACGAAACTATAACCGGCATTGTTAATAAAATACAAAGTATTATGGTCGTATTAGGAAAAGAATCCACTAAATTGTTAATTGTTATATAATTTAAAGTTTTTTCTGGAGACGTAATAATAAGTTTTTTAGCAAAATTCTGTAAATATTGCAATTCTTTCATTGCGAGTTATGTCGTTTAATAAATATTTGACATAATTCTAATTGTTCGTTTTCAGAATAATTTTTAAAATTTATCAATATTCCATAAAAACGCAAAATTATTAGAGTAAGAAGAAAGTAATTGGAATCTCTTATCCACTGATGTTATGATTACATCTAGGGCATTAAAAAACAACCAACTTTGAACTTTAAAGTTTCGTCGTGGATCGGTTCATCGTCACATTCATAATCAAAATGTTTTCTTTTACTTTCCGTGGTCTTAGACCTCTTTGTTTTTTAATTAATTTTTTGCGTTATTTTTAAAGTTCCCTTCGCTTATTTCAAACAGAGCATCATAAACCGCCCCAAGTTTAATTTGTTACATTAGATAAATTAGATTTCAGAATTGACTAGCGTTTAGTAGAAGCTGAAAAAATACAAACAGTTCTTGAACTAAGAAAAATTGATGCTCAAAGTATTCGATTTTGCGGCATTATTGACGACTAAAATTAGGGTATGATTGCAACAAGGAACAAAGAAAGCTCGCGGATTGAAATCCAAATTTTTTTTTGTAGGCCATTATGCATACGCTGCATATTTGCCCCATTGTCGTAGCCCTGACCTCGCAAATCGTTGATACTTAAGCCTTCTTTCTCTAAAGCCGACAAAAGAAATTTGGTCAAGCCTTCACCCCATACATCATCTATAGGACAAAATAATAAAAAATGTTCTTCTATACTAATTCCCGTGCTCTTTAAATTAACAAATCTTATACAAACTGAAATTTGTTCTTAGTGACTAGAGTCAGGAGTGCAGTCTAATAATATGAAATAATATTTTGCTTTTTTAGTTAGTTCTAAGATTTTGTATTTGATATTTTCACCGGCCAAATTGATTACTTCATTTTGTATTTTATTCCCGAGATAGTTTTTGTCATCTTTTATTTGAAAGCGTTTTGTATGTTCTGACATAATCGGGTCGAATTTTGAAATCATTTCTATGCATTTTAAAAAGTTACCATTGTTTTTCTTAAACAACTTATTACAACTTCCGCGAAAACTTAATTTTGCTGACCTAAAAACTGAATCACGTAAAAAACTTTTTCTATAACAGTTGCTAGTATTTAGTTTCTCTGTTTATTAAATTTTGAATTTCAGAATCAATTATTTAATTTTTATTAAAACGGTTAGAAAGATTTAGCAATTTCAGAACATTTTCGATTTTCATTAATGTTTATATGTTCATTTAAATGCTGCTAGTAATTGTAACCAGATTCATCACTAAGGCAAACAGATTTCAAATCGCTGTCATTAAAAATTTTGAACAGAAGCAGTAAAGTAAATTTTTTGTTTCGGAATACAACAACCAAAAAGCTCAATTTTTTCTTTGTTCGGTAAAATTCTAAAGAAGTAACTATTGGAAAACTTACGCCCCGACTCCGAGCCATCTCTCGGATAAATTTTTTTTTGTTTTGATAATGAGCAGAGCCACGTTCTGCTAATTCTTGAATATTATTAGGACGTAATTTCTTTGGCCATAGTGCAGCATCTTTTGAAAGTTGACTCACATTTTCCGTTCTGGTAATTTTTGAAGGTATTGATTTCTCATTATCAGCAAAAGATGTTGATAGATTGCTTTCTAAAAAATCAGTTTCTTGTCTGCTGCTGATACTTGTTTTAAGTACAGGTTCAGAATATTGGGATTCAGCTGTATTATTGTTGTTATTAATATTTGGCAAAGTAGACTCAGGTTTTGAAAAAAAATGCGTAATTTTGACATGGTTTTCCTGTTCTTCCTCTCTTTTTCTTTAGCAAATTAATACGTAAGTAAACAAATTGACAAATTATTCATGAACAATAGAACTTGTAATAAAAAAGTAAAAATACATTTAATAAAAGTAAAAATAATATAACCACGGCAAGCAATCGTTAGCACGGACCCTCAAGGTGATGGGTTGAATCGAAATAATTACAAAGACGTGAACTCCGTTAATCTATTAACTATACTTAATTAACTATTTACATTAAAGAACAATGAACAATAATTGAATTAAACATATTTAGAATAAAACAGTATTTAAATTAAAATATTTGGACGCCAACCACATTACGTGATGAATAAAAAGCGTAAAATCTTACACCTAATAAGTAATTAATATTAAATGCAAAAAATAGTAAACGGTAAATTTGTTATCGAGTATGTTTCCCGAAAGGTTTTAAACAACACAATTTAGTTATTTGAAGATAAACTGCAGAATCTTAATTTTAGTTGACTCACCAGGTGTAGTATAACGTTATCGGATATCTTCTATTTTTAGCACATACTTTGTTCTTGTGATAAAATTCTTCAACAGGAATGTAGATTTCAAAACACACCAGCATGAATTATCAATGTATAATAAACTTCATTAACGATAATTCTTTAATTCAACGACAAAACCAAAATAAAGGATCCAGAATAAAAATAAAAGATCCAAAAGAAAAAGAAAAGACCCTAAATACAAATAATTAGAATAGTTTTTTTTAAATGACATCATGTACTTACGTCACACCTTCAGTGTAACGGTCTTTAAAACACATTCCTTTGTCTAACAATTGCGCAATATTGCAGAAGTCACTAAAAATGTTGAATTCAATAGAAAAATTATATCAAAATAAAGGTAAACTCACCGATAATTAGATGGAATGAATAAAAATTAAATTACATGCGTTTCCACGCCATAATAAAGAAAATTTTGTCTCCCTCGCATCACACACGTGAACCACGCGAGATCGCTCAAACGGAAGTGGAACAAAGATGAAGTTGAAGCGAATACCAAAGTACAGTTAAAACAACGCGACGTTGTCAAACTGAATTAAATTTACGTGCAATATTAGTTGCAAAAAATAAATGAATGTAAAATTGAATTTTAATGTAATGAATTCAAACGGGACGTTACACACCCCCTCCATAAAATTTGAAATCGGAAGGTTTCAAACTTCGAAGTGCAGAACAAAACAAACAAAGGCAAAAATCAACAACAAACGCAAAATAAACGACAACAAATGCAAAAAGCAACAACGAACGCAAAATAAACAACAACAAAGGCAAAAGCAAGTCTCGCAACATCGTTGCACAAGAGTCAAATTCCAAAACTTATTTCTTAAACAAAATAACTTAATCTAATGAAATCCTAATCTAAACCTTAAATTAGAAGTCAAAATCGGTAAAGGTAGTAAAACCTAATAAGTCACAATCGAGGATAGCGGATTACACTTTAGGAATACCGTCCAACCTACCATTTTCCCAAAGCGGAAGATGAAACTAGAATTAATTAGTTCGACAGTACTATGTAACGAAGGATATAGATAAAAGAGGGACGTCGCGCGAATCCGCGTCATCGTTTGACGTATATTCCACAAATACCAAAACCACTCGAAACAATTTCCACCTTACTAAATAACTCAAAAGAGAAGAGATTGAAAATAGAATTGAAGAAGAAATACTAAACAAAAGTTCCTAAGGTTAGTCGGCTCTTACGACAAGCAACAGGTATTGCTGTGAGAAAATTCTGCTCCCGTCCTCACACAGGGCAAATTAATAAATAACAAGATTAATTACAAAACTTTAAAATGAAAATGAAAATCATCACCAATACTTCAAACAAGGAAAATAGGTATTAATGCTCTAAATGAGTTTTAAAGTTACACATATAATTATATGCTCAAAGGTAAACTCAAAATGATCGTCTTAACAATTGCACGCAAGCAATTAAAAAACTCAAATACGAGAAGACGAGTTCCAGAGAAGAAATTCTCAGAATCGGCAATAAATGTAATCAAATACATCAAAATAAAGCAGTAAAATAACTGCAAATAAAATAAAAGTCTTTGGTCAGCGCATTAACCAAAGAATTCATATACCCACACTGTGGTATACAATAAACATTGAGATTTCCTCAACATAAAATAAAATATAAAATACAAGGCATCCAATCACTTAGATTGTAATGACCCTCAAGGGTGAGCATCAATAAAATTTAATTAAAAATGTAAAATCCCATCCGAAGCTTGAAGTAAAGAGAATCAATAAATCTAATGAGGTTTCAAATCTTTAACATGAAAAATTCCTAACGGCTTATTATCAGGTGAAGATAATCTATAAGTCGTTGGACCCATAACTTCAACAACTTTCGCTTCAATAAATTTTGGAGCTAATTTAGAACTAAAATGCTTTGACGCATCAGAAAGAACGAAATTTTTCTTCCAAACCAAATCTCCAAGTTTAAGTTTTAAAGGTCTACGCCTTAAATTATAAGAATGAGAATTACGCTCGTAAGCTAAATGAAGATTACGTTTAACTTCTTTAAAAATAGGTGACAATTCATTAATATCTTGAACTAACTGTTCGCGAGTATTTAAAGTCAACTCCTCCTCCTTAAAATCTTTGAACTTACCATAAAAATCTCCAGAAATTGGAACAGTACGACCAAAGGCCAAAAAAGAAGGTGTAAATTTAGTGGACTCGTGCACAGCATTGCGTAACGCGTGACCAATTTTATGAATTTCAACATCCCAATCTTTATGACTGTCAAAAATATAACTACGAATAGCAGTACCAATCACTTTGTTAACTCTTTCTACGAAATTAACCTGTGGGTGATAACTAGCATTAAACCAAACAGAAGAAATTTTATACGACTGCATCAATTTATTAAACAATACACTTTTAAATTGAGGACCATTGTCCACCATACAAATCTGAGGAACACCATAAACCAAAAATACGTAATTTTCCAAATATTCACAAATACGTTTTGCAGAAGCATTGCGCATCGGATGAATCAAAGTAAATTTAGTGAACCAATCACAAACAACTAATAAAACTGTATTGCCTTGTTTCGAACGAGGAAACGGACCTACTAAATCAATTGAAAGACATTGAAAAGGGAATGAAACTTCTTTTTCTTTACCCATAAATCCAAAATGATTAAACTGAGAAGATTTACTCTTACAACAAACAGAACAACGACGAATATATTTAGCAACATCTGACTTTAATTTAGGCCAATAATATAATTCTTTAATTTTTGAAAAGGTCTTGGTAACACCTAAATGCGAAGAAGAAGGGTCATCATGACACTGAAGTAAAATTGATTTCCGTAAACTTTTAGGAACCACTAACTTCCACTCAACTAAATTTGAATTAATTTCTAAATTATTTGAAACGAATTTGTAAAGTTTTCCATCATCTATTCTCCAATCAGGGTACAAATCTGGTTGATTAGTAATATTATCGATCATCTTTAAATACCAAGGATCAAAATCAGTAATAGAAAATTCCAATGAACTAATTTCCAAAGGAGCACGAAAAAGAGCGTCAGGAACAACATTAAGTTTTCCCTTACGGTGAATGACTTCAAAATCAAATTGTTGAAGCTTTACGCTCCATCGAGCTAAACGACCTGAAGGATCTTTTAAATTATTAAGCCAAATCAAAGAATGATGATCAGTAACAACTTTAAAATGAGTACCTTCAATATAAGGACGAAATTTATGAATTGCAAAAATAACGGCTAAAAGTTCACGTTCGGTAATTGAATAATTACGTTCGGCTTTATTCAAAGTACGAGACGCATAAGCAATGACTTTTTCATTTGTTTCTTCCCCTTGGGTAAGAACACAACCTACTCCATAATTGGAAGCATCACATTGTAAATAAAATGGTTTAGTAAAATCTGGACTAGCTAAAATAGGTGCTTCTACTAAGCGTGATTTAATTATATCAAATGAATCTAAAGCTTCTTCAGTCCAAACAACAGTTTCCTTCTTCTTCTTTCCTTTCAACAAATTATTAATAGGAGCTAAAATAGTTGAAAAATCTGAAATGAATCTACGATACCAACTACACATACCAGTAAAACGTTTGATTTCCGTGGCTGTCTTAGGTAACGGAAAATTAACAATTGCATCAATTTTAGAAGGATCGGTTTGAAGACCATTCTTATTAACAAGATAACCTAGATATGACAATTCAGGTTTACAAAACTCACATTTAGCCAAATTAATAGTAAAATTTGCCTCCTTTAAACGTTGATCAACTTTTTCCAAAATTTCTAAATGTTCTTTAAAAGTACTGGAAATGATAATTATATCATCAAGATATACAAAAACAAATTGAGATAAAGACTCGTCAAATAAGGTGTCCATTAAGCGTTGAAGAGTGCTAGGAGCATTGGTTAAACCCATAGGCATAACTCTATATTCAAATAAACCCCTACGAGGTACAGTAAAAGCAGTTTTTTCCTTACTTGCATCATCAAGAGGAATTTGCCAAAAAGCTTTTTTAAATCAATAGATGTCAAATACCGGGCATCTCTAAATCTATCTAAAATATCATTTAAATAAGGAAGTGGATATGCATCCTTCTTAGTCATAGAATTTAATTTTCTAGCATCAAAGCAAACTCTATAGTCGCCTGACTTCTTCTTAACCAATACCATTGGAGAACTCCAAGGGCTTGTACTAGGCTGTATAATACCTTGTTCTAACATATCATTAATCTCTTTATTTGCATGCTCAAGCATGGCAGGAGAAAAAGGATAATAACGCTGTTTGACTGGAACTGCATCACCTGTATCAATTGAGTGAGTAACTCTACTAGTTAAACCTAATTGAGGTCTGTCTAGAGACTCAAATAATTTAATAACTTTCGACAAATCGGATTTTTGTTCATCACTCAAGTCACTTAAAGATTTAATCATTTGAAAATTTGAAGTTTCTGCAGAATGTGCAAAGAATTCATTATTAATAAAATCTACAGTTAAACCAAAGGTTTGACAAAAATCAATCCCTAACGTTAAAGCAGTTTCGATTGTGTCAGACACAATGACATTTAATGAACGGGTAATTCCATTAATAACAAAAGGCAAATTAATTGTACCTAAAATTCTTTGAAAAGAACCATCGGCTGTAGTTAATGAAGGAAATTCATGATTTCTATTCAATTTCAAATCATATTTATCAATTAAGTAAAGTCCTGGCTTACCTAATATTGAAATATTAGCACCGGAATCCAAAAGAGAAAGAAAATTTTCATTAAAGATTGTAACATTCAAATGAGGTCTAGAATCCCTAGCCTTTTGAGAAAATTTTGAAGAAACCTTAAACGATTTGTAAAAATGTTTGACTTTTAATAGCCAATTATTCCAATCAGTTTTGTCAGTCCTATGAATAGGAACTGAGAAACATTGACTGACACGATGCTTCTCAAAACTTAGTTTTTTGAAGTACATTTGGGACAGTCTCTAACTGTAACACCAGAATATCCACATAAATAACAGAACTTTCTTCGACTCTGCGAACAAGTATGAAACGAATGACCTGTTCTACTACAATTATAACAAACCGTAGTTGATTTAGCAGTATTAACTAAAATAGGTTTCAAAGTTGACTTATTTTTAATAGTCAAATTTTTATTAGAATTGGTTGAATTAACCTTAGGTTTTTGAAAAAACGTTGATTTGGGTTTTACACCAGAATCCTTAGAATTTACTTTGGAATCAATTGTCAAAGTCGGGTTAATTTGAGAATCTGTTGGCTTAACAGCTTCCAAAACCTTACATAAAGAAATTAATTGAGGAATAGAAGTAATAGTCTTCAAAGCAAGTTGAGACGCATAATAAAATTACAAATTTCTTTTAATAATTTTAATCTGTTCAGTTTCAGGTACTGAAATGTCCAATTGTGAAAATTGATTCACCATTTGAGATATAAAAACAGTCGGAGACTCTTTAACTAATTGCTTTCGAGATTTTATCTCAGCTAACAAATTTTCATTGTAATCTTCGGGTAAGAAATCTTGTTTTAATTTAAGAACCAATTCATCCCAAGAATTAACAGTAGGGCGAATAGCACGATACCATGATAAACCAGAATCAGCAAAAAGATCAATTGCACCATCAAATAATTCCTGAGAACTAACTTTACGCGCAACTCTAAGTTCATTGCAACGTTGAACAAAAGACAAAACTGAAATATCTTTAGGATTTCCAGTAAACTTTAACTGCCATTTATAAATTGGTAAACGAACACTCGACGATTGAAAAGTATGCAATAAATTTGAAAAATCGTTACTTGTAAATGTAACTGAAGGAATAGACGTATTCATATTAGTCATAGTTGGAATTGAAGTTGTCGTAACATTAATGTCAACAGAAGAAGTAACTTGAACAGAAGTAGATTCATGCTCAATAGTCTCAATAAAATAATTAAAATCAGAAGATAAACCTTGTGTTGCATCAACACTCTCAAGCAAAGCTAATGAATCAGTAACCATACGTATCAAATTTCTCAAGAGATAATTTAGCTCGTAACAACTTTCGTCTACTATCGACATTTTCATTACTAGCATCAACACCTCGCAAAAACAATTCATGACATAGCTCGTCACTTCTGAGAGCTTCGACAAAATACATGATCACAATAAAATCAAATTCAAAAATAAGTCTTAACCTAAAATACACAACACAATAAAATACAAAGTACAAAAGTATTCAAAATTCAAAATATAGGAAATTCACAGTAATTACTTCATTCAAAATCAGCCCCACGTTGGGCGCCAGTGTAATAAAAAAGTAAAAATACATTTAATAAAAGTAAAAATAATATAACCACGGCAAGCAATCGTTAGCACGGACCCTCAAGGTGATGGGTTGAATCGAAATAATTACAAAGACGTGAACTCCGTTAATTTATTAACTATACTTAATTAACTATTTACATTAAAGAACAATGAACAATAATTGAATTAAACATATTTAGAATAAAACAGTATTTAAATTAAAATATTTGGACGCCAACCACATTACGTGATGAATAAAAAGCGTAAAATCTTACACCTAATAAGTAATTAATATTAAATGCAAAAAATAGTAAACGGTAAATTTGTTATCGAGTATGTTTCCCGAAAGGTTTTAAACAACACAATTTAGTTATTTGAAGATAAACTGCAGAATCTTAATTTTAGTTGACTCACCAGGTGTAGTATAACGTTATCGGATATCTTCTATTTTTAGCACATACTTTGTTCTTGTGATAAAATTCTTCAACAGGAATGTAGATTTCAAAACACACCAGCATGAATTATCAATGTATAATAAACTTCATTAACGATAATTCTTTAATTCAACGACAAAACCAAAATAAAGGATCCAGAATAAAAATAAAAGATCCAAAAGAAAAAGAAAAGACCCTAAATACAAATAATTAGAATAGTTTTTTTTAAATGACATCATGTACTTACGTCACACCTTCAGTGTAACGGTCTTTAAAACACATTCCTTTGTCTAACAATTGCGCAATATTGCGAAGTCACTAAAAATGTTGAATTCAATAGAAAAATTATATCAAAATAAAGGTAAACTCACCGATAATTAGATGGAATGAATAAAAATTAAATTACATGCGTTTCCACGCCATAATAAAGAAAATTTTGTCTCCCTCGCATCACACACGTGAACCACGCGAGATCGCTCAAACGGAAGTGGAACAAAGATGAAGTTGAAGCGAATACCAAAGTACAGTTAAAACAACGCGACGTTGTCAAACTGAATTAAATTTACGTGCAATATTAGTTGCAAAAAATAAATGAATGTAAAATTGAATTTTAATGTAATGAATTCAAACGGGACGTTACAAACTGCTTTGACGTCTCAAACTCAAACTCGAAAGTATTTTCTTAACATTACTTTATTCAAGTTATTTCAAAATTTATAAATTTTTATAAATAGTAATATTAGTGCTTATCAATTATGTTGTTTGAATCTACTTCAATTAATCTTGATGTTTATATAATCAAATATAAAAGGATTTTTGAGATGCAAGTTTTTGGTTTTTAATGTTTTAATAAATCTAAAATAAAAAATAAATTTTAGATGAAGTCACCTTAATTCACAACACAAAACACATCACTATAAAGTCTGTAAAACTACAAAAAACAATAGTTTCAAAAGCAGATATGTTTTACCCCATGCACCTTTTCACTTTGCTAAGTTAATTATCGATGAGGTATCAGGCAACAAATGAAATCGCGACCGATGCAGCGCTTAAATATATAAAGTTTTGTGCATTGCAAGCTCAGACAGGAAAGAAACGCTTGTTCGCTCGTTGGCTCGTTGCAAGCCAAGTTTCAAGCTCAAGCATGAATAAAATCAGATTTGTTTGAGTTCACACAATTTATGTTATCATGTTACGTATTCGATCGAATAAATGCTATTATTGCGTACTCTCATTTGGAAAATATATTATTTTTGAGAAGTAATTCAGTTGCTTTGTCTCAAAGAGTAAAAATAAACAAATAAAAACAATGTAATAACTAGCAATTCTTTACTGGTTTTTTTATCATTATAAATTTTGTTTTGACTATGTTGTTTGTTGTTTTATCTTTTTTTTTACTTTTGAGTTTTAAGGCTTTTCATGCACCACACGACTTTGCCGTTATGTACGGCGCGGGACTGTTACGATTGAATGATTCTTAAGGTGCAATTCCAATGCGACGACAGTCGCGCGACTATAACAGCGCGTTTGTAAACCCTGCATATATAGGACTCATTCTTACGTAAATTAATGGAACCCATTCCAATCAGGCGTCGCTTGCCGCGCGATTAAAACGACTCAGATGAGACGGCTCCAGTCGGACGACTCTACTGTTTACTTCGGCAGTCTAGTCGTAACATCCGTCGCGATTAGTAAGTTCAGAATGAACGATTCGAAATTATTTGAACTAGTGCGACAACACCCAATCCTATTCAATGTAAAGCACCATCAGTACAAAGATGCTAACGTTAGGGATAACATATGGATTGAAATTGCGGCATCATTAAAACAACAGGGTAAGTAGAATGTTTTATTTATTTTTTTTATGACAGATATTGAAAAACAGCATATTTTCATCCTTGTCGATCTGTTCTGGTGACTTGTTTTATTTGCCAAGGTACCGATCCAGTGTTACTACTAAAGTAATCGGTAAAACCTTCTCTTACTGTAAAACCTTCAGTGTTTCTAAAGCCACCCCTAGCCACTAAAAGTATCAAATTTTCTGTTGGTGGTGGTGAGTTCGAAACGTCAAAAAAAAATTTATTTTTATCTTCAAGAAAAGCATCCCTGAGCATATTATGAAGGCAACAGGCAGTCATTATGAAATTGTCTGTAACGTTCGGATTAACAGGTATTGGTGTATAAAATATTCAGAAAACTTGGCTTCGGAGACCTTCCTTGCACGTGAGAGTCTATAGTTGAAAATCGCTTTTTTGTTGTCTGTACGAGCACCAAACCCTCTTTATGTAAGGTTTCATCATATGTGTTGACAGTTTAAAAGCTTCGTCTTCTACAACTAGATGTGGTAACATTAGTTCTCCCACGTGCTTTAGAGGAGGATAACGCTCCTCGTTTTTGATCACTGTCACCTTCTTTACCATATGAACCGATATCAACCATTACAAATTTGTAGTTCGCGTCGACAAAAGCAAGCAGGACTACAGAGAAAAAAATCTTATAATTAAAAAACTGGGAACCACTTTTTCTGGGGCAAATATTCTAATTAGTTTTCCATCCACAGCTGAAATGCAGTTCGGAAAATCCCATTGCTCTTCGTATTCCTTCGCTATCTTAAGAAGGTGTTCTTTAGTTGAAGACTGCATAAATATAGGTGGTAGTTTTTCACTACATACTTCGAGCACTTGTTTCACAATGCGATTTATGTAGCTTGGCGATATGCGAAATGCAAATGAGAATGAGGCGTAGCTTTTTCCAGTCGCTAAGGACCTAAAATAACATAACAAATTATTTGTTGTTTATTTTTTATCCTGATATATGTAATATTATATTGCAACATTATGTTTGTTTCAGTGGGAGACTGTAAACACCGTTGGAAAAATATAAGAGATACTTTTATGAGGCATAAAAAAGCCAGCAAACTTCCTACAGGATCCGCCCGTTCCAAAAAATTAGAAAATGGTACTTAGAGGAACACCTCGTTTTCCTCAATGACGTTGAATGCGAAAGAGAGTAAGTACAAATGTTGGATTTGTTGATTTACAAATTCAGGCTGTTATTACAAGCGATATTAAACAATGATCAAATTACTCCGCATGTCAAAAGTTGGATGTCTGGTATTGGTGATAGTTGATTTATAATTCTTTTTTTTCAGAACTCTGACAAATACTGCAGGAGTAGAGACACAAGATTATAACATAGATTATGAAAGCCAGAAAACTGAGGATGCCCAAATGGACAGAAGCCCGATAGATCTCAAAAATGAGTCTACACAGTCCCTTGCTAAAACTAACAGCATCGACAATAACATCATTGAAACTGCGAATGAACAACAGACAAAAGATCAAACAAAAGCACGAAAACGCCCAATCAAAAAATCAGCAAATAATATACTTAACTTATTTAAGAAAAATTCAGAAGAAATTGTTGTCGACAGTACTTGCGAAACAAACTGACGAACAATATCTGATTGATATTTTTTTCAAAAGCATGGCGACGTCGGTTAAAACATTGTCTTCAGAAAATCAAATTCGTGTCAAGATGCAAATTTGTCAGATTGTTGGTCAATTAGATTAAATCTCTTCCCAATCTTCATTATCTTCGGGTTAAAGTCATAACTATCATCTACATACGTCCACACCGGATCCTATGATATCTTTTACTTCTCATGCATCACCGGTTTCCCTGCAGAATTACAGTACGTAACAAATATCGCAGGCAATAACTTTTGTTAGTGTTCTATGTAGTATTTTATAATGCATTTATGATTTATTACGATTAAGTTCCTTACCTGAGCGTTAGCCCCAGTTTTTCATCAGGACTTATAAAATGTTTCACTTTACCACAAGACTGTTTTGTCAGATTAGTTTTAATCAGTGACAAAATGTAATTAAACTGATCATTATTCAACCGGAAAAATTTTCTAAACACTGAATCATCTTTCAAAAGATGCTTTTGTATAAGAATATTTTGAAATCCCTTTTCATCCCTTATTAAATACATCGGATGAGAGTCTTTTCGCTTCTGCTCTAGCATAATCAGTAACTCTTCTTCCTCCTCTTCTTCAAGAAGATAAGAAAAAACCGTTGTATACTCCATGACGTTCACGTGGCGACTGAAAACCCGGACCGATTGTAAGTTAAACAAACGACTGGAATCGTACGGCTCTGATCATACTACTACAGCCGTGCGACTATAGTCGCTCCAGTCGTCGCATTGGAATTGCACCTTTAGGCAGGGGAAAGTCGCGCGGCTATGAAGCGGTAGATGTGGTCCGCAACTAAGAGTCCAAAGTTTAGAACAAAGCAAAGAAGTTAATAAATAAATTAAATAGCACAGTGCAACCACTTGTATTAACTTACCTGTTTACACCTGCTTGTTCGGTAATAGGGAACAGAAAAAAGTTTGCAATACAGCCTCTGTATTATTCTTATGCTTTATAATTTCGATTTATATTAAATTTGTTTGGTAATCAAGAAAGCGAAACATGCACAAAAACTTTTATTTTACTTTTTTTAATTAAGAATAGCCATGAACATAGTTTAATAGACAAAACATTCGCGATTTATTTTTTGATTGATAATATTTGATAGAATATACTTTTCAACTGGCAAGCCGATGAGAGAAGATCGATTTCTCTTCGGATCGGAAACTTATTAATTATTAAGAAATTGATATTAATTTATTTCTGATACTTTAAATTTGTGACTATTTATTACAAATTTGAATGAAAAGTTTATTAAAGGTTTATAATTTTTAGTAAACATATACCAATTCGTAACTATAGTAATGTTGTCAATATATTTTTTTATACTTGTAGTTTAAAAAAAGATATCATGATAATTGAAAAGGTTGTAATTGTTACTCAAATGCACTTTATACATAAATTTAATGCTTAAATAAGTTTTCTTTATGATTGAAAATCAATAAAAAAGAGTAGTTACATTAAAACAAATAATTAGGTGCTACAAAATAAAAGGGAAGACGTATATAAAGATTACTGCTAAAAATAAAATTAATCCGTATGTGTTAATTTATAAATGTTAGTAAGTATTAACAACTTTGTGTGCCATTTTTACCGTTCAAACAAATTTTTTGAATCGTAAAATTTTATAAACACTTCATTGAAATCTGCAAAGTAGCGTAAATCCATTATACACTTCCAGTTTATCGAGACCACCAAAGTAATTAAGCAACCACTTGAGTGGTCGTTATTTACGACGTGTTAATTTTAGAAATATCAACGAGATTGTAAGAGGATATTTTATGGGTAAAATTCTTAACGTGATAATTGTAGCAAACGATTTTAACTTATTGAATAAGATGAGCCTTTAAATATCACATTGGACATTCATGTCTTCATCTGTTATGATTATAATTAGAATCTTTCAAAAAACTTATTTATTGTTATTTTAATTGCTAATATGTAAAATATGTAAGATATTAATTAAACTAATATACTGTTATAGTTACATTATAGTATTATTGTTTGTATGTAAGTATGTGTTTTTTGAATAAAAAAAAGTTGAAAGCAATTAAAAAAAAATTATTGTTACAGCTACTATGTACACATAATTAATAGTGAATTGATGATTTGTTTCTATCAAAATTCGGCGATTTAAAATTATGTTTTGGGTTTCTAGTTCGAGGCAAATGTAAACAAATTGAAATTCTCAAATGTATTTGATTTATTTTTAAAAACTTTGGTTATGCTAGAGGGCGTCCTAATAAAGCTTCACAGATTTATAAATAAATTTTGCCACATATGCATGTATGATAGACAAGTTTAACAAAATAAGATTACAAAATGTAATAAATTTATATGAAGCGGTCAATGTTGTATTAACATTATACTAATTACAAATTTAACAAATTTTGATTATCAAATATGAAAATGCCATTCATTGTATATAATTTAATACTGTTGTTTTGTTTGATCGTATCGTTCTAGTGGGTGGTTTTCTCGATCTATACGTTGCCGAGTTCTACGCTTCCGTCTCTGTTGAAGTGGTTGGAGTTCTTCTACTCAATTGTTTTCCTATAAAGTCTTGACCTGCACTAATATTTTTGTTTTTTTAAGTTCAATATGGTGTTCATTCTCCACTCTGTGTTTTGCAACTGCTAATTTTTCTACGTGGTGATGTTTTAAACTGCTCTTGAGAGCTAAACTACTTAAAGAAAACGGTAAAAAATGGCTATACTAAGAGCGATATCAAGCAAGCCATCAAAAAACAATTATACTACAGGAAGAGAAAAGAGGCCCCGGTTACAACGTTTCCGAAGAAAAGGAGGAATCATGAAGATCTCCAAGGATCCGGTGTAATAAACTCCATGCACCTGAGTTTTACATAGAGCAAACAAAAAAAAACACATCAACACAAGACTATGAGCACAAAAGCAGTTTGAAACATAACTACGTAGAAAAATCAGCAGTTGCAGAACACAGTGCGGACACTGGACACCCTATTAAACTGGAAAAAAGAAGAATCTTAATAAAGAAACAAGATTCTGGCCAAGATTTTACAGAAAAACAATAGAAATTTAAAATAACCTCAAGAACTTTAACAGAGACGGAAGCGTGGAACTACCCAGAACATAAAAACCCAAAGTTCGAGAAGGATACTAAGCCTACCGCAAAAACCAACGAACGTAACGGAACGACGCAAAATCAACCACAAAAAGCAACTACCGCATTCAATTACCATTGGCTAACGACTATATAAACCCCGACTCGACAATTTAACCTCCAGGTTTAAGAAAAGCGTTTTTTTCTTGATATGACTCTCGAAATCTGTAGTGCATGCAAGATAAGTTTTTGAAAACTTTCAATTGCATTAATTTTTAAATAAATGCAAAAACAAAAAATGTAAATGACATTTGTAAAATCAACCCTTAGTTACTACCTTTAACTTTTTTTAGATAATTTAGTTTATAATTTTAACAATCTTTTAACACAAAAAAATCAAAATAATACTAGTTTATTTGTGTGTTATTTTTATTAACAAATATCGTTTACATTAGAACATCTGAAGTTCCTAATCAAACAAATCTCTCACTTATCAAATTTTCATTCTATTGATAATGACTTACGCCACGGCCAAACGTGTCAAAATTATTTTTATGATTATAAACGAATTTCGGCTTAGACCGCGTCGAAGTTAAACACCTAGACTTAGGCTTGGTCCTAGTCTCTCCTTGTGAGCCAAAACAAGAAGTAGAACTTGACTTTTGCCGTATTGTCGTTCGTGAACCCAAACAAACTGATGTTTCCCAAGACATTGCAGTTTGAATCTTCAGAGTGGTAAATGTAGCGATTAGCGTAATTAACGGGCCTTATCTTTCCGTTACCGCTTGACTGACTTCGTTATTACTCAGAGTAAGTGTTTGTGTCCTTTTCAATGATGTTTGTCTTAGACGATATAATACTGATAGCCAAGATTTGCTGAGTCTTAAACCGTTTTCTCGGTTCATATTACATAGGTGTTTTTCTATTACCACAGCTTCGCGGATTAGTCTGGGAAAGTAGAAAGGAGTTCTAGTCAACACTTTAGTTTGGTCAAAGTTTAGCGTGTGTCCTTGATTCCACACGTGTTCTGTCACTGCTGATTTAGTAACTCTGCGGTGTTTGCAATCAGCTATATGTTTTTTTTTACTCTAACTTTAATAGACGGTCCCGTCTGTCCTATATAACTAGATCCACAGGAGCAAGAAATTTTGTAAACTCCGGCATGTTTTAGAGCAGATTTTTAATTGTATAGTAGATAGTAATCGTTTCAGTTTAGTGACTTAATAAGTTAAAAACTCATCGTTATAATAACTGTTAAAATTTTATCATTCATAATTTTTCTGCTGCATCCACCAAAGGTACGTTGCTTATATATACGTCAAATCTATAGATCGGGCCAAACAAATTCACATTTATTTGTTTTGTGCAAACAGTAAAGTCGTACCAGTAAAACCCATCACTATTTCAAAGTTTGAACTTTGCCGAGCATTGCTACTGTCCAAACTTTTAGAGCAAGTCAAAAATCTTTCACTTTGCAAAATTTCCTACTGTTTCTTGTAAACAAATTTTACTATAGTCTTATTGTGGCTAAAAGCAAATTCTAATATATTAAAGACGTTTGCATGCAACAAAGTTTCAGACATTTAGCAAAGATCCTCTCATGCTACATTTGACGTTATGTTCCAACAAAACTTAACTTTATTGACTTTTTGTCTAGAGGAATGACGCCTTAAAATATTAAAGATTCTATTATCTTGCAGAACGGTACCAATTTTCTTCAAATTGACAAATCAAGATCACATTGTTAATGATTTACACAGTGGCGGCTGGTCCATAAGAGCTCTAGGACGCGAGCCCTCCAGACGTTTATTAAAATGAAACAAATATTTAAACATATTTACGCATATTTATAGAATATAGACATCAACTACATTTTATTACCCTAAAACATTAATTTAATATGGGCATTCAAGGCAACGTATATTAAATAGGTAATTTATTTATGTTTGGGCTATAATTGTTTGAGCCCATGAATGTATATGTAGAAGAGCATTCTAATAATATGTCTCAAAAAACCATAAAAATATCGCATTACAATTTTATCAAAAAAAAAAACAAAAAAAAACAATAAAATAAAGCTAATCGTAACATATCCGTCTACACATATTCGAATAATATTATTTTACATTTATTGTTAATCAGCAATAAGTTTCCAAAAAAATCGTTTCTATAGTAGCTTTGTTAATATCAAATCTCAATTTACACAAAACAAAAATCCGTGGTTTCCAATTGAAAGTCGTAAATTAAAGAAAAATGTAATTATTATTGCTTTATTGGCAAAATGCAAATTTTTCAACTGTTAAAAAAAAGAAAATGCATTTTCCGCTTTTTAATAGGACTGCCATAGGTTTCAAACCCTACATTTTTAAACTGCAAACCCCGAAAATTTTTTAAATTATTATAATGTAAATTCAATCATGGCAAATTTAAATTATTTAGTACAATGAACTAGTATACGTCAAAAAATTTTCTTAAACCAACAGTTAAAAATTGTAAGTGTTTATTATTTTTGTATCATGTATGTAGATACATATATTGTAAGTAACTTAAAACTAGTTTTAAAGTAAGAAATTTAATCCATGAAAAACAAATATTAAATTCTAAAACTTTTCTAGAAACGATTTTCTTTAATTACAGCAAAAATATCTTATTATTATCTTTTGGAATATCTTTCCTGTCAGGAAAAAATCTGTAAAAATCGACACGACTAAAGACTTTGTATCAAACACAATAGTTAGCATTAGTATTCTCTCGACAAATCTCTAAAAAATAGGCCAAGAAAAGTTTGAAATTAAATCTCTCGGAAAGCCAAGTCTAAATTTGGAATTAAATCAAGCAGATAAAACTGCAAAACAAAATTTTTTACACGGGATTTTTCCAGTGCAGTTTATAATAAGAATAAGTGGACATGTAAATGTGATACGATAAATGCCTTGTTTTGTTTCCTATGTTTATTGTTTTATTTCGATGGAGCCGATAAAACTAATGAAGTTAAGCTGTAGGTACGCCTGGAAACATTTAAATGAGAAAATTAAAATAACATACAGTTTCTGCACGCTATATACATTGCTCAACAGAATTTATGTGTTAAGTCCAAAACACATTGGTAGTTACCTACATAATGTTTTAATGATATTTGAAAACGTTCACATTTTCTACAAGCATTTTGAAAAATGTAGCCCACTCTAAGCCCGACCTCACAAGCCGCCATTGGATTTACATATTGACCTTTCCTAAATGCGAAAACAAATACCTACAATGTTTTTTGTTGCTTGTTCTGATCTATTTAACTTTGAAAGAGACTAAAATTTTTTTCGATTAAGACAAGCGATTGCGGATTGTCTTTGATTTGTTAACGCCATTTGTGTTTTTAAATAGAAACAAATAGTTGCTCCTCTTTCTTCAATCGAACTTTTCAATTCATTGTCAACTATTGTTAAAATTGGTCAAATAGAAAATTTTCTTAAAAAACTTTCTTTTTTTGCTCAAAGCATAATGCTAGAATCTGCATTAACCAAACTTATTTTTTTTAGATTCTCCTGGCGTTTAACGAGTAGGCGGTACATTGCACCACTTACAATTTTCATATGACTATCTAAAAAACAAGTTGTTGCATGCTGGATTTCAGTTTTTATTAAAATTTTTAAAGAACCGTTTTTATTAAAGATTGACTTCTTGTAATTATCTTTTATATTTTTGTCTTATTTTCTACTAAAATGGAGATGGAGACGTCGACAAGCTAATTTTATTCTCTCGTAATTCAAATCAGTTTTGAATGTACCGCGGCTAAAACCACAACGTATAACATTATAAAATAAACAATGTCAACGCAAATGTGAAAATGCCACCAAAGTGAACCTTACAATGTTACACGTTGTAGTTTTAGCCCGCGGAATATTCAAAACTTATTTTAATTAGGCAGGTATCAAATCAGCTTGCCAACGTTTCCACCTCTATAGCAATTTACAAAGTACTATTTTCACAAAGTAATTTTACACTATGAGATGACTGCCATCATATTTCGTTCAATATTTAATATCTTCAATCGCTTCGACTATTCTTCGAGAATGTTTCAATATCATAGTCATTTCTATTCAATTTCAAATCTAACGTAACAATTCTCTTAATGTACAGTTTTTTAATAATTTTTAGTAGGCTAGGAAATAAAACCTCTGTTGCTTTAATAGAATGAAGAAATAAATTGCATCAGAATAATACGACATCAAATCTAAATAATAAGAAAATTATAAAGAAAAATACAACTAACATTTGATTTAGTTGATTATTACTGTGTTTTGAACAATCGTAAATCGAAAATTATAATTATCTGATTAAAGATCAAAAATGATGTTATATTTGTAAAGGAACTTTTTAGTAAAAGTAAAAAAATTAACTTTTTGATGTATCTATGTAAATTTAAATCATTAGGTTTATTATACAAGCACAATAAATTTAGTATCACGTAGGTGAAACAAACTTGGTGTTTTATCACTTAATCACATTTTGTTAAAAGTGTGATATATGGAACTTACCTTTTAACTTTTTTTCATTCCAAGTTTTAAACATAATCATAAGAAGCCGTGTTTTACGATATATTTACACTGTCTAAAAAATAACATATTGCTTATGTTGCGACAATAAAATTTGAATAACTGCAAAAATTTATTGTATTTTACGTCTCAAACAAGAATTGTAATATAAAAAAATATAATATCTTAATAAATAAGATACAACATTTAAATAATATTTTTTTTACTGAAAAAACATGTTCTTAATTTAGTACATAATTTTTATGCTATATTTACTGTAGTCAACTTTTTATGCAACGCTAATTAATTTTTATTTTTTTAGTAAAATTTTATTTTAAGTTTAAAATTTTTTGTAATCTTAACTATTTATGACTTGTTAATATATTTTTTGTAGTTTTCTGAAGATGAGCTTTATATTTATAAGCTTGAAACATATGTAAAAATATATTTGAAAATTAGTATTTATTATTGGTGGACTTATAATTTAAATAATAATAATTATTAACCAATAACCATGTATCCCCTTAACAATTTAAAAATGCAAAATGTTTAAATTTTTATAAAATTGTATGCTTTTACAAATAAGAAAAACTATCAGCGTGGAATTAAGTATTACATGCAAAAAAATATTTTTGATTATTTTAATTGTTACAGTAGTGTTCATATTTTGAATTAAAATTTGATTTTAATATCACACCACACCAATTACCACAAAACTGCTTTGCTACAATTGGCGTCGTGCTTTTAGTCACCTGTTATTTTTATTGTTGCAAATAAAACTATTACATGAATTTTTTAATATTTAGACTATATATCTATTTATATGTATTTGACAATACATGAACAGAAATAAGATATATTAAGTAATGTATTCATTGCATAAAAAAATCTATAGATTAAACAAATGTACCAATTAATTGAAGTAATAAATTGAGATGTTACCTTGTGTTCTTGTACGTTGTCGATAAGACAAAACTCCTTACTTTGCACATTTTCATTTCAGCAAATTGTATTATCTTTATATCAAATTTATTATGTAGATTACATACGTACGTAGGATTAGTAGGAGTGTTAGTTTCTAATTAAATCGAATTAAATTAAAACAAAAATAAAAAGTAAAAATTACAATTTTGATACACTTCTTTTTAAATTTTATGTTTTTTCTCGATCGGGCATGGAAAGTAAAATATACAATAAGTTTTGTAACTTGTAATAAATCGGCATCAATATTCAGTTTGATTATTTAACTTAACTATGCACATCACATAAAAGAACAAATATTTCAAATTTTGATAAAACTTTATTTTTTTTAAATGAAATAAATAGAATAATAACATTATTAATGTCAACTTTTAGTACCAGAAGATGACGCATTTTTGCATTGCATTGATTCTTAAGCACATAGTCCAATATTGCCTCAGCAATATAAGAAATTTAAAAATTACACCAACAATATTGAAAAATGACTTTGTTATAGAAAATCATTAAGATTTTAATTGGTATTTAGATTTATTGTCTTAAATTTTTTATCATTAATGACCATCTTAATTATTACAGATTGGCAAGGATTTTAATATAAAATTTAAAAATTAAAATAAGTAAACTGCTAACTAACTAAAACCAATGCGCAAAGAAACTAATCACATTATTAGTGATAATCATGTTAAAGAACAGAATAATAAATCTTCATTCGGATACGTAAAAACCAATTAATGATCACAATTATTTTTTCTACCATTCGTTCTATAGGGTTCCATTATTACGTATAATAACAGATTGTGAAGTATCACTTTTTTAAGAGCAAGTAAATAATAATAATATCTTATATATAACTACTGGATAATAAAAAACATATATTTACATTTTCTAGCAATTCTATAACAGTTAAAAAAAGTTTATAAAACTGTCGACCAGGAGCAAGAGATTTTATTTAACGCTATTTTAAGAATTTAAATCGTTTATTAAAGGAATTAACATGATTTTAAAAAATAAGATTGTTGAAGTTCACGTTTTATTAAATGTAAACATTATTAAATTAAATGTATTTTAGATGTAAGCCATGCTTAAAGCAAATATGTTTTTAAATAATTTAAATAACTTTAACAATGAAAACTTAAGTTTTTTGTTTATTTTTGTGCTGTAAATCACAATTTTGAATTACGTCAAAATTAATTCTATTAAACTAGCGACACAAAACAAAAATTCACTTGATTTTTATTTTGAAATTAATACTTCAAATTTTAAGTTTGATTTAGTAACAGGTAAAATACTTTTAATAATTCCAGTAGTGGAAAAAATTGTATATAGGTCTCAGTTGAGAAAACGATTATACATACACTGTTCAACCTTGTTATATATTATACTATTATTTATTAACAAATTACTTAATACAACGTACGAACTTTATCAAATTAAAAATGTATGTTAATATTATTATTAATTCAAAACGTTGAATAAACGAATACGTTTTGTTGACTGAATAAATGCGAGTTATTTTATTTATGTACTGAGAATTTTTGAAATCATGTACATACAACGTTAAACCAATAGCAAATAGTTTATAAAAGTTCGAGGTTTGTATGTTGTTTTTAATTATCTCTGTTTCGTTGGTAAAATGTACTAGTTATGTTTTAAGGATTTTTTTATTAACTCATAAAGAAACGTGCATTAATTCAATAAAACATGTTACCGGCTCAATTTTAATAACCACGTTTGTTGTTACAATAAAATTTTTAATTGTATGGATCTTTTTTTCTGAGTATTTCAATATTTCATGCTTTTTTATTTCTTAAGTTTTAACTATTTATTTATTTTTTTATAATTAAGTTTTACACGCCCATTTGATGTTAATTAATGTTATTTGTCAAGCACATGTATTAAATGTTTATTGTATACAATTAAAAAAAAACTAACTAAAATATTTGTTTTGTTACAACTTAAATTCCCATTTAAACCAAACAAAGCCAGTTTATTCACAAAATTTGACAAAACAATGAGTTAATTTAAGTTTACTCTTTTATAAATATACTAAAAATATGCAATTTGTTTTATAATGTGTTTGAATAAAATATATTTTTGAATTTTGTTAAAAATGAAATAAGTTACTTTATATGCGTGTCAACATTACTTAAGTCAACAATAAAAGCAACACAGTTTAAAAATATACGTTAAAAGTTTCGAACAGTAGAGTCACGAGCAACTTGAGTTATAAACTACAATATACGTTGACAGAAAATTGCTAACTTGCATTTAAGTTAATTTAAAAACTATTCTAATTGTGTTCAACTGCATCCCAAAACACCTGTCTCTATAACATACGAGTTTAAAATTAGAAACCTACTTTTCTAAATTCACGAAAAAAAATATGAAACGCAAGTTTTTAACAAAATGTAGAAATTTAATCACCGTTAATTATTTAAAACTAATATTCAATTGAAACTGTATACATCATTTAGTTGTCTAAGATACAACAACGCAATTATAATTATTTTTTAAGAAATCTCAAAATCACGTTTTGAAATTTTATGTTTACTCTCATTTTCTGAATTTTCTTATCTTTATTTAATTTTTGATCTGTATGAAATAATTATTTAAAAAAAACTGTATGTTACAATAGTAAATTTTTTTTTAAATTTTGTACATGCAAATGTTACAACGGCAATAGAAAATAATCTACCACAAATTTACGTGGAGCAAATGTACCTGTTTGGTAAAATTCTGAATTATGTTAGTTGTTAAGTGTAAGAACACAGTTGAATTAGTTAATCCTAACCCTTAAATTATAATGTGTAAATGTCTACCAATTGTTTTGTTTTTTAACGTTAATTTATTATAACTTTTACTTACCATTCGTGTTTTGTGAATTAGGCAGTTTGATTTATTATTAACAATAAGATTATCTCGAATTAAATTTTTTTTTCATATCGCTCAGTTTATTTTAATTTTGTTAATGAATATTTATTTAGTTATCAGTGAACCCCTGTTCATTTTGTATACTTTCAACTTAACCTGATTAATTTGGTTTTGCTATAACTAGTGTAAGCTTAATAGTTTTGTACATAATTTCATTGAGTGGTAGGAAAATAGTTATTAATATAGTTTTTAACTGAGAAGAAAAAGTTTTTTTGGATCTAACTTCTTATTTAGTATCAAAGAAGTAACAGTATGCAAGTAATTTTCTGCTAAACCATATGTGCATATGTATCAAACATAACAAGTTCCTCAATTCATATTAATATTTCTAATTAATAGTTTTGAATAAATTGTTCTTTTTTAAAGTATCTTGTTTATTTTGCGTACTACTTTACAGTACTATTCCGGAAAATAATTTTTCGCGTTAATAAGCAGGAAAATGTTACTTTCAAGACGATTTCCGAAAATAGTTATTGATATGAAAGTGCGGAAAATTTCACATTACTGAAGAGGAGCTAAGTTAAAATACGAGGCATTTTGTGCCAAGTATTTTAAAGCTCTCAGTCAAGAAAGAGATTTTACTGACGTGTTTTATATTAATTTTTTCCCGAAATCGTAATAAAAACAAAATTTACAAATTTTAGAAATTGTTTTTACAAATTCCACAAAAATCAAATTTGTCAATTTTGTTGGCAACTATAGTTACAAAGTATTTTTTATGCCTCCGTCCGTTTTGACGTATTTTACAAGCAATATAATCGACCGGAAAAATTACTTTTCCGGACTAGGCCGGTAAAGTCAAGGTTAAATGTAGTAAAATTTTATAACTAGAAGTTGGCAGTACCGTAATTCCCCTTCCTTCAATAGTTTATGTGTCATGTAATTTATGTCAAAATTATTATTTTAAAAACTTGGTTAACTATTATACTACTCCAAATTACCTATAACGACTTTTTTAATAACGAATGCAAACTTATTTCAATCTTATTGACAAAGAGAACGATAAAAGCAACCACAAAATTAAAAATCACTTAAACTTATATCGATCAAGTAAGTATACCTATGTGTATGAAACATCTATAACTTTAAATTGTAACTTTTAGCTTAATCAACAGCATATTAACATCTCTATCATTTATTATAAGGGACTTACTTATTTAAATTAAAGTTAATTGTCCAGTTTGAAATATTTATATAAAGTAAACTCGCATCTATTAAGTTGAATTGTAAATTTTGAACGTTACAATTTGCTTGAATGCCATCGACATTAGCAAAACTTATGGAACACTGTGGTATAGAATTACATTGTCTTGTTAGTTGATTGTCTATTGCGATTTCAGGTGTCAAGGAGTCTTCTATGTATGCTTCGGCAGTACTGTCCTTTTCAACTACGTGATATTAGTTCCCAGACTTACTAATGGCGTTCCACTATTTTTGCAAATGCAGTGTCCTGTATATAATAAAACATACTTATTGTAGACGCTTGCTGAAATAGATCACTTATCGACAAATTACGTTTAACAACTAGTAAACCAAACTTACAGTTTTACGAAATTATTTAATAGTGCAAAAATGTTTATGACAAATCTTCAAAATGTCGAGCATCTATTTTCAGGCACTTACTTTTTTTTAAAACCACTAAACCACATATGTGAGGTTACAGTTTTAAAAACGTCTTTTGTGCGTCTTTTCATATTGTGTGATGTAGTCGGAGGCGTATTGATTGGATGACTGTTTCACCACCACAAATTTTTAAATTTAGTTCACATATTTTCCGGGGGTAATGTTAGCTTAGGCGCTCTGTAATACAGATTAAATGAATACTTTTAAATAGTGTAATACATAAAATAATTGTCAAACAATTTATACTTACGGTAGTCACGTTAAAAATATTAAGTATTAGTATAAAATAATCTCACTGTGCCTATTATAATTCTTTATTCTCTTCAACCATAATACACTAACTTTAAGCCTACCGCTTCTGAACCGCAAACCTAAAATAATAGTTAATGGGATTTCCATTTTTTCTATAATTGTAAATTTTAAATTAATCCAGCTTTATGAACCAAAATGTTTAAATTATAATAGTTTTGCTGGTAATAATTACATAATTTTAATGTGGACTGTATCTTTTTATTTTTTATAATAACGAATAAATACTTTTTTTTCACAATACTCGAATATTAACAATCATCGTCATCACAAAACATTTTTTTTTGTACATAACTTACTTGTTACATACGTTTTGATTTTATAAGATATATCTCATTCGTTTCATTAATTTTGGTCAACAATTATAAAAATCATTAAAAAATTTGTTTCCATAAAACACTGGGACACGTCAGTTTATTTCCAAATAAAAATAAGTCATTTTTTAAATAAAAACTATTTTTAATGCTGATGGTATACAACATATTTTTCTGAATATGCGTTGTAAATATTGTAGTAAGTTGTAAAAAGTTAAGACAAAAAGATATTAAAAGTATTAGCTTTATTTTTCAAAAACAAGTTTACCTTCAATCTGGCCATTCTGTGACTTTTATTTATACTGTTAATATTAGCATGAGAATTAACAGTATTAAAAGTTCAACTTTTGATTTTTTATATAATACAAAATGTTTGTTAAAAATTTTGTGTAAAAACATGAATACAAAGAAGTTTTACTTCATGCACTATTTTACTAAATATTGAATTCTTTCATTTTATTTATTTAAAAAGCATGTATTCCATAGAAAACTGCTTTTAATATAATATAGTAGTAATATAGTAAAAATTATGTTTCTGTTGCAATGTAAGACATAGTTTTGAAAAAATTCTGAATAAATAAAAAAACCATAAATAAATAACTTGCCAAGAATACAAAAATAGACTCTTGAAATAGAAAATACATATTTAGTGATCAAAAGTCTCAATAATAGCATAATTTACTATATATAGAAATTAAATTACAAAATCGTCGATTAATACAAAAGAACCCTAATTTAAAATATAATTTTGGAAAATTTATTTAAATGCTTATAGCTATGTAATTAAACAAAAATCGGCTTCTTTGAAATCAATAAAGCTTCCGGCGCCATAAGCACTTTAAAATTTACTATATTACCAAATGGTATCATAAATTTGACCAATACATATTTCGCACGTGTACTGCCATATTGATGAATGAGTAGTATGATATAAAGTTGCAAAAAATTAATTGTTTTTAAAAAATAATTTGATATTTCAGGTACAATATGATCGTCTTTATTATGTTACGAACGAAAAAAACCGCAAACACATTGCTCGGAGCCAACAACTAAAATATTTGCATCCAATTTTGCAGCAGGTAATCGGTACTAATTTTAGGGTGTGCACTAAATTTTATGGTATAAATAAGGAGTCATGCTTGTTATATTTGACTTTTCTTCTTCTTTACCTTGCACGGCTATTAAGTAAAGAGGTTGGTTCTGTTGTGTTTTGCGGATTATTTAATTTTCTACCTGCATTGTTTATCTTTTGATTTTAAACAATGTAATTAAAATTAACAAATACTGTTTAATATTATTTCTAGATTGATGAACAAACAGAGACACGTAATCGTACCTAAATTCAGTATTTAAACAAATTATCAAATGATTTTGTATAACTTTGCAAAATAATTTTAAAAAACGTGGCAATTCTATCTTAAAAAAAATGCTTACATTTTATTATTGCAGCAAGTTTTTGCAATGTATTTCTAAACAAGTTAATTAGAATTCTAAAATAATTAAGATTGCGTTATTACATGTCAATCGTGCAACTGCAAAAAAGTTCTGTAAAAAAACAATACTGTACAGTATACATGCTTTAATATATCTAATCTAATAGTATGGTAAATAAATAAATAATAACTAATACTTGTATTAATTTTATTATATCATTTTTAACTCATCTAAAGTTTGCTAAAATATAAATTAAACATTTTATGCTTTCTCCATAATTATTTATTATTTTTTAACGTAAATTAGATTTTTTATTTAAAAAAAAAACTTACAGGCTAATATAAGTACATATTTTTTTCTATAATTAAATTGCCGAAGAGATGGAAACAAACACCTCCCGCATTTGTTTTTGTAATTCGTTTATTGAAAGCACGCGGGAAAAATGCTAAATTCTAACCCTTAATTTTTGATGATAGTGGACTGTATTTGAGATTTGATGTTATGAAATAACACACAAACCTTGTGCTTAGTTAAAGCATTTATTAACGATTTATTGAATATGTGTCATCGTGTCACTGTGTCACTGAGCTACTGCTTCTTTGTCTTCAACCCAGGCGGTGGGACTTTTTTTTGACACACATGTTAAAACTAAGCTGGAATGCATAAGTGTAAAACACACAATTAAAACTAATATTTCCTTAACATCGCACTAATTACTAACGCACTAAAAAATTCACTGGCAATGAAAACAGTTTGGTAAATGTTCGCTGCAGTACACCATTTGAGGTCTTTACTGAAGCTACACAATGAACATCATTAGACCGAGCTTGTACAATTCGACCCAATTTCTATCTCATTAGAGGTTGTCATCTTTGATGAATACATTAGTTGGTAGTAAGTTAGATGAGAGTCTTTAATTCTATTTAGCTCTGGATGTAACGTTGTTATCGCTGGATACCCAACTAAAAAATGTAAAAAGGTAAGTGGTTGGAAATTGCTTGCGTCAGAAGAAATAGTACACAATAGTCGAGAGTTTAAAATAGCTTTTAATTGTAGAAACAGAGTACATAGCTCAAAACACAGTTACCTACAACGCGTTTTAACACGTTCGCGACGGCGCCATCTACGGGTGAGTCGTTGATGGAATTACTTAAAATGGTATGCGACACACGGGTGGGTCGCCGTAACAATTCACTAACAGGCGGAGCGACCCACCTGTGTCTCGCTGTTTACCACATTGTAAACGGAAGTTACGAATTAAACCGCTTTATACATATAAAGATAAGAACGCTTACTCGTCTTATAGAGATGTTAATTTAACCTGGTCAAAGGTGGGATCAAATTCCCATTCATTTCAAATATCGAAAAAATAATATTATGTAGATGTAGTGTTATGTTCTTCATTAATGCAACCAAATGTAAACTAAGTTGTAATTTTTAGTTATTTAGTCATTTCATTTATTAGAACGATAAGTAAAAAGAGTACAATTTTAATTCAATTTTTATATCGAATGAGTAGCATTAAAACATTCTAAACAAAGAGAAAGCTGGTTGGCACAGTTTTCGCAGTAAATCATCACTTTTTTCCTTTTCCTTTTCAGATATTTTCCTGGAACCCTCTCTGCATCTTTATCTATTATTTCTTGCTGAACCTACGGTTTTTCGCAAACTGTGTACTTAGAAGAACAATTTGCGGACACGTGAAAAAGCTTCTGTTTTTAAGAGTTCGTAAATAATATTTTCTCGAAATTACAGTATATCTATTTTATGTTTTGCAAATTTATAATATAGTACCCGAGCATTTACGAGCATGGTTCCGAAAGATACTTCCATAACCGTTTTTTTTTGTACCATTTTATGGTTTTGCGTAAGATTGAGTTGTAAGAAACCATTTGATCGGAAAGATCGACTCTCTTTTAAGCTTGGTTGTAGCTGATTATTACGTCAGGTTTCTACAATGTTGCAGATGTGTTTTGCATATGTTGTTAGCATCAAAACTTCTCTTTTATCTATCCATTTCATGATCTTGATTCTTTCTTGATTTTCCGTAGATATGGAATCTCTATGCTTTCCCTTCCACTTTGTGATTTTCTTGGGAATTCCCTTCGTAGAGTTCCACACAAGAATGTCCTATTTTTTAGCAACTTGTTTGCTAATGGTATACTTGTATAAAAATTATCCATGTAAAGGATACGCCCAGAATTGAGCAATTTTTGTATGAGTCTTATCGTAACTGCATGTGTATGACATTTACCAGCAACGGTGTCACCTTTTTGATAAAAAAAATGTTTTACTATTTCATGTAAGTAGATTCCATTTGTTAGCTTATTTTTTTCTGTATAATTTGAAAAACTGTACGTATATCCTTCTGGAAAACATAGCTTGTAGAATTTATTCCATACTTATATGCCTTGTTTGGAATATACTGTTTGAATAGTAATCGTCCTCTGCAGAGAACCAGACTGTCATCAATTATGATTTCTTTTCCAGGCATAACCATAGATTGAAAGGTTTTATTAACTTTGTCAAATAAAAGTCAAATTTTGCAAATTCTGTCTGTTGTGTACGAAGTTTCGTTGTTGGCAAAATGGCAGTACTTCAATAAATCTAAAAATTGATCTCTAGGCATTGTTTTTTTACGAGAGCATTGGAGTATAAATCTTTGTTTGATTAGTAAAATAATATGTCTGGAAAATAAACAATTTCCATTACCAAAAGAATTTCCAAGAATGACTCCATTTCTGACTCATCTGTCGGTTTCCAATAAATCCTTTTACGTTTTGGGGTTGTAGTATTCAAACATTGTTTGGCAAATCTATTGGTTTCTTTCACCATGAGCTCAATTATGTTGTTTGTGAGAAATAGTTTGTACACCTCATAAGGCTTAACTGTATTTACATTGCAAGTTTTTATTGTATTCAGCAAAGAATATGTAGGGTTGCCCTACTTACTCAAATAGAATCAGTTATTTCATTTCCGTCATGGGTATCTCCATTCTCCCTTTCTGAACCATTTTTTTTCATCGCGTGTGCTCACATCATTATCATCATTTAGTGTAATCAAGCCATTACCTGCGGCATAATCTTCATTATCAGTATTCTTATTATTTTCGGTATCGATTGTTTCTTCGTCGCTATAATTTGGATCCAAATCGGAATCGTCCACAACCTCCTCGTCTCCATATCGTCGTTATAACAGTATACCTTTTTGTTTCCTTTCTTAAAATAATTCAGATTTGATGTACTCGGCTCGCTTTTTACAATATCAATATTTCTTTCACTATTTTTGAAGTAGTCATTAACGGCTTACTCTGCAAAATACGTATAAAATTAATAGTAAAAAATTCTGATTGAATAATTCTAACTAGAGCAAATAAAGATTGCTTAACTTCCTGAAAAAGGAAGAGCGGAAATTTGACAAAAAGAAATATCTTCAGCAAGCCATTGTGAAGACTGCCACGAGATATCACAATTCTTTACCGTTTGATGATTTGTTCTTTGCGTTAAGAGATCTGCAGGATTTGATTTGGTAAAAACGTGACGCCATACTGCATTTGAAGCCAATTCTTGTATATCTGCGATTCTGTTGTAGATAAAGGTTTTAAGCAAGTTGGGACTAGTTTTTAGCTATCCCAGAACAATTTTGAAATCGGGCCAAAAGAACACGGTCAAGGGATTGAGAGGTTCAATTCTTGCAATGCGGAGAGTAAATTAACATTAACTTAATTATCTAAATTAACAAAACAAAGATATATACAGGCACTATACCCAAAAGAGGAGAGGTCACAAAAGTCATAAATTTAAACGTCAACAGGGTTTCGACATATAGTTTCATAATGAATCTTCATTCATTAATATGTACAAGCTTATTTCTATAGATCTTTTATGCTAACTAAATACGGAGCAAAACAGGGCCATCCCAAGATAATTTTTCTAGCCACAACTGCTGTAAAAAAAGTTTTTGCGTTTAGAGTATATGGAGAAACCTTAGAAAGTATCTTTCTCTGGGTAATAGTTTTCGTTGACCAATCATGTTGCAATATAGAATACATAAACTAATCGTTGGATAAGAACTAAATAAGCCTAAGGATGTTTGTATGTTCATATGTACTAAACCGCATTTGAATAAAGATCCCATTCAGGAATGTTTGATAGAACAGCTGGATTAGTCGAAATCCATTTTTTCAACTTAAAACACCTATCTGCTAAAGTGCTAAAAATATGGGATCAAATATTACAAGCTTTGTCTAAGCTGTAAGCCCCAATAAGTAAGTCATGAGTACAATGTTTGACAATCTATGCCTAACTAAAATCAGCTGCAAAAAGCTAAAAAATAAGCCGAAGTTGTGCCGTAAGTGACAGTATTTAAATCGTACCATTTAATTTGACCTGCTGGTTAAAACCTTTACAAAACACGCTGTCGTTGACACGGTTCCACTTGAACCTGTCTGTACATTTTCTCTATATCTTTTTCTCAACTCTGATAATTCTGAATTAGTTTGCAAACGGTGCTCTTGCGACAGAAACCTCTTTAACGCAACTGCAAAAAAGTTACCTAACGTCTCAACAGGCTGTTTGAAAGAAATGAAAACACTTATAGAAACTTTTGCATATATTTTCTACAAAGTGAGTTTTACAAGTATTCTCTTCTGAAGAGAGAATCTTGCCTCCTAGGTAACTATAGTTTACAAAATCGTGCTAACGAACGTCAAAAATGCATGGCACTGCGCTTAATTGGGCAAATTAACGCAGATTGAACCTAAAAGTGTTTAACAAAACAAGTTTTTTGAAAAATTAGAATGTTTGGGCTCAATTGTTTGACGCAGAGAAGCTAAAAAAAATCAGGACCAATAAATTAGTTAATTTTTCTTGGTCGATTAAAGCCAAAGTCAAATAAGTTTATGTTATCTGGAACTCGAATATCTGAGCGGAGAGGATCACATCTGTCATTTTATCTAACACGAGACACGATAGATTTATATTGAAATACAAATGATGTGCGGTAAGTTCTAGCTTCCAACAAGAACAAATGTGAGAAAGAGAACTATTCAATCCAGTAACTAAAAAGTTTACCTTCTTAGTAGATAAACTTAAACGACTAGATAAATTTGCTCTTACAAAGTTTAATGACTATATTAATCAAGCAAAATCCGAATAGAATAAAAATTGCCGCAAGCATCAAGAATTTTGCAGCTTGCAGTAGAAAGAAAAGTTTTGACTACGTAAGAACAAAGAGCTGATAAACTGAAAGTGCCAAAGGCTAAAGTTTCTGTAGTTGCCAAATCACCTAAGAAATTGTCGATGAGTCAATATGCAATAGAGAGTAATTTTTTGATCTCTATATCCTGTATCTGAACTTTAAAGAGCATTAAGATACCATGTGATCTTTGCCTAAACAGTTGAAACACACTTTCAACTCTTTAACCTTTGATGATCCGTATTTATGTGTCACAGTTAGAAAACCTTTACTTTTTGACTAATAATGATCTTTTTTACAAAGCAAACATGATAACTTATTTACAATAAAGGAATTAAAATTTAGTTTAGAGTTTTGTGGCACAGTTTTGATTCTAAACTATCCAATAAATCTTTGAGAAAAGAATACTTGTAGAGTAGGTAAATGAAATTTAGATTTATGTCTAAACGTTTTCCATTGACTAGATGCAGATGGATCAAGTTATCTAGAAACAATTTAGATGATAAACGCTTCAAATATTTTTTTGAATCAGCAAGAGAATGAAGTTTTGTGACGTATTTAAACAATAAATCGTTTATTTTTCTAAGATTTATTGCCGATTCTTTATTTAAAGTGTACAACCTTAAAACGGATTTCAAATACTTGCCAATTAGGAACTTAGGCTAAATCAGAAAAAAATATTTTTAAACACAAACCAATTTGAAATTTTACCACAAAATTTAGAAAACTCAATTTAAGGCAATTTGGAACTAGGCGATCCGTCCGGGAAATACGGCCGAAATGATTTGACCTTAAATTAATTGGCGACGTTGGTCTTAAACCAAAAGACAATTTAATAATTAAGTTTTTCACCTACTAATCGCTGAAAAATAATTGTTTTTAAATGTTTACCTCAAAATTCAATCTTGAATTGGCTTTACTACTCTGCCTTCACAAGTTGACAGATCAGATAAGAAACTTTGTAAAAATAGTGTCAAATTCATACTCAACAGGAAAAATCTCTAAAATTCTTGAAATAAAAATTTTAGAACATTATCGTTGTATAAGAAAAATACATATTTTTATCAATTTGAAACAAACGGTTGGTTATTTTACAACACATGGAACATTTGGGGTAACCAGTGTTTCACATTAAAAATTCCATTACTTAAGCAACTAGATTCTATTTACATTTTGTTATTAATTTAATTAAAATTGTAAAACATATATAACATGTTGAAATATAGGTCTTATTTATAATGATCTAATGATCATAATTAGGTAAGTAAGTTACTGGCAACTGTTAAAGAATTTGCAATTTGTAGTTCTATTGTACACAAGACAAGCCCATCTATGTTAATGTGCGACAAAAACAAGTAGATTCAGTAACCAGTCCTGTCAGTAAAGTAACTCACCTGTAAAAAAAAATCCTGATTTCCGTAAACAAGAGAAACTTATCTCTCCAAAAAAAAAACAGTACCTCAGCACCAAAAAATTTTAATCCCGAAGTAATTCAACAATTATTTTGGAAACAACCAAAACCTGAACTACCAGTTTACTGTGTGGTTTCCCGGCTTTTGAAACTAATCGATTCGACGCGACGTTCTTCTCAGCGACACCGTCTTCACAAACGTCACCGTCCACGCAACTTCAAGCTACAAATCCAAACTGAGTTTGGTTTTTTTACGACGAGAGTAGCTCGGGGAAACATTCCAGTATCTGGAACATGGAAGATTTTTGAGGAAGTTTTAATAAAGATAACAATACGTACTATTTATGATTATAAGCGAGTTTCGACTTAGACCGCGTCGTAGTTAAATACCCAGACTTAGACTTGGTCGTAGTCTCTCCTTGAGAGCCAAAACAAGAATTGAACTTGGCCTTTACCGTATTGTCGTTCGTGAACCCAAATAAACTGACGTTTTACAAGACATTGCAGCTTGCATCTTCAGAGTGATAAATGTTACTGAAGGAAAAAGTGTAAGTGACGATATTTATATCAATAGAGATTTCGTTTGGTTAAAGTTTAGCGTGTGTCCTTGGTTTCACACGCTGCTGCTGTGTTTGCAGTCAGCCATATGTTCTTCTACTGTAACTTCAATACAGCGTCCCGTCTGTCCTATATAACTTGATCCACAGGAACAATAAATTTGTAAACTCCGGCATGTTTTAGAGTCCTTTGTTTGTCTTTAGCAGATGTAAACCAAGTGTTCAGGGTATCCTTAATTGTAAAGACAGTTTGGATATTATGTTTGTTTAGCACCTTGCTTATTTTATCTGTCGAACCCATAGAGCATGGTAAATAAGCGGTGCTAGTAAGAGGTGATAAGTCTTCTTCGACTTTTGGATTTATTACTCTTTTCCATGCGTTTTAAATCTTTTTAAACTCGTATCCATTTTGTTTGGACTCAAACAGTGTTTCCTTTTCCTTTCCTAGATTTTCATTATCTGATTATTTGCTCTTTAACTAAAGTACACATTATTAAAGGTACGTTTCATTAAATTTTGTGTTTTGTTACGAACTTACCATGTTTTTCTTTTATTTAATTTCGACAATTTTGCCATTGCACTAATTTAGATATCTTACTAAATTTTTATTGTTTAATTTTAATCTATAGTAACGTTTGTTTTATGGAACATTTTATTTATGCGTTTCATTTTCTTTTAGTCATACAACAAATGTTTGATTGTATAAATTGTAATTAAACTTTTGATCAATTTTCCTGTTTTTGAGTTAGTTCTGTTTTGCTATTAGGAATTAGTGACTACACATTGAAAGGAAAGTCTTAATAGTGTGTATACCAAACAGCGTGTTCCTTTAGTTGACAAAGACTAGAAACCTATTTTTATGCTATTTTCTATTTAGTCTGAGCCCCTTTTCAAGTTTTGAATTTTATTTTACGTTTTTGAGATTTCTAAAAATTCGCAAAATTCTGTTTTTGATCTAAGCTACGCTCTTCTCCACTGAGTAAATATACACTAAAAATTAGGTTCTAATAGTGTGTTCGTTTGAATGAGTAATACTAGAAACCTATTTTATGAAATTTTCTTCTTCGTTTGGCGCCGATTACCAATTTTAACTTTTACTTTACGTTTTTGAGATTACCAAATATTCTAGAATTTCTATGTTTGATTTAACACACTTTCTTCTCTACCGAGTTTAAGTTACAGTTTAACTAAACAATTATCTTTATGACATCTTTTGAATGTAACAATCTTCAAAGTACTAATTGTCACTAATGACAAACGTCAGTTTTTTTTGCGTTAACAAGCAACAAAACGGGAAAAGCCAACTCCTTGTTTTGGCTTAGAAGACAAAACTAGGACCAAGCCTATTAAGTCTGGGTGTTCCAATACGACGTAGTTTAAGTATTTTTTTTTACTTCCTACCAATTCAAGCAATGTTGTTTGCCTTACATATATGTCACAAGAGTAACAGTTACTTATGACGTTTCTGTATTTTGAAGCAAAATAATGTGATTTTTTAATTCATATTTGACTTTTATTTTCTTTTAAAACAACTAATTTTTATTACTTATTATATATCGTTATAGAAGTTCCTAAATCATAGATGACAGAGTTTTTTTCTTGTGCATTACCCGAAATAGTTATATGCGACGTTGTCACATTATTCTCATTTAAGCATCAATCAAAAACTAAAAAATAAAAATCTAATAAATATCAAAGATTTTTAATAACTATTTTTAACATTTTTTTTATTGGTAAAGAAGCAAAGAACATTATTAACATAACTCAGATTGAGCTAACTAACTAGGTACAAATCTTTCAAAGCAAGTCTTACTTTGTAAACAATTACCTTAAATTATTTTATTACATATAATCAACAAGATAGTAAATTCTGATTGGTTCTATACCAGATTCCAATACCAAATCTACCGTCGCAAAAAACAACACGTGCAATTCATTGACTTAAATAAAAAATGCTCTTATGAACATTAAATTATTTTTGTAAAATCACATATTCTACTTTGTGATCGGTACTAAATAACTATACCCTGTTCACTCAACAGAAATAGTTAAGCTTATTCTAAAAAGTTTATCCTTGAGTAGACCAATGAACGCGCCCGACAATTTTACACAATACAATTTTACACAACCGAGACAATTTAAGTTTTACAACGCTTATCGTAACTAAACACATTCAGATTGATCACAAAATCTAAACTAGTAAACACAGTAAAAATGTTTCGATTATTTACCGAAGTAATTGTAATGCAATCAGAAAAGAATATTTATTTGGTAAAAAAGTCAACAGATACGAAATTCATGCCAAAAATCACACTACATTAATCTAATTTCTTGATCAATTTTCACAAAGTACCACGTTTGAATGAAGGTAAATTTTAATAGGTAGGTAATTTTGTCCTTTTGAAGAGTTTCTAGTATGCTATTTATAATTGTTGGTTGGTCTCTTGCAAAAAAGGAATGAACTAAACGTGTATGAGCAATTTTAGTAGCTTCACCTAAAATTAATCGTTGGCGGTGTTAGAAGTACATGTGTTCATATAAACAATCTTAAATTGACTGCTGTCAAAGCATGTATTTAAAATTTAAGTAATATACATAAGATAAACGATACCTGCTGTTGTCGCAGTAAATTCGATGTTCTGTGTTCTAGGTTATCTGGATTCTCCATAGAATATTTAAAAACACGTTTCTTGTCATATAAAATCTTAAGCTTTTGCGGTTACTTTGGTTTTGATTATAAGCGATTTTCGGCTTAGACCGCATTGTAGACTTTTTAGGCTTGGTCCTAGTCTCTCCTTGAGACTCAAAACAAAAAGTAGAATTTGACTTTTACCGTATTGTTTTTTGTGAACCTAAACAAACTGACGTTTTGCAAGGCATTGCAGCTTGCATCTTCGGAGTGGTAAATGTCACTGAAGGAAAAAGCATAAGTGACGGTATTTATATCATTAGCGATTAACGTAATGAACTTTCTTAACTTTCTGTTGCCGCTTAAAAATAGAAAGTAATTCTAGGCAACACTTTAGTTTAGTCAAAGTTTAGCGTGTGTCCATGGTTACACCCATATGTTCTTTCACTCTAACTTCAATAGAGCGTCGCGTTTGTCCTAAATAATTTGATCCACATAAACAATGAATTTTGTAAACTCCGGCATGTTTTAAAGCTTCTTGTTGTTTTTAGCAGATATAAACTAATTTTTCCGGGTATCTTTAGTTGTAAAGACAGTTTTGATATTATGTTTCTTTAGTACTCTGCTTATTTTGTCTGTCGAACCCATACAGTCAGGTAAATAAGCGGTGCTAGTAGGAGGTAATAAGTCTTTTTTGACTTTTGGATTTATTGCTGTTTCCAATGGCGTTTGAATGTCTTTGAACCCGTATCTATTTTGTTGTAGAGATTCTAAGAGTGTTTCCTTTTTTTTTGTAGATTTTCATTATCTGACAAACGTATAGCTTTTAAGTATGTAAGTAGTCTTCTCTACAAGATGGTAGTGGGATTTGGCATTTAAGTATCTATTAGTATGCGTTTTCTTTCTATAAACGGAATGGCCCAATTTTTCGTTACTTTTTATTATCACAAGTACATCAAGAAAGGCTAGACTGCAGTTATGTTCTAACTCCATAGTAAATTTAATGTTATTATGTGCAGAGTTTAGATGTTGAATGAACTGATTTAGTTTATCTTTATCATGCGCCCATACAACAAACGTATTATTAAAATATCTGAAGTTTTTTGTTTTAGTTCAACATTTTTCATAATTTGAGTTTTAAAATACTCCATATAAATATTGGCTATATCTAGAGAGAGCGGTGAACCCATGACCGCACCTTCTACTTGCTAAAATAAGTTGTCGTCATAACTGAAACAAGTGTTTTTAAGACAGAGTTCATTAAGCGAAGCTTGTTCAGTAATTCTCTCCTTGAGCAAAAACAACACTGTGTCGACCGGAAATTTAGTAAAAAGAGATACCAAGTTAAAACTAAACAAAAACTAGGATATCTTCTTTTTTTATATGCAAATTCTGAATTTTCTCTACAAAATCTGTAGAATCTTTAATGTGGGTTTCTGGATTTCCTGTCAACGGCAAAAGTTTTGCAGCTACATAACGTGCTAACGATCGGGTCGGTGAATTGATGATGCTCACTATCAATCGTTGTGTATCTTGGGAAGACCGTAGGTTTGTGGCATAACTAGATTTTTGACAATCAAAGCTTGCTTCTTATTAATACCTATAGTAGTAGAATTTTTGATGGAGGAATTTACTTTAGTGCATAAAGACTTTAAAGGGTTTTTTTGTAGACGTTTGTAGTAATCTTCCGAGAGTAAATTCGTCATTTTGTCGTTGTAATCTTTTATGTTCAAAATACTGTAGCGTTTACTTTATCTGCTCTCAGTATTAAAATAATCTTGTTTTCACGTAGGCGCTTAGATGCTTCTCTCTCCTGTCTGTTAATATAACGTTTCTTGTCATCAACCGATAAATGATTAACAAATGTTTTTTTTGTAAGGAGATGCTTAACCATTACTGTTCGTTGAACAGAGAATAGAAGCTAACGGTATATGAATTTTTGTGCAAGACACCCCAATACTAACCATCTTTGAAGTAAAACGGGTTGGTATCGTAAGTCTAAAATAGATACTCAAATTTTGACTTGGTTTTCGGGGCCTACGTGAAACACCAAAATCAATTTTTATTGTCTCTTGTCACTTTTTGTTTGGTTTTTTTTTGTGTTTACTATTTCATGTATACAGTGAAAGCTGTCAATGCGAAACTTTTTTAAAACTAAAAACTTGCAAAAAGTTCAGGCAAGCATACATACTTTGATCTAAACCTGGGTATGCGGAAACTTGTGTAAAGTGGAAAATTTATCTAGTCTCGGCAGTTTCCTTATGATAGAAGTTGTCTAAGATTGTTCTAATATATAGAAAACTATAATTTAGTACGGAAAGCAGAAAAGTTGTCATTTGATTTAATGACAGCGAGAGTCAATAATCTATTAACAAGTAACACCGTCAAAATCCCAACTATAAAATAGGTTAGAAACATTGTCGGCACAATTGTGGAAAACAACATCAGAATTAGCGGACAGCTGTTTCGTTCTTTAAGAACTCCTCAGCGCTAGGATACACCAATGTGTTTCCACAATCATTCCGACAGACAACCGTACTATTTTATGTCGTGTAGACATTACCAACATATTTGAAATTTTTTTGAGGCGCTATCATTATTATTATTATTATTATTATTATTATTTATTATTATTTATTTATTGTGCTTATAAATACATGTAATTTTTGCACTCGTCATATAATTACAATATAATATAAAAATAATTATAAAAATAACAATACACGTAAAAGAATAAAACATATAAATCACATAAAAGAACACATTAAAATTCATCAATAATAACATTACGCAACATATTAACTGACTAGACTAGTGTGAGGATTGGAGTATTTAAATATTCATCTATTGAGTAAAAACAATGGTTTAATATATGTTTCTTTATGTTGTTTTTAAAATAATAAAATGTCGAGTCGCCGAGCTGACTGGGAAGTACGTTATATAATTTGATAATGATATTGTTGTTTTTCGATTTAGATAGTCTGTAATAAGAGGTTCTTAGAACCTTCACCCCTCTAGTATTGTGGATATGTGTACTGCCATTTGTCAAGAAAGACGATTTGTTTTTATGTATATCTAATAGCGTACAATAAATAAATATTGAAGGTAGAGGCATAATTTGAAATTTGCAAAAAATTCTTTGACCATGATCTTTAAAATGTACATTGGCTAAGAATTTGACAACTTTCTTTTGCATTGAAAAGACTTTTTTAGCGTTGGATGAATTACCCCAAAGATTAATACCATACAAAAGATGGGAATGAAATAGAGAAAAATAACATGACTTAAGAGTGGGGGTGCTAATACAACTTTTTAAATTCCTTAGAATAAACGTCGCTTTTGCTAATTTACCAATAAGGTAATCAAGGTGTCTGTTCCAGCTTAGTTTGTCGTCTACATAAATTCCTAAGATTTTTGCGCTATTGCAAGATGTAATTTTTGGATTAGAAGAAAACGTGATTAATTGTGTTTTTTCTGTGTTTAGTTTTAAGTTATTGTGGGCGAACCATTTATGAGCAAGTTGTAACGAATTGTGGCTTTTGGTATTTAATAATTTGCAGTTTTTATCGGAAACGACTAGAGATGTATCATCAGCGTAAGCAACACATTGGTTTGGCTGAATATATTGAAAAAAGTCATTTATATAAATTATAAAAAATAATGGCCCTAAGATAGACCCTTGTGGCAAACCTTGTTGCGTGGTTAGTAATTTTGAGTAGGTACCATTGTTCATGACACATTGTTTTCTATTATAAAGGTAAGACGTGAAGAATGTTTTAGCAAGACCCCTGATACCAAACAGCTCTAATTTATTAAGTAAAATATTAAAAGATACGCAGTCGAAAGCTTTAGACAAATCGCATAAGATTAGTGTTGCGTGTTCGCTCTTCTCAAAAGCTTCAATTATAATGGAGATTAATTTGGATACAGCTTGAGTAGTAGAGTAGTTTTTACGAAAACCATATTGAGCAGGACTTAACAGAGTAAAGGTCTCAAAGTAGTTAAATAGCCTATCATTTAAAATAATTTCGAAAATTTTAAAAATATCGGAATAATAGTAATTGGTCTGTAGCTATTTAAGTCATTTGTATCACCTTTTTTAAATAATGGAACGACAACACTGATTTTAAATACCTCAGGGTAGTTGCCTTCTAAAATGCATAAATTAAAAAGAGTCACCAAATAATCCGCATAAATATGAATTGTGTCTTTAACTATAATTGAGTTGATGCCGTAGTAAGTCAGTAGAGCGGGATTTCTTTAGTTTAATGACCGCGCGAATAACATCACATTTGGAAATCGGTTGTAGGAAAAACGTACCGTTTGATGATTTTAGATGTTTGATAACAGAAGAACTCTTAAGGTTAGGTTTTGACAAGTTTTTAGTTATTTGACTGACCGTGTTTACAAAATAGGAGTTGAAGTCTTCGGCAGTGAAGAACGACTGATTTTTGTATAAGTTGGATTTATTTCTTTTAAAATTGACTATTTTCCAGGCATCCTTAACCGTGTTTTTGGATTTGCTTAAAAATTCGTCATAGGTTTTTTTTTCTCTATATACATAAATTTCCTTGCGATATTCTTTTTTAAAAGCCTTGTACTCATTGTAGGATTTATTTAGGTCACAGATTGTTTTAATGCAATTGAGGGTGTGGTAAAAACATCACGTATATATATATATATATAGAAAACTATAAATTAGTACGGAAGGTAGAAAAGTTGTCATTGGATTACTGTCGGTATGGTTGTGGAAACACATTGGTGTATCCTAGCGCTGACGAGTTCCTAAAGAACGAAACAGCTGTCCGCTAGTTCTGATGTTGTTTTCCACAATTGTACCGACAATGTTCTTAACCTATTTTATAGTTGGGATTTTGACGGCGTTATTTGTCAATAGATCATTGACTTTCGCTGTCATTAAATCCAATAACAACTTTTCTACATTCTGTACTAATTTATAGTTTTCTATATATCATACGTGGTATTTTTTCTACAGGATGGCGTTCCAATAAAATATCAAAGAAATCGTTCTAATAGTTTTTTATAAAGATATATGCAAGAAAAATATTTGTACTTTCACTTATAGGTTTTAAAGAATAAATAATATTAAAATACTTACTTTATAGTAGAAACAAGAAAATCTTACATAAAGTAATAATTATTAATATTTTATGAATAATTAACTTCATTAAGCATTAAAAACAGTTGATTTTCTATTCTTGAAAATGTTATATTTAATTAATAATCATAAAGCTTTAAATAAATATCGTATACATTTGGGACTTTTAAAGAAACGCTTGGTAAATTGGTAAAACAAATTAAAGAAGTTGGCATTTGTTTATATTTTACAGAATAAATTTTGTTGACTAATTATTTCTTGTCATTATTATTTTTTTAAAAATTGGTTTGATTTTAAAAGTGTAATATTTGTTTAAAGTTTTAAAGAGCTAAGAAGATTCCCATTTGTCACTTTAAACAGAATTACCATTTTAGAAACACTCTTCTTATTTGAACTGAAGAAATTGAAATTTAATGCGGCGAATTAACATTAACTGTGTATTAAACTTGGAGGTAAAAGTTATAAATTCTTTAAACCATTCACTGATCGTTTTTCAATGATGTAAAGAGAAGGAGACAAAATGGGCGTTTACATCTATTCAGACAGTGCCTAAGGATAACTTTTTAAAAAAGAAATTTATAACATGTAGAAATAACGACGAAGGTGTTTCTTATGTTTTCTTCAACTACCATAATATGAAGTATGTACATGGAAAACTTCACCATTTTATTTTTTAGCTCCAATTATGCTCTGTGAAAGTCGAGAACATTGTTTTTCAGTTAGCAAAAACTTACATTCGATTAATTTTATTCTACGTATTTAGTAATGGTGTTAGTATATTTTTATTAAGCTGTAAAGTCGTAATTAAAACAAAAAATATAATATTAAAAAAATTAAACAGTAATAAATATTTTAATAGTCGTCAGTTTTTAAGCAGTAAAATATTAATCTATATTAAACGTGTTTAATTTGTTGTGCATTTGCATAAATTTACTATTGAGTTCTGATACTTGGGGTATTAACTAATGCTTTCGTATCATTAAAATTGATGACATGCAACGGCAGTTTCTTTATGTGTTATGTCTTAATTTGTACATGGATCGATATTAAAAAGTTGTTAAAATTATCAAGTTACAAGACAAATAAAAAACGCGTTAAAACATGCAAAACACTTTACACCTGAGTTTAAAAAATAACATTTAGTGAATATTTATAGGTAGAAATTAACATTTTTCAAGTAGCGTCTATGTTCGTTGGAAGATGTTCTAGAAATAAAACGCTTTGTTTTGCTAAATACTTTTAGTTGTTTTGCTCGAAAATAAATGCACTATAAATCTTCTTGACTATTACGAGAGATGGTGATTTTACGGTATTTGCCAAAAAAGAACGTTTCGTTTGGTTTCGACGAATAGTTTATATAGGTGTTATATATTAATTTTAATTAACTATAAATTTAATATACACATAGGTGTTGTCCATCAATTCATTGTAAACCAAACAAGATTACCGCAGTGGGGGCACAGACGTCTGTCGATGCTGATTCTTAAGCCTAAGCAGTCTGCGGTTGCAAGCCGATTGGTAGTAAGAAAATTATGCTCTACGGGTTCTGGGGGGCACATCCTAATCACGATTCTTTTACAAAGAGAATTGCACAAAAGCTGTAAAATTAGCAATTAGTTAAAACTGACCAGTGCTAACATTTCAATAAAAAAATTCAACTACGCGTAATTAGCGATAATTTATAATTGTTATTATTTAATTAGCAAGTGTTTCAAGTGAATCTTATAAATATTAGTATTTGATTACAATCAGTGACGTGGATTGATATTAACGTAATCGAACTTTTAAAATAAAAGCATTTGATATCGTGGCGCCGGTTTTGCTAAATATATGCATACACGTTACTGGATTTATCACAATTTGGATAATTACAGTTAAAAGTGCTTTATAATTATTTTAAACAGAAGTGTTGTGAAACTTGTTAAAATAAAAACGATAGCGTCTTGACGTTTCTTTGCTGCATCTGTGATTTGTTTTTCGCTTACATTCGACTACTACGAAACACCCTCGCAGTGGTGAGTTAAACAAAACGTATTTATCTATCTTTGCTTACGTTTCAGTGTAAATAAAATAATTAGAGATTTTCTCGTTTCAAACTAACACGCCACGCGCATTTCCAATAAATAAAATATTCGCTTAATTATACTAAATGTTAAACGATTTTACTACATTATTCATTCACTACAAGATTTTGTTGGATTTGTGCACATGTTTGACATTTTTAAATAACGCCAATTTTTGGTTTTGAATGAATATTCTAAACAAGATTATAAATTGCAAAGTTCCGTATAATTAAAACTTGTTTCTTGTGTTAATCGACGTAAACGTCGTTTACAAATTTAAAAAACTGTAATTTAAATGCGAAGCGGTTGTAGGAACACCAAAAAATATCTCCTGTGACACACTAATATAAATTATAAATATTTACGGTGTTTTACGTTAACAATCAGTTACGGTCGTTTTGTGTTTACTCGTATCAAATTTGTAATACATTACCGTTTTTTTACAATATTCAAAGATGAATTTCGTATTTTCGTTGTATATTTTTATATGAATATGTGTTTAACTATCCTTTTACATTAAATAGAGGTAGTTGCCAAATTCTATTTTGACTAAATTATTTATTATATACATTATGCACCTATAATTTAAAAACTGAGACTGGGAATAAAATTGAGTTGGAAAATTTAGTATTTGGCAGAAAAACCATCCAGACTAATTAACTCGTAGTAACTTCATTATTACTTTACTCATGTCTTCAAATTATACAATTTTTTTTATCGAATACGCCTGTACGGAAGTGAAGTTGAAATGTTTATTAACCAAAACGCACACACCAGAATCAATTTAGGTTGTAGTTTAGAATATCTAATAACAAATTTGCTTTTGTATTTCACACTTGGTATCTACGACAGGATGTAAAGGTTTCAAATATACATATCGGCGTTATTAAAAGAGGAATAGTTTAGTATTTCCTCAATAAAATGTACATCTTTATATAAACACCAGTTTGCAATTTTTTGTCCTAATTTACTAAATATTTTCTTGTTTTGATTAAAATATAATTTATCTAAATCATTTGTTTTATATCTTTTAGTTATGAAGTTCAGTTTTTGCATAATAATGTTTAATAAGTCTAAAAATAATTCTGTATATAACTTTTTTTTAAATATGGGTATATTAATATTTGTCGCTTTTTTATACTCTTTTTTATTTGTGTTTTAATAAATTGAATGTAAATGCTTAGGAATTAATTTTTTTAACGCTAAAGAATCGTTTGAAATTATAAATCTAATTATAATTAAATTTTAATAATAGTCTTTTTTTATAAACATTGTGTAGATATCTTAGTTTTTCTATTCTTTTCTGTTAAAGATTTATTATCTTATTTACTTAGATTACATGATTTACATAACGGGTTTACAAATTTGTTTTTTCTTAATTATCGTATTTACAAATTATAATTTTATGACATGCTGCAACCCACGTCTTATTTTTGATTAAAAGGGCATTTTTTATAATGATTTGTCTATGTATTATACTTCTCGTCGATTTATTCTTATTTTGTTCTAACTGATGTTAGATATAACAAATATTTGCTGTTTCATAAATCAAATGTTGACAATTTGCATAAATACAACTATGCTAAGCAGTTTAAAATTTCATCTATTGTTTTTTTATTGTTTTAATTTAATTCATCGTTTGTAGTAAACTTTAATATCATTGTAATCTAAGTTTACAAATATCTTATGATTTATGTCAATTTTGATTTTTTAATTATGTTTTTTGCCTGTGCTTTCTTTGATAAATAATTTTTTTCTATAGCTATTTACTGGTAGGTTAAATATATTTTAGATAGTAAGATACACTATAGAAATAATAAATTATAACAACAAAATTCAGATGGTTTGCTATTGTACCTACTATTATAAACATGTTATAAGCTATTTCTAAGTAAAACAATTTAGTCTTTGTGCTTTTTAGTAAAATAGATTACACAACTGTAAAGGCTATTAAATCTGTATTTATTAAATAAGTAATAGTCGACTTTTTTATTCTGTGCAATACTATTCTACGTACTTATTTAATATTTGCAAATAATATTTTAAAATCTTTTTTATTTTGAATATATGTACATATACTAACAAACATTATATAGTATAGAAATATGTTATGATTTTTTTGTTATAAACATTATATGTCAGTAATCGTATATTACTTTTTTATAAAAACTCATATTTTTCAATTTTTTATGTACACTGGTTTTCTGGAATTTTTTTGATCTTCATTCCTTTTTTAAAATTAGATGCTAACAAACAAAAAAATTGCCAGTTACCAAAGTTTTATAAAACGATTATAACGCCATCTAAAAATTTAAACTAAAGAAAAAAGATTAGTTAGCAAGATAACAAATAGTGTTAACAATTAGGTTTTTTTTCAAAACTTCTAAAAATTGAGCAAATAAATATTTCTGTTGCTATGTGTTGTATGGTGCATTACTTAATCATAAAAGTAAACAAAAAACATATATCTGTCAATTTATCAAACTATCAGTTAAGTTGAGAGATAACTTATAGTTGCTGATATAATAGCTGTGTATGGACCAATGGCGTTATTACGATTTGTGAACTTTTAATAGATTATTTGTAAATTAACTTTAATCATTATATTTAAAAACAATTATAATAAAGTTCAAATTTAAAAAAGTGACGCGCACATACTTAGTCGGTCCAGTGATGGCGTATAGAACATAGAAAAATGCAGTTTTTAAAATCTCCGCCTGTCGACAAGTTTTACAATTTAGTGTTTTGCCATAAAAGATTTAGGTGATTGCATTTTTTGCCAGCGATATAAACCGAAACAAAAATGTTATTTTTGTTTGAACCAAAATTAGTATCGATTGGTTCAAAATAAATTTTTTGGTTTTGATTCTTTCTGGTTTATTTTCAAAAATATAAATTTATCTTAGTTAAACCTTTAAGCTATACAAGAACTCATTTAAAATATTTAAATAATGAATAATTAAACCATTTCTAATTAGTTGATAAAACTGGATCGTTTTTTTCACTCAGGCAAGAAAAAATAACAAGTTCCGATTTTTGGATAGATCACGTCCAAACTTGTTTACTTGTAAACACAGTCTTATTTTCCATATAATATTTTTTGCATGTTCTGTAACCGGAAATTAGATTACAATATTTACAGAATCTGTTAGTTCTAATTGTTTGCTTGAATCACATAACAACGTATGTAAATTAAATGTGTTTTGTAATTTGGCAACTTTAGTTTTATTTTTATTTTTAAAGTAGAATACGGAGAAAAAATAATTACTTTGAATTTTTTTGCATTAATCTAAGTAAATACGGTTTTTTAATACTCTATAAAATAAAATATTTTATCGTATAAACTAGTGGTTCTAAAAGTCTTTTAGCCCACAGACCTCTTTTCATAGTCAAAACTTGCTTACGGACCTCTACATAAATGCATACTAAAAAAATTACAAAGTTTACTTTGTTATCTTGAATAGTAAATGGTGACGTAAAAATAAAATATAAATAAAACATTTTGTTGAAGAAGTATTTATTGAAATTATATCTTTTGTTTTAAAATATAAAAAAAAATTAATGACTTGGATGAACCTGATGGAATGTTATGAGTGTATTTATGTTTGGCTCAATGTTTTAAGTAGCAACCGCAAATCCTAACGAGTACTATTTTCTAGTCAGTTCTACTAAATAAAAAGACGGAACAGCAATCAATCAACTTTGATAAAATAACTCATAATAGTGGATATAAAATTGGGATATGTTTTTGTAACCAGAAGTTGTTGTATCCTTGTTTAAACGTTGGCTTTAGCTTCTTATTAGTGGATAATTTAATAACCCAAGTAGCAAAAATCAGTTACAAAACGGTTGTAAAACTCTCTTGCAACTATGGTTTCAGTAAGGTATTTAGTTACAGAATCGTTACTGAGTCTTTCCTGATACGTTGTCAATACCGGATTTGGTCAGTTGCAAGGCAACTGCAGTAATATTATAACCGTTTTACAACGTATCTGAAACCGTTGCAATTACTACTTTGTAACTGTTTTGCAGCGTTGCTATAACGGTTTTTTACAAATCATGTTTACCTATTCTGAATCGTTTCTGTAATGGTTTATCATCACGGTTTTGTAATTGATTTGTAACATTGTAGTTACCGTTTACAGCAACTGCTATGTAACTGTTTTGAAAACATGCTTATTACCATTGTTTGAAACTACTTTATAATTGCTTTGTTAAGCAACTTATCCAAGATTTTTGTTACTAACTGCATTATAAAGATTAAAACAAAAGTAGAGATAAAAATATATTAATAAAAAGATACAGATATATAAAAAGTTATAATAAATGTACATTATTTAAATTTTTATAGTTTCTTATAGAACTAAATTCAAACAAAAAAGATATAATAAAAGAATTTTTACATCTGTTGCAGGTAGGTACCAGTAAACAGGTTTTTACGGCAAATTTTCAAGAAAAGCGGATTATGTCTATTATTTATAAATTTTGTAAATAGTAAATGCATAAATTTTGTTAAGAGAAAAATGTCTTTGTGTTAAAAGACCATGGCGGATTAAGATATTCTTCACATGTTATAGTTTAATGCGTCTACGTAATTCTTAGTTAAATATTTGTATTAGGCTACAAATGCACATGTGCAATTATAATCGGTTCAATGATCATAATCTCGACTGGTTTTTTAAAGATTATAGGTGTTAGCAATGGCGATCTAATTTACACGTTCTGATCACTGTGTGTAATATTTGTAATGTCCTTGCAATCAAATTCTATTTTATCCTAGAAGAAAATAAAGTCAATTTAAAATTTGCTTATTTATAATTGGCAACTAATTCTTCAACGTTGATTAAATTAGAAACAGTAGTTTAAATGAACGATTAAAATTATAGTAATATAATATATCAATAATTGTACTTACGTAGTTTTGAATTAGAAACACTTTCGGTACTGTTTACTGGATAATGATAATGGATTATGTGTCTTATAAAAATCTTGTAAAATGCACTTCTTCTGTTGCTGTTTGAACGTATAGATTAACACTGTAGTGTAGTTTTAGAAATTCACACTTGTAACCATAGTTTCAAGACTGTTACACTCAAAACCGAAATGACGGTTTTAATGCCACTAAATTGACACTGTAGTTACATAAGGGTTTAAGAAAAACTTAGTTATAACCATAGTTGTAAAATGGTTATTTCTGTAATAGATTTGAAACCTCAGTAAATTACGAAAGTTGCTGCTACGTTGCTGCAACGGTTTATTTACCATGGTGCTAATGTTACTAATTTGCAACTGGTTACAACGTAACCACGGTTACAAAATGTTGCTTGGGAATTTGCTTACTTACTCGTATGAATTGATTTATTGTTGTGTTTTGAGTTTGACTGCTTGCAAAAGAGTTTAGTACCCAGTCAGGAATATTCAACTGAAGAATGTTTTCAACTCTTTAGTTAAGGTCCGAATGAAGCTAAGTGTTGATAATAATAAATTTTTGTTTCTATTTTGAAATTTTGAAAGATTTGGAAACTTGCCAACGTTTGTTTGTACAGCAAACGTTTTGCAACAAACGCAGGTATTATTCTTTCAACTTTGATTAAATTTAATATGTCACCTTGTAGTTTCAAATTTGTGTCGTTAAATCTGGCAAATAAATCAGTCATATAAGCGATGCCACTTTTTAAGATAATTAAACTGTATCGCAAATCATTGTCTTTACTTTCCAGGAATTCCAACACTGAAACAAATAGCGAATAGACACGGCAAACATGCACTTTTAGATAACCAACGTATTTCTGTGTTAAGTAGTAAATGATTATAGTCATCATCATCTTTCAAACAAAGTTGAGCAAATAATTTTTTTTAAGTACAGTTTGATTTAAGTATGCCAGAAAGCCTTGGTGTCGTCTTACCATTATTGGAGCAACGTCAGTAGCAACGGAGCTTATATTAGGTCAAAGGTGTAGCTTTTACATCGAAAAATCTTTTTAATTCAATAAATAATGTTTTACTTTTCGTATCAGTTTCTAAACATGTAGCAAACAACAATTCTCAAGAAACACTTTTTTACATATCTCGCATGAGCTAAAAGTAAAACTTCGTTTCCTGGTAATGTTGACTTGTCAAGCTGTATAGAAAATTCAGATATTTTTAAGTAGTCATATAAAGAGTTTTCTACACACAGCCATTTTGTCGATCCTGCTTCATACAGTGTTATTACTCAGTAAAATTCTTTTTATGATATAGAAAGCTGGTTTGTGCAAGGGGCCCAAAAAGATATAGGAAAATATATATATCAAAATTTTTATTTGCAACAAACCACTGTTAATTATAATTTTTTTTTTAATTGAATGTTGCAATATAACGCTTTTTTGAATTGATTATTTGCGTTGTAAGAATAAAATTTTATGTAAATGTCACATATCGTGTAGGTACTTCTTATGTACCAACTTTTTCAAGGAAAATCAATAATTCAAAAATTAACTAGCAACAGAATATAATAATACAGTAATATACAGTAATTCTAAACATTTGCGGATTTGGTTATTCTGGAAAGTAAACAAAATAATCAACAATATAAAATAGTAAGCTACAACTTTTAGGGTGCATTATATAAAATTGTAAAACCCAATATGTCTAGCTTCTTTTAGAGAATCATTAATAATATATTCCTTAAAAACACATTTGTGTTAGAAAAACCTACAATCCTTTCTTAAGTTTTCAATATAAAAGAAATCATTAATGAAGGTTAAGGGATTACTGTACTGATTTTTTTTAAAATATACTTACGTAACAAAAGTACGCTATCTGCGTAACAATACAAAATTAGTAGTATGCACTTCACATCACGCATAACACAATACTCAATTGTTGATTAGATGCACAACTCCTTTATAGTTTATATTATAGATTAGTTGATGCAGGTATCGGCTCTATTACGTTTATGTATACACCTGTATAGGTAGGCCTCACTCACCGCGATGCTTGTTATTATTTGCATTTTATGCACTTATCTATGTTTATATTTGACTTAAGACGTAAAAATCCGTAATAGTTTATTTATTGTTATTTATTTTAACTTCCATATTAATAAAAATGTGTCACAATTTTTTTATTTTATGTTAAACCTCGCGCAGAGCCAAATGAATTTTAATTTTCCACGGACTCTGCACGATCCCGGAGACTCTTGTGGGTCCAACTTTGGGAACCACTGGTATAGACTAAACATACATAACAATTTTTTTTGGAGTTTACAAGTTTTCAAGTGTTTTACAGGTTTATCACTTAATATTGAAAGTCAACAGCTCAAGATTTTATATCGCACATCTCATTTCAACTATCACGCAGACTTGCATACAATTTTGTCAAGCATGTTTACACTATTTGAGAAACTTTTTTAGTAATTCATGCACTATACGTTTATTTTGATTGTTTATTTCAACATTTAAAAAATACATTCATTTAATTAAAAAACTTAATATTTAAGTAATACCGTTTACGGTCATACTAGTATTAAACCTTGAAATAATTAACATTAATTTAAAGAATAATAAATAAAAATTTAATAGGCACAGGACTTTTTTTATTCTTGCAACAAAAATGGATAAACATTTATTAATGTAACAATATTAGAAAAAAAAATTTATGTAGGGTTTTAACAAAACAGAAATTTGTTTTTGTTTTTTTGATACGTTTTTTAATGTATGGTTAAACAGTTGATTAACTTATGAACATTAACTTGTAGAGTAAATTAATTATCTGGATAGATATTTTCTAATTATTCTTAAATACTATACTTTTTATAAGTCGTTTTTGGATCGGTGCTTATATTGGTTGTTAAGAACCTAGTTACCTAACGTCAAAAATATAAACAAATAATATTTTGTGCGATGAATACCGTTCAACATAGAATATATAATGTAAATAGTGGATAAGTGCTTTTAGGGTACTCAAATAAGTCACTTACTAATTTTAACAATCATCTTGACTGTAAGTGTACTTGTCTAATAATATTGTATATACATTAATTTTAGAATACTTGGACGATTGATTTGAGTCATAGAAATCAGTTTCATCGTCTATATTCTCTAGTGCATTTGTGTTAGAAAACCGCATTGTAAAAGGAGTGTTAAATGATATGAAACTAAAATTGCATTGGTTAACTTTTATCTCTAAAGGAGATTACTTATGTATAGGTTGCAACTTAAAATCCAGTGGTGTGTATCATAATTTAAAAAAATAAGAATTAAATAAGTACATATGAATAATTCGGTTATTATAATTTTTTTAATAACAAGTTGTATTTATAACAAAACATGTTGGTCGTCGGAATAAATTTATTATGATGCACGTGCTAATCTTATCTATTAAATATGCGATATGTTTGAAAGAGATACAAGTGGCAATTTAGATGAAAAGATGTTTTGAACAAATTTGTTTACAAATTATATAAGAACCTACTTTTACCTATTATTTTTTAAGAGTACCTACTAATGTTTTAAACAAACAATCGCATAATAAAAAAGTTGCTTTAAGAAACTGAAATGCATGATTGTACGCTATTGCAGTCTAATCGCGGCCAAAGGGTGGTATTTTACATAAATGCGTTCTTGCGTCAATCCTCGTTTCAGTTGGTTATAGTTATAATTCTATTTGTTTTAAATAGTACTGTAAGGTGTCTTGTGCAGGACCGTTATTATTTTTTAAATTGGTAATTATACAGGGTGCTTCTGAAATACGACTACAAACTCAAAGAGTAGTTTGCGTTAATTAAAACTCATTCCTTTAAAGGCTTGTTTCAAATTGACTCATTTTCGATATTTTGCAACTAAAGCATTCAAGCCGGTCTATTTAAATAAGTAGAGATTGCCTGTTGATTCTAACTATGCTAGAAATGCTGTGAGATCCGTATTTTATAACGTCTTGATGCGTTGATTATTGCTTTCTTTAATTTTCCGTCATCCACAAAATGAATCCTTAATAAAATAATTACGGCAGATGCCAATCTTTATTTCTTCGTGTTGACACTTACTTAACTTAACAAAATGTATTTTGTGTTTTCGATTACGTTTATTTAGAGTTGTAACTAAAACAAGACTTTAGCTAGATAAACAAAAAAAATTACAGTCTAAAACGTATCATCCTAAATTCATTTTCGTAAAACTTAATTCGATAACCTGCTTGTGCTTGATGCAAAGTGATTTACGTAAATTGCCTTCGATAAACTTTACTTTGGCATGTGTGAGAAGACTTAAAGGTACAAGAGGTGTTTTTCCTACCTGCGACTGCTGTGGACAAGAAGAACCACCTTATGTAACAGTAGTGGAAGAACAAATAAAGGAATATATTTTTTACTAAAATCAAGACTTTAATATTTGTTCTTTCTTATGTATGTGCAGGTATTGTTTTACAGAGTTGCAGAGTTAACATGTCCCATTGTACGGTACACCGTATTTTGAAGAGTTATTATCTGTATCCATACCTGTCCAACGAGTCTAACAGTTAACCGACGTTGATTTTGAATCGTAACGTGTGTCATTGCAATAACTAAAAGGTTTAGACCTCAACTTTAGTGCCAAAGTATTACAAAAGCACTTTTTAGTTTTATTTTTGCAATGTTTTCATTTATTGAAGTATTATGACTGGCCTTATAACCGATAACATTATTTTGTATTTATTTTTAATTTTATGTCAACAACCTTAGAAGACTATTTAATGCATCGATTCTCACACTTTTAGGGGCCACGATCGATCACAAAACGTCTACGCGACAAGCGATCGACCCTTACGATTACCTACTACTACGAGTAGCTTGCATCCTACTAACAACAAAAAAACTGCTTATGAAAATGGTTTATTGCAAATACTTACAATAAAAATACAAAATAATGAGGTTATGATTTAATATTATAACAATATTGCAACCTAATAAGTTTTCTGTAGTCAAAGCTTTTATTTGGATGTTGATGCATGGTACTAAATATCATCCACAAACGTATCAAAAGACAGTGTTGAGAGGTGTTCGCCAGTTAGTCGATTGCGATACTGTTTTTAATCATTTTAATTTCTGAAAATGCAGACTCGCTCAAGTTTGGTTTCTGTAGTAATATATGGATTATTATTTTAATATGTGTGGTAAGTGATACTAAGATTATCGTATATGTAATTAAGCTATGTGAAGCATAATGCATTTGGGTTGTAAAAAAAAGTGTAGAAATTATGTGGTGATATAGTTGGGTATTGATTTTAAATTATTATATTTTGTAAAAGTTGTTAGACAACTTAATGTTTAAAGAGAATTAGAAAAACTATTTTGTCAAAATTTAATATAATTAAACGCATTCTTTTGTTATTTGTAGTAAGTGTTTTAGTATCTTTTAGTTTTGATTTATAAATTATATAAGGTATAACAATTCTAACTTTATTTAGTTTAGTTTTTAATTTTTTTGCAATTTTTGTAAAAGATCCTACACTTATTTATTTTCATATTTAGAATTTAGTTTAAGTTTTGTAAGAGTTTATTAATTGTTTTGATTTTATTATGTTTATAATTAGTTTAGTTTAGTGTTATATAATTATGGTATTTTTTAAATTTGTTTTTCAGTTTTTTGCGAATTTTTCTGAAGAAATTAAATTCACTGGCGCCCAAATTATTTAATTTGTTTTCATTTATTTTAAGTTTCATTGATATAAATAAAACAAAGAATCTACGACTTTTCTTTGTTTATTATTTGGTGTTTTTTGTTGTTGATGTGCTACAAGATGTATATCTTGTATATCTTGTATATATTATATTATCTGCAATACTTCATTCCGTACTGAAGAGGTATTCATATTCGATACTTCAGTAGCAGATTTTTCAACAACTTCACAAGAAAATGGATAAGTCATGAAAGTTACAATATCGTTTATTTGCTTAACATCAGAGAATCGTTTTTTCAAATTCACTCTGTATGTTTTTTAGTTGTCTCGAAGTTGTCACAATTTAAGTAAGGACTTGTCCTTGTTTTTAAAACTACATAATTTAATTTTAGAAAACCATATCGATAATGGTTTTATTCTTAATTGTAAATTGATGCAATTCAAATGAAGCCAGTTTTTATTTATAAATATTTGAGTGTCTTCACTTTGTTCGTGTAGAAAATAAATGATTTTTTTTAAATTGTTGCAGTCGGTTTTGCTGGTCTAGTATACATGGATTCTTTTTAAACTACTTTTCAAATCTTGCATCTTTTGTTTCCTTAACGCACTTTCTTGCGGAAACTTACTAAATTGAAATACAGCTGTGAATTGGAAATATTGTATAAAACCAAATTTTATTTATAATGAAAAATACAAGCAAAATTATATAATTTTTGAATAGTTATACATATGATCATAATAATTATACATGACTAAATACTTTTATTTGATATAATAAACAACAAAACAGGCTTTGCGCAATGTTATGTCGCACGTAAGTGATTTATTTTTACACAAGTCTCTTTGGCAACGTCTTTGTTTTCCTCGTGTTTCCATAGAATAGAAACAAGAAAAGATTAAAAAAATGACGTATAAAAATAATCTTAAATTAAATTTTTACACAGAACATTAATTTATATTTAAATAACACATCAATGATATTGTAATTTAAAAACTGCAGTAAAGATTCTTGATGTTTCAACTATATACTGTCCAAAATGCTTTAATTTCATCAATTTTTAATGATTAAAAAAAATCTTATTCTTGCCGTCCTATAAATAGGACGCTGGGCGTTAACCGGTTATTTACTGTTATTAACCATATAATATAATAACATAATTAATTGAAAAGTAAGTCATATCGTCGATACCACTCACATTGTGTATCGTTTTACAGTTTATTCTTTTGGTTTTCTTCTTTTGTCACTAATTTTCAAAATTATTTCACATCTCTATTAAAAAAAGATAGAATGAAGGCAAAAGAACAATAAAAATCTCGATCGAGGTACGTACTTTAATAATCAAAGGAATTGTAATTCGCTAGTCCAGATTAGAAAAATTTACAAAACGTATAAAACAACAAACGAGGTGAATAAAGGAATTGTTGGGCATTGCTTCAATAAATTTACTCAAGAAGAGCAATTTAATTAATGAGAATTGCATCTAGACACTAAAACAAAAACTAAATTATTAGGGCATAATTCACAACTAGAGTGAGCTTATCGAACAATGACAGACCGATAAAGCATTTTTCATTATACCACAATGAAAACACATGTATTTCGTACTTGTTTATGAGCTATGAAAGGTCATCTTCCCCGTGCAAAGTTTTCCCGTGCTCCATTGTTGCCAACTTTTAAAAATAACATTACACTAGTGATTTTAACTATAGGTAACAATACTAACGACTAATTTTATAACAATAATTTTTAGATACTTCAGCTAAAGTTAATTCTTTCCTAAAGTATACTTTCAATGTAATTTAACAGTTTTCGGTCTTATTCGGGTCTTACAATAACATTTTTATTGAAGTCAAATTTTCGCGCCCTGAAATTAATGTTGGCGATCTGCATTTTCACACTAAATTTTTGACATCCGTCAAAATCTTTATTTGTATTCAAAGTGGAACAACATTCTTCATTATGAAATGTTTGTAATAAATTCTTTCAAGTTTACTGGATCCGAGTGACATGTAAGATATAAGTTTTCCTTGTAAACAGCCAATTATGGTACATTGCTTTTTAGGAATGTATATAATAGAAGAACTAACCGAACAGCCTTTATTTTTAACAATAAATTAATTAAATGTAACATTACTGGTACAATTTGAATTGTTACTGATATTTACAGTTTTAGTCGAACTTTCCGATTTGCTTTTGTCCGACGTGTCGACATGCTTTATGAATACCAAATATCAAAAGTACCTGTACGAAAATGGTTAGTATTACTATCGGAAGGAACATCTTTTACATATAAGTCAAACACAAACCTTTGTCAATAACCATTTCGCATCTGAAGCTTCATAAATGAATTTGGTTACTTGTTCTGCTGTTAATACTTTTTTAGGTACGTAACCAACACCTTGACGTTTGAGAAATGCGATTGTTTGTGAAAATCTGTACGAATGAATGCATCAGTGTATAAGTAAAAAATAGAAGTATTACGCAAGTATACTCTGTGAATTGTACTTACTTGTTAATGTTTAAATTTTTTTTAATAGATAAACAACTTTTTATCATAGAGAATCGATTCCACAGGGTAGATGGTTTCAAAAGTTTAGCTTTCTCCGACAAATAAACAAGAAAAACATTATCATTCACAGATTTTACATTTTTTTGTTCGCCCCATTCATAGAACAAACGATACTCATTTTCATATCTGTCTCGAGATTTTTTAGGAAGTAATTCTGCTCGTACTTCTGCTGCTTGCTGAGTAATATTTTCTTGTATTTCAACATTATGTTCTACAGAATCCATCTTTTAAAATATTGGCTCACGTCAAAACACTTATGCATGAAATTTTCAATGCATTCTGGATATGCATTGTTTTAATGAAGTGTGATTAAGGCCCGGTTTCACCATTAAGAATTAAACTTTAGATAAACTAACCTACGATTAATTTTAAAATCCTGTCATATCATTGGTTAGTGGTTTTAAGTTAACCAATAATATGACCGGAGGTTAGTTAATCTAGAGTTAAATTCTTAATGGTGAAACCGGGCCTCAGACATATCTATTTTAATTTTTATATGTTTTATTCTAGTTTTGTAGACAGGTATAATGAAAAATATCGTTCATTACACGGCATAAAGGGCCTTCTTTCAAGCCTAGTAATGAAATACACTATTACTATTCTGTAAAGCGTTTCTTTTGGTGCCAGAAAGGCGTAACACACCAGATACTATCCAAAGTAAAGTTATTACAGTTATTGATGCTAAAGTTTAAGTACTATCGATTAAAACTTTTTCTACTAATTTTCAAAGTACGTTAATGATTATACTGTAGATTCTCAAAATGTTCTTGCTAGTGTCTAATTAATAACTAAAAACTATAAGATTTAATTTTGTTTTAAAAGTAATTACAGCTGTTGTGAATGCTTCAAGTCAATAAAAGAACACCTATAGTTTATCAATGACTGTTCCACAATTATGCACTTGTAAATAATCCATTCAAGTCTGCATGCTTTTTGTAGTTCTAATTTAACGTTGTGCAACATGGAAATCTAGACTAAACACTTCATCGTTAATTATGGATTGCTATTAATCGTTAAATAACATAACACTTGTACGTACGGCAATGTTTAAAAAAGCAACAAATTCTTTAGTTATCAAGTGCATTATTATAATGGCACATTAATAATCTTACCATTTTTAAATAAGTGTTTGAAGGTTAAGTATCAGATTTCAAACAAATATTATTATTACGATAAAACTAGTCTGTACCGTACATTTTTTTATAGACAGGACATTGACAGTGGATAAAGATTTATTTAGATTTTTGTAGTTAAAAGAGAAAAAAAGTGATTAGATTCATTGGTTCTGATTATACACAAGTGCCACAAAAATCGTAAATCATATTTTTTAAAATAGCTGAAAATGTTTAAATATTTTATACCGTGTAGAAAATATACAATAATTAAAAGTATTATCAAAGTGTATAAATGTTTTTATATGCTTTATATATAATAATACAAAGAAACATTTTGTTACTTGAATATATAGATAGCTTTAAACATCATATAATTTTTACTTGAAATATCAAGAAACAATAATATCAAGCAAAAAATGCAATACAAAGTTTAAAAACTAAAAAGGAAGAAGCTATTTAGCAACAAACTTTTTAGTTTAATATCGTATTGACGTATATTTTCTTTTACTTTAAACGCCTTTTTAAGTTTAACTTGTAATAAATAAATGCATTTATTTCAACAAAACGGATTATTTAAAATAGTGCAGTTTCAAAAAACATCTGCTTAAACGTTAATAAAATCGAAAACATGTTTACAGGTAATGACTGAGACCATTAATAAAAGTAATAAAACAAAATACATAAAACTTATTAAGAGACAAAATAAGATAAATTTAACACGTTTATTACATGAATTATTTAAAGTTGTCATCAGCTTCAAATTAGCAGCACTTTACATTTAAGAAGAAGTGTTGACATTAATGAATAATAAACTACAAAAACCCATCTTTGATTAAACCGTTTTGACCATAATTATTTAACCGCTTAAATTTATGCATATCTATATCTAAACTTTTTAATCTATTTCTTGTAGCTTTTAATTAAAAAAGTTTTAAATTATAATTAATGGAACACTGCTAGTTTTTGTTTTTTTCAAGTGTTTAAATCTTGTATTGTTTGTTGCAGTGTTTTACTGCTTTTCGGTATCTTTGGTATTTAAAAAATTAATATTTTTTTATGAAATTGCACAATAGTCAATACTTAAATTTAGAATGTTAAGTTGCTAATTAACTTTTGACGTAACACTTGCACATATATACAGGGTTATTAAAAAGTATGGAGACGGCGATTTATTGTCGTTAATATTAATTTTAGAAAGAAATATTCAATACAAAAGTTGTTTATGTAATTTTTATCTACAACTGGGAATACTTGAATTTTTGTTATCTCCAATTGTTTTTGAGTTACGCCGTTTTGCGTAATTTTTTTAAATGGGAACATATTACTTTTACCTCACCATTCGATAGAGCATTTCTTGGCAACAATCTCGTCTTCGTTGACGATAAGTTTTGTGTTGGCTTGTTTTCTTGATTGATACATCTCAGTGTATTGTTGTTTTTAATGTACTTAAATAATTACATTTTACAAGAGGAAATCATAAAAATTGTATACAAAAAAATACCTGGAACTATTTATTTCCAAAATCTACATTAGAAACAGTTGAAAGAAATCGAGGGTGCCATTAAAAAAAATGAGTTTCAACAATTTGAAAATTTACATAAACAAATTCCAAGTTTTGTGACCATTTCTTTCTAATACTGCATTAAAGTAATTGCTACAAAATAGCAACACCGAAATTAATTAAAAAAATTTAAAAAGTATTTTTCATCTAAATTAAGCCTTTATCAAACAGCATAAAAAATTGAGGGGTTGCTATTTAAAAAAGTGTAACTTTATGCTGCCCAGCGAAAACGAAACACCTTGTATAAACAAAAATGTTTTTAAAACATGCAGCTTTTCGATAGAATGAATACAGTACTAAACATTTTATGCTGACATTTATACAAAGGCACTAGAAGCCGAAACCGAAGTAATGGCGAATCCTGTATATAAACACAAAGAAAATTAAAACTTTAAAGAGACTAGGGTTTGAACTGTCGTCGATATAGCAAGTCAATGTTTCGCAAACTACGCCACTGCGAGTTTATTACTTCAGATGTCACATAAGTAGCCTTTAACCTTTGATAAATAGCAGTTATTAGTTACTCTTAATTTTACATTTTAAAGCAACAATAAAGATGGAAAGGTAGTAAAACGACACCACCATCACAATGTTTAAAATCAAAGTGCACATTTGCGTACACGCAGTGTACGTACATATTACATACTTTCTGTATATTAACGCATGTACAGTGTATGTACAAATTATGTACATAGACAAATGTACGTAAGATGTACTACAATTGTACGCACAATGAACGAAGTGTGTTATATGGGAAGCTCGTTAACATCTTTAAAAACATCAAAAAAAAGAAGATTAGCAAAGTAGAAGTTAAATTGTTATGAATAAATTTTAACAAATATAACAATAATTTGGAATGTTACATTGCAACAAATAAACAAAACGAGTAAACCATTGCAGTCTATATCATACTCTTTGCTTCAGAGAACTTTTAGTATTAAAATCATTAATTGATTTTACAAGAAAACACCACGGAGAATTTAAAAATAAAAAAAAAGAGGCAAAAGCAATAACTGTCAATATATTTAAGAAAAGCAAACGTCCAATCAAAAAAAAATTTTTGATTTTCTTCCAGAAAACACTGTTTGTATTAATTTTCTTGTCATTTGCAATAATATAGTGACAAAGATAAATAAAATAAATGAAATATATTGAAACGTCCGAGAAATTACTTGCAAATGCAAGAACCTTCTAGAACTGTTATCTAGTTTCTAGAAGATATAGCGAAAAGTGAGGAACGATCGAGAAGAATTCGCCGATGTCTATAAAAGCCGAAGATGGAAATCGTAGGTCAGTTATTGCTGGAATGCGAATGTGTTAAGAAGATTATCAAGTGAAAATAAATCGTTAACACGTGTTTGTCTACATAAATAAATCGAGAATAATCGTGTATGTGATAATTAGTGTAAACAAGAGTGATATCCGAGGACGTTATCTTATCTTAAGTGTTATACAACGGTATACATAAATTGTAGTGTAAGTGTTTTTATTATTAGATTTTATTAGTTCGGTTAATTTAAAAGTGTATTTCTATAATAAGTAAACGTAGTTTTAGTCGTTATAAATAAATTAGTTTTTAATAAATAGATACGTAACAGTGGCGTCAGGTGTTGAGGTATCAAACCGTTCGCGATTTTTAGTGTGAATACCATTAAGTTATTTGATATCGCACCCGTAATAAAAACATTGCATAAATAAGTTTTAAGTTTGCGCGATACGCGTGTTTATTTTTAAAGTATAAAATTGTGTTTATTAAACTTTTTCTTTTAACAAGTGCGTGATCGCGATTAAATTCGTTTCCGGACACTAGTGGTTTAATATTAATAAGTGGATAGTTATTAAATTTTGTGTTATATAAAAACTGCATTTTAAAAAGTAGTGTATTTAAAAACTTTATATTCGTGTTATATTTAAATTTATGCCGGTGACGCGTTCGCAAACAGTTAAAATGGATGCAAAGCTATTTGAATTTCTTGAATCAATCAAAAATGGTCAGGAATCGATGAATAGAAAAATGGAAGAAAATTCTCAGAAGATGGAAGAAAATTCTAGAAAAATGGAAAAAAATTCACAGAAAATTGAAGAAAAACTCTCCGAACATTCTCAAAAAATGGAAGAAAATTCTAGAAAAATGGAAGAAAAGTTGTTGGAAAATTCTAGAAGTTTAAAAGAAGAAATACGAACGAGCATAGAAAATCAAATTAAAATTGTTCAAGAGGAAACCCAAGCAGACATGTTAAACTTAAAAGAAGAAATTTGCGATTCTGTGAATGACATAATAGAAGAGAAGTTAAATGAAAATTCAAGAACCATAGAAGACAAGATAGAGAAAAAATTGAGAGAAAGAATACAACTGCTTGAAGAAAGAATGACCCAAATGAATTGTCACGGTGAAGGAAGCGTCACGAGTGAAGATTTAATAATGAACCATCGAGAAGAAAACACTCACAAGTTCAAAGTTGTACCACCGAATTTTGATGGTAAAGTTCCATGGTCAACCTACTACAAGCAGTTTGAAGCCGCAGCTACTGCTAATGGTTGGAGCAACAAGCAGAAAGCGACGTCTTTAATAGTGTCCTTACGTGGAGAAGCGCTTGGAATTTTACAAACTATTCCGGACCACCTGCAAGAAAATTACGAACTCTTAATATCACGATTAGAAATGAGATATGGGGATGCTCATCTTCAACAAGTATATCAGGCTCAAATTAAAAGTCGGGTTCAAAAAGCTGCCGAAAGTCTTCAAGAGTTTCAGGCTGACATCGCCAGACTAACACGGCTTGCGTATCCTACAGCGCCAGATACCTTCTTGGAGCAATTGGCTATTCAAACTTTTGTAGACGGCCTCCGAGACAGCGAAACACAGCAGACTCTTCGGTTAGCGAGACCGAGGACGTTGGATGATGCATTAACCCATGCTTTGGAGTTCGAGGCGGCGAAACAAGCGTCGCACCGAGGCAGCCATAAGCTCCGTTGTGCTGCAGAAGTATCCTCGCACACAGAAGAAACCATTGAAGACATAGTGCGACGGGTATTTCGGGAACGAGAAGCTCGAGGAAGAGAACTGACGTGCTGGAACTGCGGAGAAGTGGGCCACGTACGACGCCGTTGTACTAAGCCCAAAAGAAGACCAGAAGAGCGTCCGGAAAACTAGAACGGGTCGACCGAATGGGGCGAAAGTCGACCTCAACGAGCCATGCCCCGGAGATTACCATCCAAATGGCATCGCCTAGGGAGCAATTGCAAAGCATTTATCTCGATGGCAAGATCAATGGGAGAAGCGTCCAGTTACTGGTTGACACGGGAGCGACGAAGACCATCATTCGTCCTGACATGTTATTGGAAAACGAGAAGACATCACCAGTAACAGTACGACTTCGAACAGCGACGGGCGACGAAATACCTACTCACGGACAAGTCAAAGTAACCATTGGTTTGGGAAATAGAGTACTCGACCATCAAGTACTAGTAGCCGACATCACGGAAGAAGTTATCCTGGGAATGGACGTGATAAAGAAGTATGGGTTCCATTTGGATATGAAGAACGATGTCCTGAAGATCGACAATGAAGAAATTCCTTTTCATTCGTCAGAGAAGGCAGCCGTGCGAGTCTTGTTGAGTGAAGACGTGATTCTGCCTGCAAGGACAGAAAGTGTGGTGATGGCACGCCTGGATGGAAATCTCCGGGAAGGCTACATACGCGCGATTGAACCAATGGAGGGCGGCTTAGTTGAAAAGGGACTACTCGTTGCCAGAACCTTAGTACGAGTAAAGAAGACGATGCCAGTAAGGATCTTAAACATCAACTCAGATCCTGTAACGCTGAAAAAGAAGACCGTGGTAGGCCAATGCACGCCAGTATCACAAATTGTGAGATGTGTGAAGTCGAACGAAGATACGTCGCCGAAGAAGTGTCCACAACATCTATTGGACATTCTTACCGCCAAATGCGAAAACCTCAGCCAAGACCAGCTGGCTAAAGTTAAAGTGTTGATCCAAGAGTACCAAGATGTGTTCGCGCTGGAGAGTGGCTCCAAAGGAAGAACTAACGTGGTGAAACATAAAATTAATACCGGAGACGCTCGGCCGATACGACAACATCCACGCAGACTTCCTTTGGCGAAAAGAGAAGAAGCCGAACAAATAATTACGGATATGGAAAGAGAAGGCGTAATTGAACCTTCAAGTAGTCCATGGGCATCTCCAGTGGTACTCGTGAAGAAGAAGGATGGATCAACGAGGTTTTGCGTAGACTACAGGCAGCTAAACGACGTGACCAAAAAGGACAGCTACCCTTTACCCAGAATTGACGACACGCTAGACACCCTGTCAGGATCCCAGTGGTTTTCTACGTTAGATTTAAAGAGTGGATACTGGCAGGTAGAATTAGAACCCAAGGATCGTGAAAAAACAGCTTTTACGATCGGAACTGGTTTGTGGCAGTTCACTGTAATGCCCTTCGGCCTGTGTAACGCTCCTGCAACATTCGAGCGTTTGATGGAGACCATCTTGCGCGGATTGTCTTGGAAGACGTGCTTGGTTTACCTGGACGACGTGATCGTGGTTGGAAGGTCGTTTGAAGAGCACTTGAACAACTTGAAGGAAGTGTTCCAGCGATTACGTGGGGCTAACCTCAAACTGAGCCCAAAGAAGTGCCACGTATTTAAGAAGGAAGTCCAATACCTTGGCCACGTCGTATCTAGAGATGGAGTAAGGGCTGACCCAGACAAAATCCGAGCAGTGCAAGCATGGCCAAGACCAATCGACAAACATCAGGTCCGAAGTTTCCTTGGGTTGTGCACTTATTATAGAAGATTTGTACCCGGATTTGCCAATATTGCCAAACCATTAACAAAATTAACTGAAGAAAAAGCAGAGTTTAGATGGAATGAAGACTGCGAAAGTTCTTTTAATCAACTAAAACAAGCCCTAGTCACTTCGCCGATTTTGAGTTATCCAAGAGAAGATGGAAAGTTTGTTTTGGATACCGACGCAAGCAATCTGGCCATAGGCGCGGTCCTTTCGCAGATTCAAGATGGACAAGAAAAGGTTATCGCGTATTTTAGCAAGGTTTTGTCCAGGCCAGAAAGGAATTATTGCGTCACTAGGAGGGAGCTGTTAGCAGTCGTTAAGTCCATCGAACATTTCTACAAGTATTTGTATGGACGAAAGTTTTACTGAGAACAGACCACGCCGCTTTAAAATGGCTTCTGCAGTTCCGTAACCCAGAAGGACAAGTGGCAAGATGGATCGAGAGACTGCAAGAGTATGACTATGACACAGAACACCGTGCCGGAAGCAGTCATCGAAACGCTGATGCCTTGTCCAGAAGACCATGTCCGGCGGACTGCAGCCATTGTTCGCGACTGGAAGAAAAAGTCGAATGTCTCCGGAGAACTGCTATGGTTGATGATGAGTGGGAACCTGAGCAGTTACGTCGCGAACAAGAAGACGATCCTGAAATAAGACTACTCCTGGACTGGAAAGAAAGCGGCCGACGACCAACCTAGGAAGAAGTGAGTGCTTTGGGCAAAAATATCAAAGCGTACTGGGCGCAGTGGGACTCCTTGATAGTAGAAGACGGTCTTCTTAAGCGATCCCTAGAAAGTGCCGAGGGCACGGGAAACAGACTACAGCTGGTAGTGCCGAAGAGCAGGGTGACCGAAGTGTTGAAGCATCTCCACGATGGGACATCAGGAGGACACTTTGGCATTAAGAAGACGTTGGGTAAAGTGCGAGAACGATTCTACTGGATGAACTGCAAAGAAGACGTCATGAAATGGTGCCGTAAATGCATAGTCTGCGCTTCAGGAAATGGTCCAGCGAGAAAGCGCAAAGCACCCATGAAACAATACAACGTAGGAAGCCCTTTGGAAAGAGTAGCGATTGACATCGCAGGGCCATTCCCAGAATCCGATTCGGGAAATAAATACATCTTGGTGGCGATGGATTATTTCACGAAATGGACGGAGGCTTACGCCATACCCAATCAGGAAGCAGCTACAGTCGCAGACGTATTAGTGAAGGAGTTTTTTCTGCCGGTTTGGAGTTCCGTTGGAATTACACTCCGATCAAGGCCGCAATTTTGAGTCTGGGCTGTTTCAAGAAGTTTGCCGACTGTTAGGAATTAAAGACTAGGACAACGCCTCTCCATCCTCAGTCTGATGGCATGGTTGAACGGATGAATCGAACAATGGGCAAGTACTTAGCCAAGGTAGTGTCCGAACATCAAAGAGACTGGGATCAGTACTTGCACCTCTTCTTAATGGCGTACCGATCATCCGTTCACGAAAGCACAGGCCAAACACCATCCTGTGTCATGCTCGGTCGTGAGATAAGATTACCATGCGATCTTCAATTTGGACGAAGACCGGAAGAAGAAGTCGCTGGAGAAGATTACGTCAGCAAGCTGGCAAAGAGGCTAGATGAAGTACATGAAGAGGTTCGTAAAAACACACAAATTGCCAGCGACAGGATGAAAACAAGATATGACGTCAAAGCGCAAAATGGTGGGTTTCAACCTGGCGATATGGTTTGGTTGTATAACCCTCAAAGGAGACGTGGTTTGTCGCCGAAGCTGCAAAGGCAATGGGGGGGCCCCTATGAAGTCGTGCAGCGTATTAACGACGTTATATACCGCATCCGAAAACCGCCCAGAGGCAAGCCAAAAGTGGTCCACGTCGATCGTCTAGCCCCGTTTGCTGGCGATAACCACAATCCGCAAGTTCAGGTCCGAACCAGAGTAATAAGTAGCAGAACCAGGAATCCAATCGAAGAAATGGAGTTCGAAAAGTTTATGAACTTATACGGAGGTTCTGGAAAAGCTAGGTTTGGAGTTACCACCGAGGAACAACAAGACCTGTTCCAGACACAAAAAGATTACGCCATCGCACATTGCGTGAGCGAGGACCTTGACATGTCCAAAGGGGTTGCAGTCGTGTTTAAAAAGAAGTTTGGACAGCTAGATGAATTACGAAGACAGCAACCGGCAGTCGGAAGGTTTTAGGACTACGTGGTGACGGACGCTTCGTTTTCTATCTGGTCACCAAGAAATACTCACGTGTCAAGCCGTTATACAAAGATCTGTGGCGAACATTATGGAGTCTCAAGAGACAAATGGAGTTCCATCATGTTAAGAAATTGGCAGTACCCAAGCTTGGTTGTGGCTTAGACCAATTGAATTGGAGGACAGTTCGAAACATGTTGGAGGTCGTCTTCCGAGGAACAGGCGTTCAAGTGTTGGTCTGTAGTTACCAACCGAGGAGAGTATTGGGTCAGGAAAAGTCCATTGACTGTTACTTTTATGGTCAAGGAAGTTGCCGAAATGGAGGAAGCTGCCGCTATCGCCACGAACCCTTTTACCGGTGTCGCATCCAGTCTCCTGTTCTGGGACAGAACAGTCCTAAGAAGGGGGCAGTGAAACGTCCGAGAAATTACTTGCAAATGCAAGAACCTTCTAGAACTGTTATCTAGTTTCTAGAAGATATAGCGAAAAGTGAGGAACGATCGAGAAGAATTCGCCGATGTCTATAAAAGCCGAAGATGGAAATCGTAGGTCAGTTATTGCTGGAATGCGAATGTGTTAAGAAGATTATCAAGTGAAAATAAATCGTTAACACGTGTTTGTCTACATAAATAAATCGAGAATAATCGTGTATGTGATAATTAGTGTAAACAAGAGTGATATCCGAGGACGTTATCTTATCTTAAGTGTTATACAACGGTATACATAAATTGTAGTGTAAGTGTTTTTATTATTAGATTTTATTAGTTCGGTTAATTTAAAAGTGTATTTCTATAATAAGTAAACGTAGTTTTAGTCGTTATAAATAAATTAGTTTTTAATAAATAGATACGTAACAATATGAACACACTTTAACAAATTTTAAACCATTTTGTTTTAAGTTAGAACGAAAGTATAAAAAATATAATAAAAAGTTCCTAAAAAAGTCCCAAGTTAAAGCTTTGTTAACGTTACCAATAATATGAAGAAAAAATATATATAATTTATTTTAAATTTGTCTTTTTTAATATTTTTAAATTTCCCTTGTTTAATATTGTTGGTAAGGGGGCCTCATTTTTGGTTGCTGCCAAGGGTCTCGATCAACTTAAATCCGTCATTGAATGTAATTAACATTAATATATTTATTAATTATTACAAGTATTTAATTCGCGATGAATATAATGAAAGTGGTATATTAAGGTAAGTAACAAATTCTTAATTATTATCTAAGGCTAACACCGCGGGTCTTGGGCTAATGACAACGATTCGCTTTAAGTAAGGTAGTAGTTCGGAACCATTATTTTGCATTTCAAAATTATTGTAAATTCCACTTATAGGTTAGAATCTTAAACAATGACAGGTCAGCCATGGAGGATACGATTACTCAGTAGGCTGCACAGAGAAATTAGCGTGTGCTAGCTTAAACTGCGTAGCTATAAGGTTGCTAAGACAATAGAAGTAGATGACTAGGAGATAATGGCAAATTGAAGTTTACAAGTTTTCCGCACATCTTAACAAAATTGTAGTTGTCAATAAACAGAAATAACTACTATAAGAAAGAAAGCGTTTTATCTCAAGCAACAAAATATTCTCTTTGTAATCGGCTGATTAAGTTATACGAACGTGCATAGTATTTTGTACACTTTTTTGTGTGAAAAACTACAATGTGAGTAAGAAAGTCTGTGCTAGCCTTTATCTCAGATAACAAAGAGACCGTCAATAATAAACAGAGACGGCTGATAGGGAAAGGGTTTAGTAAAAAATGTAGTCTCTAGAATTTGAAAAAAAAAACTAAACGTAACTTTAAGGGTAGTTTAACGACATGCTAAATCAGCAGTACGAATGTGATGCTATTGACGCCGTTTAGTGAGTTACAAAACCACTTAAGCGTCAGTGTATAAGCAAGGTTTGATAACAGACGTGGAAGTAAAAATATTTGGAATTGAGTAAAAAATGGATTTTTTAGTGCAAGCGCTAATAAAGAGTTAAACTTATTAAGAAAGGTTGTATAAAATTTGATTGATTTATCTTTAATCAAAAATACAAAAACGTTACTGGCTCAAAGTGTAGAATTTGTGGTTTGTTGATGGTGCCGATACCAATATTTATCTTTATTTAAAACACAGCGATATAGTAGCAAGTAAGAAGAAAAAGAGGGAGCAACAAACATGTGATCTAAGTTTCAATACTCGCACAGGTACAATTGTTGGTAATCGTAAATTTAAAAAAGACTTAAAGGACGATTTGAAACGTTGACAGTGTTAGGCTTTTTAAGAAAAGTGACTACATACATATACCTTTGGATGTTCAAGCATGGGTATTCTTAAAGAACCATGCGCACCATTTTTTATCAAGATTGACAACCTTAGCTACAAAAACTTTTTTAATTTTCCAGAATGAAAAAAAGTTAACAAACACAGAATTTACAATAATGTCTCCAAATATAGTAGGAAGTACAGAAATTATTGAATTATGGAAAAATATTGACGAGTTACTACGAAAAGGTTTGATACGCATTTCTATCTTCTAGCATCTATAGGTTAACTGATTATGTTTTAGGCCTGAATAGAGATTTTCGGAAAGACAAGTCTTATGAAGATTTTGCAAACAAACTTTTAACAATCGCGCATGCAATGACGAAGATTTGCAAATCCGAATCAAGAACGCCTCTAACAGGGCAAAATTCACTTCTTGATTGGGAACTTTTGTTAATGAACGTGGTTTAAATTATCGGATGATTCCAGATTACGTACCTTTCAATTAATAAACTTCTTATAAGCAAGATAATAGCAAGAAGTAATGAAACTCAAGCTACGCACAGCTAATTAATAATAATAATAATAACAATAATAATAATAATAATAATAATAATAATCCCGCAAGGGGAGGTATGTTACCTTACGTGCGCAGCGAGCACGCGGACCCTAGCTAACCACCAATAGGACTAACCATCCCCTGGTGTGTACAGAGGTTACTACAAATATAAAAGCCTCGGACGTGCGTCGTCAAGATCGGGGACGACGCAGGAATGAACAGCCCGATCAAATTATTAATGGCCCGGCTACGAACAATGAACCCACCGAACGTGTTTTGTCTAATTTAAAGATAACCACAAAGGAGGGAAAACCCCGGCAACGCATGACATGGACACGAGAAATGAACATTACTGTCATGCGCTGCTACTACACCGCCACACAGTTAGAACAAATTTCAATAGGATACCGACCACAACTTTATAATTTATTCACAGAAACATATCCAGAATTAACTAACATAATTACACCGCAGAGGCTAGTCGATCAAAAACGAGTAATTCTTACAAACAAAAGGCTTACAGATGAGGATATTCAGAACATCAAAGAAGAAATAGCCACAGAACTGGACGGAAAAAATACAAGACAAAACAATTTCCAAACATCATTACAAACCACAACAACAATACAGAACACAGAACTCCCAGAAACACCTGCAACATCAACTCTACTAAACAAAACCCCGCACACACAAACACCAAGATTTACAAATACAAACACTATTGATAGAATAAACGATGAATTACAAACAAACATAATCAAATGGACAGGAATCAACCCAGAAAACAGATTACCACTACCAAAACTAATATACAAAAAAGATACAAATACCATCATCAACACGGTTAATACACTAATAGAAAAACACCTACATAACACAAGCACGATAGAAGATATACATCAATTAGTCTACATCGCTGCAATTACGGTTATAACACAAAATAAACAACTCACACAAAACAGAACAAGTCATGAAAGAAAACAATCAAAACCAAAATGGCAAATCAGACTTGAAAACAAAATAAACAACATAAGAAAAGACTTAGGAAGGTTAACACAATATTGCAAAGGAAACCATACCAAACAAGTTACAAAACATATACGGCACATTATAAATAACAGTAACAACAAAGAAACACCAACAGAAGCATTAGACACACTAAAACAAAAACTAGCACTGTATACGACAAGATTAAAAAGATACAATGAATCAAACAAAAGAAAAACACAAAACATACAATTTAACAGAAACGAAAAACTATTCTACAAAAACCTAGAAAGACATAAAAAAATACAAATAATACCACCAAGCACAGATGAAATAAAACATTTCTGGGAAAATATATGGTCACATCCAAAGCAACACAAAGAAACAGCCCAATGGATCACAGAAGAACAGAAAAAACATTCAAGCTTACCTATACATACGGACCATATAATCACAATAGAAGAACTAAGAAACACTATACAAAAAACACAGAACTGGAAGGCTCCTGGAATAGACCACATACACAATTTCTGGTACAAACAATTTACATCTATATACCAACACCTAACAATACAAATCAACAAAATCATACTAGAACCACAGAGTATGCCACCGTTTTTAACACAAGGAAAAACATACATAATACCAAACACCAAGACACACAAAATCCAGCTAACTATAGACCGATCACATGCCTGCCAACACTATACAAAATAATTACAGCATTGATTACACAGAAAATAGAAAAACACTTAATAGAAAATCACATACTTACAGAAGAACAAAAGGGATGTCGAAAAAACAGTCAAGGATGCAAAGAGCAAGTAATCATAGACAGCGTCATTATGAAACAAGCAGAGAAGCAACAACGAAACATTATCACATGCTATATAGATTATAAGAAAGCATTCGACTCAATCCCACACAGTTGGCTTATAAAAATTTTAGAAATATATAAAATAGACGCACACATTCAAAACTTCTTACACACAATCATGCAGACATGGAGAACGACAATACAGCTAAAAACATATGAACAACAAATAGAAATAAAAAACATAAAAATCAACAGAGGAATCTTCCAAGGTGACTCACTCAGCGCACTATGGTTTTGTTTATGCCTAAACCCCCTCTCAAATACACTAAACAAGACAACATACGGTTTTAAGATAAAACATCAAAATAATCCACAACACACAATAAATCACTTATTATATATGGACGATATAAAGATATTCGCCTCAAACAAAACACAAATGCAATCACTACTACAAATAACAAAAGAATTCACACAAGACACATGCATGGAGTTTGGCATCAATAAATGCAAAATGCTGCACATAGAAAAAGGAAAATACAAACAACAGAACGTTACAGAAACACAAAACAATGAAGCATTTGAAAATCTAGAACCACAGGAGACATACAAATATCTCGGTTTTGAACAAAACACCAGCTTAAATCACTCGCACATTAAACAACAACTTAAAAAGAAATACAAGCAAAGGCTTACACTTGTGCTTAAATCAAAACTTAACGCCAAAAACATCATTAAGGCAGTCAACACATACGCGATTCCACTCTTGACATACTCATTTGGCATCGTCAAATGGTCAGACACGGATCTAACAGAGTTAAACCGAGTTAACAGAACAAAATTAACAGAACATCGCAAACTGCATCCAAACTCATGCATTGAAAGAATTACAATAACCAGGAAAGAAGGGGAAGAGGACTCGTAGATATACAAACATTACACAACACACAAATACAAAACTTAAAAAAATATTTCATAAACAAAAACACCTCGCTACATCAAGCAATCACAAAAGCAGACAAAGGATACACCCCACTCAACCTACATCAAAACGACATTCAGGAAAACACCGAAACAAACACAATACAACACAAAAAGACATATGGGCAAGAAAAGCATTACACGGCAACCATTATAACATAATGCAAAACCCGCACATAGACACACAACTGTCATACAAATGGCTGCACTCAGGTCAACTTTTTCCAGAAACAGAAGGATTCGTCCTAGCCATCCAAGATAAAGTAATAGCCACAAAAACTACAGAAAGTACATATTAAAAGAAAAAAAATTGAAACAGACACATGCCGAAAATGCCACCAATACCCAGAAACAATAGAACACATTACAGGAGGTTGCAAACTACTAGCAGGAACAGACTACACCGATAGACACAACACAGCAGCAAAAATCATCCATCAAGAACTTGCACTTAAATACGGCTTAATACAAACACAAACACCATATTACAAATACACACCCGAAACTATACTAGAAAACGAAAACTGTAAACTATACTGGGATAGAACATTACACACAGATAAAACGATAATATGCAATAGACCTGATATCACACTATTAAATAAAACACAAAAGCATACATACATTATAGATATTGCCATACCCAACGACAGCAACATAGTCCAAAAAGAAACCGAAAAGATCGAAAAATACGCATCTGTTGCAATAGAGGCAAAAGAAGTATGGAAATAAGACAAAATAACAATAGTACCAATTATAATGTCTGTCACAGGTATAACAACAAAATCATTCTCGCAACACTTAAAAACAATAGATCTCCTACTATACATCCACACCAACATACAAAAGGCCGTAATTGTAAAAACAACAATAGTCAGAAAATTCATCCAATAGACAGATATGTGACTTGGCCTCGGCTCGTTGCATGGCTTACAAACACCACTACGGTGAGAAACTAGAATAATAATAATAATAATAATAATAATAATAAAAGAATACATTCAAGATGCTGCTAAATTACTGGTTACATTGCTTTTTGTTAGCGTTTTTATTACTTCTTTTTGTTGGATCTTTGGGCTTAGTCATTCGTAGAATATTTTCTTTTCATTAAAATTTTTATTCGTTATTCTATTTATTGCAATTTTAGTTCATATTAGGTAGATTTTGAAATGGCAATGAAAACGCAGTCAAGATATTTTACATCATTAATTTGCTTTGACCACACAAGCATTGCTGTGTCAATGTCTACTTGTCAACAAAGTGTATTTGTATTACGTTGCTCAATTGAATTTTAAAAATTTAGTTAAATCTTTTAAGTAAGCACAAAATATTTTTTTAATTATTTTGTTTATTTAATTTGTTACAAAATTAATATTAGATTGGTAGTAAACCTATTGCTTTAAAAACTTTGTTGCTTGTTACCTGTAATATACCGTTAAGTTTTATTTAAAAGTAAAGTAAAACTTTTAAACTAACAACAATAATATAAAATAAATGTTACGTTGTATAAAGTACTATTTAAATGTCTTCATATTTAACAATTTTGCATTAATGAACAGAAATGTTTAAAACCAAAATAATAAACTTGAATATTAATTACAGCAAACTAGAATAACTTGTTTATTAAGAGCAATCTATAATTAAATACAATAAGTACTGATCATACACATGGGCAAGTATAGAGGAGCAAAACTGAGTATATGCCTAAATAACGAAAAGTGTTCATTTTTACTTGTATTTTTATGTTTTTTAATTTTGTTGTGAGTTGTAATTGTTTGATATTTTTATCTTACTTATGACATACACAACTTCTAAACTCTTCCTATCTCTTTCTTTAAATATTTGTATCAAAGGTTGATACAGTTGTGTTTGACAGATCACATATCACACATTAGTGTAAAACGTAATTAGACTTTCAATGCGATGTCAAGTAGTGTAAAATATGTACGTGCGTACTTTACATTTTCCAAACTTAATTATACGATAAATTCCAATGAGCGTAAACGTGGAGTACTTATATTATTTTTAAACTGCTACTTTAATTAGTAAGTCGATATTCTTTTTCAATTACAGAGAAATAAATGTAAGTATAGGTATTACATTCATTCGTCAACTTAAATTAAAGAACATTTTTACGTTCAACATATTATACAAAGTTATTATCAACATACAAGTTAAATAAAACCATAATGAATTATGAATATTACACCAAAATTTAATTATCATGATTGCATAATTTGTGTAACAAGAGTTGTAAAATAAAACTGTAAACACGGAAAAGAATTTTTTATTTCGTTTTTATTTGTCAGAAACTATTTGTGAACATAAACAAATCTTAGTAATAAACTAATAACTTTTTAGTAGTTTTTCTACGAACTCTTAAGTTAAATAGTACATGGTATCTTTTTTTTAGGATTGCTAAGAAAAAGTGAATGTTTGCACTGATTTTAGTACACAAAATTTCTTTACGGTTGTTATTTTTTTATATATTTATACCTGGTCAATTTAATATGAATTGTTATTTTAAATAACTTGACAGTATAATTAAATAGTTTGCTATTACTGACATATACATATTTAAATATTTAGTATAGATTTAAAAATAGAGTTTATAAACATGTTGATACACCGGGTGACCCATTAGACATGTAACAGCTTATATTAGTTTTATCTTTTGATAACATTTTGAAGTTTTGCGCTTATATATAACTAATGATTCTGCTTTTTTCAACTTTCGGTTTAACCGGAACTGACAATTAACTTGTTAGTTTGAATACAAACCTATACATCAGTTTACCCTACCTGATCCGCCTTAAAATGTTCTTTTTAACCATGTATAACAAGTTCGTTTTTGTTAACAAAACAAAACGATATTTTTATACATAATTTTAGTATGTCATGACGATAGAATAAAAATTTCCTAATTGATTAGTTGTAGTAGAATTAGTTTTATCAAAAAGTAATCTCACAGACTCGTCGATTGTATAGAATTTTGTATAACAAACATCTATAAACTGATTCTACACGCTTGCCTTCGATTTTTTAGTGTTGTCTGATATTAAATGTTGGACTTCTCTAGTAGATTTTCTTTGCCGAAACAAGACTTTTTTTTTAATACTGTTATTTTTTTTTTCCGTCGATCGTTTATTAATACTTGTATTAACGTATAATAATGTATCAAAAGTAGTGCGGTAATAGCCCCTATTACCGCACTACTTTTAAACCAATGAAATCAACGAATTTCTATTAACGCTCGATTTTTTTCCAACCAATAAAATCGTAGAAGAGAATTAAGATTTTTATGAGGTTACGTATATCGTATTAGAATGGTATTAGTTAGCGTTTTTAAATAAAAAATAAATTAAAAAATTCACTTGTGCATTATTATAATTAAACATTTCCAATAATTGTAGGTTAAGTAACCTGATCACTAAAATGAAAACAAAATGACATACTTTGGAGTTACCAAGATGCTAAAAGAAGCTGATAAATAAAGTCCTTATTAACAATAATTGTGGGCTACATCATCTGACTATTTTATGAGCACACAAATTGTCAATTGGTTTTTATTGATGATTTTCAGTTGCTGTTGCGGAGCCTTCCTGCTATCAAAGTTGTGATGTTTGTATGTTATCTAAAAATTATTATAAACAGATTTTAGTTTATTACATAAATAACAACGTATATTAAACCGGTACTTATCATATAACTGTGTTGTAGTGATACTCGTGTACTTCTTTTGCATACATACCGAAAATATTACGTATTTATAAAAATAAGACAAAGAGCATTTAGTTATCGTTACTTTCTTCGACATTACCTTCTTCATCTAAGCAACTACTTCTCTGACATTTGCACTAATTTGTAAAACATTGCTCACTATGCTTTGCTAAACTACATATGAACTTTTATCAGATTCAAATTGTATCGATAAGTTAGTGAACAGCATTTTTTTAGTAAATCATAGACTAAAAAGATTAACTAAACAATTGTGTTACTAAAAGTCAGTTTTTTGCATGCTGTTCATTTAAAAACTACAATGTGGCACATTATGTTTTGGTTAATATGACAAATCTATAATAACAACAAACGATTATGAATTTCTCGTATGTACATACCAGATTCTTTTCTTTAAATTGCCATTACGTAAATATTGTTATAAACAAAAGTAACACAACAATATGATAGAAAATATATATTTAATCTATAAGTAGGTGAACTAGTTTCTTCTCTCTAAAGCCATCATTCATTAGCGACAACACTAAACTATAATTCGTGGCATTTTTTGTACTCAAACCCAATCTGTCGTAAGAATTTGTTTATGACATCTGGTTCACTGTTGTAATTAACATTCACTTACATTTACCAAACTAAAATATTTATTGTTGCAACTTTCTTATCTACAGAAGTAAATATGTATTCAAATTACCATTGTTTTTATCGTAGATTTTTAATGTTTCCTGGTTAGCCTATAGTTTTATTCCTAATAACAATATTCGTCGTTTATGAAGCATTTTTAAATGTATAAACACTTTATTTGCTTTATAAATAATTTTGATTTGCTTTTTACATCTAGTTCAGCTTCTGTGTACAAAGAAAACAATCCCACGATTACCTTTCGGTTGATAAAGAGAACTTTTTAATGTTTCGAGATGTAATTTTCTTCGATTACCTAGCATGCTTTTAATCACATCAAACTAAAAAAATGTTGCAGTCATTGATATTTTCAAAACTAATTATAATCAATCCGATTAAAATTTAATTGACGCGTTGAGGTTATATAGCATTCCCATTACTTAAAAATCCCACTACCGTTGATACAAAAATAAAACAATTGTTCAGTAGATAAAATTATAAAATTATAAGTAAATGCAAAAATTAATAATGTACGATCGACGGAAAAATTTAAAAACCAACTTGTTTGATAATATGCAATTAATAATCTCGACAACATTAACGCTCTCGCTCGCTGCGCTCTCTCGCGCGTGAAAATGTCTCGATTATTAATTGCCTTCATTACCAACCTTGTTGGTTAAATAACTATTACCTGTACGTCTTTACACTGATTAACCAATAATAGGTTTAGCATCAAATGTGACAAAACTATTTATAATTTTAGCGGAAAATTTTCTTACCGAATACCACTCGTGCTTAAATGATTCTAGGAAATTTTTCTTGATCACGAATATTTCAAAAAGATTATAATAATTTTCAATATAGTTACCTAGAAAAAATTTCCTGCATGGCATATTTAATCGAAACAAACATTACCGCTGATGCAACAAAAATCTTGGTTAGTGACAGAGCGTAATTTTCAGAGAAGACATATATACTCTTAGAAAGTTTATACATTTGTTTAAAAATATATGCCTTTTCAAGTTTATTTATTGTATAATGATTTAATCAGCTACGGTTGAAAAACTAAGAGATTTAAATATATATAGTTTACAGTTAGTTAATAACAGATATAAAAGAGTATATTAATAATTAGAATACAATTTTTTTGTCAAATATTTTCAATTTGAAAAAAACGCGATTATATATGTTTTTGAAGGTATAACTGCCATTAAAATTAAACTGCAGTCTTTTTTGCTCACTTATATATCATCACGTCACATTGTAACCAATTATGAATAGACTCACGTTAGTCTGAATCTGGTGAAGCGTGTCTACAGTAGAAGTTGGAATTTGAGAGAGTCACATCTCAATATCAAAATGGATTGTGTCAAGCAACGAGCAGTGATTAAATACTTGCGTTTAAAAGAGATGACCCCAACGCAAATTCATAAGGATTTGGTGGGTGCATTATGGCAATATGCAGTATCATGTGACATAGTGAAAAGGTGGTGTTGTGCTTTAAATGTGGTAGTCAGTCGTGTACAGACGAACATACAGGTGGAGCACCCACAACCGCTACCACATACGAAAATGTCAAGAAAGTTAAAGTTAAGTTGAAGATAGTGGTCTTTCATATCACGTGTACATAATATACTTACTGCCAAACTGAACATAAAACAATTGTCTGCAAGATGAGTATCGCGAATGTTAACAGATGTACACAAGCAAACTCGAAAAGACATTTGCAGTCGTCTTTTAACGCAGTATAGACAAGGCAAAAAAATTTTTTTTGCAAGATTAGTAACAATGGATAAGTCTTGGTTCTATCACTATGATGTAGAGGTCAAAATGCAGAGTAAGGAGTGGAAACATTAAGGTTTACCACCGCTGTCAAAAATTTAAGATGCAACCTTCAGCAGGGAAGGGATTTTGGGAAGCTAAATTTTAGGAGATTATCTGCAAAGAGAGCCACTCGTACAGATGCTTATTATGCCAATTTAGTTTTAAAATTACGTCACGCGATAAAAGAAAAACGACGGGGGAAGTTGCGCACAGGTGTTCTCTTGCTCCAGGATAACGCACCTAGTCACAGGTCCGCCGTTGCAACAGCCCAGATTTAGCCACCAGCGATTACCGGATATTTCCAAAACTTGAAGAACACTTGCTTGTACTAACATTAGAATGTCTTCCGGGTTTGGACAGTGTCATAGTTGCAACCGAAGCTTCGGTTGCAACTATGACACGGTCCAAACCCGGAAGACATTCTAATGTTAGTATAGATTCCGGCCGTGGAAACCTTCGCTATTACAAACACTTGCTTGGTAAACGATTTTTGTTGGATAATGAAGTTATATATGAAATAAATCAATGGTTTGCAGAGGTTGACCAATCTTCTTTTGAAAAGCGTTAGAAATACTAGAACATCGACAGGAAAAAATGTGTTAACCTTAATGGAGACTATGTTGAAAATTAAAAATGATATCCTTGCCAATTTTTATTGTAAGTAGGTCAGAGGCGGAGCAAAGGGATCAACCATCGTATATATATTTATTTGTATGAACTAAGAATAAAACGTTTATAAAAGTATGTATATGTTTATAGAAGTATGTAAATTAATGTATATAGATTAATTTTGTGGCTGTTTTTTTGTTTTTAATCCATTGATTAAGTCTATCTCGACTTCTAAATTTTTAATTATACATTTCATACTGTTTGTCATTGTGTTAAGTTGTATTTGTTATTTATTTATAATTAATAATAATAATAATCTGCTCGTGTAAATTGTACGTCGTATTTTTGTTTGCCTGAAATTTGTGTAACTGTGTTTCGGCTACTTCAGTAATACTTACTTAATAAAATTTCATTACGAAATGTACAATTAGTATACGAAACGTCATCATTAATAAACCGAATTAGTTTTAATGTTTTTAGGTTCAGAATAAATCTAAAGGAAAATATAGAAACCTTATCATTAAATATTTTTTGTTTTTGTAATTTACGTGTTTTGTTTGTTTTAAACTACAAAATCAGTGGCGTTACTATAATTGGGGCTTTAAGTAATTTATAGAATCGCCAAAACTATTAACATTTGATTCATGTTTTTTTCACATCAAAATGTTTTTGAAGTTTATTGTTTTTGTAATAACGAAAGAATTATTCGTAAACGCAAAAACAAATTTGAAATAAACATGCTTGTTTTGATAAATAATCTGTTATTAAAACATTAAACCGGACGTATTTACTGCCAAATTGTTTAGGGATTATATTCAAATTTACTGCCTGAAGCATATTTTTTCTTGAATAGTAAAATCCATAATAGTAGATTTCTGAATTGTTTGTAAATGCGACAAATTTATTTAATTACATTCCTCATTGACAAGTTTATATTTATGGTATTTTGTAGTTTGGGGCCGCCATTTACTTTCCACTTCCGCGTTATGGAAGTTTCCACAATTAATAGAATCAAGTATACATACAAGTACATTTTCATCGCTCGAGACCAAAAAATTCGATTACGTGCTGGTTGCCGTTTTACAGAGGGTCCGCATTGACAGGTTTTACTCTGTTATGAAAATAAAAAAAGAAAAGGTTTTTAGAAAAATTAATAAAAGAAACAGGTACTATAATCGACATTGCAGATTAACGTGTTTAGATTTTGTCAATTTGAATACAATAATGAATAATTAATTATTGTCAAAATACTTGTTATGTGTGATTTTCAATGTAAGAAATTGTCAATAATTTAATATTTAAGTTTGTTACTTTTTTATAAAAGAATCTGAAGGTTAGTTAACAAATTCTTACTTAAAAGTATTAAAAACTAAGAGACTTGCATACTTTGAAGCAAATATCTTAGGTAAAATCATATTTTTTAATATTGTAACTGTTTATAATCTGAAGTTATGAAATTAAAATTTTCAATAAACATTGCAAAAATTTTTCTAAATTACAACAATTACATTATTTATGCTTATTACAGTAAAACCGGTCATTTGTGACACTTTTAAAAATCCCCAATCATTTCAATAAATAAAATTATTATATATCTACGATTTTCAGTTTTTACAAATACATACCTACTTTTTTGTAGACAAAGTTTTAAACAACGTTTTTTATAAAAGCCCATTAATGATTCATTTTCTAAAATATTGGTGTGATCTCTCCGTGTTTAATTTTTAATTCTAAGCTGCGACTTCAATTTAACTACTATAGTTGAAGTGTTGACCACATTAATGAATTGAGCTTCAGTAGAGGAAAAAAAACTGAACAAAAATGCCGTCAAACATACATACAAGTATTGCATTTTTATTACATGAGTTGACTATCTTTAAGAATATTTCAATCAACGTCCTGAGCCTGAGGCCCCCTTTGGGCGAAAGGGGGTCTTGCGTCCGCTAGTTACGCCACTGTACAAAATATTAATTTAAATAGTTTATTAGTAAAATTACCTAATTCATGCAAAAATAAAAAATAATTGTCAATATGTTTAGTATAATAAATAGTTATCATTTTGTCTTTAGAATACATTAGATTTAGAGTTTACAATATTTTGCTTCTTATTGTTGTGTAGTTTGCTTATAGGTTATTCTTTTAAAGATATTTTGAAATTTTCACAATACACCAACAGTTTTGTAACCTTTCTAACGTTGCGTGATAAATGCTACTGTATTTTATATTAACTTTATTAAACTAGCATTAATTTTTATTTTACCTTTTGCGTTCCATTAACGCCTTAAAAATAAATACTAATGACTTGACAGTTTTAATTTAATTCTTAATTACTAATTAAAGACTTGATATTAAAACTTTATTGCACAAAAAGTACTTACCGTATTTATTAAAATAAAAAAAATAGTTTTTTAGTTACTCAATAACGTATATATTAAAAAAATATGTTAATACAGGTTTAATCAACCTACTAATTTATTGCTTTACTTTGCCATGATTAATAATTTAAAGTATTTAATTAATAGGTTTAATTAAACGAATCGTTTACTTAATATTTATTGTCCGTTACACCTATTGAGTTAGTATAGAATTTCTGTAAAGAGCTTGCACATGTACTATATTATTATAAAATAATTTTAACTGTTTTAAATATTTTGTTTTAATTAATTTAAAAAATGCATATTTTAAATTTGAATTAGATAAATTATTGTTTGTCAAATATAGTAACTTATAGGTTTGCAACTGAATTATGTTTATTAATAGATTCGTTTGCGTTAGCAGTTTTATTAATAGATATTAATCTTGATATACTGTAATAGAAGATAAAGTGATCATAAATTTTAAGATTACTCCGAACATAATAAGCTATTCTTTAATTGTATGCTATAATAAAATGCATAGGTACTAACGGTTTCTTATAAAATATGTTTTTGGTTCATTAAGTAACATAATTACTATTAAATTGTATATTTTGCTAAGCTAAAAACAGATATACGTACTTTCCAAATAATTAAGATTTAACCGATATTTGGGATTTTGAAGGAAAACGCTAAAAAACCTTTATGTAGAAATATATGTTATGCAGAGTATGTATTTACTACACTTATACTAAAATAGTTTTTTACTTTGACAACAAAACTAAGTTTTTTTGTGTTTGATGACAAAATTTACCATGCTTCCACGCTGTAATCATAAATATTGAGCAGCACGATAAGTAAAATCTTTGAAGTAGGTGAATATGCGTATTCAAATAGGAATCCAAGTGGTGTTAATATAAATATAAAGTTATTATTCATGAAATTAAGTTATAGGTTTTGATATTACCGTTGATACAGTACATTTATTTTCAATTCAAACAAAACTATGTATACATTTAATAGCAAAAATTAAGTTCTCTTATTATGTTATGTGATAATAAGTAAAGACTAAAAACAGATTTTTTCTAGATTGTGTACATACAAAAATTAGAATTAAAAAAAATTAAATATACTTAACACTACGAATAAATGTTGTATGTAGTATTTGTAAACATGTAAAATTAGAATAATACATTTTATATCTACTTTCCTCAATTAACGTTTTACAAAAAAAAACATTCATTATTATTAAACACAAATGGGTTTATACGTCATGTGTTTTATGTTTACGTTGCTACTTGAAAACAGTAACAAAACGCCAATAATTAAATTTCACGATTGTATAATTATGTTGTTAAAACTGAGAACAAAGAAAAATATGTAAACATAATACTGTTTACTAAAAAGTTTGATTTTTTATGTATGTAATGTTATCATGCAATAAAATTAATAGTTTACTTTTATTAACAAAATGTATCTTTAATATATGAGATATGATATACGTTGTTTGTATTCGAACATAATTTGTCTACATTTAACCTAATCAGTTTTAAAATAATTGCATTTTATTTTAGTGTTTTAATTGAAGAGTCAATATGCAATGAGCTACAGCGCGCCGAAGTAAGCATGATTCTCGGAAATTTAACTTTAAAGTTTTGAAGCGGTAAAATATTAGTTTAATTACAATTAGGAAGAACCGATCGCATAAAAAAATTGTTTGTTTACATTTTTTTATTATTGTTCTGCTTTAAATGAATCTGTTTTTGCTGTCATTTGAAAACAAGTTATGTATTTATGTATACAGCACACCTAAGGATACCAATGACCTGAAACTCATTGCCTGGAACATATGTAAACTAAATTAAAAAATGTGTGGTGTCAAAACAGTCTAATAAGAAACTAGAACAGATATCTTTTCTGACATAAGTATAAAGTATTTGTCTTTTCAAGTTTATTTTTATTATATCGGTTTATTTTAAAATAATTTATTACTAAGCATTTTATTGCAAAACAGTGAACATAATATACATATTCGTAGAATTACAATCTTACATAACCACATCATTAACTTAATTCTATTATTATTTTTAACATTTTGTTGTTTTAGTTACGATTAGTATAGCCAGGAAATCTAAGAAAACTGTTTATGCAAATACGTCAAATATAATTAAGAACAGTGTAGAATTCTTCGACAAGTAAAATGCAGTCAGTGTATGACATTGACGTAGGATTAGGCCTAATTCTTAACATTAATTTTGCCAGTTACAATAGATTAACTAGAATGTGTTTGGCACCGACTTCAAAAAGTAAATTCATGTAAATAAAAATTTTGTCGTTTATTATAAATAAGTTAAGACAGTGAAACCTGTTAAATCGAAAACTGCCGGAACTAACAAAATTCCGCTCTATGCAAGTTTCCGCTTTGTGAAGTTTTAATGAAATTATGTAAAAAAATTATTTTAATACAATACTTCTTGCAATAAAAAGTCGCAAAAATTTGTTTAAAAAATGCATAGATAAATATTATGCATCTTTAAATGTGTTTAAAAAAGTTGATAGTTGTTTGTTGACAGGTTTTTATTTTATAGTCTGCAGCTTGTTTTTTTAACTTAAATTTTAATGTGTTTTAAATAATTGATGGCATCACCAAAACTACTAACATTTGACTCTTTTATCACATTGTCTTCATTTTCGATGTTTATTGCTTTATACACTTGCGTTTTTTCACAATTAAAAGGTTTTTGAATATCGTTAATAGGAAATTTTTTATTGTGCATGTTGATAATCTCCATCTTCCGATTAAGTCTAAACACTTATTTTTTATACTCGACATTATTAACACTTTTGTAAGGTTTCACCTATTCTGATTTAACACTCGCGTACTAACTGTTTTTATAATAAAGAAAAAATCGCAAACTCAAAAACAAATTTTAAGTAAATGTGCTTTTTCTAAGAAATAATGTGTTATCAAACTAATAATTCGTAGTTACTACTAAAGACTGCCAAATTGTTTAAGGATTAGAGCTAAAGCAATTTTTCTTACGAATAGAAAAAAACTACAATTATAGATTTATGAATTTCTTGTAAATACCATAAGCGTATTTTATTATATTCCGCATTGACAAGTTTAAATTTATGGTATTTTGTAGTTTGGGGTCGCAATTTACTTTCCGTTTCTGCAGTATGGAGGCTTCTACTTTAATAGGCTCAAGTATACGTACAAATGCATATATTCGCTCGGGACCAAAAAAAAATTCGTTGTGTGCAGGTTTCCGTTTTACAAAAGTTCCGCAATGACAGGTTTTACTGTAATTATTTTTTAACTTTTAGTACATTTTATTTGATGCATTTTTTTGAAGACTTTTTTTTTTGTTATGAAATTTTCCTTTTTGTGGTGATAACAATTGTGGTTATAGTCACTGAAAACCTTGAAAATGTGATACGTTAAATGACTTGTTCTGTTTCCTATGTTTATTGTTTGATTCCGATAAAACCGATGAATTTTCAAAAAGTTTTAGTAGCTACCTACATAATTCCATATTGATATCTGAAAACGTTCACAGTACCTACAAACATTTTAAAAAATGTATCCTATCTTAATCCCGACCTCATGAGCCGCCACTGATTTTAACCAATTGGTTTTCTGTAATCAGACTAATTTTATTATGTCTTTGCAAAGATCATTCTACAGTGCACTTTAAATTCTGACCGTTTTTGTTTCGAATTATTAAAAACACAAACAATTGCGTATTTATGTAAATCATATTAGTTACACAAAAGTAAAACAAAGTAGTACAACACAGACAAATGGGTTATAGTTTACACAAAAACATAGTTTATAAAAATCCAAGATAATTGAAAATACACAACTATAAACGGTATCAAAGTTATAAACGTAGAGTAACATTATTGGTGATAATTATTGAAGAAAGGTAGGCAGTAGTACCCTCGTTGACTAGGTTGCAATATCTTATGAAGCGACAGAACTTTTTAACCGCTTCACGACTGGACAACGTTTTTCTTAAATCTTCATAACATCTTTTGCAAGGCTTCCTCTTTTTTACTCTGGTCTTTCCGGTATTACGTATGTGTGTGTTCTTTTTCCTTGTTTTAATTTCTGATAAGTGGGTATGTGGCAGCATTAGGTCATTTATTAGTTGCGTCGTAAATTCTATTATTGCCATTTTCGTATCAATAATCATGTTGTATTCAATTCACGAAGAATTTTAGAAGGTTTTAGAATTTCTTCTCTCATTCTATTCTTTTTTCCAGTTAAGGTGTGACGGGTCACTTGTTATCATTAGGACTGGTCTTTTATCAACAATTGTTGCTGTTGTAAGGGTCGGAGTCTTCTCTAGTGACCGATTCCGTTACATTTGCTTTTTCAGCCTCTCTATTTAACCTTTTGTCAGCTGTGTGCGTATCATATCGTATATCAGCTGGATATGTACAAGCAAATATCGGCATCTGTATTCACCACAACGAAATATTCTATTTGGTACCAGAAATCCAGAAATCTGTTAAGAAATAACCCTTTTGTGGCAACTGGATATAGCTGGAGATTCCAGAAATTTAACGACGCACATCAACAATCCGCGGGATATGCAACCCAGTGAACGTGTTAAGTTTAAAAATGCGTGTTTTCAACGAGTTGAATCAAATTTAAAAAGCATTTTTCGATTGACAAATTTATAAGGGCGATGACAAAAAACGAAAACTTGCTTGCATTAACAAAATTAAATACAACCATTATTGAGAGCATATGATGTATATGATTTAAAATAGTTACTTTTACAGCTAGATCTGAACAATCGTGCATAAGATAAAGAAGTTATCGGCTTTAGTTTTAAACTGAAAATAAATTTATAATTTAGTTATATTAATTAATTTTTATGAACTATTCGATCATGTTAATCTTCTACCTACTTTAAATCTTTTTAAAAAATTGGAACTAATCGGCTATAAAAAACAATAAAACAATTAATGCCAATGATAATGATTTTTTCAGGTTCGTTACTATAACGAATATCAGCTGGTAAAAAAACTTGTTTTAGTGTTCTGTGCAATGTTTATAAGTAAATCGAAGTCCTCTACTCAAAATATTTAAGAAAATTAGCTAATTTCATTGGTAAAATACAAACAAAAATACTTAATTTGTTGCTAAAAAACTATCGATTTTTTGAGTATACTTTAATTGCATTATAATATTATAATACAATCATTTTAAATTCAAAAATTGTTATAAACAAAATTTTTTAATAATCATTTTTATATCTATCTAGACGGTTTTCTTTATTTTACAACATTGTCGAATTGCTTAGCTGATAACGTCGACTGAATAGTTACATTGTTCGCTATAATCTAATGCTGTAAGTTAAATTTAAATTGCAATAAACATGACAGACGTTCAATTGTTTTACAAATACATGTCGAAATTTTATGTAACGTTGTAACTATTTAATAAATTCATGTTTTAAAATACATTTTTTAATATGCACGGAACTAAACATAATATAGTACTATATTTTTGTTTTTATTTACAAACGATTTAGTTTTTATTTAGAAATATGTTGTTCCAAAAGCCATGCATTAAAGCATACCTGAATGATTGCAAATAGTGTAACAAGAAAAAGACTCTTTCAAGAAAAATAGTTCTAAAGCTAATAACCTCAAAAAACTTTAATTAAAAGGGGCAAATCGATCTCATCAATTGGCAATCTCTACCCGATGATAAATACAAATGGATTTTACACTATCAGAATCATTGTACAAAATCCGTATCTTTGAGACCTTTACAGAAAGCAAGCTGCTGGATTAGCACACCATCTGTTGCAAATATTTTTGACATTTGAGACACGAATTTTGTAAAGCGACAACGACCCCCGTCACTCTCAAAGTCAAACAGTATAGAGTAGCAGTAATCAAAAAATTGATAACATTTTTAGATTATAGACTGTACAATTGGTCAAAAAAATGTCCCCAAGAAAATCTTAAACCGCTTAGAGACTGAAGAAGAAGCAGACTCATTGCTCCTTGAATCAGTCCAAGATCATCTCATTGATTCAACTAGTGATATACATACATGCTGTTATAGTTATGGTTTTTAGAATACACCTCATTATTTAATAGTTTTCTGTTTATTTAATCCGCCGTACGAATTTTCATTAAATGTTTTTAATTTAAGGAACTCGATACTCCATACTAACTGTTTTAAACAAATCATTGTTTAAGCCTTTAAGGTATACCATTTTACTTTTAATTTGTACCATTTTTTCAGGATAAAAAAAATACTTTATGCTTAATAGTATTTCTTTCTCTTTCCCCCACAAAAACTTCGGAAAGATTTGCTGCTCTCAGACGGACGATTTGACCATCCGGGGGCATTATGTAAATATGAAGGAAAGTGAAAATAAGGGAAAAAAGAATAAGTCGAGTTTCTTGTAGCTTACTACTATGTGTATTGATTTATGTATATGGCTCAGCTTGCTTTGGCTTTAATTATACGTTCGTCGCAGCAAACAGTATTAGATCGCATACAAATAGTACCCAGTAAAGATTTGACAGTTTGTACATTTGATTAACAAGCAAAAGTAAAACTGCGAAAGGAGCCATTACCAAGTAAAAAGGAAAATCACTTACGTTGTGCCACTATATTAAGTATTAACAACAGTAAGGTCATTTTACCGGTCGTAGACAATGTTGCCTGAGACCGGTAGAGTTCTTAATGTTTGTGATGTTTATGCTATTTTTTGCAGGATAAAAACATTTTTTTTTTCAAATTTATTACATTATCAATAAACGTGAAAATGACGATTTCATTTATTTCTGAGCTATCTAAGAACTTTTTTTTGGCTTTCCAAGGGTTGTCACGTTACTTGTTATGTACTTAGCGTTTCAGAACGGTAAATAAATTTACCGTCTTCAAAACAATAGTAGTAACTAGGAGAAAATGATCTAGTAGTGCAAAAAAATATATTTATTTTCAATATATTTTTTTTACGGATTGTTATGCACAAAATTGAAGTTAAATTTGCGTTTTGAGAAATGAACTACTCGGCCATAGGTGAATTTCGCAACTTGATGTATCAACAAGGAAGACATAATTATTATTGATGCATGTGAATTTTTTGTATAAATTGTTATTTATTTCTTAGCCACAGATTTTTAGATTTAGATTGTTTAGACGAGGATTTCGCCCTGTCAGAATTCATTTAAATATTTGTGTGTGCGTTACTTGAATTTTTAATATATGCATTAACTTTACGTCAGTTTTCATTTGTAACCAGTTTGCGAACCAAGCAGGTTTCAATAAACGTATTTCTTATATAGCGGAACGTTGAAGCTTCCATCCTCTTCAAACGAAGTACACGCCCAGAATATTTACTTTTAACGTCTTATTTATAACGAGTGGAGAGTTTCTTCATCCAGATGCCGCAAAACCGCTAACTAGCTTTCCATTTCACGAACTCAAGTGGGGTAATGGGTGCAATTACCCGCTCCTCCCAGACTGACCCAAACAGTTTATTTTGACCAATTTTAAAATTATTCAAGGGTGTTTCTGAGATATAGATAAAATCACACAAAAATTGGTCCCCCTCCTTGCGTAAACAATATAAGTGAAATTACACAAAAATTGACCCCCCCCCCTAAACAGTAAAATCACCCTTCTAAACAAAATCTTGTATCCGTGCCTGTGTTCTCATTGTGTAATTTTGTTACAGAATTTGGACTGGATATCCTTTTCACGAAATGCATATTTATATATATATATATATATTGGACATTGAAATGGAATTCATGTTTACGTAACATTTGATTAATAATTTAATAAAATTTAATAAAACTTTTTATTTTTGTCGCAAAATAACTGTAACAAGTTAGTATGAAATGTTCAACTTTAGTGAATTTCCAGTAGGAAATAACTGCTTAGTAATCTTAGAATAAACGTATTATATGTTTTGATAAACTCATTGATAAAAGCAACAAAATATATGGGATTTATATACTTATATTGTTTTTATCACCTTATGACGGGTTCTATCTTATTATGAAAGGTAACACTAGCTTAATAAAAAACTGTAAGGTTAATTGAACTTGCAGAAATGATCCTACATTGTTATCGCAAATAGTATAAACTATCAGCTTTGCTTATAAAGGGGTCTGTTTACGTACAGTGTAACTATTTAGAACGACTTCGTATTAGTTATCGTAATAAAGTTTTATTTATATTTGGCGATGTCCTGTTATATTTTTTTAAAACATACATCACTTTTAGTTTTATATAAAAGCAGACTACATTTTACTGGTAATTAAAATAACTTAGCAGACCGCACAAAATACACAAACGGGCCGCACCCGGCCCAGGGGTCGCGTGTTTTAATTTTAATTATAGTGCATTGTGAGCAATTGCGGTTTATGTTAAAATACGCAATAACAATTTATTAAAAAAAGTACTTTTAATTTTTTAGGTTGTGAAAATGTTGAACAGTTATTCATGTTTACAAAAATAATTCTATCTATTAATATACTATACTAATAGAAATGGAACCATTTTAATACTTACAAACCAAAATGTTCTAACAAATATCTGCTTGATGCTTATAAAAATATTTAAAAAAATTTAGCATTGTCATACTTATTCGATATTCTGCACCTTTGATATACTATTGCGCTAAAGCAAGAATATCGTTATTGTAGTTTTTTGAGAAATTGACATCGTGATATGTAGCTGTACATAGCAGTAGTTAGTAACCCATCGTTTGAGTCTACATAATTTATGAATAAAATGTTTTTAGGTAATCATCTGTAGCTTTAATGTTATTATTACTGTAATCCTAAAAATCACTTTAAAATCAATATAATTAAGGTATTTTTTTAAGTAAGATTTATTATAATTTTGAAGTTTTCAAACGTAATAACTAAAAACACGAACAAATTGTTGTTTTATTTAAAACTCTTAATTGGGGTCAATTAAATTCTTTACTTTATAAACAATAAATATAGTTAAATGCAAAATGTTAAAATGTCAATCAAGTGCTAACTTGTAAATTAATAAAAGTTTGCAATATAAACGCATATAAAGTAGTTAATTAAAAGTAATTGTATAATTGACTTAACGTAGTTAAACGTTGTTTAATTGTAGCAGTTTTATTACACCGTTCTTACATTATTGTAGCTAAAAAAACTATTATATTTGTTACAATACATAAAAATATATGTATTAATTTTTTAAGTATATTACTTAACGCTCGTTAAAATTATCACTGCAATTACGTTAAGCTGTAACTGTTGGAATAACCTACTTAAAAATCCATGAGAAAGTTAGCGAAGCTCTTTTTTACAAATTTTTAAAATTCGTATAGTAATTGGTGTAGTAATGGAATTTATTAATAATTATCAACCAGGCGTAGATATAATCAAAGTAGAAATCTACGATCAGAATGGTTTAAAATGCCACAAACAAGATTAACATAATTTGTACATTACTTTTTGTCTAGCCGCCATTCAGGAAATATATTTCATATAATAGCTTTATACTCTGACATTCATTAGCAGGATTTTATATGTTGAAATATTATATTTCCTAGCATTTACACTGAATAATGTTTCTTATATACCATAAATATGTTTGACTATCGGATATGTCTTAAACTTATAAAATTATGTTAAAATAGCAAAGTTACAAATTACTCATTCCAGTTTTCTTAATATTAAAATAATTTTTCAACTAATTCGTGTGTGTTTTTATTGTAGCAACTTTAGTACTAATCCATATAGTTTACACAACAGGACATGAATCTAAAGAAACTTGTTGATTATAAATCTTTTCTAAAGCAAGAAACTAATGAGAATTTTACTGTTAATTACTTTTTTGTTTTATAATTATTTGTTTCATCTGATTAATAGGTTCTTAAACAATTTTTGTATCGTCCAAAATTAAGATTGCATTTTTTATTTTTAATTACAAATATTTAGTAGCAGTAAATTAAACGTAATACAGTGCACCAAAGTATAAACAAATAATTTTATGCGACTGTAAAAGTTCGACTTCGTAAAAATTTATTTTAAATGCAAAAAATGTTAACGTTGGAATAACTTATTGACTTTCTTTGGTTATTCCGAGAACAACTTGTAATTCTAATTTTACGATTCATTAAATGTCGGAACAATTTTGAGTCGCGCTTTATTATGTAAATTTTATTGTTGTTTTCATTTCATGGTTAGATTATATTGTTTGTGTTTTTACTGTTTTAATATATTGTAAAATAAAGTATCTAAATTTCAACTGTTGATGTGATATCATTCACGAACTAACTAATTTCTCTATGAAAATATTCTAGTTTGTACAATTAAAGTTAAAAATTATTGACGTTTTATGTACTGGACGTCCACAAAGGTTAGGGATACAGCTTATCTGCAGCTTTCTGCGAAGAAATAGGACCGATTAAATCAAGCATATTTCAGTACAAAAATGCTTCTAGATTACGACTAAAACATGTTTTTTTAACTAGAAATATTTTGCACAAAATCATATTGAAAATTGATACCTACATTTTGTATGTACTGGAAGCTGAACGTTTTCAACTTATCAAGATTATTGCATATGTTAGAAGATGGTGTCCCCGTTATAAACATAATTGTTTAAAAAAATGTGATACATAATTTATTTTTGCATAAAAAAGTTGTACTTATTTCATGTCGGTAAAAATATAGATTGCTATCGTAACAAAATTATAAACTAGTAAATATTTTTGTTTGTATATTATAGAGTAGATGGAATGCTATTAAATTACAAAGATATAAGATGAAGCTGTATTCAAAGTTTATTTTAATGTTGGTACATACATTAGAACAACTTTATCTACAATGCAATTGCCACAAAAACCTGTTTAGTCGAAAATGATGCTACATAGAGCAAGTTTCAAATTACTCAATTATACTATAAACACGAAGAAAAATCGAATAAATTTCTTTCCTTATAAATATTTATTGACGGGAATTATCTTAAAACCATGTACAGCTTAGTATTCTTTAAAATTATGTTACTCTTATATGGAAAACAATTTATATGTATCTTGAAATCGTAAAATAAGTTAAACTACAAATGTTATTTATGTTTTGCAAATTCGGGACACATTTACCGTTTCGACAATTTTTATGTTGATGTAAATAACTTTATGTAAACAATAATATGTAAAAAGATTTATTTTTATGTATTTGTTGCCGCAAATTGATTTATAAGGTTCGACTTTTGTTGAATTATGGTAAAAAGAAGAAAGCGCAAATACTGACACGTATTGACGATGTCATAAATTGATTTATACGTCTTTAACTGCAAGCCAAATCCACATGAAATATATTAAGATAGGTACTACTCCAATTTCAAATAGAACCTAGCAGCCGTGACTGTTACTTTATACACTATTTCAGCAAAGTAGCATTACATTTATATTACATATAATATTAAAGTTCGTTGAACTGCATAGACTAAATATTACTTGTATATAAACAAGATCGAGTAATCAAAAAAAAAAATTTAAATTCGTATTCTAATTGATTTGATGATACAAATCAATTGCATGTACTCTACGACTGATGAAATATTAATTAATTGTATATATTAAAAAATATCAATCTGCGTTACACTAAAAAATTAAAATTATAGTTTTTATTTAGATGTTTGAGGGGTTCATTGAATCTAACGTATGGATTATTTATATAAACATGAAAAATAAACTAAATATTAAGTAAAAATATGAATGTAAAAACTGAACTGAATTAACGTTACATTTTAAGTTTTTTTATTGCGTGTAAGTATAAACATAGATTCAAAAAATTATAACATAAGCATGTACTCTATAAAAAAATATTTTAATCTCTATTATTTGTAATTGTATTTTGTCTTTAAATCATATTTTATTTAGTAGTTACGTAGTAGTAGTCGTTTGGTGGGTGTGCGGTTAAAGATGTTTTCAGTAAAACTTTCAACATACGTATGATATGTATTAGTACTTCAAGATAAATATACCATTGTTTACTATAGTGTAATCTTAATATTTAGAAACAATTTATTTCAAAAATCCCACTTAAAAATGCAAGACAGTCAAGAATCAGAACAATAAAATTTATTTTGAAATCAATTTTGTTGCTATCAAATTAGAGTATGCTATTTGTGTTCGGAATTTATTTAAATTTTTGACTTGATAGTTTCACTTTTTCAGAATATACAATATGTCAAGGTCAAGGCTACTACACTTAATTTAGCTTATAAACGCATTTTTAAACTGAAAACTGCTGATCAAAAATGTGTAGTAATTCTACTATAATTCTTACATATTCTTAGAAATACACGAATAATTCTGAATAATACACAGCAATTCATTGTAATATGCAAGTATGTAATTCTTAATAATTACTTCACTAATTCACTAATTAGTAATTCTTTGATATTTCTAAATAATACACTGTAATTCTTCTGTAGTTCAAAGTAATTCTCCAATGCTGTACACTAAAATTCTTTAGCTCACCAAAAATATATACACTAATTTTTGAAGTGTATAGTAATGATACTAATTCCTTAATTAAATTAAATTAAAAAAAAAGAAAATGCTTAGAAATATACGAATAATTCTAAATAAAACATAGTAATTCATTGTAATACACAAATATGTATGTAATTCAAGATAAGAAAATGTAAACAAATGTTTTGTTTGTGTCTAATAGGCTTTACGTGTATGTGGCCTTCGTTGCATGTATTTTTGTCGGAAAAATTATTTCGTTTTTTTAAGTAAAAATTAAAAAAAATATTATTAATTACAAAAACTAAAAATAAAAATTACGAAAACAAATTATTCAGTGGTGTTTGGTTTTTTGCCGTGGCTGTTTAAACAGTTAGCCGTCAGCGAACGCACAGAAAAGGTTAAGGCATTAAGACTTTGTTACAAGAGGTCATCAAAACAGAAATTGCAAATCAAAAATAAGTTGTAACAGTTGTAGAGCAAAGCATCGCACTTTGTTACAGTTAGAGAAAAAGATTAACTCTATTTCTACTTCTGCTCTTGTTTCGACAGAAAGTAACTCTGAGATCAACCTTAGCCTTTCTTCATTTGATGCCTACCCGCAAAGGGTATTACTGCCAACAGTTTTATTGCAAGTAATAGGAAAAATAGTATAATCATTTCTTCAAAATTAGCTAAAAGACTAAACTTAGAAATTTCACCTTTCAGTTTGCAAGTCCATGTCATCACCATTACCATCCACTCCAATGTTTCGAGTTATGGCCTAACGACGAGTTGCTTTGTAGTTCCGCGAATTTTGGGCACGTTGCCAGGTGAAGTTGATTTTGATGGTTGGAAGATTCCAGGAGATATTATTTTTGCCGATCTAAACTTTGACGTTTCTGATAAAATCGATATCTTGTTGAGAACAAACTGTTTATGGACCGTAATTCGCAATCGCCAAATTTGTTTGGGTCCAGAAAAACCTATATTGCACAACACTCAATTGGATGAATTGTCTTGGGGACGTACAGGAGTAGTTGGCTCGCTTTTGGGAGTATCGTCAGAATAGTTTTTCTCCAAAGTCGAGTTAAACTGCGAATATCATTTTCAAAAAATTCACTACAAGAAGCACAGCAATTGTGCAAGTCATTAAACGACACTTTAGCAAAAGGACGTTTTCCTGTAAAAATGGATCTCATATGATCCTCTAGTTCTAAAAAAATATTGCACTAGATAGTATTCAACCTAGCGTTTTAAATTTTGGGCAGAGTGCTAAAACGTTAGGCTTGCTGTGGTTAAATCATTCCGACAATTTAATGTTTGCACCAACGAAACCTTTATATGATAAAATTACAAAGCGGGTAATCCTTACCGATATAGTTAAAGTATTTGACCCTCTAGGATTGATTGCTTCTTGCACTGTGAATGCTAAATTCTTGCTACAGTCACTTTGGTTAACAAAAGATGTCATGAGATTAGTTAGTTAGCCGTCAGAAATACATTATCATCCCTAAATGATTTTGTTTTTCCAAGGCCAGTTGTTTTTGGCAATCAGAAAGTTGTTTAGCTTCATGTCTTTGCTGATCCTTTCATGACTGGATATGGAGCATGTATCCACATTTGCTCAATTAATGTAGATGGAATTGTTTACTCTAATCTTCTTTGTTCGAAAACGTAGTAGCTGCTTTAAAGACAGTTACAGCTCCTAAACCAGAGCTGTGCGGAGCTGTGATACTGGCTAGACTTGCAAGACAAGTGATACGGGTTGTAAGTATTTCTTTCAGTAGATGCATATTATGGACTGACTCTACCATTTTTTTAGTTAAAAATGCTTCCAAATCGTGTAAAAACATTTTTAGCTAACAGAATTTCTGAAATTCAAGAAGAATTGGAAAACGCTATTTAGAGACACGTCTCTTCAAGACTAAATCCCGCCGATCTTTTTTCTCGTGGCGTAACTATTAATGATTTAAAAGGTTGAGAAGTTTAGCTTCATATCTCTAGATAGTTGTTGTCAGACGAATCCGTGTGACCACATATACTTCCATATCACAGTTCTTAATCTCTTCTTGAGCTCAGAGAGATACAATGTTTTACTTTTTTACAAACCGATTTCATTCTATTCGAAAAGTTCTCGAATTTAAGTCGATTGGAGAGGATAATTGCCTACTGTCTTCGATTTGCTCAGAACTGCAGCAAACGGTTGCAAGAAAGAACCTTGGGCAGCCTAACGTATTCTGAAATCAACGAAGTGTTGGTTATGCTCGAAATCGTTTTGCAATCTCATTCATTTAAAACTGAAATAGACTTACCTCGAACGTTTGAGAATATAAAGGAACGGCACAAGTTTATTAATTTAAAACCTTTTTTAGATTCTCGTTGTATACTTTGCGTGGCAGACACAATAAATTTTACGTATTTCTTTGACAAAAAGCATTAAATGCTAATTTATGGTACTCATCATTTGGCAAAATTAGCTATGACGCCAAAACACATAAGATTATTGCATGCTGGTCCACAGCTTACGCTTGCTTCAATTGGAGAACGTTTTTGGATTGCTTTAGGTTGATCTTTTTGTAGACAAATAATTTGCTTTTGTTTTAATCTTAAAGTTATTAAACCTTTAATAGGCCCTTGCCTCGGAGTCGTACAGACTTTTTCATTTGAAAGTACCGGTACGGATTATGCTGGAACCTTTATTTTGCGTGACAAGAAGGGTAGAGTTGGAAATCATCTAAATCTTATATCTGTATTCTTGCTTGTTTTGCTACCAAAGCGGTTTATCTGGAACTTGTATGTGACCTATCTACAGAAATATTTATATTGTTTGTTACTTCTACGCGACAAATGGGCTCTGGCGACCGCCGTCCGCGAGGGACGGTCGGCCTAAGAAGGTCATCTAGGCTTTCAACTCGCGAAACTCCTAATGGTATCGTTGCATCCTTTGTCTAGATAGGATGCGGCCTTAGAAGCGTTCAAGTCTAATGACGCGGATGGTAGCTTCGCACCAAGGCCCGCTCGGTCGAATGCTTAAGCAAATGTCCGATCCTGCGGTTTCTCTTGTACTGAGCAGGATTACTATCGCAACGACGACGTCATAAGTAGAGTAAAACTAACCTGTCTTACAACGGTCGTCAAAACTGAGTTCACAATACAATTTAAATGCAAGTGAAACCATTGGAATCCCATAATTATACTTTGAAAATCTACTAATTAAAACATTAAAAAACATATTTTTTTTAATTTTCAAAAGTACGCATTTTTAAAATTTTCAAAATAAAATTTTTAGTTCGAATTTGAAAAAAATATTTTGTTGTATATCAAATTAAAGGGCATAAAAAAAGCAACAAAAGGACACCACTTTCATCTCTCTAAGTCAACTAGGAGAACTACATTGATAGTTTTTAAAAAAGTCGACATTTTTCAATGAAATTTTTAATTTTTCTTAGTTTTGACAAAGACTAAAAGTGTACCAAATTTCAACCAAATCTGAGATAGTGATTTATAAAACTGTGTTGATTTGAGATGGACTGATCCGGCATTGTATTTTTATTTGTTATTAAAACATTATTGTTTCTCAGTTTGAGTGAAAGTTCTTTCTTAACTTCACAATTGGCACCAATTGCAGCTTAATTTAGGTTTACAATTTACTACATTCCCGGTGTGAAGTTAGCCACGGATCTAGCCATAAAAATTGGCTTTGAATTTAATGCCAATATAAAGTCTTTAAACAATTTAAAATGAAAGTTATAATATTAATGTACGCTACAAACATGATTTAATATATGTATATATAATTTTTATTGAAAATAATAAAAACCATTTCAATAAACATGTATTTAAACATGTAATTGTAATAGTGCGTTTTTTATAAACATAGTCATTTTTAATTTCTTTGAAAATTCGTTTATGATTACATTAAATAATAATTAACAACATATTAAAAAATTACGATGTGGTTATTTCTTAAAAAAAATTTATTTTACGTGAAACGCGTTAATGCGCGCTGCTATTCCATTTCTGATTTTTCTGCAAATATGTTTATAATTAGATTAAACAATTATTAATAACATATTAAAAAATAACGATGTGGTCATTTCTTAAAAAAAAAGTTATTTTACGTCGAAGTTGCAGCATAATGCTCAGCTTACATTTCCGTATAAACAAACGCAATTTTCACAAAAATAGTCATTTCTGATTTTTCTGCAAATTCGTTTATAATTAGATTAAACAATTATTAATAACATATTAAAAAATTACGATAAAGTAATTTCTTAAAATTTCTTAAAAAAAAGTTATTTTACGTTACAAAATATAAAACAGTACTGCAGAAAGATTTTGGAAAATACATAATTTAGTGACTACATCATATTTTTTAATATGTTTTTAATAATTGTTTATTCTAATTATAAACAAATTTGCCGAAAAATCAGAAATGACTATCTTTGTGAAAATTGCGTTTGTTTATACGGGAATGTAAGCTGATCATTGCTGCAACTTCGACGTGAAATAACATTTTTTTAAGAATTGACCACATCGTAAAATTTTAATATGTTATCAATAATTGTTTAATCTAATTATAAACGAATTTACAGAAAAATCAGAAATGACTATCTTTGTAAAGATCGCACTATTACAATTACATGTTTAAATACATGTTTGTGAAATTATTTTTATTATTTTTAATAATAATTATATATAAATATATTAAATCATGTTTGTAGCGTACATTTATATTATAACTTTAATTTCGAAATGTTTAAAGGCTTTATATTGGCATTAAATTCAAAGTAAATGTCTATGGCTAGATCCGTGGCTAACTTTACACCGGTAGGACATCTCAAAACTGTCAGTATACCCGTTATGCACACCTATTTTAGTATACCTAACGAGGTTAATCCCTATTACTAATACAGTAGATCGCTACAATTGTTTCGGCTAATTAATACTATAAAGTAATCTTTAGGTTATCAATAATTACAGTCGTTGACACTGAAATCTTTTAACAACTCTGTTGTAAGACACTGATATAGTATTTTTTCAAAAAATAGTATGAATACTACTATTACGAAAATAGAAAATAACGGCAAATTATGATATTTTAATTATATGTTCTAATGCTTTTTTTCTCAAAATGTTATCTGTATAAGTTTTTAATTTTTTAGTAACATGACAAATTGCTATATACGTTAGGAAGGTCTAGTTCATGGTGAAACTATCTAGCCTTTTTTTTAAACAAGTCGGGTTTGCGCAAACAACAAAATGTATATAGACTCAATTTAAGTATATTTAAATCTAATCCTAAGTATAGTAGTATTTACACATTTTTTTTATTGATATACTGATAAAACTGTTATAAGTTGTACTAATCGATAAAAAACTGCCAGTTAGATACATACCCACATATATAGTAGGTACTGTTAAAACTACAGACTAAAGCACTAGAGACTTAAATCTCATTATGCGTAAAAGGATATTATCATGTGTCAGTTATATTTATAGTTATATTATAGGGGTCCCTAGAAAAGTGTAGGGATGCCCGGCCCACTCAGGCCCTCTCGTAGTTATGCCGAAGACAGTAAAAGAAACCCAAAAAACGTTTGCACAACTAAAATCAATACATATTCAGATCAAACAGATCATATATTATATAATCTATTCTGATTAGGTGTTCATGATCACTTAAATAACTTAAATTAATTACATTTTAACTCATTGGAAAAAACTATTTAAAGTAAACGTATTGCAAACATTATTTATTAATCTACTATTTATGTGTACTTCTTTTTATATAAATAGACGTAATTATATAATTTTACATTACATTACTACTACATGTTTTTTCTGTAATTTATGTGTTGAAACTTACATAATGTAGACAGTTTTTTTGTACTGTTCTGTGATATCGAATGTACTCTAAACACCATACTAAATTAAAACGAAAAGTAAAAACCTTATTGTTTTTGAAATGAAAACCGATTGACTAGTTTTTTGGCAAGTAAATTAAATGTTTAACATTTTAAAGAAGCATTTTTACAGACTTGTAACATTCAATCACATGCAAGTGTTCTTAATTTATAAATGGAATTTAAAATCGCAACATATGTGTACAATTTCAGATAGAACAAATAATATCTTTTTCTTTGTGTGGTAAATTTTAAACATCTTAAAGTACACGGCGCTTTAGAATAATTAATCTAGTACAGCGTGTATTTTATAAATAAATCTAGCAAATGTCTCATTAATATTTAAAATTATTGCTGAATAAAATTTTTTAGGTTCGTGTTAAAATATTTTATAAAAAAATTTATGATCAAAATGACGTTTAGATTTTTTGCAATTAATCACATTTTTAAGTGAAATATTTGCTTTAGTTTAAATCGTAATTTAAATAATGTTCATAGCTATAAAATTAGCTTTGTAGATCTATAAATCATAGTTATAAACGGAGAATAGTAATTAAGTAATTAAATGGGAATTATTAAAATATAATAAGCAAAAACAAAAATAGTCATTTCTGATTTTTCTGCAAATTCGTTTATAATTAGATTAAACAATTATTAATAACATATTAAAAAATTACGATAAAGTTATTTCTTAAAAAAAAGTTATTTTACGTTACAAAATATGAAACAGTACTGCAGAAAGATTTTGGAAAATACATAATTTAGTGACTACATCATATTTTTTTAATATGTTTTTAATAATTGTTTATTCTAATTATAAACAAATTTGCCGAAAAATCAGAAATGACTATTTTTGTGAAAATTGCGTTTGTTTATACGGGAATGTAAGCTGATCATTGCTGCAACTTCGACGTGAAATAACATTTTTTTAAGAATTGACCATATCGTAAAATTTTAATATGTTATCAATAATTGTTTAATCTAATTATAAACGAATTTGCAGAAAAATCAGAAATGACTATCTTTGTAAAGATCGCACTATTACAATTACATGTTTAAATACATGTTTATGAAATTATTTTTATTATTTTTAATAATAATTATATATAAATATATTAAATCATGTTTGTAGCGTACATTTATATTATTACTTTAATTTCGAAATGTTTAAAGGCTTTTTATTGGCATTAAGTTCAAAGTAAATGTCTATGGCTAGATCCGTGGCTAACTTTACACCGGTAGGACATCTCAAAACTGTCAGTATACCCGTTATGCACACCTATTTTAGTATACCCAACGAAGTTAATCCATATTACTAATACAGTAGATCGCTACAATTGTTTCGACTAATTAATACTATAAAGTAATCTTTAGGTTATCAATAATTACAGTCGTTGACACTGAAATCTTTTAACAACTCTGTTGTAAGACACTGATATAGTATTTTTTAAAAAAATAGTATGAATACTACTATTACGAAAATAGAAAATAACGGCAAATTATGATATTTTAATTATATGTTCTAATGCTTTTTTTCTCAAAATGTTATCTGTATAAGTTTTTGATTTTTTAGTAACATGACAAATTGCTATATACGTTAGGAAGGTTTAGTTCATGGTGAAACTATCTAGCCTTTTTTTTAAACAAGTCGGGCTTGCGCAAACAACAAAATGTATATAGACTCAATTTAAGTATATTTAAATCCAATCCTAAGTATAGTAGTATTTACACATTTTTTTTATTGATATACTGATAAAACTATTATAAGTTGTACTAATCGATAAAAAACTGCCAGTTAGATACATACCCACTTATATAGTAGGTACTGTTAAAACTACAGACTAAAGCACTAGAGACTTAAATCTCATTATGCGTAAAAGGATATTATCATGTGTCAGTTATATTTTTCTTGAGGGGTCCCTAGAAAAGTGTAGGGATGCTCGGCCCACTCAGGCCCTCTCGTAGTTATGCCGAAGACAGTAAAAGAAACCCAAAAAACGTTTGCACAACTAAAATCAATACATATTCAGATCATACAGATTATATATTATATAATCTACTCTGATTAGGTGTTCATGATCACTTAAATAACTTAAATTAATTACATTTTAACTCATTGGAAAAAACTATTTAAAGTAAACGTATTGCAAACATTATTTATTAATCTACTATTTATGTGTACTTCTTTTTATATAAATAGACGTAATTATATAATTTTACATTACATTACTACTACATGTTTTTTCTGTAATTTATGTGTTGAAACTTACATAATGTAGACAGTTTTTTTGTACTGTTCTGTGATATCGAATGTACTCTAAACACCATACTAAATTAAAACGAAAAGTAAAAACCTTATTGTTTTTGAAATGAAAACCGATTGACTAGTTTTTTGGCAAGTAAATTAAATGTTTAACATTTTAAAGAAGCATTTTTACAGACTTGTAACATTCAATCACATGCAAGTGTTCTTAATTTATAAATGGAATTTAAAATCGCAACATATGTGTACAATTTCAGATAGAACAAATAATATCTTTTTCTTTGTGTGGTAAATTTTAAACATCTTAAAGTACACGGCGCTTTAGAATAATTAATCTAGTACAGCGTGTATTTTATAAATAAATCTAGCAAATGTCTCATTAATATTTAAAATTATTGCTGAATAAAATTTTTTAGGTTCGTGTTAAAATATTTTATAAAAAAATTTATGATCAAAATGACGTTTAGATTTTTTGCAATTAATCACATTTTTAAGTGAAATATTTGCTTTAGTTTAAATCGTAATTTAAATAATGTTCATAGCTATAAAATTAGCTTTGTAGATCTATAAATCATAGTTATAAACGGAGAATAGTAATTATGTAATTAAATGGGAATTATTAAAATGTAATAATCAAACCGCCAACTTTATTTCGTTATTAGCATTATAATTAAAAAAAAAACAGGAAAATTAAAAATATGTAAGAATAATTCGTTAACAATATTAAATTACATTTATGGAAAAAAAACTTCGAGCTGTCAACATTGGTATAAAACGCTTAATATATAAAAAGAGAATACAGATATATAATTTTCTTTTATGTCTTTACTAGATATTCTCACACTTCCTTATAGACGGCAAAAGAATGCGATGACAGATTTGTAGTCACTAGAAGTAGCAGCAGAGATTTGTGAGAAACGCTTTTTGAAATTGAAATCTTTCGTACTATTCCATAATATAATAAATGTCTAGACGTGTGCTGAAATTTTAAAATTCATCATAAACATCGCAAGAATGTTACCTTTTAGAAACTCGACTAACTTTTAACAACATTCCTAAGTTTATTACTTAAGCGTAACAATCGTTCCTTTGTGATTTACTTATGATTATGTTTTAAATACTATGTAAAATTATCTTGAAAGGTCTAAAACCTTCTTATCGATAGTTAACTTGCTTTGTAATTCATATTATGGTGTTTAATTCATAATAAGTTATTTTCAGAACCGCTAGTCAATGAACCTAATTTTATACCACACTAAATCTTTTTAAATTATTTAATTATTATGAAAAAGTTAAAAATAACTTGTAGTTAAATATTACAAAAATTACGAATTTAATATAATCTATAATAAATTTTAAAACTTTTGAGAGTTAGTAGTTCATATTTTACAATTAAAGAAAAACACGATTACATAAAACACAGATACCGCGACGGTCTGATAGAACACGACAAGAATTAGATAAAATACTGAACACGCTTGATTTACATACATATACATTCGTGAGCTAATATTGCGTTAAACTGCTGGTAGCACTAAGAATTTGAATTATTTTTATGGTTACTTTCTATGAAAAAAAATGTAGTACGCTGAAGTAAATAAGAACGGTTAAATGTCAACATGTATTTTATATATTATCTAAGTAGAATGCTATATTTTATTTGCACCCACCGATTTTAACATAATCTTTTACAATAAACCAAAGACTTATTATGGCAAAAAATGTAAGGTGTTTATTCATTGCTGAAAAGACAAACATTCTAGTCTAAGGGTTAATTTAATTAGTAAGTACTAGAAAATTGGAACGACTAAGTAATATAAGTAGATTGCAAAACTATTTTAGTGTTTATCACCTTGTATAGGTTTTGCATCGTTCATTTTAAATTCAGTCGGTAATATTGGAGGTTTCTCTTAATCAGTGAACTCTAAATACAACAACAATTTAGAGTACACTGCTCCTAATTCCGTTAAAATTTCCGCGTTGAGCATCATAGACGCAAACTACAAAAAAAAACGCATGTAAATATAAATACTTACAGAAACTTTTTAAAATCGTGAGCCATCCACTTGTTTTATGAAGTAAATTGCTGAGCCTATTAAATTCGAGTATTAATTAAAATCTTGTTGGGAAATCTTTGTCTTAAAATATTTTAAGTAAACAATTGTCGAGTTGTAGCCGTCTTCGACACCCAATATGTCGGGCCTAGTATTGTAATGGGAAAGATAACAGAAAACTTGCTTATAAATTTACTATTCATGTACAACCCAGTAAACACAAAATTGATAATGTTTAGTAACAGTTTCAAAACAAAAAAATTATGATTCACTCTTGTTTCAAACATAAAAGAAACCTAACTGCAATAAAATAGCTATAAGTCCATCGCTGTTTCACTTATTTGAATCAGTATAGTTTTGGTATTTTAAATTCAAATTTGTTGCAAAATAAATGTTGCATTCGGTTTACGTTTTAAAAGCTTCGTTCTTGAACTGATACTAAATGACCAATAAATGTATGATTTTCTTGTTTCAATAATGAACTAAAACAATTCTTTCAATAACATAATAATACATTTTCGAATGCACGTTTAAAATTTTATTGCACAATAAATATTTTTAAATACAATATCACATTGAGTTTTTCACATATTGCAACTTTCTTTGATGTGGTCTTTTCACGAAAGTCTCGAAAACTGCATCAGTTACTGTTGGGTAGCAACTTTTAACCGCATCTGTAACATAGAAATAAATATTTCATTTATATACATACATAATCATAGAGTTACACAAAATTAATTACATTTTTTTTAACAAAAACGACACAAACTTAATATAAATATCACTTTAGCAATCATAGGAAAGTTATAAAAACACTGTGAATACCTTTAGCTGTACATAATCGTATAGAAAACTTGAAGAATTGAACTGTAATTATAAATCCTAAAGTATAATCAGATTTACGCAATAATCTACCTTAACGCAACCATGTGTGTTAATTTACATTTTTTTAATACAAATTAAAACATGATACATAAAGAACAGAAATGATAATAATATTGACTACATTTATAGATTATTATAAAGTGTTTCGACTTACCGTTTATTGTTCCATTTCGTAATTGTACACACAGCATCACTTATCAAACTACAACCAACAAGTGAAAAGATATCAATTTGCAGCGCAAGCGTTGACGACAGTAATCAAAGGTATAGCAACGACTAATGCTGACTAATGACAAAGTATTCGTTTTTACTAGAACGATTCCACTGTTTTGAAAATAATTCAATCTTATTTAATCGATCTTCAAGCAATTCTAGTTATTCAAAAAATTTTCGGTTTTAATAAATCAGTTTTTAGACGGTTGCTGATTATGGGAAAAGAATTGCAAGTACTGAAACGGTTTAAAACTGATTGTGAAAAATCGGAACTCTTTCAATTTATTCACTGTCAGTTACATGTAAATGATATAAAAATGGAACTAACACGAAACAACGTATTGAAACAATTGTTTTAATTTTGTGACTGTAACAGTTTCAATCCGTTTTTACTGGGAATGTACTCAATTTAAAATAAAATATAAAATTGGAAAATTTTAAAATCTAGCAGACGTTGTGTTTTAAAATTGGTTATAAGCAGGTTGACTCTATTTGTGACACCATCGCGATATATTTCTTTACTTAATTTTTAGTTTTTATGGATGTTTGCACCGTTACTAGTACTAACAACAGTTAGTAAACAGTAAGTAACCTTTTACTTTTTAATTACATTTTACTGCCGATCGTATGTACGCAGTGCCGGATAAATATCACCTGCAGCTGTGGGCTTCATCCATTGTGTTACCTAATCAAGGCCATTTAAAACACCCTTGGGCTTTTTATAATGCACCGAAGGCGGAAAAGAGCCATCGTAAGCAATTTTTTTTAAAGAAAACGGGCCAGATTAACAATAATGTTATAATAATTGTTGTTTTTATAATATTTAAGAAGTTCAAATATAATATCCCCAATATTTCTGAAATATCTCTAGTGAACAAAGATCTCAGATCCACATACCTTCTATCTGGTCCAAAAAGTAGTATTTTTACTTTTCTATAAGGAAAGTATAGCGATTGTAATTAAAAAAAATTCTTTTGTATAATTTTACATTTCAAGGTCTAACTCGAAGTCTCCTGAATCAGAAAAATTTATTTTTGTCCAAAAAAATTTGGGTGTGTGTGTGTGTAACGATGTACCCACGATAACTCTTGAACCAAAAGTCCTAGTAACTTAAAATTTGATATGTAGCTGGCTTTTCATATTTTCTCGACTTTAATAATGGGTCTGATAAAAAAAACCGAAAGTGGGTGTATCCGCGATTTTTAACAGTTTATCTTATATAATTTTGTACATGTGTAAATAATTCAAATTACAGTTTCTGATAGAGTCCTTCCTAACAATGTATTCAAATATTATATAAATAATAATAAATTTCTAACATTAACAGTTTATTAGATATTTTTTTTATAATTTAAAATGAATTCACAAATATAATATAGGTTCGAATCCTGTCTGCGATGATTTTTTTAGAAAAAAAAATCTATATCTTGAAAGTAAAGCAAGATACGTTAAAGTAATAATTTTTACTGATTTACTAAAAGGATAAGTAATATCAAAGCCCAAAAATATAGGACAACATAAGCTCAATTTGCCATATTTTGGTTATATCTTAATAGAATCGAGGAGAAAAATTTCAAAAAAAAACGTGTACAAATTATTTCAAAGTGGTTTTATGACAACATAACCTTAAAAATTATGTAGAATTTCTTTCATCACTCCTTATACGAAAGTCGTATGGTGACTACACTAGTTTTTTATACTATGGAGTTAGTTTTTTGACTATAATTGACCATATTAAAGCTGCGGGCTATCTAAAAAGAATTTATTATTCAAAATCATATTACTTGTGTTGTTTAACCTGGAAAAGGTCCTACCTAGTGCGTCAAACAGATGCTTTTTAAAAGTATCGCTATACAATAATCGATACGTTGAGAAAAATGTATTGCGATACCGATATTTTTTATTTTGTCTAGAAAGGTATCGGGAATATTTATGGCGATACTTTTTCATTAGTGATCTGAGGATACAAATCCTGATAAAAATTTTATATCAGTTTAAGTTGCATCTTTATTTTTAAGGTTCAATTATAGAAATATTCTTATTTTGCTATAATTAAAAACCAGATAATCGTGACAATCAAACGAATTTTAATCATCTTTATCTTACAAAAAACCGTACCCACGTATTTAAAACTAGAGAAAATTTAGCCGTATCTTAAACAACAATCAATTATAAGTGTATTTTTTAAAGCTGTGTAGTATCAAGATTCTATCAAATAGATTTTTGAAATAATTGCATACATCGTTTGCTTCAATTATTATATTTTTTTCTGAAAATAAGTACTTGTTTTGTGAATTTACATAATACTTAAAATAATGATAGCGAAAAGCTAAATTAAACTTATACAAATCGAACTGCTTAGTGACCCAGAAAGTAGTAGGTTGTTATGAGGATTTTCTCGTAACTTAATTGCTGGCGACTAGCTCAGTATGATTCGGTAAGCACATTGCAGGTCTCGATGTGAAGTAAGATTAAAAAGGATCAAAACGTTTTGAAACTAAATAGAGGACGCCGTTTAAATCTATTCAAGGCTGAAATAGAACAAATGACAACACATGAATTGTAACACGAATATATATTCTTATCTTATCACAGAAAGAGTTGTTAGAAAAGAGAAGCGAGTTAGATTAACATAGATTCGATCAATAGCTAGTACGTAGGTACCGATCACAGACAATAATTGTTGATCCAAGCCGCCTTCGGTTGGGCAACACGTCGTACATACAATTAAACTGGTTCATTCCAAAAGAACAAAATTTACATTGGTAAGCATAATACAGATATGCAATATCTCGATAATTAAGAGAACCGAAGTGAGCGTTTTGTTTTCAATAAGAAATTTTATTGTCTGGGTTTTAGTTTATCAATCGGTTGTGAATCAAGGATTAAAGAATAAATATACAATTTGTAAGTACATCTGGGGCCAGTAAAGATAAAAGCATTTTAAAATTACAACGTGAGTTTTAGGTTGTTTTGAGGGTTTCACTGCATCATTTCTAACTCTAATTGGTACTGATTTTTGAATCTTAATAGTTTGCTATAAAATATATAAAAATAGTACCATTTTATATTTTTAAAATAGTTTAGTAGTATTGCACAAGGTATTGTAAGCTTCTTTGTAAACATTTTTTGTTACTTTAGTTATTGTAGCAAACATCGCTACAAATTACTTTCGTAAAAAATGAATATACACATAATTCCACATGCAATGCAAATATAACATCTAAAGTAACAGTATTAATTAGAAATGCAAGTAACGTTTATAAAAATTAGTTGCAAATTACGTGTAAATAATTAATTTTAAATATATTAATTTTAAATTCCGTTACATTAGTTTACAGACAACTATGACGTATTACTTAGCGTTATTGATTTTATAACCTCGAGTCATAGTCGTCATAGTTTTCTATATATTAAAAATACAAAAATGGCTCTTCTTCCAAAATTTGTCATATAAAGTATCAACGACAAAAATATTTCTTTTTCTTTAACTCTACTTTTTCTTATTATTGCTTGGGTTATGTTTTTAACATTCCTTGCACTTAAGCTCTAAGGCCTGTATTCATAGTAGTGTCTTAAGGTAAAGCTTAGGATGATCTTACGCAAAACGGTTTGAAATGTTTAAGGTTGCCTTAAGACGGTATTTTTTTTTTAAATTTTGTGTTTGCTTGTGTTGTTCGTTTATTGTTTTTGTTTTTTACAGTTAAAATTTAAGATTATCTTACTAAAGAAATTGCTTCAAAGCGTGGTGTTATTTCATTTAAGATCGACTTACATAAGAAGATCTTAAGTTATAGTTTCGTACTTTTGGAATATATGTTTTAAAATTACCAATCAGTTTAAATTTTTATATTTCGCGCTACTTTTTGTTACGGTAAACACGGATTTCTACACGACGACTAACAAAATAAACCGTCTATTTAAAAATTATCCATTCACTGTTACTAAGTAAATTATTTTAACTTTTTACCACTAACTAGAAAAAGAGAAAATTAAAATTTAAATTTTTCTAAAAAATCACAATTAGAGTAACTAATTGCTTGAAGGATTTTTTCTTTATGGATCTTTTTCAGCTTGTATTAGCATATTTGAAAAAGAATATACTTTGGATACTTTGTTTATTTATAGCTATAATAACACAAAAGTTGCAAGTTGTGTCAAATCGCAGTCATTAGTAATTGAAGAATATTGGTAAGCCACGTTTATTTGGTTTCGTTAGACCCAGCTCAATTTCAGGTAAAATTTTTAATCTGTCTTTTCCAAATCTAAACCGCAGTTTAAATTTTTCATTAGAATAAAAACCTAATTGACCTTGGGTATGTCTGATATACCATAATTGAATATATTCTTAACAATTATTCTTTTGTCATTTTTCCCAATATCCACATCTTGCTCAATACCAATGTTGTACAATCCCACTTTCATGGTATGGTTAAAATTTACTAATCAAAGTTAAGTTTAATATTAGTGAACATGTGTGATTAGGTATCCAAATAAGACGGTCTTATTAGAACTATAAATACATGCATTGTAAGACAGTGCTTATTTCAAATAAGTATTGATTAATAATGTAGCCAAAGGAAATTTTTTTTACTTAAAGTGATGAATTATGATGGTCTCGCGCATTTGCTTATTTGGCGTCTATAAACCTAACCGTCACTTTAAGCAAATGCTCAAAACGACTATGAATACAGGCCTAAATTTATTGTGTTTTATAGATTTTCAACTCATAAGTTCTAGTTTTGCTCTCTTATTCTCTCTCTCTCTCTCTCTCTCTCTACTTAATATCAGGTTTTTTATATTTTATTATAACAATTTGCATTTTTTTGCAGTTCAAATCATGAGTTTAATAAAATCAAGTATTTAAAGCATTGTGTATTTTTACTCTGTAGATGTTTCATTGTTATAATCATTTGCTTTAAAAATTTATGAGTTGATGTAATATTGAAGTATTATTACAATGATAGTTTTCAAGGTTAAGTTTAAACGTAGTAGTAGTAAACAAACTAGGAAACACATTTTGCTCTAGTATAAAATATTGTAATAGAAATACAATCGGTTTAAAATAAAAAATTTATTTATATTGTATTAAACTAAAACATCAGGAAACTATTGCCATAAAATTGCGATGTAATTAGTTGAAACGGTTACATGTAAAATAAAAATATAAAAAGTTTTTGTATAATGAATGTTTAAATAATTAAATCCATAATTAAAAGTTATAGACCAATTAGTATTTCTAAACTAAATATTCAACATTTTATTAGACAACTACGAGTACTACTAGTACATTAAAACTGTTTTATATCAACTGTTGTATATTTACTAAAATTATTATTTAAAAAATTGTTTGAATTAATTAAAACGGAAAAGATTGCATCATTTCAAAAACTGATTGTATAAATATTAAATCAATATTTAGATGGTAATTCAATGATTCTATAGTTGCAAATTAAAATATTCTCATAAATATGTCAAATTTTATTTTGGCAAAAACAAAAAATATGCAAACTTTTTATAAATAATTTATGGAATCTGTTACAATGTAAGAAATTTGACGTTTTTATGTATAATTTAGTTTAGATTTTAATGTTTTAATCTAAATGTTTAAAATATAAATTTAAATGTTGAAGGTCTGTTATAAACAGCATGTATTTGCATTGTAAATATGTCACTGTAAGTAATTCACCTGTAGGATAATTAGTAATAATTTATTTACAGTCATATGTAACTTTGAAATAAATGTATAATATAATATAAATAATTTTACTTTTTTAAAAATTATAATGAAATTGTTTTTTATAAGCATTTTTCTTTTAGTTTTAAGAATTAATTGAAATTTTGTTTAATTGATATTTTAGTTTAATTATATTTTACTTATGAAAAATTACAAAATAACAACCATCTGTATTTTATTTCTGATGTACTATAAACTGATATCTTGTCTCATTATACCCACGTACTTCATATGCAGTGCTGTTTTAACTCCGTGGTTTTAACTTCTTTAATGCTTGCAATTAAATAATTTGTTTTTTAGTTATTATTTTAACAAGTCAAGTAACTTTTTTTAAACGTGTTTATTAATCTTTAACAACATATACATGCTTGTCATAAAGTATTTAATAGTGTCTTCGCGAAAAAAGTAATTTGAAAAATTAGTACGTTAACGTTTGCTATTACTTGTGTCTTAATTAAAATGAAAAATAATATTAGGGTGTCTTTTATATATGTATACATACAACAAAGTCTATCCAACAAGATATATTATGGGTCAAAACCGCTCAACGAGTAACAAAAATAATGCATTACGACATTTTAAATTTCCATCATCTGCAACTATTTCTAAAACTAGTACATTAGACTATACATTTAAGTCTCACAGTGTTGCATTTGAAATATACCATCAAAATAAACATTTATTTAACGCTTCACGAAGGTTGTGTAATTTTTTTTTAAGAAAAAAAAAGAAAATCTTTAAAAAGTAAAGCGTTTTAGAATGCAATCTAAAATTTTGTTTCATCTGTTTGAGATACATATTTGTACAGAAGTTATTCTATCAACTACTGGCATAATTTATTAAGAAGATTTAGTACCACGTAATTTTTGCAAACCTCAATAAACAGGCCTCTTACGTTTCCACTCTGTATTTCCTCTAAGATAGTGATGTGACAGCATTGCAACAAACATATGGTGTATAATCTCAACCACGGTTATAATAACAAATATTGCAAAGAAAATATGTTGCTATAATTGTGAAAAGTTTTCAGGTAAGTGGACCATAGTTTTCAGCGTCAGCAAATCAGAATCGTGTGGATATAATCAGCTAATTCATACGACGAGCACATTGGTTAAGACTGTTTTGACATATGCACTTGTAGCGTTGCACCGGCGCTCAGTTGCGCAGTTGGCGGGCGTGGGTCAATATACAAAAAAGTTTCTTAAATAAGAAATTAATTTAAATACTTTACACATAAAACAAAAATTATTACGTTGGCTTTTAACATATTATTAATTTCTAATATTGATAACTAAATTCAGTGTTGTAACAGATACTTTTTTTCTAGTATCTAGATACAGATACAGATACTTTTCATAAATTGTATCTAGATACAGATAAGATACTTTTTCAAAAAAAGTATCTAGATACAGTTACAGATACTTTAAGAAAGTATCTAGACAGTGTTGTAAATAGATAATTTTTAAATTATATAGATACAGATAAGTTTTTTTTCTTGTACGAATTATCTAGTATTAGATAATAGATAAACTATTTAAACTTTATATAGATAACAGATAATAGATGAAATAATCTAGTTAGTAATAACGATAGATGGAGTTCATTTGAAGAACTACTATGGAATGTGGGAAATTACTGAAGAAAAACATACATATTGTAACTTGAATTTTACAGAACACTGGATTTTTATAAATTTTATTTAAATAATTTAAATCAAAAATTATATATATACAGATACATATAACTTATATATTTTAGATAGTATATAGATACAGATAAATAGATAAAAAATATGAATCTAGATTAATTTATCTATATAAATTTATATAGATAATTTACAACACTGTATCTAGATACATGTCAGATACATTTTTAACAAAATCATGAAATAAAATTTTTAAAAACTGTCTATTTAGTTCATCAAAAAACACAATAACTGTATCCCAGGCAGCACATTACGTCTTATTGACGTCAAAATTACGAAACGTCAGTGTGCTGCCTGGGTATTAAGCAAAACATTACCTTATCAACCTTAATCACATAAAAAAATACAAATTTACAAATAACTATTATTTTGTTTTAAAATTAATAGCATGTCAAATGTCTCGTCATTATATTTCGACGTTGAGTTAATAGTAAACTACTAACACTAAAAAGTTTCTCCACTTCTTTGCTCTATTTGAGCTGATGAAGAAATTCAGTGTTGCCAGTTGACTTTGTTGCGATTCCCTGCATAAATTATAAAAGTTCCACAATGACCACAAGTGTACTCATAGTTCTACAAAGTTGAAATTTGTTTTCTTTTTTTTAAAGTATGAATTTGGTTTGATGGCATAAATGCTAATACGTCACATTTCTCAAGTAATACTTGATTATATAAAATGTAGGTTTATACACGGTTTTCCCCAAAATTCCACAACAGTTTATAATAGCCACAAAATACCCGCTACTACATAAAATCTCTAAATTTGGTAGAATTCCATTAGAATTGGCGACGCTGAAAGAATTTCACTAATAAAACACCGAATACAAAGTCTCCAAATTCAAATTGTCATGTACACGATGAACTGACAAAAAAAAACTACCGCGGTGTTTACTAAAAACTTGTATAATTTACAATTTGAGCAAGAAAAAGTATCTAAGTATCTAAACCACTCAGATACTACGAAAAATGTATCTAGATACAGATACAGTTACATTTTATCCAATGTATCTAGATATGTAACTAGATACTCCAAAAGTATCTAGATACTGTATCTAGATACTTGTATCTAGATACGTCACAACACTGACTAAATTATTAATTTGTAATTATTGCAGATCAGTATATCTGCATTGAAATAAGTTTCAACCAAAACCTAATAAAATTTATAACAACATAAGTCACTTATCTGAACAGCTTGAGCCTTGTGTCTGACCATTAAACATATTTTCATGTAATTAAGATTACATCCAATTATCGTGACTTTCCATCCCAAAAAACTACACAAAACTATTTTGTCGAAGATTTCTCTTGCCTTAATTATGATTCCTGCAGGGAAGTTATGTTTCGCTGACAATCTTTCTTCTTATCACAACACAACCAAATGTTATTACCACATTTTTATATTTATAAATTCGTAGTTGAGCGTCACTATTAAACTACTTAAGTCTACTTGAAACATAAACTAAAAATTTTGCGCTAATTAAAATCCGTACAATTGGGCTTATTAGTTCTGCAAAATGTGAGATCAAGTCTCCCAAAAAAAATAGCAACGTCCTTTCTCTTTCGACGTTTACGAGCTCAAACCCTTTTTATAAAATTCCTTTAATATCGTTTGCTGCGATGCCTTTTACAAATATTCAAAAATGCATTTTAATATTTATATTTAATATATATGATAAAGTACAAGAAAGCTAGTTTGGAACGTTACACACTCAGTTCACATGTAGTTATCAGTGCAAAAATGTATCTGATTATGAATCCTCTAGTGGGCGATTAATTAAAAAGGCTGATGGCTTGATTTTAAATGTAAACAACAATGCGGTAGAAACTTACAACTCATTCTTTTCTAAATTTGTAGGTGATAAAAAATCATTTTTTTCATTTATTCTCTGGACGACATTAAAGTTAACAATGTATATATAAGTAATATATACATTGTTAACCTCTACGTCGTCCAGGACCTAAATTTCGACGTTATTAGGAAATCTACTTAATTATAAATTTACAAATTTTAAAATATTACATTTAAAGAGAAAATTAAAAAAATGAACCGCCAGCTCTGAATAAAATGTTTGCGGCATTGCAGGAAAACGAAAATCTACCTCAATTGAAAAGCACTTCGAGTCTGCTAATTAAAGAAATTAGATTTCAGTGAGTAAACAATTTTTTTATTTATACACCTTTTAATGTGATTGTGGTATTGCGTTATAGATTATCAAAAAGATCACGCAATAGTATTCTTAAAAAAAACGAGACGACGTTTTTTGCGAAAAATTCAAAAGTACAGGGTAGAGGGCAAGAAATTGTATTTTTAGATGAAAGCTGGGTGAACGCTTGTCATACTGTAAGGCAAGTATGGAAAGACACAACAATGGTGACTCCGAGGCAGACTTTCATCGAAGATTAACGACAGAGTTTAAAGACCCTTCCGGCAAGGGAAAATGTCTTATAATACTCCACATGAGATCTGAAGATGGTTTTGTTGAGAATGGTTTGCTATGTTTCGAATTAAAAAAAACCGAATATTATTATGAAAAAATAACTGAAGCAGTTTTCGGAAACTGGTTTTCAGAAATTCTAAGCCGCTTGGCTGAAAATTCTGTGATTGGGATGGATAATGCTTCTTATTATAGCAAAAAAACTAGAGAAGATTCCAAATTAAGAAACGAAAAAAGCAAACATACAAGATTGGTTTGAAAACAAGTCGATTGTTTACCTATTAGATTTGGTAAAGGCTGAGAGAAGCTGCCATCATGCCAAAGTATGTAACTGATAAAATGGTAAAAGAACAGGGTCATACTGTTTCGCGATTGCCTGTGTATCACTGTGAATTAAATCCTATTGAGTTGATACCGAGTAAAATAAAAGGAGAAGTCGCAAGAAACAATACAACCTTTAAAATGAAAGACTTTGCCCATTATTTTAGCAAGCTGTAAGCAATGTATCTACAGTAATTTGAAAAAATGCTATTCGTCATGCACAAAGTGAAGAAGATGGATTGAAGCAAATTGACATTGCAATGGAGATTATAGTGAAACCGTTGATAATTCGTAGGGAGAATGACTGTTCTTCATCTAAATGTTTTTTTTTCTATACAGAATGTTATGTAAACTTCTATAAAATACATGCATAATTTTAGTTCGTCAAATTTGTTAATATGCAAAAATTAAAGGAAGCGCTTGTTTATACCCGTTTTAAATATGGATATATAATATAATTTAAGAGAAAAAATAATGGAAATTTTTACAAATCATGAGACAAAAATGATAAAAACTAAATGATCGACATGTGAGAACCACCTTAATTCTTTTTCTAAGAAAATGTATGGAATATTAACATATTTTTTTTTTGAGGTAAATATATGGAATGTTCTTAGCATTTTGAAATTTTTGCCGAAAAATGCAAAAATGCACTAATTTTACAGAAAATGTACTATGTTCGAAAAACAAAAAAAATGCAAAATGCATTTTGCCGATCTTTCAATTGGATCCATGTATGTACGTTACATGTTTCGGTAAAACTTTTTTAAAACTGCGTATTATGTGTAATTATATGTAACAATGAAAAGCATTAGTTATTTTAAATCGTGTTGTTCATAAAATGAAATAGCATAATTGCCACAAATCAAGCTATTTTTAATGAAATACCAGAACTTGACACAAGTCTATTTGCAGTTTAAAAACACACGAATTAAATTGTTATTATAGATGCTGTAGCAATAACGTTATCAACGAAGTTACTTGTCCAGTCATAACATTATAACAAACACAATCCCAATTAATTCAACCCGTTGTTGCCGGATCTTAGTAATAATCGTGAAATTACTTGCTTTATTGTAGGTTGTAGCATTTTATAGCATATTATTTAAATTTACCGAAAATCGCCTCTACACAAAAACCAAGGTTTTCAATTTTTTTGTTTTCACTAAATGTGTTTATTTTATATCAAAGAGTGCCGTAATCTATGTAAAATGTATGTATAAGCTTCCTGTAAAAACTTATGATAAAATTAATTTTTTTTTTAAAATTTATTGCGGTATTCTTCATTTAAAATTAACCAATCACATTACACCATTTCAATCACGTTTTTCAATTAAACCAGCATTAATAAGGGATAACACAACCGGAAAAGATATAATTACAGCGATAAGTATGCCTGTTGATAAGTAACCATGAAAACGCTCTAAACTCAAAAATGCATGAACGTCAACTATGTCACGTTTTAGCTCGACCATAGATAAGCTCGACTTATTTTGTAACGTCACTAATAATGATTATGACAATAAATAATTTATTAACACTATTTCGTAAAAAAAACAAAGAAGTAAAAAAACCAACTTTTTCTAATATCAATTTTGATAGGTAGTGTGTCCTCTACGAGTTTCAATAACTGGTTCACAAAGTCTTTGCATACTCTCCAATAAATTATTAAACACATCTTTCCTGATTTGGACCCAGATTCGTGGCGATAGATGTCTTAACTCTAGAAGAGTTTTAGGGTGTGGTTCATGTGTATCCAATGTCCCTTAAAGTTGGTTCCAAGCAAACTCTAGGAAATTTAAATTAGGAAATCTTGAAGGTAATGGCAAATGGGGAATACCTTGATTTTCTATAATTTTGAATACCTTGGCAGATCGGTGCGGTGTTGCATTGTCAAAAAAAAAATCAAATTCTTGGACGACAGCGGCATGAAAGTATAAAAACACATAGTTGATGACTTTCTCTATGTAAACCTTACGTGTCATATTCTTATTTAACACCAAGTCCGTGCGTTCATTAATACAAATTTCTCCCTACACTGTATCGTATTCTCTCAAAATACAAGGATTTCAGAGACGTGTGGATGATTTCTGGGCACTAATAGATTGGTCCAAACTCGTACACGTTGATTATAAGAAAATATTCCAAAACGCAAATCGTCGGTGAAGAGTATAGCCTTCCATTGTTTTTGTCAGTTTTGATGTTCTTGCGCTTAAGTTAATCTTGTACGTTTGTTCTCTGCTGTGAGTAGAATTCTTCTTAACAGACGTTTTGACTTCTAATTCACCTCAGAAAGCATCCGACGTACAGTTGCTACTGAAATCGCAACTCACTTTTAGCTGCCAAGGTTTAGCGGTCTTGGACGAGCGTAGTAATTTTTGATCTACCAGTACTATGCCGCACAGTTCCCGTGTTGGTGTAACGTCTAACTAACCAAGAAATCACACTTTGCAAAATACCAAGACGTTCACCTGCATCTACCGGTCTAGCCCCGGCCGGAATCTTACCTATAGCCCTATTGGTGTCTCCTGAACTTAACTTTCTTGTGACTGACATACAGTCAACACTTGTCAATTCAGACGTTTTAAAATAGAACAGATTCAGTGTTCAGATAACGGATACAGTGAACGTAGATAACGTTTTATGAATCCAAATACAAATTAGAGATTATGTTATTTCTATTTTATCTCAACTTTGACTATAGATTCAAATTGCAACTAAATATTTTATTTGAATACTTGTAATATACCTAATTTTTGACGATCAACTTATGATCCTATATAAAAAAAAAAGTTTTTGTATGTCAAATCTGCAAAAACCTATGGCAAAAAAATAAACTCACTGAACGATAATTTCAAAAATTTACAGAATCACACGAAGAACGTAGTTTAGTTTAGCTAATATCAAAAATTGAGATCAAAGTTTGTAAGACTTAAGAGATATTAATTTTTTGCTGCAGTCCTACAATTGTCGTATTTTTTTTATTACAAAAATTTTCTGAAACGGTTTAATAGATTAAAAAATGTGTATACAAATGTAATTAAAAATTTTACTAAGAATAAAAAGTAAAATAAAATATATACCCTAAGTTTAAAAAAAATGTGTATGTCATTATTACATAAAAACGAAGCATCTTGTATATCAAAAAGTAAATTTAGTAAATAGAAAACAAACAATACAACAACGTTTGTATAAATTTTTTTACCACATTTAATAAATAATCTTGCGTTTACTTTTTCAGAACGTTGAATTACCCGGTAGATGTTTCCAGTCAATAACAAAAGACAAACAAATTACTAAGGTGCACAGTTTTCAAGTAGCTGAAGGCTGAATTATAGATTCGACTTATTTTATTATTTATTATATTTTATTATTATAATATTATTATCAATAATAACTTTAAAATAAACTAAAAATAGCCGATGGCTTAATGTAATTAATAACGCATAACAAAATTAATAACACTTAAGGCTTAGTAAACACAAAAAAGATAATACAGATTAGATGTTGAAGCGTAGGGCAACTAATCCACATCGATAACAATACTTAACAGGTATTCGCAGCTGTTTGAAGTTTGAATCGAGTGGTCCCTGAGGTCATCAACTTTACATTAATTATACCGGCTGAATTGGTTTATTAGGTGTGCGACACCATTCGAGGGAAATACTACTTTCACCTTTAGCGGGTAGACAAAAAGAACCTCGAGTTTCTGCACATTTTGCTATAACGAAATTTAAAATTAGCACAAGCAAAATGGCGTTTGGTAGCAATTTACATGTAAGAGACAACGTAGAAAGAAAATCGATTTAACTCCTTCCGTGCAAATGAAGAATCTTCATTTGATTCAAATCGCTACAAGCGTAATCATAACGACGATGCTATTTTAAATAAAAAGAAATTACTCATAAATAAACGGATAAGGTTCGTACTAAAACCAATCTACTCACAGCAAAGTCAGAGTATGCAACAATGTAACCCCACAGTAGTTCTTTAGTTACGCCGAAATATCCAATCAGAGGCGCTGACCAACAGTGACATTTCAAAAATTTTATTAACATACGAAAACGTAAAATGTTATTAGTTATTACTAACGACACGTAACACAGGTTTGGTTTTTTTATGTAAAGTTTATTTCAAAAGATGGCAAATTTTTTTATCGAAGAAAAGGGCAACAGAAACATTAGTTAGCGTGTTTTCCACTTCTTCAGGCCACTACGTTTATTATAGAAGATACATAACTAATAATATAGGTAAATCCTTTGGTAAGTCGGAGAAACAAAAAAAACCACTACATGTGTTTCTTTAAGGCGATATTTTGTGGATCTCGAGTGTCCACTTCATCAGGTCAATTAAATTTATTAAAAGAAAAACAACATAAGAGAAAAGTTAGTGACAATCAGGTAGAAATATTAAACTATCGTAACTTTTTTAACAAACAGTACTTAATAATATCCTGTTTAAAATAATCTCAATTATTTATGGTTGTTTATCGTATTTAGACTATGTTGTTACGCTTCATACATTTCTAAGAATTTTAACCAAATTAAAATAAACAAAACGAGAAATTTGTATTAAGTAATTGAAACATCAAGTAAAAAACACATAAAATTACTAATTAAAGAATTAATGTCAAAATGTCACAAATATTTACCAAACGGTGAACAGATACTTATTATTGCTTTTACTTAATTTTAGTAAATACTAAATCTTATAAACAATAGTATATTAAAACACAAGTTACAGAATGAATGAATGAATGAATGAACGCGCTTCAATCACGAGTCGAGGTCGAGTGATAGAACCGTATTTTATGACGTGTGCCTTATACTATTTTCTCTATTTTGATACAATATTTAATATTTTTCGTACAATTTTAATTTTTAAACAAAATTGGGAAACTTTTATATTTTATTGAATTGGCAACACTTACACTCTGACATATTGAAATTTATGTGTTAACCTAAAATCTAATACAAAATGATATCGTTATACCTTTATAAGTAAATAACTTTGAATTAGTAGGACATTTTTATTTTATCTTGGCATCAAAATTTGAATTTCAATTGTTAAGGTACCAATAACTTTGATTTCTTTTTCATGTAACGTCACCTTACGATGCAGAGATACCAAATTTCAAAAAACTAACATTACTAAAATTCGTGTAAGAATTTGCTTATTCTTACACGGATTTTAGTGTAAGAATCTCTAATTCTCATGTCGAAATAGAGAAAATAAATTAAGTACAATTTTTCGTCTGCAAAATTTGTCGGTAAATAGGTCTTTATTTATTATTTTGTAAGAAATTATTTTTACTAGTACCGGTTATGTCTACATTAATAAGTTTCCGCAACAGGTTGTAACAATAACTCTTTATTTCCATAACACGCGACGGTCGATCACTAAGAAACTCACAACACGAGTTTCAGATCGTGGCTTCTTTTGCTTTTGAAATAATCACACAGAAGAACGAGTTCAGTCTGTTATGCATCTAATTAATGTCCCAGTTGTTGGTTTTTTTTTTGTTTTGGATCTTTTAACAAATACTGTAATTGCAACGCAATGCTGTGGAACAAATTAGATAAGCGCTTAGTGACCTGTAATAAATCAAGTATTCCTAAAGACATTGCAGTGAAAGTTTCATACGTCATTTTTAGTATATTAGTTTTGCGATATGTATCTAGTTATGCTCTTTTTAAAGAAATCGCGGATAATTCGATAGAAATAATATTACTTCTGTAAACTTAACATTTATAAACAACTGCATACTGTATGTATATTTTGTATATTTGTAAGTTTTCTAAGTATTTCTGTAGAATTAGATAATTCTTTACAAATTTAAATTTATCAACAATAAAACCACTAAGAATACATATGGTATTACATCATAAAACTTTTAAATTTGTATATGCTTTTCAGACGGTCAACTTTATTGAAATAAATACATTTATTTATTTTCGTTAGATACAAGATCAAATTTTCTAGTGTATTTTAAACGGAAATAGTGTAATTATGATATCTTATTTTCTTTATTGTATTGTAATTTTATTATAACATTTTAAACTTATAAATGAAACTGAGATGTTTTTATTATTAAAAAACAAATGAAATATGATGCTTAAAAGTGTTATTAATTGAGCAAGAAAAAAATATTTTTTCAAACATGAAATAAAAATCTGTGTCAAAGTTGGACAATGAATCTTACCGTTGCTGTCGAATCGAATCCCACGTTTCAATAGAATTTTAATACAAAAATTATTGTTAAAACAGGTTATTAGTTTTAAAATACATAAAATTAAAATTAAGTTGTATACTAAAGCTTAAAATAATAACTAATTTATTAATTATTTAGTTATTTCATCCAACTTTTCATTATAAATTTAACAATGTGCTTCTAGTGAAATGTTCATTGTTTTTAGCTTGTCATGCTCATAAGGCATAATAATGTGACATTAAATTGCCCACTAAGAAGGCGTGGAAATGTTGTGACCAAACTTAGCAGGAAGGTTTAGCTAGAAGCAGTAAATGATAAAGATTTTATTTATTCGGATCAAGTGGTAATAGCATATCTGATGTTTTTTTTGTTTTCACTACTTCATTATCGTGTGTATTTTGTGCGAGTCTTGGTCTTCTTCTTCTCTCAGCATTTATCTTATTAGGTTTGTTGTTTCTAAAAATCTCTATTTTCCCAGTGTCTATTATTCAAAATTTTTTTGTCATTATTAATTTTATATAGCTTTCCCATACTATGGCTGGCTTTCGTCTTCTTTTTCTACCAAAAGGAGTCCAATTGGTAACTTTCTTTGGCCAGAATTCATTTTCTAATGTTTTGGTAATGGATTGTTTTATTTCCACCCTTCTCCATTTCTCTTTCGTTGTTATTTTGTCTTGTCGGGTATCCCTCTAAGCATCTCCTCATAAAAACGAATCCTACTGTTCGTTTTTTATCTTTAATGGTTTTTGTTTGTGGTCCCATTTCTGCATCAAAAGGCACTATGTTTTTAACAATAATCTGAAACATATGTAATTTTGCTTTTTGACTTATATTTTCATTCCATAGAATTTCATGTAGCGATGTCGTCGCTATTTTACCAATTAGAATTCTAGACAAAACGCCGCTCTTACATGTACACGTGGAACTAATATTGTTATCTATGTTTAAAGTTTTTTTTGGTTACCTATATATAAATTATTTGCGTCACTGCCAGACCTATTTTTGCTAAACCCACTTAGTTCCTCGTTAAAGTGTATGCTTTATTTTTCTATTTTATTTATTTATTATACTAGAAAACAGCCTAGATATTGATGGAATTACGCTTATGCCTCTATAGTTTATGTTCATTTTTATATATTTAGCTAATGTACGATTTATTCCATTCTTGTTTGTTTTCCTGTGGTTCTTCTGTTTAACTTGTTTTGAGAGTGTGACAGTGAACGCGTGAAAATTAATGTTAATTAAACGCATTCAATAGAAGCTAAATTATTGACTTATGTAAAAGTGTGTTTTCGTATAAGCAAATCGTCTTAACGGGAACTAATCCATTATTATGCGGTGTTGTCAACCATAGACTAACAAAGGTCAGAATTGTCGCAGGACCGTCATCTTGACTTATGGCAATAAGAGAACAATTTTCTAGTACCAGATCAATGTTTACGTAATGAAAGTCTCTCTGTAACGCTTAGAACATCTTTGTGCTATCATTGACGGCTCAACACCGACGTCAACGTTTGGAGTGGTGTAGGTTGCTTCTACTGGAAGACATAAAGTAGTCTTCAGTGATGAATCTCGATTAAGTTTGGGGATTGCGATATAAATGTCCGACGAAGACGTGGGGAAGGGCGCAACGTGCAATTTTTTGATGGGCGCTATGTGCACCACACTGGATATTAATAATCGGCAATCTTGATGCAGTTTTATATACCAAATAAATATATATATATATATATAATGTCATCATAAAATAAGGGATATATTTCAACTTATATATATAACAATATATTTTTGACAAATCAGATAATTAACATAAAGTAAATGGAATCTAGTTGTTTAGATAATGAAATTTTACCACCGAGTTGGCAACCTTGGAAAGCTACGCTTTCCTCTGGACGAGTAATCTGTATACTTTCGGAATGTGTTTGTTTGTCTTAAATATGTAGAAAAAGAAGCACATTTGTTTATGTTTACGGTACGCACTACTTGTCAATTTATGTTGACATACTTATAACCTCAAATTTTAGAATTAGTTCTAGCAGCATTATTTGAAGTACGTAGATATAATTAATTGATTCAAACGTTAAACATCAAATATAAATACTATGTATCTTTAGCTTATAGTAGGAATATGTAAAAGTAAACAAACGAAAGGGTCGTGTGACAAGTAGTGCGTACCGTTTGTTTCAACTTGTGATTACTCGTCCATATGGTAGCATAGCTTTCCGTTGTTGTCAGGTCGAAAGATTTTACTGTATCTATGAAAAACAATAAAATTGTCGTGACAACTATTAATACAACTGTCAACGAATTTAAATTTGCGCAAATGTAAATTGTAACAGTTTGAACGTGGATCCACAAACAGAAATTGGTTTAGTGCAAGTTATGCTTGCGATAAAAATTACTTAGTTGGATTACGAAGATTTCGTACGAAAATGACTTTAAGAGCAGATTGTGTCTAATAAAGGCGTGTTGTAATTTAAAGGACCGAATCTGTAGGTGATCTTCCGAGATCAGGAAGATCAAGGAGTAGTGATGTCCAAGTTGCAAAAGTTCTTCAGAAAAATTAAAACGCAGCCAAAACTAATCCGCTAGCAATTTGTAGTGTGAGTGCAAAATCAAAACTATTATAAATGCCATACACTACGATTTGGAAAATTTTACGGAAAAACCTAGTATGTATCTGATTATTAGCGACTTTCGGCTTAAACCGCGTCGTAGTTAAACACCCAGACTTAGGCTTGGTTCTAGTCTCTTCTTGAGAGCCTAAACAAAAAGTAGAACTTGGCATTTGCCGTATTGTCGTTCGTGAACCCAAACAAACTGACGTTTTGCAAGACATTGCAGCTTGCATCTTCAGAGTGGTAAATGACACTAAAAGAAAAAGTGTAAATGACCATATTTATACCAATAGCGATTGGCATCATTAACGGACCTTATCTTTCCGTTACCGCTTGACTGACTGCGTTATTACTTGGAGTAATTGTTTGTGTGCTTTCCAAGAAGGTTGATCTTTGTCTTAGAGGATATAATACTAGTAGCCAAGATTTGCTGAGTCTTAAACCGTCTTCTCATATTACATGGATGTTTTTCTATTTCCACAGCTTCGCGGATTAGTCTGGGAAAGTAGAAAGGAGTTCTAGCCAACACTTTAGTTTGGTCAAAGTTCAGCGTGTGTCCTTGGTTCCACACGTGTTCTGCCACTACTGATTTAGCCGAAAGTCGCTTATAACCATAAACATAACCGCGAAAGCTTAAGATTTTATACTAGTATGTATCTTGAGTTTCAACTGCTGTTTGATTTAAAAGATGCAAATTTTGATCTCAGATACGATTTTTTATTAAAAATATTGACTTAGATGGAAATTGAATCTGAATAGTTTTTTTAAGTTAAAATTATGATTTAAATAAAAGCTAGCCAGCATTTTATGTAACATTAAACTTAATCAAAGAAACATTTAACAAATTTGTTGATAATTACAAAAAACTACCGTATAGAAAATTTCGATAAAAAATCTACATTTTTGTTAATTTCCCAGTATTTGTATGCGGTCAATAATAAGTTGTTGTGTATGTGTTGCTCTCATAGATAATATTAATATTTGTTTGTTAGTGTAGTTACTTAACGACCAAAAAAAGCTTTAGAGCCTGTAACCTTAAAAATAGAAATCTACATAAATCTTTAAATTCAATCGTTGTTTAAGTGTGATACAAAAATTACAAAAAAAATTAAATTCAATGCTTGTTGGTAATATATTTAAGAGTAAGTAGCATTTACAGTAATTATGTCTAACGTAAGATTTTAAAACTATAGTGATGAATACAGTATCAATATCATATTTGTAATATCATTGTCATTCTTTTATACATTTGTCATAAGAAACATAATTTGACCAAGGGCAACACAAAACGTAATGTACCCAACTCTTGTCGACAGTGTTGTAAATTATCTATATAAATTTATATAGATAAATTAATCTAGATTAATATTTTTTATCTATTTATATGTATCTATATACTATCCAAAATATATAAGTTATATGTATCTGTATATATATAATTTTTTATTTAAATAAAATTTATAGAAATCCAGTGTTCCGTAAAATTCAAGTTACAATATGTATGTTTTTCTTCAGTAATTTCCCATATTCCATAGTAGTTCTTCAAATGAACTCCATCTATCGTTATTACTACCTAGATTATTTCATTTATTATATTATATATATATATATATATATATATATATTATAGTTTATCTATTATCTAATACTAGATAATTCTTGCAAGAAAAAAAATTTATCTATATAAATTAAAAATTATCTATTTACAACACTGCTTGTCGAAAGTATCACTCTCATGCAGCATTATGCTATTAATCACTTTTGATTCTTTTAACGTAATAGTTATTTAACCAACAACGTTGGTAATGACGGCAATTAATAATATTTACATCATGGAAAATAATAATATAATCTGGTATGTACCACACAAAGCTGACGAGAGACTCATAATCGAATGTCGATAATATAGATGTGTGATGGTATCAACAATAAAATAACAACATGCAAGAAGGTCAAAGTAAAAGTAGATAATATCACAACAGATAATATGCAAATCAAACGCGTGGTGAGACAAGGGTATATACTATCCCTAATGATATTTAATGCGTACTCAGAACTAACATTTTACTGTTAATATTTTATAATAACAATATACGCTACGCAAACAACAGCATACTGATAGTATCAAAAAACCATAGAATATCAATTTTTTAGTTTCAGTTTTCTGAAGAAGTTATGATCGTTGAAACGTCAAATTTAATTAGTTTTGCAAAGTTTGCCTAATTTTAAAACGTAAGAGTCTTTGCACATAGAACAAGCCAAGCGAACTGAAAGCTTTTGAAATGGGGTTGTCGTGGCAAACGCTTAGATTCTTTGGACAGCGATACTTACGAATCAAAAAGTGGTACCTCGCATGAGCGTAAATCAAGAACTTATTCCAACAATTAAATAACATCGGCCAACTACTAACAGGAGGCCCGCGCCTAGCACTTTTGACGCCCTTGTGCAAGTTTAAAATAACTACCCAAATTTGTATTACGTTTATATGTGAGTACAGATTACGGATTAAGTTAGGTATTATCCACTAATGAAAAAAAAATTTTAAAAAGTATTTTTATAAGTTTATTTTCATTTTTATGTTCTACAAGCACAAGCCATAAGCCATACAAGTATTTTTCATTGAGGTACATAACATAATTATAAACTTATAGAAAACAGAAATATATTCTAACAGTATTACAACTCAAAATTTTTGTATTTTAGTTTCAAGTGTATTATCTGATACAAAAGCACAAAAAATAAAAAAAATATTTAAAACATTAAAAATACTCGTTTATATATCACAAGACGAAACTGGTCGACAAATAAAAACAAAACAATATATTATTTTAATAATGCAACATGTCACCTTTTAAACGTTAATATCCAGGTATTAGGTATTGTTATTAATATTTTAGCTAAGTGAATTGAGCTTTCCGTGCTTTAATTTTTGCAAATTGTTTAATTAAATCTTCGGTGCCTAATTTTTTTAGCTGGTCCATTTCTATTGAAATGATAGCAAGATTACTTAGTCTGTTTCGCAGCATGGTCGATCTTAAATAATTTTTTATTATTTAGAGTTTTGAAAAAGATCGTTCTGCGGTAGCAACAGAAACCGACATTGTTAATAAAATACGAAGTATTATGTTCGTATTAAGAAAAGAATCCACTAAATTGTTAATTGTTATATAATTTAAAGTTTCTTCTGGAGACGTAATAACTTTTTCATCAAAATTTTGTAAATATTGCAATTCTTTAACAAGTTCCACGGCAGTTATGTCTCGTTCATTGCGAGTTTTGTCGTTTAATAAATTTTCAACTTTTTGACATAATTCTAATTGTTCGTTTTCAGAATAATTTTTAAATTTATCAATATTCCATAAAAACGCGAAATTATTAGAGTAAGAAGAAAGTAATTGCAGTCTCTCATCCACTGATGTTGCATTAAAAAAACAATCAACTTTGAATTTTAAAGTTTCGTCGTGGATCGGTTCATCGTCACATTCATAATCAAAATATTTGTTTTTATTTTTCGCGGTCTTAGACATCTTTGTTTTTTGAATTTAGGTTCTATGTCTAAGCTAGATGCTATTTGTTTAACATCAATCAATAGAACATTAAAACCTTTATTGGAGCGATAAGCTTTCAAAAAATATTTGAATGATTACAACACTGAGCAACATCAAAGTTCGGTTTTTGAATAATTTTACTAACAATGTTAACTTTATTAAAAATATTATACCACAATATAAGAATGCAAATGAACTTAAAATTTTTTTTTTGGCCAACGATACAGCCAAATTTTTTACGTTATTTTCAAAGTTTCCTTCGTTTATTGCAAACAGAGAATTATAAACCTCCCCAAGTTGATACCTTAACCTTCGGATTATCAAGCAATTCTTGAGGCGCCGATTACCAAGTGGAGTCAGATTCGACCTCAAGTTTTTTTTTCTTATTTTGTAAAGAAAAACTGATAAATTTGTAATGGTAACCTTTATTAATATTTTAAATTAACATTAGATTTCATATAAACTAATAAAAATATAAAAATAAAATGTAAACATAAATTAGTGAGGGCAACAACTATTACATATTATTGTGTTTTTTTTTCTGGCAATGTTGTTTACATACAAAGAGTTTGCACTTTTCACATGTTTCCGAACATTTTTTGTCATTTACTCTTGGACATATCTTACAACGACCTCTTTTTGTGTTGTTCTGTGTCTGCCAAACAATATTTTTTTACGTCGCAAAACAAATAACAATTGAAAAATTTGTTGTATATTATTAAACATTGTTGCTAAAAAAATATTTGGACAGTTGTAAAAAAAACTTAAGAAAAGACAACAAAAACAACACGTCTGAAGTCAAAAAAGACCCCAATGGTAATCAGAAGGTTAAAGGAGTTATTGCATCTATTCTACTAGGCCATCGAGTATCCGATAAAGGTTTTAAAGTTAAATTTGTTACATTAGATAAATTAGATTTCAGAATTTACCAGCGTTTAGTAGATGCTGAAAAAAATACAAACAGTTCTTGAACTAAAGAAAAAAAACTGATGCTCAAAGTATTCGATTTTGCGGCATCATTGACGACTAAATTTAGGGTATGATTGCAACAAGGAACAAAAAAAGCTTGCGGATTTGCCGCATTGTTGTAACTCTGACCCTGCAAATCCTTGATATTTAAGCCTTCTTTCTCTAACGCCGACAATACTTATTTGTATCACTAGTCCAGAAAGTGCTATTTTGCGAGTATGAGCATATTTGTAAGCCGAGGTGAAGCCGAGGCCTACAAAAAGCGAATACTTGCAAAATTCTTTTAGGACGTGTGATACACAACATTTTTTGTGCTGACATTTATAGTATAAATTAATTAAAAGCAGTTATTTATGTATTAATTTTTAATAACATTTAATAACAAATGTTGATACAAATGAAACCTGTAATGACGGAATACAATTGTTTTTGAAATTAATTTGACAGCTACATAATATTATTACAATTTCATTTATATGGCAATAAAACCATTGTTGTTTTTAGCAATTGTAAGATATAAGCAAATTTGTTATATTTGTTTAAAAAAAATTTGTTAGTGCTACTCTAAACCATAACACAGATAATGGTATATGTTAATAAATCTGACAAATTATAGATGACGTTTAATTAATTAATGATTACTAGTGCTAACTTTTAGTTATAAAATTCTACTACACTTTACCGGCCTAGGCCGGAAAAGTAAAATTTCCGGCCGATTATGATGCCTTTAAAATACGTCAAAACGGACGGAAGCACAAAAAAGAAATTTTGTCAAGCCTACACCCGAAACATCATGTACAGGACAAAATAATAAAAAATGTTCTTCTATACTAATTCCCGTGCTCTTTAAATTAACAAATCTTATACAAACTAAAATTTGTTTTTGTTGACTAAAGTTAGGAGTGCAGTCTAATAATATGGAAAAATATTTTACCTTTTTAGTTAGTTCTAAAATTTTGTATTTGATATTTTCACCGATCAAGTTGATTACTTCATTTTGTATTTCATCCCTGAGATAGTTTTTGTGATCTTTTATTTGAGAGCGTTTTGTATGTTTTGACATAATCGGGTCGAATTTTGAAATCATTTCTATGCATTTTAAAAAATTACCATTGCTTTTCTCTGATAACTTATTACTACTTTCACGAAAAGCAAAATTGACCTAAAAACTGAATTACGTAGAAAATTCTTTTTATAACAGCTTGCCAGTATTTAGTTTCTCTGTTTATTACATTTTGAATTTCAGAATCAATTATTTCATTTTTATTAAAACGGTTAGAAAAATCTGGCAATTTTAGAACATTTTTGATATGTAACTTGCTCTTTTCATTAATGTTTAAATGTTCACTTAAATCTTGCCAGTGATTGTAACCAGATTTATCACTAAGGGGATCAGATTTCAAATCGCTGTCATAAAATTTTGCAACAGAAGCAGTAAAGTGAAATTTTTGTTTCGGAATACAACAACCAAAAACGCTCAATTTTTTTTTTGTTCTGTAGAATTTTAAAAAAGTAACTATTGGAAAACTTACTTCTTGAATATTATTAGGACGTAATTTCTTTGGCCATAGTGCAGCATCTTTCGCAAGTTGACTTATATTTTCCGTTCTGGAACTTGAAGATGTTGATGGATCGCTTTCTAGAAGATCAGTTTCTTGTCTGCTGCTGATACTTGTTTCAAGTACAGGTTCAGAATATTGGGATTCAGCTGTATTATTCTTGTTATTAATATTTGGCAAAGTAGACCAGGGTTTTGAAAAAAAATGCGTAATTTTGACATGGTTTTGCAGTTCTTCCTTTTTTTTTATTCAGCAAATTTTGGTATCCAGACAATTTCTTCTTTTTTTCTGACATCTTGTATACTGTAAAGAAATTAATACCTAAGTAAACAAATTGACAAATTATTCATGAAAAATGGAAATGTTTCGACATCTCAAACTCAAAAATATTTTCTCAACATTACTTATTTCAAGTTATTTCAAAATTTATAAATTTTTATAAATAATAGTATTAGTACTTCTTTATTATTATATTATTCTGTTTGGATTTACTTCAGTGAACAATGATGTTTATATAATCAAATATAAAAGGAATTTTGAGATGCAAGTTTTTGGCTTTTAATGTTTTAATAAATCAAAAACAAAAAATAAATTTTAGATGAACTTAGCTTAATTTACAACACGAACACATCACTATAAAGTTTGTAAAACTATAAAAAACTAAAGTTTTAAAAGCAGATATCTTTACCCCATGCACTTTTTTATTTCGTTAAGGTAATTATCGATCGGGCATCAGGCAACAAATGAAATCGTGAAACTTTTGTACATTGCAAGCTAAGACAGGAAAAAAACGCTTGTTTGCTCGTTGGCTCGTTGCAAGCCAAATTTCAAGCTCAAACATAAATAAAATCAGATTTGTTTGAGTTCACACAATTCATGTTATCATGTTACGTATTCGATCGAATAAATGCTATTATTGCGTACTCTCTTTACTTTACTTTACTCCTATGTACGGCGCGGGACTGACTACTAAATGGCGAAAAATGCTAACTAGGTAGCTCAATTAATAATGTAAAGAAAGATAGAAGACAAAAGAAGTAGAGGACGTCTTGGCTTAAGAATATAAGACAGTAGACAAGAATGAAATTTCAACAAATATTTAGAGTTGCAGAAGATCGAGATAGCTTTGCTAATGCAGGTAATCATTGTTTGTTCATGTATACACAATTAATTACTTAGTATTTATTCCGTTTTTATACAATGACAACGTCTAACAAAACGTACGAAAGGCATATATAATTACTGATCGTAGTGTTATTGACAATTCATAAGCATTTGCTTCTTATCAAATATGAAGCAATTAAAATATAAAATAAAGACGTTTTAACGCTAATAATATTAAATAGAAAAAAATTAAATTTACAGTATTCAGTGTTAAATAGGTAGTTGAAGTAATAACAACAAATAAATTTTAAGCAAGTTCAGAAACAATAATAAAACTTATCTTATGGGAGTGGTACTTTTAATTTTCCTGTATCTGCAACAAATATGTTAACTACCATTATAAATTACTTCGGTGTTAACATTTATTACATTTTGATGTTAGTGGAATTGATACGCGTTTAAGAAGATCTTGTACTAATATTAAAAAACGTCTACAAAAGAAATGACACTTTTATAAGTAATCTTTTAATAATCAATAAAGCAACACGTGTAAATATACGGGTTGATATTTAATAAATTGTTGAAATTATTACAGTTGTCAATTGACGCGTTCAGTGTGGTCGTAAACATTAAAGATTGTTTTCGTTTAAACTTTAATTTGTAAAAAAATGAATAATAACGTACACGCTTTGTAGGTATGTGTAAATATCTTGTTCGCCTTTGGGTGTATACACTATCGAACAAGCGGTGTCTGAACTTCTTTACGCAACCGATGCGTTAACAGAATTTTACAAATTTTTGTCTAGATTGCTTAACAAGTAATTTTTCTTTTTTTTTTTTATTAATTGTCTCAATTTGAAGTATTTTTATTGGTTGCTTAACACGATGTTCGAAAAAAAGAAAGTACCATTTATGAATGTGTGTGTTTAAAAATAATCGTTTACGTTTAAATCATTGTTTGAAATACGTCTAATTTGAGTCGCATATTTAATGTTAATCAAAGTATTTTATGTAATGTTTAATTCACTTTTTTAATAGACGCTTTTTTTAAATTTTATGTGTTTTTATACTCAATACTATTTTTGTTTAACATTATTTTGTCATTATGTTTTACACGTTGTAAACAATACATGTAATTATATTTTTTATGCAATATTAAAAGCAAACAATAAAATGCATCTTAACCAATATTTTAAATAAATTAAAAACGTTAATATGTGTAACAGTTAATTTGACATAATTGTTAACTTCGAATAAATTGCAATACTGTTATATAAATATGAATGAGCCTAAAGAAAAAAATTATTGGAGTGGTTTCAATAGATTTATAATTATCGATCAAATAGTGTTATTTTGAAAACTGCTTTTCACCTAGAAATTTTGCATTTAAAGGTAGATTTTAATAAAATAATAATAAAATTTTAATGAAACCTTTGTTTTTTACGTTTCTGCAAAATAAATATGTGAAATAAAAATTAGTAAAAATTATTTATGTATATGTAAGGTAACGTATCAGAATCATGATAGAAATTTGTATCAACAGCTTATATTTGTTTATTTATTTTTTATTCTATTTTTATTGACTATTTTTTTGGTTATAAATGTTATGCACAAAGGTTGTCGTTCTTTGTGTATATAAATTTAAATGATAAAACGTTTGTCAAAGTATATTTGGACGAAATTGTTTACTTCATTATATTAAAGAAAACACATAAAAGTATTTTTAGCTTACATTATTGAGGTATAATGTAGCGGATAATTTTAAAATGCAATAAAAACTGACACATGAATAAATCGTATAGATGAAGACATAAAAGTAACATTTTTGTAAAATAAATACAATCAGTTCACATTGAAATAATATATTCTTTTCTTTAAAGTATTATTTGTGTTATAATTTTGTTAATCATAATTAACTTAAAAAAAATTATAAATGCGTCTGCAGGTTTTTGTACATATCTTTAAAAAATCGTTACTATTGTTTTAATTTGTCAGTTTCTACACTCAGAAAAATTACATTTAACTGATACTAGAAAAATCTTAATAAATACTACATGTACTAGTAATACGATATAGGCGCCAGTAGCTACACTTACTATTAATTACAACTACAAAATATTGCTTATGTAGCGTACAGCAAATTAGTGAGAGATGTTTTAAATACAACTACTTGTAGTTGTTTACGCGTACTACAACGTGTTTGTTATTAATACGACTACAAGTTTTGTGTTATATAGACTTTGCCACTTGTATTGGTACTATCTCTTGGTTGTTACTATATAAAACCATGTAGTGATAATTGGCGTATCACATGTGGATATAAAATGAGGTTTCTAATACATAATACTAACTTACGTTCAACTTAAATTTTCTTTATAAATAAAAAAAAATTATTGAAATCATTTTATTTATTTACATTTAACAATACATATAATTTTAATGGCAAAAAAAATTAAAAAATGGTTTTTTACATTATAAATTGTGTTCATATTTTAAATATCTAAAAATGTAACTACATATTTAGTTCTGTAACTAAAGACGAAAGTTTCCATTATGAAACCTCTTGAAGAAAAGACAGATGGTTGTAAAAACACCATACTACACAGATAATTCAAAACTACTTAAATAATAATGCGATAATACGTTTATTACCAATTCCTTCCAGTGTCGGATTATTTTTCTTGGTATTCCTAATTTGGAAGAAGTTGATTAAAATCCTCTTCTTGGCAAATTTTAAAAGCTTCGATGTGTGCAATTTTCTATAAAAAAAGAAACACAGTGAATTTTCATTGTAGAAAAAAAGATGTTTTTTTAAAGCATTATAGGTATGCATTTTTAGATTACACATTAACACGATCGTTAGGTACATAGAAATACTGTTTTCATCCATCATTCCTTTAATGATTAGATGAATAAGATCCACTTAATTAAAAAGGCCAATTTCGGGTTGGATTCGGGAGTAGAAGTAGTAGAAACATTTCTACTCCCGAATCCAACTTGAAATTGGCCTTTTTACCCTAGATTCACAAGGTTACAGATCAAATAGGGAAACTCCTTCGTAAGAATAGTGTTAAACCCATATTCAACTCGACAGGCAAAATCTCTCAGATTCTTCCTTCTCCCAAAGACAAATTTCCTACACTTTCATCTCAAGGTGTATACCAAATTCCCTGTTCTTGTGGTTTAGTCTACATTGGTGAAACCGGTCGTTCCGTCATTACTCGCATTTCAGAACATGATCGTTGTATAAGAAAAAGGTATACTTCCAAGTCTGCGGTTGCTGAACATCATTTTACTACAGGTCACAAGATAGATTTTGATAATGTTTCGTTGATTGCCAAATCTCCATTCTTTTTCAACAGGAAATTCCGAGAAAGCATAGAAATCATCAAACACCCCAATAACTTCAATCGCGATCATGGTTTCGAACCGTAACCCAATCAGAGTCGAGCTCAACCATCCGTGACGATCCTTTTCCTTTAAATACGGAGACTATTTCTTCTTAAGTCACTTCTACGGAGTTTAGAATCTGGCTTGGTTCACAAGTTGATTACCTAACTCGGTAGTGGTTCTTTGTTAGATTTTCGTTTGCTTTTTCAGGTTATCGTTTTCTTTCTTACCTTTTCATAGCTTCCGGCCGTGGAAGCCTTCGCTATTACAAGATATAATAAAGCTTACGAAGGTTTGCGTCATTTACGTCGATTAATTGATATGAAATAACTACTACATGCTATTTACATTTAATAGTACGTACTTGTATTGTATGTTACATGTGCTGTACTAATATGTAGTTGCAAATGACTACAAATACCTAGCCTTTTTGTTTAATACCCCCTTTTTAAAAAATAACAAAGTGATTTTACGAGTTAGTAGTAGTGCTTAATAATTTTGTACATGTAAATAGGTAAATATACAAGAAATAACAAATACTGCAGTTAGAGATTTGTTATGCAGTTTTATGCCAACAACTATGTAGCTTTATGTAGATGGTACTGCAGTTCTCTCAGTGTACTTTAAATAAATATGAGGATTGATTGTCTTGTTATATAATTACTTTAAAAAAAAAAGTAAATGAAACATCTGCAAAGTGTTCTACTAAACAATAAATACCACAGAAGGGGAAATTCTCAACGCGATCCGAAGACAACCGACGGAGAGACCAGAACAACATCATTTCTCACATATATTTAAGAATGCACCAAGAAAATAAAAAAACTGCTCAAGAGAAAAGTGAAGGTTATTTTCAGTGCTAAAAAAATGTCAACTCTGTTTCCGAAAGCCAAAGAACCCAAAAAAAATTTCAAGATTTCGTCTATAGTATTCTCTGCTTCTATGGAAAGTTATATATAGAACGGACCGGAAGAAAGATCGACACCAGGCTGAACGAATATATTGCAGACACGACAAAGGATAGCATGAGATCGGGGGTAGCGGAAAAATCCCCGACCACAGGGTTAGCAGGCAACTTTGACGGAACCAACATAATTGTCGTGACTTTTGGCAAAACATTTGTAGGAAATCGATAATAATTTAGAAGAGTGATACCAATTTTAATGGGAACAACGGAAAAGAGCTTTCTTCCACCTGACAGCAGTAAATAGAAACAAGCAATTAGTATAAACACTTGAACCCAAGAGTAAGCAAAATAGTTTCAGAAATCTTCTAAAAAAGATCACGAGATATTGACCAAAACGTCGAGAAGCAAAATTTATCAACGACGCGGTAATCAGACCAAAAACATATTCAACATATAATATGATGTGTACATCTTATTAGTAAGGTTTACCCAGAAAGTACAAACTTACTTTATGCAATCATTGACTTCCCGGTATAGGGTAAACTGTGTCATGTGCTTAGCTGACCAAAATATTTGACTTTTCATCGCTAATGTAGTACAATATTTTGACAGATAATTGAAATGTTATTTTTTATGTCAATGAACATGGAAAGTACATTTTTTGAATCAAAAAAGTTGAGAATGTAATACTTCACAATAACGTGAAATAACGTAAATGTAACTATATATTATACTAACAGTATACAACTCTGAAACATATTTAGTTAATTACACCATTGTATTGGTCTACTTTTACTGCATTGTTTTAGTATAAATTTAACTGCAAAATGCTTCAAACCAAATAGAAATATTGAATAAAAAATTACAGTAAGATGCAAGGTGTAACATGTGCTTGGGTAGTTTAGATGCAAAGTACCACATATCCTTAACAACCTATAGAAATACATGATCACAGCATGGGATTATACATGATCACAGCATGGGATTATTTTAAAAACATTGCAGACACAAACATTAGTTTTGTTTCTGTTTAGTTGTGAGTTTTAATTTAAAATGGATAATGGAAGTGAGTAAAACAATAGTAGAAGACGAAGAAAACCGTTCTAGAAAAAGACGTCGCAATCCTGAGGGATCGAAACGAACTAAAGCAAAATTTTTAAGGTAAGAGTTACAAGTAAAAAACCGTTTATGCATCAAATTTACAAGTGAATAAGACAATTACACAAAGTACAGTGGCATATATTTTTAAAGCTTTTTAGATGGTATTTTAGTAGAAAAAATAAACGGATAGAAATAGAGTAAAATAAAAACCATCTTGGAATAATAGAAAAGTAAGGAATTGCGAAAGGATTTGTGTAAAGATTAATCTATAAATTAAGTACTACGAACAATCTTTAAAAATAAAAATTACACATAAAAGAGATAGCTTGAAAATATTGAAAAGTAACATTGCAAAGTTATATATAACAAAATTTAACACTAAAGAGTAAAGATGAATACCAGTGTAGAACAGAAACGAATGTAAGGTAAAAAGAACAAAAGTAAAATATAGACAAATACATTGAAATCCTAGAACAAATACATACTAAAGATATAATACGATTGGATAAGTCAGCAAGAACAACATTAGGTAATTGTGATAATAATATAATAAAAATTATATTTAGAAGAAATAACTTGCAAATAAGAGAGTATAATTAAAGATTGCAAGAACACAAAACTAAAATGCAAACAAAGACGAGGAAACAATAAAATCATGGTGAAAATAAAAGAATCATGAGTGAAACACTAATAATTAATTTTTGTATTTAAAATAACTTAATAATAATTATTAGTTCATTACTGTGCAAAATGATAAGAGAAATATCAAACCGAGAAGATTTTATTTTAAGCTGCTATACTCTACCTCAAGATTACCACAAGATGATAAAAATCATTAATTATTATTAACACAATACACGAAATCAACAATCCCATATGATAAAATGACTTATAGTTCATTTTAAAATTTATAATAGCGCAACAGATATTTGGTAAAATATATATTTAATAAGTAAACGTAATTTTTTCTGGTACTAATGCACAGAAATTAAATTAAAACGGTAAGCTACTATAAATGAAAAAAAAATTAAAGATATCCTGTGGATAAAGTTTTACAGCATCGTTAAATCAAACATAATAGAATGTGTAGGATGTGTTAATGATAACTTAAGAATTATAATGTAGTCATCGTATTGCTTCGATTAGCTATAAAAGTTGAAAAGACAAAATAATGACACCACATAGGATCTTACGTGTATTTATAAAGTAATTATACACTCTCTTAGGAGTAATCGTCTCTATAAAGTGCAATGCACTGACTAGTCTCTAACGTCTAATTTGATCCTGATTTAATTAAGTACCCACTTAAGCTACTCCCACTATTTTCTTTAAGTCGTCCTTTGCAGTCATCTGCGAAAAATGTTACTCCACTAATAAAAAACTTAGGTGCGTTCTAAATGTATTGCATAATGAAGTTGAATTAATGTTTTAGATTTAGGATTGGACATGGTTTAGATGAAAAGAAATCGGAAACTAGTAGTAATAACTTACAGTGTTTACAAGAACATCCTAAGTGTTATACCTACCGCCGCGCCGCGTGCTTAAATCAGTCACGTCATTTTACTGTTCTATTACCTCATCCTATCTTTTATCTAGCATCTTCTCTATTCAATGTGCCACTTTTTAATTTATGAAATTCAAAATGTCGTTACCTGTTGTGTCTTTCATCTCAGATGGTGTCACGTACAGTTTATTAAAATATATATTTATATTGTGAAACCAATGTCGACTTTACGAAATTTAAATCTGGTAATAAATAATTACACTGTTATAATCATTATTTAAATTCTACAATAAATTACATAGTTCGCGTTATCATAGTTTCGTCGATGAAATCTTAATGAATACGTTAAAAGTAGACTCGTTTGTCTTTGTAAAAGTGACAGTATTATTATAGTATATTATGAATGGAAAAACATTTTCACAAGTGTAAGATGAAAATAAAAGTTTCATAAATACTTCATTTTAACAGTTGCATTTAAAAGTAATTTAGTCAAAAATTACCAACTGCGCTTAAATATTTTCGATTACAAAGCAAACAATTTATTTAAGATAATCTTCTAAACATTTTAGAAATGCGTGATCTCACGTAGCATTTGATACGACTTAATAAATACGATTATCGTTTCTAATTTCTATTTTATTTATTTTTTTTTAAATCCTATTTTGTTTTATACCGCGACACCAAACGAGTAATAAAAGTTTCTGTTCAGCTTCAGTAACGCTACAGTTATTAACCAAATTCCCATTTATTTTTGTTGTTACTTGAGAATCTAGTAGTTTAGAGGCATTTCATTATGTCGTGAATTGCGACCTTGAGTTGAAAATCGAAATTATTAAAGTAAAAATCGAATATTTGACAATTCTAAGCGAATCTCAAAAACGTAAGTCCATTTAAAAGACAAGCACGACCATCAAAAAAATTAAATATTTAAAAATAATCAGATATTTATATATTAAATAAAAATAAGTATTAATGAAAACTTGTTAATTATAAATACAACGACAAAAGCAATGATAGGAAAAATGTTCCGCCGAATGTTTGTAAGACGGATGATAGCAACAGATTGACATAAACTGATTACAACGCCATAGTTCACGAGATCTTGAAAGACTTCTACAATTTTTTTGGCAACTGGAACAGTATATAACGTAACCAGAAAATCACAAAAAACTTACGGTAATTTAGTTATAACAAGTTTGTTATTAGTATTTATTGCTCTGTTAACAACATTTTATTGTCTGTTTTTTTGTTTTATGAACCGAATTGTCACATCTGTTGCTTATTGATTTGCTCTAAACTTGTGTTTTTTTCTGGTTTCTTTTGTTTTTAATTTTTTTTTGTTATGGTATATCCATGGTATATATGAAAATCACTCGGTAATAAATCGGAAATGTACAGCAGGTGTTGTAAAACTCATTTTATACGTCCAAGCAGATCTTGACTTACTTATTGAGTTACGTGGAGTCGAGCATTATCATAGAGAAGATTGATAACATTTCTGCATTTTCCCGGACGTTTATTCTCCATATCTGAATATTGCTCAACTTTAACGTTAAGACAAGAGCAAAAAGTTAAAACCAATATTTTTTTTTGGGATTGATGTTGCTTCCATTACATACACTGACTTTTTGATTCCGGTTTGTACTGGTAACACTAAAACTCATTACAGGCAACAATGTTGTGTAAAAAGACATTGTCCTGTGATTGATAGTGCATCAAATGGTGTAATGATAAGAGCAAGTACGCTGTCGCGGAATTTACTAAGCAGCAATTTTATAATAATCAGTACCATGAGTTACAGAAAGGGCAGTTCCCACACTAATACCCAACCTCTGAAAACGTTTTCTAATTTTGATATACTTATTTGCGCATAGTCTCCAGTTGTTTCACGTTTTTATCTTGCGATTTAAGTGTTCAAATCTTGACCAAAGTATCTTCTATTTCAAAAAAAACTTTTTTTTATTATTGTAACAACACGCAGATTATATTTGAACGAATTTTCTATCAAGCAAACATCAGTGTATATGTTTCCTTTAACAATTTTCGTGTTTTATTTATTTTAAATGTGTATTCTCACAATAATTTTCTTGACATTTTTTTCTACGTGACATCTAGACTTAAGTTAATAAAAAAGTATGTAGTCTTTTGTCGATTCGGCAAACAGACCCTGTTTTGCTGGCGTGATTACAAGTTGGGAAACAATAAAACTGATTTTTGTTAAATAATAATTACCTTTCTTAATATGGCGAGTTTTTTAACTTTTTTATATTTCTTTTTTATTTTTTGTATAATTTTATAATGTGTTAATAAAGTAAGAATTCAAATTTATAATTGCGTTATTTAATGTTTTCAAGCAAAACGCTCGGACAGGTCAATATTACTTTTTAATTAGCCACTTTATGACATTTTACTTATGAGGTCATGTATTTTTGCACAATGACATCATTATTGTTTTTTTTTTGACTGGCAACCCTAATTTTTTTCTGCTTTTTTTCCATTAATATATCAAGTAATAGTTAAATGACGTGAATTAATCATATTCTAGAAACTTTATTAAATATGCTAAATGCAGTACACATGCGAACGTGCATCTTCATTTCTGGTTGAGAATTTGAATGTTTTACATTCAGAAATTTGAGCATGAGACAATTTAGGTTTTAAGGTTAATTGAGTTTTAAGCTGTCTGGTTTTTAAAGAAAATAATGTTTTGTACGTATTGTGCTTTTTATTTAGAAGCAAGCTGTATGACCAAAATTGTGTTGGCTTTTACCGAAGTACTTCCAATGTCAACATTAATATTTTACGTTTAGTAAAATTGTTTGCTGTAGTTCCTAAATGTTGTATCCACAAAAAAATTGGTTTGTTGATAATGCTTCTTATTTTTTTTACTTGAAAAAAAAATTGATCTCGTTTTCTTCTCTATTATCGGGTTGATCTATCACCCATTTTCAATGTCTTTGAAAAAATGAATATTTTGAGCAGTTTTGCATCACGTCTTGTGGGAGAACGAGAAAAATCCAGGAATCTAAGTTACTAACTCGAAATGTTAATAAATCAAACCATTGTTTTTTGTAACTGTAAGACATTGGCAAAACATTAGCATCTATTTTGGCTCTCGTTTCTCATACATTTTTTAATTAACATTGGGTTTATACGCGTGCTCTGTGATTCGTAACACGGAGTTACCTTTAGTTACCAAAGTACTTATACTTTGCTTTCTCCTTTGTGCACAACCAAGTTACAATACTGCCATTCTTTCTTTTGACAGATACTGAAAGTATTGATAACAGTTTTTCTTTTGATGTTTTTATAATTTTTATACTACATTTAAATTTTTCTTGTTCACGACCCTTACAAAATGAATAAGTTTAATGTCCCATTAAAAATCACAGAGTGAGATTTAATTTTTTAAAGATCGTTAATGGAGTACTAGTCTTTCTGTGTTAACTTATGACAAAAGTTTTATTACTTACTTACACTTGTAATAACGAAGGCTTTCACAACCGGAGTCTATACTAAGATGAGAACGTCTTTCTGGTATGGACCGTGTCATTGTGTTGTAAATAAAGTTGCAACGTTTTGTCCACTTTCGTAAGGGACTTTATCAGGGCGTGAGACTTCTACAGACTTTAGAATTTGGCTGAGTTCACAAGTTGATTAACTAACTCTATAGTGGTGCTTTATTAGATTGTCGTTTGCTTTTTCAAGTATATCCTTTTCTTTCTTGTTTTTTTATAGGCTGGCTTGGTTCACAAGTTGATTGTAACACCAGGGGAGAAACAATAACTTAAAGCGGCTATCGATAACTTTGATGCGAAGACTGGGTCTTGGCTTACACAAACAAATTTTTTATTTTATTTTTTTTTGAATATATTAATATTTACTAAGTTGTGCGGCAAGGAAAATAAAAACCATAACTATTTCCCCAAAATATGTACATTTATTTGTAACATTATTACTTCCGCTGAAGACGGAAAAGCCTGGGTATAGGCACCAGTCATACGCGTCCTATTTGACCCAGTTAGATAAGGTGGTTTTTGACCTTTTATCGAGGTTGATAACCCGATGACTTTGTTTTCGCCAAATTTTTAAGTGATAACGTTGAGAAAAAGCTTCTCGAAGTTAGTGAGATTTGTTAAAATAACTTTAATTGGAATCTTACCTCGCTACTCCAATATTGCACTGTTGGTTATATTTTTCATTTTGGGGTAATAGGTACCTGATAATGCGGTGAAAAGCAAATTTTTTTAAATTCTGGCGGATTTGAACCGATTCTGTTACAGGATTAATTGACCTGGTTTTCTTAAAACATTTATTCCGGTGGTTTTCTCTCTAAATTTTATTTATATAATCAATATTCAACAACTCAAAGAAACTAAAATTTCTACATCGAAATTTGTTTTTATAAAGGAGGTTTACTTACCTTACAGTTTTACGTAGGTTAATGTGTGTTAGGATAACAAACCAAAAACATTTATAATTAGTGCCAGTAAAATAGCCTCTCGCGTTTCGGCAATTTCAAAACTTCTGTCTGAACAAGAATTTTTAACTTTTATAGCTTCACATTATAGGCAATTACCTTTGCGCTGTAAAACTTTGTATCTTATAAATCAAATTTTTTAAAACCACACCATCTATTTTCAAATTGCGGAACGTGTCCTAAAATACCAAACCGCGGTAAATTTAAAATTTAAAAAAATCTGCCCATTTTTGGGCATAAAACAAGTAGTTTTGGGAAACGTAACTTCCTTTTGGGGAAGACTTTTATTGAAAATTGGTAGTAGAGAAAGGAAATAAGGAGGATTTTTGTGCGGGTGTGGAAGTTACGTAGTGGTTTTTAAAAATTTCCATCTTCCGGTAAATTTTATTAGTTGCATTACTGCTTAATTCAGGATCGACCAGAAAATTAAGTCACGCAAATGTATTGTGAATTTGTTAATGCTTCCATAATTATTACCATTTTGGGATTGATTAATTTTTGTCGACCCGTCGCACCTCATGTCCGTCCTTGTGAAAAACACATACCAATTCAACATCAATTTGAGAGTCAAATTCCATCAGCACGACAACACTAACAGCCGCTGGTAGAACTGTGTGTGTGCCAATTTGAGTTTCTCCAGGTGGTCTACTAAGAAATCCTACTCAGAAGTCCTCACCGTTGGCGAAACCTAACATCCTCCACTGCTCACTACTCGAGATCTTGATAGGACATCTAGAAAAAATAAGTGGTCCAAATTTTCTGTAGACGTTATTATTGTGAGAATATTATCACAAGTGGTGGGCGCAAGTGTGCCGAGTGCAAGTAGGTCGACACCTTTGCTTTCATTGCTTAATTCAATTATTTCATTTAATTAACCAGTTTTCACGTTTGTATTTTAGTGTTGGTATCAATACTGCTTTACACATTTTTTATTTTGTTTTTATTGATAATAGTTCTTCTAAATTATTGATGTGTTTCTTGTTTTATTATTATTATTAGTCAGACCCTCTTTTTCTAAAACTAATTGTTATTGTGAACGGCGCAAATACTATCACTGCAGTTAAGCTTATTTTGGGCCAAGAGTTCCAATATATTTATTGACGTTTTGGTGTTGTTATTAATATTTAAAGAGCATTGGCTTACAATTCATATAATTGTTTCATAATAATTAATTATATATTTAATTAAAAATTACAAGTAGTAGAGACAAAACAGCTTTATAATACTACAACTTAATTACCGAAAAAAAATATGTTTAAAGTAAACTAAGAAACAATCAAAAATCACAAAAGGTGTAGACCACTTACTTGGGTACTATTCATACTTATTTATTACATATTTTTATACATTTAATTAACTATCTTTAAATAATATGATTATTAGGTTTTATGAGCAAACCCGAGACATTTATTTTCAATAAACTTTAGTTAAGTAGTTACCTTACAAAACCTCAATTTAACATTATTTACAAAATTTACAAAATCATTTTTAACATATGCCAATAATGCTAATTAACTAAAGTATTTTGTTTCTTTATATGTTCTTTGTTAAATAATGACTTGTGAAAGTTGCAGCTGTAGGTAATCTATATACCAATTTATTAATGTGAAATTTAATTATTCCTTTGTCGTCTGTCCTGTTGATGTATAATAGGGAATGTGTGGAATTTTGTACATACAACTTTGTAATGTCTTTATTTAAATGACAGTTGCTTTTCAAAAATGTATCAAATACATTTCCGGGAAATACCACTATCATATGTTATTTTAAAATTCAACAACAAATTTGTTCAAAAATATATATTGTCAGGTCTGTAAAATACAAACATCTGAGAATATCATGTCATTTTAACAAGCGCTAATAAAATTTTCGCCCACCTTGTGAAATTAAGTTGTGTTCAGACACTCGTTCGAATTATTCGTGTTAATTATTAACTTGAACAGTTTTTTAAAACTGATCGGTGGACAAATAACATTTAAATAATGATAGTTGATAAACACAAAGTCATTGTTTAACATCAGTTCAAATCAAGCGTTAGAATTCTTTAACTCTCATTATGTTTCATTTAATGAAAATCTTTTGTCATTATTATAACTGTAAACCACACGTCATCAATGACACTAAGAAATTGAATAAAACCCTGTTTGTCCTACAAATGTATTCTGTCTATTAATTAAACTTGACTTGCGTATTAATATCTGTTTACAGATTTATACATTTAAAAGATGCGACTTAGAGTAATTGAATGAGGTGAATGGGCTTCAGTACAAAAAATTGTCAAACATAAATGCATTTAGACTGCAGATGTTCAAAAATTGTTTTCTAAAATAAATGAACTATTTTTAGAGAAAAAACATTATTAGCAAAATTAGTAGGTACCTAAATAAGATAATAAGACATTTTTTATTATGTGTTTTTTTAACATAAAAGTGTATACAGAAAAGTATTTATAGTATCAGAAGTATAAAGAGGTATAAAAGGTATAAATCAGTGCTAATACATTAAAACTATAAGAGGTATCAAATTAGCAACCCTAATCAAAAGTTTTAATTGTATAACGATTGTTAAATGCAGAGTAGCCATCGTCACTGTTAACATTTTTGATTATGTTTTTATGTCACTGTTGTTGCTTTTACATCTCTCTTTTGTACATGTACATAACCTCTTAGATATTTCTTTGTTATTACTTATTGTAATAATATCCCATTTTTTATGTTTTTATTTTTATCATTTACTATTTACGATGGAGTATATTTGTTAGTAGTACAGTGGTTTAAGATATTTGCATTTTTTTTATTTCTCTTAGTTGCAATAGTTGTTACGTTAGTATGGGATTCTTTAAAAATGCATTATTGGCATTTCCGCCAAGATAATGTTAGAAAAAATGCATATATTAGTCAATCTCATTTGAATTTAAAATATATAATATAAAATCACATTGTATTGTTTTTTTTAAATTAGATTAGTTGGTTGACTAAATATTCTTAACTTTAAATTTATTTGTATTGCAATGATTTTACTATGTGTTACTTTTATAATTGCTACAAATAAACAAAATTTTAAAACGTTGGTATGTTAATTAAAATGTACTTAATTGTCGCAACCAGATTTCACCAGTTATAAATTATAGAAACTACAAAACAATTTTGGTTCTAAGAAAATAATTAAAAGTACAGCAACGTTGTTTATTTTAAACTTAAGGTATTGGACACTCCTTTGAATTTAATTGTATACATAGCACACTGAAACAAATTTTTGCAACATTTTCTCGAGACTTAAATAAGAACTTTATGGGAAACAGTAGTTCTTACATTTAGTTATTGAATTGTATAAAAAAACATGAATTGCTTTAAGGTAGTTGCATAATTTCAGAAATATGCAAAATATGTTTAATGAATTGGTGCTTCAAATTACACATTATGCAAATGATTCTTCAGCAATCTGATTCAACACATTTTGCTTTTGGCTTAAAATTTGCACAACAAACTCATTTCAGCCCGGAACAAAGTGAATGAGCTGAAAATTACCGCTTATATGACCAGGTGTTTAATGTATTTACCTTTACTCTTTAGTTTCAAACTTACCGAACATCGCGTGTAATTTTAAATTTAGTTGCATCAAACGATCTCCTTTGATGTAGTCAATAGTAGAGGATAGTGTACGAGTATATCCGTTCTAAAACGTCTAAGATCGCGGCTTGTTAAAAACACCTAATTCATAGTTACAGACAGTAATTTATTTACCCGTTTAAGTATATTATTAACATCGACATCATTATAACTTGCCTTTGGAAATATATAAATCTTATTTAATTTGTTGTTCGATTTCTTGCGCTTCCTTCTAAAGAGAAATTAATTTATTTATTTCTTCACTTTTAATTAATTGTTTTGTAATAGTTAGATTTTTTACTGTTTGCGATCTCTGTGAAATCCATCTACGTAAGTTTTATGTATTTACAACAGAAACGGATACGTGAACGTTGAAGTCATACTTAAGGCAAACTAAGCAATAATGTTGATAAACATTAACCCGTCTTTGTGTTGACAGCCGACATCCAAATGCAATAGTATACAACCACACTAGTCTTCAACTTTATTTCAATGAATGGTTGGAGTAAATTGACATCAACAAATTGTTCCCTGTTAAAGCATCAAACGATGCAACATTAATTTACTGTACAAATAGATACGTCCATTTGATACAAGAATCCTTCAACTAAGCAGTATTAGAAACTAATAACGAACAAAAATTATTTTTTAAAACGTAAGTATATAACGTAAACAAATTTCATCGATGTAAATTATGCCAACCAATTTAAGCAATAGTCGTTATTTACTTTTTTACTATCCCGACTACATGACACATATTCTTTGATATTTGTTCAAGTTTAGTAAGATATGAATCTTTTAGACATAAACATATATACCTTTATTTAGATTTTTTACACATGTGTATCTTCATGCGTTGACAGTGATATAACGGTACAGTTTAATTCCTACTTCCGCAATTGTGTATTAATTAATTTACTCAAATTTACGTAATTAGAATTTTTACTATTAAATACGTTACTTATACATAAATTACCGCTTTAGTCTATTAATATACAATTTTTTATTAAAATCCTAACTTATATCATACTTAGTTGTAATCTTAAAACATTAATAAACTACGAGAAACTATTATTAAATGGAATGTTCATTTTTTAATTAAATAGTTACAAGTAATATAAACATTTATAAAAATTGAAAACGACACTGACAAAGCTTGTCTAACGACATTTCCACGTGAAGAAAGTCGGTTTATGTTAGATACGTATTCTGTTAACATGGGTAGTGTTTATCAGAGTAAGAAGGACAGAAAATGTAATTGGATATTTCAACAAGGTACCGATAAAACTAGAAAAAAAATTATTGAATTTTCCAGAAGAAATTATTAACTATTTTTACAAATACTTGTACGACAGGAAGCTTTTGTTGAGGATCGAGAGATCGACTATGCATCTCTGAAATGGTTGTTGCAATTTAAATTTGGTTGGATAAGTTGCTTGCTGGATAGAAAGTTTGCAAAAAAATGATTTTCAAATTACTGGTTGACTAGGAATAAAGCAACAATCTATTTTCCGATAATTTTTTATTTTGTCAATTTTGTGGTACTATGCTTACAATTAAGCTAAATAATTGGTTTTAAATGCAATTTTCTCATGAAAGTTTTAAGTGTTATTATTAGCATTAATCTTTTTACCATTTTGACGAGTAGTAATATGAGAATTACTAATCAATATACTATACAAGCTTTAAATTTTTACATGACCACGAATGAAGGTGAATGAAATTCATAAAAACCAAAATCCATTGTTCTTTGCGTTGGATCTGTTTTTTGATTATAAGTAAAAGTTGATCATGACATACAAACAATTGTAGTTTTAATTTTATTAGTTCTTATTGGTATACTTAAAACTTGGCAAAACGTAGTGCTCATTTTCACTTTAAGATTTTTACGGCAGTCATCCAATCTTAAAATTTGATTTCCGGGCTGATTACCGCGTCGCTGATGACTTTGGATCTTGACGTTTTGACCATCTTATAACCTTGTTTAGAAGATTCCTGAAACTGTTTTGTTTTGTTTACTCCTGGGCTTAAGTATTTGTTCTTTTTCCTTTCATGATTCGTGACGTTTCGGTTGACCGACCTCCAAATAAATGCTTCCAGAAAGTTTTATTTTGTTATCCCTACTAAAATTGTCGCAATTAGTCATTTTGTCAACATTTTTTTAATAAAGTATACCAATACATTAGTAAAGTTTCTCGGAATTTCGCCTTATTAAGGTAACAAAAAGATATATGCTTTCTTAAGCTAAAATGAAATCGAGTGTGTTTCGTTAAATACTTTTCGCCTTATCTCCGAAAATAAAGTGGTGAGAAGTGTTCAAAGGTTATTCCAAAGAAAAGTCTATAACTTAGAAACAGCTTAACTGATTTCAATAAACTTAGTATTGTTGAAAAGAACATTCCTTAAGGAACTAATTCTAAATAAATTGTGGACATTGCGACTTAGGATCTCGCCACTAGAAGGATTTTTATTTGAAATTTGTACTGATATCAAACAAACCCTTATAACTCATTAACGGGTCAAGATAGGTATAGGGAACCAATATATCATTGATGCAGAATTCTATTCTACTTTTAACAATTTTAATATGTATAGGCTGTTTTATTTAAAAAAAAATTGAGTTTTACAATAATAAATGTTTTCATCTTATTGAAAAAAAAAAAAATACACACATCGCAAAATCAACAGAAAGCAATTCCTACTCATTTGTTCTCGAAACAAACAAAAGTTGAACACTATTAGTGGTTTCCAATAATCTTGTAATATGGACAATGGAATCATTTTCATAGTAAATGCACTCATGCAAGATTTTTTCGTCATACTCACTCATAGATAAAACACTGGCATTTTTATTCGTTTCTCGAACAATGAAATTCATAAAACCGTCGTTAAACAATGAAAAGAAAAAAATCAATGTGGTTGTTTTCTGGAATTGGCACTAAGAATTCCTGCGTTTTCGTATAATCACAAATTTTAATTTTATTTAAAATTTTAGAATTACTTGTCTATTCCGTAGTTGAAACTAGCGTAGGTGCAGTTTGTTGGGCAATGTCGGTACGTTGTAAATTTTCACCTGGTGGTTGCTATGCCTATCCGACTTCTTTATCTTCGTCAGAATTAGATCCTGAACTGTAGGAAGGCTCAAATTCTGATTCACTTGATAAATGAGATACATATTTGGTTAGACTCGCTAAATTCGCCTAATATTACAATTCTCTTTGCTTTGCGATGTCCAGCCTTGTATTCTCCACTCATTTCCTCAATAAAATTTTATAAAACAATATTACTCCACTCAAAATTATAAATAAAAGACACTTGTAATTAAAAAAATTAATTTTGGAAAATACTCGCCTTTTACAAAAGTTTGTCGAAAAATGGTTTAATTAGATTTATTTCAAATTGATCACACAAATCTTTAATTACGTATATTTTGTCTACCATAATGAATGAGTAATGTATATTAAAAAAAAGGAAAAAGCTCATACATTATAAGTTAGTTCTACAAGATTGATTCAATCTATATTTTTTGCTGCTGGCTCTACTTTATTCTTTTAAATATAAAACATCTCGAGTTTTTACGGTAAAGTTTTTATTTTCTTATTTTGGAAATAATTTGTTCAGATTTCAAATACATAATATAAAAAATACCTACGCATCTTTTCATAATGTGTTCAAGCACATTACTGAATCGTTTTCGTGAAAATATTTTTTCCCATAGAAGCATGCACATCTAATACACTGCACTTATACTTTTCTATAGTTATTATTATTACATAATTCTATTACAAATAGCTTAAATTATCTTATTAATATTCAACACAACTAATGAAAGCTTGTAGTTGTAATCTAGGAATATAATTTTGGATTTGTCACTTGGATGCATAGGTATTCTAATGCACAGATTTACATACTATATATGCTTCATCGGTATGGATTAAAAATAAATAAGATTTTGATTAACGTGGATTTATTATATAACAAAAACAATGTATTTTTTAGATTCGTATACGCACTATGTTTATTGCAACTGTAACTTTTAATTAATTATTTCAGTTACTTTGCGTTTTTTTAATTAATATTAGATTGATGGCTCATACGCATTGTTTAATTGATTTATCATTGACATGCTTATTTTGTAAAAATTATTTTTTGTAGTTGAAAAAATAAAATATATATACCAAGTTAACAAGGTATTATTTTATATAAAAAGTAAACATGTAATGGACCAGATTATAAACTAGGATGTCATTTTATAAAAAAAAATTTATATAAATTATATAAATACTGTGCATGCGGTTTTATAGAATCACATCGGGGTTTTTGATAATAATGAGTATAATGACCAAATAATAACAAAATCCAATGTTAGAAAAATAACATGTTGATTTAGTAGAAAAGGGTAAATACATTTAGCAAAAAATGTCAAAATAAAAGTACTAATAAAACATTTAAAAAACAAAATTTTGAGCTAAATAAATCGATGTTTTTTGACAGCGTAAACAAAAAAAATGTCACATATTTCTTCTTAGTTATTTGCTGATTCCAAAAATAAAAATAAATACAACGTATGCGTATGACGTAAGTAAGGATGTATCACCGGAGCAGAAATCGTTTCTACAATTTTACAAAACTAAAGCAAATCAAAGAATTTTCACAATAGCGTCAAAATTCTGAAAAAGATTTTGCATTTTTTGTAATTTTTTTTTGAGGATTTAGATATCAAAAAAAATAAATTTAAAAAAAGCTCTGTTAAAATAAATTGTTCTTCAAAAAAATTATATTTTTGTAAATAACGTCAAGAAACAAGAACTGCCTTCTTAACACATAAAATTGATATTGATAACTGAAAAAACGTAGCTATCAATATTCGTGTTTTTATTATTCAGTATACTCAGAAGGAATGTGCTATGTACACAGCCTCTTCTTACCAGATATAGAAATGTTAAAAAATACATAAATATGAAGTTATTTGTAATTTTTTACAACTTCTGTCTAAAATAATTAGCACAGCAACATTTGCGAATATGTAGTTGTACATATAGAACGTAAATTCCGTATGTTAAATCTATTCTACACTCGGTATATCAAGAAACACGTGCAGGAAATATAATATTTCCATTTACATATTTGCAATAGAAGTTATAGACACCCCACGGGTTTTTCCGACTTTTAAACATTTTCGCAATAGTATTCGACTTAAAAGTAAAAGTTCAATTGGCGTTTTCTCAGCCCATGACACGAGCTCAACAGCCTCACTTACAAGAATACATCTAGGTAATACTCGATTATTTAAATTTTGTTTTGATGGCAACAAAGGTAATATGTAGTTCGCATAAATCTACTCTAATTTTGTCTTTCTTTCCCCAAAAAACGCCATCTCTCTCGATTTTCTTCACTTTTAATATACTTTTTTGTTCTTTACATACTTTTAATACAGAACGGTTGTCTTTGATTATAAATTATAAGAGAATACAGTACACGCCCAGAAGACTGTGTAATTTTTAGGAAGTGCGTTTTAAATTATTTCTAAGAACCGCACACTCTTTCCAAGTACACTAAAAATACAAAATAACTCGAAGACGACGTATTTACAGATGTTTAAACGTTATGTAGGTCAGCCAAAATACCTACTTAAATAAATGAATACTGAAAATATAAACCTGGAAAACTGTGTTATAAACTACCTACATTTTTATGTTATTATATTTTGATATGTACTCTGTGACATGGAAATTGCAACACCAAGAAGGTAAAGATAGTAAATGATTAAAATTTTAAAGAACAGGAAAAACGATGAACACTTTTCGAGCATTTTTTTAATAATGTGTTGGTCTCCTTCCAATTGGCTTCACATTCCCATACTATTCGCGCCATCGATGGCAGCATGTGGTCGATTTCCTCTTGAGTTATTGTATTCCAAACAACGTGCAGCCACTCAACAGAAAATTTAATCTTGCGCGGTTTCTCACGTCTCAATCTGACTCTCATACGGCCATCAGGCATCCCAAAGAAAAACGGGATTCATCACTAAAGACTACTCTATGCTATTCCAGACTCCAGTGGAGTCGCAATTTTAACTATTTACTACCTCTAAGCTGAGTAGCTAAACCTTTCCGTCAAGTTTGATCATAAAATTCTTACCCCTTCTTGGTCTTGCAATTTTAATGTCACAGAGTATATTATATAAAAAACATTAAGTATTGCCAAATTTTGTGCACGTATATTGACAATTGATTAAACATCTTCTATCATTTGATAAAACTGTTAAGTAGCGTTAAGTAGTTTTATCAAAACTGTTTTCAGTTCACAGATTTCAAATTGCTGTCTACAAATTATTAAAGTAAAACCTTACCCAATCTATAATGTAATTAGGTAATTACGTTACAAATTGCTGAGATCAATAATTAAAAGATTTGCAGCATGTTATAAAGTAGCTCGCTGTAAGTTTTTATGGTGTTCAAAAATTCATGATCATTGCATTTGTTAAGTAAAATATCTTTTTAATAATAAAAAAAAAATTGATGAATACTTTATGACTCAAGAGGGGCCTGAGTCATAAAGTGATAACATTGCCTAACTGATAACATTATCCGTTTTTTTTCTAATAAATGGCGTACACTGCACTATTAAAATAATGCACATATAGTTTTTAAATACATTAACAAAAATTTTGTAGTAGTAATTTTCAATAAATTTATAATATTATAATACTAAACTAGATTATTTGAATAAAATTTATTATCTAAAAACAAAAATTTGTTTCTCTATTTTGAATTAAAGTACATATTTAAATACTACTTTATACATTTTTAAAAATATATTTTTAATAAATGATAATTACCTAATTTTTGTATTATCTAATACAGTACGATAGTGTTTTTTCTATTAATTTATTTTAAATAAAGTTTTGACTTTTGAAAATTGTTGGAAAACTTTATCTAAAACTATATAGATTATGTTTTGTCAAAAAGTTTATTATATTTTAGTAATTCTCAGAATAAATTGCTTCTAAAATGTTTATATTACTGTTTTAAAGTCTATTATTTGTTATTCGATTACATTATTATTTATAAAATTATTTCAATATGAATTATTAAAAAAAAAATTGTTAAACCGTGATATTGAATTGGTTCACAAAAATTAAAAATTGGTTTTCATAGATGTAATTCATAAAACACTGAATCTTCTGAAGGAATGTTAAGCGTTGTTTACGTTTTGCAATTCATTGTATAAATGTTTTTACTCATATTAGTTATTTATACTTTAAGCGTCCTTAGGGATTCTTGAATGATCAAATTGGAATATTAATAGGCAATAAAGTATTTTATAGTTTCTAATCCATAAATCAAATTGATTCAATAATTTATAGCGTTATTATACATTTAGTAGTAAATAATAATTTAACGGAATAAAAAACAAATAAATCTTAAAATAAAATTAACTCTAACGTTCAACGTTTAAAGCGCAATTTTATTAATTGCGATTTCAACGAAACCTTCTGTAATCTTTGCGACGGTAATAACTCTTACTGCACTCATTTGTTTTTCTGGTAATAATATCCGCACAAAAAACAGTTTGAACAAATTCAGTAACCTCCTCTACTTTTTTGCTGAATTAATACTTTAAAGATCACAGATTCTAAAATTGACTTTCATAACGTATCATTACCTTCTGTAAAATAAAATGAAATTTTTAATAAATCACATATTTTTTACAATGAACTAAATATAATTATTTGTTACAACCAATCAAAAATTTTTTTCTGATACTTGTACACAATTTTAGGTATAATTTTTGTTCTTGAAAAACTTTTTCTTTTTCTCTTTGATGCTTCTCCGACCTCGTTTTCAATTTCCTTTTTTGCTTTTTTACGTCTCTCAAAATCACAGACACTCCCGTGAAATCCTTCACTCTGTTTTTTAATCTAGGTTCTCAAGTTTTCAGGAAAGTAGATAATATGGTAGTGCAACAAATGCGGTTTTATAGGTCATCTAGCATCCTTTAGCTTCATCGCCGCCAGCATGCGTGGTACAATGGTTTTGTAGCCAGGGTCTCTAATATTCCTTCAAAAACTTATGCATTACATTCCCCACGCTTTCTTTTTCTTGCTTTAGGTAGTTTTAAAAAAGAAGGGATTAGTTAGAAGTTGATGTCGGGGCCAGTAAAAATTCTCTTTTTTAATTTCACAATCTCCATCTCTTGACAGTGATTTGACAAACGTCACCGATTTAATATGAAGATGTATTGATGACTTTTTTCTTGCCGGGGCACTATGGGGCGAATAGGTACATATAATTTCAAAAATCAATTCCATAATTTTACGTACTTTAGACTTACTTTTATAAGAAATATATGGATTGGAAGTGTACATGAGCGTATACATTACATCTTCATTCGTACACCGTTGTAAGTATTATAGTATGATTTGAACCAAAATATTTATAATCTTTATTTTCTAGGCATCCTCTGATAACTGTTCTAACGGAAGCAAGACGTGATGTTTTATGATGTTTTCTCAATGGATTAATACTTTGTGAACAGAAACAGACATATAATACTATATACCTACCTTTGTACGTAATATTCAGCTGTTGCTTTTGCATAGTCTTAACTTGTTTTAGTCAATAGGGTTATTATTAGCTATAGTTTGTAAAATTATGTAAGATCTTTTGATAAGATGTTTGTTCACCCCAGTTATATTTGCATTGCATGTGCAGTTGACACAGAACCTTCTTGTTTGCACTATTTGAATTTTCATTAATTTGACAAGGTTAATTAATAATTAACTAAAACTTCTCTCTGAATTTTTTGTTTTTGATCAAATCTGTAGGTTTCTTGTTGTTTTTGTTTATTGTTAATTAGTGCTAGATTATTCATTTCAGATGGCTTTGCAACATATTCTGCACGCTGAATAAAAAGGTGCATTTGTCAATACTTGCCTTACCTTTGCATCAATTATTGTCAGAAACTTTTTGTGCTTTATGAAACAGTGGTATGTTTAGAATTAACTATTTTAGTTGATTGAAGCATAGATTTTGCTTAGTAAACTGAATTAATATTGGACGACAATATTTGTTGGACAAGGGTGCTGGATTTTCTCATATTATTTGTTGATTTTTAGTACCAACTAATTTTAACGGAATGAAAAAAGCAATAAAAAGATTTGCATCTGAATTAAATTCACTCTTCTCAGATAAAATTTGTTTATATGCTGCTTGCTTCAATGATCCATCACATTTCTATTTTACGTATATCATTTGTATGACATCTGATATATCTATAGAGTTAATTTTTAGAATTCTTTTTACCGTGTGATTTAAAATATCTTGATATGTAACACTTGCTTTTATATCCGTAACAATTATTCCATCAGCGTAACATTCCGCTTTGGCTTCAGCAAATCATTTATAAGATAGTGGTATTGTATACCTATTCTCATATAAGATATTCTTTATTAGTTGATATTTGTACGTAAATATGTTTAAACCTATGTCAATGGCCAAAAACTTATCTTTGGAAAAATTTAATACGTTTTTACCTTGGTATTCTAGCTAAGTCAATAGGTTATCTTTTAATTTGAGTGATAAATATTTTAATCTCTTAATTATATTGGCATGATTTGTTTCACCAATCGACGTGTGAGAAACTAATTGCATCTAGCTCAGAATCTCGTATTCATTTTGTAGATTTTCTTTTCTTTGTTACCTCGGAAGATTTATCATAGACTTTACAAAGGATTTTTTTTTGGTAGCTGAATACTGATACTTCTGGTGTAGATTCTTCCGTATTATCAAAATTAACTCTGTTTTTAACTAATCTTGGTTATTGGATATAAATCTATCTTTTTTTCTTGATGCTGCACTCTATTTTGATTTAAATGAAGGCAATAATGTTTTTATATATTAGTTTTGACGCAAGCGAATTGCATTTTGGTTACATTTTAATTATGATTTAAAAAAATTCAGCAGTTGATATATGCTTTTCATGTTCATTGAATGCCATACATAAATCGTTCACTTTAATTTTTATTACAGATATTTTATTTCACCTTTAAACTATATTACACGCACTAGTACTAATAGTAACATAATGTAATTTGCATTCCTTTATAAACGTTTTGAAATGATAAATGTATATGTATATGCAAGAAATAGAAAAATAAAAATGATAAATTAATTAGGGATATTATTGAAATTAACACTTTACCACCATTAATAATGTTTATAGGTTACGTTTAGTAAAGTATTTGTTTAGATCGGTGCGGAAACTTAAAACAATAAATGTTTATATTTTGACTGTAATTTTTAACAAGCACTTTATAAACAATTATTAATTATTCATTGATTTAATTAATTTAATATCTTATGAAGGAAACTATACATCAATGTCGGATTTCTTCCACAGCACTTTTTTAAAAAGGTATTTGTTTAAAAAGGCGCACGTTGGCGCAAGATTTTATTTGTTATTGTGAAAGTAGACACGATTATAAAAAAAAATTATAGATCTCGGCAAAACCGTTAACTACTAAAAGCCTAAGGAAAGTCTAAACTGTCTTTAAGTAAACCGGCATGCCTCTTAATTAAAAGTTAATTTACCATATACACCCGTCTTTTTATTTTGTTACGTTAGGTTACGATATTGTTACTTGTATACCAGAAACAGAAATCCATAACACCGTTTACACTTTTAATAGTTACAATCGACATCTAGAATGTACTTATAAAATTAAACAAGAAGTTTTATTATTATACATAAATGTTAGGCTTAGTACGGATACTAACTCGGGTGAAACAGTAGTGAATGGTATACTAAATCCATAGCCACTAATAGAACATTAAACTATTTTTCTAAACACCCACACGGCCACACCATCAAAAGAGTAATACGATCAAGGCTATGAGAAATAAAATATTAAGTTTAAGCAGCCCACAATTTATTACAAAAAAATAAATTGCTTTAAGAATAACATATGAAGGAAGAAGAACTATCCTAATAAGATAATGAACAAATAAAATCTTAAGCTGTCGCGGTTGTTATGTATATCATTATAAGCGGCTTTTGGCTTAGACCGCGTTGTAGTTGAACACCCAGACTTAGGCTTGGTGCTAGTCTCTTCCTAAGTCCTGACGTTGGGCGCCTGATTGTTACCAACAAGGCTGACACAAACTGTAGACTTGATTGTCAGTGCCGGCAGAAGGGGTGGTTTAAATTAAACAAAAAAAATAAATCGAAAGGGGCGCTACCAGTATTGTTTTCAAGCTGATAGGGAAAAAAACTGGAAAAATAGGTTTCTCTTGAATTAATTAAAATAATAAATATTTTAAGTCAGTGAAAGATGGATATTTATGATAAATGAGTACATTTAAAACATATAAAATCACGAAAGCAATAATAACAACAAAAAAAAATAAACTTTATTACCGAAACTAATTAGGACGAAACGACTACCGAACGCGTGCACGTCGAATTTTAGCTAAAATTCACTACGCTATTTAATCAGTACTATAATTATGTTTTATCGGAGCGAGCAACTAATAGTTTCAGCATTTACAAAAAAAACTGTGTAAATTAAAGTTGCTTGCCACTCAATTATCATGAAAATATAAAAAAAATAAATAATAAAGAATATAATTACAAAGAACAAAATTAATCACTGCTATAAAATTTTTAAATCAACATTGTAGAAAAACGGAATAATTCCTAAATTATTTAAAGGTACACGAGATATATTTAAATCAAAGGTTACACGATATGGACAGACACAACAAACATAAATGACCTTATGATTGTCTTCGATGAGCTGCTATCACGTATCGAAGCGGGCGCACGCTAACGCATGGAGGCGCTGTAATTACTCGGTTCAGAACTACGACCAATTCTCCTTCTAACGTCGTTCTTATTACTAAGACGTAACGATCTGGCCTCTAACAAGCACCCTCATTGAGGGGAACACCAAGTTAAAAATGTAATAAATCCCCGAAGGCATGAATTTCCAGCATCCAATATTTCCAATAACCAAAATCGAAAATTCAATCAATGCCGGTGGAAGAATTAGTCCCGTGTGGATAATTTTTGAAAACAAAAATGTTGTATCGACCATGCCAAGACATTTGCTAGTACCGAACCGATATTTACCACTCTGAAGATACAAGCTGCATTGTCTTGCGAAACGTCAGTTTGTTTGGGTTCACAAACGACAATACGGCAAAGGTCAAGTTCTACTTCTTGTTTTGGCTCTTAAGGAGAGACTAGGACCAAGCCTAAGTCTGGGTGCTTAACTACGACGCGGTCTAAGTCCAAAGTCGCTTTTAATCATAAACATAATAAACAGAATACTAATACAAACTAACACAACTAATAATATTATTTACACCAAAGTAATAAATGTCCAAATCTAACTAAAAGATTCAATCCGATTATAAACACCAATCACATAAAAATAACTTAAAACACAAATACGATTTATAACATGCTGTAGAGTAGAACTAAAGATAAAAGTAACTTAACTGAAAAACATGATGTAGTGCAGTACAAACTAAAATCACATGTATGAATTTAACAGAAAAAATGGTGATACTGCGTTAGCATCAGATCTATTATTACAGGACATAACTTTGACTTCAACAAACTCAAAATATTAGATAGCGAATTGTTTTGTACCTAAAATAATATTAGTTGTTATGTTCAATATTTCTGTGTCTATACTTACAAATATATTTCAGTGGTCTGAAGAAGTGCACATACCGTGCACGAAACGTTGCTCCAAAAAAATCTTGAGTAGTTTATTTGCCCCTCCTATCGAAGAACAGCATAATATCCTACTTAGTTAAATCAATATTTAAAGAGGAACAAATCTACATTACCTGTGAATCATATTACTGATGAGGTTGAACATGTTTAGACTTGTTATCTGAGTTACTAGAAACAAATATAAACAATCTGCTGTTGGATTAGTATATGTTTCAACAAGTTAAATAAGTTTATTATTTCGCTTGCCATCTAATCCCACTCGGTTTATATTCAAATGATACTGTTATTGTAATTTTATTTCTGAAATATGGCTTGCAAAACTTGTGCAATTTCTCGCCACAGTTTGAACATATAGTAAAAAGTCAACAAAAAAGCATAAATGAGTTTGTAAAAAAAGGTTTTTTTTTGTGTATTTAAATAGAAACTTAAAGATCAAGACAATACATGGGATAGTAGAACTAGACGGCTGTACTGGAGAAAATCTGACTGGCTTTTTCAAGACAGTTTAACTCTTACTCTATGGGGCGAATAGATAATTATCATCTCAAAATTTAATTTTGTGAAGTTATTGATATTGTTATACTAACAATTGATTATGCATAATTAAAACACTAATTTTTACTATCTGTGATTGTATTTTCTGTAGATTTTTCCGTTAATTTGTACTAACGTCTTAAAGTTTAAACATTTATAAGCAACACATCCTTAGTTTCATTATACACAACACTATCATAACTTTTAAATGGTTAAATCTAGATTTTGTTTATAACATGTATTTATCTTTTTATTGTAGTTTTTTCTATGTGGACACCCGGGTACCCGGTTATTGAACAAGCGTATAATCAACTTTAAAATAGTTTCTTCTTTAAAAAAAAATTAAAACTAAATGCATAAATCAATTAGAAGCCGATTAAACAACTAGAAACTTGTACGGTTTACACTATCTAATACTACAGTTTTTTGATAAACGTTGATATAGTTTTAATTGTTACGAATTACTTTTGTTAAATAATGGATTTTTTAATTAAATGATTTTGTGTTTGCTTTTAAACTCGTATGAAACCTTTGCTTTAGCATTTGGTTTATTTTTTTGTAGTATAAAATTATTACTACATGATTAAATTTCTTTTTAATTAAAAACGAAAAAGTTTATATAGATTAAAAATAATATTTGCTAATAAATATATCTAACTAGGATAAATTCTTATTTGTTAAAAACACAACCATTAAGTTTTTACGATTTGCATTGCATTTTCATTATATAAATAGCTTATTGACATTAATATAACATTTATTGAAAGGTATGTCAAAAGATTGAATTCAAACGTAACTAACAAGCGGAAGAAATATTTACCTTTATATATACACGGCTATTAGTAATTTGTGGAAATACTTGTATAAATAATGTGTTATTTCAGAAGTAAAACGCGTTTAATACTTGTAAATTTATGATAGCTATGTAGATACAGTATCTATAAATGCAATTTTAAAACTTTTATAGCAACTAGGCGTTTTCATAAATATCTATACGCTGTTAAATGAGGAAAGCATTTCAAAAATGTAACGCTAGCAAAGTTTAAACTTATTTATTTATTTAAATCTTATAAACCTTTATTTTTTAATTATAAAAATATAGGTTCTATTTCAAAGTGAAAGCTTTAACGTTAAAAAAGAAACTGAAACGAGATACATTTACGGAACTTATCGCTATATTGTTTTTTAAAACCTTTATTATAAAAACTAATAATTTGTAATAAGTAGTTTATTTGAAAAACTCTTTTTGGTACTTTTTAAAGAGAAATTAAATGTATAATGTAGTAACAATTTCTCGTATTGAATGTTTAATTGAATTTGCTATCTCGACGTATCAATTGTAGAGGTTTTATACATTTTTTTTTATTATAATTATTAAATACCTTATTCTTACTAGGTGCAGTTGGTTAGTTTTTAATTAAAACATTCTAAATTTTTGTTTTACAAAGAACATGTTTTTATTGAAGACATTTCAAACTAACAATTGTATATAAAATGGAAGTTTAACTTGACGATTGACTTAATTTCTTCATACCAATTTTTTTTGTTTTTTAATTATCTTTTTTTTGCAGTTAATACATTTGTAAAATATATTAATAATAAAGCACTAGCTGCTATCTGAAACCCCTTTATCTACATCTAACATTAATGAAAAAAAATCTACATATCTTAATGTAATAAATAACGCATATAATTGCTACATCGGTATTGCATACCAACTACTAAACTATTAAAGTCTTTATAACTGTAGAAACATATTTTTAGTTTAGTTTAGGATTAAAACCAAAAGTGCCGTTTAATGTTGCAATTACTGTTTGTTTTGAAAGTAGTGTAGTATCCAAAACACTTTCAGCGTCTCTTACAAAGAATGGTTTCTAAGAATACTCTAATAATTTTACAGTTGTCAAAACTGTGCATTTACACAAAAGAAACCTTTTAAAAGAAGTGTAGCGTAAATGTTTATATTGGTATTGTGATCTACACAATAAAGTAATTCTAAGAATTACTTCTGCTACTTCTTTTTAAATTTTATGCATGTGGTATCAATATTTTTATTTATTTTATTACAATGTTTATTAATAAGCAAAAGTAGTTTATTGTAGAATAAACAATAAGTTGGGTCTGGTAATACATGTATGTTTTTGTTGTGGTTAGTTGTACAACACCGCAATAGAAATAAAAAAAAAGAAATAGTTTATACACTTGGTCTTTGTTTTCTATTGAAAATCTACAGACAAACTGACAAGTTTACGCTTTGGGTGTCTATTGTATAAAGCAAAACACAAACACGTTCTAAAAACGGAACTTTCCGACTAATTGCTTTTACCTGCCCGCTTCAATTGACGTTTTAAAAATATTGTATGGCTTTTAAATTTCTAGTAATGTTTTATAAAAAGAAAATTTATATATATGTAGACATAAATATTATTTGCATTACCTATTTGTAAATTTAGCATGAAAACAATAATAAGAAAAAAAAATTCATATACCTTTGTAAAAATATGCAACGGGTAATAAAACGAGGGTGGCGCCATGCACTATTGTAATTCTTTAGTCGTTCTTTTTGTGTGAGTATTTGAAAGGGATATAAACCATTTACAAAAGCAATAACGCATTTATATTTTCAAAATTACTTGTTTATTATGTTACTTGCTGATTCAAAGTGTGTTCTCAATGGTAATAAAATGTGATTATTTTATTTATACTGAAGTTGTGCCAGATGTCACAACTTGTCAGGCATTGTTCTGCGCCAATAAACTTGCAAAAGTTCGCATCTATTTTAAAATGCAGCCATGAACTACAAGTAACGCAGTTTCTTATAGTACAACTTATAGTATTTGCACTTTTAAAAAGAATTTCATTCACTGATTGATTTGACAACACATGTTTCGAAAACGTGTAACTATTTTTATTTTTTTAGAACGGTAATGTCAGTTTTAAATTCTAACTACTAACAGAAATTACGTTGGTAAACAATTTTTGGTTTTAAAATAGTAATCCAAACTAATTTTAATTATATATTACGTGGTGTAGTTGTTCAAAATTGATGTCTTGTGACATTTTTACAACATCCTTTACTAACATAAACGTGATGTCCTTTAATGCAATTTTAATGCACGTTGTGAATACATAGTATTTTGTGCGATTTTATATTATACGCGACTTTAATTGTGCGATTAATATTGTATTAAATTATTGTAAGGAAGTTCAATAATTTCAATGAAAATTACATCAATACATATTTGATTAAATGAGAACAAGAAAAACACAGTAATGCCCAATCCAAATAAACTTACAAAGTTTGGTGTTAGTATAAATGATGTAAAGCATTGTACCGTTGATTAAAATAATTGTGCTAAAACGTTATGATTCTCATAATCATTTCTAATAGAACAAACGACGAAGGTTAATTTTGCTTGTCATGTGCAAAGTGTTGAACGTTAAAACTAAATACTATATTTATTTATTGTTAGCAGCTTTTACATTGCAAGGTTTTTAATGCATAGCTAATTCTCTTAAGTGAAACACTGTTAAAGGTCCGTAGTGGTCTACTTACAACAAGCAATGTGTGGGCGACGCTACCAATAACATAGTGCCATTAAACTGTACTTGTACACAGCATTAAATTTTGCTTACTACATTTATCTTTCCTCGTTGTATCCTACAAATAAAATTAATTGCCGTGGAATCGAAGTTTAGAAGCGTTGAGCTTATTTTTCGATTCTATTCTTGGTCGTTCAAAAAATTTATGTTTTTAGATTAGTTTTTACTTTAGTAAAGCAAAACTATTAAGAACGTGTCTTTAATACTTCATCAACTACACCTTATACGTCAATTCCAATGTAACTGATTAACGGGTTGTTATTTTAGCAGGTGAAATTAGAGCATAAAAACAAGCAAAAAGTTTCATTAAAACATTTAAAAAAATCAACATTTTTAGCAAAATTAATAGTAAATTAAGTACCTGTTAAATTAATTAAGTCTTCTAAGATTGATGACACAACAAATAAAAATAAACTGTTCTAAGAAGTGCAATTTTTTCTCAGCAATTTGCTGACACCAAAATTTAAAAATAAATATAAAACAATGTTATCGGATAAGGCGTAGTTAAATTTCTGTGGTTAAACTAAAAAACTATTCTGCCCAATCTTCTCAAGTACACTAGATAATACCTAAAAGATAACAGATGTTTAAATGTAGTTAATGTTACGTTACGCGTTTCTGTAATTTTCGTCTAATTAAACTGTTTTTTAAAATACCCGAGTAAACATTAATAGCAAACCGCCACTGAAAGTTGAGGGTTTTCTACATTCCAAACATGTGTTTGGAAAATTCAGCACTCTATTTCGTGTAAAACAACACCCATCTGAAAATTATATTTTGGCATTAAAATCAAGGTCTAAAGATTCTTGTAGTTGCAACCACTCACAAAACTCACGTAGTAGTTTAAAATCAACATCGGATAACTGTTTAACTTGAACATGGTAAGGGCACAAAGAATAATTTTTTAAAACACGAAATACCGTACAAAGGAACACGTTAACTTCCCTACTTATTTCTCTAGCGTTATTTCGCGATCCATGTTCTAAAATTTGCATTACCTGCACATACATTGAAAAAAAAGGAATATAAATGTTTTGATTTTATTACAAAGATTAATTCTTCTTCCGCTGCTAATACATAAACTGTTTTTTCTCGACCACGGCTTTCGTAGATAAAAACACCTCCAATTTTTGCACACACGCAAAAATAATGTTTATCGAAGGCAACTATCTATTAAAACATCGCTCAAAACACAATCTACGTGTGGTGTGGAGATTATAATTACACTCACCGTACCTTAAAATAATATCACTGTATTCTGCAGTTTTACATGATAATGAGAAAATTTAAATTAAATATTATAAAGTACGAGTACGTTTACACGAATCACCTAGCTTAGCACCAACTGAAGAAAATATTGAAAAAAATTGATGCAGAAATAAAGCAGATTGTCGAACTCACTTCTTGTTTTCGTTGCAACCAAAGATAAACGTGATTGTGTACACAAAGTACATTTTGTTAAGCTAAGTCAGTAATAAAGCTAAGAAATAAACATTAGTATTTGTTAAAGATTTTTTTAGGGTAAATGGTGTATTTATTTAGTACAATTTTAATGCAAGCTTTCGATATTGGGCTAAGTTCTTCGTCAGGCAGTATCTGCTTTAATTATTTTATTAACAATTTATTTTTAGATGATGGAAAATTAAAAAAAAACAATAATCAACACAATACATCACCACGTTTCACGGATTTTACAGCATTTGCTCACTATTTACTGCATAGTAACTATCAACAGTCAATTTTTTTTTCGTTACAATGTCAGGACCGGCATGAAAACTTTAATTGCAAATATGTCAAAACTGGGCCACTTTAGACCAAATCTTTAAAGAAAAAATTTTTATTCAACACTACAAGAAAACTACTCCCTTAGTTTGTAGTAGGTAGTAAGAATATTTACGCAAAGTGGTGTAGGTTACTGTAACATTGTTCTAAGTTATAAAACTCTTTACTATTATTTATTTTATGACAGGGATGCAATACATGTAATCTTGAATGTTGCTCAGAAAATTAGTAATTTTCTGAATTGAATAATATTTTTCTATTAAAATAACATACGCCACTTTTACTCTCAACATAAGGTTAATACCGGTTTAACGTAAAGATCAATTTATTTCTGTTTATTACAAAACTAAACAATTATTATTTTCAATAGTAATAAAAAATATTCTGAAATAATAACGTGAATGACTTTCTTAAAATAAGAAAAACGAGAAAATGTAAACACAAAAAGTAAAGAAAACGACAAAAAATAGAATTAAACCTATTTGCTCTAAAGATCCTATATCTTTTACAGTACCAGTACCTAGTAACTAAAAATATTTTGGTTGATAGGTAATATACACTCTAATAAGTCACGCAGGTTGGTTCATCTTTTTAGTGTTCACCAATAAAGAATCTATGTAAAATCTTAATAGAACATTTTTTATAGACTGTAGGCGACTTCTGTGTTTTTGTATGTGGCGAAAAGGAAATCCCAGCTATGTTTGTTTATTATAATTTTATCGCGTGGTGGTTTTCGTTTAAAACGGAGCTACTAAATGCTTATCCATGATAGGGCATTACCGTCAACATTTTTTTCTGTTTGTCGTAGTTTTTTCAAAATGTTTAATTGTTAGAATGTCCCAACATCAAAAATTTATGGTCAATTATTTACACGTCAAGAGCCGGTTGCATACAACTTGATTAAATAGATGATCACAGATTATTTGTAGAATCTGTGATTTAAAACAAAAACGGGTTGCATAAAGGTTGTTTTATCTACAATAATTATGATTAAAATAATTATTTGCTCAACACACAATTTTTCGATTGTATAAACGTCAAATCGGCAATTAAATGTCATATAATCCGAGATTAATAAAATCGCCCAAAATCGGTGATTACATCGACAGATATCATTTTTGTTAGATCAATTACCATAATATAAAGTCTAAAAATAAAGATATTGGCAGAATTGTTTATTTTGGAAATTATATAAGTTAATTTCGCCTGTGGTTACAGTTATGTTTAAAATTGTGGAAATCTCTTTCGTTGGGTGTACAAAATAAGTAATTAGCAGACTCTTCTATATTTTAAAACTAGAGTGCAAATAAGGAATACATAGTTTACAGTTAACTAATTGTTGCTGTCTTTAATTATCTAGTCAAAATTTAAGGAAACATAGTTGTTTATGTTATTTTCTTGAACCATCGCAAGATGTCTGATACATCACTTTCTATTTTGGAGAGGGTAGAAGAGGTTATTTGTCGAAGTCATTCGTCAACCAAGAGTGTTTCGAGTAATCTCATGGACATAAACGATAATGTGGATTTTAAACAACGTTTTAGATTGAATAAACAAGAAATAAAAGAAAAACTTGAAATATGTTGTCAAAATTAGCGTCAGCGCCAAAGAACAGCTTAGGGGGATAATGTTCACTTTGTTTATCGGGGTGTCCAACCGCGTGCCCACCGAAATTTTAGAAAATTTTCAAATGAAATTGATTTTATAAAAGATTTTTAAAAATATTTTTATGCAAATGACTGCCTACATCACAAATAATATTCTTATTTGTGTTCAGCTGCCTAAGAAAATCTGGCGCCGTCGTTAAACGCAATAAAGCAATCTTGGCACTAAATCAGAGGTTGATAACGTTGAGATTTTATGCAACGGGTTAATTTTAGCAAGTAAACCAAATTTTACGAAAATTTCTTTATTTTGAAAGATTTGCAACCTGTTAGTATAATAGCGAATCAGACACACAAAATTGCTGATTTGTAGAGAACTTATTTTTAAGCATATCAAGAAGTAAAGTTTTTTGGAACTAAACAGTAATTTTTACACTTTTCTCTCTTTGTGATCATGTTGTTCGGTACTACCTTTGTACTTTACCGGTTGTCTATTTTAAGTTTTAGTGTATATTTAAGATTTTAATATTTTAGTTATAAGCAGTTATTGTAAAATCCTTTTTTTTTGTAAAGGCACGTAGTAGTTGTAAATACCTAACGGGAGTCATTCAACGACCCCTAACTTTCTCACACTTTAAAATTTAAGTTATTACTAACAACCAATAGAATTAGTTTTTGTAACCAGAGGTGGTGGAATTTTTCTTAATATTTAATTTTTTATAACCGATTTTATATATTTTTCGACAGTCACCAATGTAGCGTCTCCCAGCATAGTTCGGCTTGCTGGTAACCAAATCCAGTTACCGAATAAATTAATGTTAGTAAAAATGTATCACAAATTGTAATATATGTAAATATCAAGAAATACAGTCCACTATTTTTTTTAAACTAACCGAAAAAATAAAGCGGATATCAACATCCCAACACATGTAAAGCTGCTGTATTTAGATTTGAGTAGTTTTTGTGTCACAATGACATACATTTAAAATTGACAGATGCAGGCTATTTCACAACCGTATTCGACAAAATCTGTGTTTACGTAATCATAGATTCCGAATGGTTTGTGCAACCCGTTTTCAAATAATCATTGATTTTATTTAAACGTTGATTTCGAAATCTGTGGTTTAATACAATTTTATGCAACCGGCCCTAAGTCTGACTTGTTATTGAGTTTAACCACGTCAAAGCAATCTTGATGTTTTTGTTTCTGCTTCCACATGCATCGCTATTTGCTTTCTAATGCATGATCTAATTTCTGAGTAATTCCTTATTCCTATAGTCTAAAATATAGCTTTTTATCTTTTTCTTAGATGTTGTCTTGTTTTTTCAACTTTTATTAGATGTAATTCATGTAAAGTCGTTGATTCTTCTTGAACATAATTTTGGACTGCGATTTTTATTTGATAAAAATCACATTTAACACATATTATGACTTCTAGTAAAAAATGGAAATGTAGGTTGAAATCTTCATGAACGATTTGGAGATACCTTGCTTCAAATACAGCGAGATTTTAGAGTTGTTCTTATTTTCACCTCTGAGTTCAAATACTTTCTGTTTGGATTGTGCTACCGTGTGTATTGGGATTTCTAGCTTAGACAGTTTGTAATGTGTTCTTCAACAAATTCTTTTGCAGATAGGTTTTGTTTATTGGAAGTTGCTTACCGCGCAGGTCTTTTATTGGAGAAATTGAACGGCATTTTTTAAGAATTCTTTCTAGTCGACCATCCAAAATTTGATATGTAACGAAACAATATTTCTTATATACATACATTCACAGTGCTGAAAGTAATTTTGCATTTCTGCTGTGATCTCAAAGACGGCGACACTTAGGCTCGCTTGTATGCATTAACCCAAAATAAATGCATTTTGACCTTAAAAATCACCAGTTTTCTAAAACCTTACAAATGGGGTTTTTTCACGAACTTTACGCTAGCATTGATTCTTGTTATGGCAATCTTTGCTTGAGAACATTTTTGTACGGCTTTGTTTACCTTTTTTGCGGCGTAAGCATGATTCATGTTTTCTATTGAATTTATAATTATAATAGGTACTATCATAATCCCTTTGAATAACTTACTACAAATATGTTACTTTCAACTGCGTGTAAAATCATTCTTAACACCGAAGAAAAACATTTTAATATATTCTGTAATATTATGATTTTCACTTATACGCTCTAAAACCTGAAAAATTGTATGTATAGATATTGCTTAGCTGTTTATTGTAATAAATAAATGCACGAGTTATCCGTATGTAGTTTCATTGAAAAGAAAACAATTATAATTTTTATTTAAAACAATATATGTATACTTTAAATTTCTACTTGACATATAACGGACGCATGTGACTTATCCATATGGCGTTCTTGCATTTCTACATGCTATCGCTACTTTAACGCTTGTAAAGAAATTACAACTGATGTTGTTTATTTTTACATTATTAGTTACATTATTATATATAAGTTTCAAATTTGTCTTTGCTTAAGAAAACAATGCCTTTTTTTCGGTGTCGGACAATTGACCGAAAACAATTTACTGACAACAATTTGCCGGAAACCGAACGGTGAATTGGCTAAAAAAAACTACCGAACAGACAATTAAACAAATCACAGCTATGCAATGTAAAAATAAATTCTTTTTCAAAATAAAAAAGTGCCGTATCTTTACTTTTGACGAAAACCGAATCAAACATAAAAGAGAAGAAATTACTCAACTCAAAAATTCTAAGTTTACCAACTAGAACTAAAAAAATCAAAATTACAACTAATAAATTAAAACTATTTCTTATGAAGTATAAGAAATAGTCTTAGCTACACAACGTATTCCACGTAACATCAAATAATTAATAATTTAATTGCATCACAAAAATGCTGAACGATACCAACAAATAAGTTCTTTACGAATCTGAATATATGTAAAAATTTTTCGCACATCTTAAAGTGAACTTGGTAAATTGTCTAATCAGTAAACTGTACATTTGGTAAATTGTCCGTTCGACGAATTATCCGTTCGGTTAAATTGCCGTTTCGTCATATGTATTTGGGCAATTGTTTTCGGTCATTTTTTTTTGGGGGAAATTGTCCTAAACCTTTTTTTTTAAGTAGGTATGACATTACATTTTATATTTATGAACTTTTTGCATTATGTATTTTAAATTCTAACAATATTTTTAAATTCCATTATTGTTTGGTCAATTGTTAAATTTTGCTAAAAACTGGACTGCCATTTCGCTCTTTTGAGGCTCTTCAGCACTGAAAGAATACTCTACTGTGCTTTCACAAATACATTGACGGTCCTATAGTCCCACTGCTGAAGAGTGCTTCACTCTGGTGGCATTTTCACATTTGCATTAACATTGCTACTTTACAAAAAGCTATAGAACCGTCAATGCGTTTGTGGAAGTACAGTAGAGTGTTCTCCCACTGCTGAAGAGCCCCAAAAGGGCAAAACGGCCATTCAGTGATTCACTATGGTGGCATTTTCACATTTCGTTGACATTGTTACCTTACAATATTTATACATTGTGATTGGCCCACTTTATTCAAAAGATATATGAGATAGCGGGTATAGAATCAGCTTTCATCTCTATAGTCATTTACATACTAATATTTATACATAGTAAGATTATATTATGAGATAGCCCTGCCATCGTATTTTACTCATGTTGATCTCAGTATGTTGTTTAACAGTTAAATATAAATTTAGGCAAAATATGCAAATGTTCTATGTTTTTTTCCGCCAGTTTTACCAGATATATTTTTACATGTCTCGGACACAAGATTTATTTCGCTTTTTGAGTATTATTTCTACTAGTCTTTGTCTGATATGTAACTACTACAATGATTTTATCAGATTCGTATACCTACTGTTTGGGAAGATATAAAACAACAAACTGCAAAAAGATTTTTTTACTGTGTTTTTTAAATTGTCTCATTGACCTTATTATAATTGTAAAAACTAGAATAATTAGTGTTATTAGTGGCGGTTTGCGTGTTGGACCAGTGGACGTTCTCCATTCAATAACCTTTTCTTGTAAGTTCTTTGTTTATAAGTCTATCTGTTGAAATTGTTTTTTACTTATGTAAGTTATGTTGTTCACTTACCGTTAATAAATTTTTAGTGGCCTGAAAAGTGCAAACTTGAAGCACGAAACGTAGCCATCAAAATATATTAGAGTGGTTTTATATTGCTCTTCCTACATAAATTAGATAAAAATTGCCCATTAATTACAGTTATTGTAGATAGGACGATAAGATACTTTACCATTTATAAATTGCTATTAATGACTGATTTTTTTAAAATTTAAATGCTTTATATTTAACAGCAACAAAGTAAAAAAAAATAGTTAAGTTTCATTTGTCGACATTTTGCCAATAATTACCATGCAACATATGCTTCAAAATAACTATGATAAAGTGTGTGCAAAATTTTACATGTTTTATTCGGTAATCGCTTTTTAATTACATTTTAGTATAACATAATTATGCATAAAATTTTGAATAATCTACATAGAAAACCTAATTTTTGTTTTTTGAATATATTAATTAAATATTATATTATTTATGTTTTGTTTGTGTAGATTAGTTTATGTGTTCAACTAATTAGATCCATTTTTTTATATAACAATACAAGCAATATAAAGGTTTTAAGGTATTAAATGTTTCATTCGGATCAGTATTCCTCGTAGATTTTCCACTATTAATAATATAGAAAATAGATGAAGAATAAGATTAACGTCCTTCTAAACATTATTCGAAATAGAAGTACTGTTCGCCATATGACAATCCGGTATATAAAATTAAGTAGTAGTGGTTACCATTTGCTTGTATACGTGTACTTTCACGTGCGTTACAATTCTAACAAGGACGCATTTTCGAAATTCATTAAAATTAAATAAACTTAATTAGTTTTTTGATACAGAATCATAATATTGATAAAGTGTGAACAGTATCAAAGCTCAACATTCCAATATGTCGACAAGAAGCTTGTTGACCGCAGGCGAACATCGCTAAATATTAGGGAAGCTCGAGTGTCTCTTAAGACATAACAGTTTGTATTGGTGTATTGGAAGCCGACGACGCGTTGTGTGGTATACACCTTGCAGATCTTCGACGTGAAAAACGTTAATTGTGGCTTAATTCAAGTAAATTTTTATGTGTGATTAGTGTCAAGTGAAATGCAATAAATTTTTGGATTTACCTATTTGCAGAGCACAGTAAGTATTTACATTTTAACTTATTAAAACAATCACTTAATTTAACAAAAAGTATTGCTTTATTAAACAGTAACGTACTTTTGTAAACACTATAACATTTAGAAAAATTTACTTAAAGATTTTACTTACTGCACATTCATAACGTCAACAGTAATTAAAATTTTCCTAAAATTATTATTATTCATTATCATGCACAGTTTTTCAAGATTTTGACTTTTCAGATGCATAAATTTTATGCGTTTAAAGAATCACACAATTTGTTAAACACGTGAAAAATAGCTAAAATTTCAATTAAAGATTTTTTAGATAACTTTTGTAATTTCTATACATAAAAAAATATATATTTAATTTAATCGGTATGTTGTTGTAAATTGTTGTATAATGTATTACACATTTCAGTAATTTGTTAAATATAATTATTAGAATTTTTACTTTGAGAAAACCTGATTTAAATTTACTAAAAACAATAGTTTTACAAACGAATATTTTTAATAACATAATTTAGTTGTAATAGTTTTTAAGTTTTTTTTGTATTATTTTAGTTTATTACAACATACAGTAACAAATTTAGTGCAATTGATTTTTACACAATAGAAACCTGATTCTTTGATACCCAAACAATGTGGTTTTCTATAGATTTTAGTATAACTGTCTTTTAAATATTAAATAGAATTACGTATTTACTTGTTTTGTGAGTATTTTTTTTGTATCTATACCAATTAGTAAACATTGTTGCGTATAACTCCAAGGTTAAACACATAACACTATTAATTTTTTTTTAAATTAAAAAATACATAGAAACTATACATATAAACATATGTCAGAAATGTGCAGGAAAAATCAAAAAGTGTAAATAAGATAAAGTACTTACTTATTTAGTATTAAAAATCAATATTTTAGGTGGTGATTTTACAGATTTTAGTTTAAGAAACCTTAGAAACAAACAGTTTATTTGTTGCTTTTTTTACGTTTTTTTAGTAAGTATTATATCGACTTTGCTCGTTCTATCATATAGTGTACAATCTATGATTATTTTCTCAGGTGTTTTGAATTTATTTTTAAATATTGTTGAACACGACTTTTTCAAGTGGGTTGTCGTCAATTGTTATTTTGCTTTGTAATTACTGCTTGTTAATTCATTATATTGTTATAGTATACTATAATTTTGTTTACTCTAAGGATGATCTTGACTTACCAAAGGATCAAAACAATTGTTGCAAAAATGTTGTAATCTACTAATTATTTTGGGCTTGGTTCAAAGTGTGTTTTTGAATTTTTTTGCATTTAATTTATTTAGTTGTTTTCATCTTGTGTTATTATTATCAAAATTTTTTAGAATTTACAGTAGATCAACCATTTTTTACTATAACCTAATGGGCAAGTAGTAGTCTTTGATTGCTGTATTATCTATTTTAAGATTGTGGTTAATTTTTATAGAAGCTGAACAAACTTATATATTTACGTATTATATTAATTTTTAAAAAGTATTAGTAATTATTGTAAATTAATAATATAAAAGTAAAATACAACTTATGAACTATACTCCAGAAAACTAGTAAAATAAAAACGTGTTTACAGTTAATGTACTTACAACATTTGAAATTCAAGTTTAGCGTTTAATTTTGACATTTGTAAATCGGTAGACAGGAATTTGCATGCAAAAAAGTTGCATTTCAAATTCGTAACTCGTCCCGCAATTCTATTTATAAAAATGTGTGCATTTTACTTTGACAAGTTAAGTTACAATTACCGTTTTCTTTTGTTACTTCTCATCATAGGCTCTACGTGTATTATGAAACGTTAAACTTTATTAAAGGTAGCTTGTGCACGTGCCATTCGTCACAAACTTCTTCAAAAACTGATAAGTTTTAACTTTTAAAGTAGAACTAATCTTATTTTCAGTATAAACTACATCCTAATGCACGAACGTCTGGTGTGTTATCGACCTAATTTGTTTTAGCATATTTAACTTGACATCTTCTTTCGATCATCGTGTTGTGCAACTCCTAACTGGAATCAATTTCTACGATCACGTTATAAAAAATAATACGTTACGTTATCTTCTGCACTTTATAATTTGAATATTTTACGTTGTTATGCAAACGATCTTAAACGTTTTCTTATTAAGCGCTACAATTAAAGAACGTAACTTAATTTTTACTTTTCAAAACAGGTCATCTTCTTTGAATAAAATGACTGAACATCAAAAAAACTTTTCTAATAATTGATACTGCATTATATGTATGTATATGTAATTCTAAAATGTATATGTATTAAGTTGTTTTACATTTTATTGAACAAAGTCGACGGTTTTTATACGTGTTTTGTGCTCCGAATATTACTTATAAATGTAGTACCTCAACTTGCATTTAAGGCATCTATTTTGTAATAATAGTATACATACATTGATACATTAAATTATTATTTATTGGATTCTGTTAAGTACTTTGTTTTGATAGCTTGTATGATTTTACTGGATTGATCATGTGAGTAGTGTTTTGTTTGCAGATGTCCTAGTTTGTAATTTTTTGTGCTTTGTGTTTTAATGATATAAATTTTAAATTTTTTGTTGGATAATTTATCTCTAGTGGTATAGGTATAATTGCTTCAGTACTAATGTTGTTAGATGGTATAGCCTTTGGTATAAAACGTCAATTAGATCATTTTATTGCTTGTTTGATTGCTTAATACAATTGCTTATCTGTGGTGTTAATGAGTTTTGACTACCAAAACGTTTGTTTTAGCATTAAAATTACTTCTAATTAATAATTTTGTTTTCTAGTGTTTACAACAGTCTGAAATGATCTTTTTTTATCTCGTACATATGAGAGTAGTATGTTGCAATAGCTGTATAATCATTAGATTTTGCATGTTTTTTAACTAACACATGTTCATAATATTTGACATTATCTTTCACTATTACCGCTTATTGTTTGGGCGGATGGTGTGGTACTTTTACATTTGCATGGTCAAGTAGCCTTGTCTAATAAAATGTGTTTTTGAAATCAGATATCTATCCTTTTATTTAAGAGGAATAGTTCTAATTCATGGGCATTGGAAAAGTCTATTAGCATTTCAGGTTATTATTTCCACAAACGCTATCTATTTTTCTTATATTTTCACAAACTGCTAATTGCTGAGTTTGAGTTTTTGAACTACGTTTAACATTATATTTATGGACAGGTTTTTTTTCTGTTATACTTTCTTGCGGTTTGCGTTTTATCGTTTGTGCATAGCTGTTGCCTGCCAAGTTGTGTTGTTTTGCTAGAGCAGGCTTTGGTAGAGTAAGAAAATTTTATTGTGTTTTCTCTATTACTCTTATTTTCAGCACTTCATCTATTTCTGGGTTATATCTGTTTCTTTCTTAAAGTGTTGTCTATTTTTGTATGCAGTTCTCTTGCAGTGATACAGTTTTAATAATTTACTGCATGTGGTTCTCTCTAGATAGCGTGCTTAGTTTTTGTAAGTTTATCTGTTTTGATGCTTCTTTTCTCAATCAATTTTGTTGGTCTTTATAAAAATGGTATTCAACATTATTATTCCGTAAAGTTGTGATCAGATTTTTATATTGTATTCCATTAGACACATTGATCTTAAGTAGATTCTTATTCCCATTGTTTATGTTGCTATTTCCAATAATTTATGTACGGTTTTGTATTTGTTTTATTGACCAGATTTACTGGTGGTGGTAAAAGTGTTTTTTTTCAACTTATTGTTTCGTTGTTTAGAAGTGAATGATTGTTTTTGCGTTGCCACTCTGGATTTCGAGATTTTAAAAACTATTACGCTGTAAATTTGCAATGCATGCGAGGGTTTTTTGCCAGGCAGTTTTATAAATTAATTTGAGTTTGAACTTTTAATAGATTCTCTTGTTCGAGTATTTGATTTTGCTGAGATAATATACTCTGAAATGGTGCTAAAAGTCGTTGATTTAAAATATTAATATTTATTCAGCGGTAGTGTGCATTGCTATTGTTATTATGAATTAAAGATATTTGATACTTGTGTTCTATAAAAAACCGTTTGAACACACAAAACGGTCGTACTAATGCGCGCACACACGCGCCAAAATACAAATAACTGTAACAATATTCAGTTTTTGTTAAAAATTTGTTGTTAGCGGTTTGATTTGATAGAAACCTAGTCCGTTATCACTATTAAATTTTTAGCGTATTTCCTGAAATTAAAATTTTCTACGTACGTATATTGACCGAATTAAAGCGGTTCTTGATCTATTTAATCCTCACAGGCACATAATAACAACCATAAGGGACACTCAATAGTTTCCCACGCAAAAAAATTGAGAGCGCATGTGCTAGTTTGCACACATAAGAATATGGCGGTCGTGAATCTATTGTTTCTGACAAATTAGGTTATATTTGGAATTTTTCTTTTATGATAAATAAACGTCAAAGATTTACAAATGCAGTACTTGAGTGCAGTACAAACAATTATGCTTATGATAAACAATTTCGTTTGTTGAAAATTATAGTGACAAAAATAACGTCATTACTCAATTTATATTTATGTTAAAATTCGTATTGTTAACTGCACGGTGTAATGAGTTAAAAACATAAATAATACCAATAATACAGACTAGACTAAATACCACAGCATTCTTTTCCGATAAGAAAATTGTAGTTTAACCATTTGTTAAATCGTCAGATTTTTTTAAATGTATAACAAACAATAATTAAGATGATATAGTCATTTGAATTACTTTGCAAATGTAGTCAGCTTAAACAGATAACTAAACTATATTTCAATTATGTATCTAAGTTAGTTAACATATTCGATTTGTTGTCTAAAAAAATGCATTCTACTAAAAGAAATTAAATCTGGCGCTACAATACTATTTTCAAAATGGCCGAAGGTCACTCATTTTCCGGACTGCAATATCAAATGTGCCGACAGAAGTGTCCCTTATGGTTGTTATTATGTGTCACAGGTATGAAGACGCGAGGTTTTATTTTCAACTCAGCTACTAAAGGTAGAAGTATTATTTCCTTGAAATGGTGCCGCTCACCTAATCAACCGATTCAGCTACTATAATTAATGTAGGAATGATAACCTCAAGGGTTTAGCTCGATTCGAATTTTGAACAACTGTAGATATCTGTGAAGTATCCTTATGAATGTTACTTACTTGCCCTACGCTGCAACGTCTAATTTTTATTATCTTGTTTGTAACTGTGTTATGTATTTATCTAACTGTAAATAAAATTTTTATTATACCTTACTACTTGTATTAAGCCTTCAGCTACCGCTAGTCTATTTTAATGCCATTATTAATAATTTACTTTCAGTCAAACTTATAATTAAGCCTTTAGCTGCTTGCAAATTTGTGCATGTTGGTTACGTTGACTTATACCGTTTGACCAGCTTTGTAGCTGTTCGCATTCAATGCAATAAGTCTAAGATTCATTTGTAAAATTTAAGCTTACGCTCCGCAAAAGTATCAAAAGTAACGTTACGGTAGTCAATTTTTTTACCAGTTACTGTACTAAGGAACTACGGGTAAATTTTTCGTTTGATATTAAATTAATGATTATGTCTCGCTGGACGAAAAAGTTTTGCGACTACATATTTAATGTTTGATAGACTTTTTTTATGTAGTATCTTGGCTTATTACTTGCATATTTCGTTGATGAAACCAAAGTGTTATCTTATGATCGATTGAGAAAATATATATTACAAACTTGTCCGTTCTTTCGTTGATAACTGTTTGCTTTTATCTCACTTCTTGAACAGCGGGTTTGTATGTATATTTGGGGTCTTCAAACCAAGGATTTTTCTAATACCACGGAGTGGTGCATAATTTTTTCTTTTTTTTATACAATACTATGCCCATTTACCGAAATCGTAGCTAACCATGGTGACGTGGTTGTTACCAACAGCACCTCGTTGTAACAAAGAAGTTTGTAACACAATATTACATTTATATTTGTGGTAAACACATGCTTGAGAACAATAATCGCTCTACACGCATATACCAAGACTAAAGAAATTCAACTAAAGTTTTTAAACGCGCTCATTTATCTCGCACTATTTAGAGACCTACGTTTATTAACAGAACAACTATTACTGAACTACGAACATTTATAGGATTACTGTATTTGGCAAGTTAATTCAAATTGAATTATGAAAATATATTTTCACTTTGGGCATCAGATGATACTGAACGCGACATTTTTCGTTGTACAATGATTCTTAGTCGTTTTAGATTTTTGATACCTTGTTTGAGATTTGATGATGCTAGTACTAGAAGAGACAGGGAGAAATATAACAAATTAGCAACTATATTTAATTTTTTTTTCTGAATAGATAAGTCATTGACAAAATAACTATTTTTCTGGAGAAATGGTTACTGTCGATGAAATGCTAGAATGTTTTAGGGGTCAATGTGCTTTTTGCATGTATGTGCCAAAAAAATTGCTAGATATGGACTGAAAATAGTGATTTTGACAGATGCCAAAACCCATTACATGGTAAATGCAGAAGTTCATTGCGGCAAAACGACTTAGAGCCAAAAATGAAAAGATTTTACCAAATTAAGTTATATTGAAAAATCTAATCGGAACACCACTGGCGACAATTGGTTCTTGTCTATTAAATTAGTCGATGAATTGTGGTCTTAAAAAGTAACATATGTGGGGACTTTAAAGTCAAACAAGGAAGGGATCGATGCCAAGAGAATTTTTACCGCATAAAATAAGAAAAGTAGAGTCGTCGTTGTTTGGCTTTATAGCTAAACTAACAATGATAATGTATGTTCCAAAAAATCCAAAGGTGTGGTTTTCATTTCTAGTTTGTGACAATCACAATAAACCTGCGATGATCACATTTTACAATAAAACGAAAGTTGGGGTTGATCTCTGAGATCAAAAATGCACTAACTTCTCGGTTGCCAGGGTTACTCGACGGTGACCGATGGGGTTAGTTCACGCAATGGTAAATATTACAAGCGTGAATAGTCAAAATTTACAATGAAAAGGCAATTGCGTATAATAATATCAAAGGTGTTCAAATTGCGAATACCTAAAAAATATGTTCCAGTTGCTTCTAATACTCTTAAAGAAAGTGTTGCGGCATTTTTCCCCTATAAAAAGATCGCAAAACGAACAGTATTTGTTCTTCCTGTAAATTTCCAATTTCTTAATTTTTTTATTGACGATTTGCGAATTTACAATGTAACTTTATGCAGAGTATTGAGTAAATGTGTTAAATGTATTAGATTTGTAAAGGAATCATCTACTGATGTTTTTCCTTGTAGATTGTGATTTCTTTGTTCGCTAGGTCTTGAGGCCAGGTTTTACGTAGTCTTTTCACAATGGGACCGCTGTTGTTTGTTGCTTTACTAGATCGTTTTTGTGGTTTGTTATTTGATCTTTGTATTTAGTGGCTCTTTCTTTTGCTACAAAGGGGATCTTTAGGTCAAAATTTGATGTCCATCTGTCTGAGTTTTGTTTGTATGCGCTTTTTTCAGGTAAGTTTTTGGTCTAAGGTGAGTCCAAGGTATTTCACTTCCGTTAGTAAGTATAGGTACGTTATTGATAAGTACAGGAGAACAGTGGTCGTGCCTGGTTGTCAATGTGACTTTTACTGATTTTGTTTGTTTGGTTTTTATTTTCCATCTGTTGTACCATTCGGTGAGGAGGTCTAGATGAGTTTGTTGGTTTTCAGAGGCTAGATAATACAGCTACGTCATCGGTAAACTAAGCAATTGTGGTGTTACTTGTTTGGGGTATCTTGGCAGTGTAGATTAGGAATAACATAGGTCCTCGAACACTCCGCTGGGAAACACCGGACTCCATAGTATAGTAGTTGAATTAACTGGTATTATGTCTTACTGTGAAGTTTCTGTCGGTTAGGTAGGATTTGTAAAGTATAACTGAATTGCTGAATAAATTGTTTTTTATTTTTTAGAAAAGGCTCGTGTGCCACACTTTATCGAATGTTTGTGAAATGTCAAGGAGTACTGCTTTGCAAAACTTCTTGTCTTCAATACTCTTGGCAATTGAGTTGTTGTATAGTAGAGTGGCGTTGCCGGAATCCAAACAGCTAGAAAATTAGAATAGTAATTTATTAAATAACATAAATTTAGTTATATTCAAGTACACGGAGAGAAAAGTTTACTGTAATAAAGCAAAAACAGCTATATTTCATGCAAATAGGCTGTTGGTTTTGAGTCAAGCCGATGTACGCTTAAATAAAGCTTTCATTTTATTACAACAAATATTTTGAAAAAGAATTGTATAGATTATATAATATATCAATTTATGAAAACATCGTTTTCTTTTATCATTCAAAAGTTGCTTAATGTGATCGTAGAGAAGAACCATAGTTATGACAAGTACAGCTTTTTCTGATCTCTGTTGATTGTTGCGTTTTATCATAAATAGGTTTAATCGTAATAACACTTCGTATTAATTTAAGCACGCAGTGTCATAATGCTTGCTTTTGTGCAGCTTCAGGGTATGAATGATTTCAGTAAATATACACATAGTTTAAACGTATTTATTTGCTAAATTCAAAATAAATGTGCTATATTTTTATCATTACTACAGTTTATGGTTTAATCCTAGTTTACATTAAAATTTATAATTATTCGTAGATAATATTACCGATCCAAATAATACTGTCCTTGACACCAAAATGTACACGCATCAGCATTAATAGTATGTAACACTTAGAATATTAGTCGAATCTACACCATCCAAGTTAAATAATCTTCTTGTAACTTTTGGAAAGTTATTTTTTTCCGTCAAAGGGTTCTCCAACTACTAAACTTTACAATCAACCCAAATTCACCTTCCTTCAATATGTCCAAATTATTTTCCGTTAGGCACACAAGGGATGTAACATCAATTTCTTGTTCTAAAAGAAAAGCAAATGATGGATCCATGTCGTATGGTTCCAAACAAAAAACTGTCGGAGTCACGGTACACGTATATTATCTTTGCCACAGCTTTAGCAAAAAGTTTAGCACATATTGCAAACCTTAACTCAAATTAAATTGCTTATACCTTATTTTAGACCAGCGTGGAACAAATAGTGATAACATAAATGCTTACTTGAAATGCCTACTTGTGGTTTCGTAGTAATTTATTACGTACTTTAATCGCTGATATGATTTCTTATAATAATTAGTTGAATTTGATCAATTTGTAGTCTTAATTTTAACAAAAACTTTTTACTTGTATCATTATAATTATGAATGATTTAATAAAAACATGTTTGGATTGCAATAAGAAATTTAATTTAAGTTTTAGAACATGTAGGTTTAATTTTATTTGAATGTGAATCAATTTTAGAAAAAAAGCAAATGCTTTAAATATGAAATTGTAATGATTAAATTCAGCATAATATTTCTCTCCGTGTACGTTAGTTGTAAGAAACTGCAGCATTGTAATAACAAATTGCACGTTTCAATAATAATCGGTCAATACAAAAATATCTAATGCACTGCAATACTTAAACATATAATTTATTTATTATTAGTATTTACATTATCAATATTTATAGATAAATTAAATAGTTTATAATGTTAAGTGTAACATTGATTTATGTCTATGTTTTATGTGACTGATTTACAACGCTGTACTCCCACAACTGAATAGATATTTTTGAAAAAGCATAAAATTATAGATATTACGTCTTGGTTGTTTTGTTACTGATGGCTTTTGCTAGTATCAATATAATGGAAAACTCCACCTATACGTTACTTATATAAGAATACATTACGGTCGCTATAATAAAATATGGGTTTTCTATCTTTTACGTCGTAAAATCTGCTGCATAATGTTCCCGCACGAAGCATTTTTATAGTACACGAGTAGGTTGAAGAATTGATATTTAACGTCTAAGGATCTTCATTACACTTTAGCGTAATGTACAACTTTCAATGTTTACCTAAAAATCCCAAGCGAAGCGACGTATATAGTATTTAAATATAATTTTTTTACCTAATAAATTCTTCATGTTACCGCTTTACTTAAAGACAGGATAACTCGGTTACTAAATTAAAGGATGCCGTACAAACAAGAAATATAGAAAAATAATGAAGGTAATTCAAAGCTAGCGTCGTTTAACGCATGACTTATGGTCTTTTAATAATCTTGAGAGTGGTAAAAATGCATGTCAGCATACCTCTTCAAGAAGTTGTTGTAAATGTTATCGACAGTTATACGAGTTAAACAAGTTTGTATAATTACATTAATTGTAGCGGTTAACATTTTTCTTTTGATTCATAAATATATTTTGAGTTTGCTCCTTAGATGTTAAAGCCTACACTGGCTCGTAAGCTTCATCGTTAATCCTACGCAAATTTATATCAATAAAGACGTATAAAAGGTGCCTCTCATGTTACAAAACCATTTGCAATACACATAAAGCACCCGCACACACGGGCACCTAGACACAATCTTTATTGTTATGACCACATTATTGTGTGTGTTTATGGTGGTTAACCTAAGTTTAATTCATTTAACCCCTAGTACTTGCAATAATAAAACTGAGCGTTAAATTTTAAAAACACCGTTTACTTCGCATCTCAATTAAAATGATTTTAACAAAATATAGTTTACTTGTCTTAAATCTAAACATGTAATAAGTAATAATTTAAACGCAATTACTAAAGGTTATAATCTTTATAGGCCAATAAAGTCGTTGTATCGCAATAAACTTACACTAACACACATATTTCTAAGTAATGATTGTTAATGTAAGGCAAATTTACTTAACAAATTACATCGAATTTGCAAGTTCTTGTTTCAAAATGATATTATAACGGGCAACGCTCTAGTTACCTACCTTTTAATTGAATTTACGACACCTAAAGTTTAAAATGGTTTTCATTTTTGTATCACATATTTCTTGCGGAACCATGTATTGTGTACCTTAAGACTCATAGACATTATGTTTTAAAATGAAAGCAATTTAGTTTATCTTACTTTAATATAGTGGACAAGGTTTTGTTATCTTAAACGTTTCGAAAACATTGACATAATTCAACAATACTGAAGTTGATAGTAGCGAACAGCAAACATGGAAACAATTATATTGACTACTGCCAAAGGTTTTGATTGTCTGATTTTTGTTTATTTTTATTTTAAAAGTTGGTAATGTTATTCAGCAAATATATCGTTAGTTTTAGCTCATAACAACTTTAATTAAGCTTGTTATAATTATAATATAAATATAGTTGTCATATTTAAAACATCATAAATCAAAAATAAAAATGTTATAGTCATAATATGAATGGCTTTTACACTGCTTCAATGCAGTTGCGTTTTTTTTTTAAAACTAGAGCATAGTTTGCAATAAATATATTAACAGGTGGAGAACGACGCCATTGAATGTTTTGCTGCATAGCTAATTATTGTTTTTCCGTGAGTATTTGTTAAATTTAATTAGTTATGCATCGATATATTATCTACCATAATCGAAAAAAATCGATTCTCATCAAATGTTGGTTTAAGGTACACATCGAATTGATCAAAACAGACATGTGATAATGAGTAAATAACTTTTTGAGTTACTGTGATTCTGAGTTTTTGTCAGATTTGAAATACGTTGGTTTAAGCACTGTACCTGTACCTAACATATCCTTAATTTTTGTTACGATTCAGCCTTTCAATCGTATTATTAATACTATTTGTATGTTTTATATACGTATATTACCTTAATATGCTAAGAAAGACTTGTAAGCGTTTTTAAAACATATAAGTTTAGATGCGATACTTTGTTTGTGTTTAGTGCCTAGTCAACTTTGAACAATGTTAAAAAATAAATTTTTCGTTTCTCGTTGGTTGAACGCTGTTGTAGTAATATTACTAATTATGTAATATATGCTATTTCAAACATTCAAATCTGGAGAAATAAACTTAACAGATGGGTGCTGAAACTTTATTATTCTTTATAGACAGATAACGTAAACTAGTAACATCAAATGTCAGTTAAAATTAGTATATTAAGCAAATACATTGTATTTTCTAAATTCTGAGATATTTTTTAATGGAAGAACTTTATTAAACTTAAAAGTATTTTAATATTCTAATATAGTAAATTGTTCTTACTTAGACGCATATTTCAAAACTTTTAGTATTTTTTTTAAAACATAACCTAATTAAAACATTTATGTGGTTAGATTTAACAAATTTGGAACAGTAAGTAGTAATACACGGTATTACCTATTTGTATAACTAGTCCAGAAAGTGTTATTTTGCGAGTATGAGTAAAATACTTCTAGGACGTGTGATAGACAAAAATTTTTGTGCTAACTTTTATAGTATACATTTGTTAAAAACATTTGTTTAAGTATTAATTTTTAATAAAATTTAAAAACATATGTTGATAAAGCTGAAACCTGTAATGGCAAAATTTAATTGTTTTTGAAAATCACTTGACAATTTGTTACGTGCATAAATTTAAATAATGCATTACCCTGTATATTGGTTTAATTAAAAATTACTTTTATATTTCTCGACGCCATCTATTGGGTTCGTTGGTCTCTTCGTATTGAGTAGGCGATATCCGGCGAGATACCGGCATTTTGACTTTAACATCGTGCATGTGATAACCTATGTCTGCGTGAGTTAAAATTCGTTTTCTCGAATCATCCACGTGTTGGGACACGATGGAAAATAGAAGTCTTCTCAATTAACTGAGTTTATCCACGCAGAGTAAGTGGTTTTTGTTCTTTCTTTGATTAAAGGTAATTTTTATGTCTTTTCATTAGCGCCATGTGCTACCTCCTAAAAATGGGTATTCTTATCGTAATCTAAATCTTCAAGAGAAAATTATAATCGGAAGCTGTAGAGCTAAGAACGCTGCGATACAAGTGCAGAATTTCGATTCGGAGGCAATTAATACCTTAATGAATATCACCTTGTTCGGAAGATCCTAAGTACTGGCTACGATTGAATTCTCTTCGGAGGCAATAAAATTAATACCGTCGACGAAAATTTAATGTAACAGTATACGATAAGTGACGGTTCGATTACTTTCCTTTAAATGTTTCTTTTACTTGTAGTTTGTGAGTCGCCAGGTAGACACGATTATTTTCAGGAAGTGTCATTACAGGAAGCCAATAGGAAAACGTTTTTCTGGAGGTAACCCTGAATTTGGTAAGTCAATTTTTACTTAATTATTCGTTGTCGCTACGGTGATACTCACGACTTATTATATTTACTAATTGTTTAGTATTTGTGTACATTTGAATCTCCCGATCAATTTGTAAACTATTTTGAACACCTTTGTATATTTGATATTTGTAAAATTGTACAACGCGCAACGTCGCATTAACTGTATTTTTAGTGGCGCACGCACAACCACTAACTTTAGCATTCTATGGCGGTTTCCGCACACATCTCATTGTTCATTAAGACTTCTACAGTCAATGTTGTGTTCAATCATCAGCGCCATTTTATATGGCCATATTGCTTTAATATATGGTTTTTAAAGTACCTCAAAATCTTTATTTGTGTCTATACAGTCCACTCTAACAATCATTGCAACATTGTTGGGTCAGTTTTTCACCGCAAAGAAAACAAATTAGGTAAGCTTTGCCCCAAAAAAGCGTATGGTTTTTAGCTACGACCTCAAACTGCTAACCCACCAACACTAATCGTACGTTCGAATTGATTTGTTGCTTATTATTGTTACTCAATTAGCCTAAGTAAATGACTTATCGCTTGCTGATTATATCAACAGTCAATTATCCTTATTAATGTTATTTACTGATGAAGATTTATATATGTTATGGTGGTTACACTTTTGTTTTACGTATAGTGTAAGTTGCCGATCCTGCTGATATTCTATTTTCTATATTCTCTCTAGTACCTGCTTATATTTGTACTCGGACTAAGATTATTCATTGTCATGCTATTCAAATTCTAATCTAGTTATCTTTATAGAGTAATTAAAGTGCAATTGTTGTTAACGACTTAGTTTCTTTTTTTTTCGTTTCTTTCAGCCTTACAAACCTAACATCGTGTTACAAGTTTATACCGTCTGTCTTGAGCGGGACAGAAGTGACTTTGGATAAGCTCTGGCGCCCTTAAGCATATTTTCTGTATTATCTGTGAACCCCCCCTCTCCCCGACTATTGTGAGTTGGCCGTGCAGGTTCGTAAAATACCAAAAGCTTGTAACAAATTACAGAAGTTTATTATAATTTAACTTTTATAAAAACAAAACTATGTATTACTTTTTGCTAGCAATTGTAAAATATAAACAAATTTATTATATTTGTTATTGTTATTCAAAACAATAACATTAATAATGGTGTATGTTAATAAATCTAACAGAATGACATATGGTGTAAAAAACTTGATTATTTTTGCCAACTTCTAATTATAAAACTTTGCTAAATTTTGCCGGTCTATGTAATATAATATTTGGTAGATTATGCTGCCTGCAAAATACGTCAAAACGGACGGAAGCACAAAAAATAATATATCTATTTCGCATATAATGACAACAATCTGAAGTAGTAATTTTTGTGTGTCATGTATAAGGTTGGTAGTGCATACTAGCTGTCAGATAAACGGATTGACTTTACTGTTTATTTTTTAGTTATGTAGATCCGAGTTTGAACGCCTATGTCTCGGTAATTCCTTATTTATTGATAATGACATAATCGTGTAGCTTATTTTAATATGTGTGGAATGAATGGGTCTATTAAATTTTGCCCGTTTTTTAAGGCTAATTTTTAAACCGTAAACGAAAAAATAACGTATTTTTTGAGCTCTTTTCTGATGAAATTTTCCATGGGATTTGTATACATTTTTTTAAGTAAACATTTGAGTACAAAAAAAAGTTTTTATTAATAAAGGTTTAAAATTAAATATACACCAAAATAACGGATGAAACAGGTAGGTAATAATGGTACTCAACAAAAATTATGAGTAAATTATACTCCATTACAGATTTACTTGAAACGGATGAGTACAAATATACTTGAGTATTAACCTAATCTAAAGTCATGAGTACAAATATATGCGTGTACGAATATAAATACGCAAAACACGCCTAAATATAGTTAAAGCGCAATGTTAAAAATTCTAAAAAGTAGTTACGTGATCATAAAATAGTTTTAAGTTAGGTATCAAATACGACTGGTATATATTATGTACTAACTAAGTATACAAATAAGTATGTAAATAAACTAATTGCTTACAGATAAATATAGCAACTGGCAGGTAAAAAAGCGCACGCATATTTCAAACGATGGGTAATTCTTCAAAACCATTGAGTTACTCGAAACGTATCTTTAAAAATCTAATGATTTTGTTAAAAATATTGTTTAAATTTAACACCAAACTAGTAAAAAATAAACTAGTAAAAGTATACATTTACGAGTTAAAGCATCAATACTCATCAATTACTGTGTACTCTCATATTTACTTAACTTTTTACCGTAACACACATACTCATACTCATTGACCTAACCGAAATAATCACAACTACTGACACTCATTTCATATGGATACTGATTACAACTACTCATACTCATTTCAGATAAATACTAATTACATGTAGGTACTGATTACATTTACCCTTCTTACTATAGATATACTATAAAGTATGATTACACTGTACTCGTAATGAGTACTTATACCCACGAGTACAGTTTGCCCAACACTGTTAAAAGTAGATGTAACTTTTAATTTTTATTCAATAGTTTTCTTTTGGTATTTTAAAAAAAATTAAACTACATTACAGTTGTTGATATAAGATTATATAAAAAGACACTATATTGATCAATAGTACTTTTATGTATTGTGTTATCTTTTTACACGTTTAGAAGAAGTTGGTTTTAATATAAATTCTAAGTTTTTAATTTCTTTTTTATTTAAATCATTGTAGAGGGTTCTTTTTTTTTATCTACGATGTCATTATAATCGATAATTTTAAATATTTATTGAAGTGGTTTCAGTAGGTTATTTTCTTAGGTTTACACAGACAAATACGTCTTCTATCAAACATTTGTTTTTGTAGCAGGGAAAATGAAGTGATAATTTTTATTAGAAATATTTCAAGAACGCAGAAGTTTCATATTTTTTTACATTTGCATTATCAAATTCATGTAAGAATCCTATTGTAATAAATTTTAAAACTGAATTTATTTACATGTATCTATTTACACCATTTAATTTAGATATTATAAATATAATTACTTTTAACTAACACTAATAAAACGCAACGATATTTAAAAAAAAACAACTTACAGGTAGTTTATATATAACTATCACTCGCATTTACAAACACTGTCAGATAAATTGCACTTTTGTTTATTTTATCAACACGTTCTCTTTTACGACGTATTTATTTTTCTCTAGCACGCGCGTTAAACACTTTATTTATTTAGAGCGACACCGCATTCTTCTTCTGACTAAACTTGATTAGATTCCTGACTCGATTCGGAAACTTTTATATAAGTTTATCTGCTTCGAGAACATTTTGGTAATTACTTCAAGTTATCTTAAATGATTTCGAAGTTTCTATTCGTTTTATTATGTTGGTTGTAAATACCCAGAAAAATTATATATCTAAGAGACTATAGAAAACATCGTTTAGTCTGTTACAAGGTACAATAAGGCTAAAACAGTTAAAATCATAAGAAGATCGGCTTTTTTGAAGTAAAAGCGAGGGTAAATCTGAAATTTTTGTGAGTTGCATCGTTACGAAAAAAAGTGGCAGCACAGTCGCAGCAAACTATCTTTTTTTATTTCCATTTCTGACGTTTATATTGATGTGAGCTATTCTAACCTTTAATTTCGTTGTGACTATCCACGTGTTTATTAAGCGTTGTTTTCAACGGGAATATTTAACATTTTCATCTTCTTCTTCTTCTTGTCGTAAGCCCTTGGCTTGTTCTACCCATTCTGCTCCGCTTCCTGAGATGTGGACGTCCAGCACTCCTTCCACCGTTTGGGGTGGCGCCCTGGCAGACGTCTTGATAGTGGTTTTCTATTCCTAGCGATTTTAGCCAACCTGCTATCATCCATCCTGGATACATGTTCGTTCCAACCGCGCCTTCTCGTTCGCACCTAACGTACTATCCATGGCGTCGCATTCTTCTCTAATTTCGCTGCTTCTACGGTGGTCCAGTAATGTATTACCTGTTATTGTTCTTAGGATTTTCATTTCGTGTGTTCGATACATTCTTTTTGTTACTGCCGTCTCTGCTCTTGTTTCTGCAGCGTAAGTCAACACAGGTCTAACGCACGCTTTGTATATTCTAGTTTTTGTTATTGTCGATATGCAATTATTTTTCCAGATGGTATGTCTTAAAGCACCCGCGATTCTAGATGCTTTATTAGCTTGTAGTCTTACAATGCTGTTTAAGTTCCCATAAGCTGAAATGGTAGTTCCCAAATAGTTAAATTCAGATACTTGTTCGATAATTTCGTCATTAATCACTATTTAATTAATAATGCTTAAGATACGAGATACGTAAACATATACATAACAACCAGGGCGTTATGAGAAGGCGTTATGGATTCATAACGCCCTCTTATTACGTTTTCTTATTACGCACGCAAAAATTATACAGTTTACGCCAAATCACGTTGGGGCTTGAAGGTTTTGATAACAATATCAGAAATTCAGAAAAAAAACCAAAATGTTTAAAAAGCATTAAATACATACAGCGTGTATCTAATTAACAGGTTGTTAATTTAAATGGTGAAATCATAGCATCAATACAAGTAATATTCATAAAACGTTTAAAAAATTAAAAATTTTAATTCCAGTCAACACAGTTTGTTGGCACAGTTAGTAAAAATATGTTAAAATTACGTTATGGCGTTTAATTCAGTGTTCTAAAAACTACACACATTTCTTCTCAATAATATGTGTAGACTAAAAATTAAAATAAATACAAAATAATAAGTTGTTATTCTAAGAACCTACATTCTTTCAAAATATTTGCATTTGATTGACATTGCTTACCCCCAATGTATTTTAACGTTGTGGTTTTATCCCGCAGAATTATTTAAAGCACATTTTGAATTTCGCGGGTGTTAAACTAATTCAACGTGTTACCGCCGTTTATAGCTATTTACAGTAAATTGAATGATTACATTTTTCACTCTAAACCAGTGTATTGTGAAAATTCAGTTAAAAAATTTATGCAAAATAGATTATTGTTTATGTATAGAAGCAAACCTGAGAAGAAAATTGATACTATAAACCGAAATTATGATTACTATGAACGCTGTTTGTTTCTATGTATTAGTATACGTATACGGTTCGTTCTTTAATAAAGATATATCTTTACCCGACTGATAACATTATCACTGATTTTTATAAGCGGCGTGCATTGTATTTATTTTCATATTTTTGTTTAGATTTAAATAGTAACAAGTTTTTTATTTCTTTTTGTGCAACATATTTGAGCAACTCTTGCACATTTATTGTGATTGTAAAATCAGTTTGACCAGTAAATAATTAAACGTCAAATTATTTATGCTTTTAAACTACTAATAAGCGTAATCATTGTAATAACGCTCTTAGTGCATAAAAAGCTACTGTAGTTATATTAAAATTTGATTTAGTCTATGAGCTGTAATTGTTTAAAAGTAAATTACAAAAATTAGAAATTTTTGTTTACATGCATTATTCTCTTTCGAGCTCTCGTGTGAATTAAGTACAACTGTTTTTTTAGAAAGATAATTTGTCGATTTGTAATTTTTAAATAGTATATTATTCTTTTGACCATTAAATAACGCTTAAAAAGCAGAAATTAACTTAAAACAATGTCTGCAAAAAAACTGAATTTTTTTTGTGATAGAAGAAAATTATCAAAACGTTTTACAATAGCACAAAATCAATCTTTTTATACAAACTGTTGGAACGCAAAACGCGACAGAAACTCACAAAAGAAAAAATCCTTGTTATAGATTAAGCAATACCTATACAATGAGCTGTTAAAGTTTGGACTAAAATGTATGATCAGCCGAATCTAATATAAAGACAAAAGGTTTTTATTTTATTTTTAAACAAAATAAACAAACAATTCAATTTATTACTCTTTAAAATCAATAACTGTATGTGGCTGTTAGAGTAGCCACCACAGTCTCTGGCGTATCTCTTATTGAACGTTTATGGTATATTTTAAAGGCCGAGATATTTAATTTTAAATGTAGTTTTAAACAAAAAGTAAAAGCTAAAACTTGTTAGGCATGGAACACAATACAAAACAAGTATTGTAAAAATTGTAACATGTCAAAAAGGATACTTACACGTAAAAAATGTGCAATAGAATGTTATATTTTTAATTAGAATAAGAACTTATTGTATTTATTAAATAGTTGCTACATCAAAATATTTAAGTTATAACCTATATAATATAAGAGGGTAAGATTAAGAAGTAGGCGAGGTAATAAACCTCAAAATAAAATATCTTAAAGTTTTCAACATCATGTTAGAATCGTGTATATCAATAAAATGATAGAAAGGTATCTTAATCTAAATACACGTTATGATTTTTTAATTAATATGAAAATACTTAATAACAACCTTCAAAGAAAACTAATTACTACTTTATAATTAATTAATTTCACGGTAATATTAATATCATTATTTTACATTTAAAAACCAATAAAAGTTAATAGTTTCTATTTATCACTATCTTCAATATTTTTTTAATTTTCTGAAAAAATCAAATTGTATCTCCACATTCATATAGTTTAATTTAGGATACTCATTTTCGTTTACTTAATAGTTGTAGAAAACATGTTCTCAATAAAACGCAATACGCTGGTGGTCTTGTGGAGTTAAAATTTTTGGAAATGAAATAATACATTCCTACTTAATACAAATTAAGAAGTAACGTAACTTACTTTATTTAATATACTCATAAATATGTAAATGTGTATTATTATTACAATCAAGTTTTTTTTGAATAATCGACTTTGTAGTACCTTGACCGATGGAAATTATGTGTATTTTAAACTCACTTGAAACGCATCAGAATCATTATCTTTTTGTTTTTAAATTATGATTATTAAGAAGAGAAACGTGCCGGTAAATTTAATTCATTATTAAAATTGTTTAATTAAGAAACCGCTTTAAAAAAGTTTATAGTAGACGTAATTAGGTTTAACCTACATAAAAGATACTAGTCAATAAGAAACTTATTGATACACTACATTAAAACTCGATTAATATTAAAAGATGCTGTTCACAACCGAAAAAACTGATAAATCGTTGTAAAGTAGATAAGTTAAATGCATTACTTTTTTCTGATAGAATAAAAATTTAGAACTTTTGGTGAAATTGCATATATATTGATTTAACGTCTACCTGTTCAAACGTAAATAAACTATCAGCTGTAAAAAACTTAGGACGACGATGTTAAACATAACATACGTTTTTCTATTCTTATTTGCGAAAGTATCCTAAAATTTACACTAAAGTACTAACTCCATACTATCAATGGTACTACTACTTAAAGTTTTTACACCTGTTTGTATTTGCGGTACTGTTAAACGTTTATTTTACTTATTGTAATTTATGCGTAATGTAACTAAAGTAAAGTTAACCAATATAGTAAGTGGCTATAGAGATGAAAACGTTGAAAGCTGATTTTATACCCGCGTAATTCAAATGAGTTTTGGATAATCCGCAGGCTAAAAACATAACGTATAAACATTGTAAGGTAACAATGTCAATGCAAATGTAAAAATGCCATCAAAGTGAGCCACTGGATAGTGGTTTCGCCCTTTTTGTAGCTTTTCAGCAGTAGGAGAACACTCTACTGTACTTCCATCTCTGCCATCGTATTTCACTCATGTTAACCAATAACTAAATGGAAAACATTTATTGAAACAATATACATAAGTTTCATAAAAATTTCAAACGCCACAAGCAAATGATAACGTACCTATTTAATGTAAAATTGATCTCTTTAATAACCTTTAATACCTAGATCTCGTTGCTAGTCAGCGTTGCGTACATACCAAGGTGCGTCTACTATGTTCCGCAATAAAATTTGTATTATTTTTATATTTCTATTTTAGTGCACCCTTACAGTTCTATACTATACAGCCAAACTGGGCTTAATATCTGGTTGTAGATCAAAATCTTACTGTGTATTGGCAACCATTAATATCCAAGGATGGTGGATCTTTTAATCTTCTGTTCGTGAAGTTGATATGGATAGATTTTAGCTGACTAAACTTTATTCTCCATTGTTTCGTCCAGTTTAGTTTTGTGTTGCTGGGTGCCTGTTGTCTCCTAACGACTACCTCTTGATCTGTGTCTACTGTCAGAAGTGCAGTACCATCCGCAAACGTAGCCACCGTAATTCCTTTCAGATTTGGTAAATTACAAGTACAAAGATAAAGTAGGTAAAGCATATGCTCCAGTACACTGCCCTGGCACGATTAGCAACAGGCAAGACTTAAAATCGTTAAGCGGCTTACCTGGTTTTGGCAACATAATTACTTCCGCAACTTCCCAGCTAGCAGAAACATATTGGAGCCTCAGCACTGCACTAAAGAGATTCAATTCATGATTTTACTAGTGATCAAATCGTATTCTGGTGCTTTTTTTGAATTTAGGTTGGCTTTTATCTGTTGAGCTACTTCTTTTAGAATAACAGGAATGATGTTTTTTGTTTTTGGGTTAGTAATATTATATAAAGTGTTATTCGTATATGTTTTGGTAGAAATGAAAATGGCTGTCAAATTTTTGGCAAACAAATCAGCTTTTTGTTTATTGTTTTTGACCCATGGCTTGTTTTTAATTTTAACCGGTAGTATTCACAATATGGGTATTTTTATTTTTTTGGTAGTTCTCCAACGCAAATAATCGGTTTCTTCGTCTGTCGTTAAGTTGTATAGATAAGAATTGAGCGATTGTTTTTTTAGTTTTTGTATTTCTTTTTTGAGTTATTGTGTTCTATTATTTAGAATGGTCTTGTCTGAAAGATCTCGCGAGTGTTGCCATTTTCTTCTAGCTCTTCTTTTTTTTCTTGATTATTTGTCTGATTTCTATTGGGTAATTTATAACTTTAGTTTGATACGTGACTTCTCTTGTATTATTGTATACTGCTGTTTGTAGGAGTTTGGTAACGTTTTTAGCTTTGACTTCTAATTCATTTACTTTTAGACTAACATCTAAGTTGATATTGTTTTGCAGTTTCGTTTTGAAGCTTTCCCAGTTTGTGGTTTTAGTTATTAAAGCTGGTCGTATCTCCTTTTTTTATTATCTTCTCACTCACTGTCATAATCACTGCTGAATGATTAGATTCTATGTTAAAGTTTTCTTCTAGCTCCAGGAAATTTGGTGAAACTTTACGTGATATGAAGAAGTCTAACATATTTGGGATTGTATTGATGTCAGTTTAATTACATCCTATTTATTACAGAGCTTTTTTTGTTAAGAACGCTGTTGGTATTCCATATGGCAATTCGTAGATTTCTTTTGTCCATGAATTTATTTCTGCTTGGAAATGGTACCAGTGTTTTTGACTTTTAGCTTTTCAAGCTGCTTGTTTACTTAATTGATAGTTGTTATTATATCTTGCAGCATTTGCACTATGGATGGTTTAGTTTTACCTGCAGAAGGGGGTTCGTTTTTTTTTTGACTTTGTGCTTTTTCCACATACGATACTCCTTGGTTCTTGGTTGATTTTTCGTTGTACTATTTGTCTTTAGGGTGTTATTTCAGCTTTTTTGTAGTTTTTTAGCCACTATGCATCTCCTGTAGCTGGCAGGATGGGCTTCAAAGCAGTTTGTACATTTTGCAAGAGTATCTTTTTTCTTATTGCAATCAACTGTCCAATGTTCTCCTGCGCACTTTACGCAGGTAGGAGTGTGTGATTTAAACACCGTATTTCAAATTTTTTGTTTATACCTTTTGTGTTTTCCAATTACAGAATATAGAACAGTAATCGAATATATTTTGTCTCGTTTTTCAATGTTGCTTTTTTAGTACTGTGTTATTCATTTTAATCCAAAACTTTTTCAAATAATTCTGACACTATAACTTCAGCATCGCAAGAAGGATGCAGGTTTCTCGCCATAACGCATATGGTTCTAGTGGCTTTATTCTCATATGTATGCCATTCTAGTTCGGTTTCAGTTATCAATGATGTTAATTTTTTATATTCTTTGTCAGTATTAACATTCGCTTTGATTTGTTTATTATTCATCATATTGCTGTTGCAATTGAATTAATTAATTTCTAGTTTATTTTTGATCTCATCATAATTTTTTTACGTTGTTTATCTTGATCGGTGGTGATTTTATTGTTGTTTTTAGTTTTTTTTGTTTTAGCTTTCGGGCTGCTTTTTGGTTTCTCTGGCGATTTGGTGGCCTGAAGTTTTTTCTTATTTTTGGATTTGACTAAAAGCCAGTCCGTTTCTTAACAATGAGTTTTTCTTGCTCATCTGATTTTGCAAGGTTATATAATTTTTTTGTTGGAATCTCCTTTTTATTTGACTGCCATAGTTTCTGGTTTTGTGTCTGTAAAGTGGGTACTCTTATTTTCAGGTGATTAATTTCATTTATGGTCTGCTATAGCTGCGCTTGAGTTATCTGATAGGCGAGGAGTAGGTGCTAAGACACTATTATTCTGATTAATACCCGGCGATACTTGTTGCGTAGCGAACATAATACTTCCGCTTATTTGAAGACCCGGTTATTTGAAGACGCGGGTCGCCTGATATCACTTCACACAAACGCTTTGAGAACGTCCTTACTCGCAAAAACTCAAACGAATACTGAGAAGTAAACATAAATTAACAATAACAAAGGAAAATTAAAGTAACTCGTATACTATTTTTAATAATTGGTCAAGCATATTAAAATTTCTTTCAAAAGTCATCCAGTTTGTTAGTGTTGTCGTTTTACCGGTGTAAAGTTAGCCATAGATTTCAGCTATAAAAATTAACTTCCAGTTTTTCATTTTAAAAACAAATTAGAACTAAGTAATATATCTTTCCATACCGTTGCTAAATAATAAAAATAATCAATATTTGTGAATATTTGAAAAAAAAAATTTAAGAATTTTCCCTGATAAAATGATTTTTTGCATTAACGTTTATTTTTCTCAATGAGGTGCAATTCTGATTTTTATGGAAATTGACATAGGTATAAAATAGCATTAATAAACAAGATATCAAAAAATTAAAACGAGGTTATTTTTATAATTACAAATAATTTGATTCAAAGTTGGGCTTGCGCACCATGGTGTTGCATGTCAACGGCAACTAATTAAAGTCGTTTCTTTGAAATGATACATGTATATATTTAATTTTTTATTATTTAGTCGTTAATAGTTGCTTTTGAGATACTGTTTGTAGCCCTAAGAAAGACAGTTTATTTTGGTTTTATAATGAATCTATTATATGGTGAAATTCTTCTATATTTATATGTTTTCCAAGAAATTAGAATTTGGAAATTTTATAATTTTAAATTTTTTGAGGTATTTTCGACTTTACATAAAATATTATTAAATATTTTAGCTTTCCTTTCCATTTCGCTTCTTTGACTGTTATGGGTAGTTACTTCAGTATAATTTACTTTTTCTCCAGTTTAGTTTCTTCTTTTGAAAAAAGGCACTGATGATTTAAATGTATAGTTTTAACTTTGCGTATATCGTTTATACCACAAATGATTACCGTTGGATTTTTAATACGCCTCTCGCGTGTGTCTCTCATCTTTAATTCTGAAATGTTTATCTTCCTTTTGTATTATTTTTCGCATCCACACCATAATGTAATTTACTATTTTCCATATATCCAAATGATTATTGGACCATTGATCAGAGGCCGTGTTTTTTACTTTTTCTCACAAAATAATAGAAATACCAATTTGTTTTTATCAAAATTGATATCTTTGGTTGACACCATTTTTAATATAGATACAAAATTTTATCCAAACACATATATGACTTATTAAACACAATCAGACTTTTGGAACCGCGGTATATACATTCTATATTACGCGGAAGTTGTCAAAAAATTTACATTAGATTAATCCAATTGAATATAGATCGTATTTGAAACATCAAATACTGAAGTATTTTGTTGCATCTTCTCATTGTCCGTATTCTGTAGAATCGCAAAGAAAAAAATTATAAAACATGTTACCCAAACAATACGACAGCAAAATATATTTGCAAAATATGTAGAAAACAAAAATGAATGAACACAAAAAAATTTCATAACAACTTTCATGTCCAAAAAAACAAAATTAATCCTCTAGGAAAATTCTCGTTTTGTAGGACCTTCCGAAAAACGAGCTCCATATTTGGTCATTATCCTTTTAAAAGATTTTGGTTTTACAGGCCTTTCTGTGCTTAGGAAAACGAGTTGTCTTTGGCCATTATCTTTTTCGAGAATTCTCGTTTTATTTGTACTGCGTAACAAGAATTGTAAAAAAAAGAATACATACGTTACCAAAAATGACGAAAAATGGAAAGTCTGTTAATAAACTTGCAATAATGGAAAAATAAAAAATCGGTTATTTTGATTACTAAGTAACGACTTGGAATGTGCCACGAATCGGTGAATAAGTTGTGTTAGGATTTGTTGTGGATGAGTTAAGGTACTGCCCGAGTCAGAAGAATTTGAAGAAAGAAGGAATTCCAGGTTTGTTAAGAAGAAATCTCCATCCAAGTTATAGTTTGCTCCAATAGTACTTCTGTTTTTTTGTGTAACAATAGAGGCATTAAATGCATAAACAAATTAAGAAGTTCAGTACCGTTTTGCTCACACATACCTTAAATTAAGGTAAAAAAGTTTTCTAATAGATCTTGATTCAAATGTCTTGTGAAAAAATAGTTAAAACCAAGATTCTTCAGAGAACTCCATAAAGCTTGCACATTTTGAATAGTAATTACTAATTTATTAATACAAGATCTTTATCTTTATGCACCGACATAAAACTCTATTGATTCTAGTGTCATCTTTGCTTTAGTCCAAAACTTGTGATACAGTGAGTTAATTTCAAGTTTGCAATCTAACAGAGATGAAAACTTGTCTGAAAAATTAAGAATATCAAAGAGATTGTTTATAAAACTAATAAATTATTTGGTAGTCACATACCTAACTTGCCCCTCACGCTGTACTTTATCTGCGAATCTCAGTAGAAGAACTACTAAATACTTGTGTAGCAAGTTTTACCTTTAGTTTCTATTTTTCTTCTGGAATAATATGCTAGCGTGTAAGTTTACATATTTTACTAGCAGGGTCTAATTGGCTGTCTTTTTTTAAATGGTCTTATTTTGCAACCCCACTAGAGGCTTTCATATCCTTAGTCATGCTATTATTTCTAACACATTTTATTAGATACGGAACGTCAAATTAATGTATAATTTTATGACCAGGCCAGACTGTTAATGACAGGATGGTTACTAGAACTTATGTCGCAAATAGATAAAAGTATGCAGAATTTAGTCTTTTCATGAATGGCTTCGATGACTTGCCTGATGCATGCTTTTAGTTGAATAATATTTGCGCATTTTATGGAAACGTATAAAAACCAAAGCATGATCAGCAAATTGTACCCTTCGTTCAGTAGCCAATTTCTCAAATCCATCAAACCTTATATTGAAATTACAAAAATGGCCAGGAGGATCAGTAGACATTTTATCCCATGCTAAACCAACAAATCATTCTATTGGCATTAATGATTCACTAAATTTATTAAAATAATTAAAACATTTGCTATTTATACCAGGTACCAGTTTAAGATTACGTTGGGGTTTTTAAAAGGTACTCAAAGAAGGAATGATACAAAAAGAGCTTGAACTAAGCGGTAACATCTAGGACTTTTACGGTAAATAGACAGAAAGAGGCATTTTTTACGAAAGCAGCATCTATACTTGCAGGATATTTTGAAACGGAATTTTTAAGTTGGGAAAGGTGATAAATTAGAAAAACCTTGAGCTCCTGGAAGTTTTTTGGAATTTTTATTTTTCATTAATTTATATTGAATAATATGAAGTACCTTTTCCTGTTCTTGTAGAGTGCTGCAAGGCTTGAACATTGCACTTCTATGGAGAAGTATCTGCATAAATACCTAATATTTGCAAAGTATCACATTTACTAGTTAATTTATTAAGTATGCATTGAAAATGAACGTTTTTTTATAAAAATCAACAGTTTATTTTGAGAACTATCAGATTCAGATCATCCAAAATACTGTCCATCGGCAGCTACGACCTTCTCCCATCTTTCAGGTAGCATCTAGGTTCCACGCTGAAAAAAGTCTTGGTTTTTTGACGCAATCCAGTCATCGATCAATTTTTTGGTATTATCACAAGAAAATCGCTGCTCAGCCAGGCCATATGTCATCAACCGGAACAAATGGTAACGGATGGAGCAATGTCTAGTGAATACGGCGGGTGGGGTAGGACTTTCTATTTGAGGTTTTCCAGGTAGTTTTTTACAACATTTGCAACATGGGGTCGTGCGTTGTTATGAATAACCTCGTCATGCCTTTTGGCGTATTGCGATCAATTGTCATCGGTAACGGTCTGCTGTAATCGTCTCGTTTGGTTTAAGCAGCTCATAATATATTACTATGAGCTGGTCCTACCAGATACAGAGCATGAGCTTGAAACCATGAATATTCGGTTTCGCTGTCGATGTTGATGGCCCGCCGAGCTTGATCCATGCTTTTCTGCGTTTAGGGTTGTTATAACGTATCCACTTTTTATCGCCAGTAACAATTCGATGCAGAAAACCGTTTTTTGTCGCGCGAGCAACTATTCGCAAGTAAAAAATTGTCTTTTGATGTCCCTTGGTTTCAACTCATACGGCACCCAATTTCTTTGCTTTTGAATAATTCTCAGTTGTTTCAAGCGGCTAGAAATTGCTGATTGATTGACTTCTAATGTTTCCGCAAGCTCTTTCTGTGTCTGGCATGGATCTTCATCAAGTAATGCCTCCAATTTGGTATCTTCAAACTTTTTCTCCGCACCAGGATGTTCTTCATCTTCTAGGTAAAAATCGCGACCTTTGAATTGTAGAAACCATCTTCTGCATGTTTATTTTAAAATAGCATTGTCGCCGTATGTTTCCGCTAATATTCTATGCGCTTCAGCTGCTGTTGTCTTTCGGTGGAAGTAATGTTAAAAAAATCCCCGCAAAAACGGTTTTGTAGGCACAAACTTAGCCATGTTTAAAATTTTGGATTCAAACGTCTTTACACTCCGGCAGTTGAAATTGAACTGATGTTTGCAGCCTAGGGTTTTAGCTTTCAGGTAAATTCTATTTCAGCCCGATCAGATATATACCTGCCGAATTATGAGGCTCAATACAAAACGCTAATTTTCAATGCATACTCCATAATAAAATCGTAATAATTGGCAATAGCTCTGCTATGACAGTCAAGTATAAATCTAAAATATTATACATATTTACTATATTTACATTGTGCAAATGCAGACAACTCTACCATTACCAATGACAAACAACAAAAACTTTTTTATGCAACTAAAAATAATTAATATATTATAAAAATGTAACAATAAATTTATAAAAAAGCATTTTATTATCTTAACTACATTATTCTATAATTTATACTGTACTGAATGCTCTACTGAAACAATAATTTATATAATTATGCATAAACGTGTAAACAATTAGAATAAAAATTTTGTTAATAATATCAGATTTTTTTTTATAAAAGTTTTGTATGCATTTGAAACGGTAATAATTTTGTTTTTTTTTTGCATTAATTTTAACCGAAGATCATACATAAATAAACTTACAAGATAATTGTAATTAATTTATGCACAAATTATCGAGTGTACAGTTTTAACATAGGATAATGATGCATGCAAGCATTAAATTTATTTAGCGTTAAGTATTTGCGGCGATTAAATGTAAAGTACATAAAGCTTATTTTTAACAAGTTCTTACGACAAGTCTTTTTTTACGATGAATAAATTTTACATAAAAAGTAGCTACTTGTTGCATAAATAAACCTTAAGAAATCTTTTGTTTTAATCAAATTATTTTGAAATTTTATTAAGATGTGATTTATTATGTTGCACAATCTATAGTACACAATGTGTCATGTTTGTTGGTTTCTAAAGCACGCGCCTTGTAGTTATAAATCATATCAGAAATATGAAAATTTAATTTAAAATAAATTTATTGCTTGTTTGAAATTAAGTTTAAGTTAATACTTTTCTAAATTAGTCTGATTTAAATGTTTTATTTTCTGCTACGCTTATTTACATTTTTCTTTTTTGTTAAGATATTGGAGATTTATCTGGATAATTATTTATTTTATTCAGGTACCTATATAATTTTTATGTATTTATCTAAAAATATGTTTGCTTTGTTATTTGAGTTGTAATATTGTTAATACTAATTACAATTAAAAATTGTGTAGAAGGTACTTTATCTTAATTATTTAAATGATGATTTGTAATATTTTTATACATATACACCTATTAATTAATCAAACTATATTCAATACTAAAATCATGCATATATGTCTTTAGTGGAATTTCGTAGATGTAGATGATTAACATTTAAATAAGTTTTATAGTTCTTGTTAAACAAAGATTAATTAGGTTATTCTAACATAAAAGAATCATGGACACTCAAATTTCTTGAATGTAGCGGACTATTGCACTTTCCTTTTATAGATGTTATTATTAGTTAAAATCCACAGCCTGTTAGATTTTTTTCTCTCGAAAACATCTAAATTATTTACAGAATCCATGTAATTTCTTAATTTATAAAAATACTTCTAGATACCTATGTAACTAAAGAAACTTACAAGGATAATTAATAATACTTGCATAACACTTGGATAAATTTTAAGCATTCCATAATAATGTGAGCACCCAAAAGTTTTTTGCATTCACTGCCAGTAGCTCTAAGAAAAGACTTATTATCCTGTGATGCTTCAATGTTGCGCTGCTCAGCAACGAATTCCTAAAACTCGTCGTTAAAATACAAGCCGAAGCACTTGTAAGGTGTCTAATTTTTGTTCTTTCGTCTACATTCTATTCTGACTCTTAATGTTTTATTTCATTTTATAGATACATTTTTTTATATTGAACTTATGGCAAATGGTTTCTTAAAATGAATATGAAGGTAATACGTCTTCTGGTAAAAAGTTATTAATAACTCGTAGTGAAGCTACTGTAACTGGAGTGTACGTCAAAACGTACAGCATGAATCATGCCATCTTCACATACTTCATAACCTATTTGTACAAAATTATGTCTTATTAGTGCCAATATTTTGTCCTCATCATTTAAATCATACTTTTAGCAAATTGTACATATAAAACTATACTCTTCGAACAACCCCATAAAATAAATTGAAGGAAATATCATCAGCACAATACCAAATGTCTAATCTAATTAACAGTTTCAAATTATATTTTGTAGACATAGAAAACATAAATCGTACTGTTTTTCTCAAAACGATTTATTTTAACCCATAACCTCAAAAAAAAACAACACAATTCCAGAAACAGCCAAAAAACTCTACGCACGTTCAGGCCGCTGGCCACAGTAATTCATGCAACAAGTAATACATTGAATATACGTGTATAAAAAAATTAAGAAGCGTAAAACCAAGTGAAAGAGAAGATAAATTGAGTGTCTTTAGCTGTCGAAATTAATAATTTGTGTAAATGGCTTTATCATCAAATTAAGTTTAATAACACACGTAAAAAGTTACAAAAAAGTATAGCTTTGTATTTTAGAAAAAGAACAGAATGGCCTTGAAAATATTTTAGGTCATTAAGATTATTTCAGGTTTTTAGTATGTTTAATTCCATCAATGTCTCTTCCGAAGGAAATTTGTAAATGAACTTGTATGTGTACAACTTATGGAACCACTACGATCTTTTACATTGTGTAAAGTGATTATTTGAATACACGGCAACACAAATACGTGAACTAATTTAGTAAGAATAAGAATGTGTTACCACTTACTCTAAATATAGTATTTTATAAATAGCGTAACTGACTGCAAAACTTTAAATAACGCTTTTCAATCAATCTTATCCATTTCGGTTATCAAAAAGTTAATTTAAAAACAATATAATTTGTATCAAACTTCAGCAATTTGGAGCACTTAGTATTATATAACATCATTGAATATTGAGAATTATCTATTATAGGTATAATGCATTACTCAAGAATAATTTTTAAACGTAAAATATTAGCAGTCAGTGTTCAACTAAGGTCGTTGATTGTTTTCATTAAACTTTGCTTCTACGTACTCTAGCAATATACACCCTGTTTCAAAATACACAATTCGCTATTACAGTTCACTAAATCACTTTAATATTTCTTTTATAACGTTTAACCTTACGTATGACAACGTTATTGTTAAATGCTACTTTTTATATCACCTTTTAAATAACAAGAAACTGTAAAAGAACCGTTGGTTTGTGTGTCATGTATATTCTGTTCTCCTTTTAGCATATCTATTGAAACTTATCGGTTTTATTTGATAAATAGCAAACAATCGCAACCATTTTGTAATCTTATTCTCTTCTCAAAGACGTCTAGAAACTATCTACATTGAAGATGAAAATTTTTATAACAGTATCGACATATAGATCTAAATTTACACTTGGTGGTTTTATTTATAACAGTTTACAGCAAGTCAAAGTTTAAGCGCACACCTCTAGAATGGTTCAAACTTGTCGTCAGTGTTAATAGTTTATTTTGTAACTGAGATATCGCAACCTGTTTTTCGTTTTGACACTACATATTCTATGTCTACCAAATTATTTCAGAAATTTGATTATGTTATGAACATGACGGTGGCACATTTGCGCAATACGTCATTCCATACGTCATAGTATAAATGAAACTTAAAAACATTAGCAAATGATAAATTTGAAATTGTTGCAATCAACTTCTAAGGTGGTTTAGTATAACAGGCATAAGCTATTACTAAATGAGTTTTTTTATATACTCCACTTGTAAGATTCTTGGTGATCAAATACTAGAACGAATGTCGGTAGTTGATCTTATAAATTTTGTAACGTACCGGTTGGGGAGGTGGAAAAAAAACTATAATCGTAGATATTTGATGCTAAGCAAGTTGTTTACAACAAGATTCCATAAGGTAGGTCTGAAAACCGAGCCTTGTGGACACCCCTTTCTCAGTCGTTTGGCATAAACAGAACGGGATACGTTCGAGGAATAAGTTATCGATCTGTTCGATAAATAGGTACTCTTCTAACGACAAGTTCTATTATTGAGAGCCACCATACGTTGTTAAACGCTTCAGATATGTCAATAAAAATTGAAAGTCTTCGGTCTTCGGTCGTACATTGGTCATTAATTTACGTGCGGCGTCAGTCCTCGTTTTGCCTGGAACGAAGCCATATTGATTGGGACAGAAAAGAGTTTGTGGAAGAATGTCGTCAGGAATATTTTTAAAAACCACACGTTCAAAAAGTTGGCCAAGTTCTGATAACAGAGTTTTTTCTTTCTCAGGTTTGAGAATGGTGATGAGTTTACCAGTTTTTCAGCTGGTAAGAAAATAACCACATTTAATGCATGAGTTCCTCAAATCAACGATCGATGAAGAGAAGAAATTTTGTACAATTACACGTAAGGCATTACAATTACTACGTTTACACGAACACCTAACACCGATTTTGTAGCTACTAACGTTATTAAAATCGTTTTGTGAAAAGTGTTTATACAAAAATTTGGTTGTCAACTTTACATTTGTTATGAATTTGTTATTTGTTTCATAGGTTATTTGATGTTTATGTATCATATTTAATGCACTCTTAATACTTTCGTTTCAAAGTCGTTGACTTCAGGCATTAATTAACTATTTACATGAGTATTTTTTAACGATATGGCAGCTGTATACGTACGCCAGCTAACAGTTGTTTAATTTTTTAATAAACAACATTATGAAGTGTCGAAATCACTTCCATCAAATATTATTACTGTTTTCTTAACAAGAATTTGAATTTTTTTTAAATCAACACTAAAATTTATTTAAAAATGAATGAAAATGAATTAAGAGAAATCTAACATCTGCATTACAGAAGTCGGTTAGTTTAAATATCTAGGAACTTCCAAATGATTTTGTTCTAACGATATCCACCTTGCTAAGACGTTCCGTTTACACGCGCTCTACAACCAACTATATAACGTCACGCCAAGTGAGAAAGAGGTAAAGCGTTACGGAACCTGACTGATAATATTCGTACGACAGTGTTTATACGACATTTAACGTCAGTTTTAATAACGTTAGTAGTTATAAAATTGGTGTTACGTGTCCGTGTAACCGTAGTCATTGTATTCCTTCAGGTCCGGGAAACTTGTTTTTAGGAATACTACTAGCCACCGCGACTATATTGTCCCTAGTGACCAGTCAGTACTGTTGAGATCTTATTTGCAAATCAGTGCGGGATCTTATTTGAGCATGCAAAGGACTACCTGTCGTCGGATCGTCGTTAAGAAACAGGAAGCAAACAATAGCTTTAATTGTCTCGTATTCTGAAATGTGTATCTGTCACCATCTTATACATTGGAGCACGGTCAGATCAACAGAAGCTTACGAGAGGAAAATCTGTAAACTAACCCACACGGTCTCGATTCCAAGCTTTTTTTCAACGAATTGCCAGGAGCTATACTTGGTTTTTTTTTCTAACTGCCAGTTTGTACCGGTAAAGCGCGGCTTTGTAAGACGCAAGCCATTTAGGTTTTAAATTTGCTGAGGCTTTTTGGGGGTGTTTTTATAATCAACGCGTGCGTTCGCTTTAATCTGTCTAACTTAGGACTCTACGGTACACTGGCTCTAGAGCTTAAGCGTATGCGGTTTATGCTACGTTGGCAAGAATCGAATATCATCCTGGTCAACTTACCAATAACGGTGTCTACAGATCTAGGATCGTGACACAAAGCATTACGTGGAAGATAAGCAGGAATAAAGCTTGATCCAGGATTCCTTTAGGCATAGGTTCTAGATGGGGGACTTTGACGATTAACTCAAACCGTATCAGTCGGTGGTCACTTTCAATAACTTTTGGAACACCACGCCAGTTTAGGATTCTTCTAGCAATAGAAGAGGACGTCAAAGTGAAATCGATGTTACTCGAGCCCTAAGTGGCTAGAGAACGTGAAAGGTTGGTGAGGTTCGTTGACAACACAAAGGTCACGTTTATCTACGATTTTTTCCACAATCGTCCGTGCTCGTCGGTCACCGGGGAGTGCCAAAGTGGTAATTTCGAATTGAAGTCGCCTGCTGTGACCGTTAGCTCTGTCCCGAGGGTCTATTCAGAAAACAGCTTTCATTTGCGCAATTGGAATATGTAGGATCTTATAATCATCGTCGAAATTTTTTAATAGGATTGCCTTCTTTACCTGTTCAGGGAAGATTTTGTAGAAAGGTCGAGGATAGAAACACAAAATAAAGATTTATTTTGCGGTTTGACGATCAGATCGGCTTTATTAAGGACGGCCGTGGGAATTCTTGTTAAGCCCGTTTGCTTAGATTCGAGTATTATAGAATTTTTGCTCGTTCTAGTTACTCTGTTTAGTCGTAGGTCATATGTTTGCTAGTTTAGGATTTTCCTCAGAGTCGTTTTGGTACGACGACAGTCGAACGAAGAATAGGAGCGACTGTTTTACCCGAAGGAACTGTATTTTAGATGGAACAGCTTGGGCTTACAAAAAATGAGTAGGGAGGACTGCAGCAGGGGTGCTGGAAAGTTTGGCGGTAACAGTTTGCAAAGCTGTTTGTACGTCTTCTAAGGCATTGGCAATATCAGCAGTTTGCTGGGTTACACAACAGGAAATTATAGTGTTACGAAAAGTTGCCTGAAGTCTGGTGACTAAGTCCATCATTTTTGATTGCTTTAAAATAGTCAATTTACAGGTAGGTATTAGTCTTGTAAAGCGCGTGATGTCAGTACCAAAGGACTCTTTGATGCTGTCAGGTAGAGATTTAACAGGATGAGAACAACGTCGTAGCTTTCGCGACGATGTTCGGACGACGCATATTCAACCTTAATGAAAAAGGCTGATGGAGTAGACGAGGTAGAGCGCGACGCATGTAGAGTCGTAACCCTTTTAGCCGTGCACCTCGTGAAGGTAAGGGTCTAAAATTTTGTAAAAATGAACTACTAGGCTACACGCAAAATCAATACCAATCTGCTATTAAATTTACTTTTTTGGATTTTTCGGATGCAGTGTTTATTATTATACAAGATATTTCTTATAATTCGTTTTATGTATTAAAAATATAATGTCTGAATTTCACTCAGCAGTGATAAAAAAAATTATAGTAATTGCAGAATTAGATCGGCGCGAGCTTCCGTCTTGTACGCTGCAAAAACGGTACAATACAGATGAAAATTGCACATAAACAATTTATTGAGCACAAAAACTCCGTGGGAGTGTATAATTATATCTAATAGTTTAAGAGTCACAGAATTTTAATGTAATGTGAGACATTTTTGTGCAACTTTGCACATTTGTATTTTCTAAAGTATTAAAGGTAATTGTACCCTTTCGCCGACTTTTTTACAGTAAATTTTATGTGCAACTTTCTTCTATCTTGCACTGTTTTAGGATAATAGTTCATTGGTTATTTTAAGTTATTAAGCAAATCATTTCAATACAGTTTCGATGCTAGTGTAATATTACGACACCGACAAAGCTACCCTTAGCCGCAAAAAAGCCGTGGTGGTCACCAAAAGCAACTCGACCGAAACAGACATGTTTTACTAAACCGATAATTTATGTTCAAAATTTAAACGAAATAATTTAATAAATCTGATTTATAAAATTTTATAATAAAAACTATCAGTAATTACTAGTTTAAATCATAAATGATTTCACTGTAGAATTATCAACATAGGAAGAAAGTATGTAAAATAAAATTTTAGTAAACTTTAAATGTTGAAATTGTATCGACAGTCAAGTAATTGTAAAGATTATTAGCGTTATAAATCTATTAATACTAGAAAAAGGATTCATGTTAAAGTAAAGTTCATCTCTTTAATGCTTTTTTATAGTCAATAGCGCATTTGTTTAATATTAATAGAAGAAAAAATTGTATAATCGGTAAAAAAAAGAGTATTTAATAAAAAGACATGTTGATTATTTCGGGTCGCGAAATGTTTTTATTGCGTGTCCAATCTGCTGTAAGTCTTCTTTAGATATGACAAGGAAAAGCAAACGCAACAAACTTTTGAAAAAAAATCAATTTTTAAACTGCGGATGCACATTTCCAAAGATGAAATCTTCACCTTGCAACTTTTACATCTGAAAGGATTTGGCAACGTAGCTTGAAACGTGTCATAATCTTAGAAGCTGTAGAACTGTGAACTGCCATAAAACTCGGGTAAAATCCAGTAATCATTTAGTTTTGTTGTTTTTTTAAAAATGCGCATCAACTAATTAGAGTGTGGTGAAGCGATTGTCAGGAATCGATATAGTGATATAAATTGTTTATTTAATCATTAAATGATTTATTTAATTCAAGCGTATTCAATCAAACTCTGGCTAAATATCTAAAAGTTCCACTTTAGCTCTAAAATTGATTGTGTCTAGAGAACATTTTACATTTATCCGAATGCTTTCTAACGTATTTACGCCAACAGAAAATGACAGTCAGTGGACGTGAATATCAATTCTTCGATCTTTCCTCGCATAACATGCTTGTGAGCGCAATATTATTATTTGAGCTTTGCGAAATTGACTTTTTCCATTGAAAATATTTTATGTCAAATAAAGTTCGATGTTTTGAGATTTTGTTGCTTGCTTTGTGTTTCTTACCGTACATCATTTGAAAAAGAGAACCTAAGCGTTTCCAACACAGCCCAAATACCCATTTTTGTGCTTCTCTAGAAAAAATTTCTACAAAAGATGTACCCTTCTCTTTGTAATCATTTCGCACTAAACTATTACATACTACTAAAGCTATAAACGGTAAACAACAGCCGGGAGTGTTTGGATTTAGAGTTTTTAATACTAATTTAATGCCGAGCACAATTTCCGTTCCTCTTAGAGAGATAAAAGGCAAACAAATTGAACTACAAAAAAGCGATCGGGTTTCCCTTTAGATATGTCACTGGAAACTATGTTTTATCAGCGCGCAGCAATTCTTGATAATGAACGGTCTCGCTCATAATTTGTTATAACAAAAAACTCTCTGTAAGTCAATGGTGGCGATTCTATTCTCGTTTAATATGTACATCCATAGTCATTGGAAATGAGCAATACCGCACGTTCAGTCACATTCTAATATTAATCGTATTTATACCTGTAAATATATCCTAAGGTTATGGTTTTTTTCTTTGTCGTATAAATACAAAAAGGTGATTACCATTACTTAATTTTGTATGTATTTCTCAAATCATACGAAAAGGCTTTTAAATATTACTCTTAAATAAACGTTTTATAAAACTAAAATTTTCTTTATATTTTTTGCGAGAATTAAAAAACAAACACTTTTTTCTAATTTTGAATAACAATTTATTAACATATTTTTAATAAACATTGGACATACTATATTGTCAAATTTTTAGGTAATAAATGTTTTGAATAAAAATACCGGAATTATATTTGCAAAATTATTTAAAAAGTATTTGTTACGTCTAAATTTTAATTATTAATGTAATCTATTGAAATGCGTGTTCTGATAGTCACAGTATTTTTGTATGTAGGATGTATACACCTGGCTTATCAGACCCGGAGTAATGTTTGGTTATAAGAATATGCAGCGTTTGTTACTATAATTTATAAACAATTTTTCTTATATAATAATTAATAAGTAACAACGATACTTGTTTTTTGTTATAAAATAACTGTTTATTTTTTCAACTTCTTAATTTGAATGTTGGTCCGGTTTATGTAAAAGTAGGTATTGTACCGGATATGCAACCTAGAGTTAAGCGGATTAACAACAATCTCACTTATTAATGATGTGTTGTCAATAAAAGTTCGGTAATGCTCATTTGAAAAAAATTTAATAGTATTGATCGTATTGACATCTATAAATATACTTTGAGGTTATGGCTTTTTGTTTGTTGTATAAATACAAAAAGGTGATTACCATTATTAAATTGTTTATGTGTTTCTTAAAATCATATGAGGAGACTTAAATATTACTTTGAAACAAGGGTTTTATGCAAATTTTGTGCAAATTAATATACAATTCTACCGGATATGCATCTTAGGATTAAGCGGATTAATAAATACCTCACTAATTAATGGGTTTCATAATTACCTTTTGTAAATATATTATCAGGTTATGGCCTTTGTCGTATAAATATAAATTTTTCATTTACAAAATTGTAATATAAATTGGGAGTTCCGAGTACAAACATCATTGTTTATGTGATTAGAATATTTTGTGAATATGCCTCGAAGATTAGGACAAATGGATTATACCTTAGAAGTAAGAGGAGGTATTGTTGGGATGGCACAAACAGGAATGTCACCTCGAACAATATCACAACATGTTGACTTATCGGTAAGCATTTTTCTAAAGTATATTTTTTACATTGCATTGCAACATAGTCAACATGTATTAAAATACATATATAATGTATAATGGGTTTTAATATAGTACTAATGATAAATGTAATCTAATACTAAGAACTTAACACTTTGTAGATTAAACAAATCCGGCGATGGATTACGAAAGGTCAGGAATTTGGTAATAGGCCACTTCTAACCAACAGACCACCTAAGCCTAGAATTACTTCTCGGCAAGATGCGAACATACTCGGCTATACATTACAAAATCTTTTTACAACTTGCCAAAAATAAAGGAAACGCTGAATATTAATTTTTGTCGCCAATATTTAAATTTGGATTGGAGTACTGTTATCTTTACAGATGAAAAAGTATTTTCTAGCACTGATCAATGTCCAACTAAAGTGTGGAGACCATAAAACACTCGTTACAATATAAAACATGTTTTGCCCAATAGGCAAAGTGGTAGAGTGACAGCTGGAGTGTGGGGATGGATATCTCAAGCGGGTCCAGGAGAGTCAGTGCAAGTGACACCACCTCGATTTACTTCAGAGCAATACCTGAATATTTGAGATAATATTTTGATACCTTCTGTGAGAAGAATATTTCCACAAGATGAGCTGGAAATTATTCAAGTAGTCCACTATAATTCTCTTATTCATACAGCACGAATTGTTAGGGACTAGATTAAAGATCAAAACGAGATCACCAGATTTGAACCCAATTGAAAATATGTGGGGTGCAATGATCAGAAACTGGGATAGTGATATTCAATTTAGAACACCTGAAAATATTATACAACATTCATAATTAGTTTGGGAACGTTTTCGGGGATCACAGTTCTGTTAAAATTTAGTAAACTCTATGCAGTCTAGATTAGAAGCATGCATACAAAATAGTGGTTAATACACAAAGTATTAATTATTTCTATACAACTTTTGTATTCTTATTGTTTTTTTATATGATAATATGCTTTTTTATTTAATTATATTATTAAAATAAACTACAGCATGAACTGTAATTATAAACGTATGATTATTTATTACCATTTTATTAACGCAAAAGTGAGTAATACCTAAATAATTATTATTAAAATAAAAATAATATTAATGAATACGAAAATGTAATTATAATACTGATTAATAAGTAAAGTATTTAACCGCTTAAACAAAAAAAAAGAATGTGACTATGTGAACAAAAATTTAAATAAATTACATTATATTGGCACAAATTTTTATTCTTACACCGGAAAATTCTGTTTGATAGTATCATTTATATTTAAACGAAATTAAAGTATAAAAGTTTCACTCTTTCTATAAATAATCTTGCAGATACAGCGAAATATTAATAGTACCTATGTAAAATTGTTTTTATAAAATCAGTAATTGGATTATTATTTACAATTTACCTTAATTTTGATATGTATGTAAAATTATAGAAAGAAATGTGTGTTTTTTTATTCGCATAAAAATATAAATACGGTCATAAAAGTAATACTGTTTCCTTGTGGTTTGAGAAATACATGTAAAATTTAGTAATTGTAATCTCTTTTTTATTTACAAGACAAAAAGCTATAACCTCAAGGTATATTTGCAAGTATAAATACTGGTAATACTATTAGAATGTGACTAAAAATGCGTTAATGTTCATTTTAGGGACATTTCCAATGATTATCTGTACCTGGAATACTAGTCATTTTTGAAAATTGTAATAAACTTTGTTCATTATATTACGTAGGTAATATTGTGTTTTTTTTGAACACCTTCCCATAATTGCAAAATTTGCGATATCTGTGAATTTTTTTCTTACATAACTATTACTTTAACTTTAAATAAGGTAGATTGTATTAAAGTAACAAAGAATTGGCAAATATATAAACTTAAATATGCTTGTGAATTATTATCAAATTTTTAAGTATAAATTATATTTTATATAACAAATTAATCAACTTTCTTACAAATTTCTGTAGAAATAATATTTTAAAGCAAACCGTGCATTCAACTAAATTTATCACAAATATAAATTAAAATTTTACGATTTTTCTACAAATTGTTTAGTATTTTTTATATTGAACTAGTTTCGTTTGTTTAAAATACACGTCATCAGAATCTACAAAGCTTGAATAAGATTTGGACTAACATAAAATTACATCTAAATTGCAAAAATAATGTTTATGGATTATTTTAAAATTATTGATTCAGCATAGTAGGTATAATGTCTACATTTTTTTTACTCTTACCTACTATTTTTAATTTATACAAGAAATTTTTTTACTAGTTTAGTTATATTTACTCGCATGAATATTTTGCTAGAACGATAAGTTTTTTTACATAGAACATACTAAAGAGTTTAATAAAAAAAACACTTGTTTATATTTTATTTTATTAGAGACGTATCTCAAAGTTTGTATAAAAGTTATGTTTATGTGCTTCTTTCCCGTTTTAATTGTTGACGTTCTAGTTTAGTAATTACTTTGTAATTAGAGAATGAGATTTGAGTTTAAATGTATGTCTTTATGTTATGGAATGAAATTTTATCTGAAGTGAATGTAGTTTAATGCGTTTGTCTAATTTATGTTTTCTAATGACGCCAGTATTGACTAACTAATCAGAAATATTCTAATAAATACGATTACTAGTGACGTGATATTTGCATTAATTGTAACAAACTGCAATTAAACCAAATTAATAATGCTTATTTAATTACACCGCGTTACTTGAAAGATTATTAGTAATACTTTGTTGTATAATCAAATCATCTAAACGAAAATTAAAATGATACGTGGTGCTTTCTGACAATTTCAAAGATACAAGTCGTGACATTTAAGTCGGCAGCTTTTACAAACGTTAAATGTTTTTTTATCGGTAACATTTTTCGCTTATAGTGAAAATTCTTTAAGAGTTGTTGCTTCACTTGCATTATAACTGAAATTGCAAGCGATCAGAGTGGCAGACAGCGAACAGACTGACTGACATGCCTTTTGGCGAAGTCTGCTTCAGAACATATGCATGCCGACACAACAAATTATGAGGTTATCACAATTACCTGATTATGTCTGACACCATTACAGTTTTACTTTTATTTCCAGACGGATACTACCGTTGGAAATTCCAAATAGATATATCTCTGCATGACGTTAGAAACACATTCATGTTTTATTTTATTTCGTTTAAATACCTTATAATAGTTTTTAAATATATTAAAAATAAAACACATGATGACTAATTATTTTCTAATATTATACATATTTATCAATTATATATAAACACTACGTTTGCAGCATTTATGAAATACTGAACCTTATTGACTTATCTAGCAGCAAATAATTACCGCACACATTAAGATTTTTAAATTCTTTGTTTGTGCACTATATAATTTAAAAAAAAACATTACGATGATCTATTACTTACTATACGTATATGAAAGTTATAATAAAATAAAATTATGATTACTATTAATATATCCATCATTAAACTATTCAATTCCTCCTGCTATATATGTAATAACGGTGTAAAACTTAACTACAAAAATATTCTCATCCATAGAGGTCGATATATTATTCGGTGGTATTATATACTATTTTAAATTAACGTAAATATTCAATATTTAAAATTAAACTTCTTTTTAAACATATTTCGTATTCTAATTGTTTTTTACACTTCGAGTACTATATATTGTGTCATACAAATTTTTTTGATATGCTGCATCAAAGAATCTAAAAAGTTTTTATTATATTTTCTATTTAAAACTTAGTCAATTGTAAGAAACTAAGACTAATGAAATACTTACATACATACTGTTATGAGCTAAATAATTTAATATATTATAATTGTTTAAAATATTTATATTCAAACTAGTATTTTATCATTATTTTTTTATTTAGTAAAATACAAATCAGCATTTTAAAGTTATGTCTACTAAATTAGGTTGTAATTTGCATTAATGAACCAAAAACTGTAGTGTTAAATTTATATTTAGATTTTTAACTTCGTTTGTGTTTATTATTTAAGACGTCTTTATTAAGTTAATTGTAAGTAAAGAGGTGTATCCGCAGTATTTGTGCCAATTTATATATAGTATATTTACACAATTAGGCATGACAAGCGCCGGCGTTATGTCTGAAGAATGTGAGCAATGTTAGCGATATTATGTTTATGTTAATTAGTGGTACATAAATGTGCAATTTCTGTCATATAACTATTTAAAAACAATACGCTCTAACTAATATAGTTTCTCTTTTTAGTCTCGCTTTCAAGATATATTAATACACTTTCTTGTTGCTCGTAGTGACAGCGCATACATCAAAGAAACACAATAGAGGTAGCAATTAATTATAAGTATAATTGTCTGCTTGCTGAGAAAGACAATAAATGTATGTTAGTTGCCAGTAGATTTAATAATGCGATTGATGACAGTATAAATGTCGTTGTAAAGACTCACTCCAGCGCATCATATATCGAGAAACATTCTTATTCAACTCACGCATTCTATGTAACATGTATAGGATGCACAGACACTCCTTAATTAATCTGAGGCCAGCAATGCTCATAAACTTGAACTTTTTGAGTTCTTGTGTGTCAGCTGCTCGCTGCTATTATTATCATTACTACTGCTAAACTACACCTGAACATTTGAATACGATCATTTTCTTATCGTGATTTACGTGATCTATGTACCTAGTAAAATTAAAATAATTTTTAATGCAGTAGATAGGTTAGTTTGTTATCACAAAAATAATGCTTAACTATAAAAGTAGATATTGTATTTCAGGGCAATTTAATTATCCTTCCATAAAAATTTAAAAAAACATATAATTTTTATTTATTTTCACATAGCGCAGTTTCAAAAATCATTATTTCATAACAAGTAAGAATTATAATATTTTTTATTCAATTTACTACATTTAGTAAAGTCCTATTGATACCAAAACGTAATTCTTTTTTTTTCGTACCATGTAAAATTTTTTGGTTTTTCATTTTCTTTCAAGGTGACAGTCTACTTATAACTTGTATTATAATATAATAGTGCAATATAACTTTGGTTGCAAGTGACTATATTTTATATGTTTCTGGTCGATCAATTCTCGTCATTTGTTTAAAATACATTTGCATTATTGCAAAAATACGAGTAATTTTTTGTAGTTTGCACTATTGCGTGGTGTCCGATTTTAACAATTTTGTTTAGTTTGCCCAATTATAAATATTTTTGTAACTTTGTAACATCACGGTAGTTACTCTTAACTTAGTAGCTAATACCTACTTCTACCAGTTTTTAGTTAACTTTTATTTACTTAAGCAACTTTTGCATGTAAGTGATTTGAAACTTTAAGCAGAACTTAGCACGACAAAATGTGATACCACTTTACTAATAAGGAAAAATTTATTGACAACAAATTAAGCATTACTCAAGCTAACGTACCTTAGGTAAAGTATTTTACAAATATTATTTCAATTACGTTGATGTACAAATTTATGTCACAGAGTCTAGGTCATTAATAAAAAAGATAATCCAAATAACTTCAACAATTTAAAAGTCAACAAATAAATGTATAGTAACACTTAAATTGTATTCATAGTAACTATACGTTTATTATATAAATTTTTTAAATATCTTTACAGTTAACATTTTGTAATGTGTTTGAGTTATAATCGTAGTCTTTCCGCGAAGACTTTATGCAGATAATTATTGTAAATTTAAAAGCCTATCAAAATACTTTATATTGTATAAAGGCATATGAAAACAAAATTTATAAACATACCTAATTTATAACAATGGTATGCAATAATTTGTTTATTTTAGGGTACTTTAAAACTTTGAGTCTTTCAATGACTATCATAACTAAAGAGTCATAATAGAATACAAGTACATATGTTCTTATTAGTTTAAGTTTACTCTCCATTTACGCTATCCACTTTCAACAATAATCATTGTCAGAAGTATTCTAAAACCTATTCACGTATTTGACAATAGTTATTTTTTGAAATCTAGTTTAAGTATTTTGCATCCTGCAAATGCATCAATCGCATAACAAATTTAATTGATGTAAAATAACACAATACACCAAACAATCAATGTTATTATTAAATCATAAGTAAATAAGAGTGTTTTTCAAGATTATTTTCTGTAGAAATGCTTTAACTAATGTTAATGTCTTATTAAACTAAGATCCGTAAACCCCTTATTTTGTAGGAGAGGCTATAAAAACTACTTTGTATGTTTTCTTAGGGTGACGTTTTGTGGAACGGTTGTGTCCACTTTTTTAGGCCAAGGAAAACAAAAACAAAGTAGAATGGTCTGCAAACAACGTCATTAATACAAAAATTTTATTGTCGTGTGATATAAAATATATTTTATATCACACGACCATAACATTGTAATGTTAGTGATTTAGTTTGTAGTGGTTTTTCGTGTATTTTTACATTAATTGTTTTTCATTATTTATTAATTTTTGTATTAATGACGTTGTTTGCGGACCATTCTACTTTGTTTTTGTTTTCCTTGGCCTGAAGAAGTGGACACAACCGTTCTACGAAACGTCGCCCTAGGGATGGCAAACATTTTTTTTGCTGTAATTTTGCAATAGTATTGGATGTATGTATGTTTTGATTATTAGAAACGTTTTTAAAATAGAGCTTGTATTTGAAAAACTATTTTTACCGTCATCGTACCTTTTAAGGAGAAGAAGATGATTTTACTAGAAGGGTAAGATGACGAACAATAACAAAAATACACTTACAAACTTTTTATAGTATTTGTATACATATTCTACATGATAAGTCACAAATGTATGCTTTTTGTTTAGTCTTTACTTTTCTTAGCCTAGTGCATTCAGCATGAGCTCATTTGCGGCATACAGCACAGGAATACCACGTCTCCGTTTTTTCAAACTAATTACATACAAGGCAAACCTCTTCAAGATCAGAATCTTCATCATCTTTGCGTAATTAATAGAGATCGAAGAATTTGAAGAAGATGCAAAATAAAGAAATTTAACAGATTTCTTTTTATTATTTTTGCTTCTGTTGATTTTTTGCTTATCTAGTTTGATTTAGCTGCGTGAAATAGCTCGTCTATGTGAGAAGCACTAGTTTGAGGAGTTGTTTCATTTCTACCAAAAGGATCAACTTCATGAATATCTTCGTCCCTACGAGATTGCTCTTCTTAATTTTCTTTATTTTGTTCAGCCATTAACATAGGCTTTTCTGTTACTGTTGCTGGCTCAAAATCAGAATTGCTGAATATTTGAGAATTTAAAGGAACTAATCCGGTAGCTTTAAAACCATTCTCAGTTATAGTGACTGTAGTTACTTTAAATAGGCCAGCCACACCTTTATTAGAAATTGTTTGACTTGGATGTTACATGAAAAAATCATTGCAAGCTCGACTACAAGCAGTTTTAAAGGAGCCATAGAAAGCAACGTCGAGTGCCTGCATTCGATGAGGTATGGGGAGGAAAACCCAGAATAGTGATGTGATTGTCTCCACATAGATTTACTGTTTATAGTGTTACGTATAACGAGTGGTTATCCATAAGTAGTAGAATGGGATTTTGAATGGTAGGCCTGACGTGCTATAAAATGATTCAGCTACTAAATGAACGTGTCAGCATTCATCCATCATGTTTCATTACAACTAGTTATTGAACCATTTGGAGAATTATTTAGAAAATGTTGTTAAATTCGAATACGACAAAAATTGAAAAATGGTAAAACATAGTTGCCAACAGCACTAAAACAACAGGCCACACTCACATTTGTACTCCTTTTAGCTGATGACACTTTGATAACCCGCCGGTTTTCTATTGGACTAAGTACATTACGAGTCCTTGTAGAAACAGTTGAGCAGCCTGCTTTATCCACATTATATATCTGGTGAGGCTTAAATGCTTTGGTAGCTCAAATTTTTTTATAGAGGTTTAAAAATGCAGCAATATTGTTATTGTTGAATGTAGCTAACCTGGCAACTGAAGTAGCATCGGGCTTTCGAAGACAAAATCTATATTTTGACATAAAAGCTTGGATAAAATATTTTCCAGTTCTCTTCTTTTTTTTATTAAATCTGTGTCTCCGCATAATTAAAGGTTATTTGTGCAAATTGCTATTTTGTTATTTGATATGCTTTTTTGTCTAAGTTCTCAACATATAGTTTGAGGTTTAGCATCTGATCTTCACTAAAAGTGAGGAACCATAAAATTCTTTAATTATTTAGTTTTCTTTGAGTTTATTTGTTTTAAAAAAGACACTTACATCGCTTGGATAATTTTTGACATAGCGCCGTAGTGTAACTTTTGGCAAATTGAATTTCTTGGCAGTTGCATTTACTCACACTCACACCCCGTTGCATTTCTAACATAGACTCACGTGGCCATTCTTGTATATTTGTTTTTTTTTGTACTTTTTACCCAAGATGATTTTATTTTCGACTATAAAATAAATCTAAATTATTATATTACAGTAAATATATGCAGTGCGGCTAAGATGACGAATTCGTCATTTTGGACGCATTGTTTATTCGTCATCTTATCCGGAACATCCATTTTATAGGGTAAATACGGAAATCTTAGATAAAACGTATTTTAAAACCTGTATGATATCATAGGCAGCATTATTACAATGCATACTTACTGAATAATAATGAGAAGTCATTAAATTATTTACCTATTTCAATAAAAACACTATTTAAATCTTCTAAAACATGTATACATAGTAAACTAACGAGTATTTTGCTTACGGTCAAGTTTGGTATTAACACAAGATGTTAGGAAACTTCCTGGCCTGCCATAGACATGCCGCAAGTGGGTCTATCTATTATTCGGAAGCTCAGATAAGCCATTCGTCGTCTTAGCCGATTCGTCAACTTATCCCCCTTTTCCCTATTAGAGCTCATGGCAACATTATAATAAGAAACATGCTCTAGTACTAATATATATATTTTTCAATATTGTTGTACTTGTTGAATAATGCATTAATAACATTTACCCTAACAAAAGTTATTAACACCAACAGGATTTAATAAAGTTAATCAGTTATGAAGTTTAATATTACATTTCACATTAAATCTTTAAGTTTTAAGACGCTAAACTTGCTACTTAAAATAAAATAGATTTTGGCCTATAACATTCTTCCCAAACAGCAATGTAAGCTTGTATCAAGATTGCAGCAAACTTGTCGTGACAACTTTAAAACTTGCAGCAATATTGTCGTGACAAGTTTAGAGACTTGCAGCAAGTTTGCTGCAAGTTGGCTAAGGAAGCAATAACAAGCTTGTGACAACCTTGTCGCGACAAACTTGCAGCAATATTGTCATGACAAGTTTGGAGACTTGCAGCAAGTTTGCTGCAAGTTTCGACAAACTTGCAGCAATATTGTTAAGTCTTGCCATGACAAGATTTGAATTTGCAGAAATATTACAGTCCCTTGTCATCGCAAAGTTTAAAATTTGTAAAAATGCTATTGAAACATGTAATCGCAAGACTTACTTACTTACAAACATATTAAAGTTACTTGTCATGGAAATTCGGCAAACTTTCAGTAATATCGCTGTACTTTGAAGCAAGGTACAAAGAAAAACAAAAAATTATTTTGTTTACTGATATTGTAATTAAATAAAGACTTGTTTCTACAAACTAGTTACAACTTCATTAGGTATTGTCTATTTGTTTTAATTCTGTTCCATTTCCACCTGTTCTATTCATCGCTAGGTTTGTTGACCTGAAACATAAAATTAAGAATAACCTTAATTGCTCATTTGATGGTAATCTTAAATAAGCTAAACGCATGCAAAACTTTAATAATTTAAAATCATATTATTACACAATACACAGCATACATTAATGGTCTCAAACTCGGTTACTAGTGTTTGCAAAATTATTTAAAATTTTTAATCAAATAAGTATACAAACCTAAGATGCCAACCAATAATTGCACTAAAATGCAATAATACATAACCATGACATCTTCCCCCCAGAAGATAAATAATATAAACTAACATTATTCTCATCAAATACATACTAAAGATATAACCTAACAGGTCTTCGTCTAACTCGATTTGATCTTCGAATCGTCTCTGTTCGTACATATATTGGTGAGCAAACTCATTGGTACTTTATTATAAAATATGTCTTTTCGTCAGTTATGTATCACACTTAATTGATTGATATGTGCTGTTCTTGTATAGCCTTTTACACTAATTAGATAACTACATTTGAGATTCGTTTTAGGACAGTAGCTGTTAGCCACATCACAATATTCTTAAAATGATTCTTATAAGAACACTCTCACTTGTTTTTAAAAAATTGTTTGCTGTTACTACCTACTTTACACTTACTATATTCTAAATTACTCAGATCAAATCAAACTTTTCTCTTATTCTTAACAATATTTTGATGAACTGAATTTCGTAAAGTTTTATACTTAAATCTAAATATTAAATGTAATGGAGACTGCATTGTTGTTGACGGAGGTAAATTATATGCTTTTAACATTTTTTTGATCTCTGCAATGAGTAAATTTTAACCAATTTATCAAGCAGAATTTTTTTTTAATAGTTTTTTAGTCTCCACGCGTTTTTCCGCTATTTTGTTAGGTTGACTATGACATGGAGGTGATTTTAATTTTATTATTTACGCAAAAGTTTTGAAATTGGTTAGAATTAAATGGTGGACGATTATACGATACAATATTTACTACTCATCAAAAATAAACAAAAAATTCTTCGAGAAGTTGTATAATAGTTCTAAAATTTGTAATTTTAACTATTCTAATATCTATAAATTTACTGTATGCTTCTACTACTATGAAAAATGTAACGTTTAGAAAATTTAAAAAAATCTATGTGTATCTAACTAATGGCCACTTTGTCGTTACTATTTCTTTTTTTACAATCTGCGTGTGATAACACGCCGAATAACTTTTTCCATGTCTTTTGAAGACGTTTTCCATCAAAATTGTTATTTGACCAATAATTTCATTCTAACAACCCCTTCGTGGTTTTCATGTAAAAGTTTTAACGCTCTATACCCTAAACTTTATGGTATTACTAGCCTTACACCCTATACAACAAACAATTACCTTAAATACTCAAGAATTCTCGTAACAAAAAGTACTCTTTTAAAATATCATTACCTTCAAACTTATGCCAACCTTGTAACACTAATTTTAATAAATTATCCTCATTTATAGTCTTTTCTAACTTTTTAATCTCAAAACAATTTTTATTAAACTTTATTATATTGACTACTTTTTCCATTACCACAATTTCAGGTAAGTGTAATCGTGACAGCGCATCAACTTGCGTCATTTTCCCATAAGGTCTATAAAATTCATAATCGTACATAGACAATATTACAACAAATTTTTGCAATCGGGAAATTGCAAATGCGTTCGTACTTCTATTTGCGTTAAATCTTATTTATTTTTAGTACTTGAGAATCTAAGCATACCAAAAACTTTCTACTGTAAATATACTTACTTTCTTTACTGCCAACACCAACGCTAACTCTTCTTTATGTAATTGCTGATATTTCTGTTCTGTGGGGGTCAAGCTACACGAAAGAAAACTAACTGGGTTTCCTACCCCATTTACTACTTATACCAACACGCATTCTAATCTTGTTGGTCTTGCATTTGCACAGACTACTAACTGAGTACTAACGGTTTGTCTGGATCATACAAAACTAAATTCTTATTATTAATAGAAATTCACTGTTTTCAAAAACTTTTATACATTCATCATTCCAAATGAACTTTATATCTTTATGCAATAAATGGTAGATCACTTTTAGTTTTGATGCCAAGTTGGGTATACATTTATTATAATAATTTAATAATCTCAAATATTATTGTAGCTGTTTAACGTCAGTTCGTGCTGGAGCTTCTTTCATGACTTTTACTTTTTCTTCTGCTGGAGTTGAGCTATTTGGACCAATACAGTGACCTAAGTATATAACCTTCTTCTAAAAAAAATTGCATTTATCCATATTAATTTTTACAACCGCCTAGATTTTTACCCTCTAAAATAATATCATCTAGATAGCAGTATACTTTATCTATGTCCACTATAATCTGATTCATGATTGCTTGAAATATTGTTGGAGCACTAACTACTCCGAATGCTAGTCATTTAAACTTAAATAAACCCTTATGCGTGTTAATTGTTAAGTAGGGAAGAGAGTTATCGCATAATTTTAGTTGTTCATAACTCAACGATAAATCTAACACACAAAAAAATTACAATTACTGAGACGGGCAAACAAGTCATCAACTCAAGGCAAGAGATAATGCTCCGTTTGTATAAACTTGTTTATCGTCACCTTTGCATCAATACAAAATTGTTTAACGCGATGTGTCATTTGACAATACTTTGGGAAAATTTCTAACCCAATCTACCATTTCAGGCAAGTTCAAATTATTAATTGAATTGTTACTAAATAAGGATCTCCACGATGGAAATAACTCGTCGAGCTATACTCTTCTCATTAGACAGCAACTGTTCTCTACGACAATTATTTCCAACTCTCTTCCAACAACACCACGCAGTTCCACGTCAACTTCTATACTATCCAGGATTTTTATGAACTGTCCTGTAACCATTATTAATTTACTATAGTTTATCTTTAACTGTATAAAATTAAGTAATTCTTTATTTTTATTTACATCTAAAATAGACATGCAAGCTCTAGTATCAATTGCAAAACACATTAATATTTTATTTACATTAACTTCAATAAAGCGTGGTGCATACTTTACCTTGTCATTTACTACCGTGTTAATTTTTAAATTGTCTATCTTCTATGAAAACTTATTCACCATGTTATTACTTTGACAACTTCTTTGTTGACGACCATAACTGTCATTACGCGAATGACTATTATATCGCCGTGATCTTGATCGACTTCGAAAATAAGAGTTTCTCTGCACGTGCCCTTAGCGCCCTCAACGACAACACTTTATTATCTCGTTTCTCAACTTAAACTTTGCACGTACAGGAATTTGCCTATTGTTGTTACTGTAGGAACTAACTCTATTAACCTCACTTGAAGAAGTAATACCGTCTTTTTCGACTACTTCTCAATTTAACGCTTGTTCTCAAGCTCTTTCAAATGTTAAATTCCTTTCTTTGAGTTACCTTGTCCAATCTCCAAATATACATGTTGCCACTTTAGATTTTATTTCTACCACATAATCACCAATTGATTGGCGACTTTTTGGTCTTTTTTTGGTATTTTTCTGGTATTTCATTTAAATCCGGTTTAAAATAATCTTTCAGGACCTTAATCAATTCTACATAACTTTGTGTTTTTTTCTACCGAGCTTATTAACTTCTTCAAAATTTCTTTACCTTCTCAATACCATTGAGTTCTTCAATTTTTCCATATAATCATTAAAATCTTCCCCTGAGATAAAATTTTCGATTTTTCCTTACAGTTTTGCTCGTTTGCTCAATCTTAACACTGTGCTTCTAAACAAATTTTATTCCTTACTTTTATTTCATTAATCCTGTTTTTTCTTGTCGCCTGATTTTACTTACGGGTTGTTATCAAACATACAATGCTCAGTTTTTGTACTATTATTTATTAATTTGCTCACATCATTACAACACGCTTTTTACACACCGCCATGCTCCTACCAGAGTTGTTCTAGTACATATTTTTGTTTATTAGAAGATAAATTTAATAATAGTACTATTTATTGCTTTATGTCTTATGTTAATTGATGCTCTATCTTTCTTAAAAACTGTTTTAAAACGTTTATTTTAACTAATATATATCTTCAAAATATTGGAATTCAAAAATACTTCTTTAAAAGAGCGTCTCATTTCAAAATTTGTTTCAATTAAAACAAAAGTTAACACTGAACAGTGTAGAAAAGCATTGGAAAATGAAAAAAAACATGGATGAAAGAAGAAATTAAATCATTATATGAACAACTTAATAACATAAACGTCAATCGTTATATTCTTCGTTTAAGATCTTTTATATTATACTATTGTGATTACTAAGACTTTGATATTAGAGACTGCATTATTTAGTGGTAATTATATGTTTCTAAGGGACTCATTAATTTACGCAATTAGAAGCTACTTGTATTTAATTCACTTTTGTTTTATGATTTTTCTTCTCATACTAACAATTTTCATATTCCTTGTATTTCTACATCTTTATTTGATAATTTTACTATTTAGACATGCCACAATTTTCACTCCAGGATTCTCAACCTTAGAAGTAATGTTTCTTCTAATTTTTAAGAACAGTTTTTGTTAAATTTAGGCTTTAAATATATAATTTGCTTATTAATATTACTAAAAAATATATAGCAACTTTAGCAGTTTGTTCTTCTTTTTATTTACCCCATGCTAAAAAAATTAAATTCATAACAGAATTAACACTTGAAATAATGCCAAATTGAATCCTAATTATAATTATATTTATAAATCTTAATTATAAGAACGTACCTATAACTAACTTCATTAAGGACACTGAAGACATCCTCACACGACATGACGACAAAGAAAGTTTAAGAGGAAAGGTGGTTAACATTATTACCAACTTTGTAAATAAGGAAAACAAACACAACTATAGTCCTCAAGATATCTTTGTTAAGTCTTTACTGACATCTACCAAACATTTTTTTAAAAATAATGACGACTTAATTCTATTGCGTTTGGACAAAGGGAACTCTACCGTAATTATAAACAAACACGAGTACGAAACAACAATCAACAGTATATTAAATGACAATAGGATATACAACTAAAGCAACGTAAACCTTACTATTAAATACCAAAACCAGAACAACAAAAACATAAAAGACTTCTTAAACAACGGACATATAGATACTAATACATATAAAGAGCTTGTTACATATGCTAGCACACCACCTAGATTCTACGGGTTAACCAAAACTCATAAAGACGATCATCCACTAAGACCCATCGTATCTTGTATTGGAATACTCACATACAAACTGTCAAAGTTCATATTTAACATATTAAGTAACGTTTTATGTTTATTTCAACACATCCTCACCACCAGAAGATTAATATTATTAAATCAATGAAAAAAAAATAATTAAACTTAGTAGTTCACAACTCCACAATCAAAACCTTAACATTCTAAAAAAGATATTCCACAAAAACAACTACCCTAACAACATAATTAATCTAATAGCTGTACACTAAAATCAAAGATAAAACAATGGACATAGTGTTGTATATAAGACCGACTGTTTAAACTGCAGTAAATTGTATGTAGGAAAAACAAAACAAAAAACAGTTAACCGATTAAAAACCACAAATATGATTGTGAGAAGAAAATTTTAATAACAATTCAAATTTAGACGTTGAACCAAATTACAGAAAAAGATTAATAGCGAAAATGATTTGTATAACAAAACATAGGAATAATGTAAATTTTAACAATAATACTCAACTCAAAACTTAAGTACTATTTATAAGAATCTTAACACCAAGATAAAGTAAAGTAAAGTTTCTCCAGCTATGCATGTAGTATTTTATCAATCAACCTTGAATTTAAAAAATTGACAGTATGTTCAAGTCCACGCTTGTTACTGTTGTGTTGTATTTATTCTTGTGTTTAATTAATTTATTTTCAAGGTTAATTTATTTGTATGGTTGTCTTCATAGTGCATTCCGAGACACGCCTCTTTTCAAAGTCTATAAATGTAAGTGTAATTCATTGTAGTATTAATTACTGATAACAACTGTTAGTTTTACTTTTTTTTTTAATAACTACAATTTTTAATAAAACAGTTGCCTGAAGAAGATCGCACTTAGCTGCACGAAACGTCGCCTTATATAGACACTGAAAGTGTTTTGATGCCCCTCCTCATAGAGGAACATTAACGAAATCGTGTCCAATTAAGGAGGAAAATAATATACAATTTTATAAATCTTGTTTACTATTAAAATTCAAGATCAAATCTAACAATCTCATCGTTTCCAAAACTGATAAAACTAATTATTTCGTTATTTATTTTGTTCCAAATTACTCCACTTTGAATATGGAATACTTTAGGTTTTATTATATTGAAAACTAAATACAATTAAGTTTTATGTTTTTTTTTAATTGTATTTTATAGAGATTTCTGTAATAACTACGAACTAAGATTTATAGAAACACAAAACAAATTATTGAATAATATTGTAAAACAAATATCTAAATTAAAAGTGCATTTAACACAAAAATACTTTTGAACATAAACAGTGAAGATTTTATTTGGTTGAGCTTGAAATGATAATGGCAGTAAAGAAAAAACAACGTTCTGATAATGTTATGTTACAAAAAACTAAACAATTTTAATTGTTATTGTGAAGTAATTCAATAATTCTAATAAAGTCGTGTGTCATTCTTATTAAAAATGTTTTATAATTAAAAAGCAATAAATTATCATAATTATTAAAAAAAGATATGGACTTAATTTTTTGATAGAAAGGTACAGATAAAAGCAAGATTTACAAAAGGTATTTGCTGCTATGGTTCGCGTGCAAGGTGCACATTTGTTAAATGTAAATTAAATTTAAGTCAAATTGCACAGTTAAGAGATTTGAAATGCAAATACACCTACTTCTGAATGGCTGCTTGAGATACCTTCATGACATTCTACACATTTCATTATATACCCATATCACTTTTAGATTAAGCTTACTTTATTAACAAATCTATTTAATAGAACTTGCGTAACGAGAAACCGATGTATAATAACAGCGGCTTATTTTTTTTTACGTAAAAAAACTGTTATTTTAATTAGACTTTACTAACGCCGACGTCAAGAAAATATAATAAAATAATAAAATTCAAAGACTTAATTACGATTATTATTATATGTTACTCAATTTTATTAATTGTGCTAATAAGCTCTCCCATTTTTTCAAGTTTTAATATAATATTTAGTAGTAACTTGAAATTACTAAGCTGCTATAAAGAAATTTTTAAACGTGATTTTTATTACCTGATACTAATATAACACCATTCTTAAGGGTACTTTTACGTGTGAAAAAGGCGTGTCAGCTTCTGATGTTTTGTTTGAAACATCTATTATTTTAGTTTAAAAACAGACCCCTTCGTGGTTTCTCACGCAAATTAACTGCTGTTTAGCAGCCAAGCCTTAAGATTAGACCACCAATGTTTACTTTCTCGTGTCTGTTCACATACCATAGCTGTAAAGGAACGAGCTATTCAGTAAAAATTTATCATCGTTTAACGGAGTCAAATACAAATGGTATCAATATGCTTATTATTAAACAAAAAGGAAAGTGAAGAACTTAAGTTTCTTATATTTAATCGTTTGTTTCTGTATTATCACCAGCTTATTTATTGTGATGTTTTGTTTGATATTCTTTAGAATTACCTTGGATTCTTAATTCAATCAGTCTTGTTCAAATTTAAACAACTATTTTAAGTGCTTTCAAGTAGGCACTTATTATTAACAAACATGCGTTTAACTAATTGATCTTTGTCGTTGCTAATATTTATCTATACGTTCCATACCTAAGACTGTCCACTTTCCACCTGATAATCTTTCACTAATTATAGCTATAATCTCACATATTTGTCACGCATTGAGAAACACATCTTAAATTATTTAATTATTTGTTTAATATTACTACAAAAACAAATTAAAGTAGCATCAAAATAGTAAAATAATTTTCATAATTGAATTATTTGTAAGTAGTCAATCTATTTGAATTATATAGCAACTTACTAAGTAAACGATAGTAAATTTTAGTCATTAGAATTCGCAATAAAAATCATATAAAATGTACACATACCTATGTATGGATCAATTATGAGATGTTTACGTACATTAAATATGAAGCGAAGCAAAACAATACAAAGACAACATAATTTGTTCAAGTGTACAAATAAATCCAAACACGTTTAATCAAAAGTCAAGTATGCCTATTTTATCTACATAAAACAATAGTAAATGTATACGAAGATAACATATTTTCAACAAATAAGCTTTCCGTTTATTTAGTTATGAAATGCTTGTAGAAGTTTTTAATGTTAATGGTATGATGATAAACGCTAATTTGTTTTGGTGACTCAATATACTTACTACTACTATATTGCTACCAAAATTAAAAATTGTAAATATTGTTTTAGTCAAGGTTTGATACGTACATATGTACGTTCGTAATTTAAAAAGAAGTTAAACTTTTTAGTAGCTTTGGATGTTTTCTATACTTTGGTAAAATATCTGACAGATTAATGTACAGTTTAGCCGATATAAAAATTAATTCAGAAAATACTAAAACGACCTATACTATAATGTCAATTAGTTTAAATATTAACAGAGTGCATTACAGTATAGACAATTTCTGTTAATTATTGCAAAAGAGATACTTAAGAAGTGCAATTATTAAGTTAACGCTAACAACATCTAAAAACAGTAACAGTTATTTATCGCTATTCATCTAGAAATTCCTGTATTGCTAAATTCAAAATATTAAAATCAAATAAATAATCAAAAAAGGAATAATAACTATATATTAATGTAGTAATTAGGCTACATGTTTTGGCCACATCTTAATATAATGGCCATCTTCAGGTGTACAACACGACAAGAACCGACACAGAAATGGCAAAAATTAAAATTACACGTGTCAAGTATGATAAAATATTTTGAGTATTTAACGTTTAAATTTTAAAAAAACTATAATCATTTCCAAAATAGATTTTTCAGATTTGAATAAACGTTACAAGAGTGAAGTATTTAACAAATTGACATCATAATCGACCAATATCCATATGGCCATTATATTAAAATGTGGCCGAAACATGTAGCCTAATTACTAAATTAATACATAATTATTATTGTTTTCTTTGACTATTTATATGATTAGAAAAGTTGTATTTTATTCCAGAGCAACCTTTGTATTGCATAGCAACGTATTTTTAATTTTTACAGATTTCAATAAATTTACTAATTTTTATCAGTGTAAACATGGAGTATATACTTGTTTATATTAGAAAAATTAACAACACTTCACTAAATATTACCTGAACTTATCGAATTTGCATCGGGAAATAGAAATGAATTCTGCTCAGTATCACATGAAGTTATACGCTCGGCTATAACTGCAGTTTGCTCAAAAGGAAAGTGATTGATGATGCTGGTTTTGCACTAAAATACTTTTTGATATTTTAATTTTGTTTGCTTTCCTCTACATATCCTTCAACTACACTAGTTGATTGCCATGTCTTTTTAAAGCTGGAATAACTGCTTCGGTGTTTGCAAGGAAGGTGGCAGATGTTCTACGTAAAGAATGTCTAGTATAACTTTTGCAGTAAGGAACCTTTGAATATTCAGCTATTTTTTTTGGCATAGCAGCAAAGCTATTAATACCAGCATGGAACATTTACCATTATTGTAAAATAAAAAACCTCTTATGCACAACCGTCTTTAGGCTCAAACTAACGTATTTTTTGTAATATTGTACTCTATTGGGTTTTGAAGTGACAGTAAATATTCGTTTCTTCTACGTTTTAGTATCAAGAAGAGTCGCGATCAAAATAGATCCGGTATTCTCAATATTTTTTGTTAATAATGCACATAATTCTACACGTTGGCACGCACCACTGAGGTTAAATATTAAAATTACTTTCAACAACAAATTCAAAAACTTTATAAGATTTTCCATTGCCAGAACTTTTGAGTTTTTTTGGTTCATAATTATCATTTTGACGTGTTAAAAAAGCTATATTTTAATAAATCTAAAAAGTATAATTCAGGTTTTACCGGTTGCATTCGTAATACAATTTTCCACAAAGCCCGGAATTTTGTCCAGTTTGACGTCTGACAAGACGGGAATTATCTAGAATGAAAAATTGTATTAATCTAAAAGGTGTTTTTGATCACGGAGTACATGGATCATAAACTGGAGGCTTTTAGCGTTTTGACCTATAAACATTGTAACAAACAGTATAGAAATCGACTTCATTTCTACAATGTACATTTCCATAAAAGTAAGCTAGAACATTAGTTTAGTTGTTAGTGACAACGATTACTAATTGAGTCAGTTTAACACCGTGTAACGAGCAAACGCGTTAATATTGTCGAGATTATTTGTGGCAGATTAACAAACGAATTAGTTTTAAATGTTTTCCGTTGATCGTACATTAGTAAAACCTGTGAAGTTATAAGAAAACTAAAGTATACGAACTAACCGGTTCTTATATCTAGTAGTCGCGCAATATCGTTAAATGAGTAGTTGCTAAGGATTTCATTGGTTGCTATACAAAACCGTTCATTCAAAATCGTTCAGTATTAGGGGCCGTTAACGATCTACAATATACGTTAATGTTACTGTTAATAGAAAATCAACGAAAAAAAATTATGTATTAGTAACTTTATCTTATTTAAATTTGTTCGCTTCACAAAGTATCATTAAGGTAATCATTTGAATTATCTCAGGTATACCGATTCACATGACAAAATTACCAATAAATTGTTTTATAACAAAACATTGTAAATGTTTTTGAGTGAAAATTATTGAAAATAAATTTTGGTTTTGCACCTGCCATTAACCGCTGCTCTTTAACGAGAAAATTTTCATCTACTACTCTAATAACATTATGTAGGCGTTTGAGATTATTATATCGGGGTTACATGTTTTGTAGCACCGAACAACTCACAGTTTAACAGAGTATCACATCAGTCACTACACCATAATGATCCTAAAACTTTGCTAAAACTATACGGTTTATCCGAGTTTCTAGAAAAATTCGTTAAAAATCTTTTTATTTTTGTCAGCACTTATACCTTTCAAATACCGATACATGAAGACTGATCGAACATTCGCTTTCGCACACCCAAAATCAATAGAAACAAGACAATGCAACGTAAATTCAAGCTTAGTATTTACTGCAATCAAACCGTCACTCAAACGTTTATTTTCACCCGTTACCACATTCCAATGATAATCTGCTCCTATAAAGATACTAAGTCCATCTACAATTACAGAATCTACTGGTATGTAATTAGCAAAATGTAGTTTCCTGAGTTTTTTTTTAATATTACCTCGTTTGGTGTTTTTAAGAGATCCAAACATACATCCAGTACTTCTACTGCTGCAATCGTTATTGGTTTATTATTATTACTATTACCTTTATGCATTTTGTGACTGATTTGTTATTTTTCCTTCTTGAATTGACATTTTGTCGGTATAATTGCTTTTTCTAAAGTGCCGAGCTCGTTTTTAATAAATTTTAATAAGGCATCTATCTACAAATCCCTTTCCTTTTTTGCAATGTTTTCATTTAGAGTTTCGGTTTATTTACGTTTTTCTTGTCAGGTGCAGCTTTGTTGGTAACGATTTTAACGCACGTTGAGAGTTTTTAAACTTCTGATTGTAGACGTCACTACTTATAGTTTTGTTTTAAGGTCTACATCACTTTGCAACAGCATTTTATCTAAGTTCATTAAAGTTTCAAAATACTGATTTACTAACTTTTTATTATTTCCGTATTGTTTTTTACAATCAACGTTTCTTTGTAATACAAAGTCACTCTTACTGGAAAAATCCCATAACTTGGCCGATGTCTGCTTATTAGCGTTTGGCCAAACATTGGCAATTAATATTAGTCGAATCTTGGTTATTCATCAGCAACCTTTCGATAGCTTTGCTCATAGTTTTCAATCAACTGCCGATTCTCGGCCGATATTAAATTTATAATTTAGATACTACGCAAGTAAACTATCTAAAGCATACCACCGTATACAAAAATTTGGAGAGTTTAAAGAAAGTGTAAACGATAAACAAAAACAAGACAATTTATCTTTAAATATAAACAACTTGAAATTTAGTTGGAATTAAAACAAAACGATATTAAAGTTATTGTCAAATTTGACAGATTTAGTAATAAATGTAGTACCAACATTATATTTGTGATGGTTTTTTTTGTAATTTAAAAAAAAACATATTATTTTACAAAAATCAACACAAAAAATAATGTACGTTACTCTCGTCGAAAATTTCATAGCATAACTCACTCACAATCAACGCTCGGCCATGCGGCGTCGCGTCGCATTAGCGTTCGTTATGCTATGATGTACTTTTCGACGCTTTTTACGTAAATCACTGTTAATGTTTAAAGAATGTTTTATAAATATGCAGAAATTACAGTTTACAATGTTACAAAAACATTAAATAAATGTTTGTGTAAATATTCATAAAATATTATTATAACTATTTTCTTAAGATTATATAAATGCTATTGGGTAATTTCTTTTTTATTCCTCCGAAGGTTAGATTAAATTTCAAATACACATTTAAATCAATCTTTATTTTTTTAAAAATAATACTGTACTTAATAATAGGTACACAATAGTAATTATAAATTTATAAATCAGCAGCGTCGTCAGGTTCAGAACTAAAGAGTGTCATTAAATTAAAAAAATTAATTTGATATTTAACTTACTTAAATTGAACTCGTCTAAATTTTGCACGTACTACCTATTCCGTTAAAGGTTTTATTATATCAGCTACGGATGCCTCTTTTGTCTTTTCATTTAATCAAACTCCTTCCTTAGAATACATTTTTTCTCATTCTAATACATCAAATGTAGTTTTTCATAATCGAAGTATGTGTCATTTTGTAAAACTTTTCATAACTAGTTACGAAAAGTAGATTGTTTTGCAACCGTAACTGTAGGTATCAGCGAAAATACTCTTCAGTTTTATTTATATCATGTAGATTTCGTATAGGGAAAATATTCATTACTTTTTCCACTTGTTCACTAAATTTGTGAATGCAGCAGTATCATTATTAATATTAGTATTACTTTTCATAACTATTTCGTGGTTTTCCATGACCTATTTTATTCGCGCATTAATTCTGAAAAAATATATTTCAAGGACAAATATATTAAAACATTACAAGTATACTTCCTTTTTTTGTTGTTAGTTGTGTTAAGGCAGAAGCAAACCATCAATTCGAGAATGTATTTCCTACAACTAATTTCTGATTTTTTTAATTAGCCATTTGTTCAATTCAATGTTCATTGGAATAAACTTCCTGCAACCTTCGATGTTTTTCCTTTCTGGCAAAGTTCTGAAACGAATTAAGTGTTTTGTAATTATGTTTTTTTTCTTTTCTGTGTAGTTTATTAGAAAATAAGATGAGCGATCAAATTCAATAATGCTTTCGAATTAATGAAACAATACACACAATATAAATAGCATTATATACTAATTCACAACAAATCATTTGCAATTGACGACTGTGTTCAGTTTGCAATTGAAACGTCATTAGCTAACTAGTTATCAATTTGCAAATGTGGAGAAACCTTGTGTGGAACGATGATTATTCTATAATGAAAAAAATTGTTTGTTTTACCATTTCTTGATTTTTCATCTGGTATTATACAATTATAGTTTCTAGGCATTCGTAATTTTTTTAATCGTATTCTTTTGTATTATGCCAATTGCTCCGAACATGTAGATAGATCATCTCGATATTTTGTTGTGTTGCATTTTGTTTATGCAATTGTGAGTTCTTGTACAAAAAAATTAAATATAGAACTACATTATCATATGTTCTTACCGTTCGCAAACGTTGATTGAAAATATACTCTTTAAATTTAACCGTTTCTACAAATTTTTTTGATAACTGTTTGGTGTGACTCCACTATAGTCCAAGAATTTTGTACTACCTCAACTATCTGTTTAATTGTGAAGTGAACAACTCACGAAGTCATAGATAACAATCAGCCAAATTTAATTTTAGAGTAAAATATTCTGTTATTAATGTTTTGTATTGCGAAGAAAGATATCCAGGTAACAGCGGGTCTTCAAATAGTTCTTTTAGAGACTCTATCAATTATTTGTTGATTAGGCAAATGGTCAGTTCTCAACATCTGATTAATAAATTGCATATGATTTTCAAAATTAAATGCAGAAAAGTTTCCAAACCTAATTACATCCTTAGCTAAATCTGAAAAATTATGTGCGTTATGAGATACGAAGTCAACCGAATAAACATTTATTGCAGTTTTGACAAAACATCTAAGTAATTCATTTGCATAAGAAATCATGTTTGGAATCATTAAACACTCATCAATATAACTTTCCTGAAATATCTATGTATTTGAATTTTAAAGGCATACTTTTTATTTTTTATTTAAAAAAATCATTTTGACTTAGCTCATTTATTTCATTAACAAAATCTCTTAAATATTCATTTGCAAGTTTATTTTTCATTACCATAATAGAGAGATAGCATGCTGACTACTTTATTTATATCATGAAGCTTTGATTTAATTAAAATTTGCTATAAACAATTTGATGTGCTAGCGCTTATTGGCAAACCATCTACATTAACAGCCACTTCAATAACATTAACATTATCTTAGATAGTCTATTTATCTTGTTTTAGTAACTTTTTTACAGGTTCAGATATTCGGAAATAATAAAATAATTCAGGATTTATTTCTCTAACGACTATTTTATGCGAAGTATTTAAAAATGTTTAAGGATCATTCCGTAAATTATGAAACTCAGAAATGTCAGAACTACTTTTTAAAATCTGTAGAAGTTTCATTAACCCTTTGCATGTCCCGTGCATCATCTGCGATGCACACTACGTATTGTATGTACGCTTGTGCATCGCATATGATACACATTTACTGTAGTCTTAAATACGATAAATTTTAGATAACCGTCTAAAACTTAAGCAGTGTTTTAGTCTAAGCGTGTTATAATTTATGTCCTTCAATTTATTGTGCATCACATTTGACTTACAAAGCGTAACAGTATAAAATCTCTAAAGTTAGGAGGCTAGTAAATATACATATAAAAAACACGCAAGTAAATAAAGTGATTTTATTTTCAGTACACTGTACGTATAATAACGGTACTATTGGTGGTAATCATTGAAACAATTTAGGCAAAATGTTTTGTCACATTCAACAGGTTTGACGCGTAAAACAATTCGAAGGAGTGGGAAAGTGCGTATTTCATATGTGATGCACAAAGCGCACAAGTAATAAATCTTTTTGTGTACGTTTTGTGCATCATATGTGATCACACAAATCCTTGCATATCCTTGATCCTTTGAAGGTACCTTAACCTACTGGACACCTAGTTAGAGTCATGTAATATGATAAAAGTAACTATTTCAAATGGACGTACGGCTTAATGTATGCGAAATATATGCGGACAGGCAAAGGGTTAAACTACTTTGGCAAATATTACTCTCAACAGCCCAATGAGCAAGCTTCGATTGCATGTCCACAGGTACGATTTTATTACTAACAACAGAGTCGATTGGAAATCTAGCATACATACTAAACTATTTTGTAAATCTACTTTCTCATCATCGAACTATCAAAACAATTAATATCGTCATCACAATCAGACTTCAATGGGCAATCAATATTAGCTATTGACGTACTAGGTAATTGATCCATATGCAATGAATACAACTTATTAATACCATTTCTTTCTGGTACCTCATGATTTCCATCTAAAGGTAAAATGATTTTTTTAGGATGAGCAGAAGAATTAATTAACTGCATGGATAACATAACTTATCTGACTTTTAAAGAACTTGCAGAAACATAATATTCTATCCATAAACTCACTACAATTTTTAAAATTGTAAACTGAGATGACTATAATTCTTATGTTCCTTTGTCACTTATAGAGAACACAAAGTAGTGTATGATTTGTGGTAGAGAAAAAAACGGAACCACCGAAGCAAACTCGGATGCAGTCGCGATTATGCCGATCTTTTTTACAGCGTATATAAAAATTTGAGCAGCATCGTTCTATAAAAAAAATTAAGAAAATTAATAGTTCTAACAGTAAGTTACTACTTTGTGTGTGTTTGTTTTAATATCTAATTCAATTTATTAAAAATATATGTTTTTCAAAGTTTTAAAAAAAATATAAAGAAAATATTTTACAAACATAGATTAATATTATTAAAACGTTTACAAACGTTATATAAATATTAAAAACATGTTTGTTGGTTAATTAAATTTGAATATACTAAATAATTTGTTTCATACTGTATAAATATTTCTATTTTTTTAATTCCAAACTTTTTTTGTATATTTATTAAGTATTTGGTGTTGGGAATGCAGATAACAGTGATGATTGTAGAAGTAATAATATAAAACGTAATTACGATGTTTGGCATCGCATTATCACTTGCGGTCTTAGCCAGTCGTGGCCCAGCCACATTTACTGTCTTTGGCGGAAATCGCAAAATTGGTTTTTAGTCGTTACAAATTCCTCCCTAGCAAGAAGTAAGGGCACAGTCAAGAAACCAAAAAACTAAGGAAACCCGATAGTCAAAGGAAAGGGGATTTCCAAGTTCTCTAAAATCAAACAGACCTGACTTGGACTAGAGACGCATAAAACAAAATGATACTGCCCGAGAAACCAAACTCAACAGAATCTAGAAGGTTAATATCACGTACTGGACGCGCTCATTAAAGCCACTAAAATGTGATTTCAGGTATGAATTACCAACGTGATGTTCTACCAAGCGAAGAGAGAAGACCAAAAAGAAACTAAGAGAAGAGGTTCTCCTTAGACAATCGTCAAGGACCCAAAAGCCCCAAAATTCTAATGAAACCGCAATCCCTGTGATCAAAACTCTATTCTGAATACAACCCGACTAAACTCCTTAGGAAAGGAACAGGTACTATTATAAAAAAAGAAAAGGAACGGATGATTGTGTGGCGTCGGTGTTTTAACCACACCTTAAGCTCTTGCGTCGAGATGTAATAGCGCGTCGTTGCCCCCCCCTAAATTAGTTCACACAAGCGCACGTCACCGTGCCCAGTACTTGCTTGATCACAGTAAGTTTCCTCTCACCCAAGTATATAAAAAAAGCAAGAAAAGAAACATCCTAAAAAATGTACTCTTAATACAAAATAAAAAAACTGCCTAAACTTGTCAAGTCCCCCGTACGGCACTTGAAGGGTATTATACCTGGTCCAGAGCTTAAGGGTACCGGAACGAGACAATCAACCTTCCCGGACACGCAGCCGTTGGATTCCCATAACAGCCTTCCCTACATAGGGAGACAGATCGAAAGAGAAAGAAAGACGGAAGGAGAAAAGAGAGTACGATGTTAGTGACTACCTTTGTCTAGATTGTCAACCTAAAGTGACCTTACCCTACTGCCCAAACCGCTTAAAGCAAATTTAGAAAGAAAAAAAGAGAAGAGAAATAATATCGTAGCTAGCTATAAAACGGATCTGTACCAAATGCTGACTTCAAAGTAAAAAGTTTACTCCAAGACATTAATGCAGACAAGCGGAATAGGAAACTCCAGAAAAAATCAAAATTTTAAAGCAAAATAGAGAATTCTATAAGTGACGTACTAATCCAAAAAATGCGGACTAAGCGCGTATAACTACTATGAAAAAATTGTAAAGCACCATGGGAAGACGAAATCGAGGCAGAACTGTTAAAACATGGAGAACGACAGCACAAATATGTCACACAGGCGGAAGGGTAATTTGTTCCGAAATTAAGATGGTGAAGAAAGAAAACCAAAAGAAAATTACCAAACAACTTAATGAAAAGAACAGTAAAGAGTGACAGCAAATAAGAAAAAAGCAATTGGATAGCATCCGAGATACTTCAACCAAAATATCAATGACATAGTTGAAATAATGATATCATCAACCCCAAAACACATGAACCAAGACGATAGCTAAATGTTAACAGTCCGAAGTCAACAAGCGCAGTTAGCATTTACGACGCTTGCGACGCCGATGAAAGAGAACCGAATGATTAAAAGAAGGACACGTTGACGCATAAGTAGAAGCAACCAAAGAACTCGATAAAAAGAGAAAGAAGCAGCTTTTATATACGGAGCAAGTGTAGTATTATTACGTAGATGTGTAGAAGATCTAGCAGCGACATCAGCATTGGAACGCTTTATAATACCTGGCAAAAAGCGATAATGCGATTTAATAGTATTATTTCGTTGCAAGTTGCTACAACAAGAGCGAATATACTAAGCAACCTTAGATCTCATATGCGACCAGTAGAAGTGATTGAGAAGAGTTTCTAACATACTTTCAACATTGTGGTGTTTATACTTAGATGGAAGGTGGTAATGGTAGATCAGTTGTTTGCGTTGATCCGATGGAACAATTAATTTTCACACCCAAGAAGGTAAAGAGACACGTACACGTTTACATAAAAGAACTTTCACAATACACAAACGAGAAAAGCAGAAACTTTAGAAATCAGACCTAAATACCAACGATCGGTAGTAGGCTGAATAATCCTACCAACCGAAGAAATATTTGGAGGACGAGAAGCTAAAGAACAAACAGGTCGTAAAAGTTTCTTAGTTTTAGAACGACAGTATACACAAGTAGTAACCTCAGAAGTAGTTGCTGAAGAAGGAAACGAAAAAGTTTGAAGAGAATCAGCTACAGCATTAACCGAAAGTGCGGAAGCAACAGTTTTGTTCGTATAACCCAAAGATGGTTCTAGAAGGCGGTCACTCATCTCTGATGTCAAAAAGTTAAAAGAATTACTAAAGTTAAGGTTCGATTCCAAACGTCTGCATAAGGATGTCAATTGCAAAAAAGATGTAATATCTACCAGTGCAAATTGAGATGGAAAAGTTGCCTCAACGACTGTTGCAAAAATCACAAAACTGATTTTTTTGTCGATACAAGACAATTCTATTTACAAATTATCTAAAACTGCACTTTCACCGAAAATGTTTCAGTTTTGAAAAGTATTTATTTTTTTAAATAATAACAGTCGCACAATAAAGAAGTGGCGTTAAGAAACTGAAATGTACAACTAATTGTACGCTACTGTAGTGTAATCGCGGTGCAAGGGGTGGGATTTTAGATAAATGCGTTCTTGCGTTGATCCTGTTTTTATTTGGTTACTTCTATAGTTAATAATGAACATATTTACATTTTCTTATATTTAATTTAAACTTTTTTTTATAATTAAAATGTTACTTAGTATACAAAATATTGCAAGTTTATGTATATATTTATACTAAAAATATACTAAATCAGTTTGTACATTTAGAAAATTATTAAATTTAAAAATTAGATTTATAATACGTTTTCAATATCGATAAGAAAGAGTTTTTGTGAACGACTTTTATATTAACCACATAAAAGTATGAACATGAACACATTATTGGAAACAAATTAGTAGCGTTTGTCCTAGAAATCAATCACGCCTTTTAGTTACATTCACTACATTTACATATGTAACCAATTATATATAAATCTTTCGCTTATTACAGTTGGTTTACAAGAAGCATGCGCTTTAGACTAACGTAATGCATATGTATGTGCGGTATTTGTAAAAGTTTCTGATTAATGCTAAACATTTAAACCGTTTATTGAGAAGATAAAATTGTTTATCGATGAATCTTTTCTTAGTATCATAGAACAAACAACCAAATTTTATTTCTAACATAAATTATGAAATATACAACAGTATTTTGTAGTAGTTAAAACTAAATTTGAAAATGTATAGAATTTAAAATTTAACCGTAATAAGTAAATTTTATTGCGATTGTAAGAACTAAGAAAAGATTTTGTAAGAACGATTTATAGTGAACATACAACTGTATAGCTATATTTTTTATTTTATTTTCTGTAGCAGTCCAATAAACGATTGTAACTTAAATACAAATTCAATTACACGTAGATTTATTGTAAAACAAAACACTAAAGTAACGAGTAGTTTGCGATTTTTGCAATTCTTGCAGTTTTATTTTTTATATATTTGTTAACTATTAATACGTCGTTGTACATTATATACTTTATCCATATGCAAACTTTTACCTAGACAAAATTACCTGTCAGAAGTAAGTACATTGTAATGTAGTTTATTTATTTATCTATTTTTATTTTTTTTAATTGTTGTTATACAATATCTGTTCTATTTGGTGCACTAAATTTCATGAAAGTTAATTTTTGCGTTCTTATTTAAATGACTCTTTGTTTATAAACAAATAATTAAATAATAAACCGATTGCGACCGTTTGCACCAATATTTGTGCTAAAATTAATCCAAAATGCAAATAAGCTCTGTATTGTACACATTTATTACTACCATTTGTAGTACAGTGTTATGGTAAAGCTTATTCTTGCTGTTATATCATTGATGTGATCGATTTAAACGTGAAATAAGATATGTCGATGCATAATCGATCGTCTCGCCACATTTTCTTCCTGTTCGTTTATTATGCAAAATATATCTTATCTCAATCGCATATTATTAAGTAAATTGGTTTCTCAACATTACGTACGTGAAAATAGTGTTACATAAATACTATAACTCGTGATGCATACTAAGTTTTAGATATACACAGTAAACATTGTAATATTTTCCTTTTATTTTATGCTCTAATTTCTTTATAATGTCTCTTAAAACATCACAATTGTCTAAAAAAAAGCAACAACATTGTTAAATAAACGATGTTAAGAAAAGGTGTGAAATCTAACAATTTTACATGGAGGATTAAGTGACATATAATTAAATGTTAAAACTGCGTCTTTTAATAATAAATTATTAATTGCAAAATAAGAATGTAATTTGCATATAAATTTTATTACCTATAATTATGTATCGAGTGATAAGTGCTTTCTGTAAGTAGATAGTGATTAATAGTGCAATTAAGTTATTAATTATTTTTTTAAAGGTGTTGATAACAGAGCTGTGTTTTTAAACGGTGCACACTGACTATATAATTAATTTTTATTAGTTGACATTTTATTCCAATAATTTTTTAGTTTAGGCACAAAACAAAATATTTGTAACAGTTTTTTAATAAAATTGATACGTTTTAAAAACGATTATATGTATATAAATACATATATATTCATTGTAAACGCATTCAACGTTTTTAACAACTGGTGTTGTCAAGGTTCTAAAAGACATAACGTTTTTAGTGTAATTTTTTTTATAGCTAACACGTATGTACGACATGTAATTAAAAAGCAATAGATTAATTATGTCTCACGCGGCGTTATCTTATGTGCATTGATTATTAGACCGTGCATATTTTTTTAACTAACTTGAGAATTCCGTAAGTTTATTCAGTCGTTACGCAAAAATTTCAAGTCATAACTTAAATATACATGAATCCATCAATATAAAGACAAGTTTAAAATAGTTAATATAGTTAATATTATTTGGTAAACAAGCTAAACGTTGTAAAATTTTAAAAATAAAAAAATACGTAATATTTAATAGTGACAACAAATATAAGCATGCAATTTACAAAAGAATAAGAGATTTAACATTTTTAGAATAAGGTATTGCTTGCCGCGTCTATAATTTTTTTTTTTGAAAGTTTGCTAAATTTGGCACCTTCAAATTTGTGTTTTTGTATTTTTTTATTTATAAACTGCACTACTAAATTCAGCAATAACATTTGTTTTACCTGTTATATAAAACTGAAAAGATTGAAAGGTAATTTTTGTAACAAACACTATCCGGTTAATCCTCTTGAAATTCCTCTTTTTAATGACAAGTAATCTATTTGTCTTAATACATTGCTTGATTTAAACACTTCTCCTTATGTTAAATATAAATTCTAATTTTCTAATTTAGTTAATTTGCGGTCTTGATAATCTATATTAAATTGTTATTTGAAAATTGATATTCATAAATGTAGGTAAGCTGATGATGACTTCTTAGCAATTTTCTTAAATATTATTATTCAATAAAATGTATTATGTACCAATTATAAAACTTTTTTTATATTAGTATTAAAAAAATTATTTAAACTCAAAAAACATGTGATAGTGCAAAAGTTGTTCTGTTTGTGAAAATGGTGACAACAATATGTTTGCTAATGTTTATGATTTCCTCAATTTCCTTTTAGCTTAATATTTAATTTATATTCTATAATAGGAAATTTACAAATATATACTGTTTAAATTGTATAATTAATTGTCTTTTATTAATTTCTTATTCATATTAATTATTTATTTAAATTACATACACAATTTATTAAAAACCGGTTGAATAAATTGTACAGATTGTTGCAACAATGTTTCAGCAATAGATAACGCTATAAAGGATATAATATACGAGCTTTGGATTCACTCCAAGATAATAAGTTGTTGAACGTATTAGGCTTATAGGTACAAAGTTTTTGTACAACTCTAAAAACTTGTTTGGTAAGCTCATTAGGTATAAAACTACGATACGTTCTTATTATCAAGACATGCTACACAAATAATTAAGTGCATCAATTTTTTTTGTAATATACAAAAAAATTGACAATGTGAGATGAAAAAATGTCATATTACAATTGTCATGAAATAATCTATATCAGTTATTGAAATTTTGGAATTTAAAGTTCATGTGCTATATTTTGAACGTCTTAAACAATCCCTAAAGTTATTAGTTTTCTATAGCAATTTTAGTAGTAGCTGAATTTTTGCAACCTCTCAATGGTAAAAACTTAACAGATAAAATTTTTCTTTGTTAAACAAATAGTTGGTCAGATGATTTATGCAAAAATTTTGCACATTACTTCAGTTGTCTCCTTCTTTCACGTAACTGTAAAGTACTAGTACTCATTTGACTGCATAATTTATTAAAGGATTATGTGTTACTATTTCTTAATTCTTAATCAATCGAAGCTTTATACATTTTAATGAATGCATCTATACGATTACTTTAACATATTTAAATTTTACTGAAATAACATTATGTTAATGTAATATTTAATATCCACCGGTAAAACTTAATTAAGTATTAATGGTCGCCCAAACACTCTAATGCATTTACAACCTCTACTTACGACAGCGTATTTATTATACTCTTGTTTTTATAAAAAAATAAAGAACGTGGTATAAAATATAATACAATTCTTCAAATTAATGTTTTTTTTTAAATTAAATTTTATAGTTTTTATGTAATATAGTAAACTTAAGTTTACATATAATTTTACTTAGTGATAAGTGATAATAATCAAATGTAATTCTAATTCAAAAAATCCTAATGTTTTTCTGGGTACCCTAAATTGTTGTTTATAACACACCTCGGTGCGGTTAATTAATTCGGGTAGCTGAGTAGAGATTGTTAATTAATAATTAAGAAAAGCAAACAAATACGTATACTCAGTCATATAAATACACTAATTAACTTCCATAATTCAATAAAATAAATTAATTCACTTTTATAATTCAATCAGATAAAATAATAAATGAAAAAAAAAATTCTAGCGTTGTCGTCGTAAGTGAAATCCTACCACCTAGCGGCGGTTGGTTGCGGCAAGTATCGTCAGTGCTAAAACAAAGCTAATTATGGCGTAACTTTATTACCTTTTAATTGTCGCTTTCTAATGGTTAATTTTAGGCTAACGGTGTTGTGGATTTAAATTAATTAGTAGGGAACGGAAAAATTAGGAAATGCACAGATGGGCAATCGCGAATCTTAAAACTTGACGCCGGACTGTGATTTTCCGAGTTTCTTAATTAAACAATCCTTTTTCGAGTTAATTACGGCACCAATAATTACGAAATTTGACAGCCAGGTGCTGGGTGTTGTTGCGAACAACTTTTATTTGAGTGGACGTCGATTCGACCACTAATGAAATTAGGAGCGCCGTTTAAGTGAAAAAGCAAGGTCACTAACGTTAAATCGAATTCTAAATGAAAATAAATAAATATGGAACAAGTATTTTTTTTAATACTTGATAACAACATGGTGAGTATTCTGTCGTGACACGGTAGCAATTGAAGTTTTACGGTAGCTGTTTATTTTGTAACTCGTCCAGTTACATAAGGTTTTTGTTTGACATACAAAAATAAAATGAAATTAACTAACAGTTTTAAACAAGAGCTTTTATGTAACCACCAGGAAGTTAGAATAACCTGAGTCAACACTTGGGCCTGGTAATTTCCTATCCTCATAAATATTAAAATTGTTATGTCATTACCAACAGGAATAAACAGATACACGTCTCCACAAATTCAACACTTACTGAATACGAGGTGCGACCGGTGATAATTTCAATAAATCGATGGTGAATGAATGAAGCAGGTCCAAGTGAATCGCAACAAACCTACGGGTCGTTCAAATGGTCCAGGTAACAGCGGTCGTCAACAAAACATAAATTATTAATCAGGTTCGGCTTAGCAGAGAACGGTTCTCGGAATGAAAGGATTTTCCGGGGACGGATTTTGAAAAAAGAGTGTTCCTCTTGGTCGTGTGACCGCCAGGTTCCGCTCTTGGATTTGATGGGAACTCACATAGCGGATAGGAGTCTACGCGAGTTATTTAAAAAAAAATTAATATTATTTTCTAGTTTAGACATAGTTTTACACTGGGTATTGTCAAATGACGGTTGGTGTTTAAAATGAGGTTTGTTCTGTGATACAAAGTAATATCCAGCAATTCTCACAAACATTTTGTTAACGACATATTAGTTCAAATTATGTATTTTACGCTTATGTTATCTCCTTTAGTTTAAGTCAAAATGTGTGTTTGAAAAAGGTTCTACTGATTGCGTTAAGAATAGTAGCTCCGCAACCTATTGACACAACTACACACATTTCTCGATTAATCAATCAATGTAACATGTAACCGCCACGACAAAGATACAAAAAACAGCAAAAAGTGGTCAGCAAATTGGCGTTTATATGAGCTTTATACGATATTGCGGTATAAAACTGTAAAAAAAACTATACGTTCAGCAAGTACACAACAATTTATAAAAAGTTACAGGTTTTTAGGACTGTGCGGATTTAAACAAAACATTCCAAATAAGCCAAACAAGTATGGAATAAAACTATTTGCGTTGGTTGATGAAAAAACATTGTATTTACAAATTTATATTGGAAATCAACTAGATAGGCCTTGTTCAAAATGTATTTGTTTATGCGAGATTCGAAATAAAATGTTCCGTGCGCTAAAGTACTGTCTTTATTATACAACTTATCTACCTATTACATTAAACCTTGTTTCATTACACTCTTGTTGTCAACTAACTTGTTTTATTACTACTATTTACAATACTGGTTACTTTCTCCCCTACCCTCAAAATAACTCTAGGTGGGGACTAATTATTGTTACGGGTCATGACGTAACAGTATTAAATGCAGAAGTTGTTAAAACAAACATTTCCTGAATGAGAGTAACATAAATGAGGTAAATTGCTGGTGCTCAGTAAAGATGGTTGTGAGTTCTGAAATCCGTAAATGAAACTCAAAAAAACATAAAAGTAAACATCAAAATCAAAGGGGTGCCAGAAAGGTTTATAAATCAAAAGGGCATTTGGATCCTGCCAACCAAAAAGCCCGCTCTTATTGAATAGACTCTAAACGGAACTTACTTTACAGAGTGTATTTCACCAAAATCTTATTAAATTCACGCAAACGCGAAAGCCAGCAGAATAAAAGCTTTGTTACAATTTAACATTTATTAAACATAAAAAAACATACAATAATAGAAATAGTATGAAGTTAAATTAAATTGATTGCGTCGAGTAAACACAAAAAACTATACTAAAAAGAATTACATGAATTAAACTTTAATTTAATTAAAATTTGCATTGCATTAATACAAAATAAAAATATCGTAAATCTTAATTCTAAAGTCCGATAGTATTAATTTGTCGGGTTTAACGTGGGTATAAACAAAATTGATAATAATTACATAATGTTTTTAAAATCGAACAAGTGACAAAAACCGAGTGAATGTCGCAAAATCAAAAGTTCACTTAATGGTGCGATAAACAAGCAATAAACCTTATTTTGTTTAAAATCAAAGCCTTTAAAGCAGTTAAGTTTGCGAAAAGTAAAAGCACAAATTGATTTTGTTTAAAGTGCCATTGTAAATACCTTAATTTTTTTACGAAGCACCATATGACATTGCTAAAATTCAGGTGGTAATGGGTCTTTAATAGTCCGTCGGAAAGTGATTATCCGCCACAAGGCGAAATGGAATAATACGGCCCAAAGTCGGCACTTAACACATTAAATTCCCCGAAACAATCATTATTAACTCAGCTACAAGTCTGTCGAGAACGTAATAGATACGAACTAGGAAATTGCTTTAAAATTGGTTTCGACTGCGCTTATTAATAACCCTTCAGACACCAACACCACAATATTAAGGGCTAAAACCCAATTAGGAACTACATTTTTAAGTCGTGAGGTATGAGCAAAGTCTTCGAAACTTAACTTAAAAACAAAAATCACGTTGTTAAGAAGACAACCAATAAATTAGACGAAGATAGGAATTAAAACAAAGCGTAACAACACGTGTGCTTATACGACGTTGAGACAGCTGCACGACTGCAACGATAGCAAAATATAAATATAACTCTAAATAGTGTTAGCAGAAACAAACGGACGAATCGAATTTTTAGTATCTCAGAAATTAAATCAGAATGGAAACATAAATCATATTGCAATCAGAATTTTATCAAATACAAAGGAAATGGAAAATCGGTGTAATCATAGTACAGATAGTAAAAACGTAAAACCATAAATTAATTGTAAAAAAATTTACTTCGAAATTGAAAAGATGATTTGAAATACGTCAATTAAACAGGAAACAGGAAAAAACACTTAGAACTGACAACGTAAATTTAAAACAATAGAAAATACGAGGGTTTGTCATAAATTACGCAAGAAAATTCAACGCAGGTTGCAAATGATGCATGTAATTTTGTTGAGAGACATGTTGCTTATGTTTCACGTTATTCCTTATTAAAAAACTAAGAAAAGTTTACAATTTGATAGTGGTTGAAACGGCTACGAAAAATAAGAAAGTATTATACAAAACAATATAATTGTAGAAGATAAAACTTCTTTGGCTGTCAAGCAGACACTTTCATATGTACCTAAAAAAGACAAAATGTTATTCTATCAGATTCTTCAGAATAGGCCTAAAGACTACTAAACTTGTCTTTTGCTACTCATTACATACAAGTACATATACATTTATATGACACTCCGTTGATCTATTTCTCGAAGTAATAGTTTTACAACGACCGGGAAAGTGCATTATTAGACAAATAATGTATATAACAATTTAATATAAAGCAGGTTTGTAATGAACATGTTTATTATTTCAAAAAGAATTTATAATGTTGACTAAGGTTAAGTATACATATATCGGAAGAAAACAAGTACAAGCATTTTCGGAAAATTGTTATTCAGTTTGCAATGTAAGCAACTAATCTCAAGCTATTTTAGATCAAAACCGTTTTATTGTTCAACATTTATAACGAAAAAAAATTGCACAATTAAAATATTTAATTGGTTAGAATCAACCTTTCGTCACTTTTACAATACCAGTCGGCTAAACTCAAAGAAAATGATCAGTTTCGTAGTGTAATGTGCCAGTTTTAATTATTTATATAAATGATACATTCAAATTAGTTTTGACTTAATTTAGCAAATGAATAATATAATCTGATATTAAAAGTGTTAATTTATAAAAAGGCCGTTATTTTACTCTCTTTATAGTCTGCACCTATCGATCAATATAAAATATTAGACTTCTTGATTAAGTCGGCACTTTTAAATTTCATTTTCAATACCTCCTAAAACATTTAATATTAAAATTTTGCAGTAAATTAATCTGGTAGTAAAAGTCGGTTTTGCACAAATGATAGTAATAAGAAATATTTTAATACCTTCGTTTTACAATATAATTTTATTTCTTTATGTGGAATTTTGCTATTTTGTAAAGATTGCTTTAATTTTATTACTTAAAAAATAATACGTATCTTAAATTAGTTATGTAGCTGTAATAGAATTACATTTACAAGCCGTAAATTGAGATTTGCTTTCTAACGAACGCACTATTTAAGCTTAATTTAAATAAGAATATTAAAATGTTGTTTTTGTTTTGTCTTTTGTTATTTAAATTCGATTAGAAACCCGTACATTTTACCTTTTTTATTGTCGTTAATATTACTATACTGTCTTCATTACTTATTATGTCTACGTTTTAAAATTAAACTTAACAAGAATCGCAATTTTAGCGTTATATGTAGATTCTTAAAACAAAGGTTGCAAGATTATTTTTGAGTCATCGAAAAGCTTCTACTTTTCTATAAAATATATAAAAACTTGAAAAAGAATTTTCTAATTAAAGCTCGTCAAAATTACCTATTATTTTTCAAAGTATTATTACAATGCATTTTGATAATCGAATTCATAGTTATATTATCAATAATAATACTATAAGAGAAATGTTTAATTATTGTGTTATTATTAATAAGTGAAAAGGACAATATAGTTGGAACCTATAATTTAAAAATTGTATATCGGCGTTAATACTGTACCTTAAACATCTTTGATATCAAAATTATTCATGGTTTTCACAGATTGTAAATCAATTTTACTGCATTATGTCTTCCTTAGGAAAATTATGGTCGTGAATTCAATTATGGCGACGAGTCTTAATACAGCCAAATGGTTCAATTTACAGTGACATAAAAAATAAGTGTGACATTGAGTACCAAAAGTTGCTCACGTTTTAAGGTGCGATTGTTTTTAATCGCACCGACATCTTATCGCTCATTACAAAAACGTGTTTAAAAGCATCTCAATAAGGCAGTGAAACTGACCTCATATTTTTCATCTTAATAAACGTAATGAATAAAATAATTTAATTTGCAAATTGTATTTATTTTTAACGTAATATAAACTGAATTTAAAAATATACTTTTTTGCATAATGACATCCCGTGGAGATTCTAAAAACGTGTTTAACATACTTATTTACACATTTTAATAGCTATTATGCGCAATCATTACATATTAGTACAACAATTTAAGCTGTTTCTGACATGTTTCGTTTGGAGGTTGAAAATTATTAACATTCAACTTTCATTTAAAGTACAAGTTTACAAAAACGTGTAAAATCTTAATGCTATTTATTTTTATAGTTTTATATTATTATATCATTTATTTATTATAAATTCAATAGTGTTTATTTCAATTCCATCTTTAGTGTGGTTTTTAATAATTAAAATTTAATTTTTATTCCTTGCAACTTATAAGACAATTCAAAACACGTAATGCTTAATAAAAACTTAATTACACTTGATTGCATCGTACTTTAATGTTTAATTTGTATTCAGTACAGTACCGTGTTTTTGTTATAACATGTGGTGTTATACGCAAAGATATTCAGATACTTTTTAGTTAGGATTCAGTTTTTTAAATTTACCTAGTGACTTGAATTGTGTACTAGCATAATTTTATTACAATATATTTAGATTACAGTATTGATAGTACTTATAGAGGCCAACATGAACATTCAAAACTTTGTTGCAGTAGTAGTATGTACAAGAAGATAAATATTATAATTTTTTTTCTTTATACATAAACGTTGAGCATTACTACTATACTTCAATAAAAAAATTTTAAAAAAACATTAATTTTGTAGAAGGTTTATACAATAAATTTTTTGTGCTTCCGTTCGTTTTCATGTATTTTAATCGGCCGCCTAGGACGGTAGTGTAGTAGAATTTTATAACTAGAGGTTGGAAACTAATAATCATTAGTTGATTAAATATCATCATTATGTAATTATCAAATTAATTTTAAAAACAATTAAATTGCGTCTTTACAGGTTTCATCTTTATCAACATATGTTATTAACTTTTATTAAAAATCAATACATTTTGTTTATCATATGTTCTAAAAGTATTTTGCGAGTATTCGCATTACATAGTCCTCTGCTTCACCTCGGCCTACAAATATACTCATATTCGCAAAATAGCACTTTCAGGACTAGTGATACAAATAACTATGACTGTATTGTTTTCATACGTTTGTATTAAATTATTTAAATGTTTTAATTTGTTGGGTTGTTTACAAAGTGTAGTATTGGTGACACAACTTCTCAAAGTTGAGGAAGTGTTCGAAAAGTCACTTATAACAAGCCCCTTGATATTTCATGATGCTCTTTGTTCTTAAAAATTTGTGTGATCGGATTATAATTAAATTAATATAGAACTAAAAATTTATAAAATACACGTTTTATATTGCATAATTTATTAAACAAGAAATTGTATAATTTTTAGTTTAATCTAAATTGCCTTGTTTCAAGCAGAAAATCAAACAAAATGTTAGATACGTTATAAAATTGAAATTTGCTCTATTTTTAAAATATGTTAACACAACTTGTTTTAAAGAATGAGCAGTAAACATAGTCAACTACCGCAAAAGGACAAACTCTTGTTTATTGTGTTGCCAGATTAAAGAGTCGCTTATGCTTTATGTAATAATTATAGCGTTAGACACACATTTTGTGATATGGAAATTTTTAGGTGTTTTTTAAGTATTTTGCACCCTAAAAACAAATTTCAAAACAGAAATTGCCTAATACCGACAATTTTTAGTAACAAGCATTTTTATGTATATACGTATGCAATATATATTGGATAGATTTATCTAAATAATTAATGAATATTGAACAACTTGATGTAATGTATCAGCAGTGACAAATATACAGTGTTCAGATAAGTTTATTTTTGTCTATTACTTGCAAGAAATAAACACTTAATTGTGCATTAGTATGCGTTTAATGGCGTAAGAAGTTACTGTACCTTAAAATGTCGTTATTTGTATTTTACGTGGTTATTTGGTTCATGTTTATGACTGTAGTGTGATCGTGACTTAACAAGTAATTATTATGGAATGAATTCACCAAGCTAGTATATCAGAACAGGCTTAAAGAGAAAATGCCTAAAAATTTGATAAAGGAAAAATAAGACATCAATAGCAGCTAGAAAAAACTACAAACAAATATTACAGAAGCAGCAATAGAAACCATCGGAACCCAAACCGTAAATAAGAAGAAGAAATATGAGGAAAAGAGAAAGTTTATTTGAGATACCAAACTGTAACAACCCTAGAAGCATATGAGGGATACAAGGAAGTACGCAACGAAACAACAACATTAGTAAAACTGATTAAAAATAATCCCTAGGAAATATTTTCTAAACGAATGGAAAGTGATTTCTGAGTTAAGCATATAGACAAAGAAACTTGAATCGCGTATCTAAAGAATCTTTATAATAAAAAAGAGGACGCAGTTGAACAAAATAAACCCCGAAATAATAATAAACGATAATTTAAAAGTTTATGTAAGAGATGTACAATTAATGATACGCTAAGGAATAGAAAAAGCACGGCATTCCCAACACACTACTTAAGTGTGGCAGAGAACATCTAAATCAACAGTTACATTTTTAATCACCCGTTAAATGTAAAACAAACACCACAATTCTTATGTACAAGAAGAGAAAAAAATACCCGGTAATTAAAAAGCCTTAAATTGTAGTGAGAAGGTCTCAGTTTCTGTAATGTTTAGGAAATTAGTTAATAATTTTAGAAATTGGACGAGAACTTTGAGTTTCGGAAACTTACCCTACCAGCACTTAACCCAAGTCTCGATGGTATAGAAGCGGGGACGCCATCTATTAAACTCCTACTCGAATGCAAGATCCAGTTATTTCTGAACTTTTGCTGAAACCAAATTAATATTATTAATCCACCTTAGCTATTCATACTGACTACTTATACCGATTTTGTTTTACAATTGTAACCTGAACCGTCTGCTTTCATATCTGTCTAAATCTTTCGCGAGGGGTTGTGTAACAGACTCAGTGTAACACTAAAAAACTGTACAGGCCACTGAAGGCAGTGCAGTCGTTGCAAGCACCCTAAAATAAGCGCTAACGTGTAAATATATTTTAGTAATTCAATTGCCGGTTTGCAAGATTAATTATTGTATTATAACTATAACCAGCTAAGAAGAGGATTGACGCAAGAACGTCACTTTTACATTGTGCGATTGTTTGTTTAGAAAAATTAGTAGGTACTCTTGAAAAGTTTGCGGTAAAAGTACATTCTTAGATAACTTGTAAACCGATTTGTTCAAAACTTCTATTCACTTCAATCGCCACTTCTATCTTTTTCGAACATATTGTATACTGAGTAGATAAGATCATCAATTTCATTATCATAAACTTGTTCTTACAAACAACATGTTTATGTTACAAAGAACTGGTTTTTTTAAAATCACAATTACAGAATTATTCATATTTATGTATTTAATTTTTAAATGTTTTGGAATTATGATACATGTCGCTGGATTTTAAGTTCAACTTATTGGTAAGTAATCCAAAGATGGAGATAAAAGTTAACCAATCCAATGTTAGTTTTATCACTTAACATTCCTTTTATAACGCTGTTCACTATGATTATCAAACGTGTGGTTTTCAATACATGTTGATTCCATAAGTATGTTACATCGCTAACAAAAATGTTTGTACTGCATTAACTGCGCGAAAAATGATTGACGTTCCTAATTTTACGTAAAACGAATTCTAAATTAATCGATCGTCGCCATTAAATAGCGTAATTAAATTGCACATTCAACAACCCAAAGTCGCCCACTGTAAACTTAAAATAATTAACACATTCACCCGTCGAGGTAGTGAGTAGCAACATTTTACGGTAACGCTTGCTTGTAGGTTAATTACGGAAGCGACGCGAGCGAGTGGGACGTTACCCCGAGCGGGAAAGTTTAAAATCCGAACCAAAAAAATTTATTATTTTTGTTAATTACATTGTTTAGTTTACGTTGTACGTTGAGGTTATTTATTATTTAATTTAATTTCCACTGTATACAGGGGGTACATTTAAAAAAATCAACATTACTAGCAAAATAAATCCTAAAAGATGGACTTGTAGTCTCCTAAAATTGTCGAGACCACTTATAAAAATAAACTGTTCTAAGAAGTGCAAACTTTTTCTCGGCGATTTACTGACACCAAAAATAAGAATAAATACAAAACAATGTTATCAGGTAACGCGTAGTTAAATTACCGTGCTAAATGTAGTTGCTATTCTGCACATCCTTTTCAAGTATGCTAGATGATACTTCCTCTATTAGATAAAACACTGACGAGTAAACGTCACCGAAAATTATTTGTTACTCCCGTAAATAATCGCACATTTTGTATTTGGTGTTGCAAAAAATTGATTTTGCAGCTCTTGTCTATTATTTACCTTTCACGTAACTCTAGAAAAAATCTAAAGGGTTAATATCTGATCTACGGACTGACCAGTGTTTAGTTCCGTTTCTTCCAATCCAGTGACCCGTAAAAATTATAAAATTGCAAACGAGGCGATTTACTTGCGGAGGAGCTCTATCGTGCATAAGCCACATTGTACTGCGAACTTCAAGGTGTAAGGCATTAATATCTAGCACAAAAGCTTCTTGTAAAAGTACAATCCGCGTGTTAGTCTTTCTGATAAAATATACGTTCTAATTAAACTATTTCTTATATTCTTACATTAATAGAAAACCGTTGCTGAAAGTTACTTTGTTTAATTTCATGAGGGTTTTCCTCATTCAATACATGCATGTTGTGAAAATTCAGCACTCCATTTTGTGTAAAACAACACTCATCTGAAAATAATATTTTAGCACTAGTCAGGCTTCTTGTTGCTGCAATCAGTTTCAAAACTCAAGTCGCGGTTTAAAATCAACGTCGGTTAACTATTGGATTAGTTGAACTTGGTAAGAGTACAAAGAATAATATCTTAAAACACGACGTAGCGTACTATGGGGCCTATTCCTCTAGTGCTACTTTGGGTTCAATCTTTTACAATTTACAATATCTGCAAATACAAAAAGAAAAACAAATATTAATGTTTTGATTTTATTGGAAAGATTTATTCGTCTTCCGTTGCTAAGACATGGGGTGGTCTTTCTCGACTACCTTCGTATAGGTAGGAGGAACACCTCTAGTTTCTTTAAGTCCTTGCACACATGCCTAAATAAAGTTTATTGAAGGCAAAGTTATATTTACACTCACCGTACATTAAAACAGTATCACTATTGTACATAATAAAAAAAATTAAATTAAATATTATGCAGTACGAGTACGTTAGCACGAATCGCTTAGCATCAATTAAAGAAATCCGTTAAAAATCGAGACAGAAATGAATCAGATTGCCGAACTTGAACAATTGATTTTGTAGATGATGGAAAATTAACGAAAACAATAATTAACACAATACATCAATACGTTTCACGGATTTTATAGTATTTAAACCTATCATTTACCGCATAGTTACAATCAACAAACAATTTCCATTTGTTTAGATAATTAGGACCGGCCTGAAAACTTTAATTGCAAATATCTTAAAACTGGGTCACTTTAGACCAAATCTTTAAAGAAAAATTTTTATTTAACCCCACAAGGAAACTACTCCTTGAGTTTGTTGTTGTATTTCACATACACGCTGTATGTAATATAATTTAGTATATGATATTTACAATGTGCAATTCTTTTCAGGTGGTAAAGTCGTATCGTTTCTGTATCCAAAGGCGGATTAGAAAATCTCATGACTACAAGTTTAAAATTACTTACAAAAAGAAAAACAAATAAAATAAATAACAATATATTATTATCAGATGAACGACAAGGATTCAGATCTGGAATATTGTGCACGGATGCCGTTAAAAATATATAAAATGAGTAATCTCAATGTGACAATTCTGTGATATGTTGACGACGCTGTGTTAGTAGCGAAAAACGATAATTTTTAGAGACTACTACATCGATTTAATTGCACAGCTAAATTATTCAACATCTGCATCAAACACAAAATGTATGACAATATATAAAATACTCATCAGATGCAATGTAGTTGTCGACGAACAAATAATACAACCGGAAATAAAATTGAAACACCCAGGTATAGAAATCTCTGGATATGGTGATGTAGAAACAGAAGTAAGACAACAAACCATGGCAGCAATAAGAATAGCTGCCTGCCTAAATGACACGTTGTATAAAAATAATAATATAAGAATTGAAGCCAAATCGAGAATTTACAAATCCACAATACGATCAATAATGACATACACTGCAGAAGTATGTGCGAACACATCAACAAAAAAATATTAGACACTGTCAAAATAAAGGTCTTTCGAAGAATTGTAAGAAAAACATTATTGAACAGAGTCTTTCTTTGTTCAAAGTATATGAAGAACATGTAAAGTAGAAAACATTATTAAAATAAGTAATGAATTGCATAGAAAATACATTAAATGAACATGAACAACAAATCGTAAAAATAGTAAGAGGAAAAGCACCAGTGGCCAGAAGAAGTACAAAAAACCGGGACTGAAATGGAGTGATAATCCCGACACAAAGAGAGGCATAGCTGACGAAGAAAGAACAGGTTAGATACCTGTATTAAAGACGAAATAAGAATAAGAAAAAGAAGTTTTTGATATGTCAGTGGGCAAAACAGTTTTTAAATCGTACTTTTGTCTAACTTGTAAAAAGAGCTTACTAACTTAATTTTGGAGCCAAGATAAGTCATGGACCGCTCACATTTTTTTAAGGCTTGTATAACATTGTTAACAAGTTGGTTAAAAAGTAAAAAACGTTTTTTTGCGGTAGTAATGGTGTAAAGAAAACCGAAAAACCGAATGCACAGATTCTAAGTATACTGTACTTTTTATTTCAAAACCACTAGGATATTGGAGTTTGGACGAAAAAGAACCTGAATGTGATTCAACTAATGATACGCAATTCTAAATCTAAAATTTTTTAAAATCTAGTCTAAAAGCAGTTTTGCTTTACAACTGCAATAAATACCAATCTGTACTTATAGCTCATGCCGTTTATATGCAGGAAGCTATGCATACCTCTTTGATTACACCCAGGATAAAGACTATGAATAGTCAATCTGTAAAAATGATGAACCCTTTTTCTTGGACTGCAGCTGGAGTATATGGAATACTGCTGTTTTCTGTGTGAATGAGACAACTGTGTACAAAATCGTCTGTATATACCGAAAAAATGGCCACTACTTTAAGCACTAACTCTATGTTTAAAAGTATTATCAACGATAAAATCATAAGCGACTTTCAGCTTAGACCGCGTCGTAGTAGTTTGTTTGGGTTCACGAACGACAATACGGCAAAAGCCAAGTTCTACTTCTTGTTTTGGCTCTCAAGAAGAGACTATGACCAAGCCTAAGTCTGGGTGTCTTACTACGACGCGGTCTAAGCCGAAAGTCGCTTATGATTTTAAACATAACAACCGCGAAAGCTTAAGATTTTATATTATCATCGATTTACCTTAAAAACGCATTTCAGCACATTATATTGGGCTTAATAACTGAAGTTTGAGAGAGTTGACTGAAACAAAAATTAAAGAGTGCGTATTTATGGGACCACAAATACGAGAAGTTATGAAAAATGACAAATTTGATAACATACTAACTGAAGTTGAACCAAGAGCATAGAGAACTTTTAAAACAGTTGTGACCAATTTTTTTGCAAATGTCAAAGCTGATAACTACGAAGATCTTGTAGCTGAATTACTTAGTGTCTATAGAGACATTGAATGTAACATGTCATTAAAAATTCATTTTCATAACGATCATATCGATTTTTTTCTGGAAATTTGAGTACCGTAAGCGACGAACATGAGGAACCGTTTTACTAGAGCATTGCAGTCATGGAAAGCGATACCAAGCAAATCGTTTGCTTGTTGATTACTACAGGACATTAATCCGGAATGACGCAGGGTGAAAATCTTGCCGAAAAAATTTGCAAAAGCATTTTGGAGTAACATCAAGAATATACCGTTATTGATACATTTCAGTATAACAACAAATAGTTTGTGTTTAATAAATAACGTCATGTAAAACGAGTATTAGAGTTATTACGTTTTTCATGAAAAAATACGTTACTATATAAAGTTTTTTGATTTGATACATTTTATCTTATAATTGCAGATATTTCCGTTTTAAAACATAACTAAATCTTATTAATACCGTTTAAAAAAAATACATTTTTGTACAGTTTTTGTTAATGCCAAGATACCGTTAGCAAAATTTTTACGTGTTATTAGTAATAACGTTTCACATTTTCGTACTTTGGCAAAATTCTTACTACCGCGCTGGAGGCAAACGCACTATTAACGATACGAATGAGGTTTTCGAGCCGATATTTGCAAGAATTAATTTATCAGTTGACGTTTAATGTGAGTAGATTGGGTAGTATAAACCATGTTCGTTCAATCGTGAATAATTTATTTTATTTAATTTCACATCGTCATTATTACGCTTTTAGCGATTTGAATGAAATAAAGATCTTCTATTTGTATTGACAGAGTTAAAACGATTTTCTTTTTTACGTAATTGCGCAAAGGTAATGGCTACCTGACGCCATTTTACTTTTGTTAACTTAAAATTTATTTTTTTATTTAATTTTTCGATTTCTCTCACGCCCTGATAAAGCCCTGACACGGTCCACACCCGAAAGACGTTCTTATCTCATTAAGAATTACGTAAAAATTAATTCTATTAAACTAATGACAACTGTCATAATCACTGACTTGATTTTTAATTTGAAGTTAATATTTTAAATTTGATTTAGTAACAAGTAGACAGGTTCTAATGATTCTAGTAGTGGAAAAAATTGTATATAGACCACACTTAAGAAGATGATTATAACCTGCGCGACTTATATCCCCCGACGCTTCGCGTCTCGCGATGTAATGTTTCGCTTAGGTTATAATCATACACTTCTCAACTTTGATATAATAACATACTAATAAATTATACTTTTAAGTGTTTTACAAATTATTACAATTAAAAGTGTGACAAAATATTGCATTGCTTTTATTAGCAATATCTAAATGTTGCATAACCGTAATTCATTACTATTACAGGATTCAATCTGTTTGAGTATTATTGCATTTGAAAAATATCCTGATGCTTTCTGTGCTCTACGTAAAAATGTAGATTGTGCATTTGAAAGGATAGCTATAATAATACAATCGATTATATTTTTCAAAGGTACTGTTCCTAATATTTGTTATGTAGCCATAGTCCCGGATTATCCAATAGCCCAAGTAGGCACCAGCTTATGGATCCGTCTTTTAGAAGACCCGCTACAACGGATCAAATTAATATTAAATTTGTTTTTGAAAGGGAATTACAATATTAGCATGACTGTTTTTCCACCTTGAAGAAAATTATTTGGTTTTTATGCTACTGATAGTGTGAAAGTGAATGTTTAGTGTTTGTTTAATAATATAACAGTATATTGTTTATCATTTTTGTTTTGTTTAATAAAATTAGTTTATTAAGATTTTGTTGTTCGAAACGTATTAAGATGTGATTTGCAAAATGCAAAGGGAAGGGGGTCGATAGTTCGACGGTCTAAGGGCTTCACATGGGTTAATTCGGCACTGTGTGGCCAAGATATTTGAGCTGACGCTGAGTTTACATAAATTTGTGTTCTATTTTATAGGCTATTTAGACAAAAATATCTTTGTTTTTTTTCTAGCTCACTAGTATGCAAATTATATCCAATTTACGTATTTTCAACAATTATGCAATGCGTCTTAAAAAAAATTGTATAGACGACGGCAAGTTTATAAGAAAAAATGTGTATCCAAAATTGGGGATTCGAATTCAAAATTGTGTTTAAACAAAAATTTTGCTCAACAAATATTATATTTATCCACACTTTTTTGTTAAATAGCAAAAAAATATTTGTATGACTACTAAAAATGTATTGACTCACAGTTCTTTATATTTGAATACTCAACCAATTCTATTTGATTATCAGAGTACATTTTGCTGTTTTACATCTTCTTTTTGTCATATTTAAAATTATGAGCATGTCGGTAAGCTGTTAGATTGAATATAGTAGTATATTTTCATAATTATTTTTGTATTTTTATAGCGCGTAAATAAAGTGTACTAGTTTTAATGAACTACTTCTATGATAAAAACTTTACAAACGTGCATCTAATAGCTGCAAGTTTTTCTAATTGTATTTGTTATATGTGATATAAGTATTTTTATGTTTTTATGTTTGATAAGCAATGTTGTTTAGCTGGAATTATTAATTATTGTAGAAAATCTTGTTTGATCAGGAACATACAGCATTTCTATAAAATAAGAAGAAATTATCAATCATTAAGGTTTAGTCCATAAATCCTTTTTACTGCTGTCACTTAATGCAAAGTAAATCCTCAAAGTATCAATACGCATTTATTGAAAATAGCAGTTGTAACTGTTTGCTTTGCTTCTATCTCAAACTGGTTGAAATTGTATGCGCAATTAATACAAAAAGCAATGCTAGTATTTTATTCTACTAAATGTTTTAAATTATATTTTACAATTAAATTGTAAAAAACTAAAAACTCTTTTTTAAATAATCTGAACAATGAAAAGTTTAGGAGTCGGCAAATTATTCAACAATGCCACGAGATATGCAACATGAAACGTTTAAATATTTAGCAACTATTAGTTTATAGGTATAGTTTTATAGTATTTAACAGCTTCGAAAATAGTACGTTGAAGAGTATCGACGACGCAAACTATTTATGAAAGCACGAGTTGTTTATGTGCGATCATTAGTGAACAAAATTTAATTATTTTAGTATAGGTTTACTTAAATTTAATGAATTACAAATGTATTCAATTTATTACAATTACATACAATTATTTATTTGACTGAATATTTTCTGCACCAGTCAGTAAATATGGCTATTTTCCATACTAAGTACATTCTAAAGATTGTATTGTGTTTCGTAGTAGTAAATGTTTAGCAAAATTTTATTTGTGTCTTTACCGATTACAATTCAACAATCTACAATAAAGTAAATATGAAGTTGAAAAAATACTTGCTTTTAAATGTTTTTTTAATAAAAAACATGTTGGGTGTTGTTTTTTCACTCTTAAGAAATAATATAGAAACTTACTTCTAGGTAAAATATTTTTTTTAATATTATAACAAAGTTCAGAAAATTTTCAAATATTGTAGTAGCATTATATCGTAATTTAAAACTATTTTTTTAATGTTCTATTAATAATCACGTTCTAATTTAACAATAAACATCTGGAAAATTTAACTTTATCCACACGGAAATAACAATCCTATAGAGGAGTTCAATAGCATATTAATAACTATAGAAAATAGTGAAAAGTAAGATACGTTTTCTATTTTATTTACTTGTTATACAGAAGTTTTATTTTAAAAGGGCAACCGTGCTACATTTTAAATTTACATATTTGAACGAGCAGCTATACAGTGTCATAATAAGATCTTATCTTTGCAATCAAGCATTTATAATATGATTATGTATAAATGTAATTGCATGTACACTTCCAGTACAGCTTTACCATATTTTTCTAATCACTATTAATCACATTAAACCGGTTAGATGTTTTATTTATGTTAAGGATATTATCCTTTAATTTTAAAAAAATTGAAAAGAAAGCTATTCCAACAGGCTTAAAATAATCCGATTTGAAGATTATGACGTTGAAAACTATTTGCTATTTATCAATTAGAAAAGGTGAATTTACAGTAAATACTTTATTGGAAAAAACTCATCAGTCAACATTTGTTTCGATAAAACGTTTTCTTAAGAATAAATACTGTGATAATTAATTGAGCAGTTCAGGAAAAGAAAAACGCCAAGCGGATAATTAAAAATAAATGTTTTTTAGAGTTTGTTTTAAAACAAAGCTTAGTAGGTCACTAACACCCCCGTTTATTGATACACGTGCTGCACTTTTGCGTAAACAAGCCTTAATAATCTTTAGAGAAACTAAATCATTAAGATAAATATTTTTAAGTTTGCAATCGAATCGTTTTGTGAAAATTGTGATTGTTTAAAGTTTCTACATAGAACTGACATTGGATGCATTATTTTCCACGCATTTTATTTAATTCTGACAAAAAACAACTGCAATTTTAATGAACTGAAGCGGAATATTATTGAAACGTTAAATTTAGATTGTTTTGTCTATATTGTTTTTTAGTGAATATACTTCATTAACGAATAAACTTCGATTTAAACGTAAATAAAATCGTCTGTACAAAACAGTTTTTATATTTTTATTTCTTTTATTCACATTAATTAATTGTATTATTAATATATTATATTTTATTGAATTTAATTGTAACATTTTTATGTAAAAACAAGTACGTAATTTTAATGTATTAAAGACTCATTTTACTTTAAAGTACTTGGATAGCTGTTATAAATACTTTAAGTAAAGCAAATAGCTTTGTTCTTTTGAAATTTTCATTAAAAGCAACGTGTTTATTTAAATTTACAAATTTTTTTAAATTTTATTTAGATATTTCAAATTTGCTGTAATTTAAAAATAAATTTCTACGTTAAAAAAATTTTAATCAAAAAAACTAAACATTTTTCCTCAATCTTACGTCACGATATAATCCAATCTTATAAATAAAAAACACAGGAATGCAAAACTACTATTAATTGAAGATATAGTTTTAACAAGGGAAGGTTTTTATAAAATACATACAATACAGGTCTTACATAAATAAAACAAAAAAACAGAACTACTCATTTTATTCTAATGCACATGGTTTAAGATCTAAAGAGGTTTCATCAAATATTATCAATGAACAAAAAAATCGCAATTGTCTTGCCTTTTTAAATATGTTCATGTCTATTCTTGACCCGATTACTCGCGCTGTTAATTATTACGTCGTTACTCGCGTATTAGATTTTATCTAATATATAAATTTTGGAATAGGTAGGAATAAAATACAGTGCAGTATTTTTTGCTAAAGAAACATAAAGTACATTCGTAAAATAAACAAAACTTGGCATTTGAGCCATTTAATAGTTATTAAACAAACAAAACCGTAATAAAAAATGAAATAAACAAAATCTTAGTCAAAAATTTCAATGAATCAATCTATTCGTCTTCTTGCATAACGCAGTCTTAGCATAAAACTGTGTTTTTTATGGCATCTTCCGTACAAATAGATTTAGAGCATGCATTACACTGATTATTTGTAAATCTATTTTTTCTAATTGGACAAAAAAAGCATCTTGGTTTACTGGTACCAATTCGTTCCTCGTTGGCTTGTTCTGTTGGAGGTGCTTCACGACCAAGGACATTCCGAATTTTTTGCACCAAAGAGATTGAAAAAGTTTGAATTCCAGCACGCTTTAGTAAATGAGGTTTAGTAAGCAGTTTATCCAACTCGACAAGTAATTGTCTTTGAGGAACATTATCTCCGGTGTTGCTAGTATAAATAATCCTGTAATTAATTCCTCTAATATTTAACATTGAGCAAAAGACGGTTAATGGCCACCTGTTTCTGACCCTTGTAAGGGAGTATTCAGTTTTCATCCTGTCTGCAACGTCGACTGTGTCTTTTGTAAGGTTATAAAATGTAATAGCTAAAGGCTTATGTTCGTCACCAGTTTCAATATCTTTATCGTCGTCATCGTAGAATGTGGATAACATCAAAAGATTTTTGCCACGCTTTGATATGTATGATGTAATCATGCATTGTTTTGGGTTTTTTCCATATGCAAACATACTACTTTTAACTTTACGAATTTTTGTATGTAGAACTAAATTATCGATTCTCGGTTTGTTTTTCCTAAGCGTTCCTACCAAAGTTAATCTGTAATTTTAGTATAGATTATTGGCTAGCGGTACCGAAGTAAAGTAATTGCCGATGGTTACATTTCTTGCACTTCCGCTGAAATGCCTGAGAAGACGTTTTACAACACTTGCGGCATCATTAGGTAACTAAAACTGGCCATCAGATTACTTTCCAGCGTATTTCTAAATTGTGCGTGTACATGTTCTTCTATCTATTGCCGTATATATTTTGATACCGTACTTCGCTAGCTTTTTGGCAATGTAATGTCTTAAACGGCAACGGCCCCTAAACGTATCTAGCATTTCGTTTATAGTACCGTATTCGCTGGAGACATGTTTTAACAAAATGATCAAAAATATAGCTCACTGGTGCCCGATTGTCTTTTTTTAGTTTTTCCTGCCTGGTTGCATTGTGATAAAATGGAATCGCTTGTACTAGCATGTAAAATCGACTCTTAGACATAACATCAAAAAAAAAACTACCGTGCTGTTCCATCTGTAAGCTATAGGTTGTTTGTGATTAGTAGTTTATATTTTTTTACGTTTGTTAAGTAGAGAACCCCCAAAAAATCGTTTACTTTTTCAAAGTCAGTCGACAAACAATCTCTCTCACGTTCATATTTAGGACTGAAGCTGTAGATTCGTACATTCCACGATATGGCCAATAATTTCATTTGGAAAAAATAATTTCCAGCAATCCATATGTGTTTTAGCATTTTTAGCAGCATGGTTTACACCGGATTATCTTGTTACAATGTTTTTAGAACGCGTTTTACTTCGAAGAATGTCTTTATGCTTTTATCACTTTGTTATAGCATCTTTCCCAATGGTATATAGTTTATTGTGAGTAATCATTCCAATCCCTTGAGGTTGAAGGTACTTGACATTGGATTGCTCAGTACCTGTGTCATAATCGCTGTGTTCAGACGATGCTTCTTTATCTGAGACATACATTCTACAGCATGCAATAAATCTTCTTTTTCTACAGCTTTTCAAAGTGGTAATAATGCTTGCTGTTCCTTTTTATACGAAATTTTCTGAACATACATCTTCAAATACTATCACAAGATCACTCGCATAGTTAGATATCTTCTAACAACTTCGCAAAAAAAAAAGATGAACGTAATAACTCGCGTGTTAAATTTCGTTTAACAGTTTCGGAACGGTCGGCTGAAAGCTACTAAAACAAATCTTGTTGATGACGGTAGGCAAAACCAGATATAAGGAGGAGATACTACGATAGATGAACTAGGCATTCCTGAACCGACGTTGCCGCATTGCTTTTATTAGTCTTTTACTAAAGGAAAATGTTAAAATATTAGAAAAACGCTAGTGATCGCGGGTTAAAAAAATTATAATTAAAATTTTTGTGCATGTTTCGATCTCTTGTTTACCGAACGAATTTAATATAAATCGAAATTATAAAGCATAAGAATTATGCAGAGGTTCTATTGCCTACTCGTTTCTGTGCTCTATTACCGGGCAAGCAGGTATGAACAGGTAAGTTGATTTGCATTGATCTACTTTCTAATTCAAACAAACATAAAAATTAAAATAATTTTACTGCAAACAGGATAGGATACTATTGCCTCCGAAAAACTGTTCATAAATGACTATTGTCAGGCTTTGAAATTTAAAAATAGGAGCAAGCCAAGATGTGTTTAACATTTCCACTAGCAGTAATGCCGCCCGCTCTTTTTTCATGTGTTGGTGAAATGTTAGAAACGGACAAATCGGCCTTAGCTAAAATTTTGAAATCGCAAATCAAATTAGTTGTGCCAACAAATATTGAAGTGGAGGTAATAGATGGTTTAAATCGGTGCCATTTTATATTACGTATCGGGCGCGCGTTTGGAGCCCGGACGTGCTTGCAGTTTCGTAAAATTGGGTGGATATATGCGTATTTGTATGGTTTTTTTTTACTACTTGTACTTATTCGGATCCTCTATACCACAAACTTTTGAAATAATTGCAGAATCTATACTTATATCAATTTGTTACAGAAGCGCTGCAGAAATATATTTAATTTATGATCGCTATTTTACGCGATCAATAAAAGATTCCGAACGTCATAATCGTCGAGAGTTCGATATTTCGTATTTCAGGACCTCATCAAATCAGACCAACATATTTTTTGCGAAGTCGTAAAAATGATTGTTTTAAAAAAGCTTTAATACAATTTTTAACAAATTATTGAGAGAACAACAACGTGGTAACAATAATCCAATACAAAAAAAGATATTGTTGAATATCACTGCTAATTTTATTTTTTATTTAGTATAGAAAAAACGCATAATAAAATCTGAAGAAGTCGATTACACATGTCATTACGGAGAGGCAGATATGAGGATTATTTTTTACGCTTCTAAAGTAGCGAATTGGTAATTTTGCTAAGTAACGTAGATAAAATTGAACAATCGAAAATCTCAAAATACTGTACTCATGATGCGAGGTTGGAATGTGCGTGTACTTGATGACGCGTTCCCGCTTGACTTATGATTTATTCCGAGTTAAAGGACAATATAGTATACAGTGTGATAAACGACTACAAAAGTGATATTTGCAATTAACGGTATCAGGTCGGTTTTGTCTATTGAAATAAGTAATTTTTTGACTTTAACCATGTAGTAAATGCCGTAAGGACCGTATTTTAAAACGTCTTCATATATTGGGTTAATTATGGTTGTCTTTAATCATTCCTCATTTACAATAAAAATTGTTAGTGAAATAATTACAGCAAATACGAATCTTTATTTCTTTGTTTGACCTAACTTAACAAAATGTACTTTGTGTACTCGATTACGCTTATCTGCGGTTGTAACCAAAACTTCAGCTTAATAAACAAAAAACGTTGCAATGTAAGAACTATAAATTATAAATTTAGCTTTCTTAGAACTTAGTTCGATAACTTGTTTAATTTCTGTTTTGATTTCTTCTATACACGCTGTTTGCTAAAGCTTCGATAAACTTTTGGGCTTGAAAGCTTGGTAAAAGCTTGACTTGTAAAAGTTTGGCTTGGTGAATATTGTACTTGACTTACTTATTTAAAAACTTGGCTTAATTTTTCACAAGTATTTAAAAACCAAGCCAAGTCTGTGAATTACTATGCATCAGCGTAAATGACACAAAATATCGCATTTTTCTTAAAATTATTCTGCTAAAGAAGACAGTGAACGGACTTTATATATTAAATATTTCGACTCCAACCCTATACCACTGTGATCCTTAACTTAAAAAAATTTGCATACTATTCACATTCTATGTGGCTTCATTCAGCTGATTCTGACTGTGCAAAATTGCGCCCAGAAAATTTTAGTTAGTTTTTAGATAATAATAATTAAAATCCGATATTATTTGTTGGGGATCAAACGCTTTTGAAAATAGACGACATTGTGCAAATGGCCGAAAAAGAAAATAAAGAATTATTATGAGAATTAGATGATTACCATGTAACTTCAAATGATTTAATTCAGAGTAATGCTCAGTAATTAAAAAATGTATAGTTTTTTTTTGTAATTTCTTAGTTTTATAATAAATTTTATTATACGAACGCTGATTATTCTTTTTTGTTTTTAAAAAAATATTTTACTTTGAATCCTTTTTTTTATAGATCGATCGGCGTATAATAGATTTAAACTTAAGATTAAATCTTTCAAGTACGTTCATATTTAAAAGTATGCTGTCAGTTGCTCCAAAATGATTTTTGACAACATAGCAACGTTGTCCTTCTCAATCGCTTGTAAAAAGAACATACGCACTCTATTTCATTCAATGGTCATTTTCTATTTTACTGAATAGTACGCTCAATTCTTCTTTGTCACACATCCTACCTTGCTCGGATGTTTAAATTTGAAAGCCTGATAGTAGTCATTCATGAGCAGTATTTTGGAGACTATACTATTGTGTTTGCAATTAAATTATCTTTATTTGTATGCTTGTTTGAATTAGAAATCAGATCAGTGCAATCACTATGTATCAACTGACTTGTTTATACTTGTTTGCCCGGTAATAGGGAATAGAAAAAGTGGGCAATACAACTTCTCTTATGCTTTATAATTTGGATTTCTATTAAATTCGTTCGGTAAACAAGAGAGCAAAACATGCACAAAAATTTTAATTATAGTTTTTTTTAATTAAGGATAATCATGAACATATTTAAAACGCAAGACAGTTGCAATTTATTTGTTTACTGATAATATATAGAACATATTTTTTAACTGGCAAGCAAATGGGCGAAGGGCGATCTCTCTTCGGATCCTGTACTGTTATAAAAAATAATTTTTGCAATAACTTTTAAATCTATTATTAATAAAAATATTTTCTTTATCTTTTCAGTATTTGAACATAAAAGATTAATAAACTACAATTTTTCAGCTTTAGTGTAAACTATGTTTGGTAATTTTGTAGAACATGTAGAGCGACGTCTTAAATTTGTTTTACGTTAGTTATCGAATTTATGAACTTTTTGTGTGCTTTAAGAGCATTGTTTAAATAAATTTAGACTAAAAAAAGGTACTGTTATACAAACAACATATTTGTACCTAGTTTCTAAGTGATAAGTTTTAATACCTATACGTAAACATTTAAACTAAATATTTGCTTGCAATAAATCAAACTGTCACAAATTTACTTTGAAAATTGGAAACAATATATACCAAGTAATAAAATCTTGTTTAATGTAATATTATGAATAGATAGTAAAAACAGAATTTTTTCTTAAATATAATAAACAATATCTTAGTAAAACGGATACTAAGTACACATTAGCAATAAGTTATTTATAAACATTTTTTTGTCACTTATGTAGTCGCAAATCTTTTCTAAAATATTATTACCTTATTGAACATTATTAATTTACAAAAAAAAATATGTAAAATATGTTGTAAGTAAAAAGCTTGGTATGTATTAGAAAACAGAAGAAAATATTTTTAATGATTTACGATCTCGATATGATAAATACAAATCAGACCAGAACCAAATTTGTCATAAAATTAATTGAACCGATTTTTATTTTATTTCCTGGAGTGTTTGCAAATTTAGACATGGTAAGTTTTAAGTGTAACAGTTTGAGACACGCAGCTTAGTTACTATACTATATAGAACACGGGCAATCATTGATTAGAGAATATAATCTCGTCCCTTTAGAGCAGAAATATTATAGTAAGTCACAAAATACAAATTCTACAGGAATATTTTTTAACACTGTTAATTGATTGTTTTTTGGTTTGTCTACTTTTTTACTGATTTACTTGATATTGAGTAAAAACACGTTTTATAAAAAGTGGAACATAGAATGAGTCTGCAATCTACCGAAATAAAGCAAAAACATGTTTTATGGAAATTATTTTGTATTTTTAAAAAACTTGATTACAAACGTAATTTAAACACTAACTTAAACATAAAAAACTTCTACATTGTAAGCTTTATAGTAAATATTAATAACAAACAACTAAAAAATTCAAGGAGCAGCTCTGGACAATCAAATTACATGGTACGTGATTGTTAACATTAATCTTTTTGTCTTTTTCGATTATGTTTGTTAAAAGATATATGTTTAAATCAAATATAACTTCTTGACTCAATTACAACTAATAGATTATTCCCTTTTGACGTTCTTAGGACAATGGTGTGTACATGTCTTGCTTCCTTTTCAATAACGTATACAAAAAAATAAATTCCAAATCTGCATCCTAGATGCTTTAAGTAAAATTAAAAGTGCCTTTACTATTGATGATAAAAATTAAACCTCTTAAGATTTTTGAACAGAATTGTGTTAAATCCTGCTAGGTAGGAGAGGGCAACAGAAAAACACTGCTTTAATTCATGTGTTTTCTAAGCGACGTTTCGAGGAGAAAGTGTCCACCTCTTCAGGCCACTGTATTCAATAAAAACAACATAATTAATACAAGCATACAAACCAGGTAATTTTGAACAAGTATTTAAACTAATTATAAAATTGTTTTGATCTTTTAGAATAACTAAAACTAGTAGGATGTAAGAAAAAAACCAAAAACAACTTACAAAAACTAAAAACAAGTAGCGATGATTTGCCAAACACAGTCAATTGGTAAAAATAATAAATAACAAAAAACATTAAAATGTAAATGATTTAAAAAACAAACAATAGTTACAACAAACTCACGAAGATCACAAAGACCAAAAACCAATTAATCAAAAATGGTGGCACTGAAAGGTAACGGTAACGGTCATGACATTTTATTGGTAAGGTTATTGTATACAGTACGAAAATTATTAGTATCTGTATTAAAATTCACATTGTTGTGATGTCTAGTGATAAAAATCATCTCAGATATTTTTATTATATTTGGGTTCCACATCTAAGATGATGGGGTTACTAAAATCGAAATTGTGGGCAGTGTTAATATGATGCAAAGCAAAAACCATTTCTGTTTTTTTGTTTTTGCAATCATATTGACGATTTTTAATCCGATTAATAGTTTTTTGTATACTTTGCCCTATATAACATTTGTTGTATCTAATGCACTCGATTCTGTATATAACATTGTGTTTGTCGTATAATTTTGTTTTATCTCTCGTTTTGGAATAAATGGTGTTGTAAATTGTGTTGTTATTATAAGTCGCTATTTTCAAGTTGGTATTTTTTAAAATCAGAATTAGTTTTTTAGTTAACCCGGGAACGTTTATGATTTTATTATACTCAAAATTAGAAGTAGTGTTAGTTTGGGTCGATGGTGATGGCATGTTATTGGTGTTGTTGGTATGGAATAATAATTTGTTTATTAGATTCTTAAGATAATTGTTATTTTTTAAGATGTTTAGGTTTTTTATGTGAAATACTGGACTACTTAAACTAATGATTTTGTTTTTAATTTTTCTTATACCAATCCGTTAATATAGAATTGTTCTGTTTAATTAACCTAATATCTAAAAATGGTAATGACCTATTCCTTTCGACCTCGTGAGTAAAACTTAGATGTAGATCATAGCTATCAAAGATGTTTGACCTGTTGAGAATTTTGTTCTCAGGTATGAAATTATAATTATATTATAATTATAAGATTATAAGCGACTTTCGGCTTTTACCGCGTCGTAGTTAAACACCCAGACTTAAGCTTGGTCCTAGTCTCTTCTTGAGAGCCAAAACAAGAAGTAGAACTTGGCCTTTGTCGTATTGTCGTTCGTGAACCCAAACAAACTGACGTTTCGCAAGACATTGCAGCTTGCATCTTCAGAGTGATAAATATCACTGAAAGAAAAAGTGTAAATGACCATATTTATAACAATAGCGATTAGCGTGATTAACGGACCTTATAAAGTTCTTAAATCCGATGAAAAAAGGTATTATTCCTTTTCAGTCCGACTGCGTTTATAGCATTCCTTCCTCGTGGGGTCGCAGATATATTATAAAAACGGGTAGAAATGTAAGATTTCGTATTAGAGAACATTAAAGATGTAATCGTCTTATGCTGTCTTCTAAATCGCCGATAGCGGAACACATGTTCAAAACGAATCATCAAATTTTGTTTGAAAACAAAAAAAAAATTGCTAATGTGTCTAATTATTATCAACAACAAAATTAGGGAAAATTAAAATAATAATAATAATTTTTTCTATATTAATCAAGATTCTAGTTTTTTTTCGCCGGATATTTAGAAATCAGTTTTATCGATTGGAGACCACTCTATAAAAACTCGATTTCGACCACATCGGATATATCCAGAATGAAAAACTGTAATACAAAAGTAACCAGTAAAGACTTAGAAGTTTTATAGATTACGTTATCAAAACTAAAAAGACATAAATGCAACTTTATTTACGCTTTTATTCACAAAAATTAAATTATCTTAAATAATTCGTTTTGAAGTCAGCATAATCTAAAATGAAACTTTTGCATATGTATATTTAGAATATTTACAGTATTCTTCTCTTCTTGCTCTTTTTCTAGATCTGGAACTTGTTTTCTTTGTTGGCTCTATGAGCAACCATTCTTATTTCATTTAGGCAGGTTGATAGTCTCACCAAAGAATTTCTTCTTCTTTACCCTTTAGTTTATCTTTAGCTCGAGTTTGTAGTATTCTAATTTTATTTTATAGAAAACGTAGTATGTAGAATTAACGCGTCTAATCAAACAATTTAGAATTTTAAGAAGCGTAGAGTTTATCTGATTACGATGATATTTTTGTAATAATTAGAGTTTTTTGGGTTGTTTAATTGTAGTTCAAACGTGTTTTATTAATAGTATGTAACTATTTTTGTTTCTAAAGTCTAATATTGCTAATCAAATTAAATACATTTCTATTAAACGTCACATCTTGTAATGAACAATTCATTAAATCTGTGAAACATTCCAGTGTGCACATTTACAGGTATTAATTCATAATCCTGCTATAAAACACTGTAAAATGAAGCGACTGCAACTTATTTTAAAATTATAAACGCGATTTGTAGATTACTTTATTACTGCGAATTTCATTATGTTCTAATGTATTATAATTTATAGAAAGCTGTGGAAGGGCGGCAATACGTCGCTAAGTGGACATTGTAAAGTAAGGCGTGTTTAGTTATTTATTCTTCAAATCATTAGCATTAGGTACTACTATTAATTATAAGGAGAGGCTTATATATTAACATAAGTAAGTACGGCGCCATGATAATACAAATCAAATCTGCAGCTTACGTTTCTAACATTGATTCTGATTTATAAATTCTGCAGTTTTGCTATAAATCTTAATGTACTTGATTTGTTTAATCCGTTATTTTTATTTTTGTGTACAGTATGTTGACTGCTCCTTTATTTTACATTTTACACATTCTTTGTAAGGATATTAACCAGTCAGCTTCCCATATCATCGATCGTCACAACCTTACTTTCAACTTTCTCAAACTAATCCTACTTTTTCAGTAAATAATTTTTAACTTTATTTCTTCTAACGGTTACAATATTTTTTAATTTTATAACTGTATTCTACGTTTGTCTATTCGGCTTAAGTGAAAGTTCTTGGATACCAGCTTTTATCATTGCGTTACGTGTTGACCATGCTAATCTTAACCTTTAGTCAGTTTACTTAGTTAAAAAAATTAGACATTCAATTATTAGCTTTTAATTTGTAAACAAAAAATATAATAAACTTAATGTATTTTTTATTTTGTGTATTTTCAGAACGTCACAGCCGGTGCTTGTGTTAGATCTAATAGAATTTATATTTTTTATAATTAATATTATGTCTAACATTAGTGTTCCAGTCTGAGTCTATGTTTACGTTTGATGTTATAATGGTTGGTAATAATTAATAATAAACTTGTAATTATTTGTACGTAATATTATCTGTGTAATATAAAAACAATGCTACTCAAACTTAGCTTATAAGTTTGCTTACAAAATCATTTTTAATTCTGTAATTTTGTCTAAACACAAAATTAGAAAATAATAAAACATATTCTAACATCAAAAATGTTTGCAATGCAAAGAGATTGTTCAATAGAAACACGTTTAGAATATGTAAGACTTTTTTTGTTCAATAAATCTTCATGAGTCTTGAAGTAGCTAAACTTGTACTAAAGCTTTTTTATTTTGAGTGAGATTTTACGACTAGTGCTATTAGTTTACTAAGAAAATTATAGTTAATCTATTAAACCTAAGTAAAAATTTATTTTATTGTTTTAAGAGAGAGTGGAATACTTAAAACGTACAGTTATTAAATATTCTACAGCATTTAAGTTGTGTAGTACAACTCTAAAAAACAAAATCAGTAAAATATGAACATTTAATCAAAAGAAAAATGTCATAATAAAGTCTGTTCAACAATTTTCGTAACAACTATTACCAATCAGACGTTACAAGTAAGTTTTTAATACACAATACTAAAAAGCATTCTAAAACCAATTGACCGTTGCGACTGCAGAAAAAGGCAAGCAAATAATAAGATTTGTTATAGTCAATTTTGACTCAAATACAATAAATGCATAAGATTTTTAATTTTAAATAAATAGAAATCTAAATTTGAACAAAACGCATTTTTTTGTAAGAAGTGATTATTTATTAGTTATTTGAATTCAAAATGTTTTTCTATTTATTTTCACTCTAGATAAATCTTGACTGTAAAAGTGTTATGAGTTTTTTGACACGCTACACAATGCATCGAACGATAGACGAATGTACCAAAATATTTAATAATTTGTTTTGCATAAATTTTAATAAATTTACTGCAAAACTAGTATACTAGTAAAGCTTTGATTGCTAATTGAGGGATCTTTTTCTATTGTACTACAATAACTAATTAAACATGTTCACTTAATAGGATCATACAAAGTCTTTTTTGTGACAACGCTTTGCTGTGCTTTGAGCGATCAATTAATTATCACAATTTATTAGTATAGCCACTTTATAAACATTACTTATACTACATTACAAAACAAAAAAAATAGATTAAAATTTCATCCATATTAATTAAAATTTTACTAATATTTATTTAAAAAAAAAAGATTTTAAAAATATCTTAGACTATCTAATAATAATGTTACGAATTTTACTATTAGAACTAATTTATTTAAACGACTAAAATATGTTTTAGTTCTACTAGAAATATGTACACTTCTGAATTAACGGAACTAATTATATCTATTAATATTTAATAAAAACATTTGCATAATCTTCTTAACACTGCTGTATTCGCATTACTGCAATAACTAACTTACGATTTGTTTCGTCAGTATATATACACATAAGGAAATCCTTCTCGAGTGTTCCCTATTTTTCGGTATATCTTCTAGAAGATGGATAACAGCTTCTAGAAGGGTCTTGCATTTGCAAATAACTTCTCGGGCGTTTCACTGCCCCCTTCTTAGGACTGTTCTGTCCCAGAACAGAAGACTGGATGCGACACCGGTAAAAAAGATCATGGCAATAGCGCCAGCTTTCTCCATTTCGGCAACTTCCTTGACCATAAAAGTAACAGTCAATGAACTTTTCCTGACCCAATATTCTCCTTGGTTGGTAACTACAGACCAACACTTGAATGCCTGTTCCTCGGAAGACGACCTCCAACATGTTTCGAACTGTCTTCCAATTCAGTTGATCTAAGCCACAACCAAGCTTGGGTACTGCCAATTTCTTAACATGATGGAACTCTATTTTTCTCTTGAGATTCCATAACGTTCGCCACAGATCTTTGTATAACGGCTTAACACGTGAGTATTTCTTAGTGACCAGATAGAAAACGAAGCGTACGTCACCACGTAGTCCTAAAACTTTTCCGACAGCCGGTTGCTGTCTTCGTAATTCATCTAGCTGCCCAAACTTCTTTTTAAACACAACTGCAACCCCTTTGGACATGTCAAGATCCTCGCTCACGCAATGTGCGATGGGGTAATCTTTTTGCGTCTGAAACAAGTCTTGTTGTTCCTCGGTGGTAACTCCGAACCTAGCTTTTCCAGAACCTCCGTATAAGTTCATAAACTTCTCGAACTCCATTTCTTCGATTAGATTCCTGGTTCTGCTACTTATTACTCTGGTTCGGACCTGAACTTGCGCATTGTGGTTATCACCAGCAAACGGGGCTAGACGATCGACGTGGACCACTTTTGGCTTGCCTCTAGGCGGTTTTCGGATGCGATATATGACGTCGTTAATACGCTGCACGACTTCATAGGGGCCTTCCCATTGCCTTTGCAGCTTCGGCGACAAACCACGTCTCCTTTGAGGATTATGCAATGTAACGCCTGAGTTTGAAATTTTATATTATCGCTCGAACTCATACGTTTTATAGCACGCCTATGGTTAGAAACCTTTTAGTTAATTTAAATATCGTAGGTCGCGCAAGATCGTCATGCGCGAATACCAATCGTTCGTTCTTTTTCAATTGTGTTTTTCGCAAGTCAACACGTTGATTTAGCTCTTAAGCCTTCTTAATGTAATTAAAAGGGTAAGAATTCGTTAATATTGTTGAATTTATTGTAATTTCGTTTTGTCGTTGATAGCTTTTAAGATTTCGTTGTTGAAAATCGATTTGGATCGAATATTTAATCAAAAATTGAAATGAAGCATGGCACATTTGGTTATGGAAAAAATGGCGTCATCCCTTTGTAATATCGATCCAATTTCGTAAATCGTAAATCTCGTTAGAATTGGAAGTAGCATCCCAATTGAGATATCGTCGTAGCATAATTGGAATTCGCTTTTATGTCTACAAATCGTTGTTATCGTATTGAAGAATTACATTTTCTGGAGTCGCAGAAGTTGTAAAATTTCCATTGAGTATTGTATTGTCGATGAGGAATCTTCAATGTTTGACCTTGTCAAACAATTGCATTCATAAGGTATGAATATCGTTATTTCGTTGATCGTATAAGTTTAGAAGGATGTACATTGATTGCATCTCTTCACACTCGCTTTCGTTGACATTGAATTTGAAAATTTAAATAGAAGCCTTTGTCGTCAGAAGACAAAGATAACGCTAAATATTATAGTAATAGCATTCGTGGTAAGACGAAACATTGTAATATTTGCTTTTTGTTGTTCGATCGTATAGATCGAAATTGATTTGATAAATTGGCATCGTAACTTTGTAAATAATTTAGTTGATAAACTTGTGAAAGACAGATCTGATCTTAGTTGAAATTAGTTTAAATTTAGTAGTAGTTATTCATCGAAAAGATAATTATTCAATTTATTTTCATGTATATAAACTTGTAATCTTTGTACATATGTTATAAATTGTTCGATTTATATTTCTTTTGTTGGTTATTGAATTTGTGCATTTAGTAAATAGATTTGTTTATTTGACATTGTGTTTATAATTTATTGCAACAGAAATTGAATGCACAAGTTTTAATAAAATTTGTTATTGATCTGTTACCTGAACATGCGAATTCCCCTATACATAAAAAGAAGTTCAATGATCGTAGTTGTTCAAATTGTTGTTTCGTATTAGTTAATATAGTAAACGCTGATATTGTCGTCATCGGTGGTTATAACAACCAGACCATATCGCCAGGTTAAAACCCACCATTTTGCGCCTTGACGTCATATCTTGTTTTCATCCTGTCGCTGGCAATTTGTGTGTTTTTACGGACCTCTTCATGTACTTCGTCTAGCCTCTTGGCCAGCTTGCTGACGTAATCTTCTCCAGCAACTTCTTTTTCCGGTCTTCGTCAAAATTGAAGATCGCATGGTAATCGTGTTTCACGACCGAGCATGAGACAAGAGGGTGTTTGGCCTGTGCTTTCGTGAACAGATGATCGGTATGCCATTAAGAAAAGGTGCAAGTACTGATCCCAGTCTCTTTGGTGTTCGGACACTACCTTGGCTAAGTACTTGCCCATTGTTCGATTCATCCGTTCAACCATGCCATCAGATTGAGGATGGAGAGGCGTTGTCCTAGTTTTCTTAATTCCCAACAGTCGGCAAACTTCTTGAAACAGCCCAGACTCAAAATTGCGGTCTTGATCGGAGTGTAATTCCAATGGAGCTTCAAACCGGCAGAAAAACGTCTGCGACTGTAGCTGCTTCCTGATTGGGTATGGCGTAAGCCATTTCCTGATGCGCACACCGTGCAATTACGGCACCATTTCATGACGTCCTCTTTGCAGTTCATCTAGTAGAATCGTTCTCGTACTTTACCCAATGTCTTCTTAATGCCAAAGTGTCCTCCTGATGTCTCATCGTGGAGATGCTTCAACACTTCTGCCACCCGGCTCTTTCGTACTACCAACTGTAGTCTGTTTCGCGTACCCTCAATATTTCCTAAGGATCGCTTAAGAAGACCGTCTTCTACTATCAAGGAGTCCCACTGCGCCCAGTACGCTTTGATATTTCTGCCCAAAGCACTCACTTCTTCCCAGGTTGGTCGTCGGCCGATTTCTTTCCAGTCCAGGAGTAGTCTTATTTCAGGATAGTCTTCTTGTTCGCGACGTAACTGCTCAGGTTCCCACTCATCATCAACCATAGCATTTCTCCGGAGGGATTCGACTTTTTCTTCCAGTCGCGAACAATAGCTGCAGTCCGCCGGACATGGTCTTCTGGACAAGGCATCAGCGTTCCGATGACTGCTTCCGGCACGGTGTTCTGTGTCATAGTCATACTCTTGCAGTCTCTCGATCCATCTTGCCACTTGTCCTTCTGGGTTACGGAACTGCAGAAGCCATTTTAAGCGGCGTGGTCTGTTCTCAGTAAAAATTTTTGTCTATACAAATACTTGTAAAAATGGACTTAACGACTGCTAACAGCTCCCTTCTAGTCACGCAATAATTTCTTTCTGGCCTGGACAAAATCTTGCTAAAATACGCGATAACTTTTTCTTGTCTATCTTGAACTTGCGAAAGGACCGCGCTTATGGCCAGATTGCTTGCGTCGGTATCCAAAACAAACTTTCCATCTTCTCTTGGAAATTAAAAATCGGCGAAGTGACTAGGGCCTGTTTTAGTTGATTAAAAGAATTTTCGCAGTCTTCATTCCATCTAAATTCTGCTTTTTCTTCGGTTAATTTTGTCAATGGTTTCGCAATATTGGCAAATCCGGGGACAAATCTTCTATAATAAGTGCACACCCAAGGAAACTTCGGACCTGATATTTGTCGATTGGTCTTGGCCATGCTTGAACTGCTCGGATTTTGTCTGGGTCAGCCCTTACTCCATCTCTAGATACGACGTGGCCAAGGTATTGCACTTCCTTCTTAAATACGTGGCACTTCTTTGGGCTCAGTTTGAGGTTAGCCCCACGTAATCGCTGGAACACTTCCTTCAAGTTGTTCAAGTGTTCTTCAAACGACCTTCCAATCACGATCACGTCGTCCAGGTAAACCAAGCACGTCTTCCAAGACAAGCCGCGCAAGATGGTCTCTATCAAATGCTCGAACGTTGCAGGAGCGTTACACAGGCCGAAGGGCATTTTAGTAAACTGCCACAAACTAGTTCCGATCGTAAAAGCTGTTTTTTCACGATCCTTGGGTTCTAATTCTACCTGCCAGTATCCACTCTTTAAATCTAACGTAGAAAACCACTGGGATCCTGCAGGGTGTCTAGCGTATCGTCAATTCTGGGTAAAGGGTAGCTGTCCTTTTTGGTCACGTCGTTTAGCTGCCTGTAGTCTACGCAAAACGTCGTTGATCCATCCTTCTTCTTTACGAGTACCACTGGGGATGCCCATGGGCTACTTGAAGGTTCAATCACGCCTTCTCTCTCCATATCCGTAATTATTTGTTTGGCTTCTTCTCTTTTCGCCAAAGGAAGTCTGTGTGGATGTTGTCGTATCGGCCGAGCGTCTCCGGTATTAATTTTATGTTTCACCACGTTAGTTCTTCCTTTGGAACCACTCTCCAGCGCGAAGACATCTTGATACTCTTCGATCAACACTTTAACTTTAGCCAGTTGGTCTTGGCTGAGGTTTTGGCATTTGGTGGTAAGAATGTCCAATAGATGTTGTAGACACTTCTTCGGCGACGTATCTTCGTTCGATTTCACGCATCTCACAATTTGTGATACTGGCGTGCATTGGCCTACCACGGTCTTCTTTTTCAACGTTACAGGATCTGAGTTGATGTTTAAGATCCTTACTGGCATCGTCTTCTTTACTCGTACTAAAGTTCTGCCAACGAGTAGTCCTTTTTCAACTAAGCCGCCCTCCATTGGTTCAATCGCTCGTATGTAGCCTTCCCGGAGATTTCCATCCAGGCGTGCCTTCACCACATTTTCCGTCCTTGCAGGCAGAATCACGTCTTCACTCAATAAGACTCGCACGGCTGCCTTCTCTGACGAATGAAAAGGAATTTCTCCATTGTCGATCTTCAGGACATCGTTCTTCATATTTAAATGGAACCCATACCTCTTTATCACGTCCATTCCCAGGATAACTTTTTCTGTGATGTCGGCTACCAGTACCTGATGGTCTAGTACTCCATTTCCCAAACCAATGGTTATTTTGACATGTCCGTGAGTAGGTATTTTTTCGCCCGTCGCCGTTCGAAGTCGTACTGTTACTGGTTATGTCTTCTCGTTTTCTAATAAGACGTCATGGCGAATGATGGTTTCCGTCGCTCCCGTGTCAACCAGTAACTGGACGCTTCTCCCATTGATCTTGCCATCGAGATAAATGCTATGCAATTGCTCCCTAGGCGATGCCATTTGGATTGTAATCTCCGGAGTCTGACTAGATGAGATTACTTTTTGTCTCTTTTGCTCGCCTCGTTCCAAATTATTGAGCGCTCTTCTTGTCTTCTTCTTAGGTTTAGTACGATGCCGTCGTACATGGCCTATTTCATCGCAGTTCAAAGTTGTCACTCCTCTTTCCCGAAGTATTCGTCGCGCTATCTCCTCAATGCTTTCCAGTGTTTGCGCGGGTACTTCTGCAGCACAGCAGAGTCTCGTTGCGATGCTTGTTTTGCTGCTTCAAACTCCAAAGCATGCACCAAAGCGTCATCCAATGTCTTCGGTCGAGCAAACAGGAGAGTCTGCTGCCTTTCGTTGTCTCGGAGGCCGTCTACAAAGGTTTGAATAGCCAATTGCTCCAAGAAGGTATCTGGCGCTGTAGGATACGCAAACCGTGTTAATCTAGCGATGTCAGCCTCAAACTCTTGAAGACTTTCGGCAGCTTTCTGAACCCGACTTTTAATTTGAGCTTGATAGACTTGTTGAAGATGAGCATCTCCATATCTCATTTCCAATCGTGAAATTAAGAGTTCGTAATTTTCTTGTAGGTGGTCAGGAACAGTTTGTAAAACTCCAAGCGCTTCTCCCCGTAAGGACACTATTAAAGACGTCGCTTTCTGCTTGTTGCTCCAACCATTAGCTGTAGCTGCGGCTTCAAACTGCTTGTAGTAGGTTGACCATGGAACTTTACCATCAAAATTTGGTGGAACAACTTTAAACTTGTGGGTGGTTTTTTGCCGATGGTTCATTATTAAATCTTCACTTGTTTTCTTTTATTTTTTCTTCAAGCAGTTTCATTCTGTCTTCTAATTTGTCCTCTATTGCTTCTATTTTCTCATTCATAGATTCGCAAATTTCTTCTTTTAAATTGAACATATCTGCTTGGGTTTCTTCTTGAACAATTTTAATTTGATTTTCTATGCTTGTTCGTATTTCTTCTTTCAATCTTCTAGAATTTTCCATCAATTTTTCTTCTATTTTCTGGGTATTTTCAAATAATTTTTCTTCAATTTTACTAAAATTTTCTTCTATTTTTTTGGAATTTTCCGACAGTTTTTCTTCAATTTTCTGCGAATTTTTCCCCATTTTTCTATTCATCGATTCGAATTTCAAGTATTTTTGAATCCATTATCACTTTTTGTAATCGCGTCACCGGCATAAATTTAAATTTAACACGAATATAAAGTTTAAATACACTACTTTTTAAAATGCAGTTTTTGTATAACACAAAATTTTAATAACGATCCACTTGTTAATATTAAACCATTAGTGTACGGAAACGAATTTAATTAATATCGCGATCACGCACTTGTTAAAAGAAAAAATTAATAAACACTATATTAACGAATTTAGCTATGATTACACTTTATAAATAAACACGCGTATCGCAAACTTAACAGTTATTTACGTAATCAATGTTTTTATTACGGGCGCGATTTCAAATAACTTAATGGTATTCACACTAAAAATCGCGAACGGTTTGTTCTATTCAATACTCCACACTGACACCACTGTTACGAATTTTACTATTAGAACTAATTTATTTAAACGACTAAAAATATGTTTTAGTTCTACTAGAAATATGTACACTTCTAAATTAACGGAACTAATTATATCTATTAATATTTAATAAAAACACTTACATTATAATTTATATCACTTACAAGAAGATAAGATAAGGTCCGCGGATAGCTTCACACAATTGTTTACACTAAAATCACGTACGCGATTATTCTCTGTAGGTTTATCTCACACGCGTGCTAACGACTTATTTATTTCAACTTGCATAATCTTCTTAACACTGCTGTATTCGCATTACTACAATAACTAAAAAGACGTTTTACGTTGTGGTTTTATCCCGACGAATTTTTCAAAGCTTATTTTGAATTTCGCGGGTGTTAAACTAACTCAACGTATTTACCATCGTTTATAGCTATCTACAGTTAATTTTAATCACATAGTAAATTTATACTATGAGATGGCTCTGCCATCAAACACTTTTGAAATATAATACTGTAATTTGTGATACTGCTAGAAAGCCTATGTGGACTGTACCCGCTTACTACTTTATTATAATTGTTTTTCTTTGACATTTCGATCAAAAAAGTTATTAAAAAATCAACTACTAAAAATGTCATTAAAACTTAAGAGCAATAGTCTTATATTCAAAATGTTACTAATAGGGTGTAATATAAAATGTGTTCAACAAATAGCCTCAATGAATCACTATTTTAATACAAAACTTTTATTTAGACACGAAAATATTTTGTATAAAAATGCGGTTTACTGTTCCAAATGATTCAAAATAGAAATATATTGATTTTTAATTTTTGCGGATAAACGAATTGACCTTTTAGTATTGTCAATTTTTATTATTTGTCTAATATGAATTTCTTGAATAGCATTGCAAAGGGCTACGAATGATTGCGGATTGCATTCGCTAGGCTAGTTTACACCGATAACTATTTCAATCGAACTAATCAAGATGTTTGGTTAAGTGTACCAACAAAAAACAACTGAAACTACAAGAGGATATTTGGAGATTTGTTTTATAGTTTTGACAAAGTTTAGTAACATCTTAATTACGCATAAGTAAGTAAGATCTAACATTGAGAATGAAATCTAAGCAAGAAACAAAAAACCGAACACTTAAAAAAAAGTTACTAAAAGAATATCAATACACTGGAACAATGAAAGTAATCGAAATTGTTCAAACTATTTTTCTGGATTACTCATAATTCATTATTTTTGTTCATTGAACGATGCAGCTGCTGCTTGATAGAATTGGTTTTTAAACATCCGGTTAAGGTAAACTAAAATCTTAATTATTATTAACGGGATTTATTCAGAATAATAGATTGTTCTAAAACTGTTACCCGTAAAAATCTGAAACGTACTACAAATTGCTTTTTTACACGTAGTAAAATTATAAACAACAAATACGGAAAAGTTAAAAATTTTATTACAAATTTGCAACAAAAGTTTAGATATACATAAACGTCAATAATTTTATTGTAAGAAATTAATATATTACAAAAGCAAGTACGATGAAAAATATTTAAAGTTTAAATTTGCATTTTTAGGGTGCTGAAATACATTAGAAACACCTAAAAATAACATGCAACAACAGTAGCGTCTATAAAGAAATATATTAAAAAAATAAAATATTGTACTTTTTTTCTGCACATTAAAAGATAGTATACTACGCTTTTGTATTATTTTACTTGCGTGTTTATTTGTATATCGATAAAAAACAGTTTCAGACACAACTTTATTAAATGTAAAGCAACATATCTAGAAAGAGATTGACGATTTAGATTGTTACGATATGTTATTCTATTATACTGGTTCAATATAACTTTTAAATTAAAAACAACGCATCAACTGTACGTAGATAGACAGTTATATTTCTCGTTTTTTGTGTCATATTCTATATTTTTATATTATGGTTGTACTAAAGTTGGCACTTAGTACCGTAGATAACTCTGAAGAGCTAAGACACCCATGGTGGGCGTACGTAAGAGTAAGAATCAACTCGATATGCAAGGAATTGCATGTTATTGAATTTTTATAGTTTATATAAATACTGTTTAAGAACTCTGTTTAAAAGCAGTTAAGTCAAAACTTTGTATCTAAAAAATCATAACTACGTTTTTAACCATGTTTTGTAAATTTTTTGTTGTTGAACTGATACAAGAAAAACGACAGTCTACAACTAAATTTCGATTAATTTTTGTTTTAAAAATATACGATAATGGCAAGTATAAGAACTTTATAAGAGTGCAAAGTAGAACTAAAATATAACCATATGTGTATTTTTTACTTTTTGCGTAGCATTAATTCGCCATTCATGGCATACATAACAATTCTAAGACGAATGCAATTTTAACCTAGTTATAATAAAATCATATTAAGTAATAAACAGCGCTCGTCATTAAAAACTAGTCTCAGTTTTATGTGCTGATTTATTATTAAGCGTAATAGTGAATTACAGTTGGATACAAGAAACGTGTTATTTGTACAGATACTAAAAAAATTTATATTAATTATATTTAAAAAACCATAATTAATTGGTTATTAATTAAAAGTTTAATTAAAATAAAATACTTTGAAAATTGATCGCATGGTGTTTATGATAAAAATTGCAGGTTAAATTAATTGAGATAGATTAAAAAGTTGTCAGTGAGCCTTGAATATTAGCTGCTATAATTAGTTAATAACAAGTTATAAATACCTTTACATACTTTTTGTTGTTATTAATCTGGAGGAGACATCTTACATGTAAAAATAATTTATACCTTTACTTGCTACATACCAGCTTAATGGACTACAAGTTGAGTTGTGTAATTTAATAATAAATGAATTTCAGCAGAGACGCTATTTGTTGTGAAATACATACATAGTTTAAGTAAATTGTTGTTTGCATTTTGCATCGTACTTGAAGAATAATATAGACTAAAAAAAAACTTTTATCTACTTACTGGATAAATTTATAAGGATAATGGCTAAGAAAGATAAATATTTCACGCTAATGCTTTAGTACTGTTAAATGCATGTAGTAACATAATGCTGATTTACATTAATGTGTATGCACTATTGTTTTAATTGCAAGTATACATAATTGTAGTTCAGAAAAAAATATTACTGTTTATTTTTAAAGAGGTTACCTATTCTAAATATTTTTTATATCTACATAAAATATTTACTTTATTGAAGGATTGTAACTGCATCCATTAGTAAACGAAGCGTAATCTACTTTAAAAATAATCACAAAGTGAAGTTCTTTGTTAAGGTTGGCCTCCTTCGGCTCTGTGTTGAATGAGATCCGCTAGATGGAAACAGTATCGTTTTTAAACTTGAAAATAATACGCTCCGCCTTATCAGAATTGTTTTGTTTTGTCTTCAGCTCGGATTGCATTTAAACTTAACTTTGAATGAATTTGATTTTTGTCGTCGTTTTACGATGAAACATAATAGACACGAAATATTTTAAAGTAAATTACGAATCATAATTATTAGCTTATATATTTACTTACATTATCTTCAATTTTAATTAATGTATTCGCAATAGTGTCAAACTATTATTTTATTATTTTTCGTAATTAACATAAGCATCGTTTCAACTGTCATTTTATTATTTACGAGTAACTTAAAATAATTTATTAACACAAAAGGTCAGTTAAGGTCACTTTTATTGAATTTTTTTGAAATTAAATGCTCCAGATTTTATTACCCAATTGTTTCGCACCAAAAATACTTCTTATTTGGTTACAAAATGTGTTATTTAAGTAAATATATCTAACATTATTATAAGTAACAGTTATTATCTATTTTTGCCATGTCCTAAAAAAGATGACAATTTTACAGAAAAACATATTATAGTACCCGTTGGATGCAAAAACTATAAAAGTCTTGTCAACTAAGTGCTTGTTAGCTGTTAGCTATGAGTACTTTTTCTATTAATGGTCAGTAGGTTTTTTAGTCAATATAAATTTAAAAAGGCGAAATCCAACAAAGTTCTCAGATATTAGAATAAGTTGATTCATGATTGTCACAAGGATATAAACTTGCAGCAAGTAGAAGAAAAAGAAGCTTGAATCAAACACTCTAGTTACCACACAAGTTTGCATCAAGCTTATTTTGCTTTGTTCGTAATTAAAACCCTATTTACATTTAACACGTTGACTGCCACAATGCCAAGACAAAAACGGTCGCTCTAGCCACAATAGTTTTTTTTCCTTCAAAGTTATTGTGTTTTTTTAACCGTACGAAAGTAACTATGGAGAAAATTGTTAAAACATATTTATTTTAGCGAGACTCCAAATACACACGCGGTTACAGTAGGGTAGTTTTGGTCACAATAGCCGTGTGGTACAGTTTGAATAACCTATTGCCTGGTTTGTTAACGTGCATAAATGTACTAAACATTAATATACTAACTTTGAGTATTACCATTCAAGTTATTAGTTTTGATTGCGCCAGGCTTTAGGTACTTTTCGTATTTTTGCAAACAGAACTTACAAATGTGTAATGGCTGCAAATAAATTTTTTTACAAGCAGTTCATGCGCTATTTGTATTGTACTTAAAAGCATGCACTTCATCAAAAATTTAATCCAATGCACGTATCAACTGCACGCTTGTTTCAAGCTTATTTTGCAAGTTTACAGCAAACTTGCTTGAACATGTGTGTAAGTTCGATGCAAGCTTGAATTCAGCATCTACCTAGTTACCACACGACAAACTTGAAATAAGCTTATTTTGCAAATTGCAAGTTAAATGCAAACTTGTAAGCTTGTATATCTGAGTTACTTACTGATTAAGTTCAGTCAAAGTAGCCTTTTTCATTTTTTAAACAATATTCGAGTGTAGTTAATTGTCCTCCCCGTTTTCTTCAGTCTCCCGTTTTTGATTCAGTTTTTTACAATTCTTTGTGCTCATCTACTTGTGCTCGTTTTGTGCTAATTGTTACACCAAACTTAGCTAAATCGATAAAAAAATTCGGATTCAACTTGATCAAATTTGTTTACAATTTATTTTGTTTATTTAATTGTGCTAATATTAAATTCATTAATTTTGTTTTAATAATTACCTTAAAATGGATAGATAATTAACCAACAAGAGACTGCTAAACCAGAACAACGAATTGCTAAATTTAACCATAAATTAGCTACTTTATTAAGACTGATTAGATTCCATTAAAAATTAAATCATACACGATCTATTTAGAAAAAAACCCAGTTAGTAAAACATTGTATTATCACTGTATTATCACAATTTAGCAGAATTAAATATGCAAGAAATAGTGTAAATAACTTAAAAACAGTGAGTTTGTACACATATAAACTTCCGGATTTTGCTTAAAAATAAGTTTAAATGAGTTTAATAATAGCAACATTTGCATAAAACGAGCACATTTAGACGACCAACAAATATTGTAAGAAAAATTGAATGAAATATCATTAACAATATCAAATTAAACATGCACAGTTAAAAATAATAGAGGCTCAATTGAGCACAAAAAACAGGATTAAATACGCAAAAAAATTGTAAAAAAGTGAAAAAACGGGGGACTAGTGTTCCAGCTAGCCCCCAAATTTGTTTTAATTTTTATTAATTAAGAATTAAGCACTGGAATATATGTATAATTTAAAAAATGAAAGTGGGGGGCTAACTTGACTGAGTTTATCAGTAAGCTTAGGCAAGTTAGCGTCCACTAAATATTTAACGAAATACCCTAGCAAATATGTGTCGACACCAAGTTTTTAAAGAATTCAACTTTAAAATTTGCTAACGATAAAAAAAACTAACGACAACGCTTTCTGGAACAAAAACATTTTTTTAAAAAGTTTAATTCAATTTTTTATTTGTTTCATTCTATAAATACTTATTCAGCGCATATAAAAATTCCATTCAAAACGATTCTAATTACGTGCATATTTTTTTTAATATGGAGGAAGTTACCAATGATTTTTTAGAGGTTAGCTTATAACTTGGAATAATATCTGACGTGCAAGAAGATACAAAACGCAATGAGGTAAATTACGTTTTTAACATGGATCAACGTTATTTTTGATTTTCATGCAAACAAATTATAAGAATTTAGTCGTACGTTCAATTAGGTCACCTATATTTTATATACCTTGGAAGGGACTTCCTATTGAATTCATATCTTATCTAAATGTTGATGTCACTATACGTGATTGGTCTAAATGCATATCACTTCTCAGAAAAGGCGGAGTTCGCGAGTTCTTTCAAAATCATTAAATTGCGTTTCAAGATTTCAGAAAAACCAAAAGTCCAAATAAATTTTTGTTTTGACCATTGCAATGTGTATAATGTAACTTACAGACTGAACTTTTTTTGTAAAATTATGTATTTTTCTAGTTAACTGTGATAATTACAAAACGTTATCAATAAAATTGATTCAGACAATAAAGAATTATGTAATCTTCCATTGTGCAAAATTTCATTGAAATCCGTTCAGTATTTTCGCTGAAAACTTGAAACGCAGTTTAACAGTACAAAGTATACGAGGATGCCAACCTTAAATGTTCCGAAACAACGGTAACAAAATATAACTTAGGATTTTTATGTGATGACTTGAAGAAAAACATTTTTAAGAATACGAGTAGTAATTCGTGTTATTTTGCATCTGAAAAAGTATACCGAGAATTAGATTTTATTTTTGTCATAGTTTGGTTTTTATTGTTTTATTTTATTTTAGAAAACGTTTTTTTGCTGGATGGAGTTAATTGAGAATTAGTGGGGTCTAATATGTTAGTAACTTATTTTTTGTACATTTTATGCAACAATTATTTTTTTTATTCACAACTGGTGACAGCATGTTTATTACATTTAGTCTAGTTTCTCCTGAAATTTTAATTATATAAATAAGGCAACTAATATATAACAAGATACAGCTTTTGCTATAAAAATGATTACAAAAACTAATATTCAAGTATGCACATTCTAAATATTGTTAATGTTTTATTAGATTAAAACATTTCATTTATATTTATTATAACTTAGTTTACATTATATTTTCTTATCTATAATATTCTGTTTTTGTAATTTAACCGGTTTAATAATAGTATATTATATATCAAGGTTGAGAAGTGCATCATTATAACCTAAGCGATAGATTATATCGCGAGACGCGAAGCGTCGAGGGATATAAATCGCGCAGGTTATAATGAACTTCTCAACCGTGTTATATATACAATTTTTTCCACTACTAGAATTATTAAAACCTTTCTACCTGTTACTAAATCAAATTTAAAATTTAAGATATTAATTTTAAATTAAAAATCAAGTCAGTAATTCTGACAGTTGTCATTAGTTTAATAGAATTAATTTTGACGTAATTCTTAATTGTGATTTAAAACACAAAAATAAACAGATAACGTAAGTTTTTATTGCTAAAGTTGTTTAAATTGTTTAAAAACATTATAATTTTAAGCATTGATTATATCAAAAACATATTTAACTCAATAACATTCACATTTAATTAAGCGCGAACTTCAAATAACTTACTTTTTAAAATCAAATTATTTTATTAATTGAGCGATTTAAAAACTTAAATTAGCATTAAATAAAATCTCTTGCTCTTGGTACACAGTTTGGTAAATTTTTTTTCTTTGAAACTGTTGTAGTATTATCAGAAAATGTAAATATGTTCATTATTAACTACTAGTTAATAATGAAATATTATTTACCTGCGCTTAAAAAAGTACAACTTCACGGCCTTCTATTATACGTAATAATGCAAGCGTATACAACTAGTAGTGGAAAAACGTATTTTATACAATACTAATATACTACTTGTGTAGGTTATCTACTTATAGTGATTTCAAAAGTAGAGGAATGCCACGTGACTTAAAATTTATGACATTAGAATAAGTAAGCTTGCCAGTTTATATTTGTTTATCGGGTTGGGGTTAATTTAAAATATGTTTTACATTATTTTAAATGATGAACTTGTTTTATTAAAAATGTTATATTATACAGTTGACATAAGTAAACAAGTGACGCTAAAGGGCGTGACTGAAGGCGCTTTCATTTTGACGGTACATTCCAAGTAAAAAGCATTTTGATGGTAAATTTAAATATTTTTGGTTATGTAAGTTGCATTATATGTCTTTTCTATTTAAATAATATTATTCATTAATTTTGTAAAGAACAATTTATCTTCACTTATGAGTTATTTTTTACGAGTTACGATAATAATTTTCAATTATTTTTGTTTTGCATTGATTACTGGAATTTGCATCGCACTAAGTTACCAATTCGATTGCTAAAACAACTAAAACTTACAACTCTGGTAAAACTTAGATTTTAATCATTAAGCATTCTTGCTTAGACTGTCTGATGAATATGAAGATAAAAGGGGAAATGTATTAATAACAAATCAAAAATTTTTTGAAATAATTGTAACGACAGACTTAAAAGATACATATCTTATAATAAATGAAGTTTTTTCGAGTTTTTTTATTTATTTTTATATTTACTATATTGTAATATTACAAAAACAATGCATCTTAAATACAGTGCTACCAAACTCGATCAATTTCCTTCGTAATTCAAAAAACTACAAATTTACAATAATCATAAAACAATTATGCATTCCATTATAATAAATAACAACATAAATATTATAGTAAAAATAATTAACTGTTACAGTGTAACTATTCCACCGCGATCCTCTTTGACCACCTCTAAAATATTATGCATTCAATTGAAAAATTGTTTTTTAACAAAGTTGACCACTGTGATTTTCATCACTATTGCTTTCAATAGGTTTATTATTTTCTCCTACAGCATGATTTTCTCGCAACTTTCTTAAATAACAACTTTGCCAAGTGTTTGCGTTCCATTAACAATTTTCTTTAAGTGTGACATTTTTTATATTTAATCTCAACTTGACATGAAGATTTTCTTCGACTATTTGGTTTACCGCAGTAATCAACTTTCTCCTGCATTTTTTAAGTAAAATTTTCATATATGGCACTTTTTATCTATTGTATAAATTTTATGAACACTTCTTTTTGAGATACTCAAAACTATTTTATTAGAACCATCAGTTTTTTTGTTTTTTTAAAAGAGGTTTTAGTACTCCATGTTCAGCTTATATACTTGTCTGCTAATAAAATAATTTTTTGTTTACATACTTTAAATATATACTAACTTACCTTATTTGTTTTATAAGCTTTGTTGATTTTCTGGTTGCATAGATAGCTTTACCTAAAGAGAACAACTACACATTAGCAGCTTATTATTGTTTGTCCAAGAACTTGATTCAGGCTTCGACTTGAACTGAAAAAGCAAAATGTTTGATAATTGTGGCTTTCGACTTTACATTAAAGATAAATTGTTTTTGCTTTCGATTAAATAAACATCGAATATTAATTTAGTTTAGTAGTAGTAACACATTTATTCTAGTTAGGGAATTACTTGATTCTAGATTGTTTTTATCTCAACACGAGTAGTTATTTCATTGTTCTAAGAGATTTATCATTGGAAGCCGACAAAACTACATATATTTTGTGTATATTATGGTCAGTACTAATTACTTTTAGAACACTAATTTGATAAATAGTGCTTTTACCTGAAAACGCTTAAGGTAGATAAATCGACTAACACAAATCTAACGAGTATATTTAATTCAACGACAACATAAGAAAGAATAAAAGAGCAAGTAGAATAAGAAATATATAATAATTAATGGTTTGCAAACAATATTACAGTAAAACTAGTATTAACGAACCTTTAAATTAGGCAACACCTCGTACACATAAGCAGTAAATGGCTTAACATTGCATTCAGTAAATTAAAGTTGGTGAATGCCAAAAAAATTGCTCATATAACGTAGGTTACTGGCTGGCAAGTTTGATTCTTAACTAATACGGTTTAGTTCTTGTATTCTCTGTATGCCTTATCTATCAGTTATTGAAATTTTCTGAAGTAACAAACACGTGCGGGTAACCAAAAAGGAAATTGAATTACGCGTTCAAATGGAATTGCGTTCTTATCCTAGCAAATCTTTCACAAACAACGCATCAAAATTGTAATTAATTTATCCACTAGTAACGATGATCCTCCACAATACGAAATCACTGAGCATGGCATTAGCATACGTGCTGTTTTCTTAACGTAAGAAACGGCAATATGATAACCAGTAACGGTCGACTGGTAGATAACATTTACGACTAGGCGAAATTTATACAGCACGAGAAACAGTACCAAGTTTTTCAATATAACACTTTTAAAACATTGTTTTTAAGAAATACTAGATGAAACTAAGAACAGTGCTACTGAAGAGATAGAGAACATAATTAATGGCAATTTATTTATGAACAAAGATGATTAAAAAAAATTTTTTTAAATTTTAAAAATCGACTGCGTAAAATGTGAACTTTAAATAAAAAGTCAAAAAACCAAATTACGTAAAAATCAAATTAAATTAAGAAGTGAAAAGAAAAAAAAACAAGTCCCGTAGTCTAGAATTCTGTTAAATAATATTGAATAACTACACCATAATACTGTCATGATCGATACACACACAAAACAAATAATAAATTGTAATGCGGAACACAGCGACTTTAATAGTCGGGATCCATTATTGGGAAGATTTAAGCCAGTCTAGATTGTTAATGGGATTTTTTGTATTTACTTTTTTTATTTTATACTTTTTAGTTAAGATTATAAGACGGTAAATTTTACAATCTTAGCTCACGCCACAATCATCATCTATATTAATAATAAGTGGTGTCACTTTCCTTTTATCAAACTCTACTTGTTTCTTTTGCCATTCTTCTATTATTTCTTCACAATGCCAAACTGGATTTGTAAATACATCTTTTGGTACTGCATTTAAAGCCTCATTCCACATATTTAAACAGTTTTCAAATAATTTTCCATTTTCTTTATGCTTATTATAACAAGTTTTATAATTCTCTATATGATTTCAGTTGGATTAAATATACAATGGTCATATGGTGATATTTTTCAGGCAATTGATCGGTTGCATACAAGTTTGGAGTTTTATTCTTGTAAATTAATATTTTAGTTTATGCAATTACAGAAAAAAATATAAATTTATTTCTCGACAGTCTGTTCCTTTATTAAATAAAGAATTTTAAATAAAATATTTCATTATTTTAACCATTTCTGCATATCTTTTTTTTTCCGTGTACTATTAAAGTTTTAGCCACTAAAGTACTCTGGTACGTGGCATTATCGATTATAATTACAGAAAGTGTACTTAATTGCACAGTAACTTATGCTCAAACAAATTTAAAACGTCAGCTTCTTTTCATTAAGTTCAATAATAGAGGAGGACAAAAACAATATCACGTGTTGATTGAATTGCTTGTGGTATCTTCGATTTTTAGTCGAGGAATTAAAGTCTGCTCTTACTACCGGCATGAAGTTTTGAAAAATCCAAGTTTCAACTAAATTAGCAAATTGATAACTGTTTGTTTTCTTAATTGTTAAGTATAGATTTAAGAATAGAATGCGTTTGATTACGATATTTGGTAATTCTATTAAACCTTGTCTAGGGTTATCTCGTTGCTATTTGAATCCTATGTTTTTGAAGACATTATTCAATGATGGTTCACATTTTTTAAAAAGTTTGTCGACAGTAAGCCTTTGTCTCAATAGTTGGACTCTTACAGGTTTACACTAAAATGAGAACGTCTTCTAGATTTGGACCGTGTCGTTGTAGCCCTTACAGAGTTAGGTAATCAATTTCTGAACCAAGCCCGATTCTAAACTCTATAGCAGTAGTCTCTGTATATAAAGAATAAGAAAAAGCCGATTATGCTCAACCCTCTTTTAGGGTCAAAAAGGGGTGTGTTTTTGATAAATGAGTAATCAGGATTAAAGTTATTGGGGTATTTGATAATTTATATGTTCTCTCGGATTTTTCTATTGAAGAAGAATAGAGATTTTGCAATCATCAAAACGTTATCAATACCTATATTGTGATCTTTTCCTCATACAACGATCATGTTTGGAAATGCGTGTAATGACGGAACGACCGGTTTCACCAATGTAGACTAAACCACATGAACAAGGAATTTGGTATACACCTTGAAATGAAATTTGTCCTTGGGAGAAAGAAGAATTTGAGAGATTTGGCCTGTCGAAATGAATATGAGTTTAATACCGTTCTTACGAAGAAGTTTACCTATTTGATCTGTAACCTTTTGAGTGTAGAGTAAAAATGACAATTTAGGATTGGATTTGGAAGTAGAAATGTCTTTAGGTAATTGAGCACGTGGATGTAGACGACGATTAATAACTGTTTGAATATCTCGTTCCATATAACCATTGTTCACCAAGGTAAACTATGAAAATCGAAACTAATGGTTTTCTCTCATTTCTTGACGTTCGACTCGTAAGCCCGACGGACTTTTGGGTCATTCTTTTTATCACAAACCTACTCATACGGACAGATACCTTCATGCTGCGTCTCATTATTATCCTGCACAGAAACGTTCTGTTATTGAATCTTTGGTTCATAGCGCTTTTTCTATTTGTCAACCTTAAAATCTAGACTTGAAAATAGGGAAACTTTTTTGTAAAAACGGTATTAAACCCGTATTCAACTCTACAGGTAAAATCTCTCAGATTTTTGCTTCTTACACTTTTCTCAAGGAAAAATTTTTCACACTTTCATTTTAAGGTGTATAACAAATTCCTTGTTCATATGGTTTAGTCTACGTTGGTAAAATAAATTGTTCCGTTATTACACGCATTTTTGAACTTGATCGCTGTATAAGGTAAGGCAGATTTTTAAGTCTGAGATTGCTAAACATCATTTTACTACAGGTCACAATATAGATCTTAATAACGTTTTGTTGATTGCTATGTTTACGGCAAAAATACTTTTGGGCAACTGCTAGACGCTGTTAAAAAAATTATAAATTAATTTTTTGCTACTTAGAATAAGTAATTAGTAGTTCGAAGATTACTCAAATATAGAAACGGTTCACAACTCATATCCACTTCTTTCTAATTCCATTCAATTCCGTAAAATAACTAAAGTCTGTCCAGAAACGAAACGAAGTAATAAATTAAAGTAGTTTATTTATTTTACATATAAGCGGTACACGATTTTGTATGAAATACATAAAAGATTTTAAAACTAGTTTTAGGATATACCGCTTTTATACTATAGTGTTACAACGTAAGTTATTTATGAATAGCTCCTAATCCGTTAACAATGGGACGTACCTGTTCTTGAGGTCTAAACTAAAGATCATAGGCGTGTAGATGAGTTTTTCTACAAAAAAAATTACGATTGCGTTTTATTGTGTTTTATTGAAAGTAATTTTAAACATATTATTGTAATTATAAAACACATCGTTTATTAGAAACCATTTTATAGAGTTTGAAAATTTAAGGTATAATAAAACCCCCTTTTCGAAAAAGTATCAATACATCGGTACGCCATTGGAATCTGTTAAACATGTTGATTTGTTACTTCGCTTCGTTTCTGGACAGACTATAATCAACAAATACAGGTTTAATTAAAATAAGAAACCAAAACGAGTTTAACCTCACTTGATAATAAGTAAGCGAACAAGTGACAACACCGTGTTGTAATACCAAGCTTTTTTTTAATAAATGCGTATAGAAAAGTGAAACCAAAATCGGCCATTTGTAAGGTAGGTAAAATATTATTATTATTGGTCAGTTTGAATTTCACATATATAGTTTTCTTTAATAGTAGTTTATGAATACTCACAAGAGGGTAACCATTAGTATATGTCGTTATAACGTCACTAACCAATCATATAACAATATTTTTCCTACCTTGTAAATGGCCGATTTTGGTTTTACTTTTAATTTTTTATTTAGTTATCCAGTATATTATAAGAAATATTGGGGTAAACATCATTGGTAAATAAACACACTGTTAAGCTGTTTAGTTTGGTATGACTGTTACGTCATGTCACTATATATTTTTTTCCACTTTGCGTTTATAGTTACTTTATTGTGACACCAAAAACAGTTTTGCATTGTAGCTCATTATGACACTGTTTTTGGTAAAACTTTTGTTCTCATAAGTGACAGCATTACATTTTTCACATGAATGAAGTTGCCAAAATCTCAAATGTCATTTGTCAATGCGGTTAGAAATAAAATTTATTAGTCTTTATAGAGTTAAAAGTTGAAGTTGGAGACTGAAAAGATACAATACAACAATTTATATTATTAACTTCGATAAATTAAGAGATTAGTAACAAAGAAAATTTATTGCACAGTTGAGAAGCAAACAAAATACAATACATAATAAAGCATGAAGTTAATATTTAATTCTTTTTTGAAGCTGTGCCAATGTGGCAATTGTTGCACACATTAACAGTAACACTGCACGTATCTTGAATTGTTAAGTTAGATAGATTCTGTGTAACTGCATCATATCTATAATTCAAATCTTGTTGAACCTTCACATTTACTTCTGGAAGAGCTATATCTTTTTCACAATCAGGGATCGGTTTAGTACACGACTGAGGTGAATCAATTGAATTGAACATTTGCTCTATTTAAACTTTTTTAAAGGAATTTTTCAATATATTTTCAACTTCCATAATTTTTAATTGTCACCAACTCTTCACCTTTATTCATCAAATGCGATGTGCTTGATCGTCTAATATAACATTCAGGGTTGGCTAATGTGAGATAGGACGGTATAATTTTATAACTGACCCATTATTATTAATACCAATTGCACTTGGTGAGCAACGTCCATTACGGTACGTTACAAAAAATTTCTTTATAGTAGCAGTTGCAGGTCGTAGATTTAAATATTTCTGCATTAAAATTAATCCACTGTATCTCGCTAATTAAAACTTTCTTGGTGAATGGTTTTGGGTTTTAGAAATATTAACAATGATCATACCGTCCTAAATTTTATATCATCAGCAATTATGTTTAACAATTCATCCCTACGGTATGCATCAACATATCATATTATCAACTAACCAGAAAATATAAACTAGTACACATATGAGGACTAGAAACACCTTAATTGCCAAATAAGACAAGTCATCTGCTTCTTGTGTAAAACGGTCTTATTTTCGAACTTTAAAAAATATTAGATTTTTTAGGTTAATTTTGATTTTGCTGGAAGAAGTTTATTAATAGCATCAGCAACTGCTGCTTTCATTTTTGGAAGTGTGCACGAAATATTTTTTTATTGTTCCATATTATAAATTAATTCATAAGTTAAATTAGTTTTAAGGAATCGCGTGTTTAAAACAAAACCAGTTAAATTTTTAGATTTGTCACATATTACAATTATTAAAAGTCCTTACATGTCAAAAGAACAGATTTCTACAAAGACTTTCATATTTTTAAATGCAAAGTAGAAAAAAATAATGTATTATACACGTTTAATAAGAGGAATTGTAGCACTTTACACAATATTTATATATATTTTTTTAATTATGTTTTAATTTGAAGTTGATTATGTTTAAAGTGCTAATTGGTGCTTACCTAAGAAAATTAGTAATTTTGTAGAATGCCACTGAATTATTTAAATGTGGTATATTACGAAGAACTAAACATTTGTTTTTTAAATAATTATTGTAATATAATTTTTTTTTGAAGCTTTTTTTTAGAAATATTTTGTCTAATATATTTCGTTATCTACGTAGTTACATGATATACTATATACTTACAAAAGAAAATTATTATAAAATAAGAAGTGAAACTTCTTTATGGCCTTATTTTTCGCAAAATGATCTACATGCAACTTTTCAGAAATTGGTTAAATAAAGTTAAATTAGATATTTTTCAACTTATATAATAATTGAAGTAAATCAGTCCATCCAATTTCATTTGCACTAATAGTGAGAAATATTGTTGGTTTACCTAGCTGTCTAATCATTGCAAATAAATTTTTCTTTTTATCAGCCCAGTACCATAATGAATTGGAAATTGATTTCAGAAATGAAATGAATCACGAACTCGAAGTCTCATTATTTTCATTGCCACGTATAATACATGATGTGGAGTAACAGCACGACGGTCTGAGCGTCTAAGTTCACTTGTAGCCATTGTATATGGAGTTACCCGTACTCCATCACGAAACGTACGAAATTGTCCCAAATAAATTGCAGGAAAAGACAATTCCTCCGCGTGTTCATCAAAAAGTAAACTATGTGGAAGATTTTTTTCTCCTGGGGCTAATCTTAAATATTTTTCTTCATTCCACATCAATGTTTGCTGCTGAGATACCAGACTTTCTTCGATTGGTACGTGTTCGCTTATTTCATCTTGAGGTATATTATCAATGTCATTGTTTTTGAAAAAGAATTCATTAATTTTGATATCATACATAGTATATAATGGCGACTTTAATAAAAATTGAAGCCAAATCTTTATTGTACCTTTGTTTATTATACCATGCAAATAACTCGTTTTATGGATTTTCTTGCGTTTAATGTGCACATTGATACAGTGATCATCAGATAAACTTCTGGGGAGAGTACGAACCATTGAATCAATAGACACTGGAACATTGATTATTTGTCCATAAATACCATACTGACCGTTAACGTGTCTTAATCTCCTAATCTGCATGAATGGGATTCGCGGAGAAATCAATCGTTCAGATACTAAGTCTAATGGCGGTAAATAATCGGGCTTCTTCGGAAATTTGAATCCATTATAAGAAGCCATCACAGGAATATTATTATTATTATTTAAAGATGCTACACAGGTATTACAGAGAGCAATTTCTTTTATATCAAGATGAGGAACTATTGTTTTCAAGATTGCATCATGTTGAAGGGATGCAGATCGTAAGTCATCTTTGAACCACAGTCTTTCACAAACTGAGCACACATAACCAAATGAATTTCGAACAAATTTCTTTTGAAATTCATCATGAGCGAGATGATGACGATGAAAATCCGTGTAAGCCAGATGATTAGTTTCATGCTCTGATTGTTGAATTGATGTTGACTCAACAAAGTTCTGACTTTGGCTTGTGTGTTCTTGGATCTTCGCTTTTTTTCGGGCTCTATACTCTTTTGCACGCTCTGCGTCTGATTTTTTATGTTTTTGATGAATCACTATTGGAGTTTCCTTTTTTTTCTGAGCTCTGTACTCTGCCATTCGCTGTGCACCTATTTTTGGATAATCACGGTGGATTGAAGGAAGATCACTCGTTTTTTCAGGTTCATTCACACATTCATGGCTTGTGGTAGCGATTGATGCACTGAGTTGTGAATAATACCGATGATGGACATTAACTTGTACAGTAATTGTATTTGAAGATTTCTCAGTATTTGCGGATTCTTCCATAATTGAATCTACAAAAATTAGTTAATTTATTTACAAAAATTAATATCATATTTCAGAATTTATACTCTATGGCAATTAATTGATGTTCATTAAATTAGCAGTCGTATTAATTAATAAATACTTTACTGTCATTGTCATCGTTCAATCAGAAAATGAGGTTAACCTTAAATATCTTAAATTTAAAAAAGATGGCGCGGAAAAATGTGACGATAAAAAATGTGACGTGACGCGTAAAATGTGACGGTAAATTTTTTTCCAACGCCGATAAAGAAGTTTCACTTCAAAAAATTAGTAACGGAAGCACAATAACAATACATTTAGTCGACTTGTTTTACAATGACGTGTTTTTATTTAAATGTTAACTGGTGTTTTTTAATTGTTTAGTTTGGCAAGACATATAAAATCTTAGGTAAAGTTTTTATGCTTGTCTTAAAAGAAAGATCCTATTAGTTTTAATTGATAAGTAATTAAAGAAATCGTTGAATTACCTGAAAATTTTATATTTGCAATGACATGTAATTGAAATTAAAAATTTTGGTTAAATGTTTATATAAAGAAGCTGTTTAGAAGTTTGTAGTTTGTTGTTCACTAAAAATTATTTATTATAGCATAACGCTTAAATAAAAATACATGTGTTTGTCTTTTATAACTGAAACTTTTCTTTTGAACTTTTTACGTTAGATCGGGTTATGTAAGTAGTGTCATTTTCTTCTGTTTGTTTAATGTAATTCTTGAGTTAGCTGCCAGAATCTGTTCATTTGTTTACCGAGATTTATGCAAATGTTTAGTTCTTTGATAATGTCATATTCAGCTATTGTTTATCTTTCTTTGTTTAAATTTGAAATTTTATTACTTTTACATTATTTAAGTTAAATCATTAAAGACATTTTTTAATCAAGAGCTTACAGTTAACATGATTAATTAAGCACTACAAAATAATAATATTTAAAACATTCAACAGCAATTAAAATAAAAATATGTTTTTTGTATTAATTATATTCACAAACATTTAAGGTTCAATTTAAAATATTATATATGTAAATCGAGACACTTAGTAAAAACTAATTGTCGAAATAATAAGTTATTTAAATATATATCAGAAAAACTTTATGCAACTAAACCCCATTTAGACTAAAACAAAAATATCATACATAAAACAAACTTTAATCATATACAAAAGCTGAATTCTAATTATATAAGTACTAATAAATTATGATTACATTTACCGCCGTTATAGCTTATTTACAATTATAAATTTTGATGTCTTGCTATATTGATGTGTATTATAAAAATATCAACACATGGAAGATGACTTTTTCAGCTAATTGAAAACAAGAAATTATTTTTTATTTTAAATATTTTCATTTCTTATAGAATTTTTTGTTGTAATATTTAATAAATCATAAATTTCCTTTTAATATTTGAATAAGTATGTATAAAAGTGATTTTGAATAAGTAATCGAGTTTTTACATTTATTTTAATTAATTTTGTTAAAACACACATTTTCATTATTTAAACATTTTTATGCTTACATATGTACAAAATTTATGGTATTCTTGTCAATCTTTTACATTTGAAATGTAGTTACGCGATAATTAATTACTGCTACCAAACGGAACTACTTTATTTTTAAATTAGATATGTTAACACATTTTTAAACGGTAGTAAAACTGAAAATTTATTTCATACGATAAAATGCTGCACATCAACTTAATTCTTGGTTTCCTTGTTTTTTTAGCAATTAAATGTTTTATGTCACACACCTAGAGTGATTTAAGACGTGGTGTAGGATTATTCTATGGTGTGCAGTAGACATCTAAAATTACGCAACTCTTTTATTACTATTATTATTATACGTTTTGTAAATAAAATGAGTCATAAATTATTGAAATGTAAAATTTTTAGAGGTAGATCTGAACTGTGTAGACACAAAAGGGCGGTTCTAACTCTCCACGAAGTATGATGTGTAAACAGTGAGGGTTGGTGTGCTCCAATAGCGACGGCGTTGATATTAGGTGGCGTCTTTGATTGCGTCTGTGCAACATGATTGCGTTGGTGAATGGTAATATATTAACGAAGAAAATCTAAATGACTTAGTAATTAACTGATTAATGTGTGCATTAAGAAGTGAAGCTGTCACACGTAAGAATTTTGTATTTTAATGTCATATGTTATTACATTTTATTTAAATCTAATTCGTTTAACCAAAAATTAAAAAACATATTATACACATTTAAAAATGCTTGATAAGATATATGTAAATTAAACATTGTTGCACGATCATATGCATCACAATAATATTAACTACAATTAATATGTCATTAGGTATACCTACATAGGAAGATTGGCGCTTAAGAGCATTTTATTTTTCAGTCATGTATGTGACAGTTTTGCGGCAATTTAGTATAATTTTTGTTTGTAATAATTTATTTTGCTTTGAAATTAACAAATTCTATTAATGTTCTACAATTTTGAATAACTTCATAAACAGTAATTTATTCTAGCTTCAATATTAGTTTGTAAATATACAAAATGTTCACGGTAGCGTATTTTCTTTATAATACCACTACCGTTTAAAATGCAAAAAAAGTGTTCAAAAAAAATTGTTTTAATTCACAAAATGCACATTATAAAATTATTTTAAAAGGTGTCCGCCATCTTTGGGTAATACTGGGTCTAAAATGTACAATTTTAGAAAAAATTGAAGTTTACAGTGTTTTAAGAAAGTCATATCTTTAAAATTAGATTGGGTAGAAACTTGTGAATAAATATATCATTAAACATTTGAATTTTTTAGCACAGATAACTGGATTACTTTTATTTGGACAATACATTATTTATTGTATCACAGCTGCAAAATTTTATTTTGTCGGTTTTGTTTAAATTGTTTTTTCACTATTTGTGTTTCTTGATTTTGTATTATTTTTGGCAATTTTCATATTTTCAATTGGAGTGCAGTCGGCATTGTTTGATGATTGACACCGAAAAAGACTCTAAAATAGCTACTTCAACCTAATAACCTATATTATTTGGTATAAAAAAAAAGAATCCGCTGTTGTAAGATCGTGTTAGCAAGTTTATACATTTCTTTAGCTGACAATAGTTTTGATTTGTTTGGTGCAACTGAATTAAAATTTGACATGTTGCATTTTAAGCACTTATCGTAGAATTACTTGTTACATAGAGTTACATACAAAGAATAAGAAGCGGCTCACTATTGCACGATAACTGGCGGTCAGTACATAATTATCGGCCGAATATAGTAAATGTGATTGGACGATGACTGGTCAAGACGGCGAATGATAACGCCATGGCAAGCGTGGCAATCAAGTATTGGCCAACCGTGGCAACTAAGTATGAGCCAAGAGTGTCATCCAAGAATTAGCCAAACATGGCAACTAAGTATGGACTACGCGTGGCAACCAAGAATCATACCATACTGGTAATTAAGCAGCAACTCATATAAAATAACGTTTTTTTTATTGCAATACTTTACATACGATACGATGCAATAAATTTTATTTAATAAAAACAAAATAAACAATCATGTAGTCATATTAAATAAAAAATATTAAAATAAAAAAAGTTAACTACTTGAATACTTTTGACTACATGGGTTTTGTTTGGTACTAACTAAACAAATAATTACGTAATTATAAAATACTATATTATTATTATTATTATTATTGTTTTTTGAGTAGGCCAATTTCCTGCAACCAACCCGTTGACTACGATCACCATCTCTATCACCTGCGTTTGATAAGAATACCCCGATGTTGAAAGACAAATTCTTGCTTTTTTCACCAAATTTTTCTTAAAATGACATCTGAAAACTAAAATATTGCTTAAAAATAAATCAATTTTATTTAACGTTACCTATTATTCTTTTAAATTTATAAGTTGATGATACAACAAATGGTAAGAAGACTATTAACTTTTTACACACCTGAAAGTTTCCATTAAACTTAAATTCAGTTTGCATGCCCTACGGATCACTCTGCCAACTTCTGAATATTCCCAAATAACAAAATTCTTGTAAAAATATATCTTTTTAACACCATTTTTCGGATATCAATTAGACATTATTTTGGCAGGTTTTTTTATGCAAAATTTTTGTCAAAAATTTCGCATGAAATCGGTCACTATCATTTTTGATGCATCAAAATGATACCATCTATAAGAAAGCTGAATGTCACTGTGATGCCAAAATCATATCACATAACATGATTCCATTATTCTGTTATCAAATTTGTATTAATTAAATTATATGTTCCGATGTTGATTAATACAAATATGCACAGTATAAATAATGATTATATTTTTTAACTTTACTATGTTTAGTGAAGATCTAAACTTATAAAAAAAAACACTGTAATTACAAATTACATATTGGAATACAATATTTTAAACTTTTATATGGTAGTAGACATCGTTTTAACAAGCATTTAAAGTAATAAAAGAAAATATAGTTATTCCACGTTATACTTCATCGGACAAAAACGGACATTCTTCGTAAGGTTTCGGTGCGTAGGAGAATGCGGCAAATTATGCTGATTAGTTTATAATACCGCCAAAATAAAATGAAATTATATCTTAATTTACTGTAAAAAAATATTAATATGTTCTATGGTGAAACTTTTATGTCTAAAATTATATCTATTTACCTTTAATAATTATTGTTCCACGAGGTTCAATTAGTATTTAATCATTTTATTATTGTTGTCTAAAATAGTTTATCTTTTTTTACAAATTGTCTTTTGCGTAAAATACACAATAGATTAAATGGATAACTACACATATTCGATTCCTGTTCTAGTAGTAAATAAATTGCCATCTTTAGAGTAATAATTGCCGAGAAAAACATTATGCAGAATGACCAATATGAAAAAGTATGTATAACGATTTCATGAATTTTGTATGAACTAAATTGATGCTCTGAGCGTTGAATTTATAACAGAATGATGCATTGACAAGGATAGCAGCGTATACAAACCTCCAAGCTCGTGTATGCAACCCGGTCTCGTGATTGAACTTGTGTTTTAATATACTATTTCCTAATCAATAAAATAAAAAGAAACATGTAATCTAAATAAATAAAATAGTATCAAGTATACGCTTTATAAGATATTTTTGCGCAATGTCCCTTATAAAACTAGTTTTTTAATATACTATAATAAAATTCAGTAGTATAATTCAATGTTTTAAATGTTTTATAGGCAAAATTGCACATCAATAATCCACTGATTCTTACAATTTTAAATTTTTGATGAAAAATACTATATTTTATTAAATGCATATTAAATATCTAGAACATAATCAAGAAAAAAAATTCTTTGCTTATAATGTTTACAAGCATTTGATATGACTGCCATCCTTAACACAGTTTTTCTGAATACTTATGCTGACTACTTAGAAGAGAATTTAACGTCTGTTGCAGTTTAACATGTTTTTTTATAGTGTAATACTTGATGTATTGTATACGTAATAATTGTTGATTATTATAATGATAATTTTTTACTGTATCAATTAACCAATAAAAACCACGGGTGTGGTGTTATCGGGCAAATAAGACGTCATATATTCAAATGTCAAATTAAATGTCAGATAGTAAATCAATTCATAATAATGAAACAGATTTCTTGATATTTGTAACAACAAAATTAACAAAATTATTTTAGAAACTACACAAAAAAAACAAAATTAGTTTGTATTAATTGATTAAAAAACATAAAAAGTAGTAAAAAATTATCTTACCGAATACACCTTGAAGAAACACGCTTTCAACAGTCTCTATGACAAAAGTATCTCGGTATTATCAATGCTCTAGGGGTATTATAGCTGATAATCATGGTAACTTAGACAACACAAATGGTACTATATTCTGACACAGATTAAGGTCACAGATACTTAACTATTAAGTACTAATAATATCAACACATTTTGAATGTGTTGTTTGTTTAAATAGTTATCGTATCTGAGTGCATCGCGACTAGGAAAGTCCTTAACGTCAAAACACCTATAATGCCAAAATTGTCCAGAATGTCAAAAAAATTAAAGAAATTTCTAAATTTAAGAATTATTTAACATGTGTAATAACGTAATGTTAAATTAATAAAAATAGAGATTATTTTTAACAATACTTTTTATTATTATATTTTTGTAGACATTAATATTACAATAAGAAATATACATTTAATCTTGTATATATTAAATATACATGTTAATATTCACTGATAAAAAACATAGTACTCAAGCTCAATGATAAAATTAACTGTACAAATTGTGAGATGATGTTAAATACAAGATGTGTAAATCTCTCAGACGTGAATATCAACAAAGATATTTGGAAATGTAAAAACTGTGTAATAAAAGTTAAATCAAAAGAACCAATACTGGATGAAATTCTAAAAGAACTTCGGTTACTAAGATCAGAGCATGCAGAAGTACAAAAATCTTTAAACTTATGTTATGAAAAAATTGAAGATTGCAATCTTATCTTAAAAAAACAAGAGCAAACATTGGTAAAACATCTTGGAAGAATTGAGCTTCTTGAAACAAATAATAGCACCTTACGGAAAGAAAATCTGGAGCTTAAAAGGCAAATTATTGATTTAGAGCAATATTCTCGTACAAACTGTGTTGAAATATCCGGTGTTTCAGAATTTAAAGATGAAAATACAATGTCAGTAGTCCAAGCTGTTGGTACTGCATTAGGATTAAATTTAGATAGCTACACAATAGATACATGTCATCGATTAAAAAAGAATTTTAATAATCAGCCGCGAAACATAATTGTGAAATTCGTACGTCGACTGGATAAAGAGGAGTTTTTGAGATGTAGAAGAATTCAGCGAAACTTATCAGTTAACAATTTACCTGGAGATATGCGCAATCCTGCTAACTTCAATAACACCATCTACATAAACGAGTCACTAACATTCTACAATCGTCAACTGTGTGCTAAAGCTAGGGCATTCAAACAAGAGAAAAACATAAAGTTTCTTTGGATACGGAATGGTAAGATACTCATGAGGGCAAATGAAAATAGCAAGATTTTCCATATAGCCTCAGAAACTGATTTAAACGACGTACACTAAATGTTTTCTTATATATAAGTTTTCTGTTACTGTAATTTTAGTTTATTACAAAATTGTTATGTTAAGTTTGATATTTTTTTTGTAAATGTTATCTATGCATACTTTTTGTATATATGTATAACATATGTACATATTTTTATTCCTATTCTTTAGATGATTAATAGTGTTATTAGTATTGCTCACTTTAATGCACAATCTCTTAAATAATTTTTCAGATATTAAAGAATTTTTGTTACCGTACAATTTTGATGTTATAGGCGTTAGTGAAACGTGGTTATCAACTAAAATTTCCGACTGGTCTGAAAATATACAGGGATACCAATTTGTCAGAAAAGACCGCCAAACTGTAACATGGGGAGGAGGTGTAGGTATTTACATTAAAAACGGTATGAAGTTTGCTAACTTAAATGTACCTTCTAATTCCGATGCGATCGAACAGGTTTGGATCAAATTAATATTTTCTAAAGTGGTTATTGCTGTAGGTAGTATATATAGAAGACAAAATATTCTTGCACGAAATTTATAAATGCTTTTCTTCTATAATTCCTCTCTGTGAAGAGATTGTTTGTATGGGTGACTTTAACATAGATATGTTTAACTTGCATGATAAATCATTTGTTCAATTTTCATCAACATTAGAAGCTCTAGGATTGCAACAGATTATTCAAGAACCTACTCGCATCACCAAAGTTAGTTCTAAGCTTATTGATTTGTGTCTAGTACGTTGCGATAAAGTAGTAAGTAAAACTGGTGTTCTAAATTTACATGGTCTATCTGATCATTGTTTAATTTATTGTGTTTACACAGTACAAGATGAATCAAAGTTTCGGTCATTATTATACACATATCGTGACTTCAAGCATTTTAATTTGGAAAGTTTCAGTGATGATTTACAGTCTATTCATTGGTCAAATTTAATAAATATGCAAAATGTTAACGACAAAGTTAATTTTTTTAATGAAATGTTGATAAGTACATTTAACAGACATACTAATATAAGAACTGTAAGAATTACTAAAGCTAAAACTCCTTGGATAACTGAAAATATTAAGTTAATGATAAGTCTTAGAAATAAAGCATTACAAAGATACAAAAAAAGTAAAAAACGCTCGCAATGGGATTATTATAAATTAATTCGTAATTATGTTACTTTTGCCATAAGACAAGAAAAAAAAGCTTATTTAACCTATAGTATTAATACAAATGGTCCAACACAATTTTGGAAAGAATTAAAATCTGCTAATATTTACAATTCTTTAAAGTTTTCATCTATTCCACCAGAACTTAATAATGCTAACGAAATTAATAAAGCTTTTCTTACGTTTGGCAAATCTTGTACTTTAAGTGGAAATAACGAATTGTTACAGTATTATAATAGTACCGTGCTACGCACAAATTCTGAGAAATTTCAATTTAAAACTGTGTCGGAAGAAGAAGTGATGCGAGTTGTTCTTAGTATTCAAACAAATAGCGTAGGTTCAGACGATTTAAGTGTGAATATGCTAAAACTTTGTTGTCCTCACTTGTTGCCAATTATTGTCCACATTATTAATTCTTGTATACTAGAATCTAAATTTCCCGACTACTGGAAACTTGCGCACGTAATACCTATTCCAAAAATTAAAAACCCTAAAAATTTTAGTGATTTAAGACCAATAAGTATTTTGCCTTGCATTTCAAAAATTCTAGAAAAAGTACTAGCTTCACAAATGCAAAAATATGTATCTGAACATAATATTCTTCCAGAAATGCAATCGGGATTTAGAAAAGGATACAGTTGTACAACTTTTCTTTTACATTTGACTGACGAAATACTGACTGCATCTGACAACAACAACTTGTCATTAGTTGTGATGCTTGACTATTTAAAAGCATTTGATACTTTAAACCGCAACATACTCATATCCATCTTAAATTATATTGGCTTTCATTCAAACTCTGCATCTCTTATACAAAATTACTTGTCCAATCGATTTCAAGCAATTGTTCTAAACAAATCAAAGTCAAATTTTTTGTCTACTAATTCTGGTGTACCTCAAGGTACTGCATTAGGACCACTTCTATATTCAATTTACACATGTAACATAACTAAATCTTTAACTTATTGTAAATATCTTTTATATGCTGATGATACCCAACTGTATTACAATTTTAATCCAAATGATGTTTCTAACGCAACAGCAGCTATCAATTATGATCTTGAAAATCTTGTTAATTACTCAAATAAACATGACCTTGAAATTAATGTCAGTAAAAGCTACACCATGCTTTTTGGGAAAAAAAACCTAAGATCAAAGGTTATAGACATATCAATAAGAATTAATAATCAAACTGTAGAAATCAGAAGCTATGTAAAAAACCTTGGTCTTATCATCGATGAACATCTAAGATTTAGTCAACACGTCTCAAATATTATACAAAAAGCTTATATAAATCTAAAAAATATTTTCAATAATCGTTATAGTTTAAGCAAAAATATTAAAATTATTTTATGCGAAAGACTTGTTTTATAACAATTTCATTTTTGCGATTGTGTATTTGGACCTTGTCTAAACCCGCAAGATAGCAAACGAATACAGCGTATGCAAAATTCGTGTTTAAGAACAATTTTTGGTATAAAAAAACATGCAAGAATGTCTAATAAGTTAAAAGAGGTAAATTGGTTGAATATGGCCAACAGACGTTTGTTGCATAGCGCTACCTTATACCACAACCAAAACACTCATTTATCTATTCAATAAAATTAAGTTTAGATACAATACACATGCTATTGATATCCGTAATAAAAATTTGATCACAATCCCATTACATTTTACACAAGGGTTTAAGAAATCGTTTTCATATAATATTGCAAATACCTACAACTCCTTACCCGAAGACATTAAAATACTAAAAACGCAGAAAACAGAAACTTCGTTTAATGCTTTTACAAAACTCCTTCAAACAAATAATTAATTAATTAAACTGTTTTTTTTTTCTTCTTTAAGTATACTTAAATTGAGTTTGGTTCCCTCTTAGTAAGTTTTATGACATAACTTATTGCTTACGCACACTATTAATATTGCTGATTTAAGGGTTAAGTGGAAGACCAGATTTTGTTAGCTTTAGCAATATCTGAACTTCGCCCTATTGCATTGAAAGTAAGATATATATAATTTATGTTTAAGTTTCTTTTTTTAAGTACATAATGTGTTATTAGATATGTAGCAACTGTTTTTTTTCTTCTATGATATTACTTTCAATCAATAAAAAACATTATTATTATTATTATATAGATTCGGTTACAATGATATATTCGACGTATAAGTTATGGCCACGTTCAACGATCTGTTCTCTGTAGATCATTTGATATAATGGGTATTTTTGACAATATGTCTTTAATAAAAATTTGATGTTTTGGACATTTTCGACGTTCTGGGCCTTTCAATAATTTGAACAGAAATTAGTGTTTTTCAATTTTTAAAATCCTGAATTATAACAGTCCTAGTTCTATGAGCAATGAGTATTTATTTATTTACCTAATTCTTTTTTAATTATTTTTATAATAATAGCTAATAATTCATGTGGAGTACCATTTGCAAAACGTTTTATTACTATATTATTTATTTAAGAACTTCCAAATAACTCAATAGATGAACACTGAAAAAAACTGTAAAGTAGCTACTTCAACCTAAACTATATTATTTGGAATAAAGAAAGGAGAATCCACTGTTGTCAGATCGTGTTAGTAAAGTTTACGCACTTGATTACCGTAAATTTTTATTTAATTATTTATCAGACTTTAATCAAATTTTGGAGTACGTTATTATTTTTAAATCATTTTTTGATTATTTCTTTTTTTTATACAGTGCTAAACATAATCGTTCAACCTAGTGTTGGCTGTTTATATAGTGTCTTTAGCACATCAAGTCAGATCCAACATTTTTGTTACAATAATTCACAGACTCTTGTCCTTCTATTTTTAAATTACGGCGTTTTGAATTATTTGATTCATTGTCAAATAAAAAAATCAATAGCGTTCTAAGCACATAAAAATGTCTATAAGATTTTGTAACTTTAAAATTTTTTTTTGGAAAAAAATAATATGATTCTACAAAGTAAAAATGAAATAATAATTATTATAAAAAAAACATTAAATGTAAGTTATCCTTAAATTTAAACTCGTTAGAAACATTAAAATTAAATAGAATTTCTAAAGACAATTCCATGGATTGTGTTAATGAACTTTTAAATTTAAATTCTTGCATTTTTCTTAATTCACAATTATAATATTTATTTTCTTGTATAAACTATGTAGTAAAGTTTTCTTTATTTTTTCGTTCATTTTAATTTTATTTATTATTTTATATAGTCGACTGTTTAAATTTGTCAGATTTGTTATGACATTGCTATTTTGGCAAACTTATTATTAGCTAAATTTGGTTAGTATAACTATTTTTTTACTAAGGTTGTTTATCCCTACTACATGTACTGGATTGATAAGCAGCATATCAATTGTTCAATCAACCATTAATATATGTCGTTGTAATATCGTTAACCAATCATACACCAGTATTTTGTCAACCCAAAAAATTTCCGTTTTTGGCTTCACTTTTAATTTATTAGTAAGTAAGACCGGGTCAGGTTGCAACAAAATTTTACTCCGTTGCCATTAACTCAAAAATTTTACATGAAATACAAAATTCTTTTTTCGCTTATATTTAGTCATCTCTTGTGTACTTAAAAAAATATGTTATGCAAAAATAAATTCCATTAAAAATAACTTTTTTAGCATGTTTTTTCTCAAATAATGATGAAAATAAAACATATTTTTATTAAATGCCATAAAACGAACGCACATAAAAAACATTCAACTAGGTTTTTTTATTTAGTCACTATCTAAATCGCAGTGATGACAAATATATAGAAACTTTCCATCTGTGCACTCTTCATGAGACCAAAGTTAGCAGTGTGTACACTTGACCCAATTTTCCTTTGGTTTGCTTTGGCGATAGGATAAGGTGCAGACTAAACAGAAACATTCTTTATCAGACTCATCAGATTCATTGACAACCTTTCTTTTAGCTTTTTTGATTTTTTGTTTTATAATTGCTTTTTTTCCAAACGCGGTTATTTTGCTCTGCTTTTAGCGCGTCCATTTTTTGGAGTATCAGTTAGAATTGCCGATTTCTGCGTCTTTGCGAATTTTATCGGTTTTCTGATTTTTGACTTATTGTACTAATATATTTTCGGCTTTAACTTCGGTTATTTGAGCACATGTATGTGGTTGATAAGGAGCAACATAACCATTGGGGACAACAACATTTGAGGAGACGACATTAAAGAGTTTTTAGATGCAGAATGTTTTGCGTTTCCCAATAGCTGATCTCGGGCATTAGTTATTAGAAAATCATTGTCACTAAATATTTCTATTGAAGGTTTTGATACCAGAATCCTTGAACACCTTCATAATATTTAAAGGTGTAATTGCTTGGGGCAGTGCACCTCAGACGAGGGATGGAATATTATACATCGTCATGGACTTTTCAGGGTTATTTCTGAACTAAGAATCTTAAAAACATAAAGATATTTCTTTACTTTTATCTAAGGACTGAAGTCAATGTGAACAATGTGTTGGAAAGGACAACATTATAACGCCATTTTTCTTAGCAAAATTAATAGTTTTTACTACGAAGTGGGATTCATGGTTATCTAGGAATAAAAGTACTGGATCTTGTTGAGATGAACAAACGTAAGCCACAAAATGTTCTATAAATGTATAAAACTTCTCAGCTATCATTCATTCTGACCCATGTTCTTTTGCAATTTCTTTTAGTAACGTTCAAAACTTATAGATATTTAAAAACAAAAAGATGTTGTGACACTTATAAACGAAAAAACCAAAGACATGTTTATTATAGATTGGATCATCATAATGCTAACCTACAATAACATTTACATTTTTAATAAAGTGTGTCTTGATCTTGCAAAGAAACAAGTAATTGGGCATCGTAAATCAAAACAAGATTATTATTAATTTGATCAAATTATTACTACTAATACACAACTTATTTTATTATTAATCTACAGCGAGCAAGGTTTTATATAACTGCGTAAAATCTAAATATTTGAAAAAATTATTTTTTATTTACATTGCCTTTGGACATCAAAGTTTTTGAATCAATAGTTTGCTTTTTTGAAATTCAGGTTCTTATGTTGTTTTGGATATTATTGTGTCGATTTATTGCAATAAACAGTGTTTTATCATTAAATTAAAATTTTTATTTTTATTTAGTGGCAAAAGTTTTTTTCACGTTAACATTTCTATTTAATGACTCATAGTTAAACATTGGCACCAAAGAGTATTACTATTTCGTCAAATACCAAGGATCTGATACGGTATAAAACTGGTACACAAAGCGTACAGTTCTTTCTAATCTTCTAGGTATAATGCATATTATTGTTTCTCATTTTTTTATACGAGAAGTTTTCTGTTTTTTTTTATTTTTTTTTATGTTTACAATTACATTTTAAATTACTTAAGCAAGGGAACAAAAAAAACAATAAAAAGAAACAATAAGCGAATGCTGTGTAATGCAATAAATGAGATTACATACAAAGTAAAGTAGTCAATGACACTTGTCCCCTTGTCTGCAATCTCTTTAAAAAGAAAAAAAAATATTTTTCAACAAAATATTATTATTTCTTAAAAATATTGTCAATTATTATTAAATCGGTTTCATGCAGAATTTTTTTAAAGTGTTTTTTAAAAGTACTGTAAGAAACAAACAATTCAAACTAATATTAGTGTGTAAATAATTGTATACTTTTGGTATATAATATAAAAAAATAGTTTGTCCAATTGTTAGTTTAGCTATGCTATTATATGATATTTGTAGTATGTTGCTTTTAGTTGTATATTGATGAATTGGGAGATGTAGTATGTTTTGGTGATTATGGTGTTTAAAAGTATAAATAGCTATAGCAAAAAAATGCAATTGCTTTAAATTAAATACTTGTGCTTCTTCAAACAATAGTTTGCTAGGATATCGGTAAGGTTTTTTTAGAAGTATTTTGATTATTAACTTTAGCACTATTTCTAGTAAACGAATATATGAACTAGCTGCTGCGCCCCATATTAAAATACCATACGAAATTACAGATTGAACCATTCCATAATATATAATTTTAAGCGAACGAAAGTCAACAATATCTCTAAGAGTTCTAAACAAATAAATAAATTTTCTAATTTTGAATTTTGTGTTTTGAACGTGGCGGTTCCATTTTAAATGACAATCAATAGTAATTTTAAGATACTTAATTGATTCGGTTCTTGATATGTAAATATTGCATAAGCAGCTACTATTGTTTACACAGTTCAAGTCGTGAATTAATAATGAATATATTTCGGGAAGTTGATTTTTCTTTAATCAGAATGTCATAAAATATGTTTTACTATAGTTCAGAGAAAGAATATTATTATCCAACCAATATTTGATTCGTGACCCACACACAATGTAGTGCTATTATAGACTTCTTTCCATGTTTTTCCACTAACATACAAAACGGTATCATTAGCGAAAGAAATGATTTGTGAAAAATAAGTATTAATATTTAAAAGATCCTTAATATAAATAATAAAAAGAAGTGGTCCTAGTACAGAACCCTGAGGAACGCCGCAATTTATAGTTTTAGTTTAAGTTAATTGTTTTGCTACGGAAACCTGTTGTTGTCGTTCTGATAAGTAACTTTTAAAAAAGTTTAGAACGATTCCTCTAAATTCTAATAATTCAAGTTTATCTAGTAATACCTGGTGACAAACAGTGTCAAATGCTTTTGCTAAATTAAAAAAACCGCAACCGATGGTAAAGATTTGTCTAAGTTATCATAAATGCTTGATGTTAGTTCCGCCAACGCATCATTTGTACTTTTTTGTGCTCTAAATCCAAATTGGTACTGGCTTATTATGTGGTATTTTTAATTTAATAAATATTAAAAGATAGTGTTTAGTTACGAAAAAAACATATCAAATAGTCGTGTTAATGAAGATATAGCTAACAAATCAAGTATCATTAAACCAAACAAGTCATTTTAAAAATTACACCAAAAATTATGTATTTATTGTAAAGTAATTTATTGTCAATCACATGTATTAGTTTCTGTCTTCATTATTAAGTCACAACTTTTAAAATAACTGCAGAATGATTTAGTTATTTTTTTATATTATGTCTTATTTATTACTTAATATATTTTAATAAAACATTAATTTTTTTTTAAAAAACGCACTATTTTTGTAACAAAATTCATTTATTTAATTTAATGCTAAATTTAGTTCTATTCTTTCTAGATAACCCAAATTGAGAAAAATCACAATTGGCTTTCCGTAACGAATTCGCTGAAAATGTTAAAGAAAAAATATTGAGAAGCATAATAAAAAACAAGCCTGGTTCGAGGGGCGGATTTTTTCTGACCCCTCAAATTTATTTCTTCGGCAGCACTGGATACTATGCGAATTGTACATCCTCTTCTATCTTTCATCGCGGTGAGTAGTTTGTATTGTTTACAAAAAAGTATAGTTAAAAACATACAGTATTAAGCATTTTTAATATTGCAATCAATATCTAATAAATTAATTCATCATTACTATCTTACTGCTAATGGAAACGTCCTGTTTTAATTAAACGGTTTTATAAAGCGCTGAAGAAATTACACACTTAATGGCACGGATTTAAAAGCTTTCCCTCCTTCGCTAGTCATATTATGCGTAAATTATTGAGTGCAAATAATAATGTATAGATTCACACCTGTCATAGTATTACAAAATAGGTATAATTTGATCAGCAGAAAAAAGGCAAAGGGAAGCAACACAAAATCATAAATATCGATAACTGATGCAATCGCATAAACAAGTGCATTATTACCGGTTGCCTCCGACTGTAACATTTTAATCTTAATAATAAAATAACGTTTTATAATTGAGGTAGAGGTGTTATCTCCGACAGCATCGGCTATTTATAATCAGTTCAATGAAACCGCCAAACCAAAATAGCATCTCTTTATTTAACATTCTGATTCCTTTATCTACTAGACTGAAAAACATTAATCCTGCATTTTAGAATTTTAAATGCAACAGGTTGTTTAAATTCTCACTATTTGAAATCCGGAACGAGGTGAATTAGCATATGCAGATAGATACTCTGATGATAACATTATAATTTGCGCAAAAGGTATTAGTGAACCATTTACTTCAGTTTTTAAAGTTTACCTAAAGATTTAATCGTTGACCATATAATATTGATAGAATCTTTGCAAAGACAAAACATAACATAAAATTATCGGCAATTTACACAAGAATAATCTGAAATTAGTAATTGGTTTTTGTTAGAATAAAATATTTAATTCAAGTTAATTAACAATCAATGATTTTCGCAAATTTGAATTTACTCAAACATTAGTAACTTGATAGTTAGTGGTAAATAATTGGACACTAAAGTGCTTACTTTAGTTAATTTTAGTAACATAAATTTTGTTTCGCAATAGCTTACATTTACTTAGATCAAAACTTTTTATAGTTATAGTTATGGTAGTAGAAATATATTAATACTATCAATTTAAATAAACTAGAAAAATATTGGTTATTTGTTGCAAGGTTACAAATGTGTAGGAACGAATAGCCGACGATACAATGTAGTAATGTATTAATTTACAAATTATACCTGTTAAAAAAACAGAAAAACAGGAAAAAAATTAATTAAAAAACTCTTAATATTATGTGCAAAAATAAATATTTATAAATGAAAATAAAAACAAATTTTAGTGTTTTTTAACTAAAAAAAATATAAAAAGGATATAAACAAAAAGTAGTAATAAATGTCAGGTTGGTTACAAATTTTTTATTAAACAAATTATACGAAAAACATTGTATTTTATATGCGCCATAAGATCATAAACTAAGTGACGTAAGATAAAAGAAATGTTTTACAACTGTTGGAAATAATTTCCGTTATTCTCGAGACAATGGTAGAGTCTGCTTTCAAACCCTTGTCGAACATTTTCAAAAGTTTCATCTGTGAGGGTGCGACATTCTTCAGTAATTCTACGCCGCAGTTCTTTAATTTACTACCATTGAGTTTACAAACGCCCGGCTTTAAATGATCCCACAAAAAAAAGTGCTCTGGTGTTAAATTCGGTGATCTGGGATGAATTCAATTGACCTTCTTCTGTTAATCTACCGATCTGGATAATGGTCATCTAACCATTGTCTAACTGGTCGTACGTAATGAAAAAGAGCGCCATCTTGTTGGAAATGGAGTGAAGGCTCATTTAAATGAAGATGTCCCTCTGATTTTGTAATTCTTCAACTATTAACGGTTTGATGACATTTTCTAACAATCTAAGATGAAGTGCATCAGTCAAATTTTGATTTATAAAGACACGGTTAATGATAGCATTTTCCAAAATTCCCGCCCGGGGCATTGAGTGTGCACTTCCTGCAAACTGTAACAATTTTTGTCGTTTCAATACCGACAATTTTATTTGTTGACATGACCATTTAAATAAAAGCTGCACTCATTACTAAAACAAATGTTTCTTAAAAATTGCTGATTTGCTTTTATTTGATGAATGATAGTTTCACAAAACTCAATTCTTCTGTCTAGATCATCATTTCCAAGTTCTTGTACGATGTTCATTTTGTAAAGATGCAACTTGTGACGTTTTAAAACGCTTACAACAGTTCTTTGAGACAATCTTGTTTCTTCCGCTGCCTGACGAGTTGACATCGTTGGATTTATAGCAAACTATCCAAGTGCTTCAATACTGGCGACTTTCTCGAGTATTCTTGTAAGTCATTGTCAATAGAATAAAAAATTCATAACAATAACAAAACATTTTTTTCCATTTTTTATCACACTGTTAGTAGATAAATAGTATTAAAACGTACAACAAACGTGGTGTTTTATCAAATTTATTGTTTCGCTTTTGTTGTGTCAAACAAACAAAATTATAAACCAAGCATACCACTGAACTCTTTATTAACTTTCTTAAAAGATGACGAATCAGAAATAAAATCGAACCATTAAAAAAAAATAATGGTAATTGCTGGGGGCTAGAGGGTTGATTTTACAAATGTCGTTTAAACGTCAAAAATCGTCCCCCTTAATATTAAAATTGAACGGCTTTTGATTTTTTTAAATTTTCGCATTCGTTTAAAAATTAAAGCAATTGAAAGTTTCAAAAAACTCACCTTTTATGTAACTTAATAGACGAACACCAAATGTGCTTCTATGCGGCGGTTTCAACTTTTAGATACCCATACCCATACCTATTTGATGACGTTTAAAAGAACGGGCAAAATGCAAGAAAAAAGTTACACCATCTGATGAATAAATATCTTACATAATTGTAAAAATTCAATCTAAAAAGGCAATAGGATCAAGACCCATATTATTTGTGATTTATCGATTTAGATGCACATGATCATTCAGTCTTTGCTGGGTCAGAATACTCATTAAATAAAGTTTTATTCTCTGTAATGCTGAAAATGATCGTTCGGCGGTGCTTGCTAATACTGAAATAGTTAAAACGATTTTTACTAGTTTGACGACTTCAGATGTTATATCTTTGGTAGATTGACGATAAGAAATTATTAAAAAAAACAATATTTTTCATATTGTTCGTGCAATTTCTAAAAGGGTGTTACGATAAAGAGTCATACGATCAGCATCAAAGTCATCTCCATAGAGAAATCTATCACAATACTTGTTTGTATAACTTTGCTTAAAAAATAGCCCCATGTTACTGAAGTGTGTCATAGCATGCTTCGTAAAGCGCTGTTCAATACAACCTACGACTTTGTTTAACACATCAAAATATATTTTACAATAAAAATCAGCTGGCGAGAAAAATTGGTGGGATTCGCTTGAAAAGTCGTCTATCTTCTTAGAATTCCTTGTAATTTTTAAAAGTTTAGGTTCATTCAATTCTAAGATATTAGTTAAATCTATGGTAGATTTCCATACAATTTGAAAATTTTTGTCAGTTCATTGGGGCGATATAATTTGCTAAACAGTATTAATATTATGAACAGTTTTTTGCAGATGTAAAGAAATTTTTCTTTCTGTGATCGCCGTTTCAACAACTGAGTGCAATTTTATTGTTCGTTCTTGTGGCCCCTTATGGCTATGCCTCTAGGCATTAAAAAACAAAGAGTTGAATTTATTTTATAAGGGCGATTTCAGCTGTTTTCATATCTACAAGTTGATGTGTAAATTGACATGGTCACGTTTTAAATTGGTTTTATGCAGTACACAAGAACGATGAACTCCAGACATTTGGTGCATTTTAAACTTTTCTAAAGTTTTGTCTTAATGGATTCGCCTTCTCTTGATGATTTTTTTGGCGCAGATACCTTACAGATTTGGTAAAACATTTTATTCATATCTCTGTTGTTTAACAGCAATGGACAAATTGTTTGCCGTTTATTTTGAAAATTGCGTCTCCTCTTCAAACTTGAATTTGTAGGTGTAATATTTTTCGGTGGGAAGAACTACTAGGATTTTGCAGGTTTTGGCATTTTATGATTTTGAGCTACGAACTTATTCATCAAGACTAATTATTTTCCGTAATAAAATATACGCAAAAAAAGATACACGTGTAACACGACTCTTAAAAGAAGGGATTTACTTACCAGCTAGACTGAGACTAAGAATGAAAGTGACGGCGGAAGAATAGGAGGCGGTGTATAGGGACGCAATCAGTAGTTAACGCAAACTAGTGTTTTATTTTCTAGTACGCAATAATGTTAAATATTAATTACGAGTTTTTAAAACAAAAATGAAATTCTTCTAATTTTGTAACTTCATTTAAATTGAACATTGGATCGATCTGAAAACAATTGAATTTGCAAATTGTTAGATACGTTTATCAATATCTTTAAGACGAAGATTATGATCGCGCAGTAAAAACTGATTTCTCTTCAAGAAACTTAAAAAAAAAAAAATCCGTTTACGTTAGCTAAGAGTCTTAATAATATTTGAATATGTTAAATATGTGGTGAATTTTTTTCAAATCTGATTACTCTAATCAGTTTTGATATGTGTGCTCCGCAAGCACCTACAGATAATATAAGATCCGTTTGAAAAACACATACTCTAACTATCTAATAATAACTACTTATGCATCAAAGGAATTTATGTTGCTTGGTGAGCGTAATCATTCAGTAACGCCAGTGGTGCATACAAGGTTTTATTTTTCACTTTATATTTAGTTTTTATTACAATTGTATCTAGTAGTTTAAAACATTAAATAATTTGACGTTTAATTATTTATTTGTCAAATTGATTTTACAATCACCAATGTGCAAGAATTGCTCAAATGTGTTGAAAAAAAAATACACAAAAAAATAGATAACTTGTTACCATCTAAATCTAAACAAAAATATAAAAAGAAATATGATTTTTGAGTAGGCAAGAAAAGGGCGTAATGAGTGGGCAATATGAACCCATTACGTGCCGGTTGTTCCTAGGCATTATGTCTAAATTATACCAAAGCGAAAAATAAACGTTTTCTATCGTTTTTAGTAACGATTTTTTGTTTTGAATATACCATTAAACTGTAGTTAACTTTAAAAAGTATAAGCTCTCTGTATATTAATAATAAGGTATATGTATCTTTATCTCGATTTAGATAATCTATGTACCGAAATATGTTTAAAAGTACTTTAGATTTTTGTACTAAATTTATGTGTTTTATCAAAGACAACTCAAAGCAATTATGATTCGTAGAGATTAGTCTTGATAAATTATTTTATTTTATATTGAGGCTGGTTATGTGTGAATTTAAGTTTGTAGAAGTGGACTACACATGTTTTACTGCAATTAAATTTGATCTGGACATTCTCTGAAATTTAACTAGTACATATAGAGTGAATATAATTTTTGGTTTTATGCTATTCCTAAAGTTATCTACCGCAAAATACTTATTTAATAGCATTGGTAACTTTTGGTAAAGTTCTTTATAGGAAAAAGTAGCTAATTTATCATATAGACAAAAGTGGTTATAAGAATTTTATCAAACATAAAATTTTGTAACGAATACATACAGGTATGTATATATTTTGACTGTCAAATACTGCTTAACAAAATGTTGTGGATGTTGTTTGAATAAAAATTTGCAAAAATTGATTTAGTTTACACAAACTAATACCTTTAGTTGTACAAAATTAAAAAAACCTATTCATTCATGTAAAACGTGTAACATTTTAAGTTATTCATTTAAACTTTTTATTGGAAAATAAATAAAACATTTCACGATTTTGCATATACTTGTATGAATCACCGTACTTTTTAAAACGTTTATAAATTTATTTCTTACAATTTTTAATATTTTACATGTAATCAATGTATGTACATAAAAATATACATGTACTGACAGACGAAGATTACTTCAATATTTGCTTGGCCGTTGAAGAGGCTCCTTAGAAAACATTTTTATGGAAGACTTGCTCATTGTTTAGCTGTATATGAAGGACATTTTGAACAGTTAACTTAATTTTTGTTCAATAATTGTTATTTTTATTTGATTGCATTTAATATTCTTTATAACTCATTAAATGTTATTATTTTCTAGAATGTTCTCATTATGTTTAAAACTAATATAATAATTTCGAGAATATCGTTTGTTAGGTATTTTTTTAATTAATGAATATGTTGTAGAATATTCTTCCCTCCTAGTGAAGAATATTCTACAACCTATTCATTAATTCAATATTAAAGGAGGACGTAACTACAGTACTTGAGTATTTTTTTATCACAGTTATACAATTGGGTTTTATGAAAGTAAATAACGAAAAAATTGAATTTCTGGAATTGTTTTTTTATCTAATGATTATTTCATAAACGCGTAAATAAATTTTAAGTTTAAAAAACACAACAAAACTGTTTTTCAGCCTACTGTTTTGAACATTATACAAAACATTACTGAAATTCCATCACAAACATTTTCATAGATATGTCAATGGTTAATTAACAACTAACTCATATCATAATACAAGAGGTTGAAAAATTAACATGTAAAATCCTATGGTCAGTTTTAAAAAAAAAACGCACTGTATATGTGTATAGTACATATAAAATTATTTAACGTATATTTGAAATTAGCTTAATACACCAGAGTTATTATTATTTAATGTATTTATAATTTATTCCAGCAATTACTACAAATCTAAATGTATTCTATTTATCTTTGCAATTTAATTTGAAATTCTGATGAACCTGACGCTTTATAAGCTGCGACAAAGAATTGATTTACAATCACTCTTGCGACTTTTATTCGTTTACATTCGTGTTTGTGCATATAGAAGATAATAATACCCGCATTACAGAGGCTATAATTTGAATGATATTAAACAAATATATGTATAAATGCACTTTATTTTAAAGTAAGATACTTAATATTAATTCAGGCGTTATTGTAAAATTATTGTAATACTTTCTATGTTGTTAAACCATTATGTTTTTTTTTACTATTAACCAATATGTTTGATTCTTGTATTAGTGTATATGAAATAGCAATGTTTTATGTTTTATAGAATCCATAGATTTCAAATATTATAGCTGTACAAGCATTAATCTTATGATATTTTAGATTTGACAGATATGTACAATTTGTTTAAATGGCAGCATTAACATCTACTTTATTTACATTACGAAAGCTTTAATTTACACCTAACAAAACAATTACAAGTCTTCTGTTAAATTCTTTTGTGTAATTATGTTTTTTTAAATCCAATATGGTAGTTTCAGTTTCTTTATTTTAAAAACATTAGTTAATGGTATCTGAATTAGTATATTTTATTGTTTCTGTGGTAAATTTTTAATTTTCTAACTATTGCAGATTTTTTGGGTTTTTTCATCAATTGTTTCTGTTTTGTTCATTATTTTCTAACTTTACTTTTCTATATTTTATTAAGTTTTTTTTCCTATATGGAATGTATATTAAAACAAAATTAATACTATATTTTGAAGTATTTTCGTTGTAATTAATAATCAATTACAAGTATTTCTAACTTGATTTTGATGGATAGATTAATTAAGACTTAATTACATATTTATTAGCATTGTGTGACTATAATAAAATTAAACTATCAATGATTAATTTTCATCACGAACAAAAATTATGTTTGCAAATATCTGAATTCTGTTATGTACTAAAAGACCACCGGCATAGTCTAATTGTGCATTAAACAACGACTTATTTTGAGTATCACGTTTTTATTGTGCGCTGGAGTCAATATGAAATTTGTTTAAAATGGTAACCGCAATTTAACAAGTACCTGAATGAAATTTCATCGATGTAATAAATGACAACTAGTTATCTTTTTATATCAATACTTACTTTTTTAAATAAAAAAATTATGTGAATATAGGAACTAACTTGGTTCTTGATAACATCGAAATAGAAGTAAAAATTGTGTTTAAAATAAATATTTATGTATTAACTACTACAATCATGCTACTACTTGTAGAGAACGATGGTCAAAAGTAAAGCTCCTTAGTTTTTAATTCAGAAATAAATCCTTATTATATTTAAGAGAAACTGTTAATGTGTAAATAATAAGATTAGGTATTTTTAAGATGGTAAGACGATTTTAGATTTAATATTTAGATAAACGTAAATTTTATTTTCCGCTTTGTTTATTTTTAGAAAGTTTACTTTTTAAGAAAATATAATTAATATAATCTTTAATTTTTTATTATTTAAAACAGCGTTTTGATAGTGATTGCGAAATGGACAATAACTACTCAAAAACTTATTTAAAATGTGTGCATACGTGCTGTTTTAAAATTGTCACTGATATTACTTAACTCTTTTTAGTAGTTTTAATTGCATAAGGTAATGTCTTTTAAATTGAACCTTAGGATACGTAATAAGTAGATATATGCATCTTTTGAGCTAAGTACACGGTTTTCAAAGACTGTTACCAAACTAAATTTATCAGATTAGGCAGAATAGGCAACTTTTATTTAAAAAACAAATTAAAGGTAATACTTCTTAAAAAAATGTTATTTAAATACATACATTTTTATTTATTTGCAAATAAAATTAAAAATTTATTGAAATAGATGCTTTTAAATTCAAACAGTTTGATTAAATAAAATTATTTGAAACAAAATTCAAATAGTCATATTTAAATAAATTAACCAAATAAACTCTAACTCCTTTTAGATTGTAATGTATAAGTAATTTATTTTTTTTTGCGTTTAAGTAAGTGTAGATTCAAACGATAATAATACCTTTGTCAATTCTAATTGTAAAATAAATATTTTTCTTATTTGTCATCATACGAAAGCATGCGTATAAAATGAAATAATCTTAAATTTTTTTCAATAAAATTTAAATCAAAATAACGCATTTGAATTATTTGAAAAATTATTTATAGAAAAAGTATTTGATTCGCTTTACTTTAAAAACTTTAGTTGAAAATCATTTAGCTATGCAACTTTAATACCACTTTGTACACACCGCTGCATAATGTTTAGGAGATACAAAATTTGTATTTAAGTATGAAAATAAATAAGAAACATTAGTTTATAAACAAACAAACAAAAGTGGTTTTGGGCAATACTATATATCAACAGGATATTACCAGTTTTCAGTTACATTAAATAAATGTAAAAACTACATTTTCTGCAACCCAGTGTGTTTGCTTAATTTTTTTTAATACAATGAAAACGTCAGTTTGTATTTACAATTTTTTGTTTTATGGATTTTAATGGTTCCATACATTTTTTCATGATTATTTTCATTGTGAAGAATATTTTTTTCCGTAAATCAATTAACAATTTTTTGTTTAGTATTGTTGATGTTTACTATTTACAGTAACTATTATTAATGATGTGATTGTTAACTGTCAGAATATTGATCTAGGTGGTAATCTGTGTACTTTTTAAAATTTGTTGATCCATAATTTGCTGAATATTTTTTAATTTGAAATTTTTTGCTTCTCGATTTACTGTTATAATCGTGGGCACTGTAATATTGTAGTCCTATACTAATCTTAAACTGAAAAAAGGCTTAAGAGAGATTAATATTAAGTACAACTTTACCTCTTTTTTTAGTAAATTTGTGTAAAAATTGTAAATATATTACTTTTAAAATAAATCTTTAATAATTTCTTGTATTGATAATATTGGTAAGTAAGCTCACCTGTGTTCACCTGTTGAATGCCGCAGCATCTTTATGTATGAGCCGTATGGGTACTGTCCGGGAGCCCCGCATTCAAAGAGATTACATTATAAGCAAAAAAATGAAAAAGACAATTAGTAAACATCATACAAATAAAGGTTATGCAGCTGATTGTCTAGATCCTGCTAGGAATTAGTAGAGTGGTATCAGTTACTCATACTATTACGCTGGGCACTGATTAAAGCAGTGGTTCTCATAGTGGTCCTTACGAACCCCCAGCAGTCCCCGGGATCATTCAGATGGTCCGTGGAAAATTAAAATTGATATGGGGATTCTTGAACAACGTCAGAGGGCCCGCGCAAGGTTTAATAAAAAACTAAAAAATTGTGACACGTTTTTATCAATATGGAAGTTAAAATTCCGGTTTCTACGTCCTCTGTAAAATATAAATAAAGACCTAAAATACAAGTTATAACAGCCACCGAGGTGAGTCAGGCCAGAATAGATTCTAATTGCAAATTTTTGTAATTTGTAAAATTAAAATAGAATTTAATTTATATATGACATAATAATAATGCAAATATAGACGTTTTAGATTCGGTTGGATTTACATAGCCCGCAGGTAATCAAATCAATAAAGAAACGGGTATGAATATTAAATACTCATTGTTATTAGTTTAAAGATTTTAAAACAAAAATTAATACCTACAATTATTAAACAAAAATAAAGTCAAAGTTTACTGCAAAATACGTTTGGTATAAAACGGCAGCGTTAAAAAATTATTCTTGTTATAATTCGTAATGAAACTCTTATTTTTATAACTAATTTTAAAATATAAATTTTCTGAAACAATTTTAAAAAGTGTTATGCAAATAAATTTTTTAAGTTTCTATATCAATCTTTTTTTATTCTAGATATAATTTGTTGAGTACAATTAAATTTTATTGTGTATTAGTTTTAAAAATTAGTTGTAGAATGAAAACTTACTAAAAAAATTAAATTACTTATTTCAAGAGTTGAGATTAATAATAATAATATAAATATAAAAACAAAATACGAATTTTTCCTTATTATATGCAGTCGACTATCCGATTTTTAATGTTAGTATTGTAAGTATTTTCTGAAAAATTTGTTCAGATTACCGAACGCGTGCATGTCGAATTCTAGCTAAAATTCATTATGCTCAAAATAAAGTAAAAACTATGTTTTTATCGGAGCAAGCAACTAATAGTTTCAGCATTGGCAAAACAAAACAAAACTAATAAATAAAATCAATTGGTACACAATTATCAAGAAAATAATTTAAACAAAATTAGTTACAAAGAAAAATTAATGATTAAGTTGAAATTATTAAACTAACTTTGACCAAGCACAAAATAATAAAATACAAAAATTCTTAAATTGACTAAATACAATAATTAAAAAGTTACACTACGATATGGACACATGCAATAGACATAAATGACCAACCTTCTAATGCGGTTCCTGGTTCTTATTACCAAAATGTAACGACGATTTCAATTACGTCTTTGTCTCTAACAAACACCCTAAATATCAAAAAGCAAATTACAAAATTGTACCGTTTAAATGTTCAAATAGATAAAATTTTTTACCTCATTAAGGGCAACGCCAAGTCAAGATAAACAGTAGATTAAACATCAGTTTTAGTTGTACGGCAAGTGTAATTTTAAATCTACGAAGGCGTGCATTTCCAGTATCCACTATTTCAATAAACTAAATGAAAATTTTTGTAATTACCGGGGGAAGAGGTAATCCCGTATGGTTAATTTATGAAAACAAAAAAGGTGTATCCGCCACGCTAAGACACATCCTAGTACAGAACTGAAAAGTTAACCCAAAAATTGGAACAATTTCCTTAAAGTTTATTTCCATAAAATAATTAGAAACATAGCGGGAAAAGGACTAAAAGAGAGTTATTTTGAAAAACAACAAATTTGAATATTCAAGGTCCGGTGGTAACGCCTCTTCCGTTAGCACGCGATGTAACTAGCCATAACACAAACTGAAACTAACTAACCTCGCTAGGAATCAATAATAAAGTCTAAACTAATATATTTTAAATAAACGCTCAGTGTCAATACGACAAAATTAAGACGTAACAACTCGTCAAAATTTACATTATATCTGACATCGCTTTACGCTTGTGCTTCTTCTTCTGGAATTACATCTTCAGCATTCTTTCCAAAACCGGATTTTTGAAACAGTGGATAATTGTTTGTGGAGTTACAGGTTTCCATACCTTGTATATCAGTAAAATAGCTGACAAAATCGTTATCCTGACAGCCTGTTCCTAATTGAGGAAATTTAACAAAATCTTCACAACCTGCTTACGGTAGAACGTCTTAAAATTATGAACAAGTTTGTGGTCTAGTGGCTGTAGTTTTGAAATGGTGTGGTGGGTGAATGTTGTACATTGGATACAGTAGGGGCATTGTTGTAAACAGTGCAGTGGTCTAAAAATAGAATGATACTCTAGTGTTGATTTTTCATATCGGTAGTACCTATTCATTGAATAATTTTGTGGTCATCCGAGCTTATTTGTAGGCCCGATAAGTGATAGGTAATGACTGCATTCCTTTAAAACATCTGAAGTTTATAGCTTTTCTCATGACAAGAGGCTGCAACTTTTCAGAACCTTTCTTTACTACGTTTCTCACCTTGACACTTTTCATACTTGAAAGTTAAAGTTTTGCTAGGCAGACACTTGAAAAGAGGCTAGTTCTTTTAGTATTAAATATACCTCGAGCATCGTAGTGTTTTATGAAGATTTGAACTTTGCTGTGCCAATTTGAGCATACAGTTTCATCAACACTTCTACTTTGGATGCCCAGATTAGTTGCAAACTCTTTTGCTTTCTCTTTCAGCAAGTTTCCGCTAATAGAATATTTTTGTCTCTTACACTGTCTAAGCCAAATTACCAGACTTTTTTCGAGACGAGGAAATTTGCCCTTAGTCATTTGTTTCTTTGCTTTATTGTGCGGTGCAGCACAGATTTTTTCGTTTTTCTCAATATGGTTTAAAGAGTACTCAGATGAATATCGAATTCCTTGGCCACACCAGTTTTCTTGCCTCATCTTTCCATAGTTTAGATAACTTTCTTTTTCTCTAAAATCGACAAGCACTTGTACTTTTTAGTACTAATTTTGAAATAAAAGCAAACCTAACAATCTCACAGGAAAACGAATACTAATTAAACTATAATAAATTTCAAATTCCGTACATGACCGTTTGTGTGTACTGTAGGTATACAAGTTTCAAATGTTTATATTTCGATTTGTCGAGTGTTTGGGTGAAACAATTTCAAATTACCGCGATACTTAATTTATTCCAACATTTTACAGCAATTACGCAGGTATACTAAGATAAGAACGTCTTCCGGGTTTGGACCGTGTCAATGTTGTAACCGAAGTTGCCAACGTTTCGCCCACTTTCGTAAAGAGCTTCATCAGGGCGTGTGAGAAATTGAAGAACTCAAACAAGCAACCGAAATCTAACTAAACACTTCTCAAAAGTTAGGTAATCAACTTGTGAACCAAGCCAGATTCTAAACTCCATAGAAGTGACTTAAAAAGAAATAGTCTCTGTATATAAAGAAGAAGTATCGTCACGGCTGGTTAAGCTCAACTCTGATTGGATTACGGTTGAAAGAGGGCGTGTTTTCGATAAAGGATTAATGACCGGGAACCAAAGATTGAAGTTATTGGGGTGTTTGATGATTTCTATGCTCTCTCGAAATTTGCTGTTAAAAAAGAATAGAGATTTGGCAATCACCGAAACGTTATCAAAATCTATCTTGTGACCTGTAGTGAAATGATGTTCAGCAACCGCAGACTTAGAAATATGCCTTTTCCTTATACAACAATCATGTTCTGAAATGCGAGTAATGACGGAACGACCGGTCTCACCAATGTAGACTGAACCACATGAACAAGGAATTTGGTATACACCTTGAGATGAAAGTGTAGAAAATTTGTCCTTGGGAGAAGGAAGAATCTGAGAGATTTTGCCTGTCGAATTGAAAATAGGTTTGATACCATTCTTACGAAGAAGTTTCCTTATTTGATCAGTAACCTTGTGAATGTAGGGTAAAAAGGCCAATTTCGGATTGGATTCGGAAGTAGAAATGTCTTAGGTAATTGAGTACGTGGATGTAGACGACGATTAATAACTCTATGGATATCTCGTTTCATATAACCATTGTTTACGAAAGTTCTAGTAAGATGACAGAGTTCCGAGTCTAGATTCTCAGGTTGACAAATAGAAAAAGCACGATGAACCAAAGATTCAATAACAGAACGTTTTTGTGCAGGATGATGATGAGACGAAGCATGAAGGTATCTATCAGTATGGGTGGGTTTGCGATAAACAGAATGGCCCAGAAGTCCGTCGGGCTTACGAGTCACAAGAACGTCAAGAAATGGGAGAGAACTTTCGATTTCCATAGTGAATTTGATATCCAAGTGTTGATTGTTAAGATGATTAAGAAACTTAGACAATTCGAGATGACCATGAGTCCAAACAACAAACGTGTCGTCGACATACCTAAACCAAACTTTGGGTTTTAATATTGATAATTCCAAAGCAACCGTTTCAAAAGATTCCATAAAAATGTTAGCTACAACAGGTGATAGAAGAGAACCCATAGCAGCACCAAAAACCTGTTCGTAAAACTTATTATCAAATTGGAAGTAAGTAGAGGATAGACACTTATCAATAAAGGAACCAAACTCAAATTCTTGGCATGTTGAGACAGAATCTGTGATGATAATAAGCGAATCTTTAATAGGAAGTGGGATTACGAGTTAGAAGAAGAGTTTCCTCAGACACAATAGAATGGATTTTCGCAACATAATCAGTATGGTTCAAAACGACAGTAGCATTGCCTTTGTCGGCTGGAAGAACAATAATATTAGGGTTCTTACGAAGACTTTTTAGGGCTAACTCTTCCGACCTAAAAATGTTGGGTTTAAGAATTTTAGAAGATTCAAGGATTTTGCCAGTGTTAATACGAGTGGGATCTGAGATGTGGCGAGGAAGATGTCTTATAAAAGACTCGACAGCACATAAAATATCTTCTTTAGGAATACGTTTGGGAGCAACAGCGAAATTCAAACCCTTAGATAGCACCGATTCCTGTTCTGAAGTGAGGACCAAACTAGATAAATTAACAACCGTCTTTAAAGAGTTAGTAGTAGATAAAACTTTACGATCCTTGGATTCCAACATTTGAAACTTTTTGAGATGACCTTCAGTGGTTAGGCGTAGAGTGGTATCAGACTGCTGGTAAGTAATGTTGTTAAAGAGATTCCAATCATCTGGGAAAAGAGTATTGGCCAACTCAAGATGAAGGTTAAAGACTTGTTTCGAAATGGTGTCTAACTCTCGCTTAGTTTGCTTAATCCGTTCGCGTACCAACGCTAGACTAGTGTTTTCGATAGAGGACTAATGACCGGGATTAGTCCTTTATCGAAAACACGCCCTCTTTCAACCGTAATCCAATCAGAGTCGAGCTTAACCAACCGTGACGATACTTCTTCTTTATATACGGAGACTATTTCTTTTTTTTTCTTTTGCTTTTTCAAGTTTATTTTTCAGAGTTTAGAATCTGGCTTGGTTCACAAGTTGATTACCTAACCTTTGAGATGTGTTTAGTTAGATTTCGGTTGCTTGTTTGAGTTCTTCAATTTCTCACACGCCCTGATGAAACCCCTTTCAAAAGTGGGCGAAACGTTGGCAACTTGTTACAACATTGACACGGTCCAAACCCGAAAGACGTTCTTATCTTAGTATACACTCCGGCCGTGGAAGCCTTCGTTATTACAATTACGTTAAGTGGTTATAATTTTTAGTCATTATTATTTTTATATTTTAATCTGACAATTTTGACATCTTGAAAATTATGTTATCAACTGTTAAGAACTTCTTGATTATTTTATTGTTTAAAAATTAATTTAATTTCGTTTTGTAGGTGGTTATTTATATATATTGTATTAGTTTTTACTTTTGTAGTTTCGCTAAAGAAAACAAATAAAGAATTGATTTTTCATAATTTATTAAAGAGCTACATGCTATTAAAACGTTATTAAATAAAATTTAAAATCAGCATATTTTAAATACTTTTGCCAATACTAATAAAAATAAAGAAGAATTACAGTTATTTCAACTTCTCCGCGTTTTTAAAGAGATTACTTATTTGTTTACTGTAACGCACTAGGTACTCGAAATTCATTCATGTCTTTTTATCCGCATAAAATAAATATTGCTTTAGCTTAACATATTCAGACATTGAAAACCTGTTTACTTTGTCACTTAAAATTTGTTACTAAACCTTACGATTAGCGTCAAATGAGGAAGTACTTCACTGTTTATTTCCACAAATAAATCATGACAAAACTCTTCTGCAAATTAATAAGTAGGTAATTTGGCAAATAAAAAATAAGTAATTCTGTAACTGATTCTTGTTTACAGTAAAAGTATTTAAAAAAATCAATCATTACTATTATATTTATTATCTTTTTTTGAAACATTACATATCTAAACTAACGTTATTTTACTCACGTTGGAGTATTAATATTATTTATAAAATTAATAATATGGATTTTATTCAAACACTAGAAATGTTTAAAAAATATCTAACATTGAAATTAACTTTAGTATTTTATACAATGACTGATAGATTAAAGAAAAAAAATAGAAAAATTTATTCAAGCAGTATTGCTAATTTGGTAGTACTGAATATTTCTAAACAAACAAAAATAAATATAATATAAAACTCAAGATTTTTAACAAAGTACAAATGCAAAAAAGCAGTATTTAATCATTAATATATTAAAAGAGTAAAATGTAAAAATATTTGATAACAAAGCTATTATAGCATTAAGTGTGTTTTCAACGTTAACAGATTTAAAGACGACTGTTCCTTTGTAAGGTTTTAATAATTAGAATATATATCTTTTATGGATTAAACTTTTTATGTGCAATTTGAAAATTTAACTGTTAATACATATTTTAATCACAGCTTGTTTATTAATTAAAAATAAAATAAGAAATTAAATGCATAAACTGATCAACATTCTCACAGATTTAAATTTTATTTTAATTTTATGCTTTCTCACAAAATTATCACTAAAGTTTAAACTGATAATCTTTTAGAGTTAAGTACAAATAAATTTTAACAAATTTTGGTTTATATTTTTTCTGCTTCCAGTGCTTGTTTTGAGTGTTCGAGTATTTTTTGACACAAATTTATATTGCGTGAGAATATTCGAAAGTTACTGTTTAACACCGATTTCGAACAGTAATTTGGGAAGTCATACTAAGCATACTGCTTACTAGTTTGCCTTGCAATTGAATAGTCACAGTCAATAGTTTACTTTCCGAAGCTTATCTAAACATGCAACATTTTAAAATTTTTCTCTAGTTTATTTTTCAGTCACGTCTAACATACAAGTCACTGTGAATCACACTCTAAAGAAACAATTCAAAAAAATTTTATTTTGTTAATGTTTTGCATAACCATTTACCTGTTCACTGATATTAAAAAGCACAATGAAACTATATATTATTTGGCTAATATCATAGAATAAACATTAGAAATATAAAGTACCCCATTGCTTTACTTGTTTTTTTCTGAACTCCGTAGACCGTAAAAATATTGTATTTTGGGTCGTGTTAAAGCATCTTAGTAGAGAGTAGTTTTTATTATGCATTTTTTGTAACTAGAACTGGTAAAGTTATTTTTTTTTCTCTAAATATAATATTTGTAAAAAAAGAGAATATAGAGCTATTCAATTTTTATGGTAGAAGCTTTTCTTAATTAAGTGTTATAATATCAGGTTGAACGTTACAGTATGCTTTTAACTTGTGTAAATACAATTACAATTGATTACTCAAATTCATTTAGAACTATACATAACGTTCAATAAACAAGTGTAGGTATAATAAATAATAATTAAAAGTCTATAAACAAGAAATGTAATTAATTACCAAGTCCTCTAATAATCCAGGTTCAAAATACGAGTATGTTGTCGATAATAGCACTGACTTACAAATATTATTAAAGATAATGAACTTCACGGTAATGAGCAACTCATAAATGTGTACTACGCACTAGAGGTTGTTAGTATAGTTTTGAAATGAATTGGTTTGTTACGTTACTGTGCAGTGTACTGTAAAGTGTTGCTAACAAGATTGTAATAGTTTTATTTAATTGTGCTAAGATTTTAATGTTACCAGTATTACGAATTAATTATGTATTAATTATTATGTATTAATTAATTATTATGTATTAATTAATTATTATTATAAATTAATTATTTTTAGTTGTTTATTGCTTTATGTATAAAATTTAAGTAAATAATCATACATACAATGACAACGTTATGTAAATTTTTATAGTATGTTACAAAACTTGTCAACGTTTTTATTTTGCATTGCTGTTTGATTGAAAAGTCTAGTTGTGTAGTTTCTTGTGCATAACAAACTATATTTAGATATATTATTTCTTAGAACATAATAAAATTTTTCTGCGAGAGTACTTTGGTAAAACTAGTAACGTAAATTTTCAAATTGTAAATACAATGAAACCTGTTATAATTTGGCAGTACTAAGTTAATTTTCCGCTTTATGCAAGATTCCGTTTTGTTCTTAATTAAATTATGAAACAATTTCCTTAAATACAAAAACTTTAAAATAAAAAGCTAAAACTTAAAAACATTTATTTAATAAATACATTGTATAATATAATATGTATTTTTAAATGTGTTTAAAAAATTAGTAGTTATTGTTTGTTGAGATTTTTTTATTTTATAGATTCTAGGATTCGTTTTTTCTAACTCGGTTCTTGCATTAAATTTTTTTTTAAAACAGTCGTTCTTACCTTCTAAACCAGACCAGAAAATTAAATGTGTTTTAAGTGATTTATAGAATCCCCAAAACTATTAACATTTGGTTCATCTTTTTTTCAGTATCAAAATGTTTTTGAGTTTTTACTGTTTTTGCAATAACGAAAGGATTATTTGTAAAAACAAAAACAAATTTCAAGAAAACCTGCTTTTTTTTGATAAAAGATTTGTTATTAAAACATCATACCGAACGTACTTACCGCGTGGTTATTATATTGTCAATACCTCATTAGTTGTCTTTGTTTACTTCATTTTATTATACAGATTAACTACAAGGAAAAGAAAGGGCTGTTTTGAATTTAGTTTTATTTTATCCTTCCTTGTTATTAATTGTGCTTTAAAAGCTTTCGATGTTTCGATAAGTTCTCAGCTTAATTTTGGATACGATGATAGTTTTATTACGTTTTAACCTAATGGTTGAATTAACGGACTTACGGTATACAAAAATTGACTCGATTTCGCTTCGCATTTGTTCCTCTGGAGGATGACTTGATGTGTTACCTAACAGTAACCACGCTGTCATTGGAAGTTACTGTTTTTAGAAATTTTTTGATTTACGAATTGGATATCGTTAAATTACATATCTAAGTTAATAACATTTGTCATATATTTATTATCGTACCTGACGAAGAAAGCGTTTAAGTGAAATCATTCAGGAATATATTTCTCATTTCTACTCACTTGCTTTTATCAGCGCTCTAAATGCATTCTCTCATTTTTTTAAACGGTGGTGTTAATTTTGACTGTACTGATAATTTTGACCAGATATAGATAGCAGTTGAATTTCGCGTCTTATTTTGTTTTTGTTACGAAATTTTCTGTTTTCGTTATTTTTTTATTAGATAGTTTACTTTAATTATTTTTCCGTTAATTATGAAATGGTTTTTTCGTTGTTTTAAAAACCATTTATACAAGGAGAAACCGTATTTAAGTTAGTTTTTTTATTTAAAGGGATTATTATTATATTGGAAACTGCTGTTTTGTTATTCCATAAGCAACTGTTTCTTAAAATATAAACCACTTGCAATAATTTCGAAAGAAGTTGTAAAAACACTGATTCAAATTGGATTAAAGCCTTGAATTTTAGTATGCGACTAGGGATAAAACAATAGAGCAGCTTTAGCGCATTTAGGGTCAGGGATATTGATATAGATTTAGACACTGCGTATTTTATCAAAAGAATTCATGATGTTTTTGATTGCTTGAATAGTTCACCGTTAACTGACCGAAATCTTTATAAACGTAAACTTTCGATATACAAAAATTTCGTTGAAATATTTTGACACTGTAATTTTTTCTTTAATCGATAACAAAAAATGTATATTACGTAGAAAGATTTCAATCGACTATAAATGCGATTTTAATGTTATGGAAAGATTTTCAAAAAAAGGAAATCTGTATTTATTGACGTCTATTAAATACATTAAAAAATTCGTTTTCAATGATACGTGCCAGAGGACGTTGTATTTCTCAACCATCTGTTCGCGAATTCAGGATATCGTTACAGCACAACAGGCACATTCGTTTACAAGTAACAATTCAACAAACAAACTGTGAAATAGATAGTGACGAGTTGTTACCTACCCTAAATAAAACAATAAATACTAAACCTAAACCATAGCTCATATTACGGGTTATTTCTGTTACTATTTATATAAAAAAATTAAGTGATATAAATGTGGTTGAAACATTAATTGTAAACAAAGATTGCAGTAATTCAAAGGAAATACAGTTTTTATACAGATCAAACTTCAGAATGTTCATAGATTCTGTACAATCTATTAATATTGTTTTAAGAAGAGTTTTATAAGTTACAAACAGATAATGGCTTAGTAGCAAAAATTATACAAATTAATAATTCTGGTGAACAGAAAATCCGTGGTTAACTGAATACAATTTACATAAAACAATAATTATTAACCAACTGATAAAAATGAAACTTTATAGAACATTAAAATGGTCAGTTGGTAATACCAACACTAGCTCGTCAGAATTTTATTAATGTAGAGGATGTTATTTTTTTGCATGTATACAGAGTGTCCCAAACTTGCGTGCTCGGACGATATCCATAACGGTAAATTTGAGAGAAAAGTGTTTGTGGAAGAAATTGTGCGTATTCAAATGGAGCATAATTTGGTGAGTCACAAAGTAGCAACAACATAAACTTATTTTTATTTAATGGAATGACCTAATTTTTTTAAAATTTTTAAAGGAAATTAAATAAAGATGAAAGAATTATTTTTGAATGGTGTACTAGAGTTGAGATAAAACATAATTTATATTTCAGTCGGTTGTGATAAGCGACAAATTGCGATAGTTCGTAAAATTTTCACATAAGCACGTAATATCACAAAAACTGTAAGATTTAAGTATAGGAGATGGTGTATAAAAATGAAAGATACACGTGTAAGCTGTCTAAATCAATAATAAAATCTATAGGTTTGAAAAAAAAATGGTTTTTCAAAACTAAACACCCTGTATAACCGTTCAATTTTTAAGAAATCAATTTTATGGAATTCGAAGCCTTTCCATGTCAAAAATGTTTGCATCACATACGATAGTTGTCTGATGTTTGATTTGGCAAACATTGCAACCGGACGTACTTACCGCGCGGTATTATGTAGTCAATACTTCATCAGTTGTCTTTGTTTACTTCATTTTGTTATTGTACAGATAACTAGAAGGGAAAGAAAGGGCTGTTTTGAAATTAATTTTATTTCAGCTTTCCTTGTAATTAATTGTACTTTAAATGTTTGGATAAGTTCTCAGCTTAATTTTGGATTTTGGTTTTTGCTTGGTTTTTATATTTACGGCTTACGAATAATTGCTTTTTTTGCGATTTTGAATTGCTTATATAATTTTAACTTTCTGTTACTGTAAGTAAGATTAATTATAAACAAAGATTGCAGTAATTCAAAGGAAATAAAGTTTTTATTTTTATATATATATATAAAACCACTTTAATTTATTTTTGTGGCAACGTTTTGTGCTAAAAGCGAGCACTTCATCAGGCTAACGGTAATTTATTAAACTCGTAAGTCAACAACATAGTATCAACAGAATCAATTAACAGATAATTTTTAACACATAAAACTTACAGAATAAAATCAAGTGGATCAATCCATCGACCAAGGACATAAGCAACTTTACGAGATTGTGTTTACTAAATAATAAATAAAACATTAAAGATAAAATGGTCAATAATTAAAATGTTTTAAAGAACGCAGGACATAAACGTTCAATAAACAATTGACAAATATTGTTTAATCAAAAATTTATGAATGTCAAAGGAAAGATAAGAATAAAAAGATGACACAGAACTGAAAAACAATAAATCCAACCTATATAGTTACCTCACAATTTTGGATATTAAATTATTATAAACGCTGCTTAAATTGTTGGTATCGTTGTTAAAATTAATATTATTATTATATATATTGATGTATAGCATTTCGGAAACTAAACGCTTTTTCAAGTTGATTTCCACATCTAAAATTGTGGGATTGATAAAATTGAAATTGTATATATGATGTACATACAGCCAAAGCTGTATCGTCTTTTTTTGTGCTACAATCATATTTATGATTGGCCATCCGATTTTTCAGCTTTTGTTTAGTTTGACCAATATAACACGCATTGCATCCAGTACAGTCAAGCTTATACACTACGTCGTGTTTATCTATAAACTAAGGTAGAACTAACACTATATTTCGATATTATTTCAATAAACAATATTAAGGTAAACAAAGTACTCTGTTATATATCTAACACTTACTGTCTTTACAAATATCTACTCTTTTTTAGACAAAATTTTGATTAACAGTTGTTACAAAACCCCATTATTGATTCATGTTTTTTTAAATATCGGTGTGGTTTTTTTGTGTTCAATTTTTATATAAATCGCAAGTGCCCAATACTCTTTGTTCATGCATTGTATATCAATACATACTTGTGAGATTGAAATAAAGTAAAATGCAAGTTTATCGATACAGCTTGGTCTTTATATTTACTTCTTATTATAATAACGATTCGGCTAGATCAATACATCGCTATTAATAACGAGAATGATATAGCATCAGACTGAATGTTCATTAAAATTTTTTTTTCATTTTATAACATGGCAATGTAACATCAGTGTGCAATGCGCCACTTCTAATCTGCGCTTTAAACTTAACTACTATAGTTGAAGTGTAAAAATTCCCATTCTTATTACATGAGTTGACTATGTTTAAAAATATTTTTTTCAACGTTTACAGTGTATCTGTGGTTTAAATAAAAACACGCACCAATGTTTTATATACGTTTATTGATTATTAAACTGAAGTCGGTTTGTTTCTATCTCATAAACAAATTTGCAGAATTCAGTAATCAAAGTTATCTAATTTTATACGCAGATGATTATACTATCGTTTGTGCCACGTGCCTAACTTTTCATGTCCTTTTGTTGGTTACCTATATTAAATGTGTGTTACAAGTACAACAACGTCTGCAAGTTTAAACTTGTTTGAGCGTCGACTGACTTGTTTGTATAGTCCACTCACAGAGTCTACGTTAATGGTGCAGTTACAGTACTTATGCTAACACCGTCGCGTCCTGAGTTGTTAAGTTTTCTTCAATATGGCAACCAGAAAGTGTATAAGAATCCATATGGATTTTTTTATATATGTGGTTGTTTTGTTTATGTTAAGCAGATACGACATATTATAAATTTTGTAAAAAAATCGTATCATGCTTACTTTAGACGATCGGGATACATCGTGGGCACTACATAACCATACATATGTTGAACATCTTATATAATTGAGTAATGAAAAAATTGCGTGCTTGCCATTTGCTATGGTGTGGCGAGAGCCATAAAGCTATGCTGTACGTTAGTTTTTTGGGTCTACGACGTTTAGACGCGAGCGGTTGAACCAGACCGTTTGGACGCGACCGTTTAAACGCAATACCTTTGAACGCAGGCACTTATGAACGCAAGACGTTTAGACAAAATAAAGTTGCTTCTGACAAACTCAACACTTACTTTTCTTACTTTAAATAAGAAAATAAAAATGTGTTTTGCGTTCAAAAGTCTTTGTGTTCAAACTTCTCTGCGTTTAAACGTTTCTACGTCCAAACGTATCGCGTTCAAACGTCCTTGCGTTCAAAGGTATTGCGTTCAAACAATCGCATTCAAACGGGCTATTCCGTTCGTTCCGTACTTTTCTTCTGACAATTTTGGACAAGTGAGCGAAGAATAAGGAGAGAGGACATAAAAGAACAGAAACAGAGGTAGCAAGGTGGAATACAAACATGATGGCCGACTACTTTTTGTGTTTGAATCTTATTAACTTTATTTATTAAGTAAAATAAAATTATATACGTTCGTAAAAATCAATATTTTTTGTTTGTTAATTTATGCTATATCTGGATGTAACACGAAAAAATCTAAATTATATTTGAAATCACAACTACACGTTTAGTCAATATCACCTATTCAAATTCTAGCGAAAAAACTTCAACTTTTAAACTAATGTAGTCAATACTTAAATTAAAAAAAATATTTAAAACATTTTGTTATGATTAATTAAAGGTGTCTGCTCAAAAATTGAAACTAATCATCATTGTCTAATATGTACCTACGTTTAAAAACATACAAATTTAAATGCAAAAAATACATTTTATTAAAAAATATAATGGCTAAGAAATGGATGTATATTTAATCTCTTATTTAAAGCGTCTCAAACAATAATTGAAGGCAAAACTGTTCTTCTTACAAGTTTTATGAAAGTATATCCTCTCTGTCGTCGTTTTTTCTACTTTAGGTAGTTCTAATAACTGCTGAATATCAAAATTTACTATTACTTTTATCTTCGTTTTCTAACAATTAAATTGCGGCAAGGCCGCTTATTGTAAAACCTAATTTACTCATTAATTGTAAAAGCATTGAAACAGTTATCTAAATCCGGATTTTTGTGAATCGTTAATCTAACCTGCTTCCAAAAAAGCTATTGTTTTAAGAAACCATTTAATTTATCTAGTCCAGGTAACTTAATCGATTTTTGAGCGTTTTATATATTTCGATAAATAATCATTTTACAGCCTTAAACAATAATATAAAAAAAGTCTTCAGATCTTTCGATTCGACTATTTTTATTTAGAGATATAAGTATTACTTCTTTTCGAATAAATAAGTTTTGAATACAATAAAAACATTGTACAGAGAAATATTAAACTAATAATGCTAATTATCTCATGTTTTGTTGATTACGCAGTGTTTAAATATCTTTAATTTATTGTTTTGATTCTAGGTGCTTAGCTTGGCTGCTGTGTTCGGGCCAGTTTACTCTTACGAGCATTTTAATCACACTCTTTCTGTATCTCGTTCAAAGCGTAGTCCCAACAAACATCATCGGCATCATCAAATGCACGAGTTTTGGTGAGCTTTTAATTAGAAAATAATGAAATTTATGTATACATTTATAAATAGTAACATTGATTTTTTTAAAAGGTATGACCCATTTTACCAGCATGAGATTCCATTGCCAAATGCTGGAAAATTGCTAAGTCCGCGTGAAAATCAAGAGTTACTAAGGAACGAAACTCAACATCGAACAGCGGTTGATTGTTGTCCGTCAGTATTAGAAATGGTAGAACCAGAAGGTGGTAAAAATCAAGATGATCAGTATGTAGAACTTTATCGCGATGGAGAAAATCGTCAACGTTTTTATGAACTTTCTTGTCACAAAGACATAGAAGGGAAACCATGTAGATTTATGGACAAAAAATTGCACATACAATCAAAGTGTGTTCAAAAGTATAGTTACACTTACGCGTTAGTGAAAGACCCTGGAAGGCACCATCATCAAAGGCCAAACTATTTTCCAGCATTTCCGTCAACGGGTGGTGCTACTTTTACTTTAGATTATATTAGAGTACGCAGTGGATGTAGTTGTGTAGTGTCTCCTAACGCAAAGAAAAAACGCGACAGAAAACTAAAAAGAAGAGGTGGCAAAGATGACAGTGATCAATGAACTGCTTAATTAATTATTTTATTATACCAAAGGAGCGCATATCGTAGACGTGGTAGTCTGATATTTGTGTGACTGCTTGCATTTAAATGCATTTTAAATTATTTATTTCCTTAGTGTGTATTTCTGACGTACACTCTTGTTCTGTTATATGTTACCACATATTGATTTTATAATAATTTATATTATTTTTATACAGAGTTTTTAACAAAATGTTTAATATGAATTACGATATCCTTGTATTGGATGTAAATATTTTGTAAATCGACAGTCGATTCTGTATATTATTGTTAGCGTTATTTTCTTACTTAATGTAAACTTTAGCTATATTTTGTCTATATTCCTATAAATTTTCAATCAAGTATTATTCGCTCTAAAATTAGTTGGCTTTTGTGTAATGTAATTTTACATGTGCTAATGATAACAATAACTTTATTGTCACAATACTACTACTTATTGTTACCATAAGTGTTTCAATAATTAGTACATATATTTGCATTAATAAATGTAATGTTAAACAAAAAAGGCTGAACGTAAACACGGTATTTAAATTTTATATTTAAATAAAGTTACTTTGAACGATAGGTAACTAAGTTTTACAAACTAAACGCAAAAATGTAAATATACAAACATATTAGGTGAATTACGTATTAGTTAATAAACTAACGTTTCAATGTATTGTAATTTATTTATTATTTGTTTTATTTTTTAAACTGTATAGTTATTTTAACGGATTGATTAACATTTCTATCATATATTTTTATCGTCTTCAAAGTTGGTAAGTATTATCCGTTTTTTAACTTCTTTTGTTTGCCACAAACACGAAAGAGTGCTGAAACTATCTACTCATTGTACCAACCATGCAAGTTAATATCACCTAAAATTCACAAAATGTGATAACTACTAAGAGATCTGATGGTAAAACAATGAACATTTAGAGAAAGCTGTACAACATCAAATAAAAATGTTAAGTATAACAAAGCAGAAATCGTTTTACAATGTTTTACAAAACTAAACTACTTTGAAAGATTTTCAAAATAGTGCTAAAATTCTTAAAAAAATTATCTTCAACTAAGTATAATGCCATTTTTGTTTTTTTAGGGGTTTAAAGTATTATCTAAAAAAATTGTAATTTAAAAAAGTACTTTGCTACAGACAAATTCACAACGCTTAGAAAAATAAATTGTTATTCAAAAAATTATATTTTGTCAAATAACGTCAGGAAATTGAAAATAAAACCAGAAACACACAAATGTACATAAACACAATACTTCTCGGAACGCATAAAACTGATATCGTTACTGGAAAGACGTAACAATCAACGTTCATGTTTTTATTATTCAGTAGAAATACATAAATATGAGATTAGTTGTAATTTTTTATTTTCTACAACTTTTGTAGATATAAAAAAATATATGAATATAGAACTAGTTGTAATTTTTTATTTTGTCTAATAGTTTCTAAATTCCCTATTTCTTAAATATATTCTACAGTTGGTATATCTAAAAAAAGCATAAAATACAATATTTTCATTCACGGAATTGGCAATAGAACTTAGTGGACTGGAAACTTTGCTGGAAATATCTAAAAGATTCATTTTTGAATTAAGAAGCAGTTTACCCTTGTCTGCCAAATTTGAAAAATACAAAATGAAATAATGCAATGCCTTCTGTAGAAAATTGTTTTTATGCGTGTTAATTTTTTCCAAACAAAGTAATTAGATCAGTAAAAAATTTTTTTCTTTGATTGCTCAAGGATTTAAAAAATACTGTATAAAACGGTAAACTACCCTGTATTTAAATCTGTTTTTATGCTAGTTGAATTGTTTCGATTAAAATAACTAGAACGGATTATAGGCGATTCAAACTAAACGATACGCTAACTCGCGGCGACAATTTGAACTACCGTTGCAATGATAACTTAATACGCTTACTTAATTTGTTGCTGTTTTATTTTGAATTTCTGCTGTGTTCTTAAGTATATTTCGGAAAAAAATGCACATAATTAACAATTATGGAACTGAGAAACTTGTTGAACAACATGCAGCCCGGGTGGTGGAGTTATAACTTGGAAAATCTGTTAGAAAAAATATGAAACTTTGTTTGCAACATTTTTAAATATAACATTATTTTTATCAAACAAGTATATATTTAGTTGTTATTATAATTCTACATTAGCGCCAATGATAAAATTACATACATTTAGACAAACTGCCCGGCGCGGCAGTTAAAAAATAAGGGCTTGGGCACCACATTTGCTTTCCATACAATATCTCACAGTTAGAACTACAACTGAAATAGCAAGCAAAACACTTCGAAGTAAACGTGCTGACCATCACTTTATTACAAAAAAAAATAGATAAAGCCGGTGCCTGATAAAGTTTGCGATGACAAAACAATGTACCTACATGTAAAGTGAAATTGATGTTTTTTTGTGACTAATTGTACTATTAAGAGCCCAATCCAACTATGCTGTCTGTAAATTGAGTTGTAAGTAATTATTGTGTTGTTTTATAGCACTAAACTAAACCACAAATCTATTAAACCACAATAAAACGACTAGTGAATGCAATTTCTAACCTGTATACAAACTAATTTAGAATCACAAATAATATTAGTAAATCTTATGTAATGCCGAAAAAACTTATCAAACTATAAAAAAAGGTTATAAAGTACATAAATTAAGCTTTGCTTTTCAGAAAAAGCTTGTAACAACACAAAAAAAAGTAGTATAAATAGTATGGAAATAAAGGCAATTATGACGTTTATCATTGCAACGTTAGTTCGTTCTTTGCCGCTAGAGGCGCTTGAATCTTAAATTGAATCGCCTATACCTTTAAAACTTTAGAAACCGCAAAACGTTCTTTTTTTCATTTTTCATTTTTGATTGCTCAGCGATTTTGAAAACACAGTATGAAATCCAAAATGAATATTTTGCGATTTCTTCATTTTTTTGCTGCTCTAAATACTTTGTTTGAAAAAAATTCAACACGCATAAAAACGATCTTCTACAGAAAGCAGTGCATTTTGTATTTTCAAATTCGGCAGACAACGTTAATCGGTTCTTAATTTTACAATGAAGTTTTTAGATACTTCTAACTTCTTTCAGGGTGTACTTTTATTGCTGAACTAGATTGCTGGTGTCTCGCCAGTCAGATATCCTACGGTTAGATAAATAGATCTTGCATTAGGATTTTATCAAATAAAATTACATCCTGACTGTCAATTAATAACCACCTTCATATAACACGATTCGATAAGTTTTTCTTTAAGAGGGATTACCATTTGGAATTACATGTGCCTCAGAATAGTTTGCTAGCCAAATTTCACAACTTTTATCTTGAATAGAGAATATTATATTCCATATTAATGATATTTAAATTCACGCTCCTGATGTGGAAAGTCACAGCCGAGTTTTAACTCAAGTTCTAAAAATTCTCGAACAAGAACGTATCACTAGAAACAAAAATAAAGGTGAATTTGGAGTACAAACAATTACGTTTTTGGGTAATGTTTTGTCTTCTAAAGGTATTTTGATCAACCCCAAAAGAATCAAGGCAATCCTCAAACTTTCAGAACCTTCTAATAAGACCGAATTACTTCAATTTTTAGGAATGGTAAATTAGGCTAGTCGATTTATAAAAAATAGATCTACTATTTTAGAACCTTTGAATAGACTATTAAAAGAGAATGTTTCCTTCATGTGGAATTGTCCATAATCTAAAGCTTTTGAGGAAATAAAGTCATTATTCGCCCAATCTCTTATTTTAGCATGTTATAATCCTAATAAACAAAATATTATCAGTGCAGATTTTTCATTCTATGGGTTAGGCGGATGTCTTTAAATGGTAAATCATTTAGGTGAACGAGAAATATATTCATATGCGTCAAGATCTCTACAAGAATCAGATCAACGTTTTTTCTCAAATTGGAAAGGAAGCGTTAGCACTTACCTGGTCAACCGAACGATTCATAGACTATATAATCAGCACTGAGTTCTATTTAGAAACTGATTATAAACCCTTGCTTCAATAAGTGTTGCAAACTAAACCACTTGATGAATTATCATCTCGTCTAATGAGATTTAGAAATTGATTGATGCGTTATACGTATCACATAATATTTTGTACTGGGAAAAAACTTGTTGTTGCTGATTCCTTTCTTGTCTAAAAATTTATTACCCAATAAGGGACAATAAGAACTTATATGATGAAACAAAACAATTCGTAAATAATTTGATTAAATCGTATCCGATCAAAGATGAGTTTTTATAAGCCATCATTACAGAGCAAAACAAAGATACTATCTGTTGTAAGATAAAACAATTTGTAATAGATGGATGGCTTGACAAATCTAAAACACCCCCAGAATTATTAATTTCAAAATGACTTCACGGTAATAGAATTAATTTTGGTTAAGGAAGCACGTATTATGATTCCTTCAACGTTACAATTATCTTGTCTAAATTATCTTCACACGGGTCACTTAGGCATTATTAGGTGCAGAGATTGTGCTAAACAAAGAGTTTGGTGGTTAAGATTTAACGACTCAATTAGAAAACTTAATAAGAAATTCTCTAAATTGCTTAGAAAAAAAACAACTACAAAGAATCTCATGTCATTGAGGATTTAGCAGTGAGACCATGGCAAAAACTATAGGTCTAAATCTATTAAAATTTAAGCAATGGAATTTAATTATTGTAGATTACTATTCGCGTTTTTTCGAAATATACCATTTATCAAATTTAACGGAAAATAGTGTTATTGAAAAATATAAAGATGCGTTTAGTTTGGTTTTCCTAATGTTATTCGTACAGATAGGTTACTAGTTTACCATACTACAGTCAGTCAAATGGCGCTGCAGAAGCGGCCGTTAAGACTGCAAAATTCAGAGAGGTGAAAAGATATAGAGACTCAACGAAGCGTTTTAATTTGAAGCCAACAACTACAGGTGGGCAAAGGAAAATCAAAACAAACCATGCAAATTTAGATCTTAAGGTCCGCTTCGTGATTGGACAGATTGTAAAAGGCGCGAATCACAGAAATATTTTAGTGTGTAAATTATTTAAATTTGGAGAGATTGGGTTTGTTAATTACTTGTTAAAACGTAATTGATTTTAAAAAATACGATTAAGGTGCAGTACGTTCATTTGATGTAGACATATTTTGATTTCTGTAAATATAGTTAGGTTATAGCACAGTATAATGCTTTATTATATTATCTATTATTATTAATTTATTATATTTATTTATTATTATTAAAACTTTAATAAGATTATACTGAAAAAGGTTATGAAACCAGTAAACAATAACAAATATTAAAAACGATAGCTACTGCGCTATAGTTACCACGAGTCGATCATGCTCCGTAAAATTTTACAGAAAAATATTCCTGAGAGTGAACCTACTGTAAGAACATTATACTGTGGTTATAGATTGTGAACTAAACATTGTCAATATGTAAACAAACCAGTGGCGTGCTGTTTTTATCATTGTATAAATACAATTATACACATTTATCTGTTGGATAAACGTTCCTTTTTATATTCTTCGTCACTGCTCAAAGTTCCGTTTAACATGTGGTGTGGTGAACGGTGAGCACGTCTCCTGCACATCTTGGATTCAAACGACTTGCCTATGTTTGAGCAACATATTCAGACTATATATTTCGACGTCGTTGGCAAAAGCCTTAATAAAAAAGAATGATTCAGATTTGTATTTAGCATTACAGCCCAACAAACACAAGGATGTCCCAAGGATGTCCCGCGGACATGATGTTGCGGATCACTGAATGTCCGAAAGTCATCCCATTTTGGTTCTCTGTACGTCCTAGGGACATTCATGGGACGTTCTTTTGTCACAAGTGTGTGCATCCCTAGGATGTCCTTATAGGACATACTTGCGTATTCGCAACGGGACGTCCCTTTTAGATGGCTGTAGGATATGTACTATATATGTATATTATATTTTTATCAAGAAAAGTACCATTTCCAGTTAAAGTACATCTACTTTGTTGTTTTTTAATTGTTTTTTTTATTCAGGAAAGAGACTTAACGTACTCCTCTGCGACTTGACGTAATGAATAAAAATAACTTTATCAAATAAAATGCAAATTATTATTACATAAAACTATATTTTTAAATAATAATCCAAATTATATTCAATAAAAATAAATTTAGATTATTTCATTTTTTTATCTTCTCGATCCCGGCGTTCTTTGGCCCTCCTTAGCAAGTTGTTTATACTTTCTTCCTGATTTTTTTAAGTGGCGCCTGAAACAATGCAACTACATAAGAGATGGTAATCGTCATATAGAGTCGATAAAAAAGTTAATACAAAAAACTTATTTTGGTATTTCTATGTAATCAGAATTTACATTTTTCTAAATTAAAGAATTGATAAAGTGATGCTTCTTTTGTAGAATTATTGATTGATCTTTTTGACGATTCTATTATTGATTAAATCATAAGAGATGATCGATTATAACCAGTTAAAAATTGTTTAAATCGTTTTTTAAAAAAAAATTTGTAAACGCGTCAGTTTTGCAAATTCATTAAGAATTTTTATACGTTTCGCATTTACATTTCATCAGAGGAATGTGGTAAAAACAAAATTATTTCTAGACGTATTTTTAACCACCTAACTAATTATTGTAGAAATAGTAATACAATACGAGAAATACGCACAGTAATCATAACCATGAATACCAAGAACGCGATAACGTTATAGTTTCTTAGTTAGATTAGCGATTTTGTGTCTTATCGGTCATGTTGACATTTTTGGATGATTTATTGTGAATCGCGACAATAAAAGTCGTGAGATAACGTCACACTTTTAAACCTTGAATACAAAGAAAACATTTTTTAAATAATTTTTTGAGTAAAAAAATTTTTTTTTACATAAAATAAATATTTTCAATTCACCGCATAGGTATGCGCGCGAGATGGGGTTTTGAATCACCATTATTAATAATTGTGATCTTTTAATTTCAATAAACTTTTCTTAATTTTTAGTAATTCAAAATAATAATTATAAATGATGATTTTTAAACATTATAAATAAATACAAGGTACCAAAAACTTACCAAATAAATTTGTTTATGCACTAAAACACCCAAAAAACGTTAGATAACAAAAAGTACAGATAAACAAGGTATTCAGAACACCAACAAAAACAGATACAGAGTGCAAACGGTGCAAGCAGAGTGTACCACTTTGATATACCAAAGGAGCGTACGGGTGTTGAGTAGGCACCAGAGAACAAGAAGGAAAGTGGGCACGCGCACTAAGTTTGCATTTGTTTTTTCCCGCATAGGACATCCCATCGTACGTTCTTCATTGACATCGTGAGGACGTCCTATTAACGACATCCTATACAGGTCCGTTTTAAAGCCCGGGATGTAAAGACATCATTTGGACATAAAACGAACGTCCCTGGGACGTCGTGTGTTTACTGGGAAGCCTATAGATCAACACCTCTAAAACATGGATTTGTTGCGGCCGAACTTTTATTTAATAGAAAAATTAAAACAAATTTACCTATATTACTATCAAAATTGGAAACAGTTGTTGACCCTTCAAAATTTATTAAACAGAAAAGAAAGGTAGTTTTATTATTACAATAAAAGACACATCATAATAAATAAACTTTCAGATTTAAAAACTTCATACATAGTTTGGATTAAAGATCTAAGTTTGTATGGAAAAGTAGTAAATATTTGTCCAGAACCTAGATTTTATGACATAGAGGTAGGAAATCAAATTTGTCGCCGAAATCGTTAGTTTTTAATTCCAGCACCATACCGCATAGCTTGACCATAGCAGAAACATGCTTTCCGATCCTACAAACCTAACATCAAGTTTATTACCTTAAATACAACAACCAGAACCGGTTCAACTACAGACAAACAATAATTACATAGATACTAAAAATATAAATTCAAATACTGACTTAACAGATGAATTCGAGACGAGTGAAAATCATTTTCCTTTAACTTCAAGTGAACAATATAATAGACCAATAAGAAACAAGAAACGTCCAATTTGGATGAATGATTACTTAGTTTAAAAATTAAGAATTTTTTAACTACGTTATAAAAATGAATTATATTTTCGTTAAAAAAATGTATCTTAAATTGTATTTTTAAAAATTGTACATTTAAATAAAATAAGGGAGATGTTGTGGTAGCGCTGCAAGAAAATGCGGTAAACCGGGAGACTTGCGTACTACATAGAACTTATTCATAAGGTTAACACGAAGTCGCATGATTCATGCATATAAAATATAATATAAATACTAAGCGTATTTAAATTAACGCTCGAGTTACATACTAAAACACAAGTGATAAACGCGACAGAAACTTTTCAATATATTTCTAAATAACAAGACCAAAAAGTATTTATATTTGAACGCACAAACTAGAAAACACGTGCCTCAAGTTTGAAGTACCAGGGAAGTACCTACGCGTTTATTATTTGGCTTTTGTTTCAGATAAATGTTCTAGTAGATAGTTTAGGGATTTTATAAATGTTATATTTTCAAAAATCAATCGCGTGGTTTTTAAAACATCTTGTTTTGAAATTTTTGATTGGTCGTCATTTTGTTATTTGATAAAATAGAAAATAATTGTAAACACAAATGTTTTAGAGAACAAAAAACGCCAATAACTATGAACTGAAGGTCGAAATCAAAAATTTGAACTAAGAAAAATTGTTTGTTTCAATCGGGGGTTGCTACATAGTATTAACACCCTGTATATGTGTACCATTGAAACATTGTTTAGTTATTTTTGAACACCCTTGACGGATTATATTTGTGTTTGTGAACCATGCACAAAATTAAATAGTACACAGCTGATTTTCTCTTTACGAGCCTGCTTTTAATGATTTCAATATATTTGTAAGTAATCATTAAAATTACTAAATGTATCTATAAATATATGTTCAGCATTATCTATATCAATGTGTTAAAAGTTTAAATACATTAATTTCCAATGTACTGTTTCTTATAACCTCACTTTTTTCACATTTAACATTGTACATTTAGAAACGTTTGTACTTATTTAACCGCTTAACCTACACTATTCATATTTTATATTAGAAAGAATATCATGAAGAGAAAGTACCTACTATATGCGTAGAAATAATTTTGTATGAATTAATCATGTAAAGTTAACCTATAATTTTACTTAAACGTAAGTAGTTTGCTAGAATCAGTATTATATTTATCTTTTTAATGTGAAACTATCAATCTTTTGTAATATTAACTCTATTCTAGTAACTTAAAGAAGTGCATGAAATGTATTAAGATAGAATCCAGCTTTTAATTGCTAATATTTACTTTTGAATGATACAGTTTCAATAAGTAATGGTAAAATATGGAAGTGGTATCAACACAGGCAATGGTAATCGATGTTCTTCAAAGAGCATCAAGCCAAAATCCAGATATTTTAAAACCTGCAGAAAGTAGATTAAAAGAATGGGAAATTCAACCGGGTTTCTATACAGTTTTATTAGTATGAATTCCTAATTGTTAATAAGACTTTATAAAGTTAATTGTTTTGCAGAATATAATAGCTAGTCACACAACCGATTTAAATGTACGCTGGATTGCAGTACTTTATTTTAAAAATGGAGTTGATAAATATTGGAGGAAAAATGCTACTAAGTAAAACTTTTGCAACATGGCTATTGTTTTAAATTAAGTTTTTCTTTTCAGTGGAATTTCAGAAACAGAAAAAGTTACCTTACGGCAAAATCTTCTTAATAATTTTAGGGAACCAGTAAATCAAATTGCTTTGCAGTTAGCAGTTTTGGTATCAAAAGTTGCACGTTTTGATTGTCCTAGAGATTGGCCAGAGTTATTTCCAACTTTACTTCAGGCTATAGAAAGCCAGGATTCTCTTGTTCAACATAGGGCTTTATTAACATTACATCATGTTGTTAAAGCCATATCTTCGAAAAGGCTTGCAGGTAAGTTTATTTTTAACTAATGCGTTGGATGTATTAATTTATAAGTTTTATACTATTTTATTGTCAATGCATCAGACTTGTTAGATGTTCTGGGAGAGTCATTTCAATTGAACAATTTACTGTAGGTGAATAGATTGAGAGCATGTTACAATCATCTAGTTTTTGAATATTTTACATTTATGACTTGGTTTCGTCTTAAGGTTTCCATAAAATAGAACTGCTCTTTTAGTTATTTTTGTACGTCTTACTAATCCATGACCACTATTTGATAACGTCGAATAAATAAGTAAACATTTCTAATAATCCAATGATGTTATTAATATTGCAATCTTTGCATTGCTTATAATTCAAGGCAAACGTCTTAGTTTCTTATCTGTCATGGTTGTCTTGTTAAGACTTAAGATTTCTTTTGGTTTAATAAGTTCATAGGTTGCATTTAATGAAGTTATAAGTTTCAAACGAACATTTTATACTATGATTTTATAAGTATTTCATCGCTATTGCGATTGGTATTGCACACATATATAATATAAAATAGGTAAAGTTTGATGAAAAAAAAATTAACTATTATAAAATGTGACTTGGGAACTTTTGACACATAATCATAATTTTAAGTATATTTATTCTAGTTTTATTACTTCCAAATATTGTTATCTTACTTCTCTAACTTTATATTTAAATTGAAGCTGTTTTATCAAATGTTATATTTCAATTTTCAGGAGATCGTAAGTTATTTCAAGAATTTACTGCTAGCATATATACCTTTATACTGTATTTATGGAATAATTTCACTGAAACGTTTATAAGAGATATAGAGCGAAATGCTACTTCAGACGTTATAGTAGTAAATTTAGAAAAAGGTTTGCTTACTTTGAGGATTTTGCGAAAATTAACCGTATTTGGATTTTATAAACTTCACCAAAACGCAGATTGTATTAGTTTTTTGAAAGTTATTTTTGATAGAGCTCGAGCAACTTTAGAATGTCGTAAGTATTTTGATTTTTTTCTTGAACAAACTAAAACTAAATGTTTTACAGGAAAGCAATTAAGGGGAAAAGGTATATACGTTTTGGAGTTGTGCGAAAAATTTATTATTCATTTAACTAAAATTTTATTGAACGTATTAGACAACCACCCATTTTCTTATGTTGATTTTATTAGACCTACGTTAGAATTTACAATTTTCTATATATTTACTCCTACCGGAGCCCAATATATTTATGAAAGGTTTACAATACAATGTTTTAATCTTATAAAAGGAATATTATTATGTGCCGAGTATAAACCAGCGAAAATTCCTGAAATGACGAAGGAACCTGAAACTTTACGAGCAAATCACATAAAAATTGAGTTTTTTCAAACAAGCACACTTACCGAAATTTGTAGAAAGTTAGTTTCTCATTATTTTTTACTGAAACAAGAAGATCTTGAATTGTGGGATTCAGATCCTGAAACGTTTGTTAATGATGAAGTTGGAGAAAGTTGGAAGTATAGTCTTAGAGTATGTAGTATTTGTAATGTAATGACTTAGTAGTATGGTGATTGTAGCCAAGTATGGAAACAGTTTTTGTAACAATTTTTCACGAGTTTCGGGAGATGTTGGCTCCCGTTTTACTTGAAATGATGCAAGAAACAAACGCGATTGTTGGTGTTGACGATTTGCAGGGTATTTTAAGAAAAGATGCTGTGTATAATGCTATAGGCCTTACCGCTTTTGATTTATATGATGATGTAAGTACGATTCACGTTGTCTACTTTATTTGACATCAATTTTAGGTAGACTTTGACCAGTGGTTGACCAATACACTGCTTCAAGAACTAAAAATAAAGCATAATAATTACAGGATTTTAAGAAGACGTATAACTTGGTTATTGGGCAACTGGGCTGGAATTAAGTTATCTTTAGAGTTAAGACCTGTTTTGTACGAATGTATCATAAATTTGTTAAGTCCGGAAGAAGACATGGCTGTGAGATTAACTGCTTCTTCTACGCTCAGACTTGCAGTGGACGATTTTGAGTTTAATTCTGAACAGTTTAAACCATACCTAGATACAGTCTTTAATTTGCTTTTCTCTTTATTAAAAGAAGTTGTTGAATGTGAAACTAAGGTACTAATCATACGTAGTGAGGCTATCAAAATTTAATTGCAATTTTCTAGATGCATGTTTTGAACGTTATGGCTTTAATTCTTGAACGTGTCGGTCAAACAATTCGTCCCCACACGGATGCCCTCATTCATTATTTACCTCTTCTATGGCAAGAATCTGAAGAACATAATATGTTACGATGTGCCATCGTATCAACGTTAGTGCAGTTAGTTAAAGCGCTTGGTTCAAGCAGCTCTGAACTAAATTCTTTTCTTCTTCCAATTATTCAATTGGGCACTGATGTACATCAAGGTGCAATAGTTTACCTATTAGAAGACAGTTTAGAGCTTTGGTTAACAGTATTAGAAAATTCTACTACTATGACAAACGAACTTATGCAGCTATTTAATAATATGCCACCATTATTAGGTAAGGATTTGTTGATGTGTCAATATTTAATTATTAAAGTTATTATTTCCAGAACAATCTTCTGAGAATCTTCGATACTGTTTACTTATCACTTTAGTTCATATGTTGTTGGCACCTGAATTGTTAATGAAAACCCATGGTTTACAAGTTGTAACTTTGTGCGACAGTTTGATATCCGATTTGAAAACTGAAGGCATTCTTATGTTAACACGCCTATTAGAAACTTTTATAAGAGCTCTACCTCAACTCGGATCTGAGACTATCAGACCTATCCTGCCTAGAATTTTTCAGTAAGTACTATTTTTGCTACCCACGAAAGTATACACAGTGAGGTATAACCAATGAGGTATAATATAATAACTACTGAGACACCACTCCATATGCTAGTATGCTTACGAATTCGGTCCGGTTTTATTTCGTGTTTCTCCACTTCATCCGGACAAGAAAGCAAACTTTCGTGTATAGTTAAGTGTTTTGTAGCTGTTCGGATTACATTTGATAATTTTGGTTTTTTTTAATTTTAGTTGCCTAAAGTGCATTTAATAATAAATTTAATAATCCTAACTTAATTGATCTATAATAAAAGGGTTTATAAACGGGAAGAGTAATGTAAAAACTAATCTTGCGGCCACCGTCAAAAAAGCAACAAGTAAAATGGCATTTAAAATTGATATTTACCCAATTCTAGAGACGTTTGGCAACCTGTCACATGAGTGGAAAATTACTTGTTTAAGTAATTAGTATATATTTTGAATTTTCATTGAAACTTACTGCCAAACTATAAATGTTGACGTCATTTTAAGGTAGTAGTTCTATTAGATTCAAGTTAACTAAATTAGTTTTATTTAAAAATACACAATTTTGTATTTTTTTTAATGTATTTTTAATTTAAGAAATATACCAATTGTTTTCATACAAGCTTTAATTTTACTTCTACCATGCTCTACCTTTCAAACGTGGTCGACCTTATGCGTTTTTAATATATTGTGTATGGAGAGGTCTCTAGTTAGTATATTATACCTTATTGCGTATAACAGTCGAAAATTTTTTAAATGTATGCTTAGGTAACCAAAATATATTTTTCCAATCCAGTATTTTTTCAGTCAACTATAAATATTAATAAAACTAATTGTTTATGTACAGTCTTCTGAAGGCGTTGAATTTTGACTATTTTTTTGCCGTTTAAGAGGTCGGTTGAATCTTTAATGGTTCACTTTATGTCAATGTGTTTTCTGAGACTACTTCGTTTCTAGGTTAATTTACAAAGACACTGATGTAACACCTATGATTTTATCGATGTATTTATCAATTTTGGCTCGCGTTCTACTTTCATCGCACTTAATTTTTACTGAAACGATCAGTACTTTATCTCGAGCTAGCCAAGATTCAGAAGAAAACATATTGGGATCAATTTTAGACGTATGGTTATCAAAAATGTGTAACGTTTCTCAAGTGGAACGTCGAAAACTTTTAGGTAAAATCTTAAAATGTAAATATTACAATTTGAAGGTAGTTTTTATTTAGGTTTGGCTTTAGCAAATCTGCTGACAGCTCATAGTAGGCCTGTTATGGCAAGGTTTAAAAGTGTAATGTTGAATATATTGGAAGCCTTGAATGATTCAACTAAAATAGATGATAATGGAGTGGCAATTGATTCTTTAGTTATTGTTGAAGGGCAAAGTCCTTCCCATTTCCAAGAAGATACCGATAGTTACTATGAAACTGATCACGATCATAGGAAGAAACAACTTATCTTGTCTGACCCAGTTCATACTATCGTGTTAAAAGATTACTTTCAATCACAGGTAAATGTTTTTTATAATTACAATTTAGAAGTTAAGCTTTAATATTACAACAGATGCATCAACTAAGGATACAAATTGGACAAACACAGTACGAACAACTATTACAAATGGTTGATACAGATACTTTGTCTCAGATTAACGAATATTACTTCACATTATAAAAAGGAAAGAGTTTATTTTAATGCTTACGAACGCTTGTTAAATGTGTACTATAAAATAGAAATTATAACTGATTCCAAGCAATATTTTATTATGTTGCTTTTAACAATAAAACAACTGTAACATTCATTTTCTGGATTTTTGTGTTTTATAACATATTTTTTAGATATATTACACTACGATACTGAAGCGAAGTAAATTTAAGACTGAATTTCTATACGCATATAGTAGCATTGTAAAGGTTAACGATTTCACTATAATTACAGAAGAAGCAATATGTGTAGAATTTTATTTAAGAAATATTTACATAGCATCATTTGTATTATGTAACTGGTGATCATAAGTTTTTCATATCACTGTATATACAGTTGCACCATATTGTTAATGAATATTTTGAAAATAATAATTTTTTTCTACTGATACACTTATCCGTAAAAACGAAATGTTTGATATATTAGGTCAGGACTTGTAAAATTAAATTATTTTTGTTAGTTTAAATTACTTTTTTTACAGTGTAACTAGGTTTTTAAATTGTACTTTAGTACATAATACACACACTGATATTTACGGTTCTTTTAATAATTTATTGTTGTGCAAATAATGCCTTCCTTATTCCTAGTTTCTAAATTTAAATAGAGACGTTTTGAAAAGAACTATGAAAGCTTTTTTCATGTTATCCCAAGTAGTGGACTTGAGGGGGAGTTGGTAGGTGTAAAGTGAGGTTACATTAGTTTGAATTTTTCAATCTATTAATTTAAGAGGGTACTTAATGAAAAAATGCAAAAATTGTCTATTTTTTTTATTTTTGTTTTTTAATCTACACTATGTTCTACAAAGAATGCAAAAAATCCTATGTCTCTACAAGGTTTAGAAGTTACTTAAATTAAAGTGTAAACTTGGAAGGACTGCGTTACACAAAAATTGCCTGCTTCAATGCGTAATAAATAAAAAATACGGCAACGAGGTATCTATTAACCGATAATGCTAGACCATTCCGAACGACAATGTTTAGGCTAATCAGCCCATTGCATTTTTTGCACGAAGTAAAAGAATTCACCGGCGCACTCGATGCTCTAATACAGACAATATAGAAAACATTGCTTTTATACTTCGAATACTCGGGCAATTGAGGTTTTATTTTAGAATTTGAAGAAACAGGAGTTTGTGTTGTCGAACAAGGTTGTGGTGACTCCACATTTACTGAACAAGTTGCATTCGATGTCATTTCTGCAGACCTTTTACCTGAAAACCGCCTTTTCTTCTTCAAAACTGGACCCGTTCTTGGCATATTTGAAAGGAGTAAAATAAAATCTCTCCAATAAACAGAAGTAAAACAATAACACTACATTATACGAACAGCAAGAACTTTGAAAAGCAAAAACGACTACTAAAGATAAAAAAATAAAACTTTTTTGTTTCTTGCTTCTCTTGAACAGTTGTATTTTTTCTATTTCGGTACACTTTTCTTCAAAACTATGACAGGTACCTGAGTGTGTTTTTTTTTATCTTATTCATGGCGAAGCTATTAACAAACGCAGCAGAGCAAATTTTAAAAATACAGCTGGTTTCTTTTTTACTTTACTTTTAATAAAACAATAAAATGTTCAAACTTTCTAAGTCATTAAAAAATTTACTATTTCTCTAAATTAAATTCTACCTGCTGTACAGCTTTAAAACAATGTAAAGAAAACGCGTTCAAAATTTCACAAAAAAAAAATTGATTTAGTAGTTTTTGAGAAAAGTGTACCTCAATTTGCATGGAAAATGGCTCCGTTTAGTACCCCCTTAAGAAAGTACTTGTTTAAATAGAATATTTTTTTTGAAACTAAACAAAACTAACAAAGGCGCCCTTAAGGAGGGGCAAGAGGGGGCAGTTGCCCCTCCCCCTGGACTCGGACTTTAAGCAGTAATAATTTTTTCATTATACCTCCATGAACACATGTATTTCGTACTTGTTTATGAGCTATGAAAGATCATCTTTTCCGTGCGGTGCACGGGAAAAGTTTTTCCCGTGCTCCATTGTTGCTAAATTTTAAAAATAGCATTACACTAGTGACTTTAATTGTAGGTAACAATACTAACGACTAACAGTAATTTTTAAATACTTCAGCTAGAGTTAATTCTTTCCCAAAGTATACTTTTAATGTAATTTAACAGTTTTCGGGTCTTATAATAACATTTTTATTGAAGTAAAATTTTTGCACCATGAAGTTTGTATATATTTTTTCTATTATTAAGGTGGTTGTATAGGCAGCCAAATATTCATAATGTTAAGATAGTTTTTTTGTGAGGCATTAAGGGCATTGCATTCGTACCTCGGTCCTTGTACGAGTAGGTACGCGTCGACAGTTGTAGCGTTGGCTACCGTTATTTCAGTTTCATATTTCAAAAATGATTATTATAATGTTAGTAACCAGTGTAAAATATTGTAAATAAATTGTAAATAGTGTGTGGTGTTATTTCAAGTTACAGTTAAATGAAAAGAAAGGTTTAGCTCGAACCAGCTCCACCGAGCATTCGAAGTAAAATTTAACATCATACATTTTCAAAAACAAAGTTAATGTTGGCGATCTGCATTTTTACACTAAATTTTTGACATCCGTCAAAATCTTAATTTGTATTCAAAGTTGAACCACATTCTTTATTGTGAAATTTGTGTAGTAAATTCTATTTCAAATTTACTGGATCGAGTGACATGTAAGATATAAGTTTTCCTTGTAAACAGCCAATTATGGTACATTGCCTTTTAGGAATGTATGTAGTAGAAGAAGAACTAATCGAACAGCCTTTATTTTTAACTTACTTAAATGTAACATTACTGGTACAATTTGAATTGTTACTGATATTTACAGTTTTAGTCGAACTCTCCAATTTGCTTTTGTCCGACGTGTTGACATGCTCCATAAATACCAAATATCAAAAGTACCTGTACGAAAATGGTTAGTATTACTACCGGAAGGAACATTTTTTACATTAAGTCAAACACAAACCTTTGTCAATAACCATTTCTCATCTGAAGCTTCACAAATGAATTTGGTTACTTGTTCTGCTGTTAATACTTTGGCTTTTTAGGTACATAACCAACACCATGACCTTTGAGAAATGCGATTGTTTGTGGAAATCTGTACGAATGAATGCATCAGTGTATAAGTAAAAAATAGAAGTATTACGCAAGTATACTCTGTGAATTGTACTTACTTGCTAATGTCCACATTTTCTTTAATAAACAACTTTTTATCGTAGAGAATCGACTCCACAGGGTAGATGGTTTCAAAAGTTTAGCTTTCTCCGACAAATAAACAAGAAAAACATCACTCACAGATTTTACATTTTTTTGTTCGCGCCATTCATAGAACAAACGATACTCTTTTTCATATCTGTCTCGAGATTTTTTAGGAAGTAATTCTGCTCGTACTTCTGCTGATTACTGAGTAATATTTTCTGGTATTTCAAAATTATATTCCACAGAATCCATCTTGTAAAATAATGGCTCACGTCAAAACAATTATGCATGAAATTTTCAATGCATTCTAGATATGCATTGTTTTAATCAGACAAATGTATTTTAATTTTTATATGTTTTATTCTAGTTTTGAGACAGGTATAATGAAAAATATCGTTCATTAAACGACAGAAAGGCTTTCCTCGCAAGCTCGCACGGGAAAAAAGCCTTCTTTCAAGCTTAGTAATGAAATATAGTATTTAAATAACGATACATTTATAATGATCTTCCCCAAATTGCCCCCTCCCCTGGAAATTACTGTATGGGTGCCCATGAAAACCAACATAAAAAGTGATGAGACGTTAATATAAAAGTGTTTCTAGCGCTTTCTGCAAACCGACATTTCGCGCGCAAATAGATTAACTTGAATCATAATTAATTTAAAATTGCCTCACTAAATGATGTTTATACTAATGTCTCATTAAACGTATGGTTAATTTTATTGATTAGACTGCATTTGTTTCTAATTATATCAAATAGTAACAAATATTGATAGATTTTAAGAAATAACTTCAGTTATTATTTTAAAACCTTCAGACGTTTTGAAACAGATTGCGTCCTTTAAAAAGATAGTTTTGAGTACATGTTTTAAAATATGATGTGAAATACCAGCTGTTGCCAATTGTAATAGAATTCCACAATATTTAGGGATTTTATGTAGTTGCGGGTATTTTTTTGGTATTACAAATTGTGGATTTTTTTATTTAAGCTACTACGGCTTGATCATAGTCACAGCGAGATGTCGCTGTGTAATTTAAAAGTTGCATTTATTCTATTTAGTAATTTGCAACAAAGAATTTCCAATTGAAATTACATTTTAAGACCTGTCGTATAGACAACTTCATTACATTTTTTTTTCGATTTTGGTTAACCCAATATACGTATATAGTGTCTCACGTTCTTTGGTTTTTTGGAATTGAACGAATAACGTAAGTTGGTGGGAGATTTTGACGCTAAAATAAGTTCGTTCTCCTTTATGACGTTCTTTTCCATTTGAAAGCGCTAATCAAAACCACAAAAGATTAACAAATTTGCTACTTATTAGCACATGTGCGCTTAAAACTAGTCGTTAGGTAAGAATGTATTTTATAAATTTAATGTTTATTAAAATTCGTCTTTTAGATGTACTCACCCAAGAATTTATCTACATTACGGCTATTCATACACAAATTTCTGTAAGGTTGATAAGATTAAACAACTTGGCAGGTTTTACAAAATGGCGATTTAACGATTTGAATCCGTTTTTCTTTTAGTGGTTTTTTGTTTTTTTTGGTTTTCTCTTGTCCTTTGGTATATTTTCTTCTTTTACGAATCTGTCTGTTACTTGGCTTCACGGCTATGGTTATGAACTCATCTGGCAATTACTGTTCCGGCTATTACTCATAGCGACTTTTGGTCTACGCTATCACCACCAATGTAAATGGTTGTAGACACTCGGATCCCAGGGTAATCACTTAACCGACACTTACAAAACACAAGTCAGATCTTTCCGTTTATTTATTAACTCAAATAAAGTTAAGCTGTACCGTGGCCTGCGTAAGCACTACCTTCGATTTAATAGTTTCATAATCTAGTTGTTTCTATTATTTCTACATGTTATGTACGGTTGTTAATAAATTAAAAAAAAGATTTTATAATTAATAATTAAGCTGATTAAATCTTGATGTAAGAATTTTAGGTAAGGCATTGCATGTCGACTTCTAGCAGGTATGTTCTTTAATTTGTGTACCTCCACGTAGCAGATGGTTTTTTTTTTGTTCACGGATTTTCGTTTTCAAACGTGAGTGCCTTACATCACATTATGTATTTAACTTCGTAAATATCTACGCTTATACGGTTAGATTAAAATTATTTTTAAACCACGGGACTGTAGTATCTCAAGTAGCAATAAAATATTGGGTCATTATTGGCTACAACTTGCTCAACATTGGTCTGATCATGAGTATGCAACATTTTGCGATATTGTGCTTCTATTGAAGTACAATGTTGTGCCAATATTCATGAAAATGTAGGTACTACCAAAGTAAAAGGTAGTTTGGTCAACATTGCTTATAATAATAAGTACTATATGTATGATATAGAATCATTAGTGATACAGTATTTACTTTATTGTATCTGTAACTTATTTTAATTGCGGCAAAATATCAAAGAGGTCCTCTATTTGTTACTAATAGACAGCTAACATAGTAAATTATAATCGGACCTATGTTGAATCAATACTGGTTTGAACAATATTGGATACAGATATAAAATTCACATAGGCTAGGATTTCAACATTGGCTCAATGTCTAGCCTATCAATAACCAACGTTCATTGCTACTTCGGATATTTCAGTGAATATCCCTAAAAAAGGTAAGAAACGTGACTTGCGAATAATCTCGATCACACGTTATAAAAAGCGATACCATAAGATATATAAGTACATAAATCATGCTTTTTTGTGTATCTAAAACATTGTGCTATCAATAAAAAATGTGCAACAACAAAAAATGCAACCAGTACTGTTAGTTTTTTGCCGTTTACCAGTATAGCGTTATTACAGTTTCAAAGAATAATATTTGGGTTCTTCTTAAGTCACACAGCGTTGAATCATTTGAAATCGGAGTAGTGTCATTACATTTCATACTGAATGAGACTATCAGATTTACCGGCACTGTTATTGTTCTAGGATTGTTTTGTAGCTTCTGTTGGAATTTGCGGCTGCGGAAGTAGATGGTTCTTGTTTACTGCCTAAAGTAAGACTTTTCACTTGTTTTTTAAAAAACGCAACTGTGAGCATTTTTTTCGACAATATAGTGCGTTGTCGTACACCTGTGTTCAAAGAACTTTTTGTATGTTTTGCAGAATCTTTCTTTTTCTACCATCGCAAACAAATACATACGTTCTGCAATATGAATTAAAACCTACGGATGTTCATAAATAACAGAAGGCGAACGGTTATATGGGATTGCACTTGGTAATTTTGAATAGACTTTTTTCATGAGTGTAAGAGAGTAACAGTTAGTTTTATAGCCAATTCCAACCAGGATTTTATTTGAACGTCTGTTGTTAAACATTGAATTAAGTAATCAATTACCAGGAAAAAAGATACTACGAAAAGTAAAGGGTTCAATCGAAAAGACAGAAACAACTGTATTTTTCTGTCGACGGCGCACTTCTAGATTGTCTTTATCTCCTAAACCGCAAACGTACTATATATGTTTTTATAGAAATTATGCACAAAATACAACACAGTCGTTGCCTCATTGTACCTAGTAGTGCTAGAATAATAAATTTCGAATGTTGTAAAAGCAGCTACAAAAAAGTATAAGCCTGCTAAGAAACATTTCATTATAAGGTATACAGATTCCAGGTAAAACACTTAAGAACTCTGTTGATCACCGATTTAGAGTTAGGTGATAGACATCGCGTTGCAAATATTAGAAAGGATAACGCTAGCAAATTCGGAAATAGACGAATCTATGTAGTTTCAGAGGAATGGAAGTACTACTTATCCTTCTTTCTTTGTGATTCTTTTTTTTACAAAGTTTGAGTGATACAAGCATTTGTAAACATAATTAATAATAGTTTCACATGAGCATATGAACAAACATTTTATCGCCGCAATAGAATTTTTCTCAACGTTTTTTTGGCGGAAAAATTGTATTTGTGTTACTGGTATAATTACTGCGCAGTATATTTTATTTTTAAAAAACAGTAAACAATAAAATACAGTAAAACAACTTACAATTTATTTTCAAGTGTTAATAAGATTTTTATAAATCAAATAATATAAAGATATAACTTAATCTCATGCACGGTAATATCTATTTAAAAAAACTAAAAATAATCTTCGTCAGTCATTTCTCCGGATCCACTATCATACTCCAAATCATCAATGTACTCGCTGAGATTAATACTGTCACCTGCTTGAAATTCTGCAACATGTTCCACCTCAGGTAAATAACTCTGCTTAATCGACGAATCTTGAACATCTTTTAAAATCTTTTCCGTAACAGGTGAACCAAAGCCTTGCATTAATTTATTAGTTAATAATTTATTTTTATGTTTACTACGACGTTTTTCCATTTCTAGTTCAAAATCAAATTTTGGTGGTCTAAAAATACTTGTATTAATATAAGACATAGATAAACTATAAACTAACTTTTCCCCATTAGCGTAAACCTTATTTTGAAGATGAACTATATCATGCCTAATGTCTGCCAGTAACAACAACAAGAAATCAAAATTTCCTCTTTCGCCTTTGACTCCACGCGGGCCGCGCTCGCCAGGATCTCCTTTGGGGCCACGAACACCTGGAGGACCTGGTTCACCCTAAACAAACAATACTTTTAGTAATTTGTATGTAAAGTCAACAGAGCTGGGCAGTAGTTAACTACAAAGTAGTTAAGCTACTAATCTAACTACTTTATTGTTGACGATAATTGTATTCTATATATTCAAGTTACTTTAATTTAATAATGTAACTGTAGTTGGAATAAATTACTTTTTTCGTGTAATCGGATTTAAAAAGTAGTTAGCTACTCTAGTTTAACTACAAAAATAGTTAAACTACTTTTTTGATAGCTTAACTACTTTACTAATTCAACTACTTTATTAGCGGTTTCAATTACATGCAATGGCTACAAGTATTTAGCTTGCATTGCAGTTTCGCAGGTTAAAACGTGTCCTTCTAGTGATGAACGGTAACATGAAAGTAAAGACTATTCAAAAAAATTTTATAAATGCAGCAAACCTAATTTGTTTTGAAATGTTAAATGCCACTCATCTAAACGTAAACAAAGTATTACTTCAACAAAATGAAGATTTTTTTGATTTTGATGAACCTGGTTTGTCTAAAAAGTTACACATTTCTTCTGATACTGAGAATGAACATGCTCACAAAACCAGAAGAATAGAACTAGAATTGTTAAAACACCTGCAAGATAACAGAATTCATTATCTATGTCAGATGATTATAACATTATTTAAAAAATCTTCGCTGCTGTCGAGCGATTATTTTCGTTTTTCACTCATAAATTCGCTCAAAAGAAATGCATTGTGGCTGATGCTCTTTTTGAAAAGTTACTTTTATGAAAATGAAATGGGTATTAAATACCAAAATAAGTTTATTACTTTAAGTTCTGTTTTTAAAGGCTTGTTTTATTAATTTTTGTTTTTTTTGAGAATTTGTAATAAAATAGATATACATGATAATAGAATAATAGTACTTACGTTAAAATTGTTTTACTGTTTTCGTGGGAGCGTGATTGATTTACTTTGTCTTCTTTAATATAATAATAATTCAGTGTCTATAGGTGCTTATTTTTATATGACTGAAAGTGGTATAACATAAATCGTCTCAGAACTACTTTTTCTACAAGTAGTTGAAAAAAAACTTATATTTTAGAATACAACTGTTGAGTAGTTAGTAACCTAACTACTTTTCGATTTACGGTAGTTAGTAGTTAGTAACTTACATTACTTTTAAAAAGTAGTAACTTTAGTTAGTAGTTAACTACTTTTACAAAGTAACTTGCCCAGCTCTGAAAGTCAATAAGTATCGTGCTTACATGTGGTCCTCGTTTGCATTTGCATTGTGTTGCTTCATCACCAGGAAGAGGCACAAAAGCATCCAGCATTGAATATGTATAATCAATATTTGACTGAGATACTGTAGAAACTCCTTCAGGACCTGTAAATTCAAAATAAGAGATTTTAAAAGCCAAAGTATGAATATAAATGCAGAAAGAAAGTACGAAAGTATATATGCGTCGTCAGATAAAGGTTATTAATTATATTTTTGAAAAAGTTGTTATAAAATTTCGGTTTTGTTAACTGAAATTAAAACTGTACCCCAAAAACAAAACAGTTAAAAACTGTTGTAAATATTAAATACCAAAAAATTTGTATTTACCGTTAAAATTTAAAATTACATAATTTAAAGATTGTGTGTATAGTTTCGCGATAGAGAGCGCTGTGCTGCTATATATAGAATTGGTGCTAGTCTTTGCTAAATCACCTTGAAAATATCAATAATAACCTAACCTTAAAATTACTTCATTTTCAGCATGTAATTTTATTATTAAAGACATTCGAACATAGTTACTTTATTATAATTACGAATAATTTTTTTGCACACAATGGACGGTTTTAAAGGTAAACAGAAATTTATATTTGATGTGATAATATCGTTTCTTTTTAGTTTTACCTTTTTATATTACATCGAATGCCCCTCATCATGAATTGTTCGTTAAGGAACATGTAGTACGTAATCATACACCGGACAAACCATCGAAACAAACTTTGTTTGTGTTAAACGTTCCACCGTATATAAGCGAAAAGTGTCTTAGGTTAGCATTTTCATCTGCAGGTGCTGTAGATAATGTTATACTTCAAACAAAACCCAATCAAAGAGATTGTAAGGATGTCAATTTAGGGGGATTTAAAGTTGCTTATGTAGTTTTTAAACAGTCGACTTCCTTAAATAAGGCTTTATATCTGACAAGTTTAAATGTATCTTCACACAAAAATACGGTAGTTACTGGTATGAAAAAATGGAAGACTGAATACAATAATCAAATTTGTGACCAAGCAGAGTTGGAAAAAGAAGTAAGCGACTATGTGTTTAAGTTTGATAAAGAAATGGAGAAACAGAAAAATAAAGATACCGACAAGGAAGATGGGGGTTGGACTGTTGTAACAACCAAAGGAAAAAATCGGGGATTAGCTAGAAAAGAAAGTACTAGAAATAAAATTAAACAAAAGATTTCTGATCAGGAGAAACGTAAACATTTGACGGATTTCTATGTTTTTCAAAAACGCGAATCGAAAATGAATCACCTTGTTGAAATGAGAAAAAGGTATGAAGAAGATAAGAAAAAAGTAGCTGCTATGAAACAAGCAAGAAAGTTTAAGCCTTATTAAATTTTCAATTGTATTAAATGTTAATGTAAATTATAAGTTTAGAATCTGTAAGTTTAATATTCTTTTGTTACTTATGTTATATAATATATTAATTCCTCGAGTGATTTTAAATTACTACTAGTTTCCGTAGTGTAAATGTGTGTACCACCATCAGTGTAAATTAAAAAAAAAATACAATATAAAAGTTTTAGAGGGGCGATACAAATAAAACTAATAGTTCAATTTCTAAGCGACGTTTCCTTAGCTCGAGGCAGCGCCAGTACTTTAGTATATACGAACGGATAGTGGTTGGTAATCTTATAAACATTAATTTGACGATTACTGAAAATAAATGTTTATCAATACTACCAGTGTTCATACTGCAAAAAGATCATTTCAAAATTAAAACTAAACATTTGTCAGTTTATTTATCTTTGGAACAGGCAAAATAATAATTAACCTTTACAACCTTTTTTAGATAAAGTGACTTAATTTATTTAATATTTCATGTAAGTGATTTATATTTAATTGCTTTAAATTAGTAAATATACATAATGTTTAATCGATTTAATTCTTATTTGCTATTGATTTCTTAAAGTCTTGTATATGATATCCCCAATATACAACACAAACCATAACGCATCTACTAAGAAAATATAACAGTCATATGTGATACTAAATACGAGTAAAAGATAGATGATGTGAACCACAATGTGAACATTGCATCATGTAGGCCAGTGGTTTTCAAACTCTCTTGGCTCACGGATCTCTTTCCATAGTCAAAACTTGCCCACGGACCCCTGAGTAAAAAACTACATGAATGCATAAAACAAAAATTATAAATTTAACTTTGATATCTTGAATGGTAAACGTTGACGTAAAAATAAAGTATAAATAAAACATTTTGTTGAAGAAGTATTTGTTGAAACAACTATAGTTTTAAAATACACAAAAAATTTAATGAATTGAATGAACCTAATGGAATGTTATGAGAGTATTTATGTCCGGCTCAATGTTTGTGTGTAGCAACCGCAAACTCCCACGAGTACTAATTTTTAGTCGGTTTCTTTTTTTTTGTGATGAGGCTCATAACTGCACTGAATCCACGTTCTAGCAACTAGTAAGACAGAAAAGCAATTAGCAGCTTCTGTACAATAACCCATAATGCTGGATATAAAATTGGGATCTGTTTTTGTAACCAGAAGGTGTTCTATCCTTGTTTAAACATTGGCTTTCAGCTCCTCATTTGTAGATAACTCAATAAGTTGCTCCTGTATTAGTATGTATTCATCTGCTACCAATCGGGAATATCAAAGTGAAGAATGTCTTCAAATCTTTAGTTGAGGTTCGAATGAAAAGCGCCGTTAAGTGTTGACAATAAGCAAATAAATCTTTATCTCTAATCAGCAATTTTGAAAGATTTGGAAACTGATAATTAGTCTCGTTAAATCTTGTCAATAAATAAGTTATATAAGCGATGTAATTTTTTGAGATAAGTAATTAAATTGTGCATGTCACATATTGTGTAGGTACTTAATGTGCACCAATTAATTTTTCAAGAATAATAAATAATTCAAAAATCAATGAACAACAGATTATAATAATACAGTAGGATACATAGTAATTCCAAACATTCGCGGATTTGGTTATTCGCGGAGGTAAACAAAAATATAAAATAGTAATAAGCTATGACTTTTAGAGTGCATTATATTAAATTATAAAACCTAATATGTCTAACTTCTTTTACAGAATCAATAATAATGTATTCTTTAGAAACACATCTGTTAGAAAAACTTACAATCCCTTTTTATGTTTTTAATAAAAGAAATTTTTAATGAATGTTAAGGGATTACTGTACTAACCAGTTGCGCGTTGAACAAATTTCGAGCCCTACACACACTGACACATTTTATGGACCCTATTATTGCACAAACAAAAAATAAAACTTAATTAAACAAAACAACTTAATCTTCAGCTGTTTGTAAAATCACCGTTTTCATTTACGAAAACTGTTTTCTGAGAATTATGTGTCATGTAAACGCAGAGTCTAAAGAATTTCGGCACTTGATTATATTTCATATTTTGTTTATACGTATAAAGATAACAAGAAAAATGTGGTTTACAATAATAAACCTAACTTGGATAATATTTATCTAATGTTTGAATGTTGATTTTAAATTTTGCCTACGAGCCCACGGGCTCCAATTTATGACGGGCCCTAGGCATGTGCCTAGTGCGCCTAGTGGTAAACGTAAATCTGCTGATAGCTGTGATATATAATTTTCTTAATCAACTTAAACAATAGTATAACTTTTATAAATTTAAATTAAAAAAAGGAACCAATTTTATTCAAATATACTATATAATATAATGTAATGAATGGACGCTTACTGCGTAACAATACAAAAAAATAGACTTTTTGTCCAAGACTATGAAAATTTGTTGTATGCACTTCACAACACGTATAAATTGTTGATTAGATGCACGACTTTTTTATAGTTTTATAGACTAGTTGTTGCATGTATGGGCTCTATTGCGTTCCTGTATAAACTTGTGTAGATAAGCCTGACACAGCGATGCCTGTTATTACTTGTATTTTATGCACCTGTATATATTTATATTTTACTTAGGACGTAAAAAGTGGTAATGATTTATTCTTTGATTATTAATCTTAAATTCCATATTAATAAAAATGTCACCACTTTTTTATTTTATATATTAAACTTTACGCGGACCCCCTGACGTTGTTCAGGGATCCCAAAATCAATTTTAATTTTCTACGGAACCCCTTAAATAACCCCGGGGTTCCCTGGGGACCACTTTTGGAACCATTCATGTAGGCGGATGGTCTTTGTCTAATGGTCACAATGAACCATGTTTCACTTTTAACTACATAACTCTCATTCTTCTCCATGACGCTACGGGCAAGTTCGCTAGTTTTCGAATGTCTTGCGTTTTCATTGAGAACCTTATGATTTTTTATTTTTGCTGAATATGAAAAAAGATTTGAGCATTAGCTTGAAAATGATGAAAAAATGATAAAAAACGCAAGCGTTTTCATTGAGAACTTCATGATTTTTTTATTTTTGTTGAATATGAGAAAAGGTTTGAGCAAGAGCTTGAAAATGATGAAAAAATGATAAAAAAATCAAATTTTATTTTAAACATCTGTTTTTAACAGTAAACGGTTTGTTGCCAAAGAGTTAGAATATAAAATATACAATATGTCAGTTTACTTAAGGCTATTCTATACTAGTTGGTTTCATTTGCTTAAAATGTGCATTTTTTAAAACACTTTTACAACCTTAATTTGAAACTTGAAGCAAAGGACGATACATATTATGTTTTGTAATCTATGTCTCTAGCGTGCGTTGGGAGTACATTTTTTATATTTGCATTATTTTTTGCAAAATAGAGCAGAAATTAAAAAAACTTACTGCAAGTTTTTACGTTTCTTGTAAACAATATTGCTACTATTTTTGTACCGTTAAATAAAAAAATAGAAACTCTAGCGTGCCTTGGAACCATTTTTTCTTTAAACATGTTCAGTTTTTATTTATATCAAATTAAAAAAAAATAAAACGTAACAATTTCTGTCAATTTTAGTTAACTTAGGCAACTCACAATACTGTCGCTCTTTTAAAAATGTAATCCGATTAGTAAGTTCATCGAGGTGTACGACGTTATTTATGATGGGTAAGAACAGGTATGAAAATGTGTTTAAAACAGTTTACCTATTTTCTTAGAAAAAATAAAATTTAACTAGGTGTACAAACAGCTGTAAGAGGTTGTAGCAAGTAGTTTGGTTTAGCAGTGACGAGTGCCTGTTATTGTGTTATCATATAATATTGTTGCAATGGGTGTACATGGCAAAAAAACTTTAACTTGTGGTAGTCGCCGACGAAATAAAAAAAGACTAAAGCAAAATCTAATTAAAAAGTAAGTATTTATTTATCTAGAGTATAAAGCGTTTTCTTTTTAAAATTTTTTAATTCATATTCATTGTTTCAAAATCAAAATCGAATTTTCATGTTTGAATTACATTTTCGCATTTGTCCGTAACCCTGATAATTTCTTTATTATAACACAGTTACATTTCTTAAGCTTTATGTAGATTTATAAAAAATATTCATTATTCAAATTAAATAAGTTTTTTTTTAATTGATACCATTTTTTAAATCAAATCGATTAAACTTTTCGATACAAATGCTTGAAAGAAACTACAATTTTTTTTGTTTTTTAAAAAATAGATGTGTTCAGCAAGAGAGAAGGGAGTCGAATGCAAACAACATTGATCATCTGGAAAACCGGATCAATCCAGAAAAAAATTTGTTTGAATCTGAAGAAGAATTCTTTCCTAATATAGAAGTAGAACAAGAAAGCTTTCTTGAAAAAAAATCCGATGACATCTGTGGTCGCAGAATTGTTGATATAAAACATTTATTTAGTGTTTTAAAAAATTTGAAACATGCGGGATTTGGTTGTAGTTTCTTTGACATAGATATTGTGTCAGAAAAGAGATACGGATTAAAAAGTGTTTTTTCAACAAAATGTAGTGTTTGTGGTTTTGAAAGCAGTTTTTCCACTGAAAACTCTGAAAGTGTAAATGTAAATGAAGCAGCGATATGTGGTACAATAGCTATAGGAGCTGGTTATTCTCAACTTGCAGAATTATTATCCGCTTTAGATATTCCCAGTATGTCTTTTAAAACATATGCAGCTAAAGAAGATATTGTTTCAAAAGTGATTAAAGAAAATGCTTTAAATGAAATGATGAAAGCCGGAGTAGAAGAAGCGGATGAAGCTCGTAAATTAGGCGAAGTTGACTCAGATGGCATACCAATGATTGCAGTAGTGGTGGATGGTGCGTGGAGTAAGCGCTCTTATAAATCAAATTATAACGCATCGTCTGGTGTGGCGTGTATTATTGGAGTAAAAACAAAAAAAATTTTATATGCCGGTGTCAAAAATAAATATTGTTATATGTGTGACAAGTATGAAAATTCTAACATTATACCATCTCACGCTTGTAAGAAAAACTGGAGTGGGACGTCTACCGCTATGGAAGCACAAATTATTGTAGACGGGTTTAAAAATTCTATAAAAATGCACGGTTTAAAATTTTGTAAAATAATAGGCGATGGTGCCCAAGTAGCAAAAATCAGTTACAAAACGGTTGTAAAACTCTCTTGCAACTATGGTTTCAGTAAGGTATTTAGTTACAGAATAGTTGCTGAGTCTTTCCTGATACGTTGTCAATACCGGATTTGGTCAGTTGCAAGACAACTGCAGTAATATTATAACCGTTTTACAACGTGTCTGAAACCGTTGCAATTACTACTTTGTAACTGTTTTGCAGCGTTGCTATAACGGTTTTTTACAAATCATGTTTACCTATTCTTAATCGTTTCTGTAATGGTTTATCATCATGGTTTTGTAATTGATTTGTAACATTGTAGTTACCGTTTACAGCAACTGCTATGTAACTGTTTTGAAAACATGCTTATTACCATTATTTGAAACTACTTTATAACCGCTTTGTTAAGCAACTTATCCAAGATTTTAGTTACTAAGTGCATCATAAAGATTAAAACAAAAATAGAGATAAAAATATATTAATAAAAAGATACAGATATATAAAAAGTTATAATAAATGTATATTATTAAAACTTTTATAGTTTCTTATAGAACTAAATTCAAACAAAAAAGATATAATAAAAGAATTTTTACATCTGTTGCAAGTAGGTACCAATAAACAGGTTTTTACGGCAAATTTTCAAGAAAAGCGGATTATGTCTACTATTTATAAATTTTGTAAATAGTAAATGCATAAATTTTGTTAAGAGAAAAATGTCTTTGTGTTAAAAGACTATGGCGGATTAAGATATTCCTCACATGTTATAGTTTAATGCGTCTACGTAATTCTTAGTTAAATATTTGTATTAGGCTACAAATGCACATGTGCAATTATAATCGGTTCAATGATCATAATCTTGAATGGTTTTTTAAAGATTATAGGTGTTCGCAATTGCGATCTAATTTACACGTTCTGATCACTGTGTGTAATATTGTAATGTCCTTGCAATCAAATTCTATTTTATCCTAGAAGAAAATAAAATCAATTTAAAATTTGCTTACTTATAATTGGCAACTAATTCTTCAACGTTGATTAAATTAGAAACAGTAGTTTAAATGCACGATTAAAATTATAGTAATATAATATACCAATAATTGTACTTACGTAGTTTTGAATTAGAAACACTTTCGGTACTGTTTATAGGATAACGATAATGAACTATGTGTCTTATAAAAATCTCGTAAAATGCACTTCTTCTGTTGCTGTTTAAACGTATAGATTAACACTGTAGTGTAGTTTTAGAAATTCACACTTGTAATCATAGTTTCAAGACTGTTACACTCGAAACCGAAATGAAGGTTTTAACGTCACTAAATTGACACTGTAGTTACATAGCGGTTTAAGAAAAGCTTACTTATAACCATAGTTGTAAAATGGTTATTTCTGTAATAGATTTGAAACCTCAGTAAATTACGAAAGTTGCTGCTACGTTGCTGCAACGGTTTATTTACCATGGTGCTAATGTTACTAATTTGCAACTGGTTACAACGTAACCACGGTTACAAAATGTTGCTTGGGTGATAGCAGCGTGTACAAAAAAATTAAAGAAAGTAAACCTTATGGGCCAACAATTTTTATAGAAAAAATAGAGTGTCGAAACCATATTTTACGAAATTATTGTACTAAACTGCGCGAAATTTCAAAAAAAACTACTCTTGACACGCATATTCGAATATTTTTACGCAACAATATTTTACGTTTTCGTACAGCAATTGTTTGTGCAATAAAGTATAGAAAACAACAGAACATTCCAAATTATTTAAAAATTCAGTTTTTAAAAGAAGATGTTTTAAACGGCCCAAAACATATAATGGGAAACCATGACAGCTGCAACACTATAGATAACAATTACTTTTGCAAAAAACAAAACGGAAGTGAAAAAAATATATATAATTTGTTCAAAAATAGTGTTGTTTTTCAAGATTTTTTACAATGTATTAATAGAGTAGCTACACATGCCTCCAGTTTGCTGCATGACGTTGACACGAATCTGGCAGAGTGTTATAATAGCATAATTAATAAGCTTGTCGGAGGTAAAAGAATTCATTTTTCGAAACATGGTTCTTATGAAACTCGATGTTTAGCGGCAGTATCTAATTTTAATAAAAAACATTCATTTTTTTTAGAAGTACAAAAAAAATTATCTAACAACGGCAAAATTGGAACGTTTACAAATAAATACTGTACGTCAAAAAAACAATCCAAAACTAAAAAACCTATACGTAAATCATTTAAATTAAATGAAGCCGATGAAGATTATGGAGAAAACTCACATAATGATTTTCCGGATAGAACGACAGAAGAGCTAGCAATTTTGATCGACAGTTTCACAAAAAAACTAAATGCTGCTAACAAAACAGAAATTGAAATTAGCACGCGAGGTCAAAATTTAAATCCCAAATGGTTTGAGGAGAAATATTTCCGAATTACAGCTAGTAGTTTTGGAAAAATATGTAAAATGAGACTAACAACTTCTACAGCAAATACTGTAAAATCATTATTGTACTCATCTCATATTACTACTAAATCTTTAAATTATGGAAATGTAAACGAAAATTATGCAAAGGAGTTATTTGAGAACCAATATTCAGTAAAAGTTCAACCATGTGGGCTTTTCATTCACGAAAATTATGATTATATTGGTGCTTCCCCGGATGGCTTGATCGGTAATGACTACATTATTGAAATTAAATGTCCATTTTCTGCTAAAGACATGAATATAGCAGACGCTATTAATGCAAAAATAATAAATGACTGTTACATCGACTCCGATAAGAAGGTAAAGCTAAAAATAAACCATGACTACATGTATCAAATCCAACTTGAAGTCACTAAGAGACAATATTGTTATTTTTTTATATATACACAAATAGATTTTAATTGTGAAATTATATCTAGAAATAAGGATTTCTGGAATAATAAAATGATTAATCGATTAAAATCATTTTATTTTTCGGTGTTTTTGCCAGAGTTTCTAGATTCTAGAGTAAAACGAAATTTATTAATTAGAGATATAAAATTTGCAAGTTTGGAGAAATAAAATGCTTTCATCGCTGTTTTTATTAAAAAACTGTATTATGTATATTTTTGTTATTCATTTGTATGTAAAAAATTACAATTTTTGTAATACTAATGAAAATGTGTGTATTGATATTTTCTGTGCATTCAATTGTACTTCTGTTTATAAATAAATATTTTTTTCTTTATTTTGTATAAAAAACATTATGGATTGTTGCTGTAATCTCTGTGACTGTATTAATAGTGAATCATTTTTATTCGAGTAGGTACTATCTAAAAATTATTTGGTGTTTTGCCTGTCATTTGTGTTATACTAATTTCGACAAATTAGCATGTTACAAACGTTGTATTTATTATTTATCTAACTTTACAAGAGATTTTTGTATTTATGATTATAACATTTACACAATAGGATTATAAGGGTCTTTTGATTTATGACATGTACCCCATAGAGAATAGTTTGGTATTGATTTTTTTTTAACATGTATTTTGGGTTGTATACCTATGAAAAAGTAAATTTTGTTTTACTACATAGGACCCTTAAGAATCATAAAAACAATTGTTTTTAAAATAGTTTTTGGGTAAATGGTGTAATATATTTATGAAAAACTTACAAGCTTTCGAAGGTGGTCTACGTTACAAAAAAAAGCATTTTTAGTATGCTAAAATAAAAAATAGAGAAAAAACACAGAAAAGGGGATTAGGTACTTATTTCTATTATATTTTGAACACGTCCGGTTAATTGGTAATTTGAAATACCGGGTGTCTCACGGTGGCCGTCGGTTAGAAGTATATCAAGAACTGTTAAAGCTAAAAATTTAAAACTTTGCACATGCGAGTTGCCTTGTTTAATCTATTAAATAAAAATATTTTTTAAATGGCAGCACTTCCGAAAATACCGCAAGTGAGATCAACAGGTTCATTTTAAATACAAACCAACCAATTTTCTTTCCTTCTACATCCACAAGATAAAAATAATAAAATCTGTGATTGAACTCGAAAATCAAAAACTATCCTGACAAAAGCTATATTTTTTATCCAATGGTCAAAAGATCTTATACAGCACTCAATATCCTAAAGATGTTAGTTTCTTGGCCAATTCATAGATGTATGTCCGTCCCGGGTATTTAAACAATAACCATGAGATATCATAAAAATGAAACATGTAGAAGATCATATCATATCCTATCCTTGGGATATATTTCACCAGCTTTTCAGCTGCTTTAGTTAATAAATTTTTTCACGCCTTTGTATTGTTTTGTGCCGTGATCTTGATTGTTGCGTACGCAAAAAAAAAGAACTGAAAAAATATTGATTGAAGTAGGTAAGTAATTATGTTTGTTTTCGTATTAAAAAAATTGCTTTTATTTTAAATATAAGCGAAAGTGAGGTTTAAATTATTCTAGCAAAAATTTTATCGTTTAGGCAAATAATATGCGAGTATTTCTATTACTGAGCTAAAGCTTCCTATAAGCTCTCAAGAACAACTTGACGCTTAAAAAATGTACTTTTGAACAGAAGAAAACATGAACAATTCCGTAAGCATTGTACTGGTTTTCTAATCAATCAGTTTACATTTAATGGATGTCTAATTTGAGATCAGAGAAATTGCAAAAATTGAGGGAACAACGCAGAGGAGTTCATAAGGAGCTAGTCCTTGCAAAATTGATTAATGATACTATTTTACACGATTGCAATTTGCTTCGCCAAAAAGGTACAAATTTATCAACAAAAACACTTATACTGAGTAAATCAAAAATTATGTTTATTTTTATTTTAGTATAATAACCATATATTCTAGAAGTTCTGGAAAAAAATCTTATAACAGCAGAAAACTAAAAAACAGGGGGCAATGGCGATCCGTTGATTTTTGTAAAGGTCTTAAGAACGGAGAGAAAGGCAATTAAGCAAATTAATCCAAAATTAATCGTCTTGATAGTTAAATATTAATACTTGTTAAACAAAATGGATTCTTTTTAAATAAAAGAATTTTTTTAGGATTCTGTAATATTGTTGTGCATTAAAAGTATGTAAAATATATTATATCTTGAGGTCATCCTACTTCGGATATCTCTAGGTCATCTTATTTCTGATAACTTTAAGATGTCTGACTACGTTCTCTATAAGATACTCAATTCTGTGTCATTCTGCTTTCCCTAAAATTTTCATAGGATATTGGTTGGCGGTGAAACTGACATTCTTAGTATATTCACATATCTAGTATGAGATGTAAGTAGGATATAAGTGTGTTGTGTGGGATGCTTGACAAAATGATTTAGAGTCTGTATTATATCATTGAATTTGTAAAACATTTCAAGATGCAACCATACAAATAGAGAGCAACAGAATTGAAAATGTTTCGTACTGTACATACGTACGCACTATACATATTTGAGACAAAAAATAATTTTAGAGAAAGAAAACTAAACTCAAGAAATAAAAAAGAGAGTCAAACAATTATGGTTTAGTGTGGTGTCGTCAAGATGGACCGATACAAAAATATTAAAAACACATTAACATGAAATCCATTTTCTTTTACAACTTCATTCCGTATATATCTTTTTACAGTAAAGCCAACTTGTATTCTAACTTGCATGTATAGGATAATACAGTACCTCCCTGCTTATATAACTTTTATAGTGCGTGTAGGTCTTTCATTTACAATATTCATGACATTTTTAGGTGAATTAACAGCTTTACATTCGTTTCCTTCGACACTACTATTTACGTTTTCCACGGTAACCTCCCGTTCTTCGATCTTAGAATCTAAATTTTCTACCGTCACCTTCGGACTTACAAAAATCTCTCTTAGAGTTCATTTCAAGACTAAAGAACCGCTGCGCAGAAACCAATTTTGTTCCGAATGTCAGTACACTAGCTAACCAAAAAACATTTGCAATTTTCATACGGTGTTTAAGGTGTCAACATTTATTGTACAAGTTGTTACAAACTCTATTTCATCTTTGTATTTCATCTTTTTTTATATTATATTCATCGTTTTGTATGCATTTATTCTTCAGTTAAATTAAAGATAAATTATTACAGTTAATGTACATTGTTTACAGCAGATGTTTTTAGTTAAAATTTATTTCGCGTGATCGTCAAATTCCGAATTTATCCGACGCGCACCTCACGGTTCATTAGTCGTGAAATGATCTCTACTAACCTACGAATTTTGTTTCTTACATCTGACCTACATTACTGACATTAACACTATCCATTTCCCCATTGTGATCATTCTCTTTATTTAACACATTCTCATCTAAAAATTTAACCAAGTACATTTTTTATCCAACACTTCTTCTATTTTTCCTTTTTTTCATGTTGTCTTATTTTGTACTCTATAATCTCTAGCATACACAATATCGTTTTCATTTAATTGCACGTTTCTTTTGCTTTTAAAGTTTTCTACTAGTTTATCTCTATAACTACTTTGAACCTTTCTTTCTCTTATAAAATCTAAATTCGTACTTATACATATGGATTAAACATTTTATAACTCCTAGTTTTTTCTGTTGCATAATGAATTGTGTTTCGATAAGAAAATAGATATCTTTGTATAATGGTGTTACTTCGCATTACTTGGATGTACTAAGCATTTAGTAAAACTACGTTTGAATGATTTAACTAAATTTTACGCGCCCCGTTAGTTTAAGGGTGATATGGAGCTCTTGTTTTGTGATTTATACCGTTCCTTTCACAAACTATTTTGAACTCCTAAAAAGTAAATTGTGGACAGTTGTTTGATATTAGAATTTCCGGTAACCCAAAAAACAACAATCCTTTAATTCCTCTAACATTGCCATTACATTTGTCTCCGACATTTCAAACACTTCTATCCATTTTCTAAAAGCATCTGTTACTAAAAAATACATTTTACCCTTTACTGGGTCCAAGAAATTTACATGTATGCGTTCAAAAGGCTTTGTGGTTTCTGGTCACAATTTTAATATGCTCTTCTGTGGTTCTGACGTATGCTGTCTTTTTAGACCAGGCCACCAAAAATAAAACCTAGCCGTAGTTTTCATCTTACTCATACCCATATATGTTGAATGTGTACCTCCACATAACTACTTTATTTTGAACAGATAACTCCTTCCTTCAATTATAGTAATTCTTTAATTCGAATTTCTCCTACTCGTTCAATTTTCGTGGCCAACTTGATTCTATATAGTTTATAACTTTTCCTAAGACTATCTTCCTGAACTTCCTTTCTAATTTGATTCCAATCAACTGGCATAGCATTAAATAATGTACACGCTTGAACTCGCTCTAATGTATTTCATTTTCAACAGGAAGTCTTGAAATTTCATCGGCTTTGTTCGTTTTACCTTTAATCCCACACAGCACACTTCTATCCTAATGATATCCTACTGATATCTCATACTAGATATGCGTATATACGAGGGATATCAATTTCACCGCCGACCAATATTCTATGGGCATCTTGGGGAAAGCAGAATGACAAAGAATTTAATATCCTACAGACAACTAAGTCAGACATCTTACAGATATCAGAAATAAGATGACCTAGGGATATCCGAAATAAGATGACCTCGAGATATAATATATTTTACTTTTATTGCAAAAAAATATTACAAACCTTAAAAAAATCTCCATTTAAAAAGCATCCATTTTGTTTAACAATACAGACGATTAATTTTCTTAATTGCATTTTTGTCCGTTCTTTGGACATTTTCAAAAAACCAACGATGGCCATTGCCTCCTGTTTATTAGTTTGCTGCTATTAGAGGATTTTTTCCAAAACTTCTAGAACAGTTATACTAAAATAAAAATAAACATAATTTTAATTTACTCAGAGTTTTTGTTGATAAATTTGTAAAGGCTTACTTACCTTTTTGGCCAAGCAAATTGTAATGTGTAAAATAATATCATTATTCAATTTTGGAAGGACCAGCTCCTTATAAACTCCTCTCCGTTGTCCCCTCAATTTTTGCAATTTCGCTGATCTCAAATTAGACATCCATTAAATGTAAACTGAATAATTAGAAAACCAGTACAATACTAACGGATTTGTTCATATTTTCTTCTGTTTGAAGATACTTTCTCAAGACGTCAAGTTGTTCTTGAGAGCTTACAGGAAGCTTTAGATCAGTAATAGAAATACTCGCATATTGTTTAGATAAACGATAAAATTTTTGTTAAAATAACTCTAACCTTACTTTCGCTTATAAAAAATCTAAAAGTTATTTTTTAAATAGTTTATAAAGAATACGAAAACAAGCATAATTACTTACTTACTCCAATCAATATTTTTTCATTCATTTTTTTACGTACGCAACAATCAATATCATAGCACAAAACGAAACAAAAGCCTGAAGCATTAGCTAAAACAGCTGAAAATCCAGTAAAAGATATCCTAGGGATATAATTTTAATGATCTTCTAAATATATCATTTTTATGATATCCCATGGATATTGTTTAAACAGCCGGGGCATACATTTATAAATTCGCTAAGAAACTGACATCCTCAGGATATTGGGTGCTGTAGTAGATATATTTTAATTTAAAATTAAATCCTGATAGAGACAATGCCCATCTTTACATTCTCCCTGTCTGAATTTCAGGTAAACTTTTATTTTCTCCAGAGAGTACTAATAAGTTTTTGTGATCCGTTTCCAACTCAAACTCACGGCCAATCAAAAATTTTGAAAACCTTGTTATTCTCCAATAAGTCGCTAACGCCTTTTTCTGAATCATCGAATAATTAAGTTTAGCTTTCGACAAAATTCGACTTGCCTAACCAATGGGACGTTCCGAGCCATCACTTAGTACATGACTACATCTAAGACAAATTCTCTCTTTATCTTTGAAATGTACTTTCACAATGTGCGTTTCAAGCAAATTTAATATCTTTTTGTAACGAACTATACAAAGGACTAAAACTACTATTTTCAATGAATTTTATATAGTAATTTACCATGCCCAAAAAAGCTCCAATCTCTGTTAGATTTTCAGATTTTTTCATATCTGTGATTGCTTTAACTTTTCTTTCATCTTTTCTCAGTCCATGCTTATTTATTACGTGTTCTAAATATTTAATATTGTCTTTAAAGAACTCACATTTTTTGTAATTTAAAGTAATTCCTGCTTTTTTAAACCTATTTAACACATCTTTTCCGTTTTCCACATCTTCCTTTATATTTTTCCTCTTACTAGCATATTATCCATAAAATTTACTACTCCTGTAGTCCTTATCAACACTTTTTCCATTATATTTTGGAAAATCTACTGTTATCAACCCTAGTAACCATAGCCTTCTTTTCTAATCTATCAAGTTTCTTATCTACCTTATTTTTAATGTATAGGGCATTGAAATCGGTTTCCTAAAAATTCCCGAAACCTTCTTCCTTAGCTTTAAATCAATGGTTTTATAAACATATTTTCCTAACTTAGCACTAAAAGCATCTTCATAGTTAAGTGTTATTTTTTTTGCAATATCCTTTTTACTTACATGTAACTTATTCAAGCTAACCCTTACAATAAAAATGTTTAGCAAGTTTCTACCAAATAAAGGTTTTTCGCTACCTCCTTCAATGATTAATAATCTCACAATTTCAAGTTTATGATTACATCTCATCGGTACTTTTATTTGACCTTTCTATCATAAGTTTTTAACTTTACATTTGTTTTCTCTAGAGTAAAATATGAAAACATCTTTACATATATAATATTTGACAAACTGATGCTCTTGCACCTATATCCAATTTCATTCTTAAGGGTACCTTTGGTAATAAAACTCTAACTATTACTAGTTTATGAATTATCTGTGTCCCTGAAGAAAACATTTTAAATAATTCTGTTGATGACTCCTGAGATACCCTTGTCTCATTCTCTACATCTACTAAAAATTATTTGCCTTAAAATTGTGGTTTATTTTCCCACAAGCATAACATTATTTTGTACTCAATGTACTGGCCGTCGACTTAGCTGTTTTTTATTTTCCACTCTTCTTAACCACCATGCGATTTATACTGACATCGTGGGAATTTGACTGATGCTTCGAAGTTGTTTCTCGTTTCAAAGCAATTCACATAGTCGGTCTAACGCAGACATCATAGAACGCTTTCTGAACTCTGACACTTGCGGTGAAAACTGCCTCGTTAAAAGTTTGCATAGGTTTCTATAAGATTTGTCCTTTGGCATAATTGGATCACATATATTCCTTAAAATTTTATTCGCACTTCCGGACCAATCACCGTTGATAGAACTGCTACCTGCCTACTTTCATCTATGCGATTTGCCACGAAATTTTGTTCTAACCTCTCTAAATACAATGTGAAATCATCTCTTGATTCGTACTACGGCACATTGCTAATATTTCCACGAACACCACCGCATATCACAATCGAACGAAAATAACGCCTTGATAGTTTGCTTGACCCCTTGTCCGGTGTAAAATTTAGTTTATCTCGTCACCAAAGACGTGTTGTCGTCAAGAAGGACTGCATAAACTAACTATTTGTAGACGAGAAACTTCAATTGAGAGAAAAGGAATAACGTTTTAACTTTTCCCCACAACCGTTAGAGGCCACTATGTAATAATTATCGGTAAAAAATAAAATCGACTAAATAATGCAAGTTATTTTTACACGTGTTTGATTCTAACGTTTATTACTATTTAAAAATTGAAGGTTTTTATATTCGTTTTAAAGAAAAGTTGTTACAATATTCACACGGTGTTGATTCGAATGAAACTGGAAGTTATTTTTTTTTAATGCATAATTATAAAAAAGTGACAATTTTTATAATTATTCTTTCAAAAACAAGAAAACATTCAAAATAAACCATTGTAATAATAATGGGTGCTACCAACACCCACACATTAAGTTTAAAATTCGCGCTATTTGTTTTCCTCACAACCGTTGTAGGGCGCCATAAACTGTGTTCCAAGTTTATATACAGGAGTTTCCCTCTAAATATATCTTCTCTCTGAAGGACTGATACAAAAATAATTGAAGACACATTAATATGACATCCATTTTATTTTAGAACTTCTATCCGTATATATCTTTTTACAATGTTGCCAACTTATATTCTAACTTACATATACAGGATTCTACAGTTAGAATTTGGAAAAGTAAGATTTATAATAATAAACAAAAGCATCTCAATATCACAGTAATGTGCTATGAGGCAGAAAATTTGATGACGACGAACAGAAATTTAAATAAACTCAAACCACAACGCAAACGCAAAAAGCTATGAAACGACTAATGCTGTAAATGTCCCCAAAGAATTGAAAAACTAATCTATATCCGAGAACGAACAAAAGAACAGATATTGTACATGCAGTGAAACTAAAGTAGTCATTTGTTGATCACATTGCTAAAAAAGCAAAGACACCTGACATAAACAAATGTTGACTTGTAAATCATATGAGTAGTAAAATTCCTCTAATTGAGATAAAACTAACAGCGGGTCTAAACAGGATTAGAAGAGCAAACAATAGACAAAGATCTGGATACATTTAAAAGAAAATTGCTAGAACTGGCCGGCTTTGCGGAAATTTTTGTTGCTGAAACGTTCAAACAACTTTCTACAAATACTTGATAGCGCACTAAGATGTTGAATACATCTTAGTTTCGAAATAACCGGAAGAATTTTTTTTACACCAGAATCGATATCGTCAAAGCGTATTACTAATTTAGCCTACATACCAAAAACTGTTATTGTTATTGCAACAAAAAAAGTAATAGTATTAAAAACCTTCAACAATTCACAAAATCGGTATATTTACGACAAAGAACTCTACAAGTCGTATTCTCGCTATTTATCGCAACTGCCGTTTACCATTTTTCAATAATTTTGATAAAAATACTGTGAAACTCAATAAATTCTAGTTGCAATTTGGATCAATTATGAAATTGTTATCCGAATGAGACCTAAAAGATTTAGGTTTTGTCAGTTTAAGAAAAAGTAATATGAATAACAAAGTGCTTAAAATACTTTTAAGAAACCAGCAATATCTAAACACGTTCTAACTCTCGAAGATATAATACTTCAAAATTATCTTCGAATTGTAAGTGAAACCAATATTGCATTTATATGCGTATTATACAGTTTTTAAGTTGAATTAAAAATATATATATCTACACGTTTTTTAATTTCAAAACAGCTTAAGTTTTTTTTTATAAAAATAAATAAAATTGCGTGACATTATAATAAAAAACAAAGGAAATGTTTACAATAGACAGATCGTTAAAAACAAGAGGATGTGGATTTACGATCAGAAAGAATTTATTTGTTTTCAAATGATACAACATAAAAAGTTGCTGTACTATTCACCCTTTATTCAATAGATTTTGTTAATAAAATCTTTGTAAAATACAGGAAGCTACATAATGCCCGTGTGATTAGTTGAATACAATTTTGTTGAAATTAGTTAACAAATTGAAACCTACAACATAATTGATTAAATATCCTAAATTTCGTTAATTAGTTTAGATTGTACCTACGTAAAGTTTGTATCTCTTGTATATACCTATTCCGGCGGATAAATTTACACACTCAAGTGTTTTACTTATGTATAACAAAAAATAACTTTAAAATTAAATATATAATATTTTCTATTCATTAATTGAAATTCATTTTATAAAGTAACGATGGGTTTTATTTAAATACAGCACGTATTTAATTCGTTTTAAGATAGGTACACAGTAAATTTTGTTTACATAAAAACGCATTAGTTACATATTTTACATTTGAATTTTTTTGTTAGTGATCTATAACTTTCAAACATGTAAAAGTTAACCAAAATGGCACCTAAGATTAAATAAAAACAACAGTAACCAAAAGTAAATTAATATAGTATCAACTATCATTGAGGCTCGTTCTATGTTTCTGGTTATTTTTTTAAGTGATAAATAAATAAACTATACAAACATAACAAAGTAAATTTTATAATTATTCCGTTAATAATGTAAACTCAAGTTAATTTGATAAATAATTAAATGTAATTTACAAATAAAATTTACCTGGGAAACCTCTTGGACCCGTTGAGCCAGGTGGACCTGGTGGTCCTGCGGGACCTGGCGGCCCCGACGCAAAACTTGATAACCTAACCGCAGTACTCAAGGCAGTTACCTAAAATTACATAAGATTAGTATATTTTTATTAATTATGTTTAAAAACTTAGTGTAATATTTGTATACATTATAAATTTGTAATCAATATGAGTTATTAATAAGAGAAGAAGAAATGATAATTTGTAGTTGGTGTTAGTATTTACAATAATATTGCAATAACAAATACAAACAAAAATTTTCTATAAAAATGAAATTCGTGTCAATTATATAATATGTCTGAAACAAAATATAACAAGAATGGTAAAAGTAATACGAGACCGGACGCCTTTGCGACCGGAATCAATGCTAAAACGTAAAGGTCTTCCGGATAAGAAACTATGACACCGTCCGTTTCCGGAAAACGTTGACGTTTTAATAGTATTCTAAGAAGTTTATGTTAATGTTTTTCTTAAATAATTTCGAAACTCTCGAGAACGTGGATGTAGGTACATATTTGGGCTTATAAAACATCTCAAACGTAATTGATATATTGGTAATTACAGTGTTGTTTTAATTTATGTTATTTAGTTATTGTAACAAATAACAATTATTTTACTAGAATTTTTAGGTACATTTGAATTGTCCATATTATTAGTTTAATTTAAAGTTGACGGTGTTTATTTAATAGATAGGATTTTTACACCGTGTAGTTTTACTAATTGTATATAAATTCTTTATAAAACATATTAAATCTAATTACATATTTATCTAATTTCTTGATTGCATTGGTTTTTAAGATAAATGACTAAAGGCGGGTTGCACAAAGCAAATCAAAAATGTAACAAGTGATTATTTCTCAAAACAATTGCTACATAGCCAATGAAACCACGTTTATTCGTGATGTAACAATTGATTTCAGAAATAATCACTTGCTACATTTTTGATTTGCTTTGTGCAACCCGCCTTAAATCTCTGAATCTACTTATATTTGTTTATTTCAACATTTGTTACAAAGCTTTAAAAATGCTTTTCAGTTTTGATCTTGGGTAGAGACACCATTTGAGGCCACTTTAACGGTTTTTGCGTGGTGATTTACTCGTAATTTACTAACGGTAACCTTAAATCCATTTTATATTTACATGTACAATAAAGAAAATATTAATCTTTCAATTTCTACTTTTAAAAAATATATCTTGCCTTCGCTGTTCTCATGACGCCGACAAAATAAAACCTAATAATATTTCACCATTTTGGGTCACTTTGTGCCTATCGTGGCCATTTAAAGAACAATTTTTAGTGACTAACCGTATATATAAATTAACTAGGTACTGTCAGCGGCTGACGAGAAGGCACCCAAAAGGAATGCGTTTATCCCTACTAAAACTTGATATATTATGCTTGATAAAAACGTCTCTCAGTAGTTGTAATTACAAATACTTACAGCGCCCTCGCACAATTCGCGGTGGTCAAGTTCTAAACTTTCTGCTGAGATGCAACTATACCGAATTCATAATGATGTTTTTAGGACCAGCAGTAATATGCGCTTGAGTGACGAAAACGCATAAAATTGCGATCCCCTTACCTCAGCCCCCAAGTGCCTTCTCGTGAGACGCTGACAGTAGGTACCTATCTACGTACCTATATACCTATAACAGAAAAAAAAGACAATAAGAAGAAGTGGTTCTATTATTATCATGTTATGTAATTGTTATATTTCTCATTTCAAGTACAATCAACATTTTTCTCGAATTTTTTCTTATCGGAGACTTGATTCCCTCATCATACTTCATCTTTTAGACCGTAAAATATTTCGTCTTTTTTCTCTCCCCACTTCCAATTGTCACCACTTGGCACCATGGTACTCACAAGGAGCTTTGTTTCTTTAGTGAGTGTTACCATTCCAGGGTAGAACTTATTGTATTTAACAATAACATATTCAAATTTATCCTCTGAATCTATGCTGTTGCTTATCAGGTTTGAATTGTTAGACTTTTTGTCATCTTCATCTTCTATTTCATCCGCTCCATCATTATTGATTCCGCTTGTGGTTTGCTTGTCTGACTCTGCATTATTGATTACTTTCAGACTGGGTTTCGTAGGTTTTATTTTTTCCGCTCCTGTACCTATCGCATTATCAGTGTCCACAATTTCGTTTTCTATATCTTGTTCTTTCTTATTATCGTTTACTTCTGGATTTTTGGACTTTTTGGGATTCTTTTGTTTTTGCTTTTCTTTTCTAGTTTTTTTTTGTTTTTTCTTGGCTTCTGCTAATTGAATTCATTAGGAAAAACTTAGCAAATAAGGGAAAAGCTTTTTGTTTTTTAATCTTTGTTATATTTTGGTCGGTAGGATACAGTAGTATGTCACTTAATATATCTATAGCTTTTCTTTTTGGAGTAACAACAATACTATTTTCCAGTACTGATTTTGATTATTTTTCCGGCGAGAATAATGCCTCTAAATTTGAAAAAGATAATGATAAAACTTTCTTAGTTTAATAATCGTTTAAAGTCCTTTGTGTCACTTCTTTTTGCTTTGCTAAATCTTAAAGATGATCTGTTGAGTACATTTGTAATTTTGCAGAAAGTGATGAGTACCACAGTTTGGCCAAACTTTTCATCACTCGAATTCACAGGAATTTTGAGAGAAAGAGACGCAGAAGACACTTTAGATATTGACGGAATATCTATGAAATTAGGTATAAGACTATAATATGTAATTGATTACGTGACCCGGTTTCATTAAACGCTTTTTGTAGAAACAATTCTGTGTCAATTAAATTTTCTGTAGCAGAAGTTATTGTTGGCCGAATTTCATTTTAGTGAATTCAGAAAAATTCTAATGTGTCTTGCTTTTGTATCAAAGATTCATTAATGCTATCTCTAACTTCTATTTTTATTTCATTTCTAGAGTCTTTCTGTCGTTTCTCCTGATAACAACTGTATAATTTTGTAAGTTTTGATTGTCTAAAGCTCTTTAAGATATGAGTTTCAATTTTGGATTTCAAATATTGCAGATGTGTAAGTTTCAACTTGGTTTTTATGAATACATGATTTTCAAGTTATTCCAGGGTGATTTTTGAATAATTTACCAAACCGAAAAATTGATTTCCTTCATCACCTCATCCAAAAGATTTGGAATATCTTGTTGGTAGTTCTAAGCTTCTTTAAAGAAAATATGACCGACATAAAAGACTATAGAAGAGAAATCTGCAATAATGTCAGTAACGTAAATGTAATTTCAGCAAAATGTCACACCGATACGGTACCTACTTCTATCAAACAAAATACATTTTTAAGTTTTAAATTAATATCGTGAGCAAGTTTCTAAACATTTAGAGTTGGAAATATTTTGTTCATATTTAGCAGAGGCACTGCTTTTTTTAAAAATAATTGGCATACATGAATGTCTGCAATATGTCTAGATGTTTTTGGTACATATCAATAGTTACTTTAGAAGCAATAAGGTCAAAATTAATTTAGAAATATCCGGAAGGTACTGAATATGAGTTTTAAAAGAAACTAATTTTTAGATTTTGTCTGATACGTTAATTTCTATGAGAAAATAAATGAAATAAAATAATTAATTGCTAATAACTATAAATAAATAAAAACTGGTGGTTGCACTGTAATCTATAACTGATTATTATATTTTCTATTTCACGTTTTAAATATTGGCTAAGTGAAATAGGTACTAGGATTTGGAGCGCAAACATATATTTTTTTACGGAGGTAACACTCTTGTGGTTTTCGTTATTTAAAAACTACTGTGCTATGAAGCTTATAAAAACCCAAAAAATATGATAATTAATTTAAGAGACAAGTTGTGTTGCGCGATTTATTAAAGTACTCTTACGTCAATTTTACCGTAACTTAGTGCAGGTGGCAGCCTAAGACAATTCGGAGTATGGTACTCGATGTGCTGATTATAAGATAATTAAAAGAGCACTAAAATGGTGGAAATATTAACTACAGATCCCGTTTACACCTGTCAAAGATTGAAGGTAAAACAAATTGCAAAACACAATTATAAAAACAAATATATTTATGTCAACAAATAGAAAAAAAGGTTAAAAAAGGCGATGCAGAGGTACGCAGATACTATCGATTAAGAGTTCATCAATAAATATCACAGGCTTCGTACATATATTCAAGTATAAATTAATAGATAAGCAAAGAATAAAAACTTGAAACTTATGATAATTTTAACACATACTTGCACAAACAAATCTGCATACATTTGTCGTAACAACATCTATATCTTAGTCGTTGGTGTTTACGTTTGACACCAATATAAATTAATAAAATTGCTAAAAGTGTAGGAAAAAGTAATTAGATATATGATGATATTACAAGTAAACTGCTGGTGAGTCAATCAATGTACTTTATAAAACAAATGCGTCATTCTTCCAAAAAACTTTTACTAGTAATATCGCAGAAGTGCCTTCAAGTTTAATCATCTATCACACAAGTGCTTTAACGACTTGACCCCAAATTACTGCTTGAACTTGGTGTTAGTAATCAATATCCACATTTGTACGTGCTCCAAGTTATTGACTCAAAAGAGATGTAATCAACTATACGTTAAAATGACAGTTAATATTCTGTATGTAAAAGGTACGTTTCGGGATAAAATTCATACAGCACCCAAATATGTTTAACATAACAAATTCTCCCCAGCAACATAAATACCTGCACAGTGGAGACTAGCTAAAATGAAGAACAAAAATTTAGGCATAGGCCAAGGATAGAACCCTAAAATCCAAAACCAACCCAAATACAATAACATCCAACCAAAGAAGAAACGTAAATAAAAGATGCTTTCCCAGTTTCCGAAGTATTATCAATCGGATGTGCACAAAAGTCGCATGAAGCAAGAACCAAAGAGATTTTAACCAACGTAAAAAGGTGTTTAAAAAAAGATACTCGTTGTAAAGTTGACAGAAGCAAAAACGCTATCAAAACAAGAAAATCAACGAAGTTCCATACACTTTACCGAGCGACAATCCAGAGCAAATCAAGAAAAAGAAGAGGCATAGAAAAGACAGAAGTTTATACTATAGTCAAAAACAATTTTTTAAAATTCTATGAACCCATAGCTCACAGACATAAATCCAACCCTGAATATAATTATCAAAACTAATAAAAATCATGAAATAGAAATCGAAAAAGCTAGTAGCAAATATAGCAGGTCTTGTATGTTGATATGTAGATTCAGAAAAAGAATAATAAAAAAAAACGAAGACAGTCGTGCCAAAACATCGTCAACAACCGGTAGGAGATTCTTCCATTAAAGAAAATTAGCAGACTTTAAACATCAAAGAAGCAAAACCAACAAAAAAATCTCATGCAAAAAGATTCTGATCAAAAGTCTAAACAAGTCGGACTACATAAACTGAAAAAAAACAAATCAGTAATCCAAAAGTTACAAACACACAAAAGTTCCGAAAGCTAAACACTACATGAGTGTACTAAACAAAACAGAATCCTAACCGCATAACACAAAACAATACCGAAAGAAAGGAAAGAAGTAAAAATAAATAAAAAAGAATAAGAAACGAATATCGTTAACCTTTGTTCGTTGCGTCGGAATGTCACAATGAACTTAAATACCGAAACAGATTAGAATAATTTAAGAGCAAAAAAAAACCCAAAAAAAAGAGAAATACCCTAACGGTGAATAAGAACATCAAACATGTTGGCTAAGCGGAAGTGCGTAGAGTATAAAAAACGACGTTGCAGTTCATTCCAAGTTTCAAACGAAGCACAACAAAACAAAACTTAACTAAGCCCAATCAAGTAAGATAAGTAACTAAGAAAAAAACAGAAAAGGAAAAGAACCATAGTTGCAGTGAACACTACAGAAAAAAAATTTCTAAAAAGAAAATATTTAAATAATTAACCAAGACGTAGAAAAAAAAACAAAACAGGCAATTGTTCTAAAAGTGAACATTAAGGAGCAAAAGAGAAAAGAGAAGAAAAAAATACAAAGTAAGAAAAACCGAAAAGAAAGAAAAGAGACAGACGGAAAAATATAAGACAAGATGTAGATGTCTGATTCGGTTTTTCTTTCCGTAGAAGAAAGGAAAAGAATGACCAACTCTTCAATGCTCAACTAATCACTCTAAATATATAAAAAAAAGAAGAAAAGAGAAAAAATATTACAGTTAGCCATAGAACGAATGCATTCCAATTGCTGTCCCAAATTAGATACTACAAGATTTTAACGCCGACAAACGGAATAGGAAACTTAAGAAAAGATAACTAAATACTATAGCAAAAGAGATAATCCTATACATGACGTACCAACTCAAAAGCGCCAACTAAGCGGATATAACTATATATAGACAGAAAGGTAGTCTGTTCTAAAGTGTGCAGAAGAAGAAGGAAACCAAAAGAATTTTATCAAGAAACATAATTCAAAGAATAGAATATCGATGACAGCAGCATTGGAAAACGCAAATAGACAGCATCCGAACTACAACCAGAAAAGTACCGACGATTTATTTAAAGATTCGAATCACCAAAACCAAAAATCCAGAAGGATAGCAAAAGTCACAATTCAAAAGCCAAAAAGTGAATTAATACGACGCTTGCGACGCCGATAAAAAAGAAGAGAACAATTAGAAGAAGACAATAAAGTACAGTTAGAGGCGACTGAAGAAGTAGATGCAAAAGCAATAGTAGCGGTTTTTACATCCAGAAAAACAGTAAGATTCTTATGTAGACCGATACAGGTGTTGGAAGTCTTTATTGTTGCTGGCAATGCGTGACGTGATTGTTCTGTTGTGAGTTCTAACAAAGAGAGTAACTCGGCAACTTTAGGTTTCCTATGAGGACAAAAAAAAATACCCGGGATCGGAAGAAAGTAAAAAATCATTAAGAGAGCACGTAACAAGTTCAGCAGATGAAACGGAAGTAAAAGCCTTACTAGCAAAGGCTACCGGTGGTACTTAAACCCTCTCACTGATCTCTGATGTTGAGAAGTTAAAAGAATTATGAGAGTTGATGTTTGACTACAAACGCTTGCCTACAGATAGATGTAATCTCAATCAACGCTAGCAGAAGTTGATAGGACGGCGTTATATTCTGGTGAATTACCTTGAGCTGTATTTGAAACCGGTATCGAGAGCTAAAGAAAAAAGTATCACAGAGTGGTAACATACGTTCAACTGGATTTGTTAGCTGCCATCGTACGACCGCGAATAGTATCCATTAATGCTTAATATAATCCAAAGGTAAAAACTCAGACTTCAATAGATTAGCAGCATGGTTCCACGAACGTAAAAAACTTTAGTTTGTCCTAAAAACAAGAAGAGCTTTGCCATACAAAACCTAAAACGCTGAGAGAAAAAGTTGGTTATGTGAGATACCACGAAACAAACACAACCCGTCAATACGAATAAGAAACTCAATAAGTACAGAAGGATCGTCACCAAAAAAAGTTACGGCCCAATTCGCAAAGCTCATTTTTGAAGTCCGAAGAAAAAAGAAATGGTGGCTTCTTATTTGAAGAATACATAGCTAACACAATAAAAGACACAATAAAACCTAAACAAGAAATTAAGTAACCGTAAAGACAATCGGTATGACTAGAAATCCAATCGAAATAAAAGTAAGTAAGTCGATAACTAAAGCAAAGCACAAGTAGTAGCGATGGTATTGTATCGCACACACTACCATTAATAACCTAATAGGAAGAGAGCTTTAACTGACGTAGTCAAATTAATCCAAAAAAAACAGAGCACGGAAGTCAACGTACTTATACGAAGCAGTAAAAGGTAAACGAATTAAATATGAAGCCAGGCCCTGCAACAAGTCAAAAAAGCGATGTAGAAGAATGCATAACGACAGAAAGAATTATAATCGCACACACAAAATCGAGCCTGAACAGTTAGGCGTCAAATTTTGTTACGTCAATCAAAACACTTCGGAAAGAGGGACGGTGTCTAATTATAAGATAATTAAAAAGGCGCCAAAACGGTAGAAATATTAACTACAGATCTCGTTTAGATCTGTAGTGCACTAAAGGTAAAACAAATTGTAAAGCACAATTATAACAACAATTATATTTATTTTAACAAAGAGAGCAAGAGGTTAGAAAAAGATGATGTAGAGCTACGCAGATACTATCAATTTAGAGTTCGTCAATAAATGTCACAGACGATAATTGTTGATGCAGGTTCGGCAACACTTTGTACATATAATTATTGTATACAATATGAAAGTATAAGTCTATACGATGCGATCTGCATGCATTGGTCGAGACAACATATGTATCTAAGTAGTTCGTATTTACGTTCGACACTAATACAAATTAATTAAATCACGCGTAAGTCAATCAATGAACTTTATAAACCGAATGCGTCACGCTTCCGAATGGCTTTTAGTATTAATATTGCAGGTGTGTTTTCAAGTTTAATTGTATATCACACAAGTACTTCAATGTTCACATTTTTACGTGATTTTAGTCGAAAGAGATATACTTAATAGACATGTACAATTACAAGGGACAAACACGTGGCGGCAATCCAAGTCGTTATGATAAAATTAAATTGCGTCGTAAAAATAGAAGTTAATTCTTCCCCAATGAACCTATCACAATCGGCACATACGAAACGTCATCAAAGCACTCATTTATTACGTGAATGGGATGCGACTATTTAAACATAAAAAACGATCAAATGATTTCATTAATGTCTGTAGATATACTAAAATCTACGATTTGACTTGTGTTATAAGAAAAAAATGTATGATCATTTTTTATAAAAAAATTCAAACTTCACGCTATTTTGTTTTTGATAAATAAAATATGTTATGATTTGACAACCTGACATTTATCTCTCTGAAAGAATATTCGTCATAATTTTAAAAACATTGGTAAATCTCAACGTAATTTGGACGAAATTAAGTACAATTAGGGATCGATATGAACGATATGCTTGCGTAATAGTTGATGAATAATTGATATCTAAGCTAACATAAGATTCGGTTCCATAACGTTACTATAAGTACATGCTTTTTTATGTATCCAAAATCCTGTCTTAACAGTAGAAAGTAACTAAATATGTTTATTATTAAAAATGATATTTGTTACCATATAGTCTAAACACACTCGACGAAATTGTTTAGTCTGCATTACAGTTGAGATTATAAATTCGGTATAAAATTTTGAGCTTCTGGCTTACAATAATTTGTTGATAAGTTAGAGAACACTTGCTTGCAGACTAAATAATTTCGTCAACTATGTTTACCCTATATGAAACATATCTAATATTTTTCCCATATTTCTATAGAGTAATAGCAACTGTATTTACTCAGACTAATATGAAAAATATGATAACTGACAAATACGACAGTGTTGACAAGTTGAATTCTAAGTTTAATAGTTGTTAATAAGCGGAGTGTTTAAAAATTGCGTTTTTTCTACAATCTACACGCCATTATGTCATATGTATATTACCTATATTGTTTACGTATTTTCTACATAGACGTGTAGATAATTACTTTCTACGTGTACATGCCCATCATTGTAAAGTAAGTTACACTGATTTTATTCATAATTTTTTAATATAATAATTCACAATATATGGTCTAACGTAAGCGCTCAGCGAAATTTTCACTGTGTTATAATGGGTGTATTATTTTTGCTGCTTTTGTGAAAGTTTTGCTGAGGTAAGCATGGACTCATATTTTTGTGATTTACGTTGATTTTCACAATACCGCCACGTGTTTGTCCAATTTGGAAGGATTCTTGATTAATCCATTACCTTCCGCTGGTGACTAAAACTAGAAGCACGTACTAAAAGAGGCTTTTGGTTAATTAGACCACTTCCAAAGCAATCTGGGGAATAAGTCATACTTGTACTTCGTGTGATGTTTGAATAACCTTGAAGGCACACTTGCAATAAGAATAGTGAAAACTACTCGGATGCTTGACGCATTTGATTCATTATTTGCCGATAAGCAATGTAATTATGATACGATCTTATCTCTAATTTTACTTCATTTTTTTAGCGATTTAAAGGGATGATTGCAGCGGCCGATAGCTATCCGCATGACTTGGACAACCGCAGGTATTTTTTTTATTTCTCATTAATTTGTGCATTTGTCAAACGTGAAATACGTGCGGCATGGATATAAGTATTATCACAATTATTGCTTGCAGATTTTTTTTACGGTTTCAATTTACGCTAAATGCGATTTGCTACGGGTGTGAAGTCACTAGTTTTGCATTAAATCAACGATACTCTCCGAAATTACGTATTACTTGATTTTATGATATTGTATATACTTCGATAATTTTAGGTGTGGAGGGTTGCCTCACCTCCAGAACTTGTATGAACGCTATAACTGTGATATTTATAGTATTATTTTTTGCTACTATATATGTTCATAATTATGCCTTGCTTACGTAATTCTTTTAACCTCTTTTTCTCGCATTATTAAAAAATAAATATACGGGGTTTTTTCACGTAACCCGTTCGTTAAAAGTTTTTATATTTCCAATCATAATTTAATTTTGTTTTTTTTTAATATTAAGTAAATCGTTATTGGCTTTATAATTACAATATATTCAAGAATTTATCACTTTCGATTATACCGGAAGTGACATCATCTTTTTTATTTTATATGGAATGCTATACTTCTTATTAATTTTTTCAATTTTACGTGTAATTTTAAATTAATTTTGTTCCTAACTTATTATCCCAAAAGTCAATGGTTTTTGAGATATTTAGATGTTTTTGAGAATTTTCACATTTGTAACATCAACATTCTATATAAAATAAAAAAGATGATGTCACTTCAGGTATAACCAGAAGTGACACGTTCTTGAATATATTTTAATTATAAAGCCAATAACCATTTACTTAGTTTTAAAAAAAATCAAAATTAAATTATGATTGTAGTATAAAAAAGTATAAAAACTTTTAACGAACGGGTTACGTGAAAAACCCTGTATTTGTCGTTATAACCAGTGTTTTGTCATTTATTATATTTCAGTGTTAAATAGATTTAAACGGTGTCTATCATTCTAGTTTCTAATCGTTTTGGCGCCTTTTTAACTTGTTTTATAATTTAGCACCACGAAGCTCACGACCCAAATCTCCGAACTCAACTGAGCTAGTCGCTTGCAAGAAAAACCTAGTAACAAACCTTTAAAAACTCATTCTTTCTTAATAAAAGTTTTATATTTGAATTCGGTTTAGATATCTTTGAAATAAGCAAAATGAAACGTTACATATTTGCAATTGGGTAAATAATTGAGCAAATGGCCTAATGGAAGAGCCACCATTGAGATTACCCCTAAACCAACCCAAAATACCATGACATAAGAGTACGCTTGCAAAATATCACTTTCTGAAATAGTGAAATAAATAACTATTCTTTCTAATTAATTTATTTGCACAATGTTACTTTAATACATCTGACACTTGACTTCTTTGTAAATGTTAACGTTTTTCTATTTCTAAATTTTTTTTCAAAATATCAAAATCAATAATGTAAGGTACATGTGTGCAGCAAAATATTATAAAATAACCAAATAACCTAAACACGATTACTTTAATGTTCTTCTGTGGGGAGTAATCGTGTAAAGTTCAATTAAAGAGGAAAATAATATATAACTTACCAAATAAACTAAATTCTGCTCTAGAAAGGATTTTAGTTTTAATCGACTTTAATTTTTAGTTTAATAAGATGAGTAAAAGTCATGAAAATTAGATTTAAAACCTCAAACAGAGCATCACGAGGAACACTTTTATTCTGTACTTTAGGACTGATATTGTATAATTTTTTAAAAATCTGTAGAACTTATTGTTACTTAAATGTTTATTTAAATCAAAAGCATACAAATGTAAAACGTATGTACAGGGCAAACCAACAATAATGCCTACAACTCAGTATTTTTTTAATAATTGTGCTGTAATTTCACAAGTTTATAATCCCCTTAAAAAAACTCTAAGAATTTTTAAATTTGGGGGAGAAACTATAAGTTGATACTTTTGTATTAACTTAGTTTGTTGTTATTCTTTCTTACGCATGTATTTTTTTCACTTACTATTACATAGGTTTTATTTTGTGTTTTAAACAAATCTGTATATACTGCTGTCTTAACGTACTACTCAAGTAATATTAAAAAAAAGTTTTATTAAGATTCACAATAAGTAAATAACTCCATTTTGATCAAGTCCTTTCATCCAATTTAAAAAACTATTTATGTATTTTTCTTTAATTTTTTAAATCGTAATTAAACTGGTCAAATTAAAATAAAATAAATAATGGTATGAAAACACCAACTTTTTAATTTACCGTTTCTACAAGCGTCAGTTAATTTTTTTCCTTGAATATACAATACAATTGTGTGTTTGTAATGTCCCCTGGTATCCAATGTTAGTGGTAAAGCCATGTACCGTGTTTTAATTAAACATGTTCTTTTCCAAACTCTAATTTACTGTTTTCTTATCTCACGAAAAATAAAAGTTTAATTAAAGTTAACGTGAAAATTTGTTTTGTGTAAGATTAATACAACGAATGTTAATTGTAGTGTAAAAATAATCAACTTTAATTAAGTTGATTAATTGAAACTTAAATTTTCTGAAGCGGCCAAATACCTTTTCTTGTATATCTTTTAATTTCTCGTGTAGTCGAACTACGGTTTCGCAGCTGGAATAGCATTTATCTCTGTGAACTGCTTGTTCTGATCCGCCTGAAGAAGGATTTGTCGTTTCGCACGTTCTGTTATCTTCTCGCAATCTAAAGCTTTCTCTGCAAGCGCATCTGTATGTTCCCACCTCGTTTATGCATTCTTGTTCACAATCGCCGTTTTTATCCAAACACTCATTTATATCTATAAATAGAAAAGCGACTTTAGAAATTTAGCTTAAAGCTCTTATAGCTTTAGTATTACGCAGCTTAATTTCAATAAGAGAAACTTGAAATTAAATGGGTCGTTTCCAAGACCTTACCGACGCAAACTGGTTTAATTCCTTGTTTTTGATTGTTAGGATTGAACTTGTAACCATCAAAACATGTACAAATTACTCTTTGTAAGTAAACCGTACATTGTTGTTCACACAAGTTCATTGAACAGGGATCTTGATCCTTATGAACGCACCTGCAAATTAAAGCTTTACGTTAATCATTTTCTAACAAGTTTTGAGAGAAGTACTGTTAACACAAATATCTCTTTAATCGGATTTAATAGAATTAAGAAATACTAGCGTATTCACAATCAAGAAAAACGTTTTTTTCGTTTTACTAGAAATTATTTTATAGAGGTTCCTTATATAAAAAGCTTTGCAATTTTTTAAATTTTGAAGATGTATCTAACTACACATTTTTAAATGTCAGTTTATATATAAAACTTTTCATATTATAAAAACTGTTAAGATCAAACTCAGCGTGAGGACATTATCCGATTTGGAAAATGTAGCACAAGCTTTTCTATTTTCTGAATAGCTGTACTTAAGTTTTATTAACGCTTTATTGGATTTTTGTGTTGTAAAACAAAAACAAAACAAAAAAATAGTCTTCGATTTAAAACCTTTTGCTTAAGTACAGCGTTGAAAATTAAAACAAAGTAATTTGTTTTATAAAAAATTGAGCTAACCATACGGACACGTTAATGTTTTTGTTCAATTCAGATGATTTAAATTGTGTTATTTAGTTTAAATATATCAAAATACTTTTTGTTTATAAACTAGTAACAATGTGTGTTTTGTAATTGTATTTTGATTACATTAGGTATGTATTTTTGTGTACCTACCTATAAATTGTTACAGCTGTGTACTGGTCTTGCAATTTATATCATAATATAAAAAATAAACTTAAATAAAGTTTTAAAAGACTGTCGTATCTATTTTGTATTTGTTATTGTTTTTCCTCTAAATTGGATGCATGATGATAATTAAAATTAACATAATTATATAATTATCTGTGACACGTTTCAACACAATATCATATCATCATTCAGACATAATAAATAAATAAAAATTAGCTTTAAAGATGTCAAAACGTGTCGTATATAGTTAAATAAATTAAATAATTTTGTATGAGAAAGATGTTAATTTGAATGATGTTATGTAGTGTAAACCGTCATTTCTATAAAAAGAAATATATATTTAAAAATTGAAGTTATAATTTTGGTCGTGCATATATTTTTTAGCGCGTGCTCTCAGTACTCAATGGATGTACGTTTTATACGTCACAGTTGCCAGTTATATTAAATTCAGGCAGTCAAACAAACGACAAAGATACAAAAATCGATAGCTGCTAACGTCTTTTTCGCCAAGAACAAGTAAGAAATTGGTTTAGATACGGTTAACTGATTATATAAGTATGACAGGCAATACTAAAATGCACAACCAGTTACGATTCAAAATTCAAACACGTTGACTAAAAAATTAAAATCTAAATCAATATTTTTAATTTTTACTATGTAAACTATTAAATGGATTGTAACTATTTATTGAAAAATTATATCTTAATAAAGTACGTTAAAAAAACGGCACAATTAAAAGATTACTTATGTAAAGTATATATTATATAAATTCAAAAATTTTGTGTTAAATTGAATCAGACATTATGTTAAAATTAAAATTTTAATAAAGGAAATATTACAAATTTTTGTATGCATTATTAATATTTACACCATAATATATATTGTTTACAAAAATAATATATTTGCAATAATTTAAGAATTTCCAAATAATAATCTTACACTAAAAGCAAATAACTGCATCTAAATAATTAATACTTTATAAAAAACCATGCTTTATATATTGGCAAATATTTTTAATTTTATGGTGAAGCTTATTACTTGATTTAAAAAAGTTTTATTGCCTTACGTAATTTAATTTTAACTGAATTTTCCATAATAAATATTTTGTTTGTTGCAATTTATTGTTTATTCAATTGTATTTGTCTTACACGTAAACATTTAAAATATTTGTAATATCTCCTTTAGCTTTATATTGAAATTTAAATATATTAAACAAAAAGTTAAAATAATAAAAATGTTAGAATATATGCAAATTCAGAAGTGAATTTCATTAAATAGTTAAGATTTACGTTAGAATATTAATTTTTTTGTAACAATAATAATTGAAAATTCTCATCAATAATTTGATTTTTATTTTTAAAATGCAGTTACATACACTTTATCATAAATTAATTTAAAGAAAAGTAATATAAATAATCGGCTAATAAACATTTTGTACAATTTTTTAATTTATTTTTAAATTTGCCTATGACAGAAATTTAGGTTTTATTTTGTCGCAATTTTTTTGTAGTAATCTATATTTACAAAAGTAGTCTACATCTATTCTGCAATTTGCGCCATCGATAAAGGATTGTAAACGTACAGGGAAAACCGGGGCAATTCCGGACCCTGGGATAATGGCGACCCTTGAATATCTCTATGGACTATGTGCGTCTTATGAAGCAACCATGATAAACCGACTTGTAAAGTATCCACACTTCAGTTCTAAATTCGTTGCCATATGACGCTGTTATCGCTTGTTATTCAAGTTTTTGTTAAATTTATTGTTTTGTTATAAGGATTGTGCAAGTTTCAAGGTATATATCCGCTGTTGAAATACGAATAATCATGTTTCAATGACATTTACAGACTCAGTAATGTATGTTTCATACTGAGATGAAATATTAACAAACATTTTTTGTTTATGAGACATTCAATAACCTCATGTTTAGAGGTATGCCGGTCGCGGCTGTCGGGAAATAACGGCAGTGCCGTAATTACCTACGAAAAATGTAAGAGTTGCCATTTAAGTAGAAGAATAAAAAGTATTGGTTTTTCTAACAAGACGTTTTGAAGCCAGAAAACAGATCTGCATTCAATGCTATCAAACGTAGTCGCAGTTTGAAAGATGTGTCAAGAAGTTTTGAAACACCTTGATCAACATTGCAAGATAGACGTAAAAACAACTGTTGTAAACCGCGCTTGGGTCGGAAACCAGTGTTTTTAGAGGTCAAAGAAAATGAGATAGTGGAGCAAATAGTATAACTCTCTCGAAAATGTTCTTGGGTGTAACACCAAAGAAAATAAGAAAACGTGCATTCAACTATGCTGAAATAAATAATTTGAGCAATGCTTTTACGAAAGGCACGTTTGCTGGCCGTGATTGGTTGGAAAAACAAAACGCCATCCTGAAATTTCCTTTAGAAAACCAGAATCAACGAGTGTCAATCGATTAACAACCTTTAATAAAGAGGATGTACGCTTCTTTTATTTTGACAATTTGAACACTATGCTAGATAAACACTCGTTCCCGCCTACGCAAGTCATTAACTTTGCCCTAGCAACATATTTGCCAAAAAAGGAGAAAAACGTTGGTTTCTTGACAAGTTGGGAATGAAACAAAATTACCGGTAAGTACATCCTTCCATCGTTTATATACGGTAGAAAGAGAATGACAACGCAACAAAAAAATGACCCACTCGGTCCTGTTTATTTATGTTCGAATAATGAACAGAAGAGTTGTTTTTGGAATGGTTAAAGCATTTTCAAAATTGCGTAAAACCATACGAAGACGATCCAGTGCGATTGTTACTAGATCACCATCCCAATCACTGCTCGTTCAAGGCCTACACTTTCTGCAGGACAAACAAAATTTTAATAGTAACCATACTTCGCACCAAACACAGCCGTTGGATGTGACATTTTACGGTTTGCTGAAATTGGCTTATAACGCAGAGTGTGACAAATATATACCAATAAAGCCTTTGCTTGTGTAGCAACCATTAAAAAAGCACAAAAGAGTTTCCAGTTTACAGAGATTTATCCTGTGAATCTGGACGTTTTTACGAAAAACGATTGGGCACCTGCTGAAAATCTGCTACCAACTATTATAGGGAACGTAAAACAAACAAAAAATGTGGATCGCATCAATGCACTGGCAGCCAAAAACTTAAAAGAGACTACACCACCGCAGATCGCTTAATTAAAATATTGCTAATATCTGAATGTTCTAATTCGACAACAGCCTTCTTCACATCAGCACCTATGAAAGACGTTCTAGAATAGAAAAAGAATTCCAAACAGAAGAAGGCGTCAAATGAAAAAATACAAAGCGGCAAATATTTTCAGAAAGTAGCAATTCAAGAAAAGTAAATGTTGCCAAAGAGAGTTTTGTCTTACGTAAAAAATTAAAAAAATTTGCAACTCAAAATATTGACCATCGCAACAAAGTCGACGCCGTAGAACTTTTCAATAAGGACGAGGTTAATAAAGACATTTGTTTAATATGGAAAAGAATAGGAAACTAAGTACCGATGCATTGTTTGCGCTAGATGGGTCCATAAAGTGTGCACTAGTACACAGCGAAAAATGTTTATTTGGGACTTTTTTACCTAACTAAAATTTTTGTTTGGATTACCTATTTCTTGAGACCGTGCCGCAATTACCCCATAATTGCGGGTAATAACAGTTCATAGTGTTTTTAAAAATGTTATTGTTTTTAAACTACATGAGTTTATGTTTCCAATAAACATTTCTTGCTATTCTATGTAACGCATGTTTAATTTACCACGATAAACGATAAATTAACAAAAGACCACAACAGAGTTAGGTAATTAGCTTTATAGAAGTAACTTAAGAAGAAGTAGTTTTTGCAGGTAACGACGTATTGTCGATGTTAGTTGGTCGTTTGACAAGTAGTGCGTACCGTTATTTATAAAAACGATTTCTATCTCTTACAATGTTGTGTACATTTTTCAGCCTGTGATTACTCGTCCAGATGCATAACTTTCCGTTGTTGCCAGGTCGATGATTTTGGTATATTTTTTGCTCATTAACAACTTTATAAATCACTACGTAATTTAACAATTCTCCACCTGATTTAATTACATAACATTCCTCCCTATATATAAACATCTGTTACAATTGAAAAAATTCCATTTTCGGAGTTAGCTCATCCCCTATTAGATAAAACATAACTGTAAGTATTACAATTTTTTACTTTAATTCTTAATAGTTTGGTGGTCAGTCGACTATACGTACATACTAGGTTGTACGACGTGTTGCTCAGTCGAGGGCCTAACTTATACTTGGCCGGTGATATGTACTTATGTACTAGTGATTGAAAAACTTGTGTAATTATATTTATGTACCTTCTTCGTTCTCTTTAACTGCTGTCTGTTATAAAATAAATATTATGTGTTATCACTTCTGTTGTGTTATTTGTTCTTTTTCAGCTGTGGGTAGATTTAAAAAATATCTCCCTAATTTAGTCTTTCACCGTTTTGGCGCCTTTTTAGATTTAATTTATAATCGATCATCACGAAGCCTGTGACCCCACCTCCGAGAACTCGATGTTCATGCTTAATAACAATCTTACTTACTTAATTTATTCAAGTCTAATAAATAATTACCAAAAAATTACAATCTTTTATCTTTGCAACCATTTCTCGATAAATACAGTATTATCAGAGTTGGCGGTAGACTTCGTTTTTTTTTTACTTAACTATGATGTAAAAGATACTATTTAATAAGTTTTAAACATATATTGTCAACTCTTATTATCAAACATACACATCAATTTTTATTACATGCTGGTACGCAATCTTTATTAGTAGCTATAAGACAAAAATATTGGATAGTTGGCAGAAGAACCTTAACTAAAAGAATTATAAAGGAATGTCTAGTATGTTTTAAAGTAAAACCTATATCTTGTGCTGCACTAATACTAAGTTTTCCTACTGCACGTGTAACATAATCATTTTCTTTTCAAAATACAGGTGTTGATTATGCTGATCCTTTTTTTTATTGGCAGATAGAAACAAAACCATATGTTTGTATATTTGTATGTTTCTTAACAAAATCAATTCATTTAGAATTAATTAGTAATCTAACTGCTGAACATTTTATTGCTTGTCTTTGTCGATTTGCCTTGTAGCGTAGTTTGCCTGCAAATATGTATTCAGGTAATGGGACCACATTCATAGGAGCGTATAATGAATTGAAAAAGTTAGGTCAATTCATTAATAAAAACAAAAATTCTTGTTTTATTTGGCACTCTATACCTCCACACAGCCCTAATTTTGGAGGCCTATGCGAAGCCTCTATAAAAAGTATAAAGTTTTATATAAAAACAATTATAAACAATACTATTTTGAAGAATTTAATAGTATATTAATTAAATTTGAAGGTATACCTAATTTTAGACCTCTATTTGCTTTATCGAGTGATCCTAATGATTTAAATCGGTTAACCCCACTCATTTCCTTCTTGGACAAACAATCCACCGCTCAATTTGGAAACAACGCTGTCTAACCGTTTGAACAGATTAGAATTGATTCAATAACTTCAACAACAATTTTGGAAGAGATTTTCAAAAGGATACGCCACTTAACTGACTCAAAGCTATATATGGAAAGAAAATTCAATACCAATTAAAAAAAAGTTGACAAGCTTGTGCTACTTAAGAATCCACTGCCATCACTGGGTTGTAATTTAGGGCGTATTATAAAACTGTATCCCGGAAAGGATTCTGTATCCAAAGTAGCTGACATCAAGGTGCAGTGATCTATCAATGATCAATCAGAGATTTGTGTTTACTGCCGATTTCACAATAACTGTTTTAGTTTATAATGTTGGTTATATACTTTATTTTTATAATTACTATTCAAATATGTTATTATTTTCATTCTTTTGAAGAAGTTTTTCAAGGCGAAGGCTATGTTTAATTTATAAAATTTATTTAAATTTCAAATTCTTATCAGAGCGCCCAAGTGCGCAAAAATACAATTTTACTTTAAATTATTAACAAGGACGTTAGGACATACATACAATAGACACATAAATAAAGTTCTATTACGAGTAACAATTATTTCAATTAATAAAATCATACAGCCCAGTAAACAAAATTTATACAACCACGGCTCATTCTACAATGCCGGTAACCGCGTCTTTTTACCCGCCGCAAGGAATAACTAAATTACATAAAGCGGGTAACTACGGCGTCAAATTAAAATTTAAAACTTAAATTGCTATTTTTTTAACTTCTTTGAAAAAGTGTTTTTCATAGTTGCTGGAGAAAGTAAACCTATTCTAACTTTTTGTTATACGCCACTGCGGTCTGGAGACGACTTAGTTTGTGCAGCTCTATTTCATACCTTTATCTTTTATAATCTAAGTTTGTAACCAACTTTAGGTTATATAAAAATACACTCAAAAATATATGTACATTTTATATTATATAATTTATTCAGAACGTTTATACAATGTAGAAACATGTAATATATTATGTATTTACTCTTTATAAAAAAAATTATAAATTTCTACAACTCACCATGCTTGCTGAATTGTTAAAACAAAGACGAAGACACATGAATCTATTGTTTTGTTTCTTGAAAATTGAAACTGTTGTTAGGCATTCTATAACAAAGGATGTTTTTCGTACTCGTCAATTAATTGTATAGCCAACTTATTACCTTATCTATTTACAATAAAGTCGTTCACACTGAACGCAGATTTTTTCAAAGAAATAGCAAATACCTAACGAGAATCAACGGATAGCATTTGAGCGTGTTAAAACATTCGCGTTTACAAAATTCAGCTGGTACTGACTACAGCAAATTTATGCGTTTACGATTCGAGCCTATAAACTCTTTTCAGGTGAATACGTACTGTAAAGTCTTAAATTTATATACATACATATGATTACAAGTGAGGGTATGAGTGGATAAGTATAGACTATAAACGTAATAACGTACAGCTACCTTTATAGAAATTCATATTGCCAAACATAACTTAAAAGATTGTAAACATAGTTTATTCACTAACAAATTGATAAAAAAAGTGTAATAAGTAAGTAATAATAAGCCGAAATGTGAAGAGAAAAATCACCGATAAAAATCCAAATAATTCCATGTTTTGTGGATTGTTTACTATAAAATACCATTTAGAAAAATCCAATTACAGCGGTTAAAAAGTATTTATTAAATGTCAACTTACATCAAATACTTATTAAGTAACTTTTTTTAAATACTATAAGAAAGAAGCATTACGTTTAGAACTAGAAAAAAAATCTTTATTAAAAAGTGCTCACTCGGTAAAATCTTCTAAAATTACGTTTTTTGTAAATGAAAACTGTTGAAGTTTATTAGAATTGATTTATAAACTGTTTATTTGTTTTATTCAGTAAGAGCTTTAATATTTCACGTTAAAATACTTTTATACTTTTGATATGCATCCTATGGGATTATCCAACTCGTGCGAAGCTTTAAAACTTTTTAAGTAGTGTAAGTGCTATTTGTTCTTCATATACTTTTTTTAAGAAATTTTATATTGCTGTCCTATTTTTTATAGAATCGTTAAAATTTATTTATACCATAGGTTTCTTAATGTATCTTTTGTTGATATATTTTTCATATAACACACTCGTTATAAAATATAATTGTTTATTAACCCTTTTTACACATCATCTTTTCAAAAAGTGTATAAAAACCATTTTTTAATCTTTAAAGTTGATTAAACCATTGATTATTTAAAAAATCAAAAAACTTATTATTAAACATTTATTACCTGCCAGCTATGTATATGTAGTCGTTGCAGCAGTGTTTTCTGATACAATCCATCCATTCCCCTTTGATGTTGCATTTATATCGTGTTGTTATTACATTGTTTGACGGACATTCTAAAGTTTCAGGTCTGAAATCAAACAAAAATATAATAGTAAAATTTTATGTCAGCTAAAATATGTGTAACTTCAATGTATTGTTTTTAATATAACGACTGTATGAGGTATATTGTGTAATCACATATGTAGCATTAAAATTAAACTTATTGTACATCAGTATATGAAAAAAGCTAGGTTTTATGACAGCCACAGATGGATGTGTTGAAGCAGTTTTTTACATTTAATGCTTTTTTTCACGTAAACAGAAAATACTTAATTATTGTTATACGCACCATATAAAATGTAAAAACTTTAATATTATGTAACATATAGTAGTTGTAAGTTAAAACCAAATAATTTTAAAAACTGTGTACGTTTTTTTTCTGTACCTATCTGTCTAAAATTGTTAATTAGTAATCGATAATTTCATTGAAATTTCTATTTAATGTTGAAAATAAATAACAATAAAGTTATTCAATATTGCGTTAGATGCATTACGATACGCATAACTTTGACTAACTAAACTCACAATATACAGTACTATTAATAATTAATATTAAAAGTAATAAAAACTACAGTGCGACAAAGTAAACAAAAACCTCGGAAAATATGTGAACTAAAATCCAAGTTTTCAACCGGTAAAAAATCCGACCAATCACAATTAAGAAATTCAAGCTGATACAATCCTTGACATAAGTTTGTATCGACTTGTCAATTGTGATTTTGCAAATCGCTGTTATTTTTGATTCTTTCCTTCAGTACTTAAAAACAGTTTTTTTCAAGACTGTGTTTATCTTATTTGTGGAATTGGTACGTATTGCAAAATAATAAACATGGATTTACAATCAACATGTGCACAATGTGCATATAACCTTAAAATTAGTTATGACTTTTAATCATTTAATGCAATTGCGTTAATTAATAATTATATAAAGACAGTATAGCTATTTTGCTGCAGATTTCATTATTTACGTTTGTATTATGGCTGATAAATCGAAGAAGACGGTTCATTCTGAAGCCCGGAACATTATTAAGAACGTTGTCGAGTTCTTTGATAAACAGAAATCGGTTTCTTTCATTAAAAAAATTAGGTAATTTTGAATGTATAAACATAATTTGTAAATAATCATTGTTATTATTAAGGCTGAAACGACAACATCTGAAAGTGGCATCTTAAAATCTCCCTCGAAAAAAAAAGAAGTGGTGGTTCTACAAAAATATCTTTTGACAGTATGGATTCTGGCATATTAAAACGAACTGTTCATGAAATTTACACGTTAGATAAAAAAGTTCCTACGTTGAAAATGTTGGTTAACAAGATGCAGGAGAAAACTGGTTATTCTGGGAGCCGAGAAACACTACGACATCATCTACACCAAATTGGTTTTAAATTTAAAAAGTGTCACAATAACAGAAAGTTATTAATGGAAAGAAATGACATTGTTGCATGGCGTTCTCGTTATTTACGCAAATTACGACAGAACAATGACTTAGGTGCTAACAAGAAAGCAGTAACTTACTTGGATGAAACTTTCATTCATCCCTCATATGGAGTCGGCAGTTGCTGGCAATCTGAAGAAGAACCAGGAGTTTACCGAACTGACAGGGCAGGTCCACGGCATATTATAGTGCATGCAGGTGGTTTATATGGATTTGTAAATAATGGTCTTTGGATATTTAAATCGAAAAGTAAATCCGGAGATTATCACGACGATATGAACCACACAAATTTTTTTAATTTGATGCAAAAACAATTAATTCCAAATTTACCTCCAAATGGCATTGTAGTAATGGATAATGCACCTTATCATAGCGTTCAAATTAATAAGCCACCTAATCAATCTACACGGAAACAAAATATTCGTGAATGGCTAGAAGAAAATGGAATACCAACAACAAGTGACATGCGTAAAGCTGAGTTGATAACATTGGTAAAGAAATTTAATTACAATAAAACATATTATGTTGATGAGTTATTAAAACAATATGGTCATACTGTGTTACGCTTGCCTCTATATCACTGCGAACTTAATCCTATTGAGCTCATATGGAGTTTAGCGAAGCGTAAAGTTGCGATGAATAATGTATCTCAACGTAATAGTGAAATTGAAAATTTAGTGAGAAATGCATTTGCAGAGATAAATGTATCAGATTGGGAAAAATGTTGTGCACATGTTGAACATGTGGCTAATGAAATATGGGAACGTGATGGATTACTTGATGAGACGGTAGAGACTTTATCAATTCAAGTAAATACAGGTTCATCAGATGAAGAGGAAGACAGTTCTGAAGAAGAAGAGGACGAGCATTTTTTTTGATTTAGTGATTTATTTAAATATCAATTTATTTCTCTTATTCACAATAATCATAATTTATACGTGACGACTTTTATAGTCGAATATGAGATACTTTGTTTACTTTATCATTTGTTCTTAAGGTTTTAGTTGTGATCAGAATATGTTGACGGTTCTTATTATATTTTTTAAGAAGTTTTTTCACTTCTGTATTAAAAGTTTTTTCAATAATTAGGGTTTTTCTTGTTTTGTTAAAAATATTTGTATTTATGCAATATTAAATTCTTATAAAACTTTAAATAAAGTAGATAACTATAAAATGTGTTATTTTTTGTAGACAATGCTTAGTTTTCAAATTCACCTGATTTGGATTTCAATAATTAGTGCCTACGTACAAGTTTTTTTATTTTTATTAATTTTCTACTACATTTTATTTATTAAATAGAAATAAATTTGTTCACAAAATTTTGAAACATCCCACAAATTACATTTAAATTTGCCGCGCTGATACTTTTTGTGTGGAATGTACCTGTCAAAAAACAGCGACTTCCGTTACGCCTCCTCAGAGCTTTTGTTTAATCGGTTGAACTAACTCTATTTGATTGTGATTCAAAAGCAACTTTTTGTGGCGTTTAATGTCAACTTTTAACAAATACTTAATATTATAAATCATTTGGATTATCGTTTATTTATAACGTGATCGTAAATTTTAAAATAAACACCTAGAACATCAGTAGTGCTCTCTTATTGAATTGAAAAACTTATATTTTATACCTTTAACTGAGTTCACATAAGACAAATTTATTTGTCAACACGTTTACAGCTGACAGAAATCATTGCTGCAAAAAGATTCAAAATGCTCAAAAACAGTTCACTTTTAGTTTGTGACGATTTCTTAAAAAACTAAACCCAAAATTTGTACGTACTACGTAGACGGAATGAATAATGTTTTTATTGAAAAAATAGCGTTAATGTTATAAATATAAATTATTTTTAAAGTTTTTTAATGTGCATTAAATGTTTTTTTACAAAATTGTAATATAAAAAAAATACTTAGACAATCAATAGTGATTTGAGTTGCAAGTAAGGGTAAGTTTACTTTTTTCCGAGGTGGCAGTTTGTGGACCGCTACCACAACGACAACGCTTAATTATAAATTAATATCGATTAATACTTAATAAAAATCAACTATTTGACACATTTGTGGCAATATAAAAATATAATTTAGTGTCTAATGCCTGATGCTGTGACCATGGTGCCTGAAATATTAATGTATAAACCATAGAAAATAGAAACGAAACTTGTATGATCAAGATTAAAAATTACTTTATAGTTTGTGGATCAGACACTTGGCGCTAGTGTTTTTAGTTTGATAGTTTTCGATATCATTCGAAATTTACGAAGTCTTTTTGAAAAAACGCGGTAAACGTTTTAACGTCATTCATAAACGTCATCATTACCTAAATTTTATTAGTTTTGCGCGCTTTTGCTGTTTCTGTTATTTTGGTGTTTTAAGACACTGAAGTTTGTTTTGTTGTTAAGTATAGTGTATATAGTACCTATAGTGTATAGAACGACTGTATTACCTAGTGTTATCTGTATTGTTAGTGTAGTTTCATGAGTGTTATTTTAGGTTTATGTATAGAACTTTTGCGATTTTTACATATAAGTGACCTAATTTTTATGTTCAGGTTGAGCTAACAGAAGCTTGGTGAGTGCATAAGAAAAATATTAAAGTTTTGGAGTTTGAAATTTTGCTGCACATAATTGCTTTATACAATATCCTTTTTCAAAGTATATGCCATAATTTGTTACTATTACTTTTACAAAAGTTATATTAATTATTGCACATGTTAAATTAACATTTATTGTTTTACTATTGTAAGATTGTACTATACGAGAACTTAAATCATTACAGAAATGTAACAAATAGTAATTCGATGGCATTTGTAACACAATATATACTTTATAAATCTCAGAGAAGTTAAAAACTGGTAAAGCTAAGTATCACATTTAATAAACTCGTAACTACTTGAGGTTGCTATTTCTATTACATAAAATGTATTAATCAGATTAGAAATTATGTGAAGTGATTTATGTTTTTATATACAGATTCGTGTAGATGGTACCTTCAAACTAGACTAAGTAAATAATGTATGAAGTATTCCTTAAACCTCACCATTGTAATAGGTTATCATCAAAGAGAATATACCCTCTTTCGTATCACCACATTTGACTTGTTTTTTATTTCTTTTTAGTTAGCTACAGTTATTTCAATGTATTGACATAGTTATATCATTTTCAAAAACTATAAAATTCATTTCTTTATAATTGTCAATTTTATAGAAAACCATAAATTAGTACGGAGGGTAGAAAAGTTGTCATTGGATTTAATGTCATTAAATCCAATGACAACTTTTCTAATTTGAAATTTACATTTAGTATGTTGTAAGTTGTTAAGCTATCACCAAAGCAGTGATGGGCATTTACACGTATAAAATAATTTTCTACACGTATACGTAGAAAATAAGTATATAATGTATAACATGTAGACAATGTAGATAATGACGTAAATAATGTAGAATAAGCGCCATTTTTAAAAACCCAACCTGTCAACAGTTGTTGAAGTTAGAATTTGACATTTGCTGATTAAAACTATTATTACTGTGAACCGAATAGCAATATTTTAAGTCTTTACCAAGGTCAAAACAAAACGCCCAAAAAAACAGTACGAAAGTTTCGAATTTGAATAAAATTTGTTCAGTAATTATGACGAAAACGTAAAAAAAACTTGTCAAGAACCCTATTTTATTTTAAAGTAGGTTTAACAATTTCCATCAAGGCATCGATGAAAATAGTGATTATTGTAAAAATGCGGTTTTATATTCATATTATAATTCAGTTTTACCACATTGCAATTGTAGACATTGTATTTTATCTTGTTTGTATATCTACATGTGATACACACTAATGAAGCTTAATGTGTATCCAGCAGATTCGACACTTAGTTTTAGCATTGACCAATATTTTATTTATTTATTATATTTTCCATTTTATTATTCTCGAATGGAAATAATTACAAGTACAAAAAATGATTTATTAAAATACAGTGCACGCCGCTTAATAGAATCTCGTTGAGACTCCGTGACCCCGATGATATTGGAAAGTAAAACATAGATAAAACTTGATTATATACTACACGCTTTATTATTATTATAGAACCAAGTAGATCATTGGTACAGTAAACACCTATAATCTAGCAGAAGTAGTAAGTACTATTAACTGTTATATATAAATTGCAACAAATGTTACGCAGGTCAGACAAAACAGAAAATCGTCTTAAAGGTCATCTATACTACTGAAAATATACAGGTCGCAGTTTTAGTTTTTGCAGTCCTACTATCATAGATGTAAAAAACAATTTTAGTAAACTGTGAGTAAAAACTGTGATAATATTTTCTGACAGTGCCGTTTTTACTTTCCTGTAAGCAAAGTAAAGCAATGGCAATTTTTTTCAAAAATTTTTTGCGTAATTTTACGTTACAAGGTCTACTAAATCAGAAAAATGTATTTTTGACCAAAAAAATTTCAATGCCTGTGTGTGTGTCTGTGTGTGTGTCTGAATGTGTAACGATGTACTCACGATAACTCTACAACCAAAAGTCCTAGTAACTTTAAATTTGGTAGAGAGCTAGCTTTCCACATTCTCTCGGATCTATCAATATGGGTCTGATAAAGAAACCGAAAGTGTGTGTATCCGTCATTTTTAACAGTTTTTTTTAATATAATTTTGTACGTCTGTATATCATTCAAATTATTTTTACAGTTTTTTATAGAGGTAATTTATTCTTCCTAATAATTTATTCAAATAAAAAAAAAATTAACATTAACAGTTTATTAGATATTTTATTTATAATTTAAACGGAATCCCATATATAATCTAAGTTTGAATACTGTCCGCGACAATTTTTTAAAGAAAAAAATTCCATATCTTGAAGGGAAAGCAAGATACCTTAAAAATAACAGTTTTTTTCTATATTTTTTTGAATTGTTTATACACGGAATGATGCATCTTCCTTACATTATCTTTGGATGTACCCACTATAACTCTCGAACCAAAACTTCTAGTAACTTGAAATTTGGTATGAAGCTGGCTTTTCATATACTTTGGTTCTATCAAAAGATGGGTTTGATAAAGAAATCTGAAGTGGGTGTATCCGCTATTTCTAACAGTTTTTCTTATATAATTTTGTACGTATGTAAATTAATCAAATTATTTTTAGTTTCTTATAGGGATAATTCTTTCTAACAATTTATTCAAATGAAAAAAAATTCTAACATTAACAATTTATTAGATATTTGATTTATAATTTAAAATGAATACACAAGTATAATCTTTCGAATCCTGCCTGCGACAATTTTTTTTAGAAAAAAATTCCATATCTTAAAGAAAAAGCAAGATACGTTAAAAATAATAATTTTTACTGATTTACTAAAGGGAAAAGCAATATCGAGGTGCACAATAGGGGTTAGTCGATATGACAACATAAGTTTAATTTGCCATATTTCAGTTATATCTTAATGAAACCAAGGAGAGAAATTTAAAAAAAATATAGCATGCTAGGAAGTCAATACAAACGTGTACATATCACTTCAAAGTGCTTTTATGACAACATAACCTTAAAAATCTATGTAAAAATTTTTTCATCTTTCCTTATAGGAAAGTCGTGTGGTGACTACACCAGTTCTTTTTATACAATTTTGCATATATCGTAAATATAATTATTTTAAATTATGACAATATAAAATAGAAAACTGATTCTGGACTTTTTTTATATAAGCCTTGCTGTTTAAGTTAGGTTAACAACAATTAAAATTTAGCGAAACAACACATCCGAGCACACTTTCGAAAAGAAAGACATGCGTGCATACGACTACAGCTTAGTTACTGTACTATACATAAAGCAAATTATCTTAAAGTTACATCAGTAAAAAAACAAAACGTGCAACATAAAAAAAAGTATATAGTGCGGCTAGGAACGAAACAAGACAATTTTAGAGTGAGTGTTGGCTTTTCGAGTGAAACAAAGGCTGAAATCGTGTTTTATCTGCATAAAAAGCCAGTCGAAATAAGACAATTGCAGGCTAATGACACAACAAAAAATTTGTTTCTCAGTATTTCAATTATAGAAAAATTAAGAGAACCTAACAGAAAAATAGTGTATTGTACAATAGTAAGGAATGATTGTCATTGCTAATACGTATAAAAATTTGCAGCCCAACCGAAGACAAGACTGCCGACTATACACATTTCTTACGAATTTTATCCTAGACTTTTTCTGCGACTATATGTTTAATTATTAATCAAATTCAAGTTAAAATTTTTACGACACAAATAACGCGGAAAATAAATAATCTTAATTAAAAAATTCGTGTTGGTAATAATATCTAAAATCAGTTTGAAAATTATTAATTAATTACAACATTTTTATTTTACAGCTGGTAAATAAAAAAAATTGCTTATGCAAAAGTCTGAATCGTTAACAATGTTTTTAAAGTTCTTCGGAAAAACACCATGTTGGTATGTCAACGTTCTTTTCTTAGTAGCTGCCACAGAATAACATGTGTTTATGACTTATAAAACAAATAAGGTAAATTTCTAAATGTTTAAAGATAACTTGTGATTAATGGATGTTATTATTAGGAATAGAGCTTTACGAATTAAGAACGTAATAAGAAAATTGTAGTTGAAGAATAAGTGGTTTTACTAATACTATTGTTTTGAAATAAAAACAACTTCAATCTTTTTATAACAAACATATACGTTTGGAAAATGCAATATACAGTTTATTACCCCAATGGATCTAATATGCTATAACAATATACTGTGAAATTCGTTTATTTTATAAGAAATATTGCAATAAAAAAATTTTTCAACAAAATAAATGTATTATAGCTTAGCTTAGTTACTTAAGAAAATGATACTAAAGAAAATAAAAGAAGTCAATTGCAAAAGTGAACATAACAGTGATTAAGTGTTTTTGTTTATAATTACTTTTAAATGTATAATTTTTTCAATGTATAAACCAATGATTTGCACTAGTCTTGTAACAATTGCTTGTTTTTGTAAAATTTATTTGGTGCTAATTATTATAACATAAGTACAAAGTGCTTATGATTAAATTTTTGACAAGGTAGTACCATTGTACGAATATATTGTTTGTTATCTGTGTTTGTTGTAAGATTATAATGTAATAAGTAGTAAAAACATACTTAAATATTTATGAAACGTGCATTAGCATAAGCATTAATAATAATATATCAGACATGTTTGGAAGAAACATCTTGCTATCTTGCAACTATCGATAAATGCCAAACGATAATTAGTGTCTTCTAAATTGTTAAGCAGTTTAACACTGATCGATGTTAATAAACACCAACTTCTTTAAATTGATTTGAGGAAATTTCAGTAACTACTGCAAAATTTCTGAACAGCTTACCCTTACAATTCCTTTAAAGTAGCGAGGTTGTAAATTAATGGTTATTATTTATTCTAATAACCTTGAACTGAGTTTTTCTAAAATATGTTACCTATTAATTACAAGAAAATCTCCACTAAATACCAACGTTTGGAAACATAACCTAAAATGTTTAATTTACAAATTAAACCATTTTTACTCAATAGGTAGCGTTGAAACTAATGAAATAGCATCTACACGGTCTTAAATGATTCCGTTTTCAAATTTTATAATTGTGGCGCACGGAATGTTTGTACAGGTTTTTTAAATTATGCTTTCATAATTCATTATCTTGTACGGTAATAGCTTTTGCCTGTACGGAAATTAAATTGGTCAAACACAATGCACAATGTTGCCTAATGGCAATTGACATACAATGTATCGGATTATATGTTAGTCGTAGAAAATTAATATTATATTACAGTACACGTGCTTAATAGAATCACATTGGGACTTAGGGTCTTTGATAACAATAACCAAATGGTAACAAAATCCGATATTAAAGAAAAACATGTTTATTGGTTAAAAAGCAATAAATTCATAGAACGTGTATGTGATAAGTGATTAATTCAGATGTAAAATTATAACATCCATACAAGCCAAAAATGTCAAAATAAAAATTGGTATTTTGAAACAGTGATTTTTGAAGCAACGCCTAAGCTATAGAACAATCAGTTAAAAATTAATTTAAAAAATGTTTCGTTTAAATGTGAAACAAAAGACTAATAAATAGAACTTTTGTTGTGAATAGGAAAATTCGACATTTTACATGAATTTTTGTGGAGGCCAAAAGCTTTTATGGCTCCCTCGATTTTTACTCGGCTGTATTTACAAATGTTAATGTAAGGTAGGTCAGTCGTTACGTACTCGAATAAATAAATACACTGCAAAAATAAATCAAAACATGCAAAATTGATTTTAATTATTATAACTATTAGTACATAATTAATTTTTAATTGCGTAGCATCATTCCGCAGACTTATTTTTGACAACTTATCATATTGTTGTAAAATATTATTTTTTTCTTTATTTAAGCTAAGATCACGTCTTGTTATTGCGTCAGTCATTTCAAAATCTTAAAACAAAAGTTATTCAATCAACTAAGATAAATTACTGCGTAGGTTGATGTTCGACCATGCTAATTTTGGACGGCACATTGTCACGACACCGACGATAACTGATAATCAAACTTCAGACTAAATTAAATTCCTGAGAAAAAGAGGTCCGATATCATCTGAGCTTGCAAATAAACAAAAAAAATGTTCTTTTTAATTGAATTCACATGCAGCGAATAAATTTCGACTCAAATATTAATGCAAAGTAGGTTATTGTGCATGTATAGAAGCAAACTTGAGAAGAAGATTGATACCATAAACTAAAATATTAATTGCTACAAACGATGCTTTTTCTCTGTAGTAGCATTGGTAGTTGCATACACCCGATCCGTTCTTTAATGAAGTGATAGCATTATCCGTGATTCCAATATGCGGTGTGTACTGTATTAATTTAACATTTTTTAATAATTTTAATGTTACAAATATAACAGCTGTCAAATTGCGTTGACGGTTAGAATATATTTAATTTAGAGGTTTACAATACGCAAATGCTATTCATAGGATAAAAATAAAGTCAAAAAGGAAGCGGACATTGTCAAACAGGGTTGCTTCTGATCGTCAACTTCCGCATTGGTTTGAAATTGTCTAGTTTCGACTGTGAAAAATTGTGTTAAAACTCATAGTTTCAATGCAAGTGATATGAACAAATTATTGTTTTAAACAATTCCATGCACACAAATACAATTTAAGAAAACGTACGTTGTTTATGTAAAAATAGAAATAAAGATTATTTCTTAATTATTAATATATTTTAAATCTTATAGAAAGCCAACGTTCCCATTTTGAGAACTACACTAAATTTTGATAAATGCAATACACAATATTTAGTTAAGTATGTTTTTAATAGTAATAATAAATAAGCAAATGCTGCAGTATAGACATTAATTCAAATTATTGTAAATGATAAATAAAGAATTAAATCAAATACCTAACTAACGTGTTTTTGTTTCGAATAAAAACAAACGTATCAAGATATTTCCGCTAATGTATTGAAATTTAACAAAACTCAGTAAGTGATAAAACATTTTTGCTTTTTAAGTACGTTTTAAATTATAATATTCCACAGTTTAAAAAAAATCAATGAAATGACTTTTCTTATAGTAGCATCTGTCGCTTCATACGTAAGCACTGCACAGCAAGCATTTCTTGAATGCTAATCGTAATAGTTTTTGCTGAATCATGATTAAGTAATTAGCCTTAATGCTATTTATTTTCTGTGCCATTCAGTTAAATTAATTCAAGATTAAGATTGAAAACTATAAATTTCATTTTATTTAAATTGCACAAGTGATATTTAGCAATAAATCAGTTTGACCAAAATAATCAATGTTAAAAATTAATCATTAGTTGACGACTAATAGTAACTGCATTTAATAATTAGCTCATTTTAAACAATTGTATATGTATGGTTATCACATTTAGGTTGTTTAAATACCGTTACAATGATTACTATAATTAGAAACTTGAGTTAGAAAAAACAAACTGCTCCGATTTACTCAGTAGTTTTCTATATATAACGTACTTAAAACTTTGGTAATTTTCAATTTAATAATTTGACAGCTTATGAAGATTATATTTTTAATTTAACCAACGAGATTGATGAAACGTCTGAAACGATTAAACGTACACAGGTCAAGTATGATACCGGTAAATTGCTTAAAAATGATGATGCTTAAAAGAAAAGATCGTATAGCAGCATAAAAAAATTGTAACGCCAGTACTCTTAATGTTACGTTTATCGATTTAAATCCTGTATTAAAACAATTTTTATTTAATTTTTAAGTGAACAATAACAAATACATTTTATAAATTAAAAAAAAGGTATTTTAAAATATCATAAGTATATCTTTTGTACATGAAAAACTGTACTACAAACGTAAAACATATTAAACTTAATTAAAAACATTAATAACTCAATTTAAAAGTGTATACTTATAGTGTTTGCAATTGAAAATAAATGTGTAACGTTTTGTGTAAAATTAAAAATCGGACGTTAAATTAATTATAGACCTACCAATAGTGTAATTAAATAAAGTTCACGTTAACAACATTCTAAGCCTGATGTTTTAGATTGTAATAGATAAAATTATTAATTTTTTAATATAGATTTTGAGTTTATCGATAATTCAGAAACTTTTCTATAAAACTTAGCGTTTAAGATCTAACTGCCACAAACTGATGTTTGCTTCAAAATAGAACATAAACTTTTGACAACTATTACGGACGCAGATGGCATTTTACTAGCAGATTACATCGACTGTGACACTGTATGGTTAAGGTTGAATACGCAAAATTAATCAAAAACAAAGGTATTCAAATAAGTAACTTTATATTACTCTAAAGGGGTTACCTAATTATACAGTATTTCTCAAAAAATTATGTAGTACTTTTAGTAGTAATATATTTTCTTATTTATTTTACGAGATTTAGTAAAATATGTGCATTTAAACATTTACAAAACTTTTTAAGTAAAAGTTTATCAAATAAATATTTTCAAATTAAATATATAATTGTGTATTAAAAGTTTAATAAAAGAACAAAAAAAAATACTCATTTCTTACTTTAATTGTGTTTTACTTATTTGCTGATATACTTTTAATTTAATTCAATTTTTTTGCAAATCGAATAATTTTTAATATACATAGATAAACTATACTTAAATTTGAAAATAAAACACTAAAATCTAAAATCATTCACTTGTAAATAATTTTTTTTAATTACTTTTTCAACTCTAAACAAGCTTTAAAACGGGTTCTAAACAAATAATAATTATTTCATCAACAGATCAAGTGCTGTAACTAAATAAGCATGTTAGATGTTTTTTTAACTTAAAATTCGAATTACCCAAATAATAAAGTACATTTAAATATCAGTCAAAATTTATGTTTAAAACATGTATATATAAACTCTTAACACTAAATAAGTTCTTTAATTCATAATTAAAAAGCCCTTGACTAATTATTGCTTTAATAAAATATTCAATCAAAATGCATAAACCCTCGTATTACTTTTTTAATTCTGGTTGTTTAAAAAAACTATATTAAAAATTAACAAAAATATATAATTTAAGAAAGACTATTTTGTTTGTACAGATTTCGAAAATTTTAATTAAAAGATTTCGTATATATGATATTTGTTTTTACAATTTTTACTCTCATTAACAAAATAACCTCTGGCTACAAAATATGTTTTTAAAACAAAGCTAACATGAAATAAAAATAACAGCATTTTGAATCAGTTTTATCTAACTTAAGTAATTGACACACGTGCCAATAACATGTATTTTCTCTTTCTCTATAAATGTATCAAAAATATGTAAATATGAAAACAATTTTTATACACTTTAAAAACCGTATTTAGAAAAACGTACATCCTTTTGTTATAGATTTAAATTTAACAATACTTTTACTTTCAAAACCATTGTTTAAAATAATATTGATTATCCAAGAAGTTAAGCACGTAGAAGGTAATTTAATACAGAAGTTGTTTTAATTTATGTAATTATTTTAACTCTCTTTTACTTAAACTCGTGATTTTCAGTTTTTTTCATGGAATGATACTACTCTAAATAAACTACAAAATCAATCCAAATTGAAAAAAAAATTAAACTATTTATAATAAATCTAATAATAACTATATTCAAAAAAATGTATAAATTATTTTTTACGTTTAATTCATTTATATTTAACATTTAATGTTGACTTTATTATAGAATGTTTTCGTGCCAACAAGTGTTTCAAAATTTAAGTAATTGTAATGTTACATACCCTGAACTTCAATGTTTATTTTTATTTAAAATTTAATTTCAATGAATGTGATTATTTTTGAAATTCATAATTGGCAATAAATTTTTTTTAGATTTTACTCCAATCAACAACGTTATTAGTAAAATTTAAGAAAACTGTTTGTTATGACACTAGAAGTATTCTCGAGAATGTTGGTGGTATGTGGTTGCTTTCTTTAGAGAAAGCACCAGGATTAGGTTTTGCAGTGACTATAGAATTGGCAAGATTTATGAAACAAAAAAAAATTTCTAAATATTTAAAAGTAATTTATAAATAACAAAAATTACTGTTATCTTTGCAAACTGAGGTAATTAGTTTAATAAAATAATTTTAGACATTTTACTGTTGTAGAAAATAATTACTGTAACTTTATATTGCAGGGCAGGTCCTTGGGAGCTGTTACCCTGCAGCGATTTTAGTTAGTACCTTTTTTTGTACTCTAAAGAAAGGTAGTTCTATATATGTAAATAAATAAACAAATCTTAGCACTTGTTACTCAAATATACCCGATCCAACGATACCATCTTTACATTTTGGTGCCGAAACTTGGCATATATAATCGATGAATGTAAACGCGAATCACGGATGATATTGAAACGTTGAAATTAAAATCATAATCTGCAGTATTTTTTATTTAACTTAAAATGCAATCATGCAAATGTTATTACTCGTTATTAAAATTACATTGTCTACAACAGGTATTATTTTTCTATAACGTGTGTTTTTGTGTGAGTGCAATAAAACCTGTACCGTTAGCAAAACAACCATTATCACTTTCAGATACGGTTGGTACGTGCTGTTTACTATTAAAGTATCTTGACCTGTGCCACAAACTACTTTTATTAGGGATGTATTTAAAAATTGACATTGGATTTTCTCAAAAACTATCAGAAAGAGACCATATGTTTATAATAGAAATATGCTCCAAATCATTACAGCTATCCTCTATTAAGAGATTATGGGTTATATCAGTTACACCCTGTATAGAGCACTGACTTGAGCAAAATCCATATTTTATTAAAAATATGTTTATGAAACATTTTTTCAGTAATATTTATTTACTTTTTAGACTATTAGATGATTTTTCAAAAATGGCTACCCATGGATTGTAGACTATCGTTCCGTGAAAACCACAACCTTTTAGGATTAAATTTACGACCTAGCAGACCGATTAAGTAATCATACTTTTGAATGCGTCTAAAAGCGGGTTACATTTTTTAAAATGCTTGTAGGTAATGTAAAAGTATTCAGATATAATTAAAGCATTATGTAGGTAACTACCAAAATGTTTTGGAGTTAACAAATAAATTCCCTTGAGCAATGTATATGTTTGGGTTTGAAACCTATTTGTCCTGCTTTCATAATATTACAGTCAGCGTTATTAAAGACCGGAAAAATGCATTTTGCATTTTTTTAAAATGTACTACTTTTAATCTGAAAGCACGAATTTTTATGTTGTCTGAATTGAGATTTGATATTAAAGCTACTAAACAAACGATTATTTTGGGCACTCATTCTTGATTAACAATAAACGTAAAATAACAATTAGTGACTGTTAAGATGCATTTACAAACAACTTCATTTTATTGTTTTCTTTTCGATAAAATTGTAATGTGGTAGTTTAATAGTTTCCGAAAGATTTTGTTTTAATCTTTTCTTTTATCGACATAATTACCAATTCATTTTTCAAAATACATTGTACACTATTTTTTGTATTTTATGAAAATTACGTACTACAAATAAACCGTTTCACTTAGAACACTTGCTATAGGTTCTAATTTTTAATCATTAATCGGCGAGCTCTTTCACAGGTTAAAACTGCACATGAAAATCTCGTAGTGAGGGTCGCGCCGTTACGTTACCATCCTTTGCTACATATACTGCTATGGACTCTAATAATTGTAGCCCGAACATAAATTGGTGGATCTAGTAAACTGTAGACATACCGCTATTTCTCAAACACTGCGTTTTTATAAGACAACGTATTATATGCATATTATAGTATAGGTCAAGGAATGTTTAAAATTTCCCGTATTGTTCTCTTTCTGCATTAAACCTAATCATCTTTTGAATTTTTTTAGGCTTTATTTTAAAATTTAAACATTCCCAGGTCAAAAACGCGTTATATGTATAGTAAGTACAACAGATGTACCATGATTTACGGAAACTTGATATTGTACTGATAAAAGAATCAATTTTCTTAATATGTGTGATGTGATAAAAATACATAATATTTTGAACAAACAACTTCTATTTTATGATTTATTTATACAATACTTTTTTAAATACATTATCAGTTCTCGATCAATCGATCATATACAAAATACTGATCGCGAGGATAGGTCACTTATAAAATAACTGCCGTAACGAATTTTACTTGAAATATTTACTTTACTGAAATGTTTTTTTAGGTATGCAGGTCATTGTTTAAAGAAAATCGTAAAATTGTGTCTAAGTAAGATATTGTTATTAAGCTTTTTAATCTCGGATATTTTTGTAAGAATTTACTACTGATTTTGTACTAAAAAAATATTCGCATTTTAAATTACATATTTTTTGAGTTGTATTACAGAACCTTAGCAACGTATGCATTATCTTCCAACAGAATTTAAAAAATACAATTGCTGTAATGCTTTTTAAATTAAATTTCGTTGTAATTGTAAATTTAATGTTTGTTCATTAACATATGTACTGCGAATCTCTTATAGTAATTTTTTCTTGAAAATATTTTTTTAAAATTACATTGTAAGAATATATAAAATACGATAACAGAGAATGATCGATTTTTGCGCTATACTCGATTACTGTGATTTCTAATCATTCACAATAAAATGATCGCGACTGCTGTCATCGATCATGGAAAATACTCGCGATCATAGATCACTTAATATAATCGTATTTGTATTTGCTTGTTTATAACTACATGTGTATTACTTAATCTGGTTTCGATGTGTTTTGTCGAATATAGAATTATATATATATATATATATATATATATATATATATATATATATATATATATATATATATTTATGATGAGTGAAATAGGATGGAGCCATCTCATAGTATAAATTTACTATGCATAAATAATAGTAAGTACGTGGCTATAGTGATGAAAACGTTGAAAGCTGATTTTATATCCGCGTAATTCAAATAAATTTTGAATAAATAAAATTACAACGTGTAAACATTGTAAGGTAACAATGTTCGCCATCGTATTTCACTCATCAAAACTTGTTTAAATTAAACGGGGAATAAAGTCAGCTTTCAAGGTTTCCATTTTTATATCCATTTACTATGACAGTTTTTGTGCGCATAACAAAACTTCACTTAGTCAATACCACCCAATAATGACATGCTGTTAAAAATACGTTTTTCTAAACTCATTTTCGTGAGTTTTAACTGTCTCCAGTTCTTGGTTATTTGATGTTACCACTCAAGGTAACTCAAAAATGAAGTGAACACCCTAGAAGAAATAAACTCAACAAACTAACCCAAATAGCCTAATCTTTGTGCAAAAAATATCTCTTTGAAATTTTTAAATTCGAAGAAATCAGGGTTTTCAGGTCACAATATGCACGTGTCTACTGCGACATAAAAATATGAGACTCACGGGATCTTTTGTTCTTAGCTTTCATTTCAAATGTCTGTATTGGTCGTCCTGTTATTGTATTCTTACCGTGTGTACAGGATGTTTCTTTAAAGTACAAATTTACGTAGGAAAATTTAAAAGATAGTATAGAGTGTGTATAACATTACTTGATTTTTCAGAAAACTATTCATTCATGGTACAAGATGAAGTACAAAAAAGAAAACGGATCACTTGAAACAAAAACTGTGTGATTAATGATTGTCTAACACACACTATAAAGTATCGTTTTACGCATTTAAAAAGTTTTCTTTAATTGCATTAAACGAACTTATTCAAACTTTAAAAAAAATGATTATTTATAAACAAAAAAAAATATATGCTATTATGTAGACGACTATGGAATAGAGACAGTGTCATTTGTTTGCTACTTCTCACGGCAAAACCCTTGGGATTGTTCAGTAGGTACAGTTAACAAGGCCATGAGATAAGATAGCTTAGAACAAACTGCAGATCATCATATATAATATTGTAAAGCCAATAGGTCATATCTTCTAATAAAAAAATAATGTTTTATTTAAAAAACATCAATATGAGTATTTTTCCATGATGTTATTTACCTAATAATCTTGCTTAAATACTAATAATTTCAATAAAAGTAAAAACATAATTTCACATTTAAAAAACATTTAACTTACTTGCTATACCGTAAGATAGAAATAAAATCGATAAAACTAAACTAAATTTATGCATAAGCATATAACTAACGTAGTGTTTTATAAATTTTTACACAAAAAGTAACCAGCTGCGAATAAGATTATTAATCTATAAAAAACACACTAAGAGTAAAAATCGCAGCACTGCAAATGCAAACATTTCAACTTTAAAGCAAAAACTAAAGATCCTGTGAGTTTCATATTTTTATCTATTATTAGACACGTTCATATTCAAGGCTGAAAATGACTAATTTTCGAATTTTTTCCACAAATAGTGGACTGTTTTGATGAGTTGTTGAGTTTATATCCTCTAGGATATGTACACTTAATGTTTTACACAAATATTGCACAACTAAATGTTTATGGTAAAAACTTGATAAATTATCAATTAAATTAAGCAGGTTATTTATTGCAACTGATCCATGTTCTTGAGTATCTTTTTTCTGTTCTCTTTTTTTAATTTTTTTCTATTATGTAATAAGGATCGATGTATTTTTTACCACTTCCAATTCAAGCTCTTACGATTTCAGGGACAAATTTGTTTGGAAATGTTTTACTTGTTCTTATCAATACTACGGTTACAACACGTGTTATATTACTGGCGATTTACTCAAATTTTTCAAAGAATCCATTCATTTTGTATAACATAAAATAAACCAAAGAAAAATGTATTATTGTGTTTTATAGTTTTGATAATCAGCTTATATCATATTACTAGATTGATTGTATTAGTCAAGTGTTAGTAACCTGAGGTGATGCCATCTACCGAATACTAGCACAAAGGTATGTAATAAAAGTAGCAAAAAGTTATCTGCTTGTTTATAGCCATCTAGTGTTTTGATTTTTTTTTTGCATTAGGACGAAGTCCATGCAGCCAATCTTTTATTGTTACATTCATCTTACAATAATATTTACAATATACAATAAAACAGATTTATAGATCTATATTAGCCTAATTTTGATTTTTGTTAGCGTATTAAAAATTATATTAAAGCGATAGCAGCGCCACTGTATATTTATAACAGAAACACAGTATATAAACGGCCCTCTTTATATACGTTGCTTAAATGACAACTATATAAAATTAATGTTTTAAAGTAATAAAAAGTAGATGATACGTATTACCTGTATTCTGTAAATATCTTTAAATATTTTAATTCACAATAATTTGTACTGTTTTTTTTGTTTTAATGAACGTCTGAGGACTCGTGCCTTAGAGCCATTATGGACCAGCCGCCACTGCGTACAACAGTTTCTATTAAAAACAAAAACGCTTTTTTTTATAAAATCAATAATTATAAGTAGTTAAAATAAACGACAGTTTAGTCGTCGATCAATATAGTCTTGAACAAAAATCTTAGATAAAATTACAGCTGGCCTAACAATGCGCGATAGGTACCTTGCATGAGATAATAGTAAGTGGAGATCGACAAAATAGGGGTGAGTATCAAGCCAACTCCGTCAACAGATAGAAACCCCAACTGTAAGGCAAGCGTTCTCACAGTCTTACAGACAAACTTACATCACCGTAAGGCAACTTCCGCTGCCCAACTGAACTATGTACAAATAAACAATGTTGATATTGTACTGATACAAGAACCTTGAGTGTATAGAAGTGCTGTCGGGACTAAATATGGGTGGTGACTGTGAACTTAGGTAGTAAAAGCAAATACGAACAAATAACAGAAGATACAAAACTTTATACCGGTTTTGGCATATCTCACATATGAGAGAACGAGTTTTGCTGGAGCAAAAGTAAAAACGTACAGAAGTCATAATAATTCAAACCTGGGTTTGAAATAAAACGATATCAACTAAAGATCTATCATAAACGCTTACAAAAGTAGTTGCCCATTAAAAGTAAGAAACATCAGCCGAGAGTTATTTGGAAAAATCCGAAAAATTCTTTTCTAAGAAAGCAAATTCGTAAGTCTTATAACTGGGCTAAAAGGATTGGAAGATGGGAAAAATATAAAACTTTTCGTCTAAGATATGGCTACGCTATTTCAAATGCAAAAGAAAAATTCCAGAAAAACCACTGTGAGAAGATCGAAAAATCATCAGAATGTGCTAGATTTCAGAAGACTTTGCAGAAACATAATCAAATTAAATTAAGGTTGTAACGCCTCTGTGTGTTATTTTAATTTATATTATAGTAGCTTTATTTAATTTCGTTTATACCCAGATTTCTTTATTAATCATTTAATCCTTGATCACAGGATGGCGTGAGAATTAACATTTTTATTAAATAGGAAGATAAAAATTAAACTTTAAACGTTGCGTGCGTTTTCAAAATTTCCAATTTGGGTTTTTTGGGATATCGTTTTATCGAAAAAGAAAAAGTCGACATTCTTATGTGAATGCAGTGCGGATCTTTCACGTTTCTTATTAAAAATTCGATTTTTATCGGCTCTAAGTGAATTTCCGACAAATTTAATGTTTAATTGGGGAAAAATTGCTACTCCTAATATTCATTAATCGTGTAACGCTTGCGGAAAATTCCCAAGGTATGTACCACATTTTCGTTGAATTTCTAACATTAATTTTAATTAATTCCTTAGTGTTTTCTTTATGGTTTAATTTATGGTTTTACTTATGGTTTTTTTATGGTTTTACTTATGGCGTACGTATGGTTCTACAAATAATTTTACTTGTGATTTTTGCCGTCATTGATCGTCGCTCCTTTAATTTTTGGTTATCTACGCTAACCACATAACGCATCGTTTCACCGTCGTTGACGTCTGGTCGCCATCTTACCTTGGACCTTTTTGGAGTCACCGTCGCACAACAAAGATTTCAATTACTTCAAATGCTAAGTTAACTAATACCATTGAATAATAAATGTAAGAAGAAATGCAACTTAAGGGGCGATATCGTATCGACTGCTTGGATCGAGATATAGAGGTCGCCACGTTCGTATTGGATCGAGATTCTTCAGTTCTTGCGTGTCTGTCGACTTGTAAACTTCGGGATTGAATTGAAAGTTTTTCTTGGGTTAACAATGCGATACGATTTTTGAAATTCTGGTAGTAGTAATGTTTGTTTGAACTTTTGTTTAGTTTAAATGTAAATATATTATTGATTTATTTTTAAAATGGGAAAAGTTACAGATCACGGTTGTGTTTATATTAATTGTGAAAATAATAATACCGAAAACAAAGGTACTAGTTTTCTTAAGTTTTTTATTAGTGATAAAGTTCGTGCTAAAGAATGTTAGAAAAACTGTGGAAATATAAACATTGCCACAATGGACTTGGAATATTTAAAACAAAAGAAGATTTGTGAGAAGCATCTTCGGAGATAATGTATAACAACAAAAGGAAATTTTAAACACACTGCAGTTCTTGTTCTACACCTTCAATCAGGTAAATATTTTTAAATTTTTTTTTCTACCAAACGTTTAAAAATGGTTTAAATTAGCATCGGAGAATCTCCTTGTCCGGATTCTTCTTCTTCTTGTTGCACTTAAATGTACAATAACTTAAAATAATTACTGTAAATCAGTGGCTGAGATCGCTATTATTTTCCACGATCAATGATCGCAATCATGGTATTTAGAATTAATTAGTAATCGACTGTTGCTAAAAAGTCGCTCGTGTAAAGTTAGTCATAAATCTAGCCATAAACATTCGATTTTCGTTTTCCGGGATATAATAACGTTTGGAGTATTGAAAATCAACATATCTAAGTATTTTTTAATATTGTTTCTAAACAATAAATTAATTAAAATTTGTTCATATTTAGATTTAAAAAAAATATTTACAAAAATTCACAGAAAATAGATACTACTGTGATGTTTTTTTTTTCGACATGACGTGCTATTTGAATTCTGATGCAAACTTACGAACAAATAGTTTAAAGCATTAATAAACAACATATTAAAAAATAAGTGTCGTTCTTTCGTAAATTAAATGTTTCTATTTGAAATTGACCCTGAAAAGATTGTTGAGTAATTAGTCATAACTCGTGTTGATATTTGTCTCAAACATAAGATTTATGTATTAAAAATAAATTTGCAATTCTTTTCAAATACGTATTGTCATTTGTAGTTAATGCTTATTGTTTTTAACTTCCTGTGTTTTTATGATTTACCTTGGTGTTTATATAAAGCTAGGTTTTTTCCTAAATGCTGAATGTGTGACACAAATTTTGCAAACGTTCTTTCCTAGAAGAGTTTTCTAATTCTCCTTGAAAAGAATGCATTGTTAAATTTCTGTAAACAAAAAAAATATAATTCAATGTTTAAATTCATGTTACTTTTTTATTAAAAAATCTGTATGTGGTTTAAAATTCTTACGAGGAAAAGAGCAAAGGGGTTATTTACCTACAAAATTTTACGATTGAACTACCTGCATACTTAAAGTTTATTATACATTTATTAAAGTAAATATTATAGTGATATATTAGTCTTATTTGTTTATGCGATTATTAAAAGTATTAACTTCTTTTCTACAACCGCAATTGTTATTTTATAAGCGATCAATGATTGCGATCGTTATTGTACAGACGCTCGATATCGCGATCATTATTTTGCATAATGATCGATTCATCGTAATTGCATAATCGCTCTGGCCATTGCTTTAAATGTTTTTTGTTGATGTTGGCATGTCGAATAAAAATATCGTTTTTGTAAATGTTAGGGCCGCATTTCTTTAGCACCTTGTCTAATAAATACTTAGTTTTTTAAAAAATAAAAAAAATTATAAACAAAATTCTTTTATGTTTATTTTAGCATGCTGAAAGCACTTCAATACAAATCCAACAATACATAAAATATTTTTACAATTGTTTAAAAAAAATCGCAAAAATTTTGAAAATACTAATACTAATTGCATTTTTAAAACTTTATTTTTAAAATACTAACAACTTAATTTTTTTTTACTTTTTGGGCTTATTTAGTATAATTTTTTACAGAAGCTGTAATTGTTGATATGAACATCAACCTAAGATACTCAAATGTAGTAGTTTCTCAAACAAATGGAAGAAAACGTCGATTGTTATTTATTGATGACGATCGTGAAGACGAATAAATTTATTCTTTCTACAGCTCCAGTTCACTAAACGAAGGTATAAGTAGACAAGCAATAATACGTAATTTTTTTACTATATGTTTTATAGTTGAAGATACGTCCTATAATATTTTGAAGATACCAGAACGACCACAGTGTGTTCTCAAATTCGCCAAGCCGTTAAGTTTTGACTAAACTACGCAACATAGTGATACAAATGGATTCTCCGTCAAAAATCCTTTTAAAGGATGAATTGGTCAATTATTCTTTCAGAAATTTAACATTAATTTTAATTTAAAATTATTTAAATTACCAGTCCACTAATAACAAATTTGGTGTTCAGAAATATATTTACTTTCTAAATTGTTTAAAAAGATTTCAGTAAAAATAAGTGATAAATTTGATAATCAATTTTTTAAACAAAATCTAGGTCTTTCAATGGGTTCTCCTTTATCACTTTTCTCAATTTTTTAAAAAAATTAAGTAAAGGTAACGATTTCAAGATTTCTTTTTCTAATGAAATATTTATTTAATTTTTAAGCTATTTAAAGGTAGTAAAAATAAAGCTATTTAAGCTGTATAGTTTTTTTCTGAAAGGTGGTTTACAGTTCCTTTAGAGCTTCTTTAAAACTTTGCTAGTACCACAAAGAGTTGTATAAGTCCGATTTTAATGCATTAAAGGAGCTACCTAACAGCAACATAACTGCGGAATTTTTAGCTACTTAAACGCTTCATGGAGGTTTTAGTTTTTTCACAAACCACTTAAAAGTGTTCTAAAGAGTAACTTTAAAAGCTAAGCTAAAAGTAGTTATAAAAAAAACGGTTTTAGCTGCAATTTGCTCACTGAGAAATTCTTCAATTACTAGAGTTCATTTATATTAAAATATCAAATAATTTTTTGTTGAACTAGCAAACCAATTTCAATTACGATTTTAAACTTAAATTTTTTTATATTTGTTTCTAAATTGCACCATCTTCCTTTTTTAAAATAATTAACATTTAACATTTTGTAAAACTTACATTTTTTTAATTATCTAGTTACAAATTTTTAGATTTGAGATTGTTCGAAAAAATGTAAGTTAAAAAACTTTTTGTAATCTTAACTTTTTATAAGTTTTATAATTTATTATTGGTGGACTGGTAATTTGAATAATTTTAAAAATTGACGAATAATAACAATAAATCCCCATAACAATTTTCTTTTAATTTAATTTCCATAGTTTTAGTTATTTCTATGTTTTCGATTTATATTTTACAAAAATAAATGAATATTTGAATATACATATTTTTTGTTTTCTTAAATATAAAGCATGATATCGTTTAAGTTTATTTGACATTGACTTGTGTCGTAACAATACAAGCTATTGTTTATGATATTAACCTGTTTTGAACAGGTAAACGGTAAAGTAAACACAAATATAAGAAAATGTTCTAACTCGTACTTCATAATCATAACAAATAAGTAAGTTCGCAAAATAAAAACCACGATTTTGCAGATGGCAGCAGGTTATGCTAATACATTAAGTTTAATAGCTTTAACTACCTAAATTTTACTACTAAATAACTCTTGTATCGATTTTGTTACATCATAACTTTAATCACATTAATATTGCTACATACAAATATTAACTACAGACCTATATCGCTCCTGCCTATAATATCAAAGGTATTTGTAAAGGTTCTAGCTGTACAACCAAAAATTATTTTGAAAAAAATAATTTGTTTTATAAAAATCAGTTTGGTTTTAGAAAAAACAAAAATACAACTTTGGCTTTAATAACTTTAATTGAAAAAATTATTGAAAGTTTTGATAAACAAGAGCATTTAATTGCAGTATTTTGCGATTTGTCAAAAGCGTTTGATTGTGTACAACATGATGTGCTTTTGGATAAACTTAAATCATATAATTTCACAAATAATGCCACACTCATGATCGCATCATATTTAAAAAATCGAACACAACAAGTAAAACTAAATGGGAAGTTATCTGAAAGAGGAATGATCAGTTATGGGATTCCTCAAGGATCTGTCTTAGGCCCACTTTTATTTTTAATTTATATCAACGATTTACCACAAATAAATCCTCTTGCTGATTACATACTCTTTGCTGATGACACTACTATCACGATTAATGGAAAGAATCAGGCAGATTTAGCAGCATCGTCATCTAGTGCACAAGTAAAAGTGCAAAAATGGTTTTCTAAACACAAGCTAACGTTAAACCAAACAAAAACAGTTCATGTACTTTTTTCTCTCAGTAACTGCAACATTGATAATACAACGTTTGATGATCACACTCGATTCTTGGGCGTTATTATTGACAAAACTTTAAAATGGGATATTCATATTGACAGCATTGCCAAAAAACTCATAAAAAACATATATCTTTTTAGAAATTTATCTAATTATGTATCATTGCCAGTTCTTAAAACGGCTTATTTTGCTCTATGTCATTCTTTGCTCTCTTACTCAATTTTAGTCTGGGGTCAAGGTGCAGACTGGCAACAATTGTTTGCACTGCAACGCAAAGCTGTACGGATCATAAGTAATTTACAGTGTAGAGAAAACTGTAAGTCAAAGTTTTCAGAATTACAAATATTAACCTTGCCGTGTATTTATAATTATGAAATTTTAGTATATACAAAAATAAATCTAATGAAGTATAATTACAACAAATCTAAACATTCTTATAATACTAGAAATAAAAACGATCTACAGTTGCCAGCTTGTAGACTGACTAAATCCCAAAAATCAACGAACTTTTTAGCACCTAAATATTTTAATAAACTGCCTTAAATAATATGAATTTTGTCAAAATATAATCTAATTATTATTTATTGATAATTGTTAAGTCATTCGGCCCTACAATGGGTTACGTCACACCTACCTGCTTTCCCTTTACATAACAATACAATACATATAATACGTACAGAAATTTAAAAACTAAAACAACTTTCTCCCATAAATCACTCCAATCACCATTTTACTATTCTATTTCGTTAGACCTAACCTTCCCCTCTTATCCTTCTTTTCTTTACTGTTTTCATCCAATCCAATCCCCTCCTCCCCAAGCAAAGCCTTCCTCCCCCCTTCTTCCCTTAGCTTGTCACACTCCTCACTCAAGTGCTCTATGTGCTCCCATCCCTCCCCACATAATCTACATATCCTCATTACATCCTCCTTCCAATACCTATTTATATTCTCCTTATTCCCACATCTAAACCTGGCTATAAGCCGTTTCTCTTCTAAGCTTCTCCTCCCCATCAGATACTTAGGAACCCCCTGGACACTATATTCCCATACCTTACATTATACTTTCCTTCCCTTATCTTTCCTTCCCTTTCTTGCACCCGCGAGTCTTTATCTCTTTTTACTATCTCCTCCGTATTTAATCTCTCTTCCTCTCTCCTTCTTTCCACCTCTTCTCTTGCAAAACCTCCTCGTTGGTAGTACAGTTTTCTTTCTTCCTGCCCATATAAATTTTTACTATCTTTTACCGTCCTTCAGTAACATTGCAAAATTTTACATTCTCTCCTTACCTTCATTGTCTCTTCATAACCCATCGCCCTTTCCCTGCTTCTATTCTAATCTTCTCTAACTTCCCCTCCTCCTCTATTATGTACCCTGGTGTCTCCCTGTCTAAACCTAGTATCCATTTCCAATATTTTATCTGCACCCTTTCCAATAGGTTCCACTCTTTCCAACCCCGTACATCATCACACTTTTAATCAATTTTTCGAACAGCCATCTTCTCTTCTCGATCTCCTTCTCAAATACTCTTTCCCCTAAACTCCATACCTGCCCTAATACCTTGTTACCCTTTTTTGCTAACTCCCTTTAATGCGCATCATCTTTATTATCATACCTTAGCCTATATCCCAAATATGTCACTTCATTCACTGCCTCTATCTTATGTTCTCCCCAACTTAACTCCTCCTTTTTATTCCCTCCTCTCCCTTTTTGAAAAAGTACCATCTTAGACTTTCTCACATTTAAACCCAAATCTTTCCTTTCCAGGTACCTCTTTATCGTATTTATCATACCTTTCATCTCCAATTAATTTTTTGCCACCATGACCTTATCGTCTGCATATGCCAACACCCACACTTTAATCCCTCCCTCCATGACCACCCCACCACACTGTCCCTTCTTCAACACTTCCTCATGCCCCCTATATACATTGCAAATAAAATAGGGCTAAAAGGACACCCCTGCCTTAGCCCCTTCCTCGTCCAAAACACTTCACTAACATTATCCCCTATTTTTACCTTATTCTTAGTCTCTTTATATATCCCTTCCAGTTTTCTCACTAGTTGTTCCTCTATTCCCTTTTTCCTTAACACCCTCCATAGCTTTTCCCTATTCACATTATCAAACGCAGCTTATATGTCCATAAAGATCGCGTATACCTTACCCCTTTTCTGATCTAGCTCTCCATTCACTAACTGTTTTAATATATAAACATTGTCTATTGCCCTTCTTCCCACTCTAAATCCCATCTGCCAATCTGGTAATAGACTTTTTTCTTCCACTTCTTTTTCCAACCTCCTTTGTATAATCATGGCATACAATTTATAACTTACATTAGTGACACTAATCCCTCTATAATTCTTCACCTCCTTCCTATCCCCTCCCTTATAAACCGGCAGAAATAAACTTTCTTTTCAACTGCCTGGCAATACCTCCCCTTTCCATATTGTATTAAAAAATTTTCTTATATTTTCTCTCACTCTCTCCCCTACATATTTCCATTGCTCTCCTTGCGTACCGTCCGTTCCTGCCGCCTTTCTTAATTTTAGTCTATTTATTGCTTCCTCCATTTCCTCTTTCGTTATCTCTCACCCCTTCTGTATTGTATTTACCCTTTGCAATATCACCTGCCCTGGTCTTTCTATTGTTCCCTCCAAACGCTCCATACAATAACCCAACTACACTTTTATATCCGTTAAGTCTCCTCTCCTCTTACCTCTTTTCCTCTCCTTGCTTAGAAATTCCCACATTTCTCCTTCTTTCTTTATTTCCTTTACTTGTTTCTCCATTTCCTTTTTATAAGACACCTTTCTCTCAAAACATACATTTTTAAAATTCACTTTCTTCTCCTTATACCCCTGTACATCTATTATACCTTTCTTCCATCTTCTTCTAGCATTTCTAATCTCTGTTTTTGCCTCTCTACATTCTCTATTCCACCATCTATTTTTGTTCCCCTTTTTTCCTTGTCTTCTCTCAAACCTTTTCTTTTCTACTGCCTTCTCCATTTCTGCAGTCAACTCTTTAAGTCCTTCTTCCCTCCCTCAATCTCCCCAAATCACTTGCTCCAACTTCATCTTATATCTTTCTATGCTTTCCTCAGTCCACACTTTTTTTACTCCCCATCCCCTTTGTTCTTCCTTATTTCCTTGCTCTTTTCCTTTTAAAATCACTTCCAGTGGCTGATGATCCGATTCCTCTTCATCCCCCACTTTAAACCTTTCTATGTCCTCCCACATCGCCCCACTCACTATCACGTAATCGATCACCGATACCCCCTCCCTCCCATATAAGTGTAGCCACATCTGTCCTCCTCCTCTATATTTCCATTAAGAATTGACCACTATTTTTCCTCACATATCTCCACTAACATTTTCCCATTCCTATTAACTGTCTTATCCATGCTAACTCTTCTCTTTACTTTCCCTCCTATAATCACTCCTTCCGTTTCCCTTGTTCTCGCGTTAAAATCACCCCCTATAATAATCTTTTCCTTTTCCTCCCCCTGTACCATTTTCTCAATCTATTCAGTTATCAACCTCATATCCCGCCCATGAACTGTTAACACTATATATTTTTTCTTTCCTTCTCTAACCACATAATTTTTTACGATCCCTTTCCCTTGCTTCTCGTCTCCCTCCTCTTTTTCCACCGACCAGTTCCTTTTTATACCCGTTAGTATCCCTCCCCTTGCTCTACCTTTACTTTCTTTTCTAGTTGCAAATTCCACCTTTTATTTGATTCTGCTTTTCCATCTCTTTTTCCTTATAACTTTCTAAGCCAACATTATTTGATCCATCCTTCCCTCCCCCAACTCTTAGTTTTTTGCCCCCTTCTTCACTAGAGTTCCTCTCTCCTCATCCCAAAACCTTTCTTCACCTTCCACCCACACTTTCAAGAATCCTATTTTAATACTTTTTCCCTCTCCCTTCATCTTACTCGCCTCATATCTTATCTTCTTTTGTATTTCTATTTCCCTTCTCGTCATGTCATCGTCTAAATAAATGTTCGTACCTCTTAACCTACCTACTTTACACACTGAACTAGTGAAAAATAAACTAGTAAAAGCATAAATTTACGAGCTAAAGTAGCAATACTCGTCAATTACTGTTTACCCTCAAATTTACGTAACTTTTACTGTAATACACATACTTATCAACCTAATTGAAATAACTACAACTACTCATACTTATTTCATACAAGTTCTGATTACATGTACTCTACTCATACCTTTTCCATTTGAATACTGATTACATTTGCTCCACTTATATACATCGAATATAATTCCAGTGCAGTCATAATCTATACTCATACTCATGAGTACAGTTTGCCCAACATTGGTTTTCTAATTACTGCAGAAATAGAAGACTTTGTAAAAAACAGTTACATTTTTATATAATTTACTTCCGAACATTTTATAATTTTCTTTGAGAGCAAGTGAAAAGATCATACATTGAGATTGTGATTGTGTACTATTCTATTACATTTTTGTATTTGTTATTACACAAAAGATCTAGAAATTTAGGTAAAGAAATCTTTCATTTTCATATAAGACAATTTTTACATGAATGTTAATTGGTTAAGACGAAAGCGCGACATTTTTAAGTTTATTGTGCGTATTTATATTATTGCTTTTAGTGAATAGTATTTACTGGGTAATTTGTGGTTTCGTAATATGATTCCTAAAAGAATTCACATTGTTAAGTTAGTCTAAATTAAAATATAGAACTAGTTATAGTAAGATATATTTTTGTCTGAAATCAATTGCTTTTTTAAAAATTGTATAAACATCTAGAAACTATGAGTAGTTATAGAAATGTTTATTGATATGTTTGTAATTAAAAAACAAATAAAACTTAATAGAAATCCATACATATTTTATCTAATGAAAAAATAAATACTACATACTTATGTATAAGTATTTTTAATTTATATTGCATTCTGTAGAATACAGAAAATTAATTTAGTTCTGTAAGCAACAGTTCGATTTTCAGAAATACATTTCTAATAAAATATTTTACTAGGATTTGTTTACTTTGCAAGTAATTAAACGTTCTTAGAATTAATTATTGGTAATCTATGCTAAGACTGTGTTAAACTTTGAACTTTAGTTAGATTACTTGCTACGAAACAATTAGTAAAATAAAAAGACTAGTCTAGATACGATCAAAAGATAAACACGTAATTTTAACTTTGAATGTAAGCATAAAAAGCTCGTAATAAATGATTGATATGAGTAAATGCTAATATACAAACAGAAATTTAAATACAAATTATTACTGAAGTACAAATCTATTTTTCGTAATTATTAATCTACTTTATTAACTATTTTGATTTATTTGTCTACATCTATCAGAAATGCTATAATATTACAAACACTTGTATACAACATTTATTTGTTTATATACTTATTGGCGTAAGCTAAATTCCAAATATGATGTTGTAACAAAGCCAAGTTTTTTTATTGTGTCTATTGAATAAAATAAGAAGTGGCTAGCACATGACCTCTTTATACTATAAGATGTAATAAACTTTTATTCTAGATTTGCTGTAGAGAAAAACTAGGATTATTTGGCTTTAGGATATTTAATTTTAAAAGCTAACTAATTTTAGTTTTGTTTAAAAAAATTTGAAGTTACAATTGTGAAGATAAAAATTTATTAAAATATTACTACAATGACATCTATAAATTAAGAAAAATAAAACAATTTAACACATTCTTTTTATCAATTAATTGCAATGTAAAAAACGTTGTAAAGTAATCCTGTCAACATTAATTATTTATACTGTTTGTCAACAGTATTTTATGCCAATACTTTTTTAAAGCCATTTTTTATTTATTATGTGAAGTTATATTATTGACTACTATTATATCATAGACATTTGATTCATCAATTGTCTGACAGTATGTATTGTTTTGTTTTTGAAGTGAAACTTCTTTAGCTAGGTAAATCTGAAGTTGTGGCAAGTTGCACCGTAACGAAAAAAGGGACAGCACAATTGCAGTAAACTATATTTTTTTACTTACGTTTATATTGACATGAGCTATTCTAGCTTTTAATTTCGTTGTGACTATCCACGTGTTTATAAAGCGTCGTTTTGAAATTTAAGAAAAAAATAATTAAGTTAATTGATGAGTGAAACATTTTACTTTTTTATAAATAAATAAAAATAAAAGAAATTAATTAGCAAAAAGGTTTCACTTCTTCCGTGAAGTGTTTACTTTTTACTATTTTTTTGTTATTATCAGATCAGAATGACCAATAAAAATAGTGGCTAGAAACTAGAAGACGACGTTATAAAACTGAAGATCAAGTCCGATTAAACAAACTCTACACATAGCAGTTTGTAAAAGTGTTATATGACAAAATCCAAAATTTTGATTTGATTAATTTGCTAACATTTATTTTAGTTTAATTTTTTATTAGGTTTTAAGTAGTAATCAACATAATTTTTTTTTAAATAAATCAGTTAATAAATAATAGTTTAGTCAATTAACTAGCGATAATATATTAACCCTTTCGGTCCCATCGCCAAACATATACCGCAATGACTAAAAGTCCCACTGCTGTATAATTTTTTTTTTAGATAGTATGGTCTTCTAAGCGCATAATGGTGCATTTTTGGTGGTATTAAATTTAGTCCCATTACCAGATCCATCGCCGCATAGATGTGTCTGTGCTTGTTGGGCTTCTATGTTCAGAGTCGTGAAAATACGGTAGCTAAGACAGGTTATATAAGTCCACTCGTGTATATATTCATCACAAAATTCGTTATTGTAGGAGGTAATGGGGAACAATAAAACGAGTGAATTTGATGTATTTTTGAGCATTATGTTGCTAACAGCGTGCCATGGAAAAAACAAGCTAATAATAATTGGTCAACTGATGCTCTGCTATATACGCCAATATTTTCTCAATTAATGTCAAGGAATCGTTTCTAAGCTTTACTTGGCATGCCACACTTTTCAGACAATACTGTTTGTGCGTATTTTTGACACTTCAGTGATATAGTTACATAAGGGACCTTAATGTGTTTTTAGTCAGTAGTATGGTCAGTAGTATCGCCTAACAGTGGTAGCGAACAGACGAAATTATTGTATTTAAGTTAAGTTAGTGTTGCTTGTTTGTTTATATTCTTGTAATTAAAATAAATTCAAATATAGTCCACTTTTATCGAACATTTCTTTTGGTCCATTCGGAGCCGGATCAGTGATCTAAATTAAATAGAGAAAGTTAATTACAAATATAGACTGCAAACAGAGTTGAACAAAGATCAATTTACGGACGGTTGAAGAAAAGTGAGTGAGAAAAAAAAGTGTATACAAGGATACGAACTGTATATGTCATAAGGTTAAGAAGTTTGACACATGTGTTTTTGGCGGATACCAGCGATACGGTTGAAGGAAGGTAGCAAGCAGAGCGGTATATCGAATAGAACGTGAGGTCCGACACAAAGTTGGAAAAACGAGTGAGAAGACGAGGCAAAGACGTAGGCGTAGATGACAAGTGATTAATCGACCTTGACGAAAACGGTTCAGATCGAGTGAGACGGGCAGCGTTTTAACGAAGGACACAGAATAACACCAACCCAATCAGGTACCAACATTCCTTATTTCCTTGTTTCATTTTCAATTATTTGTATTAATTTTCAAAATAAGTATAAAACAGTTAAGAACGGAACGGGAATCGTATAAACAAAATTTACAAATTTTTGGTGAATTTTTAAATTCTTTTGAGGCAAATCAAATTATACAATTAAGATTAAGATTAGAAAAATTTGAGGGTATATTAAATGATTTTGAAAGAGTTCAATTAGAAATTGAACAAGATGAAGCTTGTGTAAAAAAAGGATCGGGACGAAAGAGTAGCATTTACAAATTCTTATTTTGAAGCATTATCTAAAGGTAAGATAACGGCAACGGCTTTCCTGTTTCCGGAAATGAAAGTAATGCGTCCATAGAAGCAAAAATAAAATTACCACAATTAGTGTTGCCATCTTTTAATGGCGAACAGCGTAATTGGATTAGTTTTCGTGATAATTTCTTGGCGATTATTCATAATAATAATACATTACCCGAAATAGAAAAGTTTAGGTATTTACGCGGGCAGTTGACAGGTGCAGCGGCTGTAGCTATACAAAGCTTACAAATAACCAAAACAAATTACCAAATTGCTTGGGATATTTTAAAAGAACGCTTTGAAAATAAACGACAGTCAGTTGAATTGCATATCGAGGATATATTGAATTTTAAAATCACAACAGAGCAGACATATAATGATATTCGCAATCTTTTAGATACTTTAACGGTAAATTTGAGAAGTTTGGATAGTTTAGGTGTAGATACCAGTTCGTGGGTGCGATTTTAATTCAAATTTTAGCAGGAAAACTTGATGCGGTTAGTTATAAAGAATGGAGAGCGGTTAAAATAAAATACGAGTTCCCAATGTTAGAGGAATTTAAAGAGTTTTTAAAAGAGCGATGTCATTTGCTAGAGGGTATCTCTGCACGCGCGGACGATATGAAAAACGTAAAAGAAAGGGTTGTATCGCTTGAAGTACGTACAGAAGAAAAATGTTATTTTTGTAACGATACACATAGGTTATATACGTGCCGCAAATTTGTGGCGCACTCGGTTAACTCGAGGAAAGACGCGGTAAAAAGATTAGGTTTATGTCTAAACTGTATGAATAAGAGGCATTTGGCTTGGCAATGTAAATCACGGGGTTGTTTTAAGTGTGGTCGTAAACATCATACTTTATTACACGAGGGATTATCGAGTATTAACATATCGACGAGAGCGACAGGTAACGGTGAAGAAACAGCAGCGGGGGGAGCGACGCGTAGCGGTGATTTTATTGCCACACATGATCGCAAATCGGAAACAGTGGCGATGGCAGCGACTAGAAATAGTTCAGCGAAGGAGATATTAACAACACAACAGGTAATCTTATCGACGGCGATAGTAATTGTTGAGGGCGATCAAGGAAATGGGAAGAATTTGCGAGCACTACTGGATTGCGCTTCGCAATCATCCTTTATTACGGAAGAATCATGCGAACGTTTGGGGTTAAGAAAGTATAAAAAATCGGTATCGGTGAATGGAATTGGAGATATAGCGAAAGGTGTCGTATATGCAGTGAATGTAAAATTAAAATCGAAATGTTCAGATTTTATTAAAACTTTTGAATGCTTAGTTTTAGAAAGAATTACGGGAAATATTCCAACAGTGTCATATGCAGCTGCATTAGTAGAAATACCGTCGAATATACGGTTAGCGGACGAGAAATTTTATATAGAACGCGGTATAGATTTATTATTAGGAGCGAATATTTTTTGGGACATTTTGAACAGGGTTGCGCATCCGATAGCAAGTTTGGCAATCTTAAACGGTTTTTATATGGATGATTTGTTAACCGGTGCAAATACTATTGCGGAAACTATATTTTTACAAAGAGAAATAACCGATATATTAAATACAGCAAAATTTAGTTTAAGAAAATGTCTTTTAAACGATCGGCGAATAATAAACGGTTTAAACACGGCGCGTGTTGATCAAATAAGAGTGTTAGATGAGGATCAACCTAACAAAACTTTAGGTATTTATTGGCATGCACAAGAAGATTTGTTCCGTTATTCAATTAAAACATTTAATAATGATGCAAACGTAACAAAGCGAATAGTTTTTTCGATAATTAGTCAGATATTTGATCCGTTGGGTTTGATCGGGCCGGTGATTGTAGTTGGAAAGGTAATGATGCAACGCCTTTGGCAATTAAAAATTGGTTGGGACGAAACGTTACCGGCACAAGTGTTACAACAATGGTTTCAATTTAAGAATAATTTACATTTCCTTAATCAAGTTCAAGTACCGAGGTTTGTGTTAGGTGGACGAGAGCGTAAGTTTGAGTTACACGGATTCTGCGATGCTTCGAGTATAGCATACGGTGCGTGTATTTATGCTAGGGCGTATAATGAAAAGGGCCAAGTTAACGTTCGATTAATATGTTCGAAATCGCGGGTCTCGCCGTTACAATTTTTAACTATACCGCGGTTAGAGTTATGTGGGGCGTTGTTGTTGGCTCGATTAATGATACAGGTAAAACAGGCGTTTAACATCGGCCCAATAAGAAAACATTTTTGGTGCGATTCTACGATTGTGCTATGCTGGTTACAAGCTCCATCTAAAAGATGGAATACATTTGTATTAAATCGAGTAGCTGAAATACAGAATTTAACAAAAATTAAAAATTGGCGACATGTAAGCAGTCAAAATAACGCCGCAGACGTTTTATCGAGGGGTTGTTTACCTGAACAATTAAACGAAACAATTTGTGGTTTAGGGGATCGGAATGGTTAATAAAATAATCTAAGGATTGGCCTAATTCGGAAGTACTGGATATCGCAGAGTTACCAGAAGAAAGAAGAGAAAGGATTACACTAACAACTATTACAAAGAACTGGAACTTATTTGAACGATTTTCACGTTTGAAAACGTTGAAAAGGGTTACTGCTTATATTCTACGGTTTATCGGAATATGTCGTAAAAATCAAAATTTTATAGACGAAGCTTTAACGGAAGAAGAATTAAGAGAAGCATTACGAACCTTAATACGCATAGCACAGCAAGGTATTTTTAAGGAAGAATTTGAGAGTTTAAGTAAGGGGAAAGTTATTCGGAAATCTAGTACATTAGCATCGTTAACACCTTGCTTAGATAAACACGGTTTATTAAGAGTAGGAGGACGGTTGCAAAGAGCACGTTTGGAGTATAAAACTACACATCCATACATCTTACCTAAAAGCCATCCATTGAGTTATTTAATTGCGACTCAATTACATTTAGATAACTTGCACTGTGGTCCACAGTTTTTGTTAGCATGTTTAAGACAGGAGTATTGGCCGATTGGCGATCGTAATTTAGTAAAAAAGGTTTACCATAATTGCGTAAGATGTTTTCGTGTAAAACCTAAAGCCTTAACTCATATTATGGGTTCGCTCTCGGAAGAACGAGTCGTACCGTCACCACCGTTTTATAACTGCGGCGTTGATTTTGCGGGCCCGTATTTAATTAAAGATAAAAAATCGAGAGGGTGTCGGTCAATTAGGTGTTATGTATCGTTATTTATCTGCTTTGTAACAAAGGCAATTCATACCGAGCTAGTGGGAGATTTGACTTCTGAAGGTTTTATACAGGCGCTGCGCAGGTTTATTGCACGTAGAGATAAACCTAAAACGGTGTTTTCCGATAATGCCACTAACATTCTAGGCGCTCGAAATGCAATTAATCGCATCGTAAAAGAATTTAAACCGAAAAAAGTTAAAAAACTTTTTTGCGGACGAAGGTGTTGAGTGGAAATTTATTCCACCGCATACTCCTCATTTCGGGGGACTCTGGGAAGCGGGGGTCAAATCAGTAAAATTCTATCTAAAAAGGGCTTTGGGAGCTTCAAGTTTAATTTACGAAGAGTTCTTAACGGTTTTAACTCAAATAAAAGCAATTCTTAACTCCCGTCCCTTGTATCCTTTGTCGTCCAACATTGCCGATTTAGAACCTTTAACACCTGGCCACTTTTTGATTGGAAGAGCGCTCACATCGTTGCCCGATTCTGACTTGCAAGAAATTATGGAAAATCGTTTGTCTCGTTATCAACGAGTGCAGAAAGTGGTCCAAACGTTTTGGAATAGATGGCATAAAGAATATTTAACTGGGCTGCACGAGAAAACTAAATGGAAAGGAGGAAGTACTAACCAGTTACGTGTTGGAGACCTGGTGATTCTGCATAACGATCACATGCTTCCGTGTCAATGGCGAATGGCGCGTGTTCAGGAGCTGCATCCAGGACAAGACAACATAGTGCGGGTCGTTTCAATTAAAACGTCACAAGGTGTAATAAAACGTTCAGTGCGAAAGGTTTGTGTTTTGCCTACCGTGAATCAAAACCAGTGCGCTTAATAATGAAATGCACGCATTTCACGTGGGGAGAATGTTTGTGCGTATTTTTGACACTTCGGTGATATAGTTACATAAGGGACCTTAATGTGTTTTTAGTCAGTAGTATGGTCAGTAGTATCGCCTAACATGTGGTAGCGAACAGACGAAATTATTGTATTTAAGTTAAGTTAGTGTTGCTTGTTTGTTTATATTCTTGTAATTAAAATAAATTCAAATACAGTCTACTTTTATCAAACAAATACTGATCAGAAATTTCCACAAACTGCTACTAGTGTTTCGTAAAATGACAGCACTGTTTGCGAAACATTTTTGCCCATTTCAAAACCTTGCTATAGACCAAAGTTTAGTCCTTTTCAAAGGATGACTTAGATTTAAACAATACATTAAATCCAAACGCCATCGTTTTGGAATAAAAACTATTTCTTTTATGCGACTGTGAGACCGGATATTTACTAAATGTATTGGTTTATCTTAGTAAAGCTACAGAAATGGAACACCTCCAAGACTTTGATGTATCTGGTTCAGTGGTGGCAAATCTTATAAAAAGATATGTAAATAAAGGTCACTCATTGAATACGGATAACTGGTATACAAATCCGACTATATCTACCTATCTTCATAAACAAGAATTCTTGTGGAACTGTTCGTGCTAACCGTACAACCGTAACAAACAAATTAAAAAAAGAACATTTATCTTGTTGTCCTCTACAAACTATGCTAGCTGTAAAACTGAAAGACAGACGTGATGCTGCCTACTATGCATGAGGAGCATATGCTTACGTTAGACCAAGTAGATTTTAAGAAAAAAGAGCCCATAAAAAGCCAGATCATTAAGTGGTATAAATAGCTGTTTTTTCACTTGGTGGACCTATCACTTCTTAACGCATATGCGCCATATTTAACCCAAAATAAAGAGAAAGAATCTTTAACAGATTTCCAGTTGAAACGTGTTTTTTAAAATTTTGTTAAACAAAAATTCTTATCTATACGTTTTTAGGTACAAAGTTCAATGTCCTATAGGGAGCAAGGTAAAATCTTTGACTAAAAGTCCTATAAGATTAACGGGTTGACACTTCCCGGGTGTAATTTCTGATAAGAAAGTTCGACGATGCATTGTTTGCAGCCAAAGTAAAGTTTGTGCAAAAAAAAACGAATCCAAGTGCATTTTCTTTAAATTTTTTGATGCAACCTGTTTAAATGTCTAGAAATTACGCTCGCACCACCATCGTAGTATTGTCAGTTTTGGTTCAAACTGACATTGTATTAAATTTTTTTCTAGCAAGTCATATAAGACTCCTGCAGTTCTATTCGCACTCACATCATAAAAGCTATTTAAATTAAAATACCTTATTATTACCGAACATTGAGACATTTGGGAAATATCAGTCGTATCAACTTGTATAGTAAAAAAATCAGCGTCATCTATTTACTTCTTCGATGTATTCGCAAATGAATTAATTAATTTTGCGTAGTTTTGAAATGACCAGTAAAAACATTTTTTAATTTTTGATTTTGATTTGATTTTAAATTTCTACAGAATTTCTTGAAATTAATATATGTATTTTAAAGTTTATTGAAATTTCCGCGGTTTTTTGAATTACTACTCTCGTCGTTACAAACGCTAGGTCTTGTTTACATAAGTACCATACTACATTATTAAGCATTTGAAGAAAAAAGCTATTTAATGTAACAGTTTTGCTAATTGGACCTTGAAAAGTCGGACCTCCTTTTTATGCCTCAGCAAAAGTATTTTTTTTCTACATTTCTCAGTATTAATGTGCATTTTAAATGATTCTTAGAATCGGCAGTTTATGTAATGGTTTGTAATATTTAACAAGTCTATAAACCTCTTTTTATACTAAACACTTGCAGTGACCCCTCGGTGGTAGGCGATACTAATGAAAACCGACGCTTCATCTGAGCATAGTGAACATTTGACTGATTCTGAATAGTGGGCAGCTAGCTCAGAATCAGATGATGAAAAACTGCAACCCAGTAGGCTTCAGTATGTAGGAAAAGATAAGGTTACGATTTGGTCAATGCATCTATCTCGTCCCAACGTTAAAAAAAGCAAACAATTTATTTTCACAAAAAAGTCGAGTGTGAAAGCAAAACACTCGAAGACTATTTTAGATGCATGGAAGTTGCTTTTTTCCGATTCTATGATAAGTGAAATTTTCAAATACACAAATATTTATTTGCAAAAGATCCAAGAAAAATATGCGCGTCAGAAAGATTGCCCGAATACTACGCCAGAAGAGTTAAGCGTTTTATTTAAACTCATTTACTTAGTGAGTGTCAAAAAAGCCAGCCATTTTATCATTCATAAACTTTGGTCTAAAAACGGAACGTCCCTAAAATGTTTTTGTGGTGTTATGTCCAGTCACAGATTTTATACAGTTTTAGAAACTCTTAGATTTGACGACCTTAATACTACACAGACAACTTGGAGCCTATCAGATACATATTTGAAGCATTCTTACTAAGCTGCAAGAACAAATAAACCTAGTGAACACATAACTGTAGATGAAATGTTACCTGTTTTTCGCGAAAAATGCAAATTTCGGCAGTATATAGCCAACAAACCTACAAAATAAAGCATAAAGATTTATGTACTGTTTGACGCAAGAGCTTTTTCTGTAGGTGATGTATTCAGGTAAACAAACCGAAGGTCTTTATAGGCACGACAATAAAACCGATAGTGTTGGAAAGCGATTAGCATCTTGTGTTGTGAACCGTGAGCAAAGTATTACAATGGACAACTATGTTACTTCTATTCCTTTGGCACAAAAACTATTAGAAAACAAAGCTACAATGGTTGGCACCGCAAGAAGGAAGTTCCACCACTGTTTGTCAACGTAAAAGGAAGGCCAGTGTGTAGTAGTATCTTTGCTTTTTCTTGTACAAGGACATTAGTGTCATATGTACCTAAAAAAATGAAAATATTTTACTTTTTTCAACATTGCATCACGACTACATCATTGATGAAGAAACGAAGGATAAAAATAAACCAGAAAATATAACATTCTACAACAAAACAACAGGTGGCGTAGATGCAGTAGACGAAATGATATCACTCTACTCGATTTCAAGAATTACATGCAGGTGGCCCCTTATCATATTTTTCTATTTACTAAGTATTGGTGGATTAAATATTCAAATCATTTATTCAGCTTAGCACCAAAATAGTTAGAAAAGTATTTCTGCATAATTTAGCAATAATTGAAGCCGTTTGTGTTGTCTAGATTTTTGATTTTGAATTTATCAGCTGCTTTGAAAACATCCATGCGGAAAGTTGAAAGTGATACAGCAGATGGTCAAGAAGCTGTACCATGTCTAAAAACAATATTACAGAGATAAGTGCATATTGTACCCGTCGTGAAAATCAAAGATCTAAAAAAGTGTGCTACAGATGCGATAAACACTTATACACGGAACATTCTGTTTTCAATTGCCAACATTGCCTGGAACATCCCGAGTCATCGTCCCCATGATCTCTATGCATTTGGTTTTGTTGATTTCTTCATAAACAAAATAGTAGAATATAGTTTGGTTTTTGTAAATTTTGTAATAAACTGAAATTTATTTTATTATATTAAATAAAGTTATACACATAATAATAAATGCAATACAAATTAACATCTTTCAGTAAATTACTTAATAATGTTATAAGTAAACATACACTAGCTTTATTCAAGAAGTCTAAAGAAAATCATATAACAAAGGATGTTCATTGGATCAAGACAATGAATCATAGATGCTGAAATAACAGATACGACGCAAAAAACTAAAAATAATATCGTTAAACTGAGCGACGGCATTTGGTCATTGATCCTCAAAAAAAAAAATCAAAAAATTGTTTTATTGTTGATTTAAAATTGCAAATATTTAATGTTTATATTCTCAATAAACGTGTTACACATTCAAAAACAAGCAAACTTGCTCGAGGGTAATTTAGTATAGTAACAATGCGTTTTTAAAGTTTTAATATAGAAATGACCCTTCTACATCATTAACCACCAACCGCCACTGGTTAAAATGTTTAATGCTAACGCCATCTAGAATAGGAGGGATTCAAAAGAATCTATTGCATCTTGATAGCCCTGAATAAGAAGTCTAAAGAATAGGATGTATAAAGCAATCAAGTTACTGCAATACAAGTTTTATTCCAAATCTTATTACAACGTTAATGTAAACAACATATAAAAATTAATATTAAACTAAAAATTTAACAATACAATAAAAGAAGCAAAACTTTTATAACATACAACAAATTGGAATTTATCCTTCAATAGAATTCAATTTAAGATTATACAAAGTGATACAAAAACACTTAAATTACTCAGGTTTTACATATGTGCGGTAAGTTTTACAAAAAAATGGCAGCAGATGTTAAATAAATATAATTGTAAATAAAAAATATTTGTATGGAATTAAAAACATTTGACGGCAAATTAGTTCTAATACTAATTTAATTTTGTGATTAATTTTAGATAACTGGTAGATTTAAATATAATCGTAAACCACGTTTCTAGAACAAACAATACCACATTGTTAATCATAATTAATTATTAAACTCAACTCCATAAATGTACATTTTTAAACATTTATTTTTAACTTTCGGGATTAATTAAATTAAAAATATGCTTTTATGTTAAATAACTTTTATGTATTTATAAAGTACTTTAACATTATTGTATTTGAATGTTTATTTTAGCATTTTCTATTACAAACCGGATTTTAAACTTATTGTTTCAGATAGAAAATATTAATACATACAATGTATAATATTGACTTTCTTCAAGTATAATTTGTATTAAAATTTTATTTTGAAATTGTATGTTTATAACTATGTTTGGTTGGTTCATTTTATTGCAACTATATAACCTTTAACAATTGATAACATAAGCAAATGATATGTACTTGTAATACGTTTATTCTTATGTATGCAGGATTTCTTTATATTAAATAACAAGTTATAGCATTAATAATTTTAATGTACAAATTAGAGATAATATGTAATAGTTTTTTACAATTCAGTGAGTGTAAGTAGTATTTTGCAGCGCCATAGCTTTGCTTAAAAACCGAGCCCAACGGAAGAAGTTTTCATTTAACTAGAGTTCTGTAATAGCTTAACGCACAAAATTTGTAATAATTTTTTTAGTCGACAATAATTTAATATAAAAAATTATCAATAATTACGTTTAGTTTTTTTATGTTGGCATTATACGTACCTACTTACATAATTACAATTACTGCAAACTTTTAGTTTAATTTTCTGACTAGTTACCTAATACAATTTTTCTGAATATATTAGAAACTAATGAAATGCTTAAATGTAGCATTTTTAAATGTACACCCTAAAATTGTCGGTAACTTGACAGCTCAATAGCAAACTACTCAGTGGTGGATTTACTCTTAGGTCTGTGAGGCCCGTGTCCGCTAAAACTTAGAAGCAAAAATATTTTAGAAAATTTATTAACTGATAATTTAATTAAAACAAATGATTTAAGAGTTAATACTAATCATTCTCTATGGAAGCTAAATGAAGAAACACGAGATTTCATCGCTGTAAACGGTGCATCACAAAATGACGTTCATTTTAAAAATTCCATGAATGTTTATAATGATGAAAAAAAAATTATTTAACGTGCGAGGTTAATTTATTCAGATTAAAGAATCTGTAATTTGTACTTCATGTTTAATATTCGGTAAAAATAGAGAAACCAATGCTTTTACTAGTGAAGGTTTTTGTGACTGGAAAAACTCAAAAGTGCGCGTTGAAAGTCATGAAAAATCTGATTTTCATAAAACTAAAATCATTTGAAACCTTGGAGAATAGCTCAGGCACGTGATGATAAACTTATGATACAACAGGTAGATAAAGAAATTTCGTATTGGAATAAAATACTGCCATTCCAAGGATATTCAGAAAAGATTAGAAATACACAAAACGGCAATAAAGTATTACAACAAATTTCTACTGAAGTTCAAAACGTTTTGTATCATTGTAAATTCTACGCTTGATATTGTACATATCAATCAGTTTACTATCATTATTAGATATATAAGTAAAAATGGTGATATAATAGAAAGATTTATAGAATTTATGCCAAATACTGGTAAAAAATCTAAAGAGACTGAAAACGCTGTTTTAAATGTTTTCAAAAAAATGGTAATAAACTGTCGTGATCAATCTTATGACAATGCTAGTAATCTGTCAGGTGTACATGCAGACACGAATAAAAACAATTAATACTTCCACAGGTTACGTTCCTTGCACTGCACATTTCTTAAATTTAGTAGGGACTTTTTTCACGCTATCTTCATATTGTTAGCAGATTTTAGCGCAGTATACAAATCTAAAGTTTAAAGGTTTTTCTCAAGCTAGTTGTTCTGCTCGACATGATGCATGTTATGCTTTAGAAAAAAATGGCCTAGAATATTTGACCTTTATTTAAGAAAATACAGAAGAAAAACTGAATACACGATTTGAAGCTGTTGGACTGCAAAAAAGTTAAAGCATTTAGAATAAACAATTTTTTCAATATGAAGAAAAAGTTAAACTACCATCTGCAGTTCAAAATTATTATTATTACAATACTCACCGCAGAAAAATTTGAAAACTTTAGCCAGACACGTCAAGAGTAAATGAAAGAAAAACTTTTTCTAAACAAGAAAATTTTAGTACCAATATTTATTACCGCATTTTGGAATTAATAAAACTTTAAAATTAAATATTTTTAATACTTGCATTTGAAATATTTTATTTATATTAATTACTACTATAAAGCAAACAAGCTGCCATATAAAGCACGGCCTAAAGCGTAGTCTAATCTAAATGTTGTACTGACTGTTATCATAATTGACATAGTTGTCACTAGATGGCGCAGTTCAAAAAAATTAAAATATAAACTCAAAAATCTTTAGGTTTTTGTACATTTATATCATTAAATATAATGCAAAATAAGTATTGTTTATATAGTGTTCAATATTATTTAATTACCGTACTTCTTAGATGTTTCTTAAAACCTGGAATTTAGTGCTCATTTTACCGCACTGCAGAGGATTTTTACGATACTGTCACATAACAATGCACGTTAAATCAAGTGAATTTGATGTACAAAAAATTTTAAAATACGGTTCACACTTAAGGAAACTTAAAATTAAATCCAAAAGCGTCTCTGCAAAGTTTGTATGAAAATAAAACATTATTTTATATAAAAGTAGCGGACTGCTTAAGACATTCAGCATATACTCAAAGCTTTCTTATAATAATATTAACAAAATATTAGCTAAATTATAAATTTATTAAAATTCAAACGATTTATGTATTTATGTAGGTATATTGTCAAAACAAAATTATGTAAAAGGTTTCATTCAGAAATACGCTAAAACACTACTATTTTTTGTTAGATTAGGTTATGTTGTTGTGAACTCATAATTATAAAAGAAAGTAACTGTTGCAAAAGACAAAGTTGAACTAAAATCTACATGGTGGTTTTTAAAAACGAAATTAGTTCATTTAAAATTTACATCAGTAGATCTTGTATAAAAGTGTTACAATACGCCAATGATAATTTTATTTAGAAGATGCCACTAATTGTTTCAAACCGAATAAATTTCTAGAATAAAAAAATCATATTATTTATTTATCAAAGATCTCTATGGGTATTTAACCATTCAATTTAATTTAATTATTAATTTAATTTAAATTAAACATTTAAATGCGTGTTGCACTTTATACTTAGTTTTTAAAGCTTAGCAGTAAACTTTTATAAAGATTATTTAAAACCATCCATTTTTAATCTCTGAAAAAATGTAGGCATGATTTGTACGCATCAAAGCAACTACACTAAATCAATAATCCTTTGTTATATGTGATTGTAGAAGCCTCAACACAGCTTCCCAGTGCTTATAAGTCTCCAAAAAAAAACAACACAGCCCATTGACTTCTACTGCTGCTTTACGCAGTTACATAAACAAATTTTGCACTTTGACAACACATATAAGATATTATAAACTGTATTTAATTTTTTTAAGTTGCGACAGCAAAATATACAACTAAGTAATAATTGTATAGCTTTCTACATACGGTTTGTTTATTTCAGTTATGCACGGATGTCAATTCAGTATTAAACAACTGATATTAACGTCTTGCCTAGTTAAATCCTAACATAATTTCAGTTTTGAGAAATCAAGTTGGTCTTATTGATCCAATAATATCTTTTGTTAATGGTTAAATTTAACGAACTTCAGTCTTGCTAGTAAAAGGGAACCACATAATTCTAGTCGGGGAATTGTTAGGTTTTTTAGTGACTTTGTACACAAAATATTCGTAGCATAATTATTGTAAATATCTGTAATTAATTTTATTGCATGGTTGTATACAATGTTTCGCACAATCTGAATTTTGTTTAAGTTATTGGGTTCTCCTATAAATACAGTTAATGTATTAGCTAATTCTGGTGGCACAAGTTTATTACAATCTAATTTTAATGCCCACAATTTTTGTATCTAAAGATGATGTATCTAAAGATGATGACAACCATGGCGACTGTATCACTTTTCTTTTCACAGTTTCTTTTTGTACTTTTTGCGTTGCTGTAACTTTTTTGATAACTTCAATCTCTAGTTTTTCAGTTGTATCGGTTAGTATGGGAAATTTTTTGTAATCGCCTTGTCGTGGAAGCTTTGAGGTATGGATGGAGTAACATGTTGTGTGATCTAAGTGGAACAGTATTGGGTGTGCATGAATTAATGTTGCAAACAGTTGCAACCATATTTGATGAAGTTGTAACAATATTTATTTATGATATGGATGCTAACTGTAGATGTTTTTTTTTGTAATGAAGATGATGTGTCATAAGGCTGACCAGTTACTAAGGATTCCATTAATTCGTGTTTTTAAAAATCATTCTAATTAAAAGGCTAAAAACCATATACGAACTTTAAAACATTCAAGCATGCAATAAAAGTAACGTTGACATTTCTTTCCCTTGAAGTTTTGCTTCCAACCTGCTTTACTCCACAGGCTAAAATTGTGTCTAAAACCAGAAATAATACTTAGTAATAACAAGATAAAAACTTTCTAAAAATTTCAGAAACAAGAATGTATCAATGTATTTGAAGTTTATCTGGTATATGTAGGTATGTGTTTTTGTTTTCATTTAAATTGTAGAAATTGTCAGTCATACTAGTATTCTTTAATTGATTTTTTAAGTTTTTCGAAAAAACGTTGAGTTTTTTGAAACTGGTGGACTAGTCGATTATAGTTTTTTTAACTTGTTGTTTTCTTGTATCTACGTAACAAAATACAAATACCACTGTTTTCCCGTCCGACTTTTGTTTTCCTGATCAGAGCATTGACGAAATTTTTATATGCAGTTTTAAAATGCAAAATGGCTTACGTTGTTATAGCCGTGGTGTTTTTAAATTCAATACTGATTAATCAGTGAAAAGTGTAGGTCGTGTTTTAAGTGAAACGGTATACTATTTGTTGTACATATCTTATTTTAAAAAATGAAAAAAAATGTGTACAATTCATTAATACAAATAATTTTGTAAGACTGTTGTTACAAGAAAAAATTGACATAAAATCTTTTGATAGGCATTTTATTTAATGCATTTTTGTAAGTCGTTTTTTTATGTTACAAGAATTTTAATTTTCTATTTTTGTGATGTTAAAAACATCAAAAAAGCACATCGTTTAACATAATATAATGTAAATTTCAAAGTTTTATCATTTTCTCCTGGATGTCATCATCAGAATTTGAACAAATTGAAGTGAGAACACCCTGAAATTACTATCTTTCTGGTAAAAAAATTATCAAAATTGGTCACCGTAGTGAAGAATAATAGCTAAACATACATTAAAAAAAATCCGACAAGTCAAGAACCGCCTAACCTTTTTTTTAAGTCGGTTGAAAATTAAGTGTATATGTGGATATGATACGATAGTTATTTGTTTTTTATGTTTATTGTTTTATTCCAATGCAACCGATAAAACTTAGTCGAGATTAAGATGTATAGACTTGAAAAATTTCAATGAGAAAATTATAAAAACATGTAGCCAACCTTAAGCCCGACTTCACGAGACGCCAATGAGTTTTTTGTTTACCTTTGTAAAGTAGAAAGCAAGGGCCTGCAGATCTTGATGAGTAAGGCCATAATGCATAAAACGCTTTGACGATACACTCGCATTTTCTCAACTACAAAAAAAATACACAATTTACAATCATTTTGATCAAATATCTGTTTAACGTCAATCATGGCACTTTGAAGTCTTGCAGTACGCAGTGAAATATTATTTCGTACAGCATTTCCTGCGAATTGTAACTCAAAAAAATCTGGTAATTTTAAATCTTGTTTACTTCTGCTAAAAACAAAAATGGTACAGTATCTAAATACTTTGTACATAACTTCTACATCAGATATTTATCTACTTACTGTAAAAATGTATAAAAAATATCTTAGTTTAGTCAAAATACAAATACAAATTTATCATCTGCTTTAAAAACAGTTATTTTATAAGAAAGATGCTAAATCTTTCAAAAATAAGAGAGGGCTAATAAGAAAACACTGATTAGTGTGTTTTTTTAGACGACGTTTCGTGGAACACTAAGTTTCCTTAGACTATTGCGTTTAATAAAGAAGACCTAATGAAATAGTCTAGTCGACAAGTTCAAAAACGTGTTAATTTATATAATAGCTTCTAAAAATATGAGCGTTAGCTTATTAGATTCGGAATGACGTCTAGAAAAATGCATTAAAATGTTTTTTAGCAGATAAAAAAGTGCAAAAGTTATAAACAAATTAAGATGAAAAAGCCATTTAGTTTTTCACAAATAACTCAGAAGCTATAAGAGATAATAAAAATCTGAGAAAAGCTTCTTAAAAAGGAGGAATGTAATTATTTTTTTAAATATTAAAGTAGTAAATTTGTTTATAAACGAACAATAATTACTGTAAACCAAATAATTATCTTTAAAATTTTTTTTGACGTGATCTTTTTGAGGATACATATAAAAAAGCTCTAAGAAAGGAAACATTTTTGTGTTAATTATTTAAACAATTTGTAATGATGGCGGAGCTCATAAAAAATTTTCTTAATTAACAATCGTCTAACTTGTTCAAAAATTAAGTTAGATCAATTTTTCCAACGGGACCTTATTTTCTCAACTGTTGAGAATACACCACAATTTATAAAAATTTTGTAATTAATGTTTAATACTTAAAAAAATTATTTTATGTGACGTACTCGTTTCAGAAGCATGCATCCCGAAATAACCACGAGGAGGGCCTACAGCATTCATTTAAAGTTATTAGCAATGGAGATACAGTTTCGGGAGTTTAGACTTGGACGTTTTTTCTTCTTTAAGAATTCTTTTTCAGATTTTGATTATCTCTTATAGTTTCTAAATTATTCGCGAAAAACTAAATGCCTTTTTTCATCTTAATTTGTTTATAGCTTTTGCAATTTTTTATTTGCTAAAAAAAACTTTTCATAAATTTTTATATTTTTAAGAGCTATTTCAAGAATTAACACGTTTTTGAACTTGACTAGACTAAAAGAGCTACCAATTATTAATAATTAATTGTTAGCTCTGTTTTCTGTTTTAATGCTTCAAAAAATAGACTATGTAATGTTTTCTTATTAGTCTTCTACATTTAAAAGGTTTAATACCTTTCTTATATTACATAATAATTTAGACAAAACAATATATTTTGTGTGCTTCTATCAATCTATGTAGTAGGTATATCTAATTAAATTTTATAATGATAAAAAATAAACTCATTTTGGTAGAATAATTTCGTATTTTAATTTATAAAAAACAATCACGGCGGAAAATAAACGTAACAAAAGTTAAATTACAAAATTTAAAATTACATAATTATAAATGTTAAGATCATAAAAGATGTATCAAAATTAAACTGACATAAAATACGCAGCAAGAAAATATGGAAACAAAAAATAAATTTGGAGTTTTAAAATAACCAGAAGAGACGTGTTTGGATATTAAAATTCATTAGGATAAGTATAAAATCTCTTTAAAGACGCCGAATTTGAAGATTTTTAAAATGGCTAATAAAAGACATCGATTTATTATAATTAATTATATTTAGCTTTATTAAAAAAAAGAAAAAATCTTAATTCTTTATAAAAAGATTTAGCTCTTGTAATGCATAGTTAGAACATATACAATAAACTTCTACAATCAGTAAAATGTTACCATGCGTGAAAGACTATATAAATTACTTCATTAGTTTAGTATTATTGTGATAAAATAAACGAAATATGATAATAGAGCCATTCCGTAGTATACATTTATTACGTGTGAATAGTAAATAGTAAAATAGTATTTTTGCAAATAATTTTAGCTATTAAAATGTGTGATAATTGATATTTCTAAAATATTAAATAGAAATAAATTATGTATTACAAATTGTTTTTTTTCATGCTATTTCATTAAAAACAATTGATACGACACAAAAATATATTAAATATTTTTATTGTTTATGTAAACAAACCAGAAAAATATAATTTTTATATTAAGAATTAGATATTATCCAAGACTTTACGTGGGCAGCATATTAACTTTAATATACTTTTCATTTTAGATACCGATACATATATGTTTATGTTTTTAAATAATAATGTAAAATATAAGTATAAGAGCATTGTTACTAAGCTGCGCATTAATCTCATTTAAAACAAAGAAAAGATAATAAAATATTAAAATCAAATTAAGATTTTGATATAATTTAACTGATTTTAAGAAGTACGTTTATAATAATGATATGACAAGACGTTGAAAAGAGTAAAAATTAAATTTCTAAACCTTATGTAAACTATCTTAAACGATTTGGAAAGCTTAGAAATTTTTTATGTCAAATATGTAATGTATAAAATATGTATCAGAGCAAAAATCCCGATCTATTAATATGTGACCGGGCGTCTGTGGGTATGTCAGTTACTTTAACAACGTGTTGTAAATTAAAGGATGAAATTTAAATGGCTTTTGGCATTAATGTATACAAGGTGTGTAATTTAATAATTTTTTATAATGACGGTTACTAAGTAATCCTCTTTATCATAAACTTTTTCATTCACATTTGGTATATTTATTTTAGCTCTAAAGCAGCAATACTATTTTTTAAACTCGGTACGATGGAGACACAAAAATAATATTTTTGAACAGGTTAAACTATTCACTAAAAAAGGTACTCTTCATCGACATCGATAAAATAAACTGTTTACGAAACAAAATATTTTTGTTCAATATTATTTTTTGCAATGGTTATCTTTGTAAAATTTATTCTTTGCTGCTATGGTTTTCTTGACATGTACCTACTGATTTAAATAAAGTTATGTATTTCAATGTCAGTGTCAGAGTGTTTTAAAGTTTTTGTTTTTTTTATTATTTTTCTTCGTGGAGTCTACGTTTGCTGAATGTGCCGACATGCATTTAATGTGTGACCTGCGTCATGTAATGCCTTAGAAGCCAGAAAACTTTATAAAGAAAGATTTCTAAATAGAAGAATTTCTGATAAGAAATTCTTTGAAAGGGTGGATTATCATTTGAGAAACTAAAAACGGCAATGTTCTATTTTTGACTCATACTAATCGTATTATAGCGATTTAACGTAACATGCCGTAAATCATTTTTAAAAACATTACAAAGCCAGCTACGATTGTGGAAATGAAAGTGTTAAAAAAAATCTTAAATGCAGATCTTTCTACAAGTGTTTAAAATTTGGCTGTCAAAAGTTGACGGTCTCAATCAATCCTTAAACAGCAACAGTTGCATCCGTACCATATCAAAAGTCAATGCGTTTCTTCGTGAAGAGATTCCGCAGAAAATAAAAATTTCTTACTGGATTTTAGAAAAACTTATACAAATTTTAATGGTTCAGTTTTCTTTACAATGGAAGCTACTTCGTACATAAAAACGAGCCGTCGATATCCCCACTGCTTTCGGGAAAAAACGCATAAGGTCAACTACGTTTGAAAGGTAGAAGTAAAATTAAACCTTGTATGAAAACAATTGGCATATTTAGCTAAAAATACATATAATTAAAAATAAAATACAAAATTATGTATTTTTAAAGAAAATAAATTTAGTTAACTTAAATCAAGTTCTTAACTGTAATGGAACTACTACCTTAAAATAACATTTATGGTTTTGCAGTAATTTTTTAACCGAAATTCAAACTATATATAGTAATTATTTAAACAACTAATTTTCCACAAATGCGACACGCTTCCAAACGTCTTTACAATTGGGTGAATATAATTTTTAAATAAAATTCGACTTATTATTACTTTTTTTACGGTGGCCGCAAGATTATTTTTTACCTCTTTCCGTTTATAAAATAAACCCTTTTATTATAGATAAGTTAAGATTATAAAATTTATTAATAAATGCACTTTACGCAACTAATATTGACAAAACTAAAATTGTCGAATGTAATTCAAACGCTACAAAACGCTTAACTATACACGATAGTTTGCTTTCTTGCCCGGATGAAGTGGGGAAACACGAAATAAAATCGGACTGAATTCGTAACCATATTGTTATCAGCCTCTATAAGGAAGGCTCTGAGAAAAAGAATGTATAGGAGTTTCTCATATTATTTTTATTCTACCTGAATTGGGGAGATTGCCCATATATTTTGGAACGCCCTCTATAAGGTATTTCATGTTGATATATTTTTTTAATTCTAAACAGACAGTTTAGTGTTGAAAATATAAGTCTTATCGTCAAAACCTACTCAAGACACGTTGCATGATTTGTAACATTAAACAAAAAGTTAAAACAAAAACATCACTAAACTATGCAAATCAAAATAATAGAACAAAGCAATGCTTTTGGTTAAAAATTTTTATACGTCATAAAGAACAAAGTGTGTTTGGTTAGTAAAAATATTCTAATCTTAAGCAAACAAATTAAAACAATATCCAGTGTGATTGATTTCACGTGTCCAAGCATATATCTATTTTGTTATAATTTATAAAAAATAGAAAAAAGGTTTATTAAGCAAAAATATTCTACATTCAATGCTTAATAATGATACATGTTAAAAAACACCAATAAAAAAAAGTATTACATAAAAAATAGAACGGTTACTTTCTTTTTGAATATTCTTGAGTTAAAATTCTCTTTACAATGATATCAAACAATTTTTATCATCATGACCATTCCAGTAACAATAATATTTTTAAATTAAATTTCTGTATTGTGATAAATGTAGTATATATATAATTAATAGGAGTCTTAGGAAACAAATGAAAGAGTTGTTTGTACCTCGGTTTGTATAAGGTAAATTTGTTATAATAATTTTCTCGTAACTTAATTGCTGGTGACTATCTCAGTATGATTCGGCAAGTGGATCGCAGGTTTTGTTGTGCTAATTATATAGTAAGATCGAAAAAGTGCCAAAACGAATGTAAACTAGAATAGAAGACACCGTTTCAATCTATCCAAGGCTGAAAGAGAACAATGACAATACACAGGTTGTAACACAAATATATTTTTATTTTATCACAGATAGCGAGGTAGATTTACATAGATGCAATTAATTGCTAGTACGTAGGTACAGATCACAGACAATAACTGTTTATGCAAACCTCCTTCGGTTGGGTAACGGTGTACTTAAAATTAAACATGTCGGCCTACCTTTTACATTCTAAAAGAAAAAAATTACACTGGTAAATATAATACAAATATGAAATATCTCGATGATTAATAATACATTACACACAAAAAAACTTTTACAGTTAATACAAAACTTACAACTTATTTTTATTTTTTTTTGAAGATTCTTTCGTCAAAAAAACTAAACAGAGGGTCTGATCCAAGCAAATAAAAACTAACAAAGAAACCTCAAGAAAAAATTCTGATTAAGCAGTTGGCACAGGTAGAACTATCTAAAAACAAAGAAAAAATCAGTAATCCAAAAACCACAACTACAAAGTCATCAAAAACATTGTTTAAATGTACTAATCCCGGTAAAACCTAATTGGCGTAACCCAAAACAAAACCAAAAGAAAAAAAACTAAGAACGGATTTGAATACGCCAAAAGCAAAAGAAACCCTAAAAAAAAGAATATTCTAACAGTAATTGACAACATCAAAAATGCCGATTAAACGGAAGTATGGAGAATAATAATAATAATAATAATAGTAATAATAATAATAATAATAATAATAATAATAATAATAATAATACTAATAATAATAATAATAATTTATAATCCAATCGACCAATAATACATGGTATAGGACAAGTCATAAACTAATTAAACTTAAAACTAGCTAGTACAATATCATAATATAAAACTAAATTACTATTTTAAATTATAAATAAAACTAAAATATTTTTCCATATAAAACTAAATTACTATTTTAAATTATAAGTAAAACTAAAATATTCTTCAATTGAGTAGAAAGCATTATCTATTAAAAAATTTTTAATTTCTTTTTTAAACGTTTTTAAATTTACACAGTTTTTTAAACAAAACGGGAGAACATTAAACAACTTAGCTCCAATATAAAATGGATTTTTCTGAAATAACGTGAGGCGATGGATTTCATATTCTAACGTTTGTCCATACCTTGTATCATACAAATGGTGCTGGTTTAGCGTTCTAAACTGATTTCTATTTATATAAACAAAACTTAAGGTTTCTAGAATATAAACTGAATATACTGTTAAAATGTTTAATTTTTTAAAAAGCTCTCTGCATGGTGAATTTGGTTTTAAGCCTAACATAGACCTCAATGCTCGTTTTTGAAGTAAAAGAACACGTTGACAATGTTTACCATTTCCCCAAATAATAATACCGTATCGGATTATCGATTCCACATGAGAGTGATAAAAAGTAAGCGATGCTTCTAAGTTTATAATTTGCCTTAATCTATGAATGGCATAACAGTAGCTTGAAATTTTTTTGCAAATATAGCTAATATGTTCATCCCAAGTTAGAGATATGTCTATATATATACCAAGTAATTTGAACACTGATAACTGCTTTACATTTATATTTTTAATATTTAACAGAGTACTGTAATTGTACTGATTTGGTCTCGTAAAAAATTGCATACTAAATGTTTTAGTATGGTTTAGAGTTAAATTATTCGTAATGAGATACAAATTCAACGCTTGTAAATTTTTGTTAAGTTGCAGTAAAACATTATCAATATTATCATTTGCCGCCAGTAGCGTTATATCATCGGCAAAACAAGTAAATTTGCATGACAAACAAGAATCAATGTCATTAATATACCGGGTGGCCCAGGAGGAACCTGCAATATTTCGGAATATTAAAGTAGGGACTATTTCAAGACAAAAATACTTAGAAAAAATATTTTTATTTTCAACCGTTTCAGAGATAGTGCGCAAGCGACAGATCCCGTCATGCACCACACTCGTAAACAATTTTTTATTTTCAACCGTTTTACAATTGAGTTATGTGGCACGCACATGATTTACCTTACGGTGTGCGCATCAAGTGCTCGAAAATTCCGCCCTGTACGTTCACACACTTGACTACCCGTTCCCTTAAATTACGGGTAATGTTATGGAGTGAATCTTGTCGTTCTCTGATGCGCGTAGCGGCAATAAAAACGCGAGCAATCAAATCGTCTCGAGTAAGTGGCTTGTGTCGATAAACATCTGATTTAAACCATCGCCATAACGAATAGTCCATTGGTGTCAAATCTGGAGATCGTGGAGGCCAAAGAATTGAACCACCACGACCGATCCATCGACCAGGAAAAATCTCGTCAAGGTATTTCGTCACTACACGAGCAGTATGCGGTGGCGCTCCGTCATGTTGATAGTACATTCGGTGTCGGGTCGCCAAAAGAACGTCCTTCAAAAGACCTGGTAGTTCATGTTCCAGAAAGTGTCGGTATCGTGCGCCTGTCAGACGCTCGTGAAAGACAACAGGATCAATGAAGACGTTATCGATAATACCGCTCCACACGTTAACTGAAAACCGATGTTGAAAATGGGATTCAACGGTTGCATGAGGGTTTTCGTCAGACCAGACATGATTGTTGCGCGTGTTAGTGATACCGCCACTAGTAAATGTTGCTTCATCGGTGAATAGTATCTTTGGAATCAATCGGCGATGTTCGTGGATCCATTGACAAAATGCAAGTCGCAGCGCAGCATCTCCCTGGTGCAAATGTTGAACACGCTGCAGGTGATAGGGATGTAAGTCATAACGATGAAGTGTTTTCTGTACTCTCGTTCGTGGTACGTTAAGACGTACGCTAATTCGACGTGTACTCGTAGTAGGACTACCTTCTACTGCTTCTAGAATGTTTACCTCTTCATTGGCAGGTTGACGATTTGCGCGCTCTGATACGATATTAGCACTGGGTACCATACCGCGCTCACGCAAACTGTTGAAAGTCTGTACAAACACATCTTTAGTAGGAATGCGTCGATTAGGAAATCTGCGACGATATTCGGCAACAGCAGCGAAGGCACTTCCATTACAGTAGGCGTAAATAAACACAATATCCGCGTATTCAGTATGTGTAAAGACTGCTGGCATTGTAATTGTACGTTGCACTGAACCTACACACGTCCTAATTCCACGCGCCGTAGTTAAAAACTGACAGACAGGTTTACTAGTGTGGTGCATCACGGGAACTGGCGCATGCGCACTATCTCTGAAACGGTTGAAAATAAAAATATTTTTTCTAAGTATTTTTGTCTTAAAATAGTCCCTACTTTAATATTCCGAAATATTGCAGGTTCCTCCTGGGCCACATGGTATAGTAAAAATAATAACGGACCCAATACACTACCTTGTGGTACACCAAAATCTAAACTGCCTAATTGAGAATTAGCTCCATTAAAAGAAACAAATTGTTTTCTAAAACATAAGTACGATTTAAGTAACGAATTGCATCTTCCTCTAATACCATAACGCTCTATTTTAGATAATAACAAATCATGATTTACACAATCGAAAGCCTTAGATAAGTCTACATAGACAGCCATTACTTTATTGTTCTGATCCAAATTTTTATATATGTAGTTTACAATATCTATGAATGCAGTCATAGTAGATTTATGTTGTCTAAAACCATTTTGTTGCGAAAGTAAAATTTTGTGTTTATTTAAATTAATTAATTAATTAATCTTGTTGCCAAAACTTTTTCAATAATTTTTAAAAATACTGATAACAAAGCAATCGGTCTATAATTATCTACATGATCTGGCAAACCTTTTTTAAATAAAGCTTTGACTTTAGCAATTTTTAAGTTATCTGGAAATATTCCTTGTATTAAGCATTCATTGATGATATGATATAAGGGATTCAAAATGTTCTCAGAACATTGCTTAATAATCACAGTAGGAAAATTATCGGGCCCACATGAAAACGTGTTTTTTAATTGCATTAGAATATTGTATAATTCTGATTTTTTAATAGGCGACATAAAAATTGTATATATATTATTATCACAAATTGTATTATCAGAATAAGAAGGAGCGGAAGATGGTTGTGAACCGACTAAACTTTTAGGTGCATTCAAAAACGAGTTATTAAAAGCATTCGCTATTTCATAAGGATTTTCTGTCTTTACTCCATTAATTAATAATGCAGTGTTAATTTTGTCTTGAACAATTATATTATTGTTTATAACATTCCAAATACTTTTCGTTTTGTTTTTTGAATTTATAATTTTTTTACTGAAATGAATTCTTTTTGCAGTTTTTAATAATTTTTTATATAGAGATTTGTATTTATTATAGTAAACCATATCAATTTTATTTATACATTTCAGCTTATGCAGTAATTTCAGTTTATTACCAGAAACTCTTAAACCTTTAGTCAACCAAGATTTTCCGGAGAATTGCTTTGTTTTGGTTATTAATTTAAATGACAAATTAAAATAATAGGAGAGTACTAGAAACGACGTTGCAGTCCGGCCCAAGTTCCAAATCAAGCACAACCAAACAAAAACCCAAAAACTTCATCAAGCAAGAGATGCAACTGAGAAAAAAAACATAGTTACAGTAAACACTAGAAAGAAAAGTTACTAAAAAGGAAAAAAAGTACTTTCATGCGCATTCTTAAAATTTCATACGCAAAACAGTAGTCCAATTAGGATTTACCTAGTACACAAAAATTACATAAGGTAACCAGCAAAAGCAAATAGCATTTTGTGATTTACTGATTAATCGCAATCATGTAATTAATTCTATAGATAAGTCATATTTTACAAATATTAGTATAATAATAATTAATAATAATAAGAATAATTTCGTTTTGAGTCGTTGGTGGTCCTGTGCTTTAAACGGTCAGGTCGCCTGAATTTTCAATTTTTTGTTTTTTTTTTGTTTGGGGATACTTTAAACAAACGATTTATGTCGTCAAGTATCTCCGTACATGTTAAAAAAACCACGCAGAAATTTACTAAGGAAAGTTCCAGCACCACAATTCAAAAATATCTATTTCTTCTATTGTTATTGTCCAAGTTTCAGCTACATATAAGGCAATTAGAAACACAAGTGTTTTTGTGAGTGTAATTTTAGTGGTTTTTGTTATTATCTTTTCATATTTTGTTACATCTTTTTTTACTGTTGCGATTTGTTTTATATGTGCAATTTCCCGTGTTATTCTTGGTAATTGCATCGTTCCATTGTTTCTATTTCACCAAATGCGCCTCTTTGTGGTTGTATTATCCTAATTTTTGTTTTGTTTTTATTAAGTTGTATCCTTTTTTTGCTTTGTGTTTCAATGATGTTAATGAAAGCTTGCGTTTCATTTGGAATTTACGCTGTTTCATCCGCATATCTTAGGTTCGATATTCTAACTCTCCGAATAGTAATTCCTCCATTCCAATTTTCTACAAATTTCCTCATTATTTGTTCTCCATAAATGTTAAATAACAAAGGAGACAATATACATCCTTGTCGGGCTCCCATTTGTATTTGAAAGGATTCTGAAGTGCGTCATTAATTTTCACAGTAGCGAAAGCTGATTCGTATAGTTGTTGGATAAGATAAGTTTCCATTTTAAGCAGAATATTCTATAGTTCTTTCCATATTACACGATCGATAGCCTTGACATATATATCAGGGGTGGCCAAGCTCCTTGATAGTACGAGCCATTTATCAAAATTGGAAATTTTTCTTGAGCCGCAATTGAATACGTATTTAAAAAGAAAAGGAAACTTGGGTACATTTATCGAGAGCCAGAAATAATCCTTCAAAGAGCCGCATTCGGTTTAATACGTTATATAGCATTTTTTTTAGTTCTATATGAATCAAATCAAAGATATGGTTTTATAATTCTTGGGTTTCTTAGTTAAGCCTTTTTTGTAAATCGTAATTATAGTCAATTTGATGTCCTTTGACTAGACAACTGTAATGCAATTTTGTTGCACAAGTTCGTCATCTTGGTGACGCTCTCATTCTTTAGTCTCTTTAAGATTGAACTACTTATTTCAACTTCTGCTACGGCTTTATTATTATGTAGCATTTTGATGGCGTTTTTAAGTCCATTTTTAAGTATTAGAAGTTCCAGAGTCATTGATTGTATATTGTTGATTTTTTCTTCATATTCAGGAGTTGTATTCTTGTATAATTCTGATTCCATCGATCAAAAGTTAATCCATTTTTGTTCTCTTTCGTTTTTTTGTTTTATTTTTACAAAGAAATCTTTTGTTTTATTCTTTGCTTGGTATTCATCAGCTTCTGCACATACTTTGTTCAAATATTTGATCTTGTCAGATCTGGAGTGTTTATGAATTTCTTTATTTAGTCTTCGATATATTATTCGGTTTTCTATAGTGTCGGTTTCTCTTATCTGTATATCTTTCTTTTTTCTTATAAACTCTCATGTTTTTGGTCTTCTAGTGTTTATCGTAGAATTTGTCTTTATTTGGATCGTGATCTTTATAATCTTTATTTGTTTGTTTTTTTTGTGTTTATCATTGTAGTTTTCAACTTGTCCTCGTTAGGGTTCTGATCTTTAACTTTTTGATCTGTTGTAATGATATTTTTATTCAATCAATTTAAGGTTTTTTGATATTTTTTAGAAAAATCTAGTTCGTCTGTTAGTAAATTATGGTCTGATCTATAATCTTTCTCTGAGTATGTTTTTACATCTTGTATTGTGCTGTTAAATCTGATATTAATCAGGATGAAGTCAATTTGATTTATATATTTATTACTTGGCGATTTCCAGGTATAAAGTTATTATATGATGTTGGAAAAATGTGTTCATTATGGCATAGTTATTTTCATTGTTTATACTCTCATTAGTTATGTTCAGCCAATTTTAGTATTATAGTCTCCTTGAATTATAGTAATTTCTTTCTTAGACAGCTTTTTTATTGTGATGTCGAGCTGTTCATAGAATTCTTGGATGACTTTTTCTCATGAAAAACAAACTTGTAGAAATACAAGATATAAGTTATTCAAGATACTGGCAAAAATAAGCAGTATGCTGAATTAAGAAATGTAAAAAAATAGATAAAAAAACTAGAAAAAAGTATATTTGCAGAATACTAGTCTATAGGTAATTTGAATAGACTAATATCTGCAAACATTAAAATACCTCTGTGGTAAGATGATTCAGCACCGATTAGGGATTCACAGGCTAGTCTTAGTTTTCAAAAACTTGGCTTAAGTCAAGTTTAATTTCAAATCTAACCAAGCTTTCGAAAAATCAAGCCAATCTTTTAAAAAGTCAAACTAAGTTCAAGATTAGCCAATCCAATCTTTTACAGATCAAGCTTTTAAACGTTTACTAAGCTTTCAAGTTATCAAAAATAACATTATCTTAATGTAAAATTTATACCCTAAAATAAAGTTTATCGAAGGCAATTTACACAAATCACTTCAGCGAACAGCGTCAATTGAAGAAATCAAAACAAAAATTAAGCAAGTTGTTAAATTGAGTTCTAAGGAAACTGAATTTAGAATTTACGTTTCTTACAATGCACGTGGCATTTTTGTTTATTTAACTGAAGTCTTGTTTTGGTTACTACCGCCGATAAACGTAATCGAATACACAAAGTACATTTTGTTAAATTAGGTCAGTGTCAATAAGAAGAAATGAATATTGGTATCTGCTGTAATTATTTTAGTAACAATTTATTTTGTAGATGACAAAAATTAAACAGAAGAACAATTAATTAACGCAATACGTGAAGACGTACTAAAATATACATCTCACGGCATTTATAACAATAGTTACAATTTAAAGTTAATCTTAACTTATTTAAATAGACAAAACCGGCTTGAAAACTAATTGCAAATACAGTGCACACCGCTTATACGAATCACGGATAATGTTATTAGGCGGATAATGTTATCACTTTATTAAAGAACGGATTGGACGTATGCTACTACATAGAAAAAACATCGTTTATAGTAATCATAATTTTGGTTAATGTTATCAATTTTTTCTCGGGTTTGCTTCTATACTTAAACATGAATTTTTTTAGCTACATTTTAATAATACGCTTGTTTAGAGTAAAAAATTTTATCATTGCATTCTAAAAATAGTTATTTTGCATATTTAGCTTAACTTTTGCAGTGTTATTTATTTATTGAAGTATTTTGAAAGCATGTGGGTTCTTAGAATAAGAACTTCACCTTACTGCGTCTGATGTGATAACGTTGTTTTGTATTTATTTTTATTTTTAGTGTGAGCAAATTACTGAGACGAAATGTGTAGTTTTTAGAACAATGAATTAAACTCTTGTTCTTCTTTCGCTAATCATATTTTGTATACTGGTCATTCTTTTTCTTCTGACCTTAATGTTAAAATTCTTAATTTTTGTAACAAACGTAGTTTGCTTAATCATCTTGAAATTCTTGAAATTCATCGTCTTTATATTGAAAATTCAGATAATTGTCTTAATGAAATTCTTGATTTAAATATTTCTCCTCTTCTTAGTAATAAATTTTAACTTACTTTTTTCATTTTTCTTTTCTCTCCTTTTTTTCATATCACCCATAGCTGTGTGTTTAATGTCAGTTTGAATTTAAAATTTTTTAATTTGTTGACGTTTGTCATTCTATTTTTATTTTTATAATTTGATATAACGTGTAAGCTCTTTTAAATGTTTAATTATTTTTGGTAATTGATTTGGTTTTTAGTGTAACTGATGACAATTTAAATTGTTGAAACTAGTTTTACAATTAAAAAATTAGAACATAATTGTGGATTGACTTCAAGAAAATAAATATCATATTTTATTATAACGTTGTTTTAAATTTGTTTTATTAACGCTGTCAACAAACTATTTAATACTGCAAGTCCGTAATTTTCGATTTGACTCAAAATTTTTAAAAGTTTTATAAAAATGTATTTGCTTGTATTGATGCTATGATTTTACCTTCTAAGTTAACAACTTGTTAATCAAATAAGCGTTTAACCAATAAATTACTAGGTTACCTCATAACTCTGGATCAGTTAGAAGTCAAGCGGGAACAAGTCATTAAGTAGTATACACATTCAAACATCACATCGTGAATTGCTGTAACTGTAAAATGCTTATTGTGTATTTTTATTATTAAATCAATAATTAAATAAATAAGTAAACTATGAATTTAGATTTATTTATAAATATTTTTATCTCCTACGTACAGACGCGTTGTCCTTTCACTTCAGTTTGAAGCTGTGAGGTGACCTATGCTAGCAATTGGATAATTATTTATACTGTGACAGTGAGTCGTAACACATACGGGGCACGTGTTTCAAGGCCATAGACTATGTTGCGAAAAGAGCAAGAAAAAGTTTGAAAAAGCTTGGGGAAGCTTGAAAACCAAGCCATGCATCCACAAACATCAAGCCAAGTCAAGTTTTTATTTTTAAAAAGCTTGAATTTCAAGCTCAAGCCAAGATTTAATGTTTCAAGCTGACGAAAGCAAAAAAATGTAATAAAACTCCTGCTGTACATAGATCTAAACAAGGATCTAAATTTTTATGAGTTTTATAGGAAAATTTTATCAAAGAGTGATACTGCCAACATATGATAAAACTGTGACAAAGAGTATAGGTAAACCTTTTTTTACTTATTTTTGTGGTTCAGAGCTAATCTGATTCGTTCTCGTTAAAACAAAAACTTAATGAAAGGATTATTGACAATTTGTTGTTTTTTTTAATTTTTTACTTCGTTACAATGTATTCCTAACGCTTAGGATACGAGATACAAATTCATAATAATCGGGGCATAATCAGAAGGCGTTATAAAGTCATTATGCCTTCTCATTGCGCCCTCAAAAATAATTAATTTTTTGTACTTTTTAGATTTAGATTATACAAATTTTCTATTTCTTTTTTTGCATTTTTTTTAACACGTTTGTAGGTATCATTTATACACTTTCATTATAATTGTAAACTTAATTCTGACAAATAAATGATTAGACGTGAAGTTATTTATTGATATAGACTACTATACAGGGTGTCTCACGGTGACCGTCGGTTAGAAGTATATCAAGAACTGTAAAAGCTAGAAATTTGAAATTTTGCACATGCGACTTGCCGTGTTTAATTTATTAAGAGTCTTCAATACCACGGCTGGAAATAGCGGAATTGGCGCTACGCTCGTGTCTGTTTACGTCTAAACTAAATTATGTATAGTACTAAAATTCAATTTTTTACCAAGAAGAAGCTTTATTGCACTTTTATATAATAACAAAAATACATTAAACTTTAAAGAAGTTATAATATAATAGATGTAAATAACGCAATTTTAAGGTCATGTTTGGATTTAAATCCAGCTTATATTAAAGCATAAATATAAAATCTGTTCCTATAAACAAGTGTTGTAAATCTTGGTTTGTGCAAAAATATTTTGTGTTTATGGTTTTCTATTCTAGATTAGTCAAAAACAGGCACGAGCGTACATGCTACAACAGTCAAAATTGCTGTAAAGTGTCGCCGTCTACGTTCCATCTATTAACTACCCCCTCCTACAGTTTATGCTGGGTGCGGACAGAGGGTATTTCATAGTTTTTGTATGAATATAGGACAACCCCCCCGCGAATACAGCAGAAACTATTCGTCTGGTATTGAAGACTCTTAAATAAAAATATTTTTCAAATGGCAGCACTTTTGGAAATACTGGAAGTGAGCATCAACACGTTTATTTTAAATACAAACCAGAAATTTTTTTTTAAATTCGGATGTGTCATAAAATGTTTAGTATGTATGCTTAAAAAAATCGGCGTATCAATTTTGATTGTTAAGGAAAAAAAATCTTTTTACAAAAAAATTTTAAAATCTTGTTTAGGAAATTGAAAATCGAAAGTGCTAAAACTTACTTTTAGGTTCTCAATGTCAAAAGATCAAGACACAATCATCTGTAATGGATAATAAAAAATTATCCGGGGTTACTTATCTATTTGAGATTTAAAAAAAAAACTTTAAAAAGTTTTTTTTCAAATAGAATGCCTATTTAATAATTAGTCCGTTCGATGCATAAATAAATTTCCTTTAAATTGGTATACCATGTTCCTATACCTAAAATCAATGACTACAGAGTTATTTACACTTTTCTATTCAAATTTATAATTACATAAGTACTTTACAAAACATGGTTGACTTTTGAAAATTTTCAGACAAACGATAACTAAATTATAATTAAAATTTGTAGCGTGTGTAAGGTATAACAACAAATTAATATTAAGTTAAACGTATGAGATATGTTCTACGCTGCCCGGGTCATGGAATCATTAGGCTGCTACACGAATTTGTATTTGATGTTGCCTCCTGACTAATTTAAATCCATTAGTTATATTCAATTTTCAAAATGGGTACCATTTATTCCATACATGATCTCTAAAGGATCTAAGTTATTAAATGCTGCGATAACGCGACCCCGTAGTTCTTCTCTGGTATTAACAGGAGTTCCGTACACTTTTGATTTAATAGTGCCCACAAATAAAAATCCAATGGCGTTAGATCTGGCGATTTTGCTGGGCACAACCAAGGACCCAGACGTCGAATCCATCGGCCTTTGAACATTTGTTCCAATTGATAACCGACTGCAGCGGTACAATGAGCTGAAGCATCATCTAATTGATACTAGCATGTTTCTAACTTGGCTTGTGGTAAAGTTTTCAAAAAAATGTACCTGGTTTCTTAAAATACTTAAATATCTCTCACCGTTTAAATTCTCGTCATAAATAAAATAATAAAAGCGATGGTTCATTAACATTGCAAACACGTTGAAGCTAAACTTTTGCTGATAATTGTTTGGTCTGATTGCAAATGGAAAATCATGCGACTCAATGTGTAAATTATGCCAATTAATAATACCTTCTTTAGAAAATTTTGATTCATCTCACCAAATAATTTTTTGAAGAAAATTTGATTCTTTTTGAATCCTTACAAACATTATTATTATTATTATTATTATTATTATTATTATTATTTGATTTTGTAGATGTAGTTCTTGACTAGTCAAAAATTTAAAATCGTGCATTTTATGATTATTTAAAATTCTTTCTATCGAACTTCTGGAGTATCCAAAATCCCTTTCCGCCGAACGAACAAAACTTCCAGGGAAAACATTAAAGTATCCCAATACATTGGTTTTTGCAGCTTCATTAGAGACAATTGGCTTTGGCAAATTTTGTGGTGCATTTACTTTTCCAAAGTTTAGAAAATTCTTTTCAATCCTCCTGAATTTTTGTTCAGTCATTGCAGGCAAATGCGGATATTTTTCGTTAAAGTTTCTCCAGGTCCAAAAAGTATTACGACCAGACTAGCCATGAATGTAAAACAAATTTAGAATATCAGCATTTGTGTATTCCATATTGCCCAAATAAAAACAAATATCAAGCGCAAAAATAAAAATTTAAACAGATAACACTAATAACAAACGTAAATGTAACATTCAAACTGATAGCTAACTGACAACTGTCAAATAAAAACATAAAAAAGCATAAGAAACAATTCAATTAATGTTTGTAAAGTATCTATGTAATTATAACTTTGTATAGAAAAATGTAAATATCTCTGTAATCACTGATTTTAGGTATAGGAATACGGTATATCAATTTAAAGGAAATTTATTTCTGCATCGAATGAACTGATCATTAAATATGCGTTCTATTTGAAAAAGGAGACTTTTTAAAGTTTTTCTTAAGTCTGGAAATAACGTCAAATAGATACGTAACCGCGGGCAATTTTTTATTATCTATTACAGACAATTGTGTCTCAATCTTTTGACATTGAGAACCTAAAATCCCATTTCCGTAACTTTTACCAATTTCGATTTTCAATTTTATTTCCTAAACAAGATTTTGAAATTTTTCAATAAAAATGTTTTTTTCCTCAACAATCAAAATTGATACGCCGATTATTTTAAGCATACATACTAAACATTTTATGACACATCAGAATGTGGAAAAAAACTGTCTGGTTTGTATTTAAAATAAACATGTTGATGCTCACTTCCGGTATTTTCGAAAGTGCTGCCATTTGCAAAATATGTTTATTGAATAGATTAAACATGGAAAGTCGCATGTGCAAAATTTCAAATTTCTAACTTTAACAGTTCTTGATATAATTCTAACCGACGGTCACCGTGAGACACCCGGTATACTATACTTATCGTAATAATGCCCTTAGTGCATAAATAACGAATAAGTATTTTAGCTATAACAAATATACACTTTATTCACAAACGTCTCTATTTGTGTTACACGATTAAACTTTTAATTATATTGTCTCAATATTTCACATTTTTGATACGTGCTCATTTATTCGCTCACGTGCCAAATAACTGGCCAATTAAATATGGATTCTTTTGATTATCATTGTTTATAAAAACCGATCAATTTAAATGCTGGTGCAATTAAAAGAGTATATATAAACAATCCAATTTGTATATGCTAGGTAAGATTGTTTTATTATTTTGAATGATTTAAAACAAGATTATTCTACATCTAATCACAGGGAAAGTTTTAAATTTAATTTGACTAATCATACGCTATTAACTTTTACCGTAAAAAGTAAAGAAAACATTTTCAGTACTTATAAATGCGCATAGTACTAAATTATTTTGAATGTAAAAAAGGTTTACAAATATGAGTGCGTAAATCATTTTCTTTTGAGATAAAAGTTATTTTGTACCGTTGTAATTTACGTCATTTGTATAAGTGACACTTGTATTTTTGCTCAAATGGTCTTATTTATTTTATGTACTAGTCATTTTTTATATCTTGAAATTAAGTAAAATTAATCTGCTGTATAATTTTATTATAAAAGAAATGTGACAAAAATGAGTAACTGCATTTACTAGTTGCGTAACATTCTTAAGTTAATTATACGTTGGGAAATGCACTTGAAGTTTAATAGCAAATTCATCATATTCTAAATTAGAACACTTAACATACTGAAACGTTTTTATTAGTGTAGTCCTTGATTGTATTTTTAAGTATTTAATTCCTTAGTCGCAATTACTAATTAGAGAATATGAACCTAAAAACTTATCAGTATTTAATATCCAAGAAGAAAGTTTTGATATTTTCTTTCCGATTATAAGAAAACGCTTCTGTTTATTTTTGATTGAATATATTTTAATGTATTTTTTGTTTGAGTTTTTTTCTTATTTAATGAATAAGCAAATCTGGTTCAAATAAAAATTTCAGTTTAAATTTTTGTACGAAGTTAAATACCTTTATAAGACTAAAAGGAAATGAAAAATGTAAGAGCACTGTAAAAACGTACATCAAAAGAAACATACCCAGCACTTAAAGCAACGTCATTAAGGGGATCCAAGTAATATCCATCTTGGAAAGTCAAAAGCTCTTTTTCGAGCATTTTCAAGTCAGTGGCGCCACCAACAATACCGATGTAACTTACAATTGAAAGTACTAGAAATGCAGTTTGATTTTTATATAGTTTTGTTTCGCGCATCGTAGCTAACATTTAATTCACGTGACACTTATTTTCATTATAAAGTTAAAAAGTATAAGAACACTGTTTATTCACAATTTAAATAGTTATGTTAAGTATGTGTGTAATTGAATACTATTTCACTGCAGTTTTCAAAGACTAAATATCGTCGACAAACTACAATAATTGCTTTAACGATCACAGAGCAAAATTAACGTTTGTAATTATTTATGTAGTAAAATTTACTGAAGTTGTGGTCCACTCAGAGAAGTGCTACTGTTTCAGTGATTCATTGACAGAGGCGCCAGTCAGCGAGGTTACAGACGATCTCAACTACCGCATTACAAACATTATTTTGTAACATTTAATGTGCTTGAATATTCTATACCTACTGCTTGTGTTAGAAAATATTTTATTTTAATTAGTCACTATCATAACTTTAGATTAATACTTAAGATGTTATTAAAAATTATGTAAATTCAGATACAACAAAGAATGAACATATGACACAATTGTAAATAAATTAAGCCCAAGCTTTTAAAAACAAATAAAATACCGTGTGGTTACATTTGGCAGCGAATAAAGTCAATAAACCCACTACGCCACGCAGACTGCCAGTGTTGGTTTGTAATTGTACTTTGAAAAGTTTTAACGTTTTATTACTTACTGTGGCAAAGGACACTATAAATAAAATTCTATTTTCATTTTAGGTCTGTTAAAAGCAGACAAGTAAATCGTTACATTTTTAATAGTAAGTTTATAGATCATATTTATATTAGCGTTTACGAAAAATAACTAAACGCTTAGTAGATTAATCAATGTAATTACGAAGTATAATAATCTTTAAGTCTCATAAAAATAATTGTTTGAAAAATCTAATTAAAAACTATGTTTCATGTTTAAATTAATTATAAAATAAAAATACAATTAATCCCTCAAGTCGTTGCACAAAAGGATTTTTTGAATAAATAACTAATACAAGCAGATTGTTAAATTAATTTATTAATTATTACATATATCAAACACACGTGTGAACGTATTAAATCTTAAATTAGTAAGTAATTATTGTATTATGCTAATACTCTAGAACGGTTTTATAAGCACGACCTAATTTCAATTTTGCGTTATATAAACATCTTGTAACTAGGTAAATTTTCTTGAAAAAGTACTAGTATATTAATTAAATAATATCAAAGCACGTGTAGGAACAAAACTAATTTGTTGTTCTTAGAATTAGTCGATATTTTATAATACAACAAAACAATGTGAAACGTATTCTTGACTTTTATTGTAATAAAGTGTTTTGTTTGTCTAAATACATCAAAGGTTGTTTTTGGTGAAAAACACATGCGGTTATTATATGGTGAAACATTTGTTAACTAGCAAAAATAATTATATATATATTGATGTAGATGAACAAAAACTAAAAGAATAATGAAAATAAATCTACCAATAAAATGAGTTTGCAGGGCGTCTGTTATTTATTCAGCTAGTACGTATGCTTGACAAACAATTATAAAATCCAATACATTTTAGAAATGGAATGACGTAGCAAAACAAAATTTACACTTTCTATAAACACAAACAAGATAACATACTATACATACATTGCTATAAATTTCTTTAGTAAATATAGTTATTTAAGTTATCAGAATAGTAATAACAAAAAAAAATTTCTAGTAGCTAAATAAAGTAAATTTGAAATTATGTTTGATTATAATTGAAACAAAGTACCAGAACCTCGAGGTTTCTGTCAGCTACAAATGATGCTATATGACTATCGAAAGATAGCCTTTTATAGCTAAATAAGTCTTGTTGACAGTATGGAGTTTTTACACGTGGAAAAAACATCGGAATCTGTCCCGAAGAAAATTAAGGAATCAACCAAACAGGTCAAAAAGAGAAGAAAAGAAGAGTAGTTGAAGAAAGTAACGGAAACTAAGATGTACACTAATCTAGGTCGCTTTCACCCCGAATTTTCCGGGGAGCTTATCGCAAAAAAGGAGTAAAATGGTTTTAAACTAGCCTGTGTAAAATATTATTTTATTTTGATGGGTCTTTCTGCCTCCGGATTCTTGTCAAAACTTCAAATATTTTCGAATTTTTGTCGTTTTCGGGGTTTCAAGTAATATATAAGCTTTTCATCAAATCAGAAAGTTGTAACTACACATGTGTTGACTAGAATCAGCGGTAATAAGAAAGGGTAGAAATCAACCCGTCGTAACTCGCTATGCATCGCGGCGCTTGTACTTCAGTAGAGCAGAGTGCTTCTTAAATGAAAGGTGTGTTGCTCTCGTTTCAATATAAATCGTACTCGTCAAAAATGGAAATGTCCATAGTTTGGTGATATGCGTGATTTAAAATACAATTTGTTGCCAATATATGAAGATGTTATAATGTTCTATGAGTGGAGACGTATAATAAAACTGGATCGAAACACGAAGAAAGAATCGACATATAAGGAAATAGACACTGTTTTGTCAAAAATTGCAAAAATATGGCGTAGGGCTTCTATTCAGACCATCAAACATAAAGGAGTGCGATTGATGTTAAAAGCCTTTCACCTTAATGCAAAAATCTTCTAAAAACACATCCAAAAATACCCGAGAAGAAATTAGAAAAGTTCAGCCGCACCAGTAAAACTTTGTTTGATATTTCCTTTTGCAAATATAAAAACTTATCTAAATGTAGTTGGCCTCGAGAGAAAAAAAGTACCTACAAGATCAACGATCAGCAAGGATAATGTTCATTGGAAGCATAAATCCTGTTACTACAAAGAAACTAACTTACACTTTAAAAAGAAAATTATGTAAAGGTAAGTCAAACCTTCAGACTCGAAATGAAAGAACACAACTGTCCTGAACCGCATCTCATATTCGTCTTTCATCTGTATCAAAATGCACTACTTTTGGTAAAGATGATAAATTCGAGCCATCAAAGTAAGTCGAGACAACGGCGTCTATTATTAAACAGATCTATTCTAATAGTCTAGACTATGATTTGCTTTTAAAGACTTGTGACAGACTTGGTGTCTTAGATAGAGCCGCAGCAGCCATTGACTCAACAGTATTGCATATTTCCATTGCTGAAGTCATTAATAAAAGTCAGATTCGTTGAAACCGAGTTTAAGCAAGAAAATGTGTCATAAAGCGTGCTAAAATCTTCAAAGTACCTGCTTTATACTTTGATATACAAAAAAACAGAATTATTGATTTTATTGACAAAAAACGGAGAAATGTACAGAAGAACATTCTTGAAAACACATTTCATTGATAGAAAAAACCTGAGATTAAGTTTTTGGGTTCATTTCACCAGAAACTCGACATTTTGAAATGTATCGAAAAAGCAATAACCGACTTCTTTATAGAAGAAGAAATGTCTATGGGCACTTTGCTGTCGGTATTGTGTGATGGTACTAATGTAAACGCTGGAAAGTAAGGAGGCATCATTCGTCTGCTTGAAAATCGATTAAGCAGACCTCTACAATGGATCATCTGTCTTCTACATATGAATGATCTGCTTTTTTGCCTCTTATTCTTGCACATTGATAGTAGCACGCTCTATCCTGGTTTGCAATTAAAACTCACCCATCCTGTAAAGATGGAGCACGACATTTGTTGTTTTGTTTATTATTTTATTTAAATTACACTAGGTGCACAAATACTATCGTTTACCTCATGTTTTGTATTATTATCTTAATTAAATTAAACTAGGTGCACGAGCACTATCATTTACCCTGCTTAAGCGCGCACGTCAGAACCAGAAGTGGTTGCTATTTCGTAACCCCTCCTTAACTTTTTTTGTTAGGCGGGGTAAAGATAGGCGGCAAATTCAAAAATATTTGAAGGCCTTAACATGCCGGCCACCTTGAAATCAATCGATTTCAAAAGACCAATCAAATTTGTACATCAATAGAAACGAACATATAAGGATACCTCGACTTAAGCTAGTAAAAACAAAAAAAAAGATCTGTAATCTAATACGTTAACATATAAAAGACACTAAAATGAACATCTTTTGACAGCTAAATTGTAATAAAAAATACAGTGACGGAACAAAGAACGTATAATAAAAAGTAAAAATAATAATTTGACCACGGCAAGCAATCGTAAGCACAGACCTCTGGGTATGGGTTTGAATAGAAATAATTACAAAGATGTGAACTCCTTAATTTATTAATTATAACTTAATATACTATTTACATTAAAGAACAATATTTGAATTAAACATATTTAAAATAAAATATTAGGACGCCAACCACCTTTAAATCGGTGATGAATAAAAACGTAAAATCTTACACCTAATAATTAATTATTGATATTAAATGCAAATGTTGTAAACGTTTGATTTGTTATGAGTGAAAAGTTTTAATAACACAATTTAATTATTTGAAGATAAAATGCAGCATCTTAATTTTAGTTGACTCACCATGTTAAATATAACGTTATCGGATATCTTCTATTTTTAGCACATACTTGCTTGAAGTGATAAGATTCTTCAACAGGAATATAACCAAAGCATAATAAACTTCAATAACTGATAATCCATTAATTAATCGACAAATCCAAAAATGAAAGATCCAGTTAGAAACGAAATACCAGAAAATAAAAAGAAGGCGAAGGAAAGGCCCTAAATATAAATAATTAGAATGGTTTTTTGAATGACATTATGTACTCACGCTGCGTTTAGAATGCAACGGCCTTCAAAATAAATTCCTTTGTCTTAACTATTGCGCAATATTGCGAAGTCACTAAAAATGTTGAATTCAATAGAAAAATTATTTTAAAATAAAGGTAAACTCACCAATAATTAGATGGAATGAATAAAAATTAAATTACAAAGGTTTTTACGCCATAATCAAGAAAATTTTGTCTTCCTCGCGTCACACACGTGAACTGCGCGAGATTGTTCAAACGGAAGTGAAGTTCAAAGATGTGAAGTTTAAGCTAATACTAAAGTACAGGTAAAACAACGCGACGTTGCCAAACTGAATAAATTTACGTGCAATATTAGTTGCAAAAAATAAACGAATGTAAAATTGAATTTTAATGTAATGAATTCAAACGGGACGTTACAAAATTCTTCTGCACATGCATCACATTACGAAAAATTGTTGCTTTTTTACACTCCCGGCAACACACACAACTTATTAACACTTCTCTTCAGGAGGTGTCCATTCGCCAGGCGGACCTTCGCTGAGCGGATTATGTTGTCCGGATGGACATGGACCTCTACAACTCTCCCTAATAGCCACTGGAGTGGTGGTAGGTTATCTTCCTTTATGATAACTAAGGAATTTAACTTAAACAATGCTGGCATGTGTTGATACCATTTGGTTCTACGTTGCATCTCAGGTACTACCTCACGACACCATCGCTTCCAAAAATGCTGGACCAAACTTTGAATACGTTGGTATGTTGTTAGCTTAGCTTCATTCACGTTTACCAAGTCATTTTCGGGCAAAGTGCAAAGAGGTTTTTCAATCAAGAAATGACCTGGGGCAAGTGGATTAGTGTCGGAAAGATCCTTTGTTAGCGGAGAAAGCGGACGGGAATTAAGTGTTGCTTCGATCTGAATTAATAACGTAGAAAAATTTTCGTAATCTAAACAAGTGTTACCTAATACCCTTTTAACATGCGCTTTTACACATTTAATGCCACTCTCCCACATACCTCCTTGATGAGGATTTTTAGGAATTATAAAATCCCATTTAATATTATGAATTGCCATAAAACCCGATCTCCTCTTTCGAAGTTTTTGCATTGAAAAATTTATAAACCTCTTTTAATTGATTCGAGGCACCCTTGAAATTGGCAGCGTTGTCAGAGGTTATAGAGGCAGGAACACCTTTGCGACCTATAAAACGTTTGAACGTTGTAAGGAAACCTGCCGTGGATAAATCTGTGACCAGCTCCAAGTGGACGGCTTTTGTTACTAAACACACAAACAGACATATGTAAGCCTTGATTAGTTTTGCTCCGCGGAGCTTACGGTCCTTAATTAGAATGGGTCCGGCATAATCTGTCCCTACATTTGAAAATACAGAAGTGTTGGCTTCGAGACGTTTGGCTGGCAAATCGCCCATTAGAGGGCTGTAAGCTTTAGGATTGGCACGAAAGCACTTTATGCAGTTATGAATTGTTTGCGTAGCTTGATTTCGAGCTAATATGGGCCAATAGTATTCGCGAAGGCTAGCTACTAGCTGTTGCGGACCACAATGCAGCATAGATTTGTGAAAATAATCAAAAATTAGTTTAGTAAGCAAATGATACTTGGGTAATAATACAGGAAATTTTTTGTCAAATGCAAAGTTAGAATTTCGTATTCTTCCTCCCACTCTTAATATACCATTTTTGTCTAAAAAAGGGTTGAGTGGCAAAATATTTGTTTTGGATTTTAATAGTTGTTTAGATTTTAGACATCGAATTTCGTGATAAAAAGTTTCATTCTGACACAGCCTTATTAGTAAGTTCATGGCTTGCTGTAATTCTGAAGCTTGCAAGTTTTTTAGTAAACGACTATTTCTATTTGTCCGAGCGTTTTTAACAAAGCGTAGCATCCACGCGACCACGCGCTTTAAAGTAGTTAGTGACGAATATTTTTGAAAAATGGTTGAAGTTTGAATAACTAAAAGATTTGTATTAATATTGATATTTTCCTTAAGCTCGGGCCCTAGAATTTGATTAGCGGATTTATGGATTTGTTCCGGCCAGTCATTTGGTGATGAAACAAGGTAAGACCACCAAAGAGAGTTATTTATGAGGTCAGTAACTGAACAATCTCTTGATACCAAATCTGCGGGATTTTGTTTGGATGGTACGTAAAACCAATCGTCAGGATCGGATAGTTCTTGTATGGTCGCAATTCTATTAGCTACAAACGTTTTGTATTTGTTTGCAGCAGATCTGATCCAGTTAATCACAATAGTCGAGTCAGACCACAAATAGGTTTTATTAAAGCAAATAAAAAGTGAATTTTGAACCCTTTGAACTAACTCAGCGAGAAGTAGTGCAGCGCATAATTCCAGACGCGGTATGCTGGCCCCTTGAAGCGGAGCGACCCGAGACTTAGACGCTAGTAACTGGCAAGATATGTTTCCGTGCGAATCTCGAGACTTAATATAAACGCAAGCCCCATAAGCGTTGGAGCTGCTGTCACTGAATCCATGGATGTCAATTTCGACGGCGTCAAGAATTATAACACACTTGGTATTTGTAAAGTATTTAATAAATGCAATTGCGACTTAAATAAATCCCACTCGGAGCTTAAATGCTGGGGTATACTTTCGTCCCACGTGATTTTAAGTTGCCACAGTTTTTGAATTAGCAGTTTGCCATTAATAATGATAGGCGAAAGTAGGCCTAGAGGATCGAATAGTTGGGCTATAATAGATAAAATATTTCTTTTTGAGTTGCCAAATACTGTCCCATGCTTTACTTGCATAATGTATTGTATAACGTCTGACTTGGAGTTCCAGCAAACACCTAGAGCTTTGCTATTTTCACGTTCGCACAAAGGAACAGTAAGAAGTGATGCTTCTGAGACGCTGTTACTTAAGAGAACATCAGCGTTATTAGACAGAAATTTGCGAATAGGAAATCCCGCACTTGCTAGTATTGACGTTAATTCGTCACGAATTTTTAAAACCTCCGAAGTTGTATCACCGCCAGTTAAAAGAGCATCCATGTAGAAATCGGATTTAAGAACCCTGCACGTTGTTGGGAAGCGATCTACGTTAATAGCGGCCAAGCGCTGCAAGCATTTAGTAGCTAGATAACTAGCACTGGCAGTTCCAAACGTTACCCTGTTTAATTGGTAGATTTCTATAGGTTTGTCGGGATTTTCACGCCAAAGAATCTGTTGAAATTTCCTCTCAGAAGGATGCACAAGAATTTGGCGATACATTTTTTCGATGTCGCCAGTCAGAGCTATCTGATGCTTCCTAAACCTCAAAAGGATGGCAAAAAGGTCGTCCTGTATTACTAGACCTACGGTTTGTGTATCGTTAATAGATATATTTGAGCTTGATTTCGCGCTCCTGTCAAACACAACACGCAACTTCGTGGTAAGTGAGCTTAATTTAAAAACAGCGTGATGGGGGAGAAACAATGGTGGTATATCAGATATTGTTATTTTCGAATCTAGGGCATCAACAGTAGATGGTTGGTCTTCGAAATGTGGCTCAAGTTTGGTCATGTGACCTAATTCAATGTACTCTTGTATGCATTTAGAGTATTCGACCCGTAATGCATGATTTTTTAAAAATTTCTTTTCTAAGTGCAGAAATCGATTCAGAGCCCGTTCTTTGGATTCACCCAATTGCGATAACCTGGCATTGAAAGGTACAGAAACGATAAAACGACCCGAATGATCTTGGTGAGTGGCTTCAGCAAAATGCTTTTCACAAAAAGCTTCTTCTTTGGAAAATTCAGAAAGCGGGTTTTGCGGTTCAACATTTTCATGGTGCCAAAATTTTTGTAATAAATTATCCAAGTTACCATTTGGACAAGAAGGGTTAAATTGGAGTGTACTGTATCCGAAGAGCCTTGATTTGAATAATAACAACCAGATACTACCCAACCAAGTAAGGTTTTTTGGAGAGTCGGTCTATTTTTGCTTAGTGAAATTTGACCTACGCACATTAAATTATAATAATTGCCGGCTCCAATTAGCAAGTCAATGGGAAGTGATTTGTTAAAGTTTTCATCCGACAGTCGAATATTTTCTGGGATGTTCAAAAATGATTTATCGAAAGAACGAAGCGGCAAATTTTCTGCAATGCTTGAAATAGTAAGACATTGCAGCGACGTTTTGAAATCGTTATGTAAGGAAGCTATTTTCAAATTAACCGCAGAGGTTGATTGAGAAGAGCAAAAATTGATGCCTAATATTTGAATGTTAATTTTATTGCGCTTTAAGTTCAATTTTTTTGCAAACTCCTCGGAAATAAGGTTACAATGACTGCCCGTATCTAAAATAACTCTTGCTGTATGCCAAGTATTTTCGTTTGACAATATTTTCACACAAGCAGTGGGTAACAATACATCAGCACTTCTAAAGCAGAACAGTGTTGATTGCGTGTTAGTATTAGCATTATTATTAACCGCTCCTTCATTCGAAATAATTGCAGCTGGATTGCTAGCAGTACTAGGACCTGGTTCAGAGATTGAAAATGTACTTGATCGTTCAAAATGCAACAAGTTATTATGCCTTTTATTACAAGACGTACAATTATATTTTGCTTTGCAAGGATTTCTACTATAGTGTCTCAAGCAATTCCTACATACTTTTAATTCATAAGCTTTATTATAGCGTTGTTGAGTAGTGAGCGCCAAAAAGTTAGGACAATGGTTTAAATAATGATCTCCTTTACAATTGGGGCAAACAATAGACTTTTCCTCAGTTAAGACAAGCGAGCGTCTGTAACTATTCGGAACCATTGGTTTGTTTTTGGTAGATGGGTCAGATGGCGTAAAATTATTAGAATTTTTATTGGTATCAATCTCCTCCATAATCTCGCATTGTCGCTTCAAAAACTCATTTATCTCATCCAAAGTTGGTATTAATTTTGGTTTATATTCAGTAAACTTGGACTTTGTAAAGGTATCTAGTTTTGACATCAATATGTAACAAATGCTGCCTAATCTTCCACTGGTATTGACCAATTTTGTAAAGCTCTAATATGTTTACGGTAATCGTCATAAACTTTACGTAAATCTCCTAAATTATTTTTGTCAATCGGTTTTAATTTTATTATAACTTTTACATGATTTAATATAATTCATTTAGGGTTGTTATATCATTCGCATAATAAATCAAACGCGATCTTATAATTACGCTCAGAAAGTTGAATATTTGCGATGGGTTTTTCAGCAGGGCCAATACAACTCTCTTTCAGATACATGAATTTTTCAATGTCCGATAAATTAGCATTGTCGTGGATTAACGATGTGAATGTTTCAAAGAAAGATTGAAATTCAGTGTAGCTTCCGTTATAACTAGGCAACAGGATTCTAGGAAGCTTGGCATTTGTACCGTTATTCGAAGTCGTGCTACTGGTATTTAATTGTTGAGCAGGTTGGTTGACTACTTCATCTTTAAAATTTTCTAAAATAAGAGTAGCGCGAGTACTTGCGTCTAAATAAGCATTATAAAAATTGACCGGAGTCATTGCTTCGGCAACCTCGGTGGATATTCCATCGAGCTGTACGCATAGTTCATGATATTTTTCGGGAAATTCCCTACCACTATCCAAATGTAATTTGATTTTGGTAAGAGTGGTTTTATTTGAGCAATCGTCTTCGATTGTTTCTATAAAGGAAACAAAATTTTCTAATCTTTCTATAAGTAATTGCTTTCCAGCTTCAAGGTGCTTTATTTCTTTTGACTTTGCCATTACGAAGGTTAATTATATTTACTAACAATGTGTACACAAATAAATATTCTTTAGAGATTAACTCACGTTTATGGCTGTAAAGGCGCAAATAACACACTGTTATGAAATTATGTAATAATTTAAATCCAATAAGGCAATACGTGTAAAGAAGTGGCAAAAAATAAGAAAAAACGCACTAAGTTAATAGAATAAATCGTATTATAAATGAATAATTCTTACTGAAGCAACACATTAATCAAAATAAAGGTAAATTATGATAGGAACAGATAGGGAACTAACTTTTGTGTGAGGGTTGGCAGCGCAACATCGAAGAAGCCCTCGAGAATTTATATTGTTGATGTTGGTAGCACTATTGGTAGTCCTGGAGCTCTCTCTTGTTCCAAGTTAGGGTTGCAACATAAAGATGGTGGAGATGACGCACATCCTGTTTTGTATGACGTTGTATGGGAAGTTATATACAACCACGTGTAAAAATTGGAGCACTCGCGGGTTAATTAGTAAAATAACGATGCTACGAGTAAAGGTGGTTGCGTCCCATATAGATTGACAAAGTATGCCACGCCGCGAATTTCACCACGTGAACAAATTCTTCTTTGTTTAAATGTTGGTTAATTTTTCCAGGTTTTCCACGGAAAATTCGACGCGAAGGACCATGTTTTGTTTATTATTTTATTTAAATTACACTAGGTGCACAAATACTATCGTTTACCTCATGTTTTGTATTATTATCTTAATTAAATTAAATTAGGTGCACAAGCACTATCATTTACCCTGCTTAAGCGCGCACGTCAGAACCAGAAGTGGTTGCTATTTCGCAACCCCTCCTTAACTTTTTTTGTTAGGCGGGGTAAAGATAGGCGGCAAATTCAAAAATATTTGAAGGCCTTAACATTTGTATCACCATATCTTCTACTAGATACTTGCACACAGAACTAAAAACCATTAGTTGATCCGGTAATGTAAAGAAACACGTTATTGTAGGTAATGTTGACCGATTTTCAAAAGCATATGCGTGAACTGAGCACACGACGAATTGTAAAAGCTCACAGCATTCAAAGAAAAGGGCTTCGACTGATTCAAGTTCTTTCTCTAAACCTCGATGCATGATTCAACGTCAATTGTATCGACTAGCAGGTTAGCTTCACAGAGCCGCCAATATTAAAACTAATATCCAATAAATACATTCAGATGTAAGCCGCACAAAACGGAGAAAAAGAATTGCTTCTAGCACGTCTGCTAATCTACTCTCAAGCAGTTGAAACAGCCGTGAAGACTGAAACTTTAGCTAAGTTGACAAAAAAATGATAGAGAAAGTTTCAAAAAAGCTTAATTTAAGTCTCGTATGTCAAAGTTTGATAGTAAGCAAGATTTTTGGGCTAATTAAAGCAGTTACTATATTCTTTTCTATAGTTATTTTTTCTCCTTGCTGTAATGACTAAGATAAAAAATCCAAATTATCAAAATTTTGCTAATTACAACGTCAATCCGGAGGCAGAAGATAAATACCGATTTAAACCATATTTTACATGTGATCTAAAGACATCATTAAGCGCCTTTTTTGCAATAAACCTCAAACAAATTAAACATTCTTTTTTTCAATTAAAATCGGCCCACACTAATGTACACGTTATATTTAAATTGTGTTATGTATTAAATATAGTTGAGAATGGATTAACGCTTTTTATACGCACTTTCTTGTTTGACATTTTGGTGCCGAAACCCAGGAAGTTAACTGGTAGTGATGGAAAGTACCTAACGAGCAACAAAAAAAAATAATAATAAAAAAATGGAACGTGCTGCAGTAAAATGTAGTCGCACACAATTAACGAACTTGTTAAATCTTGTAAAGGAAAAACTAGCTAGCGATAACCAAAAAAGTTAACAAACTGCCCATCTGCCGCGACGGAATCAAAATGGCCAATAATACTTTGAAATGTGTTAACGAAAATTAGTGTGTGTGCTTTAAGAAAAAGAATTTTAAATTGAATTTGAGAATGTGCTAGAATGCCAAGACCAAATAGCAGAATAGCAGAAATAAACTCCAGGTTGCAGATTCGTATTGATGAAAAATACAAACAAACTAATGTTTACAGCGTTAGTAACCATGACGCCGACGCCAATAGCATCACGCAGATATCAACTTCAGAAAACGATACAAATGGAAATATAACAGGTAGGAGTAATATTAAGTTAATAAAATTGGAACTCCGTAGGTTCAATGAACACTATTTGGGAGCAATTTAGAACAGCAGTGCATAAAAACCAATCGTTAGATGATGTTGCTAAGTTTAGTTATTTGGAACAATCACTAACCGGGAAAGCAGCAGCAACTATTAGTAATCCAACGTCGCCAAAAAGATCATATAACGACGCGATTTAGTTACTCAAACACAAATATGGAAATCAACAAAGAATAATAGACATTCATGTTGAAAAGCTTTTATCAATAATAATTGTTAAGAATAGGATAGATGGTGTCGCGTTACGTTCATTATATAATACATCTTATTCAATCATTCACAGTTTAACGTCCTTTGGAAGTAAACGAGAATGAGTACTGTATGATGGTTAACTCTGTAATAATAAATTCGGTCCCCTACAGTATGAAAATTGAATTTCATAAAAAATATTTCATCCTACTAGAACGTCCAATAAATATTGTCGAACAAATAAACATTTTGTTAAATTATTTAAAAATGGGAGTTGAATTGATCGAAATTGCCCAATCACCGTCAACCTCTAGCGCAGGGCCAAATTTCAAACAAGATGACATTAAACCAAAAACAATTAGCAATAGAATTTACCGCAATCGGACTAGTGTTCTATGAGAAAAAACATTAATTTTAAAAATACTTTTTTTCAACAATTTATTAACAGTGGGTACAACATTTCGGGAAAAGTGAAAGTAATAAATGACAAATTACTACTTAGCGAATAAGAAAAAATGGTAAACAACATGGTGGTAAGATTTGTAATTAATACTTTCACTTTTCCCAAAATGTTGTTTTATTTTTTTCAATTCCTTTTTTAGGCACATGCTATTTTCACGCACCCTACATTTTTGTGGCCAACGATGTAAGCAAAAATGCGTTCATTTGCTTAATTATTTATGGCGGATCTCAGTTGTCATACATAAAAAAAGATGCCTCTTAGACAATTGGAATTGAAAATTCTTTGCCAACGGAAGCAAACGGTAATGTTTTTTGGTTGCGAAGAAAAGACAACGCATATATTATACAATAAGGTCGAATTAAAATTATTCTCGCAATACGACGAAACGATTATAATAGTAGCGATCGAAGTACCTCATATCTGTTGTAACATTTGCCAAACGCTTAATGTTGGTCATGCAATTATTAGTACATTAGATATAGGTAGTAGATATTTCTATTGGAAGAGTTACTGCGTAGAATGAAATTATTGTTCTATTAATCGGGACCGATAACTATTGGAGAATCGCAACTGGTAGTTTTATCCGCTTATCTGAAGATTTAAAAAAAATGAATACAAAATTGGAATGGACTCTGCAAGGACCAAACAACTGTAGTATCGCCTTTACATGTTCAAGCGTCAGACGAACGTACGATATAAATTTGAAACAGTTTAAGGAACTTCAAACGATCAGAATTAACGATATAGAAACACAAAACGATTTTACCAAAAAGCTTATTGCAGAAAAAAATTCAATGAAAGATGGTCGTTTTCAAGTTCGTTAACATGAAAAAATGACTGTCCATGTCCATTTTATAATAATTACAACGGTACATTAACAGAGATAAAAAATCTTACTTTAAATCCTGGTTTTCATTAGTAGTTTTAATGGTAGAGTAATTGTTGTACTTGTAAGCCAAGTTAACTCAACTCTACTTAGTTTGGTAGAATATCCATTTGTACTATAAAATAAAAAGTAATATAATACAAAAATTAGTAGTGAACAGTGAAAAATTTTAAATTTTATTTTAGAAATATGTGATGCGAAGATACAAAAACAAAATATAACAAATTAAAAAAAGTGTTAACACAAACTTAGCAATCATGTATATCTCTAACCTTGTGCTAAAATATTTAGAGGCAAGAACGCAAATTTAGTCGAGTTGTCAATATCTTTTTGAGAAACGTCTTGAGGGTAGCGCGACTGTACAGAAATTGGACGATCCTCATACAACAATAAAGTGCGTGATGTGTCTACATGAACTGACTGATTTGATGAATGAGGTGAAGAAAAGAAAGCCGGGTGTGAACACAATTGTAGACGATGTTTAGTCAGAATGCTTTGTATTTCACTTTGGGCCATAATGGCATGTTGCAGTAGTAATTTATTTAATGCCCAACTACATATGCACCAAAAGCAATATTGTCATTGTTTTCTGATTCTCAAGTAGCTTTTGTATATTTTGTCTATTGGAATATTTCGCTTTGTTTAACGGCTGTTTCGATACTTGTTGGCTTGCCGTTTCCTTTGAAGTTGATAAAGTTTCCTGCAATTTTTGTACATTTGATTCTGTCGATTGAGGTTTATTTCGATGTCATGGAGATTGTATTGCCTCATCATCATGGCTACTATCTTTTTGGATGCAAAAACTTTGTAATATAATAAAAATAATAACTTTTTTTTCAGTTTCCATCGATAGAAGAAGAATGAAAGGAACAGTGTGTAGGTTTTGAAAATGACTGAAATTTCCCTAACTGCTGCGGTTATGTTGATGGAAAACAAATATTTATTGTTGCTCCACCAGGTTGTGGAAGTGAATATTTCAACCACACAAGTTCTAACAGTATTGTTTTGATAGATGTCGTTGACTATAACTATTGTTTTACATACGTTAATGTTAGCAGCAAAGGATCTGAATTAGACAGTAGCATCTTTCAAAACTGCTACTTTTTTAACAACCTAAACAATGGAATTCTTCCCGATGGATATTACTTTATTGCTGATGATGCATTTTCGTTGAAGCCATACCACTTAAAACCTTATAAACATTATAGAAAGAGCATTACTGTTTATAAAAAAAATAATTACTGCCTTAGTCATTCAAGAAGAGTTGTAAAAAACGCTTTTGGCATTTTAGTTAGCAGATTTCGTGTATATGATAAAAAAGTGAGTTTAAGGATCACAAATGTAAACAAACTTGTGTTTAGTACACGTGCTCTTAATAATTGGTACCCTATATTAACGCTAACAACTTATATGTCACCTGGCTCTTTTTATACTGGAACTATTATTCCGGGCAGTGGAGATCTGAGATAGCACAGTTGAGATATATAGAAAAAAATTGTGGTAGAAAAGCCAACATACTTGCCAACAAAATTTGTGACCGTCTGAAAGATTATTTTAACAACGAAGGAGCTGTTCCGTGGCAGTAGTGTAGGCACATCTATTAATTACATTAAATTACACAATCAAACATGTGTAATTATTAATTAATTAAAAATACAAAAACATATAATAAAAACATTTAATTAAGAAAAAGACCATACAAAGTGTTAGAACAAAATTATAACTTAACCAACAAATTCAAGACAATACACAAAACTGGAGCATTCCGTTGGGGCACTGCACAAAGGCAAAAAAAAACGATTAATCAAAACTAGTAAAAAAAAAATTATTAAAAAAACAAAATTTACATAAGAAACATAAATATCAATGCGATGGTTGAGGCTGATAGAGTTTTAACATTTGTTAATGTCGGGTTTCACTTTAGTTAACATCAGTTGCAAATCACCACGCTCCGTGATCTGCAGTCTATTCCTTTTCTTAGATAGTAAATTAGCTAGTACATTGAACCAACACTCAGCCAAGTATGATGAAGGAAACGCAATTAAAATTTTTTGTACTATTTCCCACAATTCAGAGTAAAGAGCTAATATTGATCTTTAGAGCCAGAACTGTTGGTATCCATTTCTGAATGTAGGAAACGCAATTAAAAATTTTGTCATATTTCCCACAATCCAGGCCGAAGAGCTAATATTAATTTTTGGAGCCAGAACTGTTGGTATCCACTTCTGAATTCTGAACTTTTAATTGTTTATTAGTTGTGAGTTCTACGAGTTTTTCTTCTAAATTTGATGATTCTGCTGTATCTGCATTTGCGAAAGGGTCAAAAACCCATCTTGGTATATTAAAATTTAAAATATTTTAGAATGGCTTTGTAAAATCAGCACGAAGAGCGTCCAGGTGTTGGCAGTAAGTCAATAAATCTTCCTGTTTTACCCATAATACAGACAATGTCGGAAAGTGGCTTTTGGACGCAATCAACTTTCCGCGCAGTTCATCGTTTCTGTTTTCAAGGAAGTTTCGTGCTGAGTCATAGATTGAAAAAGCGATTTAGACAAACACCTATCCTAAGCCATTGTACTTCTGTGTGCAGCAGCAAGCGATTCTTCATTCTTCATCATTTACACTACAAAGTTGCTAAAAAAATTTAATGAAGTGCTTCTTATGCTGTTGACTGCTCTAATAACCTAATGGAGCAACGTATGCAAGCGCTCATTAAGATTTTTTGCAACTAAGTGCTGACGATGAATAACACAATGTACAGCGAGTACATTTGGCACTGCTTGTTTTAAATGCGCCATGAAACCTTTATGACGTCCGTCATGTGGTACCATCCGTAGCAACTGATAAAATATTCTGTATAAGAGTTTCTTTCTCTTGGAAAAAAACGTGCATGGTATTAAATGTAGATTCTACCTTTGTTGAAATAATGTACCGTTTCGTAAATTAGTCAAATTATTTACATAAATAATTAACACTACAAAAATAAGATAAACATGCAAAACAACTATTTTGATAAAATTTTTCACTTTAAACAAGCTAATTGTGAAAATTCAGCTCAAAAATGCATACAAAATAAGTTATTGATCATGTATAGAATCAAACCTGAGAATAAGTTGATAACATAAACCGAAAATATAATTATAAGCGGCGTTGTTTTTATGTAGTAGCATGCGTTTGAATTGTTACTTTAGTAAATTCATAACATTACCCTATTGAAAACATTATCCGTGATTCCAATAAGCGGCGAGCGCTGTAATAGTAATTTATACCAAAGTTTAAATCATTAATTTGGTTCTGAAGTTCGAATCTTTAAAGCATTGCCCTGTGTTTATTGCTAAAAATACATCTAAAGTGATAATAAACTTGTATATTTATATTTTATGTTCCTTTTGAGTAGTATAAAAATTTTAAAAAAATCAAATTAGCACATCTTCGTTGACTTCTGGCTTGAAAAGAAAATTAAACAAAGTAAATGAAACAAACCACTCAACCGATTACAATTTTATAGAAACGTTTGCAGGATTTTATTAATTCTATATTTTGTTTATAAACAGAAATTAAAGTGTACGAATTATTTTAGAATCTTAGAGTTTTAAGAATCAAAGCAAAGTAACTGGTAAAACATTGTTTTCCACGTATGTCGGAACTAATAGCGTATGATGTAAGTAGTTTACTTGTGCCGCCATCGTTTGCCATCTTTTAATAACTAAAAACGGTTTGAGGCTTTCCATTTAATTATTACCTTGTTTTCACTATCGCCATCTAACATAAAAAATCTGTTTCCATATAAAGCTCATCATCATCTCATTGTCTAACTATAATGTACATAAACCAGTGTTGTGACAGGTACTCATTTTTTGGTACCTAGGTACAGGTACAGGTACATTTATTTAAAAGTACCTAAGTACAGGTGCAGGTACAGATTTGGCAAACGTACTTAGGTACAGGTACAGGTACAAAAAAAATGTACCTTAAAATTTCAGGTAGTTTTTAGGTAGTTATTTATGATCATAAAAAATACAAATTTAGTAAACCAACTCTCATTTGTGCAATCTCATTGAAAAACGATAGAAATCGTTATAGCTATAAAATGCATGAAATGATTGAAATCAATCAACGACGCTACTATATTAATCACTGTTGATGACACACACAGTAGCTGGTGTGAATCTCAGTAAAGATTTTAAAATTTATACAACTTTTGTAATTGCAGTTTATTGAGCAATGCTATTGTTGTTTATTGTATGAAGTGCATTATTTATTAATAAAAATAGGATTACTTGTTCTTAAATGTTTTTCTTAAGGTTTTGGGACTAAATTGTAAGATACTGAACGGGAAGGGTACTGCATGGCAGTTTAGTGATACAGTTGACGTCGGTTAGTAAGTACTTGAAGGGACCGATCATTTTGTACTTATCCGAGAAGACTTACTATTCGACGTACACGACACCTTAATTTTCATTGAGTTCGTGCTTACAGCATTTATGTTATACCGTTGGTTATACCCGTCTCGGCTATGTTTATGTAATTTAGTATAATACAAACTCAAATAATATGTCGTTTTTAGAATAAGTCATTAAGCACGTATTGTTTATATAAGCAGAAATACGATTCGTAATAAATTTTATTATAATGTCATTGTGTTATATAATCAGTTATAATTGTTTGCTTTTTCCTAGAACTCCACAACTCTTTTCTCTAAAAATCATCTTCTATTTTATACAAATTATTACGTTTCGAAATTTATCGCATTCGGTTTGATACCCTGGCTACTCATGTTAACAGTCCGATTGCATTGTTGTAAATGATTCATCCGAGGGCTATCTTTAAGTGTGCTGTCACTGCCTACATTTGCACTTTTAACAAGGAAGTTTTATACACATTAACGGTACCCTTCGGGTATCATTAAGAAAAAATTGTGTAAGTCATGTACTATTTTTGGAAGGTTTTAGTAATTTCAAATCTGATTAAGTCCGAAACAAATATATAAAGTGTACAATACATGTACGCTTAAAAAACCTATTTTATTAGGTACTTAGGTACAAAGGTACTTTTTAAAAAGTACCTAGGTACAGGTAAAGGTACATAAATTAAAAAAAGTACCTTTCTAGGTACTTAGGTACACAAAAATTACCTAGGTACTTGTACCTAGGTACATTTACCTAGGTACATTCCAACACTGACATAAACAAGGATTCTACTTTTGTATCGGGTTCCAAATTTTTTGCAAATAATACCTCTTGACAATTTTTTTCTTCTTTTATGGATCCGGCGTAAGCAAAAAGGTATTTACTACAGTTGATTCATCTTCGTTGCACTGTATTATTACTCAAAGGAATTTTGATATATCTGATGGTGTCTTATGCTGAACAACAGTTTTGATTACCTCTAATTGCCGGCGTAAATCCGTATTTCAAATACTCAATATTGTACTGCCGACTTTTCTTCTTAGTGTCAGACATTTTAGATTTCACAATTTGTTACAATTTTAATACATAAACTTTTCAACCGATTTATAAAAAGTTATAAAATTAATGGCTATGCTTTACTTTATCAGTCACTGACGAAGCACACAAAAACAATAAGACATTAGAAGAGCTATCCCTGCCTTTTGAAGATTTGATTTCGAGCACGCAACAACGTATGCCTTTATTTGTTTGCTGTGCCCCGGTCCACTTGACTGTCATAACGCCTCCATTTGTCTTTGAACCCGCTACCGCCCCTACGAAAAGTCCAGCGCCCACTAGGAGGCGTTAGGAACCTATGGTTTAAATTAATGGCTATTTGTTTAGGAATACTGCAAAGTTTTGATTTTTGTAATTTAAAATGAAACGAAACTCTTTTATATTTGGTGATCTAAGCGCCGCATATTTCTGAAAAATATTGTAAAATACACCGATTATTTGAAGAAGCGTGGTTTCTTTGTTTTACTGTTTGGTATTTTAATCAAATCAGCAGATCTCAGATCTACAATATCATTAATTGTTAACTGTTGTAACTCCTGTTTGCGGCATGCGCAAGTTATACCAACAATCAATGCGACTTTGTCGTCTGAAGCTTCGGGAATAAATCGATTAATTTTCTCTGATGTGAAAGTTTTTGACTTTTTCGGTTTGTAGCCGTCTGAGTAACGCTTCAGTAGTGCTCTTAATTTCTAATATTATGTTATATCAATGTCATGAGGAACACAAAGCGTATTTCGAAGCATAGAATACTGCGTCCACAAAGAACTGAGTTTGAGTTTTTAAGGTATCATTAATGTAAACTATCAGTACATTTTCAGAAAAAGACTATTTTATTTTTGTTTTGTTTTGCCAGTCTGTAAATTGTTTGTAGGAAAACTTGTATCTGTCCCTTTATTTAAGTGGTAATACGTTTAGGAAATTTTTTGGCGGCTTTACATACTTTTGGTGGTGTAAATTCTATTTCTACAGACAAATCGCTGTCTATACCCATCGTTTTCTACGAAGCTTGTATTAATATAGCATAAAAACTCATAGGAAGTGATATTAACTTATCAAAACTTGTTTATAGGTCACAATTTTGTAAAAAAATTTTGACGTTTTTAAGCACTTATTTCAGGTAAACAAAATAGTAACATACTTAATATAAGCAAACTATTAGGTTATAACTAACTGTGCGTTATAATATAGCACGGGTTTTTGACAGGTGATTGTAATTGTCAACTTTCATGCCTACTTAATAGTGTAATGTGTTTTATATAGTGTCGTAGGAAAACTATTTTAACAGAAATTAGAGCCACTGTAAATACACGACCTTTAACGTACTACGTCGACGATGCCAAAAATGATTTGTCAATTTGGTCATTTTCAAGTTTTTTTATTAAAGAATTAACGTACATGTAGTTTACCTGATCTTAGCGTTGCCATAAATCGTAATTTGATTCTACAGTAATGGAAATAACATTAGCGCATATTGGCAAAATTTGGAAAAGATGGTCTACAGATTATTTACAGCAATTGCGAACAGTCCACGTAAACAAGTGGTAGACGTTACCGAAAGTATAAAATAAAAAGATAACATCGTTCTGTTACATGACCAAAATGCTCCTTAGCATGGAAGATCGTTTGAGTTCATCAAATATATCCGGGACGAGATGGCAATATACGTTCATGTGAAGTTTAATTACTGAACAAAGCGATCTCAAAATGACCAGTATATATACGTCATATTTAAATTGAGTTTATTTCTCTTCTTATTGTATTATTGTGTTAAATATAGTTGACACTGGACTAAAGTTTTTTATACATATACTTTTGTTTTACACTACATGCTAAAATTAGGTACAAGACAATTTGTAGTTAAAGTTTGTTCTCAAATTATTTTAAAAAGTATAATATTTGTATTTCTTTTTCTACTAATCATAATTTAAAATATTTTATTGTTAATAATAAAGATTCTGTTTGTTCTTTAGATAAATCTGGCGTGTATAAAATTTCTTGCTCTTTTTGCAATTGTTCTTATGTAGGACAAACTGGTAGAAAGTTTAAAACTAGATTAAAAGAACATATTTATTTTATTAAAAAGTATTTAAATTTTAGTATATCAAACACTTGTTCTTCTTTTGCTAATCATATTTTGTCTACTGGTCATTCTTTTTCTTCTGACCTTAATGTTAAAATTCTTCATTTTTGTAACAAAAGCACTTTGCTTAATCATCTTGAAATTCTTGAAATTTATCGTCTTTATAATGAAAATTCAGATAATTGTCTTAATGAAATTCTTGATTTAAATATTTCTTCTCTTCTTAGTAATAAATTTTAACTTACTTTTTTAATTTTTCTTTTCTCTCCTTTTTTTCATATCATCCATGGCTGTGTATTTAATGTCAGTTTGAATTTAAAAATTTTTAATTTGTTGACGTTTGTCATTCTATTTTTATTTTTATAATTTGATATAACGTGTAAGCTCTTTTAAATGTTTAATTATTTTTGGTAATTGATTTGCTTTTTAGTGTAACTGACGATGACAATTTAAATTGTTGATATTAGTTTAACAATTAAAAAATTAGAACATAATTGTGGATTGACTTCAAGAAAATAAATATCATATTGTATTACAATTTTTCCACTTAGAGATATGGATTACTTTAACTATATTAAGGTGAGTATGGAGTTATAAACTATAGTAATTACATATTTATAAAAGTAATTTTAAAAATTACTTACATCGAACAACACCATTATAAAAAGAAATCAATCACTTCTATTACTGTCGCTTTTGTTTTCTCCATTACAACTTTCATTATAGGATGATTCAAAGTTCACCATAAACGACAGATTTTCCACACTTACTTACAGCAGTTCATCACGTTGCTACATTTGTTGCGCCAAGTGATTTACATATTGACAATGTTTGTTTCAGTCTGATGCAGTTATCCAGAAAATCTTTTTCTCACTAAGACTTCTATCTCCAGACCACATCGCTCATCGATTTCATGTTTCGCTAAACTCAATCGGATTTAAGTCGCAACGGTAAGATGGTAAACGTAAAACTGTGTATGCCTGTGTTTTTGTAGGAGTTCGTCTACATAATATGTTTTCGTATAATTAAATTATTGACTAACACTTTACTCATTTCAGTTGTTGTCTTTACACCATTATTTTCAAGCCATTGTCAAATACATTACTTAAATTCTGCTTGTACTGAAGGTTTATTAATTCGTCCATTATCCAACGTTATTTTAGTTACACCACCACTTCCTTTTTTGTGCGAGAGAGATTTTAAAATTTCATCAGTGCTCGTCATCGTTTCATTTTAGATTTTTTCAATAAATGTGGTTGATCTACCCGTTGCTGCAACAGTTAGTTCGGTTGCTTTCTCTAAAGATAAAGTTTGTCAAAAAACACAACATTTTTAATATTTGTTTCTGGCTTCGTAATCGACAGTTTTCTTTGATTTAGATTCCATGTTGGTAAATAACAGCTGAAACAGTACAGAAAGTAAGTAATAAAAAAATCTCTATCCGAAGTTAGTTATTGTTTCTAGAATTAACACTAGAATTAAATACAGATATTAAAATAATCTATGAGGTCATGCTACAAAGGTTATACTTAAAAAATGTTTAGAAATACACTTATCTTGTTTAAATAACGGCGTTTAAAAGAGTCTTAATAAAAACTAATTGAATAACTACGAATTTTCAGTAAAACAGCAGATAAATATGTAAACAAACACGAGGCAATCAAGAAGATTTAATTAAAATTTAATTTTTTAAGCGGACGGTACTGGATAATTGTGATTAGTTGAAACATTTACCGCTTCAAATTTTTAAAATTAGTTCCCATATTTTCCGGAGACTTTGTTTACTTCGGCGCTCTGTAGTTTCATAAATTTCATGTGTTTGTCAAAATTTATAAGAAACAAACATTGAACCTTCTCGCTCTAAAATTTTGTTTGATGTTTTAAAATCTTTTTCATATATATTTTTACTGTAATTACGCAATTTTTTGCAAATAAATTCCGCTTGCTGTACTATAAGAAAGTGCTTTATAGCGTAAACAAAATATGATTATTTATTCGATAGTTCTTCAATGTGAATCTCAATTTTTAATTTTTTCTGCAACTATGTAATATTTGGAAGGAGATAAAGAAGTATAGAAGCTACAACTTACAAGTATATCCTCTTTCTTCAAGTTCAAATTTTCTATTTCTAAAGAAATTTATCAAATCAGTTAAAATTTCATTATTTTTTATTTAGTGTAATTAAAACTATAACATATTACAAATTATTCAACACCTCATTATTGTTTAAAAATTAAAATCTCTACGTGCTTCTGTGAAAATTTGACTAATTTTTAATAATTTACCTACAATAACAAAATAAATACATTTGCAACTATTCTCGAACATTAAAAAGTACAAACCCTTATTGATAAATAAATTAACAACTACTTAATTGTTTGAAAGCTATAAAATGCAGTTATAACAAAAACGTGATAGTTTTGTAATGTAACAATAATGTGCTTGTATGTAATGCTATGTGAAAGAAATAAGATTCTAGTTGACCTATTTGCAATTGTTTTTGTTCTAAATCACAAACTAATTATTTTAAACATAAACAAAGCGTTATTTGAATCTGTTTGCAATTACGCTTTTGTACGTTTACATTGGTTTAACATTATACTTTTAATGTGCTTTTTATTATTTATCATATGAAAACTGTTGAAAATATTATGTAGCATAAAATTTGAAATACGTTCAATTTGTAATTCAATGCTTTCGGGAGTTGTATGTAAACATAAATCTGTAAACAAAAACGCGCTTGTTCACAATTTGTTTTATTTTCTTCTCGTCGTTGCGTACATCTAAGTAGAAATTTATAAAAAATTATATATAAAATCAATAATTATATGCATATTATAAGTAGCTATTTGAGGTTATTCTAAAAAATTGTTAAAATTGTTAACAAGAGTTTTTTTTATTGGTAAATTTATGCGTATTTTATGACTTTAACCTTTATACAAATCTGAAATCAATATTTTTTTACATACTTTTACATATTTTTGAGGAAGGAATAGTTCTCTTGCTAATATATGTAAATTCAAACACTAAAACAAAAAGCGCTGGTAGTTTGGTTAAACAATTTTTTTTTGCTATGCATATTGTATGTAATTGTAAAAAATCTGTAATATTTAATAAAGTAATAGAATACTAAGATTTTAAAACTGTACAAACAAAAACAGCTATTATCATCCTTAATTAACATTTTGCAGCGTAAAATTCAGTTTAACGGTAATATAAATTAAAATACTATTTCTATACAAAATTTATCTATTTAATTTGCAGTTTGCATTATTAATAAAAATAAATTGCAGCAGCAATAAAGCTTCGTCATATTCAGTCATATATTTTGTAGAACAGTAATTAAATTACATCGTAACTTAACTGTTTTTAATTGTTTTTGTTGTATGTAAATATGTAAACATGGCAACACTGCATTATATATTGCTAATATGGCATGTTCATAAAATGCATACTTTTAATGTAACTACATTAAACATTAAATGTCTATATAATCCAAATATATTATTATTAAAACAATTAATATAAAACAGTTTTAGTATCAAGTTATAAAAGTACTGTTTTTCTATAAAAACTCTATAGTAGTTTATGTAACAAGCGTCGAAAGTAAAGCATGGCCTTACGCTAATTGCATGGAAAACTAAAAACAACAATTGAATAACAATGAGTAAAATAACAGTAAAAAAATAATCACGTAAATATTAGATAAATTAAAAAGTGTAGACTGCATAAATACTGTTTATAAATGTAAAGAATTTTGGGTAGTTTTTAACCCGTCTACCAGTTATATTCATTACTTATAGTAGAAATTTGGTAAAATTTTCCAATAAAATTCAACTAGATAAACACATCTGAAGCATGTTTTATGCACATCTGTATTACATTTTTAATGTGGTCTTTTAAAGACAAGTTAAAATCTAATATGACGCTTAGAAACTTGACAGTCTTAAGAAATTAATAATACTTAAGTTAACGGTTACGACCATAATAGCACAAAAATGTCCACTGGACTTCCAATGGATGTCTTTTCATGGATATCTTTTTCGAACATCCACAAAATATCTAAAGTAAATACTATGGACGTCCGTAGAACGTTACTTTGGCACAGAGTTGGACATCTAAAAAACGTCCATAATAGTTCAAACCCTATTTTCACTGTTCATACATTATAAAATTAGATACAAGGATTTATTAAAAAAGCATTAATACACAATACAACAAAATACAACTTTTTATAGAATATGTAATACAATGCAATGCCAAAAAAACAATTAAAAAAATTTAAATTTTTAAAAATTGATTACACATTTCACGAAATAATAAAATAAACAATAGAAAAACAAAACTTATAATAATTACTTAAACAAATTTTTAAAAGTAAAATAAGAACATATACAATAATATGAAAAAAAAAACGTATATTCCTTGTTAAAAAATAAGAAACAAAATAATAAAATAATTGAATTGTTACCACAAAATAATATTGTAGCTTTTATTCTGATTCTTCCATTTACTTCGCATTCCTTATTTCTGAATTTCTAAGCTACCACTTAATCTCGTTTTCTACTCCTATCTTGATTGAATTTTAGTGTTGAAAACACTTATAGGATGCTTGATTCGAAGCTTCATGAACGAAACGATAAAACGCTCAGATGAAACAAAGTTGGAACTTACGGTGGTGCCCAATTTCACTTCATTTTTTGTCTTTTTCGGATATAGTGTTTATTATTATTAAACAAGATATTCCTTAGGATTCGTTTTATGTTTTAAAAATATAATAAATCTTAATTTCACTCAGCCGTGCTAAAAAATAATTATAGTAATTGCAGAATTAGATCCGCACGAGATTCCGTTTTGAACGCTGCAAAAATGGTACAATATAAATTAACATTGCTCATAAACATTTTATTAAGCACAAAGTTTAATACAAAAAAATCCGCGGGAGTGTATAATTATATTTAATAGTTTAAGAATCACAGAATTTTAATGTAACGTGAGACATTTTCGTGCAACTTTGCACACTTGTATCTTCTAAACTATCGAATTGTACCATTCCGCGAACTTTCATATAGTAAATTTTGTCATCTATAAAAATGTTTATGTGCAACCTTCCTCTATCTTGCACCGTTTTAGGGTAATAGTTTAATGGTTATTTTGAGTTATTAAGCAAATCATTTCAATACAAAAACTGTAACGGTTTCGATGCAGCCATGATTTACAAGACAAACAATTCTAAGTACCTGCTGTAATATTACAACACCGACAAAGCTACCCTTAGCCGCAAAAAAGCCGCGGTAGTCACTAAAATCAACTCAACCGAAATACACATGTTTTACTAAACCGATAATTTATGTTCAAATTTTAAAATGCGTAAAAGAACTAATAATTTAATAAATCTGATTTATAAAGTTTTATAATAAAAACTATCAGTAATCACTAGCTTAAGTCATAAACGATTTTCCTGTAAAGTTATCAACATGAGACGAAAGTATGTAAAATTTGAGTAAATTTTGCATGTTGAAATTGTACCAACAGTCAAGCAATTGTAAAGATTATTAGCTTTATAAATCTGTTAAGACTAGAGAGAGGATTCATGTTAAAGTAAAGTTCATCTCTTTAACACTTTTTTAAAGCCAGTAGCGGATTTGTTTAATATTAATAGGAGAAAAAATTGTAGAATCGGTAAATTTTTATTCCATTTGAAACACGGAGCACCGCCCAGTAACAAAACGTCGTAACATCTTAAAGGTAGAAAGAAGCATAACGCCGCTCTCAACAGATTAAGTAAAAAACGGAAAAGCCAATTGGCAGATTTGGTACTGAGAGGGTTCGTGAATCAGAAAAAAGCGTTTTAGGAAATAAAGTCAAAATTGCGTACCAAGAAGAAAGAGAGTTTTAAACGAAGGTTTTAAAAACTTTGACGCGGTGCAAAAACGAAGAAAATTGCAAACAGGAGTTTTTCTTTTAACTTACTGGTGAAAAAAAAGTTACTGTCGGGCTGTTTTTTTTAATGTACTTGCGCAAAGGAGTTAATTTACGCACTGGTTTTTTTTTGTCTACTCGAAAAAGTTAATTACGCGTTGGGTTTTTTTACTTATCCAAAGAAAAGATACTGACGGGTGGTGTTTTTTTTGTAGTCGCGAAAGGAGTGTTACTGACGAGCTGGTTTCTTTCACGTACATTTATTATTCTTATTTTTCTTTGAGTGTACGTTTTGTATAAAGTTATTAGTTAGTGGCAAATTGTTACGTGGTTGCCAACCTGCGTCCAGTCAAGACCCAACAAACCGCAATACATGATCTTGAATTTGAGAATTAGGCGCCATATAATAAGGTCAGAAATTAGTTAAATTTATTTGAAATTACGTCTGTAAGCTTATTATTTGATTATTGTACGAGAGATGCGTTGAACTGAGATGCTGTCTAACGCGAGAAAATTGAGAATGATTATTTAAATTTAATTCTATCGCTAAAACGAGGTTCTTTGTTTGTTTTTTGTTGTAAACGGAGAAAGAAAATTAAACTTTTTCTTTTCTTTGTCTTTTCCAATTACAAGTCGTTTATAAGATCAGTTTTACTTTTTTTGCGCCGAGAGATGACGTTAAGAACACCTAGAGAATTTAATAAATAGGCTTGTCGATTATTTACCATCGCGAAATGTTTTTATTGCGAGTCCAATCTGCTGTAAATCTTCTTTAAATATGACAGGAAACCGCAAACACGACAAACTTAAAGGCTGTTGAATCGTAAACCGCTATAAAATCCAGTAATCATTTAGTTCTGTTGTTTTTTTTAAATGCGCGTCAATTAATTAGAGTGTGGTGAAACAATTGTCAGGGATCACTTGATATAAATGGTTTATTTAATTATTGAATGATTTATTTAATGCTCTCAACCGTATTTAAACCAGCAGAAAATAACAGTCGGTGGACGTGAATCTCAATTTTTCGACCTTTCCTCGCATAACATGTTTGTGAACGCAATATTATTATTTGAGCTTTTTGCCTTAAAAATATTTTGTGTCAAATAAAGTTGAAGTTTTGAGATTTGGTTGCTTACTTTGTATTTCTTACCGTACACCGCTTGGAAAACATGACCTTAGCGTTATCAACACAACCCAAATATTTCCTAAAAACTTATATTTCAGTAAGTAAATAAGTACGGTCATTCACGACATTAATGCTTTACAATCAAAACCTCTCGTCTTAATGTTGGTGCCAACAGTGGACTACTGGTGGAATAAAGAGAGTCGCAAACTTATGACAGAGTTTATTTAGCATTGATTTTAAAAAATTAGCCTAAAATACTCATTTTTGTGCTTCTCTACAAAAGTTTTCTATAAAAGCTGGATCTTCCAGTTTGCAATCATTTCACACTAAACTATTACATACTATTAAAGCTATAAATAGGAAACAACAACTTGGAGTGTTTGGATTTAGAGTTTTTAATACTAATTCAATGCCGAGCACAATTTCCGTTCCTCTTGGAGAGATAAAAGGCAAACAAATGGAACTACAAAAATCGAAAAAATTAGTGACGCCGGCCTATTTACATGCCATGATGTTTGTTCAAGTGCATGAATTTGAGATATCGCGATCGGATTTCCCTTTAGATATGTCACTGGAAGCTATGTTTTATCAGCGCGCAGCAATTCTTGATAATGAACGGTTTGGCTCATAATTTTTTATCAGAAAAAATTCTCTATAAGTCATTGGTGTTGCTGATTTATCATCTTCCAGCAATGAAGATGTTATGGAAAACAATTCTCAGGCATTTCATGGACAAATGTTAAATACAAACAATTGGTGTATTATCATACGACTCTATTCTCGTTAATTATGTAATTGTGTATTTTTATTTTTTTATTATTTATATGCATTCTTATTTTTAAAATTTGTAATAAATCTTGTTCATTATATTACGTAGCTAATATTGTGTTTGTTTTCAACACCTTCCGATAATTGCTTCTCACCTTAAATATAACTACTTTTCTAGGTTCGATCAAAATTTAAGTGAAAATGTGAAAATTAGATGTGTTGTTATTAGTAGGTAATACACCTTGGCCATCAAAATTTTATTCTTACTTATAGTGTCAATTTCACAGTGTCTTCACACACAAATTTAATTTCGAAAGAATTATTTTTGTTGTATCATTAATACCCTTTCTGCCACTTATTCAAAAAAAAACCTGTAAACAGAAAATTATATGTTAAATACGAAAAAAAGAATCAGAGAAAGTGCAAAAAAACTATTAAGTTAAGTTACTTCTAATAGAAAGGTTAACCGAATAAGAAGCAAATCTTGGTGTTTATATATATATGTTTATAACTTACCACTAACGTATAAACACGACAATGATATTTACATGCCATCGAATATACTGCTGACAATTACGACAGAGCTCTGCTTGTAAAGGTTTTGCCTGTACCTTTTGTATTTCGATTAGATGGTATCTTTTATTCAACGAGTAAGCATACCATCATATTGCCGGCACTTTACCAAATAACGGCCGTTGCTATTGTTTACTAGGTAATCAGTATTTTTTAAAAGTGAAGCACTATGGAGAGTTCATTTTTGTACGCACGCATCAACAAGTTGTTGAATTATAGTTCTTTTAAACATCACTGTTCCATAAATCCATTTAAAAACAAATATGACCATTAGAAATAGTTAAAAAATTTTATTTTATAGAGACACTCTTATTTTGCGCAGTAGTGACAATGGCCTTGCATTATGTTCTTGTACCTGCTTTTTTACCTGCACTTACATACATATAAAACTATGACATTTTATAAAAAATTTCATATGTATAATTAAATATTTTTTCGGGAATACGCTCTTAATATTTTGTATTGACGGTTGAGTTCTAATTAAACATAAATAATAGTCGTAAAGCATGTATCAAAATTAAAATGTACCAATAACGTTACAATAAATATTTTAAACCGCTAAGTAACCTTTTTTTAAAGCTTTATTACTAAGTTTTAGTAAAAAATGTATATTGTTTATATGCAATGATATCCCTAACACTTTAAAAGACTAAAATTCTTTTAAACATTGTTAAATGTTATGTTTAGTATTTTTAAATTAAATACCAAAGTTGACAATAAATTGTGTTAAAGCTACATTTGATTTAATGCAAACTTCCAAGTGTAATAAAAACTACAATAAAACACAAATAAAGCAAAGAAATCAGTTTTCTTTTTTGCATAAAGGCAAATAAAGGAAAAAAGATGTATAAAAATACAATTCAATTCTCACCAATAAAATTCAGGATCAAATAAATCATTCATTTTATAAGAAAAAATCGTAGAATTTGTATAGACTATGAAAGTGCAATTTTTTTTCAATTTCCTTTTCGGACTGTAGCCAAATGTATATTTTATTTTACGCGTATCAAATGTAGCATAGCTGCAAGTGTATAATTTTTTTATTGTATAATATACTTTTTATTTTGTATTTTGTTACATATATGTTAAAGCTTTATACATAAAAAATAAATATAAAGTAAATGCCATTTTACCTACCGATTGTAAAAAATAATGTACTAAAACGATGACACGCTAAAGTAAATAATTTTCACCTAAAATAAACCTTCAGGTTTTAGATGTTTGGTTTTTCTAATATGCAACAAACAAAGATGTTTTTAACATTTTTTTAACTAACCTAACATTTAAATGTATCAAATTAAATTCTTCATATCAAACATATTAATAAATTTAACATAATACAATGTCAAATTAACACATAAGACAGTTTAAAATTTGTAGGGTTTTTTGCCAAATACGTATTTGGTGTATTAGAGTTAACGTAATTTGTAAAGGAGAATATGTACACTACATGAAATTGACACTGATTGATTCACAAGTTTTTAAATTTTGATTAGTACTAAAGTGTAACTCTGCAAGTGAGTAGGTATGAGGCTTGGTAAGTACACATTTATGAACAAATTTGTATTTCAAACATTGAAGTTACCATGCTTTTCTAATGTTGATCTATATCCACATCTATAATAAAACATATATCTTCTTTGAATATTACCGCTGCAGTAGCATATTTATTACTAATTAAATGAATGACTAATGGATTATTGTTACAGAGTTATTACTAAGAACATAAATTTAGCAATTTATGAAACATTTAGCAAAAAAGACAAGGTGATATATAGCAACCCACGTAAAATTAGAGAAGAAGCTGTTTATATAAGTTTTTAGCTACCAGGAGTTTACCTGAGAATCATAATTAATAACTTACTTTCAGTAATAAAAACAAAATGCTTCACCTATATGTAATAAAATTGTTGAGTACGTTAATTGTATTCCAATTAAGTATATATTCTTAATTGTTTTAAACATAGTCAAAGCCAGATTTTGACAAACACACGTCGATGCATGTAAGCTTACATACTTTGGAATTTGAATTTATTTATTATTGATAAGTTGCTGTAATGAGTTGGTAGGTTAATTTATATACAAAATATTTTTATTATTGTTTATGAATTTTAATTAATTTTAGGCATGCATAAGATAAAAACATTTATCAAAACGTCGCCTATCTAATTTAAAATCATTAATTAAATTGTTGTGCCGATATCCTGTGTTTAATTTATACGATTCATCAATTTATAATTAAAATTACGGTTGTTATAAAGAAAATATTTTAAAAGTTGCTATTTATTATTTTTTTATTACTACAGTGATATCCATTATCACCGATGATTAAATTTTTTTTATTGTCGTGTTGACCGTGCTCAACTTATTTAACCGGTATTTTTTTTTGTTTTTTTTATTATTCAATCTTATAATGTACTAGTGTATCAGTGCTTGTAATGACAAGATGTTAGAAATCGCGTATTTGGGTAGGTAAAAATATCCATTGCAATGTTAAAAACTTAAAAAGTATGAGAGATTTCTCTTCAAATCAGCTTTTGTTGACTGATTAGACGTGAAAAGTTAGAAGTCACAGATATGATACCTAAAAACCAGTAGAAAAAAGACCCCAACTTTAAAGGTAAAATCACTTTTCATCGGGACTTCTCATCATCACCTAGACACTTTGCTTTTTTCAGTCGACTTCGAGAAGAGTTCTTAGAAAGAACCGTACTGTTGTAAACAAAAAACAAACCTGATCCGTTGAATCTAATGTCCAATCGAGTATTTTTTTATTTTGGTTTGTAACTTTTTTTTTGAATTCGAATTTAGTTTTGCATTTCTACAAGTATTAGTTCCGTTTCTAATTTCTTAATTTAAACTTTATTTGTACTCACCCAGCACACCATCTGTTAGTAAGTATAGTTGTCGAACGTTGGCTTAGGCTTAGCGTAAACTTCTATATCTTGTACAAACCCGTCAAACTCCTGCTAACTGTAGATGTTCTCTCAGCAAATGCAGTTACATCTTCGGTAGTGGTCAAACGTTAGTTTAGGCATAACGAAAGCTTCTATTTTTTATTTAACACTATCACTCCTTGTTATTGTAGACCATAGATGATATCTCCGCGCAAAGCAATTGCTTTTTGGTAATCGTAAAACGTTAGCGTCTAACTAGCGGAAAGCTACTTCCTCGTACTTTTCAACAAACGCAGTTATTCTTCGCCGTAAAATAACTATTATATATATATATATATATATATATATATATGAAAATGGCGGAAAGTGAAAACGCTTTGAATTTGCTTCCCGACAAACCATGTAAACATTGCAAAAGTATGCCCAAATTGGGTCTAAAGTGTAAAAATTGTGGTAGTGTATTCCATCCTGGATGTGTAAAATACATAAAAAATGTTAAGTTGATTAACGATAATCAAGTAATATGTTGTGCAAATAGTGAAACCGAACCAGTTGCCGCTAGTGAACTTTGCACCAATATTAATACTACGAATATCGTCAACAACGGCGACGTAAGTTCAATCGAAATTAATTATTTAAAATCGTTATTAGCTCACAAAGATCTAATAATTAACAATCAGCAAGATACAATTGAATCGTTAAAAGCTCAAGTAGGATTATTAAATACATTGTTATCTTCTACTTCTCTTAATACAGTAGCCGGCTCTCTTCAACAAACTAGTAACTATATTCAATCATATAGTGACGTCATCAAAAAATCAAAATTCGTTAAACAAGAATGCAATCGAGATTCGTGGAAATAAATCAAACGTAGATAATGCATCCAAAATTATAGTAACAGATAACTCAAAATCCTTGAAAATTGCAAATGAACAAAAATCAAAAATGAACGAAATACTCAATATAAATAGCGATTGATCTTTAAATAACTCACAATCAAACAGTACGGTACTCGATACAGAATTATCACCAAACAATGCTGATTTCGTTACGGTTTCTAATGAAAGAACTAAAAAAAAAACAACTTTAGGAACGAACAATGCCGATAATGAGAATGCAATTGTAAATAACAACAATGTAGAAAACAACTGGCTTACAGTTGTTAGGAAAAAACCAAAAACTCTTAATCGTAAGTACAATCCCAGGAAACATTTGGTTCATGCGAAGATAGTATTTTAAAAGCAGCTGAAAAATATGTTCATTTAGATATCTACCGTTTATCTGTAGTTTGTACGGAAGACATGTTAATTGACTACTTAAAGTCTAAAAACATCAAAACAGTTAAATGTAATAAACTTACGGCGAAACATCCAGAAGAATATTCCTCTTTTAAGGTATCTGTTGCTGAGAGAGAGCTGGATACTGCAAAGGATCCGAAGATTTGGCCTGCAGGTGTAATCATTAATCGTTTTTTAGTGATTCGCTCAAAAATATCGAAACCGGAAACATAATTCAAAAGTCTCCTGTGTTTAACATAAATACAACCAATAAAATCCTAAAATTTAAACTATTTCATCTAAATGTACAGTGCATTCGGAATAAATTAGACTTACTAGAAGTATTCTTAAGTGATAAAGATTATGATTTAATTTGTGTTAGTGAACACTGGTTATCTCAAACTGATCTTACAAACGGCTTAAAAATTGGCGAGTACGAGCTAGTGTCCGCATTCTGTCGAAGTAAAGCAACACATGGGGAAGTACTTATATTAAATAAAAATAATATAATTGTTAAGGAACTAAACGCTGTTAAGTTGATGTCATTAGAATCGCATTGTGAAGTCACTGCACTATTATGTAAAACGTTTGATATAGTTATTCTTACAATTTACCGTTCGCCCCTAGGAAACTTCAAAACTTTTATAAATAATCTGGATAGTATCTTAAGTATATTGACTGATTACGCAAAAATTGTTATAACGGGAGATTTTAATGTCTACTTTAATACCAATGATGTGCACTCAGTACAATTGTGTAACTTACTGACTTCTTTCGGATTTATTCAAACAATCTGGCAAGCAACAAGATTAACCAATTGTTTAGACAATATATTTATTAATTTTAATATTGATAATTTTACATCTGATATTGTTGATTCGCATTTATCTGATCATCTGGGACAATCTATTACAATTAATTGCGTGTCTAAAAACGAAATGTTTCATATATATATATAGCATCTACAGACCAATAACAACAGTAGGACGCAATTCCCTTTTTACTTTATTAACAGAAACAAACTGGTCTGATATAATCAACATTGACGACGACTCTAACGAGAAATTTAATTGTTTTTTCAATCATTTCTACACTGCATTTAACAAAGCTTTTCCTGAGCAGATGGCTAAAACACGACAAAACACCTACTGCATAAAATGGTTTAATCAAAATCTAAGAAGCATACGCAACTACTACCATTTAGTCTGCGAGTTGTACAGAAAATATAAGACAAATCATCTTCAAAAACTCAAGAGGTCTACTCGTTCCTACTATCAAAACGCAATCAGAGATGCTCGCATTTCGGCCAATGATACTGCAATTAATTCTGCGAGTAACCCTATAAAATCAATGTGGAATATTGTAAATCGATATAGAAAATCTAAGCCAAACACAAAACCCAATATATCTGTAAACGATTTTAATACATATTTTGTAGGACAGACTGTCCAAATAACAAATAAAACACATAATCATCATAATAAATTAGATCCCATCGATATCTGTAAATTGAAAACGTCTAATTTTAAAAAATTTAAATTTGAATATACTTCACATATTGAAATCAGAGACGTACTACATTCATTAAACAACAGCAATAGTAAAGATGTGTATGGTGTTACGGTAAATCTTATAAAAAGCAACATAAGCTTATACGTTGAACCACTTGTAAAATTAGTTAACAGCGCTTTTTTAGATGGCGTCTTTCCGGAATTACACAAAATTGCGACAGTAACACCTATTTATAAAAAAGGCGATGTAAATGATGTAAACAATTATCGACCGATATCAATACTTCCAGCATTTTCAAAAGTATTTGAAAAAGTGATGTATGCGCGCATAGCAAAATATTTAGAAAATAACAATCTTCTACATAAACATCAATTTGGTTTCCGATCGGGACAATGTACATCCGACGCAATACTATCGTTTGTCACCAACACACTAGACTGCTTTGAAAATGGTCAATACTGCAAAGCAGCATTTATAGATTTGTCTCGTGCTTTCGATTGTATCTCCCACAAAATTCTTTTAAATAAACTAAAGCTGATATACGGGTTCGATGTAGTCAGTTTATCGTTAATTAAATCATATCTGTCAAACAGAAAACAATCTGTTCGTATAAACAATAAAAATAGCGAAATGCTTAATCTAAGCAAAGGTGTACCACAAGGTAGTATTCTAGGACCGCTTCTGTTCTTAATTTTTATTAACGATTTACCTACATACATACCAGAAGAGTGTACCCTTTTACTATACGCCGACGATACTACCATGTTTACTAAACATAATAATTTAGATACATTAATTGAAAAAGCAGATTACTATTTTGACTATGCCAAAGATTGGTTTCAAACTAACAGTTTAAGCGTAAATACAGCTAAAACCGCAAACTTAGTGCTATCCTTAAAACCTATTAACACAAAGAACACCGACTTTGTAAAATTCTTAGGAGTTTACATAGATTCTAAATTAAATTTTAATAAACACATCGATTTCATTGCCGCTAAATTTAGTGCTAATTTGTTCGTGCTTCGACGACTGTACAATGAGGTGTCGTTTCAGACACTAAAGAACGCATACTTTGGTCTATGTCACAGCCTACTATCTTATTCAATTTTAGCATGGGGACATTCTCCATCCCATAGCCGCTTATTTAAACTGCAAAGACGTGCTATAAGAATCATTAATAACTTAAATTATAGACATGACTGTCGAAAATCATTTACAGCTAATGAAATTCTTACAATGCCTAGTATTTTTGTTTTGGCTTCTGTCTGTCATGCAAGAAAAAACATCAATAGTTACACGCAACAATTTGAAATTCACAACCACGACACAAGAGACAAGGATATGTTACGAATCCCGTACCGCCGTATTAATAAAACGCTGAATAGCCCTGAAATTTATTCACAAAAAACTTCTTTCAAAAAACGAATCAAAGATTGTCTTGTATTTTTTTTGCAAAACATAAATAAACATTATTATTATTATTATTAACTTCTATTAATTTTGCACTCGCCGTTAGTTAACCTCAAATTTATAAATTCAATTGTATTTACCCTATAAAGATACTTCGTTTAATTCTGAAAAAAAAGAAAAGATCCAACAAGATAATCCGTACTGAACACGTCGTTTATTTTACAGAAAATCACTGGTAATTAATTTGTTAGGTTAAACATTTTAATTTCAGGTAGCCATCTTGTCCGTGGAAGACATAGGCCGACCGAAAACTTAGGAAAAAAGGGAGATCCCGATTTTAATGAAATAAATTCAAACTCCGTTTAAATTAATTGATTTTTGTAATAAATTTAAGTTCATTTAAATTCTTTATCTATTTTCTGTTTTATACAAACGTTGACACTGTATTTATTTAATGAACCGTATATAATTGATTGTATTTTTTCCGATTAAAGACTACTACGAGAAAACCACGTACGCATTGTGCGTTACGTATTCTATAGGCACCTCTGTCAATTCAAACAGCGAAAGGCAGAAAGAGGTACAGTTTTAATAATAGTATTTTATTATTTGAGAAAATTATATGCGTTTGTTACTTTTTCTCGGTGATTGCCTCTTTTTTTTATCATAATTTCTTCGATAGTCGGTTCAAACGTACCCTTTGTGTCCCCGAACAAAGGATCTTGGCAATACAAAAAATGGGGCCTACTTTTTTTTTTATTCTAGTTCTCTCACCTAAGCTAACTCACCGCCGTGGTAACGTACCAACAAAACTCACCATAGCAAAAAAATTGGTAACAAATGCATAAAGGACATGAACAAGAGGGCGAGCTCTACTAAAAATTACGTGCAGGTAGGACAAAATGGCAATTGACACTATGTTTTGTTTTGTTAACTTTAACGTTGTTACAGCAAGATAGACTTGGGGTCGTTTTTAACAATTCTAATTAAAGAAAGTAAAAACATGTCTTTCTGCACACCTGTTTAACCTTTGGAGGATCAATTTCTAACCCTTTGTAAATAATTTGGCTAAATCACCTTAGTAGTTACAGCAAAAAAAGGACGTTGATTTGGATCAGCTATACCTAAATAAGAAACATTCTCTTTGACGTGGTATCATCTCTCATATGACGTCAGTGTGATTAATTGTCTGTAGTTTTATAATTTGTGTTATTTCCATAATTTGCATTGTTTTGAATTAAGACATAAACTATATATTAATTATGTTAAGGCCTCAGCGTTATCACTTATTTTAGACCTTCAGCTGTTTTTAATGTAATTAAGACCATTAATTAGTATTTTACTTCTAGTCGAGTTTATTATATAGCCTTCAACTCATTTTGCAATTGAATGTTACTGTCTACGTTGACTTGATCCGATCGGGAATTTTTAATTATTATTCGTATTCAAGGCCAGAGTTTGGCAAATGTAAGCTTACAATTCTTTAAAATTTGAAACTAATATACTTAGTTCAGATCTGGAGAAACTTTTTTGTTATATTGATTTTAACGTTCACGTCTCGCTTTTCAAGAATTACAGTTTGCGTCTGCATGTAATTGTTAACGGTTGATCGATTTTGTTTTGTGTGTTCTATTATTAACTTTTTCTAAATTAAATTTGTAATTTTTTTATTCGCTGAAAAGCAATAGTAGTAGCATACAGTGTTAATGTTTAACCAAATTAGTTTATGTAGCATTTACTGGTTTCTTGTTATCTCTTAGAAGACAAAAGTGGTAGTGTTTTATCGAGTAGAAAATATATTAAGCAACTTGTTATGATCTTTCGTTGATAGCTGTTTGCCTTTCTTCTAACTCTTTGACAGTGGGTTCATATGTACCCTTGGTGTCTCCAAATCGAGAATTCTGCAGGTAAGCTCGGAGTTTTGCCTATTATTTTTCCTCCTGATATAATATAGGGTTCTCAACCATGTCTACTCTCCGACATCTAACCCAGCTGCGGTGACGTTGTTGTTACCAACAAGACCTACTGATATTTTAAATTGGTAACATGTTGCAATAGTTAGAGACCTATTAAGTAAAATTTTCATTTACAAGTAGAACGTTGTGTTTTAATGTATTTATGTACTTAACAAATAAAGAAAGTGTACTATAAATACCAATTGTAATAAATATTTTTGCAACATTATGTTACAACAGTAGATTCCGTTTTTGCCTGTATGAAAATGTCTGCAATAAAAATAATAAAAGCAGTTTAAACGCGTTAGTTGATTTGTTTGATTACACACAAAAAAGTAAACAACAACAATTGTATTTTGAGAAGGCGACATTATACTTGTCAATTTAAATGTAATACTAAAATTTAAAAAGTTGCATTACAACGGTTAGAACCCATTGTAAGAAAATATTTCAGGGTTCTTAAGTTGCTCAATTTATTAACAAAAAATTTTATTTTAGCAGTATAAATAAACATAATATTTAGAAAGAAGGTGTGGCAATGTAGTTCAAAACACCACGACTAGCTCGATGGTTGTCGAGTAAACGTGGATGACTAAAAATAAATTAAGTTCAGGAGAGACAGAAACAAAGAACAGATAACACTTAAAGAATATAATAACAGTAACTCAAATCACTAACCTCAAACGCATCGGAGTAACATTAAAATCATAAAATGCAAAATATAGACTAGCTACGTTGCTAGTCTATAACGTCAAATAACGTTGCCAAACTTCGCACCAAATATGCAATAAATTTGTATGTAAATAAAATTACACAAGTATGACTACCAACTATTCTGCGGTGAACGTACGTTTGCACTTTAGTGCACCTTATTTAAATAAAATCTAGTTCGTCGGATGTAAGTTCACCGCCATATCTATATATATAACGTCCTAATAAACGAGAAAGCTGAAAATGAATAAACGTATACAAAAACCATAGGTGTCCCATAAGACTAAAATTTAAAAGTATTAAAATTCTGGTCAGCGGAGAGCTACATCGGTATTTAACGACTACATACGAGAACGTATACGCTATACTAAGCAATGTGTATAAACTAGATTGATTAGTTACAGAAGTAAATTAACAAGCATGTAATACGATACTGATATTTCAGAAACAGGTGTGTTTTCTTTCGTTCGTTCCGATTACATAAAGCGAGGTGGACTCTACAGGTTACATATCCCGCATACAGCTGGGTACAAAGACAGCACGGCAATCTTACGAAACTCGCTGATATAAAGTAAAAAAATAACGCAACGACACCATCTTTGAGAATTGTTTTCCTACCTAGAACGTTGCGTAATTAACCCAAACGCCGAATTTAACCTATACCTGGAATACTTTTTTTCTAGCACATTCGCAAAAAGCGTAATATTAATCGCTACCGAGGAAAATTCAGCAGAAACAAAAACTACTTACATGTCGTAAAATAATACTCAGGTACAAAAATGTTTAGAGCTGTTTTGAATAGGCACAGCGTGAGTAAAATAGCCGTTAGTTGCTGTATCGCGTTTATCCCCACCCGTAAAGTGAATTGACAATCAGTAGCGTTGTATAAACAATGAATCGTTTTATCAATTTTAATTTAGAAAAAATACGTTTGAAAAATACAAAATAACAAATGTAACAGATTCATAGGTTGTCGTAGGATAATCGATCGTTACCAATCATGCATTAGTGTAATTTTGCTAACCGCACCACACTTGAATAATCGATCCATTTTTAAAAACTTTTCTACGCCTGAGGCGGATGAGTGAATTAATTCTCGACTCTCCTCATCGCATTCACGAGATTTATGCTACGTTATAGTCAATCTCCTCAACCGTTGCTAAAATAACGTTTGCACACCAACATGGTATTTGTTGGAAGAACTTTAAGACATTGTTACGATTCAAGCTTTTGCATAAATAGATTTCTTTTATTTATTGACTGTAAAAGCAAAATGTTGTAAATAAATAATATTTTTTCAACTGACTCAGCTTATTCCTATTGACTTTTGCTTGAAATCAATGTATTAAAAAAATTAAAACAGTAAATTATTTGAAGTTCACTAAAATTGCATGTATATTTAAGACAAGTAAATTATACTTGCAATTTTTCTAAATAAAGGTAAACAGCTAAAAGTTAAATAATAGTTACACTTATAACTAGCAGAATAAACACTGACAAATTGACATAAAATAAATACAAAGTTTTGACAATTTTAGGTATTACTACAGGTTGTACCAACACAAATTTTTAAATTTAGATTATTTACTTTCCGCCTTATTTGTTCTGATAAAAAGTTTAATTTGACAAGTTAATAATTAAACATATTATAGTCGTAGAAAAAGTATAAAGTATAATTCGGAAGGTATGTGCATTGCCAACTCGTTGGCAATGACAAGCATTCCTTACTCATTATACGATATACTATTGACGTACTGTTTATAGTTAGAAAAATTGTTACGCTGGTTTTCTGGTAACAACAAAAAAAAGCAACGGCTAACACAGTTTCCCCGGAGAGGGAATCGCAGGCTTTGTGATGCTAAATTATAGATAAAAGCTAAAAAGGCGCCAAGACGATGAAGGGTTAAATTAGGGAGAGATCGTCTAACTCTACCCGTAGCTGGAAAAGAACAAATAACACGACAGAAGTAATAACACAGAATATATATTTATTGTATCACAGTAGTTGAAGACGAAGGCAGTATATAAGTATAGTTACATAAACAATGCAAACAATATTACATGGGTTATCACAGGTTCAATCTAAGTAACGCCCTTTGTCGGGACAACAACTCGCATATCTACGTGCTCTAATCAATTTAACTTTTAAATTTAACGAAGGAATGACTTTACTTTATTAGGTTTAACTTTGAGAATGCAAAAATCAAAGTATCGAGAATCAAAGCGCACCCGATAAGTATGTGACACAAAAAAAGTTTAATATTAATTGTGATTACAATTTAGTATGTACGTGTGGCCATTCTCATAATCGACATGACCAACAAAGTAAAATAGAAAATGCAATACTTACACTTGTGAATATCCAGTAGTATTTAGCTAATCCCATACCAGTCTGACCTAAAATGTAATATGCAATTTGACACAAAGGTACATACTGTGTGAGCACAAACAATTTGATTTAATGCATAGCATGGTTGACGTAAAAGAATGCGCCGAGCTTCTCTCTAACTAACTTCGCAGTTAATCAGTATTTCTTTCCATAAAATGGTGTACATCCCCTTAACCTCTAGCGACCTGACGTCATGGAAACTTTTCGACAAAACAGGTGTTCCAGGTGTTACGAACGTCAACGATAACTTGATGATAACGTTACAGGTGGAGAGATCGGACCCGCCCAAAATAAACTTTCACTCAATATCACTTAAAAATTCGCCCACATATTCACATAGAACCAACTTAAAAATAAAAGCTTTCTGTTGGGCCGAAAAGATCGTTACAAACGTTAGCAGAAAATAAATTCGTTTTGACAACTGGCTACGAAGAAAAAGGTAGGGATGGATGTTGATGAACAAACTTTATACTTGAAAAATTTTTATACTTGAAGATTGATCTACCAACTTTTTAACATAACAAATTATATTTATTTTTGTGTATTGAGGAACTTTTTAAAGAAAAACAATTTTAAGCTCGGTATCACAGTACTGAAATACATTTTTATGTTAATATACGTTTGTTTTAAAATGCGTCGGTTTATGTAAACGTTTTAATTAAGAGTTACATTCGCTTTAAATATTGCATTATTACAATTGAAATTATATCAGTATAGTTTAATACTTAAATTAATGTATCGAATGTATTTAAACAATAGAACAAAAAATGTTAACACTATTTATTTTTTTATATGTGCATAAAACTTTATGAATTAAGTACAATTAGTTGTGTGTTAAAAATATAATTGAATTTAATTTATTTTACATAAGCTTTTTGTATACTATACATACATTAAGTTATTTAAAAGATAATATAGTTCAGAATGTAATTTTACTCAACGTAGAACATATCATGTAAAATATCTCAATTGTAGTAGATATTGCTTATTTATCTTCACAACTAACTATAAAAGGTTTCTACAGAATACTAATTTACATTTTGCTTTGCATGATCGAGAAACAAACATTGCGCGTTTTAAGTACTGTTTCATTACCCAGTTACACTAAAAGTAAATGCATTAAACTTTAATTGTGTACATTATAATTCATTACTTAAATAACACAAGATGTAATTATTACAAAAGGTTTTTTTTGTAATTAACTAGCTTCAGAGTATAACTATTAATAAAAGACATGTGGCAGGCTTTTAGGATTGACAAAACTTGTTTAAAATAATTATATTTAAACACGTTTCCTTAGTTTTATATAAAGTAAATAGAAACATTTGCCAAATCAAATAAAGCACGCGTTTTCTGCTAACGTTAAAAGTTTCAAACAAAAAAGTAAATACAAACTTACAAAAAATACAGAACACAATACGCCAGTCAAATAAATACAAAGTAGAACATCTGTAAGCAAATACGTACAAAAACAATAGCAGAAGAGTATTCACTTACTAGTACTAAAAATGCGTAATTAATAAATCTAAAGTTTTGTAAATTAAACCAAGCTCTTTTTTTTAATTAACTTTAATCTAATTGTAAACGACGCTCATTATTGATTTTTTTAACAATTTAGATATTGTTTTTACTGTACTTAAATTAATGGACTATCTTCAATTCCTGCTGTGTAAGAGGATCAGTTTACGCGTGAAGTTTTTTCGGTAATTTTGTTTTAGCAACTTCAATATGTTATAGATAGTTAAACTCAAACTTTAACAGTAACAGTAACAATTGAAAAAAAAATTTAATGTATTTTGACTAAAATAACAATGTTGTAGTAAATTTACGCTTTTGCATGGCCATTTACTAAACGGTTCATAAAGTTTATTCTATGCATTAATTGACAAGCAACAGCTATTGATATTTTGTTATATATTTTATATTTATGTTTATATTGTATATAGTACAATCAAATTAAAGTTAAAATAACCTCAGTAACGCAAAAACTGTAGAACGGCAAATAAATAATAACATTGAAAAGATTATGTTTACGTAAAATACAATTTTAATAAACCAAAAAGTTATATTTAACTCTAAACAATAATATAACTTGAAATATATAGAAGTAAAACAACATCGTACCTGTTCGGATTTTTGTTAAAATGTTTGTTTTATGTCAAAACATATTTTTTTGTTTATGGTTAAATAGCGTATTTATATAAAATATAAACAAACATGGCATTGTCGTACAGTAAATTTGTTTTGATATTTTTATTACGTAGAGTTGACAGTTAAAATGTCTTAATTTATTTGTCATTTTAAAATACTACATATTCGTTTATGTTATTAAATATCTATCTAAAGTTACAAATTCTATTTAGTATATCACTGTGTTGCTATTAACAACAGAAACCATACCATCGTCGATAATCCTATAACATGATTTACTTTAGAATCAAAGTTATAAACTTATAGAAATTAAAACAATAAAGTTTACAATATTTAAAAAAAAACACGTAATAAACATTGAAATATTTGTTTATATTAAATATACATATTTATTTGTTATAAAATTGTTTGATTGATTTTTTTATTCATAAAATTACTATATTTGCTTTATTATATATGATTTTAAAAATTATAATTTGTTTAAAACTTTTTACATTAAATTGTAAAGCTTTTGCATTTAAAAATTTGATTGCAAACAATTCAATAAAATTGCAATACTCATACGAACTACTACTGAAGCAATTTCAAGCTTCAATAATTGCAAGTTGTCGGAAGTGATCAATACAAAACTTTCCTAAGCAATTATTTCCTTCAAACTATATAAAATAAACACAGAAAATGCATTGTGTAACATTTTATAGTATTTCTATAAATTTAAGCAATACGATGCAGCAAATTCAGTTTTAGAGCTGTATTTTTAAGATGACTGATTTACAATGAATTAAAAGTAATGGAATATGCATACGTATGTAGTTTCACGACCGTTGTTTTTGGTTAAAATATTTTCTTCTGTTCTGTTTTATTAAAAACTACGAATATAACAACTAGCATAACTGTCAACCAGGTTTTAAAAATAATTTAAAGTTTCTGATATAATTAGTATATTTTGTTACTAGTATAATAATGTACATATTATTATACTTTGCAGATAATGTTGTATACATACTGACCAGTAGAGTAATTTAAATATTTTGATCCGTTTGATGAAAATAGTATATTATACAATGATTACAAAATAGTGTTATTTTGCACTGGTATAAAAGTACAAAATATGAAGGTAATATTAGCATTTCGGGCGAGTTACATACTATACTATTTATACAACAACTCACTGTCCACATTTAAAATATAATATAAACAATTATAGATACAAAAAAACATAAAAATGTATTTTTTAATTATTACTATTAGTAATTAAATAAATACTAAAACAAAATGCCTGGAGCCTGAATTTTAAAGCTATCACAAAGCTGTGTTTAGAAAGGATTGACAAACGTTTAAATTTGGCGTTCATCAAATAATTTTGGAAAGTTTATACTAAGTATTAACACTCCATGAAACAATCCGTAAATTTTTTTAGTAATATTTAAATTTGTGATAAAGTGAATAAAATATAAATTTATTTATCACTTAATTTGCAAGACAGAGCAGAAGTAATTTTACAACATCCGTTCAAAATGTTGTCCATCTAAATTTAAACAGAAGGTCACTGTTTTTTTAATATTGTTCAAAACAGTATGTAATATTTTGAGTGTAATACTGTAAACAGCTTCTATACTCGCATTTTGCATTCCTTCTAAAGTATGTAGATGTTGTGAATGTACTTTATTTAAACAAAAAACAACAAAGAAGTCCAGGGGGGTTAAATCGGCCGATTCTCAAACGAAAGTAACCCTCAATAATAAAGGTGTTGTGTTGAACGGTAAAAACATTTCCAATTACCTAAAAAGGTATATTATACTCTTGTTAAGTAAATTATTTTTAAATTATATCAAGCAAAATCTGCGCAGTAAAACGTTTTCAAATGCCTATTTAAATACAACGTCTTTACTGTAAGAGAATAGTTAAAAGTATATACCCACAAAACCATAAGTTCCATGTAGGTTCGATAAGCATTCCCAAATATTCATTTCTAAAGCATTCCAATAGTAGTTTGTGTATGGACTTCTAATAACACACTTAATTTAAAACGTATTCTATAAGAATGCCTATATAAGAAGAATAAAGTACTCTAAAAGATTCTTTTAAAAACATTTCTATAGGAATACTATATTTAATTTAAGAAAGAAGTGCTTATAGCAGCCTTAAAATGGCAGTTGATTGGAATCACTAAAGTATTAGAAATGTAGCATTCTAATGGCGTTCTCATATTGATTCTATAATAATGCATATAGAAGGAGAATAAAGTACCCTAAAAGATTCCTTTAAAATCACTCCTATAGGCCTTCTATATTGATATAAAAAATAGCAGCCTTGACAATGTATTAAAATTCAAGTATTACGATTAACATGATAACATTCTTTTAGTGTTTTAGTACCTCTAAAATCGGTTTAATCGTTCTTTATTTGAGATAAAGAAATATAATTTTTAATATCAGAAAAAACCGTTTGTACAAGTTGCTAAATTGTAATACCTAAACAAAAATAACTTCCTGTAGAGATTAAACGCCCACATCTAAATTTTGTTGATAAAGATATGTATGCAATAAAAAACCTATGCATTCGCGTTTGAGACTGTAAATGTAAATAAGATACTTTGATTTCTGAGAATTGTGACGAGATATGTACCGACTACCGAGTTTGATTCACCAGAAACGCTTATAAGTAAGTACTTATACGGTTACGGGTATATGCAGTTTTACGTTTACGAAAGGAAGACGACTTCGGGCTTAGTCTATATTTGTAAATGTGTTCTTTTTTGTGCTGAATTAAAGAAGAAAAAGCTATTAGAAGTTCTGCTGATTTAAGTAAAAGTAAGTACAAAAAGAAACAATTGACAACATATCTATTTTTGTACGATCAGCTTATCCACGTTTTAGCGCTTTATTGTTATTGTTTATTTTTTACTTGGCATCCAGTTATTTTTTTAGAACAGGGGTGGCCAACCTGCGGACTTAAACTTAAAAAGCATTGTAATAAAAAAAAATTTTTATTCATAAAAAGAAACATGTTTTTGATATGAATCTAGTGAAAATGCATGCGACTGATAATGGATAATAAAAAATAATTAATCGCATAATTTTGTTGTAGAGTTAACCCAAAGTTGATTCAAAGGAGTTCCTATAGATGTTATTAACCCTTATGTGCACAATCAGGTACCCGTGTACCTTTCGCGACTTTAACTTCGTTTTTTTTATAGTTTTTGTTTAACTATATGCTTGAGACTCATATTTATCCTAAACCACTATATTTTAAGTCGTTTGTATACCAAAACAACTTCAGAAATGTATAAACAATTTATATTTACACTAAAATGGAAGTTTATACCTTAAACGCACATACAGGTACCGGTGTACCTACATATAGTTTGCATACCTTGAGATGTTTTCTAATGAAAACAATGTGGCTAAGTAACCAGCATGGTGTGAAAATTTATTTTTATAAACATTTATATACATTCTATGCATTTTGTTATATTTTTTGAATGCTCGTTGCAAACAGGTCGATTGCAGGTTTTACATGACTTCCTGCTTTTTCTTTGAAATGAAGCGGTTGAGCGGCAGATGAAACAGCTCCCAACATGCTTAGCTCTTCCAGAAGCGTCCTAGGTTGTTCTGATTGTGAAGGTATAATTGGGTGTCCTAAGATGGTTTCAATCCCCCGACCTTGTTGAAAAGTGCCTCAAAACCTCGGAGCTTTTGAACGCTGTTCAATTGTAGGCAGAGATAGTTCTTTACCTAAACCACCAAGAAAAGTCCGCCTACTGTGTGTTGACCTGGTAGTTGCAGGGTTGTTTTCTGAGTATATAATGTAGGCAGCGAGCTGCTACATCTATCATGTTGAAAACATGGCGTGTGGCCAACGAAGGGTCTTCCTTTTCGTGGAATAGTGCGTAACCATCTTGTCCATGTTATCTACGCCGCTTTTAGTCGCATTGTAATACATAACTATTTCTGGCTTTTGTTTCGGTCCAGTGATGATGGTATTGTTGTGCATAGTTGACAGCAATGTCACTATCCGTTCCTTCTTTGGCACATAGGAACAAATGCTAACTTTTCCATCCTCGCTGAAGCCAAATGTCGAAGAGTGCTGCTCCTTCTCCTTACTTTTCTTCATCTCTTTTGGGATGCAAGACTTATTTTTAGCTTCAGTGTTCCTACCATGGAAAGGTTCCAAGAGAGTAACAAGTGAGCCAAAGGTAACGCTGTAAAAGTTGTCCATTGTTACGTTCCTTCCTGATCCCTTGAATTGGTAGCACAAATCCCTGACAACTCGTTGTCCTTGGTCCTTTCAGGCCATTAGGTCCTTTCCGGTATAAATTTGGCCAGTGATTGGATAAGAGGTTTGTGCATCATAAACTCACCAAACCTTGATGCCGTACTTTGCAGGTTTGGACGGAATATATTGCGTAAACCTAGTCCTACCTCTAAAAGGAACAACTGCTCATCTACAGTAACACAATCTGTGGGAATATATTTTGATGATAAATTCGCATTCAACATCAACCAGATATCCGCATTAGCTGCCGCCTTATCTGATTTCACCTCTCACTTCTTGTGTTTTCGTTGTCAAATCGGATAAACCGGCATATCTCACGAAACCTGTTCATTCCCATTGCTGCTCTATAAAGTGGATATGAGTCAGGCTTCCACAAAACTCTGACATGTTCAGTATTAGAATGATGAACACCCATTGTTATCAGTATCCCAATGTAGGCGTAAAGTTCACTTTCGTTCAAATGTTTCCACTCCTTGCTACGTTTTCCTACGTTATCTGTATTCCATTTTTGTAGGCACGATCGGCTTTCCTATTGGTTTCTCTTACAATTATGTCGACAATAAGTTCCGAAAATACATTTGAATGTATCCGCAACTGACAAGTGTTTCGTTGACGGCACGGGTCCAGGCCTATGGCGGATAATGTTGCGTTTTTGAACTCGAGTAGCTGTCGGCGGGGTCTTCTTCCATTTCGTACCATCTTTAGCTACCACAAAGGATTCCGGCGCAGCATCGTCGTTGTCTTGTTCCTCCTCCTCCCCCTCACACGGACTCTCCTCCAGTTCTATCTGATTACCTTTGTCGGCAGAAACATCTTCCACGTCCGATAAATCTAAGCCATCGTCCACTGTAGGCTGTGGTGATATGCATTCGTCCTCAGAATCTTGATTGCCATATTCTCCATCGCTAGAACAGGAATCGTCGGCTATTAGGGCTGCCAAGTAAGTTTGTTGCTTCTCATAACTAAGCCTAGTAAACAAAAAAGTCTTAGTCTACATTTATTGCATTTATAAAATATAGCAAACATACCTTTTAATGAGAAGGTGTTCCAATGGCTACGTCATGGCAAAGCGAGATTAAAAAATGAAATAATTAGGATGATGCAGCAAACTACAAATTCGCAAACCATTGATTAAAAATTATTATAGTTTAGACAAAGATACTGTACAAATTTTTTAATAAAAAATGACTTAAAACTAATCATTTCATGCTTTTTGTGTTTCTTATGGTATGCTATTAAAACCCTGTAAAAGCATGCAAATCAATTAGGTACCTTTTAGTCGTTAACTTTGTCATGCTATTCTACAACATAGGAAAGTACTACATTGGCACTATTTTAAAGCATTCTAATGGAACGTAAAAACTTCTACCTTTGGCCTGCTTTTGTACAACGTCTAATAGGACTTTATAAGCACTAACTGTACAGCATTCTACTGGAGTGTCAAAACCTATCTCTAAACATAAACCATTCTACTGCTACAGGAAGGCTTTCAGTAATATCAATACTGCCTCTATGCTTCTAAAAGCATTATTATGGAACCTATTTGGTTTTGTGGGTAATGGTAATGTTTAGGATGTAGGTGACAAGTGTCCTACTATTAATTCTACACTAACTAAATTACATTTTTAGTTTCACTCATTGTTCTTGATAGGTAAAATACACGCTTTAGACACCGCACGAGACACTACTTTGCTTTTGATTTTTACGTGCGCAACTCGTACAATGTTGTCTTGACCTGGACACATCTTTAGTATTCTAGTATTCTACCGAGACTTCATTTGCAGAGAGGTAAGTGGTCCTAGTTGATTACAGCTAAACTACCAATTTTAACTTGATTTGAAAAATTCTGCTTTTATTTTATCCTGCCTTGTAGTTCTGATATATACTCTGCTTGTCATCTTTGCCAGAAATGGTGAGTTATTTGTGGCAAGCGTTGGTACATCTGCAATCCATTTTCTTGTACACCAATCAAACTTGGTTCCGGTAAGAAAACTAAACTTTTCTTTATTAAAAAGTAAGCTGGAGTAGGAGGTTCATCATCATCAGGATTTGAGGTTAAAGGGCATAAAGGGAGATAATTTAAGATAGACATCAAATAGTGGCAAATTGTTCATAAGTTAAATATGCATTGTGACTTACTCGTTTCAAGCGCTTAATTCCTGTCTCCCAAATACCACCAAAATGTGATGACTTAGCTAAAATGAAATGACAGGCAATGTTTTAATTTGCCATTAAATCTCTTATTTTATTTGATTCAGAATTCAACAAACTTGAAAAATGCTGCAACTTCTTATTGGTACCAATAAAGGTTGTGCTAGTATCAGTATAAGTATTTACAGCCTTACTACGTCTACTAATAAATCTATGCAAAAAATTATTTAAAACAGCATATATACAGTAATATATAGTAATTCAAAACCATAGTGGATTTGGTTATTCACGAAAACAAACAAAAATATAAAATAGTAAGCTATAACTTTTAGGGTGCATTATAATAAATTATAAAACCAAATATGTCTAACTTCTTTTACAGAATCCTTTAAAAACACATATGTGTTAGAAAAACTTACAATCCCTTCTTACATTTTTAATAAAAAAGAAATCTTTAATAAATGTTAAGGGATTACTATACTGATAACTGTAATATATAATTTTTTCAATCTTAAAAAAGAGTATAACTTTGTTTAAATAAATTTAATTTAAAAAAGTATATCAATTTTCTTCACATATATGTATTTACGCAACAAAAGTACACTATCTACGTAACACTACAAAAAATTATATTTTTTTGTCCAAGACTAAGAAAATTTTTTGTATGTACTTCACATCACGTATAACACAAAATTGTTGATTAAATGCACGACTTTTTTATACTTCATATTATAGACCGATTGGTGCAGGTATCAGCTCTATTGCGTTTCTGTATAGATACACCTGACTCACCACGATGCCTGTTATTACTTGTATTTTATGCACTTGTTTTTACATAAAACGTAAAAATTGCTAATAATTTATTTATTGTTATTTATTTGAACTTTCAAATTAATAAAAATGTTTCACAATTTTTTGATCTTATATTAAACTTTGCGCAGACCCCCTGACGTTGTTCAAGGACCATCAAATCAATTTTAATTTTCCATGGATCTCTTAAATAATGCTGGAGACTCTTGAGGATCCGTAAGCACCACTTTGAAAACCACTGGTCTATTTGGTCTCTAGTGGTTGATGATCGGTTCCTTTTGATTAGACTTTTGATGTTGACACATTTCACAATTTTTTATGTGTCTTTCTATATCACGACTCATTTTTACCATATTAAACATTGTCTCGGCATTGCTTTACATTTGAAAACTTCAAAATGCCTTTCATGAATTATTTTTAACATTTTCTTGAGATTTTTAAGATTATAGTAATATATTAATTCACTGTTTAGATTTTTACGTGGTCAACCTTTTTTTTAGGTAAATTCTAATTTCAGATAGAATTTTGTCTTTAGATGTTTCTGTTGTAAAGTTTTCTGTATTCTTACATAAATTGGGTATAAACATGAATAAAAAACTGGAACATAGCTAATATCCGCAACAATTCCATTTTATTTTTAGGATTTTGTATTTCTTGTGCAGCTTTTATGTTTTTATCGTTAGGTTTTCTGTCTTGTTTGGATATAAATTGATCCAAAAATTTTACTTCTAATAGTTTCCATCAAAGTTTAGCAAAATTAAATGTAATGTTATTTTGAATGGCTCTTGTTTTATGTGAACAAATAAATGTTTACACCGTTTATGCCGCCAAAAGTTTGAAATATTTTTTTCTGAAGTATTTCAAGTGCAATCGATAATCCAAAAAGCATTTGCAAGAATTTGTAATATCCATAAAGGGTTCTGAAAGTACGTACATCTGAACTCGTTTGTCTAACGTTGGTTGCCAAAACCCTTCCTTCATGTCTATCAGTCAATTGTGAGATAATTGTTTCCGATGTTAGAATTAAAAAATGTTCTCTACAATATTGATTTAGTGATCTAAGACCTAAACATATGCTTAATGATACGTCGCATTTTTTGACTAATAATAGGCTATGCACTCATTCAGTGGGATAATTAACTTTTTCAATAATTCCACTTTTTCCTAAATAATCCAAACAATTTTTTAAGATTGTATGCAGTGTGTAAGGAATTCTTTTGTTACACTGTACGCTTGGCACATGATCTCCTTTTAGTTTAATATTTATTAGACCTGGTATTTGATCTATTTCTTTAAATACACTTTTATATTCATTTAACAGTTTGTCTTTCGTTAACATGCTTTCCATTTACCACTGAATGTATTTATTTGATTATATTAAATTTGATGCAATCATTTTCACTTAGTGATGGTTGACAATCACAATCATAAAATTAATTTTTTGTTCAGAATCATTGCATTTACATGAAATGTTCATTTGTGCAATCGGTTTTATTTTAAAGTTACCAATACAAACTAATACTGACTGTGTCTGTTTACATTTGACATTATTTTCACTTAATTTATTATAAATACATCGCTGCAGGATACTTACTCCCGTCAAAATTTTTACTTTAATTTCCATTTTTGTGTCTACTAGAATGTTTTTATGTCAACCTTTTCTACGACCTCGATTTAATTCAATTTCATTTATTTGGAGGTCTCCGAAAAACCCTACAAAATCTTCTTGCATTTCTTTACGCTTTACCCTACATTCACAAGGTTACAGATCAAATAGGGAAACTCCTTCGTAAGAATGGTATTAAACCCATATTCAACTCGACAAGCCAAATCTCTCAGATTCTTCCTTTTCCCAAAGACAAATTTCCTACACTTTCATCTCAAGGTGTATACCAAATTCCCTGTTCTTGTGGTTTAGTCTACATTGGTGAAACCGGTCGTTCCGTCATTACTCGCATTTGAGAACATGATCGTAGTATAAGAAAAAGGTATGCTTCCAAGTCTGCGGTCGCTGAACATCATTTTACTACAGGTCACAAGATAGATTTTGATAATGTTTTGTTGATTGCCAAATCTCCATTCTTTTTCAACAGGAAATTCCGAGAAAGCATAGAAATCATCGAACACCCCAATAACTTCAATCGCGATCATGGTTTCGAACTATCCCCTCTTTGGTTCCCGGTTATTAGTCATTTATCAAAAACACGCCCCCTAACAACCGTAACCCAATCAGGGTCGAGTTTAATCATCCGTGACGATCCTTTTCCTTTAAATACGGAGACTATTTCTTCTTAAGTCACTTCTACAGAGTTTAGAATCTGGCTTGGTTCACAAGTTGATTACCTAACTCGGTAGTGGTTCTTTGTTAGATTTTCGTTTGCTTTTTCAGGTTATCGTTTTCTTTCTTACCTTTTCATAGTTTAGGTTATAGCTTGTTTTACAAGTGGATAACCTAACTTTTGAGAAGTTCTTAGTTATATTTCGATTGCTTGTTTAAGTTTTGCGATTTATCTCACGCCCTGATGAAGCCCCTTACGAAAGTGGGCGAAACATTGGCAGCTTCGGTTGCAACTATGACACGGTGCAAACCCGGAAGACAGTCTAATGACTTCCTTGCTTTTTTGATTCGTTTATACAAGACACTGTATTGACCCTGAGTTAGGTTGACTCCGTTGAACTTGAATTCTGCCATAGTTATATTTTTCTTTTTTTCCCATTTTTGTCAAATTCAGAAATAATGTCTTTTAATTTCGTTTGTTTATCTTCAGATAATTCATTAAACACTTTAATGCTATGGTCACCAATTGTCTTCAAGTTTGTGCAATAATTTTACGGATTTTATATAAAACAATCTTTGTTTACATGTTTTCCAGGTAGATCCCTCGTCTTTCCAAATATGACGGCGTTTTAACTTCCAAGTCGATTTTTTTTTCGATTACTACTATGCACTTATTTTTTTTGCTTAAATTTTATTTTGTTTGTATTGTATTTGTATTCCAGGCTTGACACCACGGTACATCTTTTACTTTTATTTGTTTTATTTACTTTATTTTAATACCGTTTTAGATTTGATTGCATCGTAATGTTAAACACTATGCTATTTACTCATCTTTACATAAGAAAATCTACATTGTAAACTCTAAATTAATTAGCTAATGCATCGTTTATAATAAAAAAATGTAATTTTTAAAAAACGTATCATTATTTAAAAATACACATTATTACTAAAGTTGAAGTAAACATTTTATATTACATTTTTATTACAAAAATTAAAAATTATAAAAATTATAGTACAGTTTGTGTACTATAATAACATTTAAATTACATAGTACATGAAAGCAACAAAATAGTACAACTGCTATATTTTTAGTTCAGATGGCGTTAAAATCAACCACAAAATTCGATTACATGGTGCCCGTTTTTTGACCTCAAGCATGGGTATATCGGTTATTATAAGAGATACAATATCGGTTAAATTAGACAAAATAATTTGAAAGAAAATCTGATCTGTCATTTTTTGTTTTTAATTATGACAAAAAAATTTTTTGGGTTTTAGCGAAACTTTTTCTCATATATTGGATTTTTCCATTTTTTAATAAGTTTTTTTCTTATTACGTTGATAATCATACGATATGTTGAAGTCTTTCATTTTGAGCAAAATTAAAAAAAAACAATCTTGTGCAGAGTGCTTTGGAAACACTTTTGTTTAACAAAATCTTTGACTTTTGATCAAATTTAAAACTTAAACGCTCACATTTCTGCACAATTGACGATTACGTTTTAAATTAAGAGAAACAGGATAACCCAGAAATTTATTCTTAGTTGCAATGAAAATTTTAGAAACAACTGCAAAATTGAGTAGAAAAAAAATTTAATAGACAAATCATAAGAAGTGCTTGAAGTGCCTTCTATTTCTAAACATAATACCACACGCTTTTCAAGTTCCGTATTGCTCGTGAAATGTCCTCTCTTCTAATTTTATTTCTTAGAGTGGTATTGATGTTTCTTCGCAAGGAATGGGACGTTTTGGCACCGCCGTTTTGGCACCGCCGTTTTGGCGCTAAGACTTTTTGGCGCGGGGATGTTTTGGCACATGGATGTTTTGGCGCCAGGACGTTTTGGCGCTAGGATATTTTGGCGCCACTACGCAAATTGTTTTGGCCTTTGGATGTTTTCGCGTTAACTTTGTTACGTTTATCGGATGTTAATTATGTATTAAATTTTAATTTTATAAACAAAGATACAAAATGTTTAATTTATGTGTTTATCAGAAAGAAATTTGTGTGTAAAACTTACCATAATTTGCGAATACTTTTTATTTCAATCTCAATTGGCGATAATTTGCAAGATCGGCTTGACACAAATTGGTTTCGTTATTGTATCCTTACCACATAAAATGATCAATATAAATGTTTTGCGAGTAACTGCCCATCACGGCAAAAATCAAGAAATTTATTTGTTCCTATTAAATTTTCATTAAGATTCTAATACTTAGATTTTTTTTATTTCACTAGTGATTCGAATACAGAACTTGTTTCGCGTTAGCGATACATATGTTTCACCTTTTTTGATGTTACATTGCAGCATGGAAACTGCAATGAAGTGGAATTAAGAACCTCACATTTGATGTTGTAAAGATTTAAATTCGAAATGGGTATTTTTTTAAAAATACACAATATATTTATTAATACAAATTTTCTTAATCTATATATTGTAACACAATAATCATAACGCACTTATTTTGAACATTAATTTACATGTTACGGTTCCATTTCATAATTATACGAAATACCGCGTAAGTATTCTACAATTTGGGTATTATTGTATTCTTCAACGAGTCTTTTTATACGTCTGTCAGCATCCCGGTACTTCTTCAATTTTTTTGGTGGACTCCTTCCTGCTAGCATTTGCTCGTAAAAAACATCACGCCCTTTTTGCACTTTTTTGAGAGCAGTTATGAATGCCCACAAGTTAGGGTGGTTCATCCCAAGTTCTTCTTGTAATCTTCGATGAGCCGCCTCAGCATGGTTATTAGTTCTGTCAACATTATTTAATACACGGTCATAAACAGACCATATTTCAATAGGAAAAATTGCACGTCGTCTTCCATGTCCCCTTCGATTGGGACGACCTACATAATTATCCTCAAACCATTCCAAAACGGGTTGTAGCTCTGGTGGTAGCAATTCTTCTAAGGAATTGATTGCCTCATCCATATCGGCGGGTGGAACAAATGCCAGCGAAGTAATCATTTTTGCTAAAACTGCAAATTCTGCATCGTTATTATAACGACCAAGGAGACCTTGTTCGCCAACATGCTTCTTCATATTTTTGGTTAAATGAAAGAAACATCCTTGTATAGTTACGGTTTCAAATGCATTACGAAATGCTGTAATAGCGGCCAATTCAAAATCGCAACTTATACGTGCAGGATTTAGTTGTACCTCCGGTTGTATATTACGTAACATGTTAATCATTTCAGTATATGTTGCTTGTTGCTTGTTAGGCAATAGAATGTATAAAAGAGGATGTACACTTTCAAAACGTTTTGCTAGAAATACATACACTTGATAAAATAATGGAGGTGTACATTTAAAAGTTCCGTCAACAAACCAGTGGTCGCATTCACTAAGTATCTGAAATAAATACGTGACGATTTAGATTATAATTAAAAATACATATTATATTTTCTTAATAAGAATCGTTTACCTGCAGAGAACGTGCTCTTCCAAAAATCAAAATTCGATTTGGTAATGGTCCGTTGTCAGCTAACAAAAAATTTTCGTGTACATTTCTTTCATATTCGTACAATTTATATTCGTCCGGGATAACTAGATCTATCACATTTTCAGGAGTTGGAGGAGCAGCATTTATTTGATTTCGCCTTCTTCGTATTATTTTTCTCATTGCATCGTGGTTAGGTAAAATGCTTTGAGCAGCTCGGGAAATGTTGTTGAGGGATACGTTTATTACCTGGCTTGTTGATTCCATGGTTTCTGTAGCTCTTTTTTTAGCATTTGTGATTGTTTTTTCGACTTCAATTTTGGCTGCAGAGCTGTCATGATTATGTTCGTTGATTGATTTTATAATAATGTTGTTTTCTACATGAATACGAGCTGGACAAGAGTTCTTTTTTTCACATCTCCAAAATTGTTTTGTATTACAGCGACTAAACTTATCGAACACATAAATGTAACCATCACAAAAAAATTTATTTTTTCCGCGATTACTTAGAATATCGTTCATTTTTAGTTTTATTTGTGAATCAATGTTAATTTTAAAACAAACTGACTATTTTTCACTTTGTACTTTACGAGGAAACTTCTGCTAAAAATGTTTAACAGTGGGGATATTTTAAAACTATTGCCTTAGCAATGGTAAATAAAGAAAAAGTTTATTAAATTGTTTTCAAACAGGTTCGCTCGTCATTGTAATTTTTACCTGACACAGGAAAGCTTAGAAGTTCTTAGAACTATAGACACAATTACTTAGAGGATCAGCGTCATTTCGTTTTTTTAAGCAAATAGAGGGTTACAGTGATAATACTTTAACAATACTTACACTTAGTACATAAATACGATGTGCCCAGATTGCGCCGCGCCGATGGTCAGTATTCAGCGTTAATCCTAGGCCCGGATTGCGCAACAGTTAAATTTAGGGACACGGATACGCATGAATGAGTTTAACCGACTTTTTGCAGGTAAAACTACATATTTGATTTTCTTTTGAACACGAATAAAAAATATGACAACTCTTACCACTCTAGGTAGTACTTATGTGCATTTGATAAGTACCTATGATTTAATGAACAATAATAATATAAATCTTAAAATTACGCAATTAAGCATTAACTAGACACATACTAGAATCAATTAAATTGAAATATTTATTTATCATTATATTTAGAAGTGATTTATCATTTACACTTTTTGCTTAAACTACATAAAAGCTAACATTATGAACATTGAAAAAGGCGGTTTCTATAATCTAACAAACTAATCCAATGTTTAGCAAGTAATAGAAAAATCTCCTATTCATTAAAGACTTTGTAAGTGTACCGATATAAGTGTTGTACTTAGAAAAAATGTAGACATGTATAAAAATATGAATATTGACCGTTTGTATTTTGTTAAAAGATGTTCGTATTAATTCAAAAAGTGATTTGCCTGTGCTTAATCTTATTGTAATGTACTCGAAAATAAAAATGTACAAAATATGGGAAAAGGTCGGCGCCAAGCCATCTATGCGCCAAAACGTCCTTGCGCCAAAACATCCATGTGCCAAAACATTCCCGCGCCAAAAAGTCTTAGCGCCAAAACGGCGGTGCCAAAACGGCGGCGCCAAAACGTCCTAGACCCTTCTTCGCAACTGATCAATATCGGCAGGCACAGTTTTGTAGATTTGATCTTTCATTGTGTTTTATAAAAAGTAGTCTAACGGGAAAAAATCCGGTGATTTCGCTAGTCAACGCACATCGCCGTTGTTCGAATTAATTTTTTGCGCTAACATGGTTGACAAATGGTCAGCTACTCTTCTATTGTTGCGTGACGTCGCGCCGTTCTGCTGGAACCAGATGTTCTACAGGCGGTTTAGACAAATATTGTTGACAATGTAGTCTTCAAAGAAAGTCCTTAAATAATGCAAATATTTCCACAGTCAAATTTTTCTCACTCATACATTTAGTCCGAAATGTATTTGTGGCCGTCGCTCTTGATGTTGACAAAATTCTTTTCAATTGACCAAATATGCTTATTGTGACAATTAAAAATTCTCAAGTTTGTAAATTTGCTCTCGTTCGTAAATAGCACGTTCTTGATAAAATTAGGGTTTTGGTTTAACGTTTAACTGATACACCACATACCTACAAAATTCTACCCGTCGATTACTATCTCTAGGATGGAGAATTTGGGTGATATAAATCTTAACCGGCCGATATTTATGTTTTTTTATATTTTATTTTTATTTGTAAACAGAATTAAATTTCTAATAATTATATCAGTTTTATCAGAGAGTAACTAATAGAGTTAGTTATTCTTTGATTATATTGCACTAATAGAAAGAAATTGATTATAATACCATTTTATATTAACATTTATATTAACTAAATAAGTACAATTTATAAATGAATATTTTATATTGTATAACATTACGTGCTTCTGTTTTCATTTAATATTGATTAATTAAAGACGTTTGCATAATATTATAATATAAAAATACAAAAACAAAAATGTATTGTTTATAAAATAACCAAGATATTTTTTAAAAGGTTAATTTAAATATATTTTGGTAACGTTGTAGATATAGAATAAAAACACGAATACTTCATGATTATGTTAAATGTTCAGTTATCTTTAAGCGTTTCCGAAATTTAAAGACAATTTTATAGTTTGTGTGTAACTGAGGATAAAGATATTAATAACAATATAAAATCTATACAAACATGCAAGAAAAGAAAATTCAGAAAAATTCAACGACCTTTTTCAGAAGTTTTTAGGCGTTGATGATTTCATGTGCAATTTATTTCTACAGAATACATGAACTGTATGATACGATTTGTGTTTATCTACGTTTATAACTTTAATGTCTTATTTTATTTTTCAAAATAAATTAAATAGGTCGTGAGAATCTGCTTTATTCTGATTTTTTTCTTATCTAATGGCCCAATTTAAACATGCGGAAAAGACGCGATACCACCTCTTTAAGTTTTTATATGTTTTTTTCTATTGAATTATTCCCTTTTCTAAAAGTTGTATAAAACGAAAAGTAAAAGAAATTATAATAAAACAACAATAGCATTTCCGCAGAGTCTAGAATAATTGTATATTGAGAAATCTTATTCAATTCAAAGGGATTAACTAATCAAGCTTTATGTTTGTTAGTTGAAATTTGATTCGTAAATTCGCGCTAAGATGCTGAAAGGTAAATATTGAAACTTTAAGGGTAACACACAAAGGTAGTTTGCTGCCTTTCTTATTGAATCTCTCCGCGTTCAAAGTTCTGGTTTTATTTAAATTCAATCGACCTATTTGAGTATTGATTTGATATGCAAATGGTAAATCTAACAAGATTATTAAGAAAATTGCTTGGTATTAAATTAACAGTCTTTATTAAGTAAAGAAACTAGCTTGTGTGATTTGATTAACGCAGCGTGTTTTAAGTACAACACTATAGAAATTATAATATAAGTAGTTTGAGTAAGTTTGGTCTAGCTAGGACAGTCAGTTTAACGATTGTGAGGGTTGTGTAACTTTATAAAACTGAACAGGATTGTCAATACCAAAATAATTCATTTTTTTAAACTGAATTTTGTGTAGTAAATTAAAATATAGAAGATTTAAATAAAGGTAGCGTCATATAGCAAATGGTATAAAGTTAAAAACGATTAAAAACGGAAAGTAAGTAGTTATTCCTTATCGGTATATTCATAATTGTTGCTGATTTCACCACAATTGTTTTAAAAAAGAATATTTTAACTTTTAGGAAAATTGTTTTTATTAAACGTTTATTAATAACTTATTTACCAACTTTGTGAAACCTAAAAGTTATATAAAATTGACTTTATATATAAGATGCATAAACAAATAGATTAAATACGCAGTGGGATTAGTTTAAGGTTTTTTGAGTCTTCATTAGAATTTTTTTTAATAGAAAAATAAAATTTGATGGTTTAGTTTTTTTCGTATGGTATTATTCGCATCTGAAAAAAATTTGGATTTAAATTTAATAACATCTGAAATAAAAAATCGAATTGATTATGAATCAATGAAATTCTCGTTTTCGTTGGAACTAGGATTATTAAATTTTATCAGAAAATAGCAAAATGGCGAAAAATTAAAACGATTTTTTCAGGTACAAATCAGATTCTAAATAAAAAAGTTAAAAATAGAAAAAAATATATTATTGTCACGACGAGATCTACTGGTGTGTACAATAACGTGTAAAATTTTCAGACCAATCGGTCAGGTTAGTTATTATCAATCCTCTATGCCTGGGGCTTTAATTTAGGTACTACTTTACAAGCCTTTATCATGTCATTTTCTGCTTTTGAAATTCGAGAGTTGTGGTACAAATTAGCGTACAAACATAAGAAAGAATCTTGGCTTTTGTGTCTTCACCATCTACTGCATCCTTTTTACCTGAACTACCTTTGTGATTTGCCTTATATTCGTCTATATGATCCTCGTACAATTCCAATCATCATTTGTTTCTTCTTTGTGTTCACTTTTTACTTGCTTTGCACACTTTTGATTTTACAATTGCATTTATAACTTTATCAGAATATTTTCTTGTTAAAGAAGCGATTTAAAACTCTACTTTCTCCACAAACCATCGCTTAAAACTATAACTTTGTCTTCGGTGTTAGCGTGGTTAACGTTAACTTCTTTTTCTTTTTTACGGGTTTTGCAAAAACAATTTGAACTACGGTTTTTACGGCAATATGTATAGTTTGAAGGATACTGAAGTAACTACTGTTACGCAACCTAGTTCCTAAATCCACCAGTCAAAAATATTTATACTTAATAAAGCAACGCGAAGTAGACTCTTTGCAAAAATAAAACGCTTTTTTACTTCAAACACATTTTTCACTTTTGGGCAAGAGTCAACTGTAAATATTGTGTCACAATTGCATTTTACAGAAAAAAGTGAATTACAACCCTACTTGTGATTTTAAAAAAAAACTTTATATTACTATTACAAATCTTGCACTGTAAAATACTTTGTAAAGCAGTAAATACTAAACTATAGCACTAAAAAACTTACGTAGAATATTCATCGATGGCAGGTACAAATCATTTTGTTTTTTTAGTTCTTCTAGAAAAAATGCTTACAAGCGTAGTATCTTCTTCAATGGTGTGTCTATTATTATAAAACTTTCTCTTTATAGCAGAATTTCAAGGATTTTTAGTGTCACATTTTTCCCCTTTCTATCCATTTTTACGTTTTTAGTACATATTTACGCACTTAATAACAATCGTATACTAACAGTTTGTTCCAAATTTTAATTTTTAAAATGAATATATACATATATAATAAACAGGTGCACTTTTTAGTAATCCTAATACTACGGATGCTCTAGCTAGAAGTAAAAGATACGCGCAAACAATAGAAAAGTCCGACCGCTTTCAACTATCGGGCGACCCTCAACACGCAACTACGAGATGCTCTCAAATATTTATTATAACCTTATTAATAATCCGATTTTTGAGCAAAAATTTTTACAATGCAAACTCAACATATGTACATATTTTACTTTAGAAACAAGTAAAAAGTTACCCGACTACTTAAAAGTAGAAACATTGTACTGTTAAATAAACTTGTTATACTTTTAAATAACAACACACGTAAATTAAATGCAAAATACAATGTAAAGCTAAAAAAAAAACCAAAACAAAGAAAAAAAAATTAATCAAGAAAGTAAATAACATTAATAAGAGAGTTTGATTGATTATATTTGGTAACACTAAATTAACACAAAAATTGTCATCGAGTTTATTTGCGACACACAAAGATTGTTCTTTGTGTCCTTCCCTAGATGAGTTCAAAAGGACTCCAACTAGCAGCATGGAGACGGCGTACGGTAAGGTGTTGTTACAATCAGGCGTGCATCTAAAGTGATTCAGTCCTTGACTTCCTTAATAAAAACGACGTCACGAAAAAATAAAAATTAAATAAACAAGTTTTCTTAAGTAGCTAAGTGACGAATCAACAAAAAAAAATTTAGTGCTTTAAGTAACAAAACTAAATGAACTGAAAAAGGTTTTTGTTCTAACATATACTGGCTGGTTTCTATTTGGTAAACCCTTGTTGGTGCTAAAAGCTGAATGGTGGTGTTTGCCAGATGTGTCTAAGGACGTTCCTTGATATAAGATTATTTCGAGTATGGAGAATCGAGTATATTAAAATATCCAATAAAAAAATTGCCAATAGAAAAGACAAGAAAGATGAACAATCCCTGTCTGATCCTGTCGATAGCAAAATAGTAACAAATACTTCTAAGTGATCAGGATGTTCCTTGCTACCACTACCACTATGTCTGCAGAGAAACCCATGCACTGATGTGCATTTTTAAAGTCAAAATAGAAGTGCCTAATTTTCCTTTTGCTGGTTAGATTATAAGAGCTATTACCTATAGCCAGTACCAACTCAAAATGCTACAATAAATTTGAAAAAATGAAATTTTAAAATGAAGACATGCGAACGAAAAAAAAAACAAATATGTATAAGACACTACAAAAAATCATAAATAAAAAATAAAAATATAAATACCAAAATTCTATCAAACAAAAAAATTATAAACTATAAAAATATCGTATAAAGCAGTTACAATGGACGAGAAACATTAAACACAAGATTACAATTATAAAACACAAAATAAACATACAAATACTGTATATATAGAAACAAGAAAGAATTATAGTTACAGTTAAAAAGAAAAAGTTCAAACAAAAAAATAAACAAACAATTGTTTAAACAAAATAGATACAAAGAGAAACTCATAGTTATAAACAACTTTAAGCATTCATAAAATTAGAACGAAACGAAGAATCAGAAATACAACTCTTCGAAAAAACAAAAGCGAAATGGTAAAAACAACCGTAATTATATTAAAAACTAAATACCAATTTTGTCAATTGCGCGTGAGCTTTGAACTCCAACATGCGATCATCTCTACCACTTTGAAGCGTGCAACTTTTCCTTGCCTAACAATCATCCATGTATGACGAAAAACAATATGAAAGCAGTCGTCTGTACCAAACACGCGTTCTTTTCTACAAATTATACCTGGCAGAATAGTTTCCTGAAATTTGTGTTTAACCGCAAACAATATCCTGTGACACAATGCTCTCTGCCTGGTTAACTCTTTTTATAACCAATGTTGTTTGTTAAACTCTAACGATCCCTATTGTACCCTGATATTTTTTGCTTAAACCGAATAACGACTACCCGCTATTGCACTATGATATTCTCACGCATCTTAATTCTTTTTGTTGTAAAAAAGTCCGCGTAACGTCAAAACACACTATCATTGTGTTGACCACCAGCTTTCAAATCATGTGGTACTATTCGCACCAACCGAACTTGCTTCACGTAAATAATTACCAAGTCGTTCACGCTAGATTATTTTAGGATTTGTTAAACATGGACTTGATACACACTTTAATTCAATAATTCTTTTTTAAATTGCTTACTTTAATTAACTTAGTGGAAAATTCAGTTTGTCATTAGAATTAATTTGCAACACCCAGCATATTGCCGCCACCGTAATTAAATTTTGCCATGATTTATTTGTGAACATTAGTGTTGTTAAAAAATACCACTGGTTAACATCCGCCGTAAATTACAATAATTATAAAGGCGCCATATATATTCAAACGTTAATAACAAAACCTTGTCAGATAAACAAGAAAAGAATTTGTAACATAGAAAGGTTTACAACGGTACACAAGAATAGATTAAAGTCCTTCAATTAACATATAAAAAGAAAATACTTTAAGAATGTTTCATACAGGTCAATCAGATATCACAACTTAATTTAAGAAAACAATATAAAAATACGCCGTATAGACAACACACTGTACCACAAATTTGTGATATCAGATATTATAAATAAATATTTTAAACAAACGTGTTCCTAGAATCAAATAAAAAATATGGCGGACTTCTCAATAGTTTTATACAAATTCTCATACGTAATGTTCCATCGATAGATCGTTTAGGTAAGGGTGAAACTATTCAGCACGGTCCAATCGATTTCTTAATACAAATTTTTCTAATGACGTGGCTAGTGTCGGAAGTAAACATTTAGTACGTAGAGTAGTTCTATAGTTCATAAAATTGCTGCCCACGAGCACGACAACCAAGAGGTGATACCTCATACGTAGTAATAATGTGCCCAAAACAACTCTTAACAAGATATAACACGCGGTTAATAAACGTAGTGCATAGCGTGCAACAAGCATACAGAAAATTACATTCATAACCCTAAATAGAATCTAATCTTATTATGGCTAGATTTCTCCAAATTATATTCTTTTCTGCAAAAACTTAACACGCCATTTAATGAGCGACTACTTGCAATGAATATGGAGAAAACCTGTCTGACATGCTTAACTAAATTAGTATATAAATGTACTTTCTTTCTACAGTCAAGTTTTTTATTTAAATCATCACTAAACCAAAATGTGTGTTAAATTTAGTTAGAAATTCATTACAATAGTACTTGCTGCCAGCATTATTTAAGTATGTTATAAGTTTTTAATTACTTGTTAAACGTTTGCCAATATGGAACCACCTTAACATAGAAACTTGCAGATAACGAAAACGTTTATAGTTCCGGAATTACATTTAACACGTGTACTAAGATAAATATAACAACGTGTTAGTCTAGGTGCGTTTAATTTAAACAAATATTGCTTAAGATAAACCGAAGTTATCCGGGGACTTTATTTTTCGAGTGATAGTAAAATATAAATTAATGTAAGTGTTAGTTAAAAATAGTTAATAAATAAAATAAAAGTGTCAATATTTAGTTTATAAATAAATTAATTTTAAAAATTTGTTACACTGGTAATATAGGTGTGCGGTAATCAAAACTGTTTAGTTCGCGATTTGCGTGTGTTTGTTTATAGAATGTAGTTATAGTTGCTATTTAATAATAAATAATCAGGTGTTATTAAATTTTAACGTTATTAAATCTTTTATCCTTGTTATAATTTATGCCGCTAACACGTTTACAAGTAAAAATGGATGCGAAAGTAACTGAATTTTTCGAATCAAGAAAAAATGGTCAAGAATCGACGAATAAAAATATGGAAAAAAATTCAGAAAAAATTGAAGACAATACTAGAAAAATGGAAGAAAATTCTAAAAATATTGGAAGAAAACATTGACAAAAATTTTCAGATAATGGAAGAAATGCATACTAGTATTGTAAATAAAGTATAAACTATAGAAGAACAGATCAGTGTCAAATAGTTCAAGAAGATATGCAACGCGGTATTTTAAATGTAAGAGAAGCTGTAGAAGATAAAATAGAAGAAGTAAAAGACAAAGTAGAACAGAAGTTAAAAAAAAATCGAAGAACCATAGAAGACAAACTAAAGCAAAAATTAGGAAAAAGAATACAACTGTTTGAAGAAACAATAAACCAAATAAATGAAGATATCCCGAGTGAAGATTTAATGAATCATCAAAAAGAAGTCACGCACAAGTTTAAGATTCTACTTCAAAATTTTAATGGTAAAGTTTTATGGTCAACCTACTACAAACAGTTTGAAGTTATAGCTGTAATTAATAGTTGGACCAACAAACAGAAAGCGACGTCTTTAATAGTAGCTTTACGTGAATAAGCGCTTGGAATCTTGCAGACCGTTTCTAACCACCTTCAAAGAAATTACAAACTGTTAATTTTACGTTTAGAAATGAGATATGGAAATGCTCATCTTCAACAGGTGTATCAAACTTAAATTAAAAGTCAAGTTCATACAGCTGCGGAAAGTCTTCAAGAGTTTGAGAATGATATCGATAGATTGACCCGGCTTGCATATCCTACAGCACCAGATACTTTCTTGCAGCAGTTGACTATTCAAACCTTTGTAGAGGGTTTCCGATACAGCGAAATGGTTAGCTTGGCCAAAAACGTTGGATGACGACTTAACCTATGCTTTAGAGTTTGAAGCGGCAAAACAGGCATTGCACCAAAGCAGCCACAAATTCCGCTGTGCTGCAGAAGAAAGAAAGCATTGAAGAAATTGTGCGACGTGTAGTCCGCGTTAAAAAAGACTAGAAAAGCGTTTAAAAAACTAGAGCAAGTTAACCTCAATAAGTCATGCTCTAAAAGTCACCATACAAATTGCATTGTTTATGGAGCAATTGCACAATATTTACTTCGATGACAAGATCAATGGAAGAAGTGTTCAGTTATTGATATCACCAATAACAGTACGACTTCGCAGGGTGACGGGCGAAGAAATACCTACTCACGGACAAATAAAAGTCCCTACGGAGTACTCGATCATCAAATACTGGACGTTATAAAAAGGTATGGGTTCCATTTGGATATGAAAAACAATGTCCTGAAGATAGACGGTGAAGAAATCCTTTTTCATTTATCAAAGAAAGCAGCCGTGCAAATCGTACAGAGTGAAGAGTGTTATTCAGTGACTCTGGCTGGAAGGACTGAAAGTGTGGTACTAGCACGCCTGAAAGCTCCGAGAAGACTACGTTTGTGCCATTGATCCAATCAAGGGCGACTTAGTTAAAAAAAGTCTACTAGTTGGCAGAACATTATTACGAGTGAAAAACATGATGCCAGTAAGGATCTTGAATGCCAACTCAGATTCAGTGACGCCAGTATCTCAAATTGTAAGATGTGTGAATTCTAGAAAAGATACGTCACCGAAGCAGTGCTTAAAACATCTATTCGACATTTTTACCTCCAAATGCCAAAACCTCAGTCAAGACCAGCTGGCTAAAGCTCAAATGTTGATCCAGTCGTATCAAGATGTGTTCGCGCTGGAAAGTGGTTCTAAAAGAAAAACTAACGTGGTGAAGCATAAAATTAATGCCAAAGACGCTCGGTCGACACAACATCCACGCCAACTTCTTTTGGTAAAAAGAGAAGAAGCCGAACAAATAATTATGGATATGGAAAGAGAAGACGTGATTGAACTATTAAATAGTCCATGGGCGTCCCCAATGGTACTAGTTAAGAAGAAAGATGAATCAATAAAGTTTTGTGTAGACTACAGACAGCTTAACGACGTGGCCAAAAAGGACAGCTACTCATTACCGAGAATTGACGATTTGTTAGACACCCTGTCGAATCCCAGTGGTTTTTCACGTTGGATTTAAAAAATGGTTACTGGCAGGTGGAATTGAAAAGGATAGTAGAAAGACAGTTTTTACGATTGGAACTAGTTTGACACAACTGAACGAAGAAAAAGCAGAATTTAAATGGAATGAAAACTGCGAAAACCTAAACAAGCCCTAATGACTTCGTCAATTTTATGTTATTTGAGAAAAGATGGAAAAGTTGTTTTGGATACCGATGAAACTAATCTGGCCATACGTGTAGTTCATTCACAGGTGTAAAATGAACAAGAAAAAGTCATCGTGCATTTTAGTAAAGTTCAGGTCAGAAAAGATTTATTGCGTGACTAAGAAAGAGCTGTTAGCAGTCGTCAAGTTTTACAAATATTTGTATGGACGAAAATTGTTACTAAGAACAGACCACACCTCTTTTAAATGGTTATTGCAGTTTTTGCTATTCGGAAAGACAAGTGACAAGATAGATTGAGAAACTGCAAGAGTCCGGCAGACTGCAACCATTGTTCGCGACTTGAAGAAATGCCAAGTGCCTTCGTAGAACTGCTATGGTTGATGACGAGTGGGAACCTGAGCAGTTGCGTCGTAAACAAGAAAACGGAAATAACCTGGTAAAAAACCAGCCTAGGAAGAAGTGAGTGCGTTGGGCAGAAGACGGTCTTCTTAAGCGATTTATAGACAGCGTCTAGAGCACGGATAACAGACTGCAGTTGGTAGTGCCGAAAAATCGAGTGTCGCAGATGTTAAAGCATCTGCACAATGTTACAACTTGGACAACTTGGGTATAAGAAGATATAAGGGAAAGTTTAAGAAAGATTCTACTGGGTGAATTGGAAAGAGGACGTCATGGAATGGTGCCCTAAGTGCACGGTTTGCACATAAAGAAATAGTCAGCGAAAAAGTGCAAAGCTACAATGAAACAGTATAATATGGAAAATATATAAAAAGTATTCAAAGGAAGCTGAGGTCAGTTTTTCGAAGTCGGAAGTTAGAAAGACTTTGTTGGTTTAAATAAATTAAGTGTTTTAACGCGTGTACTAGGATAAATATAACAGCGTGTACGTGTGTTTAATATAAGTAAATACCGGATTACATAAACAGAAGCTATCTGCGGACATTATTTTGTGATAGTAATATATAAATTAATTTGTTTTAGTGTTAGTTAAAAGTAGTGTAAATATTTAGTTCATAAATAAATAAATTTGAAAAATTTGTTACAATAGTTTTCGTCTATTTTGTATGAACCTAACAATTTAAAAAAAAACAACAAACTTTCAAGCAATGCATGTTAAACATCAAACAAAATAGTAAGATAATCATCTTGAAACTTTATAAAAACATTAGAATGTTGTTTTATGTGATGAATGCTTTTGAAGTTTGATAAAATTATATTTAACACAGTAAATTAATAAACAAAATTTTTGCTAGCTATTAACAGAATAAATTTAAAGTACAACTTCTATAATTATAACTTTTGCAGTTATACTTGTGATTGAAATTTTAATCAATTTGTTTTACTTTCTCATTAAAGGTTTAATTTAGTTGTTAATTACGTCAAATGTAATCTCAGAATGTAATATAGATTTCTGTATACAAAATGTACTCAAGTGAAAACTAAACAATTTTGCATATCAACACGATCAGACCCAGAAACGAAATTGCAATCACAATCGTAGCTGAATGCACATTCAGTTGATCAATCCTTTGTTTGTTTTCCCCGGTTTCGATGAAACCATAATTGGAATTTGTACGCTCGACAAATAAAACAATTCAACACAACTATGTAGTATTGTCGGTCCTTCATCTCTTACTAAAATTAACACAGTAACGACCTACCAGCGTAACGAGTTTACACATTTACACGCTATTATTTCAAAAACATGCATTGTCATACAAATTTGAAATGTAAATACCCTAAGGGATTTAAAATCTTTGGACTAAATGCAAATGATTATGTTATTGTGTTTTTCTACTAAACGCGTAAAATTCTTTAGTAAATGGAATATATTAAACAATAATTTAAATTAATAATTATGTTATATTAAAATAAAGAATAAATGTTGACACACAGAAAAGGTAGGTTAACCGTAGAATATTGAGAACCATGCTTATCTATGTAATGGACAGACTTTACTAACTCAACACTGTTATAATAGTATTCACTTTCCCTACAAGAAGATTAAATTGGTCTGTAATAAAAGTTTGAATAAGATAAATGTATCTACCTAAATCAATCAATTTATGTACATTTAAAAGTAGAATAATTTTAATTGGAAGTTTGCTACAAGAAAATGTTTTTTTTTGTAGTATACATTTGTTTATTAAAAGAAATTTAAAAAAAGTGTTTGTTTAAGTAGGTAATCGGCAACAAGGTTTTTCTTTTGCGTAAAGCAATTTAAGTAAGTGGTTATACTAAAATAACAGTTGATGTTAGCTCAGCTGCGCCTACAAAGAACTGTAGTTTTCAACCATATACTTTTCAAAGAATAATAATTAAAATATTTTGCGAATTGTTTTATCAACCGTAACTAATTATTACATTTAAATATGTTAACAATGTTAGCATGTAATGATCAGTATTTTTTTAGTGTTAACAAATTTTCTTAATAATACATAGGTACAAAATATATTGTAAATAACACCTTTATCAATAAATTTATATTTTAGAAGTAAATTAGAAAGCAAGTTGTTTTTATTATATATTTAATAATTGAAATATATATTATGGTATTTTAAGTACAATAAACTAAACAGTTATTTATTTTCTAAAATAAGTTATCCGTAGTTAGGAAACTGTCAACAAAAGTTGTCTCACCAAACGTACGCGAGTTAATTAACCTAGAATACAATAACAAGTTAGCGTATGGAGCATTTAGTAGCATCCCTTACATTTCAAAAATTACTTTCTAAAAATTTTAATTAATTAAAAATTGACTTTTACTAAAAAATGTATTTTTTCTTTTATTTAGATAAAAACTACAGGGCTTTCATAATTGATTGGATCCTAAGTGACTTATATGTTAGGCAACCAACATTGCTAGGATTGGTATAACGTAAAAAAAACGTAAAAAAACTAATTGAAAATTTGATTTGTAACCTCAAACTTAAGGTTAAGCAATTACTTAATAACGGTAACACATTAATAACAATACCTGTTTATTTCAAATAAAAATAGGTAATAACATTTATTTAAAATTTATAACCGATGTTCAATATGTTGTTCTTTAGCTGCACTACATGTCTTAATTCTTTTCTTTAAATTTTAGAAAACATTGACAAACCATAACCTTGTACGGGTCATCGAAAACTTCTTTTTTAGTGCTTTGTGACAAGTTTCTACTAATAGTCTTAAAAATTGAATGCTTATAACTTACAAATTAAATTAAAGTGACTTTATACCTGTTGCCCGCAAATAGTTTTGTTATTAGGACTTTGTTTCATGCGATTGAGAATTTTTTAGATAACAGGTACAGCGAGTACAGTAGGCTTTCCTATTTTCTTTTGCAAATGCAATTCTCATGTAAAAATCTATTAAATTAAACTTGTTTATGTCGTCGGAAAGCATCGTAAGTAAAGTTTCCTTCTGGAAAATATTTGTTGAATTTGTCGATGCAACTTTGAAGAGAATACGACCAAGTTTTATTAGGATTGTATCACTTCTCAGTTTGAAAATGCGTCATTACAATGACAGTGACGTGTTCAATAGTAAACATAGTGAAATATTACCTAATATAAAATTACAAAAATTACAACTCAAAATTAGAGCTGTTATTCAGTACTTACCAACAGAAACACAAAAAGTGCTATATAGTTATCATGTGTAATATCATAAGTGTTTGTAAAATTATCGATGAGACACCTTATTGACGGAAACGAAAAATGTGTTGTTTAGTAATGATTACGTTGTGGCAACACAATTTGAGTTCTGTCCAGGTGTCGAATTTTAGATAATTTTACAAAGACAAACGAAATTCAAATGATTATTACTCGAAAAAAGCAAACAAAATATTTAACGTCATAATAATTATTAGTGACATACAGAATAAGTCGTTATGAATTTTTGAATTTAGAGCGCTTTCATGGTTACTTATCAACAGCCATACTTATCGCTGTAATTATATCTATTATTGCTTATTAATGCTCGTTTAATTGAAAAACGTGATTGAAATGGTGTAATATGATTGGTTAATTTTAAATGAGGGTAATAATCATTATAACTATTTTAGAATGTAAAAAATAAAAAATAAAGAAAACTATGAAAAATAATACCCGATGTCAATAAAACGTCAATCGAGAATGTCAAACAATGTTACTAAACGGTAACACCTGTGGCAACACTACCAACCTAAAACAATGTTGATGCTCAACTCATAGATCACGTGAGAAATGGGTTTTAATAAAGGCTCTGTACTATTAACTAAACACGTATTAACTGTATGTCTGATTATCCATAAAATTTGTCTCACTTTAATTAACCTAGAATACAACAAGTTAGTGTCGAAAGCAGTAGTAGTTACAGTTTATTTCAAGACTAACACTAACTAACCAAAAAACGTTTGCACTTTTCATACGGCGTTTGAGGTGTCCACATTTGTTCCATAAATTGTTACAAAGTCTTTTTTTATCTTATTGTTTTATATTTTATGTGTGCGGGTTACGATGGTAAAAAACAGAAAAGGTTGTGATTAGGTATATAAAAACAGATCTACTATATTAACGACCGGTCGATTCAACCAGTATTTTGTAATCTATCGCAAAATTAAAGATTTGTAATTTTATTTTTAATATGTTTAATATTTAATATTTTAATTACTGGTTTCTATAACATCTATTGCATTACATAATAACAATTTTAAATTAATTCAATTACAACCGTTTTCAGATTTGAGTACTTAATTAATAAGTATACTTTTTTGTTTGCAGTTTACGAATGAATAACTGAAAAGTCGTTCATAACAAAGGTCTACCAGTTTATGAGAAAAGAAGTAGGATTAACAATTCCTCTATCACAATTACGGGAACGTGTTGCTGAAGCTACTGACGTGAGTCTAAGTACTGTAAAGAGAATTATTAAAAAAGGGGAAGGACACCCGAAACAAGTCAACCTAGTCAATATTAGATGCATTCAATGAAGAGATCATAAGAAAAGTAATATATTCCTTAATGAACATTAAAAAATGTGCTCCAACTATAAGTAAAGTGTTACGGGAGGTAAAAAGTGTGGGTGTCGAATTTGAAGGAAAGAAAACTACATTTTGGAGAGTGTTGAGAAACCTAGAGTTTAGTTGAAAAAAAACTGAAGATAATAGGAAAGTAGTAGTGGAAAAAATGGACATTAGAGCAAAACGAGAAATATAAAGAAGAGAGAAGGTATTTGGTGTACAGTGATGAAACTTATTTGCATAGTAGTCATGCAGTTCCAAAAGCATAAGACGATGGAAAAAATTGTTGTTTAAAAGTTCCCAGTAAAAACCTAAGATTAATTTTTGTTCATTGTAGTGGTAAAGAAGGCTTCATTCCAAATGTTCTTTTAATATTTAAATCGGGACGAAAAACTGGAGATTACCATGACGACACAAACCACATCAATTACATGAAATAGATGAAAGAAAAAGTAATACCAAATTTACCAAAAAATTACCTTTTTGTTGTCTACAATGCATCGTATCATAATGTTAGTACACAAGCCCTGCCTACATCAAGCTGGAAAAAAAGATGAAATAAAATAATGGTTATTTGAGAGAGGCATATTTTACGAGCCAAGTGCACTAAAAGTTGAGTTATATGAGAAAATTAAACAGTACAAACCACAAAAAAGTATACATTTTAGATAAGCTATTAGCTGAAAATGTACATGTTCTTCGCCTTCTTTCATATCATCCGGAATTAAATTCCATTGAAAAAATATGGCCTATTGTGAAAAATCGCATTGCAGCAAGAAAGATTACCTCTAACATGCAAGATGTTAGAAAAATGGCAGATGAAGAATGAAAGAAGAAAGTGATTATTTTAAAAAGGAAGTGATATTGGATAATGTTGCTGAACTCATAATAAATATTAACAATGACAGTAACGAATCTGATTTGTGGTTTTTGTTCGATGATGAAGATTTAGATTATGAAGCGTTGCAATAGTATTAAGAAATTAAACTGTCAAATTGTTATCAATCGAAACTCATTTATATGTTATACATGTTGTACGAGAAATTCAGCAGGTTGCAGGTCAGCAGCAACCATTTTAACGAACCTTTTCCAGAAAAGTGATAGACTGTAGCATTGTCATTATTGAAATTCACTTATTTTGCACCTGAAATGTTGTATTAATAGAAAATTATTGTGTCGTATTTTATATTAATTTTTGCATCGCGAAAAATTTCTTTACCATTCATCGTAGACTTGTAGTTTCTCGATATCTTCTATCGGTACCTTTGCAAATGCATTATGTTCTAATATAGAGGTTTTAAGAAGTGTGCTAGAAATTAAACGCATACAATTCAGTACATTTTGATTATTTCTTTAAGATATAGTTGTTTGAATTAATGCATCTGTAAAGTAGCCGGCCATAAATTTATATGAATGGCATAAGCTTATTATTACGAATCATTGTTACTCTCGGCAATTGAAATAGATACATTGTGTACAACCATTGAGTAATAATTTAAGAAGAGGCGCAACTAGTGTGTTAAAAATCGTACTGTAGTTTTATCTCTCTTGTTTCTCTTTTTTTTATCCGTCTGTACCCCCTCTTTTCATAAACTAATAGACTAAGACCTGCTGCCATCTGCAAAATCGTGGTTTCTATTTTGCGTACTTACTTATTTCTTATGAAGTACCAGTTACAACCTTTTGTTATATTTGTGTTTACTTTACCGTTTACCTGTTCAAAACAGGTTAATATCATAAACAATAGCTTGTATTGTTACGACCTGTGGTTACGACACAAGTCAATGTCAAATAAACTTAAACAATATTATGCTTTATATTTAGGAAAAAAAAAATATGTATATTCAAATATTTATTTATTTTTGTAAAATATAAATCGAAAACATAGAAATAACTAAAACAATGGAAATTAAATTAAAAGAAAATTGTTATGGGGATTTATTGTTATTATTCGTCAATTTTTAAAATTATTCAAATTACCAGTTCACCAATAATAAATTATAAAACTTATAAAAAGTTAAGATTACAAAAAGTTTTTTAACTTACATTTTTTCGAACAATCTCAAATCTAAAAATTTGTAACTAGATAATTAAAAAATGTAAGTTTTACAAAATGTTAAATGTTAATTATTTTAAAAAAGGAAGATGGTGCAATTTAGAAACAAATATAAAAAAATTTAAGTTTAAAATCGTAATTGAAATTGGTTTGCTAGTTCAACAAAAAATTATTTGATATTTTAATATAAATGAACTGTAGTAATTGAAGAATTTCCCAGTGAGCAAATTGCAGCTAAAACCGGCTTTTTTATAACTACTTTAGCTTTTAAAGTTACTCTTTAGAACACTTTTAAGTGGTTTGTGAACAAACTAAAACCTCCATGAAGCGTTTAAGTAGCTAAAAATTCCTCAGTTATGTTGCTGTTAGGTAGCTTAAAATCGGGCTTATACAGCTCTTTGTGGTACTAGCAAAGTTTTAAAGAAGCTCTAAAGGAACTGTAAACCACCTTTCAGAAACAACTATACAGCTTAAATAGCTTTATTTTTACTATCTTTAAGTAGCTTAAAAATTAAATAAATATTTCATTAGAAAAAGAAATCTTGAAATCGTTACCTTTACTTAATTTCTTAAAAAAATTGAGAAAAGTGATAAAGAAGAACCCATTGAAAGACCTAGATTTTGTTTAAAAAATTGATTATCAAATTTATCACTTATTTTTACTGAAATCTTCTTAAACAATTTAGAAAGTAAATATATTTCTAAACACCAAATTTTCTTACAAAAAATAATATTTTGGAAAAGATATGACATTTTTTGTATTTAAAAAAGTTGTAAACATTTTTTGTAGATTTTCTGAAGATGAGCATCATTATTTTAAAGCTCGAAACATATGTAAACGAATTTGTTATTAGTGGACTAGTAATTTAAATAATTTTAAATTCAAATTAATGTTAAATTTCTGAAAGAATAATTGACCAATTCATCCTTTAAAAGGATTTTTGACGGAGAATCCATTTGTATCACTATGTTGCGTAGTTTAGTCAAAACTTAACGGCTTGACGAATTTGAGAACACACTGTGGTCGTTCCGATATCTTCAAAATATTATAGGACGTATCTTCAACTATAAAACATATATTAAAAAAATTACGTATTATTGCTTGTCTACTTATACCTTCGTTTAGTGAACTGGAGCTGTAGAAAGAATAAATTTATTCGTCTTCACGATCGTTATCAATAAATAACAATCGACGTTTTCTTCCATATGTTTGAGAAACTACTACATTTGAGTATCTTAGGTTGATGTTCATATCAACAATTACAGCTTCTGTAAAAAATTATACTAAATAAGCCCAAAAAGTAAAAAAAAAATTAAGTTGTTAGTATTTTAAAAATAAAGTTTTGAAAATGCAATTAGTATTAGTATTTTCAAAATTTTTGCGATTTTTTTTAAACAATTGTAAAAATATTTTATGTATTGTTGGATTTGTATTGAAGTGCTTTCAGCATGCTAAAATAAACATAAAAGAGTTTTGTTTATAATTTCTTTAATTTTTTAAAAAACTAAGTATTTATTAGACAAGGTGCTACAGAAATGTGGCCCTAACATTTACAAAAACGATATTTTTATTCGACATGCCAACATCAACAAAAAACATTTAAAGCAATGGCCAGAGCGATTATGCAATTACGATGAATCGATCATTATGCAAAATAATGATCGCGATATCGAGCGTCTGTACAATAACGATCGCAATCATTGATCGCTTATAAAATAACAATTGCGGTTGTGGAAAAGAAATTAATACTTTTAATTATCGCATAAACAAATAAGACTAATATAACACTATAATATTTACTTTAATAAATGTATAATAAACTTTAAGTATGCAGGTAGTTCACGGAAAATAGTAAAATTTTGTAGGTAAATAACCCCTTTGCTCTTTTCCTCGTAAGAATTTTAAACCACATACAGATTCTTTAATAAAAAAGTAACATGAATTTAAACATTGATTTATATTTTTTTTGTTTACAGAAATTTAACAATGCATTCTTTTCAAAGAGAATTAGAAAACTCTTCTAGGAAAGAACGTTTGTAAAATTTGTGTCACACATTCAGCATTTAGGGAAAAACCTAGCTTTATATAAACACCAAGGTAAATCATAAAAACACAGGAAGTTAAAAACAATAAGCATTAACTACAAATGACAATAGGTATTTGAAAAGAATTGCAGAGGTATTTCTAATGCGTAAATTGAGACAAATATCAATACGAGTTATGACTAATTACTCAATAATCTTTACAGGGTCAGTTTCAAATAGAAATATTTAATTTACGAAAGAACGACACTTTCATTTTTTAATATGTTGTATGTTAATGCTTTAAACTATTTGTTCATAAGTTTGCATCAAAATTAAAATACCACGTCATGTCGAAAATGAACATCACAGTAGTCTTAATTTTCTTTGAATTTTTGTAAATATTTTTTCTTAAACCTAAATATGAAAAAAGTTTAATTAATTTATAGTTTTGAAGCACTATTAAAAAATACTAAGGTATGTTGATTTTTAATAGTCTAAACGTTATTGTATCCCGGAAAACGAAAATCGAATGTTTATGGCTAGATTTATGACTAACTTTACACGAGCGACTTTTTAGCAACAGTCGATTACTAATTAATTCTAAATACCATGATTGCGATCATTGATCGTAGAAAATAATAGCGATCTCAGCTACTGATTTACAGTGATTATTTTAAGTTATTGTACAATTAAGTGCAACAAGAAGAAGAAGAATCCGGACAAGGAGATTCTCCGATGCTAATTTAAACCATTTTTAAACGTTTGGTAGAAAAAAAAAATTTTAAATATTTACCTGATTGAAGGTGTAGAACAGAAACTGCAGTGTGTTTAAAATTTCCTTTTGTTGTTATACATTATCTCCGAAGATGCTTCTCACAAATCTTCTTTTGTTTTAAATCTTCCAAGTCCATTGTGGCAATGTTTATATTTCCACAGTTTTTCTAACATTCTTTAGCACGCACTTTATCACTAATAAAAAACTTAAGAAAACTAGTACCTTTGTTTTCGGTATTATTATTTTCACAATTAATATAAACACAACCGTGATCTGTAACTTTTCCCATTTTAAAAATAAATCAATAATATATTTACACTTAAACTAAACAAAAGTTCAAACAAACATTACTACTACCAGAATTTCAAAAATCGTATCGCAATGTTAACCCAAGAAAAACTTTCAATTCAATTCCGAAGTTTACAAGTCGACAGACACGCAAGAACTGAAAAATCTCGATCCAATACGAACGTGGCGACCTCTATATCTCGATCCAAGCAGTCGATACGATATCGCCCCTTAAGTTGCATTTCTTCTTACATTTATTATTCAATGGTACAACCTAAACATTCACAGTTAACCACAAAAACCACAATGAACTAAATCACCGTACAACTTAATATAGAACCAATGCCACGTGTTAGTTTTATACTACAATTTTTCAGAACTTGTATTTTGCTTTTAAGCAAGTAACGTTCAATTTCAAAGTTAATGTACTAGAAAACACATTTTTTTATACGGGTAAAATGTTTAGAATACGTAACAATAAAAATTAAAAATACTTTTAATATACACCAGAAAACATTACATTTTTAGGTCATATATGTATATATATTGACATATACATACATATATATCTATGCTTTTGAGATAGCGAAGTTAAACTGAAAAATTCCGTTTTGCTCTGACTCTTATTTAATTAGATTATTAAAACAAATAATTTTTTAATAGTATTTAAGTATGCCAATTTGAGATGTTTTAGAATATAAGTTAAAACTTAATCGCAACGCCATCAAACGTCAATAAATCAAAGAAATATCAATTAAACATTTTTAAGATAACAAAGGGTATAAAAAGCGGTATAAACTTTTTAATTCTATATCAAAGAAAGCGATAATAATAAAAATGCACGTTACACATGGATGAAACCTGTGGCGGTTTCTCTATTAGATCATTCGGACAATGACCATCCAAAATCAATAAGAAATGTATTTTATTTACTTTAAAGTTACAGAAAATTCACGTTGCAATCAAATTATCATAGTTTGAATTTCAATTTTCATTGTAAGCGCAACAGATGCGAAAACTGACGAATTGACCTAAGACTGTTGTGTTTTATAGTCTGTGTAGTGTGTATTATATAATGTAGCCGAATCGTAAATGAAAATAATAGTTATTGTCGTCAAGAGTGAAACACGGATAATACAATTTTATGCAAATTAGAAAAAGACAACTAAATGCCTAAATGCTTTCTGCGGTTGTCAGCCGGGTCCCATTTCACGTATTCAGTACGATGCTTACGTCATTTATTATTATCTCCGCAACACCTGTTTGTAAAACAAAGATGCTGCAATGCACATTTTTTATCACATACCTCAAAGTTTGCACTCGATTTTTTAGTTGTTTGATAATATTCAATTTAACAGATTGGATTTGTAGATGTGAAGAAACTAATAGTTTTGCTGTTTTGTATGTTTACTATTTTCAGACGATTCATTATAGTATAAAAATGGTGTTACCGATTTAAAACATTTAAAAGAAAAAGTGAAAAAGCACTCCTTTATTTGCGGATCACCTGAAAAATTCGATCAATCATTTTGCTAATTTTACTTTTTGTGATAGTTGCGTTTTTTTGAATATTTTAAAAATGACCCTCTAGTATGATTGACCACCAGCCACCACTGGATAAAACAGTATTTGTTAAGTTTTAATATGTCACAGCTTTATCCACGGTAATATATATACAGGGTGTCCTACGACAAACACCGTTGATAGATATACGAAAAAGTAGCCGCTAGAGAGATTTGAAAATTTGGCAAAATAGGAAAGTTCATATTGTTGGTCGGTACTTAGAAATGAAACATTACTCCAATAAATCCAGTTAGCACAAAATATTGGTCAAATATTAGGATTGCGTTGTAAATCTTATAGAATAAATATTGGTTGCTAATATTGACCCAAGGTAGCTTTGTCATCATTTTGCAATATTGAAACATGATTGTTAATTTTGTTTATTTATTTTTTTGGGTTTATATCAGTGGCGGCGGTCCATAAGTACTCGCGAACCCTCAAGATCTTTATTAAAACAAAAAAAAACGGTAAAAACTATTATGATTTAAAATATTTAAACATATTTATAAGATATAAGTATGATGTACTTTTATTACTGTAAAGCATTAATTTAAAATGGTTCTCATTTAAGTATAAGTATTTTTTATGTTTGGGCTACAATTATTTGAGTGGCTCTATATGTAGCAGAGCATTCTAACCTGACGTCGCGACCCCTACTACGAGATTTCATATGCAGTTTTAACATGCAAAAGAGCTCCCGCGTTTGTAGCCCGCGTGATAGTTTTAATTCAGTATGCATAAAGGTATCAGTTGCATGACGTGCTCTAAGAGAAACGGTATATTTGTATTACCTGATTTTCGAAAAATGTAAAAAAGTACTGTACAATTTTTTTAAAAATCATTCGTAAGGGTATCTGTTAAATGTTATTTACATTTTATTTTATTTTTTAAAAAGTTTTGTATGAGCGTGTACGCCTGCGCAAGCCTGAGGGACGTTTTTGTAAACGCCAGGGGTAGGCGTAGGAGGCATACTTGCATTCTAGCATTAAAAGTCGAAGAAGAATGAGTTATAGATTAGTTGTTTAAATATTAAATATCCACAAAAACTTAAAGAAGAAATGTAAACGTGCATTGAATAAACGTATTTTTAAAGAATATTAAATTTGGTGTTTTACCGCAACAGTATCGTTAAAGGTTGAAATAAGATAAAAAAGGCATACATTTCATCCACGTGTAGTTGATATATGCGTATATAAAGCTAGAACAATAAAAGATGACTACTAAGTTAAGTATACTTTAGTTTTTTTTTATAACTTTACACGTTTTACTAACGTACGATTAAAGGACAAACTTTAAAACTAACTCGTTTGTTAATCGGCGACAAATAATCTAGACAATATTAACGCGTTCGCTAGCTAGACTCGTTCGCGGTGTTAAAATGTCTCGATTATTAACCGCTATCGTTAACAACCTTGTTCGTTAAATAACTATTTACACGCACAATTATAAATGACAGTTTTAAGTTAAGATTTATTTTTCTGTTTTCTTTTCTGAAATACAAAATTGCATTTATATTACTAAATATAAATAATCTGAAGAAGTAGCAAAAGAATTTAGCAGGAGTGTGTATTAACGGTGGAAGAAATGTAATCGCATTAATAAATTTTAGCAGCTCTTCTGTAGAGCTTTAAGTTAAGAGACAAATATGAAGAAATATGTAGTATTTGATAATCATTGATACAAAAAATATTAATTAATATATTTTACCATCAATTGTTAATGTATCTATACATAATTTAATTAGTTTTTAATAATAAGTAACGTATTAACAGTTTAACATATGTTATTAACAATTAGGTTTTTAGTTCAAATTTAAATAAACGCACTGTAAAGTTTTTTTTTTTTAATTTATTTATTTATATTACATGCACAATGGAAATGGTTTATACAAAAAATAATTGTTAAATGAATTAATAATCAATTGTATAATTTTGATCTGCCTACTTTATATGCTGTAAGGAAAGTAAAGAAATGATCTGCAATGCAAATAGCAAGGCCAAATAAATATATATTAAAAAAAGTATTTACTTATTTGAATACTAATGGAAAGGTTTTTTTTTTTCAATTAACGATTGAGTTTTCGTATTAGTAATCAATAAATAACTTTTTTCTGAAAATTAAATTAATTAAAAAGCTTTTCGCCAGTTTTATCATAAAAAAACCTTTAAACAAATTCATTTTCTTTCAAAAAAAAACCGACAAAAAACACATTTGTGCTTATAAAATGTTTGTATAAGAAATCAATAAATCATTATGATAGATTTATTAAAATTGTAAAGTGTAAATTAAACTTTTTAATACGTCAAAGCTTTACTCGTTTTTCTCTTATGTCAAACAAACATTATAAAATATTTATGTTTAATAAATTAATGTTAAGTGTTGTTACTGCATAACAGTATTCTATTTTTTTGTTAATTATTAAAAAATGCAAAACTTGATTTTTCATAAAAATTATATAAATTGTAATAACCGTAAGTTTACAATTTTATATAGAATCAAAAAACTAGTTGTATTACTTTTTAGTTTAAATGTTTCTTTTATATAGTATAATAAATAGATTCATACTAACATTCCATCAATTATTTAGCGTATTTTTACTAACGTATTTTTTATCAATGTAATATTGAAGAATAAACGTAAAAACTAGTTTTTCTGTTAAGTTAAAAAAAATGTTATTCTTACTTTAAATTAACTATATTTTTATCAAATGGTAAAGTATGAAAAACTAAATGTAAAATTTTTTGTACTGTATAAAAATACATTTAAAAGATTACAAATAATGTTTGCATAGTATAATACCAAGAGCTATCTAATTAATTACACTGGAATTTAACCAGCAACAGCCTAAAGGTCGGTTTTACAATTGCTGTATAAATACCTGAATATATGTATGCATACATTAGATAAAATATAACATTTGTTACTCGTCACTGAAGTACGTATTTTATAATGTCTTATAATATACTAAATTTTGAACAAACAAGTTAAAACTAAAACATTTATAACATGAACGGTATATTAATTGAACCGATAAAATACATACATTACCAATGCTTTTTTTGAACTACTATTTATTTTATTTATCAGATTTAATAAATCTTACAGAATTTGAATAAAATTTTATAAGAAGCAAATTTACATAAGTTAGTTGACTATGATATTATGAATATATATATTTAACAATTTATTCAAATAAATATTATTACCCCGTTGCTAATTTATGTAGCCAAAGTTACTTAGTATTTTTACGGCAATTTTTTTTTATTTAAAATGTTTTTACTAGCATCGCTATCCCAGAAAGTGTTATTTTTATGCATGTATCAGCATATTTGTAGGCCCAGGTTAAGCTGAAGCTTATAAAAAGCAAATCATTGTAAAATATTTATAGGACGTATGATATACAAAATTATTTGTGAAAACTATTACATAAATTTCTTAAGAACAATTGTTCAAATATTTCATTGTTTAAAAATGTAATAACATAAGTTGTTAAAACTAAAATCATCTGCAATAAAAGAATCAATATTTTAGTAAGTATATTTGTCAATTACATAATTTTATTACAGTTAAACTTTTAAAAAATAAAATTATTTTTTTAGTAATTATAAAATATACGTAAACTTATTGTATTTGTTTTTAAAAAAATGTTAGTGTCATTCTAAACAATAGCACAAATAATCGATTATATTATATACAAATAATGAATCTAATACAAGTGACATGAGGTAAAAAACTAATGATTAGTACTCGTATACTAACTTCTTCTAGTTATAAAATACATTTTATCGGCTCTAATTAAAGATTGTATAGAATAAATGTATCAAACTCGTACCTTTTATTTACATTTTTTTAAATAATACTGTTTGGAAAAAAGTTATTAGTATATTTATGTATTTAACTTAAATATTTGTACAAAATTGTGTTTTTTATTATTAAACAATGTGTGCAGAAAAGTTACGGTAGAATTATCTTGTCTTTTATATAAATGAAGTTGAATCTTGCGTCGTAATATTGATTTTTTTTGTTACGCGGTAGTTAAATTCCCACGCAGTTAAAGACTTTTGTCATACTTTTTTTCACAAAGTTTTAAGTACCGTATTACTAATATTCAAGGTAAATATTTATAAACTGATGGCGTTTAACTTGCGACATTATCTGCATTATTGATGTGTATTGTTTTATTAAGAAATGTAATTTATTAAAAAATGTGATCTTATGTTTTGTAGCATAACTCTAAAAGTACTTTTAGTAGTATATTATTATACAAGTCTAATAAGGTTTATAATTAGAGCGCTTATTGTAGCATCGAGTGGGTTTGGAACTACTAGTAAACCCATCATTTTAGAGTAGAAAAAGATATGAGCCCTCCAGAAGTAACTGTGAAACAAGATTTGAATATAGACATGATGTGGTTACACCAAACCTGCAAACAATTCAAACTCAAGATACGTGCAGTGTTACTGTTAATTCCTTAATTTTAGAAAGTTAATAATATAAATTGTTGCACTGGCTATTTAGGTGTTATTATTTATTATATTGAGTAGAAATATGTAGAAGCTTTGGTTTCCTTCTATCACAATTAATTGAAAGTATTTAGTTTATTTTCAAATGTATTCAATATAACCCAAACTTCTAATCCCATGAAGACTAATACAGTCTTATTACTAACTGCATTGACAAATGACATTGAAATTTTGAGAACTTCGTTCGTATGAAAAATGCAATGCTGCCACTTATGAGACCAAAAATTTTTACCAAAATCAGTGTTACAATGAGCTACGCTGCGAAAAATAAACTCAAAGTAAAAAATAGTATATTCAAAAACACGTTTTTAAGGCACGATTTTTTGCAAGAGTCCAAGTCTGTAAAACAAGCCGCAACGTGACGAATTTTCTAAACGACGAGTCCGAAACAGGCCTAACAAAACAAGTTTTTTATACTATTTTTTCTATTTTACTCTTTTTAAATAAAAGATTGTAATCATATATGCTTAGCGAATTTTGTGGTAGCTGGCGGAACTGTGAAACAAAAAAAAATTAAATTTTAAGTAGTCTGGTAGTCAAACTTTTTTTTGTTAAACAATAATTAAAGAAAGAAAAGTAAATGTTTTATGTACTCCGCCTAAAATACGTAAAATTGCTGAAAGTAACAATTTGCTTCTTAATAATTCTCGTCTGCTTTATGACAAACAATTTAGTAAAGTTAAAGAATGGTGCAACAAAAATACAGTAGTAGCATGTAAGTACCGTAGAATTCATTACATTTAAAATTCAATTTTGTATTTACTTATTTTATGCAACTAATCTGGCATTTAAATTTATTCACTTTGGCAACGTCGCGTTTGAATTGCATTTGACACTTCCGTCTCAAAAACGTTATGTTGTAAATGGTTAGTAGGGAACGGAAGACAATTTTCTTAATAATGCCGTAAAAACTTATACAAATTAATTTTTTTTATTTCCAAATAATTTTTGTGATATCATGTGAAATAATACTTTAATAAAGGAACATTCATCAAGGCAATTGTATAAACCAACTGTCTTTATCTTTGTCGTTACATTTATCTTCATCTTGATATCTCCAATTTATGGTAATATTTAATTCCTTTGAGATATTTGGATTTGTGATTTTATGGAATTTTAATATTATTTGGTCTGAAAGAAAAGCTTATCACTTGAGTCGCTTGAGTGAAGAATGTGCTATTAATAGAACATCTGCAATAACGTAACATTTGATACTGTTGAGTCAACTTTGGCTTTAGTTAAATGCGTTGTTGCTTAAATTTATATTAATTTAATTGTGTTTCATTCAATTATCAAAAACTTTTAAAAACACTTCGTAATAGTTAAACGTTTAGTAATTTTGGATTTGATATCAGTCAGTATTTTTATGGTGTTTTATTTACCACTAATTTAAAGGTGGTTTACGCCGAAATATTATGTTTTTTATTTTTAATGTAAATAGATAATATTGTTTCTATCGTTGAAAATAATTTATAAGGAATTCACACTGTGTACTTTTGTTTCATTGAAGCTTACACCCACAGGTCTGTGTTTTGACAGCTGCCGTGATAAAAGTAATTTTGTCTAATAAATATATATTTTTGTATTTTACATTACACTGGCGCCCAACGTGAGACTAAATTTTGAATGAAATAATTACTGTGAATCTCATAAATTTTGACATGTAAATATTTTTGTAATTTCACAAACGACGAGCTATGTCATGAATTGTTTTTGCAAGGCGTTGATGCCAAAAACGAAAATAGCGATAGTAGACAAAAGTTGTTACGAGCAAAATTATCTCTTGAAAAAGTTGTTTTAACAATTATTTTTTCAAGTTATCTAAAATTTGACATTGGCCAACTGGCAATCCGAAAGATATTTCAGTGTAGTCTTTTGTTCAAAGTTGTAATAAACTTCTAGTTGAACGTACAATTAGTTCTCAAATGTGAAAATGCCGCCGAAGTGCACCACTGGACGGTATAACTATATTTTCGATATAATTAATGCTTGCAGTAATAACGTTCTTAGAGAATGTTAATAGCTTTAGCAAAAAAAACGTTATCTATTTATTTTTGTGTTGTAAATTACAATTACGAATTACGTCATAATTAATTCTATTAAATTATAGTACAACTGTCACAATTGCTCACTCATTAATTAATATTAATATTTTAAATCTTAAATTTGATTTAGTAACAAGTAAAAAGTTTTAATAATTACAGTAGTAAAAAAATTGCATATAGACTACGGCTAAGAACAATTCTCATAATATACTATTATATGTAGTATTTATAAACACAACTTTGACTGCAGCTTATTAAAAAACACCTTTTTACGTTGTTACTGTTAAATTTGCACAAAACTTATAGCAAAAACTGAAGCAAATTTTTAATAAAATTGGTTTTCTGTAAAATCAATTGTAAAGTTTCAGTAAAATAGAAAATTGTGAAATCACTGTTCTTTCGGCTCATGTTAATTAAATTTATTATTTTAATTATAGTTATTTCAGTTTAAATAATAACACCAATTTCTGGAGTTTTACAAACTTAAACATAGTATAAAGAAAATTGTCAAAAGTAAGATGCGCTGGAAAAGTCTCTATTATATTATTAAGCTAAGCTCTTCAGTTATTGTTAACATCTGACTGGGTTTATTTGCTTTATTAACAATATACTTACAAGGTTTTCAGTATTTATTTATTAAAAAAACAATACAATTTATATTATGTAAATTATTTTATTGTGTTTTTATGAAATTAATTAAATAATCATTCTTTTATACACCTAAAATATAGAAGTTACGGTATGCAAAATAATAATACCTTACGTATGTGATATATTAAAAAATATTAATAACATTTTTAAAAATAGCTCCGAATAATTAAAAAAATTGTCTTGAAAACTTGAAGCATCAATAACAATTATTTATTTTATAATTAATTCTTATAAAAAACACAAAGAAAACAAATTAATTAGTATCAAATTGTCATATTGTTGTTACCAATTTCTACAAAATTTATAAAATTTGGAACGGTTATATAGATACAAAAAGTGTACAAAACTTTGTAACGCGTTCGTTTTTAAAAAATACAAATTTAAAGACGTGTAAATACATTTTTTTATATTGGTATTTAATTTAATCAAATTCTGTACAAATTTAAACTGCTCTAATTTATAGAGCGTTACTAAAATCCATCTCATTCAATCTTAAATTATATATTTAAGCTTATCACAATTCATAAATAAATTTAAGTATTTATATGCAACAAAAAACCTACTAAATATATATCACATTGGTATTCAATCGTATGTTTCAATAAAACGTACATACATATAATAAAGACAAAAAAATAAGACACAATATAGAATTTTAAAATTCCACGATTGTATACATCTCATTCATTTTTATTGTATTAATTTTAGTTTTATTTAGCAATTCTTATATAAAAAAATTATAAAAACAAATTTTGCAAAATGAAAAAAATTAAAACTAACGCACTCCCTTGCAGAACATATTTGGTAAAGTAATGTAGAAAAAGCAATCTGAAAATAATTTACACTCATTATTATTACACGTAAAAACAAATTTTACAATATATACTTTCTATAGCGTTTTATTTCGTCTTCTACGTTATCTAATGTTTCTTTCAGTACATATATTTTTACTCCTGTGCACGCATCTGATACCAATTGTTTATGATCCACGTTAGTCATATCGAAAGGAAACAGTTTTTTATCGTCTTCGTTTAATTTATACCATAATTGTTTTACATTTTGGTTGATAAAATTCCATTCATTTGTTGTAAAATAAGACAAAACTTTTGAAAATTTAAATAATTTTTTATAAGTTTTGATCATTCTAAAACATAATACCTAAGGTTTTACAGACATTCAGTAATAGGCAATGTATACTTAGGTTTTCTTCCTGATAACTTTAAATACATATCTATTGCGTATGCTGGTATAGTGTGAAGAAAAAACCACAATAAATAGTACAAGTATTTATTGTAAACTTGCAATAGTACTGTAGCCCAAAGTGGATTTTTCAATGGGTATTTATATTGCAAAGAATACCCGGTGTGATCACTCCACGTAATATGTTGATCTGGGCCACTTGTATAATTATAAACTAAAGCATTTGTTTCTGATTCACATCTATTTTTGTTTTTACTTAAAAAAAGTTTATTAAACAAAAATTAATTTGTACATAATATTTACCTATGTTCGTGTACTTCCCAAGCTGTGCAAATTAAAGAATTAACGCAATAATCTACAGGAACCATATCGCATTTTAAATTAGGATTACATATAAATACGCGCAACAAGCCTAAACCTGTTGCTATCATTATTCCAATAGGTCCGTATATGTTTGATGACCATCCTGGAAACGGCTCTTTGTATATCGGCATTACTAAAAAATCATAGAATAAACGAAAATGTATAAAATACTGTATACAATTGCAAAAAGAAGTTTACTTTTTAAAATAGTTTTAGTTTTACTGGTTTTGCTAAACACCATTAAAGAGTGTTAATACTTTTTTACAACGTACGGACGCATTGTAATAACCAAATGTATATGTATTTGGTTGGAATTAGTGTTATAATAATATAACCTACGAAGACAATTTTAAAGCATCCAGTTTCTAGAATGATTAAAGTAAAATAAAAAATTTAATAAAAAAAAAGAAATTAAACTTTATAGTTTTATGATATCTCTTAAAAAACATGTTAATTATTACAAAATTAAAAAGAATTATTAAAATGTGTAAAAATTTTATATTATAATTTAAAAATACTATTTATATTCAATTTGACTTCCTGAATTAATAAACTACGACGTAGTAAAGTGTAAATTTTTTAATTATTTTTGTTATATATAATTTTAATTATTATTACTTAATTTGTAGTGTTCATTAGTAAAATATATATTTTTCTGAATCCTCAAAGGAAGCTACAAGGTCAACCTTAGATATTATTTTAGCAACTTTTGATACAAAGTAGAGTTTGGTTATATGCAGCACCAGTATGTAAAAAAAATATAAAACTTCAAAAATTGATTGTTAGAATAATTTCTTTAATTGTATGTTTTGCGTTTTTTTTTTAAATATACTTCATTCGTCAATGGTTTTGTCACAAAATACAAAGAATTTCTTTAAGTAATAAACAAAATAAATATTACAGTTTAAGCATTAATTGTATGTGAACAAACACTCTGATAATTGGAGTTATCAATATCCCCAGTATTTAAACAGTTGCTATTTAAACGTCCCAAACCAATTAAGCAATTTTATAAGTTTGCATAGTTACATTAAATATTGAGCTACTGCACGATATATTAAAATTATGTAAGACGTGTTTTATATGTTTGTAATACATCCCTGCAGTGTAAGAAATGAATATGTTGACATGACGTACTTTAATCACAGCATTGCTCTAAAATCATATAAATATTATAAATAATCATAAACAAGCAGTATAGACAAATTATCACAAAAAATACGTTCAAAAACATTTTATTCAACATAAACGATGTTCGATATTCAACCGCGATTGCTTTAACACGTCCGTATCGAGCGTTCTTTAAATTAATACTTTCTGTTTCTTGAAATAGTGTTTTAGTTTTAGTTTTATTTTATATGTGTATATTAACATCTATTGATGAGTGTGTCGGTTCTAACCACACACCCAGGTGTGGGTACAACTAACAACAATAACAATATACCGTTTGACGGTGTAATAAAAAACTTTACAGAAGATTATCAATCACCTGTAGAGTCCATGTCAGTGCCTGAATTTTTGATTTTACAAAAGCTAAGTATTACACTGACAGTATTTACGTATTTATCGAATCTAACGATAAAAACATTGGACGCTTGCACTCTATGATGGTGGGTCACCTACTAAGCAAAAAATTAAATATTTTAAACATTGAAAGGGCTGGAAAAAACCGTATCGAAGGGTTACTAAAATCTATAAAAGATGCTAATAATCTAGTAATAAATCAGTCTCTGTTGCCTCTCAAATAGCGGGCTTACATTCCAAATAATCTATTATCGCGGAAAGGTATAATTGACACTTCTTTTGATGACAATTATTTAATAAATAACATTTTATGCACACATACAATTACACACACTAAAAGAATAATGTGTAAGCGAATAAATAATGTAGAAACTAATCTTACTGCTACACAAACAGTTATTTTAAGTTTTGAAGGAAGTACATTACTTAATTATGTAGTAATTGATAGAGTTGTCTGCCCTGTCGAGCCATATAAACAAATGGTAACTCAATGCTTTAAGTGTCTTAGATTCAATCATGTATCTAGCCAATGCTGTAATTTAAAGAGAATATGCATCAATTTCGGCAAAGAAAAACTTGAAGAGAGATCCTGAAGATAGTTTTTGCATTTTTCGGTCACAAATCAATTTCAAACAAATTCAAACATTTCCAAAACCAAAAAAAATGTCACAGATGTTTATAAAAAATTGTACTTATCTGGAAACTAAAAAATATATTAAAAATTCATATTATTGTGCCTTAATTAACAACAAAATTAGTCTTATAAGTGACAATCACTTTAATACGCTTCTAAATATTGATGATTTTTCAGAGCTGCCTGATGTTAACAAGGGAAGAACTATTACAAAATATTCGTTTATGCAAATTCCTTTAAATCTGAATGCTCTTTTTATTCTCAGACTAATAAAAATCGAAAATCTATATTTTCAATCATACAAGCATATCAAGAACCCCCATGCTCCTACAAAATATGGGTCCCACGGCACCAATTAAATTTAACAACCACAGAATATAAAATATTGATATATTACAAAGTCATTTAATCAAATCTGTTTCCGAAGTTACCAAAAAAATTATACAAAAGTGCAACTCTATCTCCGATCTTAAAAGCCTGTAGTTTAGTAGAAACCCAATTGACTCGTGTTTAAATAAAATTTCAAACAATAGATAGTGCAACCAAAAAATACAGAGATATTAAAATAATGCAGTGGAACGCCCGTTCTGCTGTTTCTAAGAGAAATGGTTTGGTAAAGTTTTTAAATAATAACGATATCGACGTTGCTCTAATTTGTGAAACATGGTTTAAATTAAATTACCAATTTACTATTCTTAAGTATCAAGTCATAAGAAAAGATCAATTAGATGGCAAAGCTGGCGTTGCAATTTTATTACGCAATAACCTAAAAGACAAAACAATTAAAATATAATAAATCTGAACGGGTATATTTTTTGTCAATATACAAACCGCCTAATACCAATAGTGCTCTTACTGATTGAATTAACTTATTTAAACCAGCTAATCCATTGATCATTAGAGAAGATTTTAATGCGCACCATGGGAATCTTCTCATTTTGACAATACCGACCAACAAATTTTTAATGCAATTGAAGATTCAAACGTAATTATTTTGAACGAGTGATCAGCAACTAGATTAAATTTTCTTTTAATTAAGAAATCTTGTGTTGATTACACATTGTGCTCTCCCGAGATAGTACCTAGCGTCATTTAGTCTGTTTTCACAGACATGTTAGGATCTGATCACATTCATATTCTAATAGTATTTGATTTTTAAGATTCTAAAAACTCTATCATATACCCTAAAAACATTTGGAATATTAAAAGGACGGATTGGTTTAAATATACACACTTACTTTCTATTTTATTTTCTACTGTTCCTTTGCTCACGTGTGTCGAAGAAAAATATCCATTGAAGAAATTTTATAAACTGTTTTACACAAACTTTCATCTGATATCATTAAAAGAATTCCCTTAAGCAACAATACTGTTGAAATACGTATTGATAAAATGAGTTCTGATATTTAAAGCTTCTTGTGTAATTATTTGCAAACGACCGATTACTCTATACAACTGCAGCATTATTATTGGCATATCTTCGTTTTATTATGAATCAAGCAATCTACGAAGAACTGCTCTTCGCAAGAATTTTGAAAACCGACACTAAAGGTGAATCAATATTTCATGTTTTAAAGGATTACTTTATTGAAAAAGCAATCCCTCTATCAAATATAATATCAGTAGGTACAGATGGAGCACCTACCATGGTTGGACGTTATCGCGCACTTATAAGCTATTTAAAACAAAATGTGTTAGGGGTGTTAGCAATACATTGCGTCATCCATCGACAACATTTAGTTGCTAAAACTTTGAGTGTTAGACTGCATGAATCTCTTCAATTAGTCATTGATGCAGTAAACCGAATCCGAAGCAACGCGTTGAATACGCGGTTATTTGCACAGTTGTGTGAAGAAAATGACGAACACTTTCATCAATTATTCCTTCACACTGAAGTACGCTGGCTGTTGAAAGGCTTATGTTTGACAAGATTTTATGCACTTTTTAAGACTGTCTTAGAATTTCTGGATACTAAAGATAAAATTTTAAATTTTAAAATGAAGTGGAAAACAGACATGGCCTATTTAACAGATTTATTTACAAAGTTTAATATGGTTAATTTGCAGTTACAAGGCGACAGTCTAAATTTGATTAAAACAAAGTGCATCTTATCAACGTTTCTTGCCAGAGTTAAACTAATAAAGCAAAATATTGGACGAGGTGAATTTTCCCAGTTTCCCAATTCGTCACAGACAAACTGCCAGGAAAACGACGTTTCAACCTACGTTCAACATTTAAATGCCCTCTATTCAGATTTTAAAACTAGGTTTGAGGATGTTTTGACTATGGTAATACCACCGTGGATAATTAACCCATATGGTGACATAGAAAGAACAAATGTCATAATACAAGAGGAACTGACTTAACTAAGTACAAACGAAAAACTTAAGGTTTAGTTTAAAAACAGATATCAGCAATTCTGGCTGAAAACAACATACCCGTTACTTATCCCGTATTATGAAATATAGCAAAAAAAATTTTAATTTCCTTTGCATCGTCATACCTAGTGGAATGGGGGTTCAGCGCTGTTACCAATCTTCTAACAAAAAAAAAGAAACAGGTTGGACATCATTAGCCGAGAAGCTTTAAGATTAAACCTTACAAAATTGACGCCAAATGTTGATAAATTATTATTAAAGCATCAGGTTCATCCTTCTCACTAAAAACATTTACTTGTTGCTTAGTTTATTTTATGTTTATTTTATGTTACGTATATTTTATATAACAGATACAAAATTTTATTTTGAGTAGTTTTAATTTAAATTCAATTAATAAATGTATAAAACTTAACATGTGTTTTTACTTTGAGTTTTTAACACTAAACTTCACTACAGTTAGAAATTTACAAAAATCACCATCAGGTAAGTAGGGGGTCTACCCAAAACCGAAAAACATGGCAAGGGGTCTACGACACAAAAAACTTTGGGAACCCCTCATCTATAGCAAGAGTTGATGATTAACTTTTTTAATTATAATCGGATTATTAACCTTTTACGCTACTATTTATTTCTTTATTATGCGAGATTGTATTTAAAAAAATTAATTTGGTAAAGCTTTAATTTAAATAATTTGTTTAACTTTAAGATGCTAGTTAAAATAAAAAAAATATTCAATATTTGGCAAATGTTCAATATTTTTTACAATGTGTATCGTTCAATTGAAAAATAAACGTATTTCGTTTGCTAAACTTGGCAACAAATAATGTGAAAGTTGTGAATGCATGAAACCGCATGGCCACAAAGAGAACAAACTTTTGATAATGGCGCTCGGGAAGTCAATAGGCAACATGTTGCTGAGACTGCTGAAAACATTACATATTTTTCAGTAGATTTAGAAAAAGTAATAATGATGCCTACAGTAGATACGTTCTAAAAAGTGTTGTTTACTAAACGGCTTGCAGTTTATAATGAAAGTTTTGCACCATTGAGCAAAAAAATCTGACAACACCGTTTAAAGTAAATATACTTCCATACATTACATGATTAAGAAAAACGCAATATAGGTCGTATTTTCTTCATTATTACATTTTTTCTTATTTTTTGTTAACTCTTTTTATCACACAAAACACACATATAATGAAAAAATAAGTTGGTAGTATTTTAATTATAAACGGCTGCAAAGGAATTTGTCGAACGCATTTTCTCGGCTACAAACTTTTTTCACATACTTATTTTTACTAATCACGGCAGCATATTGGTAACAAAAGCACCAGGATTTTCATGGAAATAATCGTTTAAGTTGTTTAGATTTTTGTCGCTGGGCCAATAAAAATTTTGATAAGAAAAGTATTTTTTCTAATTTTGTTTTATTCCATGACGAATCCATGTTATATGGTTAATGAATATTCACAACTATCACTATTATTTTGATATAAACCCACATCTGACAAAACAAGTTGACCGTTAGGATAGATGGTCGTTAAACAAGTAGGGTTCTTAGTCAATATACTAATTTTACTCAAAAGCACCCCTTTGATGATGCGTCAATGCATGTACACAGTTCCAACATGACGGCGTTCCTATCTACTAAGAAATTGGAGTAAGAAGCTTTTAAACCATGAATCTTTTCAACAATGCATTGCGTGAAATCACCTAATATAACCAAACCTGACTTCTTTCCAAGGCGATATCTAATACAAAAAACAGCCTACAACTTGTTTCTTGAGAAACAAGATAGATGAAGCGTTCGGATCAATGACGCTTGAAATGTTAGAGAACGTTAACAGAAATTAAAAAAATTGTTTAGAAAATAGTAGTGGTTTATTTGAAGTCGCTTTAAATTATTGTTTTCTGTTGTGAGTTGATTTATTAATTGATTATATTTAATAAATAATAATAATTAAATATATGATGCAGATAACATTGTTTTTTTGTGGTTTATTTTAATTTCAGTGCAAGGATTGAAACAAAAAAACAAGATTATTATAAGACATATTTAACGAAAATTAAAATAACTTTAATATAGCATTTACTATTTAAGAGAAAACATATCGGATTAAAACTTTACTAGAAAAGTAAGCAAAAATTAAAAAAACATTAATTATTTGAAAAATTTTGCAAGTAAAATCAACAATACGGTTTACAAAGGCGTTTTTTGTATATAAATGTTTTCAATAAATTGTTTAGAACCTCTGCCGACTCTCTTATGCGAGGCTCAAAATATCTCAAAGTTGTAAACGAGGAACATTTGAAAAAAATATATCTTAATTTTTTCTCGTAAAATTATTATTAAACTTACTATCAAAAAAATTAGGACAAACGATCAGCTTTGTATATAAGAATAATTTTGTACTTACTTATACTTGGTCTAAATAAACCAATTGGTAAGTTTTTTCCTTTTTGGTAGAACATATCTTCTGCGATTGCCTTTGAAAAACAATATGGATTTGGCCAGTCGCCTATTAACCTAAAACAAACAAATGTAACATCTAAGTTTGTAATTAATTGATTTGAAAATAAATGAATACATTTTTTTTAGGTGGATCATAATATTTAACATAACCTACTGATTATTTTTAATCAAATAGCGTCATTATTTCATAGTGCAATAATTTTTATATTATTATACTAGCAATAAAATTATATCAAGTGTTATATCTATGAACCTATTGACTTGTAAGATTAAATAAATCCTAAAACTAAAAATTAAGTATTTTTGATATGCTTTCAGAAAAATTAGTATCTTTCACTTGGAGTAGACGTATAGTATAACGGCTACACTGCTTGGTATCAGAGTTCTACTCCTAATCTAACAATATACTGTTGCTTGTAAAAAAATATTTTATTATTAATTAGTTAACGTAATAACCTTTGTCTGGGTGCAAAATTTGTGATAGACACTTCAAAGAATCTAATCGATTGTTGTACGCTTTTCCAACTTAATTAACTAATTAAATATTTAACGTAAAGTTTGTCGCAAACTAGTTCAAACGTTTCAAAAATTCTAATAATCTAATAAATTTCATATTAAGTAAAATGTTCACATACCTCGATTTTATATTTTCAAGTATATTTTCAGATACATCTTCTGTAAATTTTATTAATGTTGTAGCTTGAATTGGAGCATCATAAAACTTTTCTTCAATGACATGATGAATGCAGTTCGAAAAAGCTGTAGATACGAACAGAAACGATTTTAAATTATTTATTTCCTGACATATATCGATTAGTTCGTATAAACCGCGAATATTAGTAGCAACTGCAACTTTCAATGTCGCGTCCATATTCATTGATGCTGCACAATGGAAGACGACATTTATCTAAAATCGTTAACACGAGTTACATAAAATTCGTTCGTGTAAAACTTGAAAAGGTTTAAGCATTAAAATTGTCTTCGTGTACATTGAAAATAAATTTACTTGGCAAAAAATACATCACATATTGTGACTTTAAGTAATAACGTTATGTAGTATAAATAAAAGGTAACTAGACATTAACAACAATAGGATAGAGTTTATACATTTCAATTGACAGTAATAAATATTTGTATGATTTGTAATTTTACAAAAACATGTAGTGGAATACACGTCAACGTACAGATTTATTCTCAATAAAAACAATTACATGATTTACATAAAAGAAAGCGGCGTACACAATTATTAACACTATAAAAACCATTTTTTATTGATTCTGCTGTTTTTCATTGCTGTTACTAAATTAAGTTTTAATCTACCGTTTTGGCGACTATGGACATAGATGTATTACATTTACAACTTCATTTTGTATTATCTTTTTACACTTAAATCGTTTTTCGATTCGGTTTTTAAATTTTTTTAACGCGTAACATTGAGCGTCATATTATTATAGTAGAATTATATCTGTTTCTTTTACTGTAAAGCGTGTTCCTGATTTACATAGTTTAATTTTATTAATTATGTAGTTGATTGTAGATATCTATGTTGTGAACATCTTTTAATAAATTATATGTCACAATCATTGAACAATATGTTCAATAATATTAAAATGTTAATGAATGAGTGTTTTATCTTCATGTAGGAGGGGCAATATAAAAACCACTCTAATCTTTTTTCATGGCTACGTTTCGTGCCTCAAGTGTGAACTTCTTCGGGTCACTGAAAATGTATTAACAGTAAGTGAACATAACACACTTACATAACAGCTAATTTTTTTTATAACAGAGACACTTTTATAAACAAAAAACTTACAAGGAAAGGTTACTGAGTGGATACAGTCCACTGGTCCAACAAGCAAACGGTAACTAATTACAATTATTAGAAAGTCAATGAATAAAATTTTAAATAATTATACAAAGAAAACAAGGAACATGAACGTAAAACAAACAATAGACAAGTAATTGTCGTTCAAAAATTATTGAACAACATAAGGAATGATAAAAATAATAGATAAAAATTGACCTTGAAGCAACATTCACATAAAAAATATCTTGCAATTTTTAAAATGAAATTATTATAAATATTGTTCAAATTATTAATGTATTTGTTGAAATTAATATTGTTTTCTTGCATGTTGATGTATATCATTCTTAAAACCAACCTTTTTTTAATTATTTTTAACATCTAAAATTGTTTGATTGATTATTAAAATTAAAAGTATGTCCAGTGTTTATGTGATGGTCTGCTGTTTACGATTTTTCCGTTTGTAACAGATTCTGCTAAATCATCATTAACACTCTTATACCGCATTATCTGATCTAAGTGTCTTTTCCAAATTAAATCTTCATTAATTAATTTATATATTTATTTAAACTTTTCGGTTTGGTTTCTTGTAATCTCGACACATCACTACCTTAAAGTTTTTACATCTTTTCTTCTTGTTATCAACAATAAACTTAGAATGATCAATTCTTAACAAATCAAAACGAGTTTTTATCTTATATCTAAATAGCAATTAATTAATAATAATTCTTATTCCGTTTTGATACAAAAGTGTTGCAAATTCTTTAAAAGTAAATTGACTTCTATTATCTGTCTCTACCACTTTAGGCAACCCGAAACGCGAAAAGCATTCGTTAAATGTTTCTACTGTACTATTACTATCCGCACTATTCATAATAAAAGCCTCAGGCCATTTTAAATACCTATTAATAATTACCAATAATATTTTACTTGTAATTGGACAAAAAATATCAGCGTGAACTCTTTCACAGTAGTAACAATTTCTTTTTGAAATTATTTTACATTTTTGAGGTTTAGGCCTAGACGCGATACAAAGCTTAAGTACCATCATTTACAAATTTCTCTAAATCTCCGCCCAAACCTGGCCATCAAAAATAAGTTCTATCGTTCTTTCATTTTAACAACCCATTTGTGTGTGCTATCAAGTTTGTTCAGTAGCTGTATTCTATATTTAGTAGGAACTATAACTTGATATCGTCACATAACTCTATTTTTAATACATAATTTTGTTTTTCTTAAAAAATAAGGTTTTAATAAATCAATTTCAGTCTTTTCTGGAAAACAATCCCTTATGTAACTTAATAAAATCTCTAAAATTGAATCTCGGCGTGTCGCCGATCAGATTTTATATATGTCAACCGGAATTAATTCTTTAACAAAATTTACATAACCGTACTCATTCAACTGTTTACTAACGTTTGGTAGTGAAATTCCCAACAACATATCGGCCTTTATATTATTTTTCCCTTTTATGAATTTAAAAGTATAATTAAAGTTTGAAAGGAAGATTGATCACCGTTGTAATGGCTCAGTCGCCACCTGAGGTAAACATTTCTTCCCAAACAAAGCAAGTTATGGCTTTTGATCACTAACTAATTTAAAGTACTACCGATTAAGTACTGGTAGTTTATGCGTCGCTCAATAAATGCTTGATGCTTTTTTATGCAACTATCGAATATTTTTTTTCTGTTCAAGTCAAAAGTCTCGAAATATAACTAATAGATCTTTTGGAACCATCCGCAAATACGGAAAGCCCCATTACCGTACCGACTTGCATCATAAGCTAAACGTAACGGTTTACCTGGATCATAATGAGTTAAAACTCTATCAGATCCTAGCTCTGACTTTGCACTTTCAAACGATTTTTTACAATAAATTGTCCACTTTTTAAATAAATCATACAAAGGTTTAAGCTTTGAAGAGAGAACCGGAACAAATTTAGAGTAGTAATTTACCATTCTCGTAAAAGCTTTAACTTTATTTATATTTTTAGAACGCGGCATTTCTAGAATAGCTTTAATTTTTTTCAAACCCTTTGCAGATATTATATGACCTAAATGATTAATACTGATTTTGGAAAACTAGCATTTTTAAGATTTAATCGAAAACCTACAGTTTCTAAACGATTAATACTTCTGACAAGTTTTGTAAATGTTCTTGTTTCGATCTACCGGTTACCACAATATCAACAATAAAATTAACCGTTTCATTAATACCCTGCAGCGTTTTTCTACTATTTGCTGAGCAAACGGGTTTTCTGCCGTAAGGCAACCCATTAACCTTGTATATACCGTAAGGCCAAAATCTCGCTAGTTGCGTCGTCAATTATCAATTAATTATACGCATTCTGGAAATCTAATTCTGCAAATTTAGTTTCTCTACTTGAAGAACGACAAACATTTCTTCAATGTGTGGCAACAGATAATTTACGTCTTCTAAGTACTTATTAATAGAAATTTTACAGTTTGCGCAAATTTGCGTTCACTCTATTTGGTTTAATAACTAGGACTAATGCCGTACCCCACGTTGAACTTCTGATTTTGTTAATTACGTTGTTTTACGACAAGCAAATGGTATAGATCTTTTTTATGAAAAATAGGTTGTGTATCTTCTTTTAATTGTAAATGCATTTTTTTGCCTTGATAAACGCCTAAATTATTAATAATAAATTTTTGTATTTTTTAAGTAAATCTTCCAAACTGAGATCTACTTGATCTACGCCAATCTCATTTAAATTAAAATTTAACTTAGATATGACGTGACATTCCTGTTCCTGTATCTATTTCCATTAACGTTTCTCTGAACGCTTAAACAAATAGGCCCAATGTAATTAACATCACGGAATTCAACATTTAAAATTCCTATTTCAAATTCAAGATCAACATTACTAGTAACTACTTTAAATTTACATGCTTCAATAATATGACTATTTTTTTTACAATTTCCACAAGTAAAGTTTTTAAATTTACACTTTTTAAAATTGTGATTAGTCTTACCAGAATGAAAACACAACTTAGTTTTTTGTCTTTTTGTGTATTTGACATCTTGCTGGTTTTTCCATTCTTGTTTTTAAATTTTTGTAACCGGTAAACTTCCAATTTTTTTTCAATCATCACTTCTTTAGTTAAAGCAATGTCATATAATTCTTGTAAAGTTTTTGTTATCGGTTCTTCACAGAAGCGATCTAGAATTTTTTCGGGTTTCGTTCCGACTACAAATTTATCTCAAACTCGCTAATTTAAATTGACACCAAAGTCACAGCTTGCTGCTACGTCTTTTACTTGAACGTACAATTCCTTAATAGATTCTCAATTTTGTCTCAACCCATCATATTGGATTCTTTTCAATAGACTGATAGTTAGTTGACACTGCTTTGACAATAACTCAATTAACTTATCAAAACTTTTTGTAAAAGGTTTGTTAGGGCTACACAATTCTTTTAAAAATTTTATAAACATTTTTACTTACGGAACTAAGCACTACGGATAGCTTCCGGCAATCTTCAATTGTGTTTGCCAAATAATATTATTTCAACCTCTCAATAAAAATCTCCCAAACGTCCGCAGCATTAAACTTGGAAATAGTAGCAATGCTCCCTTGCGTTATCACCGTAATTAATTAATGAAATTTAAAAATTGCACCACACGGTTAACCTGGTCTAAAATGTAGTTTAATTTCAAAAATTGTAAGATGCCTTTTTATACGTGAATATTGCTTCGTGGTCAATTTTTATATATTATATATTAGTCTTATCCCTGATGTCGTGGAATTTTGAATTTACAATTACTTGTCTATTGTTTGTTTAACGTTTATGTTCCTTTGTTTTTCTATGTACACAGAGTGATTCACGGAAATGGGAGGTCAAACGTATATAGAGAATGGCTAAATGTATTTGCGTCAACATTAGAAGGTACACATCTATAATGGACATATGATCTATTAAAGCAACATAATTGCAATGTTGTCACAAATTGGAATAAAATTTAAATAAATTTAAAATATATCAAAAACAATAAAATGTCTATGCCGATGACACTTTTTAATTATGTAGACGTCAAAATACGGAGCTTTTGCGACGTATCGGAATTAGGATACGTATTTGTGTATACATTCAAAGTAAAGATGTTTTCAGCAACATTAACAATCATATTTCATGCGCGAAATCAAAGTTAAATCAATAAGATTAAAAACAAAACTAATATATTAGATAAATCCGGTATTTATAAATTAAAATGCAGTGACTGCAAAGCATTCTATATAGGACCAACCGGTCATAAATTTTGAATTCGATTTTTTGAACATTTTTCTTGTATAAAATTTTTTATAATAATTATTTGCTAATTCTAATTCTAATCATTCATTTAATTCTAAAAAAGATTATAAAATTTTGTATATTTGTAATAAAAGCTTAAAACTTAAATGTTTTAGAAACAATTAAGAATTATAATTTAAATTGTGATTTATGTCTTAACAAAGTTGTTAACCTTAATAACAACTTTTGCACTACTAGATAATTTTTTCCTAATTAGTACGCTTATTTTTAAGACGGTGTGTTTGATTTACTAGTTGTTAGGCGTTACTCGTCAGTAAATAATTTATTTAATACTACAGAACGATTAGTACATCATGACAGCGCTTAAAAAACGAACTAATTTAAACAAAAAATCTTTAGGTACCACAAAAATAACTGAAAACGTCATTTTGGCATTTATTTAGATAATGCAATAAGATTAAGGAAAAATGTTTCTGTCGTGTAAAAAATAGCAGAAGAAGAACCCTTACTGTCCTTAATACTTAATTCATTTATTAATTAAACTTAATTTATTATTATTTCTTTTTCTAAGTTAGCTCTTGTTAGTTTTCATTGTTATTTTGTCGTAACCAAAAACATTTTTGTTATTTAACTATTTTTTTAAAATTGCCAAACTTCAAATATTTAATTTGATTAGTAAATTTTGGTAGGTTTAGTTTTAATGTTTTTTGAAAATTTCTTTAATTTCTATTATTTTTCAACTTTTTTTTATATTTATTTTATATTAAAATTTAATATTTAAAGTTTGATTTAATGTACACCTGAATATGGCCATAGGACAAAACATATAGCGTGATTATTAAAAATAAAAATTAAAAACAGAATATTTATAGAAAGGCTTTGAGACGAAAAAGTTTAAAATAAAAATATTGTGCATAAAATCATGGAATCATTTAAAGTTGCATTAACACCTTGTTATTACTGGTGCGATTCTACTATCGTACTATCATGGATAATATCTACTTCACAGCAATTCTAAACTTTTTTGCGAATCGAGTTGTTAAGATTCCAAAGCTCAATACAATAAGTAAAACTAACATACAAACATAAAATCTATCAACTTAATTTGACTTTGTTTTAGTTAAATCGTCTATATTAATTGAACTCGTATACGTCACGCACGGAGTTTTATCGGTTCCGTTCGCATGCGTACTTAATCACAACCACGCGTGCCTATTGAAGCGCTGTTGCGACACCATCCTTCATCCGGCCGTTCTGCAAATTTTGTTTTGTACTCAAACAAAGCATTATCATTTTCTTCGGAAGAAATTTCGTCTATATCAAGGTTGTCGATCCACGGCTTTATGTATCCTACCAAAGTTGATGTCTCCTATGGACCCTCATGAGCACCCAGTTTTACAATGTAACTAACGTAACAACGTGGTAACTCAATAGGGTTCCAAATATTTCAATGCAAACTTTAAACCTGACCCACTGTGTTCTTTTTATCGCTACTAAATCACCTTCGCTGTAAGTTTGTTCAAGCTTACGTTTTTTTTTATTTTTTACTTGTATTTTTAATATCTGTTCTTTAGCTCGACTTTGTAGTTTGTCGCGGTTTTCTTGAAACATGTCAATCCATTAGTTTTTAACCAGTTTACGGATTGTAAGATCACTGTTTATCCTAAATATGTGTTTCAAACAAAATTTTGAACGGTGTTGTACCAATACTTTGATGCGCCATGTTCATGTATTAAAATCATTCGTTGGTGTTTGGTGCTGACAACTTCGATAATGACGGAATTATAGTTCGATTAACACGTTTAACTTGCCCGTTCGCCTTCGGTACTCTTACAGTGATTAATTTGTGTTCGATTTTTCCGTTTTGCAATAATCTGCGAAATCGTTAGGCGTAAACGCTGTTTACGATTTTACGTCGATTACCACAAATTGCTGACGTTTTTTAAATCTCGTTAAACTTTTGCTGAATCGGTCGAACGTGTCGCATAGAACCAAACGAATTTCGAAAGTCTACCTACAACCACAAATATATGTCTGTTTTCGGGTCGATGGTAAAGATCCTAAATTATCAATATGATACAGTGCTAAAGACACGTCTCCTTTATTAATTGGAACAAAACACATTGTTGTCTTCCTTGTTTTCTCTCTGTTAAGATGCATGAAACGCAATTAGCCACCATTTTATCAATTCTTTTTGAAATATTGGGAAACCAATATTTGCGTGTTTTTAGCGTCTTGACTTTATTTTTCGAAAAAAGAACTTTTTTATGTATTGGTCTTATAATTTCTGATTGCATTAATCGAGGTACAATCAAACACAATTCACCATCGATTTCCTTAAACAAAAGTTCATTACGCATAATGTAACCACTGTACGACTTTTTAGCTAACTCAAATATGGTTGTTAAGTTGTTTATCGTCGTGTTGTGTTTTTTTAACTTGTGCTATTAAAACTGAGTCACATTCATTAATTAGGAAACCAGAACGCGTAGGAATGCAATTAAGCGAATCTACATTACGCATATTTTTTGCCGGTCGATGTTCAATTGTATAAACAAACTCTTCAAAAAATTAAACCTATCTTGCAACTCGCACGCATAATGCTTTACATCCTCTACGGTTTTAAAAGGAATACTGATCAAATAAACACGCCACTTTTTTATTCGAATCGAATCGAATTATAGCTAGAACCTCGAGTTTATAAGCAAAATATTTTTTTTCGGCCGCGGTCGTATTACCACTCACATAAAATACCGGATGAAAATCATTATGTTCTTCACATTTATGAAAAAAATAACAGCAAATCCGTACATGTTTGCGTCGGTATTTAGTTCAGTCTCTGCATTTATGCGATACAACTTTAAAACTGAAAGATAACTCAATAGTGTCTTAAGTTTCACAAATACTCGCCCCTGTTCTTCATCGAAATGTAACTGAACGTCATTTTTCAACAAATTAGTCAATGGTCATGCTATCAGAAAATAATTCCGTATAAACTTTCTAAAGTAACTGGTTAATCAAAGAAAACTTTGTACTTGTTTTACGCAATTGGGTTCTGGAAATTTTATGACCGCGTCTGTTTTATGTGTAGAAGGTCGTACGCATCCGTTTTCAATTAAATGCTTTAAAAAATTTTGATTCTAAAAATTGACATTTGTTCCAATTTATTTCTTTCGCGACGTTTAAAATAGTTTTCACATTCTGTAAGCCGCTATCGTAATGACAGTATAATTAAATTATCCATGTACGTCAAAACTATTCTATTACCGATTAACTGCTTAAACACTGTATTTATAAATTTCTGAAAAACTGTAGGAGGGTTGTACAAACCCAACGACATTTTTAAAAATCTATATTGTCCATCAGGTACTATAAACACAGTAATTTTTCGACTTTCTCCTATACTTAAACGTGAAAAAATGCATTTTTACTTTCCTATAAGAAACGTGCTATACTTTCCTTATAGGATCGCAAATTTTTTTGAAAACAAATTTGTTTTTTGTATAATTTTACGTTTCAAGGTCCTATTAACTTGAAATTTGGTATGGAGCTGGCTTTTCATATTCTCTTGGTTCGATTATAGGTCTGATAAAGAAACCGGAAGTGGGTGTATCTACCATTTTTAACAATTTTGTATGTATGCAAATTATTTGAATTATTTTTATAGTTTCTTATCCTAACAAATTATTCAAATAAAAAAAAATTGTAACATTAACAGTTTATTAGATATTTGATTTATAATTTAAAGTAAATTTCATATATCATCTGGGTTCGAATCCTGCCTGCGACGATTTTTTTAGAAAAAATAAATAAATAAATTTTGGTTTTTGAATGACATTTGTTGTTTATATTTCTTAGAATACCGTTGAACATTAGCTATTTTATTAGTTTTTAATTAAAGCGGCGGTGATTGATACAAATTTTTAGAAGTCGCTGCCACGGAATTTGATCCACGGTTCTTCGACTCGTCGGTATAATGTAGTGTAATGGAAGACCTTGGGGAAACCATTGGATACACTACACCACGGCCGATTGCTTGTAAATTGCTTAGTTAAAGTATCACATTCGTACGTTTTTTTAATACATAATTGAAATTTCAATAAGGAAATACTTTTTTTATGCAAAATAAATATGGCTTGACAATTTTTTAACTTATAGAACAAAATTATAGAAAACTTGTAAAGTTGAAAACCTATGTACGACATTGCAATTTTTGCGCACATAGCTATAATTGTTTAAGCACTGGAAAAACAATTAAAAGCAACATAATTAAGGAGAATACGTTTTACTTATAAATTTAATGTTTTTTAAGAATTAAGTTTGATGACATTCTAATAAGTAACTGTATTAGAAGGCAATATAAACGTGTACATATCACTGCAAAGTGGTTTTATGACAACATAACCTTAAAAAAATATGTAGACATTCCTTTATCATTTCTTATAGGAAAGTCGTGTGGTGACCACACCAGTTTTTTAAAGCAGCCGTACTAATTTTTTTTGGCTTAGAGTAATTGTCTTGCTCGTTGATAAATTGGTTCGTCATGTTTCAAAATAATCTTTATTTTAATGTTCGCTTTGTGTTTCTTATTGGAAATATAATTAGTAACCAGTCTATTTATAGTGTTTTTATAATTTGAGTTGACTATGTGTAAAATATTAACTTCGTTGACATGATACTTATACCTGATATTAAAAATGTTTTGTTTTGCTTTGCTTTTGACATTGCTTTTGACATTTTTATTAATCGATGGTTTGCTTGACCCTGTTTAATATGCATTTCAGCTTGGTCTAAATAGTTTGTTCATAGCTACATATTGTTTCACACAACATTATTTGAAACTACGTGCACTTCTCTTTGGTATAATTCGTCATCTACAATTGCATTCGTTTGAAACGACCCAATCGTTGTTATTTTGTTAGAACCAATTACTTGAAATTGTACCTGTCGTTTTGTTATAATTTAAAATCGGCGTTCCTATTTCAATGTGTTTCTTTTCTGTCATCAAGATCAAATCACTGCTCGTATCTATAAGCGTTGGTATTTTATGATCGCTAACAAAAATGCCTTTAAAATAATTTTTACCGGACTGAGAAATAGCACAACTATTGTATTTTCTCGTGTTCTCAATTTTTTAGCACACTTTGCTGCTACGTGTCCGTAAAGTTCACATTTGTAACACTTTACACTTTAAACTTTGATAGGGCAAACCGCACTTACATGATCCCATTCACCGCAATTAAAACATCGCTTCGACAAACGTGAATTTTTCTTTTTGCTTTGATCACCGCTCTTTTTCGAATCTATTACTTCAGTAGTATTTTGTGTTGTTCTTAATCTACAAAAACTTCTGAAAATCCTTCTAGCAACGTCTTTGTGATCTTGTATTGTTGAATTTGCGCTTGATCTCTTAGTATTGAGTCCGGTACTCTGTCAATAATTAAACTGAGTAATTCGTCTTCATCGAATTTCACACGATTTGAAAATGTAAGCTTATTTATCATTAACGTATTTGCTAAACGATTCTTCTCTTATCCTATGATCAAACATTGAAATAAATCTGGGATTGACATTTCAAGATATTCCGATATTTAATTAAACTATACTCGTGCTTTTCCTTTAAGGGTTGCTTTTACAAACATGGTATAAACGTCAGATTAGTTATACTTAGTATAATTTTACAAAACTGTTATGTTATTGGTTAACATAGAACTACAAACCAATATTATAACAGCATCTTAAAATTTTACTAAATATAACTAATCTGAAGTTTATACCATGTTTGTAAAAGATGCACTAAGTCAAATTCTAATTAAAATTTAAGTTAATGCGTCGTTTAAATTATAAGTACTTTTAAGGGGTTTTACCTGCTTCTCCCAATTGTCGTAATCTTTGCCGTTACCTTTTAAATAATTTAGAAAATCTGTTATGGCACTAATATTTGCTTTTGAGTCGTTGAGTTGCTGCTTTCCGTTTTTCGTTGGTTGGCACCCTCAATCGTAGTTGTTTAATTTCACGTTGCACCATCTTCAATTCTCTTTTAGCAAGCTCTTTTTCTTTTGTTATCAATTTTAGTTCTCGTGAATCGTAAGAAATCATCGCTAATGCCGAGACACTTGTCACTGCGCTTTTTTGCACATCACGCACATCGTTAAATTCATCGTCGTTGGTTTTATTCATCCATGATCCCGATGGATAGTTCGCATTATACGATTGAACAATTCAGTCTTTGGTCCTGTCGTATTTAATCCGCTTCGTCGTAGCTTCTCTTTCAGTTCTTCTAGTTTGAAGTTACTTATTGTTTTCTCCATCGTTATTTACTCTTTTCAATTCCGGACTGAGCCCCCAATTTTATAGGATTAAAATTTATTAACAATAAGTAAAATTAACATACAAACATAAAATCTATGAACTCAATTTAACGTCATTTATTTGAGTTAAATAGTTTATATTAACTAAACTCCTTTACGTCAGGCACGTTGTTCTATCGGTTCCGTTAGCTTTTGTACTTAATCACAGGTGCGCGCGCTTGGTCTAGCTTTGTCGCAACCTTATCCTACAAATATGATTTCGCCAATTTAATCTCAAGTGAAAAAAGTCCACACAATTTAATAAACGGTAAGTTATCCCAAATCAAGGAATTACCGAAACCGCAAGCAACTGATGTAGTCAATATCGACTATTTTAATATTATTTTAAAACTGATTTAAAAGTATACTAGTTTAATAAAATTGCAAAAAGTACTTAGTTACGAAATTAAGATTTATTAATAATATTAGTATTAACAAAGCAGATAAAACGAAATGCAAATTAATTATAAAGGAACTAAAACGCGCAATGCAAAAATTATTATTGACAGTGCAACTACAGCAAAGAAATTCATTCATTGTAAAAAATGGGAAGACAGTTAAAGAGCAGTAGTGCTATATTACCATTAGGCCTATCTATAGACAAAGACTGCTTGATTCGCGTGTGGGATAGGTTAAGTAAAATAGCACAATTTTCGACTTCTATTGTCTTTCTTTCTATTTTCTTAAAAATAAATGCATGTATACTACTCCCATCTGCCAATACCGCTATGACTTATTAACGTGTACATCTTTTAATTGAGGACGTGGTTAATTGTGATGTTCAAGAAGATAAAACAAATGTTGCATCAAATTGTTTACCGTACTATAAACTTCTTAATGAAGTAACGCAGCACTTTTAGAAAAGATAGACTGCCGAATACGTTCACACATTGCAGTCATGCAAATAATGACACAAGACTTCTTCAGATATCAACTTTGACATAATGATACTTGAAAGAGTTGTAGCAGTTACGTGTATTACATACGAAATAGTGTAAATTGGTGCGCAAATTTAGTGTATTTTATAACATTAAGTTAAAAAAAACTAAATTGTATATATTTATAGTATTAAGTATGTTTTGTAATTTGTAATATTTCAAGAGGGATGCCTAATATCTTGGGCAGAAGGGCGCACCGAAAATTACATCAACAAGGAATTTTGTCTTTAAAAACCAAATACCTTAACTAGTATAATTACATATAATTGAAAGTAAAAATATAAACTTAAATTTAAAATAGTTTAGTAACTATTCCTTTTCTTATCAACAGCTGTTATTATTATACTAAATGCATCAAAAAAAGTTTTTTTAATAATGTTAAACGCATTGAAAGTATAATTAATACCTCGAGAAAGTAATAATGTTCCATATATTATTTTAAAATATCAACCAAATACTCACCTTATCTTTAATTAGATTTCGATCTTCAACAGATAGACCTAAACCTCTTGCCGAAGTGTCACCTTCTACTAACACGACTTTTTGTAAATAGTTTGGAACAATTTCTTTCATTTTGTTAAAAACCTACAAAAAAATATATTCAAATTTGTCCAATCTTATTAAAAACAACTTACGACATCACTAAAAAGTTCATTTAAACGATTTCCTGAAGAGTTTCCTTTTTTGTTTCTTATTATCAAATATAAGCATCCAATATTATCACATGTTCTTAATAATTTTTCTATTATAACTTTTCCAAGAAATCCTGTTCCTCCAGTAATTAACACATTTGCGTTGGAATAAAATTGTTTAATTTTACTATCCATTTTCAAGAAACTCATGCAACTAAATGTAAAAAGTCTATTACAAACAATTTAAAATTGAACTTGTACTTCTCATCGCGTCATTGAAATTTACAAAACATTTATTTAAATTTATGCGCTTACTTTATTAAAAACTGTATTTAATTTAGTTTGAACTGAATGCTAAATTTTTTAAAGCAAATCCAACTATACCTTGAAATTAGCAAATATAATTAACATAAAAAAATTATTGCTAAAGTTTGTAAACAATAAATAATATATTAACGTAACAGGCATCTAGACTAAAAATCTGAATAGAAAAAAAAACATTGTATTGTACATTAAAAGTAAAAAACAAACACTCAAAAACGTTTTAGTTATTACAATGCAATTTAAATTGCAGCAAAAATAAACAACAAAATAAAACACTATGTAAATGCAATAAAAAATTCGTTACAATAACTTTAGCAAAAAGTATTAAAGCAAAGACGTTGAAAAACTTGAAATAGCTTAATAGGGAAAACGGGTACTTACAGTTTACATCACTGCTAGCGCTAGTGGCATTATAAACATCCCCTGAAAAGTTGAAATGGATTATTGAATAATAGTATGTCTTATATATTACTTAATCGTAAAAATTTACAATGTTTTAACTATGTAAAACTAATAAATACATTTCAAAATTGTAAAACTATGGATAAAGGAGTACATTAATATCAATCGATCACCTAGTAGTAACTAAGATAAACAAAAAAAGTGCGATATGTGGTAACAAATATCAAAAATAATCAATTTCTTTTATGTATACTTTTCGTAGATATCATTGAGTTTCATTTTAGTTTTGTAATGTTTTTGACTTTTTGTAGATACTTCATGTTCACTGCTCTAATCTTGTTTTTCAGTGTTTTTGTACAAACCTTTCCGTAAGCTTAGATATTATTTTGTACACTAATTGTTGTTCTTGTTTTCACTTTTTCTTGTGTATACATGTTAATATTAATTTTTATGTTCATTTTGACGGTTTTTTGTCCCAGATTCTAAGATTTTTTTCTAGTTGCTTTTTATCTGTTGCACATATCAACGCGTCATTTGTAAGTGTACATTATAACAACCCATTGTTTTTAAATTTTTAGAAAGTGTACTTTCTAAGCTGTTTTTACATCTTTAATAAAGGCATACTGGCACTGGTGGTTTTACGGAAGGTATGTCAATATGGTTGTATCTCCTTTTAACACAAAACAATCCTTGAAAAACACATATTTTAAATACTTCTAAATTGTTTAAAAAAATATTGAATTTAAGGTACTGCATTCTTAAACGTTTGAACCTAATATCACAAAGAAATGCAAGTAATGAAGGTTAACTTATGTTACATTACTTCTTTAAGTAACTCTCTAGCATTATTATAGTATTACAAAATCGCTTAAGCAGGTTAGAAGCAGATTTAGTTTTAGTTGACATCATAAAAAGTTAGAAAGTTGCACGTTTGTTCTTGAGTTAGAACACGTTGGAGTCGTGTTGTAAATATACCAAAATAAAAACTATGAGAAAGTTGTCAGATAGACAAAAGATTTGTAGAGTCAAAACAATTATTTTTATAATTTTGCTTTTTCGTTGCACTTTTGTAAGCTTGCTGTAAATTTTATCAGTAGCGTTAATACAGCTTTTTTAAAAGACACTTAAGTATTAGCTTGTAGTACGAGCTGTCATATCGCTATTTTCAACCATAGAACCTTCAAATGCGATGCTTACTTTGAAGGACAATTTAAAAGATTTTTGAGTGTTATTTAAAAACGTAGCATGAAAGTTAAGAAAATTATGATGATGATGATGAAAATAAGATAATGAACTATGCAAGCAACGGAATAAAAAACAATTTTTGCAAAAAGTGTACAATAACGTAGAAGCAGTTGATAAGGTTCTGCAATTTTCAATTGTTGATAAAATACAGTTCATTAAGTGACAAATTACAACTTTTTTATTATTAAAAAGTTTTGTTTGCGAAAAACATCACAGCTTTCTCACGCTTTATATTTTTGCCAGCATTTTAACCTTTCCACAACACATAGCCGTTTACACGAGCAATATTTAGAATACCAGCCAATACTACACTTGGCTAACGTCGTGTTCTGCGAGCTACTGAGTAATTAGCGCATTTTTGATCTAAGACATACCTTTTGTGGACTTGTAAAACTCAATTATCTCCGGTTTTGTGTACGTTCATTTACGCTTTTGTCATGATGCATTGAAGAAATTATTATAACGCTTTGATTTTTTTAGCACAAAAGAAGATAATGTTATTTTAGCTGTAAATCCAAAAACAGAAGATCCTGGTTCCCTGTGCTTATGTGATTGGAATTCAGTGGGGATTTCACGTTTATTTTTTCTTAAAGTCCCGACGTAGGTCAATTTTTTTTGAGTAATGCATCAATTAACTCTACCGATGAAAACCAATTATCTGCTGTTATGTTTTTTTTGATCCGAAAACCGGGGAAGCCAACTGCAGTACGGATTGTGTGGGAATAAAAGGTAGACCTTTGATGCGTTTCTGCTGTTTGCCTGTTTATATAAAAGCGTTATATAAATAGTGAGTCTTAGCATCACACAGACATAATAATTTAATGCCGTATTTAGCAGGCTTTAACTTCATGTACACCCTGAAAAGACATCGGCCTCGGAATGGACATAACATTTCGTCGATAGTGATATATTCTGAACTGTAATTTTTTTGACAGTTTTCTCTGAACTTATGAAATATTTCAGAAATCAGTGCTGCGCGGTTTACAGCTTTTCGCTCCTCTCTCGTTGCAATGTCATGTAGCCGAAGATTTGACAAAATAAAATAAATCTTTTCAAAAACATGGTAGCTCTAAAAATGTCACGAGCTGTTCCGTCTGTAGCCCGCAAAGATTCTACGTCTTCATGTCCTGATTTGAACACTCCAGTCAACAACAAAAAAACTATCATTTCAAACGATTATTTGGCAGTAATATCACTTTTAGATGCAGCTGGGTCTTCTTCTGGCATGCCACGCCAAAAAACTAACGTAACTGGTATCGTGGGGGCTGCGCTGACCCCAAAATGTGCATACCTGCGTCCTGGTAAGTGATGCAGCGCAAACGTCAGGCACCCGCCGCAACAAGCGACGTAATGAAAATACTTAAAATGACGGCTGCGCACGATGCTTTGTTTGGTAGAAAACAAAAAAAAATGTCCGACGTTTGCAGACACAGCACTGACCAATTTATCGTTTTACTTCCATTGAGAAAACCAGTTAAGCTTTTTGGTAATTTATTCGACGTTGCTCAAGGAGATTTTTGGTTCTAGAACGCCGTTTTTAGGTTAATCTAGATCTTTTAAATCGTTATTCTATATTTATGCAAAAAAATCAAAATCTGGGACGTATCACAGTTTCAAATTCAAATACTTTCTGATTTGTTTATCACTTTCCTTTTCATGGAGTGTTAAACAGTCTTACAACAAAATTTCGTGTTGTTAATCTTTCTCTACCACTTCGAGTCATTTTTTAAATCATTTTCAAATTATTTATTTTTTATATTAATTTGTTTTAGGCGACATTGCCAAAAACCGGCAAGTGCTAATTGAATCTTCTGCTACAAACTTACTTTAATCTTTTGACTTGAATACAGTAACATACGGATCTGCTTCTGTGTTGTTTCTTGAAATTCGCTGTTTGCATCAGTTTGCAGTTGAATGTGAACATTTAAACCCGGAGATTTTTAACATAATTAAATCAGATTTTTACGATAATGATTTTGTGACAGGCCAACAATACTGACAAAGTTTGCAAAATTTGAACAATTATTACAATTGTTCTATGTATTGTGAATCTGTTCTTTTATCAAAACTTTTACAACAAATACTGAAAGCATTAAACATGTTAATTTATGCAGTTTATTTGTGGTTAGTTTCCACTATTCTGTAGAGTGGTTTAAAACCGATCTCAGTTTTTTTTAAATTTTTGTTTGTAATTGTGTTGCTGATGCACAAAGGCGTACGTCTCAGGCGACACGTGTCTACAACAAACTATCCCGATATTTTATCTTTGCTTTGGTAGCACGGTTCTTCTTGGTTTATCAATCATGAGTCTGCATGACTTGAATTTATTTCTAAATACTGTAATTCTCTTGAAATGAAAAATGTGGTACACAGAGTAGTCGCATTTTGTCTTAGTTTAAAAAAAAATGTTCTAAAAATATACGATCTGCACTTTTGTGGGTTATAAATTTTTTTTAACTAGAATATTTTTCCAACAAAATAAAACAACTAAAAACCAATGAACCGTTAAAGCGGTTTTCATCTCTATTAATTTTGAATCTATTTTTAGTTTTCTTAATTCTGTTTGATTTAGTCAGAATATTTTTGTTTGACGTTCCTATCTGTAATTTATATACATTTGCTAATTTATCTTTTAATTTTTACTATATACATAAAATTAATTAGACATGTATGTATATATAAACTCACACGTTTAAAACTATTATTAAAGTGCGGTGTATACATATTTAACGTTTTAAATAATAATTCAAGTTATGTATGTTATATAAATAATAAGTAGCTATTTTATCTAGGAGTTTTTTCTAGTTTACGTTTATTATATATGTATCCCGATGCCATCGGATCAATAAAGTAAAACCAATTTTTATTATAAAATATTTATTCGTAAAACTTTTGTTTAAAAAAATTAGGTTAGTTTCAAACCCGTTTATGTAAAGTACATGCTGAGAACTTCATCAAATAAATTAGTCTACATTTTCTTACTAAACTATAATTTTAAAAGTAAAATTTATCTTAGAAGCAATTTGCATTTGCATACATTATTTAATCATGCGTTTTGCCGTGTTTCTATAAATCACTTATCTTAAGTTTTCACTGAATAATCAGTTTTAAAACTTACTACGACTTGCTTTAACACAAATAAAAAATTAAGAATGTACATGCACATTAACCTTGTGTTGTATTCGTTTTCAGTTTACTTCATTCAGATACAAAAAACAAATATATATGTATATAAAATTGATTAAAAAATGTGTACCTACGGCATACTTCGACTTATATTTTTTCGGCCCCTCTCCCTTTCCCAAATCCTGGCTAAGCTACTGTTCGTTTTCAATTTAAAGTTATTATAAATTAGTATAAAACAATTAAAAACAGTGCCAAATTTAATTAGAAATAAATAAATTAATTATTACATATATTTTTTTAAATTATTGTTTTAAATTAATTAAAAGTTAAAAACGTGTTATTTTCTTATTTAACTTTAAAAAGTACAGTTTAAGGTTATTGTGTAAACTTTCCGGAAATGACTTGGAAAAATGTAAAACTGTTACATTTACCCAGAAAACTATTAATCAACTTTGACATAGATTGATTGATTATAAGTAAAACAAAATCAAATATAATACAACTTTATTTAAAAATTGTAACTTTTACAAAAGCTTTTAATATATATACTATATATATATAGTAAACAATTTAAAGTATTATTATTTTACATAACGTCAAAATTATGGTAATAAATTAATATTATTTATTATTATAAACGGATGTTATATTATTCAAATTTATAATAATAGTTTAGTGTAATCATATTAAAAATATTTGGAAACATAATTTTCTTGCAATTGATACGTAATCTTGTACGTACAATTGATAAATTCGTAAATAATTTTTATAGCTTGACGTATTATTAAACAAAATCTTAATTATAACTGAAATTTTTATTATTGCAGTTTTGAACCCGTGTAAGAAGTTTTAATTGGCATATTACTTACTTTAGTAAAAACCTATAAAATGACATTACGAGCTTACGAAACAAATACATGATCTTAAATGTGTAATTTTCTTTATACAAAAGCTTTTAGCTAAAGCAAACAAGTATTTAAATAAAGTAAAGTTTACGATTAACATTGGCATTTTAAATAAATAAACATTGGCGTTTAAACGAATAAATTAATTTAGATTTAAAAAGTTTAAAATAGCTATGATTGTATTAAGTGTAAAAATTAAACAAAAAAACATTTTCCAATAGTTAACTTTTTAATTATCATAGTTATTTTATTTTTAAACATTTTAAACGTTATTATTTTTTTTAACCATTTTTACAAATTACAATGTAACAAATAAATTAAGATTTACTAATAAAAATGCAAAATACTTTTTCAACTTCAACATTAGTTTTTACTTATAAATTTTATTTTTATTAATAGTAAAACTGTTGTTATCTTACTACTATTAAACATTGTGTCGTGTGTTATGTTAAAAAGCTGGTAGGTTAAAGTTTGTCGAGTATAAAATTTGTCCTCAACACGCCCACTCTCTCTTCGGGAACAACTGTGTTAGCCGTCGCTTATTTTTTTGTTACACGTATTTTAGAGAGGTAAACAAAATCAATTTATTTACTTCCAATTTGACTAAACGTCTCTAGTTTAATTATGTATTGAATAAGGAAATCTTTTTTAATTTTTACGTATCGTACGTTATCGATCTGTATCTGATAAGTTTAAGCATAATCAAATATCAAATAAAAAAGTACCTATTGAATCTTCCACTAACCAATTATTTTTTTTTTTAATTTCTGATAATTATACAAACAAAAAGTAGGTGTCAAAATTTTTATATTGTCAATTTGACTATATAAAATTTATTTATACAAAAATATTGTTACTGTGAAATATATAAATCGATGGTAAACAAAGTACCAATCTTTTTCTTGAATATTGCAATGTCAGTGTTAGTTTTATTATGTCAAGTATAAAAATAAAACCAACTAACAATTAATTATATTTTTATTATTTAATGAACTCATAAAAGTTTAAAAAATATTTTTTATGCAAATGAATTATGGGAAAATAGTAGTTCTTTGTTTACATTAGCTTAGTGTTTTTAAAACCGCATAATAAAAAGAAATGATAGTTTTTTATAGGTCTTTACAGAATAATGTTAAGTATTTCTACTCACACATGTTTAAATTTATTACTCGCTAGTTAACAGCGACGTACAATAACTTCTTATTTAAGAGAATGTAGCTAAACACGGACTAGTTATTAGTTGTATACCAGATGGTTACTTTCAAACATTGTTATGCAAGCTTTGCTTCCATTGTAAATTAAGTGTGTATATATATTAATTATCTTAATGTGCGCAAGAATTAACTTTTATTAAACAGATGCATGTACTTAATGTCGTTGAATCATCATGAGGTATAATTCTCTTCTGTCTTGTAATGTAGCGTTAGTTGAAAATAGTCTTGATACTTTTTTGCAAGTTTTTCTAGTAACATAAAGTCACATAAATCAATAAAAAAAGTTTTTATAGTTTTTGTTTATTTTTGTTTTTAATGTCTTAGTTCGAACTTAAGATTGTTATTTGAGATATCATAAGTTAAATTTCGTTTATCTTCTGTTCTTCATATACAGTCTACTATTGAATCATATGGCGTCTTGAAAATACAGCAAACGTAAATAATCGTATCCAGTTATATATTTCAATATTGTTTGCTTTTTCAGAAAGCTTCAAACGCAATATTTATCCTAGAGACGTCAAACATTTGCAATAAAAAGGAGTTCAAACATTCAATACATATTTCTCAAAATCGATGTCATTTGTAAATATAAAACTATTTATGTTTGGTTTAAAATGACTTCGAAAATTATAATTGTAGATTGTATAAGTACGACTATAACAATGATGAATAATTATGCTACATTGTTAGTTATGTACTAAATTGTTTCTTGAATTAAATTTATTCATACGTTACATGGCAGTTTTAATAACTAAGACACTGCACCCAAAATAGTTACTATGCACAGTTACAAAATAACACAAACTACTACACTTTTTTATACTATCATCTATGTAATTGCATTTATACAGACATAAAACGCACAACAATATTTTTTTTTTATTTTATACATTATAATAATTTGTCAGGATTGCTTATTAGATAGTACTTTTACATTTTGTTAGACGTCAGTTAATTTTATTAGAAAATGTATAATGTCTTTGTTGTTATGAGCGCGTTTTGTACAATTATTTTGCCACTGGCAATCTCATTGTATGTTAGTAAACTTATTGCAAGTCTAAGAGCTAACTGCACTGCCATAGTTTAAAATTATGCTTAGCTAAATCAGTTTAGTTTTAAGCTTAATATTAAGTGTTCATGAACTGCACCGTTTACGACTATGTTAAACTTGACTAAAACTCTCCTTTCAGTAAGCTTTTTAGTAAATTTTGTTGAAGTTAGTTAACCGTGTTATATTTGTGGTGAAGGTATAGGTAGTTTGTGTTCAACGAAAATGGAAAACGAAATTATTAGCCGTAGCCGAAGAACAAATTATTTTAGTGAAGGTAATCTGCAGTTAATAAATTTAATTGAAAACAACAATTATTAAAAATAAAAAAAGCATATAGCTACATGAAAAGACAAAGAAACTACATATATGGAATACAATTACCAAACAATACAACGCTATTGCGCCAGGTAAAACCTTCGGAAGTAAAGCAACCAACAATTAAAAAAAAATTAATCGATGGATATTTTCCCACACAACAGAAACAGATTATTTGAAAATTCAGTGAATATTAAAAAAAAATTGAATGTTCATAAAACTTACAAGTTTCTACAAATAATGTTAAATTAATATTCTGTGAACATTAAATGTCCCACATATTACAAATGAATATACATATGACATTCATTAATTGTGCATATAATATTCAAATTTTGTATAAATATACTTAAAATATTTAATAAATTGTTATGTTAAGAAGTTGGTAGATCAATTTACGAGTATAAAAATTTTTCCAAGTATAAAATTTGTCCCTTTACACCTCCACTCTCTTTCGTCGGAAGTGTCAAGTTTTATAACAGCATACTTTGCTCATTTTTCTGTAAGACCTGGTGCAAAACAGACGAGCTCTGTAAGCTCTGTATTTTTTTTACACTCAACAAGGCTTTCACCATTAGATTATTTTACGTGAATATGCGAATTAATTTCGTGGTTACTTAGAGGGAAGCTGAGTAGGGGTAAGTCGTTATATTTCTCTTTATTTGGGGTTTAATTTGATTCTCTCCGTTCAGTTCAGTTCAGTCATCAGTGAAGATAACGAACAGGTGGCATATTTGGGAAAGTTTTTATGACATCCCGTTATTAAAACGTTACTATTCACACCGTCAAGGGGTTGGAAACCTTCAAAGTTGGATTTCTTTTGAGAAGAGCTACTACCATAAATTATTACGTTAAGTCGAGGGGTAACGCTGCGCATTTGCTATTTCAAATGATTGCATGCTTTGAAAACTAAATATACCTGTGCTAGCCGTGTGCATGTTTTGTGTTAGATTTAATATTACGTTTTAGGTAATGCAAGTACGGAATTAGCTAATCCCCTACTAGATAAAACCTAACTGTGAGTATTACAATTTCAAATTTTACGATTTGTATTTTGGTGGTCATGACAATTAATGATAAGATCATTTTGTTCTTCACAAAGTCCTATGCAGGGCTCGTTGAGTCCCAGAAGCTTAATTTGTTTTGTTATTTACTTTTGTGATTTTAAATTTGCGAATATAAAGTCATTCCTTCTTTGTAAGTAAAAGTTTAGGTCGAAAATGTCAGTTTAATGTACGGCGTGTTGCCCAGTATAGAGCGCAACTTATACTTAATTCGACCTATGTATTAACGTTCGGAAAATTTATACTTATGTACCTTCTTCGTCCTTTTTGGAATTATTTCCTGTGATAAAATAAATATATATTCTGTGTTATTACTTCTGTCGTGTTATTTGTTTTTTTTCTAGCTACGGGTAGAGTTAGACGATATCTCCCTAATTTAATCTTTCATCGTCTTGGCGTCTTTTTTTAAATTTAAGTTATAATTTAGCATCACAAAGCCTGTGACTCCCTCTCCGAAAATACTATGCTAACCGTTGCTTTTTTTTTTGTTGCGAGGTAACCACGTAACAAATCTGGCTGCCCAACTTAAGAGACCTGATTTTCTCGTAACAAATTTTAGCGACCAACTGTCTGGGTTCGATTTTTGTGTGTGCGATTATAATTGCTTCTAGTTTTATTGATTCTTTTACCTTTTTTTTGTCTTTAGTGGGTACGACTTACTCGCGGTTTTACTTCGCTTCTTTAAGTGTTGTTGCGGGACTTGACGTCGGAGTTGCTTCGCTGACTTTTACTTCTTTGTTTTTAGTGCTGCGGTTTGACTTTATATTAGTAATTTACTTACTTTTCTTTTAATTGGACTTCTGCTATGGTTTTTAGAGTAACTCGACTACGTCGGTTAACCCTTTCTGCTTATTAGATTAGTTATTAGTGATACTACTTGTACTTACTGTTCTTTTGATTGGGTTTTAGTCGTACAGTTTTGCTTTACAATTAGTTTAGTTGTCTTTAAGATTTTGTTGTATCTTTGGGAAACGTGATCCGAGCTGTGCTATTATTTGGTTTTTTTGTTTTTCTTTTTTACGTTCTTTTTAGGAAATCTCGTCACTAAGATTGTGAAACGGTGTTTCTTTTAATTTTAGTTATTGCCCTTTTTTTTCAAAAGTCATAAAACAAATTTATTTAGCTTATACAATATTTCCTTTGCGTAACGTCAAATTTGGTGGCATGTGAATGCATTATTTGATACCCAGAATGTTTACAGTCGTGATGCTGTACATGAATGTTTTAATTTCTACTTTTATTATAAAATCATATGCAGATCATATTTAGTTTCTAATGCTTGTATTTTTTTGTAAATCCTTTGTTTGTTTTTTTTTTTGAAATAACTTCATCTATGTAAATGGGGTAGAAAATCCTGAAGTCGTTTAATTAAATTTTAACATTCCTGATTGGTTTCTAAAAATAGTTTTGTTCGTTTCGTCGCCGATAACCGTGAGAATTCTTCTAAGAGGGTGATCGAATTAACGCAAGTGGACGTGGTCCCGATCTTTTGAAGTCGAAAATATCACCATGTTTTGGTGTAATTTTAATTTTTATTTATCAGTGCCTTTATTGCTAACGAATATTTGTGTCTAAGGATCTCCAATTGTGAGGTAATAATTTTTATTTCTTTTTACAATTATTAATTCTGTGTTTCGTGCATCTTTTAGATTCTTTTTTTTTCTCCCTTCTTCCGTTTTTAATTATAATGACAACTTGATTTGGATTATCAAATTTTGGCACTTGATGTTACCAATCTGTTAATGGATGTAGTACCTAGAAACCACCGTTAATTTAAATGGAATTCCCGCAGGTCTCCAATTAGGACATTATGCGCTGCATATGCCGTTACCTCTAACAGAAATACAAGCTAAGTTATTCAATTTTTTTTTTAATTAAACGTGTCGAAAATTAAACAACTTACATTATCCTTTTTATTTTGAAACGATTGTTTTATTTTTCTTAATATTTTATTCGATTTTTTTTATTGTTAATTTTTTTTGTAAACGATAAGTTATCCGGATCACTACTCGTAAATTAATATATTTTATTTGTCAAATCATTTTTTATTATTTATAAAAGTTTAGTTTTAAACTTCTTAAGCAACAATCATTTAAACATGAAATAAAATTTTGTTTAAGGTATATACATTAAAACCTCAATTATTTTTTTTGTTTATGTAATTTTAAGTGTTTCTCCTTCTTTTTATTTTTTTTATCCTTTAGTGCTTGTATAAACTTTTGGTTTTTCACATTTTTCCAATTAAAAAATGCTGATGGCATCCCACAAACAACCACCTCAAGTAACAGGTAACTAAACACCACTTAGGTAAATCTGGCCTATTGTTGTTTAGTACATCACCTCATGCTTAATGTAAATTAATTTGAAGAGGTCAACGTTACAATGCCTACTTGGCGGTTAGAAGTGAATCGACTTAGAAAGCAAGAGCTTTAATATGAATTAATGTCTCGTGAATTTGATCCTATAATGGTCATTTCTACATTAAGAGGTGTGGTGCGTAGTGCTTTACAATTGGAAAAGGAAGCATCTTTTCGTATAGATACTGTTAGTTTTTGCGCATGATAAGATAGTTGTCGAATAAGCTATTGGGGAACTACAAACGTTATTTAGCGAATTTAATGGAAATTTTTCTTTTTCTACTTTTTTAAACGAGCTAGTACTTGATGGGTCCACATTCACCGTCGTTGTTTGAATATGTCGCCTGATGGGGAAGATAAAAAAAAGTGTCATCGTCAATTTGGTCGTTTTTTTTGGTTTCTTTTGCTAACTTACATTCGTCTAGTTCTAAACAGGTTTTGGTAGAGTCACTACTTCCGAATGGAAAACCACCTACTCGTACTTCTTTGGATTCTGAGGCTGAAATGGATGGATGAACTGATACTAATACTAAATAAATTTTAAAATAGTACTCTATAGGGAAGTTGTGCTAAGGAAAGCGCTATCTGGTGACATTCCCATCAATGTCAATCAAAGATACATTCAGCAATCTTGTCCTTTATATGTATATATCTCGTATATTCGGGAGTCTGTTATACAATTTTTTTTTTCCAAAAGCCATTCCATTTTTGACTGTTTTGTTTTCTTTAAAATTTTGCATACATTTTTTAACAATTTTTTTTTATTTAGTTGCACATATGTGTTGGATAATGTCTATTTCATTTTTAACCACATTATTTTTTCCAGTTCTTTAAAATGAATACTTAAAAACACATCTATGTAGATGAAACATTTTTACTTACTTGTAAAGCGCTAATGCTGAATTAGGCAACGCTGTTATAAGGTTACTATATATTTTTGTGAAAATATCGTTATTTACATCATACACAATTTTTTAATGCGTTCCATTTTCGTAATTGGAATTGTCCGATACTCCTGTTCTGTCATGCTCTTCTGTGTTGACCATGCATAAGAGATATCAGTTTGTAAAAAGGGCTCTAATTTGTCAAAATCGGGAAAATAAACGTCAACATTAAAGTGCGTCAGAAAGGTGTATAGCTCAAAAAGACTTCTGGCCCTTGTCAACCACAAGCCTGATCCTGTTGGATACACTCTAAATGGGACTTACTTTATCAGAGTGCATTACACTAAAATCTGAAATATAAAATTCACACAACGCAAAGGCCGACGGAATAAAAACTCTGTTACAATTTTAACTATTTAACTTTTATTTTACAAAAATAAATACAAGGTAAGTTAAAGTTAATTAGACGCAAACAAATCAAAGTTTAAAGAAAAAAAAAACAAAACAAACAAAAAATTACTTTAGACATAAAACTTATTAAAATATTTTTAGGGTAAATGGTGTATTATTTTTTTATTTAGAATAATATAAATGCGATTAATTTAATTTTGCCTGACGAAGAACTTAGACCAAGTTCGAAAGCTCGCATTTATATTTTTCTAAATAAATAAATAATACACCATTTACCCTAAATATATTTTAATAAAAAATTACTTGATTACATTAGAAATTGCACGGCCGTGTTCGCATTAATAGAAAATAAATAATTACAAAATAAAATAAATAACGTAACTCTTTCAAAACAAAATGGAAAATCTTAATATTATAGCACAAAATTAATACATTTTTAGGTTTAACGTCAATAATACACAATTTAAAACTACATATTGTCTTTAAAACAACACAAATGACAATTTGCATATAACAATCAATAAAATCGGTAACTCGCAATGATTTTTATTCTTATTCTGTTTAATATCAAAGCTTTTAAATAGCGGTTTTACGTTCACCAATTTAGCTTAAGGGGCATCTGTACAGAAAGTTAGGCAACACATCATACTCCCATAAGACCAATGTTAAAAGTGCCTTCACTATTTCCCAAATTATACAGTTATCTCTTATTCTGAAAAAATGGACGAGACGTCAAAATGTTCAAGATGCCCAGTTACATGTCAAGATAGAATCCTTTTTTTAAAAATTAGCTGATGTAACTTAATATATATGATTCTGTGTAATAATTCATTATTCTCAAATTTTCAAAAATAATAATAGCATCATAAAAATGCTTCTATCACTTAGCTTGACTATAATACGAATATTTGAAGCTATGAAAAATTTGTACATTATTATCTAACTATTAAAATTTTGGTAAAAACAATTAATTTTTACTTGTCAATAAGGTTGAAATTCCAAAACATCGTTATGGTATACTCGCTGTCTGTAGGAACAAAGTAGCAATATAATGCTCAAGGCGATAATCGGATTAAAAGAGTAAATTCGGTAGAACTATTAGTACTTCTATTTTGTTTTATATGAAAGGTGTGGGGGTTCGGGGTAATATTGGAACACAAAATAAAATTAACTTTTAACGATTTCATTGTTAAAAAATTAGATATTTATTATACGTACATGTAAATGTACAATGGTGGTTATTGCTTTCAACAACCCACACTGCGAATATACATCCACCAAATCTTCCTAACAAAAAAAGTTGAAAACACGGACAAGTACATAGGTTAAACAACGTTACCTCGCCGTCTTTAGCCCCATTACAAAAATATTTCTGACACTGTTGATGTTGCCCCAGAATATGATATCTACTATTTAAAATATCGTTTTTTAAATTGTCTATTCTTGTATCTAAAGGTATAGCTTCTTCTTTACGGTGTGCTATTGCCTTCACAACTGCATTACAAAAACGCCCCAAGCTGAACGGACTACATATATAGTCTCTTCTATATTTTGGATATTTCAAATCTTTACCTAAATCGCTGAGTTTGTTTATGTAGTTCCGTAGCAAATGATTACGGCATTCATTTTTGTTGATGTAAAATGATGGTCCGTATGGTGCAATTTCTGTTAAATTCTTGTAAACGCTACTGTCGCCGTCACCGATCAATTTACTATAGATTAAATTATGCCGTGAAATCGATTGTTTAAAACCTTCTAATATGATAGCAGATTTCATTGCAGTTGAAGTTTTACTCCAATTTCGGAAACATTCATGATCGTGCGTATCACGACCTCTAGCACACAAAAAACAGTATTTATTTTTCACGTCCATGTACATCAAAAAAAGGACAACCAAATCCAACGTGTTGAAGTGACTTCAAAGCACCTTAAAAATATTTTAAATTTACAATTCTACGACCACTTACAGATACGTGTTTTTGAATATTTTCTGGTTCGATATCGCTTCCAGAATAAGAGGAATCATTGAAATATAGTATCTCTTCAGCGGAAAAAACATTTGGTTCAATTTCCTGTTCAATATCAACGTCGGAAGAAAAGCAATACGATTCATCAGTATCCGTCACCAACAAATCTTGTTGGCTATGATCCAAACTCGTGCTGCAACAAATTGGTTGTTGTACGCTAAGATGATTAGAACTATTTGTGGCATCCCTTGCTAATTTTCTGTAAATATTAATTAAATAATATTACATTTTGATAAAACAAAACAAGAAAAAATATACAAAAAAAAAATTAACAGAATGATATAAAAACAATTAAAATGAATGTAATTACTTCATATATGTATACTTACGTTGCTCTCGCCTTCTTCAATATCAGTCTTCGACTTTTGATTTTAACACTAAAACTTTTTCGTGATTTAGGCATTTTTTTTTGTAATTCACAATACACACATACAAAACTGATGGATAAATATCTCTTGTGGAATAGTAGCCTTTTTAATTTTATTTATTTTATATAGCAAAATGCATTCTTCGTCATAATGACATTATTGTTAATTTAATTTTACATTATAATTAGATTGCAGATTAATTGAAAACAATCATATTTTCAGTAACAGGAAATTGGTGTAATGTATATGAAATAAAGAAATTTTTTTCCCGAGGCAGTAAGCAGTCAGGTACATTTTGTGACAAGTTTTACTTAGGTACACTAGGGCGCGCTGCGATAGGTATGTATTTCGTTAAGCTGTATAGAGGGGCCTTAAACTGTAACAAATAAATACCAAAATTGTTTGTCGTAGTAGATCCAGGAAGAGGTTTCTGGTTGATCATAAGGTTGCCAGATGCCGTCGGCAAAAAAATCAGAAACGTATCCTCAATGGACAAAATTCCGTCGGAAGATTCTTAAAAAAAAAAGTCGTCGGCAGCCATTACACAACTTCACATTTCAATAACAAACAATATGGCAAAATTTACCGGGCAATACGAATAGGAGTATATGAAACTGCATTACAGATTTTTTTTTAAATTTAACTAAACTAAAATATTAATCAAATATCGTTAATTTAAACGTGTTAACATATAAGTATTTTGTTAACATAAAAAAAAGTTAAAAACAACAAGTTGGAAAGTACATGCGTACATGTTATATATTCAATATTATTAGCACATTATGTAAATATACATATAACGTTTTCAGATCATTTGAGGCGTATACAATTGGAAATATTCACAAAATATGCATTCAATATTTTGAATGTATTTTAAATATTGTGAACCTATTTAAATATACCATGAATATTCACTGTTGTGTAGGTTATTATTTACAACTAATAAAAAACAACCTTGGGTTTAAATAATCCTATTGATAGAGATTGTTACGTTGTTTTCCTCGTAACAAAAAAGAGAACAACGACTAACTCAATTGTTCCGGCCATAGAGTCGTAGGCTTAGTGATGTTAGATTATAAACTAAATTAAAAAAGCGCCAAAACGATAAAAGACTAAGATGGGAGACACCGTTTAAATCTACACGCAGCTGAAAAAGAACAAATGACAAGACAGAAGTGGTAACACAAAATATATATTTCTTTTATTACAGACAGTAGTTCAAAGAAGACCGATAAGGTACATAAATATAGTTATATAAATTTAATCATACGTTAGCACGTAGGTCGCTATCACAGACAAAATATAAACTACGACCTCGACTGGACAATACAATGTGATTTTTATTGATTGAACGTGCCACTTCGTTCTGATTTTTCCTTTGCCGCTTGCTTCTCCATATCGGTTATAACTAATACAGTGTCGTCTCATGTTTATGGGTATTTTTATTCGAGGTTATGTTTACTGTTTGTAAACAATCATTAATATCGTTTGTTTTCTAAGTATTGTAAGTATTTAACGTCATTAAATAGGTATAAAATAAATAGTTTTATGTGTTTACGGTGTAACAAGACGAATAGCACAGTGAAGCTAAAAAGGATTGATGGTTGACAATAATTGCTGAATTATGTCGCTTACGCGAACCCGAATAACAAACGACCAAGGTGTTTTGGAAGATAGTATTGACAAATTATGATGATCATTGGTGCAAGTAAGGTTATTATTGATCATTTTCAGGTCTTTTAGTCACCACGTGCGCTTCAATCATTAAAAATCACCCGTTACGTCGTACAGCAAAGTGGCCAAGTCGGCCTAAGTTTTATATTCAGAGAAGGAATGATTTTACATTCGTAAATTAAAATACAAAAGTACGAAAATCAAAGATTTAGATAATTAAAGCCGTGTAGTAATATGACACAACAAAACGATTTTATAATTAATTGTGTTAACAACTTAACATGTATGTACATACGGTCGTTCTACAATTCAACATGACCACCAAAATACTAAGAATTTAAAATATAAAGTGTAGTAGATACAATTAGTTTTCTTCAAGTAAGGGACTAGCTACAAACTACAAGGATTATGTCTGGTTATAAGGACAATAGTTGGTCTAATCATCGAAGACCTAGTGTAGTTAAAACTTTGCACACCGACCACTTATCAAAGGTGTATTCGAAAATAACGGAGTTATCTATTATAATCAATTTTGATTTAAATAACAACATATAATATGTAATACTAATTACAACTCACAATATCAAATTAACGCAAACACAAAGTAACGCATTATAAAATGTAACTTAAATAGTAACATAATTATAGGAATTGATTTACATCAGACGTCACTATCTATTGAAATTGTACACAGTTTCACAATTGAACGTTTTAGAATGCTGTCTATAGTGCGTACGTACACTACGCAAACCCTTCGATCACCACCTGGACGCTATTCAGTAATTCTAGTTAGAAACCATTGAAATTGTGGTGTGTTAAATTTTGCCAAAAGCACCAGGATTCCGACTTGTAATTGCCGTTCAGGTGTAATTTGACATTTTATACGTCGTTGCATTGCAGGCATCTTTTCCAAAAGTAATGCAGAAGCTGCTGACCTCTAGACCTCTAGACGATTAACAAGAATATTTACTAACATTAGAATGTCTTCCGGGTTTGGACCGTGTCATAGTTGCAACCGAAGCTGCCAACGTTTCGCCCACTTTCGTAAAGGGCTTCATCAGGGCGTGAGATAAATCGCAAAACTCAAACAAGCAATTGAAATTCCGGCCGTGGAAGCCTTCGCTATTACATTAACAAGAATATTCTTTAAACATTAAGTCAAAGAATGATGCCCAAGCAAAAAATGTAAAGAAATAAGTGTAATTATCAGGATTATTTGAGAGCGGTAACAAACGACGTGAATTAAAGACGGACTCAATCTGGGTTTAAAAGTGTATAACGCTTCATAATTCAAATTTGAGTACTTAAAAACTTTGAGCAAATGTTTTTTAGTACCTTTTATATTAATTTTCCAGTCTACCAAAATACGGCAAACTGGGAAGAATAAAACTCCAATCAATGTTATCCGGTGACAAACTATAAAACAGTTTTGATTGTGTGGATTTTTGTCCAGAATATAAATATAAGTTTTTCAATTTATCCACTGCAACAATGGAAATAGCATTACTTGAATGCATGCGTCTAGGCCTTTCACGACGTGCAACGCTTAAAAGTCTTGAGAAACGCTTGACATCATAAGTTTGTGACCAGTTTCAAATAAATCATGCAACGAGAGTTTTGTGCAGACGACGCTTAATGTTTATTATATAATCTGTTATATTGAAATTTTAACACCCAGAAAGGGTAGGAATTACGTGATAAAACTTAGCAAAAAGATTTAGCTACTCAGAGGTATTAAATGATTAAAATTTTATTCAAATGGATTAAGTGCTAATGGCATATCCGAGGTTTTCTTTCTTTCTACTACTTCATTATCATGTGTATTTCGTGCGAGTCAGGGTTAATTTTAAAATTGTTATCTTTTGTGTTTCTTTTGTTTAATGCGTTTTGAGTGTCTGATTATGCCTACAGTGCGACACTGCAAAAATTACCGATAAATAAGGAAATTCAACAGAGGTCAAATTGTTGGCTTACATGAATGTGGTTTTTCCTACAGGAAAATTGCAAATTGTCTTAACCGGAAATAAAACAGTATCAGGCGCTTGCGCTGTTGTCAAGCATAGACTAAGGAAAGTCAAAATTGTCCTAGACAAGAAACTGGAGGACGGAGACAAACAAATAAGGTGCAGGACCGCCATCTTCGACTTATGACAATAAGAGGCAGATTTTTCAGTACTAGATTAATGGTTAGTCATAAAAGTCATCCTGTAGTCCTTAGAACAGTTTACCGTTAAATCAAAAGTTTTGGACTGCAATGCTATCGACCGCAGCTTGTGCTACCACTGACGGTGCCTCATCGTTCAGAGTAGTGTAGGTTGTGACTCCACTGGAACCTGGAATAAATAATGCTTGTCCCCACATAGCAAAACACCCTATGTACTGATTCAAAGAAGCCAGTGTTATGCAACATTGTGGGTAGAAGACTGATGAAAGACTTAGCGAATCCTTCAAAAACACAAGAAGTTCTTTGGCATAAATTGCAAGTTACTTGGGATACAATAACTCAAAAGGAAATCAAGCAACTGTTGAAATCAATGCCACAAAGAGCAACAGAGTGTGAAAAATAGTGTTTATCTTTTCTTTGAAAGCTTAATCATTTACCACCTCTCAGTAGCTAAACCTTTCTGCCAAGTTTGGTCACAAAATTTTTACTTCTTCTTGGTGTTACAATTTTAAAATGCAATGCCACAGAGTATATTAATATATAATCATATAAATAATTACATCCTTTAACTATACAAACAACTTAATATTGACATGTCATCGATTGGATGGCCGTTAACTAAAGGTATAACGAACAACAGTTCTTATTCATATTAAAATACCATCAATTAGATTACTGCTAGAGACATAATTTATCCTAATCATTTTTAAATAGTTTGAATATATATGCACATGACTTAATTACACAAACACTTAATACTAAACCTTACCAAATGGATGACCGCTTACTTAAACTAAATACATACTTAAAGTAAATACATAATTGTAGTCAAGTAAACAAATAAAACCAAATAGGCTTTAACAATTATTAGATTGTGAGTATAACGGCCTTCAATAAGAATGGACCGGTAAAATCAACGACAACAACAAATTACACATTTGTGCACGATTTGACATACGATCAGCAATTTTCCAAAAATGATTTTTGACAACGGAAAGGACCTGATTAGCGCCGCAATGTAAATGTTTTAAAAAGTAATGTTGAGTAATTAATATCTTGACTGCGTGATTTTAGGTAGCAACAAGGGGTAGATTTAATCGTATGCTAAATTGAAAGTGCGAATTTCTCGAATTAAACTTTTTTTGTCAAAATAGATACTGCGAGTGTTTAAATGACATTTTCAAATAACTTTCCTGTTCTTTCCGTCAGATATTGAATTACGAAATCTAAACAAAACTTTTGGCAAACAACAACTAACAATAGTAAAGTCTTAGGCCTTTTAACGGGATTTTCTTCGCTTATGAAGAAGAGAACGCAAGTTGTTGATTAATCTCAGCACAAAAGTAAGCGTTCTCCTCAACTTAAAGAATGATGAATAATTCGATATTAAAACATTTAGAAAATTGTTGTCTTTATTAGAACATAAACGAAGAGGTACAATTTTTACTGGAATTAAAGACTGCAACTATAATGAACAAATAGAATGAATTTAAATTAAAAAAAATAAAAAAATCAAGCCTGCAGAATTTTAATTGTTGCATTGAGTCAGTAAGAGTTTTCTTATACACCACTCGATTTGCTACAAATTTCTTACATTTGTTAGGGGTGGAATTGATCCACCTAAAATGTATTTTAGAATCAGACCGGATAACCAGACTTTGTAAGAAAAAACTGTGAGAACTTTACTTACTAATTCAGTAAGTATGACGGCGGCGGATAACTCAAGTCTAGGTATAATAGTTGGTTTCAGAGGAGTTGTGCCACTTTTTGAGTACAAGAAATGCAGTTATGAATTATTGTTAAAAATACGGATATAAATGCAAGGGCCATAAACACTAATACTTGGATCAGCAAAACCATGTAACTTTACTTAAGTCACTTTTTTGCAAAATACGCAACTTGGAATACTTAGTGAAGGAGTTTGCGCTAAAGTTAAAAAATACAATTTCTCTTTTGTTGAAGTGATGCGAAAATGATAATTTTGTCTCATGATCACAAGAGACAAAGAAAACGATACATCCCATTGCATACCTAAAGGTTTAGACTCTTTACTGGCAAACTGCGCTATGGAGTCAGTATTTAATAAAAACTTTACTATTGTGGTATGACTAAAGAGTAACTTTGGCAGAGAAAATCTTGCTTCAGATAGAGTTTGTGAAACCTCACTGATGACTTGCTATGATAATAGGAATGTCTCTTAGTTTATCAAGAATTTTGTCTAAGTGTTGGTTGGAGATGAATGCGAATATCTTCACTCGGCGGTCAACGCCAACGATTCCCAAGGAGGTGTTTCCAACCGTAATCATGGTTACTGCATTGCAGTCATTTGTTAAGTGGTTGAGTGTCACTACTACGACGGGTTTCAAATTATTGAAAACAATAGCCAAGTAATACCGCATAGAAGAGGTTGCGGCAATCTTGTTGCAGGGCACAACCGCAGCAGCGAGCTTGAATCCTAAACCTGAACTAAACATGTGTGGCTTTTGGGTCAGTAGTATGTCAATATTATGGTTGGAGAAGAAACTCATTGCTCCAAAGCTAGCAACACGTGAGTGATTCACTTGCGCGAACCTCATAATTAATCTAGTGTCTCAAAGTCTATAAGCGGTGTTTGATATTTTGCCGTCGAGCCCACTGGGTTGGAGTTAGAGGTCGCTTTATGTTCGACGACGTCTCTTTTATGACCAAAGTGAGCGCAGTTTTCTCATGTCGGGTCTCAATCTAAGTTGGGACATGTCTTTGTCTCGTGCTATTCAGCACAATAGCCGTACTGTAAGTCAGTTTTACAGTCGGAGGAGTTATGACAGTTGAAACACTGTGTAACTTGAATATGTTTATTGACCCGGCACTCATTCTAGTCGACGTACAAACGACGCAATACCAAAAGGTATCATTGAACTTCCGGGTGGACCTCAAAGATCCAATAACAGTTTACTTTGTCTCTAAGGCCAAAGCAGAACTGAACCTTGAGGTGTCCATTGACGAAATAAAGCACTTCATCGTCGTGGAAGTTCTGCAAGATGATGGCTTTTTTTACCTGCTTAGTGAAGAGGTTTGAAGGAACGTCCAGGATAGAAATTCGAGGATGGCCGCAGGTATTTTTGCAAGGTCTGTTTTTTCGGATTTTAGTCAAATAGAGCTTTTGCCCGTTTTGGTCACTCGGTTTAGTCTAAGGCCGTAGTTTTGGAAACTAAAAATGTTTATGAAAATGGTTTTTGTCTTATCACCAGTCTTTAAGAGAGAATCGGGTTGAGGAGTAATGACAACAGTTGACCTGGAAATAGGTGCTATTGATTTACCTAAAGGTACTTTGACCTTCTGGAAAATTTTGGAACGTACTGCCTGAGCATAAGATAGTTGTGCAGAAGATGCAGCAATAGTGGAAAGTTTGGCAGTGGCTGATTGTAAGACTGCCTGAACGCCTGCAAAGTCGTCGGCGATATCAGCACTCTGCTGCGAAACGTGACGAAATATTATTAATTTTTGGAAAGTCGCTTGAAGCCTGCTGACAATGTCCATCATTTCTGATTGTCTGGAAAAGGTAATCCTGTCAGCAAAGATTACCTTCATAAGACGCAAGATATTGGAGCCGAAGGATTTCTTAATGCTGCAGCTAGGGTGTTGGTATCATCGAGGATGTCGTCGTCGTCTTCACCGCTTGGTGGAAGCAGATTCAACCTTCTTGGCGGAGTAAATTGTAAGAGTGGGTAAAATAGAGAACGGCAGTGCGACGTTTGTGATAAGCCGACTGGAGAATAAATTATTGCCGACATATACGTAGATTTTTATCTCGTAGTCAACACGTTCGTTTTATAACCTGAATAATGGAATTTTTTTAAATTTCAAAATTTCAAGAAAAGTTTTCTTCTATTAAGAGTGGGCTGCTTAGGTCGACCCGTGGCTGTATTTTATTTATGATATGTGTACTTAATTCCCGCGGAGTATAAGTTTTTAATTCTTAACAGTTAAGACGCTAAAGAGATTGGAATTCATGAAAAATGAGTAAAAAACACAAATTTTTAGCACGATGCGATTATTCGAAGGTATTGATTGAGCCAATTATTGTTACTTACACTAAAGGCAGGTTTCACAAAGCAAATCAAAAACGTAGCCAATGATTATTTCTGAAATTAATTGTTACATCACGAATAAACGTGGTTTCATTGGCTATGTAGCAATTGTTTTGAAAAATAATCAGTTTTTTTTATTTGTTTTGTGCAACCTGCCTTTAGACTACTATATTTTCTCTCAAGAATTTCGCTTTGATCATATAGATATATTCAAACAGAAAAATTTTAAAGCAAAAGTTGATAAAGCTTAAAAATATGGATTTTGGGAGTTTTTATTTAAATAGGCGGAAAGAAGCGCTTGTAAAAATCAAACTCGTGCAAATTGTGTTCTTTGGCACCCTATGGAAGAGTTTCTTAAAGTTACACAAAAATCTAAAATGGGTCGGCTTTGCCAATTAGACGATTTGAAATGAAATCGCTCTATTACAAATGCCGATATTTTTATTGAGTTTAACCAAATTAATATAACTAATTGTTATTTATTTTAATATGAATATTTATAGTCCTACAGCACGTAATCTTTAAATATATTTGTTTATTATACAAATGATTACTTACTTAGATAATGTAAAAGCAATTTTCGTTTATATTGCATTAGCACTTTATACTACAACGGTTTTTTTAGGTTAGAGTTTTTAACTTTTAATTTAATAAGGTATAAAAACTATTAACGTTCGTTTCTAAATAGGTGACAAAAGAAATTGCCTGTTTTAATAAAAATTGGTGTAATTCAGAAATCATTAAAGCATAAACAAAGACTTACAATGTTTAAAAAAGAAAGCTTCCTGCTAATAAGCAAATAGACAGTCACAATTGGTTTAATCCGGTTTTTTCTTTATAATACCACATAAAAGACGTTGATCAACGTTGTTTTTTTAATGTTTTTTAGTTAATTTGTTATTAGCACTTGAAAGCATTAATAAATCGTAGTAAGAACAATAAAAACAAGTTAGTAAATTCTCGAATACTACTTCAAGAGACCTTATAGGTATTAAAATACCGTTGTGTTTGTGTATTTGGAACATTATCTGGCTGTGCCACGGGCATTTCCTTTTATTGAGCACAATAAAAATAGATATAACTAATAAGAGAGTAGCATTAATTTTTTTATTACTTTAAATCTAAAAATTACTAAATGTAGAAATTAATTTGAAAATGATTTAACAAAAATATTTATGTCTAATAAATAATACCATCAACAATAAAAGAAGAATAAGCACATTATTAGCAAACTTATTTATTTAGTAGAATGTGCATAGTCATATATTTTAATTAGAATATTTTTACAAATAATGTTCAAAATAAGCGTATTCGTCTTTAAGTTAAGGTAATTATTATTTAATTTGTTATAATAATGTGTATGGTAATAAAAGTACGGAATGATTGTACGTTATGACATAGTACATACTAACTTAGCAAAAATTTTATTCAAACTATTTTTGGCACATAAATACCACAATGCAATAAAATCAAACTTTTTAAATGTTTGTTTCACCGAACAAAAACTCATTGTTCTCACAAACTTACATTGTTTGATTTAGAATACACTTTTTAAGTTTTGTTGTGAATCGTTAATATTATGTAAATACTATTTAAATGGCTATAGAGATGGAAACGTTAACTGATAATATAATATAATTCAGTGTATACCAATAGTTTTGTTTGTTAGCTAAAAAACAGATTTTGTAATATATTTTACTAACTCTATTTTGATTATGCTCTAAAAATTAAAAAAAAAACGTGTTTAGTAGTTAAATAATATGTTAAGAACTTTTTCTCCAATGGGTCTTCCAGGTAACAACAACGACACCACAACTAGCTGAAATTTCGGTGAGTAGAGAATTCCTATTACTCAACAAACCTAAAACAATAAAAATTAGAAGTAAAAATTTGGGACAAGCGCCAAGAACCAAGAGACTTAAAAACCAACTAAAACCTCTAACCCACATATGCAAAGCAGAAAGAAAAAAACATAGTATATAACAGAAGTTAAATGTTGATATGCGGGATCAGAAAGAAAATAATCAAGAACAAGTACCATGATTATGCCAAAAAGTCGTCTACAGGTGGTATGGGATTCTTTTACCAACAAAAACCAAACAAACCTTAATGTTCTAAGTAAACCAAAACCAACGACATCTGAAATCAGGATTCTGATTAAAAGACGACACAAGTCGGGCTACATAAAAGGCAAAAAAACCATTCAGTAATTTATAAATCACAACAACAAAATCCAAAAACTTGGCCAATTTGCACATAACACAAAACAAAATGGAAAAAAAACCGAAGCATGAGTATATAAGAAAGAATAAGAAAACATCATTTACTAACCAAACATTGTTAGTCATGTTAGAATGTTACCACGGAACGTAAAAGTCTAATATCGTATTAAAATATACCAAGAGCAAAAGAAACCCAAAGAGAAAAGAAATATGTTAACAATGACCAACATCAAAAATGCCGACTAAGCGAAAGCACGTACAGTACAAGAAACGACGTTGAGGTCTGTCTCAAGATCCAAATCCAACACAACAATACAAAAATCAATTAAACCCGATAAAACAAAAGAAGAAAAAACTTTAGAAAAAAAATATACAGTAGCAGTGGTTGCAAAAAACTATTACTAAAAAAAATTTAAAAAAATTATACAAGTAATCAAAACCTAGAAAATAAGGAAAGCAGACAATTGCCGTAAAGGCAAAACTTAATAAACAAAAAAGATAAACGGTAAGAAAGACAAGAAAGAAAAAAAGGCAGACCGAGAAAAATAAGACTTGATGTATATGTGTGTTTTGTTCTTCTCTTTGTAGAAAAATCGGGAAGGAAAAATTTAGTAACCAATCAGTTACTACCAGGATATAACAGTGACCTTAAGAAGAACGTGGAAGAGAACCAGCAATGTTACAACACAGTCTGTTGAGGATTCAACGGTCTAGCAAAAAGAAAGAAGAAACCAGGAGAATCATATTAAGAAACTCTATGAACAGACCAAATCAAGCATCGACGGATATAACGAGACACATCCGAACGTATTTGTGGCTCATAGTGATGTTGTAGAATTCTTACCTTGGTTTTTTCACGCCACAGTGTTCAACAATGAGATAATTGTGATGCTTCCGTACAGTTCAATGTCATAGCCGTACAACATAATGAATTACAAAAGCATAATTTAGGAGACTTGTACAAACATTTATAATAAATATAAAATAAAGTAAATACACAAATATTTAAGGTACATATGTAGTAAAAAGAATTTGGTTTGTAAATTAAATGGTTAGGTTATGTAGACTGTACTGTAAGCGCAAAAATTGTAATTAACAATAAATATAGGTATATTGAGAAAAACTAAGTTTAAGGTAATAAGAATAAACCATAGCACCTAATTTGTAACTTCCCTTCTAGTTTTAATTTCTTGCAAAGTTTTGTTTGTGAATTTTTATAAATGAGCTATGATTATAAATTTTTAATCAGCTGTTTAGAAACCAATACTTCTTTAAGTGAAATTACAAATTATCTTTAATTAAAATAATTAAACATTTACAAATTCACCTTATTTAGTTTATGGCATTCATATGTAGGTTTGTTGCAACTTCTAAAATAAACGTTCACATACCAACATCGTATTTTTCAAACCAGGTTAACCACATTGTTAATAATTCTACGTGTTGAATTGTATTTAAATATTTTTTAAATTGTAGAAAGTAATGTGCGCATAACGAGCGATTTGTAATTTAAAGCTAGGGTAGTTATTCGTAGTGCTGAATCGACAGAGTTGAGTTGTTGTTATGTAGTAGACTTAACCGTCTAATGTAGCTGTATTTTTAAAATGATTAAATAAACCACATACATACAGCCCACTACATTGAAGATAAACAAAAATTAAACCCTTATTTTCATGCACCTTCGTACCGGATGCTGTTGTTAAATAATTTAGAAGAGAAGATTTGCTGGTACCCCAACGTTTACGTGCTTTGGTGCTAGCCAATGCTGTTTCCCTTCTGCTTAATGGGGTTCATGTCATGCTGTTTTCCTTCTGCTGTTTCGGTGCTGATACGTTTGAAAGCTACTTTTTTGTTGGAAATTTGGAAGTCATTATTACCGTGAGTTGATGCACATTTCCATTATGTCTTTTTCCAATTATCTAGCGCTTCTATTGCTTGTGTTACAATTTATTTTTATAAAAAATTAGCTAAAATAAAATGGCCGACTACAATAATTTAGTTAGGCAAAGAGGTGCTATCAAGCACAAGTTAACAAATTTTGTTATTTATTTAGCTTCAGTTTAAGATACATTTGATTCATATCATCATCCCGTTTGTTTTTTCACTGCACGCCGCTTATTGAAATTACGGATAATGTTAACAGTCAGGTAATGTTATCACTTTATTAAAAAACGGACCGGACGTATGCTACTACATAAAAAAAACATCGTTTTTAGTAATCATAATTTTAGCTTATGTTATCAATATTTTTCTCTTGTTTGTTTCTATATATAAATAATAACCTATTTTGCATACATTCGTTTGCTGAATTTTCACGATACGCTTGTTTAGAGTGAAAAATTTCATCACTCTACTCTAAAAATAGATGTTTTGCATATTTATCTTTATTTCTGCAGTGTTATTTATTTACTCATGTATTTTGACTGATCTACGCAACATTACATCATTTAAACATCTGTAAATACCTTATCTTCCAGACTTAATATGAAAAACATGTGCGTTCTTAAAATAATCAAATACTAACTTAATTTCACTACGTCTTATGTGCTAACGTAATTTTGTATATATTTTTATTTGTAGTGTCATCAAATGATCGAGAAGTAATGTAGTTCTATTTAATGGTACACGTCCGTAATTTTCGATTTATTTATCACAAAATTTTGATTTTTCTAAACGTTTGATGGCAATTTTTATTTTGTCATTTTTTGTTTGTATTGATGCTATGATTTCAATTTCTAACTTAACAACGTGTTAATCAAACACACGATGTATGTATTTAGTGCTTTCTAACCAATAAACATTTATTTGTTTTCTGAAATTCGGATATTGTTATTATTCGGTTATTGTTATCCAAAACAACAAGTCCCAACGTGATTCTATTAAGCGGCGTGCACCGTACGCATTTATGTAAAATTATTTATTTTGGTATATCGGTTTTAAAAGTTCTCCTAGTGTTTCAGAATTAAACTCAACACCATCGCTTCACCTAGATAAACAAAATATTTTTACAAGGAATAGCGACCGAGAAAGTTTATATTAATATATAGCTTGTTTCGCTAAATAAAAATAAAACCCATTTATATAGTGACCAAGTCTGTGTTGTTCATAAAAAAAGTTGTTTTAGCAACAGAATTTATTATTTAATCAAATAATATTAGACTAACATTAGTTAGAAAAAACTTGTTCATGTTTAAATTGCCAAAACAAGTTGATATTATTTGCTTACTATTTTATTTAATACTAGTTATTGTAAATTTTTAACAATTTTTAAATTGGTCTTTTTTTAACAGCACCTCATTGTTGCCTATTAAAATAATTACAAACTTTCGCCACAATTAATTTAGGTAAGTAAACACAGAAATAGCAATGCTTATTTCATGAATAAAGTTTCCATTAACAAATTGAGAATTTTATTTCTCAACTGTGTATTGCTGGTTTACATAAATTAACTGTGGTATAAAAATATTTTTTACTTATAATCGTATTTTAAACCTCTAAATATTCACTCACAATTTACTGTGTATTATTAATATTTTTTTGTAATTATAAAATTGAATGTTAATAATTTTCTAAAAGACATTAATTACTATTTTTATTATAGCAAATACATACATTTAACACATGTATTATTATTTACGTAGTACAACTGCTTTAATAGGTGACAAAAATTTATTATGCTAATAAAACACTAAAACAAGCTGTAGTAAAAACAAACCATCAAAGACGTCATATCGGTTTCTTTTGTGCAAAATATAAAGTTGTTTAAAATCACCAGTATAAACCTACAAAGATTCATTTTCTAGCTGCTAAAAGTTTATTTTGTCATGTGGTCAACACGTTTACGGATGCAAATTATTATGCATAACGTTTTTGATAGATGCAATGTTCTACATGAAAATTACACATAAATTCGTATAAGCATATTTACAAAAATTTGAGCAAGCTGTACTTTTTTAAATTTGGTCTGGTGGTAGTTTATGTAACTAAAACAAGATTTATGTAAAATTATAATTCTAATTTAGATGTCTGTGAAAAAATTAGTTTATTAATTGACCAAAATCTTAGAAACAACCACATTATTCCGATTTATATTTATTTTATTGTCTCGCTCTTTTATCTCCATAAATTAGCAAATTGATATTAAATTTGAAATAGAAGGTAAAAAAGTGGCCATTTTTATTGCTATTTATCGAATAGTAGCAGCACTTATGTTATTTTTTTGAATAAATTTTAATGATTTGTATTGTTTGTTAATCTCGCATTGCAAAAATTATTTGTATTAGCAAAAGTATTTTCAATTTTTTTTCTGCACCTAATGAAATCAAATTAAAAAAAGTCGTTTTTTCTGTCTGGCTCGCCACTTATAGTTTTGCATTTATTAAATGCATATAGAGTTCAACTTTATTTTTATTATTCAAAATCAATCTAATCATTGTTATTTAATTAACCGAAATACCATACGATTAACCCCTGTATATAAGCAACCAACATTCTTCTAACACCACTTTAAGTTGTTACCGATAAATAGATTTTTCTGATAAATTCGAGTCGTCTTTTACATGTCTATTAATTGTGTTATAGTTTTTTGAAAACTGTTAGTTTTATTTATTTTATTATTTGATAATTTAAGTTTGATAGTCTTTAAATATGTATTTTGTGTCACCTTTGTGTTTATACCATTGGTTTATACTGTACAGTTTCGTCTAGATCAGAGGTTCCCAAACTGTTTTGTGTCGTAGATCCCTTGCCATGTTTTTCGGTTTTGGGTAGACCGCCTACTTACCTGATATTGATTTTTTGTAAATTTCTAACTATAGTAAAGTTTAGTGTTAAAAACTTAAAGTAAAAACACATGTTAAGTTTTATACATTTATTAATTGAATTTAAATTAAAACTACTTAAAAGAAAATTTTGTATCAATGATATAAAATATAAGTAACTTAAAATAAACATAAAATAAACTAAGCAATAAGTAAATTCTTTTAGAGAGTATGAATCTGATGCTTTAATAAGAAATTATAAGCATTTGGCGTCAATTTTGTAAGGTTTAATCTTAAATCTCCTCGGCTAATGATGTCCAGTCTGTTTCTTTTTTTCGTTAGGAGATTGATAACAACGCTCAACCCCCTTTCCATTAGGTATGACGATGGAAAGGAAATTAAAAATTTCTTCGCTATATTCTATAATACGGGATAAGTAACGGGCATGTTGTTTTGCAGCCAGAATTGTTGATATACGTTTTTAAACTGAACCTTAAGTTCTTCGTTTGTACTTAGTTCAGTCAGTTCCTCTTGTATTATGACATTCGTTTCTTCTATGTCACCATATGGGTTAATTATCCACGGTGGTATTACCATAGTCAAAACATCCTCAAACCTAGTTTCAAAATCTGAATAGAGGGCATTTAAATGTTGAACGTAGGTTGATACGTCGTTTTCTTGGCAGTTTGTCTGTGAGAAATTGGGGAACTGGGAAAATTTGCCCCGTCCAATATTTTGCTTCATTAGTTTAATTATATCAAGAAATGCTGATAAGATGGACTTTGTTTTAATCAAATTTAGACTGTCGCCTGGTAACTGCAAATTAACCATATTAAATTTTGTAAACAATCTTGTCAAACATAAGCCTTTCGACAACCAGCGTACTTCAGTGTAAAGGAGTAATTGATGAAAGTGTTCGTCATTTTCTTCACACAACGGCGCAAATAACCGCGTATTCAACGCGTTGCTTCAAATTCGGTTTACTGCATCAATGACTAATTGAAGAGATTCATGCAATCTAACACTCAAGTTTTTAGCAACTAAATGTTGTCGATGGATGACGCAATGTATTGCTAACACCCCTGACACATTTTGTTTTAAATAGCTTATAAATCCACGATAACGTCAAACCATGGCAGGTGCTCCATCTGTATCTACTGATATTATATTTCATAAAGGGATTGCTTTTTCAATGAAGTAATCCTTCAAAACATGAATTATTGATTCACCTTTAGTGTCGGTTGTCAAAGCTCTTGCGAAGAGCAGTTCTTCGTAGATTTCTTGATTCATAATAAAACGAACACATGCCAATAATAGTGCTACATTACCAGGTAAAGTTGACTCGTCCAGTTGTATAGAGAAATGAGTCGTTTGCAAATAATTGCACAAGAAGCTTTCAATATCAGAACTCATTTCATCAATACGTCTTTCAACAGTATTGTTGCTTAAAGGAATTCTTTTAATGATATCAGATGCAGGTTTGTGTAAAACAGTTTTTAAAACCTCTTTAACGGCTGGGAAAATTAACTTCTCTCCGATAGTATGCGGTTTTTCGGATTTTGCTATAAGTAGCGAAATATTGTAAGACACCCGCAAACCATTATCGTTTCTTTGTGACGTCAAAGAGAACATTCTGTCCAGCGTGGGTCTCTTCTGAAGTTTATCTTTGAGTGTTTGAAAGTATTTCAAATCTTTATCTGTTTTATCAGGGTGACATCTTCTCAGATAATCCTGCAGCTTAGATGGTTTCATAGCGTCATTGCCCCAAACTTTGTTGCATAAAAGGCACATAGGCAATGGTTTGTCCGACAATGATGGAATGAAGCCAAGTTTAAAATAATCAACACTGTACTGTCTACATTTCTTTTTAGATTCGGACATGGCATCAGTCATCTATGGGCAAAATAAATCTATTTGAATAAGTCCAGCAGCTGTATATTAAAAAATCAAAGTCAAATTTAAATCGTATGGTCTTAGATTCTAGAGCAGGCATAGGCGACAGCTATTAACAATTAATGTGAGAAGGGGAATCTTATGAATGTTACTTAAGGTTTTAATATGATGGAACTTTAAGGAGATTTCAAAGTAACATGACAAAAAATGTTAAAATAAAATATTATACAACAAATAATAATAACAAGTTGTTATGCGATTTATCTCTACGTACATTCGACTGTCACGTGTAAAAATTCACTGGTTCCACTTTAGCAATAATACAAAATTTTAATTTTAATATAGAAAAGTATGTACAGTGTAATATTCACAATCTGAACTTCCGTAATCCAAACATTCCAGTAATGGACAAAAGTACAGTTTGTTTACTTTTTTTGTGAAGTTATTTGGTAAGATATATGTAAGTATTTATAAAAGAATAATAAATGTCTAGCAAGATCGTAAACAAGTAAATATTGACACACATACATATTTATTTATGTGACCGGCCAAAATATGTAGTTTAATTCAAAAATATTTTTTTAAATATGTTTCCTATATGTAAACATTTAAATTCTATGAAAAAAACCAAACAAATGAGAGTATGTATTGGAAATTCTTCAAAAAACACGCAGCTGTACAGTTGTGGATTTCTTATTGTCTTAATTTATCTTTCAAAGTGGTAACATATTGTATCCTTGCAGCAATTAGTTCGGATTACGGAGATTGCACTGTAATTATAATAACGATTGCTAAAACTTTGAAAAATAAATTATTGAGGAGTACTCGTGTAATTTTGCATGATTTGAATATTAAACTACTAATAACTGAAGTCATGATTGGCGTAATTTATCTATCTTTGCTAACTTCGAGTACAAAACTAAAATTTAATAAAAAATAATGTACTTATTTTTCTTTTCTCCGGCACTTTCAAACAAAATAACACTAATTCACTATAACTTGTGTGATAAACTACCAGTTTATATTTTTTTTAATATTGCACTTTTCTATTCAAGATTCAGAAAACGAATAAACGTATTTGTCTCACATTCGTATTTATAGAGTGACGAATTGAAGAAGCAAGTGCAAGTTCGCGAAGTTTTGAGACTGCGCGTATGTTTGTAACAAGATGATACTGGTATATCATACGTGCAGGTTTTTACAAGTTCAAAATGTATTGCAACCACCAAGCGAATGCCTACATCCTACAACTTACAAAATTTTATAAACATATATAATCAATTTTTTACTTTATAGGTACTTTTATAAATAATGTATATGTATTTATATTATAAGATAGTATAATGTAAGTAAATAGGTACTATCAGTGTATGCTGAGATCCATTATCGTAGACCCCCATTTTCATTTCATGGACCCCCATTTTTTTTCCGCTGACGTAGACCCCTTGCAGGTTGTCATAGACCCCTGGGGGTCGATATAGACCATTTTGGGAATTACTGGTTTAGATCTTGGTATTTACCCTTGATTTAATTTAGCCCTACACCATGTAGTCATAATTATGCACACTTACTTTATACGGTCATAAATACTTTCTAAATAGTATTTCTAGCCTTTGTTACCGTCTAGGCAGAATAATAAATACAAAGCTTTATTAATTGTATAAATCGCAACCGAATTACTAGTTTAGTAACTATGTCGTCGTTTCGTAAATACAATCAATTTATCAAAAAGTGAATAGTTTACTATGTACCCGTGCAAAAAGTGTATGTTGCAATTAAAATATAAATAAATGAAAAATCATGCAGTGTAAATCAGTGGTTACCAAAATCTTTTGGCCCACGGACCCTTTTTAATAGTAAAAACGTGCCTACGGACCACTGAGTAAAAAAACTACATAAATGCATAATAGAAAAATTAGAATTTTAGTTTTGATGTCTTGAATGGTAAATGCTGAAGTAAAAATTAAAATTAAAACAAAATTTTTTAATGACTTGGATGAACCTGATGGGATGTTATGAGTGTATTTATGTCCGGATCAATGTTTGTAAGTAGCAACCGCAAATCTCCACAAATACTAATTTCTAGTCGGCTTCTTTTTAGTGTTGAAAACACTTATAGGGAGCTTTATTTGAAGGCTCGTGTAACGAAACGATAAAACGCTCAAATGAAACAAATTTGGAACGGTGGTGCCCAATTTCACTTCATTTTTTGTATTTTTCGGATGCAGTGTTTATTATTATTAACAAGATATTTTTTATGATTCGTTATATGTTTTAAAAATATAATAAGTCTTAATTTCACTTCGCAGTGATGAAAAATGTTTATAGTAATTGCAGAATTAGATCCGCGCGAGGTTTCGCCTTCTACGCTGCAAAAACGGTACAATATAGATGAAAATTGCACATAAACAATTTATTGGGCACAAAATTTACTACATAAAAGTCCGCGGGAATGTATAATTATTTCTAATAGTAGAGTTACAGAATTTTAATCTAATTTTTGTGCACCTTTGCACACGTGTATCTTCTAAACTATTAAAGGTAATTGTACCCTTCCGCCGACTTTTTATAGTAAATTTTGTCCTTTATAAAAATATTTATGTGTAGCTTTTCTCTATCTTGCACCGTTTTAGGGTAATACTTTATTAGTTATTTTGAGTTATTAAGCAAATCATTTTAATACAAAAATGGTGGCGGTTTTGGTGCAGTCATGGTTTACAAGAAAAACAACTCTTACGACACCGACAAAGCTACCCTTAGTCGCAAAAAAGCCGCGGTGGTCACCAACAGCAACTCGACCGAAACACAGATGCTCTACTAAACCAATAATTTATGTTCAAATTTTAAAATGCATAAACGAAATAATTTAATAAACTTGATTTATAAAGTTTTATAATAAAAACTATCAGCAATTACTGGTTTAAGTCATAAACGATTTCACTATAAAGTTATCAACATAGGACGAAAGTATGTAAAATAAAATATGAGTAAATTTTGAATGTTGAAATTGTATCAACAGTCAAGCAATTGTAAATATTATTTGCGTTATAAATCAGTTAAGACTGGGGAGAGGATTCATGTTATAGTAAAGTTCATTTTTTTAAATGTTTTTTATAGTCAGTAGTGCATTTGTTTTATATTAATAGGAGAAATAATTATAGAAACGGTAAATTTTTAAATTGTTAAGGGGATTCATTGTTATTGGTCAATTTTTAAATTGTTAAGGGGATTCATTGTTAATGGTCAATTTTTAAATTATTGAAATTACCAGTCCACCAATAATAAATTCGTTGACTCTTAAAATGTATTTTTTACATATGTTTCGAGATTTAAAATAATGAAGCTCATCTTTAAAAAGTCTACAAAAAACATTTACAACTTATAAAAAGTTAAGATTACAAAAGATTTTTTAACTTACAATTTTTGAAAAATGTCAAATATGAAGATTTGTAACTAGATACTTAAAAAATCTAAGTTTTACAAAATGTTAAATGTAAATTATTTTAAAAAAGGAAGATGGTGCAATTTAGAAACAAATCTAAGAAAATTTAAGTTTATAATCATAATTGAAATTGATCGTTCAACAAAAAAATTTTATTTGATATTTTAATATAAATCAACTCTAGTAATTCAAGAATTTGTTTGTTATTGACGTTATTAAAAGGATGAAACAATTTGAAAAGGGTTTGATGATTATCTAAAACATGTTGTGCAAATCTAGATTTTACTGAATTTGGATTAAAAATTAGTTCAAAATACATTAATAGTATATATTCTTATTTTTGAAAATTGTAATAAACTTTGTCCATTATATCACGTAGGTAATATTGTGTTTGTTTTCAACACCTTTCGATAATTGCAAGATTTGCGATATCTGTGAATTTTTGTGCCATGAAGTTAACTGCACTCAATCCACCTTCTACCAAATAGGAAAACGCAATCAACAGCGCATAAAAGCGATCCAAACATGCACTTTTAGATAACTATCATACTTCTGTGTTAAGTATAAAAAAACGATTATAGTCATCATCATTTTAGCAAATAATCTCTCATTTACAACATTCCTTTTCAAAACGTTAAATCGTTATCTTTGTTGTCACTAATCGCTTTACATTATTTTATTATATAGAAGACACATAGGTAAAGTACTATTTCCTGGTAACGGAATAAAGCCATTTCTCATATAATCAACACTGTATTGTCTGTATTTTTTCTTCAGCTCACTCATACTGTTATCTGAAAAAAAAAAGTCCAAAAAGACATCAGGAAATATATATCAAAAATTTTATTTGTAACAAATCACTGTTAATTATAATATTTTTTTTAAATAGAACGTTGCAATGTAACGCTTTCTTGAATTAATTATTTAAGATGTAAGGATAAAATTTTATGTAAATGTCACTTAATGTGTAGGTACTCATTGTGTACCAATCAATTTTTCAAGAAAAATAAATAATTCAAAAATTAATTAACAACAAAATATAATCATACAGTAATATACAGTAATTCCAAACAATCGCGGATTTGGCTATTTGCGGAAGTAAACAAAATAAACTAAAATATAAAATAGTAAGTTATAACTATTAGGGTGCATTATATTAAATTATAAAAAACCAATATGTCTAACTTCTTTTACAAAATCATATTCTTTAGAAACACATCTGTGTTAGAAAAACTTAGAATCCCTTCTTAAGTTTTTAATACAAAAGAAATCCTTAATAAAGGTTAGGGAATTACTGTACTGATAACTGTGATAAATAATTTTCTAACCAATTTATACAAGAGTATAACTTTGCTTAAATAAATTTAAATTAAGAAAGATATCAATTTTATTAAAAAAGACTTACGTAACGAAAGTACGCTATCTGCGTAACAATACAAAAATTATACTTCTTTTTGTGCAAGACTTGGAAAATTTGTTGTATGCATTTCATTTACCCAACTAAATTATTGATTAAATGCACGACTATTTTATAGTTCATATTATAGACTAGTTGGTGCAGGTATCGGCTCTATTCCGTTTCTGTATAAACCTGTATAGATAGACCTGACTCACCGCGATGCCTATTATTACTTGTATTTTATACACTTGTCAATATTTATATTTTAGTTAAGACGTAAAAATCGCTAATAATTTATTCATTGTTATTAATTTTAACTTCCATATTAATAAAAAATTTTCACAATTTTTTAATTTAAATTAAACCTTGCGCGGACTCCCTGGCGTTGTTTAGGGACCTACAAATCAATTTAACTTTTTAGGGACTACTTGAATGATCCCCGGGACCCGTAATGGTCCGTAAGGATCACTTTGGGAATCACTAGTGTAAATGAATTATTACTTTTTCTACTTTGCGTTAATAAGGTATAACGAAACGCATTTCCGTATCGTACTAACTGATATTATATATAATATATATAATGATACGAATAGAAGACAAAATGAATCAGTTGTTAACAAAATGCGATAATATGGAAAAGACAATCAAAAATTACGAAACTGATAACGAGATTCTTCGAAATAAATTAGACGACTTAGAACAATACACTCGTCGTAACAGCTTGAGAATTTGGGGAATCAAAGAAGAGCGAAATGAATACGTAGAAAATCAAGTGTTAAACGTTTGCAACAACCAATTAGGATTAACTTTATCTAATAATGATATTGATAGATGTCATCGTATTGGAATGCAAGGTAATAAAACTAGGCCAATTATAGTTAAGTTTATAGGTTATCGACAACGTGCCATGGTATTTTCCGCCAAAAAAAAGTTAAAGGGTACAGGAGTGCAGATTAGAGAAGACTTAACAAAAAACAGAGCAACATTGCTGCATTGCGCCAGCGAACGATTTGGTTTAAAAATACGTGGACTTACGATGGTATCGTAATTGTGAATAAAGATAACCGGAAAGTTCGTTTAAAGAATTTGAAAGACCTTGAAAATATGAATTTAATTTAAGCCGATGGGGAGCAACACTCAAATTACTTAAATTAAACTTAATTCTATTTAGTTTTAGGTGGTGGTTTCTTTATTTTTCTCTTGTGTTTATTTTTTTTGTGTTCCAATTATAATAGCGGAAATTTGTTTAAATATTATTTTTATTGGTCAGAAGATAAGACATTACACATAATATGAATACAAGTTACGGAGTTACGGATGTGTGTGGCATAGATACGTTTAATCATACATACGGTGAGAATACTAACTTTTTATCAATTATAATGTTAAATATAAGAAGTATGAACAAAAATTTTGACGAATTTATTGTATTACTTGAACAAATTAAATTAAAGTTCAATATAATTATACTAACAGAAACATGGCAGATTCAGTATGATCTGAATAAATATAACTTAAATGACTACAACACAATTTATAATTATGGCAATCTTAACCAAAATGATGGCGTGATATTATATATTAATGAGGCTATCCAAAATAAATTTAAATTAATTAAACTGGATAGTGGCAATACATTTTTGCGAGTTACATTTTCAGTAAATTCACTTAATTATGGTCTTACAGCCGTATATCGTCCGCCCTCAACAGATGTCGGTGGTTTTATGCGAGATCTAAGAACAAACTTGATAAGCTGTGACAATAAACTTGAAATTTTTGCGGGTGATATAAACATAAACATACTGGACGACACAAATCAAACTGCCGCGGAATATATAAATTTACTGAGCGAATATGGTTATTTATATCATCTTCAAGGTCCTACTCGTGTTACTTCAACCTCTAGTAGCTATATAGATCACTTTTTTGTAAAAGCTAAAGAAACTTTAGTAAGTAATATTCATAGCATAATAATGAATTCGGCTATTACAGATCATTTTCCTGTTATTTTATTAATTGATTCGAACTCAACTTTTGAACCCAATAAATCCCGTAGAACTAAAAGTCACATCAATTATAGTAAACTACAAAATCTATTATCAAATGAAAATTGGGAAACTGTCATTAAATGCCAAATCACTAATAAATCCACCGAGACATTTGTTGAGTTACTTAGCAGCTATATCTCCAGGTCTACCAGTACGTTTACAACCAACTCTAAATTAACAAAACTAAAACCTTGGATAACTAGTGGTCTACTTGTATCAATTAGAAATAGAGATAAATTAAGTAAATTAAGACTACAAAATCCCCAAGATTTAGTTTTATTAAATAAATACAAAACTTACAGAAACACATTAACTAAACTAATTAGGGAAACTAAAGACAAGTACTACAAAACGAAACTAATAAATGTACAAGGGAACATAAGAAAGACTTGGGATATAATAGCTGAGGCCACAAATAGTCGCAAAAGAAAAAATTCAGTACCCATTATTCAGAATGATGAAGGAGCTGACATAATTAATGATAACGATAAAGCTGATTATTTTAATAAGTATTTTCAAAATATTACACTTAATATGTTTAATCAAATCGATAATACAGTAAAACCTATGGTAGCTGATGATTATAATTATGCTACGTTGTTTCTTGAACCCGCTACCGACAATGAAATTAACAATTTAATACAAACTCTGAAAACCTCCACGACAGCAGGTAAAGATGGTATAAATAGCGTTGTATTAAAAAAAATTCGTGCACATATTGCTAAACCCTAACTCATATTGTGAATCTATGTTTTGTAAATGGAGAGTTTCCTAACATGTTTAAAACCAGTGTAATCACTCCTATTTTAAAAACAGGCAACGCAAATCAAATTAATAACTACCGGCCTATTTCTATAACAAGTACAATAGGAAAATTAATTGAAAAGTGTATTAAACATAGATTGGCAAAATTTTTAAATAAATTTGATATCTTGTCAAAAAATCAGTTTGGGTTTAGGAATAGTATTGGCACCGATGATGCAATTTTTACATTAACTAAACGACTATATGATGCTTTGGACTCTAATAGTAAAATTGTTGCAGTGTTTCTTGATCTAGCTAAAGCCTTCGACACTGTTAATCATCACATACTATACCAGAAACTAGAGATGATTGGAATCCGGGGTACTGCACATAACTTAATAAAGTGCTATCTATCTAACAGAAAGCAAGTAGTTAATATCAATAGCTGTATTAGCAGTGAATTGGATGTTAAGATAGGAATACCACAAGGCACTGTATTAGGACCAATTTTGTTTCTTATATATATAAATCAACTATCAAAATTAAGTATACCTGGTACAATAATAACTTTTGCTGATGATACTGCACTTTTATTTGAGGCTGAAACCTGGGATGCAGTTAAACTGAGGGCGGAAGATGGCATAGCTAAAGTAAAACATAGACTTGACATTGACGGATTAACATTAAATGCAGATAAAACAAAATTCATGTGTTTCTCATTACGACAAACAGAACAAAATCCCATTCCGGTGATTAACGTACATAAAGTAAACTGTAATCAAAATTGTAGTTGTAATTTTAGAATCCACAGCACAGCTAACATCAAATACCTAGGGATTTATATTGACAACCAATTGAACTGGAAAGTACACATAAATGAAGTAGTGAAAAAAATAAGAAAAGTCATCTATAAATTTAGAATTCTTAAAAACATTTTAAAATTCCAAACAGTTAAATCAGTGTATTTTGCTTTGGTTCAAGCGGTACTTCAATATGGAATTATTGGTTGGGGAGGGGTATCAAAATGTTATCTTAGGGTTCTAGAAATGTTACAAAAATTAATATTAAAAATTATATCATTTAAAGATCTGACATACCCCACTCAGTTACTTTTTGCGGACATGAAAATTAATACAATACGACAATTATATCTACAAAACTTAGCCATTTTTTCATTTAAATATCAAAATCTACTTAATTTTTCAACACATTCACATAACACAAGACACATCCAAAGTAAAAATGTAATTTTGCCAAAAAGAATTAAAACTAGCTCACATAGACATGCGAGTTATTTATGCTCAAAATTATATAATATCATGCCATTACACTTAAAACAATGTAGTTCATTAAACATATTTAAACGTAAAGTAAAGCTTTGGTTAAAAAAGCTGCCGTTTGATTTTTATGACGAATTTACACACTCTTCATAACAAACACACCAAAATAAAAAAGTTAAGTAAAAATATTTACCAATACCATATGTATTAAATAGTACGTTCGGTACATTTTTGATATGGTTCCGTATTATGCCACACACAAGCCTAAGCTCATTTGGCACATATTCTAGATTGGGAAGATCAAGGAATGCAGCTACTTTTTTTGGACATTTTACCAATTTGACAATTTACACAGTAACCATTCCGGTAAGCAAGAAAAAACCGTTTGTTACTAATGTTCTTTGGGCGCAACTTGGCATACTTTTTTTTACTAAATTAAGCCATTTTAGGTTTATAATTGCAAATGACCTTACAATATTGTTTGGAAAGGACACAATGCCGACCGCGGACACAACGTTGACCACCAGTTTTGGACACAACGCCGACCGTGCCCACAGCGCCGACCTCCCCTGTGGACACTATGCCAATTGTAAACGCAACGCTGATTTGGTGTTTTGGAAATAAAACCGATTGTGGACACAACGCCGACGTACCCTATAACGCCGACTCGTTAAATATATACTTTAAAAGACACAACGCCGACCGTGGTCACAACGTCGACCGTCAGCATTGGACTCGACGCCGACCGTGTCTACAACGCCGATTTTCCGGTTTGGACACTACGACGACTGCAGCTACATAATAATGATGAACCCCCGTTTTTCACAGTTTGTTATTGGTGACCCAATTTTTCTTATTTTTGTAAATGTTGAAACTCTTGCAATCTGTTTGGCAATCCCTAGGGCACAATTACATATGACTGTGCGCCAGGATTAAGAATCGCACGATTAGGTTAGCAATCATTTTTCAAATTTATTCAGAAGTTTAACTTTGTTGCAGGGTGACAGTTTGTCTAATATATATGTATATTTATCGAAAATAGATTAGCTATACAAACAAGTTATATACATTAATATACATATACAATAGATAAATCAGTAATGCTGTAAAATATACACTAATGATATTTAGTATTAAATTTCGTATTTATGACTGTGATGTATTCATCAGTGATAGGCGCGTATTCTACATGATGTAGAAAATAATTTTTTACGCGTAGAAAATAACATTTTTTACATGACACATTTGATGTAGAAAATGTCGAGTATGCAGAATATGTATAAAATACAAATAAAATGCGAGAAATATACTATTTTAAAAAAGTAAGTTCTTAAAGAGCAACAGGCTCCAAGAAAAAAATATAAATAGTCATTAAGTATGTACTGTGCTATCAAACATAAAAACACCCTACCTACGTACCACGATTTATCGTATATCATTTATCACATATTTGTTTCTAAATTTTGTCAACGTTTTGGTTCCATTTTACGTTGTTACTCATTATATTCTTTTTACGTTTTAGAACAATCTATTTAAATTTCTAACATTTGATAAGTATTTTTTAGGTTAGAATTGTCTCTATTTGATTTATAGCACAGAATAAGTGACTTATTGTGTTTAACAGTATTAATTAATGATTAAAATGTTTTTTTTTGTATTATAGTTTTAAGCCATGTAAAGCAGAACTGAAAAAAATGTTTGTTTTAAAGCACAAAACATTCATGTCATTGACTCGTTTTTGTAAATAAATTGTAGCTACCCAGCAAACACAAAATTGATAATGTTTAGTAACAGTTTTAAAACAAAAAATTTATGATTCACTCTTGTTTCAAACATAAAAGAAACCTAATTGCAATAAAATAGCTATAAGTCCATCGCTGTTTCACTTATTTGAATCAGTATAGTTTCGGTATTTTAAATTCAAATCTGTTGGAAAATAAATGTTGCATTCGGTGTACGTTTTAAAAGCTTCGTTCTTGAACTGATACTAAATGATCGATACATGTTTGATTTTTTTGTTTCAATAATGAACTAAAACAATTCTTTCAATAATATAATAATACATTTTCGAATGCACGTTTCAAATTTTATTGCACAATAAATATTTTTAAATACAATATCACATTGAGTTTTTTCCATATTGCAACTTTCCTGGATGTGGTCTTTTCACGGAAGCCTCGAAAACTGCATCAGTTACTGTTGGGTAGCAGCTTTTAACCGCATCTGTAAAATAGAAATAGATATTTCATTTATATACATACATAATCATAGAGTTACACAAAATTAATTACATTTTTTTAATCAAAAACAACATCAGCTTAATATAAATATCACTTTAGCAATCATTAGAAAATTATAAAAACACTGTGAATACCTTTAACTGTACATAATCGTATAGAAAACTGAAAGAATTGAACTGTAGTTATAAATCCTAAAGTATCATCAGATTTACGCAATAATCTACCTTAACGCAACCATGCGTGTTAATTTACATTTTTTTTATACAAATTAAAACATAATACATAAAGAACAGAAATGATAATAATATCGATTACATTTATGGATTATAATAAAATGTTTCGACTTACCGTTTATTGTTCCATTTTGTAATTGTACACACAGCATCACTTATCAAACTACAACCGAACAAGTGAAAAGATATCAATTTGAAGCGCAAGCGTTGACGACAGTAATCAAAAGTATAGCAACGACTAATGCTGCTAATCATAAAGTATTCGTTTTTCTTAGAACGATTCCACTGTTTTGAAAATAATTCAATCTTATTTAATCGATCTTCAAACAATTCTAGTTATTCAAAAAATATTCGGTTTTAATAAATCAGTTTTTAGACGGTTGCTGATTATGGGATAAAAATTGCAAGTACTGAAACGGTTTAAAATTGATTGTGAAAAATCGGAACTCTTTCAATTTATTTACTGTCAGTTACATGTAAATGATATAAAAATGGAACTAACACAAAACAACGTAATGAAACAATTGTTTTAATTTTGTGACTGCAACAGTTTCAATCCGTGTTTACTGGGTAGTCAGTGAATATATCCAACCGAAAAAGCTTTTGAACTTGCTGCTGCAACAGGGAATCCTGTGAAAGAATCTGATGTTGCCAAAGACTCACGCTAAGAAAAAGTGTTGAACTGGTCTACAAAATTGAATTAGATCCTTATCAGAATAACTTAAAAAGGTTTACACATTAAATGTATACTGCTGGCAATCAAGTCAATCAATAAACGCAATCTTTTAATAGAATAGAATGATAAGGCTGAGAAAGTAATGTAATAAACAACCAGGTACATATTTAGAGTAAACCTACATTTGCCAATTATGAAATGTTCATAAGTCCTGGTATAGTCTGATGAAGAACCTGGTATTTATATATCTGATGAAGTTGAGTAACGTATTATAACATATTTGTAAGGATTTGTTAACAACGGCTTTCTCATTTAAATCACAAGCTAAGTAATTATGCATCATGATGATTTGAACTACAGAATATTGTACAACGACTGGAAAAGCAATTTATTCCAAATCTACTCCCAAAAGCTCCTATCGTAATGGCAATACACCTTACCACTCTAAGGATATAAATATAGCTGACTCAGAGTAATCGATAAGAAGATATTTGATCGTGATTTGAAGCAGTTGGAATCTTTACAACTAAACCGTGAATTGAGTCTATTTGATGTTTACAACGTAGTAAATTAAAGTTTAAGTTTACAAGTTTATAAGTTAGTACAAGTAGTACTTTTAATAAAAATTTTAAAATGTCAAGATTTCTTATCAGAAAACTGCTTAAGAACATTTTGTCTAATATTGTTCAATAACTTTTTTTAATTAAATTCAATGTTAAAACCTAGATTTAAAACAATACAATATTTACAAATTAGTATTTACAAGTCGTTAATTATGTGTCACACTGCAATTTCTCTTCGACGACACTCATAAAACATTAATACGACTAATTTTAATTAATAAAAAGTAAAAACTAATTATCGCTATTGTGTATTTTATAGTAAAAACAATGTTTAATTTTAATTAATTTAGGTTATTTTGTTTTCTTTATTTTTACATGATTTTGACACAAACGTGCACTATTAAACAAATTACCTAAAATAAACATATCAGTTTAATTAATTTAAGCAATATTCCACATTAAAGTTATTATGTAGATAAATTACTGTCATGCTATAAACATACTGTTATTCGATTTTTTCTCTATCACACAATGTCTTATATACCTACAATTATATCAAGTCTCATGAAAACAAACGTTTCAATGAAGTAATGATGTAATAGTTAAATAATTAATATAGGCTGATATGTCTTAAAATGTTGTTTTGTTTACTCTTCTGGTTATTAACTAATAAATCAAAAAAAGAAAAAAAACTGATTTAAAAAATACTGCAATATTGGATAGAACAAAAATTAATTGATGTATTGTAATAAAATTCCTTTATTTTAATTAAATTTTAATATTCCATTTTTTGGACTCGTAATTAGGCTAGAACCAGATGAAAAGAAGAAATAGGAATAGGAATTAGACTCATTTTAATTAGTCAAATTCTAACTTCAACAGCAGTTGGCAGGTTGGGTTTTTGTAAATGGCGCTTATTCCACATTATTTGCGTCATTATCTTCATTGTCCACATTTTATACAATATATACGTATTTTCTACGTATACGTGTAGAATATTATTTCGTACGTGTAAATGCCCATCACTGTTATTTACCAATTCGCACTCGGTAAAGGAAACAAACTCTATAATTATATGTTAGATTGCAACCTTCAACAGAAATCTGCGGAGTGGCATCCATGTTTTGCATTGTCTGGGGACACTGTGTACACATCCCAAAGTGCCTGCACGACATTAAAATTGTAGTAGGTGATGCATCGTTGCATACCAGACACAAAGCGTAATTGCTTCGGTCTGTAGCCATATTGGAAATTTGTGGCAATAGTGGGACTTCTTGAATTTCCACGAGGTTTGCTTCTTCTGGTGCAGCTTCTTTGACTTCAACATCTAGATTGAAGTCGTCGTCGTTTGAAGCAGTAGTCGTACTATTGTTATCTGAAAAGAGATTGTAAGAGTTTCGATGTATATAAAAATTCAAAAAATTGGGCCACGAAAAACAAACTGAAAAACGGAGTTTCATGTACTCGAAACTTTTTAGAAACCAAATATCAACAATAACAACAATCTACGCTTCAAAAAACCACTGGTTTGTTTGTTCTATAGGTCTAATATATGTATGTTTAGTGATTCAGTAAAATTCCAAGTGTACCTGTGATGGTTTGTCAAAATACCTAGCTCTGTTTGTCGCTATAACAGTTTTATTGTGTGTACATTCATATGAGAAATTAGAAACAAGTTCTGATGCATATCCGGTCGGTGTTGTGTTCACGGTCGACGATTTGTCACATTATTATTATTATTATGTAGCTGCAGTCGCCGTAGTGTCCTATCCGGAAGGTCGGCGTTGTGTTCAATGCTGACGGTTGGCGTTGTGACCACGGTCGGCGTTGTGTCCTTTAAAAGTATATATTTGACGAGTCGGCTTTGACATCGGTTGGCGTTGTGTCTACGCTGCAAGTCGGCGTTGTGTCCACGATCGGCTTTATTTTACACGTTTCTGTAAATGCTTAAGTATGATCTTAGTTTAAAGTAGGATGACTATGTGCTATAAGATTTTTTCTGTTTATGCTAATAAAATATTTTCTAACGTGTTATTTACTTCATTTTGATTATACCAATTCTCAAATCGCTCAAATTTCTTATCATAAATTTTCCGTGATTTTTTTGGAAGTAAATTACTAACGGTGGCTTCAGCTATCCGTCTTAATTCAGTTGGATTACAAGTAATACTTTCATAATTCATTTTTGGTAGATTTTAATTTGAATTGAATGAACACATAAAAACTTTCAAATTCAAGTTTTGAAAAAACGTTACTAACAGTTTTATAGTGTATTAAAAGACCACTAAAATGCATTTTTTTGTGTGAAATTTATACAAAACAAAAAATATAGTACAAAAACCTGTATAATAAAACTTGTTTTTTTAATATACTATTGTCCTATTCCCAGACAGCACACCAAGTGCAATAGATATACATATTCATACATGTGGCATCCAACAATGTATACCGATGACTAAATACCCATTGTAGGTGTATATTAATTACATTCATAAATATATGTGTGAACGATTACACATTGGATATTAAATCAATAGATGTCAACTGTAAATACCCAGTAAACACAAAATTGATAATGTTTAGTAACAGTTTCAAAACAAAAAATGTATGATTCACTCTTGTTTCAAACATAAAAGAAACCTAACTGCAATAAAATAGCTATAAGTCCATCGCTGTTTCACTTATTTGAATCAGTATAGTTTCGGTATTTTAAATTCAAATCTGTTGCAAAATAAATGTTGCATTCGGTTTACGTTTTAAAAGTTTCGTTCTTGAACGGATACTAAATGATCGATACGTGTATGATTTTCTTGTTCCAATAATGAACTAAAACAATTCTTTCAATAATATAATAATACATTTTCGAATGCACGTTTCAAAATTTATTGCACAATAAATATTTTTAAATACAATATCACATTGAGTTTTTTACATATTGCAAATTTCCTTGATGTGGTCTTTTCACGGAAGCCTCGAAAACTGCATCAGTTACTGTTGGGTAGCAACTTTTAACCGCATCTGTAACATAGAAATAAATATTTCATTTATATACATACATAATCATAGAGTTACACAAAATTAATTACATTTTTTTAATCAAAAACAACACAAACTTAATATAAATATCACTTTAGCAATCATAGGAAAGTTATAAAAACACTGTGAATACCTTTAGCTGTACATAATCGTATAGAAAACTTGAAGAATTGAACTTTAATTATAAATCAGATTTACGCAATAATCTACCTTAACGCAACCATGTGTGTTAATTTACATTCTTTTTTATACAAATTAAAACATGATACATAAAGAACAGAAATGATAATAATATTGATTACATTTATGGATTATAATAAATGTTTCGACTTACCGTTTATTGTTCCATTTCGTAATTGTACACACAGCATCACTTATCAAACTACAACCGAACTTATCTTTGAACCGAACAAGTGAAAAGATATCAATTTGCAGCGCAAGCGTTGACGACAGTAATCAAAAGTATAGCAACGACTAATGCTGACTAATCACAAAGTATTCGTTTTTCCTAGAACGATTCCACTGTTTTGAAAATAATTCAATCTTATTTAATCGATCTTCAAACAATTCTAGTTATTCAAAAAATATTCGGTTTTAATAAATCAGTTTTTAGACGGTTGCTAATTATGGGATAAAAATTGCAAGTACTGAAACGGTTTAAAACTGATTGTGAAAAATCGGAACTCTTTCAATTTATTCACTGTCAGTTACATGTAAATGATATAAAAATGGAACTAACACGAAACAACGTATTGAAACAATTGTTTTAATTTTGTGACTGTAACAGTTTCAATCCGTGTTTACTGGGTAATAAGTATATTACTTTGAAACCCTGTATTTTTTCGTTTTAAATATATGAAATAACAATAGGGCTGTTACATAATAATTAATGTATAAATTAACTGTGGTTATTTTTTTATTAGTACTAAATAAAACTGTAATTATTATCTAAAGCAGGTCTTTAAGTCAATCGTTAACAATCAACAAACACATTTAGATTCGTGTGTTTTCGTCTACGTTGGCCCTATGAAGACGCGCAATCATAGATAAAAGCGCGCAATATAAAGAATTTGCTGAATGTTCATTTTGTGTACAACTTTTATTATATGTTTTGTGTGTACAGCCAATGGAACAACGTACAATATTCATAATTCATATAGTGATTTTTTCATTTACAGTTTTACAAAAACAGATAATAAAATTAATGCACACTATAAATTATAAAATTGAAAATTTACAAAGTGATGTCTCAACTGAAGTGTTTCCAAGAAAAGATGAAGTGGTAACAAACATTTTAAAGTGCATGTCCTTTACTAGTAAAAGTAATGTCAATGATTTAGAAAATTTAACTGCGAGAATCAATTGAATCTATTGGTAAGAATTTTTTTTTGCAAAACTAGAAATTCTCTTAAATTTGTTACAATTTCAGGCACCGGAATTAAGTCTTATTGGTGGGGATTCCGTATTAAAGTAGGTTTAACACATACTATAACTCAAGTTATAATAAGTAAGTTTTGTTTCTCTGATATTATTTGAATTAATTGAAGTGGAGAGTGTCTCTAAATTGGATATCATCAAAATTATTAAAGCTTGGTTGTTAAAGGCAAAGAGGCGGCTAGTAACAAGCCAGTTTAAACCTTTTTAATGATACAATTATGTTGAAAACAAAATTGGTAAACTAGGATTTATAATTTTGTATGCTTTAGAGAAAAAATACGATCCTTAAAATGAAAAAGATGCTGAAGAATTGTTTAAAATATTTTAAACTTATCAGATATTGAATTGAGCTTGATGAAGGAATAGACATAGAGAATGCGATTTCTGGAGTAGAACGGTGAAACTAAATTTGAAAACATTGCTCAATTCACAAATAGGTATGTATGTTCTTCAAAAGACAAATGCCGTTGAAATTATAAGTTTGTTTGAGTTACAAATTGCAGCAGAAATTTTAAAATTTCTGAGAGTATGACTTTGTTGAACACAAGCTTACGAAGAAATGTTTTCTACAAAACAATGTCACTTCGTAATAATTTACACTGTGTAAATAGATTAGAAATCCCAGAAAGTTGTCAGAACAAATTTTAGAGAGTTTATCCTTTAACTGTGAGAAAACGCTTCTTCAAATTAGACTTAGAGCAAAACTTATGCATAAGTGCGCAAATTGTTCCTTTTAGGAAAATCATGTCAGTGAAGCAATACGTAAAAGGAAAACCTACACTATGTGGTATAAAAATATTTGTTTTTTGTAGAAAGTCACTAATAACTTACGATCTTGTTATACACCAAGAAGTTTCTGACGGATTAGACAAACACTATCTTAAAAAATTTGGTTTCAGAGCGTCCGTTTTTACGCATTTTGTAAAAATAATTTTTCTTTTCTTTGATAACTGTTTCTTTTCTGATCAGCTTCTACAAATTTTAAGCAAGCAAAAAAAGTATTTTCAGCGGGAACGACAAGAATACATAAGTTTTTAAATCCTCTTATAATAGGAGACAAGAAATTAATAAAACAAAAAAAATGTGCTTATTATAATGTAACAATTGTTGAAACGTTTAGACAAATAGTCTATTGTTTCAGCTTCAAACTTTATTGAATCTGAAACTATACATGATGTTTTTAGATGGGACAAGACCGAAAAGAAATATGGTAGTAGTACAACACGTTTAGAAATAATTAAATTGTATAATTATTCAGTGGGTGGCGTCGACCTACACGATCAAATGATAAGGTTATATCAAATATATATTCGTTCCCGGAAATAGCAAATAGCTACTTCGAATATTGATAAGACTGGAACCGACTGCAAGTACCTAAAAATAAACAGCTAGAATCCTAAACTTTTGTTTATATAAAACAAATTACTACATTAATAAATTCGATGAAATAGTATTTAAGTAATAAAACAGTAAACAGCTATAAAAATTAGTACATATCGTTGAAAAAACATTACTTAACAAATAGATAAAATAAGTGCCACAAAAGTTAATTTATGGTTTATGATATCTGCTACCAGACGCACATCCACTTTGCCTGAACGCTAAAATTCTTACATCGGTCTTAAAACTAAAGTAAATATTATTAAAATGCGTTCCTAAGATAATGTTACGTCAATATTAAACTGAAACTTCTTAAATGTAAATGCTGAAAGATGTATATTCAAATTAGGAATTCTCAAATGCATAAAATATTAATAAATGCAAAAAGTTATGAACTGCCAAAATAATAAAAAAAACGTAACTATAAAATTATTATTTTATGCAGTAAAAAAGTTTTTCTTTTTTCTGAAATACAATTATAGAGCTATAACTACCATTATAATTATAATTGTGAAATGTAATTTGACGACCTTTAAATTAAATTGGGTGTCTGTAATGCAAAGTGCACTAAATTGAAACTTTATAGATAGGATCAAAAGTATACAAGTAAGTACTTCAGCAAAGACGACGTCTTAGTTATTTACAGATTCTACAGTACTTGATGAAGTGTTATTGATTTTGACGTTGCAATTATCTCTAAGGTAGTTAACCTTAACTTTGTTACCAAATAGTAAACAAGTACACTTAAAAGGATTATGTTTTAGTTTAAATTAGTGGTCTTATGTAGTTCTAAATTTAATTGGTAGGCGTAGATAATTACTTAAAATAACTGTTTTTAGTGGGTCTCCACAATCACAAATTACGTCAGTGTATAGCAATTCCTATATAAACGTCTAATATTTAATAAAAACAATTAGGAATAATTGCAAAATATTTGTTAACGTTCGTTATTTTTTATTACACTGTTTTTAATTAAAAAATTTAAATTTGAAACATTACCTTGTTGTTTACAAAATTTACTTTAGTTTGAGTTTTGTTTAAATACATTTTTTTCCTTTTATAATTTTAGCAGCTTAATCAGTATTTGTTGTTTTTTGATTCAGTTGTTAGTTTAAGCTTGTCAACAATTTCATACTTTTATTGATGTCAGAAAAGATCCTTTTTGATTATGTTAAATTTTAAGCTGGTTGTACGATATTGTAAAAAGGTAAAAAGCTGTTGCCTGTTCACGATAGACACGATTAGATATTTATCTGGGTACATCTATCTATTTCAACTCAATTACACCTTATTTACAATTTAAACTACAACTATATAGAGATTTAAAAAATAGCACAATAACGACATCTCTTAGACGTAGTCTAAGCCGGAAGTCACTTATAACCGTGTAAAAATGTTTGCCACAACATGTGACAAAAGCTCAGCTTGTAACAGCAAAAATTCTCTAGAATACAAAATTATGGTAACAGTGTAACCTGTTGCAGCTACAATTCTACAATATTAGTTTTAGTAAGATTATAATTAATAACTTATATTAAAATGCTGTAATAAATAAGTACAGCATGTACATATATACTTTCTAACAAACATTAAAGTAAAAAATGTTAGATGATTTACGCGTTAATAGTATATTACATAACAAGCATGGAAAGTGAATAATATCGTATGAGTGAAAATTTCGACGCACGAGGCGCCTATCTCACGAGCAAACGATAGACACTTTCCAGCGAGATATGTACAATGTTTTTCCTACGACACTGAAAACAGTAACTTAAGCATTTTAAAAATATTTATTTTTTATAATCGTTAAAATTAATAGTCAGATTATTAATTTGACAATTATTGAAAATGAAAGTTTTTAAAGAATTACAGTTAAGAGCATGTGTCACTGTCTAATGTTAATATTAAATGTTAAAATCTGAAGGCAAGAAATCGATTATTTCTGGTTTTGTTCTAACATTTGATGATGATGAATCAGCAATCGCACTTTTTATCTGCAATTTGCATTTGATTGTTAACTGATTCATCAATATATTTTTCGGCGAAAGCAGTAGACTTCTATCCATCATGGCGTTTAGGAGTAGTGATATCTCCACCTGCGTCAACAAGAATGGTAGCCGAGGATCGACGAAAACAATGTCCTGTGTATAGTTCCTGATTTTAAAGGTTTAAATAAACGGTTGTTTTGTACATTTTTGATTTTTCTAATTTAAAAATAAACTAAACTCTTTTATATTTGGTGCTCTAAGCGGCGCATATATCTGAATTATATTGCAAAATTCACCGGTAATTGTGAAAGAGCTCGGTTTCTTTGTTTTGCTGTTTGGTATTTTAATCAAAGCAGCAGATTCAATATCATTAATTATTAGCTGTTGTAACTCCTGTTTGCGGCATGCGCCAATTATACCATGATGTTAAAGTTTTTAACTTTTTCTATTTGTAGCCGTCTGAGTAACGCTTCAGTAGTGCTCTTGATTTTAAATATTTTGTTATATCAACGTCATGATGAACACAAAGCGTATTTTGAAGCATAAACTACTGCGTCCACAAAGAGGAGGAGGAGAAAGATGTGGACCCACCAAACCACCCAAACTTGCTTGGTTCAAGTTCGCCACATATAGGATATAACGATTTATGATATGCTACGAGAAGAATAGATTGTCTAGTTAGACGAATCGGGTAGGCTGTGTATCAGGTTCGTGCTATGTGAGCACGTGGTTTTGGGGCTTATCCTTGCGTGTCAGGCTGAAAAGCAAGTAGGCGGGAAAAGGATACAATGTTTCAATAGACGGGGATGAGGCTAGTTAGTCAAGATAGCTACGACGAAAAAAAAACTGAAAATGTTAGTTAAGTAAAAATAATCGAATAAATATTCTAAAATAAGCCACATACAGTTAAATAACTAAGTAAATACCCTACTTCGTCGTAGCTGACTGTAAAGTAAAATCATAATGCCATGCAAAATAAACTATTGTACTCTGATTTACGTGCACAAAAAACTGGGTTTGGGTTTTTGAGATAACTCTCCAATGTAAATTATCAGAAAAACAATTTTATTTTTTTTTGTTTTGCCAGTCCATAAATTGTTGGTAGAAACACTTATATCTGTCCCTTGATTAATTTGGGAATAGGTTTAGGCATTTATTTTCTGCGGCTTTACATACTTCTGGTGGTGTACATTCTATTTTTTCAGACGAGTCGCTGTCTATATTAATTGTTTTTTACGTAGCCAATAATAATATAACATAAAAACCCATGGGAAGTGTTATTGACTTACCAAAACTTGTTTATAGGTCAAAATTTCGCAAAAACGTTTTTACGTTTTTGAGCACTTATTTCATGTTTAAAAAATAGTAACCCTTGATATAAGCAAACTATTAGGTTATAACTGTGTGTTATAATATCGCTCGCGTTTTTGACAGATGAATGTAATTATCAACTGTAATGCCTACTTATTTGTGTGAAATTGACGTCTTTCATATAGTGTCGTAGAATAAATAAATTATGTACCTACTTTGTAAACTTTAAAATACCTAAAATAATAATTTTATTTTTAATTGATGCTAAACATAGAGTTAAGCTCTTCTTTCAATTTTGTATGATAATTTAAACCAACGTATGAAGAGACAAGTTTACACGGCTCAAATTAGTAATAACGCAAAAATTAAAAACTATGTAATTTATAATCACATAGGCGTTAAAGATTAAAGTACATATGAAAACGTATAATTTTCAATAAATGTACAAAATTAAAAATTTTTACTTATAATAAATAAATACGGTTACAACTGTTTCTATTAATTTAGTTACATGATTTAATTTAAAAACTCATCAAATAACACTTGAAGGGAACAACTAGTATTTAAAACGTGTATAAACGAGTGCTTCATTAAGTTTTTGTATATTAACAAAGTTGACGAACTAAAATTATGACTTATTATATGGAAGTTTTAAAAAAATAACATTTAGGATGATTCAGATAAAGAAGAGTCATCTTCCACACGAGTTATCAAAGGTTCCATTATAATCTTCAATGCGATGTCAGTTTGCCACATTCTTTCTGCTTCAGTTTGAGCATAACAAATAACATTTTTCTAGTTTTCTGCAGCTTGCTGAAACAATAGGCGAAGGTTTTTTATTTGAAAGGGTGTATTGTTCTTTGCAACTTCTCCTTTTATTTGACTCCATATTAACTCAATAGGTTTAAATTTTATGTGGTGCAAAAGCAATCGCAAAACAGTATGACTCTGTTCTATTGCCATTTTATCAGTTAGATACTTTGGCATGATGGCAGCTTCACTAACAAGAAGCAGACGTTCATTGTTTACCATATCTGATAAATAAACAATCAACTTGATTTTTAACCATGTTTTTTTCGTTCCTGAATTTGGAATCTTCTCTGTGGCTTAAAATTTGTGAAAACTAGTTTAACAAAAGTTCTCCAGCCATTTCTTCATTATAATCTCTAGTTTTCTTTAATTCGAAGCATAGCAAACCATTCTTAACAAAACCGCCTTCAGATTCTATGTCGAGTATTATAAGACGATCTTTTAACCCCGTCGTTAATCATTCGATGAAAGGCTGCCTCGGAATTACGATTGTTGTGTCTGTCCATACTTTGCTTATGGTATGACTAGCGTTCACCCAGGTTTCATCTAAAAAATACAACTTGCCATCTTCCCTGTACTTTTGGATTTGTCGCAAAAAACATCGTCTTCAGATAATGACTTCGTGTTTCTTTTTCTTTAAAAATACTATTGCGTGAACTTTTTGAGAATTTATAACGCAAAACCACAATCACATTAAAAGATGTATAAATAAACAGTTAGGTTATTCACCAAAATTCAATTTTTTTAATTAGCAACCTATCGTAGTCTTTTTCTATTGAGGCAGATTTTCATTTTCCTGCAATGCCGCTAACATTTTATTCAAAGATGGCGGTTCATTTCTTTCAAAAAAATTATGTGTTAAACGTCGAAAAGCATTTTTAACTGCATCATCAATGTTGTCTAAAATTGATCGTGGAGTGTGATACGTTGGTGCCTGAAGGTCATGTGTTCCTTGATATTCACGAATAGTATTAAAAATACTCGAATCACATACACCTAAAATTGTAATCGATATAGATAATATTAATAACTTAATTAAAATTACCTGCAACGTTTGCAGTAAACTCGATAATTTGGATCTTAGCTCTATCAAGATCTTCCTCAATACTAAATTTAAAGATATTGAGAATGCGTTCTTTGACATCAATCGAAAAATGCCGGGCCGTTCGTTTTTTAGGTAAAGACAATGCCATAGCTGCTTCTCTCTCATGTCTGTTAATATTATAGTGTTGCGGTTTTGCTTTTTTTTTTTTCCCAATATTTATATGGAATATTTTGAAACTGAAATTATGAAAAATGTTTAGTTTAAACCAAAAATTTGGTTCAGATATGTGGATGATACGTTTGTTGTGTGGCCTCATGGCAAAGATAAACTAAATCAGTTCTTTCAACATCTAAACTCTGCACATAACAGCATTAAATTTACTATACGTGTCAGATAATGAAAATCTACAAAAAGAAAAGGAAACACTGTTGGAGTTTCTACAACAAAATGGATACGGGTTCAAAGAGATCCAAAACGCATGGAAAACAGCAATAAATCCAAAAGTCAAAGAAGACTTATCACCTCCTACTGGCACCGCTTATTTACCATACTGTATTGGTTCGACAGACAAAATAAGCAGAGTACTACAGAAACATAATATTAAAACTGTCTTTACGACTAAGGTTACCCTGAACACCTGGTTTACATCTGCTAAAGACAAACAAGGGGCTCTAAAACATGCCGGAGTTTACAAAATTCCTTGTTCCGATGGATCAAGTTATATAGGACAGACGGGACGCTTTATTAAAGTTAGAGTAAAAAAACATATGGTTGACTGCAAACACCGCAGAGTTACTAAATCAGCAGTAGCAGAATACGTGTGGAAACAAGGACACGCGCTGAACTTTGACCAAACTAAAGTGTTGGCTAGAACTCCTTTCTACTTTCCTAGACTAATCCGCGAAGCTGTGGAAATAGAAAAACATCCATGTAATATGAACCGAGAAGACGGTTTAAGACTCAGCAAATCTTGGCTACCAGTATTATATCCTCTAAGACAAAGATCAACCTTCTTGGAAAGGACACAAACACTTACTGCGAGTAATAACGAAGTCAGTCAAGCGGTAACGGAAAGATAAAGTCCGTTAATGACGCTAATCGCTATTGGTATAAAAATCGTCATTTACACTTTTTCTTTCAGTGACATTTACCACTCTGAAGATGCAAGCTGCAATGTCTTGCGAAACGCCAGTTTGTTTGGGTTCACGAACGACAATACGGCAAAAGCCAAATTCTACTTCTTGTTTTGGCTCTCAAGAAGAGACTAGGACCAAGCCTAAGTCTGGGTGTTTTACTACGATGCGGTCTAAGCCGAAAGTCGCTTATAATCATAAACATAACAACCGCGAAAGCTTAAGATTTTATAAAAATTAGTTAACTAAAATATCAAACTGAAGTATGTCATTAAAATACATGTGTTTGTTGTAATACTGACTTGAAAATTTTAACCAATATAAAAAATTATTCAAATTTAGCGCGGATTTGTTGGGAGGGACTTAACTTTATTTTTTCACCGTACAGAGTCTAACAGTACCAATAGTTAACTTTAAGCGTAATAAACATTTAAATACGTGGACGGTTTATTGGGAATTAGACCGTGCAATGAAATAATGAATAATTCTTTATTTTTTATTGTATCGCTGATCAGTTATCAGCTTTATCAGGAACCACAAAGTTAAGATGAACAATTACATATAATTTAATTTAATTGTACTTACAGATAAAATCAATTAATTAATGAATGTGTTATGGTCGTTAAAAATGGAGCAATTAATTTTACAGTTAATGGATTTTTGCACAAAATTAAATCGATGCGTGAAGATCGCTAGTTGGACAAACAATAATCGTTAAAAAGAATTGTATGGTTATCTAAACACCTGAACAAGGTGGATAATAACATATTAACGGTTAAGTATATAACAATCTTAATCAAAACAATTGAATTATTTAGAGTATAAAAAACAACTATATAAACGAATATAAAATAATTAAAAATAATTTACAATAGTTAATTAGGCTATGTTAAGTGAAACAACAACAGCAAATTAATAAACAATTAAGTATTAATTGTTGGTAGATAAGTTTGATTAGTAGAATTATAAATCAATAGAAGGCTAAAATAATTGACATTTAAGTTGTCTACATCAGATCTAAAGTTTACTGAATTTTGTAAGTGTTTGTTATATTCCGCTATTTCCATTAGTTTCAGGGTTGTTTTATTGTAAGAGCGGCTTAAAATAGAAACATTATCAAAGTCAAATTAGTGGTTGTTATTTAAAGCCTTACAAGCTAAAGCACATCTGGTTTTCTTCGTTTTGATGTCCCTTGTGAGTACTAAGGCCAAGACCCACAAATAGTTAACCCAATATATATTGTAGAGCAATTAGCACAAGGATTGCAGTAAATGACACTAGATTGCATTAGAGTAGGAGTGTTGTCCTTGATTCTGAAAAACACCTGATTGAGCGGCGACGGGTTTCAGAAAGCAAACTTAATTTTTTCGTGTTTAGGGATCTGGACGCATTGTGATCACTTTGATAATGTTTTTATTTTAAACCGCTCCACATAAGGTCAAACTTATCAATTTACGACGACAAAAATATAAAATATGGTTTAATTTTATATTCTCATCAGAAATGCTTATAAAAAGACTACTTAATATATAACTTTTAGAAAAATACCTAATTTGGGGCCAGGTGATCATAGTATTGTAATTTTTAAAAAATTATTTTAAACTATTTCTGTATTTTAAATTAAACAAAGAAAAATAATGAGGCTGGTACAGTTTTAATCAAAATATTATTCTACAGTGTGATCACCATTATTATCATCAGACTCCTGATCATCATTGCCGTCATCATCGCCGCTACAGAAATTAGGCAGTCTTAGCATGCCTAATACAATTTCATTAAATTGTGCTTTATTTTTTTTAGGTCTTTTTCGATTATTTGTCACAATAGGATCAGAGAACACCAGTATCCAGTTAAATATGTCACTATTAGTGTTGATTCTTGAAGTTTTTCTAGAGTGATATTGTCTTAATTTCTTATAGTATTTATGACCTGTCTCAATTACATCTTCTGATAATTGGCTTACTGGCAGAGGTAAAGATTTGATAATGTCAGCTCCATGCATTAAGAGTTTGTGAACACTAGCACTCATTTTGCACCAACCATAAAGGGAAATAGCAATTTGTGCTGTTACAAAACAATACTTCTTGAATTGTTCTTCTTGACGTAATGTCCACAAGAAATTATGGAAAAGATATTTGCAAATCTTTCTTTTAATGCTTTATCTATTTCAGTTATTTGGGAAACGAGGGAGAGATTTTTTAAAAAAAATTGTGCTGTGTTTCCGTTGTTGCTGTTGCCTCCACCTTGTTTTGGCTGATCAAGAACGAGGCTCATCTCTTTATAAAAAAAAGTCGCTATTTTACTTTTTCTTTCCTTTACTTTTTCTTTTGCATTTTCACCTCTTGCCTGCCACTGCTGTAATTCCAATTTATATGTTATATGCAGTAAATATTCATAGCATCTTAGATGTGCATGTAGTATGGAAATACCAAACTTCAAGGTGTCTTCATCACATACTTTATTTATTAGTTTTTCTAGATCGTTTAAATCTTAAGGAGTAGCTTTACAAACATTGCACGCTTGCGAACTTAAGGTATCAGTCAAAACGTTAATAGTCTTTCCATCAAGCATCGTACAAATAGGAATGTGTTTAAATTTTATTTCTTTAGTGCTTAGAACGATTATTGTCGGCTCCAATTGCAATATTTGCGTTTGTATTTTGTTATAATATTCTTTCACATTTTGAACACTTTCTTTTTTTATTTTGAATCCAATTGGACGACAATACCTTGTTGAAGATGGTGTTGTGTTTTTCCAATTAATTTTTGTGTTAGTATCATTAGATTCACACATTTCTAGTGGTACAATCGTACACAAAATTATGTTGGAATTCGCATATTCTAAATTATTAGCAAAATTTTGTTTATATATATTGTGTCCACCACTGCCATCTAGACTCCATTTATAATAAACTTTAATAGTATTACAATTTTCCGAAACGTTCTGTTATATTACATCAGCCTGTACTTGTGCTAGACGTTGTGTAGTATGTGCAACAAGATCTAGCAGCGGCCCCACAACCTCGTCTTCCGTTATTTTATTATTTGCTGGGTAACACTTCCTTTTTGCTTCTGCTATCACATGATATGAGGGATAAATATTAGCCCCTCTATTTTTTGCTCCAAGCCTCATTGTTATATATTCTTCTTTCGTCAACTTAAGATCCACTATAAGACCTAAAGATTCTTCGGGACTGTACGGTCTGATAACAGCAGAGGATGATGTATCATGCACCAGTTTCATTTTTTTTAATCTGTTGGGCGAAGATTGAATGGCTAACTTCACAACTTGAGCTGTAGTTCTCTTGCCTGATTTAACTAAGCTTTATTCTGCAGCCAAGCACAGTTCTTCTGAAGTATGACTTGATACAAACGGTTTAACATGTCTTTGCTTACTACGTTGACAACTCTCTTTGAACAATTTATTTGGCCTGCCCCGCTTCTTTTGCTCCGAACACTTTGGCACTGATCACGGAGGCTGTGATGGCTGTATCTCCGGTAGCTTCAAGTATTCATTAAGCCATTTAATGTGTTTCTTATTAAAACGCTCGTACATGTAATTACAACCACGCCATTTTGTCAATAGTTTTGAAACAAACACTTTGACTACAAGTTTTATTTCTATTGCAAATTCTTGAGAAAAATCGCTAACACTAAACTTGTCTAATATATACTGTAGTAACTGTTCATTGCGCATTACTGGTGACAACCTGTAAAACTGATTATTTTTTAACACTGTAAATAGTTCTTTTTTCTTAATCTTCAATTCAATTTAACAAAAGGGAAAACAAGGGGACTTGTGTTTTATGTTTGTATATTAGCTATATAGTATATTTTCGAAATAATACAAAAAAATAAGTGTAGTTTAACGGAACTTTTTGTGTAACGCTAGCTAACGTAAACATTTCAATTTTTTAGTATTTCGTGAAACATACATTATATTTATACTAGGTACAACTTTTATGTTAACAATAATTTCAGATTAAAGTACACACTTGACGTTTTAATATCCATGTTAAAAACTTTGTGACTTTAAATGTAGAAAAACTACACCAGCGCAGTTATTCTGTCAAAAATTTAGGCACAACTAACCTGTATGAGCTGTGTAAAAAATAACCTACACGCACGCACAGGCTACTGTATTGCATTAAAAATATTAATTTTTATTCTACATTGAGGACTGGTTTATAGAGAACGGTATGAAAGTATTTTTGATTAGTTTGAAAATAATATTTATTTCTATTTTTGTCGTCGCAATTTAGGTATTTGGCCTTATGTGCGCTCTAACAATAGAACTACCTTCAAGCTAAAGAAAATGGCGAAAATTAACAGACGCTTAAAAAACTAAGTAAACTTTAGATGTGATGTGATGTACACAACTTAAATGTCATTTACTCCAACCTTTTATCGATTTATAATTATTATTAATCAAACTTAGCTACCAACAATTAATACTCCTGTTACTTCATCGTTATCGTATATTCGTTTATACAGTTGTCACTTATAGTTTAATTAATTCAATTGTTTTAATTAAGATTGTTATGTACTTAACTGTTAATATGTAATTGCCCACCTTTTCAGGTGTGTAGATAACCATACATTTTTTACCGACTATTGTTCGCCCAACTAGCGATCATCACTTATCGATTTATTTTGTGCAAAAATCCATTAACTGTAGAATTATTTGCTCCATCTTTAACGACCATAAAGCATTTATTAATTAATTGATTTTAAGCAAGTACAATTAAATTAAATTATATGTAATTGTTCATCTTAACTTTGTAGTTCGTAATGAAGCTAACTGATCAGCGAAATAGAGTGAAAAATAAAGAATTATTAATTATTCCATTACAAGGTCTAATTCTCAATAAACCGTCCACGTATATTACTCAAATATCAATAATACCGCATTAATAGTTATTTAACGAACAAGGTTGTTAATGATAGTGATTAATAATCGAGACATTTTCACGCCGTGAGCGAGTGTAGCGAGCGAACGCGTTAATATTGACGAGATTATTTGTCGCCGATTAACAAAATTTTTCCGTTGATCGTACTTTAGTAAAACGTGTGAGGTTATAAAAAACTAAAGTAGACGTAACCTGATGTTATATCTAGTAGTCGCGCAATATCGTTGAATCAGTGGTTGCCAACGATTTCATTGGTTGCTATACAAAATTGTTCATTAATAGAAATGCATTAATTGGTTCAAAATCGTTCAATAACAGCACGGTTTGAAATTATCTGTTTAAAAATTAATAAACCAATGTAAATTACTTTGTAAACTTGTAGTAAATTAAATACTTCTTATAAACAATCAACTAAACTACTTATACTAACGTAATGTATTTGTTACTGTTTGTTTTTATATTATTATTTTTTTGTATATTTTAACAGTTTGTTTAAATTTAAAACAAATATTTTTTTCAATAAAATGAGAAAACATAGTTTTCGACCGTGTTTAAATTATAGAATGAAAGTGTTGATGTTATAATGATGTCGTTATATACATATACATATATCACATAGTATCGTTATATTCTAACATTACGTAAAATATTGTTATTTAATTATATCGTATTTATCGTAAAATGATAAAAAGCAGTTTTTAATATTTTTAAAGAGCTTAACATTTATCTAACTTGTATTACTATGATTATGCATTAGATTATTTTTAAAACTTATTCAACAATGGCAGAAAACTAGTGATACAAATAAAATAAAAAACGAACAAAAACACCTAGTATTTTTTTCCAATTATCGGTTTTTTTAACACAAAAAAAATTCAATTAATGTGACGTTGTTATTTATTAAGAAATATAATAGTAGTTTACGTAACAAGAGTTGAAAGTAAGGCATAGCATAACGAACGTTAATGCGACGCGAGGTCGCACGGTACAGAAGTATAATGTTGGTACTACATTTATTACTAAATCTGTCAAATTTGACAGTAACTTTAACATCGTTTTTTTTTAATTGAAATTGAGTTTTAAGATTTTTTAAGTGACCTATCGCATACTCGTTCTAATATAATAATTGACTTTAAACACTTACTTTTATGTGGATTCCTAGTCATTTTGCCGCCCTAGAGCTTATTGCGCCCATTACGTAACTACACTAACAAACGAATATTGACGTTTGCGATGTTGGCATCACAAAAAATATGTAATCGGAATGTATTTAATCTACTATTATTTTAATAAAAAAAGCATCTTTATTAAAAACACCAATATTCGTTAGTGTAGTTAGTTAATGACAAAAAAATTCTAAAGTGGCAAAGTAGAAAATCAAAATCTACGTAAAACTTTGCTTCGAAAGTAAATTATTAAATAAAAGCGTGCGTCTGCTTAAAAATCTGTTTAAAATTTAAAAGAAATTTAATTAAAGCTAAAAGAAAAACATTTAAAAAAATGTCATAAAGTAAAATATTAGAGTATTATATATATAAGAGTTAGTACTATGTAAAACGTTCTAACTTCAAATATGTTTTTTTTTAGTTTTCTCAGAAAATACAAGACAAAAAATAACATTAACCTTTCACGCGTGCCATTATTATCTTAGCGTTAGTCTTCTTTCTATAACAATGAATCCCAAGTTAAGTTAGGATTCATTCATTCTCTAAGAGAATAAAACAAAAAAGGACGTAAAAGATGTAACAATTCCAGTTCAAGTTTTTCGTAGTTATTTGTTACCTCTCTTTTAAAAGTTGTAAAATTAAAGATTTAAAAAATAAACCTTCATCAGTTATGCATTTGAGCGATGAACTTTTGATTCTAATATACGACATAGTGGTGGAACAATAAGTAAACCATTTGATTGTTAAGGTAATATCTTCTATTTTAAAAGGAAATACACGTTAATGGTACGACGAATAAATGAAATACAATAAATCATGGGATGATATTAACTACAACATGATTGAACACTTCCGTAAGTCTATTCCATTTCCAAAGTACGAAGCGTTGCCAGGTCAAGCGTTAGGAGATTATTGCTTTCAAAAACTGTGAAAATTAAGGTCGTTATATTTGCAAATTCCTGACGAATATTTCATCGAGGTATGAAAGATGAAAATATTGCACGTATTATTTAAGCAGCTAGACATACAGACGCTAATACGTTATATGCGTATTTAAATACGTTAGGTAACATGCTAGGTAATATTAACGATATGCCAAGTACAAGTCATTTTAAAAAACCTTTTACAAAAACGCCCGAAACATTCAAGACCAAACGGTAATAGCACTAACATTACTAGCAACACGACAGCTGTTTTTTTAAATATGGAATTCCTGATCATTTTGCGCGTGATTTTCGCATACCGCTTAGAATGTAAAAAATGTAAAAAGTTAGTTCACATTTATAATAAGTGTCTTTTTAAGGCAAAATAAAAAACAACAAATTTTATAAAAAATGGAAGATAAAAAAAAAGGTATGGCTATGTAAGTCTCGAGAAAACTTTAAAATGAATACAGTCAAATTACTGGTTTACAGGAATGAGAAGATTTGTGAAAAAAATACATAGAGGTGTTCTTAAAGTGGGAATATTATAAGAACAGCAATGTAAAAAGACAAAGCAAGCTTAATTTTATAGAAAATGTTTCAAATCCTTTTCAAACAATACCTCTTGATCACGTATTATGGTTTGAAACAAACAAAGAAAATTAAATTTATGTTAGAGTTATACAAGTTGTTATGGCCCAGAAAAGTAGGCGCGTGATACAAGTTAATAATTTGTTAATATATATATTTGGAGTACCAAATAGGATTATCAACGATCGTGGGACAGCTTTCACGTCTCAATTTCTTAGAATAGACTGTAATACTTACAGAATAAAGCATATATTAAATGTCGTCGCTACTTCCAGAGCAAACTGGCAATGTGAACGTTACAACAAAACTATCATTAATGCGCGGGCCAGCACGGTAATAGAAAAAAATCAAACGTATAGGATAAATACATGAAACAAATCCAAAGCGCCTTAAACACGTCACACAGTCAAGGTATAAATACGACACTAATGGAAGCTCTAGTTGAATATAATACAAAACACATAACGGAAGATTGGTTTTTAAACAAATTGGAAAACAAAATACATAAATTAGATTTGGTAACGTTAAGAAATAATATAAGCACATATATAACCAAAATAGGAAAGAAGCAATAAAACTTGATTATGGTTCAAATTACAAGTGAACCTATCACTGGTTTTAGCCGTAAGTTGTATCCAAAGTAGAAAAAGCCATTTCGTATAACGAAAAAGATTATTAACGATCAATACGAAGTGGAAGATTTCAGAGAAGGGTCAAAACGTAAAGGTACAGTAATTTATGTTAACCACATAAACACTAGAATACGATTTAAGACGATCAAATGTGAGTTCTTATAAATGTAAAGTACAACGGATCTCGCTGAAACGTGCTTATAAGTTCAAAGATCAACAGATCTCAGACAAACGTGCCAATGAGTTTATAGATCACCAGATCTCAGACAAACGCACCTATAAGTTTAGAGATCAACGGATTTCAGGCAAACGTGCTTATAAGTTTAGAGATCAATGGATCTCTGAAAACTTGGCTATAAGTTTAGCGATCAACGGATCTCAGGCAAACGTGCCTAGAAGTTTAGAGATCACTGGATGTCAAGAAACGTGCCTTTAAGTTTAGAGATCATCGGATCTTGGGCAAACGTGTCTACAAGTGTAGAGATCAACGGATCTCAGGCCAGCGTGCCTTTAAGTTGAAAGATCAACAGATCTCAGGCAAACGTGCTTATAAGTTTAAAGATGAACGGATCTCAGACAAACGTGTTTTAGCTGTCTTGAAATGCCAGAGGACGGTCTTAAATCAGGATAGCCAAATGTCAGCGACCTTTCACGAGTGCCATTGTTATCTTAGCATTAGTCATTTTTATATAACGATAAATACCCATTTGATTAGGTTAAGTTAGGATTCATTCATTCTGCTAGTTTTAAATTGTATGGATCTCTACTTTTAGCGTGAATTGTATTACGGGAATAAAACAATTATTGATACCGAGTTATTTTTTACATACTACAGGTGTCTAAAAATATGTTTTGAAATCAGTACGATAGCATATGTCTATCCCACATGCAATACATACTAAATTTTATCTTCTACTATTTACAGAAGAAAAACAAATTAAATTGATGATTTACAAATTTTATGCTTAAAATTTATTTCAATTATTAGCTTACTAAAATCATGTTGCACATTACGATAGTAGTATTGGTAGTAAACAAATCGATTGTTTTGCTAAAGTCAACCTCGTTTTTAAGAATATAACGCAGTACTGTGTCTAGAAAGTAAACATAAAACCGTTTTTTTCAGAATAATAATTTGTTAAAAGAAAACAAACAGAAAAACACGTTTTTTTCAACACAAATTTTGATATTTACCTCGTTTCTAAGCATTTTACACACCACTCTGTGTATAGGAAAAAACCATGAAACGGGTTTTTAAAATAAAAATTTATTACACAATTTTTTTTTGTAACACTAAAATTTAAAAAGAAATATTTGGCTGTTATCGTAATTAATTGGCTAATGCAACCTTGATTTTAGTAGTTTTTTAATTTATAAACACCCACATAAGTTAAAGAATTTAAACAAACAACTAAATTTTAATTAAAAACCTTTAAAGAGTCAAATAATCAACTTGTGTACCAAGCCAGATTCTAAACTCCTAGAAAGGTAAGAATAAAATCGATGAAGTGAAATGCGCAAAGATAATCTAACAAGGAACTACTACATAGTTAGGTAATCAACTTGTGAACCAATTCAGATTCTAAAAAGTAATCTTTGTATATGAAGAAGAATTATTGTCGCGGTTGGTTGAACGTGACACTGATTGAGTTACATTCAATAACGTGCGTATCTTCGATAAACGAGTAATAACCGGAAAACAAAAAAGGAATAAATTTCCAGGGCGACTTTGACCAAACGATTAAGTTGTCCTTCACCTAAACTAGATTTTAAGTCTTAAGGCTGTTTTTGCAGTCCGTGGGAATTTAAATTTCTTGTGAGCGTGTACTGTATTCTTGCATAATTTATAATCAAAGACAATCGTTCTATATCAAACGTATGTGAAAAACAAGAAGGTACATTAAAAGTGTACGTGTTATATCATATTTTACTACGCTCTATAATCATAAGATACATTTTGCTGATTTGCAAACAGGTGGTAGTATGGTAGTAGCAAGATTCGGTGTAATCAAAAACAAACTTTGGTTTGTTATGTAAGCTGATCCTAACAATGTCACGTTTAAATGTTTCTGAGAGATAAAATGACGACATGATTAATTCGTACATGCTATCTTTCAGCAACGCTTTTAGTTACAAAAATCGGACAATTTTTAAGTGAAACTAATTCTTCAAAATAATATAACAACAAAATAACCAAATAATTTAAACAATCATATTAGTATAAGCTTGGCATAAATAAGCCATGATGTCTCAGTTCAAACAATTTACGATTTGATGTTGTCTTTTATATTGTCGAATACTAATTTGATTTTTAACTGGATTTATTAATAATTGTTCAAAACTAGATTAAAACTATGTAACTGAAATATGTATCTAGTTAAAAAAACACATTACTTGGAAAGAAAGTTTTCTTGCATTTAGTCAAACAACTATAAATGCTAAATTTACAACAAAAAACACAACTATACAAAAAATTTGACTAAAAAATAAACATGTAAATTTTTAAACTAAAAATGAATAGCGTGAGAAATAGCACAATTTAACTTGTAGATGTTTCTTCTTATTCGTTTTTATAGTAAAGAAAATACGGCGAAAACAAAGAGCAGTTAGAACCACAAAATGTTTAGGTAATATATAGAGAACTGACACTTCCATCGCAGTTGAGCAACAATTGAACAATTACCTTAAAAATATGGTAGAATTCTTATTTGGCTTAACAACAAATTTAGTTTGGCGACGTCTTGCAATAGAGGTTGCCAAAAAAAGACAATCTAAAACATAGTTTAATCGCAATAAGATAATGACGAGGTGTTGATCACTAACTTAAATTTGGTACACCACATTAAAAATATTTACCAAATAATTACCAATATTTACGAAATATTTACCAATGTTTTCCAAATATTTACTACATTTACCAATCGCGGTACACCACATATACTAGGTGATCAACCCCTCGGATAATGACAACGATAGTAGCAGTATGAGCAAAATTCAATTTTTTTTTAAATACTTATATAATTTTTCTATTAGTTCTTAAAAAAACATTACGATGCGAACAATTTTAATAGAACAAATGTAAACCCTTATTTTGATTTTTCAAAAAAAAACATTGTTAAAAAAAGTTTCCACTATAAAAAGTCTAATCACGACCGTTTAAAGGACAAAAACAAATGCAGTAATATGTATGATAAAAGTTTAATGGTTTCCAAAAAATTTTTTTTACAGAATGAGTCAATATTTTTGCAAATTAACTAAATTTGTTATCTTAAATGAAAAACATTTTTACACGTTGTCATAAAAAAGGTTTTTATTATTTTTCAATTGCTTTATTTTGTTTTATATTTCTAATAGAAGATTTTTAATTTTTTGCAAGAAGACATACACTTGTGGCTTATTGATATCAAATTGATGCTATCTTAAACTTCAATTAACAATAATAAAAAACATTTCAGACTTCAAAACGGATAATAATTTCAATGCGGACTACTGATAAGAAGCAAATTAAATTCTATTTAGAATATGTTCACACTTCCCATAGTTACGGTTTATAGTAATTTTTAAAGATAAACTATTTAGATAAAAAAATATAAAAACTATTAAAATGCATCAAATCCATTTAAAAGTTTTGTAATACATTTGTAAAAACAATTTTTACTCTGATAACAAGATAATTTAAGTTGGAGTTCAGTTATGTCATGTTATGTTTTGCAGCACGAACTAAAGATAAATAAATGCAAACACTGAAAATTCTTACTCCTGCCAACTACGCTTACGCTATTCATACCAGATACCATAGAGAAATTTCAGTGATTTAAAAACCAAACTGGTAAAACTTGTAAACCATTTTTTAGGGGTGTTTTTTAATATTTATTTTTCAAACAAATTTTAAAATTTCTAGAATAAATGTATTAATGGAACGCCCAAGCCCGATTTTTCGAAAAATGTTTAGTTTATATTTTAAAATATCTAATTTAAAAAAATAAAAAATCGGGCTTGGGCGTTCCATTTGTATTTATATATAAAATTCAATGCAAAAAATCCGAACTCAATCGGTTAATAAATAAGCTCAAAAATGGTCTACAAGTTTTACCTGGTGATAAATCAGCCTTAATATCGATGATTTTAATGCAACCATTTCGAAAAATTCCATAAAAGTGTACCATAACAAAAGATAAAAGAGAATCCATAGCGTCACCCAAAACTTGTTATCAAATTAGAAGTAAATGGATGTTAAACGCTTATCAGTCGTAGGAATCAAACTCAAATGTTAGTAAAAAGTGAAATGAGATCAAAGCTCACAAAAAGACCTTGTAGTTTAAGTTTTATATGTACTTAACGTTAAATAAAATGGTGAGAGTTGAGAATATGAGAAGAGTATCGTGAATGTATTATTTGTCGGGACAAATATGATACGCGTGCTTATCTCTACTAAATATGCGATATGTTTTGAAAAGATAACAATACAAATAAATTGAAGTAAAATATAATATGAATCTATTTACAAACTGTCCAATAATATGATATTATCGAAAATGTAATTTAAAATTGATATCCGTATAATTGAAATGCTCAACAAACAAAGCTAAACCACCTTCCACAAAATAATTAAACGTTTTACAGATTTACTTACAATGTATCAAAACTAAAAGATTTGTGTCTTCTCTTATTAAGTGTGGAATACAAACAACGGTATCTTTTTAACAAAACCGCAAACTATAAACGTACTTTTTGATCTTTAGAACGAGTAAGAACTTAAGATAAATTTGCAGAAGTCCTTTGACCTAAATTAGTATTATGACGTGATGAAGCAATGTCACAGTCATGTCGTCGTTTTACAATACGAGCTTTCTGCGACACACATACAGGACAGCAACAAATGTATTCAGACACTTTGGGTATCACATAAAGCCAGTAAAAGTAACTACGAAGAAAAGATACCATCTAAGCCATGCTACGATGATCAAAAATGGAATAAACATAATGGTCGTGAAAAATTGGTTTATGTTCGTGGTTTCAAACTACTAACTTCTACAGATGTTATTATCCGTAGAAACTCCACTCGTTTACAAAAAAGACTTTGAACCACACCAACAAAAAAATCTAGGAGGAGACGTAGATATTTTAGACACTAACTAATTTTACCTTTGGTCCTTGATAAAACCGATAATCGTAAAAAATGCATAAAGAAAAGAAACCGATCTTAAAAGTTTATTGCCTTTAGAACGACAGTGAACACGAGTATTAGAATTGGGAGTAGGTACAAAAGAAGGAAGTGAAGGTTTTTTATCTGGAGCATAAATATCTTACACAAACACTTGCGTTTTGTAAGTATTCATCGCTGTTAATTCTTAAGCGATATGAAGTGGCCAAAAAACAAATTGAGCTAGCGCAATAATCTTAAGTAGTAACCAGATATATACACTGTGTTCGTAAATGATTGACTGGCGTTTAAATTTGGCGCTCATCAAATTATTTTATAAAATTGGTACTAAGTATTAACACTTCATAGACGGCGCGTAAAATATTTCAGTAATATTTAAATTTATGATAAAGTGATTAAGATATAAATTTATTTTGTCGCTTAATTTATAAGACAGAACACAATTTCAAGTATTTATAAACATGAGGTTCAATAGAAGTTAAATTACAGTGTAATTAACAAATGTATAAAATTATACAATTAATTTTACAGCATCTGTTCAAAATGCTGTCCATCTAAATTTAAACACAGGTTCACTGTTTTTTAATATTGTTTAAAACAATATTTAACACTTCCCGTTTAATACTGTAATCGCATTTCTTCTAAAGTTAACCAAACATAAAAAAGTCTAGTGGGGTTAAATCGAGTGATCGTGGAGGCCATCTATTTTCATTTGTCAATCGGTCACCGAAGAACTGTGGTAAATAATATAATGTTATTCTAGCAGTGTGAGTGGTGGCTCCATCTTGTTGGAAATAACAATGTTGAAACTCATTATCATGTAGTTCATTAATAAACGGATCCAAAATTAATTCTCTATAAGTGTTTGCATTCAACAATTTCGTTCGTTAAACAGCAGACCGGCCAAAAGATTTTCCTTTTGAAACACCACCCGTACTACGAAACCTTTCGACTATACGACGAACATGTTGTGCAAAAGAATCATATCGAAATACGTCATTGGGAAATTGCTCGTGAAACTGTTGGTAGCAATTTTGGTAGGAATAATCCCATGTTCCTAGTTTATTACGAATTACCGAACGAAAATAAGCCTCAACAATAAACGTGTTGTGTTGTTTGGTAAACAACATTTCTAATAATCTAAAAAGATGTGATATATTCTTGTTAAGTAAATTATTTTTAACTACATTACATTACATTACATCAAGTAAAGCTGCACAGTCGAAAATGGGTCAATGATTGGCAATGAAAACTTGAAATACTAACAAAAAATTCACAATATAAACAAGCACACTACTGAACTATAAATAAATTGTCAAATTAAGAAATTCATCAAAACTGAATCAACTCTGTAAAATCAAAGCTACTAGTTTGACGACGCGCTAAATTCAAACGCTCGTCAATCATTTACGAACACAGTGTATAAATTTTACAACAAAGGACAGCCAGTACGATTAATACCTATTGATATCCAAAAAAAGCAGTAAATTTATTTACTCTACTGGTAAATATTTGGTAAACAATACCAAACAAGAAAAACGTATGAATTACCCTGGGACTTGGAGTCCCTTAGTGTATGTATCTAGCAATATTAGATACCCCTGTGTAATGTTTTCAAATATTACGAGAAGTAGGTTCGGCAGCTTAAATAACCACCACCGGTTCTGAATACCTAAAGAACAAATACTAAGAATAGTCGGTTTGGTTCAAGTCATGAACGTAAACATTATATACTCAATTACGGCATAGACTCAAGGCTTAATGTAAATATCTAAGTATACATTTAAAAAAACAGAAAACTTTAAGCAATTATTGACATGCACAATAAACAAAGCGTAATATAAGTAAATAACGTGGCCTGGAGGTCATCAACTCAACTCGGATTGCATCGAAATTTAATTTGTCTATTAACTTTGAATACTACTTCAATAGAAAAATAATTTAACTTCCCGTACAGATGAGGATGGATGAAGCAATAATAGCAATCTAAAGACTTCAGTAAAGAGAATCTACATTCAATAAACATCCCAATAGAGTTCAACGATAAAAGCCCCCTACATAATAACCGTCTTACAACGAGTGTCAGAAGTGAAATGACCACGCAATCAAGTCTTCAGGTTGTACTTTTTGTTAAATTACGAAATGAGAAATTTTATAAATAAAAACACGTAACAAACTTTTTTAATTTTGGTATTACATATGTCGATAAATACATTTTTTTTAAAACAAAGTAGCCTTAAGAGTTTACATATCTGTTTACAATTACTATAATAACTTGGTTATGGTATTTGTTTGTGTTATTCGCTTTACCAAAAAGTTAAATTAAAAATGGGAAAAGGTGGAAGATGATGTAATTGAGAAAAAAAAATAAAAATTAAGAAATAAAAAACCACAGTTTAGTACTAATATTTGGACAATAAAAAATACTAAAAAACTAAAACTAGTAAAAAAACCTTCAGAAAAATTCTCTTATAACAAACATAAATTGCATAAAAACTACAGTTAGGGTATAATGAATATAAAACGTAAAAATGATTACAAATGAATAATAATTATTACGTAATAATACATTTTTTAGTTAACATCTATGTACTTTACTAGTTTGTGACTAAAAAAGACTTAAAAATTGTAACTTATATTATCTGCTGCAAGATGCCATTGTTTCTTAATTCAAATAGTCTTATATCAAGCTAAAAGTTATTATTTCTGTTTGTGTTATTGCTTGATGTTTATATAAAGGATTACTATCAAGTTTCTATAATGTATGGTGTTTATTTTCAAACGAATATATTAAGTACTTACATAAACATGTAACTAAAGAAGTAGATAGTATATAAGATTTTTAAAAAAGGATATTTTATAACGGCATATAAAATGAAGTATACAATTACTTTTAGATTAAAATTAAAGTGAAAAGGGTAAAAAATTCTATCGTTAGTAAAATATTTATTCAGTAACAATTCTTAGTTTAATTTGTATATTACACAGCTTCAAATCTACAGTATTTAAATACCACAATAGTTTTCATAACTTCTAAGCACAAAAATTTAATACAAAGTTGCAATACTTTTCCATGCTTAATTAAGATAAATAAAAATAAAAAACGTATTCTGTAAATGAAATATAAATTTATATAACTGTAAAACAAAATTAAAAGTTTAAATTTTACAATAAAGTTTAATGAAAGAATAGAAAAAGTTTTGCTCATTACCTTTAAAGCTTTTCACGTAACCATTTTCCTGAGGGACAGCACATCAAACAAAATCTGTTCTAAATTTATTTTACAAAGTAAAATAAAAATATAATTACTTTGGTATAAAAACTGAAGCAAAAATTCTCTAAAAAATCCATTGTAGCTGTAATTAAATTTTGTTAATAATTCTATAAACAATTTTTTAAACGTTGGTATTTATATTTTCATTAGATGTATTTTTGTATATTTACTACATTCATCGAAGGCTTACGTTAACAAATAATTTGATTTAATTATAAATAATTAATGTAAATTTTTTCGGAGAACCATTGTAAATTTTTTTTTCTAGGTGAAGCCTTTAACTTTTGAATTCTTCGAAATGAATTTAACTAATCACTTGTTTCAAGTTTATTAATTTCTTAAAAGTTTATAAAAAAAATTAGCTACAAAAGTACAAATACTAATACTAACAACTGATTATTTGATTAAAGTGTAACAAGTTGTCAGATTTCAATTACATAGGTTACGTTAGAGTAATTGTTTTAAAGTTACTGAACTATACTAACGATTTGAAATTTATGTAGTAAATTTAGATTACTGTATTGACGATTCTGACCACTTTTTGAAATAATAATTTTATTCGTTAATGTAAAAAAAAGGCATTTGGCAATTATTCGTATTTCTTGTTAGAAATGTAACTACATCGTGTGATTTTGGTCATGTAACAATAGCTTTGAAAAATAATCATTTGTCACATTTTTGATTTGCTTTGTTCAATCCTTGTTTAAGTATGAGTTTAACTGATTGCATTCCCAGCAACAACATTAGTCAACACCGAAAAAAGCAAGCACACGATATAGAAACTGTTTGTATAGTAAAACAGATCGCATGAATTTGAGAGGACTGGGCATATAACATGTTTTTTTAAAAAAATGAGACAACAATAAAGAATCAAAGAAAAATATTTTAAGAATTACAATAGATAAATTGATTTTTTCTGTCATTGAATCTAAGACTAAGCCAGATGCGCGTATGTCTAAACGTCGAAAACATATTTTTGGAAAGAAAAATCATCTGTTGAAACTCTGTGAAAAGTAGAAATAGAACGAATGATAGGAGCATGGAACGAAAACACTCCAAATGGTCTGCAAAAAAAATGTATCAGCTGGAGAGACAAAAAAACGACAAAAGCATGATTTTAGAAAAAAAATAGATCATTATGGAAACTGTATTGGAAAAATAGAATATAATTTAATAATTTTTTAAACTGCATAAGGTGGATTAAAATTAAAACTGACAAATATCAGGTGCATTTTTTTTTACTAATGTCAAAAAGAAGTTAAAATATTTACACTTTTGTTTATTTTTGACATTTAATCCATATTCTCACGAATTTTTGTCTCATAAACAACAAGCGGCGTGAACGTGAAAATTGCAATATTTTAAAATCTTATTGAAGACTTGACTTGTTTGATACATTCAATGAAGATTAGAAAAAAAAAACTCTAGAAAACACAACAAAAAGCAACCCAACAATGGAAAGTTTCAAGTTCAATAATATTATACAAAAAGAAAATCAAAACTTCGATATGTTTATAACGGAACTAAAAAAGCAAGGAAGTTATTGTAAATTTTTGTGTCAAAAATGCAAGTAGTCATTTGAAGAAAGGATGATAAGACAAAGTTGTGTTAAGTACATATAACAAAAACATGCAAGAAAGGTTATAAAGAGAAAGCAATTTAACACTTAATAAAATTTAAATACTTTGTCAAGCTGTTGAAAACAGTCAATTACATATGAAAACAAAAACAAGAAGTGTATGAAACCAAATTGAAAAAAAATAACGTGTGCGAAGTGTCAAAAGAAGAATCATTTTGCAAAGGCATGTTCAAGTAACACTGGGCAAGTAAACAAGACTAAAAATAAAAAAACACAAGCAAAATCAAGTAGAGAAGATGAAATAGCTCAATTCACATAAATAATCGATGAATCTCAGTTAAACATTTCCGAAATAACACTAAAGAACAACACACGATGGTGGCTAGAAACAATCAAAATTTATGGAATGAACATACGAATTACACTTGAGACAGAAGCAGAACTAAGCATTATCCCATACCGTATCAATAAATTGAAAGAAAACGACAACTTGAAGAAAGTACGGTAACAATAATTTCATTATGTAATTATAAATTAAAACCGGTGGTTGAAATTTGTTTTTGTTTTTGAGAATTCAAATATAGATAGGGAAAAGTCGGGTAGCCCCGGCCGGCGGGTAGCGTCGGCCACTGTGAGTACCAAGCTCCCACGCGCACATAGATAAACTTTTCACACTTGAAACGTGACCGAATAATATAAACAGTGGTGCGCGGTGAACATCGAGCGGATAACAAGGGTCAACGGTTTAATTTTTTGATTTTCGTGCACTGATTACTTTTCGAAAGCAGATAAAATATAACAAATGTAAGTACTTTATCATCACTTATTAATAAATATATTTGGTTATTATTGCAGTAAGTGTGCCAGGTTAGAATATGTTGTTAGCGTAGTAGGTGTTTTTTGAAAAGAAAAATAATTTAAGATCGAGACGACCGGGTACCCCCGGCCACACGTTTGTCGGGTAGCCTCGGTCACTTTTTGGGTAAAGAGTATGAGTAAATTTCATTTATTTAAAAGTTTATTTTTACAACTGAGTGGGTACAATACGCTATGGTATGTATACAAAATATTTTTTGATTTTCAGGTCACTCGGAAATGCCGAAATTTAGGGAAAAAGTTACAAGAAGGGGTGATTGAGACAAAAATGTAATGAAACAGGCTATTTTATGCGTCAAACAAAAAAAAATATCGATAAGAGAAGCGGCTAATAAATACGGAGTGCCCAGAAGCACTGGCTGAAAGCTATCAATAGTGGACAAGAGATAAAATTACAAACTAAACCGGAAGAATTTGATAACTGTTAGCGCTAAATTGCATTTTTGTTTTCCGCATTTTTGTGATCAAATTGTTAAATGTGATTTTGGTGTGTGTGCGTACGCAGAGGCTAACTTTTGGGGGAAAAGGAACCGCGCCGCCATATTATATATGATTAAGAACTGTGTGTTCGAACAGAATAAAACCAATACAGTCCGCTTAAATAGTTTATTATTTTTTTATCTAAAACGCCCTAAAGAGCGTGCGATGCTGGTCGTGTAGAACCACAAATTCGCAATATCTTTACATTGGCCCTTCAACGCCGGATCTCCACATTGGTAACCAGCTAATGCGTTGGCCACGCTTGCAACGGAGGAACCGCTATCTACTTCTTAAGAAACCGCTCCACCTGTAACGAGGTACCGCAAGATAATACTTAGTTGTTTCCTACACCGCTATCTATTTCTTAAGAAGCCGCTATATTGTTAATTTGGACAGCTGCGTCAAAGAATTTCCGCACTACGTCTACTTCAGCCGCAATCGCCCTGTACCAGATTTACGCAAGGAAAACAGTAAGTCCTTTCAATTTCCTATTATTCCTGCACGCTTTCATAATTCAAATTGGGTTATTAACTTTAAAACGCTTATCGTACATTACACGTGTTGCAAGGCCAAACCGCACAACGTATATTTTACGCTTAAAATTGATATTCATAGTCGTTAAAATTTTTATTTTTCAATCAATTAAAAAATGGGTAAAAGCAAAGAACTTCAGCTTTCCACCCAGCAAGCAAAATTACGTTCAATTTTAAATGATTTATATAAACTCCAAGGTCTTCTTAACGATATAACACCTGTAATAGACGATTTTCAAATCGATATGCTCGAGTTTTTACGTACAAAGGTTTCTGATAGTGAAAACACTTATTTAGAAATTTATACAGAACTCAACGCAAGCGAATGGGATTTAACTGAATTTCTCACAATCGACGCATTTCAATCGAATCTTTGTTTAGCTATTGTAAAAACCAATGGTATTCTTAAGAGAAGCGCTAGTATATCGACTCCTTCTAATGACCTTAAACCGATCAATGTAAATACCAATTATTTACAATCGCTTCCTAAATTACAATTACCGACGTTTTCAGGTGACATTGCTAACTACAAATCATTTATCGAAAACTTTCATTCTATTATCGATTCTTCAGGTTTAGATTCTTCGCAAAAATTCCAGTACTTAAAAAATTCTTTAAAAGAAGAAGCAGCCTTATCTATTGCCGGCTTATCCGCTACCGAGGAGAATTATCAAATTGCACTTAATCTTCTCGATTCTAGATACAATAAACCTAAATTAGTGGTTCAGGCTCATTTAAAAAATATTTTTAGTCTAGAAACTATAACGAAACCATCAGCAAATTCCTTACAACACTTTGCAGATACTTTAAATAAGAACATCCTTTGTCTAAGAAATTTAAATATAAACGATAATACGTTGGCTGCAGCACTTTTCTTTTATATTGTCGATCAAAAACTAGATTTAGAGACAAGAGAAAAATTTAAAGCTTCTAAACCAACAGAAATTCCGTCCATTAATGAAACGATAAAATTTCTTCAAGACCGCGCGCAGTTTCTTGTAGATGTTGGAGTAGATGATCACCGTCATAAACGTTCTAAAAATTTAGTGTTGGTTACGTCGAACCATCTGTCGTTAAATTGTAAACTCTGCAAAGGCCCGCATCCATTATTCAAATGTTCCGATTTTTTAGATCTGTCTATTGAACAACGAATTCACAAAATTACTGAACTACAAGTATGTAAAAATTGTTTTGGTAATCATCATGTCAAAAAATGTCGGTCGAAGCACAAATGCTTTCAATGTAAAGGTTTACATCACACTCTTATACATCAAACATTTCAGAAACCTCCTGCTACCAATTCTATTGATCAAAACGATGTCGACAAGCCCTCATCTTCAAAAATTACTGTCACATGTAATAGCTCGTCAACTAATAACCAAATATTACTTTCAACTGCCGAGGTTAATGTTAGAGACGATTCACGTACGCTACACACAATTCGCTGCTTGCTGGATAGTGGCTCTATGCACAATCTCATTACTAGTAATGTAGTTGAAAAACTACGATTGCATTGTAATTTTATTAATATGTCCTTGCTAGGCATAAACTCTAAAACTACTGCAATTCATCGTCAAACCAACATTAGGTTGTATTCAAAAGATAACTCATTTTCAACTACTTTGTCGTGTTTAGTTATCGATAACATAACTGTACCAATTCCAAGCGTTGCGTTTAGCAAACACTCGTTAAACATTCCAGCTGACATCCAATTAGCAGACAGCCACTTTAATAAAACTGGCGAAATCGATATGTTAATTGGAGCTGGGCTCTTCTATGCTTTGCTTGGTCCTCAGAAAAGGAATCTAGGTTTAGGGTTGCCTGTTCTTCAAGAAACTAAGTTAGGATATGTCGTCACTGGCGAGATTTGTATTCAAAGCAATAAACATCTTTCAGTATCTAATTGTTGTGCTTCAAAGGCTAATCTAGATTTCGATCTTCAGCGATTCTGGGAAATGGAAACCATTAAACCGAAAAATTCGTTATCTTACATGTCTACCGATGAACAATTTTGCGAAAAACATTTTACTAAGAATACATTTCGCACTTCCGACGGTAGGTACACTGTTGCGATTCCGTTTAACTCTTTATTGAGCAATTTAGGTAATTCTTACGACATTGCAATTAAACGGTTCTTATCTCTTGAAAGGAAATTGCAAAGAAATCCTGACGTATACAAACAGTACTGTGAGTTTATTGAGGAATATCGTCGATTAGGACATTTATCTCAATTATCTTCAAACAAGGTTGATCTGCAAGCTTTCCATTTTTTACCGCATCACGAAGTCATTAAACTGTCTTCAAGCACGACACGATTGCGTGTTGTATTTGACGGGAGTGCAAGGACTAATACTGGTATTTCTATTAACGATTGTCATGTGATGGGTCCTAACGTTCAGAGAGATTTGTTTTCTATTCTTTTAAATTTTCGACAGCACTATGTTGCAATAACTGGTGATGTAGAAAAAATGTATAGGCAAATCTTTATTGTGCCTGAACACCGCAAATATCAATGCATCCTTTGGCGCTCAAACATTAAGGAAAAAATTCAATATTTAAGGTTAAACACCGGAACGTATGGGTTGAAAAGTTCTTCTTACTTGGCGACCAAATGTCTTCAAGACTTAGGTGAAAAAAACTTGTACAGGTTTCCAGAATCAAGCTCCAAAATTATAAATGATTTTTACATGGACGATTTCGTGTCTGGGGCTGATTCTCCCGATCACGCAAAACGAATCATCAGTGAAGTTTCACAAATTCTTTGTGAAGCAGGATTTCCTCTTCGAAAATTGCGCTCTAGTAATACCGCAGTAGTGAACTCTTCATTAAATACTGAATCCATAGTGCAGTTTGCTAGTAAAGAGTCGAAAACTCTAGGTATACAATGGGATGCAGCGCATGATGTCTTTTTATACACTTTTAACAGTTCTATAAATACAGACGTAAAATCAAAACGACAATTACTGTCCGTGTTAGCTCAAATATTTGATCCTCTCGGACTTTTGTCTCCTATAATCATCAGAGGAAAACTTCTAATCCAAATGCTTTGGAAACTAAAATTATCATGGGACGAAAAAATTCCTGCATCTCTTTATAAAGAGTGGAATAGCTTTTCATCAGCTCTAGCGCAAACTCCTTCGTTAAGTATTCCACGTTGTGTATTTCGTAAAGGGGCAACTCAAGTAGAGTTGCATGGATTTGCTGACGCAAGTGTTAGTGCTTATGGCGCTTGCATTTATATCCGCTCTGTTTTTAAAAATCACTCAGAATCGCATCTTTTATGCTCAAAAAGTCGGGTAGCTCCTCTGAAACCAACTACTATACCTAGACTTGAGTTATGTGCCGCCGTCTTACTTACTGAATTAGTAAGTAAAGTTCTTACAGTTTTTTCTTGCAAATTTTCTGGTCAATATTTTTGGTCTGATTCTAAGATAGTTCTTGGGTGGATCATTTCTACACCTAACAAATTTAAGACATTTGTAGCAAATCGGGTGGCGTACATCCAAGAGAACACTAATCCTGTTCACTGGTACCACTGCCCTAGCAAAGAAAATCCTGCAGACTTGATTTCTCGTGGGTCTTCGATTGATACACATTCTATTCATTCGTTTTGGTTACAGGGTCCTCAATTCTTGCAAACACCGCTTATCGATCTACAAAAGACTTTAATTGCTTCAGAATTAGAGTTACCCGAAGCAAAAATTGTACCTGTAAGTTTATGTTCTAATGAAGATAACAATTTTTTTAATGGTTTGATAGCAAATCATTCATCTTTTTCTAAGTTGCAAAGGACGCTTGCCTTTGTGCTGAGAATAATCAACAATATGCGTTCTCCTCTTGCTAAACGAGAAATGGGTCCGTTAAAGGTATCAGAATTGTCTAAGGCTTTACTAAAGCTTGTTGCCTTTTGCCAAAGGTTTTGTTTACCTTACGAAATTAAGTATCTGACGGAAAGAAAACGCAAGTTGTTTAAAAATAGTCATTTAAACACTCATAATCTCCTTCTCGACGAAGAAGGTTTCATTCGAGAGGGAGGTCTGATTCGCAATTTTAATTTTGTATACGATAAAATCCACCCCTTACTGCTACCTACAAATCACGCAGTTACTATATTAATTATACAACATTACCATTTAAAATATTTGCATTGCGGATCTAATCAGCTCCTATCTGTTGTCAGAAATCATTTTTGGCCGATTGCTGGTCGTATAACTTGTCGTCAAGTCGTGCACAAATGTGTAATTTGTTTCCGTTCGAATCCACGATTCAATACAAATATAATGGGAGATTTACCCTCTTCTCGGATTTTGACTTACATGCCTTGTTTCACTGAAACAGGCGTTGATTTCGCCGGTCCGATTCTCCTTAAGGACCGTTACACCCGCAACCCAAAGCTTATCAAAGCTTATTTAGCATTGTTTGTTTGCATGACTACTCGTGCGGTTCATTTAGAACTGGTCACAAGCTTATCATGTCAAGCTTTTCTTGAGACTTTTAAGCGTTTTATTGCGCGACGCGGAAGGCCTAAACGAATGCACTCAGATAATGCTACCAATTTCATTGCTGCCGCGGATGAATTAAAAAACTTATATTTATATTTTGGTCAAAAATCTACGCAATCAAAATTATCTGACTATTTGTCAGCGGAAACCATTGATTGGAGTTTTATTCCTCCCAGTTCGCCGCATTTTGGTGGGCTGTGGGAAATTAATATAAAAAGTACATAAAGCTCTTGCTCAAAATTCTTAAATCTGCAAATTTGAATTATGAAGCGTTATACACTTTATTAACCCAGATTGAGTCCGTCCTTAATTCACGTCCTTTGGGGCCGCTTTCGAGTGATCCTAATGATTTTCAAACACTTACAACTTTTCATTTCTTGCTTGGACACCATTACTCGGCATTACCGGCTCAACGTTTAGAGAATCTACCAGTTAATCGCCTAGATTCTTTTCAAAGACGTCAACAACTTCTGCAGCACTTCTGGAAAAGATGGCATCGAGAAATTTTACCTGAAATGCAGCAACGTGTAAAATGGCAAACTGCACCTGAACGTCAATTACAAGTCGGGACCTTGGTGCTTCTGTCGGAGCCTAACACACCATCATTCCAATGGCCTCTAGCTCGAGTAACTGAATTGCATCCAGGTAGTGACGGAAGAATTCGCGTAGTGTCCGTTCGCACTTCATCAGGCAGTATTCTAAAACGACCAATTGTGAAACTGTGCGCACTTCCTATGGATAGTGACAAGTGAAAAAGCGTCTATTGTCAATTGATTCATATATCTATGTAATAACATTACTATTTAAGTTACATTTATAACATGTTCTTTGTGTTGCGTTAATTACTTCATTTATTATTTGTATGTTAGCTAGTAGTTTAGTAACACCTATTGTGTTGTTATTTAAATCAATGTTGATTTCAAGGCGGGGAGTATGTTAGCGCTAAATTGCATTTTTGTTTTCCGCATTTTTGTGATCAAATTGTTAAATGTGATTTTGGTGTGTGTGCGTACGCAGAGGCTAACTTTTGGGGGAAAAGGAACCGCGCCGCCATATTATATATGATTAAGAACTGTGTGTTCGAACAGAATAAAAGCAATAGAGTCCGCTTAAATAGTTTATTATTTTTTGATCTAAAACGCCCTAAAGAGCGTGCGATGCTGGTCGTGTAGAACCACAAATTCGCATTATCTTTACAATAACACATTTACAGAAGAAAATTCACAGCAGTTATATAATCATGTTCAAGATCTCGATAATTGCTTGATGCCACTAACTAGAGTTGAATTTTTAAAATTCGTTGAAAAATTAAAAATTCCTCAACTGGGGTTTCAACTGTCCATAGAAATGTGAAAGCTATATAAAAGAGGACGAAAAATCACACTGATGTTTGCAATGAGTATAACTGGCCATTTTGTACCCCCTTTCTTTATTTTCTCTAAAAAAAGTATGTATAAAAATGTCCGTTTGATGTTTGAGGCTCCACCCCAAAGCATTGCTATTCTTCACAAAAGTGGCTGGATGAACGGCGAGCATTTCAAACAGCATGCGCAGCCTTCGAAAGAACACCTTGTACTTTTGATTTTAGACGGTCATGGAAGTCACAACGAGTTAACAGTAATAGAGTATACTCGTGCAAATAACACTCATATGCTCAGCATTCCAACACACACTGCTCATAAGTTGCAACCGCTTGACAGAAATTTTTTTAAGCCATTCAAATCTGCTTTTGCTTCAGCAAGCGCAATGTAGATAAAAAGCAATCCAGGTGCAAAAATTACTGACTTTGACATCGTTGTTTTAGTCAATTTTGCATTTTTCAAGGCAGCTAGATTAGACATTGCTCAAAGTGGATTCAAATGCTCAGGAATTTATCCTATTAATTGGGATATCTTTACTGAATTGGATTTTTTGCTATCCCAAATGACAAACGTGGAAGAGGATCCAGTATTGACTGAGAATCTACCATGCAACACCACTACTGCAACAACTATCAATAAAGTTTCTAACTAACAATCCACTGCTGCAACACCCCAGCTATCTACTAGCAGCAACCAGCTGTCCGCTCCAGTCATCATGCATCTAACTAACAATGAAAATTCTAACCAACAGTCCACTGCTGCAACATCCCAGCCATCAACTAACCGCAACCAGCAGTTAGCTTCAGCCACCACTAATTCATCTCAGCCTTCAACTAATTACCATTAGCAGACAGACGTGAGTCCCAATACTTCATATTAGCTACTAAAACAAAAAAGAAGACTGCAACTTTAAAAAACGTAAAAAGGACAACTGCGACCAATAAAAAGAAACCAGCACTAAAGAAAATAATGAAAACAAAACGAAACATTCAATATTTAACAAGAGACGAAAAGCCAGAGTGCATTATTTGTGGAGAAACCTTCGAAGAAAACTGGATACAGTGCGATAAATGTAAAGACTACGCGCACGAAGACTGTATATACATCGATGGAGCGCAGTTTTACTATCATTGCGACGTATGCACTGCAAAAGAAAGACTTGACCATCATTAATAGGTTCGACTGGAACTACCCGTCAAAATCTTTTTTTACGAAAATGAAAAACCGATTTTGAGGCTTGATTTAAGCTAAGTTTGTAAAATTAATAACTTTTGTTAGGTCTTGTTGACTGCTTATCATTAAATTTAATTGCTAGAGTAAATAAGTTAGTTGTAGACAATAGTATAAAGTATCTCTAAAAATGATATAATAAAAAAATTAAAACATGTGTTCATAGGAGTAGGGAAAGTATTAGAACAGTATAAAATATAGTAATTCAAGCACGAAGAAAAATTCCATTTGTTTTAAACAATAAAGTAAAAGATATTTTACATCACTTAGAAATAGTAAACATTATCTCAAAAGTAGATTATCTAACCGATTGGTTAAACACACTAATAATAAAAGAAAAACCAAATAATAAATTGAGACTATGTCTCGACCCTAAACATTTAAATAAATTTATAAAGCGAGAACAACGCAGTATTCCGACTTGTGATGATATTTTGTATAATTTTTCAGGAAAAAAATTATTCACAGTGGTATACATGAAGGATGGTTTTTGGCAAATTGAATTAGATTAAAATAATTCAAAAATAGGTACTCCTTTTGGTCGCCTTAAATTTAAGCGTCTACCGTTTGGAATATCATCAGCACCGGAAAAATTTAAGAAAACCAATTATAAACTATTTGGAGAACACCCAGTGTTAGTATTTATTTTGATGATCTAATTATAGCTGGTATAAATGAAACTGAACATGACAAAACATTAAAAAAAGTATTAGATCGTGCGTCAACTAAATTCAATATAAATAAATTACAATATAAGTTATCAGAGGTAACATTTATAGAAGAAATAATTTCTATTAATGGTGGAAAACCCAAAAAGAAAAGAACATTGAAACAATTTTGGTAATACAAACTCCAACAAACAAAGTAGAATTATGCAGAATATTGGGTATGTTATTTTTTTTTAAACATATTAATAATTTGTTACAACTAACAACTCATATGAGAGAATTAACTAAAGATGTTAAATTTGAATGGGGAAATACACACGAACAAGAAGGAATGAATTTAAAAAATATAATTACTCGACCGCCAGTTTTACAAATATTTGATAAATTAAAGGAAATTGTTATACAAGCAGATGCGCTTAGCCAAGGCATAGGTTGTTGTATATTATAAAATCGATTACCCTTGGCTTACGCTTCGCAAACTTTATCAAAATCAGAATTAAAATACGTCTAAATCCGAAAAAAACTCGCAGCAATAGTATTCTCATGCGAAAAATTTCATAATTGCATTTACGGATATAAAGTAACCGTACAAACCGATCATAAGCCATTGATACCTTTTGCAAGTAAAAATCTTGATAAAGTATTAGCACGGTTACTAACGATGCTCTTGAGGTTGTTAAAATATAATATAAAAATAGTCTACATTGAAGGACATGCATGCAGCTGACACACCATCAAGATCATTTATAGAAACGCCAGTAGAAGAATTAAATTATGTTGTTTACACTACATCAAAAAACTTGTCTATTACTGCATAGAAAGACCTGTTTTTAAAAATTTTTTGAAAGATGACTCTGTTTATCAAAAGTAATGAAGTTTGTAAACATAGAATGGCAAGATTAAATCCTGAAGTAAAACATTATTACAAAGGACAACTTAGTGGTCAGTGATGAACTACTGTTTCTGAAAAATAAATTGATTGTTCCTAAATCATTAACATTAAAAATGCTAGAATTAATTTATGAGGAACATATGGGAATTGGAAAATTTAAACTAATAGCAAGACAAGTTTTTTCTTGGCCAAGAATGTCAATAGATATAAAAGCTTTTGTTAACAACTGTAGTTGTTGTAAAGAAAACAAGAGAACAAATCAAAAAGAACCTATTATTAACACGTTCACTGCGTATCGCTGACTTTCATTTAGTGCGATATTGATTCCCAAAGACTTATACTGAATTTTTCGTTCACGCGGTATCAGTTCTCTTATCTCAAATTACGTGTCGTAGCATAATTTTCATTAATAGATGTGGACTCTAAATCACTACCAGACAGTGTAGTATAATGCCATTTGTAAAATATATGTATGACGAAAACTAAGGAAGTTTCAGCTCACGCACCGGAGCGTGAGATACGCGATATTTATTAGTCCGCTTTAGCGTAGTTTAGTTTTCGTCTACGGAGACCGATAACGCATTAAACGTGTTAATCGAGACAACTTAATCAACCGAAAAAAACAACAGCAAATTTAGAGGGAATACCTCGATAGCATCCGATCTACATCAACCAAAACACCAACGACTTAATTAAAGAATTTAATCAAAACCCAAACACAAAAACAAAGATAATAGCTAAGAATCAAAGGCAACAAACGCAGTTAGAAAGTAGCCGAAAAACTAAATGCACAAGAGAAAAGAGCAATTTTACATCCAGAGAAAGCGTAGAATCTTTATGTAGATGTGTAAAAGATCTGGTAGAGACATCAGTGCTGGAAAACGTTATCGTACCTGGCAAGAAGTGCGAATGCGACCTGGTAGTATTGCTTTGTTGCTAGTTACAACAGCAGGAAAGTATAAACTCTGTAACTTTTGGTCTCATATGTGGTCAGTAGGAGTGACAGCCAAAAGCTTCCAAGTACTTCTAACTGTGCGAAGATCACGATCAGATAAAAAGTAGTGATCATATATTAGTTGTTTGCATTGGTCCGACGGAACATCTAATTTCTACAGGCAAAAGTCAAACAAAAACTTACGTACACGTTTACATAAAAGCACTTTCACAATACACCAACAAAAAAACCGACGAGGAAAAGCACAAACTTTGGATATCAGACCTAAATACCAAAGATTTGTAGTAAACAAAATAATCCTAGCATGAAAAATTTAGGAAAAGGGAAGCTAAAGAAAGAACCAAACGTAAAAATTTATTAGTTTTAGCACGACAGTGAACACAAGTATTAGAATTAGGAGTAGATACAAGAGAAGAAAGTAGAGAAACATCAAGAGAACTAGCAACAAGATTAGCAGAAAGTGCCAAAGTAGAAGTCTTACACGTATAAGTCAAAGGTGGTTATAGAAGTATATCACTCATTTCGGATGTTGGAACGTTACAAAAATTACAAGAGTTAATGTTTGATTCCAAACGTTTGCCTAAAGATACCAATTGAGAAAAAGATGTAATATCTACCATCAGGAAATGGCATTGATAAAACGGCGAATGATTTTAAGCTGTGTGAGCTCTGAGACCGGTTTTAATAGTTGCACAAACAGATATTAACGTACATACTAATACATTTGTTAGGTTTCACCATACGGTTACGGATAGTGTCCATTCGACGTTTATTATAATCTGAACGCAAAAATTCGGTTTTCACCAAACGTGCAACATGCTTTCAAGAAAGTAAACAATGGCGTCTAGCTTTAAAACACGAAAAAAGCTTTACCTGAAACAACCTTAAAAACCGAAAGAGTCCGAGAAAGTAAGAAGTGGAGGTTCTTCTTCGTAAGAATACATATTTCACACCAGAAGACACAAACAAAGATTTAGGAAAAAAATAGTAATCGATAAAAATAGTATTAAAATCATTATTTCGTTTGAATCTCAAACTCCCAAATACAATTTGTATTGTAGCTCCTTATAAGTAAAAACTTAGCAGTAAAACACAAACCTTCTAAAGGAAACGATTTATTATTTGGTCTTTATTGACATGAATTAAATACATACAAATTGGTATAAAAAGAGAAAGAAAAATAAACATATTATGCTACAGACGGAGTTCAGATAACAGGGTACTGTCATCTGTTCTTCTACTCAACCCAGGATATCCCGCAAAAAAACCAAAAAATGCAGAATAACAATAACATTAACTAATGAAAAACAACTAAACAAAATATATTAGTTACATGTAAAAAATAAAGACACATATATAATCATATATACATATATCACGCTGCGCACTGCAATTTAAGCAGGTATATATACAATTGGTTTCTGAAGGAAGCGAATGGCAGATCTTTAATATAATTTGGTAATGAGTTGTCCACGTTAGCAGCATTAGAAGAAAATAATCGTTTAAATACAGCAGTTTTATATTTTGGAGTTTTGTTAACAAGAACTAGAAACTAAACAAGCGAAATGTAGTAATTTACGATTTTTTGTATATTTAGCGATTTTAAATCAGTTAATTTTTGAGAGATGTGATCATACTTGCAAGCCAAAAATTAATCTAACACAAGAGTTTTAGAAACGTTGAACTTTTTTCATATCAACATCATACATACAGGGACCATTAACCGTATCAGCAAAGTTGAGATGAGATAGAACAAGAGAATTGCTTAATATGTGTTTGTCTCTAGCAGTTAGAAAATGCTTGTTAGCATATAAGATTCTTAAATTGGTAGAAGATTTCTGTATGCACTTATTTATGTGATCTTTAAATCTTAAGTTTGTATCAAAGTTAAGTCCCAGGTTCCGACAAGCACTTTGAATGGTTATATTTGTTTCGTTTACAATTAACATTGATAAAAGGTAAAATGAGATATTTATCTTTTAGTTTACAGAATAGCATTACACTGGACTTTGCGGAATTTATAAGAAGAGAATGTTTTCTTGATACAGTTATTAAGCTATATATATATTAATATTAATAGGGTCTACGACTTTCTGAATATCAGAAGAGTTAAATGTTAAATGTAGTTGAGTGTCGTCAGCATAAAAGTGCATTTCGCAATTTTGAACAACGTTGATAAAATCTAATGTGTAAATGATATGCAACAACGGCCCTAAAATGGACCTCGTGCGGCACTTGATGCTCATTGGACATAGAATTATTAAATTATTAAATTTTACTACTTGATATCTGTCGGATAGAAAACTTTTTAGTAAATTTATGGTTGAATCACTAAAGCCAAGATAATGCAATTTGCATAATAATAGGTCATGATCAATCAAATCGAAAGCCTTAGTATAATCAAGTAACACTAGCATTGAAGCCTTATCGTTATCCAATGCTTTGATGATACCATCTGTTATATAACATAGAGCTGTAGCACAACTGTATCCACTACTAAACCCAGGCTGAACCTTTGGAACAATTATACAAGAACAAATGTTGACGAATTTGCTTCCCCTTAATTTTTTCCAGCAATTTAGATAAGGCAGGTAAAATACAAATAGGACGTCAATCCTTAAAACTAGCAGCAAATTATTTTTTGGAAGTGGAAGAATATGAGTAATCTTCCAACAATCTAGAAAGTAACTAGATTCTACACAGCAGTTGATTAGGTGAAGTAAATATTTTAATAGAAATGGAAAACAAGTTTTAGTCATATTGATGCTGATGTTGTCTGCGCCTACAGATTTAAGTGAATATTATTCTATTTTTGTTACAGTGTTATAAGTTTGTGTAACGAAATTATTCTCTACGTTTTTTGGAACTTACATGGATATTCTTACATTTTTAATTAAAGCAATTTAATATGACGTCTGCAAAAATCTATTTAATTGGTATCCTAATCGCTAAACTTAATAACCCCAATACTTCCAACTGTAAAAGATGTTCTGTTACTATTTTTTCATTATCATACAGTTTTGTGTCTGAAAATTAATCAAAGTGAAAAAAAAACTGCACACATGGTTCGTGATTGTTGGGAAAAGCAACAAATTGCAACTTCTGATTTTCAAAACACTGTCAATAAAATACTTGGTATTTATAAAAAATTGCAGTTATTACAGTGCAATCGTAAGAGAACAAAATCGCAAGCTCAAAATAAAAAAGAAGTGATGTTTGCAGAAAAAATTTAAAAATTATTTAATATTGCTGGGAAAAACGGTTTGAAAAGATTGAATGAAGAAAAGGTAGAGATTGCTGGGTATGAAATGTCGGTAAACCCGAAAAATTTCCTGATAATAATGCTTCACAGCAAATTTCGGACGAACGCGGAGAAATAATGGAACTAGATGAGATAAGTGAGTATTCTATGATATAATTAAAATGAAGAACATTAATTTATAAATGTTACGTGTAATTGTACGAAAGAAAAATATTCTAATGCAGTACAATTCTCATTGCGTCAATATTTAAGAAAATAGAAATAATCTTGGATTGAAATAAAATTTTGGTGAATCAAGGAATTTTACCAATATAATTTTTGTTTTCCAAAATATTGATTAGCGCCAAAAAAATTAAAGAATTTTTTTATCTATTCAAAAATATTTTTTTTTATAACAACTCATTTTCAAATCAATTACAGATGTAGAAATCGGTAATGACAATAATAACGTTATTAATCCGAGTCAAGAGTTCCAAACTTCATCGCAATCGACGATCACCCAAAATTCAAATGTTTCCCATTTCGAAATGGAAAATTTCCCCCGAAAACCAATTCCAAAAATCAATAATATCCCTCCAGAACTAACAGCTGCCCTTGACCGTGCTAATGTCAGCAGCAGAGATGCTACGTACATTTTGGCAGCTACTCTGAAAAGCCTTGGAATCGATATTAACAGTGTTAATTTAAGTTATAAAACTATCCAGCAAAATCGTATACTTCATCGATAAAATGTAGCTGAAGGCTTAAGAGAAGACTTTAAATTTAATGATAATTACGTGGTTCATTGGGACGGTAAATTGTAAAGTGACATTGTTGGTACGGAGGTTGTAGATAGCCTCCCGATTCTTCTAACTTCATGTGGATCTGAACAGCTATTGGGAGTTTCAAAACTCGATTCGGGAACTGGTGTTGCGCATGCATTAGCTGTACAATCAACTTTGAAACTGTGGGGTATCAGTGACTATGTTAAAGCGGTGTGTTTTGATACTGCAGCTACGAATACAGATAACATTATTAATTTCTTTGATATTTTTGTACTAGTTAATTTACACAAATTTAATAGACGATGAAGCGTAAGGCTTTTGGCTTTTTATTATTGTTCCTCATTGAATTAAATGCGTCTTATTATAGGCATCTATCATGGTGGTGGAGTAGAACTAGGAAAACTTTTGGGGCGAGAACTTGTTTGGTTACCATGTCGCCATCATGTCATGGAACTTATTATTAAAGGTGTTTTTGAAGTATACTGGCCGACACAAACAGGCCCAAACGTTCAGTTTATCTCCCGATTTAAAGATTTTTGGAAACAGATTGACAATCAGAAATACGACGCTGGAATCAATGACCCTACCGTTGCTGACGTACTATCAGATAAAAAAGATCAGATCTTGACTTTTATTAAAAATTTTTCACAGGTATGTAAGAATTTAGTAAATTTTGAAAAATATTTCACAGCAAAATAGATCTACGTTCTATCAAAATATTTTGTTATAGCTAGAGCATTAAACTTTTATTGAATTAAAGAAAATTTGCATTTTGTACTTACGATAAATTTTGAAGAATTATTTACAATTAAATAATGATTTTTGTTTTATAATTTTATAATAAGAACTGCAATCTCTAATTAATTAAACGTTATTTTTATAGAAATATCTTCCGAGAAATGATTACCGAGAGCTGTTGGAATTATCGTCGATATTTTTAGGAGTGGTTCCAATAGGGAATATAGTAGCTTTTAAGCAACCGGAAGCAATGATTCATGCTGGTTGGATGTCGAAGGCCATTTATTGCTTGAAGATATTTATTTTTCGGGAACAATTCAAACTGACGACTCGCGAATTAAATAGCCTTCGTCAAATATGTATTTTTATCGTCACAATTTATATAAAAACCTTCTTTACTTCACCTTCTGCTCCATCAGCTCCTAATAATGATTTAAGTTTAATGCAGCAATTAATACTCTACCGTAGAATTAACCCGTCTGTGTCACAAGCAGCGTTTAAAAAATGGAAAAGCATTTATGGTATTTGAGCGACAAATTAGTATTAATGTCGTTATTTGATGATTCTGTGCCAATGATGTGAAAAAAAATGATTGTAAATTTTAAAAATCAAAAGCTTGTGAAAAGTAGTGCAAGAAGATTAGACGGATTATTGAAAAAAGATTAAAGTGACTTCGTTTCAACTGAATCTCTTAATTTACTTAAGGATTTCGATTTACCGTATGAGTTCATCAATGAAGAAGTACAAAATTGGCCCAACAATTATAGTTTTCAGGAATGTAAACGATTATTTAATCATTTAGCCGTCGTAAATGATGTAGCTAAACGTGGCGTAGCGTTGATTGAAGAATATAATAAGTGCCTTACAAAAAACGAAAAGCAACTTCAGTACTTACTACTAGTCATTAATGAATATCGAAAAAAATACCCGAACTGCAATAAAAAAAAAACCCAACTTGATTGATTATTATAACTAATAATTGATTATGATTGTAAAACTATAAAATGTAATAGATTTCTTAAAAAATATAAGCTATAATTGTGTTAAAAATGAATTTGTTATCATCTGTTGTTGTTATTACTTGTTAAATAGCCATAATGTAGTTTTTCTTTCATATAAATGTAAAAATTAGTAAAAACAAATAATTATTGATAGTGAAACTGATTAATTGTTAACAGAAAAATTACTGTGAGACAAAAAAACTACTTTTTTTGTTGAGGAAAAATTGATTAATCAAGAATAAATTAGTATTTATGAAAAAAAATTGGATATTTTTGTATTAATAGTGTCCAAACAATGATAAAAATTAAGAGATTTTCAAGTAATAATGATTAATGATGGTCAAAAAAGTCAATTTTTCTATTACGTGAAAAAAATTTAATAAAGAACAAAAAACTTGGAGTTTCAATTTTTTTTCCGATTTCAATCGTGAATAACTTTAAAACAAATATATTTAGGTAAAAATGTTAAGTGAGCTTTTTTGTAGAGAATTAAATTTCCTTTAAGTATATATCATGGCTTTTTTTAAATATCATTGATTTATTAATCACAAAATTCCAAAACAAAAAAGTAAATCAAAAAAACATATCGATTTAAAAATGTCAATAACTCGGAAACGGCTCCTGATAAAAATTTTTAGTCAGACCTTTTTTGTAGGGAATTCAATTTTACATAAGACTATGTAGTAGCAAAATTTTTTTACTCCAATCTCCCATCAGTTTTGACGTAAAACATCAAATCATAAATAAAAATCCAAAATAGCGATGATAGACCTCTATTAATATTAAGGGCTGAAATTTTCACCAGATTTTTTTTGTCACTCTAAATGATATTTTGGACATATCGTTAAAAAAAAATATTCATTTTTTTGGGCCAGACTATGTACATACATGTATGGTTGTTCAGTAACAGTCAGTTGGCGTACAAAAAGTAAAGCTGGTAGTGTGGCAACTGTGAAAAAATTTGCTACCATGCAGAATGTATTAACTAGAAGTCACATAAAAGATTAATGATTAATTACTATTTAGTATGTATATTATTTTGTCTATATTCAAAATAGTACAATTAATTAATAAAATAAATAGTCAAATAACAATACGTAATTTTAATAATCCTAAACTAATTATAATTATGATGAGAAAATATGTTGCCTTGTACGTACACAATACTTTTATACGTAGTTATACTTATTAGTTATAATACGAATACTTTTAGTAAATAAATACATTTGGAAATGTCAAAGATAATATCATTTTTAATTAAAAATTTAAGGCATCTGCATATTTAAACTTTCTGTCAAAACCTTTCTATTTACATTTGAAATTTAGTAACATTTTGATCTTACAAAGCGGTTTACATAATTATTATTAATTTTATTCAAGTAAATTTCCTTGTACTTGCCCAGTTGTATGTATAAATTTGAATTTCTAAATATAAATCAAGAAAATTTGCAAGTCGTCTCTTCTAAATAAATTACTATTTAACTGTTACACGTAATATACAATAAACTATTTTTATACATAAACTAGGAGTATGTATTCATCTCAAGTATATTTAAAGTATAATTAAAACATTCGATTTTAGTTTTAATTATATCAAACTCTTTTTTTGTAATTAACACACACGGCTCCAAAACAGACGATTTCCAATTAACACACTTTGAAGTTCTTACAATTTTTGCAGCGTTTTTCTGTTTAGATTCGATTAATATTTCGTACTTATATTTTTCAGCGTTTTTATGCGAACCTATTAATTCTACAACTATTTCAATGGCAGTTCCATAATAGAAAAAGAACTTGCACTTGAAAATATTATTGTAGGTAAACATAATCCAAAAGTCGTCGTTTTTAGATGATTGCTTGGTAATTGTGTTTGCTTCAGTTATAAAATGCTTATTGGTTAAATGTTCTTTTAATTTTTCTAACGTTTCTGATGTTTCATCACAGCCGTTGCCTACTGGACACGAAAATGTACCAAATTCACAATCCTTTAAATGTAAATATAAATCTGTGTGCAGCAAATAAACGGGACAACCTTTGGCAAAGTTTTGGCAATAGTATCGAGGAACTGAGCTTATTGGACTAGTACAAACAGTGCAGTTGCTTAATTTGCAAGTATTGCAAACGTTGTGCCCAAATGTGCAATGGTAGATTTCGTTTTGAACAAAGCCATTGCATTTTACGCATTTTGGATAATTCGTGCAAGTCTTATTAGTAGCATTACTCGATACCCTTCTGGGTGATGCATAATCACTTATTGTAACATTAGAAAATATGTCTTGCACGCTTAATAACGAAATTGCTCCTTCTATTGTTATTTTAATTGGAGATTTTTCGTAATCTGTAAGCTGTTTATTAGTTAAGTGTAAAAATATACCACTTTTACCTACTATATGCATATTATATTTTAACAAAGCCGGGGTATTAGAAACACGATTATATTTCAAAAGAAAATTACTTTCAACGTTTACATTTTGCGCTATATCGGATATTACAAATTTTAGTTGACTATTGTTACAATAATCGTAATTTTCTGTATTTGTTGATTCACCAGAATTAATATAATCTCCATTATCATAAAATAACAAATCTTCATACATTGGTTCTTCAGTTACTTTGGATCTTTTAAAGCGGAACGAACATTCCAATTCGTGATTATTAATTTCATTAAAAGCAAATTGAAACTGACAACCATGAAAGTTGTAACGGCAAGGAAAAAGCAACATCTCGGCTACTGTTTCGTACGCTTCTACCCGAACACATTTTTCCTTATCTTCTAAAGGTAATATTTTAAAACATTTCCCACAAATCTGACACTTATCAGAAGTCATCATTACAGGCGCGATGCGTAAATAACTTTCACAACGGACACATTTTAATCTTTGAAGTAAAGACGGTTTTAATTTTAACATTTTTACTTGCACTAAAAATTTTTGGTTAGTAGGTATATACTTCAAAACTGTTCATTACTATATGCTTCACACACAATACTACTCTTATCCTATCTTATCATATCCTTATCATTATATTAAACAATTACAATCGTCATCGAAAATAAAACGAGTTTCTAAAAAGTACACATTCCTTATCAATGCAAAAGAAAGTTTTCAAATGAATTTTACTATTTGTGTATACGAGGTTCACTTTATATAATTTTGAGTTGATCATTATAGTGCAGTAGAAAAACATTACTTTGATATGATTTTCTATTTATATTAGCATTCGTAAATATTTGTAATTGTTAAGATCGATTTTACAAAGACACACTATACAAGACGTGTATGTCTCATTAGTCATTAGTCATTAGTATTCAAATTAATTTTGTTCTAGAATTTTTCATATAATGTAAAACTGGCAGTTAGCTTCTCAACCGCTTTACACAAACAAGATAAAAACAACGATTAGATTAAAAACTGAATACAAATAAATTCGTTATTCCCAATTCTGTTACATTTTAAAAATTACTGGATATCTCTCGTAAAATAACCAAATTAAGAATGATTAAACTTCATGTTGTCTAAAATTATCATGCGTTTTGACGTTTTTTTTTTTATACTGTGCTACGATTAACAATTACGTTTATATGAAAGATATTTTTAGGGTAATTGGTGTATTTATTCAGAACAATTTGAATGCAAGCTTTTGAACTTGATCTAAGTTCTTCGTCAGACAAAATAAATTTAAAATTCAATTCACAACTGATACTTATGTTTGCCTATTTTCAAAATTTGTAGAACATATTTTTTACACTTAAGTATTTACACAAACACATATTTTTAATAGCTTTCCGTTATTTTTTTTGTATTCTTCAATTTTTTGCAACTATCATCAATAATTATTTACTGGATTTTTATTTATTTTCATATATAAAACATTGTTATCATCTTTTTTTCTGAATTCAATCAATTCCATTAGTTTTTTTTTTGTACATACACATCTCAATATCTTCTATTCTATTTTGACTCGTTTTTGTTGCTTTTAGATATATCTGCATCTTAGTACAATGCCCTTCCATATTATCACTGTTTCTTCTCTACGTCCTACTACCATTTTTCATAAATACTCCGTTTTCTCATAATATTCTGTTTCACTCAATTTCCAACGATATCGACAGATTATGTATTTATCAGATGTAAGTAAATATTGACAAACGTGACTAACGAACACCAAAGCCGATTTACTGTATACATAAAATATGTTTGAACGACACTAAAACACACCAAATGTGCGTATGGAGCCACAACGCAGTTGTAAGCTTTGTAAATACCGGGCTTCGCGATTTAACCTTAAAATAAGAATTTACGTGTCTTTTGGCCAAAATGCGCGTAATTATTAGTCAAGAAAATTACCTTTTAAATAATATGTTACGATCACGCACATTAAGGTGATTTATCAACACAACTTAATAATAATCGCGTTCTAAACAGTGAGTCAACCCTTTACATTCCACACTGGTTACAAATCATAATAATATAGTGAGAACACATAACAAATACTTAATTGTCTTAGGAACTGTAACATACCAAATGCGTTATGAAACAAGCCTACAAAAAGTAGCAAATCCTAATCTGCGTTAACGATAACACGTAAAACACCACAGGTAATAAGGTACGATTAAGTAACAACTACGAACAAAGGAGAAAACGCTATAATAACCTATCAACCATAGACACAAGACCCCGGACAACAATTCAGATGGTGTGCAGGCTCTAGGGTAAAAGTGGAATAAATCCTGCCAAGATCTATCATGCGAAAAACAGAAAGGACAACAAACGTGTTGATTTGATGACTGCAATCGTAATAATAAAACCACTAATAAATTGCAGGTTCATATTCATCAAATGATTCAATGGTCTAATTCTTAGACATTTTATGTTATTCGTGGTAACACAGGAAAATCCTTCTAAAATCAAAATAGCCTTTCATTCCAAAAAAAAACGGAACGGCAAAGGCTAAGTTCTACTTCTCGTTTTGGCTCTCAAGGAAAGACTAGGACCAAGCCTAAGTCTTGGTGTTTAACTACGACGCTGTCTAAGCCGAAAGTCGTTTATAATCATAAACATAACAACCGCGAAAGTTTAAGATTTTATATCATAGAACAAGTCAACTCCCAGCTTATGCACAAACTGAGAATCTTTCTTTCGTCCGTAATCAAATTAAACGTGAAACAAAATGAAAATTATTTTTACGTTTTTGATTTTTTTTATTTGTTGACATTTTTGTCTGCAATGTAATCCAGGCCACACCTATTTGAAAATAGAAAATAAAACATTTTGGGCTCTAAGCATCTCTAAAGAGCTACAATAACTAACAACTGTATTTTACTCTAAACGATAGATAATTTAAAGACTGCGTACATTTTGCAAAGAACAAATGCATTTCTTCTCCAACGGTTTTAAAAAATGTTTTAAACAAGTTTTAACACATGACTATCTATCACTACCCAAGTAACAATTTTATATTTTATAACGTTTGAGAGAACTTTTGCAAAACAAGATTTATAAAACACTTTTTGTCTTAAGAACGTAAGTAAAACGTTCTTACAGTAGCTATAAATGCAAAATGGGCACATATTTATAAAACATATTTGTTTGTTAACGTGTTTTATAAAGCCAACAAAACACTGTTATGGGATAGTTACGTAAACGTTATATATCAATTACAAAACAGTTTCATAAAGATTTTATAGTTGGTTGGCTCTTTATTACAATAGTTTTGATAAGTTACAAAACATTTTTGTACTGTAGAACAGCTTCAATAAAATCAAACAGTTATTAAGTATTACTTTCCGGAACTTAATTATTCCTATTATAAACTTAAGCTAAAACTGATGGATATTTCCTGAAAAATGGCAACGTATATAAAAGTATATATTATTTACCGAATGAGATAGATCTACACGGACGTCGTTTTTTGCTACGAAGGAAATTTTACTGTAAATTATGAGGTAGATAGGTCGCAAATTTTAAGTGCGCTGCAGGTTTAATGAGTATTTAAAAAAATAAAAAAATCAGATAAAAAAAAGGTTTAAATGTCAATTTTTTATCATAAAACCACAATAGTACCAGTATAATAAGCTTTACTTTATGTGTTTTTGTCGTCAAAGTAGTGAAATATAAGTTAATTTTATGTTCGTCGAGAATGGCGGCCATGTACATATATGCGAGTACATTTTCAAAATGGTCCCTTTTTAATAGAACATTTTTATTCTCCTTATTATTTCTTTGACAGACACTGCAGCTAAACCTAAACCTCTTGCCGCTGTGGACATGTGTTGAGTAGTCTTGGATTAATTGTCTGGGTCAAGAGAAAACAATCTCATCAAAAACCTAAATCTAAGAAAGGGAGAACCAGTTTGATAGATAAGAATATTTTTCGATGAATTTGTGTAAATATATACGTCTGCTTTTCAAGCTAAAGTTGCTGCTATTGACTAGTGTGTCAGGAACATTATCGACTTAAAATCATACGCAAATGGTCCGATATCGATCGTGTCTGACAGCTAAGCAGCACTACTGGTGCTAAGATCGCCAGTAATAAAATCCAAACTGATAATGGCATGCATAAAGTCTGGAAATATTGGCAATTCGCCAACAAATGCAACTCATCAGGATACCAAAAGACCAAAATGTAAAGAGAAACCAAATGGTGAACGCACTAGCTAAAAAAAAGCACAACAAAAACATATATCGGATCTGAACCCGTTTTCGGAATTGCTTACGACACCGGAAAAGAAACAATTTGCAACAAACTTGTAGCGGAACATAAAAAAACTATGGAAAAAATCTTTAGGGACGAGGCACACAATCAAACTCTCAAATTGCAGTATCAAGCATGAGTCGACAAAAGTTAAAGAAACTTACGAGACTAATAACAGGACACTGTGGCCTTAACAAACATATGCATCAAATGGGACTGCACAGCAGCCTTTATGCCGCGGATGCTTGAAGAACGACAAGACTCCGCAACATCTGTTGTGTAAATGCGAAGCATATCAAATGCAACGATTCTCAGCAAACCAAAGCTAACCGATGATGAGTTGTAAAAGGAGACTGCAGTGCATGGGCACTAGACGACCCACCTCTTGAATTAAATAAAATTAAAAAAAGTATGACGTTATACTATTGCTATTGTAATGATTTAATTTTTGTTTAAAAAAATATCTACGTAAACCGTTTTCTGCTGAAACTGAAAAGTCCATGTGTACCAAATGAAATTTGAGTATAATAAAAAGAATACTGTATTTATCGGAAAAAGTTAAAAATATTTTTGTGTCAAAATTAGATTAACTCAGCAATATTAATTTGTTTCTTTAGTCTCTATAACATCTTTGTGTAAACAATAAAAATATTTGTTTTTTTTTGTATCGGGGATTATTCATTTTTTTAATTTAATTTTTATTTTAAACTTTTTAAGTGTTATACGTAGTGATTTTAACCTGCGGTTTATTCAAAACTTATTAGAATTGCCCCGGTATAAAATTGGCTTCTGTGTTTGTCTTTATAGCCTTTAACTTACTATAATTCGTGCATAGTAAATTTATACTATGAGATGGTTCTGCCATGGCATTTCACTTATAATACTATTATTAATATAAACATGTAAGTCTGTCATTGCATTTGTGAAAGTACAGTAGAGTGTTCTCCCACTGCTGAAGAACCCCAAATGGGCGAAACGGCCGTCTCTAATACCTAAAACTAGGCAACTGACGTTCTATGCATTAATTAACAAATTTTAACAGTATAGTGTGAATAAGTATTATTACTTTAAATTCATGTATCATAATTTTAAATTTTATAAAGGAAATATGAAATAGACAAGTATTGAGCATCATAGAAGCAATAGAGTAATTAATTTAAATAGTATTACAATTTGGGTTGAAAAATGAAAAACTTATATATTCCTGTATGATTGTTTTGTCGTTACGCATAGTATATGACTAAAATCAAAGTTAAAACACAAAATAAAGTTTTCTCACTACCACCTTGGCAAATCAACGTTACTTTGACAAAAACACGACAGTAATGGAAAGTAAAACCTTTACTTCAATACATAAACAGATGGTATAAAGGAGTAAAAAAACGATTTACCCCGGGGAATTCTTTTCGCTTATGTATACGTGAATAGAGAACGCATTTATCTATTAATATTAATACCAGAATTGGAACACTCGTTCCGTAACAGAAATAAAGTTATTAACAATATTAATTGCATTTTCGTTAGTGGTACTATTACTAGAATATTCAACGGTTTTACTGTCGCAAATCTTGTTAGCCGCGTGTTAAAGAATCTCCAACGTACCTCTCTGCAACGGTGTTGGATTTCTACCCTCGGTGTTTTTTTCAAAGAAAGGATGTCCGGCCCGCTGTTAGCTAAAAGAGTACTAGAGGTTCTCTTAAAGCTCTAGCCTGTGTAGTCTTTGCAGTAATCCAGTTTTAACAATTGTGCTATTTTCATTGGTGTAACAGGTACCATTACAATAACGCAAAAAGAATTTACTTTCTCTGGTATTAGTGGGACGCAATTTCATGTATTTTTCAAGAATCTTGAACCAATTAACCGTAACTACAAATGATCGGAGGATTTTGTTATTAGATAGCAAAATCTTAACAATCCTTACGCCAGGTTTAATTTCAACGTCCTTGTAATTTAAATTTTATAAAGTTTATCGGTCCGGTAAGCACTGGCAACCCCTAAAACCATCGCAACTTTCATCAAACAAATGCGTGATCCGGAGCATCATACAAAAATCTCGTTACCTCTTTGTTTCAATCAGTAAACTCGATTATGGCAGTGAATTTTTTTTTAATTATAGATAGGTATTATACTATACTGAAATATTTAGTACATATTAGAGTTAATTATTGTAGTAGTGAGAAAAACGTAATGCACAACACGCAGCTAAGTTTCTTTTTTATTCTCCCATCTCGATTAAAAAAGTTTACTTACCGCCATTTATAGTGCAAATAACTATTTACAACAATTTTATAATTTGTTAGTTTTAACTACATGTAAAATTAGTAAAAATAGCTACAAATTGTAGTTGCCTTACAATTGCACGGTTATTGTTAATTTATTAATGCTACGTAACATATAAAACCGTATATAACTATAAATTCTTTAGATTACAAAAATTAGTTATAAATAAATGTGATAACAAGGATCAAAAATATAACATAACATATATTATTTTTTATTTGAAAGTTAGCTTTAAAACGTATTCATATTTACAATAAAAAAAATTAATTAACAATTGGCGTTACTTTTAAATTGCTTTGTAAATCTATATATTAGTCAAACGTACATATGTGTTACAAGTCCTTTCATTATTTTTTGCAATCTCATACTTTAAATACTGTTTAATTACATAGGAACGATAACACACATTAAAATAGCCTTAACTGTATAAAACGCTTGTTTAAATATTGGTTTTACAGCAAAAACTTAATTGCATTCGTATTACTTTTTCCTATGATAAAAGGAATTTTTGAAAAAAAGTTTGTTTACATAAAATCGATAAAACGAACTAACGCGGTTTAAAGAAATATGTTTTATGCTTGTACTACCAGCTGAAAGGATTAAAGTGTATTTAGTAAACTATGCACATTCATGAGAAACCAATTTATTCATGACGCAAATGCAGTGCAAGCTTACACTTACGCCCTATTGGGAAACATTAAATCAGAAATCTGATTAATTTTACATCACACAATGATTTGGCGTGAGTTATTAGCTGTACTAATTTTTTTACAGTTAATTATGATTTAATTACACAATAGGTATTTAATATAAATGTTATTAAATTTTTGTTTTAATTGAAAAACTGTGTAGTCATAATAAGATTTATGCATGTATACTTAACTGTACTTTATGATTTATTACTGGTACAAGTGCTAATAAGATGCAAAGAAATTGTTCTACTATCTGAGAATTAATAAACAAGTTTTCTAATTTTAATGCTATTTAAAGAAAAACTATATAATTGTTTTATTTCATAACATATAAAAAATAATTAGCATTGTTTAAGTATTTGTGACAACTACATGTTATACAGTATTTATTTAAAAAATCTAAACAGAAATAAGGTAGGTAAGCAATTGTAGCAACTTTAAAGATTTATTTTTTTAATGTGCTTTTTTAGATTTACTAGTTTAGTTTGTAAAGTTACATGTTTATTTAATGACTTTTACCGTGAATGGTATTACATTGTTTGGTAAAACATAAAATAAGGGTGGCTAAATGAATTAGTAATGTAGAAACCACTTTATGTAATAGAAGGTGTCGCAAACTATTGTCAACGAAAAAGAGCAAAAGAAAATATACTTAATAATGCATTATATGCATCATATTTCTTCAAATTGAACTTTTATTTTATTTTTGTTGTTTTTTGTTGTTGTTAAGTTCTTTCAAATGTTTTTTTTATAATATAAGCTTTTTTAATTGATTTTTTGTTCTGTTTATATTTTTTTATTTTATTTTCTGTGCCGCGTTGAACTTTGTTTAGTTTTATTGTTAATAGTGTAATTATTATTTTAAATGTTATTTATTTTTAGCATGCTGTTGCCTCTTTAAGACATTAATTGTTACATGCAAAAGCTGAATGCTAAAAATTGGTTAGAACTAGAAATCCATTGTTTACTATTAGGATAAGTAAATAGCAATATAGCGCGTTAAAATATTTTTTGGATTAATGTATCTTCCTTGTCTATCAAAACCTGGGTATACATGTTTTATGTTACCAGAAATTATGTATATAATATAAACTTTAGAAGAGTTAGCAATAAATGTTGTCGAATTGTAATATATATCGAATAACACAACAGACATCCCAAGTAGCAATAAAACATTGGGCCATTATTGGCTAAAACTTGTCCAAGATTAGCATGATAATGAGTTTGCAACATTTTACAATATTGCGCTTATATTAAAATACAATATTGGGTCAACATTCATGAATATGTAGGTACTACCAAAGTAAAAAGTAATTTGGCCAACTGTAACTTATTTTGATTCCGGCAAAATATCAAAGTGTTATATTGGTCTTCTATTTATTATTGATGAACAGCCAACTTACTAAATTATAATCGGACATATGTTGAACCAATATTGGTTTGAACAATATTAGATACAGATACAAAATTTACATAGGCCCCATAATGCCTCAATGTAATATAATTCTGCAACATTGGTTTAATGTCTAACCGATCAATAGTCAATGTTGATTGCTACTTGGAAAGTAACAGCCTATAGTTTTTTTTATTTTTTGGAAAATAAATTTAAAATTTCATATACAAATACACACCAATAATTTACAAAAATTTTAAATAAATAGTTTTGCTACTGAGCATAGATCTTTTGTTGTTACGCATAAATGTGCTCTAATTGTAAAAAATGCAACTGACAATATTGGATTCGATGTTTTTGATGTGAAAATCTATGAATGCATGTAGGATAGTAGCGTGTGTCTTCAAAAATGTTTAAAACAGACGTTTGGAAATTGGATTGTTCCAATTGGAACTAGCACTGAATACATGCTTACGTTTATTTTTTATAGTTAGCATTGATGGATGGCCAAACTTGAAATAGAAAGATTACATTAAGCAGCCATTCGGTGTACGGAAGCATCATTGCTTAAGTTGCAGTAAACTTCTGAAGTTTAGATGCTTTTGTAGATTCTTATCGTGCATTTGTGCTTTGGCAAATTTAGCAAAATCGGTAAATGGCCTTCGATGCTGTTAACGCGGAAAAAAATAAATATGAATCGAAAATTAGTATAGAGAATATGGCGATTTATCTTGAACAGGTCAAAGTTGTCACAGTTCTTAATAACGTTGAGGTAACTGTTTGTTACTGCTACCGTACACAAACAAGAATTAGTTAGATGACAGCTTTACCAGAAGTTATGTAAGTTCAAAGGTAGAAAAAGTCGTTACTAGACATTAACAATGCCAGGAAACCTAGCCAGACACGGTCCAAAAAGCAAACAGTAACTTTGTTAAAACAAGCGGAAATTACTCCTTTATAGTAAACATTAAGTTTTAACTTATCATGCTAAAATGCCAGTCTTTGTATTATCTTACAACCGATCTCCTACGTGGTCTTGATGTCCAAAAATAATACTACGTTAGAAGTAAAAAAGAGCTGAATGCCAAACCAGTGTGTACCACCAAAACCAGTTTAGACCTGGAAACAATCTAGATTGTATCTAAACTAGAACCGCCAGTAGACAACAGTTTGCTGAAAAAGAAAAAGATTCATTTAAATTAATTAACCAATGTGCCTGATCAGACGGAGGAAAGTCTTTACAGGTAAAATCTTCACTGCCTAATTTCAACGTTCTCAGTTTCATAATGTGCCAAACCATGCCATTAGAAAACTAAATCTGGAACCAAGAACTTGTTCCATAGCGCCGTCAAAGAATAAAACTTCCTCGCCAAACACTGCAATTGCAACTTAACAGCTGCCAACAGGGTCGATTTTACGCGTCGAGGATATTTGAGATAAACGCACTCGTGAAACCCGTCTCCAATAAGAACCTTTCTTTTGAGACTTGCTTTCGGTAGAAGCTTTTTTCCGATACCGGTATTTGCAACCGTCAATAACATTTGACAACCACCGCTACACATTCGGTTAGCTCTCACTGTGAGTGTTTTTAATTTTAAAACCAAATAACCGTTATTGTACCTTGTTATTCTTTGTTTAAACTAACTAACGGCTATCCGCTGTACCTCGGCTATTCTACTGCGTTTCAATGCAACCTACCGTGTTAAAGGTTATTATAACATCAAAAAAACCACTTATTGTGTTGACTACCAGCTTCTATATTGTCTTGTGCTATTCGCACCAACCAAACACATTAATGAATTTTTCGAGCCAGGGTAGCTTAGGATTTGATAAACTTCAATCAATTGAAATCAGCACGTGTTTTACTAACCTGTAAACTTCAATTGGAGTGAACGTAGTCATCGACCTTAGCGATCAGATCAAAGACTTACCCAAGTAGTTTCAATACATGTCCTAATTAATAATCTTCTTATTCGTCCTGTGTATGTTAATTAACACCATTTTATACACAAATATTAATATACAATTCTTGCACGTTATTTTACCGCTACTAAAATGCATGTAGGAAACTAATTATTTTTGTTACAGAATTCAGACGTGGTTCGGATTTTAAGTTAGAACTGCATTTAAATAAAATAACACAAGTTATTCCGTTTATTATAGTTAATAATTTTTATGCCAATTATTCGTAATTATTTACAATCCGAAATTTTTACTCTACGTTCACAAGGTTACAGATCAAATAAGAAAACTTTTTTGTAACAATGGTACTAAACCCATATTCAACTTGACCGGCAAAATCTCTCTGATTCTTCCATCTCCCAAGGACAAATTCTCTACACTTTCATTTTAAGGTGTAGACCAAATTCCTTGTTTAAGTGGTTTAGTCTACATTGGAAAAACCGGTCGTTTTTTCATTACACGCATTTCAGAACATGATCGTTGTATAAAGAAAAAGCATATTTTTAAGCCTGTAGTTGCTGAACATCATTTAACTACAGATCACAATATAGATTTTGATAACGTTTCGGTGATTGCAAAATCTTCTTCAATAAAAAAATCCGAGAAAGCATGGAAATCACCATACACTCCAATCATTTTAACCGTGATTATGGTTTTGAGGAATCTTTTCCGGTCATTACTCCCTTATCGAAAACACGCCCTTTTTTGACCGTAACCCAATCAGTCGAGTCAAACTCAACTAGCTGTGACGATGCTTTATCTTTATTCGTAAACTACTTCTTTCTAAGTAATTTCTATGTAGTTTAGAATCTGGCTTAGTTCACGAGTTGATTTCCTAACTCTGTAGTGGTTCTTTATTAGATTGTCGATAGTTTTTTTCATGTTTATCGTTTTCTTTCTTACTTTTTCAGGCTTTAAAATCTGATTTGGTTCACAAGTTGATTACCTAACTTTTGAGAAGTTTTTAGTTAGATTTCAGTTGTTTTTTTGAGTTTTATGATTTCTCTTACAAAAGCGGGCGAAACGTTGGCAACTTTTGTTACAACAATGACACGGTCTAAACCCGAAAGACGTTCTCATCTTAGTATAGACTCACTCCGTATAAGCCCTTACTATTACATTTATAAATAATTTACGTTAAACTATTTATATGAAAATCACAATGTGTCAGTAGTCTTAGTTTTTATGTATTGTGTGAATGAGCATTTCTGCATGCCGCTACTTATTAAGTCTATAAAAGTTACGAACTATAAAAAACTTATACTTCTACAGTTCGAATCTTCCAAGTGTTATTCGGTTTACAAACATGAACTTGGTAGATACCAACTAAAATATCTTTGAAAATATGGATCTTTTTTACGTGTTGATGGTCCAACCACCATGAATAAAATTTTTAGACTTATTCTTATGGGCACCGTTCATTCTTTGGCAGTTCTTATGAACAAACTCTATAGAAACACAGTAACTTATGGCTTCACATTTTCTTCTTTTTTGACAATTTGCTACTTGTACAATGATTACTTTGCATGTAGTGCTGACACATACGATTCTATGATTAATTTGCAATAAAAATTTATTGAATTGTTTAATTTAAGTTGCTATGAATTTCGCAAATAGTTCGCTAGCGACCCACCAAAATGTTTGGAATTTAATGGATCACCGTGTAATCCGTTGGTAATTATCACATTGTAAGTCTTGCTTTAAGACTCGACCCACTTTGTTCGTGCCTCCCATGGGACATTGTGTAAATTAATTTAAGGCATTTAGTTAATTAGTTAACAAATTAGAAAAAGATTAGAGTATAAACAATAAACTGTATGACAGCTTAATGTGCCACACACGAGTCTATAACTTAAAATAAGTTTACATGTCTAGAACGAAAACATTATTAGGAAATCGTTAACCTTTCGGTGCGATCAAATTTGAAAAGAAAACATTTGAAAGTTTTCACCAAAGGCAAAATCAATTTTAAACGCATACATTACCAAGGTGCAAAGGTAAAAAAATACAAGGCACCATAATTCAATCATCGGCAGGTATATTTGACTACAAACATATTGACATAATCGGACCACTACCTGTATTACTCACGATTGATAAAATTTCACACGAAAGCCAGAAATAATTACGTAATTAATAAGCAATGTTACACGGCTCTACGTCGTTATGAAATTACTAATTATCTTCCTTATGATTGTATTTAAGTATATTTATATGCATCTTACTAAATCGATCACATCGTCACATACGTCATACAATTAGCAATATGGCCGCCTGTTGGCACACAGTTTTGTTACGTGCATAAACTTCTAAATGTAATACCCTGTATATTCATTACACTAAATTTAAATTTCTACTTTTGACGCTTTCTAACGAGTTTTGTTTTACTTCTTTTCCTGTCAAGACGTTAAACCGTCAACAACTTAAAATCGTGGTTGTAATGTTTAAATTTTAATTTTCTAACATCATGTGCGTGTGTAGCAATTTTGATGTAAATTGAAAACGCATTTCTATTAGTTTATTAATCACAGGGTAAGCTTTTCCTATTAGATTCTTTAGTAATTTCTGTGTTAATTTGTTAGCACGACCTGACACGTGTTAGTCTACATGTTTCGGTGTATTCTCCATCGATGAGTAGTTAATATCGACCAAATACCTTTATGGAGAGATTATAATCTTGGAAGGCCTACTTTAAAACTAAAAACGAACTCACAACAAGAACTTTTCGTCGAGATACTATCCTTTATGCGTCAATCGACTGCGATATCAACTTTTAACTTAATGTGTGCAACAGAATTCGATAACCGGGTTTTTATGTCTAATTTCTTTTAGCATTAATTAATAATTTTGTAGATTTTTGCTTTCGTGAGTCATTGTGCTGACACAATTTGCTCTGTTCATAAATATTTCAGTTCGACTCAACGAAGAAAACGTTTTCTTCGGGCAAGTACTGGGTTGAGTCTTATTAAACTACATTTGTGTCATAAAAGTCTCTCACGAAATTGCAATAATTGTTTCAATATCATTTAGGCATTTTCTAATAATTTTGTAAGTAGCATGCTGCGAATCATAAATATTTCTCATTGTCAATTTAATTTTCTTCGCTGTCAACACCCTATGTGTAAACCTATGTATTGTGTGTTGCCGATACTTCCGGCATTTATTGATCGAATAATTTACGACAAAATTTCTTGCATTTGCGTGGACCTTTGGTCTTGATCGAAAGAGAAGTTTTATTAAGTAAGTTCTGACGCCCTTTAAATTCTATTTATTTAAACCTTCCCTATTTCTGACTAGTGTGAGTTGACCGTGCAAGGTTTGTAAGACCTATAAGCTTGTAGCAGTTTGTTTGTGAACCATTTGCTGTATTATGAAACTGTTTTTATGTTTGTTTTCTGTTGTTGTTATTGGAAATGTTTGACATTATTAGTTAAATATAGTTATAGTTATTCGGAAAGTAAGTGTTTGGCCCTGTTGATTTTATTGACAGTATTATTGCTATGTTAACAGTGACATTGACGTGCATTATTGTTAATTGTGGCATTCAATTCAACCTATAAGTTTACTATTAGATCAAAAATCTTTGTATAAAAGCAGACTACACACATTTCCCACAATCAGCCTCTTTAATTTGCACTCAAGTCCGGTTTTCAAATATTTATACGCTTGTTAACTTTTGTAAACTTTCATCTGTTCTTCAATGTAGAAACTGTGTGTCAAGAAGTGTACGACAAAATGTCAATGCTTATAATTGGTAGTACATTTTTCATTCCATATTTTAAATCAATTCACATTAAAGTGAAACGATAAATATTCCCAATGACTAATAATGTTCTACTTATATATGTATTACATACATCTACTTTTCTAACTGTAACGTCAAAATTTGGTCTGTAACATAGATATAATATAGTTTCAGATGCACAAGTTATTTGTTGAATTTACATACCTCAATATTTTTCAGAAAATTGCTAAATTCAAATGTTATTAATCACTAAATGTCTTTGTGCAACAACCCAAAGAAAATTTAAATCACAGAATAAACCTACTTAACCAGAATGAATAATAATACACTTAAAATTAACATACACAATAGTCACTAAAAGTAATGTGTGCCAACCGTCCACCATGTCTATGTATTTTAGTATTTTTATTAAATAGCCAATTGGTACTCTCGGATTCGACCAAACTAAAAAATAATAGAAAATAACCAGAGTTTCAAAATTTTTTAACGTTGAGTGTTTATTTACTAGTTGGCAATACATTTGAAGTTGTTAGGAAAGATACATTCAGGGCCGGTTGCACAAAAGTAGAAATAACAAGTAATTATATAATCAGTAATTAAAATGTGACAAGTTGTCAGATTTTATATTAGTTGCACACTGTGGCGCTGTAGTCTGTATATGTCCAAATATTGTTATTATCCGTCTTACAAACATCGCCGATACGTTTTTTCCAACCTATCTTTGCTTTTATCGTTTTATTTGTTGTTAATAAGTTTAAGTATTATTATAAATAAATTAATTTTTATTTAATAAATAAATATCTGATTATTTTTAATTTTTATTGACGTGGGTGCCTTTTAAATAGACTAACGTTTTTGGAATTCAGATAGGCTTGTCAAATTTTTGACTTTTAGTATATTAATTCCGATTTTCGACTCAAGGTCACGGTTTACGACATAATGAAATGTCTCTAGTTTGCCGGTTTTTTTAGCGTCTGTTTAATAAAATCAAGAGGTAAAATGAATCGAAAAAATTATTCGTCCTAGGAAAAAAATATCCTTTTAGATATCATAAAAAAGTAAGTACATACATTGATTATTATAAATATGTAGATGCATCTTTACTGTATTTGTTAGAATTTAGCACTTTCAAAACAGAAAAGCATTGTTTAATGAGCATATAATGTAAGTCCTCTAATTAAAAGTTTATATCATAAAATCAACTAGAACAACAAACCATTATATATAAGTACGCAGTAACACTAAAAATACATAGACATTATTAGTATTAGTTATTTTTCGATTAGTATAGTTATCTACTCCAGAATAATAAATGATTTTTATACATAATTTAATTAGGTGGTTGTCATTCTTTTCTTTTTATTATGTACCTACTGCTTACTTATATTCCTATGTGATAACTTATATATTCCTATACTCCTTTATAACAAAAGAAACTTACTTACTTTAAGGTGTCATTTATGTAACATAATTTAAATAATTAATAAATAACTAATGCACCGGGCTAGCTCTATGAATTTATTCAATATAAACAACACACAAACATTAGAGCAATGAGTCTTATTTCTAATTATGTTCAGGACGGGGTATTCTACTCGTACACTAATATTACAATTCTAATTTGAAAAATAAATTGGACGCCACAATATTTTTTATATTAAATTTATAACGGGTAAATATTGAAACCAAAAACGAACATATAAACAAATCTTAAAACTAACACTTAATTAGGTTAATTAGGTACATACTTGTATTTGAAGGTTAATTACTTGTTGCTGTTCGTACTTCGCGCATGGGCGTGTTCATCACGTGACTTAAACGAATTACGCAAGCTTTGGAAATCTTCCGGAATTTACTATCTATTGTTTTCGTATAATTTGATTTATCTTATCACCTTGGATCGATGATCATTAACCATAACTTCATAAAACGTATTAGGAGAACGTACGTATCAGAAATTTTCCATAATCGTATCGTACATAAATCGTAAATTCGTATTCAAAAACGTAACGTAAAACCATCGAAATTGTACGTATCCAAACAAATCAAATCGAACGTATCAACCAGAGTATATCGTACGTACAAAAAAATAAAGAAAGAAACTAAAACGCAAAATCGAAAGGTTACACAACACGTGTACAGAACAAAGAAATCACTTACCCCTTTCAGATTACGGGTTTCTTTAATTAAACAAAGGCGAATGTAAAACGGACGAAAGCGAAAATACTGCGACAAAAGCGGATAATTTTCGATGCATACTACAAAAGCAGATTTCCACAGTTCAAATTTAACATGAGGAAATTTTCTGCACGTTATGCAGGAACGTCCGCGTCATTTCGCATTTCAACGGAAGATGGGTTAAGACAATATGGCTACGAATCACGCATGAGTAATGTGCATCAGCGATTTGCGCACGCAGAGACTCCAAAAATGTTAAATTAAGTCAGAAGTATTCAATCGAAAAAATGTAAACGTTACACCTTTTATTTAGGTACTTCCATATTCTTAAAAATAAAAAAAAACGAATAAGAATTCTTTGATTAAAAAAACTAAAACATGGCGAAGAGATTTTAATTGTCACAACTAAAAAGGAATAAGAATATGGATAGGATATTATACCACAACCTGAAGCGGGTATCACGCAAAGAAGTTGCATCAGAGAATGTATTAAACATTACTTTTTTGTGTAATTCACAGGTGGTAGAGTTTATATTCCTGCTACTTCTGCTGAACAGCAGATCTTAACACTGTTTGCTGATCAGGTAAAACCACTTCATAATGAGTATGATGATGCGGCTATATACTTTGGTAGTTATTTTTATTATTATATAAACACAAGAACTACATTTCTTGAGTGTATTTAAATATTTTCTAGGAGATATAGATACAACTGTAGAGCAGCCATACCAAGATTCACTTATTATTAATCCTGTGCCTTCCACAAGTCAAACAAATCCTGAATTTGTCTTCGCTTCCAGAATCCAATCACCAACTATCCCGACTAATCCACGATCCAAAAAACAATTAAAAACAGGAATTAAAAAAGTTCATGTATGTCTTTTGCGTTATAATCCATATCAGGAAATTCAAACATATCATCAAGTCCAATGTTGTGCAATTATGTTGAGAGTAGTTGGAACTAAGTTCTTTAAACCTAAACTAAAACATGGAAAACGTCTCTTTAAAATGCCTAAGCATCGCTCTACGACATTGCGTGTTGCACAATGAGCGAAGTTATACGCCACTTGTTCAGGTGCTGATGGACGCAGAAACGTTGTTAGGAGATATGTTTGACAAGAATAAGCGCTATCTACTAGTAGAAAGGAATTTGCATATTGCCTATTCTCTAAGTCAGCGCTCAGTAGAGAATCATTAAAAATGGTGCTATCATGTGTAGAACCAGGCCAGTGTGCTATTATGTTCATAATATTTAATTTCTGAAGAGTTTAGTATTATACCCCCTGGAGATTGAATTTTTATGTGTGTGCAATCTATTACACCTAAAACTCTTGGTAATCTTCGAATAGCAGAAACTCTTTGCTTCGTTGACGTTAAAGTGTCGTTATCGGGCATTTTAACATATTGGCGTTTTAATGAAGCGATGCATTTTGCAACTAGTCGAACTATTCGAAAAACTCTGGATTTATGTATGTTTATATTACCTAAAATTGTCAGCAAAGTATATATATTTATAGCATCATTTAAATAATTTGCCTGTCGAAATGAGCCAGTAGCTATAAATCTTAGCGTAACTAATAATTGATCTTTACTGCTGATTGATTTATTTCTAAATGTAGCTGGTTGAATTTGGTTTTCAAAAAGATTACATCGTTCCTGTCTCGAATGAAACGACATCTTAAAATTTCTTCTTCGGGAGTCGCTACTGCTTAATGTTATTGAAGAATCAGACATCTATAAGCATTATTATAGAACTTAGTTAATACTTGTATAACTTCATCTAAACATTATATAAATATGTAAGTGTACACACATTTGAAATAAAATAAAATGTTTAATAAGTTAGTACTTGAACTTAGCTTTGACTTATTAAAATTTTTATTATTGTATTTGTATGATAGTTAAAAAAAAATTACTTGAAATGAATATTTTATATGCAAACGTTATTGTTAATTACACAATTTTCTGTAATTATTGTGACAACGATTCTGACAACTTGATAGTACTTTAATTTGATTTGTGCAACGCAAAAACAAAATTAAACGCATCTAACAAGTGATTATTTGAATCTCTTGTCAGAAATGTAATAACTTGTTACATTTGATTTGATTGGTAATGTAGCAGCTGATTTTAGTAATAATCAGTTGTTACGTTTTTGATTTGTTTTGTGCAACCGGGCTTCAGTAAAATAATTGTAGATAGGAAAGCGCAACTAGCTAAAATGTAAATAAACAGTTTTAACACTAACAATTAAAAAAGATAAAACTTTTGAGTGAATTGTGTTTTTAAAATTAAAAATTTGTTTTAATGAAAATAAAAGGTAAGTACTAAATATGAAACCGTAAAAAAGTTTAACAAACCAATTACTGTTGCGTATTAAGCTAAAGCACAAAAAAAAGAAATGTGATTAAAACCAAGTAAATACATACAACTAACATACATTGATTAAATGTTAGCAAGATTTAATTAGATTATTCTGTTGTTTTTTAATTCATGTACTTATAATATTTGCAATAATATACTTTGCCTAACGAATTTAGATTGTGTTTGTAATGATTTAATCTAAAATTACATTTAAATTAGTAAAGATATCAAAAATTTAAATGACCATTCGCTTTGGGAAAACCCTTTTGAAAATTTATATTATGTGTGAAGATAAGCCATGCAAGTGTATGCTTAAATCGCATAAATCTTTAAAAATTAAAAATTTAATTAAACATTGTTGAATTATTAAAGTTAAAACTCAATAACTAGAAAACCCGGTAAATATACTGATTACGCAAAAACGAAATATGCCGTTTATTTAATCAATATTGCTTATCGTTTTTACTGAACTCAAGTGCTCAAAAAACACAACACCGAATCCTATTTATCTTGTCACATTCAGATGATACAAGATTAATGGCTCCAATAAAAAAAATTTCAACATTACTGGTTATTAAAATCCTTAACCGTTTAAAAATAACAGAAATATCATGTTGTTTTATTAACAAACTGTAAAGAAAAGCCTAAACTAAAATGGAAGTATGTAATAATTAAAATTGTTTATAGTGCGTAAATATACGTTAATCTAACAGATTGAAAAGATCAAATTCTGAATATGTGATCAGATTAATTTGAGTGTAGTTAAGTGAATATTTTGAATAAAACCAAAAGCTGCGGTTGGATCTAAATATAGTGCTTGCAAGACAAAGTAAAGTTAACGTTGTTTGAACTTAAGTTGAAAGTATAAGGAACAATTAATCCTCGCATTTTAGATCTAAAACTTTGTTAAATCGAAAGTTTTGCTTTTAAGTAATTTAATCAATGCTGTTTTAAACCTAAACAAATTATAAATTACATAAATTTTACGGTGGGATTGCGTGTACAAATTGCTTTGTATAAAGGAATTACAATACAAGTAATGATATTTAAAATAAAAGCTAAAATAATTTAGGTTTTGTCGTTATGTACATTATTTAAAAACTGTGTAAAGTCAATTACACATATTTTTTAATTTAAAAAATATAACATTATTATCTTGTAAACTCAGAAAAGAAAAATAATGAAAAGCACAATTTCTGTTACGTTTTATTATACGTTCATACATGATTGGTTATACATACGAATTAATAAAATATCAAAGTTGTTATAATAAATAAAAGTTACTTTAGTTTCTACTTATATAACTACAAATAAAATTTAGTTTGGTGCTAAATCTGAACACAATGCACTTAGATTAACAAAGCCTAACTAAAAATACTAGGTTCTAGTGTTTGGTATAATACATGATTTAAAAAACCAACGTCAGCTAGCATTTTTTTCAATCTCAAAATAACTTCACAACATTTACGAATGCAAGGTAGAAGTTTGGGTAGAAGTATCAAGTTTGTGTTATGAATGAATCATCTACAGGGACAGATTGTCGAACGTGCCCACAACATCAAATGCTGTCATGCACTGAACATTCATATTTACATTTTTTAATCTCAAAATAACCGTGCTTAATGTTTCTAGATAAAATATTATTAAATAAATAAATTACCTTACAAATACGACCGAGGTTGTACTCTGAATGTTGACGGTAAGGCAAATACATATAATTAATAATTATTGAACTGAGAAGCTTATTGAACGACATTCAGTCGTAGTTGTGAAATTAAAGCTTAAGAAAATTGTTACTAAATATATAAAAGTTTGTTTGCAACATTTCTAAAGATAAGATTATTTTAATCAAAAAGTATATATTTAGGTGTTATTATAATTTTACATAAGCGCACCACAACTAAAATAGCAAGCAAAACGCTTCAAAATAGCTGACCATCACTCTATGACAAAAACTTTAATAAAACTAATGACTGATGAAGGTTGCAATGAGGACACAACTTACATACAAGCATTGTGAAATTCAAGCTTATCAAATACTAATTGCATTATTAAGTGCCGAATCTAACTATTTCATACTTTGTTACGCAAACCCAATAAATTTTAAATCATTTGGTTTTTAGTCTTGCGTCTTTTTTATAGGTTATATTTAATGTTATTTAAGGTCGTAATTTTATTAAAACCTAAACTTTAAACAATTTCATTTATTTTTAAATAAAAACGATGCTAATAACAGTGGTAGCATAAACATTCAAAGTGAGTGTAATCATTATGACAATATTATAGACAATGATAATAATGGATACAGTAAATCTAGTTAAAAACGTGGTAAATCCTTTAATATAGTAGAGGGCTAATAAGAAAATACTACTTATTCTTTGTAGGGCGAACAGAAAGAATTAAGTTCCTTCCAACAAATCCGCGCTAAATTTGAATACATTTTTTTTATTGGTTAAAGTTTTCAAGTCAGTATCACAACAAACACCTGTATTTTAATAACATACTTGAGTTTAATGTTTGACATTTTGGTTAACTTATTAGCAGTTTTAAGTTTCTGTTCCCATTCATTTGACAAAATAATATTTTTCAATATTTTGGTGTACATTTGGGTATAATCAGGTGCGTACTGAAATGATTCATTAATGGTTAATGTTAAAGTTACATTTTTTGTTTTAGGTTATTTATTTATTTAATTATGGATCAAGCTATGGCTCTGTCTGCACCTAAAAAACGAACAGTCCGGCATTTTTTGATTGATGACAAGGAACGCATTGTCAATATCTTTAAAGCTAGTACCAAGGAACACCCCGATAGACTTAAGACCCCAGTTATCCAGTTTACTGTAAAAGCCGCAGGTAATTTTAATTAAGTTATTAATATTGTCTATATCGATTCCAATTTTAGGTGTGTGTGTTTCGAGTATTATTCGTAAATATCACGAAACACATGACCTTCAGGCACGAAAAGTGTATCACAGACCACGATCAATTTTGGACAAAATCGATGGTGCAGCTAAAACTGCTATTGGACGTTTAATACATAGTTTTTTTTTAAAGAAATGAACTACCAACTCTGAATAAAATGTTAGCGGCATTGCAGGAAAATCAAAATCTATTCAATTGAAAAAGACTACGATGAATTTGGTAATTAAACAAATTGAATATCGGCGAGTAAACAAATTGTTTATTTATACATCTTTTAATTTGATTGTGGTTTTGGGTTATAGATTTTCAATAAGATCCCGCAATAGTATTCTTAAGAAAAAACAAGATTATTGCCTGGAGATGACTTTTTCTGCGAGAAATTCAAAAGGACATAGAAGGGGGTAAGGCATTGTATTTTTTAGATAAAACCTGGATGAACGCTGGTCATCCTGTAATCAAAATATGAAAAGACACAACAATCGTCACTCCGAGGCAGGCTTTTATCGAAGGATTAACTACAGCGTTAAAAAATCCTTCCGGCAAGGAAAATCGTCTTATAATACTCCATATAGGATCTGAAGACGGTTTTGTTGAGAATATTTTGCTATGCTTAAAATCAAAGAAAAGTGTGGAAGTTTTCGAAAACTGGCTTTCACAAATTCCAAGCCGCTTGGCTGAAAATTCTATGATTGTGATGGGTGCTTCTTGTTATAGCCGAAAAACAGAAAAGATTCCAAATTCAGGAACAAAAAAAACAGACATACAAGCTTGGTTGAAAAACAAATCAATTGTTTACCTATCAGATATGGTAAAAGCTGAACTTCCGGTTCTTGTTATAGAGGCTGCCATCATGCCAAAGTATGTAACTGATGAAATGACAAAAGAAAAGAGTCATATTGTTTTGCTATTGCCTCCGTATCACTGTGAACTCAATCCTATTGAGTTGATATGGAGTCAAATACAAGGAGAAGCCGCAAGGAACAAAACAACCTTTAAAAAAATTAGGGCGTGTACTAGTGTACACATATAAGAAGTGAAACTTCTTTATGGCCTTATTTTTCGCAAAATGATCTACATGCAACTTTTCAGAAATTGGTTAAATAAAGTTAAATTAGATAAATTTTAAACAAAAGGATTTTATTATCATAGACATGAATACAAATTTTTGTAAATCAATTAACTAATTTTTGTAGATTCAATTTCATATTTCAGTTACCATAAGCCATTAATTACAAAAATATATAATAACGATGACAATGATAGTAATAATTCTATTACAATTAATGAAATGCTGTAATAATCTTAGTAGCAAAAAGTTAAAGTTAAATAATTGTATTATTTGTATTCATGTCTATGATAATAAAATCCTTTTGTTTAAAATTTATCTAATTTAACTTTATTTAACCAATTTCTGAAAAGTTGCATGTATATCAATTAATTGATGTTCATTAAATTAGCAGTCTTGTTAATTAATAAATACTATTTTAATGAAATCATATACATTGACCGATAGTTACAATAAGAAACTGAGGTTAACCTTAAATATTTTAAATTTAAAATTAGATAAATTTTAAACAAAAGGATTTTATTATAATAGACATGAATACAAATAATACAATTATTTCACTTTAACTTTTTGCTACTAAGATTATTACAGCATTTCATTAATCGAAATAGAATTATTACTATCATTGTCATCGTTCAAACAGAAACTGCGGTTAACCTTAAATATATTAAATTTAAAATGTCATCGTTCAATCAGAAACTGAGGTTAACCTTAAATATATTAAATTTAAAATGTCATCGTTCAATCAGAAACTGAGGTTAACCTTAAATATTTTAAATTTAAATTAATAACATATTTCAGAATTTATACTCTATGTCAATTAATTCCACCCAAGTATTAGAAAAATAGATATAATTACTTACTTTTGTTAAAAATCCACTAGAATTAGAATTAAAATAAAGCCTTTGATTTTGTTGATCACTTTAGTATTGATATATTATTTATCACGTCGCTATTGCGTTTCAGAAAAAATGTGACGCGTAACCGAAAAAAAAATGTGACGCGTAACGGAATAAATGTGACGGTAATTTTTTTTCCAACGCCGATAAAGAAGTTTCACTTCAATAAAAGATCTTCGCCCATTATTTCCGCAAGCTGCAAGCAATGTATCTGCAGAAATCTGGGAAAATGCTATTCGTCATGCACAAACTAAAGAAGAAAGAACGCGACCTGACATTGCAATGGAGATTATAGTGGAACCGTTGATAATTCGTATGGAGGATGACTCTTCTTGTGAATCTGAATTATCGTAAATGTCTTTTTTTATACAAAATGTTATTTACACTTTCATAAAATATGTCATAAATTTAGTTTGTCAAATTCGTTAATATGCAAAAATTTCCAAGTGTTATTTGATAAATTTTTTAAATAAATCCTGTAACTAAATTAATAAATAAAGTTGTAACCGTATTTATTTGTTATAAGTAAAATTTTTTAATTTTTTACATGTATTGAAAACTATACGTTTTTAATCTTTAACGCCTATGAAATTGTACATTACATAGTTATTGAATTTTCGCACTTTTACTAATTTGAGCCATGTAAACTTGTCTCTTTATACATTCAAATTTAAAGATGTTGACACTAAAAAATAACAAACAGATGTGAATACGCGAGGTCAATACATATTATGGATAACGTTGTTATATAGCGTACTGTATTAAAATATACATAGTCATGTTTCATATTCACATATTCACGTGGAGTGGCATGAACCAATTTAATAATGAAAGCCTTGTTGGGCCAAAAAGACCGCTAAGAACGGTCCGTAATTTCCAAAACGTTAGCAGGAAATGAATTCGTTTTGACAACTGGCTACGAAGAAAAAGGTAAGGATGTCGAGGAACACATTTTATACATTTTTATACTTAAAAATTGAACTACCAACTAAATGGTTTAATTAGTGCTGTTAGTTAAAAAAATTCTTTTACTAGTCTTATTAAATAATTAAATTATTTTGTTTTATATGACAAGTTTTAAATTTTACAGTTATTCATTCTGACTCAGTGGTAAGTTGCTAATATTTCTTTATTTTTTACCCCTGTTAGTTTTTAATTTTTATAGTTTTTTAATTTGTAAATTTAAAAAAGTTTTTAATAATATAAAAATAATGTGGGTTTTTACAATCTTAAACTTAGAAATTTTATACAATCAGTATTATTACGTTTGTTAGTTATTAATTTTGTACTCATGTTCATTGATGTTTGTAATAATTTAATTTACTTATACACTTTTTTGTGTTCTTACCAAGTAAAGGAGCGACCTGATAAACTGCTGGTTCATAAGCTCGAAACGTCGCAAATAAGCTTATCTCGTTGTTTCCGCGTATCCTCCTAAAAGAAGGGATCATTAACTTAATCAAAATTTGAAGTAAAGATGCCAAATTAAATCGAAACGCTATAACGCGTGTCCGTTGACTACGTTTCTCACGTTGAAAAAGTTCAACGATAATAAAATATAAACTAAAACAGAAAATAAAATTACAATCTTAATCTTTGAACCTAATAATAAAAACTATCCAATCAATTATAAAATGTACTTGAAACGTATGACAATAAACTCGACCAATACGATACCCATATTTTATGTTTAGATACTTTGCCATTTCTCCAGTAAATAAAATATTGTTTAAATAAAAAAAAGTTATTTTATTTTATTTCGTATTAAAAGATATATGCGCTGGCTCTAATAGAATTCCATATTTGTGTATTTTTTTTACGCAATCTAACTATCGTGTCTATTAAAGATCAATTACAGTAGTTTCTGCAGTTTATTCAAATAATTTTATTAACAGAAATATTATTATAAAATAGACATTATTGTTACGCAAAAAAATATAAGGGTTATCTGAATTATTGGTTTCTGATTGTAAAAACTTAATAAGAAGTTCGCAGACTTCGTCAACACGTTAGAACTACATATATGATTTTTAAGTAGTAAATAGGATTTCCTAATATGCTAGCGTTCTAAATTAAGTTATTTCCATTACTGTTCATACTAACCCATACAAAAATACATTTAATGTTTCAAGTCAAATATAAAACCTCAGTTGTTTAAAGATATACATACTTATTTTCTTTTGAATTCAAAGTATAAATAATGCATTATTCCAGTTCTATTACATCATTATAAATTGAATCTACCAGTAAAGTCATAATGCAGCATGAAAAGATAAAATAAAAGCATTCGCATATTTTATTTATAAATTCTATACTAGTTTTACCTTTTATCTTCTGTGTTTCCTATAAATCAGCAGATATAAAGTAAAGATTGCAATCCTTTGGATCTGTAATGCTGACACAGATTTTGTAAACAAAGGAAACTTTTTATTTATCTTGCAGAAAAACTGGTGTTTTATTAATGTTTTAGTTAATCTATTTAGTTAAATATTGCACAAAATTGACAAACCAATTATGATCATTATACTAATATTTATTGATAAAGTGTGATTTTAAAACAATAAATAAATTTACATAAAGAATCTTTAGTTTACCATAGGAATACATTAGAAACACAAAAGTATTTTTTTCCATCTAAAAAGGTTTCAAATATATCTGCACGCCGTAAGCATAAACAATATACTGCATAAAATTATCTTTAAAATAATATCGGAAAGATAAAAGATGTTTACAAAATATTGTACGTTATCCAGTGATCAAATATATTAAAGCTACTGCTAATAATTTTATTAATGTTAGTGTACAAAATCTTGTTAAACATTTTTGCTTAAATAATGTCTACCATTTCTGTTATTCTTATTAATAATAAATAAAATTAAGATATACTTGTCTTGTTTGTTATACTCTTTAAGTCTTAATTAGGGTATTTTGGTATCTATTTCAAATTTGTTTTTTAATAGTCCTTTAAACAATAAATGATTACTTATTGCAATTTGATTATTATTTCTATTAGAATTGTAAGAAGTAGCTATTAGTTGTATTTATGAAACTTTGTAATATTATGAAGCTCCGATTCCAACATATTTTTTGTAACATACATATGTTGAGTATTTTTCTACTTCTTTATTGTATTGTCAATAACAAATACGTTCTTCTCAGGTAAATAAACAGTTAGATTTTTAACCTTATTTTATAATTCTCGTAATTCATGTTACCATGATAATCTCCCGAAGTACAGTTTGATTTCCAACGTACGTAACAATTAGGTATAAAGTCTGCATTTCAAGTAATTAGAAGTAAACCCTTTCCCAATAGTTCTTTAAAACGTTAAAACGAACTATAAATTACAAGTATTGCTGTGAAGTGGAGTACTTACTACTAACATTAAATGTGCTACCGTGCAGTAATCGTTATATTATGTAAATGGCTATAGAGATGGAAAGATGCGTTTTTTTTTATCACAGATATTCCAGGTCGTAGTACCTTTAACCAGGTAGAACAGCGGTAGAAGAAACTCCAGGTCCAGTTGAAAACGCTATTAATATCGGTGGAAATGCTTAAAATTTAAATAAATGTAAAAAAGGTGCAAAACTAGTAGAGCACAAGTTACAGTGTTAGAAAACGTATTTTAAAAACACAAAAACATTAAAAACTTAGTTATTTTGGTGCAAATTCTAAATCATAGTGTATGTATGCCAACTAATAGAGAATCACCAAAATGAGACTGTAGTCAGTAAAGTCCTATAATTAAAAAAAAAACCCAATTAACGTAAGCAAAGAGGTTTAAAATAGATATAAGTGAAAATAAGAAAAGATAATTACTCGGTAACTAGAAAACCACAGTGCGGGCACAGGAAGCAGAAGGACTTCCTTAGTCGTCATTCAGCAACCCCAGTGTTATTGAAGCAAACGGCCGAGCTCTATTGAACATTTTGATTAGTAATGAACAATTTTATAAAACACACAAGATGTTATTCATAAAGTGCTGCGGACAAAAAAAAGAAAGTAAGCCAACAATTCCAAAATAATGGAGAAAAAAATAACATTAACAAGGAATAACAAATCCACAAGTGCACAAATAAAAATAATAAAAGTAAAATACAAAAACAAAGAAGATGTTTAAGATAAACTACCTGAAAAAGAGAGAAAATACTAGAAGAAGAAATAACCCTGCATCAGCTGGAATCCTAAGAATAGAGAATTTCAGGAGAATAGTAAAATGTATTTTCCGAAAAATCAATAAAGACAATAATATACTCTTGGGTAACTATAAAACCAACTAAACATAAAAAAAGAAAGTAAACAAAAAAGTAGGAAAACAAACCTATGATTTAATAGCAGACCAACAAGGAAACACTAAAAACTATCAAAAAAATATTGAAAGTAGAAGAAATATCAATAAAATCATCATAAAAAATCTGAGAAATACGAAAGGTGGAAACTTTTAATTCACCACAAATAATGAAGAAGAAACACTCAAAAACATACAAAAAAATTGAAGAAAAAACAGAAAGTGTAAATAAAAGAAAAATAAGACAGGAAAAAAACTACAAGGATAATAACGTGAATGAATGCAGACGTAGATAGACAGAAAGTAATAAATACAGTTTACAAGATTCTAATCACACAAAACGAAGAACAGCAACGCTGGAAAAGACACTAGCTGATACGTTAATAAAAAAAAAGTGAATTAAGATAGGTCTAAATAAATAAAAATTGAAGAAACATGTCAAGGTATCGAGATGCAACAAATGCTAGTCATTAGAACATGAAAGATGGAGATGTACAGAACTAGACAAAAGACCAAAAGCTGCCAAAGATGTGAAAATAAAAATCATAATAGAAACGAACGCAAAAATGATGAAACGTATTATACATATGTAAAAAAAAACACATAACAACAAGCACATGATAAACTATTCATACCGAAACTAAAAGAAATTAAAATACAAAGCAAAAACAAATACATATAACGAAATGCATCAGTATGGCTAATACAACCACATAAAAAATAAAAGCAAAAACTGTGATACTTTTATGAGCCTAAAAAAATATACTAATCAAAAAAGTATGTGATTTTAATGTTGTGGGCGTGATATATAACAAAATTTTCTTTATACCAATTTCTTTCTAACCGAACAGAAGTATACAAGAATTATCTACAAGTTATACAAATATATGTGTTAACACAAGAAACATCTAAACCTAATCATAGAAGGGGATTCAAATGCAAAATCCAAATTCTTTGAAGAGAAAAAAACAAACACAAGAAGACACATACTGGAAGAATGGATGTGCACAAATCAATTAGTTGTTGTTAACTGGTAGAACGTATCTACTTTTGAAAGCGCACAAGAGAGTTAGATCACGGATAAAACGATAGTCACCGAAAAAATTGCAAGCAATATAACAAATTGAAAAGTTAGAAACTAGGAGGAAAACGTAAGCGATCATCACACAATCACATACAAGATACAGATACAAAACATACAACAAGAAACAAGAAAAAAACAGGATAAATAATAGTAAAAACCCTTGAATGATTAACAAACTAGTGCGAAAACATAAATATTACTAAAGGCACAAAAGAGAAACCAAAACTACTAATACAAAAAATAAAACAAACATGCAACAAATTTCTAAGGAAAACAAAATAATTGGTGGACAGATGACAGCAGAAAAAAGTAAAAAAAATAAAAAAAAATAACAAGGCTGAGAAGAAATCAAGAAGCAAATTAAGATGCACTAACGGAATCATACATACAACCCAAAAAACAAGAAAAGAACTAAAAACCGCAATAAATGAAAACAAGAGAAGCAAATGGAAACAACTATTCATGGAATTAGAACATGACATATAGACGAAAGCCTACAAAACCGCAGCGAAAAATCCAATATTCAATGCCAAAAATTGTTCTCGAATTGTTCTGGGAATACGCAAGAAATATAAAAATTAGGTAAAAAATCACCGCAGCAAAAGTAAAAATCTGAAATTTGCTGGACCGGATATATTTCCTTACAAATAATTAAAATGATGGTACAAAAGACTAAGAAATGATAAGAAACGTTTTAAAGACCATATACTAAAAAATAGTATTTTCTTACTATCAAAAGAAACTAATCTTAAAAAAACATATAAAACAATAATACGCAGAATCCAAATACGTCTAATATATTTATTAGACGGCTTTGATCAAAATTTTAGAAAAATGAATACAGAAAAAAATTGAAAATAAAATAAAAGATCAAACGTTTCACACCCAAATCAGTTTGGATATAGAAACGATTTTTCGAGCATTGATGCGTTTAAAAAAATACAAAAATTTATTAGGAAGAACAAAAAACCGCCAAAAACAGTAGAACAATTGTATTAGTAATCGTGGATATAAAAAGTGTCTTCAATTCAGCGCCATAGGCGGAAATAAAAATCCTAGAAGAAATATAAATAAACAGACCTTGTCAACATTATAAAAAGTTACTTAAGCGAAGACGAAGACGATGACGATGACGACGACGACGACGACGACGACGACGACGACGACGACGACGATGACGATGACGATGACGATGACGATGACGATGACGATGACGATGACGATGACGATGACGATGACGATGACGATGACGATGACAATGAAAATAACAGTAACAACAATAATAAAACAGTAAAAGAACACATTCAATATATACATCCCAACGTAACGCAACAATTAAGAGAATACTTTCATAACAAACAAAATAGTAACCTGCATAAAATTATATGTACAATATACAAACAGCACACACCAGACATAAACATAAGACATTAGCTGCAAGTGGCTACAACAAAAAAACCTATACCTAGAAGACTAAATCATAATTATAGTCGTTTGTTTTTAGAACCTATGCTCCACATAACATCCGGTTGTAAAATACTCGCAGGAACCGTGTACACAAAATAACATAACGACATCGCCAAAATCATGGGGTCTATAACTTTTAACAAATACTAAAAAAATACAGTGAACAAACCATATTATAAACATCAGCCAGAATCTGTCACAAACACTCCAACATTTACACTATACTATGACAAACCAGTACTTACTGTAAAACAATAATAGACCAAATATAGTATGGTATAAAGGTTGCAACTACCAAACCGCAAGGTTTGTGAAAAACTACCCGTACTAATAATAATAATACCTTTTGTCAATTTTTTGCGGCGATTTACATGAACATTGAGTTTAATTTACGCAATAGAGACGCATATTATAAAACCTCTTAAAGCGTCATCACTTCAATTGGGCGACCGGAGCGCTCTAAATATTTTAGAAATTCATTTAAAAAAATTGATTACTGCGCGGTACTTGAATCTGTATAAGCATGTCAGGCCAAGAATATTTAACGCCTACCTCGTATGCAAATGATAAAATCACATGCATCCTTAATAATAAAATATATAATACTTTTAGCATTTTTAATAGATATAATCCACATGTACGTTCTGAATGAAGAAAAAAAGTTTTTTTACCGTTCTTAGATGTGACATTAATATGAGAAGTTAGCACCAATAGTATAATATTAAGTGGTACACTAAACCAATTTCATTAAAGAAAACTATCCATTATCTATCTAAACATCTCCCCAACCAAAAAATATACATAATTATAATCCACGAAAAATACAACTTTTAAATCTTAACTTTTTAAAACAGATATTAAGAGACAACAACTACCTATGCAATACTATACATAAAATCTTATTCAACAGTAACTCTAGTACCATTACATGACCACCGTAGAACTTGTCTATAGTAACATATACCAAAATTATCAATGTGCCTAGTTTAAACCCAAAAACTCATTTCTATCTTTAAAACACCCGACATCTATATAACAACTTATAACAAAAACAATACATATATAACATGCTGTACGCCAAAATTATAGATTGAATGAAAATATCAGACACAGTGTAATAAAAAAATTGACTGTATAAACTGTAACAAATGTTATGAAGGGCAAGCAAAACAAAAACCGATTAATACCGTTGAAATTCACAAACAATATTGTAAAAATAAAAAAAGGGAATCACGCTTATCACAAGACTATTTAGAAATGGGCATAGTTTTGAATTTGAAACCCTGACAATTGGAATTAGAATATAGCAGTAATGTTAATTTTAATACAGAAACTTGAAGTAGTATTTGCAAAAACTTGATTTCAAAAAGCAAATAGTTTGCGAAAGGTTTCCCGAATAGGTGTTCATTCAAAATTCATTGTTTGCATTAAATTAGTTTATGGCTTTAAAATTTTAATTTCTGACATGGTTTTTTTAAACTTAACTCGTTAAATAAACTACTATTATTACTTGCAAAATAAAAGGAAAGAATTATTTTTAATGTTAAATTTTAACCGTAGTGGCGTATAAGAATAACGATTACTGTTGTTTATTTACAGTTTATGTAATATCAGCTAGTTACGTATTAAGATTTAATTAAAGCGAATAAAGGCAACTCATGTTTAAATGCGTACCTAATAAATTATGTAGAATAAAAATGCTGTTGTTGTAGAAAATAAGATTACGTATATGTTGTTTGAATAATAAAGCTTCAGACGTCTTTATTTAATTTTACTAATTGTTTTTTACTTACATCGAAACTTTAGTAACATCTATCACAGGTTCTTTAAATAAAAGTTACATCTAATTAAATTAATGTAATATTAAGAACAATAAATACTAAATACACAATTTAATCGCTCATAACATTTGCTAAATTTTGTATTGAACATATGCGAGCGGTATTGAATATCAGAAAAGAATATGACGCATGCATTTTACAACAATAAAAGTGATGCTTAAAACTTTAGATTGAGAAAATTGTGACAATATAAACTCGGAGGATAGTACAGATTTAATGTATTACGCACACAAAAGCTTTAAAATTAAATCATTAAACGGCAAAGACACGAAGTGATTTTAACTTTTAATGATGTTTGCAAGTTAATAACTTTAATTGTACACTCAATAGTTAATTAATATAAAATAACATAGTTTATAGAATGTCTTGATTAACTATTAAGTAAATTCTATTTCCTTATAATTACAACCACATTTTGATATTAATAGAGTTAATTAATCTAGTTTAAATTCTATGACTAGACGCGGTTTATGTTGTATAATTGTTTGTCGTTAAAAGACAACTGAATTGCTGCATGGTGAAACTTTTATTGATCATTATGTATAAAATAAGTACGTGCGAATTTAATACGTCAGTACATATAACATAGCGTATTTTTCTTTTACATTTGCGTTTTTTAATTCGTCCCAAGTTACGCACCATCTATAAATGTTTTCTTTTCTTATAAGGTAGTAATGCTTTGTAGGGTGATTTTGTTTTTTGCCGCTTACTGCTACTTTACAGCTAAAAAATCTCTCTTTAGGTCCGCAATATATTACTTCCCATGTTATGTAAATATCAGTAGCAGACGACATGCAATAGAATACCCCAAGGTTATTCAGAATAATAAAATTTGAACCTTTATGAAAGCGTATACCGGACATCGTTTCATATATTTTAGTAGAAGGATGCGCAATTCTAAAATGAGTTCCAATTTCAGCCAATTTACCTTCGAACATGCAGAGTTCACATTTATAAAGACAATTAACGCATTGCAATTCGTGTTTTCGAATTTCATTGTAAGTATATAATTGGGTACACCCTTGCGGTTCATACCGACATCGATGTTTAAAAGTTTTACTGTAATCTTCTAAATATATATTTCTAATATTTGTAATTGCTTTGTTACAAATATGGCAGATACCAGATCGGCAAGCGTAGCATACGTTATGACGATTTGGACAAACATGAATTGGTGGAATCATGTTGCATTTACAATTAACACACTCCAGCAAATGTTCAGATATAAAATTGAAATTAACCGCTTCTAATGGTTTGTTTATATCCGTAATGTTTTTATTATTTAAGCAGTCATCCTCATCTTCTTCTTTCCAATCAGAATGCTCAATATTTGAAACGGTTTCATCGTCACTTGCAAAACACAAGTTCGGTGAACTGCAGTTGCCGTTTAAACTCTCAATGTCATCTTCAGTTACAGTTTTTATCGACTTTAATTCTTTACTAGATAAGCAGTTTATATATTCTTTAGAATTTTTATATAAATTAATTGTGATAAGGACATTCAATACGCGATGTCCAATAATTAGTTCCATAGTCTTAAGATCAACCTCTACTCCGTCATTACTGTTGTAAACAGGATTGTAATTTTCACATGCACTTTTATTTGTAAAACCAACAGAATCACAAAAAACTTCAATACCGTACCTCAATGAGTTTGTACCCGAATTGTCATACGAAAGATATCGAAGTTGTATATGTATTGTCATATTATCAATTCTTGTTTTTATTTTAACTAAAAATAAACCACTATCAGTCGCAATTATATACCTATTTTCGTTGTTTTGAAAAATATTAACGCCAAAAGAATTTGATTCAAGTAATAATTCTTGATGCGCACACAATATATGTTCTAGCATATCAACTGCATTTCCTTCCCAGTCACATGGTAGTATAGGCACTGTTGGACATACATAAACCGTCCCAATGTTTTTGTAATCTATCAGTTGCATCCTAAAGCGTAACCATTACAAAAATTTATGTAATTTTTCTTATATACTCACATGCTTTGATTATAATTCAATCTACTACAATAAATATCACGTACTCACGTAACTAATATACAACGAATGCGAATATTTACTTTAGTGATAATATAAATGGTCTTATCTTGCTTATCTTTATCACGAAATAACTATATTAATATATCCTTTAGGAAGTTTATATCAGTTTCCAGATAATGTAAAAAAACACAGTTTTGTTTATACAATAATTTTAGTAAAAATATTTAGTTGTTTTACGTAAATATATATATATATATATATATATATATATATATATATGTCACACGGCAGGTTCAAGACCAATATTTTTTTTTTAATGTAATCGATACTAAACGTCCCGTAAAATCAATGTATGCGAGTTTTTTTTTATTTAAACGATTATATTTTTTATATTTCCAATATTGGCAGATATGAGGACAAATAAGTTTGGCAGGTTTGAGGACAGTGGTTGATATTGGGACACTACTGCAAAGGCAGTTTTCAGGACAGTTAATGTGCTTGAATCTACCGAAGTGGCAGACGGCAGTTTCCAGACACTTTTCAGAACTGGCACATTACCATACATGATAATTTGCGATACGTATTTTATTCACGGTTTTAGAATGTACCTAAACAAAATTGTTTTTATTTTTTGTAACATTTACTTAACGTTAAAATGCAAGAGTTTAATTTGCAATATAGAGAAGCACACACAATGACCAATAACAATGATTGCTCGACAGAGTATTTTTGACAGTTGTCACATTTAAACTATCTGTACAAAGGATATTAGAAAATTTTCTTACCGAAAAAGTGTTTATTTTTATTATATAAGAAAGATGAATTTTCTAACAATATACCTCAATCACATAATATTTATAAGAACATGAAAATATTTACTAAAAGTAGAATGTACTTTTTAATATATAACAAATGAGACAACAATTACAAAAGATCAAGAAAGAGTAGCCGAAGCGTTACAATGCGAAATACAATTCATCAAAAACAAAACTACGTATTAAATTATATTAAAGTTCTGAGTTCTGAAAAATAAAAATACGTTTTCTCATAAATTGATAGTTTTTCAAAAAAAGTGCGGGGGCGCTGCAGTCAACTACAGCGGTTAGGGAAGTAATATGCGTTTCTCGGTGTGTAGATGGCGTAAAGCAAGTCTTAATTTGTATAAGCAATTCAAGGACTTCCACATACGACATTTAAGAAGAGACTTTTGATTGTTTTGAGTACAAGCAGATAACTTTTATTATTAAAAATTCATGAAAAAATACAGTGGCAGTAGAGGCGAGTTTTATGTCTATAATTTTATAAGGTTCTCACCTTCTTTCAGTGTCTCCTTTACTTCAAATACTATTTAGCTTGATTCAAGTAGAGTAGAGTATGTACCGTGCACGCGGTTTATTGGAATCCTGGATAATGTTATCAGCCGGCTAAGGTTTATAGTAATCATAATTTCGGTTAATGTTATCAATTTTCTTCTCCGGTTTGTTTCTACATATGAACAATCACTTATTTTGTATAATTTTTTAGATGAATTTTCACAATATGCTTTTTTAAAGTAAAAAATTAAATCATTGTAGCCTAAAAATAGTTGTTTTGCATGCTTAACTTTGTTTTTACAGTGATGTTTATTTATTTTGACGGACTTACGTAACATTACATCATTTAAACACCTGTAAATACAGTTAACCTGAATAAACAAAATCCCTGGAGAGGCGTTGCTAGTGTCACTTTAATTCTAAAGGTGCACTCAAATTAAAAAGTATTTTGGTGGAAAATTCAAATCATCCGTAGGTTATCCGTGTAGATAATCTTTAGACTGTGTTGTTTGAGGTTATTTCAGAAAAACACTTTATGATTTTAATACTATCAAAATAAATTGTAATTACACATTTACTTTTCTAAAAGATTCGGTACAACATTACGAAATATAATAATTACATATTTTTAAAAGTAATTCTAAAAATTACTTATTTACATCAGAAAACACAATTATAAAAAAATCAATTAATTTAGTCTTCTCCATTACAAATTTCATCGTCATATGATCCAGTGTTCACCATAAACGACAGGTTTTTCATAGCAACATCTAGCAGTCCATCACGTTGCCACATTTATTGCGCCAAATGATTCACATGTTGACAATTTTTGTCCCAGTCCGATGTTTTAAAGTTATGCAGATACTTGCTCTCAATAAAAAACGGAAAGCCAAACGAAATAATTGAATTTTCTACTAGTTTTATAGCGCCCTGATTGTCACTATACAAAAGTTGTTATTTCATTTAAAAGCCCTCTCAGAAATATAGCCTCCTTCCCTGCTTCTGCTACAGCTACATACTCCGCCTCTGTTGTCGATAAAGCAATGACGTTTTGTTTTCTGCTTTCCCAGGATATGGTCGAGTTATTGAATTCGAAGATATATCCTGAATAAGATTTTCTATCTTTTCCACTTGCCCAGTCAGCGTCAGCGTAACCTATAATGTTTTCAGAACCAGCTGTATGACTTAGTCCTAAGTGACGTGTACCCTTTAGGTATCGTAACACCCGCTTTGCCATGATCCAATGTTTATCACTAAAACATGTGTTAAACTGACTTAAATAGCTGACGGCATACATAATGTCAGGACGTGTACACACAGCTAGGTACATCAACGATCCGATCAAGTTTTGATAAGGAACATCACTAACCATTTTACTTTACTCCATTTTACGTCCTTCAATTAAAGGAGTCGATGCAACCTTAGCATCAGACATCCCAAATTTTTCCAGCAATCGGTCAATATACTTCGTCTGACATATTTGTATTTTCAAATCAAAACATTCATTGAAATGCCTAAAAAATCTCTTATTGGTCCTAGATCTTTAATTCTAAATGTCTCAGCCATCAAACACTTCATTTTTTCTTTTTCATTTTCATTATTTGAAATAACAAGAAAATCATCCACATGAATAGCTACTATGAAATGTGAATTAACGCATTTAAAAAATATGCATGGCTCATAACTAGACTTTTGAAAACACATACTTAATAAAAAGTCTCTTACCTTCTTGTACCACACTCTTGATGATTGCTTTAAACCATAAAGCGCTTTTTTAAGCAAGCATACTTTATTAAGTCCTTCGTAACATCCTTCTGGCAATTCCATATAAATACTTTCATTCAGACTCCCATGCAAGAAAGCAGACTCAACATCTAAATGATTTACTTTCATTTTGTATCTTACAGCTAAAGCAAGCAATAACCTTAAAGTGCTAAGTCTAATAACAGGAGAAAATGTCTCCTTATAATCTAGTCCATATTTTTAACGTTTTTATCGCTATCAACCTTAACTTTAAAAACCCATCGATTTTTTACTACATTTGTATCAAGAGGTCTATCTACTAAAATCCATGTGTTATTAAAATTTAACGAATTTAACTCCGATTTTATAGCCTATTCCCACTTACTCGCATTGCTACATTTCCGAGCCTCAAAAATATTACTAGGTTCTACGTAACTTGAACAAGCATAATATAGTTCAAAATTGGGAAACAATACCTGTTTCCTGTCTCTGACAGGGTACCTTCTTTCAGCACTTGTATCTGTCAATACGGCCAGAGGTTCTCTAGTCTCTTGAACACCAGAATTTCTTTTTCTTGACTTTCGAGGGTACTTGCTTCTCCAACCTCGTTTGGATTTTGTAACATCACCATAGGTGAACCATAACTGTTGGAAACCACTGAATCATCTGCATCAACACTGTTGGTAACAACTATGCGAGTTTCTTGATGATCGCCAGCTAAGTTTAAACGACCAAATACTACAAAATCAGCTTTATCATTGCAACCCTCAGCACTAGTCCTTCTTGTTTTGTTGAAATTACTTGTGCCAATAGTTTCCTTCTTAAATATTATATCCCGACTTCTTACAACCTTTTGTTATGATGGAATCCACACTCTGAAACCATCTTTTTCATGGCAATAACCTACAAAGTGACCAGGTGTACCTTTTTTATCCCACTTGTTTCTTCGTTCTTTTGGAACATGAACATAGCATTCTGTCCCGAACACTTTAAAATGTTGTAGACTGACGTATTTCTTTCCCATCCAGTGTTCAAAAGGTGACTTGCCTTCAATTCGAGTAAACCCAGTTCTGTTTAACACAAAAGTAGCAGTGTTAACTGCTTCTGCCCACAGATTTATCGAAAAACCTTTCGCATGTAACATGGATCGTGCACTTTCAACAAGTGTTCGGTTCTCACGTTCGGCACTCCCATTTTGTTCAGGTGTATAAGGCATTGTCATTCGAAAAACAATGCCATATTCCTCCAATACACGTTTCACTTCTTTATAATCAAATTCGCGACCACCATCAGTCATTAAACACTTAATTTGAATTCCATTGGTGATACACTCTTTAATAAATTTTTAAACACTCAACGACTTCACCTTTTTGCTTGAGGATAAATACACGCTGGAGCTTCGAGTAATCATCCTTTATGCAGAGAAAATATTTGGATCCTCCCAATGATTCTTTTTGCATCGGTCCACAGACATCCGCATGAATAAGTTCTCCGACTGCAGTTGTTTTATTCTGTCGATGGTGAAATAAATGTCGCTTCTGCTTGCCAAACACACACCCTTCACAAAAACTGTCATCATGCTTAACCTCAACATTATGTTGCTTAAGAAAAGCTTTTACATGCTGCTTATCTTGATGAGATAAGCGCTCATGCCAAAGCTGTAAGGGTTCCTTGTGTTTGACTACTAAAGCATGTTTGTTTTTTGCCAATCGAATATTTAATGTGTACAAGCCATTGTATGATGCAACTCCTGTAAGCCGAATTACTCCATCCCTTACAAATTTACAACCATTTTTATTTGCTTCAAATTTATAACCCTTTTTAATGAAAAGAGATTTCTTGATATTCCAGGGACAAACCACACATTTTCAATACAATTTAATTTCCAGTTGCCATCTACCTAGGCTTCAATCCACACTGTACCTCGACCCACAGCTGAAATGACTTACTTGTTCCCAACTTGAATATCTTGGGGTGTTACAAACTTCTCATAATCATCCAACCATTCTTTATGCATCGTCATCTGTGTGGAAGCACCTGAATCGGCCAACCATTTGTCGCATCCTTCCATTTCATAAGTGCACACAAACACATCACCACGACTGAATTCTCTTTGTTGCTTGTCTCTTGAACGTTTAGGACAATTCCTAATAAAATGCCCATTTATAGCACTTGTATTCTTTTCTTTGCTTTTCTTTCTTTTGAGCCTTCGGATCAACCAAAGCAACAGGTTCTTCGTGTTTTGCGGGCAGCCTCATTTCAATTAATCTTAATCGCTCTAATAATAAATTAACTGTTCTCTCTGTCACTGGGATATACTTCCAAACACTTTTAAACTCAAAATATTCTACTGAAAGTGTCGATAGAATACGACTCATTAAAAGTAAATCCAGAAGTTTAGTTTTTACTAGACGTTCCAATTCATCATTCAATTCGAAGAAATTTTTTTGCAACTTAGCAACATGCGTAGCCACATTTTCACAGAGATTTTTTGTTACTTTAAAAAATTCCTCCATTAGTCGATCCACACGTTGACCGAAACTCTGTTCATATACACACTTTAACTTTTGCTATGTATCCATTAAAGTTCGGCACGTTGACGTTAACTCTAGATTGTTCTCGTTCAAGGACCCAACAATAATTAACTGTGCCAAGGCATCACCCTTTTTAAATGCTTGATGCATTCTCTTGTTAAATGCATCGTCATCATTACTATTCGTTGATTCCACTGATTCGGCACGAACAGGTGCTGTTTTTTCACCTGTAATATAATCGTAAACATGATGATGTATAAACTGTAATTCAATTTGACGCTTACATTTTGCCCAATTGCTTGCACCTTCCAATTTTTCAATGTGCGCTTTGAAATCCATCTTCAACAAAGAACATACAAGCATAAACATACAACAGGAAGTACACTATAGTACATACACTTGGTTACAAAAAAAAGCAGCAAAAAACAACGTTGCCAATTTGTATAAAAATAATACTTCAACACGATGCAATCATCTCAGAAAATGTATTCTCAACTTAATCGAATTTAAGTCGCAGTGGTAAGATGGCAAACGTAACACTGTATGTCCGTGTTTTTTAAGGAGTTCATCTACATAATATGTTTTCGTATAATTAAATTGTTTCACTAACATTATTAGTGCTGTTTCATGCATTTCATTTGTTGTTGTTAGTCCATTATTTTCGAGTCATTGTCGAATGCTTTCCTTACGTTCTGCTTGCGTTGGAATTCTATTAATTTGTACAATGTGGCACGCTGTATTATCAAATGGAAACAATACGATTAGGAAGCAAATTTGAAATGAATTGTTTTTCCTTTCACCATAAATGTGATTCATGTCGTCGTGATAGTCACCGGACAAATCCATATAATCCACCTGCATGTACAATAATATATTGAAACGTCCGAGAAATTACTTGCAAATGCAAGAGCCTTCTAGAACTGTTAACTAGTTTCTAGAAGATATAGCGAAAAGTGAGGAACAATCGAGAAGGATTCGCCGATGTCTATAAAAGCCGAAGATGGAAATCGTAGGTCAGTTATTGTCGAAACGCGAATGCAGCTGTATTAAGAAGATAATCAAGTTGAAATAAATACGTATCGTTAGCACGCGTGTGTATATGATTATTAGTGTAAACAAGTGTGAAATCCGAGGACGTTATCTTATCTCGTGTTAGTTATCGTGTTATACAACGGTTATACATAAATTATAGTGTAAGTGTTTTTATTATTAGATTTTAATTAGTTCGGTTAAGTTAAAAGTGTACATATTTCTAGAATAAGTAAACGTAATTTTTAGTCGTTATAAATAAATTAGTTTTTAATAAATAGATATGTAACAATATATATATACAGAGATATCTAACACTGTTCTGTCCACAACATGTTTAATAGTATTTCTGGCTTCGGATTGAATGGTTTTCATTGACTTAGATTCCATGTTAGTAAATAACAACTGAAACAATACAGAAAAAAAGTATTGTAAAAATCTCCATCAAAAATAAGTTATTGTTTGTAGAATTAACACTTAAAATAAATACAGATTTTACTATTTTAGAGTAAGGAATATAAATTAGTAATTGATGTTGAGGTTATGCTACAAAGCCTATACTGAAAAAAAATGTTTATAAATTCACATACCTTGTTCGCAAATAACGTCATTTAATAGAGTCTTGATGAAGACTATTTGAACAACCACGAATTTTTCAGTAAAACTGCAGATAAATAAACACGAGGCAACCAAGGAAAGTACTTGTCAATTGTGATTGGTGGAACTATTTACCGCGTCCAATTTTTCAAGTTAGTTGACATATTTTCCGGGTACTTTGTTTACTTAGACGCTCTGTACGTTACCTTCGATTATGAATTTGAAAAATATGTGCGTCCTTACTTTCTTAGAATAACAACTTTAACTATCTTATGTGATAATGCTATTTTAAATTTATTTTAATTTTTAATGCTGGCGAATTACAGAGAAGAAATGTGTACTTTTTATAACAGTGAAATAAACATGAGAGCATTATTTTTAATTTAGAATTTAGAAATTTATGAAAATTTTTATTTTCCAATTTTTTTGCTTGTGTTGATGCATACGCGAAGTATGTACTTACCGCTTCCTAACCAATAAACATTTTTTTGTTTTTAATAATTTTTTTAGGGTAAATGGTATATTTATTTAAGGCTGAGATTTAGTAGAGTGAGAAGCACCTTAAGACAAGGAAAGAAATCAAATACATTAAAGTGGCTTCATTACTACATAAAATAATGAAACTTTTTTTACATAAGCTTGCCGCTATACAACAGATGGTACTGCTGTAAAACTGATAACAATGCATGTCGACAATACTTTTTATTTATCAATTAAACCGTGTATCTTTTGTTATCGTCTACATTTCAAAACGTGATTTTCTTTAGTTAACATTTTTTTAGGAAGCCGCATTCTTAGGTTATTATCCCGACACGTTTTTCTTTGCAATCGTAACGCTCTATGTTTCCTGTGATAATAATGTTTTAACCAAACTCACAAAAATTAGTAGTAGAAAATTGATTAGCATAAACCAAAATTATAAAAAATATTTTATCAGGCCTGTATTCAGCTTTGATTCGCAATTAAGTTAATTCTCGAAACGTAGCACAAATACATTTTGTTACGTTAGGTCAGTGTCAACACGAAAAAATAAAGATTGGCATATGCACACTACCTACTCAGGTAACAATTTGGAAATTCCGTAGAAATCGAACGTTAAACATTTGAGACTGAATTTTGGATAAACAAGTTGTTAATTTAGAAGATAAAATTATAGCATCTATACAATATCAAAATAAAACTTGTAATAAAACATTTAAAAAAATATAAATTTTCAGCTTTGTTGACGCAGTTAATAAAAAGAAATCAAAAATAATGTGTGATTAAGATGTTTAATTAACTGTTTTAAGAACTACACAATTCTTCTCAGTAATTTGCTGACACTAAAAATAAAAATGAATAGAAAATAATGTTATCACATAAGACAAGAGACTAAATTGTTACAGATGTTGAAATGAGCTCATGTTGTGTAGATTAGTCAAACTACTTGGATAAATAAATAACACTGCAAAAATTAAGCTAAATATGCAAGACAAGTATTTTTAGAGTACAATTATTAAATTATTTACACACTTTACAAGCGTATTGTAAAAATTCAGCTAAAAAATGTATGCATAATAGGTGATTATTCATGTATCGAAACAAACCTAAGAAGAAAATTGATAACATAAAACGAAATTATGTTATGCGCTATAAACGATGTTTTTTCTATGTACTAGCATACGTCCGGCCCGTTGTTTAAAAGTGATAACATTACTCCACTGATAAGATTTCATACAAATAACATAAACATTTCAATAAGCGGCGTTGAAGAAAATAACTAATCTCATATTTATGTATTTGTACTGAATAATAAAAAGACGAATGTTAGGTAGATTTCTTTCCAGTAACGATATCGGTTTTATGCGTTCTGAGAAGACAGTATCATATTTGTGTACTTATCACTTGCGCGGATATCAACAGTCGTAGGCGGAGTTACAGTTCGATCACATATCACAATAGATTTTTCAATTTTTTTCGTTTTATTTTGAATTTCCTGACGTTATTTACGAAAATAGAATTTGTACAATTTATTTTTCTAAGCGTTGTGAATTTGTCTATAGCAGGGTTCTTTTTGTAGTTGAAGATGATTTTTTTAGAATTTGGCACTATTTTGAATATCCTTCGATGTAATTTAGCGATTTACAAGAAGAAATCCGTATAAATTTTCATTTTTTAGTTATATTATAAAAAAATATAATTTATCTCACTCTGTCGTTTCATAATAATAGTATAACACAATAACGCTGTCGTTTACAAGGCCAAGTATCTATTACATAAAGAAAACAGAAAAAAGGCGGAGTGGATGAAAGAAGTATGGAGAAAGAAGAAACAGTTAAGAGGAAAGGAGAAAAAAGGAAATGTAATAGATGTAAATAGAATGTGATGTAATGTAAATATAGTTAATTTGTAACACTTAAGGAAAACAATTAAAGTTAAACATATATAATTGTGAAGAAAATAACTATTTGTTTAAAAAATTTCTCACCAGGTAAAACTTGTACACCATTTTTTAAGCTTATTTATTAACCCATTGAGTTCGGATTTTTTACAGTGAATTTTGTATATTGAAACGTCCGAGAAATTACTTGCAAATGCAAGAGCCTTCTAGAACTGTTATCTAGTTTCTAGAAAATATAACGAAAAGTGAGGAACGATCGAGAAGAATTCGCTGATGTCTATAAAAGCCGAAGATGGAAATCGTAGGTCAGTTATTGCTGGAATGCGAATGTGTTAAGAAGATTATAAAGTGAAGATAAATAAGTGATTAGCACGTGCGGACGTTTTAAATAAATAACAGTGTACACCGAATCGAGTGAACGTGACTTATAGTGTAAACAAATCCGAGGACGTTATCTTATCTTATCTTAAGTGTTATACAACGGTTATACATAAATTAGTGTAAGTGTTTTTATTATTAGATTTAATTAGTTCGGTTCATTTAAAAGTATACATATTTCTATAATAAGTAAACGTAGTTTTAATCGTTTAAATAAATTAGTTTTTAAGTAATAAATTCGTTACAAATTGGTGTCAGGTGTGGGGTAGCTGTCCTTTTTGGTCACGTCGTTTAGCTGCCTGTAGTCTACGCAAAACCTCGTTGATCCATCCTTCTTCTTCACGAGTACCACTGGGGATGCCCATGGACTACTTGAAGGTTCAATCACGCCTTCTCTCTCCATATCCGTAATTATTTGTTCGGCTTCTTCTCTTTTCGCCAAAGGAAGTCTGCGTGGATGTTGTCGTATCGGCCGAGCGTCTCCGGTATTAATTTTATGTTTCACCACGTTAGTTCTTCCTTTGGAGCCACTCTCCAGCGCGAACACATCTTGGTACTCTTGGATCAACACTTTAACTTTAGCCAGCTGGTCTTGGCTGAGGTTTTCGCATTTGGTGGTAAGAATGTCCAATAGATGTTGTGGACACTTCTTCGGCGACGTATCTTCGTTCGACTTCACGCATCTCACAATTTGTGATACTGGCGTGCATTGGCCTACCACGGTCTTCTTTTTCAGCGTTACAGGATCTGAGTTGATGTTTAAGATCCTTACTGGCATCGTCTTCTTTACTCGTACTAAAGTTCTGCCAACGAGTAGTCCCTTTTCAACTAAGCCGCCCTCCATTGGTTCAATCGCGCGTATGTAGCCTTCCCGGAGACTTCCATCCAGGCGTGCCATCACCACACTTTCAGTCCTTGCAGGCAGAGTCACGTCTTCACTCAATAAGACTCGCACGGCTGCCTTCTCTGACGAATGAAAAGGAATTTCTTCATTGTCGATCTTCAGGACATCGTTCTTCATATCCAAATGGAACCCATACTTCTTTATCACGTCCATTCCCAGGATAACTTCTTCCGTGATGTCGGCTACCAGTACTTGATGGTCGAGTACTCCATTTTCCAAACCAATGGTTACTTTGACTTGTCCGTGAGTAGGTATTTCGTCGCCCGTCGCTGTTCGAAGTCGTACTGTTACTGGTGATGTCTTCTCGTTTTCCAATAAGATGTCAGGACGAATGATGGTCTTCGTCGCTCCCGTGTCAACCAGTAACTGGACGCTTCTCCCATTGATCTTGCCATCGAGATAAATGCTATGCAATTGCTCTCTAGGCGATGCCATTTGGATTGTAACCTCCGGAGTTTGACTAGATGAGATTACTTTTTGTTTCTTTCGCTCGCCTCGTTCCAAATCTTCGAGGGCTCTTCTAGTCCTCTTCTTAGATTTGGTACGATGCCGTCGTACATGGCCTATTTCATCGCAGTTCAAAGCTGTCACTCCTCTTTCCCGAAGTATTCGTCGCGCTATCTCCTCGATGCTTTCCAGTGTCTGCGCGGGTACTTCTGTAGCACAGCAGAGTCTATGACCACCTCGTTGCGATGCTTGTTTTGCTGCTTCAAACTCCAAAGCATGCACCAAAGCGTCATCCAATGTCTTCGGTCGAGCTAACCGGAGAGTCTGCTGTGTTTCGCTGTCTCGGAGGCCATCTACGAAAGTTTGAATAGCTAACTGCTCCAGGAAGGTATCCGGTGCTGTAGGATACGCAAGCCGTGTTAGTCTGGCGATGTCAGCCTCAAACTCTTGAAGACTTTCGGCAGCTTTTTGAACCCGACTTTTAATTTGAGCTTGGTATACTTGTTGAAGATGAGCATCCCCATATCTCATTTCTAATCGTGATATTAAGAGTTCGTAATTTTCTTGCAGATGGTCCGGAACAGTTTGTAAAATTCCCAGCGCTTCTCCACGTAAGGACACTATTAAAGACGTCGCTTTCTGCTTGTTGCTCCAACCATTAGCAGTAGCTGCGGCTTCAAACTGCTTGTAGTAGATTGACCATGGAACTTTACCATCAAAATTCGGAGGTACAACTTTGAACTTGTGAGTGCTTTCATCCCGGCGGTCAATTATTAAATCTTCACTCGTGACACTTCCTTCGCCATGGTAATTCATTTGCGCCATTCTTTCTTCAAGCAGTTGTATTCTTTCTCTCAATTTTTCTCTAGCTTGTCTTCTATGGTTCTTGATTTTTCATTTAATTTCTGTTCTAATTTGTCTTGTACTTCTTCTATTTTGTCATTCACAGATTCGCAAATTTCTTCTTTTAAGTCTAACATATCTGCTTGGGTTTCTTCTTGAACAACTTTAATTTGATTTTCTATGCTCGTTCGTATTTCTTCTTTTAAACTTCTAGAATTTTCCAACAACTTTTCTTCTATTTTTCTAGAATTTTCTTCCATTTTCTGAGAATGTTCGGAGAGTTTTTCTTCCATTTTTCTTGAATTTTCTTCAATTTTCTGTGAATTTTCGCCCATTTTTCTATTATTTTCTTCCATATTTTTATTCATCGATTCGAGAATTTCAAATAGTTTTGCATCCATTTTAACTGCTTGCAAACGCGTCACCGGCATAAATTTAAATATAACACGAATATAAAGTTTTTAAATACACTACTTTATAAACAAACACGCGTATCGTATCTCGAGCGATAATAAAATACTTAATGGTATTTACACTAATAAAAATCGCGAACAGCTTTATCTATTTACACGATTTCCACGGGTTTAAAACCGAACACCTGATACCAATTTGTAACGAATTTATTACTTAAAAACTAATTTATTTAAACGATTAAAACTACGTTTACTTATTATAGAAATATGTATACTTTTAAATGAACCGAACTAATTAAATCTAATAATAAAAACACTTACACTAATTTATGTATAACCGTTGTATAACACTTAAGATAAGATAAGATAACGTCCTCGGATTTGTTTACACTATAAGTCACGTTCACTCGATTCGGTGTACACTGTTATTTATTTAAAACGTCCGCACGTGCTAATCACTTATTTATCTTCACTTTATAATCTTCTTAACACATTCGCATTCCAGCAATAACTGACCTACGATTTCCATCTTCGGCTTTTATAGACATCAGCGAATTCTTCTCGATCGTTCCTCACTTTTCGTTATATTTTCTAGAAACTAGATAACAGTTCTAGAAGGCTCTTGCATTTGCAAGTAATTTCTCGGACGTTTCACTGCCCCCTTCTTAGGACTGTTCTGTCCCAGAACAGGAGACTGGATGTGACACCGGTAAAAGGGATCGTGGCGATAGCGGCAGCTTCCTCCATTTTGGCAACTTCCTTGACCATAGAAGTAACAGTCAATGGACTTTTCCTGACCCAATACTCTCCTCGGTTGGTAACTACAGACCAACACTTGAACGCCTGTTCCTCGGAAGACGACCTCCAAGCTTGGTTGTGGCTCAGACCAATTGAATTGGAGGACAGTTCGAAACATGTTGGAGGTCGTCTTCCGAGGAACAGGCGTTCAAGTGTTGGTCTGTAGTTACCAACCGAGGAGAGTATTGGGTCAGGAAAAGTCCATTGACTGTTACTTCTATGGTCAAGGAAGTTGCCAAAATGGAGGAAGCTGCCGCTATCGCCACGATCCCTTTTACCGGTGTCACATCCAGTCTCCTGTTCTGGGACAGAACAGTCCTAAGAAGGGGGCAGTGAAACGTCCGAGAAATTACTTGCAAATGCAAGAGCCTTCTAGAACTGTTATCTAGTTTCTAGAAAATATAACGAAAAGTGAGGAACGATCGAGAAGAATTCGCTGATGTCTATAAAAGCCGAAGATGGAAATCGTAGGTCAGTTATTGCTGGAATGCGAATGTGTTAAGAAGATTATAAAGTGAAGATAAATAAGTGATTAGCACGTGCGGACGTTTTAAATAAATAACAGTGTACACCGAATCGAGTGAACGTGACTTATAGTGTAAACAAATCCGAGGACGTTATCTTATCTTATCTTAAGTGTTATACAACGGTTATACATAAATTAGTGTAAGTGTTTTTATTATTAGATTTAATTAGTTCGGTTCATTTAAAAGTATACATATTTCTATAATAAGTAAACGTAGTTTTAATCGTTTAAATAAATTAGTTTTTAAGTAATAAATTCGTTACAATATAAATACGAATGGAACGCCCAAGCGCGCTTTTTTTTTAATTAAATGTTTCAAAATATTAACCAAACATTTTTTAAAAAATCGGGCTTGGGCGATCCATTAAGACTAGACTAGATTCTAGAAATTTTTAAATTTGTTTGAAAAAGAAATATTAAAAAACAAATCTAAAAAATGGTTTACAAGTTCTACTAGTTTAGTTTTTAAATCACTGAAATTTCTCTAAGATATCTAATATGAATATCTTTGGTTCGTGTTGCAGAACACAACATGACATAACTGAACTCTAACGCAAATCATATGATCAGAGTAAAAATTGTTTTCACAAATGTACCTATTCCAAACTTTTTTTCTAAGTAGTTTATCTCTAAAAATGACTATAAATCTAACTATGTAAAGTGTGAACATACTCTAAATAGAATTTATTTTGTTTCCCAAGTAAAACTTAAAATTATCAGTGGGGCTCATTGAAATCTAAAATGTTTTTTTTTATTTTTGTTAATTGAAGTTTAAAGTAACATCAATAAAGCTACAAGTGGACGTCTGGCAAAAAATTCAAAATTCTATATAATAAATATAAAATACAAAATAAAATTAATTGAAAAAATAATCACAGAGAAAAACCTACTAGAAGAAAACACCTAAAAAAATGTGGTTCATTCACGATCCACTAAACTAACATTAAAAGACTTTTGTTTTATGACAACGTGTAAAAATGTTTTTTATTTAAAATAACATATTCAGTTAATTTGCAAAAATATTGACTTATTCTGTAAAAAAAATATTTCTTGAGACCACTAAACTTTTATCCAAAATATTCTTTGTTAGGTATATATTAGCAAGTTATTTTCGTTACTTCCGGATTTATTCATAACATAGTATGACTTTTTAGAATCTCAGTTTTTCAATGAGGGAGGTGCATCATTCAGCAACGTTTCGTGTCACTTATTTTACTGTATTATTTTTAACAAGTAATTATAGTATGTTATTTATAAAATATATCTCTAGACACACTACGTTTTTGTTTTTCTAGGCGTGAACGTCACGAAAAGTCGCCTTCAAAAAGCAAATTGTTTTAGGTTATAGGCGTGAACACTAGAGACACGTAGCCATAAAAATAGTTTAGAGTGGTTTTTATTGCCTCTCCTAAGGAAGACAAGATCTAATACTAATTACAACCTAACAAACATGATGATAAACTACTTTACCGTTATAGACGTAGTTTGAGTACAGTAATCCAAAAATACTTAAAATTTAAATAAAAAAATTAACTACATACTTTTAATTGTAGCAGCTTTACAAAATTTTGCATAGTTATAATTTAGAGATTTTTGAATAGTTATACATTATTATTGTTGATTGTTTTATCAACACCTTAATAAAACTGGAATTATATATTTTTAAATTGGGATAGAGACTTAAGTAACTAAAAAAAGGCACATGTATAGAAGGAAACACCTGAATAACGACAGACAAAAACTTAAACAGTGAATTTACTGACAATATCTAATCGCATTAAAAAATATCGACTTGTTCATTTATGTTTGCACAAGTTTCGTACAATCATTTCTTGCACTTGTCGCATCTGAACCACTCATCTCTTTTTCTAATTTTTGAGTATGTAGGACAACAATGATCGTAATTTACGTAACAAGCGTCGACAGTAAAGCATAGCATAACTAATTTTATGCTATCAAATTTTTGACGAGAGTAATTATTTTTTGTTGCCTTTTGCAAAATCTTTTGTTTTCTAAAAACAAAAAATTAAAATCACCAGAAATATAATGTTGGTCGTACAATTATTAAACAATTTGTCAAATTTGATATTAACTTTAAAGTCGTTTTTTTCAATGTTAACTGCATTTCAAAGTTTAAATGACTTTGCCACTTGTCGCATATTAGTTTTAATATAATAATTGATTTTTAACATTTAGTTTCATGTGGATTTTACTCTCATTTGCAACACTAGAGCTTTTTTCCTCATTACGTAACTACACTAACGAACGTGTATTGACGTTTGACATGTTGGTAGCACATTTAACGTCATTCGATAAACTGTTCTTATCATTTGTAATAACTTTAACTTTTATTTGCTTTTCCTTTAAAATTTTTTGAACCAATTTTATTTTTATGATTGTTTTCTTTTTCGTTTTGTTTTTCAAATTATTATTTAATTTGATTTTATAGAGTGTGCAGGTTATGACTGCTGCTGTTTTACATATGCGTGTCCTAGTAGTTAGTAGTTCTATTTCTAGTACTCTTCGTTAGATAAAGTCGAATTGCCAAATTGCTTTTAAAGAAAAATACAGTGAGTTTGATTCGTCTTTTTCCAAAGTTGTTTGAATAACTTGCATCCTAGAAATAGAAGAAAGTAAAGTTTTGGCATACTTCAGTAATTCAGTGGTAGATTCAGTTACATCGTCCTTTTCTGTAACTTTTAGAATACTAATAGGTTCAACTACGCAAAACATATCATTTGTAAAAACATGTCAAAGTAGCCAATGCGTTCTCATTTTCTCAAATTCCTAATCGAAGTTTGTTGTGCAGCATCTAGCAAATAAAAAAAACCGAACTTCAATTAGACTAATATTTTGTGTGTATGTTAATTTGCACTTAGCCTCTTGACTGACAAACAACAACAAATGTTTCTAAAGTTGCTATATTTAGAAACTGAGGTTTCATGCTAACACGAAGGTTCAAGAACATTGCAGCGTTTATACATATTAGTGCAGTAAACAATGTTTCTTCTTCAGCTGAAATCAGTATATTAATTTGTTTTTATCCTTTGAACTGTCGTGACTCCCATCTCATCAACGTTATAAACTTTTGATAGTAAAAACTTCTTTTAACCTTATCTTTTTAAAGATCAAAATAGTAAGTGTTTACATCTGTTCTATTAAAATTGTTCGCATCGTAATCAGTGCTGTTCTTAGGTGCACAATCGTGCCAAAAAAGGCAGAATGTATAGCTATTTTGCACAGTGGCAAAGTGCACAATGATTGTTTATTGACTTTACTAGTGCATAAATGCTTATTTTTATACTAAGATAAGAACGTCTTCCGGGTTTGGACCGTTTCAATGTTGTAACCGAAGTTGCCAACGTTTCTCCCACGTCGACTTACCCCTTCAGATTCTAAACCACCTCGTCTATACGGACTTCCCAAAATTCAAAAACAATGTATTCCCTTTCGACCTATCGTTAGTACTATCCAATCTCCCACCTACAAGCTAGCCAAGTTCTTATCCAACATTCTTTGCGAGTTTACAGGTAAAACCTCTTCTCATATCCTCAACTCTCAGCATTTTATTCAACGTCTGCAAACTATAAAACTTGAACCCCAAGATCTTCTTGTGAGTTTTGATGTCATTTCACTTTTTACTAAAGTTCCTATTAAGGATTCGCTTATTATCATCGAACAGATTCTGTCTCAACATGGCAAGGACTTGAGTTTGGTTCCTCTTATTGATAAGTGTCGATTCTCTACCTACTTCCAATTTGATAACAAGTTTTACGAACAGGTTTCTGGTGCTGCTATGGGTTCTCCTCTATCACCTGTTGTAGCTAACATTTTTATGGAATCTTTTGAAACGGTTGCTTTGGAATCATCAATATTAAAACCCAAAGTTTGGTTTAGGTATGTTGATGACACGTTTATTGTTTGGCCTCATGGTCATCTCGAATCGTCTAAGTTTCTTAATCATCTTAACAATCAACAATTGGATATCAAATTCACTATGGAAATTGAAAGTAATGGTTCTCTCCCATTTCTTGACGTTCTTGTGACTCGTAAGCCCGACGGACTTCTGGGCCATTCTGTTTATCGCAAACCCACCCATACTGATAGATACTTTCATGCTTCGTCTCATCATCATCCTGCACAGAAACGTTCTGTTATTGAATCTTTGGTTCATCGTGCTTTCTCTATTTGTCAACCTGAGAATCTAGACTCGGAACTCTGTCATCTTACTAGAACTTTAGTGAACAATGGTTATATGAAGCGAGATATTCATAGAGTTATTAATAGTCCTCTACATCCACGTACTCGATTACCTAAGGACATTTCTACTCCCGAATCCAATCCGAAATTGCCTTTTTTACCTTACATTTACAAGGTTACAGATTAAATAAGGAAACTTCTTCATAAGAATGGTATCAAACCTATTTTCAACTCGACAGGCAAAATCTGTCAGATTCTTCCTTCTCCCAAGAACAAATTTCCTACACTTTCATCTCAAGGTGTATACCAAATTCCTTGTTCATGTGGTTTAGTCTACATTGGTGAGACCGGTCGTTCCGTCATTACTCGCATTTCAGAACATGATCGTTGCATAAGGAAAATGCATATTACTAAGTCTGCGGTTGCTGAACATCATTTCACTACAGGTCACAAGATAGATTTTGATAACGTTTCGGTGATTGCCAAATCTCCATTCTTTTTTAACAGGAAATTTCGAGAGAGCATAGAAATCATCAAACACCCCAATAACTTCAATCGTGATCACGGTTTCGAGCTATCCCCTCTTTGGTTCCCGGTCATTAGTTCTTTATCGAAAACACGCCCTCGTTCCACCGTAACCCAATCAGAGTCGAGCTTAACCAGCCGTGACGATACTTCTTCTTTATATACGGAGACTATTTCTTTTTAAGTCACTTCTATGGAGTTTAGAATCTGGCTTGGTTCATAAGTTGATTACCTAACTCTGTAGTGGTTCTTTGTTAGATTTTCGTTTGCTTTTTCAAGTTTATCGTTTTCTTTCTTACCTTTTCTGAGTTTAGAATCTGGCTTGGTTCACAAGTTGATTACCTAACTTTTAAGAAGTGTTTAGTTAGATTTCGGTTGCTTGTTTGAATTCTTCGATTTCTCTCACGCCCTGATGAAGCCCCTTACGAAAGTGGGCGAAACGTTGGCAACTTTGGTTACAACATTGACACGGTCCAAACCCGGAAGACGTTCTTATCTTAGTATAGACTCCGGCCGTGGAAGCCTTCGCTATTACATGCTTATTTTTAATTTTCTGCTATTTTTAAACTGAAATGTGCACAGTTGGCGCTAAAATATGAATACTAGCAGCTGTCAGCTATCATCGTTATTATCATATTGGGATTATGTTTTAGATTGTTTTTTTTTGGCAACCTCATTCTACCATATTTTTAACGTAGTTGTCCAATTGTTGCTCTAACTCTGCCATTCCTTGGAATATTTTTTTTTGTTTTAAAAATTTACATTTTTATTTTTAATTCGAATTTTTTGTACAGTTGCGTTTTATTTTTAAACTTAGTATTTGTAATTGTCATATTGAAAGCAGGAAAACTTTCTTTTCAAATAGATGTGTTTAATTTTTTTAACTATATACATATTTCAGTTACATAGTTTTAGTCTAGTTTCACACAATTATTAATAAATAGAATTATAAATCAAATTAGTATTTGCCCATAAAGTATAAAAGAATTTGAGAAATGTTTAATCAATAGTAGGTACAAGGCAAATCGTAAATTGTTTGAATTTAGACATCATGACTTAGGCACTAATAACTAATATGATTGTTTAAATTATTTGGTTATTTTGTTGTTATATTATTTTGAAGAATTGATTCCATTTAAAATTTTTCCGTTTTTTGTGACAGAAATAGATATACGAATTCATCATATCGTCATTTTATCTTTTAGAACATCTAAACGTGACATTGTTAAGATCAGCTTACATAACAAATCTAAATTTGTTTTTGATTACACCGAAATCTTGCTACTACAACTTGTTTGCAAATCAGAAAAATGTATCTTATGATTATAAAGCGTAGCAAAACATGATATAACACGTACCCTTTTAATGTTTCTTCTTGTTCTTACATAAGTTCAATATAGAACTTTTGTCTTTGATTATGAATTATGCAAGAATACAGTGCACGCCCACAAAAAATGTTATTTCTCACGGAGTGCGAAAACATCCTTAAGAAAAAGACAATGTTATCATCCCGTTGTAAAAATGATAAAAAGTTTTAATCATGCTTGATACAATTAAAGAAAAAATAAATAGTTTTGGAAATGAATATAGTTGTTTATTTCAAGTGTTTGTTGAAATCATATGATGAATTTCCAAGAAGTACCGACCAACACTTGGCAATGTTATATCAAAAACAAAATGCAATAAAAAAAATTACAAATGTATATATTATATGTAGAGTACACAATATGTAATCATAATTTTTTGATTTTTACGAATTTAGTTATCCACATTTTTCTATTTTTTTTTCTTCAAAATAATTACATAAAAATGATGTTTTTCACGATGACGTCTGAAATAATTCTGATTGCGATTTAGAAAAAAAGAAAACGTTTAGATATATATACACATTGAATGTAAGACAGCAGCTACCACAGAAAATTGCATGCGTCGTTTTTTCTGAAACGCAAAATAAAATAATAACAACTGTGATAGCCGTGATAACTAAATGCGACATCTAAATAAATAAGAATGTTAAATTGCTATTTGTAGAAATTTGATTCCCAACACCCAGTTCTGTTTAGACCAGAGACTCGTTTTAAATTATGGTAGTTCATGAATTTGCCTTTTTGCATTTTTGCAACGTTTTAAATTTTATATCGTTTATTACTTGCAGCTTGAAATATGTATGCGCTTTACGTTTTTACTTCCTTTGCGGATAATAAAATTTCTATTGTAACGATTATTATATAGGTTTTTATTAAAAAATAACTACATATTATCGTTGATATATACATGCACTTAAATTAAGTTGTCATTTGCCGCATTTATCTTTAAGCAATTAGTAAACTTATACACAAGGCTTATACTGAATCAGTATATACTATAAACACAGTCGTATCTGATACCAAATTGAAAATTACTTTATAGTCACGTACCTACTTCATAAAATTTTGAGCACTGCTAAAATTATGTATACTGAAAATTATACCGTGTACGATATATTTTTGGGTATGTTTTTATTACGTATTAGAGATCATATAGGTAGAGTCTCTAATTACTTCGTATTACAAAACTGATTTGATTCAATTAAATTTATTTTTATTCAATTTTGCAATTATTCATCATTTATAACACTTTCTTATTAAATTATGGTTTGCTCAACGAGCGTGGAAATATTTTTTAAGCTTATGCACATTAAGTACCTTTAATTTTTAACAGTGTGTATCTTACTACTTGTTTACTTTAAATCGCATCAACCATTTAATAGATAACAATTCTCGACTATACGCGGTGATAAATTACCAATATTACAATGTAAACAATATTATTTTTAAATAATAATAAATACTAAGAATCTTCAAATTAATTTATATGCTTGTGCATAAGGGGCTTCGTCACGTCACAGGTATAAATCTAAAGCATTGTCTAAACTCGAAAGGAAATACTTTAAAATATTATTATAAGGTTTACATTTTTTTGTATCACTTTTTGACACATCTGCGGCCGGGCGAATTCACAGTCGCTGTACTTATGGCATCGCGCGTCGGCCGTAATATTGCCTTTGAAACTTTGAGAAAAGCCGCCGCCGCTGTGATTTCGTCTGTATTTAATTGTTTACAAAGATGTTTATATGATACATTCGCATTATATTACTACCTACCTTAATTCTGAATACAGTAATACAAATTAATAGTAGTTGAATAAAATCGATTACTGAAAATGAAAATTATAAAAAAAAAGAAAAAATATTAACAGTTGACAGCATGTGACTTTATTTTGCAATGCAATCAAAAAAGAGATCGATTAATTGAAATTTATATATATACAGGGTGTTAATAAAATAGAACGGTTCGCCTAGTAGGTGATAATTTTAAAATTTGATCAAATTAATGATCCCTTCTTTTAGGAGGTTGGATGAAAGTGTTAATAAAAAAACTTTACACACAGCAGGTGATAGTAGAGATGAAAACAAGAAAAAAATTCTAATACACTTAGGTCCAATAGTCATTGGTTTTCGAGATATGAAATTTTTAAATTTTTATTTACACCTCTTATGAATGCGATATCGCGTTATCTGCGATAAACGAACAATCGCAGAATACTGTCAATCAACATTTTGTAACAAGTGTAACGGTGAAATTACTTATTGCTATTTAAGTTAGTTTTATTTTTGCAATGGTTCAATTTACATGTGCGGAGTACGCCGATATGCAGTTATGTTATGGCGAAGCTCATCAAAATTCGCGAAAAGCTAGACGAATTTATCAGCAGAGGTATCCTTTGAGGCATATTCCATCTCATCCAACTTTTCAAGAAGTCGACCGTAGGTTAAGAGAAACAGGTTGTTTTAAGCCGCCAAAATCAGACAGTAGCAGACTTCGTAGAGTACGTACGCCAAACACCGAAGACATTATTTTGCAAGCTGTAGATAATGATCCTCATGTGAGTACCAGGCGAATAAGTAGAGCTGTCGGCGTCAATCATGTGTCTGTTTAACAGGCCCTTAAAGAACAATTACTTTATCCGTATCACTTACAAAAGGTTCATCATCTACGGAGAGAGACGGACTACCGTCCGCGTATCCAATTTTCCCAATGGCTGGTACATGAATGTAACATAAATCCAAATTTTCTTGGAAACATTCTGTTTACAGACGAAGCCTGTTTTACTAGTGATGGAGTTTTCAATTTTCACAATATGGACGAATGGTCAGATTAAAATCCGCACGCAATTCATGTTAGAAATCATCAATTTGGATTTTCGATAAATGTTTGGGTAGGCATGGTGGGTGATTGTTTAATTGGACCATTTCGTTTGCCGAATCGGCAGAATGGTCAATCCTACCTAAACTTTTTACGTGACAATTTGAACGATCTACTGGAGGATGCGCCATTAGATGTTATTATAAACACGTATTTTATGCATGATGGAGCTCCAACCCACTTTTTACGTATAGTAAGAAACTATTTAAATGAACGGTTCGAAAACAGATGGATTGTCGCATGACCACCAAGATCTCCTGATTTAACGCCCTTAGATATTTTTGTTTGGGGGTACTTAAAAGATCTTGATTACGCCATTGAAGTGAACACAGAAGATAACTTTGGCAACGAATTGTAGACGCCTGCCAACAACTAAGGACTCTAGGTGTTTACCATCAAGTGCGTGAGTCTCTTCGACGACGGCTGCAACTTTGTTTAGAGCAAGGACGACAGTTTAAACATCTTCTGCGATAACTTTAGAGTGCGCTAAATGCGTTGTTTGTTGTAGTTTTTTTTTTGTAAAAGCTCTATCTCGAAAACCAATGAGTTTTGGACCTAAGTGTATTAGAATTTTTTTCTTGTTTTCATCTCTACTATCATCTGCTAAAGTGTGTAAAGTTTTTATTTACACTCAGTTAGCAACTTACAGTTTTCCAAACCTCTTAAAGGTTGGTAAGTGAAAAAACGAGTATGTAATGAAACCTCACGGTCAGTAATGTACACTTTCCGAACCTGTAATTTGTGTGTGTTTTGTTTTAACTAATTTGATAAAATGACAATCATAGATTAAATACGTATATGTCAATTGTGAAGTGCCTACTATGTGTTAATATTTTACCGAAATAAACGATAATATTTTGGATGTAGGTTTTCATTCATTTATTATTGGTTTTATGTTATTTATTTTATTTAGTAACTGATTGTGAATAAAATTGTATACAAACCTTGGCAAAAGTGTTCCATTTGTCTCGAGAACTAGTTCACCTCGAGGCTATGCCTCTCGGTAAACTATAGTTCTCTCGACAGAAATGGAATACTTTCCGCCTCGGTATGTAATCTACTATTTATTAACACCCTTATATATATAATATATGTTCATATACAAAAGATTCGAAACATCTGCAAATTAAAACATAAAATTTAAATTTTATGTTTCTAGTTTGTTAAATATTTTTTGAGTTACAATTATATAAAACAGTAAAGAAAAACTAATTATATAGTCTTTTTTAAAGAATCTGCTGGCAGTTTTAACTTTTTTAAAGGCTAATCACTTTATGATTAATTATTTAAAATTTTAAATTAATGTTGATTAAAATTGTTATACAATAATTATTGTGACGATTACAAATTGAGATGAGAATGGGTATTTTATTTATAGTAGGCTACAGAATTATAACAAAAGGTTCAGTGTTTATGATTTTATTTTATTTTACTATTCTTGACTATTTTATGAATACAAATCAAACAATAAGGTCTGTACACATGCTTTCTAATAAGTAATATTTATAAAATATTGCTGAAATATTTGGACCTCTTTGTTTCTGATCTTATTAGTTTATATGACGGTTTGCTGTTTTAAATCAATAATTTCTAATTGTGAAAAAGCAAAATATGTGACGTCACACCAAGGGGAGAAGGTCACACAATGTGACCACCAGTGACAAGGACAGGAGGACTCCAAAAATTATGATATTCCTGTAACGTAATTTATGGATGGTCCCTAAAGAAACACAAAATTGGCGCTACATCTATTTGACTTCATTTAAGCATGCTTGACGTAATTGTATTCGTACAACAAAACTCACGAATTTAGATTACGTTAGTACTCAAGTATATTAACTTGTACTCATTCGCCTTGAGTAAATTAGTAATTTCTACTCATTCATTCTGAGTCAATTTGTAATCAAGTATATTGTACTTATACTTTGTTCAGTACATTTGTACTCAATTACTTTTTGTACTCAGTACTCGTGTACTCAATACTCAAATATATTAAATATAACTCAAGTACTGCTTGATTGTAACCAGATTTAAGCCATACCGTACAAATGAAGTTGGTAGTAAGATTGGTTAAAATTAATCAGAATAAAAATAAATCCGCGCATGTTCGCAGGGAGATGTGGGGGTACAGATAAAAACAGTCAATTTCGTTCTAGTGAATTGATTCTGGAAAACTAAAGAGTTTTTTTGTTTGTAATTAGTTAAATAAACAAACTTTATTGGTTAAGTAAAAGATTTTGTCGTAATTACTCAAATAATAGTTAAAGCAAGTAACGAAATTCTTTCTTATGGTACCACATGACGCTTAAATGCAAAAAGAGTCTAAATCCTTTACGACAGTGCCAGTTACAGGTAGAACAGGTGAAGGTCTAACAGAGGAATATCCCGTTAAAGCACATAAGAAGCCAGGGTTATGACGATGACTCCAATATAAAAGAAAAGCATGTTGGAGTTCAAAAAAAAAAAAATAGATCTTATTAGTCAGGTCTTTTTTGTACCGTTTGGGACGGTCGTCCATGTGGGAACCATTCATTAAATCTTGCTGCCCTATTCTAATACTTTCTAAGTAACATTCAAGAAATGTATAACTCGATGTATAACTTGTTTTCACTGAGATCTTACCGCTGGAGCATTTTAAAGAAATACTTACCCAGACTGACAGTAAAATTTCATAGTAACACTCGTTGAGAAAGTAGAATTGAAGCCATATTGCCCTTAAGATACTATGTGAAAGAAATTTGTGGTACTTATATTAAGCGTCCCAAGTTGAAAAAGTCGACGTTTTTGGCAAGAATTGCGCAATAAAAAAAGTTTTTTTGTAATGTTATTTATTTATTTATTTATACAAAATCCGCATAAAAACACATACATATATAAATTTTGTTATCAAAAAATATGGCAAATTCATCATACTAGTTGAGGCAACTTTTCATTCATTAAAAAATATCGATTATCTAAAAAAGCAATCCATATTTATGCCAAGTATTTATAACCAACTGTACTTCAACGAGTGCAAGAAGGTATAGTATCCGAATGGTATAAAATTTTATTAATTAGAGGATGATTCCCTAACTTTTTTTAAATAATCAAAATGTTTGCTAAAATTTGGAAAGGACATTTTTTAGTTAAGAAACCCTTATAGTTTGTAAAGCTTTTCTAATTCTTAATTAAAATTAATCTATGGGCTAGCTTTTTTTATTGTTTAATATTTTTTTAAAATTGCAGCATACTTCAAAAGAAAAAGATTGACTTTGCTCTAAGTTATAATCATTAATTTATAATGTTATAAAATGTATGCAGTGGCGGCTGGTAGTCAATGCTGCAAGAGAGTCATTCCAATATAAAAATTTTTAAAATCTTTACGCTGCATCAATTTCAACCCCAAATCGCGATTTGAATTTGAATTACAATTTGAACAATTTATGAATAGGACATCCTTTTGTAATGCAATATTTATGATATACTATGTGTGTAGGTGATTTAAATATACAGAAACTATATACAAAAACTACCAGCATAATTTGTAATTTAAAATTTTTATGTAGTGTAGTGAATAAATCATTTGAAACTCACTACAAGAGTAATCTTTCACCAAACTATCGATAGCCCACAAAAAATTTAAGGTTAATGTAACTAAAAAAAAATTTGTACAAGGAATAATAAAATATAGTTTGTTACATTTATATAAACAGTACGCACTGTATATAGATGTATGATAAAACACACTATATAGAAATTAGATTTATATGTCCTGGAATCTGCCTGTAATGAGAATGAATATACACCTGATGTACATACATCTGAAATGTATGTACATCGCCGATGTATGTACATTTCAAAATGGTCGGGAATCTGCCAATACCAAAAAAAGGCAGTTTCCAGGACGTCCTGGAAACTACCGTTTAACGTAGAAATCTTCCGGGACAGTCCTTGAACCCAACAAATGTCTTCAAATCTGCCGTTTCACATGCAAAATTGTCCTGGAATATGCCACTTGACATATATATATATATATATATATATATATATATGCATTTGTATCCTCTTCGGCTCCGCATATCTTTAGGACGTCCATCTATCCGGTTGAATAAATTGTGTTACAAAAGTTTTTTCCGTATTTAAAGGATCAGGTGTTACACCATTTTACAGGCAAAGGTAGAGGGGTAACGATATCACAAGTTTTTTTCATACAAAATACAAATCTGTATTTAGTACTACCCTAACTCCATATGGGATTACAACGCTTTCGCCTCCTTATATATAAAACTGTAAAATGCTACGGTTGAGTTCACCTCCAGCGACGCTGCCAAAGTTTAAAAATATTTTCAACGCATTTGTCAAAACAGCTTATCCACGCTCCGATAATACAGCATCATATTTTGTACTTGTGATTTAGTTTTAACAGTGGTACAACTTAATTTTCAGTTAATGTGTGCAGACAGTGTATTAACATTGTCTTTGAGTAATGTGCAGTTAAACCAGACTGCTGCAATAAATACTTGTTTGCAGTAAGTAAAAGTTTCTTTTATTACAAAATAGATGTATTGGCGTATTGCTGAGAACTCAAAATATTCTATAATTGCTTAGGTACGTCTTTTCAATTACTGTGGTGTACAAAATTCTTGACAACGTTTAAATGTTTATCGCCAAATTCATTTTTTATGATTATAAGCGGCATGTGGCTTAGACCGCGTCGTAGTTAAACACCCAGACTTAGGCTTGGTCTTAGTCTCTTTTTGAGAGCCAAAACAAGAATTAGAACTTGGCCTTTGCCGTATCGTCGTTCGTGAACCCAAACAAACTGACGTTTCGCAAGACATTGCAGCTTACATCTTCAGAGTGGGAAATGTCACTGAAAGAAAAAGTGTAACCAAGATTTGCTTAGTCTTAAACCGTCTTCTCGGTTCATATTACATGGATGTTTTTCTATTTCCACAGCTTCGCGGATTAGTCTGGAAAAGTAGAAAGGAGTTTTAGCCAACACTTTAGTTTTGTCAAAGTTCAGCGTGTGTCCTTGGTTTCACACGTGTTCCGCCACTGCTGATTTATTAACTCTGCGGTGTTTGCAGTCAGCCATGTTCTTTTACTTTACACTTATAACGACAACTTGTTTAAACAAGTAGAAGGAGCGGCTTTGCGTTCACCGCTCTCTCCAGTTATAGCCAATATTTACATGGAATATTTTGTAACTGAAATTATAAAAAATGTTGAGTTAAAACCAAAAACTTGGTTCAGATATGTTGATGATACGTTTGCTGTATGGCCTCATGGCAAAGATAAACTAAATCAGTTCTTTTAACATCTAAACTCTGCACATAACAGCATTAAATTTACTATGGAGCTAGAACATAACAGCAGTCTAACCTTTTTTCATGTACTGGTGATAAGGTAAAATAATCGAAAATTAAGGCATTCAGTTTATAGAAAAAAAACGCACACTAAGAGATACTTAAACGCAGAGACTCTGTTTTGCATACTTTAGCCAAAAGAGCTATACGTGTGTCAGATAATGGAAAATCTACAAAAAAATAAGGTAACACTGTTGCAGTTCCTACAACAAAACGAATACGGTTTGAAAGACATCCAAAACGCATGGAAAAGAGCAATAAATCTAAAAGTCAAACAGACTTATCACCTCCTACTAGCACCGCTTATTTACCTTACTGCATGGGTTTGACAGACAAAACAAACAGGGTGTTAAAAAAACAATATTAAAACTGTCTTTACGACTAAGGATACCCTGAACACCTGGTTTACATTTGTTAAAACAAACGAGGGGCTCTAAAACATGCCGCAGTTTACAAAATTCGTTGTTCCTGTAAATCAAGTAATATAGGACAGACGGGACACTCTATTGAAGTTAGAGTACAAGAACATATAACTGACTTCAAACACCGCAGAGTTACTAAATCAGCAGTAGCAGAACACATGAGGAACCAAGGACACACGCTATACTTTGACGATACTAAAGTGTTGGGTAGAACTCCTTTCTAGTTTCCCAGACTAATTCGCGAAGCTGTGAAAATAGAAAAACATCCATGTAATATGAATCGAGAAGACGGTTTAAGACTCAACAAATCTTGGCTACCAGTATTATATCCTCTAAAACAAAGATCAACCTTCTTGGAAAGGACACAAACACTTACTCCAAGTAATAACGATGTCAGTCAAGCGGTAACGGAAAGATTGGTATAAATATCGTCATTTACACTTTTTCTTTCAGTGACATTTACCACTCTGAAGATGCAAGCTGCAATGTCTTGCGAAACGTCAGTTTGTTTGGGTTCACGAACGACAATACTGCAAAGGCCAAGTTCTACTTCTTGTTTTGGCTGTCAAGAAAAGACTAGGACCAAGCCTAAGTTTGGGTGTTTAACTACGACGCGGTCTAAGCAGAAAGTCGCTTATAATCATAAACATAACAACCGCGAAAGCTTAAGATTTTATATCGTACTATGTTTGTTTAAGTACAAAAATACTTCTAAAATTGGCGATTAAATGTAATCAACGAAAGCAAAATGCTCAAAAATTTGAAAAGCTGAGGTTGCGTACTTAATAATTAATAATAATGTGTTTGACGATTTGTTTTCTTTTTTTATTTTCTCTAGGCTCTACCGGCTATGAATCGATAGATCCGTTTCACTGCAGCCACAACTCCGATGAAGATCCGACCTTTCATCCAGAAAAGCTGCGCTTAAAATCAACTTTAGTGAATAATCTGCTGTTCAAAAATTTTTCTTTAAAAGCAAACAATATTGCAGATAAAATAGCCCTTTCTAAGTGGATAGACCAACCAATTAAGCATTATTACTAAAGACTTTGGACAAAGTGCATTTTTGTAAAATTACTACTCCAAACTAAAAACACAATCCTCATACCTAAAAAGAGAATTAAGGTAGTTCTCTCACGTGGCTCATTTAGTTATAGCTTTGTTCTCACGATTTGTAAAAATTTCCAATATTTTTTCTCTTATTGTAGCTAATGTTAAAATAATTCTAGCATTTTATTTTAGTCGTCCACTACAAGCTTCATAAGTAGATGCCTTTTTAGACTTATAACTCCTTGTTCCGCCAAATGTACAAGAATTTATAGACTTGTTACTTGAATTAAGAAGTGAAATGATGCCGCAAAAAACAAATATTTGTTTATTTGCAACTCTGATGCCGCTAGTAAAAATCAAAGTGCCCAATTTGCCAAATACATGGACCACACAGTAAAAACTCACTATGAATTTTACGAAATAAGTCAAAAGCGTACTAAACAGTTAAGGTTACAACATTGTTAACGTTATTTGACAAAGGGGGCCAAATTGAATACAAAAACAAGGCATTAACTTCATTAATATTAATTCTGATGAAGAGGGCATTTTACCGAACTCACCACTGTACCCGTACAAAAAAACAAACCTTCGACTACAAACGACTGTGCAGGAGAAAAAAAGTTGCAGTTTATCAAGTTCTAAAAATGTTGCAATAATAGAAAAGAAGCCGAATAGTTAGGACAGAAAAACAGAAAAAATTGGTACCGTCACACTTTAAACAGCATATTAAAAAGAACTAAGCTCTAAAAATGCTTCGGTGTGTGAGCTTATAAACCAACAGAAAGTGAAGACTTGTTTATAATATGTCCACAACAGCAGAATAGAGAAGATTCACTGTTACGGAAATAAAAAAGTAAGTATATTTTCTGGTAACCTATAAGACGCGTATGTATGCTATACATAAAAAACACCCACCAAATATTTATAACTGGAAATATAAGTAAATAAATTATTGCTATTTTTGAATTTTTCCGAGCACACAACGAAGCCTGCCGAAGTGAGTGTGACGTCACCACATCCTTCGAACAATATTATAGTATTATGATAGCCTGGTTTTATATTAATTTTCTTGCTTTTCTTGTTATTTTATGTGGTTTTATTGAGTTTTTAGTATAGATTTTCAGCTTGTAGTTGTTTGAGTACGTAGTGTAGTTGATAAATTAAGTTTTTTTTTCTGTAAAACGTAGTAGTAGCAAAATAGTTTCTATTGAACAACCTTAGTTTTTGCTTTAGTTGTACTAATAGTATAGCTAGAATTTTAATAGCTTTCACAATAAATACCTATAGTTCTAGTTTTCATAAGTAATTGAATTTAATCATTAATTAAATAGTTTACGTAGGATATAATACTTTTCCGTTTAGCAGTAGTGGTTATTGAATTTCTAACATTTTTAGTAATAATACTAACTGTATTAATTAGTGTGTTTATAAGTAGATGTTACTAACAATATCACATTTTGTGTAAAAATTGATTTTTTTGTTCAATAAAGGTGTTGTTGTTTCTTGTTCATATTTATGCAAATAGAGCGTTATACTTAAAACATAAAATTTATTTATTAGCAACTTTTAGAAAGAGAGACAAACGTCTTATTTAGATTTTTTGTGGTGCTGATATACAAGACAGTAGTTGTAGCTTTTCGAAGAAGAAGGTTTCATAAGTTTCATGCTAATAAATTTATTAGTAATAAATTTAAAGTGGCTAACATTGAAAAAAATTTCAATTGCTTGTATATTGGACAGAGAAAAATCAATTTTTGCACAAAATGTGATATTGTTAGTAGCAACTACTTATAAACACACTAATTAATACAGTTAGTATTATTACTAAAAATGTTAGAAATTCAATAACTACCACTACTGCTAAACGAAAAAGTATTATATCCTACGTAAACTATTTAACTAATGATTAAATTCAATTACTTATTAAAACTAGAACTATAGGTATTTATTGTAAAAGCTATTAAAATTCTAACTATACTATTAGTACAACTAAAGCAAACTAAGGTTGCTCAATACAAACTATTTTGCTACTACTACGTTTTACAGAAAAAAAACTTAATTTATCAACAACACTACGTACTCAAACAACTACAAGCTGAAAATCTATACTAAAAACTCAATAAAACCACATAAAATAACAAGAAAAACAAGAAAATTAATATAAAACCAGGCTATCATAATACTATAATATTGTTTGAAGGATGTGGTGACGTCACACTCACTTCGGCAGGCTTCGTTGTGTGCTCGGAAAAATTCAAAAATCGTCAACTTTAATAATGTTTTTCTTCGTTAATTAATTACGGATCTACTTTTAATTACTATTATTGTAAACGTCAGTTATGATATAATGGATATACACTATTTTCTAAAAATCGAATTTTAGTCCATTATATTGACACTCAATTTTTATCTGCTTTTTAGTTCTTCTTTAACGCTTCATACAAAAAAAAATGCTTTCGTAAAATTAAATGATTTATCCTCTTGTAGTTTGATCTGTAGATATACTGTATATATGTATAATGACTTGTTTTATATTACTGCATATATATATTATACTTACCTTACTAATCTGTAATATAAGCAAATTAAACAAAAATTGACTGGGAAAAAATACGAAGTATGTAGGTACGACTAAATTCAGAAAATTAATTATATCCATAAACGTCATGTACATACATCTTTGTATCGTCTTTGCCTCTAGCGGTGCTGCCAATACGATGAGGCAAATACGTACTAGTAGCATACGGAGGTGGTTTGAAACTAAATACATCATGAATATAAAACAGCAGCGCCTCTAGTGAATAAGTAGTAGAACTGTATTGTATTTTTGTATGGATATTTAGATCGTTTTCACCTCCGGCAAAAAAATCGTCAAACGATAGAGAGTGTGTCAAGAAAGATAATACAGATGAAAAATAAGAAAAACGCTTTCGGCTCCGAAAACGGAGGCAAACACGTAAAAACGGAGGCGAAATCGATCTATTCATATAGCATTCGGAGGTGTATGAGTACTAAATGCATATATATATATATATATATATATATATAGTAATTCCTGTTTCTATTATTTAGGTTTCCATTATTTTTTATGTAATTCCAAGCTTATAAGAAAAATCAATATTCGGTTTAAAGCAAAACAATTCCGTAACACTACTTGTAGATGACTGTAACAAAGCAAGATGTGGGTTTAGGTAACATCTTTTGTTCTAGTTTGCGCTCTATTATTTATAATCGTATTTGCTATATAATTAAACAATTATTATAATTATAAATTTGTCCATTTGCTAAATATAATTTGTATTAATAATTCATTAAAACACTAAATAGATACCATTATTTATACTGTAAGTAGCGACCTAACATTTTTAGTACCTAAAGCTACATACTATAGTACACTAAACTTAGAAACGAAATCGTAAGCATTCTGCTCTCAACGTAGTTATAAGCAAAATATTCAAGATTCTAAACTGATATCTTTATTATGCATATAAAGATTTCACACTTTCGAGTACAAGGTCAACAGTTTCTTTTCTGGAAAGATTTTCAATTAGCAACTATTGGGATTGTGTTCTTAACGGTTTCTAAAAGTAATCTAATAATCAATAGTTCTATTAAAAACTTGTTATACCGTTTACATTATTTATTTTTTATTACTGCAAATAACAATTTTCTGGTACGATGTTATAAAAGAAATGGATATATTTTTCAATTACACAGGTGTTTGAAAGTACGCTTTTATATTATTCTGAGAAATAACGTAGGCTGTAAATAATGGATCGTATGCCGCCTAAAATAAAACGATAAGTATTATGCAGTTATTAAGTTTAAATTAATAATTCTTTATAGTTTTAGTTAATAATAAATAAATAAAAATACGTAGTTTTACACATCAGGTTATTGCTTTTTTTATTTTTTAGTTAGATAACTTGAAGTACCTAGCCCTTTTAACCCTTTATATTACACTATTCCACTATAATCGTTAAAACTAAGGGGCTGTTTATGTGAGTGTGTGCGTAATCACATTAGCCTTGACAGTTGCAGAACTGTATTTTTCTTGTCTCTCACGTCTTATCTTTACAATCGTTTTCACTTAATCTTGTTTGTAGGAATACATATTTTTTTATAAGATGTTTTATAAACGTTTAGCTTTATTTTTAGATTTAATCTAACACGTTTAATTTTTTTCCCACGATTTGATCAATGTATGACATCTAAGCTTTTTTTATTTATTTACATATCAGTATCGTATAAGTTATAAACAACTATTTTTATATTAAAATCACCTAATGATCTGATATACACCATTCAACTACGTATTAATACCATTGTTTAACCCAAGGAGACTCATAGATTGTAGCAAAATAATATCACAAGTAAAACAAATAATGCTTTATTTCTAAATTGTATATTTCAATTATAGATAGTATCTACTAATGACATAAAAAAATATTTTTGTTTTAAGAATTAAATAATATGTTTTTTAATGACGAGGCAACATTAAAAATGTACCACTAGATGTACTAGAACAAAAACTTTTTATTACGTAGTCATATCCCTAGTAGCACAAAATATACGTAATATATTAGTAAATAACATCTGGTAAATATTTAAATGTCACACTTTTTTATATTGGCCATTTATTGTAATGCTATATCAATAATTTATATAAAATAAATATATTCTAAATATATGTTTTCGATATATCGTAGACATTAGATGTAGATGTCGTCTCAATATTTGTTTCCAATATATGGGAAATATATCTTTTTAATCTGTTCTAGATGTATCTCACTATTATTTCTGAGATATTTGTAAAATATATACCTACTACATATGTGTATGTTTGTAAATGATATTTAATCTGGTTCTTTTTTGCTACGCATTGTACAGTTTTTATTAAACCGTATTGAAACACTGCAGATATTCTGTAGAAACACGTTTATTTATAAAAATTACACTAGCAAAACAAAATTACAAATGAATAAAATATAAATATAAAATCTGTATACATTTTAAACATCTTTAAAAAATAAATACACAAAAAAAATTGTATCTTAAAATTACTTATTAATATCATCACACATTACATAGGTAGTACATAAATGTTCTAAATCTTGTCAAATATAACGCAACATTAGGATGTCGTCTTGTGATGGCATCTGAAAAAAAAAACACACAATTAAGATTTACTCTACGAAGTTGTATTAAAAAATCTACAATTTATAATAATAATTATAAAATGCATTAAAATTATGTTAATTGTTATAAAATATACCGACAAATGGTTTTAGTTTGATTTTTTCAATAAAGAAACTCTATCAAGACATACATTTTTTTTTTTAAATTTGGTTTACAGAAATATCAACAGCATTATTTATTTAGTTATTATTTTAGATTAGTTTTAAAAGTGCGCAAAAGCATTTTCTTGGGATTGCTATTCAAAAAATAAGGTAAATTTGTTGTTTATTAATTATTGATTATAGTTACGTAAATAAAAGCATTTCTCTAATTTAGGTTTCTTATTAGTAATGACCGTTGAAATTGTTTTGAATTATGTTCTGTCAACGTTGAACAGCCAACTAAGTTGCGTTAAAATAAATTATTTACAAAATGACTTTTTGCTTTTCTGTAGTTAGAAAACATGATGCAAAAATAAAAAATAAGAAAATTAATAGGCACTTACCTGATTATACAATTACGTTGCACTAAAACTCGATATAAAAATTTAAACTTCGCAAACTGCAAACACGAAACCCAAATGCATATTAGCAAAGACTAAAGAAAACTTTCCTTATTCTTGTTCAGGGTCTATATAACGGTTTTTGACCTCAGTACCCAAAAGCAGGTAAATAATACATTTTTTCAATGTTGCAAAGGATTCTAAGAAATTTATTAAAAGCACCTAAAAGGTACTTGTACCTATATACCCGTTTTTAATGCCACAAAAGTATTTGGAAAAGATGACCTTCAAAATCATAAATACTTGCTAGCATTACTAGTAATTTTACAGCAGAATTAAAATACCTTGTCTAAAATTTAATTGCAGCAAATGTAGTTTATTATTGTAAAATTACTATAGTTCTAGTTATAATGCAATTGGTTTTTCCATTCAATTCAAACGCAGATGTCTCAATTTTATATACTCCTTGTGTAATTTTTTTAATAATTAAATTGCGTTGCTTACAAAATTTTTAACAGATTACATACTATGATATTGGATTACTTTTTATTAAAATATACGCATATAAAGATAATTTTTAAAATAAGCATATTTAAATTATGAGAACATTGTGTTAGGGTTTTTAGCAAAAATGAAAAAAAAGTTTAAGAAAAACGTTTAACAACTATAAATACATAAATTTAAAAGTACAGTTAAAAATAAGCATAAAAAGTTAGATACTGATTAAACATAAATATTCGCTCTATATATAATTATAATATATATTTTATGTCAGTCAAATTTTGAAAAACATTTGTGACCTTAGAATACACGAACGATATTGTTGGTACATATTTTTAAAACATTGTTTTTATCTAGTTTTACAATATCTAGAATACATTTTTTACATCTTGCAATAAGTATCTAGAATTAAGATATTTACCTGATGTCATGTAAACCTTGAAAAAATTTATGAGGTTTTAAAATATATCAATGATATTGTAGGTATATATTTTTAGGATATTAGTATTATACACTTTAACAATATCAAAAATATATCTATTACAGCAAGCAATATTTAGCCGACTTTAAATATTGTACCAAGATCATTAGAATATCGTACATATATTTTGTGCTGCTAGGGATGCTGCTAGCTCTGATAACAAGATATTATTTTGATTAAACATCAAAGGAGGTGGCACATAGTGTAAACTCACTATGTACGCATTTAGTCTGTGTGCTGCACAACGCACATCTTCTTCTGAAAGTAAGTTCCAGTTGATGCTTTGAGCAGCAGATCATCACTTCCAAAAAAGTGAACGATTTGGATTATTTTAGTTGTATTTGCTCTTTGCGTACGTCTATCAAGCGTTTCTGTCTATAGTCGTCAAGGAAGAATATCTCTACGTCATGTTATATCCATCTAAATTTCGTAAAAACAAAATCGTCTATCTATAATAAAATTAGTAGTTACGTAATGAACGAAAAAAAACACTAGGGTGGCAAAAAGAAAACTAGGAATCCACATAAAATTAAGTGTTCAAAGTCAATTAATATATTAGAACGAGTATGCGACAGGTGAAAAAATCATTTTAAAAATCTTGAAATTCAGTTAAAATTGAAGAAAAACGATGTTAAAGTTAATGTCAAATTTGACAGATTTAGTAATAAATGTAGTACCAACATTATATTTCTGTGGATTTTTTTTTATTTTTTCAAAAAAGAATGTAAATTTATAACAGGCAACACAAAAAATAATGTACATTACTCTCGTCGAAAGAATCATAGCATAACTCACTCACATTAACGTTCGTTATGCTATTTCTCACTTTCGACTCTTGTTACGTAAACTACTATTTTATATGTAAATGCGACAGTAGTCATTTAAACTAGTTATTATACAACTGTCAAAATCAGACATTTAAACAGGTGCACTAAACCAGTTGTTTTTATAACTTGGGAAATGTTTTCTACGCATGAATAAGTTATTTCCCACGCAGCTGAAAAAGAACAAATGTCAAGATAGAAGTGACAATACAGCATATTAATTTTTAATCACAAACAGTAGTTCCCGTTACACAAAGTAGAAGAATGTGCTTGAGTATATTAATACAAATTTTACAAATATTAACAAGTAGGTGGATATCACAGGCCAAGTATAAGTTACGACCTCGACTGGGCAACACGTCGTACAGCAAATTAAAAGTAAAATGTAATACTCACAGTTTCCTGCAGGTATGTACCAGCTAGTCCTGTGTACCTAAAACTCAATTGAAATCCAACACAAAAAGTTTACATAAGGCGTTATCACAAGTAAATCTGTTTTTAAGTCATACGAACATTGAAAATAAGCGAATGCGCAAAGTTTCCCTTCAATTATCGTCGTAACCTCGGTAATTGTTTTTTCAATATGCTGATAAATGTAATGAACCCCTCGAAAATGTAGATGGTGTTTTCTCTAGTGACGTTATGTCATCATGTAAATTTTCCATTTACAACATGTGCTTATCAACTCTCCCAGATAACGAACACGGGTGGAGATATGGAAACCCGCTACAGACAATTATGAAAGAATGAAATTAAACCACAATACAAAAAAAAACAAGTGCTTGCACCGAATAAAAACCTTCACTAGATTGCAACAATTTTATAAATCATATCCACATAGGTGTGCAAAATACTTAACAATGAAAGTCTTGTTAGGCATTTACAACGCTAAACGATGTCAGCGTTTTTTAAACTTTACCGGAAAAATGAATGTCCAGAATAAATTTCATACTACAAAATTTTTACTATCACAAATTTTTAACATAACACATTGAGGAAATTAAGCGTCGTACGCAAGCAGTTGCAAACCTATGTGTATTTACGTTGCAATTATTTGCAACATGTTTTTATGAGCCTTTTTCACACTTTTGTTTCTGGTTTTTTGAATAACGTTAGTAGTGGTAAAAGATCTACACCATCAGTTAGACAATAATCTTGATGGTCGTCATTCATTACCGCACTTTCTACAAGAAGGTTAGCTGTTGCTAACGCTTCTGCTTCTTCTAACAAAATGATCCGCAATTATGTTGGAATTGTAAGAAGCCTAACCATCGAGTTGCTTTTTCAATTATTGGTTACTATCTTGTGGTTATCTTAAAAACTAATATTTAAAAAAAACTATGTGCAGTAGTTCTCAAAAGTTGTGTATAAATTCCATAATTTTGTTACGGATATTTTCTCAAAAATTCTTTGAGACACGTTAATCGATTCTAACAAAAAGTAACTTTATGAGACTATTTTAAATTTTTAGAACTTGTATTCTCTCTCATGACGTCTTCAACATCTTTTTTAATTTCTGACTTTCAATTTTGTACATTCTTACACATATTAATGTAACTTGTAAAGTAAGTTACATAAGGATTTCAACATAAATAGAAAATATAATAAATTCAAATTGTTAACACAAAATTAAATTGAATGTTAAAAATGACCGCTACACGAAAAAAAAGGTTATGCGGAATTGATATGTATCATGCAAAAGGCTGTTGGTTTTGAGTCAAGCCGATGTACGCTTGAATTAAACTTCTATTTTATTAGATCGTCGCTGTAATTGCATTGCAATAAGAGATTTAGTTTAAGTTTTAGAACATGTAGGTTTAATTTTATTTGAATGTGAATCAATTTTAGAAAAAAAGCAAATGCTTTAAATATGAAATCGTAATGATTAAATTCAGTATAATATTTCTCTCCGTGTATTTACAGCTTGACAATAGCCAAGACGACGATGTAAACTTTTTTGTATGCTGTCGATAACCTCCAGTAAATCGTATTTTTTCGTAAAAAAGCATGAAATAGAATGTTCCTAATTTTTAGGTTATTGTAAATTCCAAAAAATAATTGAATTTGTTTGTATACAAAATAGTAGTTTCCATGTGTACAGTTTTGTCAGCCAGTGCTAAATATAATTATAGTAAAGTTAAAAAAAAACTGGGTAATGCATATCCCAACTTTGTATAAAAGATACAAAGTTGTTGTTATTGGACTAAGAAAAACCTTCATTAAGTAATATAGTTGCATACGCAATATCTAGAAAAAGTTAGTAGGGTAAAACGGTGAAATACGGGGAATATGCCTTATTCTTTCAAAGTACAGTTTCCGGTAAAGAGGTATCAGCACTATCGCGCAGACAAAAAACACGTGTTGTGTTTGTAATAGACACGCAATTGTGGTGCTAAAAACCAATAAATTCCTTTGATTAAGACCACTTTTACTGTAATGTAATAAACACGGAAGCGCAAAAAATTTGCGGGTAAGTTTAGTATTTTATAATTTTGCTTGTACCTAAATATTTTTGCAAAATCTAGCTGCGTTGTTCGTAAGCATGGTATATAACCGATCAAACGTCATCTGCTTATTGCTTTAGTGCATTTGTCAGACTTGCTGGGCAAGTGGGGCGTTTTTTACTGGTACTTGGGGAAAATGTTTCAGATCAATAAGTGAAATATGCCCCACATTTTAAATGTTTTTAACACATTTTCTTGTACTGTTTCATAGGAAATATGGACAAGAAATATGCTCGAAAATCAAATAGAGCTGAATGGAGTGAAGAGGCGTTAGAAGAAGCAATGCAAAGAATTGCTTCTAACGAAACAAGAATAAATGAAGCTAGCAGAATGTACGGGATTAAATCGCGTACTATTAGAAGACATTTAGCGAAAAGGAATGCAGAAGTGCAGTTGGGCCGCTGTCCAGAATTCAGCGATGAACATGATAAAACGCTAGTCAAGCACGTGCAAACGTTAGAAAAAGTTAGTTTTGCTCAAGATGCTGCAGTGGTGAAAAAAATGATCTTCAAATTTGCGGAGAAACTTGGAATTCGTCACAGATTTTCCACAGAACGGCGTTCAGCAGGAAATGGCTGGTTTCAGGCATTTTTACGTCGCAATAAAGAGTTGTCGATTCGCAAATCCGAAGGCTTATCTGTCGCTAAAGCAAAAGGAATGAATGGAACGGACGTTGGAAATTACCTTCAGTTATTACTGCAAGTTTTGACAAAGAATGAATTGCGTAATAAACCTGACAAAATTTTTAATTTTGACGAAACGGCAATTCAAGTCAATAATAAACCAGAAAAAGTGGCTCAGAGAATATTTCTTGCGAAGAAAAGGTGAAGGAAAAACTGTGTTTATATTAGACGGCTCAAGCTTTATAACCACTAGACAAAACGGTTTTTGGTCTTTTAAAGAACTACTGCTTCTAGTAGGCTAGAAACTGGATGATACAACACCAACATAGAAAACTTTCTAGAGTGGTAATTTCTACATTAATTGGAAATGCACGGGGCAAAGCAGTAACTTTATCAAATGCTGTCGCTGGCTTTAGAGGTTGCGGAATTTTTTATACAGTCCAGCAATTCCAAACTACGTTAGCTTAATTTCCGATGCAGCATTAACGAACGAACAAGCCCCAGTGATTGATCAAAACGTGCCTTCCACATCCAACTCTACAGAACCTCAGCAAAACTAACAACCATCAGTTTTACTTTATGACAAAAATGAAACAGGCATTAGAATCAATTGAGTAAAACAGCGCTTTGTTGCAGAAAACTAGTTTAAATAAAAAACAATAGCGTTTTAGAGGCTAGTACCTCTGGAACAGGAAATCAACTGTCAGAAAAACAAGGAAAGATGCTCGGAAAAATAAAATCAATAAAAAGTTAACGAGGAAGCAATGGAAGACGGCGGGCAATTGCAGTTTATCTATTTCTGCAAATGAACCAAGTTCGTTGGAATCTAAAATTTCTGATAAAATAGAAGATGTCTGCGTACCCTGTGGCGACTACTACTACTCAACGAAGTCTAAAACCTACTGGATACAGTGCACAAAGTGCAAAAAATGGTTCTATGAAGATTGCACAAGTTTTAAAGATGTATGTTACAAATGTACAAGTTATCTAATTTCTTAAATTAATATTTTTTGGTGAAGCATATTTCACTGGTGCTAGTAAAAGAAACGCCCCATCAAAGCTTTTTTTTAATGTACTTTCTTACTTCTAAATGTTAAGTTTATTGAAAATTATTTTATTATAAGATGTGTTATGTTATGATAGTATAAATATTTACGAAACTATATTCATGTTTCTTAAGGTTTTATTTAATTTTTTCAAACTGTGGGGCGTATTTCACCGTTTTATCCTATGCGGTGTGGTATCGTTATTGGCAGAAGGTTCATACTCTTTTAAAGATACATACGTTAACTGGCTGAAGATATATTGAATTTTTTCAATATGATCCAATTCCATTTCACTAGATATGACACCGCTAGACTACTTTTTGTGGGTCTACTTAAAAAGCAAAGTATACATCAACAAAAAAATATCTGAAATTTAAAGTACAGAATTCGAGCAGAAATAGGATTAATAACACCGAAGGTTATCGACTTGCTGTTACTTATCGTCTCGGGCATTGTCAAGCTGTAAATGGAGGTCATGATCAACATTTAATTTAGTTATATTTTATTTTTTGTTTAAATTAACATTTTTCATAAATGTCATAACTCAAATAATTATAAAAAAATTGAAATTAGTCTATAAGACGACATTTCGTTAGAATCGATAAACGTGTTTTCGAGAATTAATTTATAGGGATATTATTTAATTTATACACTACTTATGAGATGCACTGTATATGTAATTGATGCTATTGTTTGTTTCGAGAAAATCAGGCCCCTTAAGTTAGACACCCAAATTTGTTACGTGGTTTCCTGGTAACAAAAAAGAGGCTTTGTGATGCTAAATTATAATTTAAACCTAAAAAAAATCGCCAAGACGATGAAAGATTAAATTAGGAAGATATCGTCTAACTCTACCCGTAGCTGGAAAAGAACAAATAACACGAAAGAAGTAATAACACAGAATATATATTTATTTATTTTATCGCAGACAATAATTCCAAAGAGAAGGAAGAAGGTACATAAGTATAAATTTTGCAAACGTTACTATAGTCCATTCGTTTGACTTATCCCGATTGATCGATGAATCAAACGCGCACTTGTGTATGACTATCCTTTTTTACATATTGAATACAATGTATACATTATTAGCTAACGTATTATTCCAAGAGTGTCGTTTTTTATGTCTCTTATTAACTCAAGTAACTAACAAGGATAACATCAACAACAAACTTCGTTTTCTTATACGAACAGTTTTGATACCAACTTAACGTAAATTGACGTATACGTCAAATGTATGTCATAATGTTGATTACAAATAAAAGACAAAAGTTTAATTTACGTATTGTAGATGTGCGCACGTAAAAGCATATTATTTTCAATAAAACTTAAAACGTGGCAGATGAATTTTGGTAAGCTATTCTTAAACGTTGCAAAAATTTTGTAAATATTTGTAGGTTAAGACGAATGAAGAAAGGAAGTAATTGTTCCAATAGTTTTCTATATAAAAGTGGTGATTCTAGATCTTTGACGGCACTGGGTACATATAAACAATGTAAAGATCAAAGTATTAGATGCTAAGGTCGCCTTGAATAAATATCACCTGGCCTGAACACCACTCCTTGTCCGAACTATACGGCAATATATTCTACTTGCAAATTTATGAGTTAATGGCTATGTATTTGATTTATGCATAAAGATTGAAATTTTGGGAATTCTACTAATCATTAGGCTTTGAGAAAATATTCAAATTCCAAAATATGGAAGCATAATTTCAACTATCAGTGTTTACACTTGTTTGTGTAGAAGATTATTATACTGCAATTCAAAATTATTGGTGTATTTAATGTAATTGATAAACACATTATAACGCAGTGTTTCTTACTTATTCAGTACACTATTACACCATGATTACACCATAATGTAATAAAACGTATGACAATTTGTCCATTTACATTTAAGCATGACTATATTGAAAATAATTTATTGTTATAAAATATAATGTTAATGTACAATAACATATATGTTACTAATTAGATTATTATTAAGTTTTTGGAGAAAGATATTTGTTTGCGTTAACAATTTAAATAAAAACAAGAAATTAAATGTTGACTACACTTCATCTTCTGTATCTGTGTCATCGTTTGGATTTATAATAATTGGATTGACTTGGAAATCATAAAGTTTTTCTTGTTCCCAACACTTGAGAATTTCAGCTTCTACATGTTTAACAGTTTTTAACCAAACTGAAGGTGAAACTGTTTCTAACGCTTCTTTCCACATCTGTTTGACATTATCATCCCCATAACCATCTCTTCCAATATGTTTATCATAATAAGTTTTGCTTATTCCCCATACCATTTCTATTGGGTTAAATTGACAATGGTAAGGAGGCAACCGTAAAATTTCATGTCCATGTTCTCTAATAACATTGTCGACTAAATATTGTTTTTCTTCCTTATGTAGCTTTGCAAGATGTAGTAATTCCGTTTTAAATGCTTTTTCATAAATAATTTTTCTTTCACTAAGCCACTCTGCAATTTCTTCTTTTTTCCAATTTGTAGTTGTTTGGCGATTGACAATTTGTGAATGGTAAGGAGCATTATCCATAACGATTACAGATTTCTTTGCTAAGTTTGGCAAAAGTTGATTTTTTAACCATTTAAGAAAGTTTTCGGAATTCATAGAATCGTGATAATCACTACTTTTATTTGTGGTAGAGAATATAAGGTCTGCTCCCTCCACAAAGCCATCTTCTGTTCCAGCATGTAGAACTATATAACGTTTGCCTTCACCACCAAGATTCTTAAAGCATTTTGAACTGGAATCTTGCCATATTCTTTTGTTGCTTCCTTTTGCAAATATCCATGTTTCGTCGAGATAAACGAACTGCTTGTAGATATCCTGTTTCTTATAAGTGATGTAACTTCTCAAAAATTTTATTCTCATCGATGCAATTGAAGTTTTTTCGCACAGAGCTTTTCTATTGTTGGTTTGCTTGAAAATATCCAATCTCCAACAAAACGTGATACAGGCTTGTCCTTTTACACTCAACGATACCTCTTTCTTTAATTTTGGTTAAGAGAGTATCTAATGTAACATGTTCATGATTAATATACATGTTGTAAATTGTAGTACGGATTTCACTTTTTGCCGTTCATCCATGTCTTTTGTTTTTAGACTTTTTCGTTGAGGTTCATTTTCCTTGTTTTCGTCTTGATTTTGATGTCGTCGTAAAGCATTAGAAATAGTTTTGGTGTCAATTTTAAAGCATCGCTAACCCTTGCATGAACTGCTGTTAATGGTATTAAGGGCCCGTTGTTCTGTTTTTCTTGATTAAAGTAGTCCACCAAGTTATGAATCAATTCGTCTACAGTAATTGACCTACGAGGCATGTTGATGTGCTATAAATGAAAACATAAATGTAATCTTTTTCTCTAAAAGCAAATTAATATTTACCTTAAATGAACACTAGAAAGTAATGTGGTTCTGAAAAGAGCCGATTTTTTAAAATATTAACTCAAGAAGCAATGAAAAACGAAAAAGAAATAAACAAACCGGTGCGCGTACGTAACCTCAAACAACAAATAAGTAAATAAACAAAGGTTGGTATCAGTGCTCATATTTTTGCTTTAAATTACAGACGTCGGTCATTTCGTGATTTAATGCATACGTGACGTCATCGGGATAAGTCAAACGAATGGACTATACATGGGTCGAATCAAATATAAGTTGCACCTTATACTGGGCAACATATAACAAAAACAATTTAAGGCTCCGAGACTTAACGCGCATTGCATACGATTTTGTGAATCACGAAATGATCTTATTGTCTTAACACGTACACGTACGGTCAACAATCGACATGACCACCGAAATACAAATCGTAAAATTTGGAATTGTAATACCCACAGTTAGGTTTTATCCAGTAGGATATTAGCTAATTCCGTACTTGTGTTACCTAAAACCTAATATTAAATCTAAGACAAAACGTACATACAGCGTTAACACAAACAAATTTCATTTTTCAAAGCATCCAATCATTTGAGATAGCAAATGCGCAGCGTTTCCCCTCGACTTATTGTAATAATTTATGGTATCAGTTCCTCTCAAAAGAAGTACAATCCTGAAGGTTTCCAACCTCTTGAGGGTGTGAATCGTTACGTTTTAATAACGCGACGTCACCCACGTGTGGTGGGTATGAAAATCCGCTATAGACAATTAGAACAGAATCAAATTAAACCCCAAATGAAGAGAAATATAACGGCTTACCCCTACTCAGTTTCCACTAAATAGCCACAAAATTCATTCGCACATTCGCGTGAAATAACCTAATAGTAAACGCCTCGTTGGGCGCAAAAATACGCAGCTCGTCTGTATTTCACCAGATCTTACAGGAAGTGAATAAAATACGCTGTTATAATATTTGACATCGCCGACGAAAGAGTGGGGTGTCGAAGGACAAACTTTATAGTTTTTTGATTGATTGATCTACTAACTTTTTAGCATAACATGTTTAATAGTAGTTTGTGAAATACTCACAAGAAGGGAATGTCGCTAACACAATTACATTTAAACTAACCAATAACAACGACAACAGCTGATATTCGAGTTAGTGATCCAGCATGCTAATAAAGTGCAAGCCGCATAATAAAATCACATAGGGACTTTTGATTACAATGATAACAGTAAATACATACAACGTGTATCCGATTAGCAAACGTTGTTAATTTAGAAGGTAAAATCATAGCATCAATACAAGCAAAAAACCTTAAACATGTTCATAAAACGTATAAAAATTTAAATTTTGAGCTAAATAAATCGAAAATTACGAACCTGTAGCATTAAGAGTCACTTAACGGGATTTAAACTTCAGTCAATTAAACTTTAAACTTTAATTTCAACACTTTAAATGTGTAAGAACCGGTTACGTTTTGTTCGGATGTGTGCGCCTTCCTTCGGGCCTAATTAAAAAAAAGTGCTGTGTGTAGGATTACACTTCAAAACAGTCACAAAATTAACATTAAGAATAAATTAACATAAAGTTAAGAATAAGACACAAAATGTAACACTAACAAAAGGTAAACGTGAAAAATTTATGTAGTTGATGTTTTAAGAAAGCACATGTTTTCCAAGTTAATTCTAGAAAATAACTCGGTTACAGTCAAAATACTTGAATAAATAAATAACATTGCAAAAATAAAGTCAAACATGCAAAATAACTGTTTTTACGGTACAATGATAAATTTTTTCATTCGAAACAAGCATATTGTGAAAATTCAGATAAAAAATTTATCCAAAATATGTTATTGTTTATTAAAAGCAAACCTGAGAAAAAAAATGATAACATAAACTGAAATTATGATTATTTAGAATAAGTGATAACATTAACCGACTGATGACATTATCGTTGTTTCTAATAAGCGGCGTGCACTGTAGTAGAAATAAATCGATGCTCTAGTACACAATTGTTGTTAGTGCAAAATGTATGTTTTGAGCTATATGATATTTACTCGGCACTGTTCGTAGCTTTAAAATCTGCTTTTGACAGAGTGAACAAGGTAAAACTGTGGCAATACAGGAGGAGAAAAATAATAAATGAAAGATTAATAGAAAGAATGGAGGAAATTTACGAAGAAACGAGGAGCAGGGCGAAAGTGAATGGAGCGGAAAGCGGGAAATTCATTACAAGGAGAGGGTTGAGACAGTGATGCCCACTGATCCCAATCCTGTTTGCATTATATACGGGGGATTTGGTAGAGGCAATGAGAAGACAAAAGATAAGAGGGATAGTAGTATTCAAAGTGAAGGTGTGGTCGTTGGCGTATGCGGATGACATAGTGTTGATGGCTAAAAAGGAAAAGGAAATGAAGGAGATGATGAAAACGCTGGAAAAATACATAAAAAAATAATGAAATGGGAGTAAATACGGCGAAAACAAAAATAATGGTATTTAAAGAAAGAAGAGAGAAAAGAAAAAGAGATGAATGGAAATGAAGGAAAGAGGAAGTGCAGCAAGTGAAGGAATTCACATACCTGGGTTACACAATAAAACAGGATAATAAGGAGGCAGACACGTAAGGGAAAGATTGAAGAAAAGAAACAGGTCATAGGACAAGTGTGGGGGAAAGGTTGTTTGGGGTAGACATAAAAAAAGAAAGCTGCTGTTTGAGAAACTAATAAAAGTGTGGTGATATATGGAGCGGAAATAAGGGGGTGGAATGAATATAAAGAGGTAGAAGGGATACAAAAAAATACGGAACTGGATGTTAGGGCTAGACAGAGGAACACCAGAATATATTATAGAAGAGCATGTGGAGGCGGAAAAGTAAGAGTAGAGACAAGAAAAAAGGCTATAAAATACGAGGAAAGCTAAGGGAAAGAACAGAATGCAAAATATTACAGGAATGTTGGAAAGAGATATAGGAAGGAAAATTGAAGTACGGGCAGAATGGCAGAGTAGAATAATATAAAAGAAACGAGTACGCGAAAAAAAAGTAGAGAGATTAAGGAAAGAGAGGGTAGGGGTAAGAGAAGAATTAATAATGAGAGATAGGGACATAGTAAAACAGGAAAGATGGACAAGCTTAAAAAAGGGCAGATATAATGTAAATTATAAGAATATCAAGGGTGAAGGGGTGCCCAAATACCTAAAGGTTAAAGGGATGTTACTATTTATACATTTTCTGTTTTATTTTTATATTATTTTGAAATAATTGTTATTTAATTTACGGGACTACTGCCTCATTGGTATATAAACTATTGTCTACTTAAGTGTTAACATTAATTGTAAGATTAGGTTTAACATTCAAAATTTTCACGGGACTCAGACACATTTCTTACTTATACAGCACGAAGTAACGCGTAGCATTCACATTGTGCTTGTCGGAACGATAGGAAAAGTTAAAAATAATTTTAAGGTAAATTATCGCTGCTGTACAGATCGTTTCCTTATTAATTAGCGCGATTGGCAACTGTTTATTGGAAGAATTTTCTTTAGAGTGTGCAGGCCAATTGTGAATCGTTGTTTATGGCTTAAAATAATAACAAAATTTAATTTGGCGTCTCCATAAATTGGAGGTCAGTATATTTCTTTTATAATTAAGTCTAAAAGCTTTGTGATATCGGTTTTGTATTTAGACGTTTTGGATTACGCAAAAAGGAAGGAAATAAAAAATTCTCGAGCTTTTTGTCGCTTCGGAACCGGAGTAAAGACTATTGATATAAGACGCTACTTGTCCGGCGAGATAGGCTCCCGAACGTGTGATACCAGCAGATATTTGATTGCGGTTTTGATCATAAAAAAACTGTTACCTGATTTATGTAAGGAAATTGTTAAATGGCCATGAGGTATTTTCTAGAAAATATTACTTTAATTTCATTTGCTTAGGAAGATTAATTGTAATGATTTGCAATTTATGTTTTGTGTACCTATCGTCTTGCATCTGTTAATTTTGACAGAAAGCGAACAGTAGCCTCCTGCTTTTGCTCTAGCTCGGAAACGTTTTTTTTTTGACTACTTGGCGCCCACACTAGGGTAATTTTTCTAATTGTTGCGATTAATTTTTTTATCACACCCCATCTGCCATAGCAGCCGAGATAAACCACAAAAAATATATTTTTTTGTTGTAACAGGGAATAAAAAGAAGAAAAAAATGATAGCATGGTTCAGATGTGGGAACGAAGAGTCAGGAAATAAATACTGGAAAAAAGAGGAAAGAAAGATGTGCAGACTATGTAAAGAAAAGACGGAGGACCTTAAACACATGAGAAATAAATGCAGGGAGTTAAGAGAAAAGGTTAACAAAGTGGAGGAAATCTTAGAAGAAAACGGAGTAGAGTGGATAGAAGAAGTATAGAAAAAGAAAGAAAATACAATTAAGAGAGGAGATCAAATAAAATGTAAATAGAATGTATATAGAATGTAATGTAAATGTAAAAAAGGAGAGGGGAGTAAAAATGTAAATAGGGTAAACATGAATCACTTTGTAATCTAATCAACAAACAAAATAAAGTTATACAATAATAATTCATTCGTTTGTTTTTCGACAGCAAAGAAACTTTATTAAATTAGACCGTGGTATTAAGCGTTAAGACACTCATTTGTAATATTTGATTATAGGGCATTACCAAGGATACTAAATGAATAGGATTGCTCGATCGCTCGACTTATTCTGCCGATATCATGTGACGCGTGACGTCACGCGGAGACCTCGCTCTCTATACTTCTATTACAATCTGTATTAAGATGCACTTTAAAAGGCTTCTAAATATTTTATTTGAGTAAATTTGACAACTTTTGATTTAAAAAGTAATGGCAATAATGTTCATAATCGAAATATTTTTTTTTATTAATTAGTTTTCATGTTTTTTTTATAATTTTTTAAGGTAAAAAATTACATTTAAACATAATAAGTTAAAATTAATCTGCTGTTTAAATTATTTCCACTTAAACGGAAAGAAACTTTCACAAAAAATTAATAGCATTTCCTGTTTGATGCATTCACTTTGAACATTTCCACGGTGATTCTTAAAAAAAACCCACAAGTTGTAAAAAAATTAAGTATTAAAATTAAGAAAAAAGAAAACATTTCTCTGGACATTATTATGGCGTTTTGCAAATTTAGGACCATTATCAGAATGAACTATAAAAATATAAAGCTTAGTGAAAAAAGACGTGGATTCATTCATTTTTAAATTGAACTATAGAAAAATTGCTATTAATTTTATAATTTATGGACAAAATAAAGTGTACTATTATTGGTTAAATAATTGTATTCAAATTGAAGGTTGACAAAAATAAAAAATAACATAACACACTACAAGTTTAATTTGAAATTTTATTTAATTTTCTTCGTTTTATTCTTTCTTCATCGGTTTCTTGAGCTGTTGTATTCGCTCTTTTCTTTCCACGTCTTTTTTCACTAAGCTTTATATTTTCATAGTTCATTCTGATAATGGCCCTTAATTTGCAAAACGCTATAATAATGTCCAGAGAAATGTTTTCTTTTTTCTTAATTTTAATACTTAATTTTTTTACAACTTGTGGGCTTTTTTTTAAAGAATCACCGTGGAAATGTTCAAAGTGAATGCATCAAACAGCAAACGCTATTAATTTTTTGTGAAAGTTTCTTTCCGTTTAAGTGAAAATAATTTAAACAGCAGATTAATTTAAACTTAATTATGTTTAAATGTAATTTTTTACCTTAAAGTTTACTAAATTTATATTAATCAATTTTATTTAAAAAACCTAATAATTCATTTTGTAAATCTCGTTCATAACTCTCTTCTGTAAAATGAGTAGAACAAATTACGCTAGTATTAGGGTTCATGTTATCAGCCCTTTTACAACGCCTAATCAATTCATTTTTAATTGTAATGGGCACTAAATCGGTACCTTTTGGGAACTTGTGGTATATAATCTTAAGATTTTTATTTTTGGTTGCAATCCGGTTGTTATCGCAACCAAATACAGCGAACTTTGTTCCTGGCATTGTATAATTACACGTCAGTATCTAATATAATGTAAATAAATTTAAATTTTAAATGAAACCTGATAATAATTCGAAATTCTTACAAGCAACTTGTAGGCACGTATTTGAACGAGTAAAACACCAAGAAATGTAATAATTACTATTAAAAAAATCGCAAAACCGTTGGATTTAAACTGTATTTAAGCACTATTTATAATCAGCGAGCCGATGTGGTCTCCGGCTGACGTCACGCGTCAAGATTTACGGGAGTGGGGCGGCTTACATTGCGAGAATACGAATCGAGCAATCCTATTCATTTAGTATCCTTGGGGCATTACAAATTTTGAAAAATAATTTGAAATAACTGTACTTACCACATTTGGCACAAAACAAATTCTTTGGTTAAAAAAAACTACCAACATGAATTATTTGACACTTTTATGTCAATAAACAAAATTTAAAACAACAACAAATTCGAAAAGTCTTCTGGTTCCTTAATAACTATTTTCAATGCCAATTTCTTTTCTAACGGCTGCTTCTGTTGTTGCTGAATTTTTTTTATATAGTATGGATAATCACTAGGATAATTATTTTTTTAAGAAACAGCAAGACGTTTTTCTTTGGAAATTGGTAGACGCAATAAATATTTTTTATGAAAATTGACACATTCCCAATTGGGGCTTTTGGCTTTCTCTATTGCGGAGTGCATAGAACCTGTGTCAAGGTACGAGTGCCCAGTCTCCATAGATTTTAGATCATTCCGGTTTTGCCGCAGTGAAAACGTGGCTATGTTTGTCACAGTTTCCGGCAATCTTAGCAGGTATTTTAATAAACAACTGCCCATCTCAACACTACCTTTGTTCCTATGTGTTTTTTCCCAAACAAAACAGTGTCCATCAGATTTGGATGCATTGTAAATTGTAAAATTATAAACATTTAATTTGTATTTATAATAAATTAGGTTATCACATGGTTTTTTATCCCGTATTGTTTTCTCACTCCGATTTACATACAGTTTTCCAATTAATTTTAATTTTTTAGCATCGTATCACGCCTTACTCCCTGTGGTGGTGCGGAGACGAGGAAGGGGGTGGTAGATTGCTTCGCCCAGCTAGCTCGTTCGGGTCGTGGATCTGATGGAACTGTGCTGGTGGTCGTCACAGTTACCGGGCGCCAGGGTTCAGTGATCCACTGAACGAAGCAACTACTCTGCATACAACCTCCACGGAACCCAAGTGGAGGGATTACCCTAGGTTTTTCTTCTTCCAACTCAACTAACCTAAAATACACCACGCGAAAGACGGCAACAATAAAAGCCAAGGATAAAGAACCAAAAGATGTTTATTTCTCTACCAAATCAACAGTTAACCAAAAATCGATGGTACATAAATATAAACGGCGTCAACCACGTTTACGCAAATCCCCAATAATGAACACGAAACAAAAACCCCATACCAATAATAATGCCTTAATATCTACTAAATATATAACACACATCAAATATATATATATACAAAATGTACCTTACTCACCGTGTCATTAACCCTCTATAATGAACTGTAAACCTTGTTGGTTTAAAAACAAACTGAATTAAATGCAAGACAAAGGTGATTAGTTTCTTTATCTTTCTTTTCTTACAGGGACCAAAACTACTACTACGCGCAATTCGTCAAATTACGCCCAAAATAACAAGTAAACCATATATATATGCATACATATACGTCGCCACTAGAATAACCACAATAAAAGAAATATAAAAGGACTAAATAAATGCTTATCGTTAATTACAAACGTTATTCGTTGGAATCCCCTACAGAAATGTATCACCTTCTTTATAATAATGATATAATCACAATACAAAACTAAATATGAATCAATGACCGGTTTACACAACAAGAATTTTTAAGTGACGGGATTTTTTCGTTCTTTAATTAAGTGACAAGTGACAACAGTGTAAAAACGTGCATGAAAGATGGATACTTGTTGCATGCGATTGAATGTCTTTTTATTTTCGTTTTTATAGAATCCCTTTTATTTTGTTCGTAGTTTTTATTCGGGGTGTGAATGTTTCCTTTTTGTTTTGTGCGGTGTGATTGTTCTATTTTTTTTTTGTGATGTGAATGTTATTTTTTTTGTATGAATGTCCTATTTTTTTTTTTGTGTGAATGTGCTATTTTGTTGTGGTGGTATCAGGTGAGTTAAACTTCACAAATCTTAACTATTTACAATTAAAGTTATAACAGGTACATCAGGACGAACACTAATACACGGACTGACCTTGTCGCCGCTGTCTTCGGCATAACTTCGATGGGAAGGTACGTACCAAATATTTAACCAAACACACGCTAAATCATATACTTTGTAGGTCGATGTTGCCCTCAATGCTTCCGGGTGTCGAAGCAGGTTCCCCGTATGCGACAGATTGACGAAGTAAGTACAGCGAGACGAATTACTTTACATAAACTTCCCCGTTGACAAGTTGTATATGGAAGGGCCCAAAATCGCAAGCAGCTCACAGCGATACAACGTATTTACAACACCATATTCCAAGAGAACGAATAAAAAGCAAAAATAAAGCGAAACGAGCAACAGGGGCAACAACAAAATAGAAAACAAAAAAAAAAGCCTAAAATGACTATCGTTAGCTTAGTGATTAACTGAAAATCGAATGTGCTTACCTTAGGTGTAATGCGGCTTGCTTGTAATGAGGTAGTTTCTTTTATCCCGTTCAATACGGTGATTCTCTACTGTAATTCACGATAACCAAATATCCATAATACTAATCCAAATACACAGAGAAATAATAATTGTACTTTCAGAATTGATCCGGTAATTTTCCGGGTGCTCTAAGCACAGGCTCTGTTGTACATTCCACCTCGTACGTGATAAGACAAGAAGTGACCGAATTTTCCGTTCTGACGTTCTTATCAGTATCTACATTCTTTTTCAAAAACTTATACCGCTATCAAATTTTACCTTTTCTAGGCGGGAAATTGTTGTTTAAGTTGTTTGGCCTAACTTTCATAGGACCTAATTGTTATTAAGATTTTATCCTGTTACAACCCCCTCTTTACCTGGAAAAAGGTAAATTCCTCGAATTTACCGCTGTCAAGTTAGGTACTATAATGTGATGAATAGGACTATACACGAAACGACACAGACAGACCCTAAGCTTACTAATAAATTTAAATACACGAACCCACAGCACTAAACTAAACTACTTACTAAGCAAATAATTATTCAAAAATGAAACCACTTATAACCAAAAAAAAATAAATTCAAACTCAAAAAGAAAAGACAAAAAGAAAAATGAATCATTCCTATTTGCAAAACAAAATGCTAACTAAACTAATCCTAGGTTTACAAAGCCGATAGAGTATTTTCCCCCTCTCGCTCTAACGTGGGGTCCGATCCAATTTGTTACCAATGGACATTGACGAATTCTCATCGAAGAATGGTTTTAGGTCTTGTACATGCCAGATGCCCGTGGCTTTTCCGTCGCCGTCTTCGAGTTCGTACGTGTTGGTACCCAATCTTCGTTTGATCCTGAAAGGACCAAGGTACAAAGGGGCTAATTTGCTCGTAAAACGCTTGGAAGCATCCGAAATAACCTTGTTCTTTCTCCATACCGACTGACCTGGGTAATAACTAGTGTCTCGCCGCCGTAGGTTGTAATAGCGCATATTACGCTCTCGTCCTAGACGTATCTTGGTTTCAATGTCCCGGTACAGTTTCTGAAAACCATCCTGACGTTTCATTAGTTCGTTTGTTTCAGGTGGCATAGGATCTATGGGTTTTCCAAGACGTTCTCGGTAATCGCTACCTTTCATGATATATTCACGTCCGAAATTGGCGAAATATGGGCTGTATCCCGTCGTGTCGTGCACTGATGTTCGAATCGCACAAGCTACAGCGGGTAGGTGTTCGTCCCAACGATGATGGTGAGTGTTGACGTAGGATCTGAGCATAGTCTTAACTACGCGGTTAACACGTTCTGTCGGGTTAGCTCTAGGATAATATAGAGCAGTGTAACAGATCTCGACACTGTATTTGCGGCACACGTTTTGGAATTCGTGACTTTTCATTTGAACGCCATTGTCGCACAGTAGATACTGCGGGGCTCCATAAGTAAGAAAAACTTCATTCTCCAAATGTCTGATCACGGTTTTTGTAGTAGCAGTTCTTAAAGCGAAGAGTAGAACATACTTTGTGAAATAATCTGTGATGGCTAGGATTTGGGTGAATCCTCGAGATGTTCTTGGCAACGGACCCATTAAGTCGAGGCTTATCATCTGCCACGGAGCGGTGATGTTTGGGCGATTTCCCATTAACCCAGCAGGTGGTTGCTGTTCAGGCTTACAGGTAGCACAGATTCGGCAGGACTTTACATATCGCTGCACGTCGCTCTTCATCTTTGGCCAATAATAACGTTGACAGATCCTCAAGTATGTTTTCACTACTCCCATATGGCCTGAAGTCGGAGAATCATGTTGTTCCTTTAAGATTTCCCTTCGTTGTTCTTTCGGAACTACGGCTTTCCAGCATTCTGTATCTGTGGTTAGTTCCGGTAACCGACTTTTAACGTACTTGAATAAGGTACCTTGTTGCACTCTCCAGTTCGGGTACATTAATGGTGTTTTCTTAATTTTAGCCCTCATCTGGATATACCACTTATCGGTAGGTTGCTCAGCGATAATGGCGAGGTGTTCTTTCGACGAGAGGTCTTCTGGTAGCGGTACGGAACGCGATAAAAAGTCTGGTACAACATTCTCTTTACCTTTTCGGTGGACTATGGTAAAGTCGAAACTTTGAAGTCGCAAGCTCCATCGTCCAAGTCTGCCGGTCGGGTCTCGAAGTTTTTGTAGCCATAGCAGTGAGTGGTGGTCGGTAATAACGGTGAAGTGTACCCCTTCAAGGTACTGACGAAGAGTCTCTACGGCCCAAATGACCGCTAAACACTCGCGTTCGGTCGTGCTGTAGTTGCGTTCCTGACGGGACAGTGTTCGCGATAGAAAACAAATAACCTTTTCTCCCTCCGTATCGGTTTGAGTAAGCACCGCGCCTATTCCATACGCAGATGCGTCTGTCTGCAAAACAAAAGGTCTCTCAAAGTCGGGGCAAGTAAGTATGGGTGCAGTCACCAACGATTGTTTAATTGAGTCAAATGCTCTCTCACAGGTGGTGGTCCAATTCCAGCTGGAACGTTTTTGGTCAACTCGGTAAGGGGTGCTGCTACAGTGGAGTAATGAGGTACAAAACGCCTGTACCAAGCAGACATTCCTAGAAATCGTCGTAACTCACGCACGTTCCGAGGTGCGGTAACATCAAGTATGGCCTTAATTTTGTCTGAGTCTACTCGAAGTCCATATTGGTCGACGACGTATCCCAGATACTTCAGTTGTGGTCTACAAAACAAACATTTCTCTTTGCTGATGGTGAGTCCTGCTGCTTGTAATCGCGTAAAAACTTTTGTAGCATGTCTAGATGTGTCTCGAAGTCTGGTGACACAACAATTATATCGTCCAGATATACCAGGACATGTGGTTCAAGATCCGGTCCAAGTACGGTGTCAATCAGACGTTGCCAGGTGGCAGGGGCATTGGTGAGTCCGAAAGGCATTCGCTTAAAATGGTATAGTCCTCTACCTGGGACAGTGAAGGCAGTCAATTCGCGTGCCGAAGGTTTCATGCGAATTTGCCAATAAGCAGATCGAACGTCTAAACTGCTTAGATATTTCGCGTTCTTCAAACGATCCAAGATGGCCGAGATGTATGGTAAAGGATACGCATCCTTCTTCGTAACTGCGTTAAGTTTACGGAAGTCTACGCAGAATCGGAAACTTCCATCCTTTTTGGGAACTAATAAGACAGGGGATGACCAACCGCTGGTTGATGGTTCGATAATGTCTGCTCGCAACATTTTATCTAGTTCAGCATCAATCAGTTGTTGTCTTGCAGGGGAGACCGGATAATATCGTTGTTTGAGTGGAGGTGCATCGGTCACGATGTCGTGTTCCACTAAAGTGGTGTACCCTAGACGGTCCTTATTCTCTTGATCGAAGTGTTTCGACAATAAGATGTTGAGTTGTTTCGTTTGCTCGGAATTTAATGTACTTATGTCATTTATGGTGCAGGTGTCACAACTAGATTCGGCACCAAAATGCCATACATCCGTAGTTAAATTTGGGACAATATCCATGGCCAACCAAAAATCCATTCCGAGTATTAATTGATGAGGAAACTCAGCTAAAATCAGAGCGGTAATTAGCTTGGTTTTTCCCATTAAAGTCATCGGTATTGCAATGGTTCCTAGCGTCTGGCACTTCTGACCATTGGCGACTATGCACTGAGGTGGGTTGTTGGTGTCAGCTGTAAGTCCAGCTTGTTGTAGAAACATCCATCCGGTACGTCCTATTATTGTTCTACTTGCTCCAGAATCTAACAATCCTAAAAGATGGCGTCCAAGTATCTCAACTTTGAGGTAGGGTCTTTTATCTCCTGAGCATGGTCAATAATGTAGTCCAATAAGATGCTTTGCTTCAGATGTTCGGTTTGAGGTGATATGCTGTTCGGTAGGTCGCTGGGTTGCGAAGGAAAAGGCCTACCTTTCAGTTCCTTGGCATCCCGTTTCCCGAACACTTTTGACACGTCCTACTAGTCACGCCTGGTGTTCCACATTTAAAACAATGTTTTTGCAGGGGCCGAGTGCATGTGTTGGCGCGATGACCAGCTTGATGGCAGTTCCAACACGTACTCATGTATGCAGCTCTACAAGAAGTATCTGCCGCAGTGGCGTTGATAATCGGAGTTTCTTGTCCAATGCCATCTGTCATCGTTTCCATAAGCTGTTCTTCAACCGCTGCAGTTCGTGCCGTATACATGGGTTTTCGATACATGCAGTTAGGCTCTAGCAGATCCTTGATGTTGGTAGGTGGTGGTTGAAAAGTTCGTACCCGATCATTCACGTCTTCTATTGACTTACAGATTTGAGTAAGCTGTGCTAAAGATAGCACTACTTCCAGCGATAAGGCTCTCTGGTAAATCGGTAATAGGTTCCGGCGAATCATATCAATTCTTACCGTTTCTGGTGGTTTACGGGTAAGTCTGTTAAATAAATTTTCCATGATTGATAGGTAGACTACAATTTTCTCTTCAGCTCCTTGAGTTCTTTGTCTAATCTCGTCCCATAATCGACATTCGTAGTCTCGTGGTAAAAAGGTATTTCGCAATTGCTTTTGAAGATCATCCCAATTGGTGAACTGATGTTTTAAAGAACGGTACCACATCAAAGCGGGTCCAGATAAGACTTCTACAATCGATTGAAAAATTTGGGCGGAGTGTGACTCCTCTTGATATTCGAAGTTCTTCGAGGCGCTCTAGAAAATCGTTGACATTCGTCGTGCCGTCAAAAGTAATGTTCCATTTGCACAATGGTACAAACGCTGGTGATCGATCTTGACGGTAATTGTACTGCGAGTGACTAGGAAAATATTCAGATTTGTTCTGGTAGGTGTCTTCTCTACACGTAGTATTTGCAAATCGTGATTGTTTGGCTATACTGTTCCAGGTTGCTGATGCAGTATTTACAAAAACAGGCGACGATGTTGGTGGTTCGTCCATAAAGTGGGTTTTTCCAGCGAAATCAATTTGAGTGCTGTAGCATGGTTTCTCTGGAGAATGCTTGTCCTGTGACTGGTGAGTTTTATTACGATTTGATCGATGCTCTGTTTGTCGTAAAACATCTTCTAACTCATCGTTCGGCATATCAATTAAAGATTGCGACATCCTTGGTTGTTCAGTGTGTGGTGCTTCTCGACGAAATGTTTCTCCTACTTGTTGAAATAATGTCCGGTACTGGCTTAAAAGATTTTCCTTAATCGCTTCCATTTCCGAACTAGACTGTAAACCATTTAGTCTTGATCGTACGTGCAACAGCCGAGAGGTAATTCGTTCATATTCTAAACGTCGATTCTGATAATCGAAGTCTTCTATTTCAGTTTGCAAGTCCGAAAGCTTTAAGGTACAAAGATGTAATTCTTGCTCGGTATCCACTTCGTCGTCTACTATGTGTGGTCGAACAGACAACACTTGTTTGAGTTGTTTCCTAAGTTCCGGTAATGTCGTTGGTATCGGTGCTCCACGAATTCGTAATTCGTATACGACTTCATCACGAAGGAGGTATTTAGGATCCATTTTTTAAATATTTTGTTGTTGCTTAAACCTAATCTATACTAACTAATAACTAGAAACGTACACAAGAAGATATGTAAACTATATCCAATGAACTAACCAAAAAGCAAACTAATCCTTACTGGAATAAAGAACTATAAAGAAACTAAAAAGAACTGTAGTTGCAGGACTGACTTTCGAGGCCGAAACGTTGGGTGCCAATTCTCTATCACGCCTTACTCCCTGTGGTGGTGCGGAGACGAGGAAGGGGGTGGTAGATTGCTTCGCCCAGCTAGCTCGTTCGGGTCGTGGATCTGATGGAACTGTGCTGGTGGTCGTCACAGTTACCGGGCGCCAGGGTTCAGTGATCCACTGAACGAAGCAACTACTCTGCATACAACCTCCACGGAACCCAAGTGGAGGGATTACCCTAGGTTTTTCTTCTTCCAACTCAACTAACCTAAAATACACCACGCGAAAGACGGCAACAATAAAAGCCAAGGATAAAGAACCAAAAGATGTTTATTTCTCTACCAAATCAACAGTTAACCAAAAATCGATGGTACATAAATATAAACGGCGTCAACCACGTTTACGCAAATCCCCAATAATGAACACGAAACAAAAACCCCATACCAATAATAATGCCTTAATATCTACTAAATATATAACACACATCAAATATATATATATACAAAATGTACCTTACTCACCGTGTCATTAACCCTCTATAATGAACTGTAAACCTTGTTGGTTTAAAAACAAACTGAATTAAATGCAAGACAAAGGTGATTAGTTTCTTTATCTTTTCTTTTCTTACAGGGACCAAAACTACTACTACGCGCAATTCGTCAAATTACGCCCAAAATAACAAGTAAACCATATATATATGCATACATATACGTCGCCACTAGAATAACCACAATAAAAGAAATATAAAAGGACTAAATAAATGCTTATCGTTAATTACAAACGTTATTCGTTGGAATCCCCTACAGAAATGTATCACCTTCTTTATAATAATGATATAATCACAATACAAAACTAAATATGAATCAATGACCGGTTTACACAACAAGAATTTTTAAGTGACGGGATTTTTTCGTTCTTTAATTAAGTGACAAGTGACAACAGTGTAAAAACGTGCATGAAAGATGGATACTTGTTGCATGCGATTGAATGTCTTTTTATTTTCGTTTTTTACAGAATCCCTTTTATTTTGTTCGTAGTTTTTATTCGGGGTGTGAATGTTTCCTTTTTGTTTTGTGCGGTGTGATTGTTCTATTTTTTTTTTGTGATGTGAATGTTATTTTTTTTGTATGAATGTCCTATTTTTTTTTTTTGTGTGAATGTGCTATTTTGTTGTGGTGGTATCAGGTGAGTTAAACTTCACAAATCTTAACTATTTACAATTAAAGTTATAACAGGTACATCAGGACGAACACTAATACACGGACTGACCTTGTCGCCGCTGTCTTCGGCATAACTTCGATGGGAAGGTACGTACCAAATATTTAACCAAACACACGCTAAATCATATACTTTGTAGGTCGATGTTGCCCTCAATGCTTCCGGGTGTCGAAGCAGGTTCCCCGTATGCGACAGATTGACGAAGTAAGTACAGCGAGACGAATTACTTTACATAAACTTCCCCGTTGACAAGTTGTATATGGAAGGGCCCAAAATCGCAAGCAGCTCACAGCGATACAACGTATTTACAACACCATATTCCAAGAGAACGAATAAAAAGCAAAAATAAAGCGAAACGAGCAACAGGGGCAAAAACAAAAACAGAAAACAAAAAAAAGCCTAAAATGACTATCGTTAGCTTAGTGATTAACTGAAAATCGAATGTGCTTACCTTAGGTGTAATGCGGCTTGCTTGTAATGAGGTAGTTTCTTTTTATCCCGTTCAATACGGTGATTCTCTACTGTAATTCACGATAACCAAATATCCATAATACTAATCCAAATACACAGAGAAATAATAATTGTACTTTCAGAATTGATCCGGTAATTTTCCGGGTGCTCTAAGCACAGGCTCTGTTGTACATTCCACCTCGTACGTGATAAGACAAGAAGTGACCGAATTTTCCGTTCTGACGTTCTTATCAGTATCTACATTCTTTTTCAAAAAACTTATACCGCTATCAAATTTTACCTTTTCTAGGCGGGAAATTGTTGTTTAAGTTGTTTGGCCTAACTTTCATAGGACCTAATTGTTATTAAGATTTTATCCTGTTACAATCGGATCGATGTTAATTTATTCTATTTGCCTTTCGTTTGCTTTTTTTTTATTTTTGACACCACTAGAAACGTTTTGAATTTTTATTTTTCTTGTGACATTCGCAGGTGTCTTGTCGGAATCATCATTTTCCTAAGAGAATTTATAAAAACTTAGTTCTTCAGACGCGTTTTTCAAAAACAGAGAATCTCGAAATACCAATTTTGCTATTATTATGTTCAGTTGTTACTAAAAAAGAAAAATATAGCAAAAACATGCTTTAGATCAAATAGATTGCTTAGCTTTACTTGCAACGGACAATAACAGTGGTTGTCTACTTTCTCTGGATACTTTGCCATTTTTCTGACTTGGAAAAATATCTAAACGCTTTGGTGATTAAATGCATATATTTGCTGAATGACCCATTTAAAAGGTATCGTTTCGATTATATTGAGTAGAAACACTTGAGTGTGCATTACTTTCTCTAGATAAAACAATTAAGGTCGTACAAAAAAAAACACGGGACAATCACTCACAAGCTATTATTTTTAAATAAACTTACCAACATTACAACTTATACTCTTTTACAATGCTAAATTCACAAATTGTTTGTCTTTTGCAAACGACCTATTAATTGCACCAAAACGAAAAGCAACAATAACCGTGATTTCTAACCTCACTTTTTACTGGACACAAATGTGGTAAATGCAGTTAATGCTATATAATATAACTGTAGTCTAAAAATACTTAACACGAGTGGAAGATGGCACTGGCATCCATTATTTTATTATTTTACTTAACACAAGTGTCCATAAGAAAATTATTGTATGATATTATATGTTACTGTTTTAACTCACTTTTACTGAAAAATGCACTTACAGCATTTGTGTACCGAACCATCGAAATATCGCTGGCTAATAGTAGAGATACAAACTGGTTGGTAGAATCTCAGTGTTGCCAATATCAATGTTTTTACTGTTTATTGGTATAAATAAATTACTTTTGGTAACACCTTAGGTTTAAAAAGTATTAAAGAATCAATTAAGTCACTACTTTGGGGTTTCAAATATTAAATAAAATATAATACACATAAAATATATATGTTTACGTGGTTAAATAGAAACACATAAGTATTATTAACATTTGAATAATCATTGATAATTAATAAAACCGCCGCTTTTAATAGCCACTCACTGCAAATATATATATACTATCCGTAAAAAACGACGATCCCCATGTATATAAAAATCACGTTCCACTTGTCATAAGCATCGTAAAGCATAACCCTTTTCTCGCATAATTCGATACTCTTATGTACATATATGTTTACGTAGTTATTTTAGTACACCAACAAATTCTTCTGTGATTATTATTTCAACAATCTACGATATTATTAGTAAAACAATTAAAATTTTATATAAAAAGTTCTATTCGTACAATGATTTGAATTAAACTAAAGAAACTTCCTTTTTTATGCAAAAGGATGTTTCTTTAGATTTAAAAATACCAAACTCAATTGCGGATCGACTGGTTTCCTATTGAGAACCTTTTTTGATAAATAATTAATGTTTCCAAAAAACATGGGAATTATCTTGCAATATTAACATTGTTTATTGTAAAAAGAGCTTCATGTATGCTACAATTGGTACAAATTTGGTTAAAAAAATATAATTTTTTTTGTAACATAATATATTAATCATTTGCACAGCCTGCTTTAGATTATTTAAAATACGGAAACGTTTGGTGTAGTAAGTAATGAAAGATAATGTTTTTATAAATCGTTAATGTAAAAACTCATATTAATTTAAAGAAATATAAATTTATTTTAGTTTAGCAATTTTTAAAAAAAAAAGAATGACAATAATAAATGATAAATTTTGTTTTTGAGTAATATTTAAATGCTGGTACAAAATAATATTTCTACACAATTTTCTTTTGATATGAGAACAAAAAGAATTTGCAATTTGAACTACCACATTAATTGCTTATTTGATATACATACGTTTACGGTATGTACATTCATGTGCATTCTATTCTATAAAAAAATTAGAAATAACAAAAAGTAATACATTACGCTTAAAGTAAATCAAGTTAATAATTTTAATTATTACATTTTTTTATGTTCAATATGTAGACAAAGGACTACAAATATTCTAATTAAGAAACTGTCAACTACCAAAACTTATCAACAAAAACAGTTTATTTTGTTTCACACTGCAGTATGCATGTTTATGTTTATATTAAAAACTTGTAGAATTTATCTATCCTAACTTTTAAATACGTACACTGACATACTTCAGAATGATTCTAAAATCTAAAAAATTCTAAAGTTTATCACTGCGTAGATTTATAATTTAAGGTTTTACGTGTTCACAATTACGCTGCGGTATAATATACAAAATACAACAAAGATACTTACTAAAGAAATATATAATAACTATTCTAATTGCAAGAACGTGCTTAAGATAAAATAACCGTTCCTTATTCTATGGTGGTAAATTAAATTAATTTTAACTTCTTAAATAAAGAACTTAATGATTACATACTAAATTAAAAATTTTAAATAAACAAAAATAAATTATATGCTTGAAACTGTTATTATTATTTAGGGTTATTAATTTGAATGTCAATTATTGAATTTTTGTTTAGTTTTGAATGCAGTCTAAAGTATAAAAGAGAATAGTCATTAAATCAATAAACATTGATATTTAAAAAATAATTGATTTTCTCTTTGTCGTTGAAGTTGTTTTAATATCAGCAAGCATATAAAAAACTTTCAAAGTTTGAAAATTAACACATTTATAATTCCTAATTTAAAGTAAATTGCTTATACAAAATTTTTTTTTTATATTAATTACCTAACATTCATCGGTAATTGTTATAACAACCAACTTTGTTTTTATTTACTTTTTGGTTAATTAATACAATGATTCTTATGACAAAAAATTAGAATTTAGGATAATATATTAGACATAGTAGATCAACGATTATTACACTTTTAAAAGTAATAGTATTACTAATATTAAAGATCATAAAAGTTTAAGATAGATAAAGTTTAGAAACCGTTCAATACTTTTATTGATGATACTTTGATTTACGGAGGGATGGAAAGTACGTACTTAGTAGATTAAACGGTACTATAAATATTGGATCATTTTTTATTAATCTTTAAAAGCAATCGCTAAAATTTTATTAATAATTTTTTTGCGAATATGGAAATACATTTTATAATAATGATTCTATATTGTGTATTTACAAATTACAAGTATTATGTATTGTTGTAATTTGTTAATACATGTGGTACACTAAAAACAAAACTTACACAAAACTTTTTGTTAGGATGTATCTCATTAACAGGTTGTTATTTTAGAAAATTAAATTAGAGCATACATGCCAGCACAAAGATGTCAAAATGAAAGTTATATTATACATTTAAAAGGGTCAACATTTTTAGCAAAATAAATTGTAAATTCTGGACATGTTGCATTAAATAATGTTATCGAATAAAGCGTAGTTAAAATACTGTAGTTAAATTAAGTTGCTACTTTAAAAACTTCACATTCTTTTTAAATACACTACATAACACCTAAAAGATAACGTATTTACAGATGTTTAAACGTAGGTAACGTTATGTAGATCAGTCATCATACTTCAATGAATGAAGAACACTACAAAAATAAAACTAAATACCTAAAGCAAATATTTCTGTAAAGTTTCTGTTTCGTGCTACTAAATGAATACGAAAAAATAAATAAGACCAGATTTTGTTTCCTTAGAGTTTTAATAAATAAATTAAATATCCACTATTGGATAAAATACAAATTTTCAGACGTCGCCGAAAATTGTTCGTTACTCGTGTAAATAATTGTGTCTAATTGCATTTTGATTTTGCAGTTCTCAGTCAGCAAAGCACTTAATTGACGAGCATTTTTCAGCATAAACCTTTGTCAAACTTTGTCATTTCTACTGTTTATTAAGTTGAATACGTTTGAAGAAGAACATAATTTAATAATCAATCATAAACGTAAAACAGAAATGACATTGTATGTAAATAAATGCTCAAGTTTGTTTTTATAATTCCATGGAAACAAATATTTCAACAGTAAAAATTTGGCATTGATATTTCTGTGGTGCGTTTTTGTACTCACCACCCAGTATACGTATTTGTACTGGAAAAATTCATCACACAGTGTAAAACAGCACTAATCCAAAAGTAATATTTTGACATTAGAGTCGGGGTCTAAAGTATTTGTTACTGCAACCACTCTCAAAACTCAAGTTGCGGTTCAAAATCAACGTCGGTTAACTGTTGGACTTGTTGAACATGGTAAGAATACAGATAATAATTCTTCAAAAAATTCTTTCTAGTACAATTTGCAATACCTGCACATACATAGAAGAAAAGCAAACATTAAAGTTCGGATTTTATTGAAAAGATTTATTCTTTTACTCGTTCTTCCGCTATCAGTTACATGAGATGGTCTTTCTTGCCCACGGTTGGTTGTCTTTGCACACACCCCAAAATAAAGTTTATCGAATGCAATTTATGCAAATTAGTTAGTATCAAATGTAGAAATCGAGACAGAAATAAGGCAGACTGTTGAGTTTAGTTCTAAGAAAACTGAATTTGGAATGTATAATTTTTACATTGTAATTTTAACTAACTTAAACGTTGTGTAATTGATTATAGGTCTCCAGATTCATTTTTTTCTTTGTAAACAACAAAATAAACACACATGTGTTCTATTTAATTATTTTTTTTTTAAATGATCAGTAAATAATATACATAGTTTTTCAACTAAATTGTCTTCAGGTATTAATGATTTGTTCTAAATTTAATCGTACCCACTGTTTTTTGTATTATTTATTTTCTTAAACGCATTAAAAAACAGCATTAGTTTAAATATAAACAATAAAAAATAGAAATATGCAACGCGAAAAGTACTTTCTAACGATAACACGAGTTACAAGCAGTTCCGAAAACTCAAAATGTTAATCCTAGAGACACATCTAACTACACAATCGTTTATAAAACTTAGAAAAAAACAAGGTACTCAAATGTTTTGAGTGAAATCTCAGACGGAAAAAACATGTTGTGATAAACAAAATATCATTTTTAGAATTTATCATTAAGTAATACGTTTTTTAGGGTGTTGTTAGTTCTTTTTAGTTTTTTTTACTATTTCACACGATTATTTTAAATTTGGTAATGTTTTTTAAACCGGTAAAAATTGTCAGTACACCTGCTAACGATCCGCAACTAAACGTTAGAAGTAGCAAGACGCGATTAATCTAAATTATGTGATTTTTATTTTTTGTGATGTATACGAGAACCTTAATTTGTGACAAATCTTGTTACTAATACGTTATAAAATCGCTCTAAATTTAATGTCATCTTCGAAAACTCGTGACTTGTATCTGTTAAAAAATCGTTAACAAATTCTGAAGAAATTCGCGAAGAAATCATGATAAAGTGAGAAACGAAACCTTGAAGATATATATATTAGAAAACGTGACGATATCGTGTTCAAAAACGTGAAGATATCGTGTTAATAAATGTGAAGCTATTGTGTTAAGAAACGTGAAGATATTGTTTTAAAAAAGGTGAAGATATCGTAAAGGGACGTTAACATATCGTGACAATTTTTAACGCGATGTTTTTTACGTTTTTAACACAATATCTTCACGTTTAGTAGAACCTAATAGTACAATAACACCCTTTAAACTATCATAAGTATATCTACCGAATGCCTCATTAGTTAACGTAACCTCTCAGTTCTCCTAGAGAATAAAAAATTATTTAGTTCGAACTGCAAAAAAAATAATATGTATTTTTCTAAAGAAATTTTATTTAAAAGATAATTTTACAAACATTCTTTATATATATGTTGTAACGCTATTTATTTTTGTAACTATTTAAAGTTTTACGTTATGGCTTTCGTTTGTGTTTCCTGCGAAACCGCCACAACTCTGATTTCGATAGAATCCACCGCGGCTTCTGACTTGAAACTCTTCACGCTGACTACATCTATATGTTCATAAACTTTACGACTTTGACCAGTAAACCCTCTTGGATTGCTTGCCCAATAACTTTTTTGAACATATCCTTGTTTGCCACAATTGAAGCAATTTTTATTGCTATCACGATTATTACTTAATCCATTCTTGTCTTTTTCTTCAACCTTTGCTTTGAACACTTGTGCTAATTAGTCTTTTTAATTTGTTAGTTTCTTATTAAAATTGTAACGAAACAAAAATAAAGTCCACCATTTTGGAAAAATTGAAAACAAATTTTAAAATGGTGCATAGACTTTTCCCCCATCCTCTTATATTCCACCAGCGCCAAAACGATCCCCGCTCTAAAACCGGCACTGTAAGAAGGGAAAAAGGATATAAAAGCGGCCGCACCGTCGAGAAGGGCATCTTTCCGTCGTCGTCCGAGCGGCGTCTCTTAAGACACCTCGGACATCCTGAAAACCGCCTGCCGATCCTGAAAACTAACCGTAAGTTAACCTGTAATCCTGTAAACGATCACCGCCTGTACCTGGAGCATTTGCTCGACCTGATTAAATCCTGTAAACGATCACCGCCTGTACCTGGAGCATTTGCTCAACCTGATTAAATCCTGACCGGTTATTAAAACGATCGAAACCTTGTATACAAACTAACCTGTCAAATTTCCCCGGCACTACCTGTTGAATATATCCCGATCAACACACAGAAAAGGCACCGCTGGCAAGGAGATTTGCATTAATTTAACACCGTAAAACGCTGGTACAAAAACCGCATTTTTTAATTGTGTTTTAGTGTCAACATTAAGACAGGGTCGTGTACGAGCCCACAGAAGGCGCTGCCGGCGCAGCCGATGAATGAGATATACCGAGCCTTCCCGAATTAGTTTCAGTTTCCTTTTTCATGTATTATTTGGTTGCATTGTTGTTTATGTTATATATTTTGTTTAGTGTAATTTGGAATTTAATTTTGTTATTTACTGTATGTGATAAAACGCAAAAAGCTATTTATTTTATTATACATCTTAATTGTGTTACTAATTTCTCTACTTAGCTATCTAGGGTGTTGTAAACAAAAATTACAACGCAGGACCGGTTACAATATATTCAAGTGTTTAATTATTTTTAGGTAATCAATCTAATCCATCGACCAGATGTCGGCAACTTGACGGTAATACCATTATTAAATAACTTGATTTACGTTTTCGCCGTGTATCACCGCTAAACTCAGTTCATTAATGTTTTGGTCAAAATCTGTAAAGAACTTCACCACTTTCAATATCTTTGGTAAAACATATTGAATGTAACAGTTTTTCAATCGACAATTGTTTAGTTTCACTATTCTTTAATTAAATCGCGTCGACTATCTATACTTTTTTTTGGAGTTTTGCAACCTCTAAATTTTTTGGCGCCTATCTCCTTCTACTACACGTAAATATTTATAGTTTTAAAACACCTTTTTAGTAATACTAAATATAACTCGTACTGCGTCATTCCTATGCTACAAATTAATTTTTTTTTGGTCATTGGCGTTGTTAAGCTTCACATGTGCAATTACCTGATAGAAAAATACAAATCATTATGACTGTTAAGTAACTATATGTACTACCTCTTCTTGAAACATATTTTATTTTATTTTAAAACTTTGTTTCTAGTTCACTAAATTATTCTTGCTACATAAGTTGACAACTGTTAAAAAAATCTTAAAATTTTATTTTATCGGTATTACATGAATCACTTATTATGCGCGTGCTAGTCAATAAGGACATACGTTGCAAAAATCTTAAACCTTACGTTGCCTACCGAGGAATCATAAGACACCTCTCGCCATACCATAAAAAGTTTTATTAATACTGCATTATTAATACGTGTTAAACGAAATGTCGTGAACACGATTTTCAATCAGTGAGTTTTGAATTAATAGTTAAATGTGTGTTTCTACAGTAAACAAGGTAGATGCACCAGTTGATATAAATCTGTAACCATCGTAAATTTTAATGAAACAACTCAAATTCAAAACGTTAAACTAGGAAATGCGTATGTAATATAAGCTTTTTATGATATTTAATTAAAAACGCCGTTTTTTTACCAAAAAAATGTATTAGTGGGTTACTGGATTCTAAAATTTATGAACTGCGCAGTAATTGACTTCAGTAGTCAATTACTAATTTTAAAAAATAGTACGAATTATACTTGTTGCTCACTCTTAACGCTTCTGCTATTGACTATTTTGTTTAATTTCATTTCAGTTATGTTTTTAACCAACTCTACCTAGTAATTGAACACAAAATATCAGTGGTCAACCACTAGTCTCGTAAAGCGGTCAAGTAAATTACAATGTTTTGTTCCTTTACTGAAAGTATAATGTCAGAAAATATTTAAAAAAAATAACGTTGGTTAAGCCTAGCTCTTAGCGATATCAAAAATGACATTCGTTCCATACGCCAAGCAGAGAAAATGTACAATATTTTTAAATCTACCATTAATGCCATAGTCAAGTAACAACATTGTAAAACGTCGTTCATGCTACCACTTGCTTTAGATGGTTGCAATTTTACGAAGATAAGCAAAATTTGAAAATACGAAAAAAAGAAGCAAAACAACAAAAAGCTCTGTTAAGAAAAAGAAAAAATAAAGAAAAATTAAAAGAAGCCAACAACAAAAAACTAAAAGCATGCAGAAAGACCAAAGAAACAATTCTGTAAGTGAAGAGCATAAAGAATGGTCTGAAAGTAGAACGAGCATTGATGATGATGTCACATAATTACATTTGTGGTATTCAGAATATATTTAGCTCAGATGAAATAGATGTCCAAGCACTTTGTCCTATTGATGGAGACCGATCCACTTATAAAATTATAGAAAATGATATTAATACCGTTCGTTTTGCTCAAGTTTTACACAAGCTAGAACAACTAAAACTTATAGGTTCTAGAAACCGTGTGAGGTATAAGTTTTCACTAAAAATTAAATAATGTGAATTGACACAATGTTTATGCTATTTACAACTGTGTGCCTATATAATAATTAGGTAGTACCTATTTTTTTTGGTTTTTTTGTACCTATTTTTTTAACCAAATAAATGTTCCTTTCTATTGCAATACAAAATATTATATAAAACTGTTGTTTTTTTATTATCCATAATACTGCTCAAAAACTGGAAATAATGTGATCTAACACTAGCGTGTTAGTAGTCATCTATTGGAAATTTCTGACTTTTTGTATACTATATTTTTTTCTTTTGCAGAAAAATATCTTTTCTTAAGCCTATAAATTAGTTAAAACAATAAAAAATATACTGTTTTAAAACAGGGTTTGTTAATTTTTTTATTATAATGTAGACGCACTTTCTGTTTTTGCACGACGGCGATAGACAAAGTCGTATATAACCTCAAAAAAAAGTTAAGACAATAAAGCAAATACTGCAAAACAAATGGTAACTTTAACAATACCAAAACTATTTTACGTGGATAACTTAGTTTTTCAGAAAAACTGTAACTTATTTATACGGGCAACTTTCTGTACAGCAATATAGTTCAAATAAATTATTTAAATAGAAATTGTTATGAATATAATGTAGGATAGAAAATAACAAATTATAAAAACATAAAATAAAAACAATGAAAAAACATTTCCATGATTATGTATTTCATTAAAATTTATTATTTACGAGTAATTTTCTTACAATTTTAGCAGGTAACATAAGAAGCTTAATTCACGACAAAACACTTACATTAGAAACATAATACCGTACACAAGTTATATTGTATTATATTAACTTTAACGTCATTTAAACAAATTTTTTTTTGGTGATTGGTAACAGTTAACAAAAATTCTTTACGTAATAGCTACATACATTTTTTTACATCAAGTTTTATTTGACGAATTACATTTTTTTGTATACTTTTTTCAAAATTAATATTGACCATTTACTTACTGTATCGTAACTATAACGTTATCGAAAACAATACATTTTTTTGAAACCATTTGATATAGATGTTTTTCAATATTTCCGATACGTCCTTCATGGTGCTGAACACATTATATACCTTGCTACTAATACACGTTGATTTGAAAAATAAACCTCGCCTAAGACGCATTACAGCTATTAGTTTTTATTTTAATTGACGTATTATTTATACTACCTTTTTTATAAGTAAGTTGTCAATTAGATGACAAGAAATAATACCTATCGTAAATGACGTAAATAACAAATACAATAAGACTAATTTTTATTTTATATAGTAGTGTACATACGTTTTAAAATTAAACAATTATAAAATTTATATTACAAATAAAATAAGTTTGACATTACCTTAATAAATCCTTTAACAGTGACCATTCCAAAGCTGTTTATATCATGTTGTAAAATTAAACATTTAATAAACGTTATTAACTAATTAAATTATTTATTTAGTAGGTACTTAAAATGCTTGCTTAAAATGTACATTTAAAAACTACATAAACATCAACAGATAGCTCGTTAATTAAAAAGCTACTTGTAGTAGTGCTTTTTACAGTTAGTTTGTGTGGTTTTAAATAAATATTTTATATATTAAAAAATTTATACTAAAAGTACATTTAAATTTTGCAAATTTTGTAATTAATTTTACTATTTATAAATTAGTTTATTTAAGTGTACTGTTTATAACATGTATATTAGTCTGAACATGATCGTAAGCGTATTGCATCGTGAATATTTGATAAGAAAATACGTATCTACCTTTATGTTATTGTGCTGAGGTATCGTTTTGCTTTAATTTAAAATTTTACGAAATATATTTTTTAAATATATTTTTATCGGTTTTCTATTGAAAAGAATGTCACTAAATAAATCAAATATTGTATTTTAGGAATTTTTTGCATAGGTATCTAATAAAAAGAATAAAAACTTTCTAAACATTTTTAAATATTTTTTTAATTCTAACATTGTGACATTACTGTTTGATGTAATGCTATTTGTTGCACTTCTTCTGTTGCAGTAGAAGTAGTTGCCAACTATCGTGTTTGGTGGAAAATGCCAGTTGTTCATGCAGTCATTTGTAATATAAAACGTTAAGTAAATTAACTAATGGCGGTGCCTCAAACAAGTCTTTAAGAATGTTTACACTTTTTATTTTTATATTTTATATTTTCGTACTGTTTATTAATTTAGTATCTGTTATAACATGAACCGTTTCGTCTATTAACGGTATTTTCAAAATATCTCAGTTAATTAGAATATTATGTGCTAAGAAATTAATTGTTAAATAAACTGAGATTTATGCCTATGTACATTTTAAAGATCATGGTCAAAGCATTTTTTGTAAATTTCAAACTATGCTACTACCTCCAATATTTATTTATTGTACCCTATTAGATATACATAAAAACACATCGTCTTTCTTGACAAATGGCATTACACATAACTACAATACTAGAGGGGCGAAGGTTCTAAGAACCTCTTATTACAGACTATCTAAATCGAAAATTAACAATATCAGTATGAAATTATATAACCTACTTCCCAGTCAGTCAGCGACTCGACATTTTATTATTTTAAAAACAACATAAAGAAACATATATTAAGCCATTGTGTAACGTGGCGTCAACAAACCAGCACTAATAAGACAATCCAAAAAAAAAAACCAAAATAATTTCGAGTTGTCAAGGACGCAAGCTTGAAACACACGGTTCCTCGTCGTTCGGCGGCCCCAGCCACAGTGGAGAAGGGGTGAGTCAGAATAATGGGAGACGAGATCAAATCTATATGGGCGCCACGTAGTTTTAACGCCGAACAACTACCCACACGTTTCACGATTTCAATCCTAGTATGGGACACTCTCAAAGTCGCCAAACGACGAAACGCGAGATGTGAGATGCCCAAACTCCATATGCTTGGTACTCGAATTAGGTAATTACATAAAGCGTAAAGTATTCTCAAAATAAATAATATAATTAACCGTAATTTTTTATACGAAGTTACACTCCAAAAAAAAACATAAGAATTATAACTATCAATTAAATTTACAAAAAAAGAAAAGCCGTCAGCGCCCGTTGCCGACGCAGCATTGGGGCAAGAATATACAGTTATAATTTGACTTCGCGTTGCATGCGATAAATTGCTCAGATCAAAAAAAGATCTTTACTCAGCTTTTGGCTGATAAATAGATATTCGATTTAGATCGCTAACCCGAGTTTACACTAGTTATATTACTCCTAACAAAGTACTTTGTTTCGGCTTACAGAAAATGTACAGCGAACTTTTATAATTTTACGAAAACGATTCATAGCATGCATCAGTATTTATGTATAAAAATATATGCATTTTTTTTGATAAAATAAAAAGCAAAAAAAAATGAATAGTTATTAGTATGAGACTGACCCGCGCTTTCCAGCTTCCACCAATGCGTCTTGCTGCTTAGCTCCGGTCGCACGGCCACAACGGAAACGTTCCACAAAACAGAATATCCCAAATCAGTGGTATAGTCAATGAATGGAACTGCTTCCACATTAACCCAAAGTCGATAGTTCGGAAAAGAAAATTGCTACCATTAAACCAACGGCAAAAAAAAACCCTTCGTAGTTGAAGAGTTTATTTTTAAATTTCCTTTTATATTAGAATTCCCCGGATAAGAGGATACGTGTTGAAATGTGTTCGTACGTAGTGTTTAAATCCGACGTATAGTCGAGCGGTTCACTCTGTGGCGCGAAACTGTGCCAACAATAATCTCCAACGAGAAAAGATACACCGGGAACTGCTAATTTCCGTTCATTTAGTAAATCCACTAACGTGATGTTTTCAGAAAACATATATCTAAACGACGGCACTACGAATGTACGAATGATGATGGCCGGAATGAATGTTCATTTCCTGTTTTTTTTTTTGAAATATTTCCCAAAAGATATTAAAAATGCGACGCGGACAGAAAGAGAGTAAATTCAAAAACTTAGTTGTTTCATTTTAACACATACAGCACCTATTAAGAAAAACTCTTGATCCGGTGAACAGAACGTACTTTAATAGATCCGATGAACTGCAATTGACGACCTTCAATGACGTAACGACATTAGCACATACTTTGAAATAACCCTAACCTTACATTTTAAGTTTAACGAAATCAAAACAATAAACATTTTACCGATTTACTAAATTTAGATAATTAAATGCATAAAGACGTGGATGCTAACATGCAAAAAAGGACTAGGGACGTAAACTAAGCGTAAGTGAGATCAAATATCGATTTGAGATGTAAATAATCCATAGATCAATGAGATTTTAGGCTAAAGTTAACAAGGTTCAGAAAAAATCAGATGAATACAAGTTGATTCTACAACTACGAAGATTAGTGGTACAACATAAAGACATTCGAACGCAAAAGAAATCTAAGAAACACGACATATAAATAAGAATGTGCGGCATAATGTTGTTCGGACATGTAAGTGTACACGACATTAAGACTGATTTATTAATTACAATCTATGATTAACAGGTTTATCCTCAATTAAATATTGGAAGGTTACAATCGTTTTTACTCAATAGATGAATATTTAAACACTCCAATCCTCACGCTAGTGTAGTCGGTTAATATGTTGCATGTTGTTCTTTTATATGATTTATGTGTTTTATTGTTTTACGTGTATTGTTATTTTTAAATATTTTTTATAACCATTCTTATACCTATACATATTGCAATTATATGACGAGTGCAAAAATTACATGTATTTATAAGCACAATAAATAAATAATAATTAATTGACATTTTTCATAAACCGTTTATTTACGTTTCAAAGTTTCAGTTCGATCAAGTATATAAAACAAGAACAAGTAAACAAAGCATTTAAAGTTTAATTTAAACCACTGTATGTGTAAACAACCTAGTTATTTATACGATTGATTTTAATTTTTTTTACTTGTAACAAATATATTATAAACAATTGTTCTGTAATCAATAGTAATTTTGTAGATTAAAAGCAATTAACATTACCAACACTAGGTTTGATTCATAGAGATGTTGTTTCATTACTTTATTCTAACATTTATAGTTATGAAAAAGTAAGTGTTCCTTGAAACTTGTCACGTTGATATTGTTAGTTGCTTTAAACTTAAATTTATTAGATATTATTAAATCTAATGTCTTTGTAGATAAGTTTTATGTAATACATTTGAAATTTTTTTTGAAGTAAATAATTACAAATTTTCTGAAGTATTATTATTACTTTTTATCGACTTATACTGTCTACTGTTTTTTTCTAACTATTGCTGCTTTGTTTTGTCTTGTGCTAGCACTGCTAAGTTTTATGCTATTATTGTTGAATTGTTTGCCTATATTGTAAGAGTGTTTGCTTTCAAACTCCTGCTTGTGGCAGTTAAATTTGTACTGCAACCTTCTAGGCAGCGTCAATACGTGATTATACAATACCAGTTTTAAGTTTGTTTATTAATAATTATAAAATAAAATAACATGCTATGCATTTATCTGAAAAAGAACGTATTAAAGTACTTATGGTGATTGGCTTTGAAGACATGGTACATACTCAACAAGAAGTGTGTAATTTATTTAATGCAATTCATCCTGATTTTTATTACTAGATCTACTATCAGCAAAAATGATTTGAAATTTGCTGAACACTGCTACATGCGAGATTTGCCTAAAAGAAGACCAGCAAAATTAACAGAAGATTTTTAACTAGACGTTTTAGTAGAAATTTTAAATAATCCTTATGCAGCCGCAAGAAAAATCTCCAAGAATTGTAATTTGTCATCGAGATACAAAATACAAAAGCATTAGAAGACGATTTTGACCAAAGAACGCAGTTTTATAAAAAGATAATTGAGAATAATAATTAAAGATTAGATTTTACACGAACGATATTTATTTTTTTAATGAGGCTACTTTTGTTTTAAATAAACACGTGAACTGACAAACGTGCAGATACTGGGCAACTAAAAATTTTGATTGTACACAAAACTGCTAAATCGTCAAAAAATAAATGTCATAAATCGAATTTCTGGACCTTGTTTAGCTTGACTTAACTTTAAATGGGGATCGCTACTTTTTTCAGTTTAAACTCATTTCGTTCTAGTTGTGTTTCCTTATCCACAAGATCTAGATATTTTCCGTACTGAACTATGGTTCCATAATGGGGCTTCTCCTCATTTTGCAATTGCAGTTTGACAAATTTTTAATTTAAGTTTTCCTAATAAATAGTTTGAACTCATAGATCCTATTGCGTGGCCATTAAAGTTACCTGATTTAACCCCATTAAGTTTTTACTTTTTTATAAGAAAAGTATAGCGATCGCAATTTTTTTGCAAAAAATTGTTTTTGCAGAATTTTACGTTTTAAGGTATCCTGAATCAGAAAAATGAATTTTTGAAAAAAAAATCTTTTGTGCCTGTGTGTGTGTGTGTGTGTGTTTATGTGTGTGTGTGTGTGTGTGTGTGTGTGTGTGTGTGTGTGTGTGTGTGTGTGTGTGTGTGTGTGTATGTGTATGTTTGTAACGATGTACCCACAATAACTCTCAGACCAAAAGTTCTAGTAGTAACTTAAAATTTGGTATGGAGCTGGCTTTTCATATTCTCTCGATTCTATTAAAAGATAAGTTTGATAAAAAAACCGGTAGTGGGTGTATCCGCCATTTTTAATAGTTTTTCTTAAATCATTTTGTACGTATGTAAATTATTTGAATTATTTTTCTAATACTTTCTTATAAAGCTCATTCTTTCTAACAATTAATTCAAATAAAAAAAAATTCAAACATTAACAGTTTATTAGATATTTGTTTTATAATTTAAATTTAATTCGAAATATTATCTAGGTTTTAATCCTGCCTGCGACGATATTTAAAAAAAAATGATTTACTAAAAGAGAAAGTAATATCGAGGCGCACAGATATATGTGTTATTTGATATGACAACATAACTTTAGTTTACCATATTTTGGTTAAATCTTAATGAAATCGAGAAAAACCAGGAAATCAATACAAAATGTGTATATGTATATACATAAACTAATGAGTAAGACTTAGTCCTTTTAGTATTATTTTTTTAACTAAATTCAATTATAAACCTAAGTTTTCTGAATTCTTTATATTCTTTTGACTTGGATGTTTTTCTTCAGTTTGAAAATAAAAAATATGTAGGAATTCCTTATAAGAAACTTATGTAGTGACTATACCATTTTTTATGGAGTTATTTGAAATCTAAAGTTTATGTGAATAGACTGAATTAGAGATATGATATGTTATACAAAAAATGTTCTGAACTTACCGAACAATTAAAAAAAAAATTATTATTTAGAAAAATCAATTGTGAAGTTTTGAATGTATTTTGAGGTTTTTTATCATCGTTGCTTACTGATGACATTTTGATGTATCGCAGCGGAGCCTGTTATACTATGTTATAATTACATACTCGTACTCCTGATACTTATGCAACTCTAAATGCAACCGTGTATGGAACCGGGCTGAGAAAGTCAGTCTGCTGTATCCATCCTCGGTGGCAACACTTTGTTTGTTTGATGTAAAGTTTTAGTAACTATAATAAAATATTGCTGTTCTTTAAGTTGCTTAACGATACTATAACATCAGAAGTAGGATTTTAGTAAAAATGTTTTTGCTGTGGAGTTTCCTAAGAATTTTCATACTCAATTTGCGTTGCCGTCACTGGATCCGCTGGTAGGTTATGTAAATCAGTGGATCGAAGGGGTAGAAGATGTCGGTTCTGCTCAACGCTGGTACAACACTATGAGACCACTAACTGCAGAACGTAATTGGTCTGAGTTTAAATTTGCCATTACAACAGCTTTTCCGCGTGACGAAATTCCGGAGAGCTGTTAAAAGAAGCTGTCTTGTATACTTCTGGATCGGAAGCTACGTACGATGAATACGCTCGCCAAAAGATTGCTAAGTTAACAAGAATCGACCGATCGTGGATTTGGCCAGATCATGTTATGATTGAGTGTGTATGCGATGGTATTGCAGATCCTACCGCTGTAATGAATAGTCGTTGTACAAAAAATTGACCAATTAATTGATTTATTCGCCGGTTTTTGTAAAATGCTGAATTCGAACGGCACTATCTCTATGCGTACAGCCAGTAATGTGAACGATCGTGCTTTAAGTGTGGGTCTTTTAAACATTTACAAGCTAGTTGTCCCCGTAAAATTGTTTATAATAATACTAGGGAGTTAACCAACTCTGCAAAAAGAGCTAGGAAGGATATGTTTTGTACCTTCTGTAAGAAAACAAACTACAACATTGACAAATGTTTTGCCCATCAAAGACTTGAACAGTAGAACCGAAACGTAAATCTTTGTTCAGCAAAGTTTGGGAATCGCGATGACGTGACAGTGGGTGTAATAAAAGGGATCGCGGTAAATGTTTTAATAGACACGGGGGCGCAAGTTCACTAATAACTGAAGAAATGCTACGCAAAACAAACTTTCAGACAAGACCGTTAATCACTCGCTTAACGGGATTAGGACGCAAGGTCGTCTTATCTACTGCTGCTGCAATATTTTTTTCTTGAACTTCAAGATGTGACGTTGGAAATACTTTTTCGAGTCGTTTCAAACAAAGCTTTGCACGTGCCGGTAGATCTTGGAAACTGAGCTGCATTCTGACGCGTCTGCAGTTAGTTATGGTGCTATCCTATTTCAAAAACAAGATAAAATTCTTGACGTAGTCGCTTACTACAGTCGCGCTAAATTACCATTCGTATCAATTAGAAACGCTAGCTGTTTACAACGCGTTAAAACATTTTCGGCATTATTTGATTGGTGTTAATTTTAAAATAGAGACAGATTGCAACGCACTTCGTGCTACCCAAAATAAATGTGACTTGCAACCCCGAGTAATCCGAATGTGGACATATTTACAGGACTTTAGTTTTACAATTGAATATAGAAAGGGTGCTAAACTGGGACATGCCGATTATTTAAGTCGAAATCCGTTACAAGTTAGCTTAATTAATAATAAGAAAAACTGTGCTACACCTGAAAATTGGCTAAGTAGTGGTCAAGTAGAACGTTACATGCGTACAATTGCAAACTTGCTTCGCGTTGAAGGTGCAAAAAAGTCAGAATGGACGAACGGATTATAGAAAATCCAATTAATTATCAATACCACACCAAATAAAACTACCGAAATATCACCTTTGCAACCGTTATTAGATTGCGACAATACCATTCCGTTAATACGATCAGTTCTTAGTGATCTTAGAGACGTAAAACATCCGTGTACCGTTCTTCCAGGTACCACTCGTCAAACTCGCCGTCAATTGGTATCTCGACGGTTACAAGAAAATGCGAAAAGGCAATAAAATCGCACGAACCAAAAGGGTCAACCAGCACAATAACTTCAACGTGATGACTTTTTGTACTGTTATACCGAAACAGAATTCCGATGTAAAAGGTCCCTATCGAATTGTAAATTGCCTAGGACATAATAGATATATCCTAGAGAATTTAAATTCGCATTCTCGAACGAGTGCTGCTGCAGAAGATTTGTTGCTATGGCCAGTAGATTGGACATCAAACGATTGTGCTTTTCTCAAGGCTTTTCTATTTTCGGAAGACGATGAATTGTAAGGTAAACAATACAAAATCCTGCTAGTTACTTAAATTTCAGTCAATCATTTACGTTTTGCTTAACTTGCACATTTTGAAACTTGAAAGAGTCAGCATAATATAAACATATTGTGTTACAAATAATATTCAACTTATGTATACAAGGTCGTACAACGGTCGTACGTAATTTTATGTACGTTTTATTGACACGACGACGGCAGCATAAAATATAAATACAATTTAAGCGTCGATTACAGTCTGATGCGTTCAGCTGTAGGTTTTGAATTGATACAAGTTGCTGAGTTCAATTGTACAATTTAAGCGTCGATTACAGTCTGATGCGTTCAGCTGTAGGTTTTGAATTGGTACAAGTTGCTGAGTTCAATTGTACAATTTAAGCGTCGATTACAGTCTGATGCGTTCAGCTGTAGGTTTTGAATTGGTACAAGTTGCTGAGTTCAATTGTACAATTTAAGCGTCGATTACAGTTTGATGCTTTCAGCTGTAGGTTTTGAATTGGTACAAGTTGCTGAGTTCAATTGTACAATTTAAGCGTCGATTACAGTCTGATGCGATCAGCTGTAGGTTTTGAATTGGTACATGTTGTTGAGTTCAACTGTACAATTTAAGCGTCGATTACAGCCTGATGCGTCTAGCTGTAGGATTTGAATGGTTACAAGTTAAATGAGTTCAACTATAATTTTGTTGCAATTTAATGCACTGCTTACCACGAAGTATTTGATCTACCATAAGGTTGTTTCATTTACAGAGCAGGTTGCTAATAAAATCTGGCATGACAAGTAATTTTTGTTTTGTTTAACGTTTTAAGATAAACGTGCAAAAGAAAGAATATTGTTGTATTTCAGAGGTTCGAGGGGACCTCGAGTTAGACGATGTTCCATTGGAACAAAGTCATGAAAATGCTTAAAAATAGAACTCGTAATGAGGATGAGGATTTGCTTGATAACATGTTAATACAGCGCCTTCAGTTGGAAAAAAAATTGTCAAAATTGATTGTAAATGATTTTTGTATTAAATTTTTGTTTTGTTTTTTTTGAAGTCTCGTGGGCGAGACAACGGTCAGAATGGCCGTGTTATACTATGTTATAATTACATACTCGTACTCCTGATACTTATGCAACTCTAAATGCAACCGTGTATGGAACCGGGCTGAGAAAGTTAGTCTGCTGTATCCATCTTCGGTGGCAACACTTTGTTTGTTTGATGTGAAGTTTTAGTAACTATAATAAAATATTGCTGTTCTTTAAGTTATTTAACGATACTATAACAGAGCCTTTAAACTTAAATTCGTTTATTGTACATGTGTACATATTGCCCTGCTAGGTTAAAACTTAGTGCCTGCGTTATATAACATACCCTTGCTATCTAAACATAAATATGAGTTAGGGGGTTGATGCCAAAGATCACCAGTGGCGTAACAACAAAAATATAACAAAGCAGGACAGCTTATGAAGAAAAACTGTAACTCTTAATTAAAATCTAAGGTAATATCTAACTGCGCTAACGTTAAAATATAATCGTCAATTATTTTTAACTTAAACTAAAGAACACAATTCACTTATATGTATAAAATGGTAAAATAGGTTATTGCCAACTTCTTGTCAAAGCTGTGAAAATAGAAAAAAATCTATATAATATGAACCGAGAAGACGGTTTAAGAATTAGCAAATTTTGGCTACTAGTATTACACCCTCTAAGACAAAAATCAACCTTCTTAGAAAGGACACAACACTTACTCTGAAGTACAAGTACAACTCTGCAGATGCAAGCTGCAATGTCTTGCGAAACGTCAGTTTGTTTGGGTTCACGAACGACAATACGGCATAAGCCAAGTACTACTTCTTGTTTTGGTTCTCAAAGAGAGACTAGGACCAAACTTAAAAAGTCTGGGTGTTTAACCAAAATAACCGCGAAAGCTTAAAATTTTATATAATTAAATTTTGTTCTTCTACTAGAACGAGAGACCTGATATGAACGTTTGGATCTGATGTACACCACCTATTACGTTGCTGCATCGTGTGTAGGTATTCATTTTGAAATCTCTCCAAAAGTGTGACAACATATAATGAACATGTTTCTATCTATTCAGTAGATTTGCTGGTTTTTCCATAACATTAGTTGTAGGTAACGCAGTTAGCCGTCCGACAATCAAAAAATGGCCAGGACTGAGTGCTTGCAAATTGTTGCATCGTTGGATAATAGTGAAATTTAATACAGATTCGATTTTAGCAAGCAACGTGTTCATTGCATTAGACGTAACACTATACACCCCAATGGTTTGTTTAAGATGATTAAAAAAATATTGCGTTCTAGACGGTATGAAATGCCATGTAATTTCTAAACTATTAAGCCTGATTAACTCGTCTTTACATTCATTTGACCCTATTAGTTTATATAGACATGGAATCTCGCGATTAGCTCCAACAAAATAAGTTTCGTTGTCTAAATATATGTTTAACCAAATTTCACGACGTGCATTAAACCTTTAAAAAGCAGCCCTAAACGCGACTGTGGTCAAATCTGTAATTACTTCTAATACTTCTTTGCAAATAAAAGTAGCAATATATACTTTATGTGCAGACTTTTTACGTCCACAAAAATCTGTAGTACAAAAGATCCACAGTAATCAACTTCGCTATTCTCAAATAGTTTTGTGAGTGTAACGCTGCGATTAATCTTCCATTAAAAACTTAAGATTTACAAGAGCAGCTTTTCTACAAGGAATGCAATTGAAAATAATTTTTCGAACTAAATGTTTTATTGCTAACGACCAAAATTTGGCACGGATAGAAGCTTTGATGGCTTGTACGCCAGCATGTAATAATCGAGTATGTTTGTATTGAATAAGAAGTACTGTGAAATGACTGTTGTGTGGAAAAAACATTGGGCATTTTTTAAGATACGTTAGAATTACGAAGTCTACCCGCAACGCAAAGTATTTTATTATTATCATGAAATGGAGATAATTTATTCAACTTACTATTTTTAGGAACTACTTTATGTTTTATAAAATAGTTTATTTTTTTCGCAAACGAGTAGATTTGCACTATCTTAACTAATGATAGAATAGAGGATTGTATTTCGTGTGTGGATAAAGAGTTTGTAATTTTATCGCCAATACTCCGACAGTTATGAACTAAACGAAGTTAGTATGAATTCGAATGTATTTTGTATAAAATGATTACCTATCTACTATAGAATTTCTAGGAGTACTAAAAAATACTTGTTTGGGTTTAACCTTTTTTAAGGGATAGGTTTTCATGTTTGTTTAAGATAACCATTAAAACTTGCTGACAACCATGTTGAAGCGTGAAACCATAAAATTGAGTTTTTTTAATGATTGGACAGACACCCACAAGAGATGATTTCAACTGGATTCTGCTTGGAATCTACGTGGTACCCGTTAAAAACTTTAGTTAATGAGTGAATTTTTGACACTCGATTCACTAAAAACTATTTTCAAATTTCCAAAAGTATGGAAATCCATGAAAGAGCTATAATCAAGTCAGACCACCTATAGTACTTTTGGAAACTCAAACACCACCACGCACCAAAAGTTTTCTTGCTGCTATCTTTACTTGCCCTACGGTGCAACGGCTAATGTGTATTATTCTTTTTGTAAGTGTGTTACGTAATTTTTGTGCTCTTATATTATTCACTAACTTAAACGTTATTAAGGTTGTTATGCGTTACTGCTTGTGTTAAGCCGCTCAGCTACCGTTAGTCTATTTCAAGGTCATTATATCAACAATTTACTTTTAGTCAAATCTATAATTTAAATTTCAGCTGTTTCCAGATTTGTGCATATTGATTGCGTTTTAATTTAAAATTATATTTTTCAATTCACGACCTCTCCCACATAACCAAAGTTAACCTTAATTGTCTAAAAAGTGATCATACTTTAACCTGAAAAGTTGACAAGCATGTGGTATCTTTATCGTGCCTTTTAGTCATTCATAAAAATTAGTTCTACCGCGTGTCCTTAATGGTTAACTTATTCACAACAAATAGTTATTCCTAATAATACGCCAAATTGTAAACGTAATGGTTACTTTTTGTATAAGCTTAAAGTATAAAATATGGCGACCTATCTCGTTTCTTACCCACAGAGGTTGACTTTTGGATAACTTTTCAATAGACAACTTTAATTGTTACTCAAAAGCCGTTTTAAAAAGTTAACTTGATGGTAACCATAAAAATTAACCTATTAAGAGCTTTCAAGTATAAAATGAGACTACTTGTTTTTTACTAACCCTATAAGTTAACTTTTCGATATCTTTTCAGAGATTTCTAATTCATGTCTTGAAAAAGTTATACAACTGACATCCTACAAAATTAATTTAATGTTAATCCTAAAAATTTAGTTTTTAGTAGCCTTATAATACAGAATGAGACTACATGTCTTTTTAGTAAACACATAAATGTTATTTTCGGTGAGTTTTATAATCAATGTCTATAAAAATTGTGAAACAGACATTCTAAAAAGTTAATTTTATGTTAATCCTAAAAATTAACTTTTTAGTAGAATGTTTTTGTGTACAATAAGACTGTATCGCGGAAAACGTCCTCGGAAGAAAAATCACCCTAAACCAAAATTACTTTTCTATATTCTAATAGTTACCTCTTACTATTATTACGACTTACAAGGAGGAACTAAGAAATGAGTTTACCAATTGCGTTTCTGATTTTTGGTGATTCTCATGGCAAAAAAGTACCTTTATTTTGGTTTTTTGTGCATTACCGCTTAGTTTTCAGATTATGAATTTTTAAAGAATTGATCAAAATCGTCAGAAGTTAGTTAGTCGCTCCGTGAGCTCTAATTACAACAAATTCAAGGGTATGTTTTTTTAAATAGACAAACACTTATTTTAAAAATATTTAAAAGCACTGCAGATGGAACCTGCAGTCATTGTTTCGCTAATTATTTGTTGTAATTCTTATAAGTATATAGGATCCGTAGTTGTATACGCTGAAACTAATTATCTTAGAAAAACTTGTATTTGAAAAGAAACATTTTAGTGGAGTTGTAAGTGTAATTGATTATTATTAATTAGTGTTTGTAATTTTAGTTACTGCTTACATTTATAATAAAAATCTAATTGGCTAACAATAAAATCCTTAGAAGTAAACTTTATTTTAGTTCCATCATTACCCTCGCACAACAGTTTTCTGGAATGTACTATTTTAATCCGATTATCGTCATAAACCTTGTTCTTTTTTGTTTGTAGTCTAATGATTTTTTAAATTTAATTTCAACCTAAAAATTATTTTTTTAAAACAAACTTTTTTATAATTTGTAATGTGGATCGATACAAAATCGTATTGACAATAGTTCAAATTATCGCCCTTAAATCGATAAAAAATATCAAGTTTTTCTTCAAAGGCGTTTAGCAGGTTAAAGAGAAAGTATTAATAAACGCGATGGCATCTTAATGTTGATTGTAAAAACTTTTTTTGACGTTTTGTTTCATCCGTTACGGTAAATGATTAATTTAAGAACTTGTTTTGCATTGCGGCTGTGTGTCAACTGGGCACCAAACAATAGCCTTTGTGGAAATTTTAATCCTTTCAAGGTGTCGGTTTCTTAGACCATTCAAGGTCTTTTTCTTAGATATTGGAGTTTTAACGGAAATTTCATTCAAAGAATCTCATTCTGTCGATGCTGACAAAATTTTTTTAAAACAAATCGTTATTACTTTGAGGAGAGTTTAATATTCATTTCTGCTTTAACAAATCCGTTAAACAATTACAATATAAACTTGGCCTCTTGATAGCAAATAAGAAAAATGAATTTTTCCAAACAGACATACCGAACAAGTTTTGTATTTAAGCTTCTTTAATATTGTGACTCATAAAGGAGCTATATGCGCATCAATATCCAATTTTAAAAACGTAATACAGGCAAATTTTAGTATTTCTTATTAAAGGATAGTTTATTCACGATAAACGGTAAAAAAGTATTATTAATGTCGAAAGTGACAATACAATAATTGATCTAGTGCTTCAAATGAACTTTCTGGAATTAATTCAAGTTTTTTATTATGTAGCCATCATTAAAAAAAAAATTAAATTTCGTAAAAAAAATTGTAACTTAGGTTTTCATGTCGCACTTAACAATAAGGATATGACATTTGTACTGATTATTCTCAACTTCTTATTTAACCTCTTAAAGCATTTTTTTTTTTAAAAAACTACTAAAGAATAATTTTTTTTAATTTAAGAAAATACATTTTTGAACTTTATTTTGGCCAAAAGTAATAACTAAACACAAAATAACTGTCTATAAACACTTATCTTTGCAGTTTTATAATTTTTACATATTACATTACAAAAAAAGTCTTTCACTACTAAATCAATAATAATTTTCAAAAAAAACGTTTCTTTGTTTTACAACTGGACGAAAAGTAATATTACTCTAACATTTTATAGCTTACAAGACAGATGTAAATAAAAAAAATCAAAAAGACCATTTTTTTCTTATGTTTCCTATAGCGATAGCGCTCGAATTAATTCGAGCGTGCCTATTTTAGCCCATTTAGCGTAATAGAATTAACTCGAGCATGCACGTTACGGGGTTAATTTAAACTTAACAAAAATAGATTTCAAGAATCATTGAGTTAACATTGAACAAACGCCCACCGTTTGTAAAATTTAAAATTCTGTTGTTGAAGTGGGAGCGAATGGGTATAGTAATTTAAATAACCACCGGGTTCTTTTAAGACTAGTTTAAAATTGAACGTCGTTTTTTTTTACCTGCTAGACAATCGTTCAAGTTTTGTTGATGTGCGTGTTGTACAAGTCGAGTGTTAACTTCGTGTAATTGTGTTATACTAAAAGTTCCAGTTATAAATGTAAAATATCTTTATACATATTTTTAACAGACATAAAAGAACACATAATTCATAACTGCAGATGAACGGTCAGTATACAAAAAGACATAGAAACAGGCTTTCTCTAAATTTTACATGTTTGCCCTGATTTTAAAATACCCAGATTTTTTACAATTTTCTAGATCGCTGGGAACCCTGTAAAAATTAAATCAAATATAAATATTAGTGGTTTAGTTAAGTATTTTTTCTAATTTCAGCTTCCGTAAAATGAATAGTTTCCACAACTACAGAAATGGACGTTTTAGTGCCGACAAAGGTGTGGATTAGAAAATCGAGAAAAAGTGTGAAAAAGGCTTAAAGGCGATGACATTTATTTTAGATATTTTTAAATTTGTAAATAAATAATAAATATATATGTATTATATCGCATCGTATAAAATCTGTTTTTCAAGACTTGCACCTTTACTTTAATGTGTTTTATTTTCAAATGTTAACTATAAGATATCCGTTAAGCAGCCATTAATCGTTGAGCAACTAAAAAAATAGTATTTTTTAAGCAGTTTTAAAATCCAACAATTATACATCTTTTACAGTTAACTTCAGGTTGATTCTTGAATAAGTGCAAAAATTGTATATTTTAAACAGCTTTAAAATTAAATAGTAAAATACCCATTTAGATTAACTTTAAGTTATCCTAACGGGTTGAACGTTAAGCAAACAAAAATCAGTATCTTTTAGGCAGTTTTAAATACCAACCATTAACAATCACTTTCGATTAACTTTAGATTACCCTAACAGGTTGAACGTTGAGCAAACAAAAAATGGTATCTTTTTAGTAGTTTTAAAATTCAATTATGCACCGGGCATTTCGATTAACTTTAGGTTAGCCCAACAAGTTGACCAATGAATAACTAAAAAGAAGTATCTTTTGAGTAGCTTTAAAAGTGGACAATAAGTTGTCCGTTTCGGTTAATTTCAGGTTATCCTAAAAGGTTGACCGTTGCATACACGCAAGGTCAGTATAAGAGTATCCTATGGAGGGATTAAGTGGGACATAGTTCACCATTGGGTGTACTTTTGGGTACTCTATGATCACATTTGACAATCCAAAGCGGTTACCTTTATTACGACTTTTGGTTACTTTTGGCTGTGTGGGCTAATATACGTATTTTTAAAGTACTGCGTAAACTCTTCAGTTCTGCCATTAAATTCAAGCAAAATTCCTGCGACTTGTAAATATGCATCACCTATTTCTTCTATAAGAAGTAATGATATTGAAGTTAGCATCTTAATGCATACTGCAAAGTTTTTTACGTTAGAATTAAATTCACGTTTTAAACTAATTTCCCCTAGCTTTCACATCAGTGATTAATTTAAATGAAAACGACATCGTTTTGTTTCAATTCCAGAAAATTTAGCTGGAAAAGCATTGATAGCTGCTTTTTCAAAGTCAAGTAGGCAAAATTCGAAATTTAAAGTTGGTAGTCGGGTTTTTAAAATACGTAACAATCTTCGATAAGTTTTTTCAGTTTTACTTGGCAGTAACGCAAAAACACAAGGAAATGCTGTACCAACAAGTTGAACGTGGATAGCATAAAGTTGGAAAAATAGTTCAGGTACAACTTTGAAAGTTCCATCAACTAATCAATTTTGATGTGTCAGTAACAAATTCCTGTTCAAATATTAATATTCTATTAGGATTATCAGATTCTCATTCATGTATGTTGTTGAGACTAGCAAGTACAACATCTGTTTTTCTCTGTTTAGCACGCCGAAGTGTTCTTGAAAGTAAAATATTTTTTTGGAGGAGTAATTTAACTATTTTATTTGCTTTAAGAAGATTTGTAGAATAGACAATTTTAGGTGTGCCCTAGAATTTTTCATATTTGCTTTCATCTTATTTACCATCTTTCTTGCATCTGCCGCGAAAGGTTGTACAATATGTAAATGTTCTTCGTTGCATTTGATGATATCGTCACCTTTTGTATACACAATTGATTTGCACTTGCAATTATAACTGTTTCGACACTCTCAATGCACAATTCCAGATTCGGTTACCCGATTTTGAACAAACTCTTTGAGTATATAAGAGTACTTTTTTTACGCGAACTAAGACCCATACGTAAGTTCATTTGTCATATTAAATTTCTTACAATTATTATTCAGAAAACTAGAGACTAGTTAGAAGATACAAATGTTTCTCATTTTAGATGTTTAAAGAAATTCTTGTTCATAGCTATAAGCACAAAGCTTATTATAATAATTAGTAAATCCATACTTTCCTTTACAAAATGTTTAGTTAGAAAGTTTGCAATTTTTAAAGATAGTCATCGGCTTAAAGATTTCATCAATTAATTGTATATTTATTATCTAAGTATATCACAATTTAAAAAACATTAAAAGTACAAACTTTAATTATATATATAAATTGATAAACGTAATTTTAATTGCAAGTGTAATCAAAGCTGGTTTCCACGTTAACAAAAATAAAAAAAAAATTCATTCTTGTAGTTACGTATTATACGTTACGAATTGACGGCGTTACGAATTGTCCGTTACCATTTGTGAGGTTAACAACTGTCGCGTTACGATGTCTTGTCAGAAAATTAATTTACTAAGTCCCCTACAAATAGTACGTAATACAAATAATATAATAAGATACATTTCCTCGCAGTAGGAACTGCGATATGATAAACGAATGCTCTGGATTAACGTCGTGCAACGTAACGTAGGTATAATTACAAGGAGTAATCTGAGTTTCGGATTTATAAAACTGAGAAGATTAACTACAAAGACTATGTTGCAACCCCCGCCAGACATTGTACCATAAATTCAAGTGTACGATTTATGGCTCATGTTATTATCGACTCTAATTCTGACAGCCTACCCCAAATCAAAGAAAAAAAAACACTAAAAAGAGATAAGAAGCTTCTCTATTTCGTAAACTTACCAAAAGTTTTTACAGCAAGACCAAAAGTTTTTGTACAGCCATAACGAACAAAATTATTTTTGATGGTTAACTTAAAAGAACTAATCCTAATCAAAGGTAGAATTTATAAAAAATATCCTTACATAAACATATGCTGACAATTAACTTTGTGGTTTCCTCCTAAAAATCTAGAAACGGAAAGAACGTAAAAGGCATAAACTACCTTATCAAAGACGTAATTTCTTACTAAAGCTAAACAATTTTGGCGGTAGAATACATTTTACCGGTTCAGATAACTAAACAAAATGCATTATAAACTATAGATAGGAGAACGTTAGATACTAGAAAAACCGAATGCAGAGCGTACATTTGAGTGTACCGTAGGTTGCCTATCTAACAGGCTCAAATGCATAATTAAAATCCAAAGTTATGTGTTTCAATATAAATATTCGATGTTAATGCAAAGTCGACATTACAACTCTAAATGGTAAAACGCAGCAACATATTTGATACATTTTTATAAGTTTGGTCGCAAAATTTAAATTTCTTTCCTAGTACATCAAAACAACCATTGTTTTGTTTTAGTTCGTAACAAGTAATTCAATTTAAAATTTTTTTAGGTGGTGTAGTAGGTTCCATTAGTAACAACAACTTATGTATTTTTTTTACAAATACTACTACATACTTACATATGTTTTTTACTTATTTAATTATTTTATGCATTAAATTTTTTGTATTTGTACGTAATTATTAATGTTTATAACAGAGCTTATCTTATAATACATAATGTTTTAAATTTTTAAATCAAACAATTCATAGACTTGTTTTTTGATGTCTCTACTTTAGATGTATTTGACCTTAGTTTAATTCCAACCTCAAAGCAGTTTATTCATCATTTACCCGCATTGTGAAACATACAATAAAATTTGTTGATATTAGTGTCTGCTTTATAATGATTAATTGACTGCTTAAAATTTTTAGAGAAATTTTTAGATTTTTGTTACAATTTAAACCTAGGGAAGTTAGTCACCGTAGCATGTAACTAACTGTATTTATAGACGAACTATTTTAAGTTTCTTGGATTATATTTCAAACTTTATAAATTGTTTATAAAACTTAAAACAATTGAAATTGGCACTGTTAGCAGTTTTAACAATCAGGAAAATTTTAGTAGGGTTTTAATCACAAATTATCAAATCATTCATTTTAACCATGTTGTAAATATAAAAACTAACATTTGTACTTGAAGGTATGCAGTTATGTTATTAATATTCAATATTGCATTTACTGAAAAAAAAAGTGCATGAACTGTTTTAGTTTGGTTCTATATTTGCACTATTGTTTGTGCAGTAGATAAAATTGCTGCTAAGTCTGCCTGATATTTTCTATTGATTGTGATGGTAATGTCATCAGCAAAGAGTATGTGATCAGCAAGAGGATTTATTTGTAAAAAATTGTTTCTATAAATTTAAAATTAAAAAAGGCTTAAAACAGATCCTTGAGAAATCCCACACTGATTCCACCCTTTTTAAAAACTTCCTATTTATTTTTATCTCTTGCGTGGTTTTTAAATATGATGCAATTATGAGTTTGGCATTATATGTAATATAATAATATATGTGTTTTTTTCTAAAATTAAACTGTTATAAAACAAATTATTTTTTTAAAATAATTTTTGATATGACCAGAAGCTTTTTTAAAAAGCTTTGATATAATACAAAGATAGGTCTATAGTTATTTAAACCGATTTCTTATATAGCTTTTATTGATAAGCTTAAAGTTTGAAATAGTGAATTGTTAGTTGATATCTTTTTACAAAATTTTACTTATTGGAATTTTAGGAAAGGTTAATATGGAACCAAATATAATTATACGAAAAATATTGAGATTTGACACGTAGCGAGTTCAAATGCGCCTTAGGCAATTTTTTTAACGAGGCGTGGCTAACTTAAACGCATTTTAATAGTATCAGGAAATATTATAGGCAAAATAAGATCCTAAGTGATCATATTCTTATCTCGCTTACTTTAGATTAATTTTTTAATTCAAACTAACACTGTATTAACAGCAATGTATTTTTAACTCCTGAAATGAAAAAGTTTACTTTCAGATTCCAGAGCCATAGATCACATAGACCTACTCAACTCATATTTAATAAATAATAAATTGAATTAAAATAAAAAAACTGTAAAATTAAACCAGAGGAAATTTTTAAATTTACAATAAAAAAATTTACAATATAATCACACATGTGTATATACTAATTATTATTTATCAAAATATTAAAAAAAAATGTGAACAGAGCATTCTAGGTACATCAATTTTTAACTTACGTAAACGTCGATTTTTTCCGTTCAATTCTTCCAGGATACAGTTCATGAAAATTTGACGTGTTAGATCTCTATGATTTGACTTGAGTACCAGACCTGTTAATCGATCTTGCTCAGAACAATTCCTCAAATAATCCATTATTTCACGAAGAGAGGAAAACAATCTTTCTACAGTTGCTGTGTTTACAGGAAGCATTGCCAATATTTCTAAAAACATTGTAATGTAGTGGATTCTCGTACTATCGTTTGCCACTTTTCTTGTCAAAGCAACCACTGTGTCTTCAAGAGATCAGTATCAGTAATAGGTAAATCTGTAGAGTAGAAATCCAGAGTTGGTTCTAATGTTTCAAAAGTACAGCAGTTAATTATGGTTTTCTTCGGGCTCTTGTACAGCTTGTAATACACGTTGTATCTTTAACGTGTTGGCCTTTGCCGACCTCGCTGTCCTTACAAAATATTGCGCAAACATACCAGTAGTTTCATTTCTTTTAATTGGAATAAGAAAGCCAAGCAGACTAAAACGTTTATTTTGGAATTGATACCTCAGTAGTGGCACCTAAATTTTCATGTCAAAAGGTGTTTTTTTTAATGAAAGCAATGTACTAACCACATCATAAATAAATACTGAGATTGTTGAAAGCGCTGTCGTAGATGCAGCCATAATATACAAAATATTTTCAAATATTTATTTAATATTACGACACGACAAAATTATAGGTATTATAGGCTTATGTAAGATTTTTAATTTCAAAGAAATCAAGTTGAAAAAATGTATCCTATGGACACTGCTTTAATTTAAATAAGCTGTGCTGTAAGTAATAAGTATTCTTCGTGATCATTACTTATCTATTAGCTTACATCCGCTGCATCTATCTTTAGCAACAACTCCATGAACAGAGTCAAAGCTTTCTGCAGTACCTTGTTACGTGTTTTTTCTCGTGACGCAAAAATTTATATAATTACAACATCTGCTTATTAAATCCACTGACAAAGAACACGTGTGTAGGTTGGAAACCCGCTACAGACAATTACGGACAAATTAAATTAAGCCACAAACAAACAACAACAAATATTTACCCCAAATACAGACTTTCAATCAAATCGCAACGATAGTCTGTTTCATATTCGTATGGATGTGAATAATTAATAATGAAAGCCATGTTGGCTGTACACAACGCTAGATGATGTCCGCGTTATTCAAACTTTATCGGAAGAATAAATCTTGTTGAAAATTTGACATTTTATCCCTACAAATGCGACGAAAAGTGGGCGTACCAAGAATAAATCTTATACATGAAACAAGCATCATACTAAAACATTTTTAACATAACAACCTACAGATTCATTTGAAAATAATTTAAAATTAGACTATTTTCTTGAATTAACAGTTAAAATAATAGAAATCTACAGGCAAAGTTAATAAAATTATTAAATAGTAACAAACAAATTTATATTAGAGTTCAAGATTGTTTGCTTTAATATTTATGCAGTTTAAAGTTTATTTAGTTTTCCGTTTATAGAAACGTAAAATATATTTTGATTTTTAAAGCACAATAAATAATCAACAAATCAAACCATACACCGACTAAAGTAACTGTAAATAAAATTTGCCAAAGGTATCAAGATGCTATTTATACGACAGTTTTGTGAAGACTGATTTTTATTTGCTGGGAAACGTAGGCGTAAACACAAGTGATTTTTGCTGACAGTATATTTCATTACTAGGCTTGAAAGAAGGCCTTTCTGCCGTGTAATGAACGATATTTTTCATTATACCTGTCTATAAAACTAGAATAAAACATATAAAAATTAAAATACATATGCCTGAATCACCCTTCATTAAAACAATGAATATCTAGAATGCATTGAAAATTTCATGCATAATTGTTTTGACGTGGGCCAATATTTTAAAAGATAGATTCTGTAGAACATAATTTTGAAATACCAGAAAATATTACTCAGCAAGCAGCAGAAGTACCAGCAGAATTACTTCCTAAAAAATCTCGAGACAGATATGAAAAAGAATATCGCTTGTTCTATGAATGGCGCGAACAGAAAAATGTAAAATCTGTGAGTGATGATGTTTTTCTTGTTTATTTGTGGCAAGCAAAACTTTTGAAACCATCTACCCTGTAGAGTCGATTCTCTATGATAAAAAGTTGTTTATCTATTAAAGAAATTTTAGACATTAGCAAGTAAGTACAATTCACAGAGTATACTTGCGTAATACTTCTATTTTTTACTTATACACTGATGCATTTATTCGTACAGATTTCCACGAACAATCGCATTTCTCAAACGTCAACGTGTTGGTTACGTACCTAAAAAATCCAAAATATTAACAGCGGAACAAGTAAACAAATTCATTTGTGAAGCTTCAGATGAGAAATAGTTATTGACAAAGGTTTGTGTTTGACTTGTGTTTGTGTAAAAAATGTTCCTTGCGATAGTAATGCTAACCATTTTCGTACAGGTATTTTTGGTATTTGGTATTTATGGAGCATGTCGACACGTCGGACAAAAGCAAATCGGAGAGTTCGACTAAACTGTAAATATCAGTAACAATTCAAATTCCACCAGTAATGCTACATTTAATTAATTTATTGTTAAAAATAAAAGCTGTTCGGTTGTTCTTCTTCTACTATATACATTCCTAAAAAGCAATGTGCCATAATTGGCTGTTTACAAGGAATACTTATATCTTACATCTCACTCGATCCAGTAAACTTGAAATAGAATTTACTACAAAAATTTTACAATAAAGAATGTGGTTCAACTTTGAAAACAAATAAAGATTTTGAGAGTTTAGTGTAAAAATGCAGATCGCCAACATTAATTTCATGGCGCGAAAATTTGACTTCAATTACAAATGTTATTATAAGACCCGAATAAGACCGAAAACTGTTAAATTACATTGAAACTATACTTTAGGAAAGAATTAACTCTAGCTGAAATATCTAAAAATTATTGTTATAAAATTAGTCGTTAGTATTGTTACCTACAATTAAAGTCACTAGTGTAATGTTGTTCTTAAAAGTTGACAACAATGGAGCACAGGAAAAACTTTTCCCGTGCACTGCACGGGAAAGATGACTTTCATAGCTCATAAGCAAGTACGGAATGCATATGTTTTCATTGTGGTATAATGAAAAATATATTTTTAAAAGTACTGTCTGGGACCGACTACCTTATAAAATAATATGATTTTTGCAGTGATAGGTACTCTGAGAAGCTGTTTTCCAAGTAATATTCAGTGTTGTGCATAGATAATTAAATTTTTATCTAGATGAGATAATAGATAATTTCCGATTTTTTTATCTAGATAACGATTTAGATAAAAGTTGAAGAATTTATCTAAATAATAGATAAGATAATCTATAATTTACGTAGATAATACGATAGATGGTTCTATCAAATAGGTACAAACAGATAATAATTAATTGTTACCATTTAATTATCATCATCATCAATACCAATTCATTGTTTATTAAATTAACTAATTAAAAAACTGAAAGACAAATTGAAAAAAAATAAAAATCGAAAAAAAACATGACAAATTTTATTGATTTAATGACCTACTATTGTAAAATATAAAACAAATTTCTTGATACAATATGGTCCTTTCAAAATTTTCATTGCTAAGCAAAACTTACACTATCAGGAATCAGGACTATAAAGTCTTTCAATTAGCGCCGAAATTGATATGTTTAATCAATAACTTTTTCACAAATGGAGAAGTGTCTAGTAAACTTAATTAGTTTTCCTTTGTAACAGTTAGCAAAAATCTGGCTTTAAAATTGACGTTAATTTGAACCTGAAAGATTGAAAAATTATCGCTCATAGCCGTTAATCACACTCCCTGAATTATTGCTTTTTCTTTTTAAATTTAAGTTATCATTTGTAGTTCGATATTTTAATCAAATTTTTCACAAAAAAGCAACTAATCCTCAAAAATGTATTCATCATCACATCAGCGATCACTTAAAGAATTGCTTTTATGTTTTCTAAAAAAACGCAAGCAGTTTTGTTTCTTCTAAAAAAATTGGGTTATTTTAAACAGTTTACGCTCTGCTCAGTAGTTTTTGTAATTGTAAGTGCAACAAATTCAAATGTAAAAAAAGCATTTTTGCTTTGCAGTTTTGTTAATTATATTTCACAGGTTGTCAGTAATTATACTCATATGATAATTTACATCATAGATTTATATAGGAGCGTTTTTATTCTACGCGGTCTACATTAGGATCTTATTGAGACTTTAATTTAACGTTAATATTACTTATTTAACAAGTTGATTTAAAGAGTAAGTTAAAAACTCCATGACTTAAATAGTCTTCTAAAAGAACTCTAAATCACGTGTATCGAGGTTTGTCACTTTCAACTGCTCAAAAAGTCATGAATTTTCTCTTTTTCAATCAAGCATTTTTTTATTTGGGCATAGTTTTGCTGTGTAGGCACTTCAACTAATTAAATTTTCAAAACTACAGAATTAGTAGCTGTTAATCTCAATGTTTGAATCGTGCAAGATAATGTATTAAATAAATGTACGTATATCAAAAAGCTTATTATTGTTTCTAAAGACGATAAGATACTTATCGCAAGCAATTGGTTTAGTTTCAAAAAGTAATTTGAGTTGTGTTTTTGTTTATACCTCGTATTGCATGTATTTACGCTCAAGGTCATGTGAGCCTAGTTTTTGTCAGCAGAAGAGCTGCAAAAATGCGAAACATCTACGGCGATTATTTATCAGGTTTTAGCGATCTGGACTTTGTCTGGACCGTATTACATTACCACAGACATTACAAACAATATTATGTTTGTAAATATAAAAATTACAAAACAACAAATCTAAACATAAAAATGTGTTACTTTTAAAAAATCATCTAGATAATTTCATGATAGATAACCGAAAGATCATCTAACATAATCATCTAGATAATGTTTAATACTTTTATCTAGATAAGGAAAAAGATGATCAAAAATTATCTAGATGAATTATCAGCTATAATACCCCTAGAGCATTGATAATACCGAGATAATTTTGTCATAGAGATTGTTGAAAGCGTGTTTCTTGGTAATATCACGAGGCCGAAGGCCGAGTGATATTACCTCAAAGAAACACGCTTGAAACATTCTCTACGACAAAATTTTGAGTATTTATCAATGCTCGAGGGGTATTCGGTAAGATAATTTTTTACTACTTTTCATGTTGTTTAATTAATTAATATAAATTAATTGTGTTTTTTGGTGTATTTTCTAAAAGAATTTTGTTAATTTTCTTGTTAAAAATATCAGAAAATCTTTGTATGATTATTATGAATTGATTTACTATCTGACATTTAATTTGACATTTGAATATATCATGTCTGCTTTGCCCGATAACACCACTACCGTGGTGTTATCGCTGTAATCCGTTGATGATTGGTTGAATTTTAAAAAATGCAATAAAATCAAATTTTTTTATTGGTTAATTGATACAGTAAAAAATTATCTATATAATTTCATCTAGATAATGCACAACACTGGTAATATTTAAATGCTGTTTTACATTGTGCCGTATAGCAAACATGGGAAGAAAACAAAAGCATTTCTTATATAACATCCACATTTTTGTTACAGGATGTGACCGTCCACTTCGTATAGTTTTGATTAATTAATTCTAATTAGAATTAAACATATAAACATACCGTTAGAAATAATCGTATTTAGAAGCACTAATTGTTACGGTGGGAATTAACTGTATCACAATTTTACAGAAACTAATCCACGGAAAGCTCAGTTACAGGGGCAAGTGTGGGGTGGGTCGATACTTTACATCAAAATTTTCCTGCATGTGCCTTTGCGCAATCGGAGCGAAGAAATGTTCTCGAGGCATGAGTATCGGGATAAGCATAAGTATCAGGATAAGTAATTAGTATTAGGGCGCCACGCGAGTTCTATAGTTAAAGTTAGTTTTGAGATCAGGAACTGCGAAAAAGATCTCGGTACGAAGACAGAATAAGGTACGGGAACAATAATAATAATGGTACGGTAGATGAGTATAATGAATTTCTCATCAAAATAAATAAATACTTCAATATTGTAACTAAATTAACAATGAGTAAGAAAAATATTAAATATTGAATATAAATATTGAATGTAAATATGGGTAACTATGTTCCAGATTCGAGTAATCTACAATGATGCTTAAACAATGAGCTTTGTCAAAATAAAAAAAAATTAAAAATAAAAATAGAGCAAGTATTGTTACGTTATGATAATGATCAAGGAAATTACACTAACAAGGGGTAACTATTTAGTTAGGTCACGGTTGATCAATCAATTAATAGTTAAATTAACCGTTACCTTATTATTTCTGAAGAAGTTCGTGATCACGAAGTCCTCTCGGAACCTAGAATCAAAATTAGTAATCGAGGCGCGAAGCAATGAGCGACCCTCGTATGTTTGATCAATCAAAATCAATCAAGTGTGGTTCACACAGTATCGACTGTTAAAATAAATGAGAATTAAAATAATTTTACGTTAAACGGCAAATGTGTAAACAAAGCAAACTGTTATCACCAATGAGTTACAAAAATAATCGAAATAAGCTTGAGTTAACAACAAAATAAATTCAATGCAAATGAATTTAAATACGAAGTAATAATTATGATTTAAGTTACATGAATATGAAACGCGAAAATAAGTTGAATTTTTAAATAATGAATTTGTAAGGTGGAACAATATGGATTGTTGATATGCGTTGTACTGCAATCAGGTTCGGAAATATAGTTTGTTGATATGAGTTATATAACAGACGTAGCCAGATGTGGCGTCACGAGGAATGTGGAATGTTATTATTGATAACGGATAATTTTATTCTTAACGTAGGAAAAAAAATAAACGCTGCGTTCAATTAGGAATCCAGCGTTTACAAATAGACACTAACCAACTCTTAACATGTGCTCTAAATACGTCGAAGATGGTTTTTGTGATTATGTAAATTAAGCAGTAGTATTACACAATACACAAAATTTTTTTCTTGAGCGGCCTCAGAATCGATAATAATCGTTTAAACAGAAAAATGGCACATTCAAGACACACAAATAAATTGATCGTTCAATGTTTTAGATTGATGTCTTAATCGATATCGACGCGCGGGGATAAGCCAAGCTGAATACTAAAAATAATGTTATCGGATAACGCATAGTTAAATTACTGTGTTAAATGAAGTTGCTATTTTGAACATTAATTTTGAGTACACTAGATAATACCTCCTCAACTGAATTAAAAACAAACGTGTAAACGTTGCCAAAAATTTTTTGTTACTCGTGTAATTGTACATTCTGTCTAATTTAATTGCATTTGCTGCTACAAAAAATTGATTTTGCAGCTCTTGTTTATTATTTACAGGGTTTTATATACTTCAGCTTTCACACAGCTTTAGAAAAAAAGAGTTAATATCTGTCCTACAAACTGACCAACGTCTAGTGCCCTTTCTTCAAATCGAACGAACCGTAAAATATATATTTAAGAATAAAAAAACTTACTTGCGAAGTTGTGCAAAAGTTTATTGTAAAAGTACAAGTCTCCTGTAAGTCTTTCAGGTAAAATAAACCGATTCAATTAAACTATTTCTTGAAATACCCTTTCAAACATTAATAGAAAACCGCAACTGAAAGTTACTTTGTTGAATTTCATGAGGGTTTTTTTCATTCCAAACATGCGTGTTGTGAAAGTTCAGCACTCCATTTCGTATAAAACAACAATTGTTTAAAAATAATAATATGGCACTAAAGTCAGAATTAAAAGCTTCTTGTTGCTGCAACCACTCAGAACTAAAGTCGCGGTTCAAAACAAACGTCGGTTAATTATTGGACATAGTAAGGGTACAAAGAATAATTCCACACACGATGTAGCGTACAATGGGACACGTTATATTTTTTTTTATTCCTCTTTCGTTGCTAATACATGGAGTTTTTTCTACTACGGTTTTAGTAGGTAGGAAGAACACCTCCAGTTTCTCTATATCTATGCACACACGCCAGAATAAATTTTGTTTAAGGCGATTGTCTATTAAGATATTATACCGTACATTAAAACAGTATCACTGTTGTACATAATAAAAAAAAAATTAAATTAAATATTATGAAGTACGAGTACGTTTACACGAATCCCTTAGCATCAACTAAAGAAATCCGTTAAAAAATCAAGACAGAAATAAATCAGATTGTCGAACTCAGTTCTATGAAACCTGAATTGTGTATTTAATTATCTGATGTATTTTTTTGGTTACAACCAATGTTAAATGTTTGTTAAGCTAGCTCAGTAATAATGCTAAGAAATAAACGTTACTATCCGCTTTAATTATTTTGTAGATGATGGAAAATGAAAGAAAGCAATAGTTAACACAATAAATCAATATGTTTTACGAAAACAACAAGGAAACTATACTCTTTGTGTCTGTAGTCGCATTTCAGATACACCCTGTAAATTTTGTTTTAATTATATGTTTTGTTTAAACTGCGTGTTAAACATTTTCAGCGTGATAACGGCCTTGTTGTAAATGAATATTTTTTATTCTTTGTTATGATACTAAATTAAACGTGCGAATAAAAATTAAAAACTAATAATATATTAATAAACTGCAACAAATGCTTTTAGCATTATATTATCTCATTTTAATATTGTAATTGTATTCAAAACCATATAATCTATTGTTTTCGGAGGTAAGGTCTACCACAATGCATACAAATTACAACCACAACTTTATACAGAAATGTAGCTAAAAGTTAACATCGGCGGAAAATCGTAAAAAGAAATGCTTTAGCATGACAAAAATGCACGTTTTATTGTTCATTTAATCACAATTCGTTCAAAAAGGTTTAAAATGAGATATACGTTGTTAGCGCAAAGAAATTGGAAACTTTGCCAGATTTAAATCGGTAAATCACTTTGTTACGGCTTGTTGGAATTAGATTAACTTTATCTTATTCCTTACATGAATGCATATGTGTTCAACTTGTGAAACACGTTTCGCTTTTTGGTGCAAGAGATGCATTAATGCATTTTGCATTTTACCGCAAAGTCACATAACGTACTGTAAAATATTGAGCTTGATACTGTGTTTAAATTAAAGCTGTTTTGTGTTATGTTATTTTAAAAATTTTCAAAGCACGTTTTAAAAAACGTTGTAGTTAATTTAGTGGGAAAAATAAATTGAAAATGTTCTGTTTCTAACAAACTTAACTTTTAAAAGTAAATTAAAGTCTTTCTAAAGATAATTTTACGCTATCCAAAGAAATTTGCTTCTCGCCGCACGTTAACTACTTAATAAAACCAAAAAGTGCAATTACAAAAATACGAAGCTTTGATGATTTAAAACTCAAGGACACTCTTAGGTATTGTGTAATATTGTGTTTACAAAATCGATTTCTAATTTTTTTGATGCTACATTTATACAAGTATTTACTATTCGAGGTATTAAATATACAATGACATGTGAAAAGGGTCTGGCAACATAATACATGCATAAAGTACCGTAAATTGTTAATAAACACCTAACTGAAAATTATAACATAAACTGATAATGAAAACACGTCTCATACTATTATTGATTGCCTTGTTTTCTAGCTAGGTTAGAACCTTTTTAGTTAATAAAAATTTAGTTTACTTCTATAACAACTTTTGGTTGTATAAATTAAGTCTAAGCATGGTTGTGTAGCTATCGTGTTATACAAACATAAAATAAATTTACTATTCAACGAACGAATAGAATGAAGATGCTGTTTTAAAGTCTTAACAGTAGTAGTGTGTTCTTTGTGAAGTTCTACTGATAAAAACTATACATCATTAAAGATCTTTACAAACACATTTCTCTAACACATATCTAATAAAACAAACTTAACTTTAAGTTTAATGTAACAGATTTGATTAACACTATAGAATTGTTAACAAATGCAATCTCCCTTTTCGAAAATTGTGTATACTAGATGCCAAAAATACTTTGTAAAATGCAAGAAAGTACTTATATTAACCTAAATATTTCATCGTGAAGTAATCGAGTTGTTTTCTTGGAATGTAACACAATTGCAAAAAATACTATTATTAAAATAAGTTGTAAACGAATTGAGTTAGTTAAAAAAAGTGATAGGCAAATGAAGTTTAGTTACATGGATTATTTAGATTTAAAATAATAATAATTTTTATTTGAACACCTTTAAGAGAAATAGCTGTAAAAATTACATTTTTAAATTTAATTAGAACAAAACTCAAGTAGCAATGAACATCAGCTAGACATTGAGCCAATGTTAAAATCTTGACAGAACTATTTTACATTAAACCATTATAGGGCCTATATAAAGTTTATATCTGTATTGTTTAAACCAATATTGGTTCAACGTAAGTTTGATTATAAAATTTTCTATATTGGTTGTCTACTAGTAATAAATAGAAAACCAATATAACTACTTTGATATTCTGTCGCAATTACAATAAGATACAATAAAGTAAATACTATATCGCTAATGAAAGTAAGAAAAAATATTAATATTTTACTTAAAACATCTGTAAGAGTAATTAAATTGTTATTTCATGTAGATGATGTCAGATTCATTTGGGAAAACATTAAATTGGCTACTTTGTAACATATTTCAAGCTTCAATGCTAATTTTGCTTATTAACGCTACAAATCAAGATAAACTAGTTAAATTCATTGCAGAGCGAACCTAGCGGTATATTTGTAGAAGTAAAGCTATATAAAAGTTTAACTACTTCTCGTAGTGAGCGCTGTAAGTTGGATGTACGTATCTATATTTTCTTTGATGATTTTTACTGCATCAACTTCTGCTCTTTAATGATAAACAACGTATTATTGAGATACTATTACTATGTATTATGTTTCATTGTTTATAGAAGTGTAGATATATGAGAAATAATTCAAATTTAAATTTGCGGCCTACAAACTAGTAATGACATTAAAATTAAAGTTCAGTATTGCCAAAATGCTTTTAAAAAAATATAAACAAGTTTTGTAAAACATTGCAGCCTCTTCAAAATACCGATCGCAATTACAATCGTGGATCATAAAAAATTGTCAAAATCGTCGATTACCTATAAAATAACTGTCGTAAACATCGATCCCGTATAAAGTAACAATAGCGGTTGTAGAAAAAAAGCAATACTCATTGCTCAAAATTATAAAAATTAAAGCAAACTAGCGCGAAATGACCTTAGGAGCGACACACAAATGTTCATCAGTAAGAATAGTAGAAAAGAAATCATATTTTCTGACTATTTTAAAAACGGATTACTTCTCTCATTTAGAAAAAGTAGTATGGTTTTACCTAAAATATTTACTTTTACTATATAAACGTATAATAAGCTAATTCCTTTTTAGTACTGCCAATATCGTAAAACTTTCTTTTTAAAAGCCAGTGAGCATTAAAAATTCTTGTGGACGTGTACTGTATTCTTGCATAATTTATAATCAAAGCCATGTGTCATATCGTATTTCACTACTATGCATAAGATAAACAGGTGGTAGTAGTAACATTCCGGTGCAATTAAAAACAATTTTTATTTGTTATGTAAGTTGATCCTCAAAACATTTGTGAACGTGTACTGTATTCTTGCATAATTTATAAACAATTTGCTAACGATATAAGTAAGATTTAGGCAATAGAAACAAATTTTGATTTGTTGTGTTTTTGAACGTATTGCGGTAAATATATAATAAAAGTTTATGATACCAATAGTATGTATAGGCGTTATACATTTCCAAATTTAAACATTTTGGCACGGTAGCAAAATTCTTGAAAAAATTAGATACAAAGAAATTTTGTAGAACATTTTACAAAAAAATTTAAAATTTGTAAGACTCAACGGCCAATTATGGTGTCGAGCGGTCAAAACAAAATAAATTTGAAAACTAACGTAGTTTTTATTTATTTTTTTATTTTAATCTCTTAGTATAGGTAAATATAACGGTCGTTGCCGATAGAGCGTGATCGAAATGGTCCTATAAGACAAAGTATGATGCTTCTTCTAGTGTGGCATGTATTGTTATTGCCAACACTGGTAAATTATTATTTGTCACCGTTAGAAACAAACATTGCTCTGTGTGGGAAAGAGCAACACCAAGTAATATTAGAGTGGGCGAACACAAATGTTATAAAAACTGATCAAGAACATATAGGGCAATGGAATCTGACATTATATTAGAGGGTTTAAAGCGTAGTGTGGAAATGCACGGCTTAAAGTACACTCAACCTGTTGAAGACGGGAATAGTAGTGCCTACAAAATTTGTGTGCGAATAAACTATGCGAGAATGACATTTTAATTAGAAAAGTTGAATGCAAGAATCATCTTTCCAATTTTTGTACCAAATTTCGAGAAATATCGACACAAAAAATTAGTACAAACGGAAGCAGTGTAAGGCTCTAATTACGAAATCTATTAATATCAAACATCCAGCGACTTAGGGTAGGTGTCAATACCGCTGTAAACTACAGACGACAGGAGAAAAAAAACCGTTTAAAAGCAACTAAGCAAGAAAGACAGTATTAATTGTTCAAAGCATATTTTTGGCGACCACACTTATTGTGAGTATTTTTGCACTGGCGCTAAAGCAAACGAAAGAAATGTAATACCAGACATGATTGATTGTGGTTTATTCAACGATATTGTAGCCTGTTGTAGTCGCCTGTGTTATCATGCACATAGTTAATTTTAAATATAAATAGTAATGCCGCGGAGACTTCTAAAACGCAATTGTTGCAAAATTTGTAGGAGAGAAAAGGGTAAATTTTTCGTTGAAAAGTAGTTACCAGTTGAGATGCAGCGTGCATTTCTTATAACCGAAATGAAGAATATCAGCGCACTATTCATAAGAAAATGACACAGAAGAGTTCAGGAAAACATAGCAAGACGTATATTTAAAAAATTGAAACAAAACGCCTGTACCTACAGAGTCGTGCAAAACTTTTTTCAAGTCGCAAAAAGAAAAAAATAAGATGCGGAGGAGAACCTGATGAAGATTATGGTTTGGTGGAAGAACCAATTCCAACAGAAGAATTAGAGGAAAAGAAATCATGCATATTATATTTGTAAGATACGCCAAACAACAGATTGGAAGAAAGTGGCAAACAGGTTACTTTATTCAACCGATTCTGGAAGCGTGGCGACAAATTGGGATCGGGATCATGTAGAAATAGCTATACGACAATTTTCACAACAATTCGGACAGGTTTTTCAAAGCTGTGCATTGTTTGTGTCTGCAGAAACTCCGTATCTTGGTGCTACTCCTGACGGATTAGTGAGCGAAAATAATTGAATTGAGATAAAGTGCCCTTACAAAATGGAAAAATTAAAAATATCCCCGAGAGAGGCAGCTGAACGCAAACGAGTATTGTATTTATCGTTGCAAGAAAATGCTGTAAAGTTAAAAAGGTGGCACGATTATTTCTATCAAATACAGGGGCAATTACAAAAAACAGGAAGAAGATTTTTTTTTGTAGTTTGGAGCCCACTGGGCATGATTTGCGAGAAAATCAAGAGAGATGACGTTTTTTTGGAGAATGATGAAGCGTAAATTGAAACAGTTTTATCTAAACTACACGTTACCTTTGCTAGCATTAAAACAAAATTAAAATGATTGGGTATCATGTGGATGTGTCTTTTTAACTACATGTTTTTTTATTTTTTTAATTATGAGTTTTTTAATGTATAATATATCTATGTTATTTTTAGTAATATGTGTGTTTTAAGCAGAATAGCCTTTTCAAATTTCTTCTTTTGTCAATCCGAATTTTTTGCTAGTCCGGAGCAGTCTGCGTTTTATTAATTGATATAATAGAAGTTTTACTGTATTGCATTTCATGCGTCTATTTCTGGATATACTGGTGTAGAATAGATTTTAGAACATAGGGATTTTACATAATATGTATATGTAAAACTAAACACTATTCAACGCAAATTTTGGCTGTCTTAATTATTTTAGACAAAAGTTGTGGAAAATAACAAATTACAACTAATTTCATATTTATGTATTTGTACTGAATAATAACAACACCAATGTTAATAGGTACGTCTTTGCTGTAACGTTATCAGTTTTAGCGTTCCGAGAAGACAGTATCGTGTTTGTGTACGTTAACACTTGCGCGGATCTCAACAGTCGCAGTTACAATTCGACGTTGTACCACATATCACAATAGATTTCAGTAAATTTTTTAAGTTTTATTTTCAGTTTTCTGACGTTATTTGCAAAAATAGAATTTTTTTGAATAACAATTTATTTTTCTAAGCGTTGTGAATTTGTTTGTAGCAGAGTTCTTTTTTTAAATTTCAAATTTTATTGATATTATCTAAGGGCCTGAAAAAAAAATTAAAAAATGCCTCTGTACCTAGATGAAGATAATTTTTTTAAGAATTTTGGCACCATTTTGAAAATCCTCCGATGTAATTTTGCCTTCTACAATTGTAAAAACGATTTCTGCTCCGGGCACACAGCTTTAAGAATGTTTTCTGTAATAAAAATCCTTTAATAAAAAGCATTTAGCTTACTTACTGATAAAACTATCGCAAAAATGATAGTCGTGCGATAACGAACATTCTCAAGAGAATAATCGCAATTATTCCCACCACTAAACTTTTATAATAACTTTTATTGCGCCACCTGGCTTTCAATAGTGAACTTCTTTATTTCTAAAAAATTGCAGCTTTTACACACTTTGTAATACTTTCTGTTGCGCTACCTGGCTCACAGTCGTATAACTTTTTTATTTTAATAACTTCACCGTTAAAGCAGCACCTACTAGAGATTACACTCTAGATTGTAAATATGACCAACGAGACTCCGCTCTTAAATCCTCGAAATATGTAGATTAATAAGGTATTATTCTTTCTTTGGTTATCAAATGTTTCTTCGCAAACCTCATCAGTATTGACTGAAAATACTCAATGAAAATTAAAACTGCGGAGAAAACTGGACGTTTTTCGAAAAATTGTGTGAAAAGAAAATATTGTAGTATCAAAAATAATTTGCAATGCTGCAATTATTGCGACAACTGTCACCCATGCTGCCACCTTTATAAAATCGCAATTACGGCTAACAAAAACTGCTCCGAAGGGTTCTAGATACTATAATAAGTTTTTACAGTTTGCATTAGGAGTTTCGTTTATTTCGGTTTCAATATATAATTTTATTAATAGTGAATAATGTTACACGTTAGTTATTTTTGTTACGTAAGTGAAATAATAAAATAAAAAGTTTGCTTTTCTTTTAATATCTTCATACATTAACACTAACTCAAGTTGCTATACAGCTTGATAAAAAGTAATTTGCTAACATCGATTTTTTTATATAAATATCATATCAGTGTTGACCTATTGACCATGCACATCTAAATTTTGCATAAACAGCGTTGGCAGATCATTTTTAGGTTTGTAATTCTTCACTTTCTATGGAATAAATAGTTACTTTTACTGAATTTTAAATTAAAAAAAAACTAATTTGTTTTAATAAGATTAAATAATTTCCGCTTTTATTACATAAATAAAGTGAATGGCACTAAAAATTTTCCCACTCAAGTCAACTCGTGGTAACTAACGCAAGAATAGTATATTATTATAGAAGTTTAATAAGAGGGCTTATTGTAGCATCGAGTGCTCCAATGGAACGAGTGCTGCAATTCCTCTTATTAAACGTGTGTAATATATAATTTTTTTTACTTTGCATTTAAAAATATGAAATTTTTAAACAAAATTCTTTTAAACTATTTAAAACTTTAACTTACAAATGAATTTAAAATATGGAAAATATTTCGTGTACACCTCCAGAAATTAGAGCAGCAGCTGGTGATGCTGCTAATAAACTTCTTCCAGCAAAATCAAAATCAATTTGTGATAAAGAATATAACACGTTCCATTCATGGTGCCTGAAAACGTGTGTTAAAACTATTAGCGAAAATGTATTACTTGCTTATTAGGATGAAATGAGCATAACGAAGAAATCATCCACATTATGGGCGTCTTATAGCATGTTACGTACTTGCTTAAATGTATATAAAAACGTAGACATCTCAAAGTTTCCGAGGTTGCAAGGATTCCTAAAATAACATTCAATACGTTATCAACCTAAAAAATCTAATATTCTGCAAAGTTCGGAAATCGATCGTTTCATACCAGAATGTTATGGAGTTAGAACATAACAGCAGTCTAGCCTTTCTTGATGTACTAGTGATAAAGAAAAATAACGGAAAATTGGGGCATTCCGTTTATAGAAAGAAAACGCACACTAATAGATACTTAAACGCCGAATCTCACCACCATCCAGTACAGAAGAATACTGTTTTGCATACTTTAGCCAAAAGAGCTATACGTGTGTCAGATAACGAAAATCTACAAAAGGAAAAGGAAACATTGTTGGAGTCCCTACAACAAAATGGATACGGGTTCAAAGAGATCCAAAACGCATGGAAAAGAGCATTAAATCCAAAAGTCAAAGAAGACTTATCACCTCCTACTAGCACCGCTTATTTACCTTACTGTATGGGTTCAACAGACAAAATAAGCAGGGTGCTAAAGAAACATAATATTAAAACTGTCTTTACGACTAAGGATACCCTGAACACCTGGTTTACATCTGCTAAAGACAAACAAGGGGCTCTAAAACATGCCGGAGTTTACAAAATTCCTTGTTCCTGTGGATCAAGTTATATAGGACAGACGGGACGTTCTATTGAAGTTAGAGTAAAAGAACATATGGCTGACTGCAAACACCGCGGAGTTACTAAATCAGCAGTAGCAGAACACGTGTGGAACCAAGGACACACGCTGAACTTTGACCAAACTAAAGTGTTGGCTAGAACTCCTTTCTACTTTCCCAGACTAATCCGCGAAGCTGTGGAAATAGAAAAACATCCTTGTAATATGAACCGAGAAGACGGTTTAAAACTCAGCAAATCTTGGTTACCAGTATTATATCCTCTAAGACAAAGATCGACCTTCTTGGAAAGGACACAAACACTTACTCCGAGTAATAACGAAGTCAGTCAAGCGGTAACGGAACGATAAGCTTCGTTAATCACGCTAATCGCTATTGGTATAAATATCGTCATTTCCACTTTTTCTTTCAGTGACATTTACCACTCTGAAGATGCAAGCTGCAATGTCTTGCGAAACGTTAGTTTGTTTGGGTTCACGAACGACAATACGGCAAAGGCCAAGTTCTACTTCTTGTTTTGGCTCTCAAGAAGAGACTATGACCAAGCCTAAGTCTGGGTGTTTTACTACGACGCGGTCTAAGCCGAAAGTCGCTTATGATTTTAAAACATATCTAATTTACTAGTTGTATTATTTTGTTCTTGATTAATTACATAAGTTGCTTTATTAATAGCACAAACAGATTGTATATATTAAGCGAATACATTCTCAGCGGCAACACCTTCGTACCGAATTCCTTCATCTTTTATGACAATATGTTTTTTGTTAGCCGAGTGTTTATTATTTATATAAGACCAAAAATAAGTAACATTTTCACCAATTGCAGTTTCGATTTCTGAGAGTTCCTGTTTATGAGTGGAGAATAATACTGTTTATTTTTTTTCATTTTGAGCGTAAACTAAATAGGGTACTTCAACGATTTATCTTTTAAAAATTTGATTTGTGAAATTATTCGATGGCAATTCTATTTTGATCGCCAATGCAGGATGATGACAATCTTCTCTGAGAATTGATACGCTTTCACGATAAATATTAAAATCACAGCACGATTTAGCATCGGGTAAGATAATCAAGTCTAGAGTTTTGTTATTATCATTTCTAATGTCATTAACTAATTTTAGCTAGTAAAAGTTAAGGAATATCAAAAAATCTGAGCTTTTTTGATCTAATTGTATTAAGTTAGGGTTTGGACTTTGTATTAATTGTAAATTAAAGTCACCAGCGAGAAGGAGATAGTCATTACGATTTTATGAGTGAATCAAGTTTATTAGTTTTTGTACATTTTGCACAAAAGATTTCAAACACTTTGATCATTGCTACCTTCTAATTTAAAATTTTCGAAAGAATTTTTTTTGTTTATTCATTGAATAAAGTTTTTGCTTATTTTCCAATAGTTTTTTGTCAGACTATCACAAACAGCAGCTTCTCTTCTTCGCTCCAATTTGAGCTTCTATCACGTTTCTAAAAACAACATAAACTTACTTATGACAAGCAATTCTATTATGTATAGTTCACTAATTTACAATAAATAAAGCTTACCGATTGTTGTTCTATCTTATAATATAATATAATAATAATTATAATAATAAGGATTTTATTGCAACAAACAAACTTCTATTTGACGTTTAGTAATTTGATTGAATATAAAATGCACTACACATATTTCACCGCTTTTGCGATGTTGTCGATACAATTTTAGACAGTTGTAGATGAATTTTTAGTTTTAATAGAACCATTCTAAATTACAACTCTGCGTATTATGTACCTAGATAACAAATAAATTGTTTAGTTAACAACTTGTTAATTATTTGTTAATAAAGTTTTAATACAATGTTTGTGCATAGGGGTGTTAGATTTTATATTATTTGTATTGAAAAAGTTTCGGTAAATAACAATATTAATCCTTTTGTACAACACCGGAGTAACCAAAATAATAGCAAACCCTATATAATTTTTTTAAACAGCTTTTTTTGGTATGGAATAAAGTTGAATTTATTTAATCGTTACTTAATTTTTGACTAAAAATGGGTCATTTTTTAGAAATTAAAAGTAAAGTATTTATTGAATAATGCATAACAATCAACAAATTATTTCTGATTAACACACTGAATTTACTAAATATTAGTTATTTATGCACCAAAAACGTAATCATTTAGTAACGCCAGGAGTGCATACAAAATTTTATTTTTTATTTTATATAACATCAACAACAGTTAATTTAGTTTCTTTTAGAAGTAATGCTTTACAACAGTAAATAGTTTGACGTATAATTATTTATGTGTGCAACTGATTTTACAATCACAATGTATGTATAAGAATTTTTTAAATATATAATTAAAATGCACAAAAAGAAATAGAAAACTTGTTACCATCCAAACCTAAAAAAATTACAAAAAATACCATTTTTAAATACGAGGGCCTAATGAAAAGACGTTATGAATCTATAACTACACACAAGAAACATCTTCACAGTTTAATATACGTACAGCGCATTGATGACATAATTTTTATAATAAAGTTTTAACCCTAAAAGTACAGATGCGGTCAAAATGACCGATTTCACTTTTAATTTGCTTCTAATTTTTCTCTATCGTACCAATTTTAACAAATTTTGATTACTTTTTCTAAAAGTAACTAATGAATTTATTTTAAGAATTTTTGTTTGCATTGCAAATGTAACTACATTTTTTATCATAATTACTTCGAAGTACGGTTGCGGTCACTCTGTATCCTAATCTGCATGCTTGGGCAACTTTATAAACAGTTATATTAATTGCTAATTAACATTGTAAGTAAGTGAAATTGTTTCAAATAATGATATTTTTAATAATTACACACTTGCTACAAGTTTCGAAAAATTAGTAAGGATAAATCACTGATTTCTATAATAATATGGATAGCTGATACTGTAGTCTGACATTGACACCTTTAGAAAAATCATCAGCGCCACTCATTACTGAGACAGGAACTAAAATGTAGCGCTAACCATACTTTTTTGTTACAGTTTAATTGTCAGTGCAATTGTTATAAATATTAATATTTTTGTAAGATATTTTCTAAATATATTAGTATGTTTAAAAATATTTTGAAAATTGTTTGGGCGCATCAGTAGTAGCTTTTGCTTTGGATTTTTATTCCAATATGTATGTTATATTCTTTCATTTTTTGAATTCTTTGCAATTTTGTCATGCATTCTATTGTTAAATCTACAAGTGTGTTAAGCATGTGTGATTATTTCTTAAGCGAGTTAAAATGACTTAAACTGTGTTGTTTTTTGTATAATCTTATGGAATCTAATTAAAATTTGATTAGTCATTAAATTATACAAAATTTTACAGTTTTATGCAATTCCGTAAATTGTTATGCAATTTCAACAAAATGAATGATCATAAATTTTTGTGAAAAATTTAGTTCTAATCTCAGTATTGTGTCTTCTACACAGTCTAATCTCATATTTAAATTTTTTTCTCATAAGTATCAGCTATCCATATTATTATAGAGATCAGTGGGATAAATACTAGTGCACATTACATCAAAAACTCTATTTACTTCACGTTTAAGATTTCGAAATATCTTACTGAAGCCAAAGTAGAATATAGAATTGATAATTTATCTTTGTACGATTACGAAGGTGCTAATTGTAGTGTTACTAATGTGGTGTCATCAGAAGAGAGTACATCCTACGTTTTGAAAGATTGTCAAGCACCAGTAGTGATTACGAAGAAGATGAGCATTTATCCAGTTTTTCAGGAAGATAAAACTTTAGGGTAGAATATAATACAGCTGATGGTACTAAATGATTTGAATAACGGTTATAGATGTATATCTAGTCATAATATACTTACAGAAGAAGCTAGGCCAACTGGATATGCTAAACAAAACTTTCAAAATACTTGTGCAAGTTCTCGGAGGATATTTATTGATAGCTCCATGCTGCGTAATATTAAGTCTACTGAAACTGAAGCAAGTAGACAGTTGGCAGACCATGGACAACTTCTCTATTACAATTAGACGCGTTTATATCAATTGTGGAACAAAACATCTTTTGTGATAGAATACCCAGAGATAAATTTAACCAGACCAAGCAATTTATTCGATTCGATTTAAAATTAAATCGTCGAAATCGCCAAAAGTCTGATAAGTTTGCTGCAGTTTCTAAAGTATGGAATATATTCTATTAATAATTGTAACTGTGCTATCTAGGAGCTAGAAGCTAACCAAGAGCACACATCACAAATAATGAACAACTATTTTCTACAATTCACCCCATATATAAGTAATGAACCCAATAAATTTAGTATAAAGTTTTGGATTGCAGCTGACATTGAAACAAAATTTATGTTAAATTTATTACGTGTCGGTATTGATGTATTTGTCAAAAATATCATTTTAAATTCAAATTCATGACTGCGTGGGTTTGTGTGCCGACACTGGTTTTTAAATGCACAGCACTTATGACATTTAAGGGTAGGGATAAGCGCGATCCAGCAAGAAACGTCCATTCTTCTTTCTTTTACCTATTTAAAACTTCTACGAACGTCGTAGAGCGTTATTTCGCTACATGTAGGTAAGTAGTTTTTCTTTCGGTTCAATTTTCCTTGTTAGTTATTTCTATGACGCTTTTAGCGGATGCGCTGAGGAAGACTTATTCAAAGTATTAGTCAGATTAAGCGATTTGGTTAATTATGCAATGTTTCCAGGTATAAAAGTAATACAAAAATAGCGTCGTCACGTCATCTTTTACCTTTTAGCGAGTTTCGTGGGGCCAACATATTTCAGGGATATGGAATAAATCTTGTAGACTCCATTTCATGTATGAAATCAGGAGTGACGAAAGAACTCGCACTTCCTTCTGAAATCTTTTAGTATTGTATCATTTAATTTTATTTAATTGTATTCAACTTTATAACTAACTGTCTTAAGCGTATTCTCTTATTTTATGTAAACACAACGTAAAACATAGATTCAATTTTACTTTCAGTCGCGAACTTTAAATCATCATTAACTTTATGTATTGTCGTTGAGTACGTTGACGTGACATTTGTCAAATTTCTTAGATCATTTGAACGCAGTCAAAACCAAAGTACGTAACATAACCGTCGTACGTAAGCTTACTTACCACTTTTGTTTTTAAACCTAAAAGAAGTAGTGAACATTGCTACTTGTGACAAAGAATTGTCGGTTGGAATAAGTTTTTGTGCTTATAATTCGAGTACTATTTAAATCTTATTAGAACCAATTACATATAGCGCATGTTAGCATTGAAGATAATTATGTGTTGTGAATTGTTTTTTTCGGTGATTGACAGATTAAGCAAGCAAGAACGATTTAAAACTAACTAATATGGTATTATCTGAGCATATTGTAATAAAATTAATGGAACCTTTTCTAAAAAAGAAGAAAAATGTAACTGTAGATAACTTTTTTACATCAATCAATTTGTTCAAAAGTTTGCGGAAAGAGTCACTAGTTGGAACTGTGAATCAACGTAGATTTACACCAGCTGCTATAAAAAAATTGAATAAGTTTTTGTATGTGACGATCTTTTTCTAACAAGTTATCAAGCGAAAAGATAAAAAAATGTGTGTATTCTCAGTAGTATCCATTTTTTAACGATTGACGAAGAACTCAAAAAAGAAACCGTAAAATTCTACAACAATACTAAACATCCACACCATATGTATTGGGCCAAACGGCAAGAAATTAGATAACCAAATGGTGTTCCATAAGGTAGCATTTACAAGTATGTTTTAACATACTTGATTTAGCAGCAATAAATTTATGGATAATTTACAATTTATGTACTAACGAAAACATAAGTTGTCGAAACTATATTTTGAAACTTGCCGGTGAACTCAAGAGTAAGTACGTACGTACAAGAAGATCGGCTATATATCAAGAAGATGGGATACAATCAACAAACAAGCGAAGACAATACCAAACTAAAAAATGTGCAAATAAATGCAAAACAAACGCAAAATTGGTAAAACTAGTGTGTGGGAAATGTGTTAGCATTATAACTAAAGAAATTATGTGTATGTGTGTATTGCATTAAAACAATTCAGACTTTGAGATTATTATTTCACCTTTACATGTAATTCTAAACTCCACTCAATTTGGCCGGTAACGTATTAATTTATAGGTACATAAATCATGTCATATTTCTAGTGTTAAGCTGTAAAAACTTGAAATAAATAGATTAAGGATTTTGCTCACTTTGCAAATTTAAATTCATTCTACATTTGATATGTCCTGGAGTTTATACGATTTGGAAGTAAAACGTTATAGAAAATATACTATAAAAGTAACTAATAACTGCGATAAACTATATTCGAATTCAGCGCAAAAATCGACATATAATTTTCATTAAAAAGTCGAGATTATACGCTTTGAAACTAGACCCTTCATATGGAAACGACATATTACAAGTACTCGTACATACAAGTGAAAGTAGTCAATCTATTAACACAAACTTCAAATCTTAATTCTTTAAATTATGTGCGTTGTATTTTATTATTGTAATTTAAAATTGTAGAAATAACTTTAACATAAAGTAATTATTTTATATTGTTCAAAGCGTTAAAAAATGAGAGAAAAACTCGTTTATAAGTAATTGTTTATTTATTTAACATATTACAGTACATACAACAATTTCAACTAAAAATTAGATCGACAGTCCGTTTAATTAATAGTTAATTGAATTACTTATGATAATACTACTTGTTATATTACAATAAATAAAATATAGTAGAACTGATAATTTTGAAAAGGAAAGTCGCTTCTGTGTAAACACATTAATTTAATAAAAACTTTTTTTTATAGAGGCCTTTTTGGCCATATACCTTTATATCGAAGTCATGGCCGTAATTTCTACTACTGGATAGTGCAAACTTAACAAATGTATGTCCGATTCCGCCAGCAATAATTTTACATTCGCTTTCAGGTATATCTTTCTTTTTTAAGCTCATATCCTTACACGCTATACAGCTAATTACTGTTAATCCAGGTTTATCTAGTAAAATTTCGGGATAAGACGCAAACTGTATATTTATATGCTTCGTGGTGTCTTGCTTTATTCTACGGTGATAAAGAAGTACGTCTAAAAAGACAGTTACATTTATCTTGAGGTTATACCATTAATTTGCATTTACTTACCGCCTTTTAATAATCTGCAATTATTAAAAGAAGCAAACACAGCATTTTGAAAGAAATTAATTACTACCAAAAGTGCTAAGTAAGTAACAACCATTTCTGTAAAATACACAATTAGATTGAACTGAGAAATTTTAAAACGTTTTTATATAGCTTACTTTGTTTTTGATTTGTCATTCAATCGCAATATATACTGATAAAACACGTCGCAACATATCAAATCTCTCATGTGTGCTATCAAACGATTTGATGTGAAGGATTTATCCTATCATAAACTACTTGCTCTTTTTAACCAGATAACATCGCACTTATTTTCATGTGATGTACATCGCCCTTTCTTAAATAAATGTGAGGTAAGAAGAGATGATGGGTAAAAAAATTAGAAGTAATCGATCCAATGGAATATACGATGTTGATATAGGATTTGTTTTATTTAGTTTTTGTTGAAAATTGTTTTATTTAGTTTTTACATTATCACAGTTTAACGATCTTGTTAAATACGGAAACGACTACAGATGCAATTAAAACTGTAAATAATAAACTGCAACGGTGCAAGATTATTTATTTACGTTAATACACATACTCGTTTAAGAAATTCGTGTTAATGTTATAAATAATCGATTACAATTAATTTTAACAAAAAAATTAAAACTAAAATAAATAGTAGTGCTATTGTCAATATTAAAATACTTAATAAATCTAGTCAAATGTAAAACGGCTTTGCTGTTTAATACTTTTCACATTTTTAAATAAATTTATTGAAATAATTATATTAGAATATTAAAGTTTTAGTTATTCTTGCAGTATAACATTTTATAATTTGATTTACATCGTACTTTATAACGTTATTGATTTTTCTCGTGTAGATACACTAGTTCCAGTTGAAGATTTTTCATTTGTATATTCAATATATTTTGTGAGGTATTTTTGGGATATATATATACTTTCTAACACTTTTTTAGAAAGGTAAACCTACTATAATTTTAATTAACAAAAGTAGAAGTTTATTTGAGAATACGTTTAAAAAGCGTTAATCGTAGATACATGGTTCAAGTGTTATTATAAAAGAATTACGGCAAAAGTGTAAGATTTTCTAAACTCGTAACATAGAATTAATCTATAGGCAAAAATGCAGGTTAATTTTTACAATTTTGTCTGCCTGTTAATGTACAGGTGGGGATTAATGGTTAAGTATCTTATCCTCTTATTTTCCGTTACTATTTAATAATTTTCAGTGGCCGGATGAACCACTAGCGTGTAGCATTAATTGAGATTGTAATTCATTAATCATTTTTATACAAAAATGTTATAGAGCATTAGCAAAAAAAATTAACGAAAAGTAGAACAGTTAACATAAAAATAGTACTTATATTATAAAACTAGTGTTAGCAATATACAAGCGTTATAAAAAATTGTAGCAGATTATTCATACTAGTTTTTCTATTTCGCTTTAATATACACTATTTTTTAATAACAGTTGATCCATTAGCCGATTAGCATCTGCCTAATTTATCGTTTCATATTTAAAAATAGATGATTTAGGCCCGGTTTTATAAGAAGTAGTTGACCGATGCTTGAAGTAAGAATTGGGTTGTATAACATGAGGTTGGCGTCAAACCGTAGGTTGAGCTGGTGGCTAAGTGAACCGACTACGAAAGTGGCGGTTAATGTTCTGTACCGACAGTTGAACTACTATTTTGCGCGTTTTCTCAGCTAAACAAACTTTTTCTACGACTAACAGATAATACGATACATTGTATGTTTAATTGCGATTAGGCAACGTTGTGCATTGTGATTGTCTAATTCCATTTCCGTACAGGTCAAAGCCATTTCCGTACAGGTCAAACCTATTAACGTACAGGATAGTGAATTATAAAAACATAATTTAGAAGACTTTTACAAATATTCTCTGCACCACAAATTATGAAATTTGAAAACGAAATCATTGAGTGTCATGTATAAGGTATTGCATTAGTTTATAGCGTCAAATAAGTGCTTTATAAATTACATATTTTAGGTTATATTCGTAAACGTTGACGTTTAGTGGTGACTTTCTTGTAATGAAATATAAATATATTTTAGAAGTTCAAGGTAATTAGAACAAATAAAGACTTCTAATTTGCAACCCAACTATTTATTTTCTTGCAGGGTTTTCTTTTGATGGGAAGGAAATATTAACAGTATTTTACCAGATTTTTGCAGTGTTATAAACAGATTAAGTAATTTAATCCTTAAAACAAAATTACTCATTTTATGATAACATGCTCAAATTAAGTTAAAGAAGTTAGTATTTATTAGAACATTTATCAGTTTTTAAACTGCGTGACAATTCAGAAGTATCCAATTATCTTTTGGTGTTCATCGATAGTTGCAAGATATCAAAATGTTTGTTCCGCACATGCCATATATCTGTTTGTTATTATTTATCCTTATGTTAATGCAGTTTTCATAAGTATTTATGTATACTTTTACTACATATTATATTATAATCTTGTAAAACTAATGTATTTGCACATTGTCGCTACCTTCTTAAAAATGTAATCACAAACACTTTGGACTTACGTTTTAATAAATAACACAAGATAAACATAAATACAATCAATTGTTACAAGACTAATGCAAACCACTGGTGTATACATTGAAAAAATTATATATTTAGATGCAATTATAAGCAAAAGCACTGAATCGCTTGTTTCTTTTACCTACAATGTGTTTTGTTAACAATTAATTTCTCATATTTAAACTAATATTGCAGTAAAAATTATTACAGCATATTTGATCTATTAGAATAATTAACTATTTTGCATTTTCTAAAAGGTATTTTTTTCAATTCTTTAACTACGATGTTCTTATTACCTTCTTAGTTCGGAAAGCTTGATTCTTAAAAATAACATCTATTAATTACAAATTATCTTTAAACATTTACAGATTTACCTTATTTGCTTTGTAAGTCACATTCACATGTTATTTGGTTGAAGCTTCTAGGAAAAACTATCACATATCAACATTTGTCAAAACTTGACGACATTGTTAACGCATGAATAGATTTCTTTTACTTACTGGCTGCAAAAGCAAAATCTTGTCATTGAATCATTAGTACTTTTCAAACTATTCTAGCTCATTCATATTAGGTTATGCTTGAAATTAATGTATTAGAAAAAATTCAAATACTAAATGATTTGAAGTTAACTAAAATTGCATGCCTGTAAAGCAAGTAAATTATACTCACCATTTCTTTAACTAGAGATGAGTAAAAAAACAAGAAAAAAATAAGAGTAACAGATAACTAATAGTATAAACGCTGTCAAGTTGACATAAAATAAATACAAGTTTTGACATAATTTTTTTATTGTCATTTTAGGTACTACCAATACAAATTTTTAAACTAGTTTATTTATTTTCTGCGTTATTTTTTTCGTAAAATTCTGTATAACTTTGATTACTAATTAAATATAGAGTCGTAGAAAAAGTATAGTGTATAATTCGTAAAGAATGTGTATTGCCAACTCGTACGAATTGCCAACCTCGCCTTCGGCTCGGTTGCAAATTTTCATACTCGTTGGCAATGACAACCATTCCTTACTCATTATACAATATACTATTGTCTAATGATAAAATGATTATAGTGCTACTCTTTGTGATATAATGTACTGATTAGTTGTATACTCGTGATATTTGTGAATATAAAGTTTTGGAAACCTAGCAAGTTTGTGCGAAAAATCTTGGATAAAAACCTAACCTGTTTTTAATATAAGTACATAAGTAACAATGGAATCGAGTAGTTCATCATCTGACGATGACTTTGTTTTTAGTTATCAACATCGACCTTTACTGTTCACAAGAAGCACATCTTTAAACTCTGACAAAGAACTGATCGATCAGCTGGTGCGACATAAAAAAAATCCTCATGTATTTTGTCAACGACTAGACAATTTTATGATGTGGTTTGAGCAAGAGTTTTTTTTCCGTTTGCAAAAGAATCCAGTTATGTGTTTATTACTTGAAACAAAGTTCAGCTACTCGTCGATGCTAATAGGTACGTAATTATTTTTGTCTTATTACGTATTTAGATACGTCATCACTAATTTAATTGCAGAAATCACGGGAAATATGTTAATAGCTATTGGTAATTTTAATGGGATTCATAAAGCCACAGCTGGTCAAATTAAAAAAAGGGCGACGACAGCTATTGCATCTTTAGCTGCAACACATATAAGTATGCTGTAATTTATATGTGTTGCCCTTGCATTACCCACCAATTACATCTGGTGGATCTATATTAAAAAAAAACTCCTTAATTATATTAATCTGATATGAAATTGACACATTGCTATTTGTATTTTTTACAGTTTTATTGGTGCATTCAGCTACTGCGGCAGTCTTTGTTATCCCTGAAATTAATCAGTAAAATTATAAATAGATGTACTTCAGTATTATCGGTGGGAATCATGTTGCTCTCTTCTGCAAATGCTTTCAATCCTAATATAGATAAATTAATCGATCTAATTTTACTGTAAAAAAATTTTAGAATCTCTCTTACTTTATCTTCCCACACAGCACAAACGTATCTAATGAATATGAAATGTACGCACCAACCATGGATACCGGAGGTTTACCAAATATCCATGTTTAATATTATAGAGCAAGGATGGAGGTCCATTGGATATATCAATCCGTCACGGAAAAATCTTCATAGTATGCCCATAGGACCTCCAGGTAGATAAACGTTTTACATCCATATGGAGATATATTGAACAGTCATATGAACGTGCAAAATACATACATATGGAGGTTTAATGAACATTTAATAAAAGTCAAAATAGAAATTCCATTACGATGATCTACATCCACCTGATTTTGAAAGTCCAAGTCAGTACGTTTAACAAAATCCTCAGATTTAATATCCGTTGAAATTTTTTACTTTTAACAAAAATGGTTTTGCAGGTAAGTCACGAATTATCATACTTAACTGAAAGTTAAATTTTTTATCACTGACAGAAAACCCGTAATTATATAAATTTACAGCTTCATTAACAAAGTCTTTCATGAAACAATTAAAATCTGTAGTTATTGTATATGCATGATATAAGCCAATTACAAATACAATCTTATTTAACATATTTACGTTTTGAATTCTACCTAAAATAGGCCAAAATGTTGAACCCGAGCTCGTCGATAATGGCAAACCATCTACATTTATAACAAGCTTAAAAGTAAAACCTTCATCTAAAGTTATTTTGTAAGTTTTTAATAAGTTGTTGATGTTAAACAAAATTCAATATGGTGATATTTTCCAGATGCAATGGGAGATATAGCTGCACAATGACGAAGAGTTTGTAACAGGGTATGAGCATCAGCTGGAACATCTAAATTTTGTTTTTTTAATAACACTAGTAATTTTTAAAGGGACCTTAAGGTTATATTTTCATTAATTGCCCAATTTTCCACTTGTGCTCGAAAAAAAATGTGTTTTATGAAAAGATTCAGTATTTTTGAAGTTATCGTCATCACTTTTTATTTTATTGTCTGTAATAATCGTTGACTCATTTAAATTATCATGTTCAATAGGCGTATTCAACCTATTTATATTATTTACATTTCCATCTTCAATCAACATCTCCGGTTGGTCTACAGAAAACGTGTTTTTTTATTCTCGTCGTTATTTAATATGACTACTTGTTCATTTTCACTCAAACACAATCGAACTCTTTTATTTACGCATTCTCTCATTTTTCTAGACCTTTTATCCATTATTTATATTATAGAAATCCAAATACTTACTAGATTAATGTACAGCAAGTAAACAAAAATATGCAAAAATACCTTGTCTTTACATAAACGTAATGGCGTGCGCAATAATTCAGTGGCGATAATATAATATACGCGAAAACTTTGGCGAAAACAAACGAACAACGAAGAAAGTTTAAATTAAACCGCGCCAAGTATTTATTTTTACTTTTTCAATTTTTAATTAAATTTGTTGTTGCGTGTTAAATGTTAAATTGTTAGAGAATATAATTATTTCTAAATAATTTTGATTAAAAATAGCAACTCACAAAATTATGTAACATGATACATAAAAAAAATGTTTCCGAAAAAATTGTTATAACACTTAAGATAATCCTATTTCACAGATATCCATGAATGTATATAAGGTGCATATACAGTGGATATTAAACTACGGATGTACATCAATGGATATTATATGGATAAATATGTATATCCATTGCATCTCGCGTGCTGTGTGGGTTCTACCACACCTCCGCCAGTTCGATATATATCTTGCCGTTGTTTTGCAAAATAACGACGTGTTTCTTTTTTTAGGTTATCAAATTTGTTTCGTAACGGATCTGCGCGTTTTCAGTTGTCTGCTTATTCTTTGCCAAGCAGCATCCTATAATGCACAAGTAAACATTGCTTTTTCACACAATCTTTAAATTAGTTTACTTTTTCTTTTCACGCAACATCTGTTTTTCTTTGGATTCTCCAACATTTTGATATTTTGAAACAATATCTACTAATTTGTGTGCATTTATATCTGTATACACAGTTCGCTTAACAACGTGTCTCTTCGTTTTGGTTCATCAGAAAAAATTAAAAAAGAAAATGTTGATTAACTAACTAACACCTACAAAAACAAGAATAATTGCAAATAACAATAAAAAACACAGACCAATAAAACACAAATTCAAGAGACTATGAAATTAAAGTCAGTGGGTTCTGATTGGATCTAACAAACCACTCATGTATACCAACTTTTACAAAATGTTTTTTCATTGAAGGTTAGCCTAGCGCAGATCAACTTACAGTTATACAACACAAATGTAACTTAACCCTCGGTTGACTGTCAACCAGCGGTTTGATAGACTGTAGGTTTTATAACACACGTCCCAAAACATTTACTAAAGTCAAACGTTCTAATACAACTGTGCATTTTTAATGTTTCAATACCTTAAAGTTTTTAGTTTATGTTGGTTCTGTGATTCGAATTGTTTTAAAAGTTGATTGCTAAACTTGAGATTGAGATATATTGCCTACTTTTTTTCAGAATTTTTTATTAAACTATAACTTTTAATTGCATGTTTCGTCAAGAAATGTCAATCATTAAATTTGATTTATATGAAAAAAGCTGATATTTTTTGCAGTGTTATCTAATCTTTTAAAACCTTTAAGTATTTTTTAACATTTTGTATTGTTAAATTTCTGTATTTCTTTATAAATGGTCAAATATAAACACGCTGTTTGTTAACGCATTTATTAACTGTTTAGTTTATGGTTACAATTTTTTTTAGCAATTTTAAAATTGAAAAATAAATTTTTGCATCTACATACATTTTCAAACTATGCATTTATTCAAAACTAGGTGTTAGAATATAAAAGGCTTAACAAGAAAATGACGTTTGTTTGCTGTTGATATTATAGAATGCACAGATTTAGTACATATTAACAATGCTGAACATAAGGAATGAGCAATTGGCAATTATTCTAAAGGTGTAAAGAAAATATTTAAATTTAAATTTTGACCGCTGGCGCCATTTTGCCATTTGAAATGAAAAACGATTGGGGGTAACCAATGTGCATCTAGTATTATTAATCGTTATATATTAGAAAGTGCTGGTTGTTTAAGATTGTGTGAATAAGAATTTATATTGTCGACATATTTTATTCGAAACATATGTACATTGAGAGAAATACCGTTATAAGTTATTTAAGATCATTACAGACATTGTTTTATAGCTACTAAAAATTAATGTTTGTTATCATTATAAGAAATATTATAACTGAGAATAATCAGTGGTACGTGACAGATTCTGCAATTCTACAAGACTGTTGTATACTTGTTCGATGTCAAATGCAAACGCTGATGTATTATTTGGTGCTGTATTAGATATTTAAGTTAATGCTTTTATTAATTTATTTTAGTTTTTCTCTATGGTTAGTGTGAAAGTAGTGTAGGAACTAAAATTAGTTAAGTTATTGTATTTATTTTTCTTAATTGGATGTTCGGCGTGGAACCACAGTACTGCGGTATCTAGTGTGTTTATTAAATAACTTATTTTGTTACAGAGTAACAGAGTAAATTTAAACATCTAACAATTTTTTGCGTTGGGGAAATTCAACAAATACATTATTTCATCATGATGTCAAACGTAGGATAAACAGTTTACTGAGAGAGAGAATGATTGTGTTTGTTAGCCTGTTTTCAATACTAAAAGTACACAATGTACTGTTTAATTTCAACGCTTATGTACTTTTATAATAGATTTATGTTTTGTTATTTGATAGAAGAAAATTGCTGATGCGTTTAATTTTAGCAATATGCTCTTATACAAGAGAAAACCAATATGATAAATTATATTAGAAATATATTATAAACCTTATGACACTTTTTATTAAACGGTATAAGATTTAAATATGCAGTGTTCTTGCGCATATTAGAACTTACATTATAAGTATTATAAAAAAAAGTATTGTAAACGAATATCATCGTAGTAAACACTAAATAATACGAGCAATAAATCGATTTATTATTCAAATAGGTATAAGATTTCTTATAGTCAAGATTAAGAAATATTATACCTGTTATAATAATTTTTTCTTGGTGTATATATACGTATATTAACTAAGTTACTTTTGGTTATGATAAAATAAAGGCAGAAATGATATTATTCAAGTGTATAGAAGACAATATTAGTTTATTAAAGAAACTTGAAGAAAGGAAATTGAACAAGTTTGAGAAGCTTTTTGAGTATTTTCATAACATGATTTTATTGGAAATGAATAAATGACAATGATTTAATTAATTGTATTATTGTTGGCTTGGATCGGCTAGTTCTCCATAGCCAATAACGCATGCAATGTTTTAGTAGTTTAGATAGATTATTGTGTGTTATGATTTCTTTAAAGAGAACTATTACAAATCAGTGTCGTACCGTCAACAAGACCTGTTGCACCATCGTTGCATCCGAAAGAAAGCTCTAAAGGGGACTGTTGCTTTAATTACTATACAGTTTAAATTATTATACCATTTCATTCCTTAAGCTAAGGTGCAAACGTGGTTGCTGTTCCTCGTGTGGATTCAGGAATTATCGTATTTATCAATATCACTATTAAAAAGAAGAAAAGAAGAACTAATATGATTCCTGCATATTCTTTGCCAATTTCTATTTATTTAGATAACATAACACTGTTGCGATCATCTTGTGTACTTCTTTAAATTTGCCTTTGTTTATTAATTATTCAAAATTAGAAATATGAGGTGTTGTTAGAACATTAATCACATTTGAAAGTTTAGAATTTAAAATTGATTTTTATGTAGTGCTTGAAGTCACCTAATTGTCTGTTAAGTAGAGATAATTTGCTTAATGATAAGTTAAAAATTACTTTTTCAAATGGTAATGTTTATGTTAAAGCTAAGGCAATACAGAAAAATGATTTCTTGTTCTTGTTAATAAATTCGGACAAGGCAAGAAAACGATAATGAGGAAAGTGTTAATTTTAAAACGAGAAATAAAATTATTAGATTATATGAATCAAAATATAAATTTCCAGTACGTTCTCATAAACCAAAAATCAAATTAGATATGAAAATTAACACTTAGCTTAACAAATTCAGACCACGATGACTAAGTTATGCGGACAATTTACGAAAGACTGTTGGAAATATTTGGATGATGGATTTACTAGACAGCGTAATTCAGAATAGATTTCTTTAATTGTAGTTATTACAAAAAACACGAACGTTAGGATGTGCGTCGATTATTGGGAATCAAATAAAATTACTATTAAGAACATGTCTCCACTATCATTATTAGATGACCAGATTTTGCAATTAAAAGACAAAACATTTTTTCCAAATGAAATTTAAAAAGTAGTTCTCATTATGTTTTAGTTCATATGAATACACCAGAACGCTTATTAGTTTATGCAGTGGTCCGAATACATTCACCCGTTTTGTTTATTAAATTTTGTCTTCTTATTTACACGTGTAAAATTGTAATTTATTTGGTTGATTTTTTAATAGCGACAAAAACTATAGAAGAGAATTTTGATATATTAGAGGAGGTATTTGAAGATATGGTAAGAGCTTGCTTATGTTAAGAATCCATAAATGTAATTTCTTTAAACGCATCATTAATTATTTAGGTTACGCAATTAATAAAAAACGCCAAACCCCTGAAAATGTTAGTGTTAAAACTAATTTTCGTGCTCTTAATAATGTTTGCATATCAGAACTAGTTAGTTACTTTAGGCGGTTTATAAAAGATGTCTCACTTTTAACTAAACCTTTATTTCAATTAATTAGAAAGGATACCATTTTTAAGATTACACAACAAGAAATGTTATATAATGATGATTTGAAAACAATGTTATGCGTACAATCTTTATTAGCTATATATTCTCCACATTTAGCTACTGAACTGTATTGCGATGTTAGTAGTTTAGGTTACGGGTTCATCTATTACAAAAATACAAAAATGCGTCTTTCCGTCTAGTATTTTGTTATACTAAAAGAACGATTAAAACTAAATCAAAATTTATGAATTCTTTAGAACTATTCTGTAACATAAAATTTCTTATAACCTAAATCTTCTAAAACGATTTCAACCTTGTTGTACCATATTAGTGATGATTGATTTAGTCCGTAAACTTTATTTATTTGACCTGAGACTATTAAACTTTTTGGGCGTTTCAATTGCTAATTTCAATGCTATCTCTGTGATTTACTCACATTTTCTACATTTACAAGTCTATCAGTACTAATTTCCGGAATATAATCACTATTGTTTAAATTTGTTTCACATAAAGAGTCTAAACGGTCTAAACTAATTTCTCTAATTTCATTTGTGTTGTTTTTCCCTACTGATATTTGTGCTTTCACTTATATTTACACGAAGTAATTTTCTATAATTTTTATTATCTATTTGTGACAATTTCACTTTTTATTGGATAATATAACGTATACCCTTTTACTGCGTCACAAAATGTTATTAAAAGAATTTTTTACTTCCTTCCTTCTATTTAAACCGTTTTTCTTTGGAAATGTGTAGTATAACCTCGCTACCAAAAATTGTCAAGTTGCTGACATTTGGTTTCTTTTTATTCCAAGTTTTAAAAGGAGTTGGATTGAGCTCTGCGGCAACTGTCTGATTCTTCAGATAAACCGCAATATTTGCTGCTTCTGTCCACGACGGTTTTTCCAGTTTTGCTTCAAACAGTAAACATGGAGATTTTTCGACAATCGTTGCATTCATTTTTTCAAGCATTTCGTTCTGTTTAAGTAAAAAAAAATTAGATTTTTGGTGTAAAATCCCATTTCTATTTAAAATACCCTCAAACTCCGTCATTATTGGTTCTAAAAATTTTAATCTTTGTTATGTTTTCTTGGTTCTCTAAAATTTTCTTAAACTCTTTAAATCGTTTAAAAATTTTGCTTATAATTTTTAAAAGATATACAAATATTCTAGTATGATCATCGTCATTGGTCCACACAAATCACCATGCACAACTTCTAACGATGTAGTTGCACTGTAATCAAATCGGCGATGCCAAACTTCACCAGTCACTGATGTTCAAACCGTCATATCAGTAAATTGTAGTTTTATAAAATTTAATTTATAAACATTTGCTAAGAAATTTGCCGTTGCTACTAAAACATTTTGGTTATTATTCTTGATTAACTGACCTACCGATAATTTCAGTACATATTCTAGGAATTTTTACGTCACCCATACATAAAACTTGAACTTTACTTTCATTTACAACCGCTACTTCTACTAATTCTGGTTTCTTTACATTTTTTAACCATTCTTTTTTTACTGTTGAATAAACATTAGCACTGCTGTCAATATATCATTCCGCATCATTATAACTGCTATTTAAGAACACTGCACTAAATGCGTTTTTCTATCTTGTATTCTTGTAATATTCAACTTTGGCATATTTCGGTCATAAAATGACCTGCTTGCTTACACCTACAATACATCATTTCACTTTTAATTTTATTTGTTTTAGTATTGTTACTGACCTCTGTTTTTGGCGTTTCGAAATTCGTTATGCTTTTACGTTTTACAACGAATGCATCAAGTGTGTTGCTGCTACTGCTCTGACTGCCATCTGTCTGTATGTCAAGTGACTTTATTTTAATGTAATATGCATTTATGCTGATTCCAGAGTGCTCTATTGCCATAATCATTGGGGCAAAGTTTTTAGGCAAAGTCGGAAAAAACAACGATTCTACCTACTCATCATCAATCAGGAAGTCAGTTTTGCGTCGTTTTTAAAAGGTTTCAATTACATGGTTATCATAAGATTTCATGGAATTGCAGTTTTCTAAACATAATGATGTTAGAAGTTGTACATATTTCTTTAGCTGTTATTTCTTTTTTAACGTGCACAAACAAAAAAGGGTCTATTATTAGCACTAACTTAGCTTTTTCTTTTGCAATTGTTATTGAATCTGTTTCTGTACCATCAATACAATTTGACAAACCATCGTAGTTTTCTCTGCTTAATAGCTTTGGCACAATAGCTTAATAATTCATAGCCATCTTCTTGCACTCAATACCAAAATCATTGTAATGTTTAATTATTCACCACTATATCGTTACATTTAGCACGCGTTTTAAGCACTTGAGCCCATAACCTCAAAAAATGCGATTATAAAAAGAAACACGTGTGACTCGATTGAGCTTTCTGTGAAACCTGTATGTTGGGATAATAAGGAAACAACCATAGTAATACAACTAACTAACATATGACGCTATACAAATTCTTGAACTTCTACAATTTGCTTTAAGCAAACTGCTTTAAGTGTATTGTTTATTCTCTTATTTTGGGCCAAAGTAAAGGAGAATTACATAATATCACACAAGAAAAATAATTAAATGTTTACACATTGACCACTTTAGACTGTTAGAAAAATCTAAGCGTTAAAATAGACATATATTTTTAATTGTTGACTGGTTCCCAAAATTTGTTAAGCTGTACCTTACTTAAGGTACCCAAGTAGATGAAGTAATTCAGTGTTTAAAGTCATATTGTTCAGTTTACAGCAAATCGCAACGACTAACTTCTGATCGTGGTAGTGCGTTCGCTTCTGTAAAATGTAAAGAGTTGATCTTTAATTGAATCGACTATTTGTCTCCGTGCGAACGGGCAAGTAGAACGCATAAACAGGATAGTAACACCTATGCTAGAAAAGTTCATCCCTAGTATCGATAAATGAAATTGAATGATAAATCAAATAAACGATGTAACGACCAATTTACGATTCATACAAAATTAGTTAATAAGTTTTTAAATATTTTGTTGGCAACTATGTAATGATTAAAAATTTTGATTCTACACTAGGGGTTACTAAAAAGTTTATCCCGAAGTATAAAAAATCTTACAATTAAAACCAGTTAGAGAACAATCGTTACGTAATATTGCATTATCACAGCAACCTTTTGTAGGTTGCTCTGTTAATATAAAAGAGGCATTCCACAGTAACAGTGAACGCACTAGTGAAAAATTAATTTGCAATAATACGTTTCTATTAGTGCTTAAAGTTTAGTAAAGACTGTATATTTCAAGAATGTTTAAGTTTTTTTTACAGAGACTACCAATTATTTCACTTTTTGTCGAATGAAACACTGACGACGTCTATGCACTATGATGTAGTAGTTTTTTCTATAAGTTGGCAACACTGTTCGCCTCCATTTCGGTTCGCTTGTGAATTGTTGTGTTATTGTATTTTTCAAAGGCCTTTTTTATCTGTTATCTGCAGAAAAGATTATCAGGAAAGGTAAGTAACTTTCGGATTTATCGCTCTTTGAATACGTAAGCGTCTCTAGTCCCGACCGTCACAACAAATTAGACAATAGTTTTTCCTAACCTACAAATTTGTATTCAAGTGAACTAATAAACTTTTTAAAGTAAGAAGGCACTTAAAACGCACTGTTTTGGCTTGTTTTTATTTTTGTGGGAGCTGACTACAATACTTAATTGAAGTTTGAAGTTTGTCCCGACCGTCACAGATAATCAATATCTCCTAGGACGCTTATTATTGAGCCTATTGAGTGGTTATGGATTTGGTGGTTGTAAATGGCATGGTGTTTGCTTCTAGCTTTGATTTGTATCTATTAGCAGGTCCTCTTCAGATATGGATTCAGCGGAAAGAAAACGTCGGTCAAAAAATAAAACAAAACCCAGATGTTTGGAGGGAGCAATTGATTAAGAAGGAACGAAGTCGCAAAAAAAGAGAGAAAGCTAAAGAAGAACGTTGTAAAGATGATCTCGTCAGAGAATTGTGGAAGGAGAAAGAGAGAGTAAGAAAAAAGAAATACAGAGAAAAGAGAAAGATGGTTCAAATTGAATCTATTAATTTAACACCTTTGGGCTCATACAAAACCAAAAATACGCTATGTAAAGCTGTTATGAAAACGAAGAAAGCAATACCAGAGAGTCCGAGGAAAAAGAAGGCTGTTGTATTAGAATTGATAAAAGATGTGTTGCCCGCGTTTACTCCTCAGTTATCTGGAATTAATAAGCCTAGAAGGTCTGATGTTATGTCTGATCAAAGCGTGAAGACTGTGAAGTCATTTTTTGAAAGAGACGATATTAGTCGTGCCGCACCTGGAAAGAAAGATACGATTTCGATAAAAGACACTATTACAGGAACACGTACCCATGTGGCGAAACGACATATGGTAATGTCTGTTTCTGAAACTTATTGCCTATTTAAAGAAGAATACCTTACTGTGAAAGTTGGTAAAGCAATTTTTTCAGTTTCGTCCTCCCCATGTTAGACCTATGAGCGAAATGCCACACAATGTTTGTGTTTGCATATATCATGCAAACTTTAATTACATGGTTAAAGCTCTTTACAAAATTTTACCAGATTTTCCTTCGACTTCAAGGGAATTGATAAATGAAATAGCTTGCGACGCGAGTTCCGAACAATGCATGTCGGGTGAATGCCAAAACTGCTTCGATATTGACGACATTGTTGATTTGAAGCTAGATCAATCAAGTAGAGTTAGCTGGAAGCATTGGACGAAACAAAACAACCAGCAACTGATAAGAACAATACCTGGAACCGTGAAGGAACTCCTGGCAGAGATTCATAAGCAGATGCCCAAATTTAAGCATCACGTTTTTGTGAGAAATGTACAAGCCAAACATTTCGAAACCAAAATGAAGGAAAGCTCTTCAACTGAAATTGTGTTACAGGTCGACTTTGCTGAAAACTTTGCCATTCTTTCACAAGATGAGATACAAAGCGCGCATTGGTCTTATCCGCAAGCAACCATGTTCACAGGATGTTCATGGGGAAATAATGGCGAAGAAAAGCATTCGTACTTAATATTTTGCAACAAAATGTCTCATGACAAATGCGCAGTGTGGGTCTTTTTAGAGAAAATTGTACAGGATTTGAAAATCCATTACCCATCACTTGAGAAAGTATTGATATTTTCGGACGGCTGCGCTGCGCAGTTTAAGAATCGATTTACTCTATCTAACATATGCCACTCTCAGTCTGATTAGGGTGTCCATGTGGAGTGGAGTTTCTTTGCATCAAGTCATGGGAAAGGTGCAGTCGATGGGGTGGGAGCTACAGCGAAACGTATGTTGTGGCCCGCTATTATGAGCAAAAAGGCAATTATCAACAACTGCTGGGAATGTTTCGATTATTTGAAGACTAAAGGCATTAAAGGGGTGCATATATTTTTCATTGCAATCGCAGACATTGACGAGCACCGTGAAAAACTTGAAAGCAGGTGGGAACTTATAACGCCTATCCCATACCTTCAGAAACACCACCATTTTCAGGCTCTGAGTTTCAACAGCATAACATATGGTGTGACATCTAACTCCACTAAGAAGAAAGTGCTGTTGACTCAAGAAGGCAAGTTGAATTACAATGACGTTTACACATCCAGCGAAAGCGACATGAACGTAGATCAAGAAGAACCAATACACGAGGATGAGTATAAAAAAAAACTACCACCAACACTAAGGTCACTAAACCACAGTACAGGAAGACCAGGTCTAGAGCCAAGTACAAGCAGTGATATAGCTGAATCATCAAGATTTGTAACTGGTGGTAACACAGATACTCAAATAGGCATAGGAACTTATGTATTGGTGAGGTTTGAATCAAACAATAAAAAAGCAGGTTCAAAAAAAGAATTTAAATACATAGCTGTTTGTCAAGGGCCAGTAGAAAATTCAGAAGTTAAAGTTATGTTTATGAAAGGTGCTAAATCTGAAAACAAAAATACATTTGTGATGAATGACAACGACATTTCTGATATAAATATCAGCCAAATTCTAAAAATTCTTAAAGAACCCACCATCAAAACTTGCAGTAACCGCATATACTATCATTTTATGAATGATTTTGAAGTATAAATGTCTTTTATTTTTTCTTTTAAAGTTTAGTTAATTTAATTACTAAGTTTCGTTATGCTTACTATTAATTTTTTCATAGTCATTGTTCTAAAAACATGTTTGTAATGTTATTTGTTAATAAAAATAACAGTTAGTTTGGATTTAGTTTACTGGTTTTCTTACTTGTCCCGACCGTCACAACTCCCTGTCCCGACCGTCACAGGTTTTGAAAATTCATATGAATAATTGGTAGCTTCTTTCATAGTTAATTTTAGCAATACCCTATTACAGCACTATTTATGTCGAATATAAAAAAAAATCAAATTTCTATGATACTTGGTTTGGCAGAATTTAGAGGTAATATATACTAATCCGCGGTAGGCGTATTTGTGCGTGTCCCGACCGTCACATTAAGTCAGACATGAATTTAACACAACAGACGGCGAAAATTCATAATTTTTAGGTAGCCATAATAAAACACAATTAATAGTCTCAAATGCACATATTTAATTTTTGAGAATTACTCTCTAGTAACCATTATACATTCAAAAGTATGTCAGAAAATGAGTCAAATTGTCCCGACCGTCGCGTCACCGTGGAATGCCCCAAAACCCTATTTTTTTTAGTTAAATAGATTGTATTAGTAAGTAACTGGTGTACATTAGGCATTATTAGCCGTTATGTATTATAAGATGATTGTTAAGGATTGTTTAGTATTAGAATTTATATTGTCGTCGCATTATTTTATTTGGAAAATATATATATTAACCAAATTACTCTTTAACTGTAAGGAAACTGACTCAGCCAAGTATAAATGATACGTTTTCTAAACAAAAAAATAAAACATTGAATATAACTAAAAGAAATAATCTTTTACGGTAATATAAAGTACTAGAGTACTATTAATTGGAAATAAATATATAATAAATATGTACACAGCAGCCAAAATTTTGTATAATTATTTTACTTTAAAACTTTTGCATATATTTAATGTAGCTTACATGCTACTGTAACCCACAACGTAACTACCTCTAATTTAAGTTACTAGTTATTTATGCATTCATGTAGTGCCGGTGGTAAATATTCAAGTTTAAATTTTAAAACTTATATTTTTTATGCTTAAAAACTTATTACTTATAAAATCACTACACAAAATTGATGCTTGTAATTTTCCTTGTTTACACGATGTCACACACTAAAATAAATCAATAAGTACGTTTTTTGGTATATACTCACTATTTCAATTACTTAACACTTAACGCGCGTTGTTAAAATTAAGAAAATGTGTAATGAAAATGTTAAAACGTGCTAAACCGTAAAATAACGTAAATTCTAAAGTAATGTTTAGATATCTTTATTAATATTTTCTTTGTAATTTTGTTTGTTTTTAGATAAAATACACTAAAATTTTGAATGAAACCCTTAATATCTACACGTTCTAGAACGTTTAAAATAATTTACAATAACGAGCGATGTATTCCCAATAACAAGGTTTCTATTAATAATATTATTGTACTTTAATAAAACCGAAAACCTTATTTGTTAAATTGCGTCTTTAAAATTAGTATGTATTTAATATTATTTTGTTCAAAATTTCTTTCCAACGTCCTCTATAATATTCAGCTAAGCAAAAGAAAGCAATCTTTGGTATCTTAAAGTTGAAGGAAGTAATGTAGATAGATGTCCTTTAATAAATGTTATGTCCTCAATTTTTGAATTTTTATTTATAAATTATTATACTGTTTTTAGAGATTTAAAACTATCATCTAAATAAGACATGTTTATAAATTTACAAACAATTTCAGACTATATTTTTTTTCGTCTATGGTAATTAGTTGTTTTAAAAGAAAAAAACAATTACTTATATTTTTATCAACATTAACTTGCTAGAAAGCTTTAAAAACGTAAAAATTAAAAGACAATATATAATTATTTTACAAACATAATTTAGTGGCAAAAGCGGTCTACCGTCTTTTTTTTGTTTGCAATAATAAATCATAATATTTTTTTGTAGTACTGTAGACAAATTTAATAAATAGAATTATAATTAAATAATTTAAACAATATTTGAATTATACAAAAAATTAAGTAATAATAAATAAATTGAATTTATTGTAAAAAACTAATATACAACAACGACTTAAAATGAGAATAACAGTTATAGTCTCAAATGGCATTTTTGGTAACGGTACCAATTTAACAAATAAAACAGTTAACGTTTCCATAATATTTAAAATTATAAAAACATAATTTAATTGATTTATTTATAAGATTTATATACTAGAGTGTAATAAAAAAGTTTATATTTTTTTAGCAAGAAAACTAAAACAACGAAAAATGTTCAGCATAAAACATAACTACAAATAACACCGACAAACAAAAAAAAGTGGTCGGTACATTTGACTAGACCTATCTACTGACATGGATTTGGACGCACTGAATCCGAATCTGAAGTCCATTTAGTCCCTACACCTATAGATTTTGAGTAAATTGCAAAAAAAACGAAAATAAGGCAAAAAAATATGAAAAATCTAAGTTATGGCAGTGAAAAAAAAATTGTGGACCTGGATCGAGTATGAATTTCGTGTAGTTTGATCCGCTAAATCTAGATCTAAAGTTTATTTGGCCAGTCAATCTTCCAAAATTTAAATAAATCGCAAAAAACAAAAAAAAATTCAAAAAAACAACAGTTATGGCGTTAAACAAATTTTTGCGGACCTGGATCAAGTATGATTTTTATGTATTTCAATCCGCTGAATCTAAATCTAAAGTTCATTTGGCTTATTAACTCTCCCAAGTTTGAGTAAATTGCAAAAAACCGAAAAAAAATTGCAAAAAATTGCAGTTATGGAAATAAAAATTTATTAAACACGATGATATGTTTCCTGTATATTTTAATGCATGGAATACAAGAATCTTGTAATCTCAAACATTGATAAATCTATAAAAAATTGTAAAAAATAGCATATAAAGAAACGATAGAAAACGATCATCATGGATTTTAAACGGTTCTTCGTTTGTATCCAACTCGTTTGACTTCAAATGACCTACGTAACGGATTCCTTTTTTGTTTTCTATTTTCTTTTGGTATTTATCTTTTTAGCGTCCAGCAAAAATCTGATATCATGTTGACAGTCCAATTTCTTTAATACCTACTCTCCATTTCACTTATGTCTTGATGAAATCGTTCTCCCTGTTTTTCACTATAGTCTTCAAGATTTTCAGGAAAATAGTCAAGGTGAGAATGTGGAAAGTGTACTTTAAGATTCATAAAGCAACCCAAATTGTTGTAATTTTCCAGCAACTCTTCAATTAAAGTCTTGTAATTCTCACTTTTATTATTTCCTAAAAAGTTATGTAAAACATTTTTAAAACTCACCGAAGCTGCCTTCTCATTGTCGTTCATTGTTTCAACAAAATTTGCGTCTTCAAACAAAGTGCGAATTTTTACATAATGATTGTTTTATCTCTACTATCTTACAAACAGAAAAAACAGGAATATTTTGTAAACTCTGCTGTTCACCTATAACTAGTGTTCCGATTTTTAGATCACCACAAACTTTCCATTCATGTTCCGAATACTTTATCTTGTTTAATACCATCTGTAAATTTTCGTAAGTTTCTTTTTTAGTTTACCCAAATGAGCTATTGGAATTGGCGCACATGTGTTTCCGTCATGAAGTAAGACGGTTTTAAAACTTCTTCATCGTCTTTATACGTGTTCGGTTTTAATTCATCAACCAAACCTTTGACATTCGAACAGTATACCACTGATTTCTCATCGTCGTTGGATAAAAATTGACGGAACTTCTCTAATTAAGTTGATACTCCTTTAGCCAACGTTAATTTTTTTTTAGTGTTGCCGCTAGATATTTAGCTGCATCTTGAAGAAGTATTAAATCTCGCACAAGATCATTGAGTTCTTCCCTGTTAAATGTTTCTGGATCTTTTTTTTTTGTCTGGCAAGTATTTTTCATCCTCGGAACTTTCTTCTTTGGAGACCTTGTCAATTTCTATTTCTTCTTCTCCGACATCCATCTCTTTAACAGTTACTGTCTTTTCTACTATTTTCTGTGGCTTAACAGCTGATAAAACATTGGCGTATTTGATTTTGCTCTTAGTACTTACGGAAAAACCGGTAACATCAGTCATATAAAAAAATCAATTTTGTTAACTTGTTGGCGAAGACCATATCCATGGTATTGTGAATTTCAAGTTTTCCTGCTTTTTGCTTTTTTCCATCGGGTTAACATAATATTACATCGACCGCAAGCAATATGTGGAACCCAAGCCGTATCCCAATTTGTTATTTGGATACTGAAGTAATCTGCATATATTTTTTTTAATTTATCAGAAAACGGTTTGCGGTGTTTGACCAATTGAAATTCAACAATGTAACAAAATAAATCAAGATTACATAAATGGGAGTTACTTCTTACATAGTATACTCTCCAGAAGCCAAGTTACTCACTGGTCAAGAGCTGCAGTCACTTGATGACGACACCTGCGGGCTTGCTTTCTCACCCTGACCAGACGCTGATACTGGGTTTCCAAATCTCTGCATCGTAAAGTACTTGTCACTTGTACCTACCATGACGGCACACACGCTGTTAACCCAGGGGCTTTGCCAGATGATTCCTACGGTCACCACGTGGAGATATCCTGGTTACAGGCACAAGCAATCCTATCTTCTCTCTATATGTTATAATTTGAGCCAGGTACTCACAATGTTATACGAACACAATTGATTAATCCTTCTAAATATATTCAGCGGTAGCAAATATATATGCTACCGCTGCTGCATATTAAGTTGGGTCTCATAAAACAGAAAACGGAAAAGGAATCCGCTGCATAGGTCATTTGAAGACAAACCAGTTTGATACAAACGAAGAACCGTTTAAAATCCATGAAGATCATTTCCTATCGTCTTTGTATATACTTTTTGTAAGAATTTTATAGTTTTATGAATGTTTGAGATTATAAGGTTCTAAACTTGTATTCCATGCATCAAAATATACGAGAAACATATATAATCGTGTTTAATACATTTTTTGTATTTTTATAGCTGCAATTTCTTTCGGTTTTTTCCAATTTACTCAAATTTTGGAGAGTTAATAAGCCAAATAAACTTTGGATTCAGATTTAACGGATCGAAATACATAAAGATCATACTCGATCCAGGTCCACAAAATTTTTTTCACTACCATAACTGGCATTTTTCGTATTTTTGCCTTATTTTCAGTTTTTTGCAATTTACTCAAAATCTGTGAGTGTAGAGGCTAAACGGATTTCAGATTCGGATTCAACGCGTCAAAATCCATGTTAATAGGTAAATCTAGTCAAATCTACAGCCCACTTTTTTTGTGTGTTTTGATTTAATTAAAACTCACAAATATTAGAATGCATCTACGTTCTTCATAAACTAATAATGGTCAAAATCTTGTATAACTGACATAAGTTTTTTTAACTACAGTATTTACTGTAAAGCCTAAAGAAAAACTACCATAAAAAACTCTAGACGTAGCTTAAAATGCATTTAGTAAAAACAGTTAAGATCAATAAATAACAAGTAATTTGTAACTAGCTAATCAGGGTTGCAATTGTGAGTGAATTTCAATCGCTTTTCTGATCTTTCTTGAATGCCTCTTCTTAGTGTTAGCATTGTATACAAATGTTATAGTAAGTCAATGTAATAGGAAATTCCTACTTCCAAAAAGTAAGCTACCTTAGTCGCCGATAGGTATCGCGTATATGAATCTTCTGTAAAATTAATTATAGACACGAACCTAAATATAAATTAATGCGAGACATACGTTCCTAATTGTTTGTTTACAAGTTTACATGTTTACTAACATAATACAACATAACCTCGATAATTTAAATATTATATAATATCATTTAAAATAAACGATAACGTTAGCTTCTAAAAGTTGGCGTCAATTTTAGAATCAACATTTTAGAACCTATTCTAAATCGTAAGTGGCTAAAAAGTAAACTACAAACATTTTTAACGTATTGACGTGGCAATAGTGCAAAAAATTCGTAGTTTAGAGTATTTAGATAAACTGTATAATTAGAAAATTAACGAAATTTTGTAAGATTGAACCTCTAAGTATGATTTATAACATCGTAAATTTTCAATAAACGAAATTTGCTAGTGTGTGGTTGTTGCTTTTATAAACACAAGAAGCTGTAAATGTAATTGTGGACGTGACAACGTTTTCTAAATCAAATAAAGTAATTCCTAAATATATAAAGATTATTTTTTACATTACAAGTATTGAAAACCAACTTTTTATAGGCTCAGCAGGGAGTATTAACATCACAAATTTGTTGATTGGCGATGTTATTTAAAAAATTTGGAAGAAAATAATACTCTATGGGAAACCATTGAAAAATAACAGTGGTTTAAACGGTTTTTTTGTCTTTGAATTTTGAAGTAAAACCAAAAAAATCATGCAGGCTGAGTGTAGGTTAATATAGCGTAAGAACTGTTCGTTTTTGTGACACTACTTATGTTGTTATGTATTATAATGTGATACAAAATGATGATGATTATTGGTAATTTTGTAAACATGTAATTTTATTATGTATAATCAGTATCATTGATAAAATAAACTGAGTATTGTTGTATATAAACAGATGTTTTTGTTGTAATATAATAATAAATAAAAATTATTCAACGTTTTTTTAAATAATACTGTACAGATTAATATTCTAAGTAAGAAAAAAACATTTCTGCATTTAGTAACCAACAAATTCTACCTTATCAAAACTAAAATTATTTTAATAAAATTTAAATAATTCTTTGAATCTTTAAGTTATTTTTTAGTACCTTCCAATCGTTCTTTAAGTTTTACAAAAAGCTTAGGACTTTCCCGTTTATCTTTTTTTGAAAATCCGTCAGCTTTAAAATTGGAAAATAAAATGATATTTGCAACTGATAAACCAGTTTGACGTTTTTCTGGTATTGGAAACCAAACTTTTATATTCTACGGTAATTCTGATTTTTTTCCTGGTGTGTTTTTAAGAAAAAAAAATTTTTAATCATAATTTCATAACAAAATTGTAATAAACATTTTTTACGTTAATAAATGTTTTATTAATACAAAAACAACATAAAGGCTCTGAAAAGCGAAACATTTTTGTGATAATTATTTAAACAATTTTTATTGCTTGCAATGATTACGGAAGTCAAAAAAATTTCCTTAATTAACAATCGCCTAACTTGTTCAAAAATTAAGTTAGATCAATTTTTCCAACAGGACCTTATTTTCTCAAGTGTTGAAAATACACCATAATTTTTTTAAAATCTTTAATTAACATTTAATACTTAAAAAAAATATTTTATGTGACGTATACTCGTTTCTGAGGCCGCGCTCGCATCCTGAAATAGTCACGCGGAGACCTACCTTTGGTGTTCATTTAAAATTATGAGCAATAGAAATAGAGTTTGGGAAGTTGAGATTTTTTTATTGAAAATTTCCTCTAGTTTAAGCATCTGTTTTCAGATTTCGATTATCTTTTGTAGTTTCAAAGTTGTTCTCGCAAAACTAAATGCTCTATTTTATCTTAATTTGTTTATAGCTTTTGCAATTTTTTATTTACTTAAAAAAACAGTTTAATAAATTTTTCTAGACATCATTCAATGAGTTTGCAATGCAATGTATAGATTTAGCTTGTGTATGAATATAGACGTCTAACCGAATACGAATGCTCAGCGAAAGTCATGTTATTATTCCTATATCTCTGACTTATTTTTGTTATTCAAAGAAAGATTTCAAGTTTTACAAACTTTCGATAACAATTTACTTATTCAGCAAGCAAATAAAACTCAAGGTTGTCATGTGACAAAATTGACAGAAAACGAAAATTGAATAGGTATATTTTTAAATTTTACATAAGGTTACATTTTATCAAAACTACCGCTTTAATTGACGCTTTCGTAAAAAGATTTAGTTGTAATAGATTCCAAGGAACATTTCTAACAACATATCTTTTAATATTGTAAAATTCTTTTTTAAAAGGTCAAATATTTTATTTATTCAGTTGATCGGTTCTTTTCGATTTTCAGTATTATGTAAAAAATGTATAAGTTGATAAGTAAGTTTATACATAACAAATCAAACAGTGAATAGTTATTTATTTAATCACTTAGTATAAGTGCCTACATTGCTTGAAAACTAACTGTGCTAGTTACTACTTCAACTTCTTTTTATTTCTTTTCATATATTTTCTTTTGTGCAACATCTACAGTACGCTTAAGTCTTGAATGTTCCATATTTTGAGATGGTATCCAGTCTACATGAGTAAAATCTTCTAATGCTGCTGTTTTTTTAAAACTATATTTTAATTTTGTTACACTTTTTCTCGTAATTGTAGTTAACCAGTAGTCCCTGTGCTGTTGTGAAAGTTTCTATTTATGCACAAATTTGTATACACGAAAGTCATTCTATTAATCGACTATTGGATGAGCATGAATTAAATTCTTACAGGTCGATTATAAATAATAATATCTTTTATATAAAATGAATAGTAAAAGTTAAACTATAAATAATACAAAGTTAACTGTAACTTAATTCTTCTCTAAGATTGACTATTCTTACTTGCATTCAGGGACCTGGAGCGAAACGCAATAACGGTTCCGGTACGGTTCTGGTTTAACTTAAAATTCTTTTAACGGTTTCGGTTTAGGTTCCTATAGACACAAACGGTCCTGTTCTTATTTTTTTTCCGGTACTTTTTGTTTTTTTTTCGGTTCTACTAATTCAACTACATATTTAAATAAATAGAAATTATTTATACAACTTAACAGAAGCGTACGGAAGTTAGGAAAAGATTAATTGGTGTCATGATTATTCTTTACTAAACATTAAGTGATAAATAAATTATAAACAATTATGTAAACGTGTTTTACATACTCATTATATGTATTTTAAACCCAAAATTTATTTGTTCAAAATGTCACTTTTATCTTATGACCAGTCATCAGTTTATGTTATCGTCATTTTGTCAATTATGTATGACGGGAAATACAACTCATTCCACGTTTGTTTCTATTAAACAACTACAAACTCAAGGGATTTTTTTTAAAGATTTGGTCTAAAGTGGTCGATTTTCAAGATATTTGCAATTACAGTTTTCAGACCGGTTCTGGCTACTTAAATAAGTCGAGATTGACTGTTGACTTGAACTATGCGGTAAATTCTAAGAGTTTTTTTTTAATTTTCAATTATCCACAAAATAAATGCTTAATAAAATAATTACAATAAATAGGTAATTATTAATCTTCATTTCTTCGTTTTGACGCTGACCCAACTTAACAAAATGCACTTTTTTGTACTCGATTACAATTGTTTTGTTGCAACCAAAACAAGACTTTAACTAATTAAACAAAACAATGTGCAATGTAAGAAGTATAAATACTAAATTGAGCTTCCATAGAACTCAGTTCGACAACCTGCATTATTTTTGACTTGATTTCTTCATTTGTGTAAATTTCTTTCATGAAACTTTATTTTGACGTGTGAGAGATATTAGAAGTGTTATTCATAATCCTACCTACGAAGGTCGTGGGCGAGAAAGACCACCTGGTGTACTAGCAGCTAAAAAAGAAGCAAAACAGTAAATATTTTCAATAAAATCAAAACTGAAATAGTTGTTTTTTTTCTAATGTATGTACAGGTATTGCAAATTGTAGAAGATCGTCCCCGCAGTAGCACTAGAGAATTAACTCGCAAAATTAACGTATTCCATAATACAGTACACTATATTCTGAAAAGTTGTTCTCTGCACCCTTATACCCTTATAATAGTTAACAGACGTTAATTTTAAATTGCGACGTGGATTTTGTGAGTGGTTGCATTAAGTAAAAGCTTTTGATCTAGCTTCAGTGTCAACGTATTATTTTTGGATAAGTAACATAAATTGTAATCTGACGCGTCTAAAAAAATCCGAATCTATTATTTGTTCTTACTGGACTTATTGGAATTACGGATAATGTTATTAATCGAGAAATGTTATCACTTTATTAAAGCACAGGCCGGACGTATGCTACTACAAAGATAAAACACCAATTATAGTAATGATAATATCAATTATCATAAAGGAGTTATCAATTTTCTTCTCAGGCTTGTCTCTATGCATAAGTTTTTTTGCTGGATTTTTTCAATACCATTGTTTATAGTGAAAGCTTAATTTTTGCAGTTTTGTTTATTTATTTAAGTATTTTGACGGACCTACGCAACGTTACATCATTTAAACATCTGTGAACATTGTAATAGCGAAGGCTTCCACGGCCGGAATCTATACTAACATTAGAATGTCTTCCGGGTTTGGACCGTGTCATAGTTGCAACCGAAGCTGCCAACGTTTCGCCCACTTTCGTAAGGGGCTTCATCAGGGCGTGAGATAAATCGCAAAACTCAAACAAGCAATCGAAATCTAACTAAGAACTTCTCAAAAGTTAGGTTATCCACAAGCCATAACCTAAACTATGAAAAGGTAAGAAAGAAAACGATAACCTGAAAAAGCAAACGAAAATCTAACAAAGAACCACTACCGAGTTAGGTAATCAACTTGTGAACCAAGCCAGATTCTAAACTAGGTAGAAGTGACTTAAGAAGAAATAGTCTCCGTATTTAAAGGAACAGGATCGTCACGGATGATTAAGCTCGACCCTGATTGGGTTAAGGTTGCTAGGGGACGTGTTTTTGTTAAATGACTAATAACCGGGAACCAAAGAAGGGATAGTTCGAAACCATGATCGCGATTGAAGTTATTGGGGTGTTTGATGATTTCTATGCTTTCTCGGAATTTCCTGTTGAAAAAGAATGGAGATTTGGCAATCAACGAAACATTATCAAAATCTATCTTGTGACCTGTAGTAAAATGATGTTCAGCGACCGCAGACTTGGAAGTATACCTTTTTCTTATACAACGATCATGTTCTGAAATGCGAGTAATGACGGAACGACCGGTTTCACCAATGTAGACTAAACCACAAGAACAGGGAATTTGGTATACACCTTGAGATGAAAGTGTAGGAAATTTGTCTTTGGGAGAAGAAAGAATCTGAGAGATTTTGCCTGTCGAGTTGAATATGGGTTTAATACCATTCTTACGAAGGAGTTTCCCTATTTGATCTGTAACCTTGTGAATGTAGGGTAAAAAGGCCAATTTCGGGTTGGATTCGGGAGTAGAAATGTCCTTAGGTAATCGAGTACGTGGATGTAAACGACGATTAATAACTCTATACTTTTTTTTTACTTTAAATAAACTCAAATAAATGTTATAAAAATTTCCTTTTCAAGGTTGAAAAATCGCAACGATCGGGATCAGGTGTGGATGATTTGTACACATCGCACTTATGGTATTTTAATTTACTAATGTTTTTAACTGATCATGAGTTACCAACAACAAGCATTGACAACATAGAAGACTTAACCCAGGAATTAGACTTAGAAGTTGATAACAATAAGGTAATTATGCACATAGAAATTTTATTAGATATAAGTTTTATTAGTAATACAAAATCATTAATTATGCTTTTCCTTTTTCAATCATTGTATCTTGCCAAGGTACACTACCATTACTGTTGAAATACCGAAGATACCCTTCTCGGTTACGTTTTGCATCCTGAGTCATATATCTACCGTTATTGTCTAATGCACATAATTCTGTCGTCTCTTTACGCCAGTCGGCATCTTTTCTTATGTCGTGCGTATTTTTATCTTCAGCGTCAATTGTTTTAGAGTTAAAATATGATGAACTTTTTCGGCGCAAGAAATTATGCAAAACACATATAGCCATCAAAACTAGTTGTGTGTTTTCTGGTTTCAATGCAATGGCTGTATGGAGCATTCGAAATCGAGAAGAGATGATTCCAAAAACATTTTCCACTACATTTCTGGCCCTTGATAAGCGATGATTAAAAATTTTTTTTTCGTAAGTGAGTTCAGCTTGACTAAATGGTTTCAATACATGCTTATGTAGCGCAAACGCCTCATCTCCCACAAAGACATAATTTAATTGATCAGTGTTATCTATTGATTGAGGTATATTTAATTGATCATTTACTAGTTTGTCATAGAATTTCGTATAGTCTAAAATACCAGCGACCGAGTTTCTTCCGTTTTTTCCTATATCAATATAAATGAATTCATAATCAGCGTTTACCAAAGCCATCAAAATTATACTATAAAATTTTTTATAATTGTAATAAAGAGCTCCTGACTGCGCTGGACAGGTAATTCTAATATGTTTCCCATTTATGGCTCCCCCACAGTTCGGAAATTGCCAACGGGTTTCAAAACGTTTTCCGATTTTTTTCCATTTTTCTGTAGTAGTTGGAAACTAAAAGTATTATTAATTATAATAAATAAGTTAACTTATAATAACAAAAGTAATTTTTTAAAAATATTTTAGGATATGTTAGACGGCAAAGGAAACAATTCCATTCCCAGCCAGAGTAATATAAATAATGAAGTTAGAAAAAAAGAAAACGCCACTCTTGTTGATGCAAGTCGTATAAATAAACGAGGTGGAAGTGATGAAATCGTGGTCCCAGCAAGATAAAAAAAATGAAGATAGAGAAAAGCAAATATTTCTTATTAAGTCATGCACAGATGCGCTTCAGTCGAAACCTACAGAAAGCGAAGCCCTAGGTCAGTACATCAGCAGTAAATTAGAGAAAGTAACGAATTTAGAGCAAAAAATGTATGCAGAGTCTTTGCTCACTAAAGTACTGAATATGGCAATAATGGGAAGATTAACTGAATATACAACAGTAATGTCCTGTGGTGAAAATAATATGTGTTACACTCCTTCATGGCCTTCAACACACACAGTAGATGTATTTTCCCCTTCTATGTCAAACTCCTCTGCACCAGAAGGCACACCTGAATTCGAGACGTTGTAAATAATTTTACATGTTTCAGGAATTATGCAACCAATTGCTTGCGGTGAATTACCAGTATTAAATTTTAAGCATTCATAACTCCTCCCTGTAGCTAAGAATCTTAACGTTACAACTAGTCGTTCTTCTGGGGTAATGCTATTTCTCATTACAGTATCCTGTTTTTTTTATATGTGGACTAACCAATTTTAATAATTCTTCGAATGTCTCGGAATCCATTCTCGAATAATTTCTAAAATCTTCTGGTTCATTTGTTTTTAACTCCTTTAAAAGTATCATATCACTATAAAACTCCCGTTGCTGTAACCACGTTTTAGCCCACGCACGCCGTTTTTTTTTAGTTTTTTTAAACAATACTTCACTTACAGCAATACCAGCAATAGCAACAACTTTTTTTTCTATCAAACATGTTAAATAACTAAGTCAAACACGACTTGAACTATTATCCTCTCGTCAAAAGCAACACGATGAAACGACAGTAAAATTTAGCCAAAAGTGATCCAATTTATCCACTAACCGACGAGCATTCCTGTAGGATACAGTTTTAAGAGGAAAAATTAGAGAACCGGCATTTTACGTTAATATGCCGTAAATGACTTATTTGATGCAATGAAAAAGCGACACGACTCTACCACAGGAAAAGCGACAAGAAAGACGACAGTAAAGTTTTATGTTAGTGAGTTATAACGGTTTTATTATCATTAGACCTATCTTAAAGGAAAGAACGTCAGAGGAAAGAATGACAAGAAAGAATGCTCGTCTGTGGCTAGCTATCATCAAGATTAACTGTATCTTGTACACAGTTTATATCAATATCGATGCATTGCAAGCTAATCATTAACGTTCTAGTTATGTGTTAAAAAACTTAAGTCTTGTATCAAAACCAGCTGTTTTAAACTAATAAAAATATTTCTATATTTTGTGTAACTGGTTATTTATCAACAGTTTTAAGCATTTGCCTAGATGTAAAAACAAGTATATGTATCTAGCAAATGAAGCACTATTTGTACATGTTAGATACATGCAAGAAAAGTTATTAAAAATATGATGAAATGGTTGCTAAAATTAATAATTTTAATACATACAGCTGGCGACGTTCTAAACTCAAAAAAAAAACTACAAATAAATTTTTTGTAATTTATTTAAAATATGAATACTAAGTAATTCAAAAAATAAAAACTAGATTTTTATTTCTTTTTGCATATTATACAAATAATCTGCAGATTTTCTTAGTAATTCACATTCTTTACTTGAAAGTTCTAATCTAACTACTTCTATTACACCATTTTCTCCTAAAACAGCTGGTAATGACAAATAAACATCTTCTGTTATACAATAAAATCCCTAAAATGTATTATTTTATAATACGTATTTTTTAATTTCCTATTTGTTTTGGTTACTTTCGCTGAGACAGTGACCGGATGTACTGATTTATTGTTAGTAATTATAGTATGTGCTAAATCTGCAACAGACAATCCTATTGCCCAATTTGTGTAGCCTTTTAAAGAAATAATATTTGCTGATGTCGTTAATACTTCGTTATGTATGTCAGACCATTTTTCTATATCACAACTTTCTCCCATTTTAAAATTTATGTCTTCTATGTAAGTCCCACCAACTGTTAAAGTAGAGTACGCAATAACTAAAAACAAATTTTAATTGCAAGATCTAGTTAAAATATAATTATACCAGCAGTTTCTCCATGTTCGCCAATTACCCAACCTTTACAACTTTCTGCTGCGACATTGTATTTGTGAGACATATAGAAATGTAATCTAGAAGTATCTAAATTTGTACCTGATCCAACAACTTGTCCTGGTGGCAAACAACTGATTTTATCTGTAATATATGTCATAATATCTACAGGATTTGAAACTAATATTAACACCGCGTGAGGAGCGTATTGCACTATTTTCGGTATTATATCTTGAAAAACTTCAACGTTTTTCTGAACAAGTGTAATTCGTGTGTCACCTTTTTGACGTCGGGCACCCGCAGTAATTATAACTATTTTTGAATTAACAATAACATTGATTTCTAAAAACCAAGGCTGTACGTTTTGAAAATTTGTTGAAAATACACACTAGTTGAACCTTCAATGTGTGTGTTACTTGAATACATTGCAGCATATTGAAAATCTAATAACTCGCCTTTTATTTTATCTTCATCTCTGTCATAAATTGCTATGTTATCTGTAATTTTCTATAATTTATTTGAAGTAATAAATAGTTATTTTATTTTAGTTAGAAACCTGAAAAAGTAAACTTGCTAGAACCGCTTGTCCTACATGGCCAATTCCAATAATGCTGATTTTATTTTGTTGTCTGCGAGTGTGTTCTGCGATGTGACAAAACAATTTGTCTCTGGGATCTGGTAGACAATAAGCTAAAACACTGTTTAAAAAATCATTTTTAAAATAAATTTAAAAATTTACTAGTTAGGTAAACGTTAGAAAGATGATATCTTAGTTTTACGACTGAGCTCAATTTCCAACGTGGTTTCATTATTTTGTTTAATAATAGATTTGTTGTAAACAAGTTTAACATGATACAGACAAAAACATTTATTATAAGTTATGACACTTTACAATGTCATTTTGACATATTAAATTTAAAGTATCAAACAATAGTATCAATCATATTTGTACTTTTTCCGTAAAGGTTAATTATTTTAAATAAATTATGTTTGCTTTATTTTATTTTTTACGTTGTGTTTCTTATATTAAATATATCTGTTTGTGCTTTTGCCAGCGTTTTTTGTTCATTTATCAAGTCTTTCATGTCTGTAGAATACTTATTAAAAAGTTATACATATTGACTTTGCCTTTAAGCAAAAGTCAAAAGTTTGTTGTGTTATACTAGTAATACATGTGTTATTATACTACGTAAGCTTAAGCTTTATCTGGTAGGTAAATAAATTAATATTAAAAAATGTATTACTATTTGAAATAATTATAATTTACGTTTAACAAACATGTTACTTGACAAGCTGTTATTCTGTGATTTATTATTCTACTAGTAACATACATACCTTTGCGAACAAAAAAAGCATCAATAAAATGTCACGTAGGAAACATGTTTTTTGTTACCTTTTTTAGGTTTTTGTTTCAGAAACGGCTAATGAAACTACTTCTGGTAGCAGTAGTAGTAAGAGCAATGGGGATTCTAGGACACTCGTGAAAATGCTATGGGGTTTCTAGGACGCCCGTGAAAAATCAAGGGGGATTCTAGGACGCCGATTCTAGGACGCCCGTGAAAATCCTATGAGGATTTTGAGACACATGGTTTTTGTGTCTGTTTAATTAGCATAATTGTGGTTATTAAAATTTGTGTGATTGTAGGTAATTAATTAGTTGCAATATTTGCATTTATCGCTTATGACTCATCGTGTCGGGTATTGATCTGTTGGTTCACTCTTGCTTATGACTCATCGTGTCGGGTATTGATCTGTTGGTTCACCCTTGCTTATGACTCATCGTGTCGGGTATTGATCTGTTGGTTCACCCTTATGACTCATTCTCACATGCGGATAGGGTGATTATCTTTTCCCCCTTATGAGTCATACTCGCATGTGGATTATCTTTTCCCGCAGCCCTCCCTGCATTCGAATGAAATTAATTAAATATTTGCATTTAGCGCTTATGACTCATCGGTGCATGGCGGGTATTGATCTGTTGGTTCACCCTTATGACTCATTGTCACATGCGGATAGGGTGATTATCTTTGTCCCCTTATGAGTCATACTCACATGCGGATTATCTTTTCCCGCAGCCCTCTTTGCATTCGGATGACGGATATCGACATTTTCACCCTTATGAGTCATACTCCGGATGACAGATGCGGGTACGCACACGTTTCACCACCACCACCACCCCTCCCTCGCTCTCATCACTTTTGCATTTCGAGTAAATAATATTTAAACGTTTTATTTTGAAATTACGTGTTCAACTTGAATCGAGTACAGTCGATCGAGCGACAGTGGTCATGTTAAAAGCCTCAGCTATTGTTATCGATGTACAATGCTTTTCGACATCGGGCAACTCGCTGTTTCCGAAAGAACTGGCCGCATATGATGGAAAACAAACTGGTCATTTCGTATTTAAGCCACCGTTTGCATGGTCTTGTTTGGATATCAAACATCAGAAACTAGCATCTTGGCTAAGAATGAACCATCATTGTATTCGTTGGGAAGATGGGTTCGTCGATGCTAATCTCTTTCCTCAAATTCTTAAAGAGTTGAAGAAGAATGCGAGCAGCGTGTATGTGAAGGGTCGAGAAAAAGCTGCACTTTTACAACGACACATTGCCATTCCGATCATCGAAATTGACGAGCACGATGAAAAATGCGCTATAAAACCTCGAGCTAGCAGCTGTTTTTTCCACATGCAGCTTACTTGTTGTTGTGCATTATCCAACGTATATCATTTATATAAAAATCACGTTGCATTGTTAGATTGATTAACTATTGTAATGATATTTTGATAATAATAATAATAATAATAACAGAGTTTGTATATAACTTTATTTCGACTTATGATTAACAAACACTATAATAATAATAATAATAATAATAATAATAATAATAATAATAATAATAATACCACTACAATAAAATGTCTTTAACGTTAATCCAAGATTTTTCTTCGATCCCAAGCCACTTCACATATGCTTTGCCATTTTTACGTCTTAAAATCCGTTCTACGAGATAAATATCGGGATATTTGGCTTTCTGGAGCTCCTTTTCATAAAATCCTCCAGATACTGGACGATTATGCATATCTTGAAGTAGGTATGTGACGGGGTTAGTAATTTGCACCTTAACTATTTTGAACAGTTCTGTAGACCAATTTGGAGTATATCCCTTCACGAATGTGCTTTTAAACTTGGAAATTCGAACAATATCGTCAACTTTATAACGGGGCTTGTTAAGAAAGGTTTTTAATCGATTATATGCCCAATTCAAATTCGTGTTTTTAGTTACAGAGTTCGGTTTCATCTTGATTGTTCTATGTACCGTATTGTTGTAGCTACGAGTAATTTCAGCAATTACATCGATCCATTTGTAAGAACCTTGCAAACTGAATCTCTTATACAGACGATTTTTTATGGTTCGAATAACTCGTTCCACAATCGAAGTTTTCATGCTGCTATATGTCGAATAATGATTAATCGAAGCATCTTTTACGAGTTTAGAAAATGAACGATTGTAAAACTCTTTACCGGCGTCGGTTTGTAAATTTGTAGGAGTTCGTCCGCTTGTTCTTAAAATATCAGCCATGGCTTTGGTGATTTTTTCGCCCGTCTTTGTCTTTACGCCTCTTGTCCATAGATATTTCGAATAGCAGTCAATCGCTAGTAATATAAATTTGTATCCTTTATTCTCTTTTGCGTACGGTATAAATTCGGCTAAATCAGCCTGCCAGAGATCATCATAACCCTTAATGATGGTCTTACGACGTGGAAAGTTTATCTAGCCTGTTTGTGTAACTCATTTACTACCTGCTGCTTCGACATTCCCCGACGTGAGCGACAACACGTAATCGTTCAATATGGTTAATTTAGTTTTTAATTCGTGTACGTCACTCTTCAATGGTTGCGCGAGTGTGCTGTATTTTGCGTTAAATCCTACATCTAATAACGCTCTAACAGTAGCTGCATCCAAGACACTTTCTACAAGATTATCGAGCTTTATTCTCATCGGTTGTATAAGAGTGGCGAATTTTGCGTTGAATCCCGCATCCAACTCCGATTTTATAAGCGTAGAAATCGTGTTTAAAACATGCTTGTTAACATCCTCAATTGTCGTCCGAGAAATATCATCAATCCGCTTAGACATCTTTGTCAATTTAGCGCCAATCGAATTTAAACGTGTCGACGTGTTGTTCTGTACAACATCAAGATGTTCTCTAGTAGATGTGTCGACATAGGCTTTAGTCGCAGCATCCGTATTGCTTATGGGCTCGTCGATATTCAATAAACGCTTTCCTTTAAAATTACATTTTTCATCCATGTAGTATTTTAGATTTAGCGCGTTGTGAGGTTCAATCGGATCTCCTACGTTCAGCAACCGTTTATTTTCCATATCGTAATCATTGTCGATGGTTACTTTAAAACCAACACCTCTAGGTCCTTGTTGAAATACAACATGGCGTGTATTTCCATTCGACCGACCGAATTTGTCCAGCGACATGAGTAATATGTTCTTTAACGGAAGCAGTACAATTATTAAATAGTAGTAGTAGTAGTAGTAGTTGTTGTTGTTGTTGTTGTTGTTTCTGTTGTAGATATAGCCACTGATGATGATGAGGTTTTCGAGGAGGAGGAGGTTAGGTCGATGAAGCGTTCAAGTTCAACGTTTAGATTCTTGTTTTCGAGATGTACCGCTATCATCGTATCAGTCAGCTTGTTAATATAATCCAGTTTTTCTTCCAAATTATATCGATGTGGTTCTTCCATATACTTTATAATTAGAATTTTAAATATATGAGCCGTAGCAGATATGGATGATTCAACTGCATATATACGTTTATGTAAATTTAACATAACGTTTGCTATCATCTTAAACCGCTCGTTGATAAATTTTAAGTTTTTCTCGTTCATCTCGACAAACTCGTTGTCAATCTTCGCCTTGATCGCTGTAGGAATTAGATTTATAATCGTTTTAATATCGTTATCCACAGATATGCGAACTTCATTTATCTCCTTTGCGAGCTGATTTACATAATCTTGATTAGTAAATTGATGTTTATGCTGATGATGGTAGTGGTCGTAATAGTGACGACTGTGTCTATCATATAAACGACCAAATTTGTCCAAAGACATAACGCTTATGTCGTTCTACGTACTGTTATGCTGGTTATTAGAGGTATATGGAGTTATATTGATTTAGGCATGCTGCTAATGTACCCGTCTTCGTACAACTCTTCCAATATTGCAATTATCTCGTTATCATGATTCTGGTGTCCGGCTTGCTTTTCAGCCCATAACACCTGTAATTCATCCATTAGTTCGTGAATATTATTCCAGTAGCGATATTCGACGGGTTTCTCGCATGTGTTTGAAAGCTTTTTGAATAACCCTCTGCCGCTAAAAGAAGGTGAGATCGAATCTCGCTGCTGTTGACGTCGATGCTCGTCTAGCACTAATAGCGGTTTAATTGTGTTGGTATACTTTTTTCCACGATTACCTTGCATCGCACCATTAGGATCATAATGTTTTCGTAAAACGTTTGTTTCATTCAAAATGTTCAAGTATCGTTCCTCGTCTTCGACTTTAACCACATCTCGATTCGGTTCTTTCATAAATATCAACTCGTATAATCCAACTGTTCCAGGATATAACTGTGCGTTTATCATCAAGTCTTTATCGCGTATATCGATAGGTGTTTTACCTATACTCCAACTGTTTCTATCGACATCATAATGAACGCCATAAGTAAAGTCGATATTTTCGTTTGCAGAAGATTCAAACAGCTTGTTAATATAGCTTTGAGGTAGTGGATGGTAAGTCTGTTTCAGTAAATTAACGTTCGACGGTGATTGCGATTGTAACGATGATAATGACAAAGGTGACAACTTGAATCTCGACGATGACCGCAGCGGTGTCTGTGGACTCATCTCGGTAAGCCAACGCTTAAGGTTTGGCGTTGACGGTGTGGTTTGAGATGTTGGCAATGATGGTAATTGTGAGGATGAGGAGGAGGAGGAGGAGGAAGGTGGTGACGGTGGTTGTTTTGATTGTTGTTCCATCTTCGTTGCAATACCCTTTAAAGGTTCGATTATCGGTTTGTAAACATCGCCAAACTCTTTCGCGACATCTAAGCGTTGTCGCTTAAGAATATCGTACTTTCGTCTAATCGAATCACGCACTTTTTGAATTTTATGTTTTAGATTCATGGTCTTGGAATCCATATTGTCCGATGTTGATAGTGCTACGGTTGCTACGGTTGCTATCGTTGCTAATAACTAAGCCTATATTTATATGTTTAGGGTATTATAAACTGATCGAAACCCTTTCGATAACGGCCACTATTCACATCGATTGCGTCTTTGTTGATAACCATGAATCCGTGAGGATCTAACCAACATTTAGCACACATTTCTTTAAAAACCTGCATGGTAATCGTAGGACTTATGTGATTATCGTAGATGTGTTTCAGATTCATTTCGTCTTGATGGAACAGTATTATTACATTGGCATTATCTCGAATCAGTTGCTTAGGAATTCGACTATAAGTTTGACCTAGGTAGAAACAGTCGATTGCATTATGTCGACCCATACTGAAATATGTTCTAATATTGTCCTGTTTCTCGCAAGCAATATCGTCAAAGATAAATATCGAGTCTGGTTCTGCATCTCCCGGTGGCATTATTTCAACATTGTCGCTAAACGTATAATATCCGATTTCGGGCATCGGTGTTAGAATTTCATCCAGCAATTTATATTTATCCTGATTCAACGACTTTGAATAGACGTATATATTTTTAAATCTCAATCCATTTTCTTCCGTAATAAGACTAAGCATGGCATTAGTTTTACCGCAATTGGATGGACCACATATTATAGCTCGTACTGTGTTTGGAAGGAGCACACCATGCTTACTCTTCGTCTTTTCGGTCTGAATCAAGTCGTTATTATGCACCGGTAATCGATGCTTTTGTGTTATCACCTTCATTTTTACACTAAACAACATTACACTGATACAAGTACTTTTATTCAATTTTTCATTTAAAAAAAAATTACATCTAAAACTAGGTATAGTATTTTATATTATTTTAACATAATTATCATTAATGATTTACAGACGTTTAACTTCGCCTGTTAGCGGGTTATATTGTACAATGGCATCGTGAATGATTAAACAGTAGGCGACCATTCCGTTTTCAAAGTTGTTGTTTGATTCCAATTCGAGTTTAACATCGACCGTGGAATTCTTCAAGTTTTCATTTTGACTTGCACAATCAATCACGAAAATTGGACATTCCTTAAATTCGGTATAATCAAATGTGGGCATGCTAATGGCAGAGGTAACGTTTCCACCACCACCACCAGCTATCGATCCACCAATACCCCAATCATTTCTATCGTAGTAGTTGCATTGAAAGTTGACGTAATTTCTATATGCGATTGCATACTTGTTCGTGGTAAAATCTAGATTCATCGCTTCATACGGATATCGTTCAGAGTTAAGATGTAATCTAATATCGCTAATGTTAGCATGATCGAAAACCGTAGCTCGATCGTTTTTCGCGCGTCTTCTTTGATTCTTTTGAAGAGCCACAATTACCCATCGTGGTTTTTCTAGATGTGCAGATGTTTTTATCGGCCATATATCCATCTTAACTTGCTTTAACGAAGGATACTCGTGCAGTTCCCATTGACGGAAAGGTATAGTAATTATAGGATTTCTATTAATTCGCTCGAATAACTTAAGCTTTGATCTATCACTGAGTGTTAGATGCGGAACTTTCCATTGAATTTTTCTCAGCGTTATACGTCCATCGGCCTCACCATTGTAACAATCCAAATCGGTTCTCGAACGAATTAGTACAAGTTCCTGTTTCATATTTACAATCACTTGTCTATAATGTTCGGCGAAACCGAATATATGCTTCAGAGGTAAACATACGGTAAATTTTTTAGACAAATCGGCATTGTTTGCACTAAACTGTACTTGAAGCGGTGTATCATTGTTAGCCGGGGCCCAGCCTATATGTGCCAAAGATTTATTGTCGCTGTTGCTATACGTGGCGTAACCTTTAATTGTAGAACTAACACCTGGGTTTCTACAAATGTCCACACGCTGACCGCCCAATTCATATCGAATTTCTTCAAACAGAAAACTCGCAAAATTGTTTGTTAAATTACAGCTTTTCCCAACATCTGCTTGAGGTCTTGTTATTTCACCTTCGATGTATAGAAAACTATCGTGAGTTGCCGTGATTAAATCCTGACTTTGTATTAAAATTCGAATTTCCTCCGAAAGACCATAATTACTCGATCCGTATGGTAAATATGTATGAATATCATATCTAGCAATCGAATCGTCGAAATGAGCTTGTTCGAATATATTCAGCTGTTCACTCATCTCGATTGGATTGTTGTTCTTTTTCCTTCTTCTTTTTGTTTTTCCTATCGCCGCTTTCTGATGCTACTTTAACACCGATGGACTTTAAAAATAATTTTTCCTTTAATGTGAGTCTGGTTTGATTAATCGGAGGAGAAGAAGAAGAAGAAGAGGACTTCTTGTTTTCTCGACAGCCACCTCGATGGTTAATGAATTTTTTGATGAATGATGTGTTTCTTATAGTTGGCTTATTACTATTAGCGATAATATGCTGTGGTTGCTCTCGATTATGCCGATTCGATGACTGATTACAACAATTTGCAATCGAAATCGAACTTTTATTAAACTTTAAACCCATATTTGCTTTTTCAACTCTAATCGAACGGTGAAGTGTTCGTCTGAACCGAAATCTATCAGCTCGCCTCTTTGATTAGTCAATCTAATACTGATGTTGTCTATACGTTGAGTGTTCACCTCCAAATATTGTATGTTGTTTGGTGTTTTATCTAGACGATAGCCTGGCGGTACCGATATATCCACCTCGTATAAAGTTTTTGCAGTTCTTCCGTTCCGATACGAGCCTTTTATAATATTACACTCGATATGTATATTTGTATGTTTAATAATTTGTATATCTAGAGTAGATGTATGACGGATATTTGGAAATAACGTTGCAGCTTCGAATCCAAGCATACGCCCAATGCTATCAGGTTGTATGAAATCAATGATAAACATGCATTGAAGTTCGCACTTTAACGTGTTGTTGTTTGCTTTTAACTCGAATATAACCTCATCATCAACAGCATCATCATCATCCGAATTCTTCTTCTTTTTCTTCTTTTTATTCTTATTCGTCTTATGATATTCTTTAACTATTTCTGTTTTTAAATAATTAGCAAGTTCGTCTATCTCATATGCGCCATGTGGAATATCGATTCTGATATCAGTATGTACAGATCGAGCTGGGTTTATATAGTAAAATTTGTCATTTCCATCGTGTATATTGCGTATGGAATTGCAACCGTAAAATCTAACTAATCCGATTACATGGTTGTACTTCTCGTCCAATTCGATTGGTGGATAAAAATCATAAGAAGTCGTATTTCCAATACCTTCTAGACTGAACGTTATCGACATGTTAACTAATCACAATTCGATATCATCTTCCATATTTATTTATTTACATAAAAATTTCAAACATAAGTGTCCACAAATTGTTGTATTGAATTTCTGTTCTCTTTCATAGTTGTAATAGATTGTAGGTGTAGTAGTAGTAGTAGTAGTAGCAGTCGTGTTATTACAGTTACCCCGAAAGTAATCGATTAGTTCGCAAGGTGGTCTGAGGTTACCGAAGCTATTATAATACCAAACTGTCGAACCATGCTTTCTATAACACACCCAATGAGTTCCAGGCCCACGAGTGCTATCCAAATTCACAATTCCACATTCGTTTTCGTGTGGGCCACCTTTTGGGAGATTGTCACGCATAAAAACACCTCTAAAGTATGGAATGTTTTTTGCATATCGGCGCAAATCGACATCGGTTAGAGGTCTTTCGGGTAACTTTATTAGTTTTTTGAACCATTAGCAGGTTTTAAATATAAGGCGGATCCCAATCGTTTTTCGTATGGCTTCAGATACAACGCCGCTCCAGATTTACGATACGGTCTCAAGTACAATCCGCTACCTTTCTTTCCTAAAGCAATAGCTTCCATCGTACGATTATGACGAGCTTCTTCTTCGCTTTTAATTCGCGCATCGCGAGCCGAATTGACGGCTCTAGCAATTCCCGATATGCCACCTGCAAGTGCTCCGGTTGCTGAAAGACCAGCAAATAAAGGTAATAAGAATGGAAGAAATCCACCTGTTTTAGGTATCGGTATTATGCGTGGTAGAGTAATGTTACGTTTTCCACCAAAATGTCGTACAGCCGCTTTGGCTGCATTAAGCGCCGTTTTAATCAACGTTGGTGTAATAATAATACCACCACCGTTGCTGCTGCTGCCACCACTGTTAACATTCTTAGTCTTATAACGATCATTTTGTATTTTATCTCGAACTATTTTACGAATACTACTCAAAGGAATCTTTTTCTTCGTCGTCGTTTTATTCTTTACAGTTTTATTATTATTATTATTCAAACCCATGCCGAGCATACGTTTTGTTTTCATTGCCGTTGCAACTGCTAATGCTGCGGTTTTTTCAGCTGCACTCGCATCTTTCGCTTTGAACCTTTCCCATGCATTGTGTTGAAGCACTTGATCTGCACGATGTCTTGTATTCAAATCGCCGCTATTGTTATAGCTAATGTCGTGAGTTTTACAGTGAGCATCTAGAGGATTAATACCCTTATCGCCTCGCGCTAACCGCTTTGCAAGCTTTGTTCCAGGTCCGCAATATTGATAGCCAGGAATATGTAGTTCTATAGGTAGTTTATTGATAAGAGTATTTATCAGACCGCTACCGCCACATCTACTTCTCTTTCCAACCACCTTCTTATTCTTCTTCTTATTTATCGTTGATACACGGCTTTTTCTAGCTTGCATTAGATTATTATTATTATTATTAATTGAAAGTTTATCTTTCCACACCGTCCTCACCAGCATGACTATTACTTTATTTATACATATGCTTGTATTTATATTACTCAAGATCGGGAGAGAAAGAAAGAATACATATTTAAGAAATCGTATATGTATATATTTTACATATTTTATACAAAGTTACTATCAGATCTGTGATGCAAAAGTTTCATTAAACATAATAGATTATGTGGATTTATATTATTCACGTATTTCAATCAATTATTGAAAACATCAAGTATTACAGTTACATTTACGATAAATTTGCATGCAAGCAATACAAATAAAAAGGAATATCCAATTTTGTCTTTAGTTAAAAGTGAATGTTGCAATATACAATTCTTGATTATCTCGAATAGGGGAAAAACGATTACTATAAAAGCGATATAAATCAATATGAAATTAAACATGCACGTGTTCTATTATCTAAAACTAATTTAATTTCAATATAGAAAATCTGGTCGAAAAGACCTGCGTCTATACTATAATACAATACAAATACAATGAATGCTGTAATAAACAAAAGCTATTATGAATCAATATGAAGATAAAACGTACACGTGTTCTATAAAAATTACATTTAACGTTACGCATACTCGAAAATTATACTCATCTTAACGATACAATCAATATTCTTTATTAACTCGAATAGGGGGGGCGGTTACTATAAAAGTGATATGAATCAATATGAAATTAAGCATGCACATGTTCTATTCGCTAAAACCGATTTAATTTATGATATTGAGAATATAATTCTATATTTAATTACGTCTGCATGCTGCAATAAACAAAAGCTATTATGAATCACATATTTCTGAAAATTATATTTATCTTATAGCGATTTTACTTAAGAGGGGAAACAATAACGGCGGTAGCAAGTATAAAGTAAACGTCTTCATTGTGATTAACTTTATATAACATCGCTTATCTGTCGAGTTACATTTATATAACAACGACAACAACCACACGCGACTATAAAATGTGTGACGACCTTATTGCAAAGTTAAATCAAAACGCGTCGGGTTTGAGTTCGAATAAGGTAAAATTGACCGATCTACCTCTGAATCAAAAGTTGAAAATATTATCAATAAAATCAATTAATACTAAATTCGGCAGAACTGTTATTGCTACAATTGAGCTTGGAGAGCTATTTTTGCCAAAACGTGTATCCAATTGTTTAAGTGACGAGGATATAAAAAGTATTATATCTAGCGATCTAAATACATATATTATTTATACGGGTATGAAAAAAACCGATGGAGGATATTCAATGTCGACATTAAAATTTAGTCAAGATTAAGAGTGAAAAAGATGGAATAATAATAATAATAATACAGGTGTGCGCGTATGTGTATATAATAATCGTATAACATCAGAGTCAACTATAATCGATATATCATTAGAAATACTGAACAAATTTAGAACTAGTCTAAATGAAACTTTAAAATTGCGTAATATAAATAACCGCGTAAAACATGCAAAATCCTTTATTTGTCAAACACGTAAATTTAGACGGTTTTTTGTTAATTTAATTAAAAAGAATATATTTCCGTCAACTGGAATTAATAGTCATTTGGAGACTGTTATAAATAATCTAAAGACTTTTGAAATTCGTTTTAAGAAGCTAATAGTAACAACGGCAACCGATAAAGTTTGTGCGAAAAAACGAAATGTTAAAGTTCGTAATTTATTATCACAACGCGTATGCTGGGTCGATACAGTATCAGCATTCAAAAATCGCCTTAGAAGCGGATTAATTGTTAATATAAAACATAAAACTCTAGAAACGTTTTTAGAAGACTGTTTTAAACTATTTTACAATCGAGTTCGACGCATATCTAATAACGATAAGAAGTCTTTTAAAGTAAACTGTGTTTTAATATGCGAGTTTATAAAAAAATCTATCATCGATGGTGAGAATAGCAACAATAGCAGCAACAACAACAACAACAACAACAACAACAACAACAACAACAACAACAACAACAAAGACAGAGATGGAATAATAATCGACAACAAATACTTGAATTCAAAAAACGCTCAAATTCTACCGAGTCAATTTAAGAATAAAGAAAGGTTAAAGGAATGGTTTTCGACTAATCTCATTGCAGATATTTTAAATAAATTAGACAGTTTTCAAGAAGTTTCGTCGGGTTGGGCGTTACACAAAATCATAGCTCTTACGTTAAATATTTACATCGTAAATCGGATGTTTTGTGGTTCATCGTTCATCAAATTACCAAATGAAATAATCGCTAAAAGAGCAGTTGTTAATATACGCAACAACGATTATGGATGTTTTGGATGGAGTATTGTAGCTGCGATAACACAATCGAATGATGATGCTAAGAAAAAGAAAAATGTTAGCCGAACTACATCGTATCCGCATTATTCAACAATACTTAACTTGAAAGGTATACAATTTCCTATGACGCTTAAACAGATACCTAAGTTTGAGCAAATAAATCCATCAATTTCGGTCAATGTTTATCAGCTATCGTTAAAGAGCGGAAAGAAAAAGAATACGAAACACTACATAACAACTCCTATATATCTAACATCGGCGAAGAAAGAAAAACATGCCAATCTACTTCTAATTCAAGAAAACTATCACGAAACAGACGGTGATGATGATGATGATGATGATGATGATGATGACAATGATGGCGACAACGACGACGACGACGACGGTGACGATGACGACGATGATGAAAACACCTCTGAAACTAGCTGTAATGATGATGGTGATTTGAAAGAGGGGCTCGAGAAAATCAATACATACAAGTATACACCACCTAAGCGACAACGGTTGCAGCAGCAGCAGCAGCAGTATGATAATTCTAATATTAAATCTACAGGTAGGATAAATGTAAGGTATCATTTTTGTCTCATAAAAAACCTATCAAGATATTAGTTAGTATGCAATTATCTAAAAATAAAAATAAAAAATATATTTGCGATCGTTGTTTACAATACTTTTATTCGAAATCATGTTTAAATCAACATTTCATAGATTGTCAAAAATTAAATATGTGTAAAGTAAAATTTCCTAGACCGGGTAGTGTAATTAAGTTTAAGGATTTTATGAATCAAATGCCTGCACCGTTTGTTATATATGGTGATTTTGAATGTCTATTGCTAAATGCAAGTAACAATTCTCTAAATGCATTGAAATATAATGGTAGCGGGTGTGCTAACAGCAACATGAACAAATATCAGTATCATAAAGCTTTCAATTCAGGTTATTTTCTACAATGTCACTTTGATCGTTCCATATCGTTTTATAAAACATACAGAGGTCTTGATTGTGAGGATTGGTTTGTGAATGAATTAATTATGTTATCTGACATGTTATTTCAAAAATATTTTCAACAAACTGTACCTATGAAGTCTATGTCTCGAGAGGAATTATTAAATTTCACATCGGCTTCCAATTGTCATATATGCGAAGAGTCGTTTAAAGATGAGATTGAGAAAGTTCGAGATCATTGTCAATTTAGCGGCCGATATCGCGGTGCTGCACATAGTTTATGTAATTTAAACTTCAAATGTTCTCAGGTAATTCCAGTTGTCTTTCATTCTCTATCCAATTACGATGGACATTTATTTATTAGAAACCTCGTTAAAAAATGTAAAGCGAAGATCGATCTTCTACCCTTGAATAAAGAACGTTATATTTCGTTTACAATCACTTTTAAAAACGGTTTAAAGTTTAGATTCATAGACTCGTTTCGATTTATGAATAGTTCGCTAGATAAGTTGGCTTCATATATGGATAAAGATCATTTTCACATCGTAAAGTCGCATTTTCGCAATTTAACCGAAACACAGTTTAATTTAATATCGAAGAAAGGCATCTACCCGTACGATTATACCGACAGTTATTCTAAGCTTGTATCGACGACTAAATTGCCCACTAAAGAACATTTTTTCAATAGTTTAACTAATAAGGACATTTCCGATGAGGATTACAATCATGCTCAAACCGTTTGGAACGAGTTCAATATTAAAAATTTAGGCGAATATAGCGATCTGTATTTAAAATCTGACGTTTTAATATTAGCCGATGTTTTCGAAAACTTTAGAAACAGCTGTATGGCTACATACAAGCTGGATCCTGTAAATTTTTTCTCGTTGCCCGGTTTCACATGGTCCGCAATGTTAAAGTACACTAAGGTTGAATTGGAGCTTATATCCGACATCGACATACTAATGTTTGTAGAGCGTGGAATTCGAGGCGGGTTATCGCAATGCTCGATAAAATATAGTAAAGCCAACAACAAGTACTTGAACGATCGTTATAATCCAAACGAGTCTGAAAATTATCTAATTTACCTAGACATAAATAATTTATATGGTCTCGCCATGTCACAATACCTGCCCTACGGCGGGTTTAAATGGTTAAACGTAACAACCGAAATAACAAACTTTATCTTACATGACGTTAAAAGCGATTCGGATCGGGGTTATTTGCTTGAAGTTGACTTGGAATATCCTAGAAATATTCACGATCTGCATAATCATTTACCTTTTTGTACCGAACATAAATGTCCTCCAGGGAGTAAACAAAAGAAGCTATTAGCGACACTAGAATCAAAATCGCGTTATGTCATTCACTATCGCAATTTGCAGCAATGCGTCAAATTAGGAATGTTATTGCGTAAAGTACATCGTATATTGGAATTTAAACAGAGTGCTTGGTTGAAAAACTACATAGACTTGAATACGCGTCTGAGAACTCAAGCAACTAACGAATTTGAACGAAATCAATATAAGCTAATAAATAATGCTGTTTTCGGTAAAAAAATGGAAAATATTCGAAAGCATAGAGTGGTAAAGTTTGTTAAACGGTGGCATGGTCGTTATGGTGCCGAACATTATATTTCACAACCCAATTTCCATAGTAGCGTAATATTTAATAATAATACGGTCGCAATTGAAATGAATAAAACGGAAATTTTATTCAATAAACCTATATATGTGGGGATGTGCATATTAGACGTTTCAAAGATTTTTTTATACCGATTCCATTACGATTATATGCTTCAAAAGTTTGGTCATCAAAACTGTCATCTTTTATACACCGATACGGATAGTTTAATTTATAACATACAACATAATGATATTTATGAAACTATAAAACGAGATTCACACATGTTCGACACCAGCGGGTACGCTGAAGATAATATTTTCGGGATATCGCGATTGAATAAAAGGTATTAGGAATGATGAAAGACGAATGCAACGGCGGCATTTTATATGAATTTGTAGGTCTAAAATCAAAACTGTATAGTTTTAAAGTACAAAACCCTAATGATATTAATAATACTAACACAACCAACTCACAATCTGACTCTGCAATTGTTATTAAGAAGGCTAAAGGAGTTTTGGATAGCGTTGTACGTAATACAATTTCGTTTGACGACTATTTAAAATGTATAAGAGAAAATGTTACATTGCTGCGAGAACAACGAATGATTAGATCCTCTACACATGACATTTTTACAATTAAACAAAACAGAGTTGCTTTAGCCGCGAATGATGATAAACGATGCATTCAGCCTGATGGAATTCATACACTAGCATGGGGCCATTACTTGCTATCCGATTGTTAATTAGAATAAGAATGTGGTTTTAGTATAATCATTACTATTATTATTATTATTATTATTATAATTTCAAGTTTTTCTTCTTCGTCTATTTTTAACATATATTTTGTGTGAATTTTAGTAGTAGTAGTAGTAGTTGTAGTAGTAGCGGGCGCACACACACATACACTGTAGATATATAATAATAATAATAAATGCAAATAATAAAATTGAGTTTTTTATTTCTTAATACCTATCCCATTAGGTGGTGAGGATGATGATGATGATGATAAAGTATTTACCTTATCGCTGTTCACTCCGCTCACAGTTGAGTTGTATACAGACGGTTAAGCAATTGCGCAAGCTTTATTGCACCTCTCTACATACACGCACTTCTACATATTAGTCTGAGTCTATCTATGACGGTGTCGTCATCATCATCATCATCATCATCATCATCATCATTATCATCGCTGTCGAGTTAAAAGAACAAGAATGAGTGAAAATAAATTACAACACGATATACACATGTTTCTAGAACGATCGAAGCGTAGAAGTGTACCATTACATTTGAATTCGATGCCGACATTATTTGAAGATTGTGATGACAACAAAAGTGTTGAAATTTCGAGATCTCAATCGTCCGATTCGGGGTGGTCAACGTTAACTACAACGTGTAATCAAATCGAAGAAGAAGAAGAAGAAGTTCGACTTACTCGTCATTATAATGCATCCATCGAACCTCTTGTAAACTCGACCAGCTACAAAATTGATTATGAAGGTAGTAAATATATTGAAATCGGATACAGCACCTATCTAGATTTGAAACCGGTAATAAGAGTTTGGAGTAAACTAGACAGGTGTAATAATAATGTTTCTTACGGTGCTGGTAGTGGCGACTGTGGTGGTGGTGGTTATGATAAGGAAAATGTATTATTCACGGTCGAAGAATGGATTACATTTATAAAACTTCGATCGTATATAATGAACGATTTCTATTATCGCAATTCTACAACAACAACAACAACGAGGACGACGACTTATAATGAAAGCATCACAAAAACCGACGATATCTCTCGCGATTTGAAAATACATTACAATCGCGTGTTTATTCGTAAAGATGGAATGGATAACATCGACGATGAGGATGATGATAAAAACTTTTCGAAAACAGTTACCATAACACGCGATTTTCAATCATGTACTTTCGACAAGTATGAAATGGACAGCTTCTTCAATTTAAGCGACATTGTCAACTATCGTCTAGAATTAATGTGTTCGTATAAATTAAAAGAGTTTTACGATTGTATTATTCATCATGTGACGGCTACGGCTGCGATTATGCGTAAAAGTGAATCTAACAACGATGGCGGCGGCGGCGACGGCGATTGTGCTTTGCAACCGTATGATTTGTTTGAAAAAATTTTGAATTACGAGAATAATATAAATTCGCATAATGTATTATGTTTAATGGAACTTTTACATCACAGACCTGGTTATGTTATCTGTTGTATTGATAATTCAAGTAGTAGTAGTAGTAGTAATAGTCTTAATGACAACTTTGTATCAAATATGTAAAATATATACGATTTCTTAAATATTTATTCTTTCTCTTGATCCTATGTAATAATCCGCATGTGAGTATGACTCATAAGGGGACAAAGATAATCACCCTATCCGCATGTGACAATGAGTCATAAGGGTGAACCAACAGATCAATACCCGCCATGCACCGATGAGTCATAAGCGCTAAATGCAAATATTTAATTAATTTCATTCGAATGCAGGGAGGGCTGCGGGAAAAGATAATCCACATGCGAGTATGACTCATAAGGGGGAAAAGATAATCACCCTATCCGCATGTGAGAATGAGTCATAAGGGTGAACCAACAGATCAATACCCGACACGATGAGTCATAAGCAAGGGTGAACCAACAGATCAATACCCGACACGATGAGTCATAAGCAAGGGTGAACCAACAGATCAATACCCGACACGATGAGTCATAAGCGATAAATGCAAATATTGCAACTAATTAATTACCTACAATCACACAAATTTTAATAACCACAATTATGCTAATTAAACAGACACAAAAACCATGTGTCTCAAAATCCTCATAGGATTTTCACGGGCGTCCTAGAATCGGCGTCCTAGAATCCCCCTTGATTTTTCACGGGCGTCCTAGAAACCCCATAGCATTTTCACGAGTGTCCTAGAATCCCCATTGCTCTTACTACTACTGGTAGCTTTTAAGACGACGTTTTGTGCTGCTGATGTGTGCAGTTTATCAGGTCACTATTTGTTTAAAATATTATTAGAAATAGAAACATGTTTATCGAATAATTACAAAACACATTACATTAGATAACTAAAGAAGCGGACATTCCAATAATACATTTAACCAGACAACCCATACTGTGGCGTGCACTGGCTGATCAGATGTTGGCGTTTACAAAAATGATACTCATGAAGTAAAAAAGCGACGACTGTTCTACAATCGCGCAAGAATGACGAAGTTAGTGATACGAGACAATCAGCTTATTTTACTGGTGAAGATTATAATGCTAGAGAATCGGCGCCAAAACAAAAAATAAATACATTTTGCTCGTACACACCGAGTCACAATCGGAAAAACGAAAGGAAAAAATAAAGACAAATTATTGAAAATTAACATACAGCACATCACGTTCTCATCCAAAAGTATATAGGAGGTAAATTTAAACGTTTCATGGTTACAACTGTTTACTGCTATTCAGCCTTATTTGAATTTAACATTGTTAAATTAAACGTTGATTAGCGTCAAGCTTAGCAATTCTAAATGTATAGTTGTATTTCACGACAAACATTTTAAACGTAATGGCAATGGAACAACAATATATTTTTAATGTTAAATAGTGTTTAAAAGAATGTGTTGCCCAAATATAATTTATCACGTCGTAGTTCTTTGATAAGTAAAATTTGTTATGCGTGTGTATATGTAGCTATAAATTGGCAAACTTTTTAGAACAACTAAAGTAAATGTATAAATATTAAGTATTATTCGTACATAATAAGTATCGTTATTAGGAAACAAACTTTATAAAGTAAGCAGGAAATATTCAAGTCTTCAAAGATGAAATGAAGTACTTAGTTCGACAGTTTTGAATTATGTATCCGCAATATGAGTATTCATATCATGTGTATCGTACTCAAGGTTTTAATCTTTGACTAATAGATTTAACAACAAAAATGTCAGTTATAAAATTATTCACAGAAGTGTACCAGATAATTAAAAAAAAAATCTTTTGTCAAATTGGATTTGAGTATAAAAAGTTAGAATGAAAAGAAATTGTTGTTTAGTGATGTTGCTACTCGCTTAACAATTGGAAAAATATTCTCTAAAAGTGAACGTTAAAAATTATGTTGATGAAAACAAAAGTTTAAACGATTTTGTTTGACGTTCTTACATATGTATTCTTGAAATAAAAGTGAACAAAACACAAATTTTGTGGCAGAATACTTAACCATAAATATATTACTTTTACGATAATACTAATGTTGATATATAAAAGGTTCGCCATTACTCCGTACTCGGTTTCTAGTGCCTTTGTATACATGCCAGCATAATAATATGCTTAGTACTGTTCTCATTTCTATTGAAAAGCTTCATATTTTAAAATTAGTTTTGTTTATAAATTGTGATTAGTTTTTGCTAGGTAGGATAAAGTTACACTTTTTGAAATCCCATCAATTCTTTTATGTTGTTCGATGAAGGCTAAATTTAGATAAAAAATATTTTGATTTTTTTTTAATTGATTGCCATTTTGAAGCAATTTCTTTAAAAATGCAGCATCAGAAAGAAATGGTCACAAAACTGGTGTTTTTCAAAATTTTGGGATTTGTTTCTGCAAATTTGTAGATGAAACTCAGAAGTACTAAAATAGTCTAAAAGATTTTTTTAATATTCTTGTTTTGTATGAGACCGCTAGTTCTTAAGTATTTCAAATTGCTGAATCTCTTTTTTCTTAAATAACACTTTCAATGCTTCTCAACTTTTTCTAATGTAGTTTTTAATTCTACATCGATTTGCTCTAGTACTTTTTTCTCCTAACATCTACAGTTATTAAGATATTTATAAATTTTCAGTAAAATCACATCAAACATTACTTTAAGCAAGCAAGTTTATTCTAGTAGGATTTGCTTCTATTATACAAAAACAAATAGTCAGTAAAAGTTACTTATTGTGTTTAGTTGTCATATTATTACCTATAATTACGTTCTACTTCTTTAGTTTACGCTTAAAATGAATTTTCCACAGAACGAATTAGTGAAGATTGTGTTTGTATGAAAAAAAATGTTTTTTGACTTTTCGTGTTTATAAACAGAGATATCCTGATTGCCGTGTTCCAAGTATTCGTGAATTACAAAAATTATTGGTTTGATTCTAACAAACAGGATCTGTAAACTACAGAGCACAGTTCAAAGAAAAACTGTTAGAATAGCATTTATGGTATTGCAGGCTGTAGTTGAAAATCCAAATGCTAGTACCAGACAAATTAGTAAAGAACTTGGTACAATTAGTGCTACTTTAGTGAGAAGAATACTAAAAAACCATAAATATCATCTTTATTACATTGAACTTTATCAAGTGTTGACTATAGAGGATTTTAACTCAAGAAGAACTTTTTGTGTGTGGGTTTTAATAAACTTAATAAGATGTCAGGCTTTATATCCATTGTTTTATTTATTGACAAAGCTACCTTTCGTAGTAATGGCCGAGTTAGTCGTCATAATTATCATTACTATGATAATGTAAATCCTCATGTTTTAAGAGTTTTGGATCATTCACATAGACGTACGGTCAATGTATAGGGTTCAATTGTGGATGATTGCATCATAGATCCTTGCTTCTTTAATGCTCACTTAAAAGCCGACAAATATTTGGAGTTTTTGAATAAATCTTTGCCGCAGTTACTAGAAAATATTCCGCAAAACACAAAAAGAACCATGTGGTATCAGAATGATACGTCCTGACATTTTGCTAGAAATGTGCGTAATCATTTAAACGAACAATATCATGATCGACGAATCGGCCTAGGAGGTTCTGTCCCATAGCCGGCAAGATCTCCAGATTTTACTGTCATGGATTTTTCTATTGGAGTTTGTAAAAGATTACGTATTTCAAAAAGATCTTACTACACAAGGTAATAAAAAACAGAATAAGAACAAACAACATTAGGAACAGCTAAAAGAAATTAAGAATGCTATTTAAAAACAAGTTTCAGCAATTTAACAAATTTGAAAATTAGCGCTCTCATACAAAATAGGTATGGCGAATTAAAAAAACCTTTTAGACTGTTTAAGTACTTTTGATTTTCACCTACGAATTTACAAAAACAAATTCCAAAATTTCTAAATTAAACCTTTATCGAACAGTATAAAAAAAATAATTAGTTGTTATTTAAAAAAGTGTGACTTTAGGCTGCCCAGCAAAAACTAAACAGCGTGTAAAAAGAAAAATATTTTTAAAACATGCAACTTTTCAATAGAAATAAGTACAGTACTAAACATGTTATGCTGACATTTATACAAAGGCACTAGAAACCGCGGACGGAGTATTGGCAAACCCTGTATATTATAATGTAACACAGAATATTCTTATGATTATTGTTAAATTGGTAATCTTTGTAATATAATTTAAAGACATCGTTAATGCTAAGAAGAACTAACTGTTTACGTTGTAAAATGAAATAAGTTTGATTAATTCGAACGAGGAAGGAAATGACGCACATTGCTTTTTCTAACCTATTGCATTTACTTCTATGAAAGGATTTCGTACTAAATTATCGATCTTGCTGTTGCTTTGCCACACATGTTCATAGCAACTTAATGTTTTACCATACTTCACAGGCTCGATGCAATTGAGATTGCATTAATATGGCGAAAGCACACTACGGAGTAACGACGTTTCTTGAAGAGTTTGGAAAACGTAGGAGTTTTTTTGTATAAGCAAACTTTTTTACTAGTCCTAGAAATTGAGTTTTATGCATGTCGTGAGTTCTTAATTGAATCCTAATAAATCATTCTCGTATCTCTTACTTTTTTACTAACTGTTGGTGGTTTATTAATTTGAACATTGTGGTAAAGTGCAGTTATACGTTTGAGATTGGCTAAATGTTTTGCTACCACAAATTAGTTAACATATTTTCCGGGGGCAATGTTTATTTTTGTGCGCTGTATACAATCACAAAAAAATAATCATCTGGAATTGCGGCAACTCTTTTCGATGGTGGTCAAAGTTACTATTGAACATCCAAATTACTGAGACACCAACATGCAATATCAGGAAAATGTCTGGAATTGTTAAAGTTTTTCAATCATACCAACTCATTATATGGGATAAATATCGTCTGACTAACAACAAACCTTAGAAAAGATTTATCGGACAAGATTTGAGAGGACATGAACACCTCTTTGATGACGCATTTATCCTATTGTCTGGTAATTTTTGACAAAATCGAGCTGTAATACAATGGTTAACAACCGCTGATGAACTGAATGCATGTCTGAAATGGTTAATTTTATGGCGACATGTACATAAATTGACTCAGACAACCAATGTGCGTGTGCAAACACAACATCATTTCCTAAATGTTTCAACAAAACTGTTGCGAAAAAACCGTAAATAATGAAAATTGTTAGAGGACTGTACTTAATTTTAATTGAAATTGTTTTAACTGTTTATAATTGCGTATAACATATATGTATTGCGCTAAACTTAAACATGTTCTTGCTTAAAATTGAAAAATGACATGTTCTCCCACTAAATCAAATGTACAGAATGTCTAAAAAGAATAATTGTTAAAAATTGGAAATGGAAATATGGCAGTAGACGAATCCACACAATGCATCACAATGCTAACAAACTTTTATAAAAACACAAAAACGGATTGTTAATACAGTTTTCCAAAATATTATACAGAGTTAAAAAAGTCATAATTGGCTCAGTGAACGAGTTATATTAAGAACTAAAAACAATGACGTAAATACTAGCAATTTCAGTATTCAAAACAAAATCCGAGACGAGATGACATCGATACTGGAATGAATCAAGAAAAAGTTGTAAATTATCCAACTGAACTCTTAAATTTACTTGCCAGGCATACCGCTGCACGTGTTAAGACTGCCATTTAGTGAAAAGAGAAGTACTTCTAGAAGAGGACAAATGTTGGTTATCTAGTTTTGCTGCCACTTATTTACTAGTAGCGAATTTATGCAAATATTAGTTGATGACATTATCCTTTTTTACCGATAATCGAACTATGTAAAAATAATTTGATAACGCTTTAGAATCTTATCTGTAATAACATCCGGACAATTATAATACCTTAGTTATTGTACGTACAATTCTTTTTTGCAGTTATTATTGTTGATATTATTTAGTTAGATTTGTGGTGTCTTATTTTTATTCTCAACAAAATAATAAATAAGAGTTTGAAAACTGATTATTCAATTAAAAATTAAAAAAAAAACTAGTTAATTTAATTATTCAATACAAATAGTATATTATCTTTTGAATTTATTTGAACCACGTCTGCCTCAATCTTTATGCAATGACATCTCGCCATGTTTCTTAAGGCAAGGATGCTACAAGAGCGCCACTCGTGCAAAACAAAATGTGCGCTTCTACATTACAATAAAAAAATAAAGAATTTTGTTATAAAATAGTAGATTTTCTTTGTTTTAACTTCTATATTGTACACTTTTAGTTTAAAGTTTTTTAAATTAAATCTTTTGGCGGCTGGTGATCAATGCTGTAAGAGGGTAATTTCAATATTAAAACTTTAAAAACACATACACTTCTCTACGATCCTAGGGCTAGTTTGCTGGTTTTGGAATGTATTGTGCTTGCATTATGAAGTTAAGTATTCTTGCAATTGTAAAAATAATAACACAGTTTTTTTTGGAAGGTCGTTGACCAAATGGCCTAATGGAGAAGCCGCGCGACTGGTTAAAACCATAGGTTGTAAAAATAATTGTATATGAATCTTTACAAATGCTTACCGGAATAATCAAAACAGTAATATAATAAATTAACATAACATTTTAGGTAATGGATAACATTTTATTAAAAATAATATTATACAGTAGTTTTAATTTTATTCATAAATGCGAACATTTTAAACAAAATTATTCAAATATATTTTAAAAAAATTGGATTTGGAAAATTGCTGTATTAACAGATTCGATTGAGATGATTTTAAATCAATCTTTAACAATATAGTCAAAATTGCGAGAGGTAGACAACGTAAGGTTTAAGATTTTTGAAACGTATGTCCTTATTACCTAGCATGCGCATAATAAATGATACCTGTAATACCGATAAAATAAAATATTAACATTTTGAAAATATCTGTCAGGTTTTGTAGCAAAAATAGTTCAGTGAACTACAAACAAAGTTGTAAGATGAAATCAAATATGTTTCATAAAGATGTATTAAATAGTTACTTAATAATCATAATGATTTGTATTTTTCTTTAGGTAAATGCACATGTGAAATTAAAACTTAACAAACGCCAATGACCAGAAAAGAAAAATTAATTTAAATTTGTAGCATATGAATGACACAGTACGAGTTATACGTATTTAGTATTAGTAAAAATTTATTTTAGAACAATAATTGTTTGATTCTAAATATCCCAACTGTCATGTATTTTGTAGGTTACAAGTATGTGATTTGACCCAATGAAGGACTGTACTACGGTTATATCATACGTACTTTTTAAGAAAAGCTAGGATTAAGATGTAGATAATTATGCTACTATTTGTATTACGGAATAAAACTAATAAATAATGTAATATTAAAAATGTATTTATGGTTATAAAAATTATAACACAATATTACGATTCTTAACTTAAATACAGTTTATATTTGATTAACAGTTAATTTAATTCAACGTGAATTAAACTGATACCAAAACTGACAGAATGTTGATTAAGTTATCGGCGTACGCTGGCGTTATAACTAACCTACGTTATAGAGATTAGCATTACCTACTTTCTAAAGATTAGCTATCTTGCTTTAACTGCAAAAAATAAGTTAAATAACTGTACTCTATTATTTTAATTTTGTGTTCGGTCAAGTATAAGCTGTAAGCACCTCTTTTAATTACGACTATAGGAAAACGTAAAAAGTTTTTAATCATTTTTAATTTGTAATACGATGTTTTTCCTAGAGCTGAAAATGGAAATCCTAAATAAAATTCGTATAGGCACAAAAGTGTTTAAATAAGAATAATGTAAATTATTACTTATAATGTAACTTAAAGTAGTAATTGGCGAATAAGTGACACTTTTCTCAAATTTCTGCAAAAACAGAATGCTCGCATAAAGTCTATCGCATTTATATCAAATTTATTTCGTTTTTTGTCACTTAATACTCTCGAGTCTTGTACAAAACTCTATCTATATTTCGAATTATTCCGTAAACATTTCAAAATTGCAGCATGTGCAGATAAAAATTTAAATCTATCATTATAAAATATTCTGGTAATATCTAAGTTAAAAAAAAGCATTTTAATGTAAATTTCCATTTTTCATTTTGTATTGGTTCATGGTCACCTCCGTAACTTTTTGAAGTCTTAAAACGTCTTCGTTCTTAGATGTTAGATCGATATCTAATAAAATTGATTATTAGATTTTACTAATAAATCATTAAAAATTAGCTCACACTTGAATAATATCAAAATTTAAAAATTGTCAATTTTTGAAAATTGTATTAACTTAACTTAAAATATTAAACCTGTAATGTTAAAAAAAAAGAAATTAGTAGTTCAATTCGCGAGTATGAAAATTTCTTGTTAGTATGAAATTTATCAGGAGAATTTCCCTACTCTTGCGCCGAGACTGTCAAATTTTAGACAGCATTTGCACCAGATCATTTACGCCCGGGTTAACCTTCACCGTTCGATTGTTTCACGTTGCTATCTTAATATGCAATTGCATTTGGAAGGTTGAAACGGGGTGAGTGGTATACAATTTTCTTTATTGATAGTTTAAATTGACTCTGTTAATTGTCTGTAGCGGATTTTGGTAGTCACCAAATGATTATCGTTATCACCGAAGATAACTAGCAGGTGGCCTCGTTAGAAAATGTCCATGACGTCGCAGTATTGATAACGTCATTATCGTATCCACTGTCAATAGAAATTAGATATCAAAAATTAAAAAAATTGAGTCATTTTTTTTGACATTAATTCAAAGCGGACCAAACATGTATCAGTGATTTACTTTTTTATTTGGCGTTAAAAATTTACTATCAGTTAACCTTCATTATTTGCTTTCTCAAGTTTTAAAAATTATTGGAGTATATTCTATCCTTCTAGTATAATTTTCGTAATGATCTATTTTGTCTTCAAAAATTGCACCGATGTTTTTGTTACTCCTCCATGCCAGTTTGTAGTTTTTTTTGTGAACCGTTTAGAGTATTTTCGTTCTATGTTGCTATTATTTGCTCTATTTATTCCCTGAAAGGATCAATTTTTCTATTGTAATCCCTAAAATATTATTCCTGGATCAGTTTTGCGGTTCTATTCCACAAAGTTTTGACAACCGATTCATTGTAGTTTTTTCCATTTCTATTGTGCATGTTTTCCAAAGTGCGATCTGTTTTACATAGGTTGATGCAGTTAACTCCAAAAACTGTTTCCAGATTGTGTTTTTGCTGTTTCTGGCGTTAATTGCTGTTTTTCGTTTGAGACCTGTTTGTATTGAATCAGCCGAGCTTTGACCACATTTCATGCTCATGTTGGTTTCTATAAGATGACTAATTATTTCTTAGAGTTTATACTTGAACAACCAAGACAAAACTAGCTTCTTTAGACATTTGTTATGATCTAATTGAACAAGGTGAAAAAATAATCTCGGTAATGAGAAATGGTTAATGTAATTTTGAAATGTTTTCTTTTCTTTTCTTTTCAATTGTTTCTATATTAATAAAAATATTGTTTTTATTGTGGAAAACTTCATTATGTTTACTGTAACTAATTTAATCATTTATTAAATTGTGTTTATATACAGATTAGTTCTAGTTGTAAAGTACTGAACTGTGAATAAATAAAATACATCTATGAGCAAATGACAATTTGTTATAAAATTTATTTTATTTTATTTTATTTAATTTAATACTAACTTAGAATGAATTTAGCAAAAAAAGAAATAAATTCAGTGTTCAGGTTCTTTCAGAATTATTTCGTTTTTAACTTTAAATAAATTGAACATAAATAATAATGTTAAATATGTGTACTAAAAGTTTGAATACTTTTGTTTGATATTATTTTTGGTGCTAAACAAAATATAATGTTATTTAGGTTCTTTATATTCAACTTATAAATATTTATTATAGCAAATTGCGTTAAAATTCAAACCAACAAAATTGTACCTGTTTACTTAATATTCACTAAATACCAGATGCGTAAAATATTCTCGTTACTTTTTATTTACATATTTTGCAAAATACCGAATGTTATGTGATTTGATATTGTCGAATAATCATGTTTTTATGAGTTGTATAAATATATTCGGAAAACGACAATGCAATTTCACTCTATACGGACAGGAATTTTAAATATGTAAAAAATAAATTCAGGTTATTTAAAATCATCTTTGTTTATATGAAATTGGAAAAAATCAAATAAAATAGTTCCCCTAACGTAATCTGTATTTGTAGCGTTGGCGATAACTGAGGACTTTCTTTTTCCCGTAAGAACACTTTAGTTTGAACTGAATTGATCCCGCGATACTGACCAGAAGTGGTCAGATCTGTTGGGATGAGAACAAGATGCCATCCACCGACAAACAAAGATATACATTTGAAACAAGATCGGTCTGAGCTATAAAACAAAATGAGTATGTTTGTGCTTCAGATAATTTGTGTTTATTTAAAAAAATCAATATAAACAAATTGTAATTATCAATTTGTTCTTAATACAGATTAAAATCTCAATTTAAATATACTTTACTGTAAAACTAAGGATTTTTTTTTATTATGTTACTACTATTATGACAATTTTTATTGTTATTAAATTACTATTTCAATTTACTTTATAAAAAACTGCAAATCGTTTTTTTTTAAATTTTTAAATAAATGTATTTGTCTTAAATACTCTCTTTGTTTAATTAAATAAAAAAATTAAAGAAATACCAGAAATTCAAATAACACAATAATAAGAACGAATTAATTATTTAAACAAAGTTAAAGTCACGTTTGATTTAAGTACCTATGTTAAGAAAATTAAAGAATTTTATTAAACTACCAACTGCAAGTACATCAATAAATTATGAGCAGATTATTTTGTTCCTTGATAGCTATTCCTCTAATTACAAATTATAATTCTATATTTAATTAATGTTTTAATACAACTTGCTTTTATCAACTTGTAAAATGTAAGTTTTAACATGGTCTGACCTACATAATGATGAGCTTATTAAAATATGATTGTCGTATATTATTAAAATTAATTAAATAATGAGTTGACTGTAAACTTAATATAATAATAAAAAAAATTAGTTTGAACAAATTATTAATTCATTACAGTAATTTTTTACGCATCCGTATAATAAATGGTTATCAATGTAACCGTTCTGAAAGTATTGAAAAATATTTGTAGCAAAACTGAAAGTGACGTTTTGATTAATATTAGAAGTCATAAATTTAGATTTTTTTAATATTCTTAAAATATTGTGAACAATTTTAAAGCAAAAACATTTTATAGAACTGAAGTAAAAATTTCCTTACTTTTACTAGTTTGCGAATGATTAATGATTTTGATGATCATGACTAAAGAGCTTGAAACGATAAATTCTACCATTTTTCTTTAACTAAACTTCGATTCTCACGGGATGTGAATTGTAAAGTCGAATGTGCTTCAAACTTTCAAGTTGATCAACCGGAAAATCCGGATGTAAAGGTTTTATAAATATTTTCCTCGGAGACGTTAGTAGGTACAAAAACAAGTTTCGGCGTCTATTGATTATCACATTTTGTTCAATTCCGGAATGTAGACAAGAACTTTTAGCAAAATTGTATAGATGCGAATTTCTTTTATAAACATTGTATTTTGTACTTGCTGACGTATTATGTTTTTAACATTTTGTAGAATGTTACTACCATTGAACAAAATAATTTTTTTGTAGAAATACTTTTATATCTAGTTTTTATAACAGACTAGTATCTACAGTTACATAAACTTACATAAAGTAATTTTGGTGACAATAAAATTGAAAATTTTACATTTAATATTTTTATAACTATCACTAATTTTTTATTTTGCCAACACACAAAAAATTACACTTATAACTTATAATTATAACAGTAAAATTTGTTTTTATAAATAAAGTTTTGTATTTATTGATTGAATTAGGATTTAGTTGATAGAATACTAACTTTAATCTAACATTAATCCAATCATAAAATTTAAAATTAAATTGTAACAAATAATACATTTAGAGCATTTACACGAATATAATCATAACTGATTGGCACATACATTAAACTTATAACAAAATAATTAATTATTTATACATTTACCATTGAAAAAACAATGATTTTAACAAGAACGGATGGTAATGAGTTTCCGTAGCCTGCAATTATGCAAAAAATCTAGTAAACTAAAATATATATAAAAAAAAAGTTCAAAAGTTTTTTTCTCATATTGATAGTAACCTAACTAACTTATTTATTAGTTTTGAATAAGGTGCCTTAGAGTAATATCGCTCAGTCTGAAATATCGCCTGTTTTTAGTGACTAATAAGGAAACCGATAGTGATGTAACGTTTTCGTTACTGTTATTTTTTTGATTTTAAATTATCTGTATTAGTTTAACTAAACGTTGCGTGTAAACCTTTCTTTATTTTTATTTTGTGGAGTCGCTACTTTTTAGGGCGAGGTCAGCCTTGAAATTCATTCGTTACTTAGCCTTCGCGAGTAGTGCGCTTGTGGTACTTACTTTTGAAACCATGTAGCTTTTATTTTACCTTATATCTACAATATCTTTATTTAAAAAGTCTGTGTTAATAATACAAGTATGTCTTCAATTTCTATTTTGTTACGTTTATTTAATTTACGTTTTTATTTGTTTTAGACTTTTTTTTATGTACCAATTTTATCTTTAATGAAATTATCATTACCTCTATAATTTGAGTGGATTCGGTATATGAATAACACAATAAATGCGAATGATCCAAATTGATTTTCTTGAAGAAAATACACTTTGGTCATTGATTTTTGATAGGAAATTTCCCAAGGCTATCCGCCAACATTAGCTTTGCATTCTGTTGGATGACATCAACGTGAAATTTGATACATATGCGTGAGTTACATATATCTATCTACATTCCTTTCGTCGATTAAAAACTTTGCTCCATCAGCCAATTTAGTTTTTCTTTTTACTAAATAACTTTACATTTGAACCTAACTTATTAAATACTAAATATTAAAATTCTCTAATTAAATGTGCCATTCATAATTGTTTAATTACGTATGTAAAAGCTAATCAAGTTTCACTGTTTGTAATTAATATAAAAAAATTAAAATTTTCACCGCAAATATTTTAATTAACTCAATTCAAAATTGTTTTTCTTACTATATGTAAAGAAATACCGGTATTCTCTTAGTTTTAAATTTAATTAATTAAATGATAAAAATTTCTATCCTTAGTTTAAGTAACCTTACTGAATTTTACCTTATTGGTTTTGTTTTTGTTTTGTTTTTGAATATAGGATTATAACTATCTTTTGAGATTGAATCAATGAATTTTTCCTGTACAACTTTTTATGCAGATAAGACTTTAATAGTTTAGTCTTAAAATCAAACTATTTAGCACCCTTGACTTCAGAAGTTAATTGACCAACTTTAGCAGTTTTTCTAATTGTTTAATTAATTTCTTTACATCGTTTGGTAACGCACTCTTCGCTTATCTAAACTACATGAGTTTTGCGCAACAGTGATTCTGCCCGCTTAGTAACCATTCGTAAATATTTGATGAAATCTGCATAAGATAATGGCAAATCCCGCGCTAACAGCGAGCGTGTTCTATTTATTCTATTTTCATAAGACTACGATTTTTTTGAATAAGATTTAACGTAAAGTGATATTGTTTTTAAGGTAAGAATTATAACTTACTATGTTCAATAATATTTGCTCTTACTTGCAACAGAGTATATTTGTTCCATTTGTTTTGCGGAAGGAAAACATAACTTTTAAAAATAAAGTAAACATGGTTTAAAATACCGTCCATTAAAAACCTGGTGGGTGATCTTTCAGTCATACATTGAGTCGTACATAAATTAAAGAAATGTTTGTGTTTTCTAATTTTTAGCAAAATGGGAAAAAATGTAGAGGCATCTATGGTAACTGAACAACAAAAATGATGGAATAAGCCCGTAAGTTATTTAGACAATGGTGCAGGCACAAAATACGTAGAACAGGCATGTGGTATTCCAAGACCGATTTTGCGAGATCACTGAGAATTGAAAATATTGATAAGCGGCTGGACAAAAAACACAATTTAAAAAAATTTGCCAAACAATATTATTAATTTAGATAAAAAAGATTGCTGTCTACACGCAGAAAATATTACAGTTGTGGCTTGTATTAGGGCTTTAGGGCTGATTATACATCTGATGATTAAAAAACAAGACACATTTAGTAACAATTTGCCATCAGGGGCTGTTATCGAAATGGCTAGTAAAAGAAGCATATCTAAGGAAATATTTCTTAAGTAGATCCATGATTTTACAAAATTTAAACCATATGGGCGTTTTTGTTAATTTTAGATGATGCTTCTAGCCATATTGTTATGGCAAAAAGCTGGAAATTATCTATTCTGTGTTTGCTTTACAACACTACCCATAAGCTTCAACCTATTGATAAAGCGGTATTCAGATTTTTTGAACAATATTCGGACAGCGAATTACTAAAATATTGAGAGCTCAATTTTTCTGTTAATAGAACGCTTACAAAAAGTCACTTTGGAAAAATTTTTCAACCAGTTTCGCAACAAGATTTAACCTTCACTGACATATACTTATTTGGCTCAGCAATTATCTCAGAATGTGCATATTTACCATCTTTATTCACAAGTAAAGAAATGAAGTAACCTGATGACACTGACATTCTGTTAAATAATTATTTAAATGTGGAATCAATAATAGGCTTACCTACTTGTTGCAAGCTAAACCTTATAAAAAGAGTTTACAATATAGATAGTAGCAGTAAAGAAAAAATTGTTAATCAGTATAAAGACATATTAGATGGTATAGGAGAATTTAAAGATATTTGTAAAATAAGAGGAACAGCGTTCCGGTCGCTATACTTTGTAAACGGGTTCCCCTAGTAATTAAAAAAAGATTGCACGCTAAGTTCAAAATGTCGAAGAGTCAAAAAAAATAGTAAAAACAGTTCAGGCTAGTGCATAGGTAAGTCTATTAGTAATTATTGAAAATTGTGTAATGAATCGAGCAAGCTCACAACTTTTACAACGCCATTTGGTTGTTATAGATTTTTAGAAAATTAATGTAAAAAATTTTGGTGATATAAAAAACACTCTTATATATTTTGATGACTTGCTAACTGCGACAATTACATTAGAGAAGCATGATAAAGTGCTGAGTAAAGTTGTAGAAAAAGCAAAAGCAAAGGAGTACAATTTAGTAAAGATCAGCTTCAATTCAGAAAAAAACTGAGGCAAAATATTTAGAACACATATTTGGCATGCGAGTAGACGATAAAAGAATTAAATTGATAAACGGGTTAAAACCACCTAAATCTAAAAAAGATTTACAAAAATTGTTGAATTATGTAGGAAGGTTTATTCCTAAACTAGGAAAAATGTCAAGTTCATTGTGTGCCCTACTTAAAAAAAATATTGAATTTTAGTGTTTACATGTGCATGACATAGCCTTACAAGTAATAAAAAATGAAAATAACAAACATACTACATTAGTAAACTTTGATGACAAAAAAGAAATAAAAATTCACACAGACGCGTCTCAAAATTGGATTGGTTGTTATCTGTTACAAGAAGGTAACCCTGTAGCGTACGCGTTTAGTGGTTTAAATCAGTGCCGGATTAACATATTGAGGGGCCACAAGCACAACATCGTGAAATGACTTCCCCCCCCCGCCGCTTCCAAAAGACAAATTACTTAATGAGGAAAAAAATGAAGTACAATTGAAACATAAATTTAACGAAACTATCTATTTTAACATCTTGTGCATTTGAACACCTTCAACATTTAGAACAACTTGAAATAAATAAAACAGTACTTGTGGTATGGATTAGATCACAAATCACATAATTTTTTTTCTGCTCTTCTATGCAGAAAAGTTGTCGATGATCACCTGGAACTGAAGATGTCGCAGCTTATCATGTTCCATACTCATAATACTCAAGTCCGCTAACATTTCCTGGGACATGGTCGTTCGCAAATAATCCTTTATTCGCTTTAGTTTACTGAACGATCGTTCCCCAGTACTGTTTGATATCATCAAACTTAAACATATGCGTAAAAACGTTTCAACATTAGGAAATGCTAAAGAAAGGTTGTCATCGAAAATAACCTGGAACAGTCCTTCGCGATTCAACTTTGTATTCGGGTACGTGTCCTTCACGTACGTAAAAAAATTTAAAATTTCAGCAATAAAATCTGTATGAAAATCATTCGGGTATTTATTAAGCAACTGCTTTACGTTACTTCTTGTTTCTATGTTAATCAAAAATGAAAACATGTCCGAAATACTTCTATATCTTATAAGCAAAACTGCCGTAAACCGTTGACAGTTTTTGAATGATTTAACAGGGACAAATAACGAATATCTAAACACACTAACTCAAACGCTAACGAGAGAACAACTAACACAGACTATAAACGATGAATCAGTGGTCACTGGATTCTATCAGTTATTAGCAGCGCCACCGAGGCGCTGCTACTCTTTTCTAAGTAACCATTGCTTTGTAATCCTTGTAGTAACATTTAGTTTTACGTTTATTCTTTTAGTCGCGAAGCTATGGCGGCGCGGGGCCCCTGAGCGTGGGGGCCTCAAGCAGTTGCTTGTTTTGCTTGTTGGTAAATCCGGCACTGGTTTAAATGAAACTGAAAAAAAGATACGCAATAATAGAAAAAATATTATTGGCTATCTGGTACTATATGCTAAACAAACATTTCACAACTTTGTATATGGTCGTCTAATTAAAATAATAACAGATCATAAGTCAAACATAAGTATAAAAAATATAGATACTTAGAGAACCTCTAATACAGCATAAAATCCAGGATTTACCTTTTCAGAAAATAGCATCAGCCATTCTGGAGTATAAAAATAAACCGTACTTAAGGACTGCAGATTATTTAACAAAATGGCTTTAAATTATATCTTTAAAATCTAAACAAAGTTCTGATGTAATACATGCATTTAAACAAGTATCGCTACAAACGGCACACGCGATGTGGCCATATCAGATAATATGCCATATTCATCATACGAGTCTAAACGTTTTGCAAATGAATTTGATTTTAAATTTAAAATAATCAGTCTAAAATACCCCAATTCAAATGTACTTGCAGAGGGGTTTGTTCAAACAGCGAAAAAGATACTACGCAAAGCTGGTTATATTAGTGTTGTCCCCATGGAATACAGAAATACACCTATAACAGCCTTTAAAAGGTCTCCATCCAAAATATTATTCTCTCAAAAACTTAAAACAAAACTAGCGATTATTGACAAACTAAAAATGCTTACATCAAACTTTAAAAACAAATGGCTAGTAAAAAATAATCAATTTCAAAATTATTACAATCATCTAAAAAAATAGCGCGCGTTCAAAAAGGCGATAAGATAGTCTATCGTAAAAGTAACGAATGGCAACCTGCGTATATAACAGCCAAACGCGAATCTCCTTACTCTTATTTAATTAATATCAGATATCTTAAGACAAAATAACTATGATTTAAAAAAGTCGATGTCAAATCGTGGACTTTGAGAGAATAGATGTAAGTGACGATGTTAATCAAAATAGATTGTCCAGTAATAATAATAATAATAATAATAATGACCAACTCGTAAAGGAATATAATGATACCAACCAAGATAATAATAATAAAAATAATATTAATAAATCCAATCAAAATCAACTGAACGCTAGGTCAGTTAGAATATTAAAACCGCCTACAAAGCTAAATGACTATCTTGTTTACTAAAATTCAAGAACTTATTTATAAAAAGGGGAGGTGTCATAAGGATACAAGTTGGTGTTACTAAGTTACAAATTTGTAATTAGAATGGAAATAAATGTATATGTACAAAGTAAAAATAAATAAGTTCCCAATAAAATAAAATAATCATATTGTTAATAATTAACAACGATTACTGCAGTTGTAATCAATCAATCAATCACATCCAATTTTTTTATTGTTTAATAACCACGACACACATCACTCGCGGCTATAAACAATTATAGTAAAAATAGAATAGTTGCAGATGCTATCATTACCACCTCGTTGAACTGTCATCAACTTCTATTGCACAAAACAATTAGTTTACTCTATCAGCATAAACTAGCGCTGTGGTCGATTATAAAATTTATGAAATAACTATGAATATAAAAACTATGTTAAATAACATACAAAATTTACAACATGCTGTACACAAAAATTAAATGTAAAACTAACATGCCTGACCAACATAGTGTTGTCTATAAGATTAAGGCGCAGTTGCACAAAGCAGTATTAACTTTGACAATGTAGTAACTACGTGATCATGTTGTAGAGCGTCGTCATTGGTACAAAATAAATTGTTTTGCTGACGATATTCTTAAATCAACAGCTACAGTTTAGTTAACAAGGGTGTCAGCTAACGACATAATTAACTATGCTGTATGCAACCAAGTCTAACTGTTTAAACTGCAATAAAAGTTATGTAAGAGAAACAACACAAAAAAGTGATAATCGATTAAAAAATGACAAATACGATTGCGCAAAGAGAAAAATTAAATTGCTATATCATGTTGAAATAGGGCACAATTTTGATTTTGATAACCCTTTAGTTTTAGATATCAAACCAAACTATAAAACAGATTAATAGCAGAAATGATTTTCATAACAGAATAATAATAACACTCAAAATAATAATAATAATGATAAGATAAAGATAATACAAGGTTTCTTCAGTTATGTCAGTAATAATTTTTTATTTTTTAACTTTGGCTTTATAGTAATTTATAGTATTGGTAAGTACACGTTTGCTACTGTTGTGCTGTATTTGTTCTTATGTATTAATTATTAATTTATTGTTATATGGTTGTCTTCAAGTGCACTACCAAACACACTACTTTTTAGTTCTATATCTATAAGTGACAATTATTGTAATTTTTAATTAACTTTAACATGTCATTAATTTTTTGTTTTCTGTTATGTATTAAGTGTAATTAAAAAAAAACAGAAACCTGAAGAGGTGCGCACTCAGCCGCACGAAATGTCGCATTTTATAGACATTTAAAGCGTTTTGATGCCCCTCTTTAGTAACGATTTCTAAAGAATTGGTTTAATCAAAAATATTTATATTTATTGTTTAGAATAACACTAACATCTTTTTTTTTAAACAAATATAATACTTTGCCTATATCTTATAATTGCAATAACAATAATAGCTTTATTTTAATATAAATTAAATCATAATGAAATTATGTAATTATCAAATATATTTCAAAACCAATTGTATTTTGTCATTATAAGTTTCAGTTTTATCAACATATGTTAATAAACTTTTCAAAAAATAAGTACTTAATTAACTGTTTTTACCAAACTTATATAAAGGTTAGCACAAAAGATTTTGTGTATCCGTCTTGAAAGTATTTTGCGAGTATTTGTATTTTGTACAAATATGCTTATACTCGTGAAATAGCACTATGTGAACTAGTGATACAAATCGCTGTTACAGCTTAAAAAGGTGTTTTTTTGTTTATGCGTTACTTCTTATATGTACATGAGCAAAATTAAGACAATGGTGTAAAAACTACAAATATAAACGTGTATTACATACTTAAAAAAAATTATAAACAATGTTTCAAAAAAAAGAACAATAATATTAATATTTTTTGTATATTTTTTGTTCCATTGAAACAGAGTTTAAAAAAAATTAATATTATGATTAATTTGATTTATTAATAATATAATAAATATATTTATTACCTTTACTAATAACAAAACTCGTATAGAGAATGTAGTAACTGCCCTCAAAAATAATAAAATTCTTTTCTCGTTGTTATTAAATAATTATGAAAAGCAAGTAAAAGTTTGACAGTAATTGTATGTTAACCTACAACATTCCATTTAATAAAATCTGAATAAAAAATTACAAAAATTAAATATAAAAGTTTCGGCACGTTTTGTAAGTTTAAATGTGCTTTGTGTTTTATCTTCAAAAGTGTCAAGTTCTTATACTAAAAAGACCCTTTGTAGAACTATTAGTCATAATAAATTCAAAACCAACTGTTGCATCTATTGTTATCTTTATCGTGTTTTTAAAATAATTAGCATGTATATAAAAAAGAAGTATTGATTTGAAAATTTAGTACTTAGTTAATTGGAAATTTATGTATAAGCAGCTTGTCTAAAAAGCTATTTTAAATAATATAACAAAACTGTAACAGCATAAAGTTCTAATTTTGGCGGTTGAGCTCACATTATGCATTTAAAAATAATTTCAAACATATAATCTTAACGTTTTCGTTATTTGTAATTACACTCACGAATCTTGCGGGTACATAATCTTTTAGGCACTTAATCATTTTGTCCAGTTTGACTAAATAAATTTATTGTGTGAATTATCTATACAAAGATGTCATACATATTTATAGCCTACAATTTTACTTAATTAAGAAATAAATATTTATTATTAGCGTTGTAATAATGTTGGGAGTTTTCATCGATTGTGGCTGTATGCTGTTGGTAGTTAATAAAACATACGGTTTACAAATTAAACCTGGCAGAACGGATATAAACAAGAAAAAACAATTTAATAAAAAATTGACATTTTTGTTTAAATTTCAACAACAACAATAAACAAGAAATTGCTTTCTATTACAGGTCATAAATTTTTTGTGCTGAAATTTAAATTAATTTTTTAATTAAAAGTTTATTGTATTTAAAAAGTTATTGATGTCATTTAACAAATTGTCACAAGCTTTTATATAATAATTTAAACTTGAATTAATTTATGTATAATGATTAACTCTGTCTCTTTTCTAAATGTAAATATATATTTAAATGTATATTATTGTTTATAAAATGTAACTTAAAGTTTACAATATTAGCCTTGATTTAATCTGACGATTTCTGCTGTTACTAGACTTGTAATGATACGACACAAAGCTTTATAATCTGTAAAGAATAAATAAGAAATTAAATAAATCACTAGAGGACATTGCTACAAGCTTCTAGTAGTTTTAGCATTGAGTTATAATATAGAGAGGCCGCGTTTTGTATTATAAAACTGCACCGCTACCGCCATATTGATAATACATTAGTGTCATTCTAGTGTCAAATGTTAGTATTTACCTTTTCTCTAAGTTTTATAGTGATTTTTTATGTTTCCTGATAAGTTTTTTTAAGTTTGTAATTAAAAAGATTTAAAACATAATGGTTTTGTGTGTTTTACGTAGTTATAATAGTAGAAAAAGTGTAAATAAAAAGGTATTATTGGAAATTACATTTCAGAGGTATGTACACAATATCAGCAGAACAGTATTAAAGAAATTTATACATTGACAACCCGATTAAGTATTTCTTAGTTTGGTTATTAAAAATATATTTTAATAAAACTTAAATGTTAGGTTACTGTTTTTTAATATATTTCATTTAAAATGTTGCATATTATTATCGAATTTCATAATTTTTTTTACTAAATTAGCTATATTCTAAAATAAAATTTTCTTAGTTTAGATTACTAAAGTTAGTAATTTTCTAATTGCGTAGATCCACAAATCTCCAGTTCAACAACTTTTTTAAGAAATTACTGTATTTGAACTTTGATTTGAAATTATGATTATGCGTCTGAAATTATATCAGTTACACTTTTTTTCTAAGCATAAATTCAAGTAATTTGATAACTTATTTTAATTTTGTTTATTAACATACAAATTGTTGATTTGAAAAATGTATATAATTAATGTTAAAGCTTTAATTTTTAAATAATCCGGGCCTGGCAAAGTTTCCATATTGGTAGTAGACTAAGCCACGCCGGGTGGTTCCACTTTGCACATAGAAAATAGATAGTTTATGTCATCTCCTTTTATAATAACTCAATAAGTTTTACGAACCTTGCAGGACCAGCTCGCGGTAGGATTGAAACAATTCCTATTGGAGAGAGGGGAGGTTCAAGTGATAAGAATTTTATTTTAATGGGCGTCAGTTCTTGTCTTGCAGATACAGCTTCTGTTAGATCAATACAGAAGGCTCGAAGTTTGTATTAAATTTTAAGGTCCATCAAGCTAGATGAATCGAAAAAAGACACCAAATCGTTAACATCAAATTTATTTCAATTGTCTTAAAAGGATAACTTGTGAATAAAAATATGATCAATAACAAATAGATAGTTCGATAGCCACACAATAAGTAATTTAGTTTGAGTATTAGTATAATGTTAGTTATAAAAAGGCAACTCACAATACATTCAAATAGAAGTATAACGGACTGTACAAATTTTTTATAGATAAATTACGTTAATAATAATAGTTAACAGTATATATCAGCATGTGATAGCAATTTGAGTTAGGCCACTATAGTAATAAGAAGCAAATAGTTTTAAACGTTCCGACATGATTAGCAAATATAATTCGTTAGAAGGTGACAGCGAATAAATAAAATTTAAAATTTGACTTGCCCAAATCCAGAGTGGCTTTTAAAAAACGTTTTCCTACTGGCTCTCCTAATAATCTTGTCAAACTCGGGACTTACAAACTCTACAACAGTTAAAAGAAAACATTTATGACGAATACGCTGACCGGAGTGTATCGTATGCTGTTGACTATTTATTTAATTTTCTTACAGGTGGTGTACGTTCATGCCTTGTAATAACGCACGAATCGTCAAATCCCTCGTATTTGAGTGAGTTATCGACTTAATGCACATTTAGTAATTGCATCGAAATTTCCAGAATTGCTTAAGGTATTGTCGTTCTACGAAAAGGGTACTTGTAGATGTTAGCTCTTACAGGTAGAGTATATAAGCCATGTTGAAGGTCTACGTGATGTCTGCGTTGAATACGATTTAAATAGCGCTGTTGTGGAAATACATAACGCCACAACTCGTAGGCGCTTTAAGAAATATTGTTTAACTCAGACAAGCATATTTTATGTAGCAAACAATTCGACGTCTCAAAAGACAGGGCGTTGAGAAATAAAGCTTAACTTCAAGTCAACCAAAAATATATAGGGCAGCACAATTTAAATTTAGAGTACGTAACAGATCTTCTCGTCCCCTGGCAAAATAAAAGCGAACGGTTTGAGTAACAAAACGAAAGCTAAAATGACAATAGAAATTTAGACATACGCCAAGAACAGAACCCTAAAATCCAAAACCAACCCAACTCCAAAAAACCCAACCCTATGTAATCTCATCAGATTACTACGAATACAGAAGAGACAGAGGATTTCTAGAATCTTAAGAATCTCGACAACTAAAACTGTATGGTAGCGAATGTTATCTCCAAGAAACCAAGAGTAATTCAATTCTAAAGCAAAGAAAAATACCAACACGATTTATTAACTTCCGAAGCGCATAAAACAATGTCAAAAAGTAAAGCACATACAATCAGTAACCCAATGCAATAAGGACGTAAGTCTCAAAAAAATTTCAAAAAATAGAAAAAAACGGTAAAAGTTTAGACAAGCGTCCAAGACTAAGTGGCCCTAAAATCCAATTAAACCCTAACCGTTAGATACAAAACCACCCTGAACATTATCCTTAAAATAAGAAAACTCAAAAATCGCAAGTATTAATAATCCCAAAACTAAAATCCTAGTAGGAGAGAAAGAAGAGCGAAAAAAATGTAAGAACTATCAATTGCTAAACGAACACTTGTTAATCATCGATCACTATGCTGGACTGTAACAATGAAAGTTATAAGTCGCTAAACGGATTAGATTATCCTAAAAAACAACAAAAATAGTAGCAAAAGAAAAAAAAATGACTAACAACATTAAAAAAATCCGGCTAAGCAGAAGTACACAAAGTACAAAAAACAGAGCTGTAGTCTGTGTCAAGTTTCAGAGTTACACAGCAAAACGAATAACGTATTAAGGCCAGCGTAGCAAAAGAAAGAATGCGCAATAAAAAGAATAATTAAAGGCCCGAGGAAGCAGAGACGTCACATAGATATACATATTAACGAGAAACGATTATGAATCTTTTGTCAGCTCTGAGTGGTATAAAACAGAATCCTTTTTTTAAATTTTCATTATGTAGATATTGCAATGTAACAAAAATAACACTGGATGAATTTGTATATGACATTTGGTTCACAGTTGTAATTAACTTTCATTTACGATTAACTAAACCAAACTAAAACGTTCATTGTTAAAACTTTTCTATCTACAAAATTAAGTGTATTCAAATTACTACTGTTTTTACCGTTTTAATGTTTCCTAATCAGCATATAGTTTTATTTCTAATAACAATATTTGTTATTTATGAGCTATTTTTAAATGTAGAAACGATTATCTTATTTGCTTTACAAATCATTCCGATGTCCCATTTTCTGTTATCTAAGAAAACTTTTTGACAATGTTTTGATATGTGATTTTTTTTGATTCCTGATCGTACTCTTTATTAAATAAAACTAAAAAGAATGTAGCAATAATTGATATTTTATGAACTAATTCTAATCAAATTGAAGCTTAATTGACGTCAACGTACCTAATAAAGGAAATAAATATGAGCGAAACGATAACAATAAACGTGGATGACAAGGTTACTTAGCGTTAGACGTTTAACCCCAATGAGCAGACTTGGGAAAGTCACGTGATTCTGTTTATATTAATCTCCCATCCGAGAGATGTCACTGAAATAAATTCTGCTCAGCTGCTTAAAGCAATGATATAAAAATACTATAGGTACGCTATCTCATATCCCTACCCAGTGCCGTTTTTAAGATTTTGAGGGTCCTGGGCCATTCGTAATTGGGCCCCCCCCCCATAAAATTTTTTTTAACAAAAACAGATAAGTATTTTATAGGTTTATTATACTTATTTATAACATAAAGATAAATATAAAAACACCTATCTAAGAAATAATCTATATGATATAAAGTTTATGTTTATGTTTAGATTATTAGACCGGTTTTCTTCGGGACTTTTGTAACGCAAAATCTTCGATCACATCGTTAAGATCAATTTCTTGCAAAAGATCATTTTCAATGCTCATCAGAGATAAACATTTTAATCGCTCCTGACACATACTGTTTTGCAGTTCATTTTTGATCAGCTTGAGCTTTGAAAATGATCTTTCGCCACTAGCGTTAGTAACCATTAAAGACAAGAAAATCCTAAACGCGATTTCTACGTTGGGAAACGTCTCAACAAGATTGTTACTTTTGAGAAGCTTATACATATCGTAGATAGGTATGTGATCACCAAGCATTTTTTCTTGAAACAATGCAATGCTTACATTCCACAAGCAGTTCTTTTTCATTAACATCGTTTACAAAAAACTCTGTAAAAGTCTGACAATGAATTTCCAGCTCTTCTGTTCGCAAAACACTCAATCTGGAAAAGAACCCGAACAAATTGAGTAGTTAATTGTAAGCCTTCGAACGTTGTTGAGTTGAGCGATCAATCGATGATTGAAATATAGACCTCAGTTTTGAATTTCTCGCGGCCCTGGAACTGGGTATCTTCTGTAGCTCCATCAAAGAAAGTCAAACAGGAGCTCCTTTGTCTTGAACAGGTTGTATTAGTTTTGTATTCGAAGTCCGGGTAGATCTGTTTTAAAGTAGTTTTATACGTCTCAAACTTGTCGCGTTGATCCTTCACAAACGCAGTCAGGGAGTCCACCAACTTGAGCTCTACATCGAGAGGAAGGCTGGCACTCTGTAGACTTCGACGTCTTGTTGCACCTGACTAAAATGTTACTCCACATCTCGGTCAGCATAACAGTGTCTAACATTTGCATTTTCTTCAAAATGCCCCAAGCTTCGTTTCGTGTTTTCGGCAGTTCTTGTTGGTCATTCATAGTCCTCAGAGCCTCTTCTGCAACGCGGATACAGCATCTACGCGTGCAGACCATCTGGTATCCAAAAGACGTTTCACTACCATGCTTGACCCGAGAGACTCTCTCAACACGTTCCAACGATGACTAGAACTTACAAAGAAAGTATAGAGTTTTTGCAGGAACTGGAAGTAGTCTGTTGCCTCCGTGACGCACCCTGCGGCCCGCCCGACGACAAGGTTCAAACTGTGCGCCAGACATGGAACGAAAGAATGCATGTACAGTGCTTCTTAAGTTTCGCTTGCAACCCATTGTACTGTCCTGCCATGTTTAGTGCGTTGTCGTACGTTTGCCCACGACAGTCCTGTAAACTTACCTTTTTCTTCAAGAAAAGATACAACGATATCGGACAAGTACGCTGCTCCGTGACCTCGTTATGCCAAGAATTTTATGACCTCGACAATCCTTCTCAACACCCGTTTCCAGTAAATCATTTCGTCGTTCAGTTGAGTAACGAGACGGTTCCAAAATGGAAGCCCCGGAATGTTTCCAATCGTTGAAGTCTTTTGAAGAACTGAAGGCGGTACATGCGGGTAAGAAAAGGCGACACGGAAAGCAGAACAAAACTTTTTGTGTTGGGGAGTATAAAAGCCAAGATCTGTCAACCGTCTCGCCGTTTTGCAGTTTTCGAGAAAAAACCGATGGGTTCAGACACCGAACTTTTACTTTTCCATCGTGTTCCGTATAACTTCTTTCCTAATCAGAATAATCGCATTTTCTGTTCTGGAAAAATTCAGGTCCCTTACTAATCCAGATATAGCGATCATCCTCTGTGAATTGCAACCAGTTTGCAGGGTCGTTAGAAATGGGTGTTACTGTCTGATGAGTTTCCTGTAGGTTTCCAGTTTGAGGTTGTTGCAACTCTTCACAGTCACGGCGAAGAACTGTAGGAGCGGCAGTATCTGTTGAAGTCGATGGAGTTACATCTTCTTGAGCAACGGGTGATGGAGGCAGTTGCAACTCTTTGTCAGAATCTGTCGGAATCGAGAGTGCGATCTATCATTATTCTTAGATTCGAACGACTAAATCTTGTACTTCGATGCAATGTTTGTCAATTTTAGCAATTAGTATTGTTTTCGTCCGAATTTTATGACGACCTCTACAAAAAAATTGTGTTCAGCGGCGGGCTTTTGTCGATTAAGAAGCAAAGCAGCCAGTGTTATCAAACTCTCAATATTACCATTGTATTTATATCTTATAAATACAATGATATTACCGACAGCGGCAAATCATTACCGACCGTTGATAAGTTTATATTCATTTCGAGATTAGATATAACGCAGATGTTCTTACTTGTGTAAATATTTCATAAAAATTACGGTCAGGCTTTTTTAATTTCTGTTACTCGTAGGCATTAAATTTCATTAAAATTAAATCTATAACAAAAATGTCAATAATTTTTTGTTGTCACAAAATTGTTTTCAATCGCACAAACTTTTGGAGGCCCCCAGGACCTTGAAGCCCTGTGCCCAGGCCCAGGTGGCCCGTGCCTAAAAACGGTACTGTACCTACCATTCATTCTGTTGAAGTCTTGTTTGGAGACATCAATCGCCATTCGTTGTTAACGTTTCAATAGTGTTTTTTAAAAAGTGTTTTTGTTTTATGACATTTAATATACATTTTTAAATATGGTGCGGTGGTGTGTTGCTTATGGGTGTACTAATAATACGAATAAAAAACTAACAGATATACATTTTTTTCGGTAAGTTATTAATTTTCAGTTGCACCGAGCGTGTTAAAAATTAAATTATAAATTATATCATGCACTTTATATTTCAGACAATTGTTGTATCTGAAAAAATACATATGCAGCTCTACTTCAAAAATTGAATTTGTTAGTTTATTGCTCATATATGCTGTAAAACCTAAATTGTATTTCAAATTATCCTTGAAAGTGGCCACTGTTATGCATTGTGTATTTAGCAACCAATATAGCTGCCTTAGAAACCAGTGTCTGTTCGCATAGGCGTACTTGTATTTAGGTTTTTTGTTGAAAAAATTTTGAATCCGTTTGTAGCAATATTTCTAACTTTCAATTTTGTAGAATAGTACTAAATCAGTAACAAAATTAGTATTAAAAAAATTATTGATGTCTTATAGGTATTTCAGTAAACAACATTTTGTCATTGTTATTTAACGTTGATAGTAAACTCATAGTGATTTTTATGTAATTTAATAAAGACCAGGAAATTTTTAATGGTTTTAAATACTACCTTTGTTTTCTTAAAATAATTAAAATCTAGTTTTTCATTACTTCTTTTGGATTGGAATTAGTTCAATTTAATGGTAACACAAAATAAAAGTGAATTTTTTTGTTATATTAATTTGATGGAATCAGGTATAATATATACATATATAATATATAATAATTATTGCTTCCATTCATTTTAATTATTATCACTAATTTCTTAAATTTAAATTATTCAAATGTTTATACATCATGCTATTTATCTAAAATTCGGTTAAAACATCTTAGTTTTCCAAAAGACGTACAAAGATCTAAACTTTGTGTATCGGCTGTTCGAAGAAAAAACTCGAAACCTTCCCAATATTCAAGATTGTGCTCTGCACACTTTGATTCAAAATGTTTTTGAAGGACTTCTAAGAGTTTAATCAGTTTAAGCAATGATGCCGTACCAACAGTATTTCCAGCGTTTCCATCATATTTACGAAATGTAATAAAATTCATAGTTAGCATTAGTTATTAAATTTAGTAATTTAAACCAATTTATAAGAAATACGTATGCGACTATGCTCTTCTTATATTAATAGACATTCCCAAAGCAGTAATTCGGCGGCAGTTGTAGAAAAATTAAGAAAAAAATTGAAATCTCTGCAACAAAAAAATCGTAGAAACCTAAAAAAACTTCTACGTGTTAAAAGTTTATTAAAAGAACTTAATGCCAAGCGACTGATATCAGATGAAGAGTTTGAAATACTGACAGAGATAAACCCGGAGGTGGAGTCATTTTTCGTCGACAATTACAAAAAAAACAGAGTTCTTCCAAAAAGAAGCATTACTCAGCAGAATTAAAGAAGTTTGCTCTACATTGAACTTTTACAGTTTAAAAACGTATTCATACGTTAGAAAATGCTTTGACAATTGTTTACCTCATCCTAGAACAATTAGTAAATGGTTTCAAACTGTAAATAGACAACCTGGGTTTTCTGAAGAGTCCATGACAGTCTTAAAAATGTTTGCACAAAATGCAAAGTACCCTATTGTATGCAGCTTAATGATGGACGAAATGGCCATTCGCAAGCCGGTGTTATGGGATGGAAAAAGATATCATGGGTATGTCAATTTTGGATCGGGATCTAGAGAAAATTGTACTGAAGAAGCGACTCAAACTTTAGTATTTTTGTTAGTTGCGATAAACAGCACATGGAAAGTTCCCTGGGGTATTTTTTGATTAAATCTTTAAGTGCATCTCAAAAACAGAATTTAACACGTTGACTGCCACGCCTTTTCGAGTAAATGGGTCTGGGACTCCACGGCATTATATTTAAAATATTGAGTCAAAATATGCTGAACACCATTATTTCCTACATTTTGTCTCTCATTTTGCTTATTTAAAAAAAAAATGCTTACGAGATATCTCGTGATCAGCCGTCTTGGAACGGAATTTTTCTTGTGGCGCCCAATCACGTGATAACTCGCGTAGATTCGTCAGACACAATAACGTTCTTGCGCACGCTTCACCTATTTAGTAAATGGTAGATTGTGGCAGTGAGTGCACGTGCATGTTTTACGAACTTTTATTTTCGATTTTGTGATAGTTTCTTTTTGCAAAAATGTCCAGAAAGCGAAGTTTGAAGCCAAAAGAACTCCAACAATATGCGGAAATAAACGAAGACGAATGGGAAGATTTCCTACGTGATAATTCAGATGACGATGTAGATTATGAATTGTCAAGCGAGGAAAGTTCAACAAGTGAAGACAGTGATCAGGACCTTGTGCTACAAAAGCCTAGTGTTGAAATAGAGCAATCTGCTGTGACTCCAGAACCACAATTTACCAGCGAAGAAGATTGGGTTGACGTTGAAGATGATGCACCAAACTTAGATTTTTTGGTACAGAACGTTGGTTTACAACATCAAGGTCCACTGACCATAGAGTTCCTGGTAAACTTATTTTTTTCTGATCAGTTTTAGGCATGTTAGTTGAACAAACAAATTTGTATGCCTATCAAGAAATTAACAAAAATCCGCTTACAAGGTCTTCTAGGATGAATAGATGGGTTGAAACTAACGCAAATGAATTGCGCGTAAATGCCGCGACGGTCGTCTTAGAACTTATGGAAAATTTGTTGGATACGGGATATGTTCTTTACACAGACAATTTTAACAATTCAGTAGCCCTCACCAAACGCATGACATCCAGAGGAACATACATATGTGGCACTTTACGCAACAATCGTAAAGGAAATCCTCGAGATGTGGTCTCAAAAAAACTAAAAAAGGTGAGTGTGTGTGGAAAAGACAAAACTCTGTAGTTGTGTGTAAGTGGAAAGATAAGCGCAAAGTGTTAACAATTTTAAACATGCATAAGGTAGAAATGATCGAAGTCCGTAATAGAAATGGAAAAATAACATGAAAACCCAAACATCATCAAGGATTATAACGCTTGAATGTCAGGTATTGACCGATCGGATCAAATGCTTAGTTACTATAGCGCTCTAAGGAAAACCATTAAGTGGCAAAAAAAATTGCTTTGCACATTTTCGAAATATATATACACAACGCACACTTGCTCTATCGCAAGTCCACAGATAATAAAATAAAATCTTTAAAATTTTGAGAGATGTTTACTTCCACCCTTATTGGGAACAACATGCCAAAAACCAATCCACAACCAAAACAAAACTTTCACTATTTAGAAAGTATACCACCGACTGAACAAAAACAACGACCAACCAGGGCCTGTCGCGTCTGCACTACGCACAATCGTCGTCGAGAAACACGTTATTTCTGTGCTGCATGTGAAGAGAAGCCTCCTTTATGTGTAGAACAATGTTTCAAAGAGTATCACAATAATTAGAAATGCAAGTATACTTTTTTTGGATACTGTTAGTTTTTTGTCATTTTTAAGTTTTCAGTTTTCGTTGTGTTGCCACACCAATGAACAATAAATAAATTTGTTTTCTGACGCCGTCTTACTATTTACTAACCTTTTACAGGTGCCCAGAATGTAAAATTCCTATGATTCAACCACGAGACAACTCGTGCTTGGCGATACAAAAAAGACCTGCAAAAACGAGATAACTCGTGGTAGGCGTCTAATACAGTCGGCCAATCCCAATTTATCTCGTGCTTGGCAGTCAACGTGTTAGTTTTGAAGTGCTTACAGTTAATTTCTGAAACAGGTGTTGTAGTAGTTTCATTAACATTTGATGGATTGATTTCTAATTCTGCAATGCTTGCTAATTTAGGCTGTAACTGAAAATGTATTTAGTGACGCCACTGCTTTGAAGAACTGCCTTCAATTGGAGACATATGACTTCATCTTTTAAACTCTACAGCGCATCTACATTATTTCTATATCATTGGCTTAAAGTTACTTCTTTTTTTATTAACAGTTTTAAATCAACCGCCAATCGACAAGAAAGTTTAATTTATCTAATCTATGTAAGAAACAAGAAAACTACTATCCCGTTTTGAAAGACACTTTTACACTTTTCCGTTTTGACGTCTTTGTTTAAGACTAGTGTTAGTGTGTATTTAAGACATTTTCTGATAAACAATTTACTAAAGAGGTAATTTATTTGCATGGAATAAAGTGAAAAGTACAACGTTACAAAAACTTTAGGCAAAGATAATACACCAAGAAGAACTTCCTGTAGACAATAATGATGAAGAAGAAGCTCCGCTTCATGAAACGATGGGAAATTTAGATGGTTGGGAAGATATTGGCCCAGAAAAAATTAAGGAGTGCATAACATTTGACAACAAAGAACAAGAAGAACTAACTGACGTTGACTTTATTGAACTTGTTAATTAAAGGGATCGTGAAAATACTAGTGATAATGAATCAAAAGGAAACGAAGAAAGAGAGAAGAAAATTTTGCACTTTTAAGCTTTTGATGCATTAAACTGGTTAAACACAGCATTTTTATATGTAGAGCAACAGCTTAATAAACACCAAGTGACATTTTTACTTTTAGCAAGGTGAAAACACATTGCTTCAAAAAAAAAACGGTTGGATGCAAAATTTAAACAAAGATTGATTTTTTTTTCACACCACCAAAATAATATACCAATGTACCTATATTGTAGTACATTTTTTTAAATAGAAACTACTATGTATTTTATTTCAAATATATTTTTTTTGTTCTTTGAATAGATACATATTTATGTACCTACATAAATATTTTACGTTTTTACCTCTTTTGGTAAAAACTCCATATTAACCAAAATTTCAGTTATCCAAAAAGGCTTCGGTCCCGACTTTCGGATAATCAGGAAACTACTGTAGTTCTGTTTATTAGTTGAAATTCGTAATAAAGAATTTTAAAATGACACAATGAGAAATAATTTGGAATGAACCTCCACTATATGCTTGTAATTTTATTTATTTCATTTTCATACATAATTATTTCATTCGTGTTGATTCAAATTACAACTATTGCTGTTGAAATTCGAATCAGCAATTTGACTGCTATTTTTAAATTTGCTTACATTGGCACATTCAAAGATAAAAATAAAACCTTGAATGAAATTTAACCAACAACTTTTAGTGTAGAGTTGGGTGTAGTCACTATACGTTTTATTACCCGTATTAACTCATTTTGTAATATATTTAAAACAATTGGTTCTTAAAACGAAATTTAATGTATGCATTAATTTTCTAATTCCTTTATTATTTCTTGGAAGCAACTACTGAGAAGATTCTAATAACAACTTCTACCCATCTCTAATTTTCTTTATGCGTCATACGAACAGTTTTCTATTTTATAACTAAGCTGACATCTGTTTTAAATATTTTATATTATTACTTCTATTAACGCTCACTACGTATTTGGAATGTCGCATTCGAACGCGCTCTTAAAGAACTAGTTATTTACAATTAAAATTTTATGAACATTTGGAATGTTGTCAAAAATTAAGGTTTTTAATACTTATTAAGTAGGAATTAAAGCTAAGACCCATGAGTTATTTTATCTCCCAACTACCAGAGAGCGCCTTCAAAATTTGTCTCACTCTAAAACATGGTCGCTGTGCGTCTAAAGAGTGGGTGGTTTGTAATCTAACGTTCTCATTAGCGATCGCTTTTCATTACTAAAAAAAACAGTTGTTAAGTAAGCACAATTCTAAAAATTATAAGAAAATTAAAAAATTGATAATATACGATCGACGGAAAAGCTTCGCGAATGAAAAAATCGATTACTAATCGCCCTCATTACCAACCTTGTTCGTTAAATAATTATTACTGTTTAGTTTTCTACCACAACACTTATCACTTTTATAACTTTTTACTTCTCTTCCCGGGTTTCGACACAATTTTATTAATGAAACACATACGTGTATTTAACACGTACTGAACCAACACAACAAAATAATCTATACACATTGAAAAAACTTACAAATAAATTATTTGAGTGCTACGACACGATTTATAGTTATTACTAACTTGCAAACAATTGTTTCGTAGAAAATCAGTTCTTATTCAAAAAAATAACCCATGTCTTTATTTGTCTTACTTTCCGCTGATTCACAGTCAACAAAATAAATCAAGTTATTTAAAAACGTTTATTTAAAAAAGATCGTTAGATAAACATATATCTTTTTTAATCAAAACCATTTTTATGAACACATGTAAACAAAAAGTAAAATTTAAATTTGTTGATGTTCTTACACTTTTTCAATAAATTTTATTTAGTCTGTGTTAATAATAAATTTTTGTTGGTGTTTATTTTATTTTTATTAAAAAAATCTTAAAAAAAGAATTGTAATAATTTTAATATTTTTTCAGAATAATAAATAAATATTCTTTGATATAATTTTAGTATGAATCGGTTTCATTCCAGCGTATATTTAAAATTGTATAATAAAACTTTTCGCAATAGACAACCTAACTTAAGTGTGATAATAGCTGATGTACCTTTGGTTTTTTTAATGTCATTTAAACTTATATGTTCTAACAATGCATTGATTTCAAGTTTATTATTACTTTTTAAGTTAGCAATTTTAAGCGTTGATATAATTTTTTTACGTATCCTAAAAGAATTTGCGCATACACCAACTGAACAAACTTTGTCTTTCATTTTATATTCTTTAATTAAATAGCTCTGTCACTTTAAATAAAAAGTATTATTCAAAAAATTTTTAAAGCAAGTTTTGTCAGTTTATAAATTGCTCTAAGTTTTTTGCTACTAATTTCCGCATTTACTTTTTGACAGTCGTTATTTTGATCTAGAGTATAATTTTTTATCTTAATTTGCTATAATAAATTTTACAACGTTTTTCTATGTTTTGATAAACATATACTTAACCAATAATAAATGATGTGTAAGAGATTCAAATGCTGCTACTAGCAAAATAAATCATAGTGCTTAAGGTTTTAAAAATAGAACAAATTAAATTAAACATTGATTTTACAGTTGTAACTATAGAAGCACATGTTGTAATTATAAATGTGATCTACTTAAAAATAGGTTAAAAAATGATTTGTTCATTAAATTGATCTGTACTTCATTAATTAACCGACCCTGTCACTTATGGGTAAAACAGTGATTTTTAATAATTCATAAAACGTTCTTAATTTAACATAATATTTTTTCTTCCATGGCTATAAGCCACTAAGCAATAAAACGTTTATTACGCAATTCAAATAAATTTAGTGTAACACAGTTTGAAACATAACATATTTAGACATTTCTAATAATTTTTTATTGTTTATTGAAATGAAAAGTTAGAAATATTACAATTGAGATCATAATAACCTTAGATCATAATAAAAAAAAGACTCGAAATGTAGTAAATTAAATTGTCAAAAATGTATCTGAAATTGTGTTTTTTTAAAGATCGACATACATAATTAATCTTTCTTTATATTTTATCTTTACATCTAAAATTGTAGGATTATTGCAGTCGTTTTTCTACAATGTTAGTTTTGTTTTTAATTTTACTGTATGCATGTTAGTCGTTTTAAAAATCGGTATGATTCTTTTTATTAAGTCGGGAATTTTTAAGATTTAAGTGTAGATGGTGTTGGTATTAGAGTACGTGTTAGGGTTAGTGATGAGTGGGTTAGATGATGGTGGGTAGTTGTTCGTTGTGTTATTAAGTATGAGTAGTCTATTAATAACGTTTTTAAGATACTTATTATTTCGTAATATGTTTTTCGTGTTTGTTAAGTTTTTATTGTAAAACTGTGAACTACTTAGATTAATAATTTTATTTTTTTATAGCTTTTATGATATTTATTTTTGGTATTTTGGGTGTTTAGAGAAGCAGTTGAGTATTCCGTTAAAAGCTATCGGTTTAGTGTACCATTCACTAACTAATAACCAAGTATTCTTATCTTTACCAAGTTTCACATCTAAGTAAGGAATAGTGTAATTTTTTTCCGATTTGTAGTGAATTTTAGATGTGGGTTGTAATTGTTAAATATATTGAGTGTTTCTAATTTTTTTTTTGAGTATACATGAAATGATATCATCTAAATAACAATACATGAATCCTAGATTGTACGTAAGATTATTATTCACATATAAAAGTGTTGTGGCTGTCGCCATCTCGTGGTTAACGAGCCCACGTATAAAATATAAACAAATTGGTGCTATAGAGATATAAGCATGTTGGTAATTGGATTTGCTAACCGTGAAAATTCGAAAATCGTATCAAATATTAACACGATTTTCGAATTTTCGCGGTTAGCAAATCCAATTACCAACATGCTAAGATCTCTATAGCACCAATTTGATTATTATTGACATATTTAACAATTACAACCTACATTTAAAATTCACCTACAAAACGGAAAAAAATGACACTATTTCTTATTTAAATGTAAAACTTAGTAGAGATAAGATTACTGGATTATTAATCAGTGAATGGTACACTAAATCGATAGAAACACCCCTACCACCAAAAATATATATCATAAAAACCTATTAATCTACATAAGTAGTCTACAGTTTCACAGTAAAAACCTAAGGAACTTAAGAAACATACTAAAATATAATAATTATGCTAAAAAAATTATTAATAGACTACTCATACTTAATAACACGACTATCAACCACTCACTATCATGTAACCCGCTTATCACTAACCTAAACGCGTACTCTAACATCAACGCTATTTATTATTTCTATATAGTAAAATTAAAGACAAAATCAACATTGTAGAAAAACAACGTTGTGTATAAAACCGACTGCAATTAATGCAAATTATGTTACATCGGCCAAACCAAACAAAAACTAAAAAATCGATACAGTGTTAGTTTTACATTATATAAACACTAGACATACTCTCGATTTCAACAATCCTACGATTTTAGATCTTGATACAAAATTTAAAAAAAAATTAATTAAAAAAATTATTCACATTAAACTACATAACAATAACATAAATTTTAATAATGATACAATAACTCAAATAATATCTACAGCAATTTAATATCAAGAATTAATAAAAATTAATTATTATTATCAACATAATAAAAATGCAAATAATATAATGCTGATTACCTCGACATTCAGAAAAAAATGGATAACAGATGTAACCGTTAATGTTAACTGTTTGTCATTTTTAAATATTAAATTATTTATTTATGTAAAATAACCATTGTGTGTGTCAATGGCTAAAATATTTATTAAAACTAAACTCAATTTATTTGTTAAGTAAAATCGTTGTTACATGTTGAGGTTTATACAACTTAACACTCTCACGATTGGACGTAAGTGTACCTAAGATCTGAAATGTTATGATTACTATATGTTTTTGTGTATTATAAAATAAAACTTACTTAATAAACTTTTAGATGCCTGATGAAGTGCGCACATGGTCGCACGAAACTTTGCCTTTACAGAATACTTTGAGTGTTTGTTCATCCCTTCTAAGCAAAGGACTTTAAATAACCCAATAATATAATCTTGTTTTTTATTTCATTAATGCAAAAAGGTCAGTGTTTGCGACTAGTAAAATTGGTTACCGGACGACGAGCAGTAGCATATTTATAAAAAGAAATAAATAAATATACAAAACTGTGTTGTAATCTAATAAACCAGATTGTTCTGTAGAAGATATATAAAGTTTAATATAAAAAAATTCTATAAAAGTAAAAGTTTATGATATAATAAATACAATAAAACTCTGCTAACAAATGTACCTTATGCAATAATATAATCCAATAAATTTTAGACACGATACTTTTTTCACGGTTGTATATCACACTTATTTCTTATAAACCGTATACAGAAATTTGCAGTACCTAGCCGTTGTTCAAATTCTCTAAACAGACTATTTGTTTTTTTAGATTGCTTGATTTTTTTACTTTTAAATATATAACAATCATAATAAAAGTGTTTGCTAAGTAGAAATAAATTTGAAAGAAAAGACACCGATAAAAGTAAAATATTTTTTACGATGGTTACCTATTCAAGAATATTTGAAATAAAATGTGTCTTTGTTTCAGTTTAGATTATACGTAGACGCAATAAAATGTTATAGAATGGTAGAAATGGCGACAATTTCCTTTTCGTTTATTTTTAGCAGCCAACACAGCAAAACCCGATTGCACGTGTAGTTTATTATCTATATTTTAGCTGTTGAAACCTATTTTTTGCGAATGTAATTTTAACTCTCTAGTCTGATAAAGCATGATTATATCGCTAGACGGTCAACCTCTATCTGTAATTAGTGCTAGAAGTTTAGTAGGAAGCTTCTTTTTATCGTTTCGTACAAAGAAAAACTTTATCTCTTTATTTTTATGTCAACTGCTTAACTAGTTCGGTATAACTTTGACAAGTTTCTGCCTAAAAATAACTCATACAACTTATTATAGCATTCATTTGTGTGAAATAAGTGTAGTTTGTCAATAGAGATTATTTTACTCAAATACTTTTTTTAAGCTTTTTATTGTTAGTTACTATTTGAACAAAGTACTTATATTTTCTAAAGCAAATCTAATCACATCTCAAAAAATTATTTGTTTTTGTAATAGTTAAAATTATTACATGATGAAATATATTATTTCATTTACCGTCTTAAAATTGAAATAGTATTTTTGTAAGGGATTCTAAATTTTCTTTTAACAAATATTTTAAGGCTGTATCTTTTTGTTAATTGTTTATTTGTATTAAATACAATTAAGTTCTTTAATCTAAAACTTTAAATAAATGTAATTCGTATAAATGAAAGGTTAAACGTATCCTATAACTTTATTATTAAATACAACTTCTTAAAACATGTTTAATTTTTGTTCTTTTTGTTATTTGTATATGTTTTTTTTACTTTAATAAATGAAAACCTGAGGGGTAAACCGCTGAGGTATTTTGGTGTACAGATTGAGGGAATTAGTAGGTATTAGAAGGAATTACAAAGGAATTGCAAGGAAATATTGCGTATTAGTGAGGAATTAGTAGATGTTAGTAAGTATTAGTAACTGTTAGTAGGTATTAATGACGTATTAGTAAGAAGTTATTAACAAAAAAAAGTTAATGCGCATGATGAGTAAAATTAATATGACTTTTTTTAACGAGCTGTTTACGAGGGAATACAGTAAAACATGTATGTATGTGAATATTTGCCTTAAAACTTGATGATGTTTAAACGTGATACTGGTTTTATTCATTTTTTGAAAAGTCTGACTTTAAACAATCCAAAGAGGAAGGTATTTTACCACATAAAGCTTAAAAACGAAATTAAAAAAAACAAAACATTAGGTAGTAAGTGATAACAAGGACACATTTACAATTGAAATTAATTTTAATTATATCAAAGATGAAAGAGAAGCTATAACCTTGTCCGATAAAGACAACCAAAGAACAACAGAACCAGTTGATGCAACGAACAATAACATTTTAAGCAGTAAGTAGAATGTCTATCAAAAATAAAAATTTTAATAACTATCCAGGAATAGTTACCAATAAAGTGCAAACATGGAAAGATAAAAATACCTCATAATAAAGATGAAATGTGGTATAAAATTAATAAAATTTTGAAACAATAAACTCTCTAATAATGATCAATAAAAGAAGCTTCTTCTCAGCCAACGAATTTAACACCACTTTTTAACGTTTTATTTAAAAAAATAGTTGTTTTATTTATAGTTCAAGAATGTCTTTGTTTTAGTATTATTTCGTTGTAGACCGAAGAGCAGCCGAGGCCTACAAAATGTGAAAGCTTACAATATACTTTCAGAACGTGTGATACACAATATTTTTTGTGCTAATCTTTAGATTAATTTGTTAAAATCAGTTATTTAAGTAATTGTTTTTAATTAAATTTAATAACATATAATTTCGATAAAATGGAATTGTAAAATAAAGTAAATTTATTATACTTGTTAGTATTATTCTAAACAATAACACAGATATTGATGTAAGTTAATAAATCTGACGGAATGACAGATGACGTAAAAATTTTATGATTGTTAGTGCTAACTTCATGGTATAAAATTCTACTACACGTTACCGGCCTAGGTCGGAAAAGTAAAATTGCCGACCGATTATGCTGCCTGCATAATACATCAAAACGGACAGAAACCGAAAAATATGTCTTTACTTAGGACTATAAGGAGAGTATAGCAATCGCAATTTTTTGTCAAAAATTTTTATATCCACTATAACTCCCGAACCAAAAGTCCTAATAACTTAAAATTTGGTATAGAGCTGATTTTTCATATTCTCTCAGTTCTATCAAAAGATGGGTCTGATAAAAAACCGGAAGTAGATGTATCCGTCATTTTTAACAATTTTTTTTATAATTTTCTACTTATGTAACTTACTCGCATTATGTTTACAGTTTCTTATAGAGGTAATTCTTTCTAACAGTTTATTAAACTAATTTTTTTTCTAACATTAACAGTTTACTATATTTAATTTATAATTTAAAGTAAATTCCATATATGTATAATCCTAGGTTCGAATCCTGCCTACGACAATCTTTTTTTAAATTTCATATCTTGAAGGGAAAACAAGATACGTTAAAAAATAACAATTGTTGTCTATATTCTTTTGACTTGTTTGTATACTACGTGCTGCATCTTATTTAAATTATTTATGGTTGTACCAACAATAACTCTCGAACCAAAAGTCGTTGAAACTTGAAATTTGGTATGGAGCCGGATTTTCATATTCTCTCGGTTTTATGAAAAATGGGTATGATAAAGAAAAAAAAAATATTTTCTTATATAATTTTGTACGTATGTAAATTATTCAAATCATTTTTACAGTTTCTTATAGAGATAATTCTTCCTACAATTTTTATAACATTAACAGTTTATTAGATATTTGAGTTACAATTTAAAGTGTATTCCATATATAATCCTAGGTTCGAATCTTGCCTGCGAAGATTTTTTTAGCAAAAAATTCCATATCTTGAAGAGAGAGCAGGATACGTTGAAAAACAACAACTTTTTTTCAATATTCTTCTGACTTGTTTACGGAGTGCTACATCTTGTTTAAATTATCTTTGGATGTACCCACGATAACTATCGAACCAAAAGTCCTAGTAATTTGAAATCTGGCATTGACCTGGCTTTTTATATTTTTTCTGCTTTGTCAAAAGTTGGGTTTGATAAAGAAACTGGAAGAAAAATCCGCTATTTTTAACAGTTTTTCTTATATAATTTTGTACGTATGTAAATTATTCGAAGTATTTTTAGGGTTTCTTATAGAGAAAATTCTTCTTAACAATTTATTTAAATAAAAAAGTTTCTAACATTAACAGTTTATCAAATATTTAATTTGTAATTTAAAATGAATTCACAAATATAATATAGTTTCGAATCCTGCCGGCGGCGATTTTCTTACTAAAGGGATAAGTAATATTGAGGCGCACAAATATAAGGGTTAGTCGACATGATCTTAATGAAATCGACGAAAAAAATTTTGAAAAAATATAGCATGCTAAGAAATCAATACAAATGTGTTCAGATCACTTAAAAATGATTTTATGACAACATAACTTTAAAAAAATGTGTAGACATTATTTCATCATTCCTTATAGAAAAGTCGTGTGGTGACTACAACAGTTTTTTTAATTAGTGTATTGGACAAGTTATTATACCGTAATATTAACATATTTCAAATTTAATTAGTAGCGGCTGGTTGTAACGCTGCAAGTGAGTTTTTTCAATATTATAACTTTAAAAACACACTGTCTTCTTCGTGACCGCCACTGCATTCAATGTCTAAATAAGTGTAGGTGACGCAGTACTGTACATTAAAATGGAAAGTCGTACTTTTGTGCAAAAGGTTCAATGGGTAGCATTATATCTTCTAGTGTATGAAAGAGTTTTTTTTATTGTTGCAAGTTCTTCATAATTTTAGAAAATGCTTGCTACTCACACGATGTTAAGTACCTACCACCTGTGTTACAAAAAATATTTTGGTGTGCTACGGGTTAGATATGAAAATATGATTATTACATCGTCGCAATAAATAAATGACATTCTTAGCCAATTTATAGCGGTTTTATGAGTGAAAGTATTAGGAGGTATTTTTGAGTATTAGTAGGAACTAGTGTCTAAAATTTAGTCCGCAGTTTACCCCTCGTAAAAATCTAATTTGATGTACTTATAAATGAAATGAAACCACAGTTCATGGCTGTTTAAAAAATAGTAAAACTGTCTCAAACAAATTTTTACCGGAGGAGAACGAGTTGGTTTGCGGTAAGCCAACAATGGCAGGCAGTGGTGGCGTCGTAACGGGACCATGGCGGTCTGCGTGGCGCGGCTGCTCGTAGACTCGTAGTTGCGGTGAAGGGATGCGATGGTTGACGGCTACAGCGCGTGCAAATACGGCTGTAGGCGACATGCGACGCGGGCGGCGGCTCCCGGGCGAACTACGGCTACGCAGGTCAGACCAACGGCGGCAGGGATGGTGGTTACGGCCGGATACGTAGACTTGATTGCGGGCGGCGATGCAACTAAAAAACGTTTGCACTTTTCGTACAGCGATTGAGGAGTGCACAGTGATAAAGTAAAGATTAACCATTACAATAAGTTCGCACATTGTTTACAGCTGATGTTTTTAGTTAAGAATTTATTTCGCACGATTGTCAAAGTCCGAATTTATCCGACGGGCATCTCATTCTTTAGTTTTGTAACGAGCTCTACTTTCTTATCATAAGAGCACGTCAATATTTACGGCGAATACTCAAAATTAAAAAAAATAAATTTAAACAAAAGAGTTCTTAAACAATAATAATAGTACAAAATAATCAATTTCTCAACTTTTTATGAATTAATAATTTAGATACTACTATAGTAATTGTGAATAAAAAATATAGATAGAATCAATTTGACAAGCAAAATGTTCTGGTTTTATTTAGTTTCTAATTTTTAATATAAAATTTAAAAATAAAACTGTTAGTTTAAATAAAAATTCTGATTAAAAAATCATTGCTACTACACACTAAAACATGTTTTATTCTAAATCACTTTAAATATTGAAATTTGTAATATTGAAATTTTTTATTTAAATGATCAAAAGTATTGGATGGTAATTATATTTAAATTTTTCTCTTTACGAACTTCAATTTTAAAATAATTTATTCAGACGTACTTGTACCTATTACGTGTTTCTTTCATTTTGTTTCGTATAACAAGTCTTTTCTATAGCTAAAAATTTTTATTCACGAATATACGATTAACTGCCCATTTTTAATAAATACGTATGCTGTCAAATCTTTTATTTCTTTTCTTTCAGCACGAAATGTTTCTGGTACTCACATTTTTTAATTACTTAAAAAGTGTATACAATTTTCTGATTCTACTAATCTAAATTGCGGTTTAATTAATTCTGATGGTTTCATTTTTCAATATTAAAAATTGTAATAAAGTTATTTGTTTAATATTGATTTGCTAACCAATATGTCTTATGGGCGTTTTTTTATATTGTTTTAATTTAGCTTAATTTTTTTTTAACTGTATCCGTCTACAATTATTTTTTAATTTGAATTTTTAAAAATTTTGTTAGTACTTAATTCCCAAACTATCATAAAATATAAAAAAGTAACAAATATTTTTATTATTTTTCGTGTCAAGTTTTATTAAGCAATTTAATTTTTTTTTGTTTGTTATTTTTCTAAATCAAATTATTAATTTAAATAAAAATAATAGGCAATATGCATGTGGTTTAAATTTGGGGAAAACATTTTTTTCCCGAATCTTGATCGTTTAGATATTATACCTACACCAAAATTTTTTATTTTTATTTATTTTTAATAGCATAAATTAATTAATGAAAAGTGCAAATTTTGCGCGCGTAATCTAAACTTGCGAAACGCAACATCATTGGTTGGATCGAAATGTGACGTCAAATGCTATGTTGTCAAAAGCGTGTTGTAGGTTAGTTCACTTATTGCGTGGTATTTAAAATGTTCCGTGCGGAAAAACAATGTTCTTGCAATCTTTTTAGTATCCATTTTAACACCTAGTGATATTAGAAAACATCTAGCTCGATGACTGAAAGTGGTTTTGTGAAAGCACAATCGGATAATCTAACAAAAGTAAATGCATTTATGATGACATCTTATTTCATAATATTGTGTTTCTGGTTGTTTAGAGGTTTCCAAAACATCATTTTTTGCAGTAGACCCTGAAAGAGCTTCTTTTACTAGTGATAGTCGTTGCCTTTTAATAGCACCCATTCTCTGAACTGTTGGTGGTACATTTCCTTTTTGGCATAAGAATATGTGAAGCAAAACTCCGAAATGTAAATATTCATAAAAAATTTAGATAACTTTTATTAAACTTTTATTAACTATGTAGGGTACACAGTTGTGTGATTGATATTCAATACAAAACTCACTTTATGATTAACTGAAATCGTACTAACTACATAAATAATATATACTTATATTAATGTGATCTTCACAACAATGTAAACAACTTGGAGACACTTCATCTCTTCTTATAACCTTACACCATGTTTTCGTAATTTCGCATCTTTGGGGACAGGAAAAAGCACTTTATCAGTTGCACTTTTAATAGTATTTTTGCACCTAGGCACAATACAATATTTATAAACTGGCGTTGGAGCTTTTTTCATGGTTTTAACCGTTATTAAACACAAAATAAATTTAAAGTGCCGAGAACGTAAACATGCATATGCGCTAGACATAGCATATGACGTTATCAAAAGCGCGCGAAAATGGCGGCGTTTAAACTGCTCAAATTTATACTTTGTTTTAAATATTTTATTTTTATTAAATGGAAGCATTTTCAACAGTATATATATATTTTACGAAGCTATGACATGTAAACAGTGAATTAAAAATATAAAAAAAATACATGCATATACCCTATTGTTTGAAAAAACGCCCTACAATTACATTACAACACTTAAATTTCTAAAATCTGTATTGCCGTTTTTTTGATAAATTTTGAATTTTTTTAATCTTTAGAATGCTTTTCGTAGAAAAGTTCTAAGAAAGTATATAAATAGTTTTATCTCACTAAATAAATTTTTGATGTGAAAAACAGAACTAAATTAATGGTATTAGAATTAATTACTAGCACTGCGAAAACTTTGTATATTAATTAACGCTGAGAATAAACCCAAAAAAGGTTTATTGTGTCAAATATTTACATGTTTATTACTTTTGTATTTGTATTCATATTTGAGTATATTATTTATAAATAGTTATTTTATTAGTGTTTGTTTAAATAAAACTTTGATTTTTACGATAATGTAAATGCATATTGTTATTCCTCGACTTCATAATAAACTTAGTGCAAGTCACTGGTGCAACATAATTCGAACGTTTACTTAGGACATAATTAATTTGATTCCTTGTTTGGTTTGTAGTCAATTGATTTTGGGATGTTGCATTTTACGTATATACATAACATTTGTATGTTTAGTACTAAGTGTTAAAAGACGGTTAATAAAGTTATTGACTTGGTAATTGTAGCGTACACGTAAACACAGAATTATAGTTATAATAAAACTATACTGATTTGACAATATAGTTTGCTTTACAGAAATATTTTAAAATTCAGTAAACACTGGGGCGCAAAAATTTTAACAGCAAATATTAAAGCATATTATTAACAGTTAAAACACGTGACAAAACATATTAACATTGTAATTTGTTATATTACCATATTGTGCAAAATGTTAATTTAGTTTCAAACAATTTAATATGTTTAAACAATATAAATTCTATTTCTCCACGATCATTACCAAATGTTATTCTTCTAAAATCATTTTTAATAACAGAATGTAAACATTCTTACTTGTTGTGTTAGAATATTTATTCTAAAACACTTGCGTCTTATGTAATTTACATACATTTTCATTCTATAACCATTGTTTTTCTATAACTAATGATAGAATGAATATTTTAACACAGGCTAAACAAAATGGATATTAAAACTGTCAAATATAAATTAGACGTTTTAACTTTTACATATGTGATTTAAGATCAATTAATAATTTAAAAACTTACAAAAAAATTGAGTACACTATTTTTTACTTTCAATAATTGTACAAATGGTATGATCGTATAGATGTTAACACAATATAATAAAAATAATGTTTTTGTTCAAGTGACAATATAAATAACTCAAATTTGCTTAAATATGTATTATCTGACATTCAGTTCATACCTTTTGGTCGTAGAGAAATTATGATCTGTTACTCGGTTGGAATGCAAATTTGAGACTCGTGGTTCCTCACGCTCGCTTAAGCTCGCGCTCGGAACGTTCCCCTCGTATCGAATTTTTATTCTAACCTTGTCACAAAAAATACTGTTGAAAGTAAAAATGTTAAAACTGACAAACAATATTATTAAAAATACAGATTCTTTACGTAATCCATATGTTAAGAATTTAAATTCATTTTAGGTCAATGGTATTATATTACGCTTCTTATTAGTAATATTTTAATATTTTATCATTTCTGGTTTATTTTATTTTATATATATTTTTATGTAATTTGTATTTTATAACTAATAATCTAATAATTGGTTAATTATATACCTAATCCGACTGACATGTTTTCTATAAAGATTATTGACTAACAATAGTAAATTTTATATAATGTTGTTGAACTTTTTACATAATTTACTTTTATAATCCAGAGTTGCCATAATAGCAGATTTCTATATCTCAAATAAAAACTACGTTCTCAAAGAAAGATTACCATACTTTCAAAACTTGTAGTTAAAAACACCTGAAATGACTTTTCGGCAAAATAATACAAAAAGCATGACGTTTTAAATCAATTTAGCTGTATTAAAAAATTAAAATGTTACTGTTGCCCAATATGTTTGAATCTTGTACGTGTAGTTCTCTAACGCTAGGGATAATTATTATGCAGTATTGTGTTGTTTTTAAGAAATATGTATCAGTGTTTGATTTTATGTAGCGTCTAACTTAACATAAAAAATAAATAAAATATTTCTCATAAAAATTTTGTATTTTGTATACATTTGTATCGTTTAATTTGGCAGCAAATGAAAATACAATTATTTTATCTGAATTACACGCGAAACGTTTCATCAATAAGCCATGATAAGTAATAAGTAAAAATTGTATGTTTTTTGCTGTAACAATTATAAATATTTTGTGTTGAGTTACTCTGAATTTGAATTGTGATTCAAAAGTTTAACTTAATCTTGCAATATGCTTTTACCTAAAAACAAAAAAAAAATTGCTACCCATAGCAGAAAGTACCATGGGCCCAGGCTTGGCTCAGGCTGGGCTCAAGTTTGTAAAAGCCTGGACCAAGCCTGTAAGCCAAGCTTGGGCCAGCCTTGGCAAAAGTCTGGAATGATAATCATGGCCCAGTCCTGATCGCCAGCTCTGGGCCATGCTAAGTTGCCAAGACTGCGCCATGATCGGTTGCCAAGACTAGGCCATGCTTAGTACATGCTTAATTGCCAGAACTGGGCCATGATTAGTTGCCAGTACTGGGTCACGTTTAATTGCTAAAACTAGTTCAAAATCAAATGCCAAAAATTAAGCATTAATAAAACAATGGAACAAATAATTGTATGAACGTATTTACACTTTATTGTTATTACTTCTATTATGTACTATTTAAATTACATAAAGTTTTTTAATTACTATTTAGATCTCGTCTTAAATTATATTAACATTTAGCTAGTACAGTTATCATTCTCCATCACTAGTTCACATCCAAGTTCAACTCATTTTGGCACCTTCTGTTTGATATTTTTTGGTTTTCTGTATCATTAGGGTCATTAACGTCACTCACACAGCTGATGTTTGCACTTTGATTATATAAACTTTGCCGGTTAACATCTAAATTATTTTTTTTATTCAAAACTTTTTTGGTTAATTTAACGCACGCCATCAACATTCAATGACTGTATAACTGAAACTCGGAGATTTGATTCATCACCTTTATTACTCTAGCAATGAGAAAAATCTTACATTTAACTAACAGATGATGTAAACAAGGATGGCGGCTGCGCTAAACGAAAATACCCGAATCTCGCCATACGTAACCGAACGGCTCAAGTTTCAATTCTACACTTTCGATATTATCATAACTCAACTTATTAACCAATTTTTTAAAATTTTTAACATTGAAAAAAATTATTATTGCTAATTTCTTAGATAATCCAGCCTTAGCCAAGGCTAATTCAACCAGTCTTGAACTAAGCTTGAATCCCAATGGAATAGGAAGGCTGGGTTATCCAGGCTTGGGCCAAACTTGGATTCTCATGAAATGGCCAAGGATGCCAAAGCTGGGTCAACCAGTCTTGGCCTAAGCTTGGGTTTCTATGGAATAGCCAAGGATGGGTTATGCAAGCTTGGGCCAAGCTTGGGTAAGAATTAGCATGGGCGAGGATGGGTCAACCAGTGTAGGACCAAGCTTGGGTCTCCATGGAATGGCCAAGACTGGGTTATCCAGGCTTGGGCCAAACTTGTATTCTCATAGAATGGCCAAGGATAGGTTATCCAAGCTTGGGCCATGCTTGGCTAATAATTTGCATGGCCGAAGCTGGGTCAACCAGTCTAGACCCAAGCTTGCGTTCTCATGGAATGACCGAGGCTGAGCTACCCAGTCCTGGGCCAAGTCTGGGCCAATACAGGTACGCCAAACTTAGGTTTCCCAGTACTGGCCCAGGTCTGGCCCCGTTGTCTAACTCTGGGGTTCCCTGTATGGGCAGTTCTATTTTGATTGTTTTTGTAGTTAATATAACTTTAAATTGATTTATTAATAACATGAGTGAAATATGATGGCAAAGTAATCTCATAAATTTACTATTCGTGAAAAATAGTATATAATTGGCTATAGAGATAGAAACGTTGAATCCTGATTTTTGTTTTTTAGAGACTTTTTAGCAGTGGGAGAACAGTCCACTGAACTTCCAGTTTTGGCTGACAAAATGCACAACGATTTTGTTTATATTTGTATAAAAGCATATTATCTAGTTCATCATATCTAGAATTATAAAGAGTATCGCTGGAAAAACTGCTGAAACATGTTACTGATGAGTTTTTCTTAAAAGATTTGAGTATTCCGAAAGTTCTTAATTTTTTAAAACCAATTATTTTCACATACAGCAAAATCAGTATGATGTACTTTAAAGTTCTTTTTGCGTTACATCGTCTTAGTTTTAATTCTAAGAGTAAAGGTAAAAATGCAATATAATAAACTAAAAAACTACATTTGCTGCTAACCCTAAATACTAATATAATATTTAAAGAATAAAGTGCATTGAGGGGGAAGTATTATAATATGGAAACATTGATGATTGAGTGCAAAAAAGGACAGTTTTAAAAATTTGTTATTTAAATGTGCATTGTGTCAGACATGTTTATTTTGCATAATATGACCAAAGCGGTTCTTCGGCACTGTTTGACACACTAACTTATCTTTTGTATCTGACGAATTTTCCCAGTACATCTTGCGACGACAATATACCGTTATATCCGCTTAGTAATCAAATTTCAATAAAACAGAAAATTTATTTTTGCATCTGTAACATGAGTGTGGGTGTTATAATGTATGTTAGTATACGAAATCTCATTGTTTGGATTATATTAGGTTATATGTCCACACAAGTTTGTTTTTCTTTTCTTTTAGCAACTATATTTTTTCCGCTTTACAAAATATAATAAAAACAAGTAGTGTTAGTAAGTTTTAAAACAAAATCTGCGTCAAAGGTTTGCCTCTGGTGAATTATGTTTTTCTCTGCTATATTCGTCTGTTATGTCGCCATCTTATGAATCACAAATTATTATGTCAACCAAAATTAAATCCTAATTAATTTCAGCAGTGTATTTTGATACTGTACCTTTTAAAAGACGCAAATGAAGACTCTAGTATATAACAATAACCTCAACTGATATCAGCAGTTTTCCAATGTTAAAAAAAATATATTATGAGCATGCAATATTTTATAATATCATTACTTTATTACCCTATTTTGAAAATTAACTTACCTTAAACTTTGCATCTTTTTTTCAAGACTGCATTATTAACCTATAAACACGTGTTTGTAATATACCTTATTTTGAATAAGCACCAAACAATTAAAATGTTCTAGTACAAATGATCCGATTTAAAATACAAGTTGCACCATCTATCTATCATACCCTAAGTTAAAACATTACCGAAATATTTCCTTGCGTCTTTTAAAGAGACATTGGAAAAAATACATTAGGGACATTACAATAACTAAGAAATTGTTAAAATAGACCAAATTGTTTTGTAAACTAACTGGGCAAATAAAAAAACAGTTTTTTGCTTCATGGTTAGTATTTAGTCAAAAAAATACTACTTATTTTTAAATACTTTAAGTCGGATTAAAATACACGAAAGAGACGTGCGATTCAAAAGAATTGGACAATCGGCCGTGTTAGAATACACATGAAACGGGCCATAGAATAGATTTTGACAACGTAGAAGTAATAGCCACCGCCAAAAACTGCAGTAATAGACTAATCAAGAAAACCATAAAGATATAAAAAAACAAACAAAGAAGATAGATATTACCTCAACAACGCGTGGAAGAGCGTATTATGCAAGACTGCTAAGGTCAATGGAGCAAAGATGACACGGTTGGGTGCACACTAAGTATATGTAAGTAATAACGCAAACGATAGAAAATTGGCAGTATGAACAGTGAGGAAGACAGACTGGAAAACGTAGAGCGCAAATTTTGACGCACGGTGAAACCCGAAAAAAAGGATTAGTAATAGTGACTCTAGCCGTAAAAGCTTACACAGTGTTAAAAAAGATTTTTTTCAAAAAATTCAACTCAAAAAGCTCAAGGGTAATTTTGAACAAAATTCTAACTAAAACTCAAAAATACGATCTTCATTCATACTAATACCTAATCAATTTTTGTAATGCTTTACTAATCGGTTTATCACTCCTCAAAACAGTTTGACACAAACAAATTTTGCACGACTATCTACACTAAATTAAATGTTTGTGGTCCAGTATTGTTTTGTTGATGTTATAGTAGATTTTTGTTTATTTGTTTGCTCTATTTAGAAATTTTGCCTCCATTCTTTCCTCTTCCGTTATTATACTTCTTAGGAGTTTATACGTTGATAACACTGGTCTGCAAAAAAATATTTTTTATCGAGCCTTGACACTATTGCGGGTGATTCTTATGTAAAATGACGTCCGGAATCCAAATAGGTTTTCCGTTTTCTTCCATCACTTACCATTTTTGAGAGAGCCCCAAATCCTTAATTTTACCACTTTTCTATAAATTAATTATAATTTATTTATCGAACGATAATAATAATTATAATAATAAATATATGGACATGAATTTAATTTAAATAGGAAAAAGAACTATTTTAGCTATAAACAGTAATAAATAAAAAGATATTCATCGTTACTTGGTGCTTGCTTTCCTTTTATACTCTGAGGTACAGCTCTCTCGTTTCAAAAACCACCAGTACTCCGCCAATATGCTTGCATTCCACTTCCCTGAAAATCTCTTCTTCAGCTTAGCGATGTCTTGATAGAACCGTTCCGAAACTGTTTCTAAATTTTCAGGGAAAAAGTCCAGATGCGAGTGAAGGAAGTGAACTTTAAGAGACATGTTATATCCTATGTCCTTGTACGCTAAAAGCAGTTCCTCGAAGTGAGCGACATAATCTTCACTTTTGTGGTTACCCAAAAAGTTCTTACAAACCTTTTGAAATGCAAGCCAAGCTCGTTTTTCTTTTCGATTTAGGTGTTCAATAAACGTCAAATCTTGGAAGAGTTGTCTAATCTGGGGACCAACACAAAACGCTTTCTTTAATTTTGGCTTAGCTAAGACGAGGAAATTTAGTTTTCAAAAATTGAAAGCGCCACCTGTCTTGTTTACTGCTTTCACAAACTGTTTGATCAATCCAAGTTTGATGTGTAAAGGTGGTAAGTAAATATTTTTCTTCGGAACCAAAGGATTGTGGGCGACATTTTTCTGACTAGGAATAAGATTTTCTTGCAAAGGCCAATCCCGTACGATGTAATGTTTATCTCTGGCTCGGCTATCCCATTCACAAAGGAAGCAACAATATTTTGTGAATCCTGATTGCAGGCCCGTGAGTAGAGCAACAACTTTTAAGTCAGCGCAAATTTTCCACTTATAACCATGATAACTAATTTTATCAAGAATTCTAAAGATGTTTTTGTACGTTTCCTTCATATCAACAGAGTATGCAACTGGAACTGATGGGAAGTCATTCCCATTTGCCAACAGGACTACTTTTAAGCTTGTTTTTGATGAGTCTATAAACAGTCTCCATTTGTCTGGGTCACATGGCATCTGTAGCTCTGTCATCAATAAATTTGCATTAAGGGCAGAACACTAAACCTTTATCTTCTGAGAAAAGACATATCAGGGTTGCTTGTCTGGTCCTGTAAGAAGATATTTTTACTCCCTTTTCTAAGAGATTCCATTGTTGAAGTCGCGATCTTAGGAGCTGAGATTTAGTCTTGGGTAACTGCAAATCCCTGACAAGATCATTTAATTCTAATTGAGTGATGAGGTGAGGTTGCCGAGAAACTAAATCTGCGGAATACTCTTTATCATCATTGAACGTATCATTCGAAGCCCCAGGTTGTGGCTCAGAGTCTTTTAAATTGATTTCCGGCTCTAGAGTATAAGTGTTTGGGGGCTCTGCGATTGGCAAAGTATCGAACAGGTCTGAGAGCTGACGGAATATTGGGATACTGAATTGTATGCTTACTTTTGCTCAAAAACCCGACGGTGGAAGTCATACAAAGGTAACAATCTGTAGGATGACAGCGAGGTTCACGCCAAACTATGAGCACAGCAAATGGCGTTGATTTACGGGCACCTTTGAGCCATTTAGTCAAACTACTGTAACAAGTCGTACAGCAAACTGATGGAGCCTAAGTCTTGTCCTGGTCGCCAACTTGACAATCAAAGTACAATTTATAAGCTGTTATAACAAGCGGAGAAATGGGTTTTCGTTGCGCTTTTAAAGTTAATTCCCCGCAAACATAGCAGAAGCTATCAGGATGGTTTTTACACTTGCGTTTAAAACGTGGACAAGTTAGCTCTGTAACAGCTATAGATGTACTGATCGAAGCAGTTAAACAAACAATGTAATGTACTATAATGAGAAGAGTAATGCAAGTTCAAGCCTGTCGAAAATTCCTGTTCAAACCTGCATGTGGTATTGAGATCGCCAGCGTTGTGCAGTGAATCTTCCTAACTGTTTATTGATATTTTTTTACTGTTCTTATATATTTGTATTTTATTGTTGTTTCTATATACATTTTATAGCCAAACTTTTGCCATATACTTTGGTATAAATTTGAGATGTTTAACGGCTATAAGTTAAAATTCTAAAAAAAATGCAAAAAATAAAATAAAAATGGGGTCCCCCCAAAATAGGTGATGGGTAAAAACGGAGTTAATTTTTTGATTCAGGAGGTCATTTTACATAAGAATCGTCAAGAATGGTATCACGGCCGATTTTCATGCAGACCAGTGTAATCTCTGCAATTTCTTGTTTTTACATTTTATATTGGTATACTATCTAAAATAATATTATAAAGTGTTCTCCACAAATGTATTTTTTTGTAGAAAAGACTTCAAGAAGATTAAAATATTATTTTACATTTTATGTTTTTTTTGTTTGATCTCTATTTTGTTTTCCATTTAGAATCATAGCTTTCGTTTTATTAATGTTTACTACTATTTTCAAGATTTCGAATTATTTGGTTCATGCGTTTACTAGCTTTTGCATTTTATTCTTGGTGTTTAATTAATAAATCGTTTCTTCTGCAAAAATCGATCATATTTGATCCGTTTCTACGTTAGATTTCTTTTCCATATTCACATATGCAATTCATTCTTCTGTTTAGGTTTGATCTTACTCTAGTGTTACCAATTATTATCGTTAACTTGTTTTCTTCTTATACTTATCTAACTACTCAACAGGAGTTTTTTTTACCAATGCACCTGCTTCTAAAAACGTTCTTTAAGTACTTCTTAACATGCAGTGCAAATGTAACACTTTTCATTTATGTAAAAAAAAATGATGTGATTAATACTTCTATTGTCACCCGGAAATAACGCGGTGATCGCAGATACAACATGAGTTTGAAATAATTGAAGATATCATCGGCGCATCAAGAAAAAATTTCTTTCTATGATGTAAACTCTTATAACACTTGACCACTCATTTACTTTTCGTAGATACTGTGTGTGTGTTTCTTACATCCAATGTGTTGGTTCTCGGGAATTAAGTCGATTTACCGTGCCGTTTAACATAAATGTTTTTCACGTTGTTTTTCACTTAAATAAGCAATGTTTTTTCAATTTTTTGGGTAAGCTAATAATCTGCACTAGTGTTTAACAAAAATTGTTAAATTTCTATGGTATTCTTGCATTCTTGTTTAATGACATGAGTAGTATAGTAGGGCCGGTTCTGGATCACTCGGGTAAGATCGGTAAGAGATCGTAGAGTTTCGTTGCTATCCTTTCGTTTCGGATATGCTCGAGTTGCATTCGGATTTGGTAAGTCGGGATACATCGTATTGTGGTGGGGGAATCGTAAAAAATCGTAACAATCATTTCGTTTCGGGTATGGTCGGATGTAGGTCAGTCGATAAATATTGTATTTATAGTGTGTGATCGTAAAATGTATTTTGTACTGTATTGTGTGTATATAAAGATAACGCTTTTGATGGTTCAATATTAGTTTGTTAATAACTCTCATCCCTTATGTGCAGTACAAATTATCTATATAAGTTAATATAAATTAATTAATTTCCATTGATATTTTTTATCTATTTATATGTATCTAAATAATATTAATAAATATATAAGTAATATGTATCTGAATATGTATATACAACATATATATAAAAATCCAGTGTCCCGTAAAATTTCGGTTTTGCAAATTACTATAAATATGTAATTTATGTAAAGAAAAAAAATTACTGCTTTATTTTTAAGATTAATTATAAGTATTTGTATACAAAAATGCTTACTTTACATTTAAATATTGTGTTTTCACTTACATTTTTTTCAATGTTACAGTTGTAGACATTACTAAGAATGTGCTTATTTGACAATTTCTTCACCTAGTTTTATGTTGCAGTTCTAGACATTCCAATGACATTATTAATTTTGCAATTCTGTGCTTTTGATTACAATATTTATGTTTGTATTATAATGTGTTACCGATCTAAAATGATACTAAATCATTCTTAAATACCCATGAAATGATTAATTGCGCTTGAAAATATTTGTCATCTCTAATAAGAATAACTTTTGTCTGTTCATAATTGAACAATTTCTATATAATTTAAAAATTATCTGTTTACATCATTACTTATGTGAGTGCAAGAAGTCTATTAATAGACTATTAGTATAAAATTAAGTGTTTACCATTTGGGGAGCAAGTGATTGTGAACTATCATGATTTTAAAGTCTCTCTCTCGTGATTAATTCCGGAAAAGACATCCATCTCGTTAGCCGAGAAGCCGTTAGTAAAACAAAAAATATTGAATATATTCAATAATGAAACAAGAATGAATAAAAAAAATTTTCAACTACAGTTAAAAATCTATGAGTTGTGTAGATATTTAAAAAATGTCAAGTTGAAATCAGCAATAAATGTTGTAAATAATGATACCTTTTTTATTTTACTATTATAGGTTTTATCATACATTAGTAAATATATTAGGCAGTCGGTGATAGTAAGGGAGGGAGGAAAAAATTATAAAATTTTGACTTGAATTGAATATTATATTATTTTCGTGTATGTTTTGTATTTTAGTTTCATTTATTGTTATTTATGCAATACTATTTTTATTTATCCAGCTGTTGTGAGTTTCATGAAAGCCTAACTATTTTACATACATTTTAATACCTTTTTTTTTCGGTGTTATATTACATATTAACGTACGAGTTACAAGCACGGTAATAATGTGCAGACTATTTATTTATTTCTTTAATAAAAATCATGCATTTAAAATTAATACATGGTTAAATTAAAGTAACTTGAATAGGTAGAATAAAACTACAGTTAACAATAAAGTAGTTTGGCTAACCCGTTCTTTCTAAAATATCTTGGGTGGTTTCTACCACATTTTTTAAACCTCTTTAAAATCACACTTCAGATTATAAATGATTACTGGACGGAAACCTTTAATTATTACAATTATTTACAGTTAAATACGCTGCCACCAAATTAATATAACAAAGTTTAAGGGGTAATACCTAGTCTGAATCAAAAATCAGAATTTTTTGGTGATCTTTTTGTGATTTTATTAATGATTAGATCAATATGAAATTCTGAGGGTTCATTGCACTCATCTTGATGTGCAAAGAAAATTTCAGTAATGCATAAAAAAGGTTAATTTTTTAGGCGTACTGCGGCTGGCAGCACAAGTTATTACGTTTCGGTAATAAAACTCAAATGCTCTACCGTAAGTTCTCAATATTTCTTAACGATCAATTGTGCTACTCCCGGACTAGTTCGTGGTCGTGGATCAAGAAAACCATCAACCATCAATGCAAAAAAAAAAGGGTGACTATAAGGGCGCCAAGAACGATAGTTAATTTTTAAATAGTAGCCAATTTTTAGGAGTTATGGTTGCTCTCGCTCTAGAAGCAACAACAAGATTGAGAATCGGTACACTAACACTAACGGCAACCAAGACCCAGTTGGATACCCAAAACAAACCCACTAAACAATCCCAACAAAATACGATTAAAGATAAATTATATATTGATAACCTCGAAATATAGTAATAACAAACGTGCATATAATAACTACATAAATAATTTGGCGTATGTATCAATAAGTAACTATAGATGAGGGTGATAAGGAGGATGATAACGATAAAGTCGGTGATGGCGGAAATTACACAAACTGTATGAATAATGATTAAATTTGATTGAACAAGATTGCCTTCAATACGACTAACGTGTATATAACTACATAAATAATTTGACGTATCTATTAATAAGTAACTATAGATGAGGGTGATAAGAAGGATGATAACGATGAGGTCGGTGATGACGGTAATTACACAAACTGTATGAATAATTATTAAATTTGGTTTAACAAGATTACCTTCAATTATGTCTGCTATACAAAAAAACAGTAATAAAATTGGCCAAAAGTAAGTTTTGTGACTGCAAGGGCAAGGGACTAAATGAAGCGCTTCCTTTAGATCTACCCAGTGTGGTACTCGGTATAGTACCTGATATATCTAGTAAATTTTTGGGGTAGTTCTTGTTTTCACCTTACACAGTAGGTCTAGTTTGCAACAGTAGTTCAAGCGTACAAGGCAGCATAACCTTTCTTTAAGTGAATAACTTTATGAATTTACAAAACTTACATGTGATTATTAATGGTGATAATATTCTATGCTAAATGGTAAATTTTATTGACGTAAATGAATTGATCTAATTAAATTAATGTGCAAACAAACAGTTGAGAACCTGAAGGGCTAATATTTAAATATGTACAGGTAATATTTAACAACGGTAACCTTCACTTCTTCTACCTAACTAATTCAGACATTTACAACAGGAGACTGCGTTAACAGGATGCAAAATATAATGTTTATCATACAAACGGACACTGGACAACACAACAATCACGTCTGACCTGATCAATGATGATACCTCTTCGATAACAGCTATCGATTCTTGTGTGGTAATTGGAGGCTTCCGCAACAGTAGACAATAATGATGATTGGTCTAACGTTATAAGTGACGTGGACAATTGATGATCCCACGACTAACACCTACACCCATATACGAACGGGGGCCACAGTTACATGCATTGGCCACTATTTCTTCGGACTACGAAAAACACAGGTATTCTCTTGACGAGATTCCCAAAACGTACACTGATAAGATAGGGGTAATATTTGTAATTTAATAATAATAATTGTAGGCTAATGGTACGGAGCAAGCTGAAATAATAACAAGTCTTAGCGACTTTATATGGATAAAAAGACTACAAACCTCTTCGGTGGTGTGCGAGCTAGCATGTGGTTCTAAGACGCAGGCCCTCAAATCCGCAGAAGCGAGAAAATCGTCACTCATACACCCACATCACACAAAATAATGACCGATTTTTAATTAGTAAGGCACCAATTCGCAAAGATCCTTTAAATTTAAAGCGATATAATATCGAGGTTGTGAATCGGCACGACCATGCGCTTAGTAACACTCTTTATATGTGAATTCCAAAATGGCTAATAACAGGAAGTAAAAAAGCTAGGAATGATAGTAGATAACAGCTGGGAAAATACAATTTGAAAAATAGAAAACAAACAAGGTCACAAGCTTTCCTTAATAATAGGCCACAAACAACACACACAAGGATTTAAATTGTAACAAAGTCTTCAATAAACGTATCTAAAACAATAGACATTTTTTGTGATATGCACGAGTATAACTACAGAAGTACATGTGAATATACAAAAATATTGATTTTTTGAAAACTTGGGAGCAGTTTGAAAAGAAAAGTCGATTTTTCGACTAACAAATCGGTCTTCATTTGTCTACAAAAATCGTAATTCTTATCAAACCTAAAAATCGTGCGCACTTCTGTAGATAATCTATCTAAGAAGGTACAGCCAAAATTTCAAGTCAATCGGATAAAATTACTCGAGTTCCACTGCTGACCGTTTTTAAAAACATGGTTTCGAGAAAAACGCCTTTTAAAGTTTTAAAATGTGTTTACTACAGAGGCAATATATGTTCATTATTTGCTTTAAACTATCAATTAAGCTTATATGCATCTTATTTAAAAAAAAAAATATGTAGTGTAAATTCGTAACGTCGGTCATGAATAAAATAGGGGGAACTCGTCCTGAAATTTAATTTGTCATTTAGAAAAGCTTGGAATTGCTTCGAAAATTCGGTTTTTACGTTACTTAAAATTTTTTTCAACAATGGAAAATTAAAAAAATTAGACCAGAGATTGCGCTCAGTAAGTTTTTTGTAATGAGAAATATAACTTAACCTCAATCATTTTGGCTCGCCCTATAAATTTATGTAATAACGATTAAAATAAGAACTAAAATCAATACAAAACGATTGAATCTAAAATAAACAAGTAATAAATTTAAAAAAAATTTATTACAATTTGTTTGAGTACCAATTAAGTATAATAGGTAAACAACCCAAAGAAACTGCAAACTTGATGTTTGTAGATTGGTTTTGAACTTTGCTGAATCAGCCTTTATTTTATTCCTAAATACAACGTGGCCAAGGTATTGCATTTTTTTATTAAATACGTGGCAACTTTTTGAGCTTAGTTTTAGATTTTCCTCACGTAGTCGTTGCAACACTTCCTTCAGATTTTTCAATTGTTATTCAAATTACTTTCTAACCGCAGTGACGTCATCTAGATAACCCAAGCACGTCTTCTAAAACAGTCTTTGCAAGATGGTCTCCATCAAACATTCGAATGATCCGAAGGGCATCACAGTGAACTGACATAATCCAGTTTCAATCATAAAATATGTCTTTTCATGAACTTTAGGTTCTAATTCTACCTGCCAGTAACCACTCTTGAAATCCAACATGGAAAACCAAAGGAATCCTGACATGATGTCTAGAATATTAGTAAAGGATAACTGTCTTTTTTTATGCACTTCGTTAAGCTGTCTGTAGTCCACGTAAAACCTCGTTGGTCCATCTTTCTTCTTTACTAATACCACTAGGGACCATCATAGACAATTATTTTAAGGTTTCATCACACCGTCTTTTTCCATATGCATAATTATTTGTTTGGCTTTTTCTAATTTTGCCAAAGGAAGCCGGCGTGGATGTTGTCGTATAGGTCGAGCGTCTCTGGTGTTACTGCGTCAGTTCTTGTTTTGAAACCACTTTCCAACGCAAACACATCTTGATATAGCTCGATCAACGCTTTAACTTTAATCAGCTAGTCTTGGCTGAGGTTTCGGCACTTGGAGAAGATAAGTATTTTTTGTGTACGATTGGTTTGTATTTGAGTTTGATTTATTGTTGTTTATGCAATATCGTTTTGTATTTATCTAGCTGTTGTGAAATTCATCAAAGCCTAACCCGTTTACATACAGCATTCTAACACTGAATCACTTCCTAATTTGATAGGACATTCAACTATTATTTCTACATATAACGTTTGAAGTATTTTGTAGCAGTTGCAACGGCATTTATGACCACGAGGTGCAAGACATAAGACGCATAACGTAATGCAATGTAATTAGCATAAATCAAAATCGTGGTTTTAATAAAGATATGTGATGTTGTGGTTTTTAACCAACGTCTTTAATATACAACCATGAATAGATAACAGTAACCTGCTTGCTTGTATAAGGTTTTCCATTTGTATTTAGTATAACTTTTTTAAAATTTACAGAAAATATATCAATTAAAGCTTTTTCCAATGAGAATGCATATGAACTTTTGTCTGACCATATCAAATATTATTATTTAAAAGTCTGTTTGTTTGAAATAACAAAATATGGTTGTTGAACATATGTATTCGCTATTGTTTTATGTCTATCGTCTTGTACTTTTTCAACCGTTATTTGAATATGTTTAATTATGTGGCGACCAAATTTGTCTAAAGTTATTGTCTTATTTAATTATTTGCGCTTTTCGTACTTTTTCTATAATAAAGACAATTTCGTTTGTGTGATCTGTATGGCCTGCTATTTCAGATGCTACTAACAACCTCAACCTGTCAAATAATTCGTTTGCATCATCCCAATAAACATATTCGGTATGATAATTGTTGACTTCTTTAAACATTTATTTCTCTAATGTTTTTTTGAATGTCTTTGGTGTTTCTGAATACCCAAGCTGTACAAAATAAATAGGGGCAATAATAGATTTATATTTGTCAGATCGCGTTTCTCGTATGTGACCATTAGGATCAAAGTTACTTCTGCAAGCATTACCGATATCTAAAATTTCTTTATTTATATCCAAATCTCCTTCATTATACGTCTTAGGAGTGTAATTAAATATTAATTCGTACAGTCTAGGGGTTTTTTTGTATAATTTCCCATATACTTTTCTTTTCTTATTATGCCTTATTTCAGTTCTGTGATTTATCATAAATCATAGCATCTATATATCTTCGAGGAGGCAATTCATCAAATTCTACTAAGTATTCTTCATAAATATTACTATCAAGGGTTTCTTCTAGATTTTGTTTACTTTCTTCAACCGAATTTTTGAATTAAATCGTATAATTCATAATTATTTACCTCAGCTAAAAGTTCTGAAATTATACCGTCTTCTTTTAAATTTGAAATTGTAGTAGCATTATGATTAAAAATCTTTTGATTTTCTGTTTTATTTACTTCATCATCTAAGATTTGAAAGGTTTTAACTGCATATATTTTTCGTATTTTTAATCTCTCATTGATCTGATATAGTTTCCAAACGTTTAGTTATAAGAAAAAATGCTTTTTTTTCCTTTATAATTTCACCTTGTTTTAATAATTCAAATTTGCGTTTTAATTCTTCTCGTTTTTTGATTAACTTTTTGGTTAATTCTTTTTCATTCAATAAATTATGATATGAATGCATTCTGGTTAAACCTCAACGTAGTTTTTGTTTTCGAATATTAATTGAATATACTTCTACACTTTTTTATAAATCGTTCGCAAATACAACTATTAGACAATTAAACAGCCTGCAAACTGAACAGAATGCTAACCAACAATAAACTATATGGTTTCTTCATCAGTATGATTTGTACACAAACCATTGATAAATGGCTTATACAGTTTTAAATCTTTTATTGTGAGATGGGTTGAATAAAAGAATCAAATTCTTTTCTGTATCCACTCGAATTAATATCTCTTTTCTTATCGATTACTAATAAACCATAAATGTTTTCCAACAGATTGAACACATCTTTTTAAATTCGTCAAATGATAAATCGGCACTCATACGTATTATCCTCATAAATATGATGTACATTTAATACATCTTGTTTGAACACTATTATAAAGTTAGCATTATCGCGAATTAATTGTTTCGGAATGCGGCTATAGATTTGACATAAGTAAAAACAATCTATCTTATTGTGATTAAAATATTATCTCATTAAATTTTGTTTATCACACGCCACATCATTAAAAATAATCAAGGAATTTGATTTTGCTTTAGACGGGGGAGGAATGTTACTTTCTAAATTACTAAAAGAAAATGAGATTTAGAGTAAACATAAACGTTTTTGAAACGTAAATCATTGATACGTTCAATTAAGCTAACCATTACATTGGTTTTTTCACAGATTGATAGTTCATTAATAAAACAACGAATTAATGATGATAATAACTCTCCACGTCTCCTATAGGTTTCAAAATTTCTAATATTATTATTTGTGACTGTTAGTAAAAGTGGTTGTTGTAGTATTTGCTTTTTGATAAAAAGTAGAGTGCAATGTGTCTATCACACATATGAATATAACAAAATTCCAATTTAGTGGGTTAGTGTGTATCCGATGGCAAACATGTTTCTAAATTACTAAAAGAAAAGCTGTTTATACCTTCAATAGCTGTTGAAAAATTCTCTAAAAATTGGTAATGTGGATGAAAAAGAGATATAAAGCTGTTTTAGACCAATCAGAATTGACCACGCTCAGTAGCACCAGCTTAAAGAATCTGAGATCTCTAAAAGGTCTTCAATCAAATCAATTACCTTTCACGTTTATAAAAAATTAAAACTGATTAACGACTCATTAAATCTAAACAACACAACGTGTTTCAGTGGGGTTATCTATATCAACCGTTTTGATGGGATTAAAAAATCTGTTTATTATGGCAGGTAAAATTTAATTTCTCAATATAGATTAATGACAAATCACCGCATGGTTTATAGATAATTAGCTTGCAACCACATTCAAAGTAGGCAGTTTGAAAAGCGCTTATTTTATATATGGTTGGTACACAAACAATTAGTCGATTTGCGGTTATCGGTTGTTGAACGATTAATTGCTTTGTTAAAACGACTTTTACCACTTGTTTTAGGCTAATTACAATTGACCACACCCATTAACATCACTTCTAACAACTCTTATTTACCAATTTGATTAGCCAAAAATCACTTCGGTTTGTTACATTTGTTTAAAAATCGGTTTGTTGAAGTGTCTTAAAAATCGGTTGCTATTTTTTTTTTCATTTATTATTGCCATTACTAAGTTTAATAAAACAGTTTTGAATCCGTTTGAGGAAGCCGACAACAAACCGATTTCTATTTATTATTGCCATTACCGCAAATCGACTAATTGTTTGTGTACCAACCATATATGAAATAAGCGCCTTTCAAACTGCTTACTTTGAATGTGGTTAGCTTGCAAATTGTTCAGTGGTTTGCAACTCTGTTTGTAAAGCAAACAACAACACTGTTGATAAAGCTGTTTGCAAGCAAACTACTCTGTTTGTAAGGCTGTTTGCAAACAAACTACTCTGTTTGTAATGCTGTTTGCAAAACAAACCACACTCTTTGTAAAGCTGTTTGCAAACAAACCGCTCTGTTTATAAGGCGGTTTGCAAACAAACACCACTATTTTTAAGGCTGTTTGCAAACAAACCACACTATTTGTAAAACTGTTTGCAAGCAAACCACTCTGTTTGTAAGGCTGTTTGCAAACAAACCACACAATTTTTAAGGCTGTTTGCAAACAAAGCATACTATTTGTAAAGCTGTTTGCAAGCAAACCAATATGTTTGTAAGGCTGTTTGCAAACAAACCACACTATTTTTAAGGTCGTTTGCAAACAAACCACATTATTTATAAAGCTGTTTGCAAGCAAACCACTCTGTTTGTAAGGCGGTTTGCAAACATACCCCACTATTTTTAAGGCTGTTTGCAAACAAACCACACTGTTTGTAAAGCTGTTTGCAAGCTAATTATCTATAAACCATGCGGTGATTTGTCATTAATCTATATTGAGAAATTAAATTTTACCTGCCATAATAAACAGATTTTTTAATCCCATCAAAACGGTTGATATAGATAACCCCACTGAAACACGTTGTGTTGTTTAGATTTAATGAGTCGTTAATCAGTTTTAATTTTTTATAAACGTGAAAGGTAATTGATTTGATTGAAGACCTTTTAAAGATCTCAGATTCTTTAAGCTGGTGCTACTGAGCGTGGTCAATTCTGATTGGTCTAAAACAGCTTTTTTATCTCTTTTTCATCCACATTACCAATTTTTAGAGAATTTGTTAACAGCTATTGAAGGTATAAACAGCTTTTCTTTTAGTAATTTAGAAACATGTTTGCCATCGGATACACACTAACCCACTAAATTGGAATTTTGTTATATTCATATGTGTGATAGACACATTGCACTCTACTTTTTATCAAAAAGCAAATACTACAACAACCACTTTTACTAACAGTCACAAATAATAATATTAGAAATTTTGAAACCTATAAGAGACGTGGAGAGTTATTATCATCATTAATTCGTTGTTTTATTAATGAACTATCAATCTGTGAAATAAACCAATGTAATGGTTAGCTTAATTGAACGTATCAATGATTTACGTTTCAAAAACGTTTATGTTTACTCTAAATCTCATTTTCTTTTAGTAATTTAGAAAGTAACATTCCTCCCCCGTCTAAAGCAAAATCAAATTCCTTGATTATTTTTAATGATGTGGCGTGTGATAAACAAAATTTAATGAGATAATATTTTAATCACAATAAGATAGATTGTTTTTACTTATGTCAAATCTATAGCCGCATTCCGAAACAATTAATTCGCGATAATGCTAACTTTATAATAGTGTTCAAACAAGATGTATTAAATGTACATCATATTTATGAGAATAATACGTATGAGTGCCGATTTATCATTTGACGAATTTAAAAAGATGTGTTCAATCTGTTGGAAAACATTTATGGTTTATTAGTAATCGATAAGAAAAGAGATATTAATTCGAGTGGATACAGAAAAGAATTTGATTCTTTTATTCAACCCATCTCACAATAAAAGATTTAAAACTGTATAAGCCATTTATCAATGGTTTGTGTACAAATCATACTGATGAAGAAACCATATAGTTTATTGTTGGTTAGCATTCTGTTCAGTTTGCAGGCTGTTTAATTGTCTAATAGTTGTATTTGCGAACGATTTATAAAAAAGTGTAGAAGTATATTCAATTAATATTCGAAAAAACAAAAACTACGTTGAGGTTTAACCAGAATGCATTCATATCATAATTTATTGAATGAAAAAGAATTAACCAAAAAGTTAATCAAAAAACGAGAAGAATTAAAACGCAAATTTGAATTATTAAAACAAGGTGAAATTATAAAGGAAAAAAAAGCATTTTTTCTTATAACTAAACGTTTGGAAACTATATCAGATCAATGAGAGATTAAAAATACGAAAAATATATGCAGTTAAAACCTTTCAAATCTTAGATGATGAAGTAAATGAAACAGAAAATCAAAAGATTTTTAATCATAATGCTACTACAATTTCAAATTTAAAAGAAGACGGTATAATTTCAGAACTTTTAGCTGAGGTAGATAATTATGAATTATACGATTTAATTCAAAAATTCGGTTGAAGAAAGTAAACAAAATATAGAAGAAATCCTTGATAGTAATATTTATGAAGAATACTTATAATGAATGAAGGAGAATTGGATATAAATAAAGAAATTTCAGATATCGGTAATGCTTGCAGAAGTAACTCTGATCCTAATGGTCACATACGAGAAACGCGATCTGACAAATATAAATCTATTATTGCTCCTATTTATTTTGTACAGCCTGGGTATTCAGAAACACCAAAGACATTCAAAAAAACATTAGAGAAATAAATGTTTAAAGAAGTCAACAATTATCATACCGAATATGTTTATTGGGATGATGCAAACGAATTATTTGACAGGTTGAGGTTGTTAGTAGCATCTGAAATAGCAGGCCATACAGATCACACAAACGAAATTGTCTTTATTATAAAAAAAGTACGAAAAGCGCAAATAATTAAATAAGACAATAACTTTAGACAAATTTGGTCGCCACATAATTAAACATATTCAAATAACGGTTGAAAAAGTACAAGACGATAGACATAAAACAATAGCGAATACATATGTTCAACAACCATATTTTGTTATTTCAAACAAACAGACTTTTAAATAAAAATATTTGATATGGTCAGACAAAAGTTCATATGCATTCTCATTGGAAAAAGCTTTAATTGATATATTTTCTGTAAATTTTAAAAAAGTTATACTAAATACAAATGGAAAACCTTATACAAGCAAGCCGGTTACTGTTATCTATTCATGGTTGTATATTAAAGACGTTGGTTAAAAACCACAACATCACATATCTTTATTAAAACCACGATTTTGATTTATGCTAATTACATTGCATTACGTTATGCGTCTTATGTCTTGCACCTCGCGGTCATAAATGCCGTTGCAACTGCTACAAAATACTTCAAACGTTATATGTAGAAATAATAGTTGAATGTCCTATCAAATTAGGAAGTGATTCAGTGTTAGAATGCTGTATGTAAACGGGTTAGGCTTTGATGAATTTCACAACAGCTAGATAAATACAAAACGATATTGCATAAACAACAATAAATCAAACTCAAATACAAACCAATCGTACACAAAAAATACTTATCTTCTCCAAGTGCCGAAACCTCAGCCAAGACTAGCTGATTAAAGTTAAAGCGTTGATCGAGCTATATCAAGATGTGTTTGCGTTGGAAAGTGGTTTCAAAACAAGAACTGACGCAGTAACACCAGAGACGCTCGACCTATACGACAACATCCACGCCGGCTTCCTTTGGCAAAATTAAAAAAAGCCAAACAAATAATTATGCATATGGAAAAAGACGGTGTGATGAAACCTTAAAATAATTGTCTATGATGGTCCCTAGTGGTATTAGTAAAGAAGAAAGATGGACCAACGAGGTTTTACGTGGACTACAGACAGCTTAACGAAGTGCATAAAAAAAGACAGTTATCCTTTACTAATATTCTAGACATCATGTCAGGATTCCTTTGATTTTCCATGTTGGATTTCAAGAGTGGTTACTGGCAGGTAGAATTAGAACCTAAAGATCATGAAAAGACATATTTTATGATTGAAACTGGATTATGTCAGTTCACTGTGATGCCCTTCGGATCATTCGAATGTTTGATGGAGACCATCTTGCAAAGACTGTTTTAGAAGACGTGCTTGGGTTATCTAGATGACGTCACTGCGGTTAGAAAGTAATTTGAATAACAATTGAAAAATCTGAAGGGAGTGTTGCAACGACTACGTGAGGAAAATCTAAAACTAAGCTCAAAAAGTTGCCACGTATTTAATAAAAAAATGCAATACCTTGGCCACGTTGTATTTAGGAATAAAATAAAGGCTGATTCAGCAAAGTTCAAAACCAATCTACAAACATCAAGTTTGCAGTTTCTTTGGGTTGTTTACCTATTATACTTAATTGGTACTCAAACAAATTGTAATAAATTTTTTTAAAATTTATTACTTGTTTATTTTAGATTCAATCGTTTTGTATTGATTTTAGTTTTTATTTTAATCGTTATTACATAAATTTATAGGGCGAGCCAAAATGATTGAGGTTAAGTTATATTTCTCATTACAAAAAACTTATTGAGCGCAATCTCTGGTCTAATTTTTTTTAATTTTCCATTGTTGAAAAAAATTTTAAGTACACGTAAAAACCGAATTTTCGAAGCAAGTCCGAGCTTTTCTAAATGACAAATTAAATTTCAGGACGAGTTCCCCCTATTTTATTCATGACCGACGTTACGAATTTACACTACATATTTTTTTTTTTTAAATAAGATGCATATAAGCTTAATTGATAGTTTAAAGCAAATAATGAACATATATTGCCTCTGTAGTAAACACATTTTAAAACTTTAAAAGGCGTTTTTCTCGAAACCATGTTTTTAAAAACGGTCAGCAGTGGAACTCGAGTAATTTTATCCGATTGACTTGAAATTTTGGCTGTACCTCCTTAGATAGATTATCTACAGAAGTGCGCACGATTTTTAGGTTTGATAAAAATTACGATTTTTGTAGACAAATGAAGACCGATTTGTTAGTCGAAAAATCGACTTTTCTTTTCAAACTGCTCCCAAGTTTTCAAAAAATCAATATTTTTGTATATTCACATGTACTTCTGTAGTTATACTCGTGCATATCACAAAAAATGTCTATTGTTTTAGATACGTTTATTGAAGACTTGTGCTGCCAGCCGCAGTACGCCTAAAAAATTAACCTTTTTTATGCATTACTGAAATTTTCTTTGCACATCAAGATGAGTGCAATGAACCCTCAAAATTTCATATTGATCTAATCATTAATAAAATCACAAAAAGATCACCAAAAAAATTCTGATTTTTGATTCAGACTAGGTATTACCCCTTAAACTTTGTTATATTAATTTGGTGGCAGCGTATTTAACTGTAAATAATTGTAATAATTAAAGGTTTCCGTCCAGTAATCATTTATAATCTGAAGTGTGATTTTAAAGAGGTTTAAAAAATGTGGTAGAAACCACCCAAGATATTTTAGAAAGAACGGGTTAGCCAAACTACTTTATTGTTAACTGTAGTTTTATTCTACCTATTCAAGTTACTTTAATTTAACCATGTATTAATTTTAAATGCATGATTTTTATTAAAGAAATAAATAAATAGTCTGCACATTATTACCGTGCTTGTAACTCGTACGTTAATATGTAATATAACACCGAAAAAAAAAGGTATTAAAATGTATGTAAAATAGTTAGGCTTTCATGAAACTCACAACAGCTGGATAAATAAAAATAGTATTGCATAAATAACAATAAATGAAACTAAAATACAAAACATACACGAAAATAATATAATATTCAATTCAAGTCAAAATTTTATAATTTTTTCCTCCCTCCCTTACTATCACCGACTGCCTAATATATTTACTAATGTATGATAAAACCTATAATAGTAAAATAAAAAAGGTATCATTATTTACAACATTTATTGCTGATTTCAACTTGACATTTTTTAAATATCTACACAACTCATAGATTTTTAACTGTAGTTGAAAATTTTTTTTTCTTCATTCTTGTTTCATTATTGAATATATTCAATATTTTTTGTTTTACTAACGGCTTCTCGGCTAACGAGATGGATGTCTTTTCCGGAATTAATCACGAGAGAGAGACTTTAAAATCATGATAGTTCACAATCACTTGCTCCCCAAATGGTAAACACTTAATTTTATACTAATAGTCTATTAATAGACTTCTTGCACTCACATAAGTAATGATGTAAACAGATAATTTTTAAATTATATAGAAATTGTTCAATTATGAACAGACAAAAGTTATTCTTATTAGAGATGACAAATATTTTCAAGCGCAATTAATCATTTCATGGGTATTTAAGAATGATTTAGTATCATTTTAGATCGGTAACACATTATAATACAAACATAAATATTGTAATCAAAAGCACAGAATTGCAAAATTAATAATGTCATTGGAATGTCTAGAACTGCAACATAAAACTAGGTGAAGAAATTGTCAAATAAGCACATTCTTAGTAATGTCTACAACTGTAACATTGAAAAAAATGTAAGTGAAAACACAATATTTAAATGTAAAGTAAGCATTTTTGTATACAAATACTTATAATTAATCTTAAAAATAAAGCAGTAATTTTTTTTCTTTACATAAATTACATATTTATAGTAATTTGCAAAACCGAAATTTTACGGGACACTGGATTTTTATATATATGTTGTATATACATATTCAGATACATATTACTTATATATTTATTAATATTATTTAGATACATATAAATAGATAAAAAATATCAATGGAAATTAATTAATTTATATTAACTTATATAGATAATTTGTACTGCACATAAGGGATGAGAGTTATTAACAAACTAATATTGAACCATCAAAAGCGTTATCTTTATATACACACAATACAGTACAAAATACATTTTACGATCACACACTATAAATACAATATTTATCGACTGACCTACATCCGACCATACCCGAAACGAAATGATTTTTACGATTTTTTACGATTCCCCCACCACAATACGATGTATCCCGACTTACCAAATCCGAATGCAACTCGAGCATATCCGAAACGAAAGGATAGCAACGAAACTCTACGATCTCTTACCGATCTTACCCGAGTGATCCAGAACCGGCCCTACTATACTACTGACATGGCATTCTTGAAGATTGTATTTCGTAACTTAATAAACATTTAAAAAAAATGTTTTCTCTATAATGACAAAATTGTATTATTGAATGCGAAAAAATACGTTTGATTGAAATTCACAAAAGAATTATAAATGCCATTTAAACAACAAAGTGTTTGCAATAAGAACAACAAACAACGATTATGTTAAAAACTTTTTCATAAATAAAATATTTATAATAATTATTTATTCAACTAGTTCCTGTGTAAATTGGGCAATTTTTCACAAATAGGCATTTCTAAACCTGGGTGAAACGAGAAACAGAGATTAGTACCCCATACAATAACTCTCACAGTGTGGTGAACATACCGCTTAACAGAAAACTCCACATTGTGATGTTATCCACGTCTACGTCTGACCATTATGCGATCATCGTGTATTCCCAAGCAAAATCGGGATTTGCCACTAAATATTACCTTATGCCATTCCACGTCTCAATCCAGTCACAAGGTACACTACTTCAAACGTTTCAAACATATTTATCGGCTATTGATCTTGTACTCGAAAATCCGTGTCTTAATGCCATTAATCAAAGATGGCGCACCTAGACCAAATTTGTTTGTCTTGGTGGTTCACTTCCTCGTCTACGACGTTTTTGACCTTTTCTAGACCATGCTTGATAACACCATACTACAGAGGATTGGTTACGGTTAAGACGGTTAGCAATTTCTCTGAATGAAAAACCACCTTGACGTAAGCTAATAATGCGATCTCTGTCGATGTTAATCACTAGGCATAATTGCAGCCTCAAAACGCAAAAAAAACACAAAAACAAAATAATTGTAACCAAAAACAATATCGAAATCGACCTAATCTCTTATGAAATATCCCGTTAATTTCGATTGTAACAAGTGAAACGTCAAATTTTCTATGGCTACTAGATTATTGTGAATGAAATTTTAATTAATTACTACTTTTGACTAGTTAAACATTTTTGGCAAGTTTGATCACAGAGTATATTTATATTTGAAGAATTGACTTTAACTTTAACTAAAAAAAAACTAGGAACTTTTGAATCAATCCAATATTTAACATTATCTGAATGAAATTATTTATACAAAGTTTGCTAATTCTATAATTTTAGTTTAATTAATGTTTTTAATTAGATCTCAAATTAATCCTTGTATAGTTTTATTGTCCTGATAGAATTGGACGTTTTTGTAAACGAAGCAATAATAGGGTTTACTTTTACTTTTATTAGTATTATTAGTCTCTTTACTGAAATCTTTCTAAGTAAATAAAAAATAGAAAATAGTTTTAAATAGTATTGTTGTAACGTCTAACAATAAATAATCTTACTTGCATACCACTAAAACGCATATGCTTTCTATAAATTCTACAAAAATAACTTCATCTGTTAAATTATTCTTTTCAAACATACACTTTTATATTAAAACACATAATATTTATACTATATTTTACATAATGCAATCCTCAAAATAAATTAATAAACAGTTTAATTGAAACTTAATTCTTACAGTAAAAACATTATTAAGCAATAACGGGAGACTTAAACAATCTCTTTTTAAACAACTTCATTAACGTGCAATAAAAAGTTGTAATTTATTTGTAAGTAAACGTTACGGTATGTTTTAATAGTTATTTAAAAAGTTTAATTGTTTTATACTTAATGTAATTTACAAAGTTTAGTAGTTATAACAAACCGAAGCATTACCAAATTTCACAGCAGTTTAAACTGCAATTGCAAGAATTAATTACGTTACAAGTGATTTTATGTTAAGTTTAATGACAGAACCAACAGATTGTATATTATTATTAATGGTTTCAATTTTATTAATTTTGATCGTAAATTAAGCTTTAGCTTTATTCGAAAATTCTATAATTTTCCGACATTGTTCTAAATCTAAAATTAATGTTGGGTGTTAAGTAAACCAAGCGATGAGTTTGCAAAGTAGTATAAACCTTTATGCTGTATTAAACGTTGCATAATAGCGTTTTAATATAACTGGTGAATAAATTCAGCTTTTACGCATATCACATAAAAATTAGTCTTATTTTGTAAAGATAAATGCGTTAAAAACCAAATTGGTTTTATACATATATAATATGTATGTTGGATAACATGTAATAACTTTATTATATTGTAATAATATTGATTTCCATTAATTCACTAATGAAATCTAACACAATAGTATATCTTGCAACAAATTTTAATAGCATTGGAATGTAAAAATATTTTATTCAATCCTAGAATACATCTAAATAACTAGTAAGGATTCTTAACTGATAAGTGCTTTTGAACATTGTTAAAGGAAGCGTTATTAGGGTAACAAAATATGTTACCTATGTGATCTAAAAAGGTCTATAAAATCAAATAACTATTTTTTGTACTTATGTTGTTAATGTTATCACGTTTATTAGAAATGCAATAATATTAATTGAATTTTCAGATTTGTTTCTCTGTTACAAAAGCAAATTATTTTGATTTGTAAATTTTATCAAACATTTTTTTAAAGTAAGTTTATACAATGTTTTGAAGAAATTAGAAGAGTTAAAAACAAAAAATTTGCAAAGTTAATAAGTTTGTTTTTTAAAATGCGGTATATTTAAACCATTAAAAATAGTTCTGTAAAAACAATTATAATAAATTAGGTATAAGTAAAGCAACGTTTTGAATGTAAATACGCCTTAATTTTTAACAATTTGTGGATATGGGAGAGTAATTTAATTAATCTATCAGTAAGAAATTACAATAAGTGAAAATATTTTAAGAACTAGCATAATTAACTATTTTAAGAACAAAATAAAAGTGTGAGATCGGTGCGGCCTTTGGGAAGGCGATTCCAGGCCACCCGGTAACGCTGAAAATAATCAAATATCATGAAAATAAGTCACGCACAACAAACAATAATACACTACAAAAGTAAATAGAGAACAAAATCAGATTTAAAAAAATACTATTTATAATATGGAAACAACACGATTACGAAATACATAAACAGAATGAGAATGAGAAGAATTAATTTACGTATGCAAAACAAACTAGATCCTCTACAAAAAAATAAATACCATTTAAAAGAAAAATGAACAAAATTAAAATAAAATTCAATACTTAAAGTTAAAGAACTTATAATATGAGGGAAAACTAGAAACATTAAATAGAGAAATTCAAAAAAAGGAACATAATATATGGTATACAAAAAGAGAGAGGAAAAGAATCTAGAAATACAAGAGAAGATAAAGGTGTTGCTTAGAGACATGAAAACAGATTGTAATAGAAGATGAGGTGGTAGAAAGTAGAAGACTGGGCAAACACCAAAGCGCAAAAACTAGACTTTTAATAGTGGAACTTAAAAAATGGGCAAAGTAAATAGAGATTTGAAAAGAACAAAAAACTTAAAAAGAAGAAACGTTTACCTAGAGGAAGACTACTCAACGAAGACATAAGATATCAGAAAAAAATTGATAAAACACAGGAATAAAATAAGAGCAGAAGGACAGTTTACAATATTGAAATATAATAAGCTAATGATAAATAGGAATGATTATTGCCTGAGGAATCTAAGTGAAATTGAAAAAAACATCGATGACTGAAGGAACACCTAGAAAAAAAAAGAAGAACAACTAACGAGAGATCACCGGATAAAGATTTTCAAAAAAAGTTAATTAAAACAATTAAAATAAATCGAAATATTGGCACAATTTCAAAAAACTTCAAAATAAATGAACAAGTAAACGAAAAAAAAAAACGGACAGAGGCAGCAAAACAAAACATAAAAAAGTATACAAGCATAAACAATACAAAAATTAACAACGAAAAAGAAACAATAGGTATAGAAATCTGGAATATAGCATTATTAACAGAAATAGAACTAACAGAAGAAATGAAAAGAAATACAAATACTAGAAATAAGCAAAACTAAGAAAAAAAGCAAAGAAAGCACATATTTAACTAATCAATATATTCTGCATTTCTCAGTAGTTGACGCAAAACAAAAAGCAAAAGAGATCGTAAGAATAATGACTACCGGGAAAATAAATAAAAGAATAACAGACGTTGAGGCAATAAACACAAAAATCATAGCAATATTCTTAAAACTAAAAACAACAACAATCAATATTATCCAATCTATGCACCAGTAGAGGGAACCGTAGGAGAAGAAATGACAACTGGTATGCAGACATAGAACAAATACAAGATGAAGTAAAAGAAGAAACCAAAATACGATAATAATAGGTGACTGAAATACTATAGCGGAGAAATACCAAAATAAAGGAATGGGTTGCAAAGGCGGATATAGAGAAAAAATAAAAATTAGAAACGGAATAATCCATTTTTGCAAAAAAAAACGACTTCTTACTAAATAACACGTTGTAGAAGAACGCGACGCCAATAGTATAATAGACTACATAACTTATACACAGGACTTAATAGAGTAAATACAAAAAGTAGAAACAAGAAAAGAAACAGAAATTGTAACACAATACAGTTTAGTAACAACAGAATATAAAGCCAAATTAAACAAAAATCAAGAAACAAGAAAATATATTTGTTTTTCAAAACTAAGAAAAGGAAGTTTACAAAAGAAAAAAAAACAGCGAAAGAAGCAATTAAGATGACACAAAAGAAATCCTGGAAAAAATTCGGAGGAAAGATAACGCAATTACACAAAACAAATACCGGAAATTTTTTGAATGAAAATAAAAAGAATAAGACGGCATGAAAGAAAAAAGAAACAAAAGCAAGTACAAATACAAAACAAAATAAAAGTTATCTTGTGATAAGTTTTATAAAGTTTTACCAGTCATACAACTTCTTTGCGTGTTTATTGTAGTTTTTTAGTAGATAACGGTATTGGAGCATGAATAAAATAATGCAGTGGCAATCATAACCCAAATGCTTTTTTTCTTTTATTTCAATTTAGTTTCTTACTACGTCATCAATATAAAAACATTTTTAGTATTTACGTTTAAACGGGAAAGTTTTTCGCATGTATCACCCGTGTCAAGATGAAAAGAAAAGTTATATTAAGCAACATTAAAAATTTTGCCGTATTTGACACTTATCCTCTGAAATATTATTGTTTTTTGCACAATCTACACATGTTAGCAATTTGTAATGTTTCATTTTATTTTAATAAAATTCAATCTGGTGTGTAGGCAACTTTCCATTCACATTCGTGTTTACGAAAACTTTTCGTTTTCGATGTAAAATTTTCTATTTAATTTCTTGTCGCTAGATGAATTTTGCTGTCAAATTTTTATTTCCTGTCTTAACATTGTTCATATTGCATTTTGTGTCAGTTTATGGTAACGGTGCGGTAAGTGCATGTTTTTTTCTGTTAACATCCTTCTTATTTAAATCCTTTTAGGATTAAATATTGTGTACACAAAATTTATAAACACGTAAGAGCTTATCTCGTCGTCTATTTCTGCTAAATGTTGACCTATTGAAAGGTTAGTGAGATTTCTTGCTTTAGACGTGGTTTAGAGCTATACACGTTTTTATTTTAACTCCCCTTGTTTTTTTTGTTTTCTAAGCTTTTCTCTAATGATTTCTATATAGGAGGATTTGTTATGGGCTACCACTGTACCTACATCAATTAGGCGCGGTAAAAAAAACAATATCTGTTAATTATCACTTGTTATCTTAATAAGACAATTTTTTCTTTGTGGTGCAGGAATTAAACATTTATATTATATTGAAACATTGAATATAACCGCAGTAGCTGTCATCTACTCGGTTTGTACAGTAGATATTTTATCCAACTTTTCAATTTAGGTTTCGTTTCACTTCTTAATTTTTTAGAAATTAAATTTGTTTTGAACAGTTGTAATTATTAAATATTTACTTTTTTTTAACATGTAAGAGTTTATTTTGTTTTGGTAATTGATTTTGCACATATATACTGAACGCTTTGTGATATTTCTTTTTGATGTCTTTAGGTTGTGTGCGTCAATAGTTTAAAATAAATTTTGAGATATACTTGTCACCCCAAGCTTTTTTTGCGAGTTCGAGAGCTTTTTTTTCTTAAATCTTTTTCTATCCGCAAAGAAAAGTTGGGAAAGGACTTACCACTACACTCCGGTCAGTACTATCTCGACCTACCACATCTCCGGTATCAAGCTGGCCGAAGCAGGTGAGTCTCAAATCTATATGTTTTAACCTTGGCGCCTCAACGTGAGTATTTGTTTTTTTGTTTGACATTTGTTATTATTACTGGTAACAAGAAATTTTACTGGTTTCTTTCTCTTAGTCCGTTAAATAGTTGATTTGCTTTCAGAAACGTTTATTGCTTTCTTACTGGTATAGAAACTACTCATTATTTGCTTACTGTGTTTTGTGTTTCTCTTTAGTGAGTTAGATTGCTTCTTGTTTGTAGTTTTAAATATTTGTTCATTAGTTCGCGTTTTCTCTGTTTCCTTAATAATTTTTTTTGTGGGTTTGTGTTTCACTGATAAATTTTCACTTAAAATATTTGTCATGTTTATTCAGTAGAAAGTGATCATTAATTGTTTAAAAAAGAAAAGTTACAATACGAATTGGCTTCGAGAGGTGAAGATATAATATTTCGGAGAAAGATCTTGGTTTCTCGGTGCAAGTGTTTTACTTTTGGAAGCAAATAAATTCTTTTTTCTTGTTAAATACCTATATTATTTCGAGGATAATAAAACAGCAGTAAAGAGTGGTCTTAATAAAATTTAGAATCTTACGATGCTTTTTAAGGTGACTTCTTTGTGAGTTCACGTTCAACCGCGATGTACTTTGATCCCTATGGTTACTAATGAAGAAGGAATAATACGTAATAAATTATTACTTTAGTGACAAGATATATTTTATAAGGTTAACTCTTGTTGAAAAATTATAATTACTACTTTTGCTAATTTTTCTCGTGTTCCTACTATCCGTTCTAATACAAACACTGCTCAAGCAGACAATGATTTGTCGGACGAATTTTCATCTAATTCTGACACAAACTCTATTCTTATGTGTGCTAAATTCTTATTCAGCTTAGATATTCAATTGACACTCTAGAAAATTCTACTTGCTACTGATTCAAAACCGATTACTGTTTTTACTTGTAACATTTTAAAGTTTTTATTGTTCTGGTGATTAATTTGTGCACATACATACAAAACGCTCTGTGATATTTTTTTTCGGTATCTTTAGACTGTGTGAGTTAACAGTTTAAAATAAATCTTGGGATATACTTGTCACTTCATGTTTTTTGTGTTGCGAATTAAAAAGAAATTGTAAAGAAATGTGGTGCGACCCACGACACTCTCCGGTACCGAGCTATCCAAAGCAGGTCTGAAATTTACTTTCATTAACCTTTCACAATTAATGTACTACAAATACATACATCAAAACTAAGATATCTTTCTAAAGTACGTTCTCACTAGCAATGGTTTGTATATGATGTGTTTTGTTCTATACAGGATGTATTTGATTGACGGGTTGTTGTTTTAGCAGTTGAAATTAGAGCATAAATACAGACAAAAATCTCAAAGTAAAAGTTCTATTAAAATAATTAAAGCAAACATCATTTTTAGCAAAATAAATTGTAAATTACGGACATGTTGCATTAAGTTGTTGATACGAATAAAATAAACTGTTCTAAGAATTACATTTTTTTCTCAGCAATTTTTTGACACCAAAAATGGAAGTAAATACAAAATAATGTTATCGGATTAAGCGTAGCTAAATTACTGCAGACTAGATAATACCTAAAAGATCACGTATTTACAGATGTTTAAATGTAGGTAAATGTTACGTAATTCAGTTTGAAACTATTTTTTTGAAACACTTGACCGAACATTATTAAAAAACTGCCACTGAAAGCTGCTTTGTTGAATTTCATTAGGGTTTTCTTCATTCTAAAAACGCGTATTGCAAAAATTCAGCACACCGTTTCAGTAGAACAACATTCACTCGAAAATAACATTTTGGCTGAAAGTCAGGATTTAAAGTTTCTGGTTGCTGCAATCACTTCTAAAACTCACGTCGCGGTTCAAAATTAAAATCGTGTAATTGCTGGACTCGTTGAACATGGTAAGAGTACAATGTACATTTACTATGAGACACGTTAACTTTGCGACCTACTTTTCTAATGCTACTTCGTGACCGATTCTCTACAATTTGCAATACTTGCACATACATTGAAGAAAAACAAATATTAAAGTTCTAATTTTATTAAAAATTTTTATTTTTCCCCCTTGTTAATACATGGGGTGGTTTATCTTGCCCACTGCTTTTGTAGGTAGGAAGAATATCTCTAGTCTTTGCACATTGCACACAAGCCGTTTAGCATTAACTGAAGAAATACGTGAAAAAAATCGAAGCAGAAACAAATCAGAATGTGAAGCTAACTTCTAAGAAAGCTGAACTTTGTGTTTATTTATCTAAAGTCTTGTTTTGATTACGACCAAAGATAAACGTGATCGTGTACACAAAGTATATTTTGTTAAGCTATGTCAGTAGTGATGATGCTAAGAAATAAACATTAGCATTTGTTTTAATTATTTTATTAACAAGTTATTTTGGAGATAATGGAAAATTAAAAAAAAAAACGAGAATCATCACAATGCATCAATTGTAAGAGTACAAAATTCCTGTGGTCATTTTTCCTTTTTAATTATTTACTTCATAAATAATTGCTTGAAATTTATTCAGGAATTTTCTGTCTGATCGTATTACAAGCTAAAAGGTTATATTTAGTAAAATGGAACACAGAAAATTCCTAATATTTTTACAGGTAATCAATCACCTTGTATGTCAGAGGCCGCGGAATTCTATTTGATATTACTAATACCGTAAACTATATAATCCCGACGGTATCTAGAAAGTCATAGTGAACTGCAAAATAAAAAAACCGGGGTAGTCACTACACGACTTTTCTGTAAAATGATGAAAAAATTTCTACGAATTTTTTTAAGGTAATGTTGTCATAAAACACTTTAAAGTGATATGTACACGTTTGTATTGACTTCCTAGCATGCTATAATTTTTTTGAAATTTTTTTCCGCGATTTCATTAAATACATAACCGAAATATGGCAAATTCAGCTTATGTTGTCTTATTGACTGGCTCGATATTGCTTTCTCTTGAAGATATGGAGTTAAATAAAAATCGTTGCAGGCAGGATTCAAACCTAGATTAAATATGAGATTAACTTTAAATTATAAATCAAATATCTAATAAACTGTTAATGCTAGAATTTTTTTTATTTGAATAATTTGTTAGAAAGAATTATCTCCATAAGAAACTGTAAAAATAATTCAAATAATTTACATACCTGCAAAGTTATATATACACACACACAGACATTCAAAATTTTTTTGTCAAAAATACATTTTTCTGATTCAGGAACGTAAAATTATGCAAAAAAAAAATGTTTGAACAGCAATTTATTTTATATTGAAGATGTATGATTAATGCAAAATTACGTATACTTAATACTAGCAGTGATTATTGTTTAAAAAATACTATTTGTGTGACTTAGAAATAAAGGTACTTGAATGACATACGTTGTTTTTAAAAATAAGTTTACAGTTTTTTTTCGTTTAAAAAATAAGTGTTCACTTATTATTGATATAATTTTAAAAATATCTAGTAAACCTTACTATTACAGATTCTATGTTTTTTAATTTAATCGTTTTTTTTATTATTTTGTTTTATAGATCTCAGCATTAAAAAAAAATAATAAAATAAATATTATTTATTCTTTAAGACATTTTTAATAAAAACTAGGTTTAATTTTTACAAAAGTTTATTGCACAATAGTATTACTTTATTAAAAATTATTTATCGGTTTATAAATAATTTTACGGAAGATAATATTACAAAGGAAGCATTAAATTACAAGTTATTAAATTTTGCTGCGTTGTACTACACCAACTGATATTTATCAGAACTTGAACAAGAACAAAAGTAAGAAAAAATAAGAAGTTGAAATACTTTTGTAAGTTTGTTGAAACATTTCTAAGCAGAAATGAATTCTTGTTAACTTATCCAAGTGATTGAAGACAGCTTTTACGGACTAGAATGTAGGAACCGTGATCAAACCCTTTTATTTGCACTTTGAAATATGACCACATCAAGGAAAGGGTCCTAAAATAAGATCAAATCATTTTATTATACAAACACTGTCGCATAGATATTTGAACACTCACTCAGTGTATTAATCAAGCAACTGCTTTGTTCAACATTTGTGTTATTGATTCGTGTATTTTTTAATATTTCAATAATATTTTTTAATCACAATAAAAAAATTAGTTTATTACAGTTTCTAAACAAATTTATAGTTTAATTATAATTAAACTAGTAAATATTTAATTAAGACAAACACTCTGAACTAAAAGCTTAAGTGCGGATAAGAAACTAAATTTCAGGAAACTTTTAGTTACGTTAATTTATACGGGCTTTCCAATTTTCACCTTTAGGATTGTCAGAGCAATTACTTAAAATTCGACGTACGTACGTACCCCGCATAATCATTACACTGTAAATTCACATGCATCGTTTCCTTCGTCACTCTCTGTCCGCTTTTAAATCACTGTGATTTATGCAATTTGCGTTTACCCTAGTGTATTACAACATTACGTAATTATTAAATAATATTAAATACTTTATTTTAATATTTTATTATCACAGTATAATAGTATAATTATAAATTTAATTCAAAATTGATTTTATTTACTTGAAATGGCATTGCTAATATTAATTCATATTTTGTTGATTATTAGATATGAACATAACTATATTGTAACTGTAAATATAAATTATGCAGAGAATGTACGAGCTATGGTATTTATTATCCTGAAAATTTAGTATAGATTAAAATTTATTGCGTATATCTTTGTGCTACAGTAATTTAGACGGACGAGTACATAGTATACTATATAAAAACGTCAAGTCAGAATCTGTGCCGAGTAGCTATAATAACGGAAGCAAAACATTATGTAAGCCTTTGTCGTCGTTGTAAATTAATTATTAAAAAAGTATAAAGTTGTCCATTGAGCACTCTGTTCTAACTGCGATGAATTTTTGTATTAAATATTAGTATTAATCTTTTTCTAAAAGTTAGAACAAATACATTTTTTAAATATAAAATTGTTTTGTTTAATTACTAACTAATAATTATTTTGTGTTTAAAAATTCAAAAACTTTTTAGTTACGATGCTTATTTTTTCATATTTTTAACGTACAATGTTTTTATTTAAACTGTATTACATTAGAAATTATTTTTTTTGTTTACCGACTAACTAAATAAAATGTAATCAATCATTTTTGTAATAAATTAACGTATTAAATGTACGATATCACACTTAAAACTACTTATTCTGAAGTATTTCAAGCAAATTTCATAGCTCATAAAACACATAAGTATTGCAAATTTGTCTCTTAACTATCGTGGACAAAATATAGTAGCTTTATAAACTTAGATTTTCGCAAACTCAATTGCTAGAAAATGACTGCAATTAAAACTATAATTTTGAAAGCGTTTTACATGTTGTTTTTTAAGACAAATAGTTTACACCGGGTTGTGCATTGCACGATGCAATAGAAACCTTTGAATAGTAAATTTATTGCGTTTTATTACTTTTTTAAATACATATTTTGGAGTAATTGGTTCAAATTAGTTTAAATTTTAATTGTGATAAAATTGATAAAACAAACAATTTATTTTTATTGCATTGTCGTTAAATAAAATGTTAATTGTTTAATTTTATTAAATTACACAAAGTTAGTACAACTATCGTAATAATTACGTTTTAACAATTATGTAATTTAAATAAAAATTGTTTAATTAATAATTCTAAAACATCAATAATTTTTTTAAACTGTAATATTTGATATTGATTTAGCACTAAACGTAAAGTTATAATTAATTATATAAAAGTTCTGAATTTTTATACTTTAATTAAAAACATACATTTAAATTTTTTACCACATTATTACTTAATTTACCAGTTTAATAAAATAAGTTTTTACTAAAATCGTTTCTAAATATTTTTTTTGTAAAAATTAGGTTTGAATCTAAATACCTTTGTATATGTTATATATAATAATATTCAAAGAAACAAAAATATTTAAAAAAATGCTTCTTAACACAGTAATTAGTTTTCGTTCTGTAGATACCAACTTTCTTATTTTTAATATGTGCTTTTTTCATTTTTTTACTGATTTTTTAGTACAAACTGACGTTGTATTATAGGTATTGGTTTGTACTAGTTTTGAAGACAATATTAACTCTTAACTAGTTGCGTCACCATTCATAACATAACTAATCGCGTAGTGTATTTTGTACACTTTGTGTAATTCACATTATTTTGGCGGTATTAAACAAAGATATAGGAGTAATTTTTTTGATTTAGCAGTTAATACATACCATTACACAATGCTCCTTACAAGCAAGAACTTTACAGATGTAGCATTGTATTGTAGTCACTCTATTTTTTTCTAGTCGCATGATTGACATTTACCTCTTATTTTGTTTTATAATTGTATAGTTTCATTAGCTTCTTTGTTTGGTAAATTTGCTTTTCAAAAAGAGTTTTATGTCTACAGGTAAAGTTTTTATTTTTGTTCTTTGTTGTAGATAGTTTTCACCAAAAATGATAATTCCTCCAAAAAACATTTTGTTGGCTTTATGTCTTGAGAACAAAAATTATATCCACTATTAGCATTTACACTTACTACGTTTAACATTTAAAAGAAGATAAGTGTTACAATATTTATTATGATCTAATGGGGAAGGTGGAAAAAAGAAAGAAAGAAGAATAATATTACTTAAACGTAATTACCGAGATGTTGTTGCTTACCTTTCGGCTAGCCTCACCGTAGATGGTCGTCGGGTAAAAGAAAATCGTAAGACACCAATTTTTCTTTCGGTAAGCTGAATGCCCAAGTGCGCCACCTCTTCTCGAATGTTTGTATCGCAGAATTATAGTCTAGGTAGGAGAAAAGGAGAGCCTAGACCCGAGGTCCCCCAAAAGAAACATATTTTGTATCAACAATAACCATTTATTGAAATTATTGACTCACAGCCCCCTTCCGGAACGGAAGAAAAAAAACCCATCGACGGTTACGCCACTGGTATAATCCCTATTAATTATTTACATAACCCCCAACAAGAAACTAGTAACCACATATATATAAATTACACATAAATAAAGCAAGTCCCAAAAATAGATTCTGGGAGCAACAGAAGTTAACAAGTTGTTATAAACAAGGATCACCGCGGCTACTGTAGATCGTAGCAATACGTAATCGCGTTAACGTAAGTAATACCGCCCGTGGACCTTGATCAAGTTCAGCACGACCGGTAATCAATGTAACAAATAATTAGTTTCCGAGAGACGGCATAGCTCCCAAATTTCTACCCTTGCTGATATTATAAAATACTTTATATGACACAAATTATTAATTGGAAGTTACTATAAATAATTGTAATGAATCAACCATTACAAGATAAGGCGTTGGATAACCGTGTGAATAAATACTATTAATGTTTTACAGAAAAATTGACGTTAGATATTACTAAACTTAAATCGACAAGTTATAAATACGCATTAGAATTACTCTGATAAGATAAAGTTATAAAAGTACATCACAATTAAGACCGGTAATTAACGTAATCGGTTAAAGACAAAATTAACTAGACATTACGTCTCACTCTTGTGTCCGTTTACAAAGAATATTCATCATTCTTACTCCGAGAAATTTACAATACTTTTCGTCGACAAGAAAAGCGATTTACGAGTTCACTACGCACGTACCGCGTATGGCGATAACAGAAGTCTATAGTGTCTGGCCAAAATGAGGTCGACAGCGAGCGAGTCTCCCGCGACTCGAAGATAAAGATTTTATAAATACCTCGCTTGCACAGCGCCAACCATCCTCAGGGATCCTTTATACTTGTTGTTTCCCCTTTTTTTGTCTACGATTTGCATTGGTTTAGTGCGTCAACCATTTTTACCGGATTCATACTACAATTCCCCCAGCTATGGTAGAACCCCAACCGGCAGATTACAGATGTAAGAACAACGAAGACGTAACTAAGGACGACGGACTAAGAAGTAAAAACCAAGAAGCTAAAATTGTGAGAATTAGTTGATACGCCTCCATTTCTAAACCACGTGTGAAATACTAACCCACTTTATGCGTTTGGTCGCCAAATACATCGCTCTGATCTTATCCGCACCAAACGTTTAGTCGGATTTACTCTCAAATGCTAAAATAAAGCGTCGTTGTAGTAGATGTTAAAAGATGAAAAAGAAATTCCATGTATCTCACCTCTCCGACGTTTTCACGTTCCTATTCAACCAATGACAGCATAAAAATGAGGTTTGTAGATGGCAAACAACCTTCGAGCGCCCTCACAAGCGTGACTTAGAAACACGACTCGAGGTCGAATATATTACGGTAAGTTGCCTACTCTCAGGCGGATTTTTGCTCGAAGTTGTAATTTACACGTTACATAAGTAATGGTCACGTTCTTTTTTTTGTACGGTCTAACAGCCGCACATTTGGTCTACAGCATCGATGCCATTTTTAGTAGAATTATAAAGTAATAATACCTCATGCTTTTGAGAATCAGCATCTACTTGATTGCCATCATACATTGATGACAATAAAAGAACTGCTTTATTCTATGTCTTGTTGTAAGATACGAGAGTCATCTCTTTTTAAAATGCAAAAATAGTTGAATAGTTCACATCATATTTTGGCATTATTTTTTTTAAATTTTACCAACCGACGTAAACCTATCTTTTAGAAGATTTTTGGCTAGAGGGTAACTGGTGTACAAATTAAGTTTCTATTTTTGCTTTTATAAGACTATGACTGCTTTTGGACAACTTTAGCTAAAGCATTAGAATTTTGAACGGGGCTACCTGGTTGTTTTTCGCAATATACTTCCATATTACCAACATAAAACTTTTTCGAATTGCAAAGACTATAAACTTTTAGCTCATATTTTGCTGTTTTATTTGGAAGATATTATTGAAGCTACAACGTCCCCTAAATAGTATTAACGTTTTGTCTATGATCATAAACTCACCAATAGAATAGTTTGTTTTACAATTAGCAACAAGTTCTATCGAAAAAGTTTTAATAGAAGTTCTTTTAATGGGTAGTTCATTTATATTATTAAATTTTATGTTACCAGTAGAAATAATAATTTTCTAGCGTTCATACAAATTTTTGAGTAGGTTCCATCTTTACACGATAATTTATTAAAATTAGTGTGGCTTTGTTTCTTTAGACTTGCCATGTAAAGAAAACCAAACAATGCCAACATTTATTCTCAAGTGGTTTTTTACAATCCTTACCTCTGGAATGTACGTCTTGTTTTGTACCTGATGTTAACAATACTGCACGTGTATCGTGTTTTGTTTCGACCATTTTAGAAGTAAACGTTTGTTTGTAGTGTTTAGTTGAAAATGAAATAAATTAAAAAAATCGTCGATTAAATTCCCCAGTTCCAGAAATGAATGAAGATATAAGAAGAAATATAAATAAAGCTGATAACTAAAATCAATATTTTACGGTAATGTTTTTTAGAATTGTTGAAAGTTGGAAATGGTTAAGTTACTTGTTTCTGTAGCTGTAAATTTAGTATGATTTGTTTTCGAACTACTTAGTTGACTTTGTTCACAAATTTTATAGATACCTAAATTACTTTCTTTATCAAATACTGATAAATGTTTAGCTTTACGTTTATGTTGGCGAAAGATCTGTAATAATCTATTAGATAACCTATAAAAGTAGGTATTTTAAAAGAAATTATTTCTTATCTTATAAAATTTTAAGCTTTCGCGGTTGTTTTGTTTATGATTATAAGCCACTTTGGGCTTAGACCGCGTCGTAGTTCAACACTCAGACGTAGACTTAGTCTTAGTCTATCCTTGAGAACCAAAACAAGAAGTAGAACTTGGCCTTTGGCGTATTGTCGTTTGTGAACCCAAAACAAACTATTTCTTATCTTGATATTAACAATATCAGCTGTCTTTTAAAAAATTCTTTTAATTTAATAAATTGTGTACACAAAAAATACTAACAAAAGTTAACAAAACGCTAAAATACCAAGATTATTAGTACGCAATAACTTTGTAGAGCGAATCAAACTTTTAATCCAATTTGCCCGCGTACTTTGAATTAATCATTTACAAAAACATTTGTTGGAGGGATCTATTTCTATCTGTTCAGCGCGTCTGTGTATATGTGTAAAACCTTAAGATGTATTAATTAATAGTTACATGTAGACTACAACATGAAAATTTTTTTTGTGCTGCAAACGTCAGTATTTGTTCGTTAGTGTAGTTACGTAATGGTCGAAAAATTTCTAGAGCGGCAAAATAAAAAATAGAAATTCAGATAAAACTAAGTCAATTATTACATTAGAACAAGTATACAACAGTTGGAAAAATCAATTAAAAAAATTTTGAAATTCAGTTTAAATTGAAAAAAAACCATGTTCATGTTAAAGTTTAATTTCCAAAAGTTTTGATGTTTTATAATTTAAATTTTTTTTAATAACAAAGTTTTTCAATTTAGAACAACAAAAAAAGTTAAAGTAATTGTTATTTATTGAAACAAATAATACAAAAACCTAAACTTTTTAATATAAAAATGCCATTTTCATTAAGAAGAAAACAATAAAAACCGAGTAGCCGCATGTGTCTATACGTTTATTTTCCAAATGCCCGCTATAAATCGCAAAATAAAATAATATTTTCGTTTTATATGAACATTATAACATATTTTACATTTTATTATCAAAAAGCTTTCTTTTAAAAATGGTGTTTATTCAGTTTTCAAATCGGACAAAAAAAGCAAAAAAGATTTTATAGTTATATATCGTTTTTATAACTTTAATCCTTTTTATAATCTTTATAACCGTAAAAACTTTAGTGTGCTTAGATATCAAGTTTTCCATTGACTGATTTTATATTCAGAAGCATTGGCAGCTGTTGTAAAATAAATACGTTGAAAGAATATTTACGTTTGATTAAAAACTGTGCAAGTAACTAGTTTTTTATGAACTTGTAGATGTAAATATGTTAGTTTGTTTTATTGTCAAATGTACCGAAACAATGATATATATTAACGTGTATTAATTATTTATTAAATGCTGGTTGTATTTGACATATAGTCATATAGTAAAACACAATGATTATTAAGAATTCTTGTCTACACACTAATCTAAATTTTAAGAAAAACAAACAAATAAATAAAGCTACACCAAAACATTAACTTCAATTTACTTTTTGTTTACATTTTTGTTGTTGGTAACATTTTTTATCGTATTGTTTTTTAATTTTTTTGATTTAGTAATTTACCCTAACAAATCTGCTAATTCATGTTTTATATTTAGTAGTAATTATTCAGACTGCATGCATGTCATTAATATTGTAATAACCATAAATTTATTATATTGACCGTGATCTTCCAATAAAACTCTGAAAATATATATCTGCAACGTATTAAATATTTTTGTGTAGTAGCTGCGATATTCCTGACATTATTGCACGTATTTATAAATTTAGATAAAACTTGTCACTTATTTATTCAAATACATATCTATTAAAATCAATATAGAAGTAATTATATTTGTGGGTTGTACATGTATTGCTATGTGTTCTCTATATACCTTTAATGAAATCCAACTTCTTTGTGTTACAATTTAAATTTGTTTATATGTACAGCGCATTCCCAAATTTTGAACGTTACTTTATTAATTGCTTTTGCTACATTCATTCCTACGATAACTTTTTTTCCTGCATTTTTATTATAAAATAGCTTAAAAATTTTTCAATATTTTTGAATGAAATTAAATTTGCAGTGGCACAAGAAAAAATTTCATACAATTTATTTTGTAAAACTATGTGATCAGTGGTATAGATTTTTTCTGGCTGGTTTCTAGATAATAAATTTTAATTTTTACAACATTTTAGTACAAAATAAGATAGAAACTAACCGTGCTGCAATTTTTAGCAAATTCGTTTTAAACGCATCACTGTACATTTGCCATTTTTGTAATTCTGCTTTTTCTTGTTTGAATTTGGATATTTGCTCATAAACTAGCCGAATAACAAGACTGCTGTTCTCACGATTATTGAATTTAATTTTTTGTTGTGTATAAAAACTCTCTGTTACGTCAAAACGCCCTTCCGCAAAGTTGCCCACAAGCTTCCGCTTTATCAAGTGCTATTTGCTGCTACCGAACCTCAGTCCGTAAGTGAATTAACAAATCACTCGCGCCAGATTGGTGTAAGATTTGTTGAACGTAAACCAAAAATACCGTTATTTTTACATACACGTTTTCAACTCTTAAAATAGTTGAGGTTGGCGCATTAAAAGATCACTCAAGCCAGGTTGGCTCAGGATCTTTTAGCACTGCAGTTTCTTTTTGCTGTAGTTTCAAACTGACGTCTAAAATCAATAATTCAGTCATAGGTCATTTCTAAAATACTCACCTGAACTTATCGTACCGGGAGCTTTTGTTTAATAGATACCAGTGTCAACTCACCGTAAATTAGAAATTAAACCCAGTTAACCCGATAACAGTGCACGTGCATTAAATGAAACCCTTAATTATACCAAAGTCATTAACGTTTATTAACATACCTGAAGAATTTTTCAACACTTTTAAACCTGTAACTTCCGTATTTATTTAGTGTATACGTTAATTAACTTAACCGTCCGTAACGTCGTTCACACCTGATTTTTCTTTTAAGAAAATTACCGGTTTTTTAAAAGTTAGATACGAATTGTGGGCCGCGTTTACCTACCCACAAATCCGCTGGACGGGTAAGCCGCATTCAACAGAATCTCAAAATTCATAATTTTACTCTTAAGTTATTTGTTATATAAGGAAAATCAAACTACTTTAACTGTACATATTTATTGTAATAAATACATTTTTAGTTTATAGAATAAATTTATGTTGATCGTGTTCGAATTAATAACGCTTAAAATCCAATGCCGAAACATTGAGCCACAGGGGTTGCTACAACAGCGAAAACTAAAAAAATTTACGTATGTTTTTGTAAAAAGATTGCACTTGACAATCAACTTCTTTTGTTGAAAAAGTAGAGTTTATGAATTTGATGGGAAAATTAAAACCATAATAACTATACCTAATAATAAATATTCTCTAAAAAAATATATTTCGCTTATATAACACTAGAACTTAAAATAAAAAAGGAAGTTTTGAGTGCTGCCGGATTTTTTGTTATTTCACTCATAGACAAATAATAATAATTTTCACCGTTTAAGGCATAAATCATTTTGTTTTCTTGGCAGTTTTGTTATTTATTCATACCTTTCAGTTGGCGATTAAAAATGTATGTGTAACAAAACTGATAAGTAAATTGAGTTTTTACACGTTTTAATCACTGTTAAATTGCTTCGTAGTATTTAAACAGAATTAAATTTACCTAGCACTCAACTTTTTTAAGACGTTTGCATTAGATGCAACAGGCAGTTTCTTTACAAATCCTAGAAAACAAACTTAATTTTGATAACTTACCTACTAATGTATAAATGAACACTATTAGAAATATGCATTTCCTTAATGAAACCATTTGAAGAAGTGACCAAAACCAAATCATCAGTTCTGCTCGATTTGTGAAGTAATTTGAAAATTTTATTAAAATACCTAGAAACATTCAGTGTCAAAGATGAAGTAATAATGACCATAAAACATTAAAAACTTGTAGAAAAAATTAATTTAGAAAAAAAACACGATTTTTTTATTCTTGCAACATTTTTAGACTTCAGGTAGAAATTGCAATTCTTTAACACGAACATAGTGATGGAACAAAACAGCAAAAAAATTCCCGAGGTGGCGTCTATCGCAATAGTATACTTGTACTGCCCAACTAGCATAGTAGCCAAATAGTCGACAAGTCGGTTACTACTCACTGCACGCAGTTTTAAAACGTATTAGTTTCAATGCAGTCTCAAATTTTGGAATGGTTTTTGTTATAGATTATAACTTAATAACTGTGGCAGATATATACTTATTTCTTTGCTTATAAAATGCTAAAAATTAATTGAAACAAGCAACAAAAATGTAGACATGTAAAATATGCTTCTGAAAAGATAATTTTTATAGATTTGAATTACAAAACATACAAAAAATTGTAAATATAATTTTAAAAAAACATAATTACTTGAAATGTGTATAGAATAAAGAAGATAGTCAGTTTAAAAAAAGATTACATTTTCTGATTTAAATTGTTTTTACCAAAAATATAACATAATTTCAAAAATAAATTTGCAATAAATTTTATTAAAAAAGTTGGTATTAGTAATTAACCAGAAAACGATATCGATAATTTTATATTTTGCATAAGTTATTAATGATGTGTATGCTTGCTTTTATTATTTACAATCATTTTAATGTATTTTTGTTTAATGTTTTATTAGGTACCATTTTTTATATTATATTATGTATTAAAACATGTTATCTAAATATTTTATAAGTGTTGCAAATATGTTAAGACTTTTAGAAATTTTATATGCTTAGAGTTTATTTTTATTTATATTAATATTTTCAAGTCAATGAACAAGGTGTATAAATTTCTTTTAAGTTAAAAACATTAACTTTTGTATCATTTATGTAGCATCTTTAAAATATATGCTTTCTTTAAATATAATTATTCTACTTGTTTTAACAAACTTTTTGCTTTAACCATAACGCTTTTATCCAATGTAAAATTTTGTTAACGTCTGTGTATTTGATACAAATTTTTATATCTGCTGTACATCTACCATCGGTAATTCCGGTAATACACGCTCTTCTCAAGGTTTTATCAAAACATCATTTTATTTGTATAATGCAAAAATCTTAGTACACAATAATTATTATATTGTCATTTTTTAAAATGTTATTTATTATTGTATTACCAAGACAAACGTAACTAATCACTAAACGGGCACGTGATGACTGTCCTCAACCACTAACACACGTGTACGCATAATTACAAGGCAGGCTTTTCTGTATCACAAAACACTTTTTTTATCTAAATTTTAATGTATTCAATTTCTGGCGTTGCATCAACTTTAGTTATATTTTTATTTGTTGTATAACGTTTAATATTTGTTTTCTATTTATTATTTTGTGTTAATTTGTTGTTTTTTTTAATATTACTTAAATTATAGCTTACTATAACATTATGTTAACTACAATCGATGTGATAACAACAAACCTTAAATATATGGTTTTATTGAAAGTATTTAATGTTTTCAATTTTTTACATTTAATTTAAATTTAAAAGTTTGATAATATTCTAATTTTTTATTAAATTCTTTTTAAAAATTAAATAGAAAGTATTTAGTCTGTTAAAAAGAAGTTTCTGCAAACAAAATTGAATATTAAAAGAAAACCTTGTTTGCTGTATATTTTAAATATTTACTGCCATAAAGAAAATACTTAGACCAACGTTTAAAAAACAACAAAAAACTTTGCTTTGAAAATTTTACAAAATGTAAACGTTATGTTTATCTGCCTTAAAAATGTTTGTTATTAAAACATAATATTCGTATTAATGTTTCTAACAGTTTTTATACTGTTTTTTAGTGTGTTTTTATATTTACTTGGTAGATAATTTATTTAAAATCTTTTAATAAAATTAATTAAATTCGATTTTTGTAGTTTAAACGTACAAAAAGAAAATAATTTGAGTAAAGCTACAGATTAAATTGTACATTATAGTTACACATTTGTCTTTTTAACAATTATTGGTTTATTCAAATTTAAATAATACTGTACCAACCATTGTAGCGCAACAGTTACACTTTTGTTTATTTTTAATTATTTTAATTAAGTTTTGTTTTATTAGGTTGTTTGTGCTTAAAGTAACATTTATATTAATAATAAATAAGTGAGTATGACAAAAAAAAACATTAGTAACTTTGAGGAAAAACAAGTAATACCGTCTTACAAATTTAATCATTTTATAAAATATTTATTCTTTAAAATGAGACAATTTATTATTTATAATAAAAAAGTAAACAGGTATACGTGGTCTAGTCAACATTTACTAGTAAACTGTATCTTAATACCTTTATACTCAACGCATCGTTTCTTCTGCAGTTTTTTACTGACTTCTTTGATAAATAAACATAATATAATTCATGTGGGATATGAATGTTTTATAACGTGTTGCTTATTTAAAAAAAAATTTGGTATATACATATATTTTTACTAATTGTATCAATTTTTATTGCATAAGAAGTTAAAAACATTACCGCAAGTAAAGTATAAGATTGCAATTATTTTTATTTTTTCTAATTGCTGATTCAATTTAATTATTTTACTGATTTACCGATATTAAAATATTTGTTATGTTTACAATACTTATTTATTTTTTTCATAATTGATAATAATCTTGGTTTATTTATTATATGTAGTTAATAGCAACGGTACTTTGTTCTAAGTGTAGGTATGATATTAACTTAAATAACTCGAGGTTACTCTTTTTATTATTATTTGTTAGTCAGTTGGTATTCTACATTCTCGTCCAAGTTTCAATTATCTTTATACTGTTCCTTCCTAATGATAGTTACCGAATAAGTTATACGTTTAAAGAGAAATACGCCGCGAAACAATAAGTTTTGAAAGATTTAGGTGTTAAAAACGTTAGTAGCATCTGACATCTCTCATGTTATATGACGAAAGAAATGAACGACAGTAAAATGCGTATCTACGAAAGCTGTGTCAGACCAATTATGACGTAAGCCGCGGAAACAAAAGCAGAGTCATCAAAAACGAAAAGATTAATAAGAACAATTAAGATAAAATCACATAAAAAACGTTGAGCGACCATACGATTTGTAAAACCTAAAACATTGTTAGATGAGTACGTCAAAGAAGACAAAATTGAAATAAACAGGTAATTGGTACAGACGACAACAGAATAAGAAAAATAACAACAAACTTGAAACATTGAGCAACTAAACTACTAGACTGTTGGCAGTGAATCTCTCAAGAGGAGCCAACACCTTAACAATCAATAAATTACCAGAAACAATAGTGCCGTGGTCTATAACGCGTTTTACATCATTCATGTGTTTGTAAATCTGTTTAGAATATATTTCTATAGTTGGAGCTCAGGCAGTAATGTTGTATAGTGTAGTTGTTTAAGTACATTGTCATCATTTACTGGCTTCTTCAATAGATCTCCATAGAGTACATGTTTGCCTGCTCACAACGCAGAATACGTAGTTATCTAATTACTTTATGTTGAATTGTTTTAAGTACACTATTTTTACTTAATGTTAGTTCAATGATAATGATGATAATAAACATAAGATAACATTGTTTTTAATACTTTGTTTACACGTTCTGCAGGATTAGCTTGTGAATTACATGTCTTCAGTTTCAGTTTTCTAAAATAGAAAGCAACATGATTGTCAAACGTAAATTTTGTAAATTTTAACAATTTTGTAGAATGTGTTAATATAGAACGATGTTCAATACCCGAAAATTTTTATGTTTTGAAACATTGTTACCACGAAAGATAGATTGGTAAGTATTTTATTACTGAATTGCACATCATCTAATATATTGAAGGGTAGTAAACACTAAAAATATTGGTTCAATAATCTTAGCAATTAAGAAAGCTGCTACACTACGTGAACAATTAAATAATAACGTCAAAACGGATTTTATTATTACGAACACATACAAAATTTTTATTCGAGACTGTAGCAAGGAACAAACCAATTCTATATTCAAAATTTGCCAAGACCTATTAACTGTGCCAAACAGCCAGGTTGTTTCTCTTGTTCTACTTTCTGTGTTGCGTTGACATAACATTCCTTAATGCACTTATTAACATCACTTTTTGTTTAAAGTTACTAATGTAGAAAACCGAACTCAACGCTGCAGTATTTTTCCAACGGCGAAGTAAAAACAGAAGTTTGAACCTAATTTAATAGACTAATTGCAATATTTGTAAAAAAATGTTATAGTTTTATTGCGCATCTTTAACAACTATAACCTAGAAGTATATTTAGTTATCGACCAATTGGGTTAAGCAATCTGTTTTGCAAAGCTAGCAAGTAGTAATTGGTAAACACTGTAAAGCGCATTTGTATTCTATACAGACAAAACTTTTATATTGTCCGCACTGATGCGAAATATTTCTTTTAGTAAAAATTTTTTTTTAAATCTGGATGTCGTTCAAAATTGCACCGATAGAAAAAACTGAAACTTTAGTTTAAATAAGAAGTAGTAACAAAAAATCTGAACAAGTGAGCACAAGAGCAGGAATTGGTTGTTTTAAATACATTCAAACATTTTTTTTACTTTAAAAACTAACAATAAGTATGAACCGTCGGTTCCAACTAGCTATTTTGACAATTCTCCTAATTTTTTTAACAGATAAAAGTACTTAAATATTTGATACATCTGCGACTTTACCCAAATAAACATTAAATTCACGAAGATTTATTACAAAGTCATGTTGCTTTAATTTTGATTTTTAAAAATAAACCAGCGTATTACGAGTAAGGAATGGTAGCTATTGCCAACTAGCATAAAAGATTAGACAAGGCTGCAATTCATACGAGTTGGCAATGCGCATTACGAATTATACACTATCTTTTTATACGAGTAGGTATATATTTAATTATTTTTAAAGTCAAATAAAAATTAAATAAATACAAATGACGCAAAAAACAAATACGTTAAGTTTAAAAATTTGTATTAGTAAAACCTAAAAGTACAATTAAAAAATTAGATGTCAAAACATTGTATTTATTTTATATCAGTTTGTCTGCGTTTATATTACAAGCTGTAAGTGTCAATATCATTTACTTTTTGACTTTTAGTTATTCATCTCTATTTACAAAAACAGTAAGTACAATTAACGTGCTTTAAATACATGCAGTTTTAGTTCACCTTAAATCATTTACTAATTTAATACATTAATTTCAAGTAAAACTTAGTATATATGAGAATAGGAATAAAAGAAATGTATGTATGCTAAAGCATGAATTGTTAACAATGCCGTCAAGTTCTTCCGACAAATACAATGTTGGTGTGTGAAGTTTTTCTAAAACGCTGCAACAAAATAAAGTGGTTGTAAATTTAAAAGCAAATAAAATATAAAATGTGTAAGTATTTAAAAATAATATGTAATTATTTTTAAGAATTAAATTTTACAAACTAAATAGGTAATATGAAAATTTCAGTTGAAGAATTTGTGGTTCAAATTTCATAACTAAAAAAAAACTTGCAAGCGACTAATTACCTAGTAGGTAAAAGGGCTCCGATTAGTACAAGTAGAGATGGCGTGCAGTAAAGATGGAAAGAGGGGCGCCAGCAAACCAAGGCGACTGTTTGCGCACAAGGAGACACACAGAACAAAAAAAAAAACGAAATCGCAAACCATAAATTATAACAAAATAAATTGTTTGAGGATCAACTGGTTTACATAACTATCAAATGATTATTTGTGTACGTTTCTTGAGAGAAGGTTTTAAGCTAAATAAATTAATTTGTTAAATGTGATTTCGACGAAGCAAGTACTTCAACAAGATAACAACAGCCTTAGATCTTACTGTTTTAATATTTTGGGTGATCAAGCTTGATTCCGTCGAACTAGCTATATAAATCAGAAATATAATGGTAAAGTATACTTGAATTACTTTCCAACAAACAAAGAAAAAAAGTTGCAACGTCACTGCTTTAAATTATGCAGTAGCTTTTTATATCGTAATGGTGGCGCTGCGTAATAATAAAACAGCTGCTTTTTTTTAAGTCAAAGTCAACTTAACCTAGTTTATTAATGAATATAAAACTTTAATGTTATCAAAATTTAAGAACAAAATTATTTTTATCACTAACCGTAAGTCAAAACAAGTACCAGAATTAAATTAAAGTTTACAGATTACTAAGGAATTTATCGTAGTAAAAAAAAGATTATACATAACTCCTAACACATATATATGAATACAAGTTACTGTATGCGATAATGGACACTTATACATTTTTTCCATCATGTATAATAAACGCTAATGAAGCTGGGGTTTCTTAACTGTATAAAAATGAACGCGTTTTGTCTAAAAAAGGTACGAAACAAGTAACAGAAATGACTTTCGTTAAAAGCTAACAAAACGTGACAATTATGACTGCACAAACTAATGGCTGAATGGATGTTTCTGTATTTTTAATATGGGTAAATATCATCATATCATGCTCAGCAAACTCTATCTAATTCAATTTGTGTAATTTTAGACGGGCATAAATGACTTTTAAGCAACTTTGTGTTGACGCAGAAATCATATACATATGCTCAGTACCCCACAAAACACAACAACATTCAGTTCTTAGACCGCACATTTATAAAACGTTTTAAGACAATGTTGAATAAACTTTGTTCAGTTTGAATGAAAACTTGTTTTCCAAGTTGTTTTTAAGTCTACGTGTTAAGAGATTGCACAAAAAGATTTTCAATGTACAGGAGTATATCCATTTTACAGAAAAATTTTCACCTATCTAGAATTTCTGTTACAATGTTATTAAACAACAAACACCAAGAACGTTTTCAAACATGATTTGCCATATTTCACCGCCTCTATGAAAAAATATAGAATCAAGAAAAGCTATAACTTACAATTACAATAAGAGTATGTCAGGAATGTCAAGAGACATTAGACTATATTGAGTACTTCATCTTTTTATATCTGCAAATTATGTAAATTGGCAAAGACTTTTACTTTTCCCGCTTGAGAAACTTTCCACTACTTTAAATCGATTCCAGTATAAACTACGTATAAAAAAAAATAAAGTAAATTGGTCGAGAAATGTAATTACAGAACGTAATTAATGCTAGCGACAAGGTAGTACACTCTAATACCAAATACAGTGATGAACGACGAAATATTCAGCTAAATCAGTAAAACAATTAACTTGGCAAACTGATAATTGATTTTCTTTAATATTTTTACGCGTTCATGTTTATTTTAGAGTGCGTGTAACGACTGCACGGCCTCCAAGTTTACTAAATAGCCATTGCAGTATTAGTGTTACACAAAGTTGGTTATACAAGCCCTTACAAGGGTTTAGCTAAAACTAAACGTCTTCCAATAAAATACTCTGGGGCGGTTATACTTCTTCTTTGCACACAAATAATAAAGAAAGCGTAACTTACTACTTAAAAAAATCACTGAAACAAGATAAAACGGACAAATAATGAGCTGACTAATGTGAATCGCAAACGGGTTGGGTTGAAATTGCAAAAATATCGGTACGAGTAGTCAATAAATGAGGTCGATAAATAAGATTAACTCGGTTCCAAGAAAAACTCAGGAATAACAGAGTCCCAGAATTCAATTGCAGTTGGAGCGCTGAAGTGTCCGTTTATATACCCATTGCTGCTTCGGTCAATTGCTTACAGTTTATGGGACAAACTTCAAAGCCTGCAGGTATGAGAGTGTTATTTGCAGTCAAACCAATCTGTATTGGGTACATGGTGTTGTCGCCTAGCACAATGATTACCAGATTAAGAGAATCCTGTCGTTTCAGACGTATAAAAAATTTAGATTCCGTCTATATTAGGGGGGTTAGGCTCTACGGTCTTAGTGTCCTTTGCAGAAAAGATGTTTTTTATGGAAATTGAGGTAAAGAAGGGCGTTTGGCGACCAGTTTTGGCTGTAGCTTGTCGATTACTTACATTATCTGTAGGTTTAAATCCGGTAAAGCGTGATGCAAAATGTTGCTAAAGGTGAAAGAATTTCTTTGATCGTCGTTACCAGTTCAAATGAACTCTACCCCGGCACAAATACCACCCGTCTCAGTAAACACGTAAACGGCACAACGTTCGCAAATAGAAAATTAAATTTTATGAAACAATGAACTCTATTGTTTTTTTTGAAAAGATCAAAGAACTAAGAACCGGATATGGATTTTCAGGAACTACTTGGATTATTCAGCGCATTGTTAGTTATTTTTGCACACCTTAATTTTTAGTTTAAAAACAGAATTTTGGTTTAAAATTTTTTGTAAAAGAAAGCCGTTCTTTTTAATTTTGTTACATTTTTTAGCTATTCTATATTACCTTTTAATTTTAATAATGTAACAAACTCAAGGTATTGTTTTGTATAAAACAAATCTAAGTTTTAAGATATTTAAACTATTTGATTCAAAATATTAATGACTAGGATTTGTTAACTTTTGATTATGTTTTTTTGTTTTTGTTAAAAAAAATAAATCTCCCTAATTATTTTTATTTTTGCTAATTATCTCAAAACTGTAAAGTGCAGTGTCACTTTTTTGAAAGACCTTTCCAACAACGTATCATAAGTAGAAGGTTGCAATTTACTTTTTTGAAGTTGGGATGACCGAGGGTGAAAGAGTAGGTAAGGATGTGCCACTGACTATGTTAGTTTGGTTTCCTCTGCGTATTTTCAAAACGAGTTTTGGTAATTTTTGATATTATTTTTTGTTCTAAATATATTCCCAATCCAAAGTTTTCAAATTGACACTGTCTTGTTTAAACCGTGTAACTTTATTTTAACTTACTTAATTATTTGCAAAATTTACAATAAAACTTAACTTAAAAAAAACATTGTAATACATTTGTTAGTACTTTGAATTGATTAAATTTAATTTCATTACGTAAAAAAATTTGCTGTACAAAAAAGCATATATGTTTTGTATTTAAAAATAAATGGTGCCTTTAAACTGATAGTTTACAAACATTTTCTGACTAAATAATATTTTTTTCTATCTATTTCATTTTTAAGACGATAATCTAAGTGTCTATAGAGATAAAAACGTCAAAACCTGATTTTATACCCGCGTGATTCAAATAAGTCTTGAATAAAACCGCGAGCTAAAACCACAACGTATAATATTGTTAGGTAACAATGTCAATGCAAATGTGAGAATGTCACCAGAGTGAAGCACTAGACTACCGTTTCGTCTTTTTGAAGCTCTTTAGCAGTGAGAAAACACTCTACTGTACTTCCACAAATGTATTGACAGACCTATAGCTTTATATTAATAAATGATGTTCGCTACAATTCTCTGGTTTAAAACATTTGATATGTACCTGCTCATTATTTTATATATAACAAACTATGATTTGAATTACCCGTAGCAACTTTCTCTACTGTTAGTTTGAAAAATTGTGTACTGTATTGTTACATGCCAAAGTTAAAACAAAGTCACTGCCTGAAATGAGGTAACATAAACGATGTTGTGCCGCTGCTCAGTGGAGACGGGGTGGGTTATATTTAAAAGTTTCGTGATTGATTTGGATAACTTGAGGAAAAACACAAAATCGAAAAGTAATAATGTCGAAATCAAAGGGCACCAGGAAGGAGTAAAGCTTAATGCACTTCTGGCCCTTACCAACCACAAGTCCGCTCCTGAAGGATACACCCTCAACGGACTTACCTTGTTAGAGTGTATCACACTAAAATCTGTAATAAATTAATAAAGTTACACACGCGGAGGCCGACGGAATTAAAAGCTCTTTACATTTAACAATTTAACATTTATTTGAACAAAAAAAAAAAATAATGAAACAAAAATATAGTATAGTAATCAGTAAAAATTAACCAAAACAAAACAAAAGGTACGTAAATGAACGTTTGATAAAAAAAACAAAATTTAAAATTATTAGAATAAATGCACAACAACAAAATAATACAATACAAAATACAGAATTGAATAAAACCAAGCACAATCTAGTCAATCTTAATTTATCACGGCCGTGTGCGCGTCGAAATTACTCAGTTACAAAAAAAAAACTTATTTAATATAAAACTAATATATATATATATATATATATATCTTGAATCGAAAATTCGGTCCCGTTTAATAAATTTTTAACTCGGGATTATGTCACAGTTCCGATAAATACGGACAATAATTAGTTACATTAACGTTAAATCAATTCGAGACACTTAGAACTTTTATTTGAAATTCAAAGCTTTTAACACTCAATCACGTAAATAATAACTTCACGATTAAATATATGGTGCAAAATAAATACCTTGAATTTGTTGTAACTTCAGGGAGGAACCGGTGGTTGGTTCTAGGTAGCCAGTTGTCTACAGGTAGATAAACGTTGAAAGGTACCCCAAACAATTGCAATGACGGCGGAAGAATTTTCTTTTTAACACTTAAATAAAATCCGCACAAATGCGAAGACTGGATTTAGCACAACCCCTCGCTTGCATATCCAACTTGAAACGTGAGTTATTTTTGGAAACCATGAAGACTACTTAAACCGTAAATTACGAAATTTGGAAAATCAAACTTTTCCACCACTACACTTAATTTTCACGGTTCCATCTAACTTCCGCGGTATTACATCACGATAGGGTAAAAGTACCCTAACCACTCAACTACATAACGGTCCCCGGTATTTCTTAATTGCCACCGAAAAACAATCCTCAAAATCAAAATTTTACTCCTAATAACACCTCGTGATCCCACTTAATTCAACGAACTTGCGCCGTAAAATCTTTGTAAAAGATGCAACACTAAACAAAGTAAATTAACAGAGATGAAAAATATAATGGCCACGTGCGTCATGTCATGTACGCACTTGAAAGAAAGAAAATCTTCTTACAGAAAACGCTTACTCCGTTAAATTATCAGGTGGTCCCAATCGCGCTCGTAAAAGAACTCAACATAAACAAAAATATAGATACCAAGAAAAATTGATCAAATTACATTCCAAAAAAGGAAGTCGTAAATTATATAGAATTGTTATTTTACTGAGATAACCAAACGTAAAACACTAAATCAAATTCAAAACCATGGAACTTTATGCATTTAAAAAAATACCAGTAATAATTGTGAACTAATTATTAAATACAAATAAACTTAAATCAAACGTAATAAAATAACGAGTAAAACGCTTTCGATGCTAACATCGAACTAATCAATCGTAAAAAGAAACTGAAAACAGAAAATTCAGCCAGATGAATCTAATTACGGGGTCTTACATAAAAGATTCACTGCTAAGTTTGAACGCCGGTTACAGTATATAATAACAAAATAATGCCAAAAATCTAGCGGTAGCATAATAGCGTATCCAAATTAATATGTGTGCTCTTACATAAAGAAACTTCCTGATTCTTTTTTTTTAAAACTGTGGGTACTAAATTTAAAACAATGGTTTTACTCAAACTGTCTCTTGTATTTAAAGATTTCTTTTATTTATGTTTAATAAACAACTTCTTAGTATGTTTGAATAAACTCAATAAACTATAATATTACATTTTAATTGTCAAATACTAAAATTTAAGTCACTGTTGATTTATTAATAATTCCTGTATAATATTATATAAAACTCATCAAACTTGAAATAACTTGATGACATACTATCAATTTGCGATTCTACTTTTTTTTAAAGCATTATTGTAAAACAGTTAAGAGTTATTCCCATTCAAAACCGTGATAGAATTTTCTATTGCCTTCAGCAAACGTATTTATAAACATATCTTAAATAAAAGTACTTTAAATAATAATCTTACAAAACAGAATTGAATATTTACGCTTGAAACAAACATTTAGCATTTTTACAACACTCTGAGAAAATTGACCTGTTGTCTAAATAAGCATTGTAATTCAGTTTATTTCCTTCAAAGCGGAAACTTTTAAAACTAGTGATGCTTTTCGAAAATCCCTTAATCTTCAAAATCTCTTTCGGTACTAGAAACTCCTAAACTTAAGTCTTTAAATAAGTTTAAGTTATTTTAAACCGATCGAAGATGGCATTAACGAAGAGAACACTTTCTTAGTATGATAGAAAAAATTACAATTTTCTATGTGTATTGAATTAAATTATATCAAAAAATATCAATCAAGAAATATATTATAATAATAATTCTAAAGTATCTGAAATTTTTATTTAAGCAGTGGCGTAATGTTCAACAGCAAAGAATAATTCATTTTGATATAAATTATAAGAATTTGGAGTACAATCATTATAATAATAGTGTAGCTGTAAATAATTAATTCCTTTATTATTTTTTCTGCGTTTTGTAAAATTTTTAAAACAGAAGTAAACGCATAATTTAATGTACCTGTTTTGAAATCATTAAAAATATTTTTGGAAAATACTAGAAATTAAAAACATAATTCAAATGTAATAGCAAACTAAATAATTAATAAAAAAACATATTGCACTGTTCTATATAACAAAAATTTTAAATACTTAACTTTTGTATAACATAATTCATAATATATTTAATTACAAACTACAAATCGTTTTCAAGTGTTTATTGCATTTTTAGTTTATTTTTAATATTTGTTGTAAAAATAATTTTCAAATCGTTCAATTAATAAATTTATTTTATTTTAAAAAGTAAGTTTTTTGAAGTTCGCGTTTAATTAGATGTGAATATAATTGAATTAAATATATTTTAGATATAATCAATACTTAAAATAAAAATGTTTTTAAACAACTTTAGCAATAAAAACACGTTATCTGTTTATTTTTGTGTTTTAAATTACAATTAAGAATTACGTCAAAATTTATTCTATTAAACTAATAATCTGTTAGAATCAATGACTTGATTTTACAATTTACAATTAATATCTTAAATTTTAAATTTGATCTAGTAACAGCTGATAGCAAGGTTTTAATAATTCTAGTGTTGGAAAAATTGTATATATACGCTTCGCGTTTCGCGATATAATCTATCGCTTATTTATAATCATAAACTTCTCAACCTTGATGTATAGCATACTATTATTTCTGCTACCTAAAAACTTTTTATTTTTCTTTTAACTGTTGTCTAGGCAGAATATTTTGCAAACTTAACCAAACAGTTAAAAGTTAGTAATTTCAGTGTCTTTGCTTTGCAGCAGTCCAGTTGTCTTTATTCTTCAAATGTGCAGAAGAACTAGGTTTTCAGACAAACTAACTATACACAATCTAATTTTTTCATGAGCATCTTTATTCCAGTTTGGGTTTAAATTGATCCACGCGACATACGCTACAATACCGTTTACGTAGATAAGGTACATAAGGAAAAAAAATGCCCTTCAATTTGTTTTGTATATTCGTAAACCTTTTGATCTAACTTTTCCACGGTGTTTTTCTGCATTTATAAGGTAGAACTGTTTCTAGTTTTTCTTAGCGCCATCCTTAGATTGGTTAGTTTGATACATGGTTGACAGAACGAAAATACGTCTGTTCGTCTTTGGCACGTACGGCACTAAAGTTGTTTCTTTTGTTTATGTTTTCTGTCAGGTAAAAGTTTGTTTGTATCGAAACATTTATTCTTTTACTATACTAACACTCGTTAGCCCATTGGCCAGTAACGTTTTTGCTAATAATAAAGTTGTAATAGTTATTTGTATCACTAGTCTAGAAAGTGCTATTTTGCGAGTATGAACATATTTGTAGGCCGAGGTGAAGCCGAGGCCTACAAAAAGCAAATACTCGCAAAATTCTTTTAGGACGTGTGATACACAACATTTTTTGTGCTGACATTTATAGTATAAATTAATTAAAAGCATTTATTTAAGTATTGATTTTTAATAAAATTTAATTACATACGTTGATAAAACTAAAACCTGTAATGACGAAATACAATTGTTTTTGAAATCAATTTGACAATTATATAATGATATTACAATTTCACTTATATGAAAATAAAACCATTGCTGTTTTTAGCAATTGTAAGATACAAGCTATATTTGTTATATTTGTTTAAAACAATTTTGTTAGTGCTACTTTAAACAACAACACAGATAATGGTGTATGTTAATAAATTTGACATATTGACAGATTGACGTTTAATTAATTAATGATTACTAGTGCCAACTTTTAGTTATAAAATTCTACTACACTTTACCGGCCGATTATGATGCTTGTAAAATACGTAGGAACGAAACGGACGGAAGCACAAAAAATAATTTTCAAATCTAACATTTCTGTATGTTTTATTATACGGTTGTACAAGTTGCAACACCATCTGTGTTGCAAAGTTTTTAACAATTTGATTTCCTTTCTTTCCAATATAGCGGGCACAATTTAGAAAATAGTAACCCACTAGATCTTTATTCGAATGCATATACTGTTTAAACGGGCATTTTTCTTGACAAATTACAAGTAGTTTTTACATTGCAATGGTTCATTGTAATGGCTTCTCCAAAAAAGTAGTGTTTTTTTAATCAACTAACTCGCATAGGTACAAGATGATCTGTTTTCTTTCTTTTGAGACGTGTTTCTTTGTCATCAAATCGTATAATCGGCAACAAACTTTTAAATCGTTTAAATTTTATTATTACTGAAAAAAAATTAGAGGACTCTACACAACATTGTTGCTGCTATAATTAGCGCTTAGGTGACTCGTAGTTAGAAACAAATCAGCACCCTTTGTGCTTTCTTGTTTGTGTGAAAAATTATTTTGTTGACTACAGCTTTATTAATAAATAACAAAAATGCACCAATGAAATTTTACAAATTTTTCCCGGCGGCATCTGATGTTTGATTATGTTTCAGAGAACAAAAAATTGGTTAGTCCACTTGAAACTATCTTTAACCATAAATTTGAAAACATTGCCAAAAGAAGTGTCGCATAATACTAAAAGCAGAGCCTCTACTTTACGAACCTTTACTCAAAAAACTACACGGAGAGAAATCTGCAATCACTAGTTATGAATAGTATGTTCATAAATTACACATTTAATAAAATTTATAAAATATGAATTATATTATGAAGTTATGCGTAATACGCATACAACATTCCTAAGAGTGCAATTTCTATGCGTTACGTATATTCATGTATTATGATTATGGTTTATAAATGTAATAAAGTTATGAATTGTTTTCATATTTTACTAGTTATCACTATAGTTATAATTGTATCTTAAGTTATGAACAAACCTTCTTATATTATGATACATCAGCAAAACCAGCAAAATGTAATAAAATTGTCATATATTTCTGTTTTTTGAGTTCTAATGTTTGTATATTAATTATTTTCTACGAATATACATAAGATACAAATATTAGTACTTATAACACATTCACATACAAATTTATAATTCTTGCGTAAACTAGTAGGTAACGAAAATATATTACATTATAAAGTATGTATTTGTATGAGGTGTACCAAATTAATTTGCCGTTTATCTCAATTTTACATTATATATTGTACGTATTTCCATTTCTTAAGATTAATATTAAAAACGTTAATAAATACTAACAATCCAAAGTAGGTACATACATATATGTTCTGTTTTGTATTTAAAATGATAAGTTTCTCCGGTATCAGCTACTGTCAAAAATGTTTACATAAATTAGAATTTTACAACACGTTCTAGTCATTTATGCACATACGTCAAAATGTAATCAAATCCCTATCGCGAAACGATTCAAGGAATTATATTCCGGTACCCGTATTTATTACCACAAAATCATACAGTTGTCAAAGTAGTCATAGTATCCAAAGTAATCAAAGTTACGAATAGTAACGATTACTCAAAAGTAACGAAATTCACCATCACTTTAACTTGAATTAGAATTAGATATACAAGATGTTCAAAGTTATCTGTTTATTATTGCTATTTTGATTAATATTAAAGCTACGAATTAGAATAAATTGAAAGTTGAAACACTTTTGATCACTTTCTGTTTATTTACATTTTCTAATACACATACTTCTTATTTCTAGATTTGCGTCGCTATAATTTAACTAAAGTATTGCAAAGAGTTGTAAAACCTAAAGGCCGTAAGAAAATAGACAATAAGGTATGGAAAGTTAGCATTGGAGATACATGGAAGTTTTTTAGTTCTGAAGTGAGAACAGTGGCAGATATGTGTAGTAAGGATGACGATAATCTAGTTTGCTTTGGTAACGGATAATATTACGCATTTATACAATAATTTTCTATAAACTTTTTATGCCTACTTTAAAATAATGGATTTGATAAACGTTGTAATAGCGGCTTCCACGGCCGGAGTCTATACTAAGATAAGAACGTCTTCCGGGTTTGGACCGTGTCAATGTTGTAACCGAAGTTGCCAACGTTTCGCCCACTTTCGTAAGGGGCTTCATCAGGGCGTCAGAGAAATCGAAGAACCTAAAGAAGCAACCGAAATCTAACTAAACACTTCTCAAAAGTTAGGTAATCAACTTGTGAACTAAGCCAGATTCTAAACTAAGAAAAGGTAAGAAAGAAAACGATAAACTTGAAAAAGCAAACGAAGATCTAATAAAGAACCACTACAGAGTTAGGTAATCAACTTGTGAACCAAGCCAGATTCTAGAATTGGCAACTTCGGTTACAACATTGACACGGTTCAAACCCGGAAGACGTTCTTATCTTAGTATTGATAAACGTTGCTGCCTATATGATAAGTAAACCTATTACAAAAATTATTTGTGTTCATGTTCTTCAACTTCAATATTAAAAATCGTTTTTGTTAATTTATCTTGACTGCAATAGAAGAAAAAATTTGTGGTTAGCAACTTGTAAAATTATTTTTTTAAATTGTTGCTCAAGTTCTGTTTCAGTTTTGTTTATATTATTTACGTTTTATTTATTTGAATAATGTTTTATTTTTTATAATAATCTGTATTAGTATATAATGATATTATGTGTTATTAGTTATTAGTTATTAGTTATGTATTAGTTCTTGTGTTATGTGTTCTATTTAAATTATTTAGTTGTAAAAGTATGGTGGTGTACTTATAGCTGCATTAAAATTGTGTAATCATCGTAAAAAAAATTCGAAATATGTTTTACTAATTTATAAAATATATATGAGAAATATCTTGTGATTATTTCGTATAAGAAGAGTAAAATTAACTCCGAAATTATGATTAATATTCATAATTGTTAATACACTATTCTGAATATCATTTAATAAACAATACTTTATTTATCACATATTATGATTGGATGCTTAAAAAGTTATTCTTTATTTAATTAGAGTTTATGAATATTAATCATAAAAAATATAATCATAAAAAAAATGTGATTATTAAGCATACATAATGAAAATACTTCGTTACTGGATGTGAATTATAATCATAATAGATGTGACTTAAATCACATATTACGATTACCTGGTTAAATTTTTATTCTTAATATGATCATTGTTTGTGAGTATTATTCATAAAGATATGATTATTACGCATATATAACGAAATCGTTTACTTCATAACTTATGAATTATAATCATCATCGCTAACATGACTATTCACAAATTATACCGAAGGTTTATAAATTTATGAATAGCTAGTAGTAGTTGTTTTTTATGCTTAAATTACGCATAAGTTGTGCGTCTTACGAACGATATCTGAAAACATTTCTCTCCGTGTACTATCTGTTTATATTAAATGTATTTACTGCACAAATGACACAAACTAATTAAAAAGCAAAATTGCTAAAAAAATTTTGAAAAATAGCTGATATATTTATTACAGTTATACAGCATTTTGTAGATATTCCTTAATAAAAAAAACATCAATTAACATTTCTGTAGGATTCTAAAGAGAATTAAGCTATAATAAAATTACTCATTAATAAATTGAATTTTCTGTCATTGCCGGATGACGGTTAGATTAAGTGATACCGGATTTTGCAAATCATATACACTAGATTATACATGATGTTAGTTTTATTTGGTAAACTATTCTGTTTGTTATTTGAACGTTTATAAGGAATTATATAACAGAACAGCGTTTGAGAAATATTGACAACAGTTCAAATTTGGCGCGCAGTTGTTTTGGTTATCTTAGAATGAGTGTTGTACCAAGCTGTCAGTTAGGTTACTAAGGTAGTAGTATCGTATTTTGTTATTTTTAGTTTCTCGTCTTTGCTAATCTCATTTCAAATTTAACACAAACAGCGTAATAACAGATGTTCACTTAGTTAAGATTACGGTAATTTACACATAGTAAATTTCCGTTTTAATATATTAATTGTCAAGATTTTTATTTACTTTAATGTAAACAATATTCAACTGACCATATTTTTTTCACGTTACGGCAATGGATTTTTAATTATTACTACTACAATGCTACTACTATACTACCAATTCTAAAAATTAAACAAACTGGTGGAAAATTTAAACGTTTGTCAATATTTCTGTATACAGTGCAACTTGCCTAAACGGAAACTGTCGGAATCAGGTTTTCATTTTAGATAAGTTTTTGCTATATCAGGTTTTGTTATTTTATATGTTATACATAATAAAAAAACTATAAAATGCAGTGCATTTTTTAAATTGTATATTTTTTTTAATATGTAATCAGTTTATTGGCAGTTTCTTTTAATAACATCAGAATTATTTGTGTACACAAAAAAAATTTTAAGTAAACGTGTTTTTTAGATTGCATTATTATTCAGAGACCCCGCTGGATTTTCTAGAAATGGAGCTTAAGTTGTGATACTACTGGTGGCGTATTTTTCCTTACAAACGGTAAAAACTACAATGCTACATTTGCAACAATTGCTACATTTTGCATTAACCGGCGTTGAACCAAAACAACCTACTGCCAAGATTTAGCAAATGAGTTAATCTTACGCATAATTATATTTTAAAGTTTAAAATAAATCAATCAAATTTATCAAACAATTTAGAATTGCACCGCTAAACCAATTAGTGGACAAACGTGGCATAATTAAGGGTAATATAACGCAATTAAAAAATTATTTTAACCGTATTAACACCTTCACTGCCGCTTTGGTTATAAGTTTCATAAACCTGGGAGGCCGCAAAGGATAAATTTATTTATAACCGTCCTATTTTCTAGGTTGTCATAAAAATGGGTTTCTCATTGATATTTTTAGTTAATTTGTTAATAACAAATACACGAATACCGGTAGTCGTATGGCCTGACATAATGTAAAGCAGTACGAAAGCCGGCGTATCGTACGGCAGTGAACGTGTTAAAAACGAGTATGTTGATGTAGTTCAACTTCAAATTTGTTATAAAAACTTCAAAAATCTTAGATTTGATGAAGTTCAAAGCAAAATGAAACTTTTGGATTTCGAAACCGTGTCGGAAGATCACTTTAAATAAAGGCAAATCATTTAAAAATAGTGTTTCGGCCACACAGAAGTCAAACGGAACTAGAAAATTAGTTACAAAACGTTCCTGGGTCTTCTGAAAAATCGGGAACGCACAACCACTCAAACCCGTAATGAATCAAGGTCTCGATTCACCCAGAAATGAGCGATTGCTCGACTTACTGTAGCAACTATCACTGTGAGCGCATTATTCAACTACATCGAAAAGGGTAGCATAGGGCTGGAAATCTTTTCTTGTATACCCCGTTTACTCTTTCTGTGCTGCTCCTGATATAAATGTGCGCTTCATTATATAAGTTTTGCGCACGTGTGACTGTAGTTCCAAATGGATTGTTAATAAATAAAAAAAACTACAGTTATGTATTTTATTTTGATATGTATAGTAATAAACTTACCACGTAAAATACCATTTCCAAATTCTCCAGCTTTAAATCTTGGTCTCAAGCTACTATTTTTAAAAATTATAGCGTCATGTGCTGAGTCTGGTCATTTCGCTACTATATTAATTATTTTTAAATTATAATCACATACCAATTGAACATTAATGAAGAAGATGGATTTTCTTATAAATTTCTCCGTCCTTTTCACCTAAATTAGTATAAACATTAATTTCTTTCTTTTAAATTTCTAAAAATGTATCTACACAATCTCAATCATTCTTAAATGAAATTAATTTAATGAAACAAAAAATTCAGTAAGAAGGAAGGATAAATAAATTTCTGTTCCTTTACCAAGCAATCATCCATTGTCAATTTTATTAATACGATCTGAGCATATACGATTGTTACACGCAGAACTGCAATTATTACTTGCATCTCTACACGGATGGTATTGGATTTTAGGTAGTCGAAATTTAACAAAAAAGGTAGCACACGAATGCGTCACTTGGTTTCTTGTAAAACCTAAAGATTGAGTCTATTTAATGGCCGAGTTGCTACACCAACGTGTAATGCCTACTAAGCCATTTTTAAAAAGCGGCGTAGATTACTGTGGTCCCTTTAAATTGCGCAATCGAAATACTAGAAATTTTAAACTTACTAAGGTTTACGTATGTATTTTTGTTTGTTTTGCAAGAAAAGCAGTCCGATAAGTTTTTAGCGGTTTTAAAGAGATTTGCGATTCACAGGAGTACAGTAAGAAATAATTATTTGGATACCGCAATTGCTTTCAAAAGAGTTCACTCAGAACTACAAACGTTTATTACAAATTTTAACCGACAAATTATTAACTGAACTGTAAAAGGAAAGTATTTTGTGGCATTTTATTCCTAGTAAATTGCTTCATATGAGGTATTTGGAAAGCGAGTGTTATAAGTATTTTAAGAGAGTAGTCGGCAATGCTTCCCTCGCCTTTAAAGAATTTAATACAGTGTGCTCTCAAATTGAAGCATGCCTTAATTCCAGGCCTTTATGTCCTTTATCTAGTGATCCTCATGATTTGTTACTTTTAACCCCTGGACATTTGTAAATTGAACAAAGTTGAACGGCGCTACCAGAACTAAGTGTGTACAACATCAACAACAACAAGTTCTTCAGATTTGAAAGACTACAAGGAATGACACATTTTTGGAAACGATGGTTAAAGGAATATATTGCTGAATTGCAAATCAAAAAGAATTGGAAGGAAATTAATTTAACTTCAATTAAACCTGAAGCTATAATAATCCTCAAAAAGAATAATTTGCCTCTTTTTAAGTAGACTTGGCTGAATCACGGAAGTCTATCTAGGCAGTGACTGTGAAAACCAATGATGGTGTTGTGAAAAGATCGGTTCAAAGTGTACGTATTTGATTAAATCCATTACTTTTTTAATACATATTCTCAATATAGGGCTCAGTATTATAAATGGTATTTTAAAAAACTCCAGGACGCCTTCTCTACAATATATAATTATTATTTTATTTGAAATTAATTAAAGCGATATGTTTTGATATCTTCAGGCTTCTAAAATATGTATAAATCATCAGTTAAATCGAACTTGTAAAAATGTAATTAATTGAAAAAGAAGAAATGGTTTATTATCAATAATAATTTAATTTAGTGATTTATTTGGAGGAGTTTTATGTTCTTTAACAATTTCTTTCATTTCTAAAAAAAATAGTATAATTGATTTATTACAAATGTGAAGTTTGTATTTAAATCAAAACAATGATTAAAATTTAAGATGGGATTAGCAAACAAATATTTAGATGGATAGTTTAATATACTATTATTTTTAATGCATAAATAATGTTCTAAAAATGTAGTACGAAATTAACGTCCAGTTTGACCTATATAAAATGAATTGCAATTGCTACATTTTAATTTATAAACTCCTGATTTATCAAGAATGTCAATTTTATTTTTGGTATTAGCTAACAAAGATTTTAAATTATTCTTAGATGAAATCAAAATATTAATATTAGAACTTTTAAATAAATTTTGAAGTTTTGATTTAGGAATAATTTAAAATTACATCTTAAATTTTAATCATTCTTTTGATTTAAATAAAGATTATGAAATTCTTCACATTTGTAATAAAAGAATTAATTAATTAAATTTTAGTAATGAAAACATAAAAATAATCCAAATAAATCACTGAATAAAATTTTTAAAGATAATAAACAGTTTCTCTTTTTCAATTAATTATATTTTTTTATTTTTTATAAATTATTACTTTTGCTTTATTTAATCATATTATATTTATTTGTAACCCTATATGTCAACTTCTTGTCATGTAATTTTTGACATTTAATTATTTTATTTAAATTAATCTGTAAGTTCATTAATTTATACATTTTTAAATTCAATTTAACTGATTATATATGCATATTTTAGAAGTCTAAAGATGACATCTTGTCGAAACATGTCGCTTTAATTTTTTTAATAAATAAATAATTATGTATTATAGGGAAGGCTTTGTAGAGTTTTTTAAAATACTATTTAAAAGTTTGTTTTTTGCCAATAAAATTAATAATAGTTATAGTAGTGTTTAATATAAGATACTTATGTATACATATATTTTTTATACAATATTGTGCGTTTAATTAAACAGTAAGTGTTTGGTAAAGATTGGCAAGTATTTGTTAAACGCTTTTGTCCTGCGTTATTTAAAAATTTTAGCTATTGACTTTTTTTATGTCTAATGTTTTATTTATTATTAAGTAATTACAACTCGTAAAGTTGCCCATGTCTTTGGTCGGTGAATTGTTCCACTTGATTCCATTCTTAGCATGATGAAGTCCTCACTGGTAGATTAAAGTGGTTTTGCATGCGTTTTCCTAAGCGAAGAAGTCTAAATTGGTTTGCTACAATAAGTGGTCTTGAAACAAATTAACCCAAGTAGCTATGCAATGTTGGACCGATGTTAGTTTAATATTTTTCTAAGTTGGCTCAATATACAGTTTAATCTTGTACCAAGATATGTATGAAACAAAATGCAATATCCCACCAATATTGGCAAAATATCTTGGCTCAACGTTTCTAATTATATTTGTCCAATATTAGTAAGTGTATTGGTTCAATATTAACTCAAGTTGTAAAATAATATTGGACCAATCTAAAATATCTAGTACAAAAAAAGTACAGAACCAATATTTGTAAAGTATTGTACTTAATTGGTGGTGTAGCACCATATGCGGTTTTAATGTACGAAGATCTAAGAGATGTGAATAAAAGATTAATTAACACATAGTCACAACCATTTTGTATATCTTATTATGTCGTCGTAAATGTGTCTAACTCCTTTTCAAAGTTTAGAAATTGTAATTCAACTATGTGTTAACTTTATTATAAATAAGCACCTTTAGTCTGAAGATGACTTTAACTAATTACAAAGTTGAAACAATCTAAAAATTAATTTGAAATTTTAACACAGACAAAAAATTAATATATCCAAGTGAAAGAAATATTATTCTTTATATAAAAAAAGAAGTATACATATGTATATGTAAATAATAAAATATTTTTAATTCATGATATTTGCTGGATCTTTTTGTCTTTTTTTTCTTCCACCATCTCGGTCTCCAGCAGTAGCTACAGCTGTACCAATGTACTTAGAAATTACGCATTCTTTTGCATTGCTAAATTTAGACTGGACTGCCACTAAAACGTTATAATAATAAATATTACATAACATAAAGAAATGTATTTACATTTAATAACTTAACCTTCCGATTACCATTGGGGTCTTTTTTGACCGCAGACGTGTTGTTTTTTTGTCTTTTCTTAAATTTTTTTTTAGAACTGTTCCAATATTTTTTTAGCTGAGTTTCTTTCAACAATGTTTAATAATATATAACAATTTTTTCAATTGTTATTTGTTTTGCGACGTAAAAAATATTGTTTGGCAGACACAGAACCAGAGGAAGTGAGACCTCAAGACGAAAGTATCGCTCGCCCAAAAAGAGGTCGCTGTAAGATATGTCCAAGAGCAAATGACAAAAAATGTTCGGAAACATGTGAAAAGTGCAAACTCTTTGTATGTAAACAACATTGCCAGAAAAAAACTACAATAATATGTAATAGTTGTTGCTCTCACTAATCTATGTTTACATTTTATTTCTATATTTTTATTAGTTTATATGAAATCTAATGTTAATTTAAAATATTAATAAAGGTTACCATTACAAATTAATTGGTTTTTCTTTACCAAATAAGAAAAAAAAACTTGGGGTCAAATTTGACCCCACTTGGTAATCGTCGTCTCAAAAAATTGCTTGGTAATCCGAAGGTTACAACACTGGTAATTTATTTAATGGTCTTTTTCCTTCTCGTCCTTGTAAAGAATATAAACAAACTCATTTCATTGCTCATTATTTTTTTCATTATTAATTGAGTACACGTTTGTACACTATCCAATTAATATTAACTCCTATTTTATGATTCCTATTAACATACTATAATTTCCAAATTTTCTGTATTTTGTAATTTATTTTTTATTTGATCCAATTCAGCATCACAAGTAATTGGCAAATTAAACTGCCTTATAGCCAATTGCGTCCCGATATTTGCTGCGCTAAGCGATTCCAAAACCTTTAAAATATTTTTTGTCCATATTTGACCTCTTCCAAGATTGTAAATAATTTTCTTTTAAAAGGTTCATCTGAAAAAATTAAATTAAAAATACTTGCTTACATTTTATATTTTTTTATTAATTACGTAAATGATTAAATTTGGAATTTAAAGTTAAAGCATATTTTGTACCTGCAGTAATGTCGATTTTTGTAACAGTTGTAGACTTTGAGCATTCACCTTTTCTCAAATTTGTAGAAGATTCAGCATTTGCCGAATACTGTGTAGCATTTGATTATGTAAATATACATACATATATACACAATATATACTATACTATCTATAAGTGTATAATTATATTAATTAAAAAATATTACTACTTGCATTGAAGTGAAAGTATATGTGTTTACATAGATTTTTTATTAGATGTTTATGTCTAGTCAATGTTGTTAGTAACAGCTGCATTTTAAATGAAAAGTCTAACTTTGGATTCTAAAGGATCTACTTTTCATTATTATAATAATATGTTTTCATAATTTATAACAACGTATATAAAAAATATCAAAGCCGTTTCATACCATTAACATTGCTAAATGATGGTTTGGTCGATGCGGTTTGGCTCGGAAAACATTTATTTCTTGGACGTCCTACAGTTGAGAGGTTGTGAGAAAATGCAACTTTACTTGAAGCTGAAACAAGATAAATTAATATCGTATATGCTACAAACAATTATATATTTTTTTAAAAATTCAGAAAATATACACATTCTTACTTCTTATGGTAATATACTGTGTATACCACGGAACATAGGATTTGTATTAAAAGCAAAAAAGTAGAATTTATCTACTAAAGTGTTGACATTTCTGAACAACTCTTGCAACGTTTGTTACGAGGGTTTGTTGAAATTAGAAAGAGAGATCAAGGGTGACTGTCTAATCTTGCTAAAAGTGTAACATTTTTTTTACATTTGTTAATGTCAACAAAAATTCAAATTATTTAGTTAAAGGAATAATATACAATCATGCTTACTTTTTCTTTTTACTTTCAACATGATTTTGTAACGTATCCAATAAACGTTAGTGCAAAGATTTCAACACCTTATCAACTGTGATTTTTTTCGTTAATAAAAGTCCTGTTCGGCTTTCCTTAAGCACACGGTATATATTGACTAAATTTACACTTACCATTGTCATTAACAGTTTCATTATTCTCTGTTATATGTTTACTTCTTTTCTGTGTTACTGATACCTTATTGGATTGTAACTCGAATTCGTCTTCGGAAGAATCAATTAAAAAATTTGGTTTTTGCCGGTTAGATTTTCTAGTGGTTTCCTCTGTTGAGCCGTCCAAGTTGGAAGCATAAGCGCTCTCTTGTAAAGCATTCTACGTTTCTTCAATACTTGTTACTGTTTTTTTAAATTTGGCCACATGCGTGTCCTAATTTCTATTTGGCTCCACTTATAATATTAATATTTATTTTTGAATTTGATGTTTTGATTTCGGCGGCCAGTAATATCGTGTTCTGATTTCATTTGTAGCCCATGATTGTGAAACATAATTGACACAATTGTCCCAATGAATTATGTCCCAAGGCATTTTACAAATAACAAAGTCAAAAAATGAATCAAATTTTTGATATATATGTCAGAGACGCATTGAAAATAAAAGGGGCTTTGTTGGGCGTTTGTGCTGGGTTAGACTGCATCGACAATTGATTACAAATGAATAACGCACGACACTGACCGTTTACACAATTTATTTACTATAGCAAAAGTTACTAGTACAAATTACAAACGAAGTCATTAATAAACAATAACACAAACAAACAAAACTGATTTCAATAATATAAAAATTAAATTTATAAACGTTTAATGATCAACACTGGAACAAACGACCCTCCACCCACTCTTTTATCTTATCAAGTTGTCACCACCAAATATCATTTCAATCTGCCTTCTTACAAGTTACATTTTTTAGCTGGTCTCGTTCCGTTCGCATGAAATTGTAATTTCACATGCGTTCCTATGCCCATATAAGGCAATATTACAAAATATCCAACCCTTATTGATTGATTCTAAGTTATTAAGTTACAAAGACTAAACAATTTAATCATAATTTATGGCAACACAAACATATATTTGGTGCCTCCGACATATACAAGTAATGCAGATTAAGTTAATGTAAAATAAATTAGATATTATTTAAATTATTTACAATAATTAAATGTACAACATAATATCCAAATATGTAATAAAACCATTTATACAATTATTTCTTCACTATGTAGAAATGGCATAGCAACATTTATTTTTTTTAAATTTAAAAATAATGCTTTTGGCAAATGTAATTTTATATACACTTATCTGTGTTTCTGATAATGCTCTAGCTTCAGTAGGTAAATTGTTATGATATGGATGTAAAAGTTTTAATAACAAAGTTAATTGTTTATGTGTAACATGCTCTTAAACAGCCCATTTTGCAAGTGCGTCCTTTTCTAATACAGAATTATTTAATTGATTTTTTGATGCATTGATGATTTTGTTTTTTTTAATTATTGAATTACTAGCAGCGTTACAATAATTAAAATGTAAACTAAAACATGCAACTTCGTTATATTCATTAGATTCTAAATCAGTGTTATCAATCTCAAAATTTAAGTTATTAAACACTAAATCATTAATACCATCACTATTAGTTTCAAGCTGAGAATAAACCATATATAAATTTTCATCTTTGATCATTGATATGAGCATTCACGGCTTTGATTATTTCACGATTTTTAGTAGCTCGAGATATCTATAATTAATATTATTATAAAACTACCAACAGATAAAAACCGGTACTCACATTTGGTTTTGTGCTGACTATTAATTCTTTATTTGGGTAAATAATTTAAGGTTAACTATAAGTTCACTAGAAATAATAAACCAAAGAGTATTAAAATGGTACAAAAAGGCAATGCTAACAACTATCACAACCACACAACTTCATACAACGTGATTTTTTGTATGCAGTAAAGAGCTAAGCCAAAGCGATAAGCACTATATGCATGCGTGCGTAAATACACCAGTCAAAAAGGTTAAACTTTGGCAACGGAATGTGCCACCCTAACAAAGTAAAAATTATCTAAAATCAATTTTAAAATTTCGTTTCAGAAGTTAATGTGTTACAAAAAATTTTACATGCAGATAAGAAATATACAACTTGGAAAATTTCTAAAGAATAACAGATATTCATGATCATATAATTGTTTACATTGGTTGGAAATACAAAAACAACGTTGGCTCTATATGTAACCCGTATATTGAACCAATTTAGCAATTCTAAATTGTGCCAATATCGGCTGAACAAACCTTTTCCAAAATTGGCGTAGTATTATTTTTCAATATCGGTTCAATGTTGGCGAAATATAAATTATCTTTGCCAATATTTAAATATTGGACTAATATAGAGGCAAACAATAGCCAACATTCATAGCTACTTGGGAAGCCAAATTGTTTTAAGGGCGGCAGCATGTTAAAACAAGAACAATTTATTGCTAAGATTCAGTAAATGCGCATAATGATTATTTACAGTTTTATAAATTTAGTATTAAGCATACTAAATAAACTGTAAAAAATAATTAAAGTTCATTCTGTATATAATTCGTGACCTTTGTTACCATTGGTTAGAACAAAAAATTGTTAGTTTTTCTACCAATCTAGTAACGAGTAATGTTTTCTTTTAATTTATAATAGTTTTAAACTTATCATTAAGTTTGTTACTTTCATGTTCGACGCATGTTTAATAAAAATAAATTTAAATCTGCAGTCCGTTTTATTTTTCGAAGTAGAATAATCGACAACCGGTTTAAATTTATGATATTTTGTAGTTTGGTGTCGTAATCTACTTTCCGCTTTATCGAAAGTTCGGTTCTGACAGGATAAAGCATACTTACAGGCATATATACTCGCTCAGACCCAATAAATAATTTCGTTATATGCAGGTTTCCGTTTTAAAAAGGTTTCGCAATGACAGGTTTTACTGTTTATTTTTTTGTTTTTTGGTTAGGCTATTTCAATTACTTTATTTCTATTATGTTTTTTAGTTTTTTTAAATTTAATTTTTAATAAGCTTTTGTGTAGTAGATTTTTTTGCGTTAACGTTAACTTTTATTGTTAATTAATTAATTTTTCATTTGTTGTTTATTTAAATTTATTTAAAATGACTATAAAACACACTTACTTTTGTAACATGAACAAATACACACTTTTTATTTGACATAAGTACACTGCATTGGAAAAACGTATTTAGATTTACGCAAATTATTAAATATTATACCACTAATTGGGTTACAACTGTATCATGTGTTTTTTAAATATAACTTTAAAATTAATGCCCAAGGCTGATTATACACCATCTGTACAGAACTGAATCCAATTAAGTTTTTATTGGTTTATTTATATAAACGCTATTTAACAGCATTTGGTATGTATAATTGCTTACTTTATACAAATAAACGTTTATTACTTATTTCAAAGTATAACTAAAATTAATTCATGAAACGTATTTTTCTAGATTTAATATTATTCACGTCGTTATGATTTTGAATATGAGACAAACGTAAAATCGATGTAACCTACATATAAGTTAGCATTAGTAATCCGTGAACGGCGTCGTCTTCAGAATACTAACATACAATCCTTATGCATCACGATGTCTCTCCAGAACAACCACGACTGGAAGGAAATGTGTAGTACTAATCCCTATGAGAACTTAATACGATTTAAAGTCATATCTATATCTACCTTTAGAGAGTTGACGTTTAAGTTATGCTTGTCATATAGCTATAGTTTGACTGACTCAGAACATCAAATGTTAAAAATCAGTTCATAATTCAGTACACATAACAAATATTTTGTTTAAACGTATTTATTAATATGTGTTACACATATACAATTAAATTATTATTCAATTTTAAAATTAAGTAACTTGACCAAGAGTATAGTTTCCAAACAATTAATTTTTTTAAAATTTTAATTTGTTGATATATAACAAGAGAAGCAAACGCATTAGTGTTTAATTTAAATACATTGCATTGCTAAAGTTACAAATTTAAGCATAGGGTAAAATTCCATTATTGAGTTTACAAATCGTTCGCTAATTTGTGAACGTATACCATTACAAATGCATACTATTATATTAGCTTTGGTTGTCGATAAGTTTATAATTTAAAATGTTTTCTTTAATACTCACTTATTAAAAAAATAACTTACCTATTCATATCTTATGAATAAAATACATTAATTAATACTATGGCGCAATAAATGCTTTTAGATAATTCTAATAACCTGTTCATAAGCTTGTATAATAAACTGATAACAGAAATATTTTATTTCATATGTAAACAAGATTTGGCAAAACATATATTAAAATCATTTGTAGGCCATTATGTAAAAGTCAAATTTGTAAACATATAACCGGAAAGTTATAAACTTTGTAATGGACAAGTGTACATTATTCAAATCTTGAGTGTAGTTTCTGTGTAGTTGATTACGTATTCTAGTACTTCTTTCCAGAATACAAAATGAAACATATATATGATACTGCATAACTTTTTAGTCACTAACAACTTTTATACTGTTTTCATGTGAGTTATAGAAAAACTTTTACGTAATTTATAAATTCAGTAAAGGCATTATCGTAATTTATTGTCGGTTTTCTCTTTTTTTATAACGGTGCAATTTAGATTTTGTTACATTAAATAATCAAATATAAAAACAGCACCTTTAAAAAAAAAATATTTTTTTATAATCCAATTAATCCAATTGTGTTTTTTTGTTAATACTATACCTAAGAAAAATTATAAATGCTTTGCTAAAGTGTAGACAAACTAATTTTCTTGAGTTGATCGTCAAAATAAAGTTTAACTTAGTTTTTGGTAGAAAAACATATTTATTTTAATTGATAATTACAGTAATAGCATAAAATCTTAGCCATTAATAATTATTACGATATTTTATAATGTACATTAAAAATGTTCAGATGATTACGCAATCCATTTGCATATTGAATAGAAGTGCTTGCTTAGAATTTTACTTTTCACACGAGTCTCAGTGACTGGCATTGAAAATGCTTCGATTTCAATAGAAGATCATCCATATAAACGTAATGTTGAATTGAAATATATTTTAGAATGTACCTTTAGTAAACAAAACTTATAAATTAAAATAATGTAAACGTTTTCTTGGTTAAAAATAAATGTGGAATTTTTTAAGCTTGATTAAGATTAAGATTCGTGCTAATTAAAAGAATCGAAAACACACAACATTTTTATACTGATCTCATTACAAATTACTAATTTCAACAATATGCAGTAAAAGCCAAGTAAAAGTAAGCGACTAGTAAATTATCAGATTTTTTGCTTTGTATCATTTTCTGACATTAAAAGTGATGTATGTATATTTATAAAAACAACAAAAGTTAAAAAAAATATGCAAACAATCGTCTAATCACACTACAATAGTATATTACAAAACGAATGTGGCAATTACGGTGATTGTAACGGGAGTAAGCATCTTATAACGAGCCACTCAGCGGCTATTTATGCAATATACCTACGAGCGTTACAAGAAGAAGAAATTATAACATTTTTTTCTACTAGTTTTTCTGTTTCGTTTTAATTTACATTATCTGTTAGTGAAAACTGTAGTATATACTATATGTATAGCACCAATTTTGGTGTATTATAAGTGGTAACAGCGATCAGCATCTGTTTACTTTTTAATTTCAATTTTTATGATACGTTTATTATTAATACTTTTGATTGCACAAAGTTGCACTCTGTAACACTGCTTTTCGAAAAAAACAGTTGCACAAAGTAGCAATTGTATATGCGGAGTACAATAAAAGTACATTACGCAAATAAAATAGAGAATCTTGAAGTAATGGTGTGCGCTTTTGTTACTTTCCAAATCTATAAATATAAAGTAAATTTATTTGCTAAATTTTACTATAAAACAAAAAAGATACTTAAAAGAAAAAGAAACTATTATACTAAGTGAAAACGACAATTTTTTATTGAAAAATAATATAACCTAAATACTTGTTTGGTATAAAAATTTGACTATACTCTGTACGGTGAAAAGATAGTTAAGTCTCTTCTTCATCAATTTTGTATGATAATTTGAACCTATGTATGAAGACACAATTTACACGGTTTTACTAATTTGAACGCAAAAATTCAAAAGTTAGGGAAATGCATAATCTCATAGGGATTAAAGATTAAAGTAGGTACATAGGGAAACTATAATTTTTAACAAATGTACAAAATTTAAAATTTGGTGGCGTTTATAACTTATAACAAATAAATACGTTTTAACTTTATTTATTTAATAATTTAGTTACATGATTTATTTTGAAAATTTCTCAAATTACACTTGGAGAGAACAGCTAAACATTTAAAACGTATATAAACGAGTGCTGCACATTAACAAAGTTGACAAACCAAGCGCGGCTTCAGAGGGGGGGCCCTCGACATTGAAAATAATACTGAAGTTTTTCTCACTTTGTATTTAATACATACGCTTTTTTTAGTCTATATATATAAAAATGTTATATTGGTTTGTGTACGCTTCAAAAACTCAAAAAGTTCTGCACCGATTGAGTTGAAATTTTAACATGATATAAAATCCGCATCAAGGATTGTTTTTATCTATTTTTTGCATCAGTCACATATCTGCGACCGCGAGAAAACAGTTTTTTTAACGACCAGCTGTGTACCAGTGACCGCGCCATCTGCCATAAACGAGGAAAACACTCGCTGACATGACAACCGCAATAGTAATGACGCAGTCACATGAGAAACAATTTCGTTCCCAATTACATTGTTTATTTACAAAAAAGATTGCATCTGATTCTGATTATTATACAATTTGAATTAAATATTCACTTAAATCAAGAATTTTTGCTGTGATAGTGTTTGATCGAACTGGGCCTTTCACCAAAACATAAGTAGAGGTTATATTTTATATCAAAGATGGACAGTAAAAATATTATTAACTGACAGGCAAAATAAAAGAACTTATTATAATTCAAGTGGATTTCTAACAGAAGTGAGTGGTTATATCTTTTTTATTACATCTAACACGTGGACGTAATTATATTATTTATTTTGCATTAACCTCACTTTTAATGTATATAAATATAATTACATTAAAACTAGCAATTATTAATTAATACGAATGTCAACCATTCAATCACAATGTGCCAAAGCGAAGCGTGGCAGGGTACAGCTAGTAGTTGTATAATTTATGATGCTTTATCGCTTGCAAGTAAAAGCTTGGTTCATAACGAAGTACTATTCAATACCGACTTAATATTTTATATTAACGCCATATTCAATACATTATACATTATTATTTAAAAATGACAACAAGGCAAAATGTCTTCTAGTTTAGTCTGTTGATAATACCGAATTTGAAAATTCAAAAAGCAACAAAACGGCATTTCAGATGTAGAAAGTGTTAAAAAAAATACGAGAAGAAAGGTTTAACGGGACTGCTGTTTTTGAAGAAAAAGTTATTGTCGATTATATTTAAGAAAAGAAGAATTTAATTACTTTTATTGAAGATTTTAAAAGTACAGTGAGAGTATGAGAAAAGGCGTTTAACAAACTCTAATTTTGATAACAGTACAAGTGCAAGGGCAGAAGCTTTTCTAACACAAAGTTCGTGTTACTTATGTAAACATGTAAGGTCATTTTAAAAAGAAATGCGTTAATCGAAGTAAATTTACAGATCAATTTAATTCAGAAAAAATCATGTTTTGAGGTTCAGGAAGAAGTAGATGTTGCGGAAGAATTTGTTGTAAGTTAAAAAATTAAAAAGATATATCAGTTATTTTAAAAATACGAAAGTAAAATTATAAGATAAAAATAAAAAAATTACAGGGTTAGAAACACGAAAAAATTTATACAAAATATCGAAGAATGTTCAAATGTGGACAGTTTTAAATTTATGAAATGGCACAAACGATATGCGCATATAGCGTTCTTAAAATTGAAAGAAATTATAAGAAAGGAAATTTCAAAATGTTGATTTTTGTGAAGCTTGTGTTTCTGGAAAAATTAAACGTTTACCAATTGAAAATAGAACTAAGGGAACTTGAATTCTAGAAATAATTCATTCGAATGTGTGTGAGGCAGTTTCGCCGAAAAGATGATGGTTTTAAATATTTCATTGGTTTCATATATCATTTCTCTAATTTTTATTTAATGAAAAATAAAACTAAAGTTTTGCAGAAAATAAAAAAAAATATACTGACATTATTGAAAATAAGTTCTGAACAAGGTATTTTAGATTAGATGTGATAATGTTTGGGAAAATTCTTCTGATTTATTAGAATTTTGTAAACAAAAAAAGATTATATTTGACTATATTTGTTTATATACTCCACAATAAAACGGCAAAACCAAACGGAAAAATAGAAATCTAGTAGAAAGATGCATTGCACACAGTCATATATCGAAAAAAACAAGACAAAGTTTGATTTTAAATCTAAAATATGTGTGATGTTGGGGTATGCACCCACTGGATACAGATTATTGAGTATACACTAAAAAAGTTCATATTTAGTAAAGATGTAGAGAGTTTGACGATAATAATTTTCAGTTTAGAAAAAAAGCAGTAAGTGTAAAAATGAACAATGTAAACGAAGATCAAGAAGAAATGAATGAAGAGAAAATAATGGCAGAATTAAATAGTAAAACAGAAAATAAGAAAACCGAAATAGATAAAGGAGATGGTGAAATTGTTAACATAAATTATGAAAACCAGGGAAAAAATAAAAGCAGTATTAAAGTATCAAATAAATACAATGATTACGAACTATACATGACTTTTGATGCAATATTTTATATAGAAAACATTCCACAACGTGTAGAAAAATTGGATGAACAAGATGACAAGAATATGTGGTTAAAGGCAATGCACAAAAAGAGAGAATCAATGGAAAAGAATAAAATGTGGGAAGAACTGGAAATGCTTAAAAGTGTTAGAATTTTAAGTACAAAGTAGGTGCTTCCCAAGAACCTATTTGAAGAGAAAGTGGCAGACAAATACAAGACGCGACTATTAGCAAGGTTTTTTTAAAGAAATTGTATAATGAGATATATTTGGCAGTGGCCAAAATGTCAACAATCAGAATGCTGTTATCAGTTGGTATGTATTATTTTATTATATTATCAGAATATGTATTATTTTAAACAGTTAGACGTTAAAGCAGCGTTATTAAATGGTGATCTAAAAAAACATATTTACCTCTCCACCAGAATAAAGTAAAATGTAAAGATGGAAATATTTATAAAGTTGAAGAAAACGTATACGGTTTGAGACAACTAAGCAAATGCTGGAATTAGAAGACCAACAAATTGTTGATTAATTTAAATTTTAGAAAGTCTGAAAGTAATTAGCAATAAAACATAAAATATGAAAGAAAAAGGGAAATTTCGAATTTAAAATAAAAAAGTACTTGAATAAGCTTTTGAAGCGTTTTAACTTTAAGGATTGTGATTCTTGTGCCACACCAATAGATCCAAAATTAAATATAAATGCCGAAAACAACTAATAAGGTGTTTAATGTATTTAATGTTAGAAAGTCATTCACACATTAGTTTTTCAGTAAATTATTACAGTAGATTTCAAGATGTAATTTCAAAAGTTTTCTGGCTAGTATTAAAAAGGTTAAGGAGATATCTTAAGAGCACGGTAACTGTAGTCTTAAGATATCTCCATAAGTTTAAGATTTAAAAGAAATAGAAATAAGCCAATCATTGCTCGTTATGTAGATCTAGATAGAGCTTGTGGTATATCAGACAGAAAATCAATTACAGAGTATATAAATTTAATACAGGTTTTTGGAAAAACTGTAAGCTAAGTTACTAGAAATCAAAACAGTATCACTCTTTCGAGTTCAGAAGCAGAACTAGTAGCTTTATGATCAGCTGTTTGTTTATGAAAAAGTTATTATTTGATATGAATATTAATGTATCACATTTTAAAGTCTTTGAAGACAACCAAAGTTGCATAGCGCTGATTAGAAATCCTAAAAAATAATAAAAGAATTAAAAATACTATTATTAAGTATAAATATGTATGTGACAATCTAAATAAGGGAAATATGATTCATAGTGGATTAATTCTAAATTGCAATTAGCAGATATTTTTAACTAAAGGGCTAAACAAACAAGGATTAGATTTTAATAGATTAAAATTAGGTTTGAAGTGAGAACAGAGTAGTTGAAGAAAGTAATTTTAATTTAGTAGTTGGTATTTTGTAACATTGGCATTGTTTTGTATTCAGTATTTAGTTAAATACGTTGTTTTTTTTGATTATGTGTTATTTTTGTGTATGAGAAAAATTATTAAGAGATTGTGTTAAGAGTAGTAATCTTTTCTGTCAATTTTAATAGATGGCATAAAAAGTTAAGTAAAAATTTTTTTTTTATTATGGAAGTTGTGAAATGGTTGTATGAAATAAATGGAAAAATATTTTCAATAGTTTATCACTTCACCATGCACCTGAAACACCAATAATCAAAACAGCCTACAATATTTAAAACTGTAATAAAAATTGGTACCAATGATTCACACTTTATGTGGAAAAAACTGAAATGGTGCGTTTTAAAGAAAATTTTAATGTTTTCTTTAATAAATATGCTGGATTTTTTAGGTTGATAACCCACATTTTGTTTTCTTAAATATGCTAATAAATTAGCATATTTGAAAATATCAACAGTATCTTTCAAGTTAAGAGTACTTTAGCATTGAATACAAAGACTATATGGAGAAAGATTTTTTAATCTTTGCTACGTCGCCAAAATAAACAAATGCAACGCTTTGAGAAATATCCTTTTAACCCTCTTTAAGCCCTTTTTAAAGCAAAAATCTCTGTATGTATTTTTGTTGTATACTTTACTTTACTTAGGTAAAAGTGTTAATTTTTGTGCGGAATATCGCGCAATTCTGGCACACTCCATCTCACTATCGAAAATTTTCTCTGTTAAGAAAACTAAACAAATTGTAATTTAGTGTTTTATTTTAACTAACTTAATAAAATGTCAATCATAAATTAGATACTTATATGTTAATCGTGTAGTTCTTACTATGTGTTAATATTTTACCAAAATAAATGATAATATTTTGGAGGTAGATTTTTATTTTATTTTTTTAGTATTATGTTACTTATTTCATTTAATAGCTGATTGTGAATAAAATAGTATACAAACTTTGGCAAAAGTATTTCATTCCTGATAAGAGAACTATAGTTTACTGAGAAGTTTACCCTTATTGTGTAATCCACTATCTTTTGCAAACGTCAATATTTAGTGACTTTATTGTAAAATTTTGTATACATATTTTAGAAAAACTTAGTTCAAGGTAGTTGAAATAAATCAAATCACTTTAAATGTTTTGCAGCGTTAAACACTGTATTATAAGCATTGCTGAAATGGCATTAAAAGTGCATTTATTTTACAGTGTCTCGAGAGACGAAGTTCCTTGTGATTTATCGTTTCTCAAAAAGTTGTTTTTTTACACTTAAAAACAATCTACTTTTTAACAGCAGTCATGTGCTTTTACATTATACTTGATTTAATATGCAAAAGTATTTTATCTGTCTTTACTAACCTTTCATCTACAATATTTTTTAATCCCAACGTAAGTTTATGTCTCAAAGAGCATATTATTGTAAAATGTTCAGCAACATAGTTTAGAAGACCAAGTTTCATACTAAATCATTGAGTTTAGGTCTAGAGAATTTCTGAGGCAATAAAGTATTTTCCAGTTGATAACATTCTGCTTCACTAGAAGAAGATGTAAACTCTATAACTTCTAGTGACGGTACTATCTAAATAACAACTTCATAGTTTTCTACATGTGGATTAACTTTTACGTAGCTCCATTCCTACAAGATGGCGTTTAGCCTAAGATTTCTTAATAAATTTAACACCCGAATGAGATAAAACTATGGCAATTTGTTTTATATGATTGTGCAAACTGCATTAGTGTATTCCAGTGCTGATGAGTCCAAATAGAACAAAACAGCTGGTCTCTAATGGTGGTTTCCGCAATTATATAAACAAATTTTTGCACTTGCGTAGTACAGTTAGGAATATTATGCCGCGTATAATTCAAATACATTTTTTGAAATTTGCAGTTGTAATATTTACTATCTAACTAACAACTTCATAGTTTCCCACATGTGAATTAACTCGTACGTAGCTCCGTTCCTACGAGATGGCGTTTAGCCTCAGATTAATAACAGAGTAACTAAATTTAAACAAATGTTTAAATAAATTAAGTTTACAACAATTAAGTAGAATAAAAAAACTAAATAGATATATCTATAAATGAATAAAATACCTACCTAAGCGCACCTAAAATAATAAAAATAATTGAGAAATATACTACGAATTCATTAAAATTATTGTTCACATTTAATTCTTTTAAAGACAAACAAATAACAAAAATTACTGACAATTAAACTAGATAGTAAAATAGTGATAATTGTTTTCAAACCAAGTATACAATCTACATTAGCTAAATTAGACGATTTAAATGTAAAAAAAAATAAAAACATTATTAAAAAATTAAATTAAACATTTATATAAGGTTTTGTTGTACTTAAATACCAGTTATAAAACATAAAAAAGCTGTGCTGTTTATAAAAGCGTATAGCACGTAACTGAAATAATTTCATACACAATGTATGCATGCTAATAAATTAAATAATGAAGAACCGTAGAGGTAAAATGATATTAAATTCATACTTTGTTAAATATATAAAAGTTGAATTAGAATAAAGTAGGTCGTTTTGACAAAACTACAATTTTTAGAATTCAACTCTATTGAAATAATCAAGTCGATCATCAAGCGTTACAATTTTATTATAACCTTTAAAACTTTGTGATGCTTTTATAAAGGTTATTTGGATTTTATGTCTAATCTTTATTAAATAAAAACGTAATCAAGCAATAAAATTTTGACAAAAATTTCAAATGTCTAAAAATTATATACACATTTATTGTTTAAGCAAATGTAGAGGTATATTTAATTAAGTAAAATAAAATTTTAATTTTATTGTAAAACAAACTAATTACATTAAACAAAGTGTATAATTAAGTTACCTACAGTAGCCAGTTTAAACATTTATATAAATACTATTATAATATGAGTGATACGTAAATGTGTATTGAGATGTATCAAAAATTTAACAAGTACCTAGTTATTTAATCTGATTTAGTAGTTTATTTTCTTAAAACTGAAATATTACAAAAGACTAATCGTATTAAAGTTTTAGAGTTTGCAGATACTTACAACTCATAATGATTTTTTATTTTTAAATAAACTAAATTATATTGCATTTTTGATTCGATTGAAAGTTTAGATTTACTATTTTGCTTTAAATATATTGGCCGCCGTAAGTAAAGGAATACCCAGTAAACGTTGATAAGTTTTAATGAAGCTTTTAGAAAACAATATTTTATTTGTACTAAAAACAATAAGGGGTTACATGGGTTTCACGGTTTCAAAAAATCGTTTTTTTTTTGTCTTATTAAATTCTATAACATTTCTAGAATATTGTCCTAAATTTTCAAGTTGATCCGAGTAATAGTCTCGGAGATACAGCCTTGAGAAGGTGGACGCTTGAGATCAGGTATAGGCTGAGCGCGCCGCAGGTATAACGGAGCAGCTGCTCGTCTATTGTTAGCAGTAACTTTTGTCCCTTTCTTTCATTTTATAAGGTGAACTAGAGGGAAATATTTCATTTGGTGATTTCTCGTTGAACTACGAAGTTTATTTTGAGGTTATAAGTGTTTGTTGTGAATTTTATTAGATAAAAAATGCCGTTTAAATTGTCTAGAGCCCAGATAGCGGAAGGTGTTCGTAGAAAAGATAGACCTAAAAAAAGGAAGCAATCATTTATTCCGAAAAATCCTGAGATAGATGATAATTCTTTTATGAGTACGTCGGCAAAAAAATTAAAAGGCGATGATAAACAGCACGTGCCAGAGGAAGCCACGCTACAATATTCGATCATTGACTTTGCTCTGGTTTTTTCTACACTTTCGTGTTTTGTACGGTGTTCAAACATTATTAAAAGTGCAAGTGAAGAGAAATTATGTAATGGAAAAGTAGATTTTAAACAATGCTCTAAATTTGGTCTGGGATTTAAAATTGTGGTAGAATGTGAACGATGTCAACCAAAATATATTTTATCATGTCAACAAATAGGCAGAATGTATGAACTAAATCGGCGGTTCATTTTTGTTATGCGAATATTGGGCTTAGGTCTTGCTGGATGCAAGAAGTTTTGCGGTTTGATGGATATAAGCAGCACCTTTTTGAATCAATCAACATACGACTTTTATATTAGTAAAATATATGAATGTATTGCAATAGTTACTGAGACACTGTTCTCCTCTGCAGCTAAAGAGGAAAATCAATTGACAAGTTTAGAAAACAACATTGAAGATACGACAATTGTGACTGTCTTTGGTGATGGGACGTGGAAAAAACGTGGTTTCGCGTCACTTTATGGTGTCAGTTCTCTAATCGGATATCACTCAGGAAAAGTCTTGGATGTCATTGTTAAATCTTCATACTGTAAATTATGTGAGTCGTGGAAAAAAAAATTAGATACGGCAGAATTTGAAGAGTGGAAAGAAGAACACATCGAAACTGATCAATGTACCGCCAATCACACTGGAGCATCGGGAAACATGGAGGTATCTTCAATTATTGAAATGTTTAAACGATCTATTGTAAAACATGGCTTGAGGTTCGTAAATTATATAGGAGATGGGGATTCTAAAACATACTCTGGTATTCTCAAAGCTAAGCCTTATGGTGAAGATTTTGTCGTCAATAAGAAAGAATGCGTTGGCCACGTACAGAAGAGGATGGGCACCCGGTTACGTGATTTATTGAAGAAAACCGTTGAGGAAAAGATAGTCAAAGGCAAAAAAACTCAAAAAAAAACTCTTTCCGGTAGAGGTAAATTGACTGGTAAATTGATTGACAAATTAACTGTATATTATGGCTTAGCAATAAAAAGAAACAGTGATTCTGCTGATAAAATGAGAGACGCGATATGGGCTACTTACTATCACTACAGCTCTACAGACAAAAACCCTCAGCATCAAAATTGCCCTAAAGGTCCAGATTCGTGGTGCACCTGGCAGCGAGCATCAGCATCAAATACTCTCTCATCGTTCAAACACGATTATACTCCATTACCAGATGATGTTTTGACTGCAATGAAACCTATTTATGAAGACCTGAGTAAGGATGAGCTTTTGGAGCGGTGTGTTGGTGGTTTTACACAAAATAACAATGAAAGTTTCAATCAGTTGATTTGGAAAATTACTCCCAAAATACTTCCAGCTGGGTCCAAAATCGTTCAAATTGCTGCATTAGTCGCTGCTTGTACTTTCAATGAAGGGATATCAGCATTATTACTGATTATGCATGGTATGGACCTAAAACTCGGTCGAAATTCCCACGAATATGCCCGAATGACAGATGAAAACCGGGTGACCGCAGCCGAAAAAAAATCTACTTCCGAGACTCGTGAAGCCAGGATTCGTCATCGACAGGAGCAAAAGGATGCCCTGGACATTGCAGCTGCAGCAGGTTCTCTACTTTATGGCCCAAGAATCGACGATTCAATGTAAGTTGAAAAAAAAATTTTTTTCCCACTTTTATTGTCTCTTAAAACTTTAAACGCGTTTTTCTCAAAACTATGTTTTCAAAGTCGGTTGTCAAAATTTCTCGCGAACTACTCAACCGATCTTAATGAAATTTTACACAAGTATTCGAGATATCATTTACAAGGTATTGAACGAAGGATTTTTTTTTTTCAATTACAACTATTTAAAAAAAAAAAATGTCGAGAAATTTGCATTTTTTTGTGAAAACGTCTGCCAAAAATCCAATTTTCATTTTTTTTTCCTTCGTCCAATACCTAGTTTATTGTCTATACTAAAACACGTTTTTTTTTATTTTTACTTTAGATGATCCTGAAAGAAGTTCTGCTGACAACGCGGAGGCACCTTTTCTCCGAGGGACTGCCGGAAATGGCGTCGTAATGGCCGACATTTTAATATTTTTTTTTGAAAATTTCACAAAATCTTTATTAAATATGTATCTTTTAAATAATAAAAAGTTTCATTAAAATATTTCATTTTTTATATGCAAAAAAAATTTTTGAAAAAAGGCCGTTTTTTGCCCGAGGAAACCCATGTAACCCCATAAATCAACTGATCAAGTTATTATAAAACAAAAAAAAGACTGTAAAAAGATACTTTCTGTTCGGCAACGTGCAAATTTTCTTCAATTAACTGAGTTGGAATGTGGTAGATTCATAGGTCGTAGAAGCAAGATTGTCCATTTGTGATGCTAGCATTTTAAGTTACGCATTTTAGGTAATCTAGACATGCGCAAGGGCAGCTCGGAAAACAGGGGTAGTTTTAAAAAGAAAATTATTATGTTTATAACCATTGTAACGGTTTAACTTGGTTTTATTCAAATCCAAACCAGTAGTCGTGTAGGACGTATTGTCGCTACAATCTCTCTATGCTAAAAAAAATGAAGAAGAAAGAAGGAACAAATAAGTTGCAGTAAAATAAGAAATATGTTACACTGGTTTTCGTGTAATAAATAAAAGGTAAGCGACGGCTAACACAGTTATTCTCGGAGATGGGGTCGCAGGCTTCGTGATGATTATAAATTCAATCTAAAAAGACACCAAAACGATGAAAGACTAAATTAAAGAGATATTGTTTAGAACTACTAGCAGCTGAAAAACACAACAGAAGTGATAACACAGAATATATTATAAATATATATTTATTTTATCACAGACAGTACTTAAAGAGGACGAAAAACGTATTTAAATATAATTATATAAGTTTTCCAGACACTGTTAAATGGGTTGATATCACAGGCCAAGTATAAGTTACGCACTCGACTAAGCAACACGTCGTACAGCAAACAACCAAGTCGGTCTAACTTTTAAGAAGGAGTGCCTTTACATTTTCAATTTAAATTACAAGAGTACGAAGATCGAAGGTTTAGAGAACCAAAGCGTACTAGATAATAATATGACACAAAAAAAATTTGTATTGTGATTACAACCTAGTATGTACTTATGGTCGACTGACCACCAAACTATTAAGAATTAAAGTAAACAAAATATAATAATTACGGTTATGTTTTATGCAGTAGGGGATTAGCTAATTTCGTATCAGTATTACCTAAAACTCCATTAAAATCGAACACAAACAAAAACGTAGATGCGCCGTAAACCAAATAAACCCGAAACCTCAATACATAGTGGAGAGAACTCACTTACACTAGACTTGGATAGAGATATAGTACCGTATAGTCGTCCAAAGACGGTATGATATCTTTCCCAAAAATAGAACCAAGCCTAAAATAATAATATCTAAAAGCTTACAACCTAAAAAAATCATAAAAAAAGAAATCAAAACTATGAAAGGTCTGGAAAAGACTGCTAAGCACTAAACTAAAACCAACGAAAGAATATCACTAATAAGAAATCTGGTTGGAGTACAATGGAAAAAAAAGAACAAGATAAATAATGTGCATACTACCTTATATAACTAAAAAAACAAATATTCCTTAGAGTGGGAAAGAGGCATGGCTCCGGCTAGCACAAAAAAAACTGGGCGCCAGCAAACCTGCTAAAACCACTTTTTTCCTACAGGGTTTGCACCGTAGGAGAACAGTTCCCCCTTTTTAGGCTAGAATGCAGCTCAAAAGAAACAAAGAAAAAAACTCGAGTATAACCCCAAAGAACCCTTATGTTGTAATGGACTTAGTTTATTATTATTAAAATATTTATCCATATTATTAAATAACACCTTGCGTTGTGGAAGAGGACACCTATATAAACTCAATTTAAATTTAAAAATTATCCCAAAAAAATAATAAATGTAATAGTAACCAAAAATATACCTAAAAAACAAAATAAAAAATAGATAGTTTTTGAACCCAAAATACGCCCTCGGTCGGGGATTGTGGTACCAAGCGCTTGCTAATCCCAATTTTCGAACAATAAACCCCAAGGTATATAAACAGGGTACGCCCGTGGTTAAAAAAAATCGCTTACTTCTACATATATTTTAAGTACACGCTACTGCCGGTAGCAAAACGGCTGGCGCACGTCAAATCTACTTAACCACAAAAAAACTCGTAACCCCTTTCCTCAACTTAAGTGTTTTAAATAATTTACAAAAAAGAAACTAACTTAGTGCAAGATATAACAACAACAAAAAATTAACCCAAATTACAAGCTGTAATAAACTCAACAGGTAATTAAATTACTGTTTCTTTTTCTTAACAGTATCGAATTAACCCCTTTCTTTCTTTAAAAAAAATTAGGTATTGAAGAATCACTTCCAAAAGCACTTTACATAAGAGACAGGTTAAAGTTTGCTTACGACGTTTCTCCGGTGTGGTGGTGATCTCGCTGGTGGTGAGGGAGATGCTATTCCGGGATGGTATTTTCCGTTGCAGATGGAAGTTATACTTTGCATTCCAGGTACGTTGGTAAATACCTTAGCAACTTAGCTTCAGTAAGGCTGATAACAGTGGTTGTAGAATAAGTTTAGTGGTGAGCCGTTTGATCTTCGGTAGACGAGTGTAAATGGTCTCAGCTCCAAAATTTGATTGACCGACTATTTACCTAGTGTGGAGTCTTATTCCACTCAGAGTCCGAAGAGCCTTGATCTGGTTTAACATCTTTAGTATGCCAGATACTTACCGATTGTCTAGTAGTGGTGACTAACTCATATGTCCAAGGACCGTTTTAATAATAAAAGGTTCCAAGAAATTAGGTGCTAAATTGTCATTGAAATGCCTAGTGGCGCCAGAAAGTGCATAGCTACGTCGCCATACCAAATCCCCAACTTTATATCGCACATGTCAACGGCAAAAATTATATCTATTCTGCGTTCTCGTGTACACTTTGTTGTTGTCTCAAAATATGCGTACGCATAGCTTCATAGACACTGAACATATAACCTTAGGTTTCGAAATAAGAACATCACAATAAGATGGACCGAAGAAATTTACTGAAAAAACGTGTTCACGTCCGAACAGTGAAAGAAAGGAGTACAGTCATTGACCACGTGTTTCGCAGTACGAATAACGCAGCCAATCTTTGAGAAATTTACATCCCAATGCCGATGGTTCTTTTTGACATATGACGAAAGAGTAAAGAGTATCGTTGTCCCATAAGTAGCGCAAAGTTTATCAAATTCTTTACTACGAAACTGGACACCATTGTTCGTAATAAAATACTAAAGAGCACCAAAAAGAAGAAAGATAAGTAACAACACGACGATAAATAACATTATCTCTAACAGACCATTTTACAAACTTATAAGGAGCATCCAAGACACGTTTTAAAAGATTATTATACCAAAGATCAGTAGTCGGCAACTTAAACATAAAGACAGAAGAAATCTCAGACAGATGGACAGGTTCTAGTACAAGAACTGAGCGAGAAAGCGCATCAGGGACGACATGATGGATTATTAAAAAATCGTATTGTTGTAGCCTAATAGATCAACAAGCTAATCGTCCTGAAGGACTCTGCAACTGATTTAACCACAACAACGAATAATGATTAGTTATCACCGCGAAATGGGAGCCTTCCACATAAGAAAGAAACTTATCTACGGTTATAACACAGCCAGACATTTTTTCTCGGTAGTCGAATAATGTCGCTCCGCGGGACAGGAATAGGAGTCTTGCGGCTGTTTTTTAGAGAATCAAAATATTTATTAACCGTATTTTACTGATTTATGCATTCAATAGGGTGTCTACAACTAAATTACTATGTCACAATGCGGAAAATTCTCAGGATACGTACCACATCTTCTTTAAATTCCTAACATTAATTCCGATTAATTTCTTAGCGTTTTACTTATGCATTGCTCACCGTTGTTGAAGTCTGTTCGCAACTTTACCTTATGTTTTTTTAAAGTCACTGTCCCACAACAGAGATTTGAGCTACTTTTAACGTTTAAGTTAACTACCTTAATTTCAATACCTTTGATTACCTAAATTGTACTACTACATAATTCTTGTCTACTAAATTACTGATTTTGCTGCATTATAACTTTAATTGAATTTTTGTTGCTACATACAAATACTTGTCTATAATTGGGATAAGATTTGTTAATTTGCACGCATTTATAAATTCAATTTGTTTTTACTTTCTTATAAAAAAAGTATAGCAATCGCAATTTTTTGTCAAAAAATTTTTATTGCATAGTTTATGTTCAAGGTCTCCTAAATCAGAAAAATGTATTTTTAACCAAAAAATTTTGGGTGTCTGTGTGTATGTGTGTATGTGTGTCGTGTGTGTCTGTTTGTAACGATGTACCCACGATAACTCTCGAACTAAAACTCCTAGTATCTTGAAATTTGGTATAGAACTGGCTTTTCATATTCTCTCGGTTTTAGCAAAAGATGGGTCCAATAAAGGAACCGGAAGTAGGTGCATCAGCCATTTTTAACGGTTTTTCTTATATAATTTTGTACGTATGTAAATTAATTGAATTATTTTTAGTTTCTTATAGAGTTGATTCTTTCTAACAATTTATTAAAATAGGAACTGTTTCTAACATTTTTAGTTTATTACAGATTAGATTTATTTCATAAAGTGAATTCAAAATATAATCTAGGTTCGAATCCTGCCTGCGACAATTTTTTTTTTAAATTTTATATCTTGAAGAGAGCACAAGATACGTTAAAAAATAACAATTTTTTAAAATATTTTTGACTTGTTTATATACGGGGTACTGCATCTTATTTAAATTATCTTCGGATGTACCCACGACAACTCTCGAACCAAAAGTCCTAGTAACTTAAAATTTGGTATGGAACTGGCTATTTATATTTTCTCGGTTTAATTAAAAAAAGGGTCTGCTAAAAAAATCGAAAGTGGGTGTACCCGCCATTTCTAACAGTTTTTCTTATATAATTTTGTACGTATGTAAAATATTCGAATTATTTTTTTAGGTTCTTATAGGAGATAATTCTTCCTAACAATTTATTTGAATAATTTTTTTTCTAGCAAACAGTAAGATATTTGATTTATAATTTAAAGTGAATTCTATATATAATCTAGGTTCAAATCCTAACTGCGACGATAAATTATTCGAATTATTTTTACAGTTTCTTTCTAACAATTTATTTAAATAAAAAAATTCTAACATTAACAGTTTATTAGATATTTAATTTATAATGTAAAATGAATTCACAAATATAATATAGGTTCAAATCCTGCCTGCGACTATTTTTTTTTTGCTGATTTACTAATTTGGTAAGCAATATAGATATTAAATAATTGTTTAATTATTTAATTCATTTTTATATAACCCAAATGCATATCCACAGCATTTCAGCATTTTAACCTTTTACAACTAGCATAATCAAACGATATCTTCTTTAAATTTATTGTCGTAGCGCTATGTTATATTGATTGTGTTAATTAAGATTCTCTTAATAGTTTATGATAATTTATTTACAACTTGTACATTGTTAATGCTTGCATAATACTTGTTACCAACTTAATCTTGTTTCTTAAAAACTTTCCTATACCAACTTAAGTATTAATTTTATTTAGAATTATTTAAATAATTATGCTTCAATGATTTTTTTAGATTTGAATATACTTGCGTGAGTAGTTTTTATGGCGACATTGCTAAAAATTCTTACCTTCTATTCTAGGGATTGTGCAATTGTATAATTTTTAATTAGGTTTCTTGATTATTGATTCTTCTTCTAATTTTATTGTTGTTTTCGATAATAAGATAAATGTGACTATTGATTAATTGTTACTGTAATACGATGCGCTAGCTTTATGTTTTTAAAAGAAAAAATGCATGATTTTTTTAGTGCTTTCTACACCCGTGTTTATTGCAAAAACACGATTGCAGAATGTAGTTGAAGCTACGGTTAAACGTACGTAAACAAATAAGTCGCGTGAGTGCACATTCTTGTCTTAAGCATCAAAGTAGTAAAAACAAAAGTTACATGTAATCTTTTTAACAAACTATACTTTTTATTCATAAGTACCTAAATATGTAACTTATTAGGTTTAAAACGTTTTTAGAAGTATTTTGGAATACTTTTCTGCAGAGTACCTTTTAATAATTTTATATATTTTATAAATTATAAAGATATTTGCAAAATGTAATTTAATAAATTCTTCAGAAATTTAGATATATATCGTCACGTTTCAATCCAAGTCAAACAATTCTGAATCAATACAAAACTGTTAAATTTACTTTAATTAAATAAAGTAGTCAACTAACCTTTTTAATACTATTGTATTTACAGTTTTTTTAATAACAATAGAAAAATTTAATATATATTAATTTTCCTTTAAAGTATAATTGCGTTTAAAAAGTTCTTGTGCTTTATAATTCATTTTTTAGCTTTATTTATTAAACGCGAGTATCTTGTTCAATTAAAAACTTATTTATTTTTTAGATTAAATTTTATAAAATTTTAATGGGCGTATTAAAAATAAATTTTATAAAAAAATATTTTTATTGTTTTAAGCCTTGTTGTGCATATGCATGTATAAAGTGGCATTACGTTCTTGTTTAATATTAGACTTATGATGACAGTCATGTCTATGTAAATCAGTAATACTTCACAGCATAGTATTTTACAACAGCTTTGAAGTATTAAATTTGAGTTTACAAGCAATGCAAAGTGCAAAGTTTTGTAAATAATAAGAAAAAATTCAATATAGTTACATTGTTTTGCAAAAATTATTTAACATTATTACATAATAATAATAAAAGTATTTCAATATTAATATTATAGTTCTCAAATGTTTTTAAAATTAATTTATTGTGTTGAATTAAAACATTTAAATCACAATTAAATCATAATGTTATGTATAGCCCTTTATTGTGTTTCCTTAATAAGTATTTTATTTTATTGATTTAAGTTACTATGTGCTATGTTATACTTGTTATTATTTGTTAAAAAAATTTATACGTTAGCCACAGCAAAAATTTAATAGAATTAGTTTACTCCACTGTTGAGTATTGTCTTCATGTATGGTTTACAGGTACATGTGCACGTAATGTTTAATTAAGCAGTTCGAAGTGTAATATAAGTGTAATACAGTAAAACCTGTAATAACTGACACTTCTGAACAACGCACACCACTTTTTAACGGACAATTTGTTCCCCAAACTTAATACATACAATATATTATATAGCACTGGAATCATTGGAAGACCGTTTTGCCTTTTTTGGGCTCTTCGACAGTGGAAGAACACTCTACTGCACTTCTACAAATGCATTGACAGTCCTATAGCTTTGTATTAAAAAATGATGTAATTAACATGAGTGAAATACGATGGCAGAGCCATCTCATAGTATAACTTTGCTATGCATGAATAATAGTTAGTATATTGTAAACGGGATCTATTTTTCACAGCCAATATGGGTCAACTTTAAATGTATATACTACATTATATAATTCTTTTTTATATATAACTATAAAAGTTGTTAATTTGCTGTGTAACAATTTAATTTGCTATAATAAATTTTTAATTTATTTTCATTTGTAGCAAGAACGTTATTGTCTCAGTGATTCTGTTAGTGTAAATACAGTTGCTGTTGATCAGCAAGTTTATTTTATATAGTTTGTATTTATTATTTTAACGAGCTTCTACTATACGTCACAGACAAAGTTTTTAAATTCAGTTTTGATTTTGAAAGCCTATACAATCAAACCTCCTATGTTATTTCTTTTAGTTTTTCTAACAGTCTCATAGTATTTCTACCTTTATGTATCAAATCACTTGTCAAGAAAATTTTGATAACTTAAATGTTTAGTTTGAACCACATTTATTTATCTCAAAAGGAATTTATATTAGAAAAACAATAAGCTTAATGGTAAAATGTTCTATCATGCTTCATACGTCTTCATGAGGTTTTTGAATTTTGGACTTTTGGTCTATAAATAAGCGTTAGTTTCGGTATCTGTTGGTAAAGATAGCTGCGATTAAGAATAATATAGGAATTTTGATACTTTTGTTTTGTTAGCGATTTCTTTTTTGACTTCAAACGTTTCTTTATTAACGTACTTTTACGTAAAACAGATTTGGAGCTGTTGTAAAACAAACTTTTCGTTGAAATGCGATTTCAACAGAATTTAATTATAAGCATCATCTGTCATAGTTTGACATTTTTGTATTCAATTCGACTTTTTTGTTTTATTGTTGTATAACCTTTGTTTTATTTGTGATTTTTTGTGTACTTTTGATTAGTTCTTGTAGTTCTGTGTTTTTTGCGTTCGTTATTATTGTTTTGTTTATTCATAATGCCTTTTGTATTCAGTGAATATGCCAATATGTACTTGATGTACGGTTTCTGTAATGGATATGTTAACTCATATGCAAACGAGTATGGTATACATTCTCCAAGCCGAAGACAACCTAGAGAAAATATATTTTGAAAATTAGAATAATGACAAAGAAATTTGTTCGTTGATAACGACAAACGCTAAAGTGGTTGACCAAGACAAAGGCGAGCAATACAACCAGAAAAATTCTAGACGCTGTACAAAAAGATTTTTAGCTTAGTACCTGACAGTTATTAAATTCGATTTAAGAAGATAGCGATTTTATCCGGAATATTTTTCGAAGCGATGAATCTGTGTTTACCAAAGATGTTGTATTTAATTCTTATAATTTTCACCATTGGGCAGATGGAAATCTATATGAATTTATAGAATATGGTCACCAAAAAAGGCTTTCCATTAACATTTGACTGAGCATAATAAATTGCAGGGTTGTTGAGCCAATTTATCTACCAAATGGTCTTAATGCCAATGGTTACCTTAATGTATTGGAACAAGTGATTGACGAGATGCTGTTGAACATACGCGATAACACGATTTAGATACATGATAAATCTTTTGTTAGCTTTGCTCGTAATGTAAAAGAGTGGTTGGATGAACACTTTCGAGTAGATGGATTGGTTGCGGTGGTTCCATCCGGCCAGATCTCCTGATATCAATCCACTAGACTTTTTTGTGTAAAGTTTCTTTTTCATTTTTAACAAAACCAATTTGAAATTACAATGTGACACATTAAATTTAATCAAAGGTAAAAGTGTAATATCTGGGTTTTTTTGCAAAACTTTTGCTGCACAAAGAAAACTTGAGAAGAGAGAAATGTACTCAGTTTTTAAATCTTTCAATATTTCAAAATATGGATAAATATTTGTTTGCTTATTGTCAACACTTTACGGCGCTTCATTTGGACTTTAACCAACGATTTGAAGACTTGGATATTTCGGACTGGGTGTTAAACGTTTTTGCAAGCAGTCAAACTCAGAGCACAAATATAGATGAATACACGCTAATACAGGAGCAACTTATTGAATTATCTACAAATGAGAAGCTAAAACCAATGTTTAAACAAAAATACGACAATTCTTGGTTAAAAAACAGATAAAAATTTGCGGTTGCAAATCACAAACATTGAGCTGGACATAAATACATTTATAATTACAATAAATACTTCTTCAACAAAATGTTTTATTTATATTTTATTTTTACGTCACCAATTACCATTCAAGATATCAAAGTTAAACTTGTAATTTTTTTATTATGCATTTAAGTAGATTTTTTATTCAAGAATCTGTGGACAAAGTTTGATTATGAAAAGGGGTCTGCGGACCAACATATGATAGTATTCCTTATATTTTACAATTGCTAAAATTTATGCTATACAAAAAATTGTGTGTCACACGTCCTCAAAGTATTTTGCGGGTATACGCATTCTGTAGGCACTGGCTTTACTTTGACCTACAAATATTCTCATACTTACAAAATAGCACTTTCTGTACTAGTGATACACGAAACTATTGTATTCTTATTGTTACCTTTTTTTGTAGGATTATGTAATTAAATGTTTTGCACAATCGTTTTATTTTTTTGCAACTTGCTATTTTAATTAAATAATTTGATTAATTAATATATTGTTAGTTTTGAATTTGAAAATTATTAATTGTTGTTTTGTGTGTTAAATTTTAAAAACTTTATTCAAAATACTTCGATATTTATTTTACATTATTAAAAATATTATTATATTAATTAATAAATAAATCCCATAAAAATCATAGTTTTTTAAAACATGTTTTATTCAACAAAAAATTTAGAAACGTTTACAGAGTTTTACAAAAACTAACTATTCAACATAATAATTAGATTAAAGCTATATATATGATACTTTTATAAAAACCAAAATTTGTCTTGAAAATTATAGTTAATTGGTTGTTTTATTATTTTTTTATCGTGGCAATTTTGACCGGCCGTTTCATTTTGAGCAATACATTCGTTAATTTTTGAAATTTGATGTTTTTTATGTTATTAATATAAGAGTTTAAGCTAAAAACAAGTATTTTGGGCTAATTTTTTCAAATCGTTAACAAAATGCTCAATAAGCTCTGTCATAAGTTCGCGACTCTCTTTATACCACTAGTAGTCCACTGTTGGCATCAACATTAAAACGCGATGTTTTGGTTGTAAAGCTTTAATATTGTGAATGACCGTTCTTATTTACTTTCTCAAATCTAAGATTTGTTTTAACAAGTATTAGGCAATATTTGGGTTGTGTTGGTAACGCTTAGGTTTTCTTTTCCAAGTAATGTACGGTAAGAAACACAAAGAAAGCAAAAAAATCTCAAAACATCAAACTTTATTTGACACAAAATATTTTCAAAGCAAAAAGTCACTTTTGCAAAACTGAAATAATAAAATTGCGCTCACAAGCATGTTATGATTCACGTCCACCGACTGTCATTTTCTACTGGCTTATATACAGTTGAGAGCATTCGGATAAATGTAAAATGTTTTCTAGACACAATCAATTTCAGAGCCAAAGTAGAACTTTTAGAAATTTAACCAGACTTTGATTAAACACGCTTGGATTAAATAAATAATTTAATGGTTAAATAAACAATTTATATCGCGTGATCCTTGACAATTGTTTCACCACACTCTAATTAATGGACGTGAATTTAAAAAAAAAACAACAAAATTAAATGATTACTGGAATTTACCCAAGTTTTACAGCGGTTCACAGTTCAGCAGTTTTTAAGATTATGACACAATTAGAGCTACGTTGCCACATCCTTTCAGATGTAAAAGTTGCAAAGTGGAGATTTCACCTTTGGAAATGTGCATTCACATAATAAAAAGTAAATATTTTTCAACAGTTTTTTGCGTTCGCAATTCTCTGCCATATTTAAAGATCGACATTATTTATTAAATTCTTTAGGTGATCTTTTGGCGCAAAAAAGTAAAACTAATCTTACAAGCGACTTGTTAATTGCCAAAGACAAAGAAGATAACATTAAATTCGCTCTCTCCGTTTACAACAAAAAATAAACAAAAAACTTCGTTTAAGCGATAGAATTAAGTTTAAATAATCATTCTCAATTTTCTCGCGTTAGACAGTTTATCGCATTTCTCGTACAATAATCAAATGAAAAACTTACAAACGCATATCCAAATAAATTTAACCAATTTCTGACTTTTTCATATGGCGCATAACCTTCAAATTGAAGATCACGTATTGCGGTATGTTGGGTCTTGACTGGACGCAGGTTAGTAACCACGTTACAATTTGTCACTAACTAATAACTTTATACTAAACGTAGGCTCAAAGAATAATAATAATAATAATAATAATAATAATAATAATAATAATAATAATAATAATAATATTAATAATAATAATAATAATAAATGTACGTGAAAGAAACCAGCGCGTCAGTAAATTCTTTCGCGAGTACGAAAAAAAAAACCCTACCCGTCAGTAACTTTTCTTCGGATAAATGAAAAAAATCAACGCGTAAATAACTTTTTCGAGTAGGTAAAAAAACCAGTGCGTAAATTAACTCGCTTGCGCAAATACGTTAAAAAAACAGCCCGACAGTAAATTCTTTTTTGGGAGTAACTCAAAAGAAGAACTTCCCTATGCAACTTTTTTCGTTTTTGCACTACGTCAGGGTTTTTAAAACCTTTGTTTAAAATTCTCCTCCTTCTTTGTACGCAATTTTGACTTTATTTCCTAAAAGGTTTTTTCTGATTGGTTAAGTTTACAAACCCTTTCAGTACCAAATCTGCCAGTTGGCTTTTCCTTTTTTTACTCAATCTGTTAAAAACGGCGTTATGCTTCTTTCTACCTTTAAGGTCTTACGACGTTCTGTTACTGGACGGCGCTGCGTGTTTCAAATGGAATAGAAATTTACCGATTCAACATTTTTTTTCTTATTAATATTAAATAAATGCGCCACTGACTATAAAGAAGCATTAAAGAGGTTAACTTTACTTTAACATGAATCTTTTCTCTAGTCTTAACAAATCTATAACGCTAATAATCTTTACAATTGCTTGACTGTTGGTACAATTTCAACATTCAAAATTTTCTCAAATTTTATTTTAAATACTTTCGTTCTATGTTGATAACTTTACAGTGAAATCGTTTATGACAAAAACTAGTAATTACTGATAGTTTTTATTATAAAACTTTCTAAACCAGATTTATTAAATTATTACTTCGTTTATGCATTTTAAAGTTTGAACATAAATTATCGGTTTAGTAGAATATGTGTGTTTCGGTCGAGTTGCTTTTAGTGACCACCGCGGCTTCTTTTGGCTAAGGGTAGCTTTATAACTATTACCCTAAACCGGTGCAAGATAAAAGAAAATTGCACATAAACCTTTTTATAGAGGACAAAATTTGCTATAAAAAAGTCCGCGGAAAGGTGCAAACACATTTAATAGTTTAGAAGATACAAGTATGCAAAGTTGCACAAAAATGTCTCACATTACATTAAAATTCTGTATCTCTTAAACTATTAGATATAATGATACACTTTCGCGGATATTTTTGTAGTAAATTTTGTGCTCAATCAATTGTTTATTTGCAATTTTCATCTATATTGTACAGTTTTTGCAGCGTACAAGGCGGAAGCTCGCGCGGATCTAATTCTACAATTACTATAATTATTTTTTTGCATTGCTGAGCGAAAGACTAATTATATTTTTAAAACATAAAACAAATCATAAGGAATATCTTGTTTAATAATAATAAACACTGCATCCAAAAAATAGAAAAAATGAAGTTAAATTGGGCACCACCGCAAGTTCCAGCTTCGTTTTATCTGAGCGTTTCAGCGTTTCGTTACATGAACTTTTGAATCAAGCATCCTATAAGTGTTTTTAACACTAAAAATATTCTAGCATTTTTATTTAATTGAAACAAGTGAACATGATATTTCTATCATATTATTAAATATTGAATCAGAGTATGTTTTACTGTGAATTCAATAAACAAAAAATTAACGCTGATTACAATAACATTAAAAACATAAATATAGTCAACGTTGATAAAGAAATTAAAAGAATATATGTTAACGTACTGAAAACCTTGTTTATTTGCTGTAATAAAATATAACATTTAACGATAGTAATTATTAATAATTAAATTCACCAACAATGATTTTAAGTTTTGTTCTTCCACTTACGTATTATGTTTATGTATTTAGTAGGTAAGAATTATAATAAATTTGTATGCGTATGATATATTGTAGAACGAGCATAAAGATTTCATTGCTTTTATTTAATTTAAGCATAGTTTCTAGATGCACAACATTCTATAGTAAGTATGTAGTTAACTTTAAATACACAGAAAATTAAATCATGTTTTTAGTAATGTTTAGTAATGCTGATTTTACTATTATAAATTTTTTGATAAACTTTTTTAACACTTACTTTAATATACGCCTAAAATATTAATGAATTATGTTAACCTTTAAGTAATTTATTTAGTTGTTTAAAAAAAAACAAACACATCTATTACAATATTTTCAAGTAGTTCTACACAAACACATTTTTATTTTTATTGTACATTGATCTAAAATATGTATTTTGTAGTAATAGTTAAGTTATATAGTCACGAACTGAAAATTTATAAAAATAAATTTAAAAGACAACATTTGCTTCTATAAAAAATTTAAAAACAAAGTTACGGCATACCAAAATTGTTGGTAAGTATCTCCTTGGGTCTAATAAACAATATTGTCACCAGATGCTTTTATTTTATGTTGAAAATTTATCTCAGAACGGCTATTTATTTTAGTTATTGCAAACCAAACAAAGAATCGCAAAATACAATAAAGCTGTTTTGTGTTCAACTCCACATTATTTCATTCGAATGTTGTTATAACTCCACAACTAATAATCGTTAAACTTATAGAAAAATTTATATTGTTTCATAAATGTGAGTAGTAGTTATTTTGGTTTATTTTTGAAAATAAATTTTTAATAATATCCTTGAAGATAGTAAACGTACAAAAGATGCTCAGAAACCATTTAACTAACGTCGATTAGCGCTACTGCAAAGTTTAATCGATATAGCTGCAGGTGTTACATTTTCTCCTTTATTATTTTATATTCTGTTCTTAATTAATCCTTTACAACTGTATTATTTTCTGTTAATGTAAACAGATGCTACTGTGTTGTAGTGTATGTAATAGAATACTTCTTGGACTACAAGCTTGTGTTAATCTAAACAAGAGAAACTGAGAAGAAAATTATAATACTAATACGGCACTTGAATTATTTTGAACATTGCTGTAGTATATTATATGTATAATACGATTATTCAGTTGTAAATCTGTAATAATTTTTTGGAAGATGTAGGTAAAATAAATTACTTTAAAGAAAAGTTTTACGTTTATGTTATGTACCTAAGTGCAAAATCAATTAGATTAGCTTCTTTGAAATACAGATTACCTAAAACGTGCGGGCTTACTAAATATTTACTTAAGACACAAGATATATAATGATTTAAATTTCTGATTTATTTATACTTTGTACTTAAACTATTATATTCTGCATTAGGTAGGATATGTGTTGTTTTAATTTTACTTATAAACATTTTTACATGTTTAAACATTATAAAACCCAACATTTTAAATAGTAATAGACAGAAGCGGATGAGCTACAATTAGGCGCAAATACTGATAACGACTCACTGACTTCTAAAAAAATATTTAGCTGCGATTTTAACTTTATGTTTTTTTTTCAACTATTTATTGGAACAACATAAAAAAAATAAACATGTAACTTTACAAAACTTAATAACGAAAACATTAATTTTTTCTCAGCAATGATCTAGTATTAGCTAATTTGTCAATGTGTATATTCATAATCATGAATGATTTAAGATAAGTACTTTTTAAACAGTTTTTTTATACCAAAGGGTCAAAAAAGATCATTCCCATGCAAGCTGTAAATTGGGTAAGCTTGTTGAAACATATTAAATTTAAATATAATTTTCTAGCAACAAATTAGACTAATTTTTTAACTCTTGCAAATAGTGTTACTACTTCTATCTATTGTTTCATTCTATGTTGTATCACTACACATTTATCACATCACACGACACATCAGGACGCGACATATCAGAAATGCGGGACAAATACGATTTCACTGTTTACTAATTTTTATGTTCATATGACACTCAAAACTGCTTTGCAAAGTTTTAGGTTCTATACAGAGTGATAAAAATGACATTTGATCCACGCTTTTTTTTTTGCTGTCTGGCCACTCGTCGTTTTTCTTCTTTTTAACATGTTGGTGTAAACATTTCTTAGTTTTGTCCATCTATCTCTAAATACTTAAACTGAAAAATAATTGTATAATATACTCTATGCTTAATCCTTGTTGCTATTACAGAGATATGTTTTATCAAACACCGTACTCTCTAGATGTGTTTGCGTTCTTTCAAACACCAAATTTCTGTACTATTATCAAATGTTAAGACATAAAAATATTTTATTAAACTACCTTATTCATAAACAAAAATACTTTTTTTTAGTACATAATAGCTAATTGATTATGAAGATAGCGTTGGACTGTACTCAAGCAAGACCTTAAAGTACCGCATGTTTCCTAACAGAAATTTTTTTGTTCTTAGATTTTTGGAAACAGGAAAATTCTTATGAATCAGTAGGGTTTGAGCTTTGTATTAGATTTAATACGGTGGGACAAATGGTGTCAGGTCGTATAAAAAATAATTTAACCTATATACATACCTCAACATGATTAACAAAATTAGAAACAATTTACAAAACAATTGAAAACATGCTTAAATGCAATCTTTAAATAATGACGGAATTGCACATTTTAATTACAAAAGTACTCACTATACTGTACTTTTTGCTTTAGTCGACATCATTTACAGATTTACGTGGATAGATGTTAGTAATTACTAAAGATAATGTAATGAAAGTATTTTTAAAAGATCGCTATTACGAAAATAGTCCGCAAGCAACAGAATTAATTTTTCTACAGATGAATCACTAACACTATTTGATGCGACCTTTTAGTAAAAACGCACGATAGAAAATTTTAGGAAAATAATCGAAGCTAACACAGAAGTTGGTCATAATTCATAAATTTCTACGGAATCTTTAAAACCTTTTGATAAAAATTTGATCAACTCGTTTATGAATATAGATTTTGTCCAAAGAAACCAATGATAGTAAATGTAGAGGACTGCTCGATCGCTCGATTTATTCTGCCGAGGTCATGTGATGAGCATGCTGATGTCACGCGTAGATCGCGATCTTAATACTTCTATTACAATCCGTATTACGATGCACGTTAAGGTTTCTAAATATTTTATTTGAGTAAATTTGAAAAGTTTTGAATTAGGCAATGGCAATAATGTTTATAATCGAATTTTTTTTTATTAATGAGTTTTGTTGTTGTTATAGTTCATATTTCCTTAAAAACAAACGTCATAAGGTTTTAAATGTTTTTCACTTGAACAAAAGAAAACCGTCACAAAAAATTAATCTCGTTGGCTATTTGATGTATTAATTTTTTTAATGAACGATAAAAATAGTTTTGTTTGATTAATTTTGTTGGTAATACATAAAATAATTGCCGAAACAGCCGTTTTCTTAAAAATTTTTCTATAAAGCAGACAAAATATTTTTTTAAAATTTAACTTATATTAATCAAGTATATTTAAAAAACCTAATAACTTGTTTGGCAAATCTCGTTCATAAGTCTTTGTGTGAAATGAGTGGAACAAATTACGTTGGTGTTAGACCAAAGATAACAAAACAAAGTTTGTTGTTGTTTCTTGCAAACTGAATAGCTTGTTTTTTTATTCGTATAGAGATATAAAAATGCATCTTCAAAAGTCCATGCGTTTAATCGTCTTTGCGTTCAAACGTAATGCGTTTCAACGGTCTCGTTTAATCGGTCGCGTTCAAACGGGCCATTTCGTAAATGGTCTATGCTTTGAATAGCCATATGTATGGCTACACCAACAGCGAGCAGTATTGTTTCTTTTTCTTTTTTATTAATTATGATAATATTACATTATAGTATCTTTTGACACTTTACTGGATAAAATGCATTAAACTTTTAAAGGTGCGTTTGTCTTTTTTGTGCGTGGTTCTGAAGAGCTGATGTGTTTTTAGATACTTTCTACAAACTTTGTAATATGCTTCTTGGGCGTTTCTATCATTATCCCTTGCATCAATTAACCAACCTGAATGTAAATATTTATCATACTTTTATATGATACACTAGTAATTAGTATTTACGTTTGGACCAATCATCTTTTAGTTGTTGTTTATTCACATCATGATAATATGTAGGTGTTTATTTAAAATATTGTAATAAATGCTTTTTTCTATTTTGCATTTATAATGAAGGTATACCGACACGCATTTCTGTATCGTACTAACTAATATTATAGCACGCTATACTTTAATACTACATTTTTATTTTGTTAGTGTTGGTATTGGTGTCGATGCATAATTGCTTGCTAGAAGCAACATAACCTCGCATTTTTCATTAAAACACGTCGAACAGTAAATCAATGATTAACACCTATTGCTTTGAAAATGTTCAGATGTTGAACTATGAGTTTATTTACACGTTTCTTCCAGAACTGTGTACAATGGTACTTAGTGGTTATTACCCAATTACTAATACCGATAATTACTGAAAAACTTAATTTAGACATCGTATTAATAAATTAGCCAAATGTTAATTATAGCCAATAACGTTGACTTAACTATGAACAACAACTATAATACAGTTTTTTACATTGCGACATTTGAATGCGCGGGTAAAACTTTAGTTATTGACATTACGATAAGTACGAAGGATATCGCCTCAAAAATTAGCGAGTGGTCGGTACTAGTTGAAGAGAGTCTCAGCGACCACTACTACATGTACTTTAAAATAGAAACAATAGTTGAGAAAGCCATTTCCAGACCAAAATCGTGTAATAGTAGGTGAAATATCACCAGGCTCCAGAAGAATAAATTCAGAAATATAACGAAGGATCACAACAATAATATTAATAAAATTAAGGTTAAAACTATTAATAAAACTTTGGTAAATGACTATAATAAAAGTATGCTGCGTACGAAAGAAGGCAAAAGATAGAATAACTTGTACTAGTGATTCGAAGAAGCTGTCCGGGCAAAAAAAAAGCCGTTAGGTCGGATGGTATTTCTATGGAGTGCATTAAACACATTTATGAAGACTACCTTAAAGTTCTATTAGAGGTCTTTAATAAGATGGATATTTCTTGCGGAATTGGAAAGTGGTCACGCTAGTACTGATACTCAAATTCAATAAAAGTCAACCAGATACAAACTCTTTCCGATCAAGCTTGATTAATAGTATGACAAAAGTTTATGAACGGCTATTAGTTGAGATAATTCAGGAGGACACTTTCAGGTATACGGTGAAGTGGCTCCTACGCAATTTGGATTTATAAAAAGAAAATCTACAATAGATGCAGTGGAACGCATCTGTGACCTAGTTAGAAAATCTAAAGAAAGCACGCGGAGAAACTGGAATATATCTGCTCTTGTATGTATAGACATACAAAATGCGTTTACTACAGTGTTATCGGCCCTAGTTGTGAACAAAATGTTACACCGTGACATGGACAGACACTTAATTAAAATATTCACTGAATACCTAATAGACACATTATCTACCATGACAACTGCAACAATATTTTTTGACATAAAGTCATCTGCGGGGTTTAAGAGAGATCAGTGCTGCGTCCTATGCTGTGGAATTTTTTCTACGACGACCTGCTAACAGCTAACGTATGCTACCGCATATAGACCTAACGGCCTATGCAGATGGTCTGACAATTTTTGGCAAACGAAACAACCCCAAGCCCTGAAAAATGACATCAACAGAATTTTGGAAGTTGTGGACATCTAGATGCGGGATAATAAATTTTGTGTCGACACTTTCAAAACTCAAGCAATTGTTTTTAGTGGGAGAAAAAAGCTGCAACCGATAACGTTTAGGCATGGAAAATGCTCATTACAACCGAAGAACGCCATGGATTATTTAGGGGTAGCATTTATCTTTTGGGCCCCATGTTGAGCGTATTATGCAATAAAAAAGCACTAAAAATAGCGCTAGTAAAACTCATGTCAAATGTTAATGCCCCAAAACAGTACACAAGAAAGATTATCATGTCAACAATACAATCATTTATATACGCGGTACCAAGCTAGTACCCGACGCTAAAGGTGGCTAGGTATAATAATATGCCCGATAAACTCAGAGAAGACTCTTGTTAAGCATAATTTCAGCATTTAGAACAGTTTTCCTAGAAACTGCAAGAGTGCTAGCAGGCAGCATTTGACTGGACCTGCTTGCACAAGAAAGCGTTAACTTAAGAGCAGGAATGGCAAAAAACATGAGCAAGATGCGTACCCTCCAAATTTGGCAAGACCAATGGTGAAGCTATCAGACAACGACTAAAAAAAGAAAGTTGACACCGGACTTGCGTCCATCGCACAAAAAAAGTTACCCAAACGTTTACTAGTCATGGTTGCTTTGGGGTCTATTTCGCCGGTATTCGAAAAAACGGATCTCTCTTGTTTCATCTGTGGCTATGATGCAGACGATGTAGAGCACAACATTTTTTAATGCAAGAAATGGCAGACAGAGAGGGGGTGCTAGTTGACAAATATAATTTCAAACTGGATTATCGTAGTTAGATGATGCTAACTGCCAAAGCGAAATGGGAAGAGACACTTCCAAGCGACAACGATTAGCAAGAAAGAAGTGCTATGGAAAATCTGGAGTAGCGAAAACCATTTCATGGATGGATGAAGTGTCATGCCGTGGTGACAATGGGTGGGCATAAGATGAAAGTGCAATGTGGTTTTTTAATTTAAAGTACATATAAGCACGCAAGGGCGCAGAACCAGCGATGCTTTAAATTATATTTTTTGGTCTTATCACTAATAGTTGATATTGTCATTGTTACAGCGCTCTTGAGTTTTTAAGACAATGAGCGCGCTAGCACAAGATACTACAAAATCAATTAAACACTTAGTAAAATTGTCAAAATTGGCCAATTAACTTCTGAAACGTCAGGGATGCTAAGTAGTTTAAATTTAAAGTAAAGTAATAAAAAAGTTACACAAGAATAGTTCATTGATTAAATACCAAATAGTATCTATATCTATCCTATATTTAAAAACAAACGCATAATAACGGAAAAAGGTAGACAGTAATTGATATAAAATTTCAAGATAAAATAAATAATTAGTTTTAAAACCTTAAACTAAGAAGTTACCGGTAATTCTTTACACTTATACTTCAAAAACAGTCTTAAACCAAATTAAATAGAATGATTAGCAATAAGTAAATTTAGGCTTTTTTTAAACTCAAATTTGTTAGCAAATTAAATAGTTTTTTAAGTCACACACATAATTAGAAATTTTGATTAATTTTTGATACTGCGTAAATTTTAGATATTAATTTAATAAAAAGAAGGTGGGTTGTAAGAAAAACGATACGAATTTCACTCACGTTCGTGTCAAGTCTCAAGGTTGATGATCTCACTTTGTAAAATGCAAGGTTGTTTTGGATAACGACGCAACTTGACAAAAAAAGAACGTTTGTCTCATTGATATACCAAATCCATTTAAGTTATGATAGTAAACAACAGTTTAATGATTGTAAAGGCATTATAGGTAAAGAAATCCAATACACAAAAGAAGTCTAAAATATTTGAAAAGGAGAAATTAGATGTATGTAACAAAATAGAAACTAAAGATATATCTGTATTATTAAGACAGACTTTTTAAATAAACATACTGTAGATATAAGATACAATAAAAATTACATGGCCTCAGACATCTTATGCGTAGACAGCTCGAATGCCAACTGCCTGTGACTCGCCGAGTAGCGACTCCACAAAATTAAAAATAAAGAAAGGTTTACATGCAACCATTTGTTAACTTAATACAGATAATTTAAAATCAACTAAGAACAATAAGAAAAACGTTACATCATAGTGTTTCTATTAATATTTGTTACTCCAGATCCAACTAGTTATGTTAGGATAAAAAGAAATGTCATTGTGCTAAACAAACATTTTATAGACATCTTTAACTTTTAGTATGGGTGTTTTATAGCGAATTTTGTTATTTTCACTATATCCCATTTATTTACACAGATTTTTTATTTTTCGTTTGATTAATTACGTTGTTTAAATTGTTATAGTCCTTAGCTATTTACACTTTTGTTTACTGTTTATACATTAGATATTTAGATTTTTAACTTATCAAACCAATTAGGCACGTGTTGTGGTAAGAGTGTTTTAGGCAGAAAACTTTAGTTAGCGACTTAAGTTGTGTTTGGTTATTATAGAGTTTGGGTATTTACATATTTGTTTTAATACTTATTTACTTTCGCGGCATGTTAGCGACATATTGTAATAGCAAAGGCTTCCACGGCCGGAATCTATACTATGATAAGAATGTTTTCAGGGTTTGGACCGTGTCATTGTTGTTGTAACCGAAGTTGCTAACGTTTCGCCTACTTTCGTAAAGGGCTTCATCAGGGCGTGAGATAAATCGCAAAATTCAAACAGGCAACTCAAAAGTTAGGTTATCAACTTGTGAAACAAGCCATAATATTAAACTCTAAGAAGGTAAGAAAGATAACGATAACTTGAAAAAGCAAACGTAAATCTAACCAAGTGATTTAAGAAGAAATAGTCTCTGTATATAAAAGAGAAGGATCGTCACGGATGGTTAAGCTCGACTCTGATTGGGTTACGGTCGTTAAGGGGCGTGCTTTCGATAAATGACTAATGACCGGGAAGCAAAGAGGGGATAACTCAAAATCATAATCGCAATTGAAGTTATTGGGGTGTTTGATGATTTCTATGCTCTTTCGGAATTTCTTGTTGAACAAGAATGGAGATTTGGCAATCAACGAAACATTATCAAAATCTATCTTGTGACCTGTAGTGAAATGATGTTCAGCAACCGCAGACTTGGAAATATACCTTTTCCTTATACAACGATCGTGTTCTGTAATGCGAGTAATGACGGAACGACTGGTTTCACCAATGTAGACTAAACCACATGAACAAGAAATTTGGTATACACCTTGAGATGAAAGTGTAAACATTTGTCTTTGGAAAAAGGTAGAATCTGAGAGATTTAGCTTGTCGAGTTGAATATGGGTTTAATACTATTCTTACGAAGAAGTTTTTCTATTTGATCTGTAACCTTGTGAATGTAAAGTAAAAAGGCTAGTTTCGGATTAGATTCGGGAGTAGAAATGTCCTTAGGTAATCGAGTATGTGGATGTAGACGACGATTGATAACTTTATGAATATTTCGCTTCACATAACCATTGTTTACTATGGTTCTAGCAAGATGACGGAAGAAAACGTTCTTATCATAGCGACATATTGTTTATAGTATATTTTCACTTTATGTTATGTCATGTAAAAAACGATGACAAAGTTGGAGTGGTTAGTCGTAACTAGGGATGTTCTATCGCTACATGTTAGACAGGTTTTTGTAACAGCAATGCAATTTGTAAAGAGTGCCACGTCACATAACCAACCGTGGAGAGGACCACGTAAACAGTCCAAACCCCCCACCCCCCAAACAAAAGAGATGTTTAACACGAGTACGTTTCTTCTTTCCTTCCAATTCATCATGAAAGAGACAGTACATATCAGTAATGTTACTACTATTACACATAATCCCAATTAGTAAAATTTAACATCTGATTCAATAATGGAAAATTAGCTTTTTTAAAGTTGTAGATTTTTAGAATTATTTAAACGAATCTTGCAACGATAGAATAATGATAGCTGAAAATCGACAATTAAAGAAAGGTGACATTTATCGTTACAAACCGCATAACAATCAGCTTTATGTACATCGCTTCCTATATATATTTGCAAGCACTAATTCCAATCTGCGGTCATAAAAATTAATTACCTCACTATATTAACTAATATTAATTTCACAAATCATAACTAACGTATTGACACTTTACATTTATATTATGTTTATAAAATAACCGTTTTTGTATGTAACATGATTTGTAGAAAATATTCTTTATTGATTATACCTATAAAACCTTATAAAACGTTACTTTTGATTTATCGTTTAAAAAACTTTAAAAAAAGTATGAATAAAACAAAATATATGAAAAAAATATTCATAAATAATAAGCAGCTGTACGCGTTGAAAACAATATGTCATTTACTACTGCAGTAAGTAACATAATTACGTACTACTGCAAACTAAATGACAGCATTTTAAACTTGAATTATTATGTACATGAAGCATTATACACGTAACTTACATTAATTGTACAACATAATCTGACAAGTCTCGCAATGTAAGCAATATTCATATTTCTTAATCAAAAACGACGTTTCATAGTTTAAGGAGAAGCACAATTTATGCTTTACACAAACTTATTAATTTTACTTTGTAGTTATTACAGTTTTATTTATTATTATTAAACGTTTGAATACAACAAAGAGTTAAATTCTTATTAAATAATTTAAAATGGATGAGTTTGTATAACATTTAATTCACTTGCTATAAATATTAGAGAAAAGCATTCTTTGATATTCAAAAGTGTGCTACAGACGTATAAATCGTATTTCAATTTCTAAAATAAAATTTGCTTTTCGCTCAAATGCGGTTTTATAAAATCCAATATTTTATGGGGAATTTAAATTTGCCCTGTTAGAATTATAAAATACATTTTTTTAGTATTGAAAACAATAAAATTATACTTTTAAAAAGATAACCGGATAACCATAAATTATTTAGTAATAGATTATCTTACACATTAAATAAGTTTAACGATGATTTCAGTTTTATGGATTTATATAAATCATCAAATTTTATTAAATAATTTAATATGAACATTTAATTATTTAATTTCCTGTGTTTTATTAATGTAATTATCATTAGAATTATTATAGAATTTTAAAAGTAAAATTTTCAATAGGTTGCAATACAGTGGTTTCAGAAAAAACTAAAGATTTTTGAAAAGAAAATTTTAGTGGTTTCATAGCTTATGAATGGTGCAAATAAGCGGTACACAATTTTATAAATAAGTACACTAAATGTCATTTAAAAACTACTTAAACCATAACATGCTATTTAAAAAAAGAACAAACCGGAAGTAGAAGAACGGAATTTTGTTTATTAACCTGAAAATTTTCAGATCATTGTTAATGTGTAAACTTATTTTATAGAAAAGCAGTTTTTGTTTATTACATTTTGTAGTCAATTTTCGATAGTTGCCAAACCCGTGACACAAAGAATGTTTTCGTCAGCACAGTGCATATGACGCGATATCGTTTCTGTGATTTATTTGACCTGTAAATAAAAGTTTCTGTTTATCATACAATTTTTAGTAAAGTTCTGAAACGTTTTTTATTTAATCAAGTATAGACGTTTTATTATCTTATATTTCTAGTTCAAATTGCATCAAAATCTATAGATATGTGACCGCTATAAAGAACTTTTTTGAAAACAAAAAGTATTTAAACTTAATGCTGTACACACTAACACTGGTTAAACACGAAAGCAGAACGCTATAGTCCGTTACTTAAAAATAAGTTTGTTTATGTTCTATTACTAAAATTAGAAATATAGTAATAAATTTAAATTTTTTTGGCATTAAAAAAAATTTAAACTATAAAAGTATCTAAAACTTATTTATTTAAATGTATGTCGTCAAAGTAAACAATAATAAAAACAATAGAAACTGTAACACTTAATTATAACCTGTTGTAGAAATAAATTAACAAAATATTTTGGCCATTTTTAATTTTATAAAGTAATATTGATACAAGAAATAAGCAAGAATAGTATATTAAAACACAAGTTACACACATACACATAGAACGCGCTTCAATCATGAGACAGGGTTTCATCACGAGCCGCCAAGCAGCGAGTTTACGAAACGATCGAGTAATTAAAACGTATTCTATGATATGTGTTTTATACCATTTTTTGTATTTTGATTCAATTATAATATTTTCCGTATAATTTTAGTTTTCAAACAACATTTTGGAAACTTTAGTATTTTATTGAATTGGCAACACTGATACTTTTTTTTAGTGTAAGAATCGCTGATTCTTACGTCGTAATAGAGAATAGTATATTAAACAGTTACAGAATGAACGCGCTTCAAGCATGAGACCGGGTTTCATACACGAGCCGCGCAGCGGCGAGTTTATGAAGCGGTAGAGTGATTGAAACGTATTCTATGACGTGTGTTTTATACTATTTTCTCTATTTTGATACAATATTTAATATTTTTCGTATAATTTTAATTTTAAAACATTGGGAAACTTTATTATTTTATTGAATTGGCAACACTTACACTTTGACATATTGAAATTTATGTGTTAACCTAAAATCATACGAAATTATCTCTTTATACCTTTATAAGTAAATAAATTTAAATTAATAAACCGTGTTTATTTTAGCTTGGCATCAAAATTTGAATTTCAATTGTTAAATTCTAATCATTTTGATTTCTTTTTCATGTAACGTCAACTTACGATGCAGAGATACCAACTTTAAACTAACATTACTAAAATTCGTGTAAGAATTTGCTTATTCTTACACGGATTTTAGTGTAAGAATGGCTAATTCTCATGTCGAAATAGAGAATACTACTTTCTAAAAAAAACACATTATTTTTCATACTTCTCTTATTTGTATTGCAAGAGGTGTGTATTTTTCGATTTTTTTGGTTTCTTTTTGGGTTATTTTGCTGACGTTGGGTCTGGCAACACCCATAATGTATGTATGCTTTTGTGTTTTATTTAGTAGTGTGATATCAGGTCTATTGCATATTATCGTTTTATCTGTGTGTAGTGTTCTATCCCAGTATAGTTTACAGTTTTCATTTTCTAGTATACTTTCGGGTGTATATTTGTAATATGGTGTTTGTATTAAGTCGTGTTTAAGTGCAACTTCTTGATAGATGACTTTTACTACTGTGTTGTGTCTATCGGTGTAGTCTGTTCCTGTTAGTAGTTTGGAACTTATTGTAATGTGTTGTATTGTTTCCGGGTATTGGTGTCATTTTCGACATGTGTCGGTTTAAATTTTTTCTTTTATTATGTACTTCCTGTAGTTTTTTGTGGCTATTATCCCTTACTTTGGATAGCTAGTACGAATCCTTCTGTCTCTGGAAAAAGTTGACCTGAGTTCAACCATTTGTATGACAGTTGTGTGTCTATGTGTGGGTTTTGCATAATGTTATAGTGGTTACCGTGCAATGCTTTTCTTGCCCAAATGTCTTTTTTGTGTTGTATTGTGTTTTTTTCGGTGTGTTTTTCTGAATATCATTTTGATGTAAGTTGAGTGGGGAGTATCCTTTGTCTGCTTTTGTGATTGCTTGGTGTAACGTGTTTTTGTTTGTAAAATATTCTTTTAAGTTTTGTATTTGTGTGTTGTGTAGTGTTGTATATCTTTTGCTTTTAGCAATTGCTATTCTTCTTCTCCTTCTTCAGGTGCGTACTCTTCGGAGAAGTGTGTTTTCGAGCATCAGCCGAGATACTGCTGTTTGAAAGAGTTAGATTAATGTTAGATTATACCAATCTTTTAGGTTCTTCAGCTAGAATATGCGTCTTTGGCTTACTCCTTCTATCCGTCTTTGTAGAACCAACTGTAATAAGCTATATCTTGTGTTTTTCATTATATGCCTCAGATATTCTAGTCTTTGTTTTTGAATGGTATTGGAACATTCCGCAGAAGTCTATAAGTTTTTTTCTTCTGATGTTTTTTTTTCTAAAACGTAATCACATACTACGTGACAACGTACATTTCCAGCTATAGCGTGAAAGTAGCTTAATATTTACATCATGTTTTTTTGTTAGTTTCAGAATTTCTTCAAGTTGATCATAGATCATTTTTATTTCTATCTTGTCGCATGTTGTAGTTGATGTGTAGGCTTGTATCATGATAATTCCGATTTTGAACCCTAATAACATAATAAACAGAATACTCATACATACTAACCCAACTAATAATAATAATACTCCACCACCAATAAACCCATCCATTACTAACCCTAATACTAACCCTAACACTAACGTTATTTACACGAAAATAATAAAGGTTCCAAACCTAACAAAAAGAATAATTCCGATTATAAAAACCAATCATATTAAAATAACAACTTATAACACTAATACTATCTATAGCATGCTGTACAGTAGAACTAAAGATAAAACTAATATAACTGAAAAGCATGATGTAGTGTACAAGCTAGATTGTATGGGATGCCAAGCGTGTTACATAGGACAAACGAAACAGAAAATAAAAAATTGGATCAATAATCACATGTATGATTGTAATAATAAAAAGGGCGAAACTGCGTTAGCGTTACATTATATCAATACGGGACATAATTGTGACTTCAACAATCCCAAAATTTTAGACAGAGATTGTAACTATAAAAAGCGATTAGTTTCAAGATGATATTCATCAACGTTCACAAAAACAACATTAACTTCAATACAGACACTAACAATTTAAGTAATGTTTAGAACAATTTAATATCAAAGATTGCTTATTAGCTTTAGATAGGTCTGTTAAATTCGCGGTATTTTTCGTTCTTATCTCCTGGATTATCTTGACATTGCAAATAGAATTTTTGATTATACGTGTCAATTGTTTGTCATTCACAGTTAATTGTTCATTTACACTATTTTAATTATTTGACTTTTTTAAAAATATTTTTACAATTTTTCATGTTAATTTATATTATGTAATTAGTTTTCATGTCGTTTGGAGTTAAGGACTATTCCACTCTAACCTTTTTGTGTAAGTTTCTACGTTGTTTGTACCTAAAATGTATTATTTGTTATGTAATAAGAAATGTGTAGCTTATTTACAATATATTTTAGTGACCTGAAGAAGTGCACGTCTGATTGCACGAAACGTCGCCATAAAAAAATCTTAAGTGGTTTAATTTGCCCCTCCTAGTGAAGAAGATTCTTCAACCTTTTCATTAATTAAATATAAAAGGAGGACGAAACTACAGTACTTGTTTATCTATTTAGTATTTATCTAAACCCTATGTAATTAGTTTTTAGAAAATAGAGTTTATTTTTTTTACTTAAAAATTATTGGTGCTAGAAGAATTTTGCAAACAGATTCTTCAAACGAGAAAATTTTCAAAAAAAATGCGTTGTGAAGTTACGCTGCTTTAAAACAGGCCGTTAATTACAAAAATTATTTTTTGTCGTATTAAAAGTTAATTTAAAAAGTCAAGAAAATTACTGCCATCTGGATACTTGAAAGAAGCAATTTCCGTCAATAAAATTTTTTTCGTGCATTTTTCATTAAATGAAGTTATTTTCAATTCATGATTTTTTTAAACTCTCATTTAGATTTCAAGTTCGATAATTGTTAAACACTAGACCTTAAAATTACTTCGTTTTGTAAGGACCTTTTTAATTGTTATTATCTATTAGCTATAAATAATTTAAAAGAGTTACGATACTTACAAAAAAAAACTTAACTGTTGCCACTGTTTTTAGATAGTAACAACTGCAACATAATCATTAATTTTAATTTTTTCAGCGATTTGTTTAAAGTTTTTTTAACAAATGAAATAATTACATATTTTTAAACATACATATTTCTTTGCATATAGTTTGTTAGTTTTTTAAAAAATTTTATAAAATGTTTTCACTACTTTTTTATTTTTAAGAATTTTTTTAAGAATAATTCCAAGAAATTATAGAATATGTTATTTTTTTTGTTAAGAAAAAAATAACAAAAACAACGACAAGCAAAAAAATAAAATAGTTACAAATTTATTGTTGAGCTCAATTGAAAGATAAATTTATAGTCTATAAAGTTGTCTTGAATGCCTGTACCTGTATTTATAATAGTTTCAAAGATACAGCCATTAATAGATAAACAAATGAAATGGTCATTTCAAGTTAAGAAGTATAAGAAAATAAAAAATGCTGTGAAAAATTAAAATTTTTTTTGCATATTGTTGTTTTTGTTATGTTATGCTTAATAAAAATAAAAATTTTTTCATAAAATATTTTTTAAACAATATAATAATTGAAAAGTAGTTTTAAGCAATTAATAACTAAAAAAAATTTTTTTAATCATGATCTTGTTCAACAAACTATATGCAAAAAAAAATTTCAAAAATATGTCACTATTTCATGTTTAATATTTTTTTTAAACAAATCGCTGATAAATTAAAATTAATGATCATGTTATAGTTATTTACTATCTAAAAACAGTGATAACAATCAAGCTAAAAAACAATTGTAATCTCTTTTTTGCCTTTTTTAATTATTTTGTTGCTTAAATTATTTATAACTAATAGATAATAACAATTAAAAATACCACATGTTGATAACTTCATTTAGTATAATTACTAAAAGGTCTCTACAAAGGCAAATAATTTTAAGATTTTTTGTTTAACAATTATCAAACTTCAAATCTAAATCAGAAATAAAAAAAAAATCATTAATTAACAATAGCTTCATTTAACGAAAAATGAAAAAAAATTATTTACGGAAATTTTTTCTTTCAAACATTTTGATGACAGTAACTTTTTTAAGTTTTTAAATTAATATTTAATACAACAAAAAATAGTTTCTGTAATTAACGACCGGTTTTAAGGCTTGCAGCGCGGAACCCTATTTTTAACATTAAATAAAATGTATTAAAAATAAAGATCAAGTTTTGAGAAATGAAATTTTTTTTTGGAAATTTCTTCCACTTTAAGAAGCCGTTTGTGAAATTCTTCTAGCTCTAATAACTTTTGAATAATTTCCAAAGAAGTAGCCCTTTTTTCTTGAATTTTAAATTTTTTTGCAATTACCTATGTGCGGGTTTGAAATTTCTGCACATCTGTTATAACGGATCCAACGAGCTATCGGACGTATTTTAATTCAAAGTAGCAAGAATTAACACGGTTTTAACTTGTTAACTAAGCTGAATATAGTATTCTATATTATTTAGTTTCGATCTCAGAGACCAATGTTAGTCTCCATGTTGCTCATTCCTATATTAGTTTCATTTTCGTATTACTTTGTATTCTGTAAAAGTATTCTGAAACAATTAGTATTTACCATTAGATACATTAATAAATATTAAAAATTTATTACATACTTTAAAATTAAGGTTAAAAATGTAACAACTAAACGATAAATATTGTTTTACACAAATTGCAACAAGTATAAGATTGATTTATTTAAATGTAAAATAGAATTAATACACAAAAAAATTAAAATTTACAAATGTGTGTGCATAAACTGTAAAAACTGATAATTGATGAAACAACTTATTGTTTATTCTACAATTAACTGTTGTTTGTATCTAGGAATAGTAAATTATTTCTTACATAACAGAATTGGTTTTCGAATAGACTATATTTCAACACAGTTGAATTCAAACTAATATTTCCTATACAAGCAGTTTGACATGCCACTACAAACTCGAAGATAAATTTGTTTTGGTTAATCTGACTCTCTAATAAATTTTCAGAGTCGGAATCTGATACCCAAGCGATTAATCTAGTTCAAGTAAATGTGTTGTGAGTAGGTATGTATCTAATTCGACGATTTCAAATTGTTTAACTATGTTTTCAATCTGAATTATGATTGTTGAATTTACAGAACAAGCGTTTGTCGTACTACCGTAAACTTTTTGTTAGCACTTCCATTGAGTGATTAACAATTACTGTTTAACAAAAAATTGCTAACAGTTTATTGAAACATCTAATGAGTAACGAAATTGTTCAACTATCGATGATTTAGGGATTTGAAACTAATGTATTCTCGTTTGATTGTTTTGCAACGCTATTATTGTTTTTGTTCCGTTTAATTTCATAACAGAATTGTATTGGTAAAACAGCGTTGTTCGTATAACATACTGATATTGAACTTAATACATAACAAACATGCCAACATTTTTAAATCAAGTTTTAATAACATTTTTATTTATAATTGTCGTGATTTAATACTCTGTCTATTAAACCAATTCTTAGCCGAAAAAAATACGAAATATACAAAACGTAAAAATAAAATAAAACAAGCTGTATAAAACATTATCAAAAGTATTACATAAAATACATGATAGTTTTAGTTTATCTATTTAGTATTAAGTAAAACGATATGTAATTAGTTTTTAATGCATATCTCTATTATTTATAAATAAATTCGTTTTTTTTTGTTTTCTCAAAATTTGAATTATTTTTATATTTTGTTTAATTAAAGTTACAGTTAAAACGGGTTTTTATGATTAAATTTATCTTATACATAATAACTTTAAATTATGTTTTAAGCATTGTTTTGTAATATTTAATTTGGTTAATCTTACATTGTTGATATTAATTCAGATAATACGTGTAGTTAACATATGGTTTTACATATCTTTATTTTAAATTTTTGTTTTTATAATATGCATATAATTTGTTACTTCTAATAAAATTAAAACACATAAATGAAATAAAAATGAAATTGAATTAGCTTTAAAAAAGATATAAGTATTTCACATATGTTAAAATATTATATATTTTTTTCTAATAATTTAACTTAGAAGAAATAGATTGAATAAAATAAAATCAGTTGTTCTTCAATAACACTTCTCCAATTTATACTAAGATAAAAACGTCTTTTGGGTATAGACAATGTCATTGTTGTAACTAAAAGTGCCACTTACACACTTTTGTAAGAAGCTTCATCAGAGCGAAAAAAAAATTGAAGAAGAATTTAACCAAGAACTTCTAAAGCGTAATTACCATTGAAGTTATTAGGGTAATTTTTATGCTTTTTCTGATTTTCTTATTAAAAAAATGGAGATCTTGCAATTACCAAAACATTATTAAAATCTATATTGTGACCTATAGTAAAATGATGTTCAGCAACCTCAGATTTAGAAATATGTTTTTTTAAAGCAAAAATCGTGTTCTCAGAGACCGTGGGTATAAACTATTGCCTTTAGTTTCCGGTTATTATTCTTCTATCTATGACACGCACCTTTCAGACCGTAACTCAATCAGAATTGGATTCAACCAACTGCGACGATACTTCTTTGTTATATACGGATACTATTTTTTCTTAAGTCACTTCTAAGGATTCGCAAATTTGGCTTGGTTCACAAGTTGATTACCTAACTCTGTAGTTGTTTGTTTTTTTAGATTCGTGGTTTTTTCTCTTATTCTTTTAAAATTTAATATTCGATTTGATTCACAAGTTGATTACCTATATATAAACAAGTTAAAAACTAAAATACACGTTCAACTGTATAATAAAATCCCAATTTTTGAAGTTGAACCACATTGCTATGCTTATCGATGTTAGCCGTAATTACGATTTAAACCGCATTCGCGACCTGAACGGCGACGCAAACAGCAAACGCGCTCATTGGTGCACTTTTTTATTGTTAAGCAATAGTGGTTTATTTACTTTTATATACAGGAATGCCTAGTTTTTAAGCTATGTTTGTTGGACACACCACTTACGTTGCTATGATCAGGTTAAAACTTGCACGCATTTTAGATGCATATATGTACTGTATAGGTGCATATTGTCATTGACTTAGGTTTAGTAGGACGTGTCCAGTGACGGCCGCAAAATGTCAATTCTGATAGAAACATGCTCTAAGTTTGAAGTGTAAGTTGGTATTTGTTTTTTGCTTTTTTACTTACCAAAATTTATAAAAAACTATTGAAAACTTAGGGAGCAGGCGTTCAGTGTTTGTTGTAATGAATTTAAACGTAGACGCACAGCGCTGAACAATGATCATGAGGGTGTGCGACAAAAACAGATGAGAATCAATTGAAGGCCGATATGCTAAACAAAATCGTCAGATAAAAATAAGAGAAATTGTTTTACTGACCGACATTTCCTCAAAAAGTTTGTTCATGAAATCGTATCTGTAGTTGATTTTCAAAAAGTTTCCGCAAGATGGGCACCAAAACCGTTAAACGACCAATACAAAATGTAAAGCATAGCGGCAAAAATGAAACTTTTAACACACTATTGTCAGGAAAATGGATTTCTAGAGTCTAAAAAAAATTCAATGACGTGGAATTATGTGAGTTTACCAAAAAAAAACTCTTCTTACCATTAAAAACGTCAATCAACAACGATGTTAATTGTCACTATTTCAAAGAACTTTATCAAACCATTTGATAGAAACAAAGTGGAAGGTTTACAAAAGGAGCGAAGTTGTGGCTTGACAATGCATCAACGTACACCTCAAATCAGACAAAAACGTAGCTTCAGAAACACAATCCGAAGCTTATTGTCGATTGTTTGAGTCGTTAAAAACTTATTTGTGGGGTAAAAAATTTGAAGACAACGACAAACTTCAAGATGAAATGCAGCAATTTTTTAGAAGTTTAGATTGCACTTTTTTACGAAGAGGGTTTATAGAAGCTGATGCTTTGCTAAGATATGTGCCTTAACATTAACGCCGATTATGTTGAACAGTAGCTAATAGTTTACGATTTTATTTAGTGTATGTTTCATTTTTAGAAATGAAGTAGTCTGTCTGCAATTTACAAGTATACCGGGTATCCCTTGTAAATACATTAGATTTATACTGTGCGCGTACATGGTTAATCAAGCTTCAACCAAGTTCACTTTTCAATAGTATCATTTATAGATTTTAAATGGTGGCATAATTACAAAACGTGAAATATATCTGATTGTGTTTTTTAACAAACTTATTAAATGTGTAATATTTATAGTATTCAAATCAATTGAATTGTATATAAATAACTAAAAAGAACGCAGGGTATGCACTTTAGTAAAAACAAACTAAAAAAACAGCATTTATTATGTAGTATTGGCATCATTGTCTGGCTATAATTCAAACAAACTTGAAACTCATTTTAATTTTAATTTGCGGTTTGTATATGCCACTTGTACGTACTTAGTTTGTGTACTGTGGAAGTTATGTTAAATTATTGTTTTAACAGCTTAAAACTATATAATAATTTAGTTATTTTCTAGTTATCTTACTTTTATATTTGTCATTAAAATTTTTACTACCCGATGAAGAACATAGTTTATGTTCAAAAGCTTGTAAGTTTCTAAATTTTAAAATAATATATAGCATTAACCTTAAATTTGTGCTATCATAGTTCTAAAGTGTGCTGTTTCTAAATGTAATAATTTGCACAATGTAAAAACATTGAGACAAAATTTATGCTCTGTTTCTGTAAACGAAGTTAATCGAAGATCCCCTGTTAAACTAAAAAATGGGTTTCCAGAACGTCTAACTGCAGATTAATGTAATTTAAGTCTCTATTAAACTAACTGAGGATTTTGATCAATTTAATTTAACAAACGCAAGCGCGGTTATCAAAAACTGCAATCCGACACCGTTTTCTAACCTTGTTTATTTTGGCGTGTCGTGGTTATGTTATGTTCTTGTGATTATTTTTCATTTGTTGTTTATGTAGATTTTTCAGAACTACTAAAGACATTTCTTTTTCAACTTTTGTGTTGTATTTGCGTGACAAAATTAATCCAAATGGAATTCCATTCTTCAAGTTCATCATCCGATGACGAAGTGTTTAATTTTTTGGGTGTCGTAAGAAAGGTTAAAATATTTAGACCAAGGCCCAATCGGTTTGAAAAGTACAACAGTGCAAAATTTTGGGTTCAATATCTCTTTTCACCAGAAATTATGCAACCCATAATCAAACAGTCCAAGACATTATTTTCTCGATAACTTTAAAAAATTGCTCACTTTCCATAGCTAATCATTTTCTTTATTACATTACGATTTCATGCAACAGATGTGAGTGACAAAAATTTAAATGTATTTTACTAATAATAGAGTTTTAACAGCTGCTTTTTAAATACTAATTAGAGATGAGTTTGGAATTTATAAAAGTACAGTTCCTTGAGTTGTTCAGAGAGTATCTGATTGTTAGGCAGAACTGCAATCAAATTTCGTAAAGATGCTTAAAAGTTATACTGAAAGGTTAATCTAAAGCAAGGATTTTAAGCAATAACAAACTATCCAAACGTTATGGGTTGTGTAGATGATTCTCATATACTAATTGAGTCCCCTGGAGGTGACAATGCCAAACTAATTAGAAATAGAAGATCTTTCTTTTTAATAAATGTTCCAACCATGTGTGATGCTAGTTTATTAGAGATATTGTTGTTCGTTGGCCAACTCATGACAACACAAACCTTATTTTAGAGGCATACAGAAGTACATCTTACTGTATGACTCCCCCAAGTAACAAAGTGGTTTTATAATTCCTAAGTTATGTTGTTGCTCTCTAAATGCAAAATGGTTCTATTAAAGTTGTCTGGAAGATTATTTTGTTATCTATTCAAAATTATGTTTTAAATCGATGTATAAAACGTTCTTACAACAAAATTATAAAACTGTTTATGAGACTTGTATAAAAATATTTTGTAAACGTTAATATAAGACATTCACCCTTTACAAATATTAATTGCTTTATAATAGCTATGTAGTTATGTCAATTATCACTTTAGAACTGTTTTATACAACTGTTTTAATAAAGTTTGTGACTACGTTATATAATTGTTGTATTAGTAATATTATATAACAATTTTGCTTTCTGCATCAGATTACTCACAACCGACGTTCCAATATAACTGCTAATTGAAAGTTCACAAAGTCTCAGTTAGGAAAATAAGAAAAAAGCTGTTATAGAGTAATACTGCTATTAAAGCGCAAAATTATTGTGTTAAATATAGTTACAAAACAATTCGGATATACTGGCGTAAGAGAAAACCACCTGATTTGGCAGCATATCTATAACCGTTTGTCGAAGAAGCTAAAATAATTCTTTCACAAGGATTAACAATGAATGGATCGCAGCTTATTGTTAAGTTACGCTGCTTTATATGTGATTTGCCTGCTCGACCATTTTCGTTAACTTTTTATTACGAGTACGCGATTAAAAATTCATCAAAATATAATCGCATGTGTAAAATACGATCTTGTCGTGTTAACTTTTACATAAACCAAGGTAATTAAATTTGAACGTTTTCTATATGCATCATAATTGTTGTATAAGAGTAAATTTGGTAATGAAAATGTTCTATTAAAAAAGGACCATTTTGAAAATGTACTTGCATATATTTGCATGGCCGCTATTCTCGAGGAATATAAAATTAATTTATATTTCAGTACTTTGACGACAAAAACACATCAATTAAAGCTTTTTATACTGGTATCTACTATTGAGTTTTATGGTAAAAAATTGAAATTTAGATCTTTTGTTTTTTATCTGATTTTTTATTTTTTTTTTAAATACTGATTAAACCTGCGGCGCACTTAAAATTTGCGACCTATCTACCTCATAATTAACAGTAAAATTATCTTCGTAGCAAAAAACGACGTCCGTGTAGATCTATCACATTAAATTTCGTGTAAATAATATACGTTGCCATTTTTTATGAAATAGCCCATAATAGTGTTTTGTTGGCTTTATAAAACACGTTAAAAAACGAATATCTTTTATAAATACCTGCTTATTGTGCATTTATAGCTACTGTAAGAACGTTTTAGTTACGTTCTTAGGACAAAAGATGTTTTATAAATCTTGTTTTGTAAACGTTCTCTCAAACGTTATAAAATATAAAATTGTTACTTGGGCCGCTGCTAAATCCCGAGACACAGTCAGAAATTACGGACAATAGCTCGCATATAAAAACAAAAAATTGTATCAAAAGGTATAAAATCTAACAACAATATTTTTTTAAATACCTGTAGGTATGTGCTTTGAGCTGCAAGTTGGTTGTGAGTCGATGTAAGACGTAGACGAGTAATACTAATTTGGCAACAGTGTAAATTGTGGTTTTGAATTGGTTACTATGTTTTCATCAAGTGGGATACTTTTCTTAATAAATGTACCACCACCTGTTATGTAAGCATTTTTCTAAAATAAAAGTTTGTAAATCTATCAAGTGGGTCAGTCGTTTGGGCGACTATTAAAGGCTTATGATTATGAATAAACTACATCTTATACAAGTATTTATTATAGTGTATAAACTTCTTTGTCACATTGTAAACTTACAAAAAGGTATAGAAAATAAGTGCTATTAGGAAACAAATTGAAAACTATTTCATTATAATGATAATTTTTTACTGTGTCAATTAACCAATAAAAAAATTTGATTTTATTGCATTTTTTAAAATTCAACCAATCATCAACGGATTACAGCGATAACACCACGGGCGTGGTGTTATCAGGCAAAGCAGACATGATATATTAAAATGTCAAATTAAATGTCAGATAGTAAATCAATTCATAATAATGATAGAAAGATTTGTTCATATTTGTAACAAAATTAACTAAATTCTTTTAGAAAATACACCAGAAAACACAACTCATTTGTATTAATTGATTAAAAAACATGGAAAGTAGTAAAAAATTATCTTACCGAATACACCTTGAGCATTGATAAATACTCAAAATTTCGTCGTAGAGAATGTTTCAAGCGTGTTTCTTTGAGGTAATATCACTCGGCCTTCGGCCTCGTGATATTACCAAGAAACACGCTTTCAACAATCTCTATGACAAAATTATCTCGGTATTATCAATGCTCTAGGGGTATTATAGCTGATAATATAATGGAGGCAATGAATAAATGGTGTACACAAATAGAAGCAACTACAGTTGTACACCCAAAATACTCATTTGTACATTACATCAATATCTTAAATCTACATTAATACAGTATGTTGTCTGTAAAAAACCTAATTTTCTTAAAGTTGTACCAATTTAAAGTTTAAGAAAAATGTAAATAATTAAGTAGCATTTTTTTACAAAACTTTATGTGGTTACGGCGACGTATCACAAGCGTGTAAATATCTAGAGTTTGTTAACGTTACTTAGCATACTTTGTACAAAATATTGTAATTATATTTTATTGATCTAATAAACGTCCGTAACAACTAAATTTAACGTAAACATGTCTGAAATTTCACTCAATTTTTTGCATTCCAAAAATATTTATGAAGTAGCTTAAAATGTTTATAAAAACATATAAAACATTGAATGTTACTATTTGCGTTTTAAACAATATATAATCCGTTTTAAGCTCGTGCACTATATATATTTCAACTTCTGTTGAAAGCTGTTAATGTTTGTACAGTTTTTGAATCTATAACACATTTATCTTTAATTATTAGAAATGTAACTGTTAATATGCATACATGTGTGTGCATATGTATACTTATAAATATACACAAAAATAATATGAATAAGTAATATAATAATGATATAAAACCTTTAGGCATTAAAAAAAATTATGAATGTTAAAAAAAAATTTTACAAGTAAATTTAAGTTATATAACATTAAAATTTATTTTAAAGGCGTATTATCTGTATCATCTCATTTTTGACTTTTATTTGTCTATAATAAATATATATTTTATAAATTTTTGTTGTGGACTAATACGGTAAATACTTGTTTTAAAAAAATGCAACTTTACATAACTTCATTATCGACAACGCTTGGTTCCGTTTGGATTAATTTAATTATGTGTAGTTTGTACGTATTACTAACAAACTCGTTTTGAACAATGTTGATATAAACATCTTAACAAAAAATTATAAGATTTGTACAGTAGACAAAAATGTTTCAACAATAAAGATTTTAGTTCAGAATATGTAAGCGAAAATGTGTCGGACAGATATTATAAAACGTCCTTAAAGTATGTTTAAATACAAACAATTTTAATAGTACGGAATGACATTGTGCCGAGGCGATGTTAATACTTAAGAAAATTGATAAAGAATGATGTTCCACGAGAAAACAAAAAACCATTTACATACTTACATAAAACTTGTATTTAGTATGTTAGTATAGATTAGGTAAATGCTGGCAATCAGAAACTGAACTTGGTGTACCACATAGACAGAGCTAGACAGAGATACATAATCGTTCACGCAAGTGGTTTCAATTTTATATCAAATAGCTAATTGCCAATACTTATTGCAACAAAAATGCAGTGAATTCTAAACATTCCTGTTAAGAGTATTGTTTTTGTACATAGATAACGCAACATATTACAGCGTACAAATAAACAAACTACTAAATTAAAAAATAGACATTAGAAAATGGTAAGAACGTAATGGAATATCAATTACTAACGACCTAAAAAAATTGAATCTTTATGTTTAATAAAACAATGCAATATTACAAAAATTTATGTAGTTAATAAATTACTAAAAAAACGTAAGCATACTGTATTACGTTTGCTACCCTGCTATTGTGATTTAAATCTTATTAAATTAATAATTTGGAGTTTGATGAAACATAAAGTGGCACCGGGTGGCACTGAACAATATCGAGCAACGCAATGCAAAAAAAATGCTTTTTTTAAAGTCACTCAATCTAATTGGAATAAACATTATTAATATGTTAACTATTTAACCAAAGGAATGTAAGAACCCGTTATGGGAATGTACTGTCAAAATTAGCGCGCCTTCAGCCACGCTTCGTAGCGTTACATGTTTGCTTATGCCAACTGTATAAACCAATACAATGATGAGTATTGTTACGTACTAATATTTTGTTAATCATTCGGATTCTAGAAATGATCGGTGTAGTAACAATAAATTAAAATGCGTTGGAAGGCACCAAAGAAAAATAAAATCAAATCAGAAAAAGATACGTTTAATCAGAATAATACTAATTAAAATAAAAATTAAATTGATCGGCCATATATACTGTGTATGTATATGTGTACCCATCAGTGTTACCAACTTAACATTTTATCATACACGCCATTTACGGTGTATTTTACAAGTTATTGCCGTAATAAATGAGAACTATCATTAGATTGATCACAAAGAGCTAAATACATGGGTCAGCCATTCAATTGTGTCAATTTGTCGTTTTGATGTTTAAAATCTTATTTTTTTAGCTAACCTACCATTTAATAACTAAGGTTTCTGTATGTTTTTTATTGTTGATTTTTTGTTATTGCTGAGTTAGTTTTATTGACCTACTTTGCGAGTCATTCACAAGACTTAAAAATGAATAAAAGAGGCGCATTTATTTGTAAAAATTTTTCATAAATATACTCTCGACAAAGATTTAAAAAACTATTCTATTAATTGTTTGGAAGAAACGTGCAGTAATAAATGTCAGTTTTGAGATTCGTTAATTGTACCATTAATGCAGCACTTGAATTTGAGGGACAATCTTTTAGTTTCTCTGGTGAACTTTCATCCAAGTTTGACACTTGTGATGAACTAGTAGTTTTCTGTAAAAAAATTTTGTGTGTGTTTGCAAAGATTATTCTTTATAACAAAATCTATACAAGAACATTGTACCTCATGCACACATACTTTACATTTTTTGTACCTTAAGCCCCAAGTATGTTCAACACTATAACTTTTTGTTAGGTGTATTGTTAACATTACTTCCGGAAAATATAACCCACTCATTTACTTCATAAAATACAATACTTGAATTATTTGCAGCAGTTATTTGTTTACCATGTGAAACAAATGTATCTTGATACTAAGTTTCCCTTGATAAGTTTTATAACTCTATAAAATTGTTTATCTCTCACAATTACACACACTATGTATATTTTTGTCTATTCTTTTACAAGTATTTAAGTAAGTATGTTTTAATACTTTGTGCATTGCTTCTAAATGCATATTTGTATTAACTTTTGCTTTAAGTACAATATCATATTGTAATAGCGAAGGCTTCCACGGCCGGAATATATACTAAGATAATAATGTCTTCCGGGTTTGGACCGTGTCATTGTTGTTGTAACCAAAGTTAACAAGTTTTACGAACAGGTTTCTGGTGTTGCTATGGGTTCTCCTCTATCACCTGTTGTAGCTAACATTTTTATGGAATCCTTTGAAATGGTTGCTTTGGAATCATCAATATTGAAACCTAAAGTGTAGTTTAGGTATGTTGACGACACGTTTATTGTTTGGTCTCATAGTCGTCTTGAATTGTCTAAGTTTCGTAATCATTTTAACAATCCACACTTAGATATCAGATTTACTATGGAAATCGAAAGCAATGGTTTTCTTCAATTTCTTGACGTTCTTGTGACTTGTAAGCCCGACGGACTTGTGAGCCATTCTGTTTATCGCAAACCCACACATATACTTTTATGCTTCGTCTCATCATCATACTGCACAGAAACGTTCTGTTATTAAATCTTTGGTTCATTGTGCCTTTTCTATTTATCAACCTAAGAATCTAGACACGGAACTCCGTCATCTTACTAAAACTTTAGTGAACAATGGTTATGTAAAGCAAAATATCCATAGAGTTATTAATCGTCGTCTACATCCACGTACTCAATTACCTAAGGACATTTCTACTCCCGAATCCAATCCGAAATTGGCCTTTTTACCCTACATTCACAAAATTACAGGTCAAATAAGGAAACTTCTTCGTAAGAATGCTATTAAACCCATATTCAACTCGACAGGCAAAATCTCTCAGATTCTTCCTTCTCCCAAAGACAAATTTCCTACCCTTTCATTTCAAAGTGTGTTCAAATTCCTTGTTTGAGTGGTTTAGTTTACATTGGTAAAACCGGTCGTTCCGTCATTACTCGCATTTCAAAACATGATCGTTGTATAAGGAAAAGGTATGTTTCCAAGTCTGCGGTTGCTGGACATCATTTTATTAAGATAGATTTTGATAAATTTTCATTGATTGCCAAACTTCATTCTTTTTCAACAGGAAATTCCGAGAAAGCATAGAAATCATCAAACACCCCAATAACTTCAATCGCGATCATGGTTTCGAGCTATCCCCTCTTTGGTTCCCGGTCATTATTCATTTATCGAAAACACGCCCCTTATCAACCGTAACCCAATCAGAGTCGAGCTTAACCATCCGTGACAATCCTTTTCTTTTATATACGGAGACTATTTCTTCTTAAGTCACTTCTACGGAGATTTTGGTTTGGTTCACAAGTTGATTACCTAACTCGGTAGTGGTTCTTTGTTAGATTTTCGTTTGCCTTTTCTTTTATACCTTTTCAGAGTTTAGATTATGGCTTGTTTCAGAAGTGTATAACTTAACTTTTGATAAGTTCTTAGTTAGATTTCGGTTACTTGTTTGAGTTTCCGATTTATCTCACGCCCTGATGAAGCCCCTTACGAAAGTGGGCAAAACGTTGCCTAATTTATATTGTTCTTTCACCATAATATTTGAAAAAACACTGTGCAAACTTCACCAACTGCTCATTATTATTTGAGAAGTGTCGAAACGACTGTAGCAATTTGTGAAAGTATTGTTCATCTATCTCTCCCCTACTCTTGGAAATACACAACATCTTATAAACATAAAATATATAAAACGTATATTTAAAACTTTAAAATATTTAAATGCATATTTTGCCATGCTGTGTCTATATGCCAACTGCATAAAACTTTTCTTGTTTCTGTGACATTCAGAACAACGATCCTTGCAGAAAAATACTTTCTGCTCATCACTCATAAAAACTGAGCCACAAATAGCCCTAACTTTATTTTTAATAGCTTTTATGTAGCCACTTTAATAGCCTCTACGTAGCTACTTTATAAAAAGTATTTTTTTAATATTATCTAAAAGATAGGTAGAAACAAAGATAAAATTAAAATTTTTATTATTCATGTACTACATACTAATTAAGTAAAACAAAAAATTACAATAAGTTGGTGTGTGTCAGGTGAAGTTTTAATCTTCAATGTAAAACTGACACAATTTTAGTAACAAGCGTGAGTCAATTAAAATTACATCAATAATTTTGTAAAAATTATAATATTTAATTTAGTAAACAAATTTTGTCAAAAATTAAAAACTCGGAAACTACTAAAAATACCAATGGCTGTGCATAAAAAAAATATATACACACTTACTAGTAACTGCCATTATCTTAAAAAGTAACATACAACGGCAGCATTAATGTAAAAACGGTATATTATGTAATCAGTACAATAAAAATAAATACTGAACAAATAGCGTTTTTAAAATTCAACAAGTTGTAGTAGCGGCAATAAGTTAAGTGAACTGAAGATAAGACTTGTAAAACTTTCGTTACGTTCTATTCGAATAGAAATTCTTTTAGTTATTTTTAGCAAATTTATTGGTAAGTGAACAGTTGTCTTGTATTAAATATTTTGAAGTATTAGCTAAAAATTAAATAATGTAGCAAAATTAATTAAATTTGACTATAAAATATTTTTAAAAAATGAAATTTGGCTTATAATTATTTAAATAGCGTTTTATAAATAGAAAACCAAATCTGAATAAAACACTTTTTGATAGACTTTTAGCAGATTTTGGAAAACAAAATATGTTGTTCTAATACACTTTATAAAATATTTTAAGTTTATTTTTATTGTTAATTTGATATTTCTCTTTATTTTTTCTGATAAATTGCCACGTTTGTCGGCGCTTGCAATATATTCAAAAAGAATATGCTTAAATTCTATAAAATACGATTGTATGAACGCGACCGTTTGAACGACAATATTTATGACACGGATGTTTGAACGCAGAAAAGTTTTAACGCAAGGATGCTCAAACGCAAACTGCATTTTTATTTTTTTACAGAAAATAGAAAAAACAGGTGTATGCGTTTGCAAAAAATAACTTTATACTGTATCGTCGTCATTTTGATCATTTCAATTTGATGTAGTGAATAAATGCCAACGCTTAAATTTGAAATAAAAATGAAGAAATTTTGTAAAAGAAAAAAAGAGACTAATGTGAATGAAAAAAGGAAATGTCATCGATTATAATTTTTTTTAATAGTATTTATTTAAAATTTAAAAGCAATGTAAATAAAAAGACAAATCAATTTAATATCCATTAAATTTTTTTAAATTTTAAGCAACAACTGAAGTTTCCTTTATTGTAAGAAGCACAAAGCAAGCAACAACTGCATCTAACTTTATTTGACACACAATAAAAAAATTTCATGTCACATTTGTAAACCTCAAAATAATTAAATTGCGCTTCTTAGCATATTAGGCAAAATAAATTCTAAAATTTAAAATTCATGTCATTTTCTGCTGGCTGCTGGTGTAGTTGGCAGTTTTTTGATAAATGTAAGTTTTTTTTCTAGATACAATAAATTTTAGAGAAAAAGTGAAGCTTTCAGGAATTATGCCAAATTTTAAATGCTATCGGGTTAAATAAACATTTTGATATTTAGATAAACAGTTTGTATCGAGTGATCCTTGTCAATTGTTTTTCAACGTTCTAACTATTTGGCGTTCATTTTCAACAAAACAACAAAAAAACGATTACTAGATTTTACTCGATTTTTTTGGTAGTTTATAGTTTAAAAGATTCTGAGATTATGACACGGTTTGAGCTACAATGCCACATCTTTTTAGAAAAAAAATTTTAAAGTAGAGATTTTGTTTTTGAAAATTTGCATCCACAGTTTACCAACTGGACATTTTTTAACAGCTTATGTCGTTTGCGATTTCCCGTCATATCTCAAGAAGGCTTACAACAGACTGGACATACAATAAAACATTTTGGGATAAGAAGTAATTAATATGCCTTCTTATTCAATTTTCTAGGTGTTCTCAGTTTGATCTATAAGCTCAAAAGAAGTAAAACAAATTTTGCAACGCGTCAATTGCTAAAACCAAAACAAAAACAAATATAAAATTTGCTCACTTCAAAAAAAAATTTTTTAAATTATTATTTTAAATAATTATTCTCAACTTTCTGGTATTATAAAGAATCCCAATTCATCGCATCTTTTGTACCATAATAAAAAAAAATTACAAACGCACATCTAAAATTAATTAAATTAATTTTTGACCTGTTTTTTATGGCGCATATTTCTTAAATTGAAGACCAACTAACAAATTTTATCTAAAACGTAAAATTCATGTTTAATCTATATGGTATAAAAGCAAAATTAAAAGTCTTAAATTGAAGCTAGTAGTTAATTATATTTGCGAGTAAGTATAATAACTCACCGCGTAAGATATTTCTTTTGCAAGTAAGTCGTATATTCCCGCTTTAGCTTTGCGGGAAGGTTTTTAAAACCTCTTATTAAAAACTCTTTTTTCTCTTTAATTGTACGCTAATTTGACTTATTTTTTAAAACGCTTTTTTTCTAATTGCTTAAGTTCTTGAACCTTTTCAGTACCGAATCTGCCAATTAGCTTCCCTTCTTTACTCATTCTCTTGAAAGTAGCGTTATGTCTATTTCTATTCTTAAGATATTACATCTTAACCACGTTTTTACTGGAAAGCATACGAATAAAATTTACCGAATCCGTAATTTTCTTTGCTATTAATACTAAACAAAAGCGATACTGACCATAAAAATGCATTAAATAGATAAACCTTGCTTTAACATAGATATTTTGCATATTTTTGAACAAATTTATAACGCTAGCAATATTTACAATTGTCTACCTGTTTGTACAATTTCAACATTTTATTTTACATATTTCTGACTTATGTAACTCTTTACATCAAAAACGTTTATGATTCAAAGTAATTTATTTATTAATTACTGATAGTTTTTATTATAAAACTTGGAAAATCATACCTAAGAAGATATTATTTAATAACGTGTGTGTTTTGGTCAAGCTGCTTTTGTTGGCCACCGCGTTTTGGTTTAGGGTAGTTTTGTAGCTGTTGTAATATTACACTAAGCATCTAGAGTTTTTTAAAATAAACTTGCATCGGAAACGCCAGATTTTGACTATTTCAATGTTTTATTTAGTTTCCTTATACTTATTCCCACTGCTGTGGAACAAACCAACGTACTAGGTAGACACCTTCAGAATGTAGTAGTTCTACGTTAATGGATTAACTGTGGGTTTTGTCTTGTTTTACTAATAATTTTTGGTTACTTTGTAATTCATTTTATCGAGTTCTCATATAAACAGACTGAACTTTATTGTTTTATCGACTAAAATAGTTTGTAAAAAAATTCAAAAAACGAAACAAAACAATAAACTATTGACAACAATGTATCAAATTAGATAAATTGCAATTCATTGTATAGTATCTAAAATATAGTAAAAAATAAATTATTGTAAAATAAATAAATAACAGAAGCAAACTTACTGACTAGAAAATTTAAAAAAGAGATGTAAAAAATAAAGTTTATTGATTATATTCTGTTCTTGATAAATTAATCAAAATGTATTTGAGAAAACCTTAAAATAAACAGTGAAAAAGAAGATAACGTCAAACAAGCAACTAAAATCTAAGTAAAAACCTCTCAAAAATTAGGTAATCAGTTTGTGAACTAAGCCAGATTCTAAACTATAAAAGGGTAAGAAAAAATAATAATCTTGAAAAATAAAACGACAATCTAACAAATAATCACTACAGAGTTAAGTAATTAATTTGTGAACAGAAGCCAAATTCGAAACTTCGTAAGAACGCCGATATTATTGTTCTTCCAGCGACAAAGGTAACGCTACTGTCGTGTTGAACGAAATTGATTATACTGCAAAAATCCATTATATTTTACTTTAAGAATTGAACGTGAAGTAGCCAAAATATTAAATTTTTCAATCTACCTTTAGAAACTAAACGTCGACTCACCCCTTCAGATTCAAGACCACTTCATCTATACGGACTTCCCAACATTCACAAACAAGGTGTTTTCTATTGACCTATTGTGAGTAATATCCAGTTTCCTACCTAGCTAGCCAAATTCTTGTCCAACATGCTTTGCAAATTTACAGGTAAAACTTCTTATCACATCCTCAACTCAACAAGGAATAGCTTATCATCAAACAGATTTTGTCTCAACATGGCAAGAACTTGAGTTTGGTTTCTCTTGTTGACAAGGGTTTATCATCCAATTAGTTCCAATTTTATAACAAATTTTACGTATAAGTTTCTGGTGCTGCTAAGTTTGGTTTAGGTATGTTGACGACGCGTTTATTGTTTGGTCTCATGGTCATATTGAATTCTCTAAGTTTCTTGATTTTCTAAACAATCAACACCTACATATCAAGTTTACTATGAAAATTGAAACTAATCGTTTTCTTTTACTTACTCAATGTGCTGGTGATTTGTAAGCCCGAAAGCCATTCCGTTTAATCAAAACTCGCAACTCGCCCATATTTTGATGCTTTGTTTCTACATCATCTCACACAGAAACATTATGTTATTCAATGTTTGGTTCATCGCGCTTCTTCTATTTGTCAACCTAAGAATCTAGACTAAAAACTTGGTGAAGAATAGTTGTATAAAACGAGATATTCAAACAGTTATTCATCGTTGTTTACATACACGTGCTTGATTACTTAAGGACATTTCTACTTTTACACTTTCATTTCAAAGTGTATACCAAATTCGTTGTTCATGTGGTTTAGTCTACATTGGTGAAACCCGTAGCTTCGTCATTACACGCATTACACAAGTCATATGTTTAAGTCTGCAGTTGCTGAATATCATTTTACTACAGGTCACAGTATAGGTTTTGATAACGTTTCGGAAATTGCCTTCTTTTTCATTAGAAACATTCGAGAGAGAATAAAAATCATCAAACACTTCAATAACGTTAACCGTGATTACGGTTTGGAGCTATCGCTTCTTTTCTTCTTTGGTTTACAGTAATTACTCTTTTATCGAAGACACGCTTTTTTTAAATTTGATTTAGAAGTTGATTACCTAACTCTAGAGTGGTTGTTTATTAGATTGTCGTTTGCTTTCACAAATTTATTGTTTTCTTTCTTCCCTTTTAAAATTTATAATTGGTTCACAAATTGATTAACTAACTTTTGAAAGGTTTTTAGTTAGATTTTTGTTGTTTTTTTGAGTTCTTTGATTTCTCTGAAGCTCTGATAAAGCTCCTTACGAAAGTGGTCAAAACTTGGGCAATTTTGGTTACAACAATGACACGGTTCAAAGATGGTTTTATCTTAATATAGAACAAAAAATGAAATATTGTTTTATCAATTTTTTTATGAAAAAAACAAAAAAAAATTAACAAATAAAATTAAAAGAGCTTTATTTCAAAACATTTTAGTTAAAAAAAATTATATGAAATTTGACGTAAAACATAAAACTAAACAAAAGTGACGCGTTTAAAAACAAATGTAAAATAAGTATCAAATTTTGTAAGAGACACTTGAAAACTTTGATTATAACATTGACACGGCTTAATCAATTTTTAAATGTTTTTTTAAAATTATGTTTACCTTAGATTTAATACGTCTTTTCTTCTAGTTTTTATATCAAAATACTCAAATTAATAAATAAATTGTTATTTTATATTTTTAGTCACCATAAGTATTGAACAATAATGTTATTTAATACTTGAGAGAGATTTCACATAATTATTATATAAACATTTAATAATTATAACAACTACTTAAATATACATATCAAAACATTAGTTATATTACTTGACTAGTAGATATTTTATGTAAAGAAATTATTGAACCGTAAAATAAAAATGTTTTTTGATTTTTAATGTAGGGCTTTTGTTAAAATATTAAGTAGAAACGATATTAGTATCCTAAAAAACCATTTATTATATTAAACTATTTGAAATTGTTGAAAGAATGAATGCTTTATATATCTTAATATTGTGGTAATTTTTGTTGTTTAATCTCAATGGTATTAATTAATGCATTTACTTTTTGCATTTAAACATACCTGCGTTCAAAAGTCCCTGCGTTCAAAAGTCCTTGCGTTCAAGCGTCCTTGCGTTCAAAGGTATTGCGTTGCAACAGTCGCATTCAAACGTCCTAGATTATTATTCATATATATTTGTAATAACATTACTATAGGTAACACGTATCATTACTAAAAAAATTGCAATAATTAAATTTTATACAAAATTAGAGACCTACTACGTAATGTAACGTAACATTAAATAAAATAAGTATCACACTTTTAAATTTAATTCAAGTATTTGTGTAGTTTTGTGCATGTAAACATCTATTATTTTATTAATAAACGCTATTAATTGGCATTTAATAAACATTAAAACTTATTTTTTATATAGCATTACAAAAAAAGGTAGAATTATAACAAAAAAAAACCCTTAAGTTTATTATTAAAAGAAAGCTTTATTTACAATTGGTATAATCAAACAAATCAAATTAACTACAATTGTAATTGTCACAAACAATGTAATATTGAAAAACATTTTAACTTGGGTTAATGCAATTATAATTAAATGTGGAACAATTTAATTTAGAGTAATAAATGTAATTATAGATTTTTTTCATAAAAACGCATAAATTCAATAAAAATGTTTATATACATACAATAACATTAAAATAAATAAAAATAGTTTAATTTGCTATATTGAAACTTAATTTAAAAAAGTTTGTATTGATTGAAATGCAAGATGACATGAAACCAACAATAAATCTTTAACCAACGTTCACACTTTTCATAAAGTTTCTAATATTTTATAAAAAAACTTGTTGTTCAGCATATAATAAATCTTATTTCAATTCAAAACGAAGACTGACAACACACAAATTATAAGTTAGAAGAAATAAGTTTTAAGCAAGCAAACTATATTTTCAAACCTATCTTAAATTTTGCTTGTCTCAACACATACAAAACTAGTTAAAATTTGTACTTGTTTTGTATTGTGTAGATATACAAATTTTCACGCGTACTAAACTTTTATAAACTTATTTTAAAATTATGTCAATGCTACTGAAAAGGTTTGATACCGTTTTTTAATTTTATATTATCCTTCATTGTTTTACAAAATACTTAATTGCAAGCTTCTGTGTTTCAAGCGAACGAAACATTCTACTCAAGAAAGAATCTAAAAAATATTTTTTAGCAGCTTTTTAACTAATTTATAGAAATTTGTAAAAGCACAAGTATAAATTTGTTTGAATTAAAATATTCAATAGTAATTACATAAGTGGGGATAGAATTTTAACTAAATTTGTAAATTTTTATTGCCATAGAAATCTCAAAATACATTAGTAAATATTTTTTTAACTATGTCGCAAAAAATAACCTGAAATTTTAATTGTTTTTAATTAACAATTTGTTCAAAAAGCTATATTTTGATATCTGATTGTATACCTTCGCCTTATACAAAGGTTTCTATAAGGTTGTAACATTTGTTCATTATCTCCATAGACAAAGAAATGTGTGGGGTATGAAAACCCGCTGCAGACAATTAATTGAAAAATGAAATTAAACCACAATTCAAAAATAAGTTCTTACCCTAAATAAAGACTTTCACTAGATCGCAACAATATTATAATTCTATACACATAGGCGTGCGTGAAACACTTAACGATGAAAGCCTTGTGGGGCGTACACAAACTAAATGATGTCTGCGTTCCTTTAACTTTACCAAAAGAATAAAATTGTTTTTTAAAATTTGACAGTGATCGTACCGAAGATAAATTTTATACTAATAAATTTTTATTATAACAAGTAAATCGTTTTTATTGTCAGCAATTAAAATTGCATTGCGTTTCTAGCAAAATAATATAAACTTGTTATAGTCTTATGTTTTACTCTAACAAAAGATAACTAATAATAGACAATTACAAACGAATAACAAATCCACAAACAAAAAATAACCATAATTCAAATAAAAACACTGAAAAATAAGATTGTTGCGGATTTCTCGAGTAAACAAACGCGTCTAGCTTATATAAAATTTCGTTGTGTGGTTGTGGAGTCATTACTTCAAAACTATACAAAATACTAACTAAATAGCTCCAAGTTTATATGCCACAAGTAATAGTGCTTCTACAGGTAACAAAAAAAGACAATAACTAAACTTAATAAATTTCCCAGAAGAGTTATCACAGGGAAAATAAATTGAAGTGTATCAAAAGACCTCTACATCAACAATTAACTCAATAAATAAATTTATATAATATAAGTACATGATATCTATAAGCTAATACAATAAGTTAGTACAACAATTAAACCTAAATAAGAGCAAATCATTTTCCTTGACGATACACGTAGGCACGCAATTAATACAGACTTCCAATGCTAGAAAAAAAACGTACACCCAAATTAACACATAAACAAAGTTTTGTTTGGACATAAACGGATATGCAACAATTAGAAAACTAAGTCAAAACGTTCACCGCTACTAACAGAACCACTCGTTCACAAAAGTATTCCATAATAAAGGCTTCCGGACGCAAATCTAATTGACATTTTTTTATATACAGGTTTGTTTAGCGTAAGACATGGTAACTATTCTAAGTATTATACAGGAACAAAACAACCTTAAATAAATAAAACTAAATCTTTCTTCGAATAGGGAAGAGGAATGGTCCGGTTAATACGAGTGAAGACGGCGTGCGGTAAGTTGATTAATGAAAATTGGGCGCCAGCAAATTTTTTAAAGTCACTTCGTATCTCTACATAGTTTGCGCTGTAGAAGATTAGTTCCCCAACTAGATTCAGGCGCCACACAAGGAAATAAAAGAAACTCAATTGTAACCCCAAGAACATACTTGTATTTGTACGTAAAAGCGTTGTTAACATAAAAGTTATAAATTAGTTATTTGAATAAGCTTAACTAGAAATAAGTTTAAATATAAATTATTCAAATAACACTTTGCAGAAATGAAAAAGATACCTATTTGATTCGTGAAACGGATCCAACCTATTTGACAACAAAATTAAATTAATAATTACTCAATACATGTAGGAGTAACCCAAAATCTGTATCTAAAAAAATATTGCCTTAAAAAAAATACAAGCACTGTCAAAGAGTACGGTACCAAGCGCTTGATATTTCCAATTCTCCAACAATAAACCCAATATAAACAAGCAGGATACGCCCGTGGTTAAAAAAATGTTTGTTTCTACAGATATTCTGTAGCAAGGTGACGTCAAATTTATTTAAAAATATGTTTTAAATAATTTACAATAAAAAATCTAACAGTACAAAATACAAAAAAAAAATGATGAAATTATGAGGTATAATAAAAAAAGTAAGTAAGTTACGTTTTAAAGTACAAAATTATGCTGTTTTAGACAAACTTAAGGTATTGCTTACTACTTCCAAAATAGGTTTACGCAGAACGTTATTTTTCTTCTATGATAGAGTGGTAGCGTGGATTGTACATAACAATTATTGAATTTGAATCCAAATTAGGTAATAATTTATTACAAACTCATTTTTTAAACAAATCCGTAGACATATTGTCATAATAATCCGCTATTTTTATCTTTCTTAAGAATACTAAACTTGCATTAGGAACGAATCCGTTTTTTGTTTCGGCATGGATAACAATGTACCACTTTCCCTCATTGTGCAATTTACGAACCCTTTTTATGAAATCATCTTGCCAGTACCGTTTAATACTACTTATTACATGAAATCAAAAAATATATCTCTCAGAGACGTACCTTTATGAAAAATCCAAGTTTCATCTAAGAAAACAAATGTTCGAGGTGTTAGCAAATTAAAGTTAGCTGCATAGAAACGTCGTTCTTAAGGTTACAATTTGAGATTGTTCACAAAGAGCACGTCTGTTGTCATCTTTTTTGTGTTTAAATCCACACATGCCTTTCATCCAGAAACTTTTTTAGTGTATCTAAGGAAACATATTATTTTGCGTACATACTATAAACCGATGATTTATTAAGGTTTTTGACTTTGTGCAAAGCACCAACCGTTTTTCGATTTCTTTTGCTGTCTAAAATAGTTGCTATAATTCACTTACTCGTTGTACAGACAGCAGGACAATCAAAAATATTTTAATAATTTTATAACAAACATTTGAGATTGGGAGTTTCAAACTTTACGGGGCTTCTTTTAAAAAAAAAGATCTTTCTTGCAACTAGTTACTTGGCAACTAACCGACGCACATAGGGGTATCTGACTTCGAAATTCGGACAAAATTATTTTCTCATTTATAACAACTTAGAACAGTATAATCAACTCAACAAATCAAAAATATATATGTATATATTATTCAGATGATGACATCCACGGTTCATCAGAGGATTCCACTGTCTCCTCTCCGAGGTCTTGATCGTCCGATGAATCTGATTGATTTGGTGTTTCAGCAGGAAGAAGCATTTCAATAGTTTCTTTGAGGAACGGTTTTGTCGTTTTCCTCGGAGTAGGTCTCATACCAGTGATCAGGGGATCCGAGCTTAGTAGCAGTCTATTTATAATATCGAGATTGCAGGACTCCCGGCTAAACTTTCGAGCGTAATTTTGACGGTACAGGCGGAAGTGCTTATTTCTAGCCTCAGCGGCCTCCTCTGACATCATTCCTATGGGCAACAAAGCCTTTTCAATTATAAAAGGTCCATGAAATAGTATTTTATGAAGGGTGGGCGTCATTGGATGCCATAAATATAACTCTACATATAATTTTGCTGTGTCTGAACAGAAAAGTTCGAATTTTGTTGTGTCTATTTTGTGACCGCTTGATACAGCTTCCAAAATTACTTTAAAGCTATAAATCAGGCCAGAATCTATTCCTGTAATTGAAGCTGAGAGCTCATGGTCTGCAAAAAATCTCCTGCTGGTATTTCCATCATTGCTGTTTCCAAATCCAGCTTTAGGAACATCGACAATTAAACCTAATTTGGTTCGAAATTCCTCGTTTATCTCCTTCTTTTTTTGCTGCAGTATTTGCTTCTCATTATCATCCCTTAATTGCCATTTCTTTACTGGCAATTTATAAGCAAGATGAAGAACTGCTTCAAATAATCTTATTCTCGCGTGCAAAGTCGATAACCCAAGCTTAAGAGCGTCTTCATTTATTTGCTTTCTCGTAGATAGGTTATTAAAATTCTCGGATGTAGCTCCACAAATATAACACTTCATTGTGGATTTAGTGTCAGTTGCAGCATTGCACACTTTGGCATCAACCATTGTAAACATCATCACATGTTTCACCAATAACGTTTTGTTTGTTTGTTGCGTGATTTGGGTAGGCTCTAATAAATTAATTTTATTTTCGATGTAACTGATTTCTTCCTTTGTGATATCTGCTGTTTCTTTTACAAATCTTATGCGAATCGGGCGGCAATATCGCGGAGAGGAAGGCAATGGGTTTTGCCAAATTAACTTTTTTTCATGTCCACAAGATAATTGTAAAGGGACAAACGAACTTTGGAAAATGTTCGCGTCAGAATCAGAGTTATTTATAAATTTTTGCTTAAATGTTGTTTGTTGGGATCCATCACACCTCCACTTGTACATCAATGTTAATGTTTCTCTTTCCTCATCACTCGAATGCTGAACAACTTCCGTCAAAGACAACAAAAGTCGGGAAGCAGTATGATGTAATACATCTTGAAGATTCACTTCAGCACAAGTAGCAGTGATTCTGTAAGATTCTTGCACAGGGTAACAGTCTTTTTTAACATTTTGTAATATTGTGTAGCAAGGATAACTTTTTTTATTAAAGTTTCAAAATATATCGTACTGTTTCCTACAAAGGCCAGCTTCGACGAACATAGACAATGCTTCCACTGGGGTTAATTGTTGAATTTGCTCCTTCTGTCTTTCAATGAGTGCTTTTCTATATTTTTTTGCACGATTTGGAGATTTAGATAAATTTCTTATCAAATTTGAAGCATCTGCCTTGCCTTCAGATAGCAACTTTACATGAGTAGCAAAAGACAACTCTTCAGAGGTCATTTTTCTTCGAATAGTTTCTGTTTTTCTTCTTTTACTTCGTTCACTGACATCATCAAAAACCTTTTGTGGGCGTCCCGGTCGAGATATTCTCTCAAGTTCAAAAGTCCTTTGTAACCAACTATCATTTCTCTTAAGGAAAAGGTCTTCAACATAATGGGAAGCAACCCATCTACGCTTTATTTCTGATTTAAGATTTGATAGTTTGTGTTTAACTTGTTTTCGTTGATCCTCAGAGTAATTTTGGGCATTTAATAAAAAAGTTTCGGCATGGTCCATTTTTTTGTTAATATCGCAATCAGTGTGGTCTTGCATAATGTCGTAAAAACGTTTTCGGGTCATAAGTTTGACTCCGAAAGGCCCTAAAAAAATAAAAACAAACTGCTACTTAATTATTAATTTTTTGTTGTGCGATATACTAAGATATTTAGTGTGATAACTCAGCAAATTGGATAAAGTGGGAATGTTTTTTTTCTAGGATGATAAGAAGAGACTTTTTTCTATAATATGATATAAAAATCATAACCGGGACTCGCCCAGAAATATAACAAAACTCTTCGCGTTTAACAAAATTTCATTTCCAAAATTGTTCAAAAACGATGTTCCCGAAATCATTAATATTTTTATAAAATTGCGTTATAGTAGTATTAAAATTAGTGAAGTAAGTTGTACATACCTGCCTCAAAATTATCCATGCTCAAAAACTGGTTGAGGTTTTCTTAAAACTTTAAAATAACACTTTGAAACGTTATATCGCAATAGAACGCCAAGAACAAAATACACGCACGATAAACGACGATCCAATTCCGAGTGAGATTACTGCTAACATGGAGGGAGGGGGGACAAAAAAAGGGCGATGCTTTGTCTGCCATCTATTCACGTATCTCAGGTCGAGACTGGTTTTTCGATATAAACTATTTCACAAAATGGAATTTTGTCCGGATTTTGAAGTCAAATACCCCTATGTGCGACGTATTGTAATGTAGCTTCCTAAAATTACTTTATCATTGCATATTAATCATAATAACATTCTTATTAGTAATAAGAGAAAGTGAAAATGACACCCCTGACTGATTGCAATTTTCTTGTTGAATGTTTATGTAGAAACTTAAGAACCGCTGACAAATATTGAGCCATACCGTTTGCATGTAGAAATCCTTAATTGCTCACCAACAAAGCTACAGCGGGAAGAACTTTCTTTTTTAAAGTAACATCTGCTTAACTCAAAACAACATGACGGTTGCGGTTAACAGGTTCTAGCGTTGTACGAAAATACTAGCAAGATAAATACTAAAGGTACATCTGATGTGTTTTTGAGTTGAAAATTGTAAAGTTTGTTTTCATTTTTTTTTTTGATTGTTTATTATTTATGTGTTACATAACATAGGTTTCAGTTATTGTAGTGTTAATCAAGTGAAACCTTTTAAATAACGTTTTCTAACTTTTTTTCGGGTTAAAACATAAAAAAATGTATTTATTTTTTTTATAACTTTTACTTTAACTTCACAAAAGGGTCAAAATAAACAATTTTTACAAACATCGATTTTATGTCACAATAATTTTTTTTTATTGTACTGAAAAAAATTGACGTTTAGATACACTTAAAAAAATGATATTTCTAAAATTTAACAATTCTAATTAATACAGAAAGAAATTATATTTCAAAACATTAACAAAGATGATTAACATGCTATGGCGTAATGAAATATATAAATCATATTTAAAATAGAAATTACACAATTGTTTCTAGTTATCATATATTTAACCCATTTATATTAAATCTGTATTTTGCGTACTTGATCTATAAAAGTCACATTTTTAATTGCATTTATGTTTTTAATACGCTTAAAAACTACATTTTATATATAAAAACTTTACTAAAATACAATTTAATGATTATGTCAAGTGGAAAATTGAAAGTTTCTTGAACGCAGAATTTTAACAATGTGTGATACGAAAAATAAATTTTTATTTTTTTGCGTGTTAACAATTGTATAGATGATTAAAGGAACATATAAAATGTGAAAATATTAGGTTCCAATTTAAATTGTATCTTATTTAATAAAAGGTATATGTAATAACAGTAATTGTATTTTTCTTTGATATCTACATACAAATCAATTTTTTATTTGTTTCATATTAGAAACCCAGTCTAAAATATTTTTTATTGTAGTACATAATTTCTTTTATTTGAAACATAAAAAAATAAAGGCAATTTGTTATTTTACGTATGTGCATGTATATTTTTGTTACTCATATAAATTGAAATGTCTCATTCAATCCGTAGATTTATTAGGACAACCTTAATTTAATTGAAGGTCAAATACATAAAAAATCATTAAAAATGTCAAAAATAAACTATTTTAAAAAATGTATTTTAAGAAGACATAAAACATTGTGTAATTTAATAATTATTTCATTTTATTACAAAAAGATATGTTGTTAGAAAATAGACACAACTACAACAAATTTATGTGAGGTCAGAGAACACATAAAACAAAGCTTTATCTCACAGTCTGTTAAACCAAAACTAACACATTTAATTAGTTGCGTAATTAACAACGTAGTTAATATAAAGTAATGCACAAAATTTAAGCACACGTAAAAATTTGCACAAAATCTAGTTTTGCAATGTATATTTTTTGTTTTTTATTGACGTTGTTGAAGCTTAAATCTTTCCATTCCATAAAACAGTGATATATAATATTTTGTACAAATAATAGTAATAGTTAATCATTTAATATTATTTTTAATTACTTTGTTGTAGGTATTTATTTTTAGACTTCGAGTATACTTATAAGTAATAACATTAAAATAAACATTTTGTAATGCTTCAGCTTGTAAACATAAATAAAACTGCAGCGTTTGTTTTATTTTTTGCATATACAAGTTACAAACGGAAACTACGTTTTTATGTAATACATTAAGATCCACAAAAATTTGATTATAGTAAATTAACAATGATTTAAATTGCATAATTTTATTAAACAATACCATTAGTTTGAAACATAAGGGTGTCAAACAAATGTCAAAACAACTGAACAACTTGTTAATAGACAGTTTTAGAACACTGATTTATAATAACTATATTATAATGTGATTCCCTAAACCGACATCTTATCTAGCAACGTTGTTTGATGTATGACTAATACTAATATACATATTTTTAAATGTTTTAGTATATTGATCGACATCTTTTAAACAAAAAAAAATTTATATGCTACTTAAAATACCAAAACTTTATAGATTAAAGTAAAAAAATATTTTGTGCAAAAGAAATTACTTCCTAATTCCATTATCTTTTTTGCTATTTTATCTGTTTTCATTTTCACTAAATGTACATATCTATTTAATTGCTTCTTTTTTGCTTTCTCTATTACTGGCTTTTGTTTTGTTATATCTTTAATGTTTTCGTTATTGATGTTATCCCACTTTTGTTTAAGGTACATATAATAGGGTTTTGTTGATTTATTCGCTCTGTTTGTTTATGTCAAGTTTTTCTGTATTTGCTCACTTGTGTGTTGCAAAAGTATTTCCCCTAGTAGCACAAAATATCTGTACGATATTCTAGTGATCTTGGTACAATATTTAAAGTCGTTTAAATATTGCTTGGTGTAATAGATATATTTTTGATATTGTTAAAGTGTATAATGCTAATATTCTAAAAATATATACGTACAATATCATTGATACATTTTAAACCGTTACAAATGTTTTCAAGGTTTACATGACATCATTTACATTTTAAATCTAGATACTTATTGCAAGATGTAGAAAATGTATTCTAAATATTGTAAAACTAGATAAAAACAATGTTATAAAAATATGTACCAACAATATCAGCAATTCTGGCTGCAAAACAACATAGCGGTTACTTATCCCGTATTATGGAATATAGCGAGGAAATTTTTAATTTCCTTTCCATCGTCATACCTAGTGGAAAGGGGGTTCAGCGCTGTTACCAATCTCCTTACGAAAAAAAGAAACAGCCTGGATATTATTAGCCGAGGAGATTTAAGATTAAACCTTACAAAATTGACGCCAAACGTTGATAATTTATTATTAAAGCATCAGGTTCATCCTTCTCACTAAAAACATTTACTTATTTGCTTAGTTTATTTTATATTACGTATGTATATCTTATATAACAGATACAAAATTTTATTTTGAGTAGTTTTAATTTAAATTTAATTAATAAATGTATAAAACTTAACATGTGTTTTTACTTTAAGTTTTTAACACTAAACTTCACTACAGTTAGAAACTTACAAAAAATCAATATCAGCTAACCCAAAACCGAAACACATGGCATGGGTCTACGACACAAAAAAGTTTGGAAACCTCTGATTTAGAAGTTATTTATAACTAATATTTGGAAAATATTTATTTTATACACATTAATGATATAACATTACAATAAATGGCCAATATAAAAAAGTGTAACATTTAAATATTTACCAGATGTTATTTACTAATATATTACGTATATTTTGTGCTACTAGGGTCGTGTTTTCCATATTGACAATTTTACCCATTTTTTAACTCTTTTTAAAATTATTTACGCGTTTCCGTTACCGTTTCTTGTTTCATTTTTTCTCCTCTCCTCATTGCTGCTAAACTCCTTCTCCATACTTTTTCCATTTACTCCGCTCTTTTTCCGTTTTCTTATAAGATTTCTTGTACTTTCTTAACCCTACTTTTAAATTCCTGCGTTGATTCCACGTGTTTAAGGTCCTTTGTCTCTTCTTGTCTGCACCTTCTCTCTTCCCGTTTTCTCCAGTATCTATTTCCTAACTATGCGTTCTCATATTGGACTTTGGTATCAGTTTTTTCTTCTTGCGTTTGTTCTCTCCCCACTTCAAACATTCCGGAACCTCTTCTCCCTTAATATTCTTATAATTCACATTATATCTGGCCTCTTTTATCTTTGTCCATCTTTCCTGCTTTTCTATGTCCTTATCTCTCCTTATTATTTCTTTACTTGCCCCTACTCCCTCTTTCCTTACGATCTGTTTGTTAATTGGAAATCGATTTTTTCGTACTTTGTGATTACAGTTTGCAGGTATTCGTATATCGTTACTTCGTATTTTTGCATTTAATTTCTTTGTTGTAATTATCTTTATATTTTTTATTCGTTGTCATTACTTTTGTTTTATTCGTATTTATTTCGATCATCCCCTATATAGTTAGTTCTAGGTTTTTGTGTCCTACTTATGTACCCAGCTCTTTATGTTTCTCATTTCCTCTTCTGGTAATTTTATCTATGATGATAACAAGTAGTAAAGACTTTAAACGATCTTATTGTTTTATTCCTTTATTTATTGTAAATTCTTCTGATCTCGTGTTATTTGTATTCTCGCTCTTACCGTCTCATATGTGTTTATAATTGCGTTTATTAGCCTGTTTGGTATTTCCATTTTTCAGTGTTTCTCATATCTTTCTTCTGTCCACTGTTTAAAACGCCTCTTTAAGATCCAGTAATAACAAAAATAATTTTCTGTATTTCTGTATTTCTTATTACGTATATGTTAATGTTTTTTAATCTTTTGTATATAATTTATAATTGATTTGGGCTAGACAAATGGGTCTATAGTTTTTACATTAAGTCTATTCCTATTTCTTATGTATTGGCATTATTAAGTTATTTTCTCATTTTCTCAGTATTCTTTGCTTTCAATGCTTTCTTGGTTTACATACAATTTTTTTTTGCGGTAGCCATTTAACTATTTTCGGTGCTATGCTATTTTTCCAATTTTCTTTCTCAACTTTAATTTTTTGTATAGCCTCTTCAATTTTCTCCCTATTTATTTCTTGTTGTTTTATATGTTATTCTCTTGTTATATTTCCTTCTTTTATTTCCGTTTGGTATTTATACGCGTAGTATTCTTTCTATGCATCTAAAGTTTTATCTATGTCTGTTTGTATTTATTTGTGTGATTCTCATTGTATTTATTTTTTTAAATTTCGTTATTCTTTTAATGACTGTTCAAAATTTTCATGTATTAGTTTTGTGTATTGCTGTTATTCCTTCTTTAAATATTTTTCAGTTTTTTTTAATGAATTATTTTTTCTCTTCATTCTTTTTTTTAACATATTTTTGTTTATCAGTATGTGTTTTTGTTTAAATGTATTTCTTTCATGTTGGTTTTTTTCTTTTACAGCTTATTTATTTTGTTGTTACACCATTTTGGCTTTTTTATATCTAGTATGTCTATTTTTCCAATATATTTTTTCTGTTGTCAGTGCTACTTCTTTGAAGGTTTTCTTCTTCCTTCTAATGTTTATTTGTTTTTTCATCCTCTCGTTTCTAGAACATCCTGTCTGTCTCTTCATGATATTTTTGTTATTATCTTTATTCTTAGATTGCGTATAACAAAGCTAAAATATTCTCTTGTCTTTTTTTCTTCTTTTATTTTTATTTGACAGTTTGTTATCATTTGAGGCAATTTCTGTAATTTTTTTTTCTAGCATTTCTTCCTTCTACTAAAAACGTATATTTCCTTTTTATTTGTCGTTTAAACATTGTATTCCTAATATGAAATCGTATCTCTTACAACATTTTTTTTATTTTTATACGATTTCTATTTCCTATAAATTCCTCTGTTATAATATTTACCACCTTTATTGTTCTAATCCAGCATTATTATTGTCCTCTCATTCCTTTTTTTCAATCCGTCTATTGTTTGTTGCAAGTTGATTAAAATTCTACGTTCTGTTTGAATGATATTAATTATTTTTTTAGTTTTATACTGATTACCATTATTTTCAAGTTAATCGTTCTAACGCCTAATATTTTTTTGTTTATTTCTTCTATAGCAATCATTCTTATACATAATTTTGGTTTTTTTGTATCTCTTGTATAGTACATTATGTGGTTGTCTGTTAAATAAGTTTTTTCTTTGTTTTTTTTCTTAGTCTCACTTATACCTCTGATTTGTATGTTATTAAACTCATTTTTTCTATTAATTCTATCTCTTTTTCTCACAGAGTGTTTATATTTTACATTACTATATTTATTTTTCTTCCTTGCTGTTAGAATATGTCTTGTTGTTTTATTTTTACTTTTCTTTTTTAATCTTTTTTTATTGCGGTTGATTATTTTATTTACTGTCCTATTTCTTTCTTTTTAAGTTTTCTAAACATTTTGTGAATGTAATGGTTCTTATTTCTTCTTCTTCACTTTCGATTTGCTAGTTCTATCAGCATTGGTCTGTAACCTGGTGTAATTTCAATTTCTTTCCTAATTTTCTTACTTCTAGAATTTTTTTTTCTATATCAATTTGAATATCAATATCTCTAAGTATTACTATTATTTTTTCTTTTAGTTCCAGTTTGAATTTCTCTGTTTTTTTTTCTACTCTTGCTATTATAATTTTTATTATATTTCCTTTTATAGTACTTCATTTCTTATGTTTGACTTCTTATTTGTTCTTTAAGTTCCTTATTCTCTTGTTGAAATTTTTTATTTTAAGCTTTGGTTTGTTCCAACTTTTTGTCTATATTGCCTAATTTATTGTTTATAATTTTTGTTTTATGACGTAGTTTACTTAGGCCCGGTTTCACCAACGTCAAATAAAACTCGAATTAGGTATTTTTCAAATAAGTTTAATTTATTGAATAACGTTATTTACGTTTCACTAACAGATTATTAACTCTAATTCCATCCTTTTACGTTGCGGAATAAGTCACCATCGCCACTTTCTGGCAATTGAATTTTAATGAGTGTGTAGTTTAATGCACCAATGACTCAAAAAATTAGAGACAATAAATTATAAAATTGGCTATGAGTTTTAATTGTTGGTTTGAAAACTTTAAAATTTTCACCAACGCATGTTCCAATGATCCATTTGCATAAAAGCTTAACGTAATGAGAAACTGATGTTGTGTGGCAATGGGCCTGTTTCTATAACTTATGAGTTCCAAGTCATGTTCTATTAAACGGAATACTTGCTGAAATTGTTTTGTTAACCTTAAGCGTGATTCAAAGTCCACGTCATCGTACTCGTTAAATAGATTCTCTAACAAAACTGTAAGACGCCTAACTTAAGGTACATCAGAAGAAGAAAAAGATGATAAACATGTAAAAAAGAACAACTTCTTTACCTAAAACTGTAATTTTTACATTTTGAAAAATACCGGTACATATAACGTAGCAGTATTACAATAACAATAAACTGATAATAGCAATCGACTTATAAGAATTAAAAATAAGAACAACCATAAGGAATAACAATGAATCGGTTTGAAAAAAGTCAAAATTTTGACTTTAGTTAATTTTAATGGTTAGAAATTGACAAATAACAACTTTACTTGACTTAACTTTAATAATAGTTTTTTTTTAGATTATAAAAACTTAATGATTTAACGAATAACGTATTCATACGTTGGCTGATGTAGTGCAGCACGTACACACGTAATCGCATGTAAATAAAATATAAAGGCCGTGATACATTGTCTTAAAAATTTTAGTAAAATTTAACTAGTGCATACTTATGATAAAAAAATATTGCACTCTAATTACACGTATTTAACATTTTGTAAATTTGTTTAAAAAAATTCGATTAAATGTACAAAAGATACACAATTGTAAAATGGAAAATATTGAAAGTTAATGTGCAAATACATTTATTTTATTTGCCATTTATTACGTGATATACTAAAAGTACTTTATAATAACAACTTTATTGTTATGTTTTGGCACAAATTTTATATTTTATGTTTTATTTAAGGTTGTGCTTCTTACTGTGTTATTGAACTTATAATTATGTTCAATCGATTTTTACTTATACTTTTACATAAACAAACAAACTTAACGTTACTACAATTTATTTTGACTTCATTAGTTAATTATTAAAGAAAACAGAAATTTTAAACTGTATTTTATATGTACTAAGTACTACAGCAATAAATAACAGCAAATTCATATACAAAAAACTTTTTTGTTTAATTTTCAATTATATTTTGTAAAATTCTGTATTTTTTGTGAATTGCTGTATGTTTTGTTTGTACTACAATAGTATTTTTAACTAAGTAAATTACCATATGCATAAAATTATATACATAACCGTTACAGAATATATTTACAGAATCAATAAAATTTATTCATGTTGAGAAATTGTTATTGAAAATTAGATTTGATTTTAATTATTTAATAAGTAATGCTTATTTTTTTAATACATTATACTTATTTAATATTATAGATTATAATTATTTAGAAAATGCAAATAAAATTAATTATCAATATCATGTAATCAAAAATTTTGCAATTAGCTATGATTTTTAAAATTGTTTCAGTTTGGTTTTGATTATTATGTTAAATTTATAGTTTCGTATTAAATTTTTTAATCTAAAACAATTTAATAAAACGTATTTAATATAAACTAAACTTCATAAAAAAAATTATTTGATATTATTATACATTTTTAATAAACATGTTAGAAAATAACAAAAAGTGGTATAAAAAATTAAATAGTTTACGTTTCATTAAATAACTAAATTATAGTCTTTATGTAGCACAAACAAAGTAAATGTATTTATATTCTTATTTCTTATATAATACAAATTAAAACCAAAAAGCAAAATCTTCGATCCGTAACGTCTGCAATGCCATGTCGGTTGTTGAAAATTAGAAATGCTTCTAGGGCTTTTAGACTGTGAAAGCGAATTGCGGACAACTTTTCTCAGCAATGCGGTTAGACCACTTAAGTGTGCCATAGTAGCTGTCATCTATGTGGGCTTCTGCAAATAGCATAAAGTAAATGTAACACAAATAATGTTTAAACTATTGCAAGTTAAAAGGGTTACTGAAATTTCTTATATTTCTATCTTTTTTTTACTTACCCATAAAACTAGAAAAGTATAGAAAAAGTAGCATGTCAGTATTATATAAAATATTTCTTTTTGTTTTGTATAAAATAGTCAATGTACATTAGTAGTACTATTTTTAGTGAAGCAGGTAATACAACATATAGAAAAGATCAATATTTGTATTTGAATTTGTTAATTTTTTTACTAATTATTTTCATCTATGTATAAAATATATTTGGTTAACACACAAGTGGCAAAACGTTAAAATTTATTTCACTATGTTCTAGTGGCATCATATGTATATACATAATTATTTATAAATGTAATCAAAACAAACAAATTTGAACTGTATACAATGTCTCTTTTTATTTAAAATTAAAATTTTATGTATACTAATGTGCTCAAATAGCTTGCGCAAACTCAAATTTATTTATTTATAAATCAATTAGGTTAAATATTTGAGTCTGGACAATGAGTCTTTACGGTACTAGTGAAGTAACAGTTTTATTAGAATCAAATAAAATAAATCATAAATATAAGCATTTATAGTAACGTTAATGATGCATCCTACTGATAAAATTCGAAAAAAGTCCATGAACCAACCAATGTCGTAGAAACAATCTTTTTTTATTTTTCTGATAATAGCTCTACGCAGATTCTTAAAAGAATAAATTTGTTTTAAGTTAAACAAATGCTATGTTTTACATAAACAAACAAATAATAATTTTTAAACAAGTAAAATATTGTATTAATGTTGAAGAATATATTTATTTATTGCAACTCATATAGAATGATAACCGTAAATCAATAGTTATTTAACAAACATGCTTGTTAACCATGTTGATGAATAATCAAGACAATTTACCGTCGTGAGGAAGTCTAATTTCTGAACATCGTCTGTGCTAAACTCTTGTACAAAGGTAAACTAGATGACGGACACGAGCCTACACTCATTATGTGGTGTTGTTGCTATTAAAACAAATACGTTTGTATCCAATTCCAACTCCCAAGTGTTAGCTTGGGCTTGGTTAACGACCGTATTTTGACGTGGTAGTGGTTGTGTTAACGCTAATCTTTTGATAGGCTGAATTCTACGAAAGTATAACGTCTGCGGGTTATGAACTTAATTGTGTACAGTCTATACGAGACAAAGTGGTTACCCATGTGGCTGCTATGCTTAAAGTAATAATCACTCTACGTAATTACGGGAGTCGATCTTAGACAGAAACTAGAGGCACCCCTGAGTCATCTTTGCTCGATTAGATCCTATGCCGGTATATCCTGACCTAAGTTCAAGCTTGGTTCAATTTTCATATAGAAATTTGAGATACTGCCTGGGTTTGAGGCCTTTACCAGCGCCGGTAAATCGGGACTTAGTTTTAAAAAGAGAGAAAGGGCCTAGTCATATTGCACAAAAGCATGGGAAGACTTGTCCTTCCAGCAGTAGAAGCGTTTTGTGGTAACCGTACTCGGATCAATACGCCTAAGGTCTATGTGAGTTGCGTTGCAGCTTAGACCTATAAAATGGACAGTAAACCACCAAATTCCATAATCCCTATAGATAGTGATTTATCAAATGAGCCCGGAAGCAACACGACTGTCCGAGAGAAACACAGAGCCCCACCGGGGACTTTACTATCCTGTGCTCTATTTAGTGATATCGGTCTTTCTGGAACTTGGGAACTAGTTTAGACACAAGCCGACTTATTCCGTCGTAAGACATTAGAGTCTCTTATGCAGGTGTTTGGGCACTCTATCCCTGCCAGATTTTTTAAATAAAAACCATGATTTAGTGTCTGCAGTATGAAATAAAGCTCCAAATAAAACCTAGTTTTTCAAAGTGTAACAACCCTAAAATCTTAAATTTATAAATTACACTAAACGCAATAGATTGTTTTTATTAAAAAATTCTTACAGTTTAAAGATCAAGATATACTATTTATTAAATTAAAAATAAAAAGCAAGGTTATAGGTTAAATTAATTAAATTAGACAAACGAAATAAGAAAAAGTATGACAGTATATAAATAATTCAAATAAAGGTAACAAAAACAAGAATTTGGGATCAAAATTTAACACAAAATTAAAACTGCAAATGCTTTGTACGCATAATGAGAAATACATTGTCATTTGAGTAATTAAAAAAAACGTAACCATCGTAATTCGAAAGTATTAACAGCGACGCAACAAACGAGCAATAAAAGTTTCGTATTTATTTCAAAGTTTTTAAAACACATATAGTAACGCGAAGTAATGCAAAATCAAAATTGCTTTAAGCGGTAGTTTATAAATACTTTAAGTTTATTGAGTCGTCTAGTATATATTTAAAAAATGTCGTTTTAAAAATAATTTTTTTGAATATAATAACTTTGCTTCCACTACTATCTTTGAGAACTAACTACAAATAAATAATCTTCAAAAAAAATACAGAAGAAACAAAATAGACTGAACAAAAATACTATTAAAAAAACATTACGCACAATACGATCCACAAAATAAACCGTTTTAACTGGTGTCAGATAAAACAAACGATAATCTCAATATCTCCAACAAACGAAACTTACATGGAATCAAAACAATATTGAACTACAGTCTAAATCTTTACAACTAAAATAAAATATTTATAACAAATAGAACTTAAAAAAATAAAATACAATCTGAATTTATAACATCAATAGACCTAACAATAGACTTAAATGTATTTGTGTTTAACAAGTAACTTCGAAATTACATTGTAAAATTGTGTTAAAATGCCACTAATAAATAGAATCTAAATGTCAATAAATAAAGCAAACTAAAATACCGTGCTTTTCAGAAAAGAATAGTACGAAAATCAAGCAAAGGTTACAACGTAAGATACTGTTAGATGCTATTAACGTATAATCGTAAATTTTATTATTTAATTTACTCTAAAGCAATAATAACTACATACATCTTCAGTCTTGTGTATTTCAAATTTCTATTAGAGTTAAAAATTATTTTAAAATTTATTAGTATACTAAAAAACATGTTTTATAAGACATGATTATTTGTTCTGTTTTGCTAACTTATATCGAACGTTCTATTGAGTAATCAAAAAAATAATAGACACCAGGTTTGCAAAATATTAGATTAGATTCATAGTTTGATCATAGAACAGCAAAGTATTGTACATAAGAATACAACAATAAAGATTCAGATTATAATTGTGCGAAATGCTCTGCTGAATAGCGACAAGAAATATTATAAAAGGAAGTTGTATTAGATAAGTAGTTAGTTATTAAGTTTACCTTGTAGAAAAAACACAACCCTAGTAGCACAAAATATACGTAATATATTAGTAAATAACATCTGGTAAATATTTAAATGTCACACTTTTTTATATTGGCCATTTATTTTAATGCTATATCAATAATTTATATAAAATAAATATATTCTAAATATATGTTTTCGATATATGGTAGACATTAGATGTAGATGTCGTCTCAATATTTGTTTCCCATATATGGGAAATATATCTTTTTAATCTGTTCTAGATGTATCTCACTATTATTTGTGAGATATTTGTAAAATATATACCTACTACATATGTGTATGTTTGTAAATGATATTTAATCTGGTTCTTTTTGCTACGCATTGTACAGTTTTTATTAAACCGTATTGAAACACTGCAGATATTCTGTAGAAACACACGTTTATTTATAAAAATTACACTAACAAAACAAAATTACAAATGAATAAAATATAAATATAAAATCTGTATACATTTTAAACATCTTTAAAAAATAAATACACAAAAAAATTGTATCTTAAAATTACTTATTAATATCATCACATATTACATAGGTAGTACATAAATGTTTTAAATCTTGCCAAATATAACGCAACATTAGGATGTCGTCTTGTGATGGCATCTGAAAAAAAAACACATAATTAAGATTTACTCTACAAAGTTGTATTAAAAAATCTACATTTTATAATAATAATTATAAAATGCATTAAAATTATTTTAATTGTTATAAAATATACAGACAAATGGTTTTAGTTTGAATTTTTTCAATAAAGAAACTCTATCAAGACATATTTTTTTTAAAATTTGGTTTACAGAAATATCAACAGCATTATTAATTTAGTTATTATTTTAGATTAGTTTTAAAAGTGCACAAAAGCATTTTCTTGGGATTGCTATTCAAAAAATAAGGTAAATTTGTTGTTTATTAATTATTGATTATAGTTACGTAAATAAAAGCATTTCTCTAATTTAGGTTTCTTATTAGTAATGACCGTTGAAATTTTTTTGAATTATGTTCTGTCAACGTTGAACAGCCAACTAAGCTGGGTTAAAATAAATTATTTACAAAATGACTTTTTGCTTTTCTGTAGTTAGAAAACATGATGCAAAAATAAAAAATTAAAAAATTAATAGGCACTTACCTGATTATACAATTACGTTGCACTGAAACTCGATATAAAAATTTAAACTTCGCAAACTGCAAACACAGAAACCCAAATGCATATTAGAATCAATGATATTAGTAAAGAAAACTTTCCTTATTCTTGTTCAGGGTCTATATAACGGTTTTTGACCTCAGTACCCAAAAGCAGGTAAATAATACATTTTTTCAATGTTGCAAAGGATTCTAAGAAATTTATTAAAAGCACCTAAAAGGTACTTGTACCTATATACCCGTTTTTAATGCCACAAAAGTATTTGGAAAAGATGACCTTCAAAATCATAAATACTTGCTAGCATTACTAGTAATTTTACAGCAGAATTAAAATACCTTGTCTAAAATTTCATTGCAGCAAATGTAGTTCATTATTGTAAAATTACTATAGTTCTAGTTATAATGCAATTGGTTTTTCCATTCAATTCAAACGCAGATGTCTCAATTTTATATAGTCCTTGTGTAATTTTTTTAATAATTAAATTGCGTTGCTTACACAATTTTTAGCAGATTACATACTATGATATTGGATTACTTTTTATTAAAATATACGCATATCAAGATAATTTTTAAAATAAGCATATTTAAATTATGAGAAAATTGTGTTAGGGTTTTTAGCAAAAATGAAAAAAAGTTTAAGAAAACGTTTAACAACTATAAATACATAAATTTAAAAGTACAGTTAAAAAATAAGCATAAAAAGTTAGATACTGATTAAACATAAATATTCGCTCTATATATAATTATGATATATATTTTATGTCAGTCAAATTTTGAAAAACATTTGTGACCTTAGAATACACGAACGATATTGTTGGTACATATTTTTAAAACATTGTTTTTATCTAGTTTTACAATATCTAGAATACATTTTTTACATCTTGCAATAAGTATCTAGAATTAAGATATTTACCTGATGTCATGTAAACCTTGAAAAAATTTATGAGGTTTTAAAATATATCAATGATATTGTAGGTATATATTTTTAAGATATTAGTATTATACACTTTAACAATATCAAAAATATATCTATTACAGCAAGCAATATTTAGCCGACTTTAAATATTGTACCAAGATCATTAGAATATCGTACATATATTTTGTGCTACTAGGGAACAATCTATCGTTTTTGCCTAATAAATAAATTAGTTAAAATTGTATTTTTTAAAAACAAAAAATCCGAACAAATAAATAGAACTGGCGGCGCAGTTGTTAGGGTAGTTAATACGGTTTAATTACCCAAAATTTTATCGAAAACGAGATTAATTAATCGGCGAATTTAATTCCTTAATTAACAACGAACAACCCAAGGGTAACCAGTGAATCACCAAAGGTGCATCGAGCATCGATTCCAAACAACCCAAAGGCAACGCAAGAGAACCACCGAAGGTGAATCAAGCAGCAGTCATAGGCAACACAGCGGCATCCGAGTTTGATCCGAGTGACCATCCAAAACTGTATCGCGCATAGGCCATAGATCGCCGGAAACAACAAGATAAGCAAAAATAACTCACATTGTTAATGCCTAACAGATAAGGCATTCCCTTAAACAATTTTGTTAAATTTTCCATTAATTGGAACTTTACAAACAAAAATCACAAACCCAACAATAAATTACTAATTTTTCAAAATTGAGTTAGATACAATTCCTTTATTTGAAGGAAAAGAAACCCAAATAAACGCTTTTTGTACGGCATGCGATAATGTTGATACCCAATATATAGAAGTTGCAGAAGTTCAAACAGCGATTTGAGCGGCAATTTTTTCAAAATTTAAAAGTACGGTTTCTCAAATTTTAGCATCTCGTGATAATTTAACTAATTGGTCATTAATTAGAGACGCGATAATTCAGCATTTAAAACGGGATTTGGACACTACGAATTTAATAGAATGCCGTTTGGATTGAAAAACGCTCCAGCGACGTTTCAGCGCATGATGAACAACGTATTAAAAAAATTATTTAACACACATTGTCTTGTTTAGAAAAACATCAAAAATCATTAGAAAAGGTATTTCAAAGTATAAAACTACACCATTTAAAATTACAAATAGACAAATGCGAATTTTGCAAACAAAGAGACGGAATTTCTAGGACACCTAATTACGGAATTAAACCTAACTCTAAAAAGATAGAATCAATTAAGAATTACCCTTTACCACGTACTACAAAGGAAATTAAAGGATTCCTCGGACTTTTTGGATATTACCGAAAATTTATCAAAGACTTTGCAAAAATTACGCGACCTCTCATAAAAATATTAAAGAAAAACTCGAAAGTAAAAATTACTGAAGAATTTATTGAAACTATTAATAAATGTAAAACACTTTTGGTGAACGACCCGATTTTAAACTATCCTAACATGAACAAGGAATTTGCTTTGACAACAGACGCATCTAACAAAGCAATAAGAGCCGTGCTAAGCCAAGAGCCCAGTATCTTATGCATCACGAACTTTAAACGACGCTGAGAAAAACTACAGTACCACTGAAAAGAAACTGTTAGCAATCGTATGGGCTACCAAACACTTTAGGCCTTATTTATACGGAAATATGTTTATTATAGAAACCGATCATAAATCTCTTACGTAGTTATTCTCATTAAAAGACGCAAATTCCAAATCAACACGATGGAAGCTTAGACTCATCGAATATAATTACGAAATCAAGTATACAAAAGGAAAGGAAAATTTCGTAGTTGATTCTTTATCAAGACACCCGAAACAAATTTACTTTAATGACATAGATTTTGAAACTATAATAACAGATGGAGACGGACCCACCAAAGAAGACTTAGCCGACCGAAGTAACAATTTTATATTTTGTAACGTTTGAGAGAACGTTTACATAACAAAATTTATAAAACACCTTTTGTCCTAAGAACGTAACTAAAACGTTGTTACAGTAGCTACAAATGCAAAATGGGCACATATATATATAAAACATAATTGTTTTTTAACGTTTTTTATAAAGCCAACAAAACACTGTTATGGGATAGTTACGTAAACGTTATATATCAATTACAAAACAGTTTTATAAATATTTTATAGTTGGTTGGCTCTTTATTACAATAGTTTTGATAAAGTTACAAAACATTTTTGTAGTGTAGAGCAGCTTCAATAAAACCAAACAGTCATTAAATACTACTTTTCGGAACTTAATTATTCCTATTTACTTAAACTAAAACTGATAGCTATTTCATTAAAAATGGCAACGTATAAAAGTATATATTATTTACACGAAGTTTAATGAGATAGATCTACACGGACGTCTTTTTTTGCTACGAAGGAAATTTTACTGTCAATTATGAAGTAGATATGTGGAAAATTTTAAGTGCGCCGCAGGTTTAATGAGTATTTAAACAAAAATTTAAAAATCAGATAAAAAACAAAAAGTTTAAATTTCAATTTTTTATATATAAAACTACAGTAGTAGATAGATACCAGTATAAGAAGCTTAAATTGATGTGTTTTTGTCGTCAATGTAGTGAAATATAAGTTAATTTTATGTTCCTCAAGAATGTCGGCCATGTAAATATATGCGACTACATTTTCAAAATGGTCCCTTTTTAATAGAACATTTGTATTGCCAAATTTACTCTTATACAACAATTATGATGCATATAGAAAACTTATAAAACGTTCAAATTTAATTACCTTAGATTATGTAAAAGTTAACACGACAGCATCGTATTTTACAATTGTGATTATATTTTGATAAATTTTTAATCGCGTATTCAGTAATAAAAAGTTAATGAAAACGGTCGAGCCTCGCGAATCACATATAAAGCAGCGTAACTGAACAATAAGCTGCGATCCATTCATTATTAACCTTTCTGAAAGAATTATTTTAGCTTCTTCGACAAACGGTTGTAGATATGCTGGCAAATCAGGTGGTTTTTTCTTACGCCAGTATATCCGAATTGTTTTATAACTATATTTAACACAATAATTTTGTGCTTTAATAGTAGTATTGCTCTATAACTGCTTTTCTCTTATTTTTATAACTGAGGCTTTCCTTTTAATTAACAGTTATATTGAAATTTCCGTTGTGAGTAATCTGCTGCAGAAAGCAAAATTGTTATATAATATTACTAATACAACAATTATATAACGTAGTCACAAACTTAAAGCAGTTGTATAAAACAGTTCTAAAGTGATAAATGACATAGCTACATAGCTATTATAAATCAATTAATATTTATAAACGGCGAATCTTTTATAACGAATAGTATATAAACGTTTACAAAACACTTTTATACTTATCTCATAAGCAGTTTTATAATTTTGTTGTAAGAACGTTGTAAACATCGATTTAAAAAACAATTTTGAATAGATAACAAAATAATCTTCCAGACAACTTTAATAGAACCATTTTACATTTAGAGAGCAACAACATAACTACAATAAAATTGAAAAATTTTTTAACTTAAGAATTATAAAACCACTTTGTTACTTGGGGAATTAGAAAAAATATTAGAAAACTTATCTCAATCAGAAGAAGAAAACGAGACCGCAACAATGCATACGTCAAGAGGGAAAGTGCAAATAAACATCCCATTTATAGCAACCATTTTAAACGTTGGGAAAAACCAAATTATATTCGATACTCACAATAGCAGCCCCGAAGTAATGATAAAACATATAAATTTATTTGGAAATACAAAAAAACGAATTTATTGTAACTTCCCCTTTGGCTTCAATAAATCCGAAAGTTTAAAAACTTTAAAATAAATAGTAATACCAAATACAAACACAAGTATTTATTTTAAAAATCAGAGTGGAAAGAAAAATCTTAAAAATAATGAGAGAAAATTTTAACAACACGATAAACTTAAATGTGACCAATAAAATGTTAGAAGACGTAGAAGATCAAAACCAGCAAACTAAATTTATGGAGTATTAGTATACTCGCAAAACAAAACACAGAGAAATCAACGAAATATATAATTCCCTAAAACAATTATACTATTGGCCGAATATGGACGTAACGACCTACATTAATAATTGCGACATATCCAATTCAGCTAAAATAGATCGCGATTACCAAAAACTAGCAATAGCACTGACACTAACAGCAGAAAAACCATTTCAATTAATACACGCCGATTTATTATTTATACACCGAAAAATAATGTTAACTATCGTAGATCCATTCTCAAAGTACGCACAAGCATACCTACTTCTAGACAGAAACGCAAAAACCATACTGGAATATTTAACCCTATACGCGTCACATCACCGAATCTTTAGATAATGATCTATCGTTTTGTAATAATTTAGTGGCAGATTTTCTTAAAACACACAAAATTCACCACCATAAAACTTGCACCGAAAACTCTAAATCGAATGGAATCGTAGAAAGATTTAATTCCACATTAATAGAAGCATTAAGAATTTTAAATGTTGAAAAATCTAAGTTATCTTTTGAAACTCAATTACGTTTGGCATTTATTTTATATAATAATAGTATCCATTCCACCATTGAGTAATCAAAATAATGACAGACATCAAGTTTGCGAAATATTAGATTAGATTCATAGTTTGATCATAGAACACGAAAGCATTTTACATAAAAATACAATAATAAGGTGTCCTTTTATAATTGTGCGAAATGCTCGGCTGAATAGTAATAAGAAATATTATATAAGGAAGTTGTATTGGATAAGTAGTTAGTTATTAAGTTTACCTTATAGAAAAAACACAAAAATCTATTGAAGTTTTTGCTGAATAAATAAATTAGTTAAAATTGAATTTTTAAAAACAAAAAATTCGAACAAATAAATATAACTTATATTTAGCAAATTTAATTGAGGTTAAACTGTAAAATCTAAAAAAAAATTAATTTGAAGTGGTCAGATTGTCTTTGTTTTTTTTTAACAATTAAAAATAGTGTTTAAGTACTCCGCTTTAAATTGAAAATAATGTAAACAAATAACTGCCTAATATTTTTCATCTGTGTTATTAAAAACAATTTAGTAAATGTTTTAAGAGAAATAAAGTATTGGCATTTTCAGAAAACATTCTACTTGGTATAGTTTGAGTTGCAACGTTAAAAACATTAAAGCATCTACTATAAGGGCAACGTATTCCATGTTAAACTCATCTCTAAGTATGTATGTACGAAAAAATAATAATGTATGTATAAACAAATACAATAAAACGCAGGCTTTACGAAAAAGATCATCGGACGGTTTGACACCAAAAAAGTATAACATTCTAGAAAAAACAAATATCGAGAAATCTATACAAAAAACAGATGACAAAATATGTTTGGTAATAAAAGTAAAAGTACTTTGTAGATGTATATAGCACAGCTATTTAATAGTATTCAGTTGAGATTATTTTGATAATGGGTTACAACGGTGCATACAGACGACAAAAGTTACCAAATAACTCAATTGGTAGATAAACTTTTATAAAATTACAAAATCCAGAGTTTTTACTAGGCACTGTTTTCGACAATCAAATGCAATACATTCGGCAAACTATTTTTCAACTGTTTGCGTTTCAACCAATAAAGTATAATTTAGTTATTATACATATTATACTTGGATGCTTTAGTTGCGACACATATAACAGTACTACATTCAGAAATAATAGTAATTTTTGTAAAAATGTATCAACTGGAGTAATCATAAACAATCAAAATACATCTAACGTATCCAGCAATGTATATAATAATAATTTGTTCTAAAATCAAAAATAAATATTATTGAACTGTAGATTTTTTTTAGTAAACAATAAAACGATCGTTGTCTTAATAATACTTTTTAATAATTGCATTACACATACATGTAACGAAAGCGACAACGTAATAGTGCTCTAATACATGTAGTTCGCGCACCCCTACTTTAACACATCTTTTTGAACATAAGAAAAATTTCCTAACACCATACAACTTAAAAATTAGCGCATGGATATGGAAAAATGACATTAGAAGATCAAAAGTACTGCCGTAACCGTCCTCTCTGTAAGATGTGGTTTGTGGTGCTATAATGGGTCTACCATATAGGACGCAAAATAGAAAAAGTGCTTTATATTTGTGAATTTTATAAGATGCAGTTGTGTTTATTTTCTGGTTTGTTTCTACAATTTAAGCTATATAGTATGTAAGAAATGGTTAATAAAAAAAATATATATTAGACTGTTTCAAAAAAATCGACACTGTGTAAAAATGTCATTGGAAATGACGAAAAAAAATGCTGTGAAAGTTTTAGTTCTTAATATTCATATTAAAGTGTGCCGGATCGCAAATTTCGATTTCCCATTTAATTAAAATGGCAAAAAGTTTTGTTTAGACTTCGGAATTTTGTAACTTAGTAACTCAATTGGTTATCAGTTACACTATAACATATTCTTATAGGAAATTTAATGCTCTACAAATCTTATATCTTATAAATTTTTCGTAAATCTACTCCTTCAAAAGTTATTGAAGGTTAAAGTTGAACCCTCGATAAATATCATCATTTTTTCAAATTTCCAGCGAAACTATCAACTTTATCGAAGAACTTTTTTTGTAGATCATTTAATTTCCTATAAATTATCTATCACGAGTTTTTCAAAATTTTCTACGGTTCGTGATTTTTAAAAATTTGGATTTGCCATATGACTTTATTGACAATTTCTAGTCAAAAAATTGAATAATTTTAATTTTTAATACAGTCAAAGTACGATTATTCAAGAAATTTCACATTTTGGTGGATGCCGCTTACAAACCGAAATCAATTTGTTTTATTTGAATACCAAATTTTCTAATACATTGTTGTTTTTTCTAACAAAAACTAATTTTATGCTTTAATTTTTCTTGAAAAAAAAAAGAATACAACTGAAGCAAAACAACATTTGATTTGTTTATTATACAACTGGCAAAAGTTTGTAAGACGAATAATAACAACATTTTGACATAAGTCGAATAAAGTGCTACAGTTTAGCGCGTTCTAATTTGTATTATTTGTTATATGTATCTGTTATACATTACGTTCTAATATTAATATAATTATATGCCTCAATGACACAAATGTTTATTGTTTTTATTTTTATTTAATACAATTTATTTTTAAAATAAAAACAATAGTTACACAATAACTGATTTTATTCTAAAAAAAATTTTAAATTTAAATGTAACTAAAACTTAATTTGAAAACAATTGCCAATAGCATAAAACGCGCCCGTTTCAAATAGGAATAATTCATTAAACTTTAAAAGCAAACTAAAACAAATTAGTTATTGTCTATATTTATGTGAATTATTTTGTAACAAACATATATACGTCTCTCAATTTTTATATGTACAAACTTGTAAAATTTTGCTTTGTGTGTTTTTAATGCATTATTTGTTTTTTACATTGTACAAAAATTTCTAAACGTTATTCAATTTCAGATATAACTTTAAATAAAATTATTTGTGACATGTTAAACAAAAACAACATTTAATATCAACGCAGTATTTTAGGTTATTTGCCATTTAAAAAAAAGTTAATAATTAAACGTCATTGTAAACATTCTTTAGTTTTATTATTTTACTCATTATATTTGACAATTTCTTGTTTTAAATAATAGTTTTTAGATCTAAATACATTCTTTTTAATTATATTTATATTGAGTTTTTATAATTACTTTTTAAAAACAACCAAAACCTTAATAAAATTATTGTTGCTCATTATATTTTATAGTTTTTTGTTGTTTTGTAGCTTATAAAAATATTTATTTTAAATTTAACTTTTACAATGCTTTTTGCGTTAATTAAATTATTTTTTGTAATTATTTTAAAATTACTTTTATAATAAACATATTTTTTTAAATTAAATTGTTATCGTGCTATAATGATTAAATAAATTTTAGTGGTTATTTTTTATATATTTTTGTTATTTGTATTAATTTGGTTTTAATATATTTATTTTAAGATTTTTGTCAACCTGCAAAATTACATTTTTAAGAATTTATATAACAATTTTTCTTTTGTGATTTTCTTTTTATAACTTTATGTAAAGAATAAACAATTTTTAAATATATTTCTTACCATTTTAAATAGAAAAAAAAATCATAAATAAATTAAGAATTTGCACAACATTCAGGGTTTTTGTATAATAAAAACCAATATAAACTAAATTATTGTAGAATTGTTTTTAATTTTAAAGTTTTATACAAAAAGTTTTTTTTTAAATTGATTTTAGTTAACTGTTATAACAGCGTCAATATTTTTTTTCTACTATTAGTTGTATAGGCTTTCATTATTAAATATAACAATAGGTTGTGTTGCACTTCTTTAAGCGCAGGTAAATAAAATTTTATTATTAATCATTGGTTGGTATAATAAACATATTTACATTTATTGATAATTCTACGGAGACTTCATAAATGATTGGATCTCACATGATATATATATATTAGGCAACAAACATTGCTTCGATTGTTATAACGTAAAAATAAGGAATTTGATTTGTAAAAACGGTAAACATAAATAACAATACATGTTTACTTCAAATAAAAATAGATAATAACAATTTTTTTTAATTTTTAACAAACTTCAATATGATTTTTCTTCAGCTGCGATACATGTGTTAACTCTTCTCTTTAAATTTTGAAAAACATTACGAAGTTTATCAACTTCAATATTTCGCACACACAAAAAGGATATAAAAGGAAGAATGAATCATTTAGTGCTGCAAGCGCCGGCGGAGAAAAAAAATGAAAGTGTTGGGTACCCGAAGAAAGAAGAAAAAGGCAAATGAGGTTTTTTTTTTAATTTTATTTTATTTAGGTTTGTTTTCCGTATAAATGTTGCATAGTATTTTTAGATTTTTATTTCTTAAATAAGCTTTTGATAATCACCAAATTTTGTGTCAATTTAGATTGTTTTGTTTAGTAAGATGTTTGAAGGAAAATTATTATCCAATCAATCTATACATATATTAAATTTTAGTTATTTTTTAAAATTGAATTTTATTGATTTGCTTAAAAAAGCGATTCTGTTCATAAAAAGAAAATAAATATTATTATGACAAAAATAAGGATAACGCCGCTGAGTTTAAAAAGAAAATTACATTAAAAGTTAAAGCCGTGCGCGTTACAAAGTTATCGTTATTTTAAATGTTCATTGAACCATTCATAAAATTGTGCACGCTGCAAGAAATCAGAAGCACGTAATTATTGATAAACCGTAACCTTGTACAGAGTCATCGACAGGTTCTTGTTTAATGCTTTGTGGCAATTTTTTACTAATAATCCTAAAAATTGAATGCTTATAATTTACAAATTGAACTAAAAATGACTTTTTTATTAGGACTTTGTTTCTTGCCATTGTGAATTTCTTTGACAACAAGTGCGGTGAGTACAGTAGGTCTCCCTGTAGATTTTCCTTTGCAAATGCAATTCTTATTTAAAAATCGATTAATTAAACCTTGTTTACGTTGTCGGTAAGCATCGTAAGTAAAGGTACTTTTTGAAAAATATTCATTGAATTGACCGTTGCAAGTTTGAAGGGAATACGATCAAATTCTATCAGGGTTGTGAGTACTACTTCTCAAATAGAAAATGCGTCATTACAATAACGGTGACTTGTTCAGAAGTAAACCTTGTAAAATATAATTACCGAATATAAAATTACAAAAATTAGATTATAAGCGACTTTCGGCTTAGACTGCGTCGTAGTTAAACACACAGACTTAGGCTTGGTCCTAGTCTCTCCTTAAGAGCCAAAACAAGAATTAGAACTTGACTTTTGCCGTATTGTCGTTTGTGAACCCAAACAAACTGACGTTTCGCAAGACATTGCAGCTTGCATCTTTAGAGTGGTAAATGTCACTGAACGAATAACCTTATCTTTCCGTTGCCGCTTAACTGACTTCGTTATTACTCGGAGTAAGTGTTTGTGTCCTTTCCAAGAAGGTAGATCTTTGGATATAATACTAGTAGCCAAGATTTGCTGAGTCTTAAACCGTCTTCTCGGTTCATATTACATGGATGTTTTTCTATTTCCACAGCTTTGCGGATTAGTTTGAGAAAGTGGAAAGGAGTTCTAGCTCTTCTAGGTTCTCTAGCTTCTTCTAATTCACTTTTGTTTGGCCAAAGTTTAGCGTGTGTCCTTGGTTTCACACGTGTTCTACCACTAGTGATTTAGTAACTTTGCCTTGTTTGCAGTCAGTCATATGTTTTTTTACCCTAACTTTAATACAGCATTCCGTCTGTCCTATATAATTTGATTCACAGGAACAAGAAATTTTGTAAGCTTTGGCATCTTTTAGAGCCTCTTGCTTGTCTTTAGCAGATGTAAACTAGGTTTTCAGGGTATCTTTAGTTGTAAAAGCATCATAATATTATATGATTCTTTAGCACCGTGTTTATTTTGTCTGTCGAACCCATACAGTATGATAAATAAGCGGCGCTAGTAGGAGGTGATAAGCTTTTTTCGACTTTTGGAATTATTGCTCTTTTCTATGCGTTTTGGATCTTTGTGAAACCGTATCCATTTTATTGTAGGGACTCTAATAAATGTCGTCATTTACACTTTTACCTTCAGTGACATTTACCACTCTAAAGATGCAAATTGCAATGTCTTGCAAAACGTCAGTTTGTTTCTTGTTTTGGCTCTGAAAGAGAGACTAGGACCAAACCTGAATGTTTAACTGCGACGCTGTCTAAGCCGAAAGTCGCTTATAGTCATATACAAAATAACCGTAAAAACAAGATTTTATAATTGTATGCGAGTTAGAAAAGAAGATAAGTAAATTTTTAATATTTTCGTTCAGTCGTGCTGTCTTCAGCCGACCCGCCTACTCAGTGCAATCGTATCAACGGTGCAATGCTTAAGTGATTTACGTCAATTATCATTATCTTAGAATGCACATTTCTTACATATCGTTTATGACAAACATTATATTCGATTTTCTTAGTTGATCGATAGTATTCGTTTGTAAAAGACGACTTATCGTTTTCGTTTCATTATGACAGTGGCATAGTACATTAAAAAATCAGTAGCTAATAAGAGTTTACACGTTTAGAAATTAATTTTTGTGCTCGTCCTCAGCCTCTAATTCAAATTTGACAGACCAGTAAACAAAAATAAAGAAGTCAACAGTAATTTTGAAGAGTTTATGTACGGATTTGTTAGATTAGAAATAAATAATAGATTTTACTATTTTGTTTGTTTACTGTTTCCACATCATTTATTAATCATTATGGTGTAAAAATAATGATTTATAGCATTTAACAAAAAATGTTACAAACACTCGTTATTGGTGAATCACTTGAGAAATTAGACTACGCTTGCCAAAAGTCAATTAAAAACCACAATGAAAATGTAGAAATACATACATACATAAAATAAAATAATTGATTGATTTTAACTATGTTGAACTATTTTTAGTATTTACTTACAAATTATTGTTTAGTTAGAATAAGACATACAAATTTATAGTTGATTACTAAAAATCGTTATTTGTTAGTTCTCTTCTATTTATTTAACAAAATAATGTCATTTGAAAATTCAAAATAACTGCCTTTTACTAAAATTATACAAACTAAAAGAATAACATACGAAATAAATTTGTAATTTACTGATTAACAAATAATAATTTAATAAAACATTCCGTAATCAAATAATATGTGTAATATTTTACATTTAGTTTGCGTTATCCAATGATATTTGTACTAAAATATTGTAAAGAATAAAAAAATCCTATTTGTTACTTTTTATTGTGACAAATAAAATAGAACTATTAATTTACTTCCTTTAGGATTAAGCATTTTACAAATTCCAATTTAGTTAATTACTTTTGTAATCATGACTTAGCGGCATATTAATACAAAAATGTTTTATTAATGTAATGAAGAAACTAATAATGAAAATTTGAATTTTTATAGGTACAAAAATTTGTGGGAAAAACGATCAATATTGTAAAGTTATGCATTCCGCAATGTCGATCTTAAATAGTACTTCGTATGCTCAGCAGGGGCGTCACTTTATTTTATTTCTATTACTTTCACGACGAATTTAATCCGCATTCTACCAGAGCATCAACGTCCTTTATTCAATAAAAAAGCAATTAAGTGACAAAAATTAACCATTTTGAATTACATGTTTTATTTAACAATATAACCCTTGGTCATACCAGCTTTACGACTGTTTAATGTTTACTAGTATGTAAAACTTTTTGACTTTACTTCTTAATTTACTTTTGGCCAAGTCGTTATTTCGACACAACAAAATTAGTACAAATTATAAATATATTTTAAATGTTTTTGTTAAATCAATAAATTGAATTTTACTGGTGTGTTACGTAAATAAAATTACTAATATTAGTTATTGATAAATTGATTTTTTTGTTTATGTAATTATACTAAAACAAAAATTGCTATATATAATTGTAAAAAGAATTAATTTTTTCCAACAAAAAAAAATATTTTAAGCTAATGGATGACGTGGGTGCGATTGCTCGACATTACTACATAGTTTACATATTATACATGATTCAGTGGAATTTACCGTTTTGTTTAGAAACGTGATATATGTACACCGTTTGAACTATTTCTTAATTGTAAACGCTGACGCCTTTCATTATGTGTAATCCAAGTTAAAAGCATATACGATAATGTGCTTATAACGTTACATGTTTTGCATATAAGAATCTGATTTCTAGTTAAAAGGTATTATGATATTATACTTGTAGGAACTATTCTCTTTTGAATAAAAGCTACGTGGAAATATAAATTTAGCAGTAGTAATCAAAAATTAAACAAAAACAAATATTTTAAGTAAAATATAATTAGAGTTGTGTTATTATGACAGTTATTATGTGTAGTTGTTACTGTATAATTTAATAAAATTATTAATTTAATTTTTTTTTCGTTTTATATATATATATGTGTAATTAGTTGAACAGTAACGTTCTATAGAAAAGATGAAGTCGGAATTTGAAAATTATTATATAATGCTAAATAAATAATTTTTAAATTACTTTAATTCATTATCATTTAACGTTTTATAATTAGTTAAACTTTTGAATTTGTTTAAAAGCAATTTTAACTTTAAAGTATTTAAATGTTAGAAAACAATATGCTATTATATTCTATTAATTATGAAGTTAAAATTTACGTTACTAAAATAGTGTATACAAAATGTATATAAATATTTATTCTACAACAAAATTTAAATTCACGTAGTCCGTTTTTATTTATAATTATTTTTATTTAGTTTATTTTTCACATTCAAACAAAACACTTTAATAGTATGTTAAAGAACTAATTTCATACGAGTTTATTTTTGCGCACGAGACCAAGTTTAGGAAACGATCCGCAAAGCCGGGTGTTTTCTTATGGTCGAGTCCGCCAAAATGTCTTATGAAACGTATACTTTATACTATTTTTTCTGTTTTGAAAATTATATATAAAAATAAATTTAAATTACATATTTGCTTTTATTTTATTGATTCGGGAAAATCATTTTTTTAATAATAAGTTGGCAAATTTCAAATTTGACATGTTGGAGAGTTGGATTGCTGTATTTTAATTGTCAAATGTAAGTATTTCGAATCTAACAAAACTGCAGTTCGGGTGCTATAAAGTGTTACTTTAGACAACTCAAACAAATTTTCTAAGGTACTTGTTAAAGTACCAAAATAGAAAAAATAGAACGTTTCAAAGTGGTTTATTAAAAAAACGCATTGCATTTGAATTTTGAAAATACTGGTTTTATATTACACATAATATTTTAGAAACATACATACATTTGTACATTATAAGAGATCTTTTCATCGATTTACAGCTGTCATGGCCTTCGTTGTAGCATTTGTATTATTTACTTAAGTTTTTAAATAAAAACAGTAACGGTTTTTACCGGTTGAATACAATGTTTGGAGACTAAACGAAGCGGAGCGAATATTGTCCGGCTTCATAAAACATATTTTATACTTTCTTAAAATTTGGTTTCTAGTTTACTAAGTATTCTTGCTACATAACCTGACAGTTGTTTTCAAAATCTTAATATTTTATTTTATTGGTATTGCAGGTATCATTTTATTATGCGCGTGCTAGTCAATAAAGACATACGATTTAAAATTCTTAAATCTTACGTTGCTTACCGATGAGTGACGACACCTCTCGTAATTATAGACGTTACTCCAATAACATATCACTTGTAAAATTACACTAGTTTACAAATTTAAGCTTTTGGTTAGGTGTTATTGACTAAACATGTTGTGATTTTTAACATGATTTAAATTTTTTTTATCACATTCATATATATTACATTTTAACAAACAAAAAACCGAGGGACGGGTTACAAAATGTTCACAATGCTAAAACACAAACTTGCGTAAATAATTGCACACTAAGTCTGCTGCAAAATTTTTATTTTGCAGTTTTTATTTATTATTTTAGAGAGTTTTGTATACTTCACCTGTAACATAACACTAAAAAAAAGTTTAAGAGGTTAATATTTGTATTGCTTGTGGACAGAATCTGAGATCATTTCTTCCAATCCAACAACCCGTAATAATTATATTTAAAAATTAACAAACAGAGAAACTTACACCCCTAATAACACAAAAATGTCCTATTGACTTCCAGTGGATGTCTTTTCATGGACATCTGAATGTTTTTCGGACATCCACAAAAGATCCAAAGTAAATACTATGGACGTCTATAGTACGTTACTTTGACACAGAGTTGGACATCCAAAAAACGTCCATAACAGTTCTAGCCCTATTTTCACTGTTTATACATTACAAAATTAGATACAAGAATTTATTAAAAAAGCAGTTTTACATAATACAACGACTGATAAAATGTATAATAAAATGTAATGCCAGAAAAACAAATTAAAAAAATTAAATTTTTAAAAATTGATTATACATTTCATGAACAAATATTATAAACACCAATAAAAACTTAATAATTACTTAAAAAATGTTTTTAAAGTAAACAAAAGAACATACACAATAATATAAAAAAAAAACTTATATTCCTTATTTAAAAATGAGAACCAAAATAAGAAAATAATTGAATTGTTACCAAAAAATAATCTTGTAGCTCTTATTTTAATTCTTCCATTTACTTCGCCTCATTTACTTCTGAATTCCTGAGCCACGAGTTAATCTCGTCTTCTACTCCTATCTTGGTTTAATTTTTTGGTAATAGACTTCACCAAACACCTTTAAATTATAATAATAATTATTTAAAAATATGTTTTATCCAAAATTTGTAATTATAAAAACTAACTACAATTATCGTTTCGACTGTATAATCTTAATTGTCAGTCACCATCAGGTAATAAATTGCAACTATTAAAATCTACCTTAGATTTTTTTAATTATTTGTTACAATCAGAATATAATTTTTGTAATAAATATAAAAAATGCAACTAATTGCTGTTGAATCCTAATAGTAACGCTTCTGACTTCGATTATAACTACTTTTCTAGGTTCGATCAAAATTTAAGTGAGAATGTGAATATTAGATATAGTATTGGCTATATTCTTACCTATAGTATTAATTGCACAGTGTCTTCTGACACCACAAATTTAATTTCGAAAGAATTTTTGTACTCGTATCATTATCCTTTCAGCCACTTATTCAAATAAAAGTCTTGTAAACAAAAAAATATATGTTAAATATAAAAAAAATAGTCAGAGAGAGTGCAAAAAAACTATTCACTTAAGTAACATCTAATAGTAAGGTTAACCGAATAAGAAGCAGATCTTGATGCAATTATGCTTAAAATTTACCACTAACGTATAAACATGACAACAATATTTACCTGTTATCGAATATACTGCTGACAATTACAGACAGAGCTCTGTTTGTAATGGTTTTGCATGTACTTTCTGTATGTCGATTAGATGATATCTTTTATTTAACGAGCAAGCATACGATTATATTGCCAGCACTTTACCAGATAACGCCCGTTACTATTGTTTTCTATTTAACCAGTATTTTTTTAATATGAAGCACCATAGAGAGTACATGTTTGTACGCAGGCATCAACAAGTTGTTAAATTGCAATTTTTATTTTGTTGTTTTAAACATCACTGTTTAGAAACACTTGCTGCCATACATTAATTTTGCTTGAACGTCTACGATGTTTTTAATCACTAATTTTAAAACTGATAAACCACATACAGAATCAAAACTGATAAACGTATTGAAAGTTTTTTAAGTATCCGCCTAAAAATTAATTGAAAACTGCCATTAAAAGTTGAAAGTTGAATTTTATGAGGGTTTCTTTCAGTTCAAACATGCGTATTTAAAAATTTCAGCACCCCATTACGTGTAAAGCAAAACTAATCTAAAAATGATACCTTAAGGTTGAAGTCTAAAGCATTTGTTAGTACAACAAAACTTACGTTGCGGTTGTTACTGTTTTAATAACTTCTTGCTATGTAATTAAAGTCCATTAATTACTTATTAATGTTTATTGTCTAGTAACTTTACGATATCTATTACATGACTACTACCATTATTATTAGTGTCTCTGTCTACCTAACTGTAGTCAGTAGTGTCTCCCTTACCTACATATCGTGTCTAAATGCACACCTAATATCATAACATCTCCTTTTTTTTTAACTTTTCTAAATATAGTTTTTTAAGTACAAAAGTTTTTTAACAACTCCTTCTGTTCTTGTACAAACATTTGTAGGTACATTACAAAAATCTTTTCTTATTTCTAACTTATTTTCTAATTCACATTCGCTCCTTTTCTCTCCCCTTTCATCAATTTGTTTTTTACTTTCTGGTATTTCTTTGTTTACCATACTTTCGTTCAATCGAGTATTACTGTATTTTAAACATGTAAGGCAATTTAAAACTATATCTTTTATTTGTTTTGTTAAAAATGGCCAAAACACTAATTCACGCGCTTTTTCTATGGTTTTATTTATACCTAAGTGTATGTAATGTAACCGATTTAACATTTCTGACCTTAACTTAGTTGGTATTACTATCTGATTATTTTTATAGATTACGTTGTTAATTACAATTAGTTCATGCCGATATTTCCAATATGGCCTTATGATATCCGGAACTGATTTTATTGAATCTGGCCATCCGTTTAAAATTATTTTTGTTAAAATTTGCAACTCATGATCATTTAGAGTTTCTTCTTTTACTTCTTCATATTTTTTAATACTTATATTATCTAAATTAATTAAATCTAACTGTAAGTCAATTTCTTCATCTTTTAACTTAAAGTTTGTGTCATCGTAATGTGCTCTAGACAAAGCATCAGTCAGAAACAGTTGTTTTCCGGATTTATACTTCACCTGGAACTGGTATGGTTGAAGTGCTATGATTAATCTTTGTAAACGCAAAGGAACTTTACTTAACGGTTTTTTAAATATCATTTCTAACGGTTTATGATCAGATTTTATAAGGAAGTTTTTCCCATATAAGTATTGGTGAAAACGTTGTACACCAAATACTATTGCCAAAACCTCTTTTCCTATTTGTGCATATTTAACTTGTGTATCTGTTAATGTTTTTAAAGCGTAAGCAATAGGACTACCTTTCTGGAGTATTACAGCTCCCATTCCGTATTTGCAGCTGTCTACCGATACTGTAATTGGTTCTGTTTCATCGTAAAATTTTAAAACTGGTGTTTTACCTAATATATTTTTTACTTTGTTAATTTCAACATCATGGGTAATTGTCCATATCCATTCGACATTTTTACGTAATAGTTGTCTTAAAATATGTGTGATTTCCGATAGGTTGGGTATAAATTTGGCTAAATAAGTAGTCATTCCTAAAAATCTACTGAGTTCTTTAGTGTTATTTGGCTTTGATATTTGATTAATTGCCTCTATTTTGTCATTATCTGCTTTTATACCATCTTTTGTGTCCAACATACTGTATTTCATGCAAACCAAATTTACATTTTTGTAAGTTAAACCGAACTCCTTTTTGTAGTGCTACCTCTAATGCATGATTATGTTCTTCGATGGTTTTACCAAAAATAACTATGTCATCAATATAAATTTTTAAGTTTTTTATGCCTTTAAACAAATTTACAAAGCATTTATGAAAAATTTCTGAAGCTGATTTTACTCCGTACGGTAACCGTAAAAAGCGATAACGTCCAAACGGGGTTGCAAATGTTGTGAGCCTTGAAGCATTTTCTGTCAACTTTATTTGCCAGAAACCTTTGTTGGCATCTAATATTGTAAAGTACTGTGCACCCGTCATATCACTTGTTAAATCATCAAATGTAGGCAATTCATAATGTTCGCGTAAAATTGCAGAATTTAAAATTTTAGGATCTAAACAAATTCGTATCTGATTGTTAGGTTTTTTAACTAACACAATTGGGCTTACAAATTTAGTGGGTTCATCTACACTAACTATAATTTTAGTTTTGACTATTTTCTCTAGCTCGCATTCCAACGACTCTTTTAATGTAAATGGTATTTTTCTAGAACTAATTATCTCAGTTTGATAGCCTTCTTTTAATTAAAAGTCAACTGGGTTCGTTTTTATATGACCTATACCTTGAAAAACTTCAGCATAGTTTTTTACAAGTGTGTCACAATCATTACTCACTTCCTCTGTAAGATTACAGATTTTCTTTCTATTAACTTTAAAGTTTGTATAGATTCTATTCCTAACACCGGTGTAGCGCGCTAATAACAATAAATTCTAATTCATACAAATTGCTCTTGCACTCTACTTTTAGATTGCAATTTCCTACCACATCTAATTTTTGTCCTCCATAATTTCTTACTACTATGTCTTTATTTGTTAATTTATCAGTTAACCCTAATGTTTTAAACATATTTTCAGGTATCACATTCACATGAGCACCCGTATCAAGTTTAAACTTAACTTTCTTATTACAATTATTAGTTTTGATGACGATGGATTTGAACCAATCTCTTCCTTTAACATTACAGTTTACTACACCTAATTTCAAGTCATTATCACTATTTGTTTCAAATTCATCATCATCGATTATGTTTACATTTTTAAAAAAGCATTTTTTTGCAAAATGATCAGGTTTTTTACAATTGGCACATATTTTACCTGTATCTTCCATGTTCATATCTGCAACGATTGCATTCCCTTCGTCTTCCTTGCAATGTTGATGCCTCTTCCTTTCTATTTGTTTGGTACCACTTTCCATGTCTGGGTTGATGACTCCTGTCAGTTTTTTGTTGTTCTCGTTCACCTCAATTTACCTTGCGGTTGTTAGATTTTACCTGCAATTTCTCAGTTTTTATTGTTAAAATGCTTAATTCATTCTTTTTATCAAATAAATCGCTAATGTGTTTATTTGTAAGTTCCGCAGCTTTACAAATGTTACAATAGTTTTTTCTAGATTTAGGTCCGTTTCTCTGAGAAGCCTGTCTTTCACTTTTTTATCGTATATTCCACACACTATCTTGTCCTTTATTAATTCATCTTTTATTTGTCCATATTCACAATCCGAAGCTAGTTTTTGCAAGTCACCTAAAAAGTTGTCAAATGTTTCATTAGCTTGTTGCATTCTCGTATTAAATTTGTGGCGTTGCACACTTTTATTGACTTTGGGGATGAAATATTCATCTAACTTTGTTATAATTTTGTTAGGATCCTGCATTTCATCTTCTTGCATTACAGTTGCAATTATTTCACGAGCATCCTCCCCTATACAATGTAACAAAACTGCTGCTTGCACATTTTTTTCTTTATTGTTACAGCCTGTTGCTAATACGTAATTATTGAAACAACCTTTCCATTTTTTCCAGTTTAAACCTGCGTCTCCAGCAAGTTTTAATTCTTTTGGTTGAGATAAGAATTCCATCTTACGCAACACGTGATTAACCTCTAATCTTCTTTTTTTTTTAATATTGTCTGCTTCTCGTTTAGTTTTTAAGACTGCGCCATGTTATAATAACTTCTTGCTATGCAATGAAAGTCCATTAATTACTTATTAATGTTTATTGTCTAGTAACTTTATAATATATATTACATGACTACTACCATTATTATTAGTGTCTCTGTCTACCTAACTGTTGTGTCTCTCTAATCTACATATCGTGTCTAAATGTACACCTAATATCATAACAGTTACAAGCCCACTTGTAACTAAGGGATGCCGGTACCTCAGGTGGTTGTCGTAGAGAGGATCGTAGGTTTCGTGTGGTTTGATTATAACGCCAACGTAAGATGGGCGCCAAGAACGGAGAAAGGAGAGGTAAGAAGATAGATTCCGTCTTAAATCTATCACTAAGCGTAGAAGAGTCAAAATCAACACATATACAATAACACAGCGTAGGTTTATTATCACAAAAGGCGTAAATAGTAATACTATAAAATAGTTAGTAATTGTGCACCCCTGCTTCGTTGATCTGACAATTTATATAACAATCAAAAGATACAAAAACACAGAGATAGCGGTTTGAATAGAGTAACCGTAATTTTCTAAGAGGGAATTGTAACGCACCGTAAAGTTAATTTATTTGCATACATAAACACAAAATTAAAAAAAAGAATGAATTGTGTACAACACTACTCATGTACGCATGTCGATACTACTATTGCTCGACGCATATCCCGAAAAAAAATTATATCGTAATAGCAATAAGAAAAAGTAGTCACAGTTACAGGTCCCGCAAACGTGATAACTAGTTATCCAGCTTTTGAGGAAACCTTCAAGCCTAAAAGAAAATGCTGAATTAAAAGGTTCTTAGTCGGTGTTGTCACAAAGCCCTGATATTCTCAAAGTTTAAATAAGTTTAATGTGAGCAAACAGATGCATCGAATTCCACTCATAATTTAAATTGGTGACTCCTCTACTGGAGCGCACATGAAATATTTCCACCTTAAATGTCCAGTTTAAGGGTTAAGGACCCCAAATATATATATATATATATATATATATTTATAATAAATTTCGGATTGAAACTCGTGTGTTTTTATTAAAATTATTTTAGGTGCTACGTTTCGGTAAGATCACACTAACCTTTGTCAAGCACAAATTAAAATTAACTGAAACTATAACATAAACACTAAAACGTCAATGTCTACTTTGACTTCTTGTCACCGGTCGATGTCTTACTTGATTTCTATCACAATGTCTAACAATTGTAGATTCCGGTACGTTTGTTTGCTTTACTATACAAGGAAGCACTGTTTTCCACACTTTAGGTAACCTACTGCTATCGTCTCTTTTGTTTAAATTATTTGGTCGTTTTTCGATTTCTATTGCTTCTCTAGCTACTCTACACCATAAGTGTTCGACACTTGCAAGAACTTTTGTGTTATTGAAATTAATTACATGTCCTGTTTCTATCACATGCTGAGCTAATGAGGACGAAGAAAGTCCTTGTCTAACTGCATTTTTATGTTCTTCTACTCTTGCTGCTATTCTTCTGTTTGTTTGTCCTACATACGATTTTTTGCAAGTATCACACGGTATTTCATATACTCCTTGAGACTCAAGAGGGATGTATTCTTTAGGAGATCTTAATAAACTGCTGATTTTCTTATGAGTAGTAAATACTGTTTTAATGTCGTAGCGTAACAGTATTTTACTAATTCTATCTGTTACATTCTTAATATACGGTAGGTATGCTTTCCTCATGGGAGTTTCATTTTGTGATTGCACATCAGTTCCGGTTAATGGTTTTTTAATAGCCTTCATTATGAGTTTATCCGAATATCCATTATTCATAAGAACATTTTTTAAATAATTAAGTTCTGTTGGAAGATGTATTTTATCCGTTAAACGTTTAGATCTTGTAACTAACGTATTAATTACCGAAGCTAGTTGGACTGGATGATGGTGTGATTTTGCATTAAGATATCGGTTTGTGTGGGTAGCTTTTCTATACACTGTATAACTAATTTGATTATTATTTTTCTTTTGTACAAGAACGTCTAAAAAAGGTAACTGTTGATTTTGTTCAATTTCCATTGTAAAACGTATTGACTCATTTTGAATATTTAAATGTTCTAAAAATTTGTTAAGTTCTTGTCTACCATGAGGCCAAATTACAAATGTATCGTCTATGTACCGCAGCCATAATTTTGGCTTCATTAATGCTGAATTTAAAGCTGTGGTTTCTAAGTCATCCATAAAAATATTTGCTATAACCGGCGAAAGAGGTGAACCCATCGGTGCTCCTTTAACTTGTTTATATCGTTGTCCATTATAAATAAAATATGTATTTTTTAAACAATGTTCAGCTAAGTCTAATATGAATTTTTGAGGCTTATGGTTATTTTTTATGACTGTGAGTGCTTCTTCAATTGGTATATTGGTAAATAACGAAACTATATCAAAACTAACTAATATATCATCAACTTCAACTACTTGTTGTTTTAAAATATTAATAAAGTGTTCAGAATTACGTACGTAAGATTTTGCTTGTTCAGCGTACGGTTGAAGAGTTTTTGCTACAAATCTTGATAGCTCTTGTAATGGAGAACCGATACAACTAACTATAGGACGTAATGGTACATTTGTTTTATGAATTTTTGGCAAACCGTAAAGTTTTGGACATTTTGACGATTTTTCTCTGGGAATAATAGTTAATTGAGTTTCTTTCTCTAAAGGTGTCGCCTGTATTTTAGCTTTGGTAGTTTTTTCTAAATATGTTGTGGGGTCTCTGACTATTGGAATGTAAGCAGCATCGTTGAGAAGTTCCATTATTTTGTTGTGATAATCTACTTTGTTTAATATTACGGTAGCGTTTCCTTTATCAGCCGGCAAAACTAAAACATCATTATTACTTCTTAATGTCTTTAAAGCTATAAGTTCCTTTTTAGTTAAATTGTTGATAGGTAATTTAGCTTTTCGTAGAATGTAAGTAATATCTTGGCGAGCAATTTCTGCATTGTTGTTTGGTAATTCTTTAATAGCTGTTTCTACATTAGTAATAATATTTTCAATAGGAATTTGTTTTGGAGTTACAGCATAGTTAAAGCCTTTAGATAAAACAGATTGAGTTTCTTTATCAATAATTGTGTTTGATAAATTATAAACAACTTGAGTTTCTAATACATTTTGAACCTGGTGTATTGGTCTTTGATTAGCAATAAGTCTTTCAAATAATTCCGAATTGCATGAAATTAAGTAATTCTCTACGCACTAAAAATAGTAAAAAGATATTAGAAAAAACTAGTTTTGCTTTACTACGAGAATCTATTCATCAAACGAGGTATCTATTAAGTCAAATTGATGCGGATCTTTGCATTCTTCATCTGGATTTGAGCAACAAAATTCATCCATTAGTTTGGGATACCATACACAAGTTAACCCATTTTAGAACAGAAAGAGACCAAGAGCTAATTACGACAAACCAAAAAAGTAAATTTGAAAGACTTATTGCTAATCAAAGACCAATACACCAGGTTCAAAATGTATTAGAAACTCAAGTTGTTTATAATTTATCAAACACAATTATTGATAAAGAAACTCAATCTGTTTTATCTAAAGGCTTTAACTATGCTGTAACTCCAAAACAAATTCCTATTGAAAATATTATTACTAATGTAGAAACAGCTATTAAAGAATTACCAAACAACAATGCAGAAATTGCTCGCCAAGATATTACTTACATTCTACGAAAAGCTAAATTACCTATCAACAATTTAACTAAAAAGGAACTTATAGCTTTAAAGACATTAAGAAGTAATAATGATGTTTTAGTTTTGCCGGCTGATAAAGGAAACGCTACCGTAATATTAAACAAAGTAGATTATCACAACAAAATAATGGAACTTCTCAACGATGCTGCTTACATTCCAATAGTCAGAGACCCCACAACATATTTAGAAAAAACTACCAAAGCTAAAATACAGGCGACACCTTTAGAGAAAGAAACTCAATTAACTATTATTCCCAGAGAAAAATCGTCAAAATGTCCAAAACTTTACGGTTTGCCAAAAATTCATAAAACAAATGTACCATTACGTCCTATAGTTAGTTGTATCGGTTCTCCATTACAAGAGCTATCAAGATTTGTAGCAAAAACTCTTCAACCGTACGCTGAACAAGCAAAATCTTACGTACGTAATTCTGAACACTTTATTAATATTTTAAAACAACAAGTAGTTGAAGTTGATGATATATTAGTTAGTTTTGATATAGTTTCGTTATTTACCAATATACCAATTGAAGAAGCACTCACAGTCATAAAAAATAACCATAAGCCTCAAAAATTCATATTAGACTTAGCTGAACATTGTTTAAAAAATACATATTTTATTTATAATGGACAACGATATAAACAAGTTAAAGGAGCACCGATGGGTTCACCTCTTTCGCCGGTTATAGCAAATATTTTTATGGATGACTTAGAAACCACAGCTTTAAATTCAGCATTAATGAAGCCAAAATTATGGCTGCGGTACATAGACGATACATTTGTAATTTGGCCTCATGGTAGACAAGAACTTAACAAATTTTTAGAACATTTAAATATTCAAAATGAGTCAATACGTTTTACAATGGAAATTGAACAAAATCAACAGTTACCTTTTTTAGACGTTCTTGTACAAAAGAAAAATAATAATCAAATTTAGTTATACAGTGTATAGAAAAGCTACCCACACAAACCGATATCTTAATGCAAAATCACACCATCATCCAGTCCAACTAGCTTCGGTAATTAATACGTTAGTTACAAGATCTAAACGTTTAACGGATAAAATACATCTTCCAACAGAACTTAATTATTTAAAAATGTTCTTATGAATAATGGATATTCGGATAAACTCATAATGAAGGCTATTAAAAACCATTAACCGGAACTGATGTGCAATCACAAAATGAAACTCCCATGAGGAAAGCATACCTACCATGCATTAAGAATGTAACAGATAGAATTAGTAAATACTGTTACGCTACGACATTAAAACAGTATTTACTACTCATAAGAAAATCAGCAGTTTATTAAGATCTCCTAAAGAATACATCCCTCTTGAGTCTCAAGGAGTATATGAAATACCGTGTGATACTTGCAAAAAATCGTATGTAGGACAAACAAACAGAAGAATAGCAGCAAGAGTAGAAGAACATAAAAATGCAGTTAGACAAGGACTTTCGTCCTCATTAGCTCAGCATGTGATAGAAACAGGACATGTAATTAATTTCAATAACACAAAAGTTCTTGCAAGTGTCGAACACTTATGGTCTAGAGTAGCTAGAGAAGCAATAGAAATCGAAAAACGACCAAATAATTTAAACAAAAGAGACGATAGCAGTAGGTTACCTAAAGTGTGGAAAACAGTGCTTCCTTGTATAGTAAAGCAAACAAACGTACCGGAATCTACAATTGTTAGACATTGTGATAGAAATCAAGTAAGACATCGACCGGTGACAAGAAGTCAAAGTAGACATTGACGTTTTAGTGTTTATGTTATAGTTTCAGTTAATTTTAATTTGTGCTTGACAAAGGTTAGTGTGATCTTACCGAAACGTAGCACCTAAAATAATTTTAATAAAAACACACGAGTTTCAATCCGAAATTTATTATAAATGAATAATTATACTCGTGAAAATATTAAAAACAATATATATATATATATATATTGGTAAAGTGTATAAAGTGACTTCCATTCTAGATATATATCGAACGTTGTCACTTCATATATAACGTAGTCACTTCCGATTTCGGAAGTGACAACGTTTCGCCTTGTTTTCAACGGATTCAGATACTAGAGGGTATCAGGAGCCTAAATTCAAAAATTGTGTTGGAAGTCACAATGACACTTTATATCCGCAAAAAGTGTCTGTTAGTTTAGGGTATATCCGCTAGCGCTGACGATACTTGATATATGCAGCTACGGGCTGTTCGGTGTGACTTCTGTTATTTAAAAGAGTACTTGTTACTTCCGACATGCGGCAACGTTGGAAGTAAAGCGTAGCATTAATAAAACCATAAACACGTTTTAACCCAAATTTAGAGTCTGAGTAGCCGCTTTAAAACGTATCGACGTTAAGAAAAGATAAATGCTAAAATGTACAAATTAACTTTCTTAAATATTTGACTATTAAAGAATGATAAAAAATTAATTTGTTAAACAAAATTATAATACGTAATAAAATTGAATCTTGTAAAGTTTGTTTTATCAAAAATTGTTTTAGATACATTGACTGACTTTATACCTATTTAATGTTAAAATTAACAATAAATTAATGACGTTCTAGAGTTGTTGCACAAATAAATACTTTTAATACATTTATTTTCAATTAATTTTAAAATTAATAAAACTGTTACTTAGTGTTGTGTAACTAAAAAAATAATAAATTTTGTTTAATTATAATCTATATTTATAATAGGTACTTTTGTACCACGTTTGCCTATTTTTAATTATTTATTTATAAAATAGTAACTAATATTTTAAACTTTATAAATTATAAAAGTTTAAAAAAACACAAGTTTCTACTATGTTTGATTGTTTAATATAGTTCACATAATACAGACAGTTTTCTAATTTTATTTTTTACACTTTTAATTTAAAATCTTTTTTTTTTGTTAAAATTATTGGTTGTTGTAATGATATTGAAATAGTTACATAAAAGATTTTTTGTTTTAGAAAAAAGTTACACAAAGGCTTTAGCTAGAAGTTCAATTCGGTCTACCTGTATGTAACGGACCGATTTAATAATATTTCATCGCTGAAGATATCGTTTAACAAGATACTGTAAAAAACGCTATGATAAGAACAAATAAAACTAAGAAAAAATACTAACATATAACAATAACACTAGACAAATAATTTAAGAGTAAAGTAGATTTGCTTGACACTACAAAACTTGTAACTCACCTTCAGTTTAAATAAATATTTTTTTTTAAAATGCTAACAAAAAACTACATTCAAAACTAAATTAATAGAATAATTACTAACGATTTTTTTAAATTTGCGTAAATCGTGTGTTATATAAATTACGTATAAAGAGTAAATACATTTTTTTTGTAGTAATCAAATGTACACATGTATAGACATGTATACCTAATGATATTTGATTTTGGTATAATCATTACGTAACAAAAAGAATGTCTGTTTTTTCAAATGCTTATAAAAAAAATTAACGTAATTTACGTTAGTAATAGTATAAGACCTGAAAAATGTCACACATCTAACTAGGGCTGCGCCCTGTCTTATAAGGCAATACGAGCAGTACCGTTGCCGACCGGCGCGATGTACTTTAGGGTGCCCTAACTTAAACTTCTGATGTATAATTTTATTTCTGTAATGTACTTATTTAACAATTCAAACGTGTGTTATAAAAAAGTTGCAATTAATCGTCGATTAGAGAAAATAATTTTTATTATTAATTCAATCAATAAATGTTCAGTACGTTCTAAAACCATACAGTAATATTCTTTGTATTTACTATCTACCGCCGTTTATAAAGGCGATGTGGCACGTTCCCTAACAGTCGAATGCTGCTAAGAGCGCTGCTGTATAAGAGACGACAGGGCGCGTAAAAGTGACTTGTTTGAGGCAAAGTTCCAGGGCTCGGCTCTGCATCTTACGTATAGTTAATAAATCTTAATACAATGGTAGTATATATGTATAAATACTACCAGATATTAGTTATTATAAATTTTATTAATTATTATAAATAAAAATTAACACAAATTAAAGTTAATTCTTAAAATAATAAACAAAAGAATGTATAAAAATCTAATAACTTTTACGAAACCAGATTAAAAACTAGTATTAAAAAGTTACACGTTTTTTGATTAATTTAAATACTATTCTGATAAGGTTCTGGTTGTTTTTATATTCCAACAGTAGTTTTTTTTTAATTTCGCTGAAAATTTAAAACGAGAAATGTTAATTGATCGTTTAATAGTTTTATGTCAAAAAATTGAGGTTTTAAATGTATGATGAAATAAGATTTTATAAAATAAAAACTTATCAAAAAACTGATTTATCGCGAATCTACTTATCCAAACAAAAATTTTTAAAGTAATAAAATTGTGTGCAGTAAAATTAAAGTTTTACCTGACTAAAGATTAAAGAATGCATTATTCTTCTATAATATTTAATTATAACGTACTAAACATTAAATTTACGTATTTAAAAAAAATTAATTAACTAAACCTTTGATATCTATACCTTTAAACGCTTGATCATGCAATACGTGAATTTAAAAACTTATAAGAAATGCTTTATTTATACACAAGTTATAGCAATATAATTTCAATTAAAAAAATCCGCCTATTAAATTAGAAATTATTATTAACAAGAACTACAAATTCTGACAATTTTAATTGCATAAAACTAAAAAACTTCATTTATTTATATTTATATTAAAAATGGGCGTTTTTCTTTGAGTTATCTTATTAAAATAAAAATAAATACGAATATTGAATACGAAGTTGTAAGAAAAATAGCAAATTTTTAGAAATAATTCAGAATGCAAAACCTACAGTCATAAAAATCTCCCGTTAGGTGTAGTAAAATCTAAAAATAGAACATTTTACCCGAAAGGACAAAGAAAAGAAGGCCCGTCTCTTTCTTTCCTTAGAGAATATACAGTATAAATATGTCAACGTTGCCAGAAGTGAGAACGAGTTGCTTGTATCTTATATATACGTTGCCGCCATGAAGTGACTAGGTATCTTATATATCTACGATACTTATTTAAATTTTTTTTTTTTAATTCTTTACCCCTCTTTTGAAAAACGTTTTATACAGTTTTCGTACACGGTATATATACTATCAAATTTTTTCTTAGATAATTAGAAAACTTGGAAGTCAGGTAGCCACTTGTACATAACGGAAGTGACAGCTTAACACGTATCAATATATATATATATATATATATACTTATATATATATATATATATATATATATATCCGCAAGTATTTTCGTGGAAAGTTGTTTTTTTTCGAAGATCGCCGCTGACAGGTGGGCATGGAAAATTCCCAAATCAGAATTCGCCAATTCGTGCGGGTATGATAGCCGCTATAAATTATTACAACCGGAATTAGTTCGATTATAAAACACCATTGTAATATCTATAATCACTCAACCCAAAATAACGTTCAACTTAGCCAAAGCGCTTGGCAATTAATTTAGCCTAATTACGCATTAAATACATGGAAAACGTCACATGGGCACAAATGACTTGCCAGAAATAACGGAAATGCAACAATGGCGAAATTGCGCATTTTAACGTTTTGACGATTAACTTAACGGTGGGCGTGTCAAAAGCACATAATATACAAGGTGAGTTAATATACCGGACGTTTCAAACGTAACACGGTTAAAAATTAAGGTTGGTCAAGTGATGGACACGTTGAACATGGTAAATATAAATAATAAGAATTGTTCCAAACAAGGTGTACCGTACTATAGGACAGGTTAACTGTACAATTTACTATACCTGTACATATATAAGAGAAAAACAAATATTTAATTTTCTATTTTATTAAAAAGATTTTTTATTTTACTTGAAAGTCTTTGCACACATGCCACACATGGGATGTATACTTGTTGCATTGCAATTTCGCTTGTTTTTTTAGTTTAAATCTTGCTTTGGTTACAACTGCAGATAAACTTTACAAAACATAAAATACATTTTGTTGAGTTAGGTCAGTGTCAACACGAAGAAATAAAGATTGGTATCTGCTATAATTATTTTATTAACGATTAATGGAAAATTAAAAAAAAAGCAATAATCCAGACGTTTTAAAATACAAATCGCAGAACATGTACTAATTTAGATAGTAGTTTAAGTAACAAAAATGGAAGTTCTGCAACAAAACATAATATTTATTGACTCACTATTTTACAATATAACTAAACACGTAGATTATACAAAATTACTGTTTTAATTAAGGTTTTGCTAAAATAAAGTTCAAAATATAAAATTGCAAGTAGCAAAATAAAACCATAAGTTATTTATTACTTTACGAATATTTTTTATCTAAATTAATTATTTAAAAAATTAAAGATTTATTATTTTGATTACTCTTTATTTTACTTAGTTATCCCAGATTCTTTGTTTTAGATGTTAAATAACAGTTTTTCTTAGTATTTATATTTCAATGTCCTTTTTTAGTAATATTGATCAAGTTAAATTATTGTGTTTTTTAATCTTGTTACTTGTAATATGGGAGTAATAAAAAAATAATTATTTTTATTACATAATTATGTTTCACGTTAACATATTTTTTAGTATACATTACTAAAATTTTTATGTTTACAATTTCTACTCTATTAAGCGGACATCGTTCAATGTTATAAACGTTTGATGTCAACAAAAATCTTTTTTGTGCATCAGTGCCATTTTAAACCAAGTAGATGTCAGTAACTCCTTGTAGATATTACTAGATTTAGATTGCAACCGTTTTCCACGTTCCATATGCGAAACTTTTATGTTTATCAAGTATAGGGTCTTTGTAACTCGGGCAACATGCTTGCTCAGCTTCTAGAGATATTTTATGCTTTGGATCAATTTCTAAGCTTGTAAAGAATACTATTGAGTTTTTCCATTTGTAGTAATCAAATAAAGAAGCAAGTTTGAATTTCTATTTTTCTTTTTCAAATGCATTTGTTTGCTGAATATATTTATATATGCACATATGTTTACATAGTACAGTTTCTAATAATAATTTGTTAACTAATATTAAATTAATAATTTATTTTACCGTTTCATTAATCGAATTATTAAAAACGTACTATAAAGTCATTAACGCCATAAAAAAAACTTTATGATTACTTAAATCTATAGCTACAAAAAATGTTACAGGCAAAAGGCGTGTAAATATAAAAATTCGAATGAGTCGTTAAAGGAAAAGAGGTTACAATAAAGGAGCAAGAGACAAGAAAAACTAATAAGAGTATAAACGAAGAATTTATTATTTGGAATCTTAGGACTGCCGTTAGAGACTTTTCTCTCGTTAACGTACAATTCAAGGGCAGATAAAAGGTTCCCTTGAACATAATTTAAATTTCCTTTCATTTACATTCTCGGCTTGTTAAAACGTATTCTATTATATTCTTTTATTATTTTTATTTTTATACAATTAATAAGTAAGATTCTGAATAGCTTTTATTAATGCTTTATTACAGTAATTGTTTTATTTACTTTTTATTCGATTTCGTCGGCAAAATTATTTACGTATAATTGACAAATAATCAATATAGAGATATTTTATTTTATTTTTAAATAATTATATTTTTAGATTGGTATAAAATACATAATTATTTTGAAATAATACACAAAATCAAAATTATTTGCATGCTATGATAATTAATCATTTTATAACAAGAACAGTTACTGTATGTAACGTTCCAACAAGTTTTGCTATTTTTAAACAGTTAATTAATTGAAAACTGAATGCTTTTGATTTTAAATAATTAACAATGCCAGAACGTTTAATAAATACATACGTATGAATAATTCGCTTTAAGACGTTTTTAATAACCGTAACGATAGAATAATAGTAAACAGAATATAATAATTTGATTATTGGTTAGTAGTATATTATATATCCAGGTTAAGAAGTGTATTATTACAGCCTATGCGACAGCATATATATAAGTTGCGCAGGTTATAACATTTTTTTCAGTCGTGCCCTAAACAACTTTTTCCATTACTAGAATTATAGAAACTATTTTAACTGTTACTAAATCAAATATCAAATTTGATATATTTATTGTAAATTAAAAATTAAGTGAGTGTTATGTTTTGTAATTGTGACATTTGCCGCTAGGTTAATACAATTAACTTTGACGTAATTGTGATTTACAACACAAAACTAAACAGATAGTAAGGTTTTTATGTTAAAATTACTAGTTATTTAAAAACAGTATCTAAAACATATTTAATTCCGTAATATTTACATTTTGTAGAGCACAAACTTTAAATATCTAGTATTTTAAAAAATTAAAATAATTTGTATATTTAGCAATTTAACACTAAAAGTACGGTGAAAATGACGTATCTCAATTTTAATTCTTTTCTAATTTTTTTATCGTTCCAATTTCAACAAAATTTTATTACTTTATCTAAAAGTGACTAATTATATAATTTTTTAGGAATTGTTGTTTGCATTGTGCATGCAATTGCTTTTCTTATTGTAATTACATTTAAGTACCGTTGCGGTCATTATGATTACTACAATTATTCATTTTAATCTGTATGCTTTGACAAATTTATAAAAAATTGTATTAATGGTTTACTAACATTCCAATTAAGTGAAATAGTTGTTCCATCATAGTATTTTTAATAACTACACACTTCCTAGAAGTTTCAAAAAATTAGTAAGTAAAAATAACTCATGCACATAACATCAAGAACTTTAATGACATATATTACTCAATTCGAACTCTAATATGTTTGATATGGACTGATAATTTATTTTTGTACGATATCGAGAGTGGTAATCGTAGCGATAATAGTGTAGTGTCATTAGAAAAGGGCATACCTTAACTTTTGGAAGATGCATTGTCAAGCAGCAGCAATAATGATAAAGAACATCAGCGTTTATCTAGTTTTCCAGAAACATGAAACTCTGGTGTAGAATATGATACAGCTGATAATACTAAACGGAGACATTTCATTGATTTAAATAACGGTTATCTTGTTATAACATACCAATAAAAGAAACTAGCCCAACCGGATATGCTAAGCAAAACGTTGATAATACTTGTGCAACTTTTTGAAGGATACTTAGTGATAATTTTGTGCTGTGTAATATTAGAAAGTGTACTAAAACTAAAGCATGTAGACAATTGAGTAGAAATTGATGAACAACCTCTCTAGAAGTATTCGACGTGTTTATATCTTGTTTGTACACTCATACCAAAACTATCGAAGAACTATACTACGATAAACTTTTTTTAATTACATCTTCTGCTAACAATTCCTTAATTATTCAATTAACTACCTTTTTTTCAAAATATAATAACCATCCAAAATGAAAAAAAAACGGTGTATAATTAGGTTGGACAACAATATTTGTTATTAGAGATTCTGATCTTTTGGGTTTCACATATAAGTTACCATACAAATTAGTAACAGCCATTTTGGTATTATTACCTACACTTTCACAAATATGTAAGGCGTCTTTACTCAAATTGTCATTGCTGCTGCATTCAACTGAAAGAACATCATTATTTCTGAATTTAGGACATTCGCTAACTTCAGACCTTCGCACACTACATGTTTGATCAAATACAATTCTTAATTCGGGATTCGAGATAAAAGAAACAATCTTCTTCTCGAGTCCTTAAACCAATAGTTTCATATGTCCTTCCAGTGGCGGGCACAGGCTATGGCCCTGTCGGTGGCTGCGGTGAGGTCCTCCATGGTGCATTTTTTGTCGAGGAGTCGGCAGATCGGAAGATGTTCCATGGTCTGTCTTTCCCCGCAGTTGCATAAATCGCTGTCGCTAGAGTACCCCCACTTGGTCATGTTGACTTTGGATCTGCCAGTTCTCGTGCGTAGGCGGTTTAGGCTTTTCCACGTAGTCCAGTCCAGATCACCGCCAGCGGGTAGGTGTTCTCCCACTTCTAGGCTGGTACCGTCGATTGCGTCGGTGTTTTTAACGCGTTCGCGCCATGAATCCAACCTCGCTGCTTTAGCTGTTGAGTCCAGGGGTTTCTCGGGTATGACGCTTTTTCGGGATTTTAGGCACTTGTCGACGTTGGTATGGCCGTACAATGGATGTCTGGGGTCCTCTAGTTGCCTCAGTTTTTCCCGCCTACTCGCTACGTTTCGTCTTATGTCTGGTGGAGCAATACCGGCTAATAGGTAGAGGCTGTTGATGAGTGCCGGTTTCAGGCATCCCGTGATGTAGCGATAGCTCTCGTTGAGCACCGGGTCGAGTTTTTTGGCATGAGATGACCGCTCCCAAACTGGGCACGCAAATTCTGCTGTGGAGTAGCAGAGTGCGAGTGCAGTAGAGCGCAGGGTGGTCGGGTTGGCGCAATTATACTGCACCGTATTCGCATGGACTATATGAGACTTAATATTTACAGAAACTACTCCGTCTGCTATAACATAACAAGGGTATTGTCCTAAAATATTGATTTAAGTTCCATTCTCTCTTTCAAAACTATTTTAACTATCATAAGGTTGTATAACACTGTTAGAAATAATACCTTCTAGCATGGGTAATACTGGACTACCACTATCGACACCTGCCTAACTTCTTTTAGTGTTGTCATTTGTCGAAACAACCACTGGAATTCGGTATGCTGGAAGGACTGCATTTTCATCAAGTAAAGTAGTAGACTGCAAATCTTTAGTACAGTTTTCACGATGATGACTTACTTCTCCACATTAAAAGCAGAAGCTGTTGTTTTGGTATTGACACGTTATAGACAAGTCTCCATATTTCCCACAATAATAACAGAAAATCGTAGGTTTACTTGCCTTTTCAAACTTATTAACTGCACTTGCGTCGCCAATAGCACGTTTAAATGGTACAACACTTGCACTAACTACATGTTTTTTTGCACTAGTAATATCACTAATTAGTATTAACATGTGGAAAAGGTTTGTAAACTCTTTTAATTTTGCTTGAGTTTGCAACATCAGATTATCAAATCATTTGATCACATACGTTATTAGATCCTGTGTCTCTAATTTTAACTTATTCTCTAAAAACACTTTTTTATGGAAATAAGATTAACATTTGTCGCTCTTCTTCTTGCGATATAAGGTCCTCAAAGCTTAAAAACAATCTAGTAAACTCACTCTGTAAGTCGTCTAACAATAATGCTGTGTATTTTGGTCGGGAATAAAACCAACTTTTTGCATTGTCTTTTACTTTTAAAATTATGATTAGGCTTATTACTCTATCAGCTGACTGTGTACTTCTTTAGCCGTATTGATCCTTTGAAACTATATGCTCACATCTTCTTGCATCTCCGCCAAACTTCGGAATAAGCGTTGCTATTTCCGATTTACTATGCGTATCTTCATTTACTTGTGCCGCGCGCACAGCCATAACAATTAAGTCGTTAACAGTGAGGTTGAAAGCACTGTAGCAGTTATGATGATCATAAAAAATTAAAACACTACACTCCGTGCAACATGTTTTCCGGCTATTAAACAATTTCTGCACGTAACTCAATCACACTTCTGAATTTGTGAGGGGTGATTTACTTTTGAATAATAAACACTTTACTTTATAAAGCCTATGACGGCTTAGTAATAAAGTAGAAGAAAGAGCATACACATACGTCCTACCTCGAATAGGAATAGGAAAAATGCGTTGCCTGCGTGAGTTTTCGATGACGCAATTTTATACACCGGCTGGCGTATACGCAATAAGTTTAAATATGCGCAAAATTTAAAAATATATAAATACGTCCTTACATATCCCATCATATTCAAATTTAAATAAATTAAGAGTTTGAGTTTATTATTTTACTTTTAGAATATAATTATAAATTACGGTCAATTTGACCGATTTTGTATTTATAGGTACATAAATTTGTAATTATTTTTTCTTTGAAACTGTTATAAAATTATCAGGAAATGTAAATATGTTCATTATTTACTAGTGTTTAATAATGAAATATTATTTAGCTGCTGTTGAAAAAATGCTACTTGTACTTACTCTTGTTGCTTCTAAATTGTCCAAAACAAACTGAAACATGTAATAAAAATTTAGAGTATTTCTAAACTAATTTTGTGTTATTAAGTGGCTGTGTTTGATAAACAGAAATGCTACTAAGATATCATCAATGTAACAATCACAAAAAATTTAGTTTTTTAATACCATATTCGTAAATCGTTAGAGAGATTGCAAAGCGTTAAAAAGACTAAAAATTATAAATAACATTTTAAACCTAAACTGTTATAACTGTGGTCTTTTGTGTTTTTCTTTACAGTTGAAAGTTAATGATAAGCAAATGATAAATTTAATTTGCACAAATGCTTTAAAATATGCGTGTAAAATATGATCTGGTGCGATAACGACGTTCTAGCGATAATAGTTTTTGTCTCATTCAGTTTTTTAACAATTAGGTGTAATCGATGAATTGACGTGTTATAGGCTTTTAATAGGTTGCTGTAATATGTTATTTAATTATTTTTCTTAGCGGTCTTAATTGCTTTTTAAAGTAATTATAATACAATGTGAATAATCATAACGTACTTGGTTATTAACTGCCGTAAAGCAAAAATGTGATGTGACGCTATATATTTTCTACTGGGTGTTAACATTGACTTTTGAGTCACTAGTAGAAACTGTTCTAAAAGTGCAAACATACCCAATATACATCGATGAGCAAGGTTTAGGTTGCGGTCGCTTTTGTTTTATTTTTCTTTGCGATATAACTTTGGTATTGGGGTATCTGATAGCGTATTTGTTTACTTTGGACCACGTGGCTCACAAGTGGTAATTTAAGATGTCTGATTTCCGTCCCATAAATTGTTTTTGATTTGTCTTCACCCTCCTTTCTTTTCTTGTCTCAATGGTAATTAGTCTTGCAAATGTGATATAGTTGTCATTATTTTGTTATTACTGTGAATAATACAAAACATTTTTTATTTTTGCTAGTGAATGACTTATAAGTATTGTCAAAACGATATATTTGTTATTATTTTATAATGATATAGTATGTATATATATAACACCATCAAAAAGTGGTAGTCTGCATGTGCGGTATGTCTTTTAAATTTTGCGATATTTTTATGAATTTAAATGAAACTAAATTTTTGCTAAGCTTATCCAATTTTTAGCAAATATTCGCAAAATGTTGGTGGGCTATCTACTTTTAGCGGTAAATCGCACGCTTTCTTTATATTTTCACCGTTTGTAAATAAAGAATATGCAATACTTGTACCAAATAAATTTAAGTCTTGTAGCACTATCAATCTTATAATTACTAAGGTTGTGGAATAAAGTAAATTTAGTCAGAAGAGTAAACGTTAAAGACAAAAGTTCTGGGTACAACCAATGTTTCAAAAGCAATACCAGTAATAACTATATTTATTAAATAAATGTTTACAGGCACTTTCCAAAGTTTTGCATTTTGTCGCGCAGCAAAACCATTATAATTACCGCTGAAAAACAGGCAGACTATGTTTTACACAGTACATTTTTCATTCCAAATGCCATCTATAGTTTGGAGGAACAATCAGAAATTTTTGACTTGTTGCTCTAATTTACGTAAAACATCCTAAATATAAGTGGTTTGTGAGTTTTTAAACTAAATAAATTACACCATTTTTCCTAAAAAAAACTTATAATTTATTACGTAAGTTTAACCGTAACGTAAAAAAAAGTTAAAACAATGTACAACTAAACAGATATATAGCAATTAGGAGTTTATCAATACATGTTACAGTTAACAATAATGATGCAGGTCTCTTTAAATTAGGAAACACTTCGCATATTTAAAAGAATTTCACGTTGATGAATACAACATCAAATATCACAAGCTTAAACGAAACAGAGGTTACCGTTATGTATCTTCAGTTGTGGGTGCATATGCTGACCTTAAAGTTAAAAAAAATTATATGAAAAACATAATATTTACAATTTTTCGTTACGAATATGCTAATGCTAATGGCACATCCAACAGAAGTTTTCTAAAATTGCTAAAACTTAAGCTGTTACATATATACACTGTTACCACAAATAAATACTTTAGTTTCATACAATATCTTAAAAAAACTAAGTGTGCTAAGCTGTTCGAAGTTAATACAGATGTTTCAATAAGCGTGTCTTCCAATATGGTCATATTACTGTTTGCACTAATAGAAATCAAAACGGTGGTTTCAATGTCCTCATATAACATAAGTTTTCAAAATATGCATCCGCAGCAATTATTAATAATCCATGCGTGCTTTATTAATTGTTTATAGAAATTTTCTAAGATGAAACAACATGTGTAGGTATTTCAAAATTATCCAGCTAATTTCTAACAACAACCACAGCCTAAACCGCAATTTATTTATTTACACGTGCAATTTTCTTAACGCACCAAGCAGAAATAAAAATCCTTATTGATCTCCCGTATGCAAAGTGACGTATTAAAGAGAAAAAATCCTACAGCACAAAAACCACATCAAAATATTTTTAAGAACAAATTAATTCTTATTATTTGTTAAGTTTATATATATTTTTGCGCCTTTTAAATGTGCACATGGATGTGCTTTTGACGCATGTGTAAACAAAAGACGTTATAAAATAACGAACAGAAATTGAAGCATTTTTGTACTACTGTAAATCTGTATAAATTACAATAAAATAAATACAGTAATTAAACCAGGTAGCACTTTATCCTATCGTCATCGTCAACATAATTGTTATATTGTAATAATAATAACTTAAAATTATAATATTTATACTAGTTTTTGTTTTTTAATAAACTAACAGGTGTGTAGACTCTTTTGAGTTTTTACTCCATTTACACTATATCTCTTTTTTTTAAACTTAAAAGAATTCAGTTTTCTTTTGATGTAAAACAAATATTTTAACTAATCAGTTTAAATTACAATTGTTTAGTTTAATTAAAGTTTTTAATCTATTATCACGTTTACTATAAAAAATCAAATAAATTTGTTTTGTTTTTTTATTCCAATAATCTGGTACATTTTATTTATTTTTAATGTTTTATAATTAACAATTAACACAACTTTCAACAGAAAACAGTTTACTATTTGAATATTTCTGTACTTCATATTTTACAGATTCAACTTTAAATTAAAGTTTATAACTCACAGAAAATACAATGTAAGCAAACGCGTTTATTTGGGACTAACTACAATACTAGCCTACGTGCTGATTTAATAACGCACTTGAAGAAAGTTTTTGATACATTTTTAAAAATATTTTTACTACTGTACTAATATTTTCTATTACTGATTAAAAAATAAAAGAAATTTAAACTAATGTATATTTTAGTTTTAAAATCAAATAACTAGTTATATCATATATTCAAGATATAACGAACCGTATTAACACTTTATAGATTTATTTTTAAGTAGAGTTCAAGTGCTGTTTGTTATGTAATTTACATAACTAACTTGTACAGTAAATCATTTTTATTTTCAACAAAACGCTTGTTTTTAAATATATCCAAAACGTAGTATTCGGCAAAACAGGATTTGAATTGTTCAATAAGAACGATGCTAGAGTCCGTAGGTTGACATGTGGTCTTCCGCTTTTCGAGCTTTCCTGTAATTACTAAGGAGGCCGAGCTGTTCATCAAACTGTTTACACTCTGATTTACTGCCTTCAAGTGGCTATAAATGTTTACTGGGATATAAATTGTACTGCTCTTTTACCTCTGCTTCTGACTAAGCATTAACCCGATTTAAATAATTAACAACGCAAATATCATTTATAATTAGAGATTACATATGAATCTTTACGTGTCACAATTTGTATAGTGCATTTTGCAAAGATTAATTTAGATTTTAATTAAAAATTATTTGTTATGTACTTACACCAGTGGTTTACGGTATTAAAACAAACCCTTACATATCGCTGTAATTAGTATATATTAACAAACTCTTGAGTGGTTAAAACACAGTGTAATCTCATTAAATAGTTAGCATTATCTTGACGAAAATTTAATTTTTTTTTTGTTATTGCAACAAGAACCTTTTTCACTATGCTTTAAAAATTATCTTTTTTTTAAATATATTATGTATGATTGTTTTATACAAGTTTTGCTTATAATAAATATAAACAAATTAAGTTATCAAATACCTTATGTTTTTTAACGCGGTTTATATTATTTTTAACACTCTATTTAATATTAACTTTATATATATAACAAATACAACATAAATTATAATTTTTTTAGTTTGCAAATATTTGGGGAATTAAAATATTTGTCTTGCAAATGCTAACCGTGCAGTTAACTTTTTTTTTGATAATTTTTTTGTGACACCCTTATTAAACTTTACTTTTTTTATAAAATAAAAAAGAAACATTTACTTTCACAAGTTTTAGTTTTGTTTTTTTAAGAAATTTGTAGAATATTTGCCGACCACATAATAATGCTAAAAATTACGTGTACGATAAATGCATCGTTAGTTAATCGGTGAAAAAATTAAACTATTTTATTTTATCGTTTCTGTTGGATTATGAAAATATATACAGAGTGTCCAATGTAAAACAATGTACATGTGGATATTAAAAACCATTGGAGACAAAAAATTGGTTAAATGGTAGAAAAAATGCGTATTTGTCAGGGCAAAAACGTCAATTATTTGCAGCATTTTATTTTTTCAACCAGTAATCTGAGATATGTATGCATCTATGAGTTTATTAAGTTTTTGTGATAAATACAAAGTTGTTCGTATGTAAACGTTTTTTTGTAAACGAAATAACTTGTGAATGCGACTTTTAGATCAACAAGGTTTATAAAACAAATTAAAAAATTGTAAACATTTAATGGTAATTTGTAATTCATGTATGTTATTTTTAACAATAACGCTTTATGAACTGAAAACGTAATTTAAAATATCTTTCAAAGCAAAAAAAAACATGGTAGTTTTACTGATCTAGAAATTGTTTTAATTCTTATACAATAAACATTTTCATTTAGAAAAATATGCTTATCAATCTAATATGTTAATAAACCTTTTACTGCAAGTTTTGTTTAAATAAAAAAATATTGCAGTAAAAAAAATGTTAAAAGACAACTGTATTGCAGCTTATCCTTTTGCTTAAAAAAATAATATTAAAAAAAATGAGTTTATAGTAATTAAGTGTTTTTGCTTATAATTATTTTTAAACATGCAATTTTCTTAATGTATAATTAACGGATATACACTAGTCTTGTAACCTAATTGAATGTTTTTGTAATATTTATTTTGTGTTGATTAATATAACACAATGTACAAATTGTTCATGACGATTTTTTACTTTCCTATAAGAAAAGTATAACGATCGCAATTTTTTTCAAAAATTTTTTTTTGCATAGCTACGTTTTAAGGTCTCCTGAAACAGAAAAATGTATTTTTAACAAAAAAAAATTCGGTGCCTGTGTGTAACAATGTATCCACGGTAACTCTTGAACCAAAAGTCCTAGTGACTTGAAATTTGGTATGGAGCTGGTTTTTCATATTCTCTCGGTTCTATCAAAAAATGGGTCTAATAAAGAAGTAGGTATATCTGCCGTTTTTAGCAGTTTTTCTTATGTAATTTTGTACGTATATATTCTGCTGAACTTTTATTGTTTATTATTTTGAAACGAATATACACAACGTTTCGATTGCTGTGGTATCTGCAATCGTCATCAGGTGAATACTAACAAACTTAGAAACTACTGGAGCTTATATACTAAAGACATGTTCGATGAAGCGTTCAAGCATACAAAATCAATTAATCGTAACAGATTAATTAACAAAATTACTTAGTAAAGTTTACGTTGTTTTAGAGGTTCGATTAGTGTTTTCCATATGTTGTTTCCATTTGGAAACATTCAAATAAACGTGACAAGTAACACGTGACACAAAATTGTTTTAGTTACCACATCACGTAATTACTGTATTACTTTAGGGAATCTTAAAGTTTGGGACTAAATTAACCAATTGCCTTTATAAAAATCTAAGTATAAAATTATAAGGTTTGTCAATGCAATTGCAAAATTACATTAGGGTATATCTTACACTCCTGACGACCTCCAAAAAAGCAAAACGACCTCACTGTAGTAGCATTATCGCAGTTGCAGTGACATTGCTTAACTCAATGTCTTTTCGTTGTGGTTTTAACCCGCGTCTAAATCAACATAAAACGTTATAGCTAGTTGCAATTACTTGTCTAAGTAACCGTAGTTTTAAGCATTGCCATCAAACTTTATTCATTATAAACGTAATAATAAATAAAAAAGAAAAGCAAAGATTACGGAAAATTATTATTTTTTATAATAATTAATAAAAAATTTTATAATATCTATATTCACATTTATAAATTAATACTTGTTTGTTATAAGAAATACGTTATAGCTAAAGTAATAAAACTCTATTACATCTGTCAAAGAAATTTAGGAAAACGAATATTTAAGCTTTTGTATTAATTTGCGTACGACAAAATGTTTATCTGTTATTGCTGATATACATACTTTTTAATAACAAGTTATTTGATGTTTTTTTTTAATTACGTTTTTAATTAGATACAGTAATTTACTGATTCTAATAAGCATTAAACTAATTTAAATCACACTATAAACAAAGTCGTTTTTAACGGTTGACACATCTAACCGTTTTTTTGTCAAAATCATGTTAGACAATTTTAGAAGTACATAACTAAAAGTATATGTATAAAAACATAAACAAACTTAAGTTAAATTATTAAACAATGATTCATTATTTCTTATAAATACAGTTTAGTTAATTATAGAAAGCGCTTAAAACATATGAAATACTATTATTTTTTAGAAAAAAGTTTACAACCACAAAGCAACTTGTCAAATTTCAAATATTCTGAAACATTTTTTATAAAAACAATAAATTGACAGGAAAAAACAGACAAAGTCATATAACTTTCTTGTTAAAAAACTCTAGCAGCGCCATTAATATTTCAGATGTCAAATTATAGAGTTATAAGATTATTAAACTAAGATAAATCCTTTTCAGGTAAAAGTTCTAAGTGACAATCAATCAAAATCTATCTAGGTTAACGACAAAGGGTCTAAAATAGATTATGGTGCTTATAATAAAGCTCATCACACAAGCTATTACTGGTAAAACGTTTACATTTGCTTAAAGAAATAGTTTAGTTGAAGTAATTTACTGTTCAATGTAATTAAAGTTATTTATATTTGCATTTATATTATAGTTTAGGTACCTTAATTGTACTTTGAACTGTACGCAATTTAGATGTATGTTGAAAGTAATGTACATGTATTGAGTTTGTACGTCTACGAGGAAATAAGTAGCCGCTTATACCTAAAACAGCGCAATGCAAAATATCTTTAGAAATAAAAGTTATTTCTTTTTTAAAAATTACATTAACTGCTGATAGCAAAGTTTATTTTTTTATAATCTTTAAAGAAATGAATAATTAAATTGATAAAGATAACTATTTCTAATTATTTAAACATTTCTAATTATTTAAACATTTATAGTTTTTTTAAACATAAATTTTAACAAAACTGTAAACATTATTAAATTAATTTAAGTTATAATTAAATTTTAAAACTGATAGCCGTAACATTTTAATGATGGTAGTTCAGTGTTATTACTGATTATTAAAAAAATTAATTCAATTCAAATAATTTATTTAATGGATTGTTTATGTTTTGTCTATATTGTACAACACAAAAGATTACTACTAATATTAAAGACAATATAATGAAATATACCAAATAATACGTTACAAAAAATCATTTGCATTCAGTGTGTATACGTACTTACAAAAACAGTTCACACCTTTAGCACATTTAATAACTAAAACTAATTTATTATATACGTTCCGTTAACAAAAACAAGATAGTATACTGTATAATAAGTAAGGAATGCTTGGCAATACACGTTCCTTACGAATTACGCACTATACTTTTTCTAAAACTATAATATGTTTAATTATTAATCAGTCAAGTTAAACTTTTCACGAGAACAAATAACGCAGAAAATAAATAATTTAAATTTAAAAGTTTGTGTTGGTAGTACCTGTAGTAATACCTAAAATGAAAATTGTATTTGTATTGATTTTATTTTAATTTGTCAATGTTTATTCTACTAGTTATAAATGTTACTGTTATTTAAAACAGACGCTCCTCTACCCATGGTGACAGATTTAACTCTTATGTGCACAGTAAGGTACCACGATACCTTTTTCATCTTTATGTTCGTTTTTTTATTACTTTACTTTGAGCTACATTGTTGAAACTTCTGTTTACTCTAAATCAATCCATTTTAAGTTGATTACATAATGATACAATCAAATAAGTCATTAAAAAATGAGTTTTGGCCAAAAAAAGGAGTTTATACCTCAAGCGCACATATTTTCTATAGCAGTATGCATTTATATCTATAAATAAGGCAACAAGAAGTAAAACTAGAAAAATAGTAATATAAAAGATGTATTGGTTGATAAAGGTGTAGTTTTTTTTTAAATATAAGACGACTTACAAAGTGCAATTGCAATGACAACATTTTGTTATTATTACGCAATGCTCGTTACAGATCGGTTGTTTACAAATTTTGTAAAATTTTCGAGTCTTCCTTTAAAATAAGGATGTTGATCCAGTATATATTTGTCCGGTACTTGGGTATGATGTTTGCGCATCACAAACCCACTAAACTTTTATGCCGTATTCTGCGGGTTTGGATGGAATGTACTGTGTAAACCTTGCCCTGCCTCTAAAAGAGAAGAACTGCTCGTCTACCGTAATACAATCAGTTGGCACATACTTTGATGATAAATTTGCATTCAGCATCAACCAGAGATCCGCTATAGCAGCCGCCTTGTCCGATTTTAGTCGCTCACTTCTGGTGTTTTTGTTATCAAACCAAATGAACCTGTATATTTCTCAAAATCGGTTGATTCCTATTGTAGGATACGAATCCGTCTTCCACAACACTTTGAGGATACCAATATATGCATACAATTTTTGAGTATTCAAATTTTTTCACTTTTTATTCGGCTTGTTTAGATTCTCTGCATTCCATATCTGGCAAACACGGTCAGCTTTTCCATTGGTTTCCCGCACAATAATATCTATCATTTTTTAGAAAAGATTGATTTGAACGTATCAACTACTGATAAACCTTTAGTTGATGTCACGGGGCTAGGACAATGTTATGCTTCTGAATACAGGTAACAGCAGCTTGTGTCTTTTTCCATTTAGTCCCATCTTTAGCTACAAAGTACGATGGAGCAACATTTTCATCACTAGCGGTAACGTTATTCCCATCAGTTTCCTCTTTCGAAGAATTTTCCTTTAATACTATTTCAACATTTGCGTCAACATTCACATCTTCAACATCCGAAAAATCGAACAGATTACCTGTTCTTAGTTGTGATGCAATAACTTTTGAAAAATATTTAAATAAACTGAAATAATCTATGACGTGATATCGTAAAAGCAGTTAATAGTTTTGACTCAGCAGTAAGAGGAATTTGCAAGTAGGTAAAACAGGTACTTAAAAAAAAAGATACCGTAGTCGACCTGAGATAGATGTGATATAAAGTAACGGGTACGCATTTTTGAGTGCGTGACCTGGTTCACCTTACTAAAATCTACACAGAAACGGTAAAATCCATTCCTGATCAACGATATCCTGTAGCGTAGGAAAAGTAGGATAATAGCGATGTTTGATAGGTTTAGCTTTGGTGCATATACAATGTTGTGCAAACGTAGCACAGCCTAATCCTGATAACTGTTTGGAAATTTGGAATAAAATTCATGACACGCTAACAATAAATACCTAAGATCAACGGTTGAGAATATTTGGGTAGAATTAATAACTTGATCACATTGACCTTGTTTTCAAGACAGAACGGTAGCATCGCAGTTCCTATCACCGAATGAAAAACACCGTTGGTCAAGCGACACGTAGCCACAGAATAAGGTTGTATCGGAATTCTGAAGGTTTCATTGTCTGCCATCATAATCGAATAGCACTAGTGCACAACAAGAAGAAGAACAAATATACGAATTCAGAGCAACCAAGTTGGTACCATGTCTACTATGTGAAGGAAAAGTAGAAGAATCACTTACATAAACAAAGTTTAGTTTTCACAGTGTCGTTGAACGACGCAATGGTGATGGTCAATATATTCCTACTGAAATTTGATTTCGTTTCAGTTCTTTGCTAATAGATACCAATTTGTCAAGCGTACTCAGTCGCATGAGTCCCAAAAATGTTTGATAGAACGAAGCTAAAATTTTACGAATACGGTTAAGTTGTTCTTGTTCTGACACAGTTTTTGAGAGACAAAAAAATAAAATACGCATGATGGTAACGTATAGTTTTATAGTTTTAGAAATTCCCATAGTTTGTGCTTTTATTTTTTCAAGCATTTGTTTCTTGTAATCTAAGGTAAAAATTCCTAGCTTGTAACAAAAGTAGAGCTGGAATGTTTAGAATACCTAAAGCTACAGCAAACAGCTGTTGATTCGTCACAATTCTGGAATTGCATAGTTGAACAAACAAACACCAATCGCGCTAAACCATTAACTTTAAGTACATTTTACAAAAAGACAATCAGTATAATTTATAACTATCGATACCGAAAGAAAACAGTAGTTTGTGCTTTTATTTTGTTAAGCATTTGTTTCTTGTAATCTAAGGTAAGAATTCCTAGCTTGTAACAAAAGTATTGCTGGAATGGTTAGAATACCTAAAGCTACAGCAAACAGCTGTTGATTTGTCACAATTCTGGAATTGCACAGTTCAGCAAACAAACACCAATCACGCTAAACCATTACCTTTAAGTACATTTTTCAAAAAAACAATCAGTATAATTTATAACATACAAGATAATCGAAACTAAAGGTTATAGCAATGTAGGACTCGAATAAAACAGATCCTAGAGATTAGCAAGTATGCAACATCATTCTTTAAAAAATTGTTGTTTCCATAACTTAATAAACGCCTTCAATAGGATTACCTGAACTCTACCAAATTCACTGTGAGCGCCAACTAAAGCGAAAACTGCATGAATTCCGTCAGCATACAGAAACAATTCAATTTAGCGACATAGCGACTTAAGACAGAAAAATTAACAAAGAAATGACCACCGGTGAAATCCTTTCCGTAAATATCAAATAAATCTAAATTATCCAACGAATGGGGTCTGCATACCGGTAATGTAGTAAAAACTAATTACAACTACAATTATTCGAAAATTAATAAATAATGACAGTCGAATACTTTTCCATCAAAATGTTTATTTTTAATGCGCACTAAAAATACTAACGTTATTTAAAAAGACATCTTCATTGTGTATTATATAAGTTAAATCAGTAACAGGTTACACGTTAAAGCTGTAACAGGTTATGTAATTATCATAAAAGTGCGAACGTAATTTTCTTTAAAAAACAAAACTGTTGTGACGCTCATTTTTATAATTTTATAAATAAAAATAAGTTAGCTAACAGTTAAATTGTTAATCTAAATATCAAAAATATTTAAAAAAATAACGGCGGTGTTCTTTTAATGTGTAAATTTAAAAAAAAATATTAAACCAACGTTATAGTCTATTATGACAGTATGTAATTTAAGAATTTTTATTATTGTACTCTATGAATTTATTTCATTGGTGTCAAAATTTTACAATGTTAAAGCTCTTAATATACGATCACTCTTTAGTAAAATGAACAATGACGGTGTTTATTTAAATTTTGTAATTTGTTAATACATTGATGAAAATAATAAAAATTATTTAATTAATTTTTCTTTAATTCAAACTGAGTGTTTGCATAACCTAGGATTAAAATTGTGATTTGTGTATTTTTGCATGCATTTATTCAATTTTCTAATTTTTGTTAGATATATTAAAATCTACACTTACATACTTCTCTAAACTAAATTACTATGATATTTGTATCATAATAATCAATTTATTCTTACTTTAACCGCTGCCTGAAAGTTAATAAATGAATTTATAATTGTGTACTTTACTGTTTACTTACCTAGAATTTTTTTGTTACGTTTTTTTAAAACCAGTTACAATTTTTGTATTTAATGTAGTACTTAGAAAGATAAACACGTTACAATATTTTTGATTATATTGGTATATATTGTAATCATATTTCAAATAATTTACTACTATAAATTAAAAATTTTGTAATAAACTACAACTAATTGTATCTTACAAAGAATGTTCGTTAATAAGATAGTACTTAATTAATAAAAATGCTTCGTCATTGTATTATACAGCAGAACCTATTTGATTCTATTTAACATTCATTTTAAAACATTGTAATTAAAACATTAAGATTGACGTAGGTATACTTTAAAACGATAATTATAAATTATTCGGTTACCTTAACTGATTAAAATTGTTTAACATTATAAATACGTTTCAGTACAATAGATTATTGTAATAAAGGTTGCCCTCATGTTATTGATAAAATAATGTTTTGCAAGTCAAATTGAAAAGTTAATCGACTATATGGTATATTGTGATGAACACATAGGGGATCGTTCAATTTACGTACAAAAGTTGCGTATGATTTATTTCTGTCCGTTTTACAACACATTATAATTACGTAAATGGGCAGAAATAAGTTAAGTTACACAAACTCAAAAACGCGGTCTGAGAAGTATACATGACTAGACCTTAATAATTACAGCGTTACGTAATAATAAAATACATACGATAACAGTTTTTTTATTATATTATAGTATTCTATAATAATTTATGATAATTTATAAAAACTATTTAATTACATTAAATAATTTCTTTTATTAGTTTTGCAGTAATTTGCTAATGCAACTACTTTGATGTAATTTTAAAATATATTTGTTATTTATATATTTTGTATATTTATATTGTTTACCAATCTAAAAAAAGTGATTTAATTGCTTTCGTTTATTTTAGTCTTAATATAATTTATATAACTCACGTAATGGACTACTTATTAGTGTTGTTTTATTTTGTTTTTCTATCGGTTTTAGATTACAAGAATATTATCTTTATTCTGTAACAACGTATTAAACGTAATTATTACAAAATGTTAAAAAATTAATTTAAACCGTCTAAACAAACATATTTTATTTAAACTTAAAGGTTTTTTTGTAGAGGTGTAATAGCAGCAGTCAAAAGTTGCCCCTGTGTTGTCTTGGGATTTTATTAGGAAATCATTGTAACAAGCGTTATTTAGAGTGTTTTTCTTTAATGTGTTACACTATAATACAAATTCATTATATAAACAATTATTTTGCACAGTCTCGTTATATACTTAAGAGATTTTGTAACCAAGATAAAAATAAAGTTACTTAAGCTATCTGTGAAAAACGTTTAGTAAAATACATAGCAAATTAAGATGTAACAATTTTTTGTTATGTAATGTCATAGCGAAGGCTTCTACGACTAGAGTCTATACCAGGGGTTTCCAACTTATGAGTGACCGATGGCCGCCATTAGATTCATGGAGTAAATAGGGGGCCGCATCCGCACAGGTATATATTTATATAGCTACTATTAATGAAAGCCGCGGGGCGCATGCGGCCCGCGGGCCGCGTGTTGGAAATCCCTGGTCTATACTAAGATGAGAACGTCTTCTAGGTTTCGACCGTGTCACTGTTGTAACCAAAGTTGCCAACGTTTTGCCCACTTTCGTAAGGGACTTAATCAGGGCCTGAGACAAATCAAAGAACTCAAACAAGTAACTGAAATCTAACTAATAACTTCTCAAAAATTAGATAAAGACCTTGTAAACTAAGCCAGATTCTAAACTCCATGGAAACGACTTAAGAAAAAGTAGTCTTTGTATATAAAAAAGAATTATCGTCACAGCTGGTTAGTTCGAAACCATGATCACGATTAAAATTATTGGGGTGTTTGATAATTTCTATACTTTCTCGTATTTTCATATTAAAGAAGAATGGAGATTTTGCAACCACTAAAACGTTATCAAAATCTATATTGTGACCTGTAGTAAAATGATATTCAGCAACCGCAGATTTAGAAATATGGTTTTTCTTTATACAACCAATTTCACTAATGTAAACTAAACTACATAAACAAGGAATTTAGTATATATATAAAAGTGTAGGAAAATTGTCCTCAGTAGAAACAAAATCTGAAAGATTTTGTCTGTTGTGTTGAATATAGGTTTAACACCACTCTAACAAAGAAGTTTTCCTATCGGATCTGTAACCTTGTGAATGTAGGGTTAACATGCTAATATCGGATTGGATTTGGAAGTAGAAATGTCTATAGCTAATCGAGCACGACGATTAATAACGGTTTAAATATCTCGATCATATAATCATTGTTCACCAAAGTTTTAGTAAGATGACAGAGTTTCAAGTCTAGATTCTAGATTCTCAAGTTAGCAAATAGAAACAACGCGATGAACCAAATATTCTATAACAGAACGTTTCTCTCGCAGATGATCAAGAGAAAAAACATGAATGTATTTAAATTCTTGAACGGGTCCATATTATTGGTGAGTATATTAAATTAAATTGTAACGTTGGTCGAAAAGCCAATAATTCACAGTAAATCAAAAACATTTAATAACACAACATGTTGATTTCAATCAACATGGCCATTTTGGGCACATGTTTTTTTAAATCTTTATAAATTTTAAAATTTAAAAATTTTTTCAACTTATTATGTAGCTTAATGATTCAATTTTAATATTAATGTTTGTTATGGAATAATTTAATTAATAACTTAAAAATTTTTGAAAATGTTACAACCTTTTGATGTTCACCTGATGATGGCCTCAATAATAATTTAATTGTATTTGTTATTGTCTTTCGGCCGAAACATGTTGTGTTATTAAATGTTTTTGATTTACTGTGAATTATTGGCTTTTCGACCAACGTTACAATTTAATTTAATGAATGTATTTGTTCGTATAGGTGGGTTTGCGATAAACCAAATGACCTTAAAGTCCGTCATGTTTACAGGTCACAAGAACGACGATAAATAGGAGAGAACTATTATTTTTGATTTCTAAAGTAAATTTATTATCTAGGTGTTGATTGTTTAGATGATCAAGAAATTTAGACAATTCGAGATGATTATGAGACCAAACAATAAACGTGTTAACAAGTTGCCTAAATCAAACTTTAAGTTTTAATATTGATGATTCCAAAACAACAGTTTTAAAAGATTCTATAAAAATATTAGCTACAACAGGTGATAGACGAACATAGCAGCACGAGAAAAAAAACCTGCCCGTTAAGCTTGTTATCAAATTAAAAGTAAGTGGATGATAAACACTTATCAATAAAAAAACCGAACTCTAGTCCTTACTATGTTGAGACAAAATTTGTTCGGTCATAATAAGCGAATCTTTAACAAAAAGTTTGGTAAAATGTGAAGTGACATCAAAACTCACAAGAAGATTTTGGGGTTCAGGTTTAATAGTTTTTGTACATTCGCAAAAAAATTTGGACAAAAATTTGGTCAGCTTATAGGTAGGAGATTAGATAGTACTGGCGATAGATCGAAAGAGAATGACTTGTTTGTGAACTTTGTGAAGTTTGTATAGACGAGGTGACGGTAAAGCTGAAGGGGTAAGTTGACTTTAGTTTTTGCAGGTAGATTAAAATATTTGACGATTTGGCTAATCTCACGTTTAATCCTCGAAGTAGGATTACGAGTTAGAAGAGCGTGTGTTTTCTCAGACAAAACAGAATGGATTTACGCAGCATACATATTTTGGTTCAAAACCACATTAGCGTTGCTTTTGTCGGCTGGAAAAACGATAATATTGGGATTCCTAGGAAGGCTTTTTAGGGTTAACTCTTCCGACTTAAAAATGTTAGGTTTAGGAACTTTCGATGATTTAAAGGTTTTGCCAGTGTGGATATAAATAAGTTCTAAGATGTGGCGATGTACAGCCATAGTCATTGGAAATTTACCTAAAATGAGCAATACCGCAAGTTCAGTCACATTCTAATAGTATTACTCGTATTTATACCTGTAAATATATCTTAAAGTTATGGTTTTTTTTTGTCGTATAAATACAAAAATGTGATTACCATTACTTAATTTTGTATGTAATTCTCAAATCATACGAAAAGGCTTTTAAATATTACTCTCAAATAAACGTTTGATAAAACCAAAATTATCTTAATATTTTTTGTGCGAATTAAAAAACAAACACTTTATTCTAACTTTGATTAACAATTTATTAACATATTTTTAATAAACATAAGACATACTATATCGTCAAATTTTTAGGTAATAAATGTTTTTAATAGAAAAGCCGAAATTATATTTGCAAAATTATTTAAAAAGTAATTGTTACGTCTAAATTTTAACTACGATATTAATGTAATTTATTGAAATGTGTGTTCTGATAGTCACATTATTTTTGTATGCAGGATGTATAAACCAGGCTTATCAGACCCGGAGTAATGTTTGGTTATAAGAATATGCATCGTTTGTTACTATAATTTATAAACAATTTTTTTTTATATAATAATTAATAAGTAGCAACGATACTTGTTTTTTGATATAAAATAACTGCTTATTTTTTCAATTTCTTAATTTGAATGTTGGTCCGGTTTATCTAAAAGTAGGTATTGTACCGGATATGCATTCTAGAATTAAGCGGATTAACAAATACCTCACTTATTAATGATGTGTTGTCAATGATAGTGCGGTAATGCTCATTTTAAAGACATTTAATAGTATTGATCGTATTGACATCTATAAATATACCTTGAGGTTATGGCTTTTTGTTTGTCGTATAAATACAAAAATGTGATTACCATTATTAAATTGTATATGTGTTTATTAAAATCATACGAGGAGACTTAAATATTACTCTGAGACAAGCGTTTTATGAAACCACAACTGTTTTTATGTTTTTGTGCAAATTAATAAATGATTCTACCGGATATGCATCTTAGGATTAAGCGGATTAATAAATACCTTACTTATTAATGAGTTTCATAATTATCTTTGTAAATATATCATCAAGTTATGGCCTTTTGTTGTATAAATATAAATTTTTCATTTACAAAATTGTAAATAAATTGGGAGTTCCTAGTGGTAACATCATCGATTATGTGATTATAATATTTTGTGAATATGCCTCAAAGATTAGGACAAATGAATTCTACCTTAGAATTAAGAGGAAGTATTGTTGGGATGGCACAAGCAAGAATGTCACCTCGAACAATATCACAACCTGTTGACTTATTGGTAATCGATTTTCCTAAATTATAATCGTGTCTACCTAGTGCATTGCAACAAGTAAGAGAAACATTTAGAAGAAAGTATGATCACTAACAAAACTTATTTTATAAGCTGTTACAATATGTCTTAATTCGTCCACGATGGTATTAGGTTTAAATACATATATAATGTATAATGGCTTTTAATATAGTACTAATGATCAATGTAATGTAATACTAAGAACTTAACACTTTGTAGATTAAACAAATCCGGCGATGGATTACGAAAGGTCAAGTAGTTGGTACTAGGCCACTTGTGAGCAACAGACCACCTAAGCCTAGAATTACTTCTCCACAAGAAGATGTGGACATACTCGGCTATACATTACAAAATTCTTTTACAACTCGCCAAAAAATAAAGTAAACGCTTAATATTAATTGCTCTGTTTTCAGCATTCAGAGACGTTTACACGAATCAAATTTGCATTGTAGAAAACCGGCAAGTAAACCTAACATTACAGAGCGTCATACTGCAGCTCGGTTGCGTTTTTGTTGCCAATATTTAAATTTGGATTGGAGTACTGTTATCTATACAGATGAAAAAGTATTTTCTAGCACTGATCAATGTCCAACTACAGGGTAGTGCATTTTTAAATGTATGCACGTAACAAAGTGGTAGAGTGACAGCTGGAGTGTGGGGATGGATATCTCAAGCGGGTCCAGGAGAGTTAGTAAAAGTGACACCACTTCGATTTACTTCAGAGCAATACCTGAATATTTTAGATAATATCTTGATACCTTCTGTAAGAAGAATATTTCCACAAGATAAGCTGGAAATTATTCAAGTAGTCCAGAATAATTCTCTTATTCATACAGCACGAATTGTTAGGAAATGGATTGAAGATCAAAACAAAGTTGAAATCATTGAATGGCCAGCGAGATCACCAGATTTGAACCCAATTGAAAATATGCGAAGTGCAATGATCAGAAACTGGGATAGTCATATTCAATTTAAAACACCTGAAAATATCCAACATTCACAATTAGTTTGGGAACGTTTTGGGGATTACAGTTGTGTGAAAATTTAGTAAACTCTATGCAGTCTAGATTAGAAGCATGCATACAAAATAATGGTTATTACACGAAGTATTAATTATTTCTATACAACTTTTGTATTGTTATTGTTTTTTATATGATATGTATTTTTATTTAATTATATTTTTAAAATAAACTACAGCATGAACTGCAACTATAAACGTATGCTTATTTAATAACATTTTATTAACGCAAAAGTGAGTAATACCTAAATAATTATTATTAAAATTAAAATAATATTAATAAATTTGAAAATGTAATTATGATACTCATTAATAAGTGAAGTATTTAACCAGTTAAACAAAAAAAATTTAAATAAATTACATTATAATGGCACATATGTATATTTATTTTTACACCTCAAAATTCTGTTTGATAGTATCATTTATATTTAAACAAAATTCAAAGTTTCACTTTACTTATAAATAATTTTGCACATACAACAATATATTAATAGCACCGTAAAATTGTTTTTTATAAAATCAGATTATTATTTACAATTTACCTTAATTTTATACGTTCAAAATTTTACTATCAATAAGTATGTACATATCTAAAATTATAGAAAGAAAAGTGTGTGTTATTTATTCGCATAAAAATATAAATACGGTCATAAAAGTAAACTATTTTCTTATGGTTTGAGAAATACATGTAAAATTTAGTAATGGTAATCTCTTTTTTATTTACAAGACAAAAGGACATAGCCTCAAGGTATATTTACAAGTATAAATACTGGTAATACTGTTAGAATGTGACTGAAAATGCGATAATGTTCATTTTAGGGACATTTCCAATGACTATTGCTGTACATGTCTTATGGAAGACTGGACAGCTCATAAACTATCTTCTTTAGGAATACATACACAAAAATTCACTCCCTTAGATAGCACTGATTCCTGTTCTGAAGTAAGAGTCAAACTAGATAAATTGACGATCGTCTACAAAGAGTTAGTAGTGGATAACACTTTTTGAATTTTTTGATTTCAATTCAATTGAAACTTTTTGAGATGACCTTCAGTAGTTAGTCGTATAGTAGTATCAGACTGCTGGTAAGTAATGTTGTCAAAAAGATTCCAATCATCCGAGGATAGACAATCCAAGATGAAAATAAAGGAGTTGTTTTGAAATAGTGTCTAAACTTGTCAGGTTTGCTTAATCTGTTTGCGCATCAACGCTAAACTTGCACGGTAAAAAATATTTTTAGACAAATGTGTCTGAATGTAGAACCGGATTTTGAAAAATGCAGGAATGATGTTGTTGATGTTGTGCACAAAAGTTTAACGAGTTCGTGGCGAAATTTGCAAAATCAAATAGATGATGTTTGCATGCCACAATAAGTTACAAAAAACTTATCTTAGGTAAAAAAATATATTAATTTAGTTATAACTACAACGTATGCATAAAAAATACATTTTAAAACTGTTAAATTTCATAAAAATGTTTTTTTGCTAATACAAATCTTAAAATAAAAATTAAAACAAAACAAAATTTATTTTAATTTAAAAATAATGTACCAAAAATCTTAGTAACAGTTCTTACAAATTGTTTAATAAATAAAAGATTTGAAATGCTAAAAACAATAAATTGGTAATACACATCTTATAACAAATGTAGTTTACCTTTGTTTTTTGTTAAGTTCTGAATATAAACTTAGCTAAAACCATAACATAGAACAAATGCAAATGCAAAAATGACTAGAGTGAACCAATAGACAGCCGTTACGCCTTTTTAGGGCTTCTCAGCAGTAGATCAGTGTATTTCTACAAATGCATTGACAGACCTACAGCTGATGTAAGTAGCATAAACAATACATGATGGCAGATCTATCTTATAGTGTAAATTTACTATGTGAAATTAATATTTTCAGAATTTCTATAAAAGTGGAAACGTTAACGTTTACTTTACATTTTATAGTGTTATACGTTGTGGTTTAGTCTATGGTATAATGAAAATTTATCTAAATCGCGCGAGTATAAAATCAGCTTGTCAACGTTTTTACTGCTACAGAAATTTTAAAATAATAAATGGTATTAATTTCTATAAGGTACAAAGAAACAACTAATAACCGTTACTATAATAAACGGTAAACAGCGGTTATATTATTACCATAAAACAATATTTGTAATAAAATTATTTACTAAATATATGTTTCAAACTTGAAATCGAAATCACTCTATTTGATAACATTTTTTCAACGCATTTCTCTCCGATATTACATAATCGATTGATTTGTTTTGATATAAAATAGCTAGTTAGTTCGACAAAAACATAAAATGTATTTTTATAATGAAAACCCAAAATATATATCTACATAGATATGCTACATTGTTTAAAATTAGGAATTGGTAAGTAATTTACTAACCATTTAATTCCACTAAATTTTGTTTATTGTTGAGATAAAAAAGTTATTAGTTACTGCACTTTATTTACATATTTAAATTGTTTAAATGTGTTTTAAAAATTATCAATGAATTAAATATTTAGTTTATTCGTGTATGTATTAGGATTCGTGCAATATATGAATGTCATAATTAGAATCAAGTTTTAATTAACAACAGATTTTAATTTTAGAACTGAGCTAACCTCAACTTGTACAACCGACTCGAATCGATGACAACAATCAAGAATAACGAAAAAAATATTGCTAACTTGAAACTACCTTTTTTTAATATCAACTAACAAAACACTAAAAACTAAAACTAACCAAAAGTCTTGCGTTCCATGCAATACGTCTAAAAATCTGTGGTATGTCAGAGACCACAAATAAACTCTTTAACCTTTTAGTGCCTAATATATCAAATTGGATACAAACCAAAATTTTCAATGTGTGCTTCGTATCGTTGCCAATTACTTAACCGCTTATCGACAGTTTTCTACTCTTCAAAAATGTTGATTTTAGCAGTGGTTTTATACAGAAGATAACTAAAACTTATTTAATTTGAGCAGTATTGTATTAATTTGTTAAAAATAACAAAAATACCAATCCTGCGTCATAAAAACTTTTTAATACGACTTTTCATTGTCAACTAACTATTTTTTATATTTGATTGTGTTAAAACTCTCCCTCAATCAAATGATATTAAATAAATGTAATATGTTTCATTTCATAAGCCTATTCTAAACCTATCTTTCTCAAAAAAAACTGCAGTTTGATTATTTTATTAACTAGGTATTTCAAGAAATTATATTTTACGTCTACATGCTTTAATCACTTATGTTCAAATTTATATTGATTGTCCTCAAAAATCTATTAATAAATTTAAAAGCCATAAATCATCTTTAGCAGTTTCTGCAAGATCTATCTCTACAATTTTTGTCGACAATACTGCCACACAACTTTCCTTCTTTGGATTCTAGCAAACTGCTTCGAAATATTTTGAAGAAAAATCCTGATGGAGATTTTCTATCATTTTGATCTCCTGCCCAATCAGAATCCGCATATCCAATGATTTTTTTTGTTGGTTTTTTCAAAAAATAATTCATAATTAGCTGTACCTTTTGTGTTTTAAAATTTTTTTAATACATTTCCACAGATGATTTAAAGTCAGGTCGTGTGCCTAACATGAGGTACATTATGCTTCCAACTAGATTGCGGATTGGTTTCTTTTCAGTCAACTCACCTTGCAGTGAGTCGATACTAAATTTTGAGTTCATAGGTGTTTTGCTATCTTTGCAATCAGCCACATTAAAGCGTTGAAGAAGCTCCAAAATGTATTTGTTTTTACTTAAGTAAAAATCATTTCTAGTTTTTTTTATATTAATACCTAAAAAATCTCCAAAGTTCCAATACATCTTAAAATTTTAGGTTAATCTCAGTTTTAATCTATAAATAATTTAACAGCTAACTAATATCATTTTCCAGTGTTTTAGTATATAAGCATGCATCATTAGATTGTTTTAATCTTTTTGTTTTTGCAAATTTATTAAATCTTTTGCTTCAACAGTAAGGCGCTTGCTTAAGCTTACACAATGCTAAAGTTAAAACTTTTATTTGCGAGAAACCTATCACAACAAATCTCACTTTGTATTTCTTAGCATTTCTTTCTATATTTTTTTTAATGCAAAAGACCCATTCTTGTAAGTTTTGGTTTTTTGGCAACTGTCTAGGTTTTATTTTCTTTAAGTGATTCTATTTCTTTTTTTTTCTTCTGAAGTAAGAACAAGATGTTCTATCTCATATTCATCTATATAATTATTTAAATATTGTAGTTCTTTTTCTTACGTTTCTTCTTTTACTATATTTTGTTACGTTTACGTCAAAGTTTGTTTCCTATTTGACGTACTCTAATTGCTTCTTCCTTTTCTTAATTTTGTAAGGTATTTAAATTTTCTTTATCTCCAAATTGTTCAAGTTCGATTTATGTTAAAGTTTATAATTTTTTTTCGTCAAATATTACATTTCTGGCTATCACTATTTTTTTACAAGATTCCATAACATATGTACATTATAGGTATAACTATTAATAAATTTAAAAGCCATAAATCATCTTTAGCAGTTTCTGCAAGAGCTATCTGAACAATTTTTGTCGACAATACTGGCACACAACTTTTAATTCAGCTTTTGATTCAAATTTGCTTATCTGTTTTTTCTTGGGTATATGGTTGTAGGACAAGCTTCCAAAAATCCAGTGTAGTAGTAGGACTTCTGTTAGTAATGTAAGTTGTACACTGAATTGCTTCTTACCATATTTCCTTTCATATTGTTGACTCTAAAATCATGGCTTTGACCATTTCTAAGAGTTCTATTAAACCTTTCAGCAATTCCATTTAATTCTGGATGATAAAGCACTGTGTAATAATTCTTGAGAGCAGTATTTTCTACTATTATCAGAACTAAGGTTTGGGATATTCTGATTTAACTGACTGGTAACTAATGCATCGTATTGCTTAAACTACTCAAAAACTTGATTTTTATGCTCCATCAAATAAACAATGGTCAAGTGTGTGAAGTCATCTATGAACGTCACGAAATATGTTTTTTGTCGTAGGTAGGTAAGTCAATAGGACCACATACATAACTATTTATTGATTTGATAATTTTTTGACTCCTTTGGGACTTATTTTCGGAAAACGGAATCTGGTACTCTTACTTTGAGTACATATTCTACACTTATCTAATTTGTTACTTTCACTTTTGTGTAAACCTAAACCTAGAACCATATTATAACTAATCAATTTTAATATATTTTTACTAAATAGTTTACTCAATCTACTATGCCATAAATTAAAATTTGTATTGCATTTACATATGTAGATTAGTTTCTTGATTATTTAGTTTAAATTCAATTAAATACAAATTTTCATTTTTAATTTCACATACAAGCAACTTTTTATTTTTGTAGATAGAAAAATTTTCTTGCTTAAAAACTACTTGCAGTCTTGCTTGATCTAATTACTTAAGAGATAATAAATTATGTATTAGATTTTTAACGAACAAAAAATTTTTTTTTATGTGGCATTTTCGCCTATTTTTAGGAACAAGTCAATATACTAACTAATGATGTCCCTAATACTACAGGTAATCTATGTCAATTGTTATATAGTAATCTCAAAAGTAGATGAATGCCACGTGACTTCAAATGGCATCAGAATAAGTAATGTTGCTAGTTCTTATATTGACATTTTGCGTTTGTTTATCGGATTGAGGTTAATTTAAAATAGGTTATGTTTTACATCATTTTAAATAACTTTATAAGCAGCTTGTTTTATTAAAAAACTTTAGTTATAGGCGATTCAAACTAAGCGATACGCTAACTCGCGGCGACAATTTGAACTACCGTTGCAATGATAACTTAATACGCGTACTTAATTTGTTGTTGTTTTATTTTGAATTTCTGCTGTGTTCTTAAGTATATTTCGGAAAAAATGCACATAATTAACAATTATGGAACTGAGAAATTTGTTGAACAACATGCAGTCCGGGTGGTGCAGTTATAACTTGGAAAATCTGTTAGAAAAAAATATGAAACTTTGTTTGCAACATTTTTAAATATAACCTTATTTTTATCAAACAAGTATATATTTAGTTGTTATTATAATTCTACATTAGCGCTAATGATAAAATTACATACATTCAGACAAACTGCCCGGCAGTTAAAAAATAAGGGCTTGGACACCACATTTGCCTTCCATACAATATCTCACAGTTAGAACTACAACTGAAATAGCAAGCAAAACACTTCGAAGTAAACGTGCTGACCATCACTTTATTACAAAAAAAATTACATAATGCCGGTGCCTGATGAAATTTGCGATGACAAAACAATGTACCTACATGTAAAGAGAAATTGATGTTTCTTAAAGACTAATTGTACTATTAAGAGCCTAATCCAACTATGCTGTCTGTAAATTGCGTTGTAAGTAATTATTGTGATGTTTTATAGCACTAAACTAAACCACAAATCTATTAACCCATTAACGCCCAAGAAATTTAAATTGAAAAAAAATATTTTTTTGGGTATAATGGTTAATACTAATATAAAATGAACAAAAAATCAAATGCAACTTATATTGTCAAGGTCAAGGTTTAGGATTTATAGGTATGTACTTATATAAGTACAGTGGGCGGATATGATATTTTAAAATAAACAGGTATCTGTAAGAAAATTGTAGTTTAATAAAACAAAACTTACATTAAAAAATTAACTAATTTCAACTTTTACAGGAGCAAACCAAACACTATTTAGTGTGATAATTTTTAAAACAACCTCTTTCTAAACATAGCGTTACTTTACAAAATTCACAACACCATGTCGCCCGTTGATGGCACTGGACACATCGTAGTTGTTTATCCAGTTTGGCTGGAAAGTGACCACCCTCATGTTTCCTAACGCTGATTGGTACTTGGCCAGATGGTCTACTTTTGACGAGAGCTACAGGTTTTTGGTAACACATAAGATAGTGTCGAGTAACTTCTCGTTGAAAGTCCAATAGAGGAATGTCAGTTTCGAACGCCAATTGAAATAGTCGCCAGGAATTAACCATTGCCATATTCAACATATTCGTGAACAAAACCCACCACCATTTTTTTCCACGAATAGATATTCTGTAGTTATTTACAGCTTGGTCATGCAAGTCGACTCCTCCCATTGATGAATTATAATTCTTAAAAAGTGCAGGTTGTGGTAGATCAACTTTCTTTTTTTCGACTGCTGACCAACGTTTTACAGCATTTTCAGGTTGTACAACATCATAGTTTGACCCAATATTGACTGGTTTGTTATCTTTCCATCTTACAAATAGAAGCTTGCTATCTTTAGCGAAACGGAATTCATAATCACCTCTGGGTTTTTTAGCAAATGTTTTCATATCTGTAAGTGGACACTTGTTGATTCGATCTGCTCTGAAGGTACCAGTAGCACGATATCCTTGCTCTTTTAGTAAGGTTAGTAATCCATAACTACTAAAATAGTTATCAAAATAAATGATGTGATCGGACGGAACAGCAATTGTTTTTAGGAGGCTCATTACAACTTTTGATCCTAATGGTAGTTTCTCTTTTGTTAACGTCTTGTCAGCTCCACAGTAGGTGTCAAAAGCGTAACAGTATCCCTTAGCGCTACACAGCATCCAGTTTTTATAACCAAACCTTATCGGTTTTGTTTTTATAAACTGTTTGGCTGAATGTCGGCCAAAAAATTTCACCATAGATTCATCAATACTAAGATCTTGGTGAACTACACCCCATTGTTGAAAATTCTGTTTTAAAAGAGACATCAGTGGACGAACTTTTGCCATTCGATCATTTCCATCTAAATTAGAATTGTCCGCTATATGAATATACTTTTTTATATCGAGGAATCTGTTTCGGGACATAGCATTGATAACAGGAGGTACTGCTAAATCGTTATCCAAGCTCCAGTAGTTTCTCTCACTAGGTAAAGTATGATAACCTGTTAGAAATAATATGGCAATGAAGAGTTTTATGTCTGCGTTTGAAACAAAGAAGCTGTGATCATTTTTATGTGAAGCGTAGAGATTTGTTTGCTGAACAATTAGATTAATTCTTTTTTCATCCAAGATTTTCTCGAAGATTTGAACAGTGCTAAGATCTTGTAACTGATGTTTTGCTATGTCCAATCGATCAGTAAAACCGTACGTTGCAGGCATGGTTATGTCTACAATGTCACATGTCCAATCAGGGTTCTTTTTGATTGGAATACACTTTTTTTGTTGCATTTTTAACTTTTTTAACCTTTCGGATAGTGGAATATCGGAGTCTTCATCACTAGATTCACTGCCACTTTCGTAATGAATTTCAATTTGTCCGGCTACGTCATTAGGAATGTATTTAGATCTTCCATTACATCATCGTACCTCTTCCTCTTCATCAGTTTGAGGATCGGCATAAGGTGGAATAATAACAATATCCGTATCACATTGCCTCTTTGAAGAAGCCACATCATCTAAAGCAGATTGTAAATTATTATAACGTTTACCATAAAACTTTCTCACAGGCATTTCATCCATTGTAACAATCTGAAAACAATAAATCATATATCGAATCTGCCCATTGTACTAAAAATAGTACATCTAATTTTATTTGCACTGTTTACTATCTACATAATAGTTTGTCAAAAAAATACTTATATGTCGTTAAAAACATACAAAACAATATAAGAAATCTTGTTACATTGCAATATCTGACGAATTTAATTTATATAACAGTAATACATTTACCTGTTTTTTATACATCAGCAAATCTGAACACTTTTCAATTTAAAATGGCGCAGACGTTAATATAAGTTGATAGAAGTGACATGGTAAGTTAGGGATGCATATGTACTCTAATATTAAGCATAATTAGTTAAGACATTGTCTAACAGATGACACTACCAGGCATATAATTAGCCTGTACTTAAAATAGTACAATGAGCGATAAGGGGTTAAACCACAATAAAACGACTAGTGAATGCAATTTCTAACTTGTATACAAACTAATTTGGAATCACAAATAATATAAGTAAATCTTATGTAATGCCGAAAAAACTTATCAAACTATAAAAAAGGTTATAAAATACATAAATTAAGCTTTGCTTTTTAGAAAAAGTTTGTAACAACACAACAAGAAGTAGTATAAATAGTATGGAAATAAAGGCAATTATGACGTTTATCATTGCTAGAGGCGCTTGAATCTTAAATTGAATCGCCTATACCCAAATTTATACTTCTAAGATTGGCAGAATTAATATTGCAATCATTCCATTTGATAATTGATTTGTTTGATTAATGGAGTGGTTTTCGACTTTGCATCATGGGTGAAATTGTTCTTACTTTTGATTAAATGAATATCAAATATTAATTTGGTTGATGTTGCCTAGTACATTTATTTGAGTTATGGGATTACTTGGCTGCAGAATGTTTTTTATCTGAATTATCGCAACAGTAGTTGTTTCATCTTTGTAAATTATTTATAAATGAAAAACCGACAAAAGAAGAAACTACATACATTTTGTGAATAATATGAACAATGAGTACTAAGTACTAGCTATTTTGAAATACTAATTCAATAAATTGTTTGAATGAACAAGCCGTCTGACAAATAAAATGCATTTATTTAAATTATTTCAACACTTTGATGTTTTTTATATAGTTTTTTTTGTTACATAACTTTATAGGTATGAAGTATAATTCTTGGAACTAGAAACCAAATCATTTTAATTTAATAGTTATGATTTCTTCTAGCAGTAACCGCTTATTAAATTAAGAAACAATGTTTGCACCTTGCTTCTGTTTCTTACTGAGAACTGTTTATCAGAATTGCAGAAGGTTTACTTAAATTTCTCATTAACTTATTTTCAAACCAACTTGAAAAATTTCCTTGATTTATTTCCTCGTAATTACCAAGTCTGCACCAAGAATAAATATTTTCTAATTATCGGAATGATGTACAATGTACCTGTTTTTAGCAAATTTTAATAAAAAGCATAACAAGAGTTTTTTCTAAGTAACTTTTTGCCATCGACTGTTCTAGTTTTTACATTTTTTAGATCGTCATCCTGCCAAGAACGACCCACTGTACCATTCTGAAAAGTCCAGGTTTTATCTAAGTAAACAACTTTGTAAGTTTTTGTTTTACCTTTACTTTATTTAAAAACTCTTTTAAGAATCAAATGCGTCTGATTACAATATTTGGTGATTCCATTAAACCTCGTCTAAGATTATCTCTTCGGTACTTAAATCCTATGTTTTAATAATTTTTCACATCCTTTAAAAAGTTCGTGGGCGAATAACTTTTGTCTTAATAATTGAACTGTTACATGTTCATCTCAGTTATACGCTGTTATAAAAATTCAAAATTAATTTTTTTCTTAATTGTATTTAGTTAAACATACCTCTCGAAAATTATTCAAAGGTAAAAACGTTCCAACCGCATTACATTCTTGCTTGAAAAATTCAATTAAAGAAAACTACCAACTTATAACCACGTTTTCTTAATTCCGTTTTTTTTAAATTCATGCATAAATATACACAATCTTAAACTGTTTAGTGTGGTATAATTTTTACGTCACACGTCACGTGGGATTCATCTACTTTTGAGATTACTATAGCAATAAATGCTGTCTTGCTTACTTCTTATTAAGCTTTTTCAGTTTCTACATTTGCTTGATTAGCTTGCTTTTTAAACCAATGTTGGTTTATGTGTATGTCCTGGTTTTCTGCAGTTGTGGCACAATATCACATTTGTATGATTTTTAGTTTATGTTTTTTTAACTTCTTGAGACGCACTTTGTTTGTGCATGTCATATTTTACTAAAATATTCTACCGGAGCATATGAGTCGTAGTTAGGCCAACTGTAAACTTTTTATTTCATGCTCCATTATTTAATATTTATCTGTATAAAAAACTTAAGTCAAAACTTTAACATTTACTTAGCATACGCAACTCATATTTTTGTTTATTTCAATATAAACTGTAAGTATTAAATTTGATATTACCGGCACACCGGGCTTCTACTATCATATTTTTATTTAGAAGAAGAGAAGAATAATTGAGCTCAAAAAAAAAGAAAATCATGTATTGATTCCGACGACGATATTTTATTATCTCAGTTTACAGCTTTTACCAACACAAAAAAAAACAAATGACATTCCTGCATGGAAGATAGTGATTATAAATTCTCTCGGATCAACCCTTTAATTCTTGAGAGTTGATGATTCATTAACGCCTATATTGTAAATACCCTAGTTGCAAGTCACTTTGATCTATTAAATGTTTGAAGCGTACGCCTATGCTTAAAAAAGGAAGAAATTGTTTCGGAGAATTTCACCTTTAAACAATGAATTTGAATTTTTAAATACAATTTAATTACCTTCCTCACGCTTCTCTCTGTGGTTATTATATAAAATTTAATATTTTAAAAAAAATTAGTTTTTTTAGGAATAATCATTTTGTAATGTAAATGATAACTGATTTTCTAACATCACTATACAAATTAATACGGGCAGGAAAGGGTTAATTCACATCATTTTAATTCTACAATCGTTTACATAATTTATAAACATTCAACTTATTCGTTATTATTAACAATTTTGCATATAGAAATAATCTACAAAGTATGTTTAAAAATTGCAATTGCCACAAATATTTTTCTGTTTATTGTATAAACGTCTTAAAAAACAATTTTTTATAGTTATTTTTTACGTGCAATTTATAACTGTTTTTAAGTACAATTTTGATAAAATTTATGATGCTTTATATAACTTATACTCTATAACTCTTGCGATAATGTTATAAAAACTGCAGTTAAATCATAACTGTGAAACATAAAGTTTTATACCCAACAAAAATTATAAAACATTTAACAATTTAAAAACTATATTATTACTATATTTTATTAGAAACAAAAGTTGGTAAATAACTAGACCAAACTAATCAGAACCCACGATTTAAACTCGTCCTTAAAATTTAAATAGAAAAAACATTGTAAGTAAACAGTAATAAAAAAAAAGAGAATTATAAATTTTAGCGGTGTACTTCAAATTGTCTTTAAAATATATGTAAATGATATAAACATTAAATAAATTATTAACTTTATAATAATAATAACTGTAAATTATTAAATATTTACTTAGTGTATGATATGTATGTATAATGTTTTTAAATATTTTTTTATTATTAAATGTATTGCATATTATATTTATTTTACTTTAAGTTAAAAAATTAAATGTATACTTTTTTTAAAATTATTAAGATTTTTTTAAAACTGTACTAAATCAAATATTTGCATTTGTCGAAGATAAGTACATGCATTTTAGTTGACAAAGAACAAGTGATAACTTGATAACTAAAATACATTTTACTTATGGTCTAAAAAAATATGTTAATTAAAAATGCAGTATATATGTATGTCTTTAAATGTAGTTTTGCACAAAATTATACTGTTTCAGTTACGAACATAAATCAAAAAGGTGTTAATATCACAACGGTTTATAATATTTTTTTTGTAATATCAAATGATTATTTACTGTTTACTGTTACTTTATCGTTACAGTTTTCCAACAATGTCTTAAAATAATCATAATAAGCAAATTATTCACACGTAGGGTAAAGGACCCAATTGTTGACACTCGCCTAGTAATTGACACTGCTGTATTTTGCTTAAGAATTAATATTTTGACAACTAGTTACTTATTTTTATGCTTAAAATCGTTATTAGCAACACTGCCTCAAAACATAACTTCACTGTTCTGGATGTGACTGCCGTTAGCACCGTGTAACCTAAGCGACGTTTTACTTAACTTATACTTTTAGTAAAATTTTGTGATTTCAGGTAAGAATTGTAGTTAACATTATGCTTTTAGACACATCTTTTCAATAACGTCATATTAGTTTAATTTTTTAGGTGATTTTTAGTACATATCTAGTAAGATATTCACGTTTGTTTTATAATTTGTTGGAATGTACTTAAATTCCACTCATTCAAATTAAAGTTAATAAGCAGAATCTATACATCTTACCAGCTGCTTAGCTGTTGTCACACTTAACTTTTAGCTTCTATTCCTAACTAGGTATCTTGGTATTTCTTTATTTACAAATTTACGATATATTATATTTGTCTAGGTCTAAATAAAAAAATCGATTTAAAGTTTTTTGTTGATTATATTTAGATGCCTAAAATCAAATTAAAAAAAATTTACAATGAGGAAACTATTCAGAACACAATAAAAATCTATTTCTCTAATATGATGCTAATTGTATTCAACCTTACTGAAATGAAGATGATGTTATCTCTAGTGACGTTATCATGGAAATTTTCAATTACAACAGATGCTTATCAACTTCAAAGATAAAAAACATGGGTGGAGGCATGGAAACCCGGTACAGACAATTACGAATTAATCAAGTTAAAATTCATATTCATATAAGTGTGCGTAAAACACTTCACAATGAAAGCCTTCCTGGGCGCTAGTGGATGTCTGCGTTCTTTAGCCGTTACCGAAAGAATAAAATCGTGTTTTAAAATTTGACATCCTGCCCTAATCCAACAACAAAAAGTGGGCGTACCAAAAATAAATTTTATAATAAAGCATTATTAATGTAACAAAATTACTCTCAGAAAGGTAACCTAGAAAGTGGACACTAGCTAAAATCAAGTGTAGAAATTTAGGCATACGCCAAAGAAAAGCCTAAAATCCAAAACCAACCCAAACGTAACCTAACGCCTAACCCAAGAAGAAACGTAAATGAAAGAGGTTTTCCCAGTTTGCTAAGTATTACAAATCAAATGTGTCCAAAAGTCGAATGAAGCGAAATGATACTCCAAAGAACCAAAAACTTCAACCAACAGAAATGAAGTATCAAAAAAGGCGGTACATCTTATTTCGACGCGGCTTCTTCGACGCTCCCACTTCGACACCGCCGCTTCGACGCCAGATCGTTTCGACGCGACATTATCTTGACGCGAAATCATTTCGACGCTACCTCATCTCGACGCGACTTCATCTCGACGAGAACTCGTCCTTGAAATCATCAATTGTGTATTTTTGATTCATTCAACGTTATGGTAATTTTTTTAATGTAATGTAAGTATCGGCTTGTATGTAGGGGTACTTATTTTGTTTAGTTATAAAAAATGCAATATAGGTTATTAAATAGGTCAAAGACAATTAGGAAAATATAGATACATAATATAAAGACCTGATTTGATACTATGGCAATAAAGTGATGATGTTAGAATACCTTAGAGGCATCGCACACAATTTTCTCATAGATTAAGATGCATATTGTTACTTATTTTTTATTACATCTATAATTATTTCTTAATATATATTTGAATCTGGTTTTATTTCTATATTGATGATACGTGTACTAGTGTAATTGTAGAAATCGAATCGAAATACCTTACTTTTAGTTCGAAGTAGAGGCGGTACTGCTGTGTGTTCGAGCGTTGGGATGAGGTTGCGTCGAAATGAACTCGCGTCGAGATGATCTCGCGTCAAGATGAACTTGCGTCGAGATGATCTCGCGTCAAGATGAGCTCGCGTCGAAATGATCTCGAGTCGAAACGACGGTGTCGAAATGGATGCGACAACGCTTCGACTAACACATGTTCGATTAAAAAACTAAATCAAAATCAAAGTAAATCGATAACTGAAACAAGTTAGGTCAACGTACTACTAACCGAAAGAAATAGAATAAGCTTGTAACGTTGTGGTTTTATTAAAAATTTATTTTGAATATATTTGTTTAGATTTTAGTATTGATTCCCTGTGAGGTTAGTTGCCTAACTTTTATTACAAGCGCATTTCAGTTCAGATTATGGCCATCTACGTCGAGTGCTAACGGAAGAGGCGTTACCACTGGTAAATATTCAAATTTGTTGTTTTTTTGAAATAGGTCTTCGTTAGTTCTTTTCCCGCAATCCTCATAAATATTTTGTGGGGATATCGTTAAGGAAATTGTTTAAATTTTGTGTTAAGCTGACAGTTCGGTACTAGCAAATGTCTTGGCGTGGTCGATACAACATTTTTGTTTTCAAAAATTATCCACACGGGATTAATTCTTCCACCGCCATTGTTTGAATTTTCGATTTTGGTTATTGGAAATATTGGATGCTGGAAATTCATGCCTTCGGGGATTTATTACATTTGCCGTACAACTAATACTGCTTATCTTAACTTGGTGTTCCCCTCAATGAGGTAATTAGATTTTTACTTTATCTATTTATTTGAATATTTCGGTACAATTTGGTAATTGGTGTTTTTCCTTTAATATTTAGGGTGCTTGTTAGAGGCCAGATCGTTACGTCTTAGTAATAAGAACGACGTTAGAAGGAGAATTGGTCGTAGTTCTGAACCGAGTAATTACAGCGGCTCCTTGCGTTAGCGTGCGCCCGCTTCGATAAGTGATAGCAGCTCATCGAAGACAATCATAAGGTCATTTATGTTTGCTGTGTCTGTCCATATCGTGTAACCTTTGATATAAATATATCTCGTGTACCTTTAGTTAATTTAGGAATTATTCCGTTATTGATTTAAAAATTTTTATAGCAGTGATTAATTTTGTTCTTTGTAATTATAGTCTTTATTATTAATTTTTTTTATATTTTCATGATAATTGAGTAGCAAGCAATTTTAATTTACACAGTTTTTTTTGTAATTGCTGAAACTATTAGTTGCTCGCTCCGATAAAACATAGTTATAGTACTGATTATATAGCGTAGTGAATTTTAGCTAAAATTCGACGTGCACGCGTTCGGTAGTCGTTTCGTCCTAATTAGTTTGGGTAATAAAATTTATTTTTTTTATTGTTAATATTATTGCTTTCGTGATTCTATATGTTTTATTGTACTCATTTAACATAAATATCCATCTTTCTCTGACTTAAAGTATTTATTATTTTAATTAATTCAAGAGAAACCTATTTTTCCAGTTTTTTCCCTCTCAGCTTTAAAACAAAACTGGTGGCGTCCCTTACGATTTATTTTTTTGTGTTTACTTTTGAACCACCCCATCTGCCGGCACTGACAATCAAGTCTACAGTTTGTGTTACCCTTGTTGGTAACAAGCTAACTACGAAGCTATTTTTTGTTCACCCAAGAGAAATAGTTAAGCTCCGCCTTACAAAAATGCGCTACATTTGAATATAATTTTTCTATTGGTCAAATTATTGAAACACATTTCACACCATACTCGCGTATGATTTTCTGTTTTGTTATTTATAGAAATTCTTTGTTTTGCTATTCAAACTCGTTAATCTAGAAAAACAGTGTTTTTAAACGCTTATGTTTGTATTTGGTTTCATTACGGTAATCTAATAACAAGGTTTTTGGTTCAGATTAATAAATTGTATCGTGTAAAAATGGTTATTGCGCTTTTTATTTTACGCAAGCATAAATTTTTAAGGAGGCGCTTAACTATTTCTGTTGGATAAACAAAGAATAGATCTTGCAACAACCTAAAGATAGCTAAGTAAACTGAACCCACTAAAGACAACCAATAAGTAGAAGAGTCAATAAAAATAGAACGTATTATAATCGCACACACGAACTCGATCCCAGACAGCTGGAAGCCAAATTTATAAAAGAGAGTGACGACTAACTCATAAGAATCAAAAAACCCTTCTTTTTAGGACACATTTTAAAATTTTCATCTTTTTCTAAGAACTCTGTAACGTCATTTTTGAGTTCAGTTTTCTACAAAAAGTGCTTTTTTTTGTTCTTATAATTTTGGTTTTAAAAAAATGATATGATTCTCTTTTTTAAGAAATCTAGATTTAATTTTTTATAGTAGTTTTGTTTTGCTTTATGGGTTTGTAATTTTTTATAAAATCAATTCAGTTCTTTGATAAGAATTTCAGAAAAAATAAGTTTCTTTTTAACAATCTTAGGCATCTTTGTGTTTTTTAGAAGCAAATCTATTTTAGCCTCTGGTGAAGATATTGTACTTTGTTTATTTGTCTTTATGCACCGTTTCCTATATTTCTCTCTTCTTTTAACCTCTTCTTTTAATTTTTTTTCTAACTTTTGCATTTTGACATAAATTAACGCACGATGTTTTCTTACCAACCGACGTCTCCATAAAGCAACAGCATGTTTATTAACAGTATTATTTTGAAGACCAGTAACTGCAAATAATACAAGATAGGTATCAGATAGAGTTTCATTCATTAACAATGTCAAATTTTTACGTAGGTTTTTCTTCTTTCTATAAACGGCACTTTTTATTCTGAATTTATTTTTTTGTCGTTTTTCTCTATAACTCATATTACTTACAAACTTTATTTGATTTTTTTTTTTAATAATTAATCCTTTGTTTTTTTCGAAGTGTTTTTAAAGATTCAGCATTGCCTTTCATTCTTTCTCTTCGTCTAACGTAATTTTAGGTTCTGTTTTCGTTAGTACTTTTTTTGCCATTTCTTTTTTATAGCACCTTAAAAAACATGCCAATATAACTTTTTCTACTTTATTGAAAATATATCATTTCTTTACATAACCGTCATTGTCTCAGCAACAAATTGTATGAAAAAATCACGGTGAAGAAATTACGAAATAAACCGCAAAAATTTTAGTAGTTTCAAAAACCATTATCGCGCATTGGAAGCTCTTGATCGAACCTTAAAAGATCTGCGCAAATCATCAAATCTGTTTCTTATTTGACGAAACTATAACTGACAGAAAACATGAGCATTGTTGAACGACCCATATGCTGAAGATTTTTCCAAGTAATTGCTGACTATTGGTAATGGTAATTCGAAGAATCGAGCGGATTAATTTCATTTCCTCAGAATTTTTGCAATTTTGTCTCATTGAAAGAAGAGCTCATCAGCAAAGAATTTCCGAACATCATTGTTAACCACAAAAATAACAATTGGTTAAGTGAGCGAGCAATTTTGGCGGCTAAGAACAAAATGTAGATGACTTAAACTTCATCATTCAGAATCAAATCGTTGGTACTCTGCATTCATTCAAATCAATTCACTGTGTGTGCACAATTTACAACTGAAGGCGGGCTCGGTAGTCATCATGCTTCAAAATCTAAAACAACCAAAAGTATGCAATGGAACGCGCTTGGTGATAAGAAACCTGATGAGTAATGTGATTTACGCAACAATACTCAAAGGAAAATTTAAAGATGAGTTAGTTCTCTTTCCGAGGATTCCGATGATTCTAACGGATATGCTCTTTGAGTTTATACAAATTCCGTTCCCGATTTGTCTTGCTTTCTCCATGACGATTAACAAATCACAAGGCCAATCCTTGACTGTTTGTGGTCTCAACTTAAAAAATTAATGTTTTTCTCATTGTCAGTTGTACGTGGCATGTTCTTGTGTCGGCAAACCATCCGCTCTATTTGTTCTTGCACCCGATAAAAAAACGATGTTTGTGAGTTGTTCCAACTATTGTTTGTTTTTTAAATCAATTATAATTTATGTTTAGTGTTATTTATTATATATTTGTAACATTGACTGTGTTTGGCGGATGTTATCGCTACTTGTTTTGAAAGTTTTTTGTAAGTAGTTTTTTTATGTTTTTCTTACATCATAGTTTTTTATTCATCTTAAAAGATAATAACAATTGTGCAGTATTAGCTTTAAGTATTGTTTATATTTACCTTTGTTGTATATGTTGTATTAATTTGTTGTTTTATCAAATACAGTGGCCTGAGGAAGTGGACACTTGTTCCACGAAACGTCGCCTTGAAAAATTACATAAAGTAGTGTAATCGATCGCCCTCTCCTACTTTGAAGGATTTAATCACCATTGATTAATTTTTGTACTTTTATATTTTTTTTTGGTGTTATTATCTTAAAAAAGTACCGAACTTAATATTTATTATATATTCATTGTATTACTTCCATAAAATCATACATTTAGTTCAGCTAATAAGTAACACGACATTCATTGACTGTTAGGCAGTACGAAATTCGCCGGGTCAGCTAGTTTGAAATAAATTAGGTTTGTGTTGACTGAGAAGATGTTGGTATTATTGGAATTTTGTTTTAGCATATGTTAAAGTATGTTTTGATTCAAAAATTGTACCAATTCTATTTGCAAGACAAAAAAAAACAAGTGAAAATAAGAAAATGTCAAAATGCTTACGTTTGAAATATTTTTTTAGCCAATAATTAAAAAAATATTTATTCAAGAATAGGGATTGTTTGCAACAAGTCTGACATGTCAACAGTTGCAGAACAAAAACAACTTTTATAAATTATCAATGTTTTGCACAAGAGTTGTGTTATGCGGATTTGTTTTAAAGATATCAAAATAACAAACATTAATTGTTTTTTATTGTTATTTATTGTAAATTGCAGTTTTAGTTTAATATAAACTGTTTAAAGCTGCCACTTATTAAAACTTTTTTAATTTTTAGTTTTTTACAACGGTGACAATATATTCTATTAGAAAATTATTATAATTTAACTGATTTTTTGTACTATTTGTATTATTTCAAAAATACACTAATAAAGTTATTTTGCTACATAAAAAAATCAAATTTAAAATTTTATTGTTTTTGGCATGTTAACACATATATTAAAAATAGGTTTACTAGTGGTTAAAATGCATTTTATGGATAGTATAACAAACACATTTAATAAATAAAGTTTTTATTATAATTTTTTCTAAATAAAAGTTAAAAAATTTATACATGAAAAATAATTTTAATTATACATTTGTTTATATAAATTACAGCTATTTATTTTTGTTGTTTCAACATTTATAAATTGAATACTACTTACCGTTTCTAAATACAATTCGGTAAGATTTTAATTAATTAGTTTATATGTTACTCTAAGTTAGATTTTGCATTTAATATACAAAAATAAGCAAATCTTTAGAACGTGTTGTTGCAGCAAAAATAAAAAAAAGTAATAATAACTTTAAGAGTCATTTATATTAAGCCTCCAAATAAGGAAAGCGACATCAAAAAGCTATAAGAAATTTAATAATTTTTTTTAGTTCTTTGAATTGTTTGTATACTGTCTACAAATACGTAAAATTATAAAAGGTCTAGAATATAATAACGTTTAATTAATTTTCATTTATAGAATTTAAAATATTTTTTTTTAATAAAAATATGTCAATACGATTAGGTCTTTGAATTAAAGTTATTAATAATCTAAATCATATTTCTTCTAAATTGTTATTGTTATTGATTAGAAACGCGTGGGTTTAAAAAATAAAGATTTTCTACTTACCAAAACGTCTTTTTTAATTTGAAGTACACTGTTCTAGTAAAAACTGCATTAAGTAAGTTTTTTAATTGAAAACAGTTGCATTTCATATTAATACAAAGTAAAGGAAATAAAAAAAGTTAATAACAATAAAAACTTCAAACTACACACTTTTTTAGTTAAAAAAATATTTATTAAAAACATTGAATTAAGCATAATTTTGCTGTATTATATGTTTTTATATAATAACATAAACATGTACAAACTTGACAAACACTAACATTTAAACTAACTACGAAATATTGCTATTTAAGAAACTCACAAAGTGACACCACAGTTTTGTAAACCATATCAAAATATTACGTTTTCATTAATATATAACATGATATAAATAACTAAATTAAAAAAAAAGTTACAAAAGTATCAAAAGACAAAATTGTTAACTAAATTTAAAACTAAGAACGTTAATTTCCAACTCTATCTTTGTAAACCACGTTTAACATTATTTTACGTTTTAACGTCTATTATTTTGGCTGTATTATAATTGCTTTAATAAAAGTTTATAATAAGATTTAATAATATATGAAGTACAAACACTACAGTTTGTTTAACTAAATATAATAAAATTTCCTGGTCTAGTAAATCGTTTTATATTTTTTTTCTTGAATGGTGTTATAAAATTATTAGAAAATGTAAAAATGATTTATTATACATACATATTAAACCAAACTTTGTTTAATTAAACAACAAATAAAAGTTTTATTGCTTTATTGCTTTGAAAACAATAATCAGTCAAATACAGTTTGACTAAAAATTTTGCATACATAACGTTGTAAACAAATCTTAAAATTATAATAATAAAATTGTGTTTTTGTACATTTTAATATCATAAGAAAAATAGAATTTATATAAAACGTGTCTGCGCAAATATCTCACCTTTAACGATTGTCACCCACCAAGTGCACTACAGATAACATTGAAGCACAAATGAACATTAATTGTCGACAAGATAAAATTATAATTTAAGGCAGCGGTTGTAATTACCAACACAGTTAGATTTATATAAAACGAGCAAGAGTACAATAAGATCATAGATAGTATGAGGATTTTAGAGTAAACTGAATTTGTCTTGCGTTACTAAATAATATTTACAGTTACGGCAATAACGTTTTAAATAAACATGAATAAAATGTAAAACGTTTTTATTTTTGATATTTTAAAGATTACAAGCGTCTATTTTTTTAATTATAAAAGTAATTAGTATTGTTAAACTTCCAACAATACATACTTGTAATGTAAAGTAATTTTTATATTTTTCAAATTTATAACTATGAACATATGAGCTGTTATAAAAAACAAGTTGTTTAATTGTATAATTGTTAATTATTAGCTTTCATAATTTTACAAATTAAATATTAAAAATTCTGTCCCATATTAATATGACACACGCATAATGCTATTTTACCATTTTTAGCAATGCAGTCATATTTATAAGTGCTAGTAAAATTTTTGTATTTTTGTTTCGTTTGTTCAAGACAACACTGCATTGTGTTTTTTTGTTATGTTAGTTTTTTTCTTTCATTCTACTGTAAACCACGTTGTAAACAGTCTGTTATATATTAATATTTTGATGTTATCTGTTTTTAAAATTGGAATAAATCTTTTGTTAGGTTTAGATCATGTATGAACTTATAAAGAGTTTTTGCATCCTGGGTCTAAAACGTTGCATTACCTATTGCTACAACAGTTTTGGATATTATCGCCACGTACAGCAATTTATAAAGGTATTTCAAAATGTATAAATTGTTTTAATGTTAAGCTTAAATCGTATAAGCCAGTTTGGCCGGACTTAGCCAATTGTCGTGTATTGCAAGTTAAAGCTTTCTTGTTTATTAGTAGTGACTATGCTGGTCTCTTTAGCATTACGTTAACTTAACTTTAAAAACATATGTTTGCATTTTTGTATAGCGCGCTGTAAAAGCTATTCATATCGAATGAGCCTCTGATTTCTACTCTGATGCTCTTATTGCTGCATTCCGACAATTTGCTTCTTGTAGAAGTACGTGTTCCATAACACTTAGTGACTAAGAAATAATTTTGTAAAGGTCAATCGTTAATCTTTTGAAATGGCAAAGCTTGCTTCAGATTATTTTTAAAAGGAGCTTCAACTCACAACCGCTGTACATTTTAATGGATTGAGTAAACCATAAATAAATTTTATCAATACACATATTACTCGTGTTATAGGTACTCAAATTTTAACGTACGAAGAGTTCTACACGTTCCTCACGCAAGTTGAATCCGTATTAAATTCACGACTGCTTTGCTAAATCATTGCAAATCTAAACGACTTACAAACATTAACGCCTGCTTATTTCCTTAATTTAACTTTTAAATGCTACTCTACTTAATCCTGACGTATCACATTTAAGTCTTAATTGTCTTAGCCGCTGGCAACTGTTGCAACGTATGAACCTTTATTTCTGAAAAAGCTGAAATAATGAATATCTTTACATGTTGCAGTAGCGTGCCAAGTAGTTTAATCCTACCAGAAATATTAAGATTGGGTAGCTCGTAATCATAAGGGATGAACACAAACCTACTTAGAGATGAGATTTTGTCAAAGTTCTTAAGTTACGACCGGGTTCTAAGGGTTTCGTTCGCGTAGTAACACTTAAAACTTTTTGCGACGTATTCCAAAGACCAGTACTTTAGCAGTGCTCTTTACTTAATCATTAGTCCTGTTTTTAATTTTCTTTTTTCTCAAATATTATATTTCCTTCTGTTTATCTACAAAATGTTTTTTTTTCCTATTAATTATTTTTTTTTGCTTAAAAATCTTAAAAGGATTTTGGCGGTTGGAGATGTTACCACCATTAAATTGTAATGTGGAGAATAAAGTTTTCTTTTCATACGCAAAATTCATTTTGGAAAAGCAAGAATTTTATCGCTAAAGGTCACTACGCTCGCATAGATTGCACATGTGGTTTTTGTGCTCCAAAATATTAAAAGTATGGTGCCAGAAAATGTTCGGTGTTTGTGATGTCTGCAGAAGAATTAAATGGTCATCGTTGTGAATCAGAAGCTACGCCTACCACGACTACGTCGATTAACTAGAGAACGACAGTGCAAACAAACATAAGTAAGTAAATGTAATTATGAACATTATAATTATAAAATAGACTAAAGCAAAAAAATATGAAGTTTTTAGGTACAGCTATTTTAAAAAGTATAAATATTATAAGCCTAAAATTAACAACGAAAGTAAACAAAACTATGTACTTTTTGTCATCTAGGCATTATATATTAGTAAATAAAACAAAACACATTGTATAAAAGTGATATTAAGTATTCATAAGAACTGAACATGCATATGTCACTATTTTGAGAAATTTGTTTAAAAATAAACAAAATATATAAATATCATTCTGTTGCGTACTACAAATTTACTGCTGTATTCATAAAAATATTCAAAAATACTCTTTAAACTTGTTTTATTTAAAACGTGTTTTAAGGCTTACAGAACGTTTTAACTTTCATTCATTCATAAACGGTTCGGAAACTCTCGGTACTCAAAATAGAGTTAAAATACCGATTTCAGTAAATTTAATGTAGTCGCGTTGGTAACGTTAAAACATTAGAACTTTTTTTTGTGTTTATTAGTTACGTCTGTCAAGTAATAATTATGGTAGTAATTAATAATGACAGATAGTAAAAAGAAAACAAGAAGCTGAAATCAGCTTGTAGAAGATAAGGTTTGTATCAATTTGAATGTGTTCAGAATAACGTATTTAGTTTTTTTTAGCATCAATTTCAAGAATGGGTGCAAGGAAGGGTCTGGATAATTGAAAACAAAAATACTGACGCCAACAAGCAAAAGAAAATGCTGACATAGTTTGTTGGGTAGATAATTTTGCAAGTCTGGTGTGATTAATTACAATTCAATTTTTGAATAACTGTTTAACAACACTAGTAGTAGTAATTATATTAAGTATATTGGTAAATGTACAAAAAAAAACGGACGAAGCAGTAATAACGGCAGTATGGAGACAAGTTTGGTATTGCACAAAATACATCTTTCTTGAATGTAAACTGCTTATTTTTTTAAATGGCTAAATAAAAATTATTTAAATCAATGAATTATATGAATTACATTTTATACCTAAAAGAAATCAAAATCCTCTTTCCGATCGCATGGCACAGACCAATGGGCAGTAAAACATATCGCTTGACGTAAATAATATTTAACTTAGGTACATTTTGAGAAAAAAATTAGGAGAATACAAACAATAACTTTGATTACAAAAGAATTAGAATAAGTAGAACTATGAAGACGTGTTGCCAAAAAGTACCAAGATTTGTAGCACCGCCAAGATGACAAAATTCACTTGAAAGTTCAGTCGAAGTCGCGAATTATATCAATTATATTATTTACAATATTAATGGATATTAATATCATCTATTGCATCCGTGTTAAATTAAATACAGAAACAAATTAAATTTCTTTCAAATAAATTTTTTCACTTCAAAAAATCTGATTATACACAATTTTTAAGTTAATATAAGTTTAAAGGAGGGTAGGTCCTATTTTAAATATTGCTAAGTTACAACACTGTTACAAAAGGTTTGTTAAACTAAAACGTGTTTATGAATAGTGTTTTTTGACATTTATGCTAAAATAGGTTTGAAGAGCTCTGTAACCCAATTGTAAATTTTTATGAATACAGCTGATAGATTATAAACCAATTTCAAATTCACCGTTTAAGTTGCTAGATTGGTAGTTACCTTTCCGTTTGATTGTTTTGTGTAACATGACAGCACCCATAATTTCGTTTACGTTGTTGCCAAATGTATTTACTTTAATTTGTATTTATCTACTAATTTGCCTTACCAATTACGGTTTGCGTCAGCAGTAAACCAATTTTTATGTATATTTTTGTTTCATTTAGTGTTTTAATATCTATTATTAAAATTTAAAAACTACCAGCATTGTATAAAAATAGTAATAGTACTAGCGGGAACTAAGTATTTAAAGTGGTTATTTGCACGAAAACAAATAAATTAAAACTTTGTTGACATTTAACAGTTGTTGCCATCTAGATGAGTAATATTAAAACATAAGTTAAATATTTGTTTGAATGTATTAAACAATGTTGCTTGATGCGAAGTAATAACATTCTGTTGAACTTTCATTGTTTATTATTTTTGAAATGAATATACACAACGTTTCGATTGCTGTGGTATCTGCAATCGTCATCAGGTGAATACTAACAAACTTAGAAACTACTGGAGCTTATATACTAAAAACATGTTCGATGAAGCGTTCAAGCGTACAAAATCAATTTAGCGTAACAGATTAATTAATTAACAAAATTAGTAAAGTTTAAGTTGTTTTAGAGGTTCGATAATTGGTTTCCATATGTTGCTTATCTCGACACTTGGCTGGCTGAAAATTTCTTTGTTGTTGTTGATGAATGCCGCTTCTTTAAATTTCCGTTTGTACCAATGTTCCTCCCTGTGTATGATTTTTGCTTCCAACCGTTTCATTCGATGTTGGTTATCCCACGAATGTTGCGCGATGCCGGACTTAGAAGTCTCTCCTCTCTGTGTGTGCGTCTGATGTTCTTTCAGTCTGATGTCAAGTGGTCTTTTGGTTTCCCCCACGTATGATTTGCCACATTCACATGGAACTTGGTAAATACAGTTTTGGGAATCTCGACTTGTTTGTGGCTTTGTATTGGAAACTATACTCCTAATGGTGGTCGATGATTTGAACACTGTATTTATGTTGTAGCTTTTCCCTATACGTTTTATTGATTCTGATAAACCTTTGACATATGGGATGCTCAGCAGTGAATTGGGCAGTTCTTCTGTTTTAGGTTGTCCCATGGTGTTTAATTGCTTTTTCCGTAAAAGTTCTCCTACAATCTTTTCTGGATAACCATTCTGCCTTAGATCGTTTCTAATGTTTTTGATTTCTTCTTGTAGCCCTTTCTCTGTGTTGCACAACCTGTACGCTCTGTCGATTAGAGATTTTACTACTCCCCTCTTCGTAGATGTGGAATGGTTAGATTCAAAGTTGAGATATTGACCGGTGTGTGTCGGTTTCCTGTAGACAGTTGTTTCCATAATTTTCTTGTTCTTTGTTACTTGAACGTCTAAAAAAGGAAGTGAGTTCTCCTTTTCCTTTTCCATAGTGAATTTGATGGATGGTTTGATGTTGTTCAAATGTTGTAGAAAAAGGTCTAGTTGCCGATTACTGTGATTCCAAATTATGAAGGTATCGTCAACATATCTAAGCCATGTTTTGGGTTTGAATTTTGATTTCTCTATGGCCTGGGATTCAAACCAGTTCATGTATATGTTGGCGACTACTGGTGATAGAGATGAACCCATTGGCAGTCCTTCGTCTTGACAGATTCTTTATTCAAGACGAAGGACTGCCATGTTGAACATTTATAATTTTTATTTTGCTTTTAATTGTATTTTCTGTCAATAATAGTTTCTAAGTTTATCTTTAATTATAAATACTATGTACGTTTTTTGTTCGCGCTCTGAAGAAAGCTTCTAGTAACAGAAAAACCATTTAAGGTAGTAATAAAAAAGGTTATAGCAAGTTTGTGCAGAATTAACGAGCAAATCGCGTCATGTAAAGATTTGTAAGGGTGTTCTTTAAAAAAAAGTGTTATGTAGCTTTGAAGTTATTAAGTTTTAGGTTGCCATTGTCAACACTCTGTATAAAGTAGTGCAGTTGTGACGTGGTTTTTCTGGTAACCAAAAAAGAGTGACGACCAACCCAGTTGTTCCGGCGTTAGAGTTGTAAGCATTATGGTGTTTTATAAAACGAATTTAAAAAGCGACAAAACAATGAAAGATTTGAGTGGAAGACACCGTTTAAATATACCCGCAACTGAATTAGAACAAATTACAATACTGTTGGTAACAAAGAGTATATTTATTTATCACAGACAGTAGTTCACGTTAGAAGAAGAAGAAGAACATAAGTATATTTAAATAAATTTTGTCAAACGCTAGCACATAGGTCGGTATTACAGACAAAATATAAACTACGTCTTCGACTGGGCAACACATCGTACAGCAAAATGACCGTATAATTATTACGTGAGAAAACAAAACGATTTTGTAAGTAATTGTGTTAACAACCTAATATGTAGTACGATCATTCTTACAATCGACTGTCCACCAAAATACTAAGAATTAAAATAGAAAATGTAATACTTACAATTAGGTTTACTCAAGTAAGGGACTAGCTAGTGCACCGTAGCAGTATTACTAACACTTAATTGAACTCTAACACAATAAACGTATATACGGCGTTATCACAAAAAAACCCTCTTTTTTATCATACGATCACTGAAAATAAACATCTGCGCAGAGTTTCCCTCAAATTAATGTCGAAATTTTTAGTAATAATTTACTTCATGACTTATAATAATTGCATCCAACTCTTAGAATGTGTAGATAGTGTTAGCTACAGCATCATGAAAATTTTCCCAATTATAATATTTGCTTGTTAACTCCAGAGGCGAAGAAAATGTGTTTGAGTATAGAAACCCGCTACAGACAATTATGGAAAAATTAAATTAAACCCTAATAAAAGAAATAAATCTTTACCCCAATTAAAGACGTTCACTCAGATCGCCATAATATTCGATCTCATATTCACATGAAGGTGCGTGAAATATTTATCAATGAAAGCTTTGTTGAGCGTACACAACATTAGAGGACTTTTCAAGCGTTACCAAAATAATTAAAATTATGTTTTAAAATTTGACGTCCTATCCTTACTCAACAACGAAAAGTGAGCGAATTTTATACTAAAGCATTTTTAACACACCATAGTTTTAAAAATGACTGTTTAATTATAAATGCATAAATTAAAAGCACCCACAGTATTACTTTCCCATTTTTAAAAATAAATGGGATCTATGAAATTTAATGTGAAATCGTAAATAGCAAAACTTTCAAAATAAAATTATTGACTCAACAATTTCTACAGATAGGTATAGAAATATCATTACCGAATTGCTTGGGAAATCCGAGGGAAAATTCAAAAATGTAATAATATTCATGGTGTTCCATTAAAACTAACAAAGTTAATGGCTATATCCGGTTAAACTTGAAGTTGCACACTGTTCAAAATGTTTTGTTTTTATTGAGATCTACACGTAATTCCACCATCTATAATTTTAAAAGTGTAGATGTTTTTGGCGGAGTAGACTGTTGTACTGTACATGATTAATCTTTTTTTATACTCGCCGCCTGGGAAGTGAAGTTTTACATACGTGTGTAGCCAATCAGGAAATTGTTATTCCCGCACGAGTGCGGGAAAAATCACAAAAAACACTAGCATTTAAAGACATTTAAACAATAATATTATAATGCAATTTTAATTTGTAATTGTTAAAAACCGTTTTCCCAGTGTTTTTATTAATAAAAACAAGAAGTAAACTTGAAAAAAACAATACAAAGTATACAAAATATGATCAGCACAAACACTTTAGACATAAAATGTCAGTCAATTCATAGCACTCTACACTTTTCATCAAGGTGACTATATCAAAATTTGACATTAATATAAAATGATTGCTTCTGCTTATCAAAGGAAATATTTGCTCGTTACAAAAAATTATGTACAAACCTCTTGCGGAAAAATCATTCTAGCATTCGCGCTATTAAAGTACTCCCTCATTTCGTTCGCTCGTGCTTTAAATGCGCTCATGTAGGAAAAGCTTTTTTCCGAACTTGGTTCGTAAATAACTATTTTAAGGTTATGTGCCAATATGTATGCCACTATTTTAAATCAATTTTGATATTTAATATCAATGTTCCAAAATTATTAATCAATGTATCTAATTTGTTACTACATGGAGTCGATATTAGTATATTCCTATCTAATGATTTTTATGAGTATGTGTAGGACATAACAACCAAGTTTGCTTTACACTTTTTTTAGATAGCCACCAATTTATATGTGTCTTGATTATAGTTGTTTCGGACTATGTTGTGTCTTATCAATTGGACATTTAAGCGTTAATTTGGTTAAGATTCATACATACCGCACCTATCTTCTTTTTCGGCAACTAGTATAATAAGTGGTAATTGTAAAAATCAATATCAAAGAAATAATAAACAACTGTATTGTACTTTTAAGACTCGTCCACAATGTGATAACTGATCTGTTTTGACAACTATGCTGAAAAATATTTCACTTACGCTCAAGAATTATTACAATGCTGACAAGTCCTAAAAAACATTAAACAGCACAAGTTCAAACAAAACTGACCAAACAACTGTTAACACTTTATTACTAATTTAAAATAATTGCTATTAGCGTTAAAATTGTTTAAAAATAAATAATAATTCTACAATTATATATCAACATTTTAAGATAATACACTTATATGCCACTGACTCACAAGTACAAAAATCAGAACAGTTCAAAAGTTTATTTAGTAAATAAAGCTCAAACAAAATTATTTATATAAATGCTTAATTAATGCGTAAATTACTATAATTTTTGTACTTAAATTCTTTTAAAATTGAAATTTAATAATTATTATTACAACAATAAATAATTATTAGAATATGTACTTTATAGTAATAGAACTTTATTAGTTAATATTTCAACTTTTTATTATTTTATGTTACGAAAAAATAACAAAGTTATTTTTTAGCTTAAAATATTGTATACGAAATGGGTATATATAAGGTCTTAACTTACTTTAATCAAGAATGGTCCATTATAGTAACAGTCTACGTTACGAAGAGAGCATCGAGGCGGTATTATCGTATTAAATAAAGTACATAAAATATAATAACGTCTAGGGTTAGAACGTATTTAACAGCAAAATGCAATTGTAATCATGTTATTTTATAGTTACGAGTTTTTTTAACATTTATTATACAATGTATAAATAATCTTAAGAATAGCTGACAGTTATAATTTAAAAATCAATTATCAAGTACTTCTTTATTTACTTAAAAAAACTCAATTGCATGGAAACCAAAAAGTTGCTGACCGTTATAATACATTTTTGAAAATTATTGAAAATGACCTTGCTTATCTTAAAATTATACAAAGATACTACCAGTGTTAAAATTTTACAGCAGTCATTGCAGCTTTTACTACTGTTTCCTAAGGAAAGTTTTATAAAAATAGAATCATAAGTTGTAATTGTAGTATTTAATATTACTTCTTTATATAGTTCTCGATTGTTTTAAAATTTAAAAAAAAAATTTACAAAACCTTTTTTTATACTCTACATAAACAATCAAAACTGCCGTTAAAAGAATTGACGTTGTACAAAATATCACTACAGTTACAAAAGGTGTTTAATAACATACAACAAAAAATTTCTTGAAAAACACAACATAAAGATTTTGATTCTAAATTTTTACTGTTAGATTATATTATTATTTGCAAGTCCCGAAACAAAAAAATGAAAAAAAATTAAATTCTATTAAAAAAAATCATGTAATTATAAAACCAAATAAGTGCACTTACATTTAAGTGTCATTAAGTTTTACTTAGTTTATGAATAATTATAACACAATAAAACGAGTAATAGAAAACAGGATTTTATTTATTATAAAAAGACACAAAATTATAACAAAAATAGAAAATAATAGCAAACAAACTACTATTTACTACTAAACAATGGCTCGACCTGTCGTAAAATTTCCGTCTAACATTTGCTAATTATATTGTAATATTTTATGGCACTTGGCTTGAATTTTGTCCGAAATAAAACTTATATTTTAAATGTCCCCAAAGAAAATATCGTTGGACAAAAGACTAGTAGACCAGTTGGTTGCACGACTTTGATCATCGACTGTATTGGAAAAACAAAATTAAAAAATTTGTTCAAATCTCGGTTGTTGTACGTGTTTCCAGCAACTTTAGCTACCGCCAAAGCTGTATCCTTTTCCAACAACTGCAAGAAACGCTTTCCTGTTAGGTTTATGTGTAAAAAAAATAGTCCTATAATGTAATGACTTAATATGTCCATTTAAACATTATCTTTTTGGGTATTTTTGTACAGTTTTGTGTGGATTGACAGTTTGGTTTATTATGCAGTGTAAACGTGCATTCATTCATAAATTTCTTAAAAACTGCTTATTTGCATCAAATTTTTAATCTTCTTCAAATCATGTTCACGCCACACTTCATATCATTGGTTAACTGGCAGCACTCGGGTTTGCTGTTTGCTTTAAACTTATATTTGGATTTTTAGCTACTGTCGCCGTAACATCTTGTGTGTTGTAATACATTTAAAATTCTTAATGTTGCGCCACCTTACATGTGTGTGTGTCAGCCTGGCGATTATATTAAGATTGAGAACGGAAATGATGGCGTCCGTACATTTTGGTTATGTTATGGGTTATAATAATATGTTATAATGAAATGTGTATAATGTTTATTAATTATGAATTAAGTTACTCTAAAATAAAAGTATTGTGCGACTACTTATTTCAAGTTGTAGTTTTATTGGAATATGAATGTTTTTCAGACTTAAAAATAGTCCTACTTTTCTAAGACATGTTACTCAAGTTTTTCAAAACTTGTTGCATGAAAATAAGATACATTTATATATAGATGATCTTTTAATATCCACTGAAGCATTTATTGAGAATTTGACAATTCTTAATGAAGTATTTTTGTTACTATTCCAAAACTGTTTAACATTGAAAATAGACAAATGTACTTTTTACAAACCAAAATTGATTTTCTTGGGCATACAATAAACCAATTAAGAATAACTCCAAACTCTTGAATGCTCTTTTAAAGAAAGACGTTTTTAGGTTTAATGGAATTGAATTAAACACATTAAAATTTAAAATTGTTAGTGGAGAAACCGATTTTAACAATATATGATCCTACCTTAGAAACACAGTTACATTGTAATGTTTTATTCCTCTTTTGCAAAAACAAAAAGATCATTTATTCTACCCTCTACCAAATGTAAATATCATAGTTATGAATTGAAATTGGACATAGCCAAAGTGTTTGCTTTACGCAGATTCAGAATTTGTTTGTAGAGACTAGAATTTACCATTATTACAGACTGCGACAGTACAGAATGTTTTTTAAACAAAAAAAAAACGTAATTCCAGAATTCTTAGATGGTCATTAGAGTTACAAAATTATAGTTACGAGATTGATCATAGGTGGAATAAACAAATGATGCATGCAGATGCACTGAGTAGATATTCGCTGATGGTATTGAAAGCTAATAGTTTTGAACGTAATTTAAACATTAAAAAAAACCTAGATAAAGTGATTAATAAAATTAGGGATGAACTACAAAAAAGTAAAAGCAAAAAGTTTGGAGACTGAATAGTATACCAATAGTACAAAAATAAATTATTGTTCTACGTTCGAAACAAATGCAAGATGCCATAATTTCGTACTTATCATGATGCCATTGGTTATGTAGAGACAAACAAAATCTTGGAATGAATTCAATCCTACTTAAATACGAAAAATACTGAATACTTATCAAACTGTTTAAGATGTATTGCATATTCACCTGTCTCGGACAAAAACGGAGAACATTTTTAAAAAGCGTAGTGAACGAATTGACAAGTCGCAATTTAAATCTTTTTCGCAAAAAGTCTTCTGACAACATTGTTAAAATTCAAAATTATGTTAAAGAGGGTTATAACGCGAAGCGCTTTAATGCACACAAATATCAAGTTGGTGATTAATACGGAAGTTGCAGTTGGAATTAATAAAAAAATATTCTATAATTTTGCGGTCTATATATGTTTGAGGCAGTATTAGATTATGACCGGTACTTAATTTTGAGCTTAAAAGATATCAAGTAACTCAAATTCCGTACAAAAGAATTGAAGTTGTTTCGAGAATAAAACAATATCAGAAAGCAGAAAATTATTTTTTAATTTTGGTGCAGGAAGCAGCGGAGTTTTCAATTTAATTTTCTATTTATTAACGTTTATTTGTTTTGCTTAGGTTATGAATTTAAATAATTTGTGTTTATGCTATTGTAACTTCAATATCGTTTGTTTTATTGGGATGTAATTTTTTCTATGTCATGTATTCATGTAAGTTATCGTAAGATTGATTAAGGACAATCATGTGTAGGATGACCAAACTGTTGTAACACATTTAAATTTTTTAAATTTTGCATCATCCTACATGTGTGTCACCCTGGCGGTTAGATTAAGATTGAGGACGCAAATGCTGGCGTCTGTACATTATGGTTATGTTAGTGATTACAATAATATGTTATAATAAAATGTAGATTATCTTTATTAATTAACAATTAAGTTATTCTAAAATAAAACTATTGTGTGACTAATTATTTCGAGTTGTAGTTTTATTGACACAACCAGTGTAAATTTCGATCGTAATTATTACACTTGCAGTTATTTAATACTGTGTCTGTAATTTTAAATTTATGTATTATTCTGTCAATCGTTGTACTAATTGGGGTATTTTGCACTAAACAAAGCACTTACTTGGCAAGCACTATAATCGGCATAAAACACCTTTAATATTTTTACTTCTTTTGCGTTTAATATATTTTAAGGAACACAACGGAATTTAATAATCATTTATCCTCTTGTTTGTTTTGATAATCTATGGCGTCTCAATTTTTCTAAAAATATAATTTTTATTGCTTCCATTTTTTCAATTCTAGAAAATGAAAAACCATAAACAATATCATCGATGAATGCATTTTTTTTCTATAATATATTAGTTTATATTTCTTTTCTAAAATAATTAAGGAAGCAAATCAAAACACATTAAAGATTTAGCACTGAAATCTTTATGTCGCGTTTTCTAATTATATAGGTATACCGGGTGGTGCAAATAAGGGGAAAACATATGAATTTAACATGTTAAATTAGTTGTATGCGATTTCCTACTCCTGATCATTTTACGGCAAAAACTGTAGAGGTAAGTTGTTTATAATTAAAATCTGCATACAAAACTATTAAAATATTATTTGGTCAATTTTTTTACAAAACGTCAACTATCAAATATCAATGTTTTATTAAAGAAAGAACGAGTTTTTATTATAAAATATTACTATGCTGGAACTAGTTATAGAAGAATACGAGAGTTATTTTCTATAAAATATGAAAATAAAGCAATACTAAGTATAGTAACAATTTCAAAACAAAATTTGAGAGCACATCTAATATATCTGTGAACAAAGGTAATAATGGCAATATCATAATATGTCATAACGAAGAGAATGAACAAATAATACTATCTATGATAAATCAAAATCCGTATAGTATAAGACAATGCAACAACCCTCAGAATTAAAATAAACATGGATATAAATCTTATAAATTTTAATGCCATCAACAACTTTTTTTGCCTGATTTAAAAAGTAGAAACATTTTTTTGCATTATTATGCAAGAAAAAGCGAATCGTAATCGACACTTTATTTCCTCCAGCTGTTTCACTGATAAAAGCACATTTAGTTTAAATAACAAACCAAATGTTCAGAATACTGAAATTTTCAACAGCAAGATGATAGAGCCATTTAAAATTACGACAAATTTGAATACGAATAATTATTTAAAACTGCAGAAGAATGTTGGTCCTGCATTGGAAGATGCAGGTCGTCCAGATCAGGATATTTGATTCCAACATGATGAGTGCCCGGCTGCTTATGGGAAAAATGTGTGAGAATACTTAGATTTCATTTTCCCGAATCGTTGAATTGGCCAAGGTGGTACAGTAAATTGGCCTGCAAGATCTCCGATCTTAACTTCTTGCAATTTTCTTTTGGGAACATCTTAAAAACAAAATTTATTTTAAAAGATATGAGAATTTAGATTTATTAAGAGACGCTATATTCAAAGAATGTGATCGAACTACTCCCAAACAATTAGTTAATGTTAGAACTTCGTTTTACAATAAACTTGGTTATTGTCTTCCTGAGAATAGTGGCTTATTTGAATATTTAACGTAATGTTTTGAATTTTTGTCTGTAATTTGTTTCAAAAGTATTGTTATAATTATTTCGTCATTAACTTTGTTATGACGTTTTCTGATATTGCCTTCATTATTTAGGTTTACAGATACATTAACTGTGGTCTTAAATTTTGTAACCAGTTTAGAAATTGTTGCATTAATTGTTATGAATTTATTTTCAAATTTTATGAAAAACAAATCCCATATTCTTCTGAAATTTATCATTAAATATAAAAAATAAATTTTGTTCTGCTAATAAAATAATGTTTGGTTTAGTTTCAGTTTATTTATAAATAGATTGACGTTTATAAACTTCAATCATTGACGTTTATAAATAATTTATGTAAAACAAAAGTCATGATTATTGCTACAATATAACAGAAATAATTAACATTTTGTAAAAAAGTTTACAGAATAATATTTTTCTACGACTAACAATTAATACGATACATTGTATGTTTAATTGCAATTAGGCAACGTTGTTGATTGTGATTGTCTAATTTCATTTTGGTACATTTTAAAGTCATTACCGTGCATCATAAAAAATAAAATTTGAAAACGAAATCATTGAAGGTCATGTATATGTTGCATTAGTTTAATAACGTAAAAACGCTTTGGTTTGTAAATTACATATTTTAGGTTATGTTCGCAAATGTTGATATTTAGTGGTGACTTTCTAGTAATTAAATGTAAATATATTTTAGAAGCTTACGGTAATTAGAATAATTAAAAACTGTTAATTTAACAACCTCACTACTTGTTCCCTTTTCTTTTAATGGGAAACAATGTCAACAGTAATTTATCGCACTTGTACTTTTGCAGTGTTACAAACGAGTTATAATTATACAGATCACAAATAACAATTACTGAAATTCGCATGTTCTACAGATTAAGTAATCCAATCCTCTAAGTAAAATTGCTTATTTTGTAACAACATGCTCAAATTCACTTAAAAAAGTTAGTATTTCAGTTTTTTGAGTGCATGACAATTAAATTATTTTTGTTCATTGATAGATGCAAGATACCCAAATGTTTCTTCCGCACATGTCTGATATCTCTATTTTATTATTTATTGTTATATTAATGTAGTTATTATAAGTATTTACGTATAATTTTACTACACATTATATTATAATCTTATAATTATAATCTACTCACGCATTGTCGTTAGGTTGTTAAAAATTTAATCATAAACATTTTGGACTTACGTTATGATAAATAACAAAAGATTAATATAAACACAATCAATTGTTACAACACTAATGCAAACCACTGGTTTATACATTAAAAAAATTAGATATTTAGGTGTAATTATAAGCAAAAGCACTTAATTACTTGTTTCCTTCTACAATGAGTTTTGTTAGAAATTCATTTTTTATATTTATTAGTATAATTATGTAAAAATTATTGTAGCATATTAGATCCATTAGGATAATTAAGTATCTTGCATTTTCTAAAAAGACATTTTTTTCAATTTTTTAACTACGATGTTCTTATTACCTTCTTAGTTAGTAAAGCTTAAAAATAACCCTTATTAATTACAAGTTTAAACATTTACAAATTTACCTTATTTGTTTTGTAAGTCATGTCCAGATGTTATTCGGTTGTAGCTTCTAGCAAAAATATCACATATCAATTTCTTTCAGGTTCTGGTATGAGGAAGGACATCAAAACATTTTAGTGTCTATATAAGGCGACGTTTCGTACAGCTAAATGTGCGCTTCTTCAGGCCTCTGTTTTATTAAAAATTGTAGTTATTACATAGCAGATAAAATTAACAGTTGTTATTAGTAATTAATACTACAATGAATTACATTTGCATTTAAAAGAATTTAGTTAATGAGTTTATTAATAACAATTTTTTAATAAAAGTTTAAATTAATTTATTATAAATATCAATTACAAAATGTAATTGATAGAAGAAAATAAATAAATTTAGTCAAGTTGTTTGTTCAACTTTATTTTTAAGTGAACATAAAAAGACGTAAATATTGATTGAATACCTTTTTCTAAACACACATTAATGACATTTCTGTGTTTAAAAATAAATTTTAATAAAACCTTTGTTATCAGTTGACATAAACAATTTTACTAGTAAGATTTAAAAAAATAAACATCTAAAAATTAAAATATTTTTAATTTCTGACTGTTTGCTTTTTTTTACTGCAGCTTTTATTAATTATTAAAGAACGAAATTTAAAAAAAAAATGGTTACAATTGAACAATTTTTTGTTTTTATGTTGCTGTCTAATTAGATATTGAATAAAATAGAATTTATTTAAGAGTAAACACTTGAAACTGAAGTGCCGTAAAATCTAAATTTTTTTATATTAAAATTTTTGAGCCAATTTAAATGTTGGTTTTACAAATTTTAGTGATTGCAATGAAATCTCTTCTAATTTTTAGATTAAAAAAAATAGTTTAATATGGTATTTTTTTATGTTTTGTTTTTTATTAATTGCGTTTTTGTAATACTTGTACGTTTATAAAAAAATACCCTAATAATAGTCCTCATAAAAATAATAGTTCATTAGATATGCAGGATAGACATTTTAAGTAATCTTTTAGTTGCCGATGCTGTTTTTTGCCGTTCTAAAATGAAATCATTACAAATCCTCATACCATTACTGGTTTGAAAGAAAGGATGGCCCGTAGCACGTCTAACGGGTTGTTTATAGTGTGCTGCAGTATATATAAAAAACAAAAGGCGTAGAAACTCTAAATTTGCATTTGAATAAATTTATACGGTTCATTATAAAAAAAAGTTGGCATTGATTTTTCTATTCTTGTTATTGTTGTTTCTAACTACTCAAATCAATAACGATACTTGAGTTTCCCATTATTTCTATTTAAAATATTTAGTATAATTTGTTATACTAAAAATGTTTTTAATATATTAATAAAACATTTTTTATTTACGTTTGTTAGGTAAATTTGTGTATTCACTATGGTGAACGTAATTAATAATACAAAAAACAACTGATGCGTTTCAATTTTAGATTTTATAAACTTTTATAATGATTAACTAAAATATTGTGTACATATATATTTTTTTTATTAAACCTGAGGTTACTACAAGCTATTAAAACAATTTTGTTGTAAGTTAGTATTTTTGTTTATTTTAAGTTTTTTTTGCTTTATAAAATAGCTGTATGTCAACAGTTCTTTAACAACACTTTTTGACTGCTGTTATCTCAATTTTAAAATATGGCAAATAATTTATTTTCATTTTAATGTTAAATGCGATTTGATGTCAAATTTAAATAGAACATTAATTAAAATTTATTGTATAAAAAATTTAATCAAATCGTACACCTATTTATGGTATAAGTAAAAATTTGCCTAACATTTCTCAAATTCTGAGAAATAAAAAAACATGTGTAAAACACAATAAAAATATAGTTAATGTGTTAAATATTTATTTTCTATAAATATACTCAAAATAATTACTTTAATAAATCAAGTAAAAATTATAGTTTAACATTGTTCGATTTAAGTGTTTTACTTCGTACACTATTATTAATTTAACTTGTATTTTGGTAAATACCTAACTGTAACTTTTAAAGCTTTTAGTAAGTTATTCGAGGTCTACATCAACTGGCTAGAAAATATAATAAGTTATACTCTTTATCAGCTCAAGTTTTCTTAAAAAACAGTGTTGTTGACTATTTGTGCCTAGAAGCTTGCACTTTTAAAGAAGCATTTGCACTTAAAGAGCAATTAATTAAATTGTTAACACGTTGTGGTTTTTTGCTTTTTAAATAGTCAAGTAATAGTTTTAATTTGTTACAAGACATTTTAATTCTTATCAAAAAATGAGTTTCAAATCTTTTATTACAAGTAAAATTTCTAACTCAAAACGTCATGTTTTGTCAATCATTGCAAAAATTTTTGACATATGTAAATACATAGCCTCTCTTGTACTGTCGCCTAAACGCCTTATGGAACGTTTATGAATTTTTTCATTGGATTGCGACGATTTTTCCCCTGACTAGTTCTGAATCAAATCCGGCAGACATTACGTCTAGAGGTACCGATGCCTAAAACTAGTTGACTTTTACGTTATGATGGCAAGGACCTGCACTGTTGTCATGAGAGCCAAGTTTATAGGTAAATACTTATTACGTTTTGCACTCGCATTAAAAACATTATAAATTCTGGTCTGATAATGCTTATTTTATCATATCCGGGTAATTATTCGGTGCTTACACCTGCATTTTTTCTTATAGGCAAACGCATTACGTTTAAATGAAAATTATTCTAAAATACCAATCTGTTTCTTATGATATTTTTAACTGCCGCAAGACTTAGTTGGACAATTCTGGCTTAGGTGGTAAACAGAATATTTTCCAAGTCTACAAACACGTTCCACATAGACAAGAAATTTTTGTCAATTTAAAAATAGGCGACATAGTTGTAGTTAAAGAACCCGATGTTTCTCTTCTAGTTTGGTTTCTTGGTCAAACTGTTTCTGTTCGTGCTGGCAAAGATAATGTAGTACTAATTAACAATTTTGAATTCTTCGTTCAAAGAAGGGCATGAAAAACTACTTAATTTTTCTTTCTGGCGACGTTTCGTGCACTAAATGTGCACTTTTTCAGGCCACTGCAAATTCATTATAGTAAGTACTACAACTACTTGATCAAATAAGTTATACAGTAACTAATTACAGATGTAAACAAAACAACACTTAACGTAAGAACTTACATAGAAAATTTGAGCAATTACGAACAAAACACAACCATCAGCTGCTTAGATAAAAATTGAAAATTCAAGAATAGAGATCCAAATAAAATAAAATTTGTTACTGGTTTATTATACATTAAAAATGAATTACTTGATATGGCTAGACTGTAAGAATGCTGTAAGTTATGTTTAAAGTTTTATTATTACAACAATATTATTTATAGAAACAATCAACCCAAAAAATACTAATTTGATGATATTAATTAATTAATGCAATTAAGTACGGTCACCAAGTTTCAAGACTTTTGCTATATTATTGTATTTTCCCATTAAAAATATATCAGAATTACCAAAAACTTGGTGTAACCAAGGAAACACATAATATAGTGTTACACCAAAGATGTAGCATAATTCTTTTCTGTATACTGAAGAAGAAATTTTAAAATAGTTAAACTAAGAAGTTTCGGATGTTAAAAATATTGTTTCATTAATAGGTAATAACTTTAAGAGTTCAGAAGACGAACATCAATCTGAATCAGATTAAAACTAGTAGATATTTAATTGTATTATAGAAGTAAAAAATGGTATCTCTAATATTTAAATTGGATCGTTGTTTTTTGTTGTAAAACGTAGCACGTTTTTTGTAATAACTCTTCTTATAGGAAAGTGTTATTTATTAAGAATAGTTAGTACATAAGCAAAGGTTAATAAGCTTTTGATGTTATTATGTATTTGTGAATGGACGTAATCAAACTGATCAAATCGATTTTATATATGAATACATAGACTAAATTAATCAAAGTGTCATAATCCCTAGTAGCACAAACTATATGTACGATATTCTAATGTTTTTGGTACAATATTTAAAGTCGGCTAAATATTGTTTGCTGTAATAGATACATTTTTGATATTGTTAATGTGTATAATACTGATATTCTAGAAATATATACGTACAATATCATTGATGTATTTTAAAACCTTACAAATTTTTTCAAGGTTTACATGACATCAGGTAAATATTTTAATTCTAGATACTTATTGCAAGATGTAGAAAATGTATTCTAAATATTGTAAAACCAGATAAAAACAATGTTATAAAAATATATACCAACAATATCGTTTGTATATTCTAAAGTCACAAATCTTTTTTCAAAGTTTGACTGACAAAATATATATTATAAACATGTATAGAACTAATATTTATGTATCTAACGTTTTTATGTTTATTTTTAAACGTTTTGTTGCCCGCCGAGGCAAACCTTTAACCATCTCTAGTGACAATGCAAAAACCTTTTTGGGAGCTAGAAATCAATTAAACGAGCTTTATAAACTTTTGCAGGCTTCGGATACACAAAGCAAAATTTCAAATTTTTTAAATCATGAATGTTTTAAATGGCAGTTTGTCATACCTCATGCACCTCATCAAGGCGGCATATGTTCAGCGAGTTTAAAATCCACTAAATTCTATTTAAAAAGAACTTTAGGGAACACAAAATTAAATTACGAAAATTTTTTAATAGTTTTAATCCAAATAGAATCTGTTTTGAACTCAAGGCCTTTATTCTGCATATCTACTGATCCATAAGACCTAAATCCACTAACACCAGGTCATTTCTTAATCGGAAAACCTCTATGCGCTCTACCTGAGCCTAATTATTAACTTGTAAATGAAAATCGTTTAAGTTTATACCAAAGGGCTCAACAACTTATACAAAGTTTTTGGAAACGTTCGAGCATCGAAGTGGTTCCAGACTTGCAGCGCCGTACAAAATGGTTTACCAATTTACCTAAGCTATTACATCCCTGAGCACTGGTTCTCATTCGACAAGACAACCTTCTACCTCTTAACTGGTTATTGGGTCGAGTAACCGAAGTTCACGAAACTACAGACGGTGTTATTAGATCATGTACAGTAAAGTTATCTAATGGCAATCATATAAAACGACCAGCAAATAAATTATGTGCATTGCCTATGTGACACTTTAAGTGATTTGCTATAAATATGATATCAGTTTTATTATTACTCTTATTCTGTGTATATATATATAATATTTTTATGTTGAATGCCACGTCATTTCAAGATGGCCGGTTTATGTATAATTTTTGTTTTTGATACGCATAAATCATAAGCGTATAGATGTGGTGCTTGTGCGCATTTACAGCTTTAGAAAGAGAGGGATTGAGGGTAGCTTTAAGATGCATTCGAAATATAGACATATAAAAATCAACATGTGTGTTTTAACTCAATTCCAAAACAAGATTACATAAATAAATAGAATTTTACAAGAAGTTAAAAATCGAACTAGCAAGCAATCGAAGTATCAAAATTTCAATACAGAATCTATAACAATTCTTATAATATATAGAAAAACTTTTGTTGGTAATGTTTAAATATTTTGCTGACAAAGCATTTGTGAATGTTTGTAGCAAAAAAATGTTTGCAACTACATAAAATTTGCAAAATGTTAATGTGTGAAAAACGTAAAATATAGATTTAATTAAGGTTACTACTGTAAAATCAAAATAAAATATTTAATATTAATCCGTTTGCATCAAATGTGCGTTAACGTGCTGTCACCGGTCTTGGCGTTGTAAGGGATGTAAGCTAAGTGGAGAAATGAGTATTCGAAATACGATTGAAATGTATAATAAATAAATTAAACGTATTTGCATATAACAACACAAAATAAATGAAATAATTAAAATTCAAAATAAAATAAATAACAAAATAATATAATTTAGGAAATAAAACTTAAATTAATTCCGTGCGGCTCTGTATATCTTTTTCGACAAATCCGCCGACAGCGCTCTCTATTGGCTTGTGTGCGACGCTGTTATACTTATACGTTGTTTTAATCTAGAACACAAATTAAAAATATGGTGTTTCACCCGTGTTTTCCGATAATTAATTACCGCAAAACCCCTTGCCAGCGGTGCCTTTTCTTGCGTTTATCTGGATCACTGCAACCGGTAGATTTGATAGGTAAGTTTTTAGACAACCTCGTCAAATTTTTTCGAACTTTGCCTCAAGTGCTTTTTTAAATGCAATTTAAGTACGGTCGGTAAAATACGGTACATGGACTTTACAGGTCGATGTGGTGGATTATTAAAAGTCAAATTTAATTAAATTCACATCAATAAAACTACAATTAGTATTAGATCGACGTGTTTTCTATAATTGTCTAAGGTTGCAACTGGACCTTGAGCTTGCGGTGTAAATAACTGGATGAAATCGACTGTAATACACTTCAATATGTATTTATGAGGTATGTTACACGACGCGGTAACAAAACGGATTTCTGGTGTATTTGTTTATGTCACAGGTACGGAGTTACATAAAGTTCTTGTCGTACAACTCGAGAGATGAATAAAACCGCCTCAAACACTTACGGCGAGCACTAAGGTACTCTACGAACAAATGTCTAAGGGCTACTCATCCGGGTCGACCAAGGTGCAGTATGTAACAATCCAGTAATAGTGAACAACCTTTTGGTCATCTACGGCGAGCACTAAAGTACTCTACGAACAGACAACTCTAGGGATTAATCAGGTCGAGCAAATGCTCCAGGTAAAAGAAGTTAATTGGATTGCTGGTCAAACTTACGGTTAGTTTTCAGGTTCGGTAGGCGGTTTTCGGGATGTCCCAGGTGTCTTCAGAAACGGCGCTCGGACGACGGCGTAAAAGATACCATCCTAGACGGTGCAACCGCTTTTATATCCTTTTTCCTTCCTTCAGTGTCGGTTTTAGAGCGAGGGTCGTCTTTGCGGTGGTGGGATATACGAAGCTAGGGGTAACATCTATGCACCATTTTAAAATTTGTTTTCAATTTGTTCAAAGTGGTGGACTTTATGTTTGTTTTGTGCGGCGCTTGGTTTGTGATCATTTTTTGGTGTAATACAAAATAAGAAATTGTCTGCTTTTAACGTCGACTGAATAAAAATTGTCGTTAATAAGATTTCTATGAGCTGCACATTAATACTTAAATAAATGGGTTACTGTTACTTTCATCTTTAACAATAATTGCTAGATGGTAAGAGTGTGATAACATAATAACTCGAGAATCCTGATGAATTCAGAGGGCAGTAATTTATACAACAATTTTAAACAAAATATAAATATATTAAGTCTACAAAGAGTACAAAAAAACTGCAATGGTATTTAATTACAAATAATAAATAAATAACAACGAAACAAAAACTATGGCAGTAAAACTAAACAAAAATTTTAGGAAGGTAGTTCAAAAGCTTTAAACTAAGAAATCTTTGTCAAGGAAGTAAAAAATCGGAATCAGTGGCATTTTACAATATACAAAATTTTTTTTTTAGAATTGGAAATTAAACGCACAATTATAACGCAACAAAGATTTTTTATTGTATAATATGGTAATATTTAAGATTTATTTATAAGATTATATTATATTGCTTTTTATAAAATCTTTTGTTATATTATAATTAATATTATTTTTAAATAAAATAAAGTTGTCAATTTGTTATTATGTAGTTGATTTATAAGAAAATATCACGTTAAGTATAACTTTTGTTATTAGAAAACACGCAATTTGTTTGATTACCCGATTTCTATTTTGGCTTATATTTCGTAAAAATAAAAATTTAAGATTAAGTTTTGTAAGAGTCTGTTTTAAAAATTTCAATAAAATTCCACACTGCAGTTTTTAGTAAATTTAAACAAAATGTAATAACTTTTAGAGCTAATTAATTGCTTTTTATTGTTTTTACGATCGCTTTATTTATAAAACGTTTATTTATATTTGCATTAATCTAAATAAATAAAATTTAATATCACAATGGTCAGAAACACATAAAGCACATAACACGTTTATTGAGTTGTACATATAGTTAGTACTGCTACTAATACATGACATTTTTTATATTTAGAAACAAAAGAAAAAAGCAGGACAGACGTGTTCATTAATTTTAGACTATATACACAGCAATGTGAATAACCATAATTTACACATTTACTAAAGATAAATGACCGGTCATAAAAAGTTTATTTTTATCATTTCAAAGCCAACGTGAAAAAGATAACTTCATACATCTACAATATAAAACACTCTTAAGCTTTGAAAATACGTGAAACTTTAAATTTTAAATATAGTAAACAATAAAATTTAATTAGTACCTTTTTTGGCATTACTTTGATCTATAAGTTATACTAATAGATATTTTTTTACTACGTAATTTTGTATATTAATTAGTATAACATTATAATGTTTATAGTATTTATATTTTAAATCAAAAAATTAATGTATACAATGTGATCGTCGTAAAATGAAATAGATTGTTAAAATATTTTTTTTAATTATTGTAGATCAAATTCTGTTAAACCGTTAAATATTGTTCTATTTGCAGTATAATTACTATTTAAAGTTTTTATTAAACCGTGTTTAAAAACTGTTTTCTATAAAAATTTAATGGTAATTTATGTACCGTTTTCACCGCACAACTTAAGTACTGTTTAACTTTAATTATTACTTAAAATAAAAATTTAGTTTGCACTCCACTTTAATATCGGATTAATATGTATTAACTTAATATGTAGATTTTCGGATATTAAAGATTGTTTAACTTTAAGTGTTTGTTTTGCGCACGCTCTTTTGCCAGAATTTTAACATACCTTAACCTTTCTTTTGTGAACCGTAACAAATAAAGTGTTTTTGATTATCTCTTTGTAATTAACCGTATGTAATGGATTTCGATACAGACGACAAAATTTTTGATGACGATCTTGATATTTTGAAAATTCTAGATCTGGGTTTTCTTAGACTTACGTATACCAGATATGATCCGTTTTATGAACTTGATGATAGTTCATTTCGGAAAAAAATTAGATGAAGTAAAGCCACCACAATAAAATTACTAACTTTAATTGAAAATTAACTAGAGTATCCAGGTAATATGTAAGTATTCTAAGCAGAAGTAGTTGAAGATCCATAATAAGTATTAATTGTGCTGTTTTATTATAAGAATAATAGTTTCTCGCCAATAAACCAATTATTAACTGCATTGAGATTTTATGCATCGGCAGGCCATTTAACAGCAATAACCGACTACATAGGAATGCACACATCAACAGCATCAAAAATTGTTAAAAAGGTCACTAAAGCAGATGCTGTGTTATATGGTTGTTACATAAATATTCCACATACAGAGGATGATATACGCTCAGTACAAAACAGATTCAATCAAATTGCTAGGTTTCCCAGAGTAATAGGAGCTTTGGGTGGATCTCGTGTAAGACTTCAGTCTCCTACTGCAGATGATGGAAAGATATTTCGCAATAGAAAATCTTACTTTTATATTGATATAGAAGTTGTATATGGTGCAAATTTAAAAATCTTTGAGGTGGTTGCCTAATGGCCTGGCTCTACTCATGATGCTACTGTTTTTATGAATAGTCGCATCTGAGCTAGATTTGAAACCAGGAATTTTGGAAATGCGTTACTGTTAGGTGACAGTGGTTATCCTTAAAATTATTTTTTAACACCACTTTCAAATTCTTACGATAGACAAAAGCGACTTTTATAATGAATCACATATTCGAATCAGAAATGTAGTAGAAAAATTATTTGGTGTTTGAAAACGGCGTTTCTCCATTCTAGCATATGGCATTCGATTAAAATTAGACAGTGCAATGGCAGTAATAGTATCTACAACTGTGTTTCACAATGTAGCAGTAGAAATGAATGAAGAGCTTCCACCATGTCCAGATGATTTAAAAAGAGAAAATCTTGAAAATTTAATAGAAAATGGTCAAATCAATTCATAACGAAGAAATTCGATTAGACTATGTACAAAGGGACCTTAACAACAATTACTTTACTAATTTATAGTAATAACATTTTAATTGAAAATAAAGTTTTGTTTTTCTTTAATTTTTAAATCAACTTTTAAAATATTAATTTCCATTTTTTAAGGTATACTTCTATATTTTCTATTTCTAATTTATGTTTTTTGTTAGAAAACTCCACTCTTCTTCTTTTTGTTTCTTTTTCTGAATTTCCTGCTTGGTTAAAAGTATACGGTTATCCAAAAGTATATTATATTTTTCTGAAATATGACTGTTTGCTACGGATGAGAGAGCTGGTCTGCGATGAGCAGCATCATTAGCATCAAAAAATATTCGTAATTAACAAACACCAGTGTTTACTTACTTCAGAATTACTTAAATTCACTACTAATGGGTGTGCCTTGGGTCTTTTTAAATCAGCAGGTTTATAGTGTTGCCAACCTGGATCGGTAATCTCTTCATCAGATGTTTTCAATACCTTGGTTCTGTTAAAAAATTTTTAATTTTACAAAAATCATATTTTGTGACTTACATTTAGATTTGCTATAAATGTTGCATCTAAATCTACTGCAGGTGTTGTTACGCTTACTTACTGCTAAATTCATCTGCAGTTTTTTTCCCAGTACTTTGATTTTTCTTGGCAGCTTGTCGAGTGTGTTTTTTGATTGTACACAATATGTTTGTATTTGTGTACAAAACTTAACAATAATTTTTTTTTCATCAGCTGTATAATTTGCAGTTCGTTTTCGTTATACGCTTATCGTTTCCTGAAAATTGCAAGTGTTTAATTTAGGTACAACAATAAAATGTTTGTGTGCTATGTAGATTCACTTGTGCCTATACTTAAACAACAAACATAATAGCTAAACATAACGTACTGATATAATATAGTATATTTATTACTAGTAAACACCTATAACGATATAACTAAGAAAAACAATGTTGCTGCTTCACTTAATTTTAAGGTACTAGATTTCACCAACAGAATGTACTATGTAGATTTAAAAAAAAGTACTAAAACCGCTATATTTAAAAAGTTTATGCTTAAAGTGGCCATTAAGAGGACGTTTGTACGCCACGGTATTTATTATTTAAACTAATTCTTAAGAATAGTACCTTAAAAAATTATAGATAACGGGAGAATGATGTATCACAACAAATTTATAAAACCATAGGAATAAAACACGCGATTTTCATAATTTTTGATAAGAGATTTGTTTTTTTACGTTAGATATAGAAAGTAAACACTTGCAATTGCATTTGACAACGCAATAGTCAATTTTCAGGTAAAATGTCACTTTTTTTTTAAATGTTCGAAACGCTCAGATATTTACTAGAGTGAACAGGTTTTGTTCAAGTGTTCAAATACAAAGATGGAAGACGAAAATGAGTTCAGTGATATATCGTGTACACTACCCAAAATAATAAAAAGTTACTAAGTGATGACATCATTTATAATGTTGTCATGTATTTTCTGTATTAAACATTAGACGGTGTTTTTTCAAAATTTGATTATGTTTACCTAAAAAGTACAGATTGTGATGTCAAAACGACAAGCCGGAAGAGTGTCACCTCTAACTCTAACTAAAATATTAAAAAAGAATTTTTTTCAAATATTTGCCACATTGTTTCCAAAAACAAAAAATTAATTAAATATAAATATATATAAATAAATTAAAAAATTACGTTTATCAGAAAAAGAAAAAAGTACTAGATACGCTCAATTTTGTAATAGTGGTATTAAAAGTACGGTGGGTTACTAAAAGTACTAGATCTAGTACAAAAGTACTAAAACGATAACACTGAAGAAAAATAACAATTTTCAACGTAACCTATAAATATGACGTGCTATAGTAAATTACAATATTGCCACGTTGATACTGCTACTTAACGTAGAAATAACATGATGCAACGTGATTAAATTTATGTACATATTAAAGTTAATACAGTATTAGCTAAACGTGTTTAATCCAAATGCGGTGCAAAGGGACATTAATATTATAAATTACGCTGAGCAGCTTTGTACACAGACCTTTTGCGCGTGACAATATTATTTTAAGTTTTAAGTTTGTTCTATTATTTTTTTATTTTTTGACATGCGTTCTAACGTTGACTTGTATCTTATTTTGATTTATTAATCTGTACTTATGTTTGTCGTCTTTGTTGAAGTTTACTGTTGTGCGACTTTATTAAATTTTACCCTAAGAGATTCACTTACAATTCACAAAAATTAAAATTATTATGTTTTGGTACGTCAGATCATTAAATATTTGAAGAAATGTATTCTCAAAATTACTATGTTGTTACTATAAGTATAACCAGTTTTGGCTGCGATTAGACTACAGTAGCGTACAATCATGCATTACAGTTTCTTAACGCCACTTTAATGTGCGATTGTGTATTTAAAAAAAAAAGTAGATACTTTTGAACAGTAATAGATTTGTGGTAATGGTACATCCTTAGATAGTTTTTAAACACATTTTTTCAAAACATCTTTTTACCTAAATCGCCACTTCTATCTTTTTCAAACATATTGCATTAACAAACATGTTTATGTTACAAAATACTTATTATTTAGAATTATATTAACCGAATTATTTATATGCATGTATTTTCATCTTTAAATGTCTTGGAATTATGATACAAGCAGCTGGATTTCAATTTTTTCTATTCATAAATAATAAAACTTCTTTTACACTGCGGTTTGCTATGACTACCAAACGTGTGATTTTCAGTACATTATAGCCGCTTCCTTTTCATGCAATTTTTAAGATTATAATGCGTTATAACGCACTTGGATTCAAAGATCGTGTTTGTTTTCTTAAAAGAATCAATTCCCCTCCCTACTTTTCCTGATCTAGATTGGTAATTCCTTTGCCCCGCTGAATCGCTGTTATTTTTGTATTCATTGAATTCGATCCGTGTTTTAACCTCACTTTATGTTGTTTCAAATTTAAAACAAGAATATTTTAACCTAACTAAACGCAAAGACTAAACGCTAATTGTCACTAGTATTTACTATCTATTATTCTAAAACTTCTTAAATTAATCTTAAAATATAAACTTTTGAATAAGCAAATTTTTGTTTCTAATATTTGTTTTTTCAAAGTAGCTACAACTTTACTTTTTTTACTATTTTTTGTAGTTATCTAAATCTTATTAAGCTAAAACATTTCAGTTTTTATATAAAATTTAAAAAAAGTCTCTACTATGAGAATGCAGGTTCCGAAATCAATATAACAAATAAACCAGGATGAAACAATTAAGGGAAAAAAGATGCAAACCAAAAAATAAAAATTGGCAAAGCATGTAAAGAAAATAGTATAGCACTTGAGATGCGAAAAGGTTTGGACCACAAAAAAATACACTGGTTCTGGGATATTTAGAAACAAGCACGAGAAGAAAATAAAATCTCGAGAAACTGGGCAATTAATCTCAAAATACTAATTTAGAAAATAATGCTTACGTAGTTGGAAAACTACAAGTCAATATGCCTGGCTCAACTTTAATCTGCTTCACAGAAAAAGTTTTGGTGACTTGAGTTCCAATTTGTGCTGTCAACAAAGTTGTTGCCGCAATTAATTCGTGATTTAATAGAATATTAAAACACAAGTTACACAATGAACGCACTTTAATCACGAGACCGGGCTTCAAACACGAGTCGTGCAGCGGCAAGTTTGCGAAACGGAAGAGTGATTGAAACGTCTTGTATGACGTGTGTTTTATACTATTTTCTCTATTTCGATTCAATTTTAATATTTTGGTATAATTTTAATTTACAAACCACATTAGGAAACTTTAGGAATTTATTGAATTGGCAACACATACACTTTGACATATTCAAAATCACCGACCTGGCAACATCGGAAAGCTACGCTTCTCTCTGGACGAGTAATCTGTATATATTTTTGCAATGTGTTTGTTTTTCTCAAATATGTAGAAAAGGAAGTACATTTGTGTATGTTTACGGTACGCACTACTTGTCAATTTATGTTGGCATATTTATAACCTCAAATTTTAGAATCGGTTTTAAACAGCATTATTTAAAGTACGTAGATTCTAAAATTAATTAAATCAAACGTTAAACATGGAATATAGATACAATGTATCTTTAGCTTGTAGTAGGAAAATGTAAAAGTAAACAAACAAAATGATCGTTTGGCAAGTAGTGCGTACCGTTTGCTTACAAATACTATTTCTACCTCTTACAATGTTGTGTACACTTTTCAGCCTGTGATTATTTGTCCAGAAGGAAGCATAGCTTTCCGTTGTTGCCAGGTCGATGTTAAAAATGTAAGTGTAAACCTATGAAACGATTTCTTTATACCTTTATAAGTAAATAACTTTGAATGAATTAGGACGTTTTCATATTATATTGACATTTGAATTTCAATTGTTAAGTTACAATAATTTTGATTTATTTTTCATGTAACGTCCATTTACGATGTAGAGATACCAACTTTGAAAAAACTAACATTACTAACATTTGGGTAAAAATTCACCAATTCTTACACAGATTTAGTGCAAAAATCTTGAAATCTCATGTCAAAATAGAGAAAAGTAGTTTATGTAGGTGTTGAAAATTTGATTAAAAACAGACACTTCTAAAGAAAAATCACAACTATATTAATTTAGGTGTTTTGTTAATTTATATTTATTTTAAATCATTCACTTATCATTTTTTTTCTAAAACTAAATGCTACGAAATTATTTAATTTATGTGGGTTTCTATTTTGTATTGTTATATGTAAATATTCGAGAGTTGTAGTCAACGTCATATTGTAATTTATAAGTTACCTATAAATTTTCAAATATTTGTGTTATAGATACGGCTGTATATTAGATATTTGGATTGATTTAATCACCGCAGAACTCAAAAAAGTATCTACAAAATAGCTTACTTATATACGTGTCCGAGGTTGTAACCGTGTACTGTCAAACTTTGCAGTTATAAAATCCAATTAACTAACTTACAGCAATCTCTATAGCCAAATAGTTGTAAAGTTAAAATAAGTTGCAATTGATTAGTATAGAAAATTTTTTTAAAAATAAATAGTAAAACTCTACATATTTTTAAATGACGTGCATAGCTTGCGCAAGTTTGCAGGCATAAAAAACTGTTTATATCTAGAACTAGAACGTTTATTCTAGTACAAGGTTAAAGAATTAAAATAATTTTCCTGTTACGTAATTGCCCCCCCTGACGCAATTTATTACAGCAAACTTGACGAAGGTGCGGAGTCATTTCTTCAAACTCAGCTACTAAAAGTAAAAGTATTAAACCACTTGTAACAATGTGTTAGATAATGTAAGAATTGTGTAGATATCTTTCATACACACATGTGTTGTGCGTTGCATAACCTTTCTTGTTTTTTTATCTATATTATTATACGTTCGGAGGTGCTCGTGTTTTGTCGGTTTTTGTAGCACCAATTCTTCTTTTGTTTTAGATGAATTCTTTAGTGATGTATTACAGTTGTTACTGTTATAATGTTGATACAGCGTACGAAATAAAATGTGTTAAAACAAAAAATTTACAGTCCACTTTATTACACAATTAAACACAATGTTTTATATCTAATATATCAATTCAGCTCGGTATAACTATTGTGAGTTTGATGACCTCAGGTATTCACTCGAATTGGATGTCGATCAGCTGTGGCTACTTGTCAAGTGTCGCTATTGATGTGCTTCATTGCTTTATCATTATTAATCCACATTATTTTTGTGTTACGTAGTTTATCTACATTTTCATTATCTAGTATGTCTTATGTCTTGTTATGCTCTATTACTTATATTAAACCTTCAATTACTATTAGTATATTTCAACATCATTATTAACATGTAGGATTAATTTCGTACATAGCTCCGTTCCTCCGAGATGGCGTTTAGCCTCAGATTTATTAATCATTATTAACATTTTACTTTCAGTCAAATTTATAGTTCAGTCCTCACTTCAAAATTGTGTAATACAGTTTACGTTGATTTGTACCATTAAAGTACCTTAGTACTTTGTTTGTATTTAAAGCAATGTTAACTAACTAGCACTCCTCAAAACTGTCGAGGGAAGTACTGCACTAGTAACAACTGTTACCAGCTACTATACTAAGGAACTAGGGGAACGTTTTTCGTTTTATAATAAGTAAACAATCAACTCTTGCTATTAGAAAATTTTAATTTTTCTGGCGACTGCATGTAAATGTTAATGCCTAATCTAATGTTTGCCTAATGTAATATTTTTGATTATTACTTGCATCTCTCTTTGTTAAACAAAGAGTTATTTTGTTATTTTTTGTAAACAAAAAGTGCCATCGATTGGAAAATAAACTGTTCGTCAAAAGTTACGGATATTACAAATACTCAAATAGAATATTTAGTTCCGAGTTGAATCGGTTGTCAAAGTTAACATAAAATAGAGATAACATAACTTATAATTTTGATATTGTGTTCACATAACGTTATCTGTATCTGTTATCTGAATGCTAAACCTGTTACTTCTAAGCGCCTGGCAAGTGTTGACTGTATGTATGACATTACTGAACACGAAAAGAATTTTTACGTTTTTCTTATTAATAGTAGTGGTAAAAAAAGTTACGTTCAGAAGACGCTAATAGGACTGTCGGTATGATTCAGGCCGGGGTTAGACAGGTACATCTAAGTGAACGTCTTAGTGTTTTGCAAAGCGTAATTTCTAGGTTAGTTAGACGTTACATCAACCCGGAAACTATTACGGAACGGCATAAAATTGGAAAACTAAAAATTACTACGCTCGTCTAGGATCGCTATATTTTCACTCACAGCAGAAAGCAAACGTGCAAAATTAACTTTAAATTTGTACTCTCTACCCACAGATTTTCTGATAGTCACCGTGTACGAGTTTGGACAAATCCATTAGAGCTTGTCAATTCGTTTCTGAAATCTATTTTTTTAAGGGGGTACGCTTACCGTGTAGAGAGGAATTTGTTTTAATAGACGCACAGACTTGTTGTAGTTTAATATGAATATAACAGGTAAAGTTTATAGAGAGGGAGGGAGTCAAAAATGTGATTTCAAATTGCGATGGACCGATCTGACAGAGTATTCAGAGCTATAGAAAATCAAGAAATTCCCATTTCCCATTACTTCCAAGATTTGATTTGAGTTGCATAGAGTATGCTTGGGATCAACCTCAGACAGCATTGGATAGATATGAATCACATTCTAAAACTCTCCTAGAGTTGAGGCATCTATTGTCACAAATCTGGATACAAATCAGGCAATATGTGTTTTACAATTTGGCTACACACTAACCTATTAAATTGTTATTTGTTAATTTCTTAATATTTAAAATGATTTAAATGTTAGAAAGAATCTTGTTTTTTTTTGGCAAAGTAATGTTAATTTGTTAGTTTTTTTAACACAATGTCGATGTACTGAGGTCAATTTATTTTGGAATAAACATTTTTTGTCGCAAATGTTTATTTTAAGCCAACTTTCTTATCCCTAACTTTTGACGAGCAGTTTATATATTCAATGTTTGTTAAGTTTTCTCGTTGATAATTGTTTGCATTTCTCACAATTTCTTAGAAAGCGGATTTGTATGTATGTTTAGCGTTTCCGGGCCCAGCTACTGTTATAGCAGAGTGATTATTTTTTTATTATAGTATTCTCAACCACGCTTACTCATCGACATATCAGCTAGCCGTGCTGACGCGGTTGTTGCCATCAAGGACCGCTGAAAGAAAAGGTGGTAACAGTTTTAAATACAAAATCTATTTAAAAATATGTATTTTAAGTACTACTTAAAGCTTAACACAATTTTTATTAAAATCTAAAAAAATTGTTACTGTCAGTACAGCAACAAAGTACTAAAATGTTTAGAAATGGAATTGTTGATTAGATAGTAAAAATATAACATAAAAAACTTAAAATAAATGTTTAAAAAACGTTTGTACTGATGCATTTAATTTTGCTTTGTTAAATGCATATCAATAAATAATTTTTACATAAATTAATGTGTCGTATTTTTTAGTTTTGTAATTATAAGTGCGATAAAAGTAGATGTATACTTTTTCTATAAAAAGTTTTAACAAACTTTAGCAATAATACAATTAGGTTTACGATTGTGTGATTTATAGACCTCTAGATATCTATTTTTGTGTTTTATAGTGTTTTAAAATAAAACTTGATATTATCATCTTAACAACTGACAAATTAATGTTATTTTACGTTTTATTTCTTTATAATGTTAAATCCATATATTAAAATAATACAATATTTATTAATAAATAGTACACACATTTTTTTTTATGTGACATAACGGTAATATAAAAGTAACTTAATGTAGTAAATACGCTTTTTTACAAAAAAAAATGCCATTAAAACATTGATTAATGTTCGTAAAGACAACACAGTTTACATTAAAAAGCTGCAATTAATTTGGATCCGTTAAGTTCAAGTGAAAACATTCTTTATTTTCTATACCAATTTCCAATACTACTTTGTAGCAATTTACAGCACACTTGACATTGCAAATTATTATTTACGCTCATTTTCTTTTCGTGTAAAAAATCCAGACGTCTAACTTTCGTTTCATCTTTTCAGACAATTTTTTTTAAATTATTTTATTTTATTTTATTTTGTATAAAAAATACATATTGTTTTAAAGCAACTACCTTTTTTTAATTGTTTTTTAACAAGTAACATAAAATTTGAATGTTTATGTAATTAAAGTTACAATTTTTTTTAATAGTTAACGCACAGACGTCGTATTAACAAAGAAAATGTAATAATGAAATCTATGAATTCTAACCTAAACAAATTACTAAATAATATTTATTGAAATTGTTTAATGGTAGTATCGTTTTATATTTTAATAAAATCGTGATTTTTATTTAAAATGTTTAACATTTAGTGACGACTGCAATCATTAATTACGAAATGTAGTAGGTATAGTTAATATCCAACAATGTGTAACGCAGGTGTATTGAAGATAATGATAATAAAATTAGAAAAATTGTAGCAACTAAGTAAATTAAATAATTTGTTAGACAAAAATTGATTTTTTTACGAAATCAGATTTACACGGTTGTTTTTCATAGCTTCGTACCGGATTGTTCGTACTATTTTAAACGGACATTCTAATACGACATACGATACTTGTAACTCTTTGAGTACTAATGCATGTCTTTGTCTACTAATTTAAAAACGTTACCAAGTACATTCTTTACAAGCAAAATATTTATGATTTTTGCATATATTTGGTTAAAGTTATGTAATGTCACATGTAGTGATTTTTTTAAATGTTTATATTATAAATTGTAACTAATTAAAAGTTAGTTCTAGTATACCAATTTGTTTTGTCGTTAGCTTTATTAAAAATGTTTTGTTTTGTGTTAATTTTGTTTTCGTTATTTACGTATTGATTAATTACAAAAATGATAATTTTTTTATATATGATTTTTGTTTTATTTATTGCAATGCCTCTTTAAATTTTAGTTTTTTATTAATAGAAAAGTAGCTGCCCTAGTGTGAAAACCTTGATTTTAGACGAATAGGGTCACTAGTATGTCCACAATCATCTTTTTGATTTTAAATTTTTAAAATTTTAATTTAACACACGCAGATGTTTGCATGTCTTAATAAACGAATTTTAAACTACATACAATTGTTTCTTTGGGTTAAGTTTTTTAAAAGATAAAGAAATTCTATTTTATTTTAATGTATTGAAAGGTAAATTATCGTTATGTAAATGTTTTTTCGTATTGTATTTTTTTACAAATGAATTCTTTGTTTTTGCTTAACATTATACTCAAAATATTATTGTTATTGTTGCCACCTGTTTTTGGATGACGTAATTTATTTGTGTGTTTTGTGCGGTTTTTACTAACATGGTGCAGCACTAACAATATTTTATTCTCTTTGAAAAATTTTCAGAAAAACCTTAAGATTGAAATATTGATAGAAAACAAAAACTTTACAAAATTTAGAAATGTGTTTTTCTTAAAACTTTAATCATATGTTATGGTTTTTAAAAAGTTATTAGCAAGCAGTCTTTAATCTTCTTCTTCTTTAAGTACGATCTTCTAACGAAAGTTGGTTATCATAATGCCATTTTGAATTTGGATACTTTACAAATGTATGTAAACTTGTCGGCCTTGCGCTTCTTTTTTTTTCTATTTTCCGTGTGTGATCAGTTGCAGCAGGTTATATTTGTTACCTTGCATAACGTAGTCAAAGTATTAAGGTTTTTTTTCTTTTTCTAATGGTGTTTATTTGACGTAAAACTTTTCATTTGTTTTTCTCTTTGTCTATGCTATCATCAACATACGTCGATAGATCTATAATTTAAAAGCTAGGATCTTGTCGGTGTTTCGCTTTTTGAGCGTCAATGCGTCTATTTTGTACGTATTAAAAAACATAGCACCTTTTAAAACTAGTCTTAGTTTCTATATTTAAATCTTTATTGGACAGTAATTTTCTCATTTTCATACAGCTCTTGCCAATTCTACGCGTGTCTTTGTTTCCATTTTTTGTCTATTTTTATCGTTTATTATGGTTCCCAGATATTTGTATTTGTAGGCTTTCGCAATATTGATGTTGTCTATTGTTAGACGCTAATTGAGGTTTTCAAATCGTTAAATTAAAAAATTAATTTGATTTTATAAAGGTAAGTTATTTGAAGTTCGCGCTTAATTAAATCTGAATATTATTGAATTACATATATTTTAGATATAATCAATGCTTAAAATAACAATGTTTTTAAACAATTTAAACAACTTTAGCCACAAAAACTTACGTTATTTGTTTATTTTTGTGTTTTAAATCAAATTAAGCATTACGTCAAAATTAATTCTATTAAACTAATGACAACTGTCAGAATCACTGCCTTGAATTTTAATTTAAAATTAATATCTTAGATTTTAAATTTGATTTAGTAACAGGTAGAAAGGTTTTAATAATTCTAGTAGTGGAAAAAATTGTATATATACCACGATTGAGAAGTTCATTATAACCTGCGCGATTTACATCTCTCGACGCTTCGCGTCTCGCGATATAATGTGATATATAATATACTATTCATGGCTATATACACGAGCAACATAAATAATTTTAATTTTCTAACAAATTTTAATGTACCATTAAGAAGTAAAGTGTTACTATGTTTCTCTAGAGGTTGTGTTTAGTGAGATTAATTGTATAACAAAGACTTATTTTTACATAGGCTTATAAACTATTGTGTGAGACTAATAATATAATAGCTTTATTAAAAATTATTTTTTACGCATCTGATAAACTAAGCAGATTATTTTGTTTGTAATATGTTATGTTAAAAGTGTGTTGGTGTGAATTTTGTGCCGTATAAGTTTTGTCCACTTTTTGCTACATTGAGAGTGGTAGCTGTGAACGGGGTAAAATTATTTTTTTGTTGTCTGTGGTACGGAAATCATCTAATGTACACGACCGGTTTGGCTTTCATCTGATAATATTCACACCCATCTACGTTATAAATGGGTGTAGTACTTTTGTTGCTTAGGTCAAAGTCTTTCTGGGATAAGAATTGATTCTGTTTTTTTAATTAAATTTGAGTTTCTTGTGATTTTCATTAGCAATTTCGGATACCCACACGCATTCCATTAATGCGGAGATATTAACACATGTTAATTCGTATTAGAAAAATTCGTATGATGACGTCACAATCCATGTATTGAAAAGGATGTTGCAACTACGTTGATTAAAGATAACAAAACCTTCGATTAATTACTACAATTGTAACCGTATTGGAAGACCTTTACTAAAATATCCATATTAATCTTGGAAAAACTTGGCGCATTTGGTTTTTTTTTATAGAGCGTATAAACCGATTATAGGAAAGGTGTTGCTACCTAGCCGCATACTTCGAAAGAAAAAATTACTTGTATTGTATTTCCTATTCTAATTTTCTTTTATCTACGTTGTTAGTCGTTTGCACATACGACTGTACGCTCATATCGGGTTGTTATCACAATTAGTTATACAAGTTTTCTTGTGTGTAATATAGTATTAAAGAGTGCGTTCAATTTTTTTTAATTTTTGAGATATTTGTATTATATTTACTAATGTAAATTTGTTTGCTTGCAATGTAAAAGTTAGTGCGACTAATTTATTGTTATGTACAACGTGTTGCCCAACCGAAGGAGGCTTGCATCAACCATTACTTTCTGTGATCTATACCTACATAAGAGCAATTGTACGCATTTATGCAGATCTCCTTCGCTTTTCTTTTCTAACCTTTCTGTGATAAAGTAAAAATATATTAGTGTTACAACCAGTGTTGTAAATTATCTATATAAATTTATATAGATAAATTAATCTAGATTCATATTTTTTATCTATTTATATATATCTAGATACAATCAAAAATATATAAGTTATATGTATCTTTTTTTGTTATTTTGAAATGATTTTCGGATTTCTTCTCGTTTTATGTTTTTATTGTTAAAACAACGTTTCGACAAGATCACACTTGTCATTTTCAAGTTAAACTAAACTTATTATTAATACATTAACATGAATTAAAAATTAAACATTAAACAAACTTGTCATTGTCAATTTTAGTTTGACTTCTTGTCAAGGGTCGATGACGTACTTGATTTTGAATAGCATTGATTGTTGTTGGTTTATTTAAAGTGGTGCTAATGTTAGATGATTTTACATGGGTAAGAACTGTTGTCCAAATTTTTGGCAATCTGACGCTATCGTTTCGTTTGTTTATGCTAGACGGTCGTTTTTCAATTTCAATTGCTTCTCTAGCTATTCGTGTCCAAAAGTGTTCAACACTTGCAAGAATTTTGGTGTTGTCAAAGTCAATAACATGGCCCGTTTCATTCACATGTTGAGCTAGAGAAGATGAAAGAAGTTTGTGTCTAACAGCAACTTTATGTTCATCTATTCTCGCAGCAATTCTTCTATTTGTTTGACCGACATACGTTCCATTACATATGCCGCATGGAACTTCATACACTCCTTGGCATTCAAGAGGAATATGTTCTTTTGGAGACTGTAAAAATGAACTAACTTTTCTATGTGTCGTAAAAACTGTTTTTATATTGTAACGATACAGTATTTTATAAATCTTGTCTGTGACATTTTTGATGTAAGGTAGGTAAGCTTTTGTTGTCATATTATCTTCTTGCGTTGATGTGCTTGTTTTACCTGATTGTTTTACAATTGCTTTCATAATTGTATTGGGTGAGTATCCATTACACATTAAGATTTTCTTTAGATAGTTCATTTCTATATCATAATGTTCTGCATCTGTTAAACGTTTAGAACGTGTTATTAAAGTATTCACAACCGATGTTAGTTGAGATGGATGGTGATGTGAATTTGCATTAAGGTATCGATTAGTATTTGTGCTTTTTCTGTATACCGTATGGCTTATCTGGTTGTTTTTTTTTCTTTTTATAAGAACGTCTAAAAAAGTTATCTGCCTATTTTCTTCAATTTCCATAATAAAATTAATTGATTTATGTTGGATATTACGATGTTCTAAAAATTTATTGAGATGATCTTTACCATGAGGCCATATAACAAATGTATCGTCTACGTAAGGTAGCCATAATTTTGGTTTTAATAGTGTTGAATTTAAAGCCCTGTTTTCTAATTCATCCATGAAAATGTTTGCTATAACTGGCAAAAGAGGTGAGCCCATAGGTGCTCCTTTAACTTGTTTATACCGTATACCGTTGTAGATAAAATAAGTATTATTCAAGCAATGTGTAGTTAAATCAGTTATATGTTTTGGAGGGTTATATTTATTTTTAATAATTGTAAGAGCTTCTTCTATTGGTATACTTGTAAACAATGATACTACATCAAAACTAACTAATATGTCATCTACTTCTATTAATTGTTGTTTTAGAATATCTAAAAAATGTTGTGAATTACGTACATAAGATGCTGCTTGTTCGGCGTAAGGTTGTAAAAATTTTGCTAAATATCTAGCAAGAGCTTGTAGTGGAGAACCAATAGAACTTACAATAGGCCGTAATGGTACACCTTCTTTATGGATTTTTGGTAAACCATAAAATTTAGGACATTTTGAAGATTTTTCTCTAGGTATGATTGCTAATTGAGTGTTTTTATCTAAAGGTGTAGCTTGTATTTTAGTTTTTGTTGATTTTATTTTTTGTTTTCTTTTATACCCCTCCAAAACATATAACTGATAACTACACATTGCTTGAATAATACTTATTTTATCTACAACGGTATACGGTATAAACAAGTTAAAGGAGCACCTATGGGCTCACCTCTTTCGCCAGTTATAGCAAACATTTTCATAGATGAATTAGAAAACAGGGCTTTAAATTCAACACTATTAAAACCAAAATTATGGCTACGTTACGTAGACGATACATTTGTTATATGGCCTCATGGTAAAGATCATCTCAATAAATTTTTAGAACATCGTAATATCCAACATAAATCAATTAATTTTATTATAGAAATTGAAGAAAATAGGCAGATAACTTTTTTAGACGTTCTTATAAAAAGAAAAGAAAACAACCAGATAAGCCATACGGTATACAGAAAAAGCACAAATACTAATCGATACCTTAATACAAATTTACATCACCATCCATCTCAACTAACATCGGTTGTGAATACTTTAATAACACGTTCTAAACGTTTAACAGATGCAGAACATTATGATATAGAAATGAACTATCTAAAGAAAATTTTAATGTGTAATGGATACTCACCCAATACAATTATGAAAGCAATTGTAAAACAATCAGGTAAAACAAGCACATCAACGCAAGAAGATAATATGACAACAAAAGCTTACCTACCTTACATCAAAAATGCTGTTAGACACAAACTTCTTTCATATTCTCTAGCTCAACATGTGAATGAAACGGGCCATGTTATTGACTTTGACAACACCAAAATTCTTGCAAGTGTTGAACACTTTTGGACACGAATAGCTAGAGAAGCAATTGAAATTGAAAAACGACCGTCTAGCATAAACAAACGAAACGATAGCGTCAGATTGCCAAAAATTTGGACAACAGTTCTTACCCATGTAAAGTCATCTAACATTAGCACCACTTTAAATAAACCAACAACAAGCAATGCTATTCAAAATAAAGTACGTCATCGACCCTTGACAAGAAGTCAAACTAAAATTGACAATGACAAATTTGTTTAATGTTTAATTTTTAATTCATGTTAATGTATTAATAATAAGTTTAGTTTAACTTGAAAATGACAAGTGTGATCTTGTCGAAACGTTGTTTTAACAATAAAAACATAAAACGAGAAGAAATCCGAAAATCATTTCAAAATAATAATTTCACTCGTGAAAATCTGAAAAACAATATATGTATCTGTATATATATATATATATTTTTTAAAATTATTAAAATAAAATTTATAAAAAATCCAGTGTCCCGTAAAATTCAAGTTACAATATGCATGTTTTTCTTCAGTATGTTCCCGCATTCCATAGAGTAGTTTTTCAAATGAACTCCACCTATCATTATTACTACCTAGATTATTTCATCTATTATCTGTTATCTATATAAAGTTTGAATAGTTTATCTATTATCTAATACTAGATAATTCTTGCAAGAAAAAAAATTTATCTGTATCTATATAATTTAAAAATTATCTATTTACAACACTGGTTACAACTAGTGGGTTGTCATTTGTTCTCATTTAGCATTGCATAGATTTAAACGGTGTCTTCCATGCTAGTCTCTAACCGTTTTGGTGCCTTTTTAATTTTACGTTATAATTAGCACATTGAGACCTGCGATCCCCTTGCCAATTTAACTGAGTTAGTCCGCAGTAATTAAATTACGAGAAAATCGTCTTAACAAATATTTCTTTTAGAAACACTGTTAACTTTGTTTAAATTTAGTAGTATAATTTATATTTTTTGTTTTTTTTTTATTTTTGTATTTTAATGCAGTTATCATCATAATCATATCGCATCATTTGAGGTTTTTCTAGTGAAGTACTAACTAACAATAGCAATTTTAAAGTTATCTAAGTATCGTAACTTTGGTAAAACTTGTATATATTTTCTTAATAGTTGCTTCGATCAATTATTGAACACTTCTTAAAAAAAATTAATTACGATGCATTTTCGCAACATAAAATAAAAGTTAAAATAAATTTTTCTTTAAACCAAGATTAGAAAATTTACAGAAAAGCCTATCGTATTTTACTGCACCAATAGTCGAAATCATTCAGAATTGCATAAAACAAAACTAAAAATTTGTTAAAAAACTAAATAGGACAACAGTTATAGAATTATATTTTTATTTTCTAAGTATGAAGAGTTTAGTCAAATTAGGATTTTTTTGCTGCATTACATCTTGTAGTTTTCAACGCTTAAGAAATGTGTAAGAAAAAGTTTCGTAAATAACGCCAAATAAAGTCATACGAATTTCTAGTGCCGCGTGGTGTATATCTTAAAAATGGAGCGTTATTTAAAAACATTTATACAATGTAAAATTAAACTTTCTTACATTTTCTACAAAATTATATATTTAGGTTCTGTTGTATAAAACATTATTAGCTTTGACGATGCTGTTAATTACGTGGTCATGTCGTAACGCGTTGTCATTAGTACAAAATTGTTTTGTTGACGACATCTTGAAATCGATAGCTACGATTTAGTTAACAATGGCGTCAGCTAACCACATAGTTAAGTTTGTTTTATGCAACCAGAACTTAGATTGATTTTTCTTTGTTGTCTTTGAAATAGACAGAAAAAGTATGACGTCACACAATTGTCGTTGTCACGAAAATTAGTCTAAACTAAACGTAATTAGATAAGTAATTTGTAATCTACGAGTTTCTGTTTATCGTTTGTTACTGTGACTGATTTAGAACGGGTTTTTACTATTCTGATAAATATCTATTATATACGACATTATCCATAATACTTTTATAAATATTTTATACCTGCAAAAAATTATAACTTATGTAGTAATATTAGTTTAAGAAGTGCTTGCATTTAAAAGTTTAGATCAATATTTTTTATAATAAATGTGTTTATTATATATTTAGTGTTTTTATTGCAGTTCAGAAATTATGTTTTTAAAGATAGGGATGTGTTTTGCATCAGATTGCAAATAATATTCTAAAAAACATAACTGTAGATTCTTTGGTTTCCCTGCAAATCTTAAGGTAAAAAACATAGATTAGTTTAGTAAGGTAAAACTATAACATACCTACTTTAACTTGAGGTTGTACTCTTGCATATAATGGCGCGAAGATTGAAACCGAACAAATTCAAGTAAACGTTGCAGTTGCCACTTTCTTGATGGGAAAAAAATGGACCAACATTTTTTCTACAAAATATGCAAAAACTTTAAAATTTTTCATTATCTGAAATTGAGAAATACATTGACTAGCAATTTTTTACAATGTAACTACAAATAAAAGATATGATTTTAAACTAAACAGAAAACTTTAATGTTACGCCACTGTTTTTTCTTAATAGAGCTCGTTCCTAAACTAAAGAATGTTGAGATGCACTTCGGATAAATTTAAAATTTGACAATTATGCAAAATAAATTCTAACTAAAGACCTCAGCTGTAAACAATGTGTGAACTAAATGTTAAGTTGATAATTGACATTCAGAACAGAATTGATTTCTGCGCAATCATTTTTTAGTTTAAAAGATCTGTACAATAATTGACATTTTACTACGCCAATGTCTTTAGAAGGTCGCATAAAGTTTTTACAATTTATGCCAAGTGTAACAATTACTATTTTCTTACCAGTCGAACAAAGCCCGCATTTTGTTTTTACCATCTTTGACTTGGACGTAGTACAAATCATTTGACTAGTTTTGTAATAGATTTATTATATTTTCTCTAATTTGTTAAACATTGGTTGTATGGAGAATCTTAATGCATTTTATTATTTATTATTAACTATCCAAAAAATGAAAATTTATTACACAGCTATTAAACAAGTCTATTAAAGTATTACCTATCAATTCGTATCAAGTCTGTCATAAAAACTTTCGAGTTTTAAACTTGTGTTTATAATGTGTTTAAAAAACTGTTTAATTGTTTTGGTTAAGAGTAAAATTCCTATACTATTATTACTATCATCAAAGCATTCATAATCGAACCTCACCTGATAACAAATATTTGTGTTGTGTGTTTTATGTTTTTGTTAAATAAATTATTTTGTATAAAAATTATGTTATTAAATATATTATGTAATAGCTAAATTAAAAAAAGGCATATTTGTTTCTAAGTTTATATAAAATATTACGTTTATATAGACGTATTTCACTAATTGGGTAAAGAAAACTTATAAAAGTTAATTTTTATCTTAAATAGTTGATAATTAGGCATAATTTTTGTAGTCAGCAATACCTCAATAAATACTAGTTCAATAAATCCGTTTGCATAATTAAATGCCGTGTTGGATACTTTGCTTTAAATAATTCGTATAAACGTTATTAATTGTGTAATCAACCAATTTACTTAAACTTAAATTTATTGTACTAAAATTTTCTAACTAAAATTTTGTTGTTTATTTTTAATTATATTTATTATATAATAATTATTGTTAGTTGATGAGTGCCATAAAACAATAATTTTGAATACAATAATTATTGTTATTCAAACATCTAGTTTTTTGTTTAAGCATATATTGTTAATCCCTCGTAAAATGCCCTAAATTGTATTTGGCATCAAATTTTTTTCTATTTATTCTTTTTCTGATTTAGTCTACTTTGAAATTTCGATTTTGCCTATTTTTTCAAATTTTTTTATTAGGCACAAAATTTTACTAAATACATTTTTTTTACAGAATAGTTGTAATTGGTTTTTGTTTATTATTGTGGGTTACAATAAAAATTACGATTTTTTTAGTTTTTGTCAATAATTTTTAATCAAATTTGTATAATTTTTGGAATTAATTTATAGCCATTGTTAATATACATTTTACAATAAAACTAATAATAAGTACATTTTTTATTGATTTGGTTTCCGCACTTGACATTTATATTCTTGGTACTTTCAAATTTATTTTTAATGTTTAAACGTGTACATTTTGTTTTTGATTTTGTTCTAGTTATATATTTATTTGCGTCTAATTATTTTTATTATTTTTTCAATGTTTGTATTTAAACATATAATTGTTTGTTATTGAATGACACGTTTTGCATCTATTTGTGTTTGTTTTTTTTAATTGATAAAATGTGTTATAAATTTGAAAATTCGTTTTTATTACATTACATTTTTTTATTATTAGTTATAATTTCTTCTATTTAAAATTTTTTACAGTTTTTAATATCACTTTAGTTGTATACGCATGTTCAAATATATTATTGAGTTTAAAACAGTATTTATGCTGCAAACAATTTTTGTTTTCAATGTGGAAGCGTAATTACAAAATGAATTAACGTTCAATTTTAATTACTTTTCCGTCGATCGTTCATTAATACTTATATTAACGTATGATAATGTATCAAAAGTAGTGCGGTAATAGCCCCTATTACCGCACTACTTTTGAACCAATGAAATCAACGAATTTCTATTAACGCTCGATTCTTTTTAACCAATGAAATCGTAGAAGCGAATTAAGATTTTTATGAGGTTACGTATGTTGTATTAGTTAACGTTTTTAAATAAAAAATAAATAAAAAAATTCACCTCTGCATTATTATAATTAAACATTTCCAATAATTGTAGGTTAAGTAACCTGATCACTAAAATGAAAAAAAAAATGATAAAAATAAAACAATTGTTCAGTAGATAAAATTATAAGTAAATGCAAAAATTAATAATATACGATCTACGGAAAAATTTAAAAACCAACTTGTTTGATAATATGCAATTAATAATCTCGACAACATTAACGCTCTCGCTCGCTGCGCTCGCTCGCGCGTTAAAATGTCTCGATTATTAATTGCCTTCATTATCAACCTTGTTGGTTAAATAACTATTACCACACTTTAATATTACTACCAATACAAAAACTTTTAAACATTAAACTTGTATTCTTAGTAAATTACAAAATTAAACGTAGGTACCTGTAAAATTCAGAAAATTGCTATTCAAAAAGTTTCTCAAAGTTTATGTTTTTATTTCATCTTTTTGTGGTATATATTTTGCTTTCCATGATTTTGTATACATAAATAATAAATTTTAATGGTAAATAACAGTTGTTGCACCCGCTTCTATTTATTCAAAAAAGGGATACTCCACACACTCTAATTTAATAACTGCCATTGTTCTAACGTCACAGTAAGAATTAGTATCAACGTATTTAAACGCCTGTTGTGAGTTATTGCATTGTATAATACACATATACAATTACCTTACAATTCTAAAAAAGTATAAATGTATAAATTAATAATGTTTTATTATGTTAATATTTTTATTATAACATGCGCACCTATGTTAAACAATTTTGTTAATTGTAATAGATTCGCTATTATTTAAAGATGTTATTAAATATGGCAACGTGTGTAGAAAAATAACAGTTCAATTTTTATTTAATAATTTGTTTATATCTATTTATAAACAATCTTTTATAATAAAAATTATAGCTACAACTTCGTACCTAATAATTTTTCATGTTAGGTAAAACATGATATTACAAATTTAGGTATATATTTCGTCGGTTCATTGAAAATATACATCTTCTTTACCACGGAAATTGAAAAATATTTCTTATAGAGCATGTTACGAATAATAATGTTACATATTTGCTATATATTCAGACAATTGTTACGTAAGCAATTTAGCAATATAAGTTTTTTGTATAACTTCTACCTGATTTAACAAATTTTTATGAGTGTATAAAAATTAGCATATTGTATAAAAATTAGAATAATACGGTTTTGTATTTTTACTAATAAAATCAATATTCTAGTAATAGATTTTTTAAAGATAATTTAACAATATAAATTTTGTTTTAAATGATTGCAGAAAAACTAATCAAATAAATTTGTTTGCACTTAAACACAATAAAACTTGTATGTTACAGAGATGAATATACTTATACTTATATTTGAATTTTAAAAGTAAATAATTTTAACAAAATTATTAACATGTTTATCATATTTAATTTTAATTACATGTTGAAATACATCTCATGGTTTTTGTAAAAAAAATTATAATTTATTTAAATATTTTTGAACATTCTAAATGAAAAAATGAAAATTTAATTTAGATTTATTATTTCTTGTTTTAGAGTGTTAGATTAATGATTAAATTGAATTAATTAAAAATGTCTAAGTACTTACTAGCAATATTGCAAAAATTTTAAAGGTTTTACTTATGCATAAGTTTTTCTACGACTAACAAATAATACGACACATTGTATTTTTGCTATTAGGCAACGTTGTTTATTGTTTTTGTATAGTTTCATTTTTGTACAGGTCAAAGTCATTTCCGTACAGGTCGAAACCATTATACAGTACAAGATAATAAATTTTGGAATTATATCTTAGAAGATTTGTACAAATATCCGTACACCACAGTAATAAATTAAAAAAAAAATTATTTAAGGCAGCATGGATGCTATTGCATTAGTTGCGACGGTACTTACAAAATAAAAAAAAATTGGTGTATAAACTAAATATTGTAGGTTATGTTTGCAAACGTTGGTATTTGTTGATAAGTTTCTTTTAATTAAATGTAAATATGTTCAAAGTAATTAGAATTTACCACTTCACTAGTAGTTTTCTTGCAAAGTGTTCTTTTGGTGGGAAAGAAACGTAAACAGTAATTTTTCCGATCTTTGTTTGTACATTGCTATAAAAAGCTATGATGAAGATGAAATGTTTAACCCGAGAGTTCCGTTACCCATCGCACGCCGGTCGCTTCAACCGCGCCACAAACTTTTGAGTATTCCTCATACATCGGGCCCCATCGATTGAATTGCGTTATCTGTTGACAAAATATATGCCAATAAAACATTTGACATGTTTCTATTTTGTTCTATTGTTGTGTCCTTTTCTTTTATCGCGCTTTACTTCTTGTTCTTTAAATCAACACTATTTCACAACTTAACCTATAATTTTAGCATCTTTTTATCATTATCTCTTAATAAAATAGTTATCAAGCATTAGTTACGATGATTTCTCTTATTTACATCCTAACACATCTAAACGTATAAAATATAAATCTAAACTTAGTTAATAAATTATCCTTTTTATTAAAATAATAAAATACACATATTTTACATTTATTTTACAAAATTCTTTTTGTACATAGACAATGGAACTGTATTTATTTTATTGTCAATAACTTTATGTTATTATAAAATTTGTGACATGAAAATTATAAAATTTTGAAAATTTTTAAATTATTGATTAAGTGGTGATACATCATTGCTTCCCTTGCATGTGATGTTTTTTGACCAACGCTATATGTGATTATGGATGGCTTTTTGGCATTGCCTGTTTGGACATCTATTTTACCATCATTATGTAATGTAATTATCAATGTAGCAATTTTATTCTTTTTAGGGACATATGAAAGTAAAGTGACGTCTTTTGTAAAACCAAAAAAGTGCTTTTTGCGTTCAAAAATTATTCTGGTATTTTTCGTTTATTTTTTCTAAGCGTACCAACCATTGTTGTTTTACTTGAGAGTAGCTTTTCTGCAAGCGGTTTAGACAAAAACTAATTGTCCATGGTTACATTTCTACCCGTGCTTTACGGCGCAATATTTTGTTGAAAACTGCATCGACTCTTACCAACATTTTGTCTATTGTTGTATAAGCCTCAATTGTATAATTTTGTTGTTTTGTATAGAAGTTCTCAACACTAGATATAATTGCAATCATTTTGTGAATAACCTTTGGTCTTGCCGATCGTAGATGCTATCGAATCGAAGACATTGCAGTACAAACTGAAATCGACGTTGTGACATAACAATTTTAAAATACTCAACGCTTATAACGTCAGTTTGCCATAAATTCAACAAATTAAGATAAGAATGCCTCTTATATATGTATCTTATATATAAACTCCTGCCAGATAAAACTAGCCTAGCAGCGCTTTTAATTTGCTTTCACTTTATTTATATTGGTAAACGTAACAATTTCATCAACAGAGACATCTAGAGAAAACCTGCCAACAATCGATTACTAACAATTTATTTTTAGTCTCGATGTTCGACCCAGGATGAAACTTTATTATATTGTGAGATAAAGATTTGATATTTTTGGCGGATTTTTACTCCAAATAGTTGTTTCTTCTTTTTTTACATACTGGATTAAATCAGCTAGTGGAATGTCATCCTGCGATTCAAATTTATCCTTAGACTGTTTGGTATCAGAATTGTTATCAGCATATTCTAACTGTTCTTCTTCGTCATCATTTGATTCACCGCCAATCAGTTCTTCAGCTTTTATTTCATCTCAAAGTTTTTGTAACTTCGCTATATGTCATTTGTAATCACCCATTAAACCAGAAATTAAAATAAAGTTTTGACAGCAAAAAAACTATAAATTTGCTGCAAATGATCTTAAGGTATGTTGTACCTATTTACTACAGAATTATTAAAATATTTTAAAATACCACACTGTATGCACTAAAAAAATGTTTGATATAAAAGCAATGACAAATCTACACTTGTATAGTTCTGAATTTTGCATATTCGACGTTAAAAAATAAAAATAAAAAATGTTCAAATTAATTAAAAAAGTTAGTATTTATTAATGTTGATTAGTTTTTTTTTAACTAAGTGACGTTTTAGAAGAAACCAATTATTTGTTGGCATTTATCGATAGTTGCACGTCACCAACATGTTTCTTGCGAACATGCCTGATATCTATTTATTATTTGCGTAAATATGTATCATGTTATAAGACTAATAGTGCCAATTCGAGTTTTCTACATTGCAAAAATTACATAAACAAATATAAATTGAAATTGTAAACAATTCAGGCTTTGGCATGAATAGATTTTTTTAAATTTACTGGCCGCAAAAAAACGCAAAATGACGTTATGACTAATTAATACTTCTATAGATATTTTATTTTTAACTTTATCTTTTACAAATATTTGTTTTTAATTTTATTTTTAATAAACACGCTAAATGTTTTGACTTACGATCATCGTTAGGCGTATACTTCAATATTATAATGTATATAATCAAATCTTATTTTAAAATACATTAAAATTGAAAACATCTAGCAAATATCTTTAAACATTATTAAAAATTTACAAAAGAAAATTTTGTTTTCTATTAAAATTAAAAATTATTTATCTCTTACACCTGCCTCTAATCAATCAAAAATATATTTTTCTTTTTCTTATAAGGTCTATTTCTTGTATAAAAAATAATAACATTTGATTAAAAATCAACATTTGCTAATCATATAATAAACTCATTTATTCACTTCTAAAAAAATTATGAAATTTTATATATTTGCGATAGACTTAAATATGAATTTCCTCGAAATGAAAGTAATTACAATTTAAATCGTGCTTTAATGAAGCGTTAACCTTAATAATATTTTCTTTTTTTTTAATTTGTTTTTGTTTGCTTCCATTTTGTTGTAACCTAAGATGATTCTGTTATTAGGCTAATTCTGTAATTTTTAAAATTGTCAAATTTGAAATATTAATTTTGATTATTGTATTTTAGTAAGTTTTTTGTTTTATTGTCTTTTTATTATTATTTTTGAGATATTTATAATTATTGTTTATTTTATAAAATTTAATATGTAAAGTTTGATTTTTTAATTTTAATGTAGTGCTATGTTAAGGTGAGATTCGATTTTACACAATATAATGTTATAGTAAGCTCCTGGCGATGACTTCAACTAGAAAGATGTAAAATAAAATTAAAAATAAATATTTATGAGAAAAATATTTCAAGTTTAAAAAAATTGAAAAAATAAACTTTTTTCATTAATGTTAAGTTATACTTGTAATTAAAAAAATAAATGTAGTAAATGATTTGAGGTAAAATAACATTACATAAATGTATTTAAACCATGTAAACTATACTTACGTTTTTTACAATACATATGAACACTTGTCAGTAATTAAATAATAATACCGGTTAACTATAATACTAATAAAAAATAAAAACATAGAAGTGCTAAATTAAAAACACAGAATCATAAGACAAAGATGTTTTAGAAAATTTAAATTAAAATAGATTAACGTGGAACGAAAGAAGAAGACAAGGACTAGTAATTCAAGCGGTTGTCCTGTTGACCAATGTTTGAATAATCAGATATCAAATTATGTAATTATTTAACATTTTAAATTTTGGAAAAACGTATGAACAATCAAATATTTTCATTACATGAATAAACATTTTTTCAACCAAACAGAAATTTATTGTAATAATTAAAAATGCAAAGTTTTAATTTTAGAAATGTATTTATATGTCACGTTTTATCAAAACAATTTATTATAAATTGTATTTGGAAACTCAACATAAATTAATTTTTCTATGGTTTTGCACTGAACGCAGTATTAGAAAATATGATTACACTGAAACTATATTTTTTTGTTATGACGTTGTTAACACAATAACTAATAAATAAATTAGCAATTAATTAATTAAAAGCATTTCTATCGACTGATAGACAATAAAACCATTTTACGAGCATTACTAATGAAGAATCGAAAACAAAATTGAGAGTTAGTTAAATGCTAAAAGTTTTGTGTCTCTTTTAATGCGTGCTTACAAAAAACTGATCACTTAATAATAAATTGTAAAAAATCGTTTTTGTGACAAACTATAATTCTTATTTAATTAATTTTGTTATAGTTTTTATTTTCATACGTTGTTTTAAAATTAAAAATAAATTTTAAATGCTATAACAAAAAATGTATTATTGCATTTAAGTGTGATGTGTGGCATATGCAACTTATATTTGTGATAACTAATAACAGGTTTAAGAAAAAGATGTTTTAGGTTTAATTTATTTATAAAATTGTTTACAATAAAATTGCGGTTTACACTACGAGAGGGAAACTAATAATGCGTTCACATAATTTACGATGTTGTTCTATCGTTTCCTGCCGGGTCAAGACACTGTCCCCAAGCTCTTTGTTATCACTAAGTTCCATATGCATTGCATTTTTACACATATTTTTTTTTAATTTTATTAAAATAACACTATGTAACAACAATAAAAATGATTGCAAAAATTAATATTAAATACGAAAAAATAGATATTGTACAGGTATTTTCTTTGAGTTTATAATTTCAGCTTCCATGATTTGTTTTTTTAAGGTTAGTTACTAAATTAGTTTTTGTTAGTTTAAAGGGTTATTTAATAACCACTACATTGTTACCTCTAATTTTCGATATTTCCGGTAATTTCATATACAGTGCACGTCGCTTATTGGAATCACGGATAATGTTATCAATCAGCTAATGTTATCACTTTATTAAAGATCAAGCCGGACGTATGCTATTACATAATAAAACACCGCTTATTGTAATCATAATTTTGGTTTATGTTATCGATTTTCTTCTCAGGTTTGTTTCCATACATCAACAATAACCTATTTTCAATTAATTTTTTCGCAAAATTTTTACAATACGCTTACTAGAGTAAAAAATTTTATCATTACGCCCTTAAAATAGTGGTTTTTCATATTTAGCTTTATTTTTATAGTGTTAGTTTTTCAGTCAAGTATTTTCACTAATCTAAATAACGTTACATCATTGAAGCATTTGTAAATACGTTATATGATAACGTTATTTTGTATTTATTTTTAGTGTCAGCAAATTTCTGAGAAAAATTGTGTAATTCTTATAACAGTGAATAAAACATCATAACGTTGTTTTTGATTTTTTTTTATTAACGGTGTCAACAAACTAATGCTACAAATCCGTTGGCTTAAAATTTATTTTTTTTTTAAAGTTTTATAAAAATTTTGATTTTGACATTTTTTGCTTGTATTGAAGTTATGATTTCCTCTTCTAAATTAACAATCTGTTAATGACATACACGCGTATGTATTTACTGCTTTCTAACAAATAAACTTTTTTCTGAATTTCAGATATTGTTATTATTCGGTTATTGTTATCAAAAACCTCAAGTCCCAACGTGTCTCTTATTCAGCGGCGTGCACTGCGTCAAAACATCATGCTCTTACGATTTGCATATAGCCATTGAATTTACACAACTAAATAATCCGGAACACAGGCGACATTATGGAAAGATCAAATGAAATAATAACATTGTTCTAAAAAGCAAATTTTAAGGTATTTTTAGTTTCATAAAGAATTGAATTAAATTCTTCTACAATTCCGTTTGATTTGGAATTTTTGGTACAGGTTTTATGATGGGTAATTTTGTGAGTTTTAAAAAAAAATCTTAAATTGAGTTATTGTAAAAATAAGGGTCATTATCTGTTATTAACTTAGAAAAAATACCATGATGTGACATAAATAATACAAAATGTTCAAGGATAGTATTTGCGCTCCTATCTAACTAACAATTGTTAATATAATTTTTTGATTAATGAATAGCAAGAATTATTTGAAATGGTTTTTTCGGGATTGGTGTTAACGATACGAGTAATTTTTGAACGTTTACATCTATTTTTGATAAATTACAAATTTCGCAGTGGTTAACATACGTTGTAACGTCGATTTTCATATTTAGTCAGTAGTACAGTTGCTTCAAAGAATTATAGGTGTAATTGATCTCTCGATGCTTTGTTTTACCGATGTGATAATAACTTTCAGATTCCGTCTGTTTGTTTTTGTTTTCTATATCTTCTTAAAATTTGTTTGTTATTTTCACCAATACCGAATTATTAAAATTTGTTCGCATTATTCTCAGGATGCCCTTTTTCATGGTACGTTTTTCAAAATATATGATAAATCTTATGTTTGGTTGTATTATTACTTTTAAAACTTTTAATACTTTATTGTCGTTAAGTCCAAATGGAGGTTACAATAAATTCTTTGTTTCGATCCGAACAAATAAATGTTTTTTTATTATGGGTTTCCAACTGTTCCTATAAGTGTCAAAAATTATTTAGTTTTTTGCAGAATTTAGTGTTGATTCGGTGTAGGAAATGTTGATTTGTACGTTTCCGGTTGGCGAGTGAATCGTTTTATTGTCGTTTTGGGATGATGTTAAATTATTGAGCATTTTGTTCAATTCTGCTATGTCTTGATCTGTTGGTAACTTACATGTTATAGATTTACTTTTTTATATTGTAGACATTTCAATTAGTATTGGTTATTGTCCTTCTAAACCTTTTGTCTATAGTCTATTTTTTATATTTATTTATAATTTATTCAATAATCTAGTGCATTTTAAAAAAATTAAGGTGACTTTAACTATAGGTTCCGATTTCAATGTTTTTTATGGTTCCACTTGCATTGTATAGTTTTTTAAGGTTTTTGGTTCCATCGCAATTACGATATATTAGATAAATCTGTTTGATATTCTAAACATACGAGTTTTTCGCATTTTTCCCAATAAGTACAAGTAAGCTACCTTTGTATGGCCAATTCTCAGTCTAGTTAAAATCATTATTTTTAGTTTAAATTAAATTGCATCGTTTTTTCTTTATACAGTCGGTATGTAATTTTTTAAAGCGTTTGTTTCTGACTGCCACTGTTGTTGCTTTTTTTCATAATTTTGTTTTTCAAGCGTTTAAAATCTTTTTTGTATATACTTACAAACGTGTCATCGATTATTTATTTTTATTTTTAAACTTTCGTTATTGTTTTTAGCGAAACATTCGACATATTATAATACGGATACATGTGTCTCTGTCAGCTTTTTGTAGCGCTTGTAATAAAACATGTACTTTAGCATGTGTCATTTATATATGATTCAACTATTTTTGATGTTACAACCCCAAAATTGTTTTTTACTACATCCCTATAATTATTGGCGGCTTCTCCGTTAGGTCATTTGATCAATGACTTTACAAAAATACTAAAAAACATGCTACTTAATATAAACAATATTATAAACGACAATAATTGCTATCTTTTTTCAAAGATAGATACATTGACCTTAAATGTAAATATTTTATTAAGTAAACATGTTTTAATGTTGAAATGACCCTCTTATAGCAGTGGCCATCAGCCTGAAGGTTTCTATTTCTTGATTGTATTAGTATTTTTTTTAACTGTTGATGTTTGTAATGTTTTTGTTTTATGCTTCGTTAAAACTATTGAAATTATTTTAAATAAAGTGAGATGATAAATAAAAATACTAAACCTCTTAATAATGTAATTCAAGAAAGGTGTAGAATAAGGCAATAGAAAACACTACTTGTATGTTTTTAAAGGCGATGTTTCGTACAACAGTTTGTCCGTTTTTTTAGATCACTGCATTTAATAGAAAAAAACACAACAAGATAACGTAATAATACAATATATATAATACAAGTAAACCTAATAAATAAATAATTAAAAAAAATATGAAAATTTGATATTTCAGTATATGCTAACAACTTGAAAAATAGTCGGCAATATAAAAAAAAAATGCTTACAAAAATTTTTTTTTTAAATGGCAATGGTCCGGTAATAAACAGCGAAACAACATTTAAGGTATTAAAATTCAAAACAAACATTAGTTAAAACAAGCTTACAAACATGAAAAAAGACTAAGAATCTAACTGATTCCAAATTCAAAAATGTTGGTACTGGAAGATAACAGCCACCGTTCTCGAGCTCGTAAATTTTTAATTTTATTTACATAACGCAGTAATACTTCTGTATGATATAAATCGAGCATAATTATATATGCTTCACATCAAATTCTAGAAACAAGACTTGCTTCACATGCTTAAAATATATACCAATACTTTGAATGACGTCTAGAGATTTCATTCGAGATTTTACTGCCAATTCGTAACATACGCTGCCATAACCCAATCTTGATAGTATTAGACTATTATACAACATTAACAGAATTTATTGATCTGCCTTCCAAATAATTTTAGCAAAACATTTCATTGTTGTTTGCGTGTTTATAATTATCTGATCAGTATGAGACTTGTATGTGAGTAAATAATCGAACGTTTTTAGAAAATTATATGTACATTCAATAAGATTATTTTTAAGTAAATGCATGGTAATGAAGATAACGGTTTTTGCAAAAGTGTAAACACTGTCTTATTATTGGAAATTTTAAATACAATTACTTTGTTTACCACATTTTGAAGCTGTGAGTTGTGCGGTGAGGAGTTGTCAGACAAAACGTATATGTATGATTATATCGTTAACACGGCCTACAGATGTGCCTATAGTATCTGTGATACTATTAATTGTTATAGTAAACAATGTCATCTTAGTTGGCAAATTTTGAGGTATTTTGTTTCTTTATTAACTAGAGACGATAAGGAGTTTTCAATTCGTCCACGTGAACTTAATTGTTTTAGCAACGATTTTATAAAAATAGTTTTTTTTTTTAACTTTCCAACTATGCAATTGATTTAATGTTCCATATATTCACATCCTATGTTTGCTGAACTTCTAATTGTAATTAAACTGCATAATCTACTGTAAAGTAAAACTTTTAAATAACCGCTTGAAGTTTGTTAATTAAACTGTTAGTTTTGAACCACATGAATCTTTTATTTACAATTTTTTATGATGAATTTATAAATGTATGATGCTGACAAAATAGATACGTAGTTAGATCTAACAAATTATTTTTTCCCTTTTTTTAGAACTCGGAACTATTACTGATGGTCTACATAATATTTGAAAATAATATCCATGTTTTATATTTAGATTTTGTAATATTTGTTAAATAAATTATGCAGGCATATTTTTGGAAGGTCTATGATCATGGTGTAAGTGATTTAATCGATACCAATAGCCAAATATTTCATTTCTTTTAAAACTGAGTTTAGATCAGAGATTGTAATAACTTTGGTGTACAGTTTGTTACTATTGTTGTTTTAAAACTCTAATTCTACGTTCCTAAATTGTTTTTCTATACTTCGGCGTTTCTTGTGATAGATTTTATGCTGCTGACATTTTTTCCACGTTTGTTTTATTATTACTATTATTACTTATTAATAATAATTATAAAGCTACCCGTTGTTGGTTTTTGATGCAAAAGTTTTAGCGATCGTTTTCGATTTTTGTAATCCACGACAATTTTTTGGTTTCACCATAGTATCAGAGGTTTTTAAATTAGTTGTCTTATTTGTAAGATAGCTGCTTTTGCTGTTTTAATTAATTTTTTGACCATATTGTCTATGTCGTTGTATTGAAGTATTTTAAAAATTTTTTGATACAGTCTCCAGTTAGCATGATTTATTTTCCAATTCTTAGTCTATCGCAGAACGGTTTACATGAGAATCTCGATATACGTTTCGAATAATGATTGCTACTATAAAGGTTGTTATCTAAATACCTCTAAATCTATACTAAAAAAAATTTTTAGATTGCGGGTTAAAATTTGTTTTTTTTTAATTATTTAATATTAATACGTTTGTGTTGTCTTAAAATTCCTTATTTTTTTTTACTCTAGCATCTGATCTTACTGACTTATGTAGGGCTATAACTGTCTAAATCTCTTATAAGTAGTAATGTTTTAGAAAACTAAGTTATAAGATTTTGTAATTGTGTAACGCTCTAATTGCCGTTTGGTAGATAAAGACTGTATACGATAGGTTTCGTTAGTAAGTTTATAGTTACTGCTATTGCTTGTAATTGAAACTGCAATATCACTTAATTTACAGCAATGTTATTGCAAATCAAAGTTTTTCTTCCTTAGACTTAAATTATCTAAGAATCATCTTGGCGGTAGAACATATATGTACGAGAAATGAAATTACGTTTATAGTATTAGTTTTTTTTAAGGTTCTGGAATTTAAAACTGGTAATGTAATTTGTTTTTATTTCAAATTATTGGATATAGGTTGACGTTTAAAACTTTTGCTGGCAATAATTTTTTTACATATTTGCAATTTGTTTTCTATTGGATTAATATTGCAAATAACATTTTTTATGAAATTTATATCAGTCAATTTCAGATGCTATAAACAAAAAAAAAACTCCGAAAAAATAGACATTGTGCTTTATATTATAAGAGTAATCAGAGGAAATACGATTGCAGTTTTAAATTGAAAATTTATCCATAAAAATGTCATCGATAATTTGGACAACAATTTTATTTCAGTTGCAACATAATCTTTAAAACATTCAAATTGAATTCAAGATTACAAAAAAATAGAGAAAGTGTTGACAATTTTATTACGTTTCTTCATGCATTGGCAGAACATCGTAGTTATCGAGAAGGTAAAAAAGATTTCATTCGTAACAAAATTGTCCTAGGTATGTCCAACATTAAGGTAAGCAAACGTTTGCAATTACAAATTAATTTAAATCTTGATGAGGCAATCATAACAGCAAGGCAAGCTAAATTACAGTTGGCAAAGTCACATTTTGCGCTTTGAAAAAATTAGCGACAAATTTAAAATACACTCTGTACAAAAACATAGTTATATTTCCAATTCTTTAAGTATTAACGTAAATAAACAATAGTGACCTCAACACTCTTAAGAAAAATTACAAACTTGAAGCTTTGCTGGGTCGCATTTAATGCAACGTAGAAAGATAAGAAAAATTTTAAATTATGTGAACTACATTTTTTTGCTAGAAAACAATGTCCGGCAAGAGAATTAAGTTGTCGTTCTTGTGACAAAATTTGTCAATTCAAACAACGTAATGTGCGCACCGTGCGTACAAGCACAGTAAAGTTCAGATAATGTAAGTTCAGATAATAGTTCTAATACTAGTTATTTTGTAGGTGAAATTTATTTGAATAAAAAACAAACAATGGCTTGTAGACGTGAGAATTAATAATAATTTATTGTTGCATTTGTAGTAGATACTGGTGCTGATGTCATTTGTATACCTAGTAATTATTTACCAAAATTTTTAAATAAAAAAGTGTCGATAAAATATATCAGAACCGGACAGCCTGAAATTTTGAAATTCAAACAATGTATTTATAAACCAGGTTAAAAACAATCTATTAACCGTAGAATGTATTTAGAACAAGCGGGTATTTTTAATAAAATTATCGATTCCAAAAACTAGATGTCAATTAAAACAGATCTTCAGTTAAAAGCTCAAATTGAAAATTATTGAACCCACAGATTGTCATACAAAATGGGTTATATTGTATGGTACAAAAAGAAGTGGACACACTTTCCGCTTTCTAAAGTAGAACATACGCTTGTCCAGTTCATCGGCTCAAAAGTGTTGTCAAAATTGGACACAACTTTACCAAATAAATTGGATAAAGCAAGTCAACTTTTGACTTCTTTCATAACTCCACAAATTTTATTTCAAGAAAGCTCTTTTCGGTATTTCTTGTGCTTCAGAAATAAGTCTAAATGCGTTTTTGGTTATAAACAAGTAAACTACTTAAAGCACGTGATATCATCGCTGTTTCTATAAATCCTCGCCGCCGCCGCATTTTCCGAGTTTTATGCACCTACAAACAAAATCGAACTGTTACGTTTATTGGGAATAATTAATTATGGTGGCAAATTTATTGATAACAAAGCACAAATTTTAGAACCATTAACTTTTTTACTGAAAGACAACAAGTTCGTTTCAGACGTGTTGCATACATACTCTAGAGAAAGTTCTTATAATCCTAGACGCACTATCTAACAGTCCGCACACAAACCCTGCTCCCTCTTTTAAAGAGTTAGCTTTAGACGACAAATACTTGGATAAAGTATTCTTGAACAGACAAAACATTCTGTAGTACAAAAATATTGTGTTTTAGGCTGCCCAGACAAATTAAAATTATCTGTAAAGCATTTACAGTATTACCAATACCGGTACAAATTCAGCGTTTCGGAAAACCTAATTTTAAAAGCTTTCGATCATAATTCCAAACTCGTTGCATCTGCAGTGCTTGGAGTACACTCGGGTCAACAGAGTATTGCGAAATGCCGAGAACGCGCTAAAACATCTATTTGGTGGATAGGCCTTTCCCAGCTAATTGAGAACAAAAGGAACGTATTCCGTACCATGAAACTAAGTAAGAGTAAATTTGTTTAAACACATAAAATAGATTGTAACCGACTACTTTTCAAAAAAATTTTTAAATCTTCAAATTATCGATTATTTCAAAATAAAACAAATGTTTTTGCGTTACAGGATTTCTGATATAGTTACAATAGAAATCTCAGTTATGAATGTACACAAAAATAGTATACCTGTGATAAAAAACGAACTTTGAACTAGTGATGCCACACAAAAGGAAAATACAAGTTGTAGTATTCCCGGCAACAGTGCTGATATTATTATAGACGGTGTTAAAGTAACGGATATTGCGTTCACAAAACGTTTAAAATAGCAATCGCTTCAAAAAACTATTTTTGAATTGATTTTTTATTTGAGGTGTATTTAAGCGTATTTTTCGCAAAGCTTTTATTATTGACGTTGTTTTTTGTTCATTTTGTAGCTACCTTCAAGTTATTTGTAGTAAGTTGACAAAAAAGTCTTTTTATATAAATTGAGTGGTAAAATCTCAAATTTAAGAGTGTTTTTTTGTCCATTAGTAGTTTTTCAGTCGTGATCTTTTCTTTACCATGGTCGTTGATTGATGAAACCGATCATTATTATATAAATTAATTAACATCTTTGTTTTATGATTTACTTTACTCTCAGGATCAATGTTTTGCTTTGTTTTTATGTTAACGTAGTTAATTATGTTATTTGCATAATTTTTTACTTCAATACTATAAAACTTTTTATTAATACTCTTATTATTACGTTTTGTACGTCGATTCTTTAGTTAGGAAAACGCACAAATTTAATGTTAATTGTACTATAAATTAACAGAGTAACTATTACGTTAAAATTTAAATAAAAGGTTATTCTAACAATTATTGTATATGCAAAATAATAAATACTAATGTCTAAAATATAACAAGATTATTGCATTAATGCGTATTTAAGTTTGTTTCTGGTATTGAAAACAATATAAAAATAAACTAAGTATATAGATTAACGAGTAATCTGCAAAAAGCATTAGCGTATATTGAAAACCAATAGATATTTAACAGTTACGTAAGTACTTTTAACTAAATGTTTACAATAGGCAATAAAAGTGTTTATTGTTTTTTAATATTAAAATGTTTAATACAATAAATTTTCGAAAATTTAGCATTTGTTAGTGTTTACATTAATATGTCGTTTTTTATAAAAACGTTTAAATTTTTAGAGCTATGTGGTGTAGTAATTATTTTTTTAATTTCTATCTAAATAACAAAAAAATATTTATTAACAAAGTAAAGTCATGATGTGCGTGTACGCCAATTTAAGTAAAAGCTTTTAAATGAAAATACTAAAATAAAATACTGAAGCAGCTGCTTCCGCAATTAATTTTACGAATCCAAAACTGTAGTGATTTATTTTAAGACTTAAAAGAATGAACGGTACAGCATAAAACCTGATATTTTGTTATACAAATCCAGAAGATGAAAAGAGAAAAAATGTTGTTCGGATTTTTACATGTTGTCATCGTAAAAAGAAAACTTTAATAGATACATAGATTGAACAAACTGTATAAAGTTTTCTAGGATTTTGATAAAATAAATATTGAAAAGAAATAATAAATTCTACAAAAATTTTGTTCACATTCTAACTTTCTAGTAGGTATCGTAAAAATATGTCATATAAAAGAAATCGTATATTAAAGATTTTATCTTTACAAAACTTTATACGTGTATAAAAATATAAATTCTTTTAATAATAACAAATTAGAATTATTTAATATATTATAAAAATTAAATTTATTAAACATAACAATGCTGACATTACTAGTTTTATTGCTAAAGAAACTTTGTAATAATTTTATAAACATCGGAATAAAAAATTATAATTAGAAGCCTATATAGGTGTTAATCAAGTTACAATAACGCAACACTTTAGAATATTGTTTCAATTTTATTTATATTGTAGTTATTAATTAAAGATATATATTATTTTTATTGCAGTTTAAAAAATAATATAAAATTAAAGTATATAAATGTAAAAAAATTTTAAACTTTTTACCATTTTTTTGCGCTGTTATATTGCAAAATAAAGAACTTTTTTTTCTTTTTGTATTTTTTTTTGTTGCGCCGATATCAAAGTAAAAAACTAAAAAGAATATGTGTTTGTATGTCATCAAAAAAAATAAAAATTATAAAACCACCGATATCAAGGTGAAAAACTAAAAAGAATATGTGTTTGTGTGTGTCATCAAAAAAAAAATTATAAAATATAGAAATGCAAATACTTTTTACTTGCACTTCTAGAAAAATATATAGTTTTTTCTAGAAAAACCTGTTTTTCCTAAAAATTGCTGAAATTTGCACCTAATTTTTGTTAGTTTAGTTGTTTATTTTCAATCTTATTTATAGAGATTGAAGTGTACATCTTTAGGAAGCAGTTTATTGTTTTAGAAAAGTTTTAAAGTCATCTATTTGTTCTTAAAAAAATCTAACAAAATATATATCGCTAAATGTTTTTTAAATACTTTTTTTGTAGCTACTACAAACTGACACAAATTGCAACGCATTTTGGTCGCGTCAATTACTGGAAAAATTTGTATTTCTAAAACACACTAGTAAATCAAAACATTAATACTACAAAAAATAATCTTACGTTAAGGCATATTTCATAAAGATGTCACTAAAAATACTGTGGAAAAAATTTTTAGCTTATAGCTGTTGAGTAATTGAGTAATGATGTTAATATAGAGAAGGTATAATACATATGTCTATACAATAATTTTATAACAGCTGCAGTTATGAGTTATGGCTTCGCTGCGACATTTATAATGCAAAATCAAAAACAATTACTTTTAAATCTTTTACATTAGAATTGTAAAAACATTATCACTACTAATTTATAGAACGATTCTATTGTAGAAAACAAAATGCTGAATTCTTTTGCATTTTAAACAGCAATCATCTAGTTGAATAAAGTAAATAAAAAATTCTAAGTATAAAAAATTACATAAATTTGTATACATGCTTGTATGTATACTTAAATTTATTAAAACTAAAACTTCCATAACGCACAAACAGAAAGTAAATTGCAACCTCAAACAACAAACATGAGAAATTTAAATCTTTTAGTACAAAGTGTAAAAAAATAAATTTATCGCATTTACAAAAAAGTTATAAACTTACTATTGTAGTTTTACAGTTTTTAGGAAAAAATATGCGATGGCTAGTGTTATCTCTAATCTCTAAACAATTTCCTGGAGTTTCTAGCGATAAGTAAGACTTTACTTATTAGAAAAGGTATGTTTACTTAAAAATTTTTTTGTTACGTATTATAGGCTAAGAGATTTTAGTTAAATTTAACAAAATATATTCCCGACATTTTACCTATAATTAAGTATTATGTCAGAAGTCACAAATTTCATTTGATACTATGTATTATATAAAGACAACGTTAACATCATAAAAAGAAAATTGAATTTTTTAATTAATCCTAGAACTTCCTTTTCTAGACTCAGAACTTTCCGACAATAATCGTGAGATCGATTAGCCGTGAATACAGTTTTTTTTATTATTTTGTTTTACCTTTAAAAAATGTTTTTATTTACTGTACCTTTACATAACTGCTCAAGTGTAATGGTATACTACCGACAACCAATTTAAAAGAATTTGTTACATTTCAAAGATAGAAAAGGTAACTTGCCTAAACGAAAGTAACATAAATGAGGTTTTGTCAGTGCTTAGTGCTGTAGGTCGTGAGTTAAATACGGAAATCCGTGAAAGATGTTCGGAAAACTAAAAACCGGGTAATTAAAAGACAAAATTTAAAGGCGCAGGAAGGGTGTATAGCTCAAATGGATTTTGGGCCACTTGCCAACCATAAGTCGGCTCCAATTGGATACACTCTAATGGAACTTGCCTTATCAGGGTGTATGCCACTAAAATCTAAAATCTTAAATTTCACATACGCAAAGATCGGCTAAATAAAAACTTTGTTACATTTAACAATTTAACATTTATTACACAAAACAAAATAAAACAGGACAAAGTAATAAAAAAAAATAATAGTTCAACCTGAATAAAGTAAACGCAAACCAAATTTTAAAATAAAATAAAATTACTGGAAAAGAACTACACTGAAATTATAAACAACGTCCAAAAGCTTGTGAGTTTTTAATAAATTAATACACCATTTACCCAAAAACTATTTTATTAAAAAAAATAAAATAATAAAAAAAACCAACGCAGATAACTTTAATTTAAAAAAATAGCAAATCTCCAGGTCTTGTCGACATTAAAAAAAAAAAAATAAATTACAACAAAATACAAAATACAATAAAATAATTCCGTAAATCTTTCAATTATAAAATTTGATAGTCTTAATATTAAAGTCCAAAACTTCTAAGTCTTTGGGATTAGCGTCGATAACACAAATTTAAGATTGATTACATCTTGCCTTTTAATAAAAGATAACAAACACAATAAAGCGTTTGTCGTAAAATCGATAGAATCGATAAATAGCAATGAAATTCTTATATGACTTAATTTCAAAGCTTTTAAATCACTAAGTTCGCAAATAAATGGTTTAAACGATGATCAATAAATACTTTAAAATTTTGTGCATAGACGATGCCTCAAAACTGACTCCTAGTTGGTCTTAGGCCAGATGATATCGGTAAAAAACCCCAACAATTTGTGAGGAAAACGTTGAAGGTTTACAATAACTCGCTCTAAGGCAAAAATTGGAACAAACAAAATCACAAATGGTACGCTAACATAAAATCAAACCGGAAACCAGTGACGTCCAATAGACCGTAATTTTACGAATTTGGAATGTATTTCTACCAAAAAGACTAACTTTTTACTGTTCTATTTTTAATGACTTCCGCGGTAATCCATAATCTAAAAGAATTAAATTTATCCTCCAACCCAAACTACATCTCGTTACTGAAGGTACTTAGCACGACTGCAATTGCGATTAGCTCATTTAAATTTCGGTTATACTACGCGTATTGAAATTTATGACGTTAAACTCTTTGCAACAGACAAACAAAACAACAAATATGTTCACAAAGATAGCAATTAAGAACAAAGAGTAATAACACGAGTGCGTGAGATGCCAAAATAAAAGAAACAGAGCGTAGTAACACTGATGTTAATATAAGTTTCTCACGTCGAAACAGCCAATTCAGCCAGACGCATCTGTTTGTAAGCATAACTTTGCTAAAATGTAAATATTAAATTACATTAGTATCTCCAAAGGAAACATAAATTAGGTACGTCTGGAATTTGACCAGGATAAAAAAAAAGCCAAATCAACGTAAATTTAAAATACAGATGTATATGCAACATAAAGTCCGAACTAATTAAATTAAAAATTTATTTACAAATTTAAAATGACAAATGTATAAACTAGATAACGGTATTAATACATAGGCACAATAGTTTCTAAAAATATAACAAAATGTCTGATGATGATTTTTAGTTTACATATATTCAACGTACTAACAATAGAACTAAAGTAAATTTTATAAATTACATAACGTTAAAAAATACACAAATTAAAATTATTGATTTGTTATTAAAACTTTACCTTGGTCTAAAAGAAATTTGAAAGTAATGAATAACAACTTTTTATTAGTTTAAACAATCTGTTACTGTTTTGTAAATAGAGTCTTTATATGCTACAACTAATTTTTGTTTAGATGACTGCCATCTAGAACAAAAATTTAGCTTAATTGTATATAATACGAGTATATTTTTACTGCCATTCAACGTTTAGTATAAATAGTGAAATAGAAGAAAATTGCAATATAATACAAAATAAAATTAATAAACACAGAAACCAACTACAATGAATAATAACAAATTAAATAGTTTGTGGTATCAAAACAAAAACGTAAAAACAATAGTAAAAAAAAATTCTTTGAAAACGTTCGATTGTTCTTGCCTGCACTGCATAACGTAATGAATGAATTTAATGGAATTTAAATTTTTTTCTGAATAGATTATTTTACGTACTTTTCTGTATTGTTTTATACATTATAAAATTTTTGAAGTACTTTTATTTAATATGCGACTATTGCAACTACTATTTATGTAATTAAAAATATAGTTTGCATTTGCAAATTGACAATTATTAATGTTTAGTATTTTAATATAACGAAATAAATCAATAAAAATACAACGTTACGAAAACAAAACTTAATATTAATCCGCAATTTTGTTGCACTAAACAAATTCGTACGTAAAAAATTAGCACTAAAAAAAGATGCAATGTTTAATTTTTGTGTTACATATAAAAAAATTCGACAAACTTGAATAAGCTTGGTAAAACATAGCGTCATAATATAAAAAAAGTGTTTTAAACCTAATTTTCATGATTGTTATTGTAATGAATTTTAAAACATTTATTTATACAAAACGTTTACATGTTTATAACTACATGTAACTAATTAAATTAACGATGTTTAAGAATAACACTTAAACTAATTTATATATTACTAACATTAGTCGTATTTATGTTTTACCGGCACTTTGTTTATCTTCACACGTGTTAATGACTTATTTATTTTAAGCTGACAAAATCTTCTTGATTCAATTTGAAAAAGCTGACCTACGCTTTCTTTGAACCGTTTTTACATCATTCTGTTATTTGTCTCTAGAATTTTTAACATTGGTAATTGTCTCAAATTTGACAATAATTTCGTGAACGTTTCAATATACTTAAGAAGTACATAAGTTATGTAAGTAAAATTTACATTAAAGTCTAACAATAGATCATATTTTGTATTCCATTTATAATAAATTTTACGTGTTATATAAATTGTTCAGAAAGTTAAAAACTTTAGTGCCCACTTGCACCGGTTCGGCATAAATTTTAAGCATGCTTTAAATCCTTAAATTCGTTGCACCGTTTTGTATAGGAAAGATAAGCGACACTTAAAAACAAATTATTTAAGTGGTACCTGATCTACCGCTTAAACGTTCGCCTAAAGTTAAGCCAACGTAAAAGTTTACTAAAAAAATGTTGACAATGTGTTATAGGAGGAGAAGACGCTGAAATTTATAGAAACCGTAAGCGTTATTTTTCCATTAACCCGCAAGCCATATGTGATGACAAGTTACCAACTTTAAATGTTGTAGCAAGATGCCCAAGGTCTGCTCATGATGCTACAGTATTTAATAATAGCAACATCAGACATCAATTTGTAAAATAATAATTTCCGTAATTGTTTACTTCTAGGTACATATTTATATTTTGTTCTTGAGGAGATTTAAATATTATGTTGCAGGTGACAGTGGTTATGCTATCAAAAATTATTTGTTTACACCTTTACTAAACCCTATAACTGTTGCAGAACAACGTTATAATAAAAGCCATATAAAAACTCGGAATGTTATCAAACGTTGTTTTGGAGTTCTTAAACGAAGATTCCTTATTTTGGCATGTGGTACCCGTGTGACATTGAAGACAACACTAAACTTCATAGTTGCGACTGCTGTCTTACACAACATGGCATTAACCATAGGAGACAACGAGCCTTTAGCAGTACCTGAAGAATTGGATTGACATCTTCTAAATAAATTAATAGAAGATGGACAAATTCCAGCAATACATGATGAGCAAGGTCATGCTGGCAATGGCAATCTCGTTAGAAGAGGATTTATTAATCAGCATTTTGGTAGGTTATAGTTGCAGATAGTTTATGAAATTTATTATTTAGTTTACGTTTTTTATATCTTTGAATAATAATTTATCTGATTACAAAATAGTTGCAACACATACAATTTATTTACATACATATACATATACATATATATACAAACAAAATAAATAATTTTTAAAGAAAAACCAGTTTCTCCATTTGCTTTTCTTAGAGCTCTATTTTTTAAAGCAAAGATTATTTCTTCAAAGTAAAAAGAGTTTCTTTCCTTTTTGCTTTTTTATGCTATTCACTCTCCTCATACTCAAATTTCCGTTTTTGGTGAGCTTGTTCTTTTTTTAACAATTGTAGCTGTATGGCTGTTACCTCAGAACTTGTTGTAGCCATATCTTCATATTTACGTGTAATTGTGAAACTTAAACCTTCCAACGGTCTCCGGCGTGCCCTCCATTGAGATGGTTTTTTTCTTAAATATTTATTTAATGAGGTTTTTAAATCAAAAGTCTAACGATTTCCCTAATCGACAGCAGGACTGATGGTGAGCCTCCACCCGTTGCTTTACAGCTTAAACGCTTGTTCGCCGCTTGCTTGCGTGCAATTTTTTTTGGTTTTCATACATTTGTTTCAAATTGTCTGTTTTTCAAAAAATCAAAGCAACAGAAGCAGCATTGAATTCATTTGTGACTTTATGCCACGCGTTTTCTTTTTTACGCCACCTGACAGAATCCGGTTATTTACATTCTAACACTTTTTTTATACTTATTCATAAGTTGCAAACATAACATTTTCTCATCATTTGAAAAATTAGTGCTTCTTTCTTTCTTTGCTTTCGAAGCTTCTATTTTCAAACCACGCACAGTACAAATAGCCGCAAACAAAATGATATAAAGTAAAACCCGCAAAAACTAATATCAAAATCTGCACGTTTTGACAAATGTCAAATGACATACTCGTTTGCACAGCCGTCGGTACTTGTTTTCATGTTTTGCCAACTTATATTTTTTTGGATTTTTATTTAAACCGCAGCGTTGCAAAGTTTAACTGTGGCTTAGTTAAGCGGTAGATAGTGCAATGCAAAGCCGTATTTTAAGGGTAACCGGTGCAAGTGGGCATAAGTGGTTATAACTTTAATAATTTAAATAGAACGCCATATTTTTTAATTTACCAAGAAATGTACTTTTGAGTTACCTATCAAATGGTATTAAAATCTTCTATAGCTAAGTCTTCTAGGTTATGATCGCACTCGACGTTGACCGGTTTCGTCAACCAATGAACGAAAAGTATTATTCTTTTATATCCAAATATTTATTTTCTTTAAGATGTATATATTTTACTTTAAGATAGTTAAGGTTAAGGTTGAAAACCAAATAGGCTCATACATAAGTCTAATTTGAACATACGCCTTAGGATTTTAACAGTTTATTCTAATAAAAAAAATTCTAACATAAACAGATATATTTGATTTATTATTTAAAATAAATTCGCAATATTATCTAAGTTTGAATCCTGCCTGCGACGATTGTTTTTAGAAAAAAATTGATTTACTAAAGGGAAAAGCAGTATCGAGGCGCACAAATATAGAGGTTAATCCATATGACAACATAACCTCAATTTACCATATTTCGGTTAAATTTTAATGAAATCGAGGAGAAAAATTTTAAAAAAAATGTAGCATGCTAGGAAATCAATCCAAACGTGTATATAATACTAATGCATAAAATACTTACTACTTTACTATTATTTCTTTTAAGCAAATAGAATTATAAACCTAAGTTTTCTGAATTCTCCTAATTTTTTTAAGTTGGAAATGACAGATTTCAAAATACATTATTTCAGAAAAAACAGGCAATCTTTGAAAGAAAATGTATAAAGATCAATTTAAATGAAAAGTATTAAAGAAATAGAAGAAATTACTCGTGGTCAACATAATAACAAAACGTGGCGTATCCTAAGACTATCTAACAGCGTCAAATTTTGGGGTCGTTATAAAGAGAAGAGTTTCTACATTTTTCTATACTTTAGTTAAACACTTATTGTGTAGATAATAATTCAATATTTCTGCAGTATATTATATGCCATATTACATGAACGTAAAACTAAAGAGTTGTATGTAATAAAAACAAACACGAAAATTTTTGAAGTGAAACTTCTTTATCGGCGTTGGAAAAAAATTTACCGTCACATTTTTCGCTTACGCGTCACATGGTTACGCGTCACATTTTTTATCGTAACATTTTTTCGTCACATTTTTTTTTCTGAAACGCAATAGCGACGAGATAAATAATATATCAATACTAAAGTGATCAACAAAATCAAAGGCTTTATTTTAATTCTAATTCCAGTGGATTTTTAACAAAAGTAAGTAATTATATCTATTTTTCTAATACTTGTTAAGGTTAACCTCAAATTCTGATTGAACGATGACATTTTAAATTTAAGATATTTAAGGTTAACCTCAGTTTCTGATTGAACGATGACAATGACAGTAATAATTCTATTTCAATTAATGAAATGCTGTAATAACCTTAGTAGCAAAAGTTAAAGTGAAATAATTGTATTATTTGTATTCATGTCTATTATAATAAAATCCTTTTGTTTAAACTTTATCTAATTTTAAATTTAAGATATTTAAGGTTAACCTCAGTTTCTTATTGTAACTATCGGTCAATGTATATGATTTCATTAAAATAGTATTTATTAATTAATACGACTGCTAATTTAATGAACATCAATTAATTGGCATAGAGTATAAATTCTGAAATATGTTATTAATTTTTGTAAATCAATTAAATTTCATATTTCAGTTACCATAAGCCATTAATTATTAAATTTAAGATATTTAAGGTTAACCTCAATTTCTGATTGAACGATGACAATGATAGTAATAATTCTATTTCAATTAATGAAATGCTGTAATAATCTTAGTAGCAAAAAGTTAAAGTGAAACACGGTTGGTTCAGACGAAGAGTACTTTCAGTTTCTCCAACGCAGTAGGGATAGCATGACGCTTATTTCGTTACGCGTCACATTTTTAATTAATACGACTGCTAATTTAATGACATCAATTAATTGGCATAGAGTATAAATTCTGAAATATGTTATTAATTTTTGTAAATCAATTAACTAATTTTTGTAGATTCAATTTCATATTTCAGTTACCATAAGCCATTAATTACAAAAATATATAATAACGATGACAATGATAGTAATAATTCTATTACAATTAATGAAATGCTGTAATAATCTTAGTAGCAAAAAGTTAAAGTGAAATAATTGTATTATTTGTATTCATGTCTATGATAAAAAATCTTTTTGTTTAAACTTTATCTAATTTAACTTTATTTAACCAATTTCTGAAAAGTTGCATGTAGATCATTTTGCGAAAAATCAGGCTATAAAGAAGTTTCACTTCTTACATGTGTACACTAGTACACGCCCTAATTTTTATTGAATGTTCGTAGATGAGCAAAATTATTTTTTTTGCATCTAGTTTCGATGATGTCATTAGTAGTGACGGAGTTATTAAAGTTTAAAAGCAAAAAAGTTTCCAGATTGATTTAGTGAAAAGGATCCTATGATATAAATTTAAATTAGTTGTCCTGTTTCGCCCATTGGCGTTTTTTAAGTTTTAATTTCACATGAGCAATTACATAAACGAAAAATACAAATCATTGCACTATTAAGTATCAATGTACTATTTCTTCCTATCATCATAAGACTTTGTTTCTAGTTTACTGAACTATTTGTGTCTTAACATTTTATTTTACTGGTATTGCAGGTATCACTCATTATGCGCGTGCGATTCAATAAAGACATATACGTTTCAAAAATGTTATACCTTACGTTGTGTCATAAGACACCTCTTGTGGTTGCGAATATAATATAATTGTTTCATAATAATAGTCTTTAATCTATTTATTTAATTTATGTTTGACTTCAATATTTATTAGAATAAAACCATGTAACGTATTTATAAAAACTTTTTACACGTATTAAAAATCTATATTAGCAGAGTACAAAATAGAAAAAAAATTAAAATTGTTCAACTATTAATTATATCTTTTTACTACTTAAATTTATAAACATAAATTTAATGCAGACAGCAACCAACGTTCATAATTTTAATGTTGTTGTTAATTTGTTTTAGCTTTTAAGATGTATTATATAAATAATTGTATTTTATAACTTAAACATAATTTTTTATGTTATACTAATTGTACAGTAGCGATAAATAGATTTCTAGTCTTTTACAATATAAAACAATGTATGTTCATCACTATTACTCGAATCATTTAAGCTCAATATGTTTGTTAAAAAAATTATAAGTTGAATTCACTTACCAGATTATGTTACTGATATACCTATTTTTAATCAAAGTAGTTTAATTAATTAAAATTAAAAAAAACTTAAATAATATTAAGTTTTTGGTTTTTTTAAGTACGTATTATTCTTAATATAATTTACTGTGATAAATAGATACTTGTGTAAATATTAATTACATACATTATACCGAAATTAAGTTTGGATAGACTATAGTACTTTTTGTGTGCTATTTTAATTACGTCTGGCTTGTTGTAAACTATGGTAAACTTACCTATTATTTGTTTTACATAATTTTGTAATTTTACACGTTAATTAAATAAAATAGTTTCAACAAAAAATATTTACATTTTAAAATTATATATTATTAGTAAGTATAAACATTTAGTATAAATAATCGGAATGTTTACGTTATTACGTAATAACATTTTTAACTAGCAATACAATAAATCTAGATGAATATTTTAATAAAAACATTTAATTCTGTTAAGTATGGTATTTCTATAAACTGATGAGAATATGAACTTGCCAACGTCGAATAAAATGACAAATATGATTGAAATTGATCTTGCTTGTGTTGCATTGAAGTGGAAGACATCGATTTAACTACGCTTTCAAAACAATTTGGTCGTAAAAATAGCTAAAATTTAATCATTTTATTAATTAAATTATATTTTTTTAATGAGTTGATTAAAACACTTAAAATATTCTTAATAATATTTATGTATTTTAAGTAACGACAAAATCTAATTATGTATGCAATCGCATTTTAGGTAAAAGATAATTTTGCTTACAGTTGTTATCAGTTTATTTAGGATAATTAGAAAATACTACTGTAATAACAGTAAATATTTGGTTGATATATAATTGTTAAAGTAAATAAGTTTTTGATACAAAATGTAACTGTTATTATTTTCTTTTAATTTATGGACTACGTACAATGATTTTAAATAAACAAAACACATTTTTGTTGTAAAATATTCTAAGTAGAATATTTTAGATTACACAAAAAAAGTTTGCAAGACGTATAGATCCGGTTGCGCAATAGAACTAAAAATTTACAAGCTCATAAATATATTTGACGGTAACATCCTTAAGCTATTTTAGGATAAGTTGTCGCTATAAATTAAAGCTTTTTTTTTAAACAGAATATCTAAATTTGTTTAATTTATAGAATATTTTTTTTAAATTTATTTGTACGCAAACAGCACAAATAATATAATTAAATATATAGCACAACAGTCCATACGAACTATAATTTCAACTTTGTAACTTGTGTTTGAATTTATGTATTTTTTTATTAACAAATCATTAATTGCTGTTTACTTGACGTCTTTTAAACTCATATTTGTTTTTTAGAAGTTTTAAGTAATTTTGTTTTCAATTCAATTTTACGTTGCTTAAATATACGTGTGCTGTGTGAAATTTTGATTTTTTTTTGTATTAATAAATTCACAATACATTATGACTTATATTTCCGACTTACATTAGTTATTTAGTTGTTATGATTTAAGAAATTAGATATTAGATTCGTTTGTTTATGTTATCAACATTAAAAGTTTTGTTTCATCTATTTTATCTTTACTTACGATTGCATTGCGATGAGAAAACTTACGTACAAAATCTACGTGAAATTACGTGTCATTTTTCATCTTTGTTGTTTGCACTTTTTTTATAGGAGATTGTTTTGTTTTAAATATCTGTTGACAGTCTGTGTATCATTTATAAAAAAAAATCTTTTTAGTTAATAAGGCAATTAATTACAAGCTTTCTCTTGGAAAACAATAAGATGTGGTAGTGCCGCGGTTCCTCTATAATTTAAAGTAACAGTTGCGGGTTTTAAATGTGTTTGTGAAATAGTTAAAAAAGATGTTCAATGCTTTAATTTTTATCTTTCATTAAACACAACCATTTTTCCGGTAAAGTTATTGAAGGAAAAAGTTAGATCTTCTTTTTCAAACAGATTCTGTCTCAACATAGCAAAGACTTGACTTTGGTTCCTCTTATTAACAAGTGTTTATTATCCACTTACTTCCAATTTGATAACAAGTTTTACACATTTTTGGTGCTGCTATGGGTTCTTCTCTATACTTAAAGTACGGTTTAAGTATGTTGACTACACGTTTATTGTTTAGTCTCATGATCTACTCAAATTGTCTCAGTTTCAAGATGTATACCAAATTCTTTGTTCATGTGGTTTTGTCATTACACGCATTTGCAAACATAATCGTTGTATAAGAAAAACGCATTTTTCTAATTCTGCGGCTGCTAAACATCATTTTACTACAGGTCACAATATAGATTTGATAAAGTTTTGCTGATAACTAAACCTCCATTCTTTTTCATTAAGAAAATCCGAGAGAACATAAGAATCATCAATTACCCAAATAACTTTAATCGTGAGCATGGTTTTAAGCTATTCCTTCTTTGATTTTTGGTTGCTACTCTTTTATCGAAAACATGCCTTTTTTCGACCGTAACCTTAAATAGAGTCAAGCTTAACGAGCTGTGATTGTAATTTCTTCTTTATTTACGAAGACTACTTTTTTTTAAGTCACTTTTATGAAGTTGATTATCTAACTCTGTAGTGGTTCTTTGTCAGATTTATGTTTGCTTTTTCAAGTTTATTGTTTTCTTACTTTAATTTTAAAAATAGGTTGCCATGTTCACAAACGGTTAAGTACCTTAATAAATAGTTAAACCTATATAGCCTAAAATCACAACTCAAACTTAGTATAGTCGTTATCTGTTTGTAGTATAACTTTTGCATTTAATAAGCGGCAGATTTGTGAGACGGCAATATTCATCCAAATCTGTATTTAAATTAATCAACTACAATATTTAAAGTTTTTGTTAAAATTTTTTCATCAAATTAAAATTGACTTTCTATTTATTTATGACACTATTCACCGGTCTTTAAAAACATAAAAATAATATTTTAGTGTTCATAACGTCAAAATATTAATATCGTATAGTTAGTGTAAGTCAATCGTTCCAAAAAATGTAATTTTATGCACTTGTAAAAATACTAACCACAATAGCTTAATTTTGTTTGGAACAAATTCAATAGAATAGATGTAAACATTGATAAAACTAATTATGATTCTGTAAATGTGTTTGTTAAAAAGTCTTTTAATCAAACAATAAATGCGAAATAAATTTTATCTTTGCGTTAATATGTCAATTTTGAGCACTTCTTCTGTAAGTAATTCAAGAATAAGCGGAAACTGTGGGCTGAGATTGCCACAACACAACAGTTTTGTATACATAAAATTTTAAAAACAATGCAATTAAGGTTTGCAAATTGCTTATTAAACTACAAAACTTTTTAAGAAATGTTGATTACGGTATAAGAAGAAAAATATGTTGAGAAAGGTAATTAAAATGCTGTTTTTTAATTTATTATTACCAAATTTTTATCAATCAACAAATTTGACGTGTAAAATGTGGTAACTAATACTTTCTGTGCATTTAATAATTATCGGCAATTGCAATAACTAACATATAAGTGTAACCACAATATTTAGGTTTATTCGCGTTTTGTTTATGCTTTCATGTTTGTTTTTGAGTGTCATAATAATTTTTTTAATGAGATTTAGAGAAATCTATAGTAGTGGTAGTTCCAGCCTTCTGATATTCTTAATATATTTTTCTAGCAACTAGTAGAACGTTCTAATAATAGGTTTGTAGTTTTTTAGAAAGCGACTAATGTTTCCTAGTGAACCGCGGCTTCTTGAACAAAAATTGCTATTCTATAGCATTATTCAATTTAGAGAATTCGCTTCTGTAAGAAAATCATCCACGTAAAAATAGTTTTTTATTACATTACTAGCCAATGAGCAACTACTAAATATGGTGCAGAAGAAATAACGTAAATTAATGTATTACGTTTTAATTGTAACTGAAATGAAAAAATATTTTTTGAAACATGCGATTTCTTTTGGTATTAAGATTTGTCTATACATTTTAGATAAATCCGCTGTAATAACGTATTTATAGGTTCGGAATTGTAGTAAAATGGAGACTATGTTATTTTCACTCACATTAACGTACGTTATACTATGTCTTACTTTTGACCCTACGTAAATTACTAATTATTAATTGTATTATTTATACTTAACTAAAATTTTTAACGATATAAACTCTTGACTAAATAATAAATCCATTTTGTTACAAGCTTATTTAAATATTTTTTTATTGTATTATATATATAATATTAGTTTAATTAGCTAACAAATTTTTGAATATATTTTAATTACACTGTAATTTGTCAAACTACCAAAAACCAATAAAACATTTCTAATTACATTGTATTTTAGTAACACACGTAGATTATTAAAAGCTATATTGTAGAAGTATTAACTACAACAGTAAATACCTTTGATAGATTGAGATAATAAGGTAATTAATTTAAAGTAAAAAAAATTAAAGATAATCTAGTAACGTTAAAACGGAAATTTGTTGTGTTGTAATAACAGAATGTTTACCAGTCTATCTAAAAAATAATTATGTTTTTTTTAAATTAGAAAAGTTACGATATTTTAAACATTAAAGTAAACATATCAACATTCATTAATCTTTAGTATAGCTTGTTAGTGGTGATTGTGTACACTGAATAGCCAAAATTAAGATAAAAACCGTAAGTTAGAATTCCGTGTTTATTTTATTTTATTGACTCAAAACAGGCAATTTGTTTTAAAATAAACTAAGAAATAATTAATACTGTAAGCAAAATGCAAAAAAAATGAAAAGAAGTATAATCTGATTAAATATAATTTTTAATATACTCTTATAGTTAAAAAAATTGTTCAGGTAATTTTTTTAATTATTTTTATTATAATAACATAAACAATTGTTACGTAATATTTTATCGAAAACAAAAACAATAACTTTTTAATAATATTGAACGGTAAAAAAATTACAAAATATATAAATTAGTATCTAAACTAATAATAAAAATGTATTCACATATATTTAAACTTTTCTAAAACAAGCACAATTTAATAAAACCAAAAATCAAGTTTATCAACCGTTAAAATCATGCAGTAAAAACATGAAATAAAATAATAAATGTTACTAGGTATTTATAAACGTTAAAGAAAATTAAAACCAGTACTAAAAAGTTTCTTATAATACTCAAAAAGAATATAAGTACTTATTAACTTAATACATTAGTCTTTTTTTATAAGTTATAGTTATAAAAACCAGTAATTTTATTTATTTAGTTTAAAATTATTACCTCAAAATTATTTAAACTTAAAAATTGTTTCTATTATTTTTTCAACATTAAAAACTTCTAAAACGTTATTAAATGTTAAATCAAACATTTCATTTTTAACATTGCCAACATTTTTGCTATTTCATATTTAAAATTTTACATTTATTTACTAACTTAAAATACCAAGTAATTATGAATTAATAATTTTAATTTTTTAAATAAAAATTACATTACAAACTGGAGTTAATTCTATTTTTACTTTATAAAAATTTTATGGATGTCAAATAAAACAAATAACGAAAATTTTTCTTCTGATCTGTTTTTAATTTATTTTTAACCCTGTACTTTTTTTCATCTGTATTAATTTTAATGTTTTACTTTTTTGTATTTCATTGCGTTGTATTGCGTTTCAGCAATTGTTTTTTTATGTTCATCACTATTTTTTTTTGTAAACCTTGCTTTTATGTACACTATCGTCATAAGGTTTTTATCCACTTTTTAAGGTTTTTGTTTAATAACAGTAAGTTTTGCACAATTATGTTCTAAATATTTTGGTAATTTTTTTAATTTATGATTGATAAAAAGATATTTGAGTTTTGCTTTGTTCCAAGCTTACTCAAAAACATAAATTTTGCAGACGAGAAAACTGTTTTTTTGAATTTCTTTATTAAAATAACTTATTTAAAAATGCTGTACAATAAAATTTGTCCCCTGTTAGTAGAATAAACTTAATACTTCCATCAGTAAAAATACTAACAAATTTTCTTTAAAATAAAATTTGATAAAAACGTGTTTAAAGGTTAACAAATTACAGTTTTACCACAATAAAGAATAATTATTTTTAAAATTACCTTGATTTTCTTGTGTGTAGGCAAATAAACAAAAAATTATATTTGGTATTTTTTCAATAAATATCAAACCTTTTTGTTTTATTTCTTGACATTGATGAACACGAGGATGAACACTAACACGTTTGTCACGACATAGCATATGTATTAAAAATATATGACTACTAAATTAAAATCATGTTTTACGAGAAAAAAAAAGGAAAATAAATAATCTAAATTAAATTTGTGTTGGTAGTACCTGTAGTAATTTTAGTAAACTATTCAAGTCAAGTTTTTTTTAAAAACTGCGAAAGTCCGATAAATTACTGTTGATTTTTCTTTTCCAACAAAAGAAAACTCCAGAAGCAAACAAGTAGTAAAATTGAAAATTAAGTGTTTTAATTTGTTGAAACTAATGCAATAAGATCCACACGGTTCTAAATAATTTCGTTTTTAAATTTCATAACTGTGGTGCACGTTATATTCGTACAAATCTTTTAAATTATGTTTTTGGAATTTATTATCCTGTAGCGTAATGAGTTTGACCTGTACGGAAATGAAATTGGTCAAACACAATGCACAGTGTTGTCTAATCGCAAATAAACATACAATGTATCGTTTTATCTGTTAGTCGTAAGAAAAAATATTTGGAAAACAAAAACAATAGATAATTTATAGCAAACAAATCTTACAAATTCTCTAACTTAGAGTTTACAATTTATATAAAGTAATTTGGATTTTTGGTAGCACTCTAATATATGTCTTTTTATCTTACTTAGTACAATAATTTTATTTCACACTTTTTTTACTACATATATTAGCGTTTTAGTGTTTGTAGTACTCTACTTAGTAAATAAACTAAATGCTAAATAATTTTTACATTTAACACGTTTTACGTTAAAGGTATTCTGGGTTAATGTGTAACAGAGTACAATAATTATTATCAATTTTAGTAACGAGTGATCGAGATTATTCGCAAACTACGAGACCTGTTTGTTTATTTTTTTACCTATACTTAAAGGTCACGTTGTTTGAAAATAATTTCGATCTCACAGTACTAAGATTGAGATTACATACATTACGTTTTTTAACCAATAACGTTTAACGATGCAACAGAAAACGAGTTTGACTGTCAAATTGATGTAAACACCGTCAAATTGTGCCTATGGGACGGATACCTAAACGCTTACATATTATATCGTATTATATAAGAAACTGTCTATATATAAAAAAAAATTTCTTAACATATAGTTTTTGAAAAAATGCCTACAAACTAAGAAACAACATAAAAAATGGATGTAGTATAATAGATGTCAATAAATTCAATAATTATTTTTCAAAATTGCCTACTAAAATTATAAACGATCTACCAAATGCTATATTTAATATATAATTTTTTTTTTCAAAAAGTGTCTCAAGTACAGGTTAGAGATACCATAAAATCGATGAACAATAGTAAATTGAGTGATTATTATGAAATGTCGTCATACTTTATTTAAAAACATAAGAATTTAATTGTAACGCCACTTACAACACTAATAAATTTAAGCTTAACATTGGGAATTTTTCCAAATGCTTTAAAGATTGCTGAAGTTATACCTATAAAGAAAAAAAAAGATGACGATAATAATTTTCGTAATTATCGCCCGATATCACTGCTTGGTATCTTATTCAAAGTGTACAAAAAAATTATTTATAACCAGATTAATAATTATTTTAAAACTAATCTCTTATTCTGCACAGATCAGTTTGGTTACAAAAAAAGTAAGAGCACTGTTGGAGCAGTATTTAAACTTGTAGAGAAGATAATACAAAATTTTGAAAATTTTGATTTTACAATGGGTTTTTTTTAATATGTTTAGTGCTTTTGATTGTGTATTGCACTCAATACTTTCCAATAAGTTAAGAATGTACAACTTTGAAGAAATTAGTCTAAATCTTATAAGTTCTTATTTAAAGCACAGATTACCAGTGGTTTCTATAAACGGAATTATCTCAAAATTAAATGTGGAGTACCACAAGGATCATAACTTGATCCTTTACTCTTCTTAATATACATTAATGACTTATCAAACTTTGTAAAAACTAATGTACCAAATTCTCAATGTGTTATTTATGCAGACGATTCAACAGTAATATTTTCAGATTAACGACTCAAACTAAAGTAGCAGTATATAATGGGTGTGTAGCTAATAACCTAAACATAAATACAAAAAAAAATTCAAAAGACGTTCAAATGTCCGTTTGATAAACGTTTATTACACGTTTAAAAACGTTTTAATGTCTAATAAAAGTTTATCAGACGGACATTCAAACGTTTTTTATACCAATGTGTTGCTTGGGTGCTATTAAGTTTAAAGCGTTATACAAATTTTGAAAATCCGAAATCTATAAAATTTTTGGAATTGAGTTGGATAGTAAACTAAAATTTGAAAATTATATTAATAGTCTTGCCAAAAAATTAAGCTCAAATATTTATTTATTAAGAAGACTCTCGGAAAGTGTAGACGTCTTTTCGGATCTTGTGAACTGTGGCGCTGTAGTCTGATATGTCAAAATATTGTTATTATTCGTCTTATAAACATTTGCCGGTACATTTTTTCTATCTTATCTTTGCTTTCATTGTTGTATTTGTTGTTAATAGGTCTTTAGGTAGTATTATAAATAAATTAATTTTTAACTAATAAATAAATATATAACTATTTTTAAGTTTTACTGATGTGAGTGCCTTTTAAATAGTCTAACGTTTTTGGAATTTAGATTTACGAGTAGATCAAATTTTTGACTTGTAGTTTATTAATTCCGATTTTTGACTGAAGGTCACAGTTTACGACATAATGAAACGCCTCTATCAAGCGATATCTTGAAAAATGTATATTACTCTATAATTCACAGTCATATTTCAGATTATATCATTGTATAGGGCAATTGTACAACAATGCAAAAAATATTTTCATTGCAACATAGGGCTGTTTGCATTTTTGGTGGATTGGAATATAGAAACGATTTTAAAAATGTTTACATAAAAAACACATACTAACCGTTCCTGCTCTTTATGTGTATGAATGTTCCGAATGCTCATTCGTATAACACAAGAAAAAAACATGTACTAAAAAAAGAAAGATGCAGATTGATACAAACAGTTCAGTTCACGTTTTAAGCTAAGATGTTTTTAATGCACTACCATTTGCAGGTAAACAACTCACTACTGGAAAGTTTCAAAAACGTATAAAAATTTGTTTAATTACAAACTATTTTTACAGTGTTAAAGATATTACTGAAAGTATAAATTTCTGTACTTAACTATATTTTTCTTCCTTGACAATTTTAAGATTTTGTAAAATGATTTAACATGAAATATATTATTATTATTATTACGTTTACCAAAAAATTACCTAAAACCTTAGCTTTAGTGTATTATAATTTTATCATCACTTACATAAAATCTGAGATTAAAAAATAGTACAGCAAAACAACACTCAACTCAAACTTTGGTTTTTTCATACTGAACTTGCGTATTGATTGCCATTCTGCAATTTGGGATTGATGTGATGACAAAAACAAAGACAAAGTAGCGTTTTTTAGTTATTAGTTATTCACTAAGTTAAACCGTAAACTTAAATTTTTTAAATTATTTTCCTAAACAAACTTTTAGACATTATTCAAATTCACACATTAATGAATTTTGTATTTTTAAAATACGTCTTTTTAAATTTCAATCTAATGTCATGAGCTTCTCTAAACTCACTGAGATAAGTTTTCTAGAAAAAAATCTTTAAAGTGAATATTATACAAGTTTCTACAATCTTTCAGTGGCATGATTAGAACACAGAATCGTAGCTACTCTAATTTTACTTTAAAACAAGTATAATTTTGAACAAGCTCTCTTAGCTAAAACTATTCATGACACGTTAAAACATAAGAATATCATTCTAACTAAAGCAGACAAGGGCTACTGCACTGTTATTTTGAAGAAAAACGAATATATGAAAAAAAATTAGAAATTATTTGATACCTACAAATTGAGCTCACCGTTGAACAAATTTTTCAACACCACGATAAATTATATATTTTCCATTAACGACTCATTAAAATATTTTTTCTAATTTGCGTCTATAATAATGCTAGATGCGTATTTGTACGGGTGCGCATATGGCTATTAACGCACCCGTTTAAATGCGTTAATGGAGCTAGTATAATTTTGTTTTCAAAGTTGGCAACATAGATATGTCGTACTTGATGTTTTTTGTTAGCGCCAACAAATCGCGAACTTAACCTCGCTAATGAGAAACGATTAGTTTTTTGAAATTTAGTTTAATTTTTATTATCTACAGAACAAATATCCTATTGTATAATTACTGTGTAAGGAAATTGTAGTTTTTACAAAATACCAAACAATCTACAACAAACAACTTAATTTGATTTGCCTTGGAAAGTGCAATTATTATAAACGTTAATATTTACATTGGACCTATCTTGAGCTATTATAATACCAAGTAAGTTAGTTTCTACAATATTCTGCAAAAGACTACTGTTTCCTGTAACTGTAGTGTTTTTATTTGTGTCAGAATTTATTAGTAGTTGTGACACACCAGAACATCCAGGCAAGTTGGAATTTGTTGATTGAGACCCAAGCATTTGGGATACTTCAATTCGTTTTCGTAAGAAAGCTTCTACATACCCTTCTGCAACAGCCAAAGATTTCCATCCCCCATGACGCTTTAACGTCAACAAATCACAACCACGATTTGCTAAATGTGTTGCACTAGACCTTCTGAAGCAATGCCCAGTGAAAAGTTCGGGATTTGGCAACTTCAGATAGTTTGCAATGTTTTTCGGCATTTTCCCCATGGTGTTAATTCCAATCGGGCTATTGATACATTGACCGTTGCGATAAGTTAAAAAAAAAACGATTATGCGTTACTTCCTAAGGACGTAAGTTAAAATAGCTTTTAATTAAGTCAATCCACTGTGGATTTGTGATTGCAAATGTTCTAGGAATGTTATTTTTAGTTTTAGGAATATGAATGACGATTGCATCTGATTTGTATTCAATATCTTGAACTAATATGTTGGTCAATTCTTCCCGTCGACAAGCACCATTGTATCCTATTATTAAAATCACCTAAAATAAACATCATTACAGAAAAAGCTGCAATCTGCTTCTTGTATAAATTTATTTATTTCTTCTTCTTCTAGTATTTTAAATTTTTTTGTTGCGTAACCTGCAGATGTTCGCTTTAATAGAGCTTGTAATTTATTGTATTTTGATATGTCAACATCTTTGTACATATTTAAACAACATTTCAACATTGAATAGATGCTCCACAAAGTCGATGGTTTGTACTTTTTTTGTTGTATATCAAAACACGAAAGCATAACGTTTTCAGATACCACTTTAATTTTGTTGCCGTTGCACCATTCTTGAAATTTATTAAATTTTTTTTCAGATTGGGCTCAAGATTTATTAGAAAGCAAATTGCTGACTGCATTTTCAGCAATTTCTCTAATTTCAGGTAGTGTACATGAAAAATCACTCATTTTTATTTAACTTTAATAAAATATGAAAACAAAAATTAACAATTTGAATTTAACTTTCAATTGTCACATTAATGTTACCAACTATCACAAAATTCACTAACGTTTTAAAACTACAATTTTTCATTTAAAAAGGGCATAAAAGACGCAAATTAGAAAAAATAGTATAAAAAATTTGTTTCATAAGGCTTATTTTGCATTGGTCCTTTAGAAAACTCGCCGCTTCGCGGCTCGTTTTCTAAACTTGGACTCATACAAAAAAACATGCGTTATGAAATTTGTTTTTTAATATACTATTAACGTACTCAAATCCGCAACTTAATTTACCTATCAGGCCCATTGTTGATTTCATAAGATTTCCAACATATCCCATTACTAAATTTCTTGCAAACCTTCTTAAAAAATCTATCAAGTTTAAACCGGTATTTTCAGTTAAAAATGCTTCTGAGTTAATCTTCTATTTAAATATATTTTAGTATGCTATCAAAACTTTAAAGATAATTTTGTTTGATGTTGTTAATTTGTTTCCCTCGATTCCTCTTTTAGAAAGTCTTTTATTCGTTTCTATCTTACTTTATGCTACTGATTTCCCAGATGTAGTTACATCCTATCTCTTACAGTATTAACACTTTTCTTAATTTTCTTAATAGTATACAAAGTAGAATTAAGTTCACAATTGAAATATCTTCTAATTTTTCAGATATATTTATTTCTATTGACAACAAGTTCAGTTTTTACATCTACAAAAAAACTACTACTACTATCCAGGTCTTATCTTTTGATTCTATCACTTCCTATCTTATAAGTTGACTTATATCTATTATTTTCTCAACAGATTAACTTCCATTCTGTTATCAATTAAAAATTATTTATTAAAAGACATCAAATCTTTCGCCCCACTTTCAATTATTAAAAAAAGACATTGTTAATTATTTTTCTGTTTCTTATTTTCCCCAATTTTTTAATCTTGTTTCTAAATTAAATAAATATTCTGATTTCAAGATTTTTTTTCATAACATACATAACATAGTTTCAACAGACCATAAGCATTGCAACAAAAATGAGAACAGTGGCATTTACCGACTGGTTTGCTCTTGTGAGAAATTTTATATAGAAAAAACCAAGAGAACTTTTAATATCAGATTATAATAACATTTACGTTATATCAATAAACTATCCAAATATTTAAATAATTTATCTTCTGTAAAATTAACCTTTGTAGTGTAACGTGCACATTTTTGCATTATTGAAGTTAACATTTTTTATTCATTGCGTACGCGCATGATTCTGACGAGTGCGCATAAGTATTAAGTCATCCTCCTGATGTTACGTTTCGCAATGAGGCGAAGCGGACATTTTTTTGCGTGCTGCAAAAAGTGGAATGACCACTTGTTGAATTTGTGTTTGTGATTTTTTGCCTTAATGGTGAAAATTATTTAAGCCGGCGTTCGTTGAAGCGCCTGCAGTTCGTTGTAGCAACTGCGTTTGTTGATTTTGAACCTGCGTTTGTTGAACTTGCGAAAATCGGAAAGATATGACCCGATAATTCGAAGGTTTTTTTTTCTGGATTCTTGGTTTCGTTCTTAAACGATGTTTTTAAGTATGAAAGTCTTATGAGTACGATTTCGATTTGTATGGAAACTGCGATCTACGGTTATCAATTTTATCGATTTAAAAGCAAAGTATCAATCAAATCTTCGTAAAAGAATTCAATATACGATTTACGAGAATTGCATCATATTGCGTCATTCCAATGAGTCGCATGATGACCACACCCAAATAGGAATCTGTGCAATTCGTAAGTGATAAAATACCTTTGGACACGTATGTAAATAACCTGTAATTATTAGTTTTCAGTTAAGTTTTGTTTTTGGTTTCAATATTTAACCCTTCGTAGATAAAAAATATTGTGGCGTCCAATTTATAAAACTTTTGTGATTATCAAGTTAAAAATTTTAATCTTAAGAAGCGTTAGAATTCCTACGACTCTAATTTTATTAAATATGAAAATTTGTTTGTTTTATGTTAAGTTAAATTTCGTCGCAACTGTTGACGTTACGGTTGAGGTTACAGTAGAACATGTTTTTATTTTAACTGTTCTGTCTACCTCTCTTATTCGTCCACTTAATAATAATTGTTGTCATTTTTTAGGTTTACACAAAACCATTTATATAAAAGGTGCTGCTAAGTCGTCACTGTTGAATGATCAGTTTAATTACAAAAGTTTATTTTTAACTTATTTATGATTTTAATGTGAAAAGATGCTACTTTTGCTGTCTAGTTCTAGTTGTCAAAATGTTCCAAAATATTTCACCTTCAACCTTAAATTTTATAAAATTTTGATATTTCTATTAGTCAAAATGTCTTCAATTTTGTTATTCCTTTTTGTGTAATTTGTTAATTTGTTTTCTATTAGATAACCGTTGTTAAGATTTTACAATTTTTACTTTCCTAAAAGGTATAAGTATAGCGATCGCAATTTTTTTACAAAAATTTTTTTTTGAAAAATGTTACGTTTCAAGGTATTCTGAATCAAAAAAACGTAATTTCGACAAAAAAATTTTGGGTGTGTGTGTGTGTGTGTGTGTATGTGTGTAACGTTGTAACCACGAGAACTCTCGAACTAAAAGTCCTAGTAACTTGAAATTTGGTATGGCTTTTCATATTCTCTGGGTTTTATCAAAAGATACATCTGATAAAGATACCAGGAGTAGGTGTATCCGCCATTTTGAACAGTTTTTCTTATATAATTTTGTACGAATGTAAATTATTCGAATTATTTTTACAGTTTTTTATAAAGATAATTCTTCCTAACAATTTATTCAAATAAATTTTTTTTAACATTAACAGTTTATTAGATATTTAATTTATAATTTAAAGTAATTTCCATTATATAATCTAGGTTCGAATCCTTCCTGCGACGATTTTCTTTTAGAAAAAATAAATAGCCGGTTGCACAAAAGTCTGGTTAATTGGCGATTTACTAATCGTTTTTAATACAAACGTATCACTTCAAAGTGGTTTTATGACAACATAACCTATAAGAATACATTTCTTCATCATTCCTTATAGGAAAGTCGTGTGGTGGCCACACCAGTTTTTTTATATAATTTTAGTATGATTTCTAGTCTGCAGATGGTTTCTGTGTATTGTACGTAATTAGTTGATATCAAATATAACATTCACGATTATAATATAGCATGTACGTAACTTTTAACAGGTATATGCGAACAGAAAAATAACCTACCAGTACAGCAATCTTCATTACGTACTTATGTAAATCCAACATGATGTACAATGTTTTTTACAGGAATGTTTTTGAGTACGTTATTACACATATAAAATGGAAACAAGTATAAGTCATTAAAGAGTAGAATAACACTACACAAATTTTATATAAGTTTGAAAGATATAGCGTTTAACGAAATTTTCCAATACGCAAATTAATATAACCTTAATTGTGAGTGACTTCACGTGGTTTCATTTATTTTTATAAACGTTTGGTTGCGGTGTTGTATACTTACATAAGATTAATAACAGTGAATACTCGTTATAGCAGATAAAGGTTTGCCGTCAGAAATAATTAAAATAAAAAAATTGTGCCAAGAATTTGCAGTAGAACTAAATTCAATAGGAGAAGCGCCTCAAAAATTCCCAGAACAATGGCGTCATGTAAGTTCATACTTAAAAACTTGTTTTCTAATTTGAAGATTTTAAGGTTTTTACTGAATGGAAAATGCATGTAAAAAAAGAAACCAAAAAATTTAAATTGATAAAAATATAACTGGTTTAGCAACGGTTAAAAAACTTACACGTTTAAAAGAACTGCAGCATTAAATCAAGATTTGAGCTGGTAGATGTTCTGCGGAATTAAGCAAATACTAAAGGAGAGCCAACACGAACCGAAATTGGACATTTCAAGCTGGAATATTACAAAATATTTAAAACATTTGATGGCTTTAAAACTTTTGTTTAGCATTAGTTTATTATAAAATAAAAAATTTAAACAAAGTTTTGTAATACAAAGCGGTTTTGAATCTTCATTTCTTTACCAATCCAATTTCTATTACCATCTGAAAGAATTAAAAAAAAACTGGATGTAACTATCCAAATTTAAAAAAAATGTGCAACGTTCAAATCAATGTATACATTTACCTGGATTTTCCTTCTTCATCTTCTTTAATTTTGTTTGGTAGATTAGCATTAACAATTATATTGTGAAATACCGCACACGAATATATAATTTTTGCCGCTTTGACATAGCTGTAATGTAGAACTCTGTGCTTTAGTAAGCAGCAAAATTTTTGTTTCAACACTTCAAAACATCTCTCGATACAATTTGTAGCCCTAACATGTTCAATATTGTATCGTGTTTTTAGAGAGTTATCAGCTGCATCTTGTACTGGAGTCAAAAGTCATGGCTGTAAAGGATATCCTTATTCTCCTAGTGTATATCATAGTTAGAATCTAGCTTATAATTATTGCATTTGCGGTTACATACCAAATAACCATGATTGTTGAGATTCGCCAGTTAAAAACTTTTGCTACCAAAGAAGTTTTACTGAATTTAATTTCTAAGTTGTCAAATCATGGTTTGCTCCAGGAAAACGAGCATTACAGTTAAAAATTTTTAAATATATATATATATAAATATACACTAACCTCAAAAATATGCTGAAATTTAAAAACATCACATGTAATATAATAACGGCATAAAGTTCGCCGCTTCCTAAAACCATACAGTTAACATATGAAAAATTACATGTAAATGCTAGGCAATAATAAATTACCTACCGATTGGGGAAAAGCTTCCTTACAGTGGAGGGCTAGATTGACCGGCCGAGAGCGAAGCTCGAGGTCGGCAATATACCCGACAGTGGAATGAAGCTTTTTTTCGAGGTATGTATACTATTTTATTTACAATCACTGCATTATCATTCAAATTAACACAAATTATTTGAGCTGAAAGTCAATAACTGTGAAATTGTTTTTAATCTAACTGGCGGGGAAAACAAACGCGATTTGTTTCAAATGTTTTATAGTTTCATTTTTATAGTTATCATTCGTGTCTCAATGTCTAATAGTAAATTTAAAAGCACTTCTCCAGTACTGAAGGATGCTGCAAAGAAGGCAGCAAATGACATACTACCGACAAAAAGTAGAGGTCAATATGAAAAGTGCTACGAAAATTAGCAAAACTTTTGCCTTGCTAAAGGTGTTAAAAGCCTTGGTTTTGAAAGCGTGTTCATTGCATATTTATGTCAATTGGCTTAAACAAAAAAGGCTTTAACTCTGTGGGCTACATATTTAATGCTTCGTGCAACCTTAACTATTAAAAACTGTATTGATATATCACAAAAAATATATTGGCTACAAACCGAAGAAATCCAGAGTTTTTAATTAAGTTCATATTGACACATTTTTGAAACATACTCCACAAGAGTTTCTACCTCAGAAAGTAAAAAATTTACTTTTTACTTTATTCTGTACTTTTCATTATAATATATAATATTATTTAATTTTGTAGACTGCTTTAATAATCGGGACTTCCGGTGCTTGCCGCACAGACGAATTATACCGAATGAAAGTAAGCGACGTAGAATCCTTAAACAATAAAATTAGTATAGTAATTCCTAATACAAAAATTTATCATCCTCGAACATTTCTTATTAACAGACGTCCAATGGTTAAATGTAGTAACTCAATATATAAATCTCTGAAAACATGTTGAAGGTGAGTAATTCTTTCAGCTACTGAGATTTGGAAAAATTACTTAACAGTCTTTTGGCCACAATACTATTGCTCAGATTCCCAAAACAAAAGTCTCGTTTTGGGACTGAATAATGCCGATAGCTTTACTGGCCATTGCTTCAGGCGGACTTCTACGACTTTATTGGCAAATCGAGGAGGAGATGTCCTGCAATTAAAAAGATTAGAAGGTTGGAAGTCTAGTTCAGTGGCAGAAGGTTACGTAGAGAATTCTTCAGAAGGTCAAGAAAAAATTGTCCAATTATTGTCTTCTGCAAAGACGAACATTGAACATGAAGCTATACCTCCAACATCTCATAATCTTGTAAATATTGCAACTGTCAGTGTGTCAAAGCAGGAATTCATTTTTTTCTAAAGATAATAAATATGGGATAAAATTTACATTTAATACGTATAATAGCTCTAATGTTGTAATTAATATAAATAAACCAACATAACCTAATTATTCCTGGGTTGATTGTAAATAATTGTTCAGTCGTGTAAAAAAAATTCCTACTTTTTTATATAAGTTTTCGTGTTTATTTTTTTCATCATTGCTAGCATTGATAATACATAGTTTTGTGTCACAATGTGACTGTCTAAAAACATTATTAGTTTTTTCAGCTCCTAATCTTTGCCGCTGCCACTGGCCCATAGAATAGTTTGCATTTTTTTAGTTCGACGTCTTATCTTGCATACAACACATTGAACCGCTGTTCACAAGCAATGCCTAAAAGAATACTATAATTGGATAACCGTTAACCGTTTACACATTGTATATGTAAATTTAGCTTTACCTACGGTTTTTTACACCTCACCTATCGTATTTCACGCATATACGCGGATACCTACGTTTATTTTTATAGTCAATCTGGCGTTTATTACAGAGTACATCAAATTGACGCACTAGGTCAACTAAATGCCTATCGTCAACACTCATTTATAGCAAAAAAACACGTGTTCAATAACCTTAGTTTTAGTTTTACCGCACGTACTACAAATTGCTTGTAAGTATGCGCAGTATCGCAGTGTGCATTATCATTTTGTTTAAGTAGATAAAACTTAAACCAACTTTTAAATAAATAAAGTGCATAAATGGGGTAATTAGAAATCCGTAGTTCAACTGCTTAAAAGTTAAATGTAAATGACCAATCTTAAATAGGTCTGCATAAATCCACCAGTCATTGTGTATACTGTCAATTTATGGTCTGTCTTCCGCCATCTAACGCTCTCACGGTACACTGACGACATAGTGTCTAATGACATTTCTATGCTAACGACCTTCTATTACATATCATCTAATGTGATATGTAATGGATTCAAGTTTTTAATTATTCACTTCCCAAATTTTTCTTGGATATTTAATTGTCATATTAGAAACAGTATTACCTGCAATACATCATCCGAATAATTGTAATTTACGTTTTACGTCGAGTTAACGTTTTTTGTAATTTTTAACAATCTTGCTACATAAGCCAGATTGCATTGGATTACGACATTGTTTTTTATTCTATTTTATTACTTACATATCAACTCAAAATTAAATAAATAATATAAGCTTTAGGTAAAATTTAGAAAGTCTCGAAAAAAATACAAAATTCTATAAATGCATTTGAATTTTTAAAATGAAATTGCAAAAGAAATGTACATATTTGTACAGATTTTTGTGTAAGCAGGTAAGGTATGTACCATTTATTAAGCGATAAGCTCTATGCTGCAGTAAAAATAAGATTTTGGTTGTTGTCGGGATTAGTGTATTACCAAAATACTCAAAGTGAAATCGTTCTTGGTTATGATAAATGGAAGTAAACTTATCGATTTGAGTCAATAAAATCATATGCTGCTACTTCCATTTTAGACTAAATTTTGAAGAAAAAACTATCGTTTAGTTTCCTTTTATTCCAATTTTTTCCACTAAACTGTTCATCAAAAATTAAAACATTTTTTTAATTTTGCATAATTTAAGATTTTTATTTAGTTAAAATCAAAGCAAATTAATAATTAGATTACAATTTACTGCATAGACTCGATACCCTGCTTACATAAAAATGTAACAGAATTATTTCGGCAAATAAGTTTTAAGACATTCACAATGACAAAATAATAAAAAATTATCACGCAAAAAAACTAAATTGCGTAAAATTACTTGTATTTTTTTAAAGTGTTCTTAACCGTTATACGGAAATGGCCGCTATTAACTTTGTGTTTAATAATTTATTCTTACATTGTTATTTAATAAAAACTTGTTTGCTTATTAAAATAGATCAAATGAGTAACATTATGTGAGACTTAAAGTAAATTATTTTCTAATTAGCGAAATTATGAGGGTAAACAATTTGTATTAACTGGAATTTATAATATTCTAATTTTTGCTATTCTCTAATCTAAACTTGAAAAAGTTATTCAAAGGTATTAAGGTAATTAAATGTAAAATAATTTAATAATAGATAATTATTTTTATCTACATAAAATTGCCTCAATAATAAAAAAATGTATATTAATAAAAATTTAAGATTATTTACTTAAATGCGACGTGATATATTAAAAATAATTTAAAAACTTTTAGGAATATTTTACCAATTTGTTTTACCTTAACATAAATATATTTTGACGCGGTTTTTTAATAACTTTTTTTTAACTACACAACTTCTTTATAAATAGAGTATTTAAATATCTTTTACCGTTAGGGCATCGTTCGTAAAAAACGCATTGCTCCACCAATTTTTTCCAGAATTTAGTTGTGAAATAATTAATTACAAAAAGTTTTTTTTGTTTTAACGGAATAAATATATAGCCTATGTTAACTCTAAAAGTCGATTCTAAACATTGACAAAAGAATTTTTCAAATCAGATGAGTAGTTTCGAAGGTTCATACATACGAACTTACTAACTTTACCTTTTTATAATATTAGAATAAATGCCAATTTGTGTATACAAATTTTTAAAAGTAATAGGTAAAGTTTGACAAAAAGATTTTTTTTGATGATTTGCACATATTTAAGAAAAATATAATATTTGTCATAAGATTTTTATTGAGGCATCGCCAATAGTCTGCTTTTAAAAAATATGATTTATTTATAGTTATTTTAAATTTTTTGAATAGTTTTAGCTACTATTTGTATAAAAAAAACAAATATTGATGTAAACATAGCACTCGATTATTTAAAATTTTATTTATTTTAAACACAATACTAAATAACTCAAGTTTTTATAATTGTTTTCGGTTTTACAGTAGAAATAATATAATGTTAAATACTGTTTTAGGAAATATAATAATGACAGAAAAATATATTTATTATTATAAATTATAGTATTTTAAACGTAGTACTAATTTTAATTAAATATAATTTCATTATTTTTAAATGTAGCATTTTATACTGTACCTATTTCCTAAATTGTAGACGTAATTATTTTTAGAATATACTTTTAGGTATTACAAAAGCATCAATCTACTTTGTCTAACAGAGCGTTGAATTCTCCGTCTTTTATTGTAATCATGGTATTCAGAAAAGAAGTGATTTATTATACGGCTAACTCTAAAAACCTTAATCTAATTTGCAACTAAAAACAATTGATAGTAAAAATAAATTATCCAAAAACAAATATACAATATTTTGTGTTTCTAGTTGATTGTAAACGTTATATTTCTAATATATGAATTCTGTTTATAGCGTTTATTAAAATTTATTTTTTTTAAATTTATTACTCCTTTTATAGTATTGATGTTACTTTAAATGTTACAATTTCAAGCAAAATTTAAATGGCAAATAAGAAATATTAACATTTTGTATTTATTAGAAATTTGGAAACAGTGCATTTAAAAAAAAAGGTTAAAAGTAATACATAATACGATAATCATAATTTAAAAAAAAATTGTAATCTTACATTATTTACCTTAATTTCTGATAACTTAGCTTTGTAGTTCTAATAAATACAGTGCAAAATAAGGTATAAAAAAATAAATTATGAAAATAAAAATGTACAGTAGGAAACCGTAAATATAGCATTAATTTAGAAATTCTGTTAAAATACATTATAATTAAATAAATGTTATAGTAATAAACTTATATATGCAACTAACACTTGTAAAACAAAGCATAAAGTTGCAAAACCTTACGACAACAGCAAATTAAAACGTAAATTACATTAAACCAACTAGCGTATAAGTGAGCATGTTCAATGGAGTAGATGAAGGGTAGCAACCACGAATATTCTTGTATGACAGCTAATTGGTGCGTTGAGATTCATTTATGAAACGACTACTGCTTTATTTAGATACCAAAACAAATTCAATAGCGACCCTAATATTGAAAAACAAAATATAAATTGTGTTCAGTAAAATTTAGCATTTGTAATTTTTTTTATTTTATTTGAAAAATATTTATTTTAAAATATTTAAAATCTTCTTTAAAAAAATTGTTAATAATAAAAAATTGACTAAAAAGAAAAGTGTTTGAAAGTCAAGTGAACCATTAATTACAATTACAGCTTAAGGCAAAGCGAAAATATAAAATATTTTCTTATCTTTAAGCACTTTTGATGAATTAATCTTATGGGAGCATATTTCATGTAAAAGTTGTTAAAACGTTATTTACCAAAAAAATCATTCTTTTACAAACGTTGCTTACAGATTTTATATAGATTTAAAGCATAAATCACATCATAACTTTTGAAGTAGCTAACAACAGATTTTAATAACACTTAATAAAAGACAGTAAATAATTACAAAAGGATACAATTGGTAAAGTTTATTTAAGTAAACATTATATTTTTATCCAAATGTTTATTTTAAAGTTTAATTACATGCATTTAAAAAAACAGAAGTTTTAATTATCAATAAGTCGGAATTACGTAAAATTTGATTTTAAATTTGAAAATGTAGCAATTAGATACAATTTAAAAGTTATTAATGTAATGCGTGTTAATGTATTCAAAATATTAGTTTCTACCCTGTTGTTATAGTATTAATATCAAATAAATTTAAAAAAAAAAAATTTTTTGTCTAACTATTAAGGTCAAGAAACGAATTTCAAGCATCTATTAAAATTTCATTGCAAATTAATAATAATTTTGTAAAATAAAGCAAAACTTTGTAAACAGTCTACGTAAATTAATTTAAGAATGTTTCATTATTTTTAATAGTGTTTTTATTTGTTTACATTTACAACAATGTAAGACTGATAGCACAATTTTGACATAAACTGATTACAGCGCCCCAGTTCACGAGATCCTGAAAGACTTCTTTCTAATGCCCAACTTTGCTTAAAATACACTTTTAAATATTTCAAATAGTTTTTTTACAGTTCTTGACCTTTTTTTTTCTTTAAACTTTTTGATAAGAGAATAGCTGGTCAAAATTGCATTTTACTTGTCGTTTTTTTATTGAAGTTGGAATCTTAGATAGTGCAGAAATGTCAGCCGCTGTTACTTTTGTTGAAGTTGATAAAGGGACGAAGATGTTGTTTGGTGTCTGCGTTCAAAATCTCTGATTCTGACCTTCCTTGCTGTTGTCTGTTGTTAGTTTTTAACAGATGCTGTTATTTGTTGTTAGTTGTTGATAGATGCTGTTGTCTTGGTCCTCTTCCTCTTGAAGTTCACGGGTGGTTTCACTTAAAGCAAACAAATGCTTAGAAAAGATGTCCGGATTGAATGGATACAACCCCGTATCAAGGAAGCTTTTCTTAGTATTTACTACGGTAGCAGCTTTACCGTAAGCAGTAAAAAAATTGAGCACGCCTAATATTCCGTAACAACTCTACCAGGATGATTTTGCACTTATACACATTCTGAATGTAAAAGGTATTTAAAAGTTTTAAAAACGTTACATCTAGGGGGTCCATTCTATGTGTGCAATGTGGAGGTAAGCATACCATAACAATTCCATTTTGTTTGGCAAACTCTAAAACAGAAACATCTTTATGGCTGCAGTAACCATCGACTATCAACAAAATCTTATCGTCTGTGGATGGTTTGGTGTGCTTTACAACTTGCTCGAGAAACTTTCCAAATAGTTCTCCTGTTATCCACCCTTTTTTTTGTACAAGGCCAATAGAGTTTGTAGGATCGCCATCCAAATGTTTATTTTTATAGTTTTTTCTTGCAAACACAAACACAAGTGAAATGTAATATTTAGTAGTACTCATCGCACACACAACAGAAACGTGTGAACCTCTTTCTCCACTTGTAATTGTTCCAACTTGTTTTTTCTCAGTCGAGGCAAATATTTTAGGTGACTCTTGCAATGTGGACAAAGCTGATTGGTCAAGGTTATGTATCCTATTGGGTGATATGTTGCTTTCAGAAACAAGACTACTATAGTTTTTAAAAAATGAGCTAACTCTCCTTGTTAAAACCTGTAGCGCGCAAAGCTTTCGAATTTTCTTAAAGAGATACCAGGATTTCTTTTGAGAACCTTGCAAGCCAATCCCATCCAGCAGTCTTTTTTTGGCAGTTGAATCGATAATCAACACCATTTTTTTGAGCTAGTTGAAATGCTAACTTTCGAACATCGGTTGGAGTCAACTCAAAACCTCTTGACTCCAGAATGTGATTCAGTAAATACTTTTCAGTGTCTTTATTAAATGTGGTCTGGAACCAACCTACATCTTTTTGGCATCCTTTGACAAGTTTGTTTTTTCCTCTTTCCACTCTTCTACGCACTGTATTTTATTGAACTCCTAATAATTTTGCAGCTTTCAACTATCCCATTGTTCTCGCTTGGACCGATTCAATTGCTCTTTGCATAGAGACTTCACTCTAGGATTGCCTGTCGGTTTTTCGTTTGTATTTTCTCATTTAAAAACAAACTAGAATAGTTCTAACAAAATTGTTTTTAACGCTTTCAGCTCTATGTTACATAAAGAAAGAATATCGGATGAATTAATCACCAAAACAGAACTTAGACCAGTCCTAAACCTATAAATGAATTAGTAAATATTTTTTTAAATTGTGTTAGACATTTTAAAGTATTTGTGTGAGAATGAGTGTAAATGCGTGGGTGTAGAACAGAAGGTATCAAGTTATTATATTAAGACCAATAATTACCGGTATCAAAAGTAATTTTTTTTTTAAGTTTGTAAACTTGTCTCTCTATCCCGTAAGAGCATTAGCTGCATGCATAAAGTTATTTAAACACTTTCAAGTCATTTTTTATGAATAAAACATAAATTAAAATAAATGAATAGTATATAAAATTAATTTACAAATGAAAAACACATGAATCTTGCAAAGAAATGTGTTGTTCAAACAGTTGCCATTTACAAAATACTGTTAACTGTGGTAATTTGTAATTAAAAACATTGCGTAGTGTTTATCTTTACTTATTGAATTAGGACCTAACATCAATAAACTAATTTACAATTAGAACATAGCTTAAAGGGTAAAATGACTTACTAAGCTAAAAAGATTTCTGTTACTTTTTACTTTTACGGAAGAATAGTATGGTAATATTAGCGGTGAAAAAACTTGCAGAAGTAATAACTGTGAAGCTCACAAAAAACGGCGACCATGACACAACGAAGTCCGTCAGCCAGGCTATGTTACCGGAGACTTTAGTGTGCCAACTGCTGAACGCGAAATTATCGTGCTTTCAGTTCAAAAATTCCTTGATATTAGTAAACCAACCAGTATGTCATTTTACCTTAGTGTGTCCCAAATAGAATTTGTAGGCGAAGATTGTTACGTTAAAAGTCGAAATTCGACGGAAAATAAATCATCTATCCGGTGACGGTGAAATAGGTCGGACATCATCTAACGTTATGTGCGCCCAACGAGGCTTTCATTCCTAATTATTTATAGGCATCCATGCGAGTATTGGGCGTAATATATTTACTACTTTCTTAAAAGTTTTTATTAGGGTAAGCGTTGTTTTCTATTTTTGTAATGTAATTTTATTCTTCTGTAATTGTTATTAGCGGTTTATGAATATTCACACGTGTTCCATCAATGTGGAGATGGTGAAACTGGTTCATTTATTGAAAAAATTTCCATAATGACGTCACGCCACTTTCGTTCAAGATATCGACACTTTCGAGTATTGGATAAAATTTTAACTGTAGTGGAGGGCCCACTTAACGAATAAATATAATTAATTTTGAGAAAACTCGGCGGTATTGATTTTTTTTTCATTAATTGTGTGAACCACGGGAAACTTACTTGTGATAACACCGTATGTAAGGCTTTGTTTATTTTAGCAAATTTTAGAAATTTTCTAAAAATTGCCACTAGCTAGTCTCATTCTTAAAAGGAAAACTGAACCGTATTATATTTTTCTTCTTTTTTTTTTAAATTCTAATCATCGACGCTGTCAGTTGTTTGCATGCACGATTGTACGTACTTATCAGGTTGTTCACAATAACACAATTAACCATAGTACTCTTTTTGTGTGTACTCTATTATTAGACATTGCAAATTATTAAGATTTGCATTTTTGTGTTATAATTTAAAAATATAAATTTATTTGCCATTGGAATGTCAAAGTTAGGCCAACAAGTTTAATTATTTACACAACGTGTTACCCAACCGAAGGGGGATTGTTTCAATAATTATTGTCAGTGATATTGATCTACGTTTTAGCGTTTGATCGCATTTATTTAAAGTTAGCTCGTTTCTCTTTTCTAACCTCACTTTCTATGATAAAATAAATATACTTGTTGTTACAATCTGTTTTTGTCATTTGTATTTTTTCAGCTATGGATAGATTTAAACGGTATCTGTCATCTTAATCTTCTACCGTTTTAGCGCCTTTTTAACTTGCTTTATAATTTAACACTTGGAAACTTACAACCTAATCACCAAATTAAACTGAGTTAGTCGTTGCCTTTTAAGTTAAGATATAGTTCTTGTAACAAGATGTGCTAATGCCGTCAACATCTACAAATTTCACCGACAAATTTGTTATTACTAAAAAAAGTTGTTAAAAAAATGTATTGCAATGAATAATTGTAAAAAATGTGGTTTTTGAATATTTAATTATTATTTGTGTATATATGCACACACCGCTTAAAGCAAATAGCAACATATATATATAAATATGTGTTAACAAAACTTTTAACCTCTTTAGGCAAATTTAATTTTAATTAAAAAAATTTAATAGTTTTTTTAACTTTATTGAAAACCATTATAAATAACTAAAAAATATTAAAAAAATTTTTAATGGCAATGTTTAACCTCCAAATTATAAAAAAAGGAGACGTAGACGTATGTTGCCAGCGGACACATTATGATCTACTCGTGATATCACTCCATACATTCCAGATAAACACTTTCAAGACACTTCTTGTATTTATATCGTGTTCTGCGGTTGTAATTTTTATTGACATCGTGGTGGGTTTTTACAATTTTTCACGGGATAATGCCCTTTCTCATCTTTGCAAAACTTAGGTACTACTTTTGCGTCTTCCCGTTTTCTAGAATTCAAATTTATTTCAAGCAGAGTTAAATCAACTGATGATTTCTTGGTTTGTCTATAAAGCAACCAAACATTTATTATTGCGACATTCATAAAATGAAATATAATTTGTAAATAAAACTTTTTGTTTTTTATATCGGATGACAACTTGTCGCATTTCAATCTGTACATATTTTTTATTTTTTTATCTCACCTTCGAATTACATCGTTTTTTTCTAGCAAAGCAAATCATATGTACAAAAATGTTTTCTGTCCATATTAACACTGGAATGTTATTAAAAGATGTTGTCATGGAACAAAAACAACAATTTTTTTTGAAGAGTTTTGCAATCAATTGCCTTTATATTTGCTTCCTAAATCTTAATGGTTTGAACTACATGCATCTCTTGATCTTTCAGAAAAATCAGTGTTGGTACCGACGTAAAAGATTATCAAAAAATATTATATGATTGAGATAGATCTAGTTCTGTACATAGTTTTACTACAATATTATCAATAACACCTTATTTCCATGTATGTCGATCTTTTGATAACTGATAAATTTTAAACTTTGAAACATATTCATCTGCAGAAACGCGAACCCATGCCTGAATCCTCATTTATTTGGTTTGGACTTTATGTACTGTTTGGCTCTACTAATTTTTCTAATGGAATAATAATTTCGTCAATGGCCAAAAATTCAGTTCCTGATCTTTAGTTTTGGAAATTAACTGATTTTAGCAGAAAATTAGTCACAGTCACATCACTCACTTTTTCTATTATTTTACTCAGAGTTGTTTGATTGCAACTGTACCCTACACATCCTCGGTAACTACCGTAGCCAAAAAATGACAAAAATGTCAATACCTGCAGACTCGTTTAGTCGTTAATACATTATTTACAAAACAATTTCTCCTCCGACGATTCACTCTACCGGTACTGCAATAAACTTTTGACTTTCTAAAAAGGGTCTCAATGTATTATTAAATTGTAATTTTTTGATAATCTAAAGTATATTATGGATTATTACCCTCATTTAAAATTAACCAATCATATTACACCATTTCAATTACGTTTTTCAATTAAACGAGCATTAATAAGCGATAACACAACCGGAAGAAATATAATTACAGCGGCAGCCTGTTGATGTCACGTTTTGGTTCGACTTATTTTGTAACATCACTAATAATTATTATGACAATAATTTTTTTTTGTTTTTTCGTGTAATAATCATCTGAATTTAATTCGTCTTTGTAAAATTATCTAAAATTCGACACCTGGACAGAACTCAAAATGTGTTGCGAAAACGTAATCACCCTCGCGTTCCACGCTCGGGTGATTACTAGGCAACACATTATTTGTTTCCGTCAATAAGGTGTCTCAATATCGATAATTTTACAAACACTTATGATATTACATATGATAATTTTTCATTCATTTCAAATAGATTACTACGATCAGTGAATGATCGTCTATGCTCGTTTTCTAGAGAACTATAAAACAAACTTTAATTTAAGTACTATTCTTATTCTAAACTAAATCATTACAATTCGTTTAATTCATTTAATTGTTTTCGCAATATTTCGTACACCTTTATTATTTTTGCTGTACAAGGTTTTAGTGAGATGATTAATGAGTATACTTGTAAATTGTTACTAATACTTGTATTTTACATTTACAAAACTTTTTCATTTTAATAATAGCCGCGTTCTTGTATGCCTATAATTGGTAATTGGTTGAGATTAAGTGACAGTAGTTGAGATGTTGTCGTCACTTGGGTTCTCATTACTTATGTCAAAATTAGATGGTACCACTTTAAAAGTTGGTTCATTTAACGATTTTTTAAGATGAATGCCATTTCTTCTTAAGAACCGGTTATTTTGTGTTTTTACTATGTAAGACCTGGGTTTTTTACATTTTTTAACAACTTTAGCTAACGCTCACGTGTCATTATAATTTATAGTTATATTATCCCCTGTCCCAAAATTAGTTTGCGGTTTTGTGGTTCTGTTTCTGTTTTTTTCTATCTGAATTTTTTTATGCCTCTAAACCTACATGCCCTTTTAAAATGATTAAGCTTTCCACATTTGAGGCATTTCTGGCCAAAGGAAGAACCCTGATTAACTCCATTTACGTTCTTGCATTTTCTACGCTTAAAGATCTTTATTTTAGAAATTTTATCTTCTTTCTATATCACATTTTTGTTACTGTCTATGTTTTTTCTAATTTTATTTACTGTGGCTTTCCATTCTTTTTAAATATCCCTTAATTGTTTTTTCAATGCGACACCAGCTATGCACATTTTGATTACTTTATATAAATCTGGGTCGTCTGCAGCTAATATTTTCTCTTGAACCCTTTTGTATTGTTTGTCAATCACGATTCTGTCACGAACCATTTTATCTTCATCCTTAAATTGGCAACTTTTTGCTAGTTTTTTAATTTCAGTAGCAAATAGCTCAACTAGTTCGTCTATAACTTTATTATAATCTTTTTTATCTTTTTCATTTAATCTGAAGTTGTAGATATTTATACATTCTTCAACTATCACGTTTAAAAAGATTGCCACTTTAACTTCATTCGATTTTAACTTATGACATGTAGCCGTCATGTAAATTAAAAAACTTTGCGTCCTTTTTTTGTACTTTTTTGGCTATGTTGCCTTCCAGGCACAGTGGTTTTAGCATTCTTCCTTCCTTTTTTTTTTTGATTTAATTTTACGTTTTTTTTTAGGTTATTGCACGTGTACTTATTTCATCTGAGTTTAGTTTCATCACTCACCCGACTGCGCCATGTTTCATACATCTTTGTTAGTTTTATGTACAAGGTTTTGGTGAGATGATTAATGAATACACTTGCAAATTATTACTAATATTTGTATTTTACAATTACAAAACTTTTACAATTTAATAATAGCCGCGTTAATCACGCACATTTGTTCGTGTCTCTGTAATCGTCAATTGCACCAAATTTAACAAATTCTCAAACTCCATTACTAAACATTTGAAAAATAAAACAAATCTAACTAAGTACAACAACGTCAACAACCGCGCTTAAAGTGAGGTTCTAGCATGGGTTAACAGCACCACAAATGTTAGTGCTATTTATTTTAAATTACGTGGCACAATAGTTTATTGTGTTAACGTGTCGTTTGAATTCGTTTGAATTTAATACATCTTAGTAGTAGTGGTTAGGTAACGTGAAATTCTTGTAACGTGAAATGATGCAGCGTAGGGTTGATTGTCTAGGATATATTTTGTAGTAAAGTATTGACACTACCAACTTAAATTTAGCAATGCTACAGCTTAAGACAACATAACCTAAACTAATAAAAAAACTTGTCTGCAATTCAAAATGTAGTTTGCAATCCAAGTAGCACTAAATAGAAACTTGTTTAAATGGTTGTTTATTAGGCGCGTATGCTAAATTACAAGACGTTTTCAGTTAAAATGTTTTTGGACAATTAGATAATTGTGAACTTTAATTGCAAGCAAGCACTTAGGAATTGTTTCCTATAGTTTATTACTATAATATAATAACGTATTAGTTAAAGTTGAATTTTATTTCTAATTGCGATATAGTACTTCAATCCATTAAAATCAATTACAATTGGCTACATATATATTTTAAACCATTAGAATGTTTAATCTAATGTAAAAATTTGTTTTTACCGACTGATTTACTGCAAAACTAACGATTACTATTTTATCTACATATACTAATGAATTCAGTAGGTTTAGACTAGAAATTCAATCTTTTAGGTGTCTTTTAGGAGCAATGTATTTAAGTACTCAACCAGTTTCTAGATCGCCATTTGTTGTTTTGCAAATTTATAAGGGTTTTTGCGTTTTTATTTTATTGTTATATTGTATACATAATAAATGGCATTGTATTGTATTTGTATAATATTAATCATATGTAAAGTTAACACGGCAATTTGATTATTAAAATATTTTGTAATAGAACAATATAAACTATATGAAAATTATAATATTAAATTGTAATGTTACAATTTCTGAAACCACAATTTTGTTATTGTATAATTTAACTTTAAAGATGTTTAATTTGTAGAATAACACAAAAATATTAAATATATCCATACATATCAAATTTAAGAGATATTTAGACATATCTGACAAAATTGTATTTAAACTTAATTCTAAAATTTCGAGGTCAATAAGTTTGTCGTTTGTCGTATAAACATTTTTAAACTCACAAATTTGCAAATCAGTCAAGTGTAAAATTATGTTATATCACCATTAGTATACTAAAAGCGTTTCAGTAAATTTTGTGTAAAATATTTTATATGATATAAGTACTTAATGGATCTAAGAGTAATAAATAATTCGATAAAAAGTAACACAGTTTTAAAAGCTAATGTAATTTCTAAACATACTTGTATTCTTGTATTGATTTTTGTAGATATAAAAAAGTATTTAAAAATAAATTAATTATATAGCTGTATACAATTCAAAAATAATTTTAGTCAACACTTGTATAAATATAAAATTTTAAAGTTCTTTATTGATAACCTAACAGATGTAAATATCCAAACTAAAACTAAGAGTATGGCAACAAAAGTAAGATGTTATAAAGTTATGTATATATGTTACAGATAATTTGTAAAACTAGATAGTATATGAACTAACCGGCTAGTTTATAAACTAACTAAAGCGTTAGTTATTTTGATCAAATATTGTTAGTTTATCAAAATAGCTGTTAGTTTATAAACTAACTGGATAATTTATAAATTATCCACTTGTTTCCGGATTAATTTATAAAGTAACGAATCAAAGTTTGTTAGTTTATAAAATAACTACCGAAACGCACTTTGGAATGTAATTAACGAAAGTGCGGGAAAATTACAATGACGCATCGAAATTACGTTAGTGTTTAATCAACCTTGCTAGTGAACCGACGCTAATGCAAGCTATTACTTCTAAGAAGTTATTAGTCGGGTTCGGTTACCTTTGTTTACCTGTCACGTTTATTCGTTTCTTACCTATGTGTGTGTGATTTTAATTTCATAAATTGTTTTATTGATTTTTAATTTTTATTTTACTCATTTATATGATGGAGGAACAGCGGCATAAAGAAACATTTGTGAAAGAACTTAAAACAAAAGTATTGGCTAAAAAGGTTAATTCGAAAGTGTATTCCCAAGAGAGTTATAGTGATTTAGTTTCTAGGCTACAAGAAATTAAAGCAAATGGCCCAGGTAGCAGTAAGAATGATTATTATACTAATAGAACATACGATCTTCAGAAAATTGGTTCAGAATATGTTGTTTTTCAAAAATCTGAGAAAATTGTCTTGCATTTGGAACAGTTGTTTGAAGTAATAAAAGACGCTAACGTTGCTACAGGCCACGGCGGCCGCATTGTTACGGGTAAAGCCCTCAACGCAAAATATCACAACGTAACGCAAGAAATAGTTTCACTCGACATTGAGACCTGTGAAAACTGCCAGTTGAAAAGAAAAAAGAATATGAAGGGAATTGTTGTTAAACCAATATTGTCAAATCACATGAACTCCAGGTGCCAAGTGGATTTAGTTGATCTACAGACCAGACCAGACGGTGAGTACAAGTTTGTACTTGTATACCAAGACCATTTGACAAAGTATGTCCGCCTAAGGGCATTAAAAACTAAAACTGCAAAGGAAGTAGCTGACAAGTTATTGGATATTTTTACTGACCTAGGAAGTTCCTGTGTACTTCAGGCAGACAACGGTAGGGAATTCGCCAATCAAATAATTGAAGAACTTGTGTCATTGTGGCCAGGCTGCCATATAGTGCATGGAAAACCCAGGCATTCAGAATCTCAGGGCTCTGTTGAGAGAGCTAATCAAGACGTCAAAACAAAACTCGCTTGTTGGATGAGAGATAACAAAAGCACAAAATGGAGCGAAGGCCTACGCTTTGTACAGTTTGCAAAGAATAGATGCTACCATTCTGGGATTGGAAGAAGCCCTTACGAAGCCATGTTCGGTGTTCCTGCTAGAGATGGTCACAAAAGTCTGCCAATCCCAAGTCAACTCCTTGTCAATATCCGTAGTGAAGAAGAGTTAGAAAAACTTCTGGACGAAAAAGAACGTAACAATGAACAGTCAGCTGCAGATGAAAATGAAGATACAGGAGCCGACACTGTATTGAATGCACAGATACACGAACTTCTGACCGGAGACGATGATACAGTTTTTGTGTATGTAGACAATGAAAATGAACTAAATCATGAAAAAGAAAATAAATGCCCTGTCTGTAGTTTATCGAATGAAAGTTGTACCAATTGCAAATACGCAAAAAATATCAAAGAAGCCAGACTTGACTCTTTAAATATGCAAAAACGTCAGGCAGATAAAATGTTAGCTAATACAAATAAAAAACTAAACCCCGGAGAAGTAGGAATGTCCGTGAGACTGCCAATACCTGATGTAGATAGGTCTAGATCGGACCATCGAAATATACTGGGAGTTATAATGTCTGTTGAGGAAGGACTGTACAAAATAGGAACATATTATGGCGTACTGAAACAGCTTTATGCAAGAAATCAATTCGAGATATGCAAACAAAGCTTTATTTCAATTGAGGATATAAAAAGTGATGAAATAACAATTAGAACCGCAGCCGGAAAAAGTTCAATTTCAGGGAATACCCAAGGTTATGTAAGATGCCAGTGCACAAAGCGGTGCACTAATAAAAAGTGTAAATGTGTTGCCAATGGTTTAACGTGTAATAACAAGTGTCACGGAAGCAATGACTGTTGTAACAAGTAAATAGTATTTTAGTACCTAGTTATTTAGTACCTACTGAGTGATATCACGATTTCGCATACCTACCTCTAGCTTACGTATACCTTCATGTGTACAAAGTTTATTGTTACCTATGCTATATTGTTTCTTTTCTTATACTATTTTATAATTTTAGTTTTTTATACGTTTATTAGTTTTGTGGTTCTACTTATGTATTTTTAGTTAGGTACTTCATTGTTACTACATTGTAGGTATATTATACACTTTTGGTTATATTTAAAGCAAGCCTGCTTTGTTACTCGCAGTTTGATAAATAATTAAAATAATTATGTGCTTAAGTTGATCTTTAATAATAGTAGGTATCTTACACGATTGGGAATACTGTTTCGGGTGTGGTGATGTCTAATGTAAATCAAGTAATGTACAAGTGCCAGTAAACTTAACAACACCATCATCGCAGTTTTTACAATTCCTTTGCTACAGAAAATACGGTTAAAAAGATTAGAATAAGATAACAGTGAAAACCGTTAAGTCAATACGACTTAAAAATTTGTTTCAGACACTTTACCTCGTATTTAGGATTTTTTATTATTTTAGAAACTAACCAACATTGATTGGTTATTTTGTAAATTAATCAGACAAGTGGATAGTTTATAAACTATCCAGTTAGTTTATAAACTAGCTATTTATTTTATGAACTAGCAGCTATTTTGATAAACTTAGAGGATTTGACTAAAATAACCAACGCTTTAGTTAGTTTACAAACTAGCTGATTAGTTTATAAACTATCCAATTTTACAAATTATCCGTAACATATATATACCTAAATCAAATGTAACAGTCTTATCTAATAAATATTTTTTTGTTTTAAATAAATTGTTATATAGAAAAAGCAGAGCCTATGTATTAATAACTAAAGTAGGAAAAAATTAAAATTTAATTTAGTAAATATTATATTATGTACATTTCAATAATTTTTAAGAAAAATGTAATCGTAAATAAAATATTACTCAACTTTAACATTAATATAAATATAAAAAAATTTAAAACATTAAAAAAATATTTATTAAAAAAGTCAAATAAAAGACTTAAAATACATATATAGTACGTAGATTATAAGTAAAATACTAAAAAAAATAATAGGTGATTTTTGTAATTAATAATTTTAATTAGAAAAGTACTTTGTAGTACTTATAGATAAGTTAAATAAAAACAAAAAAGTATGCAAAAAAGTTTGTAGTATTTTAACAAATTATAATATAATAAATTGTTTCTTAAAAATATACAAATGTTTGCTTTTTAAGATAATTATTAATTTTTTTTGTTAATGATTTATTAAAAACCAATTTTATTTTCAAAGGAACAAGTTTATTCAAAATTTGTAAAGGTAAACTTTTATAACAATTTTGTTTAGCATCGTAATCACCATATTTTTAAATATATTATAGTTTAACACTTAAACAAAAATAATTATTATGTATATAATAAAATAGTTTGGTAAAACCTAAAAATTAATTTTTCAATAAATTCAACAAATTTTTAGACAAAAAAATTAAAATTGTTTATAAATGGATTGAAAAAGGGTGCTTAAATTTTTCTAACGTAGAAAAGACTACAAAAAACATTGATTACTGTGTTTTTTATGGCAACATTTTGTGGAAGCTTCTACTTCTTTAGAGCAAAAAAAACAAAAACTAGGTTCCTGAAATAATGTTTAACACGTTGCAGCTGTTTTGTCCTTAAGTTTTTTTCAATGAATTATAAAAAAGAGTTTAAGTTTATTCGTTTTTAAACTCGCTATATAAATTAAGATACTAGACATTTAATTCTAATTTGATAAGTTTAACGTTCTGCCATCTTCTTACCTGTATACCTATTTTTTAATATTGCACTGTTGCTAAAATTTACAACAAATAGTAGCATTTTGAAATAGTTACTGACAAAACATCTTTTTTTCTTAAATTAATTTGTTGAGGAATGAATGTGTTTTTAGTTATCGCGAAAAAGAAACAGTATTAAAAAAGGTGTTTTGACGTATTTCCGAACTTTCGGGTGGAATTTTGCATTCAATTTTTGTTTTTTTTTGATTTTCAATTTTAGAGTTAGAGGCGTTTCATTATGTCGTAAACTGTGATCTTGAGTCGAAAATCGGAATTAATAAACTAAAAGTCAAATATATGACAAGTCTATCTGAATTCCAAAAACGTTAGTCTATTTAAAAGGCACTCACGTTAAAAAAAAATTAAAATAATCAAATGTTTATTTATTAAATAAAAATGAATTTACTTATAATAATACCTAAAGACCTATTAACAACAAATACAGCAATAAAAGCAAACATAGGTTAGAAAAAATGTACCGGCGAATGTTTGTAAGACGGATAATAACAATATTTTGACATATACAGACTACAGCGTTAGAGTTCACGAGATACTGAAAAACGTCTACCAGTAGTTTCCGACGAAAATAATTAAATTGTATAGTGGTTGTGGACTTGCCCTTCGATTGTAAGGGAATTTCGGATTGGAATAAGTTAGGGCACGAATTCAATTGTTTGTACATTACATAATTATTGAATTAATTTATTGAAAGCTTCTTAATTGATTAACGCTTTGAGATGTCAAAAAGCCGCGTTCTCCTTGGATGCTGCTATCTAAATACGATAAAATATTATCGTGTTGGTTTAGCAGTACTTTAATCTACAATAATTTACACCGATACGATTAATTAACTGAATAAGTAACTGCATTTTTAAATTTAAGCATTAATAAAAACAAAGATAACTAGCATTTATTTGCATACTATTATTTCTTGATGCGACCATATATTGATCAAATAATAAATGTTAATCATAGGTACGTATTCAAGGGAATATTAACAATTTAAACATGACATTCTTTAAATTTTTATTAACATGTTTCCAGTCTGCGACAGCAGTTAACTCTTATATTGTTTCTATGCGATTTGCTAAAAAAACCTTATAACGATTTGGAGCACAATGAATCCAATTGAGAACTACCATTGAATCTCCAATATAATACAATTTTGAATGTAACATCAAAATTTTTAGAACTTCATTCATTAACTCTGTTAGCAAAGTTGCTGCACATAATTCTAACCGTGGAATGGTTATGGAACGCAAAACGGCTACATCTAATTTAGCCACCACAAGATTACAATAGACTCACCATTGAAAGTGATACATCTTATATAAATGCATACACCGTGTGGTTTAGAACCAGTATTATAAAAACTATGAATTAGTTTACTAGCAGAATTTGATTTTTATTAGACGAGTTACTCTTTCGTTTCGTTCTTGCTTCAAAGTTAAAGTTTAAACTCTGACCAAATAATGGCCAAATCATACGAAACCGTTTGATTCCACTCAATTTTTTGTTACAGCAAAATCAACTTCGTTTTGACAACGACGGGCGTTAAGATGCCTAAAAGGTCAAATAATTTAGTTAAACTAAACAATAACTCTTTTTTTATGTAATTAAACCGTCCAAAACTAAAAAAAAAATCTAAGCATATTTTGTCCTCTATGAAATTCTAACTGATTCTCAAAGTCTTAATGTTCGCTCTGTCTTCATTTTGCTAACTTGCTTTTTTGTTAAAGAAATTTGTCTTACAATTTGACTACTGTATAATTAATCATCTATGTAAAAATTTATCAGCTGAAAACACTAAAGAACTGGTTGCTAAGAAACTTGTACCAAATGTGACTGTTAAGTTAAAAAACTTCAAGCTATAAGTTGGGTTTTTCCAAAAACTTATAAAATTGTTTTTAGTTCTTAGAAATCTTAATAATTTTTTACATCCTTTTAATGTCACCAGTTAACAAAAACTGGAATTGACAGAAACGAATTAAAATATTGACTAACTCGCTTTGAATGACAGACCATTGATCTGAGTATCATTAAAAGAAATATTACTAGATGTTTTCAAACTAGCATTAAAAACTACTCTGAATTTAATTGTCAAATAATCTTTTTTGAAAACGTAATGATAAGGTAAAAAGAAGTTGGGCGTGTCTCTTACATTTACAAGTCAATGAATTTTAATTGTAAATGATACAATCTTCGATCAATAGTGTTAAAATGTGCAAACAAATCATTCGAAAGTTATCCGATAAAGAAAATTCTAGTTGAATGATCAAGAATAACATATACTAACATTTGTTCTTGAGATTAAAATTTTTACTTCGTTCTAGACACAAAAACTGAGGTCAATCAGACAATTTTGAATCTCCTATAACAGCGAGGTTCTGTTTAAAAGAAATAGAATTAAACAACAATTAATCTTCCTTCCTTATTTTGTTTCACCGTATTTATAAAAAGCGTTTTACAAAATCTCTCTTCAATTGAAAGTAATAATGAACTCGACTTTGGTTTTACCTGGTCAATTTTCCAAAATTTAACTAATAATCAATTTTGTAAACACTCCCAACACCATTAACAACAGCATGGTTAACATGAGTTTTAAACAAACTGGTAAAAACCTTCAATAGTAGACGATATCCCCGGATTTGTAAATTTACTGATGTAACCCAGTCTAAAGCTGTATCTTGTATGACAGGCATACCTTTGCTAACAAAATTTGACGCGGTCTTATTAAATTGAAATAAGATGAAACAGCTAACCGAATCTTCACTTTTCTAGAATTTTTGTAAAACTCGTTAGGTGAGCACAAATGAGGAGGTATATTTAAATATTTTTTAGAAAACGAAACAAATGATAAATATTCGGTTATTCTCTAAACTACTAAATAACTCGTAACTCACTGATAACTGTTTCCATATGATTGTATCATAATAGAAACCATTTCAATTACTTGTGTTGTTATAGCACCATTGACATTGTGACACAGTGACATTTACCACTCTGAAGATGCAAGCTGCAATGTCTTGCGAAACGTCAGTTTGTTTGGGTTCACGAACGACAATACGGCAAAGGCCAGATTCTACTTCCTGTTTTGGCTCTCAAGAAGAGACTAGAATCAAGCCTAAGTCTGGGTGCTTTACTACGACGCGGTATAAGTCGAAAGTCGCTTATAATCATAAACATAACAACCGCGAAAGCTTAAGATTTTATAACTTGATTGGACTTTAGTATTTTTGCATACGGACGCCTAATGACTTTTTTCACTTTTTGCAAGTAGATTGATTTGTTGGATAACGAACCTTACTGTGACGTTAAAGAATATAAACAAATTGGTGCTATAGACACCTAAATTTTTGCGGTTAGCAAATCCAACTACCAACATGCTAAGATCTCTATAGCACCAATTTGTTTATATTTTATACGTGGGCTTATTAACTACGAAATGGCGACAGACACAATACTTTTATATGTTAAAGACTATGTAAGTAACTAACATTACAGGTAAGAATTCGTTTTGTCTGTTTGTATAAATAAAAAGGTTTCCATAATGTTGCATACTAACTTTCTACCGATCTATAATTAATTGTCATTTTTTATTTTATTTTGAGTTGCTTGCAATTCAGCCTGTTTCGCTATTAACACAAATTTTTTAGGTGTAACCTTTTGGATGTTTTTAAATCAGTCTCTGATTATGTCCTTTTTAAGGGCACCATAATGGTAATGTTCCGCAAAGACATTTTTTAAATTTGTCTAAGCTGTAGGTACTACAATGATTAATTAACTTATTTACAGTTTGAATGCTTTTCACATTTCTTGTAAGAGGTTTTATATGCCTTAAAAACTTTTTAACCTATTTAGCTTAGTCTTCAATACATAAATTTTATCATCATATTACTATTATTGTTAAAAGTTGCAAAGTTTTCTGATTCATATTTGTTTGATGTGCGTTATAAAGTATAAAATAACAGCTAATTTGCTCAATTTTGAAAAATTGACTCTTATTTAAAACCTTAGACAAAACTTTGAAAAGAGAGTTAGTTACTTATTTAAAACTATGTTTTTTAATATGACGCGAACTTGAAATATTCGTGTTAAAAAACACATATAACAAAAAAAAAGTTTTAAATGCAAAAAATATAATTAGAAAAATTTGACATAGATTACAGCTAAATTTTCATAGTTCAAGATTTCTTTCAAAAGAGGATTTTGTTAGTAAAGTATAGAATTTGACAAACGTTTTGATTTTTTTTAATTGTTTTTACTGTTTTACTTAAAGTTACATCTTAAATAACCACAAACACATAACTAACTTAGGTATACGTATGTATAACTTATACTTTAAAATAATAATATGTGTAATTACAGTAATTTTTCAAAAAGAAAATAAAATTAAATACTTAAATAAGTCAATTTAGAGGAAAAATTAACAAAATTAAAACCAATTGTAAATATTTAACAACAATAAATATATAAAATTTAATATGTAATTGTAATTATAACAATTTAAATGATGTATAATAATATCATAAAATTATACCATAAATATTAATTGCACATTTTTGTTAATATTCATGTTTACATGTATTTAATGCATACGTATGGTTTATAGAAACAAAGTAAATATAAAACTAAAACAAAAATAAAAGCAGAAATTATTATAAAATTTTATTTTTCTTTCTTTATGCAACATTCGAGTGAGTCAAAAAGTAATCAATTAAATTTTAATTAACAAATAACAATAGAACTAGTGGATTATTTATACAAAAGTTCTAAGTGATTAAAATTTGTTCTAAAAATAAATCATTGTATAACAGTAACCTTTAATTTGATTGCAGTATTATTTTTAAACTTTATTTACTGCAATTTAACAAATTACTATTATATTGCATTGTAATGATTTAATTATGTATTGCTTTTTATAGTAGTACAAATTTACTTTGATATTTGTTTTACAAAATTTTTATTGAATAATCTTAATAACTGATTGCACTCAATGAAAGTAAAATTAATGTACAATTCAAAATAATACATTACAATAATATACGAAACTCTACATTTTTGTAATACGTTAGTTATTTTTATTTTTTCTATAAAAATTTAACTGTTTTAAGTTTAACAAGTTACATAAAAAATAAATAAAACGTCTGGCAATTTGGATATACAACTGAAAGAAACGTAAATATAAAACCACACTTTTATTGTAAAATTCCGTTCTAAAAGAGCAAGCTTTTATTTTGCTATGCAAGAATGGAGAATTTTCTTTTTTTGTACAAAGCTTTTGCCGTGAGTTTAACTTTTATATATGCTAGAACGCTATTAGAAATAAAATACAACAAAGACTATTATTTTTAATTGTAGTAAATTTTTTTTAATTTTGAAAGTAATTTTTTCTGTTTTTTGTATACCAAATTTTAGGGTTTTAACAGAATTTAATGATAATAAATGAAGTACAATGTATTTAAAAGCTCATTTGTGGTTTTACCCAATATTAATAAAAATCTATATAAGCCGGACTTTATTACCAGCTTAAATTTGTAATTTTAAATGCACGAGTAATTAAATTTAAATTTAACGAAAAGTTAAACTGGAATGACTGATTGAATGAGTTGTAACAGCGTTATCAAGTGTCAGATAAAATAGCATGAAACAAAAAGGCGGCAAAAGAGGATAATAAATTTTCAACTCGTTGGTCGCCTAGAGTGCTGTAAAAGAGAAGTATCAGAAAGCCTTTACTGCAGTTCTTTATGGTGGCATGTAATGTTAGTATTATTTCTACTTAGTCCTATTTCACGCCTCACTAGTTTTCGTATTGTACATTTCCTGTCTTGAACAAATAGATTTAAGTAACGTTTTAGTTAACAATTTTACATTCTGGTTTGAGATATCCCACAAATTCCCGTTTTAATCCGTTTCTTGTTTTATGGTGTATTGTCTTATTTTAAATCATAAAAGTCATATTTTTTTTAATTAGGTTGTAACACTTACTTTTTACTATTTTAAAAGATATCTACATAAGTAGTAACTTTAAACAAATTTTGTTTATAAAACAAACAACCCAATAAATAAATAATAATGTACTCTAATATATGTATTATATTGTTATTATGTTATAATGTTTTCTATTTACTAAAATTATTTTTTAATATAAAGGATGTTTCGTTTTTTTGTAACAGTAAATTGTTGAACTGTAGCGGTAAATTAAAATCTCTTAAATCTTACAAGCTTTAATCTCAATATTTTCATATCAACTAATTTGTGCTAAGTAAAATTTGAAAAATTTTACTGTGTTTATTTTCTTTGCCATAAGTTTTTGCATATTTGACATACAAAAACTTTGATTTTTTAAATAGCATCATATATTTACTTATAAATTTATAAATTTTTAAAACAATTTTAAGTAAATTTAGTTATACATCATATCTGTATTATTAACCGTTTCTGAAATAGATAAATTTTTACTAATATCGTATTAGTTTACCTATTTAATAACTACTTTTTAACAAAAAAAGCAAACTGTTTAAGGTTATTGTTCATTGTAATAATAATAATAAAAATAATAATTTGGCAACAATAACAATTTTAGAACATTTTAACATAAAAAAAATAATTAAATAGTGTTTGGAAGTTATTCCCATTCTCTTGTAAGCATATGTAAGCTGATTATACAAAAAAAACTTTTGTCGACTCCTTCCAAAAATTTTATTCTTATAAGTTTGTTTTTTGTCGAAAAGTAATTACTGAATAAGTAAAATAATACGATGTTACTAAAAGTTAAATTATTTTAAGAATGGTTAATAAAACAGATATGATGTGTATAATTAAATTTGCTTAAAATTGAGCATTCATTTTAAATGCATAAATAAATATATAATCCTATTAAAAAAATATATAAATATAAATAATTTAACACTTACGACAGATTCTACATTAACTTTAATATCTTTTGACATCATCAACCTGTTTCCTTCTGTTCCTCCATCAGAGGTTTTACCACTAATTCGTGATTTGCTTTATGAAACTGATTTCCCAGATTCAGTCGCTTTAGATATTTTAAATTTAACACAATTTTGTCTCAATAATTTGTTCTTTCAATTTAACCAAAAATTTTTTCAACAACTGCAAGGATTACCTATGGGTTCTCCACTTTCACCGATTTTAGCCGAAATTTTCTTATCACATTTAGAATCCTCTGTCATAACAAAAAACACTTTCTTTACTAACCACGTACTACTGTGGAGAAGATAAGTAGATGACATTTTTTGCATCGTAAAAGGCTCCGACTCTACAATTAAATTTTTTTTTATCTTTTCTTAACAATATCCATAGTAGAATAAAATTCACCGCTGAATTTCCTTAAGATGGCAAATTACCTTTTTTGGATTTATTTATTTCTCTTGATAATAACAATAAAGTACTCTATGATATTTATAGAAAAGCTACAACAACGAAACACTTAATTCCGTATGATTCCAATCATTCGTTGTCTCACAAACTTGCATTTTTCCATTATTTGTTTAACATACTTTTCAATACACCTTTATCTGCCAATAATTATAATAAGGAATTTGTGACAATTCTTTCCATAGCTAAACACAACAAGTATCCACTACAATTAATTATGAATTTATACCATAAACTTGTGTTAAAACGCTCTATCAAAAATAGCACAGCTTTAAAACCTATAGATCATAGTTCTTCTTTGTCATCTTCTTTTTCTAAGAAATATTTTTCGATTCCGTTTATACCTGAATTTCAACACATTATCAATAAATTAAACATTATTAAGGAATTTACTATCACGTTCTACAACACAGTTAACCTACTACGCATTTTCTCTCCAGTCACTGACAATTTATCTATAAAGGATCTTAGTGGAATATATAAACTTGTTTGTTCATGTGAAAAATATTATTTAGGTAAAACCACTAGATCATTCGACATTAGATTTAAAGAACATCTCAGATACCTCAATAACTCACTGAAGTATAATTCAGATTTGTTTTCAATAAAATCTACTTTTGCAGAACATGTCATTAGTAATAAACACGTTTTTTCAGAATCATCTATAATACATCCTATTAATAATAAAAAACATTTACTAGACATTTTAGAAGCTATTTACATTTCGTCTTCAAACAGCGATCTGTTATTAAATGATCAAATTAATTTACATTCGTTAAAACTTAAATACAAGTAAAATTAAGTTTACCAAAACACGATACCAAACCCATCTAGCGTTAGGATTTAACATTTAGCATTATAGTTACCTTAAAGTAATTCAATATTTTAATAAAAATTTTTTGATAAGATTCAACTTAGGCATCAACAGTTTGTTTTTTATTTTTTCATGTTGTAAAACCAATTTTCTCTTCAAAGTGTTAATTAGTTTATTATATTGTTCGTTGTATGTTAATTAGGTAATTTTATATTATCACTATAATTTGTTTGTTCTTTTTTGTAATGAGTATTTTTTCAGTATGAAGATGACCTAAAGAAAATTAATAGAGTCGAAACATGTCACTTTTGTAAATACATGATTAATGGCTGATTGACGAAGTTTTATTTTATTTATTTATAACATCTAATAGAATTCTCGGTCAATATACAATAAGGAATTATTTATTATTCAAAATCACAAGCCTAATCTGACTTTTTGATGGTGCCTCAACACATATAGATCCAGCATGTTGATGCTTCTGTTCACAACGGAGTTAGTGTAATGCATTATTTAAATTATGAATATTTTCAATGATGGATTAGAAGAAAGGGGTCCGTAAGTTGGTTATCCTGATTACCCAATATAATTAAATTCGACGATTTTTTTTGCAAAGGGATACGTGAAAAAACGTGTATCAAAAAAACAGTTTACAATTGATAAAAATATAAGAAACAGGATACGTAAAGCTTTTGATTTCAATTTTGTTTATAATATGACAGTTCAATACTCAAAAAACATTTAGAAAATGGGTCATTAAAAACTGATACGTAAGAGAAACTCGTTACTATAGAATAGTATATTACATATGTAACAAGAGTTGTAAGCAGATTATTATATGCAAGTAAAAAAGGTGCGCGCGAGTCGCGCAGCGGCAAACGCAGTAATCTTATACGTATATAAGCTTACAACTCTAGATGTATACTATCTTTTTTCTACGAACACTTTCATTCATAAAAATAAAAGCATGACTAACAAGTAGAGGGATTTCAATATGCGTGAACTGTGACCTTGAGTTGAAAATCGGAATTGATAAACTAAAAATTGAAAATTTCACAAGTCTAAGTGCATCTCAAAAACGTAAGTCCATACAAAAGACAACCACGTCAACAAAAAAAATTAATAATTTAAAAATAATTAGATGTTTATGTATTAAATAAAAATAAGTAGTAATGAAGACTTGTTAATTACAAATACAACGACAAAAGTAATTATAAGTTAGCAAAAATGTTAGGCGGAATATTTGTAAGACTTCTAACTATTAATCTAATTTTTCAAAATAACGTCTACTAATTGGTTTCCATGGTAACTCAACGCAATTGACCAACAAGGCTAACTACGTGTAAATATCTGCTATGATCTATTTACTTAGCAACTAAATAGTACGTAATATGCATTATACTAGTACGAAAGTTAAAAAAAATCATGACGTACTATGTCGTCAATGTACCGTGAAAACGCTAAATGGTACAAGACACCCTGAATTTGCAGCATACATAAATATAGTGTGCTTATAGTGACTTTATAGAGGTTAACAGTCATTGTACATGCAATTATGAAAATAAAAAGTTGTTTCAAAAGAAACAAGAAAGTTGATATCAATAGGTATGAATATTTTCAACAAGATTTTTTCTCCAAACGAATGAACAAAGACAATAATTGGGCAACTTTTTCTTGACCTGCTGCAGAACTTTTTACGTAACTGGACTTTCAACCTCATAATCTTTTTAGTTTTAAAACATCTTTTTCTCGATTTGCCAATAAAATAGCAGAAGTTTGCCTAAAGCAATAACCAGTGGGAAAATTTTGTTAATTTGTTTTAACTTTTAGATTTTTTTATTACTGATAATATAGAATCACAAGCTATAAGGTTGTAATATAATTAAGTATTTAAACTTATGCAGTCTCTTTACTCTCTTCTCGGTTTGCGGTCGTATACACATATTTTGTATGTTGGACTTTCCTCGTCTACTTTTAGTTTTTATGCATACATTTTTACATAATAGTTGAAACTTAAGTGTTACAACTTTAAATATTTTTAATTAAAAATTTCTTATTTTCTTGGGCTCTAGAATTGAATAAAGCTCGTACTTGGAACTACCTATCAACAATAGTTCTTGAACCATAAAGAGACATAAATTAATTGCTTATATTATTAAAAAAAAATATTCGAAAGTACTACAAACATATTTTTTCTGTGTTTGTATATCAGCGTTGAATGAATAAGTTAAGATTTTTTTTTCTTAAAAATTATCCTTAAGAATACAGTAGAAAATTGATATCAGATAAAGAAAAATAGAGGTAATTAGTTATTTTAGTTATTTTAGTTTAATGGAATAGTGTCTTGTAAGTAGTTATTTCAAACATAAACAAAAATAATTATAAAAACTAACTTTACATTTAGTGTTCGAAAAATATTGATGATTTATTTTAGAATAGTAGTGTTGTACCAAGTAAATTGTCAGAAGGTTGTCAGTTAGGTCAGTATCGTAGTAGACGTTTTTCAGGATTTTGTGAACTGTGGCGCTGTAGTCCGCATATGTCAAAACGTTGCTATCATCCGTCTTACAAACATTCGCTGGTACATTTTTACTAATCTATTTTTGCTTTTGTCGTTATATTTGTTATTAATACGTCTTTATGTATTATTATAAGTAAACTTATTTTTATTTATTATATAAATATGTAGTTACTTTTAATTTTTATTGACGCGAGTGATTTTTAAATAGACTAACGTTTTCGAGATTTACATAGAAATACTATTATACTTTTCAAGTAACACATGGTAACACCAAGTCTTATTAATGATTTTGAGTATGTAAACTACAGCGTCAGCAATAAAGTCATTTTTATATATGCAAGTTTTTGTTTTACCAAAACATTTAATGAAAATATTATAATTGCCATAATAGCAATATATTATTTGAATCAGCAATTGTAATTAGAGATAATCATAAAGCACTAAAACATTTGATAAGATTGTTACTTACATTAGGTTTATGAATTGTATATTTTAACAATTTATTTCATTACCAATAACTTAGATAGTGCACCAAAAACAAGGGAGGAAAGATATCTATTAATAATAAAGAATTGCTTACTATTACAGAATTAATTAATTTACAGCTCAGGGTTGCCAAATTGGTACCGATAACAATTTAAACCTACTAATAAATAAAGACGTTTCCACAAATTGCAATAGAAACAATTTTTATCTTTTTGTAAAAAACAATCAATTACTATAACGCTGTCCTAAATTTTAAAAACTAAACATTCAAAATAGATAAAATTGCTTTCTTTCTAATAAAATTAGAAACCAACGTTAGCAAAATGTACAAAAAGCAATAAAAACTATAATACCTGATTACATAAAGATAAAACTGAAAATAATACTGTAGCTAGTAATGTATCTAACAATAATAACGAATATGCACGTCTAAGCAAAAAAATACAGGCCACTTAGTATTAAACGTAGTACAAGTTCAAAGTTTAGGTATCCATTTATTGAAGAATGAAGATGACGTGATTTTATGCTCAGTAATTTTAGACATTAAAGTCAGTTTCATTTGTTGAAGAGTTTTTTTTTATTATATTCAGGTTATCAATGTAATTTTATAACACATTAACTCAATAAAATAAACTTATAAAAATAAACGTTTCAGTAGCAGGAATAAATAATAATCAAATAATTTAAAGATTTAGTTATAATCTTAATATTTGCAGTAAAATCTTACACCGCACGCCTAATGGCAATGTTTAAGCTATAATTTGCTGTATAATTTATAATGATTGCAAGTGTCGTTTGTCTAAAACTTACTTCAAAACTCGTAAATATGTAAATAAACTATAAAAATGCAGCCAACTATACACCATGGCCAAAAACCTTGCACGAAATCTGTAAATGTAGTTCAACAATTATGAATGCGATGGCAGTCAAATCGTACCTTAACTTTTCGTCTGAAATTAAAATGCGTAAAAACTGCAAGTTGACAAATGATAATAATTTTTTTATGGAATATATATTGTTTTACTTTCTTTTATAGTTTCTATATATAGTTCTTTTAATAGTCGAACCCAGTTGACAAATGTCTTACTTTTGATATAAAATAATTTGTTATAATTTATATAAACTAATAATAGTTCGTTCAAGTTAGCCCTCCACTTTCATTTTTTAAATAATACTCCAGTCTAATGAATTGTGCTCGTTTTGTGCTAATATTATTTTCAATTGTGCTTAACTGTAAATTAATAAAAAAATTAAAACGAATCCGAGGGCAAACTTGACCGCTAACCCACCGTTTTTCTTTACTTTTTTACCGTGTTTGTTTGCTTATTTAATTGTGTTTGTTTTGTGCGCAATTGTGCTGTTATTCTATTTAATTGTGTTCAATTTTAAATTGTTAATAAAATTTAAATAAACCCTGGCGCTGATTAAGTTATCAGTTCCCTGTTTTCTATTCAAATTTTTTATAATATTTTTTTCTCGTCTAATTGTAGAAACTGGTGGTCAAGTTAGTCTAGATGTTAATTTTAATTTTTTTTACCAAGTTAGACTTACCGATATACATATATACTTGTATAGTATTATTTGTTTGTTTAAATTATTGCTATAAAATGGTTACAAAAATAACCAACTCCAGACTGCTAAACCAGAATAACAAATTTTTGAATTTAACCATAAAGTAGCTAATTTATTTACCTCAAAAACTTTTGTAAATAAAACTCGATTTTTTGTCAATTTAGAAGAAGACTTATTTTTGTTTAACATTAGCATAATTCACACAAAACGAACAGAATTACACAAGCATAAAGTATGGCAAATAAATTAAAATAAAAACGTAGGATTTTTTAGTTAAAATACTTTATAAAAACAAGTTCAAGAAAAAATCATAATTTAGCATGAGACAAGCACAATTAAATAAACAAAAAATTGTGTAAATTATTTAAGAAACAGTGGGTTGGTAAAGATATAAATCTTCGGATAGTGTTTAAATTTGTTTATCAATTTAAAATAAGTTTTATTGAATTTATTGTTAGCAACATTTAGCATACAACAAGCAGAATTAAACAAACAACAAATATTGTAAAAAAATTTAATAGAAAACGGGGGCTAATGGTAACGTTAGGCCCCGATTTTGTTTAAATTTTATTAACAGTTTAAAATTTAGCACAATTAGAAAGAAAAATGTCACCGTTGAGCTCAAAACAATCACAATTGTAAAAAAGTAAAAAAGAAACGGGGGGCTAGCGGTCAAGTTAGCCTCCAGATATGTTTTAATTTTTCTATTAATTTAGGGTTAAGTACAATTAAAAATAATATTAACATGATTTAACACAAAACAAGCACAATTCATTAGCTTGGAGTATTATTTAAAAAATAAAAGTGGGGAGCTAACTTAACCTCCTAGTAAATTTAATTAGGTTTTCTTCTTAGCAGTTTAGTAGAAAAATCTGGCTTTGATATTGACGTCAGTTTGAATATATGATGTTAGAATTTTATAAAAATGATCGCTCATAGCTGTCAATCAAGCTCTGAATTGTTGCTTTTTGGTTTAAGTATCATTTGTAGTTTTAAACAATATTTTATAAAAATTCTATATGTTCTAAATTTTGATCAGTTTACATCATAGAGCATATAAAGATTTAGTTTTTAGGTCTTCGACGTTAAAAATGCAGGTAATCATATTTTTAAATTTTGAAAAATTTTGGGTTTAAACGAGCTCTAAATATGTTATGCTCTTCTTAACATTTTTTGTAATTGTAAGTATAACGTATTATAAAATACAAAGCATTTTGACTTTGCAGTTTTATTAACAATATTTAGCAGGTTGTCAGTGGTTGTAATCATAGATATTTTACAACATTGATTTATAGAATTAAAGTAGTAGTAGCGTTTTTATTATCTTAGCGTTAGTATTACTTATCGACACGTATATCTAAAAAGTAAGGTAAAGGCTCCATGACTTAAATATTCTTCAAAAAAACAATCCCAATCACGTGTATTAAGTTTTGTGAGTTCCAACTGCTCAAAAGGTCACGAATTTTCTCTTTTGAGATTAAACATTTTCTTAAGTAGTCAAAATTCGAGTTCCTTCATATTAGTATAAGTATGAAAATTGACATAAATATAATTTTGCTGCATCAAAGCTCAGTGTAAGTGTTTCAACTAATCAGATTTTCAAAACTACGAAATTAGTAGCTATTAATTTCAATGTATAAACTATGCAAATTAATAATAATAATAATAATAATAATAATATGGTCTTTATTTATATCTATATAAATAAACAAACAATGTACAAAAAAAAGTATTAATATAAATAAACAATGTTAAAAATATATATATATAAATAAATAAATAGGGCGAAGTTCAGACACAATTGTCTGTTCTTCCACTTAACCCACATAAATTGACTTATAAGAATATAAATTAGGAAGCTAAACATGACGCGTATAATACATATCATATGTAATAAAAATAGCTACATCAAGACCCATAATGTCCCGACTTTAACATAAACATTAGATCCTGACCTGCTCTTCATACAAGATTACTTTGAGGTGCGACTTGAAATTTCTATTCGAGAAGTTTTTAAGATCAGGCGTAAGTACATTATAACGCTTTGCAATATTATAAGAAAAAGATCTCTGAAATGAAGAATATCTATGCAAAGGTATTGTTAGTAGACCTCTATTTCGAATATTAATGTTGTGAACGTCTGTACGAAACCTGATTTTCTGATATAAATAAGGCGGCGTTTTAGTTGTTATTATATTGTGCGAATAACAGAGAAAATGAAAAAGACGCCGATTTTCCATATTGAGCCATCGCAGTTCATTTAGTTTTCTCGAAACATGATCATACTTCCTCAAACCAAATATCAATCGGACACAAGCATTTTGAACTCGTTGAATCCTTTTAATAGAAATGCTGTCTAAACATAAACCATAAACGGAATCAGTGTAATTAAAGTGCGAGAGTACCAAAGCGTTTGTCAAATTAACTTTTGCAACATGAGTTAGAGTGTGTCTATGAGTATATAGCATTTTTAAATTAGTGTAAGCTTTACGAATGCAATTACTAACATGTCCTTTGAAACGTAAATTATCGTCTACCAATAATCCCAAATTCCTGCACTCTTGTTTAACAGGGATCACTTGATTATCTATATTGATATTCAAAATAGGCAAGACCAAACTCTTAATGCGAGTTTTGCCAAATAGCATAACTACGGACTTAGAAGCATTTATTGCCAAACAAAATTTTTTGGATTCCTTAATCAAGTTATTCAAATCAATATTAATATTATTTATTGCATCATATACTCCAGATGGATCAAATGAGAAATATAACTGAGTGTCGTTAGCATATAAATGATATTTACAAGTTTTGACAGTGTGATAAAGATCGGAAGTGTATATAATATACAGCAAAGGGCCTAGAATAGAACCTTGTGGAACACCAGATACAACTTCCCTCATTGCTGATATGTTGTTTTTTATTTTTACCTGTTGAGTTCGATTTGACAGAAAACTACGTATCATCATAATAGCTGTACTATCAAAACCAATATATTGTAAAATTGATAGTAATAGGTTATGATCTAACATGTCGAAAGCTTTGGAGTAGTCCAAAAGTACATTAACAGTGAGAAGATTTTTATCAGTTGCAGTCATGATATCATCTATTACGCAAGAGAGTGCAGTAGAACAGCTATGGCCAGTCCTGAAACCAGATTGAAATTTGGACAGAAGTTTATAGAAATTTACATATTCTTTCATTTGTTTTTCTAATACTCGTTCTAAGATTTTAGACAAAACTGGTAAGATACTTATGGGCCTAAGGTCTTGTAGATTTTCAGCATTAGTCTTTTTGGGTATTGGCAAAATATAAGCATTTTTCCATATTAATGGGAAGTAGTTTCTCTCTATACAACTATTAACTATATGTAACAAGTAAGGAAACAAGAAAGGACAGCATAAAGTGATCATAGTAATACTAATTCCATCAGCACCAACAGAGTTAGTTTTGATTCTGGATAATATATTTATTAAATCTATTTCAGATATAAGTTGAAATTTAAAAGGAATATATTGCTCCAGTTTGACGTGGGTATTATAAAACTTTATCAGTTCCAGATCAGCAGGGGTTTTAGTTTTACTTATTTCATTAGTAAAGTAATCATTAATTGAATTTACGTCGCCTAATTCTGTAGGTATTGATATCGATGATTTAGTGTAAATATTCATTAATTTAAGAGTTTTCCATAAGCATGTTTTGTTGGTTCTAATACAATGATTAAAATATTTCTTTTTTTCTTGTCTAACAGTAGTTGTAGTAAGATTACGTAATTGTTTATAATAATTCCAGTCGGCTGGGCTTTTGCTTCTCTTAAATTTGGAGTAAGCCTGATTTCTATTGCTTATGAGTTTTTTTATGTCTATAGATAGCCAGGGAGCTTTAGGTTTCGTAAGGCGTGCTGTCTTGATAGGTGTAAACAAATCAAACAGATTTAACAGATTGTTGTTGAAGTAGATTATTTTAGAGTCGATATCATTCATATTGTACAGGTGATGCCATGAGAGACTACTTAAGTGTAAATGAAATTCATTAATATTAAAATTTTTAAAATCACGGTAAGTCTTATACGTCAAAGAGCTAACTAAACTGTCAAACAGTAAGGAACAGGAAACCAGAGAATGGTCTGAAATCTCATGCATAGGTATGACGCCACAGTCTTTTACCAATTCTTCATTTGAAACAATAATTAAATCAATAAGAGTAGACGTATGTTGGGAAATTCTAGTAGCATCATTTACAATTTGTTTAAGTCCATAAGTATCTAGCAGATCTAAAAATTTTAAAGTATTAGTATTACGAATATCTAAGAAGTTTATATTGAAATCTCCAACACAAAAAAAGTGATCACTACAAGGTATTATAGAAGTAAACGTATCTTCAAGAGAATTAAAAAAATCGTCATATTCTGTACGAGTTGATCGATAGATAACACCAACGGAAATTGTCAATCTATTTGCTTTGAAGGAAATCCATAGCTGTTCAAAGTGTGAATTATTTTCAGAACTTATTACTGAATACTTAATACTATTATGTATATAAAAAGCTAGACCACCACCATGACTTGAACGATCTTTTCTAACGAACCTGTAACCTTCTGATGTAGTATAAATTGCTGGAAATGTTTGGATTCAACCATGTTTCTGATACTGCTATTATATCAAAGTCACAACTTAACACTTTATCCCTAAAAACTTCAAAGCCGGTACCAAAGGATCTAATATTTAAATGCGCAATTCTTAAAACCATAGTTGTTATTAATGTTGTCTTGATGTTTCTAAAAACAATAAAGGTTAGCTAAATGCAAACAACACAAAAATGATTATAATAACCAGAATAATTACTAATATATTATTTATATACTTTTACTAATCAAAATTAAATCTACTCTTAATATTTAACAACAAAGCGGATAATTTCTAAAATTATTACAAAATAACCTTATATTTAAACAACCAAATAAAATATGATATAAAATGTAATTATGAAAATAAAAGAATAGGAAAAAAAAATTAGAAACTCAAAATTTATTTCAATTCGTAGAAGGCAGTGGACTCCTTTGCTTATTTTCTAATTTCTGCATATTAATAATATCGGGCATACTTTTGATTATGTGAATTTTATTGTTCACTTTAACGTAAATGTTTCCATCGTGTGACCATGAATTACGATATCCAAACGTATTGGCAGCCTCATTTAGTAACGTTTGTCTATATTGTGTGAGATCCTCTTTGATTGTTCTTTTAGAACCCTTTAGACGTTTACGATTCATTATTATTTCTCGGCGTAAACTATGTGTTACAAATTTTACAATGATTGACCGGTGTTTGTTGGGATCAGACGTATTTTCCCGTTTGCCAATTCTGTGAATGGTATCAATGTCTGATTTTTGTAGAGACATTTGCAGGTTATCTTTAAATACACATAACACTTTATCGATAAGAGGTTCGTTTGTTTCCTCTTTAATACCATAAATTCTTATGCAGCTTCTGCGAGAGTATTGTTCTAAATCTTCCAATTTAAGGACGAGCTTCTGGTTTTCGGTTTCCAGCTTAACTATCTTCTCTTCGTACTTCCAAATAATTTTATCCATTTTCTCGTTGAGCGTATTAATACTATCTTGTAACGATTGTGGTATAATTACAGCAGGTGGAATTTCGTTAGGCATATTGACATTGACCTGGGCGATAACGTCTTTTATTAAATTAATGTACTCCTCGCGTTGACTTTTAGTAAACACCATTTTTAAGCACTTAAAGTAAAGTAATTGAAGCACAGTTGTTTTTACTTTACACTATAAAAACTATAGCCCGTGAATTTGCAAGCCTATTAAATTTAATAATAAAATAAAAATAAATTTAATAATAAACGGAGCCACTAACGTACACAACTACTCACGTCGCGCCATCGCTATTATTTCCGGAATTTACGGAATAAATTTATAAACGCACCTAACGTGATAAAATCACACCTAATAAATGTATCAAAAAATGTATTTTTGTTTCTGAAGATGATAACATAGTTATCGCAACCGGTTCAGTAAAAAGTAATTTGAGCTGTGTTTTTGTTTATATCTCGCATCGTGTGTATTTACGGTCAGGTGAGTTTCGTGTACGCAGCAAAATAGCTGCAAAAATAAAAAACATATACAGCGATTATTTATCAAGGTTTGAGCGACCGATCTAGACCGTATACCATATAATCTTGACCAATATGAAAATTATTATTTGTGTGACGCCAATGTATATACAATCAATTTTATTCAATGCTTTGCTATATTGCATAACTATAGGCGTACAAACTGCGACTTTAATGTAATTAACCCATCAGCTTGTTTCCATGTAGCGTACAACAACTGTTTGTTTTGTAAACTTGTTTTGTGATATTTTTTTTTTAAATAAAACATATGTTGTAATATTATTGCTCGGGTTTGAGTTTGTGTCATGTTGTTATAATACATTTTAATTTATTTTATTTAGTTCAACACAATAACTTTCGATCATAGTCAAGATCGCTGGTTGCGATTCGTGTAGAATGATACCTGTTTATTTTTTGATTGATCTGTTAAAAGTTTTTTACTTATTGTTTTGACAATCAATTAGTACTTCATTTATCTTGATTTTGTGCATGTCTACAACCTTGATTGCTTAGTTTAACCTCATCTCGATTTTCTTGTAAAATGATTCGTTCCATTGCATTTAATGATAAAATCTGTCTTTAGGTTAGTTTTTTTTTGAGTTGGTAATTGATACCTGTAAGAGAGATAAATTTAATACCGCAATAAGCGACGTATTAAAGCCAGGGATACGAAAACACTATTATTCTCTTAAAATTTATTTCAATTAACAATAAATTATATTTGTTTTAATTAAGAACTTATTTCGTTACAAAACACGTTACCAAAAATGGTTTCCGTAATCATGAACCTGCTGATTTTAAAAAATCAAAAAATTAATTAAATATTCTTTACAATCATCAAAAATATATCTCTACCCAAAAACGTTAAATGTAATGATATTAAGTACATAATTTCAACAAGTTCGTTATTTTGCGAAAGTGCTTAGAACTGAGAATACCCTAACTAAAAAAGTTTAGAGAATATCTTCTGCTTATGAGTTTTGTTGTTTCCAGTTCTCTTTATTTTGAGCATCCTTTATCTATTTTAGTCTTGTAACTCTTTTGATGTCGTCGCACTATTAGTCTTTTTCTTTTGGGTCTTTCTTTCCGTGGTTCTCACTTAATGGTTTTGTTATTCTATCTGATGTCAATTGTTCTAGCAACATGTCCAGCAAATTTTCATTTTAATCTTGTTACTATTTATATTATAACGGTAATTTTTGTTCTTGGTCTAATCTACTTATTATTTTTTTAGTCTCTTAGTGATATGTCCAACTTCTTTATTGCTTTTTGTGCTACTTGTAATTTTTATATTATTCTTTGTATGAGAGTCCATGTCTACGCCTCGTACATCAAAACTGATAATATGGATTAGTCAAATATTCTTGTCCTGAGGTATTGTGTTTTTTTACTTATCTTTCAGTATATATCCTAGCTTTCCAAACGACGGACGCCCAGTCTAATCTCTATCGTCCTTATTTTGTTTTCGTATTATGATCTTTTGTCCCAAATAGACATATCATTTGACATTTTTTTATCTGTTTTCATTAACTGTTACTTTTATCTGCCGTGAGCTTATTATTTTTGTTGCATCGAGATTCATTTTCAATCTTCTCTTCTCAATCTCAGGAAAATAAAGAATTTTGTTAAAATAGATTTAACATTACGTAGTTTATATTTAGATGCTTAATGATGTTTTTTTTAATATACAGCATTAATATTTATTTAACTGACCCACGCTTTATAAAAATTGTTACAGCAAAACGCATGTAAACATATAAGAATATAAGACTATCGTCCTACAAAAAGAATGTGCCTACTAAGCTACAGCGTAGTATTAATTGTAATTTATCTTAATCGTTTTTAATTAAAATTTAAGACGTATTGTTCAAGTACCACTTAATTCAGACGCAGGTTCATATTGTGTCATTTGAAACAAAATTTATTGAATAGTTTGAAGTAGAGAAAATTTAAGTCAGTCAATCAAATTAATCAAAAAATTGTATTTATTTTCTAAAAATGTTCAATATAATAAATATTTTTTTTCGGTCAGCGTCGTAAACAATAATCTTTAAACATAATAAAAAAAATATTCCGACAAATTAAGAACCGCTTCTTTTTTTGAATTCGGTTGAAAAATAAGTGGGTATGTAGATGTGATACGATAAATGCCTAGTTTTGTTTTCCATGTTTACTGTGTTATTCCGATATAGCCGATAAAATAAAACAGTTTGGTAGTTACCTAAAAAATGTCTTAATAATACCTGAAAACGTTCGTATTACCTACTAGCATTTTAACAAATGTAGCCCACCTAAGGCCCGACTTTAGGAACCACCACCGGTTGTACCAGTTCTATAATTAAATCTATATTAAACAAACTACACATAACACTAAATGTTATTAAACATGTAAATGCTGCATTAATTCTTTGTATAAACAATATTTTATGTATATTTCCATAGAGACTATCTAGTATAGCAAACTTTGACGTTGCTGCTGGTGTTAACATCCTATGAGCAGGGCGAGTATTAGTACCAGCTTTGTCGACTGCTGTCTATTAACGGGACAAGTACTTCTACTCGTTTCAAAAGTGCTTACGTTATATAAACACTTTTTTACTAATAATATTCAGAATTTTTTAATGTAGATATTGTACATACAAACGGAATTCTAAACATAGACAATCTATTAGTTAAACATATTTAATCAAATTACAGCAAATGGTTAAGTTTTTTTATTAAAACATGATGAGAATTTCCGTTTCGTGCTTTTTGGTTTAATACGTACTCACTGCCATGTCAAATCTAATGTATTTTTTTTGTCTGAGCAATAAAATAGCGGCCATGATGAAGTACGCAAAATAACATCACGAAACGTCACCGTTTTAAAAGTAAAGCGCAAGAAGAATCTTCAAGAAGAAATATTCAGCGTTTCCAATATGTGGTGTAATAAGTAGTATTATTCGTGCAGTGTACAGTACTACAGTTATGTTTCTACCCACCAACAAAATTTGTTCTTACCTTAAAAACGTTCTATGAAGCTACATTCATTTCTACAATTAATTAATACACTATTTATAAAATGATGACTTAGAATAATCACGTGATGATTGTTAGGCACTTGATACAATCTTTCACTCACAACAGTTTTTTGTTGTTGTCGCACTTCGTCAACTTGGAACTATCAATTACTTTGTTGCAGTTATACATGTTTCTGCGATACTATAAATAGAATCGCCCGATTAGCATTTTGTTTAATGAATTAATTTTTAAAAATTATTTGTAACTTTAGACACATTAATAAATACTGTAAAAAATTAATATTTTAGAGATGATTAAACTAGTTGAGCAACGAATTTATATAAATTGGCATGAAGATAACCACAAAAACCTTTTTTAAAATTGGATATATGTTGTTTCAACAAAATTCAAGTTTCTGAAGCAGGATGTTACAAACTTGGCTAGTCTAAAACAGTAAATTCTTTGTAATATGTGTTAGATAAAACCGTTCGACACAAATTTACTTCCTAAGAAAAATGTTTTTTTTTAACAATACAAATTACAATATTTTTTATTGTAACATGCATCTGTGATATATGTGTTTTATTTTTAATTAAAATGTATATTAAACAAACTGACTTAGTTTTCTACACTTTTAATAATAAATAAATTTATAATTATACAAACCTAACGGACATTTGAGGTTTTCTTTATTAAAAAAATGTATGAATAAATTATCACAACACAAATTTAAATTAAAGTTATTTGCATTAAATTTTTTTTAACATGAGTAGAAAGGGCCCACTATCCCCTCCACTTTTGACGTCATTACTGACCTCGGAAGGAACGTGGGCGACTTTTGTGAACGTGTTTTTTTCTCTCTCACACATTTTTTTTCTCTCTCACACATTTGTTTTCCTCTCTCACACATTTTTTTTTTCTCTCTCACACATTTTTTTTCTCTCTCACACATTTGTTTTTCTTTCTCACACATTTTTTTTTCTCTCACACATTTTTTTTCTCTCTCACACATTTTTTTCTCTCTCTTACATTGTTACATCATCGCATAATTGGTAATTTTGATTGCGTCGTGCGTCATCGCGTAACTGGTAATTTTTTATGCGTCATCAAGTCTCATGATTCGAATGAGAAGTATTTTTATTTAAAAAAAGCTGTGGGTGCACCTGGATTCGAACCCGGGCTTCTTGATTACAAAGCGGCGACCTTAACCACTAGGCTACCAAACAGTTGAATCGAAACGATCAATTGTAAATAATATAGTGATATATTAAAAAATGCAATAAAGAATTTCCTATGAAAGATTAGTACTAAAATGGCGAGTTAATTTTTAAATAAATGTGAAACTACTATGTTGCTTGTATATTTACCGAAAGGCAAAATTGCTGAATCATTAACCTGTTTTTTCTAATGTGTCACGTGACAAACATTTTACTAGAAATACTTTTTGTACAAACATTCTTTCCCTATCAAGATATAAAAGCACGTCTTTACTAAATCTTATTTAGTTCTTGTTCACAATTCGAATCAATACTTCAATATAAAACTTCTTGTGATGGCAGCTAAAACACCACAACGTGATGTAAAGAAGTTTTCACCTTATTCTAAAAGAGAAGATTGGAAGAAAAATTATAAATCACCTGCATCGCCAGTGTACGTACTCTACCGCTAAAGACTACGCCTTGTTTGAAGAAGCCAAAAAATCATACGGTATCAGCAACACAGAAGATAAATCAAAATTAGAAGTACGCGAAAAACACGAGTTGTTTAATGAGGTATCTATACCATTAAATCACAGTTACTCAAAAATTGCGCGTCTAGGAATAGATGTTTATAATGGCTTCAGACCTTGCCTGAAAATAATAAAGTCCGGTTTTAATTGGTGTTTACTTCACGTTACCACAATTCACCGAGTTTCTAAGTGTATTGATAACATGATAGAAGACTTGGGTCACAAAGATGTAGGTAAATATCATCTTGAAAATGATATAGTGCACACAACTGGTGAGAAGGCTGTTCGAGTTGTGCCTAAAAATGTGGAAGAAAATTTCAATTGTATGTAGGCCTTAGTTCATTACAAAGCATTAGAAGAATGAAATCTTATTTCACGTCACTACTGAGCGACAGAGAAAACTGTGACTGTCCTTTTCAAGAATTTATACACGATGTGGTGAATTTTGTAGATTCAAAGAAAAACAGGAACCGTGTTATGAAGATTTCGAAGAAGTTCTTGAAGAAAAGTATAACAAAAATTTTATGTTATATGAATTAGTTCACAAATTTCCAGGTTTTATGAACATTACGGTAAAGGATTATATGGATACATATGATGACCGTTTTTTGTACAAATAATTTAGTATTTTATTATAATTACATGTAGGTAAAAAAACAAAAAATATAACCAATAAAAATAAAGTTTTTTTCTTCTATATAAAACCTGTTTTATTTTAAACGCAGTTAGTTCTCGTTAAGATAACGACCATTAACATGTACCAATTTCAGCATCCTTTCTCAGCAATTGTTGCAGGACCCTCTGGGTGTGGTAAATCTTACTTTATTGTAAACTTTATAAAAAATATTAATGATGTGTGTGACACTAAATTTGAAAATGTCATATGGTTTTATGATGAATGGCAGCCTCTGTATAAAGATTTGCCAAATATAAAATTTCAAGAAGGATTACCGTCTATGGATTCTTTTGATGGAAGAGAACCTAACTTAATAATCATTGACGATTTAATGCGCGAAGCGAACAGTGCTGTTGTAGATATATTTACTAAAGGTTGTCATCATAGAAACCTCAGCGTATTTTTCCTAACTCAAAACGTCTTTCACCAAGGTAAAGGACAACGCGACATATCATTAAATGCCCATTACATAGTTCTATTTAAAAATCCACGAGATAAAGCCCAAATAAAACATTTAACGAGGCAAGTATACCCTGAAAATCCAAAATTTTTAGAAGAAGCTTATAACGATGCAACATCGAATCCACATGGATATTTACTTTTGATTTAAAACAGGGTACGCCTGACATTGTACGTTTTAGAACATCAATTTTTAACGAAGACGGCGCATGCTACATTTACATTCCTAAAAAAGGGTTTAAATACACAAGTTCAGATAAATATGACATCATTCAATCACAATGACTAACGTACTCACTAAGCATGCTGAACTTCTACGGGCTTTGACAAAATTAGGACCTAATGAGCGACAAGCTTTGCTAAAGTGTGCCAGCGATAAGCAAATACATTGTATCTGTGAATGCATTTACAATACTTTAAAAGGAAAAGTTCCATTGTCAGGAACGCAGAAGAGACGGCTCTCTCGTCATAAAAACACGTTGAGACGAATAGTAAAACAGGGAGAATCCATTAAAAAGAAAAAAAAGATTTTATTACAACAAGGAGGCGCATTTCTACCGTTTCTCTTAGCACCCTTAATTAGCGGCGTGTTAGGAAGTCTTTTTAACTAACATGGAACTCGCTCAAAAGATGATTATCGTTCCCCCGGAATTAATACAGCGGTTAAAAACTACTCCTGAACCTACGCAAAACAATGTGTTGTCAGAGTTGGACATCGAAATGAACAAAGTTTTAAATTCAAAACTAGCAGATCACGATAAATGGAATATGTATAATCAGATTCTTCAAAGGTATTTACATTTTGTCGGTGAAAGCCGACAGCCTGTTAACATTTCAGTTGAAGAAGAAAAGATTACAAAGATGACGGATTCTGATATAATAAACACGTTACCTCCTACATACAAGAAAAAGCGGAAAACTTTTTGCGGATTTTGAACACTTCAGGAAACATACTATGGGATAAGAATGGAGTTGTAACAATAAAAGGAGAAAATATACCATCTTCGAATATTATTGATTTAGTACATGACGCTATAAGACCGAGAAAAACTAGCAGTCCTAAAGGCTGGCAACAGCTTGCATCTTATATGAAAGAAATTAATTTTCCGCAAGAACTTATTGGAAATTTAAAACGTCGAGATGTTTCACAAACTAGAAATGAGCAACTAACGGTAACTTCGCCACTTAGAAGTGATCAAAGTTTTGCGCCAAACTATGATGGTGATGACGAGTTGAGGCAGTTAGTAGCTGAAACCCCGAGAAGATTGAACCGCAGGTCAAGGGTTTTAAACTGGGAATCTTTCAAACTTTGATAATGGACACCGTATATTACGACCCAGCTCACGTTAGCGGCTTTGCGGGTGCAAATGACTTATTTCAATCAGTAAAGTATAAACATAATCGCCCCAGTGTTGAAAAATGGTTACAACAACAAGAATCGTATACTATACATAAACCTAATAAAAAACGGTTTCCAAGAAACAAATACATCGTAAACAATATGTTTGAATTATGGCAGGCTGATTTATGTGATATGCAAAGTTTGAAAAAATATAACGATAACTATAAATACATTTTAACCGTAATTGACGTATTTAGTAAAAAGGCTTGGGCTAGACCGCTAAAAACTAAAACAGCTAAAAACGTTATTGATGCGTTTGCAGATATTTTTAAAGAATGTCAAAATAAACCTCTAAACATTCAAACGGATAAAGGAAAAGAATTTGTTGCACAAACTGCACAAACGTTTTTTAAAGAACACAACACTCATTTTTACGTTACGAATAATCCGGATGTTAAAGCCGCTGTAGTTGAGCGATTTAATAGAACTCTTAAAACAAGAATGTGGCGCTACTTTACATATTCCAATTCATATCGGTACATTGATGTGTTACAAAATTTATTATTGTCTTATAATAATAGATATCATCGAAGCATTAAAATGGCACCCAATGATGTAAATGATTCAAATATTTTACAAGTTTGGCAAAACCTGTATAGCAGTGGAGTTGACTAGAACGAATACCTAAATATAAAGTCGGTCAACATGTAAGGATTAGTAGAACTAAACAGATCTTTGAGAAGGGATATACAACAAATTGGAGCGAAGAAGTGTTTAAAATAAGCAAAGTTATTAATCGCAAACCTCCTGTTTACCGAGTTGTTGATTTAAATAGCGAGCCAATTGAAGGAACGTTTTATGAGGAAGAATTACAACCTATTACAATTACTAGTGACACTAGATATAAAATTGATAAAGTGTTGAAAGAAAAAGGTCGCGGAATAAATAAACAGTATTTTGTAACGTGGCAAGGATATAGCGATAAATTTAATTCTTGGGTCCTATCGAACGAATTGCAACAATTATGAATACCGAGAATGAGTTTTATTTAACATTGCTAAGTAATAGTTCTATGAATTACTACCCTAACAATACAACTGCAAATTTTATGACACAATTACCTAAACGAGTAAGATTGACTGGAGAATGGGTTGTTGGAATTTCTGAAATTCAATATCCGTGTTCGTTTTTAGCAGTTGGAGAAACTGATAACTTAATGTACTATAGGACTGAACCACCCGAAGAACACGAGTTAAGTCTCGAAGAAGTGTTAAATCTTGCAACGAAACATTTTCTTGACAATAAAGATTCAATTCATTTTTCTTATCAAGAATGGCATATTGTAAAAATTTCTCCAGGAAACTACGAATCAATCGAAGACGTTATTACTGGAAATTAATAACCACGAAATAATAAGGAAACTGATAAACTTTAAATACAACAGAATAACAAAAAGAGTTTTCTTAAAAGTAAACACGACATTATCGGTACTCGGTTTTTCAAGAAGATTAGCACTTCAATTAGGCTTTCAACCCGATCAAAATTTAGCAAAAGAAAAAACTTCAGCTCATCCAGCAAACATATGGACAGGTATACCATCTCAAATGTTTATTTATTGTGATATTGTAGAACCGCAATTAGTAGGAGATGTCTTAGCACCTTTATTACGAATTGTCAATGTCACTTCTGACAATTACAATTACGGATGTCACAAAGATGTAGTGTTTTCTCCTGTACATTACATACCTCTGATGAGAAAAGAGTTTGAAAATATAGAAATAAATATAAGAACCGACACGGCAGCTTCTATGCCATTCGAGTTTGGAACGTTGAATTTGAAACTTCATTTCAAAAAACTTAACTAACATGGCGTGTCCATATCAACAATATTACATTAATCAAGCCGGTAGTGGAATTGGTGTTATTTACCGAGGGGCCCCATATCAAAGAGGTCATGGAATTGGAAGTTGGTTGGGGGGTATATTTCGTTCAATTTTACCATTGTTTAAGTCAGGCGTGAAAGCAGTAGGAAAAGAAGCGTTGAGGACGGGAAGTAATATTTTAGGAGATATTGTGGAAAACCGACCAATCAAAGAATCGTTTCAAGATAGAATGCGCGAAGCCGGTCAGAGTCTGAAGCGCAAAGCAGACACTAAAATTGAAAATCTGATGCAGGGCTCTGGATATAAAAAACGGCGTCAAAACATAACTAGTCATTCTCTGTCTGTAATTAACAAGAAGACGTCAAATTCTAGACGCAAGCCTGCTAATTCAAAAGTTAATTACAACGATATTTTTGACAGAAATTAGTAATGGCTTTTCTTCATGCTCAATCTTGCGAATGCATTAAATCTGAATTAGATTTATTTGCCCTCCCATCAACTCAAACAAGTATAGAATCTGGCGAATGGATTTTCTATAAGCCGCTATCTTCGTTAACTGACGACGCACCGATTGAATTTGTTATACCGGGCAACGGCAATGATTACTTAGACTTAAGCCAAACAATGTTGTATGTAACAGCCAAAATCGTGAGACATGACGATAGTTCGTTAAACGTTGAGGATGTTGTAGGACCCGTAAATAACTGGTTACATTCACTATTTAGTCAAGTTGAGATTTATTTAAATCAGAAACTTGTATCTCCGCCTAATAATACGTATGCATACCGTTCTTATATTGAAACTTTACTAAACTATGGACCAGAAGCAAAATCTTCACATTTATCGTGTAGTTTATGGCATAGTGATACACCAGGAAAAATGGATAATTTGACGGAAGACAATGTAGGATTCATTAAAAGAAAATCTTTACTTCCGAAAATAACCAAATCGAGATGATAGGACATGTCCACTCTGACATATTTAATCAAGAAAAATTTCTTGTTAACGGCGTCGAAATGAAGATAAAATTTGTTCGTTCAAGAGATTCGTTTAGTTTAATGGCTAAATTAGGGTCTACATACAAGGTGAAAATTTTAGAAGCCAGTCTTTTAGTAAGAAGAATGAAAATTAATCCTACAATTCTAATTGCACACACAAAAGCGTTAGAATCTACTTCTGCAAAATATCCAATAACCAAAGCCGATGTTAAAGTATTGACTATTCCATCAGGGATTCAACGAAAGTCTTTAGACAACGTTTTCTTAGGCCAATTACCTAAACGTTGTATTATTGGATTTGTGTCAAATAAAGCGTTCAATGGAGATTACGCCACCAACCCGTTTAATTTTCATCATTATAAAATTAATTATCTGTCTTTGTATATTGATGGCCAGCAAATTCCGTCAAAACCACTTCAACCGGATTTTACAAAATCAGGCTTGTACGTGCGAGCATACCATACTTTATACTCCGGAACCGGCATTCATTTCTTAAATGAAGGAAATGATATATCTCGAGAAGATTACCCTAAAGGTTACTGTTTAATGGCTTTTGATTTAACACCGGATTTATCGGCAAATGCTAATACACATTGGAATCTTGTAAAGAATGGGTCGTTGCGCATAGAAGTCGGATTCGAAGATGCGTTAAGTGAAACTATAAACTGTTTAGTTTACGCAGAATTTGACAACGTCATAGAAATTGATAAACATAGAAATGTAATGGTAGATTTTAGTAGTTAAGAATACTCGACACTTTACTCAACTTAGTTATTAATTAACACTCGAGAAGAATGGACGCGTTTGTTGATTTGCAAGGTTTCCGCGGAGCAGACAAAAAATTTATTCCTAAAGAAGTTGCGGTTGTTTCGTCAGATGGTGACTATTGCGAAGTTTTGCTCATAAAGCCACCGATGCCTTATTCTACTTTGCCAAAATCAGTGAAAAACGAAGTTTATTACTTGGAAAATTATTTTCATGGTCTAAAATGGAGTACTGGATATATAAATTTTGAAGATTTCGAAGACGAACTTAGAAAATTGTTGACGCCTTTTAACGGTATTTTTGTTAAAGGTTATGAAAAGCAAAATACTTTAAATTTTTTAAATAAACCGGTAGTTAACATGGAGGGGCTCAGTTGTCCAACCTTTAAAGAACTAAAAAGAGATGCAAGCAATCAAATGTCTACATCATCACATTGAAAGCCCTTCGTGTGCTCTGGAACACGCTTTAATTTTATGTGAATGGTCAAAGAAAAATAGCAGAGATGAATGCGGTACAAATTCAACAATGTTTGAAGAACATCCGGACCACCAAGAATGTACATCGACTTGTATGTGCTTCTAATCAACTACCATGGCGTATACAAAGACCTTGTGCTATTATTGCAAACACCGACCCCTCCTATAAACCTGGTGAACATTGGGCAGCGTTTTACATTGATGAATATGGACATGGAGAATATTTTGATTCTTTTGGAAGACCGCCCCTAGGATATCATAAAAAGTTTTTGGAAAGAAATTGTTGTACTTGGACTTTTAATTGTAAAATTTTACAAGATTTTCATTCTATGTTTTGCGGTCAATATTGTCTTGTATATTTATATTTAAAACTTTGTAATACAAATATGATAGAATTTTTAGAAATATTTGATAATGATTTAATAAAAACGATGTATGCATTAGTTTATTGTATAATTTGTATTTTAAAAACCAATGTATTAGATATTTTATAAGATTTTTGTACACATTAACAAAATAAAAAACAATTAGTTGCTATTTAAGTGTTTTTATTACAAAAATATTTAACGAACTCATTAGACATTTACAAATAAATAAGAACAATATTAATACTAATAATAAAATGTAATGAAATTTAAACAATAAAAGATAACACAATAAAACAAATCAATACATAAATACTCACTATTAAAAAGAAAAAAGTGAATAACGCTTAAATACGTGTACATTTACAATAAATACCAAAATAAATTATAAAGATCAAATTAAAAATAATAACTAAAACATATAATAGATACCTAAATACACTCTATACAGTAAAATGAGAAAACCACTACAAAGTTATGAACGGTATCCGTAAGGCAGTGTGTCCACACTGTCTTCGAGTCGACGTCGTTTCGTATAATTTACTCTATACACTTTTTTCTCCGGACGTGATAGAACATCGTACATGGAGTTTCTACAAATACGTCGATCCGTTTGAACATACGTGTCCTCTGCTTGATCCAAAACCAGGCTTTTAAGGGTTTCTGAAATTGACAACCTGTGCGTTTTTAAAGTTTAAAGTAATACCCTTTACCTTACATGTGTATTCATAACTCTTAGACTTTGTCGAAAACACCTTAAATGCATAATTTTAGGACCTCCGCTAACAAATTCAACTATTTTACTTCCAGGACCGTAACATTCGATCTCGTCAGTCATATCGCCAAGGAAATCTCCTGTTGCGGGGACCCATTCTCCCGGTTTTTGTGTAAAATGATCGAATCTGTATCAAAGTAGAGTACACGTCTATCCAACTTTTTCAAGTATTTGTATAACTCTAATCGTGCATTGGCTGTGGTGTAAGTGGCCAAAGCTACGTTTACGGTTTTTAATGGTACAATACCTTCGTCCGGCCTGTCCCAATTCAACATAACGGTATCACCATCAACAGCAGTGAGTGAATGCGCCTCCACCGAAGCGGTCGGTCAGCATCTTAAATAAATCATAAGGGTCCTGTATGATAGAGGATTGCATTAGATTTTCGCGTTGGGCAAATTTGCCCCAAAAACTATTTAAGCATAATTTAGCGATGTATCGCATACCGGGGTTGACAGAAATATTCGACTTATCTAACGCAATCCCTCTCGTTCGAGATACTCAGTTACGTACCGATCTTTGGTCTGGTCATCCGTACACCATGAAGGCCATCCACTACACTCTTGTTTTAGCTTTAAAAATTATTAACATATGATGTAAACAATCCTCCAGATCTACAATTTTACTGTATTGTGCAATCTCATACTCCCAAATTTCTAAAATTTCTAACACTTTGTATCCTTGTGACAAAGCTTCTCGCAGTTCGTCCGCAACATAAGTACCTGTAAACTTACGTTCATCGTCTGTATGGCGGCAATCGTTATATAACATGTTTTCACCGCAAAGCCTACAAAGAATAAACATAAGTTTACCGTGCATTCTACAAGGCAGAACAGGATGGTACAAATTTGATGGCGGTAGAACGGTGCATTTTATGATGCCTTCTGATGGTATCCAACGGTAGTTTGGCACACGTATCGTTACCAACATGAATTGTTGGATGGCCAACCGGATATTTTCCATATTTATTTACAAAAGGGTAAAGTGAACATACGTCAAGATACCGGATTACTTCATCCTCTTCTGCCTTGTGATATAATTTAACTGCGTTTGTTCGACCCCCAAAGAAGCTGTCACGAGGATGCAGAGGTTCGTTTCGAACTATGGCATGGTTTAATGTAAATTCTTTAGCTTGAATATTAATTTTGATAAAGTTCCTAAAATCGCACTCCTTCATTTCCACCAAGTTGTAACCAAAAGAACGGATGCGGGCTGATATAGCTGTAGTTTTTTCACGCCTTGCAAACATTGTGTCGTTTTTGTTACCACAGAGTTTTGCTGTTTGGTCTGGAAAACAAGTCTCGCAGCCGTGAAAATAGCAAACCATGGAACTGGTATACGGTATTAGTAGTCGCACACAAACCATCAACTAGAAACCCCTCTTTCAGTCTAACTTCGCGGTTATTTCCAGAGTGTTGAATTTTGATTCCTAAAGAGTGTTCGAGCCAAAGCAGCCATTTAATTGCAATGGTTGATTGTTTGTCAGCCATTCTGTAGCCATTTGGGGGTATGAGTCCTATAGAATTTTCTTGAAGAAAATTCCGTCTGTAAACTGCATTGCAGGCTCCAGCAATTGTGCAAGATTCTCGAAAAGGGTCGACTCCGTTGGATGTTGTAAAGCGCGTCCAAAATTCCAAGCAGGCTTTCCGTAAAATATTAACATCTTCAATGCAATATTTAACAATTTCTAATTGAAAGTTAAAATAACATTATTTTGTACCTGCTGCTCGTACCAATTTAAGAAATCTTTTCGCATTGAAATAGACATCTCGTCACAACCGTAATAGTGTGCAGGAGGGATAAGTCCAACATAATTTTGATTATCTAAAGTATTAAAAAAGTGTGGAAAATAACCTTTACCACCGGAAAAGTTAAATGTTTTGGGAAGCTTAGACAGTGGCATTGGCATATAATTAATCGAATCAATAAATTTGATGTTTCCGTCGCAGTTAATTGACATTAACTTGGTCCCCGTTGATATAATTTTCGGATTCCAAGCATTCGTATTTTTAACAACCCCTTCAAAACAAAAGCACCGTCATACCCTTTCATGTTATGTGCCAACGCCACAATGTCTCCTTTTTTAATTTTTTTCTTTAGAGCCGAAACGTAATTTAGAAAATTGTCGACAGGATCTTCTTTAAAAATATGTTGCCGCTTCCCACAGCAAAAACAATCTTGGTTAATATCTTCATTATTAACGCAAGACTGACATACCTGCTGAGCAACGCATAATGTTGGCGTGTGTAAGAACATGTTTGTAGTTCCAACTACTGAAGTATCCTGACGACATTCAAAATCATAAAAACACAAAAAGAAAATTTTTATTTAAGTTTTTAGAAGAATTTTTAGCCATAAAACATAAGTGACGGATAGGTTTTTCAGCACCGCAGTTGTTGCAGTAACTGTACCCGCATTTATGAGGTTTAGACTTATCTAACCACACACTATTAAGACAAGAATTACACCTTGTAAGAATCTTACACAATTTCTTGGAATGTTCTGCAAAGCAGTCAGGGCCTCGAAAATCTCTGTTACATAAATTGCATAATACAGTTTCTAGATCTTTGTTGCATGGAGGTGTTGAATGGCAAGCCGGGCAAATATATTTGCACTGTTTATGAGCTCTTTTGTTGTCTGTACGTATCCTACACATCTCGCAGAAGTATTTAGTCGAAAACGCTGAACATAAATTAGTAATAACATTGTAATGGCCTTTCTCTAAAATTAAATTTAAAACTACTCTATCGCTGCTACGAGGGCCTTCGAAGTAAACTGATTTACCTAAAACCATTCAATTTTGTAACGGTTATATAAATATTACAAAAATTGAAGTACTTACCTAAACGATTATTGTATACAACAATTGTGTAATTTACAAGGTGATCTTGAAATTTTATGATGTGTTCGCGAGTCCCGCCGGTACTTAGATCAACTCCTGCAGCTGCACACAAGTCCTCAGCTCGCGCTTTGGTCTGGAGGTTTCCAGCTAATTGAAGACTGTATAATAGTGGATCTTTGATTCTCCATGCGATTGATAAGACCAAAGCACGAGCTAGACATAATGTGTCGGCATTTTCAACGACGATTATTCCTTTCTTACGCCTGCAAAACTCAATGTACGTAACTCCGGTCATCCTGTCGCGACCCATGCCTACAGGAAGAGTAATTCTATCCATATGCAAACGTAAAGCGTCAGAAGCAAAAATTGGCGTTGCTCTGCAAAACTTTTTCTAATGTCGCCATGACCGCTTTTGCGTTTAATTGGTCTACACGACGAAACGATATGCCCACCGGTTTCTCTGGGTAGTTGTCGTTCCGCAGCACTAAACCTACGCGATCTGCCGGAGCCGCATCTTTTAGCAAATGCCCCATCAATTCATTAAATGCATTCTAAAACAAAAATCTTATAAACAAAATAGAAAAATTAAGTCTAATATTTTACCTCTAGCCAGACCAACGGATTCATGGGTGTAGACACGTCCTTAAATTTAAACACCAAGGTTTTACAGGCAGTGTTAAACTTTTTTAACCTTTTTTCTCCATGGCTAATAAAGGTGAAATGCTGAAAACTACTAGGGTTGCCCATTCCGACGTGTTCCTAAAATTAATTCTACGTGAAATAGTAAATAATAATGATAAAACGACTTACATAATAATCGGCGTCGCGCGATGTCGATGGCAGAATCTCAGGCGTAAACTCGTCAAGATTCTATAATGAAACAAATAAATAAAATATTTACTAAGAGTTCAAAATAACTTACATTTGGTTGGCACGTCGTAGATGATGTCACCACGTTACTCTACAATTAAAAATTTAATACTACCAGATTACATAAAATAAAAACTTACTTTTATGGCGGTGACTTTTTCAATAAGACGCATAAGTATGGCCTCGTCATCTTGGTCGATTATTTCTCCATGAAGCACCATCCTTTCACAGATGTCTTCATACACCCGCACTAACTCGTCTTCTCGAAACACTCCACACCCGAACAAATTTAAAATTGTTGAAGCAGACATCGTAAGCAGAAACGTTTTTGTTCACAATTGTAACAAATACTAAACATTTTAATATAACAGACTTGCTTTTATACAAGTATTGGTGAAATGGAATTTGACGTAACTTGTTCTAATCGATTTTTCCTAATTATAAGAAAGTTTTAGTTTAACCATATTTATTCCAAAATATTTTATTTAATATCGATATTTGATTCGTTAATATTTTTACAGTATATTTATTTTGCGTTCTAAGATTCTGTATGTGTGCGTTTTTTTAAATATAAATACTCAAGTTTTATTTTATAAAATATCTGCATTGAGGAATGCGTCAACGGAATTAATTATTATAACATTGAATACTAATTATTGTTAATGCACTTTCGTTGGTTGTACAGTTTTCACAAAAATGTTGAAAATTCTTATTTTTAACTTTACGTATTTAAAGTTTAGAAAATTGTTTTTATTTTACCAAAGTTAGTTAACGTGCATTTTGTTTGTTTAATGTAGTTGCTTTTGCGATATAAGATTCCAAAGTGCGTTTTTAAGATATAAAAATTCAAGTTTTCTTTAATAAAATATCTACATTGAGGAATGCGTCAACGGAATTAATTATTATAACATTGAATACTAATTATTGTTAATGCACTTTTGTTGGTTGTACAGTTTTCACAAAAATGTTGAAAATTCTTATTTTTAACTTTACGTATTTAAAGTTTAGAAAATTGTTTTTATTTTACCAAAGTTAGTTAACGTGCATTTTGTTTGTTTAATGTAGTTGCTTTTGCTTTTCTAGGAATAATGCATTTAAAAGTATTGCGCTTCGGTGATTAATTGTTGTAATCTTTCAATAATTAGTTAGTTTGCGTTAATTGTAATTGCTAAAATTTCTATTTGTCATAAGCAAACAAGTATTTGTACTAGGTAAAATTTACAATTTAGTTGCAGTACTTTCTTAATTTAAACAAACAATTCGGTTTAGTTGTTTGCTCTGTAGCAATTTGCATTACTTGTTCGTTTGCACGTAGCACGTAATATTTCTTTTTTCGTGGCAAATATTAAAGATTGTTAATTGGGCTTAAGTTAATGTGTGAATCATTTCTGTTAAAATGTGCACGAGTAAATTCTCTAATAATTACTTGCAATTCCTATGTTTTTGTTGTCACGTGTGTTGTTTTAATTATTGTTTTATACATTCTTATACATAAAATTTAGCTATAAAGTTTTTAATTCTTGTTATTTGAAAATTTAATTGGAAAAACCTTTTACATAACGTGAAAACAAAAACTGTGCGTCATTTCTTAATAAAAACTTTCAAATTTTCAAGTAATTGAATGATTTTTGACTCACAATGACATGAACCAAGTAATTAAGTAGGGGTAAAATAAATTTTTCTAATTACAATCAGTTCGGTTTTAGAGGAAAGTGTGTTAGCATGTGCGTTTAAATAATAGTAAATTAAAGTGCCATATTTAAAAAGTGCTTGTGTAAATTTTTTTTTTTTTTACCGCACGGTAAGTCCATCTTTGTTAATTTTTTTAAATTGTTTATATTATTTTACTTTACTGCTTGATTTTTATTTTTAAGCTTAATTTTGATTTCAAATTATTGTTTTAAATCATTACTCTACACATTAGATACTTGATTTTAAATTTAGAACATTGTAACTTATAGGATTTTGTATATGAGTAACAAATCTGTAATTTTAAAATGAAGCCGCCATTTTAAAAACATTTTTACTACCAACTGTTAAAATTATTACGCTGTTTTAAAACTAATTTTAGTACCAACTGTTAAAAATTATTGTTGTTTTAATTTTTTTTTTGTCACCATTTTTAAAATGATTCAGTTATCTTGAAAAGTATTTTTACCGCAAATTTTTAATTTCTTTTTGTTTTACTCGTTTAAAATTGTTTTAAAATTTTATTTTAAATTTTTGTTTATATTAGAATTATTAATTATCTCTAATTTCTAAAACTTGAGTTTTGAAAAATTAACGCGCAACTTAATTTTGTTATTTTTCAGTTTACAATTTTAATAATTCTTAATCTAAAACTACTATAGAACTATTACACAATAAAACTTAATTTTTAAATTTGCATTTTCTTGTATACAATATTAAATTGACTGTTTAAATCCAATGCCCTCGTGGAGCATTAGCCAAAGTCGTTGGTTTGTAATCGAGAAAGCCTTAGTTCGAATCCAATTACACCAGCAGCTTTTTTTAATAAAAATATTTTCCTTCTCACTCGAATCATTAGTTCTTATGACGCATAAAAAATTACCAGATGATGTAAAATAAAAAAGGAAAATTGTGAGAGAAAAAAAAATCATTGTGAGAGAGAGAAAAAAATGTGAGAGAGAAAAAAATGTGCGAGAGAGAAAAAAATGTGCGAGAGAGAAAAAAAAATGTGTGAGAAAGAAAAAAATGTGAGAGAGAAAAAAAATGTGTGAGAGAGAAAAAATGTGTGAGAGAGAAAAAAAATGTGTGAGAGAGAAAAAAATGTGCGAGAGAGAAAAAAAATGTGTGAGAGAGAAAAAAAATGTGTGAGAGAGAAAAAAATGTGTGAGAGAAAAAAAAAAAGTGTGAGAGAGAAAAAAATGTGTGAGAGAGAAAAAAAAATGTGTGAGAGAGAAAAAAACACGTTCACAAAAGTCGCCCACGTTCCTTCCGAGGTCAGTAATGACGTCAAAAGTGGAGGGGATAGTGGGCCCTTTCTACTAACATGAATAAATTTTGTATCTAGTTTTTTATTCAAAAATTAAAAAAATGTTTTCACTAGTTAATTTTATAAAATCTTAAGCTTACGCGGTTATTTTGTTTAGAATTATAAGCGATTTTTGGTTTAGACCACGTCGTAGCTAAACACCTAGACTTTTTAGACTTGGTTCATCATAATTTAAGCAAACCTAAAAAGTCTACACAACTCACAACCAAAGTCGTGCGTAGCAACAATAGGCAAACTGAGTGATTTTAGTTGCTCTTCGTATAATCATTAATCCGAATAAAGATAAAATCGGAAGAAGAAAAAACATGTGTGGGCCACTGGTTACAGCCTAATCGTTCAGGATGATGATTATTTAAACATGTGTCTTTTACCAACATTAAAAATCACTAAAAAATAGCCACTTTACTCAAAAAGCAAAAAAGGAAATCTCCGCCCACTTGTAATTCACGCCAACATAACAAGCCAATAGGACGTTTCGATTTATAACAGTTATATAGATCCAACCGCTAGAATCGACAGTTTCCGAAAGCGCCATATTCAATTTTAATTTTGTGATGTTACAATTTATGTTTTTTTGTACATTTAAAAATCATTATGAGTTTACGTTTATAAATGGTGTCTTAACCATCCAGTACTCTATGTAGTATCATATAATATTTAGTACATCGTTTGTTAATTAATGACAGCAAAAGTAAGTTTATTGTCAAAGAACTTTTATTTGGTTATATAACATTTTATTTCTAAGGTACAAACATTTGATGTGCCGCAACCTTTCGTACAGCTAAACCTTGTAAATTTTTAATTTATCCGAGTTGTTTGCTAAATAGCAATGGAACGTAGTGATATCTCGGTATTTTTAGATATATTTTTGTTTTCTAGAATATTCTTTAGATAAACAGTGAACTGAATTTGTTTAATGAACGATTTCAATTCTTAAAATAACAGCAAATAAAATATTTTGCCCCTGATAAACAATTTTGTAATTTTTTTTAAACTGTTATAGAATTATTATAAAATGTAAATATGTTCATTATTAACAAGTAGTTAATAATGAAATATTTACCTGCGCTAGAAAGTAGTAGTAGAAACAAAAATTATGACTGTTAATGTATTTAATGCCTGCTTTATTGACTACTGACAGGCATATTATTGTGTCAAGCTTAATAAATTAATAAGAACTTTCAAAACCACTGACAAAAAAAATAAAATCTAAAACTAAACGCCATTATTTTACAATTGTACTAGTAGTAACATATAAAAAATAATGTAGATCAAGAATTAACTGAAATTAGTATAACTAAAAGAAAATCAAGATTAAGATCAAGATGCTAGTTTGGTTTAATTTGTACTGCAAGAATGTATTTTTTCAAGCGTTGAATGCGGTTTAAAAAAAATGGTTAATAGTACTATAATTAACAATGTTAGAAACGCAGATGATACAGTTGCACTATCAGACCAATTTGTAAGGCATAATAAGGTTTATTCCGAGTTCACGTTGTACGGTGCGGAATATTATGACCAAAATACGTGACTTTCAAAACTTAATTTTAGTGTTTGAAATACCTACGAAATATCTTATACAATCAGATCAAAAATTAAAACCTACAAATAAAGATGTTTAAGAAGTTATAACTTCATTAATTTAAATAGAACGCTATATTTATTAATTTACTTTTTTATTATTAATGTACCTTTTAACTCTTTGTTAGGTGCGTATATTACTTTAACATTAATGGGCGCGTGAGCTACAATTCTAACTTAATTTGTTTATTTAATATAGTAAACTAGTATTAACATTTAAAAGAAAATACAATAACTATATATATTATTTTATGTCACAAAAATAAATGTAAATAATATTTTCAGAGAGTGTCTTACTTTTGTAGAAAAAAAATGATTACAACTTTATAAGTAAATATAAAGCTATTTTGTAGTGTCTTACTAAAATAGGCATGAGAAAAAACGTTGTAATTTTACAGTTAATTCATGTTTACACTGGATTCCTAAAAGTACAAAAATTAAAGGGTTTTATAAAACTATTAAGAATAAAAAACAGAAATCAAAGACAAGAACATAAATATGTTTTAATTTAACTGCACACATTTTTTGCAAATTTCCTTTATATGGTCTTTGCAGGCATGTTTTTGCCTTTTTTGGCAATATTTTTGTATAGATTTATTGCGGTTTCTTTCACAAAAAGTACAACGTTAAGGCTGGGAAATTTCCTTGTTACGAAGACTTAAATAAGTAGATGGCAAACCTTTTACTTAATTTTAACTATCTAACAATACAAAGTATTTGCGACAAAGGACTACTGCAACCAACTTATTATTAAAAAAAAATTTACAAGTGCATAGCAGGGGTTAAATTATCTGTGGCAGGTATATTTTTCAAAATGACTCATTGTTCACTGTTGTATTGGCCCGCTCGTTTTCGTTTTATAAATGGGCATCAAAAACTAAAAATAATGTTATCAATCAATTATTGTAGATCCAAAATAATGTCACTATATTGGTAAAATGCTAATTACGTCACACGTATAACGAGCAAAATAATCTTTGAATTTTCATTATTGGCATATTTAATTTTTGGTAGATGCTAAATAATCCAGAGGTAATAAATAAAGAAGTAAAGTGATGAGCACTCAAAGGGTTTCGCAAAGGAAAATTATTTTGTTCTTTAAAGCCTAAGTTATCAGGCAATCCTACGAGACTAAATTGTTTTAGTGTTTTCACTAGGGACCAAAAATTTATGGCAAGAGGCAATAAAAACAACTTTTTTTATGGCTACGTTTCGTGCCTTAAGTGTGCACTTCTTCAGGCTACTGAAATATTATTAATTAATCTAGTTATTTGTAAGTTTTTGTCTATAAGTGTTAAAAAATTTTTTTAGTTGTTATGTAATTGTGTTATGTTGTTTACTTACCGTTTTTAATGGCCTGAATAACTGCGCGCTTGAGACACGAAACGTAGCCATAAAAAAGAATAGAGTGGTTTTTATTGCCCCTCCTGCGTGAAGATAAAAAGAACCATCCATCACAGCCATTGTAGGTAGGATAGTAGGATACTTTACCAATAAAGCACTATGTTTTAAATTCACCTAATTGTTAGTCATATTTTGAACATTTTACAAAGATTAGGTCATATTTTCATTGTCATGCAGACAAGCGCCTGTTGTATTGAATAGGGTGCAATAGTACTTGCTTCTAAGAATAACTTCTGTAGGCATGTACCATTTATATTACCAGCATGTAATGCAAACAATAAGATAATTAGTAACAGTACATGAAAAACATTCAGTTATCTTAAATATTTCCTTTAGTTCTGAATGAAACTAAAACTACACTGTTATACTAAAAGAAATATATTCCCTAAATTAAATCACTGTAATTGTGTAAGTAGAAAGTTATTTTTAGCAAACGGTGTGGCGTGAGGATGCAAAACAGTTAGGTCCTTTTGGTCTTTACTGTTAGTACTATTATAGTTATTACGGTATTTTTACATAGTAAAATAAATGCGCTTGGGATATATACAAGTAAAGTCTTTATTCAATTTAGCAAATGTTTGACCACGCCAGCAAAGGATAATAAACCCTAAACGGGTTTATGAGGCAAATGCAAACAATATGTACCTGAAAAGGCGAATTATGCAGTTCCCTACAGTTCAGATTTTTTCAAACGAATGTTTAGAAACACAAATTAAATATAAAAAACCACCGTCATAAACAAATCTAATAGTATATTGTATAATGAGTAAGGAATGGTTGTCATTGCCAACGAGTATGAAAATTTGCAATTCGTACGAGTTGGCAATACACATTCCTTACGAATACATTTTTCTACGACTCTATATTTAATTAGTAATCAAAGTTATACATAATTTAACAAAAAAAATAACGCAGAAAATAAAGAAACTAATTTAAAAATTTGTATTGGTAATACCTAAAATGACAATTAAAAAATTATGTCAAAACTTGTATTTATTTTATGTCAACTTGACAGCGTTATACTATTAGTTATCTGTTACTTTTATTTTATTCTTGTTTTTTTACTCATCTCTAGTTAATGAAATGGTGAGTATAATTTACTTGCTTTAAAGGCATGCAATTTTAGTTAACTTCAAATCATTTAGTATTTAAATTTTTTTTTAATACATTAATTTCAAGCATAACCTAATATGAATGAGCTAGACTAGTTTGAAAAGTACTAATGATTCAATGACAAGATTTTGCTTTTGCAGCCAATAAATAAAAGAAATCTATTCATGCGAAGCCTAAATCGTTAACAATGTCGTCAAGTTCTGACAAATGTTGATATGTGATAGTTTTTTTCCTAGAAGCTTCAAACAAATAACATGTGGATGTGACTTACAAAGCAAATAAGGTAAATTTGTAAATGTTTATAGATAATTTGTAATTAATAGGTGTTATTTTTAAGTATCAAGCTTTCCGAACTAAGAAGGTAATAAGAACATTGTAGTTAAAGAATTGAAAAAAATACGTTTTAGAAAATGCAAAATAGTTAATTATTCTAATGGATCAAATATGCTGTAATAATTTATACTGCAAAATTAGTTTAAATATGAGAAATTAATTGTTAACAAAACACATTGTAGGTAAAAGAAACAAGCGATTCAGTGCTTTTGCTTATAATTGCATCTAAATATATAATTTTTTCAATGTATAAACCAGTGGTTTGCATTAGTCTTGTAACAATTGACTGCATTTATGTTTATCTTGTGTTATTTATTAAAACGTAAGTCCAAAGTGTTTGTGATTGCATTTTTAAGAAGGTAGCGACAATGTGCGAATACATTATTTTTACAAGATTATAATATAATATGTAGTAAAAGTATACATAAATACTTATGAAAACTGCATTAAGATAAGGATAAATAATAACAAACAGATATCAGGCATGTGCGGAACAAACATTTTGATATCTTGCAACTATCGATGAACACCAAAAGATAATTGGATACTGCTGAATTGTCAAGCAGTTTAAAAAACTGATAAATGTTCTAATAAATACTAACTTCTTTAACTTAATTTGAGCATGTTATCATAAAATGAGTAATTTTATTTTAAGGATTAAATTACTTAATCTGTTTATAACACTGCAAAAATCTGGTAAAATACTGTTAATATTTCCTTCCCATCAAAAGAAAACCCTGCAAGAAAATAAGTAGTTGGGTTGCAAATTAGAAGTCTTTATTTGTTCTAATTACCTTGAACTTCTAAAATATATTTATATTTCATTACAAGAAAGTCACCACTAAACGTCCACGTTTACGAATATAACCTAAAATATGTAATTTATAAAACACTTATTTTAGGCTATAAACTAATGCAATACCTTATACATGACACTCAATGATTTCGTTTTCAAATTTCATAATTTGTGATGCAGAGAATATTTGTAAAAGTCTTCTAAATTATGTTTTCATAATTCATTATCCTGTACGTTAATAAGTATGACCTGTACGGAAAAGGCTTTGACCTGTACGGAAATGGAATTAGACAATCACAATGCACAACGTTGCCTAATCGCAATTAAACATACAATGTATCGTATTATCTGTTAGTCGTAGAAAAATAGTATTAGTTACATTGAATAATTCGGTTTTTAATCTTCTTAGGAAATAATAGAAATTTTAAATTCCTAAACGGTAAAATAAGTAAATATCACTTGAAGATCTATTATTCTATCTTGAAAAATTAGTTTTAGTGCGTGACATGCAACGAATTTTGAATTGTACTACATATACATACATATTTAGAACTACCTGAATAAGATTATACAATCTTTTATGCTTTCATCAAACTTTCATACAACCAATTTTCAAGAAATTTAAAAACCAGTACGTATATGCAATTATTTTGTAAAACAAATACACTCATAGGTAATAGCTGGAAACTTGTTATGGTAAATGTAATAACTAATACATAATCACAACTATAACTAAAATCGTATTTTTATCTAGAATCTCAGCAGTGTGTAAATGTGTTCATATTAATTAGCTACAATTTTTTGGCCTCTAACAATTTTTGAACCTGGCCCCGCAAAACTTTACGCATCTACACATGAAACCGTTATCTTAAGTCTGCTCATAAGTCACAAAAGAAATATCTTACTCTTCAAGACGAACATTGATAACAAATACAAGTGTTGGAAGCGCTTCCTATACTTATATCGCCAATTTTTTTCTATACAGTCTCTTCAAAAAACGGGTTGAAACCTAACTACATAAAGTAATAATTTTGGTGATTTTTGTAGGACTTTACAATTAAATACACAGCTCGATTAATTTTGCACCAGCATTAATTATAAGCACATCAACTCTTTCGAAACATTTCCAGCTATGACATGATAGGTAGCATAAGGCGTTTAAATATAATAATCACTCTATAATTAATGAAATAGAATGAGCTATAAACATCGATATTTGAATATCATTTTATCACTTATAAGTGATTAGATTAAACTAAAAAATGTTTTAGGTCACAGTTTAATGCATTATTTCTCTGTGTTGAAAAAATAAAAACAAAATATTTAATACTTTTTAAATTGTGTACTAAGTTAACGAAGTTTAAAATAAACCCAAAATTCCCCAGCATTAAACAATATTTGGTTGCGGATGAAGTATTGATAGAACATGTTGTGGAATTTTAAATAGAAGGTTAGCAGGCCGCTCAAGCTCTCTTGGGATCTGTAGAATGGTGCATCGATATATAACTTAGGATTTACCAATTTTTCTATAAAATTTGATCTATTTACATTTTTGTTACGATTGTTAGCTTTATGAATACGCATATTGCAGTATCATATTTTTGGCACATTGTCAATAATTGTTGTTCTTATGTTAATACTGTTCCTGTTCTTCTAGTTCTATTTTTTGTTTTTTATATTTTTTTAAGCAAATATGTTGCGTGCTAAAAGATGTTACCGTAAACTTGCTTACAAAGAAAAAGACGTAGAAGAATCAAATTAAAATAAAAACGGTAAGGTGCCAAATAAGGGAACGACGTTTGACAGCTTGTAGATTTCTATTCATCAAGGGACTTGTCTGGTCACTTGAATTTCTATAGGACTTACCTTTAATAATTAATTACTTAAAATCTAAAGTTATACTTCGCAGCGATCATAAGACCAAACGTGCTACCAACATACTTAAACCAGACTCTGCTTTAATATCGATAATTATAATGCAACAGTTTCAAAAGACTTTATAAAAAGTTCTTCTATATATACGGAAACAACCTCTTCTTAAATTATTTTTATGTTGTTCAAAATCCGGTTTTTAGGTTGATTACCTAACTTTGTAGTGATTTTTTGTTAGATCATCGTTCATTTTTTAAGTTTTTTATTTTTTTAAGCCTTGATAAAGCTCTTTACAAAAGTGGAGAAAACGTTGGTAACTTCGGTTACAACATAAACATCGTCCAAACCTATAGGACACTCTAATCTTAGTATGGATTGGCAATTACATTAAAAATAAATATCAAGTTAGCAAACTTACATCGGTTTCAATTACAAAATAAAATAAGCTTTTATATATTAAATGAATTAAGCAACGATATTCAAAATTTAACAACCTTATTAACTAAACATATTGAAAAATAAAAACTGAAACAAAGAAAACAAAAATTGTTGTTCAATTAAAACCCATTTTTGCTTAAGAAAAAACTTATTGGCCAATATATTTACAAATAATGACCACTACAATTAAAGCACATATTCCATTGTTTCACTAACCGATGTATACTCTGCTTAACGAATTCTTGTGGCTGCTGCTCGAAGAATTCTTTTACGGCATTTTATACTTCTTCGTCCGACTGTAAACGATTACCTTTTAACGTCTTTTTGGCCCAAAGATGTAAAAATCGCAAAACGATAAATCGGTACTATAGACTGGATGCTCTAATACCCTCCATTTTTTTCACATGTCACATTCCTGTCTGCTGATACAGTACGAAATGCACCTAGTCGTGGCTTATCATTCGTCTCCTCTCTTCGACTCTTAAATTTTGAACACCATTTCTTGACAGTTGGATAAGCAATACATGCGTTTCCATACATTGCTTGCATTTACGTATAAATTTGCAATGGTTGCAATCCTTCAGCACACAAAAATTGAATGACCGCACGATGATTATATTTGAACGGATTTTAAAGTCATAATACTTAAAATAAATAAATAAACACAAATGATAGAAACTGATCAGTGTGACGTTTACAAACACAAGTCTCCTATTAACTTAATCAAAAATGTATTGTAACGATTCTTAAAACTAACTTATTTTTACTAAAAATATGTACACGTTTATAACTAACCGAACTAATCAAATCTAAGGATATTTAATAAAAACACTTATACAAATTTATATTGCACTATCACTTACTCGAAAGATATAGTCCGCGGATAACTTCAGTCTAACACATGTTGTTTACATTAAAGTCACGTACGAGTTTAATTCGTCGTATTTATCTTGACACGCGTTAATAACATATTTATTTAAACTTAACATTGCCGACTTCGAGTTACTCAAATAACTGACCTTATGATTCGTTTGTACCGCATTTATACATTTTGGCAATCCTTCGCAAATGTTCTATATCTTTCGGTGAACGTTCTGGAAAATGGATAACAACTTCATAAAAATTTTCGAACTTGAGAATAATTTCTCCAACGTTTCAATATGTTTTGTTAAAGCTTAGTATTAATAATATTTGGTTTATACATTTGTTGCCTAACGTTTGCTTATTTTGGTTGTTTGTTTTCTGTAGCGTAAAAAATTAATTCGTTTACACTTTTACCTTAACTTTGTTCTATAATGCAGTATTCATTTATATTTATATTGTTTGACGTGATTTTCGTTTTTATTTCTAGGTACAAGTAAAACTTTCTATTCTGCAATATTTGTTTCAAACTTTTTTTTTACTTTTGAGTTAGAACTACCTTTGCGACATGAACGCGTGTGGTAGTAATTAGATCTGCACATATAAAATATTATCTGAAGTCGTATGAGTTATAAATCCACAAATAATTTACGTATTGCGTTACTATTTTTTTTTTTGGAAAAATCATTACAAAAATAAATAAGCGAAATAAAATTATTAATATATATTAATTTCGTTTAAAAATAATCTTTTTAAGAATTATATTTATTTACAGGTTTTAGTTTAAACAGCAATTTTTCTGTTACGTTCTGTACGTATAGATTATTTCTTTAAAATAAAGTTTAATTTTATAGTTGTAATAAAATTATACAAATTTATTTCGATTTATTTACTTTAAAATTACAAACATAATTAAATAAACTTTTTACGAAAAAAGTATTTGTTTTATGTATAAGTTGAACAACATTTTTTACAGTAAGAGATACCTATTTACGATTATATTAGAGCTTACAACCATGACCGAAAATAAAGATCCAATTTTTTGCTTATTACGCAGAGAACAACAAAATAAAGAAAATAATTTCTTTTTAGACTTCTCCAATTTGAGTTTGCAAAACAAGAATTATCATAGTCTTTAACTTTATACTACAATATAAAATGTTATAATGTTAAAATAATATATACATATGTTAAAAGAATTCTATATATTTAACTAATTTTTCGGTATGTTACTGAGAACGTTATTTTTATTAAAATTTATATAAAATATATTACTAATCCTAAAAAAATAGTGTTTAAGTAACTAATTTTGTATATTTTTATATAATGATGCTGTAATTAAGCACTTAAAATATACTGTGCGGTCAACCATTAAACGCTTAAATTTAAAACTTGTTTGTACGAACTAAAATAAAATATACTAAAAATTATAAAAAAGCGTAGGTTTTAATCTTTATTATGTCGAGTTAAAATTTGTTAAATATAAAATAACAAAAAAGCTTTAGTAAAGTTATAAACGAGATTTACAATAAAGCAAAGTAAACTTTACAAAGACGATGTAAACCAGATAATTTAAAATGATAAAACATAAATTTAACGTAATATTTTTAAGAATAAATAAGACAGTTTAATAATCTAGTCAGTTATTAGTTTAAAAAACTCCACCTTGCATTTTTACTCAATGCGCACGTACAAATATCATTTTTCAATTTAAAATAAAAACTAATTCTACTAATTAATTAATAAATATTAATGAAAATCTAAAACTAACTAATTGTGTAAAACATCTCACAGTTAAGGATTTCAAATACCATGTTACTATATTTTTGTATGAAGTGTAAACATTTGTTAACGGATACTTGTTCTAGAAAATATTCTCTTGTACGTATTGTTTATACCTATGCAGCACAAAAATTGTGTAAATGTAAGTCTCCTATTTAAATTTTAACAAGATATTATAGTAAACTGTGAATACATAAATATAATAATTGTTTTATTGGAGACGTTGAGTTTTACATGCTCAAATAGGTATCGATTCTAAATAAATTCGAACTGAAAATATACTGCAAATAAAAAATTTAAACTTCTACGGAGTTTAGCATTAAACGTAAACCGCAAAAAACGTCAGTCTAAATTTGTCAGATTACACAAATAATTTAAAAACAATAAAACTACATTAAGAAAACGAGGAACATGATGAGCAAATCAAAATGTGATTGCGAACTTTAAAGTATTTCACAAAAACGTCTTTCAAAATAATTATTAGGTAACTTACATTTCTATGGAAATAAATGTTGAAAAGCATTGCTTTCTTGCTGAATACATTTTTAAGCTCGCCCGATAACACTTCTTGTCACTTTGAGAAGAGTTCTTCCATTAATGTTATCTAAGGTGTTTGTAATTGCGTTCTCTAATTTGTCTACATTTTGATACCGTTGTATGTAAAACTTATCTACTACTATAATAAACCCAAAGATAAAAATTAGAGGCTCCAAGTCTGACGATCGTGCAGTTCAACGAATTCGCCAAAGGTTCATTTCAATAAATTAACACTTTTGAAATAATTATGAACAGATGCTTTATCTTGTTGAAAGTAAACATGCAAGTAAAAAATCAACGGAATGTTTTACAGAAAATTATTAATAATTTGTTTTAATAACGCGGCATATGTCTTTCCAATCAAATATCTGCAATAGAAAACGGGACCAACAATTTGCGAACCTATTAAACCGCACCAAACATTTAAGCTAAAACGATCTTTGTGAATTACGTGGATTTGTTATAAGAGGATTCGCTCTGTTTCAGTAACGTTAATTGTGGTTGTTGTACATACTTGAAGTGAAAAACTTAGATTGGTCAGATTGTCGACGTACCTACCTGAATTCGAAAAATTAAATTTGTTTATGATTATAAGCGACTTTCGACTTAGACCGCGTCGTAGTAAAACACCCAGACTTAGGCTTGATCCTAGTCTCTTCTTGAGAGCCAAAACAAGAAGTAGAACTTGGCCTTTGCCGTATTGTCGTTCCTGAACCCAAACGAACTGACGTTTCGCAAGACATTGCAGCTTGCATCTTTAGAGTGGTAAATGTCACTGAAAGAAAAAGTGTAAATAACGATATTTATACCAATAGCGATTAGTGTGATTGACGGACTTTATCTTTTGGTTACCGCTTGACTGACTTTGTTATTACTCGGAGTAAGTGTTTGCGTCCTTTCCAAGAAGGTCGATTTTTGTCTTAGAGGATATAATACTGGTAGCCAAAATTTACTGAGTCTTAAACCGTCTTTTCGGTTTATATTACATGAATATTTTTCTCCACAGCTTCGCGGATTAGTCTGGGAAAGTAGAAAGGAGTTCTAGCCAACACTTTAGTTTGGTCAAAGTTCAGCGTGTGTCTTTGGTTCCACACGTGTTCTGCCACTGCTAATATTTTTTTTTATAAACCCGCGTTTGATATTTAATAGAGGAAAGTATACGTCTTTAGGATTTACAAGTGGTTGAGAAGTTACATTTTTTGTCCAAATATTAGATTTTTTCAACAAAATGATTTTAATGAATATCCTAGTTGAAGACCTAACAAAAGTGTTATAATTTTTAAATTGTCGCATTATTTTCTAATAATACTTATGTTATTATATCTTTGATAGCAAAATCTGCATGTTATCATGCTTCTCTTTTATATGAGCTGCATAGATAACAGTAATCAAGGTTTTTTTTCAATATTATGAAGCACTGTTGTTAGACTGAGTCTTTCAACTCATTCAATAATAAATTAACATACAATGCACTATGTGGTTTTCTGCGGAAAACAAGCAATATAAGTTCTGCTCCTGTCGAGAATAAGAAGAAATTATAGATTTTTTTAAGATTGTAATGTAGATGACAATAACTTTGTCTTATTTTCAGACAAATTTACATTACAAACTAGTATATCAACAAACTTAAATTATTTCATTCTATGGGATTTTGTAGATGTTCTACCAGTCTTAAATGTTTTTTGATTTAATTACAAATCGTCCAGTACACAACTAACTAACAAAATATACATAATTAAAAAAATAATAATTTGATTTAAGGTCTCTTGCATGTCACGCTTCTAAATTTTTATTTTGCTTGTCCCGTAAGACATACGTCTCATACCAGAGGTCTTTGCTAACAAAACAATCAATATAATTAAGCCACAGTTAAAAAAAAAACGATTCTGCAACACTCAACAACACGCAGTTTTTTTCTGTACTATATCGAAGACATTAAACTGCAGCTCTCGCATACGGAAATTATACTGACTGCGATTTTTTTGTTAAACCATCTTCAACTTTTTATCTACCTCATTACGAGACAGTTTTTTTATGTCAACAATTAAGCTTTTCTTTACCGTAGAAATATCCACTTGTAGGAATTGATCTGCTCAAGTTTAAAAAGATTTTTAAAACCTATGATTTTTGAACGCTGTTGTAACGTCTGCGAGCTGTTCTGCAATTCCAAGTAAAGTACTTTAAATTCAAACAAACCTCTTCGAGAAACAGTAAAGACATTCTTCTGGCAACTAAATGCTTCAAGTGGTATTTGCTAAAAAACACTAAACTTGTTTAGAAAAGAGTTAATAAATGACAATGAATACGCGTCTTACAAAATTACACAATTGAAGTTTCATCTAGGCAAAGTTAGAGGGTTGTACCCATGTCTAACATTTTCTCTATTTTATGTTGAGAATCTCCAGCATGGATAAAGATAAAACAGAATATTGTTGTTTGATTTGGTCAGACTGGTTTATATCAATTTTATGAGCTATTTTACAAGTAAATTCTAAATTTGAACGGTTAATATGCTTAAATTTATAAATAACGACATTGAAATTGGTCTACAGCTTAGAATTCAACGCATTCCTAAAATTAATACATCTTAAAAAAAAACTATTGAATTAATTGTGAAAGAACAGAAAGACCTAAATGTGATTGATTTGTACCGTTTGTAAATTTTAATCGGTTACTGGATGCACTGATAAATAAAGTTTCTTCATGAAATATATAGTCCTGATTTACGAAATACACTTTGATTAGAATCCAAATCAACTAAAGTTCATTATCAATTTGAACATACACAAATGGTCTGTTACTGTAAGATTTAAGGTAAGAGTTTAATTTACTTTTCAAGGACATTTCTAGAAGTGGTTTACTACAATTACCTATTTACACTACAATACATTTTAGCTGCTGACATTTGTTTTTTAGACAAACATGATAAGTATGTTCTTTTGGTTCTGTACAATTTAAACAAATAGTGTTGGATTGTGCTTTAAAATACTCTGTATGTATACAACTTCTGAGTTAAGATGTTTTTGGTTTAAAACTATTGGTCGTAATAAGAATTCCTGACTAACCGATACCAAATCAACAACGCTATTTACTAGTTCGTGAGTAGAAATATTACAAGCTACTATTAACTTCTTTACTCGTACTATACATGCTAAATTTTCCCATATTACCATCAAACTTAAGGTTTCACTTAAAGACAAGAATATGGTGAACGCAGAGAAGAAAACCGGACTACAATTATTTTGCTCTTTGTTTTGAGTTAATTGAACGCTTCCTACATTTTGCTTTCTTATTTTCAATTACTAATTTAGGATATTTAATGCGTTTGCAAGGTTCCGTTTTCGTCAACTTTCTATGTCATTGAGAATTTGTTCTGAAAAAAAATGTATTTAATTCTAATCAATAAACAATTTTATTTTATTAATTTTATATTGACATTTGAATTATCCAATATTTGATTAGAATCAGTTTTAAGATTATTTAACTTTTCTTCGCAACCTAGATTCTAAACTGATATTAAAATTTAATTCACTGTAAGTTGATTTTAAATTTAAAACACATTTTTCTTTTAAACAAACACGTAATAGTATTTAATTGAAGTCAACACAATTTCTCAATTGTCAGCTATAGAAATATCTATACAAATATTTATTTATAATTTATTGAATAAAATAAATTCAAAATTAAAATTGATTGGTTCTTTTAGGTTAAATCTCATAGCAAATACCTTCAGTTCCAGGATGAAATTTCTTATATTCTGCTGTGCAATTATATTCTTATTATTTAGAGTTTTGTACTCTGTAGACTTAAACGTATAATAAGGGCGATATTTAAGTATATAAATTGATATAAACACCTCAACTGGACACTCAGGTTCAAACTAAACTGAAGTAATTTACGTAAGCAACACTATTATTAAAATCTCTATAATTTATCCGATAGATTCGGGATGTATTAAATATATTTTTATTTTATTTTGTACACACAATGAGCCATAAAATAGTTAAAATTAAAGTTGCTTTTGTTTTTGAGTTTTTTTCGATTGTTTTTTCATTATATCTCACATTATACTGTGCGTTTATGTTGACAAAATTTGTATAAAATTTAAGTCATTATTTTGTAGAAGAAGTCATGGACCCGTCAATTAGTATTTTAAGTTGCTGATTTTTTGACTTAAGAAAATTATATATCTCAAGAAGAACATATGTCATCATTGATTTTTTTAAATTAAACATTCTGTATATTGTGCTATTTTTTAATTGTACAGTAAATTCTGGACACTCTTGTATGACATAGGTACATCTCTAAAATTAACGGTTCGGTATCATGAGGTTTGAAATGTGAAATTTTGAAATACTCACAAGGAATTAAATAAAATGTTTAAATTAAACAAATACAACATCAACATGTTTTTAAAAGTCTATAAAAACAATTTGGTAAAAACACTTTTTGTTTCAACAAAATTGTTTTTGAAAATGTATGATGTTAAATTTTACTTCGAATGCTCGGTGGAGCTGGTTCGAGCTAAACCTTTCTTTTAATTTAATTGTAACTTGAAATAACACCACAAACACTATTTACAATTTATTTACAATAATTTACACTGGTTACTAACACTATGATAATCATTTTTGAAATATGAAACTGAAATAACGGTAGCTAACGCTACAACTGTCAAAGCGTACCTACTCGTACAAGGACCGAGGTACGAATGCAATGCCCTTAATGCCTCACAAAAAAACTATCTTAAAACTATGATTGTTTGGCTGCCTATACAACCACCTTAATAATAGAAAAAATATATACACAAACCGGCCACCTTGAAATGCGGTAGCATTCAACATATAACTATTACATTAAAACTTTTATACAAAACAAAAAAAAATGTTAGTAAATAAGCAAGACACATAACGGTACATGGAAATAAAACAAAAAAAAATGTTTACACTGGTAATGCACACAACTTATTCACTGGCCGTTTGATTATATTACCACTAGGCGTTTTAACTGCACATGAACGTATAACACCATCAGCAGCTTGATGAATTTCTGTAACCCTGCCTAGCAACCAGTTGAGAGGTGGAAGATTGTCTTCTCGAATGAGAACTAAAGTACCAATTTGTATGAGGTTAGGTAAATTTTTGTACCACTTAGTTCGCTGCTGTAGCTCTGGAACCACTTCTCTGCTCCAACGTCGCCAGAAATGTTGCACAAGTTATTGATTTCGTTGGTAGATAGATAAACGGTTTTGTTTAGTAGTTAAATAGTTAGGCTCTGGTATTGCGCACAAGGGCTTCCCAATTAAGAAATGACCCGGAGTCAAGGGATTTAAATCTAAAGGATCCGTGGATAGACAGGATAAGGGTCTGGAATTTAGAACACATTCTATTTGGTTTAGAACTGTACAGAAATCTTCATATGTTAAATTTGTGTTACCCAAAACCCTTTTTAAATGTAGCTTTGTAGATTTTACTCCACTTTCCCAAATACCACCCTGATGCGGTGCGTGCGGAGTGATAAATTCCCACTTAATGCTCTGAACATGCAAATGATCTGAAATTTTGTTTTGCGTACTTGGGTTCTGTAAAAATTTATAAAGATCCTGCAGTTGGTTCCTAGCACCTACAAAGTTCTTTGCATTGTCACTAGATATTGTAAAAGGTTTGCCTCGACGTGCAACAAAACGCTTAAGCACCGCAATAAATGAATTTGTAGATAAATCTGTCACGACTTCAAGGTGTACTGCGCGCGTAACCAAGCAAACAAATATGCAGATATAAGCCTTTATTAGTTTGGCTCCTCTCAGCTTTCTATCCCTTAAAAGAATCGGTCCTGCATAATCTAAACCTGTATTATAAAACGCAGGTTGGTTGGGTTCTAACCTTTTGGAGGGTAAATTGCCCATTAAAGGATTGTAATATAAAGGTTTTGCACGAAAACATTGAATACAATTTCGAATTATTTTCTTTGCAATAGTCTTTCCTGAAATAGGCCAATATTGTTCACGCATACACGCAAGTAGTTGTTGAACACCACAATGTAATAAATCTTTATGAAATCGTTGGAATAATAATTCAGTAAGGGGATGACTTTTAGGCAGTAACACTGGATGTTTTTTTTTCATATTCGAATCGAGACGTTGCGATGCGACCACCTACTCTGAGAATGTGATTCTCGTCTAAAAATGGATTTAAAGATAAAATGTTGGAAGTGGATTTTAATGGATTTTTACCCATTAAAGCTTGTATTTCTTTAAAATAGCAAGACTGCTGACAAGCTCTTATTAACAAATTAGATGATTGTTGCAATTCTGTAACTGTTAAAGTTCCAAGGTTGCGAATATGCGAGGACCCTTACAATTTGATATAAATCTCAGCATGTACGCTACAACACGCTGTAGTTTCCCAAAACTTGAAAATTTTTGTATAAATCGTTTTGCAATAATTCATAGTGTGTCACGGTTAATGTAGTCGCCTTTAACTCTAAAACTTCTGTAGTAGCAGTAGTAAGGTAATCCCTTTTCCATGATTCTTTTGTATCTGATAGAAAATTAGGTCCAGTCCACCACTGAGAATTAGTTAGCATTTCAGCTGTTGAGATTCCCCGAGAAATAATATCTGAAGGATTGTCTTCAGACTTTACATGACGCCAATGATCACCGGGAAAGAATTCCTGTATGGCAGCAATACGATTGGCTATGAATGTTTTGTATTTGTTGGGTGCGGATTGAATCCAGTTTAAGACTATTGTTGAATCAGACCAAAGAAAGACTGAACTGCAATCGATTGTAAGAGCATTTCTCACCTTATGCATAAGCTGTACTAGTAACACAGCTGCGCATAATTCTAGCCTGGGTATTGTTATAGTGTGTAATGGAGCAACCCTAGATTTAGAGCATAGTAGATGTGTTGACACTTGATTGCTGAATTTTGTACATCTCACATAAATACATGCACCGTAAGCAACCGAGCTGCTATCACAAAACCCGTGTAGCTGTATTGTGCATTTTGGACTCAAAGTTACGCACCGCGGAATTTGTAATAAGTTTATATTAAGTAATTGCGACTTGAAATTAATCCACTGCGACTGAATAGAACATGGAACAGATTCATCCCATGAAAGCTTAAGCTGCCATAGCTTCTGCATGATTATTTTACCTGTAATTAAAATAGGCGACAATAAAGCTAGGGGTCAAAAAACTGAGATATCATTGAAAGTATTGAACGTTTTGTTATCGAAGGACCATTGTTGTGAAGTTGCACATTGTAATAAATGTAATCGGAAACAGAATTCCAAAAAAGCCTAATGTTTTTGCATTAGAACGTTCACCCAAAGGAACAGTGAAAAACGTGGTTTTAGAGTCACCAGTCTCGTTCATGACGGTTGGACTATTAGACAAAAACTTTCGAATTGGAATGTTTGCTGTATTAAGAATTTCAATTATTTCATTCTTTATTTGCAGGACTTCTTCTACAGTATCACATGTAAAAAGTAAATCGTCCATGTAAAATGAAGTTTTGATGACATTTGTTGCCTTTGGAAACCTGTGTTTATTTTGATCAGCCAGATACTCTAAGCATTTGGTTGCTAAGTAGCTAGCGGATGCAGTGCCATAAGTAACTGTATTTAAATGATATGTATCAAGGGTTTGTTTTGAATTGTCTCGCCACAATATACATTGGAATTTTCTCAAAGACGGGTGTACCTTTATCATACGATACATCTTTTCACAGTCTGCAGTTAGTGCTATTTTACCTTGTCGGAAACGTAACAGTATAGAAAATAAGTCGTCTTGTAAAACAGGACCAACAATTTGAGTTTCGTTGATTGAAATATTTGAATCTGATTTTGCACTACCATCAAAAACGATACGTATTTTGGTTGTTAATGAATTACCTTTAAATACTGCGTGGTGGGGGAGATAAAAATTAAGAATGTCGTTGATTGGCATTTTCCTATCGAGAGTTGTAATTGTGTAAACGGCGGCGTCTTCTAGACCTGCCACATTACTAGTTATTTTTGTTGCATGACCCAACTGAATATATTCATGCATGAATTTTGAATATTCTTTGTAAAACAAAGGATTCTTTGCAAATTTTTTCTCTAGGCTGTAAAATCTGTCTTGCGCACGCTCTTTGGAATCACCTAACAATGATAGTTTTGAATTGAATGGAATTGAAACTACGAGTGTACCATTTTCATCTCGCGTTACAGTTTCAAGAAAGTGTTTCTCGCAAAACTGTTCTTCAAAAGATAATAATGAGAGGGGATTTTGTGGTTGGATACTTTCAATTTGCCAAAACCTAGTAAGCGTTGAATAGAGTGTTTTATTCGAAATGTTACTTTCTTGCTCCTCAATTTCATTTGTGAGAGCAACGTTGCAAAAGCTGAGTTGAGACTTGACATTTTTCCTTCCAAGATTGCCTGAAATGACCCAACCCAATAAAGTTTTCTGTAGGACGGGCATGTTTCTACCTATTGAAATTTGACCAATGCACATTAGACTGTAAAAATGAGTAGCACCGATAAGAATATCAATGGGACTAGATTTGTTAAAGTTCATATCTGCCAATTTTATGTTTGATGGAATATCAAGCAAAGTATTGTCAAAGCTTCTAATCGGCAAGTTTTGTGTAATTTTAGGAATTACTAAACATGGGAGAGTTGTCTGAAACGCATTTTGTAACGAAGAAACTTTGATTTGCATAGTCTTGTTTAAAATGGACGAGTTTCCATTGATACCAATCACAGAAGTATTTATTGTAGTAGGTTTATAACCTAACTTTCCGCAAAGATCGTTTGTAATAAAACTAACTTGAGATGCAGAATCTAGCAAGCATCTTGCATGTATCCATTTATTTTCCTTTGTGAGGACTCTAATAATTGCTGTAGACAGCAAAACTTCATTGTAACTAGTACATGATAAAGCAGTTTGCTCAGATAAAAGTGAAGAACTCGAAATGGTCACTTCGCCTGAACCTGAAGGACCTGGTTCATCGCCTTGAGAAGTTCTTGAGATTGAAGTAATTTCCGAGTTGGAGAAACACAGAAGACTGTTATGAGGTTTATGACAATTCTTGCACTTATGTTTTGAATTGCACTTGTAGTTGCTACTATGCTTCAAACAATTTTGACATATTTTCAATTCATTTGCTTTTTCTAACCGCCTTTGTACTGATAACGACAAGAATGCTGAGCAAGAATAAATAAGATGATTACCCTTACACAAAACACAACTGTAAGTTTTTGTAATTGAAAATGACTGTTTTACATTGTGCGCAACATTAGGTTTTGTAAAGTACTTGGAATTTTTAATACTGTGATTTGTGGACGATCTAGTATTAAGGTTGTGATTCTTAAAATTGCTAGGGGATATATCTTCTAAAATCTCACACCTAGATGACAAAAATGAAAGTGATTCATCAACAGATGGTATTTGCTTTAATTTAAATTTACTGTAAGAAGCAGCTGTATTTACATCTACTTTTGATTTGATTATATATGCTAAGACTGCAGCTTTAAATTTATCATCAGAAAGTTTGTAATTATCTAATGCCCTCAAGTGACGGGTTAGATTGTCTTGAAATTTTCTCAAATCAAAGGCTGATTCCTTTGTTAGTTTAGTGTGTTCGAAAATTGATTCTAGATGTGAAAAAATTATGAGTTTTTCATTGTTAAACCTGTCATTCAACATACTTAAGGCTATTTTGTAATTTGCAGCCGTCGCTGTTAAATCGTGAGTGAGTTCTTTTGCGGAACCCTCTAATGAATTCTGTAAGTAGTAGAATTTTTCTACATCTGATAAATTAGAGTTATTATGAATTAACGCTGTAAAAGTTTCATGGAAGCTAGCCCAGTCTGTATAGTGACCTGAAAACGTAGGTATGTTTAGCATCGGAAGCTTAACATTGCAGTTCGATTGAAGTGTTTCTGAACTGTTTAATGAATTACTGGGTGATTGCGAATTACATCTATCTTTGTTTTTTAAAATGAGCGAGGCCTTAGCAATTAATTGAAAATATTCCTCTTCGAACTCTTCGTAACTAGGCAAATTTTCTAATGTTATTGAAAATGAAGACGCTTGTGCTGAAAGTTCTGTATATTCATTTGCTATGGATTTATTTTGATCTAACCGAACCTCTAATGACTGAAATTCTAATTCACTGCAAATTTCTGGATCTATTGAATTAATCATGTTCCGGAATCTGTCCAATTTATTAACTAAAAATTGGAGCTTGGTAATTAAGAGTTTTGTATCTTTCGATTTTGCCATTTTGAAAAATTATTTGAAAATGAATGATTGAAAATGTAATGAAACTAATTGATATATTTTTTATATCAAAGAATTCTGTAATAATGAAAAAGAACATTGTAGATAAAATACTGTAAAAATAATGCAACGTTTTTGCATTTATTGAAAATACATACAACTAAAAGGTTTGGGATAACTTGAAATTCATGTTCAGGTAAAAATGTGAACAGTACAGTTCTAAAAATAAAATGTTTCTATTGTAATTAAAGGAAGTGGTTTACCTGGAATATTCAAGGATGCCACCTCTTTGTTCTTTGTTGTGTTGAAGACTTGCTTTCACCATTTTATTAGCACAAATTTTCTTAAATTCTGTATTGTCTTTATTACAACATTGATGTTTTCCATATTAATTTGTAATTAAATCTTGAATCCGGCTCGAAGGACCAAATGTTTTTGAAAATGTATGATGTTAAATTTTACTTCGAATGCTCGGTGGAGCTGGTTCGAGCTAAACCTTTCTTTTAATTTAATTGTAACTTGAAATAACACCACAAACACTATTTACAATTTATTTACAATAATTTACACTGGTTACTAACACTATGATAATCATTTTTGAAATATGAAACTGAAATAACGGTAGCTAACGCTACAACTGTCGAAGCGTACCTACTCGTACAAGGACCGACCCAGTAAACACGGATTGAAACTGTTACAGTCACAAAATTAAAACAATTGTTTCAATACGTTGTTTCGTGTTAGTTCCATTTTTATATCATTTACATGTAACTGACAGTGAATAAATTGAAAGAGTTCCGATTTTTCACAATCAGTTTTGAACCGTTTCAGTACTTGCAATTTTTTTCCCATAATCAGCAACCGGTTAAAAACTGATTTGTTAAATCCGAATATTTTTTGAATAACTAGAATTGCTTGAAGATCGGTTAAATAAAACTGAATTATTTTCAAAACAGTAGAATCGTTCCAGGAAAAACGAATACTTTGTGATAAGTCAGCATTAGTCGTTGCTATACTTCTGATTACTGTCGTCAACGCTTGCGCTGCAAATTGATATCTTTTCACTTGTTCGGTTGCAGTTTGATAAGTGATGCTGTGTGTACAATTACGAAATGGAACAATAAACGGTAAGTCGAAACATTTTATTATAATCCATAAATGTAATCGATATTATTATCATTTCTGTTCTTTATGTATCATTTTTAATTTGTATAAAAAAATGTAAATCAACACACATGGTTGCGTTAAGGTAGATTATTGCGTAAATTTGATGATAGTTTAGGATTTATAATTACAGTTCAATTCTTCAAGTTTTCTATACGATTATGTACAGCTAAAGGTATTCACAGTGTTTTTATAACTTTCTTATAATTGCTAAAGTGATATTTATATTAAGTTTGTGTTGTTTTTTATTTAAAAAATGTAATTAATTTTGTGTAACTCTATGATTATGTATGTATATAAATGAAATATTTATTTCTATGTTACAGATGCGGTTAAAAGTTGCTACCCAACAGTAACTGATGCAGTTTTCGAGGCTTCCGTGAAAAGACCACATCAAAGAAATTTGCAATATGTAAAAAACTCAATGTGATAATGTATTTAAAAATATTTATTGTGCAATAAATTTTGAAACGTGCATTCGAAAATGTATTATTATATAATTGAAAGAATTGTTTTAGTTGATTATTGAAACAAAAAAATCATACATGTATCGATCATTTAGTATCAGTTCAAGAACGAAGCTTTTAAAACGTAAACCGAATGCAACATTTAGTTTGCAACAGATTTGAATTTAAAATACCGAAACTATACTGATTCAAATAAGTGAAACAGCGATGGACTTATAGCTATTTTATTGCAGTTAGGTTTCTTTTATGTTTGAAACAAGAGTGAATCATAAATTTTTTGTTTTGAAACTGTTACTAAACATTATCAATTTTGTGTTTACTGGGGAGGTACGAATGCAATGCCCTTAATGCCTCACAAAAAAACTATCTTAAAACTATGATTGTTTGGCTGCCTATACAACCACCTTAATAATAGAAAAAATATATACAAAAATACTATACTTCGAACTAATCAGCTTTTAATTGTTGATTGCTAGACCATTATTTAGGTGTGGTATTTTGTGGCAATAAAAATGAAAGTATCACAAGCTTATAGTTTGTAAGTCATCTTGACACTTTTACATTTTATTTTAAAAATGCATTTATCTGAAAAGGAACGTATTGAAGTACTTATAGTAATTGGTTTTGGAGACATGGAGCGTCTTCAACAAGAAGTGTGTAATTTATTTAATGCAATGTATCCCGATTCAATTACTAGATCTGTTGTCAACAAAATTGATTTCAAATTTGCTGAACACGGCTACGTTAGAGATGAACCTAAAAAAAGATCAGCAAAAACATCAAAAAATTTTTAACTAGACGTTTTAGTAAAACTTTTAAATAATCTGTATGTAGCCGTTAGGACAAGGTCTAGGAATTGTAATTGGGATCGTGCTACAAATACTCTGACAAAGTAAATATCATCTTAATAAGGTTTCGTGAATAGATAATTGAAATTAAAAATTAAAATTTTTCTTTATTCTCCTGCCTTTAGCTTAACGATGTCTATTTTTAAAACTTTTTTTAGCTTCTTCTTTTAGGAGAGGCAATCAAAACTCTTCGGGTAGCTTCAAGGAGACGTTTTGTGCTAATAATTTTTTTTTATAAGAATATCTTTGTTTTAAGTGGACACGTGAACAGACAAACCTGCAAATACTTTTAAAGAAACTTTAAATGAAGATCGCTACTTAGACTTTCTTCAGTTTAAACTCATTTTCGTATTATCTGTTGTGTTTGCTCATCCACAAGATCTAGATATTTCCCGTAATGACATATGGTTCCATCATGATGGGGTATCTCCTTATTTTGCAACTGCAGTTACAAACTTTTAATTTAATTTTTTCTAATAAATAAATTGAACTTTAAGGTCTATTGAGTGATCACCAAGATAACCAAATTTAACTTCATTAAGTTTTTGTTATAGGGTTATTTAAAATTTAAAATTTATGTAAATATACTAAATCATCTTAATGACGTAAAACAGAAAATAAGCCAGGGTATAAAACTTATTCTACCAGAGGTGATTGAAAACGTCTAACGGGAGACAATTATTTGACTACAAAAATGTGTTAAAGTAAAGAAAAAAATACTGATTATTATTAAAAATCATTAATTTTTTTATTTATTACATTTCAAACGTCATTATTCCAAAAACCGCTTATTTAGAGATATAGTATGTTATACAAAAAATTAATTATTAGGACAAATCAATTATGACTGCATATGTTTTTCTTTCGACACTTTGAATATAACTTTCTTCTGTCAAATAATTCGTAACTAAAAATACTAATCGACGTGTTCGAGTGTTTTTCCCCAAAATAATTACCTAAATTTTAAACAAATATTGTTCTTTTTATCATAAATGCACAGTATATATTAATATATCTTATATATTACTTTTTAAAACATATCTAGCAATCGTCTATTATTATTTATGATAATTATCAGAAAATTGCAGGTTGTAAACGTGTTCTCTTTTTAAATTTATGCCTCTCTTAAAAAAACTTGAAGTTGTGTTTGTACATAATGTATTGTGCATGTAAACGTTTTGTTATTTTATTTATACAAAAACATGGGTTTTGAGTATAAAACTTGTTAAATTATTGCTGTAAATAATAGAACCGCACAGTTCAAATTATAGTTACAGAGTATTTATTTGAAACTTAGTTTCATACAGTACCCATAACAAGCTTTTTAATTAATAACAGGTTAAATAAAATATTATAAGTGTTTTTATTACACTACCACTAAATAGTTATTTTCATAAAGTTATTTCTATGTTTATATAAATTAATCATTTTTTGTTGTGTTTATAGATTAAAGTTAGATTTGCTTTGAAACAAAGCAAACATATTTTGAAACACTTTTTTTTAGTTATTCATTTGAAGAATAAAAAAAATCTTACATTAGTCAGTCAATTCTAAATTAAAACTAAAAAAATGAAACGTAAATTAGGAATTAAAACAAACTTTAAATTTTAATTTTAAAAGTAATTAAACTATTATTGTGATGCACTATTAAAAAAAAATAAAATAAGATTCTAAAAAATTGTATTATTATTGTGCGTAAAGTAATTTACTACAATTTTTTAATTTAATCCATATTATAGATTATTAATAATTTTATTTTCTAATACTCAATTTTTGTTAAAAATACATTTGTTAAATAATCATTAAAACATTAAAACAAACTAAAAAACTTTTTTTGTTATTATTATTATAAGATTTATTAAATTTATTTTTATTTATTAGTAAAAGAATAATTAAACTTTATCACAAAACTTTTAAATATACGTATCTGTTATCTTAATAAAAATGGCATTATACTTACCTTTCTAAAAAAAATCAAAAATTTGGTTATATTTTTTCTATTAAATTTAATAATAAACGTTGATCTTCCTTAAGTACTTTATTTTAGGTACATAAAATGTAAATATACAGTTAAATAAACCACACGCACACAGCAATAAATATGGAAATTAATTACAACAGTTAAGTATTTTAACATTTGATTTTTCGATGTTAATTAGTATTACGTTTATAAACAATTTTGATGTTTCAGTTTCTAGCTAAAAATATACTTATTTGTTTAGTAAAATTTGGTAAATATTTTTACTTGTGTTTTGCAGTTATAATAAAAATATTAAATTTAACGGACCAACTAATTTTAAAAACTGTTTAGCAATTTGCGTTATTAAAATATAATTTATAATTTTCTTACAAAACATATTTAATTACATAAAAACTACGTCTACAACAGCTAATAATAGACCTTGTTTTAAATGATTTTAATTTGCACTAAAGGAATTGCCTAAAAACTTTTTCGCTTAAACTTTTATAATTTAACGACGTTATAACAAAACAAATTATGAATAGCGATTCTGTGTGTGACGTAGTAAAAGTTTAAAACGTCGTCTTTATTTAAAAAAAAATTTTAAATTCTTACATAAATTACATATTTTTTATCGATTATTTAGTATACAAAGAAAGAACACAAAAAAACGTAAAGAAAATGTAGATTAGAAGTAAATCGACAATATATACTGCCAGCATCACATCTTGGAGTCGTAAAAGATTTTCCACGCAAATTACTTTATTAACATAATAAAGGATGGATTTTTAAATGTCACCAGAATGTAAATTTTTATATATTGCTCCAAACCAATTTGAATATTTTAACGTTATATAAAGTTTTATGTCGATTATTACCGTTTTTTGGCTAGAAACTGAAGGTTTAAAACAGAAACATTTAAATGGCGCTAAAATTTTAAGTGAAGTTTTCTTTTTGTGGGTTTAAAACATCAATAACTTTAATTAGTGCTACTATGTACACATTTTATTTACATTACACAAATAAACAACTTGGTCACGTAACTAACCGTTTAAAGATCTCACAAACTAAACAATGTTACTATTTTTTAGATTAAGAATTGTTAGAAACTTATACGTAATATCACTTTTAAACGCGCGGTATGTTTTTTTGATAAGAGTTTTATTTTGTTTTAATACCCTGCCATCCGCAAACAGTTCAACATCAACACACACGTTCTTTATTAAGTGATAGCAAACATTAATCCTATAAGTATACACATCGAATATTGAGAACTTTCTTTGGTTGCAATAGATTTACCTCGTGCTCCATCATCCGCCATTACACTACTAGCAATTACAACTGGAGCACCAGCAGCAGAAACGCTAGATACTTCTGGTACTATACAAGCTGTGTAGTTATCTACCCCTTGACAACGTTGTGCGTGTTCTCCTAAACAAGCACTGTAAGCTATTGCATGTGGAATGTAACTTTGATCAAATGTTCCAGTAAAAAGAATTGTTGCTAGAGGACCCAAAGCGTATACTGGGACGTCTTCTCCACCATGCGTCGCCCATTGACGAGGTACTGCAGCTCCATGAACTTGATTGCGATCTTCATTCTGAGTAGTAGTGTTTATAGGTACCGTTCTCGGTGTGCTGTAACCAGGACCATTACCGTACAAAATCGTACTATACGGTTGTCCATCTATATCTGATACTTTACTATCTGGACCTGAAACAAATTTTTGGTCAGTGGTAATAATACTAATAATTAACAGAAAAACAAACAAAACTTGATATGTATTTAAGTATTAAAAATTAATTGTTCTAACAAACCATCACAAATACTACGTATTAATTTATTATTTGTTCTTCAACGATTAAATTATATTTTATTTGATTAAATGTAATACAATTTTAAAATAATTTATATTTTGGTACTAAATACGATATATATTAAATTTGTAATCGTAAATTTTAACGTAAAACAAATAAACAATGTTAAATTTAATTAAAAGGTTTTGAAATTCCAATATAGTAATTAACATGGTTGACAACGTTTTCAGTGAACACTAGTCTCTGACATTAAATTAGGTTAGGGCATTAAATCTGACAAAATTTAATTTGTAATACATATTTATTAAGAAAATTTGTAAAGAAAACTTTGTAATTGATGTATGCTAATGACAATGTTTAAAAGTTATATTTATGCGTAAATACGCGTCAAGGACATCACAGTTTGTATATACATAATTATTTGTTTTGTTTTTCAAATCAAAGTAAATAAACCACGTGAAATATAATTTGACAAATTATTTTTATTCAAAAAATAATATTTTTTTTATAATTGGTTTTCGTAGCAACACTAAACGTAGATAAACTTAGTAACACCAATAAGTAACAATTTCTAAACTCAGCAGATTAACAGAAACTTGTCAACAATGATATTAAAAATTAATTTTTTTATTTAAAAATTTTAAAACGTTTTTTATTACTACAATAAAACATAAACATTAAAACCATTTATATAAGTAAAGTAATCTTTAATCTTTAACAATAAAAATTATTTGATAAAATTAGAAAACTACAAACCCGTGCGTAAAGTTCACGCGCAACAGAAATCAAACTTTTTGTTTATTAGGTATAGATTGCGAAAAATTTAATTTACAAATAAATAAATAATAAACAAATACACGTATCTCGGCGTTTTATGCATTAGCACTTATAAGTATGAATTTTTAAAAATTGGATGTGTAAATGTAAATGTGTAAAAAGTTGTAAGTTAATAAGTTATACACGCAAAGTTTAAATTTGTTTTTTAATATAACCGCAGTTTAAAACCACAACGGAAAGATATTGAAAATATGCAATGTTTTTGTTTTGCTTGTTTGAAACTCATCAGTAGAGCAGAGACATTAACAGAAACGATTTTGTACGGATAATATTGGTTGTTGTTTTGTGTTACTGATAAGCCTGCCATGTAAACATTTATGTATGCACGCATGTTGGCGATTGAGGACAGTTATCATGTGCGCGTTTGGTAGTTACTTACGTTTGTCTTTAAAATACTTTGCAAGAATTTAATTAGTCAAGATATAAGTATTCTAATTATATATATTAAATAGAACTTTGAGAAGAGCGCGTGTTACTAGAATTACCAATGGTAGATGTACGGTAGGTATAGAAATTTGTATCAAACACACAAACGTTAACAAAACTTTACGTTGAATAAAATCGTTATGGTTTAAACATGGTCCTTCGACACGGATAATTTATTGGTCCTTGGTGGCTATAGTTTGCTGGATACATTAATTCACTTTGTGTTCTACACATTTTCATTTACTTGTCACATGTTATCGGCAAATATTGTATTTTTTTGTGTTTGGCGTTGCTTAGATTTTTGTAAAATAGATTTTTTTGTTTCTTACATTACGTATAATTGCGTTTGTTGTTAAAACTTTAATAATTAAGATAATAGTTGGCTTAAGCACCACTTTCATAAATTTCGTGTTTTGTATTTGAATGGATTTTTGTACCGATTGTCATTGCACCTTTGTTCATTATTTGTTCCTTAATTTATCGTTATAGTTTACACTATAAATAAGACTTCAAACCAAATATTAGGTTTGGTTACAACTGCTTAAATAGGTAGTTTAATGAAGTTGAAGTTTATCGGAGCATTCAAACATGCACAAAGTCTTTTCAGGGATTTGCAACAGGTCGATGCAGACACATTGTTAGATACATCAGTAGACAATTGCAAAGATCTTTGTAATGTCATTGCACAGGTCGATGATGTCCTCTGGTCAGTAGAAGTTATTCATGCATCTCAGAATACCAAAATTAAATGTTGTCCTTTGTTACCAGCAAGCTCCGTTGGGTCAGAAGTACGTCTAGAGAGAAATAGTCGTACAAATATACAGTTGCATTGTATTAAACTTCCAAAACTTGATGGTTCCTTAAAAGATTAGTCTACTTTTTAAGACTGGTTTTCCACGTTAATACACGATAATGATTTGCTATCAAACATAGAGAAATTTCAGTTCCTAATTTCTATCTTGTCTAAAGAACCCTTGGCTTTAGTTAAAGTTTTGCCTCTAACGTCAGAAAATTATAAAATTGCATTTAAAACATTAGTAGATTGTAACAATGAAAATAGTCATTCTATTGGCAAAATATAGCAAACGCACCCAAAGTTAGTTTGCAATTACTCTGAGCACTACAAAATTTATTGAATATATTTGTGTAAAATTTGAAAGCTCTCAATCAATATGATGAAATTGATCGTTGGAATTTAATCTTTTTTAATCGGTTGTTTTAGAACTTAGACTCTGACACTTATCAACAAGTTGAATTGAGACATTTTCAAATTCAGTTTCCGAATATTAAAATACTTATACATTTCTTTAGCTATCAATGTCTCGCTTTGGAAACAAATTCGTTTAGTAATAGTGGCTCGTCAAATTTAGTAGAACTTCGTAGTGGCTTTTAGGGTTTTAGCCACAATTGTTGCTTCTGTTACGACCGACCAATCGTTGCGGTCTTGCTGTTCGTACTGTAAGGAGTAATTGCAGATGTGGAAGTAGTAGTTTTACAAACGTTTTTTTACTGCTGATAAGTCACAAAAAAGCAAAACGGTCGTCCAGTAGTTTAGTTTGATAGCATTTTTACACATGCATTTTTTACCTTACAATGATCATACTTAGTGGTTTTAGCCTGTGGTTTATTTAAAACTTTTTTAAATTACGCGCACATGTCTATAGCTATTCATATAAGGTATATTTACATAACGTGATGGTTTTGTTATCATAGTTTATTTCTGTCATCATACTTTAACCACTTTGTAGTTTTGCAGCTTTGTGGTAAAAAGTAAAGTTTTTTTAATAAATAAATAATAAAATTTTTTAATGGTGTTTTTAAATTTCAAATAAAAAATAGTAGTGATAGCCACTTAACTGAATCGCTAACATCTTACCTTAAATTGACAACTACTTTGAAGTAGCCGCTAAAGTTTTGGCTACGTTTTACAAACTAAAAATATACCTAAAAGGCGATTGCACTCTACAGTGCTCTGTTCTTTCTTGTAAAATTTCATCCACCTTCAAAAATAATTTTTAACATTTTGAATTACAGTCATTATAAAGTAACTTTTACTGTTAAAATTTACTCACAATGCATCTCGGGCGTAGCTAGAATCACAATAAACTTGACGCTTTGTGAATAAAATTTAACTTACAATTCTCCCAAATTTTCTTTTTGCATACGCCATACGATATTTGTTTTAAGTGATCAATTAATTCAATTCATGTCCTTACTAATGCTGCCAGTTTTTAAAATTAATTTTAGGTGTCTGAAAATCTGATATTGGGTGTTTGTTAATCCTTTATTATATACTTTTTCCACTTTGCAGTAACTTTATTTTTATGTTTCCATATTTATAGAAAAAAATGGCTAATTTTACGACCATCGCAGTTTCGTTGCAATAACTAAATTGTTTTTTAGGTTTTGTGTTACAAAAATTTTATTTATTAAAAATGCACTATACTTAATTGTACTGCTAAAGATAAATCAAAAACGTAGTAATATCACAGTGGTTATAATGTTTATTAAATACATGTTTTTGTACAGTACATTTGTTAATAATAATATTATATTATAATTTTTTTTCAAACAGTAACAGTATTTATTGCTTATAAATTTTAGTTTAATTTTGTTTGATAAATAAATGTCGTATTCATTTCAGAAATAAGAAAACTTTAGTCTAGTTACTTATTTAGAAATAAGCAGTTATGAATGTAATCTAAAATAACCTAAACATTTTAAATTATAATTATAAACGATGACTTACATAAATTAAACAACAGGAATTCGGCATAACAATTTAATTGAAATTTGTTTAAATTAGAACAGGCGACGTTTCGATAGCTATTGTTATCATAATCATGCCACTAATTACAACTCCTGATTAGGATGCATTATGTTAACATTATTATGTACATATATACATACATACACAATCTTTACAACATTCTATTTAATCTTATAAAATAGTTAAAAACATTGTTACTTGATAAAATATTTTATAATGTCGCTTATCAATTAGAATAAATTACTAGCTTACATTTTTTATTTTAATTTTTTACGTGGAGTATCGCACATAATTTTATAAAATAGGTGCCGTTACAGCAACTGACATATATAAGCTTAGGTATCGGTTTATATAATTTGGTGCACGATCCGCTTTTTGATGTAGATTTCTAGGGTATAAGGACTGTAAAATGTATAACTCACGTTTTTGGAGCACCTAACACACTACATTTTTAAGAAGTCACAGAAAATGTAATTGCAATACATGTCATATTGATTTATTAATTTGTATTTCTATAAATAAATGTTTTGTTAAAATTAATAGTACACTAATTACTGCTACTAAAAACTTGTATAATTGTATAGTATTTAAAAAAGAAAGCAGTAACTTTGTTATGTTAAAAATTTGGTAGGTTAAAACATTTCGAGTATAAAATTTGTCTTCGAGCATTTATTCATTTTTAGGTAATGTTTGGTGAAACACAAACGACCTCCGTTTAGCGGTATTTCTAGGCCCAACAAGCCTTTCAGCATTACGTTATTTCACGAGATTCCACGTAAATATGCAAATTGATTTTGTGTCTATCTAAAGTCCATTTGGAGTGAGCAATATTTGTGTTTTGGGGGTTTAATTCGTTTCTTTCCTAATTGTCTTTAGCGGATTTCCATACCTCCTACACCTTTCCTTTATCGGTGAAGATAACAAACAGATGGCATATTTGGGGAAAAATTTCCATGACGTCACGTTACTATAACTTAACTATTCACACCGTCAAGGGGTTGGAAACCTTTAAAACTGCGATTTCTTTTGGGAAGAACTGCTACCATCAATTGCTACATTAAGTCGAGAAAAAACGCTGAACATTCGCTATCTCAAATGATTGTATGTTTTGAAAACGAAATTTACTTTGTACGTTTTGTGTTAGATTTAATATTACGTTTTAGGTAATACAGGTACGGAATTAGCTAATTCCCTACTGGATAAAATATAACTGTTTGTTAGTTATGTCGATTGTTGACCGTGCGTACATGTTAAGTTAATACAATTAATTATAAGATCATTTTGTGCGTCTCAAAGTCGTGTACAGTGCGCGTTGAGTCTCTAAGTCTTCGATTTTTTTATATATACTTTTGCGATTTTAAATTTACGAATAAAGTCATTCCTTCTTCGAATGTAAAAGTTTAGACCGACTAGGTCAGTTTACTGTACGACGTGTTGCCGATTATAAAGCGCAACTTATATTTGGTCCGACCCATGTATTAGCGTTTGAAAAATGTTTGTATTTATGTTTACATTGATGTACCAATTTCGTCTTCTTTGAAATTATTGTCTGTGATAAAATAAATATATATTCTGTATTATTACTTCTGTCGTGTTATTTGTTTTTTTTTCCAGTTACGGGTAGAGCTAAACGATATCTTCTTAATTTAATCTTTTATCGTTTTGGCGCTTTTTTAGATTTAATTTATTAATTCGCATCACAAAACCTGCGACTCCCTCTGCGGGAACAACTGTGTTAGCCGTTGTTTAAATTTTTTGGTTACACGAAAACCAGTGTAACAACTTTAGGTCATATTCATTAATTATTATCAACATAAACATCGTTCTGGCATTAGAAAACAGATACGGTGAAGTTTGTACGGGTTGAGGTTTCTACGAGTTATACTATAATTTAACAAATATGTTGTTGTCGGGCGCTAACGTTAAAACTAACATTTACTTGCGTTTTTTTAGTTTTGTACATAGTGTAGTGTAACACCAACAACAACAACATTTTCAAATGCCGACAATGATGACATCTAAGTTACGGCAATAGTGAAGGTGAGCTCACACCAAAAGGATAAGAAATTGATGCAAAGAAATTTGAATACCAAAAATCAAAAGCATTATTTAAAATTAAAAACAATAATTAATGTTAACACATAGCCGATCTTTTTGCAATATCTAAAACATACGCACGTTCACTATTTACACAAGTACGTTAATAGTAGCTGAATTTATTAAGCAACTCATGTATCGACCTAGTAGCGACTGTATAAAAAAAATCTTCCAATACAATTTTGAATGTCTTTTTTTGTTCTGTAAATTCTGCATCATATTCTACTTTAAAAACAGTAATATCTTATAACTTCTCAAAATCTGGATGTGCTACGCAAAATATTTTATTTATTTATTTAAGCTTAAAATGTTTTTGCTATTTCATTTTTAGAAATAGCATAATGCATAACAGCTTTTTCTAAAATGAGGCATTTTCTTTCAATAACCGAATCTTCAGTCACTACGTCGGGAGAAGCTTCTACAACTCCGTACTGTTTTACAATAATGAATCATGCTAAATATTAATATTTAGCTTTTTTTCAGTTCTTTAATCACCATTTTTTCTATTTATTTATTTCGTTTTTTATGGCTGGAGAGTGAATTTTTTTTAAAACGCTAATAACCTGGGTTACCAAACTACCATTACTTTTTTGTAAAAACGGCAACATTGTGTGACTTACAAGCTGTTAATCGACTATATATAGTTTGAGCATGTATTAAAATAATCACCTGGAAAAAGAGAAATAAACTAATAAGTACACTACGTTTCCCTACGAACGAAGAACTAGAAACAAAGAAAGAAAAATACCAGAATGCAATAGCGAAAAGGTTAGAACTTACCGAAGCCTATATAGATGGAAATGTTGACCTACTCACTGAAAAGATTAGAGCCTGTATACAAACATCAGTAAAAAAAATATGCTCAAGAGAAAAGAAACCGACGAACCAAAAACTCAGTTCGAATACGATACAACTGATGGAACAGACAAAGAAGTCAGATAGAGAAACCGATAAATACAGAACATTAAACAGAAGAATTAAAAAAGAAATCCACAAAGATGTAAGAATCTACAAGGCTAAATTAATCCAAACCACAATAAAAAAAAATAAAAATATGAAAATTCTTAGATCTAACCTTTTAAAAGGGAAAGCGAGATTAATAAAACTCAGAAACAAATCAGGAACGATAGTTACAACATCGGACAAAATAGCCAAAATTATAAAAGACTTCTACGCGGACTTGAAGAGAACTACAACTACAGAAAAAATCTAAAATAGTAGCAAACGTAGTATCGGAGAAGATGCCACAATTAACTATAAACGAAATAAGAACCACTCTGAAAAAAAATAAAGACAAAATTTTAACAGAAGTGCTGAAACTTGGAGGAGGTACTATAAAAAGAATAATCGGACTACTGCTGAACAAGTGTCTGCGAGAAAAGAGAATACCCGAAGAAACGCAGAAGTTATCCTCTCATTTGCAAAAGGAGATACATCAAACATAGGAAACTACCGTCCCATTAGCCTATTATCCCACCTCTATAAATTATTCACAAAAATCCTCACAAACGGACTATCAAAAAAACTGGATTTTTACAAGCCCGTAGAGCAAGCAGGCTTCAGGAAGAGATATAGTACTATCGACCACCTCCAAACGATACGCACCTTGATTGAAAAAACGACCGAATACAACATACACATTCACCTGGCCTTCGTAGATTTCCATAAGGCTTTTGATACAATAGAATCATGGTCCATTCTAAAATCAATCGAAAATGCCAGAATCAACTTTAGATATGCGGCAATTATACAGGACATTTAATAAAATTCGACAAGACATATCAAGATTGAGAAAGGCATAACCATTAATAAAATAAAAATACAAAGAGGAGTTTGTCAGGTGGATACCATTTTACAAAAACTATTTACGTTAGTCCTAGAAGATGTTTTCAAAAAGTTAAAATGGGAGGAGAAAAATGTAAACATTGATGGCACTTATCTTAAGCACCTACGTTTTGCTGACGACATAGTCCTTACCTCAAACAACCCAATACCAACTGAAAGAAATGTTACGACAACTGAACCAAGCATATAAAGAGGTGAGATTGGAAATAAAAATCAGCAAAGCCAACCATCAGTCCAAATAACACCGAACTTCAAATTGACAACCAAACAATAGAAAACGTAGACGAATATATATACCTAGACTATGCCATTAGATTGGAAAAAAAAAATTAAAGAGCAGAAGTGATCTCGATAAATCTAAAACGGAAAGTATACGACTGTGTTTTGCCAGTAGCCACATATAGCATAGAGACAATGTCACTAACGAAACGACACAAAGAAGTATGGAACGCGCTAGGAAACCACATCAAAAATGAGGAAATCAGGAGAACAACCAAGGTAACCAATGTGATGTGATGGTACGAATGATGAAAATGATAGATAGAAAACCCAGGTAGTACAGTGGCGGTCGCGTAAAACAAAGAGAAGCAGAAGAAGGCCACAAAGACGCTGGACGGACGACATTAAGGAGACAACAGAAAAAAAATGGTATCAAATAGCCCAAGACAAGAAATAGTAGAAAAGGTTGGAAAAGGCCTATGTCCAGGGGTGGAAAAAAGAAGGCTGAAGAGAGAGAATCGATTATATCAGAGCTCAAACTACAAATAGTCCTATTTGAGCTTGTTGACATTCTTAATTTCTTTCACGTTTAATGTATTTTTAGAAAAATTAATAAAATAATCTGTTGTTTAGTTAAGACCATTTTTGTTAAAAATTTCTATTAAATAATGAAGCGACAATTTCTTGGTAAAGTTGACTAAAGTTTTATGTAAAAGTAGAACATATGTAATTATTTTGTAAAAAAAATTATATTTTCATTAAGTCAATTCAGAAATAGTATTTATTATAAACAAGAAAACTAGTTTGGAAAATTTAAACTGTCATTGTCAGTTAAACTAAAACCAAATGAATTAACAAAAATAATTAAACATTTAAAAGAGCTTACAAATTATTCATTACAAAATTATAAAAAGTAAATGATAAATGTCAAAAATTAAAAAAAAATAAATTGCAACTGACATTAAATACACATCCATAAGTTATATAAAATAGAAAATAAGAAATGAAAACAGAAACAAGTTAAAATTTATTATTAAAAAGAGAAGAAATATTTAAATCAAGAATTTTATTTAGACAATTATAATATACTATATATATATAATATAATATATAATATAATATAATATATAATAAAGACGATGAATTTTAAAAATTTCAAGATAATTAAGAAACGTATGGCTATCATACCCATTCGATATAAAACTTTTGAATCAGTTTTGAGTGCACGAAATCAAACACTTAAGGATGCTGCACCTATTATATTTTGACCAAGTTAATAACTGCTGCTCAGCGATACTTGCTTTTTCAATTTCTATTTTTAGACAGCCGATGATTGACTAAACCTTAAAAAGACATTCAAAATTGTATTGGAAGATTTCTTTTTATACAGTCGCTACTAGATCAATTAACATTAGCTTAATAAATTCATCTACTATTAACGTATTTGTATAAATAGTAAACATGTGTATGTTTTAGATATTCTAAAAAGGTTGGCTATGTGTTGACAGGAGTTATTGTTTTTAATTTTAAAAATGTTGTTGTTACTCAAAACTATCTACAAAACTAAAAAAAAAAGCAAGTGAATGTTAATTTTAACGTTAGCGCGCGACAACAACGTGTTTATGTATAGTATAACTCGTAAAAACTTGAACCCGTACAAATTTAAATTCTACTGTAATGTTATAAAAATACTTATTGTGAACAAAAATGTTAAATACAAATTAATAATGTATAAAACAAAAACACAAAATAACTGTTTTTTATATTTAAAATTAAATTTAAGTTACTTAATGCCAATAGTAAGAAAAAGACAATAACAAAAAATTACACGTTCATGCAATTACAGACATAGATAGCAAAAGAATCATTATTAATTATATAGTAAAAAAATGTTGCGCATGCTGGAAACCGTATCTGATTTCTAATGCCACAACGATGTTTATGTTGATATTAATTAATTCATATGATCTAAAGTAACTGCTTTTTTTTGTAAGTACTATACAATTATATAAGTTCTTAGTAGCAGCAAAAAGTGTACTATTAATTTTAGCAAAACATTAATTTATAGAAACACAAACTAATAAATCAAATTTGACATGTATTGCAATTACATTTTCTGTGACTTCTTAAAAATGTAGTGCGTTAGGTGCTCCAAAAACGTGAGTTATAAATTTTATAGTTGTTATACCCTAGAAATCTCTAAAAAAAACTGATACATCAAAAAGCTGAACGTGCACCAAATAATATATACCGATACCCACGCTTATATATGAAAGTTGATGGCACTTATTTTTTAGAATTATATGCGGTGATCCAAGTAAAAAATAAAAAAGTAGGCTAGTAATTTATTGTAATTGATAAGCGACATTATAAAAAATGTTATCAAGTAACAATGTTGTTAACTATTGTATAAGATTAAATAAAAGTTTGTAATAAATTGTGTATGTATGTATATATGTTTGTATGTATGTACATAATAATATTAACAGAATGCGTTCTAATCAGGACTACATTATAGAAGCTATAATCAGTTTATATAAACAAAAATTTGCCGTCATTAAACTAAATAGTTTAGTAACTTTACTTTTTAATAAACAATTTATACAAAACTATTTAAATTTAACAAGTGCTTTTTGTTAATTAACCAAAAAACAAAATTTAAAATGTTTAGTTTATTTTAGATTACATTCATAACTGCTTATTTATAAATAAGTAACTAGACTAAAGTCTTCTTATTTCTCAAATAAATACAATATTTCAAAATGTTAAAGAAGAATAAACTAAAGTTTATAAGCAATAAAACTCTTAATGCTTAGAAAACTTATAATATAATATTATTATTATTAACAAATGTACCCAAAAACAAACCCGTTTTCAATAAACGTTATAACCAGAGTTGCTTTTCTTGTTATATAAAAGTGTAGCAGATCATTACGAGTGGCGACGAGGATGGAATTTGTATTGTGTTAATTACAATTATTTGAGTAATGGCAGTTTCTGGTAACAATGTAGGACATTTGCATGAATTTGATCTTGCCAATTCGGTCAATTTTCAAAGGTCGAATTGAAAATTATTTTGTAGCCAATGATATCAAGGATGAGAATAGAAAAAGTTGTATTCGTATTAAACGTGCTTAACGAAGATGCGTAGAAATTAGTGTTTAATATATGTTTACCAGTGGAACCAAAAAAAGTAAATATTCAGAGTTAATCAAATTATTATCTGAACATTACAAACCAAGTGTGTCTGTGTTTTTTCCAAGGTACAAATTTTACAATTTACGGAAAAGTGCATATGAATCCAAAGAAAGTGGTCAGCCAGGATTAGAAATTTGGCTGCATTATAAAATTTTGATAGCGAACAATTGGGGGTTAGTGCCAAGAGATTAATTGGTAATTGGTTACGATCATGGTAGTGCTCAAGTGAGACTTTTCGAGGAGAAAAAAACCTTGACTTTCAAAGAGGCAGTAGAATTTGCCACCGCAAAGTCGACGACGCTTCTATCTAGGGTAGAAAGAGAAATATCTATCAAGAAAAAACCAAAACTGTTTCATCTAAGAAACAAACATAGAACAAGACCATCCACGTCACAAGCTTGTATTCAACATCAACAGCACCAGAATAATAATAATCAGTCAAAGCAGGTATTTTATAGTAAATGCAAAGTGTGTGAACGTAAAAACCATTTAACAGATAAATGTTCTTTTCATGAATGTAATTGTCACATTTATTGATATAAAAGAGAATTTAGCGTCAATGTGTCCAAATAAAAACAAATAAAATATTGTTAATAATAAAGTTTCACAAAATTATTTAGAATCTGATTATTTGTTATTTAATTTGGATTGTACAATTAATCCGATTAGTATAAAGCTTTATAATAAATTATTAGATTTCAGTTTAGATACTGGTTCTGGTTTTTCCGTAATTTCAGAAAACTTTTATATTAAACCATATCAATTTATTAGAAAGCGTAGGATATTTGGTAAAAAAGTATAAAGACGTTTTTTCGCTTAGTTTAAGCTGTTTTAAAACAGTTGATATAACGCCAAAGTTTTATAAGGTTCGCCTGCTTCTTTTTTCAAGGTTGGAATGGTTAGTCGAAATGCAAGTCGTAGAACCTATTGATTACAATGCGTGGTACTGATAGTACCACTACTAAAAAAAATGAGTCAATTCGATTGTGTGGAGATTTTAAAATCGCCCTTAATCCGTTTATTGAGGTAGATCGTTACCCGCTTTCTCGAATTGAAGAATTGTTTGTTAAATTACAAAGAGACGTAGAATTTTCTAAATTAGACTTGTCAACAAGTATGTTTAGATAAAAATTCAAAATGTTTAATAACCATTTCAACATGTAGTATTTTTAAATACAATCGCGCACTTTTTGGAATAGCTAGTATTTCCGCAAAGTTTTAAAGTATCATGGATTCATTATTGCAAGGTTTAGAAGGAGTAGTAGTGTTTTTAGGTAAAACTTTAATCAAAGAAAAAAACAAAACAGAGCATAATGAAAAATTAAATAAACTTTTATTTATTTTACAAGAAGCCGATTTAAAAATACCACTAAATAAATATAAATTTTTTCAACCAGTAAATTCGTATTTGGGTTTTACCATTGATAAAAATGGCTTACACACAGATAGAAATAGAATAACACGGCAATTCTACTAAACGTAACAGCTGAAGTTATTTATCGGAACAATTAATTATTATGGCAAATCTGTATCTAATTTATAAACAATGTTATTGTTGTTAAAAATGATTGTCAAATGGCAATGGACATCAGGCTCTGACAATGTTTTTAAAAAAATAAAAAGATTATTGCGGAAGCATTATCACATTTTAATCCAGATTTGCCTATCAAATTAAGTACCGATGCGTCAGACGTGAGTATTGGAACTGTTAACACTCATATGACGTCTGATAAGTACGGGAAACCAATTGCGTTTGCTTCGCGTAGGTTAACGGATACTAAAAAGAAGTTTTCAATTGAAAAAGGTTCATCAATTATATTTGGTTTATGTTAATTTAATCAATACTTGGTAGGTAGAAAATTTACGTTATTAACTGATTATAAATCGTTGACTTTTATTTTTAATACTCAAAAAGGTATACCGCAGTTTTCGGCAAATCGACTTCGCATAAAGGCCGTCATACTATTTAATTATTGGTACGACATTAAATTTATTAGACCAGGAAAAAATCGGGCAGGTGTTTTATCGTGTTTACCGATTATTGATCAAAATAGTTTTTGAGATGATGTCGACATTAACTTTATTTCTTATTTTTTAAGTAATGAGAATTTTCCTTTAAATTTTAAAATTATTAGTAAGAAGATCTTAAAAAATAAAGAGTTAGTTAGTTCCCATTTTAAATTTTGTTCCTACAGATTGGCCTAAAAACATTCCTAATCATTTAAAACCTTAAGCGATGAATCACATTGCTTATGATGGAATAATCGTTTAATAATTCTTTTTTTACGAGTAATGGTTTTAAATCAGCTTTGTGTATCGTATATGGGTGTAGTTAAAATGAAAAGTTTAGCAAGGTCTTACTTTTGGTAGCCGGGATTAGACAAAGACATTGAGAAAATTTGCAAAACATGTCCTAATTGTGCAATAAATAAAAAATCTCCCGAAGAAACTAAATTAGATTTGTGGTCTTGGTCTGAGGAAGTGTGGTACCGGTTGCATTTAGACTTTGTAATTATATTTATGAATAATAAATTTTTAGTACTTGTAGATGCTCATTATAATTGAGTCGAAGTATTTCCGATGCACTTCGAAACTCTCGATTGAAGTGTTGGAGTCCACTTTTGCGAGGTTTGGGTTACTTAAACAAATTGTTACCGATAACAGGCCAACGTTTTACTCTAAGAAATTTCAAATTTTTATATGTTAAAGAACATTAAAGACATCACGTTTTTTTCTTTCCAACCTTCATGCAATGGAGCAGCCGACAATGCGGTAAAAACTGTAATAAAAAAGCGTTGGAAAATGCACTAGGTAAAAGTTTATGTTTTGATTTAAACAAAATTTTAAATATTTTTTTATTTGACTACCATAAAACATTGTACAACGGGATAACTATGTCTAAGCTTATGTATGGAAGAAATTTAAGAACTCGTTTCCATGCTTTATTACCAAGTAATTCAAATTTAACTAATATAAAAACCATTCGAAATCGAGTCCTTATAGATCAAGGTAAACAAATAAAGTATTCTAGAGGTAATAGATATTTTGAATTTTGAAATTGGTGAATGTGTAACTGTAAAGAATTATAAATTGCCCAATCAACCTACTTGGGTAAAAACTAACGTTGTAAAAAATTGGTAAATCGACATGCATCGTTGCAGTATCAGAATTTTCTAATATGCGACAGAAAAAGCATCACATTAAAAAAAATCATTTTGTTAAAATCAGTTTAACTATTAATAGTAATAATACTTTTAATAACACGCCAATTGTAGATGCTGATTTAACAATGGAAGCTGAAGAGATTAGTGCTAGACCTAAACGTATAGTTAAACCAATAGATCGATTAGTGTATAATAAATTGTAATTTGATTTCTTGTTTTATAAATTGTTTCACTTAAGGGAATGTAATTTTATGTATTAATAAGATATTTTGCTGCGCATATAGTGCGAGTGGTTTGACGTACAAAGATTATTACTATCATTTACAAATGTACCGTACAACAAACACGTATTCAATAAACGTTATAACGAGAGTTGCTTTTCTTATTATATAAAAGTGTAGCAAAATCTTACAATTAGTAACTACATTTTTAATATTACTTAAGAAGTGTATTAGTGATGATATTAAATTGTGTAAAAATGGTTTTTTAGATATAGTAGATTATTAAATATGATTTGTTAAATATACATTAATTTTGTAGTTACATAATTTTAGTATTAACTGTTTGAACAAATATAATAAATCTACGTTGCAGTAAGCGATTGAAATGGTTACCGCAACACAAAGCTATAAATCGGTTTAAATCAATTTGAATTCAAAAATGTTAAATACATTACGTTTTAATAACCAAATGCATTAAAAATGACATAAATACACAACGTACAAATCTTAACAATATTACTAATAAAAGAAATTCAAAAATATGTTTTATGATTAATGGTTTTAATTCAATTAATAAAGGGGACATAATTTGCAAACTTTAAAATTTTAAATTTAAGAAAATGCTAATTTAACAAACTTAAAAAATATACAACATATTGTATTTTATGTAACCGGTTATTTGTGTCTTAACAATGCTATTTTGCAAATATGGTAAATTTGTACAAAACCTAAAAATAGTAGTAAAAAACGTTTAAGTTGTTTTTTGTGTCTACTTTATAAGTTTTTGTTAAAAACGATTAAACATTTTATTAAAATTAGATACTATTTGTAAAAAAATTAAAATGTTTTGAAACTAAATTGTTTTCATAACTGTATAATTGATAGTTACTTAGTTTGATTAAAATTTAGCACATATTAATTTAAAACTATTAACTTATTTTCAACAATGGTATAATACTGAAGAACTTGATAAACGTACCCAAGTAGCACCAAACATTTATACAATAGTAATTTAATACTAAATTAATATTTGTTGGTCTCTAACCCTTTTTAAATATTTTTAGGCTGAAATATATGTATGTTGTAAAAATATTCTGTGAAATGTTTCAAGCAAACATTTTGTGAATACTAAAGTAGGAAATGCTACAAATAACTGTTTTATTGGATTTGAATAATAACAAATCAATGTTGTTAAAAGAAGAGTAAGAAATATTTGCAAAATATATAGACTGTATGCATAAAATAAGTTTGCTAAATATTAGAAACCTTCCATGTATCGTATAAAATAATAATTGCATATTTACAGTTATTAATCCAATATTTGCAATTAATTAATTATAACTTGTAATACGCGTTTTTTGGCAAATTATCTTTTTCTTCAAGAAAAGTATCATAGCTGTTTTTTTGCCAAATGCGTAATGTAAACCGGAGGCAGGAAAGAAAAAAAAATGCATTTGTTAATTACCATGAGGGCTGGTTACAATACAATCATTCAGAATAATGATTCGTCAAATTGTCCTAAACATGTGTTTTCCACGACTACTTACAATCACCGAAAAGGATGGCTACCACCCTCGAAAAAAACAAAGCAGAAATCTCTCTGCGTCGACGTCAATTTACCCGACATCGAAACAAAACAGTTGGACTTCCATTCATGATAATTCTATAGAGCGAACTGTTAGAATGGACACTAAACGAAAGCGCAATACTCAAATTTCAATCTAGTGTTATTGCCAATTTTCCTCCTCGCCAAGACTAAAGCAAGGCACGAAAAACTTACTCAAGAACAGAACGGGGTATAGTTTACCACAGTAAACCTAAACAAATATATTTACAAAACTAAAAGAGTATACAACTCGATAAGAGAAAAGACCGCACTAGCCTAATATAACACCTAAGTAAGAATTGTTTTAGAACACACCAAAAGAATTAATCTTAAACCAGTAAGACGCAAGATTACTACAGTTGTCTCAAATCAAGTAAGTACGAACCTACTTTCTAATAGTACTACAGCACAATCTTAATAATGGTAAAGTACTCTCAGAAAATTACAAATGGTGAGAAGGTAAGACACCAAAATCGACTAAATTTGTCATCAAAGTCGTCTAAGGACGAGTAGGAAAAGAAAACCCAAGAACACATCGTGAGACTAGATAGAAGGTGGGTTTTGGTAATATCCAAAAATCTAAGGCTATCGATGAATAATCCAAAAAACCTGTCAAGCAAAATTAAAGAAAAGGAATTTTGGTAGGTCCTCTAATTCCGGCGCAGCCGCCACAAAAAGAGAATGAGATCCTAAAAAGGAATAAAAAAACTAATTGGAACTTACCCAACTGAGCATACCCAAGTGATGTTCTGCTTAAGTCTTATCAGTCAACCTTGAAAGTATAGCATTGTTCCAAAACAAACGGAAAACCAAAAAAAGTGTACTTTTATATTTAAGCAAAAGTCAAATTAGGGTTTATCATTGATACCGGTGCAAGAATTGTTTGCGTGATGCGGTTTCAGAACTTTAACCAGATTCCTAGGGAGCGACGATTTTTACCTTCTTATTCATACATTCATCGAGATAATCATTTACGTACTATATAAAGACCAACGTATTTAGGTGCCAGTTGAGCGTTAAAAGAACGAGTGGCAGCAGACAGAACATAATTAGGCTTTCACACTTGCTTACCAACGTTAAAAGAAATCTGACGACGTACTGTAGTTCCAAATAAAAGTTTTTATGTCAGAAGTCTATAACTACATAATCTTTTTACCGATTTTCATGAAATTTGGTACGCGCAATGACAAATAATTGATGTTTAATGTGAACAATTAAAAACTATGAAAATATTATTAGTTTGTAAAGAAAGTACATATTAAAATATAAAAACTACTGCAATAAACTACTTGGTAAAAAATAGTTAAAATTATACAAATGTCACTCACAAAGTCACAAATTTCAAAATGACAATTCTCGATAATTATAATTATAAATAAAGTAAACGTTAATTTACAAGTAATTATAAGAATATTTATCAAAAGTTACTGTCTATGAGATGTAATTCTGTTTGGAACATCGTCTAAGGTAAAATTACAAAAGAAAATATTAATTCGAGAAACACATCAAAGGACGTAATGTCATTCATCGTCCTCTAGTAAATTTAATGCCTTTTCATCAAGTTCTATGTGCTTTTGCCTAGGTTGCTTCTAAGACTACTTATAAGTGGATCAGATAATCATAGCTAAGTATGGAAAACATGTTCATTTGTAGTTAATCTGGAACATTTTGTAGAATGGTGCATTCTGAATTTTTTATAATCTTTATTTCTTGATTCTTGAGCATCTTCCAATATCCGCCCAAACATTATTATTGAATTATATCTAATTATGCTCTTTCCGCGAATAAGAATTTTGTGAATTGAAGATGACATATAGTACCAGTTGTATTTAATTACATATAATTCAGCTGTGGAGAGTGCATTTATCTTCCTGCCACACGACATAGTTTGCAATATGATTTTAAATCTTTTTATCAATCTTTCATCAACTTCTGTAATTTGGGATGTACAAGCTAAAATCTTCTTGCAGTATATCTATCATTGCTGTTGCCGCTAACTTGACGAAGTTGGTCAATTATTAAACCAAATTTGTTACGGAAACGGTTCTTCATATTATTTTCTTCGGTGGTAGCAGACCATTTTTGGAACAATAAATTATAGGATATATGAAGCACTAATTCCATGAACTTAATCCAGGCGTGCAAAGTTGAAAGACAAAACATGAATATATCTTTTCTTTCTGGTCTTTCACTTACTCGTGCAAGATCATTTTTTTTTTTGTATAGCTAAATATACATTACACGTAGCACCCGCTAGTGTATTTGCTAAAATTTGAACCATTTTACTATCGATTATAGTAAAAAATAACGTGTGCTTTATAGAAAATGTTGCTGTATTTGTTACTACAAAAATGATGTTAATGCAAGTATTTGAGCTTCAATTTCTGTGACTATAGTGCTAGTTTACTTAAGAGTTTCTTTTGTACATTTTATAAGAATTGCACGACAACAACTTACTAATGAAGGCAATGAATTTTACCAAATCACACTGTTACCTACTTCACTAACAAGCTTGAGTAGCATAAACGATTATGTTAATAAATTAGAATCTGATATTAGTTTACTTTCGCCTGACAAAATTATTTATTTGTATTCGCTCTGTCCAGAAAAACCATGACAACCCCACTTACTATATAAAATCAATCTCTTTTCACTCGAGAGATTAATAGAATCAAGCATTAGTAACCTTGTAACTGTATGATCTAAAAGAGACTGCAATTTTATTTTTACATTTACATCGGTAATTTCTACGTTATTTGGGTAGTACAGTTTCTTTAAGGTATTAATACTGTTCTTTGGTTAAATCTAAACTTAGTAATAGTGCTAGAACATCTCCATCTGTAGAATGCCCACTAACATAAACAAAAAAAAATATTAGATTAAAGCAAATTAAAGAAATTAAAAGAAACAAAACAAAATTTTTGGTACTTTGAACCCACTAAAGAGAATCAATAAGTAGAAAAGTCAATATAAACAAAACGAATTATTATCGCACACACGAAATCAAGCCAAATTTTATTACAATAATTATCTCGTAACTCAAACGGCAGCGACTAATTCAGTTTAATTTGGTGACTGAGTCGTAAGTTTTAAAGTGCTAAATTATAAAGCAAGTTAAAAAAACGCCAAATCGGTGAACGATTAGAATGACAGATGCCGTTTAAATCTATCCAAAACTGAAAAATAACAAATAACAAACACACACGTTGTAACAACAAGTATATTTATTTTATTACAAAAAAAGGTAGAAAAGAAAACCAAGGTAACTTTACATGAATGCGATCAAACGCTAAAACGTAGGTCGATATTACAGACAATAATTGTTGAACCAAGTTCCCTTTTAGTTGGGCAATACGTCGTACAAAGAATTAGACTTGTCGGTCTAACTTTTACATTCCAACAGCAAATAAATATACATTTGTAAGGTATAACACACAAACAAAAATCTAGATAATTTAAAGAACTACAGCAAATATATTACACATAAGAAATGTTGTATGGTTAATTGTGATAACAACCCGATATGTACGTACAATCGTACGTGCAAACGACTGACAAAGTAAATGACGTAAATTAGAAAAATGTAACATTTAGTTTCTTTTTTAAGAACGCTACTAGCTAGTAGCACATTTTCGGAAATTCCTTAAATTTGCTGAAATAAACAAAACCGTACATACCGTGTTATTACAAGTAAATTTCTCTTGATGCACACGATTAATTAAAAAAAAACAAGAAGCGACAAGTTTTTTCCAAATTAGTTATATTATTTCGTTAAGTGTGCCTTCCAATACAGATAGAAATGTATCCAATAATTAAAGGTTTCGATATCTTCTATGAAAGTAACGTGAAGTTTTTCTAACAAATGTTTTTCAAACACAATATGAATAACCGCTCAAGTTGCGAAAACAGTTTTTAAAAAATGAGCAATACGAATGTACTTATAGAAGATGAGCCAAGTAGGGTATGCAAAAATATTAAATTAGATGATATAAAAAGTATAACAAAGGCACACTAAAAGAAAAAAGTACAATGAAAATGAAAATAAAACATGGCAAACAAAAATACTGCACGACAATTAAAAAACGCGGATAAAGAAGAAACCAAGTTAACACGTTCACTGCTAGCCGAAAAAACCTTTACCTAACATGATGCTAACTCATATTTTTTATTTAATTTTATATGACAAAATAAAAACAGTTTTTAACCAGTACTGAGCTGTACCTGAACGTTTCGAGACACCTAATACAGGTGATATATATTTCCGTCATTTGTGCACGGTAACGGAAAGTCATGATGGAAAAATCCGTCATGCGCATTCAACGTGTTAAATAGTGAATTGCGTACAACAGTTTTTGATTTGAAACAAATTCCCCGTTGCATAAAGGATTTTTAATTTTACGATGTAGTTAACCTTGTGGTCATGTCGTTGGATGCCGTCATTTGTCATGTACAAAATCAATCGTCAACATAGACAACTTTACTTTATCCAACTGAACGTTACTGTGCCAAAATCTAACGTTAATCTAATTTAAATTATCAATATACAATTTTAAGCTAATTAATAAAGGCAACGCTGATTGTGTTTGTGATGTGGTACAAATTAATTGCAAAAAAGAGAGAAAAAAAAGAAATATTAGAAATAGACAATTATTTAATGCGTTTTATTAACAAACATCAAGATACAAAGCAGTTTTTATAGTAATAATTGTGTAAGCCGAAATCGAAATACGTTTTACGGCATCATGTATAATTTTTTGATGTAGAAGCATAACATCACTATGACACATAAAAACCAAAGGAGACTTAATGCACAGTGTAGTTGGGAAAGCACCTAAGACCATTGGGATATTTTCTTTTGAACGTCAAAAAGTTGATGAAATGGACACCTAAGGTTTTGTAATCCAAAAACTTTTGCTCAACAAAAGTGATCAAAACAACAAAAACATGTATTTGAATAACATCCATATTATAGAGACAAATGACAATTATTCTTCAAATATGAATATCATAAACAATGCAAAAAGATCGATTTATTAAAGCAAAGTTGAAAAAATGAAATTAAGGAGCTATGCTTTTATTGCTTAGATAATGGTAGTTTTAATAAGTTGACTAATATTTTTCTAGAAATTATTTTTTCAGAGAAGATAAAAAAACTGTTCCCTTGTAAAATTAACATTTTGTGTGGATTTATCTAGCGAGTTAATCATGCCCATCATTATTACGTATTACGTACAGCACCGCGTGTTGCCTAACTTATGATAAAAACTATATTTAACAATAAAAATACGATCGTAAGATTTTCAAAACCTACAACATTTAAATAAATCTTGCAATAACTTGTTACATGCAAAAGATGTTAATAAAAGAAATGCCTAAATAAATGCTACATAAATGATATAATTTTTCAGAGCTCAATGAAGATGGTCATGGGTTAACCTGAATATGCGTGATTGGTTTGGAAAATTCACAAGGTAAAAGCAAAGGTCAAAATTAAAAAAAGCGTCAGAAAGGTGAATAGCTTAATTAGGTTTCTGAACCTCGCCATCCAAAATGAAAATCAAAAATGTTAATATTAATGTCCGGTAATATCAATTTGACAGGTTTAACGTCCATATTATAAATCGTAATTTTGTTACATATTGTCTTTAAAATACAAAATATCAACTATACAAGAAAACCTAAGTGTCGTAAATGAAAAGTTCTTTTAACCGTACGACATATAAACAATATTTTTTTCTTGTTAAAATCAAAGTTTTTAATGCACTTAAGTTTGCCAAAAATAAAATCACAATTAATTTTAAACAATACTTATAAATACCATAATTTGTTAGGCTGAACGTAATGTATCCAAGGTATTGCCACAAAGAGTTTAGGCAGTTCATAGAGCAGAAGAAGTATAAACCGCTAAAGCGAATTAAATTTTGAAAAGCACAAATGGCATTAACGATATAATTCATCCGTAAAACAAATTTTTCTTGGTATAAGGTAAAATGTAGAAACCGTATTGTATACAAAATAGGTTAAATTCCTTTACCTTAAATTTTCACTGAACCTTATTTATTACTAATTAATGAATTGGTTAGGAACACTCTTCACTAGGAGGGGCAAATTAAACCACTTTAGATTTTTAATATGGCGACGTTTCGTGCAACCATGTGTGCACTTCTTCAGGCCACTAAAATATATTGTACGTAAGTTACACATTTCTTATTGCATAATAAATAATACGTTTTAGGTACAAAACAAGAAACTTACACAAAAAAGTTTGAGTGGAAACGTCCTCAACTCCAAACAACATGACAACTAATACACAATATAAATAACATAAATAAATCGTTAAAATATTATTAAAAAGGTCAAATAATTAAAATGGTGTATATGAACAATAACTAAGAATGACAAACAATTGACACGACATGTATAATCAAAAATTATATTTGCAATGTCAAGGTAATCAAGTAAGATAAGAAACGAAAAAATACCGCGAATTTAATAGACCTATATAAAGCTAATAACCAATCTTTGATATTAAATTGTTGTATACATTACTTAAATTATTCGTGTCTGTATTAAAGTTAATGTTGTTTTTGTAAACGTTGATGAATATCATCTCTGAAACTAATCGCTTTTTATAGTTACAATCTCTGTCTAAAATTTTGGGATTGTTGAAGTCAAAATTATGTCCCGTATTAATATGATGTAACGCTAACGCTGTTTCGCCCTTTTTATTATTACAATCATACATGTGATTATTTATCCGATTTTTTATTTTCTGTTTCGTTTGCCCTATGTAACACGCTTGGCATCCCATACAATCAAGCTTGTACACTACATCATGTTTTTCAGTTGTATTAGTTTTATCTTTAGTTCTACTGTACAGCATGTTATAGATAGTATTAGTGTTGTAAGTTGTTATTTTAATATGATTGGTTTTAATAATTGGAATTATTCTTTTTGTTAGGTTTGGAACATTTATTATTTTTGTGTAAAAACACACAAAGACATTCTTATTACAAAATCGGACAAAGGCAATGCTACAGTTATTATTCATAAAGACGAATATAAAGAGAAAATGTTGACTTTACTAAATGACGAAACATCTATAAAAAGACTAACGTAGATCCTACTAATAAATATCAAAATACAAACAACAGACTATGTAGACGACTATATGACAATGGACACATCGACTTTATTACTTATAAAAGACTTGTAACGTACACAAGTACACCTCCTAAGTTATACGGTTTAATAAAAATACATAAAGATGAACATCCGGCCATACCTATTGTTTCTTGTATAGGAGCTCCCACGTATGAATTATCTAAATATGTTTCTAGTATAATTCAAAACATTTTTTACTTATTTGATCATAACATAAAGAACTCCTATGAACTTATTGAAAAAACCAAAAGTATTACTATACCGAGTAATTATAAAATCATATCGTTTGATGTTACATCTTTATTCACAAACATTACTAAAGATCTTATTGTTGAATTAATAAATAAATATTGGGATGATTTGAAAAGCCATACAACTTTAGAATTAGTTGATGTAGTCTATATTATCGAACTTCTTTTTGAGTCAAGTTATTTTACATTTGATGACAAGATGTATACTCAAAAATTTGGTACTGCCATGGGTAATCCTACGTCACCTATATTGGCTAATCTTGCTATGCATGACCTACTTAAATGCGTAAACAACAATTTATCATATACACCGGTCTTTTTATTTTGTTACGTTGATGATATTGTTGCATGTATACCCGAAACAGAAATCCATAACACTCTTAACACTTTTAATAGTTACAATCAACATTTGAAATTCACGTATGAAGTTGAACAAAAAGGTTCATTACCATATTTAGGTGTTAGACTTAGTAAGGATACTAACACGGGTTGTATAGTTAGTGAATGGTATACTAAACCCATAGCCTCTAACAGAACGTTAAATTACTTTTCCAAACACCCACACCATCAAAAGATTAATACGATCAAGGCTATGAAAAATAAAATATTAAGTTTAAGCAGTCCCCAGTTTGTTACAAAAAACCTTAACTGCTTAAAGAACTTATTAAGGAAAAATAACTACCCGAATAACATAATAAACAGAATACTCATACACACTAACACAACGAATAATAATAATACTCCACCACCAATAAACCCATCCATTACTAACCCTAATACTATCCCTAACACTAACGTTATTTACACAAAAATAATAAATGTTCCAAACCTAACAAAAAGAATAATTGCGATTATTAAAACCAATCATATTAAAATAACAACTTACAACACTAATACTATCTATAACATGCTGTACAGTAGAACTAAAGATAAAACTAATACAACTGAAAAACATGATGTAGTGTACAAGCTAGATTGTACGGGATGCCAAGCGTGTTACATAGGGCAAACGAAACAGAAAATAAAAAATCGGATAAATAATCACATGTATGATTGTAATAAGAAAAAGGGCGAAACAGCGTTAGCGTTACATCATATCAATACGGGACATAATTTTGACTTCCACAATCCTAAAATTTTAGACATAGATTGTAACTATAAAAAGCGATTAGTTTCAGAGATGATATTCATCAACGTTTACAAAAACAACATTAACTTTAATACAGACACGAATAATTTAAGTAATGTATACAACAATTTAATATCAAAGATTGGTTATTAGCTTTATATAGGTGTACTAAATTTGCGGTATTTTTTCGTTTCTTATCTTACTTGATTACCTTGACATTGCAAATATAATTTTTGATTATACATGTCGTGTCAATTATTTGTCATTCTTCGTTATTGTTTATATACACCATTTTAATTATTTGACCTTTTTAATAATATTTTAACGATTTATTTATGTTATTTATATTGTGTATTGGTTGTCATGTTGTTTGGAGTTGAGGACGTTTCCACTCGAACTTTTTTGTGTAAGTTTCTTGTTTTGTACCTAAAACGTAGTATTTTTTATGCAATAAGAAATGTGTAACTTACGTACAATATATTTTAGTGGCCTGAAGAAGTGCACACATGGTTGCACGAAACGTCGCCATATTAAAAATTTAAAGTGGTTTAATTTGCCCCTCCTAGTGAAGAGTGTTCCTAACCAATTCATTAATTAAACATAAAAAGGAGGACGTAACTACAGTACTTGCTTATTTATTACCTCTACACTACCACCAAATCCTAAATATTGAATTACACGAGAATTACATTATCGAGTCAAAAAGTCCTCGAGCTTACCACAAAAACGAAAATCACTCATAAAAGTAAACTTGATTTCCACCACTTAATTGGAAAATTGTAATGTAAAATTTTCAAAAAAGAAATACATGTAAACAAATAAACTAAACAAGGATACAAAAAAAATCATGACGTAAACATGAGCATTAAAAAATTGTTCTCACAAGAAACGCAAGATTATCAAGTGATAACGAAATAAAATGACTAAAGCACACAAATTTACTGAAATATAGAATTTACATCTTTGCAACAAAAACAACCAATTCCTGACGGAATTAATAAATTATAAAGTGCGCTCAAAACACACGACAATTAAATTGACCTAAATGACAGTGCAAATGCATTAAACAAAAAATATATAAAAATTAAATTTGAATTTGAAAAGGTTAAATACTTTATTATTATAATGCGAAATTATTATAATAATCTTAAAGAAAACGAAATGAATACAACAAATCCAAATATTGTGCATCTTTCCGGAAAAATACGTTCATAAATCATTTAACATAGTTATGCTTCTGAATTTATTAATTAATTAAAAATACAAAAGATAAATGTATTCACCATCATATAATTACGACCGAATTCTTGCTTGCTAACGGACAAGTAGATAAAGTTATTATATGCTTTGTCAAAATTATAAGTTAAAAACTCTTCAAAACCGAGATCACACAAAATCTCCGAAATGTGAGTGCAGTTTCTTCGCGATAATTTATATAAATTACCACCACCAAGTACAACAAAGTCTAACACTACTTTAAATTAAATTTTGGTCATTTTGATTTCATAAAAGTAATAATTTTAAATAAAACGTATATAACGTTCTGTAAATGAATTTTGTCTACTAAAAACTTTATTCTCGCTATTAAACATTTTGGCGTAAATAAAATGCTAGCTAACAAACATATAATAAATAACTAATATTACGTGTTCAATAAAATAAGAATATTTTAGCGTTTGACTGACACACGAGCTGCCATATACTAAAATTACTTTGTTCCCGTTTCAACAGAGATGTATAAAAGAGGAATTGCTAGACAGTAATTTAAAATTACTTTTAAGTTCTGCTGTATTTAATTTCATAAAATTATTTAAATTTTTAAAACAATTGTTTTCTATAATCAATAATTAATTAAAAACTATAAATTATCTGTCGCAAAATAAAGTTTACTTCTATAAATAATTATTGTTTTGACTTAATTATACAAAACAATTTTACCGATAAAATTTTTTATTTAAAGTTTTTGAACGTTTAAACATATTAACGCTTGATTAATTCAACGTATAAATTTTTATACCCTTAAGATAATTATTGTTTACAAATCAAGAAACAGTTAACTACAAACAAATAAAAGTTTTACGCAAAAGCAAATCTGGAATATGGTGCTTGTTAACGATAATTAAGTATTTATTTCCGTGTTATCACGAAATTATAGAATGCTTAAGTTTTGTGAAACTAACATTTTCTTTAGTAGTAACAACTAATTAAGCCCTTATTTGTTATAAAAATTATAAAAAAACAGATAATTATAAACAACATTTAAAAACTTGTGTACATATGTAAATTCTAATTATAATCTGTAATAACTTAAAACAGAAACAATTTTAATTAGTAATCACCAGTGTTGTACCAATACACAAACTTTTATCTAGTTTAATAAGTTGAATAATGTTCAACACATCGATTTTGCTTATATTATAACCAAACATACTCAAATGATACATTCTAAAATACGAACACATTTAGCATCAACAAGGTATGCGAATAAAAACGTTACCTAAAATTGGATGTCCTCTAGGAGTAGCTTGTCCGCCCATTGTGAGTACATGAGAATGATCAGAAGTTACAACAATTAAAGTTTCAGTAGGGTTAACCATTGACAAAGCTGCAAGAAGAGCCGTTTCCATTGCCAATGTTTCGTCTAAAGCTCTGTAGGCGTTGTTATAATGATGAGCGTGATCAATTCTACCACCTGTAACAAAATTTTAATGGTTTACTAGTTTTGTTTTTAAAGATCAATAAATCCTACAATACAGTTATTTTAAAAATATAAAATTTACTACGCTTTAGTTTGAAAATTTAAATTACAGATCGATTGCTACAGAAAATGCTTACATACGCTTTTGTATTAATGATACAATTATAGTGTTGTTGATGATAGCCGTATGTTATAAATGCGTTAATGCAACATATCTTTTATTGGTACCATGTCAAACAAAGTTCTTTATAGTGCTTGAAAGTTATTTAAAACCATTTTATAGCTATTGAATTTGTTTCAGTAATAGTTTTGGATTAATTTAATTAAGCTGCTATAACATAAGTAATTTTTTATAAATTATTATTTGTGATATAATAGTAATTTTTATAATAAAAACATAATCACAAAGTCACAATATGGGAAAAAATGTTTAAAGCCCGACGTATAGAGTTTTTTAATTCTCGAGAACCTGTAATGTTTAATTATGCCGGTATATACAGTTTTTTACATTATTCTGAAACTATTTTGTTTTTCAGTAAACATAGTTATAAATTTAATTAACAAAAAAAAATAAATTGTATAAGAGGAATATTGTAGACGTAAGCAAATTTAATTTTTAATAATATACATTTTTTATAAAAAACGCAAACTTTGTACAAACTAAAAGAAGCGACTACTAACTCTTATTATGTAAAAACTGTTAAAAATGTGTGGGGAGTTTCATTAAAACTAAAACTTTTATAGAATTATAATTTCTGTATACATTTCTGTTGCTATTTCTTTTCCATCAAAAGTAATCTTTGATTCTATTAGTAAAAATACGTCATATGCTAAGGTAGCTTACAGTTGTTTATAATATTAACCAAGTAAACTGTTGTTATGTTAAAAATGTTTTGGTGTGGTTTTCGTATTGTATGAATTCGGTCTTGGAACGTACTTTTTTCATGCAGAACGTTATCTATCCTTGCGACATATGTATGCGGTTACATTTTCAATCGGCCGTTTCTATTTTGTATAAAACGAAAGTCAGTTAGTGTAAAACCACTGAGTTTCTTCATTATTAGTCTTTGTATTATCTTATTATCAACGCTAATTTTGAATATTAAATGACGGTTTTTGTTTTGAAGAATTCATCGGGGTAAGGATGCAATGTCATTTTACGGCGCAATTTGATTTTTCTATTTTATGAATAGCCACTTTGGCTATCGACACGTGTTCTATTAATACGTTGACTGTCTACGAGAGACATGTGACTCATCAGGCGTGAAGGATCATACGTTCTTGGTGCACATATGATTCAATGCACTAGGTAAATTCTTTGTTCGATAGTAACTTAAACATTTGATGGTGTGCATTGAAAATACGATGGAACGTTGAGGAGAAACATACTTACACAAAAAACTATTCTGAACGACATATATGATTCATAAACGTCTCAGAAACTAATCATCACTTTGAATATATTTATTGATAATTTATTGTTTTAAAATACCTATATAATATGTATTAATATATTTTAATACAACAATCTGGTTTAATCTGAAGCGAAGCAGAGTTACATATATAAGACAAACGCAAACTAAGAACTAAAAAAGTGCGCATTCTCATCAAAGAAAGGTAAATATCTTGTTCCCGAAATAACTTTATTGGTGAAAATTTTGAAAGCACGGCAAACAGAACGCTTAATTGTACTTGCAGCATTGTGTGTTTTGTTTAATTTTTGTAGCACTCTGAGCACTTTTTGCAATCAATTTTCTTATTTGCTTTTTTGGAAATTTTTTATATAAAATGTGATCTAGAGTTTGCCGATCCTTACGCAACTAGATCATGTTTTGATGTAATGTTTCTATCAATTTTTCGGTAAACATCAGCAGCGTCAACTTTTGTTGGTTGATTTGGTTATACAACATAAAACTATTAACTACGGTAGCACCACATATTAACTTAATTGACACTGGTATAGAAATTATCTGTTATAAACATTTGGCCTACGTTCAACAATTTTTGTTTCAAATGAACTGATATTGGTTTATCTAAATAAGGAATTTGAGAATCTTGTTCACAATAGATTTTGAAAGAATAAACGAATCCTTCTGTTAAACATACCTTGTTAATGTTTACCCCATATCTATAACTTTTAGAAGGATTATATTGTGGAAACTGTAGCTTCCTTGTAAAAGAAATCATAGTCTCGTCAACGATTATTTTCCAATAATATTTAATTTTTGGCATTTCACTACTCCCACAAATAAGATACCGCCATAATTTTTTTAATTCGTTTTTATTGACCGCTGTTCAACTGTGCATTCTGCTGGAACTCCTAATCTGTCTTAAGTTTTTGTACTTGTCAGCATAACGGTTAGTCTCTGTTATCATTAACTGAATCACTTCTTTATTTATAAATGTTAGATACACATCAACTGGATGCAGAATATCATCAGCACTCAAAGAAGTAATATTTTTCTATCGATTACAGGACTGAATGTAAGGTATAAACGTAAAAAAATATTATTTTCATTTCTATCATTTTATCATCAGAACTAGAACTAAAAGTGCCGCAACTTTTATCTTCAGTGTCATTATCTGTTACAGAATTTGAGTCCTCGACACTATCGTCACTATCAAACATTAATTAATGATTGATTTTATTCTCACTTAAATTATTTATTATTTATTTTAACTCACGCTCACAGAAAGGTTATTTTAGGTTCTGAAAGATAATTTTACGATTCGCTTTGCTGTAAATATAGTACACTTAAATTTAGTTAATGAAGTATTAAGAGTTGTTCTAGATGTATATTCGATTTACGGTAATTAAAGATATCAAAATCTGTACTAATTTGGGAAAATTTGGTGCATTTGGTTTTTTTTCATGGATCGTATCAATCTAAAGAATTTATTTGTAGTTACGCTATATGTAGGTAATAACTAACTTTTTATCAAATTTTAGGAGATTGTGTAGAAGGTGCTGTTAGATAACAGTATACTTCGGGAGTAAAACTGTGAGTACTTTGTTTCCTATTTAAAGTTTCTTTAATCTACGTTGTCGGTCGTTTGCACGCACAACTATACGAACGTATTATGTTTGTTGTCATAATTAAGTATAAAACATTTTTTTTTATATAATATATTATTGGCCGGTGTGCTCTGTTTTGCTTAATTGCGAGTGATTAACTATTTGTGTTATATTCACCAAGATTTTTTGTCTGTCTTTATCTTACTTAATAACTGTTTAAGTTAAGTTTAAGTATACCAAAATTGACACAAATTTTAAAGTTAGTTTTTGCGGCATAATGATTCTAAAATACCTTCAATTCTGGTAAATAATTGTAATACGGCACTGATAGCGAGCGTGTTACTGGCTGCATAACTCGATATCCGAATAGGGCAATATTGTCGTATATCAGTTCTCGGTAGTATTTTTTATCGGCGTAGTTGAAATACTATATAATTTTGAATTTTTCTATTGTAAGTACTTTTATTTTATTTAATTGTATGTCGTATTGCTATTACGCTTTTAGCAATGTAGGTTACGAATCGAGATTTGTTTGTTTGGTGGTTGTTATATCAGTTTCTTGCTGCTTAAAAAAAAATCATGCAGGTATGGCAACCAAATGGCAATCGACGCCATAGATCTTTTTGCTAAAACGTTATCATAGACACTTTGAGTTGTTTTGAATCAATCTATTTATGAAAAGTCGGAATATGTCCCACTTTACACCTCGTTAACGTTTGACGAATCAATACCAGTCTAATATAAATAGCTTGGGTAGTTGCTGCACAAAAAGGATTTTAATTTAGACAAGTTGTCGGTAACTACAAAACTTTTTCTTCGATGAGGTGTTACTTATCTTATGTTTACAGCGTAATTAATTGTGTCTAATTTTATTTAACTTGTGTTACATACGTATTTGAATTTCTTTAAAACAAGCCTTCAGATGTATTTAATCATGTTAAGCTTCTAGCGTTTTTATTTATATTAAGTCTTCGATTCGTTTTATTGTATCTAAAAATATTAATTAATATTTTATTTTCAGTCTGATATTGCACAGTCTTAAACTGATTTTGCTATTGAGTATTACAGTTTACGTTGATTTGATCCGATAGAGTATCCTTAAATATTAGTTGTATTCAATGCTAGTTTGGCATCTTTTGCAAGTTTGCACTTCTTGTAAGTGTCGAAGGTAATGTACTGAAATAAAAATTATTACTATCTAACACAAAATCCAGGTGTAAGGAGTAAGTCAAATAATCGTTAATGCTTAATTGATTTTATTTTATATTTTTGATTCTGTTATTAATTTTAAAGTGATATAATACAATTGTTAACCTTTAATGGATTTGTTTTATGTAACCGTGTCTTTAATTAATTGTGTTTAGTATTTACTGAGTTTGTTTGTTATTGATTGGAAATAAATACAACCAATTAAGTTACGTTCTCTTGATGATAGTAATTTTCTTTTAATTTTTTTTGAAAGTAAGTTTACAAATACTCTTGTGGTCTCCGATACAAGGATTCTACAAACACGCTCGGAAGGCTCTCATTTAATCGCTTTTTTGTTGATGTATTATAGTATTTTCAACCACGTTTACTCACCGACATCACAGCTATAATCGCGACGTGGTTGTTACTAACACAACGTTTTAAAGTGGCAACATTTGAAACAAACACTAGATAACTATTTACGGTATTAACTTTTTGAAACATCTCACATATTTTAAAGTTTGATAAATAATAAAACATTTTAATAGTATTTGTACTAATTGGCTGACAAAAAGCAAGCTACTAAAAATCAGTGTGTAAAATAAAACGCATAGAATTCTCGCTTTTATTAATTATTAAATTTTAACTTTTTTAGAGAAATTGATATATAATTTTTAAAGAAACATTTGAACATTTTGAAGAGCAATGGTACAAAAAGTATAGCACGTAATAAAATTTATATAGTTTGATGAGCAACGGTTTCAATTGTGAACTAACCCTAAAGATCCTTACTAAAACTTCACGCTTCTACTATATATTGCAGCAAATTTTGTTTGGTTTTGGCGTCATAGTGTTTGGAATACGTCTGTGAAGTACATAAAATTCAAATTCGTATTACATTCATAATTACAATGTAAATAAAATTTTATTTTATTTTAAAACTACTAAAAATTTATTCCTCTGGAGTGTATAGATTATTTATGTTGTTCGTGGAAATTTCAGAATTTGTGTTATTTTTTGCCATAAAATGAAATAATGTTGTGGTACGATTTTTATACTACTGTTCTAAAAGTAACTTTTGTTTTTAAATCATTAAAATGGAATTTTTGCCATTCTTGCCAATTAGTCTTAGACAAACAGTTTTAAAAATCATCTGGCGCTTTGAAAAGAATTACTATTACGAGTCCAAAAGTAAATTTAAAGAAAGATGTACGCCGAAGCAGTATTTCCCCGAAAAAGACTATTCAAATGAACTACAAAGCTTGGATGATAGCAAGCAAAAACAAATATTGACAAGAACTTAAGATTTAAACAGAAAAGTCAAAGGATGCTAAACATATCTTAGGTGCTATAGTAGTAAACAATTTGTTGAAAGCTATGGAAAAGAAGAACCGTATTGTTTTTTTGACAATTACTTTAATTCAATACAGTGATTAGATAAATTAAAAAATAAGAGCATTTATACCTGCGGTGCAGTTAACCCTGACAAAAAAATGCTTTTAAATTTCAAAGCAGATAACCTAATAATACGTAATGACTGTCAAATGTTTAAATTTGGACAAGCAATATGTGTTTAGTGTGTAAAGCACTCTTTGGCCGAGAGAGAAAAACAGTGGTTTTAAGACTTACACAGTAATCAGTGAAGACAGCATAATGCAGTGGTACACTTTACACGATGTCCAAAATGATCTGTTTATTATTTATATATTTTTTAATATTGTAAATAAACATATACAGCCGTATGCATAGTCCCGAGTTTAGAGCGTTCCTAGCAGCCAACTTGTTAGTAGCCACTAACATGTCACTAACTAGTACCTATGCATAGTAATATTTAAAATCCTTTTAGTTAGTTACAAGTTAGCTTAGTAGAATGGTTACAAAACGTTTGGCAACGTCGAAATTTGGAAAAAGTCACTATATGTCAAATGTTTAACTAAGATTTTTATTATACCGGTATAATCAAAAATAAGTTAACACATTTTTTACGAGTATGAACAAAGAGTTTTTAAGTTAATTTAACTTTCATTTATTGTAAATATGGTGAGTTCATATTTTTTGTTATTATATAACACATTTGGTTGTACGAATAGTAAAAATAAAAGTGAGATGCATGGAGTTCGTATTCAGTTAGAAGAACATCACAAATTCAAAGTTAAAACTCAACAAGAAGGAATAAGCCTCTACTGAGTAAAAATGAAGAAGAAAAATGAAGTAATTAGATTAGTTGTAGTGCTAGTTTTATTAATAAAAATATAAAGCTGTATCAGATTAAATTTATTTTAGAATTATTACACGAAATAATGCTAATTAAATTGTTGATTTGTTATTAGAGTAAAGTAATAAATTATCAAATGTTTGTTTAGTAAATGAAGTTTCTCATGTTTGTCGTGATTTGCATCAATACAAATGTTATATAAAATTGTTAATGCAATCATTGCAGTTTCTAAATTTAGCTATAGGTAATTTATTGAGAAAGCAACAATTTTTTTTTATTTCGCCATTGTTCTTGGTACGAATATAGCCTGTATTGTATCTGTCCTTTGCTTCAGTCAATAGATATCACCCAACAGCCATTGCCATTAATGCTTCCAGAGACAAATGTTTGCCTTAAAGCAAGTTTGAACATCATGTCCAGTTCTTGTCCAACGAGCAACAACATCAAATTGCAAAATTTTGCATCGCCAATTTGCGCCTTCTTGTTTACATAGCGTAATAGAACTTGTTAGATGACCTTTTTATGTTATCGTGTGTTCTATCGATTGCTACAATATTTCGCAATTGGCAATTTCAAAAAAAAATTTGTTTTACTTGATTAGTGTTAACGTGAGTAATTGAAACTCTATTAAAACGATGGCGTACAATGCTTTTAACAACTCATTTAATAATTCTACTAAGCGTTAACTAAGGCAATCCATGCTTGTCAGACAAATCAACCTAATTTTTGCTAACACTTGGAGCTTTGCACTAATCGCTCGACATCTGTTTCCATGTAAAGGTGTAATATCTTGTCTTACAAGTCTATGTATAACAAAATTTGCCTTTTTTTCAACATTTAATAATGTTCTCTAAATTGTTTTTCATTATAAAACAGAAAAATATTTAAATGTTGTAAATACACTTTCCTTCGCATGTCAAATTCTTGTTTATATTAGTAACTACTTTAATGCCCTCTACTTCTAACTGCACATAAATATATAAGATCGTTTATTTCTTAAAATTAATTTGAATACGGAAGTATTTTTAGGTTAAATAGATTCTAAACATCTCATCCCATGCGATTAAAAATTTAGTAGGTTACTAGTGTTTAGTAACATTTTAGAGTAACTATGCATAGGTAGTTTCCTAGTTTGATGTTAGTAACTTGTTAGTTGGTTATTAAGTCGACTATGCATACGGCTGATAGTTTTGAATAACACATGTCTTAAGCACTATTACCTTAAATTTAAAAATAGAAACATGAAAAGCGTTTAAAGTTGTGATATTTAATGATAACGTATTGAAATTAGCAAAGTCAATTTTTTGTAAAACAACGGTAGGTTATTTGACAACAAAATAGATAAACTTAGTCTATATTGTTTTTCAATTTCCTAATGCTGTTTTTTTCAGTATGCTAATAAATTCCGTTTACATCTGAAAAAAAAAACGCCATATGCTGAAATTATATGGCATTTCTAGAAAAAAATTAATAAATTCTCTTAGGCATTGACATATATCAAATCGTTTTTCCGAATCTTAAAATGCCACATCCGTTATACTTTTTAAGGTAAATCTGCATTTTAAACGTTTCCGGAAAAATTTATTTGGAACGTCACTCGGGAATTGAATGCGTAAAGGAGTACTGTTTAAATGATCTTGAAAAAACATTTTTTATATCTTTATTAAAAAAAACAGTACTTCCCAGATAGGCAATAGGAATATACACTTTTTTCAATTGGTTTATAAATTTTGGCAATCAACAGCAGAACGTCAATCAAATTTTTTTAATTTGGGAAAGACTATAAAACCTTATAATGTGAAAAAAAGTTATTTTAGTTATTTTTGCCCTTGAAAGAGTTAAAGCAAGTTAATGACTAATAAAATAGAAAACAAAAAATAAACTCTAGTAAAATGCAACAAGAAAAATCAAATGCAACAAAAACCATACCATAGTTAAATATGTAAAAATAGAAGAAAAAAAAAACAAAACAAATAACTTTGAAATTGCAATTTTTGGAAAATTGTAGTAACAGCAACAATTATGATAGTACGTTTATTTAACAACTTATATGACAATTAATTTTATACATTTGAAACCTTACGTACGTTTCGCTGTAAGTATTAGCTTTTTCAAAGGTTTAATTAAATTTTACAATATATCTAAAAAAGAAATACATAATATTAATTTAAGTTTGTGAATGAATAATTTTCTTAAACTTACCTAAACATTATTATTTTTTGTTATAACAAAACAATTAACAATTAATACATCAATTAGATACCATAACTTTAACATTACAAACGAACATTATGGAAGACATTATACGTTCAATTGCTCTAACTACAAGAATTAAAAATTTAGATAGTATATTGACATTCTTAGTTTTGTGAGTAAAACAGTTTTTTTGTTAATATTGTACAAGACTAAAACATTTTGTTTTTTTTTAATAATAAAAACAAACTATAAAGTTTATATAATTTTTAAAAAATTTATATGTAAATAAACGTTTTTATGGCTGCATGTGTATTTAATTCGTTTTATGTTATTACAAAAATTATAACTCGTTGTAAACTACACATAACGATGCTAACATTAAACACGTGCGTCCTTTCAAACACAAATTTTAATTCATGACCACTACACTTATTTCATCAACGTTATTCATATAGTTACACCAAATTACTATTTGATACAACAATTTAATCAATACGTTTGTATTGGTCAAAATAGATAAAATCTAATTATTTATACGTTAAAAACATATACTTCTGTTTTTATATGTAATATAAAATTAAAACAAATAACATATTAACTAAAATGTTTTAATTTATTTTTTGATATTATATTCATAATTTATAACAAATTAAAACGTAACACTAAATTGTTCTTGGAAATATTTAATTCAGTACTTACGCAGCGCTTTTAATACTTTTATTCTTGCAACTGTGTTTTTGATTTTATTAGTTTATTACGTAAACCAATCTTCTTTTAGAAAAATTACAGCAAATAAATACAAAAATAGTAAAAACATCTAGAATATTTTGTGTAATTGTTGTTCTATTGTATACACAGTTTTAATAATTAATAGTTTTACTAATCGAATTAAAATTTAATTAGTCATTAATTTTATATTAAATAAAGTATTAATTAGTGTAACAAAATTTACTAGTTAAACTGTAAATAATTAATTACTTTTGTCTACCTCTAATTATTAAATTTACTGTAATATAACATAAACGTTTTTAATTGAACTAAATTATTTATATAACGTTTAAAACATTTTAGATTATTTAAATTTAATTAAACCTATAAAATAGCACAAACCAATAAAAGGTGTTTGTATTGTTATCACTACTAAAAGTTGATTCGCACCTGAGCGATTTTCTCAGTTAATCATTTGATAAGTTGTTTCTTCATTAAAATAAATAAATTCTATCGTTTATTATTTGTTGACGAAAATAATCATTTATCTATTTGTAGAAATATTTTTTGTTAGGTTGTGGTCAGTAACTTTCGTTGAATTTTTGTATCTTTTTTATGACAAATCCTTGTATTACGTTTGTGCAATACAAAATACTTAAATTTTAAGACTGTTTGATAGCCAAAACTTGTTCAAATGTATTATAAATAAATACATTATGAGCCCTACTCAATGCGTCTACGCGACTCCTTCACGTAGAAGAACTGTGTTTAATAACAAAATTATAATATTTGAAATACATTGCCCATCGTGATATTTGTGGGTTAATGTCGGTCTTGATTAGAGTCAACCGGAAACTATTACATTCCGTTATAACTTTAAATTTGATTTAAAAAAAATTAACGTAGAATCTTTTGATAGCGTAAGCAACCGTAAAGCATTCCAATTCGAAGCTACAATTAGTTCAGTGCACTTACTAAAATAAAATACAAGTTAAAATTTACCATAATTTCCTAAGTAATGAGGACTTTGATAATTTCTTTTTCAAGTTGAGATTTTATTCACAAAGAACTTAATTTAGCATTTTTGTAAATCAGAACGTATAGAAGCTTGACTAAAATTGAGAATTTCTGAAAAAATTGCTTAAAGTAGCTTACTAGTTCTGAACACCTGTGAACATGTTTATTACTTTTTGGTACTGGATAACTCACAACTAACACTTTACCAATTTGGCATAATCATATCGTAATTAATCAAATATCTTAAATAGACAATATCACAATATAAAACTTGCATTTGTCCTATCTAAACTGCAAATGATTCTTTACGCAAACACTAAATAACTCTCATAAAATATATAAATGTTTTTCAACTGTAATGGTAGCTAATAAAACGCTATCTATGTACTTTGATACGACCAACAACGAGTGAACGTAAAAGTTGGGGTTGGATCGCCGCGGCCAACCTTGCAGTGGAGACGGCGTGAGTTCTCTAAGTTTTTTTTTTAAATAAAATAATTGGGCGCCAAGGGGTCGAGTACCCGTTCCAAACCCTTCCTAAAACGTCAATGAAATTGACACACCACCAACCCCTAAACGGGTGTCACCTAAATAAATAGTGTTGTGGAAGCTAAAAAAAAACAGTACAATTTAAATTTTAAAATTAAACAAATGTAAATTTGCTTACATCAACAAACAATACAATAATAATAAATAAATAACTTTATTTTTGACCGGAAAAACCAAATAAATCGGCAACCGTGGTTTACGTAAGCAATAGCACAAATCCCGTTACAAATCAAGTGTAGTAACACGCAACTAACGTGGGGATGCGACATCCACTCAAACAAAGTAAAATTAATAATAATAAAAAAATATTCAACTTAACTAAAAGTAAATAAATGCTTGATGAAAACAATCTACAACAATGTTAATCAAAAAAAAAAAAAAAACGTGAAGCAAAAAGTTAAACATTGTTACTACTGTACAATAAAAGAAAATATAATGTCTTATTACAAATGAGTTGGCAGCGAACGTGCATTAACTAAAAATAGAAAATTATCTGACCTTAACGTCGACTTGAAGAAAATGGCCGTCAATAAAATACTTATCAAATTGCGGTCGTTTAATGTTACTACCAACAATAATGGCAAGAGTGACAATTCTACTCCCTAGGAAAAAACCCTAAAAATATAAAGAGCTATGTCGAAAACTGTCTCAACAATTAAAATCTTCAAACCTACCTCAAGAGGGTTCGATGTAAAAATCCCAAAAAAGTAATAAATGGCCTCGTGGTTGCGATTCATTAATCCCTATTAAATAAGTTACTCTTGCTTTCTTCCACAACAATAACGAGCGATTAGTAAGAGTAAAATAACACAATGGCAAGGCAGTAATTTATAAACCCAAAATTTGCCATAAAAGATGAACCATGTGTTGCCACACCACATCAAAAACCAATAATGTCATTGGAAACGTAAAATATCGTTCCTTTAAAAAAACTTGACTGTAAAAGTCTTAGAAACCGATTAAACATAATTAATAAAAAGCAGTCAAACATAAATGGATAGAAAAAAACCAATGAAATTACAAACAAAACAATAATGCAGGTACGGTGAAAAACAATGCAAACGCGCACGGCTTTGGCAAACGACTTCCCTGATAGCTCATTACGGAACATGCCAAACTAAATTCGCTTCCCAACAAAAAAGAAAATGGCTACCACTAAAAGTCAATGGCATTTCAAATGTAAACAAAACCTCTTTGATTTAGGAAACGTTTATGATAAATAATTAGGCGTATGAATAATCAAAAAGTAAATGAAAGACACAAAAAAATAATACAATAAGAACCGATGTACAATAAACAAAAAAAAATGAGTACTTTGTTTTAATTAGAAATTAGAACGTAATAACTTGAGAATTTGGTTTTCCCTAATAAACTCTAAAAACCTTGTTTATAAAGTGCATAAACACTATTGGTGCAATTGGCCAAACAGACATTCTAAGTATTCAAATTGCTCTAAGGGGGTCGCAAACAATAAGTATAGAAAAAAAAATGTCTTGCAAAAAAAATTTCCGGAAAAGAATCCTCGTAGAAAAAACTCCCGGAAAAACCCACAGAAAAAATATTTGAAAAGAAACATCTAAAAAACATGTAATAATGACTTAATGGGATTCCAGCGTTTGTTTGATTTTTGAATCTATCCATCACACATTTTTAAGTTTACCTATTCGTAGGCAATACAGCGTACTTCTACGTTTGGAAAAAAATTGACAAAGTTGCTAATAATCAAAGACGTGCGTTTAAATAAATAAAAACCATAATTACCTCGTGTACAATTTTTTTGGCGCATTCTTTAACAATCTAATATTTCAAAATTTACAGAAATTTATTGAGAGCTTGTTTATTAGAATTTGTATAGATTTAATCGAATTTTAATGATTTTTAAAAGATTTATAGAGGGTTAAGTTCTCCAAAATTTTAGTTTTGGTGTGTGAAAAGCGGAAAAAATCGTTAAAAACTAAAAAACAAATAATTAAATGTATATTTAGGCATAAGTCCTTTATAAGTTAATGTTACTTGTATTTATGTATACGTATATTTCTATAAATAAATTTTTTTATAAATTCTATAAATACGTAAGAAATCAAGATTAACCTATTTGCCCGAAAGCAACATATTACCGATACACCAGTTTCATACAACAAATTTTCTACGCATGTAAATTTTAAAATATAATTTTTAACTGATGTTTGTACTCCGCACACTATTATTTATTTGATCAATTATTAAAATTGCCTACAAATAAGTGCAAAGCGACATTTGTTCATTTGCAGGAACTGTTGTATTTGTCAAACCTTCCAACTCCGAATAAATAACTAGTACTTTAAAAGTTTTATGAATAAATGCAATAGTATTTAAACTATATAATTTAAGGCCAAAGTCTAGAGCTGATTAGTGTGTTGCTGAAACAGTAGATGGCGTTTGAAACAGCCCAAAAGTTTTTCCAAGATTAATATTAAATTTTTATGAAGTTTTAAAAATTGTTTTATATTTGTTGTTTTGAGATAAGAGAGGATATTTTTCAAAATTTGATTTTGTGATGAAAATCATAATTTTTTTTGATAACTAGGTTTTTAAAGAAATTTTTAAAATCGAAGGTATACAAGTAATAGAGAATTATTTCTAGAATAAAATCCATACTTTGTATTGCAAATTGAATAATATTTGTAAACAGCATTTTGATTTAAATATTTCTCTTTGATAAGTGCCGTGTTGCGACGCAGTCTGCGTTTGCTACAAGCGTCGGGTGCACAAGCGAGATCGCACATTAATTGTGAGACCTCATGATTTTCTCTTAAATCTCACATTCTCATGATAAAGGGATTAAATCTCACGATTTTATAATTAAACTGCATGTTTTATATTTTCTTAACATAAACAAATATCAAAAATTGTCGTTGATAAGGTGTTATATGTATATGTAACGAGTACTTATATGTACATGCGTGCATTACGTCATGACTACTTATTATCTGTATTATATATAATGAAACACAATATACCTGCAAACTTGCAACAACAAAACAAAGATAATTTAATTCATCAAGATTCAAACGAAACATCATGCCCACGCAACGATTTGAAAAATTGAAAAAAAAAACGATTTGTATTTTCGTTTTTGGCAGAATTATATCTTTACTGTGTAAGTTAAATTGTGCTTTTTTTCCTTTTGAATTTATTACAATGAAATTATTTTTCTGAAAAAATGAAGTACGCTTTGCAATTTAGCTAAAGCAAAATTTCTAAATCTTACTTACCTTTCTTTGGTACTCGTTTGAATATTTCTCACACTTCAGTGCTAATGTAGAAAGAATTTTCCCCAAATAAATTTGAATAAAGCTCAATCTAAGAATCATCGTCTTAAAATCAACATCATGATGGAATCATTACAAAAGTTTTGTGGTTCAAAAACTGAAGAAAAAGTCAAATGTACAATTTAGACGATCAAGGCCGTATAAAGATATACAATAATTGTTTTATATGAATAATATAGTAATAAAAATTAGTTTTTGTTAATTTAGTTTGAGTAAAAAAAAATATTTCAGCTGCATTGCAGTCTGAATACCCAGCGATAAAAACATACGAGCAAAAGTCAGGAAAAAAAGGTATTTCATGCGGTTTATTTATCGATCTAGAATTTGGCTTTCTTGCAGCTTCTCCTGGTAGAATTTTTACCTCAAACAATAGTATAGTAAAAATAAAGTGCCTGAAAACTGCTGAAAATTTTAACATTCAAGAAGCAATAACAATAAGATTTGAAACAATTTTATTTGAACAATGATTTTAAACTAAAAACTAATCACAATTATCAGATTCAGGGGCAATTGCATATAACTAAAAAATATTTTTGTTAGATTGTTGTGTGAACCAAAAAAGAAATCTTACTTAAAAGAATTTAAAAAGATGACAATTTTTTAAATTCTAAAATAAAGCCAGTTTTTATAAAAATAAATTGCTGCCGGAAATAATTGATCCGCGTCTATGCCGTAATATGGACTTAAGGGAAAACTAAAATTTTGTTAGAGTTAAGAAATATTTTTACAATAATTGTGTACTTTAGTTGCAAATAAAATATTAATGAAATATGACTGATTATTACACTCGAAAATTCAACCAATGAAAACACCTGGAAATGCATGTATTAGTTTTTAAATATCCGGGTAAATTTTGTCAATTTTTCGTTTTGTTTTTATTGCTTCATATTCACTCTCATATTTTGAAATAATACTGTCATGTACTCATCTTGGCCGACAACAGTAAAATGCAGTCATTTTAAGTCGGTATCGTAAATCGCTTAAACATTAATGTTAAAATATCCATTTCTGTTGTAATACGATTCAGCATTCAGACGATTATTATTATACATGCATCTTCAGAGTGGCAAATGTCACTGTCAGTGACATTTACTACTCTGAAGATACAAGCTCGAATGTCTTGCAAAACGTCAGTTTGTTTGGGTTCACGAACGACAAAATGGCAAAGGCCAAGTTCTACTTCTTCTTTTGGCTCTCAGGAAGAGACTAAGACCAAGCCTAAGTCTGGGTGTTTAACTACGACGCGATAAATATTTCTAAATATATATGAATAGCTAAAACTCAAATAATAGTTATACTTATAACTTGTACAATGAACGCTGACAAATTGACATAAATAAATACAAGTATTAACATACAATTCTTTAATTGTTATTTTAGTTGTGTCACGCCTAACGATAACGACAACCTCAAACGGCTATCGCCAGTTCTAATGCGAAACGCGGGTGTGTGTTGTTGTAAAATAAATTTGTTTTTTATTAACATTTAATAACTCTTGGGCATCAGTGAAATTTACAGAAAAATTAGATGTACTTGACAAAATACTCTAATTCGGTAATTTATGGGAACGTAGTATACACTACAATCAGAATACAAAACATAAATAAAAAAAACTGGCGTGGTCACCACACAACTATCCTATGAAAAATGATAAACGAATGTCTACATATTTTTTTAAGGTTATGTTGTTATGTTGTCATAAGTGATATGTACACGTTTGTATTGATTTCCTAGCATGCTACAATTTTTTTGAAATTTTTCTTTTCGATTTCATTAAGATCATATCAACTTACCCTTATATTGAGTGCTTCGATATAACTTATCCCTTTAGTAAACCAATAAAAAAAATCGTCGCAGGCAGGATTCAAAACTATATTATATTTATGAATTCATTTTAAGTTAAAAATCAAATATCTGATAAACTGTTAATGTTAGAAATTTCTTATTTAAATAAATTGGTAGGAAGAATTATTTCTATAAGAAACTGTTAAAATAATTTGAATAATTTTCATGCGTACAACATTATATAAGAACAACTGTTGAATCAGGCCCATCTTTTGATAGAACCGAGAGAATATGAAAATCCAGCTCCGTACCAAGTTTCAAGTTACTAGGACTTTTGGTTCAAAAGTTATCGTAGGTACGTCGTTACACACAGACACACACACAGACACCCAAAAGTTTTTGGTCAAAAGTAGATTTTTCTGATTCAGAAGACCTTGAAACGTAAAATTACGTAATAAAAATTTTTGGATTTGCGATCGCTATACTTTCCTTATAGGAAAGTAAAAATAAATAAACTTTACCACAGGTAAAATAAACCTTTTTCACGCAGCATTTGCTCAACACACATTAAGTTACTTATCCCGGTTAAGCTTGTAAATAATACACAAATAATTATGAACGAAATAGCGACACGCTACGAAATTTTGCTGGTATCATTCTTTCTATTTATTAATTTCTTTATATAGATGTTAATAGCATAGAATGGTGTTATCATTGTTATCATTTAGTATCGGATGATCAAAGCTGCGTTTTATTGAACGAGCCGGCTATTATTTGCTTTATAAAATAGATACGATACTGATAAACTGGTATCTTAATAATTTCAATTAGCAATTAGACCCAAATAAAACTAACAGTTATAAGTTATACACATTTAATGACTTATCTTACAAACGAAAAGAATAGGTTTTTTTAAGAACACTAAATACGTGTAGTTTGGCTATCAATAATTAAATGTGTTTCGTTCAAGTTGTAATAACACAACCTCCGGTTATCAACAGCTATTAGTCTCTAAATGTTTAATTGTCATAAATAAGAAATTCTAATCTTTGGAAATTTTTCTTAATCAATGCCATTTCTCCATAAGTTTTTTGAAAATTAATTCGCCTAAACCATAAAAATTCAACATAACGTCTATTATGTACGTTACAGGTGTTACTACAGGTGCTACCAACCCAAATTTTTAAATTTAGATTTTTTATTTTCTGCGTTATTTGTTTTCGTAAAAAAATTAATTTAATTTTGATTTTTAATTAATCATATAATCGTAGAAAGGGTATAGTGCATAATTTATATTGTTTTGTAAATCCATTTTTCGCGTTTGTTTTTCCCGGTTGACAGTCGCTGGTGAACGTTTGTTTACTTAGTGATATTTTAAGACATCTAAGTAGTTTTCTTACTGTTAAATTTTCTTTAGTTACGATTTCTATTACGTTTTTAACGGATGTTATAGGAAAAACGAAAACGTATTCTAGATCAAAGTTGGTTTTGTTGAATTACCATGTTATCTTTGTACTCAGCTGTTTTTGGGGATATGCATGTAACCTGGGGAGCCTACCTTGTTTAACGCAATCGGAAAGGACGAAAGAAGACACATCGATATCAATGATGTATTATTTCATTCAATTACTGTACGTATATTATTTGGTATAGCATAGATTTTCTTACATGTGCATTTATTACTTTATTTGTGCCAGTCTTGTAGGTAGCATTTTATTAGTAACGTAAAATTTTTCTTTATGTACTTCAATTGTGTTTATTAATGGTCAGCCTTCAACGTGTTTCAACTGTTTTATATAATACTGACTTAAATTTACTTTCAGTCGCAAACCTTATATCATATGTAGTAACCTTATGTATTGTCGTTGAGTACGTTGACGTGACGTCCGTTAAATTGCTTTGGTCATTGCAGTTATAGCCAAAAACAAAATAACATTAACCGTTGTACATAAGTTTATTTACCGCGCATAGTTTCCGTTCTATAATTAACGAAGAAGTGTCGGTTTGGTAAGTTTCTGTATTCATATTTTACTTTTTTGCGATCCATTTTTATTACTGTTGATTGTCGACTTGTTTTGTGACTGCATAGTAGACGAGGTAGTTTGATCGAGTAAGATTTACATTTGCATTAAAAGCATTGATTTATAAGATGTTAGATAAAAAAGTATAGTGTATGATTTGTAAGGAATGCGCATTTATAACACGTTATACAATATACTATATAACAATGTTTTTATTTAGTGATTTCTATAAAAAAGTATTTATTTATTTTTATAAATAGTTTTGTGTACTTTTATATTAAATTTACACTCTCGATTAAACAATAATATAAACTTTTGATGTTAAAATAATAATTATTATTTATATTGTTTAATATATTTGTTTGTTAAATCAGATCACCTAGAAAAAACCTAAAAAAACCAAACTTAATACCTGACTACGTTTTATGAATCAATGTGTAAACGTAACCATATAAAAATTTTTGAGTGGTTTTTGTGCTTCTTCTAAATGAAAGGAAATAAATCATTTGCTACAAGAAAGAACGAGATATTACAAAAAATTATTGACGTATGAATTATGTACTTTTTCAGGAATAATAATGTTATATCTAATTGCTAATTCTATTTAAAAGAAACGTTAGATATTATTTGTAAAGACGTCAAAAGTTAAAATTGAAAATGGTAGATAAATAAGGTTAGTATTGATTTGTAATAAAATAAACATAATAGTGCAAAGTACTTTATTAAATTAATTTCATTTTTAAGAATATAAATAAAATATATACTTAGAGTCAATAATAACTTATACTAAATAAAAAGTATTATCGCTATCTTAATACTCTTCTACAATTATTGCTTTTATGTAATGCATTTGAACCATCAATTTAAAAAAAAAATAAAGTAAGCTAAAATATATCACTTGTACATTGCACACTTTAATATTACAACTCGCAATGTTTGGCATGAGTCGTTTGAATTTCTAATGTAAATGAGAAAAAAAATATATTACAGTTAAATTAAAGCTGCTAAACAATTTATGTCAATAGATTTGGCAAAAATAACAAAAGTCAAACTTGCTTTGTGTACGGAATGGTTTTGAAACGTTGACTGATTTAGATTTGGTTTGTTAAAATAAACAAATTATCAAAGCAATTAAATTCTATATCCGCAACTGACACAAAAGTGGACTAAAGTGAACCAATCCCGGAAGCTGTATTAATCACAAATCTTCAATACTGGGATGGATAATGGAGCTCTACATAATCAAATATAAACGAGATACATAATCGGATAACAAATAGCGATTATATTTAATTAATAGTTTAACATAAAATTTATTTTGTGATAAGACATATTGATCAAAATCAGGAATTTAATTGAAACTTTTGATAACTTGACGCAATAACAATAATGCCACAAAATCAAATACTAAAAGTTTCATAGCTAACTTCCCCTTTATGACAGTTTATTTTTTTATTGGCTATAACAACGTTTATAAAATTATTATGCGGACTTGAAGCAATAAACTGAATATTACGGTTTTAATTGTTAAAAACGGATTAAGAACCTTTCTTATAGAAAATTTACATTATTATATTTCTTCTTAATAATCTTTTATTTTTAAAGTAAAACGCATTCTTAAACATTTACAGTGTCTTTGTATCTTAATATGTTGAAAACGTTATATAATTGTGTTAAAATACATTTGTTTGTCATCTAGATAATGTTACAATTTTATGTTCAAATTCAAGATTATCTCGGCGTTTTAGCGTAAAGCGTTATAACTGTAAAACGTAACTATATACTAAACGACGTATTTAATTGTTCACTCTTATTGTAATTTTAGGATTAAATTAGATTTGAATTAAAAATCTAAGTACAATTAAATGATGATTTAAAGTGAGCATTGCGTACTTAAAAATAACATTACTAAAAATATTGCAATGCAAAATATTATTATTATAAAAATATTTTTGTACATATAGTTTGCCTTAAAATAAAGTACAGTTTTAACAAAACCAGTAAAACAATTTCTTCTTTTTTTTACGACTAAAATAACTTTTAAAATTTAAGTAAAATAGTTTAGTACTACAACTTGTATACGGACACAAGTTTTAAATTGTATAATGTGTGGAACTACATAAATTAGATCTAACTAATGTAGAAATTTCTAGAAATGTAGAATGCTCTGAAAAGTTCGGCAATAAAAAATGCAAGTTTCTTGGAAGATTTTAAAACTTCACAAAGAAAATAAACTAAACTTCTTTTAAAATCGTGTTTTGACTTACTATCTATGATTAAATTTCTAATTTCTTTTTAAAGTACCATAATGTTAATATGATCTTTTATGTTTTATTTTGATTTTTATCCTACCTATCTAATAATTTAATTAATTAATTTGTATTCAGTTTGTTTAGTAAAGTTTTAAATTGCTTTATATTAAATTATGAATATTCATAAGACACGATACCATCATAATCAAGATCCTTTGCATACGACGAAAATTGCTCTAAATAATTAATTTTAAAATGTTTGCTTGTCAAATTTTTAATTCAGTTAGTAATCGTTTTTTTTACAATAAATGCAGAATATCAAAGCATGTATTCTATATCACATTTAAAAAAAATAGTTCTACTTTTTATTTTGCATTTTTTAAATGTTTTTAGACATATAATCATAATTCTAAAAGTAAACATTAAATTTAATGTATATGTAGTATATATATACATGTATATTTCTCATAATGCAGATGTAAATTATGTCATTGACTATGTATTAATTAGTAATTTTATGCATTTAAAATTTGTAATTAAAATGATAAAATGTACATATCTACTTACAAAGCAGTAATAATTTAATTTTGATCGTTTGCATTTAAGGTTTGTATGATATGTTAATATTACCAACAAAAAACTAATATGATATTTAAACTTTCAGTTTATACGGTGTGTATTTTAATGATTGTCCGGTGTTTGAATGTGCCGCTTGTTTATTCGTCAACGAACTAACATTGTTTGATTATAGTTACTAGAATGACGACGCGGTAAATTTAAACACCGTATATTTTTCAATTAAACTGAGTTCAAATGTGTAATACAGCATTCATATTTAATAAACAATAAAATACTGAACAAACATTAAAGAGAATGAACGTTAATTATAAGGAACTAATTGAGAAAATGTTAGCCATGTGAAGAACAATATGTTTCTTTATTGCCAATATCAATAATAAGTTTGGAGACTCTGTCGCTCACAACTTCTCTGTCAAGGTGCTCTGCTTCTACTTCATCCAAATGTTCACATACACTTTGTTACCCAACTACTACAATTTCTCTAAATTCTTTTTCTACCAACTTTAAAACTGCACTCAGTTTTATTCTCAAACTATAGCCTTCACATTTAACAGTGAACTTGCAATTGTTGCAATTTTCCTCTTAGCAAATGTTGTACAAATACAATAATAAACATGTAGTTCATAGAAACTTAAAATATTTTTATCGAAGTAAACCTAGTTGTCCATTTGTAAAATAAAGAGGGGATGTAGATAAGAAAGTAAACAACACTTAAAAATGGGACAGAGATATAAATACATTAAAGCAGTTTCTGAAATGTTTACGGTCACTAATGGTCACTACGCCGCCACTTGACAGCCACGTTGATTTTACCTGGATGTGATGTTATTTTACAAGTGATAAAATGGTTATAATGTATAGAACGGTTCCTGTAACGTGGTAGTGACTAGTAGTAAGCCACTCTACAGTTTCTGCGACTGTTGCTGCTACGTGGAAATCACTCAAAATGCTAGTTGGGAATACTGAGTAAAAGTATTCAAGCAATATTTAAAAAAGCTGCATTAATAGATAAACAAATTATAACGTTTTCACATATCAGACATGTTTGAAGAAAAACCATCTTAGTATCTTGGAACTGTTGATAAATAGCAAAAAAAATTGGTCTTTTTTTGCAGTTCAAAGAATTGATCGATGTTAAAATATTGCCTTCTTTAAGAGATTTATGCATTTTGTTATTGCAGTTTGAGTAACTGATTTGATTACTCAACTACACCAATTTTTCTAAATTCTTTTTCTACCAACTTTAAAACTGCACTCAGTTTTATTTGTTGTAGTATGTGCAAGTACATGATGTAAACAATTCAAGTAATGTGCAATTTTAGAGGAGTATAAATCTATATATCTGTCGTTAACTTTATCAACTACATAAGTTCCGATAAAAAAAAATTGATCTATTTTGAGCTTAACAAGCTTGTTGTTTAAGAAAATAATGCTATAGTAATTTATTAATATGTCTAGTACGCAATTAGGAAGACTTCTTCCTAATTTTTCATGAGTTGGTAGTTATTTTAATTAAATTTCTTGAGCAAGAACGTGATGCAGGTAGACTGTTTTCGCCTCTGAATAATGTTTGAAAGATATGTTTAACTAATTACAATTAAGAAAAGAATTAATTTTTAAATTATATAACAGCGTGTAGCAACTGTCTTAAACATAAATGTTTCCACCGTAAACAGAGCATACCAAAAGGTAACGATAAAAGTCACCTTAGTACTTCTCAATTGAAACGAAAACTTTTAAGGTCAGTGACGAACATTGATAACTTGTCCAAGGTTGCTATTTGAAACACAATTAATAGAATATATGAAAATAGTAAGTTAAAGAATTAGTAAAAATTTAACTTAATATATTTAATTAACTTAGATAAACCTGTAACAGTTCAATTATTGAGACAGAAACTTGTTGCCGACGAATTTTTAAAAGGATGTGAAACATCATTAATACTGTTCTTAAAAACATAAGATTTAAGTACCAAAAAGATGATCCTAGACGAGGTTTAATGGAATTACCAAACAAAATAATCAAACGCATTCGATTTTTAAAAGAGTATTTAAGAGTTCAGAAAGTAAAAACTTAGAAATTTGTTTACTTAGATGCAACTTAGATTTTTCAGAACGGTACTGTTGGTCGTTCTTGGCAGGATGACAAACTAAATAATCTTATTGAACAATTTAAGTATACCACAGTACTTTAGTGACGAAGACTCCAAATAGTGCATGGAAAATAGAAGATATCCAGAAATATTTAAAAAAGCAAAACGTTTTATTTAAAATCAATTGTTTCAACAAGGAGTTACCTCACATTGTTGAAAGGTAAATTAATATTTTTTCTGTAAATTAATAAACTAAAATCTTGATTTAAAAGAATAAACCTCAAAAAATTTATGCAGTTGATCAATTGGCTGAAAAGTATGACCATAAAACACTCCCTTCTATTGTATACTTAATCTAATTAAACTCATATAGGAAAGTATAAAAACTTATTATAATAAACATATAGGGAAAGATAAAGATAAGTTGAAAACTGTTTAAATATGAGGAAATCAGCTGTAATAGCAATACCAGAAAATTCAGCAAATTTAGTTTAAGATTTGAACAAATAATAGAGGATTAATTGACAAAAGAAGTAGCTTTTGACGACGGGGTCGTGGTGCCGTTAATTATTAATTTAAGGTTAATAATGACGCTGATTGAACATTTGAATATTTTATAAATTAATGATGCCCTATTTAAAAAACTAATTGCCTGCCATCCAATTTTTTTGTTAAAAAAATATGCACATTTGTTTTTCAATGTAGCATCTAAAATAATTGTTAATGTTAGTTTTAATTATTTTTGTCATAAATAAATTGGCAGTAACAATGTCCTCTATCTCCTCAGTACCATTGATCTTTTTTAAATCCAATATTTCTTTTTAAAAAGTTTAATAATCTTGTACGTGGATATCTGAGTCAAAGTATTGCAGAAAAATCACTTGACTTTAGAATAAGAAACCGAGGCAAGATGCAAACATTGTTACCTAATTTAATAAATAGTCACTGCTAGAAGAAATAATAACTATTGTTAGGTAAATAATATTTTAAGTTAAAAAAAATGTATACTGTTAGAGAGAGGGGAGAGACCCTTAAAGTTTTAAATAGGGGAAGTATTATACGTCACGAGGTGACGTTTAGCGAGTGTAGTTGGGGATCCCCTTGTCTCAAGTGGTGAGACGGAGGGACGCAAAGCCGACTGTGAAAGCAGCGTCACTCTGCGTGCTTAAGTTGGTTATTAGTAAGTGTGATTAGAATTGTTTTAGTGCGAGAAAAAAAAGAAACAAAATTTATACAGAAAGGGGTGAGTCGCATGAAATTAATACTTGGGGTACATTGATATGACAGACAACCTTATTCATATAATTAGTTGTGCTTAGTGTGATCAACTAATTAATCTGAGCTTAGCGCCACTATATAATTAGTTATGCTTAGTGTGATCAACTAATTAATCTGAGCTTAGCGCCACTATATAATTAGTTGTGCTTAGTGTGATCAACTAATTAATCTGAGCTTAGCGCCACCATATAATTGTTGTGCTTAGTGTTATCAACAACAAATCGGTCTAAACCGCGTGCCAACCAAATTGTGAATTAATTGTCATAATGCGCTGAGTGTGCCATTTTTCTCCTTTAGTATTTCTTTTCGCGTGGCTCACGCCTGAGATTTTGTTTAATTGTTTCAGAGACCCGGAAACAACGTAAATCCGTCCGGCTGATGGCGTGGCTAATTATCTTAAAATATAAATAGTTTCTTTTAGTCTTTTTCATTTTTTTTCTTTTCTTTTATATTGTTCAAAAATAAAATAAATTGTCACTCAATCGAATTTGTTTCATTTTCCCGTTTGAGTGGCTGACGGTGCGTACTCCTTATCGTTGCACACATTAGCTTATCTGGTAAGTACACATTTAAATGGAGAAAAGTATACTCGATTCATAATGTTAATTAAAAAAAAAATCCTTAGTTACGGTTAATTTCTAACACTATTATACTAAAATGGTTTGTTTTCTAGTTATACTCCATTATTATACTCCATAGCCATATAGTAATGCAACAAAAGAAAAGATGATATAAAAAAGACGTAAAAGTGTTGGAATAATTAAAAAAAAATAAATTTATTTGTCAAACGAATTGTTCATTTAAATAATTTCTTGAATTAGTGTTTTAAAATAGCTAGTAATTAGTCCTGATCGTTCATATTATTCACAAGATATATGTAGTTTTTTCTTTTGTCGGTGAAAAAAGATGAAATAACTACTCTGGAGGTAGTTTTAATAAAAAACATTCTACAATCAAGTAATTCTATATTTCGAATGAATGCACTACGTAACATTAACCAAATTAATATTTGATATACATTTAATCAAAAATAAAAACAATTTCACCTTTAATGCAAAGTCGAAACCCATTCAATTAATTAAAAAAATACAATGGAATGATATATTAATTCTGGCAATCTTGCAAGTATAAATTTGGGTATAACTAGGGGTTTTTAACAAAACATGTTCTTAATGAAATTATTTAAAAGAATGTAAAACATAACTTATTTTAAATTAACCGCAATCGTTGACTCAATTCGATAAACAAACGTACAAGAACTGGCAATATTATTTATTTTTATGTCATGAATTTGAAGTCACGTGACATTCATCTACTTTTGAGATTGCTATAGTTTTATAACATATTGACGCTATAAAAATATTTTGTTTTTGTAGTATTTATGATGATCGTTTTTCATTACTTTTTGAATATGCAATTTCATTAAGTATTATTAATGTTAATGTTCCAAAATTGAGTCTAATCAATTTAGTTTAAAAAGTGAACTGTATAAATGTTTGCTACTATTTTTTAGTACTACAACAACGAGAGTTTTAAAGAAAACACTAGTAATTGAAAATGCAACAACGGAATTTTCATTTTTCCCCCTCCTCTTTTATTATATTATATTTAATTAATCTCAGCATGCGCTAACGTCAGAAGTTAATAATGTGACAACTAAATAAAATTAAAGTAGCTACCACTGTGCGAGTTGATTGTTTTTATAAAATTATAACGCAATACTGAGTAAAAGTATTAAAAAAATATTTACAAAAACTGCATTAATAGATAAACAAATTATAACATACACATATCAGACAACTGTTGATGAATAGCAAAAAACAATGGGCATTTTTTTGCAGTTCAAAAAATTGATCAATGTTAAAATATTGCCTTCTTTAAGTAATTTCGTTATTGCAGTTTGAATAACTTTGTTATGACTGATTTGATTACTCAACCTGTCAATCATACTAATGTGAATAATCATTTAATTACAAAAAGTTACTACTAAATAGCAACGTTTGCAAATATAACATACAATACGTAATTTGAAAACCAAATTTTTTACTCCATACGGTACGTCCAAACTAATAAAATAGCATCCACATGGCCATAAATAATTTGGTTATCAAGTTTAATAATTTTGACGTAAAGAATACTTGTTCATGTTTTCTGAATTATGCTTTCATAATTCTTTACCCTGTAATGACATTGACCTCTACGGAAATGACTGACAGAAATGAAATGGCCCACAAGAAATACACAACGTTCCTAATTTCTAATAAACATGCAATGTGTCGTATTATCTATTAATCGTAGGAAAACGTAATTTTCTAAAGTTTGTTGACATGCCGTAAATAATTATCACGCTAATTGTAGTAATCTTTGTTAAATCTTAACAAAACGATTATTTTGCTTTATTGGGAGCGTATTTATTATAGTGTGTACATATACAAGTATTTATATTACATTTACAAATTGGTATTGTTGATAGTATCTTCCGTAGCGCTAACTCTGTATCCTTATGACAGCTTTCCATTTTACAAATAAGTTATGGAATTTTATTAGGCAAGATAGTCATTTAGTTTTGTAAACAGTTTATATTATAACTGGTTTAGCGTTAACTCGATCTTTGATTATTTTTATTAATATTATATTTATTATTACTGTTTTGGTTTTGGTGAGTATCATTACCTTCCATTACGAGTTTGTTATGGGTATGTGACCCATTATTATTATGATTATTAGACAATCTACTTTAATTAATATCCTTACTTACATTTAGTCTCTCAAAGTCGATTTCACGATTTCACATCAATTTTTTTAAATCATAGTTATTTGAATCAGTAGTAAGAACAAGCAGATTCGTGTTTTGCTGTTATATACGCAGGTTGCCATTTGTTATTTTTACGATAGGCTACCTTATCGCTTCATTTTCTGTTACATGTTGATTGTAATGATTTTGAAATTGATTATTTTTTAATAGCAGTTTGTCTTTAAACTTAGCTGTAAACATTTTTGTGTTTACGAGAGAATAATAATTCAGATAGGAATCTTTTAAGGCTTGTTATGGGTGCATCGTTATATTCCATGAGGGCAACATTAAGATCATCAGCTTTGTGTAATGTGTTTTTTGCTGTTTAAGTAAACGTTTTTGCAAGCCCATTTGATTAGTTCTGTTTGCTCTAAATTCAAAATAAAATTTGTTTGCGAAACGTTTACATTCGTATGATAAATATGGCATTTTATCTGATATGGCCACATTGGGTGTGCCGTACGTAGCAAAAACTTTAAACGTTTAAATCCTTGTATCGCATCAGAACTTTGTTTGTAGGTATAACTTGGAGCCACTTTTTTAAATAATCTGAAATTACTAAATATGATTTATTTTTATAATACAGAACATCTGTTCTTATCTTCTAAATATATTTATATTTTTTACAAGTCTCACAATTTTTATTATTTCTTTTATATTCGCACACATTTCCGGCCAGAATAAAAGTAGTTATTGCCTATACATATGCCAAAGTGTCCGTCATGTAATTTCCTTAGCATATCATGTCTCATAGACTGAAACAATTATATCATTTTAAGGTGCTAGTCCATTAGCGGTACTAATTTTATTTAATTTTTATAAAAAAAACTCACCTTCATAACTTTTGTGTACTCAGCAGTTCAAAGCATAATCTATTACTTCTTTTAGAATTGCATCTTGTAGGGTGTTACTTTTGAACTCTTCTTTTACTTTTTTACGCATTCTAAATGTATTGTTCAATTTATCCCTATATCTGTTGCACCTACTTCACTACTGTAATTTCTGGATAGATAATCTGCCACATACAAGTATTTACCTAGTAAGTATTCCATTTTTATGTCGCATTGCAACAATTCAAGTCTTAGTCTTTGTAATCGCTATGAATGTAACATGACACATTTGTTTAGCCATTATATTTACGTTTGGCTTATGATTTATTATTTTAATTAGGCGACCATATACAACAAATAGGTAAACCTATTATTGGTTTCACATTTAAGTCAATTATTAAAAATTCTACTTGTTTTTTATAACCTTTACAATGCAACTTTACTTTGTCCTTTGATTTTAACTTTGTGCCGCCATAAGCTTCTAGTACTACGCTTGTTTTTACTAGCAAATTTCGAAAGCACAATTTTTTATACACTTCTTTAAAAATGATGTTTGCTCCCAATTCTGAATTTTTTTTAAATTCAACTTTTTTACTTTCAACCTTTCACAGTTTTTTTCTGACGCTTCTTTGTTTCGACTGTTGTTAATCTATCACTGTTTTCTGTATACTGCCTAGGCCGGTAAAGTGTAGTAGAATTTGTAACTAGAAGTTAGCACTAATAATCATTAATTAATTAAATGTCATCTGTCATTCTGTCAGATTTATTAACATACATCATTACATACACAAATATAATAAGTTTGATTATATCTTAAAATTGCTAAAAGCAATAATAGCTTTATTTTCATATAAGTTATATTGTAATAAAATTATGTAATTGCCAAATTAATTTCAAAAACAATTGAATTTCGTCATTACAGATTTTAGTTTTATCATCATACGTTATTAAATTTTATTAAAAATTCATATTTAATTGTTTGTAGCTAATTTACACTACAAAAGTTACCACACGTCCTGAAAATAGTTGGAGATGAATCGAATTATGTAGTCCTCAGCCTACAAATATACTGATACTCGCAGAATAGCACTTTCTGGATTCGTGATACAAACAACAGTTGCATACTTTTAGCTTTTATTACACCTAAACGTAAATTGTATTTTTTTACTCTAATGAACAGTTTTGTTGTTCTGATTTGATTTTACTCTTAAACCTCTTATTTTCTAATTTGTATTGTTTGTTAAGATTTTTCCCGAATGTTTTACTTTTTGTTTATCTGATTACGTTTTTTATTGTTTGATTTTTTCTTTATAATTTAATTTTGAGATTTTGTTTTTTCGCTGCAATAACATCTTTCATGTTTCTTTCTTTTTTTTTTCACTTTATTTTTCATATCCCTTTTCCATTAATTCGTTTTCTTGCCCCTTTTATTTTCATTTTTTCATATGTTTACTGCAAGAATGACTGTTGTCTTAAATAATTTCTATTATTTTCCAGTTTCTATGCTTTCTGCTCTAAGAAATTTTTATTCTATTTTTTTTGACATGTTTTTTGTACTTTTTGTTTTTTTAACTACATTGTATTTATTTTACTATATCTTCCTTTGGTGTTTTCTAAAGTTATGTTATTACTCAAACCTACTAGTACAAGTCGGCGTCGTACTTTTAATTCTGTGTACAATGTAATCAATCAGATTTCGGGTATTTTTATTTGGTGCTTCAAAAATAAATATAACTAAGTTGTAACATTTTATTACAACTTATGTTTTCCACTATTTTACAATTTTTTTCTATACATCCTAAACCCAATTCTACATCATATCATAATCTTACATTTTAGTCGTCCATTATTGTTACTTTAACATTTACTTTTTTTACTAGATCTAGAATGACTTGTAATTAATTTAACTTTTTTTTTGTTCCTTCTACCGGTCTATATACAAGGTGTGTATAAGTTAACGGAAACCGGAATTTTATCTGATAGTCAAATACACTAACTCCTACAAAAATGTACCAATTAAAATCCAGCTGTTTCTACGCATAGTTGCAAGTTTTGAGGTCCCGTCCGGATTATTCTTTTACATTTTTCCGTTATAACTTCTAATACCGCCGCATTAATTATTTCTGTAACTTGGTCAGCGTCTTAAGGAAACGTTGCAAAATTTCTTTCTTTAATGAAACCCCAAACAATAAAGTTTAGAGCATTGATATCGAAAGATCTTGCAGGGCATAGGATGAGACCATTGCAATCTATCCATTTATTCGGGGAATTTTTTATCCAACCACTCTCATACATTACAAGCAAAGTAAGCAAGTGCTCCATGGTGCATGCAAATGATGTTATGGCGTATGTTCAACGTAATAACTTGTTTCAATACATTAAGGCACTTATAGGCATTAAAACGATTTGGTGAATAAATTAGTACAACGACCCCGTAATTTATTATGCCTAGTTAAACGTTAATTTAGTGACAATATTCTATAAATTTATGCAGATTTTTATCTTTTCAACGATAAAGATTATGAGTATTAAATATACCATTTTTGGTAAATATAGATTTATTGCTTTAAAGAATACGCCCAAAAAAGTAGCCATTTTCTTGAGTCGAATTTAAGCTTGTGTTGCAAAAAATTTTATTGTAGTGTGTTGGAGTTATCATGGAAAAGCTAAACTTTGGGAATTTGATATAGATAAAGCAGGTTTCTTGTAGAATCGAGTGAACGGTTTTGTTAATGGTGATATTTAATTTTGAAGCTAACTGTCGAGTACTAAGCAAAAGATTTTTGTGTACAACGCAACGTATAGAATTTGTTTTTCTAGTTGTATTGTACGCCATTGTCTTGGTCAACCAGCATTAGCATTTCTTGTTATAAACTAACTCGTTTCTCAAAGTCATTGAACCAGCCTTCAAAATGTATTTTTCTAGGTTGTTTTTGGCTTGAAAAACGTATGCCATACTCGTTCGCGGCCGCGTTATCATTTCCATTACAGAAACTGTACATCAGGTACATATAGGCGTACTCATTAAATATAAAAGCTATTATGAGTGAACAAACATTAACAAAGAACGCAAAGAACACAAAACCACAAAAGCTGATCAAAAGTTCACAAAAAATCACAAAAAAAGCAAAGGTAATACAAAAATGAAACAAAAAATTCGAATTGGATATATAAATGTCAAAATTTGACAGATGACGCTTGTGATTAAAATCTGTTGAAATTGCATTAGAATAGCAAGTTTGTTTTACAACATTATCGTTTTTTGTGTTTTTTTGTAAAAGTACGTTAATAAAAAATCCTAAAAACAAAAAAAAACCGTTAACAAAATAAAAGTCGGAACTTCTAGAACCTCCTAAATAAGTGTGAAGCATGATATATCATTTTACCATTAAGATTTTCGAATCAGAATTAAACAAAAAATGTCACAGCGTTTTTAATTTTGATAAACTTTGTACTCCTTGTAACGAACTAGTTTTACAGCAGTATTTATTTGATGAGAATCAAATGCCGAATCTGTTAATAAAGTGCATTCTAACAGTTTTATTCGAGTTACCGAAGTCATTTCATTACTTTATTTAAATTTTCAATGTAGTTTTTTAATAACTAAATCTTTAATAAAAAAACCAAAACTAATGTAGTTTTATTTTTAAATCTTAGAAAAAAACGGTGAATTTTATTTTACTAATGAAACTTTTGAGCTATTGTATAAACATTTAAATTCAAAACTTGCATTTTTAATATAACATTTTGTATAAGAATTTGTAAAATGTTATATTTTTTAAATACACCTTTTTATTTTTTAAATTTTGATAAACCTTAGTAAATTGTCACGTTTGTACGTGTGTACTTGCAGAGCTGTTAAAAAATTCATTTTCAACGGCCTAGGGAAATCAATTCTTTTGTATGGTTGTTAAGCAAATTTAACTTTATTTTTACGCTTTTTTGATTTTTATTATGATTGTAAATATTGGATTATTTCTAAAACGAGTTAATTGTTAGTAATTGAAAACTAAGAAAATTACAATTGTTATAGAAGTTTGGTTTTTGTTTTGAGTGCTTCTCGTTAGATTACAAGTCAATAAAAGACGCTTGTTGGAAATCCTTAGAGACACAAATACCACAATCGATCCCTAGTTGTCAAAAGTTGAAATTGACGCAATTTATTCTAACCCAGAATAAAAAAATTTAAGATGAAATAGTTTGGCGAATTAAAGTTTTTAGATTTTTGTTAAAAACGATGTTTGAATGCAATTTTCTAAGTTCATTTTCTTATTGTAACATTTGCTATAATTTCAATAAAAAAAATTGTTTACAATATAAAAATTTGCTTATAACAATACTACTACGTGTTTTTGAATACATGTTAAATTGCATATAATCTTGATATATTTAATGTAATTACAGTATTGTTTATTTTATAAAAAACGTTGTTTTATTTATGTAAAAAAATTAAAACTGTAAATTTTAATAAAAGCAGTTAATATTTGCTTTAATTATAAATCGAAGCAAATACCTTATATTTGTATACCTTTTGTTAATTATCTATTTTAAAACAATAAATATTTTTAATTAAATACAATGTACTTACCTTCTACAAACAAGAAAAATCCTTTGGGATTTTTAAGAAGTATCGAAAGTGCTGAACGTGTCATGTCGGCTAAGGATGGGTCTCCTGTTGGTGTAGGGTCGCGATCGACTTCAAAATCCATATGAGAATAAGAGAATAGCCCTGGAGACAAACCAAACATCTGTACGTTAGCTTTTGATTATCCTCGAAAATAGAATTTAAAAAAAAACAAATAGCTTTAGATCTCGCTTTGTTTGTTTCAATGTATACGTTTACATAACAAAAGTGTGTTTAAGCTTGTAGCTTATGCATTCACTATTACCGATTATATATTTTCCTTTGTGCATAATGTACATTTTTGTGTGTTAGCATAGAAAGCTTAATTAAAGACTCTTTTACAATGCTGTTGTGCAGCAACTGCATATAAAATTCGCAAAGCAAAGCCATAAATATACTGTAAATGAATACTTTAGACGAGTATTTACAGAATAAATTCTAAGAAAAGTTGAAAATAGCAACGTTTTTTGTTTAAAACCACCTAGATCGCAATAAAATAAATAAAAAATTTAAAACAAAAATCAACAATTCTTTGAATACATACGTTTTCTAATCAACAATAAATAATATATTTTTAACAAATGCTTTAACATTATTTTGAATAAATGTTTAATAATACATTGTAAAAATTTAAGTAGTATACAAATAACTTAGCTTCTACAATTGATACTAGTACTGCAGAATCAAAAATTAGACAATAGTTGGTTATTAAAATTTAATTTTAATTTATGTTCTTTTTTTGCATTTAATAGTAAATTACTAACAAAACCTGTTAAGTATGAAAATCAAATTAAAATTTTAGATTAGATTATACTGTTATATGAAAGATGTTTACTTCTACATTCCTTACAATATATTGCATAAGTAACTGAAAAATTAAAAGTTGGTCATTTATATAGTAAACAAAATATTGTTATGTGAATAAATTAATATGTCTATGTTATTTCATAACCATCCAAATGCTCGGAGTAAATCAAGTTGGTACAAATATTTAAACTTAGTACACATTTTGCATAAATACTTAGTAGATCGGTTTCTTCCTGTCAGTTTGTGTACGTATCTTCTATCTATATTGAAAGTAGCAACACGAACAATCAAGTATTGTGACGCTGGTACACTTATTGTCAACTGGGATGCCTTTGCTACAGCTATTTACATCTTTGTAGCCTTTTTACTACTGCACCTGACAAATCGTTGACCGCATATAGATATTTTGATTATTTCTCTATATAGTAGTACAGTTTTGCAACATAAAAAAATTTATTTTTTGTGCTACCAACATCGCAAACGTCAATATTCGTTTGTTAGTGTAGTTAAGTAGTAAGCGAAAAACGCTCTAAGATAGCAAAATGAAAACTAGAAATCCATATAGAAGTGCTCAAGGTCAATTATTATTTTAGAACGAGCATGCGACAAGTCGTTTAAAAAATCTGTAAATTCAGTTAAAATTTAAAAAAAAACGATGTTAAAGTTAATGTCAAATTTGACAGATTTAGTAATAAATCTAGTATCAAAATTATATTGCTGGTGATTTTTTTATTCTTTAAAAAAATGTAATTTTACAAAAGGCACCACAAAAAATAGTGTACTTTACTCTCGTCGAAAGTATCATAGCATTCGTTATGCTATTTCTTACTTTCGACCCTTGTTACCTAAATTACTATTTAATAGTTAGGTATATATTTAATTTGCTCCCAATGAACTACTGTCGGGATCAGCAACTGCTTAAAAACATTTCATCTATTGTCAATAATTTTAAACGTGAAAATATGTCTATTAATTTACACTTTTAATTTCAGAAATAAATTTTTTCAACACTATAAATTAATAAATAAATACTTTCCACAATTACCAATATATCTGTTATTTCGTCCGTCCAAAAATGTTTCTAATTCTTTAGTGTTAAATTAATATGTAAGAAATATTGACTACTGTTCTAGATGTTGTCATCTTTGTGTTAAATTTGCCCGTGTACTTATCTGAGAGTTTTGGTATTCAGAGATATTTCAATGAACAATAATTTTAAAGTATCGTTATTTTGTCTTTTATAATGCAATGCCACAGTTTGTTAAGTCAAAAGGCTTATGTGTAAACTTTGCGATTTGCGCGCGCAAGTGCAGATTTTATTTGAGTTAGTTTATAGTAGAAAATTGTTTACTGTTATCTTGAATGCAAGTGTTATTTTGAGTAGTGCTTTGTGCACTTAAATCTTTTCTATAACTATGTACTTCGCTTGTAAATGTAAATTACAAGAATGAGTTAAAAATAGAAGTTACAAGAACCACCAACGTTTAATTACAGTTCACTTAAGTTTAAACCCAATATTGTAGTCCTTTAAGCCGGATATTTCTATGTTTTATAGACATGGTGATCCTACGAATCGGATCATGCAGTACCGGTCTGATGTCTACAGCAACAAAGGAGGTCGAATAGAACAATTGCACCGTTTCTATTTTTATTTCGTTTTCTTTGCGTTGCATTTTAGCATATTTTCAAAGTTTATAATATTTTACATACATATGTTTGCACGAAAAATTAAGTGTGATTTTATTGGTATCGTAAGCTTATCGAACACTTACGTCCTTATCAAACACCGCCAGAACGATTAAAAAAACATTGTGTAAATATGTTTGTTTCAAGCGCAGTTTCCTCCGTTGCATTCTTTGCGGTTGCAAATAAATAAGATGCTACAATTTACGTACTAAATCTTTTAGCACTTATTTAATTTTCGCATACATTTTGCATAGCGTTGTTTTCTTTATCGTATAAATTTTTAATTTTATACGGAAATTGTTTGTTATTTATCCGGTTTGTTTAAATTTTTTTACATGCAATTGTTTTTCTGTGATAAAAGTTAAATAAAAATAATCACGTTTTTTTGTACCTGTATGCAGCTGTGGGCTTTTAGCAAACATCTTATTTGTATTTCGTTTGCTTTAGAGCATTTTTCTCGCATATCGAAGTAAATTCGTGTGTTAGTTTTTTGTAATAAACCAATCTACGTATTCATATATCTATCCATAGTAGTGCCAAGATATTCTTGTCAGTTTTTTTAATAGTGTTGTTAGCATCTTTGTAAACATTTTTAATTTTTTAACATGGGTAGAAAATTTAAACCCGATCAAATAACGTTTTACTACGCAAGCTAGTCATAGTGCAGCGACGATTTGATACGCAGATTTTTGAAATAACCGAGCCAAACGCGAATGACATACAATACATGTTTATCGGCAAAGTGACATCCTTAATAAATTGTAAATAAATAAAACAAAACTTTGTCAATCAGCCATTAATGATGTATTTACAAATTATTAAATTTTCTTTAGGTCATCTTCAGACTAATTAACGAACAACGAACATTATAATAAACAAAATTAACACTTTGAAGAGGAAATTGGTTTTACGACATGACAGTGAACGAACAGACTGGTAATGTAATCTTTAATAAATGGTTATACCAATGTATATGAGCTATTGGTTGCGTTAGAAGCTGTCCCGGATGACCGCTTAACAGCAGATGAGGTTTGCGATAACGCTTATTGGTTAGGTGCTATGGAAAAACTTTCTCGTTTACAAACGAAAGAACTTATTGTTCCAAAGCAACGAAATGTTCTAACTGTAGTAAACAAACGTTGGCTAGTTTTACCTATACCCACGTTTTAGAGTAAGGTAAGCAAGCATGTTTTTTTCGCGCTAATTTTAAGTCTATGATTGACAAAGCCAAGGTTGACATTCATCTAATAATAATGTATTTGAGAGCTGTCTTAAAAGATGAATTTTAGATGACGTTTCTTTTGTCCATCATCATCATAGTACTTGGAACTTGTTAATCAAACGTTTTTATTTACTAAAATTAATTATACAAGCTCACGTTTTAGGCATTTTTGAATTAAAACCTGTGCATAAGAGTTCTGTCCAATTTGTACAAAATTTTTTAGATAAATTAAATAAACGTTTTGCTTTTCTAAAAATGTCCAAAGTTTCCAACGAGAGTCTGTCAGATGCATTGCTCTCGAAAAAAACTACGATTAGTTGATCTCAAAAAGATTGCAAATGTCACAAAGTTCTTGCAAGACAGAGTGTCCGTTTTGAGTGCCGCAAATGGTGATATTTCCAACAAACTTCCAAGATCTGTAAAACCAAAAAAAAAACAGTTTTTTGTTACCGCAACTAAAACTCATCTCAAATGTTTTTGATGCAAGAAACAACACTGTATGTACGAATGTCTCAAGTTTGTAGCTTTCAACGTTTATAAACGCATACAAAAAGCTAAGGATTTAGAAGTATGTCACAGTTGCTTAGGTCATCTTACTTCGCAACCATGCTAATCTAAGCTTTTTTGCGTCAACTACAAAAAAGGTCATCATTTGTTGCTGCATATTTTCAAAGAGACGCAAGCAGTTGACACTTTTTCCGATGACGCTGTTTTGCATCTAAACGCCTAAGCAACAATCTCTCTGCCAGTACCGACGACCTCAAAATGCGTTATTTCTATTTCAAACTCCGTAGTATTATTGGCTACTGTTGAAATCATGATACAAAACATAAATGGAATTTCTTGTCGGATACGCAATTTGCTGGACAATGGATCCATGCATTCGTTAGTTTCAAACAATTTGATTAATAGGTTGTGGCTACCTATAAAACCAGTAAACATCTTGCTCATAGAAGTCAGTGGCAAAAAATCCACTATTTCTCAATTTGATAAAATAAGCATAAATTTGTGCGCCAATCGTTTTCGGACAAATTTGAAATGTCACTTAGTTGACAAAATTGCGTCATCCATTCCGTCAGTATCTTTTGATCGCTCTCGTTTCCAAATCTCTACAATTATTACTCTAACTAACTCAAATTGTAATGTGTTTCTAGAAATAGAAGATTCTTATAGGTGCTGAACAATTTTACAGTCTTTTGTAAATTGGTTAGATTTTTCTCAGGACAAAAATCCCAGTTTGCCAAAAAGTAAACTCGGATCCATACTCACGGGGATTGTATATCTTGAGTTGAAACTTCAAATTGTTACTGACTGCTTTCACTGTAAATTCTGACCTACAGTGATTATGGGAATTAGGTCAAACTCCAGAAGTCTTATATTCAGACTCTAGCACTAGCAAGTTAAGAGTAGGTTTTTTTATTGTAGAGCAAAAACGTTTACAGGTATATTTTTGCAAAAAGATTTAATTTCTATTCTAATAAATTTTCGAAAATATCCTGTAGCTCTAATTGCAGACTGTACCAAGATGATTGCTGTGCGCAACTTCAAACTTATTGCTGACAATTGTGCATATTAAAATTCAGAAGGTTTTAACAGAATCAAAAGAGAAGTTTACCTCGACAATCTTGTTTCCGGAACGTTCTCCGTAGATGAAGCTATACAGATACGCACCAAAATTATTATTAAACGCGTTTGGTATTTCGTTGACAAAATGCGCTTCAAACCAATTAGCCGTTTTAAACGACAATGTTTGTAAGCGGATACTATCAACTTTCATGATATTGTCTAAAACTCTAAGCGTTTCTTGGTATTCCATTATTGATGAATTATAATTTTGTTGGTGCTTCCAAATGGACCTAGTCAAAATAACAAAAAAAAGAAATTTCTAGCTCCAAGAACTGTGGAAAAGCCGTATTAGTACGAGTCGGTTTCTTTAATTTTGCAAACTAAATGTAAAGCTTTTGCTTTGAGTGTTATTTGTGCTCAGATGTTACGTGTTCCTCACTATACTATTTTTAAAAAAGCTTTGTTAGTTGAACTTCACTGTTTTAGGAACGCAAGTTGCGTGGCTTACGGTTTATGTTTGTATGTGAGATCCGTCTTTTATGATTGCATTGAAGTACATCTGTTATGTTCAAAAAACGAGTGGCTTTGTGCTTCGACTAAAACTAACAGCTGTCGTGCTCTCCGCAGAATTGTCTAAGAATATTTTCAGTATTTTTTTTCACAATTTTCTAAGTTGTTCTATTGGACCTACTCAAAGATAATATTGGGTTTGTTACACTTAGCACCTAACACAATGCAAACATTTGTAACTAATTGCGTAGCTTGCATACAAAAGTTAACAAACGTCTACGGCTGAAATTACGGTGCAGGTGAAAAAAATCCAGCCGATGAAAACTTGTAGTTCCAAAGTTCTAAATTCTTGAAAAAAATTATTATTTCCGTTACGGGTGAAATGCCAACTTGTGAGTTGTACTTACTTAATCAAAAAGTAGCGAAGATAGTGTTTGTTTCTGTAGAAGAAAAAAATGTTATTGACGAGTTGATGCCTAAATTCAAAGAGATTCTAAAAACATAGATTGTTACGTATCGAAAATCGTATCCGACATTCTAATTTAAATTTTGATAAGTTAACTAAACGAGGTATAATCCATCAACGGAACTTGTAACAACTTATCAAATGTTGTGTCTTTAGTTGGCGCTTTACTAATTTTGCTTCAATTTATATTATATATATTTATAAAAAAATATTTATTGAAATACCTACGCTTGTGCTAATAAGCAAACCAAGCAAAAAGTTTTAAAGGCCATTTTTCGGTAACATATTTTAGAATGCAAACGCAGAGCATAACCGTACTAGATGTACTTTAGATTACAGTTAAACTAAACTATCATATTACTTTTATTCAAAAAGATATGAAGCATTACAGCTATCTACTGTTATGATTTGTTTTGTCTATCAATCATAGTTTTGCCTCAATATACGCATACCTTTTTAAAATATTTAATTAACGATTTTCTAAGATTGAATTGAATAAGTTAAATCTTTCTCAGTTTATTAAAATTATGATTAAAATTTACAAACAAATCTGAGATTTCAGTTTATTTTAAAGGATTTTAATGCTGCTTCTACGTTAGTTTGATCTATAATCAATTGTTTTTAATATATATTAGAATACATTTGTATGTTGTATATGTATCATTAAATATTTTAAAGTGTTACTTATTTACAAAGAATTATAAAAGAATAAAAGAGTTATAAAAACAACGCCATTTAAGCAAAAAGAGACAATAGTTATCGACAATAATATAAAAATTAAAAAAAACTTGGTGATTACTATGTTACTTTATGACAAAAATGCAAAATGAAATGTTTACTAATACATAGGTCTAGAATCTTAGTTAGATACTTATAATTATGTTTATAATAGTAGTTTTTATTATTTATTTTAGTAGTGTAGTAAATAGTGTTGTTATCAGTATTAAATTAAACAATTTTTTAAATATTTAACACAATATTCTGCAGTTTTTTTATTATACCTATGTGATTTATATTTTAAATTTCAAAAATAAAAAGTAAATATTTTTAGTTTATGTTGTACTTATCTGATTGTCAACTGCGTTTGAAATTTTTTAGAAAACGATAAAGATTTTTTTTTGGATAACAATCAAAAGATTTGTGTATTAACAAACCAGGTCGAAAGTTGAATTCATATCCTGAAATACAAACTTTTATACCCTTAATCTTTTTTCACATTTCTCAACATACTACGTCTCGTAGTCTTTTATTTCTTACAAAACTTGCTTCTTTTGATAAAATCACAACATTTATCTTAGATGCTGTGTTTGTTATACTACATATAAGATTGGCTATCATTTTAGAGCTTAATTAAATTTACTTTGAAAAATGTTTTCAATTTAATCAAAAAGTAATTGCAATTTCTAATATTTTAATGCTTTATAAGATATTTTACTGCTATTTGTAAAATTATGACAACGATAAAAGTTTTTCAAAATAAATAAATTTTAATCTAAATTTCTAAACTTTTACTTAATCTGTATAGAGTATTAGAATAACATAATTTTCAAATAATTTTTGTTTTGTAAATTTTCATGCACAAGTTATAGTTTATTTTATCAAGTTCATTATATTGTTTTAATTTTAGATTAACTTTTTTATACTTTAAAATTTTTAAATATTTTAAGTTATATTATTTTTTAAAACATACTAATTAGTTTTAGGTATTATTGTAACTAGCGTCTTTTAAACTTGTTTAATGGTTTAAAATAAGTACAGTTTATTATCATTCGTTTGATATACATTACATATAATTAAATTGCTAAAACAGTTGGACCAATTAGTTAAGTATATTATTTGATTTATTACAAAACTAATATTTTTAGAACAAAAACCATTCGGTTTAAACTAAATTTTGTGTACCAATTATAATACAAACTAAAATCTTTTAATCCAAATTAATATATTGTTCTAAATGGAATAGTTTAAATTTATTGATGAAAATCGTAAGCCAAAAATCAGAAAGCATTAATTAATCGAGTAAAAATTATACAACAATTTTGTATTGTTACAGCAAAAGTTCAAAAAAGTACAACTAGAGAAAAAATATGATAAAACTTCTTATAAAAAATAATTACGAAGTGTATCGAGAAGTAGTACAATTGTAGGTTACTACGACAGACAATGCTATTACAGACGATAATGTTAAATTTAACAAAACTAGAAGTTTGTTTACTGATTTAAATAATAACCGATATGCAAATAATATAAACATTAAAGCTAAAACTAAATTATAAATCAGCAAAAGGATCCGTTTTTAAACTCTTTAATCCCAATTATTTATTATAGATAAATAAAACAAAACTTTGTCATTCAGCCATTAATTGATGTATTTTCAAAAACTGTGACATGTTCCGACCTTAATAAATATTCTTTAGGTCATCTTTAGACTAATTAACGAATAACGAACAATTATAATAAACAAAATTAAACCTTGAAGAAGAAATTGGTTTACGACATGACAACAAGAACGAACAAACTGGTAGTCATAGTAATTTACAACAAGAACAACAAACTAGTAATGATGGTAATTTACCAGAATTTATTGTCAAATAAACCTCGTTCGGTCTACCAAAAACAATTAAAACTAATTTATGATTGATGCAAAGAAAATGAAATCGACGCAATTTCAGAAAATATTTTATTGACATATTTTGAAAAGCAATGTAAAATCTACAATTCTTCTACGTTGTGGGCTACATACTCAATGTTGCGATCATGTTTGAACGTTTACTGGAACATTGGCATATCAAAATGCAACAAACTGCAAGCTTTATTAGGCCGATGTTCAGATGGTTTTGTACGTACTGGCAATGAAAGTAAGTGTCATTTCTACATGCTTATATCTTGCAAATAATATTTCTTTTGTGTTGTACCTCAGCTTCATTTTAATTTGGAGAGTCAATTGATTTTGGAGGAACCCGATACAAGCACAAAATGTTATTAATATTACGCTACCTTGAACGTGGGACACACTAATGTTTGTAGTCAAAAATAATTAAAAACTACGTGTATAGATAACATTGAATACATATCTGATTCAATAACTGTATCTGTATATTAACAAAAAACAATGTACCACAAATATTTGGAATTAAGAACATACAATAGATTGACATTAAAAAGAAGTGTATTAATTTGTGATCAAGGAATGTTATACACAGGCAACTCTTTTTGATTTATCGTAATGGTTATTGTATTAATAGTTCCATTAGCAATAACATTATGAGAAAAAAAACTGTCTTCAAATTACCCAATTCAGAACTGTTTACTGACCATTGTTTTAGGCGTTTTAGTGCTACATATTTGGCAAATCATGGTAGTAATTTGTTGATTATTAAACGACACGGGGAATGGTATAATTTTTGTATGATTTCTTAACACATAGTTATTGGTATATTTTTCTATTCCAGAAAAAGTTTTACTGGCGCTGAATGTTACGTTAAATATTCATTACACCAAAAAACTAAACTAAGTTAAATGTGGGTCACAATCCACTACCTTAAACTTGCCTGGTTGTTTAAGTGATGTTGCACAAAGACAATTAATTGCAACATTTGAAAATGTGACAGTAACCGAGACAAAAACATCGCAAAAAAATTATGTCACAACCTGGTATCAACATGACTGCAGCTCTAATGTAAAAAAATAAACATTTACAATAATTGCGAAATTGAAGGAAATAAATAATTTTTAGTTATAAGTAATTGTATTTTTAATAATTGTGCCTTTAAATACGGAAATACGTATGATTCTCTCTTAAAAATAATTTTTAACTTAGACAATAGACAAAAGTTTAGCTTGCTGTACTTATCAATCCTTAACTAACATCAGCAGCAGACTCGTAGATTGTAAATTGTAATTGGTACATTTGCAGGTTAAAATTAAATTACTAATACTAATCTTGTAAAAAAATACACAAATTTTATTAATGCACCTAAAAATTTCTGTTAAAACACACCAATTACGTCATTTGGGTGCTTTAATAAGATCTATTACGAACCCAATTTTTGAAAAATAAAACAATTATTAACTCCATAATAAAAAATGGTATCAAATTTAAAACCTAATATTACAAATTATGTATAAATAGTTTCATCTAGAAAATAACAGTTTAAAGTATATAATAGTTAGAATAATAAACATTTTAGTAAGATTAACAATACACATACAAAAATATTAGAAAAATTTAATTTAATTCTAAAAAAAATATTTAGTAAACATTTAAAAAAACATTTCAAAAATTTTAAATAAAATAATAACATAAAAACTTTTTAAAAAAATTTTAATCTTAGTTTAATAATTTAACGCAATTTTGAAAACAGTATGTAAGTATGACGTGATTCAACCTAAACTAAGAAATAAATTAAACACGACAAAGTGTAAGTACCTGAATTTGTTTAATTGCTTTTGTTATCTTGAATTTAATGAACATTCATTGTCAGAAAGGTATGAATTGTAGAGCTATTTTAATTAAGCTGACTTTGAACCACGCATATGCGTATGCCCTCGTTGGATGAGATTGGATTAATTTTGGTGAAATAGGTTTACGTGTGAAACGTATATAATAAAGTTTCAAATAAGAACTGATGCAACGTACCACTTACTTAGTAGCACGTATTCTACATACATAATTAAATTTAAGCTTGTTTAAAGCTCGCATTGTCTATACCCCCAAAACTTTAACATTGTTTTAATAACTTTAAGCCCTAATAATGAAATACATGTACACGGTGTTAAATAATTTATTGTAATATTTAAAATTATTTTAAACACTTGAGCTTTGATTTTTAGCCACAAAAACTCTTCTAACAAACCGTTCAAAGCGTTTTCTTAATATATGCATTAGAAGAAACATTTATAAAATCTCAATTTTTAATTATTTTAGACTTGCTTACATTTTTTTTAAAGATAATAATTTTTAAATTTCTAAAATAGCATTTAATCGATAATAATAATGACGTTCAAATTACTTACCAGACTACAGGCTTTTTCAGGTTGTAATTGTTATATGTCGTTTATAATTACTCATTTTAGTCATGCTGTTATAATAATTAAAGTTTTCTTTGTGATTACCTATTATGATATTAAATAAATCTTTACATTTATTTATTTACTAAAATACATAACCTACTAGTAATAATATAAAAAAGCACAGATACGAAACATTAGAAAATTTACTTGCTCTTGTGTCAAGTTTGTGCACGTCAGAGTCTTATTATGAAAGCCAAGTTGAAATTTTTTTTATGTACATTTTTATGTTTAGTAGAGTTAATTATTTTTTGTAATACTTGACTGTTATTACATATTATGGCTACAAAAATTTTATTTTATAAATTTTTATTTATTTAAATAACTTATTGCATTATAATATTAAAAATAAATTAAACAATATTTAAGTACAATTTGCATCTACTGAAACAACGATTTTCCTAACCCAATTTGGTCCTTTTTTTTTCGTTTTTCGCTATTTGCACAATAAGTAATTTCTATTTTTTGTGATTCTGCATGGAAAAGTTGTTTAGAAACATTAATTTCTTATTGACTGATTTTTCCACATATTGTTTGGCTACCGATGAACAACAGAGTATCACTCGACATTTGTAATTTATGCACTGTAAAATTTTCAAGACTTTCCAACTTCAAGAACTCCGTTATCTTCCTAGAAACTCCTTCTATTTTGTGTGCACTTATAAATTGTCTAGTACCCTTGGCTTTTCTGAAAAAAACACGACGATTTTGTAAATCGGATAGTCTAAGCGCAACATATTTTCTATATAACTCACAGCCTTTAAAATATGTATTACCATGAGTAATTGTAAAGGTTTGTTTTTTTGTGTCTTGCAAGATGACCACTATAAGCTTGTTACTTTCCTTATTATTATCAACAGACAATGTGATAAGTTTGCAAGCGCCATACATTTCTTTGGGCTTGGTACTACCAGTAGAAGTCGCTTCTTTTGTAACCGAAGAATTATTGCAATTTTCTAATGTTGAAATTGAAGTTGAAGCACTTTCGTTTATATTAAAAAGTTGTTTAAAAATCTATTTTTTTTTTTACAAAGGGTTGTTCAACATATTTCAACCCCCAAACTTCTTTAACGTCAAAATATCACTTTCATTTTCATTTTCTGAAACTATGACCTGTGTACCTTTTAGGCTTTTCCAAATTTAAAAACTTTGCAATTTTCTTTGAAATTTTTTTAATTTTATAAATTCGGACAAAGTTGTGTACACTTGCCGTTCCTATAATCTACAAAAATATGCTGATTTTCTAAACCTGACGGTTAATGCGCTGCGTATTTCCTATATAAAGTACAACCTTGAATGGTTTTTTTTTTCAAATAATTTTGCTGTGTAAACAACCATTGCTATGGTACTGCATAAATGAATAGTACATTTAATTTGAATTGAAGGAAAATGCCAGTCTTACAAATAATCGTTAAATATTAAAGTATTTATGTTATGATAAAAAGTACTAAACGACACACGGTTGATACACAAATAGCAGCTTGTCTTTGCAGTAATTTGCAAATAAAATTTTTGATTATACATGTCGTGTCAATTGTTTGTCATTCACAGTTAATTGTTCATTTACAACGATTTTAATTTATTTGACTTTTTTAAAAATATGTTAACAATTATTCATGTTAACTTTAATTTATATTGTGTAATAGTTGCATGTCGTTTGGAGTTAAAGACTATTCCACTCGCCATAATAAAATTTTAAGAGGTTTAATCTGCCCCTCCTAGTGAAGAATATTCTACAATCTAGTCAGTAATTCATATTTTTTCTTGAATACATAATTATACTACTTTATATAATTAGCATAAATTTTTTTAAATTTTATATTGAAAACTTGTAAACTATTTACATTCCAGGTATTACCTTCTTATTTCGGAAAGCTTCATTCTTAAGAATAGCACCTATTAATTACAAATTATCTTTAAACATTTACAAATTTACCTTATTGTCCCATCCACATGTTATTTGGTTAAAGCTTCTCGTAATCATTATCACATATCAACATTTGTCAGAACTTGACGACATTGTTAACGATTCAGGCTTTGACATGAATAGATTTCTTTTATTTATTGATTGCAAAAGCAAAATCTTGTCATTGAATCATAAATATTATTTAAACTAATCTAGCTCATTCATATTAGGTTATACTTGAAATTAATGTATTAAAAAAAAAATTCAAACACTAAATTATTTGAAGTTAACTAAAATGGCATGTATTTAAAGCAAGTAAATTGTACTCACCATTTCTTTAACTAGAGATGAGTAAAAAACAAGAATAAAATAATAGTAACTGATAACTAATAGTATAAACTCTGTCAATTTGACATAAAATAAATACAAGTTTTGACATAATTTTTTAATTGTCATTTTAGGTATTACCAATACAAATTTTTAAATTAGTTTATTTATTTTTTGCGTTATTTTTTTCGTAAAATTCTGCTTAACTTTGGTTACTAATTAAATATAGAGTCGTAGAAAAAGTATAGTGTACAATTCGTAAGGAATGTGTATTGCCAACTCGTACGAATTGCCAAACTCGCCTTCGGCTCGGTTGTAAATTTTTATACTCGTTGGCAATGACAACCATTCCTTACTCTTTAGACAATATACTATAGTAGTATATTCTTTGTTTTTGTTACACTACAGTTGCTCAACAGATATAAATACGTTTTATCACTAAAAAAAGGGAGAGTAAATTCTGCAGATTTGCATACAGGAATAAGAAAAATGGTGAAGTATATTGTTCCTGTGTTTTTTATTAGTTAGATGTATAAAGTAGCATGTATTAAATATTAAAAAAAAATATTATAATTGTAATAACCAACAAGTAATAAATACAATACATTTAATATTGTATATAAGATTATTAAATATTTACAAAACAAAACTAAAAAAATAAAACAAAGTAAAAATTAATGCGTAATCCAAGCCTGATGTAGAAAATTTATTTATGGTTTAATTTAATAAATAATAAACAGGTTCAACTACAACTAATATATAAAGTATGTCTGTCACATTTTCCTTTCATTTGTATCTGTTCAAATTTTTGTAGTAACATGACTGGCGTTACCCCAAGTTTTGTCTAAATAATATATTTTCTCGTCTTTTTCTTCATACTTTTTTATTTTCCGGAAAAAACGTATTTCCTATTCTATATCATTTTTTTCTAGTAATCTACTGTAGTGACTTTTTTTCTGTGCCTAAAATAACGTACATTACAAACACAATATGTTTTTGTTCGTTTAAGTAACCTAAACCTAATTTCTTTCAATAACGTGTGTAACTTACTTACTTTAAAGTCTAACAAATTCTTATCCTCGTTAATATTGATGAAAGTCAGCAAAATGTTAAAAATAAAAAAATTATTAGAGCTATTTCGAAAATTGCATGAGACTTTTTATGTACTTTGAATTAACCAATTGCAAAAGCATAAAATAACCTAATTTTATTTATTGAGAAATGCAGGTATAGATAGTTATTATTTATTGTGTTGTATTGAGTTTAGTTTTAGTAAAATTAGTTACATTTATAATTGCGTAAGTAGTTAAAATTAAAAAAAGACGATTTCTTCTAATTAGGAAACGTCGTATTAAACCAGCACCGATCTAACATTCAGCTCTAAATCCAAAATTGACTACTCAAGTTACGAATTACACTGATACCAACAAGGCATCACAAAACCCAACGCCATATTTAAACAACATTATATCTTTTATGGAACAAACATATACTCACAGTGTTATATGATCAATCATAAATACTCAAAATAGCCCAATGGAACGCTAATGGTCTGATCAAACACCGTTGTGAAACTTTTCTATTAGGTACACCACAACATCGACATATTATATTATTACAGAACTGCCATACTTATCTTAAAAACCTGCTATGAATTTATCTAAGCAACCACAGTATTTAGAAGGACTGGATTTTACCCCTTAAATTTCTGTGGTCTACTGTCCATCCAAGCACAGACATGATAAAGAAAGCTTCGAAAGATATATCCAAACTGATTTCTAGCTAGAGGAGATTTTACTGTGGTTCTCTTGTTTCCAACCTAAGAAATAGAATACTACTATCTATTATACAAATAAATTAATTGAGCTATCTTTCTACTTATCAACATACTCATTGACCCTCTGATTTAGCAAAGATCTCCGACTTTCTTGACTTTTTGTAGTCAAAAGCATACTTTAAGGTTACCTAGAAATCTTGTCGTGCTTCGACTTATCCTCGGGCCATAGCCCTATAATAGCACAAGTTAGTACATTAGTAATAAGTAACATCATATTTTCAAATTGAACAGATTAGCACTACATTAAAGAAGTACTACAGGAGAACATAACAACTAATATCCTACCGAAAACAGAAGAAGACATCAAAGAAACGGTTGAAACATTAATCCAAACAATCTATCTAGCCGCCTCAAGGAGCACACCACAACTACCACCCACTGTTACACTTCAAAATTGCTCGATTGACAAATATTCTTGAAAAACGACCACTCCGAAGGATTTGGCAACATAGTAGAGCCCCAGAGAGCAATCGCAGATTTAACACACCAGCTCAAAATCTTAAAGAATTCATAAAGCAAACAAATCACACACACACTAATGTAGAAGTGGATAGTTTCTTTCTGACCCTCCACCAACTCGCATTACCCATCAAACCTTTTACCAGAGGTGAACTTCAAACAATGATTGACAAAAGGATTAACTGCAAAAAATCTCCTGGTTATTACTTAATCACTGGTCGGATATTGAAGGAACTGCCTTTTAAATCTATCTGTATGCTTACGCTCATTTTTAACAGTATTTTAGGTACATGATTTTTCCCGATTCAATAGAAAACTGCTGAAATCATGCTTATCTCCAATCCCGGAAAACCCATCAATGAGTCCACTTCATACAAACCTACCAGTCTGCTTCCACTGTTCTCTAAGCTGTTAAAAGATTATTTCTGATCAAACTTACTCATATTCTTGAGGAACAAAAATTAATACCTGATCATCAGTTTAAGTTCCGCGGTCACTATACTACCATACAACAAACACACAGGCATAAAGGTCTGCTCTTGACGCTAAAGCAGTTGTTTCCTTACAAATATTACGTAATTATAAAATCATACCTTGAAAACAAACACTTCCAAGTAAAATTTGGAGAAGTTTTATTATTCCACTCCATCACATCAGGTGTTCCACAGGGAAGCGTATTGAGCCCGGTTTTGTATGTTATATACACAGCTGATCTTCCCATAAACGCAAATACATTGATCGCAACTTATGCTGATGATACAGCAATGTGCTCCACTCATACTGACCCCCTTTGCTGCTGCAAGTAATTTACAGCAAGATCTGGACGCAGTAATCGACTGGTTCAAGAAATGACAATTTCAAATTAATTCCCAAAAGTCATCACAAATCACCTTTACCAAACGTAGATGCACTGTTCTTGATGTGAACTTGGATGGTCGAGTCTTACCCCGTACAGATTTTGTGAGATACCTCGACATGCATCTTGACAAACACTTGAACCTCAAACTTAAAAGCTACTACTGGTTAATAGGCCGTAATTCTAAACTTTCTCTAAACAAAAAATTATTAGTTCATAAAAGCGTATTAAACCCAATGTGGAGTAACAGAATTCAGCTGTGGGGTACTGTCTCACACTCCAATATTAAAATCCTAAAACGCTTCCAGTCGAAGACACTACGTATAATCACCAATGCTCCCTATATATATATATATATACACCCAACACAAAAATACGGAAACACCTGAAAATGAAGACAGTGAAAGAAGAAACTGATAATTATAGTAAAAATTATTTTTTACGATTACAAACACATCCTAATCCATTTGTGTCAGACCTGATTGATGAAAGTAAACGAGTGCGTATACTATTGTGTTTCAAATCGGCTGATAGTTATAGTTTCTAGACAGTTTTAGCATCCTAACTACTTCATAGTTATATATCAGTTTATAAGTGAGTTCACTGAGAAACGCCAGAGGGTGTTACCTCACCTGTAATTATTACTGTAATGTATTTTCTAGAATAGTCCACTGGTTTGCTTATTGCTATGTAGCAAATTGCAAAAAAAAGTTTAAAATAATTAATTTTTAAGTTTGCAACAATAAAAAACCTGAAATGCATGTAGTGTTATATTGGAATATGTAAGTTTCTATTTAATCTTATAATTAATGAGTTTTTTGTTATTTTATTCTCTTCTTTTATTAACCCAATTTAAGAGAAATAGAAAACCGATTAACATTGTTGTGTTTAGACAAAAAAAATGTCTAAATACAAAATTGTTACTCGGTTTTCTACTTTTCCAAAGTTGGGTCAACTCTTAAATCCGGTGAAAGGTGTTATTCTTTTTCAATCTGACGGCGTTGATAGCATTCCTTGCTTTTATGGTTTTGAATACATACTAGAAACGAGTAGAATTGTGGGAATTCGTAATAAAGAGCATCAAGGATGTAGTCGCTTTAAACAATCTTCAAAGTCAGTGACAAAACAGGTACTAGAAACGGGTCATCAAATTATGTTTAAAAACACTAAAATTTAAGCTAATATTTTAAATTACTATCAGCAAAAAATTAGGGAATCTATTCAAATAATTAAAAGTTTAATATTAACTATTTTTCTTTTACTGAAGGTTTAGAAACCATATTTATCAATAGAAGGCCGGTCTATATAAACAAAACTTCACGGCGTAATCAATCAGTTTGTTCAGGACTCTGAAGATGTTTACTGCGACGTGTTATAACAACAACACAGGAATTATCCAAAAGGAAATATTGTATTACAAATGCAACCCGTGGAAACCTGAGTTCTACTAAAGCTTAAGCATTGTTTTTTGTTCTTTGTCAGCAATACTAATAACAATAAAAATACTTGCAATAGTGGCATAGCATAGATTACTCAACAACACAATTTTGTTTGACTGTTTGCTTACTAAAGCTCAGGTTTTCTTGTCATTTAAAAAAATAAAGAAAAGGTTATATACGGAAACATATAAATCTACAAATAACCATTTATCTAAAAAGATAATAAAAAAACTATTCTGTGGTTTGCAGAAATTCTGACGTTAACAAATATCAAGCAGAATTGATTATAAATACTAAATACAAATTTAAACTTATTTTAACAGTCTGAACTAAATTAGAACGATTTAAAAAAAAGCTTATTTAAAATTGACTAAAGAAACAGCGTTGTTTGCATAAATTGATTTACTTAGAAGATAAATTTATAGCGACAAATTATATATAATGATAAAATTTTATTAAACTTATGTTTAATATACTATGCAAAATGTCACAAATGAGCCCCTTAAACCTATTTTTCTAATTTTATTTTCGTAATTTTTAAAACAACTTTTTTCATTTTGTTTTATTATGGCACAATTGTTTTAATTCTGCTACTATATTTATTTATAAATTGTACCAAAAATATTATTTTCTTAATTTGTAAATATATTGTATAAATTTGTAACAGTTTATTAGGTAGTATAAAATATTTTTATTGAATTATAAAATATACAAATATTTGTTTTAAAAGAACATTAATTTAGTTTTAGCTTTGTGCTGTAAATTTAGCCAACAGTCGTAGCAGAATTTTTGTTAGAAATTAAAATGAAAGTCTGTAGCAAAATACAAAAAGCTTGCAATATTTTAAATTAACAGAGAACAATATATTTTTTTCTTCTATTTTAAAAAATTGCCAATTAAGTGCTTATACATGTACATTTTTAAATAATGCAGATACATAATCGCTTAAGCTATAAATTTTCTGTTATACACTGACAAGCAGGAAGCTGAATAGAGCCACAAAATGTGTGTGTTCAAATAACACTGTCGAAGTGGGGGCGCTGCTATAACTGATGGCATTTCCCAATTGGTTGAAATATATAACCCTAAAGGATGGTCGAATTTGTACGTGCTCTCTGAAATTGAAATTGCAATAAATATTTTATATTGAAACTTGGGCTTGTAAAGGATTCTCATATTCTACATGTAAGTTTCAAAGAAACTAAAAATATAAATTATTGTTTTTGTCAGTTTAGGAAAGGTTTATGATTTACATCTAGAATACGAACTTCATATCAGTACCACAAGGTAAATACTTTAATAAAATACCAACAGCAAAAAAAACCATGTGGTGTAAAATAATAACAAAAGAAACTGAAGTTTAGAAACACCGATACTAAAATTATCATTAAACTATACTCGAGTTATATAAAAAGAACCGTTAATTTACTATCGCAACAGAAAACATCATTTTTATACCTTTAAATCGATTTCATTGGAAAACGCCAATCTCAATTTAGGAAAATAAAACGCTCTATGAATATTAACTAACAACAAGTAGCAATTTTTATTTCAACCTGAATAACCGTATTTAGATATTTATTAACTAGAATTAGACAGATTAAATGTAACTTCAAACCCCATAATGCACATTCATGTGTTTATAACCGTGTAATCCGTCAGTGACCTATATAGAAAATTTAACTACCCTTTATGCATATTATTGTTAACGTTTTCTTAAATAAATAATACCTACTTTATTAAATATTCTAAAATAATCTTATTAACGTTAATTATATCACACCTACAACCTACATACCTACAATACAAGAATAATGTACATAATATCATGTTTCATTAACAAAAAATAAAATTTATGACTACCATATAAATGTATTAATTTTAAATTATTTACTTACAACAAAATCAATTTACTATAAAATTATAAATTTTTAAAATTTAATTTTTTTTAAATAAGACGTTTTTGATGCTGCAATTATAAAAATATGGCCATTTTTTAATACATAATATTAAACATATTAATATTAATATTAAGCATAAAAAGCACAAAAACAGTAATATGTCCTTGTGCATAAAATTGAAAAGTTGTCTGATTTATACATCATTATGTTAATTTTATTAAATCTTCGATAGCAATCTTTTACTTGGTCTAACACTACTACATGCTTTAAACCAAGCTCAATTGTAATTAGTTTTTTAGTTCAATAATTTAAATTATAAATGTATTACTTTATTTATGAAAAAAATAATTAAATACTGCAGTTGTTTATTCTTATTCAATTTATTTCTTTTCTATAAGTGGTCTCATTACAGACGTTCGTTTTGTAATTTTAAAAAATCCGAGTTTATTTCCTCTATGATTTATATGACTTTTTTATTTATAACCATTTAGATTTTACTATTTTGATTGATAGTTTTGTTTTACAAGAATAGATGTCGCTATTTTAAAAAGTTTTGAGTTTCTTCAAAATTCTTAGTGATAAGATAAGAACATTTCTGTTTTGATAAAAGACACGCAAGCTTCTGTCTAGATCTAAAGTGAACGTTTTAAGTTTACGTGACGATTGTGTCAAAAGGTTCTAAGATTTCATACCAGACAGGTAATCTTTCAATTCTTTTGACATGTTTTCTACTATCCTGTATTCTTCCATCTGTTTGAGTCTTCCATGTGGTTGTCGCAACCATCTTTTTGTTCTAGGGTAAACGGTACAGTTATTGGTCTCTTAAGCGTTTTGAGAGATACTTTAATTCAGAAATAATTAAATATAAATTTGCGGAAAAAATTTAAATAACCACATGACAGCAAAATGTTCAAATTTTCTTTGAATACCGGTTAAACCATGTTCAGGTACACATTGGCTTTTTTATTTGCATACAAAGTGAATTTTTTTTAAAACTAAAGTTATTGGCAGTTTCGGTCTAGCTATTGGCATAGTCTCGTACAGTCATTGGCCTCAAAGTTGAATAAGGATTTAAGTACTAAAATGGTTTTTCGAAACATCAATTTATTAATATAAAAATGAATTGTTATAAGCAGGCAAAAAATAATAATATGTAACATTAATTAAAAGAAACTCATTGTGTTTTTTCACAGACTTTGCAGAAAGAATTTTGTAATTTCGGTTCATTAGCACAGTTAGTATGATAACTCCTAACACATGTTGTGCATTTTATCCCTATCTTAGAAACAGTAATATTATTTGCACATGTGTAGCAAATTCCACGTGTTAAATGCTGTTTTTATCCTCCTCAAACAACTTTTTTGTGATTTGATCAACATTGGTTTTGTTTATCAATGCTAAATTATCATCACTTTCCAAATCTTTTGGCATGAAGTATTTTGACGAGATGTCTTTACCGGAAATTGCTGGTACATTTCTTCTTAAGTCATTATTATTGCCATTAAGTGGAGGGATAGATATACAGGAAATAATGTTGACCTTAGTAACAGTAGCTAGCTTTTTCACTGTTTTCTGACTTATTTTGATTATTTTGGCTTCATTCTGTTTTTCCTTGTTTAATTTTTTTACTTCTCTTGCACGTTTCCTATTCTCCTTTTCAAGCAGTTTATTTTGCTTTTCGGTTTCTTTCTTAGTTTTCAATTTTTTACACCTTTTTGATGTTATTACATATGGCATTTTTTCCACATTTTGTTTAGCCTTTTCTTTTTTTCTGGTGTTTGGGGCTAAAAAAGAAGTTCCTCAAGTCTAGTTGATTCGTTTGAATTCAATGACATAATTTCATAGTACCCTATAGTTTCATCAACTGGTATAATTGTGTCAATTAAATCAAAAACAATCAGAATATTGGAAATGTAAATTTGTTGTTTTTTCTAGTTTATTTTCCGTGTCGTTGCTACAGTGAACCAATGCTTTAACGGTGATTGTATTATTCTTAGGGACTATTTCACTATTTTCATTCTTTTCCACAAATAAATTTCAACCCGATTATGGCAACTTTACATAACGATTTTAATTTGAAACTTAATTACAGATTCAATTGTGGTGGCACTAACCTTAGTTATAGAGCAAATCAATTACTAACCAAAATCATTTCTTTTTTTGCATATTCTTGCTTAATTTTTGTACTGTTATTTATTTATTCAAGCATTTCGAAAATATGTGGGTTCTTACAATAACAACTTTATTTACTACGTTTTAAGTGAAAATCTGGTTTTGAATTTATTTTATTTTTAATGTCAGCAATTTCCTGAAGAGAAATGTGTAGTTCTTAGAACAGTGAATCAAACTTCATAACGTTGTTTTTGATTTCATTTTATTAGCAGTGTCAACAAAGTATTTAATAAAATAAGTCTGCAATTTTTGATTTAGTATTTGATTCACAATTTTTAATTTTTTTAACGTTTCATTAACATTTTTTTGCTTGTATTTATGCTATGATTTCGCCTTCTAAATTAACAACCTGTTAATTAGATATACGCTGTATGTATTTACTGTTTTCTAACCAATAAACATTTATTTGTTTTTTATGAATTTTGGATATTGTTATTATTCAGTTATTGCTATCAAAAACCCTAAATCGCAACGTAATTCTATAAAGGAAAAATTTAGTAATTTTATTTTACGACGTCATTTTGAACAAAATTATTAGTGATAAGCTGAGACCATTTACGTTTTGAGACTTGCGAGACGATCGTGTCAAAAAGTTCTAAGATTTCATACTAGGCACACAATCGTTTAATTTTTTTCACAGATAGAATTTTGTCATGTCTCGTACTACTCTGTGTTCTTCCATCCGTTCGAGTCTCCCATGTAATTGTCGCAACGTTCTTTTCATTCTATGTAATCGTTTTTTTTATGACAGTGTATCTTGTCTTTGTCTACTGGAAACATTTGTTAATAAAATTTTAAACAAAAACAAGTTCATATATTTGTTACAGTTGTTTGAGTTAAAGTTTTTTTGTTTTATTTTTTATGTCTCATGTTAATTTAAATACCTACAATTTTTACTCTAAATCCTATAAACACATAAAATTTACATTCGTATTTATATGAATTACTGTTAGTGATAAATTTAAAAAAAACAACTTTACAATTATATACCGTCTGAAGTATTTTGTCATCTAACATCGGTTTTTCGAATGTTTGCACAGTAAAAAATATCAAGGTGTAATGTTGATTTAAAATTGGTAGTAAAATAACACCAAAAATTTGCAAGTTATACAAATCATTTATAATGTACGCAAGTCAATCCCGCACAGAACATAGAAATAGAACTCATCAAGCTCCAAGACAACAGACAACATTTTCAAGACTTTTGTTTTATGCTTGTTTCCTGTCTGAACGTCTGTTGTTCTAAAAAAACGTCTTAACGATATCTACTGAAAGACATCTTAAAGACGTATGACTTATTAAGACGGTTGAAAGACATTTGTTTTAAGATTCTTCAAAGTTTTCTTTATAAATAGCAGAGTTTTATCAAAAAGAATGTTGTAGTCTTTGTCGGTAGGTGTATTATATTATTTTAACGTTTGGCAAGAAAGAATTTTAAGTGTTTTTAAGATACAATACTGGAATTTTTGGAATTTAGTGTTAGCACTGCTGCGGTTGGCAGTATTTTTTCAGAATGCTATATTTGGTAAATATTTAATATTTTATTTGTTTAAAATATAAGAATTTTATATAATTTTAAGAATACCTGTGTCTAAAACGCGAGGGTCTATAAGTGATAAAGTGATAATGCCACCTCCTAAAATTAAAGAAACCAAATTTGCAGTTGGTTAGTATTGACCGTACAAATATTAACTATTACTATTAGTATAATATGGTTCTATTGCAATTTTCCATTCTGCATAATTCCCCTATTGTCGTTATCAAACAAGCTGAACTTTCGTCACACGATACAGCGGACATCTTCAAAGCCTGGAATAATATTCCAATACAAAGAGTGATGAAAGTTCAGCTTATTTGATAGCGACAACACAGGAATTATCCAGAATGAAATTACAATACAAATGTAACTTGTGGAAACCTGATTTCTACGAAAATATGCTTCTGTTTTTAATTTATAATTACCAGACATCAGATATCAAAATGGCATTGCTTAGTCTGATTAACATTGCATGGGGGTTTGTATTTAGTGGGGTATTTATTTTATCATTTTGTTAAGGATCATAATTTAAAACCTTTGTTAACATTATTAGTTGAAAGTACGAATATATTTTACAATTAGTTAAAAATAGACATAAAAGTGAAGATTAACAATATAGTAATTTACTTAAAATGACATGAAGGTAACATAAGTTAGCAGTTATGCTATGAAACTTTTAACGATTAGTAACTTATTTTATTGTCAAATAATTTTTAGAGGAAGATAAGATTTCGTTATGCCCTATTACATAACCATCTAAAAAAGCCATGCCTATTACCAAGCAGGAGCAGAGTGGACCAGAATTATAGAATTGTCAATGTAACTACAAAAGTAATGGTACGTTAAATTTTTTCACTGAAAATGATCATTAATGATCATATTAGTAGTGAAACTTTGGCGAGCTAAATAATATTCAAATCTGTATTTAATAAACAATTTTTGTGTAAAGTATATGTAGGTTACTTAACGTGGGGTCCGTTTTAAGCTTCCTACTAAATTAAAATATTCGAAGGACCTTTGTTAATTTTATTTATTAAATACAACTTTAAATTAACTTTACATTTCTTTTGCATTTTAAAATGAACACTGCCCTTAAAAGACTGTCCTGCTTCGCCCATGCTACCTCCTTTTAATGCACCACACTCGCCTACCTTTAAGTAAATGTGTTTACTGGCGTAAACAATATAAAATAAAAAAAGAATCAAAACAGTAAATATTTGAAACTACGTATATTTGTGTATAAAGTTCTTGCACTGCATATTTTATATGGTACAAACATTTTTTTGTTTAATTTCAGATATCAACTTCTAAACCTTAATGCAACAAAACCACATTTTACGAGGACTGGTAACTGATCTCTCAGAGGTAAAGAAGTTAAAAAAAAATAATGGAGCAATTTAGGCTCAATAAATAGGAACCTATTACTAGTAGTTTATTCAGTCTACCAGGAATAAATTTTCTCATAAACAAAGAGGGGTTTCAGAATTTATAAAAAATACTTAATATTGAAAATGATTTTAAAAATGCTGTAAGTTAATATTCACCCTTACGCCTATAGTAAATATATTTAAATGTCATAAGAATAAAATATGATTGCTAAAATAATCTAACATACACAATTAATTTCATCTTAGGTATTGCTTCTACTAACAATTTTGTTCTTATGTTTGAAATTTAAAACAAACGATTTATTATTTTCTTTTTTTAGGTTACTGAGTTATTTAAACTAAGAGGATCATCTAGTGATGATTTTATTAAAAGGGTGCTGTGCCTCATAATGGTACAAATTCTTATACTCTCAGGTACAGCTGGATGGGAAGAAAGGGCAACAGGCCGTTTTATAAATTAAATATTTCAAAATTTTCTAAGTAAAATATAAAATTGAATTATGTTCTCTGATTTACATGTCTACTAAAATGTAATTTTATATTGTATACAGTTTTGACGTACAAATCAATAAAATAGTCGTCCTATCTATATAAAAAACCGTATTATACAAATTAACATATTCTCTAATTTAGATTAAATAAAAATATCACTTTTAAGTTTCGTTGAACAAGCCAAGCCGGGTTGTGCAAATCACAAAAAGAAACTGAAATTTTAATCGAGAACTGCGTGAAAAGACCTCCAATAAAAGTTCTCTTATGAAAAAAAAGTATGACGTACCATAAAAAAGGGGTTTAGATTTAGTGTTTTATTGCATGTGCAGTTTTATCCAAAATATTTTTGTACTAAACGGGTTCTGAAAAGATATCTTAAAGATGTCTAAATAAGATGTCTTCAAAATGTACAGTTTATTAACATTCGACGTCTTCAGTATGTCTTAAAGATGCCTAAAGACGTAATGAGATGTCTGCAAGATGTCTTGAATATCTTAGCTTAACATTTTTGAGATGTATTTACGATGTCTATGTGCTGTTAGAAATATGTGCGAAAGAAATAGAAAATAGAAGTTCGAGACACCCGATGAATTGTGCCAATTAACTTACTGCTTGTTGTGGTCTATTAGCTGCAGTTCAAGAATACACGATATTGAACAAATCATCATGAAGTTTATTACTTAGTTTGTTTCATCTGCTTAAGGCATACAAGTTTAAAATAGACAACTTCGTTTTTGGTTTAGTTTGAAAGTTGCTCGGTAGAACAAAATAAAAGCACAATATTGTTGTTACATATTCAATAAAAAGATTTAACAATAAAAAAAATGTATTAATAAAAAACTATCTAAATTTATAGAATTAAATATAAAATAAGGCTTTTGAAAAGAACAACTAATGCATTTTTGTTTTTTTTCTTAAACTTTTTTCAGTAATCCTTTAAATATGACACTAACATGTCAATCAAAATAAATAATGATTATGTATATTTGTTGTTAAATATATATTTTTACAGTATACAGCGATTGTTAGTTTAATGTTTTAATTAATAGGGGTGGCAAAGGGGTAATGTTTGTTTAAACTTTTATTCAAAAGTTTTCAAGTTCTTTTGAAACGCATGTGATATAAAATTTACATTGCAAACTAGTTATTACATTTCTTACAATCTCAGTCAAATTAAAATAGATTAGAATAGTATCAACAGATGTTATAATTAAAAGTGTACAGAATTTTAATTAAGAAATGCTTAATGTATTCAAATTTTATTAAACGACACCTTTAAAAAAGAAAAAACCGCTGTTTTATTGTTTTTCATTTTCTTTAGTGCTTTAGAAATTCTGTAATTGTTAGTATTTATTAAACAATGTTATTTTGTTTATTTAATAACAATGTTTTTATAACAATATTTGTGTTTTTAAAAATTACATTTTAATTACTCTCAGTAAATGATAAAAATATTTTTTTCCACTACTAGTTGTATACGCTTGCATTATGACGTATAATAGAAGGCCGTGAAGTTGTACTTTTTTAAGCGCAGGTAAATAATATTTCATTATTAACTAGTAGTTAATAATGAACATATTTACATTTTCTGATAACACTACAACAGTTTCAAAGAAAAAAAGTTTACGAAATTGCGTACCAAGAGCAAGAGATTTTATTTAATGCTAATTTAAATTTATAATCGTTCAATTAATAAATCAATTTGATTTTAAAAAGTAAGTTATTTGAAATTCGCGCTTAATTAAATGTGAATATTATTGAATTAAATATGTTTTAGATATAATCAATGCTTAAAATAATAATGTTTTTAAACAATTTAAACAACTTTAGCAATAAAAACTTACGTTATCTGTTTATTTTTGTGTTTTAAATCACAATTAAGAATTACGTCAAAATTAATTCTATTAAACTAATAACAACTGTCAGAATTACTGACTTGATTTTTAATTTAAAATTAATATCTTAAATTTTAAATTAGATTTAGTAACAGGTAGAAAAGTTTTAATAATTCTAGTAGTGGAAAAAATTGTATATATAACACGGCTGAGAAGTTCATGTTAACCTGCGCGATGTATTATCCCTCGACGCTTGATGTCTCGCGATATAATCTCTCGCTTAGGTTATAATGATGCACTTTCAACCTTGATATATAATATACTATTTTCCACTACTAGTTGTATCGCTTGCATTATTACGTATAATGGAAGGCCGTGAAGTTGTACTTTTTAAGCGCAGGTAATATTTCATTATTAACTAGTAGTTAATACTGAACATATTTACATTTTCTGATAATACTACAACAGTTTCAAAGAAAAAAGTTTACCAAACTGCGTACCAAGAGCAAGAGAATTTATTTAATGCTAATTTAAGTTTTCAAATCGCTCAATTAATAAATTAATTTGATTTTAAAGTAAGTTATTTGAAGTTCGCGCTTAATTAAATGTGAATTAAATATGTTTTAGATATAATCAAAAACAATAATGTTTTTAAACAATTTAAACAACTTTAGCAATAAAAACTTACGTTATCTGTTTATTTTTGTGTTTTAAATCACAATTAAGGATTACGTCAAAATTAATCCTATTAAACTAATGACAACTGTCAGAATTACTGACTTGATTTTTAATTTAAAATTAATATCTTAAATTTTAAATTTGATTTAGTAACAGGTAGAAAGGTTTTAATAATTCTAGTAGTGGAAAAAATTGTATATATAACACGGTTGAGAAGTTCATTATAACCTGCGCGATTTATATCCCTCGACGCTTCGCGTCTCGCGATATAATCTATCGCTTAGGTTATAATGATGCACTTCTCAACCTTGATATATAATATACTATTTTCCACTACTAGTTATATACGCTTGCATTATTACGTATAATAGTAGGTCGTGAAGTTGTACTTTTTTAAGCGCAGGTAAATAATATTTCATTATTAACTAGTAATTAATAATGAACATATTTACATTTTCTGATAATACTACGACAGTTTCAAAGAAAAAAAGTTTACGAAATTACGTACCAAGAGCAATAGATTTTATTTAAGGCTAATTTAAATTTTTAAATCGTTCAATTAATAAATTAATTTGATTTTAAAAAGTAAGTTATTTGAAATTCCCGCTTAATTAAATGTGAATATTATTGAATTAAATATGTTTTAGATATAATCAATGCTTAAAATAATAATGTTTTCAAACAATTTAAACAACTTTAGCAATAAAAACTTACGTTATCTGTTTATTTTTGTGTTTTAAATCACAATTAAGAATTACGTCAAAATTAATTCTATTAAACTAATGACAACTGTCAGAATTACTGACTTGATTTTTAATTTAAAATTAATATCTTAAATTTTAAATTTGATTTAGTAACAGGTAGAAAGGTTTTAATAATTCTAGTAGTGGAAAAAATTGTATATATAACACGGTTGAGAAGTTCATTATAACCTGCGCGATTTATATCCCTCGACGCTTCCGTCTCGCGATATAATCTATCGCTTAGGTTATAATGATGCACTTCTCAACCTTGATATATAATATACTATTATTAAGGCTGGACAGATGTATCGTAATTTATTGTGGTAATTTCAACCCCAATACCAAAAACTTCTACAAAATCATCAAATAGTAATTATTTATAACTTTCATATTATTGAAAAACGGAAACTATTATGAAAGATTTTATAATGTTTTTGAAGACCATTTTTCAATTGGAATCTTGAAAAGAAATTGTAACTTACGGACCAACATACGTTCTTTACGTTGCTCGTACATAGAATCAATCATTAATTATCAAAAAATCGGATGATCAATTATGTATAACGTTTAGAAACTGGATTATAAACGTTATACTGTATCCTATAATTTTGTATAAACTTTAGATAAAACTTAAATAAATAAATTTTACGCCATATTCTTGGACTCAATCAAGTGCAGGTCTTAAATTTCTAATAGAGAAGGGAACGCGAGTAATTATAGTGCATGCTTTTTTAGAGTTAACTATAAAATGTCTAAAGCAGCAAGTTGTGCAATATGTAATGCTAAGGTTTGTGATAGGATGTATCACTACAAATGTGGTAGCATTACTACCGACGAATACGGTCTATTGATGACTAAACGTAATTTTGGTTGGTTTTGTGAACACTGTGTAGATAGAAAAAGTTACATGGCAATTATTTTGAATGGCATGAAAACATTAAAACAACTGAAGGATGGTGTCATAAGCAGAATAAAAAGATTGATAATGTTAATCAACAAATCATGGTGAATAACTAAAATAATTGAAGAACCATCACAACCAACATATGCGGATAAATTGAAATTAAAAAAACATAAATCAGCTTTAATAATAAAACCTAAAAACGTAGAACAGCAAAGTGTGGATACTAAGAATGACATTAAGAAATCTATTGACCTTACGGACATGAATATAACCGCAATACGACCGGTTTTCAAAATGCAGAACGGTAATCCAAAATCAGAAAAATCGTCTTTAAAGATTGTGCACACAAAAGAAGGTAGAAATACACGTATTGGGCTATAATGAAAAAAGAAAAGATAAACGTAGGTTGGGATAGATGCATAGCCTATGATGCTATTAAAACCAGAAGATGTTATCGATGTAATAGGTTTAACCATAAAACCCCCAGAGTGTAAAGCACAAAAACTCTGTCTAAAATGTGCTGGCTCACATGTGTTGCAAGAATGTACTATTGATGGAGAAGAAAATCATAAATTTTCGAATTGTATTCAAATGGCCGAAAAATTAAAAATGAAATTGGACATTAACCATCTTGTCTGGAATCAAAAATGTGCTGTATTTAAACGAATAATGGAAATGAAAAGAAAAAAAATTGATGTTTTAGAATAAGTAAACAAGGTGCGAACATATTATATTTCAATGCACAAAGCATGCTAAAACATTTCCAAGAACTAGAAATCTTAATTCAAGATAGGAAACCAAATTTGTTTTTATTAAGTAAAACTCGTGTAACTGAAGACATACAAGACTGCAAAATGAATTTTTCAGAATATGTATTAATTTAGTGTAATTCACAAACGAGAGAAACTAGAGGGGTTGTAATAGTTATAAGTAATAGAATCCAATATATTGTAATCTTTAATTTTGCATTAGACAATAACTATTGGTTAATATGTATCAAAATAATAGGAGGATTCCAAACAGGATACTATACAGTGCTGTATCACTCACCAAGTGCAAGTGATGCTATTTTTATCGAACATTTTGAAAACTGATGTGAAGATACAATTCCGAGTAACAGTCGACATATAATTATAGGGGATTTTAATATACATGTATCCAAGCAAAGTTTTTATGGGTCAAAAATAATACAAGTTATTAGAAGCCTACGGATGAAACCAATTGACGAATTTACGCTTACAACAGAAAATAGCCGTAGAATAGTTGACCTAGTAATTACAAACGTAAATGAATTAAGATCTTGTTACGCCCTGAGCAAATTTTCCTAAATCCGGTACTGTCTGATTCATTTAAGTTAGACGTGTGGGAATTTGCTGTTGTTACTAATCTCACGCTTTATTATGTTACATTTTAAAGTTGATAATTTGTAATTTATGATTAATTAAGAGCGTATTATTTTAGCTTAATACGTGATTAAATGCTGCTTTTCTACAAGTCCTTATCAAGATCTTTGTTTAAAATATCACTTACTCGAGCGTTCTCACGAGTTTGCTGACGAATTTATTTTGTTATCTTGTGAAGTCATTATGACCTAAATTCTTTCGTTTCCTTCTTTAATCAGTTCTTGACAAACTCTTGTTGAGATCACTTCAAAAATTTACTGTACCTTGGAAGTACTAACGTTTACTTAAACACGGTGATTTTACCGAATATTACGTTGAAACCTTCCTAGCTTTTAGTATATCTACGGAACCTGTTTCTTTCCTAAAATTACTAAAAATCGTATATATACGGCTATGAGTTGCTTTAAATTTTAAAGTATACTTAGTTTTCTTAACGCTGGATTATTATACCCAGGTAAAGTACTTAGTTTTTTGCTTTATTTAGTTAATCTAACTTCGCTTCTCTCCGTTCCTCTTTATAGCGGTTTTTCTTCCGACGAAATTATTCCAATTTCTATGAACGTCTTCTCCAACGGATTGTTTCCTCCACGTATGAGAGTTCCTTCAATTACCAAAATACTCCGTTCAACTGTAAACTTTACTAACGCTACGCTGAGAAGTTAACTTCGAGTGCAGCAACTGACTAAGTGAAAAACTAACCGTTAACCTTCGTTTTATCGTGATTTAATTCATATTTGTGCAAATCTCAAAGATTTTATTTTCTACACTGAACTTTTAATCAAAATCCTACTTGCTAAATCAACTTTAGAAATTCAATAACTTTTTCTTATACTTTAAAATTTTACATTTTTTTTGCTATTTAAAATTCACTTTTGTTATATATACTTTGGCTTAATTTACTTAATTTAATTTCTCTTTGTTTCTATAAGAATTTGTTATCTGATTTACCTTGAATTTTGTTGACTTATAACGTAATTGTAACTGACCTTTTAACCTACATAAATTTGGTTACGCATTTCCTGATTTACGAGATAATAAATTTGAACCTAACTCTAATTCTCGGCTGTTATTTGCCGACGGCCAATTGTTTTATTTAAGGAAACTTCTACTGGAAATACCGTGCACGGAGTTTCATCAGCGAAGTAATAAAGGTAAGATTTTTTGTTGTTGTTTTGTATTTCAAATTTGTAATTACTGTCTTGTCGAATCCCAATCGCTGTCCCAAATTTAATTTTTTTTTCTTTTTGTTTGTTTTGCGAACCTAACTTAATTAAATTAGTTTTACTACTTTTGTTTTAACACAAGGTAATTTAGATCCTGTATTTTTTTTGTAATATTTGAAATCCATTATTGATTGTTTTACTCAACTTCACGCATATTTTGTTTGCATAATTCAAAATTGAATATTTTATTGATTATTTTGTAAATTGCCATTTATTCTAAATTCATTATATTTACATCGAATTTACTGATTGCTATTTATTGCTTAACCTTCCCAGTTTTTCTTTTAGCAACCCTTCGCAACTACTAGAGCCCTGTTAAACTTTTACAATTTACTTAACAGGACCGTAACTAAACAAATTGTGTGGCGCCCATTTCTAACAATTTTTAATCATTATTTGACTAATTTTATCTACCACGACATCTTTGATTTAAATATTCCCCTCACAATTTCTAACCCACCCCATTTTGCCTACAAGAACCGAGCTACCGCAGCCATCGCTACATTTAAATTTAGTTACCCCTAATTCTTACCGTAACAATCTGTTGTATTCAATGAACCAAAAATAACTGATCATGATATAATAGAAATAAATTTTGGTGCATTACATAAAAATTTGGATTACAAAAAAAAATAATTTCCTATAAAAAATATTCACAACAAAACCTACTTAATTTACTGAGCCATCACATTTGGAATATGCAAAATCGACAGATGGATCAAATAGCAAATGACATAGTTCAAACGCTTTCTTATGCAGTAAATGTCCTAATTATAAAGAAAACTATAAAAACACAAACAAGTAACACCTGGTTTACAATAGACTTACATAATCTCCAAAACGAAAGGGACATACTTTATAAAATTGCTAAATTAACGGGAAATGAAAATGACTGGATGCTTTACAAAAACACAAGAATTAATTTTAGTAACAAAATTAAAATAAGCAAAAATAAATATTAAATAAATAAAATACAGTAAAATAGCGGACAACCTCAAAATGTGTGGAAAATTATTAACATTTAATCAATGGACAAAGGTATGAACCAAAAAGTATAATATTTGACGAAGTAGAAATTAGTAGTAATATCAAATAAATTTAACGAATGTTTTGTAAACAGTATTATGCACATAAATAATAGTATAAGCCAGTCCCCAGCAAACTTCAAAGAAGCTCCAATATTAAAACCTTATTTTTAAATTTAGACAAGTTAATTTATCAGATCTGAAGAAAATCTTAAGTAATATTAAGCGAAAAGGAGGAACGAATCACATTACAAAACAAGCTATTACAGATGCACTGCCAGAAATTAGTAATGCAATGGTAGACCTAATAAACAAATCTTTAATAAGTAGAAAATTTCCTAAGTGTTCGAAGCAATCAAAAATCATACTAACGCCTAAAATTAAAAATACAAAAATATGTCAAGAATTTCGACATATCACTACATTAGCTATGTACGAACAAATACTAAAATCTGTTGTTAAGGAACAATTACAGTGCTTTCTGGAACAAAATAATATAATCAGTGAAAATCAATCGGGTTTTTGAAGTAAACACTCATGTGAAACAGCATTAAATCTCGTGTTGACAAAATGGAAATTTGAAATCGACGTGGGTAATAGTGTAGTGGCAGTGTTTTTAGAGTGTAAAAGAGCCTTTGGAACTATCGGCAGAGAAAGACCTATGAATAAACTTTACCAATATGGAATAAGAAGCACCAAATTTTAATGGTTCGAAAGTTACTTGGAATCTCGTACTCAGACTACTACGTACTAAAATTACGAATATGTTCCAATTCAGAATAATTTAGGTGTACCTCAAGGATTAGTCTTAGGGCCATAGTTTTTTTTTAAATTTATATTAATGATTTAGAATTTAATCTTAAGTGCTGTAATATTAATTTGTTTGCAGATGATACCCTTGTATCAATTACTGATAAAAATGTACATTCAGCTACTACAAAACTAAACTTAGAATTAGAACTTATTGCAAATTGGTTACAATCAAACAAATTAAAATTAGATGTGCTGAAAAGTAAGACAATGGTGATATCAAATAGTAATGTCAAAACAACAAAAATAAAAATTGAAAATATAGAATTAGAATTAAATATTTAGGAGTAGTTATAGATAAAATTTTAAAAGCCATGTAAATTATGTAATAACCCAGTAAACACGGATTGAAACTGTTACAGTCACAAAATTAAAACAATTGTTTTATTACGTTGTTTCGTGTTAGTTCCATTTTTATATCATTTTCATGTAACTGACAGTGAATAAATTGAAAGAGTTCCGATTTTTCACAATCAGTTTTAAACCGTTTCAGTACTTGCAATTTTTTTCCCATAATCAGCAACCGTCTAAAAACTGATTTATTAAAACCGAATATTTTTTGAATAACTAGAATTGTTTGAAGATCGATTAAATAAGTGACGCAACCGGTTATAGTTATTTAACCAACAAGGTTGGTAATGAAGGCAATTAATAATCGAGACATTTTCACGCGCGAGCGAGCGTAGCGAGCGAGGGCGTTAATGTTGTCGAGATTATTAATTGCATATTATCAAACAAGTTGGTTTTTAAGTTTTTCCGTCGATCGTATCTTATTAATTTTTTGCATTTACTTATAATTTTATAATTTTATCTACTAAACAATTGTTTTATTTTTGTATCAACGGTAATGGAATTTTTAAGTAATGGGAATGCTATATAACCTCAACGCGTCAATTAAATTTTAATCGGATTGATTATAATTAGTTTTGAAAATATCAATGATTGCAAAAATTTTTTAGTTTTATGCGATTAAAAGTATGCTAGGTAATCAAAGAAAATTACATCTCGAAACATTAAAAAGTTCTCTTTATCAACCGAAAGGTAATCGTGGGATTGTTTTCTTTGTACACAGAAGCTGAACTAGATGTAAAAAGCAAATCAAAATTATTTATAAAGCAAATAAAGTTTTTATACATTTAAAAATGGTTCATAAATGACGAATATTGTTATTAGGAATAAAACCATAGGCTAACCAGGAAACATTAAAAATCTACGATAAAAACAATGGTAATTTTAATACATATTTACTTCTGTAGATAAGAAAGTTTTAACAATAAACATTTTAGTTTGGAAAATGTAAGTGAATGTTAAACTACCACGGTGAACCAGATTTTATAAACAAATTCTTACGACAGATTGGGTTTGAGTACAAGAATGCCACGAATTATAGTTTAGTGTTGTCCCTAATGAATGATGGCTTTAGAGAGAAGAAACTAGTTCACCTACTTATAGATTAAATATATATTTTCTATCATATTGTTGTGTTACTTTTGTTTATAAGAATATTTACGTAATGGCAATTTAAAGAAAAGAATCTGGTATGTACATACGAGAAATTCATAATCGTTTATTGGTATTATAGATTTGTGATATTAACCATAACATAATGTGCTACATTGTAGTTTTTAAATGAACAGCATGCAAAAAGCTGATTTTTAGTAACAATTCTTTAGTAAAACTTTTTAGTTTATGATTTACTAAAAAAAATGCTGTTCACTAACTTATCGATACAATTTGAATCTGATAAAAGTTCATGTGTAGTTTAGCAAAGCATAGTGAGCAATGTTTTACAAATTAGTGCAAATGTCAGAGAAGTAGTTGCTTAGATGAAGAAGGTAATGTCGAAGAAAGTAACGATAACTAAATGCTCTTTTATTCTTATAAATACGTAATGTTTTCGGTATGTATGCAAAAGAAGTACACGAGTGTATCACTACAACACAGTTATATGATAAGTATTTTGGTTTATACAAAATATACGTTGTTATTTATGTAATAAACTAAAATCTGTTTATAATTATGTTTATATACCATTTTATATAACATACAAACATCACAACTTTGTTATCAGGAAGGCTCCGTAAAAGCAACTGAAAATCATCGATAAAAACCAACTGACAATTTGTGTGCTCATAAAATAGTCAGATGATGTAGACCACAGTTATTGTTAATAAAGACTTTATTTATCAGCTTCTTTTAGCATCTTGGTAACTCCAAAGTATATCATTTTGTTTTCGTTATAGTGATCAGGTTACTTAACCTACAATTATTGGAAATGTTTAATTATAATAATGCACAGGTGAATTTTTTAATTTATTTTTTGTTTAAAAACGCTAACTAATACAATATACGTAACCTCATAAAAATCTTAATTCTCTTCTACGATTTTATTGGTTAAAAAAAAAGCGAGCGTTAATAGAAATTCGTTGATTTCATTGGTTTAAAAGTAGTGCGGTAATAGGGGCTATTACCGCACTACTTTTGATACATTATTATACGTTAATACAAGTATTAATGAACGATCGACGGAAAAGTATTATAAATGATTATTAATACATTATTTTGATATGCATGTTGAACAATGAACGTTAATACAGACGTATTCATGCTTTATAAAGACTATATTTGTTGAAGGATATCAATTATAGTGAATTACAGCATGATTACAGTAAGATTTTTGTGCATCTACATTAAGTAGTTAGTTATTACTGTGTTTGTATGGTTTAAATAGTACACAAAACAACTCACAAGTGTACATCGATCACTGTTACATTAGTTGATTTGTGGGCATGATAATTGCATTATATAACATTTACGCTAGAACTTTCAATTCGTACGAGTAATTTGTCTTAAAAGTGGCGCATAGTTCTAAATATTGGTTACGTAGTTGTACAGACACTGTTACCATGGATAACTCTGTAGTAATGACAAATGAACATTTACAACAACGTATTAAATGCATACAAACTGTAAATGTAGTTAATCCAGTGAATACGGGAAATTTTGCAAATTGCAATTTGTAACTGCATTGATTGATGCCATAAAAAGTTAAAAAAACTGTATGAATATCACCAAAGAAAATTCTATTTGTGGTTTGCCAATGCTTCTGGATGGTTTTGCTGCATCATGGTAGCAAAGAGTAAAACACTCTGTAACAATATGACAAGGTGTTTTATGATTTTAGCGTAATACTTTCGGTCCAAAAAAACCACGTCTTGAGAACTTTTTGTGAGTGAACAAGACTCAAAAACACCCACTGATGTGTTAGTTTGTAAGTCACTCGCTTTATTTGCTTAGCTCCGCAGGAATACTCTGAGTGAAGCAATTTAATTAGATACAGTGTATGGTTTATTTTATAACCGAATCCGAGAAATAGTTTCACGCAAAAGAATTGAAACGTTTACTGACCTTTTAAACTAAGCTCGTTTATTGGAGGAAGCTTATCCTGAAGATAGTGCAACGCGTGTTTACAAAACTGACTACAAGCGTCATTGTTGCAGTTATTGCAAAAATTATAGTCATTTATAAAACGAACATCACAGATTGTGTACAAAACAAAACAAAACATCAACTAATTTATTACAACCGGTAATAAAGAATACAACTTCATCTTTGGAATTATTTGCGCGCGAAAATACGCCAAATTCATGTTTAAAGCCATCGTCCGCAAATTTTTTTCTTACTCAGTACAAACTCAGAAGTAGTCGTAAGGCCTCGTGCTTGTCCGATATTACACGTTGAAATATTGGGTTCTATCGGACGTGGTTTTATAGACGCGGCTGCTAAACTAAGTGTTGCGGGAAGTGAAATGTAATTTTGTTTACAGTAGTATTAAATACCTTAGCCATATAATTACTCCAGCAGGTATTTAAGTAGATCCAGAAAAAACTGCTAATTGATACAAATGTGTCGCGAAAAGTGACCCAACTGCTCTTGTTTTTACAAACGTGCTTGTGGTATAGGTTTGTACCACAGTTTGCTTACGTGTCTCGTCCATTAAGTGACCTCACATTAAAAGCTATGTTAGTTAAGTTAGTTAAACATTTTTTTAAACTAATCATTTCAAAGTTTCCTACATTGTTTACGATTAATGTTGCACCGCTAAAAATTAAAAGTAATATAACAAATTTCATTTAAAATTGCTTTCATTATAGTATGTATAATTAAACATAAACTTATTACTCAATTCATCATTGTTATAACCGTATGTAAAATAAAGAATGAGTTAAATGGTTTTTTAACTTAATTTATTTTTTTTAGTTATCTATAATTATGAGTATTTTTTTATTCTAAAGTGTTGCCATCTTGATTTGATGTTAACCAAAAAAATTACATTTGATTTGCAAATTGCGAAAGAATTGTTACTGCAAACATTAACTTTTAAGACGTTTAAATTAAATATTTATAAAAGTATGTCGATTTAACACATGCAAATGTTAATGTAATGAATAACATAAAGTGGACGCTAATAATAATATAATATAAATTTATTTGGTTTTTATATTACGTTTTGATTATTGCTTTGCTTAAATTAATATTATCCTAAATTTAAACTGCAGCAAAAAAGTTTAAAATATAAAAATACTAATATAAATGTAACTGTGTAAAAATATTACTTATTTAACATTGGCTTTAATGTTTAATTACATTTCTATATAAAAATTGCAAAGTCAAAAACCAATTACAAAATAATTCTATAAAATTCTTTATTGGCTTACTTGTTTGATTTTAAATTTTAAAACATATTTGAAACTAATAGATGATGCAATTTTGATAACGTATAGCATAGTTTCTTTTAAGTATTATAACAAAACGAAATAACTAAAAATAGAGTAGACTACGCTTTGTTGTTTGGAAAAGTTTTACATTACTAAAATTGTACTTTTCATCAGAGAGCAACAAGTTCAAACTACAAAATATATTATGTAACATTATAATCATTTTAGTTTACTACGTATTTATAACATGCTTGTATTGAATTCGGCTGGTTATGTTAATACAGGTTTGTAGGAATGTAGGAATGAATTTATGTAGTCGCGCGTTAGGTTTATTCGACTAACTAGTTCATTTGGTTTATATTTTGTTATTAATTTTATTATTACGTCAATGTCTACTCAGGGTGTATCTGATTAACGGGTTGATATTTTTGTAGGTAAAATTAGAGCATAAATACAAGCAAAAAATATCAAAACAAAAATTCCATTAAAACATAAAAAAAACAAAGTTTTTAGCAAAATAAATCGTAAATTACGGACCTGTTACATTAATTAAGTCTCCTAAGGTTGTTGACACCACAAATAAAAATAAACTGTTCTAAGAAGTGCAAAATTGTTTCTCAGCAATTTGTTAACAACAAAAATAAAAGTAAATACAAAACGTGTTCAGCTAAAGTGTAGTTAAATTATTGTGGTTAAAGTTGCTATTTTGCGCATTCCTCTCAAAACACTAAAATTTGTACATAACAATTTATTTTGTAGCTAATGAAAATTAAAGAAAACAATAATCAATTTCACGAATGTTTTTAGCATTTACCCACCATTTACCGCATAGTTACAATCAACAGTCAACTTCCATTTGTTTTATTTAAGAAAAGAAAAAATAATATCACAAAGTGTTTATGATAATAGCGAACTTCTTGACACTTTCATCTACTACAATCTTTTTATTTTATTCTAATCTGAACAAAAATAACTACATATTTTTATTTTTAAATTCAAATACATACTTTTTATGCTGTTTTTTTAGAATTTTTTTACACCATGTTAAAAATTTCTGAAATTCTGTATAATAGCGGTCTTCTTTATTTAAATACCTACAAATTGATTTACAGCATGCCATATTTAGCTTGAAAAATATAGTAGTAATTTGCTTTTTAAAATTTTATTACAAAATTTAGAACGCTGCAATCCCTTTAATAACTGTACACCAAAACTTTAGTTTAAAAAATTTCCAAAAAATATGTAATAGGTTATTTATCTAAACATGCAAATAATGCAAATTCTAATACTACTAATAATAATATTAAAATTTCTATAAACAACTTAAAATCTTACGATCTACTAATGTTGAAAACAATACTTTTATCTATTAATTATAACTAAAATTAAGATTTAAGTCAACCGTCTTAGTTAAAATATTAATAAATAAAAAGCTTTGCTTAAATCGTGTGACAAACTAATTTTTGTAAACGTGTACATGTCATAACCATTGTTACTTTTACATCTGTTCATTTAATTATATGACTATTTTAATTGAAAAACCTGTTACAAATTAAATTATTTGTTTTTGCGAGCAAGTATTGGAATAATCTATGTAAGTGAATAACAGCAATTCTACGCAAGTTGCAGACCATACTTTTTCTACAATTATGCGACTGATGCAACAAATGATATATCTCAATCTGAGTTTTCAACGTAAATCGTTAATTAACACCATAATATAATAAAAAATTTAGATTGTCTCCATTTCATAACTGTTGTATAAATTTTAGCATTTTGATTTTATTGACAGTAAAATCATTGCCTATATGCTTGTGTAATTCTCCGAATTTCAGGAGACGTCTATGTTAAATTCTTATCACTACCGCTACTAACATCTATTGTGAATATTATAATAACAAAAATTAACGCGACAACAGCAATGAATTTGTATTTGACAATATAAATAGTTGGTGTGTTTACCGTTTTAAATGGCGACTTATTATGGGGATGCTAAGATACGCTCGATTAGTTATTTTTACGGTAATGTGATTTGCCATATTTGCATGCATTTTTAAAAATTGGCGATTGACCAATTTAGAGTAATTTCTTTGTAAGAAATCACGATGTTAAAAATGTATACTATTAATTGAATTTATTATGCAACACTAAACACAATATTTTAAAAAGCTAACATAAAAAATATCATAATAACTAAACGCTCAGTTTTGTCTACAATAATTAGTATTATGAAACCTTTAAAGTTAAATGCATTATAAAATGAGTTATAAGCTATGGTTACCAAAGTTTCCGTGTAACAAATCAATTTCATCTTCTATTTTTTGCATTTCATGAATCTCGTGTAATTTATGAATGATGTTCTTTTGCAGAATCTATTGCTGATAGAGTAGTTTTTTTTATTCATCACATTTATTGATATTTACACTATAGCTGACACATAATTTTTCTACAGCTGAGTTGATGTGTTAAAAAAATATTATAATTCTACTTAATATTTGTATAGTTTTATTTGATATTGCATCTCTGTTGACCAACATCGCAATAGAACTAGTTTTAAAATCAATTCATAAAAATTGGAGAGAACTTATAAGCCATAGTTTACTTTCAGAATTTGAGTTCTTTATTATTAATAAATTTCATTTTGATTCCAGCTTTTCTCATTTAAGGGCAAAATTTACATACAAAAATTTGGCACTGAAATGGGTAACTTGGCGTCTCCAGCTTTAACTAGTTCAGTCATGCATGAGTTTTTAAAATTTTGTACTAACTTGACAAACTCATTTTTTAACCCACATTGTTTTGTTATGTTAACGATGTCATCACTTGTATACCTCAGAACAAAATTATTAACATTTTAAACATCTTCAGTAGTATTATTAATTATCTTTCAAAACATGCACACCATTAAAAAATTAATTTAATAAAATCTCTGAAAAACAAAACCATTAGTTTAAGAAGTCCACAATTTTAAACATAAAGTTGAATATCTTAAAAAAACTGTCTACAAAATAACAATTATCCTAAGAATCTAATAAACAAAATATTATTCCATACAAGCTAATCCTATTTCTAATTTTGAGTATATTAAAATCACAAACGTTCCAAGTTTAACTAATAAATTCATTCCAATTTTAAAAAATACTAACTTAAAAATAGCGACCTATTTTAACAACACTAGTTACAACACAATTTACACCAAATTATACGATAGACACCATGTTATATACAAAATCGAGTGCATGGGATGCAATATATGTTATATAAAGCAAAACAAGCAAAAAATTATTAATATGATTAAAAAATCATCAATATGATTACAAAAACAAAAAAGCAGAATTAGCTTTTGTTTTGCATCTAATTAGTAGTGGCCATACATTTGATTTTAGTAATCCTACGATTTTAGATGTGAAACCTGAATAGAATAAAATATTAATTTCTGAGATGCTTTTTATCACTAAACATGACAACAATTTGAGTTTTAAGCTAAATATTAATAATCTTATTACTGTATATAGTAACCTTATCACTAAAATGTCATGACCTGGAGTTTTTACTTTTTGCGCTTGTTTTGTAACTACTGTTTGTTTTTTTTTTAATTTTACATATTAAATGTTTTATCTGTTATTTATTAAAGTTTTGCCTTTTATGACTGTGTTTGACGGATCATCGCTACTTATTTCAGTTTTCTGTTTTCAGTTTTTGTTTTATATATCCTATTTTTTTAAGTAGTTAGTTATTCTAAATTATCAAAGGTTTGTATAATTTTATAATTAGTTAACCGTTACCTTTATTTTATTTGTTAATCATGTTGTGCTTTTATTAAACACATCGCCCTGAAGAAGTAGACACGCTGGTCTGTAAGACATCGCCATAAAAAACACATTAAGTAGTGTTTTCTTATTGCCTTCTCTTAACAGAAGAATTTACATCTTTCTTGTTTTCAATTTTAAATATCTAAATTGAGATGTGACAATGGAGGCGAATTTATATAATTTTTATAAATTGAAAAAATTATTGCTAACAAAAAGAAATAATATTCGATTATACAATATCTTTCACGCCAAAACAGAATGGCAAAGCTAAACGAAAAAAAAGAAGTGTAGTAGAAAGAGAAAGAGTCTTATTGTATATATAGAAAATACCCTAAGAAATTAGGGAGTGAAGCAATTATAACGGCGAATTATGTAATAAATAGGGGCGTTACTGCAAAGTTGGAAAATATAACACCAACTAAGTTTTGGTATAATGCTAATTGTAACGATGTATTAGAAACAGATGAAATTGGCTATAAAATATAAAAATATTAGTGAAACTAATAATAATTCTTAAGAGGAAAATGAATCGGAGAGTGTTTCATCAGTTATAAATAATAGAGTTTACAAAGGAAATGTGAAAGTTTCTTCTAAGTACAGTGACTACAAATTATATATGGCATTTGATGTATGCAACTTTATTGAAAGGATACCTGATAGCTTTGATGGTATAAAGAAACAAAAATTTTTTTTAAATGTTTGAGTGCATTAATAGAGAGTAAGAATCAATACACTAAAACGACACATGATAGACGATTGAAAAACCAAGCAATAAATTAATTTTAGACACCAAAAGGTTGTTTAGGTACAAACCAATTGAAGAAAATAAAGACAATTATAAGGCGAGATAAGTAGTAATAGATTTTGCACAAGAAACGGATAAAGACAAAAAATGTACTCCTCAGTTGCAAAAATGATAACAGTTAGAGTTGTTTTAATAGTAGGGAATCGGTTGAATTATCATTTCCATTAGATGGACGTAAGGGCAGCATTTTAAATAACAAATTAAAGAAAGATATTTACATATTTGTCTGTAAAGAAATCGATTGTAGAAATTATAAAGTATTAAAACAATCGTCAAAGTGTGAGAATGATGACATCAATATGTTCTTATTAAATTTAGGATTTACTAAATCAGAGAATGATTATTGTTTGTACTTTTTAAATTCTGAGCATAAACAATTTTCTTATTAATATATGTGGACGATATAATTATAGCAGGTCCTTACTTAAAAAGTATTAATAGAATTAGGAATAAATTGATTGAGAATTTGTTAATGAAGGATAAAGGGCAACTCAAACATTTTTTTGTTTAACCTTCGGATTACCAAGCAATTTTTTAGGCGCCGATTATCAAGTGGGATCAGATTTGACCCCAAGTTTTTTTTCGTATTTTGTAAAGAAAAACCGATTAATTTGTAATGGTAATCTTTATTAATATTTTAAATTAACATTAGATTTTATATAAACTAATCAAAATATAAAAATAAAATGTAAACATAAATTAGTGAGGGCAACAACTATTACATATTATTGTAGTTTTTTTTGGCAATGTTGTTTACATACAAAGAGTTTGCACTTTTCACATGTTTCCGAACATTTTTTGTCATTTGCTCTTGGACATATCTTACGGGCGAGCGATAGTTACGTCTTGCGGTCCCACTTTCTCTGGTTCTGTGTCTGCCAAAACCATCGCTATTGCATTCTGCACATGTCTTGGTAATCCTTGAAGTGTACGATTTTAGATACGTGAGATTACTAATTCAAACCCAAGTTTTTGCAAAAATAATCTCCTTCGGGATGTTTTCCCTTTTTCAAAATTTCCAAATTTTGTAGTGTATAGAATAAATGCATTCATGGCAGCAATATCAAGGAAATTAAAAAATAGAACAAGAGGCCAGCGATTTGTATTTCTTCTGTATGAGTATTCCTTCACCATTTTATCGACGCTGTCCACAGCTCCTTTGCAGCTATTATAGTCCAAGATAACTTGCGGTTTGTAACTGAGGTCTTCTCCAGACAATTCCAAATCTTGGTGTTGCGTTGAAAGTAGCATAACGCTTCTATATTTTTTAAGTACGTAAGATACTAAAACTGTGTTTTATCTTGTTCCCGTTCTGGAGCGTTGTCTATCATTTCAGTATATATTTGGAAATTCCAGCAATATCTGTTACTAACATCGCCAAAGCCCAGATTTTAATTCCGTATTTATTTGGCTTCGACTTCATATACACTCGAAAGGGACATTTTCTACGGAAAAGAACAAGTTGTTCATCAATACATGCTTTAGCATTAGGGTTATTCGATTTTTTGCAATTTGCAGCAAGAATATCGTGAATGTTACGAATAGCTGCTAATTTATCTGATGCCCGTCGTTCTTCTCGGGTGTCCATACCGTCAAATCGAATGTATTTCAAAAGGTGTCTCATTCGATTACGAGACATTGCAGCACAAAAAATTGGTTTATGGAGAGACATGTATTTTGTACTCCACAGCTCTAATATTGGTTCATAGCGTGCTTTGAAACCACCAGCTAAGAGTAGTAATCCAAAAAATGCATGTAACTCATCTGCATCTACTGGCTTCCACGTATCGCCTACAATTCTTCCAGCTCGAATGTTTGTTTCTCTAAGTATGTTCACTGAATTTTGTTAATCCTGGCGGTGTTTTTAGAATATTTCGCTGATTTCGTCTTCTAACATGAGACTTATTTTTTTTTTTCATATGGAACCATCTCTACCTATCAGTATATTTTTATCATCACTGTCATCGTCTTCCGAACTTTCAATCGGGTTTATATCAGTTACAATTACTTCTTCAAATTTGGCATCACTATCGTCAGATAAAATTTCATTTTCAATTTTATTCAGTAAATTAATTGCTAGCTATTTCTTTCACTTCACGCTGAGACAAATATTTTCTAGCCATAATTCAACAACAACTATTTCCAATCAAATGTAATAACACAACAGACACACTTTTCAACTGATTCGAACAAACTCGCCGAATGTAATGACTAAAGACGGAATGGTAGTAATCATGATTCAGACAAATAACACGTTGAAACGCGTTAAAACAAGCAGATTAGATGACAAATGCAGACAAAATATTAGAATTACTTTTTAGAACGTCGTGCATCGGTTACCAAGTGGAGTCAAATATGACCCCAGCGACAATATTTATTTTACGTCGCAAAACAAATAACAATTAAAACATTTGTATTGTATTATTATATATTATTAAACATTGTTGAAAGAAACTTAGCTAAAAAAATATTGGGACAGTTGTAAAAAAACCTAAGAAAAGACAACAAAAACAACACGTCTGGGGTAAAAAAAAACCCAATGGTAATCAGAAGGTTAAAGATATTATATAATAAAGAAAGTGGTATTTTAAGAATTCATCAGGCAAATTATATTAAAAATATTATTAGACGTTTTGGCATTGATGATTGTTTTGTAAATGGGAACTCCCTAATTGGAAATTTCTACTCAATTTTTAAGAAATGATTAGGAATTGATTTTAAGTTGATTTTATCACAGAGAAAAAACAAATTCCAGGAGTAAAGGAAGCATGAATGAGCAGTTATTCAAAAATTACATTTTATTTATACTATTTGTACAACTTTATATTCATCTGATGTTTGTCTTTTAATGGCTCTAATAACAATTCTCTACCTAGTAAATCATAATTGTGGTTTATTTTTTGTTATTTTGTATATTTCGAAAAATTGCCCAGTATTAGTTTGAATTATAGCGTCATTTCTACTTTTTGCTGCTTTTATTAGGTATTCATAAAAAAATTTTGGCTTTTTCTTGCTAATCCATACCCCCGCAAAAATTAATTTTCTAAATCTATCGCGAACGGAAATTTTGTTAATTATTATCTGTATTGACTACATAGAAGATGGTGAAGATTAGAAAATTGGTGCTCCATTAGTACTAAAGTTATAAGTCAAATAAAATGAGTGTGTTTGTTTTAATTTTTGGTAAATCCATCGTATATGTCATTAATGCTCGATTTTTACGTTTTTGTATGTGAAGGTTATTGTGAATGTCTTTAGAAATTAAAAAATGGTAATTGTAAAATAGTACACTTCTTATTGCAGCTAGTGTTTGCACTGTAACAAGTAAACAATCTACTACAAGTAAATTTATTAATTTAATTTTAATGAATTTGCTCGGGTAAATTTATAACAAAAAGAACAATTAGGATTTTTTTTTGGAATAGGGGAGTTACACCTATAAAGACCACTACCAATTTCAAAATTTAATTAAACACAAAAGTGTGCACAATGAAACCAAAAGGCGTGTCAATTTTAGTATAACAATAATTCAAATCATAGTGATGTCACTAGTATTGAAGACGATCTGAGAGAAAAGTTTTCTTTTTCTAACCTTCTAATCAGTCAGCAGTATAAGATTTAAATTATAAAATGTAAATCTTCAACGTATAGTTTACAATCAATACAAATAATAAATATTTGTATTAGTATCTACAGCATGGTTTGTATTAGGCATTCCAATGAACTGTCAAATCGAATTCAATATGGCGTCGTTGGACAAACAAACTTGTTGTTGTCATAAGTTTATTATTGTAATTATTGTTGTGGCCTTAAATACGCAAATATTAAACAATGTAACGCTAATCCAAGTATTGTATGAATTAACTACAACAACAAGGAGACGTTGGGATACATTATTTGCATGAAATATAGATAACTAATACTTAAAAGGATTCTTTTTTGCTGAATGTCGACAACTTGAGTTTTGATTTCGAAGATGTTGCTTAAGTAATTAGCATGGATATTGTTGTGTATTTAGTGTTTATGCATACGTACTATATGAAGGAGCAGATGAAGGCTTTACAAAAGCATAGATGTCTGTAGTATTTTGAAAAAGTAAGTAATAAGCATTGAAACTATGTACAAGTTAATTTTAGTTATTTTTAAGGTAGAGCATTCACATTAAAAAAGTCTCGGTAAGATAAATTTTGATGCAACAGATGCTGTGTTTTGTTCAGACTTAATATGAGTAGTAAAACAACTTCGGTGAAATACAACAAAATGAAGAATTTTTATTACAAATCTAATGAATACTTTTTGTACTCGAAAAAAATGAAACTTTGAAGGTCTTTTGTACCTTCAAAATTATTTCATAACCGAATTCAACTTACTACCCACAAAACCATAAGTTCCATGTAGGTTCGATAAGCATTCCCAAATATTCATTTCTAAAGCATGCCAATAGTAGTTTGTGTATGGACTTCTAATAACACACTTAATTTAAAACGTATTCTATAAGAATTCCTATATAAGAAGAATAAAGTACTCTAAAAGATTCTTTTAAAAACACTTCTATAGGAATACTATATTTAATTTAAGAAAGAAGTGCTTATAGCAGCCTTAAAATTGGCAGTTGATTGGAATCACTAAAGTATTAGAAATGTAGCATTATAATGGCGTTCCCATATTGATTCTATAACAATGCATATAGAAGGAGAATAAAGTACCTTAAAAGATTCCTTTAAAATCACTCCTATAGGCCTTCTATATTGATATAAAAAATAAAGTGTTTATAGCAACTTTGACAATGTATTGAAATTCAAGTATTACGACTAACATGATAACATTCTTTTAGTGTTTTAGTACCTCTAAAATCGGTTTAATCGTTCTTTATTTGAGATAAAGAAATATAATTTTTAATATCAGAAAAAACCGTTTGTACAAGTTGCTAAATTGTAATACCTAAACAAAAATAACTTCCTGTAGAGATTAAACGCCCACATCTAAATTTTGTTGATAAAGATATGTATGCAATAAAAACTTATGCATTCGCGTTTGATACTGTAAATGTAGATAAGATAATTTGATTTCTGAGAATTGTGACGAAATATGTACCGACTACCGAGTTTGATTCACCAGAAACGCTTCTAAGTACGGGTATATGCAGTTTTACGTTTACGAAAGGAAGACGACTTCGGGCTTGGTCTATATTTGTAAATGGGTTCTTTTTTTGTGCTGAATTAAAGAAGAAAAAGCTATTAGAAATTCTGCTGATTTAAGTAAAAGTAAGTACAAAAGAAACAATTTTTATACGTTCAGCTTATCCACGTTTTAGCGCTTTATTGTTATTGTTTATTTTTTACTTGGCATCCAGTTATTTTTTTAGAACAGGGGTGACCAACCTGCGGACTTAAACTTAAAAAGCATTGTAATAAAAAATTTATTTTATTCATAAAAAGAAACATATTTTTGATATGAATCTAGTGAAAATGCATGCGACTGATAATAGATCATAAAAAATAATTAAACGCATAATTTTGTTATAGAGTTAACCCAAAGTTGATTCAAAGGAGTTCCTATAGATGTTATTAATGAGGTGTTCCAATGGCTACGTCATGGCCAAGCGAGATTAAAAAATGAAATAATTAGGATGATGCAGCAAACTACAAATTCGCAAACCATTGATTAAAAATTATTATAGTTTAGACAAAGATACTGTACAAATTTCTTAATAAAAAATGACTTAAAACTAATCATTTCATGCTTTTTGTGTTTCTTATGGTATGCTAAACCCTGTAAAAGCATGCAAATCAATTACCTTTTAGTCGTTAACTTTGTCATGCTATTCTAAAACATAGGAAAGTACTACATTGGCACTATTGTAAAGCATTCTAATGGAACGTGAAAACTTCTACCTTTGGCCTGCTTTTGTACAACGTCTAATAGGACTCTATAAGCACTAACTGTACAGCATTCTACTGGAGTGTCAAAACCTATCTCTAAACATAAACCATTCTACTGCTACAGGAAGGCTTTCAGTAATATCAATACTGCCTCTATGCTTCTAAAAGCATTATTATGGAACCTATTTGGTTTTGTGGGTAAATGATTTATCTTATTACTTTATTGACTTATAACCAAACTCGGAATTTTTCTTTTGTAAAAATTTTTATTTGACCAACTGTTTACTAAATGATACAGTACTTTGAATTCTATAATTGCACAAAGTATTTATAGAAGTATAATTGATTTTTCTTCCTATTGCCTTTTTTTTTTGTAAAATACAAATATTTTTTGTCAATCGTTTAATGTGAATAAAGTTTTACATATTTGTATCTTAGTTTATTGCAGTAATACATACATAAAATGGTATTTTCCTTTTAGTCGTAACCAATCTAAATAGAACCACTAGATGACAAAATACGATTACAAACGAGAAAGTCTGAAGATAATCTTAAAATACAATCACAATAAATGAAAAAAATTTTTTACACATTTCAGTTGTAAAATAAGTGCACAAATTTACTTTGTCAATACCCCTTCACTTCTATGAGGAAACATAATTTAAAAACTGAAAATGTTTTCTGATTTTCAATATTGTTTCTATCAGTGGTTTTGTTGCTGCAATGCATTATGTTTTTGCTATGAAAATTCATGTAGTTTTGTAAATCTTCGTCTGCTCCTTCATATAGTAGCTACGTTAAATAATATCCATGCTAATTACATAAGAACTCGAGTTGTCATTCAGCAAAAAAAAGATTCTTAGCGTTAATTGCCGATATTTCTTGCAAATAATGTGTCCCAACGTCTCTCTGATGTTGTAGTTAATCCATACAATACTTGGATTAGCCTTCCATTGTTTAATATTTGCGTATTTAAGGCCACAACAATGGTTACAATAATAAACTTATGACAACAACAGGTTTGTTTGTCCAACGACCACCATTTTTAAATGGCCGAGGTCACGTGATATGGAATGCCTAATTGAGTAGATTGGTAATTCCTATAACATCTAAACTGGACTGAATTAAAATAAACCAATTGAAATTGAATTGGATTAAATTTGCTATCCCTGGTACAAATACACAGTTCGGGCAAATTCAAACCAGTTCATTTTTTTTTTCATTGGTCTGTATTGATTATTTACAACAGTAATGACACTAAAAATTGAAAAAGAGTTACAAGATTTGTGTTTATAGTGTTTGATAATAGTTTCATGTAGATAACAAAAAAACAAAATTGTGTGTGATTATCCACATGTGAAGCAAATGTAGTATCAGTGTGTACTGCCGTATGTGAAAGTTTGTGGTTAAGAAAGATGTTTACTGATTTAGGTTAAGATTTTTTTTTAAAATAACGTTTTATTATACATATATAATAAAGGTTGTTTAGCGTTAATTAAAAACCCAGCTAATAATCGTCGGGTAAAACATAGCCATTTGAAATTCAATATTGTTTTTGAACACTTAAATGCTGGAACCATTTGTTTGGAGTATAGTTAGAGATCAGCAGCAGGTTAATATTTTTACTAAAGGTTTAGGTAATAATTATTTTGTAAAGTTCAAGAATTTATTGTGTTTGCGGGATTTTATTTATGAGTGGTTAAAAACCCCGGCAACTAAAAATAAATGAAAACAATAGTAACTATTGTATGACATGTGTAAGATGTAATATGTACAAAATGTTTGAAATAAAAAATAAAAAAAACAATAATTAAGATTAAGTTGTATTTGACAAAACGCCGTCTATAGATCTACAAAGCAGTTGTGCGCTAGCTTGCATAGAATTCCCACATGATTGGCTTATAAATGCGTTTGACGTGGATTTATTTGTTTGAAACTAAAATTGTTTTTTATTGGTTATGTGTTCGTAAAGTTTTAGTAGAATAACTTATGCTATTAATTTAAAAACTAGATTTAGCAGTGTTATTCCTCAATAATTTTTAGGTAAAAATTCATCATTTTCGTAAATAGTGGTATTATAGTATCTTATTTTACCAGGATTATTTCAAATTTTCTATTTCTTATAATTTTTTCGTGTGTTTCCGTTAAACTATGTTTTAAGATTTTTCTAAAATTCTTCCAAAGTTCTTAATGATTGCAAATTATTAGATCAGTTCATCAAATGTCTTCTTAAACACAACAGTGTATTCTTTTTAATTATCCTAAGCCTAATACTAGCATTTTGATATTATTAATTTATTATTACTAATTAAACTAAAATTAAAACTAAATTAGCAGTTCTGTTATTTACATCTATAAGACAGTAGATAAAAAAAAACTACAACTAAAAAAATTGATCTTAAATATTTAAATGTTACACAAAAGTTAAAAATGTAATTAGCTAAATTAGTATAATTAATATTTATTAACTGTTTGAATTATAATAAAAATTAAATATCTTATTTAACTAAATTCCGATATATTATTACTGTCATAAAGTAAAATGAGAATCAATAACTTAAAAACATCAGAAAATACGCTACCTGTAAAGCTAAAAGTTTCTAACTTTTTAAGGATTTAATAAGTTCAAAAACATCTTGTTCGGTGACAGAAGTTAAAAGATTGCATACGTAACTTGTATTTATTATATTAAAAGTTTTTATTTAATTTTGTATTTATTATGTATTAATAAAAATATGAAAAGTGTTATAATTATTTTAATAATTGAATAATTTATTTATTAAGTTTTACTATTTATACACAAACTGTTAAAATAATAAATATAATTAAACTTTTGATTTAAATAAAAACTGATAAAATAACAGTAATAACAAAAAACATCTGTTTTAAAGATTAGGTACGAATTGTAATTGAACTCTTCCAATTACCAGTAATTTAAACAATTTCAAATGAAAAACTTTTTGATTACATGGTATTTAATGCCTGTGCTGTAATTGCATAGAATCGGTGATTGATTTAATGACTAGTCATTGAATAGCGACGTAAAATTCAACCTATAATTATAAACGTTTCAATTTCAATTTTTTATAAGTTAAAGAAATGTAATAATTTTTTTGCATTTTTTTGATTTTTTTAAATTTTAAATAAACAGTTATTTATAAATCAACGGTTAATATGTTTTTTAATTTTTCTATGGATCATTTTTAATATAGTTTATTGACACTATTTTGTAATTTTTTTTATTTAAAAGTGTATATTGTTTAAAGCTAAGTATTAAACTACAATTCATTTTTGTAATAATGCAAGTAAATTATGATTTAAATATTTTTAAACACTTTACTGGTATTTACTTTTAAGGTAACTAATCAATGCAAACATTTACATTATAGCATATTTTAAATATCTAATTATTCGTAAATTGTAATATTCAAATTATTTAAAGAAGTGGAAATATTGTGTTTAGTTAACATTGTTAAATTAAACAAATTGTAGAAACTTAGATTTTAAATAAATTTAAATTAAAAAATCTACTGTGGTGAATTATATTATAAATGTAAAATTCATGAACTTTAAAAAGTAATGCGTCAAAATGTATTTAATAAATAAACGGTATTATTAAAAATTGTAATTTGTTGTAAATAAGCAACATGGAACGTAATGATTTTGCCGGTAAAAAATATTTTAAAAATTTTTATTGCTAAAATTTTGGTTAAAAAAACACAAATTATAGTAGACATTTTCAGTAGACTAATTTTCTGGTTATTTTGATACTAAAACCTACACGTGTATTTTCATCAGTTTCTTCTATGCACATATCATAAAAAATAATTTTAATAATTTTAAATCAACATTTCTTTTTTGTTTAATGTATGATTTTAGAAATTTAACTATATACTTTGAATTCGGTAAAAAAACAAATAATAGACTAATTTCAAAATATATTAATTGTAAATAATTATATTACATTGTTAATATTAAGTTGATTATAATATTAAATTTTAAATGTATACGTAGACTAGATTCTTAGTGCTTATGTTACTTTTGAGTGTTGTGTTTCAATTTTGCGGGAATGCTAAAATGTTTCGTGGAGACACTACACAAAATAGCAGTAAGAAGTATGAGCATTATAACTAACTCGAAATGTTACGCAAAAACACGTGTGATAAATAAATTGTACTAAGAATAATACACAATAAGATTTTAACACATATGATTTTAACTTTAAATTAAAATTAAAAGAAAACCGCAAGAGACAAGTACGAAAACAATTACATAGAAAAAAACGACAAAACCATATAAATAATATAACGGATAGATAAAAATATAAATAATCTAAGTAAAAGAAATTATATAAAACAAAAGCGGTTTTAATCTAAATAAAAACTGTTTTTAAAACACTGCTTAAACTTAGCAGACAAAAATTAAAACAAATACAGTAAACTCTACCAGTTCGAAAACTCCTTAATTTTTTTTTCTTAACCCAGGCGAGCATATTGTGCGCCTATATGTAACTTTATTTTGTTAAAGCGGAAATTTTTATAACGCGAAAGCGGAAACTAAAATACAATTAAACTACAAAACTAGTTGGCAAATGTACGGAGGAGCTCTATTCTGCAAAAAAATAATGTTTTCAATTTCGTCGTGCTTGTTTTGCAACTTTAAAATTGCATAATTTCTTAGCATTGGAAGTATCGTTTACTATTAACAGTTATAAATATTTTGATTTGAATTTATACTTTTAGTAAAAAATTGTATTTGAGAGTATCATCTGCGTCTTTTAATTCAGACACAAAATTTTCCGTAAAATGTTTTAAACCATTGTGTTTGTTTTAATATCGCTGTTACACTACTGATTGCTAGCGGATTCATATTGCCTACATTTTGATTTTTCTGATAATATCTGCAGTATGAACATCACTAATTTTTGGTTTTCTTGGTCTCGGAGGACTATTCACAGATCCTATTCCTTTAAATTTGCTAATTAACTTACGTTACGCTTTTGCTTAACTCCGCTCATCAGTATAATTTTTACCGTTTTTGTAATAGCATTGCACTAAACTAATTCTTGTTTGTAGATTTATGTTCAAATTGCATTTGTTAAAGAGTTGAAATATATTTTTTACTTTATGAAGACCTAATATATACAATGTATACTCGCCCGGATTGAAAAAATGCAAGTTTCCGTTTTAAAGATGTTCCGCATAAACAGGTTTTACTGTTTATCATAAAAATCACATTTTTTGCATAAATAATTATATCGTTATTATTATAAGAAAATGTCAACAACCTCCAGTTAGCATTTTTTTTTAAATAAACACAATTAAAAAAGTTGTGACATTTCATTCTTTTTTTTCCATTATGCACCTGCCATGTTACGTAATGTTCTGATTGATTCACGGTTGCCATTGTTTTTGTTGTAGAATCTGTGTTATTTGCTTAAGTTTTGCCTTTTTGACTAGTACTAAAGAGTATTTTTGAAAACAACTTCGCATGTAAAGCATTTGCTTTGGTAAGTACCCATAAAAATAAAAATTTATAATTAATATAATTCTTATAGGATTTATTTTACACACCGCCGCCATAAGAGCTAATGCACTTTTTGTCACAGACAAAAATTTCAAAGATTTGACGTTTTACGAGAAACGTTAATCTTAATCATTTTCGTTTTAAGCATAATTTGCGATAATTGATTTGTTCTGTGGCAATAATCAGATACAGAAAGGCTCCACCACATATAATGACTGCAGCAAACACAGCAAGTACTTCTATGCTACCACAAAAATCGCTAGATATTTATGAAAATACGTATTACAAATTTATAAAATGGCACACCGAACAGAATATACATTTGTTTTCGGAAAATGTAGTGTTAACGTAGACCTTCAAATCATCAACCATGTTAAAGAATACCATCAGCATCAAGCATAATATAAACGTTGATAAATATTCAAAATTTCTTGGGTTTTTAATGAGAGAGAACGAAGAATATGTGCCAAAAAAATCACCTGTTTTAGAAAAGCAACATATTTTCAAATTCATAAAGGAAACGTCTGATGATACATTTTTTCTATACCGTACACAGTAAGTCAGCATTGGCAAACAGTACAAAATTTCTATTTCTTTAACTGTACGTCATTTTGATTTTTAGACTTGATGGTGCTTTTAGAAGAGATGAAATTTATAACCCTGACACATAAGAAAAAGGTACAAGAAAAATTGTAATCGCCGATCATTTTGAATTTTACAGAAAATATGTGGTTTTCCGTTCTCAAAATTATACAGTAAAAAACTTGTTATTAATTATCAAAAAGGGAAATATACCCGTAAAGTTATCGGCCTAAACAAAATTGTAAGAATCACTTCCGATGTTGCAAAATATTTAAAACTGGGTCATGTAGAACAATACACGTGTCACTGCTTTAGACGCTCTTCGGCCTCTTTATTGGTTGAAACTGGGGCAGATTTACTAACATTAAAACAGCACGAAAAATGTAAAAGTTTATCCGTAGCTGAAGGGTACATAAAACACTCAGCAAATAAAAAAATTACATTTTAAACAAAATTTTGTCAATTCACAATTCAAATAATGATGTCCTAAAGCAATCAGGTGAGGCAGCTTATGTAAAGCTCAAGAACCTAACAAACTGTACGATTACTGTTAAAAATTATTATTACAAAAAAGAAAATTAATACATTTACTTTAACCAACTTTATTTTTAATTTTATGCTTGTAGAAAAAGTATAATGAGAAACACAAGCGTGAAGATTTTTTTACACTCGAGTGGTTGCTCTACTCGCTTCTCTCGTTTCGCAAACTCCACACTTGTGTAAAAAAATCTACTTCACGCACTTGATACACAATATACTATTAAAAAAATTATTAAAACAGAAATGCTAAGAAATTATATAATATGTTAAAAAAAGAGTGAAAGTTATGTATTTTAACTAATAATTTTAAAGGAAGTAATGTTTTATGGATATGTATGTATGCGTATACATACATACACAAAACGTTTTTAGTAAATTATAAATAAATATATTCAGTAATCAAAATGACTTAATTTGTTTTTCGTATGTATTTTTGTATAATAACCATGATAATATTTAATCCTTTTTTTTACTAAAAAAATTATACAAGATACCATATTTATTTAAAAAATCTCTATTAACTTTGTGCCGACCTAAATTGAGTTGGAAAGTTTATAATACTACTTCGTTTCACTCTCCGTTGAACTAACTCTCTATAATAACCCTTCGATATTTATCCATTAAATATTTCGTATTCTGTTCTATTCCCAAAGGGATTGTCCAGATATTTTATTAAAATAAAGATTAATAATTGTTATTTAATATACTTTGCAAAAACAATTAATTAACTCTTTTCTAAAAAACTATACCGATGCTTAATCATTATATTTTATAAAAAAACAAATTTAATTTTATATGTAGTTAAAAATGATTTACACACAGTTTACAAAACAATTTTAATTTAGATGGTACATTTTAGGTATGTGTATTATTTTGTCATATAAAAAAAAACAAATTTATTTAAAAGCTTTCCGAAATGACAACAATAATTTATTTTATATAGTTATATTATATTACCACATAACAAGTTTTAAAATACATTATGACTTAACAGAATTTTATTTTTGCTTTCGTTATGTTAGATTTCCGATAAAAAAATTAAATTTAAACTATACTAGAAATTTATGTATTAAGCTTTTTTAATGCAAAATTTTTGAAATAATTTTATTTAAATTATAAATGATTTTACATACAATTTTTCCAAATACGTTTATTTCAGTATATTATACATACATGTATGTATCTCTATACAAGAATTTTGCAATATTAATAGATTAACGTTTTGTATAAAAAATTTTCATTAAAGTTAATGTGATTAAATAAAATTAATTTTATTGTACTGCAAATTACAATTTTTGTATGTTGTATTAATAAGTAAAAAATTTTAAACAGGAAACATTTATTTATTGCTTTGTAACAAATTTATTTATTTTTAAAACGTATAATTTGTACCAAAAAAAAACTATAAAAGTGGTACTAATAGAGTTTCTGTTAGCAAAAACAAAACAGATATGGTTTTTTGGAAGTTTCGTTGAAATCACGCTAAGCTGTGACACATGCATTAATACCCCAAAAATGTTTTTCAGGATATACAATAAGTTAATGTGTAACATTTGTTTAACTAGCAAAAATATTAGTTTTAAAACATTATTAAAAGTCAATGTTAATTAATTTTTTGCATTTAAAAAATAGAACATTAACACTTTATATAACAAATAGTAATAAAATATAATTTATAACGTTTGTGTATGTACATGCCATTAAAAATGTGTGATAATAAATAAATTAAAATGTAACGTATAAAAACTATAAAGTTTCTATAAATTTGTGTAAAAAATTAATATAGGTTGATTATGTTTAGGGGCTCACTATTGGTATATTGGAAACAGTAAGAGATAGAGGGTCGGTTAAGTAAAGAAGCTGGTGTAATTTTACTTCTTTGCTATTCCATTAGCAAAAAAACAAGTTTAGTTTATTTGTCTTTTACATAAAAAAACCTGAAAACTGATATTTTCAAAAATTTGCTGTAACTTCTTTATTTTTGAATTGATCACAAAGTTGTTATAGTAATCGTTTTTGTTCAGTCCCTACTTTATTTTTCGGGCAGTTGTCCCCACTTCTGTAAATTTATAAATATAACCTTGGCGTTTTCGCAAGGCAGTAAGAAAAAAGCGTAACGCCGAAAGTACAAAACGTGTTGTTTTTTATGGTTTAGTTTTTATGTTATTATAATTGTAATGACATGGTAGAATAAAGAAATGTACAGTGTATGATTATTATTATTCGTGAACGTGCTTCGTATAGAGGTAACACCTATGAACTTTATAGTTCATAAACCGTGTAGTTTTAAATCATGTCAAGTAATTTAAAATAATGTATGTTTAAAATTATTTTCTTCTTGGTTTTGAAATAATTGAAAAGCTTAATTTTTTTATGGCAGCTACATTGAATTCTTACAAAATTGATTTTTTTTTAAATTATTATTATTACGATGTTTCACGTGTACTTCATTCACAAAAAAGTGTATCTTTTTTCTAACTAGTTTTATTCTTTGTTTAGGAGAAGCAAAACACGAACATCGGCAACTTACATTACCAAACTTTTTAGCAAATAATAACACAACAACAAATGAAACATGAAAATGTCAATAATTAAATACTTAAACATAACAAGAGACATGAAACGTTGGACAAACCCTTGACAAGTATTGCATCATGAAAAATAATTAAATGTCTAAGCAAAAGAAAAATAAGCATTCAGAAGATAAACACGAAAAATTGAACAGCGGTTGAATTGAGCTATATAGTGTAACCGGTCCTGCGTTGTGATGTTCTTGTTCACAATACCCTAGGTAGCTAAGTAGAAAAATTACTAGTAACACGTACATTACATTTTATAACACACAATAAACAAAAATTAAACTCTAAATTAAAGTAAATAACATAAGTAAAATAATAACAAAATAACAATTCAGGAAAATGAAACTAAAATTACTTTTGGCTCAGCCTCAACGTTGCTTAAACTTCAACACAAATTAAAACAATATGGTTTTTATACCCGTGTTTTCCGGTAATTTAACGCAAATCCCCTTGCCAACGGTGCCTTTCTTTACGTTTTTCTAGAACTAGAACCGATGATTTGACAAGTAAAGTTGTAAACAATATCGTCGAATTGTTCAAACGTTGACCTCAGGTGCTTTTTAAGTGCAATGCAATTATTTCCAGTACGTAAGAAAATACGATTTCTGGACTTTACAGGTCGATGCAGCGAGTTATTAATAACCAAATTTAATGAAATTCACGTTGATCAAACAACAAGTAATATTAAATTAGCATTTTCTATGATTTTTCCAAGGTCGCAACTGGACCTTGAACTTGCGGTGCAAATGACTAGATGAAAATGGAATATGTATTTATAAGGTTTGTAACACGACTCGGTAACAAAACGGATTTTTATTGTATTTGTTTATGTCACAGGTATGAGTTACATAAAGTTAGTGTCGTACAACTCGAGAAATGAATAAAATTACCTTAAACACTTACGGCGAGCACTAAAGGACTCTACGAACAAATGTCTAAGGGCTACTCATCCGGGTCAACCAAGATGCAGTATGTAACAATCCAGTAATAGTGAATAACCCTTTAGTCATCTACGGCAAGCACTAAGGTACTCTACGAACAGAAAACTTCAGGTGTTTGACAACTACTAACAAGGATAACCAAATACAATACTCCAAACTACAAAATTACTGAATATACGTACGAATTAATGAAATTTCGTGAAAATGATTCGCTGTTTATTGCGACAGGTAAAATGCAGGTTCCGATCGTTGCAATAACCGGTCAGGATTTAATCAGGTTGTGCAAATGCTCCAGGTACAGGCGGTGATTGTTAACGGGATTAGTGGTTAACTTACGGTTAGTTTTCAGGTTCGGCTGGCGGTTTCCGGATGTCCAAGGTGTATTCACAGACACCGCTCGGACGATGACGCAAAAGATTCCATCCTAGACGGTGCAGCCGCTTTTATATCCGTTTTCCTTTTTTCAGTGCCGGTTTTAGAGCGGCGATTGTTTTGGCGTTGGTGGGATATCCGAGGATAGGGGTAAAGTCCATGCACCGTTTTAAAATTGATTTTCAATTTGTTTAAAATGGTGGGCTTTATTTTCGTTTTGTTACAATAGTTATCTCGCAATTTTCAAAATTAAATTATCACACAAACTACTTAAATTATTAGTATCATTATTAAAGTTAATGTTATTTTTATGTATGTTGATGTGTATCATTTCAGAAACTAAACGCTTTTTTAAAGTTATTTTTCACATCCAAAATCTTAGGATTATTAAAATCCAAGTTGTGTGTGTCTACATGATGGACTGGTAAAACTGTATCGTATTTTTTGTGTTGCAGTCGTATTTGTGATTGTTATTCCAATTTTTAACCTTTTGTTTCGTTTTTCAAATATAACACACATTAAAAACCGTACAGTTATTAACTTCATGTTATTCAATTGTGTTAATTCTAGCTTTATTGTTACTGTGCAGAATGTTAAAAATAGTGTTAGCTAAATGAATACCTTCTAAGAATAATTGTTTCATGTATACGTGTTCCTATTTATTAATTATCTAAGTATATTTTAAACTTAATACAGAATATCTTATATATATTGCTGTGTTTAAAAGAAATTTTAAAAATAAATTAATTACACTTCAGCATATATCCCTATCATCCGGCTAGCCTCTTCAGGGTAGGTTCAAATATATAAACTTTGAAGTTTACTTGTCTGCAATAAACAATAAGAAAAATCTTTTATTATCTTACCTTTATTTTTGGCATTTAACAAAAAAACTTAAACACGAAGAATTCCTATAATTAATAGTCCCACCCACAATTTTTTTATTAAAAAAATGCACGCACTATAGTTTTGTCGTTAGTTCCATTTCCCCATCATATCATCACCAAACTGACCTCCTGCTTCAAACACGTGTGAAACGTTGCGTTTCCAATAGTTGCTTTAATGTAGAATGTAATTGATAGAATGTGATTGATTTACCATTTGACCACACTTCAATTAATTAAAATTATTGTTACCATTGGTATTTCCCAACTTTTCTTTTTTAACTCAACCATCAATCTTCATCCTCACGATTCAACTTCCTGTCCTCCTTTTTTTTCTCCTTCTTCTTCGCAAAGATAACAGTTTGATCTCGTGACATTCACACGTTTATTCTCTCTCAGATGCATAAAATTTTTGTTCCGCTTATCCACTACGCACTTTTTACTACTCGGTGAACTTAAACTTACAAACTACTACCCTTACTCTAAACAACTTTGGAAACCTATATGGTCCCTTCCATGAATAAATCTTGTAAACTACAAAAAAATCGAGAACACACATTAACAAAGTTTTTTTTTAGATAAAAAAAAATGCTCCTCTTATGCTTATCGCTAAATTGAAAAACTTTTTTTAAAAAATAATGAAAACAATAAAATAAAAAAAAGCTCCCAAAGACTGTGCCGACTGATAAGCAACACCTGCTGAGTCTTTGATGTGATTACCGTATCAGTAATCTAAAAAAATAAAGTAAGTAAAGAAATGTATTACTTTAATCCTTTATTATAAGCAACTCATAATGCATATATATGTTGTCTGTACACAGCAATATTTAATTACAATATAAAAAAATTATGAATTAATTGATAGAATTAGGAATACATTAAACCAACCTAATTTTAAGATCATATCATTCGATGTTACCTCTTTATTTCCAAATATTACTAAAGAGATTGTAATAAAACTACCAAAAGAATATTGGGTAAAGCTAAAAAGTCATAATACATTAGAGTTAGTCAATATTGTCAAAACTAATGAATTCCTCTTTAATTCTTGTTATTTCAATTTAATTTTAATGACAAGACGTATATTAAAAATTGATATTGATTGCGTAATCCGGCGCTCACAATGCACGATCTACTGAAATACGTTAAGCACGATTTGACTTACACACCAACATTTTTAATATGCTATGTTGATGATATCGTTACATGTATTCCTGAAACACAAATTAATAATACCTTAATTTTTTTAACAGTTACAATTTACATCTAAAATTCATTTAAGAAATGGAAAAGAATAGTAGTTACTGATTGGTACACTAACCCTCTAGCCTCAAATAGAACAATTAATTACTTATCCAAGCATTCACACCAAAACATCAACATGCATTAAACTAATATCAACCTTAATAATGATACTAATAGTTTAAGTAGCGTGTATAATAATTTAATTTCAAATATTGCGGGATAACTGTATTGGTCAATTTAATCGTTGTTCGATTTTTTGTGTTTATCTTTTGAATGCTTATCTTCTTTTTGCTTTGACATTTAATAACTCTTGATTATGCGTTACTTGTCAACTGTTTGTGGGAAGTTTTATGTTCCTTTTGTTATTTTTAAGTATTTTAATTATTGACATCCATATTCGTGGTCAGTTGGATAGAAAATAACTGTATTCATTAGTTGTTTTAAACTTATGTATACTGTCTTAAGCTTACAAGTTTTTAATAAATTTTAGTGGCCTGACGACGTGCTCACCTGCAGCACAAAACTTTGCCATATAAATAGTATTAAGTGATTTATTTTACTCCTCCTAAACGATAAACCAATATTGAGCCTCTGAAAATGATCGCTCGGTATATACGGTATATTGTACGTATTAAAAATTTAAAATTTGGTTTTATTATAAATTTTTTTTAGAACGTTTCAAAAGATTTAATGCATACAAAATACTACCAAAAAAGTAATTATGAAAGAAGATCATAGAGACTACAATTTTGCAAGAACAATGTATTCGTTTAAAAAATTATTGTAATAATAATTTTATTTTAAGCACATACTTAAGTGATTATAAGTGTGGTAAAGAACAAATAAATCCGGTTGCATAAAGCAAAATTAATTATATTGTTAGCTGACGCCGTTGTTAACTAAATTGTAGTCAGCAAATGAAGCGATTCTTTACCAATGTAAAAGGAAGAAAAGTCATTGGAAAATATGATTGCATTCGATATAAAATAGAATGATTACCAAGCATAGATGCAATAACAGTTGAACGAATAACTTTGAGCAATAACGACAACGTAGAAACGTTGGCAATTCCTTTACATATAAATGAAATAAGTGGTTTAATTAAAAATACAGTTTTTAACAATTTTCTTTGGTGCGGAACAACTTTTGCTAGGCTTTTCACTCGTGCGAAAGTAATATCTTTTCCATTTTTCATCATAGAGAAATTTTACAAGTGGTTAATTAAAACTCCCTATTTATTTATGAAGAAATTATGCTTATCTATGTGCAGGTCCTCGGAGACCGGCGCTGCACTGAAATTCTATGAGTATTACAGTAATGCGGCGCCAGTACCCGGGACCAGTTTTTCTTTCGTGACTTAGACATAGACTTGTTTCTCCCGCAAAAAACACGTTGTGTATTTAGTGTTCATGTAGCCGTCGAACATGGCTTTTGCAAAAATGAGTTTTTCCCGTACTAAGCGCATATTGGAAGCTTGTTTACGATAATAATAAATTTGATAATGACGATACTGCATTAATTCCGTATGACAGTAATGATTCGTTGACGGAAAACAAAGAATACGCCACAGGTAATAATCTAATATTTCAGTTATACATAATTTTACGCTTGCTGATTCATTGTAGCAACCAATAATAAATCAAATTCAGGTAGCGACGATGTTTTTAGCGCTGCTGATTACAGTTCACACAGTAATGTTTAGAGTGATGTTTTACAATCAACTCTAACATTTACCATGAAGCGGGATACAGCCACGTATAATTTTAATCCAATTGATAGTCGATCAAACGAACAGGTATGCAAGACAATTGATAGAAGCAGGCTATTCGCGCAAGTCAAGGTTGAACATCTGGCTTGATACAGATAAACAAGAGATACTAAAATTCGTTGGCATAATTATTGTAATGGGTTTAAATCAACTGCCAACATTGAGCTCATACTGGGCCAAAGATAAAATATTAAGAAAAGAATTTATTGATGCTGAAATGTCGCGTGATAAATTCTTGTTGCTGTTGAGGAGTTTTCATTTTTGCAATAACACGGACTCCTCGCTTGATACAACTGACAGGCTGCATAAAATAAGAACTGTTATTATATTCTAAACGAAAATTTCAATAAATTCGGTGATTATTGGCAAAACTTTAGTAATTGATAAGAATTCCGTTTCAAAGACCATTGAAATTCAATGCAAAGACGCATAAAATGTTGCCAACATATACCAAATAAATCCCATAAATATGAGATCAAAATGTATAAACTGTGTTCGGTGAATAGGTATACTAATAATATTATTATATATACCGGAACAAAACAAAAGTACCAAGTCAAAGGCATTCGTAGACAATAATTCACGAGTTCTTAAAATCAGTGAATGGAAATGGATATTACTTATTTGCCGACAACTATTACTCGAGTTTATCGTTGGCTAAATCTTTATTCGAAAACAATATACTATATTGTAGAACGTTGCGAACAATTCGCAAAGGTGTTCAAAACCATTTTTAACCAAAATAAAGAAAGGAAAAATCTACAGTCAACAAAATGACATTGTGAAAATCGTCAGATGGATGGAGAAGAGACCAGTACTAATGGCCACATCGGATGCTGAAGAAAATAGCATATTACAGTCTACGTGCAAAAGAAATTGGAAAGACGACGGCATCATAAAACCGAGGAGTAGTATAACCTAAAGGGGTTAAGTGGTACAGAAAAGTTATGTTTAAACTAATTTTTGGCTCAAGCGTTGTCAATTCATGGTTTATCAAAAACTAACTGACTAACTAAAAAATGTCTATTATAGAATTTCGAAAGGTACAGGCCAAACAACTAGTTAATGTTACCAAACAGAATGCAAAGGTACCTCTTAAAAGAACAATTCATAAGTTTATTAAACCTACAGGCCCCGACAGAAACAAAAAAAAATTATCCAAGGGATGTTACGACAATCTTAGGCAAACACGTAATCGCAAAGAAACGAAAAATAAAACTTCAAAAGTAATTACATATGGTGATGATTGACCAGGCAAACTTTATAGTGTCTTTCTTGCTTTAATAAACTCCATTTGTGAATATGAAACTATGACTTATAAATGTATTATTACTAAATATAACACTTTTTTCTGTGAAAAAGAAACAAATTTTGAAAATCTGATTGAATATCTCTCCCATAAACGATGATAAAGATAATGTGATACGATGTTAATGGACACATTACAATTTTTAGATTATACGTGAAAGAAATCACCACTGAATATTTTTAACACGAAGAGTTTGTTGAGCGCCGGTTTCTAGAGACCCGTGTCGCACCATTGTAAGTACGACCACCGGTCCTCGGGAACTGGCGCCGCACCATGACAAAATTAGCAGTTCTGGACAGCGTATTGTTAAGTCAGATTTAAAGACCGTTAAACGACAGTTGTAATCGTAATTGTAAGAAATACAAAACTATTTAAATAAAGTGCCTCGGATGTCAACCTTACAACATTAACGACGTTACACGGCGACCGTGAACATTAAGACCGAGCCATGTTAGAGAAGCTTGCAGAAGAACTTATAACCAAAGTTAATTATGAAAGTAGGTACTTTCATGACAATAAAAAAAGCACTTATTAAATATGTCACTGTAAATGCTGACAAACCAACTTATATACGTTATAATAATAGCAACAATGATCAGCGGCGTAATCATCAGAATTAATAAAAATTTGACAACAAAAGCGACGAGTTATTACGCATAAACATTTCTGAATTTATTAAATTACAAGAGAACAATGTTTTTAATCGCACTTAGTACTAGTAACTAGTAGTATGATAGACACATCATCAAAAAAACGAGCTAAACGCTAAAGAAATAGAAAACAAGAATGAAGAAATAACTATCAGAAATCATACGTTATCAAGATATAACATATCATAGTATTAAAACAAGAAACAAACTTATTAGAACTGTATTATGAATCTCCAACTATCGGAGGACATTTTGGAGACAAAAGAATATTAAAAATATCGTAAAAAAAGTAGATAGAAAAATAAGGCATAAGACGCATGCATGTCGCTAAGTGTCGTCACTGGTCGTAAAGTACAAAATCAATTGTTTTGTGATGACAGTGTCAAATCAATTGGTACGATTAAGCTAACAGCGGCGTCAGTTAACAACATGCTGTTAACTGTGGCGCTGTAGTCCGTATATTTCAAAATGTTGCTACCATCTGTCTTACAAACATACGCCGGTACATTTTTCCTAACTTATTATTGCTTTTGTTGTTTTATTTGTTATTAATAAGTCTTTACGTATTATTATAAGTAAACTTATTTTTATTTAATATATAAATTATTTTTAATTTTTATTGACGCGAATAGACTAACGTTTTTGAGATTTACAACGACTTGTCAAATTTTTATTTATTAGTTTATCGACTCTGATTTTTGACTAAAAGTCACAGTTCACGACAGACTTCTACGTATGTTTGAACTCGTTACAGTTATTAATACAATATCGCACTATATAAGTGTTTATAATTAATAATTTTACGTAATTAAATGCACTAAAAAAATGTAAACCTATGATGTTATTTATTAAAAGCTAAAATATATTTCAAACAGGGATACTAATAATGTACATATTATAAAGCGAAAACTAAAAATTGAATGTTTCTTGCAACTAAATATAAAATACATATTGCAAAAATCTCAAGTAAAGTTACTCTGAAACAATTTAATCTAAATTCTAGTATACGAAAAATATTACAATAAGTAACTTAAATTACTTTTCAGTTCCGTCTGGATTTGTTTTGGTAGAAAACTTTTGCCATTTGCTCATAACTTTATTACTACAGTTGTGTCATAAATAAACATTTACTTAGATAACTTTGTCTTAGACTAATTTAATAACTCAACGGTACAGTTAACATGTTAGTAATTAAGATAAAATGCAACTCCACCTGTTACTAAATGAAACTGTAATGAATTAAAAGAATTGCTTTAAAAGTAGTCAATTGAACAAAACTAGAACGTAATGACATACGATAAACGTTTTTCGATTACTTATTTACAATTAATTAGAAACTTAAAAAAATAAAGTGGATTACCAAATATTTATTGCATATTTTGTATTTTAAATTTTTTTTAAAACTAAACAAAGCGTGTTTCTATTTGTATCAGTATTTTCATAAATTCTTGTCGTAATTGTGTATAATTACATTTTACAAGTAACGTTTTTATTTTATTAAATTAAATACACTTTATAAAGTTTAATATTTATTTTATTCTCGTTTACAAACAAACGTTTACGTTTGTTTCAGTTTTAGTTAAATAATTTTTTTAATTACGTACAATCCTATCTTAATTAATTCTGTTTAGATGGTATTAAAAAACCTAGTAACTAATCTTACTCAAGCCCTGTTGTGTTAGTTAAAAAAAATAGTGAAACTACATCAACTATAAAAAATTGAATAAAAGCACCATAAAAGACAATTACCCAATTCTATCGATAGATGATCATTTGGGTCACATACGTAACAAAATATATTTTTTCCACTACTACTTGTATACGCTTGCATTATTACGTATAATAGTAGGTCATGAAGTTGTACTTTTTTAAGCGCAGGTAAATAATATTTCATTAAAAATTAGTAGTTAATGAACATATTTACATTTTCTGATAATACTACAAGAGTTTCAAAGAAAAAAAGTTTACGAAACTGGGTACCAAGAGCAAGAAATTTCATTTAATGTTAATTTAAGTTTTCAAATCGCTCAATTAATAAATTAATTTGATTTTAAAAAGTAAGTTATTTGAAGTTCGCGCTTAATTAAATGTGAATATTATTGAATTAAATATGTTTTAGATATAATCAATGCTTAAAATAATAATGTTTTTAAACAATTTAAACAACTTTAGCGATAAAAACTTACGTTATCTGTTTATTTTTGTGTTTTAAATTATAATTAAGAATTACGTCAAAATTAGTTCTATTCAACTAATGACAACTGTCATAATTACTGAGTTGATTTTTAATTTAAAATTAATATCTTAAAATTAAAATTGGTTTAGTAACAGGTAGAAAGGTTTTAATAACTCTAGTAGCGGAAAAAAATGTATATATACCACGGTTGAGAAGTTCATTATAACCTGCGCGATTTATATCCATCGACGTTTCGCGTCTCGCGATACAATCTACCGCTTAGGTTATAATGATGCACTTCTCAACCTTGATATATAATATACTATTAGTTATTGGGCCTCAAAAACGGATTTAACCATATACATCCTGATTTAATTAAGTACGCTTTTTTTGTAACTCTATTACGACAGTTTCAGTATTTGCGAATACCGTTTGGTTTTGCTAATAACCCTAAAACATTTCAAAGATATACTGCTTTTGTCTTCAACAAGTTAGTTTGTTCAAACCAATTTTTTTATACTTAGATGACATTTTAATTGCAATCTCAACTTCAAAATTTTAAGAAAATTGGTTATAACTACAGTAACAAATAAATTGCATTTTAGATTACATCAATATTGGATTATGTACCTAGAAATAGCATATTTAGGTTACTTAATTAACGTAGATGGCATTAGGTCTGATAATGTTAAAGCGGTTGCATAGTACCCAATACCAAGAAAGTTTAAAGATGTTCACCGCTTTGTTAGTGTCGTCAGTTATTAACGCAGATTTATTAGAAATTTCAGTATCATAGCAAAACCGTTATTATGGTTTGTTAAAAAAAAACACAATTTTTAAATTTCCTGAATCTCATTAAAAGGCTTCTAAAATTTTGAAAGAAAGGTTAAGTTTTTCGTTCATTTTTCTTCTCTTTTCAACCAAGTTAAAAACTGTACTGCACTATGATGCGACTACAGCAGAACATGACGCTATTTATTACAAAAACAAGATCGACTTCTAGCTAAGAAAATTATCATAGTTTACATTTTGATAGTTTAGCCAAGTTAAACGCATATATCTCTCGGACAGACGTTTTAAAGTACACCTATCCCTCGATTTACACGGTACTTGTTTTACACGTTTTCGCTTTTACACGGTTTTCCAAATAAGTTTTTTTTTGTTTTTATCGCACTCTACAGTGATGAAGGTTAATAAAACACCTTTGGTTTTATTTTTTGTTCTTCTGTTTAATGTATTGAAATTAAATAAAAACCAGTGTTTCCGTAATATATTACATATATTAACCTGTCAATGCATTTTATTTTTATTTCTGTGTACACCTAAAAATATTGAAAAAAGTCACAACTGTTAAATAGCAAAATTATGCATTTTCTGCAAGCTTTTCGATTTACACGGTTTTGACTTGAAAATTTGTAATTTTCGATTTACACGTTTTTCTCAGGAACGTATCTACCGTGTAAATCGAGGGATAGGTGTAATTACCAACTGCAATAGTTTTCCTTTAACTTTTTCCAAAAAGAATATAAATCCCGGTTTTTTAAGTGAGCGTTTTTTTTACAAAATTACAATTTTGAAATTTATCGGGCAGCATTACGTGTGAGACACGTGTATAACAACACAGAAATTTATAAAAAAAAACGATTTACAATTTTCTTCATCAAAAATATTGAAAAGTAATTGCTAATTCTGGTAATCTACAGTTGTACAATGTCAAACCGTTTCTTGGAAACGCTTATTCGAACTACCAGTTTTGAGTAAAGTTATTACTGGAACAGGCCAACGTCCACGAAGTGTTACAACAGAAACTTCCAAAGATATTACACAATTAACAACTTTTAAAAAGAATGATGTATAACTAAGAAACATATGAATACAGTGCCTTGCAGACAACGTATTGGGAGTCGTTAAGTTAAAAACTACTGCTAAGAATATTATAAACACCTTAAGGGCCATGCAAGTTCAGTTACAACAAAAATTAAGATCTTTAACATTTACAATAAGTACGTCGCTGCATCTATTTTTTGAGCATGTGGTCTGTGAATCAAAAGCTGCTAGTAGAAAATTAGAACAGAGCGAAATTATTACACAATTACTGTCGTTAATGCCAGAATTTTTTCAAGGCATTACAACGCAATTGATGTTTTTACACAAGATATAGAAAAAGTTACAATTGACTTTGTTAAAAATAAACTGTTAATGGAAGAAGCACGAGAAGCAAAAAATAATCAAGAAAATAAAACAAACGATGTAGTTTTTACTGGTTACAAAGGAGGAAATTTGAAATTTAAAAACAATTTTAGAAACAATGAAAACAGAAAATTTTAGTGAAAATTCAAACCGATACACACATAATGGAAATTCATTAAATAAAAATTATAACATCAATAATTTTCCTTATAAATGTCACAATTGTGGTAAACTAGGACATAATAAAGCTAAATGTAAAAGAAATTAAAGAAGAATAGGTCAATCTGGAACATATGTAAGAGGAAGACAGGCAATTTTAACTTCTATGAACCAGGCTAGTACAGAGGATGAAATGGAACTTAAGTTTGTAATAGACAGTGGTGCAACACATAATTTAATGCAAAGTGAATTTGGAAAATATGTAACCGAACAAAAACGGATAAACAACACTATAAATTTAGCAAAAATGGGTTCTACTAACAAAGCTTTTAAACAAGGACGAATAGAAATGCAAAAAATAAATGAAAAAGTGTTATTATTAAAATGTTTGGGTATGTAAAGGCTTATTTTGTAATTTAATGTCTGTAAGAAAATAGAAGAAGCTGCTCGTAAAACTTATTGATTAAAGAACATTATATTCCTGATGTGCCTTATAAGCAACTTGTAGATTCATTAATGTATATTATGTTAGGAACTAGACCTAATTTGTGTTTTGCAGTCATGTATTTCAGTCAATTTGAAAATTGTTTTATTGTAAATCATTGTAAACATCTAAAAAATGTTCTGAGATTTGTATTGTATTTGAACGTCATATTAAACACGTGTAAACAAAACTTGTTATAAAAATTTTTGATGTAATAAGTTTTTTATGATTTCATCATAGTTTAGTTACGTAATGACAAAAAAATGTCTTAAAACGCAAAATAAAAAATCAATCTACGTAAAACTATGTTTTTAAAGTCAATTATTATTTAAGTCAAAGTATCTCGTAAAAATATATATTCAAAAGTCTCTAAACTTTAATTACTACAAAAAACCTTTTTCAAGTATTAAAGTATTATATATTTTAAGGTTGGTAGTATTTGTTACTGCGTATGTTACGTATCGTAATATAAACTAATAGATTTTAATTTGATTTTGAAAATTAACAGATTTACTTAGTAATAAATATAGAACCAACATTAAATCTGTCATTTTTTATTCTTTCTAAATTAAAAAATATCTAATTTTACGCAAAATAGGACAAAAAATTATGTATGTAACTCTTGTCGAAAGTCTCATAGCATAACTCACTTTTAAGCAGCGCTCGACCTGCTGCTTTGCACCGCATAACTTTCCTTTGTTATGTTTTTTATTGTAATAAACGTTTTTAGGCGGTTATTTTACCATATATCTATATTTTATGATCTACATAAAAAACTTTTTTTGAAATTGACCTAATCAACTAAACTTTGGTAATTTAATGCTGAGAAAAACATACAAATTTGCTATTATTATAATGAATATTAAAACGAATTTGTAACAATTGTCTGCATCCCAAAAACAAAATTGTAGTTGTCTTTATTTCATTATTTTTTTTAATAAATGACGTTCTGTGCATTTGTATTTAATTTATGTTTAATATCAAACAAGACGTATATTGCTATGTTAGATGTTTGTGCTTTATATTTTAATTTGTTTAGTTTTAAAAACAAATGTTTGAGTTTTTTAACGTAAATGGATATGAACGTTTAATTGTTATATGGTGATTTTATTTACTGCGCAAAAAATTTTTAATTAATTCTCAGAACAATTAACAAATTAAAGAATCTAAATTAAAGTAAAGCATACAAAATTATATTCATTTCCAATAAATCGTTTGTTTTCACATTCAATTTTATTCCGGAATTAGATCATCACCTAAAACAAAAATGTATGATATTTTTACTATAAAACAACAAATATAATTTAAATTTACCGAACTGATTAATAACATTCAAAATATCTTTTTAAGCAATTTTTAAGAACTCACTAATTCTATTAAAAGTAACCATGTTCAATAAATTATTGGTTTTTTATGTTATTATTATTGATCAAATATGTTTGATTAACATAATCATAGTTTGCATTGGTACTTAAATTGTTTTGTTTATAAATAAATAATTATACCTAGTTTTATTTGCAAAAAATTTTGAATGTAAGAAGTAGATAGCATCAAAGTAAAACACAAATAAAGCATAACTTTTTATCTACATTTAAAAATGAAATTACAATTACAATTGATTTTACACCTGCGTAATTCAAAATAGTTTAATAACTTATTATATTTAACACAGATGTCAGTGACATTTACCATTCCAAAAATGCAAGCTGCAATGTCTTGCAAAACGTCATTTTGTTTGGGTTCCCAAACGACAATTCGACAAAGGCCAAATTCTACTTTTTCTTTTGGCTTTCAAGGAAAGACTAGGACCAAACTTAAAAAGTTTGGATGTTTACCTACGACGCGGTCTAAACCAGAAATCGCTTATAATCGTAGCCAAAATAACCGCTAAAGCTTAAGATTCTATCTTTAACGCTGTTAATATTTATAAGTTGACTTTAATACATGCTTTTATTGTGCAATTATTTTACAATGTTTAAATTTAATCAATTATTTTAGTCTAAATTTTTTGTAACATTTCACTTTTATGAACCTAAATACTTATTAAAACAGCCGTTTGTAATTGTTCTATTTTTAGTCGTATATTTAAAGAATAATTAAGATAGTCTTAATATTAGTATATGTAACTTATTATTCGAATGTTATTTTATTTGTGCCGGTTTGGTTAAGGAAGGGTGGGGTAGAAATGTACATTTGTAAAAAGAAGGGATTTTGCAAGAGTTAGAGTCAAGGTGCGAATTCGCTTATGGCAATTGTCGCCGCAAGTTCGAAATAAACGTATTCTAAAGTGCGAGTTTATTTTAATTTCAACAATTTACGATTAAGCTCGTCCATGTTATCGAACCAGCTACTTATCGAAGGATTCGTTTTATAACGAAGACAACATTACAGTATACTAGAATAGCTAGTTTAAAATGTAGATAAATTAAAAAACATTAAACTTCATTTGTTATATTACTCATATAAATGGATTACGGTAAAACTTTGACTTTGTTGAGAAAGGGTTAAGTTTATCGTAGTTAATTTTGTATATTGTTGCTGTAAAATCAATTTTACAAAAAAAGAGCGCTTAGAACCTTGCGTACTGTCATTCTTCATTCTTAGAACGCAACTTTTACCGCAGTTCTTTTAATTTTTATTTTTACGTTTAATCAACATAATTAATTTACACTTTTAGTCTAGAGTCACTAAAGAAATTAAAATTGAAAAAAGCCTATCGAATTTAAACAAACTATTAAGATAGTGCAAGATTACCTAAGATAAGAACAATCTATAAAAACGCAAATGCCGATACGTTTGTCTAATACAATCATCTACTACAGTTCAACCTATTTTATAAAAAAAACGTTCAATGTCTAACACAGGTTTGACAGTCACAACTTTTATTAATTTAAATTTTCATAATTATAACTGTTACTAGTAAGCTTGATAATGACAAATTAGGTTTCACGTTATATATTTTATATATTTATTCTTGGCTAAGTACTTTAAAATTTGCTATATCTAAATAGACAAACTAAATTGAATAGATTTAATAAATGATTTGGTTTTATGTTTTATTTTTATCTGTATTTATTAATAAACATTATTAAAAACATGTTGTACAATCAAGATCTTTTATAGAATATTAAAATCAATAGTTGTTTTTGTAGCACAAATGCGAATACAACTTTTGCGTTAAAAAATGAGAAATTGTTTTGCTAGCCTAAGGCACGATAAAAAATTATATAAAAACGTGATCGTACGCTTTCAACATACAATTTTTTGAAAAAAAAACATTATTAACAACAAACATTGTAACAATTATATAAATTGATAATTCGTGTATTTAGCGTTTAAGCAAATATAAGATAGAGATTAAATAAAGTGTTAGAAATAAAATCACAAAATACATAACTACATTTAAAAATATAAGGACTTGCAATTTCTTCAATAATTTAAACTTAAACTTTTCGATTTTAACAGTCAAATCAAAAACACGAAATTTGTATTACTGATCCATTATAAGTTAAAGTTTTATTTATTTATTTAATAATTGTTGTCAGACGATAAATAAGAACTATGATTGTTCTTTATATTTTTCTAACAACCCAAACAACACATTGGTACAAAAAACGTCTAAATGTCCGGCTAATAGACATTTATTAGACATAAAAACGTTTTTAAACGCGTTATTAACGTTTATTAGACGGACATTTAGACGTTTTTTGTACCAATGTGTTGTTTGGGAATCTAAATAAAATATGTAAGTACTAATCAACCAAAAAAATTATCCTGCTAATTAATTTAGTAACAGTTCCTAATCTTGTGACAGAGTTTTGTAATTTTGCAAAAACCTTATATGTGAAAACAGAAAATGTTTGCAAACAATTGTCAGTCAGTTGGATCAAAATGACTTAGAATGTAATGTAACCTTTATTGCTTGTATTACGCAGAGTAACCTTCACGTTGCTGAATGATGCAAATACGTGTTGGTTGGCTACACATGTGTTAATCGTATCATATTTGTGTGTATTTAGTAATTTTTTTTACAAAAACATCGTTATGGTAAATATTGACAATAATACTACAACGTGATTGCAACTTATGTTAGAATTAGAATTAAATTGTTTTACTTCAATTCTTGAAGTAATTTTATCTTTATTACTTATTATTGTAGAGCTTTTTCAAGTTGAAACACTACCATTCTTTGTCATTAATTAAGGAACTCAAATTTTTTTCAACTTTCTGGAACATAGCCTTCTGCAACAGAAGATTTCTATCCACCAAATTGTTTTAAATGCAATGCAGCAAGGTAACAGAACTATGTTGAAAGCAATGGCCAGTAAATTATTTTGGGTTTTCTAAGTTTAAATACAAAGCGATCTTAGAAAGTATCATGCCAATTGTATTAATACCAATTGCACTTTTTTTATGAAACGAAACTTTTCTTAAATTTAGTCAATATGTGAGATTGCCAACTTCCCAGCAAACACAAAATTGATAATGTTTAGTAACAGTTTCAAAACAAAAAATTTATGATTCACTCTTGTTTTAAACATAAAAGCAACTTAACTTCAATAAAATAGCTATAAGTTAATCGCTGTTTCACTTATTTGAATCAGTACAGTTTCGGTATTTTAAATTCAAATCTGTTACAAAATAAATGTTGCATTCGGTTTACGTTCGTTCGTTCTTGAACTGATACTAAATGATCAATAAATATATGATTTTCTTGTTTCAATAATGAACTAAAACAATTCTTTCAATAATATATTAATACATTTTCGAATGAACGTTTCAAATTTTATTGCACAATAAACATTTTTAAATACAACATCACATTGAGTTTTTTACATATACAACTTTCTTTGAAGTGGTCTTTTCACGGAAGCCTCAAAAACTGCATCGGTTACTGTTGGTTAGCAACTTTTAACCGCATCTGTAACATAAAAATAAATATATCATTTATATACACACATAATCATAGAGTTACATGAAATTAATTACACTTTTTTAATCAAAGACAACACAAACTTATTATAAATATCACTTTAGCAATCATAAGAAAGTTATAAATACAATGTGAATAACTTTAGCTGTACATAATCGTATAGAAAACTTGAAGAATTGAACTGTAATTATAAATTCTAAAGTATTATCAGATTTACGCAATAATCTCCCTTAACACAACCATGTGTGTTAATTTACATTTTTTTTATACAAATTAAAACATAATACGTAAAGAACAGAAGTGATAATAATATTGATTACATTTATGGATTATAATAAAATGTTTCGACTTACCGTTTATTGTTCCATTTCGTAATTGTACATATAGCATCACTTATCAAACTACGACCGAACAATTGAAAAGATATCAATTTGCAGAGCAAGCGTTGACGACAGTAATCAAAAGTATAGCAACGACTAATGCTGACTAATCACAAAGTATTCGTTTTTACTAAAACGATTCCACTGTTTTGAAAATAATTTAATCTTATTTAATAGATCTTCAAACAATTCTAGTTATTCAAAAAATATTCGGTTTTAATAAATCAGTTTTTAAACGGTTGCTGATTATAGGAAAAAAAATGCAAGTACTGAAACGGTTTAAAACTGATTGTGAAAAATCGGAACTTTTTCAATTCATTTACTGTCAGTTACATGTAAATGATATAAAAATGGAACTAACACGAAACAACGTAATAAAACAATTGTTTTAATTTTGTGACTGTAACAGTTTCAATCCGTGTTTACTGGGTTGTTGATACCAACATAGAAAAACCAATGTTTTATAATTGTAGGCAAAAAAGTTTATTACAAGTATCGTTCGTTAGGATATACAGAACCCCAATCAATGAAAACCTTGTCCTACATTCTCGGTTTTCAAACAAAGCAATCGCGCTGTAAAGTATTACTTACACGTACTGTCAGCGGCTGACGAGAGGGTACCCGGAAGGATTGCGTTTATCTCTACTAAAACTTGATATATTACACTTGATAAAAACGTCGCTCAGTAGTTGTAATTACACATACTTTCAGCGCCCTCGCACAATTCGCGGTGGTCAAGTTCTAAACTATCATATCGCTCAAAGCCCACGTGATTTTTTTCTGCTCGTAAATATAAAAATAAAACTTGAAAGTAAATTAATTTATTACTAAAAGTATAACTATTGACAAGATCAAGTAAATAAGACACGCTTAAACATTTTTGTACATACTAATATTTTTAAGTTTTATTAACATTAAAGCAAAATAAATTTCAAAAATGATTATTGAACAAGTAACCTTCACCGAAATAAATTCATACATGCTTAAACTTATTATCTTATCGTGAATAGAAAAGTGTCGATGTCGTAATCTTTTTGTGTCAATTATAATACAATCACATTGTCATATTAAAAAAAAACTTTTAGAACATAAAAGTTAATAGTAATTTTTGTATCACTTAATTTATATCACTATCAGTATTTACATCGTCGTCACTTTCTTCGCTATCATTACTATCCTGTTGTGAGTTTATAATTATTCCATCAACAAAATAACGATTCAAAATAACAACGGTAACAAGTATAATAACACACAAAAAATAACACTTCTACAAAAACACAAATACTATAAGCTCTGAACACCACGGATGCTAAGATGCAACTATACCGAATTGATAATGATGTTTTTAGGACCAGCAGTAATATGCGTTTGAGTGACGAAAACGCACAAAATTGCGATCCCCTTACCTCAGCCCCCAAGTGCCTTCTCGTGAGACGCTGACAGTACTGGATTGTGAATATCTATTTATCACAAAAACAATTCTATTTATCATATCGTTTTAACCATCAACCTAGCAACATCGGAAATCTGTATACTTTTGCTATCTGATTGTTTGTCTCAAACATGTAGGAAAGGAAGTACATTTGTTTCTGTTTACGGTACGCATTATCATTGTCAATTTATGTTAACATACTTATAACTTCAAATTTTAGAATCGGTTTTAGCAGCATTACTTGAAGTACGTAGATATTAAAAATAATTGAATCAAACGTTAAACATGGAATATAAATACAATGTATCTTTAGCTTGTAGTAAAAATATGTAAATCTAAACAAACAAAATGGTCGTTTGACCAGCAGTGCGTACTGTTTGTTTACAAATACTATTTCTATCTCTTACAATGTTGTGTACACTTTTCAACCTGTGATTACTCGTCTAGAGAGAAGCATAGTTCTCCGTTGTTGCTAGGTCGATGGTTCTAACTATGTCAAAAGCTTGATGCTTTTTTTTCCATTGTTTAGAACAATGTGACTAAGTAAAAATCATAATTATGAAAAAAGTACAAAAAAATTAATTCGAAAATCAGTAAGACTAAGCTTTTAAAGACAAATATTTTTAAAAAGACGTAAGCATAGTAACGCGAGAATTCAAGAAAACAAAAAATGCCGTAATTCTTCTTTAGATACTTTTACAAACAATGAGAAAATTATATTAAAGTAAGCTATAAAATAATTAATGAAAAAGCTAAACTTTTATATAAAAAGTCAAAAAATTCGTAACAAAAACAGAAAAAAGTTATAGAATTTGACTGCTGTCTACCTAGCCAAAAATAAGTACAACCGTTTAGGAAAGAATAAACGAAATAAATGTAAATTAAACATAACTCTGATTTCATTTAGATAAGCGCTTTTTTCTCAGGTATGACAACAAAAATGTAATCACAAATGTTATTATATCTGGTAATTTAGCGTCCTGGAAAAATAAAATGGCATCTTTATTAATTAAATGCGGTATAAATAGCTTATATAAAAGTTGTCATATTTGATGTTTTCTATTTACTAAAACTATTTTTTGATATACAGGATGCTCCGTTTTGCTATAATAGTCACGGATTTAATTTTTCAAACTAAGGGTATATTTATTTTAGTTTTTCGTTCTTTATAAAATTTATAACATTTGTATAAATATTTTTTTTATTATTTAAACTCTTTCTAAAGCTGTTTGTATTTTTTTTTAAATACGGAAATTGTAAGGCTATAGCGACAAATTCATATATTTTAAATCTTACAAGCTTTAATCACAATTTTTTGTATTACCTAAACTAAAATACGTTCTAACTTATGCTACTGAAAAATTTGAAATATATTATTCAGTGTAACACAATTTTTTATTTTGGATAATTCCCGTGTTGTCGTTATCATACAAGCTGAGCTTTTGTCACACGTCGCAGTGAACAACTTCAGAGCCCGTGACAAAATAATTATTTGGCATCAATAACAATCTTATAACATTGTAATTTAATTAGGTAAGTTGTCTAAAAATAAATCTCCTGTGATATAATGTATTTATTTTAAATTATATACTTCAACTAAAATATTCATGAAGTATACATATTAATATAAACTAAATAAACATATATTTTTTTATCGTGATGCTATCTAGTTGTTTTTTTGATTATCTATAGGTAAGACAGCAAGTTTTTTTTATACATGCACCTTTACTATACCATTACTTGCACATCTTGCAGTCACTCTACTACTCACTTTGTCCTTTCCTGGATAAAGAACAATAATTTGTCTAATAAACCATTTTAAAAGTAGTAGATGTTGATTTTTGATGACCCGCCAACCTTGAGCTTGTAGTTGTTTTTCTGCCATTCTGTTCGACGTTGCAGGTGAGTTATATAATCTTGTGACTACTGCTTCCAGTAGATTTGATTAAGCTTTTGTAATAACTCATATCTTGTTAATCTATTTGCAGTTGCATTTGACACGTTTGGATCAGAAATCTTTGTAGATTAACGACTAATAAGGAAATGTGCAATAGCCAAAATACTAAAATCGTTTGTATCGTTGCTTAAAACGGATACGAGACGAGAGTTTAAGCATGATTCAATTTGTACTAATAAGGTACTGAACTCTTTATAGATAAACATTTGTTCTAACTTTTAACTAGTTTTTTATGTTCTTTATTCCAGGTTCCCAAAACCCACCGAAGTTTTGTAAATGAAGAGGAATAGAAAACCAATTTCTACTTTCATCGGCCAATAAATTCGTGAGATAAAAGTCATTTATTAAAATAAATTGTCTAAATAATTTTAATTCATTGTTAGCGTCTAGATTTTTTTACAATATTTTTTCCATTAATTAGACAAAACTGTTCTACAATAAAATTTAATAACAGTATAGGACCTGTTCTAAATAAGAGATTAGTAAAATGATTGTGGTTTGAAAGTAATATTGGGTATTTTTTGTCATAAGTAAAATTAAATAATGTCAATCTTCCCTCTATTTTTAATAAAGTTTGGGTATCTAAAAACGGTGTTAAACTTAATAATTTGCATTTAGAATCTAAGTCTCTTATTATTTTTTAGCTGATAGTATTCCTGACAAAATAACATTTGCTGTACGATTACAATGTATTTTGTAACAACTGTCACAGGAAATATGCCCCAACTCGTTTAAGTTTGTTTAAATTTAAATAATTATCTATTGGAAATGAATTTTGTACGTGTACCTGTCCATCATAAAATATTATTTATTAACTAATTGGGTAAAATACCTCTTAAAATGATGTTTGCAGCGTTATTTGAAAAATCGACATGATACTAATTTCACTTATAGCGGGTTGCACAAAAGATAATTGATCATCAATTGGAGTTTAATCTTTGATTAAAGTATGATTATCTTTTAATTGTAGTTTAACGGGCCCATTAACCGTGAATTAAAAATTTAATTGAAGTCGAGCTTAATCAGAGATTAACGGTCAATTAACTATATTTTGCGTTGCACAAAACTATAATCTCCGATTAAACTCTTGTTAACAAAAGATTATCTAATTGGCAATATTTGGCTGATTAACCTATAATTAAAGTTTTTCAATAATAAAAAGTTCATGATTTACAGTCAAAACTAACTAATAAATTATAGCTACGGTTAATTCAAGTTTCGTTTAATACAAAATTATTAAAAAAAATAATTATTAAACAAAAATAATTATGTTGTTTCACTTGTCGTCTTCTTCCTCGAGTAGCTTTGAAGACAGCTTCGCAGCATAAGGTTTATACGAGATAAAGAAAATCCTTTTGAATTGTTAAACGACACTGATTTTAAGAAGAGGTTTCGTTTAAATAAGGCCATCATAATAAACTTGGTACATGCAATTAAAGATAGAATGGAACCAACAAGCTATCGAAACTAATCCTTTGATGCAAGAGTACAAATATTAATGCTCTAATCAGCATATCACAAATGAAATGGTCAGGCTCTCTCATCAATATATAAAGATGCCTAGAACTACCGAACAGTTAATGGAAACAAAACAATGGTTCTTTCGCATTTCTGGTTTTCTACGTGTTGTGGGAGCTGTCGATTGCACACATCGGCATATACAATCACCCGATAATCTAAATGCTAAATCGTATCACAACAGAAAAGGATATTTTAGCATTAATGTTCAAGCGATTTGCGATGCCGACTTAAAATTTATGCATTTTATTGTTTATTGATCAGGATCAGTATACAACAGTATTATTTTCATTAAATCTCTTCTTCCGGTTGAATTTCGCAACGGTTACCTATTAGGTGATTGACATCCATGTAATCCTCATCTGCTTACATCCAGCAAATGCCAGTGAAGTAGCATAAAGCAGAGCACCCATTATGACAAGTAATATCATAGAAAGGTTCTTTAAAGTTTTGCAGAGAGGATTTCCTTGCTTGCAATTTGGTTGCCGACATTAATTGCAACAGTTCTTAATATGCAAAATGTATAAAAACAACAATTTATTGTAATTTTTTATTTATAAAACTAATACTGTGCTTTATATTTTCTTAAACTTAATTAAATAATATTACTTCTTTCAGTAATTGACAGTTTATAATTTTTTGCTTTTGAAATTTTTTTTATAAATAACTCGGGACGAGTTGCCACAGGTTCTGCAGTAAATAGGAATGTGCGAAAGACAAGAATGCAAGATAATCCAGGTTGAGGTTCAGCCACCTGAAATGATTCTCATTTTTACTAAGGATACAAATTAATATTAGATTTCTTTGTAATTATCTCCCAATTTACCAAAATAGTAAGCTGTAAAGCAATTCAAAGCAATTTCTAGGTGGCTTACTTTGGTATGCAATGTTCGCCAGCAAAACCTCCTGATCGGCAGTTATTAAGAGGTTGAAAACTCCACGATAAATAATTTTTTTCATCATACATAGTACAACTTTTAAGTCCTTGCTTACATGTCTTGTTTCACAGATCTGTTTTATCTTCAGTTTTATATATACAAATAAAGTTTCAGGTATTTTGCTGTTCGGAGGCCTGTTTTAGTCGATGCATTACATTCGTTGGTGATGTTTGTTGACATCAAACATTTTTTTTCAACTATAAATCCTTTAGCGAGTAGTAAGTAAAGGATAAAAAGAATTAAGCAAAAAATTTTATAGAATTAGAAATTTGTTATCGGTAAACATAAAACAAAACTTAGCTATCTATACATAAGCAATATTTTCCATAATGATAAAATAACTATTTATAAGAAAACGTGAATAATATAGTAATACCATTGCAATACTCACTTTCAAATATTTTATTTTAAATATTTATTATTCTTTCTTGATTTAAGTAAATATTTGTAAATAACCTCCTTTTTGGTAGTCATTTTTGTTTCATAAACTGACATTAAAACGCGCGGTTGTCAAGTTGACTAGCAGTTAATGGTCGATTAACTAATGGACCGTTAATCATATATTAAATTCTTTTGCGCAACGCAATTGAATGTTAATCAACCATCATCTTTAATCGACAATTAGTAAATCTCTAGACCAGACTTTTGTGCAACCGGCTATTTATCTTTGTATTTCTGTTACGCGATTAGCTATGTATTTATTCCATTTGTTTGATTATGATCAGTTTAAAATAGCTTTTATTGGGTATTAAAACAAATCGTGGAATGTAAATCTAATTAAACTATTGTAATTTTTCTCTAAATTTAAGCCATTTTAAATGCAGATTTCTTAGTATTGATTAATCCCAACCTATATTAAGGTGCCAAAGTTCTTCAACTATCAATTTTGCTAATAAAATAATTGGGGATAAAAAGCCTAATGGATCATAGGTTTAGCTGTATCATATAATATTGTACGTTTTGTAACCTTACTTTGACTTGGTAAACACTTAAAAGTATATGTAATTTTATCTTCTGATGAAATACAATTTACACCTAAAGTTTTGTTGTCCTTGTCCGATGTTTTCAAAATATTCGTTTTTTTGATCACTTAATTCAGCCACATTACTCCTAAATTTATGTAAAATAAATTCCACATTTTTTAATAATTTTTAAATATTGAGTTGATTTAAGTTTCTCTAAATTATTTGACCCTGTGATTAAGTCGTCGACATCGAAATCATTTTGGATTACGCTACTGGCATTAAACATCCGCAAGATACGGTAGTAAGTCGCGTTTTTGGAATTTAGTACGAACTACCTATATGAATTGAGTTTGGTTTAAATGGAATTTTAGCTACAAACTTTCCTGTTTTATTGCGTCTAGTTGTTTTAGAAAATTATGTTTTACAACAATTTTCATATTCATTAAATTTTCGTTTAGATGATACAAATTCCTTTACTTCTCAAAATTTTTCTATATTTGTATGTAATTGCTCAATTAAAGTGTAAAAATCTTGTACTGTGTTATGTAACTTAGTTTGTTTGCTTATTTTACCTGACAATATCAAGCTTTATTTAATTTTTTACATAATCAATTAGTTGTGTTTAGTTTAACCTACACATACCAATGACCAAAACGTATTTGCATCGATTAATGTGTCTATCGGATTTGCTTCATTAAATGTAGAATCTGCTAATCCAATATTAAGTGGGATTGAAATAATTTTTTTATTATACAAATTTCATGGTAAATCAACTGCCATTTTGTTACAAGCTTTAGGTCTTACGAACCTTGCACGGCCAACTCACACAGCCGGAGATAGGGGGGGGGGGGTTCAAGGGAATTATAATTAAAGGCGCCAGATCAATTCAAATTAACACTTCTGCCTCGATCACGACAGACGGTCCAAATTGTAACGAATTTTTAGGTTCGTAATTCTTGTTACTCTGGTGTTCGGGTAACCACAATTAAAAGAGAAAGGTATGTTACCATAAAAGAACGATTAACAGGTATAACAACTTTAATGTAGTAACGTAGAAGATTAACAGGAGTATATTTGATTTCTCAATTCATAAATGCTAGAAAGATCAAGAAGTATAATTAACAGGTATAAAAACTTTCATTTAGCAACGTAGAAGATTACCAGGAGTATGTTTAATTTCTCAATTCAGAAATGCCAGAAATATCGGCAACACACAATGCATAGGTTAAGCTGCATCGAAATAGCGAAGAAAATTTCGTAATAGATATTGTTTGTACACAGCATTCGATACACACAAAATGATAATTGAAGTTACCTTAATGGTATTGTAACAGTAAACGTAATTACGGACATTAACATTAACCAAAGTTCCGTGAGTGACTTTTATGACAGCGAAGAAAAATAATCAAACAGATTTACCCAAAATCCAGTGCTTACTTGCGCGAAGAAAACGTTTTCCCCGGTAGCAGCCTAGAATAGATATTGAATAGCAAATTGTGTCACACAATAACTCACGAAGATAGGAAGCTACAAAATCGTTAACAATAATAAATTAAATGCGATATAAAAACCCGTTGTATCGAATGCTGTTAGTTGTAATTACGAACAGGTGGGTGGTAACGCAATCGACTGATGTACAAGAAATAACATCTCCAAAGTAATGCTTGTCGAGACTTCGTTTTCGTATGGGTAATATGCCCTTCCAAAATCTTACGCGTTCGGTAACGGTATTTATTAATAGTAATTATTCTTCATTGTTCTTTATTGAATCGAACATGTGATTGAAGCGTTGCGAAACGGCTACCAAGTTAATACAGAAATTACAAAGGAATCCTAATAAACCGGATGCAAAATATCTTATCCTGTGCCGAATAGATTACAATAAATTCGTAATTGACTTATAAATTCGTACTCATCACAGTGGATGCACGTAGAATCTTAGGAATTAGGTCAAATTTTACGACACAGACCGTCTCACGTAGTTGACAGCTTCAAAATGGCTCCGCAACCTCTCAGTAACCAAAAAGATCGGCAGAGGGCGTCAAAACCAGAATCTAATTTTAAGTTGATATACAGGGTATTACGTTATGAAAATTTCGCACGTAACAATTTGTAAGACTATGAAGCATTTTAAAAAATTTGTATAAGTATTATGACATGATTTGTATGTAACGTCTACATATTCAGTTATATCTAATAATCCGCTGCAAATTTCTATTACAATTAATTTTATTTGATTTTTACTAAAATTTAATTTTTTACATAAAGATTCTAAAATGAAATTTATTTGCAAATCTGAATTGAGTAATGTCCTAACTTTATGCGTATTATTTTGTGAATACTTAACTAGTACAAAAGCTGTTGATAAGAGCGTTTGTGAAATTTCATTTAATGATGAAAAATTAGAAACTAAATCGATTGCGTTTGATGTACTTGCTTTATTAATCTTGTCAGTGTTAGAAATATTAGCTTTCATATAAACAATATGTGAAGTAGCATAAGGTGCTTTTTTAAACATCTTCGGAAATTTGACTTTAACTTACAATCACTAATGTAGTGATCTTTTCGTAAACGATTTATGCATACTTCGAATTTGCGTATCTGTTTATTTTTAGCCTTATTATCTAATTTTAAGAACTTGTCGCATTCGTATAATGCATATTTTTGGTATGCAAAAAAAATGAACTTATTGTTGCAAATACATTACTTTAGTCGTTGATAAGTAGTTGCATGTTTTACTAATTTGTGGTTAAATACATCGAGTGTATTTTGTTTGCAATTTCAAAATTCTAATAAGTCATCTAACGAAGGAACACTTGATGTATCTATAAATTTAGAAATTAATTTTGTTCCTCAGTCTTTTATGGTTTGATTATCAAATTTTGATGTTATAATAGAAATTAGTAATGCATTCCATGAGTTTACAGGTTGCCCTAATGATTTTAAACAATTTACATGCGTTTGTACTGTGTTAATGAGATGCCTTAAATGTAATGAGGAATATTTTGTTATACTTTGTATATTTAAAATAGTTTGTACATGATTTGAACTAATTTTGCTTTTATTGTCATATCTTTTTTTTAAATAAATTTTATGCAATTTCATAATTGAGTTCTCTAGTTTTAACTGACTATTTTAAGTAAGATAACTTTTGAGCATTTGTAATTTTATTATAAAGATGAATTAGAAAATTAAATGAGTCATAAAAGCTGCACCACGTTGTAAATGTTCCGTCAAAAGAAGGTAAACTAATTGGAGATAATTATACTGCTAGCATTGGATTATTTTGCATAGGAGAGTTTACTTGCAATTGATTAACTTCATTAGAACTTGTATTTTTTCTCATTCTCAAAAGTTACAAAACTCAATGTCATTTTGTAATTGTACAAAAATATCAAATATTATTTCAACTTTATATAATCTTTTCTTTAAATTTGTTGAATCTTTAGTAATTAAACATTCTTTATTTAAACTTTATAATTTTTTTTTTTGAAATTTATTTAATTGTTGTTTAAATACTCCTCTAATAAAATGTAATGTTTTAAGATCAGTAGCCGTTTTACACAAATTTAAATTAATAGTATAAACAGAATTTTAAATTAAAGGATGGTGTTACTTACTTTAGTATTCCAGCTATTGCTTGTATTTTGTAAAGGCGAAAATTGTTTGATTTGCTTAATTTTTTCTTGTAAGTGTTTGATTGGTAATTACTTCTTTATCTGGCGGTCGAACAATTGTCGTATTGTTTAAAAAATACAAAAATTTTTAGAAACGATTTAAAATTATAATACAATTGTTATTATAACTTTTAAAAAGAATCAAAAAGCAAAAACAAATATATACCTTAGGTTTAATGAAAAATGTGTTGTTCATTATTACATATCTTGTAACAACTTTTATATAAAATTTGTTGCCGTACTTGATAAACAAGCTTGTTAGTTGACTTTTCCAGAACGTTGAATTACCCGGTATATATACTTATTTTAAAGTAAAAAATTTTCAAAAAAAATGTTTTTAATGACTGTGCTCTTACTGTTAGATAACGAACTTTATTCATCTTCCAGAAGAGTTGAGAAAACATTTAAATTCTCTTATCAAATAATTCTAAAAACATTTTAATGTCTTCGACACAATTACATCACCAGAAACAATTTTAACTTGCATATAATCTGGACAGTTAGCTTTTTTTTGAAACGTAATTAGAGGATAAATAGAGGTTGATAAGCATATAAAATATCTAAATGAGAAAGAATTTATAAAAAATAGGTGTATCATACACACATACAGAAAAGCTTTTAAATAGGCTAATGTTATCTTTAGTTTTTTTTGTAAAAAAATACATTTATAAAACGTCAAAATTTTCACAAACAATATAATAAACAACTTTGTTGTCGAGGACACAACATACACACGTACTTGCCTTAATTCATTAAATTTGATTTTTTTTCTTCAAAATATAAAAGCTAACTAATTTTCGCAGTCCGACATAAATCTTTGCATGCAATTCGAACATAATTAGATTTTATGGGCTTGTCAATGCTTGTCAATAAAGAACAACATTGTGTACTTATTACATAAATAGCTACTTTAAATTTATTTTTATTAACTATTTTTTATTCTATAAGATTTATAATAATAACAATAATTAAGTATTGTCTTGTTATTTCTAATACATTTAAAAATTACATTATTCAAACGTTTTGTACGTACCTAAAATGTAATGATAAAATATACTCTAGAACAAAAATAAAACAATAAATTTAAATTTTAAACTTTTAACTATCTATTCTTTTGCGACAAAAATAAAACAACAAAGTTGAAGTTGGTTATGAACACAAACGGTTATTAATTATTAAATGAGAAATTTCAAGTTCTAAAATATTTAACAATGTTTAAAGTATTACCACATTTAAACATGTTAAAAAACATGTTTTATAAGAATTGCATAACGGAAAATTAATGCTGTCATTAATATGGTGTAAACGTTAACAACAATAAAATAATTTTTTTGATTTTTTGAAGTCATAAAAAAGTTATGAATATAGACTAGAAATGAAATAATATATTACTATGTAAACAATAATAGCTATGAATAGTGTATGTCTTAAAAACGTTTACAGCAATAATCTCAATATATGCACCTATTATAAACGGTATAATTAATAATACCCGAGTATTGTATAATTTCATATCTCAGCGGATTTCCGAACTAAATTGCAATAGCAATTAACCACCGTGCATTGTAGCAAAGAGACATTTAACTACTGTTGTGCATCACAAGCACCTAATAAATAGCATTTTACTACAATTCTAGCACATTTTACTAATAAACACTAAAATTATTAGATTTTCTGATTTTAAATGCCGCGCTGAACAAACATAATAGAATGTTTATCAGTTTAGACATGTTGCCTTAATTAAATTTGAATTCAATTACAATTGGTACATTGCAGATGTCCGCCAACTCTAAATGAAAAGAAACAAATTACTAACCAATACAAAACAATTCTTTTTGTTTATTTTTCCTTGATTAAACATTAAATTAACTTTTAATTACAAACTCAATTTAGGAATGATTTTTATTTAAAAATTTTGATTTTTTAATTAAATGAATATATAAGTGTAACATTTTATAAACTAATATTTTGTTATATTTAGTTTAATTACTAACCAAAATTTTCTTAAAAAAATGATTAAAGACAAACACATTATTAAGTAAAATTACATTTTATTGCATATTATCCGTAAATATGTAATACATTTAAATTACAATTTTATGACTTGATATTTTCTATAAGTTAATTTGAAACTGTTATATCGTTAATTGAAATCAAATGTATCTTATATAAATCTTATACAAACAAAACAAGTATTATTTTGTTTAGACAAGTCTGTCAAGTTTTAACGTAATTGTATACTATATGGTATTTTTAATAACATATTTAAATGTAGAAAACTTTTTTATTTGTGCTAAAACAAATGTTATATGTGTTCTGTAATTATATAAGACCTATCTAATTACAAAAACAATGTATTTGATGTAACTTTGTAAAATTAAATTAATTGAAGTTTACAAAATATAAAACTTTCTAGCAAATGTTCGCTGTGTACGGATGTAAACATTCTTTCTATAAAAGATGGTGACTTGGTGTTATTCAAATTTAAAATAGCATTCTTAGTAGTTAAAGGTATGATATGGATAGATTTAAATGTTCCATAAGTTCTAATTTTCACTATCATTTATTTTTATTTAAACCATAAAGAAAACGATTTCGTTAATTATAAATAATATTTTAATAAATAATAATTCATGATAATTTGGTGTGTTTCTATGCGACCATAGATCCTTCGATGTGGAGATTCAGCTTATGTGTGGGTTATGTTTGTGTCGTATAAGGTTATATGTCTTCGTGCTTTCCTACATTGTCCATGTTTTAATTATATTGAAACGTTCGAGAAATTATTTGCAAATGCAAGAGCCTTCTAGAAACTGTTATCCATCTTCTAGAAGATATACCGAAAAATAGGGAACACTCCAGAAGGATTTCCTTATGTGTATATATACCGACGGAACAATTCGTAGGGCAGTTATTGCCGTAACGCGAATGCAGCAGTATTAAGAAGATTATTCAAGTGAAGATAAATAAGTGATTAGCACGTGCGAAGTTTTAAATAAATAACAGTGTACACCGAATCGAGTGAACATGACTTATAGTGTAAACAAACAAGTTAGTGACGTTATCTTATCTGGTGTTAGTGATAGTGTTATACAACGGTTATACATCAATTAGTGCAAGTGTTTTATTAAATATTATTAGATTTCATTAGTTCGGTTAATTTACAAGTGTACATATTTCTAGAATAAGTAAACGTATTTTTAGTCGTTTAAATAAATTAGTTACTAATAAATAAATTTGCAACAATATGTATATTTAGGCAGAAATTAAACATTCCACTGTTATATTGGCCTGCTAAAGTTAGCACAATAGCCAACGAAACGTAGCCACAATTACTACAGAGTTTTATTTCTGAGTTGTGCCTATTCTCCACATCGAAGAATCTATAATCGTATAGAAACACACCAAACTATTAAGTTTTTGGAAGAGTTGTATCGTTATCATAGTAAATTCATGATAACTAAACATTGTTGTATACAAGGTGTTTGGTAAAGGTGCTTAAGAACTCGGATATAAATTTAGCAATAAAAAATAAACAAGAAATTTTTAATGAGCATGTAGACTCCAACTCTTCGTCTCAAAAAAATTTAAGGTTACATGTTAAGTCAGACTATTTTAGCTGTTCTTTTAAGGTTGTTACAACTATCAGTTAAAGTTCCGCTCTGGTATTTGCAGGACTTGCATAGACTATATTTTTTATCGCCCTGAAAATAATAATTAAATAGATTAAAATTACGTGACCTTGGCAACTATTCCATTTTTGGAGATAAAAATTATTCAAAGTTGATGTACTTGTTATCACTAAAAGTGTACATTCTAAAAAAAAATCTTGTAGGAATTGTGCGTAACTGTTATCGTTTAAACTACCAGAAAACTCAAATAATTCTAGAAGTTTGTTAGCAATTCTTTTACAATAAATATTAATCAAAAAGTTATGCTGATATTTCTTCAAATTACAATATGTAGATTTTTAACACTCCAAACATGACAATTGTGGAAATTAAAAATACCTTCTTTAGTAAAACAGATTGAATTGTAAAAACATTATTCATTATAAAGTAGAGATTTTAACGTACACTACGACCCTAATCCAAAAATCTAGTTTATAAGAAAACGTTTTTTCTTAGTCTCATGTCTTCACTCACAAAAGTTTTTTAGTACGGCAAATGCCAGTTTAGATACCGCTTAACGTACAACCTCACTGCTTTAGCAGCATTCGAATCAGGTTTTTCAATAGTCAAATGTATACTTGCGTATTTTTTTAAAAAGTATATTTTATCCTTTAATGACTTAAAATTGTTAAAATTAATATTTCATTGTCTGAACTAATTTATTAGACAAAAAAATTTACGGTCACAATCACGTCACTAATCTGATAATAACCGTTTATAAAACAATAAATATTGAATTAATATGGTACTAGTTATGTAGGTACTATGTGTGTCCAGGTAGTACAAGCAATTTAGTAACTTTTGTGAAAATTTAAGAAAAATACATTTTTCTTAAATATCAAATATCTCTGAATTGAAGGGCCAAAACCTACATGTTCAATTAAAATTTTTTGTTTATTGTTTGTTGTTAAATCTATATCCGACTTTTCAAAACATTTTTACAAAACACCTTGTATATTTGATGAATTTGTTAGTAGTTTTAAACACTGAACTTAATTAATATATGCAGCAACCAAGTAATTTGTGTTTTGTTATTTTAAAGATTTTTTAAATTAAGAATACGAATCTGTACTACAGCAAAAATAATTTATACATTTTAAACAATCATTATTTTTGTTTCAAATCAAATTATATTAATTTCTAAGATATTACTTACTTATTTCATAAGAAAAGTCTAGTACGAGAATTATCTTGTAACTTAAATGACAGCGACTAACTCAGTTGAATTTGGTGATTCTGTCGTAAGTTTTAAGGTGTTAAGGAATAAAGCACGTTAAAAAGACGACAAAACTGTAAAAAGTTAGGATATACGATACAGTTTAAATCTATCCTAAGCTGAAAAAGACCAAATGACAAAAACAAGTATATCTATTTTATTACAGAAAAAGAGGTTAGAAAAGAGATATTTTTTTGTTAATTGTTAATTGTTTATCTGTGATACTGCGTTTGATTCGCATTGATTCCAAGAGTCGGTTTTAATTGCTACCTATCTAATAATTCTCGTAATTTTTATTGTAAACATCAAAACGTTCAAAATGAAAAATTAACTTAAAAGAAATTTACAATGCTCTAAAATAATAGTATATTATATATCAAGGTTGAGAAGTGCATCATTATAACCTAAGCGATAGATTATATCGCGAGACGCGAAGCGTCGAGGGATATAAATCGCGCAGGTTATAATGAACTTCTCAACCGTGTTATATATACAATTTTTTCCACTACTAGAATTATTAAAACCTTTCTACCTGTTACTAAATCAAATTTAAAATTTAAGATATTAATTTTAAATTAAAAATCAAGTCAGTAATTCTGACAGTTGTCATTAGTTTAATAGAATTAATTTTGACGTAATTCTTAATTGTGATTTAAAACACAAAAATAAACAGATAACGTAAGTTTTTATTGCTAAAGTTGTTTAAATTGTTTAAAAACATTATTATTTTAAGCATTGATTATATCTAAAACATATTTAACTCAATAATATTCACATTTAATTAAGCGCGAACTTCAAATAACTTACTTTTTAAAATCAAATTAATTTATTAATTGAAAACTTAAATTAGCATTAAATAAAATCTCTTGCTCTTGGTACGCAGTTTGGTAAACTTTTTTTCTTTGAAACTGTTGTAGTATCATCAGAAAATGTAAATATGTTCATTATTAACTACTAGTTAATAATGAAATATTATTTACCTGCGCTTAAAAAAGTACAACTTCACGGCCTTCTATTATACGTAATAATGCAAGCGTATACAACTAGTAGTGGAAAAAAGCTTTTATACTATTATAATTACATAATAATTAAGAATCCATTTTAGTAAAAATTAGTTACATGCACTTTTGTTCACATTATTATTTTTATAACATCGTTAAAAGTAAACATATATCTATGTTCCTATAAAAGCATTAATAATCAAATACTTCAAAAAGTATAATTTTAGTTGTACAAACACTAAAATACTTTTAGTTTTATACAAACAACTTTTGCATTAAATTATTTAATTATTAAACACAAAATGTAATTACATCAGTTAAGTAAACATTTATAGAAGAAATGTATTTTAAATTACAAATTTGAACAACTTCTTGTGTTAATATAACTTAGTTTATACTTACTGTCTAAAGTACTCAAACTGTTATGTGTGTACAAACTTACACATGTATTTTATAGTTTGACTTACATATATACAAAAAAAACTGTTTAAAATACATGACTGTTTATAATTTCTTTTTACTTAATACATTTTTAAGTCAATTCTTAGCTGCAGTTGCGAATACTAAATTATCTAACAATTGAAACTTCTACAAAAAGACTACAAAACAATTAATAGATTTAGAATTTCAATAAAAATGCAAATTTATTCCTGAAAACAGATAGGTTTTCAAGTGAATAATACTATGAACGGTTTTTATGTAAATTTCAATGGCCATTTTTAAAAGTTTGTTAAATTACCTCATCATAATTTAAATCGTGCTGTATTATACATTTTACGTATTATAGATACTTTTAATTTTGATTGATTTATAATATCATACATTAAAAACAATAAACTAAAGTTTATCAAAATTTTAAAAAGATTAAAATAGATAACTTTTTGTAGTACTATAATGACAATTATAGGTAAGTTAAAATTATTACCATATTAAAATTGTATAGAACTATGTCACGTTTTACATTTATTTTTAAATAAAACAAGGATAATCTTAATTATTACAACTAAATAAAAATAGTTATAAATTTATTATAAATGTACAATATGAACAATTTACAATACGTACATTATGTATTTACAAATAAATAAAGCATTTAAAAATCATTATTTTCTATTGTTTGTTCGCGAAAATTATTGTTTTTCAGTTGACACAATTTTGTAATTACTCTATACTTATTATACCAAATTAGGCAAATGAGAACAATAGACAAAAATCGTAAAAAACCACAATAAGTGAGTGTGTATAATAAAAAAAAAGTACAAAGACAGCAAAATTAGGCGAAAAAGAAAAAGTTAAACTAACAAAGCAAATAAACAACATGATATATAGCCAAGAACGCATATAGATAATTTCGAAATAGATTTATTTAAAACGTCTATTCACCTAAATTGCCACTTTTATCTGTTTAAAACATATCGCATATTTAGTAGATAAGGTAAGCACGTGCATTATATTTGTACCGACAAACATGTTTATGTTACAAAAAAATTAGTTATTAAAAATCGTAATAATGTTTATATGTATTTAGTTTTCAAATGTCTTGGAATTATGATACACGCCGCTGGATTTTAAGTTGCAACCGCTAATCATAAATAATCTTCTTTGGAGTTAAAAGTTAACCAGTGCGATTTTAGTTTCATAACATTTAATATTTTTTTACAATGTGGTTCACGACTTTTAGCAAACTGAAGAAATTGGTTAAATCAAGTCTATTAAATTGTAAAATTACTTATTTGTCAAGCTAGCGCATGTATGATAACGGGTGATCGAAATTATTCGCAAGCCCCGTGACCAGTTTTTTTACGTTTTTAATATATATCTACTGCGTTACCTATATTACAGGGTGGTTTAAGAATAATTACGAACGCACAGTATATATGTAAATAAAAACAACATAAAAAAAACAGAAAGTGAGAAAAAAATGTTGTTCATCAGTTGATGCGCTCAATTTAAAAGAGTTTCATTTTTTAAATCCTTGTTGGTCTGTATTAAATGTATAGTTAACAAATTAGATCACTTTGTATTAATAAGGTCAGTGATCTCCTACTAATAGTTTCTATCAAACTCAATACAAAAAAAAATCTTGCGGTAATTTAAGTATTGCTATTTTTTTTAATTTTACTGGTTTAGCAAGTATTTTTATAAATATATGTTGCCTTTCTAACTGATTAGATTAACGATCTCACGTTATTGAGTAAGTCGCGTTAAACATTTTATAATGACCAATTAATTACAAATATTAGCTGTTGAAAAGTTAACGTTAGATCAGTTTCTTCTCCCACTTAAACAGTAAATACTTTACTTTTAATTTATTTATTACATTCATTTTCAATATAAAAAATTGTGATATTTGTATTTATGTTAATAGCTGCGATTAGTTGAACGTCTCGAAGTCACACGTTTATACTCTACCGGCGCATGTAACTCAATTTTGTTAAACACTTGAAAGTTAAAATGGCTAACAAGAACATGTTTTTATGAAAGCAAACAATGTCATTGAAACATTGGATTTGCTTAATAATTATCTGCAAAGTGATAAGATAAACATCTTGAGACATTAAAAAAGCAAAAAAATTAAACAAATTGAAATATTTTAAAACTTTTTGACGATTATAAATTACGTTGGCAAGATTTTTAAAATTACTATAAAATTACTATCTAAATAGTAAAGGTTTTAACATCGCCCAAACAACACATTGGTACAAAAAACGTCTAAATGTCCGTCTAATAAACGTTAATAACGCGTTTAAAAACGTTTTTATGTCTAATAAACGTCTATTAGCCGGACATTTAGACGTTTTTTGTACCAATGTGTTGTTTGGGCGTACCTTATATTTAAGTATAAAACAGGTACATCGATTCAATTGTCAGTGTCAAAAACTTTAGATCGTTTTAACGTTGCTATAGAAGTTGATACCCTTGCATATTATACATATATCTAATAATTTTGAGAGCACTTAGGTACGATTACCGTCTATTTCTTCACCAATTGTTGACGGTAACCACTAAAATATTCTACAAACCATTTTTATTTAGGAATTCGTGTGCTTAAAAAGTTTTTGACAGATTCAATAGTTTACATCTCACAAGGACTCAAAAATAAAACTGCAAATTACGAATTAGTTATCAAAAGTTAAAAATTAATTCATTAATAACAAATTATTCTATATTTTTTCACGTTTAGTCAAAGAATTAAATCTAAGAAGCATTAACGATAGATTATTAAAATATATCAGAAACGTGTCTAACGTTACATATAGGGCTGGTACTATTGTTTATGTCATCAAAAATAAAGAACAATTTGCAAACATTTTTCATAAACTAAATACTTCTTTAGAGGACAGTTTGAATTTTATATTCAACCGATGCAATATTTTTGACAATATAAAACATTGTAGAATTAACCAATCTTTTTTTAGGTCATCAATTAGTAAAGTTAATACCCAACATCATCAAAGGATCACATAGTCTTACTGCTTGTTAATAGTATATAGACTTACCGGTTTGCATACAAAGTTCGTTCTTTTAGAAAAGCGGTTTCCAAAGTAATCCTAGGGGTTTCCGGGATCATTCTGCTTTTGTGTTATGCGTAATGTGAAGAGCATATAACAAATTTTCTTAGTCTTGGACAAAAAGAAGCATTGTTTTTTGTATTGTTACGCAAATGACTAATCTATATTTCTTTTTAATTTAAATTTATTTAAGAAAAGTTATACTATTCTTTAAGTTAATTAAAGAAAATATATATATCACAGTTTTGGTACAGTAATCTCTTAACATTCATTAATGATTATTATATATTTTTTATTAAAAACTTAAGAAGAGATCGTAAGATTTTGTAACCCAGATGTTTTTCTAAATAATATGTTATTATTGATTCTGTACAAGAAGTTAGACATATTGAGTTTTATAATTTAATATAATGCACCCTAAAGGTTATAGCTTACTATTTTATATTAATGTTTATTATGTTTGCTTCTGCGACTAACCAAATCCACGAATGTTTAAAATAACTGTATATTACTGTACTATTATGTTTTGTTGTTAATTAATATTTGAATTACATAAAACATATTACCGATTCTTGTACCAACATTTTTCTTATTCATTATATTGGCCAAACATTCTATTGCATTTTAAACATATTTTGTATACAAGACTAATATTAGAAGAAGAAGGTAAGAACAACGACATTGGTGAGATATATAGTAAACATATTATCCGTAAGGTTGAAAACTACTTCCAAACCAATATTTACCCATGTAGAAGCGTCAAGTAACAAACAATACTAGGAATACAAGGTTTACTAAATATATAATCAAAATAAGGTTTTCAATAAAGGCATTCATACTTAATGCCAATATTTATTAAATATGTTCATGACACCTATGATTGCTGTCGTCATTGAGATAGAATAATTGTTTTGTATTTATAATCCAACAACTTTTCTATAATATTTACAAATCAGTATTTTACACTTTTATCAATATGGTAAATATAACTACGTTTTTTTCTTGGAATGCCACAGAGCACTACGTGACAATAGACCCGATAATTTTTTTTTGAGTAAAGTATGAATCATAAGACACTTCCTTGTGATTACGACCGAAAACCGGTTATTTACTTTACAACTTCTTCTAAGTTTGTAAAAAAATTATTTTGTATTTGAAACTATGCAAGAAAGTTTTAATTTAGTGATTTATAAGAATTCCTCTGGAGGATAAAAAACAAGTACCAACTGTGTTTATTAAGTTAGTACTAATTATTATAACGGTATAATTTATAGAAGTATGTCTGAGCATATCTAAAAATTATTTGAATATACTGAAACCGCAAAATTTGCTACGTAGTAAGTATGTTTTATGCATATCATATTTAATAACTGCTTTTTTGTAATTTTGCCTAACTTTTTTTAAACGTATTAGTTCCTATTCTAAGAAAGCCAATAGTCTTTGTGTTGTTTATATAAAATAAAATTTTTGAATAAGAAAAAATAGTAACTGATACACAGAAAAAATAAAATCATCAATTAAGAAAAAGGCCAATCTTTAACTTTTAAATTAAGTTCAAATTTTTTGTTTTCTTGTGTAGATACTTACATTACGAAAATTTAGTTGGTCAAAAATAAGACACCTTTGTCAATAATTAAGTAAGTTGAAAATTGAGAATGCAAAATTAAAATGTCTTGATCACATTTATGTAATTTTAGATTAAGGAATGTCAGATGATTGCATATTTACAATTCCATTGTAATTTTGATATTAATCTTAATTAATAAATAAATTTTCTATTGTTTTATAGAATATCTGGAAAGGGATCTCTGATGTCACCGACACAGAATTAAAAAAAAGAATTGGCACATTTCTATGCACCGTTAAAAACCGAGATGGCGGTAGAAAAACCCGAGAGAATTAAGTTCGAATTTATAGCAGGAATATTATAAATAAATTATCTATAGTAATCAGTAGTTTTATGTTAATATGTATTTGTGTTTTTTTCTAATAAAACTGAGTTTAATAAATTGTGTTATGGTTTATATCAATTTCTACTAAATGCCAATAAAATTACAATATTTTGTTTCAGAATTTTAGGCAGATTTTGATTAAACTACACGTTTTAGTACAACTGCTAATTTGTACAAGAAACTACTTATAAGTTGTTTTTAGTCGTTGGGTTTATATGAGTTTAAGCTATATAATAATTGAATTTCATTTTTGAGAAATATCCTTCTAATAAGTATCTATGCCCAATATTTAGATCCAACATTAAACCAATGTATATGTTTTAACATGTTGGTAAAACATTGCTAATCGATCATATAGCCAACAATGCCAATACATTATTTTCCCAATCTAGTTAATCCTTATTGGACATTTCCAACTTAGATAGTACTTATTTATAATAGATTGCTTCTTGAAGGTTGCATAGATGTTTGAATGCCAATGTTCCCAGTAAACACAAAATTGATAATGTTTAGTAACAGTTTCAAAACAAAAAAATTATGATTCACTCTTGTTTCCAACATAAAAGAAACCTAACTGCAATAAAATAGCTATAAGTCCATCGCTGTTTCACTTATTTGAATCAGAATAGTTTCAGTATTTTAAATTCAAATCTGTTGCAAACTAAATGTTGCATTTGGTTTACGTTTTAAAAGCTTCGTTCTTGAACTGATACTAAATGATCGATACATGTATGATTTTTTTGTTTCAATAATGAACTAAAACAATTCTTTCAATAATATAATAATACATTTTCGAATGCACGTTTTAAATTTTATGGCACAATAAATATTTTTAAATACAATATCACATTGAGTTTTTTACATATTGCAAGTTTCCTAGAAGTGGTCTTTTCACGGAAGCCTCGAAAACTGCATCAGTTCCTGTTGGGTAGCAGCTTTTAACCGCATTTGTAACATAGAAATAAATATTTCATTTATATAAATACATAATCATAGAGTTACACAAAATTAATTACATTTTTTTAATCAAAAACAACACAAACTTAATATAAATATCTGTTTGAACTACAAACATAAATTATTTAAATTTAATCTAAAACAAATTTTGCAAATATAAATTATAAAATTTCTAAGTTAAAAATTAATAATTGTGATGTAATTCTATACAGATTCCTTACAATGCATATAATGTATATCAGCACATTCTTGCCAATGTCACAACATGTATTGTGTGTTAACAAATTCTTTGCAATGCCATAACACGTGAGCACATATTTTATAATGTAGGCTAGTAATGAAATAGTTGAATGTAGAGCTAAGCATTTTTATGTATATAAATACTTGTAAATAATGTTAATAAATGAGCAGTCATTTTACAACCGTATTTTGATTGTCTCAACTACTACAGTTTAAAGTATCAGTGGACCAAGCCACAATTTTCCTACATGAGGCTGTGTAGGGGTCAGTAATAATTATACATTTACTTGTTACTTTAACTCTTTATATTAGCACATTAGATCTCTCGCTGACATTGGTCCTTCGAGCAACTGAGTTCTTTGCCCACAACTAACGGTCTTCAATACACGATGGCGTCCCGTAACGAGTTATTCACAACTCAAGAAGATTTAGCAGGGTCCATCCAGAGGCTTATCGTCAACATGAAAAAGGATTCACCAAACAGAAAAACGGACAAGTACATTGTGAGTAAAAGAACAACGATACAGCAACTATGGGAAGAGTTTGAAGCAACACACAACATCTTGATGAAACAAGTGGACAACGAGCATCCATATTACAAGAACAATTTCTACTTACAAACAAAAAAACTAAAAGACGAAGGGGTAGCATTACTACTGAAGGGTTATCTACTCAAGATGATACAACAACCACATTACAAACACGGACAAAAGGCTCAAATCCGGAGCACGGATCTCAGTTAAAAAGATTTTGAAGATCAAGTTAGATTTACTACAAAAAGACATGGTTGAAGTACACAAACAACTAAAGACAACAGTCAACAAAGCCTATTGTGAAATTACAACACATGACATTACAAATGCATGGAGCGATGTGAGGCGTCTATACGAAGACGTACTGGTTGATGAAGGATACGACGGTGAAGAATACCAGAAAGTAAAAACCGACGTACAACTGTTACTAATACAATTGCAAGAGTTAAAAGAAGACAGAAATTCACAAAAACTCAAGAGAGTGATCATGTTGTACTACCCAAAACAAAGATATCAGTTTTTGAAGGCACATATGACATAAGGTCCACCTTCCACGACATATTTAAGAGATTTATACACGACAACTCTCTAATAAGTAACGCAGAGAAAATGCAATACTTAAAAACACATTTACGAGGAGAAGGTAGCAGACTAATACAACACTTTGACTCAAATGAAGCAAACTACAGGTCCGCGTGGGAAATAATTACAAGCAGGTATGATAACAAAAGAATATTACTTGCAAAATACTTAGACAGCATTATAAACTTACTTAAGTTGACAAACGAGAGTGTCAACGGTTTAAAGAAAATACATGATACAACAGTGGAGTGTTTAAGAGCTATAACGAACATGGGGATTAATACTGACAATTGGGGAAGCATTGTAGCCCATGTACTTACAAGAAAACTAGACAGAGAAACGCATCAACTTTATGAACAATCGCTAACGGCACCGCGGGAAATACAAACATTAGACAGTTTATTAAAGTTCATAGGAACAAGATTCCAGTGTTTAGAAACACGAGAAGAATTAACAAAAACCGAAGCTAACAAAAATTATAGAACAAACTACAAATTTCAAGATCGTTACAAGATAAAAACATTCCATACAAATAAAGCTAATTGCATATATTGCAAAGGTCCACACCAGATATACTACTGCACAAAATTTGGCAATTTAAATCCACAAGAACGAGTAAAAATAATAAATAATAAAAGGATATGCAATAACTGCCTGGCACATGACTTAAAAGAACAATGTTTTAGTCAAAAGAGATGTGCAACATGTGACAAGAAACATCACACTTTATTGCATTCTGATACATGCAAATCAACTACTTACTACAAAGCAACGGCTACTACAACAACTCCGAAAAAATCACAAGAAAATATAGCAACACTAATATCAACACCAAAAGAACATGGTAAAGCAGTATTAGCAACCGCTATGCTACGAATAAAAACTTGGTCAGGACAATTTGAACATCTCCGGGCTCTAATAGATTCTGGATCACAAGCATCATTTATTACAAGAGATGCAGCAGACGTTATAGCAGTACCACAAGAATCAGTACACATAGAAGTGTCGGGAATTGGAAAACAAGAATCAAACAGAGTTCGACGACAAATACAAGTAAGAATTTATCCACGTTTCTCAAGTCAATATTCAGCAGATTGCGAGTTATTAATACTTCCAAAATTAACAAAGGTGCTTCCAGATGAAAAAATTAAAGACTACGACGGGTATACATTTCAAAATTTGGTATTGGCGGATCCTGCCTTTAACATACCTGGCCCAATAGATATCATACTAGGAGTAGATGTACTTAAGGACATATTTTTAGAAGGAGTTCAACGATTGGACAAAGGGCTTTTGGCACAACAAACAGAATTGGGATGGATATTGTCAGGAAAAATTAACGCATTATCAACAAGAACAAAAGTTATAAGCATGATAGCATGTGCAGAAGATCAACAACTTACAAAATTTTGGGAACTAGAGGAAGTGGGGGTAACCAGAAATAAAAGTGTTGCAAATGAAGACTGCGAAACTCATTATAAGAATACTCATTTGAGGAACACCGATGGTACCTATACTGTTAAAATACCCTTTAACGATGATGTTAACAAGCTCGGAGAATCAAAAAAGAAGGCAATAGCAAGGTTTTTACAAATAGAAAAGAAGTTTAACGGAAACGATGGATTATATACGGAATACAAGAATTTCATGCAGGAATACTTATCCCTGGGTCATATGAAACCAGTGATGGAAAATAAAACTAACCAAACGCAAAAAACATATTACATTCCACATCAAGCCGTAATAAAAGAAAACAGCGAAACGACAAAGTTAAGAGTCGTGTTTGATGCATCAGCTAAAACTACATCAGGTATCAGTTTGAACCAATTAATGCATTCTGGACCAAGATTGCAACAAGATTTAAAAAGCATTTTACTGAGATGGAGAAAACACAAAATAGCATTTTCTGCAGATATAGAGAAAATGTACCGACAAATAAAAATTACTGACGACGATCAGAATTTTTACAGAATAATTTGGAGATTTTCGCAAGATGAGCCCATAAGAGAATATAAACTAACAACCGTTACATACGGTACCTCGTCGGCACCTTACTTAGCCGTCCGCACCCTTTTACAATTATCAGAGGATGAAAAAGACAAATATCCAACAGCATCACACGTCGTAAGTAATGATTTCTATGTAGATGATTTGATGTCAGGAACAGATACAATAGAAGAGGCAAAACAATTACAACAACAAATAATCAAACTCTGTAAATCTGGAGGATTTACGTTAAGAAAATGGGCAAGCAACAATTTAGAATTAATACAAGCCTTACCAGTTGAACTCAGAGGAATGCATGTGATGGAAATAGATGAAGAAGGAACCAAGAAAACTTTGGGTTTGAATTGGTCACCAAGGAAGGATTGTTTTACGTTTAAGGTCTATATAAGTCAACAACAATCACGTTTTACAAAACGATCAATTTTATCGGATATTGCTAAACTGTATGATCCATTGGGATGGCTAGCCCCAGTTACAGTGAAGGCTAAACTATTAATCCAAAAGTTATGGATTAAAGGAATCTCTTGGGACCAAACTGTTCCCAATGAAATAGAACAAGAATGGATTAAATTTAGAGAAGAATTACCATGCGTAGAAGAAATATCTGTAGACAGATGGATGGGATATACAAATAAATTACAACAAATAGAACTACATGGATTCTGTGATGCATCAGAAAAGGCTTACGGAGCAGTAATATACAGCAAGGTTACATATACAAACGGAAATAACTACATAAAACTACTATATGCCAGGTCCAAGGTAGCACCACTGAAAACAAGAAAGACAATTCCTAAATTAGAATTATGTGCTGCAGAATTACTGGCCAAAATGGTACAACAAGCCATGAATGATTTATGTATGTCCAACATCAATGTTTTTTGTTGGTCAGACTCAACAATAGCTTTATCGTGGATAAAAGCAGGTCCGGAAAAGTGGAAAACATTCGTAGCTAACAGAGTTAGTACAATTTGTGGAATAACACCAAGTGAAAGTTGGGGACACGTAAAAACAAGTGACAATCCTGCTGACATAATATCCAGAGGGATAGCACCATCTAAGTTAAAGGAATTTAATTTATGGTGGAAGGGACCACAGTGGTTACAATTGAATTCGTTAACTTTACCAACATTAAACAGTATCTTTACAACAACGGAAGAAGCTCGAAAACCACAAATAAAAAGCTTGACTATCGACATTGAAGAATTTACACTGGAATCAAGATTTTCATCGTTACAAAAGCTTATTAGGGTAGTTGCGTATTGTATTAGATTCTCAGCAAAGTGCAGAAACCGGTCAAGTAACCCAAGATATATTACAACAGAAGAACTAAACCTTAGTATGATACGAATTATAAAATTGATCCAACACAAGGAATGGAAAAAAGAAATCACAAGAATCCAACAAAAACAAGTCATTGACAAAAAAAGTCGACTACTGCCATTACAACCATTTCTTGACTCAAATGGAATTCTTCGAGTTGGGGGAAGACTTCAACATTCCATATTACCATATAACGAAAAGCATCCTATACTAATACCACATAACAGTGCAATCGCAAAATTAATTGTAAGATATGTACATTGCAAACTATTACATGGTGGGAACCAACTTACTGCAGCATATATACGACGCAAGTATTGGATAATAAACGTCAAACAAATCATTCGTCAAGAAATCCATAAATGTATGAAATGTTTACCGTATAGAAGTTCAACGTTACAGCAAGTAATGGGGGTGCTACCAGCCCCTAGAGTAACACCATCATCACCATTCACTCACACAGGAGTAGATTACGCAGGACCTATACAGATTCGAACTTCTAAAGGACGAGGAGATCACTCGTACAAAGGATACATTGTAATTTTTGTATGTTTAGCTACAAAAGCAGTACACTTAGAAGCTGTGAGTGATATGACTACAAATGCATTTTTTGCTGCCTTTAAAAGATTTACATCAAGAAGAGAAAACAGTAGCCACATATATAGTGACAATGGAACGACTTTTGTAGGAGCTAATAAAGCATTACAACAAGAAATGAAAAACATATTAGAAGATGATTCCATGCAGCAAAAATTGACAACAGTTGGGATACATTGGCATTTCATTCCTCCAGCAGCTCCGCATATCGGAGGCCTCTGGGAAGCAGCTGTGAAATCCACAAAATATCATCTAAAACGAATTATTGGAACCACCACGCTAACATACGAAGAGTTGTCTACATTATTATGTCAAATAGAAGCATGTCTAAACTCTAGACCAATTTGTCCGTTGACATCCGAACCAAATGACATTGCAACATTAACTCCTGGACATTTTTTGATTGGGAAGGAATTAATCACACCAAATGAGCCATCTGGAGAAGTTCCCTACAACAGTTTAACAAGGTGGAAACTAATACAAAGAATGAAAAATGACTTTTGGAAGATTTGGAGCAAGGAATATTTAAATACATTACAAAAACGAACCAAGTGGATGGTAACACAAAACAATATAAGTACAGGAGATTTAGTTCTACATAAAGAAGAGAATAACCCTCCTAGCAAATGGCCTTTGGCAAGGGTAACAGAAGTGCACTCAGGAACAGATGGAAATGTTAGAGTTGTTACAATCAAGACAAAAGGGGGAGCAGTTTTAAAACGACCAATTACCAAATTAATTCAATTACCGACAGAAAAGGATAACGAACAAAAGTCACAATCAAAACCTACTAGACTTAACCGATTCACAATTGTATTAGGCATGATGCTAGTATTAAGTACAACGGTGGTACCGGGAAACGGTTCATATAACATCAAATACTCTAGGCCGGGATTACTAATAGAAGAATTTGGAAAAACTAGAGTAATAAGGGGACAACTAAGGCTGGACATGGCTATTGGCATATCAAGTTTTGAGTATGACGTACAACAAATCAATAAAACAATCGAACAAATGAAGGAATTGTGCGATAACACTATGAAACTAACAGAAGAATCTCACTGCCCAGAGTTGATCAAACATTTAAAGGAACAACAAAAACAAATACTGTGGAACATGAATAGTTTGCATGAGAAGAATGTAAGAATGAAGAGAGGACTCTTAGGAGATTTCCTAACATCAGTATTTGGTGTAAACGATGAAGTGTATAGGAACATTGAAGGTTTAGACAAAAATCAACAAGAGTTGATAAAAACGACCGACCAGCACACTAAATTGCTGCTATCTATAACAGCATCAGCAAAAGAAAGTGAGGACAGAATACAAGAACGTTTGGAAAACTTTAGAAGGAAATTGAATGAAGGTATGGATGCCATTAACAACATGCAACCATGGTACAAGTCGACAGATGACAACAAGTTAAACATTCATGTGTTAACAACATATCAAATGGCTACAAATTATATTACCGAGATCACAGAAAAATACAAGGCGATAATAAATGCACGATATAATAAAGGACATATTCTGGAATTTATGTCAATCTCACAATTAACAAACCTTATAGAAAAGGCGACAAATAAGTTATCATCTAATTTGGTCATATTACAAGCACCAATCAACAAGATGGAAGTTCTATTTAATACAACCGCACTCACATTATTTTGTTATATGTACATAATGGAAAGGGGAGAATATAATTTAATCAAGGCAACTCCAATTCCAAGAAAGGTAGAAAATGGGACATACACATCGTTGGATATTCCTAATGAACTCATCGCAATTAATTATGATGATTATACATATTTTGAAATAACCGAAAACGAATTAAAGGAACTGGATACACTTACAAAGCATTTGTATTTGGCAACACCATCAGTAATACGCAGTATCGAAAACAATCCCAATTGCATTATTGATTAAATTTATCAGCGATTGCACAGAATGTACTGCGCAACACATCAATTTAAACTACATACAATTTTATGGAAAAAACTACATACAGCAAACGTTTGGCTTTTTATAACTAACAATCCGACTCAAATAGCAATTCGATGTACTGGAAAACGAGAAGACATCACAATTCAGGATATTGGTATCATACAGATTACTCCAGACTGTACTATATACACTAAACAAAACACATTACATGCACAATTATTTAATTCAATTCCGGTGTTGATGCTTTACAACAAAGCAATGGAATTCAACATAAATATTACCGTACAAAATACAAGCCAAGGTCCAACAATTTCAGAAGAACCCGTTTTAGCACCATCTGATCATTTTGGCAAGTTACAAGATAAGGCTCAAGAGATTCAACAATCACAGAGTCATACATACTGGCATCGTATCAATACAACCACGACTGTAATTAATTTAACAACAATAACACTTATAGTAATTACAGGTAGTGCAATTCTAATAACGTGGAAATTACTGAAGAAGAGACAAGAAAAACCAGTAAACCCAGCACAATTCATGTTAAATCCATTACCACCTGACGACAACTCAGATAGAGGCGATACAGAAGCAGCAGAAGATTCCAATCAACCACTTCGTACCGATGACGCCCGGCAGAATGTTTGAACTACAAACATAAATTATTTAAATTTAATCTAAAACAAATTTTACAAATATAAATTATAAAATTTCTAAGTTAAAAATTAATAATTGTGATGTAATTCTATACAGATTCCTTACAATGCATATAATGTATATCAGCACATTCTTGCCAATGTCACAACATGTATTGTGTGTTAACAAATTCTTTGCAATGCCATAACACGTGAGCACATATTTTATAATGTAGGCTAGTAATGAAATAGTTGAATGTAGAGCTAAGCATTTTTATGTATATAAATACTTGTAAATAATGTTAATAAATGAGCAGTCATTTTACAACCGTATTTTGATTGTGTCAACTACTACAGTTTAAAGTATCAGTGGACCAAGCCATAATTACCTGCATGAGGCTGTGCAGGACTGATACCTCTTAAATTGTACTTCCTTTACTTCGACGGTTTAACGTATCAGTGGACCAAGCCATAATTACCTGCATGAGGCTGTGCAGGACTGATACCTCTTAAATCGTATCTACTGCATTACTGACTATCCAAGCCACAATTTTCCTACATGAGGCTGTGTAGGGGTCAGTAATAATTATACATTTACTTGTTACTTTAACTCTTCATATCAGCACATTAGATCTCTCGCTGACATATCACTTTAGCAATCATTAGAAAGATATAAAAACACTGTGAATACCTTTAGCTGTACATAATCGTATAGAAAACTTGAAGAATTGAACTGTAATTATAAATCCTAAAGTATCATCAGATTTACGCAATAATCTACCTTAACGCAACCATGTGTGTTAATTTACATTTTTTTTATACAAATTAAAAAATGATACATAAAGAACAGAAATGATAATAATATCGATTACATTTATGGATTATAATAAAATGTTTCGACTTACCGTTTATTGTTCCATTTTGTAATTGTACACACAGCATCACTTATCAAACTGCAACCGAACAAGTGAAAAGATATAAATTTGCAGCGCAAGCGTTAACGACAGTAATCAAAAGTATAGCAACGACTAAAGCTGACTAATCACAAAGTATTCGTTTTTTCCTAGAACGATTCCACTGTTTTGAAAATAATTCAATCTTATTTAATCGATCTTTAAACAATTCTAGTTATTCAAAAAATATTCGGTTTTAATAAATCAGTTTTTAGACGGTTGCTGATTATGGGATAAAAATTGCAAGTACTGAAACGGTTTAAAACTGATTGTGAAAAATCGGAACTCTTTCAATTTATTCACTGTCAGTTACTTGTAAATGATATAAAAATGGAACTAACACGAAACAAACGTAATGAAACAATTGTTTTAATTTTGTGACTGTAACAGTTACAATCCGTGTTTACTGGGTTTAAGCATTATAAAAAAAACGTTAACATTTCCAATAGATACCTAACGCAAAATTGCAATATTGGTGCAATACATCTGTGTTACATTTTTTTATATCTTTGTTGACTTTAATTTTCAGATAACAGTATGAGTAAATCAAAAAAAAAAATGCAGACAATACAGTGTTGAATATGTGAAATATGACTAACTAATTTAGACTTCTTCGTTTAGGAGGGGCATGCAAAACCGCTTGAATCTATTTTTGTGGCAACGTTTCGTGCTACACGCGAGCATTTCATCAGGCCAACTGTAATTTATTAAACTCGTAAATCAACAACATAGTAACAATACAATGAATTAACAGATAACTTTTAACACATAAAACTTACAGAATAAAATCAAGTGAAACAATCCACCGATTTTTTCTGACATACTTAAAGCAAGCTATACCAAATGTATTATTGGTGGAAAGGGGAGAATGTTCTTGGTTTCCAAATCTTTTAAAATCGCCAAATATAGATGAATATTTGTTTGCTTATTGCCAACACTAAACGGCGCTTCATTTGACCTTTAACTAAAGATTTAAAAACATTCTTGAGTTAGATGTTCCCGACTGGTTGTTGAACCCTTTTGCAGGTAGTAAACTCAAAGCACAAAAACATATGAAGACATACGTACTAATACAAGAGCAACTTATTAAATTATCTACAAATGAGCAGCTGAAACCAATGTTTAAACAAGGATACGACAACTTCTGGTAACAAATCGCAATTTTATATAAAGCATTATGGGTACAGAAGCTGTTGATTGCTTTTCCGTTTTTCTATTTGGTAGAACGTGAATTCAGTGCCGTCATGAGTCAAAAACAGAAATCGACTAGAAATTAGTACTCGTGGGGATTTGCGGTTGCAACTCACAAACCTTGAGCCGGACATAAATACACTCATAACATCCCATCAGATTCATCCAAGTCATTAAAAATTTTTATTTTGTATTTTAAAGCAAAAGTTATAATTCCAATAAATACTTTTCAAACGAAATGTTTTATTTATATTTTTTTTACGTCACCATTTAACATTCAAGACATCAAATTTGTAATTTTCCTGTTATGCATCTATGTAGTTTTTAACTCAGGGGCCCGTCGGCAAGTTTTGGCTATGAAAAAAGGTCCGTGGGCAAGCAGTTTGGGAACTAATATTTTTGAATCTGCAATATACATTTACTTTAAACACAACACAGGTTTTAAATGCTCGCTCATTATTACAAAATTCTGCACTTTCTGCCTAACAAGTTGTTAATGATTTTCAAAATTATGAAATGGTAACAAGTGTTATTCACGACATTTCAACTGTATCAAAAACAAAATCTGATGCATTTCATCAATTTACACAATTTTGTTTCTTAAAATTGATGTCTGATATTTCAGTTTTGGTACTACCAATCATCGATATATTACTCCGCGTAACTTTCAATAAAATCAATTTAAATATTATTACAATTTTTCGTTTTGAATAATTCTCGTGTTGTCGTTATCACACAAGATGAGAAGTTTATTCCCGACTTTAAAAATGTCTACTGCAACGTGTGATAAAAACTTAGCTTGTGTAATAACAACAACATGAGAATTAATCAGAATAGAAACTTTTAATACAAATACATCGAGTGGAAACCTAAATTCTACTATATTTTAAATATTCCTTTACACGCACGTCTAGCAACCGACAGTTTTAATATATCTGGATATGTAGAAATATTGATCGACTTTCTTCTCTTCTGTTGCATGATCTTACCTAATTAAATTTTAGTTGACAGATCCGTGCTTTTCCTGCAAAAAAAATACTTAGCTGTATCGTAACTAAGAATTTGCATAAGTCTTTTAGAGAAACAGCAAAATCTCAAAAAGATTTAGTAAATCATGTAACCACTTTGTCAAACACTTTAAAGTTTCTGGCAAATTCAAGAAATTAGTTCAATTTTAAAGTTGTCTTTACTGTTTCCTGCTGAGAAATATTATAAAGAACAGGTTGCAAAATTTTACAAAAATTGTGCAAAAAACTAAAGATGGTAAAATAAAAATTTTAAGTTTTTTTAGTGAGCATATACAGTTGTTAAGGAGTTACAAATTAAAACCGATAGTTAATTTTTCAAATTAAAAAAACCTTTTTAAAACAATTCTTTACTTTGAAAATAGTATTGTAAATTTATGCGTTGGTATGAGAAAATATGTCATATGACAAAGGTATCTACCGATAACTTTAAATATTATTTTGCTGTGTATTTGTCATTACAAGTAAAGGATCAGTACACATACATAAATAGTAGACAATTTCAATTGTTTCTATACGACAATATAATAAAAGCTGCATCATAACAACCAAAACTAGAGTAGTGTTAACGGTGAGTTTTCTACCTCTACAAATATATACTGTAAACGATACTCAAATTATTGATCGACAGGTTTAAGACAACCTGTATGATATTTAACTTTGGTTACGTAAAGATGTACTGCATGTTTAATATTTCTCCAAAGAAAAGAAAATTTAAAAAAATTTTATATAAAAAAATTAATGTTGTCCGCTAGTTGTTGCATTCAATAAAGTAGTGTTTTATTCAAATACTTGTTCGTACAGTACATAAAATAGAAACCGTTTATTTTAAAGCTGGGGTTCCGCTGTACATTTTTCCCATTAAGATTTCATTTGGCCACAATTTTAAAATGGTTGAACGGATCTAGTTCATTTTTTTTACTGTATTTTATAGATTTGCATTAGGGAATGTATATACTAGTTTTTTAGATTTCTTGTTTTAAGTGCTTAATTTAAATAGTCACTATATTCATTCATAATAAAACGTGATTAAAACCATTTTGCCAATCTTTTTTTCAAAATTTCAAAATATACATTCCCTAAGATCATCTTTTCTTAATCTTCTAGCGAAAACTACATTTAAATCGAATGATTTGTTTTAAAACTGTGGTCAAATAACTTTTTCAACACAATATTTTACAAAAAAAAAGTTAAAATCTACAAGTGTGTTTTTATACCGACTACAACTTGCCGAAAAGCAACGTTTCGTAATGGAGCCACTAAAACAGAGATGGCGCAATAACTTGAACTAAAATTTTACGTAAGCACTTAAATTTTTGTTCAACAAATGCCTATTTTACGAGTTCCTGAAAGTAGCAATGAAAACAACTATGGTCACATTAGATAAAAACATACACAACAATGCTGTACTACAAAAGTGCAATTACATGTATTTATCACAAATTAGTGTAATATATACAAAATCTTATTAACTATCACTCAAAGAAAAATTTTTTTGAGTGTTTATAAAATAACTAATAATTAAACGTGTCGAACAGATAGCCTAATATGTTTAAAATTTTCACAATAAAAAAGATATGCAACGGTAGATAAATTACGCCCGTACATTTTTTTCCAATCGCATAATAAAAAAATATATATTAATGATCAGAAATTATGTAAAAATATATAACACTAATTTCTTTCCACAGCTTCTCCCAAGTTTAATTATTGCCTGTAAACAGAATAAACACATTTTACTTCAATAAGTTATTTCTTATCAATGCTACCCCTAAAAGTATGGTTTGGTGGTAAGAAATATAGTTGATCTTATTTTTTGTGTTGGAAAACTTAAATATATCTACAAGAGTACCTATTCATTCATAAGCTAGTCAATAATATTCAAATTTCAAGTATAATCAAATAATAAACACTGAATCTTTTCTTTTGTAGTTTTGCCGATCCAACGGAATAGTTTTCTGTGACGAAGTAGCCTACTCATAAATACCAACTATCACTACTACGGTTTTACATTTCATCTTTTGATTCAGAATTGTCCTAATTATTATTCTGTAGATATTTTATGGTCGCAAGTAACGTTCGTGTTACTGTTTACTAGATTTAAAATAACGCACCCAATAATTGATTTTTTAATAATAAAGTAATTAAAAAAAAAGAAAATATATAAAAACATTATTTGGTAAAAATAAAATTGTATTTTTTAATTTACTCCCAACATTTCGAATATTATAAAAATGAATTTCATTTTATAGGTACACGTTCTATAAACGTTTTTATTCACTGAAAGGGCGCCAGATACTATTTCAAAACAAATCGACACTGGTTGATTTCTATATTTTAGAAAGATAAAAAATAATATTATAATCATGTTATTATTTTTACAAAAACAAACGTAGTACAACTGATGAATGCGGATCTGTTATCTAAAAATGAAAGTGTTTACAGAATATAATGCTTTGTAATACAGATGGCAAGAAAAAGTATAACGGCACTTTGCAATGCAACAACCCTTGTATTGTGAAACACGTGGTATCCAAAAAGGTTCTTTGGCCCTTTAATTTGCAATAAAACTTTGTAACCATTGTCTAATTTTTGTTTGTAAATAACTTCTAAGAATTGTTTTATTTGCATTTTTCAACTTTTACTTTAGTTTTAGACATTTATATACAATGGTTTAAGTCACTTAATGTAGTGTTGCTTCTAATAATGGACGTGTTTAAAATATTATAATTTTTATCATAATAATTACAGATTACTTATGTATTTGCAAAAAAATTAATTTTTTCAGCAATATTTTAAAGATTACTTTGTAGTATAAGAAATTTGTATGACTATATACAAACATGTCACACCATTTTCATTCATAAGGTAACCAAATAGCAAACAGATTGAGTAAGTTGCCGTTTTTCGGTCAGTATAATTTTTATGGAATCATAAATCATAAAGTAAACAGCTTCTAAACACCTAAAATTCGACGCATGTCTTTTCCTAAAAATTATAAAAATACCATCTAATATTATTTTTGATAAAATACTTTTTTATTTATTTATAACTTGTCAAAAAAACAAGAAATTTAAATTTAATTTTCTAATTTATTGCTATCGTCTCTTATTGCTATACGAAATAAAACCGAAAGTATCAACTAGATTTTATTTTGAATTTTTTTTCGGTAATTGATATAATACTGTTTTGAAATACAAACGATAACAAGTAGATTCACAGTAAAAGACAACGGTTTCATTGTTAAAGTGTTCCTTCCTATTCCTGCATTTTTTGCCTGTTTTTCATCTTACGGCAGCACCATCTATTAGCGTAAAGCCAAAAATCTATATGAACAGTTTTATCGTTTTACCGTAGCCACGGAGCCACTCTACTGGTTCGAATTTTTTTTTCTTGTCTTGAGGTACTTCTCACTTCACGGAACCCCAGCCTTAAGCAACAATTCAATTTGATTAAATAGATCTATACTAGCTATAACCGGCATGCGTTGCAATGTCATGTGAAAAAAAAGTGTTTAGATTTTTTATATGTTTGATGAAGTTTCTTTGGATATGCAATATTTTTGGTTTTTTTGTTTGGTGCGTATACAAACATGTCAAGCGGTTTTTAACTAATGAGCTAATGCAGTGGTCCATGTGAGAAGCATACATTTTTTAAATTTACTCTACAAACTTGCAGTAATTGCTTCTACGCTTTGTTGATTTGTCTCGAGTTACAATATCGATAAGTTTATAAATTGTAGTTTCACCTATGTCTGTTCTCTATGCGTTCCTGTATCATTCATCCGATCGCCATAATACTTTAAGAGGTTTTTCTGCGTACACCGGTAAAGGTTTCTAACCATCCAAAAAAAATGTAAGTATATAACACATGTTTTTATAAATAATCTATACCTATAAAAATTATTTCTATTTTATTTAATTTTTTTTTTGAGTACGTATAGTATATAAACACATTTACGTACTCGATTATGATTATTATTACTCGTTGATTGTATTACAAAATGTGCTTTAGAACGTATTAGTCATAGTATCAAAATTATGTCTCAAATTTATACATTTTTCTATGTTTTCAAACGTTGTTTTTTACGTATCTACAAAAATGTATAGGTGCATGTTAAATAGGTTTATGTAATGTAAATATAACATATTTCTTTGATATTTTGTCGAACATTCTATAATATCGACGAAATACATATGTATGTGTGTTAACTGAGGTAGTATATTTATTCAATTTTCAATTTGTTTGTTATTTGATGTACTATTCAATACACTTTAGTGAAAAAAATGCATTAATTTTAAAAAATATGTACTTTTACAATAAATGTATGGTACTGTAAAATTTAATACAGTTTTCAATCAAATAATAATTAATTTTTAAGATGTTCTATTTTCCTTTTTTGACACGTAATGTGTTAAATGTAGTACTAATTTAATGATCAATTGTTTTATTTTGGTAATAATGATTAAAATGTTAAATATAAGAGAAAATATGTCACGCCTTAGAGTTATTGTAAAGATAGGAAAAGCATAACAATTGAAATTGACATAACATAAACAGAAAAAATGTAAAATAGTAAAACTGTTTCTAACTCCAATTAAATTTGTACTTTGTAAATGTTTAAACGTTTTTTAATTTGAAAAAAACCATTTTTAATTAAATCTAATTGTATTTGTTTCTTTGTAAACCGTTGCATTATCTTCTTAAAAATACATTTGTTTTAAATTTTGTTAAATGAAAATCTTGCCTTCTGAGCACGCTTTTCGAACAAAGCTGTCGCGTTGTAAAACACCACTTATACGCCTCTATTTTCAAATAACTATTTTACACCTTTTTGCATTAACTGTAATATTTAAAAACTTCACTACAGCCACTTAGTTCAAATAAATAAAAATCACATCATAAAGATTTTTTTTTGGGTAAATTATAGTTTCAAATCTAGTAGTGAGAATCAAAAAGGTTTCACCGATTGACTAATTAATCGATTGTTTTTAAAAACCTATTATTCAAATAAACCGGCTTTTTTAGAAAGTGGGAACTGACTATGAATAAATTATACTTTTTTGTAAAAAATGCAATAATTTGAATATATCTCTGCAAAATACAAACGTAAAATTGTGGTCAGTGTTACAATTTTGTTTTTTTGATTTTAAATTTCTAATAACTAGCTTACATTTACAGGTTTTGTGTGCAACAAGCCTTTTTATAATAATTTGGTTACTTTTCTATTTGTTAATAAACAATGAACTAAATACTTTTCTTTAATTGAGAAAAAAATTATTAGATTCTATAAATGTTTTTTTCATGTTGATAAGAATTTAAGAAAGTATAAAACTGTAAATAGAAAATATTCGAAAATATATCTTGGTTTTTACAAATTGTTGAAGTGCAGTAACCTTCATGTATAAAATTGAAAAATACTGGTTCATAAATTCTTAAAAATGAAACTGAATAATTATATATTGCCGGTGCAAGATGTCGTTGAACTGGAAAATCAGCTTAAATACGGATTTCAAAGTCAAAGCTCTAATTATTGAGAAACTCAGTTTGCTTTGTTGGATTTATGCTGTAAGCATAAACATAATACCTGATATAACACAATCTTAGTTAAATAATTTTTTAGTTTTTACATTTAAAAAAAATAGAAATCTGCTGTTAGCAATACAAAAAAAAATTATTAATTTTAATAAAAATGTTAACTGACATGATAACTTAATGTAGCTGATTGCTTTTAAATTTTCGTTTCTTCGATTTAAACAACATTTGCATTTGAAAAGAAAACTTTAAAAATACTTTAATGTACACCTTAGAAAATTTTTATCAAACCTACATCTATTAATTTTTAATTATTGAAATTAGTTTTTGTTACTTGATACAGTTTAAATATTAACAAACGTTGTTTAGTACTTACAAATAGTGTTTAACATAAAGAACAATTATTATAGAGTTAATACAACAAAATTTGTTTATTGTTTTTATTTGTTTATTTTATGTGTAAACAAACTAGAGATTAACTTACAAAACACGTATTTTCTTATCAGAAACATCGTCATGTAATGTATACACGTAAACACAAGTACTACATAAATAAAAACATTTTTTACAATGTTTTACATATTTATAATAAAAACCATTTGAATTATGTAAATATTAATTGTGATAAAATTAAATAGTATGATTTTATTTAAAAAATTGTTTAATTATAACTTGGATGAGAGCCACAAATGCGAAACAAGATTTAGGTTACAACCGTTTCCAATAAACCTTTTATACGGGTTTCTGAGATAACATTCTACAAATTGCGTTAGATATAAGATAATAACTTCATAAACTAACTTCTGTAGTTATATGAAAATATGAAAACGCAAATTCTGGAAATGATCATTAATTAAAAAAGCTCACTATTTATACATTTTCTTCCGCTACGCTAATTTTTAATACCTTTTTAAAACTTTTATCGACTATCTGACATGAACCGTTAAAAAAATGTGTTATCTTAAAACATAGGAAATGGGGTAAAATAAAAATTAGATTAAACGTTTAATTGTTTTATAAGAAATTTGCGAATTTATCGAAAAAAATGCATTCGATCTTATAAGTAGTACTACAATTTTTATGTAAAGAAATCTATTATTTCATCGGCTTTAAAAGGCATCATTCTGAGCTGTAAGGGTTTTATTCAAGCGGAAACACAAACAGGGGTGGCATCAAAGTTACGAGAACTCTGAAAAACAATGCAAACAATACAAGAACGGTAAGAGCTAAAAGTAAACATCGTTAAATATTTGTGCTGTGTTCCTGAAATTGACATCTTCAAAACAAATTTTTTTCTAAGAAAAGCGAGATTTGCGATTTATTACTGCAATTAGAACAACGGTTTTTATTACTATAATCGGTTCAAGTACTATTTGTTACTTTAATTAATGATAGTCAACTTTTTTATTTTTTTATTTTTTAGTTAAGATAAAAAAATAATCATAGAATGTATAACTAATTTACTTTCACAAAAGTAGGTGTCTATAATTATTTATAAAAATAAATTTAACTTCAATATTGATTATAAATTTAGATAAGCATAAAGATTAATGCTAGTTATTTTATATAAAGGTAATTTATTTTTAATAAAAACTGTAAGGCATTGCAAAAGTTTTTTTTCTTGTTTATATAATAGATAAAATTTCTTACTCACGCACATACTATACGCATTTATTGATTTTCTATTAATTAATTTTTGTAAACATTAACATTATTTTAGTTGCAACGTTATAACATAAACAATGAATAGTACAACCTTCCATTTCGTATGTAAAACTGTTTACAAGTCGAGCATTTGTCATCGTCACAGTGGATATTTAAAATATTTAATATTACTTTTTGTAAAAACGTATGTTTTTAATACTAAGTGAAACATTTTTTTATGATGTTAAAATATGAATGATTTGTAACGTTAACGTCGTTTGGCAATGAGGCTGATTTGGCTAATCAGAGATTCTGGGTAACAAGTGAACAACCCGAAGGTATAATAAGACATGAAAATTGAGTTGGGCGCCAGGCATACAACGTGTACCAGTTAATAACCGTTAGTTGTCTTATCAATAAAACAGCAGGTATAAAACAAAAATGAAATTTAATAACAAAAAAATAAAATAATATATAAAAAAATAGAAAGGTAAATTATACAGCCCCGAATCAAACTTAAGAAATTAATGGTAGCAACCGGCTGGAGGAAAACGTTTGCTACCCTTGGACTTAAAAAAAATTTGCGACAAAGTATACCTGGTCTCTTAAAAAAAACAAGTTATCGGGTCTAAAACTTACTTAAAAAAACAAATTCTTACCACAAATAAATGGCCTGTTGATTTAAATTTAAATAAAAGTTATTAAATCGTTTTATACGTTTATAAAATTAACGACTTTTAAAATCTAACTTTCAAAATAAATTTAAGACCAAGTAACAATAAGTATAATGTACAATTAAAGCGTATGATTACTGAGAAATTAATTAACAACAAAATTGATCCAAAAAAAGGTTTCTATAGGAGTGCTACCAGAAAGAGTAATTTTACTGATCAGTTCTCGTAAATATAAATTAATAGAAATTTTTAAAACTAACGGTTTGAGTGTTCACCGAGATACCAGGCGATAACACAACGGTAACCTGAGAAATAGCGTGATACAAATGTGTATTCTTTAGCAATTAAACGAAGTGCATAAAAAACTTGGTTTTCGTACTTCTTAATTACTGCAATTAATTTAAGCAGAATAATTATTCATTTAATTTGGTTCCAAACTGCACACAACAATTATTTAATGATATTTTTTTAAAAATGAAGAACGACCATTTCAATTGTAGGCTGAATCTTAATATGATTTTAAAAAAATTAAATCAATAATTTAGTTAATTAAAGAAATAAGGCAAATAATACTTAAGGGAAAGATTCAACTTACGTGTTGACGCCGCCGCGAGCTACCACTTTCTCCTTTTCTCCTTTACTCCCAACCTCCAAAGTTAAACGATATTTTCAAAAATCTAAATAAAAGCAGTGACGGGTTAGTATTAAAACAAAATTTTGATCTAAATTAAAGCCAATCAACAACGGGACGTTACAGATTGTAAATAAAATCAATTAAACCAACACAAAAACATACTAAACAACTACAACTTACGCGTGCAAACAAATTTAAAAAAAAATAACTCACGACGTACATATAATGTTTAAAAAACGTTCTTAAGAAGTTTTTATATAATATTTTAAAACTTTGCATCCAAAAAGCAATTTAAGCTTAAAAAATGGGTGTTACCAAATGCGCCTACGCAGCATTAGAGGGTAGTTTATTTTAAGTAAAGTCAGTAGTTTTTAAGCATTGCATTGTAACCATTCAAGCGAGTGACAGCATTGGTCACTTGTACCTTTTTTATATATATACAGTCCACTAAATTAAATTTTACGTAACACAAATACATTTTTTATTACCCTACGGAAAGTATATCAACATTTTGGTCCATCGGAACCGGATACCAACGGCATTTAAATTAATAGACTTATTTAAAATTGTTATTCAAATTTGTGCGTGAGTGCGAGAGAGAAAAAAAATACTGCAAAAGCGGCAAAGTACCGAAAAAGGGAAGGAAACTCGCACCCAGGTATAATTCACACTTCTATTTTTGGAAAAAGAAACGGTATACAAGTTCACCACATTCTATTGTAATAAGGCAACAAATTTCAAGTAAGTTATCCTTTATTTATTTTCCCGTTTCATATTCCAGTATTTCTTTATTGTATTGTATTTGCGTAAATATTGAAAGTAGGTAATTCTTATTGTAATTGTATTTCTATTATTAATTAAAAATTTTAATCAACATGAGTGAAGCAGAATTGAAAGAATCAATTAATAAACGGAAACAAATTAAGGCATCATTAACGCGGTTTCAAAAATACGTCGAAAATTTCGATAACAACGATGTTGATGAATTAAAACTAAGGTTCGAAAGAGCTAAATTATTATTGTCTGATTATGAATCAATTGCAAGCAAAATTGAGTATTTAGATAGCGAATCGGATCATTCATTGGATTACGAGGAATTTGAGTCAAAATATTATAAGGTTATTACGAGCGCCAAAAAAATTATTGAGTTTCGATTTGAATCAATTGCGGCTTCTGCTAATATTTCGGGAACGCATGATAATCATTCAAACACGTTAGTTAAGTTACCAACAATCAACCTACCGGAATTTAACGGAAAGTACGATGGTTGGATGAATTTTTACGACACATTCGACGCCTTAGTTAATAAAAACTATTCGTTAACTCACGTTCAAAGATTTTATTATTTAAAGTCAGCATTAAGTGGGGACGCGGCTAATTTATTAAATTCATTAGAAGTATCCGAATCAAATTACATCGTAGCATGGAATTTATTAAAAGAAAGGTACGAGAACAAAAAATTAATAATTAATACACATGTTAAGGGAATTTTTGATATGCCTTCGATTATTAAGGGGTCTCATAAATCATTACGGTTATTATTAGATACATTTCTTAAGCACATAAGGTCTTTACAAAATTTGAACTTACCAACAGATAAATGGGACGTCTTACTAATTCATATTATCACAAATAAATTAGACAATCAAACTAAGCATGAGTGGGAGAAAATGACAATTAATAAATCAGATTTACCTACTACAAGCGAATTAATAAAATTTTTAACTGAAAGGTGCCAAATATTAGAAACCATAAGTAGTGATAATAATCAGCACGCTAATCAAATTCAAAAAAAAATATTTGCCGTAAGTCATACGTCAGCGTGTTGCTATTGCAAAAAAAATCATTTCTTGTATCACTGTCCCGACTTTTTAAAGCTTACAGTTCAAAACAGATGGAGTGAAATAAAAAGACTGCAATTATGCGCGAATTGCTTTCGATCAAATCATTTTAATAAGGAATGTAGAGCAGTTGGTTGTAAAAAATGTAACAAAAATCATAACACGTTATTGCACAACGACAGTTACAATAAAGCGGAACAATCAAAATTAGACAGGAATGCTTCTAGTAGCAAGGAGGATTCTATAATCGTCAGTAAGAATGAACAAATTCCAACGCAATCTTATTTAGCCTCTACTACAATCAAACCTTCAGAGGTTATCAAGATTCACAGATACGAACCTCAAGTTATACTATCAACAGCACAAATTACTATTATGGACAATAAAGGTAACAATATTATATGTCGGGCATTATTGGATTCAGGATCACAGTCAAATTTTATCACATACGATTTAGTTAAGAAGTTAGATTTAAGAACAGAAAACATACGAATGCCAGTTACGGGAATCAATCAAGCCGTATCATATTTAACTCATAAAACCAACGCAAGAGTAAATTCGATCAACAATAATTTTAATTGTGATGTATCATTTTTAGTATTAAAAAATATAACTGGCAATGTACCTAATCTTAATTTAGATATAAGCAATTTGGATATTCCACAGGACATAAAACTAGCTGACGAACAGTTTCATATTGCCGGCAGAATTGATATTTTATTTGGTGCCGGAATATTTTGGAATTTACTTTGTATAGGACAGATTCGTGTTAATAATAGCGTCATTTTGCAAAAAACTAGATTAGGGTGGATTGTAGCGGGGTTTATTCCACAACCAGGTAATTATATTACTACCTTGCATACAACTAGCCTAAGCATTCAAGATCAGTTGGAAAGATTTTGGAAAATTGAAGAATGTGTAAGAGATCGCGAGTACAATAACGAAGAATTAATTTGTGAACAGCATTTTGTAAAAAACTTCAAGCGCGATTCAAAAGGTAGATTTCAAGTAAAACTACCTATGCGACGAGAAGATTTAGAATTTGGAGATTCGCTAGATATTGCAATTAAACGATTTTACGTACTAGAAAATCGTTTTAAACGTGATGCAAATTTTAAAGAAAAATATTTAGAATTTATGACTGAATATGAAAAACTCGGTCACATGAGCGAAATACAAGATTTTGATAATCAACCAAAATCAATTTTTTATTTACCTCACCACGGAGTCGTAAAGGAATCCAGCTTAACTACAAAATTGAGAGTAGTATTTGACGCTTCCGTAAAGGCTTCTGCAGGTGAGTCATTAAATGATAGGTTGTATGTAGGACCTAATATTCAAGACGATTTGTTATATATTATTTTAAGATTTAGGAAGTATAATTATGTATTGACGGCCGATATTGCAAAAATGTATCGCCAAATTAATGTAGAAATTAGTCAAAGAGATCTGCAACGTATCGTTTGGAGAAATAACTCGTTAGAACCCTTAAGACATTATAGGTTAAACACTCTTACATATGGTACAGCACCAGCATCATTTTTGGCCACCCGATGCTTGAAACAGCTAGCATTGGAACATATAGACGCATTTCCGATCGCCAGTAATGCGATTCTTCACGATTTTTACATGGACGATTTAATAACGGGTGCTGAAACAATTGAAGAGGCGGCCAAGCTTAAATTTGAAATTAGCGCAATTTTAGAAAGCGCAGGAATGGAATTGAGACAATGGTCAACTAATAAAAAACTCATTTTTAATGACGACAATATTAAATACAAGGTCGACAAATACTATATTTCTGATAAGCAAAGCATAAAAACTTTAGGACTATTTTGGGACGCTGAAAAAGACTCATTAAATTATATCATTAACAAGGAAACGATACACGAAAAAACTACAAAACGAACAATTTTAGCAACAATTTCTAGAATTTTTGACCCATTAGGTTTAATAGGTCCTATAATTATAAAAGGAAAAATCATGTTGCAACGTTTATGGAAAGAGAAGATTGATTGGGATGAATCTGTACCTTTGGATATTTACACTGAATGGAATCGAATTAAAAACAGTTTAAAGAATATAGAAACAATAACATTACCGAGACAAGTAACGATTTTTAATTACTCGGAAATTGAATTGCATGGATTCTGCGATGCTTCGCAGCAAGCATACGGTTGTGGAGTATACATTCGTAGTACGGACAGCTCAGGTAAGGTCAGAAGCAATTTATTGTGTGCTAAGTCCAGAGTAGCACCACTTAAAATAATTTCAATACCTAGATTAGAATTATGCGGTGCGGTATTGTTAACACAATTAATGGAAAGGGTTATATATGCATTTAAAGAACAATTTTTAAAAATTTATTATTGGTGCGATTCAACAATTGTCTTATCGTGGATTAGAGCAGAACCACAAAATTATCACGTATTTGTCGCAAATAGAATAACTGAAATTCAAAAACTGAGCAAAATCTCACAATGGAATCATGTTAAAACAAAAGACAATCCCGCAGACCTAATTTCAAGAGGGGCGGGTCCGGAAGCATTACATGAAAGTGACATTTGGTGGCATGGTCCTAAGTGGCTCAGCGGTGAGAATTATCCTGTATCAGAAATTAAACAATTAGAAGAAATTCCAGAACGACGCCAAAACCTATCATCGTCTTTTGTTGGCATTATTAATGATGAATTAAATTTATTTTCAAAATTTTCAAGTTTTTTAAAGCTGCAAAGAACATATGCTTACGTGTATCGATTTATATACAACGTTAGTGTAAACAAAAACAATAAAACAAAAGGGGCTCTAAGTGTTCAAGAATTAAATAATTCATTAATCAAATTAATTGTACTGACGCAAAACCAATATTTCCCTGATGAAGTCAAAATGTTAAAAAATTTAAAGCGTACTGCGAACATAAGCAAACTTTTATCACTAAGCCCGTTCCTTGATAAAAACGGTTTGATTAGGGTAGGGGGTAGATTAGCCAACTCTTCTTTAAGTTTAGATCAAAAACATCCTATCATTTTGCCCTCAAGGTGTAAGTTTACAAATTTGTTGATTGAATACGAACATAGACGTAACATGCATATCGGAGTAGAAGGAACATTAGCGAGTATTCGAAGAAAATTCTGGCCTTTACATGGCAGAAGCGCAGTCAAAAATATAATATTTAAATGTATACAGTGTGCTAGATTTAGAAATAATGTTATAATACCTGTAATGGGAAATTTACCAAAGGAACGAATTACACCATCTAGGCCATTTTTACATACGGCCGTAGACTATGCCGGCCCATTTATAATAAAGGACGGTAAGTTGCGAAATAGAAAATTAATTAAGGCTTACTTATGTGTATTCGTATGTTTTTCCACTAAAGCCGTGCATTTAGAGTTAGTAAGCGATATGTCGACTGCTGCATTTTTGAATGCGTTTAAGAGATTTATTGGCAGAAGAGGCATTTGCAAAACAATGTATTCTGATAACGGCACCAATTTTGTAGGCGCTAACAACGAACTTAAGCGTATAATTAATTTATTATCAGACACAAAATTTACGGAATATTTTCAATTAAATTCAATTGATTGGCGATTCATACCTGCTAACTCGCCGCACTTTGGCGGGCTGCATGAAGCCGCAGTAAAATCCGCAAAGTCAATTTTAAAAAAGGTTGTCGGTAATTTACGTTTTACATTTGAAGAGCTATACACAGTATTTACGCAAATAGAGTCAATTTTAAATTCCCGTCCTCTAACCCCAGTCTCCGAAGATCCTAATGACTTACTAGCCTTAACTGCCGGACATTTCTTAATCGGAGACGTATTGAATTGTATACCTCAAGAGGATGAAACCGAGGTTCCAACCAACCGCTTAACATATTATAAGCAATTAAACCAAATAACACAGCATTTTTGGAAGCGATGGTCTGCAGAGTATATTCACACGCTCCAGGCGCGCAAAAAATGGTTTAAGACATCTTCATCTATCAAAATTGGTGATATGGTATTGTTAAAGGGTGAAACGACACCGCCATTATTATGGCCACTGGGCCGAGTTATGGACCTCCACAGAGGTTTAGACAACGAAGTAAGAGTAGCCACAATAAAAACGACAACTGGTCTAGTGAAACGTGCGGTAGTGAAATTATGTGCATTACCTATAGAATGAATAGTGTTAATAAGTGTAGTAGTGATTGATAAACTTGAATTGGCTTGTTTTTAAATAAATTTGTTATTGTTCATATTAGCATTAAAAAATTCTTATTGTTTAGAATAAAAATATGTAGTTGAAATTGATTATTTCAAGGGGGGTGTATGTTACCAAATGCGCCTACGCAGCATTAGAGGGTAGTTTATTTTAAGTAAAGTCAGTAGTTTTTAAGCATTGCATTGTAACCATTCAAGCGAGTGACAGCATTGGTCACTTGTACCTTTTTTATATATATACAGTCCACTAAATTAAATTTTACGTAACACAAATACATTTTTTATTACCCTACGGAAAGTATATCAACAATGGGTATTTAACTAATGTTTATGTTTAGAATAAACTGTGTATTTAAACGTACACTATAATAGAAATGATAATACTACTTAGAGGTGCTGTTTATAAATAAAAATTATTGCAGATAAATTTCGTGATTTGAAAGTAAGAACCAAACATACACCATTGGCATGTAACCTAATGTGACAGGAACAATTATATAAAAACCGTAGAAAATGTTAGAGTAATTCAAATAAACACTATTAAGTTGTCTAATAACTTGTTCATTCAATAAATGATAATAATTAATTCTGCTAATCATACAAGTATAACTAAAGATTTTTAATCAAATAAGTTTTAAGAATGCTGTCAGTTCGCTGTCAAAGTGTCCTACAAAAGTCGCATTTTCTTTTCTAAAACAAAACTTTAGTAGTTAGGTAATTCAGTGCATAATCTTACTTTCGCATACAATTGGATTTAAAAATTAACTTTAAAATTAAACTGACCAGTTTATCTTTTTTACTAAATTTTAGTTTAGGAATAAAGAAAATAGCGTTTGCAGAAGAGTTTGGTAGCACATTGTAAAGAAAAGTGTTGATACTGACCTAACTTTCCATCATGTTGAGGACAACCACGTGTTTGATTTTGATTACCCACAAGCTTTAGATATGGAATTGAATGTAAAAAAAAGATTAATAGCCGAGATGCTTTTTATTAACTTATACAGTAATAATGTCAAGTTCCTGACTGATACACAAAACTGAATCCCATTTATAATAACATTATAAGCAAATGTAAACGTAACATAAACATGTTTACTCTAATAATTTTTATAGCAATTAACAAATACAATAACCTTATCATTACAAATACAATTCCCCACTCTTATCATTTATCAAGTGTACTTTATATTCATTCACTCATTGGACTTCATCTTATGTGTGGGTTATGTTGGTGTCAAATAAGTTAAACGTCTTTGTCTTATACTAATATTTCATGTTAATTAGTTGTATGTTTGGACAAAAATTTAACGTTTGCGGTTGAGGTAATTTAAATTCAATTGAGTAATTATATTCAACATAATTGTAATATTAGTGAACGGACAAAAATATCTAGTAGTTTTTGTTGTTTTTCATTTGTTGTTGTACTTGCAATTTATTATTGTAGCTCTTAAGTTTTAATTTAAATTGGCAATTTAAGTATGTTTTTGACCGTGAAATCTTTATAAATAAATTATAATTCTTATTTAATAAAGGTTGGCGCAATAGCTAACAAAACGTAGCCAGAAAAATCAATTTATTTTGTTTAATTTTTGAACTGGTGCCTACCCTCTACATCAAAGGTTCTATTTAATATTTTGAGATTGGTGGCAAACTTACCTTTTTCCGCAAAACTAGCTTTGGACGGGGTTCCCAAGAGAAACACAGATGTTGTATATTAATGGTACCAAGCCCAATGGGACGCGATAACTCAACCCAAGACCCCAATCCAATTCCCAAACTCACAAAAAAATGCTCGATTGGCTTACTAATGTGTGTTGCAAAAAAACATAAAAATGAAACATCATAAATAACTAAAAAAATATTGTATCACAAAGAAAATATAAAAAAAAAACAAATAATTGTTATAAATTCTAAAGAATCCCATCATCATACAAAATCCACAAAATATGTCTAATCAAAATCAATTTAAATTTTAAAAAAATATTTTTTGAGTAGCGCGGCTCACCTCTACGTCAAATCATTAACACAACCAACATTATATGAGAAATAACTGTAATCTATCACGTAAGACCTTAAATACATACGCTCTACACAATAAAACAATTAATGAAGTTACACTACGTAAAAATAACTGTTTCTTTCAAAATAATTCTCGTTCAATAAAAAAATAATAGCTTTCTAAACTGGCATATTCAATGAAATATTTAAAAAAATAAAAATTTGATCAAAACAAAATTGACAATCGCAATATTGGCGCACGTTTATCTTAAATTAGTGGTTAAGTTTTTATGTTGTGGAATGCCGGTATTTTATGTTTTTATTATCGTTTCGATAGTTAGTGTTAAGTTTTTTTTTAATGTCTTCTGTAGTTGGAAAAGGTATCCACTAATTTGATCCGCTATCCTAACAGGTAAGTAAATCTTCTCAATCGCTCCAATATGATATGTTACAAAATGTATTTCGACAGGACACCCAAGACGATATGACAACACGAGAATTTTCGATGAACCTAAATCACATATGAAACATTCCTCAAATAGCCGGATAAAAGTAAACATAACATAAATTGCTATAAAGTCACATAAGGTTAACTTTTAAAGCTACCGAGAAGTTGTGCGTATGCAGGTGACCGGCAAATAAAAGTTGCACCGTGTAGAAGGTCAAAATCCCCAAAATTAGGTACGCAAATGTAAACAAATTTGCAATCAATCTGCTACTAATTGACTATTGCTTTGCAATACAATCCGATAACTCGAGATTAATTAATTTCCAAAGCTACACAAGCTGACCTCCAAACACTTTGGTAAAAACAGAATAAATGAAAAGTCTAATCACCACGACCTTGCTAATCAACGCCCCAACAAGGTTAATTGACGCAATTTTTTGTCTGATATCTATTGATTTAACCCCAATGTCTTTTACGTTGTGGTTTTATCACGCAGCTATTTTAAATTACGCGGGTGTAAAATTGACTTACAACGTTTACCACCTTTATAGCTATTTACAATTGCATTACACATTTGCAAAATTTTAAACATAGAAGCAGCTTTATAAAAATCAACCACTGCTAATTGTACACAATATTTAAAAATTTTTGTTTTGTAATAGTATAAAATTACTATTGAAACTGGTCAGATGTGTAAGTTACAGTATACAGCGTGACCATTTTCAGAAATTCATCATTGGTATATCAAAAGCGGTAAAAAATAAAAAGTTTGTTGAGTGAACAAACAAGTGTAATTTTAGACCTTCCTATATCATCAGCAAAATAAACAAGTTTTTGTTTATTTTTATTTTATTTGGGAAAAACTGAAAATCGGTATTTTCGAAACTGGCTGTAACTTTTTATTTTTCAAATTTACTACAAACTGTTTAAGTGTATGTTAGATACTTTTAAATAAAGTATCTTTAAAGCTATTTTTTCTTGGTTTTTGAGATAGTCTTACAAACTTTATTTTTCCTTACCAAACTGAATTTTTACACATTTGAAATTGTCGATTTTTTTTATTATTGTCATATTCCACATACACTACTTTATCCATAAAAAACATATTTTTTTAGTAAATTGTTATGCTTGGTACTAAAAAATAGATAAAACTGAAATTAAGTTGCCCTGAAAAATAAAACATCAAAAAAAGTACCACATTTTGTCTCAGTCAAAAAAGTAACATTAGCAACCCGCGGCTTTTAGCTACCCGAGTAAAACAATTTTTTTCTTAAACTTATTATATTATCTTAATAAACGTTAAAATGACGTTATTTTTATTTATTTTTGAGCTACTTAAGAATTTTAAGTTTAAACTAGTTGACTTTCTAAGCTTTATCACGTTACTTCTCACGTACCGTTCTACCGTAAATAGATCACTTACCGACGAGTTACGCCTAACAACTAGTAAATCAAACATACCGTCTTAAAAATAAGCGTAGTAACTAGGAGAAAATAATCTAGTAATGCAAAAAATTTTATAACAAAATTAAATTAGTAAAAATTTGCGATTTTTTTTATTATAGTGATGCCTAGGCTTTTGTTTTTAAAAAATGCTATTATTAACTAATTTATAAAAAGATTCTTCGACACTTAATTACAAAATCTACAAAATTGTAATTATATTTTGTTGTTGTTTTATGCATTTGTTGCCCGATTTGATTTAAACTAAAGTCTTATAAAAATTATGACAAAATACATAAATGGTAATCAAGTTTCTAGAATGTGAAAAACTACAAAAATCTTGTTGTTATGAGTTTAGTTGCCCTAGAAACGGTAAATATTTATTTGATAATACTATATTTAGGTTTGATGTGATTCATTTTCATACTTGCTAAGTAAAAAAATAATTTTAAACAAACTGTAAAACATTTACTAAAATCATTTTGTGATAAAAAAGTTACCTAAAATATTCTTAATTACAGTTTTGTTTAAAAAAAACTAAATTTTCTGATTTCTGATATACCAACGTAAGCCTTTGAAAATAACCACCGCGTATAATGACTAAAAAATATAAAAAGTTAAATATTTTAATTGTACGTTATTAGAATTTATTAAAAATAGCTAGCAATTATAATTATTTTTTTTTGTAAATAATAACATTTTGCTAGTTTTAACCTAAAATGATTAGTACCTACTTTATTTATTATTTCCTTATTTTATTATTATTTTATTTTAGAAAGTAAAATTAAAACATAAATACAAGCAAAAACTGTTAAGGTAAAAGTTCTATTAAAACATTTAAATTTTTTTTAGCAAAATAAATCGCTAAATTACAGACTTGTACTTTTGTAAGGTTGCTGATACTACAAATAAAAATAAACTGTTTTAAAAAATGCAAATTTATTCTTAACGATTTGCTGACACTAAATATAAAAATAAATATAAAATAATGTTATCGGGTAACGCGTAGTTAAATAACTGTGGTTAAACGTTGTTATGCTACACATTTTTATAAGTACACTAGATAATACTTTTTCTATTGGATAAAACACGAATGTTCAAACGTCACCAAACTTTTTGTTATTTGCGTAAATAATTGCACATTTTCTTAATTGCACTTTCTGCTACAAAAAAATTGGTGTTTTGCAGCTTTTTTCTATTATTGCATTGCATAAACCACATTCTTCTGCTAACTTTAAGGGGCAAGTTATCAAATTCTTGCGCAAAAACTTTTTGTAAAAGTACAAGTGACATGTACTAAGTCTTAATTGTAAATATAAAATTAATAGAAAACTGCTATTAAAATTACTTTGTTGAAATTCATAAGGATTTTTTTAATTTTAAGGATGCGTGTTTGGAAAATTTAGCACTCCATTTTGTGTAAAACAACACTCTACTGAAAATAATAATTTGGCACTAAAATCAGGATCAAAAACTTTTTATCGCGGTTCTAAAGCAAAGTGGGTTAACTGCTGGACTCGTTGAACGTAATAAGAGTACAAAGAATAATTCTAATACGTTTCACGAATTTTACAGCATTTACACCTATATTTTGCCGCATAGTCCACAAACAATTTCCATTTGTTTAGACAGTCAAAAACGGCCTGAAAACTTTAAATGCAAATTTCTCAAAACTGGACCACTTTAGACCAAACCTTTAAAGGAAAAATATTCATTTAACCCCACAAGGATACTACTCTTTGAGTTTGTAGTTGTATTTCAGATACACCCTGTACATAGATTACGTTATGAAAAGTTTAATTAAACACTTTCATTTTTTTTCAATTCGTGGATAAAAAAAAGTATTTACAATTAAAACTAAAACAGCTGTTCTTTAGAAAAACATAAGAAAATTATTATTATAGTGTAATCAGTAGGAAAAATATTGGTATTTGTATTGAGAAATATAATGCAATATTAGTAATAATTATTTAAAATGAAAAGAAAAGTACATCAAATTATTGTTTTCAATATGTTTATTGCTTTTTATTAGTTTATATGTAAGCAAAACTCTATAGTAACATTTTACTAAAACTTTATCTTTAGTATAAAAAGTTATGTATTAACGATGTATGTTACTGTACAACTTTTAACCAATAAATGCATTTGCATTAATAAACGATTTCGTATTGTATTTAATAAAATTGAACAAATTATTAATACGAAGATTTTGCACAGCTACTACATAAGACAAGTTTTTGTTCACAGTTTAATAATTTTATTTAATATAATCAACAAAAAAAAACAGTACGTGTTACTAAGTCGTATGTTAATTGGTCATAAATAATCTAGACACTATTACATGCTCCTTACTCCTGCTACACTTGCGACTTTAAAATGTCTCAATTATTAATCGCCTCCATTAACACACGTGCTTATTAATTAACCGTAATAGTGTTTTGACAGTAAAATGCACGTTATAGTACTTAATTTAATTGTTTTTAAACCGTTTTATAATTTTTGCGTTTATTTTATATCATTAAAATTAGTATAATTTTTATTTGTGTTGTATTATTTTTAGTTTAGTAGTTGAAAAAATATGACAAATATGTATGATCTTTGTGCATAATACATTTAGTTTATTGTAGAAGAAAAACATAATGTGAATTTTTATTTATTTCTAATTAGAAAATGTAGTTTTAAGAAATTATGCTTTTTTAAAGTATTTGTAAGCCTCAACGAGTTACATTTGTAGTAATAATTTATGATTAAAGTGAGAATTACTATAAAGGATTATTAAGTCTAGTTTTGCATTTATATAAGTTTTATGAGTAAGTTGAATAAATATATAATATAAACTGAAACACTAAAAGCTTAATTTAGTTAATATATACGAGTTGGAAGAAAAGTTGCTCAACATAATTTAAAATAAGAGAGTTACTCAGAAATAAATAATGTACTTTAGCAAGTATGCTTTATACTCGCTTTATAGATACACGGTGTAAAGTTAAATAATGTATGTATATGCAACTTTACCTTTTAACAGAACAAAAAAGCTTTTATAAGGGAGTAACTTTATTTTGACTGTACACATAACATTTATTAAGATAAAAACGCTTATAATTTGTAATAAATTTTAGTTGGCTTTCTGGTGTCACTGCAATATACTTAGGAAAAATTCAACTGCTTTAACATTTTCCTTCTCGGAAACAGTATAATCTCGAAAATGACTTCCTCGAAAGAATTTAATTTTGTTTAGAAAACAACGCCTCGCGTTATCTGTCTAAAATAGTATTTTTGAAAATACAACGGTTTACTAGTATACACAAAATACAGTCTCAAATGTTTATGGTAATAAATTTTCAAAGCATTTGTTTAAGTATGTATTTTTTATAAAGTTACTGTTAATTTTGTTTTGGATATAATCTATCAAATAACTGTAATGGTAGTTTTATAAAAATATATATATTAAAAAAGCTTACCAAGTAGGTAGTCAATGTGATTCGAATTAATTCTCTCCAGCTGCCCTTTGTTCCAAGCATACTCGGCCTTAAGGCCCCGCTTTTTCTTATCTCGAACCCAGTCGTCGATTAAATTTCTTCCGTCAAGGCGCCGACCCTCTTCCTTGGTCTGTTCAGGATCTCGAGCTACTTTAGGCATCCAATGCCTTCGACCACCACCCAGAATAACCTAAAATAATAAATTATGTTTGCATTAATTTATTTCTTTATCTGAATTGGAATTGTACACTGGAGTTTGTACAATTCTGTTGGTTATATATGTATGTATATTCATAACCAAAGTTTTGTATACGTTTACTTAAGCATTAAACATTGCAATTATTGTACCAAATACTACAACAATATTTTAAAATTGTTTCACTTTTCCAATTTTTACTATACTATAATAGAAAGTTTCTGTTTCAAATAATCGTTGAGTTATGTTTCTTAAATCACATGCATCTAGTTTTTACTTTATTGTAAAGTAATAACAAAGTATCTAATTTGTTTCTACTATTTTTTTTATGTAAACAAACCTTTTAATTTATTGAATAACTGATTTAAAAATAAATTTTACATACCAATCAAAAAATATATATAACTAAATTTAATAAAATAATAATAGTTAAAAGAAAGAACTAAAGTGGAATAAACAAAAACATAGTTAATTAATAAAAAATGACAAATAATAGTCATCTAAATTAAATCATAGTTTATAACTATTTGAGTTTTGCGTTTTTGTTTAAATTGATAAACGTTTTATTAAATAATAAATCATCGTAGCAAAAATTATTTATGTTTGGTTTTCCAATTTAGACTTGTTTTGATTGCAATGTTTGAGTTTGAGCTTCATTTTTAATAAAAACTTAGATCTACGGTAAAATGCTATTGGCAGTGCGTAACACTAAAGTTAAATTTTATTTTATTACTGGTGGAAATTATTCTCTTACTATTTTGTAAAATTATAAAGATTCATGTTATCATGTTATATACAAAAAAATACAGTGACTTTTTGACTAAACAATTTTTACTGCAGTCATCTTAACACTCTTAAATTTATCGTTGTTTGTACGTAAAAAGTAATTAGAAAAATAAATTATGAAAAATAATTTATTGTTTACTATTAAACATATTATTTATCTAAGCTAATTAAGACCTAAATTAAAACGGCAATTATACCTACCTAAAAAGTTTATTTAAATAACTGCTCGCTTTTGTATCTAAACGTTTTTAGTACAGTGATAAATGCAATTTATTGAGTTCGTTTGTTTTAATTAGTAACAATTGTTTTGTGTAATGTGTGATTTAGTTTACGCATTTAGATGACGTCTAAATAATAAAATAGCAGAAAATGTTCTAAAGCAAAAAAAAATTAAAATAATAAATTTGATTCTAGAATATTATTGTATTACATAAACCAGTGGTTTGTCAATTTGTAAAATTTACATATTTCTCTTATAAAAAAGTAAAATCTAAAAATACTGTATGTTTATGTTTCAAACATACGTAGAACTTTACTTGTAGTATACAAACAAACCTTATTTTTATTTCTAATGTTCGGTTTAATTTACGATTTCTTATACGGCAAGACATAATAAGTAATCTGTTTTGTAAGTTGATACATCTTATGTATGTAGGGCCCGAGAGATAAAACTTTCTGAAGGTGTACATCTAGTGCAGTAACGGTTATGCTTGATGCTACCATCGCGTCGATGAAGTTATCTTATGACACCCACGCGAGTAGTAATATTTGAAACGTAGCAAACCCTTCGTTTTTGTTATAAAACGTAGGTACTACGCAATTTCAATAAAACAAACTGTGTCGTTGTAAATGTTAGAATTTAAAGATTAAACGTTGTATAGTATATATTTAAAAAAAATAAATAATACTAATTATCACATGTATAGCTATTTAATAATTTAATTACGTATACTAAATTAACTGTTTTCTTTTTTAAACTTTAGCTAATAACTTTATTAGTATAAACAGTAATAACAACATATAATACAGAAAAACTTATACTTTTAGAAGCACAATTATAATACAACTTACCTAAATAATTACGTATAAAAAATATCTTCAAACAAACATGTTTTTTTGCGTACAATGAAATCAATACCAATGCCTTTTTAATTTAAGTTTATCAATTTTTTTTTAAATTAAGATGTAATAATATTTCAATACTGTGCTTGAACTACCGCCTGACGGTATACACAATAACGAACAAAAGTTTCTAACATTACCAACTACAAAAGTTTCTTACTTAAACAATGTTGTTAGATTTTTGTTGTTACGCCACTGGTGTCCTTAAGCATCAACCCTTGCAGCATTTTTATTTTTATATAGTAAGAGTATAACGCAGGTGGTAGTAGTAAGTTTTAGCCTGGAATAGCAGAATCTACCTACACATTTAACAAGTATCGTTCAAGTACAATAAACGAATCAAAAAAGTTAAAATAGTTATTATACTTATACCAGTATTCGTGGATCAGCATACCTATCAAGATATAGTCCATTGGGGTACATTAAGAAAGTATCTTAAGCAAGTAACCATGATACAAGCCCCAAAATACGTACTAAACTTCACAAAAGTAATTTACCGTCGTGCAACGTATTCTGTATATCTTTTTACGTTAAGCATCAAGAGTTTTTTCCTGTAGTTATCACAATGTTTGAAAATTTTCAACGTTGAAACGTCTTCAAATATATTTGTATTATTTTTGTTATAGTAATATAATAGTTAGCAAGTAATACCTAACAAGTTTTAGTGGATCAGGTAGACAATTGGCGTGGATGACATTTAGTAGAAAATTTTAAATTTGACATTTTAATGTTAACGTTAAAAAAAATACAAGATTGCCAACTAAATTAAAATTAATAATTTAAATTTACATATTATATAATTTTTTTCTTATTTTACTTTATTTGTTATTTGTAATTTGAGTATCAATACAGATTCCTCTTATTAAAGAATAAAAAGAAATTTACTATATAAACACACAGATAAGTTTACTAGAAAAAAGTTTTCTCAGAAACTTCTGCCAGCACTGTAGTTACATCAGCCTGTTTTATTATTTGTTTTGATTGTAAGCTAGTGCAGTACACAATTCTTTGCATGATATTTTAAGTCACAAATAAGTATGATTATAAGCGGCTTTCGGCTTAGACCGCGTCGTAGTAAAACACCCAGACTTAAGCTTGGTCATAGTCTCTTCTTGAGAGCCAAAACAAGAAGTAGAACTTGGCCTTCTTGTTTTGGTTCTCAAGAAGAGACTATGACCAAGCCTAAGTCTGGGTGTTTTACTACGACGCGGTCTAAGCCGAAAGTAGCTTATAATCATAAACATAACAACCGCAAAAGCTTAAGATTTTACACAAATAAGTATTTTTTTTCTTGGTGCAGCAACTAAGTACATATTTTTGAGTCAAACTAGGTGCACGGCAAGTAATATTATGTGGTAGAATTTTATTTACAGTTGGTGGTTCTATTCTCTACTTTAAAAGTTTGTAAATGCTATATTTAGATAATATTTTTTGCACTAGTGTCATCACGATTATCATTACTATATCACAATGTTTGTTGAAATTATTGTCCATGTTATTATTTTATGCTTCCGAAACATTAGTTTCTCTAGAGGACGAATCTCACATTCATTCGTTTATTGCACTAACAATTTTTTTTAACATTGGATACTTGGTACACACTTTTTTTGTGTCATTATTGCTTTTGTTCTACAACTTTCGTAATGCAGTGTTCAGTTTGATTAAATAACAAAGTTGCGCGGGCATTTATACATCCTGTAATAATACAGGTTCTCGCTTGCCCAAATACAAAGTTTTTTTAACTTTAAGTTGTCTGACAGCAAACGTCAGCAATAACAAACTGAAACTTGAACACCAAAAAAATTGTTTGTGGATTTTTCAAACTATTTTCTAGTAAAAGAAATAAAATAGAAATGATTTAACCCGAGAAAAACTTAAATAAGTACATGTTTAGACCATAACAAAACTGTTGGAAATGTGAGTAAATATCTTATCCTTACACTTTACCTTTAAGTTTATATGTTCCGGCCATGACAGTTGACTCGGACAATTGTGTGTTTTGTGTATACGGATACAACTTTAGTTACGTATTTTATTTATTAATAAAATATATTTGACCAAGCTATAATCACTTGAATCCTCAAACAACAGGTTATGGGGCCAGGGCTCAGATCGACACTGAGTAATTATTTAAATCTAGAAGTTCATTGATAACTGAAAAGTGATTGCAAAGTATTGTTAATTAAGATAAGGTCGTCGGCTTTATCTTTTATCAAAAAACTCAAAGGGCGTGAGATTTACGTGTCTTGGAAATTTTATGTAAAAGCATTGTTACAATTAGACGACCAATGGAATGTAGTGACAAGCACGGTAGAATCAAAAAAAATCCCAGATAAAGACATAAAAGTTTTAATTCACTGTTTTGAAAAATGCGAAACCGCAAAAGAAGCATAAAGCCATTTAAATATTATTTGAAGATTCAGAGCTCACCAGAAAAGTTGGATTATTAAGACAATTAATTCTAATTCGTTTAGAAGAATGCAGCGCCATTGAGGAGTAAATAAAATCAATTCCAGGGCAGAGCGACTGCGAGAAATTATATTTTGGACAAATGGATTGGCACATTATTGCTAGTAGAACTTCTCAAACAATTTAAAACTATGGTTATAAGGTTGAAAAACTCCGGGCTTCCTATCACAGGTGATGCAATTAATATAAAATTTTTGCAAGACGTAAAGTTAAATATAATTAAAAAAACACCGACGCTGCCCTATATAGCAATTATAATTCAAATAAAAACAACAGTACACAAAAAGAACCTGCTATAATTGTAACCGGATCTGACATTTTGCGTCAAATTGTTGTTCTAAAACAATAAAAATAAGTGACAACAATGTAAGATAAAAACAGAATAAAAACGTTAAAAAAAGTTCAAACGCATTCTTAACTTGTATATTTCAATTCAAAAAAAAAACCAAAACAAGTGGTTTACTGGTGCATCTGCATACTTACAAACAATAAAACAAACATTTGTGATGCTGTGTCTAAATATACAATAGAAATATGCACCGCAAATAATTAATCTTTTAAAACCGAAGCAGTCAGATATTTCAATCTTGATCTATTAATTGGTGATCACATTGATAAAATCAAAGCACATGATGTGCATTATGCATTTGGAATTGCAGCGAATTTTTCATTCGTAAGTAAAATTGCAAGTAAACAAAATACAGTTATTTTTGTTTCTAGTGGAGGAAACGTCATTAACCCATGCGGTAAAATTATCGCTCATGTGACACAACATAACGGTATATATCAACTCGATATGCCAAAATATGACTTCACACAATGGGTATTTATGATAACCAGAAGACACGACATCTGGCATTATAGATTAGAACATCTCAACAAAAAAGTTTGAGCAAGTTAAGAACAATGGTTACCGGTATTGACGAATTACAAATAAGTGACGATCCTTGTGAGATATGCGTGATTGGTGAACTCGCTCGTCTACTTTTTAAATCATACACGTTTCTCTATTTTTTGGAAACAAAAGACAATATATATATGAAATCTTTAAAAAAAATTTTGATCTTGTAAAAACACAAACAGAAAAAAAAATAAAGACATTGCGATCCGATAACCGTACTGAGCACACAAATAAATCAATGACTTCCTTAATGAAGTTCAAAATCAGCAAACATCAACAACCAATTTGGTATATTCCCTAAGAAAATAAGAGTGGCTGAGCGTGCTTACAGCGAAATAGTCCAAAAAGCGCAATGTATTTTTTAAGATGCATATTTGATAAAAGAATATTAGGACGAGGCAGTATCAACAGCTGTTTATTTAAATAACAGGAGTCTAACAAAGGATTGTGTAATAAAACACCATATAAAGCACGGCATTTAAAAAAACCGAATTTAAAACATTTAAAGATACTTGAATATGAGGTTCTGCCACAAATACCATTCGAAAGGAAGAAATAGAAACCTCGAGCAGAAACTTTTACTTATTTGGTACTGCGATGACACTAAAGGTTATAGTTTAATTAATTCAGTTACGAAAAGAGATACTATTAGTGAAGATGTTGTCTTCTTAGAAAAAAGATGATTGTGGTAACACAACCTTCCACAAATGAAGTTATCACAAATAGTATTGACATCAAGTCAAGGCAAGTAAAAAACATGTTATTTTACCGGTAGATCACTTTCTAGAATTTAACTACAAAACCGTGAAACCGTCAACGAAGACCAACAAGAAGCAGAAACATGAACCGTAGCATTAAGACGTTCAAGTCAAATACAAAAATTCAAAGTTTTTATAGACTTAGTGTCATTATTAACAGGAAAATCAATGGATTTAGAGAAAGCACTAACTAGTGCTTCAGAATGGAAAAGAGCTATGAACGAAGAATTAACTTCTAGGTATATAAAGTGAAAAACGAAAACGGCAAGACTCCACATTATACAGATATCTTGATGATAAAAAATGCAATCAAAGTGCCGGGGTGAATTTTAAAAATACATTTTTTTCAGTAAAATATTCTTCATTACGATTTATATTTGTTTTAACTGTCAAGAACAATTTAGATGTTAAACATATGAACGTCATAGTTCACAGTTCCCTTAAAAAAATCTGCGTTTAACCACCTGAAGAAATCCATAGAAAACATCCAGATCTATTTTAGAGATTAAAAAAAGCAATGTATAAATTAAAATAGAGTAAAAAACTTTGAAATAAGCAACTAAATAACGTTATGTCTGAAGCAATCGTAAGCAGATCTACGTATTTTTTTACAATCATTTAAAAGCAACTATATTTATTGTTGCAATTTATGTTGTTATGGATAATAATGTAAGGAAATTAGAAAATTTCAAAAGATTGCACGAATGGAAAATTATTGATCGACTAATCTCACTACACGCAAATATTACTTAAAAAACATTGCATGGCGAATTCCAAACCTGTCGCCACACCGATGGAAAGCGGTGTAAACTTAAGTGAAAGCAAAAAGGTGTTGGTCGATTTAATAATAATCCAAAGAAGTGTCATTACGTTGCAGTAAAATTTTTTTTAGATATTTAAATAGTACTAGGAATTTTAAGTTAGATGTTCACAAGGACTAACAATGAAATTTTAAGTTTTAATGACGCAGATTTGCGAAATCAAATAAATAATAGGCATTCTATTATTTTTATGGGTGGTTCCGTAAAAAAATAAAACTGTTTTCTTAAGCACAGTTGAGGCTAAATATATAGCATTAAGTTTTACAGCCCAAGAAGCATTATGGTTAAGAACTTTACACGAGAAATTAGAACCTAACTATAAAATTAAACCTTCTATGACTTTTTGTAATAATAAAAGCGCTAGTAACGACGTAATTAATCAAAGGACTAAACATATTGACATTACGCACATTTTATCCGTAATCATGTTCAGAAGAAAATGTAAAAATCAATTACTTACCTAGCAAAGAAATGTTATCAGATATCTTTACTAAACTACTGACTAAACAAAAACACGAATATTTTGTAAAAATGTTAGGACTTTAAACTTAGTCACAAAAGTATAAATATTGCAATTAAAATTCTGATTAGTTGCTAGAAGTAGTCACTGCTGAATAGTCGGAAATATTTAGTTTTGTATTTATTTACCTAAGGCATATACCTAATTACAAAAAGACAGTCGAAAGTTATTATTAAATGTGTTCGATTATTTCTCCCAAGAGAAGGATAATATTCGTTGCATTGCAGTACAAGAACGAACAAGTGACGCAACAAAGGTGTCAAAAAGAACTATGCAAAGAGTTTGTAGCTTAAGAAAAAACGACAGTGATTTGAGTTTGCCAAGAAGAAATCACTTCAGAAACAATTTGAAGATTTACCTGTGTCTGTAAAATGTAATATAAAAAATGTTATATATGAAATGTACCAACAAAAACCAGAATGTGACTGTAAGTGCTTTACTTATGAAGATAGAAGAAAGGGGTTTGTGCCAATTTTCAAAATCAACACTTTTGAAGCTTGTTAAGCATCTCGGATTTACTTATCATCGAACTAATCATATAGTTGGTTTGTGCGAACAAACGCACGTAGTTTTGCGAAAAAATAATTTTTTACGTGGATATTTAAAAAACTTAAATTCAGACAATTCAAAACAGTTTGTGGACTAAACCTGGATATTTAGTAAACGCGGAACAAAATTCTCATGGCAAGACAGCACACCAAAAAATTTGCAACAACCAAACGAGATGTCTAAGAGCAAAAGATTTATTATCGTTCACACTAGTAAATGCTTTATTGATGAAGCGAGTCTTATATTCTCAACAAAAAATAAATCTTCAAATTATCATGACAGTATAATTTTGCAATTATTTGAGAAGTAGTTCATCTACTAAAACTATTAGAAGAATCGACTATTATTGTGCTTGACAACGCAACATACTATTCTTGAAGAACCGAAAAAGTTCCCACAACCGCTTGGACTAAAGCTCATTTGAGACAGTGGTTACAAGAGAATGGTATTGCATGTAACAACGACGCTTCAAAAGCCGATTTATTACATATGACACAGCAGCATAAACCAGAATTGCTTCAGTACTATATTGACAGCTTAGCATATTATTATGGCGATAAAGTACTTTGTTTGCCACCATACCATTGTGAGTTCAACACAATTGGATTGGTATGAGACATTGCAAAAAACAAATACGACAAAACCATCTGAATGACACGAAGGAGAGACGACGTAGTATTACAAACATGGAAATTGGTTTTACAAAAAGTGACACCGGAAGTATGGGCTAGTTGCGATACGCACACCGAAAATATTATAAGAACTATCTTTGAACGAGAGCATGTAATTGATAAAGTACTTGTGATTCGAATGATGAAAGTGACTTATGTTAGTTTAAGTGATTCTGAATCAATTATTGTCCTACAATTGTCTTACACATTTGTATTTAACTTCAAGTTAATAAATTATATAATACAGTTTTTAATTTATTGTAAATAATCTCAATTTAAAAGCGTAATTATTATACTTCCTGTTTATGTAAGTGTAAATAATGTCCGACTTAAATTCATATTTACTGAAAGCTAAATTTATTTTTGTGTTGTTTAAATACTACTTATAAGCCTCTTAAACAGTGGAAATTCTACGTTTTATTGTTCTAGCGCCGTCTATCACTTACATACATTAAGAAAGCATAGTCATGCCGTAGAATTACGTGAATAAGTGATTGTCTATATAGGCGTTACGAAATCCTCATTTCAATAGTGAAACGAAATGAGAAAGAGAACGTTCGTCTATCTCTGTAGGCGTTTAAACCTTTAATCCGAAAAACGCCACTTTAAAAAAATCTGACTAAATCTTCTTTGTTGATTTTCCTCTAAATTGAGATAATTCCTTTTCTTGATAATAACTATAAGTATTATTTCAAAGTATTTTTTATATTAAATGTATTTTACCCTAAAGTTCATATCATTATCACAAACTGAATACACATATGTCTGCCACCTCATAAACTTACTAATTACATATCGGGTACTTTTTCATTTGAATTTTACTCACTGTTAATACAGCATATCCTAATATTTATGCTCGTTAATACATTTCATTGATACGAATTTCAAATTATAGTTAATCCTTAATGTTAATATACATTTTTTGTAGTATTTTAAACTTAATTCAAACTAAATAATTTTTAACATAGTAATCTCTATATCTGATTCGGTTGCTTTTTTTGATAGTGCTTTATAATCAACAACTCCTAAATGTTAATGAGCTAATTATTTAAAAATATAAATCTGTTACAACAATTACGAAATACTAAATTCACATAATTATGCTAATGTATAAACTAGCATATACGGTTTTTACTAGTTTTATAGCCGGTTGCACTAAACTGTCGTTAATTGCCGATTTACTAATTGTCCTTTAACGATATTGGACAATTAAAAATTAAATGCGTTGCACAGAGTAATTTAATGTATCGTTAATGGTCGATTAGTTAATTGAACATTAACTGATAGTAAACATGACAACCGCGCGTTTTAAGTTGTCACAATTATGTTCATAAAGATGGCGACCAAAAGAAGGGCAAATTTTACCCAAACCGAAAAGGAATTGCTAATGAATATTGCAGCAAAGTGAGTATTATTTTATTATTCTTTGCACAAACAGTTATAGTATCACTACGGAAAATATTGCTTCTGTATTACTAGCCAAATTTTAGTTTATGCATACCGATGAAATGTTCCTAGTCCTAAATTCCTTTGCCTAATTCTTTTGATCCTTTCCTATAGATATAAAAGCATTGTAGAGAATAAGTCTACGAAAGGATTCATGGTTGAGAAGAAATATTCGGTGTGGGAAACAGTCAGCTCCGAATTTAATGCATCGGCTGAAACAAGCTCCCTTACAACTAAACAATTAAAGATCTTGTATGAAAATATAAAACGGGAGACAAAAAAAGCTTATACGTCACAACACGTAAGCAACAAGACAAAACGATAAATTGAATTCATAGCATGAAAATTTCAAAACTAAATTGCGTGAGCAGAAGGCAAAACAAACACACATAATAGTATAGTTTTAACATTCAAATCATATAATAATAACAAATTTTAAATTTTAAAAAAAGGAGATATTAAAAACTGGAGGTGGAGTATCCAATCTACTATTAACTGCAGAACAGGAGATTTTGTTGGCTAATATCAATGAGCAAATTCGGCCACATCCCAACAGTTTTGATAGTGCGGCACATTATTTTGGTATATTTAAATAATTACAATGACACCTAATTAACTTTATCTTATTAATAATAGAAGAAAGTGAATTATTTGACACCGTTGGCGTGCTACCTGGTCCATCCTCTAATCCTGTTACCTTATCTTCTGCAGTACCACTATCACCTGTTATATCTCCTCCCAAGCTGAGCAAGAAAAAAATTATTAAAAAAAAATCATATACTGTCGATTATTTAAGGAAGCAATATTATTTAAAGAAAATTAGTAATGAAATTACTTATATTAAGCTTGCAAATAAAAAAATTAAAATTAGAAATAAAAAAATTAGAATAAAGCTTCTTGTTTTTATATATTTTGCGCATTAAAAACTGTTGCCATTAATGCATTTCGAACACAGTATTTTCATTATTTTCATTTAAAATGAAATGCTTTGCTTCTTCTAAAGCTTCAATTTCTTCAAAATAGTTTTCGATAATGTCATTTTGTTTTTTACAGATGTTGTGTAAAACTCCATAAGCCACGATAACTTTTAAAGCTGTGCTAATTCTAAGCCGACAACCGTATTGAGTGCAAGGAAATCTCCTTTTTAAAACGCCAAAGAACCTTTCAATGGTATTTCGTGTTGTTATATGTGCTTTGTTATACGCTATTTCACTAGCATTTGATGGATTCCGTAATGGCGTAAGAAGATAAGATTTGCATGGATATCCACTATCACCTAATACATAACCGTTGCCATATTTTCCAATACGAAATTCAACGGGAAGAGGAGAATGGTTGAAAATAGTACTGTCATGTACTGATCGTGGCCAACGTACAATAAATTGCATTAATTTTAGGTCTGCATCACAAATCGCTTGAATATTAATGTAAACTAGCCTTTTCCATTGCGATACATTTCAGCATTTGGACCACCAGGTGATTGTATACGCACATGTGTGCAATTGACAGCTCCCATAACACGTGGAAAACCAGAAATCTGGAAGAACTGTTGTTTGGTTTTCAGTAATTCTTCGGTGGTTTTGGGCATCTGGATATATTCATAGGAGAGTCGGGGAATTTCGTGTGTGACACGCTGGAATGGCGGTGTATATGCATGTATTACCACCAATTAATTCTAAAAATCAACCAGTCGCATAAAAGCGTAAAGTAATTAATATCTGTGCTGTTGCATCAAGGGATTTGTTTCGTTTGCTTCTTGGTTCGATTCTATGCCCAATTGTATGCACCAAATTTATAATGGTGGCCTTATTTAATCGATACCGCTTCTTGAAATCGATATCATTCAACGATTCAAATGGATTTTTTCTATCTTTTATAAATGTTATTCTACGACACTGTCTTCTTGGAGGTTCATCTTCAAAGGTGCTCAAAGAAGTAGACGACAAGTCAGACAACATAATTATTTTTCTTTAATAATTATTTTTTTAAATAAACTTATATTAAACTAAACTTAAATTAAACGTAGCTATAAATAATTAGTTAGTTTTGACTTTAAATAATAGACTTTTATTTTTGAAAAACTTTAATTGTAGGTTAATCAGCCAAATATCACCAATTAGCTATTTTTTTGTTAACAAGAGTTTAATCAGAGATTATTGCTTTGTGCAACCGAAAATACAGTTAATTAACGTTAATCTCCAATTAACGCCAATTCTCATCAAATATTTAATTGACCGTTAATGGCTTGTTAAACTACAATTAAAAGATAATCGTAGTTTAATCGAAGATTAAACTCCAATTAACTGTCAATTATCTTTTGTGCAACCAGATATTAGTGTTAGAAGCATGATTTTTATTAAAAAAATACTAAAAGTTATGCAAATACAGATAACAGTTTAGAAAAATATTTATAACTAAATTTGCTAAACTAAAATACTAATATCTTTAGTTTAGAAGTGTTAACATAAAAAAAATCAAAAACTAACATTTTTTTTCTGGAAAGTACATACTATACATTCAATATTATTAGCACATTCTGTTAATATACATGTAACGTTTTTTGAGTATTTGAGGAATATACAATTGAAAATATTCATTAAATATCCATTAAATATTTTGAATGTAATTTAAACATTGTAAACGTATTTTGGATATACTATCAATATTCACTGTAGTGTGGGTCGGCTTGAATATAGTAATATATGCGGGCACACATATCCATGAGTCTAGGAAAATGTCGCAAGTTATCGTATCTGTTGCGTTTAAATTGAGAATTATTTAAACGTATAATTCAAACGCTGATAATTTGATTTAAATATAAATTTTCTGTACTTTTGAATTAAATAAAATACATTTTAAAAATCAAAAAGGCATTAAAACAAGCAACCAATTTAAAAGTTAAGAACAATGTACGGTTTTTTACTGGCACCGTTTATAACATAAAATCTTTATGATGAAAATGTTATGAACAATTGGTATAAATGTTTTAATTAAAAGATAAACAAGAGTTTTAAAACATGCCGGTGTTTACAAAATTTTGTGGTTTTCTAGCTCAAGTGATATAGGACCGACAGAGCGTAATATTAAAGTTAAAGCAAAAAACATATAACTAGCTTCAAACACCGTAAAATAATTAAATCAGCAAGGGCTTAAACGTCGGGTGCAGATAATAACCCTATAAATGCTTCGGCTAAGGTCAAATATAAGCTAAGAGCGATAAAGGTCGTAAGAACCGTTTGGGGAGAACTTTATGTTTTTGTTGCTTACCTGTCTATGTACGATAAATGAACGATACCAAACAATAATTAAGGCGCAGCGACTCTTTTGATAAGGACAAAAGTCACAAAACCTAAAAAAAGTAAGCAAGAAAAACACAAAGGTAGAATCAAAAATAGACTGAAATGTAATTCTCAAAAACATCAATGAGTACATCCAATACAAATAAAAATTAAATTCAAATATAAAAAAAATTAAGCATATAAAATTCAATCCCCAATAAAAGGTTAATGACCTCTAACTTTAGAACTGTAACTGTCGGTACGGCACTCAAGTTTATAGCGTACACAAGTAATCAGGGATAACAAATAACTAATGTTTAAGTTCGTAAATGCAATGCTTTAACAACCAAAGCAACAAGTTCAACTCACAACAAAAAAACAAAAACAAATTTAAGGTACGAAAAAAAGCACTAAATTAAATAGCACGTCTTAAGCAAAAATAAACTCAGAATCGATGATACGGTTGTTAATGAAATAGGTGAATCCCTCAGATAATAAACTTAAGATACCCACACGTAAGCCAAGTAAAAAGATTCAAGAATCAGGCGTTAGCTAACAACCCAGTAAACACGGATTGAAACTGTTACAGTCACAAAATTAAAACAATTGTTTCAATACGTTGTTTCGTGTTAGTTCCATTTTTATATCATTTACATGTAACTGACAGTGAATAAATTGAAAGAGTTCCGATTTTTTACAATCAGTTTTAAACCGTTTCAGTACTTGCAATTCTTTTCCCATAATCAGCAACCGTCTAAAAACTGATTTATTAAAACCGAAAATTTTTTGAATAACTAGAATTGCTTGAAGATCGATTAAACAAGATTGAATTATTTTCAAAACAGTAGAATCCTTCTAGGAAAAACGAATACTTTGTAATTAGTCAGCATTAGTCGTTGCTATACTTTTGATTACTGTCGTCAACGCTTGCGCTGCAAATTGATATCTTTTCACTTGTTCGGTTGCAGTTTGATAAGTGATGCTGTGTGTACAATTACGAAATGGAACAATAAACGGTAAGTCGAAACATTTTATTATAATTCATAAATGTAATCAATATTATTATCATTTCTGTTCTTTATGTATCATGTTTTAATTTGTATGAAAAAAATATAAATTAACACACATGGTTGCGTTAAGGTACATTATTGCGGAAATCTGATGATACTTTAGGATTTATAATTACAGTTCAATTCTTCAAGTTTTCTATACGATTATGTACAGCTAAAGGTATTCACAGTGTTTTTATAACTTTCTTATAATTGCTAAAGTGATATTTATATTAAGTTTGTGTTGTTTTTGATTAAAAAAATGTAATTAATTTTTTTGTAACTCTATGATTATGTATGTATATAAATAAAATATTTATTTCGATGTTACAGATGCGGTTAAAAGTTGCTACCCAACAGTAACTGATGCAGTTTTCGAGGCTTCCGTAAAAAGACCACATCCAGGAAAGTTGCAATATGTAAAAAACTCAATGTGATAATGTATTTAAAAATATTTATTGTGCAATAAAATTTGAAACGTGCATTCGAAAATGTATTATTGTATTATTGAAAGAATTGTTTTAGTTCATTATTGAAACAAAAAAATCATACATGTATCGATCATTTAGTATCAGTTCAAGAACGAAGCTTTTAAAACGTAAACCGAATGCAACATTTACTTTGCAACAGATTTGAATTTAAAATACCGAAACTATACTGATTCAAATACGTGAAACAGCGATGGACTAATAGCTATTTTATTGCAGTTAGGTTTCTTTTATGTTTGAGACAAGAGTGAATCATAAATTTTTTGTTTTGAAACTGTTACTAAACATTATCAATTTTGTGTTTACTGGGAAACCGCCATTCAAAAAAGCCGTACAAGCGTAAAATTCTAAAAACCTAGGTAACCAATCTACGCTATCTCAATCACAAAACCAAACCCCAAACCAGTGCTTAGATACTGATTTCTAGTTTCATTTTAATAAAAATTGGAAATTAACAAACCAGATTCCAACTGAATCTCGTGAATGCACAATAGGAAAATGATCTAAACGCGGGAGTAGAAAGAAAACAAAAGTACGAGAAGCACGTAAAATCTGAATTAAAAACATAACGCTTAAATTATATAATTAGAAATAATGAAAACGTGCATAATATTAACACGTTACAACATTAAACCTTGATAAAACCAAATTGCTAAACTGGTTCACAATAAAAAACTAAAAATAAGCATATACATCCTAGATGTTTTATTACCACATAGTATAAGCCAAAAGTTGCTTATAATCTAAACAAAAAAATTGTCAAAAGCTTGAGATCTTATAATGATGATGACTAATAAATTATAAAATCTTTCAAAATTTTAATTTAAAACTGGCGAATATTACTAAGACATGATTTTCTACAATTTGTCAAATTTTATTATTAAATTTCTTATACAAGCAAAACCTTTTTATTAATTTTTAAACGTCAGCAAATATTATAATAAATAACCCCTTTAATCGAACGCTATAATTGAAATTTTAGTAAATTATTCTAGAAGATTAACTTAAAATTAAATTTAATTATAATCAAATTAGACTGCATACACTAAGATATTGAAAACGCTAATAAACTAAAACAATTTACGTTTTAATAGCAATAATTACGTTGTAATGTTTGAAATACCATTGTAATAAATAAAAAAGCATAACAATAATATTATAGAGGCTGTATAATACGTATCCGAAATACCATGACAGATCCATCTTATAGTGCAAATTTACTATGTACAAATTAGTAATTTGAAAATTACTATAGAAGTGGAAACGTTGACAAGTTGATTTTCCAGCTATGTAATTTAAATAAATTTTTAATATGCCCCAGGTTAAAGCCACAGCGTATATCATTGTAAGGCAAACAATGCCAATGCAAATGTGAAAATGTTATCAGAGTGAACCACTGGACGACCTTTTGCTTTTTTTGAGTTCTTCAGCAGTAAGAAAACACTGATATACTTCCACTTTACAATATAATGTGGGTTTAGCCTAAGGTATATTTAAAACTTATTTGAATTACGCTGAGGTAAATTCAACGTTTCTACCTCTATAGCCATTTACAGATTACATTTCTTCACGTAGTAAATTTATACTATGAGAAGACTGCAATCGCATTTGAACTTCAATTATATCACTAATTTAGTTTATAATTAAAACAACTCACAATTATCATTTTAATGTTATAGAGTATTCTGAAAATTTGCAAGATGTTTATTTGACATTTACTTTATAGTTTCTAAAACATTAATTCAATTCTTGGTAAATTTCTTTGGTCAGCGTTGTTCTAATCCTTCTAAACATTAAATTGGTCATTAAACAGTAAATTCGCTGACGTGTATAAAAAATATTATATTATCGTTATAGTATGATATTGACTTTGAGGGTGCAATATTACACTCTTTCTTATTGTTATTTTATTATGTCCGAATTAATGGAATTTTGGTAACGTTGTAATAAAGTTTTTGTACGGTTACGTGTAGAACCGTTTTAGAAGCGTTTGAAGCGTTTGTTTTATTTTTGTAATTTATTTTACTAAAATCTGATCATTTGTGAATTACATGATAAATACGTATATTGACTATTAAACTATTTTTGTAGAAAGCGCAATATAACGTTTATAAAAGATTATAATAGATCAGTAAGCACGAAAGTGATTTCAAAATTTTCAAAATATTGTATTTTTTTTAAATAAAAAATCTTAAGTTTTCGCGGTTATTTTGTTTATGATTATAAGCGATTTTCTGAGCCGAAAGATGTATTTTTTACTTTATTCTAGCAACATTTAGTATTATGGACTTTAAATGTTCTTTATATACAAAAAACGTGTTATGTAATCGCAAATGGTAAATTACAATTGCCAACTAGCTTTAATCCATTAATGAACACGACCATGTAAATCCAACAATTAAAATGATGCAGAGTTTCTGTGTACAAATATGTAATAGTGGTTTTACCATCTATTAGACTATTTGTCAAATTGTTGATAGAAGATGAGTCAGTGAAAAGAGGTCTCTCTTCAGTGATGCCAATTGTCACATAATTATCAGATTTTAACATAGTTTTTGATAAATTTTGATAGTAAATTGTGAACTAATATAATTTTTGATTTTAACATAATTCTTTTAAAAAGAAAAAAAATACTGCAAAATTTAACATCAATTTAATATTATACACTTTTCACTTATGTTGAAAAAAAAATAAAAAAAACGACACATTAGTTTTGCGCACAACGTTATTTTATACAATATTTACGCATTCTTTTACTATTCTCAAAAAAATAACAATTAATATGTGCAGAATTGCGACGTTTACAGATAATACAAATAACTGTGGTGTTGCTTAAAAGAACATTATTAAATTTGATCTTTTGTTTATACTTGAACAATGCAACAAAAAAAAACAGATGCGTTAAAACTGATTTACTATTTAATTTACGACTGTTTATTCTTCCGTCAAACTTATCTGCGTGTAACAATAGCTTTTGTCTACAGTCTTAGTAAAATATTTATTTAACATAATTTTTGGTAAAAATCTAATAATTTTACTACACGGTACAGGAAAAGTGCCGAGGAGTAAAAAAATTAAAATAATAGATTAAAACAACTGATTTTATTATTTATTAATTTAGAAAAAAAATCACACAGTTGATTATTCATCTTTGTTTAAAAGATTGTACTTCTAAACAAGATAATTGATGTAAAGGTATTCTCTGATTGGATATGTCTGATCAATTTTAAAGGTCAAAAACTTGAAAAATTTTCTTTGTACTGATTCAAGGATATGTTCTTGATAGTAAAACTGTAGGTAGCAAATAGTATTCCAGTTTAAATCTGACTAATGAAAAGTATAGAGTGTTATGTACCATAGGGTTTGAGAAGTTGTTGCAACTACGTAAATAAAGCCTATAGTAGAGAGAACTGAGCGTGACATATTAAGAATGTGCTAAGTACAACTAACATTAGAACAGAAATGTACTCCTAAATCGATGATTTTGTGACTACAAGCCAATAGCAATGAGTTTATTATATTGTTAAAATATATCGTGTTCCACTTTCTTGAATATAACACCACTTAGCATTTATGGATGTTATATGTTAAAAGATTTCAATGACACCAGTTCTCAATGAGATGATATTATTTTGTAGTAAAACTCAATCGTTTTTATTAGAGATGAAAGTAAATATTTTAATATCATCAGTGAAAAACAAATGTCTATAGATTATTATGTCAGATAAATTGTTGATAAAAATAATAAGTAAAAGAGGACCCAAATTAGAACCCTGAGGCAGGCGAGATGTAGGATAAATAGACAACGATACGTAATTGTTATACACAATAAACTAATCACGACTTGTGAGATAACAAGTTAAATAATTTAAGAGTGATTAGTGACAACCAAATTTAGCATATTTATCAATGATAAGGTAATAAAAAACTGTGTCAAACGCTTTGCGTATACTTACATATATCCACTTGATGTCGTTCATCTAACTCTTGACGTACAAATTGAGTAAAAACATGCAAGATTTGTTACTATGTATCGTTTTTCGAAGAGTCGATGTTGATCAGAAGTAATCAAATATTTTATGCTGCCATAAATCTGTTTGCATAAGATGGATTCAAGAATTTTAGCAAAATTAGACTAATTGGTCTGCTGTTCAAAACTTCACGAGGAAATTAAATACAGTCATCAACGACAAAACAGCATCCGACAGTTTCTAATTAAGAAAAAAGCAGGTATTTGCACTGAACCAAACAAGTGATTATTTTTTAATTTTAAAATTTACGTGATATGATTTTTTCGTCACAAAGTGTATGTAAGTATCGGGCATATTATTCGTTATTTTGAATGCATACGTTGACTAACCGGACTGTAAGGTAAATACACACTGCTGTAGTAGTATCCAAACGCATTCACTATTTTTTGAGGTTGGTCCATATTTTATTCATTATAACTCAGCGCAGAAGGTATTTGTGAAAACTTTCTTTTAGATGTTACAAACTTCTAAAAGTCTTTAGGACAGTTCAGGATACTAGCTTCAGGGTGTTGAGTGTAGGCGTTGTACGGTAAAGTTATTTGACTGTTCACAAGTTTACTAAAACGTCTGTATTCACTTAAGTGATAATATTGTTTAAGTACTTGTAATTTTGTATAGTGATGTTCTTTAAGACGAATATTGTTAATTAGTTAAGAAGTAAACCATTTAGGATAAATAAAAGATTTTTGAAGGTATAAAAGAACATGCTTATCGAATATCAAATACAAGATATTGTATAATTTATATCAAATTTTGTTAATATCAACACAGTGCTCAATACTTGACCAACTTGTACCGCTGAGTGAGCGGTAAAGTTCTATGTAATTTGCTTTATAAATATTATAACAATTACTGTTATTGTTACTTTAAAAACTATTCGGTGTGGTTTTACAAAATAAAGGCAAATAAAATAATAACTTGATAACATTCTCATAATAAATGGAACAAATAAACGTTACAGAAAAGTTATATTTCGAAAGGATTAACGTAATTTGATTTAACGTTCAAATAATGTAAAACATTTTATTTTATACTGACCATAGATTCATTTTTCTATTAAATATTTTACAAATAAAAGCGGTTAACAAAAGTCGATCACTTCATTTGCTTGATCTGACGCTATTTAATTAATTAGTTTGGTAACGATGAATCCTAAAATTATTAATGAAAAAGATGCAGAAGCAATTGGAAAAATTGTACAAGGAATACAATCAATGATCAATTTGTGAACGTTGTCGTAGACAGTCATGAGAATTTGATTTTGGCGTATATCTTTCTGATTTGCTAAGTTTTTTTAAATGTAATGCGACCGAATTAAAGTATCTAATTTTAGACATCGCAGGTGCTTGTCGTTGTGACAAAATGCTTAAGATGCTACATGAACTACATATACAAGACACAAGGAGGCAAATTGTATTGACAATCCCAATTGAAAATGAAAAGACAAACAAAAAGCGTATTTTAACTGTCAACAATCAAGTGGATGGCATAAGTTATTTGGAAATATGTAGAGAATACATGAAATTAAGAGCTAAAAATGGTAAAGATCTTTCATTTTTCTTGTCGTACCGGAATCAAAAATGTATCAATAAACGTATTGGAATCCATAAATTTACTGAAATTGTACAAGAAACTGCAAAGTTTGTTGGATACACTGAAAAAGAGGGGAAAGAATTTACTGGACATTGTTATTGTAGATATTTAGTAACATTTTTAGCAAATTCCGGAACTGATGTCACTGTTCATAAGAGAGACGGTGGATGGAAAAGTTTGACGATTGCAAGTTATGTACAAGATTCTGACAATGAAAAAGAGAACATCGCAATGATACAAGACGGAGAATCTGTTGTTGCAGTGTTGCAGAATAATGAAAAAAAAAATCATTGCAACTACCTCTAATGCGTTCAAGATGCCATCAATTAATATTCAAGAAAATGTAAATTGTACTATTAACATTAATTTTTGTTGTAATAAGTAAAAATTTTCTTTAAATTGAGTTTATCGCAAACTTTAAATAAACTCCGACGTTTCCAAAGTTATGTCAATTTATGTAGCTATGGCAACATTTCCAGTCTAGTACGGCAAATGCAATTTACCAGACTTGCATAAGTACAAAATAAACGTTATTTTAATTGACGTTGTAATGTAATGTATTGCGTATTCGTTCAAGGATTGTATGTTTTTTATGTAGGAGCAACGGATCGGCAGCGGATTTATTTGACATCTTTATAATGTCACGTACAAATATTATTATGAAGTTAAACGTTTAAAAAAAAACGTTTTTAGAATGATATATTGACCATATTTTTGTGCACTTTGTTTATCGGGGCATTGTCTTTTACGTATCCGCAGTATTGTAATACGTTGTTCTCTAATGTATTAGGAATTGATAGTTTTTCTCTCAGTTTTTCCAGATACTTTCAGATTATATTTTATCTCTTCTTGTTGGTTTTAGGCATACTCTTGTAAAGTCGAGTTCTACCGCCTGTATATTGTCTCTTTTTGCACCGTAGAGAATCTATGTTTTGACAATACTGTAGAAAATGAGCAATTTTACAATTTTGCAGCTTTTGTTACTACTCCAACCCTCCATATTTTAGTCCTTAGTATGTGTCTATAATACTTAAATATGTCTTTTTTGTTTATTTTTCTTATTGTATGTACATTTTCTAAACAAGATATACTTTTTTTAAAAACCACCTTCTTTTTTGTTGAAATTTATACCCTTCGCTTTTACTTTAATTTTTATTATATTTGAACTATGTAAAAATTACACATTATTCTCTGTAATTTGAAGACTGTTGTTTATCTCCCTTCTTATGCATTAAACTAATGTATAACGTCCTCGAACATTAAGACATTTGTATGCTTTTTTCAACTTACCAGTTTCTTTACCGACACGGGTATTTGGTTACTGGCGAAATCTTTTGTTCGACCTCGTATTTTAAGCGAATGTAAAATACTTCCCGACAGTTGTTCGTAACTTAAAAATCTAAAAAAAAAATAATGAAAAGAAAAGAAAATGACAAAATATATAAAAAATAGATTTTACAACGGAAGATTTTTACATTAACTCGTGAAATTAATGCAATAAACTTAACGATTTAAAAAATTACTTTAGGATGAGTGGTTAGTTTTTGATGAGTGCTATGTACATAAGTTGAATGTGTTTTGTCAACAGACAACTAATATATTTGTTTTGGTTATACGATTATTGGTTGCACTTCACTTCATATGCTTTTCCCTTGAGATTCTTATTAACATAATATAGGCGTTTAATATTCCATTAGCATGGACCTTCTGTATACTCCATGTTAGTAAGTACCATAAATATTACACAAATTTACAAAACATACTAACGACAGGGTTTGTACGTTTATTTTTTACTTGTTTGTTTAGCGACTGGGTATTTCACCGACCGGGTCTACAGTTAGCCACCAACAGACATATCATATTGACAGATTTGTTGAGGTGTTTACAGCGACAAGGCATCGCATATATGTTGTTTTTCAAGATTTTCAAAAAAATATATATATCTTTTTTTCCTTGCAGTTGGCAGTTCTGCAGTTTGTTGCTAGTTTTTTTTAAATGCTATATACGCAAAATAAAATAAAAGTCAAAATCAGTATGTACTTAATAAAAACAGTTTATACAAATTTTATTGTTGATAGGTAAAACTAACATGTATTTGCAATAAATAAACTAATATCTTATTAAATGATTGTATAAAATACAAATTTCACAAATGACATGTATAGAAACTTATTTAGAACACAAATATTTTTAAGTACAAATATTATCAGTAATTATTTTTTTTTTCAAAACAACGTGTTAAACATGTTAGCATCTCTTAAATATTATACAATCAATAAGTAAACGTAATAAAATTACTTTGTCAATTAAAGTGTGTGTAAAAGAGTAGCGACACAATGCAGTATATTGTTAAAATTTGGAATTTATCAGTTATTTTTCTTTAAATCTGGACAATTGTAAAGTTTTAATTATTTTAGTCAACAGTTTTAAACATTCGATCTCGAACATTTTCCAAATGAAAAAAATTATAAAGGATTTTATGTAAAGCATTTGTTTTGTCAAATATTTTAATAATAAAGCTAAATAACGTTAATTTAAAATTTATTTGACGAAAACAATGTAAACATAATACACCCATCCACTTGATAAAAACGTCAATCAACAGTTTACTCTTTTCTTCCATTATGTTAAAATAGTGCAAATATAAATAACAAACCGTAATGAAAATTTTGTTAAGATTACTTTTTCAAATATAATATTTTTTCTAGAAAAAAAAACAAATGTTTTGTTTTACATTATTTATGATTATGTTTTGTAACGAGACTCTTTGTTGGATTTTAAATTTGTATATTGTTTTTAAATGAAACCTTATTTTAACAGTGTTTTAGTTTTAGTATCTTTAGCGTACGGGGTAGTGAGGTATTAATAATAATGTATCTAATATTTTGTAGTCAAATATGAAAATTATCTATAAACCGAAAAACAAAATTTGCACAAAAAACGCAATACAACATATTTTATAACCAAATTTTAATCCAGAGATACTTTTACATCTGCTAACGCTATCACTTAGAAATTCAGTTGTTTGTTATACTACGTGCCTATTACTATAATAAAAAAAAACGAGAAACCTAGTAAACAGTTTGGAGTTTCTGAAAAAATAACCAATAAATTACCATAGGTATATTTATTTTTAATTTAAAAAATAAACACACCAGTAGTTCTAAAACTGTTATTTAAAAGTTTTTATTTAACTTGCAATGTATGCTTGTTTGTTTGTTGGTTTAGGTCAAATCTTGCAAGCCGAATTAGAACTACTGCTTCTTATTCTACGATGTAGAATTTTTACATGTTAGTTTAGTTTTAATGACAATGTATTTTTATGATATGCATGACCTGAATTGACATTTAGGATTATCTCTAGATAAACTAAGAACCACTCTTATTCTACGGACTTGAATTTGATTTTTTATACATAGTAATTTATAGTATGAGATGGCTCTGTGAATAATTTATGACAATCAGATAGAATTTTTTGAAGTTGTCAAGATATTATTTGTAATGACATTTTTACAAACTTAAGCAGTTATAAGTAGCACGTAGCTAGAAAACCCACTAATATTAATAATAAATCAGAATTTACATTTTACAAGAAAATAATTTTTTGTGTGCAGATTAAGTTTCAGTACCAGTCTTTGATACAGAACGTGTGATAAAGAAAATACTAGATTCTGCACATAATAATGATAATTTCACAAGAAAAGGCGTTTTTCAAATTTAAGAGGACATCTAAAAATATTTACTAACTCTTATAATAAATGTATTCAAATCCTTTGCAGTTTCAAGAATTACTGAAGTTAGTACTCTAAATGAGTTTTGTAATTTAATATCAAATTATAGAAACCCTTTTATTCATATGTCAAGTAATTATCTATTATATAAATGGCTAAAAAATCAAAATTATTTAGATTATCTACAAGAAGTCACAATCAATAACGAAGATTAAAGGCGTTACAACGCCTCTTACAAAAATTTTAACTGTAAAATCTAAAGATTCTAAAACTGACGGTAACAAAAACACTTAGAATTTTATGTGAAAGAATTAAGAGACCTTGAAGTCGATAGAAATGAAATATAGTCTGTAAAATTTAACATTTTCAGTTTCGGATTAGCGCTTTATTTAACACCGACATATATACACTATTGCCGTTTCCTTCTTACATGTAAAGCGAGCACGTACATTAGTTATCTGAATTAAGAATTACACTACACGTTTGAAAGTATTCGTCATAACAACCATTAGGTTAGAGAGAAATACCAAATAAAGCAACCATGCGCTTTCTTAAACACATTTAAAAATTTTACAAACAAGTTTTGAATGAATAATCCCATTCAAAACTTGTTTGTAAAATTTTTAAATGTGTTTAAGAAAGCGCATGGTTGCTTTATTTGGTATTTCTTTCTAACCTAATGGTTGTTATGACGAATACTTTCAAACGTGTAGTGTAATTCTTAATTCAGATAACTAATGTACGTGCTCGCTTTACTTGATGAAATCCTACATGTAAGAAGGAAACGGCAATAGTGTATATATGTCGGTGTTAAATAAAGCGCTAATCCGAAACTGAAAATGTTAAATTTTACAGACTATAGCAGTTTCTAAGAATTGCAAATTACATGTTAATTTTGTTTTGGGTTTATTACTAGAAAATAATCTTGGATTGAATACTTTTTTAAACTTCAGTAGATTTTTTCTCCAAATTTTTTTTGTAGACTGTGTAACGTTTATAGAGAAACTAAATTATTTAGACGTTATGCAGGATTTGTTTGAAGGAGTATGCCACTATGTATTATTTAGCATTATTAAGTGTTGCATTAAAATGAGATATTTTAAAACCGCATCACTAAATTCAAGAAAACAAAATGTTCAATATCTTACAAAATAGGAAACTTTTATGACGAAATTAAGCTAAACCGCTTAGAAAATAATAAACTAAAAATTTTGGTACGGAAAATGATGACGTGTCGACATATCTTCCTGTAATCGTAGGTGATTTCATTCCATTTGACGACGAAGTATAGAAGATTCTCATTAATTTTATTGAAATTATCGACATTTTGCTATGTTTTAAATTAGTAATCTTACAATCTTTTAAGAAAACTTTATTGTTTTTAGTATGAAACAAAGCATAAATCATTTAAAGTTTACGCAAATTGTACAACGTCGCAAAAAAACATTTGTTTTTCAATAGCAAAAAAAGGTCGGCTTAAGTTAGAAAATCAACTGTTTTGTTTTTGCTTAAAATTAGATCACCTAGATTTCTAGAACTAGAACCCGCGTATTAGAACACATAATTGATACAGGTCATGCTTTACCAATTAAGCAACGTTGTCAATATGTTAAAGATATGTGTTATTCTTCCATCAAATAGCCCTTGGAGTATTCCCGTGTTGCTTGTTAAAAAGAATAGGTGATCTCAGGCTATGTTACGATGCTCGAAAATTAAACAGTGTCACAAGGAAAGATGCGTTTTCACTTCCTCGTACTGATGCAATGTTGAACCGATCTTCGAAAAGCTTTCTAGCAAATTCCTCTAGAAAAATCTTATTGTGCTAAAACCGCTTTGGTTTGTCAGATAGTCCTCAAGCAATGCAAACTTTAAATCTATTTATGATATTTAGATACAAAAAATTTTGTTTATCTTGATTTTATTATCATAGCATCCGAGACGTTCGTAGGACATGTCACCGTTTTAAATGAATTGTGTGATTTTGTACGCAACGCTGGTATTGCGATAAATTTCGATAAGTGTCAATATTGTCGATATTCTTAAAAGTTTTTAGGATTTGTTATAGAGATTTAAGGTTTACGTACTAATCCAGATAAAGTTTCTGCAATTGTGGATTTTCCAACACCTCTTAATACCACGGAAGTTAAACGTGTTATTGGTTTGATTAGTTATTATCGAAATTTTAATAAAGATTTTGCTCAATTGTCCGCTCCGTTTACTTCTTTAATTAAGAATTTAAAAAGAAGTAAGTCTATTTAAGGGTCGTCATAAGTCGAGTGAGATTTTCAGAAAATAAAACTTTGTATTACGTCTGCTCCAATACTTGTGTTGCCCGATTTTATATCGTAATTTTTCATACAGGCTAATGCTAGGGATGTAACATTAGGTAATTTTATTTCAAAAAAATTATGGTTCTAAACATCCTGTCGCATATGCTAGCCGCACTTTGACTATAGCAGAGCGCAAATATTCAGCTACAGAAAAAAAAATTAGATATTATTGGTATAAAACACTTTGGTGGTTACGTAGAAGAAATGCCTTTTACTGTTATTACGGATTTTGCTGCGTTGAAATGGCTTCATAACACTAAAGCACCTACTGGTCGTTTGGCTAGATAGTGTATACGTTTTTCCCTCTCTGTTTTAATCGTTTATACAGAGTCTATTAGTCCTGATGATTAAGTTAAAAGTCTTCCTGACAAATATCCATATTTTAAAGTCGAGAGTTATTATTTGTACAAATTCGTACCGTCTGTATTCGCTTTGGAGTCAAATATATCCGATTAGAAATTAGTCGTCCTTATTGCAAATACCGAACAAAATTTGCAACGTTGTCATGATGACCCGACAGCTCACTTTAATGTTACCAAACCTTTGTTAAAAATTTTCCAATTTTATTATTGGCTTGGAATGCGTCATTCTGTGAGTAAGTAAATTAGAAATTGTAAAATCTGTGGTAGGCAAAAGAGTAACAATGTTAGTCATCCAGATCTGATGGATAAAAAAAATAATTAGTTTCCATTTCCAACTAGTCAGCATGGATCTTCTAGGACCCATTGCCATAAAAGAAGTACCGATGGATTTACTAAGTTTGTTTTAATTCAATTTTTGCGTGCGGCTACTACAAAACCTATGATCAACTTATTAAAGGAACAAGTCTTTTCGATATTTGGTGTTTCTCAAATTGTTATGTTTGATAATGGTTCGAAATTCGTTTCAAAAAAATTTTGTATATTTTTGGATGTCCAAAAAGTTTAAAAAGTTTGGATGAATGCGAGATCTGATCTATAAGTGAACCCTACGGAATCAGTAAATTGTCCACTTGTCACCGCAATTTCGTCGTATGTAAAAGATTCACATCGTGATTTAGATAAGCAGAGTACATTTGACATTACTCAAGCTATTCGTCTGGCATGTCGAGATGCTATTAGAGTTGTTCCTGCGTTTTTAGTTATTGGACATGTTCCTCCTACTAGTAATTTTTACGTCTCTGTTAATCCCAATGAACCCATAGAAATTACTAATAACTTGTTCCGGACTCGTGAATTGACATAAATACCCAAAATATATAAAGATGTCAAAATTCGTTTTCATAAGGCATATAAAAATAATGCTAAATATTATAATTTTCGCAAACGTCCGATTAATTTCTGTGTTGGTGATATTGTGTGGAAGCGTAGCTTTGTATTGTCTGACGCTTCTTGTGGTTTTTCAAAAAAACTCGCTCTTTAGTACATTCCGTGTAGTTATTAAGATTCTCTTTCAGGTGGCATACCAATTGGAAAATATAAAAAGTAATAATCTTGGAAATTTTCATGTTAAAGGTTTGAAGAAAAATTATTGTAATTTTTCTGACTAGTAAACATTTTATATAGCTGCTACTCTACTGTAAATAAGTTCTTTTATATTAGTTAAGTTGATTTGAATCCGACTATAGTGGTTTTAATGTTATTTTTATTGGTGTAGTTCGACTCTAAGTTTTAAGAAACCGTGTATTAAAGACTGCTTGTCTGTTATGTTTTTCTCTTACGGTATCTCTAGGATTCAGTAGTATATTTCTTTTTACTACGAAAGGAGCGCTCCATGGATTGATGTTTGAAAATGTTTGTTGTATGTACGAATCGAGATTTTTCTATTCTGATAGTTTCGTATGATACATTTTTTAATTGATTTCCGTTACGACACATTTTTCTACGAGCAATAATTTTGTCGATACGTTCGACTTGGTTTTGTTTTACAATTACGAATATTACGATATGCTATTTTGTGCATTATGATTAATTTACGATTTACGAAATTATGGTTATTGATCATCAATCTAAAGTGAAAAGGATCAAACAAATCATTGTATAAAACCAATAAATTACAACTTTTTAAGATTTCATGTTATTGCGCCATCCAGTTTAGTCACGTGATGACTACGCCCAAGGTAACAAAACGCAACAAGAGATAACCAACCTACAATGAAACATATGTAAATAACTTATAATTAGTAGTTTTAAGATTTATTTTTTTTGGATTTCAATATTTAACCCTTTATAGTACCAAAATATTGTGTCGCCCAAATTATAAATTTGCGAGTTTTTAAATTAAAATTGTAAATTTGTCGAATTGCTCTGTATTTTAAATTTTTGTGAAATTTTTCTATATGAATAAATTTACATAAGCTAGGTCGGTGCATTATTTGAATTATTATGTTAAATTAAGTTACATAATTAGCGTCCAACGTTCATTTTTTGTACCTTACATATTGAATTATTGATTAAGTTTCACGTTCTACAGGCCAGACATGTAAAGACACCAGTGTAAATACTATCCGACGCATTTTACCGCACATTGCCATAAAAAAATTACCATTATTGAATACAAGTTATAAGAATAAAGTTTTGATTTATACACTAACAGTTGTAAAAATATTCAAATACTTTTTTTTGCGTTTATTGGTTACATGTGTCAAATAATAATAATTGTCATAATAATTAATAATGACAGACAGTAAAAAAAACATAAAGTGAAAACTGGCTTAAAGAAGATAAGATTTGTATCGAATTCAATGTGTTCAAAATAACTTAATAAAGTTTTTATTAGCAACTTTTTATAGAATTGGTGTAAAAAAACTCAGGATAAATGAAAACAAAAATACTGACACTAACAAACAAAAGAAAATGGTGAGATAGTTTGCTGGCTAATAATTTTGTAAATCTGGTTTGATTAATTACAATTTGAATTTTGAATCACTTTTTAAAAACATTAGTAGTAGTAATTATTTTAAGTGAATTTATAAATGTGAAAAAAATTGCAGACGATGCAATAATAATGGCACTATAGAGAAAAGTTTGGTATTGCATAGACACATCTTTCTTGATTGTAAACTGCATTACTCAAATGCCAAATAAAAAATTAAAACAATACAAACAATAAACTTATTTAAAAAAAAACTAGAATAAGTAAAACTAGGAAGAAGTGTTGAAAATAAATACCTATGTTTGTAACACCATCAACATGACAAAATTCACTTGTATGTGCAGTCAAAGTCACAAATTACATCAATTATATTATTTACAATATTAATAGATATTAATATCATCAATTGCATCAATGTTAACTTAAATACAGAAACAAAAAATAAATTTCTTTTAAATTAATTTTCTGACCCTACACACACAATTATTTAAGTTAAAATAGGTTTAAAGAAGAGTCAATCTTATTTTAAATGTTGCTAAGATAAAACATTGATACAAAAGGTTTGTTAAACGAAAACGCGTTTATGAATAGCGTTTTTTGATGTTTACGCTATAATGCGTTTAAAGAGCTCTGCAAATCGATTGTAAATTTTTATCAATACAGCTAAAAGTGTTTTATTTTTGGTAATAATCAAATTAAGAGAAATGCGAACAATTATGATAGAAACAAAAATTATTGTTTTTGAAATTTACATTATTATTTTAAATAATGTAGTAGCAATCATTTTTGCAAACTTAAACACGATTAGGGTCGCTCTGACAAACATGGTATAAATGTCATATTAGTTATACTTAGTATAATTTTACATTACCGTCATATTATTGGTTAACATAGAACTTACAACCAATAGTATAAAAATTTAAAAATGTATTCTAAGTATAACTAATCTAACGTTTATATCATGTTTGTGAAAGCGGTACTCAGTCAACTTTTTGTTAAACATTATATACATAAATAAACTAATATAAAAAAATTATATTACAAAATATACTGAAAATAACATCAAAATAAATTTAATTTTGATATCGTTTAATATTGTAACAATGAAACCATGTAATAAATAATTTGTTGTTGCATTATTTCATATTGAATAATGTGTTAGCAAAAGCAACAAAATAAAGATTTTTATTAAACTGTACGCGCTAACATTTGAATTTAAACATATTTAAAAAATACTTCGTCTATAATAAATAGTAAAAATTAAAAAATGCTAATTTATCATTATGTATTAATTTTTATCACAATTATATTATACAGTATAATTTAGTACAAACTAAATTTTTGTTCTCGATGCGTCAACACAGTAAACACAAAATTGATAATGTTTAGTAACAGTTTCAAAACAAAAAATGTATGATTCACTCTTGTTTCAAACATAAAAGAAACCTAACTGCAATAAAATAGCTATAAGTCCATCGCTGTTTCACTTATTTGAATCAGTATAGTTTCGGTATTTTAAATTCAAATCTGTTGCAAACTAAATGTTGCATTCGGTTTACGTTTTAAAAGCTTCGTTCTTGAACTGATACTAAATGATCAATACATGTATGATTTTTTTGTTTCAATATTGAACTAAAAAAATTCTTTCAATAATATAATAATACATTTTCGAATGCACGTTTCAAATTTTATTGCACAATAAATATTTTTAAATACAATATTACATTGAGTTTTTTACATATTGCAACTTTCGTGGATGTGGTCTTTTCACGGAAGTTTCAAAAACTGCATCAGTTACTGTTGGGTAGCAACTTTTAACCGCATCTGTAACATAGAAATGAATATTTCATTTATATACATACTTAATCATAGAGTTACACAAAATTAATTACATTTTTTTAATCAAAAACAACACAAGCTTAATATAAATATCACTTTAGCAATCATTAGAAAAGTATAAAAACACTGTGAATACCTTTAGCTGTACATAATCGTATAGAAAACTTAAAGAATTGAACTGTAATTATAAATCCTAAAGTATCATCAGATTTACGCAATAATCTACCTCAACGCAACCATGTGTGTTAATTTACATTTTTTTATACAAATTAAAACATGATACATAAAAAACAGAAATGATAATAATATCGATTACATTTATGGATTATAATAAAACGTTTCGACTTACCGTTTATTGTTCCATTTTGTAATTGTACACACAGCATCACTTATCAAACTGCAACCGAACAAGTGAAAAGATTTCAATTTGCAGCGCAAGCGTTGACGACAGTAATCAAAAGTATAGCAACGACTACTGCTGACTAATCACAAAGTATTCGTTTTTCCTAGAACGATTCCACTGTTTTGAAAATAATTCAATTTTATTTAATCGATCTTCAAGCAATTCTAGTTATTCAAAAAATATTTGGTTTTAATAAATCAGTTTTTAGACGGTTACTGATTATAGGAAAAAAATTGCAAGTACTGAAACGGTTTAAAACTGATTGTGAAAAATCGAAACTCTTTCAATTTATTCACTGTCAGTTACATGTAAATGATATAAAAATGGAACTAACACGAAACAACGTAATGAAACAATTGTTTTAATTTTGTGACTGTAACAGTTTTAATCCGTGTTTACTGGGAAGTATCTATTATTACTGAAAATCTCATATTTGATCAATTTTAAATTTTTTAATTATTTTCCGTAATTATTCATATACAATGGCTATTTTATACAACTGTTTATTTAAAAAACCGTGTTACAAAGTGCAACTTTGTGCAATCAAAAGTAGTGAGTTTTGGGTATGAAATATATAAGGTTGGTAGTACATAAATGCTAGCTGTCGTATAAACCTACTGACTTTTACCATAAGAGTAATAATACAAATGTCAAATATTTTTAAATTTAAAGAAAAAAAATTAATTGAAAATAAAATGTGTGATTGGTAATGTTTATTTAGTGCTTAAAAGCGTACTGTAGAAATTATTTAACATCTGGGGTAACTAACCAATCAAGAGTGTAATGTTAGCATAGTGCAGAGAATATTGATACATAAAAAAGTTGCACGAAACACATTTTCTTAAATCTCGGTGAAAATCTCAATTTTCAATACTACACACGGTATAAATGCTGTGTATGTATACAAAATTATATATAAATAAAAATTGTATACATGTTAAAATATTAATTATTTTTTATATAGATTTCATTTTAGAATTTAATAATAAACTGGCTTTATAAATAACATTAAAAATATTTTTAACTTTATTTTTAAAATTTATAAAAATAATTGTGTTTGTTACATTGGATTTCTTGTAATAAAAATACAGCGACGGCTCAGAGTCATAAGCTTCGTAGTATTAGATTATACACTACTTTAAAAAAGCGCAAAAACGATGAAAGACTAAATTGGGAGACACCGTTTAAATCTACCCGCAGCTGACTTTACATGCTTAAATTAAAACTTAAAAATACAAAAAACCAATATTAAGAGACTTTAGAGCACACTAAATAAGACTTTGTGATACAACAAAACAATCTAGTAATTAATTTTGTTAACAACATAACATGTACGTACGGTCATTCTTACAATCGACATGACCAACGGAACACTTATTATAAAAGTAGAAAATGTAATAGTTACAGTTATGTTTTATCTAGCAGGGGAATAGGTAATTCCGTACTAGTATTACCTAAAACGTAATTGAAATCTAACACAAAAACGTGCATACGGCGTTATTACAAGTAAATTCCTTTTTTACATCGTACAATCATTGAAAATAACGCATGCGCAGAGTTTTCCTGCGGCTTAATATTGTAATTGGTGCTAAAAGTTTTTTTCTAAAAAAAGTATCGTAAGTGCCTAAAACCCCTTGACGACGTGAATCGTTTTAGTTACGACAACGTAACGTCATGGTAATTTTCCCAAATGTGCCATCTGTTTGTTAACTCCAACAACAAAAGAAACTTGTGGGGGTATGGAACCCTGCTATAGACAATTATAAAACAAATCAAATTAAACCCTGATACAAAAATATAGCGTCTTACCCCAAATAAAGACTTTCGCTCAGTTTGCCACAAAATTTGACTTCATATTCACGTAGAATTGCGTAAAATAACTTAACGATAAATACCTTGTTGGACATAGACATTGCTAAACGAAATCTGTGTTGCACAAACGTTACCGGAAGAAATGAAATTATGTTTTAAAATTCGACAGTCAACTACGTAAAATGGGCAAGCCGAGAATAAATCTTATACTAGAAATTTTTTTTTTTAACATAACATGTTATTCTTACGCACTTAAATTACGATTAAATAATTAATTTTTAAGTTTATCTAACTTTTTTGAAAGTTCTATTTATTGCTTTTTAAACCCTTCATTTTAATTTATAAATTTTTTGAGTACTCTTTTGTACGATATCCATAAAACTTTTAGAACTCATATTAAATTTAATAATCGATAAAATGTTCTTAATTTTTTCAACATTGCAACTGAGATTAAACAATTCTATTTCTAATTTTCGTTACATATAATTTTATTTAACATGGATAGTTTTTTTTCTTATTTTTCTTAGACACTTTTTTTAAAGTACTTTATTGTCATCGTTTCTTATGTAGTTATCTGTCATTCTATGCTGTGTTTTTATTTATTTACTTTTTTTCTAATTTTTATAAAAATATAAAGTTGTTATGACGTGTTTTTTGTCTAGATAAGCAAAATGTATACTTCCGTAATCATAGTACACATTAAATTACTAAAATAACATGGCATTAATAATAACAAAACAAATAAAGGTTTTTTTCAAGTGTTATTAACGGTTAAAATAAATATGTTTTTATAGAAATCGTAAATGCACTAATAAAAGACTGATCAATTTTAAAACATAAGCTAAGGTATGCGATCATAATTACATTAGCATTTTGTTTAGTTTCGTTCATTTATAGTAAAACATGTTGTAACTGTATCTTCTAAAAAACGTTTTAAAGCTTTTTCTAAACATTAATCTTTTTACACATACTATATATATTTTGAAATTAGTTTATACACAAAATAAAAATGTTATAAACTCTAACCAAATAAAATAAATAACTTGTTTTAGTGTACTTAATTTTTAATTCTAATGTTTTGTATGCAACGTTTAATTATTGTAAATTATAAATCTATTTAATATTATAATTAATTATAAATTGTTTAATATATAACACACACACTCAAATAAACAAATGTTATCGCGATATTCTTTATTTAAATAAGAATGGGTTTGTTTTTTCATAAGACTTAAACACAGAAAATTTATTTTAATAAATTATTATTTTGCGTGGCAAAAAATGTTGAAAATACTTGAAAGCATTAATCTTTACTATTTCACCGTAACTAGCAAGCTTTATATTTTGCACGAAATAATACTACCGCTTTTAATAATTGGTTAACAAAGTTTCAAATAATGCAAACTTGGTTAATTACTGACTGCTCAGTTACTTAGTCAATATTATAATAATTTACTACAAAGCCCTGTTTCTGAATATGAAAAGAGCTGTCAGGTGTAGTGAAAAGCATATGAGTAATGAAGGTATGTTATGTGCAAAATAATATAAAACAGTTAACTGCCTATCTTTGTTCGTTTTAGTAACGTATAATTTATGTTATAATTTACAATATTGTGTTGCCGTGTCGCTAAAAAAATTAACGTTTTGTAAAAAAAACGAATTTTGTGTTTACATAAAAGGTTTTTAATAACAATAACAGCTATATACATTAAAAGAAGTACGGTTTTTAATTGTTATTAGTAGACAAAAAATGCTGACGACAACTAAACTTTATTTTAATTTGTGTTTTTATTCATATTGTTTTTAATAAATGTTTGATTTATTTAAACACGCGGTTTAACAAAAAATGTACTCTAAGTTAGTTTTACTATTATTTTATTAAATTACATTAAACAAATCTTCACTTACAATAAAAACAAAAATGTGCTAAACAGATAAAACTAATTTTATTAATAATTTTGGCGTGTAAGGTGTAGATAAACCCCAGTATTTACTTTAAAATATTTTCTAATTTTTGCTTAATAAAAATAATTAGTTTTAGGCTGTATTTATTTTTGAAAAAGCACATACGTTCTACTAAAAGTTCTTATAAATATTATTAGTTACATCCTTTATAAATACATTAATAAAAAACAAATAGATACAAATTTTTAACAAGTTCAGTTTTTGTCACACGTCGTAGTAAAAGAAACTCATAATTCACGTCATCACAGCCAAACTTTCAAAAAATCAAGCCAAGTTTTTAAAACCTTAAGCCAAGCTTTTAAGAAGTCAAGCAAAGTTCAAGATTAGCGAAGCTTTACAAATCCGTTCTAATTTTTACCGAGCTTTCAAACTCTTGAAAATAATATAATCTTATTGTAAAATGTATAGCCCAAAATAAAGTTTATCGAAAGCAATTTACACAAATTACTTAAGAAAACAGCGTCAGGTGAAAAAAATAAAGCAGAAATTAAGCAAGTGTAAATTTGAATTTATACCTATTACATTGCAACGTTTTTTGTTTATTTAGCTAAAGTCTTGTTTTAGTCACAACTGCAGATAAACGTATCGAGTATACAAAGTTTATTTTGTTAAGTTGAGTCAGTATCCATAAGAATTAATAAAGATTGTATTTGCTGTAATTACTTTACTAACGTTTATTTTTTAGATGACGAAAAATTAAAGAGAACAATATTTAACGCAATACGTGAAGACGTTTTAAAATACAGATCTCACAGCATTTATTACATTAGTTACAATCAAAAGTCAATCTTCACTTATTTAAATAGACAAAATCGACTTGAAAACTGATGTCGGGAAATGTTATCACTTTATTAAAGGACGTATGTTACTACATGAAAAAACCACGTTTGTAGTAATCATAACTTAGGTTTATTTTATGAATTTTCTTTTCGGATTTGCTTCTAAACAACAACAATAATTTATTTTTCATGCATTTTTTAGGTAAATTTTTACAAAACGCTTGTTTACGGTAAAAAAATTTATTATTATACCCTAAAAATGGTTAATTTGCATATTTTTTCAGTGTAATTTATTTATTCAAGTACTTTGAAAGCATGTGGATTCTTAGAGTAGCAACTTCACTTAACGACGGGTTATGTGATACGTTATTTTGTATTTATTGTAATTTTTGGTGTCAGCAAATTTTTGAGAAGGAATGTGTAGTTCGTAAAACTGTGAATTAAACATTATAACGTTATTTTCGATTTTCTTTAATTAACGATGTCAATTTTACAAATTACTTGGCTTGGTGAACCTTTATCAACAATACTCAAAAATTTAATTGAAATGTACTGATAACGTTTTCACGTAGTCCGTGAGCTCTCAACATGATTAGAAACCAGTACATTAAGTGTTTATGCATTGAAACAAACTTCAAATATTGAAAGCAAACTTCGTCAATTTCTACGTCAAAACAACGTCGTCGTGGTTCCATACATCCAAGCGTGTCTCCGCTCGAATCGACATAATGTTAATGACAAAGTAATAAATACCTTACAGTACGGTATTACTCAGAAGGGTATCCTTCTTTAGACGTTTAAATGCGACTCATTAAGAGGAAACCTATCTATAAGTTAGATGTTGATGACCAAGGTGTGTTCTAAAGCCTCTGATATACACCATACCTGAGCAACAAATAACGTTAACATGCCGCGGGAATAGGCATAGGCCGCGCCGTCTTACGGCTCAAACTTTCACTAACCCTTAAGAAACCCACACGATTACGTTTGTAAAGTTGCCTAAACGGCAAATAAAATATACTGAAATGAATTTTAAATCGTTATAATTAATTATGTTCTATTACTCATATTAAGCTTTTAGCTACATTTTTCAGATTATTGCTACTAGTTTACTTGCAATCAAATCAATAAATCAATTTTCAACATATACAAATTGGTGTATTTTAATATATACGTAGTCTTGATTTTTATTAAGTATTCCAAACTAATATTTGTAGTCACGGCAATTAACTGAAAATGAATACGGCTCACAAATTTCAAACAAGTATCCATCGCGTGCAGGTAAAACTTAAACAAAAGTTTGATTGAATTAAACAGTAGTGTCGGGGGCACAGTGACGTAGTACAATTTAATTACGATGTTTTGTAAAATTAATAAGGAATGACACGTAACACATTTACTGATCTTATTATTTTTTATTGTTACTTGTTGTTTTTTTTTAAAATATACATAACAAAGTTGCCTGTTCTCTCGTTTATAGTTGTTTGCTTGTATTCTGTATTTTGGACAAAGGGTTGGTATGTACACCTAGTGTCTCCAAGCCAAGATTTTTTTTTTACAAAAGAGTTGATCTATTTCTTTGTTTACGCTTACTCACCATAATCTCAGTTAGCCGAGGCAACGTGGTTGCTACTAACATGAGCCGTTCTAACAAAAAAGTTAATAATATAATATAACAATGTACCTATGTTACTAAATATTGAATCAGTCACATTAATTATGTAATCAATAGTGCTTCTGCGGTATTGTTATAATAATTTAAGTAATGCAAAAAAATACTTGATGCATCTTGCGGTTAAGTTATAGTAACATTATTTATTTTTAATTAGGTTACAATTTTTTATTTTATTATTTATTTATTACTTTCTTCAGATACGTCTAAGTACGTATAAATTATCGTCAATTACTCACTATATTCATGTTGGTATAATAGCAACCCTAAAACTGTAAAGTATAGTAAACTTTGTCGTAAAAATGTTGTGTACAAAGTTTTTCAAGCAAAATAATGGTTTAAGACCTAACTCATAAATTCAAATTGTAAATTGATATTTAAAAAAAGTTTGTTGTATGTTTTATGTACTCACTATTCAAGTCTATTATTGTTTTAGTACTTTTTGAACATTTTAAATTACGAGTAACATTTTTTATAAATACAAATACATTAATTTGTTAATTGTTACTTAAAATTTCTTTATTTTTTATTATTTAGAACGTTGTAATAAATGAAATAAAAACAAATAAAAATTAAACCGTGTTTTAATGAAACTAAAAATTATAACTTAAAAACAAATGAAGTATAAAAGTAGTTTATTATTCAGTTTTAGTCTTTATGATCCGGTGATAAATTTTACATAGGCAAGCTACGAACGCTTGTGCTTGAATACTAAAATCTCGTAAGATGACAAACAACCTTTTTACAAAAAATGAATACCCTTGGATTTTAAATGAACGGCAATCAAGCTAACATATAACATTTATATAAACGTTGAGCTCATATTTTTATTTCCTTTTCTTAGATCTTTCATCTCTCGAATTCCATACTTCTTTTGATGTTTAGAAAGCATTTACCAGTAACATATAAAATTGTCTTTATATACATTTTAACACTTTCTATTAAGAAAATATTATTTTGCTTAAAATCGTTATTTAATACCTTTCAGTAGTAGCTTTAACTTAATTCACTCAGTTTCTATTAGAGCAAGTTATAAAGAAAAGAAACAAGTGTAGAGTTAGAAAGTTACGACTTGTAGAAGTTGTATTTATTAGTTTGGGCCAATCTAGTTAATTTAGCGTATTGAATTGCTTTAGAGTTATAGATTAAAAGCTTTTAGTAAAACAAATAATGTTTTAGAATATAATTGGAACTTATTTAAATGTTTTGCTTGTTATCACCTTTGCGCAACATGTAATTGTATTTAATTATTATATGCTTCGTAAAAATGTTTGAAATTTTAATAGTATTTACTAATATTGAACATTTTTAATGTTACAAATACAATGACAAAATTTTACAATTTACGATAATATCAGTATCGTATTTCAACGTCAAAAAATAAAAAGTCAAAACAAGAGTAATCATTCTCAGTAGTATTCAGTAACGCAAAAGCAACTTTTTGTGTTATCTAACTAATAAAAGAATTCTTCATCTGTGTTAATCCAATAAAGTTTTTCTGAACTAATCTATTTTTAATTAAAAATAAAGTAACTGTAACAGTATGCTGTTTGAAGATTAATGAGCATTCCACAAAGCATTCCTAATAAACATTAATATTCTTTATAGAATCTTGTTACATTTCAGTGTTAATTAAGTACTGATACATAACTGTTTAATTAAATATTACCAACCTACAACATTATTTAGAATGAATAGTAATTACTAATTTAATTGTCTAAGAAGTTAATCACAATATTACAAAGTAAGTTCGGTTATAAAAGGTGAAACGTAATTAATGTATGCTTTTAAATTATATAAAGTTTTGTTGTTGTATTTTGCTTATTGTTGTTTTTAATTTGTTGTGATAAAATAATATAAAACTATAATAATTTATTGATTAAAAACAAACATACAATTTATGTGCAAGCGAAAATCTCATTCTACATAGTTCATACAACTTAAGATTAATTTGTACTACAGAAACGAATTTTGGTTGCAGACACTATAATAGTTTTCTTAATGTAATTTTTTTACTCAACTTAAGTTTAAATATTTTTAAATGTTTCTAATATTCTCTAGTAATTCTGATTGTAATTTCTGACGGTAATTTATAGTAGTCAGTTTTACAGTTGTATGTTCTTATTTAGTCAACGCATTTGTAATTTCTAGTGTAATGATTATGTATTTGATTATTAATAGAATATTTAATGTTAATTTATAATTTTTGTTACAATTTTTTAGAGGGTAACAGTAGTTTAGTTTATGACAATAATTTATTTGAACAAGTGGAAAAAACGACCATGAATTCACTGCTTTCTCTAGTTGTAACCAATCTCCACATAGAGTATTTTAAAACTAAAACTTAAAAAAAACGGAGTCCAAATAGAAATGTTCAGATATGTTGATGATAGGTTTGTTATATGGCCGCATGGCAAAGACACACGATAACATTTGATTTATTATAAATTCAGAAAATAACAGCAGTTTAACCTTTTTAGACGTACTGGTAACAAGAATAAAAAGTTAATGCGTTTTGAATATAAAACAACAACGCACACCAACAGATATTTAAACACCAAATTCTACCATTATTTAGTACAGAAAGCAACACTTTAACAAAAAGAGCTATACGAGTGTTGGATAACAAAAATCTACAGAAAAAAGGTAAACTGTCTCAACAACAAAATCGATATAAAGTCAAAAAAAAAACATTATAGAGAGTAGTCAATTCAAAAGTCAATGATAATGTACCGCCACTCACTAGCACCGCGTTTTTACTGTACACTATGGGTTCTACAGATAAAATAAGCAGAACTTTAACAAACATAATTTGAAAACTGTTTTTACGACTAAAGATACTTTAAACAATTGGTTTACATTTGTAAAAAATGAACAAGGTGCTTTAAAAAATCCCATTATCTGCAAAATTCCTTGTTTTTGTAGATCAAGTTATACAAGCTCAATTGAAGTTAGAGTAAAACCACATATAGCTGACTACAAACATCAAGTAACACAACCAGCAGTGTCAAAAACGAGGGAAATGGAAGACGCACGCTAAACTTTGATAAAACAAAAGTGCTAGGTAAATAGAAAAACAACCATCTAACATAAACCAAGCAAATGATCTAAAACTTAGTACATTTTAGCTACCAGTATTACAGCCTCTGAAAAAATAATTAGCATTTGTCACATACTCACAAAGACAAAATAATATTGTCACTGTCACTTATATGTTTTCCATCCGTGACAGTTAGTGCTCTAAAGATGCAAAATGCAATGTTTTGCAAAAAGTGAGTTTGTTTAAGTTTAAAAATAGCAACTAAGCTATACTTGTCGATACGCACTTGATAAATACACAAACCTTTGATATATGTAAAAAATAAATCTTTAAATCTCGTCTTAGTGATAATCATACAAAAGTACTTGTTTGTTATTAAAGATTACTAGACCAATTATTAATTTCTAAAAATAACAAATTGGTTAACTTGATTTTATTTTGTAACAATCTAAACATATTTTGTTTTAGAAGTAAACTAAAAATTGTTTGCGATTATAAACGACTTTTGGCTTAGACCGCGTCGTAGTTAAACACCCAAACTTCGTAAGTTTGGCCTCTCCTTTAAAGAGCCAAAACAAGAAGAACTTGGCATTTGTCGTATTGTCGTAAGTGAACCCAAACAAACTGACGTCTTACAAGACAAGTCTATATAACTTGAATAACATGAACAAATAATTTTGTAAACTCCGGCCCTTTTCTGGAAGGGGGAAAGCGCTTTAAAACATGCCGGAGTTCACAAAATTCCTTGTTCCTGTGGATCGTAACCATAGTAACCGCAAAAGCTTAAGATTCTATATGAAACATGCTTATTTGTTGTATAATCAAAAAATCCCTCACAAAGAACGCTATTCAAAACAAAAAACATTAATGTTTCGAGAGAAAATGTGGAGTTATACGAGTGAGACAAAATCGCAATTAAACACTTTGCAACAACGGTGCTATTGACACATTGCGGCTACCAAAAACAAGATTAAGGTTTGGTTAGATATGCAGAATTACAAACGGCAACCATAACAACATATTATTAAATACTTTTTTGAGAAACTATTGAAGTGTAAATGTTAAATAAATAATTCGGAAACAACTGGATGCATTGTGAATTGTTTATGTAATGTAAGATTTCGTGACTATTTAAATACTTAAGATCGTCGGAACCTTCAAGAGATTAAAAAAAAAGATGTTAAATGCATAGGTGCTGCGGGTGATTACCATAAAATTAATTTTTTTTTCAACATATTAAATTAGCGATAGAGTGGTAAATTGAAATTTAGTTAAAACTGGTATGTAAAAAACCTTTATAAGGTCTTTTGGGTTTTAGAAATTTTGCACAGTCGTAAATGTCACCTACGAACTGGACGTTACTTATTAATATTTCCGTTTCTAACGATAAAGAAGCAGCGCGTGTGCAACTTTTCATGCCCAGTGATATATCCATTTTAAGCATCTTAGAATATCCACGTTAATAATATGTAAATCAACTTTGAATTGATGTGTTACATGTCAAAGGGGTCTTAGGGTAAGAACTTATTCTTATTTTACGGCTCGATGTAATTTTTCTTATTATTATAGCAAATTTGGTTATCTTAACGTGTCTATTATCTCAGGAAATTATTAAATATTACCGAATTAGTTCTTTTTTTTGGTCAATAATTAAGACGTGCACAAATGCCAGAATTCAATAACTAAGTCTTAATAGTTAACTAGAGTCAGGTCATGTGGAATATTCAATAGAAGAGCAACTAATACCAAAGACTTGTTGGCACACCTGAAATTTTTCAGTAAAAAACTTTTTTTGAAGCTTGATGCTTTATGTGTATATTAATCATCAAATGAACTATTTGCTACTTACGTATGATACCATTATATATCTATTAATTAAACTTGCAGCAATTTTAAGGGGATGTTTTGAATATGCCGTTAGCTAAACGTATGTCAGTATAATCGTAAGTTGTTTTAGTGTTAATCGTGAATACGTACGACCTAGATATGTGCATGTTATTACGAATAATTTATGCAGATTTTTTTTGCAATTGCCTGTTAAAATTACCGCCTGTGCGCTTTGCTTGTGACTACGTAATCACTAAATTTCTATTGATTTGATTCTTCTGCTTTGTATTGATTAAATTACATTCATTGACTTCAATATTAATAATTAATTAATTCAAAGATACGCTAAGACTAGAATTATTGCTTTTTTTCTTGCAAAGAATTAGTTATTGTGTACTTTGTTTTCTGGTTGTTTTTATTTATTTTTTATGTTGCCATTGCAATAAATATAGGCATTGTTAGACTTGTGCTGTTTAAGTCAGGTGAAAACGGCCACCTGGAGTTATTTCTCCCAGATTTGACGCTTTTTTAATTAAAAATTATAATCGACACATTGAACATCAGACTAAATTTTATTTATTTACTACTCCACTCTGCAAAATTCTGAGCTACTACTGCTGTTTTTGTAGTAATTAAGTTATTGCTAAGTGATCGCACTTCAGTCTCGTGCAGGTTTATGTTTTACAGGAATATAGTAATTAAAATTGACCCGTTAAGGTATAACCCAGATTGTGATTTGCATTTTGTTAGTCCATGTATACTATAAAACAATAACATATCTTTAATTTTGTTTAGATTTAAATAAAAATAATAATAACTGAAACTTTAGGTATTTCCGCTACGGTTTTTTAAAGTTGTTAATTAGAGTAATAGCGAAGGCTTCCAGGGCAGGAGTCTATACTAAAATAAGAACGTCTTCCGGGTTTGGACCGTGTCAATGTTGTAACCGAAGTTGCGCAAGTTTACAACTTCGGTTACAACATTGACACGGTCCAAACCCGGAAGACGTTCTTATTTTTGTTAATTAGATTTTAAATGTTTTATTATTGATTGCTTGTAGTATTTAAGGTTTGAAACACCGACTTTAAATTGGTTTTTCTTAATTTTGTAAAATTCTTTTTCATCTAAAACCGTTATTTTTACTATATATTTTTTTATTAAAATTTATCATAAATTTATCTTCTCCTACATGCAGAGATAGAAATATATATTTTTTGCCTTACTAAAAACGAATTTACATCGTTTTTTCGTATTATAAAGCGCTACTGCAGTGATCACTTCTGCTTAAAGTGATTATTTTTCTTGTCGAATAGAATTAAAACAAATATTGCAAGAATAATTATTGTTTTTTTAGAAACGGTAAACATTTTCATTATGTAACTAACAATTTTTCAAATTAGAATTTGTCAAATCTATAAATAATCTCTAAAAATTAAAATCTTAAAATAATTAAAAGTTTTATAAATGTTAATACATAAACCAGTCATATTATAAAAACTAATCAAGTGTACATGTATTTTGCAAAATGTGTGTTTATTCTCCTAAAAGTTTTTATTTCTGTAGTTGCAAATAATGTAGAATATATTTAAATGTAACTCGCATACCAATATTTTTTGTTTTTATTTCAAGCTACGTTAATAGTACTACTGTTGCAGTTTTTTTCCATTACGCAACTACACTATCAAGCAATAAGCGATAAGAGCAACACAAACAAATATTTTAATTAATTTTACGTGAACAAGGCAGTTTTTCTTAGACTTCCTTAAATAATAACAAATAAGCATATAAGGTAAACAATGCAACACAGTTGCTCCTTTGTTGTTGTAGCGTTAGTTTGTCAAATTGTTATACACGAATTTATTTTTTCTTTGGTAAAGTTAAAAAGATTACAGACTTTGTCTAGCATTGTATACGCCCAACAAGGCTTTCTTCGTTAAGTGTTTTACACCTATGTGGAAAAGAATTAGGAGATGCTGGGATTTTAGTGAAAGTCTTTATTTGAGTTGAGCATTGTTTGTAGCAAGTGTTCACACCCCACACATTTCTTGGTCTGTGGAGATAATGAACAGATGTCACAATTGGGAAAATTTTCATAATGACGTCACCTTGCTATAACTAATAATTCTACATTTTTGAGGGTTGGATACTGTTGCGTCATAGGTGACATGGTTACATGTTATGGGAATTGCTATGCGACAAATATAAGTTTGTTTATAATTAATATAAAAATATATAAAAAATGTCAATTCACAATAAATAAGTTTTATAAATAAAAGTATCAATTACAATATTAAAAATACAGTCCACTACTACAATATACAATATACAATAATCTATTCTTTCAAGTAACATTTTGGTCCTACGAGCAAATAATACAATAATTAGAAGATTACCAATAAACGTCAAGTTTTATAAGTCTATCGGCCATTGTGGTGCTCATTCAAGTACATCGCGGTAGATTGCAATCTGTAAGTGATATTAAAATTTCTTCTATTTGTTATTCAATTTATGATTTAATCATGGTCGATTTAAAATCTTTAAGACAACAACGTGGTGTTTTAAAGTCTCAATTAACACGTTTGAATAGGTATTATGAGAATTTACCTCAATTTGATGTAACTAGTAGCATTATTACTGAATTAAATTTGCGACTAGAAAAATGCGATTCACTATGGGACAGTTTCAATAAATTACAATTTTCTATAGAAAGCGAGTGTGAGGATGAAGAATTCAATATTGAATTAAATGAACGAGATGTGTTTGAATCTAACTATTTTTCAATTATTTCTACAATTAAAGATTATTTAGCAATTTACAAAAATAATTTACATAACGAGACAAATATTAATAATTGCATAAGGTCTAATATGAATCAATCACAATCGATTAAACTTCCTACAATTAAATTGCCGACTTTTAGGGGACAATATGAAAATTGGATAGAGTTTCGCGATGCTTTTAAATGTATCATTAATGATAGTTTAGATATTTCAGACATTCACAAATTTTATTACTTAAAATCTTCATTAGCAGGTAGCGCATCTGAAATAATAGAATCAATAGAAGTTTCCGCTGTTAATTACCCTATTGCTTGGCAATTATTATGTGATAGGTATGAAAATAAGAAGTTAATAATGTATAACTTATTAAAAGCCATTTTTGAATTTCCTAGTATTAATAAAGAATCTGCTAGTGAACTTAGGTTATTGTGCGATACTGTCACAAAAAATTTACGATCCCTAAAAGCTTTAGGTCGAGCTAGTGAGGATTGGGATGATATCATAATTTTCTTAATTACAAGTAAGCTAGACAAGTCCACATTGCGTGAGTGGGAATCGATTCAATACGCTGATGAATTTCCTAATATGAAAGAAATGTATCAATTTTTAGATAAAAAATGCAAACTCTTAGAAAAAATTAATTTCATAAACTATTCGGGTGCTAGTTCCAAAAACTCTTTTAATATAAAAAAAGCTGTATATGCTAGTATCAATAATTCTACTAGTTGCTATTACTGTAAAAAAACTCATGTTATTTATAAGTGTCCAGAATTTTTACATTTAACGCCTAGTGCACGAATAGCAAGTACAAAAAAAAGAGGATTATGTATTAATTGTTTACGCCCAGATCATAAAGAAACAGAATGTACTTACTCAAATTGCAAAATTTGTAAACGACGTCATAACACTTTACTACATTGCAATAAAACTATAAATAAAAATTTGAATACTAACGCATCTCAAACAATAGAACCGGAAGAATTATTGACAACTGCACATTCATTCAAGAATAATACACAAGTACTCCTTTGTACTGCTAATATTTTAATAAAAAGTGAAAATCAAATGTACGAGTGTAGAGCCTTGTTAGACAACGGTTCTCAGAGTAACTTTATCACTATGGCTTTATGCAATAAATTAGGATTGAAAACAAATAAAGTTAATTATTCTATTAGTAGTGTAGGTAAAGCAATGCATAAAATAACTGATCAAGTTAAAATTGAAATCAAATCAATTTACAATAATTATTCTAGTGTTCTAAGCTGTTTGGTTATAGAAAATATCACTGAAAATTTACCAACTTATACGTTTGACATATCAAATTTTGATATACCTGAAGATATAAAATTGGCTGACCCACATTTTAATCAAAGTCGTCCAATTGACATGTTATTAGGTGCGGCAGTATTTTGGGATATTATAAATACAAACCATTTAACTTTAAAGTCCAGTAAAATTAATTTACAAGAAACAAGATTAGGATGGATACTTGGTGGTAATATAATCTTGTATAAAAATTATTCTATTAATAATAAAAATGTTAATTTAAACGTCGACAATACGTTAAATGATATGATTGCTAACTTATGGAAAATTGATAATTTTAATGACGATTCTTTAAAAATGACTAAAGACGAACAATATGTCGAAAATCATTATGTAGAACACTATGATCGCGATTTTTCAGGCAGAATAATTGTTTCAATTCCATTTAATGATAACTTAACATTGTTAGGAAATTCAAAAATAAGTGCATTAAATCGATTCTACGTGTTAGAAAAAAGATTAAGCAAAAATCAAACTTTGAAAACTGAATATGATAAATTTATGCAAGAATATATCAATTTAGGACATATGATTGAATGTGAAGATCAATCCTGTAATGAATCGGGATATTATTTGCCTCATCATTCTATAATTAAAACTGACAGTTTAACCACTAAGCTACGAGTGGTATTTGACGCTTCAATGAAAACTAGTACGGGGTACTCTTTAAATGATGTTCAATATACGGGACCTAATTTGCAATCTGATTTAGTATCTATTTTGTTGCGGTTTCGACAATATTCGTATGTTCTTACAGCAGACATATCAAAAATGTATAGACAATTATTAGTACAAGAATCACAAAGACATTATCAAAAAATATTTTGGCGTTTTAATTGTGAAGACCGATTAAAATGTTACAAACTGAATACAGTAACATATGGTACATCCTCAGCACCATTTTTAGCTTTAAGATCGTTAAAACAAATAGGTTTAGAAAATCAATCACAATGGCCATTAGCGTGTGATAAAATATTGAAAGATTTTTATATGGACGATTTATTAACCGGAGCAGAAGATTTAGAGAGTTTGATTAAATTACAGCATGATATCTTTAATATTATGTCTCTTTATGGTTTTGAGTTAAGAAAATGGCTTTCAAACAATTCAACTATTTACAAACAATTACAATTTAATAACAATTTAGAAAACAATTTAATACAATTAGGTCCAGAGGAATGCAATAAAATATTAGGTTTGCAGTGGAACGCTTTCAACGATACTTTTCAATTTTCTATTGCTGGCCATGTAAACAAAACAATTACAAAAAGAATTATATTATCCATTGTAAGTCAAATTTTTGACCCTTTAGGATTAATAAGTCCTGTTATAGTTATTGCAAAAATACTTATACAAAGATTATGGCAATTAAACATTGATTGGGATCATCCCACGCCTAAAATAATTTCTAATGATTGGTTAAAATTTAAAAACGAATTAACAAAAATCCAAGATATAACTATTAAAAGACATGTTGTTATTTCTGAATACGAAAATGTAGAGTTACATGGGTTTTCAGATGCATCTGAAAAAGCTTACGGGGCATGCGTTTATGTAAAAAGTAAAAATAAAAGTAACAAAATTATTTCTAAACTACTATGTGCAAAAACGCGAGTTGCGCCTCTAAAACAAATTTCTTTGCCACGATTGGAATTATGTGCTGCTGTTTTATTAGTCACTTTAATGAAAAAAGTGATAAATTGTATCACAATACCTTTAGATAAAATTTTTTATTATACAGACAGTACAATAACTTTAGGTTGGATTAATGGACGTGCAAATCAATAGAAAACTTTTGTAGCTAATTGCGTTTCTGAAATTCAATCTAATAGTGATTGTAATCAGTGGTTCCACGTAAAGTCTACGGACAATCCAGCAGACTTGCTATCACGAGGTGTCTATCCTAGTAAACTAATTGATATGTCTTTGTGGTGGTACGGTCCGTTGTTTCTAAAAAATCAAAGTTATAGTTTTTCTGATTGTTTTGTAACTGATGATTTACCAGAAAAACGTTCAAATACATTATTAACTACAATTTTACAAGATTTTTCAATTTTTTCTAAATACTCGCGTTTGACAAAATTACAAAGAATTGTAGCAAGATGTTTCCGATTTTTACATAATTTAAAATATCAAAAAGAAAGAAAAACTGATACATTATCAATTGAGGAAATAAAGCTAGCTTTAACTAGATTACTTTGGCTTTGCCAACAACAGTGCTTTTCTTTAGAGTATTGCAATCTTAGTCATAATAAACCTTTACATAGAAAAAGTAAGTTATTATCTCTCAATCCATTTATTGACGATAATGGTCTTATTCGCGTAGGTGGTCGCTTACAAAAAGCAAACTTAAACGAAAATCAAAAACATCCGATTGTTCTTCCTAAAAGTCATAATTTAACTTTTTTGATAATGAAAGAAATTCATATAAATTTTATGCACTGTGCACCTCAGCAATTATTATATTTGACACGTGAAAAGTATTGGCCAATTTCTGGTAGAAGCACAGCTAGAAAAATTGTTAAGCAATGTATTAAGTGTTTAAGAAGTCAACCAAAATTATCTAACTCATTAATGGGTAATTTACCAAGTGAAAGAGTTCAACAATATATGCCATTTATTAATGTGGGATTAGACTATGCAGGTCCATTTAATATAAAAGACAAAAAAAGTAGAGGTTGCAAAATAGTTAAATGTTATATATGTATTTTTGTTTGTCTTTCTACAAAAGCTATTCATTTAGACCTTGTAACTAATCTTACAAGTGAATGTTTTTTAAACTGTTTGAAAAGGTTTATAGCTAGAAGGGGTAAACCTAAAAATATTTATTCCGATAATGGTACGATTTTTGTAGGAGCGAACAAGGTTTTATATGAATCATTCAAACAAGTATCAAATGCTTTAAAAGATACGTTATCTATAGAATATATTGAGTGGCATTTCATTCCTCCACGAGCTCCTAATTTTGGCGGTATTTGGGAAGCAGGCGTAAAAAGTGTAAAATACCATTTAAAACGTGTTTTGGGTGATACAAAATTAATTTATGATGAATTTTATACAATTTTAACACAATTAGAAGCTATTTTAAACTCTCGCCCACTTACACCAATGTCTTCTGATCCAAACGACCCAACACCATTAACACCGTCGCATTTTCTAATTGGAAGAGGTTTGACCACAGTAATAGAACCTAATCTGGAAAACATTAAAATCGGAAGACTCAATCAATATCAGTTACTGCAAACATTAATACAAAATTTTTGGAGACGTTGGCATAAAGAATATTTAAATAAATTACAACAAAGAAAAATTTGGCAACAAACTCAAAAGCAAATAAAAGAAGGTGATTTAGTTGTAGTGAAAGAAGAGAACTCTTTACCATTTCAATAGCCTATGGGCAGAGTAATAAATGTTCACCCTGGTGAAGATGGAATAGTTCGTGTCGTAACAATTAAACTACACAACCGTGAAATAAAACGTTCGGTTACTAAAGTGTGTGTTTTGCCATTAGAATTAAGTAATTAATTGTTTATTAATGTTCATAATTTTTATATTTCTTGTTGTGTTGAACTTAATTGTTCAAGGCGGGCGGCATGTTGCGTCATAGGTGACATGGTTACATGTTATGGGAATTGCTATGCGACAAATATAAGTTTGTTTATAATTAATATAAAAATATATAAAAAATGTCAATTCACAATAAATAAGTTTTATAAATAAAAGTATCAATTACAATATTAAAAATACAGTCCACTACTACAATATACAATATACAATAATCTATTCTTTCAAGTAACAGATACAAGTATAATATGTATTTGAAGAAATTTTTGCAAAAACGAATTACGAAATCAATTTTAAAGAAAACTATTTTCAGCTTTTTTATTTTACTTCCTAATTTACTTTTAATTCTTAATAGTTTGTTCGTCAGTGAATCGTATGTACGGGCTGGGTTGTAATCACAATTAATGTTAAAATATTTTTGTTGTGTCCCATATTATAATTTGATTCTCTAAATCTTCAACTTTTGTATGTTTGTACTTTAATTTACAAATGTACAACCATTCCTTTTCTGAATATAAAAGTTAAACCGACTAGGTCACTTTGCTGTACGACGTGTTGCCCAGTCGAGCGCGTAACTTATATTATATCTGTGATACCGATCTACGTACTAGTGTTTGAAAAATTTATATTAATGTACTTATGTACATTCTTCTCCGTTGTGTAACGTGAACTACTGTCTGTGATAGAATAAATAATGTGTTACTACTTCTGGTCTTATCATTTGTTTGATTTCAACTGTGGGTAGGTTTAACCGGTGTCTACCATCCTTAATCTTTCATCGTTTTGGCGTTTTTTTTTTAGATTTAGTTTATAATCTAACACTACTAAGCCTACGACTCAATCTCCGGAACAACTGAGTTAGTCGTCGCTCTTTTTTTTTAATTACAAATAAAACAGCGTAACATCTTGAGCAAACCATTTTAGAGTCTAAACTTTCATTTTTTCAGTAACCAGAGCTAAATCATTACTGCCGTTTTTTAAATTATAATTATAAGTTACTAGCTTAAGCTAAATAAACGAAATAAACAAACAAAATTTATTTTGTTTATTATTAATTTTGTACTATTTTTTTCTGATATTTGTTGTGTGCATTTTATTTTTTGTAAACATGGTTAAAATAAATAACTTGTGACAGTAATGGTTAATTTAGAAAAATTTTACTAATGTTATTAATTAGAAAGTTCTTACAAAACTTTTTTAGTTAGAAAATATAGTATTGTAATTTTATAATAAGTACAAAACTTTTTAATCAAAACTATAAACTACTTGCAAAATAACTAAGCAGTTTATGTTATTTTCCATGCTGTTCTTAAAACTAAAGCTAAGACGCCTAAATTAAGAGTTCTTTTATGGATGTTGTCAATGTAATTACGGAATTTATAGTTTCATTTATTACCGACTTGGCAAAAATGTATCACTTAACTTGCATTAATCCTAGTAACTATAATTGTTAAAACATTGTATGACTCAATAATTCTAAGCAAAACTCAAAATGATATGTCTTCAATACCGTTACTTTGGCGTCGCATCTGTTTCTTCTGTGGCAATACGTAAGATTTTTGTATCTTGTGAAATGAAAAATTCATCCCAATTTTAAATTACTTACACTAATATATCCTAATTCCATAATTTACAATTGTTTACTTGTGCACACTTTTTAATTGGATGAATATTTACGTTGATCATACCCGATATATGATGTAAATGTAATCCATGAATCAACTAAATACCTTCAACTTTTAAACCAAATAATTTTGAAACTACTATTTAAAGTACCACAAGGTATTCAGTAAAAACATACATCTGAAAATATCTAAATAAACTTAAAAATGAGGTTTAAACCGTAAAAAAGTTTACCAGAACCTAGACGAGTATGTGTTTTGAGTCTTGTTAATTTCTAGACATTTTAGTACTGAAACATTAAATTTTTTTATTTAATTTGTTTATGGATTTAATAGAATTCATTATTGTTTGTAATACTTATCAGAATACATTTATTCTGTACAATTATTATTCAAAAATAATTAAATATAAACAAATAAAAAACTTTAAAAAATTTTGGTAACCGTAACAGCTTAAAAAAAATAATTAATGTGTGTTTTTTATAATTTTAATTTTATAAAGTTAACAATAAATTGGTTTATATTTATACACAAGTAGTAATTTTTGTATAAAAACTTTTGTTCTGTACGTTGTCGTCATTCAATACGTGTTCTTGTTTGCGTTCCATACGTATGCTCAATCCATCAGCACCAACCTACCATAGAAATTTATTGAATCACGCAAAGAATTTATGAGTAAGGCTTCTATTTAACCCAAAACATTTTATGAACCGTTATCTTATTTGTCAATACTTAAAGTTTTATTTTACCTTACTTATTTTTTAACGTCTTTAACTTATGGTTTGCAGTTCACAAATAATAAAACATAAGGTTTAAACAAAAATTGAATGTATGGTAGTACAAAAATAATTGCTGTAGCAAATATAATCTGTATTTTATTACGTTCTGTTCGTGCAAACGGTCTGACTGTGTGTGTGCGTGTGTACACGCATTAGTCCTAACTACCGAACTTTATATTTGAGTTATAACATCCGGAGAAATTACTGACCAAATCGTATAAAAATAAAATTTTTCTTAAATATATGTGTACACTAGCAAAAATAATTTTAAACACTTGGTGTTTAAATTCAAGTTATAATTTTAAGCAATCAAAAAATTAAAAAAAAATTATTTAAAAATTAATTATTCAAGTGACGCAGCCATTCTAAAATATTTTAAAGCTAACTAAAATTACAAATAATTTGTAAATGAAAAAGTTTTACACATGTTTTACGAATGCAAATAGATTCATTTAACTTAAAAAACGAGTTAATTAAAAAGAACACTACCGCTTAATTAACTTATTAGAAGTTTTTAGAAACGCTAAATACTGTATTAAAACAATATTTTAAAATAAAACATTTGAAATGACGAGGTAATCCTACAGCATTTTACAAGACTAAAATATAAAGTACAGGTCTCAAACATTTGAGATTTCTGAAAGATGAGTTTTGCCATGCTTGCTATTTTGTATGCGTAAAAAGTAAGATACAAATTGTAGAGATTTTGCTCTTATAAATCTGTAAGCTTTAAATAACACAATTTATTGTAAAACATTTTATTTTTTTATGGTTTTTTTTTGTATTTAACTAGCATAGTAACGATAATAGCAACAATTTTGAATTAATAAATAGCGTTTATCATTAATAATAATAAATAAAAGTTAAATTTAGACACACACAAAAAATTACAATTATTAATTTTTTGTGTTTTGGTACATAGAACAAAATTATCTATCAAAATAAATAAATCATATAAAGCTAAAGAAACGTTTTAATTAATTCATATACTAAGTAGAAAACTATAAATTAGTACGGAGGGTAGAAAAGTTGTCATTGGATTTAATGACAGCGAAAGTCAATGATCTATTGACAAGTGACGCTGTCAAAATCTCAACTATAAAATAGGTTAGGAACAATGTCAGTACAATTGTGAAAAACAACATCAGAACTAGCGGACAGCTGTTTCGTTCTTTAGGAACTCGTCAGCGCTAGGATACACCGATGTGTTTCCACAACCCACCACAACCATACCGACAGACAACCGTACTCTTTTATGTCGTGTAGACATTACTAACATATTTAAAACGTTTTTAGAATGCCATCTTGTGGTAAAAATACCACATAGGATAATATAGAAAACTATAAATTAGTACGGAGGGTAGAAAAGTTGTCATTGGATTTAATGACAGCGAAAGTCAATGATCTATTGACAACTTTTCTACCCTCCGTACTAATTTATAGTTTTCTATATTATCCTATGTGGTATTTTTACCACAAGATGGCATTCTAAAAACGTTTTAAATATGTTAGTAATGTCTACACGACATAAAAGAGTACGGTTGTCTGTCGGTATGGTTGTGGAAACACATCGGTGTATCCTAGCGCTGACGAGTTCCTAAAGAACGAAACAGCTGTCCGCTAGTTCTGATGTTGTTTTTCACAATTGTACTGACATTGTTCCTAACCTATTTTATAGTTGGGATTTTGACAGCGTCACTTGTCAATAGATCATTGACTTTCGCTGTCATTAAATCCAATGACAACTTTTCTACCCTCCGTACTAATTTATAGTTTTCTATATTATCCTATGTGGTATTTTTTACCACAAGATGGCATTCTAAAAACGTTTTAAATATGTTAGTAATGTCTACACGACATAAAAGAGTACGGTTGTCTGTCGGTATGGTTGTGGAAACACATCGGTGTATCCTAGCGCTGACGAGTTCCTAAAGAACGAAACAGCTGTCCGCTAGTTCTGATGTTGTTTTTCACAATTGTACTAACATTGTTCCTAACCTATTTTATAGTTGGGATTTTGACAGCGTCACTTGTCAATAGATCATTGACTTTCGCTGTCATTAAATCCAATGATAACTTTTCTACCCTCCGTACTAATTTATAGTTTTCTATATTATCCTATGTGGTATTTTTACCACAAGATGGCATTCTAAAAACGTTTTAAATATGTTAGTAATGTCTACACGACATAAAAGAGTACGGTTGTCTGTCGGTATGGTTGTGGAAACACATCGGTGTATCCTAGCGCTGACGAGTTCCTAAAGAACGAAACAGCTGTCCGCTAGTTCTGATGTTGTTTTTCACAATTGTACTGACATTGTTCCTAACCTATTTTATAGTTGGGATTTTGACAGCGTCACTTGTCAATAGATCATTGACTTTCGCTGTCATTAAATCCAATGACAACTTTTCTACCCTCCGTACTAATTTATAGTTTTCTATATTATCCTATGTGGTATTTTTACCACAAGATGGCATTCTAAAAACGTTTTAAATATGTTAGTAATGTCTACACGACATAAAAGAGTACGGTTGTCTGTCGGTATGGTTGTGGAAACACATCGGTGTATCCTAGCGCTGACGAGTTCCTAAAGAACGAAACAGCTGTCCGCTAGTTCTGATGTTGTTTTTCACAATTATACTGACATTGTTCCTAACCTATTTTATAGTTGGGATTTTGACAGCGTCACTTGTCAATAGATCATTGACTTTCGCTGTCATTAAATCCAATGACAACTTTTCTACCCTCCGTACTAATTTATAGTTTTCTATATTATCCTATGTGGTATTTTTACCACAAGATGGCATTCTAAAAACGTTTTAAACATATACTAAGTACTAATCTTTTTGATGTTAATTATTTAAATAAATAAAACATGCACAGTTAGTTAAAAATTTATTATTTTTTTAGTTTCAGCTTAGTTTCATTTTCTTTATAAACTTTATTATTTTATGTTAAATTGTGTTATTATATTAAAATAAATAGATTTATAATAATGTATTGTTTTGTATTTAAGAATCAAAAGAAAATAGTGTTAAACCGTACAGGTACGTGATTAAGAGATAATGCTTTTAATACACTTTGTCTGTAGTATTAGTATTAAATAAATACTTTTTAAAAAAAACAGACGCTCGCTCTTCTTTAACCCTTTAACGCTCTCTGGTAACACAGTAATACCAGTGCGCAGTAGACTGAAAATCATTCGCCTAGCAGCAAATAATAATTTTCAATGGTCACAAATATATTAAAATGGCTTCTCAGATGCCATCTCTTTTATTTCGTCGCAATCAAATCAAATTTTACGAAGTTGTTCGAAAGCACACCGAAAGATAATTTCAAATGGTACTACGTGTCTACCAGAGAACAATCTCGCCTTCGACTTTTGTTTGTTTGCGCGCCAAGATAAAGTTTTTCCTTCATAATTTAGTTTTTTGTGAAGATTATAATTTGAAACAGGTAAGTCTTATTAGCCTAATATATAATACATTGTGTGCATGTAGATTTTTGTTAATTTATCGAATATATTTCCCATATAATAAATAAAATTCCTCAACATGTCACTCCGATATAATTTTTAGCATAAAAGTTTTCCGTTATTTAGTATCTAAATGTCTTATTTTGGATAATAATTTTGATGTAGAATTATTCTGCATACACTTTCATTAATAAATTTTGTTATTTTACTGCGAAATTATATTGCGCCTGGAAAATTACTTCAAAATTGTTTGGTGCACCGAATTTCAATGCTTTATTCTCCTGTAGTTGTATTCAGGTAGGTACGTGCTTTTATGGCAGAGATACCGTTACAATTCAAAAACTTGTCGACTTTCATAATTAGACCTAATATTTATTTTCTATATAAGGTCAGGACCGTATTATGTTTTTATCGGGGCCCCTTTTTTTTAATTCAATTACCTACTGTTCGAAAATTTATGGTTTATTTACAATTTGGATTCTGCATTTGTCAGGTCATTATTATGGCATATTATTGGAAGCGAGCTCTTAGCCAAGCTGAATTACAAGAGGTGATGCAGGAGATCACGGCTGAGCAAGCAGAAAATTCAGACGTAGGCGGTGATTCCGATGCGGATGACGATTTTCGAGAGGAAATGAGTATAAGCACCACGAGATCGTCGACAGCTTCCTCGCCATTGGTATCACCTACCTCGTCAGGTGTAGCTACACCAGAGCTAAGAGCTAAAAGAAAAAGAAGCAATATAGATTTAAATATTCCGTCGACATCAAAACAAAGTTTTGAAGAAGACTGTTTCTCCGACGACTCTCTTGCGGACAAAACGTACCAACCGGACGACCCGCAACTTCTTCAATCTCCATTGTTGCAAAGCGATAATGATGACGAACAACCTGAGGAATTGCAAAATATTAGTAACGATTTTTCGACTTGGGAAAAAACGCCCATCGTTCCCGCGAGATATGTCAGTTACGACTTTGTCGATGACATGGGGCCACGCGTGCAGGTTGGTTTATTGATAAAGTTGTCTTCGCATTTGTATTTATTCATTTTTTTACAGGTCAATTCAGAAGAACCTATTGATTTCTTCGACGTTTTTTTTGATGAGAATTTTTTGAAATTTGTCGTCCAGCACTCAAATTTATATGCTATACAGGCTCACAACAGTTTGAATCTTTCAATAGAGGAGCTAAAAGCGTTAATTGGAATCCTTATAATAATGGGATTCAACTGTCTACCACAATTACGGAAATACTGGTCGCGCGACCCTAATTTCTATAACTCAAGGGTAGTCGGGGTGTTTCCAGTGAAGAGATTTTTAAAAATACTCAGATTTCTTCACTTGAATGATAATATTCAAATGCCCAAACGGGAATCACCGGAGTACGATAAACTTTACAAAGTTCGGCCTTTGCTAAACCATTTCGATCGAGTGTTTGGAGCTTCATTTACTCCCAACCGAAATGTTGCTGTGGATGAAAGCATGATAGCATTCAAAGGCCGTAGTGGTATAAAGCAGTACATGCCCATGAAACCTATCAAACGAGGCTTCAAGGTGTGGGCACTGGTCTGCTCTATTACTGGGTATTTATACTCGTTTGAAGTGTACACGGGGAAAGCAACTGCTACTCAAGATACCTTAGGAGAGCGTGTTGTGCTGAAGCTATCCAGAGCTCTAAGCAATAGAGGTTTTTGCTTGTACTTTGACAACTTTTTCACAACAATACCCTTAATGGAAAAGCTGGCTAATAGAGGTTTGTTTGGATGTGGAACGATTCGCCAGACACGAAAACATTTTCCAAAAGAAAAGTTGTTGGAGGATAAAAAATTGGCCTTGAGTCAATTTGACTATGCCACTTGTGATGAAGTCTCTGTCACTAAATGGAAGGATCGGGGCACAAAAGCTGTAACGGTATGCAGTAATATGCACAATGCTGCTCAAAACGGCCAAGTGCTCCGAACAAGTAAGACCGGAGAACGTGAAGCGGTAACTTGTCCACAAGCAATTGTGGATTATAACAAACATATGGGAGGCGTTGATCGTTTTGATCAACGTATGGCAACATACAATATTAGCTGGAAAAGCAGGCGTTGGTGGATGAAATTGTTCTACTATTTTGTTGATGCTGGTCTAGTAAACTCGTTTATTCTTTACCAGCAAACGCTCAAGAAAAATAATCCGCGTAAGAAACACCTAAGCCATTTGCAGTTTAGAAGCAAGCTTGCCGACCAGCTTATTGGTGATTTTACGACAAGGAAGAAGCCTGGCGTAGCGTTACCTGTAGGAAATGCTCCTGCAAATCACCAACCAGCAAGAACAACAGCTCAACGTTGCAAGCACTGCAGTAGTACTGGAAAACAAAAAAGAAGCAATATGCAGTGCATAGATTGCAAAGTTGCTCTTTGCCTTGACTGTTTTGTTCCTTATCATAACCAATTGTAAATATTTAGTTTAGTTTTAGTTGTAGATATTTAATATATGTTTACCGTTTTAAAACTTTAAGGGTTAGTAAGTACCATGTAGTATACGCAGTAATTAGTTTTAAAACAATAGGAGTTGTATTATTGGACAGTATTCATTAAAACTTTATATTATTGGTGTTATTCTTGTTATTTATGATTAGTCCAGACATAAAAAGTAACATCCGAACAAGGGAAAACGACTTTTTTTAAAGATGGTATAACAGGTATACCAGAGAACATTCACAACATATTTTTCTCTGAATGTTCTCTGGTAAAACGGTTTACCAACATTTTCCAAAAAACTGAAATGACATACATTCAAAAAAATGCTATAATAACCTTATTTGAGACCCTAATGATTAATTAACAATAGTTTTTGTTTAAATATGTTAACAGATAATTTTGCGCGTTAAAGGGTTAAAGAGTTTATAATACAGTAAGTGTTTATTATTATTATTAATGGGCCATTGCACCATAAAGCTATTGGTCCTTCAAGAAATTTAAATTAATTGCTAACAATCAAAACATTTTGGTCCTAAGAGCCAAATTAATTAGTGACAAAAAAGGAAAATTATTTATTAAAGATAAACTAAAGATTATCAAGAAGCTATTCTGATGTGGTCTAGTTGACAACGTCGAGGCAGCTAAAACTATTAATCAAATTCAACAAGTAAGTCCAGTCCTTTTGTTCCAATTTCCGATTATTATTGATTACGATTGTGCGAGTATTGTTATTAATTGTACCAAAATGACTGATTGAAGCGATTATGTTGAATCAAAACTATTATAAAATAAACGCAAACAAATTAAAGCTCAATTAACTAGATTTCAGACCTATATTAGCACGGTTCTAGGAATAAAAAGCCGTGGAAAAAAAGCTGGAGTATAAAAAGCTGAGACGAAAAAGCCACGGAAAAAAAATCCGGCGGAAAAGAAAGCCGGCGGAAAAAAAGCCAATAGTATACATATTTAACATATTTAATACATAAATACTTTAAACGAAGACGACATTGATTTGATTTACTACTACAAAAGTATAGAAGTACTAAAAAAATAAGCAATTTATTTTTTTTAATACTAAAATAACTTTATTGTATGTCAGAAGACCAATAAAATATTATACATATTTCTCCAGATTACAATTAAAATAATAGTATAGCGATTTTCTCCTAACAGTGGAAAATCAGATCGTAATTACTAAACATTTTACTACTTTTTATTACAAATACTACGAGTAATTATAAAGACAATTATTATTTATTCTAATCTAATTATTGCTACGAAATCTAATAGTGTGTCCTACTGCCAAGAGAAAACGCCCGACTTCACCTTCATATTGCCTGCACAAATTATTTAACCTGCTCTGCATATCTTCATACACATTCTTTTTTTTCTTTGCTATGACACCTAAGTTATTCTGTTCTATTTTGGTTAAGTCTGCAGCGACTTCTTGTCTCATTTTTGACATTAATTTCCAAACAGTGGGATGGTTTTCACTAACCAAATTGGAAAACCTATTATTCCAACCTTCCGTCTGGTTATTGGTGCGATCTTGTCCTTGTAGAGTAGCTTGGTGGACATTCCATAAGTCAAGTGGAAACATTGGTGAAATGTTTCTCATTTTCAGAGCACCGTCATTATTATTTCCAACTCTTCTAAAAGTGCCGGACACATATGTAGCGTCGAAATAGTTTAGTAGATCTTCTGCTTCTGCAGGTGCCACCTCTCTTAAATGTAACATTCCTCTTCGAACACCTCTTGGTGGCAGAAACGCTAATCCGTCTATCATTCCACAGAAATGATTGAATGCTTCGTTTTCTTTATAAAGATTGACAAGACCTAATTTTTGAATTTTACGGAAGGTACTTTGGGTAAGATGGTAGAAGCATCCTCGGACTGATATATCTTCTCCTGACACATTTTTTACAGCTTGTATGGCCGGTTTTTCAAAATCTAGATGTACAACTTGGGGATCGCAGTATAACCCCCTTTCCTCGCATTTCTGAAGTACTGTCCTAAGCAGATATTTATACGTTTGCTGGGTTTTGTTTTGCAATAAACAAAAAACCGCACTAGTGAACAAATTGTTAGAACGTATTCTAATTACGTACAACTGAGAAAATAGTGGCGATACTAAAAAAAAGTTTCCATCTAGATACCATTCTTCCGTAGTAGCAAGTAAATTCAAAGCAGCATCAGTTGAAAAAATAATAACACGTTGTGCTGCATTAGGTCCATTATCATTGAGAAGAAATCTCTCGGGAGCAATACCGCCAGTGGTAGCCCAGTCACCTAAACATAAAAAAAATCTAAACCTAAATATATCGATTTTGTGAAAATATTTAACAATGAAGTAATTTCTAAATCTAAACCGGCATTACCTACAAATTTTTAAAGTTTTGGTATATATTTTAAAAATACTAGTAAAGCTAATGAATTAATTATTAAGTATAAATTCCAGTCTAGCAATAAGTCTCATAGCAATTGTTCGATAGCTCTTTTATAATTTATACACTTTAAGAAATTAAGTATACAACAGCTCAATTTTATTACTTTTATTTTGTCAGTATAAACCAATTTGTAGACGTACAATACAACAATGATAACAATGTTGGAAAATAAAAATGTTGTTATTCTGAACACATTGCAAGTTCTTGATAATACCAAAAATGCGTAAAACCCAAAATAATTCGTAATATTCCACTAAACACTAAACAGCTTCCCGCACTATTGAAACTAAAGCTTTCAATACACCAAAGTTAACATATTGGTAAAGGAAACAACTGACGCGTTGCTCGACGCACTACACCACTAGAAGTAAAAACAGTAGCTACACGAATGATGCCGTCGTCACCGGGGTAGACTTCGATGATGCGACCCATTCTCCATTGTTGCACTGGTAAATTATCTTCTTTAAGGAGAACGATACTGCCAATTTTAACTTCAGAAATGTGACCTGTCTTCCATTTTGCTCTATGTTGTAATGATAACAAATACTCATTCTTCCAACGCTGCCAGAAATGCTGAACCAAGGCTTGTAATCTGGCATAATTTTTTAATTTGTTGACAACCACTTCTTTAAATTCTTGTTGTGGCACAGCCACTAAACTTTCACCGGTTAGAAAATGGGCTGGGGTTAAAACGGATAAATCGTTTGGATCATTTGATAAAGGAATCAAAGGCCTGGAATTTAACACAGCTTCAACTTGGCAAATTACGGTATTTAATTGCTCATATGTAAGGTAAGCATTACTTAATATTCTTTTCAAATGAAATTTAGCTGATTTGACTGCAGCTTCATGTAAACCGCCCATATGAGGAGACCTGGCACAACAATGATAACAATGTTGGAAAATAAAATGTTGTTATTCTGAACACATTGCAAGTTCTTGATAATACCAAAAATGCGTAAAACCCAAAATAATTCGTAATATTCCACTAAACACTAAACAGCAATACGGTTCACACATTTACTGAGCCAAACCGACAATGAATTTAGCAGAATTCAGCAGCAAATATGATGCATGGATAAATTTTTACAATACTATTAATTCTTTTATTAATTCTGATGAAACATTAATTAACGTACAACAATTTTATTATTTAAAATCGTCGCTTAAAGGAGATGCGGCAGGTTTATTAAATTTGCTAGAAGTTTCTGATTAAAATTATTCGGTAGTCTTGGCAGTTACTAAAAGACCGTTACAAAAACAAAAAATTAATCATCAATACCCAAATTAAACAAATATTCAATCTTTTGCAAGTAGTAATGGAATCAAATTCAGCATTAAGAACACTAATTGATAATGTCAATAAACATTTGAGAGCGCTCACTATTTTAGGGATATGCTTTTAATTTACATCGTATCAAATAAATTAGATTATAGAACCAAATAATTATAGAAAGAACAATCAATTAAAAATAGAAATTTGCCAACTATTAATGAATTTACAAATTTTGTTAACAATAGGTCCCAAGTATTAAAAGGTATGTTTAATAATTCATTTCACCAAGACAATACACGATGAATCATTTTGTTTCAAAGAACGTCTTTTGTATTTTATGTAAGAAAGACAGTCATTTACTATTCCAATGTAAACATTTCTTAAAACTTAAGATTCAAAACAGATGGGACACCATAAATAGATTCAAACTCTGTTTAAAGTGTTTGAAACCAAACCATTTTAATCTTCAATGCAAAGTTTTCAATTGTAAATATTGTAACCTACCACACAATACACTAATGCATGAACATAACAATCACACAGGTAAAAATGTTTTAAGCCCAAAAGAAAACAATAATATCCAAGACAGTGCAAATTTAGAAAGCGACGTTGGTCCAAGTTCTAGAAACAATTTAACAATTGCAAACAATTGCGTTCAATTAGCATTCAAGACAAGGGTGGTGATTACGTGCGTTGCCGAGATTTATTGGACTCGGGGTCACAATCAAATTTTATTACAAATAACTTATTTAAAAAATTAAGATTAGATTATACTAAGGTAAATAGTTCAATTTCAGGAATTAGTCAATCTCTTACACATTTGAAATATCAAAGTAGAATGGTTTAAAATCTTACTACAACTACTTTCATTGCATTTTATTCTTATTAGTAATTAAGAACATTACGGGTAAGATTCCGGATTGTGACCTAGAGGTAGATTCCCGATAATATACATTTAGCAGACTTTATTAAAAGGTATCATGTTTTGTTAGGAGCAGAATTGGTTTGGAAATCACTGTCGGAAGGACAAATACAAACTAATGATAAAGTGACTTTGCATGAAAGTAAATTAGATTGGTTAGTTAGGGTTAAGCAAATTAAAAAATACTAATGTGGCAATATATGTGTCTAATCAAAAACCAAAAACTCAGAAAGATTTTGGGTTATTGAAGAGATCGAAGATAAAAAAAAATTTAGTCAAAATAAACTTCATTGCGATTAACATTTTATAAAACATTTTAGGTACGATAATTCCGGTAAATGTACAGTAAAATTATCTATGCGGAACAAACCTATCAAATTTAAAACTAATTTAGATATCGAGGTAAAAAGATTTAACCCATTAGAGAAGAGATTAGTTAGAATTTAAAGAATTGTATATAAAATGTATGAAAGAATATGAAGTTCCTGGAAACATGTCTAAGATTAATCCTACAGAAACAGATAAAATCTTATATTATTTAGCTCACCATGGTATTAAAGCAATCCAGCTGTGCGATGAAATTAAGGATTGCATTGGACGCGTCGGTCAAGACAAATTTAAAGTATTTGGTAAACGATAAATTAGTAGTAGGACCGTGTATACAAGATGATGTTTTTTCAATTCTAATTAAACATCATTTTGTAATTAAGAAAGATATAGAAAAAATGTATCGCCAGAAAAAGGTTTTGGAAGATCAACGTAATTTGCAACGGATCTTTTGGCGGAAACATCCGTCCGAAAAACTGCCACATTATCAATTGAATACTTTAACGTATGGTACAGGGCCAGCAATTTTAAGCAACTAGGTGCTTACGCCAAATAGCTTTAGATAATGCAGCAAAGTAAAAAACGCGAGTATGAATTTAAGACAATGGGCATCAAATAGTTCAAATATTATTAAAGGAGAGGTTGACAATAATAAACAGCATTTAAAGGAACATTATGTAATTAATACAGAAACTAACTCAACGTTAGGATTGCTTTGGAACGTAAATACAGATTATTTTAGTTATGGTTTAAATATCAATAATGTGAATAGAAAAATTACAAAAACATCTATTTTATCGATTAGCGCTAAGATTTTCAATCCGCTAAGTTGAATTGGACCAGTCATAACATTTGTAAAATTAATCATAAAAAAACTGTGTTTAGAGAAAATTTCAATTGGGATGAGTCGGTGCCGATGAATAAACATACAGAATCGTTAAATAATAAAACTAAGTTAAATTATATAAAAAGTATAAAATACCCTAGGCAAGTAACTATTAAAAATTACGTAGATTTAGAACTACACGGTTCTGCGATGCGTCATTAACTATGCATAGTTGCTGCGTCTATATCCGTAGTAAAAATGCTGAATGTAAGATGCAATGTAATTTATTATGTTCTAAATCTAAAATAAAACCATTGACTGTTCCCAGATTGGAGCTCTGCGGAGCCGTCTTATTAGCAAAATTAATTCAAAAAGTAATTAATTTATTTGATACAAAATTTTCTAGTATTTGGTATTGGTCAGATTCTACAATTGTGTTATCGTAGTTAAATAACAATTCTAACACATTTAAATTATTAATGGAAAATATAATTAGCGAAATACAAAAAATAAGTAGAAGCGATCACTGTAAAAACTCAAGATAACCCAGCTGACTTGATTTCCAGAGGTATAGAACCGCAAGGGCTATTAAATAACGGGAATGGTCCTGATTGGCTAAATACTGAGAAATAATATACGATTTTAACCTTAGAAAAATTAATAAATTTACCAGGAATATGCCGCAATTGTTTAATCACGGAAAATAATGATGTTAAGGAATGGTCATTGCTAAATAAATATTATTACATTGATAAGTTACAAAGAGTACTAGAGTACTTGTTACGTTTTATACAAAAAATAGTAAAAACAAAAAAGTAATAGCCAACGATTTAACTTTACTCGAGTCGTGAAAATATTTAGGAAATGAAATTGTAGTGCTACGAAAATTAAAGTAGCATTTTATCCTTAAATCCATTTATAGATAAAAGTGGAGTATTAAGAGAAGGGGGAGATTATATGAAGTGTTATTAAGTAATGATGATTATAACAATCCTATCATATTGCCTTCAAAGGGTGTTCTATCAGAATTAATTGTAGTTGAACAGCATACACGGAATTCACACATCGCAAGGTATGTTAACCAGTGGAAGGTTTCGCCAATAATGGAAGATTTCCCTGTCTATAGAATCCAGCCAGCCCGCCCATTCACACATACAGGAATTGATGACGCAGGCTCATTTGTAATTAAGGATGGAAAGCTGCGTAATTGAAAAATCATTAAGGCGTATTTATGTGTTTTTGTTTGTTTTGCAAGTAAGGCGGTGCATTTAGAGCTGGCTAGCGTCTTGTCTACAAACGCATTTTAAAACGAATCTAAAAGATTTATTGCTAATAGGGGAATTCCTATAACAATTAAAAATATAATTAACGTGTTAGAATACAAAAAATTTAACAATTTTGGAAAACAAACGTAATAGAATGGAAGTTTATTCCCGCGAGATCTTCACATTTCAAAGGATTCTATGAAGCTGCAATTAAATATGCTAAATCAATTATGAAAAAGATTATATTCAATCAAGCATTAACCTTTGAGCAATTAATAACAATATTTGCCCAAATCGAAGCCGTCCTAAACTCCAGACCCTTATATCTTTTATCAAACGATCCTCATGATATAATTGCATTGACCCATGGACATTTTTTAATTGGTCAACCAATAACTCAATTACCTCAGCGCGACAAAACCAGTATGCCGAAAAATTCTGTAAAAGGGTACATAGACGTAAACGCTGCAAAAGGCAGAATTGAGGACTTGCATCCAAGTAGTAACGATGTTGTGCGAATTGCGACAATAAAAAAAGTTAAAGGTTCACTGCGACGAGCAATAGTAAAATTAATAGCCGGTTGCACAAAAAATAATTGACAGTTAATTGGAGTTTAATCTTCGATTAAACTACAATTATCTTTTAATTGTAGTTTAACAAGCCATTTGTGGTCAATTAAATATTTGATGAGAGTCGGCGTTAATCGGAGATTAACGGTCAATTAACTGTATTTTCGGTTGCACAAAGCAATAATCTCTGATTAATTAACAAAAAAATAGCTAATTGGCCATGTTTGGCTGGTTAACCTACAATTAAAGTTTTTCAAAAATAAAATAAAAAAACACAGGGAAATTGTTCTAAATTAACGCTAGAAACACATTTTCCCAACACTGCATCTAAAACCGGAAACGTAATAACAAGTTCAAACTACATACTTAAAAAAAATTAATAAAAGACTTAAAACTGGCTAATAAGCTAGTAGAAAGAAGTAATATTATTTGGTTTGCAAAATCTTTTACTCAATATCAAGCTCTAGGTCCCGATGGGATATTACTAATCATGATACAAGGGTTGAAATGTTTGCTTTTGCCGGTCTGCATATTATTTAGAGCTAGTTCTCACATTGCGACTATCATATAATATTTATCCCATTCAAGGTACCTATCGCCTATTGTTAGATCCGCTGCAATTTCATCCAAATTTGGTAGTCAAAACGATATTGATCCTGTAATTAAGGACGATAACGGCAAAGACTGTTCTTCATTTTTAATTTCATAAAATAAATAAACTTACAAAAAAAATGCGTTTACTATATATACAATATCTTTTCATTATTATAGGTATCATATAGGTACATAACTATATCCTATAGTTTTGTTATTATATTATTATTAAGGCGTCTTATATTGTTTTCTATCAAGTTTGAATTAACAGACTATCATTTAAAATCAGCAAAAAGCAAAAATCGCATTGAAAATGATTACTTAATCGGTCCGCCGCGTCGTAAATCAAATCCTAGAAGGTGGCGGTTTCCACGAGACGAAAGCTTATAAAAATGAATACAATCAATGAATATCTCTTTTTGAAAAATTATCTAGAAGTCTAGAAACTAGATAAACATTACTAAAAACAGACAAGTTTGATAAACATATTTTGTTACGTAATTTATTAGTATTAGGGATGTAACAACGCTAACTTTAAAAGAAACTCAAACTACCGCAACCAAAGTTTAATTACTAAACGAGACGTACACAGAGACGTTGTGAACATGAATGCTAATAATTATAAAATAAATAAAAAATATTTAACTTTTCTGAATTTATTACAATACTAGTTACAATAAACAAATAACTGTTTTTAAAAATTCATAACATAATTTAACAAAAGTTAAGATTAGGCGCCACAAGGTCAGTAAATCATAAAACAAAACTTAAGTACGTAAACCATAATTGCGTTTGTCAATAACCTTTGACAACTACACTCCGATAACTTGCTTATGAAAGCAAGATAAACCCATACGTAAAACGCCTAAAAGAATTTTTGAATTACAAAAAATATTCACAAAAAATAAACTACCAAACCTTACTGAGACATAATACTGGTGCATAAACTAAATTAAATAATTATTAAAGGACAACTTTTTAAGATGCAAAAACAATAAACAGTTTACCCTGCGAGAACAAAACAAAGATCAATAAAAATAAGGGAAGAAAAATAACTCTTACCAAGCGGTGAATAAATTAAATCTTAGATAACAAATCGTATGTAGACTAAATCCAAAAATTCCAATTTGCTACAGAAAATTTACAAGGTACTTTCTCTTTTAAAAGTTTACATACGTTTCCTCGAAGGGTCCACGCTGTCCGATTTTGTTATCGCCAAAAGTCGCGCAAAACACAAGAAATACCTCAAGGTCATGAATCAAATAAGTAATAATTTTAGAATAGAAAATTAATAAGAATTTAAGGAAAAATTTACATGTAACAACTTTAATAACATTCTTGATTTTTCACAAGTCAATATTCTATGTATGTATTGGAAAGCATTTAAAAATGTGTTTCTTAATAAATTTTTACGGAAAAGTTGATGTCACCATTAAAAATGTCCGAAGCTCATTATTTAAAAGATTTGTTAGTATTGAATAATTAAAAAACGGGTTTTACCACATAAGTAAGTGTAATGACGGTAGTGCAACCTGATATTAGAGAATAATGATATTTTTTACACACAAAAACATAAGAAAAGTTTCAATTATATTGCCGACCGGGGCCAAAGGTCTCTTTCATCTGACTAAAGTCTATGTTAAATAATTTAGAAATCAGTACACTTTAATCTACGGTAATCTACGTTAATTTTAAAAGTTTGCCTTTTCCGCTTGAAACTTACAAATGTTTTACGTGTTTATAGTTCGACTTGTAAATCTAAATTATTATTAAAAAACCTAAAAGCTTTTGTTTCTGTAATGGAAACGTGATTTGTCCAAAATGTTTCGAAATTTGTTTGTTGAGGCTCCCTTTCACACGCCAACATGTTTGCGCAAACTACGTTGAACAAACCGAAATCTCAAACATGTTGGAGTCGACGTATGTATTTTTAACGCTCAAACAATTTAGCACAAATTATACAGTTTTGCAAAGTTGAACAAGTCGGTTTGGTTGCCTAGATCAAACTCCTGCATTTTTTCGATCATAATTTCATAAGCTTGGGATTTCACATTACGGTCACTGTATTCTTTCGATTTAATTTTCCAAAGGCACGGGAATGATCTGTACAGTTCGATAAACTCAGTCAAGAACTGTTTTTCTTTCTTCGTCATCGTGATACAGTGAATTAAAACTAATTGTTATTCACTGGCACACACTACAAATTTTTAATTTAGATACAACAGCATGGAGCGTAGCAGACAAAACGTGGGCAACATGTGCAAATAGAACCAATGCGCAGGTGCTGCGTGTGACAACTGCAGAAACTGGTTTGAATTGCGCTTTCACGCTCAAACCAGCGCACCAACCTCAAACCAAAAATCAAAACCGAACAGATTTGCCCAAACCAATTATTTTCGTATGTACAAACAAAATGTTTGCTCTTTCACGCACAAATTATTGCGCAAATCGGTTTGTTTAACCTAGTTTGCGCAAACATGTTGGCGTGTGAAAGGGAGCCTTTAGTTTGCTTGTTAAGGTATCAACGTTTTGTTACAGTTTTAGCACTTTTCTAGAAAATAAGCGAAATTTTTTAAATTTAATTTATTTTCTATTGTTGTTGCTTACTAATTTTTTTGTTACCGTTTGTTTTCTTTTGTTTAAATGCTGTTATCTAAAAATTTTATATTTGGGTTTAGTTCTTTTTAAATTAGTTGTAATGTGTTTAAATTAGCACGTGCTATAGCTTTCATCATCTATACAAGAACAGGAAAGTTTTTATATTTTTATTAGAGCATTAAAATGAAAGTTGTTGTTTTTCTTAATTTAGTAGAAACAAAGCAGATCTTGGTCCAATTGCTCGTTTTTGTTTATTTGGCATTTTTTTTATTTATGAGAGACTTCAACACATCCTTATTTAACCAGTACAAACAAATGTACAATAGTTTTAATTTTAATTAATAACGTTCAATTAATAACGTTAAGTATAACTACAATTTTTTGTTAGTTTATTTCGAAGAACTTCAATATATATTTATTTCATTTTAATTTTGGGTCTAGAGGAAAATGCAGGTACTTTACTGAGCTTGGGTTATTAAAGTTGTTTGTTGTATGACTAAAAATCGTACTAACAGTTTTTGCTTCGTTCAGTTGTAATTTATTATTTTCAAACCAATGTAGTACCTTTGACTGTACCTCTGATAATTTGTGTTGTAGTTCACTTAAACTAGAATGTAACATAAGTAAAGTTGTATCATCTGCAAAAAGTATTATTTTCGCATTTTTTATATAATATGCCAATTCGTTCATGTATGTATATTAAATATAACGTAGGTCTTAAAACGAAACTTTGAGGTACTCCAATGTTTACAGTTTCCACGTTTGCAGAAGGCTCGTCTCGTCTCGTAGGAATGTATATTGTTTTCTATCTTTAAAAGCGAGCGGCCACTGCAAACAAAACGAAACTAAGCTAAAGGAAGCTAAGTTTTGAGATAAGTTACTATATTTTTAAATTTACACGCGGCTACTTAAACTAAACTAAGCGAACATAAACAAACCAAGATATAAATTGTATCTTTGCTTTGTTTGTTTTAGCTGGTGTCAGATTCGAGCGAGGTTTTATCAGAGCATTGGTAACCAACAGAACTAAGATTAAGTTGATCAGTATTTGCTTAAGTTGTAAAAAGTTAACAGGTTTTTATCTCGTGTAAAATATCTAAAAGTGAATTATTTATTGAATGTGTACAAAAACACGATTTTTTTATACGACACAAACGTTAAAGAATATAGCGATTCCTATCTGAAAGTTAAAATATGGGAAAAAATTATGTCGATTAACATCAATTTTGATAACACAAAACACATTTTCTGAAGAACACATGCACGTCAACTGCTTCCTACAGTACAAACACTACTGACTACCTCAACTAAAATTAAAATACAGTTTTCGGTGACTGCTTGTAGTTAGCTTATCATAGTTTAGTTTAGCTTCTATTATTTTCGCTTACTTTCGATTTGCTCGCAGTGGCCGGCAATTTTGGTTCTCTCGGTTACAAATTCTCTGATAAAACCTCGAATGTGACACCAGTTCAAATGAACGAAGCAAAGATAAAATTTATATCTTCTGTGTTGATTTTTGCTTAGTTCCGTTTAAGTGGCCGCGCGTAAATTTAAAAACATAGTAACTAATTTTTTTTCAAAACTTAGCTTCGTTTTGTTTCGCTCGCAGTGGCCGCCCGCTTTTTAGGTAACTACTGATTAGTTTACAACTAATGTAATGATAGTTTTGTAATTGCAATTTTTATGTAAGCACTTCGTGAGATTTGCAGTAAAATGCTTTTTGAAGGTCTCAAAACAGTGTTTCTACGTATTTGCCTTTTTCTTTAGCGTCTGTTATTAAATTTAATAATTCAATTATTGCATTGTTAGCATATTTATTTGCTCTAAAACTAAACTGTAATAATAGTGAAATAATAATAAAACAAGCTGTAATCTTTAAAATATCGATTGATCTGAAGTTGTAATACAATTTTAAATTTTTTAAAAAATGTAGGAACAAGTGATATTGATCTAAAATTATTTGGCTGAACGGTCCCTTTTTTATGTACAGAAACTACTTTTGCAATCTTAAGCACGTTAAGGAAGATCTCTTCTTTTAAGTTTAAGTTTATTAATTTTGTTAATAAAATTAAAATCAAATTTACAATTTATTTATTATAACACCTTTTTTAGTTTTTAGATTGTGTATTATATTTCTAACGTCGTTGAGACTAATAGAGGTAAATGTAAAAAACTTATATCGTATAAGTAATGTATTTTGATTGGTTACGTTTTTACATTGATTCGAGATATTTTTTGCAATTTTTCTTTTTTTTTAAATGGGGAAAAAACTTTCCAATTACGACTCCTGCTGGCCAGATGTTGTAGTTTTTAAGTACTTCAGTTTTATTTGACTCAACTGTTACCTTAAAGCTGCTGTAAAAATCTGGATACTTGAAGACCGTTCTTTTACACAGGATGTTTTGTAAGTAGTGATTGTATAAATGTTTGTTTAATGTTTTTTTTATCAAGATCTGGTTGCAACCGGCTGACATACAAATGGTCAAGTTTTGATACACCTCTAATGCCTACCTCAGATTCATTTATTCCTCTGATTGGAGGCCTGCGTTTTTGATAACTTTATTTATCGTAATTGTTTACATCTTGTAATTTGTTGTCTTTCACATTCAAAATTCTTGCGCTTTGTGATAATGAATTTGAAGGTCTCGGCTTGTTTATGACATCGGAGAACGTCATCTTCTCGGATTGCGTAACATCAATTTTAAAATCACTTTTTCCAACGGTTTTAAAGCTTATTTACTTTAAAAAAATTATTATTTTCTTGATTAACTAAGTCAGTTTTACCACTAATGGTCTTGGTAACTTCATTATCGGTTTTGTGTGTTTCTAGACTTTTGTACCGTATGGAAATTTTCTATTAAGTACATTTCTTTTTCTAATAGCTTAACTTTGTCATATAATACTGAAATTAATTGTTTTTATTTTTAATACTTGCTTTAAGGCAATCTGTTTTATTTAATTTTGTATTTGATTTTATCAAAAACCACATAGATTGTTCCAGCGCACGTCCGATACAAGTGGATCGTCCGCCATGCTAAACTATAAATGTAGGTACTCATCTCATACCTTTTTTCGTACGTTAATATGGTAATTTCTACTACTACTACTTAAAAAAAAGAGCGCTAAATAATGGTAAATGGTGAAATTGAATTGTAAATTGCCATTCGACGTGTATCCAAAGTAACTCAATTATAGTCTACAACTACTTGGAAGACCTATAATATTTGATAATAAAATATATAAGTTATATCAAACATTCCATTGATTAATGAAAATAATGACAGACACCAGGTTTGCAAAATATTAGATTAGATTCATAGTTGGATCATAGAACAGCAAAGCATTTTACATAAAAATACCATAATAAAGATTAATTTTATAATTGTGCAAAATGCTCGGCTGAATAGAAATAAGAAATATTATATAAGGAAGTTAAATTAGATAAGTAGTAAGTTATTAAGTTTACCTTGTAAATAAAACACGAAAATCTATCTATCGAAGTTTTTGCCTAATAAATAAATAAGTTAAGTTTGTATTTTTTAAAAACAAAAAATCCGAACGAATAAATATAACTTATATATGTAAAAACGCAATAAAAAAATTGCGTAATTAAACGTTTAATTTCAATTTTATTTAATAATAAAAAAACAATAAGAAACCTGTGCGGCAAAGATGAAGTAAATTTGTTTCAGAAGCTTCAATAACCACATTGACATACAAACATTTTTACTTTAATTAATACTTTAATAATTTATATGAATAAACGGTAAACCATAAAAGCAACAGCTACATGCATCTAAATAGCTTATTTTTAAGCGGCTAGCTAAGGCGCAATAACTCGTAAAAAAAGTAAAAAAAAACAAATAATAAACACGGTCATTTGTTTTTTTTTTATGATTTTTTAAACTAAATTACTCTAACGAAATCTAGTTATTTGAACGTAAACTATAAATTACATAAAAAGTTACATTTATAAGACACTGACATAGTGCTTAATAAGAGTGAAATTTATTGGCACAGCAAAATAGTTATAGGTTTACGACTCTTTGGTAAAGATACTGCTTTAGCGATTCAATTATTAAATAACTTTTGATATTACGATTTCACAACGTTTACAGTTTTTTTAATTTAATGCAACCATATTTGAAAACGATTAACATAAGTTATAAACGTTTGTAGTATAACGTCGCTATAAAACTACCGTTTATAGTCAACTTAAATAAAGCGCACATGGCACAAACGTCGAAATTACTAAAAATATAGAATTAAATATTACACGGTTTTTGATTTCTTTTAAAAATAATTATAATGATGCTAAAAACGCGATGTTTACAGAAGGTGAATTAAATATTTAATTGGAATTAAAGTTAGTTCGCTACGTGATTGGTTAAATTTTGGTGAACAACCAAACTAAAATCAAGATCAGTTTAATTGCGATTAACTTAATTTTGATTTAATTCACTTTTTGTAAATACAACCTCATTAACGAAGTAAAGTAATTTTGATTAATTTACTTACATATTTATATTTTGTTGTTGTGTTTAGAATAATTAAAAGCTGTCACAATATTATAATTAAAAAAAATAAAGATGGTTTTAGGTTAGGCAGTAATTCATTCAGTTCATTTAGTTCCTAAACTTTTTTAATATCAAAAGCCACTTACCGTCTTTCACTCAGCTCTCATATTAAAGGTCTAGTTTATGACTATTAATATCTTGCAACAAAAAATTGCTTTACTTATAAATGTGATTAGTTAAGAAAATTGTATAATATTATTGATACAACAAAAATTCTACTAAAGTTTTTTGTAAATATTTAAAAGATATTTGAATATAACATGTATTGAAAAACTAAAGTCTATAAAAAGAAACTGTGTGTTTACTTTTTAATTTAATTTTTAATAAAATTAAAATAAACATATATCATAAATTTTCAAAATAAACATTTTATAATTTTATGAATAATTTAGTAAATTGGTAGAATTTTTTATACTTCCCAACAGTTGTGACAAAATATAAATTTAAAAACACTTTCAAAAGATACAAAATTAATTACCTACTAATACTTGAATCAACTTTTAGTTATTCAAATAAACGTTTGCATAAAAACATTTGTTTAAACAAAAATTAAATGTTACTAAACAGTTTTTTTTATTTTATAACGCCTTTCAGTTTAAAGTTAAAGTTAAAATTAAAAATTAGTGTTAAAATTTGAACACAATTGAATTAAAATACATTTTTAACATTTCACTTTTTTTAATTAAAACAATAGCTTATACACCATAAAAAGTTAATTATTATTTTTGTTGTAGCAAAATTATGAATTAAAATATATTACATTTGACTTTATAACAAACACATTACATTAACTATTAAAAGTAATTTTATTTAAACTTACTGACTAGTTTAAATAATCAGTTTATACGTTTAATAAAACGTTAAGTTTTTAAAAAATATTGTTGCCAACTATGTCACCGATTCTTTCTCTGCAAAAGCAAGGGAAGCGGTTCTTATTACTAATTTTATATAAACGACGCTTCTAAACAACTGTAGTTAAATTTTAATTTTGTCATAGTAGAAATGAAAACTTGGTTTTTAGAATATTTTAATTAAAATAATAACGCTAATAGAAAGGTGCGTTTATAATTTAAAAATATCTTATATCAACCAATAATTAAACGTGTAGTAAAGCAACAGTATACATTTGTTAATATAAAATCTTTAGTAGTTTATTATTTAACATTCTTATTTTTGTTACCGGTAAAATTTTGTGTTTGTTAAATACTAAATGTTACTTTGTATTTTGCAGTATTTTTTAAGTAAACAGTTTTGGGTAAGTAATAGCATTTTTACGCACCCATATCTGAAATGTACCAAAGCCAGGATGTAAAGGTCGAATGTACTAAGGCATTTTACGTTACAGAATGTTTTTAATAATAATAGCTTTATTTTCCAATGATTGTTGGCGTATGTTCAAATTAGACTAACATTTACACTAAACTTACATTAACTTTAAAGAGAGCATTAATGCAAAAAATTAAGAAAATCTAAATTAACATTGGAGCCGATGAAATGCGCCTAAATAACGCATGTGAACTACTGATATTTTTAGGCAGTTGCGGAAATTTAACCTAAGTTTATTCTCTTGTTTTATTCTGCTTTGTTCCATCCGTTGTTTGTCTGTGTATCCCTATTCTGTTAATAATTTTTTGTTAGTGTAGTTCCATTTATTAATATTCTTATTCTTCCTTATTCGGTAATGTAGGTAATGTAGTGTAGATTTATTTAATTGGTATTGTTTACTTTTAATTATTCGTAGATCATAAGTGTAGGTGCAATTTTTATAATGATATTAACCTTTTATTTTCAATAACTTTCATTACCAACTAAGAAACTAACCAACTAACATGAAAGACGACGAGATCTTTTTAGTGTATGCTTATCTCTTGTTGAGCGCTTTTTATGTCCGGTGGAAGCGAAGCAAAAGATGCAGGCTGTGTGTTATTGTTATTGTAAGAACAATTCTATCTGGTTTGAAGAACTAGGCATATTTATGGTATGGTATTTTCATTTGTTGTTAACTTGTTAGCTCTTTTCATGTTATTAAGTGGACTGTCCTCAACATATCCTTCGGCTACTACAAAACTTCGCCAACATCCAAGACGCTTCACACTAAGAAAATCTGTTCCCTTATTTGCAAGCGGAGTGGCAGAAGATCGTCAAGTCGAAGATACTCTGCTGTTTTCGACGAAAATGCTCTAAATTGGTTGTGACTAGTTGGGCGATTAACACATTTTCCAGCTCTGCATGTCATAAAGAAATGATTGGAAGTTGTATGTTGTGGTCTCAGCATTACATATTTTCTAATGAGGTTTATCCATGAGACATCAGTTATTTATCAATGTTTGTTATAGTGTTTGCAACGTTAACATGTAGAAGATTTTGTGATGCTCTGTTTCACGTTTTAAACAATTTTGAAGTAATGCATATTATGATATGTCAATATTATTTTTTATATTAAGACAAAATTTAATTTTAAGTAGGTACAGTACGCAAACTTCTTTGATGAAATTTGCTTAAAATAAGCTAGTAAAACATTTTCTTTTTGGTTTTTTACTTTTTTGGTAACACAAAATTTAATAAACTCATATGCATCTTAGCCTTTTTTTTTACTTTTCAAAAGCAATAATTTAACGCGAACATTTGCTGTTTTTGAACAGAGTTCATTTTATTTTTGTATCACTCATTTTTTGGAAAAATTATGTTCAAAATGTAATTTGCAAAAATAAAAAAATAACACTTTTTTAAATAAAACTGACGTTTAACATATAGCGTCCTTTATTAACACTAATTAACACAACCTTCTTGATAAAAAAATCTAGAACGTCATATAAAATAAAACTTTATTTTATTTATATATTTTTATTCCTGTGAAAATATTGTTTAATTTTTGTGCTTAAGGTTGGCCTCCTTCGGCTCTGTGTTGAATGAGATCCGCTAGATGGAAACAGTATCGTTTTTAAACTTGAAAATAATACGCTCCGCCTTATCAGAATTGTTTTGTTTTGTCTTCAGCTCGGATTGCATTTAAACTTAACTTTGAATGAATTGGATTTTTGTCGTCGTTTTACAATGAAACATAATAGACACAAAATATTTTAAAGTAAATTACGAATCATAATTAAATGTAGCTTATGTATTTACTTACATTAGCTTCAATTTTAATTAATTTATTCGCAATAGTGTCAGACTATTATTTTATTATTTTTCGTAATTAACATAAGCATCGTTTCAACTGTCATTTTGTTATTTACGAGTAACTTAAAACAACTTATTAACACAAAAGGTCAGCTAAGGTCACTTTTATTGAATTTTTTTGAAATTAAATGCGCCAGATTTTATTGCCCAATTGTGTCGCACCAAAAATACTTCTTATTTGGTTACAAAATGTGTTATTTAAGTTAATATATCTAACATTATTATAAGTAACAGTTATTATCTATTTTTGCCATGTCCTAAAAAAGATGACAATTTTACAGAAAAACATATTATAGTACCCGTTGGATGCAAAAACTATAAAAGTCTTGTCAACTAAGTGCTTGTTAGCTGTTAGCTATGAGTACTTTTTCTATTAATTGTCAGTAGGTTTCTTAGTCAATATAAATTTAAAAAGGCGAAATCCAACAAAGTTCTCAGATATCAGAATAAGTTGATTCATGATTGTCACAAGGATATAAACTTGCAGCAAGTAGAAGAAAAAGAAGCTTGAATCAAACACTCTAGTTACCACACAAGTTTGCATCAAGCTTATTTTGCTTTGTTTGTAATTAAAACCCATTTACATTTAACACGTTGACTGCCACAATGCCAAGACAAAAACGGTCGCTCTAGCCACAATAGTTTTTTTTACTTCAGTTATTGTGTTTTTTTTAACCGTACGAAAACTAACTATGGAGAAAATTGTTAAAACATGTTTATTTTGGTGAGACTCCAAATACACACGCGGTTACAGTAGGGTAGTTTTGGTCACAATAGCCGAGTGGTACAGTTTGAATAACCTATTGCCTAGTTTGTTTTTTTTAACGTGCAGAAATGTACAAAACATTAATATACTAACTTTGAGTATTACCATTCAAGTTATTTCTTTTGATTGCGTCAGCCTTTACTTTTCGTTGGTATTTTTGCAAACAGAACTTACAAATGTGTAATGGCTGCAAATGAATTTTTTTTACAAGCAGTTCATGCGCTATTTGTATTGTACTTAAAAGCATGCACTTCATCAAAAATTTAATTCAATGCACGTATCAACTGCACGCTTGTTTCAAGCTTATTTTGCAAGTTTACAGCAAACTTGCTTGAACATGTGTGTAAGTTCGATGCAAGTTTGAATTCAGCATCTAGTTACTACATGACAAACTTGCAATAAGCTTATTTTGTAAATTGCAAGTTGAAAGCAAACTTTTAAGCTTGTATATCTGAGTTACTTACTGATTAAGTTCAGTCAAAGTAGCCTTATTCATTTTTAAACAATATTCGAGTGTAGTTAATTGTCCTCCCCGTTTTCTTCAGTCTCCCGTTTTTGATTCAGTTTTTACAATTCTTTGTGCTCATCTACTTGTGCTCGTTTTGTGCTAAATGTTACACTAAACTTAGCTAAATCGATAAAAAAATTCGGATTCAACTTGATCAAATTTGTTTACAATTTATTTTGTTTATTCAATTGTGCTAATATTAAATTCATTAATTTTGTTTTAATAATTACTATAAAATGGATAGATAATTAACCAACAAGAGACTGCTAAACCAGAACAACGAATTGCTAAATTTAACCATAAATTAGCTACTTTATTAAGAGTGATTAGATTCCATTGAAAATTAAATCATACACGATCTATTTAGAATAAAACCCAGTTAGTTAAACATTGTATTATCACAATTTAGCACAATTAAATATGCAAGAAATAGTGTAAATAACTTAAAATCAGTGAGCTTGTACACATATAAACTTCCGGATTTTGCTTAAAAATAAGTTTAAATGAGTTTAATGTTAGCAACATTTGCATAAAACGAGCACATTTAGACGACCAACAAATATTGTAAGAAAAATTGAATGAAATGTCATTAACAATTTCAAATTAAACATGCACAGTTAAAAATAATAGAGGCTCAATTGAGCACAAAAAACAGGATTAAATACGCAAAAAAATTGTAAAAAAGTGAAAAAACGGGGGACTAGTGTTCTAGTTAGCCCCCAAATTTGTTTTTTAATTTTTATTAATTAAGAATTAAGCACTGGAATACATAATTTAAAAAATGAAAGTGGGGGGCTAACTTGACTGAGTTTATCAATAAGCTTAAGCAAGTTAGCGTCCACTAAATATTTAACGAAATAAGCTAACAAATATGTGCCAAGCTTTTAGAGAATTCAACTTTACAATTTGCTAACGATAAAAAAAACTAACGACAACGTTTTCAGAACCATAACATTTTTTTAAAAATTTAATTCAATTTTTTATTTGTTTCATTCTATAAATACTTATTCACCGCATATCATAAAAATTCCATTCAAAACGATTCTAATTACGTGCATATTTTTTTTAATATGGAGAAAGTTACCAATGATTTTTTAGAGGTTAGCTTATAACTTGGAATAATAACTGACGTGCAAAAAGGTACAAAACGCAATGAGGTAAATTACGTTTTTAACATGGATCAACGTTATTTTTGATTTTCATGCAAACAAATTATAAGAATTTAGTCGTACGTTTAATTAGATCACCTATATTTTATATACCTTGGAAAGGACTTCCTGTTGAATTCATATCTTATCTAAATGTTGATGTCACTATACGTGATTGGTCTAAATGCATATCACTTCTTAGAAAAGGCGGAGTTCGCTAGTTCTTTCAAAATCATTAAATTGCGTTTCAAGATTTCAGAAAAACCAAAAGTCCAAATAAATTTTTGTTTTGACCATTGCAATGTGTATAATGTAACTTACAGACTGAACTTTTTTTGTAAAATTATGTATTTTTGTAATTAACTGTGATAATTACAAAACGTTATCAATAAAATTGATTCAGACAATAAAGAATTATGTAATCTTCCATTGTGCAAAATTTCATTGAAATCCGTTCAGTATTTTCGCTGAAAACTTGAAACGCAGTTTAACATTACAAAGTATACGAGGATGCCAACCTTAATCTGTTTTACTACGTTCGGGCACGTAGATTACAGCCCTCCCGCTTCGCGGTGCGGCTTTAGTATAGTGCTCGCATGCAGTTGCATACTTGATTACGCACTTATATAGTAAATTACTATTGCTACATTCTTAGTAGTAAATCGCATAAATTGCATATTACTTACTATTTGGTTGCTAAGTAAATATGTAATAACAGATACTGGTACGTAATAACTAGCACGGTTAATAATCGCGACAATTTTACGCGCAAGCGAGCGAGAGCGTTAATGTTGTCGAGATTATTAATCGCATATTATCAAACAAGTTGGTTTTTTAATTTTTCCGTCGATCGTATCTTATTAACTTTTGCATTTATTTATAGTTTTATAATTTTATCTACTGAACAATTGCTTTATTTTTGTATCAACGGTAGTAGGATTTTTAAGTAATGGAAATGCTATATAACCTCAACGCGTCAATTAAATTTCAATTAGATTGATTATAATTAGTTTTGAAAATATTAATGATTGCAACATTTTTTTAGTTTTATGTGACTTACAGTATTGCTAGAAAAATTATGAGCCGAAAGGTAATTCTTCTTGCTTTCTTTGTACACAGAATCAGAACTTGTTGTAAAAACCAAATTAAACTATTTATAAACCAAATAAGGTAAGTGTTTATACATTTAATATTGGTTTGTAAATGACCATTATTATTATTAGGAATAAAACTATAGACTAACCAAGAAACATTAAAAATCTGCTGTAAAAACAATGGTAATTTGAATACATATTTACTTCTGTAGATAAGAAAGTTTTAAAAATGAACATTTTAGTTTGATAAATGTAAGTGAAAGTTACAACGGTGAACCAGATGTCATAAACAAATTCTTACGACAGATTGAGTTTGAGTACAAAAAAAAATTATAATGAAATTTAAGTTATTAACAGAATAATTCAATTCAGAGTAAAAAGCGTATGGTGCTTGATATATTAAATGTTACAATCATTCTATTGGCAACTATCTATGAAAGGAGAGTTATGAAAATGTAGTAAAATAGTCTTATTTTTAAATACGTAATGTTTTCGATATGTACGCAAAAGAAGTACACGAGTAATGCACAGGTGACTTTTTTAATTGATTTTTATAGAAATCTTAATTCCCTTCTAGAATTTTATTGGCTAGAAAAAATCAAGCATTAAAAGAAATTCCTTGATTTCATTGGTTCAAAAGTAGTGCAGTAATAGGGGCTATTACAGCTCTACTTTTGATACATACGTTAATATAAGTATTAACAAACAATCGACAGAATAGTATATTCAAACATAAGTTACAGAATGAACGTATTCTATGACGTGTGTTTTATACTATTTTCTCTCTTTTGATAAAATATTTAATATTTTTCGTATAATTTTTATTTTAAAACAACATTGGGAAAGTTTTATATTTTATTGAATTGGCATCAAACCATAGAAAGAAAAACCCTAAGAAACGAAACTCGTATGACCAACGTTAAAAATTATTTAATAGCTTGTGGATCAGACACTTGGCGCTAGTGTTTTAATTTGTAATTTAGCGGTAAATTTAAATTGAATCTGTTAAATGTTTTGTATATTGATTAACTACAATTATTTGGATCTATTGACATAATTATAGAATTAGGAAACATAAAATTGACAATTATAAAGAAATAAATTTTATAGATTTTGAAAATGATATAATTATGTCAGTACATTAAAATAGCTGTAGTTAACTAAAAAGAAATAAAAAATAAGTCAAATGTGGTGATACGAAAGATATATTCTCTTTGATGATAACATATTACAATAAATTACAAAGGTTTAAGGAATACTTCATACATTACTTACTTAGTCTAACTTGAATGTACCATCTACACGAATCTGTATATAAAAACATAAATCACTTCACATAATTTCTAATCTGATTAATACATTTTATGTAACAGAAATAACAACCTCAAGTAGTCACGAGTTCATTAAATGTGGTACTTAGCTTTACCAGTTTTTAACTTCTCTGAGATTTATAAAGTATAGATTGTGTCACAAATGCCATCGAATTATTATTTGTTACATTTCTGTAACAATTTAAGTTCTCGTATAGTACAAACCTACAATAGTAAAACAATAAATGTTAATTTAACATGTGCAATAATTAATATAATTTTTGCAAAAGTAACAGTAACAAATTATGGCATATACTTTGAAAAAGGCTATTGTATAAAGCAATTATGTGCAGCAAAATTTCAAACTCAAAATTAATATTTTTCTTATACACTCACCAAGCTTCTGTAAACTCAACCTGAACATAAAAATTAGATCACTTATATGTAAAAATCGCAAAAGTTCTATACATAAACCTAAAATAACACTTATAAAACTACACTAACAATACAAATAACACAAGGTAATACAGTCGTTCTATACACTATAGATACTATATACACTTTACTTAACAACAAAACAGACTTCAGTGTCTTAAAACACCAAAATAAAAGAAACAGCAAAAGCGCGCAAAACTAACAAAATTTAGGTTGACGTTTATGAATGACGTTTAAAACGTTTACGCGTTTTTTCAAAAAGACTTCTTAAATTTCTAATGATATCGAAAACTATCGAACTAAAAACACTAGCGCCAAGTGTCTGATCCACAAACTATTAAGTAATTTTTAATCTTGATCATACAAGTTTTGTTTCTAAAACTATGATATACACTTTGACATATTGAAATTTATGTGTTAACCTAAAATTTCATACAAAATTATCTCTTTATACCTTTATAAGTTTATAACTTTGAATTAATAAGACATTTTTATTTTATCTTGGCATCAAAATTTGAATTTCAATTGTTAAGGTCCAATAATTTTGATTTCTTTTTCATGTAACATCAACTTACGATACAAAAATAATAACTTTGAGAAAACTAACATTACTAAAATTCGTCTAAGAATTTGATTATTCGGATTTTATTGTAAGAATCGCTAATTCTTATGTCAAAATAGAGAAATAGTAGTTTATTTAACGAGTTCCTGTGTAAATTGGACTTTTTTCCCAAGAGGGCATTTTTAAACCCGAGTGAAACGAGGATTTAAAAAGTCCTCGAGGGAAAAAAAGCGTTCAATTTAGACAGGAACGAGTTGAATTCAACATTTTATTGCTCGAACGGATTCTATGAGCCTCCCAAAGTCTCAAAATCTCTCAAAAATAATTTGACGTTTATGTTGACAAGTGCGCAAAAACTGTCAAAGACGGTTTACAATAGCGAAAAATTAAAATTTATGACAGTTAAGAACAATAAAAAAAATTACGCTTGTTCTATAAAAAAATGTAATTTGTCACATTAGCCTTGTTAGTCACTTGCTTTGAGTAACCATGGAAACGAATTAGTAGACGTCAATTTAACAAAGTAAATTAATAAATGTTACATTTATGCTTTTTATTTTTATGGATGAAAGTGTTCGTAGAAAAAGCATAGTACACAACTATTGCTGTATAACCTTATTACATGCGAGTAAAATTACCACGCTCGCCGCCACGCAGCTCGCGCGCCGCTTTTTTACTCGCATGTAATAAGCTACTTAAAACTTTCGTTATGTAATATACTAAGAAAATATTTCTAAGTTGAAATTATACATGCTTGAAAATTATCAATTGTGTGTTTTGTTAAATTTTGAAAAAATGTTATGATATAAAAATAACCATTCAAATTCGTATTACATACCTATACCAATATGTATATACCTAAAATCGTTGATAATTTTAGTTTTATAAAATGCAATACAAAACGTATTGTGCGCTAAAAAAAATATTGTTTTCCGTTAATTATGCGCTTTGTATTCATAATACAAAGGTAATAATTACTAAATTACAAATTATAAAACGAATAATCGAGTATGAGTATTGGAAACAAAGGAGTACTGGAACCCGTTTTTAGCTGTAAATACTGTAACCGAATCGTACGAAAGTAACGAATATTTCGTCTATTGAGTAACCGTTACTTTAGATCCTTGAGGGTATCGAGTGCTCATATAATGAACAGTTACTTATTCTCCATCACTACGTGGAAGTCTTATTCTTGCTAATGTTCCTGCTGAGCAGTAAAATTTTACAGTTTTGGCAAGAGATCAAGAAATTCATTATCTTTCTAAATCGTATTACATTTAAAAAGCAAGTTTTTTTTATGTATAACTAAATGTTTCATATATATAACAATAGAATAAATTTAATATTGCAGATTTTATACAAACCAGATTTGCTTAAACTTAAAATTATAAATAACACTATTGTTCATTTTTTTAAATTAAGTTATAAATTATAATAGACTAAGTTGAAATAACATTTTTATAAAGTATGTCATAATTTTATAGTTGGATTTTTAAATCATTATTTAAAAACATTTTAAGCAAATGTGAGCGATATTCGCATTTATATAATTTATATCTGGCTATAATAATAATAATAATATCATTTACATAAATGTATATGCGTTATATAAACGTTTTGTAGAGAAAACAATAAATTTTTAATGTAGTTTTATAAGACATAATGTTTTTGTTTGGCATCAAACTTAACAATAACTGCTGTTTTGCATTTTATATTATTAAATTATTTAACGTATTACCCATTCGTGTATAAAATTTAATTTGTGTACTCAATTGTTAAAAAAGCAAATTTTTATTTAAATGTTTTCTGTTCTTACAAAAAATAAATGTTTATTTTAATAAGCTGAATAAACTTAGTTTATGTTTTAATTTAGTTTGTTAAGATATAACTGTGTAAATAAACAACAAATGCATGTATTCTGTAGCAAATACATTTTTACTAAAGTTAAACCAAATTTAAATGTGAAGTATAAAAATAAAAATGTAATTGTGCTTTGTATCGTACTAATTGCTGTTAAAATGTTTGAAAATTTTTAAAAAGAACGCTTGTTTTTTTATTATTACATTACAGTAAGTGTGCATTATTGTATTTACTTTAATTTCTTTAAAAAAGTCTGACAAAAAATATATTATATTTTAGGTACAGCAATACAGTTTTATAAACATGGACTATTACAGCTATTAGCGTATATGTTGCCTACGTTTCAACATATGTTTTAAGATATGAGTTTTAGTGTTTTTATTTTAAACATTTTTTTAATTTACGTATATTTGTTACAGAATATGTTGGTGTCAAATTTGTCGGTTCTTAAGTTTGTTATTTTTGTTTAAACTATATATTATTACTACTTGTTTATTTTCATTGACTGCACAAAAAATTTTATTTCAAAAGTTGTTAATTGTGTGTTTCGTATACACTAAGAAGTAAGTTTGTAATTTAAGTTTATTCAAAACGAATCAAATTAGAATGTACACAGAATAAAAATGATTGTATGTCTAATATTGTATAATTCTGCTTAATTGAATCGTAAGTAAAATGAACCATTTTTTTAGGTTCTGTTGTTACTTTAAATATTGTATTATATATGTAGCTAAGAACTTAGTTTTTTTGTCTAAATATTGAAATAATTAGTATAGCGGTGTAAAATAAACTAATTAAGAAGTCTACTACGTTACCTTCATTGATTTACTTATTATATTACTTATAGGTATCTTTCATAGCTCTTTATTTGATTTAAAGAATACAGGAATGTTAAAATTTGTAGTCTAACGCTTAATTTTGAATTTTAAATTGTCGGTTAAACCCATACGTTAAATTTTATAACACGCCTATGGAACACTTGTAGTTAATTTAAATATCGTACATGTCGCGCAAGATCGTCATGCGCGAATACCAATCATTTTTATTACGGAATACCCTGTATATGTAATTGAAATTAGATTCCGGTTTAGACGCCCCCTACGGATCGTTTCGTGTGACTGTCATTTACGACGAAATCATTAATCTGTCAAATGCATAAGATGGCCGGTGTGGCTTAAAAATATAATTCTCAAAGATCATCCGTAGTAATGGGGATCAAATTATAAGTGTATTAGGATAATAAAATATTTGAGTCGTCACCGGGTAAGATAATTGGTGTCGTTTATTAAAATTCTGTTGTAATTTCTCGTAATTTGATAGCCATTCCACCACGTCCTGGCACATGTTTCTATTCGATACCGAATTATGAGGGATTAGCATCGACAAATACTATCGTGGGACGAGTATAACTCTATCGATAAGGCCTGAGGTTAAAACTAAATAAACCGAAGATATTCACATTTCTGCGAGATTTTACTCATGCGGCAAACACCTGCGAAACCATGTCATGGAAGGTGTACAACAGCATTCGACAACCGGGTTATGTTATATGTACTTTCTTTAACAATAAGTAACCATTTTTGTAGATTTTGATTTCGTGAGGCATTGGTTTGACACGATTTGCTACTCAAAGTTTATTTCAGGCTCACTTGCCGGGGAAAGCGCTTTCTTCGACCAAGTAGGAGTTACTGTATTGTGAGTAAGTTTATTTATTTATTTGTTCGCTGTCAGAAAGGTCGCTCACAAAACTTTAGCTCATGTTAATTCCGTAATTGCTAACATTGTTTTATTACCATTAAGGTAGTATCATTAGTTATTTTGTATTTTTTGCATGCTGTGTACAACCAATAATTATTACAAATTAGTATTAATTCAGTAATTATTATCACTGTTTTATTATCAGTAAGGTTGTATCATTAGTTATTTTTTTGTGTGTTTCGCATGCTGCGTACAATCAATATTTACTACGAAATTTTAATGTTAATTCCGTAAGTGCTATCCTTGTTTTATTACCATTAAGGTAATATCATTAATTATTTTGTGTGTTTCGCATACTGTGTACAAACAATATTTACTACGAACTATTCTTCGCTGTTCGCTTCAACTTAACTTACCTATGTATTGTGTGTTGCTGATACGGCTGGCATTCAAGTACTGAAAATTCGATATATTTGTAATAATCATCGACGTTACTAAATTAAAGTTGTTATACTGGTTACTCTTTCTTTTATGGCAACATACCTTTCTCTTTGATCGTCGTTACCTAGTAACAAACTTTGGCTACCCGACCATCAGAGTAATAAGGATTACGAACCTCCAATTGAGTTACAAGTTTGGACCGTCTGTCGTGAGCGAGGCAGAAGTGTTATCTTGGATCAGCTCTGGCGCTCTTAAGCATACTTCTTGTGAACCTCCCCTACCTCCGAGTGTGTGAGTTGGCCGTGCAAGGTTCGTAAAACCTAAAGCTTGTAACATCGTTCATAGCTTTAAAATTTGGTTCTTGAAAATCGATTTGGATCGCATATTTACTAAAAATTGTAGTAAAACATGACACATTTAGTTAAAGAAAATGGCGTCATCGAATCGTTGTATCAATCCAACCTCGTTAATCGTAAATCTTGTTAGAATTGGAAGTAGCATCCCAATTGAGATATTGTCGTAGCATAAATGAAAGTTGCTTTTATCGCTACAAAACGTTCGTTATTGTATTGAATAATTTCCATTTAGTATCGTATTGCTGATAAAGAAACTTCAATGTTTGACCTTGTCAAACTGTCGCATACTAAGATATGAATTCCGTTATTTGGCTAATTGTATAAGTTTTGAAGGATGTACATTGATTGCATCTCTTTACCATCGCTTTTCTTGCAACTAAATTAAAAAATAAATAGAAGTTTTTGTCGTCAGACAGTCGCAAACTCATAACGGTATCGTAACAGTTGACTTTTGTCGTAAGACAAAGCATTTGCAAATTTGTAAGTATTATTGTAACACTTGGCTTTCGTTGTAAGACAAAGCATCGTAAAATTGTAAAAATTTGCCTTTGGTTATTAGACCGTATAGATCGAGATTGATTTTGATAAATTGGCATAGCAACACTTTGTAAATAATTTAATAAGCTTGTGAAAGACAGATCAGATCTTAGTTTACAATTAGAAAATTTAGTAGCTGTTATTTATCTAAATGATAATTATTTGATTTATTCTCATGTGTAAAAACTTGTAACATATATTTTTTGTACATATGCTATACATTGTTCGATTTATTTGTTTTTTTGGTATATTGCATTTCTGCATTTAGTAAATATATGTGTTTATTTGATAGTGTATTTATATTTTATTGCAAACAAAATTAAATGCACAAGTGTCAGTAAAAAATTATCATTGATCTGTTACCCGAACATGCGAATTCTCTTATACATACATACATAGAAAGAAGTTCAATGATCAAAGTTGTTCAAATTGTTTGTCTTTTATTGGTTAGTATAGTAAAAGATATTATTGTTAGTATCGGTTATAGTGGTATCCAATAGAATTGTGTTGTCAAAATGTCTGAAAATGTAATTTCTTTTGTATTAATTTTTTTACGGAAATTATCACATTTGATGCAGACTTTGTTAAATAAAAAAAGTTGTTTATGCTTCTGAAAACTTAAACTACAAATTAGGATTTGTTAATTAATTAATATAATTTTCTAAACACTTTTTATTAAATGACTTTATTATTAGAAACAAAAAAAGGAATGTAAAGTTGCAGACGTAATACAGCATTTAAAATAAGAGAGTATTGTTTCTGTAAGCAGTTTTATTCCAATTGTAAATAAAATTACGGTTAGAATAAATTGTTGTAGAGATTTTTCTAAATGTTAATGTCAAATACACGTTTCATTTTAGATTTAACTCCTAACAAGTTTCTGTTTTAGTTATGCAAATTACAATAAATTGTAATTTTTTATAAAATTAAAATAAAATGAAAAATGTAAATAGGTATTAAGGCAACTTTAAATAATGAATTGCTTACCAATATTAACTAAAATCGGTATTTTATAATACGCATTTACGTTAAGCCGCAGACCTCAAACTGCAAGAAAAATTCAAGCCGCCCAATCCTTCAAATATATCAGGACTAACTTTTAATAAGTTAATCACTTTGTTATTACCTGCATTATATAACATACAAAAAATTTGCCTAATAATATATGTGTATGCAGAAAAACAAATAGCTAGTAAAGTCATGTATAGAATTGACGTCCGATCATACACTAGTAATTGTAACGATATAAACTTATGTGTTTGGAAAACCAAAAAAACCTCTTTAGAAAACCATTAGATGAATTAGGAACACTGGAAATACCGCTAAAAACTGAACTAGATATAGAAAATGCAGTTGAAAGTATAACCATACAAACAGCTTCATGGCAAGCAACACCGCTTAGCGAAAACAAGCGTATTGTACAGAACTGTCTTCTAATCGTAAAACAACAACTTACTGAAAAAAGAAAAGCAAGAAAACGTTGGCAGTTAACAAGAGCTCTATCTGATAAGCAACAGTATAACAAAGTAACACGCCGTGGTGTATAACAAATACACAATTACATGCTGATTTAACAATACCCATAATACGTAAAGAAATCATCAAAATCAGTATTAAATACAAAGACAAAATCTTTGTACATTAAAATGAACTTGCAGCCACATTGTTTAATGACGAAGAAAAAACCAGAAGATTTAATAGATTTAAGTCAGATGAGTTAACAACCCGTTTCATATAAATATTGTACATTAAAATGTAAATAGTTAATGGAGAATGTTCATTGGAGGATTACTCTTCATGACATGTTAATATATAGGATTAAGCACTAGATTAAGCAGACATAGGATGTACTTATAGACAGCAAAATGGACTGATTGTACAAACTAAGGAGACATTAAAAGAAACTATGAATTGCGCTTGCGTCACGCGTAAGAAAATATATGTAATCACATTTGTACGTGTGTTAAAAATATAGTATCCTACGTGTTATGTACAACAATCAACAACTATAACTATTATAATCATTATCATTATAATTATTACTCGAATACAAATAATTAGTTTGAAAAACGATTACAAAATAAAGTTATGAGAATTTGTATTACCTTAGCATCTGGAAATAATTTATTTATGCATAAAAAATTTTTTAACACACTAATGTAGTAATAAATTGAAAAAAAAAACACTAGTGCGGTAATAAAAGTTAATGTGACGTTATAAAGAGTGTCAGATCATAATCATTATATGATATGATGATAATAATATAAGAAAAACTATTACCGTTCTTTAAAAAATACTGTTCAGATTTTTATTAAAGTAAGTCAACATTTTTGTTCTACAAATAGTGAATATAAAAATATTCAGTAATTATTTGATTCAATTAAATTTTAAGTATCATTTTTAAATAAAACTAAAATACTGTTTTTACAAAATGCAGTAAGAGCTGGTTTAATTTTACAATTGTTTATTAATCTGATTAGTTAAAAACATATTTTTTAAACTAAAAAGAAAGAAATTCGTATTAGAAAAGAATTTTAAGAACACTTGTTTAAATACATAACTAAATAATTTGTTCATAAATTAAAAAAATAATTAATACAGAACAAAGTTATAAATCAGTATAAAAAACTAGATTTGTTTTATTTAATTTTAATTTTATTAAACATGTGTATATTTCATAAATAGTTTATAAAAGATTTTCTAATAAATTCGATATTATTTTATAATAAAATCAAAAACTATATTTTAAATACATTTAAACTTTGTTTTGCAATATAGATTATTACATTATTTTAACAATTAAGATTTTAATCAACTTAACATATGCATGTCGCATTTCTAATAGTACTGTACATATGTAGTATCTAAAGTAATTAGTATAGAATGTAACATTTGAAAATGTTTGAAATAATACGGATAGAACACAACGAACAAATTGTCAATTTATTTTTTAGATACTTTTTCTATTATTTGAACTTATTTTAACTTATTGGCTCATTAAAAACACAAAATTAGGTTTCCATACTGTTTTGGAAAGAAATACGACACATATTCCGATTTAGAATATATGCATTAAAGAAAAACCAAAAAGATGCTTACGTTTATATTACGCCCTGGATCATTTTCTATAAGTTGCCTGGCTAAGTCCTTGCATGATTTTCGTGCAGCAGGTGGTACTTTAGAGTCATCCTCCCAATAACGGGATGGCGAATGTCCGTATAAAGCTGCAGGAGTAGCGTGGGTGATACGAGTGTTGGTTACTATTCCCGTAGATTTCCCTAAAATTAAAACAATATTTAACAAAATTTAATAGCATAAATGTTATTACATAATTGTTTAAACAGTTTTGTTATATAACTAGATATGTATAAATGGAATGTTTTAAGATACATGCCGAGCCTAGAGTCAAAAAAGTATCAAAGTTAAATAGGGCGTTATAAATAAGGTCTTGCATTATTATGTTGAAGAACCAATCACATGTAACTTTTTCGGTCCCTTTTATATCAATCTCGCTCGAGAGTTATTGTTTGTGAATTCAAAGGAATATTTTCGCATCGTTGCAACATTGTTTTTAGTATAATCTACATTTGATTATTTGACTTAAATAACCGTTAAAATATTTTACGTTTTGATGTTTATAGTTTTTCAATCATAGTTTTTAATTATGTCTTGTTGATATTAAGTAAGTTTAACATTAATAAAAATACTAATTTTAAATTTTACAACAAATAAGAATAACATAATATATTTTTACTACAATAAAGCTTCTACATTGATTTATAATTTGTACGTTGTTCAATTACCAAAGTTTAATTACTGTAAAAACGTGAAAGATTGCAATCAAGTGAAACGAAGAAAATGATTTAATTTTTATTGATTTTCAATATCTAGTAAGCACTAAATTGCAATGTTTAATCAAAAAATAGTAATAATACGTTAACTTAAATCGTTCGTTGAATGGAAAATAGAAAAAATATCTGGTATTTCACAATTAAAGTCTTTAATAATATTATTAATTAAAGTAGTAAAATCCGCAAAAAATTACTCAATACATTAAAACAAGTTGCTCAACAAAAAGCAACACAATTTTTATTTATAATTTTTTTTTCAGTTATAAAAACTAATATTTTTATAAAAATTATTACAAAAAATTGAAATAAGTTAGTAAATAAAGATAGTTTTTTTATAGTAGAATACTTTTACTATAAAATTGCTCTAAGAAGAATTTTTTTTAGGTTATTATTAATACATATAATATAATTTAATTATATAAAAACCTAAATGTTATTATTTTACAAACATTATTTAATATTATTAATAAAATATAAATTCACAACAAACCTCTAAAAGTTAATGTAAACTTTAATTTTATTTAAAAAAAACATTAAATTAGCATTCAGTAATTAAAAACTGTAACGACGTTGTTACTGTTGTAACTCGCCAGATATCAACTGAAAAATAACTGAATTATTTTGATGTAACTTTTTGTGTTGATTTAATGTTATCAATATTGATTCCAATTTTGTAAATGACAGTACGGTTTCTCTTTTGATTGAGTAATTTAATTAGTAGAAATGTAAGGCAACGTTAAATATTAGCTTTTTTAATATCTGTCTGTGAATTAAAATAAAATGTATTTTTTTATACAGTAAGTTTTTTAACCAAACTATTGTTCTTAATTTTGCACTTATTGATTGATTGAAATTATATAACTTAACAAAACTTTTAAAGATTGTTGGTAAAATGCTTATCTTTATTTAGAACTAGTATTTGTGGTTAACATTGTTTTAAAAACAATTTAATTTTGATTTTAATTTGATACAAGATTATTATGTAAATTTAAAAATAAAAAATGCATTGTCTGCTACTACGAGAAAACCTTTTAATTAATAAATATTCATATACTACAATTTCTAAATTATCTTGTAATGTATGTATGTTGTTTTTATTTTTAAATTTAAACGTGCGTTGTTAATAAAAGCTTGACATTTACGAATAGCATTTCTTATGATTTTTGATATGTCACGCCGATACGTACTTGATAATTATTGTTTTACTAAATTATAATAAGTTAAAATTACATCAATAGGTAATAGTTTGTGTCTATAGTACGCTAAAAAAATCATGAATAAAGCCTGTTTTATAAAATTTTTGTTTTATTATTTATCTAATGCATATAACCTGTTTTAAACAAATTTTGCAGTTATGTTGCTTTAATTTTAATTTAAACGTTTAAATTTTTGTATTAATTTATGTATGTTTTAATAAAAGATTTCCTAGATAAAAATTGTAACAAAACCCATAGTTCATATATGCATATTTTTGACTCTACAATGTCAACATTAATACTGAAATAGAGTGCCAGTACTGGACGATTTTATAAATATGTGTAATTAAAATGTTATAAAAATATTATTCTAGTTTATTCACAAATGTAGGATTTACACTATTGACTTTGAACCTCAAGATAGTATTGTTTTATGTAGGGCAGATCAGAATTGCAAGGTTGTCACGGAAAAATTTATATATAAACAAAAACTTTCCTTTTATTTGAATTGAAAAACGTAAACGTGACTGCTAGGAGATATTAAATAAATAGGTGAATTATTGGACAACATATAATAAATTACTTGGTAAAATTTTTTATTCTCCTCTATATCTATTGCACAATATTTACAAGTCACTTGTCAAGTGTTTGTTGAATGTTTCATGTGACTGGTTATTTTTAGTACGTAGTTGCTTATGATCAGGATTTGTTGGATAGTGCCAGTGTCATCTATTTGTTGCCCTGATAAAGTGCTCACGTGTAGCACAAAACGTAACCTTAGAAATAGTATAGGGTGGTTTTCTTGCCCCTTCTATGTGAAGAACAAGTAAATAATGTATATGTATATTCTATACCTTTCTTACTTACACATATGTTGCTAAACATGTTAGTAAATTTTATATGCCAGTAAGAAAAAAAAACAATTGTGTATAATATCAAAACTGTGTGGAAGCAATTTGATAATTTTCCTGTTTTTGGTGCCTACGTCTTTAAAATTAAATGCAGTTTATTTTGTTATTCACACGATATCTAACACACTTATCCCAACGCAAAGATTGTTAACTACATCAATTGCATTTTCGTTAGTTGTACTATTACTAGAATTTTCAACGGTTTCGCCGTAGAAAATCCTGTTAGCCGCGTGGACTTTGTGTGTTAAATAATCTCCAACTACTCGCCGTACTCATTTATCATCACCATAAGACAAAAAAATTTGTTTTTTTGTATTAGTGGAAAACAACTCAATATATTTGTCCAGAATTTGGAAGCAATTAACCGTTTTACTGCAACCAGTCACCACAAATAATCGGGGAATTTTGTTTTTGAGTTATAGAATCTTAACAATCTTTACGTCAGGTTTAAATTTAATGTCCTCGTAATTCAAGCTATAAAGTTCATCGGTCCGGCAAGCACCGGAACCCCCAAAATCATCGCTATCATCAACGAAAAGGCATGGTCCGGAGCATCACACAGAAACCTCATTACCTCTTCTTTGGTAAAAATGTTAACTTTCTTAGAAATTTACTCTTTCTCTCTTGAGAAATAAAATGACCTATGCAATCGTAGGATACATTTAGCAAAATTAAAATTTCATATAGTATATAGTATAGCTGCTTGAATTTTGAAATGTCGAGATTTTCATTAATTAATTTCAACATCGAATATTCACTCTATAGGCTGGTTTGAGACTTTAAATTCGATGCCCTGTAGTCAAAATATGCCAAAAGCACAGTTTCATTAATTTTCTTAACATTGTTTGAATTGCACCATTCTTTAAAATATGTTTATGTTTGCTCATATCGAGCTTTTGATTTTTCTGGCAGTAACGACGCTCGAGCTGCATTAGCACTACTTTCGATTTCAAAAAAATCTTCCTTTTTGTCTGAATCACTTATTGTACTGATTACAAAATGAGTTTATGATAAACAATTTTATACTGAATTTGTTTGTTTACAAGTGTCGTAGCCACAGCAACTAATAAATCAGCAAACTCAATTATGGCAGTAATTTTTTTATTATAGACAATTAGTATTATATACCTAAATATTTAGTACATATTATTAGAGTTAATTCCTGTGACAGTGAGAAAAACGCGGAGGTAAGTTTTTTTTTTAATTCTCGAATAAAAAAGTTCACTTACTGCCACGTGTAGCGCAAATAACTATTTATTTAATCAAGTTCTTGTATTTCTGGGAAACGCGGATCAACTAATGCTGGCAACGCATGATGTTTCAAAAATGTACTTAATTCTATAAGCATTTTATTACAAAAATTATTATCGCGCTCGATTTTTATATATTCTAAATCTACATCGGTATACAAAATTAAATAACATTTTTTTTGCATATATATAGCTGTCCTTGAATTCGGTAAAAATAATTATGATTATTTTTTTAGTTAAAACTTTATCTAATGTCGGAGAGACTTATTTGCAAGCTTTACGACGCTTCATAGTACTAGAAGCCCGTCTAAGTAAATGTAGTGACACTTGGTCTGCTTATTGTAACTTTATGCGTGATTATTTAGAACCACATCACAGGTCGCCTGTTCCAATAAAAGATTTTTATTTGACTTCAGCTTATTATATACCTCATCATTGTGTTATAAAGCCAGAAAGCACCACTACTCGCCTTCGAGTCGTCTTTGACGCATCTGCAAAGGGGTCTAACGGACTCTCACTAAATGACATTTTACTCACAGGAAGAAAACTTCAAAGTGACATTTTTTGATTTTTGTAAACTTTTGCACATTTGCTGTTGCCTTCACAAGTGATATTTGTCAGATGTATCGTCAAATTTTTATAGCTTCAGAACATCGTAACTTTCAACGCATTTTATGGCGTTTTTCCTCAGATCAACTTGTACAAGATATCAATTTAAACACAGTCACTTGTGGAGTAAATAGCTCTCCTTATCTGGCGTTGCGTACGCTTTTAGAATTAGCTAACCTAGAATCTAAACGCTTTCTTTTACCTGCAGAAGTTTTAAAAAATAACGATTATGTTGATAATGTGGTTACTGGTGCAAACTCTTTAGAAGAACTTTTCAAATTACAAATGGAACTAATCAGTCTTTTGGTTTTGGCAGGTTTTAAATTAAGAAAATGGGCTAGTAATACTCATCATATTCAAAATAACGTTTCTTCATAGTTAGCTACATACATCAGATGTAGTTTTTGATAACGAAAGTCCTAGTTTTATTAAAGTTTTTGGATTACAATAGGATCCTACAAAAGATATATTTTTGTATAAATATACTCAAATCAACAAGGAATGCACCAAAAGAGCAGTTTTGTTGGAAATAGATTAAATTTATGATCCACTTGGGTTTTTACCACCGGCGTTACTTTACGCAAAGCATCTTATCCAAAGGTTATGAACCTCGAAATCAGCCTGGAATGAAACTGCACCAGACGAAATTTGTATCGCTTGGCATAAGTTTCAGTCGCAACTATCGTGCTTAGGTAATTTACGTATACCTCGCTATATCCTTTCATTCAAACAACATAAAATGGAACTACATAGATTTTCAGATGCTTGTCAAATTGATTATGGTGCCGCCGTGTACGTTCGCATTATTTAAAATTGGCAACAAACAGAAACATTCTTGATCTGTGCTAAAGCTAAGGTTTTTTCTATAAAAACTATTTTATTGACTCGTTTAGAGCTTTTAGACGCAGCATTGTTTTCTAATCTCATCGCAAAGCTTTTAGAAAACTAACCAGTTTATTTTGCAAATATTTATACATAGACAGACTCCGAAATAGTTGCAACTTGGCTTTCTTCATACCCACATCGTTGGAAAACCGCTAACCGCTCTTCGTATATCCAAGAATTGCTTCCATCAGCATTATGGCGTTACGTTCCTTTTAGGGATAACCCCGCTGATCACGCATCTCGTGGTTTATTACCATCTGATTTGTTGAATTGTAACGTTTGGCGGAAAGGACTTTATTGGATATTGGAAGAAGAGAGTTTATGGCCCACTCAACCGTATATTACTTCAAAGTCACATCCACCAGCCTTTTTAGAAAAAAACAAAGACATGTTTAAATACTTCTACAAAGTCACATCCTCTGTTAAATTTAATTAAGAAAATTTCATCACTGAGAAAACGTTAACGCATTATTGCTTATGTTTTTCGTTTTGCTGCCAAAGGAAAATCGTTTAACTTTCATATCACCACAGACCCTAGTAGAAAAATTTGTTTCTGTAATATTACAGCAACGATTTTCAGAATTGAAAAAATGCTTCAGAATCGTTTCAATTTTGTTACAATTTCGCCAAATGTCCCTCCTTTGTAACGTTTTTACAAATCATTAACATGAATTGCTTTAAAAATGTATTTCAATGATGTCCAGTTTGATTCAGAAAGTTAGTTTCGGAACACTCTTGGATCATTTGTAAAATTAAACATAGTAATACAAAAAATGTTTCATAAAATCGTTTCTGAAACGATTTCAAACATTCCTGTAATTAAATTTTTTGAATCGTTTCTATATAAGCTTTGTTACAATTATAAATGATTTTTCAAAATCATTTCCAATTGTTTTTGAAAAATAAGGGAGATAATGTTTTGAATCGTTTTTGTAACGATTGTAAATAATACTTTATTGCACATACCGAATCATCTTTAATACATTTCGTAAATATTCTAAAAATTGTTTTTATAATCATATCAAAGTGATTTAACTTTTGCTTTCATAAATGATATTAAGGGTTCGGAAATTTCCACACTATTTATTCCACAGCCGTAGCATGTACTTAAAACACGAATTCTTATAATTTCATGAATCATTTATTTTCGACGAATAGTACCTATATAAAACAATACACTAGTATATACTTATTGATTACATTATATTATCATAGAAAACTTTACATAACTTTTCCTAAAGATTACATATTTTAACTTGTCATTAACAGAAATGAGTTATAAATGAATTAAAATCAAAAATAAATTATTTAATAAAATACATAAATACACAAAGCTAAGTAATTTTTTGGGCATTCAGTAGTTAAAATCGACGCAGATCACAGTTGAAGCCTGTTTTAGATCAGAACGTTTCACTCTTGTTGTTGCAGAACGGAACCATACGCTAGCTTTCAGTTCAGAAATAATTTTCGAGCGACAACTATAAAAAATAATTTACTTTTAGAACTAAATAATACTACTATAAGTACTAATAATTGCAAATAATATACAGAATAATCAAAACCGTTCATATAGAAATTAACCGAGTGGTTTGTAAAATTGTTTGAAATTTCAAGATTTAATAAATCCCATTTAATGTTATTTATATGTACACAATAAGAGAAAAACAAGTAACACAACAAATAAATATTACCTGCTTTTAAAAAAATCAAACCTAATGGCTAATTTACACTTTGTTAAGTAGCAAGTGCAGGTGAGAAGTGCAACTGTTAAGTGATTAGTAAAATCAAGGTGTAAACTGTCACGCTGTTAAGTGATAAGTGCGAGTGCGAAGTGCAAGTGCAAAGTAAAGTGAATAGAACAACTGTCTATTTTTTCTGTTAAGTAGCTAACCCCGCACATCCCCGTACTCCGCGATTGTAGCAACGCGAAACTATTAAATAAATATTTTTATTATATTGCTTTGACAAGTGTATAGTACGGACGGAGAACAGAATCATGAAGTGGAATGAAGAGCAAACAATTAATTTCGTAGTTTTTTTCCATTTTCTTTGCCATAATCTCTTAGGTTTTTCGACTTCATCTAACAGGTCATGTTCAATTTCTGATGCGATGATTTTGACTATATTTTTTAAAATGTTTCGCAATTCACATCGTTGTTTTTCAACCATTTTGTTCCGACATGGAGACAATCACTTGACACTTGAGACTTCTACAATACTACTGTGTAAACGTTTTCTTTACACTTAACACTTAACATTATGGCTAATTTACACTTTGTTAAGTAGCAAGTGCAGGTGAGAAGTGCAAGTGTTAAGTGATTAGTAAAATCAAGGTGTAAACTGTCACGCTGTTAAGTGATAAGTGCGAGTGCGAAGTGCAAGTGCAAAGTAAAGTGAATAGAACAACTGTCTATTTTTTCTGTTAAGTAGCTAACCCCGCACATCCCCGTACTCCGCGATTGTAGCAACGCGAAACTATTAAATAAATATTTTTATTGTATTGCTTTGACAAGTGTATAGTACGGACGGAGAACAGAATCATGAAGTGGAATGAAGAGAAAACAATTAATTTCGTAGTGGAATATATAAAGTACGAATGCCTATATAACGTAAATTGTGCAGCATACAAAAATAAACAGCTCAGAGAAGCAGCTCTGTTAAAAATCAGTAAAACATCGTTGTTTTTCAACCATTTTGTTCCGACACAGAGACAATCACTTGACACTTGAGACTTCTACAATACTACTGTGTAAACGTTTTCTTTACACTTAACACTTAACATTGTGAAAACATGTTAACTAATCACTTCTCACCTGCACTTACTACTTAACAAAGTGTAAATTAGCCATTATGAAAACATGTTAACTAATCACTTCTCACCTGCACTTACTACTTAACAAAGTGTAAATTAGCCATTAGAAACAGACTTATTTATACAATAGGAATACATTCATAGGAAAACAATGCATATTTTTATGTATAATCCCTTTCTTTGTCGGTAGGTAGAACGGATTAGATAGCTTGAAAATTTGAAAATTTTAGTACGTACGTGACAGAAAAATGAATGTACTGACCTAAAGGTAGGTAGGTTGGATACCTCTTGAACAAATCCTACAACATTTTTTAAATGTGTTAGACATAAAATTAAAATAAAATAATTTGCACTGGAAAATTGAGCTTCGAACAAAAGCCATTTGCGTATGACAAATGAGAAGTTTGATAGATTACCTAATTTAATAAATTAGAAGCAATACTTTTTTTACATTGTACGGCGATGCAGTTGCGAAACTAACGGCCCTGTAAATCCCTCAATCTAGGGGTCCCGAACCGTAAAAGGCCCCCAGAACTCCAAACGATATGGTGTGAATGTTAAGATAGTCGTCGATGTAAAATTGTTTAAAAAACAAAATAAAGATGCTGAGTGATGAAGTGGAATGTCTGAATACAGTAAACGAGAATAACACATTATTTTTTAATACTCCGCCTAAGGATAATTAAAATAGTGCTGATTTTTTTCCTAATACTGTTAATAAAATATATTACAACATAGCTGAAAATAATGAAAATTTGTTTCTCTAAAGTTTCTAAATAAGATTGATAAAGTACAATCCTATTCAAATAAACTAAATTGATGAAAAATAAAACAGTACGTATGTATAGTTTTTTCAAAAAAAATATAATTTTTCGATTTTAATTCATCAATTTTTAATTTAAATAAATATGAAAATGAAAAATTACTAAAGGCGGGTTGCACAAAGCAAATCAAAAATGTAGCAAGTGATTATTTCTGAAATCAATTGTTACATCACGAATAAACGTGGTTTCATTGGCTATGTAGCAATTGTTTTGAGAAATAATCAGTTGTTACATTTTTGATTTGCTTTGTGCAACCCGCCTTATAAGAGTCTTAATACCCAAATTGCAAAATTATGGATTAATAAAATTGATTCAAAGGTCAAAATAAACACTTCAGGTTTAATATTTCACTGCAACATATTTGATAAAAAAAATGTTTATATTAGATAAAGATAAAGCTTGGTCTTTTCCAATACTGTATTTTTTTTCTTCACAATTGTTACTTTTGCCTTAATAAGCAAACATCGTCAGAAGAAATATTACAATTAAAATTTCAATTGAGACAAGATGACGTAAAATAATTGAATTAAACAAGCATGATGTAAAATCAACAATAAAATTTTTCAGATCTACCAAATTTATATGACAATTTTTCTCAAACTAAAGCTTCAATATCCGAAATTGAAAAGATTGGAGTCTATAAACTCGTCAGTTCTTGTAAAATGCTTTATATATGAGTCAAACTAAGACTAAGAAGTCCAAATTAAATAAAATCCACTTTTGCTCAACACTTATTAAAAAATAACCATACATTCAATCTAAACAACTTTTTTCAAATCCAAATTTATTAATTTTAAACGAATTAGAAACGTGTTTTATAATTCAAACTAATGAAAACGAATTAATCAATGATCAAAAGGAATTCCCATTAAAACTTAATTATAAATCTTTAAAATCCTTCAATTTCATTGTTTTAATGTTTGCACATTAAGGCAAAAGAAACAATTGTCAAGAAAATTAAAAATAAATTATTGGGAAAGACAAAGCTATATCTTTATCTAATATTATATTACACTCAATGTTAAAAACATGAATCGATTCATCTTTATAATATTTGTACTTATTAAAAACGATTAATTAGTATCTCAGTAGCAAAAATGTAAAAATTCATAAATTATATAAATACCAATAACAATACTAAACTTACCATTGACATTATTAAAAACGTAAGAACACTACACTGCAACAAATGAGTTTTTCTCGATTCTTGTATAGAGGTTAAATTTCATTTACTGTCGACAAACTGTAACCTATTTAAACCTTTTAAAAGCAGGTATACTCTATTGAAAATATTTTTCTTAGAATTGTCAAACAAAACTGTTTAAAAATTCTGTGCACGACAAAATAATATATCAAAAACGTTTCTACGAATCATTTTTTAGATCATCTAATATGATGATTTTGTATCAATCTACATTGTTACCAGAATGATACTGAAAATAATTCAACAATTCATGTTAAAATGATGTTTTAAAACAATGTTATATTATAAGAAATTCATTTTACCAAATAATGCTTTATTAACTTTTAGAATTGATCATGAAAACGTTTTGTCTGCAATACATAAACAATTTTAACTAACTATTTTTCGAATCACTTATTAGTTATTATGGAATTGATTTGGATATACTACAAAACTGTTTTCATGTACAATACCATTGCATTAAAGTTGTGACAAATTAAAATGATTTGAAATCATTTTGTTCTACTAGGGGAAGAGCTACATTTAGTTGAAATAGACGCGCCGACGCCGTTACAATGTAATTTATTTAAATAATTGAAAATTTCTCCTTGAACTATATTTTAATGCAACCCCAAAACATCTAGTTCTGTATATATTCTTTTGAATCAAATTACTTTTTTTACCAGTAAATTTTGCCACCATAGAATAAACCTTTTTGCAAAATTTGTAGTGTGGTTTTTCAGTAATTTATCAGATCTTTTTTCAATATATTGAGTTATTCTGACAAATTCACTAAAAATTCCAGACGATTGCTAAAGCGAAACGTTGTTTTGTCTAGATCAAAAATCAGATTTGCAAACGTTTGCATTGCAATTGGAATAGTTCCCAAATGCGTTCATAAGAGTATTTCAAATCGGTTACGTTGTATAACTTTTCTTATTAAAATAAAATAGTACGATATTTTATTTTTAATCAACTTTCTGGTTACGACGTCGTTGTCGGTGATTTTTACCAATTTATACAAATTTGACGTTACCGAACGTATAGCATGATTTGCGCACTCAAGTTTTATCACACTTCGTCCATACGACACTTGTTCTCTCGCTTCTCGCAAAAACACTCGAATCAACGTCATCGACTACAAATTTGTACTGCAGTTCATAACCTTTTTTGCTTCTATTAAAACCGTCGACTACGATTTTTTGTTCTATAGACTAATATTTTTATAACAAACATATTTCTTCGTTGATACTGCAAACAAAAAATGAAATGTATTTTTCACCCCTACATATAATAACTTTCTTGTTAGTTGTCCAATTATACATGCGACCTTAAGTAAAAATAAATAACTGTGACCATTTGATCTCTTAGCCCGTCAACCACATCACCAAATTTTTGCTTTTCTTCCTCTGCACTCACATGCATTTCAAAAATTAGATGTTGTTGCTAACTAGCAAATACAAAACATTCTACTTTTTTTGTAATATATGGCACGTTTAAAATTAATAATTCTTCTCTTTGAGAATAACCAGCGCCAATTGGTAAAATTCCCGACACAAAAACACAAATTATATTATTTTCAGCAGTTGCACACATAAGTGGCATGTAAAAATAAATACGGAACAAAAACCATTTTATGTCTCTTTATAAAAATTTATTTTTTCCAATATACACAACTGATTATACTGAAATATTTTTTCTATTTATCAAAAAAAAGCTATATTCACAATACGGTTTCGTTTCATAGTTTACACAAGCTTATTGTTGTAAATCAGTACAATGTAAGTATGTTGGATTGCCTACAATACAAATATATATTATTTTTTTAATTAAAACATCTATTTAATTAAATGCCATTTTCTTTAATATGAGTTAATTTAAAGATTTCAAATTTTCATCTAATATACAAAAGTAGACATTATCCAAAAACTTATCATTATGAATTTTAATAGTAGTCGTGCTGACCATAATAATGTGTGCTGTGTGCAAAAAAATACTTAATTATTTTTATAAATAAGACAAATAATGACAAAAAAACTGATCTCTATTTCTAAAAAAATCTAAAAAATTAATCAATCATGAATTGGTTTTGAATTTGCAAGAAACTGACGTGTAAAGGTCTGCACCAATTCTTTATATAACAATAGTTTGATGCATTTTTAAATATCATTTTTAGTCTGACTACCATACCCTTAAGTTGTACAGTAAATACAAGACTATAACAAAAATTTATTTATAAAAATTTTTTTTTGTAATTTATGTGACGAAAACTGTAGCAAAAATAGGGAATTAAAAAATTTTAAATCAATATTTACTACAAAAAATTCATCAGTAGTTTGAATTTTAAGTTGCAAAAAATATAATAGAAAATTACGTAACTTTGATAAATTTCAGATTCGTAAACTCAAATAATAATATTTTGCCTTAAATCAATACGTAATTTTAATAAGTGTCGCAGTGCATAAAAATTAGTTTAAAGATAATAGTATTTTTGTTGCCGTAATTACCGTATATTAGTTTATTTTATAGTAACTTAACAAAGCTACAAAACTGCAAGGCAAATAATGTATTTAAATTACGCACCAACAGATTTTTTTTTGCAGGTGGTCAGCAATAAATAAACTAATTTACTAAATTCAAGATTGTTTTAATTAATTAGGTTAAACGTAATGCATTAAAAAAAATTGAAAGCTTAAACAATCGTTTTGCAATTTATTACTTTTGATAACTTATTTCATCACTTATTTAAGTAAACTCTAAACTACTTTTTAAAACAACTGTATCTAATGTAATTAAACGACGGCAATAAAAACTTGTTGATATGTGTAAAAAAGAACAATGCATTCTTAATTAAAATGACACACAAGAAAATTTACTACTGTAATAATAAAATTAAAATTTTTAAATTAATAAAGTAAACATAAAAATTTTAAGACACTGCTTTACTACTTTTACTTTTTTCCGAATAAGAAAATAAATCTAACAAAATCTTACATAAAACAAAAGCAATACTAAATATAACAAAACACAATGAAAAATTAAACTCGTACAGTCTTACTTCATTATAGTAAGAAATCTACCGCTGAAGCTTAACTATGTAAGACATTTATATTTATTTAACCAAGAAGATTTTTAATGAAGACAATCAATAATCAAGATTTTTAATATTATTGACATTGTTAATCGCTGATTAACAAAAACAAGTATTCTTATTGATTGTAGATTATCAATTTTTACATTTTCTTATAATGTTACAGTTTTACCTACTTAACAAACGTTTTATTTTTTTTTTTTTGAGTAGTGTGATTTTTAACCAATAAGAATCTTACATAACCTTAAAATTAACTGCTCCTATTGTTGTGGTTTCTATATTTATTTTTATTAACACGTTATGTCAATTAAAATATAATTTGATTGATTGTAAACACTGGATTGATTGATGAAATTACACTAACGAGGAAGAAAAAGAACAACTTAATGGATTATGTTTCGTTTTAAAAATACTAATGATTTCAACATATCTTAAGTTTTATAAAATAAAAATTATATTTTAAAATAACAACTTGTAAATAACAATAGTTGTTATTAGAAATAAAATTATAAACTGGCTAGAAAACATAAAAAAACAGTGGTTTTTCAAATACTCTTTTTTCTGTAGATAACAGAGTTTTAGCAATAAACGCTTTAGTTACAAGACTGTAAGTAAAAATTAAAGACAATGGTAAACTATGTAGATGTTGTAAACAAATTCTTACGACAAATTTGGTTTGAGTACAAAATCCAATATATTGTAGGTAGTTTAATGTTACTGAATAATGCTCTACAATGAAACAAGAAACTAGTTAACTTACTTAAAGATTAGAAATGTATTTATTTATTTTATATTGTGGTGTTATCTTTGTACATTACAATATATACACAATGATTGTTTAAGAACAAGTTTGATAAAATTATCTTTTTTAAGTTCTGAGCACAAATATTGGCGTGTTTTTGTGATTGGAAGCAGTATTACGTTGACACAACACGCTGCATTATTAACAATAAACATTAATGATAAAAAATTTAGTGTTTTACTAAGACAAAAAGTGTATACCGACATAGTAATCAACAAAGTCCTTACGGGCACGGATTATGAATTTCAACAATAAGCTTTTATCTTAAGTATTACAACTATCACAACTATTCAAGCAGCGGCTATGTTTAAGTGCTACGGACTTTTTTTTGTTAAACCATTTAATTCCTAAACAATTACTTTTTTAAACTGACATTTTGTAAAAAAACACCTCAATACCGAGAAACGAATCTAGTAAGGAAAATCTCAAAAAATTAAATATTGAAAATTTACAACAAACGTTCGACAAACTCCAATCGCTGGTAAATAGATTTGAAACCGTTCAATACAAAATTGAATTATATGACGCGGATGACAAAGAACGCTTTAAAGACGCGATCAAAATTTGATTTAGTAGTTGAAACTTCTGATATTTAAAAAAAAATTTTTTTTACTCGTTTAGAATTATTAAACAGTACTGTGACAGATGCTTCTCAGGTCCACGCAAAATTGACAAGCATTAGATTACCGCGAATAGATTTTCTATCTTTTGATGGAACTTTTTTGATAGTTTTGTATCTATGATTCATAATAATTTTGGTTTATTTGAGTGTCAGAAACTATGTTACTTAGACCTAGTTTAAAAAACTAACCTAAAAATTTAGAAACGACCTATACGAATTATGCTATCGCTTGAGAATTTTTATGCAGCAGATACAACAACAAATGAGACAATATAAACAGTCACGTTAGTTTAAATTCTCGTTAAAAAAAATGCACATTAAATTTACACAATTAATAGATAATTGAGAAAAACATATGCAATGTTTTAAAATTGCTAGAAAAAACATAGATCACTGAGATTCAGTCATTTTACCAATTATTTAGCAAAAATTAGATTCTAAAACGTCAACCAACTGAAAATCATATCTAAAAAGATTCACTTAGGGTAAGAAAACGACATTCAGATTATTCTTATAATGAATGTCACCCAATTTTACTGTTTGAAAATAATCATCTAACTAAATAAATTTTTATAAACAAACACAATTGTCTCCTACAAGTGGGACTTGAGTAACATTACAAAAGACAAAAAAGGTAGATGATCTAAGTCGCTAAAATGTTACATCAACGTTTTTATATGTTTTTCGACAAAAACAATTTATTTAAAACCCGTGATTAATCTTATTTCAAATGCGTTTCTAGCAGCCTTTAAATGTTTTGTTGCTAGACAAGAAAAACTTTTGCATATGTACAGTGATAACGGAACTCATTTTTAAAAGTGCTAATGCCGAAGTACAAAACTTTTATAATTGGTTACCATCAGAAGAAACTAATATTGCGAAAATGATTAATAATCAAGGCGTTAACTGGCATTTTATTCTCTTTAATGCTCCTCATTTCGGTTGACTGTGAGAAGTGGGTGTAAAAAGTACCAAATATCACCGAAAGCGAGTAATCGAAAATGCTTCTGTAACATTAAAAGATTTATTGTTTATTGTAAATGCATGTGTTCTATCTCCAATCACGACTAATCTTAACGACTTACAAGCTTTGACGCCACCACATTTTGTTATTGGACGTCCATATACCGCACTACTAGATTATGATGTATAAGACATAAAAACGATCCGTCTAGATTGTTTCCAGTTCATACAGCAATTCAGACAAAATTTTTGGCAATGATGGGGTAAATAGTATGTGTTGAAAGTCTAACAACGATGTTAATAGAAATCAAACAAACAACAAATAAAAATCAAATCGAAGGTTCTTGTTATAGATGACAATTTGCCACTGTCTAATTGGAGATAAAGTCGAATGATTGAAGTACAGTACATACCAAATTGTGTGAGAAGTAACGGTAATGTGTATTAGTGGGGTGTTGAAAAAACTAATTGAGTGATTTTCTAAAACAATAAATGTATACTGACATGCTAATCAACACAATGACAATTTAAAAAAAGAATCTGACATATACTACACAAAGCTTACGTTGAGGTTTATATGCGTTTGTAGATAATATAGATTTGTGATGGTATTAAAAATAACATACAAATATAGTTTATACTAGACTAGACTTAGTAACGTCGATTAAATTATTTTTACTGTAATTTATGTGTATGATCCAGACAAAGACAAAAACACGTTTGAATGTGTTTATAAGTAAAGACTTGCGTTACACATAGTTGTGTGCAAATAAAGAAAAGTTAGTACAGATATAATATTTGTATTTCACCACCTAATGAATTTCAAATTATTTAAGAAATAATTTGTTCAACGTTTATTGTGTAATTTAGAAAAACCATCATTAATTATTATGAACAATGCTCCATATCATTCAACCTTAATTGAAAAATTTCCAACATCAATCTGGAAAAAAACTGATATTGCTGCTTGGCTTACAAATCATAATATAAAATATGATTCAGCATTATTTAAAGCCTTAACAAAAAACATCCAGAAAGAGAAATGATATGAAGCAGACAAACTAATTTAAAAAAGATGACATGGGATACTAAGGTTACCACCATATTGTTACGTGCATAAATTTAAATAATGCACTACCCTGTATATTGGTTTAATTAAAAATTACTTTTCTATTTCTCGACGCCATCTATCGGGCTCGTTGGTCTCTTTGTATTGAGTAGACGATATCCGGTGAGATACCGGCATTTTGACTTTAACATCGTTCATGTTATAACCTATGTCTGCGTGAATTAAAAATCGTTTTCTCACAACATCCACGTGTTGGGACACGATGGGTAATAGAAGTCTTCTTAATTAACTAATTTAATCCACGCAGGGTAAGTGGCTTTTGTTCTTTCTTTGATTAAAGGTAATTTTTATGTCTTTTCGTTAGCGCCATGTGCTACCTCCTAAATATGGGTATCCTTGTCGTAATTTAAAATCTTCAAGAGAAAATTATAAACGGAAGCTGTAGAGCTAAGAACGCTGCGATACAAGTGCTAAGTACCGGATACGATTGAATTCTCTTCGGAGGCAATAAATTAATACCATCGTTGACGAAAATATAGTGTAACAGTATACGATAAGTGTCGGTTCGATTACTTTCCTTTAAATGTTTCTTTTACTTGTAGTTTGTGAGTCGTCAGGTAGACACGATTATTTTCAGGAAGTTTAATTACAGGAAGCCAGTAGGAAAACGTTTTCTGAAAGTAACCCTGAATTTGGTAAGTCACTTTTTACTTAATTATTCGTTGTCGCTACGGTGATACTCACTACTTACTATATTTACTGATCGTACGTTCGAATTTATTTGTTGCTTATTATTGTTACTCAATTAGTTAAAGTAAATCATTTATCGCTTGCTGATTATATCAACGGTCAATTATCATTATTAATGTAATTTACGTATGAAGATTTATATATGTTCTGGTGGTTACACTTTTGTTTTACGTGTAATGTAAGTTGCCGATACTTCTGATATTCTAGTACCTATTCTAGTACCTGCTTATATTTGTACTCGGACTAAAATTATTCTTTGTCATGCTATCCAATTGTTATCGATTCAAATTTTAATCTATTTATCCTTATAGAGTAATTAAAGTGCAATTGTTGTTAACGATTTAGTTTCTTTTATTTTCGTTTCTTCCAGCCTTACAAACCTTAACAATTTTGTACAAGCTTCGAGCCTCCTGTGCTGATCTAGCAGGAGCTATTTCTGCAAAGAACAAAAGATCTGGCGCCCTTTAAAATAAAGTCTCTTGAACCTCCCCTCTCTCCGACAGGTATGGTTTCGATCCTACAGTGAGTTGGCCGTGCAGGTTCGTAAAATACTAGGAGCTTGCAACAATATCATTGTGAATTTAACGCAACAGAATTAATATAGACACGTGCTAAAACTTACTATAATAAAGACATAGAAAAAAATGGATATAAAGACCAAAATGTGTTGCCAATGTGAACAGAAGCTTTAAGAAATTGTTCTGATGAACTTTGGGCAAACTGTTTTCGTTATACAGAAACCGTTATGACAAATTGGTATGAACATGAAAAAGTTTTGGATATTACAGTGGATAAACTATTTATACAAATTAATTGTGATTTTGATTTAGATACTGACAGTCAAGGTCATTAATTTTTGTCAAATATGTTTTGAGAAAAAAATTGTTTAATGGTTAAAACTGCAACGACATGGTTGCATTGAAAAATTGTGCTTTTATTCCTTTTAATAAAATATATGTAAATGAAATTACTTCTTTTTTTTATTGTAACAGATCTGTTTTGTGTTAAACGTTTTATTGAAAACAGGTACACAATCAATGTAAACTATTTTTTATTATAAAAAACAATAAACATTTTTTGACAAGTTTTTACAACAACCATTTTTTTATATATCATTAGTTATTCATCTTTTTTTTTTTTGAGACAACTTGTTTATTACAACTTATTATAAACTTAGAATAGTAAATGTAGAACTTTATACAAAATCACTAAGTAGTACTCGTATTCATATCTTCAATGGACTGTATTAATTATGATTGAAGTTGCTCAGAGTACGGTCTTAAAAATTTATACAAAAACTGCTGCACAATAATTCATAACATGAACGATCAAGAGTGGCAACTATTTCTTAAATAAATAAACACTTTTTAATTCAACAAGATCAAAAAAACTTAGTAAGATATCATGATGTGTATTGTATATAAAAATAACTTGTATCCATAATAATTTGGTTCAAATTAAAACGCAACTTTGTTGGTCTAAAAGTCAAAAGTATCAAACGTTCCCAAAAGGACTTTGATAGGTAGACTGTTTGTTATAATGTTATAGCACTATATGAATTTCATTACTATTGTTGCAACACTTGCGTTGACTGTTTTTCATATTAAACCATACACTTGATTGTTATGATGTAGAGTTTCTCTTTTGTGATTACGAGTATTGGTAACTTATTTCTCCTAATAGGTAATTATTATTTGTAGTTCTATTTAACCTTCTATATATATTGTAACATCTAACTAAAATTAACTTATTTAGATAAGACACTAAACATTTTCTATTTTATTCGCAGTAGGCAAAATTTTGTGTATGGTACACTTCTTGTATTTTAAAAAAAATCTTTCTTTTTTTTATTTGCATCGCTAAATAAGTGTATGTAGATATTGTACTGTTTGGACATTTAATATTTGTTGTTCTAATATGTAATATTCAGTAATAGCAATACAAGATCAATTTTGGTTATGGTAGTCCCTAATATTTAAATAAAAAATATTTAAAAAGAACAAAGTGATTACATATTAATATTTTCTTTATTATTTTAACTTTCTTATATTTAACTTATTGCAACGTACCGCTACTTGTTACGTGCTATGACGTAAGTATAAATGACATATAAGATACGTACTTTAGAATATGCATTAATACTTGGCGGTTATAACTATAGCCGTTTATAATAATTGTAGTTATTATTAATACTGTTTACATGTTTAATACGATGCTCGTTCAAAACGCATCCATGTTTGTTTCAAGCATTTATCTAATTTAAAAAAATTCAATTAGAACTACAAAAATTTCAAAATAATCGATGTTGGTAACCTAGCGACAAAAAATTAGGTAAGCAAAAATTGTACAATATTTTTATAGTCCGCTAGGTCTCTTATTTTATTAAATTATTACAACTTATACATTTAATTGATGTGTGTGACATACGCTTTAATTGTATTTATGTAATTTGTAAATATCTACGCTGAATTTCAAAATTTTAAGATATCTTTAATTTAAAATAAACAAATTTAATTTTAATGGAATACAATCAACTTAATTGCAACATTTGCTGAACATGAAAATTATACAAACAATTACTTTATATTAACAAAGTCCAAAAGTGTATTGTAATTGCAATTGTAATTCAACAGTAATTAGTCAATCGTAAACAACCATATGTCGACTAAAATATAACGTTTGGCAAATCTTTTATAAACGGTTACAAAAATTAGGGTGTACTAAACAGGCTAAAAAACAATGTACAATCTTATGTTGGTACCAAAAATTAACACGTAGAATTAAGACCTGTGCTACATCAAAAACTAATCAGACTTAAAACCGACTCGTAGTTTTTGACTTCACCGGTAGTAACGATATCACAAATTTTACTTTTATAATTGGTCTCTAAACTTATACGATTCAATAATTTTTGTTTTTCATCTCTTAAAATTGTGCTTAACATATTGTTATCTATAAACTTCAAAGTTAGTGATCATACATAAAACAAACAAATGGTTTATTATCAGGTTTATGTGATTCTACAATCCAGTTTAACATAATTCATTTTCCTTATTAAAACCACATTTTTATTTTTGTTAAGAATAATTGCCTTAAGTATGACTTCTGAATGCAGAAACGAGCAGGTTTTGCTTGTTTCTCGAACAGTTAAATCAAGTTCTAACTACAGCAATACGTTTTCCAAGAAAAAAAACAGTATGTTTTTGACAGTTGTTTAGAACCACAATACGCAAAATTATTAACTTCAGCGTTTGAAAAGCACGAAAGCATTAACACTATAAAAAACTTTGAATCCAAAATCAGTTCCAAAATTAATTTTTGTTTGACAGGTACACAGTTAACAATTGGCAGCTTGATGACAGCTAAAAATAAAACATCCGTACTTATGTCTTTAATATATAATTAATTTATACTAACCTAAATTACGTTTGATGCATAGGAGCTATATTTCTATGTAAAATTTAAGTAATTTTATATTATATATTGTACTATACTGAGTTAACAATAATTGGTAATTAAATAATTTTAGTAGATTTTCAAAGTTTGCAATAAAAAATTAAAATATTTAAAAAACTGTTTTGATTTATTTTTTTGGTTCTTATTGCTAGATATATTTTTTTACTTGATTTGTCGAATAAAACTGTAATAAACTTATTTGTTAACTTTTAGTGTTTAGAATAATTTTAATAAGTAAAATTCAAAAAAGAATTACATTTTTTTTATTTTTGCATTATCAGCAAACGAAATACAAAATAATTTAAAAACTTTAATACAATATAATTCAAATTTACCGTTTTGTTTTTATAAAATTACATCTTTAATAAATACAGTTTTATTATTAGATTTTTGCGAAACGTTAGTATAAGTGGCATTTAAGTAAAACAGAAATTAGTAAACATAGTATAAAACAGTAGTAAAACAGCGATATATCAAAATGTTAAAAGTTTCAAACTCCAAATCGGGCAAACATCTAATAGGATTTATGACTATTAAACCTACCAAACCTGCAAACATAAATATTTAGACTAACAACATTAATACAAAAAATTGCTATAATATTTTAGTTAATTATAGTAATAAAAAATATATTTTTACTGCCATTAAATAGATTACATATAATTTTTATAGGTGTCTTAAACATACGGTAAAATGCAAACTGTTTACAATTTGTATAAAATAAAAAACTACAAAAACAACAAAAATAACTACATTATTTTTCTTTTATGACGTAACATTTGAATGTCAATAATTAATAATGTTAAAACACGTTTACTTGATTTTACATGTATGCGGCATAATTATTTTTTTTATTTTAATACTTACATTAACAATATAAAATAAATTAACTGTGTAACAAAAATAAACATTACTAATTAAGTTTATTAAATGTTCTAAAAAAATGAAACAATGAAAAGGTATTAAATACATTTTATTGTGATATACATATCATTTAAAAAAAATTATACTGGTATTAGAATCTTGCCGGAAATATACAAGCGATACATATTTTTATGTTATGATGTTCGGAAAGTGTATTTATATGCTGTGTCAACTTAAATATTAATGGAATGTAACCTTCTATTGTATAAAGTTTCTTATTTAAATGTTTTCTATAAGTAAATTTGTAGAACCCATATAGCAAACCGTATAAATATTTGCAGTACTCAGCAAACTAAATGTTGATTATGGTTGTACGTAAAGCAACTTCTACCTTTTTAATTTTATATGAGATCTTTACACACCTCATTTAATTACTTTAAAATGTAAAATTAAACAATTTACACATAACGTCACTTACTTATACAATTTTTGTTTACTTTTTACTTCTAGAAAATTTAACAATCGTTACGTAAATTATATGTATGTATTTTAAACTTTATATATGTACATATTGTCCTTATCAAATCTAACACAAGAAAAAAAATTTATCAAACTTAGTTTGTATTTTAATGTATGTAGGTATGTAACAACAAATATATTATTTTAATATCTTTAGTGTAATGTTCTAATCGTTCTTAAAATAAGTAACTTAGTTTCATATTTATTCGCTAAACATGACAAACTATGCTATCTATCGGATCTAAAGTCGTTGTGCAATGTTGTTATCACATTTATTCACTCTTGTTAAAACATGTATCATTTTTTACAACATGAATAAAAATTGATTAAACTATTCTATATCTTGTGTATAAAATAAAAAGAAAGTTATGATTGCATTTTATTTTGTTACATATTGACGAATCTTGTTATAAGTTGTGCGGATTTTCACAAAGCTTTGCTTTGAGAATCTTTTATACCCCGTAATAAATATTAAAGAGAGTGCCAAATGTCCCAAATAAAAAAAAATATTTGCGTCTTTAGTTCTTTGTTAAAAAATCTAGATTATTTAATAAATTAATAGACTATCTTGTGTATACGTGTTTTAATTCCTAGCAGTGCATTACACTGATGAAAATATTTTTATTTATTTCTAATTTGTCTTATTATTAAAATTGCACTAATTTTTTAAGAATCAAACTATCTCTACATTTTCTAAACAAATATTTTATTTTTTAATTTAAAAATGTTGTCAAACTTGTCTTAATTTTAATTCATCCAACAGAAAACCGTTATTCTGCTCTTAAACTTAAGAAACTTAAGAAAATCTGACTAAGAAACGGTTTCTTAAAAAAATTTCTGTGACGTTTAAAAATTACGGAAAGTTTGTTGGCACAGTTATGTCAACTATAAGCCGTGCATTTAGATGTTGTCCTAATTTGTTTTTTAAGTTTTGTTACTTTTTAGTAGATTATTACAGGTACTGAAACGCATAAGAGCTTCGAAATTGTTTAAGAGGATTCGAAGTAATTACAGGAATGTTCTTGAAGCAGATAGTGTAAAAACATAAAAGTATTCAAACGAAGATCGAGTTTAAGTTTTTTGAATTAAGTTGTAAATGTAAAAAATTAGTCTAATTAAATAGTGTGTAAAGCACTTGGCTAGTGAAAAGAAATACAACACCGTGTTAATTATTTGTGTTAACATAAACTTATACCAGTTTAAATAAACAAAAGTGCAAAATTATCCGCGGACATTATTTTTTAAGTGATATAAGTTTAATTAGTTACAATTAGAAAATTAGTTCTAATTTACATGTAAATAGTTAGTGTTATATTAATTAACTTTAAAATTTGTTACAAATTGTGTCAAATGTCCGGTTCCAATAAAAAAAAAGAAATTAAACAATTAGTACGTGCTCGCGTATGTTTGTTTGTAGACTGTAATTATAACTACGTTAGTACATTAGATTTTGTTATCAGTGCATATAACTTGTTTATTTAATAATTTGTTTGTTTAATATTTGTTCGAAGTTTCCAAAATAATGTATTTTTCCGTCGATCGTTTATTAATACTTGTATTAACGTATAATAATGTATCAAAAGTAGTGCGGTAATAGCCCCTATTACCGCATTACTTTTAAACCAATGAAATCAACGAATTTCTATTAACGCTCGCTTTTTTTCTAACCAATAAAATCGTAGAAGAGAATTAAGATTTTTATGAGGTTACGTATATCGTATTAGTTAGCGTTTTTAAATAAAAAATAAATTAAAAAATTCACCTGTGCATTATTATAATTAAACATTTCCAATAATTGTAGGTTAAGTAACCTGATCACTAAAATGAAAACAAAATGATATACTTTGGAGTTACCAAGATGCTAAAAGAAGCCGATAAATAAAGTCCTTATTAACAATAATTGTGGTTTACATCATCTGACTATTTTATGAGCACACAAATTGTCAATTGGTTTTTATCGATGATTTTCAGTTGCTTTTACGGAGCCTTCCTGATATCAAAGTTGTGATGTTTGTATGTTATATAAAAATTATTATAAACAGATTTTAGTTTATTACATAAATAACAACGTATATTTTGTATAAACCAATACTTATCATATACATTACGTATTTATAAAAATAAGACAAAGAGCATTTAGTTATCGTTACTTTCTTTAACATTTCCTTCTTCATCTAAGCAACTACTTCTCTTACATTTGCACTAATTTGTAAAACATTGCTCACTATGCTTTGCTAAACTACATATGAACTTTTATCAGATTCAAATTGAATCGATAAGTTAGTGAACAGCATTTTTTTAGTAAATCATAGACTAAAAAGATTAACTAAACAATTGTGTTACTAAAATTCAGCTTTTTGCATGCTGTTCATTTAAAAACTACAATGTGGCACATTATGTTATGGTTAATATGACAAATCTATAATACCAACAAACGATTATGAATTTCTCGTATGTACATACCAGATTCTTTTCTTTAAATTGCCATTACGTAAATATTCTTATAAACAAAAGTAACACAACAATATGATAGAAAATATATATTTAATCTATAAGTAGGTGAACTAGTTTCATTTTCTCTAAAGCCATCATTCATTAGCAACAACACTAAACTATAATTCGTGGAATTTTTTGTACTCAAACCCAATCTGTCGTAAGAATTTGTTTATGACATCTGGTTCACCGTTGTAATTAACATTCACTTACATTTACCAAACTAAAATATTTATTGTTACAACTTTCTTATCTACAGAAGTAAATATGTATTCAAATTACCATTGTTTTTATCGTAGATTTTTAATGTTTCCTGGTTAGCCTATAGTTTTATTACTAATAACAATATTCGTCATTTATGAACCATTTTTAAATGTATAAACACTTTATTTGCTTTATAAATAATTTTGATTTGCTTTTTACATCTAGTTCAGCTTCTGTGTACAAAGAAAACAATCCCACGATTACCTTTCGGCTGATAAAGAGAACTTTTTAATGTTTCGAGATGTAATTTTCTTCAATTACCTAGCATACTTTTAATCACATAAAACTAAAAAAATTTTGCAATCATTGATATTTTCAAAACTAATTATAATCAATCCGATTAAAATTTAATTGACGTGTTGAGGTTATATCGGTTATATAGCATTCCCATTACTTAAAAATCCCACTACCGTTGATACAAAAATAAAACAATTGTTTAGTAGATAAAATTAGAAAATTATAAGTAAATGCAAAAAATTAATAAGATACGATCGACGGAAAAACTTAAAAACCAACTTGTTTGATAAAATGCAATTAATAATCTCGACAACATTAACGCTCTCGCTCGCTGCGCTCGCTCGTGCGTGAAAATGTCTCGATTATTAATTGCCTTCATTACCAACCTTGTTGGTTAAATAACTATTAATAGCCTTATTAGAAATACTAATGACAAATAAAAATGGAAAAAATCTATTAATAATGGAAAAAAACTGTCCGTGCATTCTCAGAAAATTGGAAAAAATTCTATAAAAATAAAAGAAACATTTTGCAAAATTCTTAGAAAATTGAAAAAAAAACTGTTCGCAGTTTCTAAAAAAAGGAAAGACATACGAACAAATATAAAAAGTCAAAGAAAAAGTATTAAAGAACACATTCAGCCTACCATCAAAAAACAGATTAAAATTTGTTACGGTAATTTTCATTACGTACGCCTTTGTTGTTACGGACGAAATTTTCTGTAGGTACGCCTATGTATTTTTGACTTGAAATTGGTTTATGGTTGGGACGCCCCCTACCGATCCTTTCTCGTGACTGTCATTCGATCAAGTAGACGTTAAGCTGTAAACCACAGTAACGGTCCGGTGCCGAGATTTTTTCGAATTGATTCTTAAATTTTTAAGAACATCACGTGTGATGAACATAAATTTATAAATCGAGGTAGAAGGTTTTACGATTATTTCGGCACGGGGTAAGTTAGTTTGTCTTAAATCTATTCTTTCTTTCGTAATTTCTATATTCATATGACAGCCGGTTCCGACCACGTTGTCTACCATTTTGGAATTAAATCAACAATTGGGATGCATAACTACTATTAAGAATAAATCTACCGAGCCTATCAGCTGTCGTGAGGGCTTGCTACTTAAGCAACATCGAGGTCCAGTCGAATGTTGTGTCGGGGATGTTGATTTGAAAATTTGAAGTCAAATGTGTATTCAGCCACCTGTCTTGAATTACTACTTACATCGTTCTATACCTTGGGGTTCAATGATATGATTAATGAAGAAATCGAATGTGTTATCAGTCACTTGTGTTAAGACTATTTCTTACAGTACACGATACAACGGGTTTCATATGCCATTTAATTATTTACTAATACTATCTTTTGTAGCTTTTGTTCTGTGTGAACTCGATTATGATCCGATTTGTGTTTCACAATTGTTTACAGGCCACTGACGAGAAAACGTTTTCGACGTGTAAGTGGAAACTTTATTAGGTGAGTTATTTATTTGATTTTTTTATATCGAGATCACCAAAGTTGTACACAGACTTATATTTAAATGTTAATGATTGTAACTGCGTTATTGCTTATATACCAATAAGGTAATTTTAATCATGTCATACTTGTATCGCATGCTGTGAGGGAAACCTAGTTATTCGGTGACTTTATATGCTGTTCTATTCGATATAATCTTCTTCTGTGATGTGTGTTGCCGATACTACAGGCATTTATGTAGGAGAATTGTGATATAATCTAGAAAATTTTATGTACTCTTTAATCAAAATTTCTTCTAATTATTAATGCAAACTGTGATAGGTATTAATTCTACCTGCTAACTTTAAATCTCATATCTTCGATTATATCCAACGTTAAACTATTAAATCGATTATACTTGTTAATTTTTCTTTTTTTTATCTTTCCGACTCCTGTGATTATCGCTAATAAATTAATTACTTTTGACTACTCGGACAGCTGAGTAGAGGGATTACGAAGCTTCGGAGTGTTACAAGCGCTACCCCTTTCTGTTGTGAGCAGACAGAAGTATGACTTTGGGATAAGCTCTGGCGCCCTGCAACATCTTTTCTATATTTAGTGTGGACCTCCCCTCTCTCCGATTATTGCGAGTTGGCCGTGCAGGTTCGTAATACCAAAAGCTTGTAACAAAATTGGCGCCCAACGTGGGGCCTCGATTTCTCTCATATCGAATTTCTCATTCACTATATTTCTTTAACAATTTTCTTTAATTGTGATTAGCGTAGGATTACTGGTACTCATAGGTAACTTATACTATTGAATTTCTCTAGACTTAGTGTGTAACAAATTGGCTACCCGACTTTTCGATTCTTTTTTTTAATTTCTCATTCGTTATAATTTTTTCTGCTGTTTAGATTTTTTTTATATATTGTTGACTTGCTATCGATTTAGTGTGTGCGATCATAAGTTCTTCTAGCTTTATTGATTTCTGTTATCTTTTCTTAGTCTTACGTGGGTTCGATTTTACTTTGCTTTCTTTACTTAGTTATTGCTACTAGACTTGACGTCTGATGTACTTTACTAACTTTTACTTTTGTTATTTTCTTTAGTGCGGCAGTTTGACTGTAGATTCGCACTTTACTTACGTTTCTTTTAATCGGACCTTCGTTTTGATTTTTGGATTGACTCGACTACGTCGATTAATTTGTTTTCTTATTGGATTACTTACTGGGTAGTAATACGGCTTATACTTACTGTTATTTTGAGTTCTTGTCAGACACGTGGTGGCACATTTCCGTTGTAGTTGACAACGTTGGTTAGTTTATTGTTTACTTGTTATTGTTCTAGTTATGTATTCTTCAGACGAAGAACCACCACTTCTTACTTCTTCGGACTCTGATTCCGAAATGAACTTAGGAAATTGGAATGTTACTTTTTCGGGTGAAGATCCTTCTTTTCTTATAGAATTTCTTATTCGTATCGACGAGTTGTGTTTGTCTCGTGGTGTTTCACAACATCAACTTTTTCTCTCAGCTTTTGAAGTTTTATCTGGCAAAGCCCTTCTTGTTTTTAGGACGAATCGAAGTTCGTTACGTTCGTGGGATGATGTTGCTGCTTTGTTGAAGTCTGAGTTTTTACCTTTAGATTATGATGAGCGCTTGATGGATACTATTCGCAGTCGTACAATGGGAGCTAACGAAACCATTGGTACTTACGTTACCAATATGCAATACCTTTTTCTTCAGCTAGCTGAACCGGTCTCAGAGCAAATGCAGCTCAAGGCTATTCGTCGAAATCTAACGCCTTTCTATCAACTTCCTTTCGCGTTGATTGAGATTACATCTATTGCTCAATTAATCTCTTTAGGCAAGCGTTTGGAGTCTAACATCAATTCTCGCGATTCTTTCCACTTCTCTACAACAGAGATTGATGACAAAGCTCAAGAGTCATCTGTAGTCTTTGCTGATAAGATTTCTACTTCCGTCTCTTCTGCTATGTCTGCTACTTGCTCTCTTACTACTTCTCCTCCCAATACTTGTGTTCGTTGTCGTTCTCAAGGTGATAAGCCTTTACGTACTGTTCGTTCTCTTCTTTCTCTTCCTCCTAATTTCTTTTCAGTTTCTAGGATTATTAGGCCTACTACTGATTCTTGGTATTTAGGTATGATATCTAAAGTTACTGCTTCTCCTCGTCGTTTCTCTCGTTGGTGTGTTGTGAAAAATCTTTTATGTAAACGTGTACGCATTTCCTATTCTGATCCTTGCGTTTGGAAGTTAGTTGTACCTTCGGACCAGCGCAAGCAACTTATTCAGGATCACCACATTACATCTAATTGGGATCACCTCAGTGTTAGGAGCACGTTGGAAGCTCTTCGGTGTCACTTTTACTGGCCTCATATGAGACCTAAGGTTGCTGAGTTTATACGCCATTGTTCTGGTTCGAATTCGCGACGCAGCAAGCCTTTTAGGTCACGCCACATTTTGCCAAGTAGAAGGAAGCTTTCCAACACTGATGTCGCTACCAGGTCTACGCGTCTACATAAGGATCGTGCTATTTCTCCGGATGTAAAGGCCGCTGTTATTGCTTTTGCATCTCCTTCTTCAGTCGCTTCTAATTATTCTTTGTTGTCTCCTTCTAATCGTTCTCTTCGCTTTCATCGGCGTCGCAAGCGTCGTAAGTGCTAGTTCGCTTTTTGGGCTTTTGACTTTCGACCTTTGCTATTCTTTTGTTTCTTTTCTTTCGGTTTTGGTGGTTCGAGTCTTTGAATATGTCGTCGGTATCTTGTTGGTTGTAGCTCGGTGCTACCCAATTGTTCCTCTCATTTTGCTGTCACCGATTTTCTTTTCTTTGCTTAAGTTTCTAGTACTTTTGTTTTGGTTTCTTTCTTCTCCATCTTACTTCAGGACAGACTACCTTTCCGTCTGTATATATTTATATCCGCTTAGTAGGCCTTTTTGGATTGGTACGTCATCTATAGAATTCTCTCTTCTACTTTTGGATTTGGTTTTTTCTTTTCTTGAGTTTTCTATTCCGCTCGTCGGCATTAAAGTCTTGAAGTATATTTTCCAATTTGGGACAGCAATTGGTACGCTTTCGTTCTATGACTAACTGATATCTTTTCTTTTCTCTTCTTCTATATTTTGGGCGGTTGGTTGGGCACCGTAGGGTGGTCTCTCTTTTCATTCTTCTACGGGGTGAAGAATGAATCAGGCATTAACATCGAGCCTTAGCTTTCTCCGTCTTTCTCTATCTCTTATCTTTTCTACTTTTTATTTTTTTCTTCTTGGGCCTATCTATCTTTTCTTTGTGCCAACCATTATTCTTTGTTTTGATTCTCTTTATGGTTCGCCTCTAGGGCGGTTGGTTGGGCATAGAAGGGTTGGTCACTCCCTTTCGTTTCTTCTACGGAGAGAAGAACGAATCAGACATTTACATCTTGTCTTATCTTTCTCCGTCTGTTTCTTTTCTGCCTTTCTTGTTTTTCTTACTTCTTATTTTTTTCTTTTGCTTTCGAAGGTTTGTCTTTAGGGCAATTATCTTTTTCCTTTTATCTTGGCTTGTTGCTTGAACACTTTCCTTTTTTTCTTTTTAGTAACTTTCTTCCTTAGTGATCACTCCAACTGTGTTTCTTTTTTTCTTTCCTTTCTTAGGTACTTTTCTTGCTGTATTGGGTTTAGTGGGTTTTTGTTTTGTTGTTTTTGGGTTGAAGCTTGGGATAGACTACAACGTCGCTTCTTGTACTTTGTACTCCCGCTTAGTCGGCATTTTTGATGTTGTTAGTCACCGTTAGGATATTTCTCTTCTTTGGGTTTCTTTTGCTCTCGGGATATTCTAATCCGTTCTTCGGCATTTAAGTTCCAGGTGACATTCCAACACAACAGGCACTGACTCACGACGTTCAATTGGCAAGTGAAGTTTTCTCTTCTTTATTGGTTCTTACTTCTTTTTCTTTCTTTCGTTTGGTTTTGTTTTGGGTTTCGCGGTTTGGATTGCTTTTGGATTGGCACTTATTTAGTGGTTAGCTTTTTGGTAACTTTGTTGGTGTGACTCTTGGATTACTGATTTTTTTTCTCTGCCTTTTAGGTAGTCCGACTGATGTCGACTTTTAATCAGAATCTTTCTTTTTGCTTGAGATTTCTTCGTTGGTCTTCTTTGCTTGGATCTTTAGGATCTGTTTGGTTTTTGGTGGAAGAATTTCATATCGTCTGTTGACGACTTTTTGGAGCACAACTTCCTTAGTTTTCTTTTTGACTTTTCTTCTAAATCCGCGTATCCCATTTCAACATTTAGATACTTTTTTCTTTTTACTTCTTTAGCTTAATTAGCTTTGGGGACTTATATTTGGGGTTGGATTTGTATTCTTTCTTTCCTACTCATTCTTTCTCTCTCTGTTTGTTTGGTACTGTCGATCAGTAAGGTCTATGGGACTGCGTTGCTTTCTGGCTTTTTAGCGTAACGACTGTTGTCGACTTTCAACGAGTACCTGTGCTGATACTTCTATTCTATGGGTTGAGTTTCTGGTTCTTTGGAGTATCATTCCGCTTCATGCGACTTGTGGACACATCTGGTTGGTGATGCTTAGTAAACCGAGAAAATCTCTTTCATCTACGTTTCTTCTGGGGTTGGGTGTTATTGTGTTTCGGGGTTGGTTTTGGATTTTAGGGTTCTGTCCTTGGCGTATGCCTAAATTTCTGTCTTCATTTTAGCTTTGTTCTCGTTATTCTCGCTCCACGCTTTTATCTTGCTGGGGGGGAATCTGTTACGGTAATTTTCATTACGTACGCCTTTGTTGTTACGGACGAAATTTTCAGTAGGTACGCCTATGTATTTTTGACTTGAAATTGGTTTATGGTTGGGACGCCCCCTACCGATCCTTTCTCGTGACTGTCATTCGATCAAGTAGACGTTAAGCTGTAAACCACAGTAACGGTCCGGTGCCGAGATTTTTTCGAATTGATTCTTAAATTTTTAAGAACATCACGTGTGATGAACATAAATTTATAAATCGAGGTAGAAGGTTTTACGATTATTTCGGCACGGGGTAAGTTAGTTTGTCTTAAATCTATTCTTTCTTTCGTAATTTCTATATTCATATGACAGCCGGTTCCGACCACGTTGTCTACCATTTTGGAATTAAATCAACAATTGGGATGCATAACTACTATTAAGAATAAATCTACCGAGCCTATCAGCTGTCGTGAGGGCTTGCTACTTAAGCAACATCGAGGTCCAGTCGAATGTTGTGTCGGGGATGTTGATTTGAAAATTTGAAGTCGAATGTGTATTCAGCCACCTGTCTTGAATTACTACTTACATCGTTCTATACCTTGGGGTTCAATGATATGATTAATGAAGAAATCGAATGTGTTATCAGTCACTTGTGTTAAGACTATTTCTTACAGTACACGATACAACGGGTTTCATATGCCATTTAATTATTTACTAATACTATCTTTTGTAGCTTTTGTTCTGTGTGAACTCGATTATGATCCGATTTGTGTTTCACAATTGTTTACAGGCCACTGACGAGAAAACGTTTTCGACGTGTAAGTGGAAACTTTATTAGGTGAGTTATTTATTTGATTTTTTTATATCAAGATCACCAAAGTTGTACACAAACTTATATTTAAATGTTAATGATTGTAACTGCGTTATTGCTTATATACCAACAAGGTAATTTTAATCATGTCATACTTGTATCGCATGCTGTGAGGGAAACCTAGTTATTCGGTGACTTTATATGCTGTTCTATTCGATATAATCTTCTTCTGTGATGTGTGTTGCCGATACTACAGGCATTTATGTAGGAGAATTGTGATATAATCTAGAAAATTTTATGTACTCTTTAATCAAAATTTCTTCTAATTATTAATGCAAACTGTGATAGGTATTAATTCTACCTGCTAACTTTAAATCTCATATCTTCGATTATATCCAACGTTAAACTATTAAATCGATTATACTTGTTAATTTTTCTTTTTTTTATCTTTCCGACTTCTGTGATTATCGCTAATAAATTAATTACTTTTGACTACTCGGACAGCTGAGTAGAGGGATTACGAAGCTTCGGAGTGTTACAAGCGCTACCCCTTTCTGTTGTGAGCAGACAGAAGTATGACTTTGGGATAAGCTCTAGCGCCCTGCAACATCTTTTCTATATTTAGTGTGGACCTCCCCTCTCTCCGATTATTGCGAGTTGGCCGTGCAGGTTCGTAATACCAAAAGCTTGTAACAAATTGTTCAGGAAAAAAGTCAAACAAATTAAATTTAAAATAAGCAACTTGTAAAAATTTTAGAAAACGGACAACAACAGACACGCGCAAGTTTAGGTTTAAGATACTCCAAATTTTGATAGTAAAGTTCTATAGTCAACATATCACAAACAGTTTAAAACTGCAGCTACAGCTAATAGTTTAAACAACAAGCAGAAAACGACGTCTTTAATAATGGCCTTACGTAGAAAAGCGTTTGACATTTTGCAGATTGTTTCTGGCCACTTTCAAGCAAATTACAAACTCTTAATTTTACGTTTAGAAATGAGATATTGAAAATGCTCATTTTCAACAAGTGTACCAAACCCAAATAAAAAATCGTGAAACTACGGAAAGTATTCAAGAGTTTGAGGCTGACATCGCCACATTGACACAGTTTACGTATCCTACAGCATTAGATACCCTTTTGGAACAATTGGCTATTCAAACCTTTGTGGGCGGCCTTTGAGACAACGAAACGCAGCAGTCTCTACGGTTAGCTACGATATTGGATGACGTTTTAACCCAGGTCTTTAGTTTGAAACAGCAAAACAAGCGTCACGCCAAGGCTGCAAAAATACCCGCGCAGGCACAGAAAAACATCAAAAAAATTGTGCAACGTTTATTCTGTAAAGAAATGGAGCAGTGACGTGCTGGAAATGCATTTATCTCTATGGCAAGATCGGTAAACAAATTGCTCAGTTACTAGTTGACACAGTAGCGACAAAGACCATCATTTGCTCTGACATGTTATTGAAAAGTGAGAAGACGTCACCAGTAACAGTACGATTTTGAACATCGACGGGAGAAGAAATACCTATTTACGAACAAGATAAAGTTACCATTGATTTGAAAAATAGAGTATTTGACCATCAAGTACTGCTAGTTGACATTACAAAAAACGTTTATCATAGGAATAGACGTTATATAGAAGTATGGGTTCCATTTTGGTATGAATAACAATGTCCTGAAGATCGACGGTGAAGAAATTTCTTTGCATTCGTCAGAAAAGGCAGTCCCCATGAAAATCTCAGAAAAGCAACATTTGAGCTATTTAACCAATGGGGAGTGCCTTGGTTAAAAAAAGACACCAAATCAATACATGAAACGCTCGGCCGATACGACAATATACGCCGACTTCCTTTAGCAAAACTAGATGAAACCGAACAAATAAGTACGGATATGGAACAAGAAGGTGTGATTGAATCTTCATAATTTCTGGGCGTCCCCAGTGGTACTAGTAAAAACGAAATATGCATCAACAAGATTTTGCGTGGACTACAGACAGCTTAACGATGTGACTAAAAAGGACAGCTAACCTTTATCTAGAATTGACCATACTTTAGACACCCTGTCAGAATCATAGCGGTTTTCCACGCTGAATTTAAAGACTGGTTACTGGCAGGTGTAGTTAGAACCCAAACATCGTGACAAGACGACGTTTACAAATGGAACTGGTTCGTGGCAGTTCACTGTTATGCCGTTTGGTCTATGTTACGCTCCTGCAACGTTTGAGTGTTTGATAGAGACTACCTGGCAAGAATTGTCTTGAAAGACGTGTTATGGTTATCTAGATCACATTATTGTAGTTGGAATGTTGTTTAAAGCTGAATCCAAAGAAGTGCCACGTATTAAGAAAGAAGCCCAATACCTTTGCCAAGTCGTATCTACAGATGGGATACAGGCTAACCCAGACAAAGTTCGAGCAGTGCAAGAATGGCCAAGACAAATTAATAAACATTAGGCCGGAAGCCTTCTTGGGTTGTGAATCTATCATAGAAGATTTAAGTAGACAAAACTGACCGAAAACAGAGGAGAAAGTTATTCAAGAAACAGGACATTTTTTTGCAAATGCTAGTGCAAATTCGTAATCCAGAAGTAAAAGTATTGATCGATCGAGAAACTAAAAGAGTATTACCATGACACAGAACACCGTTCAGAAAGCAATCCTTGAAACGCTGATGTTTTGTCCATAGAACCATGTCCGGCAGACTGTAGCCATTAAGCCATACCCAATCAAGAAGGAGCTACAGTTACAGACGTGTCAGTGAAACAGTTTTTTGCCAATTTAGAGTTCTGCTAAAATTACATTCCGACTAAGGCTGCAACTTCGAGCGCTGTTTTAAGAATTTTGCCGGCTGTTGAGAATTAATAAAACTAGGCCGACGCTTCTCCATCCTTAATTTAGCAAATTTAGAAAAATACTTAACCAAAATAGTTTCCAAACACAATAAAGATTGGAATCAGTACTTACACTTTTTCTTAATGGCATGCCGATTATATGCTTACAAAAGCACAAGTCAAACACCATCCTGTGCACTAAATACGATTGCTATGCGACCTCCAACTTGGACACAAGTAAAAACGTTGTTGAGGAAAAGTACATCCGCAACTAATGAAGAAGCTAGACAAAGTACATGAAGCGGTCTGTAATAACACACAAATGTTCAGAAGTTAACTGAAGCAAGCAGAAGCAAGTGGTACACATCGATCGACCAGCCCCGTTTGCTCGCGTAATATTGCCCAAGACCAGGTTTAAACCAAAGTAATAACAAGCAAAATTAAGAATCAAGTCAATAAAAAAGACAAATTTATGAACATAGACGGGTTTCTGGAAAGGCTAGGTTTAAAGTTGCAACCGAGGAACAACAAGACCTGTTCCATACACGAATTAATTACGCTATTGCACATTACGTGAGCGAGAATCTTAAAACTTTCAAAAAGGTTGCAGTAGTGTTTAAAAAGAAGTTTGAACGGCTACATAAATTACAAGAACAGCAAATGGCAATCTGCAAAGTCCTAAAACTACGTCATTATCGATGTTTCATTTTTTATCTGGTCACCAAGAAATAACCGCGTACACAACTGTTATACAAAAATATGTGACAAACATTATAAAATCTCAAAAGAGAAATAAAGTTCCACAACATTAAGAAATTGACAGTAGTCAAGCTTTTTGAGGCTTACATTATTTCAATTAGAAGAGAGTTCAAAATATGTTTGGAGTCGTCTTCCAAGGAACAGACGTTTAACTGTCGGTCTGCAGTTACCATCCAAGTAGAGCATTGTTTAGAAAAATCTATTGACTGCAACTTTTATGATCAAGGCAAGATTGAGAGAGCTACCGTTATTGCCACGATGCCGCGTCCTGCTTTTTGTTCTGGAACAGAAAAGTTTTAAAAAGGGGCGGTAAAACGCATAAAAGCTTTGCGATTATTCAAAATAAGTTAAGGTAATTACGGAAATTTTATCGAAGATAACGTTAGAATATAAAAACTTTTCGAAGTAAGAGAGTTTCAATTTTTCGAATCTGAACTGAGAAGAACTGCTCTAAATAAATATTGCTTAACGCACCTGGCCATTAAAAATTAATACAACGTCGTGTTAAGTGGACGTGTTGTTAACATAATCAAAAAAACCTTTGTAGATAACCAAAGTACAAAGTTATCCACGTACTTTATTTTTAAGGTGATAGTAATACGTATATAAATTATTGTAAGTTGTTTTTTTTAAATTATCGTTGAATTTAATTAGTTACGTTTATAACAATTAATCCTAAATTACGTGTAAATAATCAAGTCATAGAGCACTTTTATGTATATAAATATTTGTATAGACGCAAATTATTACTAAGAACGTCACTTGAAAATGGTTATTTCAGGGTTGTAATCCAAAAAGACAAATGGCAAGATTGATCAAAAGACTACAAAAGTATAACTATGACACAAAACACCATACCCGAGAAATGGTCATCTGAAAGCTGCTGCTTTACCTAGAAGACGATGTCCGGCAAAGTGCAGCCATTGTTTGCCACTTAAAGAAAAATTAGAATGTATCCGAAAGACTGCTATGGTGGAAACTTGAGCAGTTTCGTAGCAAACAAAAAAAACGATTCTAAAATAAAACGTAAACTGAAAATTAACCGCTCGACAACCAACCTGAGAAGATGTTTGTGTGCTTTAGGTAAAAGCATCAAAGCATACTGAGCGCAGTAGGATTCCTTGAGAGTGAAAGACGGTTTCTTACGCGATCCTTAGAGTCTGCGTTGTTTTAATAAATTTGCAGACTGTAGAAAATTAAGAAAACTAGGACGACGTCTCTTTATCCCCAATCTAATAACATTGTTGTTCGAATGGATTGAACAATGAGAAAGTACTTAGCCAAAGTGGTGTCCGAACCCTAAATATTAAGATTAGTATTTGCAGTTTTTTTAATAGCATACCGATCATCTGTTTACGAAAGCACGGGCCAAACACGATCTTGTGTCATACTTGGTCGCGAAATACGACTGCAATGCGACCTCCAATTCCGACAAAAACGAGAAGAAAAAATTGCTGGAGAAGACTACGTAATCAAGATGATAAAGAAGCTAGACAAAATACATAAAACGGTTTGTAAAAAGAAACGTAAATTGTCAGCGACCGAATAAAAATCAGATGTAACGTCAAGGCACAAAACGGTGGGTGTTAATTGGGCGACATGGTGTAGTTGTATAATCCCCAAAAAAGATGTGGTTTGTCGCGGAAACTGTAAAGACAATGAGATGTTTAGTCTCGTTTAACAACGTTACCAAAGACTTAGTCCAAACCAGAGTAATAACCAGGAACTAAAACCAAGAATCAAGTCGATGATGCAATGGATTTCGATAAGTTTCTGAACATGTACGGGGTTTTTTAGAAAAACTAGATTTGTAGTTACAACCGAGGAGCAACAAGACTTGTTCCAACACAAAAAATTACGGTATCGCACATTGCGTGAGCCAGGATCTTGAGATGTCCAGAAGGGTTGCAATCTGAAAAGTCCTGACATTGGTAAATGAGTTACGTCAGGATCAGGTGCAGTCGTAAGCTTTCTTTCTATTAGGAAATGCCCTGGCGTCAAAGGTTCGAAGTCTTCAGGTTCAGAGGAAAGAGGTGTTATAGGTCGGGAATTTAAAATACATTCGATCTGAACGAGAACCGTGTAAAATTCTTCAAAAGTGAGGTTAGCGCTACCTAAAACTCGTCTCAAATGGTATTTAGCCCACTTTATGCCACTTTCCCATAATCCCCCAAAATGAGATGAATGGCTAGGAATAAAATGCCATTGAATTTCGTTTCCGTAGCAAAATTACTCATTTCGTTAGTATGAGTACTAAGAAATTTCCCAAGATCGTTTAAAACAGATTTTGCACCGACAAAGTTGGTTCCGTTATCAGAATAAATATGATTTGGTCGCCCACGGCGTGCAATAAATCTACGGAGACTCAAAATAAAATGTTGCGTAGATAAGTCCGTCACAAGTTCCAAGTGTATTGCCTTGGTTGTGAAACAAATAAATAGACATATAACACTTATGCATTTTACAGTTTCTACCTGACCTTTTTTTAACATGAATGGTCCAGCATAATCCACTCCAACCCTTTCAAAAGGAAAGGAAGGGTGTACGCGCGCTAGAGGCAATTGCCCCATAATAGGCTTTGTGATTTGGGCTGAATATCTATAACATTTAACACAGGTATGGACAACTTTCTTAGACAAACTTCTCCCAGATGTAATCCAAACCTTATTACGCACAGAAGAAAGAAGAAGATTTGTGCCACAGTGTAACAAACGCAAGTACTCGTACTGAAAGATTAGCATAGCTAATGGATGTTTTCCCAAAATTAAAATTGGGTGTTTTTTGGAAAAGGGATAAAGAGAGTTGCTCATGCTTCCGCCTACACGAATTAAACCATCCGAATCTAGAAATGGTGTTAAACTGAATAGATTCGACTGCGTTAATGGCTGATTAAAGACCAATAATTTTAATTCGTTTTTGAAAGAATCGCGTTGAGACATTTTTAGTAATTGAGTGAAAAACGAATTCAACTCCGAATAACGTAGTGGACCAAATTGCCGATCGCACCTTTGTGTTAAGCAATTATGTTTAAAACGCAAACTAAGAGCTACAATACGTTTTAAACGATTTAAACATGAATACCGAGATAACGGAAAAGAACCTCGTTTACAACAGTTAGTGTGCAAAGCGATTCTTTCACTTCTGGCAATGAAGCAGTTAAAGAACTGTATGAAGATTGCGGCCACATCGTTTCTTCAGAATTTAACCAACTAGGACCATTAAAACAAAGTGTAGCATTTGTGAGTTCAACGGCTGTAACACCGCGTGAAAGCAAGTCGGCGGGATTATCTGCATTACAAATGTGATTCCAACACGCGTTTTTTGAAAGTTCTTGTACTTCGACTACTCGGTTGGCTACAAAGATTTTCAAACGATTGGGAGGCATTTTAACCACCGTAAAACAATCGTCGAGTCTGTCCAAAAAACTACTTGATTAAACTCTATATTTAAAGCATTAATGACCTTATGCACAAGACGAGCGAGTAACAAAGCTCCACATAACTCAAGTCGAGGAACAGAAATGCATTTCAAAGGAGCTACCTTTCTCTTTGAACATAATAACTTAAATTGGATATAACCTTTAGAATCTATAGAGCAAATGTACTAGCAGGCGCCATAGTCCTTCATCGACGCGTCACAAAATGCATGTAGTTTTAAAATTTTAGGGTTTTTACAAAGAACTAAGCGCGGTATAAGAATGTCATTGAGCGCTGGCAAAGTGTCTCTAAAACGAGACCAAAGAGTTTGCTAGTGTTCAGGTAACGGATCATCCCATGCGAGTTTCTCAAGCCATAATGCTTGCAGCAAAAATTTGAAACCCATTACGCAAGGTGAGCCTAAGACCAAGCTGGATTGGGAAACAGATTCTTGAAATATCAGAAAGTATTGATCTTTTTGTAGGAATACCTAAATTAAAATTTAAAATTGAAAATAACAAGTTATCCGAGTGACTGGCCCATAAGAGTCCAAGAGTTTTGGCGTTAGTATCCAAGCTAAGGAAATTTGGATGTCTGTGAGATTTATCAATGTTATCAACTACTCTCGGATCGTTGGCAAACCATTTTTTGAGAGGAAAACAATAAGAATTTAAAACATCATTCAGAGTCTTGCAATCTGATTGAGCTTCGATTAAGCTATCAGCACCACTCAGAAGATCATCCACGTAGAAATCTTCTAAAATAATTTTTGAAATCCTAGGATGTGATTTTGCGCATTGCAAACTTACCTCCTTTAAATAGCGAGTCGCTAAAAAACTAGCTGATGCCGTGCCATAAGTGATGGTATTTAAATTATAAGTTTTTAAAGGCTCTTCTTTGTTAAACCGCCACAGAATGCTTTACAGAGGACGTTGCACTTTATCCACTAACACCTGCCGGTACATCTGCTGTATGTCAGCGGAGTAAGCATAAGCGTATTTTCGAAAACGAAATAAAATTGAGAAGAGATCAGACTGAACGACAAGACCGATTTTTTGAATGTTATTCAATGAAATGCCGTTAGATGTTAACGCACTGCCGCCAAAAACCACACGTAAATTGGTGTGAGATTCTCTTCTTTTATTATACCATAATGAGGAAGATGGTAAATAGGTTGGCAGTACGAGGAAGCTAATGTCATGTGCCCACGTTCTTCATACTCACGCATAAAATTATAATATTGCTCCCGTAACGTGAAGTTCAATGCAAAACGTTTCTCTAAATTATGAAATCTGCGAGTTGCCGGTTCTAAAGAATCTCCCAACATAACGGGATCATCTTTAAAAGGAATAGATACAATAAATCTGCCTTGAATGTTACGTTGAACGTTTTCAACAAAATGAGTTTCACATTATCTTTCTTCTTGTGACAGTAATTTGTCATTAAGTATTTCCTCAAGCTCCCAAAAACGCATTAATCGATCTTCGATTGTTGTCAAATTACATTGTATACTTTGAACACGAAAGTTTTAAGGAGGAACCGCACCAGAGATTATATATCCAAAACGAGTGTTTTGTAAAATTGGACGAGTAGGGCCCAGAGAAATTTTGTTCTGGAGTAAAATGTCCCAAAAGTGATTAATTCCTATCAACATATCAATTTTCCCAGATGTATTGTAATTTGGATCTGCAAGTGTGACACCTGCCGGAATGATTAGATCAGACGCGTCAAATGAAATAATAGGAAGACTTCCTGTGATGTTAGGTATTATATAACAAGAAAGACTAAGTTTGTATTTGGTAACCATTGAATAAAGGGTGATGCGACAGTGTGCATTTAACTGTGTAGAAGTTCCTTGGATACCACAAATTTGCACATTTGTACGGGTTTCAGTTACTTTTAATTTATTCCTGAAATCTTTAGTGACAAACGAAGACATGCTTCCTGAATCGAGTAGTGCCCTTACAAAATGAGCATTGCCATGTGCGTCTAGGGCCTTTGCTAAAACTGTGGGAAGCAAACTTCTTTGATACAAAGAAGTGACCCCTGAAAAAGAGAGAAGGAATGACAGTTAGTGTTAAAATGCCCTTTGTGTAAACAATTGAAACAAACCTGCTATTGCTTTATCTTAGCTCTGCGTTCATTTACTTCCAGTTGCTTAAATTTGATACAACTGTATAGAGAATGTGATTTATGACATAGAAGACATGGTGTAGAATCAGAAAGAAAAGATTTAGATACCGGAGCTTGTTTGTTAAACGCCAATGCCGGCCTTTCAATTGATTGTTTGACGCGTTTTTGTTCGATCGTTTCTAATAAAGAAACTCGTTTTTTAAGGAATTCCATGATTTTATCATAAGTAGGAGGGTCGTTAGAATCGCTAAGGTTTTCAAACTCTTTCAAAGTTGCAGAATCTATTTTGGAATAAATTATTATAATAAATAATAATAATTATATAAATAAGTTAAAAATGATTCTCATGAAGATTTTCTTCCCATCAAACCGTCAAGCGAACGCAAGTTTTTCTCGAGACAATCCAACCAATTGTCTGATTTTAAAAGATGATTCTTTTGCAATAGTTTCCGCTTCAAACATCGATTTCATGTGGCGATGAACCAATAACCCAAGCTATGGAGTAATTGTTTGAAGTTAAACTCAAATTTTTAATAACGTCAGCAGCCCTATCGATACAAAACGCACGTAAATAATGAAATCGGTGAATATTAGTAAGAGCATCGTTCTTGTGAATTAAATTAAAAAAGATATCTTTAAAGTTTAACCAAACTTCTGCCTTTCCCGTAAACTTGGGTAAGGAAATGGCTGGCAACTTGACAAAGTTTGAACTCGTAGACTTAGAGATACGGGGACTTGATTGAGACGCTACAGTTAAAACACTTGGATTTAGCAAGCTTTCTGCTAATGCAATAGTGTCAAAATATTTAGTTTCGAATTCTATAAGTTGTGCATTACTATTTTCTAAATTGTCCGTGTTATCATCAATTGCTAGTTGAACCTCTTCAAATAAAGTTAAAGCATCGCGTATGCCCTTTAACCTATATTGTAACTGAATAACCTCAGTATTAGACAATAAATTATTGTCATTGAAAGCGGCTTGAACGCCATCAACATAAGTCTTGAATCTGCTTAGACGAGATTTTAGCGCGGTGCGCTGCTTAATAGCATTTTCTGACATGGTAAATAAATACACAAGAAAATAATTAAAAGTTATTATAAGAAATTGAAAAATTCAATCGCTGAAAATTATCTGTTATACAAATGCATAAGTGTTAACCAAATTTTTACGTTTTACAAGTAACGAACCACATGTAAGCAACATTAATTTGAAATATCCAATCTTTAAAGTATATATATACTTTGTGGTAAATATTAGTAATAAAATATAATTTACTTTAAATAAACAAATGTTTATAACTCCTTATAGCAATGAATAGCGCTATAATGACAAAATAAAATAAATATTTGTAATTACAGCGTTTTACCGATGGCATAAAGTGCTTGAAAGTAATAAATTGTCATTTATTATATTACAAACAACAAACAAATCGTTCAAATCAATTGAATAAATGATAAAGAAGTATAATATGTAAGGAACGAACCTGTAACCTTCACCATCTTATCCGTTTTAAGATGCAGCTGCGTTTTTTAGAACGTACGCCAACGCGGACATCTGCGTTTCAGTAGTCGTGAAGCCGCCCTTGCATTTAATGTAAAATTTGCAGCTTAAATAATATAATTTCACAAATATAATTATGAAATCAATTGTATTCGTTGAAGGACCACCATAAATAAAAGTTGGTTCGTATGTAAACGTATCCATAGAATTGTTTCAATTATCCGGCTCGAAGGACCATGTTTCTTCGGGCAATAAACTATATAAAATTTTACTTCCATTTATAGAAAATTTATTGAATTAAAAAATGTAATTTAACCGTACACATAATGAAATAATAATAATGGTAACGGACAAGAGATGCATAGCTCTTGCTTGCTGCAAACTTGCTTCTTCACTTTTCGGGGAGAAACATATTCACCCGCAGCATCCCCTCTATAAATTAAATTTAAGTTGACATCCAACAATTTCTACATGTATGACTTCAAAATAACTGATCGACATTGTTACTTTACTTTTTTTGTCGTTATTAAGAGCCTTGAAGTAAAATAAAAACAACTTTAATTTTAGCACGATATCATATCTTTTAAATGTTGTTTATTTTGTCATCAAAAACTCAATACTTAATAGTAAACAGTTTCAATCATTTTATATCACGTTTCCTTATAACAAACAACCGGGTCTATAATTACATCTAATTATTACAAAAAAAATTAAATTAAATCAAATTAAATTAATGAAAAGCTAAACTACATGTTTATGAACAAAATATGTTGAAAATTACCATATATATATATACCCCTTAATAAAAGATTATTAATTATACTTGTTACTCTTTGTATACAATTGATTGTAAGTACTAGCTGTCAGACTTCTTTAAAGCTATCTCACTCGCGTTACAATTGTTGTCATTGTAACAGTCGTTATTCTCTAAATTGGGCATAAACTTTTAAAGTTCTGGTTTTACTCAGGTTTAAGAAAAGGACACTACTGAAACAAAACGACCAATTTACACATAATTAATAACTATTATAATCGGCAAACAGACATTTTTTTTAATGAATACTTTTTTATTTTGTAAAAAATAAAATTGAGTTACAAAAATGAAAAATAGTTTTTAAAAGCAATTACATAACCACTTTATTTGTTTTATTATGTTTTTACCGTTTTTAAATAGTACCAAAGTTACATATGATTTTTAAAATCAATAAAAAAATGTGTAAAACCGTAACATATGTAAAGTATTTTACATACCCTCAATACGGTTTTTCTAACTGTTTTCTTTTTTATATCTTATTAGACTAGTTTTAAACTGTTCTTTAACTTTCTTTTACACATATTTTTTATCTCCTGCGTACATTTAACTCTATTTTAGCAGTTTGCACTGCAACAAGTAAACATTCGAGATCACAAACCAAATCGATTTTCTTTATTTAGCTAAAACACAGCATTTGTGAGATGATAAAATAGAGTTTTGTATAAAATTTTGTTTATCTTTATTTATGACTTTAAAAAATGTACTGTACAACAAACAAGGAAACAACAAATTAAATTATTTTTTGATGTTTAGTGCATTGCTTTTAATAAAAACTTTTTTTGGGTTTTGTATTATTAAACTTGCTACTAATGGCTATCATCACTTTCTTAAACGTGAATTAACTTTTGATTAACCCAAATCGGTTTTTTAAAAACAATTTATTTTATTATGATTACAATAAAAATGTTTAGTAGCTATAATTCTAATGTTAAATGTGTGAAAATACAATTGCAACTGCTTTCTGCAAAGTGTGCAAGGTCTTATATATATGGTTACATTTTATACTCAGCACTTTACAATTTTCTCGTGAGATAATTCGTGTTAAAAATGTTGACAAATCATTTTACTATATCATATAATAACTTATTTTACAAATAATTTATGTAAACAATTTAAAATTTAAATGCATGTTTAAGTCACAGCCAATTATTCTTTTTACCTAAAAAAACAAATACATTTGGTAAATATTAACTGTAAACAATTTAAATTTAAAACAATTCTTATTTAGGTTAATGCTTCAGATACATTATCGCGCATTAAACAAATTAAAATTTCGTGTTTGCGTTTAAAAAATATCAACAAGAATTCAACAAGTTTGTTAAAAAATATATTAAATTAATGTAATAAATATAAACTTCTATTACTAATTTCTTTATACAACGGTTACGAAACTTATAATGCAAAGTATACCAAACTTTTATCGATACCACTGTCTTTAGTTAAAAATACAATTGAATTTTTATTGCACATAACATTATACAAATACTGTAAATAATGTCTCCAAATCAAACAGGTCTTCCAATTAGTAAAGTGCTAAGGTAAGTATTTTTTCCGAATAGTAAATGTGCTTTTATATAAAATGTGAACCGAGTCGAGAAGCACAAAATCGAACTAAAAAGGTTTCGACTAATGTAGAGCTTTTATCCACAGGTTTACTTCTGTTTTTCGTTTAAGGGTAAAGATAACGATCATCCATTAGTTTATAGCCGCCGGGGATGAATTTGAACTTCAATTTATGTTTTCTTTTTTGCATATAAACTACAGATTTTGGGCGGATCCTATTCAAAACACGATTTATAGTTGCAGCAAGCATACGCTTAGCAAAATATGGAAATTTGCTTGAAACACGTTATATCGTGATTTGAAAGAATTTATGTTATAGTTTTACTATTCATCAAACAAAGAATTATGCTATTTGCATATCTATTGCAATAATATATTTTCAAATTTTCTATTTCCTATTTTATACTTTTTGGTTAACTTTCAAGATAGAATTTGTCAAAACTTGTATTTATTGCAAATATGTCTTTAGGTTTGGCAATGTACTTAATAATTAAAATGTGTTTTTATTAACTGCATAAATAGACATCGTAGTTAAAACATATTTTGTGAAATAAAGTAATCACTATTTTAAGTAATTTTAAGAAATAGCCATAGAACAAACATTTATAAAACATAAATACGTAACAAATAATTTAATAATAAAATTGGAAACTGATTTATTACGTTACAAATAAAATTATGCAGCAGTATTTTAAAGGTCAAACATTTTTCAAGATAAAAATACTGGATTTGAAAAAACATTAAAAAATATTTTATAAAACAAGTAGCTAAAAATGTTAACCAAAATATTACTTACAAAAATTATTTTTTTAATTTTATTTGATATAGTTTCTAATTTACGATGAAATATTAAATACTGTTCAAAACAAAAAAAAAAGAATTTGATTAACAATAAAAGCATTGCTAAATTATATTTTCGTTGTGTTTATATCATTGTTTTATTTTTTGTATGTTAATAAAATATTTAAAAAATTACATTCAGTTAACAAAAATTATAACTTCAATTTTATTAATGCTTTTTTATAAAATTAATTTTTTGCATAAACGAAAAATAAATCATCTGTGTATTAAATTACAATCAGTTTATACTTGAGTTAAAATCTCGAGTTTAATGGCGTCTACATCAATATTTTTTGTTATATCAAACAACATAAATTTACAATACATTTTCAACTTTGATTAATGTTTTGCACTTTGTATGAGTGTTTACCAAATACGAGAGTACATACAATGTCAAAGCAAACTTAACATGTTCACAAATTCTACTGCTTCAAAATACGTTTTATTATTAACCGTTTTTACAGTCTTTTTTAATTTAATTTATATTGGATATAAAAACGTGCTAAATAAATGCAAATTTGTGCAATTAAGTGTCGTAAACAAGTTCTTAAAACAATTTAAAATATAGAATAGAATTTGTTTTTACTAAGTATAACATAATTTTCTTGAAACTATTATACTTCGCTTTTATTATCACAGGTAATAACAACTAACAGCAAACAGATATTAAATATCCTCTTTTTTTAGTTATTGTTGTCATCTTTTGCTTTTTTTTAATGAGCAATGGTTCCAATATAAATAAACTGTGTTGCTGTTTCGCGTAATTACTATCCTTAAGTTAGTCACGTGTCTTGAACATTCGTAGTAAGTTACTAATAAGTAATCGTATTTTTCAATTAACATTTTAAAGATTCTTTTAACTGAAATAATTTCTTATTTTTGATTTTTTTGAGTAAGTTGTTGAAAAAAATGTTTTTTAAGTAAACGTGTACTTAGTTTTTAAGCACTTATAAATACTTGGAAAATAGCTATATGTACGTAGTATAACTAATATTAACATTACATATCCATATCTAACATCTATTGAACAACAGTGTTAAACCGTATATTTGCGTACGGTGACTTGATGCAACAGGTCGATAAACAGTTATTTTTTGCTGTTACAGTAAAACACTTCTTTCAATTATATTGAATTGTAATATTATAAATGTAAAATATTAAAGCGCAATTAATTAGTTTATTCCAGGCTCTGAAGAGATCCGCAACGTTTTTGAATGTGGTTTACTTAGTCTAATTGACAATTTTCTCTCTATTTTTTAACATGTAACTTAGGTTCTTTGATTAATTTTTTTCTATGACTTTATTGCACCTTAAATATTTAAATCCACAAAATTTTGCTTGCATTTTTAACCTTCTTATATAACTCTACATAAATTTTAAAAAAATTTTTAGTAATAAAATATATTTATTCAAAACAAAATAGTAACTCTTCATGACAGTGCAGTTTGTTTTAAAAATTTTAATTACAAAGTAACTCTTAACGCTTGTTAACTTTAATCTCCTATTTACAATTCCGTAGCTAACTTTAAGTATCTGCCTGAGAAAGTTATAATTTAATTAGTATGTATGCATTTTCTTATATTTCACTATTTTGTTAGTTAGATTTACTACAAACAATTTTGTAAGATTTAAACTTAAATAGTGTTATAAACGATTTGTTATATATCACAAATATTGGAAAACTAAATCTTACCTGATTCTTGCGCCCAATCTATAAGCGATGGTACTCTCGAGGAAAAACTTGAAAAACAATTTTCGAAACGACCTCGTGAATCTAAACCTACAGTTTCAAAGTTGGTTTTTACACCACACATTAAAGCCGTTGCACACGCCGAGGATTCTCCAACTTGTGCATCCATATTGTAAGTCTGAAAAGAAAATTGCGTGTCATAATTGAATAAGATATATGGTTTTCAGTTAAATATTTCTTTGCAAGTAATGAAGAAGAAAATTTAATTAAAGCAAAATTTATTGCCAATTATAAAGCAAGCATGTATTCATAGAAGTTCTCCCAACTGTAAGATTAATTAAACTACAAGTTGCAAAGTAATCGTGCGGAACCTTCCTTCAGATACAATAAGAGAGCGAGCTCTGTGTAAAGCAATAGATAAACCTAAAAGATAGCTTAAATATACTGATGTGAGTTATATTGAAAACTTTAATACTATAGGAAAATATTTACACATCAGTTTCTAAATAACTATTTGTGTATATACATGTAAAAACAAAATGACGAGCTTTTTCAAACATTTTTGTTGGACATTTAATTAAAAATTTTAAAATTTGATAAAAAAATTAATAAAAAATTGTTGTAATTTGAATTGTACAATTAGATATTTTAAAAAAATTAAAAAGTGTCACTACATTTTTTTGAGATTAACGATCCGTACTATTAAAAAAATTATTATTTCAATTCATTAAAATTTTATAATTAATGTTAATAGTTTTTTTAACATAATAAACATGCATTTTAAAATATATACACAATTTATTAAATGTTAAATTAAAACTAAATAATTGTATTAAAATTGACTAACCTAGAGGTTAAAATAAACTTCATGTTGTTAGGTAATGTAGCATCATCATTATTAATAAATATGACAGCAATAAAAATAATTTTTTTAGTCTTTTTAAGTGTAAACGGTAGTTTAAAATTATTTGTACATCAAATATAACTTGATTTTTACGCACGTTGTTGTATGGCAGTGTTGTAAAATCGTCCTCCAGTCCGGTAAAATAAGCACTAAATTTCAAGCTTTAAAAAACCTCTAAAAAATATATGATATAGATAATAATACACTTTATATAAATAAATGTTACTTTAAATTATATTTAATGATATAAATGTACAAAAACATAATGATTTTTGAATTTATATTTTAATTTTTAGATACGCGCCATCTCGTGACAACTATGTCAATTATGATTACCAACAAATTTACATTGTACATTTAAAAGTGGAACATTTAAGCATTTGATTAGTTTTTAATGCATTTTTTATGTAAGCAAAATGATTATTCAAGACAATTGAAATAGATAAATAGTCAGAAAATGTGATTTTAAATTTATCAAATTGCAGTCATTGTAATCATGTAAGTAAGTACCTATAATACCAACGTATAAAAATACACATAATTGTGAATTTTTTATATTAAATTAATGTCGACAAAAAATTTAATATAAATTTCGTGCGTTTGGATATTACAGCGCTCCAGCTAAATGAAAACCTCGCCTGTTAGATTAGTTTTTAAATAAAGCTATCGTGCTGTAAAACACCACTTACACGCACTCAATTGTAAATAACTATTTTGTGATTACTGAGAGTTAGACTTGTATGTTTATTTGCTGTTAGTAAAAAGTAAACCTTTAAAAAATTTATGTAGTTTTTTTTATTTGATATGTTTATTAATAACTTAATAAGCAAATCTAGTATTACCCCTAATTATAGTTGTAATATGCAAGTGCCAACCGAAACGGTCCAAATTTTATCGTATAAAAACGTTTTAATTTTCGCAGGTGAAATACAGCGCCCGTGTGAAACTGCCTTATAATAGACTCGATTTTTCCACAAACATTAGACTTCCGTAGTTGTAGTTGTAATAATAACATTTGTAACAATTTTCTCTCTCATCACGCTGTATATTTTGTGTAAAAGCTTTAGTTAACAATTCTGTTAGTGAATATGTTTTCTTTCTGATACTGCGACACTTTTAACACTTTGCAAATTGACATTGCATTGTTCATTTTGCATTAATGTTTGTGCTTAACAAAAATCTTAAAATTTAGTTTATCGATATTCATCTTGTATTTTTACCATTCAAACTTAATCCAAAAAAAAATTTTGCTGTGGGATTTTTGCTAAAATAAGTCAAAAAAATTTTTTTGTGTTTAAATTTTACAGTTCTAGTAGCAGACCTATATGACACAAGTTCAAGAAACCAGTAGGATATTGGTTTGTATTTAAGAATTCATTAAGCGTTCAAAACTTATTATCTGGATTTTAACTTAAAGTTATTGCTCGCGCCTTATCGACTAGATTTAGTCAAAAAAGCTTGAACGCAATAAGTACTTGAATTGCTCAACATTTTATTATTCGTAATGTTAAACATTGCAACATTAGCTGGTACAACTTCTAGGATGTAAATTAAGGTTTGACAAACGAAAAATCAAGAAACACGGATAAGTCATTAAGACAGAATTAAAAGAAACGAAACAAGGAAGAGTGAAGATGTTATCAGAAAAGGTGGTTAATGATAAATAATTGACCCTTTGTTCTACACAATAGAAAATATGTTTTTAAAATAATGAACTGTCTTGAATCTTGCTTTGTTTGATTCTAAAAACAATTGAAGTAAAAAAAAAAGATTTTTATTTAACAAAATGATTAAATTGCTTTCTAGGCTCACAAAACTAATGGAAACCGACGAAGAAAAAACAGAAAAATTTTACAGTGGCAGTAAACAAGTCAGTGATGACAACGACCAAATTATCTGCAAAAACAATAAACAATGCATATCTTTTGTTTAACATGTGTTTTTAAAGTTTTGTCAGAACATAATATGTATTCAAACCAGTAAACTGAGCTCTACAAGATGTGCAAATATTTACTCAACATTTCTATAACTCTAGTTTACTGCAAAGAGCATTTAAAAATAAAAATTGTCAAAACAAGGTTCAAACCAATCAACATTTAGAAACATTACTGTGGTCATTGCACCGCTGGATTTCACAAAATCTTATTTATTGCTGCCATTAACTGAATCGTTTTGTTTATTTTTTTTAAATATATAACTAACACAAATTAACAAAACAATTAAATTAGTTTTAAAAGTCGCCTACAGTAACAACTTGCAATTTAATTCAGTTCAAAAAACATAATAAAATCAATAAAAATTGTAGTAAAAAGATCTTTGGTGATGTTTTAAAAAATAAATGTTTGAGCAAGAACCGTATTTCCAGACCTCCGGTAGTTGACGTCCAGCGCCTTCCCGAAAGTCCTAGTAGGGCCGTAAATGTTGTTTCAAAAAGCCAGTCAAAACCAACAATGATGATAAATAAATCATTTTTAGAAATGTATTTACGAAAAACAATAATTGTTTATCAAAATTTGTAATAAAAGTCCACTGAGTGACAATCGTACTTTTATTTTTGAGAAGAAAATGGTAATTACGTTTGTTTTGAGCTATAACGTTCATTTATTGTTGTATTCCTTTTATTTAGTATCTGATTTAAAAAGTGTTTTGACGTAATTTGGAATTTTATTTTACGTGTACTAGTTGATTACAAATCCACTTAAACTTTCATTTTCTTTGTTATTACAAATTTACTTAAGATTTGGATGGTTATGTTCTAATAATTTATAATTGCGCCGTACTTTATTTTTATCTTTTTAGTACCGAGTTGCTAAATAAATTAAATATTTCTTAGAAAATCAGTTTTCAAAGAGTTCTGAATTTCCAGTATGCTCCGTTAATTTTAGATTCTTTACTTCTTATTAGAATAATTTTTTAATATAATTGCGCCATACTTTATTTTGCATTTTGTTTGATTCATTTGGTTTTTAAGGCGTCCTTGTTGTGAAATGAAACGTTATAATTTTGGTTTTTAGTAGGGGTATTGAGTTGTTAAATAGATTAAACATTTCTTAAAAAAAACATGTTTAAAGAGTTTTTAATAATACTCGGCAATAAAATGGTAGTACTGCAGACTTTTTAAGTTAAGTGTTGTGTACCAAGCAAAAACATCGTTTATGTTAGATTTCAATAGATACATCTTGTACAATTGTGGAAGTGAAAAAAAAAGATTTTGTAGATAGTTGACTCACTTTTGAAACGATCGAGAATAGCGCATACATAAGTGACCGCAATTAAATCTACGCAAAACCGGTATGTATTATCTTTTCTTAACGAGCACAATAGAACTAAACCAAACACTATTGGAAGACTCGATTACACCTAGTTTCAACATTGCGTCAAGTTTTTGATTGACCAATTGTAGCATGGTAGGAAACAAAAGATTGTTGCGCAACTCAGGTAATTTAGATAAGCGAAGAGCGCGCTAACAAACGATGTAAGAAATCAATCAAACAATTAGAAAAATTGTCAAAATTGGTCAATTAACTTCCGATGTCAGGGATGCCAAATAGTTTGATTTTTAGACTAAACTATTAAAGTCTTATCTGAAATAAAAAGTTACACAGAAAAAATTCATTGATTCAATTTCAAAAGATAGTTATAATCTTATATTCAAAAACAAAACAACAAAAACAATAAGGTAAAACTCATTACGGTTACTTAAAACTAAGAATAGAAATTTTCAATATTTAATTAATTAAACTTAAAACTAAGATAATACCGGTATTTCTTTACAACTAAGAGAAACAATTTTAATTAAGTTACTTTAAATATTTGCAGTAGGCAAATGTAATTTTGATATTAATTAGAGAAATTTTATTCTTTTGCATTTATATTTAATAAGTTACGTTTAAATATGTTATTTTGTAAGAAGAAAACCAAGTTTGTTGATAAAGCAGCCTTTAATCAACGAAACTTAACTCACGCATACGGATCGAATTTCCAACGAAATGCAAAGTTGAAGCTGGCGGATGGCCTTGGGAAATTTTCCCATCAAAAATTGAGGACTAAGGTATATTTTCTTCACGAAAATCGATTTGGATAATTGGCATTGACGGTGTTATTCATACACCAAATCCACTCAAATTATACAGGTAACGATAACTTCATTTAAAGATAAAATCGGTACCAAAAAAGAAAGTCTGTATTATTAACACAGACTTTTTAAATAACGATAATGTAGATATAAGGTAAGGTAAAAAAATCACATGGCATCAAAGTACCACATGTGTACTCGTCAAACGCTAAATACTGAATGAATCTCAAGGTGACAACGCCCTGAAAAGCAGCGACTCCACAAAATAAAAATAAAGGAAGGTTTAGACGCAAATTTTAGTTAAAATAATACAAATAATTTAAAATCAAATAATAACAGTAACGAAAACGTTACAAGATAATACCGTTGTTTTATCGGTTATCTGTATGTGAAGTTGAACTAAGTTTGTACACTCTAGACGCGTAATTTGAAAAGAAAAATATTGATTAACCCCCTAAGTTAGAAGAGTTTGCTCATCCGATGTTAAGTGAGACTTGGAAGAAAGTTTATCAATACCTATGGAAGAAATAAGAGAAAAAAAAATCATTTCCCAGTCAAAAATCTGTAACAAAATTCATCATTTTCCAGGAATCGATACTCAAAACAAAAATTGTGAGATCTCTGGTACTAGTACAACATCCAGAGTCTTCACCAAAGTAATCGGTAACAACAAATATCTAATCATTTAGCATTTTGCTCTCGGCCACACAGAACAGGAAGAAATCACCTCAAAAATAATAGAAAGATTAGAGGATCGTATAACAGTCTACGCAGATGCCCCCTAAATAGTGCGAATTGCGCCGGAATCAAGTAAGTAAGTAAAGACGTTTGTGAATCCGTGTATTATCAAACATAAAATCTAACAACACACGATGCTTCTCTTATAACCCACAGAAAAAACAAGAATTAATAAAGATTGCAGTCTGTCACTCGACTCAAGACCCCGATTGTCGCTTTAAAGTCTTTGCTCTACACCGTTGACAGTGTTAGGTTTCATTACGCCATGTTTTCTTCATCCATGGTAGTGCAGAATTTAAGACTTTGGACATTCACTTGACTTGAAATTTAGCAAAAATGATTTTAAAGCGTTACAATCTTTTGCACGTAACAAAACATCCAAGGTTTACTAGGAACGTAGTGACAAAAACCACCAAATAAAAAATTATAATACAATTTTTAAAAAGTGCTAACTTTCAATCAGTAAAATAACTAACAAAAAACGTTAATACAAGAAACAAAATAACAGTGTACAAAATCTTTAAAAAAATAATTCAAAAAATATTTGGCAGAATTACTATCTTTAAATTACACCGTATATTAGCAAAAAGTATCAAATCTGTTCTTATCTCTGTGTCCCTGAACCAGATTAATGTTTTCTATATTCTATTGTTTAATATAGCGTTCATATATTGGTTTTTTTATATTATGTCTTTAGCATCTTAATACTGTAATTTTATTAATTTATTCTTTATAATTAGGCTTCTATCGTTTCATATTTCTATCTTTAAACTGTCACGTCAACTTTTAAGTAGTTTCTTAGAGAAAGAACGCGTTAAAAAAAGATACAAAGAAATTAATTAAACAATCAAAAAAATTGCCAAAAATTGATTTAATGACTAAACTATTAAAATCTTATATGCAATAAAAAGTTGCACAGGAAAAATTAATTGATTTAATCTCAAAAGTTAGTTATATTCCTATATTAAAAAAAACAAAACAAAACAATAAGGTAAAATTTAGTAATGTTACTTAAAACTAAAGATAGAAACTTTTATTATTTAATTAATTAAACTTAATACTAAGAGAATGTCGGTATTTCTTTACATATAGTAAAAAAAACAATTTTGAGTTAATTTAAATATTTGCAGTAAGCAAATTTAACTTTTATTTTAATTACAGAAAGTGAAACTTGATTAGCTTTTACATATCTAATTAAACAAATATGAATGGCACATTTAATTAGAGAATATTAATATTTAGTATCTAATAAGTTACGTTCAAATGTAAAGTTATTTAGTAAAACTAAAAACCAAGTTTGTTGATAGAGTAAAGGTTTTAATCGACAAAAGGAATGTAGAAAGATATATGTAACTCACGCATATGGATCAAATTTCACGTTGATAGAACGGTTCGCCTCCTGGTAACGGTTGTTTTCAGATTGTGGTCAAATTAATGACCCCTTCTTTTAGGAGGTTGGACGAAAGCAACTACTTCAGTAATTTTGCGACGTTTGGTGCTCAGGATGAACACTTCATCAGGCTCGCTCACACTGAGTCAAGTAATTTTTTCATATAAATAAAAACATTTAATTATAAAACATGATGTTTCTCGTACATCGTGCACTTTTAAGAACGTTTTTGATATCAAATTTACTATGAAAAGTAATGGTTCTCTTCCATTTTTTGACGTTCTTGTCACTCGTAAGCCCGACCGACTTCTGGGCCATTCTCATTATCGCAAACCCACCCATACGAACAGATTCTTCATGCTGCGTCTCATCATCATCCTGCACAGAAACGTTCTGTTATTGAATCTTTGCTTCATCGTGCCTTTTCTATTTGCCAACTTGAGAATCTAGACTCGGAACTCCGTCATCTTACTAGAACCTTAGTGAATAATGGTTATGTGAAGCGAGATATTCATAGAATTATTAATCATCGTCTACATCCACGTACTCGATTACTTATGGACACTTCTACTCCCAAATCCAATCCGAAACTAGCCTTTTTACCCTACATTCACAAGGTTGCAGAACAAATAGGGAAACTTCTTTGTAAGAATAGTATTAAACTCATATTTAACTCGACAAGCAAAATTTCTCAGATTCTACCTTCTCCCAAAGATAAATTTCCTACACTTTCATCTCAAGGTGTATACCAAATTCTTTGTTCATGTGATTGAGTCTACATTAGTAAAACCGGTCGTTCCGTCATTACTCGCATTTCAGAACATGATCGTTGTATAAGGAAAAGGTATATTTCCAAGTCTGCGGTTGCTGAACATCATTTTACTACAAGTCACAAGATAGGTTTTGATAATGTTTTGTTGATTGTCAAATCTCTTTTCTTTTTCAACCGGAAATTCCAAGAGAGCATAGAAATCATCAAACCGGTCATTAATCATTTATCGAAAACACGCCCCCTAGCAACCGTAACTCAATCAGAGTCGAGCTTAACCATCCGTGACGATCCTGCTCCTTTATATACGGAGACTATTTCTTCTTAAGTCACTTCTACGGAGTTTAGAATCTGGCTTGATTCACAAGTTGATTACTTAACTCTGTAGTGGTTCTTTGTTAGATTTTCGTTTGCTTTTTCAAGTTATCGATTTTTTTCTTACCTTTTCAGAGTTTGGATTATGGCTTGTTTCACAAATTGATAATGTAACTTTTGAGAAGTCCTTAGTTAGATTTTGGTTGCCTGTTTGAGTTTTGCGATTTATCTCAAAGTGAGCGAAACGTTGGCAACTTTGGTTACAACAACAATGACACGGTCCAAACCCGGAAGATATTCTTATCATAGTATAGATTCCAGGCGTGGAAATCTTTGCTATTACATGGTAGCGTTACATTATTTAGCTGCATTCAATCACATTTATTTAGGAGTATTATGCCGCATATTATTCAAATACATTTTTTAAAATTTGCGGTTGAAATATTAATATTTACTATCTAACTAACAACTTTATGGTTTCTTAATGTAAAAAATATTTAGGTATAGCAATTATAGAAAAATATAAAAGTAAACATTAAAGATGTTTTAGTAAAACAAGTCTGTCTTTAATCATAATTACATACAATTTATAATATTTATTTGTACATTAAGAATTCTCCTAAAACGATAAGTAACTCAAAAATTTAATTAAAGTTATACTATTTTATAGAACACCTTTTGCTGAAATTAGGCAAACCTAAATAAATGTTCAACATATTTTAAAACTTTTTCATTAAACGATATCTTAAAAACTTTTCTAATGTCTTCTAAAAATGTTTTACTTGGCAAAAATTTTCTAAAGTTTGTTTGATGTCACTTACAGTGTAACTTCTTTTCTCGTCACATAGTTTGCAGGATATAAAGTTAGTTTAAAAAAAATTAATTTATTTGATAGAAGTATGATAACCGATTTATGAAGCATAATAAATTTTAGTAACGTAATTAGTACAAAAACTAAAAGTTTAATTAATACAGTTTTGATAATAAATTAAAACAATTTTTATTTATTTAGTGGGCGATGCAGGTAAAACAAGGTAGTAAATTGTCTTTTATTGTCATTGATAAATAAAAGATATTCTTTCAATTTCTTTGTACTATTGTATTATAACCAATGGCATTCGTAACAGACGTTGACTTTCTTATTTATTTAAGACGAACTGAAGTTTCTATTATAAAGTTTCTACATTTTTTTGCTGTAACTAAAACACTGTAATTCTGTAATTTTTGTTAATATTTACGTTAGATGTACGTTAAGGCTATGTTAATTCAAATTTTATAGATGTACTGTAGTAAATTTTATTAATTTGATGACTGGTTTTACAATGTAGTGCCATTCATGGTCTAGTAAGTTAACGGTATTTTAACCTTCTTTTTATTATCCGTAAAACGCTACACCGACTCCATAAATTGAAATTTTTGAAACAGCAATACAAAAATGAACTTTATCTTTTTTTTTACCAATTTATTTTTCTTAAGTTTACATTCTATATACTCTATTTAAAACTGAAATATTGTTAAATCAATTTGTTAGTGCATGCTTTTACAAAATGGTTTAATTAAATATATAAAATAGTTAATCACACGAGAGTCTGTTACACTGTCCTTTTACAATGAAAATATGTATTAAAACATTCACATTCTGTTTCAAATAACTCAAATTTTTTATAAAATCATATTATTATAAATATATTTATTTGTATATTATAATAATGTTCTAACAAATGTACCACTTCTCTAACGCGTTAAAGATTTGCCTATGAGTGGTACACCTAGAAATGCGACACGTGATGATAAAAAGCTAGAGATGTTATTGGCTGTATCTGAAGATTTATTTAACAGTTCTTTAAATTTAAATTACTTAATTAAAGATCTTAAATCAGATAATTGGCAAAACTATTAGAATCTATATTGTAATAATAAAAACGTTTACAATTTATGCTGTGATAAATAACATAAACGTGGCAAAAAAATCAAAATTTACGTTAGACATTGGTAGAGATACACTTTACTTAGACGACAAAAAACTTGTGTTTTACTTATGAAGAAATATTAGCGTAAGTTTTGCTAATAATATTACACAGTACAAAAAAAACAAACATAGTAGCTTCTGCGTATTTGGATAATAACTACAAAAAACTTGAAATAATTGCGCTTATTCCTGAAATTACAAGTTTCTTTTCCATCAGCATATTTTACGTGCATCCTGAACAAGTCGTTTGTTAATTAAGAAACCTAAGTACAGAGATTTCATAAATAGTTGTATCTCACGTGATATATGTGTTAAGCAACCAACATTGCTTGGAATGGTATCAACTAAAACAAAAGTTACTAACTAAAAATTTTAAATTGTAACTTTAATTATTAATTAAAATCATATGTAACAAAAAATAAACTAACTTTAAAGAAATTTTTAAATCGAAAGCGTTCGGCATCGATTTCAAAAAGTATTTTCATGTAAATTGTTACTAAATTGTATAATTATTATTTACTTTTTAGTGCATTTTATTTGATGCATTTTTTGAAGTCAATTTTTCTTGAGATGTTAACAATAGCGGCTATAGTCACTTCAAACCTTAATAATATTGAAAACGACAACACATTAACAACAGTACATGTTTATCTAAAATAAAAATTGGCTATACCAATTATTTAAAATTTATTACCGATATTCAGTATGCTGTCTTTCAGCTGCTATACATGTGTTAACTGTTCTCTTTAAATTTTGGAAAAAATTACGAAGTTCATCAACCTTAATATTTCGAATAGCATGAGTAATTGCATGTTAGAATTCTTTAATATTGAGCAGATAATTCTTATATACTGTGGTTTTTAAATGTCCGTAAAGGTAGAAGCTTAGTGGCGTAAAATTTGTAGATAATGGAAAATATAACTCATAAATTATTATTTTTTAATTGAAGAATTATTGAATAAATTCATTTGTAGCTCGAGTCTTGATAACAGGTGCAGTAAGTACAACAAACCTTCCTGTAGGTTTCTTCTTAAAAATGCAATTCTTATGTAAAAATAGAATAATCAAAACTTGTTTAGGTTGTCGGAAAATATCTTAAGTAAAGTTTTCTTTTGGGAAATGTTCGTCGAATTAATGCAACATTAAAAGAATACGACTAAGTTCCATCAAGATTGCGAGTACCACTTTGAAAATGTGCCATTGCAATAACATTGTTTTGTTCAAAATTAAATATTGTAAAATGCTATTAATACAAAATTACAAAAATTAGACTACTTCAAAATTACAGCTGTTATTCAGTACTTACTCAGATAGAACATAAATAGTCCTAAAAAATTGATGATAACTGTTTCAAAATATAAAAGTAAAGAATAAGGAAAACGACAAAAAATAATACTTGATCTAAACAAAACGTCAAACGAAATTGTTACTGAACGGTAACACTACCAACTTAAAACAACTTATAGTTTACGTGTTATACACTTACTTTACTTACTTACTTACTTACTTTACAAATGTAAAATCATCTCTTTTCTGATTATAAAAGTTAGACCGACTAGGTCACTTTGCTGTACATGTTGCCCAGTCGAGGGCGCAGTTTACATTTTGTCTGGGATACCGACCTAAGTGCTAATGTTTGATAAAATTTTTATAAATACATTTATGTACCTTCTTTGTCTTCATTGATTTACTGTCTGTGATAAAATACATATATATTCTATGTTACTGCTTTGGTTTGTCATTGGTTCTTTTTTAACTGCGGGTAGCTTTAAACGGTGTCTCCCATTTTAGATTTTCATTGTTTTTGAGCTTTTTTAGATTTAGTTTATAATCTAACACTAGGAAGCTTACCACTTTACATCGTGCACTTTGAAGAACGTACATCGATGATATGTCATCGTTGTACGTATCGTATGAAGTGTTTATCCTGAACACAAAACGTCACAAAACTACTAAAGTAGTTGCTTCTGTCCAACCCCAAGAAGGGGTTATTAATTTGGCCAAACTTTAGAATGTATGTATATTGAATTAAACAAAAATATTATTTGTATTTCATTGTATTAACATTATTACGCTTTACGTTTACTTTAATGTATCAAAATATTTTAATTTAATAACGCAGAAAATTTAATATTAAGTGTATTCAACTTTTATTTGCAATTAGATTTTAAATTACTAACTACTATATCCACATTTTTATTAATAATCAAACTAACGTATGAACAAATATATTGATACTTGACCTACTCCAAGTTAATTTCTAAATTATAAAATTAAAATTAGTAAGACCTCAAACTGTTTCTTGGAGTACTCCTAAATTGTGCTTAATTTTAGATGACTTATTAATATACATGTGCACTCAGCATGTCAGATAACTCTCAAATTATTTTTATTTCTTCTTAAATTTAGAAGTAGTCATTCATTTTCATGATAAAGTTAAAAACCGTTTTCACTAAAAAATAACACATCACTACTTCAGCTAGTTAAGACACACAAGATAAACAAATATAACTGACAGCTTACATCACTTTAAGTTTAAATAATTATCACAAAACCATTGTTAGTATTTTTAATAGCTAATAAATAATTGGCAGTAGCGTTGCTTATTAAAAACTAAAAACGTACATCAGAATTATTTATTATAATAAATTTAACAACATATAAAATAGAACTTTTTAAGAACAAATTTAAAATTGAAAAAAAATATTTTGAATTAATATTACTTTATAGATTCAGAGACTAAAGAAGTAATTTATTTAAAGGCTTTTAAAATAGAAGTTTATTTAGCATTGTAAGCATTGTAATGCTAAACCCTAGAGAAAATCGAACAAAATTGAATTTTATTGAAATCGAAAAGTACACAATATTTGATGAAATCTAACAGATGACAAAAGCAGTCGACAAAAGTCATTGAAATATTGGGTATAATATTAATATAAAGAAGTTAATATAAATTTGAAAAGTTTTTGTAATATTAAAATAAATTAGTTGCTACACACATTGTATTATATTTTATAAATAATAAATTTGGTTACACCTTATTTTTTAAATAAATAATTACCGTTTTACTTTAATGCAAAATACGTACTTACATTGACATCTAGATATTTATATGTAAAATAAAACAATCATTTTCTAATATATCGGGTGTCTCACGGTGACCGTCGGTTAGAAATATGGCAAGAACTGTTAAAGCTAGAAATTTGAAATTTTGAACATGCGACTTGCCGTGTTTAATCTATTAAATAAAATATTTTCCAAATGGCAGCACTTCCGGAAATACCGGAAATTGATAATGGAAAGTGCTAAAAGTTACGGAAATATGATTTTAGGGTCTCAATGTCAAAAAATTGCGACACAATTGTCTGTAATAGATTGCCCGCGGTTACGTATCTATTTGACGTTATTTCCAGACTTAAAAAAAACTTTAAAAAGTCTCTTATTTTTAAATAAAACGCTTATTTAATTATGAGTCCATTCGATGCAGAAATAAATTTTCTTTAAATTGATATACCGTATTTCTGTACATAAAATTAATGATTACAGAGCTATTTATATTTTTTATTCCAATTTATAAAAAAATTGAAAACCATTGATAGTACGCCAATCGCGCTCAAAATTCAAAACAAACATTTTGTAAGGTTTTTGGTGCTGGTATTCTTATTTCTTCTCGAATTTTATTTTTGATATACTCCTACAGAAAAAAATCCAGTGGGGTCAGATCTAGAGATCAAGCCGGTCATTTATTAGAGCCTTGTCGGCCAATCTAATTGTTTGGGAATATATTATTACCGTAATCGCGTACTTCTTGACAATAATGGGGTGAACTCCCATTCTGTTGAAACCACAATATTTCACTTGGTATCACGGGATCTTTATTATTCTGATAAAGAACTGCTAATGCCGGAATAACACCGTCGCCCAAACATTAATTTTTTGAGGAAAATAAATGAAAAGTTGCTTCGTCACTGAATAAAACTCGGGTCGCAAACTCTCTATCTACATTACAAATATTCATTAATTTTTCGCAAAACTGTAGTATGCGATCAGAATCATCCTCGTTCAGCTCTTGCACTTTGTACGGATGCCACTTGTGACGTCTCAATTTTCTTAAAACAGAAGTTTGTGAAATATAATTATTTTCCGCAACAAGATCGTCCAACTTTTGGAAAATCTTTGCGGTGACCTTTTACTTCAAACTTCCGAATAATAATACTGATGGTTGCTTGAGTAATAAGTTGCGCATCGAGATACTTTTCATTAAAATATTTACATACTTCTTCTTGCGTACGCATTCTGTCTTCACAACCCGTAATAATTAAAATTTCAATTATTTGACTTTCTGATAATTGTCGAACCATGGTATTATTTAATTGATTATCAATACAAAACTGACAATTTTACCAAAAAACATTGTGCACACTATCAACGTTAAGCAACAGCACTATTTTTAACTAATCTAAAAACTTGTTATTAACAATAGCATATTTTACATAAAAGATTTATCGGTCTTAAAAATTTAATATCTTTAAAATTATTCAACTGAAGAGCATTTTTATATACATTTCTAATATTAGAGTTTGATAAGCTATCCAAAACTGTTACGAAAATAGGGGGTTTCTATTTAAAAAAATTATGACGTCATTTTTAAAAAGGGGTAGGGATAGAAACATTTAAAAATACTGAAAAATGTTTGTTTTAAAATAAAACAATTTGACGTGTCAAAACGTTTCTTGATAATCGTTCTTTTTTGTAATTTTGTTTTTAAAAAACGATTAAACATTTTCAAAAAAGGTATAACTGTTTTAACAAAAGTTGCATCGTCTAAATCAATTATTTTGTTAGTGTATACCATGTTCTTACATAGGGGGTTAAGGTCGACTGACCGAGGGCGTTATTGTGAAAAATGAGAATGTGTAGTTTATATTATGATAACTTACAGTTTTAATTTAGATTAACTTTGCACAAGTTGTTGATCAATCGTTTTTAAAGTCACTTTTTAAAAATAAAAACAAAAATTAAGTAACAGTAATATTTCTTTTGCTATGCACATTTTTATATTAATGACCTGCATTTAAGATGTTTCGTTACTTGAAAATAAAATCACAAAACCGTAAACACTCTTTATATATAAATTAATTACGTTACAGTGTTATTTATTAATCGGTTATAGTTTTTTTTTTAATATGTTGTGTTGTGCTTTAGTTATACTAAACTTACTAATATAAATAAATTAGTTATAATGTAAAATAGAATGAATTTAACTTCATTACAATATATAAAATGTTTCTATTAATTTTAGCTAAAAATCTAAGCGATAAAGTAAAATTTTACGTCAAACTATGTTCAAACTTTATTTATCTGAATTAATGGATAGAATTAATTTGATACTTGGTAGAAAGTTTAAAACAAATTTAATATTTTAACTAAGAGTTTTAAATATTGAAATTTTTGTAACTTTTTCAAATTTACTTACTCATTCTTTCGTATTATGTGTAAAAAAATAATATATATAAGCAAAAATAAATATAGCTAAAGCGGCAGTACTAAATTCGATTTTGTTGAACAATATAAAATATTTTGAAATGTTTTCGTCTATTATGATTTCGTGTGGATGGAAGTGAAAGATGGATGTGACACTTTAATTTAGAATTTTGTTGGTATAAAATTTAATTTGTTATTACAACGATTCTCTAATTTTAAAACAAATAACAATATAAATATAATATTGTACACGTTTTCGTAATTATCAGAAAAAAAACAATAATAAGTGTTGTTTAAAACAAATAAAGTAAATAAAATTAATTTAAAAATTAAAAAAAGAATTGTTTAAAAAAGTTGGTTATAAAGGTAACTAATAATCAAACCTTTTTCGTAAATATTGTAGAGATTATTAATCGTCGATTACCAAACGAGTTAGTTTTTTCGATTATCATGTATTATTAATTTTTGCATTGTTTTTTTATAAATAATATTATTCAATAAAAGGTTTTTTACAACAAACCAATTTTTAAAAAATAAGCGGTTAATAATTCTAAATGTAAAATTTTAAAAAGTGACACAATTAATTTAAATTTTGGATATGAATTTCTAAAAATTATACAATTACAAATTTTATTTTGTAAAAAAATGATAAGTAAATAAACTCAAAGCTTAAACTAAAATGAAATTACTTGGTTCAAAACCATTATTAAAGAATTTATGTTGATTAAAATGAGTAATGTATATATTATTATATTATAAATGTTATTTAACAATGCCATCAATAAATCTTTAAAAATGCTTGAATTAAGTGATTCAATACTTGCTCACAGGTATTAATATTTAAATGAAAAACTTTAATTAAAATGTATAAGATGAGTCATATTTAAATTTTAAAAAAATGATAATAAAACAGCAAACAATGCCCTCAAAACTCGGGATGTAAAACAGCAGAAACAAGAACCAAATAAAACACTATGGATTTACAACGATATTGAAAAACAATGTAAAAAAAATTGTTCTTAAGTTACATGTCCATCACAGATGGCAAAAACATACAAAGAATAAGAAGAATCAGTAATAATACTAAATTATTAAACTAAGAACAAACAAAATTTCCATAAGAATGGAAAGTGACTTCTATAGACTATACGGTATAAATTTGGCAATTAATTAAAAGTTATAGAACTAAAGCAAATTAGCACTGAACACATAAAACAAGATATTTAGAAAAATTTTACAAAAAAAACAAATCAAAAGTAAACCGAATACATTAGAGTTATTAACCAACGTTGAACCGTTATAAAAAAAAAGCATAGAAATAAAACATTCTAAAAACTCAAAATTAAAAGCACCCAAGTCAAGAAAGCATACCTAACAAGTTACTTAAATACGGGAGAGAGAAGCTAAATTAACAATCAACAACTTTAATCAAAACCATGCTTTTACATACATCTCAAATGAGTGGCAAACTAGTATTACGATTCGACTATTTAAAAAAGTCGATGAAATATGGCAGAAAACTACAGAAAATTTAATTTACTCTGCACTACTACAAAAATAATAACAAACAAAATAAATTAATGTATTTTATTAGAAGATGAACAAAAAAAGGTTCAAATTGCTAAAATTCTACACAAACTCCATTTTCGTAATCAAACAAATAATAGAAAAATCGATCAAATGCAATTCACCACTTTTCATGAATTTTATCGATCTACAGAAGGGTTTCGACTAAATACAGTTCAACTCAATGCTCAAAAATCGGACGGTAAAAACTATTTTGTACGGTAGCACTGTAAAAACCAAAGTGGTTGGCGGGTGTCACTTCTACTATGGTGTCTTGACATAGATGGCCTACTACAAGAACTAGAAAACGGAGGTGTAGTCGCTTACGCCGACGACGATCTCACCCTTATTACAAACGGGAAGTTTGAGGCAACTGTATTAAACATATGTAGAGTTCACTAAACACTATCGAAAACTAGCGCAAAAAAGAAGGACTGTCACTAAACCCAACTAACACGGCAATCGTTCCGTTTACCAAACAACGGAAAACGGATGACATAAAACTACCTACGATGTACGGAGTCACGCTCTTGATGACAAAAAAAGTCCAATCCTAGATTCACTCTTGATACCAGACTGACTTTCAACGCAAATCTAGAAAAAGTTACATTTCGCTGTAATGGTGGAAACAATATAAGTATCATACAAGCTGCCGATTAATAAACACACATTAATTACCGGGAAAAACAAACCGGGCATATACAACGTGCCACGGGAAGAAACAATCTTAACTACGAAATCCGACTTTACCAAAAATTCACACATCTTAAAGAAATTTAAAATGATAATAGCTTCACAAGACGAATGAACAAAAAATATTTATCCGGGCGCGGTTAAAGAAACTATCTGGTACACAGATGAGGTCAAAAATCGAAACGGTACCACTGCAGGAGTATATGAAAGCAAGCACCATAAGAAGCAATTTTTGCTGACTTTGGGCAAACATGCGTCCGCATTTCAAGCTAAAGTTGCTGCTATTGACTCATGTGTCAGGAACATTATCGACTTGAAATCAGAAGCTAATGGTTCAATATTGATCATGCCTGACAGTCAAACAGCACTACTAGCACTAAGATCACCAGTAATAAAATTTAAACTGATTATGGTATGCATAAGTAGTCTGGAAATATTGGAAACTCGTCAACAAGTACAGTACATTTGGATAAAAAAGGACCAGAGTGTTAAGGGAACCTTAATGGTGGATGCGCTAACTAAAAACAGCTCAACAGGGACATATATCGGGCCTAAACCCATTTTTGGAATTGCCTACGGAACCGGAAAAAAACTAATTCGCAGCAAACTAGCACCGGAGCATGAAGAACTATAGAAAAATTTTTCAGGGATGAGGGACACGAAACTCTTTCTTACAGAGCCACAATCAGACACTAAAAATGCACTATCAAACATGAGTCGACAAAAAATAAGGTAACTCACAGAATAAAAGGGCACTGTGGCCTTAACAAACACGTGCATAAAATGAGCCTGCAAAGTAACTCTTTCAGCCGCGGATGCTTAGAAGATGACAAGACTGCTGTGTAGATACGGAACGTATCAAACGCAACGTACAAGGATTCTCAGCAAACTAAAACTAACCGATGATGACTTAAAATAGGGCCTTTGGAATAAGAAAACAAAACTGCTAAGGTAGTAATAAAACTGAGGTGTACGAAAGGACCAAAGTGATCGCACGATTTTTAGATGTTACTGTACCAATTTAATAAAACCAAAAAAATTTAATATCATACTATCAGTAGCAAAAACAATCCAGGACTACATCTAATACACCGATCAGATGCAAGCATATGGTCGTGTTACGTTATAATTTAGATATAAATTGCGGTATTTGTTTTCTTGAATGGTCTTCGTATACTAACTGATTTTTGGTTTCTTATCTTTATTTTGGATTCTAAGTGAAATTGTGTTTTGTGTGTTCTTGTTAATTTTATGTAATTAACAGTATTTTTAATTTTGTGTTTTGAACCTAAAATTTATAAGGAAACTTGTTTAACTTTATATATATGGCATTAACCTCATCCTTACACTTACCTACATAAAATTTGTTGATGTACATATCGTAAATTGTTAATGTTAATTTTCCATTAGCTTAGATATTTTTCGTTAAGATTTTGTTCTGTTTTCGAAATTAGTTATATTGTTTTGCAATTGTAACTAAGCCATTTTTATTTTTCATTTAGATTTCGAGTCTAAACCGAATTAAATTTGGCGACTTTCGTAATCAACCATTGGTAAATTTGATTTGCCAGAGTCGTGCGCATCGACGACATTTTTCACAAGGCATTTTCTTGGAAAATTTTGTAAATTCTGTTATTATGTTGTTTCTTTTTTTTTATATCCCAGTGCTGTTTAGTAATTACCTCTAATTTAAAACCTATGGTAACTTGCTATTTCCGATTTATGTTTCGTTACTTTTGTACCACATTTAAACACGGCACTGATTTATTTTTGGCAGTTTCTGAGACTTTTTAACTCGAGTTTTTTTAAAACATTCTTTTTTTCTTTACGTGAGATTTTATTAGCCAAAAAGTGGTGTTGGAATGTACATGGTTTATCTTTTAGGGCAAATTGAATTGAATTAATGCCTTCTGAATTAGTCAAAATTTACGGATCATTGTACAATTATTTCTTACTAACGTGTGGAAATTAAGACTTAGAGTAAGAAGAACTCATTTAATTGAGGATCACTGTGTCGCATCCACGTGGCTTCTTTGTATCGTATTTTTGGGTTTTACAACGTATTCTCTCGAGGTAGGTTGCAGAACGCTTTAATTATGTTACAACGAATATCGTCATAAATTTATACTTTTAGGGTCTTTTCCCAAGGCATAAAATTTCGTCCTTAATACTGCTATTTGACTTATTAATCAGTCGTTTTATCAACAGAAATTTTTATGAAAACTACATTAAGGTCAGGCATTTTCCTATTTTTATTTACAAAAGAGGATTTTGAAAATTAATCGGACGCCACCGCCTTATTATCGTTCGTTACTGAATTAAGTAATTTTTTTTTGCATGATCAGTTGTAAGATTATGATACTCGACTGCTTTTAGTAATTTTATTCTAAAGCACATTGTAAAGTTTAGTTATTAAGTAGTTGTTCATATAGCATCTAGTATTACATTCAATTTATATCAGTTCTTTTATTTATGTTGCATTCGCGCGTTAGTGGCGCGTCGCTATGTTTGATTTGTTACGCAATTCGCGCTATCGCTGCTTACGTAAGCTACGGTTGTCGCTTTAGATTATTTTTCGTCATTAAATTATAAAATCGTACGCGACTCGTGACCCCGCTCGTGTGTATCTTCACCTAAAGGTGGCAAGTTTGCTATTATGTTCATTTATTATTTACATTTGAATGTTTTATTATAAGGATGTGTCTGTTAACGTTGTTTTCATTTATTTTGCCCTGCCTAGAACAGTATATTTGTGTGACACCCGTTTAGGGGTTAGTGGTGTGTCAAAAACCGCAACGTTTTGAAAGGGTTTGGAACGGGTACTAAACCTCTTGGCGCCTAGTTATATTCATTGCTTCATTCAGATCGCCCACGCCGTCTCCACTGCAAAGTTAGCCGCGGCAGTCCAATCGCAACCTTTACGTCCACTCGTTGGTGATCGTATCAGTCGATGGTAAAATGATAATGATAAATACCTAGGCACTGAAATATCTAGATACGGGAATGTTGAGATAAAAGTAAGAAATGCAAAAAATATAGAAATATAAACATATAAAAAAAATGGAATGAGCGAATCAATCGTATAAAAAAACAACGAATTGTGAAAATAACAAAAAGGAAAAGAAAACTCACTATCAGTACGAAATAACATCGGAAAACCTTAAAATGATGAAGCTACAGCCATCTAAACGATTAAATAAAGACCAAGATGTCAAAAAAAAGAAGAAATTTAGATAAATGGTTTAAGAGATATAAAAATCAATAATAAGATTTCTATGTTATTTGCATTATTTGTTTAGTTCTACATTGAATAAGATTATTCAAATACTTTGTTTAATATTAATATTAATTGTACTTTATAATTTATCCAAATTCAAAATCAGATTTACTAATTGGTAAACAATGCAGCTGAAGCTTCTAATATTTGTGTACTGAACGTAATTAACGAAACAAAATGTAGTAAAATAATTAGTCGCAAAATTACTGCTTAAATAATAAAAAGCTAATGTTATAATTTTACTTTATTTTATAGTACTGACATATATATAAGTTAAAAAATTACAAATTAAATAATATTAAATCTTTTAAATCAAATAAAGTTTAATGTCATGCAATAAAATTTTAATAAAACCGTGTGCAATTAAATTTAAAAATTATTTTCTTAGCTACAAAGTAAATTTCTTAGTTTTCTTATTTGATCGTCACGGCTCTTAACTCATCGAAGTATTGGAAAAGTTCTTTTAACTTAACGAACCTTCAAAGAAATAATAAATTTAAAAGAAAAGTATTTCACAAAAATTATTTCTTGACATTTTAAATTAAAACTGTAATTAATTTTAAGTTATAAAACAAAATACGTATTAATTTAGATAATGATAATTAAAACCACACAATTATTATTTTTTACATTAAAAGAAAACGTGTGTATGAACATATTTTGAAAGTGCTTTAGATATACATACATAAGTTGACAATGAAACGTACTGCATTTGTCACAATTCTTTTTATCTTATTTTTGTGCTAGAAAGATCTATAAAAGTTTGTTTGAGAAACGAACTGCGCAATTTAAATTTTATTTCTAAATCAAAAAGAAAAAGTTGTCTTTTGTAAATGTCATGTCAGCAAAACGTAATATGTATGAAGTTCCTATCTAAAACAAATCTCTTTAATTTAATAAATGAATTTAAATTCAAGTAACGCATATTCTACATTATAAAACAAATGTAGGTGTATTCTTTTAGAGCAAAGTATCTCTAAAGTTTATTATTTTACTAAAAAGTATAAATTGTTAACGTTTTTAACAGTTTTATTGTTGTTTTTTGACTTTAATTCTATTACAAAACAAGAATATTTTTTCGCTCTAGAGCTGTAAGTATTGTCTTAGATTTCTTATTAACTTTTACAGGCTTCGTTATGTGTGATTATAACGTGAATATAAAAAAGGCGCCAAGACGATAAAAAATTAATTCGGGAGATACCGTCTAACTCTCCCCGTAGCAGGAGAAGAATAAATAACATTACCAAAGTAATAACTGCAAATATATATATTTATTATATCACAGAAGCTTAAGAAGGTATATGAATGTAAGTTCTCGACAAGATATACACGTACGCCGATTGAATTAGAAGTTGCGCCGAATAGCGAGCAACCCACCGTATAGCAAACTCACCTTGTCGGACTAAATAGTTACATTGTAGACAAACAAAACAATTTAAGCCTTCGAGACTCAACGCGCACAACTTATTAAGTTCGCGAAGCACAAAAATATAATTAATTGTGTTAATTTAACATGCACGTACAGTCATAAACGACCTAATCACCGAAGTACAAATCAAAGAAAGAATCGAAAGTAGTAATACTCACAGTTAGGTTTTACCTCAGTCGGACATTAGCTAATCTCCGTACTTGATGTGCCTAAAAAGTAATATTAAACCCAAATCTGAACGAGCTTCTAATATTAACACAAATAAAGGTTTCTTTAGCATCCAATTATTAAGAACGCAAGTGCGCAGCGTTTCCCTTCGACTTAAACAACTAAATTTTCCATGTTTGTATTAATTATTCTTCGCAAAGAAAGATTGTGCTTCCTGTTTCCAACCCTTGACGGTGGATACGATAATGATGTTATCAATACTGCGACGTCATGGAAATTTTCTAACAAGGCCACCTGCTAGTTATCTTCGGTGATAACGATGAACATTTGGTGGCTACCAATATCCGACCGTTTCAACCTTCCAAATGCAATTGCAGATAAAGATGAAACAATCGAACGGTGAAGGTTAACCCGGGCGTAAAATTACCAAACTCGTAAATGATCTAGTGGGAAATGAAGTAAGAATACTGTCTAAAATTTGACAGTCTCGGCGCAAGAGTAGGAAAATTCTCCTGACAAATTTCATACTAACGAGAAATTTTCATACTCGCGAATTGAACTACTAAGTTCTTTTTTTAATATTACAAATTGGTAAAATTAATTATTAAGATCTTGAAAACAGCTGTCAACTTATGTTGCAAGAATAGGTCAGTGAAACAAACAAAACAAAGTTTTAAGATAAAAAAAAATATGTTTCATGAAGAGGTAGTAAATAGTTAGTTAATAGTCATCATTATTGGTATTTTTCTTTTAAGTAATTGCATATGTCAAGTTAAAGCTTAACAAACGCTAACAACCAGAAAGAAAAATTAATTTGAATTTGCAGCATAGGAATGGCGCAGTACGAGTTATATTCCGTATTACTAAAAAAGTATTTTAAAACAATAATTGTTTTACTCAAAATATCGCAACTTTCATGTATGTTGTAGGTTATAAGTATGTGACTTAACGCAATGAAAGACCATGGCTACTGAATGGATGATCTAAAATCAATGTGCTGCGATCCTATCCTGTGTATTTTTTAAGCCGAAAACGTAGATGGAAATGTAGATAATTATACTACTATTTGTATTTCTATTACGGAATAAAATTAAAAAATAATTTATTATTTAAGATGTAGTCATAATTATGAACAATTATAACACATAATATTACAATTTGTTAACTAAAAACACAGTTTAAGTTTAGTTAACAGTTAATTTCATTCAAAGTGAATTAAACTATATACATAAACTGACAGAACGTTATTGCGTACGCTGGCGTTATAAATAACTAGTACTAGATCTTATCTTCCTTAGGAGAGGCAATAAAAACCACTCTAAACTATTTTTATGGCTACGTTTCGTGCCTCTAGTGTGCAATTCTTCAGGCCACTGAAAATTTATTTACGGTAAGTGAACAACATTACGCACGTATATAACAACTAACCGAATTTGTTAACAGGTACAACATAAAGACAAAAAAACTTACAAGAAAAGGTTATGAGTAGAGACAGTCCACTGGTCCAACAAGCATACCGTCTAATACTATTCTAGTTAACATAAAATTATTAAGTCAAATAATAAAATTAAAATTTAAACCTATATACAAAGAAAATCGACGGACATTAAAGTTAAACAAACAATATACACTGAATGTAAATTCAAAAATAATTGTAAGTATGATAAGGCTAATAGATAAAAATGACCATTAAATTGCATTCACCAACAAAGCTTATCTTGCAATTTTTGAAATTAAATTATTGTAAATATTGCTTAAATTGCTGGTATCGTTATTAAAATTATTGTTGTTTTTATATATGTTGATGTATATCATTTCCGAAACTAACCTTTTTTTGAAATTATTTTCAACATCTAAAATTGTAGGATTGTTGAAATCGAAGGTATGTCCAGTGTTATTGTGATGGACTGCTAAAAAAAAACAGACACAGTAATATGCATAACTTTTTTTTACCATGTAGTTATTCTGTATTACGTTTTCTTTAAATGAACATATTTACAAATTCTAATTCTATAACAGTTTTAAAGAAGAAAAGTTTACACAACTGTGTACTAATGGCAACATATTCTATTTAATGATACTTTAAGAATTTAGTTAATTAAACAAATAAGTGTGAGTTTAAAGCTATTTAGTTCGCGCTGAACTAAGTCTAATAACTGAATTAAATATATTTTAGATATAATTATTACGTTTTTAAATAATCTTAATAATTTTAGCAAAAAATAATTTTATTTATTTATTTTTATGTTGTAAACCACAATTACGTCAAAAATAATTGTGTTAAACTAGTGATTCATTTAGTAACAGTTAAAAAGGTTTTAATAATTATAGTAGTAGAAAAAAATGTATGTAGTACACGGTTAAAAAAACTTACAACCTGCGAGACTTATATTCTTCGACGTTTTGCGTGTCGCGATATATGTTGCTTAGGTTATAATAATACAATACTTTATCTTGGTATATCATAACTATTGTTTCATTTATTTATCTCTGTGTGACTTTAGTATTTATAGTTTTTAAAAGCAATTGGTTGATTGATCATGTTTTGTGTATTCTTATGCATGTTAGTTAAATGTAAGCTTTCACGGCCGTTACTTAATGTAGCACTATATTTCGGGTGTGGCCGCGTCACAAAACCTTCAGCTTCTTCAGAGGCTTTCTAAAAACTGATGTTATCGTCTTTCGTTTCTTGTTATATACCCTCGTGTTTGTTTTGGTCTGTTGAGTTGCGTTCATAGACGTCTGGTGACTTGTTCCATGTTCTTCACGCAGCGTAGATGTCCATATGTTGTGAAATATAAATTCGTTCTGTACCTTTTTCTCGTTGTACCGTGATTCCAAAGAAATTGCTGACTTGACCAAGGTCTACCATCTTAAATGAATTTAGTTTTAATTTTATCAGTTCATGCTTTTAAATGTTTTGCCGCCAAAATTAAATTGTCAACGTAAACTAACACAACAAATTCATTGTTTTTAGCAATTACGTAAACACATAGATCTGCAAGGATACGTTTACTTCCAATTTGGGTTAAATAACCATTTAATTTATTATGTCATTTTTAACCTAATTGCTTCAATTCATATAATAGTTTCAATAACTTTTTCTTTGTTGTCGTGTTTAACAAACATCTTGGCGTGTTACGTTGTGTACCTCTACACATAAGCAAAAACTACATTCAGTTGATGTATGTGCAATTTTTCATTTACATAAGCGTTTTAAAAATCAATCCTACATTTTTGAATATTTTGTTTTGAACACCCATCTGTTTGTTAAAAACTTTTTATTTATTGGCTTTGATACGAGAACCCATGTTTTGCTTTGTTGTAATTTGTCGTATACGTTTTTCGTAAAGGTTAGTCATGTTTCCTTGTTTTCATGTTTTAAAACATCTGTTTCTAAGTCAAAACATATTTGTTTTTTGTTCTTAGTTATGTAAATCTTTGACGGTCCATCCTTGAGCAGCTTTGACTAAGCTGGTTCCCGGCGAGTACTATGACTTGCTTCTGCTTCATTTAACAGCTCTCTTTTTGAAAATTTTGGTTAATTATTATTTTAAAGTTATTTTCTGTAGTATCTTTGCAAGTTTTATTGTCTTCTTGCTGCGTCATGTTAACTGTTTAGTTAAGCAACAACAAACAACAAATTTTTTTATGGCGTTTCATTAGGTTCACTGTTGATGATTAGCTTTGTTCTTAGTTTCCATAAACGATAAGCTTTGTATTTCTCTGAATAACCTACCAACACGCATTTATTGTGTTACGTGCAAACTTTTTATAATGCACTACCCTGTATATTGGTTTAATTAAAAAATTTTTTTCTGTTTCTCGCCATCTATCGGGATTGTTGGTCTCTTCGTATTGAGTAGACGATATCCGGTGAGATACGGGCATTTTGACTTTAATATCATTCATGATATAACCTATGTCTACGCGAATTAAAAATCGTTTTCTTAAATCTTCTTAGAACACGATGGGTAATAAAAGTGTTCTTATTTAACTAATTTAATCCACGCATGGTAAGTGGCTTTTGTTCTTTCTTTGATTAAAGGTAATTTTTATGTCTTTTCGTTAGCGCCATGTGCTACCTCCTAAGTATGGTTGTTTTGGTCGTGATTAAAACTCTACAAAGGAAAATTATAATCGGAAGCTGTAGAGCTAAGAACGCTGCGATACAAGGCAGAATTTCTATGCGGAGGCAATTAATACCAGTAATTAATATCACCTTGTTCGGAAGAGCCTAAGTACCGGATACGATTGAATTTCTCTTCGGAGGCAATAAATTAATACCATCGTAGACGAAAATACGTTGTAACAGCATACGATAAGTTTAGGTTCTATTACTTCCTTTTCAATGTTTCTTTTACTTGTAGTTTGTAAGTCGCCAGGTAGACACGATTATTTTCAGGAAGTTTAATTACAGGAAACCAGTAGGAAAACGTTTTCTGAAGGTAACCCTGAATTTGGTAAGTCAATTTTTTTTGCTTTTAATTATTCGTTGTCGCTACGGTGATACTCATGACTAACTATATTTCCTAATCGTGTTGAAACGTTCGAATTGATTTGTTTCTTTTATTGTTACTCAATTAGTTTAAGTACATTTCTATCGCATGCTGATTACGTCAACGGTCAATTATCATTATTAATGTAATTTACTTATGAAGATTTTTATATGTTCCGGTGGTTACACTTTTGTTTTACGTGTAGTGTAAGTTGCCGATACTTCTGATATTCTAGTACCTGCTTATATTTGTACTCGGACTAAAATTATTCTTTGTCATGCTATCCAATTGTTATTGATTCAAATTTTACTCTATTTATCCTTATAGAGTAATTAAAGTGCAATTGTTGTTAACGATTTAGTTTCTTTCTTCGTTTTCTTCATCTTTACGAACCTTAACAATTATGTACAAGCTTCGAACCTACTGTGCTGATCTAGCAGGAACCATTTCTGCAAAGAACAAAAGATCTGGCGCCCTTTAAAATAAAGTTACTTGAACCTCCCCTCTCTCCGACAGATATAGTTTCAATCCTACAGTGAGTTGGCCGTGCAGGTTCGTAAATTACTAGAAGCTTGTAGCAATTGTCTTTCGGTTGATATTTTATTCTTTTTTGATTTTTATTTAATCTAATAGTTTAAGTACCTATAATGGTCAAAAAACTAACGTGTTGCTTTCTTTCTGGCCATGCCTTAAAAAGACTGGTTCTATTTAAACATTCAGTACTTAACATAAAAATTGTTGTATTTACTGTTTGGGCCTAAAAGAAATCTAAACGATTAGTTTTTAATATCATGCAACGTGTTATTTTGCCTAACGTCCGGTTAGCTCGCTCTGCTGAAGTGTATACTCAACACTCAGTGAATGTATTATTCCGTCATCTTCAAAGAAACTCTTGAACTGATTTGATAAATATTCTTTTTTATTATCCGTTCAAAGCTTCTTAATGCGTTGACCAGTTGGTTTTTCTGTTGTTATTTTGTACTTCTTGAAAGCTTAAAAATCAATCAAAACAACATAGTGTAACGTATTAAATATCTTTTTATATTTAAAATTAATTGACAACAAATTAGTTTTTCTTTTAAAACGTTTGTTATATAAATGGTCTAATTATAAGTTAAATTCAATTATATCGCAAAATATTTTTTTTAGATTATATATATTTTTAAACTAATTATTTAACTGAATTATAAAAAAAATATTGTTTCATTCAGATTCGATTAATATTTGATCGTTACTGAATAAAGTTATCTGTTATAAAAGTAAGAGATAGAAACAAGTGTGTAGGTAGTAGTAAAATAAATGATATGTCTACATTGAGCCTGTTTTATGACAAATGATACGAGTAAATGTTTGCAATTTACCTTTTCGAGTGTTTACTTGTAAGTAGGTTAAGCAATCTTTAGTATAAAACTAAATGCAATTGTTCTCATAGAAGTTAATTCATTTCAACTTAACTTGGGGTTGCTTATAAGTACAACGCTTTAAAGTGTAATTGTATATTTGCTTTCATTGTTAAAATTTTAATTTTATCAACATTCAACTTTTTTTAAATGTTTTTAATCAGATAATAATTTTCTATTACTATTTGTATAACAGAAAAAATCATATTTAATTAAAATCATTATAAATTTTAAACTTTAATTATGACTATTTTAGTTTGCAGTATTTAAGCAAATGTTTATTAAAAAAATGACTAAACAAAACAAAACAAATCCATTTGTGTTAGTTTATATTTAGTTAAGTCTTATAATAGTAATAAATATAATAATAATATAAATTACATTATTAACTGAAAAAACCGAAAAAAAACTATTGATTTAAACAATAAAGTGATACATGTAAGACAAGTAAAAACAATTAGAAAGAGTGAAACTAGTTTGTTAAAGTAAAAAATTAATATGTAGATTTAGACTTGATACGTACCAAAAAATTACGTTTTACAAGGACAAAGTTTATTTTGAGGGGTAAACCGTTGACTAAATCTTACATTAATTTCTACTAATACTCAAAAATACCTCCTAATTCCTACTAATAAATCTGCAGTTCTTACTAATACCTCTTATAATACCTACTAATACATTTATAGTTCTTACCTACTACTCATCTACTTTCACTCATACCACTATAAATTGATTAATAATGTCATTTATTAATTGCGACGATGTAATAATCATATTTTCATATCTAACCCGTAGCACACTAAACTTTTTTTGTAACATGGGTAATAGGTATGTACGTAAAATATCGTGTAACTAAAGCAATTTGATCAGTATTTATTAAAAATTAGATTCTACTTTAGTCAAATAGCAAAAAAACACATACTAAAAGGCAAAGCATTTTTTAAAATTATGGAAAACTGGGAACGATAAAAAATCTAATTCTTTCATAAGCTAGAAGATTTAATGCTAACCCCTGGACTTTCTGCACAAAAGTACGACTTTTTATTTCAATGTAAAATGCCCTACCTACAGTTATTTAGACATTAAATACAGTGGCGGCTTCTTCCTTAGGTAATTTGGTTAATACCTTTTCAGAGAAATACTAAAACTAGCAAACTTGCCGAAGACTCATAAAAAAGACAATTTTTTTTAAGTTATGTTGTCATAAACCCACTTTGAAGTGATATGTACACGTTTGTATTAACATTCCAGCATCCTATAATTTTTTGAATTTTATTTGCAGTAAGATATAACCAAAATATGGCAAATTCAGCTTATGTTGTCATATCGATTATCCTTTATAATTGTACGCCTTGATATTGCTTTCCTCTTTAGTAAATCAGTCAGAACTATTATTTTTAACGCTTTCCCTTCAAGATATGGAATCTTTTTCTAAAAAAAATCGTCGGAGGCAGGATTAGAATTTTGATTATATTTGTGAATTTATTTTAAATTATAAATAAAATATCTAATATATTATTAATGTTAAATTTTTTTTTATTTGATTAAAATGTTAGGAAGAATTATCGCTATAAGAAACTAAAAATAATTCGAATAATTTACATACGTACAAAATTATATAAGAAAACTTGTTAAAAATGGCGGATATACTTACTTTTGATTGCTTTATCAGGTTCATCTTTTAATAAAGCCGAGAGAATATGAAAATTTACCTCCACACCAAATTTCAAGTTACTAGAACCTTTGGTTTGAGAGGTATCGTGGGTACATCATTACACAGACAGACACCCACACAGACTCTAAAGATTTTTTGGCAAAAATACATTTTTCTGATTCTGGAGATCTCGAAACGTAAAATTATGCAAAAAAAAATTTTTTGGAAAAATTGCGATTGCTATACTTTATAGAAATTTAATCAAAACGTTTCAAAAAAAAAGTACCAAACTCTGTCATAAAAATTTATCTTTATGTAAGTGGTGTTCAATTCGTCGACTGAAAAAAGCCTATTTGATTTATCATTGTTGGAGAGTTTATTTTTTTTAAATTTTATTAATTTTATATATATTTCATATTTATGGTCTATTTCTATTTTTCCATCTTTGCAGCGGTCATAGCAAATACCAAAAATTGTTTTCTGCACTTTATTGGTAGCTATTCATGGATAGTTGCCAATACTTATACTTTTTTATTTTTGTTAGGCAATCTACTACAGCTTGAAATCTTATTGTTCGTTGCATCGTCTAGTTCTTTTGTTTTTAGTAAATCAAAATCTACTGCAAATTAATAGACTATTTAGAACTACAGTCTTCAACAGAACAATATTAAATTGTGTGTATATTCAAAATTCTTAAGTATAAATTTCCTGTTGTTTTATTAAAAAATTAATAATTAAATAATTGCAAAGATTACGCACTTGTTCTGCAATGTAACTCAAAGTATAATTATTTTGTCTTTCATATTGTAAATAAAAACGATTCTGTAATTAAGTTAAACATACCAAACTACTTTAACTACTAAAAAAAATTGTGTGTACGTTGGTAACGCTGCAATTAACTTTATAATTAACAAAATACAATTTTTTGGTAACAATTGCGTTTTTATTATACGACGTGTGTATCATCTACATTAAATTAAAAGTATTTGGAAACACATTGCTACTAGTAAATTTACAAAAATAATAATCTTTCGTAAAAAGTAAATCAAATAGTAAAAAATTACTATTTACAAAAACAGTCAAACAATTTTAAGTTTTTTATGTTATGTAAAAAGCATGTTTAAAAGATCAAAATGTTTTTAAAGATTAAAGTACTATTTCAGTTTTTGATTAATGGAATAAAAATTCTTGTAAATTTAAAAAAAAACGTAATTTTATTTCAAAGTTCATATGTTTTTTAATATAATTAATTAAGAATTTTGTATTAGGTATTAGTCTTGTTTTATAAGCTATGAGTATATCCATACTTATTTTGTAACTTATTTTGTTAAGGTTTTTAATTATGGTTTTATTAGTACATTGATATTAAAGGTTTCAAGTTCAAATTTTGTTAAATAAAGAATATAAAAGTATATTCATTACAGAACTTTAATTAACATCTTTAAATTCTTACGCTGTTTTAGTTTAATTAAAGGAATGGTTTCTGTGCTATTAAAATAACGTTAAATGTTATAGATACTTGATTTTCATAGTTAATCTTTTATTTAAATTTTGTGTTTTAATTTAACTTTATTTAAAAAATGTTACATAAAAGGTTCTTGTTTCGTAAATGATAATAAAAATAATTAAATTACAATTAAATAAAAAATAAAATAAAAACGATAGTAAATACATAAAAGAATATTACTTAAAAGTATGTCTCACTGTTTATTTCATAAATAATATTGTCTTTAAAAAAGTGATGTAATCTACAATAAAATATTGTAATTCAAATTAAAAAAAATTAGTAAAAAAAAATATTCATAAATTGTTTATTTGATTTGTAATATTTTGTTGTAAGTTATAAAATATTTACAATCTATAATATAAAAATGAATCGTAAAATGTGTTGGTAAGCGCATAACTCAACAACGCCTGGACCAATTTGACAATTTTTTTTTAAAAATGTTCGTTGGAGTTCAAGGATGGTTTTTACGACGAGAAAAATTCAAATAATTGCCGGAAAAACTTTTAAAACAGCCATTTTCTTTTTCCGATAAAAAATTTTTATAAATAAAACAGTCATTTTAGCATGCTATTGTATAAAGTTCATATTAAATTTCTTTTGTTTTACTATCGGCACGCGAAATAAAATGCATCAGTTTTCACGTCATTAAATCAGTCAAATACAAACCGCGTTAAAAAAAGTTTTAATATCCTTATTTTATAGACATAAAACATTGGTACGGCTTGAAGGATTTCAAGTCAAATCAAATAAAGAAAAAAACAACAAACTGTCAATGTCAATTTACGGTTGTACATTGTGTTGTTTTTCTTGGATTTTCTGGAACCTTATATACTGATTTTGCAAAACAGAAGTATGTATTTGATACTCTTATGAAAGTAACAAATGATGAAACTGGCGGGATTTACTTCTTAGATGCACCTGGTGGTACAGGAAAAACTTTTTTGATTTCTATAATATTAGCAACAATTCGCTTACAAAATAAAATTGCAACTGCACTCGCTTCGTAGGGAATTGCAGCAACTTTGCTTGAAGGTGGTCGAACAGTCCATTCAGCACTAAAATTTTTAAACTCGCTGGACTTGCCAGGATTGCCACCTCACAATCTTCAATTAAAGGTTAGATCGGTTGTTATAATGTTGCGAAATATCAACCAACCGCGTCTTTGCAACGGAACACGGTTAACGATAAAAAAATTACTAAACAACGTAATAGAAGCAACTATACTCAAAGGAAAGTATAAAGGAGAAGATGTTCTCATACCGCGCATCCCAATGATTCCGACTGATGTGCCATTTCAGTTTAAACGACTACAGTTTCCAGTGCGGCTTGCTTTTGCTATGACCATAAACAAGTCCCAGGGGCAATCATTAAGTGTTTGTGGTATTAATCTGGAAAACCCATGTTTCTCACATGGTCAATTGTATGTTGCCTGTTCCCGTGTTGGAAAACCATCAGATTTGGTTGTCTATGCGCCAGGTAATCAAACAAAAAAAATCGTATATCATAAAGCACTACAATGATAATAAAAATATTTTTTGTTAATAATTATGATTCACATGATTAACAATAAAGCGATTACTTTTAAATGTTTTATTTAATTATTTTTTATTCACAACGTCCTATCACCAGGGTGACGGTTCTGTTCAGAAGAATTTTTTGCCCCGACTATAAAATACGTAGGAACAAAAAATTGCAATATTTAAAATATTTTTGACAGTACGAAGTCTGTCGGGTCCGCTAGTTATTAATACGGTAAACAACAAATTGACAATTAAATAAATATATGATTTGTCTTATAACTACTTTAAGTTATTGATGTATTTAGGTCATAAAGAAGTTTTTATTTCGTAAGACGTAAGAATAGGTTGAGGGGGCCAAAAGCAAGTTACGCCCGTGGTATATACACAACTTTATGCACAGATAAAAATCTTGAATTTCAAAATATTTCTCTAATAAATCAAATTTTTGACACAAATCTAGCGTTGCATGTTGGTTTGATTACATTTGAGATTGTAAACGTACGCATGGTAGCAAGTAAACAATGGTAGCCATATTGTCTAAAATCTTAGTTTCATTTTGTGTCCGATTATTGTGGGATTTTTAAAAAGTGAAAAATGAACAAACTTGATGACGTTGCAAAACAGTAACTTAGGAATAATTTAAACAAATGTATTCAAAAATATATAATGAATATCTTAAATAATGCGACATACGAAAGAATTTTATCGAAAACTATTACTGTGGTATTAAAACTGTCTTTACGACTAAGGACACTAAGCGGCAACGGGAAGATAAGATATGTTAATCACGCTAATCGCTATTGGTATAAATATCGTCATTTACACTTTATCTTTTAGCGATATTTAGCACTTTGAAGATGCAAGCTGCAATGTCTGTCGAAACGTCAGTTTGTTTGGGTTCGCAAACGACAATACAGCAAAGGCCAAGTTCTACTTTTTGTTTTTGCTCTCAAGAAGAGACTAGGACCAAGTCTAAGTCTGGGTGCTTAACTACGACGCGGTCTAAGCCGAAACTCGCTTATAATCATGAAATTTTTTATTTTGCAAGTATTTAAATTATTAGGTACCTATAATATCGTTGTTTGACGTCTCATAATAGCACGTGGGAGTAAAAAGGTCCGTGGGCTACAAAAAGACGTTTATGACAGATGAATTTGTGTATAATTAACGTTCATGATACATCCGTGCATACAAATTATTAGAATTTATTGATATTTATTATAATTAAATTTTTTTGTTTGTATTGTCACAGTAATTTATTTTAGAATTTAAGAAAATTTTTTAAAATCTATAACGACGTCAAACTATTGTTTTTTATATTATCACAGAGACATTGTTAATTATATTTAAAATTTAATGGTCATAATTATGTTAACAGAATCATAAGGATTCACCTATTATCCTGGACAATTAATTATTTTTAAACTATAAAATACGGCCTTACATTTAACTTATAAATAAGTTTTAAAAAAAATGTTATAACAGATTAAAACTAGATTAAAATGTAACAATTCTGGTCTATCAGAAACATAATGTATTCTTATTAAAATATTGTAAACATTAATTAATCTTTTCTAATATATGCTTTAATTACATTTGTTTATGTTGTATTTAGTTTTCTCAACTAAAATTGTTTTTTAAATTTTTCTAATTAAACTGTTGTAAGCGCTGTTTAAATTTAGAATGTTTACTTTAATGTTAACACATTAATTCTACATTTTTATGTAAATTATATATGACACTAATTTTTTATTGTAATTACTTTCTGTATATAGAATGACAGGGTTTTTAATGTCGAAGTTGTGTCCTAACTGACTACAGTGAGTAGATTGCGCTCTATCCTTTTTACCTTTTATGCAATCATATTTATGGTTTTTATAATATTTTTTATTGGTTTGACCACCTTGACAATGGATTTTAGAAATTATGTTTGATTTTTCCATACTATTGGTTTTATCTTTTAGTTTGGTGTAAAAGTTATTGTAAATAGTATTTTTATTTTGAAAATTTATTATTACTTGGTTTGATTTAAGAATTTGTTTAATAATATGAGTTAAGCCCGAAACATTGATGAGTTTAATGTACTGTATATTAGTGACGGTGGTAGGTTAAATGTGATTAGTATGGTATGGAATACAATTTTTGTTATTCAATAAATTAAAATAATTATTATTTTTTAGATTTAATTTTAATAAGTTTAAATTTTTTTGATGAAACTGTGGGTTACTTAGAATTAGTATTTTGTTTTTTATAGATTTGATATTTATTTTTTGGTTGATTGGGTGATTAAAAAGATAATTAATGATCCTATTTGATTATATTGGATTTCTATACCAATCTGTCATGATTTTATTTTATTATAATTAACAATACTTCTAAAAATAGTATTTTTTCATCTTTTTTTTTCTACAGTAGATTTTAAATTTTAGTTAGAGTTATTAAGATTAATTGGCTTTTTGTTATTGTTAATATGTCATGTATATAGAGACATTTGCTAATACAGATGAAAGAGGATTGCCCATAGCTGTACGAAATTGCTGTATGTAGAATTGTCGTTCAGATGTAAAATAGCTAGAATTAAATAAGTTTTGTAATCGTGTTAAATTCGTGTAAATTTAAAGTAGTAAAATTTTGTAGATTGTTCTAATATTTGTTACACTAAAAATTAGTTCTAATGATATGTTTGAATTGTCAGAAATGGTTAAATTAGTTATTTTATTAATAATTTAATTTATCTTCTAAATAAACTGAGTTTTTTATGTTGAAATTTAAAATATTTGATATGTTATTGATTATTGATAATATGTATTTGAAGAAAGCATATGTAAGTGAACCAATACTAAAAACTATTGGTCGTAGTGGATGGTCATCTTTATGTATTTTCACTAAACCATAAAACTTAGGTGAAAAATTATTATACGTGACCAGCTGTTTATATGTGATGATTTAAATATGTCCGTCATTCTATACATTTTTTTTATTAATTTATTGTTTTTTGTTTGTATTTGTTTAGTCGGACCATAGTCTATTTTACTATATACATATATTAGTGTCATTCAGTAAAAGTTTAAGTTTATAGTTGGTAATTACGTTAATGATTTTATCCTTTAATTTTTTTTTGTTGTTATTGTAAAACGTGAGTATATTTTCAACGTTTTTAATTAATGTAATCATTTGTGCTTTGTGTTGATCATATTTAAACATGAATTTGCGAATAAGTGATAAGTATTGCAGTGTTTCAAAAAAAAATTCTGTTAACTATGTTAGCAAGTTTGATGTTGTTTTCTTTAATTTGTTGCAATATTTTTTTTTGTATGGTGGTCGTACTATAACTATAACGTCCTAATTAACACTGATTTTTTTTCACAAATTAGTTGATTACGCAAATTAGGTAATTTTTGAGAAATTAATATACTTTTTTTCTTGTTTACTCTTTAAAAAAATTTTTTTTTATTTTTTTAATTTTCTACATCTTCTTTATTTGCCATATTTAGTCGCCCGATTTTCTGCTAATCTAAACAGTTCGTCGGAATTACGAATTCCGGACCATTCGCGTATGTTCCTAAGCCAGAACGTCTGTTTTCCTACTACTATTTGTTTGCCTTATACCTTAACTTTTAGAATTAAATGCATTTGCCCATACTTCTTGTAACACATGACCTAAGTATCCCATCTTCCTACATTTTATCATTGTCATAAATTCTCGTTCCGCCGAAACACGTCAAAACGTCTCTTCATTTGTAACACGGTGCGTCCAAAAAAATCTCAGCATTTTATCGTGTATCCACGCTTCCAACGTCTCAAGTTTGTTAAAAATATTCAACTTTAAAGTCCATGTTTCTACGTCTTACAAAAATACTGACCATATGAAACTTTTCACCAGTCATTTTAATTTAAGGTTAGTGTTATCATTATTAAAATAAGATCTCACTTTACCAAAAGTCGATTTGGCTATCTCAGTTCTGGCCTCGCTCTTGTTATCGGGGTTAAGATCTTCCGTAGTTGTATTTGTTGATGTTTATTTGTTTCCTAAAAACAATTTATTAATCCAAGTTAGTAAATTCATTTTTTATGTTTGTTTGTTTGTGCCAACTAACCTTGATGCAGGGTATGTTGTTGCAGTATGTACTCATTGAAAAAAAAACTGAGAAACTTACAAACAAGAAATAGTTAAACAAAATTCTAATTGAAACATCATAATTTATGTGTAACTATTAAGTATTTTTCAAAAGTTATTTATGTAGAATTTAAAAATTAAAAGCTCAAAAATGCGCCGCTTAGCCACGGCCTTCCTTAGTTGCTTCAATGCATATATTAAAAACTGTATTAACAAATTTTAAACCATTTATTGCATTGTTTCACTTAGTATATAATAATGCTTTCTGACGCATGTTAACAATGGCTGAGCTCTACAACGTAATAAACTTTTATAAAACTATAGCATTAAAAACTGAAAATTTTTTTTCACTAAAACAAAATGGAAAATTTTTATGCGACTTCAAACTCTTAATTAACTAAAAGGTAATTATTTTGAGTAAGCTTCTATTAGATTCTAAGAATTTTATATTGTGAAAAAAATTAATTTTGGCGATCTTAATTATTAAATTATCAAAAAAGGTAGTATTTGTAAAAATAAACAATTTTAATATTAAACAAAAAAATACATCGTAGAAAACTATTTTTAAATGTTACTGTTTTAAAAAATAAACAACTTCTATGACATTAATAAATACAATAAATAAGATTTATTTAGTACAGATATTATTGTGATTTAATAATCTGCCGTCTATTTGGTTTCCAAAATCGTTAAAACCTGCCTAAAATTAAAATCTATGCTACAAATATCCATTTAAACAGCTACTATTGTAATTAATGTCTACAGCTTTTGTCATAGCTTTTCATTAGTAAAATAATAATTGTTGTTTTTTATACGTTGTAGATTAGTAATAATGTCTGTTTGTCATATTTATCCAGTAATAAAAATTTATCAAGTTTTATTAATTTTTTTACTAAAATGTTTATTTATTAAATTATTAGAATAGTAATTCATGGGAAATTATACGAACAACCAGGAATTATTTATTCAATTTGTTTATTAACTATTTGAAACATATATTCTAAATCAAAACTTTACTTAGGTTTTGCAACATGGCTTTTTCAAAAGTTCAATTATTAAGAAATTTTAAAACTTAATCTTTAAAAATAAAATACACAAATAAATTATAAACTAGTGAAAGATTAAACTTACCAAATAAAACATCTGTAATTAAACATGTTTAATAATAAAATTTTTACAAAATAATAAATTTACAATTTCATTCGAAGATCAAAGATATATATGTAGATGACGTTCTAATTGCAACTAATGAAAATAATATAAATTTAATTTAACTAACTCTAACAGCATTCATCCTAGAGTAAAACTTATTTTCAAAAAAAAAAAAAAATAATTTAAGTGACAGAGGAATAACCTAAATTGCATTCTGAAAATAACAATACAATTAAAAATATTTTCATCCAAAATAACTTTCCTCGACATTTCATAAATACTAATATTAAAAAAAGAATAGAAATTTTAAAACATGAAAATAGATATGAAACAAGTTAAAATTTAGCTAACTTTTTACCAATTATTAATCTAAAAATAAATAATGAAAATGTTATTAATAATAATGAAAAAAAAATTGTATCATTGCTTTTTATACCTGATTTGTCTTATAGTTTAGTAAAAAAATTAAATAAATACAATTTTATTATTACTTTTAAAAAGCAGTCTACACTTAGAAAAATTTTCTTTAAAAACCAATATTTTTTATGATTCTAATGTTGTATATCAACTGAATTGCCTAAATTGCCACTGTAATTATATCGGTCAAACTAAACAATACTTAAAAAATAGAATTCATCAACAAAAAAATTTATTAAAAAATAACAAAGATTTAGAAGATTGTTCTAAAACTGCTCTATCTGATCATGCCATAGAATACAATAATAATTTTAACTTTAATTTTACATAAGGTTAAAAATTAAAGACTAATTTATTAAATGATAAAAATTAAAATTAAAAAAATTCTAATGCAGTAAATTAGAATACTGATATTGAAAACCTTAATTTAGTTTTTAATTCTATCATTTCATGAACTTTTAAGTTAATTTTATTAATAGATTTTTTTTTCTCTTTTTCATATAAAATCTTTGATAATTGTTACTTTAATATTTCATAAATGTTGAAAAATATTTTGGGCATTAGTAAAATTTCTATTTAATGATAGTCATTCGTATAACCTTCACTTCATGATAAAGTTGTAAATTTATTATTTTGTAACAATTTTATTATTAAACATTTTTAATTACAAACGTTTTATTTGGTAAGTTTAAAAAAATTGAATCTTTCACTAGCTTATAATTTATTCGTGTGTTTTATTTTTAGACATTAATTTTTAAAATTTCTTAATAATTAAACCTTTGAAGAAGCTATTTTCAGAAACGTACGTAAGGTTCTGATTTACAATATTTTTTTCCAATAGTTAATAAACAAATTTATTAAATAATTCCTGGCTGTTTGTATAATTTTCCAATAATTACTATTTTAATCGTTTTAACAGCTTATTTAAATCATTTATTTATTAAATTATGTTTTATTGCGCAAATATATTATCTTAGCTAATCTTTGTACAAACGCATGTTTAAATGTATTTTACATTTTTTTTTAATTTTGTAAATCATATTAGATAAACTAAATAATTTTTTAAGAAATTTTATTTTTTTTTAATTTTTGTAGTTATTTATTGTCACTTTAAATATTTATCATTATAAAACTTTTAGTTGCTTTCAAACTTCATTAAAGTTGAACGTTTTTTTATTTAACAGTTTTTTATTACTTTAATAATTTAATTTTTACTTGAATTTTCTCTTTTGCGTGTTTATTATATCTTATTTTATAGGAAATTTAATTAGCACTATACACAAAATTTTATACTAAATAATATATTACCTACGTATACAACTAAGCTTGTAAAGTTTAATTTTTTTTTCACGTATTTCTAAAATTTTATAACATTAAGTATAACACTTTAGATTAACACAATACGTTTGACGTTTACTTTTTGAATAGTGTTTATATAGTGCTAGTAACAACAACTTTGTTTTAGTTATTTTTTAAAACATAAGAAATTAAAGTTGAAATGAATATTGAAGAACAATATACATATTTTTTTGTGTTTGTGTATCTATTTATACAGCTATAAAAATCAAAAACAAAAAAAAGACAATAAAAAAATTTAAACGAGACTAGTTTATAGAACAAGAAGTTTGTAAACAACAACAAAGTATTATGTGATTTTGACGCATCTTAGATCTATCTAAACAGATTTTATAAACGTGCTGCTTTTTATGTAACTTTAAACGTCAACTACAAACGACAGCGCAAACCTGAAGTTTATGATTCGATAATCATGTAAACTAAAAATGCAAGAATAGTTATAACATACAAATTTTTTTAAATACTCAATAGGTTTCTATAAAAATAATATTAGATATAAAATTAGCTTTTGATTGAGCTATTGTTAGTACATAAATTACAAACTCTGAGAAATAAAACCAAAGTTTAGTTTAGCTGTATTCAAAAAATGAAGAGAAAATCAAGATCAGCTGAATTCTAGAATCTACTAACAACTAAAACTAAAAAAAAACACCCGTAAAGAAATATACATAAACATAATCGCATCTTATTGCTATTCAAACTTTTAAAGATTAAGTTTACCACGTTCACTGCCTTACACATCGAGCATTGCTGCTGTGAGTCGTAAAATTCCGGGATCTCTAGCTATGTGCGGTTGCCGCAAAATACTTATTACTCAACACATTTCTGGTATCAAATATAATGTTTTGTTGTGATAAATACAAATGCCAACATTTGCTTGTACATATCCCAGGGTAAATGTAACGCACACAAATAACGTTAATTTAACCGTCTGCGATACCAAACGCTGGGGATATGTACACAGATTATCTGATAGGTGTAACTTATAACTAACGTGTCAATTTAGAAGCTTGACATAACTCGCTTCTAACCAATCTAGTAATTCGACACCTTTTGTTTAATAGGTATTAAAGGTAGTAGTTCTCAAGTAAGCAAAAGAAGTTAGTATTTTTTGCTTCTGTTAGGTGTTAATTTTGTGTTAAATAAACGCTTTTTTCCATGTCTAAACGTACTGCTAAAATCCGCTAATTAGCTGCCAAAAAAGTAAATGGAGAGACTAACGAACCAAATGCAGCGGAATCGGTCACTGAATAACTGCCCAGCTCTTACAACAGCGACGATTTTGTTAACGACCGCACTTACGCTCTTTTGGAGGAAGCAGTGTCAACAGACTAAAAAAGAGCTTGGAAGCTGTTGAGTTAGAAACAGGAGATAAAGATAACTCTATAGATTTTAAACTAGCAAATGGTATGTCAACACTCAGTGTGCATGACAGCGATTTATGGAAGGAAATCTTAGCATTCACACTAAATTTAGATTTACTGCATCACAAATGTAAGCGAGACCCGGAAGTCAATAAATTAGTAAACCGACAAGTTAACGTATGTAGCTTTTTCGTCACTGAAGATACATTTAACATCATTCTATCTGAAACCAATGTCTATGCAAATCAACGGTTAAATATTCGACATAGGAATAAATGAATGCTAGAGTAATACGGACAAAAACAAAAGATTCTTAGACATAATGTATGAAATTATACTAGTCCAAAGATATTTTGTTTTATAATAAGTTAGGAATAAGTAATAAGTAATAAGAAAGGACAAGAAAAAAAGATCTTGAAAATGATGTTATGAAGATTTAAGAAAAACGTCGTCTAATCGCAAAACGGATAAATTGGCTTGTCGCATCATAAGTTATTGCAACGAATGCATTAGTCAACTATGGTATTGTCTACGTTTTATTGTTCTAGCGCCGTCTATCTTTTCATGCCGTAGAATTACGTAAATAAGTTATTGTCCTTTGTAGGCGTTACAAAATTTTCATTTAAATAATGAAATAAAAAGAGAAACAAAAAAGTTTTTTTTGTCTCTTGAACTTTTAATCCGAAAAACACCACTTTGACTATATCCAACTATAATCCTACTATATTTATTAGTACTTACATACAAAGCTTATTAGATTGTTTTATCTATTTTTCATTTTTTGTTTACGCACGTTCACGATCTACAGATCTTACGCAACTAAATTTTTACCTTTAAGGACATTTAAAAAACACAGTACGTAAGAATCAGCTGCGTAATATTAAAGACTTGGATTATGCAATTACTGATAGTATTCGAAATATTAAAATTGATGAGCTTGGTAATGTTTTCCAAAATTCAAACATACACCTATTTTTATTTTAAATAAACAGGTATTATTATTAATGTGGTACCGTTTCTAATACATTGTTAAACCTTAATTTAAAAGTAACAAATCAAATTTTATCTTTAGTATTTTTTTTTACGTTATACCAATTCTAGCAATGTTGGTTGTCACGTGGAATCTAATTATTTATCAAGTCTCTGTATGTGTAGTTGTCTAAGTTGTTATATTTTATCTTAAAAAAAAAAAGTTACATTTTTTCAAACGTGATACTTTTGAATTTGTTTACATATCAGTAAATTTTATAAGTATTAAAGATCTAATTGCTCAATACTTTTGCATTCTGCATATTTACAGTATTTGCTTTATTGATAGGGCTGTAGCTTTGTTCAGAACACCATCACAGATATTGAGTACTCTTCAGAAACTTTATCCTACAATTTATATATTCTTCTTCTTACTTCATAGGTATGTAATTAGAGAGTATCGTCTTACATTTACAATTATTTGTTTTTTAGAACATGTAGCAACCGATCAATGTCTATTTTGTGTTTAAATGACATCAGGTGCTTGTTACCTATATTTTAATTTTAATAATTCATCGCATATGTACTTTGCCAGATTTTTTTCAAAACTGATATGTTTGTTCTTTTTTATTAGCCTCAGTTAATGCACTTACTAATTATTAGCAGCAGCAATATCTTATATTAATTATTTTTTTTAAAGCATAAGTTCCATTTTTCTGGAAATTTATTAATTTTATTATTCAGTAATACAAAAAAAAAGGATTGCGTTCAACATTATTTGTTTGTTTTATTTATATATTATTTAGAATTATATATTACGTTAATTTTTTTAACATTTTTTTTCGTCCGTTATTTATTTTTACAAATAAACTTGTCTCCGAATCTGAGTTCTGGGTTACATATTAATACATTTAACTGTTAGTTCTTTTCCGCAGTGCTACTTTTATTTAAATGTTAGAAACAATTGTTTTAATAAAAAAAAAATTTTAAAAATAAACAAAAATAAATACAATAACTTAAAGCCGTCGAATGTGCATACTAATTTATTTAAAACCAAAAAAATTTGAGTATATTACATTAAAAAAATGTTTTAATTAAGCAATGTTACACAAATAATGCTTGTACAACATGTTTATTAAGGTTTTTATTTTAACGTAGTCAATTACAAAAAAAAACAAATCTATTTAAAAAATCTTTGTTTTGAAGATAAAATAAAACTTGCTTTGTTCAATAAATATTTGTTATTGTTTATTTTATATTACCGCAGCACATAATACGTAAAGTTAAATTGAAAAATTGTTATACAATAATAAAATTTTAAGATATGTAATTTACATTTCTTCTAAGAGTAATAAATAATATTTACCTTTGCTAATGCTACCGCCGGGAAAGAATCCCAAGCGAGTTCGTGTTCTTCGCCTTGCTTTCCTTGTCGTTGTCCACGAAGAATACGTGCTGCTGTTACTGTTGCTACTCCCATTCCATCTCCGACAAAAAGAATTACGTTCTTTGCATGAGGTCGTCTGTCATTCGCATACTGCAATCGTTTTCTGAGAGCTATTCGTGCTTGTTCATACCAATAGTCCAAATCTGAAAGTAAAATATGTTTTGTAATTACATTGTTAGTTGCAAAATAGTCTTTTTAGTGTAATTTTACTATATCTAAGTACATTTTTTAAAACTATTCTTGTTGTTTAAAATATAAAATTAATTTTTATTCTAAGCCAATTGTGTATTCAAAATATTTAAAAATGTTTGCACTTTCTTAATTATTTTAAAAGTAACTATAAAGCAAAAAATAAAAAGTTACAAAATAAAAACATGTTTTATATAATATTTAAGAAACTAAAAATTTATAAAATGTAACAAAACCTAGGTAAAGATACGTTTATGCAAATTCAATTTTTTGAAAAGATTGTATTAAAAAATAAATTTAACATTTCGAGTTAATACAGTAAATAATATTAAATTAAATTAAAACTATTAAAGAGACATTTTGACTGTTCAGTAAATACATAAGTACTATTATGCATATTCTAACCACTATAAGTAAAAAATATTCTCATATATTAATATTTACCAATATGAAATCGTTCTGTAAATGTGCCATTTTGTAAAATAGTAATCATGAAGGCATTAAAAATAATAATTTATTATGTAAGATAGAAAAGTTAACATTGGGTTTAATGACAGCAAAAGTCAATAATCTATTGACAAATAACGCCGTCAAAATCCCAACTATAAAATAGGTTAACAGCTGTTGCTGTTTTTGTCTAAATAGCTAATTTTGCGCTTGAATTAATATTATCGAACATACTTAACGGTGCAAGCGTTATATGTACGCGCATATAAAAGAGACAAAAAAAAGCACTCATGGCCGAATTTTATATTCTTGTATAAAAAGTCGTAATAAATGGTTGGGATCGGGTTAATTAATTTGTTTATTTGAAGTATTCAAGTCCTGATAGTTATGGAAAATAATGCCATTCACTGCGTTGAGTATGCATTTTCTTTTAATGTTTATTAAAATTGACAGTCACTAAACTAGTTTTTAAAAGCACAAAGAACATTGTTATGTAAAAGTTTAGTAAAAATGTTGTGTATATAAATCTGGGATAAACACACCAGACCCTTTAACGAAACAACTAGAAAAATTTTGGAACATCAAAGATATAAACGGTACCGATAAACAATTCAGAATTGAAGAACAAATAGGTGAAATTCGTTTTGTTAAAACACACTTGCGAAACCCTAATATAGGTCAATTCATAACAGAAATACCATTCAATAGAGCAACGGTCAGCAACAGGCGGACCGCGAAAGGTCGAACCTCGGACCGCCAAATATTCTAATGTATTTAATATTTATTAATTGAAATAACATTTTTAAGCCACATAGAATCTAACTTAGTACGTATTCTATTTTAAGTTGCCTAGTTAACTTGTTTTACAAATACTTACAACTAGTATGATTTGATTAGTTTCCTATCTAGCCTGTGTGTGTGTGTTTGTGCGAATTAGTTATAACTGATATGATTTAAATATTTATAAACCTTTGTTATGCACACGAAACATCCATAGATTGAACTACGAACCATTTTTATGAAAATATGTGCGGAAGCATTTCACAGCGCCCCGCGTACTTACCTTACTGCGACTGTTTTTTTTTTGTTGAAACAAATGCGAACTAGTATCGAAATCGGGGATGCGGGCGTTTGGGCGAGGGAAAGCAGACTGCCAGTCGGTCAATCGCAGCGCAAACAGCGAAGCAAACGTTCATTTGTTTTGTGATTTTTTGCGTTTTTGTTCGTTTAATAAAAAATCTTTTTCTACGTTAATATGGATCCTAAAAACCAAAAAGTAGACAGTGAAAACAGAAGGTTTCTGGCGGAATAGACTGGACAATAGTGTTTTACGCTGTCTAATAGGCCTCAAGCGGTTTCAGTGTGCTTTATATGCAATAAAACTGTCGCTATTGTTAAAAGTGGAAATTTGAAGCGACATTATGAAACAACTCATCAGCAATTCCACAAAGACTTTCCTCTTGGCAGTGGCGCTCGTAAAAAAAAAACTTTAGGCATAACTCAGTTCTTACAGTAAAAACACAAAATTACTAGTTCGTTGCAGGAGCGAGCAAGAAAAATCCACAGAAGCAGCGTTACGTGTGTGCTGGACGCTTAATAAACACCAGAAACCATTTTCAGATTCTGAGTAAACGAATGTATGTTACCAATATTCACGGCACTTTTAAAAAAAAAATGGCGCTGCAATTAAAAAAATTCCATTGTCAGCGAGAAGTAATAAACGAAGAACTAAAAGTTTAGCTGCTGATATTAAAAACGCTCTTCTCAAACTTCTGCAAAAGGCACCTTGCTACGCCATAACACTTAATAAATCATGTGACATTGTTGATAAAGAACAAAGACATTCATAAATCTATTACTAAATCTAACATCAGTTACGATAAAGTGGTGTCGCTTTCAACTGACGGGGCTCTAGCAATGATTGGCAAATGAAAAAGAGTAGTAAACAAAATCAGGGATAAAAATTCAGGTCTAATAATGTATCAGTGCATAATTCACCAGGCGGATCTTTGTGGAAAACTTAGTGCTACACTGAAAGAAGTGATGGACAGCTTGGCCAAGTTAATTATTTTATGAGATCTAATTCTGCTCTTCAGCACCGACATTTCAAAAAATTTCTTTCTGAATATTGATTCAGCGTATTCTGACTTACTGCAATACAACAATGTTTGTTGGCTCAGTAAAGGTCAAGTTATTGAACGTTCCTGGCTAATAAAAGAACAAGTAACCTCTTCTTGCAAAATAAGCACAATATGCTGGTTGTAGCTTTTTTAAAAGATATTTTGAAATATTTAAATGCGCTCAAGACATAGTTACAAGAAAATGGAAAATTAACATGTGATCTGATACAAAGCGTGTTTGTTTTTTGACGTAAGCTGGATATCTTTGGAAAAGATATTGCAAGACAAGAGTTTATTCATTTTCCGACAATTTTTGAATATAAAAAGGAGAATGGACAAATGTGGCTGCCAAGTTGTTTAATCTGTCGAAGCAATCACTTCAAATGAAAATAATTGATATGCAAGAAGATGTGCCTTTGCAAATACCAAAACTGTATCCACTGAAGAATTTTAGGCCAAACATGTCCCAAAAAAAATATGAAAATTGAAAAAAACTAGTTACCAATTTGGCTACTATGTTTGGCTCGACATATGACTTGGGCTCGAGAGTTCAACTCAGAGGCACAAAATTCTCCTGTAAGTACTATCTTATTACACTATAACTGGTTGCTTAAAAAATGTCATAAACTGTAGAGAACTACTCAACAGTTACACAAAGCGTGTGATAACGTAAAATCCCAAAAAAAGAAAAAGTTATCTGCCCAAAAACGGAGCGGTTGGCAACAGGTGGTGGTTTTTAGGTTCCCCCAAAATTAGATGACGGCATCCATGCCATAATAAAAAGGTATGTTATAGATAATTTATAAATATAGTCTGTCAACTATTTAGCATAATTTTACATTGCATTACAAATTATTGGTTGCAGCGTATCTTGAAGTTGTACTTAGTGCTAATTGAGATGTAATTACTGTATTATTATAACAAAAAATATCTCTATCACTTAGCTTTAAGTATAACTTCAATTCAAGCGCACCTGGATATAAAAAAAAATGTTTGCAGATATAAGTCAAGTTACTCTGATGGACAATAATTATTGTATAACAGATTCACCAATGATTCAAACACCAGGTATATATTTTAAAAAGTTTAATTTTCAGTGACTTCTTTACCTATTCAAGAGAACAAGAACGTATTATACACCTCTATATACAATGCTGTAGATAAAGAATTAGAGGTAAAGATTCAGAGGACGGAAGAACTGCGACAGATTTAGCTTGAACCGCATAGGCTGCTTGTAGAAAATCAGCGATATAAAACTGAAGCAGCAAAATTACAGTTTGAGAGAAATCAGAAGCATAACAATTAAAAATACTGTATACAAATATGTAGTTTTTTTTTAAATATTTATATTTATCTTAAAATAAAACTACATACATTTAATTTAAAAAAGTACTGTTTTAATTCGAAAGTATTTATATATTCATTATTTGATTAGTAAAATGACGTTTAATAATTGCAGCTCTAATAACATTCTCTCTCTCTTTGATGTCCTGGTAGTGGTGCAATTTCATATAGTACAATCCTTTTTATTAGATTTGGATTAACTATAATTTGCTCTCTCTCTCTATAATATAGCAATGTTGTGTAAAACAGCAGTAGCAGCTATAATTCTAATTGTTTTCTGTACTCTGCAGTTGAGGGTTGTTGTTCAAATGTAACTTTAGCAGAACTACTGTTGAATATTTGGCCGATCAAAAGTCTATCCTTGGCAACGGATTACTATGTCTAAAATTTCACATCGTGGGTCTTCCACAGTTTGGATGTTTAAAAACATTCATCTTTTTTTGTTGCAAAAGTTGTCTGATCTTGGATCTCGGGATTTTTGATTTTGATACATCCAGAGACTTCTGGAAACCCTGCCATATCAAAAAACAGATTTTTATTTGCGGCAACTATTTCAGCTATATCTAGAAATTTAATATATTGCACAAGATGTGTAGCCAAAACTTCAAAAACTTCAACAATATGTGTAGGTCTACGCATACTCTCTGTTAATAAACAATGCGTTATTCTATTCACTGTTTAATAATAAACAAAAGGTAAACGTATAGGTTACTTGATAAATTTGTACATTACTTGGATACACCAACGGTAAAATGGCGTTAACAATAATATGGCACGAAAAGCAATAGCTTTGCAAACGTTCCGTGTTTGAATAAATTTTCAATAAATTTTTGTTGTCTCGAATAATTTTTCTAAAAATAAATAAACATTCAAAAATAAGAGCGTCATGTTGGGACAATTTACTCCTTACCGTGGAACTGACAAATAAAGTTAATTAAAGTTTGCAATATGTATGCATAAGTTTTAAAAAATCGTTATCCATCATATAAACAATTGTTTTTGCTCAACAGGATATAGCACTTTGTAACAGGTTAACCAAGCAAATAGAAACTGAGTAACGCTTAAGTGTGCTACCAGTTACACTTATTTCTTCCTTGCATCCCACTCGTCTTTCGCTCAAATGCCCGCCCATCTGACTTAACTTAAGGAAAACAAATAATCTACGAATACAAATTAACGCGTTGAGAATGAGTTAAGTATAAGATGAGCATGTGTGTGGTTTTAGAAACGTTTTTGACTTTGGTGCTTAGAAGTTTGTTGGTGCACTAAACGAGATGTTTTATGCTGTTCGGCTCAAAATTTGCATAAAAAATCCATACCTACTAAACGCGTAGTTTTGTTGTCTGTTTTATGACTATTTGACGCTTTCAGAATATTAAAACCAATTACAATTTTAGCTAAAATAATGATTTAGAAGTTATCGTAAGCAGGTTTGGAGTGGGATCAGTAAAATTAGTAGAACAATTGCCATTAGTGTAAAATTCTAATAGCCGGTTGCACAAAAGTCTGGTTCGTTGGCGATTTACTAATCGTCGATTAAAGATGATGGTTGATTAACATTCAATTGCGTTGCACAAAACAATTTAATCTATTATTAACGGTCCATTAGTTAATCGACCATTAACTGCTAGTCAACTTGAATAAAAAATAAAAAACTTGTCAGTTTATGAAACAAAAATGACTACCAAAAAGGAGGTTATTTACAAATATTTACTTGAATCAAGAAAGAAACGTTAATAAATATTGTAGTAAAGTGAGTATTACAATGGTATTACTATATTATTCACATTTTCTTATAAATAGTTATATTATCATTATGGAAAATATTGCTTCTGTATAGATAGCTAAGTTTTATTTTATGTTTACCGATAAAAAATTTCTAATTCTATAAAATTTCTTGCTTAATTATTTTTATCCTTTACTTTAGATAACAATATAAAGGAGTAACTGGTTAAAGGATTTATAGTTGAAAAGAAATGTTCGCTGTCAACAAACATCACCAACGAATGTAATGCATCGACTAAAACAGGCATCCGAACAGCGAAATACCTGAAACTTTGTTTGTATATATGAAACTGAAGATAAAACAGATCTGTGAAACAGGACATGTAAGCAAGGACTTAAAAGTTGTACTATGTATCATGAAAAAATCTGTTTCTGGTGGAGTTTTCAACCTCTTAATAACTGCCGATCAGGAGGTTTTGCTGGCAAACATCGCATACCAAAGTGAGCCACCTAGAAATTGCTTTGAATTGCTTTACAGCTTACTATTTTGGTAAATTGGGACAGTGATATTCATATTGAAGAAAATATTTTCCAGATTTGACATTCCGAAAATTAGTATAGCTGACAATATGCCGTTTAGTAGCTATCTTTTCAAGGAATTCGCTGACGATTGGAACTTTAAAGTTATTAATTCTAGTCCTTATTATCCAAAATCAAACGGATTGGCAGAAAAATACGTCGGCATAACTAAAAAATTCTAAGTAAATGTGAAGAATCTAAGTGTGACTTTCAATTAGCTTTACTAGATTATCGAAACAGTCCTGTTGCGGGCCTACAGTGGTCGCCAGCACAACTGTTACTTAGTAAAAGTCTAAGAAGTAAATTGCCAACTAAATTAAAGTTTTTGAAACCGACAGTAATAGAAAATGCTTCAGAAGTTATGAACAAAAATCAATTTAAACAATCAACATATTACAATGAGAATACTACAATAAATGATACTCAATTTTACGCTAATGAAAAAGTATTAGTTAGAAATGTAAAAAGTAACATTTGGGAAGAAGGGGTAGTAGTGAAAAAATTTGATTTTCCACCAAGAAGCTATATAGTTATTATTAAGGGGAAAGAACTTTGACGTAACAGTTGTTTTATAAAAAACTACTCTAGAAATAATGATCTATTGGTTGAGGATGAAGTACCTTCTTCTCATCTCAGTCCATTGGTGAATGTAAATACCACTGATAACAGTAATATAAAGACTACTAGAACTAGTAGAATTATTAAACCAGTTATAAAGTTAAATTTATAATACAAATCATTTATTGTTTTTACTCTTTTTATTATGGGTAGTTTTTAGTTTAGTTTTAGTTCTGCAGGGTTTTAATTTATAAAACTAAATATTTACTTTTTTCTTGTTATTATTAGTATTACTATTGTTAGTATGAAAAAGAAAAAAAGCGAAAGAAAAAAAAAAGAGAGGCGTGTTAGATTTAGTATCTAAATAGGAAAGGTTAGTTAAGTTGGCAACATGGGCAACTAGTGGGTTGTTGAATGTGGCCAGATGGTTATCTGTCAATATAATGGTAAATGTATAAGAAAGTTATAAAAGTTATATTAAGAAAGTAAAAATACAAAAGTTATATCAGATATCTCCAGCATCATTTATTGAAATCACAATAAACCTAAAGAAACATAAACTATATATATTCAATGAAAGTATTTATATTACTAGTAATATTTAAATTGCAGATTTAGAATAGTACAAGTTATTTATTTATATTAATAGTAATATTTAAATTGCAGATTTAGAATAGTACAAGTTATTTATACTCTAACTACTGCTTAACACAATTATTTTAACTCTAAAGTATATATAAATATTTCAACAGTACTGATTGTTTTAATATTTATACAAATTTATAGAAAAACTAGTTACGTTCCTTTAACTTTCTCCAGTTAATTAATTTTATTAATTAAAACTATAAACAAACAAGCTACTACAATTTTCTGTTTAACATTTCTAAAAACATGTGAATAAAAAACACTAGTATACAACCGAGAATGAAGTAATAGACAAATTAGTAAATATTATTATATATGATCTCATTACATAAGGCTACATATGCTAAGATGGTCGTTAGCAAAAGATTTATCACTTACAAATTCGTATGTTAATAGAAATTAATTTTTGTTTACTTAAATCAAATAATTAATTTTTTTTAATTATTACAAACATTATTAAAAAACGTTGTTATAAATAGTTGTTAAAATTATGTTGTTGTTCCTATACTTACGTTTTTTAAATCTTATTTCTCTGATTTGCATGCTTTTTACATTTTGTGGAAGTAAATACGTGCGTAGAATAAAATTTAGTAACTTTACTTCTACAAAAGTGAACTAAGCAGTGAATTTTTAAAAGATAATATTGACTCGATTAGAAATTCTGAATAGACGTTGCGTAGAAAGCATTTACTTTTTTCCAGTAATTTTCATAGAAATAGATTTTGGTTAAATAATATCAAAAGAAAATAAATACACAATTGTTTTATCATCAATTTTAAAAACAATATAAACACTTTAAAATTTTTATTATTTACAAATAGTATAATAAAATATAATGTAAACTAAAACATATAGATTTTTTTTTAATTTGGTAAAAAATTTGCTACTGTTAATTATGTACCCACACTTCAAATTGTGTAAAAACACAAATTTCTTGTTTTATTAAATACTAGTTTTATGTAGATAATGTATTAACTAGGATTTGTAAGCTGGGTTGATTTTTTTAGTGAAATACTACAATTTTCTTACAGTTAGTTTACAGATTACAAATTTTCTTTAAAAAAATTGGTTAATGTACAACTTAAATTTATATTATTATAAAAACGAAATGTTAGAATGTTGAGAAACGTTATTAAAGAGTTGTCAACGCCATCCCAAACCTATTAGTAGTAATTTTCAGAACTTGAATAGAAAACATATTGAAAAAGAATAATGAACAAATGCTTATAATTTTAACATGGTTTAAGCTGTACAATATATAAAATTATTAAAATCTATGCAAAAAACATTAAAACGTAATTACAATTAATAAAAGGGTAAGGTGCTTTACTTTACGTTACAAATCAAATAAAACAAGTTTGAAAATGTTTGTATCAAACTACTGTACTTTAACGCTTTATAAGAAAAATAATAATTGTTTTGTAAACGTTTTCTAATATCCTTAAAATGAAAAAAACTTCCTTGTGTTGTCTCTCTGATTTAGTTGACAATTTAAGTTACTGGTTTGAAAACTCCGTGTTTTGGCCTGATTAAAGTTAGTTTTATTGCTCTACTTTATCTTGATAAATATCGGTAGAAAAGTAAAAAGAAAGCTTTTAACATTGTTACGTCTTTGCTTATTACAGTTGTATTTAGTGGCAATGCTATAATTGGAAAACAAAGAACACAATAATTACTTAAATAATAAGTTAATTTTAACTTAAACATTATTTTGCAAGCAAGATGTATTCATGAATCAATCTTAAATGTTTTATACACTAAAGTTTGAATTAAAACATCTAGTTATAATTAAACCATTAAAAAATTTAACAAAACGTGTTTTTTATGCATTGGTTTATATGTACATATATTTTAATACGAATATCAAAATTAAATATTTTCTTTTGTTTCGCTGCTTTTGTTGTTTTTTTATTTTTTATTTTTTTTTGCATGCATTTCTGGAATATAAAATTTTTAAGAATTTATAAAAATTTAAATGTTGGGTTATTGTTGTTACAACTAAGCATTCTATTTAGTGCGATTAAAAAAACAACACTACAAAAAATAGTTGTAGTTTTGTAATCCTCCGGCTTAACTCAGCTCACGGTATAGTGTGTAATTTTTAATTAACGAAAATGTAGTTAAATTTTATTAAAGAATTACAATTAGTATTTACAATAAATGCAATATTTAATTTGTTTTATTCTAGTGGGTTCCGGGCAGGTCCACTAGATGGCATTACTTCTGGTTTTTTTGTTGTTTTAAGTGAATTTTGCTAGAAGTAAAATTTAATTATTTTGACAAAATAAAAATGGCGGTGTTACTTTGTGAAATGAGGTTAATTTGGTGAACGGGTTGATCGGAGGATTTATAAGCGTGATCATGTTTGAGCCTTGCGGTTTTTATCAAATAAGATTGATTGAAGTTTTAATGAAGATTACGGGTACGTCGATTAACAACAAATAAATATAATTGTAACGACGTATTTCAAAAGTAACAATGTGAACTGATAGGCGATTGATGAAAATACAGGTTAATGAAAATTTGTGTTCACTGCGCTTTGGAAGTAAATTTTGAAGATACCGCTACAAAAGAATTTTAAAAGTCCACGAGAGAAAAACGTCCAATTTAGGTAGGAACGAGTTGAGTACAACATTGTATTGTTCAAACAAAAACTACAAGGCACCTAAATTCTCAAACTCTCAATAATATTTTGGCATTTATATTGACAAGTGCGCAAAAACTGTCAAGACGGTTTACAATAACAAAAAAATAAATTTTATGACAAATAAGAACAATAAAATAATGTACGTTACTCTCGTCGAAACTTTTAAAGCATAAGTTACTTACATGCAACGCTCGGTGGTGTAACCTTGCGTCGCACTTACCGTCGTTATGCTATGTCTTGCTTTCGACGCTTGTTACGTAAATTATTATTTTCTATGTAACGAAACGGCAGAGGTAGCCGTAATTCTTTTAAAAATCAAATATGAATTTGTATTAATTACCCGTGAGCTTTGGACTCATGGCTATGGGTAATTTTCACCGCTTCGAAACAAACGAAACACAGAATAAAAGCCGCCATCAACGCTAAAAATTCCCTTTTCTGCCGCAACTCGTTCCTGATAAAAATTATCTTCTTCGATTTAGTCCTGACAGAACCGTTTATTTGCGTTTACCTAGTACCTATGTTTATCCGATTAATATTTTGCTTTTGTACCCGGCTAACTCTTTCTGGAACCGATCATGTTAACGTAACCAGTACCAGCTTTTGTACCCTAACATTCTTGACTCCGACCTAATAACAAAAACCGGCTGTCAAATCCTGTCACTCTAATGATTTTTGAATTTAATTTTCTATTTTGCATAAGAACTCCCTGCTACGTCAAAACTCCTTCCCCCAGAGTTGACCACCAGCTTCCGTTTTATCGAGTACTGTTTGCTACAACCAAACCTCCGTCCGTAAGTCAATTAACAAATCACTCGCGCCAGATTGGCGTAGAATTTGTTAAACGTGAACTAAATCTACCGTTACGTTCAGCGACACGTTTTCAACCCTTAACGTAGTTGAGGTTGGCGCATTGAAAGATCACTCAAGCCAGGTTAGCTTAGGATCTTTTATTACATGCAACATCGCTACGTTTTGCTTTCAAACTGAGATCTAAAATCAATAATTCAATCAATAAGTGAGTTTCAAAATACTCACCTGAACTTAACGTACCGGAAGCTTCCGTTTGCCATTAGAATTAATCCGTAATAACCCGTATAGTATTAATAACGTAATTGCGCCGTTTTTCATTTGTGTGCAGCTTTGTTATTAATACCAATGGTCAACCCGCCGTAAATTAGAAATTTAACCCAGTTAACCCGATAACAGTACGCGTGCATTACCTGAAAACCTTAATTAATTATACCGAAGTCATTGACGTTTATTAACAGACCATTTCACCAATTTTAAACCTGTAACATTTGTATTTATTTAGTGTAGACATTAATTAACTTGATTTCTAGCACCGTCCGTATACGAATTGTTGGCTAGGTTCGCTTATTCATAAGTCCACACATCCCAAAATTCATAATTTTACTTAAATTGTTCGTTATATAAAAGAAATCAAACTACTCCAACTGTAAACATTTATTTTAATAAATACAGTTTAGTTTATAGAATAAAATTAATGTTAATTGTGTTTGAGTTAATAACGTTTTAAATCTAATCTAATGCCGAGATTTTGAGCGAACGGGGTTGTTACAGCTACATCTAATTCAATTGTAAAATTGCAATAAAAATATTTAATTAATTAGGTGTACGTGCTATACAATTTAAAACATACTTGATTACTGGCTATAACGATATTTTAAAAAAATTGACTTATTAGCAATAAAAATAAAATTATAAATCACTAAATGAAAAAGATCATGGATTCATATTTACCGTCAGTCGTGAGAATGTAGTTTATGACAATCAAAATATAAACGTATTGTATTATAATAATATATAATAAAAAAATAAAAATAATAATAATAAAAGGTAATAATATATACATAATAAAATAAAACTCACCCTAGACCAATTTTTTTTATCATAAATAGCTAAACAATGTACTACTTTACTAATATTATTTCTGAATCTGTCAAAGAGTGTAAATTTAAAACGATTTCTTCTACCGAAGACGAGCATTCTTTCTTCAAGTAGTAGAAGTAGTGGTTCCGGTCTACTCGAGTGGAGAAGGGTGCGGGTAAAACAATTATTTTATAGGGCGCCAGCAAATCTACACCAGCGACGCACACACACCTTGGCGCAACAAGACCTGCTCTTATGCATTTAAGTTCCACCTAAACGGCATAAAAGGAAAGAAAGAAACGAGTTGACGAATAACCCACAACAAATGTGTTTATTCCAATCATAGAATATAAACAGATAAATACAAGCTTTATAATTAATATGCCATAACCAAAAAAATACTTAGTTTTGTTTAATTACGATCGCAAAAAAGGAAAAAGGAAGAAAAACAATTGCCGACCACGATCAGGCCTGGATCTTCTTACAGCGCTCCTGTTTCGGCCTAAATTAAATAAATTCATAAAATAAATTAAAGCTTAGAAGTTAACGCGACCAAGTACTTATTTGCTTAACCTATCTGTACATAAAACAATTAATGAATTAATTATTATAAAACCGGACCCAAATTCGGATAATAATCGTGCGCAGCGGTAGCACGGTAGATATTTTGTGACAGTAGTTTTGATAATAGTTTGACTCATAACCACAAAAAGAATGAAAAATGTAAAATGCCTTCAAAATGTGACTTTAACCTTTAATTACATGAAGTAAATAAACGATTATGAATATATACAGTAAATACAGCAAGATAACTTTAATCACACAATCAACATTATAGTGATTCGTTTTTTAGATAATTAAAAAAATTCAAATAAAAAAACATCAAGAGATCGAGTTTTAACCTCACCGTTGAAGCGGTTGACGTAAGTAATTATAATTATAAATATGACTCAAATCAACTGCATATAATAAAACAATTTATTTAGTTTAGTACGAATTGTTAGAGGGTTACGCTTGGTACATCAGGCAGTTAAGAAGCCCCAGGCAGGTTTCCTGCGTAGATTGACGTTCGAGATACTGTAGCCAGGAGGTAATAGATTGAACCCTTTAATTTATCTACTCTACTCTAGTTGATTTTAGCAGAACCAACTTTCCAATACAACGTCTACGGCAAAATACTAAAAACGTGCAATTAGATCAATTTAATTGTATTACGGGTGCATAAATTATAATACTTGAAAGTATTACTCACTATGTTTGATTGAAATGACTTTTGACCTTTGATGTACGAGACAAGTGGAAGGTGCAATATGATGGAAAATTCCAAAATTATTCCTTACGGAAATCAGCGTAAACACTAATATCAAAATTTACAACTGAAATATAGGTCGTTTTTCTCTGGTTTATACTGCATTACAGCAGCAATTGAGCAAAAATGGAAAATCCCAGAGAATGACGTACACATTTTTTCATCACCTTGTCCAGCACTTTTTTACCCGAAAAACTTAAATATTCAAATGACCGCCAAAAGATCTGAATATAGCTTTTGTACTAACAAACCACAGATGGCGCCAGTATAAATCAATTTTTCGCTTTAAATTTTCAGCGTGTTACAAACTTACAATCATCGGGTACTTTGACCAAATTCTGGCTTTGATACGAATAACAATTAAGGATGCTCGATCCGAATCAAATCCACTTATGCAATAAAACAAAAAAAACTGAAAAAGCTTAACAACGATAATCAATTAAATAAAATAAATTTCTTACAATTAAGCAGGCATGGTTTTTGTCAAAATCAAAAAAAATCACAGCGACTCTTCTACAAAAAAATAAATTGGCGAAAGGTTGCCACCGTGGATACCAAACACGCGCTAGTTACCAGTGCTGTACTAAAGATTTTAATAAAGAAGGAAAATGTGAAACGTTCATCCTAATGACACGTAACAAATAATAAACATTTTCTAAACAGATAATTAATGATTAATATACTTATAATGTAAATACATTTCGCATGATTGCATAAGATTTTATTAAAAACATGTAATTAAATTAATAAATTAATTAAACCGTAAAAATGTGTACAAAAAATTCAAAACATTTAAATTTTTATTGCTTTGCAGTTTTGTTTTACATAGGCAATAAAAACATTTGTTATTATTTACAAACGTTAGATCTTGAATTAGAATTCATAATTTTTAAACAGCATTGTTGATTAAACTGTATTTTTTTATTTATATAATTAACAAATTATAAAAAAAATATTAAAATAATAAGTTTAATTTAAATTTGAAAAAAATAATTACAACAGTACTTATGCTACACTTTATTTGTTATAGTAAAATTCTAAAATTTATTAAAAATATATACTTAGATGTTTTAAAACATAAACGTACACAGATATAAAAAAATGTCGGTTGTGACATGTACATATATATGTACATATACATATGTCTGTGTGACTGACAAAAACCATAACACACCGTCTTACAAGCAAATTTAGAGATTATTAAGTTGTTGGAGTAGAAAGCTTCAAGCAGATGCCAACGTTATTGAAAACGTCAAAAAATTCAATCTGCGTAGGTATTGTCGAGTTCTAGATTACAAAGAAGCATTTGAGATAGTACGGTTATAGGTAAAGGATAAAGTAGTATTTTATATAGAATTGGTTTTATATAAATACTGATTTATATACAATAAAATTGTTAACCTATGTGCAAATTCTAATTATAAGTTTAAAGTTGTGATCAAATTAATCAAACAAACAAAATATTTTATCAAAATAAAATTTACGTGGCACTATATTAATTTCTAAAATCAATTGACATGCATTAAAATTGTAAGCTTCAACGTTTTCTTTAAATTAATTAGCCAATTCTTGAAATTTCTAAAAATGCTAAATTTAAATTTTACGCTAATTTGTTAATTAACTGTGTTCCAATAAAAATTTGTTTTTCCGTAATCTTAAAAAGTTAAAATTAGCATATTTTAATTAGAAATACGTTAAAAACACAAATAAGTAAAAACGGTCAGTTTATAATATAGTAATTAAAGTTGCAATTCCAAATTACTGAAATTACTAAAAAGAAAAACCCAAAATGTATTTTATTATATAGACAAATGATAAAATTGTTTTCTTGTTTTGTGTTTAATAGATTTATTTAACATTCAAATTAATTTTATTTTATAGACAAAAGATAAAACTGTTTTTTTTTTGTTTTGTATTTTCTTCATTTATTTAACATTCAAATTGAAATGTATAATATTTTTAAACTATTTAAGTGTTATTTATAAACAATAGTAGTTTACGTAACAACAGTTAAAATAACCCACTACAAACATTTTCGTATTCATAAACAACGATTATATGTAACCGGCAGTTAAATCCGACATTAAATTAATGGCCGATAATTCTTGCATGTGAGTGAGTTATGCTATGATTCTTTCGACGAGAGTAATGTACATTATTTTTTGTGTTGCCTGTCATAAAATTACATTCTTTTTTGAAAAAATAAAAAAAATCAACAGAAATATAATATGTTGGTACTACATTTATTACTAAATCTGTCAGATTTGACATTAACTTTAACATCGTTTTTCTTCAATTTTAACTGAATTTCAAGATTTTTAAAATGATTTTTCCACCTGTCGCATACTCGTTCTAATATATTAATTCACTTTGAACACTTACTTTTATGTAGATTCCTAGTTTTCATTTTGCCACCCTAGAGCTTTTTTCGTTCATTATATTTAAATGCTACATTTGGTAATGCACGATTTAATTGACGTTTATGAATATGGGCCTTAAACTATTTAAGTGTCATTTATAAACAAAATTATTTTACACAATCATCCATTTGGGCTTATATTGTATAACATATTCAAAAACTTTTAAGTTGGCAAGATAATAAATGTGTAATAGTGGAATTTAGGTAATACGTTTTCAAAAATTATATTTTTTAAAATAAACCTAATTTTTACAAATAAATGATAAAAACTATTTCTCTGTAGCGGAAAAAAATATGAAGTTTTGTGTCATTTGACAGGTGCTAAACTGTCACTTTTTGACAATTTTACGCGGAAAACAAGTGAGTACTTTAATCCCGAATATATGTGTATACATGTCAGTAAAAATAGATATTTAATTTTAGAATATTTTATTATACAAAAGTTACATTTCTTTTATATCCAAAATACAATTAATAAATGTGAACTGCATGAATGCCATGTTCCTTGAACTATACGGTACAATAGTCGAATTTTCTTGTGTTGAAATTATACTTTGTTCTGCCACGGACACAACTGCCGTAGATGTACCTGATTGCAAATCAGGTGTTATTTCAGTACTGCTAAACGTTCTAAACAGTTTAATAATTTATGTCCTGTGTGACACCGATTTATCAACATACCCTTCAGTGACCCTTGATGACTTCCAGCCGCCGTGTTTCTTTAGTATCATCAAGATTCAACTAAAACTGTAGCAGATGATTTTCAAAATGAATGACCTGTATATGAGTTAGCATTTTCAAGTTGAAGAAAATTAGCTACTATTTCAGGTACCTTATGAAACTGATTTTTACCCAAAATCTGATTAACACATTTTCCATTATGGTATGCATTAAACAGACGGCGATCTTTTGCTGCTGCTGGACGAAGGGCTATGTACATTCAGTAAAATTTAATATATTCTTCAGTAACTGCAAATCTCCGTTTTAGATCTTTTTTTGTTTGCTTAATTTTTACAATTAATAACGTTCTCGAATCTTAAATATCATTTAATGTTACCTAGCAGATTTCACAAATTCGACAAGCTCCTGCAATCCCAAATACAACAACAACCTTGGCTATTAAATAAACTTCATCGGGAGCATTATTTAAAAGATCACTGATTTGTGTACTCGTAAAATCGCAGTTTTCTTTGGCGTGTAGCTTTTCTCATTTTGTTTCAAACATGTAATAATTGTTGTGCCGGTTCCGAAAAATAAGTCAATAACAACGTCTCCGAGAAAGAACTACATGTCTTTTTCATGTTCCATTTTATAAATCATGAATACGCAGTTTCGTAAGTTTTCCGCGGTTTAGATGGCAGTAATTTTTTTGGCGCTACTTTTGCTGTTTTTACTACCTCCGGTGGAGTCTAAGACATTTTGTAACTTTATATTACCCGTGGGTTGAGCTACCTACTGGGCGCGCCGCGCCTTATTATTTACTTGTTAATAACAGTATAATAAATGAAATTGTTTTAATTATTTCATAATTAATTTATTTCAAAATAGAACGCAAATACAATTGCACGTAAAGATACTTACTAAACTAATTTTTGATTAATTAGTAATTTTAATAATTAAAAAACAAACTATATTTTTTTTATTATTATGAATATGTACAATATGTTGATTGATTTGTTTATAATTATATTGTACAAACTTTATATAAAGTTAATATAAATTGCAATTCATAACTTTCAGTAAATTATACTATAGAAGTGGTGCTAGAAAATATGCAATTTACATCATGACATGGACTTAAAGTTAACAAAGTTAAGTCCGCTCTAAACTGTTTTAGAACAAAGGTATCTCTAGCATTATTAAATGTCTTGTACTTGACCTTTTTGACATTAAGTATTAAATCATATTTTAACGTTTATAATAAAGACATAATACCTTTATGTTTTTTAAGATACACTTTATAACAAACTGTTGTATGGTATATCAATATTGTGTAATAACTAAAAAAATATGTACTGTTGTTAGATATTAATTTTACAGAAAAAAACGTATTTTAAACTCGCCGCTAATTCACAATTATAAACCGCACGTCTTTTAAATCGAAATGTTTATGTGCTAAACATTATAAGCTTTAGAATAAAACATTTCAGAGGTTTATAAACTATAGTTTGTTTCATCTGTAACTACATGAGCACATTTCGGCATTACTGTACAAACAGATATGATTTATCTGTCAGTAAATGTGTTAAGTTGTTTTATTGTCAAATCTTACAAACATTTATATTCCTTTAAATTAAAATGGAAAACTTATAAAAAACTCTTCTTTAATCAAAACATTTTTAGTCATCTCCAAATTCCTCTTAATCGTTATTTAGAAATAATTATTGATTAAAAGAAATCAATATTAATATTAATTAATTGGATAGTTGCACACTTGTAATAAAAGTCCCCTTTGATTTGCATATTTATATTTTGAATTATTTATTTATACTAATACAGTAACTAATGTTTACTTCTTTTATAAGTGGATCTTTGCAACGTTCAATCACAACACGTATTATTAAAAGCATATTAAGAAGTATTTGCATGCGCAATTAATTGTAAATTTGTAAATTTTACGATAGTTTAAATTTTAAATGTTCACTTTATACACACTAACAACGATGCCTAGTTTATGGAACTACTTTAAAAACAATTACAGTTTACCAATAGTTTTTGGTAATTTATCAAACTTTTAAAACTGCTACAAATTGCTTTTTAATATAACTTTGGCAACCAGCAACTTCCATAATTTTTTTTTTTAATTTTATGCAAAATCTATAAGTTTTAATGAATTATTAATTTTGTATGACCAAACTTGTGTGTATTCAATAATAAAATGAATTTAAATTTTGTGCAGTAAAATAATACGTTTATTTTTTTAGTAAACAATAATAGTGTTTTTTATGGAAAATAAAACTTTAAGTTAAATTAAATATAGAAAAAATAAACGCATTTTTTTGTTTAATCAATGAAATAAATTACAATTGATAACCAAATTATAAAATTTGTTATTAACCTAATATTTTGACTTTCTTATTTAGTAAAAAGTTATCAGAGAAATGGTTGTAAAAGATTCAATTAGTTTAAAATATTTAGAAAATGTGCAATTAAATAATACATTCATGTAAGTCAACAGTACAACAAGTAAATATAATCTACGATTATTTAATTCTATTTGACCTTTAATTACTGTAAATTAATCTAAGTATTAAGTAATAAGTTACTGTCAACAATATAAATTGATTCTTAAGTCTCAAGTAATTGTTTATTGTTATTAAGGTAAACTATAACTAGACTTGAAAGAAAATGTTGATTACTAATAACCGTAACAACCGCTCAAAGATTTTATTAAAAAACTCTTTTGAATTCATTTATTTTAATTTATTATATATCTAGCGTGTTTGTTTAATCAAGTTAAATAATATGCTAATTTTTTCTATGTAATATTTGTGCTACAGATAAGTTTGTAAATTCAAATGGATACAAAAGACAGTGGCGGCTCGTGGAGTGGAGTCAAAATGTTTCGGAGTTAACAAATAAATTCCGTTCAGCAATGTATATAACGTGCAGAAACTTAAAGTTTTTTATATATTTCATTTAAATGTTTTAAGTCTGTATCTATATCCTAACCTCGCTCAAGTTTTATCGGCTCCATCAGAATAAAACAATAAACACAAAAAACAAAGCAAAGCTTTTATCGTGTTACATCCATAGGCCCACTTATTTTTGTTATAAACTACACTAAAAAAAATCCGTGTAAAATAACGTTTTGCAGTTTTATCTGCTTGATTTAATACCAAATTTGAAGTAAATCCTCCAAGAGATTTTATTTCAACTTTTTCTTGGCTTAGTCTTTAGTGATTTATCGATAGAAAACTAATTCTAATTATTGTGTTTATAACAAGATTTTTAGTAGTGTCGATTTTTACAGATTTCTTCTTGACAGGAAAGATATTCCAAAGATAATATTAAGATAACTTTATTGTAATTAGAATCATAATAATTATGTGTGTTTACTTTTACATTTAATATAGAAAATCGTTTCTAGAAAAATTTTTGGTTTAGAGTTTAATATTTGTTTTTAATGGATTAAACTTCCTACTTTGAAACTATCTTTAAGTTACTTAGAATATATGTACGTACATGATACATTTGTGTATTACTAATAATAAATACAAAAATACATAAACATTTTTTAACTATTTGTCTAGGAAAACTTTTGGACGTAGATATAATAGTACATTGTATTAAGTAATTTAAATTTGCCATGATTTAATTTACATTACAATAATTTACAAAACTAGTACTGGACATACAGTAATCTAACCATCTATTTTAAATATTTAAATAATAAATTTGAAATATTGCTAACTTATGCAAATTTTCTAATCAATAAAATAAAAATAATTATGTACATCTATTTTACATATAATTTCCATAATAGAAAAAAATATAAATTATGTTTTATTGTTATTGTTCTTATTTTATATTAAATCAATAACTATAATTGATGAACTGTGATTTATTAAATACGACTTAACTTATATTACATCGTTATACAATGGTCGACGTTTTATGTATATGTTATGAAGTTGGTGCCTATGCTATTAACATGTGCTACGTTGCCAGATTCATTTAGTTTACATTACAACATCTCCCTCTTTAACTAATAAGTTACATAATCTTTGAATCTTACAGGTGGTTTAATATCACGTCTAGGTCTTACACGATCGCTGACTTTTTGATTTGACCAATTGCTATTTATGTTTGTTTGATCATTTGTAGTTATATCCTGATCTATTATTTGAGGAGTAATAACAGTTTCATTAAAAGTATTTTTTAAGTGATACGTATTTCTTCTAAGTATTCTACCATTACTGTCAGCAACTATGTATGATCTTGGCGTGTCACAATGTTTGACAACTTTACCTCTATCCCACTCTTTACCTTTCTTTATTAATACATTTTGATCTTTACAAAATTTTTGGTCTTGTCTACATGCGGTTTTATCGTGATACAGTTTATACTTATTTTGATTTTGTAAAAATACATTTGTCATATTAATGGGAACTTTTGTTTTTAATAGTTCATTGCTTACAGGTATCTTAGTTCTAAGTAATCTATTCATTAATAATTCGGCTGGAGATATACCTAAGGCGGGTAAATTGGTACACTTATATTCTAATAATGCTATTTGTACATCGGTATTTGTATTTATAGATTTTTTAATTATTTGTTTAGCTATGTGTACTGCTTTTTCTAACATACCATTAGACTTCGGGTAGTGGGGACTACTGGTTATTATTTGAAAGTTCCAGTTTTTTGCAAAATTTTTAAATTGTAACGATGCAAAAGGCATATTGTCTGCTATTAATATTTTTGGTATACCATAACTTGAAAATAAAGTTTTAAATTTATCAATTAACTCACTAGAATGTTTATAATCTAATTTAATGACATCAATCCATCGCGAATAATAATCAATAACTACTAAGTAATCGGTATTGTTATATGTCATGATATCTGCCCCTATTTTTTCATAAGGTAATTGGGGTAACTCGTGTGGTATTAGTTCATGTTTTTTATTATTCGATCTGAATTTTTCACAAATACTACAACTGACAATCATTTGCTCTATTTCATTCATTAAACCCGGCCAATATAGTAATTTTTTCGCGCGCATTTGGGCTTTAGTAACTCCCATATGACTTTCGTGAAGCAATTTTAACATTTTAACTCTTAGATTTTTAGGTATTACTATACGATCATTAAAATATATTATATCATCATGTACTATTAGATCATGCCTTAACTTATAGTAAAATCTTACATTTTCCGGTATTGCATTTTTATTTTTTGGCAATTCATTCATACAATATTCATAAATCTGTCGAAGTACTGGGTCTGCTTGTGTTTCACTACCTAAATTATGCATTTTGTTTAAATTATGATCTAATCTAATTACTGAATGTATGTGTCCTTCTATATTTAGTTCATTTTCATGTACTTCATTTAAAAAGTTCCTTGACAATAAATCTGCTAAGTGCATATCTTTACCAGGTATGTAATTAATATTGAATTCGTAATCTAACAACTTAATTCTCATTTTTTGTAATTTTACTGATGGTATTTTTATAATTTCTTTTTTAAGTAAATTTACTAAAGGTTGATGATCTGTTTGAACATTAAATTTTCTTCCTCAAATAAAATTTTTGAATTTTCTACAAGCAAATATTAAACTTAAAAGTTCTTTCTCAATTTGCGAATATAAACATTCACTACTTGTCATGCTTCTAGAAGCAAAAGCTACAGGTTTTTTATTTTGTATTAAGCAACATCCTAACCCCTCCTTTGAAGCATCACACTGTATTGTGATTAATTGATTTGAATCAAACTGACTTAAAGTAGGTGGTTGCGTTATTAATTCTTTTAATTTATTTAGTGCAATTTTATGTCTATTTTCCCATATCCAAATACTGTCTTTTCTTAATAATTCTCTAAGAGGTGCACTAACTGCAGACATATTAGGAATGAATTCTCTTAAATAATTTATCATTCCGAGTATGCGTTGCAGTTCTGTTTTATTAGTTGGGTCTTTTAACTCTATAATTGCTTTTACATACTCTTTATCGGGACTTACACCGTTTTCATTAAAAATGTGACCTAAAAATTTTACCTCTTTATTTTTATATTGAATTTTATCACTATTAAATTTTATGTTATATTTTTTTGCTCTTGGTATTATAATTTCTAATAGTCTATCATGTTCTTCCTCAGTTTTGGTGGCTATTAATATATCATCAAAATAAATGGCTATATTATCATTATCTATGTTACCAAAGTATTTTTGATTTAATTTTATAAATGCCTCAGGTGAACATGACAAACCAAAAGGTAAACGATTAAATTTATAATAACCAAATGGTGTGCTAAAAGTACAAAGTTTTGTCGATTCTTTATCTAATTCTATATGCCAAAATCCTTTTTTAATATCAATTACTGTGAAAAATTTTTTATTTAGCAATTTTGGTCTTATTTCTTCAAAAGTAGGAACTAAATAAAAGTCTTGTTTTATTGCTTTATTTAAATCAGTTCGATCAAGACATAATCTAATTTCTTTGTTAGGTTTTTGTATTAAGATTAGGTTACTAGCCCATTTATCTGGTTCATCTACTTTAGAAACAATATTACTATTTTCTAATTTTTTAAGTTCAATTTTTAATATATTCTTTAAAGTTTGAGGTAATCTACGCGGAGGTCTTATTACGCCTTCTTTTTTCTCGCCAATTTTAATTTTATATTTATCTGGGAATGCTCCGATTCCTTCAAAAATACTTTTATTTGCATCTATGAATGAATTTTTATCAATATATTTCTTATGTTCTAACGCCAACACATTTTTAACATCGTTTCTATTAATAAGATCTAATTTAACACATGCTTTTAAACCTAGCAGTGGTTGCGCATTTTCTTTTATTACATAAAATTCTAATGTTGCTTTGTTATCAATAACTGTAATTGACAATGTTACTTTAAACAATGGATACAACTTAGAACCACCATATGCTTTTAAAATAATGTTAGTACTAATTTTATTTTTACTTAATTTTAGTTCATTAAAAGTTTTAATTGGTAATAAATTTACCTGTGATCCTGTATCTAACTTAAATTTAACATAACCTGCATCTTCTATTTGTATATTTTCATAACATGCTTCTTCCATTATTGAATTTATATTTAGTGTTTCTGCTTCGATAGAGTTTATTTCATCTAAAAACAAATTCATACCTTCTTCCTCTTTAATTTCTTGTACCTTATTTTGTCGATGGTATCGTTTGTATTTCTTGCACCCAATTGCAAAGTGATTTGGTTTACCGCAATTATTGCATTGTCTTCCGTATGCTGGACATTGTCGTGGGCCATGTTCATTATTACATTTCTTGCAATGGTACTTATTAGAACAGCTAGCTTCTTCTCTCCTGTTGTGTTTATTAATATTATTACTTGTTTGAGATTTCCATTTAACCATTTTGTTGACACTATCAGTATTTACATTGTGTAGATTATTAACTTGTTGTCGACTAATTTCAGCTGTACGACATGTAGAAACTGCTGTTGCCAATGTTAATTCGGAATTCACTTCTCGATTTTTAATTCCAAGCACTACACGATCTCGAAGCATATTATTTTCTTCATTGTTAAATTCACATGATTTTACCAACGATTTAATGTCTTTTAAAAGTGAATCGAATGTTTCATTTTCACCTTGACTTCTGTTGTAAAATATGTATCTATTATAAATTACGTTTTTTTGTGGTTTGAAATAAGTTTCAAATGCGGCAATTATTTTAGTTTCGTCGTTTTCTTCTTCTGCTTTTAAATTAAATGTATTAAAAAGTTCAAGAGCATCCTCACCTATGAAGTTGAGTAGCATTGCAGCCTTTTTTTCGGACGATTCTTTAGTTCTGCCACTTGCTTTTAAGTAAATGTTATAACTTTGCATAAATTTTCTCCAGTTTGCTTCTACATCACCTTCCAGTATTAAATTTTTAGGTGGTTTGAATTCCATTTTACACGTGCTTCTAATCTTACTTTTATTAGAAATATTAATTATTTCGCGTAGTTCGCAGCGCCATGTTTTATTGTTATTGTTCTTATTTTATATTAAATCAATAACTATAATTGATGAACTGTGATTTATTAAATATGACTTAACTTATATTACATCGTTATACAATGGTCGACGTTTTATGTATATGTTATGAAGTTGGTGCCTATGCTATTAACATGTGCTACGTTGCCAGATTCATTTAGTTTACATTACAACAAATTACACGTTTCATTTTTTCAAATTTGGCACACTAAACTATTAGAACATAAACTTTGATCTATGCGTTAAAATTGTCTTTTATGAAACGAGTCCTTTAAAAAACTGTTTCACTTAGAACACATCCTACGGATTCCATGTTTTAGTAAGTACTAAATTGAAACTGTATCGCAGGCAAACCCTTTAGCACGTTACAACTGCATAAATCTAGTAGTAATAGTCGCAACGTCACGTTACAATAGTCTACTACATATGCAAGCATGCGCTTCAATAATTGTAGCCCGAATGTAAAGAAATACCTACTTCATTACGTTGTTTTAAATAACGACCATATTAAATTAATGTTTTAGAGTAATAAAAAGTAGATGATATTTATATCCTATAAATATGTTTAAATATTTTAATGTATAATAGTTTGTACCGTTTTTTTGTTTTAATGAACGCCTGGTGGGCTTGGGCTTTAGAGTATTTATGGACCAATCGCCACTGTAAAAAAGGAAGCAAAATTACCCAGCAAACACAAAATTGATAATGTTTAGTAACCGTTTCACAACAAAAAATTTATGTTTTACTCCTGTTTCAAACATAAAAAAACCTAAGTGCAATAAAATAGCTAGAAGTCCATCGCTGATTCACTTATTTGAATTAGTATTGTTTTGGTAGTTTAAATTCAAATCTGTTGCAAACTAAATGTTGCATTCGGTTTATGTTTTAAAAGCTTCGTTCTTGAACTGATACTAAATGATCGATAAATATATGATTTCCTTGTTTCAATAATGAACTAAAACAATTCTTTCGAATTATATAACAATACGTTAGTTTTGGTTTTAAAATGAATAAACAATTAAATCGATATTTCGAATGCACGTTTCATTTTTTATTGTAGAATAAATTTGTTTAAATACAATATCACATTGAGTTTCAGTAGGTTTAAGTTTTTTAAATATCCAGATTATTTATCAATTATTGTTTACATATTGCAACTTTCTTTGATGTGGTCTTTACACGAAAGCCTCAAAAACTGCATCAGTTAGCAACTTTTAACCGCATCTGTAACATAGAAATAAATATTTTATTTAGATACATAATCATAGAGTTATAAAAAATTTATTAAATTTATTTTAACCAAAAAAAAAACTTAAAAACTTAATATATATTTATATTAAGCAATCGGAAGAAAATTATAAAAACACTGAATACTTTTAGTTGTACATGATTGTATAAAAAATTTGAAGAATTGAACTGTAATTAATGTGTCATCAGATTTACGCAATAATCTACCTTAACGCAACCATGTGTGTTAATTTGCATTCTTTTTTATACAAATTGAAACATGATACATATAGAACAAAAATGACGATAATATTGACTACGTTTGTGGATTATTATAAAGTGTTTCGACTTACCGTTTATTGTTCCATTTCGTAATTGCACAGCATCACTTATCAAACTACAACCGAACAAGTGAAAAAAGTATCAATTTGCAGCGTAAGCGTTGACGACACTAATCAAGACTAATGCTGACTAATCACAAAGTATTCATTTTTACTAAAACGATTCCACTGTTTTAAAAATAATTCAATCTTATTTAATCGATCTTCAAACAATTCTTGTTATTTAAAAAATATTCGGTTTTAATAAATCAGCTTTTAGACGGTTGCTGATTATGGGAAAAAAATTGAAAGTACTGAAACGGTTTAAAACTGATTGTGAAAAATCGGAACTCTTTCAATTCATTCACTGTCAGTTACATGTAAATGATATAAAAATGGAACTCACACGAAATAACGTAATGAAACAATTGTTTTAATTTTGTGACTGTAACAGTTTCAACCCGTGTTTACTGGGTATATGGTTGTGCAGTTACAATAATTTTGCCTTGAGGTTAATAAAAATGCAATACAACAATTTTTCGCGATTACTTTTGTCTTGTAGTTTTAATTAAACGCGATGTTGACGCGGACGTTTAGTTCTAGTTTTCTAAAAAACATTTTGTGCAGGCTTTTATTAGTTTTGGATTAAACGTGTGCATGAAGTTTGTTGATGCAATTGTGGAAATTACATTAGAGTACATCTCTTACTGCTGATGAGCCCAAAAAAAGCAAAACGACCATACAGTAGTTGCATTTGCACAATTGCATTGACATTGCTCAAACCCTAATGTCCTTTACGTTGTGGTTTTTATCCCGCAGTTTTATTCAAAACAATTTTGAATTACGCGAGAGTAAAATCATCTTCTTCACTGAATAACGTTGAACCAACTATTACAAATAAATCTTTTTTATAAGCATTGAACATTATTATTGTATATTATTAAACATTGGACATCGATTTTGTGTTCTCAAATAAAAACCTTACAAAAAACACGTCTACGGTCTCAAAATACTACAAAAAAAGTACAAAAAATAATTTAAAGCTAATGAAAATAATGTAACAGCTGGTTTTGTTTGCATCACACCGCCATCTTTGTACGGCACGAGGTTAGGAGTTGTGGATTGCCTAATTTAAATTAACATAACCGAAAATTAATTTAACATAACTCACAAAATGAAACGCGTTTTCCACATTTCCGAGTTTACGCTAACTGTCAAGTTATTATTGATTATATATAGTAAGAATGCGTAGATTTAGAGATAAAGCTGCAAAGCATGTTGTCTCGAAAAGAAATATAGAAGCTTGGTATCAATAAAATTCAAAATCAATTCAATGGAACTAGTAACACCACTTCTATATTAACATACAAAATCATGTGCAACTTAATCAACTAAACAGTGAACGCACAAATCAACATCACTACAGTAGCATAAATCTCCGCCAATTTAAAAATTGGAAAATTCACTTTTCTATGACATTTGGGTTTTTGAATTGACTATAGCTTCAAATGGAACTTTTTATCGAAGAAACTAGAAAAGATTAAGCTATGGTAATCTGCTAAACGCATTACCACATACAGATCCAATCAGGAATTGTATCTGATCAACATCTGTTTTTTATTATCGTTTATCATGAGTTATGTTGTTATAGAAATTTATAAATAAAAATAGATTTTTGATTTTGCTACTGTATTATTGTAAATCTTTACTTAAGAAATAACTTATTTACTTTTTAGCTATTTTTATATTTTAATTTGGTTTAACGTTTAAATTTTCTATACTCATATAACTTTTACAGAGCAGGAAAATATTGTTTTTTAAATAGTAATTATGATAATTGTTGTAATTTATGCACACACATTATTTGAACGCTTAGAATAAACTTGAATTAGTGAATAAATAGAATACACTATGTAGACTTCTAACGAGACTTCTAATTTGAATTATAGTTTTAGTTTTAATTACGATATCTGTCTTTGTGTATTTAAAACGTGTATAACTAATATCTATTTTAATATCATTAGTATACATTTAAGTTGCTGTTTAGTACTTTCTATAAAAATTTATTCAAAATCAAAAATTTCAACAAAGCAAACAAATGGTAATTTTAAATTCTTAATAAAATTTGTATAAAAATACACTTAGTAGTTTTTTTTTTATATTTTATTACTAAACAAATAAGTTTATGTATAATTACATTTATAAATTATTCACTTTTATGGTGATTTTCATATTTATGTTGTAGAGGATTAAAACAATAATTAGATTGAGTTTATCTTATAGAGTTAATGTCTAATTTCGTATTTTTATTTAACATGCATTGTTTGTGACAAAAAAGAGCTATTGTTATAATCGGCCAAGATCAATGAACCAGGAACTAACACTCGTCTGTCAGCTTTTATTCCGCTGATCTAGCTGATGCATATTCTTTAACGGTTGGTTGTCACTATACGTCACGTATCCATTACGTTTCCATAAAATATTAACCCAAGTAATTTAATGAGTGTATTTATTTTATGGCTTTGTTTACGTTTACCGATGAGTTTATTATTAGATTAAATAAAACATATTTTTAGTAAACGTGTTGATGTATTTAGAATATGTACTAGATAGATGAAAAATTAACAATTGTGCACCTGATTTCGTTGTTTAATTTATTTATATATTTTAATTAATTAAAACAGAATTTTATCTTGCAAAACAAAAATAGTTTTTGTTAAACTTAAAAAAAGTAAAATGCTTATTTTTTATATACATATATTTACAACTTATTATAAATTTCACAAGATTTTTTTAAATTGTTAATATAATATAACTAAGAATTGTATGGATAATGTAATTGTTTATGTTAGATATAACACTCTTATCAAAATGTCTAAATTTTTGTGATAATCGCATCCGCAAATTGCACACGAGTGTCAAAAGTACTTATTTTGCGCATAAAATTACTTGTACTTTTTCAGTCAGTTGCAAATTTTACAGGTATTCTTATTACTCATTAAAAATTTGATTTAAACGTGTTATTTGGCACTACGCATCCTGTCACTGATGTAAAAAAGTATTTAATTACTAGATTGCTATCTAACAACAATATTTTGTGTTTACTCAAAAAACTGCTAAGAGAGAAAAACGGCGAATACATAAAATGTCATAAATGCGTTTAAAGAGTTATTATGAGGTTTAAAAAATATGAAAAATTTAGAGTTATTATTGTTTGTTAAAGTACTCGAAAAATAGTCAAAGATAGAGCAATTAAAAGCCCTTTAGCATAAGTAATACAACAGAAACTGTACTTTTTATACAGTTCGTTTTATCTAGCGTTAATCGTATATTATATAATGAGTAAGGAATGGTTGGCAATACACATTCCTTATGAATTATACACTATACTTTTTTTACGACTCTATATTTAATTAGTAATCAAAGTTAAACAGAATTTTACGAAAAAAAACGCAGAAAATAAATAAACTAATTTAAAAATTTGTATTGGTAATACCTAAAGTGACAATTAAAAAATTATGTCAAAACTTGTTTTTATTTTATGTCAACTTGACAGCGTTTATAGTATTAGTTATCTGTTACTATTATTTAATTCTTGTTTTTTGCTGATATCTAGTTGAAGAAATTGTGAGTGTAATTTATTTGCTTTGAATACATGCAATTTTAGTTAACTTCAAATCATTTAGTATTTGAATTTTTTTTAATACATTAATTTCAAGCATAACTTAATATGAATGAGCTAGAGTTTAAAAAGTACTAATGATTCAAGGACACGATTTTGCTTTTGCAACCAGTAAATTAAAGAAATCTATTTATGTCAAAGCCTCAATCATTAACAATGTCGTTCTGAAAAATGTTGATACGATAGTTTTTCCTAAAAGCTTCAACCAAATAACATGTGAATGTGACTTACAAAGCAAATAAGGTAGATTTGTAAATGTTTAAACATAATTTGTAATTAATAGGTGTTATTCTTAAGAATGAAGCTTTCCGAACTAAGAAGGTAATAAGATCATCGTAGTTAAAGAATTTAAAAAAAATTCCTTTTAGAAAATACATACAAGATAGTTAATTGTTCGAATGGATCAAATATGCTGTAATAATCTTTACTGAAAAATGAGTTGAAATATGAAAAATGAATTGTTAACAAAACACATTGTAGGTAAAAGGAAACAAGTGATTCAGTGCTTTTGCTTATAATTACATCTAAATATATAAAAAAAATTTAATGTATAAACCAGTGGTTTGCATTAGTCTTGTAACAATTGATTATATTTATGTTTATCTTGTGTTTATATCACGTAAGTCCAAAGTGTTTGTGATTAAATTTTTAACAAGGTAGCGAAAATGTTAGAATGAATTATTTTTATAAGATTATAATATAATATGTAGTGAAAGTATACATAAATACTTATGAAAACTGCATTAATATAAAGATAAATAATAACAAACAGATATCAGGCATGCGTGAAAGAAACATTTTGGTATCTTGCAACCATCGATGAACGCCAAAAGATAATTGGTTACTTCTGAATTATGATGCATTTCAAAAAACTAATAATTTTTCTAATAAATACTAACTTCTTTAAGTTAATTTCAGCATGTTATTATAAAATGAGTAATTTTATTTCAAGGATTGGATTACTTATCTGTTTATAACACTGCAAAAGCAAAAATTCAATAAATTACTGTTAATATTTCCTTCCCATCAAAAGCAAACTCTGCAAAAAAACAAGTAGCTAGTTTGCAAATTAAAAATTTTTACTTATTCTAATTACCTTGAACTTCTAAAATATATTTACATTTCGTTAGAAGAAAGTCACTAAATTTCAACGTTTAGGAATATAATCTAAAATATGTAACTTATAAACCACACCTTTTATGCTATAAAACTAATGAAATACCTTTTACATGACCCTCAATGATTTTGTTTTCAAATTTTATAATTTTTGATGTAGAGATTATTTGTAAAAGTCTTCTAAATTATGTTCTTATAATTCATTATCCTGTACGTTAATAGGTTTGACCTGTACGGAAATGACTTTAACCTGTACGGAAATGAAATTACACAATCACAATGCACAACGTTGCCTAATCGCAATTAAACATAGAATGCATCGTATTGTCTGTTAGTCGTAAAAAAAATTATTTTGATATTATTGCTATTTAAAAGTCAAACACGCAAACAAAATTTTTTAAATACTGTACCTGATTAAGTAACCATTAGCAACGTTTGATGGCAATGCCATCTCATAATATAAGTTACTATGTATAAAAGATAATTGTAAATAAGCTATAACGGCGGTAAACGTCGATGCAATTGTGAGAATTACATTAGTGTTCTCCTATTGATGATGAGCCCCAAAAGAGCAAAACGGTCGACCACTAGTTTACGCTGGTGGCATTTGCACAATTGAACGTTTTGGTTTTACTCCGCAGTTTTATTCAAAAGTGTTTTGAAATACGCGTGTGTAAAATCAACTTACAACGTTTACAGACGTTTTTTTGGAAACTAATGTAACTAGTGATAGAAACTAAAAATAAAGGTATTAATTATAGATTTACAAATCTGATAGCTGAATGTATTTATGACGCAATAGAAATGTGACAGCCGACAACTGATTTGAATCAATAAATGTAATAACTGAATTGTAAAAAACAAAATTTTTCATGTATACTCTGTGTAAAAAATGCAACACCCAAAAAACTTTAGATTTTTTGGACGAAACTTAGCGAAAATGTTTTGTTTCACTAGTTAAATGTACTAAGTGATTAAAAAATTGAACAAAAAATAAAAACACTTTTTATTAAGAGTGTGTTAGACCACTTTTATTACTTTTGCGCACTTCTTGGCATGGATTCTACCAGATCGATCAATTTCTTCTTGAGGTATTGCATCCCAGGCAATTTGTAATTTATGACGGAGAGCTTCTGTGTCTGTGTCAAATTTTCTATAGCTACTGGATTATTTTACATTAAATCTTAATCAATTACTATCCTTGCTAAGTTAAACATTTTCTAACGCCTTCTTGGCATTTTTTATGTTACAGAGTGTATTCAAAACTATAAAAAAAAACATTTATAGAAAATACATAATAAACAGCACCTATACATGGAATCTGAACTTGAAGAGCTGAATTCTCAAGTATGTTTATACTTATTGTTTTGTATTTATATATTTGTATTCATATTTTTCTAGGTATTTGTTTCAAATGACTAGTGTTCATCTGTTTCTAAAGAATTTGCGGTTTACATTATGAACCAAGAAAAGTTTTTTTTTATTAATTTCTAATTCTCTTATTAAGGATTCTAATAAATAAAAACCTGTACATTACAAAACAATCTTCCGTTTACTAAATGTCACTGTTCTGTATTTGCTAGTAGTAACCTCTTAATAATGTTTTTCTATTAAACTCAAAACCAATTTTATCAAGTAAGACTGCGTCAAACTGTAAAAACAGTTTATTTCAGTTTGCGGTAGCCTTCCTCTGGCTGAGGCAATCAAGTTTGTAACGTTCTGATAAAATTCACCTCTTTTAAAGTGATTGATTGTAAAGATCAAAAGAATTTTTAAACTTGAACTGATCAATCACAAAGCTATTATGTACCAAAGTGTCCGTTTGAAAATCGCTCAATTAGTACTAGTATTAAGAAAAAAAGATCTCAGAATGGTAGATCATAGGGATACTAACAATAAATCTTATTTTTAAAGCACGTAATAATCATAATTTAATTTATTTGCATTGTTGGTTGTGTTTATTATTTAATTATCAGTTAGAAAAAAGTAACGAAATTTTAATTTAAAAGGTAGCAGTACATCTAGGTTATACACGTTTTTCTTTGTGAAATACAAATCGATTTCTAGCCGTTTCAATTTTATCAAATTTTTATACTGTATTTAATATCTATAAAAATATTTTAATTAACAAAAGGCATTTAAATTATTTTAGAAACTGCATAAGTAAACAAATTAGTTCATGCGTTTTAGCTTAAAATACCTTGTTAATGGAATTTCATGTACGACATTCCTAAATATAAAGACCTTGCGTGTTTTGGCCTCTAAAACTATAAATTAAAATTGCATTGTTAATTAAAATAATATATTTGTACTATTTAATTTCGGATTTAAGAAATTAATTTTTTCATTATTTTACATTTAATACGTTTTTTATTACAAGTTTAATATATTACCGTGTGTTAGCATGTGTTGTAGATTTCATTTAATTATTTGTAAGCTAATAAATTGTAAAGTTATATTAGTTATTTTAAATTTCATTTATTACTTTCAATCTTGCATTCAGTAATAAAAGCATTCTGTCAATATATTCAAAAAATAGAAGAGAAAAATTTAAGCTTTTTAGCTCATTCCAAAAACGAGTGAAATCATTGTGCAAAGGAGTATTATCTCTAGTAATATGTAATAATAACACAGTTTTGTTAAAATTATTATTTTAATTAAAACCTGTTTTATTGTTATTAAAATGTGCAAATCATTTCTCAAGCATGACCATCAATAAACGAGTACACTAAATGGTAACTTCTACAATAGAAAAATTTAAAAAAATGAAGGTAAGAGTTTTAGAAATAATTGCAATACTAAAAAAATTTAAAAAACCTGACAACGCTGCTTTACTTGACGAATTATTTTTGTCAAAGTTGCATCAAACAATCAATATTTTAAAAATAATTAGGATAGCTTTTTTTACATATTTTATATTTAGTTAAGTTAATGTGAACTCAATAAAACAAACAGCTTTTGCTTATTTGATTTATGTTTTATATTACAACTCATTTTTATTTTTAGACATAGTAATAATAAAACCGAGAGGTAAACCACTGGTGAAGTTTAGTGTACACCCGTGATGAAGTACATAAAGTCTATATATGAAGTAGGTGAAGTACTAAAGAAGTACATGAATTAGCAGTGAAATACATGAAGTATGAGTGAAGTACGTGAAGTATAAGTAAAGTATACGAAGTATAAGTGAAGTATACGCGGTATAAGTAAAGTTTATGAAGTATAAGTGAAGTACGTGAGTAGTTATGTAGTGAGGATGCTGGCTCACTCGGGTACGATCGGTAGGAGGTCGTGAAATTTCGTTGCTATGGTTTCGTTTCGGGTATGCTCGAGTTGCATTCGGATTTTGTAAGTCGGGATATATCGTATTGGTGGTGGGTGAATCGTAAAGGTGTTTCGTTTCGGTAATGATCGGATGTAGGTCAGTCGGTGAAGTTCGTAGTGATGGTAAATGTTTTTGGTGGGGATGCTATTGTGTGTATATAAAGGTAACATTTATCATGATTTAATATTAGTATTTTAATAACTCTTATTCGTTTTAATAATTTATTTATTTAATAAATTACGATGGAAGCATTTTTTACAAACTTGAACGAGACGTCACATTTGGTTTCTTATGTAAGCGCCAGAAGTCTATCAATAAATGAGCAGTATAAAATTAAGTGTTTTAGTAAAATTGATGGAAAATTTGGAGAGCAAGTGATTGTGGAATGTGGTGATTTCAAAGTACCTCTACCACAAAGATTTATCAACAAGTTTTCAATAGAGGACATAAACAAAATTAATAGCGCGATTAGTACGGGAAAAACATCTATCTCGTTAGCAGGGGGGCTGTTGGCGAAACAACAAACATTGAATTTGTTCTAGAGTGAAAAATGAATGAAAAAGGAGCGCGCATGAGAAAAATTTATAAACTAAGGTTAAAATTATATTTGGAAGGTTTAGAAAAGTTATCTAGTAAAATTAAATTGTATGAGATCACTAAGAATTTAAAGAATGTACAAATAAAGTGAACAATAAATGTTTGAAGTAATTATGTTTTTGAATTTTACAATTACAAGTGTTATACTTTGCATAAATATATGTAAATTATATAAACATAGAACTAATTTACATTGCTTAAAAATTATAGTTGTGAGTTTGGTTTTGTCTCTAAAATAAATTTATATACTAAGATTAAAATACTATTTAAAATCAATACAAATTTAGCAAATGCAATGAAAAAAACAAGGTAAGTAATTAACGCGAGTAATAATCTTTATGATAAATTTTAACATGTTTTTGGTAAATAAATATATAAATACAATAATTCATTTGAACTGTTTAAAACATTTTCAACTGCTCTAAAGTCAACATGCCTGTAGTTGTAAGATTTGTTTGTCCAAAATGTAAGGGGGAGACGGACATAGAAGGTAAAAATGTTTGCTGTGTTCCCTTGATAAAATAATTAAAGATCAAGGAGGTAAACATTTTTCATCAAATTAGTATTTAATAAAAATGTTAAAAAGCAAAAAAAAACGATTTGCAAATAAAATTATTGTAATGATGTTTACAAAAACAACGATAATGAAGAAAAGTACTCCAAACGGCGATGAGGAATAACATTGAATAATGTTTTGTAATGTATAAAGTGTTGTAAATTTATACTAAGCTTAACAGAAATAAATTATGCATATTAAATTGTAATTGAAAAGAATTCTTTATTTCAAATAATAATCAGTACTTATGATCTCAAGTAATAAATAATATAAGAATTACTTTAAACTGAAACTAGAAAGAAAACACTAGAGTTAAACTTTGTTAATTGTGTGAATTATTGATCGATGTTTTAAATTTATAATACTTTTCGATTATTTAATAAACTAATTTCCATTTTTTTAATTTTAAAGTTTATCATATTTTAAAAGAACTTAAAACAGCAGATTTATGTTGTTAAAAAATCACTGAAAATTTTAATTTAAATAAAAAGATAGTCAAGTTTACTTTTAATATTTTTTATTAACTACAAACTAACATAAATAAATATTTGTAACTATATTAAACTAAAACCTAACTTACTACTATAATCTATACATAACCTTATCTCACTACTTAATTGTTTTTGCTTCCTAACATCTATTTTATATTGTCTTTCCGCCTTCATCAATTCACTTCTTAATCTATTCACTTTGTTTTTACTAAATTTAACTTGTTTTTCCCTATCACTAATTTTCACTTTTAAATCCTTATAAGTTTTTTTCAAATCGTCTACAAACTTGTTCTGTAATTTTGTTACTAGAAATTCATCGTCTTCTAAACTGTGGTCATCCAACGGCGTCAATGTTTCCTCCTCCTCCTCCTCCACCTCTTTGTTCATAGTTTGGTTGTATAGGTTTTTTAATCGCCTCCAATCCTTCCCCCTTGATGGCTGATGGTTGTTGAGCCTCTCTTCTTCAGGCTCAACAACCATACACTCGCTATCGGATGTTGAGTATAGCGACTGAAACAAAATAAAGTTTTAAATTTAATAAGTAAAAATTATTTAAAAAATATAGATAAAGATTTACCTCGTTTCCATCATTTTCGCATTCGGGGATAGGAATGGGAGCTTGAGGATTCGGAAACATCTGAAATAACAATACAAGTTATTAATTAAATTGAATTTTGTAATGCAAAATAATTAGCTTACTTGGCCGTCCATGAACCCATTATCCAACAACATCTCAATCTATAAAAATGTTGTTAACATTAGTTATAAAATAATAAAACTTCAAAATGTGAACAAGTATAAAAAATAATTCTATTTACCGAATTGTTGATGGGCATCAATGCCGGCATCTTTATTTGGGCACAGACACCACTCTATAAAAAATATAGCATTAGACTTGGATACAAAAAGGATTAATTTTTGGCAATAATTTGAGCAAATTATATAAAGAAAATTTAAAAAATTAACTTACCTGTATTACAATATCCTCAAGGATATTAATTTTCGGCTTTGTTGATAACAATGATAACGACATTTCGAATTTTAGAAGCTTAAGCTTTATGAAGTAGCTGAAGACTAAGTTAAACTAACTAAGTATTAGTTTATATAATAAAATAATCTATGAATCTGCAATACGTAGTTTCCTTTCAAAATCAGGGTATATGAACTTTGTAGTTAAGTTTGCGTTATGATAGGTGACTGAACTCTCAAACGGAAATGAAGTTCATTATACAACGTTTGTCGATTCATCGGAAAAATGAACGCTACACCATAGTTCATGAACTACAAAAAAATTTGTTGACAATGCATAATTGTGAAATTTAACACCACATATTGAAATTTGACACCGGTAGTTGAAATTTGACACCCGAAGTTGAAATTTGACACCGGAAGTTGAAATTCGACACCGGAAGTTGAAATTTGACACCGGAAGTTGAAATTTGACAGCGGAAGTTGAAATTTGACACCGGAAGTTGAAATTTGACACCGGAAGTTGAAATTTGACACCGGAAGTTGAAATTTGATACCGGAAGTTGAAATTTGACACCGGAAGTTGAAATTTGACACCGGAAGTTGAAATTTGACACCGGAAGTTGAAATTTGACACCGGAAGTTGAAATTTGACACCGGAAGTTGAAATTTGACACCGGAAGTTGAAATTTGACACCGGAAGTTGAAATTTGACACCGGAAGTTGAAATTTGACACCGGAAGTTGAAATTTGACACCGGAAGTTGAATTTTGACACCGGAAGTTGAAATTTGACACCGGAAGTTGAAATTTGACACCGGAAGTTGAAATTTGACACCGGAAGTTGAAATTTGACACCGGAAGTTGAAATTTGACACCGGAAGTTGAAATTTGACACCGGAAGTTGAAATTTGACACCGGAAGTTGAAATTTGACACCGGAAGTTGAAATTTGACACCGGAAGTTGAAATTTGACACCGGAAGTTGAAATTTGACACCGGAAGTTGAAATTTGACGCCGGAAGTTGAAATTTGAGACCGTTTTTCAAACTTGTCAGAATCCTATCGAGTTTTATATCAAAATTCATGATTTTTAGCGAGGAGTTCAAATATGTAAAATAAATTAGGTAAATTATTTTTTTTATCGAATTTATAAAATCTACCCCTTTTTAAGGAATTTTAGTGTACGTTTCAAATTTAGTCAATTATAGCGCATATTTTTTCACATAAGTAACAATTTAATTTTCCCTTTAGTTTTAAAGATAATTGCATCTTTTTATAAAAATTTCTTTTTTGTTTTACATCGATATTTATAAACTAAAAGGTTTACATTAAAACAAAATAAAATTTGTTTGTTCATTTATTTTTTAAATTATGATACATTTTATAATTTTTTGTCCTGCGGCATAGGTATTAATCATCCCACGTTTCATAGGAGTCCGGAGGAAACACTACCGGTGGAACAGTCCCCGTCAAAGGTCGTCGTTTTTTCTGGGCTTCCTCCCATTCGTCGTTTTTTTTCGCGTACCCCCCTTCGCTTTTCTTTTTTGTTTCCTCCGGATGACATTTCCACAAATGTTTGGCCAACCTATGCCGCAGCATGATATGAAAATGATTGTAGGGACACATAACCATATCTATCACAAAAATAAACATATTTAGATTTGAGTTAGTAGATTAAAATGTTTATCTTACCTGCTCCCAATATAGTTTCACAGTTCATATTTTTAATTATTATTAATTCTTTACTAAAATATTATTCAGAATGATTATTACCACTAACGTTTCTCAAATATATACAATTTTCTCCTTCTACTTTTATTCCTACTATACCATTTCTACGATTCGATATTGGTGGGGAATCGTCGAAGATCGTGAACCTTCGACATTTCGTAAAAAATCGAGCGGGTTCGTAATTCTTTGACAATTCGTAAATAATCGTGTAGACGCGTAAATATTTAAATGAGCTTGAACTCCCTTGCGATATTCATTCGTGCAAAAATGGATACCGTATCTAGCTTGTGCAAACGATATTTGATAGTGACGCGTGTTTACTTTAATAATATAAAAACGCCGAACGAAGTGAATAATCTTAAAGTTTATATTAATAATGCAATACAAATTGTTCGTAAAGCAATAAAAAATAAAATACACAAAGAAAATATACGTGAATCTCCTTTTTCGATTGAAACTAGTTTAGCGCATTTAAAATTGTATCGTTTAAAACTTAGACAACTTAAAAAGTTTTAGTGGTGAAATCCGGTGAAGGTCTATCGACAAATTTAAATCGAAATAAATGTAAAGTTAGTTGGCAAGATGTCGAATCATGTTTCAAGAACAGAATCCGCACAGGTTTCATATCAAATCTTACTATAAAAGATCCTATAACTTTTTCAGACAGTCTTTTAAATGTTTTAGTATAAAAATTAAACAGGCTCTCAAAAATCCCTTCTTAAAGTAAATGTCATTTTAAGCGCTAATTTTATTAAACCTCAAACTGCTGAAATAGATTTAAAAACGTTTTGCACAAAAAATAATGTCATCGATCGTACTACTAATTTAAAACGGTGGTATCAAAATCATGTGTTTGATAAGCTTGCAAAGAAATTAGAGGAATTTGCTGAAAAAGACAGTGGCTGGGCTTTACAAGAACTTTTGGGACTTAAAGTGAACATTAACAAATACGATCCGCTTAAAGTAGGTTATTCTACTTTTGTATCGGTTCCAAATTATATAAAAACAAAACATGCTGTTGTGAATGTTAATAATGAGGATCCATACTGTTTTCTTTGGTCTGTAGTATCCGCTTTATATCCAGCTAAAAAATTCTAATAGACCTTCATCGTATCCACATTTTAATGATGTTTTAAATTGTAAGGGCATTAAATTTCCCATAACTATAAAAGATATAAGAACATTTGAAAAACTTAATAAATTATCCATCAATTTGTTTTGTATAGAAAACAAAAAATTTTACCTTGCTCTCTTAGTTCTATTTCCGAAACAAATGTTAAGGTAATAAATCTACTTATGCTTCCTTTGAATTCCACATCGCAGCTAGATATAAACAATATGTCTAAAGCACAATTGCTATTTCATTTTACTTGGATCAAAAATTTGTCTGCGCTTTTATCAAAACAACTATCGAGTAATAAAAATAAGAAATTTATTTGTGAACGATGTTTAAATTACTTTACATCTCAAGATATACTTAAAAAACATAAAACTTGCTGTATGGATTCTAACGAATGTTGTGTCAAGTTACCGAAGCAATCTGAAAAATATCTATCATTTAAAAATCATCGTTATCAGGAAAAGACTCCTGTTGCTATTTATGCTGACTTAGAATGTATTTTAGAAAAGTGTAATGATGCAAATTCAAATTTACTCAACACTAAATCCAAATCGTACCAAAAACATATACCGTTTAGTATAGCATATTACTTAAAATGTTCATACGATGATACTTTGTCAAAATTTTGCACATATCGAGGAATAGAGTGTATCGATTGGTTTGTATGTGAATTGAAAAATATTGTAGATGTGTGTTATCAACAACTTAATACGATTGTTCCAATGGAAAAACTAAACAATCAACAACAACAAATTTTCTTATCTTCTAAAGTATGTCACATTTGTAAACAACCTTTTAATGATGATCAAGTTAGAGTTCGAGATCATAACCATCAAACAGGGATGTTCAGGGGAGCCGCTCATCAGAGTTGCAACTTAAACTATAAGGATGACTACTGTGTACCTGTAGTATTTCATAACATGAGTGGATATGACGCACATTTTATTATCAGAAAATTATCCGCATTATTTGAAGGAAACATTAAACTCTTACCAATAAATAAAGAAAAATATATTTCTTTTACGAAAGCGATACCAAATATGAATATTTCTCTTAGGTTTATAGATTCTTTCCGTTTTATGTCGCAAAGTTTAGATCGTCTTTCTTCTAATTTGTTAGACGATCAAAAAAGATTACAAAATCTTATTGTAATAGTTTAGAAGAATTTCGTTTATTAAATAAGAAAGGAATTTTTCCTTACGATTATGTGGATTCTTGGACAAAGTTAGAAGAAACGTGTTTACCATGTAAAGAAGATTTCTATAGTCAGTTGAACGATGAAAACATTAGCGATGAAGATTATGCTCATGCTGTAAATGTTTGGAAAGTTTTTGGAATTAGAAATATAGGCGAATATTCTGATTTGTATTTAAAAACAGATGTACTTTTACTAGCTGACGTGTTTGAAACTTTTCGCGAAACTTGTTTAAAAACATATACTTTAGATCCGTTACACTATTACACTGCCCCAGGATTAACGTTTGATGCTATGTTAAAAACTACAAACATTTCATTAGAACTTCTCACCGACATTGATATGGTTATGTTCGTTGAGAAAGGAATTAGAGGAGGTGTTTCTCAATGTTCCAATAGATACGCTAAAGCAAATAATAACTATATGAAAAATGGTTTTGATTCTACTAAAGATAGTACGTATTTAATGTATTTTGATGTAAATAACTTATATGGAGCGGCCATGTCTCAATATTTACCATACGGAAATTTTGAATTTATGAAAAATTTTGATGTTCAAGAAATTTTGAATACACCTGATGACTGTGTTGTTGGATACATCATTGAATGTGATTTAGGTTATCCAATTCAGTTACATAATTTACATAGCGATTTGCCATTGGCACCTGAACATATGGTTCCTCCGACTTCAAAAACTAAACTTAAAAATTGTTATTAACATTTCGAAACAAACGATATATCGTTCACTATAGGAACTTAAAAATGTACTTAAGATTAGGTATGAGATTAAAAAGTTCATAGAGTGCTCAAATTTTGTCAATCTCCTTGGTTAAAACAATACATAGACTTAAATACAAAATTACGTCAACAATCTAAAAATGATTTTGAAAAAGATTTTTATAAACTAATGATTAATGCAATTTACGGCAAATGTATGGAAAATGTTAGAAAGCATAGAGATATACGTTTAGTAACAAAATGGGATGGACGATGGGAGTACGATCTCTTATCTCAAAACCAAATTTTCACAGCTCAGTTGTATTTGATGAAGATATGGTTATAATAGAAATGAACAAATTAGAAATATGTATGAATAACCCTATTTACGTTGGATTTAGCATTTTAGATATTTCAAAAAATTTTTTATACAAATTTCATTATGACTATGTTATAAAAACCTTCGGAGAAAACGTCAAATTGTTATATACAGACACCGATAGTTTGATTTACAGCTTTAAAGATATAGACATCTATAGATATATTAAACAAGATAGTTATCGCTTTGATACTTCTGATTATCACATTGATAACATTTATCAAATACAACAAAAAACAAAAAACAACCGGGATTAATGAAGGATGAAAATAATGGAAAGATAATGCTAGAATTTGTAGGACTTAGATCGAAAATGTACTCTTACATTGTTGATGAAGATTTTTCTAAAAATTAATTAAAAATCTAAGGGATGCAAAAATCTTCTATCAAATCAATTACTTTTGAAGACTATAAAAATGTTTATTTGATAAAAAAGTTTTTGAAGCTGATCAACGACTTATTAAATCTAAACAACACGATGTATTCTCAGTTAAACAAAGTAAAATTGTTCTTAGTCCTTATGATGACAAACGCATGCTCAGTTATAATAGTACCGATACAAGACCGTGGGGTTATCTATATCAACCGTTTGGAGGGGATTGATTTATAAAATCGTTGCTTGTAACATCTAAATTTCATACGTTTAGTTGCGATTCAACGGCTTACAACCATAATATGATGGATGTCAGTTTACAAATTGCTTTAGAAGCACAACAAGCTAAAGAAAAAGTTTATGAAAAATATCTCAAGAATGCGATTCGTTTTAATGAAACAGATACTGCAAAAGAAACTTTACAATTTTTGTTGAAGAAAGAAAACTTTGTTGTTCCAAGCGATATTATTTCCTTTGCCGCATTGTATGGAAATAAATTGAGAGTGGATGACTTGTGCCAACTTTTGGATAAGAGACGAAGCATAGACAATTATGTCGATAACGTTGTGTTTGTTTGCAAAACAGAAAAATGTGAATCGATAAATTTAAATAAACTAGATGATATATTAGTTCTACATAGTTTAGAGCGCAATATTTCATTCAAATTGTATATTTTGAAGCTACTATCTAACTTTAACATTATCAATGCATGTCGTTCAGATTATCCTATACAAAATATTTTAAAAATCATAAAGATATTAAATCGTGCATAGACGAATGCATTTGCAATGCATCATACCTTGCTGACAGTCAAATTCTAAAAAAAATTATTACCGCTCTTATTTGTCGAAACATATCTTTTAAATTTAATCCTTCAGAAAACGAAAAACATGCGGAAGTATTGTTATGGATACAGAAGAATATAAGTAAAGGAACCCACCATCCAGATGCTGTATTAGGTTGGACATCTGGTCCAGATTCGGCAAAATGGCCTTCCACTAATTTAGAAGATTACAAAGAAACGTTATCTTATCTAATGTTAATTACACATTAATAACAATAAAAAACTAGTATTTATATTTTGTTTTATTTTAAACCTTGTGATATACATCCTATTTCTACCAACTATCACAAAATCTTTAAATAATACATAAAATTTACATTCATGATTCACTATACTAATGATATAATATTTTTTATTGGCACATATTTTACAATCCTATCGTGAAGTATTAAACAATATGCGGTTGTTTTATCAGGAATATTTACATTTGTTTCAAATTCAATTTTGATATCTATAGGACCTCTTTTTAATTCTTCCTTTTGCTTAGAACAGTCTATAACTGCGATTGGAGCATATCTTTTAAATTCTTCTGGTGTGAATATCGGCTCGCTATCTTTGTAAAGAAACGAAGTTTGAAATTCGGTGAATAGTTCATACAACAAAGCATACTGGTTGTTTTTAAAATTTAAATTTAAGTTGTCATAAGGATATACTGCTTCATTAAGAAAAACTTTAATATTAGTCAAATTGCAATGATCAAAGCGGCTGCAGTCTTTATTTATTTGATTTTTTCTATCGGTCTGAAAACCAAAGATTATACATTGAGGCTTTTCTATTGAAGACTTAATAGCCCACATATGTTTTTGTGTTTGTGGTAATGATGGGTATTCGTGTAATTCTCTACTTCTGAATGGAATGTATAATTCTCTTCCACTTTTAATAATATCGAGCAGTTTTAATTGTTCTTTAATTGAAACAGATATGTGTGGAACTCGCCAACTGACCTTATGTAGCTGAACTTTGATATTTTTATATTATCATCAACTACTAAAGCATTATTATCAGTATTACTGCGAAGCAACACCAATTCTTGTCTACAATTGATCACTACCTTTTAAAATCTTCGCACGATCCTAAAATCATTCGAAGAGGTATAACCGCTTCAAAATTTCCTGAAGATATATCCAATAATCTTGAATTGCCTATTGAAACCAACCACCGTTTTCAAGAGCTTTGCTTTCTTCTGTATTGTATGACACATAACCTTTTAAAACAGACATAATTCCAGGATTTCTAACGCGATCGATAACTTCTCCAGAAATTTCCAAACGAATCTCGTCAAACAAAAATAAGATACCCATATTAACAAAATGAATATTGGGCGTTTGAATCTTTGTGTTTTTATCATCATATGCTTCTACTTTTCCTTGTACATGAAGAGAGCTATACCAAGGTAACGTATATAATTCTTGTTGTTGTATAGGAATTCTGATTTCATCGTTGTTGTTAAAGGAACTTGATGCATAAGGTGGATGACTTCGTTTTTCTGCATATGCTATTGTGGTATCAAAAACTGGTGGTTCGTTTACTTTTAAAATTTCATAATTCATTTTTACGTTCGTAATTTTAGTCCTAAAGATTCGAGAAATTTTTATTCTTTGGTGATAAGCGATTGATTTTAGCAGACCGACTGAATAGTTTAGCTTTTTTTTTTGGATTTATATACTTTTTTATTGTCTTGATAATATTAATATGTTTACTCCAATTTTTATTTTTATTAAACACGATTCCCATTATAATGATTTATTGTATTTTTAAGATGCAACCTAACCGTTATTACCTCCCCTCTAAAATCGACTAAATTTTGATCTTGATCCGTTATTTTTATAGTAATTTCGTCTATTTGCTTCGTGTTAATCGGTAAATAAATTACGTTAGTTGGAGTTTCTATAATTTTATATCCTGGTGGGACTGTAGGAAAAAACTCATGAATCACATGTACTGGCTCGCCGTTTCTGAATGAACTGGTGACGATATTACATTCTACGCACAACGCGTTTAATTTAAAAATTTTACAAGGAAAATCTGATGTGTTTCTTCTATTTGCTTTCAAGATTTTAGGTTTGAAACCCAATAAACTACTGATAGAACCTTTCTTAGAGAAATCAATATCTAAACTGCATATAAGTTCAGATCGTAAAGTATTATTATTTCCTTTTATGGTTATTGTAGGAGCAGACTGAGATTCATGTGTATCTTTGTTTTCGTACATGGGATATTTTAAAAGTTGTTCACCTAAATAATTATTCAAATCATCAATTTCATAAGAACCTTCAGGAATTGCAATGCAGAGTTCTGTGCCATTTTGCAGTATAAAATGACATTTATTATTAGAGCTGTCTATATTCATGATTGAATTAAAAGTTTCTAAATTTATCAAACCCAAAACATAATCTTCATCTTCTAATATGATAGGAGGATAATACTTACTTGAAAGAATGGATTCCGCTCCAGTCAAAGTAAATGTAGAAGACATTATACTGCTTGTAGCTCACTAAACTGTAAACTCAAATGTATCAAGATTATATAGTAATCTTAAATGCTAAGAATAAACTCTACTACTCAATGGTGTTTGAATCTTATTACCTGAAACCTTATTTAAACTCGGATTTGAACCCCGGGCTTCTCGGTTACAAAGCAAACATCTAATTAAATGAGCCACCGAGAAACCTATCGTAATTATATTTATCTAAAAATTTTAAACACAAATGTCCACAGTTGACAGTATTAAAAGATTGAAAATGATTGTGATTGTAGATTATATTACAAGGACCGTTACTCTTTAAGTATTGCGTTAATTCCAATGGAGGCTGTAAGTTTCCAAAACTATCAAAATATACTGCGCGTGTACCAATCTTTTTATAAGCTGTCCAATGTGTTCCAGCTCCATTTTTATCATCCAAATTTATTATACCACATTCAACGGCACTTACTCCGGATTTAGGTAGTTCATCTTTCATAAATACTCCGCGAAAGTTTCTTATTTTTAATTTCTTTGCATATTTGTAGAACTCTATGTTAGTGCGGGCCCGTTTTGAGAGTTTTATCGTAAGTTTTGTTGTGTTTTCCGCCGTCCTAAAAAAAGACCAAATCCTTTTTTATATGGTTGTAAATATAATCCGTTTCCAGATTTATTTAGTGCTATTGCTTCCATAGTTTGATTATGTCTTTGATTTTCTTTAAGTTTTTCTTTAGCATCTTTTGCCGCAATTACTGTTTTGCAATAGCTGCGGCGCCGCCACCTAACGATCCTAATGCGCCGAGAGCAGCAAAAATAGGGATTAGCGGCAAAAACCCACCAATTTTGGCACTGGTATTACACGAACAGGTTTTACTTTTTCGTCCTTTTAATGATTTTACAGCAGTAATAGCCGCATTGAGAGCATCTTTAGCGTTTAGAAATTTTTTTTGTTTTAATGCACATTTAGCACTTTTTATTAAATCATGGAATTTTAATCCTTTTTGATGCTTTCTTTTGGCACTCCTTGTCTTTATACGAAGTCGTTTAGTGCCAGATTGATAACTCATACCAAGTTTTATTTTAGCTTTCATAGCAGTTGTTACTCCCAACGCAGCTAATTTTTCTCCTAATGACGAATCAGTAGAATACAATCTCTTTTTAGCTTTTTCTAATAATAAACCGTCAGCTTTATGTCTACTTTCTATATTTTTATAATTGTTATAAGCTATGTCATGCTCCTTACAAGCTTCATCTAATTTATTAATACCTCGATCTCCTTTTGCAAGTCGTTTCGTTAGTTTAGTTCCCGGTCCACAAAAATTATACCCAGGAATGTGTAATTCAACTGGTAGTTTATCAATAACTGAATTTATAAGACCTTTACCCTGATATTTATTCTTTTTTTGAGGTCGTTGGTTAATAATTGACTTTTGTTTTAACATGTCTAGAATTTATTTATCAGCTGGAATACACGCACTAACTAACTGAATTGAAATTTAGTTATATTTATAAGTTTAACAAACACTTTTTAGTTTTGATCAATATGCGAATAGTGCAACAACCGATTCACTAACAGTTGCAAATAATGATATAAAAAATTTGAATACTTATCAGAGACACGGTCAGTTATTACCATCAACAATTCGTTGTCTTATTGTTGGACCATCAAATTGTGGAAAAACCAATGTAATGGTTAGCTTAATTGAACACATTAATGGATTGCGTTTTAAAAACGTTTATGTTTATTCTAAATCGCTTTTTCAACCAAAATATCAATATTTAGAAAAATTGTTAACCCCTATTGAGGGTATAAATTATTTTTCTTTTAGTAATTTAGAAAGTAACATACCTCCACCATCTAAAGCAAAATCTGATTCAGTATTTATTTTTGATGATGTGGCGTGTGATAAACAAAATCTAATGAGAGAGTATTTTAGCATGGGTCGTCACAATAACATAGACTGTTTTTACTTATGTCAAACCTATAGCCGCATTCCAAAACAATTAATTCGTGATAATGCCAACTTTATAATAGTGTTCAAACAAGATGCATTAAATCTACATCATATTTATGAGGATAACGTCAGTACCGATTTAACATTTGACGATTTTAAGAAGATGTGTTCATTTTGTTGGAACGAAATTTATGGTTGTTTAGTTATCGATAAAGAAAGAGATACTAATTCTGGCAGATACAGAAAAGGATTTGATTCTTTCATTCAACCCATTCTACAATAAAAAAAATATAAACCACTATATTAATTAAGTTATTAATACATCCACATATCTGTAATAAATATAGATTTATAACAAATCACCGCATGGTTTATGTATAATTTGCTTAATTAACAATAACAAAACCGCTATAGTTTCTGCGCAAACCGTTTTACAAATCGTCTACTTTGAATGTGGTTTGCTGGAAAACTACTTAACACACCGCGTATTTTATCTATGGTTTGTGTCCAAACCGCTTTACAAACCACCTAAATTGATTGTGATTAGTTTGCAAACTGATCAATAAACAGTTTATAATTTACTGTTAGTCAAAATTCTGCTATGTTTGTAAGCTATTCAGTTTGCAGATAATAGTTTTTGTTAAAGGTTTATAAGGAACTGTAGCAGCATATTTGATTAGTAAGCAAAAAAATAAACGTACGTTAAGGTTCGTTCAAAATGCAATCATACCACAATTTATCAAATTTATCGAATGAAGAGGAATTAACTAAAAGGTTAATGAAAAAAAGAGAAGAAGTAAAGAAAAAGTTTGAATTACTAAAACAGGGTGAAATTACGAAGGACAAAGCATTTTTTCCTATAACTAAACGTTTAGAAACTATCTCAGATCAATTAAATGCTAAAAATACAAAGTTGTCCTTTGTTAACAATAAAGATGAACAAAATCTGAACTCAAAAATCTAAAACACAAAAATACTGTTGCGGAATCTACCCCAGCATGGAGTACAAAACTTTCAAATTATTAAAAAAAATTCAATCGTTAAAAGATGAAAAATTACATGAACCAAAAGATCAAAATATTTTTTATCATAATGCTGCAACAATTTCGAATTTAAAAGAAGACGTTATAATTTCAGAACCTTCAGTTGAGGTAGATGATTATGAATTAGATGATTTAATTGAACATTCGGTAGAAGAAAGTAACCGAAATATAGAAAACATTCTTGATAGCAATATCTATAATGAATACTTAGCAGAGTTTGATGAATTGCCTAGAAGATATATAGATGCTATGGTTCATGATAAAAAAGGCAGTTTGATCACAGAACTGGAATAAGGCATGATAGTTTTCAAGAAAAGTTTTTATAGGAACATCAGCAGTAGAATTTATTGGATCAGATATCAAAGTAGATGAAAAAATATACAATGGAACCCCTGGACTGTATGAATTATTATTTAAAAACACTCCTGTAACGTATACTGATGGAGATTTGCATATATACAAAGAAATTTTAGATATTAGTAATGCTTGCAGAAGTAACTTTGATCCTAATGGTCAAATACAAGGAACACGATCTGACAAATATAAATCTATTATTGCTCCTCTATATTTTGTACAGCCTGGGTATGTAGAAACACCAAAAAGATTCAAAAAACAATAGGAAAAGGAATGTTTAAAGAAGTTAACAATCATGATACCGATTATGTTTATTGGGATGATGTAAATGAATTAGTTGACAGATTGAGGTTGTTAGTAGCATCTGAAACAGCAGGCCATACAGGTCACACAAACGAAATCGTCTCTATTATAGAAGAACTACGCGAAGCACAAATAATTGAATAAAACAATGACTTTAGATAAATTTGGTCGCCATATAATTAAACATAATCAAATATCTGTTGAAAAAGTGCAAAATGATACACATAAAACAATGTTTTACAACCATATTTTATTATTTCAGACAAACAGACTTCTAGATAATAAATATCTGATATGGTCAGACAAAAGTTCTTATTCATTCCCATTAGAAAATGGTATAATTGATAATTTATCTATAAATCTTGAAAACGTTATACTAAAGATAAATGGAAAACCTTATACAAGCGAGCAAGTTGCTAATCGTCAACTTAAATTAGGAGACAAGATATCGTTTGAAATACGCAATCACGAAAATCAAACTGCTATAAGATATTTGAAAACGTTATATGTTGAAATAGTAGTTAAATGTCCTGTCAAAATAGAAAGTGGTTCAGTGTAAAAATGCCTAGACGAAAAGCAACAAAAGAATCTGTTCCATCTTCTATAAAAAGAGACATAGTTTTAGAATTGCATAAACCTGCACGAAGAAATTTCAAAAGACGTCGGGTTATAATAAAAGGTATTAATGAAACATTACAAGCTGATCTTGTCGATATGGTTTCGTTTTCAAAACAAAACAACCAATTTAAATACATACTTGTTGTAATTGATTGCTTTTCGAAATATGTATGGACACTTCCTTTAAAATTAAAAATGCAAAACATGTTACTGACGCAATGGAAAAAATATTATCACGTTTAAAGCATTTGCCAAACACATCCAAACAGACGAAGGATTAGAATTTTACAATAGTACATTCAAAAATTTGATGAAAAAGTATAATGTTAATCACTATAGTACGTTTAGTACAAAAAAAGCATCAATTGTAGAACGTGTTAATCGAACTTTGAAAAACATAATGTGGAAACAATTTAGTTTACAGGGTAATTACAAATGGATAAACATATTAGATGAAATTACAAATCTATACAATAACACTTTTCATCGTACAATTAAAATGAAGCCATCGATGGTTAACAAAAACAACGAAAAGTCTATTTTACAATCTGCATATTCACACATAAAAATAGCAAACAAAAATAACAAATTTTCGTTGGGGATTATGTAAGAATTAGCAAATACAGAAATGCATTTGAAAAAGGGTATACTCCTAATTGGTCTAATGAAATTTTTATAATTAGGAAAGTTAAACTAACTAACCCAACTACCTATTTGCTAAAAGACATAAAAGGGGATGATATTTTAGGAGGTTTTTATGAAATGGAATTGCAAAAAGTTAAACATCCGGATACGTACTTAATTGAAAGAATTTTACGAAAGAAAGGAACTAAAATGTATGTAAAGTGGTTAGGCTTTGATGAAACTCATAACAGCTGGATAAACAAAAACAGTATTGCATAAATAACAATAGATTAAGCTACCGCCTAATATATTTACTAAGGTATGATAAAATCTGTAATAGTAAAATAAAAAACGTATCATTAATTCAAACATTTATTGTTTATTTCTACTTTACATTGTTTAAATATTTACATATGTCATACATTATAACTCTATTTTATTTTTGAATAAATTCAATGTTTGTTGTTTCACCAACTGCTCCTCGGCTCACGAGATAGATGTTATTTCCCGAACCAATCAAACTATTAATTTGGTTTATGTCTTCAATCGAAAACTTGTTAGTAAATCTTTGTGGTAGAGGTACTTTAAAATCTTGGCATTCGACAATCACTTGCTCCCCAAATTTACCATCTATTTTACTAAAACACTTTATTTTATACTGCTCATTTATTAATAGACTTTTAGCACTTAGATAAGGAACCAAATGAGAAGTTTCGTTTAAGTTTACAAAAAATGATTCCATCTTTATTTTTTTCTTAAGTTTACTAAAAAGAAGAAGATACTAGTATTAAATCTTTACAAATATTACCTTTATATACATACAATAGCATCCCCACCATCACTACGAACTTCACCGACTGACCTACATCCGATCATTACCGAAACGAAACACCTTTACGATTCACCCACCACCAATACGATATATCCCGACTTACAAAATCCGAATGCAACTCGAGCATACCCGAAACGAAACCATAGCAACGAAATTTCACGACCTCCTACCGATCGTACCCGAGTGAGCCAGCATCCTCACTACATAACTACTTACGTGTAATATATGCAAAACACATAACGTTTGTATGAACATATTGTATCAATTGATCTTTAGGGAAAAGATGCAAAATACATTTAAACGAAATACAATAAATCTTAGTACAACATTCTCAAAAAAAAAACTGAACATATTCATTTTAATGTTTAATTATGAATTTTCATAATAACAAATCACATATTTCTTGAATTTTAGATTTCATAAATTTAATATCTGCCGGTCAGTGCGGTTTTTCACGAAACGAGAGGATTTTACCAAAACTTAAAAAACAGGTTGACTCAATCCTTACAGTTTTTTAATTTCTCTAAATGCAAGACGATCGAAATAAATACCTAATAAATCTGCAAATTTAAAATGTTTTGTCAAGATATATATTAGTTTACCTACTAAGAAATATTAATTTTTTTAATAAAAAACAAAGTACCTAGCATGAGAAATGCAGTAATTGCACTTGTTATTAGGGTACAATGAGTAATTATAGTTCTTGATTTTAAGAGTCTTCAATACCAGACGAATAGTTTCTGCTGTATTCGCAGGGGGTTGTCCTATAGTCATACAGAAACTATGAAATACCCTTTGTCCGCACCCAGCATAAACTGTAGGAGGGGGCAGTTGATAGATGGAACGTAGACGGCGACACTTTACAGCGATTTTGGCTGTTGTAGCATGTACGCTCGTGCCTGTTTTTGACTAATCTAGAATAGAAAACCATAAACAAAAAATATTTTTGTACAAACCAAGATTTACAACACTTGTTTATAGGAACAGGTTTTATATTTATGCTTTAATATAAGCTGGATTTAAATCCAAACATGACCTAAAAATTGCGTTATTTACATGTATTATATTATAACTTCTTTAAAGTTTAATGTATTTTTGTTGTTATATAAAGGTGCAATAAAGCTTCTTCTTGGTAAAAAAATTGAATTTTAGTACTATACATAATTTAGTTTAGACGTAAACAGACACGAGCGTAACGCCATTTCCAGCCGTGGTATTGAAAACTCTTAAATAAAGTTTATAAACAAATGCCGACTCTGAGCGTTGACTCTCTGAGATACTTGTTATCGCTTGTTATGATTAGATAACTAAAAAATTTGGATTCATTCACATGATTCTTTTTTCTTTTATGCTAGGTAATTCAAACTGATTTTGCTTTCGGTTACTCAAGCGTTTACCATTTAATTCGTATTTAAAGGACCCCACTGTGCACATGTTGACTAGTTATCATTTAATTCTTTGCCAGTTTTTGTTATTAAAATTATTATAGAGAAACATGTTACGTTATAGAATTTTCTGCACAATAAAAGTGGTTGAACATTAAATCACTGCCATCTATTGCTTAACTGTCTACATTTTCAAAATAGCGACCATTTAAAAACTTTGACCTTGATTTTCCGGAAAACTGCACGATATAATTATTCATTATGATTCTCATGAAAAAAAATTACAAGAACCATATTCAAGATTTTTCAAAACTTTTTTTAATTTAAAAGTTATAAAAAATTTAAAAACTGGTCGCGACGAATAACTTATCTGCCTTCGTTTTAAACGGTCAAATTGCATTGGTTAGGAACAAAACAAATGATTACGAATAATTGTTGTTTTGTTTAGTTTGTGAAAGAAAGAAATTTTAGATATTCCATTTATTAGCACTAGATGATTAAGAAGAACCATGAGTTGCGGTCATATGACCGTTTGGAGAGTTTTGCACCACCAACTATTACACCCGTACCATCTGCAAAAGTATAAGAATTATTATCCGATGATTATTTACCTAGAGTGAACTACTGCCTTTGGTTACTTAGGCGAATTTGTGTCTCAGCTAGTTTTACACAAAACGATACTTTTCACTATCGATGTGACGTTCACAAAAGAAGGTTATTTTAATAAATAATTTATTTTAATAGACCCGATATGACTAATAGGTAGTGAACAATTCACTATTAATAAAAACTACCCCGACAACATAAACAAGGCTTAAATAAAATTATGAGGCGAGCTATGTAGATGTGTTTCGAAATCTGTATTTTTAAAAAGCAATAAAAGTAACAATATTCTAATTTTATTTTTTTTTAATTTGATGTGTTGAAGTTTGATTGTTTATTTCTTTATTTTATGACAATACTAAAAACATTTTGACAATTTACGTGTATTTCGTAAATTCCTTAAAACTTCATAGATGAAATATTATGAATTATTGAAGAAGTACTTGAAGTACTATGAATTATTAGTGAAGTACAGGAAGTATTATGAATTATAAGTGGAGAATATGAAGTACTGTAAATTATTGGTGAACTACATGAAGTACCATGAATTATTAGTGAAGTACACGATGTACTATGAATTATTAGTAAAGTAGATAAAGTATTACGAATTAAGATGAAGTATAAAGTATGGTTTACATGATTTCTTCCTGCGGTTTACCCCTCGAATAAAACTTATTTTAAAGTTATTTAATGGCAAAATAAAAAAATATAAAAGTATAAATTTTGGTTATTAAGGAAAATAATTAATAATTATAATGTAGTGTACGGCTATATTTTAATTACTAATTATTCCTTGTTTGGCAAGAGTAAGCGAATTCGGTTATAAAATCATATTATTATAGGACTCAAAATTTTTCTTTTTCAATCAGTTTAATTGTAGTTGCAAACATTAAAAAAATACAGAGTATACATACATAAAAAACCAAAGCATTGTTTTCTAAAACACAAATTCGATAGTAAACAAAAACAATGCAATATATCAGTAAGTAAATACTTTGGTTTAGTATGTAAATAAAAATACTTGAGATTTTTATTTACCTGTTTGCTTTGCATTCATCACTTATTGTTATTAAAAATTCAAATTTTTTATTTAAAACTACTAAACAAATAAATCAAATGATTTTATTGTGTTCGCATAAACAAATGCGTCATACTATTTTAAACAAATAATTGATTGTAAAAAGTAACAGTGAAAACTCTAAATTATATGATTATGCAATTTGATTTAAAATTAATACAAAACATGTTTTTTCTAATGCAGAAAATGTTCTATGCTAATTATTGAAAAAAGTTTATTATTTATTGTAAATATATTTTTTTAATATTTTAAAAATGCATAGTTTAAATATATTTAATTTTTTTAATATAAACATCTAATTATTTTTGTTCTTAAAGTTGAATGTAGTATTACGCTTTTAGATACAACTTAGTTCTCTTAAGTTTTAATTGCTTCTCAAAACGGTTGTAAATATTATTACTCAGTTTTACAATTTGACATAAACTAAAATATCATTGCAATTTGCAGTATATTTATTAAACAACAGAAATAAATAAAACAAAGTTATTTATAAAAAGAACTACTAAAGTTTATTACTTATTAGTACTGTTACAAATTGATATATAACTTTATTAAAGTAGTTTAAAAAAAAGTTTGATAAACATTGTTACTCCTAAACATTTGGTTAAATGTCTATTCTGTAGATTTTGACGGCAATTATAATAAAATAAATATTTTAATTTAATTGTCACTTTTTCAAAAAGTTATATTTTGGTGATATGATAATGTCGTTAAGATGAAATAATACTCGCAAAATATTTTTAGAACGTGTCATACATACAATTTTTAAATTTAAATAGCAGCTATTTATTTTATTTTTTTCTATTAAAATTTAATATCCTGTGTTAATAAATCTAAAATTTGTAATTAAAATATTTTATTGCTTGCGTAAATATGTTATAAAACTGCCCAAGTTTGTGATAGAGTAAAAACACTATCAATTTATTGTCATAGAATAGTAATGTACGAATATCACATGTTTGAAAAAAAATTTCTTTCTTTCCGATGGTATGGCACAGATCAATGTGCAGTAAAACATATCGTTCGGCTTTACATACATTAAAAAAACAATTTAAAACAATAAAAACAATACGTTTATTTAAAAGAGAATTAAAGTAAGTAAAACTATTGCTAAAAAATGCAAAAATTTGTAAGTATGAACGGATCTATTTTTATCAGTTTCTATTTGACGCAATAACCGGTTATCAATAATAATAATGATAATATTAATAGCATCAATATTATCTGTTGCATGTTAAACTAAATACAGAAATAAATCAAATTTGTTTTAAATTAATTTTTCCATTTAAAAAATCTGTTTACAAACAATTTTTTAAGGTACAATACGTTTAAGGAAGGGTCAATCCTATTTTAAATATCGCTAAGTTACACCGTTGTTAAAAATTTTTTTTTAAACTAAAACGCGATTTTGAATAGTGTTTTTTGACATTTACGCTAAAAACAGTTTGTCCGATTGTAATTTTTTATAAAAACCGCTGTAGACTATACTTTAATTCTAACGAATTTGTGAGTAAATGTTTATTTAAAGATTTAATTTTTTTTTGTATCACACATCTACATTACGTAACAACTATATACATATATACATTATACGTAAAAAAAAATATAGTGAAACGTTCGAAAAATTATTCTCAAGTTTGAGAACCTTTACGAAGTTGTTATCCATTAACTAGAACGTTCACCGGAAAATATAGAACATTCGCAAAGGATTGCCAAAATGTATAAACCCGGTACAAACAAATCATAAAGCAGTTATTTTAGTAATTCGAGTAAGTCGAAAGTGTAACGAAGATTAAGTTTAATAAAATAAGTGATTAACACGTGTTGAGATAAATATACGGAGTATAATCTTGTACGTGACTTTATTGTAAACAAGTGTCAGTTTTTGTTAAATAAAAGTTATCCGCGGACTTTACCTTTTGTGCAAGTGATAATGCTATATAAATCAGTGTAAATGTTTTATTAAATATCCTTAGATTTAATTAATTCGGTTAGTTATACGCGTGTACATATTTTTAGTATATATAAATTAGTTTAATCGTTACAATAGTAAAATATCGTTTAAAACTCTATAGTGAACAACGTTTTAGATAAATTAAACAAAAATCAAAGCAAAACTATTAAAATATCACAACAATTTTCAAGTTTTTTTATAGAAGGTTTTAAAGCAATTATTTGTTGTGCAAATGTAATGGGCTGCTAATTCCAATAAAACTCTAATTGGTAGATATTATTAGTGTATTCAAGTAACGAAGACAATAAACTGAAATTTAATTAAATGTTTTTATTATATTTAATTTTTAAAAGATACGTTTATTTAAAAATCACTTTTTGAAGTGCATCTAAGTGCCATATCATAGAATGTAATTTTTATTGTTATTGAAATTTTTTTACTTATTTAACGTGCATTTATAAACAAAATGTTAACTTAAAACTGTTTAATTAAATCTCATATAAAAAACAACAATAACACACGTTATTTTATCGCTACTACAAAATTCGTTAAAAAACCGAAAAGCAAATAAGTATTACACATAAAAATCCTGTATGTAAAAATGCTACACAAAATTTTGCTACGCTTAGGTAGCGTATATGTAATAGATACATTTTGTAAAATCTAATTACAATAACCTACAATAGTGTATTGTAAAGAATAGATTAATAATAAAAGCTTATACGACTCAAAAGTACGACATAAAATATTATTAATTTAAACAACAAAAGCTTTGAGCAAACCTACCTTTGTTTAACTTAATTTGTTTTTAAATATTTAGTAAACACAAATACAACAAACAAAATCATTTAAATACAATTCAGGCAAAATATGCTATTTTATTATTTTGTATTATAACTTTATTAACATACTTTTTTAATTATTATTTTTTTCACTATTTATGATAGTAATTGTTTCAAATTATAAATTAAAAAATGTTTTGTACAATTTATTTTATTTTAATTTTTATTAATAATCTTTAGTTTAAATAAAAAATAACGGAAAAAAATTGTTATTATGTAGTTACGCCAACTTAAATATTTAATTTTTTCAAACATTGATGGAACGCCATTATAATAAATTAAATGTGGTTTGTAAAGTGTTAATCCTCAAATGTGTTGAACAAAGCAAAAGTGTTGTAATTAAAACAACCATTTTATACCTTATTTAAACTTATAAGGAACCGTTTAAACTTATAAGCTGTATGTGCTACATTTTATGTTAGGATTTTAGTTTATATCTAAGAAAAACCGCAAATAAAATTTACAAATATTTTCATGTTTTGGCTGTAGTGTAACAAATTTAAACAAGACGTTTTTTTGTATTTTTTTTTATAGTATTTCTTATAAAATTGTATTAAAAAGAAATAATTTGATTTTATTGTAACACAACTTTAAAAAATTATTTATTTTTGTTAAAAAGTTATATTGTTTAGAATTCTACAATATTTATGCATTAACTCTAGAAATTCAGTTTAACTCTCTAAATATAAACTTAACGTTTTCGTCACATTTCAGTCTAATGCCGTTTGCGGGAACAATTTAAGTGGAAGTACTCCAGCGCTTGTACTAACTATATTTGTTACTTATCACTCCATACCTCGCCATAACGCAAAAATTTTTCTAAAACTTTGTTACACTGCAGATACCTGTTCGACTGTCCCTTTTTGTCATTTTTCTAATTATGGAAAATACATGGCGTTTTCGGATTTGAAAGTTGCAAAATTTGTACTGAAACAATTTGTTATCTAACTACGTAACGTGCATCAGTCGCCTGCTTAATTTCTCAGAGGCAACATGTATGGCAGTGTTTAGCAAGCGTAACAGAGTCGTCATTGGCGTCATTTTTGTTATGTAATGGGCATTTACAGAATAAGTGATCAAGCATTAACCTAGCACGTTTCTATCAAATAAAGCGTTACGTCGGGAAAGCAATTACTGGCGACAACAACATAAGTTTTGCCAGTGATTCTGATGACCCGTTGTATAATTCAAATGCAAATAGCAACTGCAGAGAAAGTTTTGATGATGAGAAAGAAATTAAAACGGAAAAAGAAAACACTTCTGAAGTCAATGAAAATTTGGATGAAACTGCGTGAGGAAGAGGAAGGGCTAGAGAAATAGTAAATCAGTATGTCTATAAAGATGATGTGACTAACAAGAAGAACACTGCTAAGGATATTCCGGCCTAAAACGTAGTTCTTACAGCGCCAGATCTATTCGTAAGCCAATTAAATATTTTTGAAAGTTTTTTGATGATGGGTTGATAGAACTAATAAGTAACAAATTCAGTTTATACAGTGTTAAAATAATCCAAATAAACCACTCAATTTGACACCAACGGAATTAGAACAGTTTCTAGGAACCGTCTTCTTTATGTCACTTTTGAAGCTACCAAATGAACAAATGTTTCTATGAAAAAGGGCTAAAACAGTACTTAGCAAAAAATTCTTATAAGTGTGGATACAAAATACACGTTCTACAATTTTTTAATATATACAGGACAAATACAGACATGCTCAGATCATCCTGACATTGGGATCCTCCATTGATATTCAGCAAGCCGCTAAGAAACGGAAAGGACATGCGAAGCAACATATTTCACAAGCAAATATTCGACTTGACGCTATGGTCATTGGCCGATTGTGCTAGAAAAACGTGGACGGTGTAAAAGGCCTGGTTGTAAAGCTTGCGCCGTATTTTTTTTTGCCAAAAATGCAATGTTTATTTATGTGTAAACAAAAACACAAATTATTTCTACGATTTTCACCATATGTAGTCTACTTTTTTTGTATTTTACTTTGCTTTCCCGTTTTGTTCTTTGAATGCCTAAATGCACTTTTTTGTCACTTTTAAGAAACATTAAAAATTTTGCAAAAAAATCAAATACAATTTTATTTAATTACACGATAAGATATGAACTAGTCTGGCTGATTTAATTTTTTTGTAGTTTTAAAAAAACTTAGGAAACTCCGGCCATAGAGAGTTAACACGTTAAGCGATATTGAAAAAATGTTATTTTTTGTATAAATATTGTTTATTTCTAGGTTTTTATCAACAATATGGTATAGATTTTGAACAAAAAAATATATATTCTGCTACCCAATTACTAATAGACAGATATAAAAACACAGCATACCTAATCAAAATACACTTAAAAAACTAAATTACAAACACAAGCACATAACCAAATTTGTTAAATTATTTTAAGTGAATATTTAGGGTAGTTCAAAGCTAAGTAAAACCTTTACTAGTCATTCACAGCCTTGGATTTATTTGTGAATGCCGTTTTTGGGAGTTAAGTCAAATATAAGTGTGTAGAAAAATAAGAAATTTTCTGAATTCTCTCTAAGTGGCCACTGAAACCGTAGAAAACATCAAAAAATAAATACTTTTAATGTATAAAACCGTTAAAGTAGTAAAAAGTTAAAAAACAAATAATAGTAACTACACATCAATAACATTATAATGGATTGTTTATAGTTAGTGTCACAATAATAATATTTTTTATAATTACAACAGAATTGCTTGCAAGTTCTGTAATAATAAAAATAAAGCTGTGTTGTAAAAATGACAATTTTAATGAATTTTCTTTTAATAAATAAAAGAAAATGTGCAAAACTTTAAGTACATCTTATTAGAATAATTAATATAATCACAACATTGCATAACAAGTTGTCCTACATTTAAAATTTATTAGTTTCGTTTACAAAAAAAAACACATTTTTTTAAATTAAAATTAGTTCATACTACTTTTATTGCTACTACTATTCCTAATCTCTTGTTGTTTAATAGATAAGTAGACAATTTAACTCGTAACTTAAATACTTCAAAATCTTATACAATAGCGTTTAATTAATTTAATAACACGTTGAATTTAACAAAAAGGCGTTTATTTTAATTTGTAGTTAATCTTAAGGATAAGAAGATTACTAAAATATAAATCATGCAGTAGCAACGCAAAGTACTTTATTAATTCACAAAAAACTAAATGTGTTTTTTATAAATTAATTTTAATTTGCATTAAACTTAACTTTTTACATTTTATTTAGAACAAACTTAGAATAACTTTCAGTAATTCAAATTTGCTCTTTGAAATACTGTAAATGAAACGTTAGTAAAGTTATCATTAAATCATTTCGTCTTGCATATAGATTAAACCAAATGCGATGGTCTCAAAACTTGTAAAGCTTCTAACTTTATTATAAAATAGAATTTATTTTAATATTTTAATTTGATTATTTTTTTAATTTAACATTTAAAAAGTAAAAGTGCGTTTCACAGTAATTTTTTTAATAATCTATTTTTATTGTTCCTATTCACTTAATAATGTTTCTTATTTTTAAACTCATTTAGGAAAAATTGTTATTCTTTAAAAGTAATGTAGAATAATAGTTTTAAAATTTGAAGTTTGTCTTTAAGCAATAGACGTGTACATTATGTTCTATTTAATTAAATAGGTTATTGTACAGTTCCTCGATAGCAGGAGCAAATAAACCACTGAAGATATTTTCATGGCAACGTTTCATGCACGGTGTGTGCACATTTTCAAGACACTGAGTTATATTTTTATCAGCTAATATTTTTGTGTTATTATTATATTATGTATATTTTTGCATTTTACATTTTTTTGACAACTTTTAAAGTTATTTTATTATTAACAATTTTGGTCTAAAATGTATCATTTAGACGTAACTTGACAATTTTAGAATTTGACGATTAAATCTCTTAAAAAATTCAGTATACTTCTGAAACCTAATTAGGTAAAATATTGTAGTATTAAATAGTACACAGAAACGTATTTTTTGTTACAAAATTACATTTAAAGAAATTAGTTATTACTATTAAATTTTTATTTTTAGCTAACTGACATTGGTTTATTAAACAAAACTGTATATTAGTTGTTGTTTTATCAGAAGCAGATTTTTTGCTTTTGGTTTTATTTCAACGGTTTTTTTTGTCTAGTTATGGCACCATCTTGTTTATAAAATTGTATATTTGACCAATTTTTTATAACCACTTTCGTTTATTTCAAATTAATAAATTATTTTTAAATAACCTTAAGTACAAGTAGAATAAAAAACAATGCTAATTTTGCTGCGGTTAAAAATGTGAAAAATGAAAAAAAAAACATTGCTTTTAAATTTTTTAATTTTTGATAGTTGATATCTTAATTTCTTTAAATAAAACGGTATATCAATTGTTGCTTTATCCGATGCACAGTTTTTCACTTTTTGTTTTTTTTAACTGATTTTTGTCTATTTGTGGCACCGTCTTGTTTATATAATTGTATATTTCACAAGTTTTCTATAAGTACATTTCAAGAGCTTAGACGAAAACAGTAGTATCTATATTGTTTTGTATGCAGTGTAACGTAGCATAAGCATTGCTTGCTTACATTACGAGTTTCGTTCATGTTACACCATATAAAAAACAAATTTTTTTATCAGAAAACGAACCTAATTAAAAAACGCAAAATTTGTAGATACGTCTGTTTTCTTATAAACCATTTGGTGATTTCAAACTTATAAATTATATTTAAACAACATTAAGTACAAGTAGAACAAAAGACCATGGTAACTTGACTGGCGGTTAAAAATGTGAAAATTGCAAAAATAAAATTTTAAATATTTCAAAAACCATCTCATATAACCAAACAAATTTTTAAATAAAATTATAAAAATTATCAGTTTGCCATAAATTATTATTAATTAAAAACTTTAAAACATTTAAAGAGTAGCAACAACTTATTTTTTATAGCCGGCAATTGTCTTATATAATTTTCAATATCCGTATTATTATTTTGGTTTGCATTTTGTAATATTTTTTCTCTTGGTTTTTTTATTCTAGTTTCAGCTTTTCTTTCATTGTCATTCCTAATCTTGTTCCTTTTTGTAATCTCCATTACTACTCCTAAGTATCTTGTTTCTATAGTTTGTCTTTTACTTTGTACACTCAATTTTGTTTTCATATATTAGTATATTTTCGTACCGTATAAATTTCGCTCATTTTTTGTTACATCGAGAGTGGTGGCTGTCAACTGTGGTAAAACTATTTTTCCGTTGTCTGTGGTACGGTAATCATCTATCCGACACGCCCGATGAAGCTTTCATCTCTAAGTATTCACACGCATCCACTTTATAAATGGACGCAGTACTTTTGCTGCTTATGTGAAAGTCTTTTTTTGGTAGGGATTAATTCTACTTTTGTGATTTAATTTGATTTTTTCGTAATTGTCATTAGCAATGTTAGATACCCATACGAATTTCATTAATGCGGAGATATTAACACCTGTTAATTCATATTGGAAAAATTCCTATGATGACGTCACAATCTACGACGTAGTAATAAAAATGTTGCACCTACGTTGATTAAGGATATCAAAACCTTTGATTAATTACTACAATTATTACCATTATAAAAGCCCACTTACCAAAATATCAATATTAATCTGGAGAAAACTGTTGCCACAATTAACTACAAAACTTTTGTGTGTATATAATACAGTAGTAAAAAATGCGCTCGGGTTTTCTTAATTATCGATATATTACATATTTGTATTATATTTACTTTTACAATTACTGTTTTTTTTGCACTAATACTGTACTACCTATTGCTCATTTTTTTTTACGTTTTTTTCCCGTTTTTTTAAACAGTTTTGTTAACATTGGCTTACATTTACTGCTCAAATTCTTGACTATTTCTACACTTACTTTATCATATATTTTTTATTTGTTGTTCCCTAAACACATTTTTTCCATTTTTTTACAATCTTTATTTTTTATATGTTTAAGTTTGTATTGTTTTTTTTTGTAACGATCTAAATATAAGATAAAATAATTTTTTATTTCTAAAGCAATATTAATTAATCTTATTTCTAATTTTTCTATATGATTGTACCGTTGCTTGCTTTATCTAATTTTATTTTTCAAATTACATAATACTTTAAAATTGTGTTGTTTAAATTTAAGTTGTAATAAATAAATAATAAATAAAATAGTTTTGGTACGAAACACGCAAACAATGGTGAAAACAGGTAAGTCGCCAAATTTAAATTTAATTTTTTTTTATTGTTTTAGGTCAAACAAAACATACATTGTAATCAAACAGAAAAACATTTTATTCTTTTTTTTTAATAAAACATTAAAGCTTTCTAAAATATTAAAATAAAGAAATAAAAAAGTTTATATTTTGTAGTTTATTTGTTATAATGAACACTAATAAAATAGAGAACTTAGCGTATTCTTTAAATAATAGTCAATGGTTATAAAAATGTAATAAACGTAAAACTAAACTGTATACAATTATGTAGTTGAATTTTAGTAATTTGTATAAATTTACATATACATATACTCTGTATTGTGTTATTTTTATTTATTAATGTGCATCTTAACAATTTAGATATATTAGTTTATAAATATTTTTAAGTGCAAACATAGTTTATATTCTTGCTGTATGTGCATGATTTTTTACTTTGTTTTTAATACTGATGAAATTTATTAACCTAAAGTTTAAAAATTTTTATTTTAATTAACTAATTGTTTAATGCTTTTTATTAAAACAGCGTTTTTTTTGTGATCGAAAAAACTAAAAACTTACAAAATTGGATCAACGCCTAATGTTTGTTACGTACAGTTTTAAACACAAAAAATTTATTTCTACCAAACGTTTAGTTAGTTATCTAGAAAATAACTTTATCTTAAAATTAAGTTTTATATACAACCTTGCCGATAGTTTTTGGTAAAGTGCCAGTAGCAGAAAATAAAGCAATAATATTTCCTTTCCTCTTTACTATCCGTTACAGCTCATTTCACTTGAAGTTTGTACTTTTTTGATTTATGTGAAGAAATCCTGTTCAATAATAACTGTTATATTGAATAATTTTTCGTAAGAATTGAAGAACTTTGTTATAAAAGTGCTGCGAGCTTTCAAAGATAATAAAGCAATTAAGAATTAGTAGAAAATCTAAAACAGCGCAGTTTTTACAATAAATACGTTTATACGCATTTCACATTTTGACGTATTTGAAAATCGATAGCAATTTCTAAATCAGTAAAATGCGTTCTCATGAGATAAACTTTTACTGACAGCTGTATGAGTAATAGCATTATCATTAGTTGGCGTTATTATAGATCCGACTAATAGCACTAAGAATCTAAATTTGATAATTACCACGAATTCTAGCTTGAGTTCTAAAGCAATTCATTAACGAAGATAATTATTCTTTATCGTTATTACTAGATTATCTAGAGATATCACTACGGTTTTACATTTTCTCGCAATCAAACATTCAGCTTTATCCAAATACGAAAATTTTCCATTCTTATGCTACACCCTTTCCTTGTATTAAATACAATAGAATATTAGTTTCATTATCAGATAAATATATTTTTCAAAATTATTGTATAAAAGTACCTATAATTACACTAAATTTCTAAATGATTTTTAATCTGTTTCTTTGCTAAACGCGTACATTTTATCATCTAAAGTACAGAAATACTTAATTTTAATAGGTTTTCTAAAAATAACACAGTTCATAAAGGATGTTTAGATGTAAATGTGATTTTAACAAATATAACATTGAAAAACAAAATTTGAAATTAAAAATCAATAATAATGTTATTCAAATAAAATAACTTTAATTATAATGTAATTAAAATAAAACATGTAACAAATTGTTAAAATAATTAAAATTCTTTTTAAAATGTAGAGAATTAATTAATTATTAAAAAATAAATGATAAAAAAAAGTTATAAATATATAATTTTTACAAAATGTTTTTTCAACACACATTTGTTATTGTATAATTTGAGTCTCGCTACGTATTGTTAAGAACCATTTGTTATTTAAATTTCTATTTTTGTTGACTTGGTTTACATTGTGTTTGTTTTTATTTAATAAAACCGCAAAAAATGTATCATTTAAATAAGACTAATATTTTAGTTTTTGTAATAACAAATAAAAAAAGCAAGTACCTTTTTCTTACTATTATAAATTTGTATCTATATAATTATATTTCAAAATAACAAACAAAAAATGTGTTTAAAAAACCCTACCATAGATTGAAACAATGTGTTATCCAAGTTAAATTAATGTTGCTGTTTGTTTGTTTACGTGCAATGTACTTAATAAACGTCACTTTGACTAAAAAGTAAAATATAAGTTTAGTATTATGACTATTATGGTAATGTGCAATAAACATACAAAATAAAATCTAACTTCAAATGCTACGTGCAATAATTAAAAAAAAAGATTACAAAGTTTAATAAAAACGAAGAATAAACTATATAAACTCAATAAAAATTTTAAAACAGCAATTAGTAGCAAACGGAAAACTACAAATAAACGAATTTTTGCATGTTTTATTATTGATAAAATGAAATACTTTATCAACTTAAAAAAAAACGTAATGCAATTATTTCAACAATTAACCAAACAAAACTAAATTTGAATACTAAACTTAAACAAATAATAATAATATATTTTTTCATAAAAATAAATTAGTATTATATTAATTAGCTAACAGAAACATGTGTTAAAGCTACAATATTTGACTATGGAAAAATAAACAAATAAATTAGAAACAAAACTATTAAATGTAAATAATACTAAAAAAAAATTATGCAAATTACTATAACTACATGTAGACAAATTTCTACTCACAGGGTCAAACTTCAACTTAGTAATAAATCTTTTTGCCACAGTGCTGCTAATGTATTTGCACTTTATTTTCTGTTTGGCCATTGCTCGCTTTAGGTTCAAAACCACTTGGTAAGGGCATGATTTTTTTCTACAACCATCTACATTATTTAATTTTTTTGGGAGAAAATTTTTTAGATACAAATTGTATCAACATCTAGAAGACTCTTTCGAGGTCTATTTTTATTAGAAACAGTTAACAATGCTAAAAGTCTTTTAAAATACGCGTTTTCCGAAGTCCTCTAAAACGAAAACATTGTAGTAGTAAGCAATGTTACAACATTTTATGTTGATTGTGATAAATCTTTAGTTAAGTTGTAATATGAATCACTTTAATAAAGAAACATATAAGAAACAAGCGTAAGTTTTTATTGGCGCCACCTTTTCTATGTTTTATAACTATAGAACCGGCATAGTCAATACCCAAGACAAAAGATAAATAATAGCTAATTGAATGCTCGGCAAAATACTCATAATGGAATTAATGCTTTTAGGCGCAGCTTTATAAGATTGAATACAAGTATGTATTATTTTTTCGGCAAATTTCGACTAGAGGTAATTCTTTGCACACTAGAAAGTAAAAGTTGGGGATTGGCGTAAAGTGTTCTTTTTAAAATAGCAACTTAAAAAACATATTTTTAGTAGAATTTGAACTACCAGTTACATTAGTGTTAGAATTATCTATTCTAAAAAATTTCCGTGTCGTCAATTTTTCACAAGTTGAGTGAGTCTATTTCAGATTCTGAAAATGTACAACAAAATGAGAATTTGACCGCTTGGGATTTATCCAGAACAGAAAATGGAAGTCATATAAGACGTTATCTCCATAAAACCTCTCTGATATAACCTTACAGATTTTGAGTTAAGAATCTATTGCAAGTGGATGTAGACCACGAATTTATAAGTAAGATGCAGAAAAAGTTCCGTAGGTAACCGTGCTTATCTAAAATGCCTAATTAACTTAGAGGGATTATCTCTCTATATGATGCAAATAACGTTGAGACCGAGAAGCCAAAACTTATCGATGCATTCCTTGAATAACAGCTGCAAGCACACATTTTTATGTACAAAAATTGATTACAATACAAAATAAGATCCATATATTTCTGCATAAGTAAAAAAAACAAAAGCAACGTATTTTTGGTTTTAAAATCTGAATTCCCTAATTTAATAGGACTTGCTTGTAAAAAAGCGTAATTATAAATATGTCTTATGTTTCTAACAGTACATTTGCATTGACCTTATGCAGTCAAAGGTTTAGTTTTGGAAAGGTTACACAACTTCCATCTGGAGTAATTTGAATTAATTTAGCTTTTTCACTTTCTTTACAAACCAGTTACAATTTCAGAGACAAATGTATGCAAATAATCAAATAAAATTCGTTTGTTACAAAATATCTAAAAATCTTTAAACACTATGCAAATAACAACTAAACAAATCCTAATCCCTAAAAAAAATGAAAACTTAAATGGCCATGTACTAATATTAGACAGTTAAATAAATTCTGAATAAAATATCTATAAATTAAAATCTTAATTAGATATGCGCAACAAATTTATATACAAAATACAGTTTTGTTTGTTTTGTTTTTTTGTTTTGTTCAGTACCTCAATTCGATTTGTTAATCCAATACCGAATGTTCGATCGGTACTCGCTTTTCAGCCTCCTACGGGCTAAATGCTCTAAGTTACCTTTACGGAAGATTTTACTGTTTTCTTCGTCAATTTTGCGTAGAATTCGCCATTTTCTAAATTTCAAAGTGGTTACCATTCAATACTACCGCGGACAGTTAAAAACAACACAAACAAAGCGATTTCAATTTAGTCCGACACCGCTAAATTTAAATATACGACTAGACAAGATAATTAAAATAACGACAAGGCTAGTACCCTTCTTCGACATTCAATTTTGACGGTTTCTATAGTTCTTCTTGGCGGCCGCCCTTCGACGAAATGATTTTCGTACGTTACTTAGTAATTAGCGTCTTTTTAACTTCAAGAAACTATTTTTAGTCACTTATTTTAGTTTAATTCGCAGTTTCGCACTTGTCCGATATAATTACGCCTATTTAATATACCTCGTCGGTAAGATATAGTTTACTAGAATAATGTTCACAATTTTCCACTTTAAAATTATGCAGTTAGCCGGTTTCGCAGTTATCTTCTACTTAATTCACTCAAAAATTGGTACCTTTTATTAGTACCCCGCGTATACCGCAATTAATTTATTGACTTTTCTAAAAATTCTCCTCAATTGAAATCGGGAGATTTGTTGAAGTTATCCCTACGACAATTTGTCTTCAACTGATTTCTTCTACTTCTCGAATTCAAACAAAGATAATGTAAAAAAGATGCAGCACTCCGTGTATTAAAAATGGTATGATTTTTCCGACACTATTGACATCTATGATTGGCCGAAGAACTATTTTTTTCAAATTATAGAAATCGACACTATAAAACACAGCGCCATCTTACGGTTATATTAATTCATATAAACTTATACATTTAAATTTTATAAATAAAACAATTATTTCAATTTAAAATACAATTTATTTATGAAAATAAAAATATATTAACAATAAAATATATATGCAACATTGGTTCTGGCTTAATGATTGATATCGATTATTTCAATAATTGATTTTGTTACAATCAGCTATTTCAACACACATATCATTTGAACAATGACAAGAAACTAAATATATAAACAATGCCAAAGATTTATTTAAATAACTACTTTTAAGTAACCGATTCCATTAAAAAAGTTACATGTTTCTTATCAATCAAATGGTTTCCATCGAATCGATCCTTTTGGATAATCTTGACAAGTTTTGTATTTTTTAGAAAATTCAGTATATTTTTTTAATTAAGTAATTTTGCAATCAAACTTCCCATTTATTAAAAAGAAACTGTATGCATAGATATGTAGTATTTTTGAATTACATCGTGCACTTGGCTATTTATTACATACCGAAATAAAATAACGCACTCGAAGATGACCAAGTAGTCGAGTTTGTCCACTCTGTTCATATTGACGGATCTATAATAAATACCTAGTTATATATATCAAACAAAGTATTTAATCTTACCGTTCGGAATTACATTATGACACAATTTGATGAACGAAATTTTTGTGCTGCACCGTTTTCAACCACAATTTCCGAAAATCTTTAATTCTTGGCAAAGTAAATAGTGTAAAGTTTGTAATGCGAGAGACTGTAATAAAAAATACATTGACGGAATAAAGAACGTATAATAAAAGTAAAAATAATATAACCACGGCAAGCAATCGTAAGCACAGACCTCAAGGTGATGGGTTTGAATGATAATAACTACAAAGACGTGAACTCCGTTAATTTATTAACTATACTTAACTAACTATTTACATTAGAGAACAATGAACAATATTTGAATTAAACATATTTAGAATAAAACAGTATTTAAAATAAAATATTAGGGCGCCAACCACATTAAGTGATGAATAAAAAAAGCGTAAAATCTTACACCTAATAAGTAATTAATATTAAATGCAAAAATTAGTAAACGGTAAATTTGTTATCGAGTAGGTTTCCCGAAAGGTTTTAAACAACACAATTTAACTGCTTGAATGTAAAATGTAACTTAATTCCAATTGACTCACCATGTTTAATATAACGTTATCGGATATCTTCTATTTTTAGCACATCTTGGTTAACGTGATAAAATTCTTCAACAGGAATAAATACCAATATATAATGAAACTTCAATAACGGAAAATCCATTAAATAAACGACAAAACCAAAATGAAAGATCCAGTATAAAAAGAAAGATCCAATAAAAATAAAAGATCCAAATAAAAAGAAAAGACCCTAAATATAAATAATTAGAATTGTTTTTTAAATGACATTATGTACTCACGCTGCGTTTACACTTAGCAACGGTCTTCAAAACAACCTCCTTTGTCTAACGATTGCGCAATATTGCGAAGTCACTAAAAATGTTGAATTCAATAGAAAAATTATATCAGAATAAAGGTAAACTCACCAATAATTAGATGGAATGAATAAAAATTAAATTACATGGGTTTTTACGCCATAATCAAGAAAATTTGACTTAGTCGCATCACTACGACACGCGCAAGATGGAAGCTTAACCTTCTACTCAAGTCAACTAAGCAGACGCCTCCGAAATACAACGCGACGTTGTGACTGTTGCCAAACTGAATAAATTTACGTGCAATATTAGTTGCAAAAAAATAAATGAATGTAAAATTGAATTTTAATGTAATGAATTCAAACGGGACGTTACAAGACATCCACTAACAATGCAATTGAATGCAATCACTCTACAATATTATTAAACGATTAGTAACAGACCAATTTACATTATCTATTAAAACTTACCTTATTTCATTGTGTTTAAATTAATTTAAGAACAACAAATATAAGAAACTTTTACAAGCACGTTTCTTATTTATGGTTAAGAAAGCAAAATAATCGCTGAATAGGATGAATTATGGGCGGAATAAACGCGAAATAAACTGAACGCCATCTGAACGCAAATGACATCATTGAAAGGTTTTTGTTTTAGCTGTAAATGTCAAAATAATTCTTCGGCCAATCATAGATGGCTCAAAAAATCGTGTTGTACAGTCTTTGACAAATGTAATGTCCATCAGACACATAGGCAACCAAAGTATCACATTCACGATCGTAACCGAAGATTTATAAATAACAAGGACGCTAATTTGAAAAGGTAGTTTTGTTAACTGGCAAAAGTGGTCCACAATAGTAACTCTGATAAGGTGGAACTTGTATTACTTCTTCGTGACGTAGCATAGTAGATATATTTACAAACATTAAAAAACGAGATATTACGTGTATGCAAATACAAATATTAAATTGCTCAACGGGCGACAATATTACAATAATTATATATTATAAATTACACAAGTCTATTGTATAATTAGTAAGAAAAATAGATAGCTTGTTTTTAATACCAAACAATTCCGTTTTAAACGCCAATTGTGAATTTTGTATTTTTGAGAATAGATTAAAGGCGCATTTATATTTACTTTCCTTTAAATACGGTTTCCGACAAAATAGATTCTAAACGGTTTCTACCTATTCACATTACCCTTTTGAGCTAAACAGCCTAGATTCTATATCAAACATTTAAATTAATCAAAAGGAAAAAATGTAGTTTGATTTTGAACTAAAAAAATTTAAATTTTGTGTGTGGTAATATTATTTTGTTAAAAAACAGAAATAGCTAGGAGCGTTACCAATACTGCAACCGAAGCCACTGGTTGAACGCTAATGTATTACACTAATTTTTAATTTTGTATAGATTTTTCTAGTTTTAAGGTATTTACTCACTTGGGACACTGGTTTATGCAATTTAAACAGAATGGTCAATTCATTTAAAAGCAGATTTACATGTTATAAATTTACTTTATTATATAAAGGAATTAGATAGACACATTACCAATAATGACCAAAAATAGAAGACTTTATTCTTAATAACTCTCAAAATAAAATATTATATTCTTTATCTTTGTCTGTTTACTATATTTAAAACAGTTTTATTCCTCATTTGTTTTTAATTACGTTGCAGTTGTACTAAAAAAATTGTGACGTTAAAGCAGTCAACTTTAAGTTACATAAAGGTTTGAAATTTGAACAGTGGTTTCTTCACACAGTGTAATTATTTATTACGCGAAGTTACTAACATATTTTTTTTTATTTTAAAAGCAATAAGTACAATTTATAGTTATGCAAGGAATTGAGATGATTAAGATATACAAATAGATGTTTGCGCATAAAAATAATTTATCACATAAACGACAATCGACTTAAGAATAAATATGTAATCGTTTTATTAAAATAGATCGCAGCAAAAAGAGAAACATAATGTAAAGAAAAATATTAATTTAACTAAGATGAATAAACTACGTAAAGTGAACTTACAGAAAAGATGTTTCTGCAGGAATGAAAGGTAATATGAACAATATATGCAATATAGCATGTAACCATATTTAAGTTATACTAAAAATTACAACTTATTTATAAAATATACAATTCGTAATATGAAAGTTGATTGTATTCCCTATTGCACTAAATTGTAGAAATGACTTAAACTGAAGATAAGAAATAAACTGACAAATGTCACCAACCTCTCACATAATTGGCTGATTGAAGATCGAAATATTAACATGCAGTCACCAATCTGGCCTGACAAATGCCATCTTTTGGCTTAAATATATTATGGCTAAATTGTAACAATTTAGGTAGTTAAAGATAACAGATGAAAGTTACATAATTGTGGTGTATAAATATAATCAAGTTACTTTTTATATAAGAGAAGATAATTGAATGTAATATCGATAAGCTGGTTATGAAACGTTTAAAACAAACTACAAGTTTACGTTTATCAATGATATTCCATACATAACATTAATAGTTTATGGAAGATTGAAATAGTATGGAAATGAGATAATCAAAATATTTTAATTACAGATACATCATACCGCGATTTGATAATCAATGTGAAAGTAATTGGCACGACATGGTCGTGGTCCCGCGATTTGTAGTTAATTCATATATTTAGTTATAAAATTGATCTAAACAAAGAAATTAGCATTAAAAAAATTTACGTGTAAAGTATTAATCAGAATATGAATGTAACTCATTTATATTTTGGTTAATAAGAATTAAATTATTATTGTTTTATTACATATCAATTATCTATGGACATGTAATGTAAATGTAAGTAAAGGCAAATTAAACAAAAAAATAATGATTAACACTCTAACATTAAAAATTAAACATAATATTAATGTGTTAATTTTTTGTTTAAGTTGAACAAGGAAAAGTAATAACGGCTAATTAATATTTTGTGTAGTATCAATCGGATTCAATACAAGCTTGAATGCGAGCAGGCATGTATTTACCAATCTTATTATTACCAATATTATTCAGGTGTAGAGTATTCCAAGTACGCATAATATTTGCGTGAAGTTGGTCTATATTTCAAATCATGATGTTATTTTCCCATTCACGCACATCAGCTGTCCAGAGATTTTCGATGAGGTTAAGATCTGGAGACCTGGCTGGCCACTCTATGACGTGTATCTCTGGATGTTGTTCGAACCATTCTCGAACTATTCGTCTTCGATGAATGGGAGAGTTGCCTTGAACGAAAACTATTTTGCCTTCTGGATAAATTGCCCTAACCGATGGTAACATAACATCTTCTAGTATGGACACATATTCCTCAGACGAAACCCTGAGTTTACTTGGACAAGCTCCCCCGGACATGCTTGGCTCATCCAGCACCAATAACCTGTACTTATACGTCTAATGCGTTTTATGGGTTGGATATTTTCAAAATTGTATCTGCTACTATTCGCTCTCCACAGTGTTTTTTGGAAATCTTCCGAAGAGCAAAATGTTTTTTCGTCACTAAAAATTACAAGCTGCCAATTTCGTCTTGCGTTGGCTTGACAAAATTGTGCTCGACGTCGGGCATGTTCTTTCGTTATCAGTGGCTTTCTGGCAGGAATGCGACTGTGAATTTCAATACTGTCTAATTTCCTAACCTCAGTCCTGATATTTCCAAGTAAGCTGAGATTATCTCTAATCATGGTAGACGTGCAAAATGGTCTTTCTGCGCAACATTGCCTTATGTTGTTCTCGTTATTATGGTTTAAAATCCGGCGTCCTCCAGTACGTTTTCTCGTTTGTAAGAGACGATTATTTTCGGCTCTCTTTTGTTCCCTTCGGATCCATCTCCAAACTTGCGTTGACTACAAAAAATAAGGGAGTCGTAAAATATAAGTGCAATTTCCCTTAATTCGATTATGACGCCAAATAAAAACCTAAATGTCGTTATTATATTTGAGGAATTTCAAAAAATTTCCTGCAATAAGCAAATGTCTCAATTTTTATCTTGAAGTATTCTATTTCAATATATAAATTAATATTAACCAATGCATACAATCGACTCTTTGATGTAAATCATTCCCATCAAATTAACAAATTAATGTCTCCTATCAATGCTATGAACGCTTAATCAGTTGAAATTGATTGCCAAAAAAGTAATAATAGTTTGCAATGCCCTGGCGTTAGTTGTATGCATTCATTATTAAAGTATTTCTTAATTAACACTAAACGATGATCGTTTTATTTCCTGAGAAAAAAACGTTTATTTCTTTGATTACATAGGTTTATAGAATAAAAAATCTTGTTTTTGTGAGCTGGACACCGCGCCAAACAAATTTGTCGTGCATATTGGTATATATTATTCAATTATTGAAAAAAACTATTAAACAATTATTAAACATATACAACAGTACAAAAATTTCCTTCACACTTCCGCTTTTGAGAAAAAGAAATGTTTGTGATGAAATATAGTAAGCATTAAAACAAAATCAGAAATTTATAAACGATTTTCCGTCATAAAAATATGTGGATTAGCTAAAGTAAAAATTAGATTTAATCTTAAAGAACATTTTGTGTTTTATCTTCCTTTTGTTTGAAAACGTAAAGATGGTTGTTTGCATAATATTCCGTTCATTTTTTCTTTAAAAACCAACGGAAGAAATAAAGTTTTATGTGCAGGTCTAGTTTAAATAATAAATAAAGAGCGCTAAATACTGGACTAGGATTACAAAAAATTAGTTTTCTGCAACATTCAATTTATAGGTTTGAGCGATAATCATGGCATGACTACTTGAAACACGAAATAGAAATATTTTTTTTTAAATATACAGCGTTTTTCCAGAAAAAGCTAGTGTTCTCAAAAACGGGTGATTGTTACTAAACAGCACAGCATTTTATCTTTAGCTTTTTAGATATTTCAAAAATACGGATTTTATACTACAAACTTTATATGGCGACGCTTTAAGCACAAAAGCAAGATTAAATGATGTTCAATGATTAAAATTTCTATTTCGTTAAATAACTACACCCCAAAAGCAAATCAACCATCTCTGCTATTTCAGTAACTGGAACACCGATCTCCCAAAGCGCAACTATTTTTCCTATGGTCTCCAAAGATACTAGCGATTTCCCAGAAGTCTAGTTTTAAGAGACTTATTTCAAAACAAAACATTTTAACAGTGACAAATAAAAGAAAGTTCAAAAAAGGTAAAAAAAAGATATACTGATAGGTGTCTGTATGGTATGCGCTTATCTATAACTTTATTTTTAGACGTTTTCTTTCTCACTTATAATTACACGTATACACTCATAAACCACTTTTCACATTTTAGGTAAGAAACTTTCAATCGATTCAATTGATATTATAGCTAAAGCTAAAGTATATTCTATAAGCATTAATCTCAGTTTGCGTCAGCACTTTGATGTTTTGTGATACAACTGATTTTTGCTCAAGATACAGCACAATAAATTTATCTAGCGGTATCAAATCTAAATGCAACGATTGTGTGAATTATTACAGCGTTGTAAATGATGCATTATTTTTGATAATCCATTAATTAATGTATCATTTTTTTACAGAATGAATATTTTATTGTATTATTGCAATGTTACTTTAGAATATATTTACATAGTTTGAAAAAAAGAAAGATTTTTTATCAATTAAAAAAATAATTTTGAATGCATTCAGTAATACAATAAAAATTTACAACTACGATATTACGAATAACAACATAACTAAATTTATAGAAAAAACATTAAAATATTTTACTTTATTAAAGAATAAATAAAAACTGATTTTTGAATGACTAGTAAATAATAAATTTTGTGTATTGCAAAGTAAGTAAAAACAAATAAGAAATAAAATAGTTTTTAAGTATTTTTAAACGTATTAACAATAAATTATCTCGTTTTTGGTCATTATCTATGTTATCGAAGGTGCTCCAAGCTATTTCCTTTATATAGAATTTTTATTTTTTTAGTTCAAAATCAAAGTACTTTTTTTTCTTTTGGCTAATTTAAGTGATTGATATAGAATCTAGGCTGTTCAGCTCAAAAAGGTAATATAAATAGGTAGACCATATAGAATCTATTTTGTCGGAAACCGTTATCAAATTATGCAAATATAATGCGCCTTTAATTTATTGTCACAAATTCAAAATTCACAATTGCCGCTTAAAACGAAATTGTTAAATGTTAAAGACAAGATATCTATTTTTTTATTAATTATACATGTGAACATTATTTTGTAATATTGTCGCCCGTAGAGCAATTTATTATTTGCGTTTTTGAATTGAATTTAATTAGATTTTTGGTTTAATACAGGTAATATCTATATTTTAAGCTTTGTAAATATATTTGCTATGCTACGTCACTTAGAGGTAATACAAATTCCACCTTATCAAAGTTGTTATTGTGAATCACTTTTGCCAGTTAGCAATACTACCATTGCAAATTAGCGCAACGCAACATCTAATCGTCCTTCATGCGTCTTTATTTTTAAATCTTCGTTTACGATCGTGAACCTGATGTTTTGGTTGCCTATGTGTCCGAAGGACATTACTTTTGTCAAAAGCTGTACATAAAATTTGTATGAAGCAAATACCCCCTGAATTCAAAGTCAAATCTCATAAGAGTTTATCTCGACCAGACGTACCATACGCACATCAACAACGTTGTACTTTCATACTTCATTTCATACCTTATCTTTATCACGTGCTGCTTATTTAACATATCAGTTTTCGGCAACCTTTTCAATTTTTATGTTGCGATTAAATTTAACTTATCTCTATATAAAACATTTTTCAATTTTTCTATAATGTATTAAGTTACGATGATTAGAAAGTAAAAAATTAATTCTTAATTAAATCCCAAAAATAACGTCTGTTACACTTGGAACTTTAATTTTTAAATTTATTTTTTTAAGTTAGTATTTTAAACATTTATTGGGTCATAAAATTTTTCTAATCAAAAAGTAAAATCGGTATTTAAATTGTTGCATGTGCACTAGCGTATTGTATTTGGATCTACAAATAAAACATTTATAAGTCGATTTACAATCTTTAGAAATGTGGCTTCTCAAAAAAAATTAAGCTTTTGATTTTGAAGACTCGCGCTGGAACAAGTTCTTTAGGTTGTCACAACCATAAATCAAATAAGACGACTTGCAAAAATGGGAAATTTGTACTCCGATAACCAAAAAACAAGGCCAAACTTCACAAGCAACTGAATTTCTTTTTTTAATCTAAGAGTGCGTAAAAATGGAGTTTCTTTTTGTAAAAATTGAATAAGATCTGTATGTCATTGTTACTTTTAGTATATCAGAGAAGTTACAAGTTTATTTGAAACTTTAGAGATAATTAAAAAGTAACTTTGTCTAAACTGAATAACAATTTTACATGATATACCAACGTGCGGGAATTGTTGTACTAATCATTTAAGCAATTTTAAGATATTTTATAATTCAACGCAGCTGTGGGAAGCGTTTATAAATTTTGTGGCCATGTGTGTTAAAACGGGATTGAAATAATTTCTGCACTTCTGGTATTTCATCGTTTTCCTAAACTAAACTTGAGAAGATGTTCCGAAAATGCAACTATGTTTTAGAGTTACCATTAAAACTTTGTAATTCAATATATCTGGAATTACTACAAATAAAAATAAAAATGGTTTATGGTAGCTAACGGAATGCGTAATCTAGGAAGAGTTTCTTTTTTTAACGGTTATTATTATTATTATTATTTATATCAATTTTTAATTTATTTGAATCCGTTTCATAACGAATTAACTTTATTTTTATCTGACATTTTTTTCTAGTTAGATATGTTTTCACCGTTTAAAAATTTAAATACAAAAAGAGACTTACTTTTGTTATATCTAATGCCAAACGTTCAGGTAAACACGTTCAATGCACGTGCATAATGTCGGATTCATTCAAATAGTTCTTCTATGCGGTTTTCAAGAACCAATGTTTTGTTTGTTTGTAGGATAAAAAATAATAAATCTCCAATTTGGTTCATTATAACATAGAACGCATCAAATCAGTTGTACCTGAATTTACCGTCGCTTTACATATGTACTCTTGGTGGTTGGGTGGAGGTTGCTAATAAAAATGCTCATGTTGCAACAATAAAGGTACTATAATATAGCTTCAATATAAAAATTCAACATAATCAACAATGTATATTATTGTTAAAAAAATTAAAGATTAAATAATATTGTATCTAATTATGAAATTAAATGTATTACATGTATTTCTTAATAACAAAATAACGATTTCATTTGAAATTTGTATTGTTTTATTTTACATTTTGACCTTGTATACAATATATATTTTTTTATTTGTTACAGAATATTTTGTATAAACAATTTCTTTTGTCTCTCTAGCAATAATAATTAATATAAATTTAAATTGACAAGATATTGACTATTTATTTTGCAAAACTAATATAAAACAAGATCTCGATAAAATGTAGGCGGTTAAAGTTAATGTGTTCTATTACAGCTAAAACCGCTACATTCTGTATTTATCAGTTATTTCATTCGGTTTAGTTATTGACCAAAGCTCATTAATATCACACATCTGAATTCTGTACCTCGCGATGAGTGTAATGTTTTTGAATCATGTATGTAATTAAAAAGAAAGGTACAAATAAAATGATTTGTAAAAACTTATTACTAATTAAAAATTTTAAAAAACATATAATTTGTTTTGTGCATTATCTTTGAGAATCACTAAGTAGTTAACTATGATAGTGTAGTGGATTTTACTAATAACACAGAAATTAGGATTTTAATTCTTATTATAATACACAAAAGATTTACATAAGTTTAACACTATAAATACAAATATAAGTATAAACACATTAATATAGTTTATACTTAATTTTTAGAAATAAAAACAAATCATATAAGAAAATATAAATTTTAAAACAAAACTGAATTGATGATTTAAAAAAAAGATAAAAGACAAAATTACGTCATTCAAAATTAATACAACTTGCTTATTAATATATGCAAGTATTAATTTTTTTTTTATATATTATTAACTATAAATTTTCATTTTTCTTCTTTGATTTTGGCTTTTCTAAAACGTACGTCATTATTAGTTATACATCTTTAAAAAAATTAAAAGTTTTTGTAAAAATACGTATTTTTAAGTCAGCTTTTGTTATAATAAATTGTGTTTTTAAAAATATAATTCATAAACAATAACACATACATTGTTTAAATTTTTATGTATCTAAACTTATACTGAAATTTACATATATGTAAATTAATCAAAGTTTTTTACAGTTATTTAAGGAATAAATTTGTATAAGTTTCACCTGACTTTTCAATCGTTTATAATAATCATTTTTACTACAGTGTACTTTTATGTTTTAATATTTATTTTAAAGGCATAATTTTGAACTATGGCTAACAATGTTGTTTTTTCTACAAATTTCGTATATATGAAAGTAAATTTATTTAATAATAAACTTTATTATTTCAGTAATAAATTAAAATTTTAATCTTGTTTTAGAAGATGTTTAATAGATTAAATACCGTGATCATTAATCTTTTGATTGTGCTTCGTGTTTTCAGACTTTTGGTAGTTTTTATGTGTAGGAAATTGAATAGAGTGAAATATTGCATCAATTATTACTGTATATAAATGTAAAATTAGTTAAAATACTACATATCTCTACAGAAATTTATTCTGTACGGTGCAATTATGCTAGTTAATGTATTTATTAATTAAAAAATTTAAATTTTGTTAATACGTAGATAATTAAAACAAGTGCGATTTTATTTTTTGAGAAATACATATATAAATTTTAACTTAACAAATGTAAATAATTATTTTATAACACAAACACTTTTTTATGTAAATTGCATTAAGCGTGTAAACACAAAAATTTGCTGTATATTTTGCTGTATCATCTACATTTCTTTTTACGCGTAAATGAAACTGAGCCTGAACTGAGTTTTTGGATTCATTACGACGTCATTACTGCAATATCACAACGATGTTAATGTTAATGGTAATGTTAGTTAAAATGTTAAAGTTTAGAAAATACTGTCTGTTATATAGGTGCTCACGATAATGTTAATGGCAATGCTAAGGTTAAGTGAACATGTCAACAGAATGTTTCTGGATTTCTTAATGTCACCACCAATAGAATTTCAATCTATTGCGCATGCAATTTGTGTTACTGAAATTATTTGTGTTGTGGTTGTAGGAGGAATGTAGTTCCTTCCGTATTATACTGCAAATTATAAAATTACAAGACAGTTAAGAGTTTGGTTAACGTGATTGTGACCAGTGTTAACATTACCATTAACATTTTAACGCTACTATTAACATCAACATTATTGTGACTGACGCTTTACTGGGATAGTAAAAAAAAATGCCTAAGTAAGAAAGAAATATATTACATGATTTTGACAGTTGATAGTATTTTTAGCGTTACTCCGAAAGTAACTTCAAAAAATAGGTGTACATTTTTCTTCTGCTTTTTGTATTTTATTTTGCTTTTTAACTAAAAATGGCTAGTCATGGTTTTAAAAATTATTATTCAGATAATTTGTTGAAATATTCTATTAATGTAATATTTTACACGAGTTATGTTTTTATAATTTTGTTACATTAACTATCATAATTTGCAAACATCCTACTAACTTAATTGGTAAAATAACAACTAAAACTTAAATCAAATTTGGAAGCGCATTCTGGTTCAGACTGCTTAATAAATGCATCATTTTCAGTTAAGACGTAAATCGCTTATTCATAAAACGCGACACGACAAAAACTTTAAAAATTCAATCAAATTTTATAATATTTCGATCAAAATAATCATTCAGAACGTGTCTGCAACGCGGTCAGTCAATTTATTAATTTTATCTTGTTTTACAAGGAGCCAGGGGAGATACTCAATCCAAGGGAGAGACTTGATGTACAGAGTAGGATACTTTGTGAACAGGGAAAGGATTTTGATGTTATTTTGTTGTGCATATAGATCTGGGTCATGTTTAATTCTCTGGCATCGCAATGTTTCTGCAATACGCTTTTTTAAGAAGTTTTTTACGTGTCAATTCGTTTACGGGTGCCATATTCTGTAAAAAAAAACATAATAATTAAGTTTTTTGAATGAATTAAATTGTAAATATATTTATAGGTTAAATTAAATAACAATAGTCAACCTTTAAATAATAAAAAAACAGTAAAAAAAATATAGTTTGAAGTTTTCATATCTCCCCGGGATATCGTGTCTTTCTCCTGGCCCTTACAAGACAGGAGAGATACAAACAGGAGAGATACTTTTCAGTAACAAAAATAGAAATAATGACAAATGTATTTATTGTACGTAATTAACCAAAAAAATTTTGAATCTATACACAACTAGAAGTAAATATACAGATGAACTAAAATTTTTAGATAAATATTTTTTAAATAAAACTTACCAGAGGAGAGACTTTATTCACTTGTTCTCAACTGTATCTACAGTCTCAGTAATGAAATAAATGACAAAATGACTGCGCACCTAGTTTGAGTAGCGCAGATTACAAACTATATACTCAACGACGTTTGTTCAAGGTCTTCGATTCCCGCGAGTCAGTAAACAAATGCCGATTTTACAAGAAAATAAGAATGCCAATGGACGGAACGCAAAATACGGGGGACAAATGTAAACGTAATTTTTTTTAAGAAAAAAAAATTCACTGAATTTTACTTGCATGATTACAATTATTCAATTAATTAGTTTTGTTGAAACATATAATTTAAATAAGCCATTTGATTTTTAAGTACTTAAAATTATTAATACATAGATAGAATCGGCCCGGGGAGAAATGTTTTCCGACTTTGAGATGAAGTTGTGACTAAATTAAATAAAATTAAGTAATGAATTTATGTGACCACTTATATGAGCACGAGTTTTAAGAGGTAATCACATTAATTTACGGCTTAACTGAGAATGACGAAAATATCAAGAATTAATAGAAAGTAATTGATAAGAATATTTTTTCAAACATTTTTAACAACAGTCATAACACACATAATATTTAATAAATAAAATAGTTTTAAGCTTTTTATTTATTTTCAAATTAATTACTGTGATATTAAGATTGTAAGCGACTTTCGGCTTAGACCGCGTCGTAGTTAAACACCCAGACTTAGGCTTGGTTCTAGTCTCTCCTTAAGAGCCAAAACAAGAAGTAGAACTTGGCCTTTGCCGTATTGTCGTTCATGAACTCAAACATACTGACGTTTTGCAAGACATTGCAGTTTGCATTTTCAGAGTGGTAAATGTCACTGAAGGAAAAAGTGTAAGAGACGATATTTATATCAATAGCGATTAGCGTAATTAACGGACCTTATCTTTCTGTTACCGCTTGACTGACTTCGTTATTACTCGGAGTAAAATTTACTGAGACGGTTTGATCGTCTTCTCGCTTCATATTACATGGATGTTTTTCTATTTCCACAGCTGCGCGGATTAGTCTGCGAAAGTAGAAAGGAGTTCTAGCCAACACTTTAGTTCGGTCAAAGTTTAGCGTGTGTCTTTGGTTCCACACGTGTTTTGCCACTGCTGATTTAGTAACTCTGCGGTGTTTCCAGTCAGCCATATGTTCTTTTACTCTAACTTCAATAGAGCGTCCCGTCTGTCCTACATAACTTGATCCACAGGAACAAGGAATTTTGTAAACTCCGGCATGTTTTAGAGCTCTTTGTTTGTCTTTACACAAAATATTCAAAATATTCATGTATTTAAATTAAGCGGGTATTTGAACAGACTTAATCTACATACCTACAGTGGCATCTATTCTAAAACCAATTAACATCGAGCCTTAGTTACCTGCGTAGTCGTGTGTTCACAACAGCTACTTTCCGCTGCTGAAAATTAGTGTGTTTTTAATGAAATTATTAAAAAGTTAGTGCAGATCTATAACATTCTTTCAGTATCATCTGTGGTTATATAGGTATCTACAGTTTCTTTACTTATTGTGTGTTCTTTGACGATGGTTAAAGTTGTGTACAGTTGAGGTAAAATAAAACTAAAAGCATGAGACAAAATGGTTCCTTATGCTCGTAATTTAAGAAGAATTTGATTCTGTTCGTAATTCAATTTAGTAAATACGTAATTTTTTTTTTTAACTTTTATATAGTTTTTTCTAAAGGTTCATAAACTCCTTCTAAAGACAGGTTGACAAAACTAGAAAGAAAATGTGATGTCAAGCGCCCTGTAAAAGTTTAAAAATGGGATTCCCTACAAAACTGCTGCGTGGATGTATAATCTACTGCTATTAATATTGAAACGTATAGCTAAGGGTAAAAATAAAATAATATGTAAAAAATAAACATAGGTATAAATAAATAAATGCTTTAAAACAAATATTACAAACGTATTTACAAAAATTAAATGCTTTATCTTCATTTTAAGCTATTAGAGACTTAAAAATTTTAAGCCGATTTGTGACAACCTTACCAAAAATAAATGAGGATTGCCTCAAAGATTACGGTTACAAAATGGAAAACAGATCATTTGGACCGACAAAAAAAGGTATATGAAAAGTGACCTATCAAATAGAATTTCAAATCAGTTTTCGGGATCAACTTGATTTGCAAGTATTTTTCCTTCTTACCAAAACCTTTTATTTTGGACAGCTGAGGCAACGTTTGCGACAAGAACTAGTGGATTTAATAAAAAAGTTATAGCTAAGTTTTTTGCAGCATTAGATACATTCACAGAAAAACATAATATTAAATGGATTTTTTAGTGCCTTACTTATCACATTGATCTTACAAAATGAGTCTGACTATATTAAAACTGAGCTTTTTCTTTAATTTTTAAAACGCTTTTAGAAGCATGTTTGTAGTGAAATAAAGTTCTTGTAAACTTTTGATAAACATGCAAGCCACAAGAGTATTAAAACTATAAAATATTGTAAAGATGGAAATAGAATTGGCTGTTGGAATAAATAGTATTGTATGTTAATTTACGACACTAGCAAATCGCTTTTGTAATTAAATTTAAAAAAAAAATTTTATTTGAATTTTTTTTTTCAAATTAAAAATTTTAGAAGGGTCTTACCCCACTTTACCTTATTGTAACTTCAAATACTTATTTAATTGTTTACAAAACTACTTTTGCATTTAGTTTTAACAATTTTTAATAAATATAAATAAAAGCAAATGTTAGTTTTATGCAGTTATTTAATTTTTTTAGAGCATTCTTATACAAATTGTTTCTTTTAGATCTGTTTTTAATGTACTTTTACAGTAAACGCTAAAACTACATTCATGATACTAAAAAATTAAGATAAAACGGTTTTAGTGCATTACTTTTTATAGTCTACTAAGCAAAATTTGCTTTTGTAAGTAATTAAATTTATGTGTGTGTTGTTTACTTAAAACGTGACATTAAGGATGTTATGATATATTAATTTTTGTAAAATGTAACGTCTATGTAACAGCAAAGTTTAATATCAATGTGTTAAAAAGTAGAAGTTGGTATGATCTAACACGAGCATATCGGGTTGCTTATAACCTCATATGTAAAATCATCTACGGTAAATATCGATTTGTGTAAAATTTTGACAGGAAAAATTTACATGCCGTTTAGTAAAAATTAAAGTTAGATTCATTTGTGCTATTTACGTTTTTATGTTGCAAGTAAGCGTCGGTGGTTAGAACGGTTTTCGATACCTCAATATGCCACCACGGCAAAAAAACAACAAAAAAGCAATTTGAAAAAATGCTAAACATTGTTTAAAAAAAACAGAATTGTTTCTTATGAAAGAACAAAACTCTTGTAAGCAGATAAGGTTACAACGTTATGGAATGTGTCTGCTCTTAAATTTATTTCCAAACTGCCCTTAAAAAGCGCAGAAAAGTTGCGACATGTAAGTGAATTCATTTTTTAATGTATAAGGAGAAACTTTTTTTAGTTACATTTATGTATTTTTGGCCATATTAGACTTCATGGTAAATACAGGTTTATAACGAATTAATACTAAAAAGAAGAGTCGCAAATTGAGAATCTGCATTAGAGCAATTAGAGAATACGTGAATAAAAAATCACTGTAAAATACATATATCTAGTGTTGTTTTACATTTGTGTAATATTTAGATAATCTATCATACGAATTTCTAGTGTAAGAATTTAGATTTGTGTAATTTAATGTATACTAGAAATATTTTACACATAAACATTGTTATTAAACATTGCTGTGCATTGTCAATTACAATATAGATAATATTTTCTTGTAGAAAAATTATCAATTTGTCGGTTTTTACTACTGTGAGATTGATAGAACAGTTTTAATAATAAATAGGTAATGTAATCAGTTTTAGTTAAATACAAAAAATAGTATACAAAATTCCATTTAGTAAAATTAATAACTATATTAATCAATAATTAACAATAATGTGTTTGGTTTTATTACAATAACAGATAGATTACAACAGAATCGTCGTCGTTTAATAGACCACGTAAACACAAGTTACAGTTATCTTTCTAATAAATTTAATAGAATTATTTAATATATTCTTCGTATTATTTACATAAGTAAATTTAATAAAAACGATAGGTTTCGCCCAAACTACATAGACACTGTGTTTTTTGTAATAAATGTAGTAACAATTGTTGATGATTTACTCTAACTCTAATTTATTGTTTTATGTTATATAACAGCAACAAGTAGTATAAAATAATTAAAAAAATATTTTTTTAATATCTACGTAGTGCACAAAAGTAATAATTTCATAATTAATAATAAAATGTATTACAATTACTAAAAAAATATTTTGCATGTACTTTAAATTGTAATTATTATTAGACACTATGAGAAAAAACGCTTTTGTTATTAAAGGGAAATGTGACCTTTATTTTGTAATGCAATGATAAGAAAAGTAATATTAAAGTAGATGTAAATTTTAAAACTATACACTAAGGGAATCAACGTGGAAAGTGGTAATGTTTAATTTATTAAATTATTCAAAACAATATTTTGTAGTGTAATAGACTCGTTGCATAAAACCAATTTGAGGGCTCATTTTAATTTTAAAGTAAAGGTAAATTTTGAAAGTATATGGCTTAAGATTTAACATATAAAGTACGTAGATTGTTCATTACGGTGTTTAAATTTTCACACTACGTAATTTTCCATAGTGTATACAGTCTAAAATTTTAACTCAATTGTGTACGTACTCAAATAATTTTAAATTGTGTGTTGACATAAATCGTTAATTATGTAAAAGTTAATAATTTCATAGTTGTTTGAACAAATTAGTTGCGCATAGAAATTTGTATAAAAATGTTTTAATTTAAATGTTAAATTATTAGTAATGAAGCTTGTACGTAGAATGTAATTAAAAAACAAATAATTATTAAAAATTATTAAAAATAATATTTTACATAATAATTTTAAAATTGATAAAATCATTTGAACAAGTTATAAAAAATATTAAAAACATAAACAATACTATTTATTCGAATCTTACTGTTACAGCGATAATTTACGTTTGCCTTTGCAAACAAATTTCTGTATTCTGTTGGAAAGCTAATACTATCTAAAAATTAGTGGTTTTTATGTAACTTTTTTTTGGTTTTTTGTTAAATTTACAAAAGGTTTAATTACTTTTGGAAAGTAAAATTATTTATTTGCATTTTTTATTATTGTTTGTTTTTGTTTTGGCAACTGTGGATGATGGTCTTGCGGTACCTTTATAAATCTACTTTTTGAAATTTATTTAAATCCTATATTAATTTATAAATGAAATCATTGAAAATATAAACATTGCAAATCCATTTACCATCCAGATTCTAGACCCGCTACTAATTTGTCTTTATTTTATTCGTAAACGAAATCCTCCAAGGGTTGTCGACAAGAAAGGCATAATTTATAATCGTTTCAGGGTAACGTAAACATCATTGCACCATTGGTTGAAAGATATCACGAGTGACAACCTTTTTTGTTACTATTGAGCCGTGCACTCGAATTCATGTTTCCACCAAGGACTTTTTTTTAGTATTGTTTCTACTATCAAAAGTTAAAAAGTTTTAGTTTCTTGCGTAGCGTTTAAGCAAATAATTTGCAAGTTCTGTGAAATTAATAATTTTTATTACTATGTTTATTGTTTTTGTTGACTATTATTAGTACCTTTTTTTGTATGTAATTTTAAATATAATTTATTTTTAAAATTCAAGCACTTTGTAAAAATAAGTAACCAACGCAATGTTGTAATAGGCAACAACGGTAGCCGGAATGATAAACTTTCCAACCAAGAAGGGATGGGAATTTTGTGACCAAACTTGGCAAGAAGGTTTAGCTACTCAAAGTTTGTAAAATTTTAAGTAAAAAAAATCTAAAATAAACACAATGTGTTGGTCCTTTCCTCTCTTAGTTTTACACTCTTTGTGGGATCGATTCAAACAGTTGATCGATTTCTTCCTAAGTTATTGGATTTGACGGTAAACTGTTTAAAAGCTTACAGGACGATCTTCTTTGCTTAATCATCGATCGCCAATTGATCTGGTACTGCAAAATCGGTGTCTTATTGCCATAAGTTGAAGGTGTCGGTCATGAACCTCATTTGTTATTTCTTTCTCTCCGTTTGTTGTTTACAATAATTATGACCTTCCCTATTCTATGTTTGATTGATTGATTTGAACAGCACATATTAGTAGAGTAGTTCTGGTTAAGACGATTTGCACATAAGCCAACAATTCGACTGCTGTCGAATTCGATTAATTGATGGTAATTCCCAGTAAACACAAAATTGATAATGTTTAGTAACAGTTTCAAAACAAAAAAATTATGATTCACTCTTGTTTCAAACATAAAAGAAACCTAACTGCAATAAAATAGCTATAAGTCCATCGCTGTTTCACTTATTTGAATCAGTATAGTTTCGGTATTTTAAATTCAAATCTGTTTCAAAATAAATGTTGCATTCGGTTTACGTTTTAAAAGCTTCGTTACTGAACTGATACTAAATGATCAATAAATATATGATTTTCTTGTTTCAATAAAGAACTAAAACAATTCTTTCAATAATATAATAATACATTTTCAAATGCACGTTTCAAATTTTATTGCACAATAAATATTTTTAAATACAATATCACATTGAGTTTTTTACATATTGCAATTTTGTTTGATGCGGTATTTTCACGGAAGCCTCGAAAACTGCATCAGTTACTGTTGGGTAGCAACTTTTAACCGCATCTGTAACATAGAAATAAATATTTCATTTATATACATACATAATCATAGAGTTACACAAAATTAATTGAACTTTTTTAATCAAAAACAACACAAACTTAATATAAATATTACTTTAGCAATCATTAGAAAGTTATAAAAACACTGTCAATACCTTTAGCTGTACATAATCGTATAGAAAACTTGAAGAATTGAACTGTAATTATAAATCCTAAAGTATCATCAGATTTACATAATAATCTACCTTAACGCAACCATGTGTGTTAATTTATATTTTTTTAATACAAATTAAAACATGATACATAAAGAACAGAAATGATAATAATATCGATTACATTTATGGATTATAATAAAATGTTTCGACTTACTGTTTATTGTTCCATTTCGTAATTATACACACAGCATCACTTATCAAACTGCAACCGAACAAGTGAAAAGATATCAATTTGCAGCGCAAGCGTTGACGACAGTAATAAAAAGTATAGCAACGACTAATGCTGACTAATCACAAAGTATTCGTTTTTCCTAGAACGATTGCACTGTTTTGAAAATAATTCAATCTTATTTAACCGATCTTCAAACAATTCTAGTTATTCAAAAAATATTCGGTTTTAATAAATCAGTTTTTAGACGGTTGCTGATTATGGGAAAAAATTGCAAGTACTGAAACGGTTTAAAACTGATTGTAAAAAATCGGAACTCTTTCAATTTATTCACTGTCAGTTATATGTAATTGATATAAAAATGGAACTAACACGAAACAATGTAATGAAACAATTGTTTTAATTTTGTGACTGTAACAGTTTTAATCCGTGTTTACTGGGTTCTTAAGCTGTTGCATTTTAAGCGTAATTACACTTTCAAACTATACGTTAAACAAAAAAACCACAAAAGATAACAATATAGAAATTAACTAAGACTCGAACAAAATACACACGATAATAAAGTAGCAAATTTTAACCATATACTAGCTCTGAGTGGCTACATCTTCCTGCCAAGTGTAATAACAAAATTCCCACACTTCCTTGGTGTTGCAATTTTAATGTCAGAATTGTTGCAGATACTCAATTACGTATAATGTTAAATAAATAAAAACGTTTTAAAATAATCACGTGCATTTTATTATCCTAACAATCAGCATGTGATAGAATGATGATAATGATAATGATGATGTAGAATAAACAATGGTGATTTCAATTAGTGGATACCTTAGTTTTACAAAATGTCGCTCTGAAGTACACTAAGTATTGCTTTTGTTGCCTATCCTATGATAGAATAATTCGCCCTTTATTAAATCCATCATTAAAAGTTTTAGTATTTTTGTTTAGTAAACAATTTTTGTACACGGCGAAACCCAAAAGAAGATTGTATTTCAAGCGTCACTGGCCGTGAAAACCTACAAATTTATAACAATGTATTTTTCTAATTTAAAAATAAATTTTATATAAGCGTTGTAACTGTTAAATTTTTTGTTGTTGTCAGATTCATTATCGGAGATACATGTTTAATGTCATCCAAACGCCACATTAAACATGTTGGATAGAAATTAATTTTCTGGGTAAATCTGCTGATAAATATAAACGCAAAACTAAAAAAACATAACATAACATTTTTAATTTTAAGATTTTTATAAACTGATTCTTTTATGTTAAATACAAAATTACATTTTTTAAAATAAAATTTAACACATACGTAAAGAATTTTAATATGTAAAATTTTAGTACCTTTGTTATGTTGTGTATATTTAAGATAATATTTATAAATACGTTTTTTAATTAAATTTTGTTTATCTTTAAAGGCACAAAGGTTCTTTGTATACATTAGGATACAACATAATCAAATATAAAAACCGTCGTATTATATTGTTTTAACTAAACTAGCAAAAACATAATTATTTTGAATTAAAAATAATACATTTTTCTACATTGTATTTTTAAATTTTATTGCATTTATTTAGAATTTCAAACTATATTAATAACATTTGCAGTAATAATCATAAAAGATAGTTGTACGGATTTGTTATTTAGATTAATAAAAAAAATTATCTTTATATAAAAAAACATTTAAATTTGTAAATTTGTTTTTTAAGGATAAAATTTTGAATTAAACATTGTTAAAGCGTTTTAATTTAAGAAAAATTATATTGGAGATTAGCGATTTACAGTCTGTTCTTTTAAAAAACACAATCCGCTTAAAGTTTTACTAATGAAAATGCTAAGATTTTGAATTAAGTAGTATTTGTGTTAAGAAAAACAATTATACAAAGTTTGACTATATAATTTAAGCCTTAAAAGTTATTATTAAAGATAAACACTGAGTAACTGTTATACTTATTTGTAGTGTAACTAAATTAGTATATATAATCAGTTTTTCTATATTATTATATTAAGCAATTTTGCTAAAATGGATAAAAAATAATAATAAAATCATTAATTTTTTATTAGGTATTATTATTGTGGCAATATATAAACAACAGAAGAAATTAAAAATTTAATTATTACTACATATAAAATAACTCTCATTTGTGTGATTATTTTACTTAAAAGTTCTAACGTAACAAATATATCGGTAACAAAAAATCAAAAAATTATTGTTTGAAAAAACAAATTTTTTATTTTAATAAATTATAATAAATTAAATATTAACCATTAAAAAAATATATAGATAAATTGTCAGATGTAATTTGCTGATAGAGAAACCCATAAAAAACTCAATAGTCGTCGAGTAATTTTAGATACAATAGTAATTTACGTAACAAGCGTTCAAAGTAAGGCATAAGAAAACGAACGTTAATGCAACGCTAGGCCGCATGATCCAGTTTTGCATGAGAGTGTACTTTCGACGAGAATCACGTACATTATTTTTTGTGTTGTCTTTTTTAAAATCACTAAAAATTTTAAAAATCGATAAAAACATAATGTTGGTACTACATTTATTACTAAATCTGTCAAATTTGACATTAATTTTAACAAAAAAATTTTAAATTTTAACTGAATTTTTGAAGTATTTTTAAATGATTTTTCCACCTGTTGCATACTCGTCCAAATATAATAATTTATTTGAACACTTAGTTTTATGTATATTGCTTTTTTCACCCATTACGTAACTACACAAAAAACGAATATTGACGTTTCCGATGTTGGCAGCAGAAAAAAATATTTAAGAAAACTAGTGTGGCAATGAATAACATACATCAAAGCGCCAAGGAAATCAAGGTGTTAGTGAGAAATAAGTTTTTTAATTAATTAATTTAAAACAACCAAATGAACTTTATAAAAAAAGTGTAGTTTTTTGTAAATTCAAAGAAGCGCAAAGACTACTTACATTTGATAATTTTTAGTTGTTTGTAATTAAACTACGCTATATAATTTATTCAGTTCAACTTAAAGTTGCATTCATAATAATCACTTAACCAACTAGGTTGATAATCAAGGCAATTAATACATTTTAGCGGGTGAACGAGCGCGGCGAGCGGGAGCGTTAGTATTGTGGAAATTATTAATTGCCTATTATTAAACGCTAACTCGCGGCGACAATTTGAACTACCGTTGCAATGATAGCTTAATACGCGTACTTAATTTGTTGCTGTTTTATTTTGAATTTCTGCTGCGTTCTTAAGTATATTTTAGAAAAAAATGCACATAATTAACAATTATAGAACTACTTGTTGAACAACACGCAGCTCGGGTGGTGAAATTATAACTTGGAAAATCTGTTAGAAAAAAATATGAAACTTTCTTTGCAAAATTTTTAAATATAACATTATGTTTATCAAACAAGTATATATTTAGTTGTTATTATAATTCTACATTAGCGCCAATGATAAAATTACATACATTCAGACAACCTGTCCGGCAGTTAAAAAATAAGGGCTTCGACACTACATTTGTCTTCCATACAATATCTCACAGTTAGAACTACAACTGAAATAGCAAGCAAAACACTACGAAGTAAACGTGCTGATCATCACTTTATTACAAAAAAAAATTACATGAAGCCGATGCCTGATGAAGTTTGCGATGAAAAAACAATGTACCTACATGTAAAGTAAAATTGATGTTTCTTAGTGAATAATTGAACTATTAAGAACCCAACCCAACTAGCTGTAATTTGAGCTGTCAGTAAATATCATGTTGTTTTATAGCACTAAATTAAACCACAAAACTATTAAACCACAATAAAACGACTAGTGAATGCAATTTCTAACCTGTATAGAAACTGATTTAGAATCACAAATAATATTAGTAAACCTTATGTAATGCCAAAAAAACTTATCAAACTTTAAAAAAAGGTTATAAAGTACATAAATTAAGCTTTGGTTTTCAGAAAAAGCTTGCAACAACACAAAAAGAAGTAGTCTAAATAGTATTAAAATAAAGGTAGTTATGACGTTTATCATTGCAACGTTAGTTCGTTCTTTGCCGCTAGAGGGAGAGAGAGAGAGAGATCTTAAATTGAATCCCCTATATTATTAGTTTTTGCATTTTCTTATAATTTAGAATTTGAAATACTCAACTACTGTTTTATCTTTTCTAAACGGTAGGATGATTTTTAAGTAATAGAAATGCTACATGTCACCTACGTTTATTGATATGTTCTTATGATAAAAAAATCTGAAAAAAAACCACAACACATTACTAAAAAGTCTTCTTTTATAACAGCCCAGTAAACACAAAATTGATAATGTTTAGTAACAGTTTCAAAACAAAAAATTTAAGATTCACTCTTGTTTCAAACGTAAAAGAAACCTAACTGCAATAAAATAGCTATAAGTCCATCGCTGTTTCACTTATTTGAATCAGTATAGTTTCGGTATTTTAAATTCAAATCTGTTGCAAACTAAATGTTGCATTCGGTTAACGTTTTAAAAGCTTCGTTCTTGAACTGATACTAAATGATCGATACATGTATGATTTTTTTGTTTCAATAATGAACTAAAACAATTCTTTCAATAATATAATAATATATTTTCGAATGCACGTTTCAAATTTTATTGCACAATAAATATTTTTAAATACAATATCACATTGAGTTTTTTACATATTGCAATTTTCTTTGATGCGGTATTTTCACGGAAGCCTCGAAAACTGCATCAGTTACTGTTGAGTAGCAACTTTTAACCGCATCTGTAACATAGAAATAAATATTTCATTTATATACATACATAATCATAGAGTTACACAAAATTAATTACATTTTTTTAATCAAAAACAACACAAACTTAATATAAATATCACTTTAGCAATTATAAGAAAGTTATAAAAACACTGTGAATACCTTTAGCTGTACATAATCGTATAGAAAACTTGAACTGTAATTATAAATCCTACAGTATCATCAGATTTACGCAATAATCTACCTTAACGCAACCATGTGTGTTAATTTATATCTTTTTTAATACAAATTAAAACATGATACATAAAGAACTGAAATGATAATAATATCGATTACATTTATGGATTATAATAAAATGTTTCGACTTACCGTTTATTGTTCCATTTCGTAATTGTACACATAGCATCACTTATCAAACTGCAACCGAACAAGTGAAAAGATATCAATTTGCAGCGCAAGCGTTGACGACAGTAATCAAAAGTATAGCAACGACTAATGCTGACTAATTACAAAGTATTCGTTTTTCCTAGAACGATTCTACTGTTTTGAAAATAATTCAATCTTATTTAATCGATCTTCAAGCAATTCTAGTTATTCAAAAAATATTCGGTTTTAATAAATCAGTTTTTAAACGGTTGCTGATTATGGAAAAAAAATTGCAAGTACTGAAACGGTTTAAAACTGATTGTGAAAAATCGGAACTCTTTCAATTTATTCACTGTCAGTTACATTTAAATGATATAAAAATGGAACTAACACGAAACAACGTATTGAAACAATTGTTTTAATTTTGTGACTGTAACAGTTTCAATCCGTGTTTACTGGGAGTATACCTACTCATAGATAAAATACATATTTATCTATTTATCTATCTACCATATTACGGTGCTACCTTTGTACATTGCAATATATACATAATGGCGATTAAAAAAAGATTCTGATATGTACCACTTAGAGCTAACAATACATTTATAATTGTTTGTCAATAATCCATATTTGTCATGAAATAAACCATAACATAACGTGCTGTATTGTAGTTTTTAAATAAACAACATGCAAGAAACTGAATTAATAGGTTTAGTAACAATTGAACGATACCAAAACTTATTTTCATGATTTGCTAAAATAATACTGTTGACTACCTTATCATTACAAATTGGATCCGATAAGAGTTGACATGAAATTTAACAAAGCAACGTTTTTCAAATTGGCGAAGTTTAAGAAAATTAGATTCTCACATAAAGAAAGTTATGTCGATAAAAATAATGTTGAAACATTATGTATAATTGTGCATTTTCTTATCTTTTGTGAAAACATAGTATGCGTTCAAGCTAAATTAATTTTGGTTATGCAGACTGTACAAGAAGCTGCTCTTTTGATTCAGCAGCTACTAATCACATGACAAAGTATAAGGATTGGATGGTAAATTTTAAACGTTGTCAACCCAGTTTTGAAGTTACATGTGCAAATAATAAATCACTTACCACAAGTGGCCCAGGTAACATTATGATTGAGACGCATGATGATGGTAACTTAGTTAAAATAAAAAAAATCGTTTATGTCTTTGGTCTATCAGCAAATTAACCATCCTTATCTCAAATTGTTGATAATGATTTGTGGTGATTACCAAAGGTATTAGTCATATTTATAATATGAATAATCTTAGTGTACAAGATAAACCTGAGCTTACTGTATCTAAAGTAGAAGGATTGTTCAAGTTAAATACAAAACTAAAACTAAACTTAGCGTGTCTTGCTGTAATTTACATAATCGAGGTATGTATAAACTTAAAGAACTGATAGAAGGAGTAAATTACATTGAAAAAAATTATGAATTGTTTGTATCAGCATCAAAAGCATTTCAATAAGTTTGTTAAAAATCGACTTACTGAAAAACTGCAGCTTGTTCATTCTGACTTGTATGGTACGATGCCAGAAAAATTTTTAGGTGGCATAAAGTATATGTTCGTGCTTGTGGATGATTGTACAAGTAACTTATTTACTTTACTTTTAAAAACGCAGGTGAAATCTGCATTTACAGATTTCAAATGCATGGTTGAAAATGAGACAAGTTTTAAAATTAAAGTCCTTCACTTTAACAATGGCAGTGAGAATTGTAATAAACATCTTAAAAACTTTTTAACTGAAATTCAACATCAGAAAACAATTCCATATACATCAGAACAAAACGGTGTTGCAGAGAGAGCAAACTGATCGATATGTAAAAAATCCAGATTAACGATGATGGATTCTAGATGTCCTAGAGACATGTGGGCAGAAAAATGCAATACTGCAGTATATCTAAAAAATAGGTTACCTCGTAGAGGAACAATAATATTCTAGAAAGTGTTTGGGCAGGTAAAAACATAGATCCTAGTCTTTTAAGGAGTTTTGTTTGTCGTACTTACGTCTATACACTAAAAGAATAGCAAAGCAAGTGGAAAGTAAAAGTAAAAAATGTTTGTAACGGTTAAATTTTAACTTGCAATTCTTTTTAACTGACGGATAGGCAACTTTGCCACCGCCGACGTATGACCTCAAAATATTTGGTTGACTTTTATGCTGTCAGATGGCGCAAGTTGTAGTTTATTTTCCAAAGACATTTCAGGTCACTTTGGATTTTTGTCACCTCCGATACGGTGCGTGTGTCGGCCTTAAAACACAAAAGAATTGGTAAAAGAATAACATTTTGTAGATAGATGCTTTTCTTTTAGTAAAATCCAAAACCAATCGTTTAGATGTGAGTCTAGAAACGACGCACAGATATATTTCTGATCAGCACATAATGTAAGTTAGTATTTACACGTAGTGAACGTTGTATCGAGGTGCAAGCTATTTCTTGTTATTTTATCTTCTATGGCGTACTCCTTTAATTAAATTTCTACGGCATACTCATGTAACTAAGTTTCTATGGGATACTCCTGGAATTAAGTTTGCCATGACATGCTCCTGTAATTAAGCTTTTATGGCATGCTTCTGTAATTTGATGGCGTATCCCTGTACGTAAGTGGATGTGATCTAATTGTGTAATTAAGTTCTTTCAGATGTATTTACTTTTAAATTATTTCAACGCTGAATAAACCGAGAAAGGAACGGTGTATCGACCGTAACTTGATAAATGCTGTTGGGGTCTTTCGCATCGCTTCTCGCTCATAACACTAACTGTGTTTGTTGATTGTCACAGTGTTTAACGTAACGAATTAATTAATATACTTATAAACAATGTTCTTTGTCATGTGCGCTTAGTAAATGGTGATCTTTGCTCCGTTGAGAAGGTTATTACTTAACGTTTATAAACTTCAATATTATTACTTAGTTTTCATTAATTTCAATATTATAGTAAATGTAAAGAGATTGGAAATAGGCGTTGAAGCTTGATGTGAGATTACCGGGTAATACCATCCCATGTAAATATCTGACTCGCGAACTTGACGTTGAGGCCACGGGTAGATTATAATCAAATCAGTTACGCGGACGTATCTACCTATTGCTACCGTTGGTGAATTGCGGCGGTATATTAAAATATCTGCTTCCAGGGTCTACTTTAGACTTGTTTTGTATTTTTCGTATTTGCGTCATAAGTATAACAATACCAGTAGTCTAGCCACGGGAGCAATAAAAATTTTGTACAACGACAATTTAATTCCTATCTTTATTTTATTTTGTGAGAATTGGTTGTCGTAGATAAACATTATACCAAAAAAAAACTGTCATTTTTTTATTTGGAACAAATGTTTTATTTCTTAATGTACTTTCAAATTTTTAGTACATTACTCATCCGTAAGAAAAAGTGGCTCAAAGGGCATTGCTTATCGAAAGAGTAATTTTTTCTAATCATCCAACTCACGACCATCTGCGACGAAGCTAGCCAAACGGTAAACCAAACATCTACGATTGTAGTTTTTTTTACCTCCCCAATTTGTACGTTACCAGTTATTTCCTTGGATATTGCGAAAACTAAAAAGGGTATTGGTTGTTGGATACAAAGAATAAAACATTAATTAATGCATGATATATGATATACATACATATAATGTGGAGTTTAAACGATGAAATGGATAAGGAAGACTTATATTCTGAAATGGGCAATTCAGGTAGTAAAATCTTGATTGAATGGAGATGGAGCAGTTAAATCCAACACAAGCAGATAAAGAAGCAAAGGAAATATTAGAATTTCCTAATGTAGTCGATTCATTACAACCACCATTAGATCAAATTAATGTAATTGAATCCTCAAGATTGCGTTCAAGCAAGGGATCTAAGAATTTTGAGTATATTTTGTATAAGGCAGAATGTTTGAATGTGGAAGAATTAGATGATCTATTGACTATACAGCAAGTCAAAACACGATCAGATAAAGATAAATGGCTAAAAGCTATGCATAATAAAATTAATTCACTTAATAAAAATAAGACTTTGTTTATAGTCGATTTGTCTCAGAAAAAGAAAAATGTTAAGAATAAATGCGTTTTCAAAAGAAAGATAGATTCAGAAGTAAAGAAAACATACCGAGGTAGACTAGTAGCTAAAGGTTTTAATCAGAAATATGGCGTTGAATATACTAAAGTTTTTTCTCCTGTAATTAGATATCGAGCACTAGGGTTATTACTAGCATTAACTACAGAGTATGACTTAGATATAGATTATTTAAATACGAAAGCAGCATTTTTTTATGGTGATTTAAAAGATCAGCCTAAATGTTTCATTGATGAAAATAATGACAAAAAGGTGAGTTTACTGAAGAGGAATCTCAAGTTTTTTAGACGTAGACTGAACTGGATACATTTCTGATAGAAAATCGCAAACAAGTCTTGTAGTTTTATAAGTCGACGGACCTATATTTTAGAAAAGTTGAAAACAGTGTACAGTAGCATTATTTAGTACTGAATCTGAATATATGTCATTAAGTCAAAGATGTAAAGAAGAAATTTTCTTTACAAAATTATTTACTAAACTTGTGTATGACGAAGGTTATATTGTTTTGTTCTATGATAATCAGTCAGCAGGAAAATTTGCAAAGAATCATGTTATAGCAGAACGAAACATATTGATGTTTGTCATCATTTCATTAGAGAATGTGTAGATTTAGGCAAAGTAAGCATTAACTATGTTTCTACTGAATTTATGTTAGCAGATGCATTAACAAAAAGTGTTCCTAAGCCTAAACCTGAGCTTTGTTTTAAAAGTTTAAACGTAGTAGCTATTGACAGTATGAAATGTTACGATTGAAGTAAGGTTTTGTATAATCGTGTTGTTTATCTCTTGTAAAAACATAGTATACGCTCAAGCTTAGTTAATTTTAATACAAATCAAATTGGCATGTTTTGTGTTTTGTTAATTAAAAATAAACAATAATAACAGTTAATATTTATTGTTGCTGTTATTAACTCATAAGAAAACAATAACAAATAACAACGGCAAAATGCTTTTAGTTAGTCTTAAATTTTTAAATCGTAGTTCTTTTGATATGTAAACAAAAGAATTATACGAGTATTATGACGACAGTTTCATCATAAAAATTACTTTGTACAAAATTTACGTCGTTATTTATCGTAAGAAACTAATATTTGTTTATGATTGTTGTTATATACCTTGATATTAGGTATGTTGGAAACAGTAAGTGAATATCCTCATCATCGATAAACCTCAAAAGACAGTTTGTGTGTTCGTAATGGTCAAATGATGTAGACTACAATTGCGTTAAGAAGAAATTTGTCACCACAGTTTAAGTATTAGGTAAGTCGAAATCTTCTAATTTTGATTTCGTTTTAGTACTCGGACTACTTAACCTACAATTATTGTAAACAGCATATTTAAAAATGTGAATTATAATAATGCACAGGTAAATTTTTCTTTCAATTTATGTTTTATCTAACATTAAAAAAATCTTATTTCACTTCGAGGATTTCATTGATAAAAAAAAATCATGCAGTAATAGAAGTTCGTTGATTTTATTGGTACTGATCTATTTTTGAGACATCATAGATATTAACAAACCATCGACGGGAGAAAATATGGTTGAAAAAACAAACATTCATCATACATCTAGATGAAATATTTAGATCGCTATAAAACTAGACAAGATTACAATCAATAAACATTAGAAAAACATTGATAGTACGTTATTGTAATGTATATTACAACTAAATAAAAGAAACAATATACAAAACAAAATACATTAATTTATTATACAATTATGGATTTAATTTGTAATTTAATTTTTATTTTACTTATTGCATACATTTTGGAAAGAATTTTTATATATATATATTTAAATTATTTTTTTATTTGTTAAGTAAATACAATTATAGAAATGTATATTACAATTGGTAAATTAATAATTACGTTAATTAACTACAATTACATAAACTACATTTTCACGTAAACTTACTAAGTAGTATTAAAGAAACCTACATAATCTACACAAATTATTAAAATTAATTTTTTTGATACAAGTCAATTGCTTGTTTTGCTTATTGTATTATATGTCAAATCTACACGCAATATTTCATAATAAAGTACATGACATAAAAAACGACGTAAACAGAGAAGAGTTCAAAATGTCGTATTAGTCTGAAAAATACTACGATTCCACAGGGAAGCTTAGTCTTAGGAAGTGTAGGTTACGTGAAAAATATTGCTCATAAATTCGTATTTCTAAAGATAAAATGTGTAAAAGTATTCTAAAATTTCTCTAGGAAAAAATACTTTAACATATCGTAACGGAACGGTGATAGATGAAATTCTTCAATATATATGGTAGGATAAATACGCCGGATATGATGGATTATTCATCAAAACTTGAAACTTGTTGATTTGTTAGATAAAAATTCTTTCAAATTATATTTGATATAAAATTAGTTTTAAAAACTTTTTTTAAGAAGCAGTATGTAATAAATCAGAAATAACATTATATGTGTACATTTATAAGCGTTGAAGTAGCTTTAAATTTACAACTTTTGTACTTAGATTATTCTGAATTAATGTAATATAATAAAGTATGTGACAATAAATAAAAAAAGTTTTTTTATACAAAAGTAAATTTAAGACATTTTATGAAATTTTAAATTTTAAAATATGAAACATAATTTATTTGTGTTGAGTTGTATATTTAGAATATATTAGATTTACAATACCAAGTTACCAAAAAAAGTAAGTCAAATTTTAGTTATAGTAAATATTGTTAGATTAAAATAGTAAAAGCAAGTTGGAATTATCGTACCGCAGTAAACAAATTCAGGAATTTGTTTATATTGTTTTTTCTTACTAAACAGAGTTTCGTAAAATTTAATCAAAACTGATTTGCTCAGAAGCAACAATTGTAGTATACGCTAAAAGTTATCTAGCACATTACTCAATTGTTGTAGTTAAATATGTATTTGTGACAAAAATGTTTTATCTAAAAAACTTTACTATAAACGTTTATTGTCATTCTGCAACGCGGAACAAAAATTGTTTTATTTGGTACAGTCATGTGTGAAAGAATTTAAAGAACGATCTTTTAATAATAATAATAATAATAATAATAATAATAATATTTTATTGCCGTAAATCCTTCAAGAGAAGACAAAGGCAGTGTCAGATTGAGACACATACTAATAATTGGTGTGTCTTACATAAAGCCTTAAGAATTATATAAGTGTTCCTAAATTACGATAACAAACTTTAAACTATAAATTCATCGCAAAATTCTCTGTAGGAATAATAACACTTCTCCAACAAAAATGTTTTTAACTCATGTTTAAATTTATTTATATTATTTGATTCTTTTATTTTATGCGGTATTGCATTAAATACCTTTATCGCTCTGAATTTTGGGCCTCTCTGGACCAGTGAAAGATTGCATTTAGGAATACTTAGATTATTTTCCCCGCGAAGCTTCATCTTGTGATTATTGCAGTCAGAATTCCTTTGGAATGTGGCACTATTAGTTTTGACATATACTGCTAATTTGTATATATATAAAGAAGGAACTGTTAATAACTGCAATTTTTTAAAATGAGGACGACATGTTTCATGGTAGGGTAACTGTAGCATGTTTCTTAAAATTCTTTTTTGCATAAGAAAAACCTTTTTTCTATCCGTTGATGAATGCCAGAACACTATACCATATGTCAGCACACTTTGAACATAGGCGAAATAAAACAATCTCAGACATGCGACGTTCAATTGATTTCGCAGATTTCGGATCACAAAGCATGCTAGACTTAATTTAGATATAATTGACGATATATGATTTTCCCACCCCAGGTCCTCCTGTATAATTACTCCTAGAAATTTCGTGCTATTATTAACTGATATATCTAGGTTAATTACATTTAAATTTTTAACGCTCTTGAATAATAGGCAGGCGGTTTTATTTTTATTTAAAGATAATAAGTTTTTATTACACCAGTCATCCATAACTAGAACCGTTTCCGCAATATTCGTGTACAGGCTTTCCCTACTGTCTTGCGAGAGTATGCAGGAAGTATCATCCGCAAATTGACACAATTGATTTACATTTTTTGTATGTTCAGCCAGATCGTTTACGTATAATATAAATATTAGCGGTCCCAATATGGACCCCTGTGGAACTCCAGTCAGAATTTTTGTTGGTGAAGATGGAATAATTCTATTTACTCCGTTATGTTTTGAATTTAAACAGACTACTTGGTACCTGTTAGTAAGGTAAGACTGTATCAGATTGAGGGGTATACCACGTATGCCATACTGTTGTAACTTTTCTAAAAGTATCTGATGGTCTATTTTGTCAAACGCTTTTGTTAAGTCGAAGTATACACCTCCAACATATTTCCTTTGGTCTAGTTGATCCAGAATAGCTGACAAAGAGTTGAAGATTGCCATTTCAGTCGACTTGCTTTTTAAGAAGCCATATTGGTTAACGTTTAACATATTATTTTTTAGTAAATGACCAGTGATTTGATTAAAGATCACTCTCTCAACGATTTTTGAAAAAGCAGGTAATATAGACACTGGACGGTAGTTTCCGATGTCTTCTTTCTTACCCTTTTTAAAAACGGGAATAGTTTTCGCTATTTTTAATTTACATGAAAAAACACCACTTGTAATAATTGTATTTACTATATGCGAAAAAGGATTTGCTATGAGATAAGCAACCTTCTTAACAATTGCAGTAGGTACCTCATCAATACTCACCGAGTATTTGTTATTTAAGTTTCTGATTACATCCACTATTTCCATGGAGTCTATTGGTTTGAGAAAAAGTGATTTACCTATACTCATTGAAGTTTTTGTATAATCTTCTTTACTCTGATTGTTAACTGTGTCTAATCGGAAATGATTGCTAAATAAATCTATCAGACAATTTGCATCCGTGACTAATTTTCCTTCATGTTTGATTGAGATATTATCGTCACTCACGACTTTGTTTTTATTGTCATTGAATATACGAAATATGGTCTTAGTTTTATTTTTTGAGGATAAAATAATCTGTTCATTGTATTTTACTGCTGCATTATTAATGTATTTTTTAAGTGTCCGTTTTTGGAATTTGAATTCATTTAACAAGTTACTATCCTTAAATTGTTTGCTTAATTTGTAAAGATCATTAATTTGGGTTGCCCAAAATCTAATTTGAGGGGTAATCCATTTACTTCCGCTGCTGTAATTAATGTTTTTTATTTGTTTGCGTTGCTTAGGAAAAGCAACATCAAAATGATAAAAAAATGTGTTAAAGAAATAATTGTACATAGTATTTACGTCATTTGTTTCGAAAACCGTTTGCCAATTTTCGTTTTTAAGAGATTCTGAAAATTTCAACTCATTTTCCTTATTAAACGTTCTCTTATACAGGAAACTCTGGGACTGATTTACTTCAATATTAGCTTTGACCTTGAAACTAATCATACAGTGATCCGATAAATACGAGTCAAAAATTCTATAACTAAGTAAATCTGTCTGTATATTACTAAATACGTTATCAATTTGAGTGCTACTACCTACCGCTACCCTAGTAAAACCCGAAATGTTTGGAAATAATCCAAAAGATTCCGTGACTGCATAAATATCCTTTGCATCTTGATTATTTTTGTCAGAGAAGTTAACATTGAAATCCCCACAGAGAATAATATGTTTATTTTTATTATATAGGTCTTCCAATACCTGGAACAAACATGTTACAAATACATTTATATCACCACTTGGTGATCTATATATACAGATGATTATAAAAACAGTTTTACCAAAGACAATTTCTGATACTGAGCATTCAAAATTTTTTTCAATACACCCTTTTATGGTCTTTTCTTTACCACTGATTCCATTCTGTAAGAATATTGATGTTCCACCACCTTTATTTAGAACTCTGCTGAATTCGCTGCTTACCTCAAAACCATTTATTTTACATACTTGCATTTCTTCCGCTGAGAGCCAATGTTCAACTAAACACAGCACATGTGGTGGGTTTTCTTCTAGCAGCACATTAATTTCTTGCATTTTATTCTTTAGACTTCTTATGTTCATAAATAAAATGTGAAACTCACTTTTTGTAGAGGTTGATTTTTTCAGTGGTAGTTCATTTATACATTGGACATTCTGGTGGCAGGTCTGGGAAGTAGTCTTATTGGAATATGACTGTGGTTGCTATGCGCTATGTTCTAAAGTAATTTTGGATTTTAGAATATCAATTTGTTTTATATACATTGGACATTCATTGTCCATTGCTGTATGATTAATTGGAAGATTTGATTTAGTGCGCTTATTATAGATGTCGCAGTTGCAACATTTCATTGTGGATTTTTGACATTGTTTTAGAGAATGATTTTCCGTGCAAATTGGACACACATTTACTTCGCTTTTACATTCTTTAGCCATATGATTAAAAGAGGAACATTTGAAGCACCTTTTAATATCAAAATATTTTGATGTTTACATACCGCAGAATTCATAAAAGCAAATTGTTTTGTCTTTAAGAAATCATAAACGTGTTTGTAAGAAAGTAAATCAAATTCAAATGTAATACCTACATATTATTTATATCAAGTTTGTTTGTTTCTTACTTTAGTTACAGATGCAGAAATATGATTTTATTAATTATACGTACATTTGAAATATTAATTAAAATATAAATCCCGGTAAAAGACAGACTTATTTTAGATGTTTAAGAGGGTGGGGCATAAAAATAAAAAAATAGATGGCGCCGTATGATAAAATATGTTGATTTAGTAGGTTATTTTATGAATCAATTTCTTAATTAAAATGTAATTTCTTTATTCTGTTAATAAAATTGATAAAAAGCTAAAAGCTACAGTATTTGTTTCATTTAAATGACTTTGCAATATAAAAAAATATTCCATTTTAACGAGAGACCTATATTAAAATTTTTGAAAATAATGCCGATTTTAAAATGTGCACGAGTTGCTTTAGGCTGACAATGAGTGTAATTGGTCTTATCAAAATCAGTGTTCAATTTTTGACTATAACTGTAAAAACTATATCATAAAGTTGACACTGACAATTATAAGAGAAAACGGTAGCGATTACACGATGTGCAGCCGAGCAAAGAACCGTTCTTAGTTCAGCCAGTTGTAAGTAGGTAGCACCACACTAGAACCATCCGTGGTAATACATGATACTGTTGATTGAAAAGATGATACATAATAATAAATACAACGGATGTTACAGTTTATTTTTTTCATTTTGGGTGAGATGTTATTGCTTCAAATTATTTAAAAACATACGTTTAGTAATCTAAACGCAACTTTATACGTAAAAAAAGAAGACAGGCAAAATAACTGTTCCTTGTAAATTATGTGTATACCATTTCTCATGTATTTGGTTTTTTACAATGACAGACATATATCAACTACACGTGGACGAAATTAAATATTCTCTAGCAGATAAATACTTTTATTTTGCATGAAGGAAATTACTACCTTCAATTGTATTTATAAATTTCCAGTTTGAATACAGTTTTTCTTTAGTTTAATCTAGTGATGACAACTAGTCAACTCACAATTGGCTTTTGCCTAATTTCCTTAAAAACTTTGGATAGAAATTGAATTGTGTATAGCAAAAAACATAGTTGATACACAAGTAATAAGATTTCATCTAAATAGTAATTATGAATTATATATGTAGCAGTAATAAAATTGTATTTTTGGAATGCGGATTTTCAATTTCTTTTAAAACTAATTTTTTTTTTTCAAAAGACTGTAAGTGATAAAAAATAAACATGTACATACGTCTTTCCTAGACGCAAGAAACATGTCACACAATTCTAGAAGTTTATTTATACTACAAGTGATGGTAATGATCTGAAAGCAAATTCTGTAATCAGACAAGTTCGATAACGTATGTTTGTTTCCAGTGCATATACAAAATATTATTTAATTTGAGCATTGTTCAACAAATTGGTCGTTTGCATATTAACACTATTATTGATAAACATCAAATTGAGACTACCGATTCCGTCGGCTAAAAATGTTATTCTTCTGTAACGCCACATTGTAGGTACTCATTACTCTTTTCGCGTAACCCTTATTAGGGTTACAAACAACAACTTGTTTTTCTAACTACAGCATAACTAGAAGCACTTATTAATGCGTACTTTGATAGTATTTATAACAATCAAACCAGTATAGGTATAGAGTAATTCCTTTGAATAAAATTCAAAATGTAATTAAAAAAATTGTATTATCTAATTCAACTGTCCTAGACTTGTTTATGATATGCAAGAATGTCTAAAGTAGCACTGTTTGTCAATTGCGGTTGAAGAAAGGTGCGATTTTTATGTCCAATAGATTACGGGTTTTAGCAGACGGCATAAAAACGAGTCTTTGCAAATTTTTGACAAACAAGAATAAAATTAAAAAAATTAAAATAGTAAAAGTGTTTACTTTATTTAGGTTTATTTACAAAATAATGTAGCGCAATCTATCAAATAATAACAGAAAATCATCTAATAAAAACAATTATCTGTTTATTTAACACCATCTAGTAATCTGATCTTTGTCAGTCTATTAAAAATTGAATCAAACGCGACATCAGCTCCACGATATAGACAGAACAGAAACACATTAAACTCTGCCCTCTTAATGAGTTTGTATACGTGAGTTCTTGTTTACACCCCTTGACCAATTTTCAATGTTATCTACCATAACCTAACTTTTTTATCCTAGTCCAACTTGCTAGACGTTTTATTACATACTTTTTAATAGAACGTCAAAGTCTACAATAAAAATACTTTAAGTGCGTAGAATGTCCTAGGAACAAATTTGTAATCCCGCCTTGGTTTTGCTGGCTACTAGTAGTCAAACAAAACCTTATTTCGTAATACAGAATATGTTTGTAATTAAACTAAAATATACAACAAACACTGTAGTTATTTTTTTTAAGTCGGTTTGATAGAAAACTCTACAGATGGCGACAACGTAGTTGTCTCATCAGATGGCGACAACGTAATTGTTTAATCTGTAACTTGATATTAACTGCAAGTGAAAACGGCATTGTTACATCGATCATAATTGATTGAACTTTAAGTTAATTACACAGGGTTTTGGGAGTAATACGAATGATTTGCAAATGATACAAATAAAAAAGCGTGTGTTTTTACAGGTAAAGTTTTAGGTTAAGATTTGGTAATAAAATGCACGCATTACCGGCAAGTGAATCGCTCATCCAGGTAGCTCAAATCACCCATACCTACGTTTAGTTTCAGGGTGTAACAAGAATGAAAGTATTATCTAATTTTGTACAAGGTGCGTTTCAAGAATGAGTGTTACACTCTACGCGTTAACAAATTTCTTTCATTTAGAAATGTATTCGTGAGCAGTTGACAATGTTATTTTGACGATTACTTGCAACGAAATAAACTGTCGATATATTCCCCATTATCTATCCGAAACAAACGAAAACAAGGTTTAACACAACATAAACTATCGGTATTATTTCCGGTAGATATGCAGAAAAAGAGACAACTGGTAAATGTCGAAGTGATCTTTCAAGTAGGTTAAGAGATGAATTGGTAGGGTAAAGTGTTTCTTTGTGTAAGCTAGCGGCGTTCCTCACATTTAGTACAACAACAGCAGTGGGTAAACGTAAAAATGATGTCTAAAAAGTTTGAAGTAAGTTGGCATGATGTCGTGCTGCGTTCACATAAGCTGTCGGTATCTTCCGCACTTATGTAAAACCCGCAGTCTGGACGTTCAAAAATATCAGGTACTAATAAAGTAATCTAATTTTAACTTAGGAAAACTAATAAGTGAATTATTTACAGGTGATAACAAAAAAAACTAAAATCATTTGTTAGTAAATAAATAAAGAAATCTTAACTTAAAGCACGGAGTTTTGGTGACGTTAATCGAAAACTAATGACTCAAACTACTTACAGTAAATACGGTAATGATAGGTTAAGCACAATTATGAACAAGAGATAAAATAATATACAGAGAGTTTTATTTAAAAAAAATACAATTTTGATACTTCCTTGCGACACAGTGTATAATATAAAAATAATTTTAAAATGTAACCATAATAGACCTCTATATATCTCAAAAGGAAATTTTTTTGGACATCACTTACTATGGAATACGTAATGTATAGCATAAAATGCATTGTATAGAACTCATAAAGCAACTAGATGAATAAACTACACACAACTAATATTTTACAAAAAAAAACTTGTTCCATTTAGAAGAGGAACAACACAAGAAAAAAGACACGTTTGCCAAACTTTTAAAATTAGCAATGGCAAATGTATTAAAGAATATAAACAAAGGAATAAATATCAATAGAAAACGATTAATCTCTCTAAACTGTTTTTATAGCTACGTTTCGTGCCTCTAGTGTGCACTTCTTCAGGCCACTGAAAATTTATTTACGGTAAGTGAACAACATTACACAACGTATATAACAACTAACTGAATTTGTTAACAGGTACAGCATACAACAAAAAACTTACAAGAAAAGGTTACGAGTGGTGGTAGTCCACTGGTCCAACAAGCATACCGTCTAATAAGTTACTTATTCTAGTTAACATAAAATTAAGTCAATGATTAAAAGAATTTAAATATATACACAAAGAAAAACGACGGACATTAAAGTTAAACAAACAATATACACTGAATGCAAATTCAAAAATAATTGTAAATATGATAAGGCTAATAGATAAAAATGACCATGAAATCGCATACAACTATAAAGCTTATCTTGCAATTTTTGAAATTAAATTATTGTAAATATTACTTAAATTGTTGGTGTCGTTATTGAAATTAATGTTGTTTTTATATATGTTGATGTATATGATTTCCGAGACTAACCTTTTTTTGAAATTATTTTCAACATCTAAAATTGTAGGATTGTTGAAATCGAAGGTATGTCCAGTGTTAATGTGATGGACTGCTAATGCTGTGTCTTTTTTTTTGTTTTGCAATCATAACGATGGTTATTAATCCGATTTTTTACTTTTTGTTTGGTTTGGCCGATATAACATACATTACAATTGGTACAGATTTTTGAAGCTAAACAAAGATTTTGAAGCACAAAAAAAATAAAGAATTATGTAACCTACATTTTCATTGAAAAAGTAGAGAAGATATATAAGTTCAAATAATTAAGTCTGATTTAAAAAAAAGACACGTTACTTTGTCAGAACCCACTATGATTCTCCCCTCAAATATATCTAACAACCTTTCATGTCAAGATAATTTATCTAAACAAGTTTCATTTTATATTGTTTTTCAAAAGAAAATTTGAAATGTGATTATTTTAACGCTACAAACTTTTGACCATACAAATTACACATTGCTTAAGTCTTATTACAAAATGATTACATGCAAAGATCGATATTTCTTAGATGGGTCATTGATCAAGTAACAGAAAACGATGGTTTTATTAGTTGCGTTCAGATGAAACTTATTTTTCAAATGTCGCATATTTAATCAAAATAACAAGCATTATTGGATACAAGAAAATCCACACGTAGTTATACCATGAGAAAACCAAGTGAATGTTCTTTATAACATATTGAAAAATGGTTTAGTTAGTTCCGTTATGTTTCAAAAAACTTTAACATTTAATGATCAAAAATTACTAGAAGATTTGCTTGATTATTTACTTTTGGCACAAAATGTTAGACTATGGTATCAGCAATATAGCACTTCAGCACATAACGGTAGAAATGTTGTTAATTATTTAAATAATTGTTTTAACAACACAGTAGTAGTAATTAACACATTTGTTTTATGCATGCCAAATCGTCAGACTTCGTTTGATTTTTATTTTAATGACACTTTAAACAAATAACGTGTATAGAATTAATATTGTTTACAGTAATGTAGAAGAACCACACAAAACAGCAGTGAATACATTTTTGAATAGTATTAATAGAAATACTGTCACAGTATTGTTAAAAGCTGTCGATTATGTCCAGTTAAGAATGGCCAGCATTTTCAACATTTATTATAATTTGATGTTTTAGTTTTAGTTGTTTCAAGATTAAAAATTACTTTCAACCTCCTTGATATACATAGTTTAAAATTAAAATAATTATTATATTTAATAAATTTTAATTACTACGTGTATTGCAATACATCGATGAAAAGAGAAAAATGCTATTCAATCATGAAGAAGGTGACGCCGTTTAAAGTAAGAGAGTTGCTATCAATATCTTGGAAATTGTTATCTTTGAAGTCATATTTAAGTTTTTTTTTAATCAAATAATGTAATGTTTATATTAAACATTTTTTTATATTTTTTTAATAATATGAAGTAATTTGATTTTTTTAAAATTGCAGTTTTTAGTTTTTTTTGCATATCTTTTAAACTTTGAATTCCAAATTTTTTTCACCGGAATCTAGATAAGCAGTCAAAGGTGTACAACATTGCCGACCTCGTAGCTTTTATAGTTTCAGAGATAACAACGATGAACCAAAATTTGGAACACCATGCATATCAACAACCGCTGTACATCAAACATGTTTTCATAGTGTAAGTAAATATACTATAGTAAAAAACATTTTTTTAATAAATTTTATTAACTACACTTGTAGCTGTAAATTGTCTAAAACACTATACAAATTCTCTCGTTATGACAGTATTAAAATTTTAGTTTGCACAGAACTCAAAGTTACATAGAAGTTTCCTAAGTGTAATTAAATAATAATTATTACTTTATGTTTTCTTTATAAACAAAAAAGAAAAAATCTAGTCATAGTATCATTAATATTGAAACAGTATTTACTTTTAGCTGTAATGTAAGTTATCAACTTAATATAAAAACATTGCAGTAGTTATATCATCAATTATTTCTTGTTTTATTTCAGGTTACAAGCTAGAATAAACGGTTCGCATTTGATTAATATTGTTACATTGTAATTTAATTTTAAGTCCTTTTTAAATAAATTTTATTCATATAAAAACACGTACTGTTATTAATGCCTTTATTTTTGAACCAATACTTATATATACGTATATTTTTTACACTAATATAATTTTGAATATACATTCAATAAATACATACCATGTGTCATGTCAAAAATTGAATTAATAAACTTTTAACGTAAACAAAAATAAACGGTTAATTTCCTTATCTTTTAAAAAAACGTATTATTACCTAAAATTAAAAAGAAAAATACTAAAACTGTGCAAACTTATTTCCGAGTTAATTAAATTTTTTAACATTTAATATGCGTCGCCGTTTGCAGATCCAAACACTTCTAAATCAAAATCAAAGTATTAGATGTTGTAACGCTTTTAACATATTTTTCTAATATAACTTTTTTTAATTTCAATTTAAAAAAAATACTTTCTTATTTAATATAGAGTAAAGTGTAATATATAATAACAATGCGATCAAACTTATTGATCAAATAAATAAATTAAATTTTATTAAAACAAATTTTTATATTTAACACAGTGGTTATAATTAAATCAAATTTTTACAGTTATAATACTTAATAGCCATTACACCACATATCTATATTTTTAGTAATAGTACTTAAAACTTTGATTTTGTATTTATTATTCTGTTTAACTGTTTTTTTTTAAATAAATTTATTATAAAACACATTTCAATGTGTAAACAATATTTTACATTGTGAACAATTTTGTTTTAAGCACTTAATGTTTTTAGTCTATCATGTTTATCGCAGATCTTATTTTAATTAAACGCGTGTTCAAAAATTAGAAGCAATGTTGTGTAGCTTTAATTAAGTTTGATATAACAAAGTTTATAAACAAATATAAACAGATTTATCTAAAGTGATCGATACTGTACGTTGACGTAAAGTTAATTAAATAACGTTAATTTTAAAAACAACAGTTAACATAACATTTAACAAACTTGAAATAAATATTAAATGTTATTATAGATTTTGCACTTCTAAAAGTGAAAACTTAAAAAACTACGCTTAATAAAATAATTGTTTTGATACAATAAAAACAGTTAAAAAAGCTTAAATGTAAATATGAATAACATAAAACTAATGTATTTTACTTAAGTCATCATAAACCTTGCATAGAAAAAGAATGAATTAAAAAGTTTTAGATTGCTTTATAAGAAAACAACCACGACCACTTTAAACTTTCTAAACTAACAGAGTTAGTTATTTTACTCAACGAGAAACCTATTTAACAAGTTTTCCATTGAATTGTACAATCATAGCATCCATATTTTGCTTATTAAAGTTCAGACAAACAAAAAATGGTTTTATAAATTAAAATTAAAAAAATTAGCAAAATCAAATTGCTACAAAAGTTTAATAATACCAATTAAAAACATAATTTACATATATTACGTAAATTATAAATTAATAGTAGCTCAAGTAATTTGCTCAAATAGATATTTCAAAGGAAACTTGCTAATAGCGTAATTACTATAGTTTACATTATTAAATATAACGATAAAAACTAAAATTTTTTTAATAATGTAATTTGTTACAAATAGTATTTTGTTTCATAAATAGTTAATCTACATTTTAAATACATTTCAAGTCTGTATTTTATAATAACAGCATTCGTTTTAATGTTTTTAATAAAAAAATATAAAGATTACTGCAGAATTTTTTTTTACAATAATGATTTCTAAGATAAATTAAATTTTTAAATTTTATAGACTGTAATTTTAATTTAGAAAATGGAGATAATAAAGGACAAATTTAAAGCTTTTAAATTAAGTTAAAAGTGTGTAAGAACGTAAAATTAGTAAAAAGAATATAAATTTAAAATATTGATACTACTAATTAACTTATTGTTAATATTGTGGTTATTAATAACATTAATATTAAATACCTAAGTAGTACACATTTGACTTAAGTGTAAAAAATGAGAACTAATTAAGATTGAAATAAAAATTTACGTTTGTTGGATTGTTTACATTTAAACAGGAATATATGTACATATATACATATGTAGATATAGTATAGTATGTATAACCTGTTACGTAAATTCACGGAAACGCGATTTTCAGATTAATTTAAAAAACACAATATAAATTAACAAGAAAAAAGTAGTTAAACTAATAAATTCCAATATACATATAATTGTATAAAATTATTATTATTAACAGCTACTGCATGTAGAGAAACTTACAATAAATTTAAAGCACTCATAAAAGTTAACATTTTTTTATCAAATTGCATTGAAATAATATTGGATAAATATTACAAAACAATAAATTAAAACAAAAACAGACGTTACTAATTTTAAATAAAATGTTTTTTTGCAAAATAATAAATTAATTATATATTTGACAAAAAGAATAATGGCTAATGCTACAAAGTTTTTCTTATGTTTAACAACACATGTTAAAATAATTTGTGGCAGCTGTCGGAAATACCATACAATGATACATGGGTATACAGTTATACAAACATTGCGTGGAAAAATGAAGCTGTTTATTTTATGCTATCTACAAAATTAACACCGTTAGATAAATTTGAAGCCGGAATTTGAATATCATTTTTAAAACGTATTAGTACACGCTCCTGTAATGATCGTTACGATAGTTTCAGTATTAACAAATTATCTAATTACAACGTTTTATGAATTTAACTAAATTTTAATTGTTATTTAAATAATAATGGTATTATTTTTGTTATAAAAAACATTAAAAATAATTATTCGTACAAAACTGCTTTCTGTTTCTTAAAAGTGAATAAAAATAATTTAATACTTACTTACATTACTAGATGCAAAAGTTAACTTTTAGGTGCTAGTGTGCAGTATGTAATGTATTTAACTTTTTATTATTATCTCAAATTTATTTATTTAATTCTAAAAGAATATACTTAGTTTATTATATTTAATAAAATTATTATAAGATGACTTTTTGTCATGAGTTTGTTTAAAAGCATAAGTTTATTACATTTATCAAACCCCGTAATTTAGTTGTAAACTAAAGTAAAATAATTTTATTAAAAAAGTTAAAAACATTTCTTATATTATGATCCGAATTGACTACAGAAAAAAACTAAACCATACTAAAATTTATAAAAAAAAAATATTGGACATTAACCTCGAAAGCTTCATATATTTACAAACAATAAAATTTCAAAGTATTTAATAAAACTTTTCAGAAAATATTTTTACTGACAAAAGTTGTAGCGATTTTTAGTATAGCTTGGGAAAGATGTAGAACATAAAATTAATATAATATTAGTGCAAATTTTTACAATGTGCAAAGAAGAAATGTAGTGCATATAAATATGGTAAAATTTGTACATCGTTATACGCAGTCGCAGCCGAAAACTCAAGCCAAACACTTTTTAGTAAAAATTTTTATTTAATGCCGTCTATCATTTCTGAAAATAGAAATAGTTATTCTGTAACACCCTGTATACTTTAAGTACATACATTTTATATTTGGATTTCACATTTTTAGTTAAATTATAAAAAAAAGTTTGGCCTAATAATAAAGTTTTTAATTTTTTTTGTAAAGATAGTGTGGCATTAGGTAATAAATCTGACCCATAGTTTTTTTAAAGAAAGCAAATAATTTTTTAGCGCTTACTTCTCACCTAGCTAGACAAAACAAAAGAAACATATAAAGATTCACATAAAATCTTAAGCGTTCGCGGTTGTTATGTTTATGATTATAAACGACTTTCGGCTTAGGCCGCGTCGTAGTAAAATACTACGACGCGGTCTAAGCCGTAAGTCGCTTATAATCATAAATATAAAGATTCACTTAAAGAAGTAAGAATATTTTATTATTTACATAACATAATAATATTTAAACTTAAGCCAAATTATTTAAAAAAGTAGACAACACATTTCAGAAAATATTTTGATTCGTACAATATAAAAATTTAAAAATGGTTATTCTTTTTACTTTTTTTTCAGCAATGTTTAATACTTCGTCGTAATTAATTGGATTGACTGTACTACGTTCTAGAAAAAAGATTGCTAAATTTGTAAGTCTCTCTTCTAGCACATTTGATCGAAGATAATTCTTACTCAGTTTTAATTTCATAATTTCAATGTTATGCAATCATTAGAAAAAACATCTATGAGATCTTTGTCGTAAAATAAGTTTATCAAGTCAAGAGCATTCGTATCTTATATTTTGTTAACAACATTCTGACTTGATCCCGAAAGGCTTGTATTTCATTTAAAAACTCACACGAATTTAAATTTTCCAAAAATTTTTTAACTAAGTTAACAGCATGATTTACTACCTTTATGATTTTTAGTCGGTAAGAATCTTAGATCGTATACAGGGTTATTCACTCTATACGGCACAAAATGCTGTTACCAAAATTCATTACTTTCCAAATTATTATATTTACTTTTTAAAATTATTTTCGTGTTATACAGTGTCGCAAAGACCTTAAAGATATCAAAGTTATGTTTTCTTAAATAAAACCTTTTCTATATTAGTAAAATTTTGTTTTTTCGATCAAATGTGTGTTTTACTAATGTTTATGAGACCTAAACCCTAAGGTTTTTAAAATATATTGAATTTTGTCAAAACATAACATAATTTTTATGTCTGAGATATTTAAGAAGTATCTAAGCTATGAAAGCCACATTTACGGTAAAGATCATATTTTATATTCTAATTACAATAAATTTTACATCTTATACAAGATGTTCAAAAATTTAAAAAAATTAAAAAAACTTAAGTGACTATAACTAATTTAAATAGAACGCCATATTATATAATTCACCAAAAAATTTACGTTTCAATTACCTATAGGCGATTTACATTTACTGAAGCGCCACCCAGTGGCAGCATATGCAACTGCTGTAAGTAGTATACCCCCGTTGGTATCATTGCGTTCGACGGTTAAATCACGCTAAAACGTTAATTTAAACAATTGTATTTATAAATATAATTGATGTAAACGGTAGTTTGTGTTTCTTACATTGACATTTCTTTTATTTTGTACCTATTATGAGAAGTAAAAAGTGTATGTGAATTGTTGTGTGTATGGATGTTATGCAAAAAAAAGGAAGAGATCGTCATTTAAGCTTTCATCTGTTTCCAACAGCAACGTCTGGTTATGTTTACCTTACAAATAAATTTGATATGCAAGAGAAAGTGGATAGAAGGAAAGCTTGGCAAAAGGTTTTGTTGATGGAAAAATTTGCATCAAACACAAAGAGAGTATGCTCGCTACATTTTATAAAAGAAGATTTTATATTACCTGGTGAGTTACATTACAAATCAACTTGTATGAGCACAAACTTATTACTTTTCTTTTACTTAATTGTTTTAGATTTCTCTACTAAAGTTGCTAAACTGAAAAAAACTGCTGTTCCCTCAAAAAATTTACCGCAGAAAAGCATTATAACAACTGAATGTCGTAGCAATCGTAAAAATAAGAGTTCCAACAGAAAGAGATCAAGCAATTAAATTGAAGAAAATCAGGAGGTTGAAGAAGCTCATTCCACACAACAGTGTGAAAATTTGATAGATCAAGTTCATTCTAATTTGCCCCTGCAAAGAACGAAAGAAATTGGTACACAAGTTATTAGTAGAGACCTAATTATACCGTTTATTAGGGCTATTGATTCAGATTTAAAACTAAATTCCTTGACAGGTTTACATTCATTCACACTGCTGGATACAATCATTTCAATTTATAGTAGTCACTTTCCTGAGTTGCGAGTGAAGAAACTAACAGTTAGGGAACAAATAATTTTGACTTTTATAAAGCTAAAAACGGGTCTTCGATACGTAGTGTAGTCCGTTTTGTTTGGCGTAGTCAGTGGTAAAACATGCAAAGTTTGTAACCATCATTTAAAATAAATGATTGGTTGTTTGATTATTTGCGTAGAAGACCCGGTATTTGAAATTACGTTATTCATTTTATGTATTCTGAATTTGTTTTAATGGATTTTAGATTGAGTTTAATAAGTTATTTTACGTTTTTTTTTCAATTTAAAATTACAATTTAAAATTGTAGATAAAGTTTTGTATTTGGTTACGCCGTGAATCATCTGTGATTATGTTTGTTCGACAATTTCTTTGTTTGATCAAAATTCCAGTGGTAGTTTATGTTTCCCTTCGGAGATATCATTGTAATTAAATATATTTTCGCCGTTTGTTTATTTTAAGTTGGTTTAAAAGTTTTTTGTTCAAGTGCATTCTCAGTGCAGTCTTCTTTGTGTCAATCGTTTAGATTACGTGGAAAATTAAGGCATTATCTTAATTTATTAGGCAGTCTAAATTCTTGTAATATAATATTTTGTAAATTTGACATTTTTACGTAGCGATTAAATACAGTGTCCAAATACTATAAATATGACGTAATTGGGTCGATTTGCCTCCTTATCGCACTTCTTAATGAGATTGTTTTCGTTCTTGAAGTTTCGAACACAGCCTTTGTGGAAATGGTAATCGGAAAAGGTTATATATATATATATATATATATATATACACGTATAAAACCGCTTACACAGTCCCAATTTGATATGTTCTACCGGCGTTACTAGACCAAATCTTACGTTCTCAGACCCACCTCTGGGTCTGACAAAGTTTTCTTGTTATTTAGACTGATTGTGACGTGATATATTCAAAAAAATAAAAAAATTCAATTTGATGGTGGGCTTCATTTGGAGGTAACACATATACACATATACAAAAGTAGTTCTAGCAAACTTTGTTAGGCGGCGCTCCGTTTAATTTGTATATCTTTACATACAAGTGGATACATGAAATCGACGTTTCCAAATCCACAACTTGACAACATTGTTATTTATTCTTAATACTATTTTAAAGTTTTGCAAACGATATTTAACCGAAAGTAGTAATACGATACGTGCTTTTTTTATTTAAAAGTTATTGCCATGATTTGAAAAACTATTTATGTTAATGTTGTTATAACTGATACATTTTATTTTTAAATTTAAATTATTAATATGAACAAATCTAGCCAATTTATGACAATGATAACTTTTAAACAAAAATTGTTTTTTTTTTATTGACAACGTGTTTTTTGGTATTGAGACAAGTGAGCTTTAGTTTGATCGTAAATTTGCAAAATATACCACTTGAATTTAATAAAAGTAAACATAACTAATATGGAGACAATTACAATCACTTTTTGATTAAAAAAAATATAAACGAAAAGAATACACAAAGGCAAAACTGAACTAAAAAATTAAAATAAGAAAAATTATAAAGAATAAGTTGTTAAAACGGTAGTAAACTAAAAAATGAATGCAAAATTTTATTATGACAAATTTTTGTTTGACTCTTACATGTCAAGTTTAACTTCACAAAAAATGGTAAAAATAGTATATTACCAAAGATCTCAAACAATACATCAAAGGAGCTGTCGCGTTTATAAAAAAGTTTAATCGTAACATAGCGTAAAACAAGAGGTTATTAGTGTGTATTGTTGTACGTGTAATATCTTATTTTAAAGAAAAAGCAAGCTATGCTAAATCATCTTTGAGGAAATGATGTATTGATGATTGAAAATTGAACAAACTGCTTTGGAAACTAAAAATTATTTTATAGTGTCGTTAAAACGATATAAAAGTAAAACTCAAGAAAGTAAAGATAAAAAAATATCAGAAAAAAAATCATTATAAAAGGTTGCAAAGAGTATTTTCATGAAATGTTAGTGTCAGATCAAGCATATGAGACCCCAAAAAAGGAAAAAACGATAAAAAACAACATAAAACACAAGGAAGAAAGTAACATATGTTGTAAACAAGTGAAAAAAAAGTATAGTAGCTGATATGGCCAAACAACGACAGAAATAGCAAAGGTGTGGAAATGCTAACAATCAAATACTGAAAAAATTGCCAAACATCGTCTCCGTCATAATTATAGTTGGTCGATCGGTGTAACCCCGAGTTTGCTCAATGTTGTCACCTTCCATGTGTTTTTGAACCAGTACTTATTCTTTCTTTTTAAGTTCAGCAAATAATGTTGACAGATTTCCTGATAATTTTTGGATAGCAGCGTGTGCTTTTGACTAGCACTATACTTTATTGTATTTGATGTTATGGATTGTACTTTTATTTGATGTATTGTTATGTGCCCCAGTCTAGTATGTAGTTAATATTTTTAGATACTGCATTGGATGCTGTGATCTGTTTGTTTTATGTATACTCTACACTGAGATTCTATTTAGTGAACTTTTTAAGGCGTTGGTGTTGCATCTGTTTTAGAAATTAAAAATTGTTCCATTTTTAGACGGTACCATATTAAATTTTAGAGAACCACTTTTATATCAGTTTCTGAGCCACATTAACAACTACTGTAGCATCTTGTGTACAATGGAAGTGGAAAAAAATTGGAAATTTGCCGTTCTTATAATTAATACGTTATTTATAGGAATGGCCTGTTTAAACGCAAGCTTTTTGATCGCAATACGTTTGAACGAAAAGACGATTGAACGCGAAACGTATGGACGTGGAGAAGTTTGAATGCAGTGACGTTTGAACGCAAGATGCATTTTGCAAGAAACAACTTTGTTTTGTATTTTTGTCGGTATTGGTGTTCATAAGATTCTTAGATTTAGATGTTTAGAACGGTCGATCTTGCTATATTTGTAAAAAACATTTTATTCAAAAATTAAAATGAAAAGTAATTTATGTACAAAACAAGAAGGTTATCGTTTCTTTGTCCCTGTCGTTAAATTGTTATTTTCAAATGGCTAAGGTACTTTCAAGTTTTCGCCGTTTTGGGTTTTTGTTTACTATCATTACATTCTAAATAATTATTTTTCAGCCAATGTTTAACCAATAAAAAAAAATAATATGGTGAACTATTCAACCAAATCGAATAAACACAACTAATTTCTTATTGTAAAATCGTCAAAATGTGAATACTTATTTTTGAAAGAAATAATTTTTACAAATAATTTCTTTATTAAGAATAATAATAATATGAACCTATAATTATTTAAATCATATTTGTGTTCCTTTTTATATACTGGAATCGTATGTGCCTTTAAAAAAAAGTTTCCGGTGAATACAAATGTATTTATCAAATTTTTAATGATACCCGCGCAGCAGGAGCAGCATTACTTTAACAATGTAGATGGTACCACGTCTGACCCAATAAAGTTATTGTTTAAATTAACTATCAGTTCAGCTTCTTCACATTCTTTTATCGGACAAAAATCATTGTACTTTCAAAATTACTACTAAGAAGTGCATTTTGATGAAGTTATGTTAAATGTAGTTTTTATGTCTTTAGCTGTGCTAAAAAATTTCTTAGATGTGCAAATAAACGGACAAACAAAAACCAACTGACGCATTCAGTTTATTGGAAACAACACGTCAAGAACTTGTTCTGAAAAACGGTTATGCACTTCGTGACATTGACAAAAATCCAAACCCAAAAAAAAAGAAGAATCGATCGAGCAACCACAAACGTAACCTATACGCAAGAACAGCTAAATGAGATACCAATTTAATATACAACAAAAAACAAAAGACGACAATAGTTATAGAAGAATTTCTGAGAGGTGACAGCATCATCAACAAAACGTTAAGAAACTCATCGACCATTGGCATAACTCGAAAAAAGTACTTTAATAGCCATAACATAGCATTAAGTCAACAAATTACAGAAAAAAAATTTAACTTTTAACACAACAGAAGGGAACGATGTTGCAAAACTTACCAATGGCGACAAAATATTTACAAAAATTGTGTATTTTATATTCAAAACTTCATTTCAATTTAATTTTATTTAGTTTATAATTCAAACTACTCTAATTTGTTACAATAAGAAAATAATATTTAAAAGTTTGTGTTTCTTGTATGAGCGTAAACAAAATCTTAGATATCAATTGAGAGTAAAACCAATTTAAAAATAATTTTTAAGCTTTATTTCAAATTTGATGTCCCACGTAAAATCCTCAAGAAACTTTTTAAAAAGCTATTACAGTGAAATAATAGTTAAACTTGACGTCAATAAAAAATAATAATTTCTTTCTTCTTTAACTGCACTCATGCAATTTTTGAACAAACTATTTAACAACAGCAATTCTTATATTCCCGTTAAAAAAATACTTTATGTAAACGTACAACCAGCATACTAGACCCGTACGCTTGTCAACATTGCTGGAACTGAAAACGTTGGTAAGCTATGTCAATTATATACAAAAGGGTGTGAAAAAACGGTGTTATGTGTTGGATTTGAAAACGTTTGTTAAACGTAGTAAAAAATATTTTTTTGAGAATTTTTTACCCCTCAACTTTTAACAAGATTATTATTATTAAATAGAATCCGTATTGATAATATATACAGATATAAGTTGATTAGTTTTAGTAGGTCTGAGGTGGTCTGAAGAATATGGCGGGTCCGGCAAGGATAGATGTATACGTATATATATATATATATATATATATATATATATATGTAAATTTGGTGATAAGTTAAGAAATTAGAAAGTCGGTTAACAGTCAACATGTTCTAGTAAGAAAGTTAGTGGGTTTTGGGGTGGTAACCATATCCCCTTGTTGAGGAAGTAATATGCCGAACAAGTGAATTTTTAGTGGTTAGTGGAGTGTTACTCCAAATTCGTACGATCTACGGTTTAAATCTATTTCACGCGCTTTCGGTTGATAATTAACGTAGTGTAGATTCCTGTTCGTCGAGTGTACGCAGCTACATCTTCGCCTAGGTAGCGGATCGTGAAAACCTCCCGTGGGTACATAATCCTTTGGAGTACCCTCCAACGTTTCTTTCCGTAGACAGCTGGCAACTCAGAATCAACCACAAGTTCTTTCCTGGAGTTACGACGACAATTCAAGGTATTTATTTTGTACAGGTTTAAATGTGGTAAAATTTTTGTTGACGCGTTTGTGTGTTAAAAGCTTTGGGTTTTAAATACAATCACAAGTCTCTCGAATTAATGTAACGATAATGTAATTAATAATTATTGTCCGTATTTGTCGAAACTATGTGACATAATTCTGCGCTGAGAATTTGTTAGACGTGACTGAATAATTTTTCGATTCAAGTTTTATTTAAGTTTTATATTAATTGAATTTATTTCAATTTATAATTAATTAATTTCGACGCGCACACGGCCGTGATTTTTAGGTAATTAAGATTTACCAATTTTTTTTGTTTGTTTGCTTTATTTCTTGAAATTATGTATGTTTTTTTTTGTTTTTGTGCATTTATTCAGTTAACTTTAATTTTTTTTTTCTTTTGTTTATTAAACGTTAATTTTACGTACCTTTTGTTCTTGGTGTTTTGTTTTGTTAATTTTGTTGATTTCAATACTATTATTTTATTTTTTTTTGTGTTCCAATAAATGTTAAATAGTAAAATTGTAAACAAGCTTTTGATTCCGTCGGCCTTCGCGTATGTAATTTTTATTAGATTATTTCAGATTTTAGTGAAATACACTCTCTTAAGGTAAGTCCATTTAGAGTATCCTTCAGGAGCGGGCTTGTGGTTGGCAAGGGCCAGAAGTCGATTAAGCTATATTCCTTCCTGGCGCCCTTTGATTTTGACTTTATTACTTTTCGATTTTGTGTTTTCGTCAAGTTTTCCAAATCAATCACGAAATAATTTTTTATAACCCACCCCGTCTCCACTGAGCAGCGGCATAACATCGTTTATGTTACCTTATTTAAGGCCGTGACATTGTTTCAACTTTTGCATGTAACAAGTCATAATTTATGACATTATATCTAATTTGGCAATTATTTTAAAATCTATCATCTACTGGCCAAGCAAACAGGAGATTTTAAAAAATATGCCCACATGTTTTCAAAATTATTCGAATGTCAGAGTGGTAGTAGATTGCACTGAGCTAAGCGTTCAAAAGTCAAGATGTTTGTGCTGTAGAATAAAAACCTATTCACATTACAAAGGTGGTCAGACGATAAAATTCATGACAGGAGCGACCCCTGGAGGATTAATAAGTTTTATTAGCGGAGCATATGGTGGTAGGGCTTCAGACAAGACGATAAATTAGAAATGGGCCAGGATGCTGTCATGATGGACAAGGGCTTCTATATTGAAAACATTCTACAAAGAAATTTTATAAAATTAATCAGACTTCCGTTCCTGAGAAAAAAGAAACAACTCACAGAACAAGAGGCAAAAAAATACTGAAATTGCAAAAGCCCGCGTTCACATTGAGAAAACAAACCAAACGATTAAAGTTTTTGAAATCTTTTGTAAACCTTTACCTTAGGTGTTTGTGCCGAAAATTGAAGATATATTTACTATCGTATGTGCAGTAGTAAATTTATCTACACCAATTTTAAATAAAGACAAATTTTTAGCTTAAATGTATATTTATAATAATAAATTAAATCTTTAATAATAAATATTTTATTATTTGCAGACCTCCACCTATAACGTACTTTCCTCTAATGTACACTTAAAATGTAACATATTATTATAATAATTAAAATGCAGTTTTTCTAAAAGGAATTTGCTGTAAGTTTGATCGTACTTAACATTAAGGTTCATGTAACTTTCGTCGAATGATGGGTACATCACAAAATCACACTCGGGTAAATTCAATATGGTCATCCCCAGTTGAACTTGCGCAAAATACATATGTTTTGTGTTTATTTGGACGACACCACCGATTGCCTTCAAAAAGGCACAACTGTCCAGAAAACTACTGGTTGAAGCATCTTGTCCTGTAAAATATACTAGTACATTCATATTAAATGCTATTTTTGTTTTTACCAGAATATAGGCACTTAATTTCCAACAATTTTGTAGGCTCTCTATCTTTAAATATAATGCCATCTGGGCTGTAACCTAATCAGGGTTGCTTTCTACTGACAATTAAACCCGTTTGAAGTACGGTATAGCCAGTAGCTTTGCAATATACCGTTCTGGCTACATCTTCCTGCTCTACGCCATACGCAGTGTATTTGTTTTAAGATTTCGGCCAAAAATATTTTAAAGTTTTTGTGCGCCAATCGTCTAGTCGGTATCTAAAAATTTGGTAACACCGAGAACCTGTAATTCGAATTGCCTTTCTTTGTGCCTGACTTCTATATTGCCTTCTGTTCAAGTGGCAACCTTTATTACATCCACATTACAAAGACTCTCGCAATAAAACTTTTGGCAGCAGTGGCAAGCAAAAGTTGGCAGTGGTAGAACATCAAGTATATTTATGTCATCACACTTTTTTATTACCGATTGTAACTGGCACATCTTCGCTGTACTAATGAGTACGGGGTACAGGCTTTCGATTGCGATTTCTACCACGCTTTTCCTTCGTCAACTTCTAAACATTTACAAAAAGAGTATTAAAACAGTGCTGTAAAATAGCATGTGTGTATAACATACTTGTGGAGACTGTACGCGACAGCTGTTAAATTTTTAGAAATTTTTTGTAAAATTTCGTTTGCTTCTGCATCCGACAAAATCTTCCGCTTCTTAGGGGAAACGTTTTTTTGAAGGCATTCTTCTTCTAACAAAGGAGCTGCTGCGTACTTTTCCTTTGCTGAACGGGATGTCCAATAACACTTGACATCGGTAGACGACAACAGCGGAAAATTAAGTACGTTCTCTCTAAAATATTCAAAATATAGAAATCTTAGCATGTGAGGTACTTCATTTATTAGTTTTACCTGGTGCACAAAATCAAAACGGCACTAACATTTGCCAGAATTTCCGGTTTTACACGTGCACAGGAACTGATTTTGTATAGTAACGGAAAGCACAATTCATTTTTTCCTAAAAGTGAAATACGTAATAAATTAAAACCGAAGTGAATTTTAACCTACAACGTACCGTCTCTTTTAGCTTAATAAAACAATTTAACTATAATTTTTCTCTAGCACATGCGTCTTTAAACACTTTTAATATTAAATGATTGTCATGTGTATTTAACATAAAAACAGACTATAAAGCTAACTACAAAGGCTACTTTTTACATAAACACCATATAAACCACATGTAAACACTTCATGAGTATACTACTCTGCGCCGCCACATTGTTGACGACAGTGGCGTCACCAACGGTAATGTAAATCGCCTATATTCTCTTTCTGACGCGATACACCAAATAATCGTTTTTTCTACCATTTGATAATTTATCAATAAAAGTTCTGATGAATCTAGTTGCTTCATGTGTTTAAAAATATCAGAAAATTAAAAATTATGAAAATAACAATTTAAAATTTAACAGACTGTAATTGTATTAATGGTAATAACATACCAACAATAAATAAAAAATAAAACATGTAGATTGGAAAGCATTGATATCACAATTGAGTTCCCAGATCCCCGGACTTAATTAAACTAAAGTTTTTCATGATTATACATATAAAAAACAAAAGCTACAATACGCTACACACCACAAAAAGATGCATAAGGGGCGTTCTTGAAACTGTACTTTTGCAAATATTGCCTAGAGTTAGGAGTAATTCTCAAAAAAGAATATATAAGCATGTTAAAATGTGCAGTCAACATTTCGAACATCTGTATCTATAAATATTTTGCTATTCTTTGTTATCGTTGGTCTGTTATTGTTGTTATCGCCTGTTGAATAATAAATTACTTTCCTAACTATCTGTAAAAATAGTCTTTATTCTTATTCTTATACTTACCAGCTATCTGATACTATTAAAAACAATAGGCAATTAGATTCATTAGAACTTTTATTAAAAAAACATCAAATGATGTAAAAACGATTACTTGGCGTATTGCATAAAAACGGAACATTCTAATACCATTGAATAGGTAATAAAATATTACATTTCTTGGTACAATAATTAAAATGGCGTTCTATCTAAATTAATCAAATTCTAACCACTTAATTTTTTTATTTGAAATGTTTTTATTTTTAGACACTCTGTATAAGATGTAAAATTTATTATAATTGAGATATAACATGATCTATTTTAAGGATTAAGCCTCATAAAAATTATTAGAACAGAATTCAAAAATGCAATAATATACAGAAAGTTTTATTTAGAAAACACAACTTTGATAGTTTTACTACACTCTGTATAACATAAAAATTATTTTTAAAAGTAACCATAATTGTTATGTATCCCAAAAGTGAAATGTTTTAAAAGTCACGTATTTTAATCACAATACTTCGTGCCGTATAGCGTAAAGAACCCATTGATACTATTAAAGTACGATTTAAAACAACTTAAAAAAAAATTGTTATAACTGCAATAATTTGCAATGATAGTTGTGAAGTAACATGCACTAATTTTATATTTAATAGTTTATATATCTTTATAGAAATTATGTTATTATGTTAAATTAGTCAAAGTAAGTTACTTTAATAATAATACGGTTAACATTTTATTACTTTATATAACACAACTTTAAACATTAATTATTATCAATAATTCAAAAAGTTGAAAAAAGAAGTATTGTAAAAGGTATACCGCAAATTAATAGTATTTTAATAATTTGAACCAATTATAATTTTGTTAATTTGATCAAAAGCGTAAATTCTTAAATTTAAACTTTTGTAATTAAAACTTCAATCAAAACACAATTTTCTTAAGGTAACTAATAATCGATATCTTTGTGGTATTATATTACGTGAGGATGTTTGTAAATTGTAGTAGAACATGTTGCTTATAACTCAACGACTCTTAAAAATTGAAACTAAGTTTTGTATTTATTTATTTGTTACATAGAATATTACAAAACATTTTTCAAAATCTAAATAAATAAATTTAATAATATTTGACAAATTATTTTAAGAACTAACATTTATTGACAATTTATATAATTTACTAACACCAATAAAATATTAAAAATACAAATTATTATTCAAATCAAATTATTTTACGTATTGCTGCAATAACACATAAATAAAGTTTGTATTTTATAATACACTTCAAAACAAAAAATATGAAAATGCACATTGCACTTAAAAGAGATCTGAATAGTATTGTTTTTGTAGACTTTATGTCTTCCACATAGTCTATTTTATAAAAAAACTGTAGTATTACTGTGGTTGTTTTGGTATGTTTGAATCACATCACATTATAATTTCAAATTATTTTGAAATAAAATCAAGACAACAATAATTCATTATTTGTCGTTCTACCTGAAAGTAATTTTACGTTTTGTGTATGAAAATTTTAAATTGCAAAAAACAATTGTTTAAGAATGATTAATAAAAACAAAAAACAATGGTAATAAATAGTTAAGAAAACTTTGAAATAAACAAATAAATATGTTTAATATTGTGGTTTTATGTTCCAGAATGCAACTAAATTTAGCACTATGTACCAAAAAAGCTCAGACGTGACTAGTTATATAAACAATTATATAAATTTGTATATAAAACTAAGCTTAATAAAATTATGTATGAATTAAAATCATAGCTATTCAATTTTATTGTTTAATGAAACAAAATGAACATGTGTTGTAAAATTATTGCTAATAAAAAAAAACTGGTGTGATCACCACATTACTTTTCTATAAAGAATGATAAAGGAATGTCTACATATTTTTTTAAGGTTGTTGTCATATAACTCCATTTTAATATATATACACGTTTGTATTGATTTTCTAGAATACTATAATGTTTTTTAAATTTTTCTTCTTAATTACATTAAGATATAACGAAAATATGACAAATTGAGTTCATGTTGTCATATCGACGAACCTCTCTACTTGTGCACCTCGATATTACTTTTTCCTTTAGTAAACCACTAAAAATTAACGTATTTTGCTTTCCCTTCATGAGTTTTTGTGAATTCATTTTAAATTATAAATAGAATATATATAATTTGTTAAAAATGGCCTACTTCCGGTTTTTTTACCAGACCCATCTTTTGATAGAACCGAGAAATTATAAAAAACCAGCTCCATACCAAATTTCAAGTTACTAGGACTTTTGGTTCGAGAGTTATCGTGGGTACATTGTTACACACACATAGACACACAAACACACAGACACCCAATTTTTTTGGTCAAAAATACATATTTCTGATTCAGGAGACCTTAAAACGTAAAATTATGCAAAAAAATTTTTGAAAAAAAGTTGCGATTGCTATTTCCTTATAGAAAAGTAATAAATACCTAAAAATTAAATTATTCTGCAATAACTTCTATAATTTACTTGATTTTATGTCTACCGCACTTGCTCTAAACCTCTGAAATAAAAACTCAACAAAGAAATAGCAAAACTCGATCAAGTTGAAGCACAAAATTTGCTAATATGTAAATAACAAATATTTTTTATATAAATAGTTTTCTCACATTGATTTTTAATCATGTAAGTAAATAATTGCGCTATTTTGCAATATTTTTTGATTACTCACAAAAATTATTTTTAATAGTGTTATTCGAATTCATATAAAAGTTTATAATTTATTTATCATATGCGTATATTTCTTATTTCATGGCATTTACCTATTTCTCTTAGTTGCTTGAATATTTTGTGTAACACATCATGTCAGGTATTATAATTTGTTACATTAAAACTTATTTATTAATTATCACATTTGCGTTAGATGTTAATTCATTAGCCTACTTGTTGGAAACTATCTTACGGTAGAGAAGGAAATGGTACATATATTTTTATGCAGTACGAGAAACATGTACAGAACCTTGCGATACACAAACAGATTAATAAATTGACAAAATGACGAAACACGTTTTCTGATAAATGTTTAAAGTACAACAAATATAAAATTCACATTGTACTATTACATTAAAGAAACAAGAATGTGTAGTACATACACAATTACTTTTTAAAAATTATATTTATGCTTTATCTATAAAACGGTAGAAATCTTTCTTTTTACAACCAACACATCTTCTAACTGTATTGAAAATAATACAAACAACACTAAACAAAAATTTTAAATCGAAAGTAATAATGTTTGAAATTGAGAGAAAATTAATTGTTAGTAAGTTAGAATGACTATATAAAAAAATTGTACGTGTAATATTTACTAAAGTAACACTTTTTTGGCGTTTGTGACAGATATTACTGAAAAGATTAAACTTAAGTTAAAATAAACATTGTATTAGAATTTAGTCATATTTATTGATTATATACTTTACGGTGAAAACATATTTTACAGTTAATCAATCCATTACATGAATTGAAAATTTAAAAAAATATGTAAAACAAAGCACCATAAATACGTGGATAGTCACAAAGAAATTAAAGATTAAATAAATAGTTCATGTCAATATTAAAGAAATGTAAATAAAAAAGTGACCAAGCTTACAAAAACCCTAAGTAGTCGTGTCTGGATGAAAAAGCATTTTGGCGCTAATATTTAAAATTAGGCAACTCAAAGGATGGAAATGTATACTTATTTGCATAAGCTGTACTTAAAAAAGTGTGTAACGTATGAACAATCTCGATCACTATACGAATATCTCGTTTTAATTTAATCATTAATCACAATTATGATAGCCACAAGTAATCTTTTAATAAAAAATTTACAAAGCAGAGTAGTAACCAAACTCATTTTAGTGCAACACATTGTAATTATTTTTTATTTATTAAATGACATACAATACGGTCTAAGTTTATAATTGATTAATCATTGTTACCTAGAGGTCACCTTTCTTTAGTTTCCTACTTATCCTCATTTGCATAATTATTATTCACTGTGAACATTAAACTTTCCACACTTTTATCAACTAAACGATCTGATTTCTACATTTTTTCACAAGGATGTAACACATGATTGCACTGCTTTTCCTAATCTTCATTTGTTAAATCAGAAAATCCATTTCAAACTAATATTTAATATCAATACCTTGTACGATATTATTCAATCCAATTTTTTTACAAAACTTTATATAGATTCAATTAGATTTAAATCACAATGATAAGTAAACAATTGAGCAACAGTAATTGAGCTTTTTCTTTGTTACCCTCATATTAATTGCTGTCGTTCCGCAACTGGAGTTACTAATTACTTGATTCATGTTAACGTATGAAACGGGTTAATTGGGAGTAAAGTGGTATAGTCTATCTCAATGGTTGCGTTTTGTAGTAGCGTGTTTTAAAGTATTTATGTTTAAAATACTAATGCATGGAGTTAAACGGAGACAATAAACCACCTTTAGGGGTTTGTTTTGAAAGAGTTTGCTACAAGCAAATTAGGATGGTTCGGTGCATCCAAAGTTAAAGTGCTAATCGTTGCTACGATGTCACAAACTGCAGGATAACGTATTTCTGTTACGTCATTTAATCTACCAGTATTGTTTGATATCATGTAAATTACGGTTATTTATTTGTGTTACTTAACTTGCTCTTAATGTCATTAACACTTAAAGTACTATCACGATTGTATAATTTCTTTTTGTCAGCAGATTCGTAAGTATGTGGCGCATACTGTATGTTTTAGAAAAGTTATTTAAAAACGCCTTTAGTAATTGGAAGTTAAGCGATTGCCGTCGTTTAACGATTTTCTTTACGCACGTATATGAATATAAGGTTATTTACTTCTAAATCTGCGATAAACTTTATCGATTTATGTTATAGAACTACCTATAATGTTAATGCCATTTACACGATGTTCGGTGATATTAAATTAGGATAAAAACTAATGTTAACGTTAATTTCATTAAAATGCTACTGTTTGTTATCACTGACGTAGCTACGAAGTGTAACTGATTTTTTTTGTGAAGGTCAAATTGATCCGCTTTTATAGTAGGTAGGGACAGAAGCAACTACTTCAGTTTATTGCGACGTTTCGTGTTCTAGATAAACACTTCTTCTAGAACAGAAAACGTCGCAATAATCTGAAGTAGTTGATTCTTTCCCTACCTTCTATAAAAAAGGACCATTAATTTGATTATCACAGAAAATCAGTTATTACCAGGAGGCGAACCGTTCAATGTGTAAATAATCTACATATGTATAAATAATTTAGGGGTCTACCGACGACAAAGCTTGGAACTTAACTGTGATATTTTTTTGTCTCTTGTTTTTCTTCTTCATCTATCAGCTGTGATGCATTACTAGTCTAGAATAAATTGTAATTAACAGTGCTATTCTGTATCTAATTTTGTTACCTTAACAATTTTTGTTATTAACAAATTTGTAAACGGCAGCAAAACGATTTTTGTTTGCACCTCTAAACAAAATCGTTTACGTTATGTTTGTAAAGTTATTTATAACAGTCACTAATGTTATCATCTCGAACAAAACAAATTCAACTATGTCTGCGGGACAACCGCGTTTTCTAACTTGTCATAAAAGTTTTATAAATCTTACTGATAAATTAAAAAAATAAGATTTTTTTAGAAAACCTTCTAAACATCGAATAAAAAGAACACGTTCTACAAAAGTTATATCTACATAGCAGTCGTTGTTTGTGGAAATGCTTATAGACAACGTGGCTTTTAAAACAAACAAAAATACTCCTAACTAATAGGAATGCCGTTTAAGAGAAGTAGGATAAATTAGTGGGACAGTTGAATTCATGTAGCAGTAATCCACAAATGAATAAGAAACATTGGAAAAGATTAATTTATTGTTAATTTTGTGTTCTATATCACTTTTTTTAAGTTTACTAAAAGACATTTGGCGATTGTAAAAGTGTGACAAAGAAAAAACTTGCACTCACTTGGTTTATGCTCAAGGTAGAGAAGAAAATTTTGCAGAAAAGACTTAAACGGGTTTAGAAATTCAACTAATAAATGTTTTTAGCAGTGTAACGGTAACAGGTACTCTTGAGCTAACGGAAAGAGCCATCACACTATCTAAAGGTTTCCACTTCTACAAACAGCCGGTTCAGTTTTATCAGAACTGTCAGTGATCATCGATGTTTCTAGAATCATTACTACGCACCCTACAGCTCAACTAGTTACTATTTTTACATCTTGTAAAAACAATACTAATTGGTAACTAGTACCTTATGGTGTTAACGATTTAAACTAAAAACTAATGTTATTCAGAAAATTGAGTCTATATACACGAGCAGTAGCCGAGTATGCCGGGACTGTACAATTGCAAAAAAAAAAATTTCCAAGCAGTTGGGAATATCGATAGAAAAGTTAAATAATGCTACTGATTCCTTTATTGCAATAAAGCAAGAGGAGTAAACATTAGAAATAAGAAATTGTAATTAACTCCAAATAAAAATAGACAATTTTAATGTAAATTTTGATATAGTTCATAATATTTAGATAAATAATTATTTTTATACTAAGCAGTGCAGTAGCAGTAAATGTATTAATTAATAGTTATTTGCACGACAAGTGGCGGTAAGTGAATTTTTTTATTCGAGGTAGAAGTTTGTGCACCGAAGCAAAGCTGAAGTGTACAAACCCACTAAGAATAAAAAAGATACCTACCTACGCGTTGTGCATTACGTTTTTCTCAGTACTACAAGAATTAATTTTAATAATATGTACTAAATATTTAGGTATACAATAGTAATTATCCATAACAAAGAAATTACTGTCATAATTAAGTTTGCTGATTGATTAGTTGCTGTGGTTACGACGCTTGTAAACAAGTTCAGTATAAATTTTTTTAATTATAAATCGGTACAACGAGCGATTCGGACGAAGTTGAAGATTTTTCTGAAACCGAAAGTAGTGCTAATGCATCGTTACTGCCAGAAAAGTCAAAGGCTCGATGAACGAACATATACATATTTTAAGAAATATTGCAATTCAAAAAATGTTAAGAAAATCAATGAAACAGTGCTTTTGACATATTTTACCGACAGGGAATCGAACATAAGCTCTCCAATTAGCATGTGGAATAAATATTCGATGTTGAAATTAACGCTTTGTGCTTCTAAAAATTTTGAAATTTTAAAATTTAAGCAGGTATACGTATTTGTATAAGATTTAAACTTTTCTAAATGTATCCTACCATTTATTAGGTCATCTCATTTCTCAAGAAAGAAAATGATGGGTATATTTCTAAGAAAGCTAACATTTTTACCAAGGAAGAGGTAACGAGGTTTTTGTGTGAGGATCTAGATCACGCATTTCTGTTGATGGAAGTTGCCATGGTTTTGGGGGTTGCCGGTGCTTGCTGGATCGATTAACTTTATAATTTAAATAACGAGGAAATGAAACCTAGCGTAGGGATTATTAAGATTTGGCAGTCAAAGAACAAAATCCCCCGATCATTTGTGATAACTGGTTGCAGTGAAATGGTTAATTGGTTCAAGATTATTGAAAAATACAGGAAGATACGGCGCACTAATACCAAAAAAAGTAAATTCTTTTTGCGTTATGGTAATGGTAAATGTGTACGGTAAAGAGTAGACAAGCATACTTTATCCGCTGTATCTACGGCAGAACCGTTAAAAATTCTAGTAATACTACTTGATATTGTTAATAAATGATAATAAATAAAATATTTCTGTTACGAACAAAAAAGAAAATTAAAAAATTTGCAAACATATCGGCAATTAACTTCCAAAAATGTTTCAAATATAGTATTAATATTAATATAAATAAATAAATGCGTCCTCTATTTAGGTATACATGACAAGTGTACATAGGCGGAAAGTGTCTTCCCGCGGGAAATCGTTTTTTTACTCCTTGGATACCATCTGTTTATGTATCTAAATAAAGGCTTTACTTTTCATTATTGTCGTTTTTTGGCAAATTAATGTTGATTTACCAAGATGGTAGTGAGAAAAGTTATTTGCAATAATATTGTCTTTAAGTATACTGTTTTTATTTAGCCAGTTTTCTTCTACTATTACCTCATTGGAATTTATTTTTATTTTTGCTTGCACTTATGTGGTCGTAGTGTAATGTTTTATGACGCAAAAGACAGCAAAATCTCATTTTCATTATGTCAATACCAGTGGCAGCTTCTCTATTAGATCATTTGGTCAATGACCCTCTAAAAAATTATTTTATTAACTTAAAATTACAGAAAATTTGTGTTTACATCAAATTATCAGCGTTTAAATTTCATACGGTTAAATAATTGTCCATTTAAACGCAACAGATACGAAAGCTTGTAAATTTACCCGAGGCTGGCACGTACGAGTGCTCCAGAGAGTGGGGGGGGGAATGACGGTGGTACAAGACAGTAAAAAATTAATATAATATAATACAATGTAAATATAATATAAAAATAAGGAATAATTATTTTAAAGGATTTAGGAATTATTCGTTTGATTGAATTTGTAGATTTGAAATAAAGAATAGATTTCACTGTTTTGTATGTTTATAGTTTTCACATGATTCATTAATCATTATAGTATAAAAATAACGTTACGGATCACATGAAAAATTCTATGAATTATGCTACTCTTAGTAGCGTCAATATTCGCTTACAATTAGATAGCGCTTGCCGAAAGTTAATGAGAATGTTTGCCAAAATAGATACATCTTTAAATAAAACAATTGATTGATTTAGCCTATGACTACCGCAGAAAGTGAGCAATGTTTCTCTACACTAAAAAGAATTAAAACATTTCTACGCAATCGGCAATACTATAGAACAAAAAAGATTGTGCGCATTTTTATGCTAAGCATTGAAAAATCATGCATTATAAACATTGTAAATTTTAATGAGCTTATTATTGATCATTTTGGTAATTGTAAAGACGAATATGATAAATATAATTGATCTTAAATATAAATCGCGTTACTATAGGAAAGTTTTTTTAGATAGCTGTATAGGATAGTTAGAGTCTCCTATCAACTAAGACGATCTTTCGCCTACAATTTTCTTTCGACAACCCAAAGTTTTTGTTTTTTTTAGATTTTTCTTTCACGCAAGGAAAAGTGGCGCAGAGCACGGACTCATTAGACAAGGTTGGGTACTAACAACTTGACAAACGACCATCTTCCACTTAATCTAGCCAAACAGGTAAATCAACAATTTACTTTAAAATATTTTTGTACGCCTTTACAACTAGTGCGTTACAGAATCATTAATGCCTGCCTACATGGTAGAAATTGTAATATTAATTACAATCACAATTTTTTTCTCATATTTTATGTTTTATGACAGTCTAGCGTGTATAAATCGTCTACTTTATAATGTTTACATTCAAAATTACAATGTTGAGACTTAGAAGAGGTGTAGACTTGGAATTTTTCACAAGCTACATGCGTTTATAAAGGCGGTAAATAGCTTCTTCGTTCAAATTTATGATGACATTTCTTGTTTTTAAACATACGGATATACGATCATTTTGACAAAGATTAGTGACAGTTAATTTTTCAAGTTGTCGCAATTTGTGGTGTGTTCGGTTCATGCAGAAAATAGAAAATGTGTGATTTACGCATGCCTGATATTCAAAAAGAAGGTTCTGATTTAATCATCAACATTTGTCTATCGCAAAGTTAAAAAAGTCAAAAATTTGCAATTATAGAGTAAATTAAATTGTTTAACAAATACCTTTCTTTACGTCTCAAAAATGTAGCTACAAATAAGTTTTTTTTAAAGTACGCTAATGGGAAGTACAGCGTCAAGTAGGTTGAAGATCTTTGACGGTTGCTGTTAGTTACAGTGAAAAATCTATCGTAAACAATTTAAAAGTTTAAAAGTGCATTGCTGAAGTTGTTCATCGAACGATTACTACGTCATCATTGTCAGTTAATATACTGCTAAACTGCTAAAATCTATATATCAAATAATAAGAATTGTGCAATTAACATTTATTAAAATAAAAAACCCAAAAAACATTTATATATCTCTAATTACATGTATAAATTACAAACACAATTTCCTTTAAAAATGATGACGTCATTGTTTTAATAGGAACTTTAAAGCACTCCAGTGTTTTTTTTTGTTCTCAAAAAATATTTTTTTACGATTCTATTAATAAATGTAAAATAATGTTGTTTTATGTTGTGTATTGTATACTGAATAACATTTTACAATAATTAAATGTGTTTTAAGAATATTAAAAAAAAACAACATGAAAACAAAAAAAAATATAATTTATTACAGAAATGTTAAAGTATTTTAAAAACAATGCTTTTAAAAACTTTTATGACAAACGATAAAATGTTATATTTTATTATTGTATTTAATAACTATATTTAATGTCACTTTTAATAGTACTTATGTAATAAAAAATGTATTTTTATTACTGTAAATTCTATGCCTAATTCAGTCTATACAAATTGTAGAATGCTTTAATAAATTAGTAACCTTATGAAGGTTATATCCTGCGTTAATGAAGTTATAAGTTAGTATTACTTATTAATTTTAGGTCAACAACTTTAGCAAACAATATTTACAGCAAACGAAAAGTTCTATTTCTATGTTAAGAAAAATTAAAATTATAAAACACATGGTTTATAAAAAGTTGTATCTTTATTGACCTCTCTAAGATTATTACATTTTATAGAACCGTTTATACGGTAAAAGATTATTTTATAACAATTGATTAAAAAATTTTTCTTTGTATCATAATATAATTACGTTGTACTATTTAATGTAAAATTTTTGTGACGCGTATTATTATTTTCATCGTTTCTAAAGATTTAACTGTATCAAATAAATCTTGTAAAAGATAAAAGTTAAAAAACATTGTTATTGGTAGCCACTAAGCAAGAAACTTTTATGTCTTGCAGGATGATCGTAGACGTTACTAAAGGCGCTTAGGCGGTAATAACATCTTCCAGTGTGCACATTAAATTTTATTATTTTTTGTAAACCGGTCAATTTACAGGTGTGATATTTTATTCACACTACTGCCGTTTTCAGGTATTCCGCTGTTTAACATATATCTGTACTTTATTGAAATAGTATAGGTACAAATTTCGATAGTATTCTTTTTAGTGACAGAAACTTTATACAGCTTTTTACAACGTTTTATTTAACGGTAATAGTTCTGTATAAAATTGTATGAAAATGACCATTGCTTTATTTTTGTGCAAAATTGTGTTACAATAAACGTATAATATAACAATTAGTCCTTAAGTATATGATAATTACATATAACAATAAAGCACAGTTCTAAAGTAGTAAAATAAAAATTTAACATATTATATGTTTACGACAACAATGTACAATGCGTATATTCAAACTAAACATAAATCTAATAAATTTATATAGTTAATAAAAGCCGTTGTCGTAGTAAATAAAATGTATATTTACTTACATTAATATAAGCAGTTAAACTGATCATAACGTTATTAAAATTATAATAAAAATTATTTTGAAAAAAAAACAAACCCATACTGTGTTAAGTTGTCTGTTAAAAAAAATTAAAAGTTTAAAGTGTTTTACTTAAAATCAATTATAAACGCAGTTTACACTTAAGTGCTATGCAACGGAGAATATAATGCATAAAGAAAGAAATCGGACTTGATCAAAAAAAAAGTTTGTGTCACTGCACTTTAAATTCCATTAATAAAAAGAACTAGTTTTTATTTAGTTTACTTAAGACAATAAATTACCAAAACTACTACTTGCCAAAGCTTATATTTATTATTTACCAATTATTATAAAATTTATAAAGCATAAAATTGTGTGTAACAAAACTACTCTAATTAAAAATAGTTACGCAACTGCTCGTACATGTTTCAAAGCGCGCAATTTTCGGAATGGAACCATTTGTCGGCGCCGTTCTACCGTCGCTTGTTTTGCCATCGGTCGTTTCGCCGTCGAATCGTTCCGCCTTCGACAGTTTCGCCGTCAGCTCTTCCGCTGTTCGCGGTTCCACAGTCCAATGTTTAGTCAATTAAACCCGGTTTTTTTAATTAAGGTTTATACGGATTAACTAATCCACGCATAATTTTAAAATATTGGTTAGCACATTAAGTTAACCAAAGTTTAAGCTATGATATTAATATAAATAATTCGCAGTCTTGTACATTTTAGAAGAAGAATAAAAGCGTAATTACTAAGGACATGTAACAATACATAAAAAAGAGTAAGCAAATAAAACATAGTACCTATGAATACACCGATGAAACCAATAATTAAACTTGTAACCGTCGCGTGTTTTGTATCTTTGGACATGTTTATTTTATAAAAGACTTGTAGCGGGTTGCACAAAAGATAATTGACCGTTAATTGGAGTTTAATCTCCGATTAAAGTATGATTATCTTTTAATTGGAGTTTAACGGGCCATTAACGGTCAATTAAATATTTAATTGAAGTCGACGTTAATCAGAGATTAACGGTCAATTAACTATATTTTGCGTTGCACAAAACTTTAATCTCCGATTAAACTCTTGTTAACAAAAGATTATCTAATTGGAGATATTTGGCTGATTAACCTACAATTAAAGTTTTTCAATAATAAAAAGTTCATGATTTACAGTCAAAACTAAGTAATAAATTATAGCTACCTTTAATTCAAGTTTCGTTTAGTACAAAATTATTAAAAAAATAATTATTAAACAAAAATAATTATGTTGTTCCATTTGTCGTCTTCTTCCTCGAGTAGCTTTGAAGACAGCTTCGCAGCATAAGGTTTATACGAGATAAAGAAAATCCTTTTGAATTGTTAGACGACATTGATTTCAAGAAGAGGTTTCGATTAAATAAGGCCCCCATAATAAACTTGGTACATGCAACTAAAGATAGAATCGAATCAACAAGCTATCGAAACTAATCGTTTGATGCAAGAGTACAAATATTAGCATATCATAAATGAAATGGTCAGGCTCTCCCATCAATATATAAAGATGTCTAGAACTACCAAAAGTTCATGGAAATAAAATACTGGTTCTTTCGCATTTTTTTATGTGTTGTGGGAGCTGTTGATTGCACACGTGCATATACAATCACCCGATAGACTAAATGCTGAATCGTATCACAACAGAAAAGGATATTTTAGCATTAATGTTCAAGCGACTTGCAATGCTGACTTAAAATTAATGCATTTTATTGTTTATTAGCCAGGATCAGTACAAAACAGTATTATTTTCAATAAATCTCTTCTTCCGGTTGAATTTTGCATCGGAAGATATGGCAACGGTTACCTATTAGGTGATAGTGAATCCTCATCTGCTTACATCTACCAAATGCCGGTGAAGTAGCATAAAGCATAGCACATATTATGACAAGTAATACCATAGAAAGGTTCTTTGGAATTTTGCAGAGATTTCCTTGCTTGCAATATGGTTGCAGACTCTTAATTAGCACAACATTAATTGCAACAGTTCTTCATATGCAAAATGTATAAAAACAACATAATTTATTGTAATTTTTATTTATAAAATTAATACTGTGCTTTATATTTTCTTAAAACTTGATTAAATACTATTACTTCTTTCAGTAATTCACAGATTATAATTTTTTGCTTTTGAAATTTTTCTTATAAATAACTCGGGAGGAGTTGACAAAGGTTCTGCAGTAAATAGGAGTGTGCGAAAGACAAGAATACGAGATAATACAGGTTGAAGTTCAGCCACATATAATGATTCTCATTTGCCCATTTTTACTAAGGATACAAATTAATATTAGATTTCATTGTAATTATCTCCCAATTTACCAAAATAGTAAGCTGTAAAGCAATTCAAAGCAATTTCTAGGTGGCTCACTTTGGTATGCAATGTTCGCCAGCAAAATCTCCTGATCGGCAGTTATTAAGAGGTTGAAAACTCCACGAGAAACAGATTTTTTCATCATACATAGTACAACTTTTAAGTCCTATCTTACATGTCCTGCTTCACAGATCTGTTTTATCTTCAGTTTCATATATACAAACAAAGTTTCAGGTATTTTGCCGTTCGGAGGCTTATTTTAGTCGATTCATTCTATTCGTTGATGATGCTTGTCGACACCGAACATTTCTTTTCAACTATAAATCCTTTAGCCAGTTACTCCTTTATATTGTTATCTAAAGTAAAGGATAAAAGGAATTAAGCAGGAAATTTTATAGAATTAGAAATTTGTTATCGGTAAACATAAAATAAAACTTAGCTATCGATACAGAAGCAATATTTTCCATAATGATAATATAACTATTTATAAGAAAACGTGAATAATATAGTAATGCCATTGTAATACTCACTTTACTACAATATTTATTAACGTTTCTTTCTTGATTTAAGTAAATATTTGTAAATAACCTCCTTTTTGGTAGTCATTTTTGTTTCATAAACTGACATTAAAACGCGCGGTTGTCAAGTTGACTTGCAGTTAATCGTCGATTAACTAATGGACCGTTAATCATAGATGAAATTGTTTTGTGCAACGCAATCGAATGTTAATCAACCATTATCTTTAATCGACGATTAGTAAATCGCCAATTAACCAGACTTTTGTGCAACCGGCTATTGGTATTGGAGTTTGTTTTATATATTTCATCTTCTTTAAGACCATTTAAATAATTCCGGATTAATTTGTTGAAGTTATTTCATGTTTTTAAATTCTTCTTAATTTTTAGTTGTCATTTATTAAGTACATATTGAGTGCGTATGCACTAGAATCATTTAGGGCGATTTTTTTGTCATACGTTTTGAGTACATTATTAATATCGAGTTTTAAAACCCACGCGTACTACGCTTTGCTTTAATTTTGCATATTTTATTTTTTAACCTTTGTTGTACGGTTATTCTCTTTCACAAAAAATTACGTTACTGGTTTTAACTCTGGAAGTAGTACCAAGTTTATATATATGAACAATTTTTGTATTTCGGAGAAAAAATTCGCAAATTTACTAAGTACCTAAAAATATCAAAATGTACTTTAAAGACTTTATGACATTAATTTCAATTTTTTTTTATTGTTAATAGACTTTCAAAACCCGACATAATAATCGGACTTGAGTTTTAAAAATTTCATTGTTTATTTTTTTTTATTATGTTATTGCATATTATTGCTTTTTATTTTGTATTGTATTGTTTTCCCGTTTGAACAAAACCTTGCATTTTTTTAAAATTTATGGTACCTAAACGAATTATTCGTTTTTGTAATTTATTTGTAATTTTCATATTTTAACTTTTGTTTTATTTTAATTATTTTATTTACTTTATTTTTAAATACTTGCGTAAATTTAACTTCGTTCATTTTTAATTTTGTTTGAAATGTAATTTCTTTTAATAAATGTTAAATAGTTAAAACTGTAACAAAGCTTTTGTCTCGTCGGCATTTGCGCTTTTGTAAATTTAAATAGTTTCAGATTTTAATGCAATTCACTTAATAAGTCCCACTTAGAATGTATTCAACAGGTGCTAGCAATTATTTTTTCTTTCTATGTTGACTGTTGCCTTCTCCAATGAGAAACTAGCAACAATCTCCCATTATAACAAAATGCCAACTACCTTAACATGTTTTTTTTTTTAAATAGCTTTCTAGCCAATTAGCCACAATATCTTAGTAATTTTGATTTTTTTGATATCTCAGAAAATGTTTCCAAACATTTTTTTAAAAAAGTTTTTACTGCTAGCTGTAAATCGTTCAAGGTACGTTTTTATTTTTATTTTGAAAGGTTTTCTAATTTATGGACTAACAAATATTTTTTGGCAAACTCTTGCATCGCGATGCTTTGGATAATCTTTAAATATTTGAAACAGTAGTCTTTGTTTCCTAATGTTTTCACAAAATCTTCAATCAATCATTATTTATTGTACAGACAAAGTCGAATTGTTAAATTAGAAACCACTAACGGCTCAAGTTTTGTATTAAATTGTTCAGAAACAATGTTGGTCTGTGGCTGCAATTTTTTTATTTTGTAATGTTGCTAAACTGTTTGATTATGCCACAGACACAAAAACAACAAATTTTGGTAAAAACTTTAGGCAGTCCAAATAATAAAGGAATAACCTTAAAATCGTTACAGATTTTCCAAAGATGATTTGAATATTAAATGAAATTTAACACGTTAATCGCCACGATAATATCAGAAAAATTTTCACATGGGCCATGATAACTTTATTAGATAATTTAGTTAAAAATGTATCAAGGAAACTTAACGTATCACAGAAAAAAAAATTTTTTGACAAAATTCACGAAAAAACACTATTTTTTGTCACACATATATGACTGACATGGGCCTATATTAAAACTCTATTTCTCGACAAGCCGTGTCAGTCTTATATGTAGGAATCAGTGGTACGTGTAGCATTTACCGAATAACACCTTGTTGCTGTGACTATTTCTTTATAAATAAAATAAAATAAAATAAATTAATATAAATCATATTTATAATAATTTGCAAATATCTACAAATAATGGCAAAACAAAAGTTTCTAAGTGAAAGAAAGAAGGGAATTAGCCAATTTCGGGAAAATTTGGTCACTGAAATGCTTAGCTTAAGCTCGGACAAAACAAAAAACCCAAAAATTTCAACTCATACGCTAAAAAAAAGAAAATAAGAAGAATGTGCACTGGATGTTACGCTCAAATAAAAGAAGCAGAAGGTCGAGATGCAGCAAGAAAAAAAAGAAAAAAAGTTTCAACGTACTGCTCAGACTGCGAACAACAGCCCTTTTTTGCATAGAATGTTTTGGACAGCATAATAAATGAAACATAATTAATTATATCAAAATAAAAATTATTAAAATGTATTTTTTCAACTGAAACAATATACCATTATATAACTATGTTTATTTCATTTTATTATTTGTAGTAAACCAAGAAATTTTCAGGTTTTGTTCCTGATAGGCCAAGCTTTTGAAACATAATGCAAATGTATGGTTTGCGTCGGACATCTGTGATTGACGTGGCTTTCTACCAAATCGCGTACATATATGTCTGACATGGCTCATGTAGAACTTCCTTACTCTGCAGAGTTGTATTGAATGCTCATTTTATACAAACAACCATTTACATAAGTGTAGTAACAACAGTTTTTTTAAAACTTTGTAAAAAGGACTAAATTTTTGTGAGGTTTTTTCAAATCAGAAATTTTTGTAGTAAAATGTAAAAAATTTCATTCTCTTAATAAAGATTTTTTTTGGTTAAATCCGAATTCCGTATTAAGTCATTGAGATCAAATTGACCAACTCCCGGCTCTGAAAATGTCCTCTGCAACGTGTGATAAAAACCCAGCTGGTGTTATAACGACAACACAAAAATTATCGAAAATGGAAAATTGTATTACAAATGCAACCCTTGGAAACCTGAATTTTACTATTAATAAACAATTTAATAAAAAATAATAGTTTGCTCGAGTCTTCGTCCTTAACGTAACATGTTGCTTTGTGCCGTTTCATATTGTTTCCCAGTTCTTGTATGTTATTGACTAACAATATTAGATTATCACTAAACTTTGAATCTAATAGCAGCTTTCCGTTTATAATAAACTCCTGTGATTTCCAATTTACTGTCTTCTATTAAGTTCCAAAAACATTTCGTAGAGGTATTTATCTTATTGCCCGATGCTCCATTTTTTCTTACAATTTATAACTATCTGACAAATTTTTTTAGCTTAATAAAAAAATTTTACAATACGATTTTAATCTAACGCTAAAAAAGCTTTACTAATCTTAACTTATGTGTACTTTATGTACTTGTTCAATTCAACTAATTAAAAAAAATTATTTTTCATTATATGACATCTGTCATCAAAATAACCTGGAGCTTAAATATTATGGAGAGAGCAATTACATCCAACATTATTAACAGTAATAAATCCTTTTCTAATGGAATATACATGTTTTTAATTATCAAAGATTTTGTTTAAATTAACAATTTTGAAACAAATTCGTCAACTCTTTGATATTAGAGTCAGTTTTTATATAACTGCAGTAGAAAAACATATTCTTCTTTGTAGTTTTTGAGCAAGTTTTGTATCATACGGTTTTTTGCAGAATTTTGAATCTTAAATATTTTTTTGTTTGTGTTATAACAAGTAGGTACTTATCTCACCAAACGCTGTTTCATATTATTGACTTTATCACAAGCATATTTCAACCAATATAGATTTTGCTCAGAAAGCAGTTAGTTTTACTGCTTAATCAACTAATAAAATTAATAATTGAACAATAGTTATTATTGGAGTATAATTTGTATTATTTTCTAATACATTGTTATTATTATTATTTACTGGAATTAGATATAGCTTTATAATGTCCCGTAAGCTTTAGAATTACACTTGAGTATTAACTACGGAAAATCATAAGTTAAAGAAAATTGGATATTACGCATAAATACTTACAAATTTGTTTTGTTTACACTTACGATAAAACACATAAAAAAATATTTATTATAAATAAGAAATATTTTTTAACATGTAAATAAATTTAACAAATACTTGCGTCACTTGCTTATATAAAGCATAATTAGAAAACTTTATGATACTAATTCAAATACATCACAAATGTCAAACTATGTGAGCTAATTTAAATTTATTGCAACACTATTACTAAATAGGTTCTATGTAAATTATCAATTATGAGTAATATGAAAAGTTAACTATTTTTGTTCAGATAGTTAACAAAACATTAAAAAAATGTTTTATTGCTATGATTAATATAATTATTGTTTTAGATAATGTTATCTTATAAAATTATATTATTTTAGGCAAGTAGATAATTCCGTTTGTGCAAAAAGAAGAAAATAAGATCAAAAAAGCCAAGAAAAGACAATAGAAATTAAATTAGTATGTTGAAACGTGCAAGAGCTTAGAACAAAAGTATATGTCGTGTTCCACAAATTTCATACTTATAACATCGACATTGTAGTTTTCACCAAAACTATAAGAACGGAACAAGGGAATAAAAGAAAAACGTCTGTACATTTGTATAGCGGTTTCGAACAACACAGAAAAGCAAAACCTGGAGTCTCTATAGCTGTTAGGCAAAAATAGTTTAACGTGTTAAAAAGTTATTATATAATTAAAATTAGACCTATTAGCCTAACAGGCGTCTACGCGCCAAATGTAATCTCGGTAACAATAAACAATTAATAATCTTGAGTTATTTAAATAGGCGTGTAGGAAGAAAAGTGATGATACGTTAGTTGACCTATACGGAAAAGAAACGCTAATGACAATGGCGCACGGTTAATTGAATTTTATAAACAAAACAAAATTTCCCAAATAAAATTTAAAAAGTTTCTTAAACGATTTAGCCAATTTATTGTATAAACTAAAAATGGCACCAAAAATTAAAAATTATAGAAACGGATCCCCTAATGACATATACAACACTAAATCTATTTACTAAAATCAACACAAAAAACCCTAAGTCAAATTAAATATAAGAAATTGAAAACTTGCTGGTGGAATAAAAAATCAAAAAAAGAAGAAACAAATATGTACTATAAATTGCAATAGACAAAAGACAGGTAGACGTTATAAAAATGAGTAATGGGTTGTGTTTTCATGTTGCGGTATTCATTCGTTGACACGTCAGTTTCTTCTTGAGGAGTCGTATGCCATCTGTACGGTGTCATAAACTGGTAAATGTGAAAAATCTAAAAATATTAGTGACAAAAATAGCAAATTTCTTATAGAGTAAACAACTCAGATGAAATGTTTTTCAATAATTAAAAAACAATTTAGAAGATTAAGTTTTGTTAAAAAAAATCTAAAACACGTGTCACTAATTGGAAAGTGTCGACACACAGCGTCAAAGCACTTCAATAGAACATGTGAGAAAAGTTGTCAAAACAATAAAAAATAACAAGTTTTTTTAGTTCTTAAACCGAAACCGTACTCAAATGTTTAAAGAAAATTTCTAGCAAATGTTTAAACGGCGAAAAAGTACCAAATCAAGAGAAAAAGTTATTGCACAAATTACAGAGGCTTTAGCATTACATTGTCTATAGGTAAAAGGTACAGCAGAATTTTACAAAAAGGAATTGAGCAAGAAATCAAGCAACTAGAGTGGCTTTAGATCCAAGAAAATCTTGTGTTGTCAACTATGTCAATAAATAAACTATTAAAGTCAGTGACAACAAACAAAATAGATATGTAATGACAAGCGCAGTAAATTTCTTATACGAGAAAAACGCAAGTAAAACAAACAAGTAAAAAAAAGGTTTTCTACAAGATTGTTGCTTTCCTCCAATGCTGTTTAAGTTATATTTAAAGTAAGCCTTAAAATTATTGACAAAAATAAAATATGGATGTCAAAATTGGAAAAAAAATATATTTACTTTATTTTTGGTGAAGTTAATGTAATAGCAAAGACTTCTACGCCCAGAGTTTATACTAAGAGACTGAGAACGCCTTCCGGGTTTGCACCGTGTAATTGTTGTAACCGAAATTCAACGTTTTGTCTGCTTTAATAAGAGGGTTTATCAAAACGTGAAAAAAAATCGAAGAACTTCAACAACCAAAATATTAATAAGAACTTCTAAAGAGTTAACAAAGCCAGATTGTAAACTCTAAAAATGTAAGAAAGAAAACGATGAGTTTGAAAAATCAAACGGCAATTTAACAAAGTTTCACTAAAGAGTAAGGTAATCAACTTGTGAACCAAACCAAATTCTAAACTTCATAGAAGTTTCTTCTATTATTTTTTAAAATCAAACCTAGAAAATTAAAAAAAAAGATTGCAGCAAGAGTAAGAAGAAAGAACGTAGTGATATGAACTCGTCCTTAAATTTTTAATGAAAATTAATCAAAAACAGATTATTAAAAGAATTTTTTTGTTTATTTCTTATATAAGACCACTGTCGCTGGAAAAAATCTTGTAGTTAGTTTTGATATTAGAATACAATCAACAACCCTTTCTCGACCGATACATTTGTTACGCTGGTTTTCTTGTAACAAAGAACGGGCGACGGCTAACACAGTTTTCCCGGATAGGGAATCGCAGACTTTGTGATGCTAAATTATAAATTAAATATAAAAAGGCGCCAAAACGATGAAACAAACTAAGTTAGGGAGATATCGTTTAATTCTACCCGCAGCTGTAAAAGAACAAATAACACAACAGAAGTGATAACACAGAATATATATTTATTGTATCACAGAAGTAGTTGAAGAGGACAAAGACAGTACATAAGTATAGTTATATAAACGTTGCAAACAATATTACATGGGTTGATATGACAAGCCAAGTATAAGTTACGCCCTTTGACTGGGCAACACGTCGCACATCAAAGTGCGTTAATCGATTCAACTTTTACATTTAGCAAAGAAATTACTTTACTTTATTAAGTTAAATTACAAGAATACGAATATCCAGAGTATAGAGAATCAAAGCGCACCAAATAAGTATGTAACACACAAAAAAACAGTAACATTAATTGAATGACAACTATGTTAGCCTAAAGATACCGCTAAAACGCTCCGTCTTACACAAAAATGAATCGTTTAAAAGCTGTCTACGAAAAATAGGCGTGTCTAGGACAAATTTTATACTCCAAAAATTTTAACCTACCAACTTTTTAACATAACACATTACATTTAAGATCAGTTAGTTTTTATATTTGCATTGGTTGTATAGATTACTTTATATATAATTTGATTTTGAAAATTTATTATCTAAATCTTTATACAATTTTATTTTAAAAAAATATCTAAAACATACGTTTGCGTAAAAAAAATAAAAATAAAAAAAGTGCATACTAGTCTAAATTATATTGTAAATAGTAAGCAAAACAAGACAATTTATATTTAAATGTCGACAATGCAGGTAACAGTAATAGTATAAAAATTCATAGTGATTGTAATAGTTAAGATAATATAATAGTGCACGCGGCTTAATAGGATCGCGTTAAGAGTTTTTGATAACAGTAACCGAATGATAATAATATCCAAAATTTAGAAAAAAACAGATACGTATTTATTGGTTAAAAATCAGTAAATACATACATCGTGTATATCTGATTAACAAGTTGCTAATTTAGAACGTGTAATCATAGCATCAATACAAGCAAAACAATGATTATAAGACATTTAAAAATATTTAGTCAAATAAATCGAAAATTACGAAAATGTAGCATCACATAGTTTGTTGATACCGTTAATAAAAAGATATAAAAAATAACGTTATGATGTTTATTTCACTGTTCTAGAAACTACACGTTTCTTCTCAGTAATGTGCTGACACTAAAAACAAAAATAAATACAAAATTACGTTATCACATAAGACGTAGTTAAATGAAGTTGTTATTCTAAGAACCCATATACTTTTAAAATACTTTAATACATAAATAAATAACAATGCAAAAATAAAGCTAAATATACAAAACAACTATTTTTACGGTACAGTGAGAAAATGTTTCACTTTAAACAAGCGTATTGTAAAGATTCAGGTAAAAAATTCATGCCAACTAAATGATTGTTTATATATAAAAGCAAGCCTAAAAAGGAAATTGATAACATAATCCAAAATTATGATTACTATAAACTGTGTTTTTTCTATGTAGTTTCATATGTCCAGCCCGTTCTTTAATAAAGCAATAACATTACCTGATTGATAACGTTATTCGTTATTCCTATTTACTGTGTACACTGTATTAACAATCATAATATTGGATATAGTAAATTTATTTGTGTTGAAAACAGTAAGACTTGATTGCCACGTTTGACAAACTCTTGGTTGCTACGCTTAACATGTAGTTATCATTTGTCGTCATCCAGTCTTAGACCAGCTACATTTACATCTTCGGTTAATGATTAAGTACTGGTCGACAATTCTCACCTAGTAGTGAACCAAAGCCCATTCTTTGTATTGGTCTGCTAACTCTAATATTGGCTTGGAATCTGATTAGTTTTCATTTTAATGTTTGCCTTTTTAGATAACATAAAGGTTTTTTGTGATGATTACATAGTGATAAATTTTTTATTTAAAAAATGTTACTTTTGCAATTTTATTTTTAAAAAAATTGTCTATAATGTCAAAGTATAATGTCAAAACTATAATGTCAAAAAAATGCCATCCGTTGACATGTTTCTTAAAATTTTGCTACAAACTTTATTGGACTGTAACTGTACAAATGTGATTCTCTCTATTCAATTCATTGTTAATAATCCTTTTTAAATGTTGTTTGTATAATAAAATTACTAATAAACTATTTTATAACTAACTTTGCAAATTGAAAAACATCACTCAAAGTAAAACTGCTTAAATGTTTAGAAATCAATATTTACTACTGTAACACAATGTCATGCAAGTTACAGCCACAGTAAAACCGAGTTATTTGAATAAAAAATCTATTAAAAAACATAAAAACCAACATCTAAAAAGTTTTTAACAACGTTTAATTTAATTTCTTGTACCAACACCACACCACCACACGTGCAAAATTCTTAAAACGTGCATCACATATTTTAATGTAAAAATATTTATTTTTTGTTTTTATAATATATAGTCTTGCATGTTTAATCAATAATTATCTTTTAAAATTTGTTTTGTGCAACTCATTGCTTATTTAACCAATGATTAACGTACCTTAATCAGAGCGCTTTGTCAAATGTTTAATCAATTAATTTATTACTTTAACCAACGGTTAAATTGAATCTAACTATTGATTAATAGTTAGTCGTCGATTAAATACACAACAATGCTTTGTGCAACCGGGTTTTTGTGTTCTAAATGTGTTTGATTTTATCTCTGATATGCATTTAATTATTGATTTTCTAATTAGATAATTTAATGTGCGTAATAGTATTAATGTAATAATTTACGCTTACATCGTAAATTTTTAGTTTGCATTTAATAGATTTTTTGTTAATTATTATTTTAATTCACTATGCTGAAATAGTTATATAAAATGTTGTTGCTGTTTTGTTGAATTTTGTTTTTGTTTGTTTGTAAACTGTTATTATTTTTACTTACACTCCATCATTTATTTTAAACCAAAAGAAAAAATGCATCTAGAGTTAGGACAAAATTTACTATACATCGTACATTAGAAAATACACAAACACACGAAGTGTTTATTTACAATAGGCGTAAACATAACAAATACATATAGGATCAAAAAAGGTTTTGAAAATAAATATAAAGTTATTAATTAAACTAATGAGAAAGAAATTAAACTGCACTGATATTACTATAAAAATATCACTCTAAAAAAAACTAAAAGAAATTGCAGAAGCAAGTAAAGTTATTCTCGAGTATACACAGTTAATGTTGCCATAGCAGTTCGTTAGGCATCTACAATCGAAAAAGCATGGATTAAGTTAAAAGTAAAGTTTATAAAAAATCATTTTATCTAAATAAAGCACATTCGAATGTCACCTAAAAATGAGACTGCATCACCAACAAATGTTTTATTAGGACATAAAGTAAACCTGTGTGGCTAGATATATCCAATTTTTGTACAAATATCAAAAAATAAAATACGCCTTTATTGCTTAATGATGCATATGTTTATAAGTATATGTAACTAAAATTACAACTAACTTTGCAAATACCCTATATAATCAGGTTAGAAAACCTGATAGTTGTAGTACACAAAGTATATCAAGTTATAAATAATTACCCTAACAATAAAAACGGCTAGTAGACAAAAGGTAAATAATAATAATCATTAATTACATATATTATTATTATTATTAAAATTAAATATTATATATGTTAAAAGTTAATTATATATTTACTTTGTTTAAGTAAAAGTAAAATAAAGTAACTAAAACTTAAAGTTTCATAAAACAATGGCATTTACAACAATGCCCAAATAAAATTATGAACGTCAAAATGCTAGCAACTACAATTTAGAGCAAGCATCTTAACATAGTACTGCTAATCACGATATTTGCAGATAACATGTTATTAAGTTAGGTACACAAAGACTCTGAGGTAAAGACCACAATTAACATAAGTTTATTAGCGGATTAAACTACTGACAATAATTGTTTACAATTACAATGCTTATAATTCTTAATATTTGATTATTTTTGCACTATGTTTAATTAAATTTGTGTACACATTAGTTTCCAATATAAATCGGTGTGACTTAAATTAAAATAAACTCAAACAATAGCATAGAATTACTTATATAAATTTAAAAAACACTAAAATTGAACCAATTAATTAATGATTAACCTGTTATTAAGCCCAGTAAATTTAAAAATGTTTTTAGTAACCCACTATTTAAATAAAATATTTGAAATTAAAAAATAAATTTAAAACAATATGAATACAGATACTTATTTTATTATTTGTTTGTTTTTTCTAAATGTTGTGCAATTGCTATAAATTATTGAACGTGTAAATCAGTAATATTTTAAATATAAAAACAACAAAAAATAATGTTTGAAATGCGAATAATAACGAAAGTCTTAGTAGACAATATAAATTAGATAAAAGTACGACACAATAAAAAAACATATTGAAATTTTTTTGTCGATTTTTATACAAGAATAGAAAGATAATTTTTAGTTTTAATGCACAATTTTGCAAAACAGTAGCGTGCGTTAACTTTGAGCTGACGTACTTAAAAAAACATTTAGGTACATTGCTTAATCGCAAAATTGTACAAAAGAATCACAAATAATTATTTAAAAAAACATGTTAGGCGTTACAAAAACGACAATGTAAGTACAAATAAACTATGTAATCTTAAAAAACCTTGTTATAGTGTGAATTTTGCCAGTAGTAAACGCTATCTACGAGTTTGATTTGCTCATGATATTATTTTCGTTTATTTTTACGCTAAGGAAGCAGTATGTGTGGTAACGCAATGCTCAGTGATATTCAAGTTTTATAATCTTAGAAAATCCACGTGTTAGTGTAAATCATTTAACATTTCAATGTTTTAATTGTGACAGAATCGCCGGAGTAAAAATGAATTTCTATTTTACAGCGAGATCTAATTTTCTTTTATTCTGACAGCAAATTTAGTTACCCTTACGTGTTTGTTACTTCAAAAAAAATTAATGATGGCTAATTGCTTATTCATTGGGTCAATAACTAAAGTATACATAGACGGAGACATTAAATGGTACTACTTAGATGTAATTATGTCAACAACTACCATTCGTTAGATGAGCAAATCCTATCCAATGTTTAAATATTCTCTGCTAAGACAAATAATTACAAAGAATTAGTGACACACTTGCTGAATATCAACTAACGATTTTTAGAAACTTGCTTTACGTATTAATCAACAAATCAAATTTTAGCAGCTTGTTATACTATAAAGTTATGTTTCATCTAGTAAGGATCTAGCTATTTCCGTGCCTGTATTATCTAAAACGTAATACGAAATTTAACACAAACCGTACATACGGCGTTATCACAAATAAATTCCGTTTTTAAATCATACAATCATTAAAAATAGCAAATGCGCAGCGTTTCTCTTTGATTTAATATAATAATTGGTGATGACAGTTCTTTCCAAAAAAAAATCGAAATCGTAAATGCCTTCAACCCCTTGACGGTGCGAAGTGTTTAATTGCTGCAAAGTGATGTCATGGAAGTGTTTGCAAATATACCATTTGCTTGTTATCTTCTCCAATAAAGGAAACGTTATAGACAATTATGAAAAAATCAATTTAAAGCCCCATACAAAAAAAAATATAACCACTTACCCCAAATAAACTTTCGCTCAGATAGACACAACATTCGATTTCATACTAACGTGGAATTGTGTAAAATAACTTAATGATGAAAACCTTGTTGGGCGTAAACACCGTTAAATGGAGGTCTGTGTTGCACAAACGTTACTAGAAGAAATGAAATGGTGCTTTTAAAACTTGACAGTCAACCACAAAAAGTGGGCGTGTCGAGAATAAATCTTATACTAGCAATTTTTTAATATACCACATTTTTAACATAACATTATATATATATTACTATATTAATTTGATTAACTAAATAAACAAAATGTAGTTAAGTAATAAGAGTTTAAATTGTTGCATAGTTTAACAATAGTTAAATATTTGTGTTGTAACAGTTAAGTTATATTAACATAATCTACATAATTTATTAACAATATATTATGTATAAGTTTTTATTACATTTTTATTGATATACATTTCTGGAAACGGGATTTTACTATATTTCTGCTTTTAAGCCTAAGATGTGCACTACAAAAGTGAAAATTATTCTTTTTTATATACTAAAGATATGCGCCTTCTATGAAAAAATATCACATATTACTTCATAAAACTTGTATATCTCTAAAAAACGTGCGTGAGACGTGTTAGAAGGAAAATACGTATTAATCTAAAGAATAGGTAAGCTTGAGAGCTTTGCTAGATATAAAATTTCCTTGACTTGACTTTACGGTTTAAAGCTGTTATCTGCAAATGGAGAACGCAAGCAAGACCTTTCATTGTAATACGTTTACATTAATAGTCATTGAGTTACGTATGAAGTATTTATATAGAGTGTAATTAAAGCTTTTGTTTGAAGTAACAACGCCGTACGTAAAGCTCCTGAAGTAATATAAATCTGAACAAAGTTGAATTGTTTGACAATTAATGTTTTACGATTCATCTATTCTGTTATTTGCAAACGGTAAATTATATTTTATTTATTTGCACTGTACTCGAGAAGTCAAAATGACTTTTTTCCTAGAAACAAAAATGCATTTACTTGGATTAGCAGGCTAACATGTTTTCTTAATCTTATTTAATTATTTTGCATTAAGATTCTTATATTAATAATATATTATATACATGCGTGTCACATACACAATAATAAAAACATTTACAATTTATTAAACTGAAGATTTATCTACGCTGCTGTTTATGTAGTTCTATAGTGTTTTTCTACGATGTTATTTGACCATAACGTAATTTATTAAAATTGCCACAGTATAGATACTACACGTATTACACATGCTATTTAGTATAGTTGTTCAAAACCTGTTTCAATTTTGTATTTGTTTGCTCGTATAATAATATAATATAAAAGTGATGCTAATTTTTAAATTTCTAGTAAACAAAACATTTAAAACTTGTACTTTGCATTTAGCAAGAATGTTCCTTTTCAAGCATTTGTTACTTACCTTTGAAAAAAAATTGTTTTGCGGTTTTTTTCTGCCGACAGAGCGTTGAATAAAAGTCCTATAAATCGTTGCATAACAACATTAATTTTATTAATTTAGTAATATATTTGGCAATTATTAGGACACTTATGTAATAACTAAGTTGAAATACAGAAAAAATGTAAACCATGCCATAACAAATTTTAATTAGGCGTTCGTCACATTTTAAAATTTATTCTTTTTTTACAGAATAGTACTGGATAACATATTGCATACTGTATATAGCACGTGGGAAAAATATACTATATCGCTCTTATCTTCTTAGAAAACTCGCTTATAGACGCTTGCGATAAAAGAGTGAACATCTTTTTAACAGTAATGTAAAAATAGCTCATCATAATTCACTTCAAGAAGAGCTACTAAAATGATATGATACAAATTTTATTTTTTAAAATTTGCTTTGTATATTAATTATATTTGGTCTAAGTTTTAAACACATAAAATAAAAAGCAAGTTTTTAATAGAAAAAAATTTAATACTTCATTATACTTTTTTTCAACATAAACAGTAAATCGAAACCGTGTATTCATTGTATTTGATCAATTATCGTTTAATTAATCAGAAGACCGTACAAAACACATAGTGCTTGCTAAGTTCGCACTGATTCAATTTAGCTGCTCTTATAAATTCTATTTCACGTCTATTTTTTGCACTGGAACGATTCGTAATTGTCCACTATAACATTTATTCGCTCAATGTCGAGACGCAAATAAATTACGTGTAACCAAAGGTTTAATTAAACAGTGTTCGATTTTGTAACTGTCTGCTATAGTGTTTCTTCTTCTAAAATCCATTAATTGGGCAAAAGAAATGGGTCCGGTAGAAAAAAGGTTACAGTTTGCTGTTTATTTAAAGACGTTGAGAGTAACGGAAAGATAGCTAGGGTTCAGTGCAGGTTTTGTTGCAAACAACTTTCAAAAAGTGGGACCAGAATGAAACAACATATTATGGCATGTTTAAAGTGTCCCTTAACAGTAAAAAATAAATATAGTAATAGTAAAGAATCAACTGGTCAAAAAGAGAAAATACAGTTTTCGTCAGTTACTCTCACTAGTAAAGGTAAAATACAAACTCCTACATTGAATCACATGGAAACTTTTGTGGATAAGATCGCCAACAAAAATCAAATAAATAGTCATGTATGTAGAATATTACAAAGTTTGGAGATCCTCTCTTACAGAAACTTTTTTGAAATTATAACCTTGTTTTTATTTGGTGATGTCCTCAGCTTTATTTTAGGAAAAAGGCTAACGAAAAACTAGCTAGGGCCATTTTTGCTACTGAATCATCTCTAAGTTTGGTTCAAAATCCATACTGGCTGGATTTTTTTTATTTTATAAGACCAGCTTATAAAGTACCCTCTCGCCATGACATTTCAGTGCTTTTATTACAAAAAGAATATGAAAACATTTCTGCACATGTAAACGAATTTTTAGCGGTATCTACATCTGTTGGCTTAATGTGTGATGGTTGGAGCAATGTTCGGTAAACTGTGAATTTTAATTTAATTTTTCTATATTAATTTTTTTGCCGACAGAAACAAATCAATAGTCAATTTTGTTGTTACGACTCTATCGTTTGTTTTATATAAAATGCTTTATACAGGTAATAATTAATGCGTAAATTTGATATAGTTTTACTTCCTATTTTTGACACTAAAAAGAAGAATAGTGTTTTTTCTATATACTTTTAGGGAAAGAAAGTCACACGGCTCAGTTTATGGCTAAACACATTAATAAAATTATTGAAGAAATTGAACCACAGAAAGTGTTTGGACTGTTTACTGATAACGCATCTAATATGAAAGCGGCTTGGACTATTTTAGAAGTAGAAAATTTGACTACTAATTTTTTTACTTATGGATGTTTGACCCATTTGTTAAATTTAATTTTCGGTGATATGAAGCAGTTGAGCAGCATCAAATCTTTTGTTGAAGAAATGTCTCTATTGTTAAAATTGTTCGGAGACCACATCTTTTATGTGTAATATTCAAAGAAAAACAACAGAGTCAACAGCGGATCTCTACTATCGCTTTAAAATTACCTATAGAAACACTGTAATTATTACAATAAAACATAACAAGATTGATACATTTTTGATACATGCATATGATTGTAGATGGAGTTGTCTTGTACATTGCTTGGAGAGTGTACATTTAAACAAGCAATCTTTAAAGATGTATTTTGGTATAAAGTTTGCTTCACCTTCTAAAACCTATAGCAAATGCTATCAGCTTAGTAGTATCCGACACATCGTCAATATCTAAAGTGATTAAGATCTTCAAAGACTTAGAAAATCACTTTTCTGATTGTTTGCAAATAACTGAACTTACTGAAGAAGAAAGAAAAAATGCATCTGATATACTTAACAAGCGAAAAAAATTTGCCGTTGCTCAAGTTCGTAAAGCTGCAAATCTCTCAGATCCCAGTTTACTTGGTTCAGATCTTTCACCAGAAGAACAGGTAAATTACATACAACTCAAGGAAAAATCACTATATAAATTTTTTTAACTTTAGACTACGCAACGAAAAGCATTTATAATGCTGCTGTTAAAATGCCAGAGGTAGATGCTACAATTGTGCTAGCAAATCTAGCCAATTATAGAGCAAAAAGTGGTTTATTTAGTAAACAATTTTTGTGGCAATCAGCAAATTCCGTAAGTTCCATAACATGGTGGACAAGTTTTTGTAATTCTACCCAATTATCCAAAATAGCTGTCAGATTTTTAGAGTTGCCGACAACTTCTGCGGCATGTGAACGTAGTTTTAGTACATATGGAAGAGTACATATTTTTAAAAGAAATAGACTAACAAATGATAGAACAGGAAAACTAGTTTGCATAGCTCAAAATTTGAGAGAAACTATCAAAATCAGTAGCAGTTTGGAAGATACAGAAAATGTTCAAATTTTATCTCAGCCCAGTTGCAGTTGCAGTGGACTTTTACATAAAAGTTTTGATAACTCGGACACTGCCAGTGTTGTAGATTGGGAATCGGATAACAGTTCCAGAACTACGACCACCAGCAGCAGAAAAAATAGTAGAGAATGATATATATTCAGACTAAGTTTTTTGTGTATTTCAATAAATAAATAATGTATCACATGAATTTCAATATTATTATGTCTATAGGTATTTCTTGTGTGCAGAAAAAAAATATAGTTGAAAAAAAGACACAATGCGTTATTTTTCCAAAAAGTTTTTTTAACACTAATAGGATTTTTTTGTTCATTTTCTATTCTAGATACTACAATTGACAAGCATAAGAAAGATCTGTGATTAAAAAAAAAGTGTACTAAGCGAATACTGCAAGTGAAAATTCAAATGATGACTAGGTATATTGGACCAGCTGTTTGACACGTTTCATTAATGGTTAATTTATAACCACTTAACATAGTTTGTTTTTCTTTAAATGGTAATAGTAAATAAGATTCTGTAGGTATATAGTGGTATATATTACATTTATGCGATAAATACATGTTATCGCAGTTTTGCGATTACTATAAATATGCTCAGACGCTTCTAGGTGCGATAATTATAAATTGCTTTACTTATTCCACTTTGAAATATTTCTTTACATACTTTCTGCCAAGTACACGTTTTTTTTTCATTAAATTACTGTTTTATTGAAAAAATAGCAGATGAAATATATTCGGACAAACTCTTTTGTGTTTCGTATTAAATAAATAACTTGTCACATTTATTTCAATTAGTTTTTTACATTCAGAAAAAAACGATAATTAGGAAAAAACTTTAAGCATTGTTTTTTTCTTAAAAAAACGTTTTTTTTTTAAAAAAAACCGGTTCGTTTTTTTTCATTTGCATCACTAGTTGTGAATGACAAGTAGCAAGATTAAATGCTTCTAATCGGTAAACGCAAATTTTAATTTCAGTAGCGTACATAATATTTATTTAAAACATTTTATTTATTGTTAGTAAAATAATTACAAATAATTTCATTTTTGATTTGATTATTTAAAAAAATAGTTTATTTATGCAATACAATCAGCTTTGTTTATAACAAGCACAGCTTTAGCGATCGTTCGGTTTTAACGAACATTTTCTTAAGTCACGAATAATGATTTATTAATTTTAAGGTATTTTGGGTTTGGATATAACGAGCTCGTATATAACGTGCAGATGTGTTATAACATGCATTTTTTTGTTAAGCACTTATTGCAAACAAATTTAAATATCCGCAGAAAATTATTCACTGTTGCGTTACAACGAGGACTTTTTGATTCATATAGCTTCTATTATAACGCGTACAAAAAACTTGTCACAGCTCGCAAGGGTGCGTTTCTAACAAATTTGATGTAGTAATTATACAGTTTCAGATTTAGTTATCGTTATTGCTCATTATTGTTCACTGTAACAATGCCTAAACCTCATTATAGAAATTCTCTTACGTTAGAGGAAAAAATAAAAATTGTGACTCTCATTTCCACTGGTACTTCTATTGCCGATGTCTGTCGAAAGTACAGTTTTTCCAATTTCTACCATTTAGAAAAACACAGATAAACTAAAATTAACTTTAAATACAAACATCTCTAAAATTAAACATATTTGGAGACCAATTAACAGTGAAGTTGATCAAACCTTGCTTGAGTGGTTTAAGCAAAATCAAAGTCAAAATGTACTCATAAGTAAACTAATATAAAAAAAAAGCCAAAGAATTTTCTGATTTGTTGTCTCCTAATAACGAAACGTTCGTGTGCTCGAAGAGTTGGATTGGCCGCTTTAAAAAGAAGTATCACATTTCTTTAAGTAAAGTGCATGGAGAAGCTGGTAGTGTTTCTGAACAGATAATGATTGTCCGTTAATTATAACAGATTACTCATATAACGATATTTTTAATAGAAATGATACGAGATTGTTTTGCAAACTTGCTCCAAACCAAACCATCAAATTTAAAAAGAAAAATGTCATGGCGGTGAGAAAAGTTAAAAAAGCATTAAAGTTTTTGTTTGTGCTAATGTGAGTGGTACAAAAAAGAGAAAATTACTAGTCATTGATAAATCAAAAACGCTTTAATGTTTTAAAAATTGTAACCTGTTACCAATTAATTACACACCTAATAAGAAAACATGAGCAACATATCAGATATTTTGAGCAAAAAATAATAAAACCAAGATTTTGATTTACAAAAACAAATACGAAAAATAATTCTTCTAGTAGACAACTGTCTTGCACAACGTTTTATTGGAAACTTGCCTTCCATAAAATTAGTTCTTTTCCCCAAATACAACAGCGGTTTTGCTACCTATGGATCAAGGTATCATCGCTTCTCTTAAACAACATTATAAAAAAATTATTTTATGCCAAATGGTAACTTGTTTAGACAGTTGCCACAAATTAAAATTTTCTTTGTTAGATGCTGTGTTAGCAATAAATGCCGCGTGGACACGTGTCTCACAGAATTGTAATTGGTTACAGTCATGCTGGTTTCTACCCTAATTCGGAAAATTCAATTTTAAATAAAAGTGCAATGCAAAAAAAAATTATAGACTATTTCAATTGATACACATACAAGCATGTAATTAATTTTAAAGAATTTTGTTTAATACATTATAAGCAATGGCACTGGTATATATTTTATTTACATTAGATTTATGTACGTTAATTTTGATACATATAAATATTGGATTTGTTTTATTGTATAATCACAGAGAAACAAAATTGGAAACGACAAACGTCAATAGTTGTGAAGAATGAATATATTTATTAAAATTCGTTTTTATGCTGCCAACATCGCAAACGTCAATATTTGTTCGTTAATGTAGTTACGTAATGAGCAAAAAAAGCTCTAGGGTGACAAAATGAAAACTAGGAATCCACATTAAAGTAAGTGTTCAAAGTCAATTATTAAACTAGAACGAGTATGCGACAGGTGAAAAAATTATTTAAAAAATCTTGAAATTCGCTTAAAATTGAAAAAAAACGATGTTAAAGTTAATGTCAAATTTAACAGATCTAGTAATAAATGTAGTACCAACAATATATTTCTGGTGATTTTTTAAATTTTTTTAAAAAAGAATGTAATTTTACAAAAAGCAACACAAAAAATAATGTACGTTACTCTCGTCGCAAGAATCATAGCATAACTCACTCACATGCCACACTCGGCCTTTCGGCCTCGCGTCGCATTACCGTTCGTTATGCTATTCCTTACTTTCGACTTTTGTTACGTAAATTACTATTATAGCAACTGGTTGCGTATAACGAGTACACTTTGTTAGCACGAGCACACTCGTTTTAAACGGACCTGACTATAAAAAATACAAATCTCAAATTCTAAAAAACAATTAATTGTTAGTAAATAAAACTTACTACATGAAAAAAATGTTTGTACGTAAAATCATTATAACTATTGTAATTTTTTACGCAAACGACTATACTGGACACGCTAAACTGATGGAAATAAGTCCCTTCCATAAATGTTTTTGTAATTGGTTATTTCAAAGTACGCGGTAAAAATACATTAAAAATCTGATGCACTTCCCGAAATTATTGTGTTCAAATAATCAACGTATTTAAGCATTTCGTTAACTGTTATCAGTATTTTTTATATATACACAATTTATAAGTTATCTAATACATTATTATGTATTTTTGCAAATAAAAAAACCGGAATCGAAACATTTATCAGTATCTAATAAAGAAAGTATTCTAAATATCTGGAAAAGTTGCGAAAAAAGTCAACCAAGTAGTTGTATATATATATATATATATAGTACTAGCTGTACCCTGCCACGCCTCGCAGTGGCACATTGTGATTGAATGGTTGACATTTAATGTAATTATATTTATATACATTAAAAGTGGTGTTAATCCAAAATAAATAATATAATTACTAAATAATATAATTACGTCCACGTGTTAGATGTAATAAAAAAGATATAACTACTCACTTCTGTTAGAAATTCACTTGAATTATAATAAGTCATTTTATTTTGCCTGTCAGTTAATAATATTTTTACTGTCCATCTTTGATATAAAATATAACCTCTACTTACAATTTGGTGAAAGGCGCAGTTCTATCACAACACTATCACACCAAAAATTCTTGATTTAAGTGAATATTTAATTCAGATTGTATAATAATCAGAATCAGATGCAATTTTTTTTGTAAATAAACAATGTAATTGGGAACGAAATTGTTTCTCATGTGACTGCGTCATTATTATTGTGGTTGTCAGCGAGTGTTTTCATCGCTTATGTCAGATGGCGCGGTCACTGGTACACAGCTGATCGTTAAAAAAACTGTTTTCTTGCGGTCGCAGATATGTGACTGATGCAAAAAATAGATAAAAACAATCCTTGATGCGGATTTTATATCATGTTAAAATTTCAACTCAATCGGTGCAGAACTTTTTGAGTTTTTGAAGCGTACACAAACCAACATAACATTTATATATATATATACTAGCTGTACCCTGCCACGCTTCGCAGTGGCACATTGTGATTGAATGGTTGACATTCGTACTAATTAATAATTGCTAGTTTTAATGTAATTATATTTATATACATTAAAAGTGAGGTTAATCCAAAATAAATAATATAATTACGTCCACGTGTTAGATGTAATAAAAAAGATATAACCACTCACTTCTGTTAGAAATCCACTTGAATTATAATAAGTCCTTTTATTTTACCTGTCAGTTAATAATATTTTTACTGTACATCTTTGATATAAAATATAACCTCTACTTACGATTTGGTGAAAGGCGCAGTTCGATCACAACACTATCACACATTTAAGTGAATATTTAATTCAGATTGTATAATAATCAGAATCAGATGCAAATTTTTTTGTAAATAAACAATGTAATTGGGAACGAAATTGTTTCTCATGTGACTGCGTCATTACTATTTTGGTTGTCAGCGAGTGTTTTCCTCGCTTATGGCAGATGGCGCGGTCACTGGTAAACAGCTGATCGTTAAAAAAAATTATTTTCTCGCGGTCGCAGATATGTGACTGATGCAAAAAATATATATAAACAATCCTTGATGCGGATTTTATATCATGTTAAAATTTCAGCTCAATCGGTGCAGAACTTTTTGAGTTTTTGAAGCGTACACAAACCAACATAACATTTTTATATATATAGATAGATATAACACAGATTACGTACTGCATTCTATGAACGTATGCCGTAGGTCTAGGCCAATATTACTTAATGTTACAGATAGAATATAAAGCGTCTTAGACATTTGTCCTTTTTGTGTAGTAGAAAAAAATCCAACTTCTACAACTAACAAAGTAACAAAGTATGTGGTACATGAAACGGTAAAAATCAATAAACGAGTTATATCACCATATCACTCAGTTGAATCCGATTAAATTTTAATATATGCCCAAATGAAGGGATAAGTTGCTACAAAACATATTATTTAAAATATAAGTTGTTAAAAATCTATTTTCTAACAGTAGCCAATGTTTCTACCGATAACTGAAAAAAAATGTATGCAGTATGTGATTAAAATAGAACAAGAAATATGGCAGACTGATCTCACATTAGAAGCTTTTGCATACACTTTTATGCCGTTTGCTTTTTTAGTTGTTATGTAAATACTTAATAATCATATATAAAATATGAAGTTAAAGTATATATTACTTCCTGTTGATTATTACAATTATAATGTTGATTTTTTTAAAAAATATTCAATAGAAAATTCTCTATACTTTGTTACATGCCAAAGTTAAAACAAAGTCACTGCCTGAAATGAAGTAACATAAACGATGTTGTGCCGCTGCTCAGTGGAGACGGGGTGGGTTATATTTTAAAATTCCGTGATAACTTGGAAACGAGATTGACATGAAATCGAAATAAAAAAGTAAAAACTCAAAATCGGTTAGGGCGCCAATCAAGGACACGATGATTATAGCTTCCGGACCCCTGATAATCCAAAAGCTCATCCGGTTGGTTACAACCCCTGATCTTACCTTGAGTTGTAACTGGCTAAATTCTGAAATGTTCTTAAAAATTTACGTACGCGGCAGCTGAATGAATAAAAGCTCTTTACAGTTTAACAATTTAACATTTATTGACTGAATATTAAAAATAAATAAAAAAAAAATAATGAATATCCAACAAATTTGAATAAAAATAATAAATGAAATACAAATTCACAAACGGAATATAAAAATTCAAATATATATAAAAGAAAATAAAGCGTTAACTTATTTTTCGATAATACACAACAATAATAAAATTCAAGGTCTTGTCCGCATACTTAATTCGCAAACAACAAACAAAAATAATAAAATACAAGAGTCATAAAACATACGTCCGAATCTTTGCTTCGAACTAAACGTTCAAACAAATTATATGTTACATTATCTTTCATGCATGAATAAGGCTTACTTTTACATACACAAAACAAAATTATTTAATTAAAGCGAACTTCACGCAAACACCCAAGCGTTTCTTGAAATAATTAAAGTTAGCCGTAATTCAATCGGCTCAAATCAAAGCTTTTAAATCATATCAATCGCGGTTCACTTCACGGTAATAACACAGATTATAATGTACAGATGTACTACTCTTTTGATCTTGTTCGAAACGCCGCGGTGACCTCGGACATTTAAACGGGTTATATGTAACGTTGCCAGACTTAATTTTTTTTTGTCCAACGCAATATTACCTTTTACCTTTACTTGAAAATATATTGCAAAGGCTTTTGTCAATGTTTTAGATAGGTGTATACCTATGTAATTTTTTTTTATTACATTGTTATTAAAATAACAAATATGAATTTGCCAAAACCGTAAACTTTTTACTCCAATACTGAAAGAATTTTATAAGTAAAAGAAAAGTAACAACAAAGAGAAAGGAAGGTATTTAGATTGTTTCATCCTTTGGCACTCTTAAAAATTTGATTCCACAGCCCCGAGATTTGTGGAAAGTGTTCTTACAATTTTTATAAATATAATAAACTCCGCCAGTCTTTTCGTTACTCATATTAATTAACTATTATTTAAACACGCTAAACCACTAATATATACAATAAAAACAAACACTAAAAATTCCAAAGCATTAATGATTGTTTCAATAAGAGTCAACCCAAAACGCCATAAAAATATGAAAACAAAATTCGGATTGTTTTTGCACAGCTGTTCGGGAACGCATGCGCTTTGCATGCGGTCCCTTTAAATCAGTTATCTCTTGCATCCTTATTGTATATTCGTTTCTCCGTCTTACTGATACATCTGTCCGTAGGACATTATAATCTGTGGTAATAACAAATTCGATAAATACCTTTACTCAATTTTATACTCCAGATGAACTGTCGGCCACAGCGGTTCCAGAAGCTACGAATTTAGATTGAACCCGGGTCGGTCTAGGTGTACAGTAGTCGAATACAAGCTCGGTGGGACCCCCAAACAATAGAATTCCGTCGGAAAATTTATTTCACTATTTAATTGAAATCCGCACAAAAGCGAAGACAGGATTTTTCACACAAAACATCGAAAATAAATCCAACTCGAACGTGAGTTTTATTATGGATACCATGAAGTTCCTTAAACCGTAACATTACGAATTTGGAAAAAAACTACTATTTCCCATCACACCACTCAATTTTCACGGCACCATTTGTTTAACTTCCGCGGTATTGCCTAACGGTAGGGTAAAACACCCCAAACACTTGACTACATTCCGGTACCCGGTATTCTTAATAGCGACAAAAAGATTCTTCTTCCAAATCAAAATTTTACTCCTTATAATACCTCGTGATCCCACTTAATTCACAAACTTGCGCCGTAAAATCTTTGTAAAAGATGCAACACTAAACTACGTAAATTAACAAAGATGAAAAATATAATGGCCAAGTGCGTCTTGTCACGTAGGCCTTCGAAAGAAAGAAAATGTTCTCACAGAAAACGCTTACTCCGTCAAATTATCAGGTGGCTCGCAAATGAACTCAACATAAACAAAAGTACAGATACCAAGAAAAATTGATCAAATTACACTCCAAAAAGGAAGTCGTAAATTATATAGAGTTGTTTTTCTAATGAGATAACCAGAGGTAAAAACAGTAAATCAAAACCAAAACCACGGAACTTTATGCATTCTAAAAAAAAATACCAGTAATAATTGTGAAATAACTATAAAATACAAATAAACTTAAATCAAACGTAACAAAATAACGAGTAGAACGTTTTTGGTGCTAACATCGAACTAATCAATCGTAAAAAAAACAGAAAACCGCAAATTCAGCCAGATGAATCTAATTACAGGGTCTTACATAAAAGATTCACTGCTAAATTCCAACGCAAGTTACAACTTTAACTAATAAAAAACACTTTGACTATCGTATAGGAAACCAATGGTACACGTAAGCATATTGAGCAAACATTGTACATTTTTCTGTGCGTGTAAATCTGACTTGATATAATTCAGCCATTTTTTTAGTGGGAAGTACTTATTTTCCTCTGTTTAGCGATACAGGTATAATAAATTACTAAATGTAATGTATTTAGTTTTAGTAAAATGATAATAGAATAAGTAATTGTGGCAATGTCAAAATTTATAATAATAATATAATGTATAATAATGCGCAAGCTCAATGACAAAAGCGTGTTATCTGTATCTAAGAAATAAGCAGTTTTATACTATGTTGATTGTTTCAGTTTCAAGTAGTATTTTTGTACTTTATAATTATCATGATGTTAAAATGGAAATAAAAAGTGTAAATTGAGAAGCAAAGAGAATTATTTATTTACAAATACAGTACATTAGAGACTAAGAAGCAAAAAATAATTCAAAAATTACAGTTTCAGAAAAAATAATTAATCGGTAGCATGCCGTGTTTTGACATCCATAATTTTATAGTTTTTAAAAAATTTTTGGTTCGGTTTTTTGAAGTAAAGTTAGTTGCAAATGATAAAAGGTTGCCTATTTTACTAACATCATTAAGTAATTCTGCTTGCACCAACTTAAGAAATTAATGGGCTCTACATTACCTGATAAAAAGAAATTTTAGACAAAATTTGTAATTTAATAACGAGTCATTATGGCAAAACCATATCGGTATTTAGAGAAAAATAAATATTTTACAACGCAAAACAAGAGCAGAAAGAAACAATAGATGACTGAAATGCAAGAATTAAAAAATTAGCAATAGGGTAACGGGTACAGTTGTTGGCTGTAGGTCATAAGCCACTTTATTAAAATTATAAAATCATAAGGTCCATATTCCTTTCCATAACCTCTTTATAGTTGTTTTCGATGTTAAGAACATTTGTTCATCTAAGCAAACTGCATGTTTTGCTATGGTGGCCCGGGACAGACAATGAAGTAGAAAATTTTATAAAAGAATGTCAGGCGGACAATGAGACCACAGTTGAGCCGCCAAAGTAGAAGTATTTTCATATAATATAGTTAAACCTGTATTTGACCGCATAAACATTGATTGTTTTGGTCCGGGTCATAATAAGATGTACTTGATTGTAATCGATTCATTTAGTAAATAGCCGGAAGTGATTGGAATGAATTCTACAACAGTACATCAAACAATAGATGTTTTGAGGTTGATATTTGCAGGTACGGTTTACTTTTTTAAATAATAAGTGACAACGGTCCCCAGTTTAGCTCAAAGGAATTTCAAATATTTTATCATTTAAATGGTATTAAACGTACCTTATCACCACTTTACCACCCTGCTAGCAATGGAGCAGCGGAAAATTGTGTAAAATCAGTTAAGACAAAATTAAATAAGACTTTCAATGATAGAAAAAATATAAACACATCCACAAATTGTTTATAAGCGCGATATTTACTTAATTATCAAGGTACTGTACATTGTAGTACTAATCAGGCACTGTGTAGTTTAATATTTGGTAGAAAACTTAAATTATGTATTGATAATATTAGGCCAGAAATTGTCAAGGTTAAAGATAACTTGAGTGATAAAACCGGGTAGAAACAATTTTTTACTGAGCGGGAAGATGTCTATATTAGAAATTACAAAGATCCAAATTAAAAAAAAAGAACGAAAGCCGTAATGTACAAGGCTTTGAGACCTAGAGTATATTTGCGTAAAGTGAAAAATACAGATTTACATAGAAAAGACATTTACAGCAAATTTATAGATTATAGTTCAAATAGAATCAGATGTAGCAACATACTGTTCAACTGATAGTAATTTGAAAAGCACTTTTCAATATACAACCAATAATAACATAAAGAGTACTAATACTAATTGTGTTAGTTACAAGACAAAGTAATAAAAAAAGTGAAATTGTAAATAACTCTCTTACTAGGCCTATAGTAAATAAACGAAAACCTGTTCGATTAGATTTATAGTTGTTTTGAACTTAACAGTAGAGAGATGTTACATATTTAGTTATTGTAAAACCAATAATAGAATAAGTGAACGTAGCAACGCCGAAATTTATAATATACGTTGAATAATGCGCAAGCTTAATGACACAAGCATGTTATCTGTATCTCAGGAAGTATATGTTAGCAAAATCAAATTAAATTTATATTTTTGTCTTCAAATAGCACACACCTAACGCAACCGCTTGACGTAACTGTGTTTCCATGAATAAAACAAGTATGGAAAATGATTGTCACGGAATGGAAGAAAAAATTAAACAAAAAAAGTTCTTTTGAAGTATGTTGCAAAGTAGCTTATTCAAAACGATATAGAATCTTAAACATTCGCGGTTTTCTTGATCATAATTCTTGTTTTGGTTCTTAAGGAAGAGACTAAGACCAAGCCTAAAAAATCTGCGTTGAACATCGTAAGCAAAACGATCTTTAACAATTGTTTTCCGAAAAACTGCAGACTAAATAAATTAGGTTTTAGTAGCGTTTTTTACAGTCAAAAGTAAATTAATGTTTCTTCTGACAGCAGTGTTAGTGTTGAGGATTTCAAAAATAATAAACATGAGTTTCAAAAAAAACTTTCTAATGTTGACATTAACTTTCGCACAGATAGGTATAAGTTTTGTTGCTTTGTTAGTTAGTATGTTTCGTAAAATGCAAATAATTGCATTTCTTCACCATCACCTACGTTGTAGTATAGATGGAAACTAATAAAAACTTTTATTGAAAAACAAAGCATTCGTAGTTATTAGATTTATGCATTCAGATGAAAGATGTGTTTAGTTAATTATGTTTTATATTTTTAGTACTAAAATCAAATTAGATAAATTTGATGGTAAACTGTGTTATGTTAAAAGTATTCTGATCTAGGTTATATACTGTAAAAGTTTCGTTTCGAAACGCACGTTGATCTTCGGAGTGTTGGTTGTCATTTTCTTTACTGGACGCATAGAATTATTAAAATAAAAACATTTCCGGTAAAGGTGAGAAGGATTGTACATTAAAATTTAACGTGCTCGTCCAGTGAAACCTTCATTTCTAATTTGCGCTTTCATCCGCTTAAATGGGTGCTTGGTTTTATTTCATACGTGGGGGTTTCTCTGGGGTAAGAATTACTTTCTATTTTTGTAATTTATCTTTAATTACAATAGTGTCTTGGGTTTTTGCAGGAATCGTTGCCGTACTTCTTGTGGTAGTTTACTAAATTTGAAGGCACACCTGCTATAAAAATAGTAAAAATTACTATGAAGTAGTTGCTTTCATCCAGCCTCCTAAAAGAAAGGGTCTCTAATTTGACCAAATTTTAAAATTATCACTTACCAGGAGGCGAACTGTTCTATTAGTAAAAAATACTTGGAAGCTTAACGCATTCAGTTACAATGATTCATTGTTTGACTTACAAGAAGCTTATATGTAATATCATCCTATATTTAATTATGTATTCTTTACACTGTTAGCATTTCTAAGAGATGATTTCAGAATGCCGATAGCTATAAGCATGACTGAACAACCGTGAGTACAATTTCTTCTAATTTGTATATTTATCAAACGTTAAGTATAGATGTTATCACAACTAACAAACGCAAATTTGTTTGTACCATTACGGTTTGAATTTACTCTAAGTGAGATTTGCTTTTGGTTGCAAATTCACTAGTTTCGCATTGAATCAAAATTTAATTCTTCGATTACCTATTAATTTATACTGTCATTCTGTACTACTATAGTTTTATTTATACTGTGATATTTATCGACAAACTCTTATTTATTACTATATATGTAACTCTGCATTAATTTTTTTCAACCTCTCTTTTTTGTTGTAAAAAATAAACATTTTTGTTGTTATAACATGTCTTTTGTCATTGGTTTTTTTTTCAGTGTTTGGTAGATTTAAACGGTATATACCTGCAACCCTCTCGCCAAATTATATTAAGCTAATCGCCTGCCTTTAAGTTACGAGTAAAAAACCACGTAGCAACTGTTACTCAAAGTTTTAAATTCTATATTTAGTCTAAAAGATCAACAAAACTAATTTAAAAAATTTTTTTTGTAGTATAATAGTAACAACATTATTTTAACTTTGCCCGCATAATAAGACTAATAAATATTATGTATTTCAGGTACCATAAACTTATGTTTGAATGTATTAAACAATGTTGCTTGATGCGAAGTAATAACATTCTGCTGAACTTTCATTGTTTATTATTTTGAAATGAATATACACAACGTTTCGATTGCTGTGGTATCTGCAATCGAAACGTTGTGTATATTCATTTCAAAATAATAAACAATGAAAGTTCAGCAGAATGTTATTACTTCGTACCATAAACTTAATCTGAGGATTACATAATAGTTAGTTGTTTAAGACCAAAGATATTGCACGCTCAATTTTATTTTTCCAACGTGTTTGACATTAAAAACATTCTGTCAAAACTAGATGTACGGAAGGAATATGCAAATTTTTCTTAAAGTTAAATCTGTGTTTTTACAATTATGTTTAAAAACAAAGTATTCTTGTTGTTATTAATACCAATAAATAATGTTTTTTGCGTAACAAGTAGGATATAATTATTATTAACGCCGCATGTGAAAATTTGCACGACGAGGCCGTAGGTCGAGTAGTGTAATCACACAAGTGCGTTGACATTTTATCTACAACAAAAATTAAATACAAAATATACCTATAGCTTTTTGCATTAATTTACATTAACACACTAGTGCGGCAATAATAATCTTTATGACATTTTAATGAGAGTCAAATCATGGTCATTATATGACATTGGTAGATAATTTTTTAAATATTTTTGTTGCAATATTTAGTACCAGCTATAGCTTAGGCATTGATTACTTGGTTAAATCTTTGAATTACTAAATATGATAAAAAAGATTCAGTTACTAAAAATATATTGAAAGCTGTTCAGTCTCACTCCGACTGACGTATATTGTTATACATTAATTATTAGTTATTACATTATTATTAATAATATAGTTATTTGTTTTATTAGTAAAACATTATTAGTTTTTAGCACCAGTAAATAAAACTAAAAATAAAAACTATGTTACTTAACAATGTAAAAGAACCGTGCCTACCATAAAACAAAATGTCATTTACTACGTATTTCTTATAAATTTAGTATAACAAAACTTAAAACATATTTCAATACTTAACCAAAGCGTTTCTAATACTTTACTTCATTTTTTGTTAACACAGTTGTCATAAATTATCTCAAAATGTACATTTGTACAAAATAAATTGAAAATGCAATTAGTAATTACATATCCGAGCTGTTATAGAACAACATTTTTTATAAATCTTGATCAAAACAATCAATAATGATACACTATATAATTGTGTATCGTGTCAAACGGGGTTACATTCTAAAACATAGTACTGTTGTAAAATGCATAACTAAACTTAATTTTAGTTTTATTACAATATGCAATTATAATCTTAATACAATACACAGTTTTAACGCAAATTAACAGCTTTATAAAGTTTTATAATAAATGCAGTGTCAAATCCACAAAGAATTTACGCTCTGGGAGCTACACCAGCCAAATAAAGCCACTTCAAAAATAATGGTTAAAGACATTTTGATATTTTATTACCGATTTATCAAAATTCAAAATAAAAATTAGTTATTTTGGGATAGGATTATTTGACTGCCGTCGAAATTAAAAAACAATTTATCAACTCCAATTTTAATTTTTAATTATTTTGTATATTTTTTTTGGTTTTGTTTTCAATTTGGTAGAATTTAATCTGGCGTGTAAGCAACTTTCCACTTACAGTCGTGTTTGCGGTCAATTTTCAACTTTTTTAACTAATGCCGCAAGAGACAGCGAGAACGGGTAGCTTTGCAGACATATTTTATTTAATTTTTGGTTTTACCGTAGGAGTTGCGGTGACGCCAATTGGAAAGATAGACCCCATTAGCAATAAATTATGTTCTTTTTGAAAGACAATTTTCTTCTCTTCGCGGTGCATGAATTACATATATAATTTTGAATTTTAAAATAATTAGCGAGTCAATGATAATAAACTTTTAATTAGTGTCACTGTCAATGTGAAATGTTTAACTTAATATCTATAAATTCTAGAATGGGTTGTAACTTGTAAAGAAACTTGGAAGTAGTATTTGCTAAGTGTACTATGCCTTATGGTGATCAAAGTCACGTCGAATATAACCTTAATAATTGACGTCATCTACGTGGGCTGTACAAAAAGTAAACGCGTTAAAATATTTAACTATTATTAATTATGAAGGGTATTTTATCAGTAAATCAATTTAGAGTTAAGTGTCATTTTCTAGACTACTAGAATATTTAAATAATATTGATAAGTTATAATTGCATAATTAATATTGTAATTTTTTAATTAAACACAATTTTATTATAAAAACGCCAAAGAATTACAAATTTTTAAATTTATTACATTTAAACAAATATAAACAAAGTATTTTAAAATAACAAGAAAATAAAAATCATAGTCAATTAGCTACCACGTTGTCAAACATAACCTTCAAACCTCAAATTTTTGAGTTTATTTTGGTATAATTGTTGTTTAACCCTTTCAAGCTTTGTGGTATCATAATGACACCACCTTTCTAAAAATTACTTCAAATGCAGCGCTGCGGTTTCAAGCCGGTACCACCTATTGAATAGCTGTGCAGTGGTGTCCTCTCTCCGAGAAAAAATACACTGTAGCCATTATCCATCCCAAACGACCACAGATCCCTGTAATTCATCAAGTTCCCGCCGGATTTTGTTAGTTGTTGCTGTCATAAAGTTGTTGAGTGTTTCTTTTGTGAATTTTGAAGAAAATGGACGGTAAGTCATATATATCCATACAATATCGTTTCGATTTGTGACATTTTTGTCACGTACCTGTTATCTGCCTTCTGCAAGTAGTTTTTTGTATACTAATTGGTGGTTTCAAACGATACCACCAAGCAGCATCTGCTTGATGTCCGTTACCAAATGAAGTAAGAAATATTGTATATATTTTATGTTAGGGAGAAACTGGAGTTATCAAGACCTGGAGAAGATGGATTATCGGGAATACGAAAATTTAATAATTGAGGAAATTCCATCCGACCCAGAATCGGAAGTAGGTGGTTATGAAAGCAGTGAAGAGGATGGTGAACCTGATAATGCGCAACATTTTCTGAATCAAAGTGTTGACATTCAAGCTCCAGCGAATGACAATTTCGTTTACGATAGCAATGAGAATTTCAGTGACGAAGACCTCATTCCACTTTCTGAAATACAAGCTGAACTAAATAGTAACAAGTTGGTTTGGAGACACCAAGTAGTCAACTATATCACACCTGCTGATTTCAGTGAAGAGTGTGGGCCCCGAAACCTTCCTGAAAGTGTCGAACTCCCTATAGATGTGTTTCTATGTTTATTTCCAGACATCTTATTTGAGCACATCGCGTACCAAACAAATCTGTATGCGACTCAGTGCAGTGCTAGAACAGGAAAGTCTTTCATTCCTACCAAAGGCGACGAAATTAAAACTTTTTTTGGAATCAATATCATGATGGGCATAAAGCACTGCTGTTATCGAGACTTCTGGTCAACTAGGGTAGAACTCAGAGATAACTATATTTCCAGTTTGATGCAACGAACTCGCTTTGATTGGCTGTTGGGAAATTTGCACATGAATAACAATATCCTCCAGCCTAAACGTGAGGACGTGAATTTTGATAAGTTGTATAAGGTTAGACCCTATTTGACCAAACTCTCCGAGACCTTTTCCACATTTTATGCGCCATCAAAACGCGTTTCCATAGATGAATCTATGATTCGTTTTAAAGGTCGGTCCTCTTTACGACAATACATGCCAAACAAGCCAATAAAGAGGGGTTATAAAGTTCTGGGCCCGAGCTTCCCGCTAGTGGTTATATTGATGAATTCCAGATCTATACCGGCAAAGTGGGAAACATCTCTGAAAAGCAACTAGACCTAGAGTTGTGACGGACTTGACAAGATCACTTATTGGAAATAACCATCATGTGTATTTCGATAACTACTTCACGTCCCTACCACTTTTACGTGAACTGAAAAAGACCATATAAAACGCATGTGGGACAATAAGAAAAAAATAGAAGGGGAATACCAGATGACCTGAAAGCTGATAAAACCATGGTACGGGGTGACTCTGATTGGCAGAATCACAGATGATGGAATCTGTTTTGTAAAATGGATGGATAAGAAAACTGTGCTGTTGGCAAGCAATTGGCATAGACCTGACCTGGCTGATACGGTGGATAGAAAAAGAAGGATGGGGAGAAAAGAGAGACTATTCAGTGCCCTCTCATTCTAAAAGATTATAATACCAATATGGGGTTTGTTGATAAGGCAGACCAACTTAAAACGACTTACGAAATCAACAGGAAAAGTCACAAGTGGTGGCACAGGATTGTCTGGCATGTTCTAGATGTAGCAATAGTTAACTCTTTTATAATTTTCACCGAAAGGTCTGGAGAGAGAACTATGGATCTAAAAACCTTCAGGATTGCAATCGTAAATGGCTCGTAGGAGCCGGCCCTGATCAAGTCAAAAAGGGTAGACCGAGTGGAGAAAATCCAGTAAGCAAATTTAAAAAAATATTCCTCTGGAAAGAAGATGGGACAAGGCAAGTGGCCCACATGCCTGTCCATGGAACTTCAAGAAGATGTGGATTGTGCAGTACCAAGTCCGACCAGCATCGAACCAGATGGTCCTGTACTATCTGCCAAGTAGGGCTCTGCCTTACCGACAAAAAGAACTGTTTTCTAAGATTTCATGACAAAAAATAATTTTTTTTCTAGTTTCCTCTATAATGCATTATGAGAAAAATTAGTTATTTTTGTATTGTAGTCATAAATTAATAAATATGTAGATACGAGTGTACTTTTCGAAACTACTTTACTGCTTGGTGGTATTATGGTGGATACCACTTCATATAATTTTTTCCAATATACAAAAAAAATAATTGCATTATTTTTTATGCTCCTTGAATTATATTAACCTTATTTCATTAGCGTAATCATTAAAAAAATTTAAATCAAAAAGTCTGCCTTGAAAGGGTTAAATATTATTTCTGACTTTAAAATTTTAATAAATTAGCAGTTTTATGAGAATCTGTGTTTTTAAAATTGCATTAGTAAATATTTAAATATTAAATAATAATATTTAATTTTGTTAATAATTACATTGCGAAACCTTATTGCTTAATTTTTAAGTTTACTCATGACAAGTAAACCTGTTGCAATAGCAACTAACATTGCATGAAATTATTTATATGTTGAGCTCTGTTACAATTTGTAAATGACAAACTATGCAAAATAAGTTGTTATTAATTTATGGTATTTAGTAATATGGCGCGTTTATATAATTTTATTAAAAAAAAACAGTTATATAATTTGTTTACAGTATAAAAATTACAAAAACAAAAACTTAATTACTTATTATTCTTTTTTTCATTTAGATTTCTTTTTATATAGAAATAAATTGATTAATTATACTGTTTTAACATTAATCTAACTTATAGTTTGTTTTAATTAAAAACTAAACATTTAATCTATTTGTTAAAAATAAAAGTACATATTTTTGAAACTAAAGTTGTTGTAATGAGAAGATATAATTCTATTTTTTTTCCATAGTGGCATTTGTAAGACAGTTTTAACTAAAATAACACATTAAACATAAAGTAATTTTTTATATCCAAATATGTTTTTAAATATGTTTGTTATCTTCAAGTTAAATAATTTACGTAAAAAGTTAAATCGTTTTTCTTTATTATTAGCAACATAATATACACAAATACCAAAATCAAAAAAATTCTCAAAAGTTTTGAATAAAGTTTAAATTGCGCTCAACAAAACAACGGAATTGATTGATATGCTAACCGCATACGAACGTTGAAAGCGTAATAATGTTTATATGTAAAATTACAACAAAATTATTAAAAAAACGTTTAAACAAATCAATTAGAAAACACTTAGAAAAAAATCTAATCAAAAATATATAATTAATTAAAATACTAGATGTACATATATGCTAATATAAAGTAATATTATTTGAGTTCTTACAAAAACATCTAAAATTTCATTAAACATTTGTTATTAATTAATTAAAATAATTAACAATTTTATAAACACCGAAAGTGTTTTTTAAATTAAATTTTTATAAAAATTACGTTTGTTACTTTTAAGTAATGAAACTACAAAATGTTTAGTCAAATACATAAAAAAATTTGAAAAGTACTGAGAAAATGTATTATTTTCTACTAAAAATTAATTTTTCTTAAATTAAAATTTGTTCAAAATTGTTCTATTTTGTTTGATAATAATTATCCTTTAAACGCTTGTATTTTTTTATAATGATTTCACAATTAAAATCATATTTTTGATTATGACATTTATTTTAGCATTTTGTTTAACTTAATAATTATTAAAATTCATTAAACAATCAATCTAAAATAAAATTACTTTTTATGTTTAATCTAATTATATAAGTACGCTAAGCTACATTAAAATATTACTTTAGTTATATCAAATAATTAAATGTGACTTGCTTCACTTTCTTCCACAATAGCTACAATGGAGTGGTAATTAAATGAAATTACATCTGAAATTCAATTTAAGTCATTCTATTATACAAACGCATTGCATTAGAGAAGACATTAGTAAATGTCGGATGTATTCTTTTATGCAATTTGCATACAAAATTTTAATGAATCCATTATTTGTCAAATTATTTATAAGTACTACTAAAAATAATTCGAACCTAAGTAGCGGACAGTTGTACAAATAGAAGAGTTATACATTTTAAAATAGACAAAAATGTTTGTTGTAGAAAGATAACTTAAATTTTTGATTGTGTAACTTGGTTACATGTGTTATAAATGTTTTTCATAGATGTAAAATTAAGTTGCACGCAACGTTTCAGTGTTATAAATGATTTTATTGAGAACTCAAATTTGATTTTTTAGTAATTACAAACTAAGTCTTGTTTTAATCACGGAGAGCGTTTACAGACTAATTACGTTAGCAAAACTTACCTTGTGAACTTTCTTGTTGTTGTAGCTGCGAAGGTGCAGAGACAACAAATCCAATCATCGTCCAACTAATTACACATTGTATCCAATAATCAACCCGCATTGTTCACTGTCGAGTGTTATGTATGTATAAGACACAAATAAACCACATTGCAGTGCAATTCACAATACCACACAGATTAAGTCACTAATTAAATCTATAATCACTTTGCAAAAGTTTTAGAACACTAATAAAAGAAAATATAAATTCTTATTTATATATCTATGATAATTAACTATCTGAAACAATAATAATAATTAGTCACTGAACTAATAAAATTAAAACAGAACAATTATTGTGTAATTACTAAAGTTTAATGAAACTAAAACCATAAAATTGTACTTAATAATTTGATTTATGCGTTTTTTGTATTTATTGTGTTTAATATGTTTATTTACAATAATTAAAAGTTTAAAACATTAGAAAGTATATGTTGGAAGAATTTATTTAAATAGAAGTTGTATTGTATTTACTTACTACAAAAGCTAATTCTAATTTCATGTATTTGTTAAAACCACTTATGTAAGTGTTCATTTAGTAACTTTTGTTGCATAGAAACTGACTTGAAAAGGCAGACTCTTTACAAAAGCATCTCCTTTGTAAATAAGGATAATAGTGCTTTAAAGTGCAAACTTTTTGTAACCGCAAAGTAAAGAGTTTTTAAGATAAATTTTAAAAAACTTTAATCAGTGTGTTCATTAAGGTATAAAAGTAAATTATTGATTATTCTACAAAAAACAAAACGTAGATAATTTTATCTAAAAGATACTGTTGAACTATTTATTAACTTTGAACAATCTAAAATAAAAAAAAGTTCAACCATCACAGTTTTTAGCTGCATGTTTTTGTGGAATATATAAAATGTTTATTCAAATGATAAATTGGTCGTTTTAACTGTGTGTTATTTATTAAAACCGATAAACTACATAGGATTTAATAATATTAGCAAGTTTACATTAAATTTGTACGTGTTTGAGTGAATTTGAAATGCGTGGTGTAAATTGACTAGCATTTTGCATATTCTCTAACACTTGAATGCTTACTGTAGGTAAACAATCAAACCATTACCACAAAAGTATAAGTTGTATAATTATTATATTTTATAGATTATCGATGTACTTATTACAAATTTTGCATTTAAATATGCACAACTTTATATTGAATTATAAATTTAAAACAAATATTTTAATTAAAAAAAAATTTTTGTATGTGACTTACAAGTTAAATCTTAAAAAAGCAATGAGATTATAAACCTACCAAAAGAAATGTCAAAAACGTTAACGTTTCATTAAGTTTATTGCAAATGTGAATGAAAACTTAATTAAAAATTTAATACAATACAATTGTTTTAGAATCATCTTTTTTTTATTTATTTAAATAAACAACAACGAACTAATTTTTAGTCTTGTTTAATAAAGTAACTTATTTTTAATAAAAAATAAATCATTGTTAAACTGAATTTATGAGATTAAAAACTTATAGATTACAATAATTCAAAATCGTGTTATTTCTGTATTAGTACATTTTAAAGATACCCATGAAAAGTGAATGCACCTGGTATTAAAACAAATAGTTTAAATTACACCAACATTAAATAAAATAAAAATTAATTGAGTTGTTGAAGTTTGTAACGTAAAATTTTATTTTTTTATAATGTGCGGTTTGTATGTACGGTTATTCAAAATACAGTAATAAGATAAATTATTGACCAAAGTCACAATTCATATACACGTAATAATTTGATGTAAATATAAATAAATATTGTATTTTAATATACATTAGCAGTTTAGTATTTATAACACTATTTAGTAGCTATCCTTAAAAAACTGTTAACAAATATATGTAAAAAAAATTTGCACGTATTTGAATTATATATAAAATTTTGTTTCTAACATTAAAAACGTTGCTATTGATTCTATAAATAATATATTTTACTTTTATTAATAAAAATGTCGGTGATTTGAGTTTAATTAATTTTCAATAAACTTTTTTAACGTCAAAATGTAAATATAAAATGTAATCACTTTAACAAATTTTTTTTAGAAAAGTTAATTGAACATAAACGTCAATTATATATAAAATAACATTAAAAATAAAACTTGACAATATCTTTAATAAAACCATAAGTAAACTCCATTAAAACAGCATAACATCAAATTAGTAATATATTTTTTCAAGTTTTATTATTTAAAAACAATTAAGCTTGACCGTTCATTTTATATTTAATTTTCTTTTATTTATTACTGCAAGTTTAATTTATAACACGGGATTTTTTTCATAAATTTATATCTAAAAAGCGTAGCAAAACTGTTCTTTGAAATTTGACAACGCCTATTATTTATTACCTTAACGTTTTAAGTTTTAAGTGTAATCCGACTTGTTTATGTATTCTTGTATGCACTTATGCAATTAAATGGAAATTATATTTTTTAATTATACTTAAAAAAATCAAAACTATTTTTAAAAAGTTTTTGTGTTTACTCAACCAATGTGATTTTTACATTTCTTTAAACTTTTTTTTTATAAATCATCAACACGACTCGCATTTAATTTTAGTTAAAAATTTATTAAAACACGAAAATTGCTGAAAAAGAAATTTCCGCAGCTTCAAACAACCGACACGTATGTCCGAAGAGAACTGGCATTCAATCGCAGACAAGGGAGGTTTTCTATTGCGCCGGTCCGCGTCTTTGAAGCTGGAAAACGTACACAGTTAACGACAATGAGAAAACTGATGAGATATGCATGCCGGAAACGGAAAGATTAGAGATCAAAACGACTAACTAAGTGCTTAAGAAATTAAGGATAAGTTCGAAAACGAGAATACCATTGCTATTCTTCAGCATCGCTAAGCACGTTTCCTAGAGATTTGTACACCACTTTTTTATATTATTTATGTTAATACACTAAAATTTGTAATATCAAACAGACAAAAGTTTGAATATAAAATTTATCTTTAAAACATTGTACTAGTATTTCCAATAGGATTATGCTGTTATAATTTAAATAACAAGCGTTTTTATAAAATTATACAAAACTATTGTTAGTGTTGTAACTGTAGTCAGAATAATAAAAATACAATACCTACTAACAATTATTTTAAGAAAGCAGTGCACATATAAAAATTTACTTTTTTGACATATAATTACTTACAAGTAAATTCTTGATCATTTGTTTGTTCTTTGATACAATTTTATACATTCTCAGCGTCGTCAATTTAATCTGAAACCAAACTAATTACTAATAAATTTTAAATAAATTTAATAATTTTTTATATTATAAAAAAAATACAATTGGAGAAAATAAAAACATATATTTAGTTTATGTGCATTATACTATTTATAGTAAATTTATTTTTACAATTTTTTTTTGCATTGTATTAACAGTCTACTTTTATTGTTGTACATTTTTAAAATTTGTAGTTTGTACTACTTCTATGCCTCCCATAATTGTACCAAATAAAATTTACATAATAATTTTAAAAATTAAACAATTTATTTTTGCAAAAAAACTATTAAACAGATAACTTTATTCGAATTTGCCATCTTTACCTGTAAACAACGAAAGAAGGGCGTTGTGCTTATTTAGTCCCAGTTCTTAGTTGTTGCATTCATTTCAGCGATCATCCAACGTATTTTAATGTTAAATTGATGCAATCAACAAATATTTTATAAGAGTAACGCTTAACCAGAGTAAGATATATGTATGTGTTTTCTTGTTGTGGTAATTTCTATGGGAATTTCTTATTAGCGCATGCTGCCGGCCTAATAATTTGCAATCGACTTTCTCGACTAAAAACTCAAACTTGTGCAATATAATAACCTACATAAAGTGGGAAATGTTCATGTTAATTTAATCTACTTGTAGGCTAGTCGTAGAAAATAAAACTTTGCTAGAGTAACCCGTAGAAATCTTCTTTAGAAAAATGCCAATTACTATTACCCATCACTTTTTATTGTGAAAGGTTGTCGATATAATACTATTGTAAAACTTTATTGTTTGATGACAGCAGAGTAAAGAAACTGTGGTTTGCTTCTGCACCTCATTTTATTTTTGTGCAAATAAAACTTGTAATACTAGGTCTGGTAAAGCACTAACAGATTTATTTTTTACTAATTATTCCAAAGTAAACAATAATTCGCGGTAATTTTCTGGTGAACTATAAGTAAGCGACTGCTCGGTAACGTATAAAAAATATAACTAACTTACAAAAAAACTTAACGTACAACTACATATACAAAAATATACAGGTCTTCAACTTAAATTGACAGAGGGTGGTCAGGTGGTCCAGTCAAGTTAGGTACAGGTGGTGCAGTCAATTTTTTTTTCAATTAAACAGTGTGCCGGGGTCAGGTGGGTATGATCGTTTAGATTGGGTGATAGAGGAAATTTAACACTGCTTCAATTTACGTTATCAATTTGTAATACACCTCAAAATCAAATTTCCCACGATTTTCTTTAAGTAATCTTTTACACTTTTGACTCCTGTCTCCCACAATCCCCCAAAGCTTGGGGAGCGAAGTAGAATAAAATGGCAGCTAATTTTATTGTTGGCTAAACTATTGATAATTTAATTCTAATAATTTTCAAAAAAAAATACAATTCTTTAAAATTTATACTTTTATCTGAGTAAACATTCAGTGGTTGTCTGCTTTTAGCAAAGAACTCATTTAGAACGCCTGAAAAAGTTTTAGCAGTTAAAATTGTCACTAATTCTAAGTGAATAGTTTTAGTTGCTAAACATACAAATATACGCTTTAATCGGTTTTCCTAGAATTGCATTTTTATGAGATTGACCCAGCATAATTTAAGTCACAATTGTAAAATGGGTGAACAATTTTTATACGCGGCAAGACATTTGTGGATGACTCTTTTAACGATATTCTTAGCGAATACAGGCTAGTTATCTACTGCGTAACAAAGCTAACAATGAGTTAGCAATAAACAAAAGTGTTCATTATTTATTATTAAATAAGTTAACCTATCTAATTTTAGTAAAATTACAGATTGAGCTTTCTTGTAATCAAAGTCTAAATTCTAAATCTTACCTTCAATTTTCAAAATATAATAGCGGACTTAATAATCCTAGAAGGTCAAAGATATTAACAATGGATAATAGAATTGTTTGTTTTGTAATGTGCTTTGATCCATTTGTCAAATTTATATTATACATTAAATCGTCATTACTCAGCTGCCACCAAATTCCTAGGGTTTTATTTTAAATATCTATCATCTACCGCAAAAAGATGAACAACGTTGTTAAGTACAGCGCAGTTAGATTATTCACTGATTCATTGTAACTCCTCTTTACTATTAGAATTTCACTTTCTTAATTTAAAACCTGCTGTTTTTAAAATATATGCGACTTGTATGGTTTTACTAATTGGGCCTGTCAACAAGTCATCGACAAAGAAGTCTTCCTTTATAACACAAGAGGCTTGCGGGTGAATCTTATAGTAATCATTTGACAATTGATGCAAACAATAAATGATAGAAAGAATGCAAAAGCCATAGGTGGATGTGTTAAACTGATAAGTACTTATCTCGCCAAATAATTAATTGAATTCAGTATTATTCAAAATATTTAAACCAGCATATTAAACATTCATCAAAGACTACTCTAAGTTTTGTGGTAATACCATTTTGCTTTATCATGGCGTGGTGGGGTAAATAATAATGAGGATTAGATATCGTAATATTATCAAGGTTGTGGTTTTATCCCGACGAATTTTTCAAAGCTTATTTTGAATTTCGCGGGTGTTAAACTAACTCAAGGTATTTACCATCGTTTATAGCTATCTACAGTTAATTTTAATCACATAGTAAATTTATACTATGAGATCGCTCCGCCATCAAACACTTTTGAATTATCATCTTTCCCTAATTTTGTCATACGCCTTAAATTTTCATATTCATACTATAAATTTGCCGTCGTTCGAACGCGTATTTGTATTCAAAAAATTTTGTTCACATTGGAGCTCGTCCGGTGATAACTTATTAAATAAGTTGTTTACTTCTATCGTCAGAATTTTTCAATTTTGTTCAAAAGTGACTTATTTATCGCGTAGTTAAAACAAGCAACTGATTTGATGACGGTTATTTATGCTAAAATTGCCACCTAAAACCTAGCCAAGTACCGTTTTCTGTAACATAGGTTTATTTTTCTCTATTTTACGACAACCTGTACAAAGGGTCAGCTAGTGATAAGTAAGAAGGAACGTGTAAATCAGCTAAATCAAAACTTATATTAAGTAATTGATCAGTTATTTGATCTAAAATTTAACAAGTGACAGGTTAATCCTTGATTTAATTGTAATATTTGAATTAAAACGTTAATTCCATAAATACTTTTTTTAGGTAAATTTAATTTTTCAAGCAGTTCTGTGGTAATAAAAGAAGATTGTGATCCAGGTTCCAGCGCTCGACAGGAAAATTGTTGACTTCTGCTGTCTTTATGTAAAAGTACATTGTGCCTGTGTTTACATTTTCTACACAGCTAAAACTTACATTTTTGAACAAATGCCTTTTCTTTAGACAGTTAAAAATTTTAATCGTTTTATTGTTTTTGATTTTTGTTCGTGGTTTAAATTAAGAAATTTTGTACAAGAATAATATTGATGGTTATGATTTCGACGTTTGTTTTACGTGTTGGTATTTACTGTTACCTAATTAAAATAGATTTTGACTTGGTTTGTTAATTTTTAACGAACCTAATTTCTGATTCTTTTTCTAAAAATTCTATTAAAACTGCGTAAGTGTGAAATTCTCCCTTTGGGATAAGTTGTTCGTATTAATTTTTTGTGACATGACTGAATTTAGTTTAGTTTTAGTAATTATGTAAATGAGAAATATATCAGTTGTTGGTTGATCATATATTTTCAAACGTTCTACAATTTTGATGACATTATTTAAGAATATTTGTACAATCGCATGAGTATCATTTTAAAAGTTTTCTAAATTAAATAAGCACTTGAGGTTAATTTTAATTCATAAATCTTTTTTTTTCAAAACGGTTGCGCAAGATTTTTAGAGCTACTTCGTAATTATCGTCAATAATTTACATAGATTCAACTCAATAAAGTGCGGGCCCTCTTAACGCCGCACGTAAATGGTTTAATTTTTGAGCTTTGGATAATCGCGGGTTACTATCAGTGAATCAAAACTGTCGCGGAATTTTAACCAGTTTTTTGTTTCAATAATTTGTACAATAATATGCTTAAACGATTGCATGCACCTGTTGTGCATAGCACGTTAAAAACAATAGATTTGTAGTAGGTTCGACGACGTGATGTCAAACATATAATTTAAGTTCTAAACATTTACATTGACGAAGAAGCGTTTGGTGTCTTAAAGGAAATAGCGTGTAGCTAGTTCTAGTTATATTGCATTCTCAAAAAAAGGCTAATTTGTGAGAATTGTAATGGCACTATCCTAGTAGATTATTCTTTTTTAAGTATGGCGAGAAGACTGCTCTACTCGACCGTAAAATAGAGGTCTTTGTAATTATAGTAGGATAAAAAAGTTTAAAGGCTTGTGGTATCAGTAAGTTGTACTTGCACATTATAATGCGTTATTTTAACATTTTTGTTTTGTGTGGCGCTTGCCTATTTTAACTCAAATAATTTGTAAGTTGCTGTTATGTAACATTCACTAAAAAATTAATTATTGTTCTTACATTTTTGGGTTCACACCACTTTTTGAATTTCAAGTACGTTAGCTGCCGCCAATTATAAGGCACATTGGTTTTGGAAAACATGATTAGACTGGTAAGAAAGAAATGTAACAATCGATAGAGAAAAACTGAACTATTTAAGATTTGCGGAAGACATAACACTGATAGCAAAAAATAAAGAAAAACTATAAGAAATGTTAGAAGACTTAAACAACGAATCAAAACAAAAATTAAAAAAACAAAATATTTAACAAATGACAAACAAAAAGAAGAAATAGAAAAAGTGAATACTTTTAAATATCTAAGGCAAAAAATTATAGAATAAAGATTTAGAAAAACTGAGAAAGACCGCAAACTGGACAACTAGAGAAATTAGAAGGACGTGATTGAATGAGGCAAGCACGCAACAGAGAAGAATGGAAAAATGCTGCTGCTGTTGATAATGATTTTAATATATTTATTTTTAGATAAACAAAATCTTCTATTTTATTTGCTTTTGCTCAAAATTTCGTTTAGTCTGAAGTAGGGTGATGATCTTAAAAGTATCACTTAAAAACGATTTAGTTAAGATAACAAAGCTAAAAAAATACTGTAAACTTTTACTGTAAAATAAACATTAAGATATAACATCTTAATAAAAGAATCGAAAGCACAAAAATTTAGAAATAGTTTCAAAAAACTGTTTATTTAAAAAGTAGAATTTGCTTAGCATTTAATTTTAATTGTGCATAGAAAAACAAATAACTACCTAAGCAACACGAATTCCAATGTAATCGTTAATTAAACAAATATTCAACTATAATCTCGTAAATTTAATATGTTTATTATGTATTTACTACGCTTGTATCATTTACGATATTTTACTTAAACACGTATTTTAAGTAAAGCAGATAATACTTTTCACCAATTTCATCAATACAATTTATTTATTGGAACACTCATTAAAATTGTGCAATCAGCCAAAAGCTGCGAACGCTCAACGGTCTAGTCATAAAACAAAAAATCACGTGACTTCCATATCAGCACATTAAAGATAAATCTATATGCGTTTTTAGTGTTCAGTCACAACCCAACTTCATTTATAGATCATCAACGGCAATGTTAAACGTTTCGACTATATAATACCATGCCATCTCGTGTTTGTAAGATAAAGTATTAGTAAATGGCGGTAATTTTAAAAGTGAATCAATAGCATTATATTGTAATAAGTTAATCTACTTATTGTTATTATTTCAGTATCAGTTTATATCTAATTCACTAACCATGTAACATAAATCATACAATTATTACAATGGCTAGTTAACTAAATTTAAGCTTACATTTAAATAATTCTTAGAAAGCAAGCTAAATTTATCATAAGGGTGGGTTTATAAAAAGTGAATTAAATATTACAATAAAATTAAATTTAGTTTGTTACGTGATTAGTAAAATTTTAGTAAAAAATCTATCAAAAATCAGGATTTTGTAAACCGAACCTTAGAATTATCAAAATAATGGCATCTTATAAAACTACCTACAAATTTTAATACTTAAAGTAACAAACCTCAAAATTTGATGGCAACCATACCAGTTTTTTTTGACGGTGTGACTTAATTGCATTACCGCAGAACGTTTATAAATGTTGGTGGTTTGTGTGTTCAGTGCACAAAGCAATGCGGATCAACGCTTGTATTTTGCGTAAGTAAGATTTTGTTATACTATACAGTATTGAACAAATAGAAAAAATCAAGCATGGCGGTTCTGTTAAAGGTAATTTTGTGCTATTATTTGCAACAAGTCCTTTTTAAGACGGCGCTACACGTTTGCATTTAACAAACACCAAATACAAAATGCTTGACAGATGACAAATACTTTAAATACACAAATGTTCTCAAGTCTTGTTGATGAATAGGTATCCAAACATCAAAGCTTCATAATTTTGTACTCTTTGTGATAGAATATACGATTGTTTTGTAATAAGAGTTATAGTTATTTCAAGCAGTTATTATAAACGGTTACAGGTATAACTAACAAATACCGCTCGATAAATATAGTAAAACATTTCAGATGAGCGACGAAAGAGCCGCCTACCAATGCGCAGTAAGTTATATACCCCCGCTGCAGATTATTATTATTTTTATTTTGCATCTACCTGAATAATATCAGCTTTAGTGCAATTCATAATTAAATACAAAATTAGTAAAAAGGTGGTTTTAAGTCGAAAACTAAACAAAAAATTTAAAAAAATAAAAAAAAAGAGTAATTTAATTAATACAAACCTTAATAAAGATGCAAATGTCGTTTAAGGTCACGCGTATTTTCTGTTCTTGGTACTTCGAATTCGTTCTCACGTGTGTGTTCTCACATGTTTTTCTACATTTGTCAAGCTGTACTCATTATCATTGTTTATTACTGATTTTTGTTACTTGTTACACATCGTTATTTTGTAGTAATCGAAAAAAATTAATCCAAATTTAAATAACGATTGAACTGTTTAAGTACGTAACTGATTTTTCTTGTAAGTAGGGATAAAAAGTATATCGCTATCAAACGTCTATTTTTACTTTTCTTATTCCGGTTGGAAATTGCTAGTTTATGTACCTGGGTGTTCTTTTAAGATATTGGATGTGCTATTCAAAGTCAAATTCGGCATTTTGTGTTAACCACGCGACGTTCCCAAGTAGTAAAGCAATTCTTAAATATAGCGTCGTCACGTTGTCTTTTTACTTCTTTTGTGAGTTTCGGGAGATTACTATACTATTTTTGTACCCGGCTATTTTCAAGAAATGTATGTAACCTATGGAATCCACTTGGTTTAACATAACTAAAAGGGGCGAGTTAAGACTGCTATATCAGTATCGTATTACTTCGTTAAATGATTCTATGCATATTATTTGGTATAGCATAGATTTTTTTGCATTTATATTTATTACTTTAATTATATAAGCCTTGTACGTACTATTTTTTTAGTAATCTAAAATTTTGTTTTATGTAATTTGCTTCAATTGTATTCATGAATTGTCAGCTTTCAGCGTATTTAACTTGTTTCATGTAATAACGTTATATAATACTGACTTAAATTCACTATTAGTCGCAAACTTTATATCATATGTAACCTTATGTATTGTCGTTGAGTACGTTGACGTGACATCCGTCAAATTTCTTTGATCATTTGAGTGCAGTCATAGCCAAAGACAAAAAAACATTAACTGTCGTACATAAATTTATATACTACGCATAGCTTCCGTTTTAAATCAGATAAATAGGAGTAGTGAAAATCACTACAATTGACAAAGAAGTGACGGTTTGGTAAGTTTAGTACTCATATTTTACTTTTTTTTGCAATTCATTTTTATCATTGTCGATTATCTAGTTGTTTTGCGATTGCATAGTAGAGTGAGGTAATTTGATCAAGTAATATTTAAATTTAAATTATTTACTTATAACATTTGTTAGCAATTAAATATAATTAGTTGTATAGTGGGTTGCCTAAACGAAAGGGCCTACTTTTATATTATAGCTGTGATATTAGTATATTAGTTGACAATTTTCTAATTGTTATTTGTCTATTTCTCTCTGTTGATTTTAACGATCTTCTCTCTTCTTAAAATATTATTCTTAGAAGTTTTGTTTTGTCAGTTTGTTCCTTTTACAAGTAATTGACCAATTTAACCAAAGTATGTATTAAATGATATTTAGTTGTTTTGACGTTTGTTTGGTGTAACATTATTCCACTGAGAGTTAAGACCCACTTGCTGATAGAACTTAGATAATTCACAGCAATTAAGTTGTGAAAAAATGTTCGTAACAATATATATTAAATTCAATAATATTTGCATTTAATTAAGCGCGAACTTTAAATAACTTACATTTTTAAACAGAAATTAATTTATTTAATAAACTATTGAAATTGCTAAAATAACATTAAATACATTTTTTTGTTCTTAATGGACAGTTTTGTAAAGTTAAAACTGTTATAAAATTATCAGAAAATGCAAATACCTATGTTCAATACTAACTACTGATTAATAATGAATTATTATTTACATACGCTTTAAAAAGTTCTACTTCAGAACCTACTATTATATGTAATAAAGAAACCATATACAATTAGTAATGAAAAAAATTAAAGTATTAAACATGTATTTTCTTAGCATTACATTGTTAATTATGTTTTTATACACTTAGTTTCATATATAACGTAGAACATTACAGCAAAATGTTTGTTGTAACTGACAGACCACTGGCTTTTAACCGTAATAACGACAAAATCTTAAAAGCGTTGCAAGGTAGACGTTTGACAAACTAAACCTGAGTAAATATTTATTTGGAGCGTTATAATTTATATATGTATATTTGTTTCATTTCATTTAAACATATGTTTACACTCATGCACCAATATATGAAAAAAATTAATAATTAAAAAGTTAATAGGATTTTACATTTAATAAAATAATATAATACAAAACGTAAACTCAATGTAATTATAGAATATTCTATCTAACTTTTGTTACTTTTTGTAATTAACAGTTGCCTTCTAGTGTATTACGTACACATTTTATATAAAGTTCGACAGTAAAAAACCTTTAGAAAGATTTAAAGAAACGTTTATTTTTTAAAAATAAAAAATAAAGTAAACACTGCCTTTAAATAAGTTACACGAAATAAATATTCAGTTCACGAATTTTGTCGTTTCGTCAGTAGAACTTTTAGAAGATATTAGTTTTTCTAGTTTGTGATGTGTATATTTATAAATTTACACACGTCGAGTTTTTATACGTCAAAGAAACAAAATAAATCTATTAGTAAAAAAAGTTTAATCTAATATATAGTATACCCGTTTATCACCAAAATTTAAAAACATATTTAATATTTATTTCAATAAAAATTCGTACTCGTTGAAATATTGTAATGTTTTTTAATAATGAATAATTAATTTTATAAAATTATAGTTTGGTCTTATCTTTTATTTGACTCTACTATAAAGCTAAAAATTGAATAGTATGATTGTATTATGTGAAATATAATACTATTGAATTAGTTAACTCTAATCTATAAGATTAAATTGTGCACACGCTCTAGCAACGCGGATTCATTCAATCGCGTCCCAAAACTTCTTAAATAATTTGTTATTATAATCTTTATAAAACTAATTTTAAATGTTTTTCGTTTATTAAAGTATTTTAGAAACAATCATAATTTATTTAAAAAAATTGTAGTACGTAAATTTTGCGTTAAATAGAAAGTTAATTATAATTAAGATATACATATATTATTACAAAAATTTTTTTTAAATACAGTAAATAAAATTGTATATTAAATTATTATTTAGAATAATGCTTTTTTTAGATACATATTTTACAGTATGTATGAAGGATATTATCAGTAAAAACTTAAATGTTTCTAATACACACAGTGTCAATTTGAGAACTTTAGATTGGGAATATATTTACAACAAAACATAATATCAAAAATTACAAAAAAAACCGTTTTAGCAGTACGGAGGGTAAACCAAATTGACATGGTGAGTAGCACACCCCCACCTACTTTTTCGCCCTAACTTCAAAAATGTAAATTGTGAGTCCCCACTTATGATACATCGTTAAAAAAGTTTTTAAAAATTCTATTCAAAAATATTTTTCGTGTCAGGCAAAACATTGAACTTCAGCTACTTTTCTGTTTAAAAAAACGGTGAAGTAAAATGGCATTTTTTTGGTATTTCTGAATAGCATTTTTTAAGACCTTTTCAATAATGTATCATAAGTGGGGGGTTGCAATTTACATTTTTGAAGTTTTGGGGAGGGGGTGAAAAGGTAGGTGTGCCAATGACCAAGTTAATTTTGTTTTCTTTCAGTATTGTCCAAACGGGTTTTTGTAAATTTTGATATTATTATTATTTATTATTTTATTCTCAATCCAAATGTTGAAATTGACACACTGTGTATACCGGGTAATTCAACATTCTGGAAAAATAAACTGGCAGGTTTATATATTTAATAAAGTAAAATTTTTCATATAAAAGTTGTTGTGTTTTCTATTTACTAATTTTTCTTTTGATATACAGGATGCTGCGTCTTTACGTAATAATAATCGTCACATTTTTGCAAATTTAGGGTATATATTAATAATTTTTTTTAGGGTAATTTGTGTATATTTATTTAATTATATTCTACAAGTTTTCGAACTTGAGCTAAGTTCTTCGTCAGGCAATATAAATTAAACTGACAATTATAAAGCTAAGATCACTAAAAACAATAAATTGTAAGAGGAGTAGATAAATGACGCAAAATTATTTAGCTACAGCATAAAACCACCTTAAAAACTTTAGACGTAGCTTAAGTGTAATTGATGAAAGAATTAATTTTAGAAATTAACAGGTAACCAGGTGTCAGATAGTTCGTAACCATTGTCTGTTAAAATTGTTGAAAAATTTAATAATTTCAGTTTTTTCTCTAATCTTTTTTGATTGAACCTGTGTAAAAATTATTAAACGGAAACGAAGTCAAACACGTTTGGTATAAAACTGTAACGTTAAAAAGTTTTTCTTGTTTTTAAATTTCTTTTTTTTTATTGTATAATTTGTTAAGTACAATAACATTTTATTGTGTATTAGTTTTAAAATTACTTGTAGAATTAAGTCTTACTAAAGAAATTTGAGTTAGTTATTTCAAGAGTTGGAATTAATGATAATATAAATATAAAAACAAAATACAAGTTTTTCACTATTTCATTATATGCAGTCGATTATCTGATTTTCAATGTTAGTATCGTAAGTATATTTTGAAAAACTCGTTAGTAGCTGGCCCGAGATTTTTTAAATTAAACAGGCGCCTTTTGTGTAACGTGTAAATAAATGAAAGGCGCATGGCCAGTAAAACAAATCTTTCGCCAGCTAGGTAAAAAGTGGGAGAACGACTATGCAACAGAAATTATGTCTTGGCGTGTCGCCGGCAAAACTTTCAGTGAAAACTCCAACGAATCGCTGGCGAGTCTCCAGCGATCGATTATGAATACGGCTGTAAGTCTTGTTTTTGGTCGAAGAAATTTTTTAATTTGTCCTCTATTAAAACCATTTCTTATAAAAAACTTTTTTAAAGTAATATAATTTATTTTTTTACAACCTTTAGTTTGTGATTTCTTGTTTTTGTTGTTTTAATTTGGACTTTACAGTTTCTTTCTTTTTATTTCATATATGTATTTTCTTTTAATTTATTATTTTATTTTGTAATATTCCTAACCCACCCCAGAATACTATGAATCAAATTGACTCTCCTTGTAAATAGACCCCAACAAAATCAAATCCGCGTAATTTAAAATGACATCGATAATTTCATACTCTAACTTACCTACATTGTGTATCAGAAAAATATGTACAAAATACTGTGATACTCTCGACATTGACAGGATCAGGTTTCTAGTTTAGGTAGAAATAAAACCAAAAATTGCGGTACCACACAGTAATAGTAACATTATTAGTTGCACCACAAAGAAAAACGTATCGATCCGATAACGGTCAGCATTCACTAGGTTTAAGACAGAGAAAATAATGCTTTAGAAAAACACTGTCAGCCAAAATTTAGCAGCGCGCTACTTGATTAACTGTACTGTTTTCAACAATACAAATACAGTAATGCGTGGTTAGATTGTAAATACATCATTGCTAATCCTATGTAAATAATCAACAACGCAAATAAATAATTCATATTATTTAATTTTGTTTAAACTTTGTGTAATTGAATATTGCGGTTCTACTTTTGGAAGCACTACTTCGAGTGACGCTTCTAATGCCGTCTGAATAAGAAATGGAGTTATGAAGATCATATGATTAGTAATAAGCTATGATCCACCAAACGAAGCATATTCACAAAAAATTAACATCATTAAATACAATCATATAGTCGACCCAATCTAGCGACAGGTGTCAATCATCTCTTCACCAAAACAGTTCTAAAAGAATTACAACAGGTAAAAGCAATTAAACCAACCAACAGGGCGCAAATATAGCATCAAATAAACTTGGCTTGCATGACATCACTACTGACCCCCATCATTACAACACACACTTGCACACCTGTATTATCAACAGTATACAAAACTAAAGAACGTTAATAGAGTCGGAGTCCTCTCCGAAGGAGGAACAATTTGCCTGGAAGTACGGATCCTTTGTTCCTTATGCTGCTAGATAGTGTCTCCTCAATAATGACATCGTACGTATATCAAGAAGAACGCCCACAAAAAAAATGTTATTTAAGCATAGTTTAAAGCATTTTATACGACGGCCAGTAATAATATTACAGTGTGATATAGTTTACTATGAAATTAGCTGATATAATCTAATTAATTCAAGTACAGAAACCTCTCTAGATTAGCTAAAAACAACTTAAAACAAGTTCCGAGTACCTCTCATTAATTCAAAGGGTCTACATGTACGTATAATTACACTGATTACTTAATATTATATCAATCGAGATCTATTATTGGTCTTATAGGTTATAATTGCATATACTAGGCCAAACTACAAAGCAACTCTACCCAAATAGTACATTCAAAATAACCCTTCAAAACCAATAACAGAAAACAGATCAAAAGTCTACGTATGAACACCTGTTTAGTGTAAATGGGTCATGTTGCCTACAGTAAATCTTACTACGTTCCCATAAGCAGCAAGCAAGACTAATGTCATAACTCATTTACAATATAAACACAAATAAAACGACAAAAGACACCCCATTGAAACAACACTGCATCCACACAGAAAACAAATTCAAAAAACGCTTAAACGGCTCAGAACAAGTTATAAGTCCTAAATAAATCACCTTATTAATCACTGAGATTACATATAACATAGTTTGAAATAATCAAACTAAATACGCAACTACGCATTAAGTAAACAAAAAAATATATCACAAAACAACAAACAATTACGTCACAACGGCTCTCATGAAGTTCATCGTCTTTTCAAAAAACATCCACAATAAAATAAATATAAAACCATTACCTGACGTCGACGTAAAACTAAAAATAATAATTCCGTAGTAATATTTGTAATCTCTCCACTGATATTCACTACGCGCTCTCTTTTTATTTTTTCCTAAATGGTGCTTTTTTTTACAGTCTAATATACATAATGAGACACAATTATTATAAAAATTGTAAAACTCTAAAGTTCAAAAGCGATTCAGTATAGTTTCTTTTTTTTCTTCTTGTTCTATTTTTTGAACTGTCTGTTTTTAGCTTTTTTGTCTATAGTTACTACATTAAGATTGTCTCCATACGCTACTGTTCGTATTGTTTTGTTTATGATCTAATGTTACTATAAAAAGTGTTTGTTAATGGTTCATTTTTCTGTATCACTACTAAGTTAGTCCGAATATTTTTTTTCTCTCAAGTGTTCTCACTATTGCTTAAGAATTTTTGTATTGTCCTTTCTGTCAGCGTTTTTTAGTTTGTCCAAAATTATCATCAATTTCCATTTCTATTTATTTGTAAAACTATGTTATTGGTTTGTCATACCTATGGTGGGGTCTGTATTTTCTAAAACCATATTAATAATCTCTTGTTTTTGTATTTGTATATTTAATTATTTTGTTATTTATTATCGTAGTACATATTTTATATACAGCATCAAGTAAGTTAAAGCTACAGTTTTTTGGATTTTTTTCTGTCGCCTTTGTGTTTATACCGTTCGTTTACTTTCTTTTAGACCTTAATATTGATTCCAGTTTCATTTAGTAACAATCATTCATTCTTGTCTTGTACGATGTTTGAAAGTAGACGAATGTTTATTTAAATTACTTAATATTTTATTTACAATAATTTGTTAATTCTTGGAATTCGTAATTAGTTATTTATTGTTCTATTAATGTACTTTAATTTTACTTTGTTTATTTAAGTGTTTTTGTAGTTATTAGAATTGAGTTACAATAAGGTTTAAAAACATTACAAAAATCACTGTGGTACAATACTTTAACAAAAATTACTGCACCTGGTAGCACAATAACTTTATAACGCGTTTTGATAGCTATGCTATCAGCAGCAACACACTTAATTGATTGTGAAAGCAAATTAGTTCCGAAAATTTCAATGGTTTTTAAACGTCCATTATTCATCAAAAAATGTTAATTTTTAAGGATCTGCAAATTTTCATAATAATTAATTTCACTCTTCTTGTTTACTTGTTTAAGTAATGAAATGTCTCTTATACTAAGTTTATTCTCAAGCATATGTTTGACAAAACAAGATTTTTCTGAACGTCAATACTTAATATGAGCCAAATGCTCTTTAAAACGAATTCTAATAAATTCCTTGTTGGCTTAATATATACTTGTTTACAGTTGTTACAACTAATTTTATATATTCCTATTCTTTGCATTTTCACGTAGTCTTTAAAACTGCAGAACAAACTTTGTAAACTGTTATTAAAACTTGTGGCTATTCTAAAATCAAATTTTGAAAATATTTTAGAAAGATCTCTTGTATATGCAGAATAATTTGATGATTTTATATATTTCTTATCTATTGTTTTATTGTATATACCTAAAATAGTTACATTTTGTGTATTATGTTTTATGAATTAAAATATTAAAACTTGTAAGTCCGTTCTAGTGTCTTTATGATAAATGTTTATTTTTAATTTACTGTTGTTTTTTATTACAAGAATATCTAGGAACGGTACTTTGTTTTGCATTTCTACTTTATAAACAAATTTGATTATAGAAAATTTAAAATTTAAAATATCAACAAATTGTTGGAGATTACAATTTTTAGTATCAATGATAGCAAACACATCATCTATATACCTTATCCAAACTTAGTATTCTTGTTCCTGACAATGATAGCGTAGTTATCAAAACGCGCATGAGTGTTACAAAGTTTTTGTAGTATTTGGGATAGCAGTTTTTGTATACAATAAAGTCTACGCTTTTTATGTGAGATTTATTTATTCCATACTTTTTTGCATCTTTGAAGTGATTCTTCAATAAAAAACAGTTTTCATAATGCCAATTAATTATTAAGAAATTGCACCCAGAAAAAGTGTTTCTTATTTTCCAAATTTTGGGTTTTTGACGATTCGCTTAAAACCTCATCATAAGGATTCTCGTGGTGTTTAAGTACAGTTTTCTGAGAGTTACATAACTAATTTTTACTTTTAGGTTAGATACCTTTTTGACGTGTTTTTCTTTGCGACTATCGTAACTATTGTTATAAACAACAAGTGTCACCGTTACGTTAAGTTTGCTGGTTTACTTTTGCAAAAATTTTGGTATTAACACTTATTTTAATTACAAATAGTTTTAGATTACCGTTACGTTGTCTTTTATCATGCAATTGTCAAAAACGTTAACGTAATTATTGTTACCAATAAATTTATTACATATTTAAGACACATAAATGTAGATGTTTTGTAAAAAATCATTAATTTATAATAGATTTTAAACTTTGTAGAAAGTTCTGAAGCTCCAAAAAATCTAGTTTTGTTGTATAATAGTTTTAATTTAGCTTTTTTAAGAATTCAACATGTTTTTTCTTTTAACGTTAACTTATGTTAACATTTATTAGTATATAAGTATAATTGTCTTTTGAGAACTACCTGTTCAGTTTAAATTCATTATAAGACATAAGGTATGCATCTCAGCGGTGAGAAATTTACGTTATTCTTCTAAAACAATATGAAAACGGCAAAAGCTACAATAATAACTTTAAAAAAACACCGCACGCAATTCGATAGCTATGCTAGCATCATCAGCGGTACATGAATACACTTAATCAATCAGAACTATTGTATTTAAACTATAAGTTTGTGCGGTTCAATGCACATGGTCGGTTACATAGGTTTAAATGTTCTGAAAAACTTAATGGTTCTCGATCGTCCTTATTTATTAATACTTTTTTATATTTTATAATTTCCAGGCGTTCGTGTACATCAAACTCGTTTCTATTGTTAACTTGTTTGATTCAACATATATCGTTTACTTGATGTCCTTTTTTGAGCTTGTGGCTGGCAACGCTGATCTTATCTACTCTTCTGTATTTAAAGTGAGCCAAAATTTTGACTTCAAAACAGTTGTCCAAAAGTAGCATACAAAGTTATTTAAGAAACCCCAAAGATTCAATAGACGTTAAAAATAAAAGTAGAATATATAAAATAAACTGAAAAAACTTTATATAGAGAATGTAGTATATGTAGAACAAAGCAAGAAATTGATTAAAGTTTGATTTAAAGAGCATTTGGCTCACATTTTATTTTAGCCATCGTGTTATATCAACTCACAAATTTTTTTCAGTTTGTTAGCGTAATTCTGTATTTCCTTCTATTTATTAATTTTTCTGAATTAAGCCAGTTTTGTTATTTTAATTCTTCATATTAATACTCCTTTGTTGATTTCCGCAAATTAATTTATTTGCATCTGTTTGACTAAAGTCGTCTAATTTTGTTTCCACACGTTTCGAAAGTTAGTAGGTACTAGGTAATACTTTGCTATTTTTGGTTAATTTAGTTAGTTTAAATTACTTTTCTTATATTGATACTTTTGCTAATTGTTGTCTTTTTTCTCCGTTTAGTTATACATGTTTTCTTTATATAATCCTTAATTTTGTAGGTTTTTTTTCTTGTTTGTTAGTTGCAATTTTTTTAGCTGATCCTATTTCAATATTACGAGACCTTAGTATTTTCAGATAATTAATTTTTTAGTCTATTTGATTAGATTTAGGCATGTACTTAATTTTGTTTTTTAATTACTAACTATTTATAGGTTTTTGCATTTCTACAAAATACAAATATGTCTTGTGAAAAATTTAAACAAAACAATACGGTTTTCATTAGTGACCAATTTAGTAATTAATAAATCCAACGCATACAAAGTTTACGGTAAAAAATATTATATTGAACAACAAATAAATACAGCATATAAAAATAATAATATGTAATTAAATTGGATTTTTGTAATTTATTTAAGAAATAGAAAAATGTAAGGTAATACGTGTGTACACAATTGTATTAAATTAACTTTCAGATATTTCTTAAAATATCAGTAACACATGATATCATTTATGAGATTATTGCCAATAGCTTAGAAATTATGTGTGTTTTATAATCTAATAAACAAAAAAGATGTAAAGATGCAAAATGTTTTTAATTTATAATTTAAATTAGAAAACAAGTTAAAAAAATTATAAAAACTTACCCAGCTTATTAATATTTATGTAATATTAAATAACTATCTATATTCTATATTTTGTGTTTTCATATTAATAAATTATGTATAGCCTGGTGCATTATTTTTATTCCGTATATTAATTAAATAACGAATTCAAGCTTCAAAATTGTGTCATTGTGATTTAAGATTAGTATATTGTAAAACTACATATTTATAGTAATGATAAGCAAAATTGCTTAATTGCGGTTGTTTTCATCTTAAAAATTACTATTATAGTTGCAAACTATTTGCAATTACACTGAACTGACGACAGAGAAACTGTTTCAATATCTAAAAATGGAGATCAATTTAATCAAGTAGTAGCTAACCTTTGAAGCGGATAAAGCACGAAAAGGAAGTATATCTATTACCGTGCGCGTTATTTCGGTTTTGGATTGTACCTTAACCATCGTTCTCAAATGTCTAAGATAACCAAAGATTGCCAACGTCAAACAATTTACACGTAATTTAAATAAAAGAAGTTTAAATACTTTCTTTAGGTTTTGTAAATGTATATCAAATTAAGAAATAAAACATTCAATCTATGCAACACTAACACATTCTGTTAGAAACAGAAGAATTTTTAATATTTTCTTGTAAACTTGCGAGCGAAATAGCATATTTTTTTAAATTGTTTTTAACATGGCATGATAACATGATTTAAGTTCAATTTTTATAAATGTACCAGCAATGAACAAACTACTGTTTCTTTTCTAGACATTTTGTTTATTTATAAAACATCTTATAATAAATCGAATTTTCTCAACAGTAAAAAAGAATCTACTATTTTATTAGACGTTAATAAAAACCAAAATTCATTTTTAACGCTCAAATTGATACATCATCAACATAAGCTGTTTCATTGTACAAACGAATTTCGTAAATACAAAAGCACTGTATAAGTAATTATTATTCATAAAATTTAAACAAACGTCATATTTTTACAAGTTGTCCATAAATTAAGTATTTTTGTAGGTTTTTTTACGTTTATTGCACAATATAATTATTTAATATTAAGAATTTACCTTACCAACAACCAACATTGCGATTGAAAAAAAAAATATTTTTTTGTGTTGACTCGTACGTTTAGAGAAAAGTCAAGTGAAGGTTGATTGTACAATAATGTTAATTATAAGTAATTTTTAAAATAAATAGTACTGTTATTTTTTTTATTTATTGTCAAAGTAACAACGTAAAACAAAAGAGAAAACAGGATTTAAATACCCTAAAAGACGTTATAAGTCTTGTTAATAATGAAAAATTGATACGACTTCCAGGAAAAAAGTATAATATTTTAGAATCTTTAATAAAAATTCATTATACTTAGTAGTTTCTTGTAAGACTATATAAGAAAAACACTGCGTCTTTTTACAAAAACAAGAGATGCAATTAAAAAAAAACAAATCTTAAAATTAGTTATATTATTTAATAATACGATCAACAATCAACATAGAAAAATAGTATTCTAGCAGTCAGGTCAGGTCAGGTCAACTCTTGCGCACACTTCATACAGGTTCCAGTTTAGTTCAGAACTTATAGCATCGTAAACATGATCCTACTTACAAAACCATAAGTTCCATGTTTGTGTATGGACTTGTAATAAGACACATGATTTAAAACGTATTCTATAAGAATGCGTATATAAGAAAAGATTCTTACAAAATACTCTTATAGGAATGCTATATTTAATTCAAAAAAGAAGTGCTTATAGCAGTCTCAGAATTGGTAGTTGATTGGAATAACTAAAGTATTAAAAATGTAGCATCTTAATGGCTTTCCCATATTGATTCTATAACAATCCATATAGAAGAAGAATAAAGTACCCTAAAAGAATCCTGTAAGATCACTCCTATAGTCCTGCTATATTGATATAAAAAATTAAGTGTTTATAGCAGCCTTGACAATGTATTAAAATTGAAGTGTTGCGACTAACATGATAACATTCTTTTCGTGTTTAAGCACCTCTAAAATTGGTTTAATTGTTTTTCTTTATTTGAAATAAAGAAACATAATTTTTAATATTAGAAAAAAACCGTTTGCGCAAGTTGCTAAATTGTAATACCTAGTACCTAAACAAAAATAATTTCCACATCTTAATTTTGTTGATAAACATATGTATTCAATAAAAAACCTATGCATTTGCGTTTGATACTGTAAATGTAATTAAGTTACTTTAATTTCTCAGAATTGTAACGAGGGATGTACCGAGTTTGATTCACCAGAAACGCTTCTAAGTAAGTATACGGTTACGGGTATATTCAGTTTTACGTTTACGAAAAAAAGGCGGCTTAGTCTATATGTGTAAATGTATTCTTTTTTGTGCTAATTTAAAGAAGAAAAAGTTATTAGATGTTATGCTGATTTAAGTAAAAGTAAGTACAAAAAGAAACAATTGACAACATATATCTATTTTTGTAGGATCAGCTTACCCACGTTTTAGTACTTTATTCATGCGGGCCTTGGGCTTAAAAGGATTACAATAATAATTTTATTTTATTCATAAAAAAACTTATTTTTGATATAAATTTACTGAAAATACATGCGCCTAATAATAGATAATAAAAAATAATTAATCGCATAATTTTGTTATAGAGTTAACCCAAAGTCGATTCAAAGGAGTTGCTATAGATGTTATTAATGAAGAGGTGTTCTAATGGCTAGGTCATAGCAAAGCAAGATTAAAAAATGAAACTGATGCAGCAAACTACAAATCCAAAACCATCAATCAAAATTCTTATAGTTTTGACAAACATACTGTACAAATTTGTTATTAAAGTTATTATTTGAGGATGCGTTTTTACTAATTTGGTACTTTTTAAATGTCAATGAAAGCACATTTATGGCATTCCACAGTTTTCTGCTTCTGCAATGCTATCTTCATAACATATAGAACTGTAATAGAAGCCTAGATAAATGACTTAAAACTAATCATTATATGGTTTTTGAGTTTCTTATATTAAAACCCTGTAAAAACAAGCAAGTCAATTACCTTTTAGTCGGTAACTTTGTCATGCTATTCTACATAATATGTAAGTACAACATTAGCACTTTTTTAAAGCATTCTAATGGAACGTGAAAACTGCAGCCTTTGGCGTGCTTTTTTACAACGTCGAATGTACTTTATAAACACTAACTGTACAGCATTCTACTGGTATGTCAAAACCTATCTGTAAACACTGCCACACGAAGACTTTCAGTAATATCAATACTGCCTCTTTGCTTCTAAAAGGTTTATTATGGAACCTATTTGGTATTAATCAATAAAATTTTACAGATAAACATTGCTTGCTTTTTTTCACCTTTTAATAGTTATTGATGTAGAGCAACCGCTTTTTTCTTTTTTGTAAAAGAATAAAATTTCATCTGAAAACCCATCACAGATCACTACTATAGAAAAGAATTTAGACACTTAACTCAAAAACGTGGATGCTTTCGCACTAAGTACATCTTTTAATATCTTAAAAAACCGAAATCTAAAAAAAATTTTTTTTATCAGGAAAAAAAAGAAGAGTTTAAAAAAAATGCAAATGAAAAGAGATTTAAGATCATAAATTGTGGGATGCGTTGAACGAGCGACAATCAGATAAAAATGACAAATGCGTGGTTTCTGAGCATGGTAACAGGAAAAAATAAAGTTTTAATTTACAATTTTGAAGCACATGCTTTATGCACTAGAATGGATACTTCTGATGAATATATTTGTGATTTCTTAGATAGACAATTGTCCGAACATCTTTTTCTTAAGTACGTACCATTACCCAACTTTCTTATAATAGATATTAATTTTTTGTGCTAGTAAAGTAGTGTTTAATTAAAAACTTATTTATAAGTAACGACCAGAAAAAATGCATTATACATTTTTCTGCATTTTTTTTTTGTTTTCCGAACCAAGTGCATTTCTTGTAAAATTAGTGCATTTTATTCATTTTAGCCTAAAATTTTATCAAACCAAGCAAATTCTATACATTTATCTCAAAAAAAAACTTGTACTATGCTATACATTTAATTAAGGGTAAGGTTGTTATCCCACGTCGCTCATATAGTTTTTAGCATTTTTCTCTCCTGATTTGTAAAAATTTTATTATTTTTGCTTAAATTGTAGCTAATGTTAAAACAGATCTAATATTATTTGCGTTTTTTTAATAAAACTTGATAAGTTGATCAAAACACAGTTGATATCATTCTCTATGTTTTGCAGTAATTATTTTTAATTTTTTTAATGTTATATTTTAAAAAATGTACAAAGCAAGCATCTACAAAGTAGATTTCCTAATAATGTCGAATTTGTGGTTATACCAAGTTATTAAAAGTTCCTGTAAATAGCGGCAAATTGAATTTGTTGACCACTACAAGATACTGCACGACATAGAAGAAGAACATTTTCTATTTGTTAGTACAAGTACAAATCTTCAAAAAAAGTTTAAAGAATTGTCGTTTACTACCTACAAGCTTAAAACGACAGAGTTGTAAGTTTCTATCGTATTATTGTTTATGCTTAAAATCAAGCCATCAGCATTTTGAATTAATTGCCCACTACGTTATTCTTTATCAAATGCATTTTTGCGCTGACTCTACGTGGACTGAGTTTATATGTCAAAACAATCTCAACAAATGTGTTCGACGTATTGTAAATTAGCTTATTATATCCATGCGCTTTTTATTTGCTGACGTTGAAAACTGTGGTCCACCTGTTTGAAAACTAAACTTTCTAGAATGGAATAGAAGTAAATTTGCGATGTCAAATATTCTTGTAAAACACAAATTATACCAGCAAATGATTGTTGTTATTTTTGATTTAAATTGTTCTTAAAGTTATAATTACTTATCATAATAACATTCAAGCAATTATATGTACTTTTTGTTGCATTTTTTCTCAAAATTTGACAAAATTTGGTGCATTTAGATGCTATTTTTCCGTGAATTTTTCCTGATCTTTACTCATAAATGTACATCTTTTAATTATAACTTTACATACGTATTATAATTTTAGAAATAACATCCAAAATTAATTTTTTGCTAAAAACCAATCTTATTCGTTAATATGTTAAACTTTAATAAATTTTTACAAAGAATGGTACCTAGTCATGTCAACAGTCATCCATTGGACTTTTGCTTGTGCAGCGTTATAAGTTATAATTATAAAGATTTTTAATCGGTTCTTTAGAAACTTTACAATATTTACTGAAGTTTGCATGTTTGACAGGCTAATTAATCAAATCAGTCAAATAACAATTAATTTGCAATAACAACATATTCCAATTCACTTAAAGAAGTAAATATCTATTAACATCGATCAGATTTTTAAACTGCATGACAATGTAGAAGAGATTAATATCTTTTGGCATTCATTGATAGATGCAAGGTACCAAAATGTTTCTTCCGAATATGCCTGATAGCTGTACGTTATTATTTATTTATTAATGCAGTTTTTATAAAAAATTATGGACATTTTTACTCTGTATTAAATTATAATCTTGTAAAAGTAATTTATTTGCAGTGTCGCTAGGTCGTTAAAAGTTTTAGTTGGTTCCGTATCTTACACTAAATACAATTGCATAGTTTGTACTTACATACGTTATATAAAATAACACATGAAATGTTACAACGCTAAAACAAATCAGTCGAAATTATATATTTAAATGTAATTATAAGCAAAAGCACTTAATTACCATAATCTTCATCTTTGTAATTGATTTCTCTATACTTTATCTTTTAAACAACAAGATTTCTAAGTTATAATACATTTGTTTTGTCAACAATTTTCTTTTATTGCAATGATTCTTAAATTTTAACAAAATTTTAAGTAAACATTGTTGTAGCATATTAGATAAACGTAAATATTTATTATAAAAAAATTAAAACAATGTTTTTAGTACAAAACATTGATATTAAGAGCACTAATTCTAAAACTGCTATTTTCATATTACGTTTTTAGTTTGTAAAACTTCGTTTCTAAAAATTAACTCTTATTAATTACAAATTATCTTAAATCATTTACAAATTTAAGTTCTATGATTTGTAAGTCGCATTTACAGGTTACTCTGTTCTTCTAAGTAAAACGTCATATAACAAAATTTGTCGGAAGAACTTGACGACATTGTCAAATATTCAAACTTCAGCAAAAAAAATTTTTATTTACTGGTTGCAAAAATAAAATCTTGTAAATAACTGATATTTTTCAAACTAATCTAACTCGTTCATATTAAGTTTTACCATGCTATGAGAACTTGAATATGTAGCTGTATACACAATTTTTAGTTAAATTCAATACGGTAGATGACACTGGTATTTCAAAAATTACCAACTGCATTACAATTTGTTTATTTATAGTTGGTATAGCTAGAGTGTATTGGCATTGACGTTTCCACATGACTTCCGTGTAGAGTAGATGAATGCCACGTGACATATGACGTCAAAATCATACCACACTAAACAGTTTAGGATTGTGTTTATTTTCGCATGAATTTTAAGAAAAAGGTTGGTATTACAACACGGTGTTGTCACTTTTTCGCGTACTTATTATTGTCAAGTTAAGTTAAATTCGTTTTGGTTTCTTATTTATATTAAAACTGTTCTTTTCAGAACAATTTTCTTGATTATTTATTTTGCGAGTTTAGTTTATTAATATGCCCAGTGCGGAATTAGGTAAACCAGGTTATGACTTAGTGGTTTCGTTAATTGAATTTTTCGAGCAAGAACGTGATGCAGGTGGACCGTTTTTACCTTTGAATAATGTTCAAAAGGTATGTTTAACTAATTGCAATAAGAATAAAATTACTTTTTAAATTTTATAACAGCGTGTAGCAGCTGCCTTAAAGATAAGTATTTCCACCGTAAACCGAGCATTCCAGAAAGTTAACGATGAAGGTATCCCAAGTACTTCTCAATTGAAACGAAAACTTTTAAGGCCACTGACAAACATTGATAATTTTGCCAAGGTTGCTATTCGAAACACAATTTATGGAATGTATGAAAGTAGTAAGTTGTAAAATTAGTAAAAATTTAATTTAACGATTTTAATGAACTTAGATGAACCTGTAACAGTTCAATTATTGATACAGAAACTTGTTGCCGATAAATTTTTTAAAGGATGTAAAACATCATTAAATACTGTTCTTAAAAACAAAGGATTTAAGTACCAAAAAGATAATCCTAGACGAAGTTAAATGGAATTACCAAACATAGTAATCAAACGCATTCGATTCTTAAAAGAGTATTAAAGAATTCAAAAAGCAAAAACTTACAAATTTGTTTACTTGGAGGAAACCCGAATTTTTCAGAATGGTCGTTCTTTGCAGGATGACGATTTAAAAACTGTAAAAACTACCAAAGTCGATGGCAAAAGGTAACTCAGATAAAACTCTTATTATGCTTTTTATTAAAATTTGTAAAAACAGGTATATTATACTTCATGCCGGTAATAAGAAAGGATTTATTCCTGGTGCAGACTTGGTGTTTAGTTCTTCGACCAAAAACGGGGAAAATGAATTGAACAATTTTTTTGAATTGGTTTAAGAATAAATTACTGAAAAGCTTAACTAAACCTTCTGCAATTATTATGGACAATGCTCCGTACTACAGTACTTTAGTTACGAAGACTCCAAATAGTGGATGGAAAAAAGAAGATATCCAGAAATGGTTAAAAGAACAAAATGTTTCATTTAAAGTCAATTGCTTAAAGAAGGAGTTACTACACATTGTTGAAAGGTAAATTATTATTTTTTCTGTAAATAAATAAACTAAAATTTTGATTCATAGGAATAAACCTGAAAAAATGTAAGCAACCGATCAATTGGCTGAAAAATATAACTATAAGGTACTTCGTTTCCCTCCCTACCATTGTATATTCAATCCAATTGAACTCATATGGGGAATTACAAAAACTTATTATAATAAACATATAGGGAGAGTTGGAAAATCAGTTGAAAGCTGCTTAAATATATGGAAAGAAGCTTTAATGGCAGTACCAGAAGATGCATGGGCAAATTCTGTTCGACATTGCAAACAAATAATAGAAGATTAGTGGAAGAGAGAAATAGCTTTCGACGAGGGGGACGTGGCGCCGCTTATTATTAATTTAAATGATAGTGACTGACTGATCAAAAAATTATATAAATTAATGATTTCCTATTTAAAATGCAAATTGTCTACCATTTAAATTTTTTGTTAAAAAAATATGCACAATTGTTTTTCAATGTAGCATGTAAAATAATAATTGTTAATGTTAGTTTTCTGTTTTTATTATTTTTGTTATAAATAAATTGGCATTAACAATGTTTTCTGTGTTTTCAGTAGCATTGTTCTCTTTTTCATCTAGTATTTCTTAAAAAAGGGTTTAATAAGCTTATACGAGGATCTCTGGGTCAAAGTTATTGCAGGAGAACCTGGTGACTTGAGAGTAAGAAACAGAACCAAGGTGTAAACATTGTTTGTTAATTTAATAAATAGTTGCTGCTAGAAGAAATAACTATAATATTAAAATGATTTGTTTTTTAGTTCCAAGGATTATACTCCATACCTATGTAGTAATGTAACAAAAAAAAAGATTATATAAAAAACATCGAAGTGTTGGAATAATTCAAATAAATGCAATTTATTTGTCAGACGACTTGCTCATTTAAACAATTTATCGAATTCGTGTTCCAAAATAGCTAGTATTTAGTACCGATTGTTCATATTATTTACAAAATATATGTAGCTTCTTCTTTTGTTGGTTCAATGATAAATATTATTTTACAAAGATGCAATAACTACTGTTGGGATAATTCAGATAAAAAAACATTTTACAATCAACTCGAATAATTGTAATATCAACCAAATTGATATTTGATATTGGTTTAATGAAAAGTAAAAACAATTTCATTTTTAATGCAAGTCGAAAGCCACTCAATTAAGTAGACACATCAAGTATCAAATCGGATGATTGAAATATAAATTCGGCCAATCTTACAAATATAAATTTGTGTATAACTAGAGATTTTTAATAGAACAAACTCCTTATAAAGTTATTTAAAAGATTGTAAAACATAACCAATTTTAAATTAACATCAATAAAATGTCAACATAAAAACTGGCAACATTACTTATTCTGACGTTATACATTTAAAGTCACGTGGCATTCATCTACTTTTGAGATTACTATATGTGTAGTGATTAACGTTGTAGTAATAATTGCTGGAAGATTTTTTGAAATAGATGAAACCAAAGTGATCCTTTTATATGATCCACCGCACTTTTTAAGAGGCATCCGAAATAATTGTTAACAAAAAAATATTCGATACATTAATGCAGACAATGTAGAATGTGTGACGAAATGGATTCATATAATAAACAGGTATCTTTTTTAAATTTTTGTATAGTACGGTAATATTCCTTGATAGTTTTAATAAACACCTTTTTTATTTTAAAATATTTTTTTCTAATTTTACCTAAAAATAATTTGATGTCAACAATAACCGTACATATTTAGTGTGTATTACTACTACAAAATATTAGACATAAAAAAGATGTTAAAACGAATGTTATTTAAATAAAGCATAATATTAATATATGCGTATTAAAATTCAAACAACCCGTAGTTTACTAAGTTCTATTCCTATTAGGAGGTTGGGCTAAATACACTTTTCATCTTTTGAACACTAAGTTTACACCCTTTTATTTATCTATGAGTTTTACTTAAAATAAATGTAATAAAAAAATTAAAGTAGTAAATAATATGTGGTTAACTAAAATTTCGTGTATTTAAAGCACGTAAACTGTAGTTATCATTTTTGTAAAAACAGATAAATAACTAAAATACAGTATAAATGCAGGCAAAATGACATAAATCAAATACAAAGATATGACATATAATTTTTTAAGGGACATTTTAGGTATTACTACAGGTATTACAAACACAAATTTTTAAATTTAAGCTATTTTACTATCTGCGCGACTTTTATTATCAAGCCAAATATTTGTAGAGGTTATTTAAACATTTCCAATTAAATAGAATATAAACACTATCTGCAGAATTTCTGATAACAACCATAATAAGATTGTATTTTAGGGTGAGAATTTATTACACAAATCAAATCAGTAACTTCAAAAAATTGTAGAACAGTTTATTTATACTTTTATTACACATACAACCATGCATTAATTGTTAGCATTTTGCAACTATATTATTACTTAACCAATCACAAGCTAGAAATGTAATACAAATCTAACGTGGAAAAGAATACAGGCCTGTTCAACTTTGCAAACTTAATTACATGCAGTCAGACCCTGTCTTGTATCCTGTAATGGCACCGCCAAGGTCAAATTTTTAATCTCATTGACATTAAAATCCGCCTATGTGTTAGCCTGCTGATTGTTATTTATGCTATGACAATATAGTAACTTTTTTTCTCTAACACATTACAAAAATTTTTATTGAAATTAAAGCAAATGTATAGAGTAAAATGCTGTGCTTTATACATATACAAACCCAAAAAAAAACGCAACTAAAAAGAATATTAGATCAATTTCTTAGTATTGATTCATTACCAGTTTGAATTCTATATTGTTTTGATGATGTAAAGTTTTAATTGCTTTAAAGCCGCACAACAAAACAAACTTTTAATTTAGAATCAAAATTGACTTGCAATAAAGAAAGTGTTATATATAACCAAAAATAAACTGTGTAATTGAATGTGAAAAAATTGTTTATTGACAAAGAAATTATCTTGGGCACTTTAGAAAAAGCTTTTGGTTAAACAATAGATATTAAAGTTAAAAAAATTGCCTAGATAAATACGCAACAAATTTTATAGGCAATAAATTTGATAATAAAGGAATAAAGTTTTATATTAAATTATGCATATTTTATTGCATTAACACACTATTAGAAACTGACATTATTTTGTTCAAAGTACTATATTAAATTAACAATTAAAATTTTTTGCATTTAAAAATTTAATAAATTAAAAGTGATAACACAAACTGCACAAATGAAAAATAAAACATTTAAAACTTGAAATTCCTAAGCTCAATAAAAATTTTCTTAGAAACGCTTATTTAACGAACAACTTACAATTTAATGAACAGTTGTTTTAAAAGAGTTGTTATGTGTTGTCAATTAGTGTTCATTATTAAAGACAAATACTTTATGCGTCTACTGAAATAACAATACGTTTTTCTTGTATTACAATATTTACAGTATTAATTATAATTCGCATTTTCTATTTGCAGTAAAATCAATCGCAGTTTACAATTTTGATATATAATTATTGTTTGGTTTTGTATAATACTAATTATGTATGTTTTTTAAATTGTTTTAAAGTTTATGTTACAAATTTTTGATTCTAATTCAATTAACATTTTTAATTAATTGCAACTTATAGCAAAGTTTTTTTTTAAGTTTTAATTGTTATCAAGTTTGAGTATTATAAAATTTATAAAAAATCAGTTGTAGTTGAGAAATATTATTATTGTAGTTGTTACCGTAATAAACCGTACACCTGTATAAATGATCGTTACGAAACAGTTAATAAAAAATTTCCGGAAATAATTATTGATAACGAGGATGTTCATTTGATCATGAACGGTTCACTAGTATTTTGTTACAAAATTATAGCATTTAATTGCAAAAATAAAATAGTAAATACTATTGTAGCGTGTAATTTGGTTAGATTTTTTTGTGAGCATTCTATTCTGATTCTAGAATATAGTGTACCTATATGTGAAGTAAACTAACTGCATAAATATCATATATGGTTGATGTTTAGGTTTGTTTATAAAATTCTAATTAAAAGTTATTAATTTAACCAAACATTATATATCGTACTTTTAGTTTAATGCTCTGTAATTTTTTTAAAATAAATTAATGCTTAAATATAATAGTTTAACTTAAATGTTTTGTGAGGTAAAACTGTTTATAGGTGCATACATACAGTTATAAATAAATAATCTAAAAATAAATTAAAACTATTCAACTATTATAACAAATAGTATGGCTTAATAAAACGTGTGATTATCCCTGTTAACACACACGTATTTAATATATATAGTATAAAAAAATCAAGTACACTAGAAATTTATTGTTTTGTATTTACCATACATGTACTTTTGTATGTAGTTCTACACAGTTGTAACTCTATAGATGTGTTAGATATAAAATTTTCAAAGACTGTGCAGTATCTATGTTTCTGAGATATAACTTTTGATACGTTCAAATATAGAAAATTTTTTGACTAAAAAGAACAAAGCATGCATCAACAATCTATCAATATACGCATGCAGTTTATAATAAAAATCATTTGTTTGATGCTGCTAAAATATGCACACTAAAAATATAATTCAAAGTTTTTAAATGTGACAATTAAAAAACTGATGTAATTTTTTTTTATTAAAATAATACTAAACAAGTTATTAAATTCATATTAAATTTTAGTTAGTACTAATATTAAAATAAGAATAAACTATTATGTTTTTTAAGATTTTCAACTAAGAAATTGTGTCTTCTGTCATTCAAGAAATGTTTGAAAGTGAAAAATGTTCTTTCTACATCTACTGATGTGATAGGACAGCATTTCATCTTAGTTAAAACATTTGCATCAACATCTACGTTTACATCAAATTCTTCGTTTAGATCTTTAAGATTTTACATAACAAATCGTATCCAGGATTTTTAGAAGAAACAGATTCAAATTTTTTAAATCATTATTTCCAATTGTTCCAATAACTTTCTCTAAAGCATCTTTCAAGTTTTGTATTAAATTTAAAAATTTGCATACAGTTATACAATACTGTTCTAATTGTAATATAGTTTTAACAAGAATTGGATAATGTGTTTTGATAAAAATATCCTCATTTGTAACAAAATAACAAATTACAGACTCAGGATCAAAATTCAAAATAATCATTTTAAATTGTTCGTAATGGTCTGCATAAAATTTTGCTGCCTACCATGTTCCCCACTTTGTTAATACGGACTCAATCGGCAATGGAGTATTTGATAAATTTTCCTTGTAATGCTGAATACGACACGGTGTTTAAAAAAAATTTTTGCCAGTTTTTCTTAGTAAATTTACATTTTTGTACTCAATTTAAATTAATAATTTAGAAAACTTACTTGGAAATTGTTCACGTATTGTTTTAGCGATTTGTTTTACTACATGAGCAAAACAAGTTAGTGGATTAAATTAGGATAAAATACATTTAGCATTTGCGCAGCTTTCAACATATAGGTTAGAATCAATTACCTTCAAAACAATTTTATCTGCGAGTAGTGGTTGTACCTACTACATGTATCTGTTGTTTCGTCAAGAAACGTGCATAGATAATGGTTTTTTAACTTTTGATTTAATTTTTTCCATGGTCTCATTGTATGTACGATTTAAATATTTTTGCCTTAAAGTTGTTTAATTCGAAATAATCATTTTTCTATATTTTTCTAAAAATCCACGAAATATTGGATAAACAATTTTTTTAAAGGGATATTTGTGCTAACCAGCAGTTTACATAATTCTTTTTCAAAACCTTCATTTTTTGCTGGAACGTTAACTGTAGGTAGCAATTGTTGCTTGAAAGTGGACGGTTTTAAACTTTAAAGGGAATAAGTATTTAAATGTTGTACTAACTAAAATTCTTTGTCACGTCTTATCTAAAAATAAATGCAATCGTTTTATACCTATTAATTAAGATAAACCGTTCTTACGTTTTTAATTCATAATTGACAAAATATCCCTGTATCTTTTGTAACTAAATATTTTGATAATTTCGCCCGTTTACGGAGTAACTCATTTTCTAATGTTTTGTCTTGTTAAGGCATTTTTCAAATTCAACTGAATAAACAAGACTGTTTTAAATTTAAGTAGATCTACAACTTGTACAAATAGACTTGGTAGAGTGAAGTTTCCAATTAAAATTCTTACTACAATCACTAGAAATACCAGTGCGCAACAGGTCATCTGCTGATAGTAATGCTAATGAAAAAGAAAAGTTTTTACTTTTATTTATTTTTTTTCACACAAAAAATTCCTACGGGCATAACATTAAATTAATGTGACACAATGTTAATAGCTCGTCAATAAAACAAAGCCCGTTACTTTTATATTACAATTGAAAAGATTATATTATTAAAAATGTTTCATTCCATTGTTTTAACAATTGTGATGGCTTAAACTATCACCTTGCTTGTTTAAAAATTGACCCTTGACGCAGTATTCATTTTTAACTTACAAATGCAATAATTTCACAATTTTAGTTTTATAACTATTGCAATCCCAAAATTGGAACGATATCTATGGCCACGACTGCGATATGACCCACCATCATCCACAATTACTATGATAAACAAAATTTCATTACTTGAAACGTTTCCGTCAGCAACAGTCTATTGTTTATCTTGTTCCAACATACACTCGAAAAGAACATCTTTCTAACTCTTAAAGCAAACAAAATGTTTTTATCAAATTAGTCATATCAATAATATTGACAAAATCACATGTATCTCTTTTTGTCTTATCATGCTTTTCTATGAATGAAACTATTTGTGTGAATACTTCATAAACAGTTTACACCTTGCGTAAAGTTTCTTCTATTTCCTGAAATTACTTTTAATCTAAAGATTTAATGTTTATTAAAGCAAAAAGCATTTGAGTATCTACCACAAATTGAGATGCTAATTGACCTATTTGTCGCGCCTAAAAAGTCCTTGTCTGAAGTTTTTTATATATTTTTTCACTTTTATTTTTATGTGTTTTATTCTTAGCTCAAAACAATATGGGTATTAGAATGTCAAGTTCTAGACAAATAATTTAGCACTCCACGTAATCAATTAAAAACCCATTTTTAGACTATGAACAATTATATCGATATATTTAAACTGTTTTTGGAACGCCATCCTGTGGTAAAAATACCACGTATGATAATATAGAAAACTATAAATTAGTACGGAGGGTAGAAAAGTTGTTATTGGATTTAATGAGAGCGAAAATCAATGATCTATTGGCAAGTGACGCTGTCAAAATCCCAACTATAAAATAGGTTAGGAACAATGTCATCATAATTGTGAAAAACAACATCAGAACTAGCGGACAGCTGTTTCGTTCTTTAGGAACTTGTCAGCGCTAGGATACACCAGTGTGTTTCCACAACCATACATACAGACAACCGTACTCTTTTATGTCGTGTAGACATTACCAACATAGTTAAAATGTTTTTGGAACGCCATCCTGTGGTAAAAATATATATCGATAGTTTTCCAAACTTTTAATTCCTCTTAAAAAATATAGAACATTTATGATAAAACGGCTAATGATAGAATTTATAAGATTATCTTAAGATACATCGTAGACAACTTTACAGTCTAACTGATCACTACATCAAAAAAAGTGAATAAAAGAAAAAAAAATTATTTTAGATTTTTGGTATAATTGTATCAACTTGATGTGTAGATATGATAACCAACTCTAATGATTTTAGTGTTACGATTTTACTAAAAATAAAATACGGTTATTTAACTTAAAAACCATCATAAATCTATTATCTTAAATACCACCTGTTATGTTGGACTAATTTATTTTCATTGAATTCATAAACGTCATGTTCTGTGCTATGAAGGTTTTCAGCTTTTCTATTTCTTGATCTTTGTTCTTCAGTTAATTAAACTTGCCTTTACAGACTTTTTTTTCTTACTTAAATTGGTTCAGTCGTTTAACTGAACGATAATTAAAATTCTGACTGATACATTAATTTAAGCTTCGAAATCCAGAAGACAAATCTTATACAGGAAACAAATTTCATACTAAGACATTTATTTTTATTTATACAAAATTACAAATAAATCAAACATGAAACACAAATAAATAATTTGCAAATTTAAATGTAGGTTTGTAGGAATTCTATCAAACTATAACATTATTAATTAAATAGTAATTAATGTAAGTAAATTTAATTTAAAACAGCACAAGATTTTTAATAAGAAGTAAGAGAATAAATATTGAAATTTAAATATACTTAGCATAATAATCATAATAAATAGAAGGTTATTTACATGCGTGCCATAATTGAATGTTAATTATCTTTATCAATTGAATGATGCAATGTAACTCAATCTTCCTAATTAAATATTTTATTTTTAAATTTCATTGTGTATCATCATTGGCGTACGCAAAAAATGTTGAATTATATTGTGTGTACTCAATTAAAAAATGCGCACAATGCAATTAGTAAAAACTTTTTATTTTGGTTTGAATATAACGTTGTAATTTTAAATTGTTTTGTAATAAAAATAGTAATGTTTTTGTAATTGGTTAAAGTTCAAGGCAAAGTTACATTAAAATTGTGATACACTTCTCAAAATTATTGTGTACTACTAGTGTACGTATTTCAGCGTTTTATTAACTTTTATTAGTATTTTTTATGTATACACGATTTATTATTTTAAAATATTTTTTTAAGATTATCTGCTATTGTAGATATGAAGATAAGAAGTGATTTCTCTTAAAATAGCTACCAACTCACAAAATAACATTTTTATGTTATTTGATGCATTATTATAAATCTTTTGTGAATAAAAAACGTAAATCCAAACAGTTATAAGTAACAATCAGCTAAAGAAACTATTATAAATATCTATAAAACTTGAGAACAGTCAACCAAATCATAGTAAATTTACAGCTACAGCAGCAAGTAATCTAATAATTAATTTTATTTGTGTTTTTTATACTCTTAAATGTAAAGATCTATATTGACGTTATTTATTTACTTAAGTTTTGTTGTATCTACTGTATACAATATGCTAACTGATTACAACAGAGATCACGTACTGCATTCTCTGAAACTATACCGTAACTCAAGGTCAATATAAGATAAAGCTACGGATGGAATGAAAAGCGTCTTAAAATGTATTATAGCATTCGTTCTTTTTATGTAATAAACCACCAACGATACAAAAAATTTACTTGTATAAACGTAGATAATAATTTGCTCACTTTTAAAGTAACTACGTTACAAACATTATTAAAAAAACGGTTTATGCTAGTTAAACAAACAAAAGTGTATACGTTATTTTATATACACAGAAAAAAATTGCCACAATATGTTACTTGACAAAAATGATATAAAGTGAAGAAGACAATTTGTTTGTGAAATAAGAAAATATAGGAAAAAGAACAACTAAAATTGACAGATACCATTTAAACAGCACAGCAAGTTTTTATTTCTGAATTGTCAACTAGATTTCAAATAGTTTTTGGTATAGGCAAACAAATAATTGTGCTACATATAGAATCAGATACAAAATTTGTTAGAAATCGTTTACTTATTTTTGAATCCAAAAAATCTGTTGACTAATATAACGAAAGAGTGTTAGATAATGCTTAATGTCATAGCAAAAAAGTAGAACAACAATCCAACTTTTCTAACTTTTGGCAAAAGCCAGTAAACGAGTTGTGCTACGATTGTCGCCATATTACTGTGAGTTAAATTCCGTTAAATTAATATGAGCGCAAATAAAAGTGGAATTTGCTAAAAAAACTTTTAAAATACAAGATGTTAAAAATCTATTTTGTGAAGCGGCAGCTAATGTTTCTTCAGATATTTAAAAAAATCTATACAGCATGCGATTAAAATAGAACAAGAAATGTGGTAGACAGAGCTTGCATTAGAAGTTCTTGCAAACATTTTTATGTCGTTTGATTATTTTAGTTGTGTTATGTAAATTCATAATATTCTTATATAAAATATCAAATGTACGTAAAGTGTTTATTACTTGCTGTTGTTATTACAATTATAATACAGGACCTTTACTAAAATCCATGTCAGACGTGATCTATGTGTTGAGCATCAACATTGTTTTAGATTGGTAGTGTTACCACAGGTGTTACCGTTTAGTAACATTTTTAGACATTCTCGTTTGACGTTTTGTTGACATCGAGTATTATTTTTCGTCGTTTTCTTTATTCTCTGTTTTTTACATTCCAAAATAGTTATAAGCATAACTATTCAGCACTTTATGTGTTTTGTGTTTCTGTTGGTAAGTACTGAATAACAACTGTAATTTTGAGATCTAATTTTTGTAATTTTATATTAGGTATTATTTCACGATGTTTACTACTGAACAAGTCACCGTCATGACCGTAATGACGCGTTTTCAAACGGAGATGTGATACTCTCAATCTTAATGAAACTTGGTCGTATTCTCTTCAAAGTTGCATGAATAAATACAACGAATATTTTCCAAAAGGAAACTTTACTTCCGATGCTTTCCGACGACGTAAATAAGTTGTATTGAATAGAATTTTACATGAGAATTGCATTTGCAAAAGAAAACAGGAAAGCCTACTGTACTCATTGCACATGTTATTAAAGAAAATCGCAATTGCATGAAACAAAGTTCTAATAAAACGGTGACAAAATTATTTGCGGGCAACAGGTATAAAGTCACTTTAATTCAATTTGTAAGTTATAAGCATTCAATATTTAAGATTAGCAATAGAAACTTGCCACAAAGCACTACAAAAGGAGCTTTCAATGACTCCGTACTAGGTTATGGTTCATCAATGTTTTCCAAATTTAAAGAGAATTAACACATGTATTGCAGCTAAAAAACAACATATTGAACATCGGTTATAAATTTTAAATAAATGTTATTACCTATTTTTATTTTAAATAAACAGGTATTGTTATTAATTTCTTAACCTTACTTTAGAAGTAACAAATTAAATTTTTTATTTAATAATTTTTTTTACGTTATACCAATCCAAGCAATGTTGGTTGCTTAACATATGTGTCACGTGAGATCCAATTATTTATGAAGACCATGTACCTAATAAAAAAACCAACTGACTACCGGCAACTAACAATACACGTATGTGTATTAAATAAACGTGGTACATTCTTATTATTTGTCCATGTAAATAATTCAACTTTCTTTTTAGTGAGATGGATTTATTTCTATCTGTTAAACGACAGAAATATAAAAAAAAATTCACTACAATACGCAAAAACAAATATCAGGCAGCAACATAAGCCAAAAAAAAAAGAACTGTAATAATGACGGCTATTACACAACAACAATATTACAGTAGCGTTCAATTAGAAACGCTTTTCAGTAAGTAATCAAATGTTTTAAATTTTATTCTAATAAATTATTAGAATTACGTAGTAAACGTTGTTTCTATACGATACAGTTTTTTTTTGTTTTTTTTGTTTTATTAGAAAGTTTACTCAAAAATGTTTTTTCCATAATTATAACGCTATAACAATAATTTATAATTTATAATTATGAAAATAAAAATATTTGTTTTTGTTAGCGCATTTATATTGTAAATTCGGTATTTTTTCTGCAACTGAAAGAACCAAATGTCAACTAAAACAGATGTATGTACGATATGTGCGCGAGGTTACGTATGATAACAAAAAAACTATAAATCCTTACAAAAAGTTAACATTGAATTTAACGACAACAGTCAATGTTCTATTTGCAACTATCTTCGTCAAAATCCCAACTATAAAATTGGTTAAGAGTAGTGTCGGTATAATTATGAAAACAATAACGGAAACTGGTGAACAGCTGTTCCTCGTCGAACTCGTTAACACTGAGGTACCGATGTGTGTCCCCAACTATACCAACAAACAAACAACGCTGTCAAAATTATCAATTGAAAGTAGTATCAGTGTAATTGTAAAAACAGCATCAGAGACTAGATGACAAATATTACGTTCTATAAAACATGTCAGCACAACGTTTAAAAGTAAATTATTTGTTTGAAATACATTACACAAAAAAAACAAAAATAATAAAACTGTGAAACAGAAGAAACAATGTAAAAGGTCCTTAATTCTTATCATTCTTTTTATTTAGTTTAAAGATAGTAATATATCGCTATTTAATTTTCAGTTTTTTAAACAATTAAATAATTTATTATCATAGTTATGTTTGTATAACATTTTTATTCAATAATTTCAATAAAGTTTGCCGCAAAATTTAAACTTAATCGGCTGTTATTAAAAATAATGTAATTAAATTTTATACTTTTTTTCTATTTTCAACAATACATTGGGTATAATTAAATCAATTTCCAACAAAAGCTTTTGTATTCGAACTCTAATTTAGATGGTAGGTATGTGCTATTATACTACATAAATAATAAATATTATTTTTGTTTCACATATATTTTTTAATTTTATATTACCTGTTACAATTATTGTTCATATTTAAATTATTGTTATTAACAAAACTAGTAGTACAAATAAAAATTACAACAATTAATGTTATGTTTACAAATTGTTTATTACATTTCTTAATTATTATCTTATTTCAGTCCTTAAATAGCTTATTCGACAACGGTAAGTACTTTAAGCGAACGTGCTTGGAATTAACATTACAATGACAGCCTACATCTTAATTTCATTACAAACAAGAATATTGTATTGTAATTATATTTTTTACGTAAAAGGTACATTTAGAATTTTGAATAAAAATTTTAATTTGTTGTTTTCAACCACAATCCAAACAATGTATTAAATATATATTTCATAAATTTTTTATATCGCTTACTTGATTATATTTTAATTTAGAATTTTGCAATAATTGAAATGTTACATTATAAAAATGAGAGACGTACATATGCGTAAAATAGTAAAATTGTTTGGCAAAATAAAAATTCAATGATTTTAAATTAAAAAATAATAACCTTAGTACAATGTTTTTAGTAAATAAAATAATTTTAAAAAATAACAATGTTTTATTTACGGTAATAAAATAGTAATAAACAATAATTATATAAAAAAAATATAATACTTACTAACGCCTAAAACAAATAATACTTAATATATACGTACATACAATTAGATTACAATTTGTAAGTAATATACACTAAAAGTATATTTTAAAAAAGCCTAATGTTGTTTGCAAAATAGATTGTTTAAGTGTAAAAATATAATTTACATCAAACAAAACCAAAACCAAAAATTGTATTAAAAATTATATGTTAATTATGTAAATATTGTGTAACAGTACATTATGTAAATATATACACTTTTGAAATCAGGTTTAGCAAATACTGTTTTTAATAAACTTATACTGTAATTTATTTAATTACTAAAAATATTTAAAAATTCTAAGAAATAAATGATTTGCTTGAACCGATGTTTGTGTACAAAATTGATAATATATGTATTTGCAGATGTCTATTGAGTTTATATATTGTTAGTAACCGTTCAATTTCAATTCCCTCAGAAATTTCCTTAGGGTTAAAAAAGGTGACAACAGTTAGATTCAATCTATATTCATATTTTTCTCTAACGTTCGATCCAAAAATTCATTTTAACGTCGAGTGCCGATCTTTTCGAGTTGTATTCCTTCCAAACGGTGACCTAATGTAAACTTTTGTATTTTTCCAATAAAATAACGTTTATTACATATTTATAAAACATCTTGTGTGCAATATATTTTTAAAATTAAGTTTATCCAAAACATAACTAAAGTAGTAATGCAATTTACAATATACTGCTGTTTAATTTAAAAACGTATGATTTAAAAATTTTAATTGATTAGTGAAAACAATTAACTTAATTTAAAATAAATGTTAAAGTATGTAAATTTGACGTTTTTTTTAGGATTTGTAATATTGTCGTGACTGCGTTGCGTGTCATACTGTAAACCTTCTATCTCGTCCAAAAAAACTGACATTCTTTTATTAATAACACAAATCATTGTAAATTATTGTACTAGAAGTAGATTAAAATAATTCTAATTGTTGAAATTCATTTTAAACTTTGTAGTATTAGAGTTACCTATTCAATTCATAATAGCTAATTGCATAATATTTAGTCAATTTATTGCAAATGTTATTTCAATGCACTACTTAATTTGTAATAATAATTATTGCCTCTATAAAGTCAGCATTTGAAATTAGTTGATTTATGTATTAATTATAATAAATTTTAATATATTTTAAAACAAAAATTTATTATTATAAATATTTTGTCAAAGTTGACTATACTAAATAACACAAATACCAAACAAGTATTTCAATTTAAATTACTTGCAAATATTAAGTTTTAATCAACATTGTTTACTTTTTATTTAAACAAAATGTACAAATTTTATTAATTATTTAAAATTAAAGTAAAGAAAACAATTAAAATTATGAATATAAATTATTGTCATTGGAAGGACGTGATAATAAATGAAGAGAAATGACTTTTAAGCTTATATATTAGAATCGTGCTTCTATTGGTAGATAATAGCACGTTTTCATAATGAAAGTTGAATAGTCAATATAGAACTCAAACAGCAGCAAATGAATTGAAGGATTGGTAGTATGAAATTAACATACATCTCTAAGAATGAAACTGTACTAAGAAAATTGGTTTATTAACAAAAAACAAAGCAAACTTTTGATTAGTTCAACATATCAGCGTACATTAAAGTAATAGTTTCATTAAAAAAAGTTGTTTTTGATAAAACTTAGTTAATAAATAACCTTTGCGCTATTTTGTTAATATGGTTTATTCTAAAAGATATTTATTGAATTCAATAGCAAGCAATTAAATATATATAAAAGTTTTAATTTATTTTTAAAATATAATTTGTTAGTTTTATATATTGTTTTTTCAACCATCTAGTCTTTATTCTCCTTTTTTATTTCATCTTTATTTTAGTGATTCAGCGTGGGCAAACATCAGTTATACCACACCTTGTCGCTTTTATTATTGTTATTCACTCTGACGAATCTAAGTTTTTATTGAGACCAGCCTTTCATAAAACAGGTTAAAATGCAAATTAATAAATACTAATACGTGTCATTTTTTTTTGTCGATCCTTTGTTAATACTTGTATTAACGTATAATAAATGTATATCAATAAAATCAACGAATTTCTACTGCTGCCTAATTTTTTTCTAACCAGTAAAATCATAGAAGAGAATTAAGATTGTATTAGTTGGCGTTTTTATAATATATATATAAATAAAATTCACCTGCGCATTATTATAATTAAAGCTGTTTACAATAATTGTAGCTTAAGTACCCCAATCACTAAAATGAAAAGAAAATGATATAATTTGGTGTTACGAGGTTGCTAAACAAAACTGACAAAAAAGTCTTTATTAAAAATAATTGTGGTCTACATTATCTGACGATTATGAACCCAATTGTCAATTGGTTTTTATCAATGATTAAGATATTAAGTTGTTTTTGCCAAAAGTGGCTAATATCAAAATTGTGACGTTTGTATGCTATATATAGCAATAATTATGAATATATTTTAGTTTATTACAATAAATAACTACGTAAATCTTCTACAAAGCAATACTTATATAACTTTTGCATACATATCAAAAACATTACGTTTTTAAAAATAAGACTGTCTAAAAGCATTTAGCTATCGTTCCTTTCATCGACATAAGTGGCTTCTAAAAACATTGGGTAGCACAGTAGTGCGGCAAAATAAAAATTTTAATTAGTTTCATAATGTTTTATAAACTAGATCTTTGGTTATCAAATAATAATGTATCTAGCTGTATGTCTAAAATTACGAAAGTCTATAGAATTTTGTAGAAATGCTAAAATAGATTAGATTTACTTGTTGGAAAACTGATAAATTACCCAAATAACCAAATGCTCGTAAAAAGATATCTATTTAACACCATTTCTCGGCTAGCAATTGAACATCATTTTGACCACTTTTTTCATACAAAATTTGTGTTGAAAATTCCGCATAAAATCGATATCTATAAACTGTCACTATCACTGTTGAGCCATTAAAATGATACTATGTATAAGAAAGCTGAATGTCACTTTGATGCCAAAATCAAATCACATAACATGATTATTACATAATTCTGTTATCAAATTTGTATTAATTAAATTACATGCTACTATGTTGATTAATAAAAATATGCACAGTATAATTAATGAATATATTTTTTAAATTTAAAAAATGTTTAGTAAAGATTTAAACTTATAAAAAAACGTTGTATTTGCAAATTAAATATTAGAATACAATATTTTTAATTTTTACATTATAGTAGACATCGTTTTAACAAATTTAAAATATCAAAAAAACTGAGGTTATACTTCATTCAAAAGTGTTTGATGGCAGAGCCATCTCATAGTATATGGTAAACTAACTCAACGTATTTACCATCGTTTATAGCTATCTACAGTTAATTTTAATCACATAGTAAATTCACACTATGAGATGGCTCGGCCATCAAACACTTTTGAATGGTAACTTCGTCGTACTTAATTATAAAGCTATAAGGGGCGTCAATGCGATTCTGAGAACAACATTAGAGTGTATCTCCTACTACTGATAAGTCCCAAAAGGGCAAAACAGCTGTCTAGTAGTTCACTCTGGTGGCGTTGGATTGACATTGCTCACTCCCAATGTCCTTTTAGGTTGTGGTTTTATCCGGACGAATTTTTCAAAGCTTATTTTGAATTTCGCGGGTGTTAAACTAACTCAACGTATTTACCATCGTTTATAGCTATCTACAGGTATACTTCATGTTTAAACTATACAGAATCTGACAAAAACGGACATTTTTTGTAAGGTGCGTAGGAGAATCTTTGTCTTATGTTAGACCGTTGTTAGACTTCATGCGGCAAATTATGCTGAACCTGTAGTACTTTTTGCTTAGTAGGCTAGCTCAGTATAGAAACAGTTATTTAAGAAATAGTTAAACAACTTTATCAATGCACCTGAGTTAAAATAGTTCTAATAATTACGAGTAATTTAATTTGTAAATAATTTTATCAAATGCAAAATGACTTTTCTTCGTTTGAGGTAGTAGTCTGGTAACTTATGCCTATTTTCATGACTTCTTTGGAGAGTGGTTTTTTATAGGAAAATAAAAATGAATTATCTTGAATATTTAGAGTGTTTTTATTTACATATTGAAAATATAAAAAAAAATTTATTTGAAAAAATTTAATAGTTTATTACTATTATTATTGTCACTCAAAGTTGGAACCTCAAAAAAAATGCACGTGGGTGGCCCGGGTGATTTTGGCTCTTGATGTTATTTGAAATCAAATATTCTTGATTATTTTTAATCTATAGACATGTCATTCTGGTCGGAACTAGTAAAGTTAAATTTCAAGGGTAAATAACAAAATGGCGGTTTTTGAAAAAAAAAGTCCTTTAATTTTAGCAAAGAAAGGGTTGTAAAATAAAAAGTTAGGAGTGAAAAAAATTCTCGTTAGTACCGACGAGAACTATAAGTGTGTAGAACAGCCTGTTAAAATTTGAAAGCAATCGGTTCAGTAGAAAAAAAGTTAGGACCCGGGCCGACCAGAAAAACAATGTTTTGGTTGGACTCCGAGGCGCTCTAGGAAACTCGTTATAAGTCCCGAAATATTTCGAATTTCTATCTTTAATTTTCATAGTATATTCTCAAGATATTGTACTTTCAAATTAAGCAAAAAAAAATTTTTGATTTTTTGAACCCAAGTTACCAGACTACTACCTTGAATACTCCAGTAGGTTTGAAAAAGTTACTTGACTTTGATTTGGCATCGTTTTGAAACGAATTACGTTTTTACTATTTTTACAAATCCGTTATAATTAAAAAATCTATAAACGCAATCCACTTCAATTCTTACAAAAACAAAAAAAAACAAATTAAACAACCATTTTAGCAATACGTGACATTAAGCAAATTTTATATTAAAATATATATCAAACTAAATTCAAACTCAAATTTTGCGCAACAAAATCCGCAATACCTTTATTTATTTTAATTTTTACCGTTAATTAGAAATAGTTGTATGTAAGCTATAACAGTGTACCTGATTTTTGTATGTGCAAAATTTGAAATGCGTCGATGACGCTTTAAACCGCCTACGTACGATGCACCAGGTTTGCGAGCTCGTGCCGACAATATTGCAGCTCTTGGTCATATAACAACTTGGCGATTTTTAGTTCTACGATAAATAGCAGTCGTTTATTTTATTTGGAAGTCCGCACTTCAATCATTTTTGTGGGTGCATATTGTTTGATGAAATTATTTAGCATCACTTATTTAAGTTTATTTGCACTTTCACGAATTAAAACACCCATTTAATTGCACAATATATTTAAGATATCGCGCTAATATACTTTTAACTCGCAATTGGCACCTTTTAGTAACTTCCCGTTAGCGTGCACTACAATTTACTTTTTACTAAATTTTTGGTTCCAAGTTGCAAAAGGACCTATCTTTTCTCAAACTTGAGCTCGGCTCATCCCCGTATTTCCTTTTTCGTTCACGGTCAAAGATATCAAAACGCTTATTTTACATTTTTGCAGGTGTTCGTTTATACTGTATCGTGTTTATCGGTTCATGTTTGCGTCTTTTAACATAACCAAATATTAAAACCTACGTATTCTAATTCTATACAAAATATTCGAACAATGTTTCTTTTAATAACAATAAAAAAAAGTAATTATTTTTAACTTAAACGCCTGATACATTATGCGTAAAATACACAATAGATTGAATAGATAACTACACATATTCGATTCCTATCATAGTAGTAAATACATTGCCATCTGCAAATCAATAATTTCCGAGACAAATATTATGCGTTTGCGAAATGACTAATATGAAAAAGTATGTATAACGCTTTCATGAATTTTGTATGAACTAAATTGATTCTTTAAGCGTTTAAATGTTTGCGTTGAATTTATAACAAAATGATGCATTGACAACGAGAGCAGCGTATACAAATCACCAAGCTATCTACACTGCGATCATTTAAGTATGTCCAGCCTAAAATTACTTTCCAGAAAGATATCAAAAGTTTAATCCGTACAGTGAAGTTAGTTAAGAATTTGACATTTCATAATTCAATTCAACTGTATTTTGTGTGGATGTAAATATTGATATTTCTCGAATGGAATGTAGTTTTTTCTGGACATACTTTAATGATATCCCGATATTAGTTATGAAAATTGTACCAATAAATTTGTATCAAAATATGTTTATTAAAGTGACAATCGGATGTCAATAAATTGATAACAATGCTGTTTAGGTAACAATTAAGGTTACTTATTTCAAAAGATAAAAAAAAGTAGAACACAACGCAGACATTATTGTTTCTAAGTATTAATAAAATTACATAGAAAAAGCTATAAAGTATCTTATATTTTTACGTTTTAATATAAACTTAATTCGAAATTATTTTAATAAATTGTATAACAAAAATTCACAAACAAATGTGTAAAAGATAAAAATCACTGATATTTTGTATTGTTTACCTAAGATATTCTATGAATTCTCTTCATATTTTCAATTTTCTTAAAATAATGAATCTTATTTGATACAGTAGTGAATAATTTATTTAAAAATAAAATTTCTTAAATTATTGTTATAAGTTTATATTTATTATCTGCTAGAAGTACTATATATTTAAACAGTTGATACTGTACGCTACTACAGGTTTTTCACAAATTAAATTTGTACAACTCTTTTATTGTGTAGATCTTTTCTAATTTCTTTATTATTGAATAAAAAATATTTATCGGTAGGCAAACTATTTTAGATATCGTTTTTGAAAGTTAATTACTATTTTATTCTAACGATAAAATTTGTTACTAAAAGTGTAAATTTTTCTACTTGTTGTAGTATATGTATTTTTTTAATGATACAATTGCTGATTCTAATAATATGTATACACAAAAAACAGTAACCAAAAGGATACTCTCAATGCAAAATAATTTCTTGCGGCAATCTCAATTATGCATTTATTATTTTTGTCAAATAAAGCCATTTTTTTTTCTAAAAGAAAAGAAAAAACAGCTGTTGCTTCGTATACGCTAAAACTGTAACGTCGTCGTTATATGTATGTTTCTATTATCACAATTGTGGATTTAATAAATAGGGGGGTTTTCTGCGTCTAAAATTTGTTGGGGTTTTGGTAAGCACAGATTATACCGCAGTTACCACTTCGATGAAAATACGGATTAGTACGGTACTCACATAGTTCTAACAAATTCAGAAAACACCATAATTGGTTTTTAGTCCATCTTCATGTCCATCATGAGACCATTTATTTATTTAATTTTTTTTTTGATACTTGGCGTTGGGCCATGTCGTTAAAAGCTCAATCGTCAAAAGCTTGATTTCAAACTTATTAACGAAAAAAAATGTTTTTTTTTAAATTAATTCTTGTATTTAGTTGTAGAGACTAAGACTTGTAATAAATAAGAATTAAAACATATTGTAAGATTAAATGTGTTTTGTATATATATATTTTTTTTTTCATTATTATTATAATCATTACTGTTAACACGTGTGAGCAAGTACTAGTATCAATCAATATGTTGCGAAAAGTAAAACTTAACTGACTGGTGCAAAACGAACTAGCATAGAAATTAAAAATCCGTGGTTTTAGTACAGAAACTCTAGTAAAACTACAAGAATTGTCGTCAAAGACAATAAAGTTAGACAAAGAAAGTGTAGTTTACAATTTTCTGCTCATTCACTTACGTTTGAAGACAGCAGCACCGTTAAAGACAAGATTAAAGAAATGGAGATTTTGTTGAGTTTTTTGAGTTCCTCAATAAGTAGTAAAAGGCACGAGAATTTAAAATCTAAGGTAATACACGTTCTGTGTAGAATAGATTGCATGTCAACAGAAACAAAAAAAATTTAACAAAAACCATGCGAGTAATAGATCCTCTTGAATCGAAGACAGAATAAAGCAAAACTGATGTAATTATAACCGATATTAGCGCGTTATCTTAAAGATGATACGAACACTACGAATAACCACAATGGTCTACATCTAGTTAAAACTAAAGTTGCGTCATGTTCACTAGCAAATGGTCCAATGTGTAAATTTTTTGGCGTTTGGCTAGTCGTTACCAAATTGCTGCATTTATTAATTTTAGGAGTGTATTTTTCCAAGTAATGAGTATAGTTTCTGATTTTAGAGACCAAGTGTGGTGTTTTTTAAGGATTCTGTCAAAATAGATACTGTAATGCAAATGCATACTCGTACATCGTTGACTTGTTTGAAGCAAACTAGGTTACATGCTGTTTCAATTTAATTGGGGCAAACTAAGATGTATAACACATGTGATTGTTACGTAACCTTTATCGATCAAACAGAGGTACTATTCGGTAACACTAATAAAGCAACGCTTTGACAATTTTGGTAAAGAAAAAAGACGGGATATATCGGTTTTGTGTAGACTATCGTAAATTAAACGCCGTTGCCGACAAAAAATAGATATCCGCTACCGTATGTAACAAATATATTGGACACGTTAAAAAACGTCCGTTACTTAAGAAGCATTGATGTACGGTCAACTTTCTGGCAGGTATCCTTCTCAAAAAGTGCCAAATAGAGGAGTGTTCTAGTTTTCTAAAATTTTTTTTGAGCTACACAATTCTCTTACTACTTAACACGTCACACAAACTTTCAGAAAACACCTAAAAATTCTAGAAACAATTTTTAAGAATTTACGTAATGCTGATGCGCGAGCAAAGGAAAATGTCAGTTTTGCCGACCAGAAATGAAATGTTTGGGGTGTGTGATTAATGCAGCTTATTTAATTGTAGATTTTGACAAAGTAAAGACTGTGATGGAAAAGCATTAGGAATGTTTTCGTTGTATAGAAACTTTATTTTAGATTTCTCATCCCTTGTAGCTCTTTGAACCAATTCTCAAAAACACGAAAAAGTTGATTTTATCAATCTTAAAGAAAAGTTAATTTAGAATCATCTATAGAAAGTTGCAGAATTTAGAAGATCTCACGGGAATCTTAGCAAAATGAGCGATTAAGATTCAACAGATCAATTGTGCCAATGTTCATAGTAAAAAAAAGGGCATCTAGTTCTAGGCGCGTTCCCAAGATTGCATTTTGTCGTTTGGCAACTTCGATGACATCGCGGACTGTTAGCAAGACGCGTGCTAATCAGTTGACTTTAAATCAAGTAGCGCTCTTATAATTTTTTTTCTGTCGTCGTTTACTTTAACACCGCAAAGCTTACATTATAAATGTTGAATTTTTTTAATAGTTTATTTAAAAGTACAAAAAACACATTTTATAATATAAAAAATTTAATTATTACTAAAAATAAAAAATTAAAATTGAATAATAAGCATCAAAGACCATTATGATTTTTAAAAAGAATTAAATTTTACAATTAGTTAAGTATTACAAAGTGTGAATGCTGATAATACAAATATTATTTTTGTAGCTAACAGTAATAGCACAGCTATCAAAACTAGTTTGAGTTTGATATGGTTGTTGTGGTAATTGATGTGTTTTTATTTACTTACTTTTTATCAACATTTAAAAGAAGTTTTAGTATTTCAATAATTATTTTTATAAATAAATGAAACAATGTAATAATTCAAAATGTATGTGTAATTTATAAAAAAAATTAATCTTAAAAACAACTAATAACTTTAAATTTAATTAAATGAACCCCCAAAACAATTTATTACAAAATTTGCGTTTAATTACGTTGATCCTAAATAAAATTAGGTGACGCTATAAAATAATTTACAGCTTCTTACATAAATTGTTTCTTTGCAACGCTTTCAATTTAACAGCAAAGTTAGAAACAAAGTATGTTCGGTTTGTTTTAACTATGTATTGCAATTCTAAAGTGGTTTGAAACCCTAGAGGCTAAACTATAAATTGAATTATGGTCTTCTAGTAGAAACACCTATTGTAGTAAATAAATTACGAAAAGTATATTACCGACAAATTATTAAAAATTTAAATGGTTTTTAGTTTTTGTTTCTATTTTATTGTATAGATTTCTACAATCAATCAAGTTTTTTTGGCAGTCTACACTATACAAATAATTAACAAACAAAATTAATAAAACAAACAGTAAATTTTAATAGTACTTCTAAAAGGTAGTTAACGTTTTTGGTTATTCAATATTAATACAATTTGCGTAGTTTCTAGTTCATAACTTATTAATAAAGTTTGCTATTGTATATACACTAATGTAGGATCAGGTTCAAAGTTGTTCGTACACAAAGTTTTTGCCTAATAATGCAATTAGCAAACGGTTTTGTCATTGCTAAATTATTTAAAATCTTTTTAATAGATGGTACTATACTATGTAACTAACAATAAATCAAAAAAAAATTTTTTTTAGAACAGTAAAATTTTATTTCAATTTTTTATTGTCATTTTTACCGGTTAACAAAAATGTTATGCGGCACTAAATAAACTAGTTTTAATTCAATATTCTTATAGTTCATCCAACTTTTGTAAATAAAACATAATATACTTTTTTATAGACTTAAACAGAACAAATAAGCCAAAGAACTATTACCCATATATAAATTTAAAAAACTGTTATATTATAAAATACAAAATTAAATTCTTTCTAAGAAATGATTACTTTTATAATCTAAACGTAACAAAAATAAAATATTTAAATGTCACAATAATTGTTTTTTCATTTTATGTTAAATATATGCCGATTTGACTTTCGTACTGTATAAGTTTCGTCTCGGAACGTTGTTACACTTAGAGTATTAGCTGTCAGTTTCTTTTTTAACATATGCGTATTAATAAAAAGTATACTTCCGTTCTGCTGCAAAAAGAGTAGTACATAAAACCTAACCTAACGTGAGGTCCAGTGAAACCTTTATTTTTAAATATTTGTCTTCATCCACATTAGTTATGGGTGCATACTATATTTGTGGTATTTGTAAGAGTCTTACTGGACTACTTGTGTCACCGCCACGTGGCTGGTCTTTCGGGAATTGTGCATGTCGTGTCTGTTAAGTACATCAAGTCAATAATTTAGAATTACGTTCGATTGATGACATTGGTTACTACACCAATTGCTAGGCGTAATTTGGAGACCAGTCATAATATTTGGGTGATGAACAATGTATATCTAATTTTTCTGTTCCTTTACTTTTAGCAGTTACAGGAAACACTATTCTGGTATAGATATTAGCATATATATTTTCTTAATGCTAACAATAAAGTGTCCTATAATATTTACAGAAAACCTACAACAACTAAACACTTAATTCCGTATGATTCGAATCATTTGTTTTCTCACAAATTTGCACCCTTCCACCATTTGTTTAACAGACTACTCAATATACCTTTATCTACAAATAATTACAACAAGGAATTTGTGACGATTCTTTCCATAACTAAACACAACAAATATATACTACAATTAATCATGAATTTATACAAAAAAACTTGTATTAAAACAATCTATCCAATATATCAGTGTTAAAACCTATAGATCCAAGTTCTTAGTTTTTATCTTACTCTAAAAAATATTTCTCGATTCCGTTTATACCTAAATTTGCAATCATCATAAAAAAATTAAACAATAACATTGAATTTACAATCACGTTCTCTAAGACAATCAACTTACTTAGCACTTTCTCTCCTGTTACTGACCCTTGTCTAATATGGATCGCAGTGGAATGTATAAACTTGTTAATGTAAAAAAATATGTAGGAAAAACCACTAGATCATTTGATACTACATTAAAAGAACAATTTGGATACTTCAATAACCCACTCAAGTATAATTCCGATTTGTTCAATAACAATAGACATTTACTAGATATTTTAAAAGCTATTTACATTTTGTTTTCTGACAGCAATTTGTTATCAAATGATCAAATTAATTTACATCCGTTGAAACTTAAATACAAGTAATATAAATATACCAAAACACGATACCAGACCTATCTAGTTTAATGAAATAACATTTAGTATTATAGTTGCCTATACATTTTTTTAAGGTTTAATAAAATTTTACAATTTGTTATCATACAAAAAATTTTTGATAGTCGTTGCCAGTTTGTTTGCCCATTTGTCATGTTGTTGAAAAAACTAATTTCGTCTTCAAGGCGTTAATTTTGTTTATAATAATGTTTTGTGTTTGTTAATTAGGTAATTTTATATTATTTATATTTTTTCTGTCTGACGATGACCGAAATGAAAATTTAATAAGGTCAAAACATGTCAATATTTCAAAATACATCATTAATAGCTGATTGACCAAGTTTTGTTTTTTTTTAATTTTTAATAAATACCTGCCATTAAATAGTTTCAAAAATAGAATGTTGATTTCTGTTTTTCGTTTACCGATTAAGAATTTCAAATTGTAACACAATAATTAGATGTAAAAAATGTTCCCCAATCTACGATCCTGCAACACCATTTTTATCTGTGATATTTATTAACGAACCCTGGCTTACTGACATCTGTATAGTTCTACATCTTTCTATTTTAACCTCTTTCTTTCTAGTCTTGCTGAAATAACTACGTTTGTTGTTATATTTGTGTCTTGACATTTGTTTACCTTTATCGTTTGCTATATATAAACATAATCTACAATAAATATTTCCTTGTTTTAGCGCTCTTTTATTTATTGTAATTAGCGATTCTCTCTCTAAAATATTAAGCTTAACGCTTGCCTTTAAGTTACAGGCAAGTACACGTAACAAGTTACTGAATATTCTCTGTTGTTTATCACTCATGTTTCATAAATCAGTTGGAAAGCAATAAAATTCCTAGTAGAACAAAATATAAATAATATATTATTAAATAACATCTGGTAAATATTTAAATGCCACACTTTTTTATATTCGCCATTTATTGTAATGTTATATCAATAATTTATATAAAATAAATATTTCCTAATTATTAGTTATAAATATCTTCTAAACATATGTTTTCAATATATGGCAGACATTAGATGTAAATGTCATCTCAATATATGGGAAATATTACTTTTTAATCTGTTCTAGATGTGTCTCACTATTATTTCTGAAATATTCGTAAAATATATACATACCTACTACATATGTGTATGTTTGCAAATGATATTCAATCTGTTTTTTTTTTGCTACGTATCGTACAGTTTTTATTAAACCGTATTGAAACACTGCACATATTCTGTAAAAGCACGTTTATTTATAAAAATGACACTAACAAAATAAAATTATAAATGATGAATAAAATATAGATATAAGATTTGTATACATTTTAAACATTTTTAAAAAATAAGTACGCAAAAAAAATTGTATCTTAAAATTACTTATTACTATTATTGCATATTACATAGGTACTACATAAATGTTCTAAAGTATGCCAAATATAACGCAACGAATTTACGTATGTAACATCCGTTACATTAGGATGTTGTTTTCTGATAGCAACTGAAAAAAAAACACACAATTAAGATTTTACTCTACCAAGTTGTATTAAAAAATCTGTATTTTATAATATTAATTATTAAATGCATTAAAATGTATTAAAGTTATTTTAATTGGTATGAAATACCTGCAAATGGTTTCAGTTCGAATTTTTCAATAAAAAAACTCCATGAAGCATATTTTTTTTTATTTAAATATAGTTTACAGAAATTTCAACAAAACTATTATTTCTATTAATTAATTAATCACTTCAATAGAACATCTACTATATGTTATTGTGATGTTTGTTTTTTACCGACTAGTATGAATTAATAAAATTAGAAAAAACTTCAAACATGATTAGTTTTAACAAAAGCATTTTATTGGGATTGCTATTCAAAAAATAAGGACAATGTTCAAATAAATTTTAGAAACTTTTTTTACATATATTTACTTATTGACCATAGTTACATAAATAAAAGCATTTCTTTAATTTATGTTTCTTATGAGTTATGATCGTTGAAATTTCTTTGAATTATTTTGTGTAAACATTAAACAGCCAACTAAGCAAACATCGAATTTAGGGTGTACTCGCTGCGTTAAAATAAATTATTTACAAAATGGTTTTTTGCTTTGCTATATTTAAAAAACATGATCCAAAAATAAACAATAAAAAAATGAATAGGCGATTACCTGATTATACAGGGTGTCCCACGAGGTACTGTACATACTAAAAAGGTATGTTCCTTAGGTCAATTTAAGTAAAAAACGTCCTATAAACATAGGTCCAATTACAGTTACATAGATACAAGCGTTCAAAGTTTATACGGAATCACACATTTTTTGAAAATTAATTATTCTTAGTCAACTGGGAAAGAAAAACCGAACAATATGTCATTTATTGCTTTCTTTTCTACTAATGTCACAGTCGATTTTATTAAATGAAGTGTAATTTAAATGCAAAATGCCTTCTCATTTTTCTAACGAAGAGTATGCTGATATCATTTACATTTATGGATTTTGTGCTGCAAATGCGAGATCTGCCGTTAGGGAATATGAACGAAGATTTCCCAGCAGGAGGGTGCCAAATCACCAAATCTTTTCTTCTGTGTTTCAACATGTACGGACTCATGGTTCATTTCCATCAGTTTTAACAAGATCTGACCGTCCTGTGCAGTTAAATGTGAATGAGCAGGAAAACATTCTACAGATGGTTGATCGAGTCCAGGGTTGAGTACTAGAAGAACTTCTTCTCAAACGGGAGTCCCCCGTATGTCAGTATGGCGAACTGATAAGCTTTTGTATCTCTATCACATACAACAGGTTCAGCATCTGGAACCCGGAGATTTTGCTGCCCGATTGTATTTCTGCCACTGGCTGCAGGTAAATCCACAATTAGTTCCATTCATTTTATTTAGCAACGAGGCGCAATTTACTAGAGATGGAGTGAACGTAATTCTCATTTGTGGTCATATCAAAATCCACATGGCACAACAGAAACTAACTTTCAGCGCAGATTTTCTGTTAACGTATGGTGTGGCATGATTGACGATCAACTTATTGGACCTTTTTTTCTTTGAGGAACGTCTGACAGGAGAAGCATATGCTAACTTTTTGCGGAATGAATTGCTACCGCTTTTGGAAGAAGTACCTTCACTAACAAGACAACAAATGTTTCTGCAACATGATGGAGCTCTTCCACATTTTAGTCGGCATGTGACCGGATATCTAAATGTTGCTTACCCCAATAGGTGGATTGGGCGTGGAGGCCCGCATGCTTGGCCACCGAGATCGCCCGATCTCACACCTTTGGACTTTTATCTGTGGGGTCATGTAAAATGTTTAGTATACGAGGTAAAAGTTATTACCAGAGCTGAACTAATACAGCGTATCTTGGATGTGTGTCAACAAACACGGAACAACCAGCAGGTGCTTTGAGCGGCTACTCGGTCTATTTTAGATCGCAGCCGTCGTTGTATTAATGCCGAAGGTCATTTTGAGCATTTGATGTGATTTTTTTGTTTGTTTTTTTTATGTTTGTTTTGTTGTTCGATTTTTTTAATAATAATAATAATTTTCAAAAATGTGTGAGCATTTATAAACTTTGAACGCTTGTATCTGTGTAACTATGGTGAATTGGACCTATGTTTATAGGACGTTTTCTACTTAAAATGACCTAAAGAACATACCATTTCAGTATGTACAGTACCTCGTGGGACACCCTGTATACAATTACGTTGCACTAAAACTCGATATAAAAATTTAAACTTTACAAACTGCAAAAACGAAATCCAAATGCATATTAGTAAAGAAAACTTTCCTTATTCTTGTTCAGGGTCCATATAACTGTTTCTGACCTCAGTACCCAAAAACAGGTAAATAATAAACTTGTTAATATGTTCAATGTTGCAAAAAATTCTACAAAATTTTTTAAAATGTACTTTGTGTAAACCTGTTTGGAATGCCACAAAACTATTTGGAAAAGATGAAGAAATGCTAATAGTAAATTTACAGCAGAATTACGATACCTTGTCTAAAATTTCTTTGCAGCAAATGTAGTTTATTATTGTAAAATTACTATATTTTTAGTTATAACGCAATTGTTTTTTCAATTCAATTCAAACGCAGATATCTTGATTTCATATTCTCCTTGTGTAAGTTTTTAAAAATCAAATTGCGTTTATATACTTACTATAATTTTGGATTACTTTTTATTAAAATATGTACACATAAAAATAATTTTTAAAACAAGCATATTTAAATCGTGAGAACATCGTGTTAGGGTTTTTAGCAAAAATTAAAAAAAAAGGTTAAGGGAAACGTTTAACATCTATAAATACGTAAATTTAAAAATAAACATAAAAACGTTAGATACTTATTAAACATAAATTATAGGTTTATACATAATTATAATAATCATATATTTTATGAAAGTCAAACTTTGAAAAAACATTTATGACTTTAAAATATGCGAACGATATTGTTGGTAAGGTGAACCTGGGTAAGTGCGATTCTGGAGTAAGTGTGATTCTGGGGTAAGTGTGAACATATGCTGTAACAGAGGCAAAAATGAACCGACAGTAACGCCATCTGTTGTCTAGTAGTATATCATCATAGTACACGTGGTTGAGGAAAACCAACTCTGTGCGGCCATTTGCAGAAACATCATAACCTATCGAGTTCAGACGCCAATGTGACCAAAGTTGACAAATGAAGCGTGTTGTTTTCCATAAAAGAGAAGAAAAACATTCATCTACGTAAGTTGTCTCAGTTTTATTTCCTCAGCATCGTGAAATGTGGTAGTTTCATACACTGTATATGTATTTTCTGTTTATTTTTCAACTTATTAGAAAACGCCGTGCTCACACTTACCCCATATTATTTTGCATGGTGAAGTAAGTGTGAGCATTTTCCTGATGTAAGTGTAGACGTATATTTTATAAACATTTTTCATTCGCGAAAATTTTGTTTTAGAATATGCCGAGAGTCTACGTGAGGAAAACTACCCGAGGTTCCAAGTAATCCAAGGCAGACATAGAAAATGCCATAAATGAAATAAAACGTGGCACTTTGACCATTTATAGGGCACACACATTATACCAAATTCCAAAAACCACTTTATTTTATTACTTAAAAGAGACACGTCGAATGAAAAGTGAGACCCAAGGTCGTTCTACAGCGTTTCCAAAAAAAGATGAAATCAGATTGGCCAATGCTCTCCGAACAATGGAGAAGTGGGGTTTTGGAATCACTAGTAAAGAATTATTAAGGGTTTCAGCTAGTTATGTTCAAGAACACAATCTCAAGACACCATTTAAATATAACGTACCTGGTGATGATTAGTTTAGAAACTTCAAAATACGCCATCATCTCAGTATAGAGAAGCGCCAATCAGTCGAGTACGGTCGAAAAAAGATGACAGATCCATTTGTTATCAACAAGTATTTTGATATTCTAGAACAAATTTTAACCGACCTATCACTTCATGACAAGCTCAATCAGATTTGGAGCCTAGATGAGAGTTTCTTTTGTTATGATCCCAATACAACAAAAATTGTTGGAGCGAAAGGTAAAGCCTGCTCGAGAACTGTGTCTGGTCCGGACAGGGAAAACACAACTGGTGTTGCTGCTGCATCCGCTAGCGGATTGAAAGTCCCACCGCTTATCATTTACAAGGGAAAAAATATATGGGACGCCTGGGTTCCAGATGAAGCAGACTCATACCCGGGAATGTCATTTGCTGCTAGCGAGAAAGGTTGGATAGAATCTGACATATTTCTCAATTATTTTCAAAAAACTTTGCTGCCTGCTCTGGATACAGAAAAATCGAACCTGGTTATATATGATAGTTACAGCACCCACATAAACATTCAATTAATCGAATTTGCAAAGGCTAATAACGTCACAATTCTCAAACTTTCTCCACACACAAGCCACCTTCTTCGGCCCTTAGATGTATCTGTATTCAGATCGCTAAAGGGTGCATGGGATGAAAGATTGGTGGCTTGGCAAAGAAAAAATGTGGGACTAAAAATACCAAAAAAACTATTTTTAGCATTGATCGGCCAAACCTGGAAAGACCTCCAGCCTATAACTATTATCAATGGTTTTGTGAAAGCAGGGATAAAACCATTCAACCGGCAGGTGATATCTGAGGACAAGTATGATCCAGAATGCTTGAAAAGATGGCAAAAACATATTTCAGCGAATACTCTTAGGAGCCTGGAAAATAATCACAACACCGAGGTAAACAAAAACTCAAAAGAAAACGAAGTTAATGATCATCCCACAAACCAAAACCTATCATTTGAAGAGCTCCTTTTAAGGACAGTTCGACCGTCAGATGGCGACAAAACTCACAAAGTGAAGAAAAGAAGAGTAGCGTTTGGAACAGAAGTCATAACTTCACCAAAGGTGATAGCAAGATTAAATGAAGAAACAAGTCTTAAAACGAAAGAAAAACTTCCTAAGGTACTAGCTGAGAAAAAAATCTATAAGAAGCGTAGAAACTACAAAGAAAGTGACGAAAGTACTGACAAAGAACTTGAAGATCCACCGCTAATTGATACGTCAGATGACATCGATTTTGAAAGTCTTGAGAATGAAGACATATATACAGAGGTAGCTGAGACCATAAACGATAGATATAAAGCAGATGAAATGAACGATGGCGAAGTGGACAATGAAAATGAAGCAGAGGAAACCATTCCTGTCAAAGTGAATAAATGGGTGATAGTGCAATACAAATGCAACAAAAGAATTAGACACTTTGTAGGCAACGTTCTAAGAGAAACTGCCGAAAGGTGGGAAGTTAAATTTTTAAGATGTGACAGAAAGGATTTTTATTGGCCCAAAATTGATGATATAGATATTATTAGGACGAAAAATATTGTTAGAATTTTGCCAGATCCGAAACGAGGACGGAGAGGTGAAAGCTTTAATATTTCCGTTGATTTTTCACATTTCAATGTAAGCAGTTAAATCACAATAGTCATACTCCATTTCATACCTCTCATCTAATCTAGATAATAAACTTTTCGAAAAACAAGTTTGTAGATTTTTTTATGTTATTCATGCTAACCCCATGGAATCTGAGAATGCATCTTATTATACACAGAATCAACTGCATTCACACTTGCCCCATATAGTCGGGTAAATGTGAACATATTCCTAAAAGATACATATATGCAGATGTGTTTTGTTTTTAAAATGCGAAAACTGCTAAATCGGATAGATGAATACCCATAATGTTCATCACCGAAATATAGTATTTTTAAAATAGGTATTTATGAAATTATGTTACAAAATACCACTATTTAAAAATGCGTTTACACTTACCCAGGTTCACCTTACACATTTTTATAACATTGTTTTTATCTAGTTTTACAACATCTAGAATACATTTTCTACATCTTGCAATAAGTATCTAGAATTAAAATATTTACCTGATGTCATGTAAACTTTGAAAAAGTTGGTAAGGTTTTAAAATATATCAATGATATTGTACGTATATATTTTTAAAATATTAGTATTATACATACACTTTAACAATATCAAGAATATATCTATTACACTAAGCAATATTTAGCCGATTTTAAATATTGCACCAAGATCATTAGAACATCGTAAATATTATTTGTACTACTAGTGATGTGACTGCAAAAAATGAACTTTAAGCGCCATTCGGCAATCTAGATTTTTACAGTTTTTTTAGCAAATTAACCACAATATCATTGTGGTTTTCACTCTTTTAATTGTCAGAAATAAATATATCAAAACATTTTTAAATGAAATTTTTGCTGCTAGCTATAAATCATTTATGGTAGATTAAAAATGCTAGCTTGTATACCAACAAATAATCCTTCGCAAACGTTTGCATCAAACAACTTTAAAAGCTTGATTTTTAAGTATTTAAGAAAGTTGCCTCTTTTTCTAGTGTTTTTACAAACTGTTTATTCAACTCTAATTTAATGTGTATAGAAGGTAAAACTACCAAATTAAAATCTTTTAACGGCTCAAAGCGAATATTAAATTTTCTAAAAGCAATGTTAGTCAGTGGGTGTAAATTTTATTTAGAAATGTTGCTAAACTGTTTGACTATCCCACAAACACAAAAAACAACAATAATTGGTAAACCCTTCTTCATCACAGTTTTGCTGAAGATGATTTAAATTTTATAAGAGATTTAACATAGTTGACATACTGTCTTACGTTTGTTTTGTGTTTGCAGAATGAGCTAATATTTTTGCAAGTCGAGAAACAATCTACATTTTACAAGGGATTGCATTCAATTCTTATTTCTGTTACGTTAGTGCAGTATTAGAAATTTCTTTCAACTTTGTGAAAACGCTGAATTCAGTGTGACGTTTTTTTCAATACAGAGATTCTTATAGTAGAATGTAAAAAATTATATTTTTTTAATAGAGATCTCAAAAGTTGTGATTTTTTGAGCAAATTTTGTATCATGTAATTGAAATGTGATTGAGTAAATAGATGTGTTAGAAAAAACATGGGTCACGTCAAACAAATGGCACATTTAAAAAATTGTTTATACCTTTCTCGTCCGTGGAGTTTCCAAAATAATTTGAATGCATTGGAGTTGAAAGCTTATAATGACAGTTTACTTACAGATAGAACGTTTAGATACGTTACTTTGCGTTTATTGTTTTTTTTGTTTTTAATTTTTGCAAGACATTAGTAACGTCCGTGACGTAATTTGACAAAACTTTAAAAAAATTCTTATTTTGGTTTTACTGAGTTAATTTGATATAATACAAAATAAAGCAAATATGTGTCACTTATGTTTTGTTTTGATTTTTAATTTTGAAGTCAAAGTATTGTTCATAACATCTTTGAATTAATTGACTTATAGGTTTTTTTTTTGTAATTTTGTAACATAATCCACAATCATAAAAAAAACTGTCTGGAGAAATTTTACAGCTTTTAGCACGGTTTTTTATTTTTAAAAATGACACATAATATAATTTGTAAAACACTGCTTTAAACTTTTTTAACTAACTGACATTTCTTTGACATTTCCTTTGTCTTTTGCTAGACCGCCTCAACAACTAAACAATAAATGAATTATTCCGCCTTCTACACATCTCAATTCCGGAAGTTTCTATTTTAATATATTCGGCGACGACTAATTTATTAGAATTTGTTATTTTTCTTTGGAATACATAACGTCGTATCCTTTGTAGTTCTGTCGCTCTTCACGGAGTACATGCTCGAGCTTGTTGAAATACTTTTTTGATTTTAAATTTTACAATAATCTTAGTGAAAACGGATATAAATAGTATTTTAAAAATTTGACGTTAGAATTTAATTTTTATGTTTTACACAACGTAAAATACTAAAATTTCAGATTAAATCAGTTATAAAAATTGTGTCGGCTAGTGTTGTTAATATATTCTATTGTGTAAACCTGTCAATACACGGTAGTCTCTTTGGTAAAAGTTACATTATAACAAAGTACAAACTTCAAAATGCATATCTGTAAAAATTACTAGATGACAGATAAATACTTGTTTTTGATTTTCACAGAAGTGATAAATAATATTGTCAATATTTTTTTAATAATTATATTTATATAAATTTAATAATATTTATATTTGCCTCTATTAGTGTCAACTATAATTTTATTTAATTACTTCATTGAGTTACCCAAGTGGAAAATCACGTAGGACGTTGTAGAGGAACTCGTCGTTGTTACATTATTTTTTTTATATATCATAAATTGCGTTTGTAAATTGAATACTACTGTGTATTGACTACTGCAGATTTAAGCGCGTTTTTTACTTTACATTTGGTTTAAATTGGATTTTTTAATATTATATACCTAATTGTAGTTTTTGTCGACGATTTTATAACTAGTTTTATAATATCTAATAATAAACCTAAATTAAAAAATGTTATGGTTAGATAAAAAAGAATTGCAATCAGTTTTTATCTATTTTATCGATTGTACATTCAAATTCAAAAATATTTATTTAACATTTTGCTATTTAATTTTATTTAAAAAGATATATCTACATTCAGAAAACTGAAAAAAAGCAAAAATGATATTAAATTTTTACAGGTACATCATATTTTTTGTAATTAACAATGTACAGTAGTTATAGAGCAAAATAGTTTTATTTTTTATTATAAAGTTCTGTTTAGTAACTGTTTGTATTGAATATCCTCAATTTAAAATGAAATACAAAATTAATAGCGGGTTGCACAAAAGATAATTGACCGTTAATTGGAGTTTAATCTCCGATTAAAGTATGATTGTCTTTTAATTGGAGTTTAACGGACCATTAACGGTCAATTAAATATTTAATTGAAGTCGACGTTAATCAGAGATTAACGGTCAATTAACTATATTTTGCGTTGCACAAAACTTTAATCTCCGATTAAACTCTTGTTAACAAAAGATTATCTAATTGGAGATATTTGGCTGATTAACCTACAATTAAAGTTTTTCAATAATAAAAAGTTCATGTTTTACAGTCAAAACTAAGTAATAAATTATAGCTACGTTTAATTCAAGTTTCGTTTAGTACAAAATTATTAAAAAAATAATTATTATACAAAAATAATTATGTTGTTCCATTTGTCGTCTTCTTCTTCGAGTAGCTTTGAAGACAGCTTCGCAGCATAAGGTTTATACGAGATAAAGAAAATCCTTTTGAATTGTTAGACGACATTGATTTCAAGAAGAGGTTTTGATTAAATAAGGCCCCATAATAAACTTGGTACATGCAACTAAAGATAGAATCGAACCAACAAGCTATCGAAACTAATCGTTTGATGCAAGAGTACAAATATTAGCATATCATAAATGAAATGGTCAGGCTCTCCCATCAATATATAAAGATGTCTAGAACTACCAAAAAGTTCATGGAAATAAAATAATGGTTCTTTCGCATTTCTGGTTTTTTATGTGTTGTGGGAGCTGTTGATTGCACACGTGCATATACAATCACCCGATAGATTAAATACTGAATCGTATTACAACAGAAAAGGATATTTTAGCATTAATGTTCAAGCGATTTGCAATGCTGACTTAAGCTTAATGCATTTTATTGTTTATTAGCCAGGATCAGTACACAACAGTATTATTTTCAATAAATCTCTTCTTCCGGTTGAATTTTGCATCGGAAGATATGGCAACGGTTACCTATTAGGTGATAGTGAATCCATGTAATCCTCATCTGCTAGCAATTGCCAGCGAAGTAGCATAAAGCATAGCACATATTATGACAAGTAATACCATAGAAAGGTTCTTTGGAATTTTGCAGAGAAGATTTCCTTGCTTGCAATATGGTTGCAGGCTCTTAATTAGCACAACATTAATTGCAACAGTTCTTCATATGCAAAATGTATAAAAACAACATAATTTATTGTAATTTTTTATTTATAAAATTAATACTGTGCTTTATATTTTCTTAAAACTTGATTAAATAGTATTACTTCTTTCAGTAATTCACAGATTATAATTTTTTGCTTTTGAAATTTTTCTTATAAATAACTCGGGAGGAGTTGACAAAGGTTCTGCAGTAAATAGGAATGTGCGAAAGACAAGAATACGAAATAATACAGGTTAAAGTTCAGCCACATATAATGATTCTCATTTGCCCATTTTTACTAAGGATACAAATTAATATTAGATTTCATTGTAATTATCTCCCAATTTACCAAAATAGTAAGCTGTAAAGCAATTCAAAGCAATTTCTAGGTGGCTCACTTTGGTATGCAATGTTCCCCAGCAAAACCTCCTGATCGGCAGTTATTAAGAGGTTGAAAACTCCACGAGAAACAAATTTTTTCATCATACATAGTACAACTTTTAAGTCCTATCTTACATGTCCTGCTTCACAGATCTGTTTTATCTTCAGTTTCATATATACAAACAAAGTTTCAGCTATTTTGCTGTTCGGAGGCCTATTTTAGTCGATGCATTATATTCGTTGGTTGCTTGTTGACACCGAACATTTCTTTTCAACTATAAATCCTTTAGCCAGTTACTCCTTTATATTGTTATCTAAAGTAAAGGATAAAAGGAATTAAGCAAGAAATTTTATAGAATTAGAAATTTGTTATCGGTAAACATAAAACAAAACTTAGCTATCGATACTGAAGCAATATTTTCCATAATGATAATATAACTATTTATAAGAAAACGTGAATAATAGTAATACGATTGTAATACTCACTTTACTACAATATTTATTAACGTTTCTTTCTTGATTTAAGTAAATATTTGTAAATAACCTCCTTTTTGGTAGCCATTTTTGTTTCATAAACTGACATTAAAACGCGCGGTTGTCAAGTTGACTAGCAGTTAATCGTCGATTAACTAATGGACCGTTAATCATAGATGAAATTGTTTTGTGCAACGCAATCGAATGTTAATCAACCATTATCTTTAATCGACGATTAGTAAATTGCCAATTAACCAGACTTTTGTGCAACCGGCTATAAGTATTACAGTAAAAAAACATTGACAAAAGTTTGTAAAACTAATCTTACTATAAACAATGTAAAAACTAGTACGTTTCTAATAAAAACAAAGATAGTAATATGTAGAAGAAGGTTTGTAGTAAACACGAATACAAAATAAAACACTACTTAAATTTAATCGATGAGGGTTAATATCAAGATTCAAATTTGAACGATTGCTTACTTAACACATTTTGCATTATCACCTTATAGTTATTGAATCAACAAGGTTAATAATGAGGACAATTAACCATCAAAAATTTTCAACACACGAGCGAACAAAGCAAGTGAGAGTATTAATGTTGTCGAGATTATTAATCGCCTATTATCAAACCTGTTGGTTTTGAAGTTTTTTCGGCTATCGTATATTATTAATTTTTGCATTTTCTAATAATTTTACAATCTTACCTACTTAACCGCGTTTTTTTTAACTGAGAATGCTACATAACCTCAACGTTAACTACGTTTTGTATTGTGGTTTCTCTTAAATATTTTTCTTAATACGTTAACGTTGTGTAATGGTTTATAAAATAAATAAGTCCAGTAGTTATAAAAAATAGTTCATAAATACCGTTATTGTTATTGAAAACAAACCTATAAGTTAACCAGGAAACATTAAATATTTATTAACAACGTATGATGGCAGAGGTATCTCATAGTATAATTTACTGTGTAAATAAGCTATAACGGGGGTAAACATTGTAAGGTGATTTTACACCCGCGTATTTCAAAATAGTTTTAAATAAAACTACAGGATAAAACCACAACGTGAAAAACATTGGGGGTAAAGCAGTGTCAATGCAAATGTGCAAATGCCACCAGAGTAAACTACTAGACCGCCGATTCGCCCTTTTGAAGCTCATCAGCAGTAGGAAAACACTCCAATGCAATTTTCACAATTGCATCGACAACCCTATACTATATATTCAAGTAAGTAAGCATAATAATACATAACAAGTACATCGTTAAAGCATAACTGCCCCGGCAAATCTAAAAAGTTTAACAAAGCTTGTACTTTTTGTTGAATATACAGTGAACAGCAATGTTGAATCTTTCTTTTTATTTGATTACAACCTATACCTAACAACAAATTTTGTTATTTTTGGCGGAGAGAAATTTGACAATAATACAATAGTGTAATCACTAATATGCCAATGTTACGTTTAAAACTTTTGAATTATTTTATATACGGCAAAATTTTTCTAACAATGCGTGTTATTTTTTTAAAGAAAACTCAATAAACATATGTTTGCTTATTTTAACAGTGTAAAGTTTTAAAATAGAATGGCGACTATTAACAATATGGTTAATTGTAAAATTTAGCGAAGGTCCGGTAATTACGCTTCGCTATTGATATAAATATCGTCACTTACACTTTTTCCTTCAGTGACATTCACCACTCTAAAGATGCAAGCTGCAATGTCTTGCAAAACGTCAGTTTGTTTGGGTTCACGAACGACAATACGGCAAAGGACAAGTTCTACTTCTTGTTTTGGCTCTCAAGGAGAGACTAAGGACCAAGTCTAAGTCTATAGGCGGGTTGCACAAAGCAAATCAAAAATGTAACAACTGATTATTTTTCAAAACAATTGCTACATAGCCAATGAAACCACGTTTATTCGTGATGTAACAATTGATTTCAGAAATAATCACTTGCTACATTTTTGATTTGCTTTGTGCAACCCGCCTTATGTATTTAACTACAATACAGTCTAAGCGAAAAGTTGCTTATAAGCATAAACAAAACAAATGTTAATAAAACACGTACAATTGATATTAGTATTTGCATAAAATTTATGAAAAAATTGGATAATACAGTTATTTTTATTTTTTTATGTATACAATAAAAAATATTAATTTAATTTTAAGTAGGTACTTATATACAAACATTTATTAAATTTGCATTGTGCTAATAAGCTATAATGTATACGGTTGATTAATTATATATAATTGCTAATCCAAATTCAGATAAGCATAACACAATAATTTCACACATACCGCATACAATAAAATGCATCGTTAGGTACTTAGGTTCTCTTATAAATACAAATTATTCTAAGCTGCAGCGTTTAATTAATCTTTGTTCACATATGAACGGGTTATTTAAATTAGTTTATTGCGTTGCTTAAACTATATTCAAAACTACTAAAATTTTATATACATGTTACAAGTACCATAATATAACATAATAATGTTTAGCATAAACAAACAATTTATCCTGTTTAATGAAGAGTATTGTAATTATTATTAAAAAACTTATTAATTTCAAATTTTGTTAAAAAAAACTATTAACAGATACAAAAATAAACATGCATACAAATAAAAATAATAAATAGAGAAACATATTCTTTTTAATAAAAAATGCAAAATGTTTATTCTATTGATTTGATATTATTGATACAATTGCAAAACGTAAGATAAGAAATATGTTTCGGCCACACGGAAGTTTAGATTGAACTGTGTGAAAACTTAAAGAAGGGAGGAGACTTACGGTAACTATCCACCGATAGAAATAATTATTTAAACAAACATAGCAATAAACCTACGTAAACTTTTCTGGAAACCTTATTTATGTCAGGCGTGAGAGACAAAAATACTCTCGTCAAGTAAAGTGAAGTAGTGAACAATTCCCTAAAAGTTTTGAAAAAAATTTAAGTGGGGGGCAGCATGCAACAGCACTGAGAGCGCATCCAGCAAAAACAACTAAAACCAAACGCTAGCGCTAACGCCCACCTAACCAAGCAACGCTCAATTTTAATAAAAATATAAACAAGAGACATAGTGCAAAACAATAACAACAAACTACAACAGCAAATAAGAATGAAAAGAAGAAGTCAATTGAGTTCAAGAAGCAGAGCTAACCGCAAAAGAAAGCGGAGATAACCACCCATTGTTTTAACGGTGGTTATTTGAGGGAGACCATCAGGTCTTGGGTGTAACTCGGTCGCTCAACCAACCAGCCATAACATAAAAATCATCTTTGTCATGTCGAATTGGTTTTTAAACAATTTTGCATTATAATTTATAGTTCCAATTATTACTTTTTATATAAGATACAAGTAACTTAATATCGTCGGTTTGTTTTAGCAGCATTAAGGATTTTGTTTGTAATTCGTTATCTTTGCTTACAGTTTCAGATACGACATGAAAATTCTTGTCCAAACTCATGTGTTACTAGGTTTTATTATAATTTTGCATCTTTCTGTCCCGTTTTTATTATATGGAATTTCTTTTAAAAACTTTGTAGGCAGTACGTGTAACGTTCATAAAAGAAAAGATTTTTATTTATTGAATTGTTTCTCAGTGTTCGTGTTGGTACGAAATAGATTGATGATAGTGTAAATTAAAAGCTCCACTTTAACCTTTGCTAATGCAGCGGTTTACAAAATTTCCAAAAAATCAGTTTACGTTTTTTAATGCTATTTGCGTCAAAGAAGAATCATCTCGGCTAAGCTGTAAGAAACTTACCAGAATTGCATTTAAAAAAAATGTATTCGTAAACCTTATACTTTAGCGTTTGTTAGTGTCTTAGCTAGATATAAAAAATATTACGTTTGATTTAAATTTCGAGAGAAATAGCACTTGGAAAACTAACTTAATGAACATACTTCCGTTATATTAAATTCACAGTTGGTTATAAAACTCTAACATTATTGAATCTATTAAACGCTGCAGCATGGCAACTTAATCGTTAAATAATGTAACAGGAATATTTAACAACATCTTCGTATGTGCATTGAAATGTTGAAAGTCTGGTACAACTTAAATATTCTAACTCGATAGAAAGACGAAAAAACACTTACACAGTAGGTGCAACTTACTGTTCTAATACTACATTATTTCCATATAGTAATTAACAAACGCTTCCGCTGGTATTGTTCCTTGTTTTTGTAATTCGGTAAATATAATCGCTGCCCCATTAAAATCCCAAGTCGTTTCTACCAAGCACTTTTGGGACCATTCGATGTTCATACCCGATTGCTGTAACATTGTTTGAATCATTTGTTGTTTAGTGGTGTCATCCTTAGAGGTATGGGTACAGGTACAACAAACATAAATCCACCATTTTGAACAAATTCAAAACAAATTTTAAATAGACTTTACACGCTCCTCGTATATCCCACCAGCGCTAAGACGGTCCCCGGTCGAAAACCGGCACTGAAAGAAGGGAAAAGGATATAAAAGCGGTTGCACCGTGTAGGGTGGCATCTTTTTTGTCGTCGCCCGAGCGGCGTCTTTGAAGACACCTCGGACATTCCGAAAACCGCCTGCCGAACCTGAAAACTAACCGTAACTTAACCATCAATTAACAATCACCGCTTGTACCTAGAACATTTACTTGACCTGATTAATTCCTGATCAGCCATTGCAACTATCGGGATTTGCGTTTCACCTGTCGCAACAAACAGCGAATCGTTTTCACGCATTTTTATTAGTTCGTCCGTATATTCAGTAATTGTTGTGTTTTCGAGTGTTGTATTTAGTTATCCCTGTTAGTAATTGTCAAACACCTGAAGTTGTCTGTTTGTAGAGTGCTTGAAGTAGATGACCAAAGGGTTATTTACTATTACTGGATTGTTACATACTGCACCTTGGTCGACCCGGATGAGTAGTTCTTAGACATTTGTTCGTAGAGTACCGGTTTTATCTATCTCTCAAGTTGGACAAAAACTTTATGTAACTCGGTACCTGTGACATAAACAAATACACCAGAAATCTGTTTTGTTACCGCGTCGTGTTACATTCCTCATAAATACATATTGAAGTGTATTTAGTGTATTTAATTCAATTTACACCGCAAGTAAATAATTAAATTTGATTTTTAATAATCCGCCGCATCGATCTGTCCACGAACCGTATTTTCTTACGTACAGGCAGTATTTAAATTGCATTTAAAAAGCGTTTAAGGTCAACGTTTGAACAATTCCACAAGGTTGTTTAAAAACTTACCTGTCAAATCTACCGGTTCCAGTTATCCAGATAAACGCAAGAAAATGCACCGCTGACACAGAGATTTGCGTTAATGAATTACCGGAAAACACGGGTACAAAAACCATATTTTAAATTTGTGTTTTAGCTGAAATAACGTTGAGACAGTCTTACACGGGTCGATAGAGGCCGCTGTCGGCGGATTCGACGAAGAAGATATACAGAGCAATATAGTCCAAGGTTAGTTTGTAATAGAGTTTGAACAATCTGAGCACCAAAATAAAGAGAAATATCAAAGAGGCAAAAGAGCGGAGAGATGAGTTTGCTGAAATAATAACAGTGGATGACAATTAATAAACAGAAACAACTGTTCTAAAAAAAGATTTACTTTGCCAAAACAACAAAACCTCTTCTCTATAATAAGCAGCTTGAGCTATATGGACACAAGCATGTGTAACTTGTAAGTGTTGAAAAAAAAATGTATCTAAACGTTTGCTGCACTTTCAGATAAGAATTGTTTGCATCAGGTAACAAAGAGTCTAAAATTGCAGGAACAGCTAGAGAAAGTAGCTGCGAAAAAAGTTTTCTTTTAAAAGTCGGACTTTAAATCCAAAGAGAAACGCTGCTCATAACTTTAAGTGTAGCAGTACGACAAGTTAAATCAGCAGGATTTTGCGCAGTACCAACGTGATGCTATTGATGTCGTTCAGTGAGATTAAGAACAGTTACAATACGATTAGCGACAAAGATATAAAAACGATGCGTAGAGAATGAGAGCCACGCAAGAACTACTTGAGCGTTAGTATAAAGATGAGTTTTTGCAATAGCTGTAGAAACAAAAAGAGATTTAATCAAATGGAAAAAAACACGCTAGCAAAAGCGCTCCACAGAATTTGTGCCTTAGAATTGACAACATTTTAAAATATTTATTTTCAGTCAAAAACATAAGAAGAGTTTCTAAAATATTCTTGGGAAGATTTTGTAAAACTTGAGAGACGTTACTAGCTAGACTATTTATGCAATTCAAAATCTTTTCTTAAAAGATTAGTAGGTCATTAACATAATGAAACGTTCGAGAACTTATTTGCAAATGCAAGAGCCTTCTATCCATTTTCTAGAAGATATAGCGAAAAGTAGGGAACCCTCGAGAAGGATTCGCCGATGTGTATACATACCGACGGAACAATTCGTAGGTCAGTTATTGCTGGAATGCGAATACAGCAGTGTTAAGAAGATTATTAAAGTGGAAATAAATTGTTAGCACGCGTGTGTCTAGATAAATATACCGAGAATAATCGTGTACGTGATTTTTAGTGTAAACAAGTGTAAAGCTACCCGCGGACGTTATCTTATCTTAAGTGATAGTGTTATACAACGGTTATACATAAATTAGTGTAAGTGTTTTCATTAAATATTATTAGATTTCATTAGTTCGGTTAATTTAAAAGTCTACATATTGCTAGAATAAGTAAATCGTATTTTGAGTCGTTTAAATAAATTAGTTTTTTTTAATAATAAATTCGCAACAGTGGTGTCAGGTGTTGGGTTCGCAGTTTTTATTAGTGTAAATACCATTAAGTAATCTAATATCGCTCCCGTAACAAAAACAGTGTTTTGCGTAAAGACTTAAAACTTTAGTTCGCGTGTTTATTTATAAAGTGTGAAATAGTGTCTATTAAACTTTTTCTTTTAACAAGTGCGTGATCGCGATATTAATTAAATTCGTTTCCGTACACTAGTGGTTTAATATTAACAAATGGATCGTTATTAAAATTTTGTGTTATACAAAAACTGCATTTTAAAAAGTAGTGTACTTAAACGTTATATTCGTGTTATATTTAAATTTATGCCGGTGACGCGTTTGCAAAAAGTGAAAATGGATTCAAAAATATTTGAAATTCTCGAATCGATGAATAAAAATATCCAAGAAGAACTGAGTGAAAATTCTCAGAAAATGGAAGAAAATTCGCAGAAAATAGAAGAAAAGTTTCACGAAAACTCGCAGAAAATGGAAGAAAACTTTAGAAAAATTGAAGAAAAGTTTTACGAAGCTTCTCAGAAAATTGAAGAAAAATTATTTGAAAATACCCAGAAGATAAAAGAAAATTTGATGGAAAATTCTAGACGGTTAAAAGAAGACTAGGGCAACGCCTCTCCATCCTCAATCTGATGGCATGGTTGAACGGATGAATCGAACAATGGGCAAGTACTTAGCCAAGGTAGTGTCCGAACACCAAAGAGACTGGGATCAGTACTTGCACCTTTTCCTTATGGCATACCGATCATCCGTTCACGAAAGCACAGGCCAAACACCATCCTGTGTAATGCTCGGTCGTGAAATACGATTGCCATGCGACCTTCAATTTTGGCGAAGACCGGAAGAAGAAGTTGCTAAAGAAAATTACGTCAGCAAGCTGGCCAAGAGGCTAGACGAAGTACATCAAGAGATCCGTAAAAACACACAAATTGCCAGCGACAGGATGAAAACAAGATATGACGTCAAGGCGCAAAATGGTGGGTTTCAACCTGGCGATATGGTCTGGTTGTATAATCCTCAAAGGAGACGTGGCTTGTCACCGAAGCTGCAAAGGCAATGGGAGGGCCCTTATGAAGTCGTGCAGCGTATTAACGACGTCATATACCGCATCCGAAAACCGCCCAGAGGCAAGCCAAAAGTGGTCCACGTCGATCGTCTAGCCCCGTTTGCTGGCGATAACAACAATATGCAAGTCCAGGTCCGAACCAGGGTAATAAGTAGCAGAACCAGGAATCCAATCGAAGAAATGGAGTTCAAGAAGTTTATGAACTTATACGGAGGTTCTGGAAAAGCTAGGTTCGGAGTTACCACCGAGGAACAACAAGACCTGTTCCAGACACAAAAAGATTACGCCATCGCACATTGCGTGAGCGAGGATTTTAACATGTCCAAAGGGGTTGCAGTCGTGTTTAAAAAGAAGTTTGGGCAGCTAGATGAATTACGAAGACAGCAACTGGCAGTCGGAAAAGTTTTAGGACTACGTGGTGACGGACGCTTCGTTTTCTAACTGGTCACCAAGAAATACTCACGTGTCAAGCCGTTACACAAAGATCTGTGGCGAACATTATGGAGTCTCAAGAGAGAAATGGAGTTCCATCATGTTAAGAAATTGGCAGTACCCAAGCTTGGTTGTGGCTTAGATCAACTGAATTGGAGGACAGTTCGAAACATGTTGGAGGTCGTCTACCGAGCAACAGGCATTCAAGTGTTGGTCTGTAGTTACCAACCAATGGGAATATTGGGTCAGGAAAAGTCCATTGACTGTTACTTTTATGGTCAAGGAAGTTGCCGAAATGGAGGAAGCTGCCGCTATCGCCACGATCTTTTTTACCGGTGTCGCATCCAGTCTCATTTTCTGGGACAGAACAGTCCTCAGAAGGGGGCAGTGAAACGTTCGAGAACTTATTTGCAAATGCAAGAGCCTTCTAGAAGCTGTTATCCATTTTCTAGAAGATATAGCGAAAAGTAGGGAACCCTCGAGATGGATTCGCCGATGTGTATATATACCGACGGAACAATTCGTAGGTCAGTTATTGCTGGAATGCGAATACAGCAGTGTTAAGATGATTATTAAAGTGGAAATAAATCGTTAACACGCGTGTGTCTAGATAAATATACCGAGAATAATCGTGTACGTGATTTTTAGTGTAAACAAGTGTGAAGCTACCCGCGGACGTTATCTTACCTTAAGTGATAGTGTTATACAACGGTTATACATAAATTAGTGTAAGTGTTTTCATTAAATATTATTAGATTTCATTAGTTCGGTTAATTTAAAAGTCTACATTGCTAGAATAAGTAAATCGTATTTTGAGTCGTTTAAATAAATTTGTTTTAAATAATAAATTCGCAACAATAAGTATTCTTAAGGATGGCGACTGACGCCGCCAGGTAATAGAAACTTTCGTTTTCAACTAATTGTTGAAGACATATAGCGAAAAACTTACGAATACACTTTAATCGTAACAATGCACCAGGCTAGCTCACAAAAATATTTATTTAAGACACACATACAAACAAACTACATAAGAGCAATGAGAAATTTTCAGAATTATTTAAATTGAGTCGTGGGAATTCTTACGTTACTTAAGATTAATAATTTTGAATTTGATAAATACAAAAGATTTTATAAGTTGGACGCCACAATATTTTTTATATATAAAATGGTTAAATATTGAAACCAAAAGATTAACACATTAACATAATAACAAAAAAACATATTTACATATTTTGACAGTTTCGAAGGTTATGTACAAAATCAAAGTTACCTGATTTCAAACTTTAATGCGCAAGTCGAATTGGTGAGGTCAGTGACGCGTTCTCATCTAATTTATGCGATGATGCAACATTACGAAATTCTTGAAATGCATATTTTAATTTCCATATTTTCCGTATTTATCCTGATTGATCTAATATTCGTCAGATCCATTAACCAGAATATCGTAAAACAAACGTAGCGTATGATAATCATTCGTAACATCCAACTCAAATTTTATCAGACGTAACATGAATAATTATCGATTTTTACTCATAAAAACCATAATTCGTAACGGAAATTTTTCGTAACAGCGACGTTGTGACTAACATCAAACGTGCAGCGTAAACCATATCGTAATTTCACATTTCATACCTCAAATTCGTAAAAAGGCGTACGTATCCAAACGAAATTTTCGTAACCATAAACAAATTAACACGTACATAAATCAAAAAAGCATCGAATAAATCAGAAAGCGTAGTCGTATATCAAAAGCAAAGATTTCCAATTCGAACGTACAAAAATTATTGCGCAACTTTCCATTTAGGCGTGGTCATCACATGATTCATTGAAATGACGCAATATTATGCAATTCTCGTACATCGTATATTTAATTCTTTTTCGAAGATTTGAAACCAAGTACCATAAACAAACCAAAAACCAAAAATCCAGAAAAAACTAAAACGTAAATTGCAATGTATTACAAAATACGAATCGAAACAAAATTAACTTACCCCTTCGAATTAACGGGTTTATTTTATTAATTACGTAAATTCAACAACGAAACGCAAATAATACCACAAAACGCAAGTGTTACTACCAAACGAAGGTGCTACTACCAAACGCCGGCATAACTTGCAGTACACAAAAAAATGTCCGCTCACTACTTCATTTCTAAACGTAAGATGGAGGATGACTTCGTACTTAAGAGGAAGGCTCATAACGCATGTGCGTGCGCGAAATTTATTGCGCAAAAGAATTTATATCAACAGTGAATACAAAAATGTTACTTAAAAACAGACGTATTCAAACGTAAAAAATGTACACGTTACAGACATCGTTAAGTTAGGTAAATTAAAGGAGTTAAACCGTACGTTACCGTATTCAGTTTATATTCAACGACAAGATTGTGACTATATTATCTCCAATAAATATATTTGCCTATACATTATGCTAATGTCACAACACAAGGCAACTGGATTAAGTCTAAAAGTGATCAAAATAGCAGATTTGTTTTTTGCAATCTCAAACCATTTAAGAATTGCTTGTATGATCACCTACCGAGTACAGAAAAAAAACTTTAAAAACAACACAAATCTTAGTTAGTTTTTTGCTGCATTTAAAAAAAAACAGTAATAAAGTAACACATAAGACAAAGAGTGTGTAGTAACAGACATGTGCCTCATGACTTGATATTCACACATGAATTGTGAATGAGCGTCATAGAAAGAAAGATCTCGAATTAAACGTCTTTTTTACATTTAAAAAAGCTTTCTACGATAACAAAACTTACAATAATCTTTAATTATGCAAAAACTTTTTTGAATAGCTGTGAAAAATAGATAAGCTTCGATAAGCATTCCTATCTTGCCAGTTGCATGAAAATATTTATCGGTTAGTTGACGATGTTTTAGACTAGAGTAAACTTGTTCGGAAATACGAACTGAAGGGTGCTTTTGAGATATAAAAAAAATATGTAAGGAACGGTTGTGATAACATTGGAAAAATAACGAAATTTGATTAAACAGTCAATTGTACCAAAATTACGGAAGCCCATTTGCCCAATTCTCAAAATCTGTAACTACAAATGGCTTAGAGTTAAACCAAAATTTTTAACTATTGCGCTTCTAATAGCAAACACTTGCAAATCTGGATTCAGAACTGCTCTAACAAAACAAACATCAACGTAACTAACTCGGAGTATAATGGTTGGAATAAGCAGACGAAAGACAACAAAACAGTGTTCTTGCAACTGAAAGATTAATTGAAGTAGTCGATTTTGAGAGTACATAATTAGAATTATTTTGCGCAGTAATAAATGATGCTTACGACTGCCACAATGCACGCACGATAAATTAACTCCGGGCAATTAAAAGAACGCGTGTTATTACGCATTGCTTTGATTTTTTCAGCTATTGACATTTGTCGGAATTCTGGACACCAAGTAATACTGTGATTAGATTTATATACAGAGGAACGCATTTTTAGTTTAACTTTTGTTGAAGAACGTCATTTGAATTTAACAACAGATAGTTTAAGATTACGTACTAGTCGATTGATAAACTCAATAAGTTCCTTATAAGTAAAAAAATCATATGCTTGTCGTCGAGACTCAAATTCACAAAAAGTAGCGGGATCCAAATTACGCATAGCTACATAAAAGAGAATGAGTTCAAAATGGTTTAGAATTGGAAGTGGTGCTAAAGCAGTAGCTGCATTTTGGTGTGTTTGACCTTCTTAAGTAGGTGAAACAAAAGGCTTAAAATTTAGAATATTATCTGGGTCCGATTAGACGCCTATCGTAGCGATTTTTTAAAACTTGATAAAAAAATTCATAATTTGCTTTGTTTATTAGAAAGTTGGCATTAACGGTTTCTGCTTCTTAAGAAAGGGGTGTTTGTAAACAATGAAATTTGTCAAAAAAAAATTAATATTTTATTATTATGCCCTAACAAATCAAAAAGATCGATAAAATTAATCCATGTTGCGGTTTTTCCATCGAAACGCAGAATTATAATTTTTGGGGGAAAATTTGGAAAGGGGTCAGAAGGAACTGTTGTGATACTCTGCTATCAGTGTCAGTATTTTAAAACTTAGTTTCGGATCTAGTAAATCAAATCTCTAAAACCTTCTTTTTATGATTGTTTTGTAGGAATCTGATCTTTTCTAGCAAGAATAGAGTTTTTAATTAATATTTGTCGTTGTACTTCTCTAAAATTGGATTCGCAAATTAACGATTTGTGAAGCATAAATAGATAAATCTTTACATTTTTTTTTGGAAATGTATGTACAGCAAACAACAGTGTCAGTGACGTCTCCAAAGACTTATGACCTTGTTACCACCAGGACATTCAAATCACATTCGAACGTTGTTCGTAATATTTAATAACTTTAGCACCGAAATACAAAAAACAAGAAATCTTATATTAAAATTGCCGTAAATTCTTAAATAAAATACTTATCGCGTGGGTGATAACGTTAAGAACTTGACACCAATTACAAATAAGTTTAATAGAAACGAATTTCTTGAATATCCGGTTCAAAAAGGACCAAATGTTTCGGCCCCACGGAAGTCAACAGTAAACTGTATGAAAACTTTAAGAAGGGAGGATACGGTAGCAATCCACCGGCAGAAATAATAATTTAAGAAAAGAAATTACAATTTACTTATGCAAACTCTTCTGAAAAACCTTTTTATGTCGAGCGCGTATAACTACTCAACACTAAAATAAATCGAAGTCTCGATTCACTCAGAAATGAGCTCGTCTTATCCTTACTCTTCTAGTCCAGAATATGACGGAATTGAGTCTTTTAATAATCACTATTCTTAAAGATTAAGAAGAAGTATTATCAAAAATGGTAGGAACTGAGACAGAAAATTCTCGTCAAGTTAAGTGAAGAGAAAAATTTCATAAAAATTTTAGGTAGGGCATACAACGGAACCGAAAGCGAATCTAGCAGAAACACTCGCGCTAGCAAAATAATTGCAATTTATTTTGATAAAGTTCAGGAAGTATATAACTAAATTACAAAAACCATTAATATATTTTAAATGTAACATTAATTTTTTTTGTTTTCTTTTTATAGGTATTTAACGTGTGTTATAACATAAAATAATTTATTTTTATATAATAAATTTTCTAGCCTTAATCTTAACAATCAGTTTTACATGGTTGTAATCAATAACCTATTACGCAGTTTTTCAAAATAATAAGAACATTGTCTTTATCTACGTGCTTGGAATAACTATTAATGAAATAGATATAACAGAAGAAACAAAAATCTGCTGCACGTAATGAAGTTATGACAGCAATCAAAATAAATTTTATCTACGTGTAGGTAGTATTAACAAGTAAATGTATTATATTACATTGCTATTTCTAGTATTTTAATCTATAAAAAACACCAAACAAAATTTTAAATAAGCAATGTTACTAACTTAACGATTGCAATTTATTTGTAAATGTTAATTAAAATCCGTGTACTATTATTAAAAAACATAATGGACGTTGTTTAGAAAATGTACATTTAGGTTCAAATATTTGCTAGATGTAAACCGTAATTTTAACTTGCTGGTAGATTTAATTAGGTTAAATTAATTTATCTAGTACAATGTGAAATCGCCATGCTGTACAACAAATCGTAAATTCGTTGTGGTTACTTTATAGCATTGTCTGCAAAGTAATAACAAATAATTGAATTTCTTGTTATTTCGTTAACGCTCGTCTATCTTATGAGAAATTTAAGCATCTAAATACAATTAATTACCTTTTATGTTTAATCTATTTAACTACAAATAATTTATTTAATTTGAATCTAAATGCTCGTACATAAACAGTTATTATTAGATACGTTAAAAATAATTATTTTTAATTAAAATAAAATAAATTTTTTTAAATCATTACTGCTGTTAGAACCACTTATAACTACATAACTCTATTATTGTCAAAATCTACTGAACGTCTTGTAAAAAACTAAAAGTTTTATGATTTTTTACTAACATAACGCAGAATAAATTTCTCTAAAAAATTAATTATTGCTATGTAATTCTACACTAAAGAATCTATTTAATATAGAATTATAGAATAATAATAACGCATTATATTACTTAATAAAGTATATATGTATAATACTTTTTGTATATTTAATCGAAAACTGTTTAGTATGAAGAAAATAAAATCATGTACCAATTATTTAGTTGATTTACTGTAATTTACATAAAAATTACAGTACATCAAATTATAAAAAAAATACTCCACGTGCATTAGATATGAAGAGACAATAGTTTACTAATGTTTTGATGGTTAAAGTTAGTGAAGACTCTTGATGGGACTTAAAAACGTTTTGCAGATTCAAATTACGAAATTTTCTTTGACGTTCGAACTTGACTTCTTTGCACTCTTCTATATATGTAGTACTTATCCTTCAATCAATACTATCAAACTCCTTTTTCTACTTTTTTTTACAATGCCTGTAGTGTTTTAACCTGCAAAACCAAATTAAGTTCAAATATTATACAATTATTATTTTTTCAAAAAATGTAGCTAAATTTATGTATAAACTTTCTATGCTTGTTTACTTAAAAGTCAAGTTTTTGTAGTTTGTTTTTTTAAAAAAAAATATGTAAACATGGAATTTGTTTTTAGTTTTTATTTTTTTTTCTTTAAAAAGATTTTTTGAATTTCACTGACTTAATAGCAGTCTTACAGTTTCTAGAGCAGCATTTGTTTTAGGGTTTTATAGTACATTATATATTTTTAAAGTAGATATAGTTGGTGTTGTTGTATTAGTGACATAATTGCAAAAAAATTTTTTTGAATAAAAACGAACAAATTAAATAGCCTGGTTTTGCTAGAATAAATGTTTTTTAGCGTAAACGAGTTGTTTAAGACCGTTGTAAATAGGATTGATTTTTACTGTGAGCGGTTTATTTCGTCGTTTAAATAAAACGATTAATCTACGAAAGAGATGTTAGAGACTTTCGGACTAACTTCTTGACTAAGGTACCCAACCTTAGTTCTGCAACTTTTAACTAAAAACTAAAGCACCTATACAATCCCTAAACGGCATTTTTTTTCAAGTTGTGAATTCATCTGGTCACAGTGGACAGGAATTCCGTCGAAGACGGCATAAATGTATACATAAGCCAACGACAAGCCTTATACATAAATATATTTACAATAATAGAAAATAAAATGTTAGATCAAAATTAGTTAGTACACGGTAAACATGGTTTACAAATTTAATATTATATGATATGATTATATGATAAATTATAAAAAAAGTAATGAAAATAAAGCGGAAGGTTTTGAGTGCTTTTTTGATACTTTTTTGAATAAATATTAAATATGACCAAAAATCGGGATATATAACAGTTCTTTGGGCTAGAAAACGTAGCGTTTATATGTTCTACGGACTCAACAACAACCGTTTTATATGTTAATATCTAAGTAGATATTCTTATTTTTGGGCACAGCGTTTTTTTAATAAATTTTGACTAAATTGAAAGGGTTAGATTTGGACATACAGTATGTCACACAAAATCACCATGATATTTTATGTGGAATTTAAAAATATATATAATATATAGAATACTCCATTTAAAATAACAAAGTTGAGGGATTCTAATAAGTAGTCTGAAATATTTTCAGTCAATTTATTTGTTGCTTAATTTGCATGTTGAATGCAGATTAAGATAACATATTTAGCATTAATTGGACCGTCGTAAGATCTTCAGTTCTTACCTTTAACTTCCAATGTCTGCATTAGTCGTCTTGTTATTTTCATTATAAGTGTTTGTACAGACGTGTTTTTTAAAACAAAAATTTACCTAAAAAAAGAGAGTACAGAGTGTATATAACAATAGTTAATGTTTCACAGAATTATTCATTCTTAGTACAAGATGAAGTACAATCTTTCCATTAGACAAATAATTATGCTGCTTTTCATTTTTTTGTAGTTTATTTTAAAGGAAACGGATCACTCGAAACAAAATCTTTTTGTGTGATTAGTGATTGTCTAACACACACTATGCAATATGGTTTTCCGCATTTCAAAACTTTTTCTTTGATTACATCAAACGAAATTATTTAGACAGAGTGGCATTTTTTGCTACTTCTCACCTCAAAAGCCCCCAAGTCTTCTAATAAAAAATACAGTTTTCTTCCAAAAAAATTCAATATTATTTTTTCCTATCATATGTTATTTACATAAATAATTTCATTTAAAATACTCATAATTTTAAAGAAAATGAAAACATAATTTTACATTAAAAAATTGTTCACGTTCCGTAAGACATAAACAAAATAAATAAAACTACAATAAATATGTATAAAAATCAAACATGTAGTGTTTTATAAATTTTCACACAAAAAAGTTACCAATTACGGATAATACTATTAACCTATAAAAAAAGAAAATTACCTAAATATTTGCTTAAAGAAAACGCTTGTATACAATAACAATAAAATTAATAAGACGACCAATGCACACATTTAAAGTTAAAGATTTGAACTGAAGATCCTGTGAGTTTTTATAACGCAGTAGACATTATAACCTGAAAAACGCGATTTTTTTCGAGTTTCAAAATTTCAAGCTATTTTTTGCACAAGTAGTGCGGTTTTTGGTTTTTTTTTTCTAGGATATGTATACTTAATTTCTGAATAACACTAGGTGCTTATATTAAACAACCAAGACACTAGAGTCAATTAAAAATCACTGAAAATGAATTAAAAAACTTATTTTTAGCAGCGTGTCATTGTTGACTCAGAAAATTTTTGTTGAGCACACAAAAATTATCATATTTGCCTTTTAGAACACCGCCTTAAACGTATAGTTATTTTTAATTAAAAACAATCTAAAACTAAAAAGAATAAAGCACAAAAATAATGTTTTCATTTTTTATTTGGTCAAGCAGAAATAGGCGCTTATAAAAATTAAATCTGCGTAGATAAACTTTTTTCGGATTCTAAAGAAGATTTCCTTAAAGCTTGATCACAATCTAAAATAGGCCAGCAACGATTTTTTTATTTTTAGACGATTTCTTATGGAATGACACAAATGAAAAAAAAAATTTTCTTATAATTTTGTAAGTAGTGGATTAAGTGTTTATCTTAAATAATATTTTTCTAATTTTTGAGTAAATTGTCATAATAATTACTAAAAGATTCTGTGTCAATTTTAAAAGTTATGATTGTAAGATTTTTAATTTTTCTATTTTCTAGGACAATTCTTTTTTTGCAGTTTTTTCTGTAAAAGTTTTGTGTTTGTAAAACTAAATTTATGTTCTACTTAGAAATGTCTAATTACAATTAACTTTTTTGTTATTGTACAGTGTTATTGCAAAATTGTCATTACCAAATCATTGGTAATTCTTTCAGACTACTACAAAACTTCCTTGCTTATAAGAATTATTACACCTTAAAACGAGATTCTTACGTTGCTTTCAAAGATTTAAAAAAATATACAACAGAATTTTATATGAGAAATGCTAAAATATCATATTTTAAGAAACACATTTTTGTTACAACGTTTTTATTAAATGTATGTGTTTATATTTTCCTAATTATTTTATAGGTATGCCATCATAAATGAACCAAAAAATCATTCTTACAAATGGAATCTTCCTTAACTACTTGTATTGAACGTTTGATTCAAATCTCTTTAACAACTTTCAAATAATTTTTTTTGATAACATTACCTTAAATTTAATTTAATAGTGTTAAAAGTATCACTATTTACATATGTATACGTGCATCATGTAGAAATTGCAAACGTATTTAAAAAAATGAACCACCGATTTTTTACTGAAACGGTTTGTATTGTTTTTGCGAAAAATCATTTAAAATATGTTATTACTCAAAAAGTGTATAGAATTAATACTAAAGTAAAATACGCTTAGATTATACGTTTACTGCTCGTCATTAGGCCCGTCCAAAGTTGTCGCACGTTGGGCTACACAACGTACCGTGCGTGTATGTTGACAGTTTGTATATAAAAGCGACCTCTGCAGCGGTCAACTCGGAAACTAGTTACTAAACGTTATTTAAAATAGTTATTTAATAAACAAAGTTGTTAATGCTAGCGTTTCGAAATCGAAAAATTTTAACGTCGTGAGCAAGTATAACGAGTGAACGCGTTACTATTGTTGAGATTATCTGTCGCCGATTAACAAACATTTTAGTTTATCGTTCATTAACATTTCATTTATTGGCTCAAAACTATTTATTGATAGGATATTATATTATATTGATATTATTATACGTTAATACGATAATTAACAGACAAACGACATAAGTAGTATATTTCATTACAATGCTTAAAAGAAAGTTTATCCCGTGCGGGTTTGCAAATTTCACGTGCAATTCTAGCAAAGCACAAAAATGCATGCGAAGACGAGAAAATTATTTTTTGCTGCGTAAAAAAATTTCCTTATACCTGTCTAAAAAACTAAAATAAAACACATAAAAATTAAAATCTATTTGTATAAATCACCCTTGATAAAAACAATGAATATCAAGAATTAATTGAAAGTTTAATACATATTCGTTTTGACGAGAGGTAATATTTTAAAAACGAAATTCTGTATAACATAGTTTTAAAATAACGGATAATATTATTCAGCAAGTAGTAGAAGTACGAGCAGAACTACTTTTAAAAAAATCTCGTGATAGATATGAAAAAGAATATCGTTTGTTTTTTAAATGGCGCAAACAATAAAATGTAAAATCTGTGAATGATGTTTTTCTTGTTTATTTGTTTGAAGAAACTAAATTTCTGGAACCATCTACCTTGTGGAGTCGATTGTCAATAATAAAAAGTTATTTAGCTATTAAAGAAAATGTAGATGTTAGCAAGTAAATACAATTCACTCTAACACTTCTATTGTTTACTTATACACTGATGAATTCATTTATATAGAATGTCCACAAACAATCACATTGCTTAAACGTCAAGGTGTTAACTGCAAAACAAATAACCAATTCATTTGTAAAGCCCCGGATAAGAAATGATCGTTGACAAAGGTTTGTGTAAAGAATGTTTCTTCTGATAGTAATCCTTACCATATTCGTACATGTACTTTTGATATTTGGTATTTTTGTAGCATGTCGCCGAGATGATTTAATTCATTTCTGTAGTTGATGTAGCAGATAATGGACGTTTTCTCAATCACGTTCAAAAGCAATGGGGAGCAAAAAATTATTTATTTGCCATCGTAATGGTAGGTGCGACACTCAACATGTTGGATGTCACACTATCAGTGATACTACTAAATGTATTGCCCTATACTGGAAACGAAAGAATCTCAATAGATATAATAAACATAGCTTAAAACGATCTTTAGCAATTATGTTGACAGAAGGTACAGCAGATATTCTAGCCTTAAAACAACGTGCGAGTAACTGAATGCTACATTGAGGAGTCGATGTGAAGAAAGGTTGAAAGATTTCAACAGTTATTTTTACCAAAAAATGAATATTTCTAATATACTCGAGTATAACGTCAGACGAAAGCATATCAGAAAATTTGACTAAAACTATAAATATCAATAACACTTTTATTTGTATTATACATATGCATATTTAATTAAATTCTAATTACAACTAAAAACCGTTTCACTTTTACCATAATCAGCTGTTTACAAGGAAACTTTAAATCTTACATATCAACCGATTTAGTAAACTTGAAACAAAATTTAATACAAAAATTTTACAATAGATAAAGTTAATAAGAAATATAGGTATAGATTTACAGTTATAAATCACTGCAAGTGCATATAATAATATGGTTCAACGTTCAACGCAAACAATGATTTTGACGGATGTCAACGTAAAAGTTAGGGTAAAAACACAGATTTGGCTACATCAATTTTATAGCGCAAAAACTTAAAAACATTGTTATTATAAGATCGAAAGCTGTTAAATTACTTAGTGCACTGCGGAGAAGATGACCATTCCTAGCTCATAAACAAGTACAAAATACATATATTTTTATTGAGGTATAATGAAATAGTATATTGTATATTAAGCAAAGAATTACTAACGATTATGAAAATTTGTATCCGAGCCGAATGCGAGGTTTGTAATTTATACAAGTTGACAATACACAATTCTGTACTACACTTTTTCTACGACTATATGTTTAATTATTAATTAAAGTTAAATTAAACTTTTTACGAGAACAAATAACGCAGAAAACAAATAATCTAAACTTAAAAATTTTTGTTGGTGGACCTGTAGCAATACCCAATACACTGGCCCAAAATGACAATTAAAAAATTTTGTATAAAAACTTTTATGTTAATTTGTCAACATTTATTCTATAATTTATAAATGTAACTATTATTTGAGTTTTAACTATATTTACTTCTATTTAGAAAAATTGTATAACTTACGTGCTTTAAGTACAAGCAATTTTAGTTAACCTCGAATCATTTTCTATTTTAACTTTCTTAATATACTGATTTAAAGCAAACGTTAATATGAATGAACCGGATCAGTTTAAAAAATATCAATTATTTACAACATTTGTGCTTTTGCAGTCAGTAAATAAAATTAATTTATTTATGCAAAAGCCGAAATCGTTAACAATGTCTTCAAGTCCTTTTGACAAGTACTATTTTGGTATGTAAAAATTATTTTCTGCAACGTATAAATATGACTTATAAAGCAAATAAGGTGTATTTGTAAATGTTTTTAAGATAATTTGTAAATAATGTATGTTATTATTAGGAATGGAGCTGTACAAACTAAAAAGGTAATAACAAACATTTAACTTTAGAAAATTTAAAATAACGTCAATTACCCTAATAGATCTAATATGCTACAACAATCTACTCTAAAATTTATTTATATATAAAAAATATTGCGATGAAAAGAAAATTTTAACCAAACAAATGCATTGCAGCTTAGCATTTTTGTTACTTAATAACGTACAGATATCAGGTATGTTTGGAAAAAACATCTTCCTATCTTGCAACTATCGATAAATGCTTATAAATAATTAGTTTCTTCTGAATTATTATGCAGTTCAAAAAACTGATCGATGTTAATAAACTTCTTTAAGTTGGAGAATTAATTCAAATTCTAAAATTTCACCTTTAATTTATGAACAAATATAACAGATTTTTTAGATTGCCATGTAACAAAACAGTTTATAGTAATTGTCAAAAGGTTTTTATAATTGTTGGGCATTTTTTCTGAAGATAGAATGTTTCAGCAATGAACAAAGGTCTGATATGTACACTTGTTATGTTCTTTCACAAAGAAATTCACATAACACTGCAACCAGGTAATTTGAACTTAATTCCGAACGTCGTCAACTCCATGAAACCTTGTTCCAAAAAATTAAACAAAATTAAAAAAAGTATGGATGTTTTACAAAACCAAATTTTGCTCGTACACAAATAAATGCGACCGGTGTGAAGTTAGCCATAGATATCAGCCATAAAAATTAATTTTTAGTATCATATCTTAAAAACGTATGTCAATTTGCAAGAATAATCAATATTGCACGTCATTGCATAAAAACGACTTTAATTAGGTGTCGTTAGCATTCAGCATCGTGGCGCGCAAGCCTAACTTTGAATCGAATTATTTTCTGCATTAGATTTAAATAACTTGCGCGTCACGATGCTGAATTTTGATTAAAGTGGTTTATTAATGACTTATTCTATACGTATGTAAATTTGCAGAAAACTCAGAATTGCACGTCATAGAATAAGCACTTTAATTAGGTGTCAGCATTCAGCATCGTGGCGCGAAGCCTAACTTTGAATCGAATTATTTTTAATTGTAGAAATAACTACATCCTAATTTTGGATATGTTGTTTATTAATGCTCATTATATACGTATGTAAATTTGCAGAAAAATCAGAATTACACGTCATTGCAAAAAATAAGCGTTAATGCAGAAAATAATTTTATCTGTAAGAGTTGTTACAAAAAAATTTCTTTTAAATATTGATAAATATTGATTGTTTTTATTATTTAGTAACAATATCGAAAGATATAACACTTTGTCATAGTTCTAATTCGTTTTTAAGATGTGATACTGGAAATCAATTTTTATGGCTGAAATCTATGGCTAACTTCAGACCGGTATAAATGCGTGGGGTTAGAAAAAATCTACAAATTTCTAGTAAAAAAAAAAATAATTTCAACGCACTTATACCAAAAACAACAATTCTTCGTGTTTAAAAAAAAAACAAGGTCCAATAAAATCCCCATCAGAATCGGCAATTAAGGCATCAATTACGTTTTGGTTTCAATATTTGTTGCGATATTTTAATTTTTCGAAATAATTTGACTAATTCAAGACATTTAAACTTACTGAATGAACAAGTAAATATTATTTTAGACAATATCCCCCTTAATCAACGTATTCAATTATGATTTTAACATAATGGACAGCCTGTTCCAAACTCAGCTTATTTACCACTTACTTAAATGCCAAATTCAATAACTCGTGGATTGGCAATAATGATTTAATTTTCTGGCCAACTTGCTGTCCTGATTTAACCCCATGGATTATTTCTTTTGGAGTAATATTGAAAATATTTTATATGAAGATGAATATAACACTGTGTATGATTTGAAAGATGCAGTACAAAAACTATGCAGTCAGATTTCAAGAAACATTATATAAACCGTGGTAATGTTAACCCTTTGGCGAGTTAACATTCGAACATCTGCTGTAACTACTAGTAAGATACTTATTTCGAATATTTTGTAAAAATAATTTTTATGTAACTTATTTGTTAGTTACTAATTAAGCTGCTGTTGCTACAAGATAATCTTCCTAAAGGTGAAACGCCAAATGTATAGCAAAACGTTAAAATTTATACTAGTTGTATCGCTGAAGAAGGAGAACTAGACTCTTACAAATAAAGCTTAAATTTACTTAGAAGTAAGAATGAATTTTTCTGAGTATATTCTTGGAAATACATATTTTTTAGTTTGATATATTTATATTTTAATTTTTTAAAACCTGATTGTGATGATTTTTTTTAAATAATAGAGTTAGAATGGCTTTAACAAAAAAAACTAACTTTTTAAAGTCGATGCCAAACACATTCGACTTAAACCTATTCCAACTGTTAAAGTTAATATTAAGAATTAACCTTAATCTTGTCAATATCATACATTGCATCGACTTCAAAAAGTAATTTTATCTAAATTGTAACTAAGAAAAATTAATTATTTTTGTTACTGCATTTTAGATAACGCAAGTCGGGTTTTTTATGATTATAAGCGACTTTTGGTTTAGACCGCGTTGTAGTTATGTTAAATCATGAACAAAATAACCGCAAATGCTTAGATTTTATACGGTTTTTGTTGTTAAAAAAACTTATAATAAGAATAAGTTTATAAAAGTTAACGCGTGTCATTTTCTGAGTTAGTGTCATAGCTTGATTGTAATTTAGTTTTTTTATGTAATGCAGTGAGGATGAACAGTTATTAATATTTTTGCCGTTCTCGTGCCGCGCCGATACATTGCGAAGTTTAAAAGTTTAAAAATCGTAACAAATAATTACGCAAAATAAAGTGCCTATTTATTCCTAAACTTGTTTGTAATAGATATATAAATTACTACGCAAAGTATAGCTTTTGTGAATAATAATCTTTCAAACAAAATTTAATTGTACATATTTACAATTGCTTATTTGAAAAACAGAACGGTACACAAAATAAAAAATAAATAAATGCGAACATTTAGTGCTTTTTTAAAACTAATTTCAGTAAAATATTAGAAAAAAAACTGTTCCAGAGTAATTTAAATGTTCGTTATAGGTATTAGAGTATGGTATACACACAAAAGTTATACTGTGTCGAGAGTCATTGTTTTTTTCCTGGTATTAAAATGTCTTCTTTCTACCAGCTTTTGTCGCAGAGATTCTAATGTATTATGTTTTTTCTAAAATATATATAACAAATAACTACTATTATTTTTATACTCTATTTAACATTTCCAATTTCATATTTTACAAAAGATAAATGTCAACGGTTGTTTACAAACGTTAAACTTTGCGTTATTATGTAAAAATAAAATTCATTAATGTCAGAATTTTAAAAATAATATGTTATGATTATATTAATGCAAACAGCTAACAGAACTAAAAAAATTTGCAATAGAAATTTTGCTTTGTTTTAATGTATTCATGCGTATCTTTGTTTTAAAGTACGACACTTATTTTAATTAGTGTTTTAATTAATTACAAATTTAAATTAATGTACGCCTGATTATAAGTTAAAAGCGTCAAGTGTCAATTATATAAGCGACGTTCTAAATTAATACTTTGATTTAAAATAAAAACGTATTCGACACTTAAGCTTACAATTTTCGTATTTAACAAATTAAGATAAGACATCGTTTGTTATAATTGAATTATTCATGTCACTATTTTTAGTAACACAATTTTATTAACCTTATATATAAATAAATATAAAAGAAGTAATGTGAACATATTTTTTCAATCTTATTAAAGCAAAATATTTAGATTAGTAGATATTGCGTTAATAAATTCTAATCATACGTAAACTACTTAAAATTTCAAAACATATCGTTTTTTGCTAAACACATAACTTATACATAAAACGTTTAATAGTATATTGTATTATGAGTAAGGAATGGTTGTTATTGCCAACGAGTATGAAAATTTGCAACCGAGTTGAAAGCGAGGTTGGCAATTCGTACGAGTTGGCAATACACATTCCTTACGAATAATTATACACTATACTTTTTCTACGTCTCTATATGTAATTGGTAATCAAAGTTAAACAGAATTTTACAAAAAAATAACGCAAGAAATAAATAAATTAATTTAAAAATTTGTGTTGCTAATACCTAAAATGACAATTAAAAAATTATGTCAAAACTTGTATTTATTTTCTATCAATTTGACAACGTTTATACTACAAGTTATGTGTTATTATTATTTTGCTTTTGCAGCCAGTAAATAAAAGAAATCTATTTATGTCGAAGCCTGAATCGTTAACAATATCATCAAGCTCTGACAATTGTTGATATATAATAGTTTTTCCTAAAAGCTTTAACCGAATAACATGTTTATAATGCAAATAAGGAATATTTGTAAATTGTTAAACATAATTTGTAAGTAATAGGTGTTATTCTTAAGAATGAAGCTTTACGAACTAAGAAGGTAATAAGAACATCGTAGTTAAGGACGCAAAAATTCAACCTAATTTGATTCAACTAAATATAAAAAAAGGATTAGGCGAAATAGGTACGGCTATTCATTGGGAGATAACGCATGTGATTTTTTTACAAAATACTTCTTTATTTGTTTGTAGCAAGGAAGTAAGAAGGTACCTTTTTACCTCCATTCGCTGATTTGTACGATGTATATTTCGGTAATTTTCGTACTATGTTCGGTCATTACAAGTAACCACAGAAACGAAACATATTTTGTACAAAAAATAGTTATATTTGACTTCTCTTTTGATTCCTTTTAACGAAAGATAAAAAAAAATAATTAAGAATTTTGTATTTTTTTCGTATTAGTCCAAGTAAATACAATTGCTTATACATTTCATATGTCTGCAATACAGGCAATTATTGCACGCGTGGGACAGTCATTTTCAAAGTGATTACTCCCTCGCCTTGACCGCATTCATTTGATGTGTTAACCTTTGGCACCGCGTGTTTTGTGTATGTTATCAAACATTGTGTTGGTTATTTTTTTATCTTCTGCTAAATCGCTGTAAGTATCTCTTCAACTAACAATTATTCAAAAATACTCAATTAATGATGGATTCATATACTATATACATATATAAATAAACACTAAAATCAAATCTTAAAACCTACCACGTGTTTATAAAATTATGACTTAGTGTGCTTTTGGCGTACATATTTAGTACATTAATGTAAACTATTTTACTTAAATTTTTAGATGCCAAAAACTAAGAAATATCTTTCTAAAACTAGAAAGACAACAAAACGTTCTATTGCGCAAAACTTACGATTTGAAAAAATCGCATTTTCATGAGGTATGTGTTTTTTATTCATCAAGCACAAAATATGGAATAAATTCAATAAAAAAAATATTGATTTTTAAGACGGGTCGATTTCAACTATCATAATCATCAAACAAAATTTCTTTTTATAAAACAAAAACGATCTGTTCAAGAAAATTTCCTAATCAATAGTTTTTGTTGAATTTATTCCATATTACATACATACATTACATTCATGGTGTGAAATACTGCCTGATGTATCGGCGAAACATTTCAAGATTCTTATTTTTAGAAATGCTGAAGTGGTTGAAAAACCAACTGAATTTCAAAATATTGAAATTGCACACACTTCCCGTAAATCTGATTTTGAAAACACAAAATTGTCTGATAGGAGTAGCACAAAACATTACAGAGATGTTATCTGGTAGCACTGACAGTAGCTCAGCCGATACTGAAAATGAAATTTTCTTGGATACAGGAGTAGTACATTCTGTACAAAGCACTCCAGAAAAGCTATCAAAGCTATCTAATAATAACTCACCAGATATTGAGAATGCATGGGGATCAGAAGATCATTATAAAGCGTAATTTGTTGTAAATATGTATGTATAGGCTTTTTTGTCATAATCTTTTTTAGGATTATGGATCATGAATTGCTAGTGGAACGTGCAACATATGAACCATTAATTACAGGCAACAGAATTGTGGATATTTCGTATGCTTTGAAATGGTTCACTACTTTACAACACAAACGTTCAAAGATTTGTACCATGGGTATATTACGCCTTACGATTGAACATAGAAATGGTTTAGTAAGCACGTTAACATTTACGATCAATGTAAAAAAAAATACAGTTACTCTACCGAAAACCCTAAAAAAGAATATTTTTCCATTAATGTAGGGGCAGCTTGGGGAATCTTTAGCACTAATAGTACACATGGCCATTTAGAAGAGTTTCTCAGCTGCTTAAATATTCCATCTATGCCAAAGTCAATATATTATAAAATTCAAGAGGATATTGGCAAAGTTATATTTTTCTAATTTTTATTGACTTTTATATTATATTATGGATTTTCAATTTAGGTTTGAAAGCAATCATTATGGGACGACATGGAAAAGGCAGGTTTAGAAGAAAAAGAAAATGCCATAAGGGAAAAAAATGTTACCATTAATGGGGTACCGTACATCACTGTATATGTTGACGGTGTGTGGTAAAAACGCTCCTACGGACATGGGTACAATGCTTTATCAGGTGTCGTAAGTATAAACATAATGTAAAATTTTTAATCACAGATTGTTTCCTTTATTTCGTCAGTTTGTATTTCACAATTTTATTATTATGCTATTTGAGTAATTGCAGTAAAGAGAGAGAGAAAAGTAGATTATGGGTTGCAGGTATGTTTTCTTTATTATTTTTCTTACTAATAATCTTATCGTGTATTGTTTTTTAGGTTCAAAAAATTGAATGTGTCAATCACTCAATAAAGACCTACAGCAAGAGTAAAAATAAAACTGATGTTCATGTCAACTTATAGGCAAGAAAGTTGTTGACTTCGGAAAAAATTAAAAAAATGGTCGAATTTGTTAAGAGGTGTCTTTATCGAAACACATTGGGGAAGTTTCTCAATTAAAAAAAGATTTGGACATGACAATTATGCATTGTTCTGGAAACCATGTTGCATGTGAAATAGATTATTGTGAAAATGCAGGATCATTCGACAAATCCATCGATGAAGTTAGATGTAAAGGAATATTTAGTCATTTAAATGGTGAGGTAATAATGTTTATTATTTATATTTGGTACTTAATTTCTCGTTATTTTTAGCTGCTTAAGAAGGCAGATCAATTAATTAATAATAAAACAAATAATCGTGCTGAACTGTATATGAGCATTTTGGCCCGATTTAATATGGGTAAAAGGCTTAATTTGGTTCATGTCAATTAAGGTCTTATATTGCGGCCCTTCATTATAACAAAGGAGTACGATGGCATGCAGATTCCTGGAAGTTGTCAAACAAAGAAAATGTTGGAGAACCTTTTCAAAAGTATATAGATATTAAAGTAAAGGAGCATGATTAAGATAAATTAAAGAAATTATCTGTTCCAGTAGTGTTGAAAATATAAGAAAAAGTAAGTTAGAATTGAAATTGAATATGGTCAAAAAGCCAGGCAGCCAGACTTGGAAAGAATAGACCTTGAAGAAGCAAAATATACAATTTTACAAGATATGCAGGTCAGTTTTATTATGTAATTCCTTTGTCAATAATCATTATTTTTAGGAATCAAAAAAGAATATAGAAGAAATAGCAAAACAAACTATTGGACAATTTGAAAACACGAAGTATGTAATTTTCAAAAAAAAAAAATAGATTGACTGGATCCAATTTTGGGGCTGTAATAAAACGCCGTTTTCATACATCTTGCCATAGTCTCGTAAAACAAATTTTAAAATCAAGCATAGTACAAACTGCAGCTATGAACTATGACAAAATGTATGAGACTGTTGCCATACAACGTTTTCAGTTGGAAAAAGGATTGCATGTGAAACCCAGTGGTTTATTTATTAATCCTGTTCATGGATTTTTGGGTGCATCTCCTGATGGTTTGTGTAATTTTTTTAATTTTTCATAATTACAATTTTTTTCAGGATTAATAGGTAAAGTACATGTGCCTGAGGTGAAATGTATTTACAAATTGGCTAAAGAAAATTTGTCATTAGACGAAGGAATTGAGAAGTATAAAGATTTATGCGTAGAAAAAATAAATGGCATTATTTCTCTAAAAAGAACCCATAATTATTACTACCGGGTAAGTTGTGACCATTTATTACATATTATGTGCATTTTTTAAAATTTATTTATATAAGTACAAGGGCAGATGCACATCACGAACAGGGAATACTGCTATTTTGTGGTTTACATCAACGATGCCCAACCGTTATTTACAGAGGAGATTAGAAGGGATGATAATTTTGGTACTACATGGTTTTATTTTATAAGGATTGCATAGCGACAGAAACAGTTTTAAATAGATTAGATGTAATCTAAAATGTAAAGATCCACAAAACAAGCACAAAACAAATTAAAGAAAAAATTATAGTTATATATTTGTTTCATTTATTACTTATTTGTACACACATTCTTTTTTTATATACACGGGTATTATACTATTTATTTATTCTAAACTACAAATTAATGAAATAACCTCAATTGTTCAAGAAAAATTTTCAAATAAAAGTTTGCGACATTACACTAAAAAAATTATCTAAAAAATTTTATAATTTTGTAAATTTGCTTTGTTCACAAAATAAACGGTAGATTACACTTTGGAAATGGTCTATTTCATTACCTAGGTACTTTATTTGCTACTTTTTTATGTAAAAAAATGAGTAATATACCTATTTGATAAATAAATATAAATAATTGCATATGACACATAATACTTAGGTCTTGTACAGTACTTTGAATACCGTTTTTAAAGATTCTTTGTGTGAAACATGCTTCGTGTATTTCATTTATAATTTGTTCTTAGAATAGTTGACTTGTCCGTGGGCCACACAAACTCACTACAAGCCGTAAATGTTGCAAAATAAGTAATATTGCAGTTTCATAGCTAGATGTATTACTGATTTCCAACCAAAAAAGGTTATTCCTATTTTTTTAAAATTGTATTTTTGTTACGCCATCTCTGAATAAACTGCGTGTTCAAGCTTGCACTTCTACGATGGGTTAAGGGTTTGCGTCTTATACCAAACATATTTCTCTATGATTTTATTTCTCCATTCCCGTACAAACGATACATTTAATTGTAAAAGAAGTAGCTTACGTTTAATTAACACTGACGTTTTTAAATAGTTCGAAGGTAAATTTTAAATCTTAATTTTACTTAATAACATCGGAAATGGAGAAATAGAAATGGCAATTTAAGCTATAGAATTAGGCCACCAAGTTTACGTGAATCCGGATTCTTAAAGAATTGAAAAAATTTCCTTATAGAAAATGCAAGATAGTTAATTATCCTAATGGATCTAATATGCTGCAATAATCTTTACTGCAACGTTAGTTTAAATACAAGATATGAATTGTTAATAAAACACAATGTAGGTGGAAGGAAACAAGTGATTCAGTGCTTTTGCTTATAACTACATCTAAATATATCATTTTTTCAATTTATAAACCAGTGGTTTGCTTTAGTCTTGTAACAATTGCTTGTATTTATGTTTATCTTGTGTTATTTATTATTTCGGAAGTCCAAAGTGTTTGTAATTAAATTTTTAACAAAGTAGCGACAATGTGCGAATAAATTATTTTTATAAGATTATAATACAATATGTAGTAAAAGTATACATAAATACTTATGAGAACTGCATTAATATAAAGATAAATAATAATAAACAAATATCAGGCATGTGCGAAAGAAACATTTTGGTATGTTGCAACTATCGATAAACGCCAAAATATAATTGGTTACTTCTGAATTGTCATGCAGTTCAAAAAACTGATAGATTTTCTAATAAATACTACTTTCTTTAAGTTAATTTGAGCAGGTTATTATAAAATGAGTAATTTTATTTCAAAGATTGGATTACTTAATCTGTTCATAACACTGCAAAAGCAAAAGTCCGATAAATTACTGTTAACATTTCGTTCCCTGCAAAAGAAAACCCTGCAAGAAAACACGTAGTTAAGAAGCAAACTAGAAGTTTTTACTTATTCTAATTACCTTGAACTTCTAAAATATATTTAAATTTCATTACAAAAAAGTCACCACTAAAACGTTTACAAATATAACCTAAAAAATGTAGTATATAAACCACTCTTTTTGCGCTATATAACTAATGCAATAACTTTTACATTACCCTCAATGATTTCGTTTTCAAGTTTTATAATTTGTTATGCACGCTAAGATTTGTAAAAGTCTTCTAAATTATGTTCTTATAATTCATTATCCTGTACGTTAATTGGTTTGACCTGTACGGAAATGACTCTGACCTGTACGGAAATGAAATTAGACAATCACAATGCACAACGTTGCGTAATTCCAATTAAACATACAATGTATCGTATTATCTGTTAATCGTAGAACAATAATTTTATCTATTAATTTTTCTAAAGTTAAACAGTCATTTTTAGTAACCAATCTTTAAACAAAAGTTAGAAAACAATAGCATAAAACTTTACTCATATTTTACAAGTCAGTCATTGTGTTATTTCAACTACTAAAGGCCAACATCCAACAAAAACATTTACTACGATAGTTTTAAGTTTAAAAAAACATTTTTTTTTTCAAACTGTGTGGCTTGTTCAAAAAGGATAACACTAGAAGAAATATCAAAGTACACGTAACTAAGGCAACCGATTAAACCAAACAAAAAAAAACTAAACAACAAAGATCATTAAAGAGATAGATGTAGAATGAATGCATTCTGCCAGTCCTGCCAGTCCTGGGCAGACATCAAAACATCTTAGCATGGAAAAAACAAACAATAAACCAAAAAAAGTGAAAGAGGCTAGAGGATGCGTTTACCCACAGATAGATAAAAGAAGGTTGAGAAGAAAAATAAGAAAAAAAAGTACGTTAAATACAGAACTTATTTAAGCTAAAACAACCAAACCTGGCATCAGTAAGCTTTTTAATAGTATAGTTATAATAATAACAATAACCATTTAAACAATTTTTGTCTCTGTCAACATAAGCAAAAAATTGATTCTCAATGTTACACATTTTTAAAATACTTAAATGCGTTGCAGTACGAATACTATAAAATTTACACAATTTACAAACACATAAAGTGCTTTTGATGTTCATGCTCTTAGAAGAATCTTATAGAAATTATAGTGATAATTTTACTATTGACTACACTACATTAGTAACTTGTTTCATTAGTATAGAACATCTTAAAGTTCTAAAATGCATTTTTCGTAGTTTAACAAAAGTTTTCTTTTTGAGAGGTTATAAGTTACTTATATATATATATATATATAATCAGATCCTTTTCTACCCCGTAGAGTGTAAAGGTGCCTTACAATCTAGTTACAAAAAATGATAAAATAAAAAGATTCTTAATTTACATTAATAATTTTTCCTTAACTAAACTAGCAACTTATATATGTACCTTCAGTTTAACAATACCTAATTAAAATAAATAATAAATTCTATAAAAATATAATACATGTGACAAAATAATAAATATATACTCATTTGCTTTCTATGCTATATACAAATTTTGCCCAATCTCTTTTGTTAGTAGCCAAGGTTACTGCTTGTGCTATGGTGCATCCTCTCTTAGCCAATATTTCTGCTATCTGCTGGTTCCATGTTGTAATTGGTCGTCCTCTTGATTTCTTTTCATTTCTTTGTATTTCCCATACTTTTCTTACAGGTCTCTCTGTATCCATACGTATAAAGTGTTCATATCATCGGAGTTGGCATCTTTCAATATACTCGTGTATTGCTTGTACTTCTAATATTTCTCTGATGTTATCATTTCTGATCTTGTTCTTTCTTGTTACATTTAATATTTTTCTCAAAAATTTAATCTCCATACTCTGAATTTTGCTTCTCACCTTTTTTGTTAGAATCCAACTTTCGTATCCAAACGTCAATATAGGGATAAAAACTGTCTTATATACATTTATTTTGGTTTTTAATGTTACTTCCTTTTTCCCCAGGAAACTGTTTTTAATTGTATGGTACACATTTGCAGCACTTTCTATTCTTGCATTTATTTCCGTGTCTTGATGTCCCTTGCTGTTAACATGCACTCCGAGATACTTATAGGTGATTACCTGTTCTATTGGTTTCCCGTTTATAGATATATTTATAGTAATGTCCGGTTTTCCGCTGACCATAACTTTAGTTTTTTGTTCACTCACTTTTAGTCCTTTTTGTGCCAGTTTGTTAACCCAGATGTCTATATTCCTTTGAAGGTCACTTTCACTTTTAGCAAACACAACTATATCGTCAGCAAAGACACATTCACTAATCCATACCGGTTCCATGTTTCTATGACCTACGTTGAATTTACTTACTTCTCTTTTTGTTTCTTTAATGACATCATCTAGTACTATATTAAACAACATTTGGCTTATGACTCCTCCTTGCCGTATACCTTCGCTCACCGGAAAATCTTTTGATAGCATGTTGTCTGTTCTAACGAAATTTCTATTGTTCCTGTATAGACTCATAATTGCTTGTGTCAGGTTTGCATCAACTCCTGTTTTTGTTAAGCATTCTTCTACCACTGCTCTCGGTAATCTGTCGAATGCTTTTTCTAAATCTAGAAATGCTAAGTACATTTTTACTTTTGTATTTCTTAGTTTTTCATTTAATTGATGTAATGTAAAGATGTGGTCCTGAATGCTTCGCCCCTTTCTAAATCCGCTTTGTGACTCTTCTAACCGAGATTCTAGTTTTGTTACTAATCGTTTTTCTAGTACCCTTTCATACACTTTTAACACGTTGCTTAACAGAGTGATACCCCTATAATTACTGCAATCTCTTCTATCACGTTTTTGAATATTGGTACTATTAAACCCACTTCCCAGTCTTTTGGCACAGTTCGTTCACTCCAGGCTTTGTTGCATGTTATCCTAAGCAGATGTTGCTCTTTATAACCCATACACCTTAACATTCCCGTAGTTATACAATCAAACCCAGCAGCTTTCCCTTTTTAAGAGTATAAATACTATCTTGTATCTCTTCTAACTTGATACTGTTCTCATTTGTCATCAATTTACATTTTGTTGGTAGTCTTTTCTTTGTGGTTTGTAGAAAGTATAGGTTTTGGAAGTATGTTCTCTATTGTTCTATTATCTTTTCTTTGTCTGTAATGATACTTCCGTTGCCATCTTTTATTTGTTTTATCGCATGTTGTTTGTTTTCAGTTCTCAAATTTTTAAGTATCTTATAGAACAGTTTTTGGTTTGTATGATACTCCGTTTCCATTTTTTGGCCGAAATTTTCCCATGCCCTTTGTTTTGCTTGAGTGACAAGTTCTTTTACTTTTAGTCTTTGGTTTTTGTATTCTCGGTAGTTTAGTTCATTTTTTCTACTTAGATACTTCAACCATTTATCCTTTTTGATTTTAATTTCCTTTTTAATGTTTTCGTTCCACCATGCAGTTTGCTTTTTGTTTCTGTTAATTCTTGTTATACCACAAACGTCTTTTGCCGCAGTAAGAAGTATGTTCTTGAAAATTTTCCACGTTTCTTCTACATCTACATTTACGTGACTGCCTACTCTGTTGATCATTTCTGTAACTTTGCATCTATATTGATTCGCAATTTCTTTATTGTTCAGTCTGTACGTTTTGATTGCTTCATTACTAATATTTTTCTTGTGTTTAATATTATTTGTACTTACTGGCACTCCAAGTTTGCTTTTGACTGCTAGTAAATAGTGATCGCTAAATATTTCTTGTCCTCTCTTCACCCTAACATCTTTTATTTTTGGTCTTAGACTCTTGCTAACTAACGCGTAATCAATTATTGATTTTTCATTTCTACTGCACACTTCTCTCGTATATTTGTGAATATCCTTATGTTTAAAGAAAGTATTCATTACTAATAAGTTGTTTTGTATACATAAATCTATGATTCTGTCCCCATTGTTATTCCGAAACGTTTCACCATATAATCCTAGTACATTTCTTGATGCACTGTCTTTGACCCCTACTCTTCCATTTAAGTCACCTAGAATAATAGTGTTTCCATTATCGCAGTCTATTACTGATGTGACTGTATCCCAAAACGCCTCTTTTGTTAAGTTATTGTCATCTTCATTTGGTCCATAGAGTGTAATTATGTTTAACTTATCATGCATATTAAATGTCAGCTCAATCTTTAGGATTCTTTCCGAGACACAATCCCATTTAGTTAAATATTTTGCCACTTTCTTCTTGAGTATACACCCTACTCCTCCTTTAGCTCTTATTTGTTTATCTACTCCGCTCAAAATCATTATGTGTCCATTCTTTAGTTCTATAACTTCCTCTCCTTTCTTTTTAGTTTCCGTAATTGTCAATATATCTATATTCATTTGTTCAAAATTTTTTATAAGTTCATTTTCTTTACAATTAAGTCCTCTAATGTTCCACGTAGCTAAATTTAAACCTTTGTGTTCTTCTTCTTTGTTTATCATCCTAGTCCAGCTCCTTTCCTTAGTTGTCATCATTTGTCCGTCCGGTTTATTTTCTTTTACCCGTTTTTTGAATCGTGGATCTTTATCATCTCTTTTCCTTCGTCCCATATGTGTATTACGTTATTAATGATAAGTTTTTTATATCCTATTTTTACCCTTTTGCCTTCTTCTTTTAACTTAGCAGCAATTTCTTTTAACTTTATTTGCGTTGCCCTCTCTTTTAACGTTAAATCATTTTCAATGTATACTTTCGTTCCATATAATCTTTTCTTTTGTTGCATAATTTCTTTCTTTGCTTCCCAATTATGCATTTTACAATTACTGCTTGTTTGTTTTTATCTTTTCCTACTGTGAAAACTTGTTCTATTTTTGTTTGTATTTCTAGTTTTTCTTCAATCCATTTTTGAACTGTTTCCTTGTTTTCTTTATTGTCATCATCCAGTCCTTTAATGACAATGTTCAGTTTTTTCTTTTCTTTTTCTTGTCTCTCTAAATTTTCTTCTAGTTTAGTGATTCTGTTTTCCAGGTGTGTTTTTTCTTCTTTCCATATATTTGCCTTTTCTTCCCACTCTTCCTTTAACAGTCTAAACTCTTCTCTCATTTCTTTATGATTTTTACTTATTTCTTGTTTCAATTCGTTTTTTAATTCTTCTATCTTGCTTAGAATTACATCCATTTGTAACAGTATATCTTCTTCTTTTTGTTTTATTTTTATGTTAGTATTTATGTGATACGTGCTCTCTGCTGTTGGCGATCTTTGCGTTTTCTTACTTTCTATAAATATTTCTTGTTCTTTAGTCTTATCCTCTCTTTTCCTTTTGAAATATTGTTCTAGTTGTCCTACGCTATTTGTTCTATGCCTACTATCACTGTTACCATTCATTAGTATTATTTAATACGCTATTAATAACTATTTATTTATATTACAGCTTTATTGTTGTATTGATATAAATACGAATTTTACTTCGAAATTTCAACAATTTGATTGTCTTGTTATCTATGACCTCGCACTCGTAACGTGTAAATTCCGTAATTTTATTAATATCTTGATTCTCGATTTACTTATATACGTAATTAAATTAAATTTTCTTACCAATATTTACATTAACTTTATACACCGTTATTTACACAAATTTTAAATTAGTTTGCTTTTATTACACTAATTATAACAACTCAATGAAGCAGAGTCGCGCTTGCGATATTCACGCTGTCACTTACGTTTACGTTTTTTTTTATAAGTTACTTAACAGTTAAAAAAACATATAAAACAATATCACATACAAAACCTTTTATCACATTTTGATAGTAAAACCAAAAATTACTCTAAAAACGTCGGAGCATACAATATTATAGTTTTCACTACTAAAAACTAAAAACAAACAACTAATTTAGTTTTTATCTTGCTAGTATATTTAATAGTCTATAAGCATCATTAATTTGACGTTGAATTTTTTATTTATCTAAACTGATTTTACAATCACAAAGAATGTGCACGAATTACGCAAATATGTTAAAAAATTCACAAAAAACAATGAAAAAACTGTTATCATCTAAATCTAAACAAAGATATAAATAAATGGTGGCAATTATAAAAATAAAATATCAAGATGACACTGAAATGTCGTCCTTTCTGTAACTAAAGCAAATGAGAGAATGCCGAATGCGGCTTATAAAACTTGTTGTTTAATAAACTAATTTAAGGGGTAATGAGAGAGCGTAATAAATGCATAACGCCTTTTCTTTGTGCCCTAGTTGTTATAAATATGTTTATGTATCTTGTATTCTAGGCATTATAAATAAATTATAACAAAGTTAAAAATTAACTATAACATTGATATACATTTAATCAATTTCATACTAAAACTATGTATTAAATACAGTTTTTTTGTACTAACAATTGACAAAATTAAGATTTCCTTGCATATTGACTAGATTTTGACTTAGGTTAAACAAAACTATATGTAGTTTTTTTGATAATTAAGAACATCGGTAAACATAACAAAATATTTTTTTCAGATTTTGTTAATTTGCTTTTTCTGTAAAAATACAACTAAATTAAATTTAAATTAAAATTAAAATATTAAATTTCAGTATGAAAAATTTGAGTAACGTTAATCCTATAATTGGTGTACAATAACAAAGCACACAACAATTTTAAAAGGATTGATAAAAGATACATAAAAAGTGTTTAAACAAAAAATCAATAAAACTCACAATTTTATTGGTTTTATAATTAGTAATTAAATATTATCAATTATACATAACATTTTAAAGAAATATTTTAAATACTCTGATTTTCATTACAAACTGCAAAGTTTTATTATGAACCGTTGTGAACAAAATAAAAATTATATAACTTGATATTATTTTTTCTTACATATTCGGGGAGTTGAATAAAATGATTCAAAAACTCAGATATAGATTCAGCATTAAAACAAATATTAAAGTTTAAAGGAGCATCCTTTAGAGATATTCTATATTATAAAAATACTTTTTTGTCCAATTATTATTAGAATTAACTTTTATTAGCCGAAAAAAATTCTCCTTGGTATTTACAAGATGTGCATAACTTGTATTTTTAAGACCCCAAAAATAGTAATAAAAATAGAGATATTTTAGTTATTTATGTACCAAGGGCGTTATTAAACCAGTGGTGCATACAAGATTTTATTTTTCACTTTATGTAAAATTGAATCTCAAAATAAACAGTTATTTAAGTTGTTATTACAAATATATCTAGTAGTTTAGAACAATAAATATTTAATGTTTTTCTGAAACTGTTATGTTCGATAATGGTTCACAATTTGTTTCGAAAAAATTTCGTACATTTTTGGATTTCCAAAAAGTTCAAAAAGTTTGGACAAATGCGAAATGTCATCCACAAGTAAATCTTACGGAAAGAGTAAATCGTGTACTCGTTACCGCTATTTCGTCTTATATTATGAGATTTACATCGTGATTTTATCTGATAGTAAGTCAAATAAATTAATCCCTACAAAATTGTTCCAATTAAAATACATCTGTTTCTACGCAAACTTGCAACCTTTGAGGTATCGTCTGGATTATTCTTTTGAATCTTTATGTTGTAACTTTTAATACCGCTGCGTTAATTATTTTTGTAACTTAGTCAGCGTCTTAAGAAAGCATTGCATAAACTCTTTTTATAATGAAACCTCAAACAACATAGTTTAGAGGATTGATATCGAGAGATCTTGCAAGCCATAGGATGAGAGCATCGCGACCAATCTATCTATTCGGGGAAGTTTTTATCCAACCACTCTCATGCATTAAGAACAAAGTGAGCAGGTGCTCCATGGTGCATGCAAATTATGTTATGGCGTATGTTCAATGGTATTTCATCAATAACTTGTTTCAATACATTAAGGCACTCGTAGGCATTAAGACGATTTAGTGAATAAATTAGTCCAACGACCCTATGATTTATTATGCTTAGCCAAACGTTAATTTGGTGACCACATTCTATAAACTTATGCAGATTCTCATCATTTCAACGGTGAAGATTATGAGTATTAAATACATCATTTTTGGTAAGTATCAATTTATTGTTTAAAAGAATACGGCAAAAAAAGTAACCATTTTGTTGAGTCAAATTTAAGCTTGTGTTGCAAAAATTTTATCGTAGTGTGTTCGCGTTATCATGGAAAAGCTGAACTTTAAAAATGTGATATAGAGAAAATTTGTTTATCTAGTTTTCTAGCCTTTGTGTTGATCAACCAGCATTAACGTTTTTTGTTATAAACGAACCCGTTTTTCAAAGTCATTGAACCAGTCTCCAAAAAGTATTTTTTCTAGGTTGTCTTTGACTTGGAAAACGTATAATATACTCGTTTGCGGTCGCGTTATCATTTCCCGAAACTGTACATATAGGCATATTCATTGAATATATAAACCATTATGAGTGAACAAAACATTAACAAAAAATTCGAATTAGATACATAAATGTCAAAATTTGACACATGACGATTTGATTAAAATCTGTTGAAATTGCATTAAAATAGCAAGTTTGTTTTACAATATATTTGTTGAACCATTAGAAATCGCTTATAAGTTGTTTCCGACTCGTGAATTGGCTCAATCACCTGAAATGTATGAAAAAGTCAAAGTTCGTCTTCTTAACGTCCGATAAACTTTGCTGTTAGTGATTGGAAGCGTAAACATTTATTGTCCGACGTTTCTCGTAGTTTTTCTAAAAAACTTGCCCCTAAACATATTCCATGTAGAGTTATTAAGATTCTCTATCAGTTAGTTTACTAATTGAAAGATATGAACGGTAACCATCTTAGAAATTTCCATGTTAAAGATTTGAAAGAAAATTATTGCGATTTTTCTGGCCAATAAAAATAGTTATTATTCTACTGCACATAAGTTCTTTTTATATTAAGTAAGTTGATTTAACGATTGTTTGTGTCTGCCCATTTGTATTTCTAGGTAGTTCTCCAGTTGTGGGTTTACAACATTATGAGTGGTTCCTGTGAAGCTCAAAAGTTCCCTCTTCTTAGATTGCATGTTATTAATTCAATCAGATTATAGTGATCTTAAGTTAATTTTATTTTTATTGAAACAGTTCTGTTCTAGGTTATTAGAAACCGTGTATTGAGAGTTATTTGTATACCTGAATTTTTTGTAATTTGTTACGTTTAGAAAATTTTTTATTCTGCTTTCAATATTTTTGATATTTGGTATTCGATCATCTATTACGTTGTATTCCTTTCGTACGGTATCTTTAAGATGGTGAGTATGTTTTTTACTTTGAAAGGAGGCCTCAATGAATTAAGGTCTGAGAATGATTATTGTGTGTATGTTTCGAGAGTTTTCTGTTACGATTGTTTTGTATGATTTCGATAACTGTAAAGTTAGTCTTATTGATACATCCCTTTCCGATTACAAGTTCTTCTTTGACAATTAACCATTTTTTTATTGTTTTTTTTATTTTTGACTGAGTAGCAAGTGTAACGTTTACATTTTTTTGATTGAATACTTCTGATTTAGTTTAAACTTTTTGGATTCACTGCGTGCGCAATCGTTGTTGCACATTACTCATGCGTGATTTTTAGCCATTGTTTTAAGGCATCTTTCGTTGAACTGCCAAAAAAAGCGGACGATCCTGCATAACGTTGCAGAAAATATCTACATTTGAAATTTGAACTGTGGAAATTTTTGTCGTCATGCTATGAAAAATCTGCTATTGTTTGTAATTAGTAATTCTGCGTACACTGTTTATTTAAAAAAAACGTAATTATTAAAGTGTAAGTCATTTCTTTGTTTTTTACACATGGTGATGTAACCTTTGGATTTTGCGTGTTAATTTTTTTATTAGGTTACAGCACATTTTTGTTCGAGCAAAATTGTTCGATACTTTTGATTTGGTTTTTTGGGACGTACAATTACGACTGCTTATTTTGTGCGTTTTTGATTACGAATATTACGATAATGCATTATGATTTCAGAAAATTTATAATACGTACGTTCCCTATACGTTTGCGTATCTGCATAATTCCGTTAAGTCACGTGAGGATCACGCCCGATGCGCACGAGGTAACAAAATGCAACAAGTGATAACTAACTTTCAATAACACGTACGTAAATGACTTTGAAGTAATTAGTAGTTTTAAGAATTATTTATTCGATTTGTAACCTGCGTTGGAATTTTTTTGTAAAAGACCCCGTATTCAAATTTATTGGACTGAATTTTCTTTTATTTTAGCGATTGATTAGTTCTGTGTAAGCATCGAAAACGTTTTACTCGTTATTTTATTACGTTTAATTTAAGTTTATTTGTATTTAATAGTTATTTCACAATTATTACTGGTATTTTTTTTTAAACGCATAAAGTTCCGTGGTTTTGATTTTGATTTAGTGTTTTTACTTTTGGTTATCTCAGTAGAATAACAACTCTATCTAATTTACGATTTCCTTTTTGGAATGTAATTTGATCAATTTTCTGAGTATCAATACTTTTGTTTATGTTGAGTTCATTTGCGAGCTATTTGATAATTTATCAGAGTAAGCATTTTCCGTGAGAAGATTCTCTTTCTTTCGTGTGCCTACGTGACTTGAAGCGGGTGGCAATAATATTTTTCATCGTTGTTAATTTACTTTGTTTAGTGTTCCATCTTTTACAAAGATTTTACGGCGCAAGTTTGTTGAATTAAGTGGGATTACGAGGTGTTATAAGGAGTAAAATTTTGATTTTGGGGGATCTTTTTTGTCGCAATTAAGAAATACCCGGTACCGTGATGTAGTCAATTGTTCGGGGTGTTTTACCCTACCGTATGCAATACCGCGGAAGATAAATAAATATTACCGTGAAAATTAAGTGGTGTGATGGGAAATATAGGTTTTCCAAATTCTTATTTTTACGGTTTAATGAACTTCATGGTATCCATAACAAAGCTCACGTTTGAGTTGAATTTGTTTTTTTTTAATGTGTCGTGCTAAGAATCCAGTCTTCGCTTTTGTGCGGATTTTAATTAAGTATTAAAATAAATCTTCCGCCGTCATTTCATTGTTTGGGGGTCCCACCGAACCTTCAATCGACTACAAGAACACCTAGACCGTCCCGGGGTCAATCTAAACTCGAAAGCTTCTGGAACCGCTGTGCCCAGCAGTTTACCTGGTTTAAACAGTTGAGTCAAGGTATTTATTGATTTTGATATTATCGTGAAGTGATCCGCGATCGATATGATTTAAAAGCTTTGATTTGAGTCGACTTGTTTACGGTTAATTTTACTTATTTCAAGAAACACTTGAAGGTGTTAAGTTTGCGTGAATTTCGCTTTAGTTAATTAATTTTGTTTGGTGTTTTGTAAAAGTAAGCGGTATTCATGCATGAAAGATAATGTAACGAAATGTAACATGTAATTTTTTTTTAACGCTGAGTTCGAAAACAAAGTTTCGGACGTCTATTTTATGACTTTTGTATTTTTTTTTGTTTTGTTAAATTTACGGATTAAGTTATGCGGACAAGGCCTTGAATTTTATTTTTTATTTGTTTTTGAACAAGTTAACGCTTTATTTTTTTAAATATTAATTTTTATATTCAGTTTGTGAATTTTTGTCTTGTTTATTATTATTTCTTTTATTATTTTTATTCAAGTTTGTTTGATATTCATTTTATTATTTAATTCAGTCAATAAATGTTAAATTGTTAAACTGTAAAGAGCTTTTACTCATTCAGCCGCCGCGTACGTAAATTTTTAAAGTACATTTCAGAGTTTAGCTAGTTACAACTCGAGGTAAGTCCAGGGGTTGTAACCAACCAGATGAGCTTCTGAGTTATCAGGGGTCCAGAAGCTATTATCATCGTGTCCTTGATTGGCGCCCTAACCGATTTTGAGTTTTTTAACCATTTTATTTCGATTTTTATGTGAATCTCGTTTCCAAGTAATCACGGATTTAAAATATAACCCACCCCGTCTCCACTGAGCAGCGGCACAACATCGTTTATGTTACCTCATTTCAGGCAGTGGCATTGTACCAACTTTTGCATGTAACAGGTTTCAATATTTAACATTTCTCAGTATAAAAAATAATGTGGCGTCCATATTATAATATTTTGAATTGTCAAATTAAAGTTGTAAATTTAAGAGTAGGTTTAAAATACCCTGATCCTAATATAATTTGTAAAATTGTCTTGTCGCACTAAATTCGGTGATATTTTTGTATTTTGCTTATATTCTAATAAACCTATAGTAGTCATCACGGTGCATTATTTGAATTATTGTGTTAAATTAAGTTAAATAAATATTAGTTTTAAACTTTTATTAGTGACTTTAATATGGTTAGTTACAAAATAAAAATTAGGTTCAAGTTATTTGATAACTTGGCAAATCATAGTTTTTATTTAGCGCCATTTTGTGACGAACTACTTGAATGGTAGCAATAGAAATACATTTCTCATAGCAATTTTAAATTGCTCTTTTAATTGGGCGGTTTATTAATAAATTACCATTTAAATTTGAACGTCGCTCTCAATTAATGCATTAGAAAATAATTTTTAAATAACGATAAATTGTAGTGCTTTAGTTTTTGTTAATTTCACAGTCAGTAATTCGAGCAGTATAATTTTCTTATGGAAATCCTACTCAGACGGAAAGCGTAATGTTAATGACAGGGCCATATATGCTGGTTGTGCACGTCTTGTCAACTCAGTTTAATTTGCCAAGAACTTGGGCCTTATGTACGATGTTTTATGTGAACTAAGAGAATTATCGTCCGAAATGCAAAAACGGAACATTTTGATTATTGAGACACATCGTGCTATTAATATTCAGATCCCGGTTTTTGAGCCAAGAGTAAACGAACCTAGACGTTTCAAATCTGAAGCTTTGAACGCTGCTGAAAAATTTAAATTTGCAGAAGTCATTTTGCATAAAAGTACTGGTCAAAAAAAAATGTTGCAACTGTGATAGTGATACCCTGCGCTCAGTTCTATCAAAGTCAACAAAACAATCTCAAAAAAAGAATGTTTACCGCGAGATCTTCACATGCAGGTCGTAGTGCTGTTGATTCACAAGTAGATGAAACTAGCTACGAAATGTTTATAGAACAAATCAAAGTGCTGTTTCCAATTTATTCAAACGATAACATTAGTATTCTTTATAGAGAGAATGAAATTGTTGTTCTTTGTGACTGTTTTCAGTTGAATAACGAAGCTATTATGAGAAGCTTCTATAAGTACAAGCAAAACAAAGAAAAACTAATCGGTTCTGAACTGAATGACTTGCTGATGTGTATCAAGTGCATTTTAGTAAGTGCTGAATACGAACAAGCTTTCAGCGCAATGAACTTGATAATGTTTGACTTAAGATATTCACTGGAAATTGAAAGAGTGTCTGACATTATGTTCATCTTGTTCAATAGGTCATTGCTGAATTTATTTAAGCCTTCACGTCATGTTCGTTCTTGGCTTACAAAAGACAACCATGCTGCTACCGATACTAACAGTGTCGTGCGTAAAGAGGAAATCTACGAATCTGATAAACTAGTGGTGTAGAAATTGTTTGATTAACATTGACTGAAATCATACTACGTTTTAATCTAACTATCGTATATATTAGATTTTCTTGGTGAACATTTCACATGGAAATAAAAATGTTATCATTTTAAAGTTCAACAACATTCTGTTGTTATAACCAATGAATTGACATATTTAATTAATCAAAATCACAATTCAAATGCGCCCAAGATAATTTAATAAAAAATGCTAATCGAAGATTGAAAATTCCAAAAAAAACCCATTTTTTTTAAATGTTTACTTGAAACTGTTTCGCAAAGAACCAAAGCAGAACTTTTTTTTAAATTTACTAAAATAACTTAAGTAATAACTTTTACACTTTGTGCTTTATTTTTTTAATTCAAGTCGTGTTTTTGTTTTTTTTAGTTTATTTTATTGTCAAATCCTTGACTACATAGTTTGTTTATTAGCTTTGATATTAAATTATATTTTGTCTTTATAATATAATTGTCCTTATCAACTAAATAAAATATATATAATGCATATATGTAATGTAAGTAATTTTGCAAGTATATATATATATATTAAAAAAAAAATTGTAAACCATAACTTTTAATTGAAAACTAACAATTATAATGAAACATTTCTAAAATTAATTAAAAGCATAAAAAATTATAACTGATAAAACAAATATTCTAATTAGATTACAAAAAATTAAGAACAAAGTTTTTCTGTCGAAACCAAAATTGTTATTTTCCAATATAGTTACGTTTTTAAACACATTTTGTTAATTTAAATTGTTTATTTTCAAAATAATTTTTTTTGTATAAATTTAAGTTTTTCATATTTACAGTTTTTTAAATAAAAATCACATGTATGTATTTATCACAAAACATCAAAATTGCAAAATTTCCTAGTTTTTATAAAATTGGTCGAAGAATTTAAATAAATTTGTATCAATATTACCTGACAACAGATATGAATGCAGAGAAATCATCAAACATGCAATTTCCAATATAAAATAGAAACATTGTATACAGTTACTTATGTATTCAATGTGTTGAAATAAATGACATTTAATCAAAAAATAACGTTTTTGTATGTATAATTAATATTTATTATGTGTAAAACGTAAGTGAATCTATATTTAATCAATAGCAATGCTAATATAGACCATTTCTTATAAATTTGCATACTCATTAAATCTCTCTTTCAATATCCAAATTTTTTGGTTAATATGCATAATCAATAGAGTCATCGTTATAGAAGAAATATTGCGATTTGTCAATTACGAAAGACTTTCGTATACTTTTTTGTTTTTACATATTTTGCGCCAAAGGAAAATTTATTGCATATAGGTACTCACATAAATACCGTATATTATTTTTCTTAAAACTTATTGCATCTTCAGTTTTTAAAATTGATGTAAAACAAAAAGCATATATCATATAAAATGTATTGTGCAATATTGCAGAAAATAATACAAAGTAAACTGAAAACGTTTTCAAATATGTTTTGTATTAATAAACAAAATCAAATAAGTCAGAAATAGATTTCAAACTTAATTTGAAACTAACACAATTACAAATGTTCTTATGTTTACAGCAAAGTATCGAATTATCTCAAGCGATTTATGTGTTTAATTTTGTTCATTTGTCTTGCAGCATATTTTAGTCAAGACTTATTGCTTAACAAATGTAATACAAAGTGTTCATGTATTTTCTACATGAAACAAGTCCGTTGAAATTGAAATTTTAGAAAATATTAATTTTTTGCTTCTAAAATTATAAAGGATAACTGAAACAATGCTAATCACCTATCTAATAAAACCACTCACGTAAAACCATAAAGTCATTGAATAAATAAATTACTTTTCTTACATATGCAAGCAGTAAATAAAATTTAGAAAATTATATTTAAAAGCAAACATTACAAATTATTTGTTAGAACAATTACAAAACAACAAACAAAAAATATTAAATATATAAAAGCGGTTATTAAATATAAAAATTATTGATTTTTCGTAACTATTTGACAAAAGAAAAATAAAATACAAATAATTAAGACTATTATTATCAATTAAAAAAAATATTTTTTACCATGGCATTTTTTTATTTCTATTATAATTTATTTTTTCTACTTTTTCAGCATTTCAGTATAATTTTGCACTTGATTTTTGTCATTTTTCTTCCATGTGTAATTTGTATTATAATCTCTTAATTCTCATTTCAAAGCTGTGATCCATTATACCACTGTTAATTGCATTTTTAAACTGTAAATGCGTTTTTAATGTGTTTTAAAAAAATTTTCTAATTTATACAATGTGTATCTGAAATAAGACTACAAACTCAAGGCATCAAATGCAAAATTTTTCTTTAAATACTTGGTCTAAAGTAGCCCAGTTTTGAGATATTTTCAATTCAAGTATTTAAGCTGGTCCTGACTACCTAAGCAAATGGAAATTGACTGTTGATTTTAACTATGCGGTAAATGACAGGTAAATGCTGTAAAATTTGTGGAACGTATTAATATATTGTGTTGATTATTATTTTCTTTAATTTTCCATCATCTACAAAATAAATTGTTGAAAAAATAATTAAAGCAGATACTAATATTTATTTTTTAGCATTACTACTGACCTAGCTTAACAAAATCAACTTTGTGTACACCATCACGTTTATCTTCAGTTGTAACCAAATCAGATAAAAAAAATTCGGCTTTCTTAAAATTATGAATTTTTTCACTTGAGTGATCTGTGTAAACGTAAAATTTTAATATTTGTTTTTCTGCAATGTATGTGCAAGTATTGCAAATTGTAAAAAATCGGCCACGAAGCAGCTCTTGAGAAGCAAGTCGCGAAATTAATGAGTATTGTTTTACACAAAATGCAGTGCTGAATTTTCACGACACTCATGTTCTGAATGAAGAAAACCTTCTTGAAATTCAACAAAGTGACTTTAGTAGCGGTTTTCTATTAATATTTGAACGTTTGAAAATAGTTTAATAGGAACTTTATTTTACCTGAAAGACTTAGAGGCAACTTGTACCTTTTTGACAAAAAACTTTTGCGCGAAAATTTAATGACGTAGCTTTTGAAGTTTGCAAAACAAAGTGATTTATTCACGATGGTGCTTCCCCGCATGTAAGTCGCCTCGTTTGCGAAATTTTAAGTATAATATTAACTGGTCGTTGGATTGCAAGAAACGGCCCTAGACGCTGACCAGTTCGTATTCCAGATATAAACCCTTTAGACTTTTTTTTCTGTTGCTATATAAAAAATGAAATATGCTAAACCTTTGTAAATAATAGGCAAAAACATTTAATTTTTTGGTAACATGCAATTAGACACAATGTGCAATTATTTACGCAAGTTACGAACAACGCAACTCGACGTTTAGACGTTTGTATTTTATCTAATAGAGGGCATTTTGAACATTTACTATAACTTTAAGGTAACAAAATCGGATTTTACTTACTGATAATAGTAGCCAAAAATTATAGAACTACTGGTTATGCATGTTTATTTTATTTTTACAATGTTTTTTATTTATTGAAGTTTGATGACCAAATTACGTAACATTACCACATTTGAATTCTGTAAAGAAGTTATAACGAACACTACTTGCCGGCGAATAACTACCCCGTAGGTAGAATGGCTCCGACTAGCACGAGTGGAGACGGCGTGCGGTTAAGGTGAAAAAAAGGGGCGCCAGCAAACCAAGGCTACCCTTCGACTGATTACCACAGGGCCTGCACCGTAGCAATTCAGTTTCTACTAAAACAGCTCTCGCGCACAAGGTGACACAATTCCTAACATAAAATGTTCTATGATTATACTGACTTAATTATCTAATATAAAAAAAATTAAAGTAGAGTTTGATTTAAGAAAAGGTTCCGAAAAAAAAATTGATTAACTAAATGTCACGACGACGCAACCGAAGTGTTCGGGTGACCAAGCTTGGTTACGTCGAAAATAGTTAAATTAACAACTTTATATCAAATTATATTTGGGTTACTTCCCACAATCTAACCTACCAAAAAAAGTTGCGACGCCACTGCGTAAAATTGTTGCAGTAGTTACTTTAGTTAACACCGGTGGCGCTGCGTATAATAAATCAGCTGCCTTTTCTTAAGTAAATCAACTTAACCTGATTATAAAGCGTTTAAGAATTATAAAAAAAATTATATTTTGAAAACAAGTTATTCTTAAAAGTTGCATGTAAGTTACCCCTAAATACTAAGATAAATTTAAATTTTGTAAAGTACAAAAAAAATGAATAAAAAAAAAGGAAACTCAGATCATAAGTCCAAACTCACAATTATATATGTACAAATCACGGTATGCAATAAGCAAATATACTGGCCGTAGGAAGACGAGCTTGGTGATTCCGATTTGTGGTCTACAGGAAACTCGGTGTCCACTGCAATTGTCTGAATAAGGTGGCCGATACCTGGACGGTTAACAGGGCGCTTGCTATAAGTACTATTCGTAATAGTGACTCCTCCAGTGAAACTGTTAATAAGGCACAAGAAAAAGGACATGTAGCTATGTAACATTTGACAAACATTAACTCACCGTTTCTCTCAATAGGATGTATTGCCGAGAAATTGAATCAACGTGCCCAATGAAAGTTAAAAAAAAACAAAAAAAACGTGGCATACAGCTATTGATCCAAATTAATTGTAGATTGCTCACAACTGGCATACTAAACTCACAATCCGATACAATCTAAAGTGGATTGATCCTTAATGATCCTGTATATCACAGAAAATCACAAAAATTGTCGATAATTTAAAAGATGACCACCGCTGTAGCCAGAATCTTTTTAAAATTCTTACAGGTATGCGCACTTAACCAACAACCAAATGGAAGTGATAATTCGATTTCCTGTTCCTCAAGATAAGACTTATCAGCTTTTGGAAATTTTGAGATGCAACCCAAAATGCATACAAGTGATAAAGGACAACGACAAACAAATATTAATCAAAATAAATTTTTAATAAAACTATAACGTTACAATGTTATCGTTTTGGTATTATCTAGTATACTTGAAAAAAAATTCACAGAGTAGCAACTTAGTTCAACCACAGTAATTTAACTACATTTTATCCGATAACATTATTTTGTATTTATTTTTGGTGTCAGCAAATCGTTGAAAAGAAATTGACACATCTTAACACAGTTTATTTTCATTAGTTATGTCAACAACCTTAGGTGACTAATTAATTCAACAAGTCCGTAGTTTACAATTTAGTTTCTTAAAAACCTTACTTTTTTTTAATGTTTTAATAGAACTTTTATTTTGACATTATTTGCTTGCATTTGTGCTCTAATTTTACCTGCTAAAATAACCCATTCAACAGATACACCCTGTATACCTAAATGTATTGACGATCTTTATAATTTTTTTAAATTCTTTTGCAATTTTTTCTTTTTTTTTTCTTGTAACTATTGTAGTATGACAATTTCAGTCTCTGTAGTTTATAAAGATTTAGTTAATAATTTAAGAAATTACGCAAAAACTTTAAGCTTGGCAAACTTACTCCACTAGCTGCTCAATCACGCGCAGAACTTCATAAGCAATCAACCGAAGCAGCGATAGGTATATAAACGGCCATTTAAGCTCTCCAACTTCTACTCAATTCTAAGATCAATTTTTTGCTAAGTAGGGTTTGAAGCAGCTCGTTTCGACGCGACCACGTCGTCGCATCCATTTCGACACCGTCGTTTCGACGCGAGATCATTTCGACGCGAGCTCATTTTGAAGCGAGATCATCTCGACGCAAGTTTATCTTGACGCGAGATCATCTTGACGCGAGCTCATCCCAACGCTAGAACACACTGCAATACCGCTTTACTTCAAACTAAAAGTAAGGTATTTCGATTCGATTTCTACAATTACACTAGTACACATATCATCAATATAGAAATAAAACCAGATTCAAATATATATTAAAAAATAATTATAGATATAATAAAAGATTAGTAACACTATGCATCTTAATCTATTAGAAAATTGTATGCGATCCCTCTAAGGTATTCTAACATCATCACTTTATTGCCATAGTATCAAATCAGGTCTTTATATTATGCTCCTATATTTTCCTAATTGTCTTTGACCTATTTAATAACCTATATTGCATTTTTTTTATAACTAAACAAAATAAGTACCCCTACATACAAACCGATACTTACATTACATTAAAGAAATTACCATAACGTTGATTGAATCAAAAATACAAAATTCATGATTTCAAGGATGAGTTATCGTCGAGATGAGTTCGCATCGAAATGATCTCGCGTCAAGATAATGTCGCGTCGAAATGATCTTGCGTCGAAGCGGCGGTGTCGAAGTGGGAGCGTCGAAGTGGCCGCGTCGAAATAAGATATACCGGCGGGGTTCACCCCTGACTAAACTTTTGTAGGGTTTGTATAACTAAATTGGTGTAGCACTAAAGCTGTAACAGCTACTTAACAATTTTGAGAGCAATACAGTTGTTAGAGAAAATTAATTACCAGTTTCTAAAATAATTGTATTACTAATTTAGACAAACACCATGTCATTTCTCACCTAGATTATATTAAAACGCACGAACTTAGCGCTAGCTTACACTTCTTGGCCGACTTACTTTGACTCAGTTAAAAATTGTAGTCCATGAGCTCGACTATCAGATTCTAAAATTACTCTCGCTACTTTTGAATATACTTACTGTCCGTTATTGCTCCCGGATTAAACTGCTAATACTCATGTGTACTCTTGTAACTAATTGTAGATTCATAAACCCGATTGTTACGCGTTTTTATAGTAACTAAAAAAGAGCGACGCCGGGCTCAGTTCTTTCGGCAATTGAGTCGTAGGCTTCCCGGTGTTAGATTATAAAATAATTTAAAAAGACGCCAACACAATAAAAGAATAGGGTGGGAAACACCGTTTGAATCTATCCGCAGCTGAAATAGAACAAATGACAAGACATAAGTGGTAACTCAGAGTATATTTATTTATCACAGACAGTAGTTAGAAGAAGAACAAGGTACATAAGTATATTTATATATTTTTTTCAAACACTAGCACGTAAGTTGGTATCAAAGACAAAGTATAGATTACGCTCTCGAATGGGCAACATATTGTACAAAACAACCTAACATGTACGCACGGTCATCTTCTTAAAATTAACTAACCATCAAAATACTAAGAATTAAAATAGAAAGTGTAATACATACAATTAGGTTTCCTCAAATAGCAAACTAGCTAACAAAAAACGTACATACGGCGTTATCACATGTAAACTTTTTTTTAATCCATTCAATAACCTCTCAAAAGTGTAGCAGGTGTTTCATTTATCACTTTCTACACATGTTTTCTTAATAACTGTTTGTAACGAGTAAAAATCAATTTTGCGATTTCTTCAACTGCGGTTAGGCAACTTTGCTAACGTCCAGTTAGTTAAATCTTGAGCCGTCAGACGGCGCAGCTTTAGTTTGATTTCCGCCGGATACGATCATTTTGATGTTGTGGTTCAAGTACGTTGCGTGTAATTACCATTAGAATGCAACAAGATTGTGAGTCTTTTCTTCATGCATCGTATTTGAGGGTTGAAGAAGCGACGAAAATATATTTTTGAGTCACCTGTTTGGAGACCGCATTGTAACTTTTGTTTATATTTCTAATATGTTCATCTAAGTACGAGGTTTTCACCACGGTGATAGATAATAAATCTCAACACAATTACCTGAAACAAAAACCGATGTAATAAGAAAATGCTAACACCGAGAAATGCTTCACGGCGTCAATCATATCGAAAAGTATTTATGTACTTTTTGTTAATTCGATGGTAAACAGGCCGGGGAAACGCGTGAACATACGTCAAATATAAGGCGTGTTATAGTGTATCACGTATTGGAATTTGACTTCAACGATTTGAAGTTCTGCGGTGAATACATGTTTTTGTGCGCGTCTATTAATTTCTTTGTTCAAATTGTTAAAGAATTTATTACGATGTCAGAAACACTCCATTGTGCATTGTGCTAATTTAAATAGAATAATCGACAAGGATCGCTAATAAAATCGTTCTTCGTATGTCAGCTTTAGTGATAAATCATCATTATGTCATTTGTTATCATACTCTAAAAAAATTTCTATAAGGGAATTGAAAGCGGCTCGGCGCTTGTGGATACTCACAGGGTAATTCAAACGCCGCGCGGTTACGAAATCTCACTTCTGCGCTTTACGTCAAGTATTACGAGTCAATTTTGATTTTTAATAAAGTATTGCAAACGCGTTTAGTTTGAGTACCACTGTCTTTATTTACTTAAGGCGGTATATTAGACTAGGGACAAATGCTTCTAAGTCTACAATATCTTGCTGTTCTTTTTTGTTTACTGTATAACAATATTGGTTAATAGCAGTGGCAGTGGCGTAACCACGAGCTGATGTTGATTTTATGCATAGTTTATATTAGCAGTGTACCGACAACTACATTGTAATTGAAACTTTACCTTAGATCCTCTCTCTGTTTTCTTCTTTAAGATCAATTGTCCAGTTTCGATATGAAAATAAACGAAACTTTCTGTATGCGATAATTCGATTGTTTTATTGCTTTACGTACATTTTAGGATTGCAGGTTTTAGATATTTTTTTTTCTAACCCAGACGTTCGTCTAGATGAAAGAAAATGTGGCGTTAGGGCAAGGTCCATCCGAAGAATTGTATTTAGTGATGTTTCGACTCACGACCATCTGCAAATAAAGCTAGCCAAACGGCAAGCCAAATATCTTTTAAAAAATTTTCTATTCGCCCAATTTGTGCGTGACAGATTTCTGCTATTTTTTGTTTTTCTATTGTTGTTTTTATGACAATTGTGTAAATCGTAAGTTAGAAGTTAAAGCTTGTTTTTTAGTCAAGTGATCTGTCATAAAAACGCTTTAAATTATGAAAATTTGCAATTTATAATTTATAGTTAAATATTTGTTCTTTTATAACAATGTAATATTTTTTGTATTACTTGATAACAACTTTAAACTACCAATACAATTTAACACTAGTTTTAGAAAATTTTGATCTTAAGTTGCATAAGCGATAAATCAATGTTAATTAAAAATAAATTATACAAGTTATTGAAATATATTATTAAATAAACATATGAATAGCTATTGAAAAGCAACTTTTACAGTAACAAAATACAATTTACAACTAATCTCAAACGTAATTTATAATATCTTGCTAGAGTCTTTACCAGGTATGTAATAGTATATTTCATTACTAGGCTTGAAAGAAGGCTTTTCCCGTGCGAGCTTGCGAGTTTCCCGTGTGAGGCGAAGCCGAGCACGGGAACGCATGCGAGAACGGGAAAAGCCCTTTCTGCCGTGTAATGAACGATATTTTTCATTATACCTGTCTATAAAACTAGAATAAAACATATAAAAATTAAAATACATATGTCTGAATCACCCTTCATTAAAACAATGCATATCTAGAATGCTTTGAAAATTTCATGCATAATTGTTTTAATGTGGGCGAATATTTTAAAAGATGGATACTGTAGAACATAATTTTGAAATACCAGAAAATATTACTAAGCAAGCAGCAGAAGTACGAGCAGAATTACTTCCTAAAGAATCTCGAGACAGATATGAAAAAGAATATCGCTTGTTCTACGAATGGCGCGAACAAAAAAATGTAAAATCTGCGAGTGATGATGTTTTTCTTGTTTATTTGTGGGAGAAAGCTAAACTTTTGAAACCATCTACCGTGTAGAGTCGATTCTCTATGATAAAAAGTCTTTTATCTATTAAAGAAATTGTAGACATTAGCAAGTAAGTACAATTCACAGAGTATACTTGCGTAATACTTCTATTTTTTAGTTATACATTGATGCATTTATTCGTACAGATTTCCACAAACAATCGCATTTCTCAAACGTCAACGTGTTGGTTACGTACCTAAAAAAGCCAAAGTAGTAACAGCGGAACAAGTAACCAAATTCATTTGTGAAGCTTCAGATGAGAAATAGTTGTTGACAAAGGTTTGTGTTTGACTTATATGTTAAAAATGTTCCTTCCGATAGTAATACTAACCATTTTCGTACAGGTATTTTTGGTAATTGGTATTTATGGAGCATGTCGACACGTCAGACAAAAGCAAATCGGAGAGTTCGACTAAACTGTAAATATCAGTAACAATTCAAATTGTACTAGTAATGTTACATTTAATATATTTATTGTTAAAAATAAAAGCTGTTCGGTTAGTTCTTCTTCTACTATATACATTCCTAAAAAGCAATGTGCCGTAATTGGCTGTTTACAAAGAATACTTATGTCTTACATCTCACTCGATCCAGTAAACTTGAAATAGAATTTACTACAAAAATTTTACAATAAAGAATGTGGTTCAACTTTGAAAACAAATAAAGATTTTGACAGATGTCAAAAATTTAGTGTAAAAATGCAGATCGCCAACATTAATTTCGTGGCGCGAAAATTTGACTTCCTTAAAAATGTTATTATAAGACCCGAATAAGACCGAAAACTGTTAAATTACATTGAAACTATACTTTATGAAAGAATTAACTCTACCTGAAGTATCTAAAAATTATTGTTATAAAATTAGTCGTTAGTATTGTTACCTTCAATTAAAGTCACTAGTGTAATGTTATTCTTAAAAGTTGACAACAATGGAGCACGGGAAAAATTTTTCCCGTGCAGTAGACGGGAAAGATGACCTTTCATAGCTCATAAACAAGTACGGAATACATATGTTTTCATTGTGGTATAATGAAAATAATATTTTATCATTAATGAATTAGTGTGTAACTCGCAAAAATTTTTAATATACAGTTTACTATTAGCATTGAGTAATAATTTAAGAAGAGGCGCAACTAGTGTGTTAAAAATCGTACTGTAGTTTTATCTCTCTTGTTTCTCTTTTTTTTTACCCGTCTGTACCCCCTCTTTTCATAAACTAATAGGCTAAGACCTGCTGCCATCTGCAAAATCGTGGTTTCTATTTTGCGAACTTACTTATTTCTTATGAAGTACCAGTTAGAACCTTTTGTTATATTTGTGTTTACTTTACCGTTTACCTGTTCAAAACAGGTTAATATCATAAACAATAGCTTGTATTGTTATGACACAACTCAATGTCAAATAAACTTAAACAATATCATGCTTTATATTTAAGAAAACAAAAAATATGTATATTCAAATATTTATTTATTTTTGTAAAATATAAATCGAAAACATAGAAATAACTAAAACAATGGAAATTAAATTAAAAGAAAATTGTTATGGGGATTTATTGTTATTATTCGTCAATTTTTAAAATTATTCAAATTACCAGTCCACCAATAATAAATTATAAAACTTATAAAAAGTTAAGATTACAAAGTTTTTAACTTACATTTTTTCGAACAATCTCAAATCTAAAAATTTGTAACTAGATAATTAAAAATGTAAGTTTTACAAAATGTTAAATGTTAATTATTTTAAAAAGGAAGATGGTGCAATTTAGAAACAAATATAAAAAATTTAAGTTTAAAATCGTAATTGAAATTGGTTTGCTAGTTCAACAAAAAATGATTTGATATTTTAATATAAATGAACTGTAGTAATTGAAGAATTTCCCAGTGAGCAAATTGCAGCTAAAGCCCGCTGTTTTATAACTACTTTAGCTTTGAAAGGTACTCTTTAGAACACTTTTAAGTGGTTTGTGAAAAACTAAAACCTCCATGAAGCGTTTAAGTAGCTAAAAATTCCTCAGTTATGTTGCTGTTAGGTAGCTCCTTTAATGCATTAAAATCGGGCTTATACAGCTCTTTGTGGTACTAGCAAAGTTTTAAAGAAGCTCTAAAGGAACTGTAAACCACCTTTCAGAAACAACTATACAGCTTAAATAGCTTTATTTTTACTACCTTTAAGTAGCTTAAAAATTAAATAAATATTTCATTAGAAAAGAAATCTTGAAATCGTTACCTTTACTTAATTTCTTAAAAATTGAGAAAAGTGATAAAGGAGAACCCATTGAAAAACCTAGATTTTGTTTAAAAATTGATTATCAAATTTATCACTTATTTTTACTGAAATCTTCTTAAACCATTTAGAAAGTAAATATATTTCTGAACACCAAATTTTCTTACAAAAATAATATTTTGGAAAAGATATGTTGATGACATTTTTTGTATTTAAAAGTTGTAAACATTTTTGTAGATTTTCTGAAGATGAGCATCATTATTTTAAAGCTCGAAACATATGTAAACGAATTTGTTATTAGTGGACTCGTAATTTAAATAATTTTAAATTAAAATTAATGTTAAATTTCTCAAAGAATAATTGACCAATTAATCCTTTAAAAGGATTTTTGACGGAGAATCCATTTGTATCACTATGTTGCGTAGTTTAGTCAAAACTTAACGGCTTGACGAATTTGAGAACACACTGTGGTCGTTCCGATATCTTCAAAATATTATAGGACGTATCTTCAACTATAAAACATATATTAAAAATTACGTATTATTGCTTGTCTACTTATACCTTCGTTTAGTGAACTGGAGCTGTAGAAAGAATAAATTTATTCGTCTTCACGATCGTCATCCATAAATAACAATCGACGTTTTCTTCCATATGTTTGAGAAACTACTACATTTGAGTATCTTAGGTTGATGTTCATATCAACAATTACAGCTTCTGTAAAAATTATACTAAATAAGCCCAAAAAGTAAAAAAAAAATTAAGTTGTTAGTATTTTAAAAATAAAGTTTTGAAAATGCAATTAGTATTAGTATTTTCAAAATTTTTGCGATTTTTTTTAAACAATTGTAAAAATATTTTATGTATTGTTGGATTTGTATTGAAGTGCTTTCAGCATGCTAAAATAAACATAAAAAAATTTTGTTTATAATTTTTTTTATTTTTTAAAAAACTAAGTATTTATTAGACAAGGTGCTACAGAAATGCTGCCCTACAAAAACGATATTTTTATTCGACATGCCAACATCAACAAAAAACATTTAAAGCAATGGCCAGAGCGATTATGCAATCACGATGAATCGATCATTATGCAAAATAATGATCGCGATATCGAGCGTCTGTACAATAACGATCGCAATCATTGATTGCTTATAAAATAACAATTGCGGTTGTGGAAAAGAAATTAATACTTTTAATTGTCGCATAAACAAATAAGACTAATATAACACTATAATATTTACTTTAATAAATGTATAATAAACTTTAAGTATGCAGGTAGTTCACGGAAAATCGTAAAATTTTGTAGGTAAATAACCCCTTTGCTCTTTTCCTCGTAAGAATTTTAAACCACATACAGATTTTTTAATAAAAAAGTAACATGAATTTAAACATTGAATTATATTTTTTTGTTTACAGAAATTTAACAATGCATTCTTTTCAAAGAGAATTAGAAAACTCTTCTAGGAGAGAACGTTTGTAAAATTTGTGTCACACATTCAGCATTTAGGGAAAAACCTAGCTTTATATAAACACCAAGGTAAATCATAAAAACACAGGAAATTAAAAACAATAAGCATTAACTACAAATGACAATACGTATTTGAAAAGAATTGCAAATTTATTTTTAATTCATAAATCTTATGTTTGAGACAAATATCAACACGAGTTATGACTAATTACTCAACAATCTTTTCAGGGTCAATTTCAAATAGAAACATTTAATTTACGAAAGAACGACACTTATTTTTTAATATGTTGTTTATTAATGCTTTAAACTATTTGTTCGTAAGTTTGCATCAGAATTCAAATAGCGCGTCATGTCGAAAAAAAACATCACAGTAGTATCTATTTTCTGTGAATTTTTGTAAATATGTATTTTTTTTTAATCTAAATATGAATAAATTTTAATTAATTTATTGTTTAGAAACAATATTAAAGAATACTTAGATATGTTGATTTTCAATATTCCAAACGTTATTTTATCCCGGAAAACGAAAATCGAATGTTTATGACTAACTTTACACGAGCGATTTTTGAGCAATAGTCGATTACTACTTAACTCTAAATACGATTGCGATCATTAATCGTGGAAAATAATAGCGATCTCAGCCACTGATTTACAGTAATTATTTTAAGTTATTGTACAATTAAATGCAACAAGAAGAAGAAGAATCCTGACAAGAAGATTCGCCGATGCTAATTTAAACTATTTTTTAACGTTTGGTAGAAAAAGAAGATTAAGAAATGTTAACCTGATTGAAGGTCAAGAACAAAAACTGCAGTGTGTTTAAAATTTTCTTTTGTTGTTATACATTATCTTCGAAGATGCTTCTCCCAAATCTTGTTTTGTTTCAAATCTTCCAAGTCCATTGTGGCAATGTTTATATTTCCACAGTTTTTCTGACATTCTTTAGCACGCACTTTATCACTAATAAAAAACTTAAAAAAACTAGTACTTTTGTTTTCGGTATTATTATTTTCACAATTAATATAAACACAACCGTGATCTGTAACTTTTCCCATTTTAAAAATAAATCAATAATATATTTACACTTAAACTAAACAAAAGTTCAAACAAACATTACTACTACCAGAATTTCAAAAATCGTATCGCAATGTTAACCCAAGAAAAACTTTCAATTCAATTCCGAAGTTTACAAGTCGACAGACACGCAAGAACTGAAAAATCTCGATCCAATACGAACGTAGCGACCTCTATATCTCGATCCAAGCAGTCGATACGATATCGCCCCTTAAGTTGCATTTCTTCTTACATTTATTATTCAATGCTATTAGTTAAGTCACACTACTAAAACATATATAAGTTTGAATGTCCATACAAAAAAAGTTAATTTGACCAAACGGAAAAATGTTTTTATTTTTAACAATTGAATAAAGTTTACCAACAGTATAAAATCAAAATTCGTTTTTGTATATATCGTAATACAGCTCAAATAACATAAAGTTTAAAATAAAAACTTAAGAGTCTTTTATAAGTAAAAGGACCCTTGTACTCAAACGTTTCATAATATACTTTAATTAATTATTTTGTTTACAAAGTTAATTAATTTTCTTACATTTTACAATCTGAGTTACGTAAGCAAATATAAAATGTGAGTACAATTTAAAATTAGTAAATAACAAATAAGCTTTAAAATAACATTATGCATAATTTGAATTAAACAACAATACCAACTACTAATAATAACTAATAATTTAAATATTAAATTCAGCTGTTTTGTATGTGTATTTAATAATATTGTTTGTAAAATGTTAATTAGCAGTTTTAACAAATTTACAATTGCATATTTGCAGTTGTGTTGAGAAAAGTATAGTTATTAATACCAATATTTAACATTTCGAGTTAATAAAAAACTCAAAAAACATTTTTTTATTGTACTATTTAAAATTATGCAATACACATTATATCCGTACTCTTTTTTTAAATTTGTTTATATTTGATAGAATTATACCTAAAATATATAATTGTATAAGCTATCCAAAGAACCAAGGGTTGTCACAAAGCTGATAAAATGTCAGTTAAGTATGGTCATCACTGTATTTCTAACCACATCGAAAATATATGGGGTATAACAAAAGCGTCTTATAACAAACATAATGAGCGAGAAAGTTATGGAGTTAATTGATTGATTGCGTTACACTGGAGATGTGGCACAATGAAGTGGTGAAACCGAGAAAAAAGCTTAGATGTTAAAAATACTGTACTATTAATAACTTTTAGGAGTAGTTTAGAGGATGAACACAAATCTGAATTAGATTAAAACTAACAGATATTGAATTGTATTATACAAATATAAAGTTGTATTTCTAATACTTAAATTAGGTTTTTGTTTTTGATTGTAGATCGTAGCACGTTTTTTTTTATACAACTTCTTATACTCAAGTGTTATGTATAAATAATAGTTTGTACATAAACAGAGTTTGATAACACTATGCAATTTGTAAATGTGCGCTACAAATCACGTAGTTTAGTTGATCAAATCGATTATTTATTCAAATACATAAACTAAATTAATGAAAGTGTCGTAATGTGGTAATAATACTGACACATTTTAGCCTAGTTTTATATACATATTATATGGAAATGTTCAAATAAAAACATAAAAAAAATTATGTATATTTGTTAAACCGGAATTTTTATACAGTTTTTTCACACTACCTGGCGATTTAATTTTTTTGATTTCCACAAAGATGAAATATCCGACACATAAATTGCATTCACCAGACACGTGTACGTTCAGAAATTTATTTACAAATTACAAACAACAAAATAAGTAAATTATCAATGTAAACATCATAATCTGTAGTTTTTAGAAAGTAGAAATTTTATGTGCCAAAATAAATAAACATAACTTAACTTAAAAAAGAGCTACCGTCTGCATTGTACATGACATCATTATACAGTAACTTTTTATTGAAGACATGAAACGTTTGGTTTCTTGGATAGCTTATATGAAGGCGTGGAACTTCACAATTATTGTTTTTTCTATTTCTGACAGAAAAAGTATTACTGAAGCATACATTTTTAATAAAAATATGGAAGTAAGTATTTATTATTTTATATTATGTTGTGTTGAATTTTTTTGTTTATTCAAAATTAATATAGTTTTGATGTGAAAAATTTGTTAGTTTAGTACATTACACTGCAAAAATATTACAATATCTAAAAGTAAACGTTGTTTATAAATACTACGTTTTACTAAAAATAATTTTATTAATACGTGTGTACAGAATATAAATCGAATGTTAAACAGACAAAATGCGGTAAATACAAAAACATTCGACAAAGTCCAAATAATGACATAAAATACAAAATCGACAAAAAGGAGAAAAAAAATCTTGTTTTAATTGTAAAAGCGCTCGTACATTATTAATGCTATACACTTGTGATTAATAAATAAAATTTGAAAAATTCTATAAACTCAAATTCAAAAATTTAATTTTTAAAATTTTAAGTGTAATATCTTTTGTACAATGATTTCATCAATGAGATATGGATGTTTAAATTGTTAAACATCAGCTTTTTAGTTAATTTTATTGACATATTACCAAAAATACAACTAATTAGATTTTGCAGAACGTATTAATCTAATTATTTAACAAATACAAATTAAATCTACTAAACAATTTACTAAAAGAAAGCACTTTATATTTAGTTGTGTTTTTTTATAGGTTAACGACGTTGCCAACACCAACCAATCCAATTTAGTCAACTTATTTACTCACTAAACTTTAGGTGTTGTTTCTGATGAAAATGTAGACAAACGTAATTTAAAACTAAATTCAAGATTAAAGACACTAATACTTGAATACAAATTAAAGTATTAAACAATTTTTTAAACTTATTAATAATAAAAGTAAAATTATCCAGAATAAACGGTAAAATAATAAATACTTTTAACTTATTAAAAATTTATTTGTATTTATCAATAAATAATTTTAATACAATTTCATAAATTGTAGTATTTACCCCAATTTTATATATATAAAATTTGAAAATTAAAAGTTGTAAGATGTGAATATACTTTATTCCAAATAAGAAGATAATAAGTGGCGCTGCGTCTGAAGACAAGTTCACAAAGCCAAGTTGTTTTCAAAAAGGAAAGAAATTTTAAAAATAGTTATTTTTAGTTATAATCATAAACAATATTTATGCGGTGTTGCAAAGCTGAATGCTTACTAAATGTAAGTTATTATTTGAGTTCACTTTACAAGCGTTTCACGCGGCTATATTGCGGGTTTCTAACAAAGAGGATGATGAGTCGTTGTATAAAGTCGACGGGTCCTTTGTCCTCTGTTTTTAATAGTGTGATTCAATTGCAAAAAATTTGTGAAAGTTAAAAGACTGTTACAAATGTACTTTACAAATCTGCTTAAGATTTTAGAAGGTGTAATTTTGGCCAACATTCTAACCGTATTGTTAAAGCACTTGCATATAATGTTGGGATGATGGGTCGTTGTATAAAATCGACGGGTCCTTTGTCCTCTGTTTTTAATAGTGTGATTCAATTGCAAAAAATTTGTGAAAGTTTAAAGACTGTTACAAATGTACTTTACAAATCTGCTTAAGATTTTAGGAGGTGTAATTTTGGCCAACATTCTAACCGTATTGTTAAAGCACTTGCATCTAATGTTACCGTTATCGCAATAGTACCGGAAAAAAGTTGATGGTTAAAAAGCTCATTTATCTTTAGGGTACAAATGACGACGATTTTAAGTTTTTTTTGCATATTAAGAATTATAATGACAAATCAGTTCCATTTTAAAATTGATGTACATGACATACGTCGTCAATTCCAAGTTCGTTAGCGTTAATACACTTCATGCGAATATAATTTATAAAAATATTTGCGCTTGATCCTAATTTTTTTGTACATAAGACAGTTGGCTAACACCACTGCACAGAAAATATTCAAACGGTGTACAACTGGCAGTATATAAACTCGCTTAAGTTATTTGGGACGGTTTTAGCGGCGAATTACGATAAAACCGAGGTACAGCCTTCAGTGTACCCGTGCGTACAAGTATTATTATGTTAAAAAGTTGGTAGTTCAATTTTTCACACCACTCCACGTGAATATGTGGGCGAATTTTGTGTAGTGTTGAGTGAAAGCTTATTTTGGGCGGGTCCAATCCCTCCATCTGTAATCTTATCAGTAACGTTGCTAAAACACCTGCTTGTCGAAAAGTTTCCATGACGTCAGGTCGCTGAAGGTTAAGGCGTTGTACACCACTTTATGGAAAGAAATACTTACACAAGTGCGAAGTTAATTAGAGGAAAGCTCCGCGCATTCTTTTACGTCAAATATTGTATGCATTAAATCAGATTACTTGTGCTTACACAGTATGTATACTTGTGTCAAATTGCATATTACGTTTTAGGTCAGACTGGTACGGAATTAGCTAATCCCCTACTGGATAATACACGACTGTAAGTATTCCATTTTCTATTTTACTTTGTTGGTCATGCGAATTATTAGAATGACCAGACGTACATACTAGGTTTTAATCACAATTAATATTAATTTTTTTTTGTATTACATACTTATCGGGTGAGCTTTAATTCTCGATATTTTGATTTTCATATTCTTGAAATTTATCTTAATATAATAAAGTCATTCCCTCGTTAAATGTAAAAGTTGGATTGATTAAGGCACGTACATGTGTGACTTGTTGCCCAGACAAAGTGCGTAATTTCTATTTGGCCTGTGATATCAACCCATGTAATATTAGTTGCAACGTTTATATAACTATACTTATATACTGTTTTCATCCTCTTCAACTACTTCTTTGATACAATTAATATATATTCTGTGTTATTACTTCTGTCGTGTTATTTGTTCTTTTCTAGCTACGGGTAGAGTTAGACGATATCTCCCTAAATTAATCCTTAATTGTCTTGGCACTTTTTTTTAGCTTTAATCTATAATTTAGCATCACAAAGCCTGCAAGTCCCTCTCCGGGGAAACTGTTAGCCGTTGCCTCTTTTTTTATTGTTACAAGAAAACCAGCGTAGCAGTATGTATCATCAAACTTCTACCAACGGTTCATTATCTACCTTTACGTTTTTAAGTTGTGCAAATACTACAGGAGTCTTCGTCCCAAGATTACCGTTCATCTTAGAAATACTGACACTCTACTACTACAATAAAAAAGCAAAGAATGCTTTAAAGAAACCATTAAACCTAACCTGTTTTTTTATGATTCTCATACATACAGATGTCCGAAAGTGAGTTCAAAGACAGGATCATTGATGAAGTATATACCAGTTAACTCGAATATTTAGAATCACAGACGCATTCAATCGCTTTTCCAGAGTTATCCCTGTTTTGTATTATACAATTGAAACACTTCAGATCTAAATGTACTGCACAAAATTAAACAAATTTTGGAGAAAATATAATGAAACAACAAATTCATTAAAAAAGAACGTTAGTTTTAAGCTTTAAGATTTTTTTGATTTTGATTAAACAATGCTTGTCAAGTTTTTGTAAACGTTTTTGTCCTGGGTTATTTAAGAATTTTAATTATTCACTCCTTTTATGCTTAATGTTTCATTTATTATTTAGTAATTACAATTTGCAAGTTGTCCATGTCCTTGGTCGGTGAATTGTTTAACTTGCTTCTATTATGTAAGTTCTATCTTTTAAAAATTATCTGTTAACTCATAGTGTTATTACTATGTTGTTGACTTATGAGTTTGAAAAATTACAGTAGCTTGATGAAGTATTCGCTGGTAGCACAAAACGCTTCCACAAAAACATATTACAGTAGTTTTGCATGCCCTTTCTAAGCGAAGAAATCTAAATTAGTTTCTTTTAATTTCTTTACTAAAACTCAGCACCAATGCATTTTTTAAATTTAACAATAAAATTTGCATAGAATCAAAATTATTAACCATGGACTCAACTTTAAACGCTTTTTAGCAGAGTTATTCATAGACAATTTAGAAAAAGACCACATAAAATTTAACCCAAGTTTTATGAACCATATTATTTTCATGAGACGTGAGGACCATAATATTTTTGTATCTTCAATGGGTCTGATGCGTTACTAGATAGTTTCCTTCTTTTTCTTAACAACATTCACAATAAAATTTCATTTACTGTTATGTTACTGAAATGTCAAACAACTCAATTCATATCTTAGATGCAAAAATCAGGTTACTACCACTGTCAACACTATTAAATTTTATTTTTACCGCCCGTTTTCACACAAATTAGTTGTTATCCATTTCTTTTTGAACACTTCTTTAAATAACATAGATTTCAACAACCAATTACACAACATTTTTCATACTGCTTTAAGAATTATTTTTTTTATTTAACTTAATGACTTATACAAGAAATATCACCTCTCAGACATGCTTAATTTCTATTTCACAAGATAGCAAACCATAGTTTTACACTCTGCTATACTTACCTCAATTCCTAAACATTTTCTATTTTATCAAAAAAATCCCGGATGTGAAGCTAGCTTTTACCAAGATAAGAACGTCTTTCGGGTTTGGACCTTGTCATTGTTGTAACCAAACGTTTCGCCCATTTTTTGAGGGGCTTCATCAGGGCGTGAGATAAATCGAAGAACTCAAACAAGCAACCGAAATCTAACTAAGAATTTTTCAAAAGTTAGGTAATCAACTTGTAAACAAAGCCAGATTCTAAACTTTGAAAAGGTAAGAAAGAAAACGATAAACTTGAAAAAACAAACAAAAATCTAACAAAGAACCACTACAGAGTTAGGTAATCAAATTGTGAACCAAGCCAGATTCTAAACTCCATAGAAGTGACTTAAAAGGAAATAGTCTCCGTATCGTCATCATCTTTTTACACAAAATTGATCAATTTAACTTTCGTGAAATGGGGTCTATCAACTTATTTGCTCTTGTAATAAATCTTATATTGGTCAAACAAAATGCTCGTTGAACACGTGACTTAAAAAACATCTTTCTTTCTTAAAAAATCCTAATCGATCAAATTCCCATAACATTTGATCCACTTTTGCAAACCAGGTAACCAAAAACATCTACCAGTTTGATCAAATTATATTACTCAGATTGATTTATTCTTTATAATATTTAGAATTTCTTGAAATGTGTTATATTAGTCAGTTTGATGAGAGTTTATTGATCAATAACAATAATTATTCTAATTTCCAATTAAATTATGAGCCGGTTCTACGTTTTAACGATTAATCTTGTCATTGTGTACTTGTTCTATCGCCATTTTAACTCATTATTACATTCTAATACGACCATTTTGTACAGTTAATTTAAATTTAAATATTTTTTTTTTAAATTTAACCCATCAGTCAAAATGTCACAATTAATTATTAATTTTACATAACCGCCCAAACAACACGCTAATGTTTAAAAGACATAAATTAAACGTACTCGTAGATGGTCTATAGATAGTATAATTCACTCAAAGTCGGACGGATATTCGACATCTAAATGTCCGCGGTATTTACGTATAACTTGAATCTAGTTTTAAACGTATTTACAATGTTTCGTTTCTCAACTTCTAAAAGATGTATTAAATTGTACCGAGTTGTAGCATTATAATTTAACGTACATTTTAACGTTAAATTTTGTATCTCTAAAAGATGTCTTAGAGTATAACAAATTTAGACTGAATAATGTGTATAAAGAATATGCCAATATTAAACGTTCATTTTTTGCGAAAATGAAACATCGTATAGATAACATCTTAAACACGCACAGAATACGTTACTTTTTTGATTTTAAATGTGATTTCGTTATTCGAATAAAGTTCGGTTATGTACATTAGATACATCAAATTAGAAGTTGCTTTAAATTATAAAAGTGGTAGAGATATTCAAAGGTTTTACATATAACGGAATTGGTAAGTACATTTTTTAAATAAAAGATATTATTATAAAAACCTGTAATATTTTTTACATAAAATAAACAAATTAACATATGCAATAGACATCGCCTATCTTTGAGTAATATTTTTTTAAAACAAAACTAAAAACCATACATTCTATACGTTCTATTTTTCACTTGAATAACACCAGAATACTAGCTTTTGCCTTAACATGTATCCAAATTTAGCTGGGTTACGTAAAGATTAATTTTCTTGCGTACTTTTTGGGTTACTTTTCTTTATGTAGTTATAACGTGCTGCCGACCGAAGCCAATCTTGAATGGTTTTTGTGATTGACAAGTCTGTTAAATCTATAGGTTTATCTGTAGTGAAATGAAGGTGAACTGCCTCTGCAAAGATATTACATATAAGATCTAAGTTTTTACCATCATCTACATAGAACATGTAATGTGCCGTTTTGTTAGAAAAAACAATTATTTCTCGTACATATTCCAATCAAAAATTATAGAAGATATATAAAAACTCATTTAGATGTTTAATAAATCATATATAAAATGCATTGTAAATTAAACTCGAAATTAAGTTTGTTTTCAGATAACAATGTCGAGCGCAACAGATTTTATATAGTACTTCAAAATAAACATATACCGTTACATTACACTGTGGGATAATCACCGTGTATAACGCTTCATAAGCGTTACATTATGGTGATGCTGTTGAAGGTCATCCAACCAATAAACCATAGAGAATTGTGTGAATGTTAAAAAATCATCCACATATTGCTTTCATTATCGTTTTTAGACTACAATGTAAGTAAAATACTGAAAATGTTTAACTTAAACCTACATACAACGCGTATTAATCAATTGTATGCAATAAAGTTTAGATGTTATTTAAAGGATTCGCAATAAAAGGTTTAGTACGTTAAAACTTGCATTCTAAAAAACATAACGTTTTTGTTTGCACTTATCTAAGTACTTACCTACTACACAGGTTTTTATACACACACACTGGACTGAACAACGTAATTTTAATAAATTCGTTAAAGTAAAACGCTTATTGCACCTACTTCTGACAAGCATGAATTGGCAATTTCGACAATGATGTGATCTGACACTGATGACCGAGGCTCGAAAGAATTCGCTGAGTGCTAGTGATTTAGCGTTGTAAGATAAGCGTTTTAATCGCTGTAATCGCGAAAGAAAATATCACACTCATAAAAATAACAATTTTAAGACTATTAATTTGTTTTTAATTTACTGTTTTGCACAAAAATGTAATTAAATATATTTTCTGTTGTTTATTTAATTTCTTGATAATGCGTTAAAGTATTTGGTATCATAAATACTTCAATTAGTTGTTACTTTTTGCACAATTATTCTTTTTTTACTATAATTTTACTCTTACACATTGATTGTTTTTTAGTACCCACTGGAAATAATATAAACACAGTAATGTTTGCATAAGGTAAAACATTGGCATAACCAAAGAGATATTTTGTTATGATTAATACACACTCGAGAAATAAATACGCATAACACAAAATATTTAAAAAAAATATTCTATAAGCATTTTAATAAATAAATGTAAATTGGATGAGAATTAAAGGTTTTATTACAAGCAAAGCACAAGTTGAAAACACTAGTAATATATGATTATCACTAATTAATAATATAGGTATAATATAAACACATAGTAACATATTATATTGATAATAATAATTTCATTTTGATTTAATGAATTTGCTACATTTTCTTTACGAAATCGGTTTTACTGTTAAAGAGCATTGTTATCGCTTACCTGACCTTTGTACAAAGATAAATAATAGATACTCCTTAATGTTATAGTTGGCCAGTTTCTGAATCAACACTGCAAATTAAAACTGGCTGAGTCATGCGCCTTCATAAATGCTTTAAAGTGTACATCACCGTCTAATTTTTTTTAATTACATGTTTGTGTTACACAATTTATTATGTAAACTTAAAACAATCAAAATATTAATTTAATTACTTAAATATTTTCTTATAAGACACAATGGTTTTCATCATTGTTGTTTCATATCGTTTTAAATTTTACAGAACTTTGTTCTTGCTTGACATTTAATGTAGTTTTTAATAAATAATACAAACACTTTAATTAAAAGAAAAATAAGTTACATTGTAATAATGTCGCGTGAGTATTTTGTATTATAAATATATTTATTAATCCTAATACAGTTTTTTTTTATTAAAAAAACACTTTAACAAAATTGCACGTAGAATTACAGTCAACAATTTATGTCGGAGGACATTTTAAAATTTGTCTCAATGTTTAGTTACACTTTAATTATTTCTTATCAAAAACAACGAATTATAAATACATGAATTATGCAATTTTAGTTCAATTATGTAACAAATACATAAAATAAATCAAAATTGGAGTTAGATAATCAAACCTAATTAGAACTACACGCTACATGTAAAATCAAAACATCATTATGTAACCCGTTGGAGTGCTTCGTATGAATAATGTCTTAAAAAGCTTTTGTACGACTTCCGTGTCTTAAAATACAACTACTCTTTCATCATACAAAATATCATTTTCAATGTATAGTAATACAACAGTACACAGTAGAACTAATAGTTTTTTCAATAATCTTTTATTATTTTATTTTTTATAAATTCTCAAAACCTTCCCATTATTTTAATTTTTTATTTTAATATTTCAATAAACGCTACATGTTTTGACTAAGTGTCATCTTCATGCGTATACTATAAAATAAAAAATATAAAATCGAATCTTATTTAAATATAAACTTACTACATTAGAATTAAAAAATCAAACTTCAAATATTACATAAACTTTAAAAATAAGTAGTAGTAGTATAGAAATCTGAAAAATAATATGAATTAAAAAATCTAAAAGTTATAAAAATAAATAAACTTACCAATATATATTAATCAAATTAAATATGGTTAAATATTTGAAGTTTGACAAATTTCAACAACACAAAATTAGCTTAATAATAGAAAATCCTAGGTTACAACAAAGTAATATAATAATGGAAATAATCAAACAAAAACTAATTTAGAAAAAGTAAATTATTATTAAAGTTAACAACTTCGTTAAGGGATAATTCACGATTGGAAATGTAATTTTTAATAATTTCTTTTATTTCTAAAAAATATAGTCTCAAACCTTTATTACAAATGTGTAAAATTTCAAAATCATTTTTAGAATTAAATGAATGATGAAAATTTAGTATATGAATAGCAACTGATAATTTAAATAAAATGTTATTATTTTTAGTACAAGATAGATGTTCAACAATTCTAATAGAAAACTTTCGACCTATTTGTCATATATAAAATGCGTTGCAATCACCACATTTTCATTTATGAACACCGGATTTGTCTAAAATATTAATTTTATCTTTAGTATTAACAAATGAAGATTTAATATTATTATTTGACGAAAAAGAAATGCTATTATTATTATTTTACCTAGGGGTGGTTACAATATGGTCCCGGCACCGCGACCTGTAGGTCTATTGTGCTCCGCGATGTTTTCTATCCTTCTAGAATACCTGTATCTTTGACAAAGTCCATAATTTCAGTAGGGCGAATCTTCGTTACTTCCTCTTGTGTAATCTTTTTATTTCCAAGTAGGCGTTCCCTTGCCCTTGTAAAAGCTTCACAGTGGCAGATAACGTGGTATGGAGTTTCTTCCTCCTCACCACAACCCCTGCATAACGGGCTATCAGTCAGTCCCATTTTATGCAGGTGTTTGTTTAAACGACAGTGGCCTGTCACCATCTCTGTCGCAAGTTTGATCTTCGTCCTACTTAACTTTAAGATGGACGTTGCTAAGCCCCCGTCGGGGGTTTTCAGAAAGACTTTAGAATGATCCTGTCCTGGGACTTTCGACCAGTGTCTGCAGTGCTCTTTCGTGAGTATTGCTTGAATCTCCTGTTTGGCTGTGTTATGTGTAATCTCACAAGCCGGTTCAGGGCCTATGAGTGGTTTTGCGCTTGCCGCCCTGGCAAGCCCGTCAGCAACCTGGTTACCCGCGATTCCCGCATGCCCAGGTGCCCACGCTAGTGTAACTGTATTACACCTACCTAGTGCGTTTAGCATCTGTGTGCATTCAAGTACTAGCCCTGAGTTCACCACATATGATTCTAAAGCTGCAATCGCTGCTTTGCTGTCTGTGACTATAAATATTCTTCTGTTAGAAAGGTTCTCTTTTAATAGTTGAGCAGATGCTGTCAGGATTGCATATACCTCGGCTTGGAACACGGTCGCTTTTTGACCTAGGCTTACAGAGATTCTGCAGCCCTGTCCATTGCTCCCGTACACTTCAGAGCCAGTGCCCTTAGTGGTTTTTGAGCCATCTGTGTAATACATGATTCCATTCAGCTTTGTTTTGTTGGAATTGTTCTCCCAGTCGTAACGGGTGGGGATTGTTGTCTTAAACAGTTTAATAGGACAAACTGTTTTAGGTATTCTCTCAGTTATCATACTGAGGTTTTTGTCTTTAGAGATCTCGTCAAAGATGGTCGAATGCACCACCCTTGACGATCCCTCCTCGCCGTTGACTCTCAGGCGGTATGCCCCTCTGAGTGCCTCCGCTCTAATTACTAGGTGTAGTGGCGGCAGGTCCAGGAGAGTCTCCATGGCTGCCGTCGGGGTGGTTATCATTGCCCCCGTGATTCCAAAGCAAGCTCTGCGCTGTACCTTGCTGAGTATCTGTATGGCCCTCTGGGTGAAGGTCTTATGCCACCACACCAGTGACGCGTACGTAATGATGGGTCTGATCATTCGAGTGTATATCCAGTGGGTCATCTTTGGAGATAAGGCCCACTTGCTTCCGAACGCTCGCCTGCAAGCCCACAAGGACTTTGTGGCTGTGTTCGCTATTTTCTCTAGGTGTTGTTTGAAGGTTAGCCCCTGGTCTAATGTTACGCCCAAGTATTTGACTTCCTTCACTACCTGTAGCTTGGCTCCGTACATTGCTATGCTCTTTAGCTTTGTTGGGCCTTTCCTTCGTGAGAAGAGAATGAGGTTCGTTTTTGCCGGATTGACCGACAAGCCCTCTTCTCTACACCACCGTTCGACTAGATTTAAGGCTCCCTGCATCACAGCTGATACGGTCTCTTCAAATCTGCCACGTACCATAATCACTATATCGTCGGCGTAGCCAACCGTGTTGTAGCCTGCCTCACTTAATTGCCTCAGCAGTCCGTCTACCACCAAACACCACAGTAATGGGGAGAGAACTCCTCCCTGCGGACATCCTCGTGCAGCTCGGACCGCTACAGAGTCATTATTAAGCGAGGCCGTAATGTTTCTATGTCTTAGCATGATATCAATCCATCTACCCACGGTAGTATGTACCCCTTTGCTTTCCATGGCAGTTCTAATCGATTCTAGAGAGGTATTATCAAACGCCCCCTCTATGTCTAAAAACGCCCCTAGAGCCACTTCCTTGCAGGAGATCGCCCTTTCGGCTGCGTCCACTACTCTGTGGACGGCAAGTTCACAGGATTTACCTGGTTGATAGGCACATTGGTATTTACTGATGGGATCAGGCCCCAGCACCTCGTCCCAAATGTGTCGCTCAGTGAGTTTCTTCAGTAGTTTGAGGAGAAATGACGTTAGACTGATAGGTCTAAACGACTTAGCTAGGACGTATGAGTCCCGCCCAGGTTTGGGTATAAATACGACTTTTACGTCCCTCTACGCCATAGGTATGTTGTAAATAAAAAATACAACACTGATTGAAGAACGTATAATAAAAAGTAAAAATAATATAACCACGGCAAGCAATCGTAAGCACAGACCTCTAGGTGATGGGTTTGAATGATAATAACTACAAAGACGTGAACTCTGTTAATTTATTAACTATACTTAATTAACTATTTACATTAGAGAACAATGAACAATATTTGAATTAAACATATTTAGAATAAAACAGTATTTAAAATAAAATATTAGGGCGCCAACCACGTTTAAGTGATGAATAAAAAAACGTAAAATCTTACACCTAATAAGTAATTAATATTAAATGCAAAAAAAATAGTAAACGGTAAATTTGTTATCGAGTATGTTTCCCGGAAGGTTTCAAAGAACACAATTTAACTGCTTGAATGCAAAATGTAACTTAATTCCAATTGACTCACAATGCTTAATATAACGTTATCGGACATCTTCTATTTTTAGCACATCTTGGTCAACGTGATAAAATTCTTCAACAGGAATAAATACCAATGCATAATAAACTTCAATAACTGATGATCCATTAATTAAACGACAAAACCAAAATAAAGGATCCAGAATAAAAATCCAATAAACGAAAAGATCCAATAAAAAGAAAGATCCAAACAAAAATAAAAGTCCAATGAAAAGACCTTAAATACAAATAATTAGAATTGTTTTTTAAATGACATCATGTACTTACGTCACACCTTCAATGTAACGGTCTTCGAAATAAAGTCCTTTGTCTTAACTATTGCGCAATATTGCGAAAGCACTAAAAATGTTGAATTCAATAGAAAAATTATATCAGAATAAAGGTAAACTCACCAATAATTAGATGGAATGAATAAAAATTAAATTGCATGGGTTTTTACGCCATAATCAAGAAAATTTGACTTCTCCGCATCACTACGACACGCACGCCAAGATTGTTCAAACGAAAATGCCAGTTTTAAGCTACAACTCAGGTAGATTTAAAACAACGCGACGTTGCCACTGTTGCCAAACTGAATAAATTTACGTGCAATATTAGTTGCAAAAAAAAATAAATGAATGTAAAATTGAATTTTAAGGTAATGAATTCAAACGGGACGTTACAATGTATCCCAGGACAACGCTTGCCCTTAGTAATGTACATAGTGTGGAGGCTAGCAGATCTAAGTCTTGTTGTAATAGAGCAGTGAAAATTCCATCCATCCCTGGGGATTTGTATGGATGAAAATTTTTTACTGCCCACCTAATTTTGGTTAGGTTCACTATCTGACGAGCTAGAACCCAATCTGTCCTGTTCCCCCTCGAGAGGGGTTCCAGAGTTGTTGATACGCTAGCGTCAGATTTGGTGAGTGTCTTTGATCCCGGAAAGTGTGACTGGAGCAGAAGCTCCAAGGTCTCCTTTACGGTCTTTGTGTAACCCCCCACACTTTTCTTCAAGGAACCGATTCTAGCCTCTGTTCCTCCTTGTAAAGCTCTTTGTAGTCTCGCACCTTCTGGAATCTGTTCGATTTCCTCGCAGTGCCTCCTCCACGAGTCGCGTTTTGCCTTTCTTTTGGCCTTATTGTATTCGGTGAGTGTGGTTTGGTATGTACCCCATTCCCCGGTGTTTTTTGCTCTATTAAAGAGCTTTCTTGTCTGAGACCGCAATCGAGAGAGTCCCTCATGCCACCAGGGCATTTTACTTGAGGTTTTTTTCTCTTTTGCGGGACAGCTTGCCTCACAGGCATCTATGATGGCCATGCGAAGGTTTTCTACCATGGCCTCTAATTCTCGGATTTCTGTGTACGGCCATTGCCGCTTCTCTTGACTTAATGTCGAAGCGAATATATCTATGGTCAGATAGCGATGGTTCTTCCGACACATGCCATTTGTGTATTGAGCTGCAGGCAGTCACAGTTCCAAATGTTATATCAATTACCTCCCTTCGTCGAATATTGACGAAAGTTGGCTCGTTGCCTACCACCTCTAGATTTTTATTAATAATATAATCTAGGAGAGACTCACCTCTTTTGTTGATGTCCGTGCTGCCCCACACAGTGTGGTGCGCATTGGCATCGCCGAGGAGGATTTGCCATCCTGTCCGCTGACAGTGGTCTACCAGTTTGGAGACTTTTATGGTTGGTGGTAGATTTGGTTGGTCGTAGGGGAGGTATGCGGATCCGAACACAAGCTCCTTCTCGCTCCCATCCCTTTTCATTGTTAGTGTCACTGCCGCCAGGTCTCTGCAACAGAATTCCCAAAGTGGCAGTAGTTTAACGCTGTCTCTAGCTATAATGCACGATCTGGGATTGGTTTCGGTTGGCTCAGCAATGAGCCGCGCTCCTCTAAATCTCAGACCTCGTATTTGCCCTTTAAATATCCAAGGTTCTTGTACTAGGGCTACATCAATATGATGTTTATTCATATAAGCACAGAGGGCAGCAGATGCCGCCCTACTGTGATGTAGGTTTATTTGTACAAGTTTAACCATTTAAACCTGTACCTACCAACTGAGGTGCAATGGATGACGCAGCGGGCAGTGGTTCCTCTGAGAGCCCCTCAACCACTGTCGTCTCTTCGCACTCCATACTGGTTGCATCCTCTCCCCCCACCTTCGTCTTGGAGAGGAGTTTAAACGTCACACACAGTGAGGTTGACGTAGGGATTATGGTTGCAAATAGCCCCCATCTTGGCCCAGGAAGTTTGGTCCATAAGGACAATCAATGTTTGTCCCTTGGGGTCCTCCTTCCTGTCCACTACACGCCAGCTGCTGGTTACAACACCAGTATTCTGAATCTCGATTTTCAGAATCTTTACAGGTTCCGCGTGGGCCCCGGGGATCCAGGCCTGTGCTCGCACTGGTTTTGGAAGGTCTTTCGCTTCGAGGAATCGAAGCTTAGCTCTCTTCCACGGAGCTCCTCTCCCTAGCTTCGTTCTCAACCAATCCACCGATACCTGGTCTGCGCATGTAATTAACAGCGCTCCCCCTCGGTGGCGACACTCCGTGAATTTGGGCGAAACCGCCCCAATGGACAAAGTGTCGATTCTATCGAGGATCCAGGTTTTAATTTGCCCTGTTTTCTCCTCCGACAGCATGCACTCCAGATCTTCATGGACAAAAGCCATTTTGAAGCCTGTTGTTGCTTCGCTGAAAGTTCTGGTGTCCTTTTTGGTCCCAGACTTTGCCTTTTTTAAGGTACCTCCCTTGGGAGTGCTGTCGTCAGACCGGTGTCGCTTTTGAGTCCCAGTCCTAGAGACAGCTTTATTCTGTGAGGTGCTTGGTTGTCCCTCTTTGGGTGATGAAAGGACAGGTTGCTTAGAGCCCCCTGGTTCTCTCATCGCCTTTCTTAATTTCCGGCGCGCTGCCCCGGAGAGTTTTTTACGCTCACCAGTACCAGGTGCCTCGGCGGAAAGATTTGTTTTTGTTTTTGTTTGTTCTTGGTCCATATAAGTCTCACGAATGCGAGGGAAATAAAATGTCCACACGTGCGGTGCCCCCTGCACACGTGTAAGGCGACTGATTACAACGGAATGGCGCCCGGTGCTCCGAGGTTGGGGCCAGTAAATGATGATCCTCTATTCAGCCACACATCTCCTCGGTCCGGCCCCTGACCCTTGAGATTAAGGATTTTGCTGAGGTTGTCTCTTCTTAGTCCAAACGGTTAAGCCGAGACTCCCCGCACCAACCTGAGCACTCCAGGTTCGTGCATGGTATATCGACATGGTTGATGCACGTGGCACATCAAACACATATCGGCGCCGATAAACCCTGTGCAAGCTTTTGGCTACGACACGACAGCCGGGCGGGGTAGCTGGTCCACGATGCTGTCTTTGGTTCCTGCGAGTCCTTGTTTATAAGCGACGACCAAACTTATCCCTAGCATTAACCTAAGAATCACATACGATATTCACTTAGGCCGTTCCCCTATCCGCCACCTGGGGACGCGCCTGGTAGGGTGCCACCCCTCAGGAAAAGAAATGCTAATTCCAAAATGTTTTAAAAGATTTTGAAATTGAAATGAAGATGGGCCTATATAAGGAAGAGAAAAATATATTTTAGATTGATTAGAGACAGGTGTAAGAGATGAACAATTTTTAATTTTAATAGAAGACCAATTTTTTTTTGTAAATTTTTAATAATATGTAATAGATAACAATTAATATTAGCTAGATAATAAATAATTTTTATTTTGTTATTAAAACTATTACAATCAAGAGGAAAAGTATATAATCGGTTAAAGAAAAATCTAAAAGCTACTAATTTGTGTGAGAGTGGATGGAATGAAGAAAAAGGAATAACGTGATCAGTTGTTGTATGTTTACGATAAATATCAATTTTAAGGTTATTATTAAGACGTTTAATAGACAAATCAAAAAAATTTAAAATATTGTTTGATTCTTTTTCAATTGTAAATTTTATATTGGGATGTAATAAGTTTAGTAAATTAAAACAATTATTTAGATCATATTCACTGTCTTTAAATATAACTAAAATGTCATCTACGTATCTTTTATAATAAATAAAATGTTTTTTAATAACATCATTAGAAAAAAGTTTATAAATTTCTAAGTTACATAAGAATATTTCTGCTAGTATCGGTGAAAGGTTGTTTCCCATAGGTAAACCTGTTCTTTGAATAAATGTTTGGTTGTTAAATAAGAAAAAATAAGAAAAAGTTTTGACTTATTTTACTACAAATGTTTTTATTATTATATGTAATTAGGTTAATAGATAAGACAAATTATTAATAAAAAAAAAAAATTTTAAATACAGTTAATTGTTAATATATAAATTTAAAAATATAAAAAAACGCTGATGTGATGAAGAATTCTGCATTTATCTGTTAGTAACGAATTGACACTAAATTATTTACAAACTTTTAATTGTAATAATAGTAATAATAATAATAACAATAATAATAATTGGAAACACAAATTGTTTGACATCACGTTTAAATTTTAAACTACCATTTTTTTGTATTTTGACAACAGTCGTTACATGTTAACTTTTGATTTAAACGAAAGTTGGTTATAAACAAAAAATGTTTTAAATAAATTTCTATGTGTAATTAATAACAAAATACTTTTAGTTTTTTATAACAAATGTATTTGATACCTGTGAAGCCCATCAAAAGCGTCTCCAGGTGGCGGACACAATGCCCAGCTCACCAGCGTCGACTAGGTGACGACCAGTAGTCTCTATGAGCACGAGAAACATAGGGATGAAAGCCGTTTTGCAGACCGATTTTTTAACACCCAGCTATACTGTTGTAGCGGTAACAATACAATGCCGGTCCCGCTTAGTGAAACCGATAAGCCTTGCCTAGACTGCTGACTGTAATCATGTCTTACGCGTAGTTAGTCGGGAAGTCTTGGTTTAACCGCCCAGACTAAAAGGAATAAACCTCGGTCAAAACTCTAAATCTTACGACAGGGGAACAAGCCAAAAAATTGCATGACTGTCTAGAAGATAGACTTATCTGACACAAGAAAAAACTGGAAAAAATCAAAAACAATTGTTAGCAAAAAAAGGATAAAGTGGGCAATAAGCGTTTTCAGTTCTTTCAAATCTACTAGCAACAATGACATACAACCCGTAATGCTACAGAGAAAAAATAAACTTTCTACCTAACTCATGTTCCAAGCAAGTCTTGCACTAAGTTACATCCCCGTAGTGCGAAAAATTATTAAAGTGGTATTCATTTCAAAACCGGGCAAAAGCAGCTACGCTGAAGCTAAACCGTAGAGACTCACCAGTCTAACGTTATTCCTCAATAGAAATATTAGTAGACTTTGAAGAGAAGTAACCTTTACAACATTCCCGATCTACAGATACCAAAAAACTCTGCAAACAAGAAATCCTGTGATACAGCACTACACCAACTAGTAGAAAAATTTAAAAGTCATGGAGAGTAAATAATATGCAGTTGGAGTGTGTCTAGATATAAGTAAAGCTTTTGTCAACAGACTCTATGGAAAGAAATAGTGACAACAGATCGACAATACTACGATAAGATAAACTATTGCAATGTTTAATACAACAGCTGTAAAAATCAAACTTTTTGGCAAAAAAAAACAGTACAAGCGACAAATGGATGTCCAAAGAAAGACATACTCTCTCCGTTTATGTGGTGTTTCATAGTCGATAAACTGCTCTCCCAACTAAACAACAGACGTTATTACCGTTAAGAGTATGCCGATGACATTGTTATACTGACACGTGGCAAATACCAGAACACTGTAAACAAAGCAATAAAACAACATTAAAAATAACCGAACAGTGGTGCCTAGAGAATAATCTTAGAATTAATCCTGACAAAACCACTTTTGGTCATTTTTACTCGTATAAGAAACATTAAAAACAGAAACAATTTGATACAGTTTGAAGCAAACGTCAACTGGGTGAGTAAGATTAAGTACTTAGAACTAACCATTGACTCCAAGTTAATATGAAACACCCATCTTGAGACAAAAATTACCAAGTGTAGATAAGCATTAGTTATTGGGAAAAGAACTATAGGCCCAAACCGGAACTAACTCTTTAGTTGTACAAAACCATGGTTCAACCAATAATATCATACGGCGTAATTGCTTAGTAACCCAAAACTTAACTAGAAACTGCTAAACACAAAACTACTAAGATACAATATCTAACTAATCAGTGCACTATCGGAACCTGTAAAAGCACCTTTGGTCAAGCACTGAATATCATTTAGATTTTAACACCTTTACACATTCTCTTGAAAGGTAAAACTAGAATATTAGCTTACAGGCTACAAATCTGACTACACAGATAGATCTAAATTTAAAGAGGGCTCAAGATTTGGTGTATACAGCATCATTCTAGAACCAACGAGAAAGTCAGTTTAAAAAGTATGCAACGTCAGGCAACACTAAAAACGTTGAACGCATTCAGTACCTCGTCGAGACTAGTGAATGAATGCAAACTCAAACTTTAAACATTAGACCAAAGTAACACAGTAAGATTATGTGGGATTTCAGATCATCGTAGTATAGAAGAAAATAAAAAAGAAAACTAGCTTGCAAAAAAAGCAGTTCGCAAAGCAATGACAGGTCCAGAACCTAGTTAATGCCACCCACCAGCGAAATTTTGTAACTGCAATCAAACAATACATTGCCAAATATCGCTAGAAGCTCTAAACCCACAGACTACTGAAACCCTGCTAAGACTAAACAGAACTCATATCAAGCAAGTATTAGGCTTCTGATAGGCATTGGAGTTTTTACGCACAAGATTAACATATATAAAGATGAACCGGTATGCAGACTTTATCAAGAGGAAACAGTATTAAATTTCCTTTTTACACGTTTAGCATTAAAGCGCAAAAGACACCAACTAGAGTGGAGCTTTAATTGTATTGACAGCCGCAAGCTAGTAAAGAACATCGCAAGTCTAATAAAAAACACGGATATAGAACTATCGACTAGTAAGCCCCGACAGTACAAAACCCTTAAAGGGTTGACGTGTGCTTGCCAAGTATAAGCAGCCGAAACTTTTAATCTAATCTAATCTACATTTGGTACATTAACAATAATAACATTTTAATAATAAAACTTTTGTAATAATTATTTACGATATAAGTATCGTAAAGTTATATATTTGGAAACGCGATCAAAAGAATGTCTAACGAGGCCAAAGACTGAGTTTGATAATCCATCAAGTACTGTAATATGTAATATGAGTTTACGATATAAATATTGTACAAAATTTTACCTTCTGTTAAAATTCTTTTAATTAATTTATAAACAATAATAAAAATAACTAATGAATTCTAATCTAGAGGTTTGGGAACCTATGTTTTGTCTATTATTTGTTGTTAGCTGTCACTTCAAGTAGTAACAACTGTTGGTTGAATTTTTTATTATAAAAAATTAAAAGTAAGTTTTGCAGAAAAAGATATATTAAAAATCGAATTGACAGCAAATGCAGCAATTCAAACAATAATTCCGGCCAAATCCAGAAATAAATATAAAAATCAGTAGTATAAACAATTTCAAAATTTGTGTAAATTAAAAAAAAGTTAATTTTGTGCCTAAAAAAAATTTGCTGATGGTAGACGTATCATTCAATGTTAAGGACTACCATTTCAATACTGAGCAAGTTATATATGTATATATAAATATAATTCAGTTAAATTAAATATATCCAGTTGCCTTTTTTAAAACGGTTAAGTAAAGGGCATAAACCACAAAAATTAATTATATTAAAAAAAAATAAATAATGTTCATTCTAAAGAAATGCCAGTGATAGAAACTATTTAATGTTAAAAGTAAAGTATGTTAGTAGTGCTAATATTCTTTTAAAGTTTTACTCTTAGGTGTCCTTAATTATTAGTGTTTTCGAAGCTTGTTGTATAAAATTTGAATTTGAAACTTAATGATATTGTTGATGAATTGTCATATATTAAGATTGAATTACATAATACAAAAACTAAAGATAAACAAAAATTTGCAATTATCGCAAGAAATATTAAGGGCTTTAATCGTCTCGATTATTTTAAAATATGTTTTAAACTTTGTCCACAACATACTCCTTAAGGTCGTTTTTTGTTTACTATAAAAATAGAAAGTGTAATTTACAACCTGTAGGAATTAACAGTTTTGGACGGATGACAAAAGCGATTGCTGGTTTCTTAAAATTACGAAATCTAGAGGAATATACCAAGTACGGTTTTCGAAGATCCGTATCTCTTTTTACTGATGCTAGTGCAGATCTACACACTTTAATCCTCCGGCGGACGCGTATGCATCAAGAAGACCGCAATTTTAAACTTTTGTTAATACATTTTTTCCGGAACACCGCCATTCTTCGCGCGCTTAGGTTTTCGTCGTTTGAGTCATCTACTCCCGCCCACCGTGCATATACAACTTTTGGTAACAACGTGATAATTAAAATTTGCTTTTGAGTGAAACTGGTACAATTTTGCGGCGTGTTAGCCGGGCACGCCTTATCATGTAAATTTGTTTTTTTGTATTGTCATTTCCAAGTTACGTAAGGAGTCTGGAATAAATCATAGATACGTGTGGAAATATATTGTAGGCAATGAGTCATGAGGAATTAGAAAAAGTTGTAAATAAAGTTGTGAAAGAACTAGAAGATGAAAGTAATAAAGCCATACCGAAGAATTGATAGTGATGCAGATGACAAAGACAAAATTTTGACATAAGATTTATATAGTAGCGAATCTAAACCATCAGGAGACGAGTTGGATTTAGTTGTCAACGTGAAAAGAATTATCGGTTTTTTATTGGACGAGACAATAAAACTATCTACATCAGTAAGCCTTTATTCACTGGTAAAACAAAAGCAGAAAAAATCATAAAATTTTTACTCGGTTCGAAAGCCAAAAGAGATCATAAGAAAATTGGTGCTTTCAGTTTGTTTAGTACTGACCAGATGATTGACGACATTGTGACGAATACTAAAATTTATATTGAGGTTGGATATTAAAGATCCAGGCATGCCAAGGAAACTACAACAACGGAAGTCAAAGCTCATTTGAGGGTACTATTTTTCATCGGAATATAAAAAAGGAATCATGCAAATTGCCTTAAGTTGTGAAATCAAGAAACAGAAATGATTCTCTGAGAGCATTTTTAGTTACAAGCATGTTTGGTTTTTGATTCGTGCACTTAGATTCAACAGTGTGCATACTCGAGAGGATAGAATTAAAACCGACAAACTAGCTCCTATCCGTGAATTCCAAGAAGGGTTTGTTAGGAACTGTATCGCTAATTTCAATGTAGGAGTATTTGTCATAATCGACAAGATGTTAGATTTTTTTAGAGGACGATGTTTCTTCGTTTAGTACATTTCTAGCAAACCTGCCAAATATAGCATCAAAATGTATGTACTTTGTGATTTCAAAATCTTTTACCCTTACAACTTCGAAATGTATTGCGGAAAGCAAGTACCAGGTCTATACGAAAAGTCTTAGAAAATTGACGACATTGTTAAAAGATTAATCATTCTTTCAGAAAATACAAAAAAATGTTACTACAGACAACTATTACAGTAGCTATCAATTAGCACCATATTTACTAAACCACGGACTTGCTTTACTTGGTGCCCTAAAAAACAATAAAAAAGAATTACTTCCCGAATTTCTACAAAATAACAACGGACCAATAAAATCAACTTATTTTGGTTTCCAAGATGACGTTTGCCTGATATCAACAGTTCCTAAAAAAACAAAGCAACAATTTTTTTTTCAACTGTGCACAGCACAAATGAAATTGACGTAGGCACCTTAAAACTATTACCAAACTTGGATAATAACAACACAACTGATGTAAATACGGTTCACCAGATGTGTGCATCTTACAGTACATCTAGAATAACAAAAATATGCTTCCTTGCTGCGTTTTTAGGCATTTGGACATAAGAGAAATAAATTTCCATGTGATTTTCAAGATTAATAACATTAACACAGACAGAAGACAAGTTTCTTTAACCTGGCTTTACAACTCATGGAGGGCCATTTGAAAAATAGATCGCTCGTTGAATGTCTTCCTAAAGACCTACAGGCGTTTTTGTTAAAATACAAAGATAACAATCAGACAACTACTAAAAAAATTCCAAAACGGGAAATATCTAAAATCTGTGGTAAACAAAATATACTGTTTTATTTGAACTTTTTATTAATAACACATTCAAAAGCACAACCGTTTTATATCTTACCATTTCCCCTCACTGTATAGATTTAAAACTGAAAAACTAAAATGCGTTGTAAATGCCGCGATGTGCCCGCTTATGAAAAATCATATTACGCGCCCTCGGCGAGTTGAAAAAGACAGAGATGATGGAAATCTTGTACCGTAACTAAAAATTATGTAGAAACCTCTTTAGAAAACAAAAAATAGACAACGCAAAAGTCAACTTTCCCGTGAAATATCATTTTGTCGCTCACGCGCTTAAAAATGTACGATACACTCACTACCCAATCAATCAAATGTTTATTGGTGAACAATGGTTTTGTGTTTTTCAACTGTTCGAATACAAAGATAGAAGAAAAAAATAAGTTTAGTGATTTATCGTGTACACCACACGAAACTGCGGACGTTGCTGAAAATGTTACGTTGAATCTGCTACCCGAAAAGTCGCAACTTAAATATGAAAAGCAGTACGATCTCTTTATCGCATGGGGTAATTTGAAAGAAGTTAAAGTATACACGGTTCATTTTATTAAGAAAGCAAAAACCATTAAGTCGTCAACCCTTTGGTGAATGTTTTCGATGCCCAGATCTGTGTTATTTGTAAAAAATGATGATAATATCAGTCAATATACGAAATTAATCGCATTCTTAAAACGACAGTTCGTAGAATATAAACAAAAAAAACAAAAACTTTTACAATAGAAGAAATGTTGAAGTTTCTTTTTGAATCTCCAGATAAAATATTTCTAATGATAAAAGAGAAATAATATTAATTTTAAGTATCTATTAATAAAATGTTCTTGACAGGTACTATTAACTATGTTCTAGGTGCATTGCAGACGGGATGAACTTGTGAAAATGACCATACAAGATACTGAAGACAAAAGTTTCTTATTGCTAGTACAAGTTCTTAATACAAAACAAAAGAAAAGTCGTGTCTTCACTGTTACCAACAGCAGAGACAAGTCAATTGATATATAAATTTCCAGAAGATTGACCACCTGATCATAACACCCCATTTTATAACTGCGAGATACTACATTTTTGTTACTTTAGACATATTTATGCATTAGTTACGTAGTCCGGCTGATTATTAAAACTACTTTTTTTTGAACCGCCATATTTATAGTGTAGGCCTAGCATGCATAACGTGACGGAATTAGACCTTTATAAGCATGTCTATACGTAGATAATGAAGATAAAGTAAGGCATGAGTAATTAACTTTAGCACATATGGCAGCTAATCTTAATATTTTAATTTATAAACTACAGAAACCATGTAACTATAACTAAGGCAAAAACATAAAAGTTTTGAAAACATATATATTTTTTTTCTTTATAAATTAAACTTTACTTAGGTTTTACTGCCTAATAATATTATGCAAAGTTTTTATAGAAAGTTTAATTTTAATTAAAAAAAAAAATAATTTTATTGACTCACAAATCTTTCAAAATTATGCTACATCTAATCGACACAAAAAGCATTTTTCAGTACGCGTACTTATTTTTTGTAGCATCATAAAATAATAAGGTTATACCATAACATTTTATGAAAATTTAAAACTACAAAGGTGTTTAGAGATGCTTTAAGCATCACTAAAATAATTGACACTTTCTCTCGTATTATCATTCAACAAAATTATTAATAACGCTGTTAAAATTTGGAACATCTATAAACAATTGTAGGCCAATTAATGTTTGTAGATTTATTGACAAGCCTTTATTATTAAAAATGATTTTTAATAAGAATAAACGATTTAGTTGTTTATTACTAAAAACTTTTTTTATAACATTTTAAAACATATTCAAAAATGATTGATTGTTTTACGTACTTCTAAAATATTTAATAGAAATTTATGCTATAAAATTAATTAGTATACACGACAGTTAAATGTAGCCATAACTTTATGTATAAAATTATTAAGCTTTTAATTCAAACGTTTGTAAGCCTCTTATATTAATTACAAGATTGTAAGCCGCTTTAGAATTGATTTCTATACATTGATTATTTTTTTATCTATTAGATTAGTAATATTAAAACTAAGGATAAAAATTATCTATATTAAATTATTATTTACAAAATTAAATAAGAGTTTTTAAACAAGAATTTGACGGTGTTATATGAATTTACGTAATAAAGGCCAATACTTATTCAGCGTGATGACTGATAAAACGCAGCATAGGAATTTCAACCCTAAATCTTTATTGTTGAATGATTTTAATCCCCTCATTAGTTTAGATGACAAGTGTAAACGAATTTTTATAAAAAAAAGTTTTTGAATAAAAAGGTCTTCAGTATTTAACTTGTTTTTGTTACTTCTGTTAACAAAATTGGTAATGACATTGAATACTTTGCCTCTTAACCTTTCTTGATCCTTTTCTTTATAGTGATTAAGTATGTCTTCGAAGATTAGCAATAGGTAACTTGTTATCGGAATAGTTTAATACAAATTTTAGATTTAATGTTTTGTATTATTTATTATTTTTTACCAATTCTTACATTCTAACTTTTAGTTATTCTAAAAGATCAAAACAGTTTTTATAATTAATTAGCTTAAATAATTGTTCAAAATTATCTGGTTTGTATGTTGGTATTAATTATGTTGTTTTTTATTAAATACAGTGGCCTGAAGAAGTAGACCCCTTGTCTTCAAAACGTCGCCATAAAAAACACATGAAGTAGTGTTTTCTGTCGCCCTCTCCTACTTAGAAGGATTTAACACCATCTTGTTAGACATACTTTTTTTAGTCCTGATTACAAATTGATGTTTTCTTTTATATACACGGTGTTTCATTGATAACTAAAAATATTTTATCTGTAGAATCCTGAGCTCAAAATATTAAGATTTAACTCAAATTACTTACAATAAATATGTTTCCTTACTGAGTTACAGGGTGTTTTAATTAAAAACTTAAAAATTATTTATGCCTAGTACTTTAAAACTATTTGACGTCTTCTTGTCATACTTAGCAGAAAGTGTAAATATTGTACAACCTACTAAATCATCAAGTACTGTAGTTACGTCCTCCTATTATATTTAATTAATGAAATGGTTAAGAACACTCTTCACTAGGAGGGGCAAATTAAACCACTTTAGATTTTTTATATGGCAATATAAAAATCTAAAGTGGTTTAATTTGCCCCTCCTAGTGAAGAGTGTTCTTAACCATTTCATTAACTACTAAATTAAGTTTAATAAACGTTTTTAACTACCACCAGAGGTGTACGAGAGAGACAAGTGAGTAATTGAACGTTCTAAATGCTACACCATTTTAGTACAATTTTTGGATTTTCTAATAGTTTTTATGTATATAAATTACTCTTTCTTAGTAACGATAAAGTCGTTATTTTTCGAGATATTTAAAGTTAAACATAAGGCTGCGTAGTTATTTTGATCTTAATGTGTATTTAGTGTTTTTATATCATCGGATTGCATTTCTTATGCAAATGAAATTTTAATCCGCATTAACAAACAACGTAACGTTATTTCAAATTGAAATATTTAAATTGTTTTTTTATTTAGATTATAAAGTGATTCTTTTCAAAACCACAATTTGTTTTTAAATGTTGAATGTATATATTCATTTCAAAAAATTTTAATAAATTATAGAAACTTATGACACAAAAAACACCGTTATAATTGATACACATTAAAATCAAAATAATTGCAGAGCTTTATATTTAACTAAATATCTTGAAAAATTATGACTATGTTTCTACTAGTAGCCAGAAACGTTTATTTAACATAATTCAGTATAAGAAATAGTACCTACACTTTCTGCTAAATATAACCTCAAATAGTTCTAAAGTACTGAGCAAAAATAATTTTTAAATTTTTAAATAAAACATCCTGAACTCAGTAAGGAGCCACATTTTATCTAAGTATTTTTAGTTAAATCTTAATAATTTAAGAAACACGTCGCGGTTGATACATTAAATGAAATGGTTCTATTCTTTTATTGCATTGACATAGCTGCAATCAACTCATTTATTATATATTACCAAAAGATATACAACTACTGCATAAGAGTAAAGTCGTTTCGTAGTCGATTAATTCTTCATAAACTGAACTTGAATCTAGTTGTACCCATAATAAAGATAAATCCTTTTAAAAGTCTACCATCTATTCTGAGGGCTGTGGACATGGTACTTAAAAACGTAGCACGTGACTATGTAACTCAACACAAACAAAGCAATACTAACTTATTTGCGAGCTCTCAAGCACTACAAGATAATTCTACTAAAAAAGAGCACTGCAAGAATTTTCCGCGTTTATCTGATAATTAATAAAAAATAATATGTTTTAAGTGCAAATGTTTTGTTTGTAAGAATCATTCCATCGCTAAAACATTGTTCAAACAAAAACATGAATGAATAATCTGAAAACTTTTAAGTTTTGTTTTAGAGATAATTACTTTGCTAATTCGTACAACCATTTATTATTATTTTAATATTGTGCTTCTACTTAAGGGTTATTTATTGTTAGCAAGTCAGGCGTATAAGGTATGATGTTATATAAGGATGAACTACGTAAAGTACTATATAGTCAACAACATTAACTAAAACAAATAACATTAAACTTAAAAATTGTAAACTTTGTATATAAAAGATAGGAATGAAAACAAACAAAAAAAAATGATATAAGTGTTCTCAATCCTCAATATATTGCATACTTTTTTATATTAAAAGCAATTGAATTTGTTATATTAGTACGAGTCTATTGTATATGTACTACATCTATAATAAACGCATTCAAATAGTATCAGCGATCGTATGACATGTAAAATAGTTGGAGGTCAATTATGACACCATATAGTATTTTTTTAAATAAACATTTATAAAATTTACTTGTTACCGTTATTTAAACAATTATCTAATAATTGATTTTCTTAGAAGTAAAATAAGTTTTCTTGTTAATAAGTAATCTAACACAACTGTTTTATTTGATTTACATAATATGTTATACTATATAAGGTACATTTTTTTAAAATTTTTGATTGTTTTAATTTTCAAACGAATGCGAAAGTGAAAAATGCAGAAAAAGGTCAATTTTAATATTGAGAGGGACGATTTTTTACGTTCAAAAGACATTTGTAAAATCAACCCCCTGAATTCAACGGTATGCTTAGTTGATAATTTGGAAAGATATATTAATTTATTTTTAATTTATTAATAAATTAGAAAAATGTTATAATTTAATCAAAATTTAACACATTATGTAATTAGTCTATGAATAAAAAATATAGTTTATTAAAATAAACGTAATTTACAATAACTATTAAAAATAAATCACTTAAACACAAAAGAAATCTTTTACAAGTGTTAGAAATAATTTCCGTTACTCTCAAGACAATGATAAAGTCTGCTTTCAAACATTTTTTAATAATTCTGTGCCGCAGTTCTTTTTTCTTTAATCGAGTTTTAAAATTGACCTACTATAAAAGACCCCACAAATAAAGTCCAGTGGTGTTAAATCTGGTAATTTGGGAGGTTATTCAGTTGGTCTTCTTCTGCCAATCCAACGTTGTGAATAAGGGTCATCTAACCATTGTCTAACGGGTCGTACGTAATGAGGAAAAACTCCATCTTTTTTTATACCATAAATGAAGATAATTTTGATACCTTCGGTGGTGGTGTACATCGTTCTCAGTAAACACGGATTGAAACTGTTACAGTCACAAAATTAAAACAATTGTTTCATTACGTTGTTTCGTGTTAGTTCCATTTTTATATCATTTACATGTAACTGACAGTGAATAAATTGAAAGAGTTCCGATTTTTCACAATCAGTTTTAAACCGTTTCAGTACTTGCAATTTTTATCCCATAATCAGCAACCGTCTAAAAACTGATTTATTAAAACCAAATATTTTTTGAATAACTAGAATTGTTTAAAGATCGATTAAATAAGATTGAATTATTTTCAAAACAGTGGAATTGTTCTAGGAAAAACGAATACTTTGTGGTTAGTCAGCATTAGTCGTGTTGCTATACTTTTGATTACTGTCGTCAACGCTTGCGCTGCAAATTGATATCTTTTCACTTGTTCGGTTGCAGTTTGATAAGTGATGCTGTGTGTACAATTACGAAATGGAACAATAAACGTAATCGATATTATTATCATTTCTGTTCTTTATGTATCATGTTTTAATTTGTATAAAAAAAATGTAAATTAACACACATGGTTGCGTTAAGGTAGATTATTGCGTAAATCTGATGATACTTTAGGATTTATAATTACAGTTCAATTCTTCAAGTTTTCTATACGATTATGTACAGCTAAAGGTATTCACAGTGTTTTTATAACTTTCTAATGATTGCTAAAGTGATATTTATATTAAGTTTGTGTTGTTTTTGATTAAAAAATGTAATTAATTTTGTGTAACTCTATGATTATGTATGTATATAAATGAAATATTTATTTCTATGTTACAGATGCGGTTAAAAGTTGCTACCCAACAGTAACTGATGCAGTTTTCGAGGCTTCCGTGAAAAGACCACATCCAGGAAAGTTGCAATATGTAAAAAACTCAATGTGATATTGTATTTAAAAATATTTATTGTGCAATAAAATTTTAAACGTGCATTCGAAAACGTATTATTATAATATTGAAAGAATAGTTTTAGTTCATTATTGAATCAAAAAAATCATACATGTATCGATCATTTAGTATCAGTTCAAGAACGAAGCTTTTAAAACGTAAACCGAATGCAACATTTAGTTTGCAACAGATTTGAATTTAAAATACCGAAACGATACTGATTCAAATAAGTGAAACAGCGATGGATTTATAGCTATTTTATTGCAGTTAGGTTTCTTTTATGTTTAAAACAACAGTGAATCATAATTTTTTTGTTTTGAAACTGTTACTAAACATTATCAATTTTGTGTTTACTGGGTTGTCAATACAATAAAAATTGGCTAAATGACAGATTTGCATGATTAGGAACTTTAGATGATCTAATGTGGACGATGAATAAAAATAATTCTTAAATAAACCAGTATTGTGTAACCGTCGTTTGATTTTATGCTTTTGGTTTTGTAAAAAAATTAAATTTGTTTTATTTATTTTGTGTTCTTTAAGACCATTTGAGTAATTTCGCATTAATGTATTAAAATTATTTCACGTTTTTAAAATATATCTTAAATGTAAATTGTAATTTATTAACTATATATTTAGTGCGTTTGCGCTTGAATCATTGCGGTCGATTTTGTTGTCAAACGTTTTGAGTTCGCCTTATATTTTCCGAAACTCATTTAATATTGAGTTTCAAAGATTACGATTAAAATTGAATCTTTGCTTTTGGAATTTTTGTTTATGTTAACGTTGTATTTTTTGTTGTGTGAAACTGTTACCAAGCGCACACGTAATGCGTTTTTATTTAATTTGGCATATTTTTCTTACTCTTGTTGTACTGTTTTCTGTCACGAAGAGTTACGTCACAGTTTTTAATTAAAGTTGAAGTAAACCAAGTTTATCTACTATATTATTAATTTTTGTTTTACAGAGAGGGATTTAAAAATTTACCAAATACCGTCAACATTGAAATGTAGCTTCGATGGGGCAAAATCAACTCTTCAAAGAACTGAAGGTGTTCTTTAAAGCAATATAGTGAGGCATAGTTAATTTTAAGTTTTTATGATGAAAATAACTTTTTATTTCGTATAATTTACGGCTTTTACAATTTGTTTGTTTCAGAGTTTGTTACCGAATTAAAGAATTGTGTGCATTATGTTTTGTGCGACACAATTTGATTTCGTTTTTGTGGCGGTTTAAAAAAAATCTCCCGACTGAGCTAAGGCCGCCTAATTGTTTTTTATCTGGCACTTTTTCAACCGAACAAAAACCCTATCTTAGATCAACATAAACAAAATTTTAATTTTGCCAAGTTAGTGTAATAAAAGCTTTGAGTTTAACCATAAACTTAAACGCTTGTTTATCGTTCTAATAAGTGAACTCTCGATTCTGCGACAAATGCTTTGTTTTTGTCAATTGTAAGATTTTATAGACGATGTGTAACGTAATTTACAATTTCCTAATAACGACGGCAAACCCGTCAAATTAATAACTGATTTAGTATTACATTTTTTCATCACTGGCATTGATATATTTAAGTAATGTTTATTTTGTAATTTCGTGTTTTTGTTTATTTTTATTAATGCGAATAACACCTTCAGAATTTTTATTTTTGGTACTTAAACAAATCATACATCTTAGTAATTCATTTGTAATTTTTATATTGTAACTTTGTTAATTTTAATTATTATTTTTTTCTTTATTTTTTGCGTTTTTATTTGAATTTAACTTCTTTAATTTTTAATTTTGTTTGCTAGTTAATTTAAATAAATGCTAAATAGTTCAAATTGTAACAAAGCTTTTATTTCGTCGGCTTTCGCATATTTTTTAAATCAAAATAATTTCAGATTTTAGTGCGATACACTCTAATTTAGTAAATTTCGTTTAAAGTGTATTCAACAGGAACAGGCTTAGTTGGCAACACCCAGAGCTCCTTTTTGAGCTATAAACCTTCCTGGGGCTCTTTTAATTTTGAATTTTGTTTTGTTTTGATTTTACGTTCGGAGCTTCTCAATCAATCACTAAACACCTTCTATTTCTGTGTTTATGTTACCTTACCCAAGCAATTTTTTTAACAGCTGTTGCATTTAACATAATACTTGACATCTTCAACGTGTGTTCATTTTTCGAAATTTTTGGCTGTTAATTTTGTGATTTTTGCAAATTTTTATTGTTTTGTAGCTTTATTTGACTATACATATTATCGCACCAAAAATTACAGTACAAAATTTTAGTTAGAGGCGGCGATGCATTTTCAGACGTGGTTCTTCTACGTGCTCTACTTAAGAATGTTCTTGCTAGCAATTAAAGAAGGAATCGAGGAACTTAATAAATTAATTAAGTTGTTAAAGTTCACTTCAACTACGAAAATTTCTCCTACTATTGAAACCAAAATTAAATATTTGTTAAACTGTAATAGTAATTCAATTCAAGTTCAGCACGACGATTATTAATGAGTTTTTAAAAGATAGTTGTTTTAATCTTACAATATGAACTCTTAGATAAACAAATAATTGTTTCAAATTCTTCTACTTCCGCCGATTAAATTTCCAAACCTGTAGTTCAGCCTTCTGTTGTTGATATCACATTGTTAACGTTTTCTACTGTTAGTCTAAATTTTGTTAGTCGTCTTTTAGTTTCCCAATGGAGTTTTCTGGTAATTTAAATATTTGTTTTCTTTGAATGCGTTTCTAGAACGAATTGCCTAATATCAATTATCACGCAACGTTTCTAACAGTTATTTTTGGAATGTAGTTATTTTTTTACAGGTCATGCATTAATTGTTGTCAGGTCTATGTGTAATTTAGTTAATTATTGGGAAGACTTAATAACATTTACAATAATAAAATAGGTAAACTCTTTAGTATGTAGAAAAGGCAATGTAAACTGCTTCATGTGTGTTCTTAAGGCGACGTTTCGTCGATCTCAAGGGTCCACTTTATCAAGCCAACCTAATTTATTAAAAAAAAATCTGTAAAAACGCAGCTACAATCAAGTGAAAAATTAAACTTATCGAATATTTTTTTTATAAAACATTACTTAATAGCTATTGCTACTATATACAATATATACTATAGTTATATAATTACTTACCAAAAACAAAGAAGTTTTGAGATTTTCAATCAATCACGGATTCGTTTTAAGATGACTTTTGACCTTCACTGAGCAACGGCATTTTTTTTATTCATGTTCCTTAAGCAATTTTAACAATTTTTCCATGTAACAAGCAAACAAGCACAACGAAGGCCACAATAACAAAATATTTTAATTTTTATTTTTGTCACACTTTTAGTATATAAGTAGTATTAAAATGTACAACAATATTGATATTAATTTTTTTTTAATTAATGCGTCAGAAAAAATTCTAAATTATAAACCAAGGATACCGCTGAGTTCCTTATTAAATTTCCCAAAAAATGACATATTACAAGTAGGATCGTGTCAATTAAAAAAAATGAAGAATAGTTCTTGGTGGTCAGGAGGTTAATTTTACAAATTAAACGTCAAAAATCGCCGCGTCAATATTAAAATTGAGTTGTTTTTGCATTTTTTTTTAAATCAAAGCAATTGAAATAACTCCTGAATTTCTTTTTATTTGTAATAAGTTTACTAATAGTTATATTGTCAAAAACATTAAATGTAATCAATATCATGCACAAACTATAAAAACCTTTAATTACAAATACTTAAACAAAATCAAACTTTAATTACTTATTATAATAATTACAATGAACAAATAAATTTTAATTATACAATGTAACGTTGAAATGATATAATGCAGTACAACAATTAATGTTATAAATTACATTTTGAGCAAAGTAAAATTAAAAAATATAATAACAAGCAAAATAACTTAAAAGTTTAAAATATAGAATTAAAATGATTTCAGTATGCATTTAGTTGCAACGAAAAAAATTTATTGTAATTTTAAAATATAATTGAACATATTTTTTTTGTAATAATACTTAGTAATTAAAACAAATTACATTGTTTAAATTTTTTATTAAAACTAAATAAAGTTGGTTTAAATATACAAAGATTGCGCTTTCTATGTTACACAAAAAGCAGTTGTTTGAAAAAGTATGTTTGTAGATAAAATCTTGTCACAACGTATCAGTGACAACTACGATTTTGTTTGTGCAAATTTAGAAATAGATGACATTTTGATGACAGAAAAGAAATATTCTGGAAATGAGTTTGGCAAAATACAATAAAAACAACATGTTTTTATTTGTATAGTTTAAATTTATTTGTAAACCAAAATCCAGTTAACAAAACAAATAAATAAAAACAAACAGTATTAAAAAAATAATCTTTTATTTATTAATAATTAGCTTGCAGTTTACCACATTACTAAAAAATTACACTTAATCAAATTACAAGCACAAAAAAAATTATAATAAATTTTGTTTCAGCAATGACTACTATTTTTTTAAAAATAAATTGAGACAAAACTTTAATTCAAAATTCTACAGTTGTATATTACTCATATTGTTAATGTTTTCAATATTTTAATGGTTATACACACCGTAGTTTGCGCTTAGATTAGTACATATTTTTTTCATATTCCTTTTTAACGGTGAAACATTGTTTACTATTTATTTTCTGTTTTTTGTAAAATATGCGTAACAATGCTTTATTTAATAAAACACAGAATTATTAAAGATTTTCATTAAATTTTAAAATTCTGCAGAAAACATTCAATATAAATAAAATGTTCGCATTCCGTTTTATATTACGTGTAACAGTTCCACATCAATATGAATAGGTTTTATGCCTAAATTGCTGTCACAGTTTGTAATATAAGCCAGTTGGTTTGTTAACATATTGAATTTACAAACTTTTAAATTATGTTGCTACTGCACACACACAAAATATTGCATTCTGTGCATAATTAAATAAGATTTTATATATAATTATCAATTTTCAAACAATTTTGTTGTTATAGTCATCTTCAATAATAAATTTCCTACTTCTGAAATTATTATCAAAAATATTTTTTTAGCAAAATAATATATTTTACATACATTAATATAATTTTGTTGAATTTATATTTTAAAGTAATTTGCAGTTATAAAATTTGATAAGAAATAAAGCGAAAAAATAGTAACAGTTATGTAAATACCTATACTTCAATCAATATAAACTTACTTAATTCGATACAAATATTAAAAGATTTGTAGCTAAATGTTACGTGCACAAATTTAAAAATGCAGTACCCTGTATATTGGTTGAATTAAAGTTACTTTTCCATTTTTCGGCGCCATCTACCGAGCATCGTTGGTCCCTTCTGACTGAGTAAACAAAAGGCCGTCATTTTTACTTTGACATCGTTCACTACATAACCTATGTCTGCGTGAATTAAAATTAATTTCTTAAAACATTCACATGTTGTGACACGATGTATAATAAAAATATCTATAAATAATTAATTTACTCAACGCAGGGTAGTGTCTTCTATTATTTTTTGGGATTAAAAGTAATTTCCATATCTTTTCATTAGCGCCATGTGCTACCTGGGTTTCCTTGTCTATACAAGTTTAAAATCTACGTTGTAAAAGTTATAATAGGAAGCATTGGATCTATGAACTCTGCGATACAAGGGCAGATATAATCGATATTTCTATTTGAAGGCAATTGATAAATAATACCAACTTGTACGAAAGTGCATATGTACCAAATACGATTGTTATTTCCATCGGAGGCAATTGATGACTTTGGACGTAAGAGCATGTGCAACAGCACACGATACGTTTCGGTTCTCTTACCTATTATGAATGCTACTTTTTTACCCGTTGTAGAGTTTGTGAGTCACTAGGTAGACACTATTATTGTCAGGTAGTTTGATTACAGGAAGCCAGTAGGAAAACGTTTTCTGAAAGTACACCTGAATTTTGGTAAGTCAATATTTGATTTATAATTGTAAGCGACTTTCGGCTTAGACCACGTCGTAGTAAAACACCCAGACTTAGGCTTGGTCATAGTCTCTTCTTGAGAGCCAAAACAAGAAGTAGAACTTGGCTTTTGCCGTATTGTCGTTCGTAAACCCAAACAATGTTTGTTTAAAAATTTGAAGATAACAGCATAACGACTGCTCATAGCGATATCAGATGAAAAAACAATTTTTTTTCTAAATTCGCAACTGTCATTTTCAACAGCAATAATCTATGTTTATGATTACAACCGTAAAATACACAAATGTCGGATTATTAGACAGTAGTTCAATGGAAAATTTTATCACTGAACGGTTTCATTAATTTTTAAAAAATAAATACAACGCCGATTAATCATTCAATCATGGCGTAGGTCAGGTATCTTTAAACATACAATATAAATCAACGTTGACAGTTTCTTCTCGATATAATACATTTGAATCGAATGTTGCATGTTTGGTTTTAGAAAAAATTACAGAAAGCATTCCCCAATTTTCTTTTATTTTAAATTGTTTGCGAATTTTGAATAATTTAGAATTAGCTGACCCTACTTTTAATGTTTCTCGTCTTGTCGATATTTTATTAGATTCCGGAATATTTTGGCAAGTTATTGATGTAAGACAAATGTTATTAAAAGACAATGGAATAACCTAACAAGCTACTAAACTTGGATGGATCGTAGCAGGAGAAAAAGTTTTAGGAAACCAAAAAGTTTATCTCAAAACCGATACGTTTAGACTCAGACCAGTTTTGCAAAAATCATTTTGTAAATTGTCACACTTAAAATCAAGATGGCCGGTTTATTATAAAAATGCTCTGCAAGGATAATTGGAACGAACTGAGCCAACCAAAAGAACATGTTTTAAAACAATTTCTTATACAGAGACTTATGAATGAATATTTGATGGATCATATGAATGAAATTTCAAAGCTTCAAAATGATGAGGAGCTTCATTGTTTCTTCCTTATCACGCCATTGATCGCAAATCAAGTTGCCCAACAAAATTGTCAAGCGGTTTACCGTTAAACGATATTGAACATGTCGGTCCAATGATCCTAAATAAATTATTTTCGATATTTTTTTACTGTATTAATTAACCAATAAAAAGGTTTTATTTTATTGCATCTTTTAAAATTCAACCAATCATCAACCACGGGTGTGGTGTTATCGGGCAAAGCAGACATGATATTATTTTTAAAATACAGTTTTTGTATAACACAAAATTTTAATAACGATCCACGTGTTAATAATAAACACTATTTTATACTTTATAAACAAACACGCGTATCGTATCTCGAGCGATATTAAATTACTTAATGGTATTTACACTAATAAAAACGAACCCGACACCGACACCAATTGTTGCAAATTTTATTTATTATTAACTAATTTATTTAAACGATTAAAAATTATGTTTACTTAATCTAGAAATATGTACACTTTTAAATTAACCGAACTTAATTAAATCTAATAATATTTAATAAAAACACTTACACGAATTTATGTATAACCGTTGTATAACACGATAACTAACACGAGATAAGATAACGTCCTCGGATTTTACACTGTAAGTCACGTTCACTCGATTCGGTGTACACTGTTATTTATTTAAAATTCTCGCACGTGCTAATCACTTATTTATCTTCACTTGCTTAATCTTCTTAATACTGCATGCATTCACATTCCAGCAATAACTGACCTACGATCTGTCTCGTCGCTATTTAAAGACATACCGAAATCCTTCTCGATCGTTCCTCACTTTTCGCTATAACTTCTAGAAGATAGATAACAGCCTTCTAGAAGGCTCTTGCGTTTGCAAGTAATTTCTCGATCGTTTCACTGCCCCCTTCTTAGGACTGTTCTGTCCCAGAACTGGAGACTGGATGCGACACCGGTAAAAGGGATCGTGGCGATAGCGGCAGCTTCCTCCATTTCGGCAACGTCCTTGACCATAAAAGTAACAGTCAATAAACTTTTCCTGACCCAATATTCTCCTTGGTTGGTAGCTACAGACCAACACTTGAATGCCTGTTCCTCGGAAGACGACCTCCAACATGTTTCGAACTGTCCTCCAATTCAGTTGATCTAAGCCACAACCAAGCTTGGGTACTGCCAATTTCTTAACATGATGGAACTCCATTTGTCTCTTGAGACTCCATAATGTTCGCCACAGATCTTTGTATAACGGCTTGACACGTGAGTATTTCTTGGTGACCAGATAGAAAACGAAGCGTCCGTCACCATGTAGTCCTAAAACCTTTCCGACTGCCGGTTGCTGTCTTCGTAAATCATCTAGCTGCCCAACCTTCTTTTTAAACACGACTGCAACCCCTTTGGACATGTCAAGATCCTCGCTCACACAATGTGCGATGGCGTAATCTTTTTGTGTCTGGAACAGTACTGTTGTTCCTCGGTGTTAACTCCGAACCTAGCTTTTCCAGAACCTCCGTATAAGTTCATAAACTTTTCGAACTTCATTTCTTCGATTGGATTCCTGGTTCTGCTACTTATTACTCTGGTTCGGACCTGAACTTGCGGATTGTGATTATCGCCAGCAAACGGGGCTACACGATCGACGTGGACCACTTTTGGCTTGCCTCTGGGCGGTTTTCGGATGCGGTATATAACGTCGTTAATACGCTGCACGACTTCATAGGGGCCCTCCCATTGCCTTTGCAGCTTCGGCGACAAACCACGTCTCCTTTGAGGGTTATACAACCAGACCATATCGCCAGGTTGAAACCCACCATTTTGCGCCTTGACGTCATATCCTGTTTTCATCCTGTCGCTGGCAATTTGTGTGTTTTTACGGACCTCTTCATGTACTTCGTCTAACCTCTTGGCCAGCTTGCTGACGTAATCTTCCCCAGCGACTTCCTCTTCCGGTCTTCGGCCAAATTGAAGGTCGCATGGCAATCGTATTTCACGACCGAGCATTACACAGGATGGTGTTTGGCCTGTGCTTTCGTGAACGGATGATCGGTATGCCATTAGGAAAAGGTGCAAGTACTGATCCCAGTCTCTTTGGTGTTCGGACACTACCATGGCTAAGTACTTGCCCATTGTTCGATTCATCCGTTCAACCATGCCATCAGACTGAGGATGGAGAGGCGTTGTCCTAGTCTTTTTAATTCCTAACAGTCGGCAAACTTCTTGAAACAGCCCAGACTCAAAATTGCGGCCTTGATCGGAGTGTAATTCCAACGGAACTCCAAACCGGCAGAAAAACTCCTTTACTAATACGTCTGCGACTGTAGCTGCTTCCTGATTGGGTATGGCGTAAGCCTCCGTCCATTTCGTGAAATAATCCATCACCACCAAGATGTATTTATTTCCCGAATCGGATTCTGGGAACGGCCCTGCGATGTCAATCGCTACTCTTTCCAAAGGGCTTCCTACGTTGTATTGTTTCATGGGTGCTTTGCGCTTTCTCGCTGGACCATTTCCTGAAGCGCAGACTATGCATTTACGGCACCATTTCATGACGTCCTCTTTGCAGTTCATCCAGTAGAATCGTTCTCGCACTTTACCCAACGTCTTCTTAATGCCAAAGTGTCCTCCTGATGTCCCATCGTGGAGATGCTTCAACACTTTGGTCACCCTGCTTTTCGGCACTACCAGCTGTAGTCTGTTTCCCTTGCCCTCGGCATTTTCTAGGCATCGCTTAAGAAGACCGTCTTCTACTATCAAGGACTCCCACTGCGCCCAGTACGCTTTGATATTTTTGCCCAAAGCACTCAATTCTTCCCAGGTTGGTCGTCGGCCGGTTTCTTTCCAGTCCAGGAGTAGTCTTATTTCAGGATCGTCTTCTTGTTCACGACGTAACTGCTCAGGTTCCCACTCATCATCAACCATAGCAGTTCTCGGGAGGCATTCGACTTTTTCTTCCAGTCGCGAACAATGGCTGCAGTCCGCCGGACATGGTCTTCTGGACAAGGCATCAGCGTTCCGATGACTGCTTCCGGCACGGTGTTCTGTGTCGTAGTCATACTCTTGCAGTCTCTCGATCCATCTTGCTACTTGTCTTTCTGGGTTACGGAACTGCAGTAGCCATTTTAAAGCGGCGTGGTCTGTTCTCAGTAAGAATTTTCGTCCATACAAATACTTGTAGAAATGTTCGATGGACTTAACGACTGATAGCAGCTCCCTCCTAGTCACGCAATAATTCCTTTCTGGCCTAGACAAAACCTTGCTAAAGTACGCGATAACCTTTTCTTGTATATCTTGAACCTGCGAAAGGACCGCGCCTATGGCCATATTGCTGGCGTCGGTATCCAAAACAAACTTTCCATCTTCTCGTGGATAACTCAAAATCGGCGAAGTGACTAGGGCCTGTTTTAGTTGATTAAAAGAATTTTCGCAGTCGTCACTCCATCTAAATTCTGCTTTTTCTTCGATTAGTTTTGTCAATGGTTTGGCAATATTGGCAAATCCGGGGACAAATCTTCTATAATAAGTGCACAACCCAAGGAAACTTCGGACCTGATTTTTGTCGATCGGTCTTGGCCATGCTTGCACTGCTCGGATTTTGTCTGGGTCAGCCCTTACTCCATCTCTAGATACGACGTGGCCAAGGTATTGGACTTCCTTCTTAAATACGTGGCACTTCTTTGGGCTCAGTTTGAGGTTAGCCCCACGTAATCTCTGGAACACTTCCTTCAAGTTGTTTAATTGCTCTTCAAACGACCTTCCAACCACGATCACGTCGTCCAGGTAAACCAAGCACGTCTTCCAAGACAATCCGCGCAAGATGGTCTCCATCAAACGCTCGAACGTTGCAGGAGCGTTACACAGGCCGAAGGGCATTACAGTGAACTGCCACAAACCAGTTCCGATCGTAAAAGCTGTTTTTTCACGATCCTTGGGTTCTAATTCTACCTGCCAGTATCCACTCTTTAAATCTAACGTAGAAAACCACTGGGATCCTGACAGGGTGTCTAGCGTATCGTCAATTCTGGGTAAAGGGTAGCTGTCCTTTTTGGTCACGTCGTTTAGCTGCCTGTAGTCTACGCAAAACCTCGTTGATCCATCCTTCTTCTTCACGAGTACCACTGGGGATGCCCATGGACTACTCGAAGGTTCAATCACGCCTTCTCTCTCCATATCCGTAATTATTTGTTCGGCTTCTTCTCTTTTCGCCAAAGGAAGTCTGCGTGGATGTTCCTCTTGAACAATTTTAATTTGATTTTCTATGCTCGTTCGTATTTCTTCTTTTAAACTTCTAGAATTTTCCTCCATTTTCTGAGAATGTTCGGAGAGTTTTTCTTCAATTTTCTGTGAATTTTCTTCCATTTTTCTAGAATTTTCTTCCATCTTCTGAGAATTTTCTTCCATTTTCCTATTCATCGATTCTTGACCATTTTTTATCGATTCAAGAAATTCAAATAGCTTTGCATCCATTTTAACTGCTTGCGAACGCGTCACCGGCATAAATTTAAATATAACACGAAAGTTTAAATACACTACTTTTTAAAATACAGTTTTTGTATAACACAAAATTTTAATAACGATCCACGTGTTAATAATAAACCACGAATTTAATTAATAACGTGATCACGCACTTGTTAAAAGAAAAAGTTTAATAAACACTATTTTATACTTTATAAACAAACACGCGTATCGTATCTCGAGCGATATTAATTTACTTAATGGTATTTACACTAATAAAAACGAACCCGACACCGACACCAATTGTTGCAAATTTTATTTATTATTAACTAATTTATTTAAACGATTAAAAATTATGTTTACTTAATCTAGAAATATGTACACTTTTAAATTAACCGAACTTAATTAAATCTAATAATATTTAATAAAAACACTTACACGAATTTATGTATAACCGTTGTATAACACGATAACTAACACGAGATAAGATAACGTCCTCGGATTTCACACTGTAAGTCACGTTCACTCGATTCGGTGTACACTGTTATTTATTTAAAATTCTCGCACGTGCTAATCACTTATTTATCTTCACTTGCTTAATCTTCTTAATACTGCATGCATTCACATTCCAGCAATAACTGACCTACGATCTGTCTCGTCGCTATTTAAAGACATACCGAAATCCTTCTCGATCGTTCCTCACTTTTCGCTATAACTTCTAGAAGATAGATAACAGCCTTCTAGAAGGCTCTTGCGTTTGTAAGTAATTTCTCGATCGTTTCAATATATTCAAATGTAGAATTAAATGTCAGATAGTATTTCAATTCCTAATAATTATACAAAGATTTTTTGATATTTGTAACAACAAAATTAACAAAATTCTTTTAGAAAATACACCAAAAAACAAAATTAATTTGTATTAATTGATTAAAAAACATGGAAAGTAGTAAAACATTACCTTACCGAATACAGCTCGAACATTGATTAATACTCAAAATTTTGTCGTAGAGAATGTTTCAAGGGTGTTTCTTTAAGATAATAGAAAAAGAATAGATAATACCAATAAACACGTTTTCAACAGTCTCTATGACAAAATTATCTTGCTATTATCAATTCTCTAGGGGTATTATAGCTGATAATTATACAGCTTAGAGTACACCAGTTTGTAGTAACCGCTAACGTCTCAAAGATGTATGTAATGATTAAAATAAGCAATAATAAAAAAAATTATAGAAGTTTTTGACGAAAAGATCTTTCGGTCGACATAAAATGCTACGAGCTGAGCACTGTCTGTCACCTACTACATCAAGATTCAACGCGACTTAACAAGTATATTAGAAAACGCAGGAATGTATTTACAAAAATAACTTTGTAATAAACCTCAATTAATGTACCAATTTAAATTAAACCACAACTTAGATGTTAACATTTTTAAATTATGAAAAATGCATCAAGTAAATTTTCTGAAATTCGAATAGTGACACTAGTCTGTACACAACTTTGATTTGTCAAACCAACACAGAACTTGTACGAAACGATTTATTTTATTACGTATATCCCAGATATTCGATCATCTCGGATTATTAGCATCTATAATATTAGTAGCAAAAATATTAATTCAACACTTGAGTTTCAACTGCAGTGGCGTAAATTTAAAGAAAATTTAGCTTAAAAATATAACGATTCCTAGGCAAATTACTGCTTCTGTTAGAATTTATGTAGATTGGCATAGATTTAGAGATGCAAGTGTGCTTACGGGGCATGCGTCTATCTTCGCACAAAATTAGTGGACAGAGAGTACACGTTACGACTGTTATGTGCAAAAAGTAGAGTTTTTCCGCTAAAAAGAATAAGTTTACAGCGGTTAGAGTTGTTCAGTGCTTTACTTTGAGCACAACTATTTGACAAAGTAAAAAATTCATTAAACTTAAAAATCAATAAAATTTGTCTATAATCTGATTTGACAAAAACGCTCATTTGATACGCGCAGATAAATAAAATAGAAAACCTTTGTCACAAACTGATTTGCAGATATTCAACGGATGGACGACTGAAATCACGTAAAGACTAGCAAAGATCCTGACCATTTAGTGTCTAGAGGCGCAAACACAACCAAATTTAGCAAATTTTAAATTTATATTTGAAACGCAATTTTACCCGAACAAAAAACGACATATTGTCTAAGATTTATTTTAAATGGGAAACTCAAAATAAATGCGCTACTGATACTAATTTAAAAAGAAACTTTCCCAGAAGAATATTTAAATTTACTAAAAAAAAAGTTTGGTAGGTACTAAATAGAAACAAATTACTTTCGTTGAATCCTTTCATGGACCATAGCTATATTATAAGAGGTTGTCTTAAAATAGTATATATCCGTTTAATAAAAAAATGTTAATTGTTTTGCCAAGAAATCATGTTTTCACAATAATGATTTCGAATTACACGACTATTACGCTGAGGTTAATCAGCACTACTTTGTTCAGTTATAGAAGTTTATTGACCTATCAAAGGAAACAATTTAGCCAAGCATGTCTTTCGCAGTTGCGTAAAATGTTTCCGAGCAAGACCAAGAACCCCCAAATATTTAATAGGTAGTTTACCCACAAGTCACGTAACACCGATTCCTGTATTTAGTAATGTCGGAATAAATTATGCTGGTTCCTTTTTTGAGTCACCCGAAATGCAAAATGTGTAATTGGTTATTTTTGTTTATTCATTTGTTTGGCAACGAAGACAATTTGCTTTAAAGTTGTTGCAGGTCTTACGACTTAAATTTTTTTGGTAGCATTGACACAGTTCATGAGTAGAAAAGAGAAATCTTTAACATCTACTCAGATAATGCTAAAACAAAAGGCAAATTAATCAAGAATAATAGCTCTTGGCATTTTATCCCGGTCCGATTTCTTACATTTGATGCAATTTGGGCAGCAGGTATAAAAACTATAAAAAGTCATTTAAAAAGAGTTTTAGGTAACGCCAAACTTACTTACAAAAATTTCGTAACTATTTTTGTTCAGATTAAGGCAGTTGTCATTTTCCGACCACTTTGCCTTGTTACAACCAATTGTAATGTGATTCCCTTAACCCCAAGCCACTTTCTCATCGGTAGAAGCTTTACCTGTCTACTTGAACCGCACTACACAGACAAACCTGAAAATAGATTAACAATACAAAACTACTTTAGAATATAAAACAACGTTTTTAGAAGGACTGGTCTAAATAATATTTAAGCCAGTTACAAGCTCGTGTATACTAGAAATATCTTCAAATCGATAACCAAATTAAAGCAAAAAAGTTGTACTTCTAAAAGAAGACAATCACGCCTGACAAAGTTCTCCTGTAGAAACTATTATTAAAACGAAATAAACCATTAACATATTTTAGTTTATTGAAAGTGGGGAATTACCCAAAAGCGACAAAACAGGTACGTTTTCTAACATGTTGGGTACATCGTTTTCAATGCATATGTTATGCAAAACTGCACATGCTCTTATTAATTGTGCACGTTCTTTTAAAATACACCTAAATCTCATTTTCTAGCACATATGAATCTTGAATTAAACTTTTCTTCTGATGTATTCTCCAAAAGTTGATTGAAAGGTGTTGTTGGTGGGTTAGCAGTTTGAGGTCGTAGCTAAAAACCATGCGTTTTTTTGTGGCAAAGACAAACAAACAATGTTGCAATGATGGTTAGAGTGGACTGTATAGACACAAATAAAGATTTTGAGGTACTTTAAAAACCATATATTAAAAGTAATATGGCCATATAAAATGGCGCTGATGATTGAACACAATATTGACTGTAGAAGTCTTAATGAACAATAAGATGTGTGCGCAAACCGCCATAGCATGCTAAAGTTAGTGGTTGTGCGTGCGCCACTAAAAATACAGTTAATGCGACGTTGCGCGTTGTACAATTTTACAAATATCAAATATACAAAGGTGTTCAAAATAGTTTACAAGTTGATCGGGAGATTCAAATGTACACAAATACTAAACAGGTGTCGTAATATAGGCTTCTAATAGATAACTCAAATCTCTCAAACACCTAGTTAATTTTGTACATACCTACTGAATAGTAAACATAATTTAAATTGTGATTGACGCCAAATAAATGAATCATGCGTAGATTCGCCAAAATTAGCATTTACGTTTATTTTTTTAAAATTACAATCACATATAATCTAGACAGTTAAAGAATGGTGCCCCTTTCGATTAATGAAATTGTGCACATCAATTGATGACTCTAAAATTGCAATGTGTGTCTCATCAATTACATCAATTATTCCTAGCTGTTGGAAACTATTCATAAATTGTTCACGAGTTCTATTAACTTATCTTTGTGTTGTTGGAAACTGAATGTCAATATTTGCCAAATGCACATTTATAGCATTTGTTACTTTATGTATACATCTCAGCTCAATCATAAGTTGTCGTAAACTAATCGATCGTTATCAATAATGCAGTAGCCGCATTGTAGTGTAATCTTGTTCACTCACAGCAACTGCACTATACTCATATAATAGATAAATTTTGGAAACCTTTTCTACGCCAAAAGCGGATGAATGAATTGATTCTCGACTCTGCTCATCGCATTCACGAGGTGTACGCTACGTTACGCTACGTTATAGCCGCTATTTAAAATAATTAAAAGGAAGCTTTTACCTGCAACCACCACGTATCTGCTAGAAATGACACAAATTATTCGTCAATGACTAATCAGTAAACAGTTTTCCAAAAAAAAAGAAAATAAATGTTAAGTACCAAAATAAATATCAGAAAAGCACTTACCGTGAAAAGAAAGTCAAACGTTCTTGTTATATTGCAGCAACAAGTGAAAAATAAACAGACAGCGTATTTAACGACTAAAATCAAAACGATCAAACAATGGCCAATAAGAATAGCTAAACCGAGAGCACCAACTTAAAATTTTTTCGTATACAAAGTATTTTGTAGGCAAAGTAAATATAACCGTAACATGTTACATCAATTTTTTGCTTGGTAGTCTGATTTATTCTTGCGTTTGAACTGTTTCCTCTTATTATTTTTTTAAGTGTTGTTATTCTTTCTGTATTTTTTGTATTAATTAGCAATTTACTTTTTTTTGTACTTGTGGCCCATTTAATAATATTTTCAACTAAATACTTTGTTTTTTATTATTTTTAATGTTTTTGTATAAGATTTTTCTTTCTGTTGCTACATTACTACTAAAAACTTGCAAAACGGCATCTAAACCAAATATAAACTAACAAATTTTGAAAGGGAGGTGATTTTATCTCTTAAAAAAGATCAAACAGATTGTCGACATGATAAAACAACTAACATATGTACGTTGATTTAAAACAAAAATAACACACACAATAAAAAGCCTACTATTAAACAATAAAAATAATATAAACATACGTTGTGCTAGAGCACATACTTAAAATCCAAATTTAAAATAATTGCATGCATTAACTATGAGAAATTCTTGCACCGTATTTTTAAAAGATAATATAAAAACTTGCCGATGATGACATAAATAAATAACCAAAAATATTATAATTCATAAAGCTACGAAGTTCTTGTCTAAGCTGTGGTTAGTGCAACATAAACATGTACAAATTATACCGTACTAACTAAAAAAATTAATTAACTCAGAAACGTTAAAAAGTATTAAACAGAACACATTTGATAATGATTATATGAAAACCAAAAACAAACATGCCATTAATATTAACCGTTTTAAATATTTAATTTACAAGTTGCGTTATTGAAAGTAATAGCACGTTTAAAAATAGTAACGATTTTATAAATGTCGTGTGTAAATAAATTAAATAATTATGTAATTGTTCTAATCAAATTTGGTAGTAGTATTATTTCATTTTAATTTGAACAAACGCTTAGCATATTACTGATAATTTTAAATTAAATTTAAAAAAATATTATACTAGTTTTAAAAATGATATTAATTTTCTCTTATTTTCGCTTTTTATTGTTACTGTTTTAAGTAAAACACATTAAAAGTTTTAATTTGTTATAAAATTTCAAATGGCGTAATTAATACCACTTTTCATTTCTTTTAATATGCTTAATTTTGTTTACTAATTTCTTTTTATGTTTCTTTATGCATGTTAATTGCAAAAATATTAATTATAGAACTTTATTAAAGCATTATGCTAACGTTAAGATACCAGCAGAGTTAATTAAAACATTAAAGTAATATAAGGTTTTGTAATTTTAATTTTATATTTACAACAGAAATGCGGTTAACTTCATGTACAGCATTATTGAGTTCTACATAAGCGGCAAAACACATTTTTATTAAAATTTTTGTTCGGCACTTTACTTAACACATTTCTTATTTAAATGAATATTATATATAATAAGTAGAAGTAAGAAATAAAATTTAATGTTTTTATCCTATATACTATATTTGAGTTTTTCATAAATCTTTATTTGATATCTTTTAAATATATTTATTTAAATAATTTAAAAAGTATAGCATATAATTGCTTGTTATTTACTGTATTAGATATTTAAATTCTTTTTATTATAAATATTTAATTTAAAAGTAAAAAGTTTTTTTTCGTATAGCTTATAAGTACCTACTTTTAAAGCATTTTTTAAAATTATGTTTTTAACGTAGTTACTTGTTTAAAGTATCATTTTTTTATCAACATTATTAAATAAAATTTAAATTTAAACAATACTTTACAATAAAAGCATAACTAAATAAAATTAACTTATAATTTTAAATTTAACCTTTTACTTTAGTCGCTTTCTTATTAAAATTATTATACTTCTGTCACCTTTTTCGTAAACAGTTTATCTACATACAAAAATTTAACAATGATAGTAAAACCAATAAAACCAATACATCATTAATTGATTTAACATTAGTCTTTTCTGGATATAACAAACATTTTTTCACACATTCTCAAACAATAAAAAAAGAATTATTTTCTGTTTACTTATAGGATAACATTTTAGTAGAAAATAAAATAATGTGTCATTTTACTTGTCATCACCGCTTTACTTGTTGGTAACACAGTAACAAATGTAAACAATAATTATTCAATTGATTTACTATCATTTATCTAAAACTTACAAGTCAAATTATAAAAAAAATTTGATCATGCGTTAAACACAAACAGACAATTTTATGCTTAGAAGCGTTTAGCTGGTTCAAATTACTAAAACATTTTCTTACGTTTATATTTTAATTTCCATGCTCTCTTCTATTAATCCTTCAGACAATAATAAAGTTGATGAATTTTTTCCTAAAGTCCATTTAAATCGGAAATTAACACTATTAAATAGTAACGTTGCCAATGTTCGATGCAAAGCCTGTGTACTTTGCAGCTTTTGAAATATTCGACAATTTTCTTTGGAATACTATAAAAAAATATTAATCTTTAAAGGTTGTACTGTGTATTTATTTTTTCGATAGCAAAAAAAGATTACCATGACTAAGGTTTGTTTGTGTTAATTTACAGTATTATTTATACTAGTCTATTTCACTTAGTTAGAAGTTACAGTAGACACTCGATTTTTTCTTGTTTTTTCTCAATGGCACACTCATTTCAAAGTTTGCGTTACCTTACGCTTAACAGTTTTTTTTATCTAAGAACTGTTTATGTTTAAGAAAATCTTTATACGAACTACGACCACTAAATCTTTAATATTTGTTCTATGTAAACCATAGGAAATTCCTTTTACGTCAATGTCACATTTTAGACTCTAGCAACTACTTGGTTTTTGTCGTTTTTAAAACGTTTTTTTGTTACGTAGTGAACTCATCTCATCGTCACTATGTAAATTGACTTAGTTTTTAAGATTTTCATCAAGATCCATGTTATTTTTAGTAGTAACTACATGTGCAGGTATAAAATCAACATCGGTATAACCGTTGCGATCTACCAGCTATATTTTTTAAAGCCATTCATAGCATTTGTTATTATTGCTCTTCTAGCATAAGCTTCACCCAAGAGTTGTGCAACTTGTTATTGTAAACCAGCTAATTCTGAATAAGATCTTAACAATTTTTTTATTTGCATCAGTGTAGTAGAGCTACAGTGGTTTAAAAACAGTCACATCTAACGACTAGAATCTATGAGTTGTATGTCCTAGAAGCTGTACTATTATGACACCATTAACACAAACTTTATAATTTTTCGAATGCGTACTACAGCCGTCTAAGACAAATAAAACTTTAATAAAAACATGCAATCAAGTTACAAAAAGCTTTGTATGAATGTAACCAGTATCGGATGTTTCTACTAAGGAGTCGGATGGAGCGGAAACGTTCAGATTTGTATTTACTTATTTCCGCTTAAAAATTAACATCGGTGCAACAAATTGGCCGGTTGCATTAACGCAAACAATCATCATCGTGTTCACGCCTTGCATTCCGCAAGTAACCGAACTTACTGGGTGCATACCCTTTTGACGTAAAATTTTCTAGCCATGGTGGAGAATTTAAAAAATATGGATTCATTTGTTTTTGTTAGATTCATATAAAAAAAAATACCAAAAGAGTTCCCACAGCAAAAAAAATATGAAATTATTTACTATTTAAATATGTATTACATATTTATTGCTTTTCTAAAACTCTTGGGTGTTATGCTTAATTATGTTTAAAACTTTAAAATAAAACCGAGAGTCCTTTCTACTTTCCCAGACTAATCCTCGAAGCTGTGGAGTTAAAAAAACATCCATATGATATGAACCGAGAAGACGGTTTAAGACTCAGCAAATCTTGGCTACCAGTTTTATATCCTCTAAGACAAAGATCAACCTTCTTGGAAAGAACACAAACACTTACTCCGAGTAATAACAAAGCCAGTCAAGCGGTAACGGAAAGATAAGGTTCGTTAATCACGCTAATCGCTAATCGTTAATGGCCTAATTAAAACCCATAAGAATGAACATCCGATAAGACTTATTGTTTCATGTATAGGAGCTCCTACATACGAATTGAAAAGTACATTTTTATTATAATACAGAATACATCTTACTTATTTGAACATAATATAAAAAACTTCTTTGAATTGATAGAAAAAACTAAAAATATAATAACATCAAATTATAAGATTGTGTCATTTGATGTCACTTCTTTATTTACCAATATATCTAAAGAGCTGGTGGTTAAACTTATAAAAAAGTATTGGATAGATCTAAAAAGTCATACTACTTTAGATTTAGTTGATGTTGTCCAACTCACGGAGTTTCTTTCTGATTTGAGTTTTTTTATTTTGTTACGTACAAAGAAATTAAAACTTTAAGAATATATTTAGATGATGGTATGTCACCTCTAGGTACAAATAAATATATAGCTTTAAATTATTTAACATCAATTTTTCCAAATGTATCAGAATTTTTTTTAACTCTTTCTGTGACAGTAGCAATAAGTGAACGTTTCTTTTCTAAATTAAAACTGATCAAAAAATATTTAAGATCAACCATGTTGCAAGAAAAATTGTCAAATTTAGTGCTCGTTTAATTGAGCAAGAAATTGTGGATTCATTAGAATTAAATAGTATTATACAAAATTTTGCAAATTTAAATCAGAAAAGTTGATCTGTGAAATAAAAGTAGATAGTAGATTTTTATTAGTATGGCATTGCTCAAGAATAATAAATATTTTTGAAATAACAAATACAGATTTTTTTACATAATTTATATGGAACGTTTAAATAATTATATGATTTATAAAAACTATATCTATAGGAGGTTCTCTTGGTAAACTAACAAAGGCAGCCAACACTCTTAGCGTCGGCTTGGGTATCAGTTGCCTAAATTAAAGTTTAGCTTAATTCAGACAACCACATGGTAGTCTAATTTAAAATGCGATGCCTGTGTAAGCACCTTCTTTGAGAAAATACCACGGTCTAATTTAGAAAACGGTACAATATTGGCAACTCTTCTCTGTATATTATCACTACTATAAGCGATTTCTCGTTTTTAATATTGTCAACCTGTAACTAGCATATCTCTTCGCTTCTGCATGCACCCTTAAACGCCACTTTCATTAATAAAAACGAATCATTTGGTACTTTATTAAAATATTTTTAGTTTGTTGCTTGAAGAATGCAGGAATGTAGTTAATATTGAAAGCTTCTTTTATTTTTAAGTGTTTTTTAACATTGACTAACTTAACTACATTGATGATAACACCGTTCATGTTTTGTTTTTATTGCCATAAATTATTATATTCTTTTCGCGCTAATATATTTAATAAATACACACCCTTCATTAATTTACTATAGAATATCAAAGAACTACTTTCATAAGAGACTGTTTCAGCGCACAAGACCAAAGTTTAGAAAACAATCCACAAAGCGGAGATTTTCTAATGGTCGAGTGCGTCAAAATGTCTTATGAAACGTATACTTTAACTATTTTTTCTATTTTAGAACATATATGTAAAAATAAATTTAAACTACATATTTATTTTTATTTTATTGATTAGAGAAAATTATTTTTTTAATAAGTTAGCAACATTTCAAATTTAACATGTTGGATTACTCTTCTTCGGATGCTATAAAGTTACTTTAGATAATTTAAATGAGTTCTTGCTAAAGTACCAAAATATAAAAATAATAATATATATATTTTTTTAAAGTTAGTATACAAAATATATCATATTAAAAAAGTGAGTTCACCGTGCTCGTGATCTTGTACACCATGCGATATTGGCATTTTGCATCAATTAACATATTACTAAAACTAAAACAAGTCAATAAATCTGCACACTTTTTTTAGATTACCAAAAACTTTCACTAGACTTTCACTAGTTACATTATTAATTTTATTTTTTATAACAACTTTCAAATTATGCTTTGCGTTAAACCGTTCTATAATATGTCGATGGTTTACAAACCCATCCTAGGGTATATTTGCATTAGAAGAAGCTACCCTAAAGTGTTGAATGTAAATTATAAGTCCAAAAACCGTCAAAGTTTTCTGAACCATTACGAAAATAGAGCATTAAAATAAATTCATTTTGGTCTAGTGCAAACATGATTGAACGTTTGTAACCTAGGAATTTAATTGATTGTTGTGACAATTTATCAACCTACTCTTTTATAATGTTTTAATAAGATAACTTCGACGTTGCCAAATTGAAAAATAGTTTCTTAATAAATAAAAAGTACTGGTCACGTGGTTTTTGATATTTAAAATTAAGTTTAAAATTTAAAGTGGTATCAAAATCTAGTAGGCAATTGTAATAAAATTTTTATTTTTGACTCTAAATTAAATAGCATGCTTACAATGTGTATATAGTTTTTAAAATATGTTAATAATCATTTTAAAAACGTATATCCAGTACGTTAAATAAAAATATATAATGATTAACTAAAAAAAACGTTTTTTAATTAAAATTACAATCACTGACCGTTGTTTATATGCATACAAATAAATATACAATTGCAAAAAATATGTTTATTTTAGTAGTTATGGTATAACTATAGCCGCTCTATAGGAAAGAAAATTTGCAAATAGTACAATTGTTTAATCACAGTAAATACCTGCAAAATAATTTTTTTTTATTTTAAATGTTTTAAACTTAATCATCGTGGTTTTTTAAAATTATTTGTTCTAGTGAGTGTTATACATATAGCTAAAAAATCTAGGCGGAAACGGGTGACACTTACCTATAATCATCGACCATTAATTTTATTTTGTTGTTAGCGTTTAATTTTATTCTAAAAATTACTAATTATAGTTTCTAATAGAAACATATGTATAACAAAAATAAAAATTATAAAAAACTATAAAAAAAATTTAAACAATGTATGTATAAATATTGCTTAAATTTTGTTATTAGTTTTTTATAATTTTTACTTTTGTCATCCATATGTTTCTATTAGAAACTATAATTAGTCATTTTTAGAATAAAATAAACGTTATCAACAAAATAAGATTAATGGTCGATGATTGTAGGTAAGCGTCACCCGTTTCCAACTAGATTTTTACGCTATATGTAAAACACTCACTAGAACAAATAATTTTAAAAAACCTTGATGATTAAGTTTAAAACATTTAAAATAAAAAAAAATTATTTTGCAGGTATTTACTGTGATTAAACAATTGTACTATTTGCAAGTTTTCTTTCACATAGAGCGCTACAGTTATAACTACTAAAATAAAGAATTTTTCTACACGACGATTATTCGAGCAATCTTCCTGCGTTCGACCTATTGGTACCACGATGAGTGTTCGTAGATACCTATGTAAATGTAAATTTATGTTTGATTAATTTTTTTTCTAGTCTGCTACAGAAAATTTTCAAATGTAATTTTTCTAGTCTTCGTGCTTCAAATTTCCATTTCCTCGATAAAAAAGTCAATATTTTGGTCAACCGCAATAATTTTTTATTACTACCAAATAAAAGGTTTCTTATTAGTGAAATTAAAAAAAGCAAGTCAAACTAAAATGCACTTTCATTAAAAATTACTTTCTTTAAAGTACGCTTTCTCAAAGATTTTTGTCATTCTAAAAGCTTGGCCATTACTTTTGGTTTAATCGTCAAAAAAAATCGGTTACTTGATTATTGTAACGTTTGTTGATGTGTAGGTAGTGTAAACGTTACCAAAGGTTTTATGCGTTTTTACGTAATAAGTACGGGTTAAACGCTGCCTGCATACCTGTTTTTAATAACAGAACAAAAGAACAAAACTTTACAATAATTCCAATAATTTTGACAATAACAAAGTTGTTATTTAATACCTACTTTTTTTTTAAATCTGGTTGTTCAGTACATTTGGCGCGTTATTGTATTACCGCTCAACAATTGCGCGAATCAAACAATCCATGTCAGAAGACTCTGTATGACGTGGCTGGCATTTCAAATGTACTTTTAGCAACAGTTTTAATATTAACCTCTAAAACCAAATAATTCTGAAGTACAAGTTGAAGAAAATAGAAACAACATACACGTACCAGTAAATTTATCTTATATTTTTATTGTAACCTACAATTCAGAAGTCATTGGTTGAAAACCGGTAACAACAACAGCTTTCAATTTTAAATTAACATCTGCATTAAAAATACTAAGTAAAAAATAATTTTAAAGTTTTAAACTTATTTTTTAGCCAAGTTGATTCTGTTTTCTAGTGTATACGTTATGCGTTATTTTTTACTATTAATATTATATTTATTATTTTAACTATTTCTTATAAAATCTTGTAATCAAAAAAATGTTAACATTGTTCACATTAAACAGATATGATTAAAACGCAAAACATCTTATCGTTGCTATTTACGTTTCAAAAATTTTCCGTAGAAAGCAACTACAGCACAAGCTATTAAAGTGATTTAGTGTATTTGCACCTGAACTATTTTCAACTACAAATCACGACACTGCTTAAAACAATTTGTAAAGAAAAGCAACGTTTATTTACAATGCAACATTGTAATATATTATTAGTTATTTCGCAAATAATTTATTTTTGCTGTCAGTTAAAACTTATTGTACGTATAATTGTTTTAAACAACAAATAATCAAATTAAAAATTACTTAAGAATAAACAACTTTGTATGTAATTTGTCTATATGTAGTACGTATAAACATGATTAAAGCAAACAATTGCAAAAAAAATGTTAGTAATCACAAATATCAAACAATCAAAACATCATTAAGTGGTTTCGTAAACAAACAACTGCAAACGAATTTGTATTTGGTAGATACACTTTAGTACGCGTCAAGTTGTTTTTTTCCCTTGAAATAAAATGTATAAATGGTTTTATTACTAAAAAAAGTTTTTAAACGTTATATGTGGAAGAACTTCAATTTGATTATTTTCAACAAGACCATCTAAGTATTTGGAACAATTTGTGCTAGAATTATTTCTTCACAGTTTTTAGATTTTACTTATACAAACATTTAAAAAATATAGTGTACAACATTTATCTGAACTCTATTGAATAATTAAAGTATGTAATAATTGCCATTCAAAATGTCGTTAATAAGCTGCGTAACCTATTTCAAAGTTGATCTAACTTTGAAATAGATCACGCATAAGAATTAACACGTGTATAAATGCTAAAAAAACATCATAAATTATATGTACTTTTACGCGTTTGTCTCAAAACAGGTAACACAAAATCGGTTTTGTTTAGCAACACTTTTAAATTTGTTAAAATAATTGACATTCATAACATAAATGCAAAATAATGTTATCGAATAAAACGTAGCTAAAATACTGTGATTGAATTTAGATTCTAATAGCGATAAATCTTTTGATATTATCCAATCTTTTATCTCCCGCTTATATGATTTGAAAAACTTAAGTTCGCTTTGAAATAAAACATATAATGATAACAGATCACAACCCTTTTTATTGAATGTTTGCAATTATGATGCTGTTGCTTAACCATCTTTCCAATCAGAGCTACGGCAGCACTTATTGTAAACAAAATATATTACGTTCTTGTGGAGAAATGCACACTATCAAACCTATTACGTATGGACAACTGTTAATGGAAAATTAAAAATGACCTGGTGCATTGGCAATCAATTACCCGAAGCTTATGTTATTCTTGGGGATACTTTTGATTTAGGTATATTTTTCTATACTTTAATAATACGCTTTTCATAAAATCAATAGAGTATTGTTAAGTGTGTTAAATGTTATAACAATTTTTTGTTACACTGTAGTTTAAATAAACGACGACGATTTGTAGTACAATTCCTTGGATGAAGATGAAGTTTGAAAAATTATTTTTAAGAGTTATACTTAATTTTCATATTTTTTCTAAATAAATTATATTTTTAAAAATCTACATAAATTTTCGTGCTTTCATTTGTCATATAAAAATAAAAAAAAGTTTATTTTTAACCGTCAGATTAAAAATATGTTCCAAAAGAATCCTCAGATGTTTGGCAAACACGACTGGTACATCAAGCTGAACCGTTGGTATAAAAATCTGAAACGCTCGATTATTTCAATATGGCAATTATTTTATAATATTCAAAAATTAATTACGAGCTTGCGTCGCTTTCAAATTGTCAGTTTTTTAAATGGGGTCACTTTTAGGGTTCACTTAACATTTTCTCTAAAGATCTCACGCGCCCGAATACATTTTATTAATGTTTTTCCTTTTTCGTATGGTCACGCCTACCGTATCAGACGCACGTTGGGGCACCTAAACTATCAATATGTGACCCTCTTAAGTAATCCCATATAATTGAAAGGTTTTGTGCAAAAAGTGACATTTTTGCGATTTTATACTGTCTACGCCATCTGTTATACAACACCATATACGTTCATATTCTGATCCTATTTTGTTCTGAAAAGTTTCTAAAGTTCTTGCCATAAGAGAAGATCCCTACGTCATTACCTACTGATGTAAGAAATAACATACTGACTATTATATAAGCAAGACATAAACTATGTGTAAAACAAAGAGGAAAGATTGATTGCATGCGTTATGAATAAAGTTGTTCAATTGACTTCAATCAAGTTGACGTTTTGTCAAACACGGTTTGCTGTCATTTTCGCTTCATTTTGTATCTTTAGTTATTATTATTATTTTGCATTATTTTATTTCAAACTGTTTTTTTTAGAACAAAAACATGTCGGGTTTTATACAAGGTAAAACATTACGCTCTCAGTCTCGCCAAATGGTGGTTAATTTACTTGTATACTTTCAACAAGAAAAGGATAATGGGGATCCTTTGATCCCATTAACGTCTGTTCAAGAGGTAAGCTAAAGAAAGAAATGATTAACTTGCATTACATTATATTATTTAGAGAGAGTTGCAACTGCATTAGGCATATGCTTAGCTTCTGTTAAGCGGATAAAGTCTGAACACAAATTCAATCTAGTGTTATCAAGTCCTGGAAAGAAAAGGTCACGAAAAAAGTCAAAAACTGTAGACTTGCCAGCATCTTCAAAAATGACTAAAAGAAACACGTTGTATAAAATGTACACAAACAGTAAGTTCTGATGAAAGCAATCTTCATAATCTTTCTATATACTAACTTTTTTTAGAACAACATGTGACTGTGAATGCCTTAAACAGCAAACTCAAACATAAACATGTTTTGTTAAATGATCGCACTTTAAATAAAACTCTGCATGAAATTGGCTTTAAATTCAAGAAAGATGATCACCGTAGATCCTTAATGGAGGCATCACATATAGCCCTTACGAGGATTAAATTTCTAAAACGTTACATAGAAAATCTTAACTCAGAATTTCCACGTAAAGTAGTTTTTATGGATGAAACTTGGATATTTGCTAAAGGAAGTATGGGGAGATCGTGGCAAGATGATAATTTAAAAAGTGTACGTAAACCTGAGGGCTACGATAGAAAACGATTTATTGTCGTACATGCTGGTACAAAATTTGGATTGGTAAAGAATGCTTTATTATTGTTTTCATCTAAATCTCAGCATGAAGATTATCATGAAGATATGAAAGGTGAAACCTTAAAAAATGGATTATGGAACGTTTAGTTAATAATTTGAAAGAATCATCAATTATAGTGTTGAATAATGCATCATATCATTCCATGTTACTAGAAAAAATGCTTTCGTCAAGTTGGAACAAATCTAATTCAACTTCTTGGCTAAACAAAAATAATATTTCATATGATGCTAACATGGTCAAAAGTGAATTATTTGCCATAGCTAAACAGCACATGAAAGAAGAGAAATATGAAGTGGACGAACTGTTACAACGACACCGACATGAAGTGCTACGACTATCACCCTATCATTGTGAGTTTAAATTAATCGAATTTATATGGGCCCATGCAAACTCATATTACAATAAACACATTGGTAGGGACGGGTATGGAGATGAAAAAGTAATTTCAATGTGAAACGAAGAACTACAACAATGTACTTCCGAAGTATGGGAAAAGTGTGTGATGCATACAGAAAAACTAATACAGAAGTGGTATGACCGAGAAGAGTTATTAGACATTACAGTGGAACCTTTAATAATTAATGTTGGTTTAAACGATTCAAGTTCATCGGAATCCTCAGATAGTGATGATTAAAATAAATGAGGTTTATAGTGTTTTTGAAACTGAACATTTTTTAAAACCAATTGTTACTCAAGATGCTGCTCATTTCGTTGTTTTATCTATTAAAATTACGTTTAAATTGTATTATACATGCGTCGCCGTGCTTAAACGCTTTTTCATTTTAAATTACTTCAATAATTAGATTTTATATTAGAAAAATGTAATAACTACATATGTTTAAATCTAAATTTCACTTTGATAAATATAATTAATCGAACATAAATTGCAGTCGTTTTTAATATTTATTTTAATATTAGTAATCTCGAATTAAGCGAAAATTAATTTTGAAGGTTAAACGTGTTGTGACACCAAAATTAAAATTCTTATAGGTACCAACTAACCAGGATAGCCAACACTGAATTTATAATTATAACTAATAAACTAACACTTAATTTGACTAGTGCGTTAATCTTGATTCATATGAATACGATGATGACGTGGGCTCTTCTCTTATGACAAGAACTTTAAGTAGCTAAATTCTCATACCTATTTTTATGCTTTCACTAACTATTTTGCTTAAAAAGTCTCTATATTGTAAAACGTCTCTAAGTGTAGAAAAGTACCTAACTGCATTGTAAATGTTATTAAGGTGTTCTGCGGTCATCAAAATCCATATCGTCACATTTTGAGTTATTCTGTTTTAAACTTGTTGGCAAATAATGAGTGATACTGATGAAAGTATACCTGGTATTTTTGCACGAAACCCTTCAATTGTTTTTTTTACATATTTGAAAACCCACACCGCTGAAACATTATATAACCTTTTATTCAATATATCATCTAATCTTTAAAATTTAATAGGTTTCCACGACGCTTAAGTAAATCACCATTTAGCATCATGAGCTCCCCTACCATTATAAATATCTGATTTTTCTTAAACTGATCCATTTCATTCATATTAAGTTATGCTTGAAATTAATGCATTAAAAAAATTAGAGTAGTAAATAAATTAAGGTTAATTAAAATTGCATGTATTTAAAATACGTGAATTATACTCATCATTTGCAGAGATGAATAGTTAAAAGTCAAAAATTAAATAATACGTAGTTACACTTATAACTTGTAGAGAAAACGCTGATAAACTGACATAAAATAAATACAAAATGTTGATAAACATTTTTTTAATAGTTACTTTAGGTATTACCAGCACATATATTCTTGTAAAAAAATTAATTTCTTATTGTGTTTGACTCGCCTCGGCTCGGCTGCAAATTTTTATACTCGTTGACAATGACAACCATTCCTTACTATGCAACATGCTAATTAAAAACCAAACTGTTTTGTTTTTACGAAATAAATTTATTTCATGCCTGACTGCAACAAGTAAAACAAATTTTAACGGAAACTTGACGATACAAATTGATGTTACCGATAAATTGCAAATAAGATTTGGAACAAGTTTGATTTGGGTTGACGCGGATACTTTTGTGTTTTGTAAGATTAAATAAATCATATTGAAAATTGCGCAATTAAAATATTCTTGTTATTAAAAGTTTTGAAATTGTTTCAACAAGATACTGTTTTAGAAATAATCAAATAATTTTCTGTTTACATTAATAACAAAATTTGCCAAATGAATTACTCAAATATCTGATATAACTTCGTTACCGTAAATAGTAACAATGTTTGTTACTGTAATTTGGAAAACTATATTTTATACACAGGTTAATACAATTAAAAACCAATATTAACAAATGTTTTTTTGTGTTCTCACGAAGATACGGTTAATAATACATCAAAATTAGTTATAAAATACTTTATAAAATAACATTTTAAAAAATTTAATTAAACTAATCAAATTACTATTCAAACGAAAACATAATCATTATAACTTTATTTAAGTAACTTTTTGTCCTACATAAAATTACCTACAAAATACTTCGCAAACAATTATAACTTTGTTCAACGATGGCGTTATATTCTACACAACATTGTAAAAGTCTTTAAGATACACACTAATTACTTATTCACTTTAGTTAAAGATTCTTTTCAACATAAGCATTGTAAGCTGGTAATTTAATATAATAAATGTCTCATTAAGCGTAAAAAAACAACATTCATTTTTAGTCTTTAAATACACAGTTTGAACGTAACAAATTTTAGAAAAATTCATAAAAAAGAAGCATTATCTAGCTTTATTGCACACTTTAGCAGATTATGTGGAAGCTACGTCACGCACTAAAGATTAAGTGATTTAGAGCTATCTTACATGGTACGTTTACATGCACATGTAAAATGTATTTATCTAATATATCAAACACAACAACTAAGTATAAATAAGAATATACGCACAATACACAAATTACTAAATCAAGGTTAATATCTACAGTACTTTGGGTAAACATATTTCTTGAAAATAAATAATACAAAAACTTTTTGAATGTTCATATTTTACAATAAAAAGATTAGAGATTTACGTTAATATACTTTAATATTGTCATTTTAATGTTTAAAATTGTTGTTTTCATTCTTTTCTTTGAACGCACAAGTTATTTAATTAGACTAATTATCTACAGTGTACTCTGTCACCTTTCTGTTAAATCCCGGTAATCACAATTATTTTATATAAAAAGGATTTTAGATTTTTGTTAAATTATGTTTTATGGTACGATTGTCTAAGTTATTGACGTAATTAAATCTATCGATATTTTACTACATATTGTAAATAATTTTTATTGAACATGACGTAGTCGCTACGTAGCAAATTAAAAATTTAGTTTGCAATTTAAAGCTTTGACCGCAAAAAATTCTTAAGACTTAAAATACCAATTTTTTGTATAATGCCTTTAAATTTATCATTTGTTTCTTTTTTCTTTCATTAATTAGTTCTTGAGAATTATGAATCAATCAGTTTTTTATATTTGTGTTAAGTATTTTCGTTCTTAATTCTGTTACTCAATCATGTATCATTTAAAAAGTAGTACGTAATGATTTTGTCTTTAGTTTATTTTAATAAATACATGTGAAATTGAATTTGCTGACAGTAGTTGAAGTAGAAGACTTTATCATCCTTACCGCGGCGTTAAGTTTTAATATGATAATCTTGAAATTGTACTAACTGATTTAATTACTTCTATTCCGTATCTTATGGTTTTGTGAAGCTCGTGTTTAAAGCAATCTCTTAGAAAAGATAACATGTTGTGGATATCGGTATCGTTAGGTTTTTTTAGTATAATTTTAGATTTTGCGTTATTAATTTTCCAAGTAAGTTTTATGAGAATTGAAGCCACCAGACAAGTTTCTTGGTGAACAATGAAGCTTATTAAACGTTGTGTTTTTGTTTGACGTTCTGCCGTAATAACAAATAATATGATAGTACTTTAAAATTAAACAACGTTTAAACGCTTATTGAAACCGGCTCAAAAGTTGGTAGTTTGGTATCTGTAGTTTACATTTATATATGTATAAGACAGAAAAGTTTGAATAAACTTGACATATTACTAAATTTTATAGACAAAACAACAACAAAATGCATCACCACATCCAAACCTTGGGGCACCCGGCGAACCCCGTTGTATATTTGTACAGGGCACTGTATATGGTTGTTTATATTTCCTTCTTACTCGTGGGACTACTATGAAACAAATAAATAAAACAAAAAAATTCAAATGTAACACACAAGAAGGTCCAACTTAAAAAACTTTTAGGTACTTCTAAAACAAAGTTGCACAACAAAAAACTTGAACAATAAGAGGGGGCGTAGAAATCTACAGCTTTTAATAGAAACCTGGAGTGTTGTGATCAAGAAATGAAACGATACGAAACTTTAAATTGCAATTTTTAGGAAATTTGTAAATTGTATTGCGCCTGAAGTTTCACGCACGTCGTAGGTCCCCACCAAATCCAAGACAATGCGCACGTTAATCCCCGCCACGAGAGTGACCAAGCAATACTCAAGGAGGGTATAAAAGCGGCCACACAAACTTGGAAAACTACTCTCTGCCGAGATCCGTCTTGGTAGATTTTCTTCCCGTCTCAGATCCTTTCCCGAAAAACTACTCTCTCGTTTCAAGATCTATTTCAAGAGTTTTTTTTCTGCTTTTCTATAATCTACACCTGATTATTACTAATTTTGTTTTACTGACAATTTATGTTACCTGGACCACTCAAACGACCTGGAAATTTGTTGACAACGACTAGGCCGTTATTCACTTGGACCTGCTTTGTTCATTCACCGGCGATCCATTAAAATTATTATAACTGTCTTGAACATCATATTCAGTAAGTGTTGAATTTATGAAGTCCAGTCGGTAGTTGCATAACAGCCTTAAGACTTGGGCGGCTAGACAAACTCCTGGTCCAAATCTTTGGTTAGAGTTACAAAGTAGTTAACGCCATAAACCCTTGTGTGGTTAGGCACTCCCTGCTCGCGAATTTGTGTAGTTATTCAATTCTATTTTGCTATGGCAAACAAAAACTAATTGAAACAAGACGCAGTACACGTCGACCTAACGTATGTTTTTCACGTTAAAAAATGCAACGATAACAAAATATAAATAACCAAAGCAAACAGTTGTTCTGGAGTATGAATTTGAAAACATTAAATATTTTAATGCAAAATTACTAAATTGACCTCAACGTAAAACGCTATACATAAAACAAGTCCAAATACCAGGTCTTTCACAAAAGAAATAAATTATTGATTATTTTCGTTGAGTTTATTTTGTTGCCTGAAAACATTTAGAAATCTAAATTTGTTTCAGGTTTCGACGGGTTGCATTTGTAACACACTTTTCCATTCTGAATAATTCCCGTGTTGTCGTTATCACACAACCTGAGCTATTGTTAAACGTTGCAGTAGACATCTGCACAGCCACGGAAATTATCCAGAATGGAAAAGTGTATTCCTAGTTCTCTTGTTCGTGCTTTTTATTGCGTCAAGGTACCTAGCTGTAACTTTGTATGATTGATTGCAATACTATTGTTCGTTAATTGGTGCAGCCAAAATATATATAAGTGTGTCGATACTGAGGGAAAATGATTATTAGTTGACGATCTTCGAGTCGTAATCGTGCTATAACCAAAAGGTGGTAACCTCGTGCTGTTTGTCATAGGTGCACTCCTTTTGAGTACTTTAAATTGGTTTACTGAAAATCAAGAGGAGCTATGATCGGTTTTGCAATATGTTTGCGGTGTAACTTTATTTCAAGTGTTGAGCGTCGTTAAGTCTTTGAATTGACAATTCAATCTTTACCATCGAGGTGGATTTTTGTTTTTTTTAAGCAGCAAAAAAAACCATCTGGTTTCATTACCGTCAACATTGTTATCATTGACTTCCAAGTATTGGACAACTTTCCAACCACGTTGTCGAAAGCTAACAATAAATAAGGTATTTATAATTTTCCGTTTTAAGCCTATTTAAATTTGCTTTGGTTTGAATAAAGTGTAATGATTTAAAAGCTTTGATTTTACCAATTAAAGTGATGTTATTTGTCGTTTGACAATGTCTTTCTACGACTATTTATACCCAACTTATCTTATAGTGGTAATTAATTTAAAAATTAATATGATTCGCGTTTAAGTAGTTATTTTATATTACTTTTTTACTTTCTTAACAAATCTTGAAACGCTTTCTTCTACCGAAGACGAGCTTTCTTTCTTCTCGTAGTGGAAGTATGTGGCTCCGGCCTCTCGAGTCGAGGAGGGTGCTGGTAAAACAATTATTGTATAGGGCGCCAGCAATACTACCCAACGATGTGCACACACCTTGACGCAACAGGACCTGTTCTAATGCAATCAAGTTCCACTTAAATGGCTTAAAAGGGAAAGAAACGGGTTGACGAGAACCCACTACAAATGTGTTTATTCCAATCATAAATTGTAAACAGATAAATAAAAAAACTTTATAATTGATATGCCATAACAAAGCAAAAAAAGATAAAAGCACTGGTAAATGTCATATAATAATTTAGTTAACAAAGAAAAAAACAATTGCCGACCACGATCAAACGGATCCTCTTACAGCGCTCCCGTCTGTGCCTAAATTAAATAAATTCATAAAATAAATTAAATCTTAGAAGTTAACACACCCAAGTACTCGTTTGCTTATTATGTACATAAAACAACTAATTAATTAATTAATATAAAACCGGACCCAAATTCTAATAATAATCGTGCGCCACTGGAAATTGCAACGGTAGCACGGTACATATTTTGCAACAGTAATTCCGATAACATACGTTCGCGACTACTTATAATTTGACTTATTATAATGCATATAACCACCAAAAAAATAAATATATAAAATGTGACCTTAAACCTTAATTACACGGAGTAAATAAACGATTATTAATATATACAGTAAGTACAACAAGATAACTTCAATAATAATAATCATAATGGTGACTCATATTTAGATTAAAAAAAAATTAAAATAAAAAAACATCAACTGGTCGAGTCTTAACCTCACCGTTGAATCGGTTGACGTAAGTAATTTAAGTCTTATTACTAAAATCAATTGTACATGATAAGACCACTTATCTAGTTTGGTACGGGTTGTTAGAGGGCTACGCTTGGTACACCGGACAGGTTAGAGGTCCTGCGTAGATTGACGTTGGAGATGCTGTAGCCAGGAAGTAATAGATTGAGCTCCTTAATTTATGTTTGCTTAAGTTGATTTTAGCAGAACCAACTCCCCAATGCAACGTCTACGGCGAAGAAGTAAAAACGTGCCATTAAATCGATTGAATTGTATAATAAGTTTATTAATTATAATACTTGAAAGTATTGCTCATTATGTTTGAAATGGCTTTTGGTCTCTGATGTACGATACAGGTGGACCTTGTGCACAACTTTCTTTTCCACCCAAGAAACTGCCAACCAAAAAGGAAATTTCCTTCCTTTTCCCAATTCAAAAAGGAAATCACGTTCCATGTGGCCTCTTTTTTTAGCCCAAAAATACGGCGGGAACACTCGAATATTTAAATGGCCTCTAAAAGATTTGAATTTAGCGTTTGCAGCAACGAAGTATAGATGGCGGCAGTATAAATCAATTTTTCGCCGTTTAAATTTTCAGCATGTTACAATCTTAGTCTAATATGCGCCCAAAAACCTTTTCGATTTGACTTCAAATTTTACTTATTTTGGGTTAAATGCATTCCTTTGTGTTATCATCTAGAATAATTAAAAATTACGTAGTTTGCGTTTGGCGTTTGATTTAAATTTTGTCAATTCTGTACTACGTTTCATTTTGCTTATATAACTTTTTTTATATATTAAACTTTATAGTTTTTTTAAAATGTTATTTGCAAGTTTGTTTTGTTTATTTTTAAATTTTGCAAAATGTTTTTATTGCTTTAATAAATATCAGAATTTTAAACTGTAAGGAAGCTTTTAATCAATCGACCTTTCTTGCTGTTTTAAATTTATTATTACAGATTGTGCGACGCATGTACTTGAGGTAAGTACATCTAACCGACAGCGGGCTTTCTAGTTGAGAAAAGCTAGAAGGTAACACGTAACACATCCTCTTTATCTGGCGCCCATTACCATTTTTATTTTTATTTTTGTCATTGTCATTAACTATTCAAAATATGTCAAATGCGAATTCCATTCATTGTTAGTTACATTTGCCTTGAGTACATCCTAGAGATTATTTAAACACTAAATTTAATCTAAAATTATTTGCTAATTTCTAACATTTGTTTGGGTACTTCTGAATTAAATGACAACTGCGTAAACTAGTATAAAAATCTCATTTGTCACAAATTTCGCCTAATTACACTTGTTGAAGAAACTTTAAGGGCGTATATTGTTTCAACTAAAATGTATGCGCTTTACAAATATTTCTATTTCTTGAAATACTATAATATAACGTATCTTGCCTCTTCTAAAAACGGCGTCTGCCCAAGGTAAAAAAGGGTTTATCTTTTACCGGACAAATAGCTTGGAAAGAACTATTTTTGTATTTTTTCACGTTCGCATATGCTCGCGCTTGAAACTTATGCCACTTGTATCAAAATTTAATTGCAACATTATTACAGAATACTAGTTTAAAACTTAAATAAATAAATAAAATTTTTAAAAGATGTTATGTAAACCTTTATAAGTTTAATATTGCAAAAATTGGTAAAAAGGTAAACAATGTTTATTATTAACGTGGATTATTAAAATCCTCGTTTCACTCAGGTTAAAAGTGCCCATTCGTAAACAATAACGCCCAATTTACACAAGAACCTGTTAGAATACGATATAGATGGGAAGATACCAGCGCAAAAACGCATTTTTAAATTAGAAACAGATGCAGTAACAAAATAAAAATTTAAAAATCTTACAATACATGTTAATAGTATATTATACATCAAGGTTGAGAAGTGCATCATTATAACCTAAGCGATAGATTATATCGCGAGACGCGAAGCGTCGAGGGATATAAATCGCGCAGGTTATAATGAACTTCTCAACCGTGTTATATATACAATTTTTTCCACTACTAGAATTATTAAAACCTTTCTACCTGTTACGAAATTAAATTTAAAATTTAAGATATTAATTTTAAATAAAAAATCAAGTCAGTAATTCTGCCAGTTGTCATTAGTTTAATAGAATTAATTTTGACGTAATTCTTAATGTGATTTAAAACACAAAAATAAACAGATAACGTAAGTTTTTATTGCTAAAGTTGTTTAAATTGTTTAAAAACATTATTATTTTAAGCATTGATTATATCTAAAACATATTTAACTCAATAATATTCACATTTAATTAAGCGCGAACTTCAAATAACTTACTTTTTAAAATCAAATTAATTTATTAATTAAGCGATTTGAAAACTTAAATTAGCATTAAATAAAATCTCTTGCTCTTGGTACGCAGTTTGGTAAACTTTTTTTCTTTGAAACTGTTGTAGTATTATCAGAAAATGTAAATATGTTCATTATTAACTACTAGTTAATAATGAAATATTATTTACCTGCGCTTAAAAAAGTACAACTTCACGGCCTTCTATTATACGTAATAATGCAAGCGTATACAACTAGTAGTGGAAAAAAACATTTACTGGCAATTACGTCAGTTTTTTGCAGTTTGTTGTTGATATTCGTTCATAACCTCATTGTTTTACTCTACTTATTATTTAAAAAATGATTTTGCTGTTTGTATTGATTTTAAAAGTAAGTTGTTTTAATTGTTAATTAAGTTAAAAATTAATAAAGCACTAATAATGTGCTCAGCGAGTTCGTCTACTCTTGTAAATAAACGACTTGTGTTATCGAAGGATGCTAGAGTGATTATTTGGAACATCTACAGTTTTTTTAACCTTTGTGTGTATACCCGTGGTACCTGGGTACTTTTCGAAATCGTTTTATTTTTTATAAGACCATAGTTTACTATAGCAATTTTTTAGTATACCCGAATTCAATGATTGGTCGTACTAAGAAAAAAATTTTTTTTTTAATATGTAAGTATAACTTTTTTGCTCAAAATTAACCTTTACATTGTGACAAGCTTCTAGTAACTTACAAACACTGCAGGGCCAACTTGTTCTAGGATTCAAACAATTTCAATTGGATACAGGGAAGCTTCAAATGATAAGTTTATTTTAATGGGCGCCAGATCTCCAGATCCTTTTTTGCAGATATAACTCCTGCTAGATCAGCACAGGAAACCCGAAGCTTGTATAAAGTTTTTAATATTCGTAAAACTAAAGGAATCGAAGAAAAAAACCAAATCGTTAACATCAGTTGTACTTTAATTAATGTAAGAAGCATAACTTAGTTTAAAGTTTAAATCAAAACAATTAGAGATAATTTGATAGCATCACAATAAGCAAATTTAGTTCCAGTACAAGTATACGTAGGTACTAAACCACCGGAAGTATCGACAACTTACAATACACTTCAATCATAAGTGTAACAGCCAGGACATACAAAAATCTTTGTAAGTAAATAACAATAACAATAATAATTGACAGTTTACGTAATCAGCATGCGATAGCAATTTAACTTAAACTATTTGACTAATAATAATAAGAAGCAAATTATTTTAAATATTTTGACGCGATTAGTAAATATGATTCATATGCAGCACCGTAGCGACAACAAGATTTAGTTGTACTTTCATAAAACGTTTTCCTACTGGCTTCCTGTAATCAAACTACCTGAAAATAATCGTCTACCTGGTGACTCACAAACTCTACAACAGGTAAAAAGTAACATTTATAAACAGTAAGAGAACCAAGACGTATCGTATGCTGTTACAAATGCACTTTAGTACAAGGTGGTATTAGTTAAACGTCATTTGCGTCTGAATAGAAATATCAATCACATCTGCTATTGTATCGCAGTATTAGTAGGTCCCATGCTTCCTTTTAGAACTTTTCCATCGCAAACTTGTACAGACAAAGAAACCCGGATTTGTGAGGTAGCACTTGGCGCTAAAGAAACGACATGGAAATTACCTTTAATCCAAAAAAGAATATAGAGAAAAAATAAATTAACTAATTATAGATGTTTTCATTATACATCGTGTCACAACACGTGAATGTTTTAAGAAATCATTTTTGATTCAAGCAGGCATATGTTATGTGGCGAACGATGTGAAAAGTAAAATGACGACTTTTCGTTTACTCGGCCGGATAGGACCAACGATGCTCAATAGATGGCGAATGGAAGAGTAACTTTAATTCAAACAATATACAGTGTAGTGCATTTAAAATTTATGCACGTAACATGTTCACTCGTGGTACCCGAGTACTCATCTACTTCTTGTACGAAAATTGCAGTTAACTCTTGTTTTTGATAAAAATTAAATAATTACTATTACATTACATATATACCAATTTTACTTATTTGCTTATTTTAATATTCAAAATTAATTACATGTACTTCATTTAATTATTGTATTAGCATGCGCGTCACAAATTGATCGTTTGCAAACTTCACAACTTTTCCTAGTTTTGCGTCTTCTTTTATTTGCCGAAAAATGACATGCAACACCGTTTCCAATATCTGGCAAACTGTAAGTAGCATCATGTACGTGTGTTGCTGTAGAAACCGCAAGAATGTTTATTGGTATCTCTAGGATACATTCAGTTGCAATTTTAGTTGTGTAATTACGGTATAAATTAGGTGTTTCTGATCTTGCATGTATTTATGGCAATTGTGGCAATTGCTGTCCAAAATATTTCAAAAAACATCGTTGTGCATTTGAAGGTGTATTCCAATTGGAGATATATCAATTTTATTGTAAAAAAATTCTACCGGCCAAGTTAGCGTTCTGCGTTTAACAGTATATGTTTTCAGCATCTTATTTATTGTATCTACACCGCCTTAATGCTGTTATAGTACGCAATGCTTTTTAATTTTTTTTTAAGTTTGAGCATACAGCTTGATGATACGTACATACAAGCACATCATGATGTTTTTGTTCAAAAAAAAAACAAGTAACGATGAATATATTTCACAGGATTTAGATGATGATTTATATAGAATATATGTTTTGTTTTGCTTTAATGTTCTTACAATTGATAACTTGAAAGCAATTAAAAATCGTGGTAGACTTGTGAAAAAATGATCACACATAATGTTTCGACCAGTATTTTTATATTTTGCACTCAGATCCATAACTACACGTTCTCCTTGGTTTACCTTCAATTCTTTTTTTTTTCTTTGTAGACTTGGCTTTGCAATCCGAATGCAGTATGGGCGTTACATGCCCATCAAACCTTAATCCCTCATTGGGCAAATTTAGACACAATGTATTGCGTAAATCAAGTACGCCCTCTATATGGAAAAAACTGTTAATCTATTGTAATACATTCAGACGAAATATAATTGTCACTTAAATTTCTATTTAGTAACGAAAACAAATTTGAGAATTCAGCTGCTTTATCGGTTTGTAAACGAGTATTCCCAGTGTTTACATTATCAAATCGCAAAAATCTGGTTACTGCTTTAAAGTGCGTAATTGCTGCACGATGAAGCGGGTATAGATCTGACTTTCACAATTTTCTTATATGTTCTTTATTTAAGGAATGTATTCCACAAATAATTATTATTCCCAAATAAGCATCAAACTCTAAAGAAGTTAATTTTTTCCAAGTTTTCTTGTGATTTTGGTTTTCTGAATATACAGAATGTGCTTTACAGTTTGTTTCCCGAATAATCGTGTTACACATGCTATCATTAAAGAAACATTTAAATATTGCTTTTGTTGTTAAGATTTTATTTACTTTTGATGTCCCATGCTTTTGACGTAAGATATTGTGACTGGAATTTTTTGAAATTGTTGGAGAACTAACATTCCAAGCTGTTTTATTTTTTTTCATACAAAAAATTTGAGATAGAAACTATCACTATCAGATAACTTCAATCTTGCCGTTACTATGAACGTCTTCAATGTCTGATGCTTTGTCTAACTTTTTAATTTTAGGTGTTATGCTATGTGCTTGGACGGATGAATCACGTGGAGGTCTTAAATCTCTAGTAACAAAAGGAAAAACTTTGTAGTACATGCTGATATATTTACATAGCTTTCTTATATTAAATTTATCATTTACGATTATTTATTTTATGAGGTGAAATGTGTTTTGTCAATAATGCTTTATGGATATTAAATCGGAGAAAAACAAAAGATTATAATAATGGCATAAACTACATAAATTGTAAAGGGTAGATTGAAGACCAGTTGCTACCTAATTTTCCACAAAATACTGTAATTGTAACGAACAAATGCAAGTTACCATATGTCAGCTCTGAAACATCCAATTTCGATAAGCGTAAAGGCAGGAATGACTACCTGGTTAATGGATTGTGGCATCTCATATTAAGAAAAATTAGAAAACTAGAATTATATAAATTAATAAAATTAAACGAACCAAACTACACGCAATACAGTATTGGTTTAATATTTGCATTTTCACGTAAAAGAAATTGAAGCGGATTACAAGAAGACAAAAGATATGGATACTGAATATGAAAAGGTTATAGTACACATAACTGTCGATAGTTCCAATGACGACCTCAACTGTACGTTCGATTTTGAGTGTTAATGAAACAAATCTTAAGCTGTTTACAATTAATGGTTACGGTTTTTCGTAATGTTACTATTTTACAAGTATTTCTACATGTACTAGGTCTAAAGTTTACAATAGTTTAATAAAATAATTTTTTGAAAACTTATATTTTTAAGTTGAGCTTTACACTTTGTCGCGCAGCTTGGTGTCTTCCGATATTAATCCTACTCTAAATAAATAATAATTTATTTGTCACATTACTGTTACCTAGTAGTGTTACCAACTACCACAAAATTCACTAAGTTTAAAACAACATTTTTTAAAAAAAGCTTAAAAGCTGCAAATTAGTAAGGACAGTATACAAAATTTGTTTTATAAGGCCTATTTGTGTACAAGTTTTAAAAACAAGCATTTCAATGGACAAGAAAATCATGCTTTATAAGAGTTGATTTTTAATATATATGAACATACTATATATAAACAGAATAGTGTTAAATCCTTCTAAGTAGGAGATGACGATAGTAAAATACTACTTTATGTGAAGTAATAAAATTCTGCTGAACTTTCATTGTTTATTATTTTTTTTTTAAACGAATATACACAACGTAAAAACAACAAATTAATGTAAGACTTCAAACTAAGTAATGTTTAAACAAGTATGTAAACTAATTATAAAATTGTTTGGATCTATTAAATAACTAAAAATAGTATGATGTAAGAAAAACCAAACAACAACTTCCAAAAAACTAAAAACACGTAGCGATGATTTGCCAAACACAGTCAACTGGTAAAATAAGTAAATAACAAAAACCATTAAAATTTAAATGCTTTAAAAAACAAACAATAGCTACAACAAACTCACAAACATCACAAAGACCAATAGTAAACTAATCAAAAATTTTGACACTGAAAGGTAACGGTAAAGAATTCGAGACATTTTATTAATAAGATTATTGTATACAGTACTAAGGTTATTAGTATCTGTATTAAAATTCAAATTGTTGTTATGTCTAGTGATAAAAATCATCTCAGATATTAATCTTTTATTGTATTTGCGTTCCACATCTAAGATGATGGGGTTACTAAAATCGAAATTGTGGCTAGTGTTAATAAGGTGCAAAGCAAGAACCGAGTCTGCTTTTTTTGCAATCATATTGATGATTTTTAATCCGATTAATAGTTTTTTGTTTACTTTGCTCTATATTGTGTTTGTCGTATAACTTTGTATAACCACCGATATCAACAATAATATCGTTTACTATATTAACCAATACGAAACAACAATTTGAACAACTTCGATCATTGAACTTCTTTTTATGTATAGGGGAATTTGCATGTTCAGGTAACAGATCAATGACAAATTTTATTAAAACTTGTGCATTCAATTTCTGTTGTAATATATTATTAAACACAATATCAAATAAACAAATCTATTTACTAAATGCACAAATTCAATAACCAACATAAGAAATATAAATCGAACAATTTATAACACATGTACAAAGAATACAAGTTTATATACATGAAAATAAATCAAATAATTATCGTTTAGATAAATAACTGCTACTAAATTTTATAAATTTTAAACTAAGATCAGATCTGTCTTTCACAAGCTTATCAACTAAATTATTTACACAGTTACGATGCCATTTTATCAAAATCAATTTCGATCTATATGATCGAACAACAAAAAGCAAATATTAGGATGTTTCGTCTTACAACGAAAGCTAAATATTATTATACTATTTACGAATTATCGATTTCTTTGTCTGACGACAAAGGCTTCTATTTAAATTTTCAAATTCAATGTCAATGAAAGCGAGTGTGAAGAGATGCAATCAATGTACATCCTTCGAAACTTATACGATCAACGAAATAACGATATTCATACCATTAATAAATCTGAGGCTAAACGCCATCTCGTAGGAACAGAGCTACGTACGAATTAATCCACATGCAGGAAACTATGAAGTTGTTAGTTAGATAGTAAATATTACAACCGCAAATTTCAAAAAATGTATTTGAATTATACGCGGCATAATATTTCTAACTGTACTATTCAAGTGCAAAAATTTGTTTATATAATTGCAGAAACCATCTTAGAGACTAATAGACAGCTGTTTCGTCCTATTTGGACTCCTCAGCACTGGAATACTCTAATGCAGTTTCCACAACTATATAAAACAAATTGCCATAGTTTTAATCCCATTCGGGTGTTAATTGATTAATAAATCTGAGGCTAAACGCCATCTCGTAGAAACGGAGCTACGTACGAGTTAATCCACATGTAGGAAACTATGAAGTTGTTAGTTAGATAGTAAATATTACAACTGCGAATTTCAAAAAATGTATTTGAATTATACGCGGCATAATATTTCTAACTGTACTACGCAAGAGCAAAAATTTGTTTATATAATTGCAGAAACCATCTTTGAGACCAGTGGACAGCTGTTTCGTCCTATTTGGCCTCCTCGGCACTGGAATACTCTAATGCAGTTTTCACAACTATATAAAACAAATTGCCATAGTTTTAATCCCATTCGGGTGTTAATTGATTAATAAATCTGAGGCTATACGCCATCTCGTAGAAACGGAGTTACAGTTAGAAATATTATGCCGCGTATAAATTAAATACATTTTTTGAAATTTGCGGTTGTAATATTTAGTATCTAACTAACAACTTCATAGTTTCCTACATGTGGATATTCATACCTTATGAATGCCAAGGTTTGACAAAGTCAAACATTAAAGCTTCCTTATCGACAATACGATACTCAATGGAAATTTACAGCTTCTGCGACTCCAGAAATTGTAATTCTATAATACGATAACAACGATTTGTAGACATAAAAGCGAATTCCAATTATGCTACGACGCTATCTCAATTGGGATGCTACTTCCAATTCTAACGAGATTTACGATTTACGAAATTGGATCGACATTATACAATAGGATGACGCCATTTTTCTATAACCAAATGTGCCATGCTTCACTTCAATTTTCGACTAAATATTCGATCTAATTCGATTTTCAACAACCAAATCTTAAAAGTTATCAACGACAAAACAAAATTACGATAAATTCAACAATTTTAACGAATTCTTACCCTTTTAATTACATTAAGAAGGCTTAAGAGCTAAATCAACGTGTTGATTTGCGAAAAACACAATTGAAAAAAAACAAACGATTGGTATTCGCGCATGACGATCTTGCGCGACCTACGATATTTAAATTAACTAAGTTTTCTAACCATAGGCGTGCTATAAAACGTATGCGTTCGAGCGACAATATAAAATCTCAAACTTAGGCGTTACATTTGTTTTATCTTTCGTTTTGGAATAAATGGTGTTGTAAATGATGTTATTATAGCTCGCTATTTTCAAGTTGGTATTTTTTAAAATCGGAATTAGTTTTTTAGTTAACCCGGGAACGTTTATGATTTTAGTATATTCAAAATTAGAAGTAGTATTAGTTTGGGTCGATGGTGATGGCATGTTATTGGTGTTGTTTGTATGGAATAATATTTTGTTTATTAGATTCTTAGGATAATTGTTATTTATTAAAATGTTTTTTAAGATGTTAAAGTTTTTTGTGTGAAATTGTAGATTACTTAAACTTTGTTTTTCATAGATTTGATTATGTTAGTTTTTTGAGGGTGTGCATGTTTTGAAAATTAATTAATCGTACGGTTGGATCCTATCAATTTTGTGTACCAATCCGTTAATATGGAATTGTTCTGTTTTATTAACCTAATATCTAAAAATGGTAAAGGGTCATTACTTTTGACCTCATGAGTAAAAATTAAATGTAGATCATAGCTATTAAAGATGTTTAACATGTTGAGAATTTTGTTCTTAGGTATGCAACTGATGACATTGTCCACGCAACAAAACAAAAATGTGGGTTGAAACGTGAGTTTGTCAAGTACAAACTGCAATAAATCATGCATGGCTAAGCTAGCTAAAAGTGGAGATGCCGGATTGCCCATTGCAGTGCCAAATTTTTGTATATAAATTTCGCCATTAAATGAAAAAAAGCTGGAGTCAAAAAGATAATGTCAATAAATTCAAAATACTCAAGTAGAGTATGACTTTTGAGTTCTCTCCAGTATTTATGGATTAATTTCAAAACAAGTTCTTTGGTGATGTTGGTAAACAAAGATGTAACATCGAATGACACTATGTGATAATTAGGTGGAATTATAATGTTTTTAGTTTTTTCAACAAATTCCTGTGAAGTAGATTTATTTTAATTAAACATATATGATGTTATTAATGATGTTGGAAATAAATTTATACAGATGGTAACTAGGTGCACCTATGCACGACACAATGGGTCTGACAGGACTATCGTCTTTACGCGTTTTAATTAACCCATAAAATTTGGGTAGTATACTTGTGTATGTGACTATTTTTTTGTAAGTAATTAGGTCAATTGTTAAAAATATAATTGGCTAAATTGTTATTATTCTATACGAACAACACCAATAACATGCCATCACCATCGACCCAAACTAATACTACTTCTAATTTTGAATATACTAAAACCATAAACGTTCTCGGGTTAACTAAAAAACTAATTCCGATTTTGAAAAATACCAGCTTAAAAATAGCGACCTATAATGAGAACACCATTTACAACACCATTTATTCCAAAACAAAAGATAAAACAAAGTTATACGACAAACACAATGTTATATACAAAATCGAGTGCACGGAATGCAATAAATAATCTATAGGGCAAACTAAACAAAAAATTATTAATCGAATTAAAAAGCATCAACATAATCGCAAAAACAAAAAAGCAGAATCGGCTTTATTAACACTGGTCACAATTTCGATTTTAGTAACCCCATCATCTTAGATGTGGAACACAAATACAATGAAAGATTAATATTTGAGATGATTTTTATCACTAGACATAACAACAATTTGAATTTTAATACAGATACTAATAACCTCAGTACTGTATACAATAACCTTATCATTAAAATCTTATGACCTCGAATTCTTTACCGTTACCTTTCAGTGCCAAAATGTTTGATTAGTTGGTTATTGGTCTTTGTGATGTTTGTGATTTTGTTGCAACTATTGTTTGTTTTTTAAAGCATTTACATTTTAATGTTTTTTTTTATTTATTTATTTTACCAGTTGACTGTGTTTGGCGAATCATCGCTACGTGTTTTTAGTTTTTTGTAAGTTGCTTTTTGGTTTTCTCTTACATCATACTATTTTTAGTTATCTAAAAGATTAAAACAGTTTTATAATTAGTTTAACGACTTGTTTAAAAATTACCTAGTTTGTATGCTTATGTTAATTTGTTGTTTTTATTAAATACAGTGGCCTGATGCCGTGGACACTTTGTCCTCGAAACGTGGCCTAAAAAAACACATGAAGTAGTGTTTTACTGTCGCTCTTTCCTACCTAGAAGATTTTAACACTATTTTGTTTAAAAAATCATAAGAGGTTTAATTTTTATCAACAATACTATATATACTATATTATGATTAACCAATAATTTAAAACCTAATATTACACGTAATAATAAAAATCTATACTACAGTAATAATTTACTTTTATATGTATTTTTACACTTATATTTATGACGTTTTATAATTAAAAATATCAATCTATGTTTTTTTTATTTGATTTTTTAACTTTAATGCTATTGTTCAAACAAAAGTGTGTGAGGATATTACATTTTTATCAAGATTATACAATGACATTTTTTGTTTTTTTAATAATTATACAGTTTTTGCTTTTTTTGTAACAACTTTTTAATTTATTTAATTAACATTGTTGTCAGTAGCTTTTAAACAAAAATAATTTAATTCCAAGTTGAATGAATGTACGACTTCGTATTGTATGCGAAACGGCATTGCGTTTATGAGCTTTGTAGCATTCAAAGTAATTATAAGTTTCTTTTAGTAGTAGAAATATTTTGAATAAAAGTTAGGACATATCTAATTGGATACCTGAAATTTTAGAAAGTTCTTTTAGGTGAATTTTATAGAACTGTATCTACCAAATTCAAAAGAACTTTGTTTTAAGCTCTTGAGTTTGCATTAGTGCAACTAACCATGAATACTGCACACAAGCATTTGAGTACATATAAAAGCTTTCAAGCTTCATAGAACAAAGAAAAGGTATTCATTCCCGTTGTGTATTCACAGTTTGATTTTAATAAAATGACTACTTTACAAGTGAACATATCTTAAAGTTACCACTTACCTGTTTTTCTGCAAATTGTAGATATTTACAACAATAGTTAAATTAATTTTACACTTTTAGAATGTGTATAAATTGAAACAAACATGTGACATAATTAATATTGTTTTAAAATTAATTACTAGCACATTAAAAATAGTAAAACAACAACGTTTTGCTGTATAACCGTAAATTGTAACATGCGTCTTGGTATTTACATATTATAAATTATGAATACAAAAAATTGTTGAATAGAATATGATTTTCTTAAGACGAACTTGTTGAAGTAGTGGAAAAGTTGATTTCCGTTGAGAATACCTGCCATAAATGCGCAAGGGATCTAAAACGAGAAAACACAAAAAATGAAAGCGTTATTTGTATGTGAAGTTTAAATTAAATTTATAAAACTGTTAATTCCTTAAGGAATTAAAGAACCTACGACAAATAGAAAGTATTTAAATTTTAGTAGTTTGTTTAATAATTTTGAACTTTAGTAAGTTAGTAATCTTAAACCAAACATTAAATAATTATTTATTTGTATAACAATTTTATTCAAATATTGTTAAATATTCAGTAGATGTTAATTTATTATTAAATCTAGAAACTATTAAAACAATATTTTATTTTTATGTTTTAAAAATGGAAACGTTAATATACAAAAAATATTTAAAAAAACGAATAATGTTTCAAGTGGTTTTTGATGCACGTAACCGGTATAGTTGCAAAAATAACTAAATCACAAGAAATTCTTTATAACAAACTGTTTTATAATAACGTTATTGTTAGACGTTTTATTGAATTTTTAGTTAGGTACGAAAAATTCATATCATGTGCGCCTATCATTATTACAATTTTTGTTAAAATTAAAATCATCTTTGCTATTTATATCTTCATTTAAATTTATAATCAATAGTTTCACAGCCACATCTATCAGATTTTTTTTGTCTATATGTTTCCTACATTTTTTAGAATAAACTACGCAGTTAGGCCAAACTGAATGTGGAATGTATAACATTGTTGATGTAAAAAGTTCTAGAACATGTTTTGTTCTAATCATAGTGTTTAATTGTGTAATTTTATTTTTTAGATGAACCCATATTAAATCAATTCAATTATATTATATTTGCAATAGGCTACTGGAAACCAAAGATATTTTATATTATCTTGTATTAATTTTGATGTTATCTGTCTTCAATCTCACATTTTATGAAAATGGCACTCAAAATGTCAATTGTAACATTTGTTGCAAATATGATGGTTAGTGAGATTTTGTTATATTGTGATAGTTGCGGTAGTCAAAATAAAAATCATTCGATATTATCAGTGCTAAGTTGGTTTTTCAAAAACTGCAAGAATATTTCAACTGTAACGATTAAATTCTTCTAAAGGCTATACGTGTATACCTGTGGATTCCGTGCATGCAAATATAGAAACTGTTCACAAAAAAATTGTATACTCACCATCTGAATGGGATACCATAATACGAAACGCCAGATGCAATGGTTCGCCTTATATTATAAATGGTGTAAGTTTTAGAGATTTTTTTACTTTAAAATTCTTCACGAACAAACATTTCCAAAAGCATAAAAAAATAAAAGTGGCAGAGTTGCAAAGATGCAAGATATTCGTTGTGTCATCTTTAAAAAGAACGCGCCAAACAGTTATTTGTACTCTACATCCCTATTGAATGAATCAGAACAATTTAAAGTCAGCATACAATCGTTGCTTGTTGAATCGAAAAACACAAGAAAAAGTCATGGACCAACAGAACTACAAAGCACTTACAGCTCTCGTCCTCCAATATCACAAGAAAGGTATAAATTTGCTTAAAAAGCTTTTTATGACACAAGCTATAGCAAGAACATATCACAATGAATTTATTTCTCTTTCTTTCAAGGCAAGCATTTAAAACGCCCGGATGGAATCCGATAAGGAAGATAATTTTTCATCATTGGATCAGTTTACTTTTCTAAGTTTATCTTGTCAATTACCTCTAATGCAACACAGTGTACCAAGTTTGCATCAAGGTTCCCCGTTTCATGAACAAGAATATCTATTTTTTCTCTTCTCTGTTTTAAGCTTTAATTTCGTTGTAATTATTTACGTGTTTATAAAGCGTTGTTTTGAAATTTTGTTTAGTTTTGAATTAATTTAATTGTTGAGAAAAATGAGTGTAGTATAAGCAAATTTTACATAGAGTAAAACATCATTGACATGAAGTAAAACTGTTAAAATGGTAGAGTTTACTTTTTCACCAATAAATAAAAATAAAAGAAATTAATTATCAAAAAACACTTCTTCCGTGAACTTATGTGTGTGCGGCTAACTCGTTTTTTTCTATTATTGATTCTTATTTAGTTATTTATCTCATGTCTTCATTTTTTTATCTTAATTCACTTAGTTTTCTTTACCATTTCCTTAGGTGTTTTATTTCTATAGCATATATATTCTCTTTTTCGTCTTTATGTCAATGTCCTTAGAATTTAGTATTGTTTTGTTAATGGTAAAGTAGATTCTTGTCGATTTGTTTGTTTCAACTTAACCTCTATTTTTTCGTCTTCCATTACCATACTTCCTAAGAATTCATACGTAGATACTTTTTCCAATTCATTGTTTTTTCATTTTATGTCTTTATGATTATTGATCTCATTTTTGTTCTTCATTCACAATCAAAATTTTTGTTTTACTAATGTTTGCTTTCATTTTTATGTTTTTTATTTTGTTAGTTTATGCGTTTACTAGTTTTTGCATTTTCTTCTTGGTGTTTGTTATTAATATTACGTCGTCTGCGTGCAGGTTGTTAATTAATTTAATTTCTTCTAGGTTCTTGTATCTCATTACTATTTTCAATTGATTTTATTTTTTTTTTATTTGTTTAATTATTTTAGACATTATAGTTAATAAAGAGCAAGAGGCTTATGCTGTGGTTTTGCTTAATTTCGTTGTTTTTTTTTAAATTTGCTCTGCTAATTGTACTTTTACTTTGACCGTTTCATATGTACTTTTTATTGTACTTACGAGTTCTTTGTCTACTTTCAATTTTTTCAGCAACTTCCAAATTTCTCTTTTGCACTGCGTCTGCGTTCCATTCTTATACATTAGTATTATTAGATTATTTTTTCAGTTTCTCGGGATATTTCTTTTCTTCCCATAGTTGTTTACAAATATCCCAAATCGTTTAGTTTTTGGCCAAGGTTTTTAGAATCTTTGGTGCTATACCATATTTTTCACGTGCTTTGCCATTTTTAATTTTTTGGATTGCACTCTATGTTGCTTCTCATAGCGTCGGTGGCCAGCAAAATTCCTAAGAATAAAGCTCCCGTACCCGACGGAGTACACTGTAACGTATTAAGAATAGTTGTAGAAAATTTTCTCTCTTCTGCGTTTATTGACCTATTCAACTCTTGTGTTTAAAGCGGGTATTTTCCAAATAGTTGGAATACTGGTGGGTTAATAACCATTCTCAAACCTGGTAAGAGGGATATCTTGAACCCCAAATCGTTACGTCTTATTACGCTACTTTCTGAACTTTTGGAATTAGTTGAACGAGCATTTTTATAGACATTTTAAAAGCATTCAATAACATATGGTGACCATCAATAATTGAAGCTTTCGTCGTTAAGGGAGTGCCTGCAGACACCGTGCTCGTTATTTACAGTTATTTATCGAGTCCCTCAATCACTTATTTTATGAACGTTTCTGGTTCTTTCTACACAAAACGACTGACGAAAAGATGCCCACAAGGATCGGTTTTCAGATCGACTCTGTGGAACGTAGTTATACATTCTCTACTAGAACAAGACTTGACCGATAACTGTGACATTTTTGCTTACGCGAACGATATCACTATCACAGTGTCCACAAACAACAGACGCGATCTAGAAGCAAAATCACGACAGAGCCTGGACATTCTGACTAGTTGAGATGTCAACAACAAATTGACTGTCTAAGCTAACAAGACCAAATATATGGTTTTTGGTTCCTCTTTACTTCTCACTTTGACTCAACGGCATTCTAGTTCAAAAGGTTTTCAAGTTTAAATACCTTAGTCTTTTGTTTGATCATAAACTAAGCTTTGTTAAACACTGTTCCTATGTAGTTGACAAGGGCAAGACTATCTTGCACTTGTTCTAGAAGTATTCTCGCCGTAACTGAAAACTACATATGAAATCATTGGTGAGTATTTTCAAAGTGCAGTCATCCCTATGCTCGCATATTGCTTAGACATCTGGTACCACGGACTGCGACATACCCACATTGTCAGGAAACTGACATCCTTACATTTTCTATTTCTTTGTACGATCCTCAGGGCATATCGTACTGTTCGCAAAACATCTGCTTTTGCGTCTGCTATTGCAGGAAATATACTGCTCTAAAGTTCTTGTAAGAGCTAGCACGTGCACATTCTTAGATCAGCAAATTTTGACCGTAGATCTTCCTTCCTCTTTAGCCGCCAAGCACTATCTCAAGATTTTAGTCTTGGATGAATAGCAGCGGTAATAGGATTAATTCATTCATTGATTCCAAATATCCTAGACTGGATGAATATATGTCATAACCATTGACAAGCGGCCGTCTACATTCTGTCGTGTGGTGTTTCTAATACTCCGTCACATAGGATCCTCTACTGTCGGAAGTTTGATGTTGACCGAAGTACCCTAAGAACCCAAGTCAACCCGTATCCCGACTCTCCTGATTCTATCCTTAGACTAGTGTCCAACGTCAATGTACTTATTGCATTCACTAGAAAGGACCAAAGCCCAACGTAAATTAGAGTATAATTTAGTGTATTTTTGCATGGCATTATGATTGTTATTTACAGTCAACTACAGCAAAGTAGAGTATTGATTTAGTTATTTAACTGCATGTGGCTTATTTTAGAATATTTTACTTGATTATTTTTGGTTAACTAACTTTTTAGTCTCTTTTTAGTCGTAGCTGGCCTCATCCCTGCCTATTACAAAATCTTTCTTTTCGTAACATGTGCTAAATCGTTCTATCCTATAAGTGGCGAATTTGAACCAAGCAAGTTTGGGTAGTTTGGTGGGTCCATATCCTTGTCCTCCTCCTCTCTCTTAATTGTTTGTTTCTGGTTTATTTACTTTCGAGGTATACTAGTTTCTGAATCTACTTTATTTTGTAGAAATATTTTCACATTTCAAGCATTTCCTTTGCGTTTATTTGTATTTGTCCATATTTGTTTTTTATTGCTTATGTTCCTTTTTTCTATCTCGCTCTTATTTTTGTTTTAAAATTCTCGGTGCTTGTTTTATGTAATTTAGTTATCTGTTCTCTCATTTTTTCTAGGTTTTCTTCTTTGGCTATTTAAATTGTTGATATTCTGTTGGTAGTAAACTGTGTTGTAATCCAATGTTTTCTTGTTTTTATTTGTATTCTTTTTGTTAAGTGTTGTGTATAAATTCAGTAGCCTACTATATTTTTAGCATTGCGTTCTTTTGCGGTACATATATATCTGTGCTTTAGTGGATTATCGCACAGCAGATTTTTTATTAATAAGTCGTTTCTTTTGCAAAAGTCGGTTTTATTTATTACGGTTCTGTTATAGATTTTTCTTCATACCGGCGCATGCAACCCATATCACTGTTTTAGTTTCTTCTTACTCTACTGTTTCAGTTTTTTTTTACTTCATCTTGTGTTTGTCTGTTATTTTTGATGTTGTTGCTTTAGTAGTTATTATTCTTACGCCTTCTTTTGCTTTTTGTTTTGGGTCTACTTTCGAGTTATGTAAGATATATTTATTAAATAAATATTTATTTCTTTACTGTTTTTAGTTTCGCTTACTTCTATAATTTGTATGTTACTTTTGTAAAATCTTAAGCTTACGGGGTTTTCTTTGTTACCATTATCAGCGACTCTTGGCTTTTTTTTTAGCGTTGGTCCTAGTCCTATCTTGATAGTGTGACACCTACTCCGAAAGGACGGCTAATTTGAAATAGAAAACTAAGAGATGATACGGTTTGCGGGCGCCAGATTTGTACGACGAGTTTACTCTCTTTTTAGACGGGTAACTGCAGTTTGTACGGTTGTCCACGGACTCAAACGGTTCTAAAAACGAAGCTAGAATACGAAAATGATACAACGAAAGACATAAAGATGGTTAAGTGTGCGTTCAGTAAGCGGCAACGTCGGTAACCAAGCAAACATGCATTAACGGTATAAGCCTTCATCGGACCGATGGAAGGGATTACTTCGGGTTCGGATAGTCGGTAAAGAGACGGCATTTAGAGTGGAACAAATACAAATACAAAAATTTTCTTAACCCGTTATTTAAACTTAGTGTTGACGGGATATTACGTAGGCCAAAGGTTGGAAAAACGATTTTGAGGTAGATAACAAGCGCTCTGATGAGAATAACCCTTTGATGCGCGAAGCGACTTTAAGTGGGGATAACATGCGCTCTGAACCACGCTCTCGGGTTTCCTTTTGATTACTTATTTACAATCAGAGAACAATTCTAATAACAATAAACAAAATATAAATCAGTCTTACATGTAAAATAAAATAAATAAATGGCGCTTTGTTAATATCTAACTTAAGTAATACAAAAATACAAATAACTTAGTTGACTCGGTAATACAATCTTAACAAGAAAAATAAAATAAAAATGAATACGTAACAGTTTGTTACAAGAGCCAAAACAAGAAGTAGAACTTAGCCATTATCGTATTGTCGTTCGTAAACCTAAAACAAACGTTTTGCGTGACATTGCAGCTTGTATCTTCTAAGTGATAAATGTCACTGAAAAAAATGTAACTGACGATATTATATCATTAGCGATCAGGTAATTAACAGACTTGCACTTTACGTTGCCGTTTGACTGACTTCATAATTATTCAGAGTAATAGTTTGTGTACTTTCCAAAACAGTTACTCTTTGTCTTATAGGGTGTAGTACTGGTAACTAAGAATTGTTTAGTTTTAGACCATGTTCCCGGTTCAAGCGGCAACGAGATGTAAAAGTCCGTCAACTACCTGATCGTTAATGATATAATTACGTCACTTATACTTTTTCCTTTACATTTACCACTCCGAAGATGCAAGCTGCGCAATGTCTTGCAAACAAAAACAATTGCTTCCTTTTATGTTTTCAAATCCTTTCAAAGTTTCTATTACCTTTGCTCATTTTTCAAATGCTAGTGGTATAGGTCTAGGTTTTCCATTTATGTGTTTGCCCGGTTTTCTACTTTCTACTACCTCTGATTTCATTACAATTTTTGTTTGAATGTCTCGAAGCAACATTTTTATTTTTTAGTAGGTTCTAGATTACTCTCCTCTTTTAGGTCTTCTATACCGTATAATATTATGTTCTTTTTTTAAATTTTTCTGTTTAATTTTTCCGGTTTCTTTTCGTATTGTACGTTCTTCTTTAGATGTTAAATTTTATTTATTTTCTTAAATTCCTTTCTTCCATTTTGTTTAGTTTTTTATTTATTTTTTCTAGCATTTGTTTTGTTTTACTAATTGTTGCTTTGTTAATATAAATTGTATTTTCTGAAGCCGTCTTTTTCCTTTATTTACTTGTGTATTGTATTATTGTTTATCGTATCGGAAGGTCACGCCGATTCTTAAAATAATTATTTATGGTACTTCCTCCCTTAGTTTAATTTTTTTTTATTGCTATGGTTACTTAATATAAATTACCCTTCTACAACCACAAATTGCTAAAGTTGATACGTACGTATATTATCTAAATAACATCAACATTTACATTATGAGACAAAATGTGTATTCCAATTAATTTGATAATTTAAAAAAAATTAGCATCTAAAATTTTAGTTAACTTGATTGGTATACAGTTACAAAAAGACTTACGCCAAAACTAGAAATTTATATTTTGTTACTAAATATTAGTTACATTTTATATTGTTTACGTGTCTGAATATATATAAAAAAAGTATTCGTTGTGAGTTACCATATTCATACCTTGACAAAAAAATATTTATATTGGTTACTTATTTACGTTTTTTACTGTTAATTATTTTGAATAAATTTTAAAGTAAATATCTATAAGCATTATATACTTGTAATAAAAAGCATAAATTGAGTTGATCCTCTATAAATCTTGATTTAGGTGTACTTCTATCATAAATTCTAAAAATACGGACGCTCTGATCCTCGAACAGCCAATTCAAGGGTCACCACGCTTAGTTTAAAATTAATGTGTGTTAAATGTAATATAACATTTTAATAAACGTAATGTGTATTTCTATTAATTTATTAAACATTTTACATACGTGCTTTACCAAGTCAAAAACAAAACCAAGTCAACTTAATACTAGTAAATATTATATCCGTTTACTTCGTCTGGATTTTACTCAAATTGTTTATGAACAGTTGTATTGTGTTATTTTTAAAAACTACTAACAGGAGATAAACTTATAATTACACGAGAAAAAATTTAATAACATATCAAAAAAGTGTCTTATTATAAAACATTTTATAGTATTAATTTAAAATGTAAATAAATAATCAAACATAGTTAATTAATTTGTAAAATTTTTTTTAATTTAAATAATATTTATTTCTAATTTTTTTATAAACTAACTTATAACTTATATAATAAATATAATTATACAAATAAACGTCGATAAAATTATCTATACTAAAATTTGTAAATAAAAAACTTTTAATACACTTTTGTGTAACAGATAAGAAAAACAACCGCTACCTTATCACGTAATTAATTATTTTGTTTATTTTTAAGACAACTAAAAATTACAACAATTTATTTAACTATGAAATCAAAAATACCGTATGGGACCCCTATTAAATATTGTATTGTACGTATCATAAGTTATATTTAATTTATACATTGTTTGTTTTTTAATTGTCATCAAATAATACCAGTTATTTTTTATTTTAATATTAAAGTAGGTAATATTAAATAAACCAAAGTAGCATGCTTCATATTATGTTTAATTATAAAACAACATTTAACAGTAGTATTTATTCACAGCATATAAAATAAAAAATCAATTTAATAGTTTTTAAAAACAACATTTAGGTGTGATCATACAATTATTGTAAAAATAAATTTGATTAACCACTCAATGCTTTTTCCGATTGATTACTGCCATTTATTTTATTTTATTTTTGTTCTATTAAAAACCACGTAAACCTATAATAAAACGTTCCATAATCTATTAGCAATTCAGTTCTTCTTTTACAATTATTAATTGTTCTTCTGTATTAAAAATATACGCTAGAAGTATGTTCTAATTAAACATCACAATCGCGCAATCCCTAAATCTAAAAGAAACAAACTTACTACCTCTAACACAATATTAAGCTTATACCTTATATGAATTAATAAATCATTAACAATTTATGGCACAATCTTGTTATTAAATGGAGTTAAAAAATCGTTTCCTTGCATCTAACCAAATTATCGTAGTTTCTATTTATTTCATAAACGCACCGGAAAAAACTCACATTTAGACCAATAACACGCCATAATATTCTTTTGTTATTGAGTTATATAAAATCAAAACTACCGTTTTGCAGAATACGTATAGATTTAGATTGTCTGCTGCATGGTAATGAACACATTAAAACGTTGTAGAAATTATTCTCAAGTTGTTATCCATTTTCCAGAACGTTCACCGAAAGATATAGAACATTTATTAACGTGTACATATCTTTTAGTATAAGTAAATTAGTAATAATAATCGTTACCATATTATATGTTTATTAATTGACGAAAATCTTGCTAGAAACAACCACATTCTTATGATTCCTATTTATGATGTTGTGTCAAACTTTTATTTTCATAACTAGCAATTTAACAACACATTCGAAATAAAAAGTGTTTTTCTCGATGCCACCTATCGAGTAATTGTTATTTTGTAGGTTAATTTTAATAACTAGTATTATTTGTCAAGTTTGTTTATTACGCATTGCATAAATAATTTACATTAACAAAAATTTTTGTAATTTTTTCCACGCCCAATGAAATCAAATATAAAAAAATCATATTTTTACTATCTACTTCACTACTTATTACAACGCTTTTGCATATTTTAGATACTTATACAGTGCGACAAAGTAAACAAAAACCCCGGAAAATATGTGAATTAAAATCCAAGTTTTGAACCGGTAAAAAATCCGACCAATCACAATTAAGAAATTCAAGCTGATACAATCCTTGACATAAGTTTGTATCGACTTGTCAATTGTGATTTTGCAAATCGCTGTTATTTTTGATTCTTTCCTTCAGTACTTAAAAATAGTTTTTTTCAAGACTGTGTTTATGTTATTTGTGGAATTGGTACGTATTACAAAATAATAAACATGGATTTACAATCAACATGTGCACAATGTGCATATAACCTTAAAATTTGTTATGGCTTTTAATCATTTAATGCAATTGCGTTAATTAATAATTATATAAAGACAGTATAGCAATTTTGCTGTAGATTTAATTATTTACGTTTGCTTTTAGTTGTATTATGGCTGATAAATCAAAGAAGACGGTTCATTCTGAAGCCCAGAACATTATTAAGAACGTTGTCGAGTTCTTTGATAAACAGAAGGCAGATGGTGTATGGTCATTACCATTAGAGAAAGCAACCGAGTTAGCTGCTGCTGCGACAGGAAAATCTGTTTCTTTCATTAAAAAAATTAGGTAATTTTGAATGTATAAACATAATTTGTAAATAATCATTTTTATTATTAGGGCTGAAACGACAACATCTGAAAGTGGCATCTTAAAATCTCCCTCGAAAAAAAAGAGAAGTGGTGGTTCTACAAAAATATCTTTTGACAGTATGGATTTTGGCATATTAAAACGAACTGTTCATGAAATTTACACGCTAGATAACAAAGTTCCTACGTTGAAAATGTTGGTTAACAAGATGCAGGAGAAAACTGGTTATTCTGGGAGTCGAGAAACACTACGACATCATCTACACCAAATTGGTTTTAAATTTAAAAAGTGTCACAATAACAGAAAGTTATTAATGGAAAGAAATGACATTGTTGCATGGCGTTCTCGTTATTTACGCAAATTACGACAGAACAATGACTTAGGTGCTAACAAGAAAGCAGTAACTTACTTGGATGAAACTTACATTCATCCCTCATATGGAGTTGGCAGTTGCTGGCAATCTGAAGAAGAACCAGGAGTTTACCGAACTGACAGGGCAGGTCCACGGCATATTATAGTGCATGCAGGTGGTTTATATGGATTTGTCAATAATGGTCTTTTGATATTTAAATCGAAAAGTAAATCCGGAGATTATCACGACGATATGAACCACACAAATTTTTTTAATTGGATGCAAAAACAATTAATTCCAAATTTACCTCCAAATGGCATTGTAGTAATGGATAATGCACCTTATCATAGCGTTCAAATTAATAAGCCACCTAATCAATCTACACGGAAACAAAATATTCGTGAATGGCTAGAAGAAAATGGAATACCAACAACAAGTGACATGCGTAAAGCTGAGTTGATAACATTGGTAAAGAAATTTAATTACAATAAAACATATTATGTTGATGAGTTATTAAAACAACATGGTCATACTGTGTTACGCTTGCCTCCATATCACTGCGAACTTAATCCTATTGAGCTCATATGGAGTTTAGCGAAGCGTAAAGTTGCGATGAATAATGTATCTCAACGTAATAGTGAAATTGAAAATTTAGTGAGAAATGCATTTGCAGAGATAAATGTTTCAGATTGGGAAAAATGTTGTGCACATTTTGAACATGTGGCTAATGAAATGTGGGAACGTGATGGATTACTTGATGAGACGGTAGAGACTTTATCATTTCAAGTAAATACAGGTTCATCAGATGAAGAGGAAGACAGTTCTGAAGAAGAAGAGGACGAGCATTTTCTTTGATTTAGTGATTTATTTAAATATCAATTTATTTTTCTTATTCACAATAATCATTATAATTTATACGTGACGACTTTTATAGTCGAATATGAGATACTTTGTTTACTTTATTATTGGTTCTTAAGGTTTTAGTTGTGATCAGAATATGTTGACGATTCATATTATATTTTTTAAGAAGTTCTTTCACTTCTGTATTCAAAGTTTTTGCAATAATTATGGTTTTTCTTGTTTTGTTAAAAATATTTGTATTTATGCAATATTAAATTCTTATAAAACTTTAAATAAAGTAGATAACTATAAAATGTGTTATTTTTTGTAGACAATGCTTAGTTTTCAAATTCACCTGATTTGGATTTCAATAATTAGTGCCTACGTACAAGTTTTTTATTTTTATTAATTTTCTACTACATTTTATTTATTAAATAGGAATAAATTTGTTCACAAAATTTTGAAACATCCCACAAATCAAATTTAAATTTGCCGCGCTGATACTTTTTGTGGGGAATGTACCTGTCAAAAAACAGCGACTTCCGTTACGCCTCCTCAGAGCTTTTGTTTAATCGGTTGAACTGTAGAGTACAACTACGTGTTATTATTCAAAACCAAGGTAATGATTATTGTTAATATTGCAAAAACTATTATTGATTAGTTAAATAGAGCAATAAATAAATACAGTTAAACAAAAAAGATTTTCTCAAAAGTTTTAAATGTTAAACCTACAAAGTACTACGTTTCAATGTCAGGCCAAAACTTACTTTAACTTCTCTGTGTCCAAGACCGTTCGCCAGTAGCTTAGGTTACATTCTGCAAGAAATGACCGTGTTTTTGTGAAAGGCGACAAATCTATGGGAATAAACCCCGAATTAATAATTTCCAACTCAAGTCGTTTTCCGTGCCGAAGAGTTCCCATAGCTATTGCCGATTCTGCGTTATGAGTTAGGTACGACCTTCACACCGACGTTGTTACAAATGTGTAGTAACGTGGGCATCGTCGGTGACTTGTTTGATTTAAATGTTTTTTGATAAATCGCCGAAAGGGTTAGGGTCTGAACAAGATCCCTCTCGGAACCCGTATAATATGTCTGAAGATGATGAGTGTTGTGACACCCCCTAATTTTTTAGAGCTACACGATCTGGCGCAAATATGGCCAAACACGAAGAAACCACTTCCAGAAAAAAAGAAAAAATTCTACTGTGGTATGAAAAATCGACCAGCATTGAGAAAGAAAGTTATTTCTTTTGGTTCCTGATTATTGAAAGAATCCAAAGAAATTTTGATAAAATTGGCCCTTTTATGATTACTAGAACGTTATACGTTCTTATAAGTAAAACCAGAAACGTTAAAAAATATTCAACAAACGACTAATTAAATGCAGTTTAAAAAATCAAACATGTCGTTAAAGCTCGACAAGCCAGCAGACATGCAAATTAACGTTCCTAAACATAAAAATTTAAACGTTTTCAAAAGCGTTGTTTACTGTGTCGACTTCGTAAACCGTTTTATAGGAAAAATTATAAAACACATGAGAAAGTTACAGAAGTACAAATTCCAGCTCAAATAATGTGGTGCATGACTCATCTTTCTGAATAATAAAGATCAATCTGTAATAAACGTATTTCTAAGCTAAGTTTGAAGTTCAAATGAATCAGCACAACAAACGTCGTAACGAAAACAATTAAAAACTAAAATATTATTTACGTCTTGTGTCATTATAATATTGTCATGTAGCTCAAAATAATGTAGTATATACTAGAGTATAATCGCAAATTCATCTCAAATATGGACACTAAAACGTTAAAAAACACGATAACAATATACAAGTAAATATTATAATATAATAATAAGTGTTAAAATCTAATAACAACTGTCAAATGACAATAATAAATTACTAGCCCTATGTTAACTACAGCAGACATGAATTTAGTCATTTTACATAGTAAATACTCCTAACCATGTGCTTACATTTAAACAAGAGAAACTACTCACAACTATCAAAAGTGATTTGTAATCATTAAGAGTACGATCGTACATACCTGCACCAATGCATTGTTTTCGGTTTCAAACGTTTGAACGCACAACAACAATGTGCCAAAACCACAAATATGTTTTTGTGGGTTCCCTCTACACAAAAGGAACCCGTGCAAACGGCCGATTAAATCTATTAATTGTGAAGACAAGCATTTTGTTAGATCTAAAGAGTGTCTTATGTAAAAAAAAACAAATGAAAATCTTAGAAATACAAATATTATAAAAAGTCTTGTATTCGGAGACAAAAAAACATTTGAACTGCTTCTACAACAAATAATAAAAGGTTTGCCCAAACAGTTACTAAAAATTATCCTATATTAAACATAACGACGGCAATACAAAAAACAATCAAAAGCTTAGTTCCAGAAGTAACCAAAATCATTCAAGATTAGTTAAACATGATTTCATCACGAACACCAAACGTTGCAACATTTACTGAATCCAAGTCTTCAGCCTGTAGATCTCATCCAGAAAGCAACATAGAATTTGGTAGTAAGAAACCGTCAGAGCTAAAAAAAACGAAGCGAAAGACCGTTAATAACATCATCTGATGCTGGATATCAAAATAAGTTAGACATAAAAGTCGCTGCTGTCAGAAAAAAAAGGGTTGGCCAAAAGGGAAACTCCGAAGACTAAAGCCTAAATAACTGTGATATACATGTGTATTAGTTGTGCGTGTATATCTTCTGTCTTTTTATATATTTTATTCATATATTTAACTTATTTATTTGTAATATTTACGTTTGTTCGTCCAACATCTTTACATTTTTGTTTATTTATTTATTTATCTTCTGTCATTATACAATGTCATACATTAAAAATGGCTGAAAAAATACTATAATTAAATTGTAACCATCATTTAAAATAAATGATTGGTTGTTTATTTTCGTGACCGACCCGGTATTTAGATTGACGTTATTAATTTCATGTATTTTGAATTTGTTTCAATGGATTTTAGATTGATTTTAATGAGTTATTTTACGTTTTTAAATTCAAAATTACAATTTAAGATTGTAGATAAAGTTTTGTATTTTGTTACGCCGTAAATCATCTGATTTTGCGATTTTGTTTACTGAGCATTTTTTCTTTGTTTGTTTAGAATTCCAGTGGTAATTTATGTTTCCCTTCTGAGATATCATTGTAATTAAATATATTTTCGCCGTTTATTTATTTGCAGTTGGTTTAAAAGTTCTTTGTTTAAGTGCATTTTCAGTACAGTCGTACTTTGTTTTTTTTGTGTCAATCGTTTATATTACGTGGAAAATTAATTTATTAGGCAGTTTAAATTCTTTTAATATAATATTTTTTCAATTTGACATTTTTACGTAGCAACCAAATACCGTGTCCCAATACTATGAATTTGACGTAATTGGATCTAATTGTCTCTTTGTCGCACTTCTTAATGAGATTGTGTTTGTTTTTGAAGTTTCGAACACAGCCTTTGTGGAAAGGGTAGTCGAATAAGTTGATATATAGATGTGATTTTGGTGAGAGGAGGAAAGAAGTTAGCTGGTTGACAGTCGTGCGAAATGTAGATATCGCGGGTGATAAATTCACCTTTTTAGTTGTAAATGAGGAATTACCGCGGAAGTTATTGAAAATAGAACAGTGAATCTTCAAGTGGAAAAAAAACTTTCCTTTTCGTATAATAATTCCGGTTCAGGGAATTCACTGATTTCTGATTTAATTTAGTATGTCTCGTAAAGTGGATTTGTTTGTGAGTTTGTTTCGCAATCCCATTTCTTTCGCCTTGGTGGCGGATCAATAAGAAATCTTCCGCCGGTAAATTATTCTTATGATTGGGGTACCCTATCGAGGTTCCGGACGACGTCAACTGGCCTAAGCTAACTAGGAACTCGTCTTCAAATAGTAAAAGTATTTATTGATTATCGATTGTTTAGTTATTCGTGAGTTCAGTGTTTAAAAGCTTTAAAATTAGTTGAAATTTATTGATAGTTTTTGAATTTTTCGACGATTCAAACCATTTAGTGTTCATGTGTGCTCATTTTAATTTTATTATTATGCATTATAATTAGAAAGACGTAATGTAACTAACGTATAAAGGTTGTTCCGACATATAAGTAAAGAATGAAAGAAATTCTTAATTTGCGTACCATAATTTAAGATTGTACAGTTTGTTTTATATCATCCTTACGGACTTGACTTGATTTTATTAGTATTTTTTTTTTTTCTTTTCATGCACACACAGTTAAAAAAAACACACCTTGTAAGCAATTGCAGATAAACTCTATTTCACAAGTAGGAGCCTGCAAAATACTTGCTCCAATAAAGTTTAATATTTACTTTCCAAACGACAACTGACAAACCACAGACTTACTTGATATTATTAGTCAGTTGCCACTACCAAATTTATTCTTAGGTGACTTTAACGCTGACAGTTCTCTCTGGCGATCTCATATCAAATCGGCCAGAAAAAAAGTAGAAGATTTTTTAGATCAATCTTGTTGAATACAGGTTCATCAACTCATTTTTGTGCTCTATCAGGTTTGTTTTCTGCAATATCAAACTCTTTTCAAAATGTTACAACACGGTTAGAATAGTCATCTTTAATTGATCTATACGGAAGCGACCACTTTCCAATTATCATAGACACAAACATTTTAATGCAAAAACGCTCAGTACCAAGACGATGGTTGCTTAAATTGGCAGATTGGAATGTATTTCATAGAAATGTAACTATACAACCATTAGTAAACGATACTGATACAACTATCGGTAATTTAGGTAGCAGCATCATACAAGCAGCACAATTGAGTATTTTCCGTTTTTCAGGATTCCTAAGAAGACCACTTGTTAGTTGATGGAACGATAAGGTACAAAAAGCAATACAAGTAATAAAGCATGCATTTAATGATTTTACCGTTCATTTCGTCATTGTCTGGATAATTCGTTTTTGTCATTGCACGTTTTATAGAATAGTATTCTTAAAGGCTCAACAATAAGTGTAACGCTGTTTGTAGTTGCTGTGAACGCTATAACAACTTTGGTTTCTGTTTTAACAAGTTTCTACGTCGTTGCTACTTTCATAAAAAATACCATTAACGCAATGAACTGCAAATTGCAAGAAAAGATATACATTATTGTTAAAAAAAAACGGACAAAAAAGGATTTTGAATTTTAACTTTAAAAATTCTTCTTGGTGCTTCATTTTTGCCGTATGAGACGACCACACTTTAAACCAAAATTATACCTTAATGATTCTCTTATTAAAACAGTTGACACCCACAGATTCTTAAGTTTAGTTTTTCATAATAAATTTTCCGTTTGTCCTGATATCAACAATCTGTTGTTAGTTGTAAAAATGCACTCAACATTATTAAATGTCTAGCAATTATTAACTTGATTACGGTTGCACTATTTACTCATCAGCTAGCATGTCCTGGTAAATATTTTTAAACAATATCTACATTACAGGCATACGTTTAGCTACCGGAGCATACCGGACTACATCCTACAATAATATCTGCTCCAACGGGGGATTGCTATTTTTGACTTACAGACGCTTTTGGTTGGTTCTCCTTTATAAAGCTTTGTTACATAACAATCCACCACGCCAAATTAATCATAGTTTTTGTAAGGATTTAGCACAGCAACGTAAATATGCTTTAAAACCTACAGTAACAAGACCAGGTTACGTCAGAGCAGATGAATTTTGCACGCAAAGTAGACTTACTTAACTTAGCACATTTCTAGTTTACTATGCAAAATCCCACTTTAATGTCTTTCTACCATAAAAATTAACTTTAGCCTACAAACGTTTAGCAAAACATCTCAACCGCCGGAGTTAATAACAATAAAATTTTACGCAATGGTTCGTAATTGTAGTCAATCTTGCATTTTATACACGGATGGTTCAAAAACAGAAAGAAGTGTTGGAACTGCTTTCCTTAACAATTTTATGTTTCACGCATGGTGCCTTCGCCCATGTACAAACATCTGTACTGCAGAACTCTATACTATATGGTAATCAATTAGGTACTGTAGCCATTCGAATAATAATCACTGTATAATCTGCTGTTACTCAGTAGCTTCTTTTCAAGGTATTTTGAATCTTCTAAATAATGATTCATTAGTGTAAACGATACTGTTTGCACTAAATAATGTTGATATTACTAATAAATTGATTACTTTCATATGGATGCCATTCCACGTTGGTATTAGAAGCAACGAACTGGCCGACAGGGGAGCCTATCAAGTTGTTGAAAGAGAATGGCAAAAAGAATGGCATAACCTTAAAAATAAGCAAAAAAGCATTAAACACTTGGTAACTAAGGCGTAGCAGTTTTCTTTATTCATAATCAAAAGAGATGAAATAGTGCTCACCCGACTATGTAGGGATCACACTAATTTGATTCACTCACCTATCTTTTAACAAGGGATGAATCACCCACGTGCGATAATTGTCTATGTCATTATAGTGGAATGCAAAAATAACGCAAATTATTGTGTTGCACACAAACTCAACGGCAGAATAGAGACAGATTTAGCCGATAAGTCTAAAAAAGAACTACTCAATTTTTTAGGACATTAATGTATTTCATGCAATCTAAAACATTTTACACTTTACTTAGGGAAGTTCAAGTTATAATATGTGAGTGTTTAAATTCTGTATTATTTTATACACCAAAATTAAGAGGCTAATGACCTTAGTTGTCGATGCCTTAATAATAATAATAATAAAAATAATAAAACGCTAAAACAGCTTTTGAGATCTAGTACTAAATTTTCTCTTACTGTCAACGTTACTTTCAGAATTGGTTGTTTTATAATTTTTGCTTTCGTGTAATAGTTTTTATATGTTTCTAAATGTATTTTCGCAATTCACAGTTTATTTTTTGAAAAATTATTGTAGCGACCCAATCTAATTTTATTGCTTGTGGAAGTTACTAATTACCCAATTTACATTATTATTTAACAAATAATTTATTTATAAGTAAAAACTGAGTTTGTTTATAAAAAGAATATAGTGCTAAAAAAATGAATCAACTTAAAATGTTAGAATATACATACAATGTTAAATAAATTGTAAATTTGTCAAAGTGCATTATGTGCTGACGTAGTTGTTCAAAATCTCTAACGTAAAATATTAAAATATTGGTAATGGAAAGAATAAATTATCCTAATGACAAACGTATACTTAGTTACAAACTTACTTAATGTTGTGTCGTACAAAATTTGCAACTGTCATTACTATTATTATATAACTAATAAACTGCTAACTAAATTAGGCTTGTTATTATACTAATATGCTATTAATTATAATTAATAACAGCATTTATTAAAGTTACATAAATTTGTGTATAGAATGCAGTCCGTTCAGTAATTAAAATGATATTTGATACTAAGCAAGGAACAAGGTTATTTAAACTATTTATACATACATGGTGGTTAATTATAAATTAAAAAAAAAAACATTAAAAAATCGTTTTAGCAACAATATTTATGATATAAGTAATTAAATAATTTATGTTATTCAAATAAAATTAGAAACACAAATAAAAATAAAGACCGCTTTGTCGGTTAATTCAAAAATTGACGGAAATAAATTAAAAAATAAATAATACAATGAACTGTATTCATTTATCTTAATAACTCAAAAATGTAATATACACATAAAGATCAAATCAATAAATATAATAATTTTAAGAATCATAATATATAGCAGTAACAACTACAGCTGGCATAAGCAAACAAGTGGGACGACAGGCCGTAACTAGACTGCTTAAATTTTGACGGTACATTCCAAGTAAAAAGTAAAATGAAAAATTTATATATGTTTGTTTCTATAAGTGGCATTATATGTCTTTTCTATTGAAATAATTTATTAATTTTGGAAAAAATATTAATTTTTACTTAGATATTATTTTAAACGAGTTAATATGAAGGTTTTCAATTACTTTTTTTGCCTTCGTTACATGCATTTACAGACTTACCAAACATTGCATCTTCGCTCAGGCTGGCTGATAAATATGGAGACATAATTAAAAATTTATTGATAACAATATACCAAAACTTGCTTCAAATACTCTTAACGACAGACTTAAAACGTACACGATTTAATAAATAAAGTTTTCTTAAATTTGTTTATTTAATTTTATATTCATTATTGTGCGGCACTGTAGCTGATATTCCTTCTTACGATTGCGTGATGGTTGCGTAGATTATTTTATTTCAAAACTCTATTTACACCGCATCACCGTCTGACTTGAGTGGACTGTATATTCAAAACTTCTAATTGAAAACTAATAAACAACTTGTATATATATATAATATACATACAAAGTTTTAAGCGCTACTCACCGACTATGTACAATTCTAATTTTTAAAGCATCCCCTTTACGGACATGTGCAGTTTGTATATATTTAATTTGACTTAGACGGTTATATTGTAATATTACAAAAACAATAGATTCAAAATACATTGCTCTTTAACTCAAACAATTTCCAACGTCGTCCTTGAAAAATTAGAAATTTAAGATTTAGACAGCCATGTATAATAAACACGAAAACATAAGTATTATTACTAACACTTATACTTATAAAAATTGCTTATTTTAAAATTGTAATAATTATAATAAGATTATGATTTATGATTATGATTTATTATGATAATAAATAACGACATAAATATTATCATAGAAACATTGAATTTTTACAGTTTAATTATGTTTTGAAATAACGACATTGCCAAACTGCAATATTATGGCATTCTTTTAACAATTTTATTATTGTAGCATTTTTTGTATTTGAACTAAATTGGACATAAGAATTCTTTAAAGGTATTTTGTTCACCGAAGTTAACCTTCTCCTGCACATTTCAGTAAAAATTTTTATTATTGGTATTTTTCGTCTAGCTTATAAAATTTATGAACACTTTTTTCATAATGCCCACAACGCTTTCATTAAAACCACCATTTTTCTCTTTCTTCGAGAAATTGTAGTACTCCATGCTCACTTTACAAAATGTTTCTTCTAATAAAACCAGTTTTTATGTATATGCTTTAAATATTTACAAATCTATTGTATTTGTTTTATAAACTTTTTTGATTGCCCGGTTGTACAAAAAAACTATTTCTGTAGGTTTTTCCAAAAGAAATAACCCCACAATAACAGCTTATTTTGTGTGTTGAAGAAAAAATTAGTTTTCATATTTTCCGGGTTTTTGTCAATTTAAAATGTTACTAGATAAATATTTTTACATTTTTAAAATAAATTTAAAATTATTTTATTCTAATCTATGTGAAAGATTAATCAACAAAATAAAGTTTGGCACAATAATGTACAAGAGAAAGCAAGTACGGAAACTTGGAAAAAATAAAAAAACTTAAAGTAGAGAAGAGTATACACTTTGATTGTCAAACATAAAATAACACAAAAAAGTTAGCATATTAAGAGTAGTGGAAGAAAACGCAATAAAATGGATTATAAAGATTAGTAAATATACTTAAATATTATTTTTTAAGCACTGCAATTTTTGCTTTTGTTCTATCGCACCATTTAAAGAAATTACAAAAATGTATAATTTACAATACTCATACAATTAAAACATTTCTTGTATAATATTTATAACTAATTAAAAAAAACTGAAAAGTCAAGATATTTAATTAAAAAGAGCAATTTCAAATGCACAATATTTACTTGTTCTTCACTTAGGAGGGGCCAGAAAACCACTTTATACTATTTCTAAGGCTACGTTTCGTGCTACACGTAAGCACTTCAAGAGGTCACTAAAAATTTATTAAAATCTGTACGTCTAAGATAATATAAGATTTAAACCAACAAAAATAAAAGAACTTACACAATAGATTATGCTAGAAAAATAGTGTATTGGTTAGTTTGTTTAAATTTTATATTATCTTAAACTTACAATTTTTAATAAATCTTTAGTGGCCTGATGAAGTTCTCACGTGCAACACGAAACGTTGCCTTAGGAACAGTATAAAATAGTTTTCTTGTTCCTTCTAAATGAAGAACAAGTAAATATTGTGCAATAGATATAGAGGAGAATTAAGAATTTTACCAAGGTAATTTCAACATTTACTGAAATAAAAATTTAAAAACGAGTGTAATACAAAGATTATAAATAAAAACCCTAACTAATAACAACTTATCTTCTTAAATAGTGTTTTTAATCAAAACAATAGAAATAAGTAATGCAATGACATTAAGATGTTTAATTGCTTGTAATGATGTAAATTATACTAAACAAATTAATGTTACATACAATTTGCACTTTAATTAGTTTTAATTTAACTTTCTATACTATCAAAAGTTTGTACATCAACAACTTAGTAAAGTGATCCTGCAAGTTTACACCAAATCTGCAGCTTAATCTACTTTTGATATTAGATGAAAATGTTTATTTCAAAACAACCGTATAATTTTATCTAAAAATTAACTATAAACCTTTAAAAACTGTATCTTACGTATAGTAAAATCTTAACGTAAACATTTGTATCTAACACCTATATTTCTAATCTTACACAATCAATATTATAATAACAGTTTTTGATGTTATTCCACTCGCATCTTTTTGTTATATTATTAAAATATTTATTATGTGGACATCGCATTACGTATGCTAATTCGTCTATACAAATTATATATATGTTACAACATTTAAAGTGTTGAAAAAAAATTATGTTATTGCTTTTAGGACATTTAATTAATTTTTCTACAAGAAACGTGTTAACTCAATAATTTATTAACAATTATATAATATTTACCAATTTTAGGAAGCACTAAACTATTACCCAAAATACAAACTAGTAAGGTATCTGAAATTTTAACGCGCAAGTTTAAGATATATGACATTTTACAAAATACTTGCAAATTAAAATCATATTGGAAAAAAACTTTCTCGTCTGCGTTTGTACTTTCTTGTTGTAAAATATTATCATCTGCTTAAGCATACGGTAAGTATTGTTATTCTCTATAAAATAATTGTTCAAGTGGATATGTATTATCGTACAATGATCAGATACAAAGTAGGTTTTAGGTCAGCAGTAGATATAATAAAAATACATATGCATATTTGATTAACTTTGCTTGGTATATAATTGCTGCACAATCTTGTGTTAAAATTTTTCTAATAATAATTAACATTATCACCATAACTAAAATACAAATGATAAAATTAAACTAAAAATAAAGAATACTCATCAAATTCAAATAATGTTAACAACGTTTCAAATGACAATTAATTTGTGAATTTTAGGAACAGTCTACTATATATTAAAAATTTATAAAAGAATAAAAACAAATGATAACAAAAAAATAAATAAATAACAGAAATAAAAATAAAATTTTAAATTTTAATTTAAGAAAAAGAGATGAATTTAATTTTAACAGTTCATACGGCAATTTAAAAAACATCATTACTTTTTTTTGTTTCTAACAAACTTTATCACAAACGTGTAAATTTTAATGTTTAAGTCTAAGGTAAACAAAATAAAAGTATTGGTGTTGTAATAATAATCTAGTTTTGAATTTTCTACTTGTTTGACCAACACATAAAAAATTACAAAGAGAACAAATAAATTTATATGCTCGAAATTTATGTAATGCTTGATTTTATTACCTAAAAATAATTTAAATCTGTTAAGTGTCGAAAATGAAATATTAATAATATTTTTTTTAAAAACCTTTTGAGAAAATTGAAAACAGTGGCCAAAATATAAAAGAAATTTAACAATTTTTTCATTATTACCAAAAGAATTTATTAATTTTTGAAAGAAATTACGCAATTTGTATGAGAAAATTATATGTTTTTAAAACTAAAAATTTTAGATTTCAATAAGACTAAGAGCTATTTGATTTAATATCTAAGGTAAATTCTTATTTTTAAGTAAATTTCAAACTTTAAGAAAAACAGTATAATTTTTGTAAAAGACTTAATAAACATGATAAAATATATAAATTACTATAAAAAAAGTCATTCGTGTAAGCGAGAATACGGCACTTCGAAGTGGTCTGACGTGCGAGAAGGGTCGGTAACAATCAAGGTGAACATAGTTGTTCAATAAAGTTTTATTTTTGGGGTAATTTATTTACAAATTAAACCCGGCTCTGACATTTTCAGAAGTGGGATTACGCGTTAAATCGGTCGTGTTAAAGAAAAAGAAAGAAATACGTGACTGAAAACGTTATTTGAGGCCGAAATTAGTTTGCGTCGAATGCGTGTTATTCGCGAAAAAGTCGTTGGTGGAACAAACTTGGCGAGTGTTTACGTGGGAAATTCGAGCAGAGTCAGTAATTAGAAAATGGAAAATGAAGATATTAGCTTGCAAGATCACATGGCTTCATATTTTCAAGGTGGCCGCAATGAACAGGAATGGTCGGCAGGTGGATCAAACGTTAGCGTTAGGCAACCAAAGCTAGATGGCGCGATGAACTGCGCAAAGGAAGGTTGTAGGGAAACCGGAAGTAACATGGCGTCTCGAAAACCAATTGAAGGCGTAGAATGTAGTAACGAAAATGTAGCTGTAAATGTAAACAGCATGATGAATTTCATGTCTAGAATGATGACGGTAATCGAATCTAGAGAAAGGATTACGGACGTAAAACCGCTAATTATACCGAGTTTGCCTCAGACTTTACAACACTTTGACGGAGATGATCTGACTGTGGACGCTCAAGAATGGATTGAACAGCTTAAGTGCAGTGCACGCTTAGGAGGTTGGACAGAATCAATGATGTTAGAAACAGCCCGAGTATTCTTGATTGGGACAGCAATATGTTGGTACCAAAGTGGTCGCGAAACCCTAAGAACTTGGAATGAATTCGAGCACAGTTTTAAACGAACGTTTGTGCAGACGGTGTCAACAACGGAAAGATAGGAAAGAATGCAAGTAAGACAGCAGCAACCAAAAGAATCGATAGCAAGTTATGCGCAGCATAAATACACGCTATGTAAAGCGCTTAATTTATCGTTACGTGAAATAAAACAACAAACACTTATGGGGATTACCTCGTTTAACGGAGCAAGTAGTTTATTTTCCGTTCACCACTCAGACAGACGAGTTTATTGACGACTTAACGGCACAAGAAAAAATAGCATCATCTAGTAGAATAGTTCGAAAAACAACAGCCGAATTAGATAAGAAAGTTTATCCAAAAACGTACAGTGCGGAATGTGCGCCTAAAGTGACGATTACTTGTTTTAAATGCGGAAAACAAGGACATTACGCAAAGAATTGCTTTGATGTTCAAGCAAAAACCGAAGGTGCGACTACTTTTAAAAAATGCTACAAATGTAAAAAAATCGGGCATTTACGTAAAGAGTGCATGCAGACATCTGTGTTATCGATAAATATGTACACCGATTCTGGATTATCCAAAAAGTTTTTACGGTTAGTAAAACTTGACGGTTTAGAAGCAACGGCGCAAATAGACATGGGCGCAAGTGTTTGTTTGATAACGCGCGGAACAGTCGAAAAATTGAATTTAATTACAACACCTTGTTGCATTGAGTTGTATGGATTTGGTGGTAGTCACGTGAAAAGTGATGCGTCAGTGATATTAAATTTGGAGATCGACGATGAGCGAATGGAAACGAAGATGTTTGTAGTAGCAAATGACCTTCAACGAACAGACGTTTTAGTAGGACGTCCTTTCACCGAACACAAAGACATTACCTATGTTCGTGTGGACGATCAGTTTTATTTTGGCAAAAGACACGAAACGCCGTTTGAAAATTTAAATATTAAAAAAAAAATCATCTAGACTTAATGTCATTTTAAGTAGTGATGCACGTGTACCGAGTGGCGAAGTAAATTTAGTCAACGTACGTATCGATAACGAAGAAGCGTTAATACCAATTATAAATACGTCTTGTGAAGATTTCATCATAAAAAGGGAAAACTGATTGGAAGCATCCGAAGTGCAAGTGAAAGAAGCAAACCCGCAGTTGCTGAAGATTACAAAAAACCCATAACTGAGGATCTGCTAAACATAGGTGAAAGTTTAAACAAAGAAGTTATTATGGAGTTAGTGCAGTTGTTTAACAAATATCGAAACTGTTTTGCATTGAATATTAAAGAATTAGGTTGTACGAACGTAATGGAAATAGACATATGTGATACAGGTGTTCTAGTTCGATCAAAGCCGTATAAAATGAGTTTAACAGAACGTGAAACGACCGCAAAAATAGTGAAAGATTGGAAACAAGAAGCAATTGTTACAGAAACTACATCACCATATGCTTCGCCGTGTCTGCTAGTAAACAAAAAGGACAGTGAGCCACGTTTAACAGTAGATTATAGAGCGCTGAATAAACAGACGATTAAATTAGCTTATCCTATTCCGACTGTAGAAGAACAATTTGACAATTTGTACGGGTATAAAATGTTTTCTATTTTAGACCTTGGAAATGCTTATTTACAAGTACCGTTGTCAGAATAGGCGAGAAGAAAGACAGCTTTTATAACAAATGATACGACAGGGTAATTTACAAGAATGATGTTTGGTTTGTGTAATGCACCGTTTGAGTTCAGTAGACTTATGTCAATAGTGTTAGGACCACTAGGACGTGACGTGGCTAGATGGTACTTAGATGATGTGTTAATACCAGCGTGGGACGACAAAGACCTTGTAAAAAAATTAAAGTTAGTGTTAGAAGCTTCTATAAAAGCTAAATTAACTCGTAAATTGAGAAAGTACAGTTTTGGACTAAAATCGGTAGATTATTTAGGATACACTATAAGTGAACATGGACTAACACCTAGAGATTTAAAGTTGATTGCCGTGCGCGAGTTTCAAAAACCCATTAATATGCATGAGGTTCAACGATTTTTAGGGTTAACAAGCTATTTTAGAAGATTTATAAAAGATTATGCGACACATGCGCGACCGCTAAGTGACTTGACGCGGAATAGCAAGCAGTTCGAGTGGACGAAAACGCAACAAAATGCGTTTGAGTATCTAAAAATGATTTTATGTTCTAAACCCGTCTTAAAATTATATAACAGACTTGCAGCAAGAACGGAATTACACACGGATGCAAGCAAAACGGATGTAGCGGCTATTTTGTTGCAAGCGGATTAAGTGGAAGGAATATTGCAGCCGGTTATGTATTTTTCGAAGAAGACTTCAGAAGTAGAAGAGCGATATTCAGCATGTAAACTTGAACTTATGGTCGTAGCATATGCCCTGGAAACATTTAGAAATTATTTGTTAGGAATTAATTTTGTATGTATAACCGATTGTGAAGCAATTATTCATTTAAATGTGTTAAAAACTAATAATTCGCAGATTGCGCGTTGGTTGTATTTGTTACAAGACTTTGATATGCAGTTAAAACATCGACTTGGTGATAAAATGGCACACGTGCATTATCGCGAGCTCCAGTGTTAGACGCGGTCGATATGTTACAAGAATTTTGTGAACGAGGAGACGTGTTATTAACCTTAAGTGAAGATGATCAAATGTTGTTAGTGCAACGATTTGATCCTAAACTTTGTGATATTATTACGACACTTGAAGATAAGGAAGTAAATCAAGATGCCCTCAAAAACTACAAAGTTTAAGGTTACAAGTTAATAAATGGGCGTTTGTATAGGACAGTTAGTGTAAATAATAAGCAAAAAGACTTGTATGTGTTACCAAGTTTGGTTCGGAAAGCATGGTGCGTTAAGTTTCATGATCAATGTGGACACTTTGGTGTTGACCGTACAGTAGCGAAGATACAACGTTTTTGGTTTTCACGATTAAAAAGATATGTGCGCAGACACATCGCTGCATGTTTCGAGTGCTTATTAAGTAAAAGACCGGCAGGAAAACAACCGGGCTTTTTAAATCCGCTTCCAATTCCTAAAAGTCCTTTTGAAAGAGTACACATGGATCATTGTGGACCCTTAGTAAAATCGCGTAGAGGTGATGTTCATGTGTTAGTGATTGTAGACGCTCTAACAAAATACGTTTGTTTATATGCGGTACGGAATACAAATCAAAGACTACTATTAAGTGTTGTAAGAAGTTTATTGATTTGTATGGGATTCCGATAAAAATCGTAACCGATCGCGGAACGAGTTTTACATCTAACGAGTTTAAATCTTTTTGTAACGATAATAGTATTAAGCACGTTTTAATATCAAGTCGCAAGCTAACGGACAAGCCGAAAGAGTAATGGACGTATTAATTCCGTCATTGTTAACAGCCTTAACAAATGAATCTAACAAATCTAAATACGGCGATAAACAAATCGACAATGAAATCACCTTTTGAAATGTTATACGGTTATTTACCTAACTTTGATAACGCATTGTTAGAATCAGTAAGTGATAATGGCGAAGACAAGTGAAAGCCTTCGGATGAAGTACGAAAACAAGTACGCGAACGGATGATAAACAAACAAAGAAATCAGAAAAAACGATATGACGCAAAGCGTTACGCAGGTGTACGTTACGATGTCGGTGATATTGTTGTTATTAAAGGTGCGGTTATAGGAACAGGTGTACTGACAAAAACTCAAGTACGATACAAAAGACCTTATGTTATTACAAGAGCTCTACCGGCGGATACCTATCAAGTTACTGAGATAAAAAGAACCGGTGCGTGACAATTTAGTACTACTGTCCACGTAAGTCAGATAAAGATTTATCGAAATCATACGGAGAGTTCAAATGGATCTGATAGTGACGTTAGCGACGCCAACGTTGATGCGAGGTCATTCGATAACACGATTATTAGAGAATCTGTTAAACCAGAAGCACGAGACAAGGCTACCGGAAACGAAATTCTCCGAGACGCAACGATGGTTGAGGTACAAAACAACGACTACGTCGTTGAACCGGGTGTACTGAATACTGCGATGGACTCAACTAACAAGGTGCGAGACCGCGGAAGAAGAAGAGAGAATAAGTTACCAAATAAATTAAAGGATTATTTGTTGTACTAGTATGTAGATTGATTTTTTGTAAATTAAGAAAATTTTGTTATGGTTTTATATTTTGTAATTATATTATTTTTCAGGGGAATAATGTTTGTCAGGACGACCGAATGTAAGCACATTAATGTAATGTGAAGTGTCGCCTTCTCCCCTCCCAGAGAGTAGTGGGAAATGGCGAGAATACGGCACTTCGAAGTGGTCTGACGTGCGAGAAAGGTCGGTAAAATCAAGGTGAACGTAGTTGTTCAATAAAGTTTTATTTTTGGGGTAATTTATTTACAAATTAAACCCGGCTCTGACATTCGTAAGTTCTTTTATTGCATCTCTTGCTTAAATAATCTAATAATATAGACGGAAATAATCTAAAAGGTAAACAATTACCATTAGCAACGTTTGACGGTAGCGCCATCTCATAGTATAAGTTACTCTCATAAAAATAACTGTAAATAAGCTATGCAGACGGTAAACGTTCTAAATTAATTTTACACTTGCGTAATTCAAAGAAAAGTTTTGAATAAAGCTGCGGGATAAAACCACAACGTAAAGGACATTGGGGGTAAAGTAATGCCAATACAATTGTACAAATGTCACCAGAGTCAACTTCTGGACGCCCGTTTTGCTCTTTTAGGGCTCATCAGCAGTAAGAGATCATTCTAATGTAATCCCTACAATTGCGTCGATAAACCCTATAGCTTTATATTTAAGCAGGATAGGGGTAACTATTAGCAAAGCTTGATGGCAGAACCATCTTATAGTATAAGTTACTATGTATAAAAAATAAGCTGTAACGGCGGTAAACGTTGTAAGTTGATTTTACACACGCGTAATTTAAAATAGTTTTAAATAAAAGTGCTGGATAAAACCAAAACGTAAAGAACATTCAGAGTAAAGCCGTTAAGGTTTATTTACAGTAAACTATTTTATTTGTTTATAAAAATTTAAATTATGTAACAACGTATATATATATTTTAGTTAGTGTAATAGCAACCAACGTTTTTTAATACCGTTTAATATTCTTTCACAAACTTAATAATTTGAAAAGAAGCACCCAGAAGGTATTAGTTATTATATTCTATTAAAATTTGCATTTAGTTTTTTGTATGAGCATTGACGTCATCTGCTAAAAAAAGGGAGAAATGTTTTTTAAAATATTTTACTATTAGTCTTTATCCCATTATTCTACTATTTCATAAAGATAATATTCTAAAAAGTTGTTTTCATTTTTAGGTTTCGACAGTTTTGTAGTTTTTGTTTATTGACTATTTCATTTAAACAATTTTTCTTTTCAAAAGATGCACAAATTACTTAATATAAAAATTCTTATAAATCTGATTAAAAATGTTTTTGTACAAAAAGTATATAAAAATACGTTACTTTAAATATGTTTTTTACAATAAACAACACATAAACTACATGTTGGTTTTTGAAATTATTAAAGTACCTAAAAATTGCTCATAGTCAAACAAAGCTAATATAATTATTTAATAGTCTAACTTGAAGAAGAACTGAAGAAGTAATCAAATTTGACAAAAAATAAACTTTCTATTCTTAAGTGTCACTGTAAGGCATGTTCAAATTTTGTCTTGTATCCAAATATTAGGTGTTATTTTTATGACATTGTGGCTTTGCTACGTTTATTAAAAATAACCAACTCGTCTTTTAGAGCTAACCGTACTTTTACCTACAGAAGTATTTTTACAGGTAAGGTTGTTTTGTTCCTTTTTGTTCTTTGTTAAGAAGGACAAATAAACCACTCAATATTTTTTATTGCAAAGTTTCGTGCAACAACGTGTGCACTTCTTTAGCCCATTGCAATATATATTTGTAAGTAGAAATCAACGCAGTAATATTTTAACATAGCAACTAATATCCTTATAGGTACAAAGTTTCCCGAATACGCTTGTCTTTTCCAATGCGCTTGTCTTCCGCAATACTGTACCAATACAGTTCCAGCTAAAAGTTAGATTTTAGAATCAAAACCTTAAAATAGTTTATGACAAGTTTCTAGATTTATAAGTGACATTGTATCTACTGATAAGTGAACATATAGTAAAGATTCTACTATGCAACGTAATTTATCTTAGATTTCACGTGACATATATGTTTGGCAACTAACATTGCTTGAATTGGTATCAAGTAAAACAGAAATGACTAAGTAAGAAATTTGACTTGCAACTTATAAATTAAAGTTAAGTAATTAATTAAAAACACATTAACAACAATACCTATTAATTTAAAAAAAATATTGGTAATATCAATTATTTAAAATCTATAACCGTTGTTCAATATGTTGTCTTTCAGCTGCGATACATGGGTTAACTCTTATCTTTAAATTTTAAAAAAACATTACGAAGCTCGTCAACTTTATTATTTTGAGTAATTGCATGTTCCAAATCCTTGACATAAGAATCCATATACCAACCTTCAAAGTAAAAATGTGTGGATTATTAGGTGTTGATAAGTGTCTTTTGGTATGCAGCAAATACTTTAGAATTTTTAGACTTGGTAGTGTTAGTAACGTTTTTTTTTTTCATTATGTTTATAGACGCATATAATTGGGATGTCAGAAAATCTCTAAACCTAGAACATACCAAATTATACCGACAATTTACATCTTTTAACACCATAGATAGTACATTTACTGCTTTTCTAAATTTACGATGATTGTTAAAAAAGACATTTGCACTTATTTGCGTGATATGAAAAAATAGGACTATGTTTAAAACAAGATTATAATAACACACCTCAAAAGCAAAATAACAAAAACGATTAATTACAGTTACAAATCAAAACTTTTTGTTTAAAAAAATATATTTAATGATAATTGACACAACAACTTAATTGTCAAAATTTATAACAGCTCAACCAAAGTACCAACAAACAAGCATAAGGCAAACGATTTCGTTGCTTAGCAAAATCACGATAAACTCATACGTATGTGTTCATTATACACAATTTTTCTTTCGGCATGATGCACTAAAATTGTTACTGCTAATACCTTAGGTGATTTATCGTAACCAAATGTACATATAGTAAAACTTTGCCAGATAACGTATTTTATGTAAGTACGTAAGTGCCCAGCAAAGTTTTCACTTCAAATTATTCACACTCGTCTATGGTATAAATGGGTACAGTATTTTCGCTGCTTTGTAAAAATTTTTTTGGGGTGAGCATTTCTGTATGTTATTGTGTTTTACTTTATTTGTATCGTATTGTCTTTAGCGGTTTTTGGATAATCACATGTCGTTCTATTAAGGTGGAGATATCAAAACCCGTTTCGTTATTCGAAAAGAATTTTATGATGACGTCACGCCACGTTCCTTGAAAATGTCGAAACCTTTGCTAAACTAATACAATTAAAAACGCATTAAGATTCCATTTACCCAAATAACGAAATTAATTAACACCGTATGTATGTATTTGTTAGATTTCAAATAATTTTATGAAATTTTGAAAAAGTGCCGCTAGCTAGTTGCATGCTTCGAAGGAAAACTAAGTTGTAAATATAATATTTCTGACTTGAATGCTTTGTTCTACGTTTTCAATCTAGCAGGTTGTTGTCACAATTAACTATAAAACTCTAAATCTTCGAGATTTGTATATTTGTGTTATAATTTACAATTGTAAATTCATTTCTCTTCAAAACATAAAAGTTAGGCTAACAAAGTCACTGTGTTGTACGGCGTGTTGCCCAACAGAAGACTCATTTCTTATTTTATCTGTCATACCAACCTACGTGCTGGCGTTCGATATCACTTATATAAATATATTTACGTATCTTCTAATATCGTTCAACTTCTGTCTGTGATAAAATAAATATACTCGTTGTTACAATTTCTGTCTTGTTATTTTTCTATTACAGCTTCGGGTAGATTTAAACGGTGTCTCCCAGTCTAATATTTCATTGTTTTGGCGTCTTTTTAATTTTATTTTATATTTTAGCATCATGAAGCTTACGGCTCAATCACCAAATCAACTAATCGTTACTATGTGAGTTACGAAAAAATCCTGGATACTGTGAAACGAATTTGCCTAGGAAAACTATTAAAAAACCCAAAATCATGCGTAGATAAACTCGAAGAAAAAATTATACGACGAATCATTTATACTTATGCCGGCATTTATGATCACAATGCAAGCGGTATTTCAAGAATTGCAGAAAAAAAAATGGTTTTCAATGGTAAAAAAATAACCGCAAACAGTTAATAAAAAACTAAGTACTAAAACAATACGTACTTTTGAGAAAGTTAAAACAGTTTACAAAAGAATGAAGAAACATTGTGTATTAGAATGAAAGATATTTGAACAGCACAAAAACTGTTCTAAAGAGTTGAAATTATGGCAGTGACAAGTGTCTAAAGTCGCACGTTTAAATTGTTTATTAATATTTAAGTTTAAGTTAAAGCATGAAATGACATAAATCATTCTGATTTTACAAAATAGTTTAAAAATTTTTTATCTAACATATAATCAAACTTACCTTTGCATGAAAGAAAGATTTAATGCAAAAATGTTTAGCAAAACGAGGTATTTTGTTTGAATCATATAAACCAAGAATTGATTTGTATGCTTCAAATAAACATACCACAGCAAAAAAAACATGTAGTTGATAAATTGTTATTATAATTTTAGCTATTTGTAAAAATCTACAACATATGAATGACTGGTATTTTCACTTCTTAATTTTCTTATTAACGCAAGTTTTGTATAAAAGCCTCAAGTTTCACAAATATGTACTTGATTAAAAAAATGTTCCCCCAATCTATATTAAACAAAAGTCGTATTTGTGTGCAATCCATAGATTTTTAAATAAAATTAGGATACGAATTGCCTGTTACAATTTTGTCCGAACTCAGGCGGCAACTATACTGAATTCAACCGTTCATCAACCAATCAGACAACAACGTAAAACTAATTTGCTTACTGTTTTTATATCACTAATATTGAAACGTAATAAAAAAATCATAAATAATAAAAATTGCGTTTATTACAATATCTAATTTTGCTCCTCATTTGTTGTGAGAGGAAATTATGAAAGAAAATACGACTTAACCTTCAAAAACAAAATAAACATCATTGAACTTTCTTATTGAAGATTTATTTTTGTAGTTTTTGAATTGCTTTAATTGGTTATGTTAAATTGAGACACACTTTTAAGTGTGCAAAGTTCCAAATTAAAAATATTCATACCAGAACATTGGGTTTATTTTGGAACATAACAGCATTGTTTTTCTAAATATTGGAATAAATAAAAAGAACCATAATGACTATTAAAAATTACCTAATTTAATTTATTATTATTACACAAGTACGAAGAATACTAAAATTCAAATTAACGCATACAAAATCACAACACAACACAACAATTAATATTTAAAAACAAACTTTAATTTGCTTTAACCTATAATCGATCGATAATACAGATTTCTATAATGTATGCTTTTGTGATTATTTCATGTTTTCAGTGTCGCAAAATTTTTAAATTTATCATTCGTTAGTTCTAACTTTTCACTCAAGGTATCGACCTATAAAATCCAGAAACACTTATATTTAAAAATTAAATGTTGTAAAATACAAAATTTAAGCTCAAAAACAACTAAAATGTATTTACTCTTTGTTTAAATTTTATGGTTAGTATTATTAAACTATAATATTGTAAACTTGTAAATGTAACTTACAACAAATACTGACACAAACCTGTTTCATGTGCTTATAAACACATTTATGTGTTAGTAGTTACTATATACATTAATCTAACATTGTGTTTATGCATAACTTAACATAATATGCTACTACGGCTAAATTCTATAAACTCCTAAATCTATTTTTTTTAAAATACGTGTACATACTTCCAACATTTTTTTATAGATTTTAATTACTTTACATCACCTTTTTGTCCTTTCTTTTAATTTTTGAAAACACTTAACCTGCACTGTTGCATAATGACGTACCGTGTTTTTTTTATTGTTTTAATTTTCTTCCTACCTTCATTCTTTTTATGTTTATTTAACGAAACATTATTCTTTTAGTAGTCTTATATTTTAATTTTGTTGATTTAATAAATTTTTCCTAAGTGAAACAGTACAAAAAATTATTTTATACAAACGTAAAAAAAATTGTTACATTTGTACATTAAAATACAAATTTTACAGATATTGAATACAACATTAACTTAAAAAATTATTAACAATAAGCAAACATTCTAAATCTTTAGAAATGTACTTAGCTTTAATCTTGCAAACATTCAAGAATATTAAGTTGTTTGTCACTCTTTGATATATGATCTACACTTTTACTTCAACTTTATACTTAAATGTATTTGAATACTTTGATTTTACGATTTACAGTTAGGGTTGTTTTCAATTGTAAGTAGTAATCGCAAAAACTATATGTTAACATAAACTTTTTTTTAAGTTTAAACTTATACACAATATTTGTTTTCAAAATTTATGTAAATAACAAAACTATTAATAATATATAAAGATTCCTTAAATAAGTTTTGTACTGTAGAAAATATATTCTTTCTAAAAAAATTATAACTTCATGTACGTCATAATTTTAATGAATCAATTTCAAATTTACTTACCGAATCATTTGCGACATTATCCAAATAAATGGTTTACAATATACTGATGTAAAAGAAACAAAATTCAATTTTATATAATTGTTAAACTTGTACCGTTTAATGATTTAGTTAATATACTTGGTGGTACGGTTTGACACCTAAAACTTTACGACACTAACAAACGTTTACTTCAAAACTACTTATTTCTGATTTAGTACTAGCAACATGAGTGTGGGTAATCTGTCACAAGCAACCATTTTGATATACACAAAACCATTCATTAAAATAAATGTTGTAACCAAACAATCAAATTCTATTTCAATCGATTTGTTAGTAACAAAATAAGGCAATACTTATTGCTGCATATAACTATAAACTTTGTACCATAGCACAGCAATAACTAATAAGTATGCCAAAAAAATCAAAATTACATACAGGAAGAATACTTGCAATTATTAGCAAAGAGGTCTGATAGAAAACAAAATCAGTTAAGACATAGCAAGGGTGTGAACATTAAGATAAGTACCAAATTCTTTATTTTTATCTAGGCTAACACAAAAAACTCTTTGCCTAACGACGACGATCTTGATTGGAAATTGTAATTGTACCTAATAATTATTAAACATTTTAACTCAAATTATTGTTCAGCTTTCGGTTACAATGACTTAAATAATTATTTAAATATTAATTACAATTTGTGAAACATATTAATATTAATAATAACAGTCTTAATCCAACTAAACTTGCCTTTAAATTGTCAGTAACAAGTAAAAACACTTGCGTTACACCACATTAAACGTAACCACTGGCGGTTTTAAAACTCACTCATTGGCGCACTGTGCGCACTGCCTTTTCTTGGGTGTAGCTTAGTAATGCGACCTACGGGCAACTGACGTAGATAATTGTTCTTGAGTTTTAACAGTGATCCTTTACAAATGCTATTGCGGTTAGGAAAATTTCATTTCTGTGTTTGTTGTGACGTGTTAAGGTAGAAACCAGTGATCTCAAAACTTGTAACATTTTACATGTAAACTTAAACATTTTTGTGTTGCACTGTTAAATTTTTTTTAGAAACTTGGTTAGCATGCGTTAGTAAAATAGATAGCACAGTTGAAAAAAGAAATAAAAAAGATATAGGTGTTAAAAAACGTCACAAATTTAATACAGGTTCTAGAACCAGTAATGGAGGGTAGTTTTAGAGAGTGTTTAATTTTGGAAATCTATTGTTTGTATTTATTTTACTCTATGAAACGTTATTTACTAAAGTTTCCGATTCCTTGAATGAGACATCTTTCGTAGCCATTGTATTTTTAATTTTATGTTGTTTTATAAAGACTCTACACTTTTTATCTGTAGATTTAGTAGTGGAGTTAATTATTTTTACAATGAACACAAAAACTGTTCTTTGTAAATTTCTAATCTAAATGACTTTCTCAACACATTTTGCAACGAAATAATCCTTTACATATTTTACTGTTATGTCCAAAACGTAAACAATTTCCGCATTGTACTACCAGCTATATGTTCGGTTTAACAACAAAATTAACAATGTTAATACAAATATTTTTTGGTAATGTGTTACCTAAAAATGAAATTATAACTATTTGACGTTTTACAACTTTTGTCGTGCCGTCTGTATCTGTAACCCGTTTAATCATCCTTTGAACATTTATAACTTTTTGTAAGGATTCTAAATTGTTTTTTTAAATATTCCTCATCAAAAAACGTGTCTACTATTTTTACCAGTCCTTTACGTTGCGTGAAGAAAGTGAGAAGGTATGCATTAAAGTTGTTTTTAATTGTTGTATCGTCGTGAATTGCGGGGTTAGCCATTTCGTAATTATTAAACAAAATTTTAATTCGGTTGATTTCTATGGCTTTATTGTTGATAATAGAATTTTTTAAAACATTGCCAATATACAGATAGTGACCTATTTGTATCTGATGTAACCTTCTCATGTTTTAACATGTTCTATATATACGCAATAAGGCCCATTATCCTATTTATTATATTTATTGTTTAAATTAATGCAAGAGTTGTTAAAATTAAAGTTATGTTTAAACTGTTATTATTTCTGGAATTATTACTACTTAAACTTACATGCATTGTTAGCCCCGTGTCTTTGTCTGACCCCAGGATTGTCCGCGGGTCAGGCGGTGATTTAAACATAAGGTGGCCAAATTTGATTATTATTAGTAATCACAATCACAAACAACAGATTTCATAATTAATTACAAAATAAATATTCCTCAAAATCACACGAGCCAGTATACACTTTAAGTGCTAATAGGCGAATGAATTAGTTCTAATCGTGTAAATATTTAGTTTTAATGAATAAAAGGAACAATAAATACTGTAGCGTTAAATGTATTTGTTTCACAATAACCCAGCAGCTACAATAATTTATATACTTCTCGTACACGTGTTTTGACAGCTAATTTATACTAAAACTATGTGATGCTTCGTAACGTCTCACTAATTTTCACAATAAGTTAAACAGTTCCGAAAACCTAACGATTTCTAGTCATTGTTGTTTATCAATAAACCTTTATTTTTAGAAATTTCCAAACTGTCGTATAGATCTAGTTCTTTCCTATTGTTTATTTTTTAATTAATTTGATTTCTTCTATTTTATGATTATTTTCGAATATATGAAAGGCAACATTGAATTTATCTATTTTCTTATGAGTTAAATGCTCTTTATAACGCGTTTTCAATAATATTCTGGATTGCCCTATGTATATTTGCTTACAGTCCTTACAACTAATTTTATACATTCCCGATTTAACGCACATATTTTTGGATCTATCGGGTTACCTAAAAGATTTTTTATGTTATTGTTAGTGGTGTTACTATTTTTTTTTTTTTTGACAACGGAAAAATCAATAATGATGATGGCAGCATAGCACTCAAAACACGTGTACAAAAAGTATTTAATTTATTGTAGTTGCTGGGTTATTGTAAAACATATATATTTAGTTTTAAATAAATTAGAATTAAAAATCGTTACAGTATCATAAATCGCTACACTGTCAAATTTACTTAATACATATTTAAGTTATTTAAAAATTGAGTACCTTTGAATAGAAATTTTCTCAATTTAACAACTACTTTAGTTTTCGATTCTTTCTTAGTACTATTCTCTGTACGGCGAAAAGATAGAGTTAAGTCCCTCCCATCAAATAGGCGCTAAATTTGAATAAATTTTTTTTATTGGTTAAAATTTTCAAGTCAGTATTACAACAAACAAATAACATACTTCAGTTTGACCTGAGTTTAACGTTCGACATTTTAGTTAACTTATTCGCAGTTTTAAGTTTTTGTAATTTCTATTCATTTGACGAAATAGTATATTTCTGAAAGACATTTGTGTATATTCGTGTGGAGGATGACTTCTTTATCTGAATTATCCTATTTTTTTATACAGAATGTTATTTAAACTCCCATAAAATATGTCATAATTTTAGTTCGTCAAATTTGTTAATAAGTAAAAACTTAATGGCGCCCTTGTTTATACGCGTTTGAAATGTTTAGTTGTTCCGTCCAAGTGTTATTTGCTAAATTTTAAAAATAAATTGTGTAACTAAACTAACAAAGTTGTAAACGTATTTGTTTGTTATAAGTAGAAATTTATGATTTTGTACATTAATTGAAAATTATACTCTTTCCTATGTACTTTAATCTTTAATACCTATATTATACATTACATAATTTTTGAATTTTCGCGCTTTTACTAATTTGAGCCGTGTAAACTTGTCTCTTCATACATTGGTTTAAATTATCATACAAAATTAAAGGAGGGGCTTAACTCTATCTTTTCGCCGTACAGGGAATAGAAGTACTTTCTATAAAGCAAATTTAAAAGTTTTGTATTTAAGTGTTATGACATTTTTACGTAATTTTATAAAATGTTATTAATATATTACTAATACTGGCAAAAAAACAGCAAAAATAAATTTTTCAATAACTAATTTCTAGTAAAAACAAATAATTAAATTTAAAAAAGCAACATGGTATGGTCAGCTTAAGTATATTCTACATAAAATAGTAGTAGTTTCAAATGTTAAATTTGTAGCAATTGCTTTTGTATAAAATAAACGTGATCTAAAACTTATATTACTGGCAATACTTTGCAAAAGTAAATAAAAAACAATACTTTTATAAAACTAAATTTATTGTTAGATGCGGCTCATAAATGCAATCCGTCTTGAAAAATATAAATAAAGAAAGTAAAGAAATAAATTTTCTGGTTTTCGTAGAAAATGAGATATTTATTTCCAGCTCTACTACGTCTAAACTACTGACATATGCACTCTTAAAAGACGTATATTTAAATTCTCTAGTGAAGTAAAACAATTTATAACATTTTATCCCATAGATTTATATATATATTTTAATATACTTTAAAACAAATTTAAAATTTTATTTTATAAACTAAATCAATTTAAAACTAATAAAAATTTATTAAAAACTGCTATTAAATGCATGTTTAGTAATGTAAGATCTCTGTAAATAATTCTTAAAAATTGTAATTTTGTTAATTAAATAGAATAAATTGTTACCTCATGTGCACCATGTACTTAACAAACGAAATGAATTGATAATGCCCCAAAAAAATTTATGAATTTTTATTGAATCCCACTATGTAAACATAAGAAAAAAAATTTAAATCGAAATTATAATAGTGTAATATACGTCTTTATCATGTCATAAGTAAAGTGTAAATTTCAAATTACTCACTCTACGCAAATCAAATATCTATCAATCGGATGGGCTTAAATTATAATAAAAATAACTAATACCTTTTTTCTTTTCTTTGTTTTTTTAATTTTTTTTTAAATATATTAAACTTAAGATTTTTTTTCTTGTAACGAGTCACTCTAAACATTTGATCATATTTTGTAATTATTTATATATTTTAAGTTATTATTTACTGTGTATAAATTAAAATGTATATGCTTTTAATTTTTATGTTAGACAGATGTATTAAAATAAATACATTAGTTTTTACTAGTTTAACTGCTGCTTCCCCAACTTTACAACAACTAGATGCGTGGTTAAGTTACCGAGTTAGACGCCGAAAAATAAAACGACTCATATCAACAATTTTTTATAATAAAACATTGGTAAGTTCAGTATGAGAACCTAAGTACTATTTATTGTTTGATTTAAAAAAGTCTGGCATAATCTAGAACTACACCGAAAAAAAAACTTGATCAATAGAAAAACGGTTTTTGGGTTTTAACTCTGCCAACGTCAACCTTACTTTTGTTAAAGGTTTTATCAAAATGTAAAATAATTATTTATTATTCACTGTGGTTTAAAAATGCCCTTTTGGGAAAAAACGCCTAATTTACACAATAACGAGTTAAATACATTTTATTAATCGAACAGAGACTACGAGGCTTCTAAAGTGTTCAAATCTCTCAAACATAATTTGACGTTTATGTTGGCAAGTGCTCAAAAACTAAAAAAACCGGTTTACAATAGCGAAAAACTAATATTTATGAAAGTTAAAAACAATAAAAACACAGAACGAATTTGATAAAACTAAAACGTTTCTATTGTTCTGTTGGTTGATATGTAAATGATTTGCCACAAATAATTGAAAACAAAACTATACTTTTCGCAGATGATATTACTGTTTTTTACCATGACACAAAGACTTACTTGTAAGTAACATTAATAAAAAAAAAATTAATTGTTATTAAAATGCTTGAAGAAAACACCATAATATTGAATATAGAAATTATTAATGTTTTGAAGTAAAATAAATTTGATCAGAATTGAAAAATATAATGCCAAAATATTGTTAAATAAATAATTGTTTAGGTATATACCTAAACAAAGATTTAAATAAAAAAAAATCGAATATTTTTTAAAAAAACTATCAACCCTATCATATTTGTTATATTAGTTGCGATATCGGTTTACTGGAAATACTAACAGAGGTATAGCACGCCCAATATAATATTAAATATAGTAATCTATTCTGGAGAAATTCCTCTACCGTAAATTTAATACTAAAAATTTAAAAACGCTTTATGCGAATGGTAACAAACTTAAGACCAATAGAATATGCAAGCCTTATTTTAATAAATGCAAAATTTTAACTGTTGTAGATGTATGTATATGTGTTAGTAATATGCAAGTTTTGTAAAAAATAATCCTGACATTTTTCAAAAATATCAATCAGATCATAAAAAGAATACTAGAAATCGTGAAAATATGATTAAAACTCAAAGGACAAAAAGTTATATGAATAATAGTGTGTTAAATACTTGTATAAAAATATATAAAAAGCAAAAATTCATTAGTATTAAAAAAAAATTAAATGCATTTTAAGTTGCAAACAATTATTACAGCTTGAGAGACTTTGTTGGCTAGTAACCAGTAACCAAAATATGAAAATGTACTATCTAATTTTTTTTTAGCTACGGATAGAAACTGTTATTATTATTATTTGTTTGATATATAAAAAATATTTTACGAAAGAGTACAGTAATTATGTATCTAAAAAAATTTTAAATATAAAATGTAATAGTTTATAACGTACATAACAAATATATTGCTCATTTTAGAACGTTCTTACATAAAGTAAGAGATATATTTCAACTTATATATATTTAACAAATTAATAACAAAAAAATAAATAATATCTAGCTTAAATCGTCCGATCTTAACCCAGCGGTGTACAGACTCTAAGCTTATTTAAAAAAAATATGTTTAGAACACGGCAAACAACGCTGGAAGAATTAAAAGACAGTATTAGACAGAAATTTCCTGCAACTCAACCAGAAATACTAAATAGTACTGTGTACCATCTATAGGAACGCTTGCCTATTTTACAACGAAATGGAGGTCATATCAAAAACTTGCGGTAACCAGTGTTTCACTTCCAAAATTCAAAATCCAGTATCTAAACATAAACCCATTTTAACAATTAAAAATTTTAAATGCAGGTTTAAGAAAACCAAAGTTTTAAGTGTTAAGTTCATTTTAGTTATGCTATAATTAAAATACTCCAGGTGTTTGATAACAAACATAACAACAAATTTTTACACTAGCACAATAAAATTAAGAAATCAGTTTAATTCTTTTCAAACTGCATACTATTTGATAAATAAATAATTACAGAAATAAACAAAATTAATTATAAATTTGCAGTATTTTTTACTTAGTACTGGTAAAATTGAATGTCGTTATAAGAGAAGACATTTCAACTGGTTAAGTTTATTCTAAATGAATGTAAATTAATACTGTAAATAAGCTATAACGGCGTTAAACGTTGTAAATTGATTTTACACCCGCGTAATTCAAAATTGTTTTGAATAAAACTGCGGGATAACACCACAACGTAAAAGACATTAGGGGTAAAGCAGTGTGAATGTGTTTGGGCAAATGCCACCAGAATAAACTACTGGACGGCCGTAAATTAATACCTTGACTCAGGTTCTTTTGATACATTTACTAATTGATAATAAAACACCTACATAATAGTGATATTATTTTTTTTTATTTTTTAATATTTGTTAAAATATAACGTATACATATAACGTATAAAATATAAAAAATTACACAAAGTTAGCTTACATATAAAATTAAATTATATATTAATATTGCAACAAATATTAAAATTACAACATTAATAAATTCCCAAAACACACAAACAAAAAGTACATTAAAAACTAACTTTAATTTAATTTTAAACAGATGTGTATAAATAACGTAATTTGCTACCCTATTTTTGTCCAACTTTTTGTTGTTAAATAATATTATTATATAGTTTAGTTATGTAGAGGAATAAATTTAAGCTGCTGTGTAAACAATTATAATTAATTAAACATTTTTATAATAGTAAATTATTTTATAAAGAGGAGAAGCTTAACTGTTTCAAGCCAAGGCGATCCTTAGAAAAAAAGCGAAAATTAAATATACAAATATTTAAGTTGTTTTATTTTTTTTTCATAGGAACCCGGTTACTATTTTTTTTTTATGTCATTTCAAAATTTGTGTATTTGTCGATATTTGCACAAATTTAGTGTAAAACACGATGATGTAGATGTAAAGAAATGAAAGGTACGCTTCCAAAAAATAAGTAATAAGTATTTTAGAACCAACTAAATCCGGCGGGAAATACAGTATTACCTACAACCATTTGATAAAATGGTACACTGAAAATTACATCAATTCCTATTCAGAAAATATGCTACTAACGTATTTCCGTCGTATGAATAGTTATAAGAAATGGAAAGCATCAACTATGTGATCTCGTTATTCTATGAACAAAATACCATTAATTCTTAGGCGTAGAATAGCTGTAAGTAAATACTTAAAATTACGTAATTTCTTAAAGAAAAAAAATTAAGGTTATTCTCCGAAGAAGCCGATGACATTTACAAAATAAGTGAATTTTTAGCGAACGTGCCGGATGAAAGATATTTAGGAATAAAAGTAAAGTTAAATAACATTAGATTATGTTTCAATATATTAATTATATATATTTTATTTCCAAAGTTAAACGTTCATCGTTATTATTGCAGTTAGAAGGTCGGTTAAATAAGCAAAGCGATGTCATTTTCTACGCTGATTACAATGGTGAAAAATTAAACATCCCGTTTTCGAGATAATCACAAAATCAACACATTTTTAAATAGAACCCTGTATATTTTTATACATTTTGAAAAAAAATTGTTAATACATAATCACCTAAACTTAAATTAAAAAAAATAACAAATAATGATCATTTAAACTTTTAATGTAAAATGTTACAAAACTTACATGGGAAATGTTGACATAGTTGTTTGCGCAAAAAAAAATTAGCAGAAACTGAATGCGTACAACAGAAATTAATAAATAACAACGTTCCAAAACTTATCGTTAAGAAGAACATTAATAAAAAAACAAAAATCATTTTTTTACAGGTTTATGTTTTATAAATAATATGCGTTAACATTAAAACAGGAGCATCGTTTTGTTTTTGTGGTTACCGTTGTTTTAATAAAGAATCTAAAACGATAGGTAACCTTTAACCCATAATCTATGTAATAAGATATACTTTAACAAACACAATGTTATACATTATATTAATAAAAACCATTAATCAATAATGGTTTTGCAGCAAAAGATTAACATCATAAATACTAAAATAATTAATATTGCTTGTTTGTTTACTTTTAAGATGTTACCCAATTAATTTTTAAGTAAGGCTGCAAAAAAAATTTTAAAATAAAGGTTTAATTTTATTTAATTCAAAAATAATAGAAAACTATTAAAAAAACTACATTAACTGATTTTTAATTATTATATTTTAATAAATGTTTATCTTGACATATTAATATAAACAAGCAAGCGCATAAAATTTAACCGAAGTTTTTTTTTAACGTAAATTTTAAATTAGTTTGCTATGCTAAACAGAAGCATTTTTTAAATTAAAATTTACTTTAAATTTAAATCACGTGTTGTCATTCTTTCTAATTGCTTGTTTCAATTACAAACGCATTCATCACAAACTCTAATACTGGGCTATTTCAATTGAATTAAACAAGACGAATGAGCAATGAAAACAGAAATAATCTATTTTGAATCGACAAATTCAAACTGAAATTAAATTTGTTAATAGCATATATTAATTTTCAGTTGTTATTATTTGTGATTAAATATGATTAGTAACCAAGTTTACAATACATTTTAATTTTAATTAGTCCAGCGTTTTGTAGTTTTTATATATTTGTTCTTAAGATTAGAAACGTTATAGTTTATACTAAACAAATAATATTTTTTAAAGATAAATACTGTGTTTTAACTACTTTATAGATTTTTGCAACACGTTTTAAATTATGCATAATTGACTTCAGTTGTAATAATAAATAATAATGAAATAAATGTTTATTTTTACTTTGTATTTATTATTTATGTGCTGTATTTTATTATTTATATTTAAAAACATTTAGTTTTATGATATTTAGTATATTTAGTTACTTATTCATATATTATATTATTACTTCAAGTCTTCTATTTGTAAAAATTATTTTTGTATCTGAGTTTATGTTTTTATAAAAATTATATTTAATGTTATTACGTATTTGTTTATTAATATATGTATGTCAAAGCTAAATTTTTACATTTAATTTTTGAAGTGAAACTTCTTTATCGGCGTTGGAAAAAAATTTACCGTCACATTTTTCGCTTACGCGTCACATGGTTACGCGTCACATTTTTTATTTTTGGTTACGCGTCACATTTTTTCTGAATCGCAATAGCGACGTGATAAATAATATATCAATAATAAAGTGATCAACAAAATCAAAGGCTTCATTTTAATTCTAATTCCAGTGGATTTTTAGCAAAAGTAAGTAATTATATCTATTTTTCTAATACTTGGGTGGAATTAATTGACATAGAGTATAAATTCTGAAATATGTTATTAATTTAAATTTAAAATATTTAAGGTTAACCTCAGTTTCTGATTGAACGATGACATTTTAAATTTAATATATTTAAGGTTAACATCAGTTTCTGATTGAACGATGACATTTTAAATTTAATATATTTAAGGTTAACCTCAGTTTCTGTTTGAACGATGACAATGATAGTAATAATTCTATTTCAATTAATGAAATGCTGTAATAATCTTAGTAGCAAAAAGTTAAAGTGAAATAATTGTATTATTTGTATTCATGTCTATTATAATAAAATCCTTTTGTCTAAAATTTATCTAATTTTAAATTTAAAATATTTAAGGTTAACCTCAGTTTCTGATTGAACGATGACATTTAAAATTTAATATATTTAAGGTTAACATCAGTTTCTGATTGAACGATGACATTTTAAATTTAATATATTTAAGGTTAACCGCAGTTTCTGTTTGAACGATGACAATGGTAGTAATAATTCTATTTCAATTAATGAAATGCTGTAATAATCTTAGTAGCAAAAAGTTAAAGTGAAATAATTGTATTATTTGTATTCATGTCTATTATAATAAAATCCTTTTGTTTAAAATTTATCTAATTTTAAATTTAAAATATTTAAGGTTAACGTCAGTTTCTTATTGTAACTATCGGTCAATGTATATGATTTTATTAAAATAGTATTTATTAATTAATAAGACTGCTAATTTAATGAACATCAATTAATTGATATACATGCAACTTTTCAGAAATTGGTTAAATAAAGTTAAATTAGATAAAGTTTAAACAAAAGGATTTTATTATCATAGACATGAATACAAATAATACAATTATTTCACTTTAACTTTTTGCTACTAAGATTATTACAGCATTTCATTAATTGTAATAGAATTATTACTATCATTGTCATCGTTATTATATATTTTTGTAATTAAGGGCTTATGGTAACTGAAATATGAAATTGAATCTACAAAAATTAGTTAATTGATTTACAAACATTTGTATTCATGTCTATGATAATAAAATCCTTTTGTTTAAAATTTATCTAATTTAACTTTATTTAACCAATTTCTGAAAAGTTGCATGTAGATCATTTTGCGAAAAATAAGGCCATAAAGAAGTTTCACTTCTTACATGTGTACACTAGTACACGCCCTAATTTTTTTTAAATATTTTTTGTTTGTTACTACTTTCACGTGTACCTGTACCACACATAAAGTTCAAAAAAGTGTATTGTGCAAGAAACGATAAATATACTAAAACGTTTTTTCATAAAATTACAATTAAAAGAAACAGGAACAACAAATCAAAAATCACTCAATTTTATTACAAAAACCCAATGATACTTGCCAGCTATAAAAAGTTTGTGTCGTTTAATAATTAAATAAAAAATTTGAAAAACTGTGACATAGAAAAAAATATCCCTTTATTTATAGTATTTTTGTAAGTTAAATGTTCATCGTATTGATTTTAATTGATTTTTTTTAGATTCATAGAAATCTGCTTTAGTTGGTTTTTGAAAAGCAGTACAATATTTTTAATGTAAAATGAATAACTGATTCTACTATTAGTACATGGTTTAAATTTGTATAAAAAGAGCTTTTATGAAGATTTTAATTAAGCATTCAAAATATAAGCATAAAAAAATTAATAAAAACACGTTTTTCATGGTTTTAAACGTGTTTCTTTTTAGTTAACTTCTATAAAATGTCAAACAGTTTTGAAAAAAGAAATTATTATAACTTAGCATTTTTACAATAATTTATAAATAATAAGTTAGTTAAAAACGTTGTTTTTTTGTAATAAATTCAAACTAATCAAACGTTTTTTCAAAATAAAACTCCTTTTTACCTTTCAACACAGAGTTTTGCATTATAAAAACGTAATAAAAAAACCTATTAACTGCCGTCACGTCAAATTTACCAAAATATAAACTCCTTTAAAAATTTAATAGAATGGAAATAAAACTCACAGCACTTAGAAATTTACATGTGATGTTTATTTGCTTTAGTTAAAATTCGTTTATGTCTGCTATTTAAGTATTTGCATGTCTATAACCTAATCAAGACTAGATTTTTTTTAAATTAAAATTAATCAGATAACTGTATTGAATAACTAATAAATAAGAACTTTTGTATGTACGGCTGTGATAATATTCCGAAGAATAGAATTTTATAATGCGTTTACTGAAACCGACAAAGGCTGAAAAAGCGTTGTATTCACACGTTCCTTGTTGAATGTCTTTGAAAGCTGCAAATTGTAGATACGTGAAAATATTTAACCGTTCAAGTGTGTTCTATTTTTTCTAAAAAAGTAAGAAAATACTGAAAAAAATAATTTTACAGATAACATAAACAACCATAGTCAGAAAAATTCATTTGTCAAGAAAACAACACATCCTATATTATATTATTTTACTAAAATTTAAACAAAAGTAACTAAAACTCTTTGTTTAACTTTTACTGTACAATTTGTTTTATTAAAATTTCTGTGATTTTTTTCTATAACAATGAATAATGATTTTTGCTTTCTAATAGTTATAACAAACAATATTTGAGTAATATATTTTAATAAATATAGTTAATAAACTCTGACCTGATTTTCATATTTTGCAAAATAAGAACATGTTGAGTTAGAAAATAATTAGATAATAACAAATATGCGTTATTGTATAAGTTAAGAGAGAACTGAAAATCAAAATTGATTGAAAATTTTACTAAATGAGTACAAAACCTTTGAAAACAAGTTGTATAATCAACAATGGACGAAAGTTTATATTTACTGATCTATGTACATATACTAGTTAAAGTTCATTATTATTGGTTGCGCAAAATTAGTAAAATATTTTTTAAATTATTATGTTGTAATGTGTAAAGCATAAAATATTTTTTATATGTATACTTTGTAACCATTTAAATTATATTGTGTGACTATTCGTGATATTTTTTAACAAATCGCACAAAGAAAAGTAGTAACACTTTTAATGAAATCTTTTTTTGGCGCATTTGATGCATATATTTTGCATCGGTTATTTTGAATTCAGTTGATAGTAATTTAAGTTTTTTTCCGGTTGTTTCACGTGTTTGACATATTCACGCATGTAACCTAACATAAGCAAATTTTCATGAAACTTACATAAAATATTGTTAAAAACGAGTCAATAAATTCAAATTATAAAGTAAATAACAAATTCAAATTACCACTATGAGAAACATAACGACATGTATAATCAATAGTTATTTGCACTACAAGTGGCAGTAAGTGAACTTTTTAATTCGAGGTGGGTGTTTGCGCATCAAAGCAGAGCTGAGGTGCACATACCCACCGATAATAAATAAGAAGCTTACCTACGCGTTTTGCATTACGTTTTTCTCACTACTACAGGAATTAACTCTAATAGTATGTACTAAATATTTGGATATAGTATAATATTAATTATCTGTAATAAAAAATTTACTGCCATAATTGAGTTTGCTGATTGATTAGCTGCTGTTGTTACGACGCTTGTAAACAAACAAACTCAGTATAAAATGTTTTTATCATAAATCCGCTTTGTAATCGTTACAATGAGTAATTCGGACGATTTTTCTGAAATTGAAAGTAGTAGTGCAGCTTGAGCGTCGTTACCGCCAGTAAAGTCAAAGACTCAATATGAGCAAACATATACATATTGTAAGGAATGGTGCAATTTAAAGAATGTTAAGAAAATTAATGAAACTGAGTTTGTGGCATAATTTAACGACAGGCCATCGAATCTAATGTCTCCAACTAGCTTGTAGAGTGAATATTTAACGTTGAAATTAACGCTTTGTGCTAATGAACATCTTGGCGTTAGAAAATTTAGGCAGGTATACATATTATATAAGATTTTAATTTTGCTAAATGTATCCTACCATTATATAGATCATCTCATTTCTCAAAACAAAAAATGATGGGTATATTTAAAGAAGTCTAACATTTTTACCAAGGAAGAGTTAACAAGTTTTTTGTTTGATGCGTGAATCGTAAATGTGTACGGCAAGTAGTAAGCAAGCATGTTTTATCCGCTATACCGATGAAAATAGCAACATTTTTAAATCTGGATTACTGCAAAGATTACACGGGTCACAGCTTTTGGAGAATCTCTACTACTCTTTTGGCTAAAAGCGGGTCGGACGTCCTTTCTTTGAAAAGACACGGAGGATGGAAATCCAACACCGGTGCAGAGGGGTACGTTGAAAATTTTTTAAGGCATAAAATTCTAGTAATAGTGCTACTAACGAAAATGCAATTGGTATAGTTAATAACCTTATTTCTCTTACAAACAAGGAAGAAAATGATGTTAAACAATTTGTTACGTGCATAAATTTTAAAATGTAATACTCTGTATTATTCATAACACTAAAGTTAAATTTTTGCTTTTGACGCCATCTAACTAGTCTCCTTTTTACTTCACTTCCTGTCAAAACGTTAAACCGTCTATTAATTAAAATCGTGCATGCGATGTATAAATTAATTTTCTAACATTATCGGTGTGTGGCAAAGCTATGATATAAAACGACAACGCATTTTTAATAGTATAGTAGCACAGGGTAAATTTTTACTATTAGTTTTTCGAATTCATTTGTAATTTTTATGTTAATTTGTTAACACGACTCGACACGTGTTAGTCCACATGTTTTAGTGTATTCTCCACCAATGAAGAGTTAATATCGACCAAATACCTTAATGGAAATATTATAATTTAGAAAGCCTAATTTATATTTAAAAAAGGAAGCTTTCAGAAAAAGATTTTCTCCGATGTTCCTTACGAACCAATAGACTACTACTCTTCTTTTAATTTAATGTGTGAAACAGCATTTGATAACCAAGTTTTTATTTCTAATTCTATTTAGCATTTATTAATAGTGTTTTTTCAGTCGTGGTGCTGACACGATTTGCTCTGTTCATTAATATTCCAGTTCGACTCAACGAGGAAAACGTTTTTTTCGGGCAAGTACTGGATTGTAAGTAAGTCGTATTTAATTACATTTGCGTCCTCATTAAGGTTTCTCACAAAAATTTTGTATGTTATTCTTACTTACATAATTACAATAATTGTTTCAATACCATTTAAGTATTTACACTAATTATTTTTGTGTGTCGCATGCTGTTAATCATAGATATTTGTCATTGTCAATTTAATTTTCTTTACTATAAACACTCTATGTGTAATTCAAGCATATGTATTGTATGTTGCCGTTATTTCCGGCATTTATATAACCATCATTAAATAATCAACGATAAATATTTGTGCTCGTTGAATAATTTACTATAAATTTAATATAAAATCTTAAGCTTTCGCGGTTGTTATGTTTAAAATTATAAGCGACTTTCGGCTTAGACCGCGTCGTAAAAAAACACCCAAACTTAGGCTTGATCATAGTCTCTTCTTGAGAGCCAAAACAAGAAGTAGAACTTGGCCTCTGCCGTATTGTCGTTCGTGAACCCAAACAAACTGACGTTTCGCAAGACATTGCAGCTTGCATCTTCAGAGTGGTAAATGTCACTGAAAGAAAAAGTGGAAATGACCATATTTATACCAATAGCGATTAGCGTGATTAACGAACCTTATCGTTCCGTTACCGCTTGACTGACTTCGTTATTACTCGGAGTAAGTGTTTGTGTCCTTTCCAAGAAGGTCGATCTTTGTCTTAGAGGATATAATACTGGTAGCCAAGATTTGCTGAGTCTTAAACCGTCTTCTCGGTTCATATTACAAGGATGTTTTTCTATTTCCACAGCTTCGCGGATTAGTCTGGGAAAGTAGAAAGGAGTTCTAGCCAACACTTTAGTTTGGTCAAAGTTCAGCGTGTGTCCTTGGTTCCACACGTGTTCTGCCACTGCTGATTTAGTAACTCTGCGGTGTTTGCAGTCAGCCATATGTTCTTTTACTCTAACTTCAATAGAATGTCCCGTCTGTCCTATATAACTTGATCCACAGGAACAAGGAAATTTGTAAACTCCGGCATGTTTTAGAGCCCCTTGTTTGTCTTTAGCAGATGTAAACCAGGTGTTCAGGGTATCCTTAGTCGTAAAGACAGTTTTAATATTATGTTTCTTTAGCACCCTGCTTATTTTGTCTGTTGAACCCATACAGTAAGGTAAATAAGCGGTGCTAGTAGGAAGTGATAAGTCTTCTTTAACTTTTGGATTTAATGCTCTTTTCCATGCGTTTTGGATCTCTTTGAACCCGTATCCATTTTGTTGTAGGGACTCCAACAATGTTTTCTTTTCCTTTTGTAGATTTTCGTTATCTGACACACGTATAGCTCTTTTGGCTAAAGTATGCAAAACAGTATTCTTCTGTACTGGATGGTGGTGAGATTCGGCGTTTAAGTATCTATTAGTGTGCGTTTTCTTTCTATAAACGGAATGCCCCAATTTTCCGTTATTTTTCTTTATCACTAGTACATCAAGAAAGGCTAGACTGCTGTTATGTTCTAACTCCATAGTAAACTTAATACTGTTATGTGCAGAGTTTAGATGTTGAAAGAACTGGTTTAGTTTATCTTTGCCATGAGGCCATACAACAAACGTATCATCAACATATCTAAACCAAGTTTTTGGTTTTAACTCAACATTTTTCATAATTTCAGTTTCAAAATATTCCATGTAAATATTGGCTATAACTGGAGAGAGCGGTGAACCCATGGCCGCTCCTTCTACTTGTTTAAACAAGTTGTCGTTATAACTGAAATAAGTGTTTTTGAGGCAGAGTTAGATGAGCAGAACTTCTTCTTCAGTAATTCTCTCCTTGAGCAAAAACAACACTTCGTCGACCGGGACTTCAGTAAAAAGAGATACCACGTCAAAGCTGACTAAAATATCTTCTTTTGTTATACGCAAGTTCTTAATTTTCTCTACAAAGTCTGTAGAATCTTTGATGTGAGTTTCTGTATTTCCTGTCAACGGCAAGAGTTTTGCAGCTAGATAACGTGCTAACGATTGGGTTGGTGAATTGATGGTGCTCACTATCGGTCGGAGGGGGACTCCTTCTTTGTGTATTTTGGGAAGACCGTAGATTCGTGGCATAACCGGATTTTTCACAATCAAAGTCTGTTTCATGTTGAAATCGATAGTAGTGGAGTTTTTGATAGCTGAGTTTACCTTAGTGCACAAGGAGTTTAAAGGGTTTCTCTGTAGACGAATGTAGCAATCTTCTGAAAGTAAATTCGTCATTTTGTCGTTGTAATCTTGTATGTTCATAACGACTGTAGCCTTTCCTTTATCTGCCCTCAATACTAGAATGTTCTTATTCTCACGTAACCGCTTAGCTGCATCTCTCTCATGTCTGTTAATATTAGAGCGTGGCGGTTTTGCTTTTCTTACAATATTGCAAACATCTTGTCGAATAGCTTCAGAGATCTCCTTAGGTAGAGTGCGTATTGCAGCTTCTACTCCACATACTATATCTTCTATCGGAGTTGTCTTAGGCGTAACGGCGTAGTTAAAACTCTTCTTCAACAAGGATGTGGTCTGTGCATCCAAAACCGTGTCTGTTAGGTTGACAATTACTTTATGGTCGTCTAACGTTTTCTTAGGCTGTGAAGGATGTAATCGCTCGAATTTCTTAGTTTGTTTCATTTTTGATTGCTCATAAATCTTGTTAGCTTGTATCGTAGTGATAGCATCTATTTTTACCCATATCGAGTATTCTAATTTGTTAGACAAAGTTAAATGTAACTTGTATAGCTGTTTGCTGACAGAATCCAGTACTTTGCGTTTATTGTGAATTTCCGAATGTAATATTTCGAAGCCAGCTTTGCGAAAAATTCGCTCAGTATGAGAATTTAGAAATTGATGTTTAATTCTCATACACGATGGTAATACGTTGTGGTCTCGGCAACGTTTTAGAAATGCTAGGTCTGTAAGTAGCTTTTCTTTCTTTTGGCGCAAACGATCTAAAAATCTAGTTTGTAAAAACACCTCCTCGCCGTAGAGGTTTATAATATAAAATCTTAAGCTTTCGCGGTTGTTATGTTTAAAATTATAAGCGACTTTCGGCTTAGACCGCGTCGTAGTAAAACACCTAGACTTAGGCTTGGTCATAGTCTCTTCTTGAGAGCCAAAACAAGAAGTAGAACTTGGCCTTTGCCGTATTGTCGTTCGTGAACCCAAACAAACTGACGTTTCGCAAGACATTGCAGCTTGCATCTTCAGAGTGGTAAATGTCAGACTTTGTAGAGAAAATTAAAAACTTGCGTATAACAAAAGAAGATATTTTAGTCAGCTTTGACGTGGTATCTCTTTTTACTAAAGTCCCGGTCGACGAAGTGTTGTTTTTGCTCAAGGAGAGAATTACTGAAGAAGTTCTGCTCATCGAACTCTGCCTCAAAAACACTTATTTCAGTTATAACAACTTGTTTAAACAAGTAGAAGGAGCGGCCATGGGTTCACCGCTCTCTCCAGTTATAGCCAATATTTACATGGAATATTTTGAAACTGAAATTATGAAAAATGTTGAGTTAAAACCAAAAACTTGGTTCAGATATGTTGATGATACGTTTGTTGTATGGCCTCATGGCAAAAATAAACTAAACCAGTTCTTTCAACATCTAAACTCTGCACATAACAGCATTAAGTTTACTATGGAGTTAGAACATAACAGCAGTCTAGCCTTTCTTGACGTACTAGTGATAAAGAAAAATAACGGAAAATTGGGGCATTCCGTTTATAGAAAGAAAACGCACATTAATAGATACTTAAACGCCGAATCTCACCACCATCCAGTACAGAAGAATACTGTTTTGCATACTTTAGCCAAAAAAGCTATACGTGTGTCAGATAACGAAAATCTACAAAAGGAAAAGGAAACATTGTTAGAGTCCCTACAACAAAATGGATACGGGTTTAAAGAGATCCAAAACGCATGGAAAAGAGCATTAAATCCAAAAGTCAAAGAAGACTTATCACCTCCTACTAGCACCGCTTATTTACCTTACTGTATGGGTTCAACAGACAAAATAAGCAGGGTGCTAAAGAAACATAATATTAAAACTGTCTTTACGACTAAGGATACCCTGAACACCTGGTTTACATCTGCTAAAGACAAACAAGGGGCTCTAAAACATGCCGGAGTTTACAAAATTCCTTGTTCCTGTGGATCAAGTTATATAGGACAGACCCGACGTTTTATTAAAGTTAGAGTAAAAGAACATATGGCTGACTGCAAACATCGCAGAGTTACTAAATCAGCAGGGGCAGAACACGTGTGGAACCAAGGACACACGCTGAACTTTAACCAAACTAAAGTGTTGGCTAGAACTCCTTTCTACTTTCCCAGACTAATCCGCGAAGCTGTGGAAATAGAAAAACATCCTTGTAATATGAACCGAGAAGACGGTTTAAGACTCAGCTAATCTTGGCTACCAGTATTATATCCTCTAAGACAAAGATCGACCTTCTTGGAAAGGACACAAACACTTACTCCGAGTAATAACGAAGTCAGTCAAGCGGTAACGGAACGATAAGGTTCGTTAATCACGCTAATCGCTATTGGTATAAATATCGTCATTTCCACTTTTTCTTTCAGTGACATTTACCACTCTGAAGATGCAAGCTGCAATGTCTTGCGAAACGTCAGTTTGTTTGGGTTCACGAACGACAATACGGCAAAGGCCAAGTTCTACTTCTTGTTTTGGCTCTCAAGAAGAGACTACGACCAAGCCTAAGTCTGGGTGTTTTACTACGACGCGGTCTAAACCGAAAGTCGCTTATAATTTTTTACTATAAACTCTTGTGCTCGTTAATAATATTAGATTAAAGTTGTACATAAATGTCTTCCTTTGTTTTGATCCGTTGAGAATTACGAACCTGATTTTGTTGCATGCTTGGACCTTCTGTCTTGATCAAAACAAAAGTTTTTGCTTAGTAAGATCTAGCGTTCATTAAATTCTATTTACTTAAACCTCTTCTATCTCCGAGTAGTGCGAGTTGGCTGAGCAGGGTTTGTAACACATATAAGCTTGTAACAAATTTGTAAACATACCTTCAAGAATGTTCCAATTTTAGTATTAATATTAATAAATAATCGCGTCCTTTATGTAGGTATACATAACAAGTGTACATAGACGGAATGTGTCCCCACGCAGTAAATCGTTTTTTAGCTCTTTGGATACCACTTGTTTATGTTGTTATGTACAAATTTAGTATGTTAAAGATTCTCTAGTATAAAATTTGCTTTTTAAACTTTGTACTTTACTAGAGAAGACAAAAACTGTCAAATTTTCAGCTTGCATAAAGCGTCATTATTTGTTCTAAAACACGCAAGTTAAGTGCGACAAAGTGAAACTCTTTCATGACCGTTAAATAAAGCATATTTATATGATGATAAACTAATTAGTACATAATTTATTTGATAGTCTTCTCTTTGGAGTAAGCGGTTTGATTTGAGGTAAAACTCAGCGCATCTGATTATTTTGAAATTAAAGCAGTTACTACTGGACTTGTAGTTGTGATAATGACACATGTGTGTTTAATTCGTTCTTTGAACAGTTTAATTTTTTTAGTAACGATTCACCAGATGTGTAGCTAGCTATAACTTTTGGAACAATAACTGTAAAAGTATTATTTTGTTGCGCTGTGATTCTCGACCTCATCGAAAAATACTTCTTCAGTTGGAAATCAATCAATATTAATTATTTTATATTTGTTATCAAGACGTGAACGTTTATACTAACGGATATTATTGTACGACGTGTTGTCCAATCCTAAGGAGGGGACTTACCTTATATTGTATCTATGTAACATCGACTTACGTCTTAGTGCGTATTTATGTAAAACAACTATACTTTCCTCGTTAAATTTTGTCTGTGATAAATAAACGAACTCTTCTTTGCTAGTTAGGTGTTGTCTTTTATTCTTTTGCGGTTCGAGATAAATTTAAACGGAGTCTATCAAACTACTTCCGATTTTTCCGTTTTGGCTCATTTTATACTTCTTCTATAATTAAACACCACGAAACCTACTACCAAATTTCTGATTACACCTGAGTTATGTCGGCATTTACTTAGTTACGAGAAAAGCCTCGTAACAATGCATGCAAGTAAAGGTTTTAATTTCCATTACTGTCGTGTTTTTGTCAAAGTAACGTTGATTTACCAAGATGGCAGTGAGAAAAAATTATTTCAGTCAAGGTAAAAAAGTTATCAATGTATAGAATTTTAAAATGAATAAATGTTTGCTAACAATCAAAACTATATAAAGCTACCTTGCAATTTTAGAAATTAAACTGTTATAAACGTTACTTAATAGTAGATTACATACCGATTGGGGAAAAGCTTCATTACAGTGGAGGGCTAAGTTGACCGACCGAGAGCGAAGCTCGAGGTCGGCAATATGTCCGACACTGGAATGAAGCTTTTTTCCGAGGTATGTATACTATTTTATTTACAATCAGTGCATTATCATTCAAATTAACACAAATTATTGGAGCTGAAAGTCAATATCTGTGAAATTGTTTTTAATCTAACAGGCGGGGAAAACAAACGCGTTTTGTGTCAAACGTTTTATAATTTAATTTTCATAGTTATCATTCGTGTCCTAATGTCTGATAGTGAATTTGAAAGCACTCCTCCAGAACTGAGAGATGCTGCAAAGAAGGCAGCTAATGACTTACTACCGACAAAAAGTAGAGGTCGATATGAAAAGTGCTACGAAATTTATCAAAACTTTTGCCTTGCTAAAGGGGTTAAAAACATTGGTTCTGAAAGCGTGCTCATTGCATATTTCAGTCAATTGGCTGAAACAAAAAAAGCTTCAACTCTGTGGGCTACATATTCAATGCTTCGTGCAACGTTAAGTATTAAAAACTGTATTGATATTTCAAAAAATTCAAGCTTAATAGCATACCTTAAAAAACAAAATATTGGCTACAAACCGAAGAAATCCAGAGTTTTTAGTCAAGATCAAATTGACAAATTTTTGAAAGATGCTCCACAAGAGTTTCTACCTCACAAAGTAAGAAATTTACTTTTTACTTTATTCTGTACTTTTCATTATAATATGATTTAATTTTGTAGACTGCTTTAATAATCGGGATTTCTGGTGCTTGCCGCACAGACGAATTATACCAAATGAAAGTAAGCGACGTAGAATCCTTAAACAATAAAATTAGTATAGTAATTCCTAATACAAAAACTTACCATCCTCGATCATTTCTTATAACAGATGTCCAATGGATAAATATAGTAACTGAATATATAAATCTCCGAAAACATGTTGAAGGCGAGAAATTCTTTCAGCAGCTGAGATTTGGAAAAATTACCAAACAGTCTTTTGGTCACAATACTATTGCTCAGTTTCCCAAAAAAATAGCAACGTTTTTGGGACTGAATAATGCCGATAGTTTTACTGGCCATTGCTTCAGGCGGACTCCTGCGACTTTATTGGCAAATCGAGGAGGAGATGCCCTACAATTAAAAAGATTAGTGGGTTGGAATTCTAGTTCAGTGGCAGAAGGTTACGTGGAGAATTCTTCAGAAGGCCAAGAAAAAGTTGCACGATTATTGTCTTCTGCAAAGACGAAGATTCAACAGGAAGCTACACCTTCAACATCTCATGATCCTGCAAACATTGTAACTGCTAGTACGTCAAAGCACGAATTCATTTTTTCGAAACATGATAAATATGGGATAAACTTAACATTCAATACGTATGATAGCTCTAATGTTGCAATTAATATAAATAATCCAACATAACCTAATTATTTCTGTGTTGAATGTAAATAATTGTTCATTCGTGTGAAGTAAATCCTATAGAAAAGAATTCCTACCTTTTCATATAAGCTTTCATGTTTGTTTTTTTTTTTTTGAAACTATTTTCTATCTTTATAAATTCATGTACAGCTGCGATGACCACATTTTGCTTTGTCCTATAACATACCTACATTTTAGTACCGTCATCATTGCTAGCATTGATAATACATACTTTCGTGTCACAATTTGACTGTCTAAAAACGTTATTAGTTTTTACAGCTTATAATTTTTGCTGCTGCGACTCCCCCATAGAATAGTTTGCACTTTTTTTAGTTCGACATCTTATCTTGCACACAACACATTGAACCGCTGCTCATAAGAATTGCCTTAAAGAATACTATAATTGGATAACCATTAACACACACCATTGTATATTGTATATTTATCTTTACTTCGGGTTCCTAACACCTGTCTATCGTATTCCGCGCATTTACGCGGATACCTACGTTTATTTTTAAAGTCAACTTGGCGTTTATTACAGAGTACATCAAATTGATGCACCAGGTCAACTAAATACCTATCGTCAACACTCATTTATAGATTTATACTTATAAGAAAAAAACACGTGTTCAATAACTTTAATAACTTTAGTTTTAGCGCACATACTACGAATTGCTTGTAAGTATGCGCAGTCATGCGCAGTATCGCAGTGTGCATTTATCATTTTATTTAAGTAGATAAAACTTAAACCAATTCTTAAATAAATGAAATTTTTAAATGGGGTAATTAGAAATCCGTAGTTCAACTGCTTAAAAGTTAAATGTAAATGACAAATGTTAAATAGGTCTGCATAAATCCACCTTTAACCTGTATAAAGTCATTGTATACTGTCAATTTATGGTCTGCTTTGCGCCATCTAACGCTCTAACGGTACACTAACGACATAGTATGTAATGATATTTCTATGGTAACGACCTTCTATTACATACCATCTAATGTGGTATGTAATGGAATCGAGTTTTTAATGATCCACTTCCCAAATTTTTCTTGGGTATTTAATTATCATATTATAAACTGATTGTAAATAAAATTATTTTCCACGTCAAAAATTGTAGAATTATGGAAATCAAAGATCTCAAAATATGCTGCACGGATAAAGCTGTTTCACTTTTTTTGTTAGTACAGTCATATTTATGGTTATTTAACCGATTTTTTACTTTTTGTTTCGTTTGTCAAATATAACACACTTCACAGTCCATACAATCTAGTTTATACACTACATTGTGTTTTTTCTGTTATTTTGTTATATCTTTCGTTCTTCTGTAAAGCAAGTTATAAATAGTGAATTATACATTGTATTTTTATTATTACCTGTTTTTAAAATTGGCATGATTCTTTTAGTTAGGTTCGGAACATAATTTTGGTATACATAATGTTAGCGTTAAAGTTAGTAGTAGTTACGTTTATTAGTATTGGTGTTAGCATGTGTTAGTATTTTGTTTATTATGTTGTTAGGATAGTTGTGTTTCTTTAGTATGTTCTTTAGAATCGTTAAATTTTTATCATTAAATTGTGGGCTACTTAAACCTATAATTTTATTTATCATTGCTGTCATTATGTAGATTTTTTGATAATGAGGTTGTTTAGATAAATAATTGATGGTTTTATTTGAGGCTGTAGGTTTTGTATACCATTCATTAACTATAGTGGTAGTGGTAATGTCTTTACCAATGAGGTATAATATACTCCTCATTGGTCTCTATATACTTACTCTAACATATAAAAATAGCAATCAAGCACCTTGTTCTATTTCATAAGTAAATTTTAGATGTGGATTATAATCATTAAATATTTTAGGGTGTTTCAGGTATAGATGTCATGACGTCATCAACATAACATAATAAAAATTAAGGTGTAAACGTTAGTTTGTTCTTTACAGATTTAAGTAAATCGTGCATTACATGGTTTGCTAAAATAGGTGAAGCTAGATTACCTAGGGCGATGGCATTATTTGAGGTTGTTAATGAAAATTACAACAAAAGTTTAATAACACACCTCTTGACTTTGATTTCAACAAAACACAAAAAAGCAGCGTGCAATTGTTATTCTAAAATATGACGTTTACACACTGCAACTAAAAGCCACCGAAGCGTGCAATTTCCAGGTCGCTCTTAGAGACGACTTTACTCCATAATACGCATTAAATAGATATGTAAAATACAAACCGTCTTAAAAGTTATAGTTACGCATTTTTGCGTATATAAACTAAACAAATTGAATGTCCTCCGGTAGGAACGTTATGACTAAAAGCGTTAAATTTAAATAATTTTTACATTGATCTAAACAAGTAGTATTACTAATTGTTTTTGTTATTGTACAAATTAAACAAAAAATTTTAAATATTTATTTATTTAGTTCCCATTAAATCTTCGCCAAATTGATGGTCGCTAAAATTACCGTAATTTTTTTATTTCATAACACGTTTCAGCAAACAGCTAAGTTTAGACTTATTTTTAATTTAAAAAAATTACGATTTTGATATCAAGTGTTAGAAATAAGATCAATGATAATATATGAATTGTAATTTTTTTGCAAAGAACTCACATTGTAATAATTGAAGCACGTCGCAAACTAATCCTTTCCTCTGAATCTTGTAAACATATAAGTAATATTATTATGTCTTTTCTACAAGAAAAAACAATTTAAAATTATGTTATTACAAGCAGCAAAAATATTTTGTGTATAACATTTGATTGGAATTATAAAAAGTTTCTGATTAATATAATTTTAAAACAGAAATAATTTCTCATAATATACAATAATTTTGTTAATAAATACAAAATCATATCTTATTACCATGTTATAAAAAATGAACTTTTTAAGTTTTAATATTTAGTACACTTATTCTAACAAAACAATATTATTAAATATTTATTTAGGAAGAACTACAACTCAAAACTTGTTAACAGTTGCATTTTCAAACTATGGACATAATAAAACCAGTTTTTAATGTTTATATTACTTTAGTATGCACATTAATAGAACAAATGTATTATTGTATCATATTCTAAAGTGATGAAGATAAATAGAAGCGTTGATTTTCTCCTTTTTTCATCACAATGTTCTACGAAGCAGTCGCGCGAATCCAATTAGGAAGCTTAGTCAGTAATAACATCTTTAATAATGTCCTAAAATTCCGTTATCATTCTCAATTTTTTTCGCTTCTTATTTTCTTATAAATATAAATTTTAAAAAGTATATTTTACTTTTATTATTTTTTCCATTTTTTAACGCATTAGTGTACGCTAATGATTAATGACCAACTAATTTAAATTTTTATGATACATAAGTCTGTATATATAACCATTATTAATATTACACCTTACTTTACCTTCTTAAATAAGATATTTTTTAAAAATATATAACTGGTATAATATAATACATTTATTGTAATGATCGTTTACAAAATTTTGTACATCTTTAAACTATTAGTCGTTTTAATATTTTTTGTTTTAATACATTAATTTAACTGAGATGGCTTTAAAATAATTTTTTTTATTTACAAGTATTCATATAATCATAATATTTTCCAGAAAACTTTTCTTTAATTCGCCTCCGATAATTCAATAAATAAATTAATTAAAAAAATCAATCACCACTTTTGATTAAAAATAATTGTTAACATAACATAAATGTCACGTACAAAATTTTAATAAGTTGTATTCATTTGTACTTGATTTTAACATAAAACATTTTGCACAATACATTCGTAACTTCACAATTATTATTCTCAAAATTTTAATGATTTACGTAATAATAAGCAGATGCACGTTACTAATACTTTTTCAATAACAATAAAAACACGTTTTAGTTTGCTGAAAGTTTAACAAAATTTTTAAAAATTCAATTTATAAATCTTGTTGTTTTTGGTATTGGTAAAGTTTTGAATAGATTTGAATATTTGCAATTTTAGTAATGATTTTATGCCGAAAACTTTTGAATAATATATCAAAACAATACTTCAATTTATAGGCAGCGTTTAGTAGTTTTAGTTATTTATATCCAAAACAAAATTTTACAGAAAACTGTTAAATATTTTAACACTAAAAAATTGTTTTTGTATAAAAAATGTAGATTTATTCATTTTTTTGCGTAAATGAATACCCAATAATTTACAATAAAATATATTCCGTTGAAATTTACTATCAAATAACTTATCTTCTAATTTTTTTAGGAATTTAATGTAGATTATAATTTATATGTTTTTATTTATTCACAGTTATAGAGAAAAAAAATTTATTTGCAACATAAATTCTTAAAAACTATTATAATAAAAAGTTTTTGATATAATAATGTACTAAAATTACTAGAATAATTTTATCAACTACTGAACACAAACATAACCTATTATATTTTAGAATTTTGCAAACGTATTTCTTAAAAACCAAGAATTTAAATCAATTAAAAGAATATTAATAATAAGGTCAATATAGGTTTATACGACTGTTTTAATTGTTTAATCCTAAAATATTTTTTTAACCTAATATTTAAAAAAAAAGTTATTTATATAGTCATCCTAGTATAATCCTATTATTTAAATAAGATTTACTTAAATCTTAATTAATTTATAATGTATTGAAACCAACTTTTAAAACAAAATCTAAACGGACGTTTGATTTTCTACACACATATTTACCCTTTTTTCTAATGTACTTAAAACAGCACTGTACATTGAGCTATTTAATGTTTGTTTTTGTTTTTATGTTAATTAACTGCATTTATCATAAGTGACGTTCAACGATTAATGGCAAAACAAAGAACATAAACAAAATAGGCGCCAGGCGCTATCTGGTAGCCTATTTTAACTACTTATTAAATTGCTATAGATGTGTATAACGTATAAATAAATTTTATACTTTCGTAATTCAAGTTTGTTTTAAATAAATCGTAAACTAAAATCAAACATTAAAAACTAAGCTATGTCAATGTAATTGTGCAAATGCTACCAAAGTAAACTACCCAATATACAAATCGGCCAAAAAAACAAACTTTTTATTTATTTAAAAACTGTAGACAACTACCTAGTACCATAATAACTTATAATACAAACTAAACTTTTAATTTTGTCAAATATTGGATAAGTTAAATTTCCATATTACTATCACATTAACATATACAAAAATCGACGTCGCCAAAAAAATCCCATATAACACAATATGAACGTACAAAAGATGAAAGTGTGTGGACATTACAATGTCTACTGAACTACCATACAAGCTACAATAGATATATTATGTACGTACATATGCTGTACGATTGTTACAGCGTTGGGTGTTCAAAAAACATACACGTTTAGACGTCCAATGTACATCAATACTTCAGTGTTAAGATTATAAGCGACTTTCGGTTTAGACCGCGTCGTAGTAAAACACCCAGACTTAGGCTTGGTCATAGCCTCTTCTTGAGAGCCAAAACAAGAAGTAGAACTTGGCCTTTGCCGTATTGTCGTTTGTAAACAAAAAGTATTTTTCTTTTTTAACTCATTTAGAAGAGCAACGATTTCAGAAAAATTCTCAATAAATTTGGAACAAAAGGATACAACTCCAATAAACTGTTGAACTTGTTTGACGTTCTTTGGAACTGGTAGCTGAGAAATAGCCTCAATCCGTAGAGGATCGATTTGAATTCTACCAAACAATGTGTCCTAAATACAAAGTTTTGACATGGCAATTTTTGCTTTCTCTGGATTTAATGTTATTCCGCATAGACGAAAGCGTTCTAACACGATTTTAAGAGGTTCAATATGCTCGGAAGGATTTTTGGTAAAAATAATAAAATCGTCGAAATAGTTTATGAAGAATTTGTAGCGAAAGTCTGAAAACTCATGCGCAATAAGTCTATTTAATCCTGTGGGACTTATTTTCAACCCAAATGGCAAAAAATTATTTTTTAAGTGTTGGGTCATCGTAACAAAAGCTGTGTATTTTTTGACTCTTCTGTTAACGGTATTTGATGGAAAGCGGCGTTCATATCAAAGATGGTAAATATTTTAGCTCCTTGAAGATAAGTAAAAATTGCTTGTTGATTAGAAGGAGAAAATGGGTCATATTGAATAATTTTATTTATAGCACGATAGTCAACGACAAGACGTTTGCCTGAATCCTTTTTTGGAATTAAAAAAACTGGACTTGCATATGGAGAATTGCTAGGACGCACGATTCCGTTATGTAAAAGACCTTGTAGGTGATCATCGAGTTCTTTTTGTTTAATAGGATTTAAGCAGAAGGGATTTCTGTAGATTGGTTTATCCGAATTCACCTTGATTTCGTATTCAAAACCAGTAGTCATACCCATTTCTTTAGTCAAAACATCTGAATACGAAGAAATAATTTTATCAACTTTCGAACGTTGACTGCTACTAAGATTATATTTAATTTCACAAATCAAATTAAGTACGGAAGAAGTATTTTTTCTTGAATTGTGTTCATAAAATGGAATTATAATGTCTTTATTAAATTTAAACGCAACATGGTTCTCCGAAAAATTTAACATAACATTCATCCTTTGAAGCGAAGATACCCCAATTATAACATCAAAATTTAAATTATTTACAGCAAGAAATTCTAAAGACCATGAAAAATTAGAAATTTTAATAAAATAATTAACTTTTTTATCGATCTTTACTATAGATGAATCAGGTAATATTGCTACCTTAGAAACTGATACAGAATTAACGATTTTCATCCTAAGCAACTTAGCAGTTACTTTCGAAGATATAAAATTATGGTTTGCTCCGGAATCAAGTAAAGCTAGTATTTTAAAATGTGCAATTTCAACAAAAATAACTGGCATACAACTAGGGTTAAAACTGCAAATTAGTTTTTTGGATAACTATTCTGCCTATAATTCGTTTTCGACAATTAACTATAAGATGACCATCCGATCGACAGTATCTACAGAATGGCGTTAAATGATTTGAGTGTTCTGTTTTGTTATTAGTCAAAACTGGCTGTAATTCCGAAGAAACACTAACTTGAGATTCGATAGTTGAGACTTCAAGTTGAGAAAATGACTTATCCCGTCTAATTATAGATTCGATTTTTCGGATTGTATCATCTAATTCCCTAAACGTAGAAGGTTCACTTAAATACTTAATAATGTCAAAGGTTGTTTTATTGCAATGAGCCCACATTATGAAAATTAGTTGAGGTTCAGAATACTCCAAATTTAAGGCCGCTGCTTTAGATTTGATATCCGAAATAAATGTTTCCAACGATTCATGGACGCCCAGTTTGCGATTTATAAATTTATCTCGCAGGAAAACAAGATTTGAACTACATACATATTTACTATAAAGCATAGCTTTAATCTGATTCCAATCAAGATTTACTACTGAAGCCCACCATTGAGAAATTTGCTCGTTGATTTTAACGGCTAAGGCTGTGCTTTATCGATATGAGGAAGCTGTAGCATCTTTTCTACGGCTTCGATAAAAAGTATAATTGTTTCCGGATCATTATGATTACACATTGCAACTTCTGAAATTAATTTATTTAAATCAACGGAAAATTTAATCAGATTACAAGCAGAAAATTTTTCGGTTACTTCATTTACAGATTTAGTTAGGGTAATTAAAGAATCGTGATTTTGATTAGCTAATTTCAGTTCAGTTGCAACTGAAAGCAAAGATGATTCTAAATTGGATCTTCGAGATCGAGAAGCAGGTGCCTTCTTAACTTTAGTTTTTACTGAAGTTTTGGGAACGGATAAATGTGAAATTTTAAATTCGGAAGGACCCGCTTGATCCATTTCGGATGAAATATTATTGGTACCTTGAACATTCATTACTTCAGTGTTAAACTCTGCCGTGCGAATTACGTTGCCTTTATTAGCTTTTCGGGTTATGGGAGGCATTTAAATTGCAAAATGATTGCAGATAAAGAAAATGACGCGCAACAATAAACAGAAAAAAAATTGTAGTTACTATAAACGTATTATGTAAATCACCTAAGTAAAAAAATTCAACCACGTTCTGCTACTATTTGTTAGCCTATCTTCCAGGATATTTAAAATAAAATATTAAGTGGATCGACTAAAATAGACTAAACAAAGAAAGAAAATCCTATTAAGGCATCATTTGTATCTATGATTAGTAAATGGCCTCAAACAATAATAATCAATAATAATTCGAACAACTAAAATTAGTTTATTAAATAGCTTAAAATCTACGTAGATTAAATGAAATGTGTTAGTAAATAATAGTAACTTATCTACAATTTTTCCATACATACAAGGAATGTGCGCTTATCTTACGCGACGTGTCGGATGTCTTGCGCCGGCGGTTCGATGATTATTTTTCTTCTTGCTAATTTACTTTTTTTATAGACTAGGATGGTAGGTGCCCTTATGTTAATGACGATATGGTACACCCGATCTTTGAAAGTATCTTAACTCATTTGCATCTAATTGCCATTCACTAAATCATGAACATAAATTAGAATTAGGATTTTCTTTAGTGCACCAATCAAAAGTGCAAAAGTGAAAATGAATTTGTTTAAAACTGGAAGACAATCTAACTTACAAAGGCGCAAGACAAGAATTATCAAAATTGAAAAATGTGAACGTTGCCACGTAACAATAGTCGCGCTTAACTGTGACGATATTTCTTCTTTATATACGGAAACTACTTCTTCTTAAGCTACTTCTATTTAGATTAGAATTTGGTTTAGTTCAAAAGTTGATTACGTAGTTCATTGTTAGATTGTCGTTTGCTTTTTCAAGTTTGCCGTTTTCTTTTTTTACTTTTTTAGAGTTTAAAATTTAGCTTGGTTCACAAGTTGATTACCTAACTTTTGGGAGGTTTTTTATTAGATTTTGGTTGCTTATTTGATTTCTTCGATTTCCCTCACTCCCTGATGATGCCCCTTACGAAAGTAGGCAAAACGTTAGCAGTTTTGGTTACAACAATGACACGGTCCAAACCCGGAAGACATTTTCATTTTAAACACCGGCCGTGGAAGCTTGCACTATTACATTAACAATCTCTACGAGAGGAATATTTTTTCTAAAACTTCCGTATTTCCTAAAACTTGCTGCACAAACTATTGTATTTTTTAACTTTTTTTAGTCGTGATCGCAACATTTTGAAACTACTCTTTTATTTTTATAATGATTGAAATCTCTTGACAATATTACTTACCAGCAGTCTGATACCACTCTACGACTAACCACTGAAGGTCATTTCAAAAATAGTCTTAGAGTCATTACTGTCAGTCTCAAACCCGGAAAAAAAAAAGAATGGAGTATAAAAATAAATTTACTGAAATTCGAGAAAAATTGTAGTACCAACTATACTGGTTATTTTTATTTTGTAATTTAATTATGATAATATACTATCTAATAAATACAATACAAATTTCATTTATTTGTATATAAATAAACACTTTTCAGTTTAAAAGTAAACGCGCGCTTTTGTTTGTTGAGAAAGTACAATTATTCATGATCATTTGACATTAATTTAGTTCTAAAAACCGCTTTTGTACAGAGTTGATACTCTTTCCATTGTTTCACTATGGGTTGAACCAAAGCTTTTAATGTGCTGCCTATATTTTATAATTTTCTAAACAGACTGCTTCTTAGATAAGTTCAGTGGTCAGGTTGATTAATATCTCATCAAAAGTGATGGCATAGTTTCTCAAACCTAAAAGAATATTAAAAATTTAATCTTGATATTCCAATCACATATACAAATTTGAATGACTAATTTTTTTTATATAAATAAAAAGCTGCCAGTAACCTGATTCTTTGAACAATATCAATGCTGGTCATATTTGTTACGATAATTATCTTGTAACTTAAACTGCAGCGACTAACTCAATTTGATTCGGTGATTGAGTCGTAAGTTTCATTGTGCTAAATTATAGAACAGGTAAAAGACGCCAAGGCGGTGAAAGATTAAGATGACAAATCCCGTTTAAATATATCCAAAGCTGAAAGAAAACAAATGACAAAAACATAGGTTGTAACCACAAGTATTTTTATTTTATCACGGACAAAGAGGTTAGAAAAAGGAAACGAGGTAGCTTTATAGAAATGCGATCAAACGCTAGAACGTAAATCGATATCACAGACAATAACCGTTGAAGCAAGCTCCATTTCGGTTGGGCAACTCGTCGTCTAAAGAATTAAACTTGTCGGTTTAACTTTTACATTCTAACAGCAAATAAGTTTATATTTGTAAAGTATAACACAAAAATACTAATCTCGATAATTAGAGAACCAAAGTTGGTTAACTGTGACAACAACCCGATAGGTACGTATAGTCTACATTGTAGATGACAAGAGTTAAATTAGGAAAATGTATTTGCAGTTTAATTTATTTTTAAGAATGCGACTAATTAATGGCACTTTCTCGGAAATTTTTAAAATATCTAAAATAGACAAACCTGTACATACGGTGTTATCACAAGTAAATTTTGCTTGGTTCATACGATTATTTAAAAAAAATGACCTGAGTTTCTCAAATTAATTATGTTATTTCGTTAAGTGAGCCTACAAATACAGTTAAAATTTTATCGAATACTCAAAGGTTTCGATATCTTTAATGAAAGTGATGTGACGTCATCATGAAAATTTTCCCAATAAATAAACCAGTCCAGAAACCGCTAATGACAATTACGGAAAAATTTAATTACATCACAAAAATAGGAAACACACAATGTTAGATAATGTCCAACCTAGTTCGCCGTAACTGAATAGATGATTTTTTTCATCATCATCGTAGATGCCAAACCTTTTTGACTTGACAGCAATCCTCCCAATGTAGCAAAAAGTGGGCGTTCCAAAAATAAATTTTAGACGGTGCAAACATCATTGAAAAACAGTTTTAAAATAACGTATTCACTAAACATTAGTATTTGTTTTATTTTACAAGAAGTAGCTCAAAAGCCGTTTTCACTTTTCCTTTAGGCTAACTAGCATCAAAATTAAGGCTTCAGTTACAATCAGTGCTAATAAATAACCACAGTCAGTACTCACAAATCTAAAAACAAATTACGATTCTTTTTTTCATATTTTACATAACCATGCAACATTTGCCTATTTTCAGGTGGCGTTTAAATTATTTTTTACCTAATTAAGTGAGACCAAATCAGTAAATTTACATTTATATTACAACAAAAATATTTTGGATATCTTACATAAATAGTAACGATATTGTGTTTAAAATTAGTACCTGCAAAATTCATATGCTTTTAAAAAATTGCAGTGCTGTTAACGCAACATTAGAGTAATGATAACCAGTAAAAGTTTTCTTCATTTTCTTTGCGGAAATTATTGTCCATTATATGTTCTCTGCTTAAATTTTAATATTTGATAGCTATACTTTTTTTTGTTGCTTTTGCACAGGTCTTCAATATTGATTTTTTTTTATATTGGTTTATCCAAAATTACTGCAAGTCGTGTGAAAAGTAGTTATGTGTATACTCCCGTTTGTTTAGATTTATACTTGAATTACAATAATACCACTACTACACTTCTACAACGCAATCGTAAATATGAAGCATCTTTCTAATAATGTTTTAAAACGAATAAAAAAGCACCTCAACCGCTTGAACGTTTGAATCTTTTATGGACTTAAAACAGACGTCCATCAGATATGAGTAAGTAACCTAAAAGTATAGAATTAAACAAGCGGGCGCGTCTCACGATATAATTTTGTTGCTTGAGTTATAATAATACACTTCTCAACTTTGATATATATTACATTATTTTTTCAGTTGAATACTATTTTTAAATTGTTTCTGTGAAAGAATATCAATGTTTTCAAATTATATATTAACTTTGCTTACGCTATATATACATACATATTTATTAGCATAAAATAAAATCTAACAAAAAATGCAAAAAAAATTAAAGTGTTATTTAATTTATTTAATCAAAAAATTACTTTGTTTAAACAAAAAACAATTATTTATAAACTCAAAAGACTGACCTATACAAATTTATTTACAACAGTTAGATTATATAAATTTAATAGAACTATGATGCAAAAGGTATAAACTTTTTTTATTATGTTTTAATGTCATGTATTGTGATAGCTGTAAATGTATAAAACAATTTGTTCGCAAAACCTAAATAATTAATTTTTTATTTGACAAATTTTTATTTCGACATGTAAAAACTTTTTATAAAAGATTTAAATTTGTTTAATTTTTCTATATAAATACACTGTATATGTAAATGTGTTGATTTTTATGTAACACCAAAATATATTTTAAGAGTGTACATATGATATAATATTTACTAAAGCTATGTAGTAGTATGTATTAAAATAACTGTACAAATAGAAAAACTATGCTTTAAGTATCTAAATCTTCTTTAATCAACAAAACATGGGTATCTAAAAAACAATAAAGACAAATGTAAGTTTTTCTGAATATGAACTTATACAACCAATTTCAAAATAAATTTTAAACTTCTAATTGGAATTGACAAAAAACAAATATACTTATTAATTTGTTTAAATCAGTATTTTTAATACTTTTTAAAAATGTAGTATTTATAAAAAACCGATAACTAATTTGTAAAATGTGACAAGAAACGATTCTTTTTGTGTATTGTATAAAGAACCGTAAAGTTGCTTTTTCACAAAGTCAAGCAAAACAGTAAAAGAAAATCCCAGCTTTTAAAAATTCAATTATGTTTGTATAAACAAATCAAAAAGTAATAAATTAAATTTGTATAATACTGTTGATAACATTCTTAGTTTCTTTTAAATTTAATGTATTTTTACATCGTAAATAAAACCCTGTAAGAATTGCAAATAAACGGTGAACCCTTATTTAGCAGTGCTTCTATCGTAAATAAATTTTCTTTGTTTTTAGTTAGTCACTTGCAAATGTTGATTTTAAGTTTCTGTACTATAAAATTCTATTACTTTAACTTATGTTGTGTAAATTTTGCGATTTAATACAGTATTTGTTCTAAACATAACGTTAACGGTAACGTTTTTACTTCTATTGGAATAGATGCAAAAATATTAAAATAAGCATAGTGAATGTAAAATTTCCAATTTAATATATTTTGTAACGATTTTTACTATTAAAACTAATTTATTTAAACGACTACTAATATGTTTTACTTATACTAGAAATATGTACACTTTTAAATTAACCGAACCAATTATATCTAATAATGTTTAATAAAAACACTTACACTAATTTATATCAAGAAGATAAGATAAAGTCCGCGGACAGCTTCACACACTTGTTTACACTAAAGATCACGTACCAGATGATTTACTGTAGGTTTATCTAACACGCGTTAACGACTTATTTATTTCAACTTGAATAATCTTCTTAACACTGCTGTATTCGCATTACGGCAATAACTGACCTACGATTTGTTTCGTCAGTATATATACACATTTGGAAATCCTTCTCGAGTGTTCCCTAACTTTCGGTATATCTTCTAAAAGATGGATAACAGCTTCTAGAAGGCTCTTGAATTTGCAAATAACTTCTCGAACGTTTCAATATAATTATAATTTTTTTAAGAAAATAATTAATATAATAATATAATAGTGCTTAATATTTAGGAAAAAAATGTTTAGTACTTTCTTGCTTATCAAAAATAAACTATAAATTACTAAACATGCCAACTATAATTCATTGTATACATTTTCTTTCGATTCCGCACCTAAATTTTGCAAAAGTTCTTTAGCTTCGTTTCAAATTCTATAATGTTACTTGCTTTAGACCAACTTTTATTATCTCTTGATTGTTTACATACCTTAATATTACAAGAAAGTTAACGTTATTCTGATAGACCGAAAACTGTAAAAATAAGTTTTATGTTATATTTAAATTTGCAAATGTTAACATACGAGCTTTTTTAAATAATAAAAATAATTATCTGTGTATAGTACTAAAAATGTACACAATTAGATCTGCTATTTAAGAAAGTTTTAAAAAGTAACAAATAAAAAAACTTTCAATAAGGTCCAGTCTTGGAATGCGTTGTTTAAACGTTGATTTGGTAAAGGTTGTAGAACTTAGACTTTATACATTTTTATCTATTACTGCATCCTTTTTAAGGTATTCATTACAAGCAGCCTTCATGTGTTCTAAACACAAATATTTATTGCAATTTGAGATGAATATTAAATTTGGTTTTTCTGTTTTTTTTTAGAATTGCAAAAATAGCATCGACCATTTGATTCACTTTTAAAACCGTCTCTGCTTGGACCTGTATCCCAAATATTTTTTGGAATATTATATTGAAAACTTGGCGCCTTCTATTTTGATCTAATAGCTGCATTTCTAACGCTTTTAAAAATATTCTCCTTAAGAGTTTTTCTTCTTCGTTTTCATTGCACTTATATAATAAGAGAATTTATATCGGCAATATTCATGGAAAAGTAGAAAACTACCGTTGGCCACCTACGGCTGCTTCAGAAACAATTGCAAGCTTTACACATTTTATCCACTACATTTACTCCTACTTTTGTGTCATTATACCGTATAATCATTTTCGGTTTTCCTGTTCGTTCGTCTAGGGTATCATCATGGTGCATAGTCAATAACAAGAACACATTTCTACCTCTTTTGGTTTGTATAAAACCAGTGTCCATTTATTCAGGAAAGCAAACATAGAGCAGTTTTCAAGGCGTTTCATCTTCATCTCGCAAGAAATTTTGCGTTTATTTTTACGAATTGTTTCTAAGGTAATAATAATTATAATTAGCAGCAATTTATCGGCAACGATCTTACTTGTAAAAAAATTATCTATAGTAACATTTCTGTTAGATCCCTATATAGACCTACTCGTTCTGGTAAAAAGCAAAGCGTTTAAATTATCTAAGTTATGTGGACCGGGTGGATGTGTCCCACAATAAAATTCAATATTTGCGGTATAAAATAATTTTGAATTAACTAATGAATACATTACTATTAGGTTTACTAGGTATATAAATTGGAAAAAAGCAACGACCCTTAAATGCAGGTAACATTTCATCGACAGTTGTATATGTTGCAAAGGAAAAATGTTTGGGCAAGTTGGAAGTAAAACTTTGAAAAAAGTCTCTAATAGAAGCTAATTTTTTAGATTTTTCGCGTTTGCGTTCTTTGCGGTTTTGTTTATCATTAAACCATATATGGATTAACAAAAAACGGAACCATGCTTGAGACATAATAACAAAAATTTTAATCAGGTGCCATTGCTTTTGAAAAGATCACAAGCATAAAATCAATTGACTTTGTTTATTTCAACAATGTTCAATAGTCCGGGCAACGCCTTAATTTCCAATAAATGTACTGTAGGTAGTGTGACAACAATGTTCTCAACACGCGTTTTGACTCGTTTGTTGATAGTAACATGTTTTCTCTACTTAGAGGAATCTTTGGAAATAAAATCGGGTAATCTGTGTTAAGACTTACCTTTGTTCTTATCATTGTATATAACCATTTTGATTTCTCATCCTCATCAATGTTCTGTTCACTGTCTGAATTGGCGTCTTGTACTTCAATCATATTTCTCCCATGATTTGATCATTATTTACAACATTGTCCGCACATTCATTAAGTAGTAGCTGAAGCCTTACTTGTCCTTTTTGTAGCCCATTAGAAATTATCGAACACATAAATAAAATCAGAATGATGTTAACGTTAGTCTCTGACACTAATATGTTAACAAACACAAAAATGATATAACTCCTTTCAACGGTTCTATCGCACTAAAGTGGGAGATCAAAAACATGAAGTTGTTGAGGCGGACTTGCGCTCATGACGATAAGTTCAATAATTATTCATCGAACCGAATCGGAAGTATATACATGAGCGTATGCATTTCATCTTCATTTGTAAATGATTGTAAGCATTTTCTAGCATGATGTAAACAAAAATATTTATAATCTTTATCTCTTGCTGCCGCCGTGATGTAGTAAGTCAAACGCTTGAAGCTCCTCGACTATACTGGCGTTAAAACCCCGGTCACGTCTAAAGCAACATCTTGGTAGGCCTAACAAACTTTCTAGGTGTAGTTATGCCAAAACAACTCTCTGATACTTCGCCGTTCGGCATTAAACTTTAGGATTCGTGCATTTGTAGAAATAACGTAAACAGAGCGTAATGTTTATGAGGTTTTCTCCATGGATTAATACCTTGTAAACAGAAAAAGTAAATGATATTTAACTCTTCCTTTTACATAGTCTCCGAATTTTGTTGTGGCAATAGGGTTACTACATTTTTTAATAAGGTGTTAATTCACCCTGTAAGTTAACAATGATTTTTTTAGGTATCTTTGTTTAGGAGTGGCATAAAAACTACTTAAATTTTTTTATATGACGACGTTTCGTGTACAAAGTGTACACTTATTCAGACCACTTCTATTTTATTCAAGCAAGTATTACATAATAATCAAAAACACAATAATAAAGATTTATATTAGTTTCAGATAAAACAACGTAAGTCCTTACACGAAAAATAGAATAAGTGAATTCGTTGGGCAAAGAACATAAACCAGTTTACATTAACGTAGAAAAGACAACAAAAAATGTTTCATTAAAAACGTCAAAAAGTTGAAATGGTATAATAAATAACAAATACATACATACAAACAGAATCACATGTATAATCAAAAATTTTAGTCAAGTTAAAAGTTATTATCAGTCTATACAATTAAATAGAAAAGATTACTTATATCGTCCTATATGAACCTACCTAGTAGTTTTTGAAATTAACTTGTTATAAATGCTACTTAAGTTGTTAGTGTCGCTATTAAAATTAATATTATTTTTGTGGATGTTGTTAAATATCATTTCGAAAATCAATCATTGATGCATTACATCTTTAGATAATTCACAATGACATATCTGGTTTATACAACGCGAAGCAAAAAAGATGGTCTTGCAACGTGAACATACTTTACACCGTTTCCCGATTGACGTAAACGTAACTTCGATTACATTCTTAAGATTTTACGTAATGATGGTTAATGTAAGACGTCAGGAGGTTCGCTCGAAATAGAAATGATTCCGGTGAGTCGTTTACTGTTATTTGTATGAAAGTCAATGGCAGCTCATTGCAATTGATCTTTGTTACAGATGAGAAACCCAATCGTTAGCATAAAAAAGAAAAAACCATATCACAAGTAAAATGAATTCAACAAAAAAGAATAACAGGGGTAACTAAAATGGAAGCCAAAAATTGTGAAATTTGTAGCACTCAAACTCACGTTCAAAGTCCTCACAAACCTCAAATATATTAGCCTCTAATAAAAATTGACAAAAAAACTTCTTAGATGTTTATAGATTTCGTATACAAAATATTTCTTTGTAAAAATTTTAAATAAAGCGGATGTTTACAGAAGAAAAATCTCTACTAACCAAACGATTCTTTAACCGTTTAACCGGACACCCAAAGTGAACAACGGCAAAACCGCAAATGAAGTACAATACATCCACAAAATGACCTTCTCTCCCTTTTGCGACATAAAAATCTATTAGAAAGTTGAAACATTGAACGCAAACACGACTGTGAGTAGAAAGTTGTCTAAATGCCTGCTTAAATTTTACCCATACATCAATGCTGGTTTTCTTCCACAGAGTTTTTTTTTTAACAGTTATTTGTTTAAAAAAACGCACGTTGGCATAATATTTTATTAGTGCTTTTTAAAGTAGACACTTTAACGATTATAAAAATTTTAATTACTAGACCTCGGCAAAAACCGCTATCTACTAAAAACTAAAGAAAGTTTTAATAGTCTTATGAAAAACCGCAATGCCCCTTGATTTAATTTAAAACAATTAATAACTATGGAAAATTAAACCTACGTTTATCTAGCAAACAATAGTATATTTTATTACTAGGCTTGAAAGAACGCTTTATTAAAAATTTAAACTCAAACTAAATTGAGATCTTGTATAATAACATACTGCTTACGGATCAAAGTTTCTTTTTAATAAATTAAGATAAGTACTGAAATATAATATTTAAGACGGGTCATCGACTGTTTACAGCACTATCTGCGTTATAATAGATGAATTATTGCTGCTAAATTAAAATTTTGTGTGTCGGTAGCTACTTTTTAACTAAAGTTGGCGTTTTATATGTTCAATTTTTGGCCTTAATGGCATTGCAGTGTAACAAAGATGATGTAAGGAAGATGCAGCACTCCGCGTATAAAAAATGGTATGATTTTTCCGACACTATTCACATCTATGATTGGTCGAGGAACTATTTTTTCAAATTATAGAAATCGACACTATAAAACTACAGCGCCACTTCACAGTTATATTAATTCATATAAACTTATACATTTAAATTTTATAAATAAAACAATTTATTTCAATTTAAAATACAATTTATTTATCTGAAAATTCTTAACAAAATCAGGATAATAAAATATATATGCAACATTGGTTCTGGCTTGATGATTGATATTGATTATTTCAATAATTGATTTTGTTACAATCAGCTATTTCAACAAACATATTTTCATTGACAAGAAACTAAATATATAAACATAATGCCAAGGATTTATTCAAATAACTACTTTTAAGTAACAGATTCCATTAAAAAAGTTACATGTTTCTTATTAATTAAATGGTCTAAATCGAATCGATCCTTTTGGATAATCTTGACAAAAGTTTTGTATTTTTTAGAAAATTTAGTATATTTTTTTAATAAGACAGTAATTTTGCAATCAAACTTCCCATTTATTAAAAAAAAAAACTGTAAGCATACGTAGTATTTCTGAATAACATCTTGCACTTGAAAATTTATTACATATCGAAATAAAATAACGCACTCGAAGATGACCAAGTAGCAGGTCGAGTTTGTCTGCTCTGTTCATATGAAAGGATCTAAAATAAATACCTAGTTATACATATCAAACAAAATATTTAATCTTACCATTCGAAATTACATTATGACACAATTTGATGAATGAAATTTTTCTGCTGCACCGTTTTCAACAACAAAACCCGAAAATCTTTACTTCTTGGCAAAGTAAATAGTTTGTAAGGTTTGTAATGCGAGAGACATCTACTAACAATGCAAGCATTACAATATTATTAAACGATTAGTAACAGACCAATTTACATTATCTATTAAAACTTACCTTATTTAATTGCGTTTAAATTAATTTAAGTTCAATAAATACAAGAAACTTTTACAAGCACGATATTCAAGCACGTTTCTTATTTACGGTTAAAAAAGCAAAATAATTGCTGAATAGGCTAAATTATGGGCGGAATAAACGCGAAATAAACTGAACGCAAATGACATCATTGAAAGGTTTTTGTCTTGGCTGTAAATGTCAAAATAATTCTTTGGCCAATCATAGATGACTCAGAAAATCGTGTTGTACATAAATTTTGTATGAAGAAAATACCCCCTGCAGTGTAATCGTTAATATATTTCACTGGGAACAGGACCACTCGAAAACTACCTAACGTAACTAAAAAAGTAAACCCTCAAATGAAAGTAAAAGATTTACATCTTTCTCTAAGCTATTTTACAAGTTCCTCTTTAATAGTATAAGCATAGTTAGAAAAGTAGTAGAAAATTATCATTGAAAAATATTGCTTACTTTGTGACCTTTTTCTATACAAAAAAAGATTTTTTTCAAGATTTTAAAATACCTTACATAATGCTGATAACATTCCTTTTCTATAGAAACACATTTTTCTGTTCTTACAACTAATATTTTTTTAGATTTCTTGTGCCCCTGCCCCGTGCACGCGCGAGTGCTATATAAAATACAAAGGCGAAATTCCAACCTTAAAACTTCATATACTACAAAGATTTCGTATCATCTAACCTTCAATCCGCAGGCTTAAAGTTGTCTGAAGTTAAAGATAATAATAATTATCCTACAAACATGCAATCAATTAACTATTTCATTTTTCATAACTATTTATTTTCTACGTTTTTCATTATTGAAATTTAGAAAATGTTCTTCTTCTGATTATAGTAATTTCACATGTAAAAAACTTTAAAATATAAAATTTTTAATTAATGCTTAATGCGTAATGTTGTTAGAATTCACTTTTTATTCGAAACTTGCCTTTCACGCATATTTAATCGAGGTCGCATACCACGACAATTTGTAACTGCTCTACATTAATTTACAAATCATACAAAAAACTAGATGAGCAAATTAACATCGTTATCTAATCTCTCAATCATTATGAGAAAGCAAAAAAAAAACAAATAAAAGTCACGTGTCACGTCAACTAATAAAATTGCAGCATTAAGAGGGGGCTCCACAGCACGAATTCCTCGAGATGGCGCCACTGGTGAAATCAAATGTGATTTTAAATCATCATTTTTAGCCGTATAACGCAAAATTTTCATAAAAACTAAAGCTTATTTTAAAGACTGTTCTTAGCTTTTGGGGCTAACACTGGTTTTATAGAAATAGTAGTTAGAATAAGACCACAATAAATTATTAAATATTAAAAATTTCGAATTTTTTTTTTTACATTACGTAATTCAAAATTGTACCATCCCCTGCCAAATTTAGCGGTTTGTAACATATCTCAAGCTACGATGCTAATTTTGCTTATTAACGCTACAAATCAAGATGAACTAGTTAAATTCATTGCAGAGCGAACCTAGCGGTATATTTGTAAAAGTAAAGCTGTATAAAAGTTCAACTACTTCTCGAAGGGAGCGCTGTAAATTGGATGTACGTATCTATATTTTATTTGATGATTTTTACTGCATCAACTTCCGCTCTTTAGTGATAAACAATGTATTATTGAGATAGTATTACTATGTATTTTGTTTCATTTGTTGGTAGAAACGTAGATATATGAGAAATAATTCGAATTTAAATTTACGGCCTACAAACTAGTAATGACATTAAAATTGAATTTCAGTATTGCCAAAATGCTTTTAAGAAAATATAAACAAGTTTTGTAAAACATTGCAGTCTCTTCAAAAAACTGATCGCAATCACAATCGTGGATCATAAAAAATTGTCAAAATCATTGATTGCCTATAAAATAACTATCGTAAACATCGATCGCTTATAAAGTAACAGTAGCGAATGTGGAAAAAAAGCAATACTCATTGCTCTTGGTCACAAAAATTAAAACAAACTAGCGCGAAATGACCTTAGGAGTGACACACAGATGTTCATTAGTAAGAATAGTAGAAAAGAAATATTTTCTGACTATTTTAAAAACGGATTACTTTTCTCATTTACAAAAAGTAATATGTTTTTACCTAAAATATTTACTTTTACTTTAATGAAATGTATAATAAGGTATTTTCTTTTTAGTACATTTAGTACTGCCAATATCGTAGAACATCTTTATAAGCCAGTGAGCATTAAAAATTTTGTGAGCGTGTACTGTATTCTTGCATAATTTATAAACGATTTGCTAATGATAGAAGTAAGATTTAGGCAATAGAAACAAACTTTGATTTGTTGTGTTTTTAACGTAGTGCGGTAATTATGTAATGAAAGTTTATGATACCAATAGTATATATAGGCGTTATACATTTCCAAATTTTAACATTTCGGCAGGGTCGCAAAATTCTTGAAAAAATTAGATACAAAGATATTTTGTAGAACATTTTACAAGAAAATTTAGAATTTTTAAGACTCAACAGCCAATTATGATATCAAGCGATCAAAACAAAATAAAATTGCAAATTAACGTAGTTTTTGTTTATTTATAAGACAAAGTATGATGTTTCTTCTGATGTGGCATGTATTGTTGGTGCCAACACTGGCAAATTATTATTTGTCCCCATTAGGAACAAATATTGCCCTGTGTGGGAAAGGGCAAAACCAAGAAATACATATTACAGTGGGCGAACACAAATGTTACAAAAACTGATCAAGAACATCTAGGGCAATGGAATCTGACATTATATTAGAGGGTTTTAAGCGTAGTGTGGAAATGCACGGTTTAAAGTACACTCAACCTGTTGAAGACGGGGATAGTAGTGTCTACAAAAACTTGTGTGCGGATAAACCATGCGGGAATTACATTTTAATTAAAAAAGTTGAATGCAAGAATCATCTTTCCAATTCTACAATTGTAAAAACGATTTTTGCCCCGGGCACACAGCTTTAAGAATGTTTGCAGTAATAAAAATCCCTTGATAAAAAGCATTTAGCTTACTAACTGATAAAACTATTGCAAAAATGATAGTCGTGCGATAACGAACATTCTCAAGAGAATAATCGCAATTATTTCCACCACTAAACTTTTATAATTTTTGCGCCACCTGGCTTTCAGTAGTGTAACTTCTTTATTTGAAAAAAATTGCAGCTTTTACACATTTTATAATACTTTTTGTTGCGCTACCTGGCTCACAGTAGTATAACTTTTTAATTTTAATAACTTCACCGTTAAAGCAGCACCTACTAGAGATTACACTCTAAGTGCAAATATGGCCGACGAGACCCCGCTCTTAACATCTTGACTGAAACTCAGAAGACTTTTATGAATAGAACATGCAGAAGAAAAAGTAAAAAAGTTTGTGTTTTTAATAAAATTTATCTTAGAATCATCAATAAAATTTTAACAATACAATAGAAAAACAACATATTTTTGAGTTTTCTTAAAAAAGAACCAATAAAAACATTATGTTTTTAACAAATAATGTTTTCATTTTCTGCGTACTAAATATTTTAAAAAAGTATACTGTAAATAATTTCTTGCTTATATAATATACTTCAGTATACTTCTTACTTAAATGATTTTTGTTTTTAGTTTTTGTACTAATTAATATAAACATTCAACGTTTTCTTAATTATAATAAGAATGACATGTTGAAAGTTTTATTGTAAATAAAATCAACATAAAGTCTAAAAAAATATTAAGACTTAACAGTTTTGAAGAACTTAAACACTTCAAGAGTTTTAAAATATAATTATTTAACTATTTTTACATTTTTTATATCTGTTGGTTTTTTATTATGATGTTTTAAATATATTTGCATTAGATTTAGAAAGTGCATTGCAATTAAAATACTATTTTTAAGATTCAATTTTACATTAAATATAGAGCTTTGGTAACTTAAATATTTGGTTTAACATCACTTTTACAATTAGCACTAAAACTGCTGTTTTATTACTTATCTTTAATTTCCTTTTCTACCATGTTAATCTTTTAATTGCAATTAGAGACGTTAACTTAGAATTAATTATACGGAAAGATTTTGATACGTATTCTGTGTAAATTAGTAGTTTTGTGTTTTGCTATTAGAAAACGGTATTTTGTAAAACATCAAAATATACTAATACCAAAATCTGATATACAACGTTCTCAAAGCATATATAGTCATTTATTCCAAATCCTTTAAGCTATATTGAATAAATAGTTTAAAGATATTTGAGAAAAATAATATCCATTGTATATGATTTACAGTTAACTTTAACAAGTTATGTTGTTATACTTTGTATATAATGCAATACTTTAGTAAATAATGCAAAATCGGCAAGACAAGATGTCATAAATTAAATGAAATCTCTTTGACATTCAATTAATTTTTCCCGAGAGAACGTTTAACGTTTTTGCTAGCTTAGCATTTCTATCTCTCCATCAATTAAGTTGATCCAGTATCTTATTCATTATTAATGACTGCTTCTTAGATCACAAGCATTAAATCGAAAAGTATGTTATTTTCATCTCAAAAGACTTGTTTGTTTAATTTTGGAAGTAGATAACAATTTATCAAAGAATTATTGTACAACCGGTGTTTTACGATTTTCTGTATATTAAGGAAAAATACACAAATTTAGTTCGTATTTTTCGTATTACAAGTAGCATTTTTAGAATAATTATTAGAATGTAATTTTTAAGAAAGTAAATAAGAACAAAATAATGTTACCTAGTTATACTTTAAAGTATTCTTGAAATTTAATATAATTAAATTCATATAATTATTCAAATTTATATTTTCTAGTAATTACGATCATTTGTTACAGTATTGTTTCTATAGATCTATTACTCTAATGTACATACATAAAGAATACATAGTGATAAAAAAATATGTTATGTTTCTAAATAAATTTTAATTCCAATTACTGCTTTAAACTAAACACAAAGTTTAACTACAAATTCAGTTTATAGTTTATAGTGTGTAAGTTTTTTCGTCCAAAATAATGAAAACTTTGTTAGAGCAGATATTAATCAAATTGATGTCAAATTATTTCTTTCCATATAATATTTCTTCTGTATTTACAAGACAGAACTAGATATTGTAACAATTTTTTTAAGATAATTTATTTACAAACTAAATATTTACACGATTTATTTTAACTAACGCTAATGAAATGCAAATGTATTAAAAAAAAACACTTACATTAATTTATATATTACTATCACTCTAAAAATAATGTTTGCGGATAAATTTTCTTTATCAAATTTGTTGATGTCAGCGAGAGATCTAGTGTGCTGTTTATGAAAAGTTAAAGTAATTAATAAACGTGTAATTATTACTGACCCCTACACAGCCTCATCCCAAGTAGCATCAAAGTGAGAATAACTTATACTGCCACTTCAGTTTAGTGATTATTACGTATTTAACACTTTATATGCAACTTCATAGTAATTATAACTTTATTCTATTGATTTATAGTGGAAATTACGTGGATACATCCTTTCTTAACCACTTTGTAGTTCTGTAGGTTTGTGGTGAAAAGTAAAGTTTTTCCAACGTTATTTTCACTAAGTAAAATCACTTATAAGTTTTTTTAACTTTATAGTGGCAAATTAAAGTGGCGACCACTAAATCGAATCACTAAAATCTTACTTTAAAGTAATAACCATTTTAAAGTGGCTATTAAAGCTTTGGCCACGTTTTGGAAACTTAAAATATACCTAAAATGTAGGTGCACTCTAGAGTGGTATGTTGTCGTTGTTGTAACGTTTTAGCCACTTCCATAAGTGATTTTCACGAGACATTTTAGATTAAAGCCACTACATAGTGACATTTACTTCTGAAATCCACTTTTAAGTTACAGTAACTAAATAGTGGCCTATTTCCTACAATGCACATCGGCTCGGTATAAATAAAAATACACTGCTAGTATTATATCTGTCTAACCTAAAATTGCTTTCCAGGAAGACATCAAAAGTTTAATCCGTAAAGTAAAGTTAGTTATTAGAAATTTGACATTTAATAACACATATAATCCATAATGTGAAAATGGTTTAAAACAATTACAAATGTATAAGCTGGATAACAATATTATTAAGAGTGTTCAAAATAATTGATTGTAATTATACGTTATGAAATGAAGTTGATAATAAAATATAAATTAGTTAAGTTATGTATTCAATTTCATTATGAAGATGAACGTGAAAGCATCTAAATTTATTGAGTGGCCGTTCAACAAAATTCACGTGGTCGCCACCAATGCTGCCACTTTTAAAAATCACTTTTAAGTGTTCTGAAATTTGATTGGATGTTTCTTAGTTCTCTTGGCCATTTATTGAGTGGAAGTAACTCCAAAGTGGGATTCCTTAGTTTTTGCCACTTAACAGTTACTTTATTTCTAAGTAGCCATATTTATGAACAATCTCTATGCCGCCATTAACAAAAATTTGCCAATTAATCTAAATATATGAAATTAATAAGTAACAACACATTGAATGTAAAAAATTAATGAATTATAATTGAATTTATAATGTAAATACTAATAAAATGTGTTTTAGATTGTATACTTATTCAATTTTTTTTTTATATTTAGGACTTTTTAATTTTGTTTTTCTAAAAAAAATGAAAATTTTGTTGGCGCATGGTTATATTTCAAACTGTAACTTCTACATTTAACAGTGAACTTGCATTTGTTGCAATTTTGCTGTTAGCAAATGTTGTACAAATTCAATAATAAACATGTAGTTCATAGAAACTTAAAACAGTTTGATCGAAGTAAACCTTGTCCATTTGTAAAATAAAGAAGGGATGTAGATGAGAAAGTAAATATTTAAAAATGGGACAGAGAGATAATTACATTAAAGCAGTTACTAAAATGCTCAGGGCCACTAATGGTCACCACGCCGCCACTTGGCAACGACGTGGATTTTACCTGGCTGTAACGTTATTTTATAAGTGATAAAATGGTTGTAATCACGTAAGGACCACTCAATATTTGTTCCCCATTTTGGTGGTAGCCACGGTATAGAACTGTTCCTGTAACGTGGTAGTGACTAGTGGCACGCCACTCTACAGTTCCTACGACTGTGGCTGCCACGTCGCAATCACCAAAAATGCTAGTTGGGATGTAGGTAAATTGTGGCTTGGATAGTCAGTAATGCAGTAGATACGATTTAAGAGGTATCAGTCCTGCACAGCCTCATGCAGGTAATTATGGCTTGGTCCATTGATACTTTAAACTGTAGTAATTGAGACAATCAAAATACGGTTGTAAAATGACTGCTTTTTTTTTAACTTAATTTAGTTGATATTAAAAGCACGTACGCTTATTTATCTTAGCACTTTAATTTATTTAAACCGACAAGGTCTTCTTCCGATTTAATTTGAAAACTGACGCCAACTTCTTTTAAACATTTTTTATATTCTTTCGTTATCTTGCCATGTAAAATCTGAAAGCTGGTGGCAAACTTACCTTTTATTCCCCGAAACTAGCTCTGGGCGAGGTTCCCAAACGAAACAAATGTTGAATAGAGAGGGCGCCAAGCCTAATGGAACGCGACAGCAACGGAAAAAACAAAAAAAAAATAAGACAATAAATGATAGCAACTAAAAAAAATATTGTATCGCAAAACAATAAAAATAACGTAAATAACTTGCATAACTCGTAAATAAGCCCACGAAAGACCACAACCCACCGAATACGTAATAACTAAAATGTAAATAAAACAGTTTGCGATGAGCCCCAATCGCACATGAAAATTTCCTCAAATAGCCGGGTAAGACTAAACCTAAACTAAAAAAAACATAACGTTAGTTTTTGAAACTACCGAGGCGGTGTATACACCCAGATTATCGGCAGATAAAATTTGCATCGTGTGGAAGTTTAAGAATCCCCAAAATTAGGTACGTCAATTAAATAATTCAATCTAAATAATTGCTACTAATGGAATGTTGCTTTGTAGCATAAACCGATGGCTCGAGATTTATTTAACTACATAAGCTGACTTCCATATACTTTCGTGAAAACAAGAAAAGTGAAAAATCTAATCACAACCACCCTGTTATCCACCAATGCCTCACCAAGATTAAATAACGTAATTTTCTGTCAGATAAAACTATTTAAAATTTTAAAAATTTTGCAGGTCAAGATTTTAACGTTACAATCTGCATCGAAAATGTTCCATGTTTTTTGATTATTGTCTCAAAGTTTTCAATTACTTCGAGAACGCTTCAATATAATCAAACTCTTGTACGCAGCAAAAATTAAAAAATAATTCTGTAGTATTTTGTAATTTTCCACTTGTGACTTATTTCTACACTCTGATAAATATATAAATAAATAAATAATTGATTTACGTTTTTATTATTAATTATTTTACTATCAGAATTATTTACTTCTTTATTATTGTTGTCATTAAAGTTACTCGTAATTTTGTTTTTATCTTCGCTTCCAATTTGTTGTGTCTATATTGAATCATTTTTGTTTTTTCTATTCCTTTTTATTCATACGTTTTTAAAATACACAATAAAATTTTATACAATATACAGTAATCAAACCCATTAGAATCATTATTAAATATTACAATCGAAAAGATGTCCCAACTTTCATTAACTTTTATATCATCAAATTTTAAACGTTCACAAAAAACAAATAAATTATTATTCATAATTTAGAATTGAACTCAGAAATCAACATTAATAATTTGCAAAAAAAAATAATTAATTAATTAAGACAAAGTAATTCCAAAACACGACAAAGATATATAAATCACAAGTCTTCGACCGGGTATGGCACACAGGCTTGCTACACTAACTAAAATTAATCTTCCGTTATCCATGTTCTAAACTTATTAGATCGTATATAAGCAAACATAAATTTCGCATTAAACATGAAGGTGTGTACTCAAACTTAAAAGAAATCCAAACCGGGGTACCCCAAGGAAGTGTCTTCGGTCCAATGCTGTATTTGTTGTATATCAATGACATGCCAAAAACGGAGAATTACACGATTGCTACATTTTTAGACAACACGGCAGTGATGGCAACGGGCAATGCAATCAAAGACTCAACAAGGAAACTGCAACAAACAGCAGACATTATTGCCACCTGAACACATAAGTGGCGCATTAAGGTCAATAAAATCTAATCAACATATTTCAACTTCACTAATAAAAAAATTAACCAGTTACCGATCTTTCTCAATGGCGTAAGACTACAGCCGGTCAACACAGCAAAGTACCTTGGGGATAACCCTCAATGCCAAGCTTCGATGAAAACCACACATCAAAAAGAAACAAGAGGAACTACTAATCAAATTTCGAAAAATCTACTGGTTACTCGAACGACGATCCGAACTGTCAATGTACAACTTCTCTTATATAAACAAGTGCTGCCACCAGTATAGGCATATGGAACCAAATGATGGAAATGTGCAAAAAAATGCAATATTGATGTGACACAGCAACACTAAAACAAAGTGCGAAGATATATAGTTAATGCGCCATGGTATGCACGTAACAGCGACATCCATCAAGAACTCGGAATGGAAATTCTCATGTAAATAGCTTCCGGCATCATGTTATTGAAGGCAAACTAAACTGCTCAAACTACTCAACCAGTGAAACAACTAAGCGATTTAATAAAAAAACTTAGCTTAATACAGTATTAATATATTGTTGAGTTAAAACGTATGGTTAGTTCGTTCGAACTAGTTTTTGTAACAGTTTAATAAAAACAAACTAACTTTAATATTGTTAACTCATATACCTACGTGTATGAGGTGTTTAACTATTTGCTATGCTAGCATTACTGTTTTTATTACTTATGGAAAATTAGTTATTGCATATATCGTTTCCTAATTACTTTTATTCTCATTTTATGTTGCTATTGCAATAAATATACTTATTGTTATACTTGTGTTGTTTGATTTGTAAACCTTAAGCGTTTGTTAGGTGAAACAGGTGCGTTCGTGCGTGCGTGCGAGCGTGCGTGCGAGCGTGCGTGCGTGTGCGTGTGCGTGTGCGTGTGCGTGTTCGTGTGCGTGTGCGTGTGCGTGTGCGTGTGCGTGTGCGTGTGCGTGTGCGTGTGCGTGTGCTTTATTGTCGTAACTATTTAATTATTATACTAATTTATTATGATTGTACATCTTGTAACACGGTAAAAATTTTAAATGCAAAGTTGAATTGTACTTGCGCCATCTAGACTTTGTTGGTACAAACACTAGATTTTGGGTTTGTCTATTTTGGCGGTCATCATCGGAATTTAGGTCCGGTTTTAAGATAAATAATGGGTTTTTTATTTTTTTGTTTAGGCATGTTGACCAAACAAGTACTTGAGTGTGTTAGCTCTTATGATTTAAATTTATTTTGTTAATTTATATGATTAAGGCGCAGATAGGAGCGCTGTGAGGGTCCAGTCCTAATCGTGGTCGCCGATTGTTTCTTTATTAATTAAATTAGGATAATCGATACCTTTATCCTTCGTTGCGGTTGAATTTGAACAGGAATAATATTTTTATAGTATTAAGTAGTCTTTTGGTTATTACATATTACTTTCTTATTTTATTTTACATTGGTTTAAAATTTTGTATTAGGAATAAACACATTTGTTGGTGGGTTACGTCTACTCGTTTCTTTCTTTCGTTTACGCCATTTAGGTGGTACTTGAACGCATTAGCGCAGGTCCTGTTGCATCAAGGTGTGTGTGGGTCGTTGGGGATAGACTTGCTGGCGCCCTAAAAAATAATTTTTGTTACCCGCAGCCTACTCCACTCGAGTCGGCTGGAGCCACACATACGACCACTGGAGAGGGAGATCGTCTTCGATGGTACAAAGCGTTTCAATCTTGCAAAATGCTTGGTGAGCTGACTCACCTAATGGGCCATCTCTCTTAGAATTACCCATGTGAATATTGGAATATTGAAAGAAATAATTTATTAATGAAAATAAGTATAATTACAAGAACTACAAAAATAAAATAAACTATTTATAGTACAAGCTACGATACAGATTCATTGTAACCAATTTTTTAAATGTAAATAAGAACTCTAATATTTTTGTTAAATTTAATTAATTGGACATTTTTTTGTTTTTATTACAAAGTATGACTTTAAAATCTAACGTATTTATAAAAGTATTTAATAGTTCAAATGTTAAGTTTATTTAAATTTATTTGTATGCAGGAGCTTGAAATGAACACTCAATTATTGTTTATTAACATTTATGTTTCATGATTTTCCATAATAGCAGTATTGAAAGATAAAAGTAATGTATTCAAAATTATTATTAATTTGTATGTGGAGACAGATCCTAGATTAAACTAAACCCTAAATTCAATTGTGTTTCTAATTAATATGTAAATTACATTGAATTTGTGTATCTACCTTCCGATACTGTGCAATTATAACATACAAATGCAAGATAGACATTCCTGTAATAGTAATTACAACATAAATCATATTTTAACGGATACTATGATTTTAAATTAACCTTAAGTTAGTGCTATGGTATTTATTAAAATTATAAAACAATTTGGCAAGTTGCATGTAATGCATACGTATAAGTTTACATTAAAGCAACAAGTTAATTTGCCCATGTTTATCTTCAAAATATTGCACATGTGCGTTCAAATATGTTAAAAATGTACTTTTACTAATCACCCTAATTAAGAAGTTTATGAATACAAAACTGGTGCAATTATACAAGACCATCATTAACAAATGTTTAGTATTGTATTAAAAAATTGATTTTAGTAATAATGCAACCGTAATTAACAACACGGACTATTAACTTTCAAACAAAACTTTGTTTTATTATTTCTAAACATTAACAATGTTGTATCTACTATGCTTTATACGTCCAATACAATGTAATCTTTATTGTTATATATATAAATAGTTGTTTTTTAGATTCAAAACGTAATTATTTATGTACAAGCAATAAACCATAATTATTGTTACTAAACAGATACAAATACTAATCTACAATAATAGAATTTAAAATTCAATTTATTGTATAAACTTAAGAAAATGTAGATATGCAATGAATATATGTACATTAGTAATTATTTGCGTTTACTAGTTATTAAATATTTATTTGCTTTTTATTAAATTTATTTAAAGACTAATTTTTTGAATTGCACTTACTACACAAAAGAAACATATTTTTAAAAAGTATTTTACATGTTATGTACGCTGTATGAAACTTTAAATTTATAAAGGAAACAAGGGAAACTTACGCATGGCTGAACCTTGCATTTGAGAAGGGTTTAAAGTCAGAGCAACGAAATACATGATGGAGTTAGAAAGTGCCGATTAACTAACGCCTATCTGTGTTTTATGGTCAACACGAAACTGGTTTTTTAAATGTTATGACAAGTAAAATAAATTATTACAAAATGCTGTAATACAATCATTTCTTGATATTTTTGTTATACAATGTCAACTTCCAACGTATGTATAAAATTGTCTCGCAGTCATAATAAAATTTTAAAAAATGTAATTTAAAAAATATTTACTTTACAAACATTTAAACACAAAGCTAACAAAAAACACATTTTATCACTTTTTAGTTGCATTTAAGCAATTTATGAAATAAGAAATTGAACATTTCTCCTCTTCTTAATAATAAATTCTTATTTTTTCATTTTTTTTTCTACTTGTAACGATATAAATCAAATTAGTTTAAATTTATTCAAGTACTGTAGTTACGTCCTCCTATTATATTTAATTAATGAATTGGTTAAGAACACTCTTCACTAGGAGGAGCAAAATAAAACCACTTTAGATTTTTTATATGGCGACGTTTCGTGCAACCATGTGTGCACTTCTTCAGCCCAACAAAAAAGTTCGAGTGGATACGTCCTCAAATCCAAACAACATGACAACTAATACACAATATAAATAACATGAATAAATTGTTAAAACATTATTAATAAGGTCAAATAATTAAAATGGTGTATATGAACAATAACTAAGAATGACAAACAAATGACACGACGTCATACAGACAGACAGACGCTTTGAGTTTTGCAACCAACGTCACATATCTACAGCTTATCAGGAATAAACAGAGCACTTAAAAGAAATTTTTATAAAAACGGCGGACAGAAAACTGAACGAACACCATTCCATCTTAACAAATTTAGCTTCTTTGAGCTGTAACGATAGATTTAGAATAGTTTCCGGTAGTGTAGTCGTTTAAGTGTACTGTGTCTATCTATTCCATTTACTAAACTCACATTGTTTAACGGATTCTTCATTTAATTCGACATTGAAAAGATTTCCGGTTGACACTTCTGCCGAGTTGCTCTCACATATTCATCGACTTCGTTTGGATTTACAAGCACCTGAATACTATGACTTTCCAATCACTTAATTTCCGCCACAAACCACATTTAGGGGAGAGTTACAGTCGACTTGATACATCTTCGCCACAGCACATCGGGAAGAAGATCTGCATAAATCCAATTACAACTACCGTAATTGATTTTTTCAAACAGAAAGATAAATGTTTGATTAATGAAACATTTAAATTTCGATTAATACTATTAAGCAGTTTTGTACTTTTTTTTAAAATAACGTTATAACCTTATCAATTTTCTTTATCAAGTAGAGTAAAATTATATACAGTTCTAAAAATCAATGCTTTTTTGATTGTTGAGTAGTGCTATATCTGGATATGATAGAAAAAAAACTTTAAAAATTATATCTGAAATACAACTACATATTTACTCAATACTATCTATCAAAATCCAAACTCTAGCAAAAAACTTGAATTTGAACTAGTGTTATTTAAAATAACAGGTAAACACATGTATTATTAAATATTAAATAAAGTAGTTATTTAACACTAGAACCGCCACTGAATGTAAATACTTAAAGCCGCACTTGTGGTCAAATTGACCTTTTCTATAATTTAACAATTTAAAGTCAGAAATAAACTTAATTTTGAAAAATCTATTGAACATCTATTTCAAATCTAATACTAAAAAATAGTACTATTAGAACGTTCTAAAGGTTCAAGTTAACCCCGTGGGTTCTAATATTAATACAAACAAATTAATAACATAAGTTGTACAGAACATAAGTTATCTTTTGCTTACAATTTCTATGCATATTAGCAAAACTGTTGCAATTCTTCTGAGGTTATTGCCATACTGACCACAGACTGTTGCATATAACTAATAGTGTAGTATTGTGTATTTATACATATTAATTTTTATTCTACAGCCGTTATTTAATATTTTCTATAGAATCTTGCATTACATAATTAACTTAACATTAACAAAATTGTCTTTGATGGGAAGCAAACACAATATTGTAGTTACACGTTTTACAGTTTTATTACGATTAGTTTTTAATGTGACTACATAAGATCCCAGAAGAGATATGCCTCAATTAAAAAATCGATAAGCGCATTTTTATTGAACGTTGGATTGATTAATGTAATCTTTGTAGGAAGCTGTATTTGACTAACATCAAAGGATATTAATGGTAAATTTGTTGTTATCGTTACTAAACAGGAAAAAGTTGTATTAAATTGATGGAATGTGATTTCATGTTTAGTACAATTTATTACACTGTTTGTGAATGATACGGATTTACCATCGTTACCCCGTAAATGCACAACTGCAGTTGACAACAAAATTTGTGAATTTTTGTAATTTTGGGATGTAATTACTAACGGTAGTTAGAGAATCTTGCTGCGCTATTTGATTACTGCTTGACATTAATAAATCGCATTTATATAATAATGTGTAATGTTTGTTTTTACATTCCTTGCAGCGCATAAAAGACTTACAATGAACCATGTAATTCTGCTCAAACAACTTAAACAAAGGTTTCGTTTTGTTATTTCGTCAATTCGTGATTTAACCGTTAGATTTATTAAATCAGAACATTGATTAGTAAAATGCTTTTGTTTACAAAAATGACATGAAATTTTATAATTAGGTATACGTAATTACGCATGCAAAAGCGTTATTTCTACTTTGCGGGAATTATACTATTAAATTCTTTAGCACCACTATTGGTTGCGTTTGGCAAAGACTTTTCCAATTTTCCGAAATCTAGTGATTTAAGTGATTCACATTTGCTGTTAAAAAAATAGGTTGGTTCTTTTAAAGATGGAAGCATTCCGATCTATTTTGTTAGATTCCCAGTCGCGAATTGTTCAGTAATCGAATTTCAAAGTTACAATTTTCAATTTTTTCAATTAACAAGAGATCACAGTGTTCGACAAGTTAATTTAAATTTTTTAATAATTTTAAATTTAGATTACATATGTTTAACACATTTTGTAAATATTAAGAAGAATTATTAACTACAAATGGCAAGTTACACAAAGCTTGCACGTAATTTTTTATAATAAAACGTTTATTTTCATAACGTTGTAAATCAATAGTTATGAAGTAATTACATTCTGACATACCTAGATCTTTCACTAAAGCGACAGGTTCGCTTTTTAAACACGATTTAAAGTAATGTAGTTTCTGAATATTGTTTAATTTACTGTTATTGTGAATTAATGAACTAGTTTAATTGTAGGTTGAGATTGTTCTACTAATGAACTTAAATTATTAACATTTTTAATTTCTGTATTTGAGGATTGTTTTTGAATGTCCTGCGTTATTTAAAAAAATTTAACTATTGACCATTTTATGTTTATTGTTTTATTTACTATTTAGTAAACACAATCTCGTAAAGTTGCCTATGTCCTTAGTCGGTGGATTGATCCACTTGATTTTATTCTTTGGTCTAATAAAGTGCTTGCTTTTAGCACGAAACGTTGCCACAAAAATAAATTAAAGTGGTTTTAGATGCCCCTCGTAAACGAAGAATTCCAAATTAATTAGTAAAAATGATTTATGTATTGAAGTAAACATCTATTAAAATAAGTAATCCTCAAATAACTAGAAAAATCATAACCCGGCTTTTAGTGATTGACAGGTCATTAAAATAAACTTATACCTGTAGCTATTAAAATTATAAACAAGAATTCATGTTCATCTGATCATTCAAAACCACGTTTTTTTTTAAATTTGATTAAAACAATATTTTAGAGTTCCATTATGAAGAGGTAATTCTCAAGGCCATATAAAAAAAATGTGTAAACTTTAGTGTCAGCGTTTGTTCTATAGAGGGTTGTTGTTAAGAGGTGTTTGCTATATAGTTTCGTATATAATAAGTTTAGAGAATAAAAAACTGTCCGTTAAAGAGAGATGTCCGTTGGTTAGAGGTGTCCGTTAACAGAGGTTTTACTGTATTGAATCAGTTATTGTGTCAATCTAATCCAGTTTGTTATATCTTGCTTTGCTTGGATTTGGTGCCAGCGTCTTCTTAGTCTACGTTTTTCTGCAATCATATCTATAATCTTTTTTGGATAGTTTATTTCCTTGAGCTTCCTTTTAATAACTGGTGTACTTTTCCATGCTGTTTGCTGGAGGGCTGTGGAAAAGTTGTACACTTTATTTTTAAGTTGGTCAATTGTTTTAAGTAGGACACTTAAGTTAATGGTGTTTTTCAACATAAGATTATAGTAGTTCGAGTTTGTGTGTTGGTTTATTAGGACAGAGTTTTAGTGTTTTGTAGTGATAAAATTACTGATTACTTCTTAATAAGATGGTAAATGATCGGAATTCAGATCATGACCTTTTTTAATTATGATATAATTTGCTGAGACGTTTTTGGTGAAAAAGAAGTCGATCAAGTCTGGTATCCTGTTTGAGTCAGTTGGCGAGTCTGTGCTCTCTCGTTTTTGACGTAATAAGCCTAGATCCACAATGGGTGAATTTCGCAATGAAGTCGTCTCAAATAATAAAGCAACCGTTTAATTTTAGAAACATTCTAAATACCGATCTGCGTAGATATTGTTTTGCGGTAGACAGTATATTGCACTTACCGTTAGTGTTTCTTTGGTAGGCACTATAATCGCAGTTGTCGCTTGAATGTCGTGAGTCGCGCACTTTTCTTCTTAGTAATTTATGTTTTCTCTAATTATAATAGCATTTCCACCACCAGCTGTTTTGGCCAAATAAACAGTGTGGTGTTTTAATTAGTTTCAAAACTTAGTATAAGATTCACTAGTAAAGTAAGTTTCCAATATCAGGCAAATGTCTATGTTTTCTATACTTAGGGTTGTTTGTAGTTCATTTTTGTGTTGCAGCAGTTTATTTGTGTTCCATTCCATGGTATGTAAGAAGTTAGCCATTAACAATATTGACTTTGAGTTTATCGAGGCGCTGTAGTATTGGCTGCAACATCACTTTGATAAAGTTTTGTTGTTTTCCCTTCTTCTTGACGTGTTTGACTTGACGTTTGTCATTTGTCATAGTTGCTTCTGAAATTCAGAAAATCCTTGTAGACCTTACAACCGCGGTAGTGTGCGGGATAGTTTTTTTTTTGTTGTGTGCGCGTTTTGGTTTGGCTTGATGGGGTTTGTTGCAATCATTTGTAAAATGTTGCTGCAGTTTACGCACCTTGTCATTTTGTGACAGAAGTTTTGGGTATGACCATACTCTTGACAGGGCTTACATTGTAGTATTATTTTATTTTTTTGTAATGATTCTATTTTTATTTTATAATTTATCACCGTTTTAATGCTATATATTTTGTTAATGTTTGTTTCATTCTCAAATGACACAATGAACATATATAATGAAACCACTTTTTGAAGTCCACCTTTTCTTGTCTCTTGTTTTTTTAATGCTCTAAACCATTTTTGTTTATTTGATGCATTTTTAGTTTTTAATCCCATTTGATGTTGTGAGCGATTATGCAATTGTACTGATAGTGTGATGCAAGTTCTTGATTATAATTTTAATATCTTGCATTTTGTAATTGAATGAGTGCCACTGAATTTCTGCATTATTTAAGAGTACCCTTCTAGTTTAGTTGCATTATTTTGACTTTATTGTTATTGAGTAATTCGCCTTGGAAGCAGTCTACTGGGATTTGTGCTTCTGTAAATGCATTAAACAATGTTGAATAGTTTGTAAAATTTTTTTTGTATTATTATTGGCTGTGGTTTCCTAGCATTTCAATGTTGGATTTGTTTTTTGTCGCCCACCTGGCTTGTAAAGACCGGTTGATTGTGTGTCGGATACGTTAGTTTTTGCAAGCTTAAACACTTTTACTTTTTCGTGCTTTGTTTAGCTCGCACCCATTCGGTTTTGCGGGCGAGCTTTTCTTCGTCTGTTTCATATGTAATAGTTTTGGCATTGTTTTTGTCGTTTTCGTCTTTTGAGGTAATATTATTTTAATTGTCTATTTGTGTTTTAAGACTAAGTATTTCGCTTTGTAATGATTTTATTGTTATTTTAAGATGTTTTATTCCATTTTTTGATTGATACCTCGCATTGCATAATACAGGGCCTTCATTAAAACCCATTTCCCACGTGATCCAAGAATTGAGCATCAACATTATTTTAGGTTGGTAGTGTGACCACAGCTGTTAACGTTTAGTAACATTATTTGACATTTTCGTTTGACGTTTTGTTTACATCGAGTATTATTTTTCATCGTTTTCTTTATTCTCTATTTTTATATTTTAAAACAGTTATTATCATAACTACTCAGCACTATTTGTGTTTTCTCTGAGTAAGTACTGAATAACAGCTGTAGTTTTGTAATTTTTTAAATTTTATAATAATAGAATTTCACGATGTTTACCGCTGAACAAGACACGATCATTGTAATGGCGCATTTTCGAAGTGGTACTCGCAATCCCGATGGAACTTGGTCGTATTCTCTTCAAAGTTGCATCGATCAATTCAACGAATATTTCCCAGAAGCAAACTTTACTTATGATGCTTTCCGACAACGTAAACAAGTTTTAGTAATTCCATTTTTAAATAAGAATTGCATTTGTAAGGGGAAACCTACAGGGAGGCCTACTGTACTTACTGCACCTGTTGTTGAAGACATTCGCAATCGCATGGAACAAATAAATCGGTGGCAAAATTATCTGCGGCAACAGGTATAAAATCATTTTAAGTTCTATTTTTAAGATATAAACATTTCATTTTTAGGATTGTCAGTAGGAACTTGCCACAAAGCATTAAAAAAGAACCTTTCAATGACTCCGTACAAGGTTACGGTTTATCAAGAATTACGTGCTCCTGACTTCTTGCAGCGTGTTCAATTTTGTGAATGGTTTAATGAACATTTAAATAACGATGACCTATTAGATTTAACTTTCTTTACGGACAAAGCATGGTTTCATTTAAGTGGATATGTAAATAGCCAAAATTATCGCACTTGGGCAACCGAAAATCCACACACTTTTGTGGAAACAACATTGCATCCTTTGAAAGTTGGTGTATTGATTGCAATGTCAAGGAGAAAGATAATTGGACCAATATTTTTTTACAATACTGTAAATGCAGATCGTTATCGTGATATTTTGGGCCAATTTTTCGAGCAGTTAGACGACAACGAACTTCAATTTGGTTACTTTCAGCAAGATAATGCAACGGCTCATACTACTCTAGCTACAATTGAATTTATTCAACACAATTCTACAATGAAAGAATAATAAGCCAAGCGTTGTATCCTCCACGGTCTCCAGATCTTACGCCACTAGATTTTTATCTCTACGGACATTTAAAAAATACGATATATAAGAGCCAACTGAACAGTATTCAAGCCTTGGAACATGCAATTACTAATGCTATTCAAAATATTGAAGTTGATGAGCTTCGTAATGTGTTTGAAAATTTAAAAAGAAGAGTTAACACATGTATCGCAGCTAAAGGACAACATTTTGAACATCGGTTATAAATTTCAAATAATTGTTATTACCAATTTTTATTTTAAATAAACAGGTATTGCTGTTAATGTGTTACTGTTTTTAATTAATTACTTAACCTTAATTTAAAGGTTACAAATCAAATTTTTCATTTAGTAATTTTTTTTTACGTTATACCAATCCAAGTAATGTTGGTTGCCTAACATATATGTCACGTGGAATCCAATCATTTATGAAGGCCCTGTACTTGTTTATTTTGAAATCTTTACGCATTTTCAGTAAAAATTTCGGATGTTAAATATATTAAAAACCACCTAATTAAGGGATATTTAAATCCTATCGAGTGAGATGTTGGAATAAAAGTAATCAATACTGGGTCCATTAAATTATTCTCGGATTCCAAACTACACCCGTAGAGTAGATAAACGCTTAGTTTATAAAGGCTAAATAACAAATGATAGTTAAATAATCTCTTGTCCGATAAGTCTGATCGACCCGTCAAACAAAAGAGCTCGGCCTACTCTTATAAGTTGACGCTTTTAAGATTAGTATCTTGGCGAGTTTGGAATATTCTGAACACGTGCACTTTAAGGAAAGGAAAAATGTACTTAAAAGGTAGTTTAGGCACAATTAAGCCGTTAAAACACCGTATACACATATACAACAAAACAATTCGAACATTTTAAAACGCGATGATTATGTGATTCGTAATTATTAAATCAGCAATTTAATACAAACGTTAAAATCACCTATAATTTCACACAACTTTGAAAATATTTTTTTAGTTTTATCACTTGGTCGGAACTGGAGTTATTAGGTGCAATGCAGAAGAACAATGAGCGTGAGAAAATCACACTGAAGTTTTGGGATACCATATTCAAGATTATGTCAACGTCTAAAAATAATATCTCTGAAAAATTGAAAGTAAGTCCATCATCTACTTTAGGACTATCAAATAAAAAGATGTTGGTCACAGACATTAAGAAACTACAAAAGTTTGGTTTTTTTACAACCCGAACCTCTAAACATTCTATGGCATTTGAGTTAGATGCAAAATTAAATCTTCCACATAAGTTTAATGTCGAAAAACTTATGATTATATCTATAGCTCAATTTTTTTTGACGAGCAACAAGAAACATGCCGTAAGAAAGACATAAAGTGTGTTTGTAGCTCAATCTATGGCTATGAACAGATAAAACGTTGCATTCTATTTGAAGCTTCTGGAAAATACTATCTTTAAGCACAATTTAACGAATAAGCCAGGAAAAAGATATTATGTTGCAGAAATAAGTCTCCAACTAAACAACCGACATTGTCATGTTATTGCCCAGAAAAGGTCAATAAACGTAACTGCAGTTACGTCCAAAGAAAAAGGAAGAGACCATTTTAGTAATTGCATGTTGCAATGCAGAGGGGTCATGTATACCCCCGACGTGAATAAGAAACCTGGGTTTGACGACAGAATGGCTCCGGGTGCTTTAATGCTCATATAAGAGAAAAATTGGCATATGTTAACAATATACTAGGGCACTGTGAAAACTTTAGAATACACTGCAGAGAACAAAATTATTTTTGTGTGTCTTCCTAGTTACACGACGCAATTTCTGCAACCTCTTGATAGACAAGTTTTTCAATCCATCGGTAATTTCTGACTATGTGTATCTCACCAGGCAAAATACTACACAAAACGAAGTATGGAGAATGATACTAATACAACTCTCGCAGAAAGTGACAATAAAGATACAGAAGTTTTACAAAGTAGGTTAGATAGAAAGCAGCTTCAAAGACACTGTAGAGAAGAACGCCAGGAAAACTTCTAGATAAAATTAACCCTATGCCTATTGCAGAAGCTGTGGCCTCTGTTTGAAAACAAAGTAGGCAACTGGCTTTTGTCTTGACGAATGCAGACAAAATTGGCATTAAAAAGGTGAAAATGTGCGACGCAATGTTAAGAAAAAAACAAACAAATGAGGTCTAGAAAAGGCCAGTCCGGTTCTTCAAAATCAGAACTAGAGGAAAACAATGTTTTCTACGATTATTCATCTGGTGATTACAAAGATGAAACTAATAAATGCGTAGGTTGCGGAAAAAATTACGAAAACAATTGAATCGAATGACTGGATTAAGTCTGTTTCGTGCTCTAGATGTCTACAATGGATTCCGATGAATGTGGCTCCTGTGGGAAAATGTTATAGTAGTTACTGATGACTTTAACATTCATTTAAACACACTATTTCGATACTTTCCTCTCGCTTGATCAGACATCTCTACAGTAAAGGTATGGAAACCCAAATTACATTTAAAAATACAGATGTATAGTTAGATTTATTATGGTTTGCAAAAAAACGTATTTTATGGTGCTTCCAAAAACACGTTTTTCATCATCTTACTTAATGAAAATACAATTTTCGGTAATAATCGTTTTAAGCTGTTCTTACCAAAAATGTTTTTTTACGTGCTAAAGGTATTTATAAGAAATACCTAAAATTAATGTAACATAAACAATATAATTACTAGATGTGCTCTAAACTTAAAATCAAATGTCAACATGCGGTAAAAAGCGCCAAACAAAGTCAAAACGGCGTAACAAAAGACCTGCAGTTTTTATCAACCAAAGGAACACGTCGTACAGTGTATACTCTATTAGGGTTTATCTTCAAGTGTATAAAATTATCTAATTCCAAAAACAAAACATATCTGAGTAGCAAAATTGATTATTAGATTAAAAAAAAATAAAATAGAAATAATACAAAAAAACAAAGGAATGCGCGAACAGAATTTTTAAAACACCAAACAAAGTCGTTCCTTAATAATGCATAACCAACATTAATATCAAAATAATAAAAATAGAGAATAAAAAATAATTCTAAACTCTATCAAATTTGGCTTGGTTTACAAGTTGATTACCTAGTTTTGTAGTGGTTCTTTGTTAGATTGTCGTATGCTTTTTCAAGTTTATCATGCTTCTTTCTTACTTTTTTAGAGTTACTTACTTTTGCGAGCTTCTTAGTTTGATTTTGGTTGACTGTTTGAGTTCTTCGATTTCCCTCACACTCCGATGACGCGCTATAGGAAAGTGGGCAAAACGTTGGAAACTTTGGACACAATCCACACCCGGAAGACGTTCTCATCCTAGTATACACTCTGGCCGTGAAAGCTTTTGCTATCACAATATCTTATGTAGTTTATAAAAAAATATTAATAACAAAATTGACTTATTAATTACATTAATTTAGCTCAAGGTACATTTGATCGCAACTTAAATAAGCAATGACTGACTTTAACTTACTTGTATCACAGATTAAAAAAATGTTACCTTTGAAGTCGTTTAAAACGTTTACACCTAACAATTGAGGTCTTAGTTTTAGATGTTTGTACCGTAATGTAACAGCAGAATTAAAATTAAACAACAAATAAACTTATATATAGGTTATGTATAAATAACAAATTTTAAGATACTTGCCATATTCTAAAATTAAATAAAGATTAATAAACTATGTATAAAATTGAATAATTGTATTAATTACTTGAAGAACTGCTGTCACAACTTAAATAAACAGCCTGTCCTTCCAAATGTTTAACTTGACCTTATTGTTATTTCATAAAGTTTAACCCAAACATACGTTCTTAAAAAAACAAATCTTGATACAAAAAGTAAAAACTACTGAAACACAAAAGACGTTAAAGCATTAACTATTATAATTTAAAATGTAAACAAACAATTGAATGGAAAAAGTTAATACGTCACAAGTTGCCAACTTTACAGTATACATTTTACAATTTTGTTTTACAAGCAAAAACGAACAAACAAGTACTTGTTTTGGTTTAAATTGTAATGTTGTGATTCACAACTGTTACATACATTTTACAAAAGTCGTTACAATTAATTTTTTTATTTATCTGTTTAAATTACTGTAAAGATTTAAGATGTAATTTGTTTTTAACTATTTACACGAGTATTATAGATACGATTATTATAAATGTAACTAATTTTTAACAAATTTAAACACTAATATAATGTATAGCTAACGATATTTAAGAAAAACAACTTAGAAGTACTTTATTCAAGGTGAGTTTTCTTAAACTTTCAATTGTTTTAATTTTTAAAAAAATACAAAAATAAAAAATCTAAAAACAGTTCAATTTTAATATTAAGGGTGACCATTTTTGACGTTTAAACAAAATTTGTAAAATCAACTCCCTGACTCCTAGCAACTACCCTTAATGTTTGAAATGGCACAATCCTACTTGTAATACATTTTTTGGAAAATTTAATAAAGAAGTCAGCGTTATGCTTCGTTAATAATTTTGACAATTTTTTGACACAACAAAATTGAAATAATAAACTTAATGAAAAGTTGGGTTTGTTGTATGTTTTAATACTACTTATCTACTTAAAGTGTGATAAAAATAGGAAAAAATAATGTTTTGCTATTTGGTTCTACGTTGTGATTATTTTATATTTCTTAGCAATACTTGGTTATTTTATTTTTTTATTGTTTTAAAATCTATTGAATGAAGAACAGTAATTAATGATTGATCAATAATGACATTTCTTTTGATAACATTGCAATTTTTGTTTTGATTATTTGGAATCCTATTTTATAATATGGTAATTGGTTAGAAACGAGTAAGTACATACAACGTATATTTGCTTAATTAAAAATGAAATTATAACGACAATACAAGCAAAAAATGTCTAAATTAAAAAACATTTTAAAAAGTTTGAGTCAAATCGAAAATTACGGACGAAACTACACATTTCTCTTCAATAATAAAATAAAAATAAATACAAAATTATGTTACCACATTAAACGCCGTTAAATGTAGTTGTTATTCTAAGAACTGCAAATTCTTTCCAAGTACACTAAAAATACAAAGTAATTCAAAGATAATGTATTTACAAATGTCTAAGTGACGTAATGTTACGTAGGTCAGTCAAAATATGTACTTAAATAAATAAATGCACTGCAAAAATAAAGGTAAATATGCAAAACTGTTTTAGTTATACTAATGATTACTACATGATTAATTTTTAATTGCAAAGCAGCATTCTGCTGATTTATTGTTGTCAACTTACCGTATGGTTGTTAAATGTTATTTTTTTCTTTAAGATTAAGATCACGTCTCTTTATTGCGTTAGCTGTTTCAAAATATTAAAACTGATGCAATCAACGCATGCTAATTTTAGATGGCACACCGACAAGAACCGATAATCAGACTTTAGGGCGTACTAACCTATAGAAAAAATAGTCCCATATCACTTGAGTTTGCACAAAATAAACAAAAATGGTTCTTTTTAATTAAATTCACATGCATCAAATAAACTTTGTTTAAAATATTCATTTAAAATAAGTTATTGTTTATGCATAGCAACAAACGTGAGAAGAAAATTAATAACATAAACTAATAAAATTATGATTACTATAGAGGGTTTGTTTTCTATATAGTAGCATACGCGTTCTTTAATAAAGTGATAACATTACCCGACTGATGACATTATCCGTGATTACAATAAGCAACGTGCGCTGTATTTATTCAAACATGTTTTTTTTTAAATTGTAAGCAATAAAACTTTTAATATTGCATATTTCAGTTTTAATCTATGCTAATTAATTGCTTGTATTAAGCAATAGTACTATGACGTAAAATTGTTTTATGTACCTATGTATCATAAATTGACAATTATACACAAATTTGTCATAAACGTCTTTTTATAGCGCAAAAAACTCTTTATTCACACGGGCTATAATAACGCATAACCATATTAATATCGGAAATGCATCCACACTACTACAATTACCTATCAAACTGGAATTATTGCTACTTCAAAAATCTTGGTAGCTCCTAATTTAGTATCAATATACAGTAAATTGTCTTTTCTAATAAATACTTTTTCAGCTAACTTAATTTTGTTCCATAGAGAATCTTCTCTATATATTGTTCTGCAACAACGTCGCCGATGAGCTACAAAATGAGTCTTACTATATAATTCATGATTCGGCAATTTCGGATAAACCGCAATTTATTCGGATTCTACCAAAAACATATTTCGGACAATTTGCCTGTTGCATTTCTGATTCCTGTAAAGTAAGAAGAAACGGCAAGTATCCATATTTATCGGACGTAGAGCAACATACTTTTTAGAAATTGGTAATCTAAGGTTTTCAACTACACTAAACATTCGATTTTTTCTAGTTTTAGTATTTAGAATAGTGATCGGTAATAAGGATTGCAGATCCTGAATATTATCAACTTTTAACTGAACAACATTTTGTTTACTGCATGCTACAGCTATCCCAAATATTAAAGCTACCTGATTTTAAAAATCTTTAAACACGTCTAAATTACTATAGATTTATTTACTTTGTTAATTAAATATATTTCATCTGGGGCTTGGTATATAAAAGCTTCTATATCGTCCATGGTCAAAGCTTTTGATTTTTTTGGGATTGAATCCATCTGATTTTCTCTTTAAAAACCCGAATAAGCTTAAGTAACTGCTTATATTTATGTTCTGATTGACTTTGAAGTGACCCTAAGCATTGAATAATAAAACTACGCTAAAGAGAGTTGTTTTTCTGTTGATAAATACCAAAAATAAGCCAGAAGATTCTTTTCAAAACAAAAGTTTTTGATGAAATTCTTTCGTTTAAGATATTTATTATATGTTTTTCTATATAGGTGTTTGGAAACTAAGCTCCTGTTTCTTGTTTTTTCTGCAGCGTCATCAACATTGTTTATTTTCTACATTTTAAAGACCGCACAATAACCGAACACAAAATAAAACTAAGAATTTAGACAATATTGCTACCATTGTTTACTTCCTACTATAGTCACGTTTTAAAATTCAAACGTAATCAGAACAACGTGCAACACTAGATTTGTGTCAAAAAGTCAATTTATTTGAGAAATATTTTTAAATTAAAAAAAATTCATCCGTGGTTAAAGTTGTGCGCGTACCACAGACGTAACTTGCTGTTATGGTTAAAAATTACGTCTTACGCCATAAAACCTTTTTTACGCCCTAAATACATATATAAGTATTACAAATCGTATGAATGTAGATTCCGAATTTTATTTTTAACGTTTTTTGTTTAATTTAATTTCAGTAAAAAGTCAACCAAAGTTGCTAGTATTAAAAGAACGGATTCTGTTAAAATTAATTATTTAGTAATTTTTTCTTTTATTTTTTAAATACGTTATATTTAAGATGGGCTATTTAACTATTATATTTTAGAATGAATTAAACGTTAAGTCAGTATCGCATCAAACTAAAAGCCAAAAGTTAAACTACTTGTTTGGCAATATTCCAAAGGTCTCTACATGTTTGTTAGTGCTAGTTGCGAGAGAACTTTGGTTATTTGTCTGATTATCGCTACTTAGAAGCGATAAGTTGGAAATCCTAAACGACGACTTAAATTTAGATAGCAAAGCTGCACTTGCCGTAATATGTAATCATTAATTTGACTACAATTTTTAAAAAATTATATAACCGTTTACAAAAATTAAATTAAATATTTAGTATTATAAATAACGTAAAATTTTATTTTAATTTATTGTATTATTGTTAATATATTATCAGTAATATTTTAGCGTGAATGTTTGAATCCATTAATTTTATTTTTATTTCTATTTTGCATATACAAAGACTGGCTTGTGCAATTCTATTTTCAAAAAACAGTGTTACCAAATACAACCTTGAGCATTTAAAAGTACGTAAGTACTAGCTGTCAGATCAACAAATTGATGGATGTAGATGCTGATCCTTGTTACCAACTGTACTGTATCAAAAATAGATTTATTTTAAACAATTCAGTATATCGTGTTTATACTATAATAAAAAAACTTAACCTAACACTTTTTCCGAAGTCACACTTATACAGCAAAGTTATTTAACTAGTTTTAAATTTGTTAGTTTTTAAATTATGTTTTTTAAATTGTGTAACATTAGTAATTTTGATAAAATCGCGCCGCTACGGTTTAAATAGAAACCTAACTTAGCTTTTTAGTTTTTAATGAGTAATTATAAAGTTGAATTAAAAGTATTTCTATCCTTTTTATTGTTAAATTTTTTAGAATAAAGTGTAATCAGTTTAATCAAAACGGGTACTGTACTGTCAATTTACCAGTTAAGCTATTTAAGTTCGGTTGTATTCATTGCATTAATTACAATATAAGTTTATACAATATTACAATTCAATATTTTTATATTTAATAAAAAACATATAAGTGTTTATTCTTGTCGGTTGCTGTTTAGCTCAGGAACAATATAAATAAATTATATCAGCTATCCCAAACCGATTTCAAATGTACATAGTCTGGTGCAAATGTGCAATCGACTAATTATTTTCACTTCACACAGTAACACTAACAATTACTTTAGTATTTAACGTCGTGTTGTATCAACTATAAGTTTTACAAACATAAATTGCTAGGCGTAAAATATAATTTAATATTGAATAATATCGGTCAATTGATGAGAATGATGCAATTATCATTTACCTTCCTTCAGGTTGTGTTCGTATGTCATTAATTTCGTTTATCAAAGCTACCACTAGATATCTGTTAGGAAGGATTGCCTATTCTAAACGTATATATGATGATTGTGAAAGCAAACAATTTCTTTTTTTCTCATCATCAGAATAGGTACACTTCAAAAATTCAGAAACTTGTACTTTAACTTTCTGTTCTACATAAGCCCTGTGCTACACTTGTTAGTAGAGTAACATACACAATAATGTTCATTAATAGTAGTAACGCTTGGTACTACTACAGATAAGAATATTAAGATGAAGATAACATGTTAAGGTACGGTTTCTTTATCCTACTTATTTAACTTTAATTAACAATATTGAATTCTTTGTTCAAGGAGGGGCATAAATGTGTATTTCATCAGGCCTCTGCAATTTATTACGGTAAGTACACAACTATCTAATCAAATAAGTTAACAGTAACTAATTACAGATGTAAACAGAACAACACTTAACCTAGGAACTTACGTAGCATATTTGAGCAATTACTCCGAAGTTTCACAAACATGAACACATCCTAAACTTAATTAACAAAAATGGGATTACTAACAGTCCAAGATTAAAAACAATAAATAAGTATAAATAATAAATGACAATACAATTAAACATGGAGAACAAACACTATGATATGTATAATCAAACATTTATTCCAAGGTAACATGTTATCAAAATAGACTAAAAATTGAAAATAACCGCGAAAAACACTTAACAATTTTTCGTAATTTTAGAATTTAAATTATTATAAATACTACTTAAATTATTAGTGTCCGTGTTAAAATTAATATTATTTTTGTATACGTTGATGAAAATCATTTCAGAAACTAATCTTTTCTTGTAATTATTCTCCAAATCTAAAATACTAGGGTTGTTTAAATCGAAAGTATGTCCTGTATCTGTACATCACATCGACACAGGACATAATTTTGATTGTATTGTGATTTATTATTTATACTTATTTATTGCATTGGTCTGATAAAGTGCACATTTATTGCACGAAACGTCGCTATAAAAAAACTGAGAAGTTTTTTATGCCCCATCTTGAACGAAGAATTCAATATTGTTAACAACATGCTATATTTACGTACATTGAATTATTTGATGTTATTATAATATGCGTATAATTATAAAATTAAATATTAAGAAACAAAACTTTTATCACGCATCGCAGTAGGCATCTGATGAGTTTGAAATAAACTAATTGCATCTAGAGAGTTCGTTTTTGTAGACCGGCTTCTACCTGCTAAAACCAGTTTCTACCATTTGCTAGCAAAAAACTAAAACATCAAAAATTTGTTTCAATATGTTAATTTTAAAAAAATTCGTATAAGCTGCCTTAAAAGGTTCTTTAAAATAACAAATCGTATTTACTAAGATAAGAACGTCTTCCGGGTTTAGACCGTGTCAATGTTGTAACCAAAGTTGCCAACGTTTCGCCCACTTTCGTAAGGGGCTTCATCAGTGCGTGAGAGAAATCGAAGAACTCAAACAAGCAACCGAAATCTAACTAAACACTTCTCAAAAGTTACGTAATCAACTTGTGAACCAAGCCAGATTCTAAACTCAGAAAAGGTAAGAAAGAAAACTTGAAAAAGCAAACGAAAATCTAACAAAGAACCACTATAGAGTTAGGTAATCAACTTGTGAACCAAGCCAGATTCTAAACTCAGAAAAAGTAAGAAAGAAAACGATAAACTTGAAAAAGCAAACGAAAATTTAAATTTAAAAACTTAAATATTGTTATAAAATTTTTACTAACATTATAAAGGTTTACAGTAACAGTTTTAAATAACTTAAAATTTACATAAATCTTTTGCGTCAACTAATCCATCTTTCTCTTACAGTTCCAATTATCCACATGTGGCCTTATGTTTAGCCAAACTCTATATAAACTCAATTGGATTAAGATCGCAATGATATAAAAGCAAACTGAATATGGTATGCTTATATTTTATTTTTTAATTTAAATCGCATCAAATGTTTTAGTATGGACAATTTTTTTCACTATTTCTAAAAATTTGACTTTCCGCTTTTAACTAGTTATTGAAACCTTGTTCCTTTCGAGCCGTTCTCTAATTTTCTGCATTTTTGTGGTTTGGGTTGGGAGTTTCTTGACTTAAACACTGTTGTACGGTGCGTTATCCATAACAATGATTCCTATAGGAGACCAATTTGGGAATAACTATTTTTCGATCCACTGGATAAAATTGTGATGATTCAAGTCATTGTGGTAATCCTTTGATTTGTTCTTAAATTTGAAAATTAATAATATGTAGCGCTGACCAGAATGTTCAGCTTTATATACACCTAGTTGCTCTTTTGACTGCCAGCATTTACTCACCCCATAAGTTGAGCGAATAAAACTTTTGTCTACATATGTAATGAGTTTTTTATTCTTTCCGAGAGCAGCGTTTCTTCTCATCTTTCGGAGGTAACAAGAACGCCAAACTACAATTTCATTGCGTTCCATGAGCAATTTTTGTCGGTTTTCACATTTTGTAAATTTGAAGTCAACTCTTAGAAGGTGTTTTTGAGTAGTTTCTTCTCCTACAGTATAATTATTATTGTCTTGCATCTTAATAAGTTTTTTAGGATCTACTAGGACAGTGTTTCCTCTCAACTTTCGTAGATAACGAGAACGCCAATTTACGATTTCATTTCATGTCTTGCATCATACTTACTAAAGTGTTTAACATTGGCACTTGTTTGTCAACCGTGTAAACCTCATACTCTCTTCTTTTTAAAATTCTTAAATCGCATTCATCCATCAGTATTTTGTTAAAATCTTCTCTTTTCCTTTTTTTGAAGGTGATTCTGGTAGATCACCGTCAGCAACAGCAGTTTCTTTTTTGAATCTTAAAATAATAGCCAGTAATTTTCCAGCCGTAGCTGCTGCAAGTTTGGCTGCCTTGCCCAAAGGGAGTGTCTATTCACCAACAGATTTTTGTTTATCAAAGTACTGTATAACATGCTTGATAATGTTTTAAGTCTCAGAAATTATAGGTTTCTTCGTAGTTCCAGCAATAATAAGAATAACTTTAAAACATAAAAATTACATTAAAATTTCATTATATGAAAACACTTGTAAGCACATACCTGTATTTTACAAATAAAATAAAGTAGTAAAAAAACCGATTTTAATAAACAAGATTAACACTGTAACACAATAAAATGAGTTGGTAATTAATAAAACGCACGCGAACAATGTTAGCTGTAAACTGTCATCATTTGCTTTTAACTATGAACGTTGTATCGGACAAACTGTAGAGATGTAAAAAATGATTAGATAGTCGACTTGCCTTTTGGCTAGCTTCCGTCGCAGATGGTCGTAAGTCAAATTGTAGTATCCAAATTAATTTTGGTGAGTCAGTGCCCTGCGCCCCTTACTTTGCGTGTAAAAAAATAAACAAATCTGGGACAGAAAAAGGAAATCCACAGAACCCGCAATCCCAATTGTGCGTAAACAAATAAAGCACTCGACAGTTATCACAAACTGAATGTTCTTTTTATTGCTGACTAGTATTTCTAAATAATTGATCACAGATAAAAGAAAGAGAAAGAGTTGAACATCTGTTAACTTCGAAGTTTTGACTAAAAACTTAATTGTAGGTACACTCCTGAAGTAATTATTACATACAAGAAATACGAGTTTGTGGCAACGCCACTGATAATAAACAGTAGTCGCTACACAAAAGTATCCTGATAACTACTAATTACACAGTTTTGACAACCGCATATCTTGTAAATTGCGTTTACATGGTAGTCCTATCGTATCAATTTAAAATTATCATAGATCTGGAAGCACTGGTCTTTACTTTAATCTAACGGATTAAAGAAATTATCCAAAAGTAATAGCGTTCGCGTTACAGTATGATTTTATATCAAAGGTTTCTTCCGAGCTGCTTAACGTCAAGTGTACGAGCAAGATTCAATAAGTTGTAGTTTTAATTAGCCTTTAAACACTTATAAGCGTCGCGTCACTTCCAACTCCATTAGATAAAGAAACTTAATAATTAATCAATTTTTAGAAATAATAAAACACTAATAAATAGCTTAAATTTACAAAACATTAACGATATTCGAAATTTAACTAGTTAAGTTAGAACTTATACAAAGGGTGTTTATTCACCGAGCAAACTTCAACTTGTTGAAAGCAAACTCTGACAATGCTATGCTACATTCACGTGTCCCTGTTCGATTACCCATAATGTTAATAGTAAGTAATAAATACTTTAAAATAGGGTATTATGCAATAAAGCGTTCCTTGGCGTTACACGGCTTTTGCGGGTATTTACGTTTTGAGTTACCCCAACCGCAATGTGACAACATCGTAATTTTTAAGATATTGGAAGTAACAAAAATTATCTTTCCATCGCTCTTTTTATCGTTGAATGGCGATGAAAAAAGGATTCTCTAAAGGAAACGTATTCATTATATAGTTGTTGATGGATGACAAAAATTGTATCTCTTACTTATCATTTTGCGTCCTAACGCTGGTTACACGTAACGTACTTAAACAGCAAATGAGTAGTTCCCATTCTGCCGGAAATCAAACCAAGGCTGAGGCCCGTTACCGGAAAAAACTAGACTAACTCACGAGAATCTTATTTCTAGACGAGTACTTTTATAAGGTTGCCTAAACTAAGTCGAATTGTAACAAAATGATTTTAAATCGTTACAATGTACCAACTTAGAATTCTCAAATGCAATTGGAAAATCATTAATCGCGGCAAACATTTCAAATTAACTATTTTTGTTGACATACTTTCCGACCAGCTTCTTTGCGGAATTAAGCTGTACACTCAACTCAACTTAACAAAAATCGGAACACCGAATGCGATCGACTGTCATTCATGACCGTTAGCGATACTATTCTAATCATTCAAATTAGACACATAATAAACATTAACAATACCGTAAAAACTAAAATATCAATATGTTCTTATATTTGAATGATTTGAAACAATAAACTGCATTTTATATTTATACAAAATATTTTTGTATGTACACTGCCTCAAAAAAGTTTTTAGACGCTTTTAAGCGCGACCTGCAAGATAAGTAATCAAACTTACGTTATAACAGAACGGCTAGTTAAATTTGACAACATTGGATTTATAAACATTATTTGCAGCGACATTACGAGGTTACTAACCATTCTTCATAAGCACTTCCTTAAGCATTCAAAGAACGTGTTTCTTACCTGCAAATATGTATTTAAATTGTACCCTGAAGTTTTAAATTCTTCTTCGCGGAGTTTTCTATTTATTTATGTTCTCTGTTTAAGTAATTAAAAAAAATGAATTGTTATTTATAATAAAATAAGTTTCATCCATAGCTCGAATAATGATAAACTGTATGTCCAAAGGTAAAACTACTGTACTAATTAGCCTAAAGTCTTAATATATCCGGAATAAATTAATGTTAACATTCTGATTTGCAAAAGAAATATTATCACCTTTAAAACGTAATTAGTGGTCAAACAATTGCAGTATAATGTCCTATTTCTCCCTTTAAGTTATTCGTATAAAAAATTAAAGGATACATAAATTTCCCTTTATAAAATCAATTCTAATTTCTTATATAGAACGCAAAAAAAATCCAAATAAAATTTGAAAATGCTGTAAATCAAAAAATCACAAAATTAGAAAAGTGCAAAACGCATTTTACGCTCTCTCCTCGTAACATTTAATTTAAATACTTTGGAATTGTATAAATTTAATAGTAATGAAGTGAAATTTGCAATTTTGTAGTTTGCATTTTTTTATGTTTTACTTACAATGATTTTACATTACTATAGTACCTATTAGATTTTGATAGAAACAATACCTTAGATTTTATTAAAAATTATATATAAACTCACTTTACAAAAACAAAACTAGATACAGAAAATCCTAATAAAAAACATAATTAAAACACTATTTAATATTTTATTTAAATATTTGTATTTTACCTGCTTTTATATCTAATCCAATAAATCCTACTGCAGACGTTCCTATAAAGATTTTTTTTGAAAACTATCATGTTTTACTCCAGTTCTGTGATCAAACAGTCGTTCTTCTGGGCAATTTATTAAATTCTGCTAAGTATTCATAATAGATATTGCTACCAAGAACGTTTTGGCTACTTTCTTCTACCGAAAGTTTAATTAAATCAGTTAATTCATAATCGTCTACCTTAACTGACAATTCTGAAATTATAACACTTCTTTTAAATTCGAAATTGTAGCAACATTATTGTGATGTAGGTACGTAAGAGAGGGGATTTTGTGTAAAAGAATAAGGAAAATCGGGACAGTCGAATAAAGTCGATTTACTAAAAAAGTCGTTTTATTACATTGTGTTATCAAAACAGTACAGTTGGCGGCAAGGACCTTCTTTTTTGTAAAGTTTAAATGAGTAAAAGTGTGTACGTAGTTTATCTAGTTGCACATGTTTTCAAAATTATTACACAAAAAGAAGAATGTCGAATCCAGTGAAAGTTGTTGTGTACCGAGAAGGGTATTTTGGGCACTTAAGAGACTTTGATCCAAGATCTTGTGATTGGCTTATCTACAAAGCTCGATTAGAACAGTATTTTATTGCTAATGGAATTGCGGAAGAAAATCGTAAGCGTGCTTTATTTTTAAATTCGTGTAATGAAGATGCTTATAACTTAATATTCAATTTATGTGTTCCGGTATCACCAAAAGCAAAAATTTATGAAGAATTAATACAGAAGTGTGATAAACATTTTGTACCTCGTAAATCGCGTTTTCCATATCGTTTTAAATTTTACACGGCTAGGAAATCTATAAACGAGTCAGTTGCTGATTGGAGTTGTCGATTACAAAATTTGGCAGCAAAGTGTGATTTTGGTACTGAATTGGAAACCGTTTTACGCGACATATTTGTAATTGGAGTTGGTAAAGGTAATATAATGGATCGTTTATTTGAAGAAAAAACTACGTTATCATTTGCAAAAGCAGTAGAATTGGCAGCATCAAAAGAGTCCAGTCGTCAGTTTTTTGCAGATACATCGTTAGAAGATTTTTCAGTTAAAAACGAACCTAATGAAGTTTATCGTAAGCGTTCAAACACAGCTATCACAAGTTCAGGTAAATGTAAAGCATGCGGTAACGGTTATCATAAATACGCTGATTGTAAGTATCGTTCGGCGAAGTGTTTCTTCTGAGGAAATTTTGGCAATATCGCATCAGTATGTAAGGTTAAAAAGAAATGTAAGAAGAAAGGAAAATTTAAATCGCAAAATTATTATGTAACGGAAGATAACGACTTAAATTTAGAACAATTATTTGTCATAAAATCTAAAAACGAAGTTTCTAATCCAATCTACAAACTTTTATTGGTTGATGGAATTCCCATTAAGTTCGAAGTTGATACAGGTGCAAGTGTATCGGTGATATCCAAACAATTGTGGAAATCTACATTATCTCATATTAGTTTAAATAAAACTAATAAATGTTTAAAAAATTATACAGGTAACACATTTAAACCAATTGGCGTTGCCGAAGTGCAAGTTACGTTTAATGAAGTTTCACATCATTTATATTTATACGTAATAGAAAGAGGCGGACCGCCACTAATGGGTAGAGATTGGTTATCGGTATTTAAATTAGGCATAAGTCAAATTAATAAATTGTCAACAGTAGAAAATAATACTGAATTGCAACATTTAGTTTTACAATTCAGTAATGTTTTCTCTGATAATCTAGGATTATTTAATAATGGAACTGTATCCTTGTCTGTTGTAGATTCAGCTATACCAAATTTTTTTAAGCCGAGGTCATTACCATTTGCAATGCGTAATTTAGTTGAAATAGAAATTAAACGTTTGGTAAGGGAAGGTATTTTGGTTTCCGTAGATTTTAGTAATTGGGGTACACCCATTGTTCCAATTCACAAGAAACATAAATCCGTTAAGATATGTGGCGATTTCAAAGTGACGATTAATCCTGTTTTAAATGTGGATAAGTATCCTATTCTCAAAGTTAAGGAAATATTCTGTAAAATAGGCGGTGGCGAAGAATACTCTAAATTAGATTTGGCGCACGCTTATTTACAGGTTCCAGTTGATAACAAATCGCAAGAGTATTTAACAATTAGTACTCATTTAGGACTATTTTAGTATACGCGGTTGCCTTTTGGAATCGCATCTGCACCTGCAAAGTTTTAAAAAATAATGGAAACCTTTTTGCAAGGTATTGAAGGTTGTGTTTGTTTCTTAGACGACGTACTGGTTACTGGTAAAAATCGCCAAGAACATGTTGAGCGCATTACTAAAATTTTAAAACATTTTGAGAACGCTGGTCTTAAAATTGCTTATTCGAAATGTAAATTTTTTAAACCGGAAGTAACTTACCTGGGGTATAAAATAAACAAGCATGGATTACATCCAGACATGAGTAAAATTGAAACAATTTCTAAGATTCCGATTCCACAAAACGTAAGTGAATTAAAATTGTTTTTAGGAATGGTTAGCTATTATGATAAATTCATTAACAATAGAGCAAATATTTTGTATTATTTTTTAAATTATAAGTCCACCAATAGTAAATACTAATTTTCAAATATATTTTTACATATGTTTTGTATCCTTTATACGAATTGTTAAAATTGGATGTACGTTATAACTGGTCTAAGTCATGTTCGATAGCATTTAATAGAACTAAAGAAATGTTGACGTCATCAGTTGTTTTGATACATTATGATAGAGTTGTGGTGCCGCAAAAATTACATAGATTAGTATTAGGTGAATTACATAAATCGCATTTAGGTATTGTTAAAAGTAAATCATTTGCTCGTTCATATGTGTGGTGGCCCACATTAATGTCAGATATTGAACTAGAAGTAAAATCGTGTGCGGCATGTTTGTCAGTTCGTGATTTACCACCAAAAAGTGATTTAAAAGTGTGGGAATGGCCTACAAAGCCATGGAGTCGTATTCATATTGATTTTTGTGGACCAATTTTTGATAAATATATGTTAATTATTGTAGACGCACATAGTAAATGGTTGGAAGTTTTTCCTGTAAATACTTTAAGTAGCGTTAATACAATAAGCATTCTTAGAACTGTTTTTGCTCGTTTTGGCATACCGCGAATAATTGTTACTGATAACACAAAACAATGTTATTCAAAAAAATTTAAAGATTTTTTTTATTTTAAATGGCATTTAATTTCCGGTGCTCCATTTTATCCACAAACTAACGGTGCTGCTGAAAATGCAGTCAAAACAGTTAAAAAAGCGTTAAAGAAATCGTTGTTCAGTTGTAATCGGAAAGAAAATGTTCATCTTGCATTATGTTGGTTTTTAATAGATTACAGAAACACTCCACATTGTACGACAGGAGAATGTCCCTGGAAATTATTACTAGGTAGACGAACTAGAACCCGGTTAGATTTAATAAAACCTGATAGTTTTGAGAAATCTACAGTAAACAAACTCCTAAAAGCTAAAATTGTTCAAAAACAGAATTTATAAAAAGTACATTATGAAGGTAAAGAAGGTGTTTGTTTTCAAGTAGGAGAACAAGTTGCTGTTCGTGATTACAGATTAGTTAATAGACTCAGTTGGGTTGTAGCTAAAATTGTAAAGAAACTTGGGTCAAAATTTTTCTTGGTTCAAGTTTTTACAATCAATAATGTAATCTGGAAGAGACATGTAAATCAAATAGGTAAATTTACTAAAACTTCTAGACACAAAAGAGCCTAAAATTTGTATAACTAGTGATGTAAATTTAAGACCCAAGCGCCAGGTTAAACCTCCAGAAAGATTAACATACGATTCTTTTTATTGTGAGGAGATGTGATGTAGGTACGTAAGAAAGGGGATTTTGTGTAAAAGAATAAGGAAAATCAGGACAGTCGAATAAAGTCGATTTACTAAAAAGGTCATTTTATTACATTGTGATATCAAAACACTACAATTATGATCAAAAATATTTTGTTCTTCCGGTTGATGTAGTTTTTCATCTTTTATCGACTGAATTCTTTTTTAAAATAAACTTTTTTTTTATATTTTATAATAAAATAGATAGAGTATATGTATAATTGATTTTAGAACATTGCAATTTTATAACTTATAGAATTAAGCAGAATAAGTATATTTATTTAATGCAATATTATTTCTGTTAACAGTACACATTTTTTTACTTTACTAGTTACGTAAGGCAATTATTGAAAAAAAATATGCAAATTATAAAGCTAATATCAACAAACGTAAAATGCGCAGTTTCTGTTTAGCTATCAACAAACATAATATTATTAGTTAAATTCAACAAAATGAAAAGGTTTCGTTATAAGAAAAGTTTTTCTTTTTGTTTTAAAAGAAATTAATTAACGTTAAGCTTAAACAGCAGTTATTTGAAAACACCAGAAAGCATAATAGAAGAAAGACGCTTAAAAGTAACATGGTTTACATTTAATTTTGTACATTTTATTCAAATTCCTTAAATATTTAAATTAACTACTGCTGTATAAGGCAAACACGCCTTCTATTTTACGAAATATAATTCAAGTGTAAATGAAGTACGCAGAGTTTTACTGTCGTTTTTTTAGCGAAATTTTAGTAATTTAAAAAAAATAAAAGTATACACTTAATTTATATTAATTTTTGTACTTAAAAATAAATTACACTTAATAATAATTAAACTTTGTTTTCAGTTAAACTATGTATGCATTTAAAAAGAAAAAAAATAGATTTGCATTTGTCTAATAAGTTATTCTAACAATACCAATTTTCCAGTTAAAAAAATTTAAGTAAATAACATGAAATGAATATATAAGATGCTATGAATCGATTTTTACTATAATACGTTTATTATTGCTGTTTAAACTAACTAGAGATTAGTTTGCAAATAGAAGGAGCAGAAATAAATATCTTATTTATTTTATTTTTTATTTTATATACATATATAGAAAATGTTACATTTAACCGGAAGATTTAAATTATTGATTGAATTAAAACTATTAGTACTTAGTATTAAAAAATTACACAAATTGCAAGCTTAGTCCTTATAAAAACTAGTTTTAGAATGAATTCTGAACTTTAACTTGCTCCTTGTAATCAAACACCAAAATATGTCAATCTTAAAATTGTTAAAAATGGTTCACTGACTGATTCTGTTTTTATATTACTACATAACGCAAAATTTGTGCTATTAGACAATATAGTAACGCCACATCTAAATGCTAGGTTAGTAAATAATGTTGCTGATAGTATTTTTATTACTGTGTTTGCGTTTAATGCAACAGTTGTTACTAATTTTATAACAAAATAAAACTACCAATTTTGGAGCACGCATACTTAGTGATGTTAACTAACGTACAAAACTAAAACCACAATAAATTGATTTAATGTCTTTTTATTCAATATGAAGACGAAGCTTATCAATTGTTGGTAAGAACTACACAGTTAGTCACTAGCTTTGTTTAAAATTGAAATTCTATAAAATCTCATTAGAACTATCACTTACGTTTGCAAAAGATAAAACCTGACAAGAAAGAATTTGTTACGTGCTCTAAATTCAAATTGAGCTACCTTGTATATCTTGATTCATTTGACGTTAGTCATTCGCGTCTCAACGCCACCTAACAAGGTTCTTGCATTTTTTTTCATTTTTAAGTGGTACACAAAGCATGTCTGTATGAATTAAATAAAATTTAAGTTTGTTGTGGTGATATGCATTTTTTGGAATATCTTTAATTAAGTAATTTATTCTACAGTACCAGCTCTAAAGGTTATGGCATCCCGATGCAAAAACTCCTTCGGTGCCTTAAATAAATTTATTGAAATGGGTTATTTTTGATAGAAACCATAAAACAAGTAATATAGAAATACATCGTTTTGTACGCTTTTCTAAAAGCAGCGTATCAGAACGCTACTTATTATATTATATTCGTAAGAATGGTTAGTCTTGTCAATTTCGTATCACGTGACAGGTCCTTTACAAATTACGTTTATTATAAAAAGTATACATATAGGTACTTCTGAATATGTATATAACATATATAAAAAATCAAAATAATTAAGTGTAAAATTAGAAATATATTCTTCGTGCTTTTATGGAAGCAAAATTACATTGACGAGTTTCTCGCAAATTTCATTTTTTTATGAATATTACCAAAAACATAATCAACTTTTCTTAAGAAATAGATTATCTCAGATATGTTTAAATTCTTAATGCTACGGTTAAATTTACAAGCACCGTTTCCAAGTTATTATATATGAATTGAATAATGTCCAATAGCTCTAAAGTGTCTTTTTATTACGGATTTCTTTAACTATATTGCTTCATTAAACAATTCTATAGCGCTAATATCTTTTTCTTCACCGTCAGTGAGGGAAATTTTAAGATCAGCGCAATTTTTTCCTCATCCTCATTCATATGATAAACTTATAGTTTGACAAAAATTAAAATTTTTGCAGGTGTTAAGATAATAAGTCATATCTTTCGTTTAATGAGTTTTTGACAGTGTCTATAATCGGTAAAGTTAAATTTTGTATTTATATTCTAAATCTAAATATCTAAAATAGTCATTTGTATCAGTAGTCCAGAAAGTGCTATTTTGCGAGTATGAGCATATTTGTAGGCCGAGGCGAAGCAGAGGCCTACAAAAGGCGAATACTCGCAAAATACTTTTAGGACGTGTGATACACAACATTTTTTGTGCCGAACTTTAAAAAAAATGTTTAAAAAATGATTTATTTTATTAACTAAATTTAAATATTCTATGTTGATAACAACGAAATCTGTAATTTTGAATTACAATTGTTTATGTAAATATACTTAATTTTGTTACAATTTAATTAACTTGATTAAAAGTATTATTTATTTTGTATCGTCTTAAAATGGATATTCCTCCACACATTAAAGAAGCTGCACAAAATGTGATAACAATTTGTTACCGACAAAATCTTCGGATCGGTACTGGAAACCACGATCTTGTTAACTGGTGTACTAAAAATTCAGCAAGCATCTACAATAAGTATGTTTTATTATATACAGGTCACTGCATTTGCAGAAATAGTGTAACGGCATTAGTAAGTCGGGGAACTAATATCACGTAGTTGAAAAGGACAGTGCTGTTGCCGAAGAATACATAGAAGACTCCTTGACACCTAAAATCACAATAGACAATCAACGAACAAGACAATGTAATTCCATACCACAGTGTTCCATAAGTTTTGCTAAGGTCGATAGCATTCAACCAAATTGTAACGTTCGAAACTTGCAATTCAACTTAAATGATGCGAGTTTACTTTATATAAATTGTTCAAACTGCACAATTAACTTTAATTTAAATAAGTAAGTTTCTTATAATAAATGATAGAGATGTTAATATGCTGTTGATTAAGCTAAAAGTTACAATTTAAAGTTATCGATGTTTCATATACATAGGTATACTTACTTGATCGATATAAGTTTAAGTGATTTTTAATTTTGCGGTTGCCTTTATCGTTCTCTTTGTCAATAAGATGAAATTAGTTTGCATTCGTTATTACAAAAGTCGTTATAGGTAATTTAGAGTAGTATAATAGTTAACCAAGTTCATAAAATAATAATTTTGACACAAATGACAAGACACATATAAACTATTGTAGTTAGGGAAATTACTGCCAACTTCTAGTTATAAAATTTTACTACATCTAACCTTGACTTTACCGGCCTAGTCCGGAAAAGTAATTTTTCCGGCCGATTATATTGCTTGTAAAATACGTCAAAACGGACGGAGGCATAAAAAATCTTTTTTTGCTTCTTATACGTAGCGTAGTATCATTAAATTAAAAAACGAATTTCAAATATGCATCACAAATTTCTCAAATATTGTATCTAAATGGTGAAGTGTCAACTTTTGATTCCCATCTTGCAGTTGACAATTTTTTTGTACTAGTTTATTGTGCAATATCAATATTGCCTATATTTTTGGCAAAACACTAAGAAACTTATAGAGTTGTATAATATTGAAAAAATTTACCGTACTAGGTAACATCATCAAAAATTACCAAATATAGAGTATGAGTTGCACAAAAAAAATTGCGAGGATTTAGATTTAACATTTGTCAAACCGTTCTTCTTGCTTTTCATATTCGTACCATTTTCATAACCTTTTCCTAGCAAATGTTTATAATCTAATTGTAAAATTGTTAACGCATCTAAAAGATAATTTGATAAACCTTTGCTCGTAGAATCTGATACGTTAATAGATCCGAAAAAATATTCTTTAATTGAAATTACTATTTCTGCTATGCTTATTAAAAAAGTTAACTATCATTGTCATTTGCTTGGTGTGGCTTAAGTCAGGTATCCAGTCTAATATTATGGAAAAATATTTCGCAATAAGATTAACCAATGTTAAATCAAATTTCAAAAAGGTTTCAATCAACTTTAAAAAATTTCCATTTTCTTTCTCAAAAATAATATTAGACGAGCCACGTAATGCTAAACATTGTCCTGCAAGATACTTCATTACTTCTGCTAGCATGTTAAGTGAAAAATTCTCATATCGTAATACCCTGCATATTGAATTAAAATTAGATTCCGGTTTTGACGCCCTCTGCCGATCTTTCTGGTTACTGACATGTTGCGGTCAAGTCATTTAAGTTGTCAACTACCTAAAATGGCCTGTGTCGTCTAAATCTGAAAATTTAATAGAACATCAACTGTGATGGAAATGAAATTATAAATTCATTACGTATTTAAAGTAATTTATTCGTCACAGGGTAAGATATTTACATCTGTTTTGTTAAGATTCTTTTGTAATTTTTTTCTTAATTTGATAGCCATTCCGCCACGCTTTAGCGACATTTTCGATTTAATAAAAGAACAATAAAGAATTAATATCAATAAATACCTTCACTAAACGCTTAGGAATTTGGAAGGCACATTATCCACACCGAAAACGAAGTCTTGACCAGCATTTGCCTCGGAGATGTTATTTTTTATACGTCAGTCAATTGCGATACCCACCTTTTAATAATTGCGAATAACAGCATTCGATTCTAATTTCTTTTATTATTAACAGTTTTGTAGATTCCTATCTTCGGGAGTTATTGTGTTGACACAATTTGCTCACGAAATTTAACTTGGTTAACTTACGCAATTGTAATAGTAGTTGTAATACCATTTAGGTATTGTCAGTAACTAATTCTGTGATATCGCATGCTGTGAATCCTAGTTATATAACGTGTAATTTCTTCGCTATCGATATCGTTTAGATTAATGTATTGTGTGTTGCCGATACTTCTGGCAGTTATTAATGGAAAATTTCTAAAACTCGTTGTTAATAGCCTACGTTATTAAATTAAAGTTTTTATACCTGTTTAATCTTTCTTTTATGGTAACATACCTTTCTCTTTTATAGTGGTTACACGAACATCAGAGTAACAAGGATTACGAACCTAAAAATTCGTTACCGTCTGTCTTGTTCGAGGCAGAAGTGTTAATTATAAAAGATCTGGCGCCCTTAAATATTATTTACTTGAATCTCCCCTATCTCCGACTGTGTGAGTTGGCCGTGCAAGGTTCGTAAGACCCATAAGCTTGTAACAAGCACAGCATGTCAATGTCTTTTTTTGTTTTTTGTTTTTACAACACTTTTTAAGTTTCCAGCCTATAGCATTAAATATTTCTAGTTGTTTTTGTAAATTCGTCCATTTAATGTAATTATTTAAATGATGTACTATTTTTGTGAGCATTTTTAACAAATTTTGGGCAGTACAATTTCTTTATTAGTGGTTTTGTGAGCATAATATACATATATATTACTAAAACAACGGTTGTAATCATCGCGCGCATAGTCTTTATGTTAAATTTGTCGAGGACAATATTCTATAAAGATTTTACGAATCTTATCATTAATAATTACAGGTCAAGTTTCTACATCACTAAATCGCAATTGACATTACTTGTAATTTCAGTGTCTTGTGCAGCTAAAGTATCAGGCAGTTCTTGTAAAATCAAGAGACTATTTTCCAATAAAGGTTCTATCGAGATCGAGAAGCATACCAAATTTTCTTTAGATGCAGAATGACTTATTTGATGACAAATCAGATTTCTAAAAATAAAATTTAATTGTCTTTGAAGTTTTTCACTTTCTAATGTTTTCACTGCCTTTTTTTGATTTTAGGCTCCAGATAATATTTTTTTCAATTCTATTGCTGTAAATTTATTCAGGTCGCTTAAAAGTGTTAAATACATAATCAAGTAAATGCACTACCTTTTTTCTAAAGCTGTTATACAACAATTCAGTAACAAAAAAATATACAATAATTTCAGCTTAAGAACAAAATTTGCAGACCATCTTGTTTTTACTGAGGAATAACTGAAAATGAAAAAAGTTTCAAACAATCTTTATCAATCGTTAAAATATAATTCCATTATCAGATTTGTGGGTTGTTGCTAGATTTTTATATTATAAAAGTATTTCGCAAAGTAATTGAGACGCCCTTAGCGCAGGGCGCTTCGATGCGACGCGACCTTTACTTACTGTGTCGAGCCGCTACCGTAATTTAACGTAGGGTAAGCTTTTTGTATTCTTTTTTGGATAAAGTGTAATTTTCATGTCAATTTTATATCTTTACATGCCATCTCTAAAGTGTGCCACTATCCGCTATATCTAAGTGTTAAAACCTTCAAAGCACCTCTTGGTATGTTACAAACACCTTGAGTACCTATCGTATCTATTTTATAAATATTCCGCAACGACGCATCAATCAAATAATCTATTTTTACAATATACACAAAGTGGTCATCATGAACCTCGATGATTAGTTTCATTATTACGAGACGTGGATTTTTGATAATAGCTATACAATATACTAGCATACGATTTCTTTATAATTGTTAATCTTACTCTTTTGTGCCATCGGCAAAACGTTTTCTTAATGTTGAGATTTTATTAGTAGTATTAGTAGATCTTGTTACTTAAGTTAATACTCGCGATTTCATCATAGTTTCGGTCATTTCGTTTCTCATATTGATTGAACTGAACATAATTTTGGCGCATGCTCATATGTAAGCAATATGCATTTAATAATTTAAAGAAAATTTATAACTTGTCATATTATCTATGTTTTTAATTGTACGGATGTATTGTAGTTGCCGATGCTTCCGTAATACTTATAACCGAATTTGACAAGTAATTAAACTAAGTTATTTTTTTTGCATATACCAAATTTATATACGACTTGGTTGACTTGTCGAAGTTAGGTAAATCTAATTTGTTGTTAATTCTATTTTGTTTAATTCCTGTTTCCTCTGATTTTACGAACCTTAAATATTTATTACAAGCTTTGATCCTCCTGTGGTGATCAAACAGAAGCTGCTTCAGCAAGACAATCATCTGACGCCCATAGAATTATTGTCACTTGTACCACTCTCCTCGCTGAATAGCAATTGTTAAAATTCTACTACGACCTAGCCGTGCAAGGTCCGTAAACAACAAAAAGTTTTTAATAAGTTCCCAGAACACAAACAACTCTTAAACGGCAATTACTAGAAATAACGTTAGATGTTAACTTGAATAAAGTAACAAAAAGAACTAACTGATACTATAAAGCAAGTTGCACAGTTGAAATAACAATAAGCTAATCATGTCATACGCAGAAAAGACACCAGATAAACAAAGACCAAAATAGTATTGGAAAACAAAAAGCCCTTAAAGGAAGAATTGGAACATGACAACATCAGCAATTTTTAGATTTTTTCTGAAGAAGCTGACAGCACAATCAACCTACAAAGCCTTCATTTCATTAATTTATAATTATTCTAAATGATAGTTTTTATTAAAAGTGCATTTTAGGTTACTTATATTAACAATGCCATCGTAGCAGTATGTTTTCTGCCGTTGCAAATAGTGCCGCAAATAAAACTTAAAGTAAATGTTTATTAAAAAAATTAGATTAGTTTAAGGCCCGATTGCATCAAGCATTGTTAACTTTGAGGATGTAGTTAACTACGTGGTCATGTCGCTAAGTGTTGTAATTGGTCGCAAAATCAATTGTTCTTTTGGCGACATCAAATCAATAAGTATGATTTAGTTAACAAAGGCGTCAGTTAAACCGATAAATAATAGTTTCATTATTTCCTCATTTACAGGTTTTACGAAGATAATCAATTTATAACAAAATGACTTGTGTGCATAAAATACTATTACATGGGCCATGAATTTATACAAAACATGTAAAAATGGAATAACTCTTGAAGAAGAAACAAGTGATGTTAGTCTTATTGTCTAAAAATTTTGCCTTCTATTACAAAGCGATGCCAATAATATTGGATTACGGCTCAGAACGACTAATTTTAGCACTAGTAGAATTCAATTCAATAATTTGAAGCAAGGAAAATTTAGACATGATCACAGACACAGGTTGACAGATTATTTAATAACTCGTCATTCAACTAATCTATTCAATAGATTAAAAGTTGGTGTAGAGCTAATGGAAAACCTCATAACTTGATCATAAACTGAAGTGAACTGATAGAGTTTATAATACATAGCCATATTTCGCATGCAAATATTTGAGAAATGAAACCTCTACTTTTGACGACGAGTGAAACGGATACAATAATACATTACAAAACGGTATAAATGAAGGTGAAGGAATTAAACGCAAAGCAGAGTTGCCTGCAAATAAAAAAAATCATCAATATCAATTTAAAAAAAAATCAAATCAAGCCCTACTACTAGAGATGGTGTTACAAAGAGAATACGGAATTTCGGTACGATGATCTGTTCGTTTCTAATGAAAAGAATTATGAATTTATGAAAAAATCTCTACGATCTATCCTAACTGAAATACGAGTTAAACTGGCATAACAACAATTGCAAAGTTCCTGTATATACGGTAATCAAGTTCCTCCATTTAAAAAACTTCAAGGTAACCTCATGCTTCTACCTGAGTAACAATTTATAGTTGTTCAACGTATAATGCAGAAGATAAAATAATTTCCCCGGTAATTGATGTTAATCCTACGATCTTACTGAATCAAAAGTTTTAATCGATCGCTATTGATAACACTAAGATTTATACACACACGTGTATTTATGTTATACATTGTATTAAATAATAATATTTGAAATAATTATAGTCGATAATGTTTAACGTGAGGATTTTATGTTAATCTTTACATTTAGTTACATCTCAATCTCAATAAACGTATTCTTACTTGATTTGTGTTAATATTTTATTTCTGGTGATTAGGAAACGGAACATTCGTAATATAATGGTGTGAAGGAGAAAGCGATTAACTTGCTGCTTGTTCCACATATGATATTTCTATTTTTATTTTACTGATTAATATTACTGAGTTATTACTTTCAAAGTAATCGCAATAAAAATAGCGAATAACGGAAAAACATATTTCACGCTGTATAATTGTATTTGTAAAATATTTATTTACCTAGTCGTTTTAACGTATTATTTAACATAATATTGTCTTTAAATATTAAGCAACAAGTTCCTTAGTAAGAAATTGTTCTACTCCATCATTGACTCAAATACTTTGTTTATAAAATTGCTTTAATCTACTTTAATGTTCCCTCTAAAATGAAATTAAGTCGTAAGAGTTGCTTTAATCGTCGCTTTTTGTTTTACGAATAGTTTTGTTCCGTTCAAACCGAAAGCTCTCATTAAACCTAAAGATTAAATTCTAAAATTAAATAACCTTAAAATTAAAATTTGGTTATTTCTTCGAAGTTACAAATTTTACTTTACGGTTTGCTGAAATTTAGATTAGCCATTACTGTTATTAAAAATTATTTATATTAGCACTAAATCATTCTGTTTGATCAGTAAATGAAATTATATGAAGAATAAAAAGGCGTCTTAAACTTTACCAACTCATCACATAAAATATTATATCGTCTTTTACAAGATAACAGTGGAAATGAAGTAATAAGATTTTACAGCCTAAAGCAATACCGGAAGATTTTAATTACTACAGTTTCTATTTATAACTTAAACACTAAAGCTCTTTAAATTTTCTAAACTCATATAAATCATTACACGCTTAAAACGCTCAAGCAAACGCTTTGTTTGCAAAAAATTTTACTGGTTTAAGTAACATTCGTTTAAATTTAAAAAATAACTTTTACTTGTAGTTAACTTTATCACAATTGTTCATTGACTAAATTGTTATAAACGTTACGTATATGTTCCAAAAAAAATTATTCATTTTTAAAACTTTTAAAACTTATTTTACATCACATTTCCATTAAAAAACTCATTCCTTAGAAAAAAGAACATTGAAAAAAGTTTAAATTAATTTTTATATGAATAATTAAACATGTTTTATTTAATTATATTAATGAATTGCATACATTAATATAATACACATCAAAATAGGTTTTGAATCACAGGTATTTTAAAACTGTTGCACACAAACTGTAAACAAAATTTATCGCATTATTATAGGTATTCTATATTAAATGCTTATTCAAATTTTAAATTATTTTTTGCTTTTAGAAAAATAAAAAATTGGTATAATTTATAATTATAATGGTTCTCAAAATAAATATTTGACTATATAGATAGTATTTAACTAAAAGTTTGCATATTTGACGATTTTTAATTAACTTTATTTAAACACAAGATAAATGGATTTGTACAGTAACATATATATGTATTTAAATACGTAAAATTATATTAGCATATACAAACGAACGGAAAAATAAGATAACACTTATCAAGAAAATATAGTACAGTACATTACAGTACGTACTGTTTAATATATCTTTTAATAAGCAATTATAAGTGAACAATAGAAGACTATATAAGATATGCTATACTATTAGACAGGTTCTCGGGTTATTTACAATCGTGTTATCAGTACCGTAAGATAAACAAAACAGCAAAGAGATTCTATAAAAATTAATCTCAATGTTAAACTAAAAAATATGAATTTCGATAAATACATAAAAATCGATAAGATATATGTATGGATCATTCAAAATGTAATCAATTTTATAGAACGTTTTTCAGTACTGGAAGCCAGCGATAGACAAACACACGTAGAAAATAATTTTTTACACGTGTAGTTAGAAAATAGGTAAACAATGCATCAGTGGCGGCTGGTGGTCAATCATACCAGAGGGTCATTTTAAAATATTCAAAAAAACGCAATTATCACAAAAAGTAAAAAAAAAACTTTTTTGCATTAAAGCGATTTATATTTAAGATTTATTCCTCTATCTTTAGAATTAGCAAAATGATCGATAAGTTCATTAAAATTTACAATGTTTTCAATTAAAGATATTTCCATGTTTTTTCACATCCACAAATCTATTCTGATAAATCGTACATAGATTCTTTAAAATTACGGTGTACTTCTTTAGTTTTATGTTTACTTGTTTGTCGAATTTGAAGTAAAGGCCGAGGACGACCATTGGTTTTAAATTCTAAACGTCTTTCAAAATTTAAACTATTATAAGCGATTAATTTTTTTATCAAACAAAAACGGTAATATGTACTTAAACAATTAATTTTCTTTTAACTTATGAAAGTCATTGACATTGGTTACAAACGAATATTATCAAACAAATAAAAAAACGAGTGCAAAGTTTGTCGTATGAGATAAAAAATATGCATTTCAGCATTTTTGTTTTACAAACACGTATTGCGGAGATAATAATAAATGACGTAAGCATTGCATTGAGTACGCGAAATGGGACTCGGCTGACAACCGCAGAAACCATTTAGTTGTCTTTTTCTAATTCGCATAAGATTGTATTATGCGTGTTGCACTCTTGACTACAATAACTATCATTTACGATTCGGCTGCATTATATAATACAATATAATACACAGGGACTATAAAACACAACAGCCTCGGGTAAATTCGTAAGTTTTCGCATATGTTGCGCTTACAATGAAAATTGAAATGCAAACGCTGATAATTTGATTTAAACGCGAGTTCTTGTAATTTTAAAGTAAATAAAACAATTTTCTAATTCATTTTGGAGGGTCATTGTCCGAGTGACCTAATAGAGAAGCCGCCACTGCAATGCATAGATAATGTAGAAAATATAGATTATGTAGAGAATATCGTATGAAATATAAAACAACAACTGCAGAAGTTAGAATTCAACTGTTTTAACATAAAATATTTAAATGATCCCACTTTCTATCACAAATTTGAATTTCAGACAGAATCGAAAATAATCCAAAATAGATTTATTGAACCGAAATTGTAATTTATCTGTTGGCTAAATCTGTAGACTAGATTTTTAAATAGGTCAAGCTCACACATGTGAATTTGTCAACACTGTATTATTTGCCAGTGACAATTTTGTTTTACCTATTGGATATCGTATCCTACTTATTAGTCATTTTTATAAATAGACGCAACAAAACACTATGTAATTATAAAAAGAGTACACAAATATTGACATGCTAGCAATCACAAAAAGTTTGGAGCGTTTAGAAACAGTAAAACGTGAATTAGAAGATCTAAATCCAGTAAAGGTTTTCGAAAAAATATTTAGTACAGTTGTAATCAACCATATCGTTCAACAAACTAATTTATACTTTTCCCAAAATAATAATCATTATTTCTTTGTGTAAAATGACGACATAAATTTATTTATCACAAATTACCCAACAAAAAATGTTATTGGAGTTGGGACGAGGATCTACATTCTTCATCCGTCTCACCAGCAATGTCACAAAATCAATTTTATGGCATAAAACGATATATCCATTTAGCTGACAACAGCAATTTAGAGAAAAATAATAAAATATCCAAGCTGCGAGCACTAATGAATATTTTCAATCACCAGGACCTCTCTGTTGACAAAGCAATGATTAAATATTTTGACCATCATTCTTCCAAACAGTTTATCAGAGGTAAGCCCGTGCGTTGTGGTGCAGCTCCACTTGGTATTCCTATTCATTTGATACATATTGTGGCGCCACTACTACTGAATAAACAACACAACAAAATTTTCTTCGTTTAGGTTTTAAAGTCGTTCTGGATTTATTGCAAACCGTTGCAGTTTGTTCTGACTATACGATCCTTTTTGACAATTATTTTAAAGTCATGTCCTACTACAATTACTAAAATAAAAAAAGTACAGTGCAACTGAAACGATAAAAGACAACGGAACTAGAAAATGCTCACTTATTACATCTAAACTGTTCAAGAAAAAAAAATAGAAGATATTTTGAAATAGAATATGACGCAGATTTTTAACGCTGAAAAGAAGTGCACCATCTCTTAAAAATCGATTGAACTATTGTGACTAGCGCGGATTTTAAATTTACACTTATGGAGGTAATTTTTAAACAATCTCTTAAATATAAAAAGTGCAACTTAAAAAAATTAATAACATAATTTTTGAATGGGACTGTAGTGGTTAAAATTTAATTTTTAGTATTACATCATACACTACATATTTTTTTTTGAATTTTTGCAAATTTTTGAAAAGTTCACATACACAAACATATTAAAGTAATTGTTTGAAATATTTTTTCGTGAATTCCCCAGTGTTAATCAAGCGACCGTTACAATAAATTGCTTTGTCAAAATATGCATTGAAATATTTTTTAATAAATGCAATTCATTCTGTATTAGTTATTTTAAATTTTATGAAACTTGATTTATAACTGCAACTTTTTTATGAAAAAAATGTATAAAAGACGCAAAAATACAAATTCGTTTCATAAGACGAATTTGGACTCTTCCGCAGCTGGTTTTTCAAATTTGAACCTGTGCAAAAAATTATGACTTATGTATTTTGTTTTTATAAAATGAAACTTATATTAAACTCATTATTTAATACACTATTACATGACTTTGACTGGATTTTAAGTTCTTCCAGTAGAGATTTTTAAATAATTAACGACTTGATCACAATTATATATTTAAGGTATCATTAAATAATAGTAGAAAATCTCACAATAGTTTATTCAATATCACTACTTTTAAACTTATTCGTCTACATCTAATAAATAATAAAGTTTAATTTTTTAATTAATACATCAAATTGATACTTTTGTCTTATTTCTTACTTAAACGCTCAAAATATATAGACACAAAATTAATCGCTTCTTAATTTGAAACAGCTGCGTGTTACATCAACGACGTTCCCATCTGCGAAAATCAGTTGAATTTTCAATTTTAATAAATAGAATCTAAATTGACTAAAAGTTTCTTTATTTTTTGTTACTACTACATTTAAAAAAGGATTGCTTATACATATAAGCAAGAATTTACTTCAATAGTGACATTTAAAAAAAACGATGAAATAAACACTGCACAACATTATTGTCAGTAAAGTAAAGTAAAATTGTACTTTAAATTTATATTGTATAATCCATGTCAAACTATTTTTTTTAATAATAAATTTATACCTAAAAAAATGACTGATTTATATAACATAGAATTACTATACAAGAAATAAAAAATTTAAACCATCATTATAACAAATACCTATTTTAAAAGAGTTTAAACAGTTTATAATTATTATTAAATATAAATGTTCTGATAATTATACAGATATTGAATTTAAACAACGCATAACACTCAAATCAAATTAGTTTTCTATTACGTTCCTTGCCATTAACCCACTTACAGAACATTCACATCTCGGTAACAGTGCTACAGAAAATTCACCCGCAATTAATACAATCAAACAAGTCAAACTAACAATTATTTCGCTTTCCACTTTTGAAGGTATATAGGATTTGTAGTTAGAGTTTAGAGAAACGTAAAAGTCTTTGATACAAAACAATTTGTCAATGCAATTAATTAAAAGAAATATTTCAAAAAGCATCCTTTAGAGAAATAATGAAACACTCTATAAATGCATTAATAAAAATAATAAAAACCGTTAAATTCTTTTGTTTGCGATTATTTGAACTATAAAATATTGTTAATTAATAATAAATTGTTTTACTTGGCGTTAAATCATATCATTGTTGATCATAATAGTTTGCTGACGAGACGTTAGCCAAGTCAGCAAATTAAGCAAAACAATGACATCGTTTAACTCGGAGTGAAACATACAATTTTTTCTTCAAGCGTTATCTATTTCAACATTTTCTGTGTTTTTAACTCTTCGTTGTTGAGTCACATCAAATGTTGATGAATTAAATTTTTCTAAAGTTGGTACACTGCCACGTTCTTAAAATCAACATAACTCCAATATTTTTAGAAAGTTTTAGTACAGTTTAGCAATAGTTGTTGTTCGTTGATTTGTTTGTGTGCTAATGTAGTGTATGTGGTACACTACAATGTTTATATAAATACTATCTAGTTCAAACTGATACACATACATTAGGTTTAACTACCAAAAAAAGTATTTAAATTAACAAGCTTAAACATTAGGTTATTGTAATTAAATGTAATTTTTAGTAGCTAAAATACTGTTCACTTTTGTACAATATTAAAGGTGCAATTATAAAGAGAACAATTTGGAAGTTTAAACTACCGACAGTAGTAGTGCCTAGCGACATATTTTTGTGCATATTACACAAACTATTATTTGTCCCCGGACGCTCAGAAACAGGAAACAATTTATCAAGATCTTGAGTTATCGGGGATGTAAGCGATTGTAGTGTAATATGCTGTGGAGTCGGTAATAATGTTATTTGATGTTGGTCTATTAATATGTGTGAACAGGGATGTATTAAGCTGTAATTCTTTATCGCCTAGGAAGGCTAGAATTGTTGTGGCTGCTTGTTTCTTATTAAGCATTGATTTTTCGACGTATCCTTCAGCTACGCTTGTAGATTTCCATCCCCAATGCCGTTTTAAGGATTTGTCTGCACCACCATCCGTGAAATAGCGTTGCAGATGTTTTTCGTGAACAGTGTTTAGTTGTAGTGTTCCAAATTTAAAAGATAAATTGACAAAAAAACGCGATTGAATACCCTATTTAATTTATGAATCATAAAAACAACAGTTATAAATTCTTGCAAAAATAATGTTGGACAAAGACGGGAAGCTGAATGCTTAATACCAATTATAGTAAAAAAAATGAAGATAGACATTTTTGTTATAAATAAACCGAATATAAATTTGGCTAGGGAGGCTGGCCTCACAATGGATTCGGAGTTCAGAACGACCATCTGCATGCGACATGACAACTATGAAAGCATGAATTGTGAATATACATTTTTTTTACTATGATCAAGTTAAACAATATACTAATTTTAACGGTTATGTATCGCTAAACATCTGCAATTTAGAATTTTAGGCAGCAGTAAAAAAAATTTTATAGCATAGGAAACAGTGCGATGTCCCAACGATAGTCGGCGGTGATTTTAATGCAAAAACGGTAGAACGAGGATCTAATAAAACAAGCAGAAGAGGCGAGTTGTTACTAGACTAAGTAGCAAGTAACACGTTAACAAGTTACACAAGTAACCACCCCACCTACGAGTTTGCAAGGAAAACGTCATATATAGATATCACCTTGCGTTCAAAAGAAATTGCCCAAGTAGTTAACGTAAGCAAGGTCCTAAGCGAGGACAATCTAAGCGATCATAATTTTATATCTTTTGAAATAGAGATTCAGAGAAATAAGGAAGAGAAACAATACAGGCACCTCCCGGTTAGATGGAACATAAATAAAACAAACAACGGAAAATCAATGAAAGATTAAGATATGTAATGCCCAATACGGTGATTCCAAATCTTGAGGTAATTACAAGAACAAATAAGACTGCCTGTGACAACAGTATGCCGCGCACCGGAGGTTATAAGAGAAATAATTTGCAGGGAATGTCTACGGCTAGTTAAATCATCAGATGACAAAGCAAAAAATATAGCTCAGCGAATATTTTTAGAAGCTAGGAGTAATTACAAATCTGGGATTAGCACGGCTAGAAAGAAGGCGTGAGAAGATGTATGTGAAGAGTTAGATTCAAACCCATTGGGTTTTGCGTACAAAATTGTATCCAAAAAATTCAAATTAGGTCAGAAGGAAGTGCCTCCAAATTATGGAGAAACGAAAGAAATTGTCGATAAATTTTTTCCTACAGGTAGCACAACTAAATGGACTGCAGGAATTACTTCCTCTCTACACCCTTTTTCTAAGGAACGGCGGTTAGCGGCTGCGGCATCAAGTTTACTGGTCAAAGACATTGTATTTTACAGATTTCTACAAATAGTTTAGCCATCTATTTAAATTTGGTAAAACTATTCTATGATTACTTGCTAATGGTGGTTAGGTGTCACGTGGTAAGTTAATTTTTTTTTTAGAAATATATTTTGAATATTTATGAAAAATAGGATTAGTCGTTATCTTTAGAGATGTATGCAATGTTGTAACACGTGACAGAAACATTTTACATACATTTTGATATAAAAAATATAATTTTTATTTTATGTATCCTATAGTACACGTTGCCAAATTTTCAACAAAAACGACCACATTTGTTTGGTATCTTATTGTCCACATTGCCCAATTTATAAGAAAATGGATCACGTATGTTATGTATCTTATTGTCAACATTACCAATTTTTTTAAGTATGTTTTGCATATTTTTTGGCTACATTACTCTGATATCCGAATCAAATTGCTCTTTTTTTAACGAACCTTACAAAACTACTAAATTCTACAATAAAAGCCAACATTTAATTGTTTCAGAAAATGTTTTTAACCCGCAAAAACAAAATTTTGGCCCTTCTTCTTCCTCCTACAGCAGATATTATGAAGTCAAGCGTCGATGACGCCGAAAAAATTTTTAATGGAAATGATCAGGATAGACATTCAGATTCAGAATCATCTGAAGCCCCCTCATTTTTAGGCTCACTTGCAGAACAACTTGGGGTTATTTTCAACAGTTCATCAGATACCGACACTGCTTCAGAACAAAGTAAAGAACAGAATATTAAACTACAAGTCATAAAAATACCAATCAAACAGGTTCCAGAAAATAGCACGACTCCAAAACAGACATATATTTTTACCCGATTGAATATAAGATCTCATTCAAAGAAAAAAGACTAAGAAAGCAAAGAAGCAGAACAAAGTCTAAAGAAGAAGTACAATACAAAAAAACAAGAAAAACCAACAACAGAGAGACAGAGAAATCTAAATGTAACATATACATGGTCCAATCTAGAATTTGAGTATACAGTAGATATACCTGATAACGACTTTTCAATACCAAATGAAATACAATCACCTGTTACGGTAAGAATTAGGGGTAACTAAATTTAAATGGAGCGATGGCCGCGTTAGCTCGGTTCTTGTAGGCAAAATGGGGTGGGTTAGAAATTGTAAGGACAATATTTAATTCAAAGATGTCGTGGTAGATAAAATTAGTCAAATAGTGATTAGAAATTGTTAGAAATAGGCGCCACACAATTTGTTTAGTTACGGTCCTGTTAAGTAAATTGTAAAAGTTTAACAGGGCTCTAGTAGTAGCAAAGGGTTGCTAAAAGAAAAAACGGGGAAGGTTAAGCAACAAATAGCAATCAGTAAATTTGATGTAAATATAATGAATTTAGAATAAATAGCAATTTACAAAATAATCAATAAAACATTCAATTTTGAATTATGCAAACAAAATATGCGTGAAGTTGAGTAAAACAATTGATAATGGATTTCAAATATTACAAAAAAAATACAGGATCTAAATTACCTTGTGTTAAAACAAAAGTAGTAAAACTAATTTAATTAAGTTAGGTTCGCAAAACAAACAAAAGAAAAAAAAATTAAATTTGTGGCAGCGATCGGGATTCGACAAGACAGTAATTACAAATTTGAAATACAAAACAAAAAAATCTTAGTTTTATTACTTCGCTGATGAAACTCCGTGCACGGTATTTCCAGTCGAAGTTTCCTTAAAAAAAATATTTAAAACAAAAAATTGGCCGTTGGCAAATAACAGCCGAGAATTAGAGTTAGGTTCAAGTTTACTATCTCGTAGATCAGGGGATGCGACACCAAATTTATAGAGGTTAATAGGTCAGTTACAATTACGTTATAAGTTAAAAAAATTCAAGGTAAATCAGATAACAATTTTTTATAGAAACAAAGAGAAATTAAATTAAGTAAATTGAGCCAAAGTTTAAATAACAAAAGTGAATTTTAAATAGCAAACAAAAAAAATTGTAAAATTTTAAGGTATAAGAAAAAGTTTTTGAATTTCTAAAGTTGATTAAGCAAGTAGGATTTTGATTAAAAGTTCAATGTAGAAAATCAAATCTTTGAGATTTGCACAAATATGAATTAAATCACAATAAAACAAAGGTTAACGGTTGGTTTTCCAAATCGAAGTTGAATTCTCAGCGTAGCGTTAGTAGAGTTTACAGATGAACGGAGTATTTTGGTAATTGAAGGAACTCTCATACGTAGGGGAAGCAATCCGTTGGAGAAGACGTTCATAGAAATTGGAACAATTTCGTCGGAAGAAAAAAAACCGCTATAAAGAGGAAGGGAGAGAAGCAAAGTTAGATTAACTAAATAAAGCAAAAACTAAGTACTTTACCTGGGTATAATAATCCAGCGTTAAGAAAACTAAGTACACTTTTAAAATTTAAAGTAACTTATAGCCGTAAATATACGATTTTTAGTAATTTTAGGAAAGAAACAGGTTCCGTAGATATACTAAAAGTTAGGAAAGTTTCAACGTAATATCCGGTAAAATCACCGTGTTTAAGTAAACGTTAGTACTTCCAAGATACAGTAAATTTTTGAAGTGATCTCAACAAGAGTTTGTCAGGAACTGATTAAAGAAGGAAACGAAAGAATCTAAGGTCATAGTGACCTCACAAAATAACAAAATAAATTCGTCAGCAAACTCGTGAGAACGCTCGAGTAACTGATAGTTTAAACAAGGATCTTGATAAGGACTTGTAGAAAAGCAGAATTTAATCACGTATTAAACGAAGATAATACGCTCTTAATTACTCATAAATTACAAATTATCAACTTTAAAATGTAACGAAATAAAGCGTGAGATTAATAACAACAGCAGATTCCCACACGTCTAACTTAAATGAATCAGACAGTACCGGATTTAGAGAAATTTGCTCAGGGCGTAACACACCTCTGCAATATTTCAATAATTGTTTTTTTCTTGGTCTTATTCAACTTATTACGGAGAATACTAATTTATATTCTTGCCAAGAAACAGGAAAATCCATAAATATTGTTGAAACCGAGGTGCGCGGTTTCGTTGCTATACATATTTTGATAGGTATAGTAGTAGACATGCCGTCATATTTAGATTATTGAAACAAAGAATTTAGATCTAATGACATTGCAGATGTAATGCCTTTGAAATGTTATCAACAAATTAGAAGGTCCATTCATTGTGTCAATAACAGAAATCAGAATAACGATCTTTATTTTAAAATACGGCCTGTTCTTGATACTGTAAGAAAAAATTAAATACAAATTGAAAATGAAAAAAAAAGCAAAGCATTGATGAAATGCTGGTCCCTTATAAAGGTAAAAAAGCAGGATTAAAGCGTCAATACATATAGTCCAAACCAAAAAAAATGGGGATTCAAAATATTTGTGAGAGCGGGTATTTCTGGATTGGTTTACGATTTTATCGTTTATGGCGGAGAAAACACATTCATACTTACCAGAACTTTTCAAATAAAGAGATGGGCATGGGATTGTGTGCTAAAGTTGTAATTGGTCTTTGTCAGTCAATAAAAAATCCTGGATTTGCTATACACCTTACAAAATGAATATGGAATATAAGCTTTGGGTACTATAAGAAGTAACAGGTTACAAAACTGCAATTTTGAAGATGTCAGTACATTTGTTTTTGTCGAACATATTACTACTACTAAAAGGTATAAAAAATTACAAAAAGCCAAAGTTGATGTTCCCTGTCCCAACATAGTGAAACAGTAGAACGCTCACATGGGAGGAGTAAACCTGATGGACATGCTCGTTTCTTTGTACACAATTCCACTAAAGACACGGCGTTGGTATCTATCACTATTGCTTTATCAACGCGACAGAAAATTGTTGGCTGCTGACGATAAAGAACTATCTTTGAAACAATTTAGATATTCAGTCGCTCAGTATTTGAAGTTGAAAGACAAAACAAGAAAAAGAAATTCAACTAAAGTTAAAAATAATTCGAGAAAAATTAAGCGCATGGTAAGTCCTACACCACCACCCGATGTATGTTCCGATAAAGTGGATCATTTTCCAATATATTCCACAAAAGGTCGATGTCGATTGTGTAAAACCAGAGAAACTCACTGGATTTGTACCAAATGCGATCCGAGGTTGTGTTTAGTAAAAAGCTGTAACTGTTTCGATACTTTCCATAACAATAATTAGGTGTTATTTTTCATCAATGCATATATAGACATTTAAAATATATGTGTTTTCTTTATAGCTATTATTGGCATTGTATCTAATAAAATACAAAATATATTAGAAACATATCTTCTACCATTTCGCAGTGCGTCTTATAAGATACGACTCGTAATTTTTTTGCATTCTTAATTTTTCACTTATTTTTACATAAATCGATTCTAATAGACATCAACAAACCATGTATATCAATTTTTGCATTTTGGATTAGTCAAATCAACTTTTGCCAAATTAAGGGTTAAGATGGCGGCGAAGAACCATCCGGATGCCTTTCTAGACATATTCCAGACAGGAAAATTTCCGAAAGGCTGGAAAAAGGCTAATCTAGCTCCAATACCAAAGTTTGATAAAGGCAACAAACAGGAGTTATTTTTTCGCCCTATTTGCTTAATAAATAATATGGCAAAAGTTTATGAACGTCTTATTTTGGGCAGAATACATAAAGAAATAATAGTACGTAAAGATTTCTCCTCTAGGCAATTTGACTTTAAAAAAGGAAAGTCGACAATAGACGCGGTAGACCGAATTTATAGACTTGCTAAAGATGGTAAGGGAGGTACCTAGAGGATACGCAAGATAGGTGCGCTAGTTTCATTGGACATACAAAATGCTTTTAACTCAGTTTCTTGGGCACTGGTGATTGATAAGATAAAGAAAAACATTTTAACTCACATTTAATTAAAATAATTGCCAGCTACCTGTCAGAGGAGAGTAACTTACACCAAATTCAGATTAGAAAACACAGTAATCAGTGGAGTCCCTAAAGTTCTATCCTGGGACTCACAATCTGGAATCTGTTTTACGACAACTTTCTGTCGGTATCGCTTCTAGTACAAATCAAACTTACGGCATACGCGGACGACTTCACGAACTTCAGGCAGGGTGACATGTGAATTTAGAAGGTAATATGAACAGGGTTTTGAATACGGTGGACAAGTGACAAAGAGCCAACAAATTAAAAGTAGCAAAAGAAAAGACGTTAGCGATCGCATTCACGGGAAAAAGCAAAATCAGAAGCATACAATTTAGACATGGGGATGTACTGGTAAAGGTTAAAGATACGATGGAGTATTTAGGAGTTACCTTGGACAAACATCTTAAGTTTGCTCCGCATATTACGAAAGTGATTGAGAAGGTCAACAAAAGAAAGTCAGCTTTTGCTAGGCTGATATCTACCGTTAAGGGTCCGCAAAATTCAATAAAAAGAATCATTATGGCGACAGTTGATTCAACCAATTTATATGCCACCCCGGTCGAGTTGTTAGTATTAATAAAATTAAAAACTTGGCAGAGAAAATTTAAAAAAGAATCGCGTTGACAATCATCTCTGGGTATAGGATAGTCTCGTTAAAAGCGGATACTGTTCCTTTAGACCTAATGGCGGAACAGCAATATAACGGTAAGAATAGTATGAGTCAAGCTTTAAGAAAAGAGACCATGATTCAAAATTAGCAAGAGAGATGGGCACTGTATCAGAAAACGGAAATGACTAGGGTACTAATCTCTAACTTAACTAAGTGGCAGAAAACACGGGTGCTTCGGTCATTACCTAGCCGGTAGTAAGAAGAAAACTGACCCTTCATGATTTTTGTGTGGCGAAGAATTTGATGATGTAAACCATACTATCTTCGACTGCAAATGAAGACACACAATAAAAGGATCAGGTGGCAAAGTTGGTGCAGAGAAAACTGTTTACAACAGAACATCCATTAAGAATTTATCACCTTAACATTCTATTTTTGATATGGCTATATTAAGTGTATATATATATGTAATATTTTTTTTATAGATTACGTTTTTATCGCTACATGTTTTTATCTTTAATAGTTAAGATACGAATGTGACCTTTTATGGCTTTTTATTAGTATTCGATTAGTTACCTTCTTTTAAGATTTCTCTTTTCTTGTTTTTTTCACATGGTTTTAAAAAAAAATTACTGAATTTAATAGAAGTTATGTTAGGCTTATCGAGGTTATGCAAGGTTGAAGAAAACTGCTCAGTGTTCCATCTTGCATGACTGACCGGGTACAGGGCCACTTAAGCCTGTCGTGACCAACGCCTTATTTAAAAAATCTGTATTCCGTATATTCTGTTGGTTTAGGTAAATGTAAGAATGTTGCACCATCTCTCACAACTGCTGATATTTTATGTATACCCATTACAAATCGATGACATTTACCATTTGATAATAAATACCAACAGCTACGTTCTAAGTGAAAAAAAAGAACTGCCACTCTTTAATGTCTTGACCTTTAAAAGCATTTTTTTAAAATTCGACTAAACAAAAATCATCAATTAACAAGACTTTTGTGCAACCGGATTTTTATCTTTTATTGTTTTAATAGTATTTATAAAAACATTAATTTTTGCATATGACTACATTACACTGTTTGCAATTAATATCAGTTCGCACTTGTTTTTTGTCAAGCGCATCTTATACCTGTTCCTTTTATAAGCAAACGAAGACCAATGCGCACTAAATTGGGTAAAGTAGGTTTTCGTTTTCGTCCCAAGCGTTTTTTCATATTGTAGGTCATCAATTCATTCTCGTGGGTATTGCGGAAATTGAGATAAGAAAAATTTCTGAGAAAAAAGTTCTGTTCATTGAACTCTGTCTTAAAAACATTGATTTTAGTTCTAACAACTTATGGGACGGCGGAGCTTTGCACCTATATGTAAACGTGAACGACATACTTTATTGTAGTAGCATTCATAATTTCATATTATAACAAGGATAGAGCCTATCAGGTGATTTTATTCCGTAAGAATCAATTAATGAAACAATTTATTAGTTAAAGTTGAAGATGAAAAAGGATAAAATACCCCTTTGTTGATTACTAAACATACATTTGTACTACACTAATCTGATTAGAGTAGTATAAGCACGTGCAAAGTTGAAAACGTAAATGACATAGTAAATGACATTTGTGTATCATTCGTATTTTTGTGTTATTTTGTATCTTTGCTTGTAAAAATTGATTCTCGCTGTTCTCTATTTCTTCAAGAAATCTGTTCTTATCAGAACAACTGCATTCAATATTGGTTATTGTTACATCTCATAAGTACAACATTTTTAAATAACTTTTAGTTAGTTTAGATTATGGTTTTAGGTTATGCCTGGCAATCGATTGAATAGTCAATCCCGAGAGATGGTTATTCATCGTTTGGCGTATTTTCGAAAAGAAAAAGAAAATGGAGGGCCTTTAGAATCTGTTAGTAGTGTTCAAGACGTAAGATTAAAACTACAATAATTTTTCTACGTTATATTATTTACGCTTTTTTGCTTTTAGAGGGTTGCAATCGCACTCAATATTTCTAAGCGAACCGTTTGTAGCATCAAACGTGAGAAAATTGAAAATCCGGTTTTATCATCACCTGGTAAAAAAAGACCTCGTATTAAAACCAAAACGGCAAATATGCCTGAAACTTAAAAAATGAAAATCCGTTATTGTTTATACAACATGTACAAAGACAGTAATAATTATTAATTTTTAAGTTATATACTTACTTATAAATTTTATTGTAGAAAAGCAAGTAACTGTTAGTACAGTAAACCACAATTTGAAAAGCAACGAAATCGTCAATATCAGTAACACTTCGTTGAAGATTGTATTAAAGATTTAAATTTAAAAGAGATGATAATCGTCGAGTTCTTATGGAAAAGTTACATATAACTTGTATGCGGGCGCAGTTTCTAAGAAAGTATTCTCCAAATAAAAAACTGAAAGTGCCGAGTCAAGTTGTTTTCTTAGACGAAATCTGGATTTACTCAAAAAGTAGTAAAAGGAAATCTTCGCAGGATGATAGTACCAAAAGCGTTCGTAAACCTGAAAGATATGATGGCAAACGTTTTTTTGTTTTACATGCAGGAACAAGCAATGTATTTGTTAAAGGGGCAAGTTTGTTATTTCATTCAAAATCAAGTACCTTAGATTACCACTGTGAAATGAATCACGATATATTTATGACTTTAGTGACGAAAGTGTATTAAGGGGTTATACTACTCTGACGCGCTGAAAAATGGACCTTTCATTGGGATTTTTTTTCTCGGTTACTAATGAATGGATTGAAAGGAAATTTTGAAACATAATTTGACATATATTTAGGCATACGCACAAACTATTTTGTCATTTTTTTATTTAAAATGGCGCCGTGGAATTTTATTAGTTAAAACTATGTTTTTTCAGAAGTGGCAAACGGCGTAGTCGGTTTCAGAACTCTTATAGCACCTAGAGCAAAAACCAAATTTTTTTCTTAGAATAGATTACTTCTTCTTTGGAAGTACACAGGATATTTTGTTTTTTTTGAAAATTCGCAAATTGGCATTAATTTTAATTTTTTTAATCGATTTTTGGGGTACTAATAGACCTTTCATTGTTCATAACAAACGTATTTTTTTGTCAATCGAAAAAACCCCGTGTACTTCCAAAAATTACCTATTCGAGAATCAACAGTTGAAATTTGAAATGAATCCGATGAAAATTGGATGAGTTCCAGGCAACGCCAGTTCGAAAAACCCAGTTTTGAGAAAAACACGTTTAAAGTTTTATGACGCATTTACGGTATGAAATATTCAATCTATTGACTTGAAAATTTTTTTACCTTTACTCGGCTATCCCAGCACTATATAACTGTTCTTCTCTAGATTCATGTTGCTCTTGAGTCTCTTTTCTAAAGGATGCAATGTCTTTTCGAGCTTTTTTACGACTGCTCGATGCTGAACGGTTGGCGACTTTCACTCGACGTTCATCCACTTCTATGACATATTCATTTAATCGCGTGTTGATCTTCAATTGAATTATGTTCATAACATCTAATAGTCCGTGAAACCATTATTATATGTTATCACAGCGATGTCCGTTGCAATATCGACGATAGCTTTACCGCTTGATACCGATTTCGGGGCGATCGACCACACGACAGAATTCAAACTTTCATTTGCATTTTTAATAAATCCTCCGAGGCAACGGGAGAGAAGGTCTTTCTTTGTTAAATCTTTATAAATATGTTGAATAGCATCGAATACTTGCTTAGTCATAGCTAGTTTATGAGAATATAGTTCGATTGTATGCGAGGCTTTAGCTCTTTGCCAAGAACACCAAGAATTTTCGCCTTCGGGGCATCTGTCGTGTTCAGGATTTTCATCAGTTGAAATTTTATGGTACAAAGCAGCATATATTTCCTTGCGCATGTTATCTATCGAAACTGTATTTCGACGTATAGCTAGTCCGTAATAAATACTTAATTCGTCAATCAACTTTGCAGTCAATTTTCCTCGACCACCAAGATTTTTAGTTTTCATCTTCAAATTGCGTAATCTTGTACCGATCCTTTTTTGCACATGTCCGATGCATTCTTTTTTGGTCACAGGAAAATCATCGTACGGCTTGGCATCTTGGATACTCTTGAAGGTCTTGCTGTCGCCATCTCCGATATAGTAAGCGTATCGAACGTTGTATGTAGATTCAGAACGCGAGAACATTTCGACTACAGCGTCGGGCTCCATTTTTCCTGCACTTCCACTGTGATTTACATTACAGTTGTTTTCATGTACGCTTTTCCATTCTTCGTATTCAGCGCTGTCTTTCTTCATCTCCCAATGTTCGCACGCCTTACAATATGCCGATTTTACAAAAATGTCAAGTACTTTTCCTGTATACCATCCAATTAAACTCGCAAATCCAAAAAAGGAAAAAAAGCCACGCTTTCTCCCCTCGACACTGATAGTCCTTCACGCTGTTCATTTTCTTCGGAAATCTTCTTCTCTTCTTCGACAGCTTCACTTAAGACTGCAGATTTCACAGCGTTCATACCTATTCCTATACATAATAATAATACAATATAATGCCGCGCGGCCGTTTCGAACGTTTCCGTGCGCTTTAAGGCACTTACGAAAACGGGCTAAACAAATTATTTTTATTCACTTTTCATTCAAAATTGCTTTTGGATATTATTCTTGGATAGTTTCTACATCATTTAAGCCAAACAAAAATGTTTCGAAAAAAATATTTTTACAGAGTAGTATAACCCCTTAAATATGTGGGAAGAAACTTTAGCAAATTCTAACGCTTCGTGGAAAACGTGCATTCAACACACAGAAATGGCAATTGAAGAGTGGCATAACTGTGAACGAGCTCTTACCGATTTTGAAATTGAACCTATAATTATTAATTTTAACGATGATTCAATTCCTGATTCTGAATTAGTGTAATGAACATTAATACGTTTACATATTTAATAAATTTTTCCTATTTTTATTTTTTGCATAATTTTAATATTTAGTACTTTCATAAAATTAGTGTCCAAGTCATTAAGATGAAAAGATAAATTTTATTGATAAAGAATTAGATGTTTAGAGAAATTTTTTATTTATCCTGCCAAATTTTCAATATAACCTCAAATTTTTTTGACAAAAATGACAAATATACTTATGTAAGTGCTAATTTGGCTTCAGTTTTAAATCTTGATTCACACGAATGTTGCGGCGGCCATAATCGCAAAGATTCACCATCATACGTATATTTAAACAAGTAGAAAGAACGGCGATGGGTTCACCGTTCTATCCAGTTATAGCCAATATTTATATGAAGTATTTTAAAACTAAAACTATGAAACAAATTGATTTAAAATCAAAAACTTGGTTTAGATATGTTAATGATAAGTTTGTTGTATGGCCTTATGACAAAGCCAAACTAAATCAATTCTTTCAACATCTAAACTCTGCACATAATAGCATTAAATTTGCTATAGAGTTAGAACATAACAGCAGTATAGCATTTATTAATGTATTTGTGATGAAGAAAAATAACAGAAATTTGGGGCATTCTATTTATAGAAAGAAAACGCCAAATCTTACCACCATTCAGTACAAAAGACTACTGTTTTACATAATTTAGTTAAGAGACGTGTGTCAGATAATGAAAATCTACAAAGGAAAAGAAAGCTATGCTGGAATCTCTACAACAAAATGCATACCGGTTCAGATAGTTCCAAAAAGGATGGCAATGAGCAATAAATCTAAAAGTGACCTCATACTATCACCGCTTATTTACTGTACTGTACTGTATGGCTTTGACAAACAAAATATGCAAAGTACTAACGAAAGATAATATGAAAACTTTCTTTACGAGTAAAGATACCCTGAACAATTGGTTTACATCTGCTATAAACAAACAAGGAGCATTAAAACATGCCGACGTTTACAAAATACCTTGTTCCTGTAGATCAACAGATGGGATGCTTTATTGAAGTTAGTGTAAAAGAACATATGGCTGATTGCAAACACCGGAGAATTACAAAATTAGTAGTAGCAAACACGTGTAGAACCAAGGAGACACGCTAAACTTTGACAAAACTAAAGTGTTGGCTAAAACTCCTTTGGAACTAGAAAAACATCCATATAATATGAACCGGGAAGATGGTTTAAAACTTAGCAAACCTTAGCTATCAGTATTACAGCCAGACAACACAAAGATCAACCTTCTTTGAAAAGGCACAAACTCTTACTTTGAATAATAACAAAGTCAGTCATGCCGTAATGAAAAGTTAAGGTCCGTTAATTACGCTAACTGCTATTGGTATAAATATCGTCACTTACACATTTTCAGTGACATTTACCACTCCAAAAATGCTGCAATGTCTTAGAATGCAGTAAAAAGTTTATAATTCCACGGAGACTGTCTGTCGTCATTTTTTTAGACTATAACAGTAACTTAAAAATTAAAAATGGATGAATTTTTTAATAAAATAACCTGTAAACCTAATCTTACTATTTTTTGTGAGCGTTCAAATTTATTGTATATTATAAAACTACAATAAGTTCCTATATAAATTATTTTTATGTACTATATTATACATTACATATCCTTTTTGATATTAATATACAAGTCAAACTAATTTTCACATTAGATTTGTAATCAGTAACTTTGAAACTTTTCATATACTTTGCAAATATATGAAAAATGAAATTTACTGCATCTTCCATTTTAATAGAAAAATTCATTAACTAATTTGGACTTAGTGGAGTTTGCTTATTTTTTAAGGAAAATGTTTCTTGTCGACAAAAAAATAAATATTACTGATTACATTTTTTCTGTAATTTGATACGTTCTTTGAACTTTTATTTCAAAATTTTGCAAAAAACCGTTTTTGAATCGCAACAAAAATGTTTAAATTATACGAAAATTTGTTTGTCGAGCACTGTAGCATCTTAGGCAACTACTGATATAGAACCGTAAGAATAGATAAAACGTTCTATCGCTGCATAAACCGCAACGTAAACTACGTACTCAGTTAACAAAACCTAGGGATCTATAACATTATCGCCATTATTTTTCGTCAAATATAGCACGTTTATAACTCAAAAATCTATTAAATACGTTTCTGCATACACTTCTAATAGGAATATACATAATATATTAACTTCTCTTATTGTTTCTGACAATTGTCGCTGTATTCATTATTTTACAAATTACCAATTTTTTAAGTAACTAAAAAAATATAACATTGACTTCTGAAAATTTAGAAAACAATATACATTACTTGATCATCATAGCAATTACTGTTTTTAAAATATATTAAATCCTTCAAAGTGTTGAACTAGTGACAATAATTAATTCTAAATTAATAATTTTATTTATGTAATTGTTGCAATACCGACACAATATTATTTTGATTTAAATATTTAATTTTGTGGTGTGAGTTTTAAATTGTGCATGAAGTCAATTTATTTTACTGTCAACGGTCTTGTAGAATAAAACGATAAGAAAATTTTTGTGACTTCTACAATTGTAAATGATGTCGATAGCTATTAATAAAACAAATACAATTTTTAATGTGATACCTTTGTATAACAATATAAAGTTGCTATAAACTAAATATTAATCAGATCAAAGTAAAATAAAATCGTCGTCTCCAAATTCTAAAATTGTTTAAACAGTATAGAATTATAATAATTAAATTATATACCTAGTACATATTTTATGTTTGTAATGTAATACGACATTAACATTTGTTATTCATGGGAGGTTTCTAATGATATAAATCACATAACACTTGCTTAAGGGCACTCAACGCCGCAGGTTCGACAACAAATACGCGAAAATACAAATAGATGTTCTAAAATAATTGACTGCACACTATAATAATTTTATGATGAATGCTTTTTTGTCCTACTTTCATTAAAAGCGAAATTAAACCCGAATATAAACTACATATTGTTTCTAAAAATATTGTTACAGAACATTAATTTAATCTATTATAATCTTTATTTAATTTGGTGATAACGAGTACTGTTGTGGTGAGCATATTGTGTACAAATACATTTACCATACTTCCGCATTGATTTTCCACATAGAGTACAGTTGCTATTAATTACGGTCTCTGGGGTAGTGCTTGCACTTCACGACGCAAAGATTTTAATCGCTTGTCGCAATAAATTTATGTTTTATTAACAAATTTAACAAATTATAACACATAATTTTACTGCAAAAAGATTTTCTACTAAGAATTTTAATATAAAACTTTTTTTAATATTCCGAAAGTATTGAAAAGTATGAAATTACGTAAATATTTTCTGTATAATAATACATCTTGTTGAAAAAAACATTTGCACATCACAAACAGTACATTCGTTTACAATATTCATAAAACAATAGAGAAAGTTACAACACAGGTAGAAAAATCAGAATCTATGTTTGTTAAAAAGTAATGTTTGAATTTGATGCACTTAGAAGTAAGGCATTTTTTCTTATTATGGGACGTCATATTATATATTAAAAAGAAAGATGTATGTTATTAGTAAAACAAACTGTATTAGAAAAACTTAGTAAACGTGATTTAGAAATTTACATTCGACACATTATATATATATTATACAGTGATATCGTAAACTATGGAATAAATTCATTATTTCCCAAATGATTGTGTTTGAAAAAATTTCTTCGGACACGTCGATTTTGTTTGTTTAAACGTCATTTTTTTCTGCTATTGACATTTTTTGCTGGTGTTTTGTTTCTGAGCTATGATTTCATCGGCATTTTTTTTTTAAATGGCAAGCCATATTTTTTTCAACGGATTTCGATAAAGTTCATTTTTCTGAGTACGAAAATGTCAAAAAAGTATAACTTTAAAGATAATTTTTTGAAGTACCGGTTCTAAAGCTTCAAAAATTTAAGTAAAAGCTATGCGATAAGACCAGTTATCAAAGAAGCACTGGAAATAATAAAAGATTTTGACAGTTGTTGAAATTTTGCACTTGTTTCTCAAAAGCTTATATTGTATGTTATGTTAATAATATTTAAATATAATATCGGTACCCTGTATAAAATTTGTTCCGGGACTACTTGCCTTACTGGTAAGGATAGGTGTCAACGCATAAAACAGCCATTCTTTCAGTAATATTCGAATAGCACGAATATTACCTAAAGTTACGTGCGTCCAAAAAAATACTTTCATGGCCATTTATTTCAAACGCATTCATGCGAGTTTGGACGGAATAGTTTTGTGACTTTAGTGAAAGTCTTTATTGGGGTAAGTATTCGTTCCTGATTTTTGCGATTTAATTTAATTACTCCGTAATTGTCTGTAGCTGACCCCTCATACCCTCCTCATACCGTTTTATGCTGTAAAGAAAAAAAAAGATTGGAAAAAATTCTGTGATGACGTCACGGCACCATAATTAATCGATATATATACTTTCGATTGTTGCGAATGGATAGAAGGCCACTTACTTAACGATACTTTATATCTGATTTGGGGGAAACTCGGTGCATTCGATTGTTTTCAGAATTCGTATGATGTTGTGTGGATTGTATTGGTGATAATTTACGGTTAATTCTTTTTCAGAAAATTTTAGAAAACACTGCAAAGATTGCGCTAGCTAACAGCATACTTCGGGGGAAAAGTACTGTGAATAATGTACTTTCTATTTTTACTTTCTTGTTAGTTGGGTCGGTCGGTTGTACCTCCAATTTACTAAGAAATTTTGTTTTGTGTGTAAGATCAGATTAGACGGTGCGCTGTGGTTCTCGAACTTATCGAGAGTTGCACTTTTAGATTACATTCTATAACTACAAATTGTGTTTCTTTTGTTGTTAGAATGTAAAAGTTTAATGCTTTATTGTACGACGTGTTGCCGACCCAATGGGAGCTTACCTCATATTTTGTATGTCAAATCAATCTGGGTTCTAGTATTTATGCAAAAATACTTTATTCCTTATCTTTAACTATGATAAAGTAAACATATTCTTCTTTACTATTAATGTGTTGTCTTTTATTCTTTTACGGCTCAGAATAGATCTAAACGATGTCTATCCCCTCATTTCCGCTTTCCGTTTTGGCGCCTTTTTAAACTTGATGATGAATTAATGCTTGACAGTATTTCCACTTCATTTTTCTTTCCTCAACCATTTAAAACTGGTCCGCCGTTTAAGTTAAAGTAAAACAATAGAAATTTTGATGATTAGTTACGTGGACAGACTTCGCACACAAGTGAAAAATTGCCGTTTATTTAATAACAAATATTCTAACAAAGAACCAGTTACACAGTACACCGATATCAAAATTAAGCGATCATTTTTAGAATTACTACGCCTTAAATGGGTCTTCCAGTAGTCCAGAAAGATGTTAAAATAAACGTTCTACTTGAATTTCAAGAAAATTTCAATTTATCTACTCGCCAAGTGGCAGCAACAAACAACAAAATAGTTTAAAGTTTCGTCTTAAAATATTTGAAGAAGAATGGCACCCCTATAAAGTGATTTTGATCCAACAACTAAACGAAGATGATTTTGCTCGCAGGTTAAAATTTTACAAAACCATGTTTCAACGCTTGAATGATGACAAAGAATTTTTACAGAACTTCCAGAGGTTGACTTTTATCTCAACGGCGCAGTAAATCGGCAAAACTGTAGATATTGATATCCTGGAAATCTATACTGGAAAATAGAAACTCATAGTCAATGTCCGCAAAAAGTTAACGTTTGAGCCAGCATTTAAGTAACCGTATTTTGAGTTCATTTTTTTAAAAGTTGACAAGTGAAAGATACTTTAAATTTTGAAAAGACGAATAAGTCCCTGCACTTGCAGTATTTTAGCCAAATAAGGAAAATTAAGATCTGCCCAACGACATAATATGGCAATAAAGCACTACCTCAGTTTCCAAAATTGGTTCGCAAATATTTACACTAAGTATCTGCTAACCAATAGATTGGTCGCAAGAAATGTATCAAATGGTCTCCTAGATCTCTTGATTGCACCAACCTCGACTATTTTTTGTAGGGGTATTTAAAAACAAAGTTTCCAGGCAATACTTTTGGTGATGATTTTTAGGAGTTTCAGCGCCAATGGGATATTGTCAAGAATTGCTTAAGGGTCACTTTAAACAGTTATTTTAATTTTTTGTTGTACGTGTCTGCTTTTATTATTCATTATTATTTTCATTTCTTGTACATTAGTTGTTGATTGTTGACATTGATTTTAATAAATTTTGTTAGTCGTTGCCCCAAAATCCCTTTAGAAAGTAAAACACAATAATGCTTGATCTACCAGATAACTTTTACCTACATTTTTGTACTTTTGTAGACACTTGCTATGATGTTTCTTTTACAAACTATTTCAGAACATTAAACTAGACATGTTTTTTTACATGAACAGTTATCAAAAAATTATATGAATTTTTTACTTAATTAATAAAGAGAGGAAAAGATTTAAACAAAAAATATTATTAAAAAAATTAAAATACGTTGTCCAATCAACCTTTCAAAATTCCTTTTTACATTACAAGAATTTTTATAACTAACGTACCTGAATTACACAAATTTATCAAAATAACTTAATGATCGGAACCAAGAGAATTATCAAAAACAAACCAATTGCAAGATAGAGCTAGATGATTAAAAGCGATGCTTTACTTTATTGCAAAGTTTTCATTTTTTTTATACAGGATTTACGTAAATTATAATTTTTTACTGTGCCACATTTAATTGTGTTGGTTAAAATATCCAAAGATTATAACTGAAGCTAGAACCTGTGCAAAGGTGTTATTTTAGTCTATCTGATAACAGGATATTAGGTGGACAATATACGCTGATAATGTATAGATTAGACCACTCGGGTAATGTAATCGGCACTTTCTCAATATCGTTATTAAAATTGGAGAGTAGTTAATATCTAGAAAACTAAATTTTGTTGTGGACTAAGATGACTACGCAACTTAAAGAACTTAAAAGCAGTAGAAGCTTTAAACCAGGTTTCAAAAAGTACTGCAATGTGGACTTCAAACTTAATAAAATAATTGACAAAAAGCTTTGAGAAAGGAGACCTAAAGGTAATTGCGTTTGTTTGGTAGCGGACATTAGATTAGACTTTTTTTGACGGCGTTGTTATGGTTTTTACCGTTTTACTGGAATTAGTTAAATTGTTTTGTGTGGATAAGGATCGCAATTTAGAAAAATTAATATCGTCAATAAGATCTTAAGTTCTGATAACTTAGAAAAGAAATGTTTTTAATTGACTTTAGTTTTTGAATATCAATTTTTTCTATGCACTTTGAACATAATCGTGAGAGTGCATCAAAAGCTGTAGAATTACATTGAACGTATATGTTGATAATTGTGCAATAACCTTCGTGAGAGCGCAAAATTTTACATTTTCCCTGACTACATTTACATTGATTTTGTACTTGGCAAAGTCCAAGACATTTAAAACACTAAACTACTTGTAGAACAAAACGTTTGTAGCCAAATTTGCACTAATGCATTTGACATGTTTTGCTACAAAAATATAAAACTGACTAATTTAAAAAAAATATATTGCTTCTAAATATCATTACATTTATTACTACTCTTACGTTTAGTATTTAAACAAACTTGAAAATTTTATCATAGATACAACTTTTCAAACAAACGCCCATACTACATCTACCGTTTATTTAAAGAACAATGAATTCTGTAAACATACTAGATTTAAAGTTTATACTATGAATAATTAGACTAAAAGTTAAAACAAAGATAAAACAAATTAAAATAAAAGCAGTTGTTGTATTTAGTCGTTTTGCAGTCCATGTGCACTTCAGTGTTAGGTAGCTGATGACCACTACAAAATTTTATAATTATAAGCACAAAATATATATTTTTAGAATGTTATGGTCAGCGTTTATTAACTCAAGTAATCCATGTACAGTATGTAAAAAAAATAATTATCATTGAAATAAATAAAGTGTCAAGTTTTTTTTTCGAAACATTTGTTAGCCGGAAAACTCAAGTGATATATAAAAGTAAAATACAAAACCTTTGAGCATATAAACATCGAAATATGTATCAGTTTAATCTGCAAAAGATTTAAGGAATTTCTGTTAGAAATGATATTAGTTAATCGCACTGTTCCCTATATATAATTATTTGTCTTAAGGTTAACCGTGTGCACGCACGACTCACGTACATTCTAGGTTGGTTATCACGACTAACGTATACAACTTTTTTTGCATGTAACTAATTAATCGGTGCGCTTTGTTTCACTATTTGTGTTGAAACTGTGTTTATTTTGGTTTTAGTTATTGCTATTTTATAACGTCATCGAACGGATTTATTTAGTTTGAATAATATTATTTGTGCACAACGCTAAACTTGGTACCATGTGAACGCATTGTTTTGATACCTGGTACGTTAAAGTCCATGCTTTCTAGTTGTGATAACCATGTTGTACAAGAGTATTTTAATTTCTACCGTAATCATAATATCATATTCATATGATATTTAGCTCCTTGTATTAGTGTTCTTTCGAATGTTCTTTGTTTTTTTTTTGGAATAACTACATTTATGTAGACCAAGCCTAAAAAGTCTATGTGTTTAGTTATGATGCGGTCTAAGTTAAAAGTCGCTTATAATCAATTGTGTTATTGAATGTAATTTTAAGATTGTTGATTGTTTATATGTACGAGTTGTTATCTCATTTAAAGACCGCTTTTTCGATATCCTTGAAAAAAATATGATTGGTTGTTATACAAATATTTGTGTTTTGCGATTAATTTACCTTCAGTGTTAGACAAATATAAACGATACCTTACTATTTATTTCTCCCGTTTTGGCGTTCTTTTAATTATGTTATAATTAGCACATTGAGGACCACCTACGACAGTGTCTGAAGCGTTGATCTGCCGCCTACTATACGTTACAGTTTTATTAAAGTAACAATTTATTAGGTAAATCGGTATTTGTAAACTGTAAATATTCGACCGTTTTGTTGTTGTCTTTAGTTGTACAAAAAACCTTTCTTTAACAGGATAGTATGCCTAAGTTTATTCTGAAAATCCATTATAAATATTAGTGATTGGATTAGTATTTACGGAAATTATATCATACACACAAACTTACAAACTTTACCTCTTTAAAATATTAGTACAGATTTGTATAAATATATACTTCCCTATTTAAATCGAATTTGCGCAAAACCGCACTTTATTTTCTAAAATAAAAGTAGCTTAAGTTACTCCTTATAACATCAGCTATCTGCCAATCAAAATCGGTCCAGCCGCTTTGAAGATTAGCCGGATCAAACACACAAACAGACTGTCATACAAAAATTTTATCACTTTTTTTTTATGTTAAAAGTACCATAACTTTCATATCCATTTAGCATAAAGCTGTTATTTTAACAGTCATTACAAACCGAGACTTCTATTTTATTATTTTGTATATATAAAAATACTAATATATCTATTTATGAATCACAGATAGAAACTAATCATATTATCAAATAATAAATTTTTAAATTAATGGTTTCACTTATATATAAATGCCAATTAAATTTCTATTTATATAGATTAGAAATTGAAAAACATTTTTGACGTTCAACAATACCCAAGTTAGAGATAAGGTTAAAACGTTTTCCAACAAGATAAATTGAATTACTTGTTAAATTGTGAAGTATTGTAGGTACAGCACGTTCAGATTGAACTACTAACCATATCTAAAGTAAACTACGTAAAAGTGTTTATTTTTACCAATTGGAAAAAATTAATAGAAGATTGAAATAGTATCAGACTAATATAAATTATAAATCAAATTAAAAAACTAACTAATATTTTGTAAATTAAACAAATTTTATGTTAACAAACAAAACTTAAATTTATTTTCACCGATTTATACGATTCCTCTTTCAACGTTTGCCTTTTAAGTTAAGGAAGTACACATTAGTCTACGTTGATTTCCCCAACGGTCCATTCTAACTAACTATCTGCATTCATAGTAGATTTTGTTTTTTCATTAATGATTTTATACGTATCTTATATTGTAAGGTTAGTAACAGCTTTTATTAACTTAAAGTTAAAAAAAATATATTTAACAATAACTTTTATTGACATCTTTGTCTACAGCACACCAAACTTTAACATTTAATGTTAAGGTTTACCTCGACAACTTTTTTTTAAAAAAATCAAAATAAAACATAAAACGGCACAATTATTATAAGAATAAATGGAGACATCTTGCATTTTTTTATCTTTATAAGATTTTTCTATATTCAGCATGTAGAATGAAAGTTGTCTTTTGGCATGTGGTAATATTAAACACTTCTGATTTTAGGCACTGTGTCAGTTAGGCACACAAGTTTAATCACTATAACAGTACTTCTACCTTTTTCTTAATACGTTTGTAACTTTTGTAAAAACTCAATTTATTTCGTTCAAATTTCAAATCTTTTAATTAGTTGCTTGCAACTGTCTTCTGCTTTTTTCTAATAAAAATTACTTTTAAGCACTAAATTTTTAAATAAGAATAATTTTTCTTAGAAACTAATGTTCTTTTTTTAACACAGTTTTTATTGTTGATCTTTTGTAATAAATTTTTGCGTACGTGCAAATAATTTTTGTTACAATTCCTCTTGTTACACATGACTTTGGGTATAGTTTGATCATAGTTTTTCTTTGTTAAATAAATTTATTGTTTTTTTTGTGTTTAGTTATCGTCTTTTATAATCTTAAACAGTGCTCAGCCCTGCAGCAACTTCTTTCTTAAAAGTTGTTTAAAGGTAGTGAAAATTGTCATTGTTTTTTACGTTCAGCATTAACTTGTAGACATTCCAAATAATTTACTTTCTTCTCTGTTAATAACATTATTTTCCACACTAAAATTTATAATATTTTTATATACTATTATGTTACAAAATTAAAATAAATTTCATTGCAATAATACTTATAGATTTGGTATAAAATAGTAGTTAGGACATCACTGTTACAGTTGACAAAATCTTAAACGACATCTAGTATTTAAATTTTTGATAATATTGATTGTCTATATTTGTGTTATATTAGAACAAATAAAATATATTTTTTACTATTGTACATGTAACTTTAAAAAGTTTATAAAAAAAATGCTCCAATATATGTTACAATGGGTCTTCACGTATGGTTTTTTTTATGTTTTGATAAACTTTGCAAGATTAAGTTAAAGATCATAAATGGCTTTTACCCATATAAAAATGTGCACAAATATACTTGAATAAAAAAATACTACAAACTAGATCCATAATAGACTATGTAATATTAAGGCAAAATAGCACAACAAAAGGCGTACGAATCAAAAGAGGAGCAGAATGCGGTTACTCAGAACAAAATTAGGATTCTCATAACTCGAAAGAAATACAACAAACGAGTAAAGTATAGATAACACAAGTAACAGTACAAATATAATCTCATAAGTTACAAAAAAACCTATAAAACAAATCGTTAAGCGCAAAAAGGAAAAAAAATTAAAGTATAAAGTCAAATGTAGATAAATAACGAGAATAACGATAAAAAATAACTTTTTCTAATCTCAAAAAATATTTAAGCGACACCAGATGATCAGAATTATGAAAACTACGAAACAACATTCAACGTTTGTTGTTTTTTTTTCTTTTCATACACAAATTAAACAGAAGCTAGACCTCAGTTTGATTGAAAAATTTAGCAAACAAAAAAGTTAAAATAAATTGATTATTGAATTGAGATTCATTTATATTAACCTTAGGCAAGTTCTTTACGGTCAATAAAGTTCAACAAAACCAAATATAAGTATACTTAATTCAAATACCTGTGTTAATGATGACTTCAACTGGAACCACAAGTGTGGTGTAAGGTTGGATAATTTCAATTCATGACCGAGAGATTTCTGTTTTCCTTTCTCACATTGATTTTAAAGTTTCCTGATTTGTTTAAACGCAATGGAATTAAAATAAAATCAAAATTATCCGATTGCACAACGCCTCGCATTGCTTCACAACTTTCATATATGTGTTACCGTATTGCACAATGCATTGCTTTATTGCGCAATTTTTTGTAATATAATTGGTGCACTTTTTTACAATTTTAAAATGCATGTTGGGCACTTTTACATCACAGCACTACTTATAAAATTGTAATCCATGACTTTATTAACGCGTTTATTGTTATTTAAACGCTAACTTTTTGTTAGCTTCAAAATAAATACACCTTGTCCGTTTTTCTTTTAATTTGCTACTACTGCCTGGACCTCACCTTACCAAATATGTAACTATTACCAACAACAGTTAATGTAAGTTTACATAGTATTTTTCATTCAAATCAACCCATTTTTTAATGAATTTGAATCAAAAAAAGATTAATGTGAAAGAAAAAAAGTAAGATGATAATAAGCATTGTATTACGTATTTTTGAGCTGGACTTAACTTATTTGTAGGCCCTGAAAAAAAATACCTGTAAATCACGAATAATTATTATAACTCGTGTTTTATAGACCATATTTTCGTAACTCTCTATATTTAATTTTTTGAGAAACTAATTTTTGCATTTAGCATTTATAATCATAAATTTAGTATTTATACTCATCTTGCACTTTCGTATATTTTATACAGAAATGTCTGCTTATCTTAAATTTTGCTACACTAAATGATATATTGAACCTAGAAAAGCAACAAAAAGAGAAAAAAAATGATTCATTGTCATACGATGTGGAAGAAGACAAATTTAAAGTGCTTCCAGAAGACCTAATTATTGTACCTGATTATTCACTATTTTCACTGATAAGGATGATACAAATTTTATTATTAAACAATATGGACTGGTTTTTCTGTAAGTTACAAGAGTTTAACAACACTAACCAGGAACATAATAACGCACCTTCCAAGAGTAAAAGGTGATGCTCGTGAGAAAACAAATGAGATTGCTATTTTCATTACTTTTTGATAATGAACGCTTTGGACTTTTGGTAAAACACACTAATAAAACTCCGTGTGTTTTAGAATATATTTTGTAGTCACTGTGCCAAGTATTACGTTCCATCCGAATATGTTACTATTGACATATTTACCATGCTCGTACTATTTATTTCTGTAAATGTATTCCCTACATTGGAAAAAAACAATTACAAGAGACAATAATTTGGTTTCATCGACCAAGTACGTGCTGCAGTTGACGGAAAACGTCAAGGGCACTAATTTCCATGGATAATTGGTCACTTCCTTTCAAATCGCAGAAAAGCGCACAAACCGTGATCTTGCAATGATTGCAACACTTTGTAAGAATAAAAGAGAAATTCTGACCTCAAGATTCTCAATGAAAAACCTAATAAAAATGTAATCATCTTATCAATCATGCATGACAGTGCCGTAGTTAACCCATAAACCAAAATGTATTTGACTTTAAACTGTGTCATTTACACTCAGCAAAAAGAGGTTCAAATTGATAGCGAACAAATTTGTACTGTTTCAGTTAGAAACTACAAAATACACTCGAGCAAAATTTTTGATAACACTGGCTTTCTCATTAAGCGAACCTGCGATGAAACGAAAGGTTTACAATACAAGACTGCCCAGATTACTTTGTATTGAAATATGCAACATTGTGGGAGTGCAAAAACCTGTACCATCTACCTCTGCTAGGAGTTCAGCTAAGAACCACTTTTGCGACTGGAAAAAAGATTAAAAAAACTTCCTTTTTGTGCTCGCAATGCCACCGGCTAGTATGTGCAGAACATTAAAAATATATAAAGTTAATCAATGTGCCGAGGAGACTGATCAGTGAACTGTGAAGTTTGTGATAACAACAGCTTGCCTTTTTTGAAAAAAAAAGAGTTGCAAAAAGTGTGTATTTTTTCAGTTACTGAAAAATTTTCGCTAAAAAAATCGATTTATGAAGTATAACTAATTTACTTCATGATTCTTATTATTTTCCGTGTTTTTATAGTTCATATTTTATTATACGTTGTTTATTTGACTGATTATTTGGGATGACGTAGAATCAAGTTTGAATAGTTTTATATAGTTCGTAAAATGAACAAAGGAAGTCTCATTTAAAGACGAATATTTAGAGTTTTGTTGCCTTGTTAAGCTGTGTTAAATAAATGAATGAAAAAATATAGTTTTTTTTAACCTTAATATTTGGAAATAAATGAGGAAATAATAAAAAAAAAGAACAAGCATGAAATAAATAAGAAAAATTTTAATTTTTACGGATATGCCATAACGTATTAATTTTTATCGAAACTGTGAAAATATTTTTAATTAACAAGTGAAATAAATAAATTTATTTTTATTTTCATTTTATTCATTTTTTGTAGCTTGCGTTGCTTGTTCTATAAATAACTCTTATTAAAATAAGTTTGACCTTTCTGTTATTTTGGTCATGTTTTTGGAGTTTTATAATGAATTCAAAATTACGTTTGTCCATTTTTTAAAATAAACTTTTAAATTAAATACTGCCTAATATCATCGAGTATATAATAACTAAATTCGAAGTACGGATTGTTATAATATTGTATTTACTAAAATAAAATGAGTTCAATACTTAAGAAACTATTACACAAAAGAGACCTTCAAAGTATCAAAATAGACATTTCTATAACAGTATCATCAAAGTTTATTATACGTAACAAGCGTAAGATATTTGATTAGATGAAGTAAAGTTGTAGCAACTAAACTGTAAGAATGATTTCCATTAAACTACAAAGTGGGCAAATACACCTTAAATTAATAGTTTGTGTGAGCTAATTACATTCACTTTATGCTAGAATGGCGTACTTAGTATATTCTCAAAAGCAAATGTAAGCACGTATTTTAGATACGTAAGACGTTGTAGTGGAGTTTTAAGGAAATAAACCAATACGCATTTAAAAAAAACTGTAAAATACATTAGTTTAAAGCAATATTCCAAAAAAATGTGCCATTTGATAACAAAATAAATATGATAAAGTAATATATTTTACTAAATAAATAACAGCTAACGAAGTTCTAAAAGTTGTTTATACATCATATAAATCATTAGACCGACTACATTAATTAGGTAACAAAGTAAGCATCTTATATAATTAATGCTTACTCGAATTTAAGATGCATTTCCATTTTCAAAGAATCTAAATTTAGACTTTCATATTGTTAAAAATAAAATACAAATTAATTTAAATTATTAAAAAAAAATAAATTATTTGCTTAAACATTAAAAGAAGGAAAACTATAAGTAAACAATTTCTGCATGTCTTAACATTTGACGACTTATCCATGTTAGTGCAGCATTTATAAATGTATTCAGTCGCAAATTGTATTTGTTGTGTGCTATATTTTTTTAAAAGTTTTTATTTGACCTTTCAAACTCCTAAAGTTACTGTTTTTAGTACCTACTTTTCCTTTTATTTTTTTCATTAAATCTAATATTTATAATAATGCTTTATTTCGACACTTATTAAATTATTTGTAAATGATTATTGGCTTAACTGTCTTGTCATTTCAAAGTATAGTTATCATATTATTTTATATTTTTTTGTCTAACAATTTTACAGATTTTGCAGTGTTGTTTTGTTCAGTTTTTTACATGCTTTCTATAACTGTTTAATGTTTTTGCTATGTACGATATATTACAACCTTTTATAATTATATTAAATAATTCAGTTTGCAAATTTTTAACAATACATAGAAATTTAACCCGGTGTGAGTGAGGTTGATTACGTAATACCCAAAAAGCGTTTAAGCGACTATTATTTAATGTTATTGTTGCCATGCGTATCTCGTCGTCACAGTAGCTGGTGGTAAAAATGTAGGAGAGATACATTTACGCAAAGGTGGCTATGGTACGTCACACCCAACTCTGTAGTTACATTTTTGAGTTGAACGGTGGCTACAACAAAAAGTTAGTGTAACTGTGACTCCGAGAGCAAAAAAAATTGACATCTTTCAAAAAAATTAAGAAAGTGATTTGGAGCGGGAATCTGCGTCCGCGGCTCCTAGTCAGTCATCTGAGGTACGTAGAGTTTTTTATACATACAAAGATGATGACAAATAGATAAAAGATTGTTCTACCAGCAGTTCCCAAAGTGGTTCCTACCCTTAAAAGTTCTCGGGATGATTCAGGGGGCCCGTAAAAAATTAAAATTAATTTGGTGGTTCCTGAACAACGTCAAAAGGTTTATAGAAAAATTAAAAAAATTGTGACACATTTTTATTAAAACGGAAATAAAATGAATAACAATGAAAAAATTATTACCGATTTTTACCTCTTAAATAAAATATAAATACAGACAGATGCATAAAACACAACGAATAACAGACATTGCGGTAAGTTAAGCTTATATATACACGTTTATACAGGAACGTAATGGAGCTGATACCTGCACCAACTAGTCTATAATATGAACTAAAAAAATGTGTGCATCTAATGAACAATTTATTTCTATGTTATGCGTGATGTGAAGTTCATACAACAAATTTTTCTAGTCTTAAACAAAAAGAAGTATAATTTTTTGTATTGTTTTTATTTTGTGAAGTTAGTTATATTGGGGTTTATAATTTAATATAATGCACCCGAAAAATTATGGTTTCTGTTTTATATTTTTATTTATTTTGTTTACTTCCGCGAATAACTAAATCCGCGAATACTGTATATTACTGTATTATTATATTCTGTTGGTAATTAATTTTTAAATTATTTGTTTTTCTTAAAAGATTAATTGGTACGCAATGAGTACCTACACAATATGTGACGTTTACATGAAATTTTATCCTTACATCTCGAATAATTAATTTAAAAGAGCGTTACATTGCACTATTCCATTTTAAAAAATTAAAAATTAATATGGCTCTATTCCGTCACTATAAAATAGTACTTTACTTTTGTGTCTTCTACAGACGTAATAAAACGATCTCAAACGATTCAATAAAACCTTCTAAACTTAAGCAACATTTAATATAAATCTATAGTGACAAAACAAATAACGATATAACGTTTTTTCAAACAATCAAACAAAAATATTTGAAAACACCGACATTGCAAGAACTCTTAGGGATAACATCTAAGAGATATGACGACGGACTGCGTGCTTATTATAATTTTTCCTTGGTAAAAAAAAGATTAACAAAATGGCTCAGTGCGTAAAAAACTCTTTATGTGACTACGACTACTACTACATCTGAATTTTCTATACAACTGGACGAGTCAACATTTCCAGGAAACGAAGCTTCACTTTTAGCTTATGTGAGATTTGTAAAAGAATTGTTATTTGTTAAATGTTTGAAAACTGATATGAAAGGTAAAACGTTATTTACTAAATTAAAAGGATTTTTTGATGTAAAACCTATAACCTTGATAATATCATCTCATCATGTATTATCGGTACATTATGTCATTCATCCACAATATTTGGTTGCAAAAACTTTAGTGAACGTTAGCATGAGTAACTACATTATGTCATTAGAACAGTAACTAAAATTTAAAAAAATGCCTTAAATGAGAGATTATTTGCTCAACTTTGTTTGGAAAATGTTGATGACTTTAATCGTTTACTACTTAACACAGAATTACGTTGGTTTTCTAAAAGTGCATGTTTGGATCGCTTCTTTTCGTTCTTTAATTTTGTGTTGAAATTCCTGGAGAGTAAAGGCAAAGATTTGCGACACAATTTAATTATCTCAAAAAATTACATCGCTCGTATGACTGATTTATTTGCCAGATTTAACAAAACCAATTTAAAACTACATAAGGTGACACATTAAATAATCAAAGCAAAAAGTGTTATATCTGCGTTTGTTGCAAAACTTTTGCTGTACAAATAAAAATTGGAGAAACTTCTCAGTTTGCAAATATTTCAAAATTGCAAAACATTTGTTTGCTTATTATCAACACTTAACGGCGCTTCATTCGGACCTTAACCAAAGATTTAAAGACATTCTTCACTTGGATACTCCCGACTGGGTATTGAACCCTTTTGCAATTAGACAAACTCAGAGCACAAATACAGATGAATACATATACTAAAACAAGAGCAACTTATTGAATTATCCACAAATGAGAAGCTGAAGCCAATGCAAGGATACGATAACTTCTGCTTACAAAAACAGATTCCAGTTTTATATCCAGCATTATGAGTTATTGTACAGAAGCTGTTAATTGCTTTTCCGTCTTTTAGTTTAATAGAACGTGGATTCAGTTCAGATTTGTAGGTGTGATTTTGGTAATATGCTACTCTATTTTTATAATAGTTATGTTGATTTACCAAACAAGTTGGAATTTTGTTAGAATTTAATGTTAAACCACCAAACACAGTACTTTTCTAAAGAAAATATAGACACGTTATTTTAATTAAAGAAAACAGGCCTTTTGTTTTAAAGATAGTATTTTATTTACACATCTTGTTGAATGGATAGTTATTTTTCAAATAAAAAATACTCATACATAGTTATAGTATTAAAATTTGTTTCGTGTATCTCCTACCTAGTTATAAAACGTGTTATGTTATATGCTTTTTATGAGATATTGAAATTTTGTTTGTATAAAATTGTTTAAAAAGTTATTGACGTTTGCTATTTACTACAAAAATAATAAAAATATACTTTATATTTAGCGTCATATAACAAAATATTTTCAATAAAATATTATCTTAAATTGCATTTTCTAAATAACCAATTGCTATATGGTGTGTTTATTATTCAAGTAATCAAAGTAAATAACAATTAATTTATTTATACCAACACGTTAATAAAATCGATCAAAATCTGTCCACTAGATGTCTTTTAGACAAAGTTGAATATTAACATGTAAATCTGAAACTATACGCCATTTTTGTATAATCGAAGTTACGTACAAGTAATATCCACATATAGTACACTATAAAGTTGTACATAACATAGTAAATATTACAACAGCAAAATTTAAAAAATGTATTTTAATGAAACAGCATGATTTTGCCTAACTGTACTAGAGCAGTAGACAGCTGTTTCGCTCTATTTAGACTCCTCTTTAGCATAAGTATACTCTAATACGGTTATATCCCATTCAGGTGTTAGATTCGTTTGTAAATCTAAAGTTAAATTCTATTTCGTAAAATCGGAGCTACGTACGAGTAATATTTGTTTGTTAGTTTAATAGTTAGATAATAACAGTTTTATAGTTTCTTACAAGTTAAATAATTACCTTTTTTCTATATTAAGTTTTCGATACATATTTATGTCTTATCAAAACATTTTTTATGAAATGTCATTAATTAAAGAGATTTTTTTGTAGAACTCAGGAGAATTTTAACTCATTTAAAGTAAAACGTTAAGAGTGGTCTTAACTTAATGATCTTACAATGAGTTTACTATAATTTAATAAATTTCTTTTAATATTGTCATTGTTAGCTTATGGTTGCACCAAAAAATAGATGGTTTTATTGGAGATCTAGAAAAACAAAACCAAAACAAGAAATAATTTTGCAAAAAACATATATTAGCATGAGTGGAATACGATGGCAGAGCCATCTAATAGTATAAATTTACTATTTACGTACATATATTGCATATAACTGTGTTAGTGTGTTTACGCACCAATTTTGTCGATTCGAGCAACAATCGTTTGAGTATAGTACAGAGACTTGACTAAAATTCGTTTCTCACGTGATCTATGACGCTTACATAAACAGGTTGGCAGTGCTACCATTTAGTAACATTTTTAAACATCATTTTGACGTTTTGTTTACCTTGAGTGTCATTGATATTTTTTTCGATTTTCTGATTTTCTATTTTTACATTCAAAACAATTGTTATTATATTTATTTAGCAATAATTATATCTTTGGTGGATAAGTACTAAATAACAGCTGTAATGTTATGGTTATCTAACTTTTTTAATTTTAATTAACAGCATTTTACAATGTTTACTACTAGACAAAACAGTGTTGTAATCGATTAATATATCGAACATTTTCCATGAACAAACTTTAATTACGATACTTTCCAACAACATAAACAAGATCTAATTCGTCGTTTTTTAATTAAGAATTGCATTTACCAGACAAAATACACAAGAAAGCTTACTTAACTCACTGCACTTGTTGTCAAAAACATTCGCAATTGCATGGAACAAACTCTTAATAAATAAGTAGCAAAACTATCTACTACAAAAAATATAAACTCATTTTAAGTTCAATTTTTAATTTATAAGCGTTCAATTTTTGAGGTTGTCGGTAAGAACAAACCATTAAAAAAAACAAGGTTATGATTTTATTAAAAGTTTTGTGTTTTTAACTTTTTCCATAGTGTAGTTCAACAATTAAATAACGGTAACTGAACTTTCGACAACAAAAAAAGTGTGATAAATCAATGGTGATATCTTCAGATCTTATGTCATTACATTACATTAGATGTCTTCTTTAATTTTTTTTTTTTTGGTTTTAATATGTTTATTTCATAGTCGGCATTTGTTTAATTTTTGAAACAATAACAAGTGAGAAACGCCCAATTAACTATTTCTATCATTCTTATACTTACAAACTACTATTTGGAAAGCTTTATTATCACTCGGCAAAATAATACGTAATAAAAAGATGTAACAAAAACAAATTAATAAAATTAAACGCAATATAAGATTGTGTTAGAAAAACCCGTCTAAATAATCGACATAACAAAAACTTTCGCAAAAATGTGAGTTAAGTCAGCAGTGCTAATCAGAATAGAGATCCAATAACAAAATATCGCAAAACAGAGCGATACATGAAATAAATATCTAATACGAAATTACTAATTACATGATTAACTTTATTTGCAAATATTGCATAAAATTAGTAGTTAATAAATGCTATATTAAATTAGCGTTAAAAATTAAACAAAATTTACATTTTATTAGTAATGTTTCTATCCTCATGTTAATTTCACAGTTGATAATTTTTTACCTCTTCGCTAAGGATGGGCATAAAAACAACTCATTATTAAGTAAATAACACATACAATTAACACTATAACAAAAATATGACTTTACCTATAACCACTACTAATTCTAACATTAACATTATGTACACCAAAATTATAAGTGTCCCGAACCTAACTAAAAGAATCATCCCGATTTTAAAGCAGATAAGATCAAAATTACAATGTATAATTCTAACACTATTTATAAAATGCTTTACAGTAGAAGAAAAGACAAAATTAACATAACAGATAAACACAATGTAGTGTATAAACTGGATTGTATGAGCTGTCAAGTGTGTTATATTGGTGAAACTAAACAGAAAGTAAAAAATCGGTTAAACAACCATAGTTATGACTGTACTAACAAAAAACGTAAAACAGTTTTATCCGTACATCATATTAACACAGGACACAACTTTGATTTTCAAAATCCCACAATTTTGGATGTGGAAGATAATTTAAGAAAAAGACTAGTTTCTGAGATGGTACTTATCAACATTCACAAAAATAGTATTAATTTTAATAGTGACACCAACAATTTTGGTAACATTTATAACAACTTAATTTCTAAAATTACTAGGTAGGTTTTATAGTTTTCTTTTGTTGTCAAGTATTCTGTCAATTTAAGATTCTATGCTTTAATAACAATTTTTACCTTGAATTTTTGATTATACATGTCATTCTGTTTGTTATAGTGTTAATTGTATGTGTTATTTACTTAATAATTTTAATTTATTGACTCGTTTTGACAATATTTTATAAGTTTTTATAAGATCCATGTAAATTGCTCATGTCTATTGTTCAGCGGATTCAGTTGCTCAATTTTTCTTGTAAGTTCAAAATCATTTTTACATCTGTAATTATTATAACTTTTGTATTGTATTTTTTACCGTTGTGGAATACTTACGTTCAATAAATTGTAGTGGCCTGAACAAATGTACACACAGTATACAAAACGTCGCCAATAAAAGAAACCTATAGTATGCCCCTCCTTAGAGAAGAAGTAAAAAATTATCAACTTTACATTGTACTATTGATTTTATAGATAAAAGACCAATAGTCAAATTGTTTTTCTGTTTTGAAAATCTAATAAAATTTTTGTTAAGTATTAAAATGCTTAGTAATTCTTAACGTTGATTCCAAATGTATTTGATTACAAAAATGCTGTTAAGTTCATAGAAATAAAATAATGAAATGTGGTTAGAACGTTAAAAAAAGATCGACAATTGTCATTTTTTATATTTTGTTAAATATATATTTGCAATGCACAAACTTACTACTGTTCTGGACTGTTTAAGCAATAACTTACACATTATTATGTTTGGTTGTAACTGCTAAATTGTTTCCGTAACTATCCAGATACCAAATTCAAACAACATTAAATAATGTTAAATTTGTTTACATTAGCTAAATAGGTGTTTGGTATCAACAAATGATTATTTATTACACCCATTCGTTCGCATTAGATGTTCTTTTAAATCAGTTTTAACATCGATTTTTGTAAGTGATAATAATACACATCTGTATCCTATAAACGCTGTTGAATAGACAGTCAACGTTTACGCCTTTAATAATATAGTGACCATAAATAGCTAATCTGTGTTTAATTACAGTCAACTGTAATGAACGGTTCCATTTACTCTCTCTCTAAACTGTACTCTAGGGGAGGGTAAGCAAAACCACTTTTCCCTAGATTAAAACACGCTGACAATTTATATAATAATGTTTGTTTGGTACTGTACATAAGTCTATAATCATTTATAACTAAGTACGTTATATTAGCAACAGAAAAGACATATATATTAGTCAATTTTAAAACAATCATTTTCAAAAGTATTTATCTGTGGTACATTTTATAAATTTGTTGACGTCCGAAACAAAATTGTATATTTTAGTAACATCAAAAAAATAAATAAATAAAAATAGTTTTATTATTATGTCTGTAATCTGCTTTAAGCTGTAAACAAACAGATTAATTCATATTGCAACTGTGAAAAAATGCTAATAATAGACATTTAGAAGTAGCATTCAAATCTTCATGTTTTAATATTTCTCTTGTTACTTGTGTCATTATTAGACAGCATGGCGCTTACGTAAAGCTTCTTTCTCTTATTTCCTTTTGATTTTAGAACGAATAAAGTTCGTTGACGGAATAATTACTTGTCAAAGATAACGTTGACACAAAAAGATCCCTCTTTTAACTGTTTAAGGTATTTTACATCGGAATAAACTTTACCTTAGATGATCAAATTTCTTTACCAATTTTTACATAAAAATTTAATAGCAATTAAATGTAATTATATTTAAAAGCATAAAGCAAATACATGCAATTAAAAAAATTTATAAAAAATAATATTAGTACAGGTATAAAGTTATTTAAAAAACCTTTCAATTATTGTACCTATTTGTGACTTATAAATAAACACAAGTACCTAATACTTTTGTCGTTTTTTTGTTGCTTGTTTTACCAACAAGCACCTTTGTGAAATACCTTTGTATTTTTATTAAAAAAGTATGTTTTAATTCCAAAACACTTTTTTACGTTTTGTTAATCATACTTTCTTCTTCAGAACAAATCCAAAGACTTGAGAACTGAGAACGTTAGTTCGATCACAATGTAAAGTATGTTTTAAGTTACTAATTAGTGTTGACTTACTTAATGAAAGTATAATGTATAAACTACTAAATAAATAAACGAAAAAAAAATTCATATATGTTAATTGTAAAGTAACTAATAATTTGGTAATGATTCTATGCGACCATAGACCCTTCGATGTGGAGGATAGGCACAACTCAGAAAGAAAACTCTGTAGTAATTGTGGCTACATTTCGTTAGGTATTGTGCCAACTTCATCAGGCCAATCTATATTGGATGGTAATTATAATTAATTATACAAGTATATGAGTCGAACATATTTCAATTGTCAATATACATAATTAAAAACTTACGAACTAGAATAATAAATTACAATTTACAGTAAAAATGAAAACAAACAACAAATTATCAAAATCTTATTTGTTCATCAATATTACGCTTGAGTAAAAGAAATAATTGATCTTACCTAACAGTGGAACGTTTAATTTCTGCCCAAATATACATATAATTAAAACATGGACAAAGTAGGAAAGCACGAAGACATATAACTTTATACGACACAAACATAACCCACACATAAGCTGAATCTCAATGATCGAATAAAAGTAATGTACACTTTAACAACTGATAAGCGTGGGAATTTGTATTTATAATGATAAGATTAACGTAATTTTGTTAGTTGTTACAAAAATTAAGTGACAAACAATTTAGCAAATACGTTTATATTTGCTAATAATGTTGTTATAAAAATTTCTGTTATTAAAACTTTCTCGTATTACAGAAAAAATGTTACAATTAAAACTTTAAATGCTGAAGTTCGAGAAAATCATATTCTGTTGAGTGATAGCAGTTTCCTAGAGCTTTAATTAAAAAAACTGTTACAAGCTTTAGGTGTTTCACGAACCTGCACGGCCAACTCTCAATGGTCGGAGAGAGGGGGGTTCATAGATACATATAGATAATTAAGGGCGCCAGAGCTTCTCCCAAAAGCGACGTCTGTCAGCTCACAACAGAATGGTAGCGCTTGTAACACGATCTTAGGTTCGTGATTCCTCTACTACGTAATTGTTCAAGTAGTCAAAAGTAATTAGTTGGTAACGATAGCCACAGGAGACAGGTATGTTGTCATAAAGAATAACTAACCGCAATAACAATTTTAATGTAGAACCGCTGATGATGATCACAGAATATATAAGACTTCTTAATACAGAAATGCTAGTAGCATAGGCAACACAATATACATAAATCAACTACAGTAAAAGTATATATCGAAAGATAGTGTGTACGAAATATCGTTTACATAATTAGTAATATGGCTGTCACATTAAATTATCACAATTATTAAGGAGAGTATACAGCACACGTAGTATACGCGAATTTCTAATTAAATGATATCACAATTACGGTAATCAGTTCGGAAATACTATTAGTGACAGTTCCGTGAGTAACCACGTTGACACGAAAGAGAAACATATAAAACACTTACCAAACAACACAGGAATCTTCGCAGTTGCCAAAAGGAAGCACTTCCCCCCGACAGGTAACCTGTAATTTATTTGAATACCAATTCGTGTCAATCTAATATCTCACGAAATCCAAAATCTAGAAAGTCATTACTTAAATTTAAAAAGTATACATATTACACAACCCGAAAATCGGATGCTGATAATACCCCTTTACGTTGATTTAATTAGTTACAACCATAAATTGTATGAAGAAGAATTTAGTATCGTCACTCCAAATCTTTGTCAAGGTTCATTCACTCGTACATCGATATTGAATACTGTCGCAATCTTTGACCGAGAAATTCCACCAGGCACTTAATTTCGCAGCGAGAAATCGCCTTACGCTGAAGGTCGTAGACGGCAACGTTTTCACGTATTTAGTGGTCGTTGGCGATAGCCATTTTTCGATAACGTCCCAGATGTTAAATGAATGAATGTAGAATACAATAAAATAAAATGGCTGTTAGAGGGAAAACAGAATTACGATCGAAATTGTTAATAAAACGGCAATCGCTTACCCTGTAACGCGTTGAAGCACTCAGATCTTTTTCTTAATTAGAATTCGTTTTCTAGGTGATAAGATAAATCTATAAGATATCTATTCCCGCGTACAGGCCATTTTATAACATGCCCGTGTCATGACTTTTCATCAAATAAAATCCAGCCGAGAAACGAACCTTAGAGATCGTAAACCCGAACCTACTTTTACGTTGAAAATACATAGGCGTGCGCCAAGGAAAGTTCGTTCGTAACAACATAAGCGTGTATAAAGAAATTCGACCGTAACAAAACCAACACAGCACAACTTTACCTAAAGTTTCTAAAAGGCTACATAAATAATTTAAAATCACAACTACAAGTTGCTTTTATGGACGAAAGTTGGATTTATTCAAAAAGAAATCTGAAATATCATCGCAAGATAATAACGTACAAAGTGTACGAAAACCTGAGGAATATGATGGTAAAAAGTTTATCGTCATAGATGCAGGTTCAAAAAAGGGGTTTATATATAAACCTTCATTAGCATTTGCTTCTAAATTGCAAGATTATCACGGTGAAATAAATGCTGAATTATTTAAGAAATGGCTTGTTAAACATTTATTGTGTAATATAAAAAAGGGATCGCTAATTATTATGGACAATGCTCCATATCATTCTGCATTAATTGTAAAATTTTCAACATCATCCTGAAACAAGAGTGATATTGCAGCTTGGCTTACAATCATAATATAAAATATATTTAAACATTCTTTAAAGACGAATTACTTGCTTTAACAAAAAACATCCTAAAAGAAAAACAATATGAAGTAGACGAACTAATTCGAAAATATTATCATGAAATATTGAGGTCACCACCATATCACTGTGAGTTTAAGACAATAGAATTTATATGGACACATGCTAAAACCTACTATAATAAGACATAATAAGACGTGGGTATAATGATCAAAATGTGTGAGCAATGTGGGCAAAAGCTTTAAGAAACTGTGTTACAAGCTTATAGGTCTTACGAGCCTTGCACGGCCAACTCACATAGTCGGAGATAGGGGAGGTTCAAATAAATAAGAGTTAAAAGGCGCCAGATCTTTTTAAGCAAAACTTCTGTTTCGATCAGGACAGAAGGTCCAAACTTGTAACAAATTTCAGGTTTGTAATCCTTGTTACACTAGTTTTCGTGTAACCAACAAAAAGAAAAATATGTTACCATAAAGGAAAGATAACAAATTTAATTTAATAACGTAGATTATAAACAAGTCTAAGAAATTTTGTTGTACATTCTCAATCTATAAATGCCGGAAGTATTGGCAACACACAATACATAAGTTTACACGATAGCAAAGAAAAATTACATGCCAAATAACTATGCTTCACAGCATACGATAACACAAAATAATTACTGGAATTACCTAAATAGTATCGAAACAGCTATTTTAATTGCGTAAGTTACCCACAATCCAGTACCTACTTGCTCGAAGAAAACGTTTTCCTTGTTGAGTCAGCCTGGAATAAATTTGAATAGCAAATCGTGTCAACACAATAACTCACGAAAGCAAATATCTACAAAATTGTTAATTGATACTAAAAGAAAATACACATAAGCACCCGATTATCGAATGCTATTGCACACATTAAGTGAAAGTTGGTTTCGCAGTTGCTTGACCACATCAGAAGTAGAATCTCAAAGAAAACTTCTTGTCGATACTTCGTTTTTTATTTTTAACGTAGCCCTTCCAGAATTATACTCGTTCCATGAAGGTATTTGTCGATATTAACCCCTCATCGATCGATAATACATCAAAACATGCAGCCAAAAACGTGGCGGGACGTGCCTAGGCGTGCTATCAAATTAAGATTAATTAATTAATAATAATAATTAATCTTCATTTATACATTTCTTTCACTTTTTCCGGTCTGCGACCATCTTCTTCTCTCTCTCTCTATATATATTTGGCTTTTATCTGTTTTATCCATGATTTCCTCGGCTTTCCTTTTCTTCTTTTTTCATGTCTTTTCGCCTCCATGACTCTTCTTAACAGACTGTTCTGTTTCATTCTAATTATGTGACCATACCAATTCAGTTCTCTTTTCTTGATTTTTGTTTCTATTGGTTTCTGCTTTAATTTTTCTCTAATACTTCTCATACAGTTCACTTTTGCCTTTTCCGCAATTCTTCTTAATTGTTTCATTTCAGTTGCACTCATCATGTTTTTTATTTGTTACCCATGTTTCACTACCGTATTGTAAGGTTGGTATGCTGATAGATTTGTATACTTGAAGCTTGTTTTTTGTTTAATTCCTCCCTTGCTCTTAGATACCTGCATGTTGACACTATCCTTTTCTGGTCTTCTTTGCATGTTATCGAGTCTCTATTTCTTATATTTTTCTCCTGTGTACCTATCTTTATGCATTTATATTTGTTGGTAAATCTTCATATTCATCTTTTCTATCTCTTCTACGCAAATGTTTAGTAAGAACTGTAATCTATTTTGTGTATCCGCTATTAATATTATGTCATCGGCGTATAACAGCACTTTTTTTCACTGATAGCATATTTGTATCATATCGTTACCTAGATGTTTTTTGTCCTTTTCTTAGCATTTTAAATTATTTTGTTCATTATTAATATAAATAGCGTTGCGCTAAGGCTATCTCCGTGCTTAATTTCTCTATTCATACCAAGGTCTTTTAATCTTTTTCCTCCCGTTTGTACTTTTCCTTTTACTTTGTTATATGTACTTCTGGATACTTGTATAATTTTTTTATTTATTTTGAGTTCTTCCATGACTTTCCATATGTTATTACGGTCAATTGAGTCAAAAGCTATTTTAAGATCAATGAGCATAATCTATAGTTTGTTTTCCTATTTAATTTCTTCTTATTAAGCTCCTCAGTATAAAAATATTATCCGTAATTTGTTTCTCTGTTCTAAATGCTGATTGCTCTTCTTTCTTAATCTGTCTTCTGCCATTCTTGTATATAGTTTAAATGCAACTGTTGAAAAGCAGATATCTCAATAATTATTGTACTTAAATTTATCTTCTTTTTTGTGAATTGGTACTATCAAATTCTCTTATCCTTCTTTCCTTAGTCCCTCTTCTATTTCATCTATGGTTATTTCTTCTGTGTGGATATTATTGTCCTCTATTTCATATTAATTGTCTATCTCCTTCGTCTGTATTGCTTGTTTCTGTTCCTCTTCATCGTATTTATCTTCATAATGTTCTTTCCAAGTTTCTATTATTTGTTCTAAGTTTGTCCTTATAAAGTGATTCAGGTCTAATACCTTTATCTTTTTTCCGCCTTTTAAGGCTCTTATTTTACTCCAAAAGTTTCTATTATTTACTTTGTAACTTTGCTCCATTTTATCTCCAAAGTATTTCCAGTTCTTTTTTTTCTTTTCTTTATCAATTCGTTAACCTTTTTTCTATATTCATGGTATTCCATTCTATCTTGTTCCAATTTTGTGTTGTTATATTGTTTCCATGCTTTTTTCTTTCTTTGAATTTCTTCCTGTGTTTCTGCATTCCAACATCTTGTTCTTTTGCCATTTTTGTTGATTTGTGATTTTTCACATGTCGTCTATTACTCGTAATATTATATATTTAAATTTATTCCATCGGTCTTCTAGATTTCATTTACATTTTTCTGTCTCTATTCTTTCAAATTTCTACTATAATTATTTTTTTCTATCTGCTTTATCTTCGTCCATTTCAGTTATGCTGTTATTAACCTACGATTTGTTCTTAACTTCGCTCAATTCTACGTCCTAATTTCTTTTAGTTTTTGTCTCGTTTCTTTTGTATATACTATGTAGTCTATTATGCTTTTTTCTTCTTTTCCTTACGGTATAAATGTGTGTTTTTCTAATAATGGTTGTTTTGAGAAGGAATTTCCTATCATTAAATTGTTTATTTGGCAGAATCTGACCATCCTTTTTTCATTTCTATTCTTTATTCAATCTCCCAGTATACCCATGCACCCCATTCCTGTGTCTTCATTTACTATCTTTGCATTCCAGTCTCCCATCAGTATGACTTTCTCGCTTCTTTCTTTAATTTCATCTAGTGTGCTTTGCAGCTCTATATAAAAATCCTCCATTTCATCCTTCTTTGTTCCTTCCACTGGCGCGTATAGTTTTATTATGAACCAAGTTTCTCCTATCTCTAGCTTAATGTACATTATTCTTGATAATATCAGCTTAAGTTCAGTTATTCTTGCCTCCACCCTCTCCGTTGCCATATTCCTCTTGTTGCTTTTTGTCCCATCTCTACTCCAGAGTAAAATATTTATTTTCTTATTATAAGGTTTTCATTCACAATTCTTCCATTTCTTGTGCTAACTCATGTTCTTTATTACTTAGTGATGTTATAATCTATGTTCCTAATTTTACATTTATATTTCCTCTATCTTTTTTATTTTTTTATTTTCTTGTTCTTTTTTCTCTTTAGTTCCTTCTTCGTAGCGGTCGCAAATTTTTTATATTTTTCTTTGTTAGTTTTTAAGACGTTGTTCAGTGTATATTATTGTTCTCATTTGTTTTCTTATTTCCTTGTATTTCCCATCTTCTGTGAGAGATTTTCCTTTAGTCGTTCTTGTTTCAGATTCTTGTCCCTATCTTCATTGTTTCCATTATTACTTTTTTTTTATCAGTCCCTTTGTCCCTTTCCAATTTATTTTTTTTTACTGATTCCATTCTCTCTAATTATTCAAGGGTATAGATTTCGTTTTCTACTTGTAATTTGTTATGTCGTATTTATCCCATGCTTCTTGTTCTCTTATATATTTTATTATTCTTTTTCTTTCTTCCTGTATTTGTTTTGGGTAGTGTTCGTTTATTGATTTTTTTTCTTTCAAGTTTTTTGCGGCTTTCATTATCTCTGCTTTTTGTTCCATGTTAGTAGTTCTATCATTATTGGTGTGTTTCTCATATTTTCCTCATTTTTCTTTCCTAATCTTAGAATAATAATTACTTCTATTTATTTTTTCATTTCGATTTTAACTTCCATGTCTCTAAGGATTACTCTCACTGTTTCTATTAATTCTAGTTCTGATTCGTTGTATTTATCTTCCACTCCTTGTATTATGATTTTCTTCTTTCTTATCTCCATTTTCAGTATTTTAATTCGCATGTTTTGTAAGTTTATTACTATCTTGAGTTTTTCATTTTCTATCTGTATTTCTTCATTTTTTATCTTTAATTGTTTTATTTCGTTGTTTATTTTATCTAATTTTCCGTGTATCTCATTCGTTTTTTTTGTCTAGATTATTTAATTTATTTATTTACAAGTGTTTGATGGCAGAGCCATCTCATAGTATAAATAAGCTTTGAAAAATTCGAATTTTTCAAAGCTTATTTTGAATTTCGCGGGTGTTAAACTAACTCAACGTATTTACCATCGTTTATAGCTATCTACAGTTAATTTTAATCACATAGTAAATTTATACTATGAGAAGGCTCTGCCATCAAACACTTGTGAATGCTAAGTTCGTCGTACTTAATTATAAAGCTATAAGGGGCGTAAATGCAATTGTGGGAACAACATTAGAGTGTATCTCCTACTACTGATGAGCCCCAAAAGGGCGAAACAGCTGTCTAGTAGTTCACTCTGGTGGCGTTTACACAATTGCATTGACATTGCTCACCCCCAATGTCCTTTTACGTTGTGGTTTTATCCCGACGAATTTTTCAAAGCTTATTTTGAATTTCGCGGGTGTTAAACTAACTCAACGTATTTACCATCGTTTATAGCTATCTACAGTTAATTTATTTAGTTTTTTGTTGATTTCTACTAATATTTTTTCCATTTTCCCCATTCCCCTTCTATTATCTCTAAGCCACCACTTCTTTGTCGCGCAAAAAGGTTTATTCCGGTCGACGGCGTCGTTGCATTATGTTAATAAATTTTGCTTTACTGTTATTTTTATATGTGGTTGTATCATATACTATTCTTTATACGCAATTTATTTTATTCATTTATTTATTTATTTAAATTTTTTTGAACTTTTCTTAATCCTCTCTGTTAGTTACCTATGAATAGCTGTTGAAACCAAAATTTGAAGTTAAAGTTTGCTTGTTATCAATTTGTTTGTTGCGTTATCGGTTAGTTTCCACTATTATATTTAATACTTCCTCTTATTCTCATAAATTAGCCAACTGTAGCATTCACTTTCTTTCACTGTTTTTACTCCAGTACAGGACCGGCAACCAAGGTATAGACTCAAAAAATATAAAAATATTTTAATAATCATCTGAGCGCAGTACCGGTGAAATATAAATATTAAAAACGTGCACCACTTAGGGATATTTGGCACATACTACATCTACATTAACAGGTAAATAATTATTGTATTAACTCAAAGAAACTTTAAGTGCATTAAATTGACTAGACATTAATTAAAAAAACCATTGCTACCACATAAACCATCGTATTCACTAAAGTTTCAGTCTTTTCGGTACAGAAGGAATGATTGATCACTTATTTTCGAATTGAGAGCGATAATCTCATATTCGAGTGTTGGTACATTTAATTTTAGTTGAGTCAGCTTTGGGTTAAGTCCGTTTGGCAGATGGTTTCTTAATTAATGTTTTTCCTATGTATTAAACTCAGTTTTTGCCTTTTTGCAGTGGTCCATTTGCAGAGAGGTTCTATCCGGGTTAATATAAATGGTAAAATCTGCTTAATAATCGAGCATTTTGTATTATAATATTGGCGTGTTTAGGATAAGTATATATAACTTTAATAAGACGTGGACGAGTACTTGTCAAATTAGTTTTGGTGTCTATTCTAAATGTCTGAACAGAATCTCTTGATAAATTAGGTGCAACCATAGAAATAATATCAGCTACCTGATCGTTAACATTAGTTGTTTCTATTTCTGGAAGTCTTGAGATAATAATATTGGATTTAGTCTCTTCTTGAGAGCTATCAAGAAGAGACTAGGATCAAGCCTAAGTCTGAGTGTTTAACTACGACGCGGTGTAAGCCAAAAGTCGCTTATAATCGTAAACATAACAACCGCGAAAGCTTAAGGTTTTCAATGATTTCCTTTTGCAGATTAGTTATTAAGACCTGGAGAAATTTAATAGTATCAACACTAGTAAAACAATTATGACAATAAGTTCTCAACGCTTTGGCTTTAGAGCGGGTGATACGATTGATATCCGCCGTTAGATCAGCACAAGCTGCGTATGTAATTTTGGCATCCATCACATTGTACAGATTTAGATTGTATATTAATATTTTTGTTACATTTTTGACATTTTCTTTCACAAAGTAGTAATACTATAATTGTAGTTGAACACAACTTTAACGAGATTTAAAAGCAATGAAGCCTATTTTAATATTTTGCTAGTTAATAAATTCCTACTTAAAGGTTAAGTTTTTATGAGATTATATCAATTGAAATTTTAAACATAGCATAATTAAATCTTAATCCCTTACATTTTCAAGAACTAAAATCGTTTGGTTGTGTAATGAATATATTTACTTAATTTTTACAAATTATATTTTGTAAGCATATGCATTTAAATTAATTTTAGTAAACAAATATTTAGCATTGATAATATATTATACTGTATTTATCATTTTTACGCTTACTAACAAATTTATAGCATAAAATGTGATTGACTTTACTTAACTTTTAAAAATTAAATTCCTTCATAACATAAACGTCTTCAAAAAGGAAACTTTAATATATTATGCGATCCGTCAGTTTCCCCAAAAACAGCTAAATGCACACTTCCTTATTTACAAAAAAAATGTTAAAAACTCATTTCTACAAGGATCCTCCTATGCTCATTTGTACCAACAGGCAATTTACAGAGTTTCGGATATGATAAAAAATGCATTATACATAAAACATCGACTAAGATTATTTATGGTTACATCGCTTTTTTAATCTATTTTATAACGAAAACAAGATTTTCAAATTGTTATATCATTTTGAAGATTAAATTAAATTTAGATGCGTATGTTGCCAGTTATATTTTATACTAATTAAAAACACAAAAATAAATATTTTAAAGTAATCAGATTAATAAAATCAAATTAATTTACTGAAATTGTAATTGTTCATTTTTGTGTTGGCCTGATAATCCCTATTGCATAAGTGAGCAAAAAATTGCAACTTTTATAACAACATAGTCAATTTTTTTATTTAATTCTTAAGTAAAAAATAAGCTTATGTCAAATTAGTTTAATTGTTAGTTTCTACCTAACAAAGTAAAGACAATAATAGCTACTATAATTTGTACTACATATGCATTATGACAGGGATTTATTAAGAGTTAGAAATTATGAAGAAGAATATCTCCCAAGGGTGACACCTGCCATTATTCGAATAACGCTGTTAACGTTAGTGAGATCTTTTGTCACAATATTAAGGTTATACAATACCAAATATGTTAGAGCATACCTTACTATTAATATGATTTTGTCGCTTTCCTAAACTTTAAGACATCGTAAACCGTAAAATGTGGTTAATGATGCTGTCAAAACAACCTATATACAGCAGCCTTAACTCCATATATTTTTGATGTTAATCTTAACTGCATCGTAATATATAAAAACTATAAAACAAAGGTTATAACAAAAAATAAAGCATGTGTATCGCATGTAAGATAACATTAAAGAAATGATTTTATTATAGTATAAAGTTTAGTTGGTAATTCTGCGTTAAATCTTATCTGCAAAATTAAAATTAATCAAATTTTGTAATCTATAAAACCGAAAAAAAAACGATTAGTTAAAATTAATAAAACAAGATTTACTTATAATCAAATTACAATTTATTTATTCTAGTTGTTTGAAATATGGCTAATTTAAAAATTTATCAAAAAAGTTTCGTTTTATATTTAAGTTTTTAAAGTTCATTAAGCTTTCTCAAGTCTTTAATGTTCACATCATTAATTTTTAAACCTTGTTTAAATAAACATGCAAGAAATTCAATAAATTTTGCTTCCAACAAAAATTTTGTTTTTTCTATAGTGTATCTAACATATAGTTTATGTAGTCACACTTAGTTAATAAAAGGAGTCAAAATAAAATCTAATTTGAACATTTTTTAATTGCCGTACTCAATGAAACATAAAACTTCATTAACATGCAAAGCGTTTAACATTAAAAAGTTTATTCTTAAAACTGCGAGAAATAATTTTATGTTTACTTTCAGAATTCTTATTAAAAGCAAATAATTTCTACACCTCGATCGGATCAAATTGGTTGAAAGTAAACTACAGCTGTGTGTTTTACAACATGGTGATGATTTTAGAAATTATTATAAACTCAATTTTCAAATATTGACTATTATAATCATATACCTTTACCATTACACATAAACAAACATAATTTGCATGTATAAAGTACAGTTCAATTATCATAACCTACCTCAAATGAAATAGATGACTCGATATTTATCTATTCAAATTATGCTTTAGTTCTGAGTTTCTAGAACAAAACGATATATTTATTTCATATGTAATTTATTAAAGTTTTTTAATATTGTATATTTCGATTCAGTACCGAATGCACGTTAAAGTTGTTTATATATTTCGTAGTATACGTTCGAATCTCGTGAGAGTTTAATTAAATATATTTACACTATTAATCCAAAGTTCTTATTTCTTATGTTTACAATAGTAAATATTTTTTTTTAATTTTAATTTTATTTATTTATGCATTATTTTTTACTGTTACCGCGGTGTTACTTGTTTTTGAATTTTTCCAAAAATATATTACAACGAAAAGACTAATTTTATCTGTATAATTAGCGAAACCTAATTTATAGCTTCTTCTTTTCTAATCATTAACGTCCTATTGAGCGTACGATAGCGGTCTCTATTCCTGTATTCGTTTTTCCTATCTTTTCCTGTCTTTTGCTATTGTTTTCATTAATGGTTATTTCTTAGTTATTTCTTTTGTCTTCATTTTATATTCTGTCCGAGGTAGTTTTTTGTGTCATTTTTCTGAGGTATTTCATTTACATAGCATTTATTTTAGTTTCATCTTTCTTCCTAATTGTCTAACTTTTACAGTTGTAAGTTATTGTTGGTAACCTTATCATATTATGTAAGCCAATATCTTTGTGGCCTAGTATTGTTTTTATGGTATAGTAGGTTCTCGTGAATCTTTTGCTGTATTTACTGATTTTGCCTCCATTTTTCCGTTTTCCGTTGTCATATTTCCTAGGAATTCATACGACAATACTTTTTCCAGTTTCATGTTTTTGTTTTTACATTTTATGTATTTAATGTTTTTTTATGTTTTACTTACAATCATAGTTTTTGTTTTATTAATTTTTACTAGCATTTTCATGATTTCTATATTTCATACGTTTACTAACTTTTACATTTTATTCTAGGTGTGTAATATTAATATTACGTCATCTGCGTACTAGAGGTTACTTAGTTTTTGCTTCTAGGTTCTTGTATCCTGTCACTGTTTATAAGTGTATTTTTCTTTTAATTTTTTGGTTATCTTATCCATTACAGTATATAAAGAGCAAGAGGTTTAAGCTCTCTTTTGCTTAATTTTTTTTTGTTCATTTTAAACTTCTGCAAACTTTGCCCTGCACATTGCACTTTTGCTATCATTTTTTCATATTTCATATTGTCGGTTTGGTAAATTTTGTACTCATATTTTTTTTGCGATTCATTATTATCATTATCGAGTGTTGACTTATTTCGCGAGTACATAGTAGACGCGGTAGTTTGATCGAGCAGTATTTGTATTACAATTAAAATAACTCACTTATTTATTAGCAATGAAATATAATTCAAAGACTTATATTGATATTATATCTTGTTCATTATATTTATAAAGAGCTAGAGGTTTAAGCTCTCTTCTTGCTTAATTTTTTTTATCATCTCAAAATTGTCCAATCTTTGCCCTGTTAATTGTACTTTTGCTATGATTGTTTCATATGTACTTCTTATTACGCTTATCAGTTCCTTGCCTAGTTTCAATCCTTTCTGCGTTTTCCATATGTCTCAGTTTACTGTATCAAAAGCAGTCTACAGTCAACAAACGTGAAATACAATTCTTCTCCTTTTTCAATTTTTCTTTCTTTCTGAATCCTGCTTGTCCTTTTCCTAGTTTTTTATAATTGATTTTTTTATTTTTTAAATAATATTTTTATATACGTTCTGTAGCAAGTTTGGGTCAGACATATAAGTTTGCAGTTTTTGCATTGCGTTTGTGTTTATTTTCTTATAAGTTGATATTATAATACTATTTTTCCAGTTTCTAAAGATTTTCTTTTCTTTTCATGCTTGTTTAGAAATATTTTAGAATCATTCTATTCTTTTTTGGGTCAAACTCTTTAGTAGCTCCAATGCTACACCATCTTTACATACTTTGCCAATTTTTATTTTTTGAATTGCATCTTTTACCTCTTCCCTCTTAATTGCTTGTTCCTGGTTTATTTTTTCTTGGCCTATACTGGATTCTGAATCCATTTTCTTATAGTACTTTAGTAGAAATTTTTTCACGTTTTTAGTAATTCCGTTGTGTCTATTTGTATTTATCTCTGTTTAGTTTTCGTTCGTTTTGTTTTTTTATACTTACTTATTCTTTTTATTCTAGTCTAAAAATTTTTGATATTTGTTTTGTGTTAATTCCGTCATCTCTTCTCCTATCTTTTTCCAGAATTGCTTTTTTACTACTTCAATTGCTAGTTTTACTATATGTTTCTCTTTCTTTTGTAATTCTCTTTAACCTCTATTTTTTGTATATGTTTAGTTTCCATACATCCATCTTCATTTCTTCTTATATCTTTGCTCTACCAGTGTGTCATTTTTATGTGCTTCTATGTTTTTATTCCACACATTGTTTCTGCTATCAACTTTAGTATTTTTCTTAAAAGTTTTCCATTTTTCTTTTAGTATTCACGTAGATTTTAATTTTCTCTTTCTTTGAAATTTTTCGGCCTATTTTTTCTGCTATTTTTTTTTACTCTCTGCACTTTTAAGTTTCTGTATTGCTGTATTGTTTAATCTGGCTTGATATTCTGTTGTTACTAATATATCTTGTGTTCCAATTGCTGTTTTCTTTCAAGTATCTACTTTTTTTTGTTAGTAGTCTATTATACTTTTAGCGTTACATTCTTTTGTTATAAAGGTATATTTATTCTCTAATTGTTGATTTTACAGCGTATTTCCTATTAATAAGTTAAAAAGTTGTTTCTTCTGCAAATATCGATGACTTTTATTCTGTTTCTGTATTGGATTTTTTCTCCATACCCGCTTATATAATCCATTCTTATGTTTTGGTCTTTTTCCATTTCTGTCCCCAGTCACCGTTACCATTTTTTTTTCTACTTTTACTTCATCTTGTATTTGTTAGAAGTCTGCATAAAAATCTGCTATTTTTTTTACGGTTCAGCCTATTGATTCGTAAATTTGGATAATGTTGATTGTGCTTTCTAGCTTTAAGGTTAATGCTATTACTCTTGAGTTTATTGTCTTAACGTCTAATGTTATTTTGTTTATTTCCTCAGTGGTTATTCTTTTTATACCCTCTTTTGGTTTTTATTTTGTGTTTTCTCTCGAGCAATGTACGATACATTATACATTTAATTTTTTAATATGCATTTGCTTGATCTTTTTTTAGTTTCGCTTTTTTTTGCACTTGTATATTATTTCTGTTTATTTCTTTTATTAGTTGTATTTCTTTCTTTGTTAATGTTCCTATTTTTCAGATTTTTTTCCCTTGTTGCTTTTTGTATTGTTTATACTCGTATTCTTTTTCGTGTCTTTTTTTGCTGCTTGTATCTTTTTCTTCTACTAGTTAATATATTTTAAAGTATTTCAATTGTTGTTTTTAAACTATTTCATTTTTATAATTTTTCTTGTGCATTTACATAATTGGACTCAGTTTTAATTTAATGTCTAAAAATTGTCATATACTTTGCCATTACTTATGTTTTCTTTTACTTTTATTTGAATTTATAAATATTTGATTATCTTTTAATATTTTTGTTTATCTTAATGTTATTTACTTTGTGTTTATCTTCGACATATATAATACTATTTTTTTTACTAAAATATGCTCTAATAATTAAGTAAATATTAGACTGCCTTGAATAGTAAATTTAAGTGATGCCTACAATAACATATTTATACTAAGCTATATTAAATATTGAAAGACAAACTACTTAATATAAAACAGATTAATACAACAAACGAAGTTCAAGACTGTCACAACAAATATTAAACACACTGTAGGTACCTTACTAAACAGTATTATATTTGTATAAATACCTAAAAGCTATAATAAAAAATGTATTATTGTAAAAAAGATAATAGCACAGAAATAACTAAATACTATCTGAAGTTATTTTGATCTTCAAGTGAGTCATTTTATCTTTATCATTTTAAATATTTTGTTGTAATTTCAAATGTCAAATCTACAATAAACAAATTAAATGCTAAACCCGAGTTTGGAATAAATCTACTCAAACTTCTAAATCCATATTCAAACAAAGAAATGTTAAAATATTGTATATTTAAAGTAGTTTTTAAGTAGTGGATAGAAACAGAAAGACAATCACTAAAACTTAGAATACTACACTGTGGCCCGGATACATAAAGCATTGTTAACTTTGACGATATAGTTAACTACGTGGTCATGTCGTTAGGCGTCGTCATTGGTACAAAATCAATTGTTTTACTGACGACGTTCTCAAATCAAAAGCTACGATTTAGTTAACAACGTTGTCAGCTAACAACATAGTTAACTTTGCTTTATGCAACCGTGCAAGAGGTTATTTTAATTATTTGTGTAAGAGTCTGCATATTTGAAATTGTAAAAAATTATATTTAAGGGCAAGTAAAACTGATAGAAGAAAGTTTAAGTTGTGCATACTTATTTGAAAAAAACGTCATTTTAGTACGCAAACATCGCAAAATAATAACACAAATAGTCACAATATAACAATTAGAAAATGTAATTGCGATGAACCAGTAGCAAATAGTGGAATTATTGCGAAACAATGAGTTTTATTATGAACAACGCTACATTAAAATCAATTCCGACTTATAATAGCAAATCTCATGTATATAATACATACAACGGGTTAAATGATAATTAAGTTCCGCTGCAATATAACACATAAATCTAATTCTGTAATTCTCAAATAAATGTAAATTTACCTTGTTTTGTTATTAATAGAATAAGTGATAATTTTCCTTCTACGGCGTATATTTAAAATTCCACTTCACATCAAGTTAGTGAATGCTTTATTGATATACTCAAATCTATTTTGAGATTTAATCTCACTTCAAAAAAAAATTACCAATCTTTTAGAAAACAACAATGAACTGAATTGTAGCAGATGCGTTTTTTGCAACATAAAAAATTAAAAATGAACGAAAAGGTAGACATTTATCGACAATTTATTACGTATTTGCTCGGTCAGTGAAGAAACTATTAAATAATCTACAAATTAATAGTGAAATCATCATTAGCTATAATTCAGTTTGTTAGAAATTGCATGGATTTTGCAGTTGTTTTAACTTGAATTCATTCAGATCCCAGTAAGTTAAAAACTTTTGTAACTATTTCCGAAATCCAATCAGTAACCAATATATTGGAATGGTATCATATCAATGGCAAAATGAATCTAATAGATCTCAAATCGCGAGAAGTCAATTCTGAATATTTAATGCATTCAACTTTGTAGTGAAATAGTCCAGATTTTTTACAAACCGATAGCTCACTCAGAAAAACGCTTAGCCACCGCAATTACAATCAAATAGCATTACCAGAATTAACAGTTGTATCATTTGTCGTAAATATAAACCTGTTAAAATTTTTACAAACATATCTAATTTCGTCAAATTGCAACGTATCATTACATTCTATCTACGTTTCATAAACAATTCCATGGCTAAAGTTAATAAACGTCACAACAACTTATCTTGATCTAAAATACAAACTACAATAATGAAGATAATATGGACGACACAACAATCTGCATTTCAAAACGAATTAATTTCCCTAAATATACACAATCGTGAAATAGCAATAATAAATTATTATCATTAAACCGATTCATTAACGATTTAAATTTAATACGAGTAGGTGAATGTTTGAAAAACGCTCCTGTACAATATAATGTAAAACGCCCTCTATTACTTCCAGCAGACAACCACGGGACAAAAAAAACAACAAAAAACACGCTTCGAGATATAATTCACAAATGTGTCAAATGTTTTACAGCAAGGTCTAAGATCATTGGGCCAATTATGCGCAATCTGCTTCAGTTTTGAGTCCAACAAACTAGACCTTTCTTAAATTGCGGGATAGATTTTGTTGGACCAATTAACCTAAAACAACCTAGAGGTAGAAATTCAAATACAATTAAATCACATTTATTTGTTTGTCAACCAAAGCAGTACATTTAGAATTAGTCAGTAATCTCATTTTTGAATGCTTCCTAAATTGCTTGAGGCGAATGGTTGCTCGTAGGAGCAATCTTGTCAATGTTAGATACTAATTTTATCGGTGGGGATAATGAATTTAAAAAAATGCAAAGGTCAATTAACGATATGTTACTTAGCACCAAACTATTCGATTGCGTAACAAAATAACATATACCTTGGCATTACATTCCTCCAAGATCTCTCCACTTTGGCTGAATTTGGGATGCAGGAGTCAAATCTGTTAAATATCATCGTATTATAATATAACTAATGCTAAATTATGAAGAGATGTACACGTTATTAAGACGCATAGAAGCAATTCTTAATTCCACACCATTAACATCTCCGATGATTCTTACACCCGGCCATTTCTTAATCGGCCAACCGTTAACATTACCCGTTGTGCAGAATTAAAAATCAACCGATTTTCTCGTTGAAAACATGTAGAGCAGTTACGTCAGAATTTTTGGAAACGCTGGTCGCAAGAATATTTAACCATTTTACAAGAACGCAAACCAAACAAAAAAAGAATTTAAAAAAAGACAATTGGTAATAACTCGAGAAGAACTAGCTTCCGTTAAATTTGTACATAGGCAGAATCCTTCAATTACATCCCAGTAAAGACGGTATTGTTCGCGTTGCAACAATAAAAAATATAAGTGGTGTAATAAAAAGTTCAGTTATATAGTTAGCTGTGCTACTGAACAATACTTGAATGTTTAAGTTTAGTGTTTATGAAAGTATTTAGGTTGTTTAATTTTTGAAGTGAAACTTCTTTATCGGCGTTGGAAAAAAATTTACCGTCACATTTTTTCCGTTACGCGCCATCTTTTTTTTTTAAATTTTTAAGGTTAACCTCAATTTCTGATTGAACGATGACAATGACAGTAATAATTCTATTTCAATTAATGAAATGCTGTAATAATCTTAGTAGCAAAAAGTTAAAGTGAAACACGGTTGGTTTTTCGTTACGCGCCATCTTTTTTATTTCTGAAACGCAATAGCGACGTGATAAATAATATATCAATACTAAAGTGATCAACAAATCAAAGGTTTTATTTTAATTTTAATTCCAGTGGATTTTTAACAAAAGTAAGTAATTATATCTCTTTTTCTAATACTTGGGTGGGATTGTGGTATTTATTTTTTTAAATTTAAGATATTTAAAGTTAACCTCAGTTTCTGATTGTAACTATCGGTCAATGTATATGATTTCATTAAAATAGTATTTATTAATTAATACGACTGCTAATTTAATGAACGTCAATTAATTGACATAGAGTATAAATTCTGAAATATGTTATTAATTTTTTTAAATTTAAGATATTTAAGGTTAACCTCAATTTCTGATTGAACGATGACAATGATAGTAATAATTCTATTTCAATTAATGAAATGCTGTAATAATCTTAGTAGCAAAAAGTTAAAGTGAAACACGGTTGGTTCAGACGAAGAGTACTTTCAGTTTCTCCAACGCAGTAGGGATAGCATGTCGCTTATTTCGTTACGCGTCACATTTTTAATTAATACGACTGCTAATTTAATGAACATCAATTAATTGGCATAGAGTATAAATTCTGAAATATGTTATTAATTTTTGTAAATCAATTAACTAATTTTTGTAGATTCAATTTCATATTTCAGTTACCATAAGCCATTAATTACAAAAATATATAATAACGATGACAATGATAGTAATAATTCTATTACAATTAATGAAATGCTGTAATAATCTTAGTAGCAAAAAGTTAAAGTGAAATAATTGTATTATTTGTATTCATGTCTATGATAAAAAGATGGCGCGTAACGGAAAAATCCTTTTGTTTAAACTTTATCTAATTTAACTTTATTTAACCAATTTCTGAAAAGTTGCATGTAGATCATTTTGAGAAAAATAAGGCCATAAAGAAGTTTCACTTCTTACATGTGTACACCAGTACACGCCCATGTTTTTTATTATCTAAGCAGTTGTAAAATGATATTGTATTGTGCAAATTTAAATAATTTCTTTTGCAATCTCGTTTTTTATATGCGATTTTATAAAACTTTTTATCGGCGGTGGTTTACGTTAAATACAAATTTCCATAAGCCCAATTACTGTACTTGGTAAAGAAAATTAGTGTAGATAACGTGATTAAAATGTTTTTTTCCCACAAATTTTGTATTTATTGTAATGTTATTTGTAAATATAATTATATCCGAATTCACTAACCTTTTGTACAAATCATCATGACTAATTTTGTAATTGTTATAATCGATTAATACTTCTTTTTTGCTTAATATTATATTAAAAAATTTATTGCAATGTGTAATTGACAAACTAGGCTATTGATGCAATGTTTTTATTAGCGATTTTTCCTGACTCAACGCAAATTATTTTAAGACAGAATTGTACAAGCTACTGTTTTCCAAGTATTAACTTTGTAATTTTTTAAATAAATTTATTTTTAAATACTTTATATGTTTGTAAAAATCAGTAGATGAGATAGCCTTCCAGTTAGAAGCATCGTTTTAAATATATGTATTTTTAAATAAACATTTTTTTATTTATCACTAAGAGAAAACAGTAAAAGTAAGTTATTTTTCACCGTGAACTTCGATTATATACCGCAGATAATAATATTTTAATAAGTAACCTATAACAAATATGCTTGTAAGAAAACTATCTGTTTAAACTTCGTATTGGATTTTGCGCAAGCTGTCATCTTGTTATCGCAAACAATCTTATTGATAATATAAAAAGAGTACAATTTTAAACTTTTATTTATTTTTTGAAGTTGTTTAATTCTATAAGATACATTGATTTACACATAGAACTAGGCAATCCATTTTCATTTTTGATCAGTTTACAAAAGAATAAAATCAAAGAAACCTAAAAGCTTATACAATTTAAAACATTTTCAATTACTCCCTTTAGTATATACACAAAACAACTAATAGAGTATAATAAAGCACAACATGATGAGAAGCTCTTTGTAACACTAGAAACGTTCTTTCAATACTATAACTTAAAAAACCAATTATCAAATAGAATCCAATTACATTTGATGTCTAAACAAATTTTTTTTAAATTTCAGTTAATTTTCTTTATATTATTACATTAAATTATTGATCTTTACCTATTTCTTAGTTTAGAATTATATATTTTTTTTGATGCATTACGATTTCAAATTTACTAAAATACATTTAATTATAAAAGTATTTTGTGGTATTTTTTAAATTTGTAAAATGTATCACTGTAATCCAATTATTTTTGCTTGAATAAATTTATATACGATTTGTGTGTTCGATATTTTGTAATTTAGTTACCAATTATTAACAATTCCATAAGAATTGAAGTGAAGCGTAAAATTTTTGTTAAGTGATATTTCAAAAACTACTGCTAAAAATATAATTAGTTTTTCTAATAACATTTGATACTTATTAAAATTAGCTGCCTTTACTTTATAAGAATCTTAGAACTTTAATATTAAAAATTGTCAAATACTATCTTCATTTTAGTATTAACAATTAGTGTAAGAGTACCTTCTTAATTCAATTACTAATAATTTTTTACATTTAAATTAAAATTAACAAATTCCTTCATTCTCGTATAAAAAGTATAATGCAATTACACCAAACATGTGTTATTTAAAAAAAACGTGAAATAGTTATATTACCCCATTTTCAACCCAAAACATGTCTTTTATTAAAACTAATTACGTACAATTACTAATTTAAAAAAATACGATCACTATTTTAGTATAAATGACTATATACCTAAAAGTTTATTTTTTTGTAATAGTAAAATTTTACTAACTTTATGTGTAAGCTACAAATATATAAAAATAGTCAGATAATTACTTTGTCGCAGTTTTTAAATAATACAATTTGTGTAAGTCCAGACTACCTACACCAAATTGCAAAATTTAATAAAAAACTACTCAATCGAATTCTATTCTAAATGCTAATTACGTACTAACTTACTTTGCTGTATTTTATTTCCTAACCTTCAGATGAGTATAAAATAGCAATCAACCATTTAAATAAAACAAAACATTAACGTTTCTCTATTGTACTTCGTAAAAGTTGTCTACCTAAGAAAATCGCTTTGGATTCAGCATATATTTATTTGATGCATTAGTTTCATTAATGTCAGGCAATCTTAAATATTAAAAATGTTTAACATTGTTAAAGTTATTATAGTACTGTAGCCTATAATAATAAAAACCGTTAAAACTTTTAGCCCATATGGCACAAATATAGTGTAAACACAAATCGTTCATTTAATATTTACAAAGTGTTAAATGAAACTGCAAAAATTTACATAAAACAATTTTTTTGTTGCTAACGCAATTCTAGTAATAAGCAATGGTTCCTTAAGTTTTTAAATTACATGTAGGAAACTATGAAGTTGTTAGTTAGATAGTAAATATTACAACCGCGAATTTCAAAAAATCTATTTGAATTATACGCGGCATAATATTTCTAACTGTACTACGCAAGTGCAAAAATTTGTTTATATAATTGCAGAAACCATCTTAGAGACCAGTAGACAGCTGTTTAGTCCTATTTGGACTCCTCAGCACTGGAATACTCTAATGCAGTTTCCACAACTATATAAAACAAATTGCCATAGTTTTAATCCCATTCGGGTGTTAATTGATTAACAAATCTGAGGCTAAACGCCATCTCGTAGGAACGGAGCTACGTACGAGTTAATCCACATGTAGGAAGCTATGAAGTTGTTAGTTAGATAGTAAATATTACAACCGCGAATTTCAAAAAATGTATTTGAATTATACGCGGCATAATATTTCTAACTGTACTACGCAAGTGCAAAAATTTGTTTATATAATTGCAGAAACCATCTTAGAGACCAGTGGACAGCTGTTTCGTCCTATTTGGACTCCTCAGCACTGGAATACTCTAATGCAGTTTCCAGAAATATTATGCCGCGTATAATTCAAATACATTTTTTTAAATTCGCGGTTGTAATATTTACTATCTAACTAACAACTTCATAGTTTCCTACATGTGGATTAACTCGTACGTAGCTCCGTTCCTACGAGATGGCGTTTAGCCTCAGATTTGTTAATCAATTAACACCCGAATGGGATTAAAACTATGGCAATTTGTTTTATATAGTTGACCGAGCTGGTCAAAGTGTATAGTAAAATAGTATGTTCACTCTCCGTCGATACCTTTGATGTTTATGGTCAATAATAAACTTGCGCTGATTATTACGGTCAAAGATGGTTGCCTTTCGAGCGTGTTTGAATTGAGGTTGTATATAATCGTAAAAGGATTATTTTGAATTCAATTTTGTTTTATTAAACTCTATAAACTGAGTCTAACTTTGCATGTAATTGATAGTTAACAATCACATATACAAATTCTTAAGAAATTAATCTTCAGCATTAATGAGAAAATCAGAAACAATCCTTATTCAATTCTTATTGTTTGATTAAAATTACAGTTCCATAATAAAAAATATAGAAATTGGTTTGTTGAAAAGGAAGAACTAATTATGATCTTCAGACACCACTGTAGCCAGAAAAAATGTAACTTTTGAGGCGTTTTAAAGAAGAGAATTAGGAGTACAAGTTGTAACAGGCAATGTAGCTAATATTTGCAAGACTGTGTGTCTATTTGGAAACAGGACCTGATTGCATTCTCCAAGAGCTTTAATAGCTAATGTGGAACGATTTATTTCCGGTACATTTAGCAATTTTTGCTTCAATAAGTCGAATTCCGATTGTAAACAGTTCCAGTCCAAATACTTTTTATAAAGCGAGAAATGGTCAATTTGAAATTTAAGGTTATTGCTTAAAGGATGATAATGTAATGTTATGATCCCTGAATCTTCTCCAAAGTTGATTAAGAAAGTCATCTAAAAGTGGGATCATAATAGATCTTCTGAAATAAGTTTCAGGCTCTGGTGCACCGTAGTTTGGTCTATATACTGTTGCCGTAACGCAAATCTTGGAATCTCTATATTTTCCTTTAAGGGTGTTAATAAATCTAGCGCAGCTTTGAAAATTTTTGTAAATCTTAAATCCACATTTTGGCGAATGTCTTCAATGGTTTTTAGAAGTAAATCGACATGTAGAGCAGCTGACAAGTCACACATCGGAGATTAAAATATTATGCATAGTGGTAGTATGTAAGTTACATTTATTTGTTTGGATTTTTGTTTTTAAAAAATACAATTTTAACTGATTTATTTATTAGACAATAACTTTGATAGATTTTTGTGTTTTTTCTACAAGGTAAACTTAATAACTAACTACTTATCTAATACAACTTTCTTATATAATATTTCTTATCGCTATCCAACCAAACCTTATAAAATGAATCTTTATTATTGCATTTTTTATGTAAAATGTTTTGCTGTTCTATACTTAAACTATGAATCTAGTCTAATACTTCGTAAACCTGGTGTCTGTCATTATTTTGATTACTCAATGAAATCTTCGATATAACTATGAAAATAACTTAGTTAAGCAACATAAGCTTACGGTAGAATCACAATCAATAATAAATTTTAAAAAATTATTTGCTTTTGATAAAATTTTAGAATCCAATAGGCTGAATTTAGCAAGAATGGCATAGAGTAAATTTAAAGAATGCGAGCTAGAATTCACATATATGGTGAGACCCACGGATTATTGCTTGCACACTATTGAATCAACTTTTCATGGCAGAGGCGCCATCATATCCTTGCCCAATTAAGTAATGACAATCTACTCTTAAACTTTCTGATTCGGAGAAAATTGTTAGCTAAATTCCTCCCCGTAGTACTCGCAACTGCGACAAAGTTTAAAAACTCTTCAAGCAAGATATTATTTTCAAGTTTTGTGTATCTCGCATATATTGACATCTGTTCTTGTCAAGAAACATCGGTCGTCTCATCAACTACTATTAAAAAACATTGAGAAGAATTTATTACTTGAACTATTTTTTTCTGAACAACTTGGCCACAGATTGATATACGTTTATTTGGTATGGTGGCACTTAGGTACGTTGCATTTAACATTATAGTTTCTGAATTTTGAATAGAATGACTTTCTGTTCTGAGGCCTGTAATAATAAAAACAAATACGGAGTTGATCTTCTTAATACAATCAGTTACAAAAGAAATAGACATTGGGTTATTTCTTACCTTAGGTGTCCTTATGACGCACTTGGAACGGTCACACTCCAATAACAACAACAGCGCACTGGCAACTGGCTTCAATCCTGCAATGCTCGATAAACCCGATTGCTCTCGTGTCTATCCATTACCAGCCAGCGCCAACGCCCCCCGATATCTTTTCACAGAATATGTATAATCATTTACCAGTATACCAAGAAAAAGCACTCATTTGCGGTACCTAATTATATAATTACATTAACTACGTAATGTAATTTACATTTTGTTTAAAAAATTGTTATTTATCGTTGAGTTTCCGAGAAGGTTCTGACCACCTTAATCATCACCTTGGCTACTGCTTTGTCTTTAGCTTTTGTTATATTACTTTCAAGCTTCACGTTATGTTTTTGCTTTTAAACGAGTAATTATGTTGGTCGTTTATATTCAGTACCTTCAAATCTTGAGGAATTTAAAATTTTAAAAAGTTTATTTATGTCATCAATAAACTGAATTGTATTAAGTGCCGAGGAAGGCATAAATTCATGAGACATTTTGATGCCCATTCCTATTGCGACACTATTGCTTAATATTTGAGCAGCTAAAGCAACATCAATTATTGTTAATAGATGGATATTAACAATTATAATTTTTAGTTTAGCAAAATTTCTTATAACGGCATTTCTTTTAGTATGCTATACAGAAAACTTTATGTCGTGTCATCCAGAGGATTTTACTTTGTATATACTAACTGGTGCAAAAATATAATAAACTCTTTCTTTAAATGTCAGAAAAGTGGGTCATTACTTAGGCGAATAGGTATATACAAAGACAAACTTTTCTGTCCAAAAATTCCGCCACTTTTGTTGCTACTTCACTTATACTATGTACTCCCTTACCCGACCTATGGCGTTTTCCATTTTAAAACTTCAAAAATCTTTTTTCAATCATATTTTTCGGTTTCGAAACTGCACTTTGCAAAAAAGTTTTAGATATTTATCTCTTACTATTGTAAACGATCGAGGTTTCCTACTTTGGGTATCAGGAGTTTTTATGAAAATAAATTTTTCTGTATCTTCTATGTGATCAACTGTCATTGTTATCATTTCGTCGCTTCTACCTGTTCCCGGTACTCCAACTAACAATACTAAAATCTAAATAAACAAAATATACATAATTAATATATTCAAATTCTTCTTTCGTAAATGTCCTTGACTTTTTCGGAGAATAACCTTTAATTTCTCCCTATAAAAAATATGCTATTATTGATTGTGTCATACAGGTTTTATTTGCAATTACTTATTATTTCAATTATAGAACATTGTACAAATAAAAACTTTGTGAAATAAACAAAATCTTTAAGCACAGAACAAGAATAAAAAAAGATGTATCTCTCTCTCTCTATTTTATTTATTTACACAATGTAATTTTAATGCAACCGGTATTTTTATTATGTTTTTCTCTTGCAAAAATTTATTTCAAATTTATTTCCTCCTAAATTTAGAGGAAAACCCCTTACATTTGTACTACATCTGAATTAAGCTTATTTAAAATTATATCTAATAATACAATTTTTAAGAATTGTTACTATTGCCGTTTCTTTATTTAATACCTTATCATTAGATAATTGATTGATTCCTGAACACTCATAGAAGCTTTCCTTCTAGTTTTGCGTTAAATTAGGTTAATGCTTTATGTATTTTTTATGTCCCTACAAGCCCATTAAAACTATTTAAATTAGTGTGTGTGTATACGTATAATTAACATTATTTAATTTTAGTAAAGACATAATTAAACTTGTTAATCAATTTTATAATTTAAATTTAATGTAATACGTTATGTTCTCAAATTACTTATTTAACAAGTACCAAAGCTATGAAACTATAAAACTAACTGGAATTACATTTAACATTTTAATTATTTCTAAGATAATTAAATTAGTACTTAAACTAATTAATGTTTTATGCGTTATATAAAAACAGTAAAATTTATACTTTTAAATTAATTTTTAACATTACTTTAACCACCAATGAAAATTAAACTAAAACGACTGTAAAAATAACAAAATAAATGAAATAAAAATTACTGGAGTTAATTATATTAGTGTATTTGTTGATTAACAAATTATAGATATCAAGTTGACATTTATTTAATATCAATCGAAATCATATCTATAAAAAGAACGTTATCAAAACCAGTAAGCAGTTTTTTGCCTTTTTAAAATCTTTGAAATTATTTAAAGTAATTCCAGTATTTCAGTATGACCGTGAAAACACTATAAGAACAAGTAAACAGCTGTTTCATTTTTTAAAACCCTAGAAAATAGTATATTCTGTAACATAGTTGAAAATAAAATTCAATACGTGTGAAAAATTTGAAGCGCAAGCGTATGCAAACGTGAGAATCCACGACATTATACCATTTTGCCAATGATTTTGTTGTTTTTGTCTATTCATGAAAATCCAGTAATCATTTAGTTTTATTTTTTTTTTTTAATGCGCATCAACTAGTCAGAATGTGCTGAAGCAATTGTCAGGAATCACGCAATATAAATTGTTCATTTAATCATTAAATAATTTATTTAATCCAAGCGTCTTCAAAGTCTAATTAAATTTCTGAAAGTTTCACTTTGGCTCTAAAATTGATTGTGTCTAGAGACAATTTTACATTTATCCAAATGCTTTCAAACGTATCTAAGCCAGCAGAAAATAAGTCAGTGGATGTGATTCACAATTTTTCGACCTTTCCTCGCCTAACATGCGTGTGAGCGCAATATTATTATTTGAGTTTTGCGAAGGTGACTTTTTCCCTTTAAAATATTTTGTGTCAAATAAAGTTTGATGTTTTGAGATTTTGTTGCTTGTTTTATGTTTCTTACCCTACATCCATTGGATAAGAAAAGCTAAGCGTTACCAACACAGCCCAAATACCCATTTTTGTGCTTCTCTAGAAAAATTTTCTATAAAAGATGTACCCTCCAGTTTGCACTAAACTATTACATACTACTAAAGCTATAATCGGAAAACAACAGCCGGGACTGTTTGGATTTAGAGTTTTTAATACTAATTCAATGCCGAGCACAATTTCCGATCATCTTGGAAAGATAAACGGCAAACAAATTGAACTACAAAAACAGAAAAAATCAGTGACGCCGGCCTATTTACATGCCATGATGTTTGTTTAAGTGCATAGATTTAAGATAACGTGATTGGGTTTTTCTTTAGATATGTCACTGGAAGCTATGTTTAATCAGCGCGCAGCAATTCTTAATAATGAACGGTGTTGCTCATAATTTTTTGTGACAAAAAATTTTCTATAAGTCATCATCAAATGTTAAATACAAACAATTGGTGAATTATCATACGACTCTATTCTCGTTTAATATGTACCTAAAATACTAGTTATTTGTGTTTTTTTATTTTTTTTATTATTTATGTATGCATTCTTATTTTTAAAAATTCTAATAAACTTTGTTCATTATATTACGTAGGTAATATTGTGTTTGTTTTCAACACCTTTCGATAATTGCAAGATTTCCGATATCTGTGAATTTTTTAATAATAAGACACGTAGGTATGTAGCGATTTATTAATTATAAGAAAATTACAATTACTACTTTTGATCCTTTTAAATATTTTTATTGTTCTTAACTGTCATAAATTTTAATTTTTCGTTATTGTAAACCGTCTTTGACGGTTTTTACACACTTGTCATCATAAACGTCAAATAATTTTTGAGAAATGTTGAGACTTTGAGGGCTTCCTAGTCTTTGTTCGAGCAATAAAATGTTGTATTCAACTCGTTTCTGTCTAAATTGGACGTTTTTTCTCTTCGAGAATTTTCTAAACCCTTGTTTCACTCGGATTTAAAAATGCTCTCTTGGGAAAAGAAGCGTCCAAATTACACAGGAATTCGTTAAATAAACTACTATTTTTCCGCTGCCAATATCGCAAACGCTAATATTTTTTCGTTAGTGTAGTTACGTAATGGGCAAAAAAGCTCTAGTGTGGGAAAATAAAAACTAGAAATCCACATAAAGCTTAGTGTTCAAAGTCAATTATTATATTAGAACGAGTATGCGACACGTGTAAAGGTCATTTAAAAATTTTTAAAATTCATTATAAATTGAAAAAAACGATATTAAAGTTAATGTCAAATTTGACAGTGACATTTACCACTCTGAAGATGCAAGCTGCAATGTCTTGCGAAACGTCAGTTTGTTTGGGTTCACGAACGACAATACGGCAAAGGCCAAGTTCTACTTCTTGTTTTGGCTCTCAAAAAGAGACTATGACCAAGCCTAAGTCTGGGTGTTTTACTACGACGCGGTCTAAGCCGAAAGTCGCTTATAATTTTAAACATAACAACCGCGAAAGCTTAAGATTTTATACGATTTATAGATCTAAAGTATAGATCGAACGAAAAACGTCAACCAGTAATCGCTATCTTAATTGTTTTGATTGTTTCTTTTCGTTTAATTATTTGTTCTTTGGCTACAAAAATATGCACATATTCTAAAAAATCCAGGACAATAATATGGAATGTTTATTCGTATTTTTAAGAAAGAAATGATTATTATTGTTATGTTATGCATTACATACATGCAATAAATTATCTTTATTTTGTAAAGGCAATCTTATTGATAAAGTAGTTCAAGCTACAGAAGTTTCATGAGCTATTGTAGTAGGTATTGTAAGAGAATGCGAGTTAACTGAAACTGACACACAAAATTCATTTAAATCGCCAAGAAAAAAAATTCATACGCCCTAATTCAACCGCAGACAACTGAGCTAAACAAATTATACGAAGAATTGTTTACAATTTTTATCTTACTGATGGACAAACAACAAACAAGTGTACATGAAAAGGAATGCTCGAAGTATGTCGGCACATTGAAGAGATTGAAGAAAGATATATAGAAAAAAAGCACTAATAGACGCTTATTGTAAATTTTTAACATTTAATCTCAGCGACTCATCAGATGAAGGCTTATGTGACTGATCTGATGAAGATGAAGAAAATCAAGATTAAATCGATCAATTTATATCGTCCACATTTTTACTGTGAATTTCACAAATTATTACCGGAATAAACAAGAACCATTATTAGACTGATCTCAATAAATAATTATAAAATTATGACATGAATTTAATGTAGAATGCTTTAGTTACTTTTGCTTATAGATTTGTCTGTTTGCAATTTATTATACTTGGTATTTTTTTAATTTGTTTGAAATATATTTAACTGCATTATTACCGTGTAATTTGGTGAATGAATGATTAGGGCTAAAAGTAGAAATGTGCTTTTTGCTTATTTTGGTCTTGCATGGTAAAAATTTCAAATGTATTTATTTATTTAATTTTTTTTATTTGGTATAACCACACAAGTAAGTATCATTCTTTTTAAGATTATTAATCTAATGACGGTGACAAGCTGTTATTTGTTTGTTTTTAATTTTTGGCTTCCTTAAAATAAACTATTGTTTTCTATATTTTCTAATATGTAGAAGGTTTTTTCTTGTAACTTAAAGTTTATTTTAGCACTGAGTATTTGAGCCACAGCAAATATAATAAATCCACAATGTTGATGTAGCAATTTTTTTTTGTAAATGCAAAAGGTAAATACGGAGTATTCCTTCGTTTATTTAATCTTTTCTTGCTATTACTTCAATTTATATAACAACAACGTATTAACACAAAAACAAACATAATTCAATTTATTTTTAGTAACTCTGTATTAATTATGGTATACACGCACCATGTATAAAAGTAGTCTAAGTTTTTCATACTGGACTGTAGCAAATCAGTTGATTATCTCCTCGCAGTTTGAGATTAAAACTATAACTCATTCATTTTAAGTCGGTGAAAGCTATAATTTAAAAATTGTTAAAAGTATATCAATTCAATTATTTCCGATCCTAATGTCTTACGGACTTATTTGAAAAATAAAGTTGACTGTAAAAACAAAGAAATTCCTCAACGTCTATCTAGAAACATGTTAAATCAACAAGCTTACACTTCTGAAAAATTTTTAGTCCCAAACATAATTTGGGAAAGTAAATCTCCTTATGCAGTCCTGGGTTACTCGTAAACAAAAAAAAACTGCGGTAAACAGTCAGTAGTAGATTATCAAGTTGTAAATAAAATAACAATAAAATAGTTATTTGTATCACTAGTCCAGAAAGTTTGATAACATATGTTGATAAAACTGAAACCTGTAATAACGAAATACAATTGTTTTTTAAATTAATTTGACAATTACATAATAATGTTACAATTTCACTTATATGAAAATAAAACCTTTGTTGTTTTTAGCAATTGTAAGATATAAGCAAATTTGTTAAATTTGTTTAAAACAATTTTTGTTAGTGCTACTCTAAACAACAACACAGATAATGGTGTATGTTAATAAATTTGACATATTAACAGATGACGTTTATTTATTTAATGATTACTAGTGCCAACTTTTAGTTATAAAATTCTACTACACTTTACCGGCCTAGGCCGGAAAAGTAAAATTTCCGGCCGATTATGATGCCTGTAAAATACGTCAAAAAGGACGAAAGCACAAAAAAGTTTTTTATGCCTCCGTCCGTTTTGACGTATTTTACAAACAATATAATCGGCCGGAAAAATTAATTTTCCGGACTAGGCCGGTAAAGTCAAGGTTAAATGTAGTAAAATTTTATAACTAGAACTTGGCAGTACAGTAATTCCCCTTCCTTCAATAGTTTATGTGTCATGTCATTTATGTCAAAATTATTATCTTATGAGCTTGGTTAACTATAATACTACTCCAAATTACCTATAACGACTTTTCTAATAACGAATGCAAACTTATTTCAATCTCATTCACAAAGAGAACGATAAAGACAACCGCAAAATTAACAATCACTTAAACTTATATCGATCAAGTAAGTATACCTATGTATATGAAACATCTATAACTTTAAATTGTAACTTTTAGCTTAATCAACAGCATATTAACATCTCTATCATTTATTATAAGAAACTTACTTATTTAAATTAAAGTTAACTGTGCAGTTTGAAATATTTATATAAAGTAAACTCGCATCATTTAAGTTGAATTGTAAGTTTTGAACGTTACAATTTGGTTGAATGCTATCGACATTAGCAAAACTTATGGAACACTGTAGTATGGAATTACATTGTCTTGTTAGTTGATTATCTATTGTGATTTTAGGTGTCAAGGAGTCTTCTATGTATTTTTCGGCAACAGTACTGTCTTTTTCAACTACGTGATATTAGTTCCCTGATTTATTAATGCCGTCGCACTATTTCTGCAAATGCAGTGTCCTGTATATAATAAAACATACTTATTGTAGACGTTTACTGAATTTTTAGTACACCGGTTAACAAGATCGTGGTTTCCAGTACCGATCCGAAGATTTTGTCGGCAACAAATTGTTATCACCTTTTGTGCAGCTTCTTTAATGCGTGGAGGAATATCCATTTTAAAACGATACAAATAAATAATACTTTTAACCAAGTTAATTAAATTGTAACAAAATTAAGTATATTTACATAAACAATTGAAATTCAAAATTACAGATTTCGTTGTTATCAACATAGAATATTTAAATTTAGCTTACAAAATAAATCATTTTTTAAACATTTTTTTTCAAAGTTCGGCACAAAAAAAGTTGTGTATCACACGTGCTAAAAGTATTTTGCAAGTATTCGCCTTTTGTAGGCCTCTGCTTTGCCTCGGCCTACAAATATGCTCAAACTCGCAAAATAGCACTTTCCGGACTAGTGATACAAATAACTATTTCAATGCCACTTATTGAAGAAATAATTGATAATGTTTAAGTATCGATATTTTAGTAATATTGACTTAACTACCGATTACTATCAACTATATATGAACAAAAAATCAATTTCTTACACCGCTTTTGTAACCACTGAAGGACATTATGAATACCTTTGGGTAGTGATGAAGTCGTCCAACGCTCGTACCGTATTTCAACAATTCATGAATACGATTTCACAAGAATTTCAAGTATTTCATGTTATTCCGTATCTAGACGATATTCTAATTCCTTCTAAAACTATTTCCGAAGGGTTAACTTTATTAAGACAAATTCTATCTGTCATCAAAGGGTATGGCTTCACTTTGTAATACAACAAAATCCTGCATTCACAGGACTAATTTATTTAGGTTACAAAATTTCTTTTAATGAAATTTTCCCATCAGAATCAAAAACTACAGTTGTTCTTAATCTTCCTTGCCCTGACAATCAACATCAACTTAGACAATTTTTAGGTTTAGTCGGATATTTCCATAAGTTTATTGCAAATTTTGCAAAGAATTCGGCTCCTCTAACAAAACTTTAAAAAAATGCTATATGGAAATAGTCAACTGATTATACCAAACTCTTTTCAAGGTGGTTGAGGTTTTAGAAAACGACAAATGTAAAAAAATATCGACAAACTCAACGGTCCAGTCGCCCATACAACGGCGTTGTTGGTATGGAACACATTACACCAAATTTCTCTTACTGGCATAAAGGTTGTCCTTGCTGGCGTAGAAATTGCCCTTGCTGGCATACAGATTCACCTCGCTGGCATAGAATTTTCCCTCACTGGCATAGACACTGCCCTCGTAGCATAAAGCTTCCACTCGTTGGCATAGGATTGCCCTTAACGGCCCACCTGACTATTTCGTAGACACCACTACAGTGGTCCTTTGAAGACGAGAGACGTTGCAGGATGGCCCAGGTTTCGACCTAAATAAAAGAAAAAGAAGAAGAAAAAAAAATAATATATTAAGAGCTAAGCACAGATCATCATTTTATTTTCAACTGTTCATAAGTTGTGACCGAATTGGTTCTGTATCTATGTTATTAAAACTGTTTCAATATCATTTATAATTATTACAACCCTAAGACTACAGTAAATACACTACTCCACTTTGAGGAATGGATTACTTTAACGTTATACTGAAAGTATGGTATTATATTTAGTTTATAAACTTTAATTTAGATGATCGATAACAGGTGATACAATAATAAAACGTGACAAATGTTTGTAAATTTTAAAGAATACATATACTTACCTTCTTGTCTTTACTTATTTTGTAAATACAACATGCATGGGTATGTAAAACTTAAAATACACAAAAAAATAGTATTTGTCACAGTTACACAAGAAGAAACAAGCTCAAATCAAAAAGAAAGATAATAATTAATACAAATACAAAAAAAAATCTAATAGTAATAAAACTAAAGCAACCTCAGTTTATATTGTGTATTATAAAAAATAATATGTAAATGATTTGTATTCTCTTTAGAACTTACAAATAGTATTTAATGTTATGTATACTAAATGTAAATTTATATTAAAGTTAGTTATTAATTTATAATAAACGTTTTAAAATTATTTTGTTTCTTGATTAGGAAATATTTATCTTCATTAAAACTTTTTTGCATTAACAATTGTATAAATTGTGGTTTTATGGCTCAATAAATACTTTAGTTCCTTTAATGATATTTAACTCGGTCACGACTTAATAAGAAGGAAGCATAAATTAGTTTATCATGAAAATATAAGTAGCACAATTGTTATTACACTGAATGCGTACGTGATTATATAAAAATATTTTAAGCGATGAATAAAAAAAACATTTTTTTCATAAATTGGAAACGGAAATTGTAATACATTACGATGGTTACTATATAACAAATGCTAAACATTCATATTTAACAAAAATGTTATGTTTAATAAAATGATTTATGTACTGCATTAATTCAAACCATAATTTTATGTTTAAAGGAATACAAACAATCCTCACTTTAGCAACACTTTTTAATATTTATGAGCATAAATGAATGTTATTTTTATACAAAAATCGTTTATACATATTTTTCTTATTTAACATTTTTAGCATACGCAATAAATTGTTTGTTCAACTACTGGAATATTTTTGATACGAATAAACCAAATTTAGTATTAACCAAAACCAATAAATTTTATTACCCTGTTTAAAAAGTTAATTTCATTTTTATTTACGTTATTATAAGTACATTTAGATTTAACTCAATAGACATATATAGTGTACTACAAAAAACTATAAACTAAATAAATATCAAATATAATAGAATAACTACTACAAAAAAAATTACGGTGAAGTTTAATTAACGGAAAAACATTACGGAATAAAATATAGCTACAGCCTGCATTGAGATAAATTAAATTTACAAAAAGAATTTTTGTTATATAAAACAATCAACAATATAAAGTCAAATTTGTAATTAAAAACGCACAAAAAGTAACACAAATTTTTTTACTATATAAATCTAAACAAAAATACACATGATAAAACATACAAAAGCATTTAGATTCTGGTAATCAAAAGATAAGACCGTTGATAAGACTACACATTTTTGTGATATTTGAATACATATTGCTTTCAATTTAATTATTTTGTTTATAAAATTGCACAACCTAAAATTTTTATAAAAATTATGAAAGTATAATACGTTTTAACTGAATACTTAATTACGATGATCTAAAGCTAGTACAAATTTATTAAATCTTTTATGCACAAACATCTATACAAAATAAAAAACTGAGGTTTCCTATTTCAGTACAAAATACAGCAAATAAGAGAGAAATTGATTCTCTATCCATTGCATATAGTTGGCATGATAATAAAAATACTTAGTTTCTGGTTTAAAAATTAACAAACGTTGTAACCAAACTCATATTGTTACGTGCAAAAGATGTTACTGATGTTAATAAATAAATGCGTGAAATTAATGTAACATAAACGATGTGATTGGATGTTATTGCAGGTTGCTTAGTGAAGATGGGGTGGATTAAATCAAAAATAAAAATTCTTGACTATTTGGAAATCTCTAGACGTAAAATCAAAATTCAATTTAATAAAAGGCGTCAGACAAAGTCAAAACAGCGTAACAAATATTCTCTATTTTTTGTCAACTAAAAAAACTTACCGTGCGATGTATACACTATTAAGACCTACTTTTTAGTGTGTAAAATCACTAAATTTCAAAAGCAAAATAAAACTGACTCGCATTCAGGTGAAAAAAGTAAAACATTTATTACATAAAAAGTGCTAAAACATAATGATTGAAACAAAACACAAAAAAAATTACTAGATTAAAATTGAATGACAAAATTTAATTAGGTATCTGAATGAACTAAGTTAGCACACTGACAAAATTAAAAAGGAAAACCAAACAAGTTCATAACTAAACATTGAATACAAAATTTAGTAGAATGTAAATTTAATAATGCGTAAATAAAATGGATATGATGAAAAAGAAAATACAAAGACCTTTTACCGCAAAATAAAATACCTTTATGCAGTTTATTAAAAAAAATTACCAAATCTACTTATTAATTACATTAGTTTAACTATAAATACTAATTAATTGTGTTTCATCGTGTTTCACCAAATATCCATGTTTAAATGAACAAAAATATCGGACCCTTCACGAAAGAATAGTAGGTAAATCAAACGAAGGTTCCAATATGAACTATTCGCCTATAATACCTCGTTGTCCAGCTCAATCACATTTAGAAGGTTTTTATTCAAACGACCAATAGTGTGGAAGTGGTAGAAATAAGTTTTATCTAAATAGATAACTGGTTATGTATTAGTGCCTTTAGTGTTGTTTTCTCTTTGTATACTCAAATATGTTAAATGTCAAGCTACAACATATATTTCAATAAAGTCAGTAAACTATTGTGTCAAAATAGATTTGAGATTTTAGTAAAGATGTTTCACACTTCAAATAATGAAATCGCTGTCGAAGAAGACCAACTTAGTAAGATCTAATACTACCAAAATAGTAGAGAGCAATTAATTTCCAAAAAAACTTCTGTATTGATGAACCAATAATATCTTAGAGGGAAAAGCTGTCAGTCCGGCAATATGTGCCAAATAAACGACATCGCTATGGTATCAAACTTTTCAAACTTTATCTCACTAGTAGTTATGCATGGAATTTGAAAGTGTATGTATGCTATAGGTTTAAGTGTTTCACAAAAAATTGTTTTGGAATTAATAGATAGTCTGTTGCATTTAAGACATACTCTCTAATCAGCATGGATATCAATTTATTCACATCCGAGTTACTTTTAAGTGTTACTTTAATGAAAATATTTCGCTACGAAATTATTGGTACTATTTTCATAGCTAATAGATGACTTGGTGATTTGCGTATGCTGCTCTCGTTGTCATCATTTCATTATGAATTCAAAGCAAAAATTTAAACGCTCAAACCATCAATTCGGTTCATACAAAATTCATGAAAGCGTTATACATGCTTTTTCTATGGGTCATTTTGCAAACGTTGCATAATATTTTTCTCGGCAATTATTAATCTGAAGATAGTAATTTATTTACTACTAGGATAGGAATCAAATATGTGTATCTGTCCATTGAATTTATTGTGTACTTTAAGCAAAAAAAATTCGTAAAGAAAGGTAAATCATTTCAGACATAAAGATTTCATCATGAAACATAATAATAATAACAAAATATTTACATAACAATTCAGCGTCGTGCAATAATAATAATTATTAAAGGTAAATCAGATATAATTTTACTATCTACTTAGTTTATTTTGGCGGTATTATAAACCAATCATCATTTAAACACCTTTCAATCTTCTAATTATTCAATTCGCCGCATGTACAATGGTCTAATGTAATTTGTAAAGCAAAGATCTTCCTACGCACCAAAACCGTACAAAGAATGTCCGTTTTGTCCGATATGTGGTATAACCACAGTTTTTTTATTACTTTATTATTTTGCAAAATCACATAAAACTATGCAATAGTTTTTATGTTAATAATTTGATCTTGCGAAGAAAGAAACGCTATAAATATTGTTATAAAGTAATTTAATTAATACAAATTTGATAACAGAATGATGAAATAATCATGTTATGTGATATGATATTGGCATCAAAGTGACATTCAACTTTCTTATATATGGTATTATTTTGATGCCTTAAAAGTGATAGTGACAGTTTACAGATATCAACTTTATGCGCAATTTTTGACACAAATTTGTATGAGAAAAGTGGCCAAAATGATGTCTAATTGATATTCGAGAAATGGTGTTAAAAAGATATCTTTTTACAAGTATTTTGTTATTTAGGTCAGTATCGTGTTAATTGGTATACAAGTGTAATACTAGCAATCATTGAATACTCACCTTGTTGGAACTAAGAACTACCGTAAAAGGAATTCTGAAAGTGTTTTGAAACCTAAACTAAAAAAGAGAGAAACCGATGCAGCGCAGAGTAATTCTATAATTAAAGTGATCAAGTGACAATAGAAAAGAGAAGTTTTCTCAGCCTAACATAAATATGATCTTGTGACTGTCAAGAAGAAAAAAATAGAAATATTGAAACCTAGAATAATTACCGATTACAATAGCCTTATTAATTTATTTATATAATTAGCCCTTATTAATTTATCATACCATATGAGCTCCGTACTCCACAGCATTGAAACGTACCATCAAGAAAGATAATTTTTGAATTATTATTTGAGACTTCTTTTGTAAATGGCTTAGTGTTATATAGCACAACAAATAAAAAAATAAAATCAACAATGAAAACCGTAAGGTTTCATTTGCTGCAAGTGAAGAATCGTCACACATGTTTAAAGAAAAGTTTTATTGGGAAAGTCACCCTAAAAAATAGCTGGAAAATGTTTTCCAATTGAGATTATTTTACGTAATCGGCGTATTTGGAAGGTATTTAAAATACATTAGGTATAATCCTCAAATAATTTTCTAACCGCACTCGAACTGGGACAGGGATTGGGATACCCCGGCTGGTGCGAGACGAAACAGAAACTATATCTAACAAAGGGTTACGGCGATAAAAAGAAATACCATTCCCAACAGTATTCTTGTGTAATATAAAAAGATATTTCTCGCGTCACAAAATGCCAAACATACTGTATGTAAATCTACAACGCGACACAAAGTAATGCCAACCGAATGTGCGCGTGGAGCCACAGCCAATGCGCCAATAGCACCGCGCAGTTAGAAAATGGCTTCACTACTAATGAATTTAAACTTACAAAATATACGGGTCTTTTGGTCAAAATACTCGTAATGGTGCAAAGTTAAATGACGTTAATAACGGTCTATATCACGCACATGGAGGAAAGCAATCGTGGTACATTCAACGTGATCGAGCTTAACACATTTGGTTTAACCTTGTACAACTACAATAAATTTTATACGGTAAACTATCTAAATAATTATTCTAACGTGATAACACCTAATTATTGTCTTTAGAAACGTAACGCTCGGTACTATTACCTACTTGATGTTGGATATGTGTACAGGGTGCCACAAACACGGGGTGGATTGTCAGGGCTGAGTTGACGACAGCTACACTAGTCCATGGTCTACTTGTTGACTTATCTCAAGATTGTGACATACAGTAGCAAGCCTAAACGTGATATCCGGTTGAAGTACATGCTAAAGATAACGAATAAGACACCACAGGTCAGAAACGATTAAGTAACAACTACTAACAAGGAGACACATCACAATAAACTATTTACCATTGATGCAAGAACGAGGACAAACATTCAGACAAACAATTACCTTCAGATGATAAGCAGGCTCACAGATGATGATGGGTGGGATAAAACCTCAAGTCCACTATGTAAAATTTGTAGGTGCACTGCTTTAACAGATTACGAGAACTCACGTATAATCTTTGGCATACAAAATGAATACAACCGCAATTCTTCCTCAGGTTTGTATCGTACGACAAGTTACAAAAATGTCTTACTTTTGTATTCACTTTTAGGTGATCATGATCGCACAGCAAGTCCCTCCATTTTTAAAGATGGCCTTTTTCTAAAAAACCCGAAGGATGGTGGGGAAATAAAAATCCCACCAAGAAAATCCCAAAATTTAAATGATAACACTTATTTAAATGTAGGCAACGGTTCCTTTGATACAAAGCTAATTGTACTTTTCAAATTATTTTGGGATACAATCAAATAAATCGTTACAATTTAGAAACTTTTTATTTGAAAGTTTTTGCTGTAGTTTTAAATATAAGTGGTGGAGAGACATCAAAATATATTTTCTTTAAATATCATAAGAATTCATTTCTTAAAAAAAACTGTAGATATTGTTCTCCGTTTAAAGATTCGTTAAAAATGAAAGGGCCAATTATTTACTCCGCACCATACATCACAGACCAACGACCTTGATGTTGAATCTCTTTCTTTATAGTGGCAATGTAAAATAAAGGGGCTTCGTGGACACCTTGTTTTCGAGCGCGAATCTCATCCGACAGCATTAGTTCAAAATTTCGCGGTAAAAAACAGGTACGGATTTGTGTGACAAGGTCAGTCCACGAAGATACGTCGTCTCTGATCGAGCGAAACCAAATAAGCGCAGGACCAGTAAAAAGATCGGTCGCACCTTCTAGCAAACGTACATCGCTAATATTTGAAGCCCGCTTCTTTTCTTCTAAACGGCTTAGAAAGGTAACGGCTGACATACCATCCGCTGTACCAGAGAAAGAAACTCCCCATTTGCGAATAGGTACATGACTGTATCGGCTATCCTCAAGCCGTTGAAGACTAGCGTCTAATAAACCTGCTAATCGATCGGCAAAGCCTGCTTCGGTCTCGTTAATACGGGGACCATGCGTAACAGGAGGCTCATGTCTTGGTAAAGCGATAGGTGTAGATTGGGCTGCATCACATAGTTCGCCGGCGTCAGATGAAGAAACAGGATCGACCAGCGCAAGAATATTACTAGCAGCCGTTTTAAGATCGTCTACGGCGGATTCATCGTTCTCTTCGCCTACAGGAATACAATTGATACGTCGAGCGAGGTGGAGAGCTTGAGTTAAATACTTAGGGTAGGATTGATTAACTGGATCAGCAAGTTCTGTTTCAATAGAAGTAATCTTGGCCTTACACGCATCGATTTCCGATTAAAACTCTAACATTGAGGAATCCACCCGAACAGAAACATTTAGGTACTTTTCCTTTTTAAAAATGGGCCCTAACAATTTACGTTTCTGCGCTACTGTCATACCACTTGCATACTCCATTCTCCGAATTTTAAGTTCATACTCCAAGTTCATCGCTCAACAAACACTTGACATCCATATCTACTAAATTATAATACTTTGGATGAAACGGTACGATGCGCCAATTGTCTGACCGCACTCGAACTGGGGCAGAGATTGGGATACCCCGGCTGGTGCGAGACAAAACAGAAACTAGATCTTACAAGAGGTGAGGCCGATAAAAAGAAATACCATTCCCAACAGTTGTGTAATATAAAAATATATTTCTCGCGTCACGAAATGCCAAACATACTGTATGTAAATCTACAACGCGACACAAAGTAATGCCAACCGAATGTGCGCGTGGAGCCACAGCCAATGTGCCAATAGCACCGCGCAGTTAGAAAATGGCTTCATTACTAATGAATTTAAACTTACAAAATATACGGGTCTTTTGGCCAAAATACTCTTAATGGTGCAAAGTTAAATGACGTTAATAACGGTCTATATCACGCACATGGAGGAAAACAATCGTAGTACATTCAACATGACCGAGCTTAACACAGTTGGTTTAACCTTTTACAACTACAATAAATTTTATACGGTAAACTATCTAAACAATTATTATGACGTGATAACACCTAATTATTGTCTTTAGAAACGTAACGCTCGGTACTATTACCTACTTGATGTTGGATATGTGTACAGGTTGCCACAAATACGGGGTGGATTGTCAGGGCTGAGTCGACGACAGCTACACTAGTCCATGGTCCACTTGTTGACTTATCTCAAGATTGTGACATACAGTAGCAAGCTTAAACGTGATATCCGGTTGAAGTATATGCTAAAGATAACGAATAAAACACCACAGGTCAGAAACGATTAAGTAACAACCACTAACAAGGAGACACGTCACAATAAACTATTTACCATTGATGCAAGAACGAGGACAAACATTCAAACAGACAATTACCTTTAGATGATGGGCAGGCTCACAGATGATGATGGGTGGAATAAAACCTCAAGTCCACCATGTGAAATTTGTAGGTGCACTACTTTAACAGATTACGAGAACTCACGGCATACAAAATGAATACGACCTCAATTCTTCCTCAGGTTCGTATCGTACGACAAGTTACAAAAATGTCTTACTTTTTGTATTCACTTTTAGGTGATCATGATCGCACAGGAAGTCTTTCCATTTTTAAAGATGGCCTTTTTCCAAAAAAACCGAAGGATGGTGGGGAAATCAAAATCCCACCAAAAAAATCTCAAAATTTAAATGATAACACTTATTTAAATGTAGGCAGCAGTTTCTTTGATACAAAGCCAATTGTACTTTTCAAATTATTTTGGGATACAATCAAATAAATCGTTACAATTTAGAAACTTTTTATTTGAAAGTTTTTGCTGTAGTTTTAAATATAAGTGGTGGAGAGACATCAAAATATATTTTCTTTAAATATCATAAGAATTCATTTCTTAAAAACTGTAGATATTGTTCTCCGTTTAAAGATTCGTTAAAAATGAAAGGGCCAATTATTTACTCCGCACCATACATCACAGACCAACGACCTTGATGTTGAATCTCTTGAATCTGGAGAGTATTTGTTTTAGACCAATACTGCATATTACAACAGATTACATTACTATCAATATTTAATGTAGCCTCATCCGATCACAAATTTGTAAAGTAATCCATCATTCTCCTCTATCATTTCTAAATTATTTGAGGATTATACCTCATGTAGTTTGAATACCTCCTAAATAAGCCTATAACGGAAAATTCCAACTTTTAAGCATGACCACTACGCCTCCTGGCAGTAATCTTAAAACTTCGAAAATATTTTTTAGTTATTTTTCAAGACCATGTTTTTAATAAAACTTTTTTTCCTAAATCTGTGTGACGATTGGTTCCTAATATACGGCCGGCTGTCGTTCTTAGTTGCACAGTTGCACACCCGGTACAAACATGTTCAGTCGTCAGTGCACCGTAGTAGATGAGGTATGTACGCTAAAAATAGATTGCTAAATACCAACTAATGTAGCAGTACCTATGTATTATTGTTTTTAATTATAGTGCAATGCCTTTAGTCACATTCTAATTTACATCACTTCGATATCGACAAAATAAAAGTTGATAAAATTATCAAACGTATATCACTGAATCACTAAATAGATCAAGTCTAGACAAGATTATGAACAAAATTAACAAGCATTGAAATTAAGTTTAAGAGATTTCAGCATTGATGTTTTGTCTACACTATTATTATTAAAATCAGTTGAAAATCTCTTTGTAAAAATCACGTTAATTAGTAAAACCGGTTTTGCTTAAAAGTATAATCAGGAACATTATTTTTATAATAATCATATATTTTAAGATCAACATACTTTTTGCTGATTTTTAAGACATCAAAATTCACGAAAAATTATTGCTTCATAGTATGTGATAATAACAATAATAACTAAAAAATATTAACTTAAATATTACAGAACAAAAATTCTTAAGACATTTCTTAAGTTGTCAATACTATTTTACAGTCTCACGGTTAAGAAGCTTCTCATACATTACGAGCACCATTGATTTATAAACCTATTTGGACGTTTAATTATCGAGGAACTTTAACTTGTAGAAAATTGATTTTTGACTTAAAATTTTTTTGTGGTTTTATATTACTGCATTCAACATTCTGTAAATAATATTTATATAAGAGTATTTATTGTAAGTTATACGACGTGATTATTATATTGTTTTTTTTTAATAATGCGCAATATTTCTGTTTATATCTCGTAGGCGTTTTATGTTTAGAAATTTTTATCGTTTTATTACTTTAGTGGTGTCAAATACAGAATATCGTAAATTTTATTATTTGATTGCTGACCCATTTCTACGAAGTTACAGAAAATAAGTAACTTATTTCACACAAAGTAAAACAAAAATTACGGCATCATAATGTTTAATTTTTTAATAGATTTTTGTATTATAAAATAAAAATAAATATTTATATAAAAAAGTACATATATATAATCGAATTAATATGTACAAGTTTCCTATGTTTTTATGCATTATCAGTTATATTATTCGCGTATTCTTAATGTCACCTTAACAGTTTATAGATTCTTGTAAAAGTCGTTAGTTTGACACAATTAGTAAGTTGTTCTTTACGTTATCGCTATTTTCAAGTCGTTAAGTAGATAAATGGGTGGTAATAATTTGACAAGTTGTGACTATAAAATAAATCGATGATTTTTATAACAAAAGGTACTTGCTTTATCTACTTTGGTTTTTATGATATGAGTGTTCTTATTTCTCACTTGTGTGACTTTCAAATAGCTAAAAAATGTCATTAAATATTTACCATAGACTGCATTAATTTCATTCAACTATTGATGGTGTTTATTCGCTTTTTATAGTTTTCTTTATTGTACATGCGTTACAGGTAAACAGAACATTAAAAATACTCAATCACAAAAAATTGTTTAGTAAAATGTTTTACTCAAATCATTTCTTAAAGATAGTGTGCAATGCATAATTTCTTTTGTTATCCATATGCATTATTACATAAAGTGTTATTGATACCATCGTGTTCTCACGAGAACGTCGACTTACCCCATCAGATTCTAAACCACCTCGTCTATACGGACTTCCCAAAATGCATAAACAAGGTATTCCTTTTCGACCTATCGTTAGTACTATCCAATCTCCTACTTACAAGCTAGCCAAGTTCTTGTCCAACATTCTTTGCGAGTTTACAGGTAAAACCTCTTCTCACATCATCAATTCTCAGCATTTTATTCAACGTCTAGAAACTATAAAACTTGAACCCCAAGATCTTCTCGTGAGCTTTGATGTTACTTCACTTTTTACTAAAGTTCCTATTAAGGATTCGCTTATTATCATCAAACAGATTCTGTCTCAACATGGCAAGGATTTGAGTTTGGTTCCTCTTATTGAAAAGTGTCTATCCTTCCAATTTGATAATAAGTTTTACGAACAAGTTTCTGGTGCTGCTATGGGTTCTCCTCTATCACCTGTTGTAGCTAACATTTTTATGGAATCCTTTGAAACGGTTGCTTTGGAATCATCAATATTAAAACCTAAAGTGTGGTTTAGATATGTTGACGACACGTTTATTGTTTGGTCTCATGGTCATCTTGAATTGTCTAAGTTTCTTGATCATCTTAACAATCAACACTTAGATATCAAATTTACTATGGAAATCGAAAGTAATGGTTCTCTTCCATTTCTTGACGTTCTTGTGACTCGTAAGCCCGATGGACTTCTAGGCCATTCTGTTTATCGCAAACCCACCCATACGGACAGATACCTTCATGCTTCGTCTCATCATCATCCTGCACAGAAACGTTCTGTTATTGAATCTTTGGTCCATCGTGCCTTTTCTATTTGCCAACCTGAGAATCTAGACTCAGAACTCCGTCATCTTACTAGAACCTTAGTGAACAATGGTTATGTAAAACGAGATATTCATAGAGTTATTAATCGTCGTTTACATCCACGTAATCGATTACCTAAGGACATTTCTACTCCCGAATCCAACTCGAAATTGGCCTTTTTACCCTACATTCACAAGGTTACAGATCAAATAGGGAAACTCCTTCGTAAGAATGGTATTAAACCCATATTCAATTCGACAGGCAAAATCTCTCAGATTCTTCCTTCTCCCAAAGACAAACTTCCTACACTTTGTTACATGCCAAAATTAACACAAAGTCACTGCCTGAAATGCGGTAACATAAACGGGGTTGTGCCACTAGCTCAATGGAGAAGGGGGTGGGTTGTAATTTAAAATTCCGTGAAAAATTGGAAACGCGATCGACGTAAAATTGAACTAAAACGGTAAAATAGTCAAAAATCGGTAAGGGCGTCAATCAAGGTCACGATGAGGGTAGCTTTCAAACCCTTGATTATCCGAAAGCTCATCTGGTTGGTTACAACCCCAGAACTTACCTTGAGTTGTAACTTTACTGAAATACACTTAAAAACAAAAATTTACGTATGCGGTAGCTAAATGAATAAAAGCTCTTTACATTTAACAATTTAACATTTATTGATTGAATATTAGACAACAAAAAAAAATATTGATTAGTAAACAAATTTTATTAAAATAAAAAAAATTAATAATCTTAAGCAAAACCAAACAAAAATGAACAATCTACACACAAAACATTAAATCAAAATTTATAAAAAGAAAATGCTACAATAATAGCGTTAACTCGACGTTTTCAAATAAAACATAACGCAAATAAATTTCAAGGCCTTGACCGCATAAGAAATTAAATAATTCAAATAACTAAGAACAATACAGATTATAAAATATATGTCCGAACTTTAATTCGAACTAAACAAAATAGAGTTTATAAGTCGTTACATTATCATATATTCGGGAATACGATTTACTTTTCGAACGCACCAAAACAAAGTTAATTTATTTTAATTTTGCGCAAACACTTTAAGCGTTCATTGAAATAAATAAATTTAACGTTAGTCGTAATTCAATACCTTTTTTTTTCTTAATTGGAGATACCAGATAAGCGGCGGGTCACAGTGGTTTTCAAAGCTACAACCTCAGATGGACTTCGGTCGCTCCCCCAAAAGTATCGTAGTCGAATGTGGGATCCGTGGAACCCCCAAACAATAGGTCACCAGCGGAAGATTTATTTCACAATTTTAAACCGCACAATGGCGAAGAAAAGGGATTTTTCTACTTAAAACATCGAAACTAAATCCCTCAAGCGTGATTGTTTATTTTTGGATACCGTGACGTCTAAATAAACCGTACATTACGAAATTTGAAAACAAATTAACATTTTCATCACCACACTTAATTTTCACGGTACCAATTAACTTCCGCGGTAAGGCATAACGATAGGGCAAAGTACCCGGCTCACTCTACTACATCTCACGATCCCCGGTATTTCTAATTCTCCTGCCACGATCGAATCCTCATCCATATATCAACTTTTCTCGAATACCCTTTCCACAAAGGCTGTGTTCGAAATTTCAAGAACGAAAACACTCTTATTAAGAAGTGTGATAAAGAGGCAATCAGTCCCCATTACGTCATATTTATAGCATTAGGACACAGCATTTCGCTTGTACGTGAAAGTGTCAAATTGACAAAATATTATATTACAAGAATTTAAACTGCCTAATAAATTAAGATAATGACTTAATTTTTCCACGTAATCTAAACGATTGACACAAAGAAATCAAAGTACGACTGTACTGAGAATGCACTTGAACAAAGAACTTTTGAACCAACTTAAAATAAACAAACGACGAAAATATAATTAATTACGATTATAACTCAGAAAGGAAACATAAATTACAACTGGAATTCTCAACAAACCAAGTGAAATACTTAATAAACAAAATCGCGAAATCAGATGGTTCACGGCGTAACAAAATACAAAACTTTATCAACAATTTACATTGTACTTTGAATTTAAAATCGTAAAATAACTTATTAAACTCAATCTAAAATTACATTAAAACAAATTCAGAATACTGTGTCCATTACCAAAGATTACTTAAACAACCAATCGATTTTAAACGATGGTTACACCGAACTAACAAATCGAGAAAGAAAAAAAAAGTAAACGCAAATCCAGCCAGCTGAATTTATTTATGGGGTCTGTCATAAAAGAAAACTGCTGACTTTCAAACGCAGGTCACAACTTTCATCTCAAGGTGTATACCAAATTCCCTGTTCTTGTGGTTTAGTCTACATTGGTGAAACCGGTCGTTCCGTCATTACTCGCATTTCAGAACATGATCGTTGTATAAGGAAAAGGTATACTTCCAAGTCTGCGGTCGCTGAACATCATTTTACTACAGGTCACAAGATAGATTTTGATAATGTTTCGTTGATTGCCAAATCTCCATTCTTTTTCAACAAGAAATTCCGAGAAAGCATAGAAATCATCAAACACCCCAATAACTTCAATTGCGATCATGGTTTCGAACTATCCCCTCTTTGGTTCCCGGTTATTAGTCATTTTTCAAAAACACGCCCCCTAACAACCGTAACCCAATCAGCGAGCTTAATCATCCGTGACGATCCTTTTCCTTTAAATACGGAGACTATTTCTTCTTAAGTCACTTCTACGGAGTTTAGAATCTGGCTTGGTTCACAAGTTGATTACCTAACTCGGTAGTGGTTCTTTGTTAGATTTTCGTTTGCTTTTTCAGGTTATCGTTTTCTTTCTTACCTTTTCATAGTTTAGATTATGGTTTGTTTTACAAGTGGATAACCTAACTTTTGAGAAGTTCTTAGTTAGATTTCGATTGCTTGTTTGAGTTTTGCGATTTATCTCACGCCCTGATGAAGCCCCTTACGAAAGTGGGCGAAACGTTGGCAGCTTCGGTTGCAAGTATGACACGGTCCAAAGCCGGAAGACATTCTAATGTTAGTTTAGATTCCGGCCGTGGAAGCCTTCGCTATTACATCGTGTTCTACTGATTTTAATTGTTTGGAAGATTCTTCATCATAATTTAAAATAACTTTGTTATTGTGTACACACTACTTATCATTATGTTTTGACTTCTCATTGGTAACCTCTACTTCTGTTTCGTTTGCGTTAAAATTAATTTACTAAAGCAGTTTTTCCATCGATTCTATTATGTTTACATTTATTTTTTTTTGTTTGAATGTCCTTGTAAAATAGAAGGTACAATAAGACGATATAACTAATTGGTACAAATTTCTTTTTCAACGGGTCTTACTGCTAATTACCACAACACCACTGTTAGGTGAGTAAAAGAATAGAGGGAAACGGGCGCCACTTCTAATGTATTCGTAGAATTCTTGGTTCAGAGACAGAGGAAACTAGGTAGAGGAGAAAAGCAAACAACCTGACAAGGATGAACGTAACAAATTGGTTGTATATTTTCTAATAAACAAAATTTAAACATTTAAAACCAAAATCGATCAAAAATTATCAAATACACACAGTATGACTCACCCCTAACTTGGAGTTTTTTAGTGTAGCATGTAATAATGGTAGCTACTTCTATATAATACTCCCGACACCTTCGAGCAGTGCAAGTTTGCATTCGCCGACTTAAATAGCCACCACCGGAATTGAATACAAACAATTACTAGGGTTACTTGTTTATTTCTAGTGATGAACAGTAATAATCAAATTCAATATAAACTAAAGGCTAAATAATTATAGTCGACTGAATGTAAAATATTAACACGATCGTAAACACAATAAAAATTCAGTAAAGAAAATCTTCATTCAGTAACCATTCCCAATCGCCACAAGCGTAATAGTAAAACGACGATGGAAAATTAATTGAAAGAAAATAAACCTTCTTAATTTTTATTTGTTAATTACATTGCCGTTTTTTAAATTGTAATCTATTATAACACTTATAAAATGTATGTTTGGTGCTAGTACTTTATTGTTGACATATGTTATTTAGCTATATATCGCTAGAGATTTATTTTATGGTCATAAATTAAAGTGTAATCGTTTAGAAATTTTAATTTTCTCTGAGTTTCTTTTCTACATTTAATTATCGTTAAAATTTTGAAATTTACATTTGCAAGCTTTTCCGTTTATCCACCATTCTTTTAAAGTTTTTGATATTTCAAGTACCCACTAGGTCTGCTATTAAATGTACACTTTCTTTATCAAAAATTGTTGCATTTTTTGCAATCGTATATAATTATAATTATTCTAAAATTTAAGTAAACTTTTTTTAAATAATAAAATGTGTGAATTTTTTTGGGGTCTAAGACAAAACATCAAATTTCCAAAACGCCGCCTCGGCAGTTTGTCCAAAACGCCGACCACATACCGAATCGGCAATTTCATCATTCCTCAAAATGCCTGCGAACGCACATATGAAACATGACCACAATACCAAAAACATATACACAAATTCTTATTTGTATATTTGATTAATTTTTTGTGCTACCTACTCTGTTAAAGAAACACCAAAAATGTAAAAAAATTATACGTTTTTATTTATAAATATACATTTCACAGATGCGACACTTCGTAATATTGCATTTTGTTAACTCATGATTACCTATTTGTTTGCAATTGATTTAATGTTTCAAAAAATGTATCACACAGATCTAATATTTGTGGGGTTATTATTATTTTTTTTTTTAAATTTATTTGTTAATGTATATTTAAAGTTTCAACTTCGTAACTGATGACACCATCGACCAAGCAACATCGGAAAGCTACGCTTCCATTTGAACGACTAATCTGTATACTTTCGCATATGTTTGTTTGTCTCAAACATGTAGGAAAAGAAGTACATGAAATATAAATACAATGTATTTTTGCGTTGTAATACGATGTGAAAGTAAACAAACAAAATGGTCGTTTGAGAAGTAGTGCGTACCGTTTGTTTACAAATACAATTTCTATCTCTTACAATGTTGTGTACTTTTCAGCCTGTGCTTACTCGTTTAGAGGGAAGCGTAGCTTACCGTTTTGCCAGGTCGATGGATCATACATTCAAAACTAGTTCTATTTATTTTTAATATAGTTTTCTAAGCACCTAAAAATGACATGTTACATTTGGCGAAATAAATATTATCTTTTTGCTAAGTAAATCAAACTGCATTAAAAAATCTACGCATCATTGTGATTAAAAAATATAGCAATTCCTTCTTTCATCCTTCTGTCAATTAGAGAATATTTCCTATTGTTGAGTACCCAAATCTACAATCCTTTATCTACGAACGTTCGCAGTTTTTTTATCGTTACATCAGATATGTTACGTATCCCGTCTTCAAAAATTACAAAATTAATAAGTACAAATAATACTAATTTACAATATAAGTGCGTAATGAAGTGTTAATTAATTAACTACTTAATCTACGTGCCCGAACGTAGTAAAACAGATTAAACATTAAGTTTTATTTTATATGACGTTCTAGATTTTTGTTTATTTATCAAAAATGTCAATTTTATTTGAAAAAGTGTAATTTTTTTATTGTAGCAAATTACATAATGTTTCAAAAAAATGAACGAAAGCAGCAAGTGTTCGCGATAAGTTATTTCCTTGAAAATTATTAAAAGATATGGAAGATGCATATAATGAGTTCATCAATCGGTGTATTGCCAAAAAAAAATTACGCAAGAAATGGTTTACTAGCTTATTTTAAACAAATGCCATCGAAAAAGTTTGCATACTGTACTTTCTCAAAGTTAAAAAGTTGTCTTAATATAAAAAATAATATTGACATATCAAAATATGCATTACAAAACCTCGTGTATTAAGTGATATACATATTTCTACTTTTCTTAGTAATGCATCGGATGGAAATTACTTTAATATAATAGTAATATTAGATAACTGTATGAAACACATCAAATACTAATAAATTTATATGATTAGGTGGCACTTATTATGGGAGTTTATAGTGCTTGTCGATCTGTTAGAACTCAATTCAAAATTTATAAATAATTTATTAAGTTTTTGGTTGAGCTTTTTATTTTTTTAATTAATTTTGCCGACAGTTTCAACTAATATTTAGTCATCATCAGGGCTAATTACATTGTACATGTTAACGTTTCAAACACTAAAACAAACATTGACAGAAATTTTGTAATAACTAATGTCTCATGAATAAACTGTATAAAGCAATATGTAATGCTGAGACCTTAACATACAACTTACGATCGTTTTTTCATAACATACAGAGTTGAAACCCAATTAGTCGCAATCTATTTGGAGCATTAGCAAGTATCTTCGACTTCACGATGCTAACTGCTACACGGGACACTGCTTCCGACGATCTTCTGCAACTCTGCTTTCAAATAAGAGAGCAGATTTTCTAAGTGTGAAGCGTGTTGGTGGTTGAAGAAGTTATGTAGCCGAAGAATATGTTGAGGATAGTCTACCTAATAAAATCGAAAGAGCAAACAAGTTAACAACAAATAACAATACCATACCAGAAGATATGACTAGTTCTTTAAGGCAGAATAAAATTATATAATTAACACATTAAATTAAACCAACCTTGTAATTTTCCGTTTGTAACATAAAAAGAATTCTAGGTTATGATCGAAAGCGACACTAACCAATAAATGAAGAGTATTATTTTTATATGCAAATATTTGTTTTCTTTTAGATGTATATAATTTATTTTAAGTTAATTAAGGTTTACGTTGAAAATCAAATAAGCTCATAAGCTTAATTTGAACATACGCCTTTGGATTTTCTATCAATAATTTTCTATCTTAAAATCATAAATTAGTTTAATCTATTGGAAAATAAAGATTATTATTATTGAATGTACTCTGTAAAGTAAAATGCAGTAGTGCATTTGACCAACTTTACATCCCGGCTTTGGTAAAGCGTGCATTTATATTCCAAATGTGGGTGCGTAGCTATTACATACCCAAAATGTGAAAAGTATCGTCGCTGTCAAGTCAAAATCTGCTATGAGACAAAATGCAAATTTTAAAGCAGGAAGAAAAAACTTAATAAATCTGCTGCTATTAGTAATAGCATCCAATTTTCTTATTTTTTTCATAAATTTCATTAGCAAATTTTAGTCAAACTACAAAAGTTTGGGGTAATTGTTTATTTGTAAATTTGCTAACAAAAACTTCTCTTTCTATTCCACATAACAGCTTTACACTGTAATATACGCCCACATAGCAGCTTACAAAATAATCTTAAATAATAAAAAATAATGTCCTTATATTAATTTTTTATAAAACAACCTAAATAAATTTAGTAATAAACAAAGTAAATGATCTTCGGAAAATAAACAAATGAAATAAAATTTTTATAGTAAAATAGGGATACTGTTGACATTAATCACAAAAAAGGTTATTACTCGAATTTGTGAAAAAATAATTATACTTATTCACTCTGAAGTGAATCGTAAAATGGATGATACTCGATAGGAAGAAATGATTTCAGTTTCTGTAAATGACGTATTTTATCAGGTTTGAGTTTTTTTGCTTCATTATAAAGTGGTGCCAAAAGTCCACGAGGTTTTTTTGGACGTCTTTTGTTACATTCCAAAATTAACACAAAGTCACTGCCTGCAATGTAGTAACATAAACGGGGGTTGTGCCACTAGCTCAATGGAGATGGGGTGAGTTTTATTTAAAAGTTTCGTGATCGAAATGGATTGACTTGTCGAAAACACAGAATCGATAAATAATAATGTCGAAATCAAAGGGCGCCAGGAAGGAGTAAAGCTTAATGGACTAATGACCCTTGCCAACCATAAGTCCGCTTCTGTAGTATGCACCCCCAATGGACTTACCTTAGAGGGTGCAATTGCTAAAATCTAAAATAAACTAATAAAGTTACACACGCGGAGGCCGACGGAATTAAAAGCTCTTTACAATTTAATAATTTAACATTTATTTGAACAAAATAAAACAAAATGAATAAAATAATAAAATAAAATAATTGAATTGAGATTGACAAAATTAATCACACAAAACAGTAGCAAAATAATAGAAAAATTACGTGAATGCACGTTAGATCAAAACCAATTTACACTTAATGGAATAAAATACACAAACAAAATTATAAAATACACAATACAGAATTTTAAAGAAATAAACAGCACAAATTAATCAATCTAAAACATCTATGATCACGGCCGTGTGTGTCGATATAGTTTTAAAAACAAAATGAAAAATACTTATAAAACTAACATATAAATATAAAATTTGAATCGATAATTCGGTCCCGTTTAATAAATTTTAAACTTGGGATAAAACAGTACCGTAAAATACGGTCATTAATTAGTTACATTAACGATAACTTCGAAACACTTGTAATTTTTAATTGAAAATTCAAAGCTTTTAACACTTGATCGCGTAAACGTAAATAATATCTTCTCGATTAAATAAATGGTGCAACATAAATACCTTGAATTCGTCGTAACTGCAGGAACGTACTTATGGTTAGGTGGTCCGGGATGGCCAAACGAAAAGGTACTCCAAATAATTTCTATGCCGGCGGAAGAATTTCTTTGTTAACACTTAACATAATCCGCACAAATGCGAAGATTGGACACAGTACAACCCCAACGATTGAATATCCAACTTGAAACTTGCGTTATAATTATGGAAACCGTGAAATTTGCATAATCCGTAAATTACGAACATTGAAAAGAAGATAAAAATCAAACTTTTCCATCACTACACTACATTTTCACGGTACCAATTTTCTTTTAACTTCCGCGGTAGGGCATAACGAAACGTACCCTTACCAACCGGTAACCGGTAATTTAAAATTGCCACCAACGATCGATTGATGATTATTCATCCCCCAAACTAAAAAACTCTCATACTTAACACCTCGTTCCCCCCAAATTCTCTTCGCTTGCGCGGTAACATCTACGTAAAAGAAGAACATTGAACAAACGAGAAAAACAAAGATGAAAATTATAATTAGCCACGTGAATTTCCTCACGTAGACTTCGACGAAAATAATTCTCACAAGAACGCTGAGACTTGCATTTTTGCAGGTGGCTTAATCAAAGTGTAACTACCAAGAAAATGTATCAACTTACATTCCACAAAGGAAGTCGTAAATTATATTGAATTGGTATTCTACGAAGATAACTAAATAAAGTACTAATTCAAAACAAAACTACGGATCTGTATGCATTTAAAAGAAAATTTCAATAATGATTGAAAACAACTTGAAATATCATTAAACTCAAACCACACAAACAATAAACAAAACGTTCTCGATGCTAATACTAAAATAATCAATCGAAACACACAAAAAAAAACTTACGGTGTTTTACACAACGAAATTCAAACGCAGGTAACACTTTGTAGAAGAATCTTTCAATCTTCAGGGTGTTTGAGTTTGTATTTTATTTCACCTAACGGTAGATACTGAAGAGCCCTTAAATCGCAAACTCTGGGATCTTCAGCTCGCCGACCAGGCCTGATAGACGCGAGGTTACATTTATGATCTTCATACTTTTTAAAGAAGGTGTGATCAATTTGAAACACTTGATAAGGCTGTTTCGGCCTAGCGACACGCATCCTGTTTATATAATCTCCAAGACTACAAATTGGTGGCTTGAATAGTGCTTCTAGCGTAGAGTAAACACTATCGGCCTCCATCATCGTGTGCCTCTTTTCAAGAAACAAATGTTCAATGGTAATATTCTTCTCAACAGCGATGTTTAGAAGCTCACTAGATAATACGCTATTTCGATTCTGGTAATTGCATCCGTCTGATATTAATACAATTTCTGCAAACCCACTAATGATGTTAGTAATAAAATTCGCAATGCATCATACAAACTCGTTTGAAGTAGTAGAACCCTCACCTTCGGGCCAAACGTATAGATACACTTTCCCATCATGCAAACTGTAAATTGTAAAATCGTGTACCTGCAACTTTTGGGAATAATAAGTTTTAGACACTTGGAGTTTAGGACAAAGAAGTACACTTTGGAGATCCATCGTAATGACTATCTTGTTATTAGTGGCTTCGTTTTTCGCTTTTTGCTTTGCGTCTCTAGCTTCTTGTTTTTTTATTCTATGAGCATTGTAATCTTTTTGATTGAGATTTCCAGCGTTGTATTCGTAACAAGTATCACACAGATCCTTTCGAGCCTTATGTATAGAAATCTTTTCCTTGTCTAGCACTTTGCAGAATGTTATACGTGATAGAATGTACTTTTTATTATTCTCCTTGCACCAGTCTTCAAATACCGAATACATGTGACTTTTTGACAGGAATGTAGATTCAACGTACGTTTCCTACAATAGTGGCTTGGAACTCTTGGGATAAGTGCAAGCCATTCAGTGGTTGTAAAAGTTTTTTTTTTGTTTTTCTTTGTTAAGCTTGTCTCGCCTGTGTATTCGTTATTTTCGAATGCTGAAAAACTTGAACTCATCCAGCGATTAAACGTGTCTCTACCTAATGCAAAAAGTGTTTAAAAAAATGGTTCTCCAAACGCGAATTTTTATGCCTGCTCCATTATGCAAGTAGCAATCGTATGTCGTTTTTTTCTAGAGTTTTCATTACATATTCTGCGTTTGTACGGATTTTGGTTATCGACCAAACCTAATACATAGGTGCGTTTTGCATCCCAAGAATCTATTAACCAGAATTCTTTGAATTTTGCCTCTCGCAATTCTTTTGTGATTTGTGCACAAAGTAATGTGCGACTGGTGTCATTATTCAATTTAGATTTTACATTAGAAGGACGTGACTTAGTAACTGTATGATTACATCTATTGCCCATCTTTCTTGATGGTCTGCTAATTTCTTGGTATGTTTTGTTTGCTGTTCTTAGTACACCTTTATATGTTTGACCGTGTACTCTAGATTCCATATTAGCTCGACGCTTGCTCCTTACTCATACCGTTTTCTTTTATTAAATTGAACATTCTCTTCATTAGAAGACTCATTTGTTTCTTGTGGAATCCAATCAGAATCGTTTTCATGATTGTCAATAGTATCCTTATTTTGATCAGAAATGTTTATATCATTGTTTTCACTCAATACAGTTGTTTGGTTAAGACGTATTTCTGGGTGATCTAAAGTGGAGTTATTTTCTGGCGCGACAAAGTTATCATCTAGGTCTAGGATAATATCGTGCTCGAGGGCTTCTATTAAATCTTCATCTTCTAAGGCTAGGCTGCACTTTTTGTTTTTAATATTAGCTTCATCTACATAAAATTGAAAATAATAATTGTCATATAACATTATTCTTACACAATCAAAAAAGAATTACCTTCAGGTTGCACCGCCTGTTTCATAATCAATTGGGAATTGATCAATCCACCAAACATAATGTTATATAGAAATCAAATCTAAACCAATTTAATTATTATTTAAGTTATTTTGGTTAGATTCAAATAAGTAGATATTATATGTTTCAATCATTATTTCCAATTTTTATTGAAGAAATCGGTACGTTAGGAAGATACAAAATTTATATAAATAAAAAAAGTATGGTTAAGTTTTACAATTCGACTATAGTTCTCGCAATTTAACTTTCGATGCACGTCATTAATGACGTAAAATTCATACTACTCTATTTATAGCAAAAAATAAATAAATACCGAATTGTCTTATGGAATTTTTTTTTGTCGCGTTGTTGGTGTGCTTACTAAATGTTACGGTCGAATTTTCTTTACGTACGCCTATGTTGTTACGGACGAAATTTTCTTTACGTACGCCTATGTATTTTTAACGGGAATTTAGATTCGGGTTTACGCCCTCTAACGTTCGTTTCTCGGTGCGATTCATTTGACGGAAATTCGTCACGCGGGGACGATATAAAATGGTCTGACGCATTGAAGAGTTATGTTATCTATTACCATCTAGAAAACCAATTATAATTAGCGATTGATCTGATTGCTTCAACGCGTTACAGGGTAAGCTATTGTCGTCTTTTAGTAACAATTTCGTTCTGTGTGTTCCTTTTAACAGCCATTTTACGTTCCTTTCTTTAACATCTGGTACCTTATCGATAAATGGCTATCGTAAACGACTACAAAATACGTCAGCACGTTGCCGTACACGGGCACCAGCGTAAGGCGATTTCCACGCTACGAAATTGGGGGTCTTGCGGAGCCTTCCCGGGCAAAGAGTGCTACACGTGGATGACACGCCGTGACCTGTCTTAACCACCTATTTGTGTTCTAACGATATTCAGTATTTGATACCAATTTACTAAGGAATGAACCTCGACAAATATTTGGATGGGACGATGCTAACCTTTTCGTTATAAGGCTTATGGCTATAGCAAATTAAACCAAAGATAAGGGGTACCACAGCATACGACAACCGGTTTATATTATTTATACTTTCTTGTACCTTAAGTAATGATTGTTGTAGATGTTTGATTTCGTGAGACATTGGTTTGACACGAGTTGCGATTCAAATTGCTTACAGGGTTACGTGTCGGGGAAAGTACTTTCTTCACACCAGTGGAAATTCCTGTATTGATGGTAAGTGCTTTTATATGTTTTATTTCGTAGTCAACCGGGTCACTCACGAAACTTTTGCTATTAATTCTGTAATTACCGCTATTGTTGTTTACCGGCTAGGTAGTAAATTTTACTTATGTTGAGTTGCGCATGCTGTGTACTTCCAACGATTGATTAACGTTAGTGCTATATTAATTCCGCACGCTTTGTTACGATAAGTTAACCTTAACGTAGTAACTCGTTGTCAGTAATGCCATATTACTAAATTATTTTGTGTACTTCGCATATTGTATGTAGACGAAATTTACTACCATCTACTCTTCGCTAGTCATGTCAATGTAAGCTACGAATGTGTTGTGTGTTGCCGATACTTCGGATATTTAGTTATACTCGAACTAAAATTATTCTTGGTCCTGTTATCCAACTGTTATCAATTCGAACGTTAATCTATTTATCATTATAGAGGAATTAAAGTGAAATTGTTATTAACGATTGAGTTTCTTTTTTTATTCGTTTCTTTCAGCAGTTACGAACCTAACATCTAGTTACAAGTTTATTACCACCTGTCTTGAGTGGGACAGAAGTGACTTTGGATAAGCTCTGGCGCCCTTAAATATCTGTTCGTTATTATCTAGGAACCTTCCCCTCTCACCGACTGTTGTGAGTTGGCCGTGCAGGTTCGTAAACTAGCAAAAAGCTTGTAACATAAAGTTGCAGCGTTGTTGGCATCTGTCAAATTTAATTTGTGTTTTTTACGTCAAAGTAATATGTCAAAGTGCATATTGTTTTTTATAATTATTTTTGATACAAAACTGTATTATTTTGAGCTTGAACGAGATAATGGTGGTCCATTGATATCAGTAAATGCTGTGCGAGAGGTACCCTTTTACATAATATTTAATTTGTGGTAATACATACATATATTCTACAGTTATTTCTGTATGTACAGCGGTTGCTAACAACGAGGTTCTTATATCTCCTCAAAACGTAAGCGTAGTACACCTGTTACGAATGTAGAAACATTTAATGAAAACGTAATTTGCAATGTAATATTAAGAATGTACGAAAAGAGTAAGTTTACATAATAATACCGACAACATGGTTGAATAACTACGTCACTGACGTTAATGACGTGCATCGAAAGTAAAATTGCGAGGACTATAGTTACACAATTGTGGTTAGTTATAAATTAAATAATAAAATGACAGTGATGTCAGGAGTACTTACCGAAAATGCGCTCACTAATTAGTTTTAATTAAAAATTACAGTTAAGTTTTGAAAAGTAGTCAACAACAGCACAAACACTAAACCCAACGATGTTAATTTTTTGTGGTAGTATGTTTACTGAAATCGTCTATGTGGGTTAATCAGTTGCGAGTAGCGCTGCGTCTATAAAACCTGATATGTGCGTTTGATGTCACATAGCAGAAATTTGTAACGTCTACTCACATAACTGATTTTTGCAACCCAATTTCCAGCGGTTTTGAAATAAAATTCACATAACTGATTTCGGGGGAACGTAGAACTTGTTAAAATCTGTCGTGTAAATATAAATTGTAAAAATTATAAAATTGTCCACATAGCAGATTTTGACTTGACAGTGACGGTATTTTACACTTATTAATTCAGTTTCTGTTGGATCCATGAACGAAACATTGGTTTATATGTAATTGTGTTAATTGAATTGATTTTGAATTGATATACCTATTGTTGAATAAAGACAAAGCATAGCGTAAAAATCTAATATTATATGAATAACCAGTCATAATGTCTATACTGTATGTAGTGTTCACTATTTAAACCGAAGCCGAAACTAAACTCTTCGAACGTGTACGATTTAGAAACTAGGTTTAAGTTCAAATCTGGATGAGCAACAAAACATAAACTTATATTTACTTGTCTTTAATTAATTGGTTTCTTGTTCTTTTAAATTTAATTTACTTGTCACCTACATTTTTTACAGATTTTCAGAACCGTAGAATAAAGTTTGTTTCACGATCGATTTTTAAATCGTCTAATGGGGTTATTAATGTTTTATACTTTTATTTGTAACGTAATAACTTTTCAAACTTTAAATTAGATCTATTAAATACAACATTTCATAAATTTATATTAAAATTATAACTACCAATTCATATAAGTATGTTTCATATGGTTATTACGCAATGTAATTATTAAAAATCAAACAACCATAAACGCTGCTTACAAATTATACAATAAAATTGAAAATTTTGTAATATAAATGCTTAATTATATTTTATATACATGAATAAATTTACAAATTTGTTTTATATCATTCTCAACTATTTGATTTTCCCCAATTGCAATAAACGCTGATATACGAGAAATCTAGTTTAAGAATTTTAGTGCGCGAAGATTTTCGACGTTTTCAACACATCCTTTTTCGATTTAATCCAAATGCTCCTTTACGATTATACGAATTTAATCGGGTTAACTTGATTCTGATAAAAAAAAGATGTTCGCTGGTCGCAGATGTATTAGAAAAAACGCTTTGTGTATAAACGACCTGGCATGAAGTTATCATTAAGCAATGTAATTAAAATATTCTTCTTCTTCTCTTCCTAACCCCTTATGCCTTACAGCGTCGGATCCTCGATCAATTCCGGTAAAGTTTGCGATTGGCTGGATGTTAGATCTTTCCCTCGTTGTGTCACTCTTTTTCTCTATTTTTCCTCCCACGTCTGACGTCGTCTTCTTCTACTGCGTCTTTCTTCTGGTCTTGCATTTATTGCCTGTCTTGGATATCTGTCTGGTCTCATCTGTACTCTATGTCCAAACCATTTTAAAAGTTTGTTTTCTATTTGGTATACTATTGGGTTGATGTCTAATTCCTCTCGTGTTACCATATTTCTCACTCGATTTTTTTTAGTTCTTCGTGCTGCTCCTCTCAAATACTTAATTTCCCTGGCGGTTATCATGCTTCTTATTTTATCTTGTATCGTCTAACTTTCCGATGCGTATGTTAATGTTGTCACGTATATGCTATTTACATACTAGTTAGTTTTGTCGGTACATTTACTTCTTTTTTAAAAATTACTGTGCTATTCAGTGCCTGATATACCTGTTCGTTCGATTTAATTTTTTTTTTATCTATTGTCCCAGTATTATTTATTATTGTTCTTAAGTGTTCGTAATTTTCAACCCATTCTAGTTGTTTTTCATCGCATAATATTTCTGTATCATTTAATGCTTTTTTCTTTGTTATGAACATTACTTCACTTTTGTTTGTGTTGGTTTTCATTTACCACGTTTTTATAGCTCTGCACTATTTACTGACTATAGGTTGTAATTTTTCTGCTGATTTGGCCAGTAGCACTATGTCATCTGCATATAAGAGGCTTTGTAATAATACTGCTTGTAGATTCCAGTTTCCTATTTTTACTCCTTACAATACTTTATTATTTGCCTCATTACTGCTATAATTAAAAGTGGGTTGAGAGAATTTTCTTGTTTTATTATTTTTTCTATTTTAAAACTTTTCTATGTTTATACAGTCTTTTTACAGCCTGTTGGAGTAGGTTCCATACATGTAGTTAGGTTAGTGCTCTCTATATGCTATGCTTGGAAATTGTGTCAAAGGCCACATGTATGTCAATAAAAGCTAAATACAGTGGTTTTTCCTCTTTTTAGTCTTTTTTTTATACTTGTTTTTAGTACATATATGTGGTCTTGGGTTTGTTGTTCCGGTCTAAAACCAGCTTGCTCTTCCATCAGTTATTCAATTTCTTGCTTAAGCATTCGTTTTAATATCCAAGTGTAGATCTTTTGTATTACGGATGACAAACATATGGCCATATAGTTGTCGCAGTCATTAGTATTGCCTTTTTATGTATGGGTACTATGATGTTTTCGTTCTAATCTTCTGGTGCTTTTTCACCTATCCAAGCCTTTTAGCATATTCCTTTTATCTATTTCTTTGTCTTTGATCCGCTATACCTAACCATTTCTGGTGTTATTCCATCTATGCCTGCTACTTTTTCTAGCTTGATCTGCCTAATGGCCTGTTCCACTTCATCTGTCTCTAGGTTTCCTTCTTTTTCTACTGTAGTGTCTCTTCTTTCTCTAATTTTTATATTGTTTTCTATAAATTTCTGATTGTAGTATTTTTTCCATACATCTAGAATCCTTTTTTCTTTATTATTTTGTTTATTACTTTCCAGAATTCTCTTCCAGTATTAGTATTACATTTCGTTTCAAGATCTCTGCCATATTCTTTCCAAGGTTTTTGATGTTTTCCTTAGTTTCATTTCTTCGGGATATATATTACTGTCTGTTAATTTGGCTCTTACTTTGGATATCTCTTCCATGCATTCTATTTATTTTTGACTTTTTCTCTTACTTTCTCATTCCACCAGCTGGCTTGCTTTTGGTTATTTTTAATTATTGATATTACGCATCCCTTTTCTGCTTGTTCTTTTTAGTATTTTACACCTTTTTTCTATACTCTATTTTTGGTTTTCAGCAGATTCTTATAACTTTCATTTTTTTAAGGCTTTATTTAGTTTAGTTTGATATGTTTCCACTATCTCTAGTTTTTTTAGTTCGTCAATCTTAATATTAAGATATTGTTAGTTTTTTTTTATTTCTTGCTTATAATCTTGTGTCAAAGATAACTAGTCTATGATCCGTGCTGAGTTCAGTTTCTCTTATTACCTTTATATCTAGTATAACGTATATTGTTTCTCTGCTGTTTGTGATGTAGTCGTTTATGCTTTCTGTCGCTTTTCCAGCTGCGTTATGTGTAATCTTGTGTATTAACTTCTGATTAAAGTGACTGTTTCCAATTAAAAATTGATTTCTTATGCAGAATTCTATCATTGTTCTTCCATTGTTATTTACTACAGTTTTTCCGCCATATTTTTCAATTGTACCATGGCCCATATGTCTTCTGTTTTCTGTACATGCATTCCAGTTCACATTTACAAACACATGTCTGCTTCTGTCTTTTGCCTTATCGGCTTGTATTTGTAATTGATCTAAGAAATCGTCTTTTTCTTGTTGGCCTGAGTCTTCTCTAGAGGCATATATTTGCAATAATGTTATATTTTTTTGTGTCTTTATGTTCACGCACATCATTCTTGCATTTAATATTTCCGAATGTGTCATTTGACTAGCTAGATGTGGGTTAAGTATAATTCCTACGCAACATTTTGCTCTATCTTTTATTCCCGAGTATAATAGTTGACGTCTTTGTGTTACTATTAGTTGTCCATTTCTTTTTTTTTTATTTTACTTATCCCTAGGACGCTTATTTTATATTTCAGCATCGTATCAATTATTTTCACTTCTTTTCCGTTCAATTCTCTTATATTCCATGTTCCCATTCACTTAATATTTTCTCGCCGATTTCGTATTTCTTTAATCTGTCTATTTACGAGGCTTTTACTTCTATCTCTAAATTATAATACTGATTAGCCTAACGATGAAGGTTCCGTTACCTCCCCACATAACCAAAGTTAACCTTAATTGTCTAAAAAGTGATCATACTTTAACCTGAAAAGTTGACAAGCATGTGGTATCTTTATCGTGCCTTTTAGTCATTCATAAAAGTTAGTTCTACCGCGAGTCCTTAAAAGTTAACTTATTCACAACAAATAGTTATTCCTAATACTACGCCAAATTGTAAACGTAATGGTTACTTTTTGTATAAGCTTAAAGTATAAAATATGGCGACCTATCTCGTTTCTTACCCACAGAGGTTGACTTTTGGATAACTTTTCAATAGACAACTTTAGTTGTTACTCAAAAGCCGTTTTAAAAAGTTAACTTGATGGTAACCATAAAAATTAACCTATTAAAAGCTTTCAAGTATAAAATGAGACTACTTGTTTTTTACTAACCCTATAAGTTAACTTTTCGATATCTTTTCAGAGATTTCTAATTAATGTCTTGAAAAAGTTATACAACTGACATCTTACAAAATTAATTTAATGTTAATCCTAAAAATTAAGTTTTTAGTAGCCTTATAGTACAGAATGAGACTACATGTCTTTTTAGTAACCACATAAATGTTATTTTCGGTGAGTTTTATAATCAATGTCTATAAAAGTTGTGAAACAGACATTCTAAAAAGTTAATTTTATGTTAATCCTAAAAATTAACCTTTTAGTAGAATGCTTTTGTGTAGAATAAGACTGTATCGCGGAAAAACGTTCTCGGAAGAAAAATCACCCTAAACCAAAATTACTTTTCTATATTCTAATAGTTACCTTGTGACCTGCGTTTGAATTTCGTTGTGAAAGACACCGTAAGTTTTCTTTTTTTTGTGTGTTTCGATTTATTAATTTAGTATTAGCATCGAGAACGTTTTGTTTATTGTTGGTGTGGTTTGAGTTTAATGATATTTCAAGTTGTTTTCAATCATTATTGAAATTTTCTTTTAAATGCATACAGATCCGTAGTTTTGTTTTTGATTTAGTACTTTATTTAGTTATCTTCGTAAAATAACAATTCAATATAATTTACGACTTCCTTTGTGGAATGTAAGTTGATACATTTTCTTGGTAATTACACTTTGATTAAGCTCTATCTTAAGCCACCTGCAAAAATGCAAGTCTCAGCGTTCTTGTGTGAACCAAAGTCTACGTGCGAAAACGCATGCGACTAATTATAATTTTCATCTTTGTTTTTCTCGTTTGTTCAATGTTCTTTCTTTTACCACAAATTTACTGCGCACATTTAAGTTATTAAGTAGGGGATAGGAGGTTTTTGAAAAGTTTGATTTTTTGGCATCATTCGATCGTGGGTCGTAATGACAAATACCGGTTACCGTAAGATGTAGAGAGAATAGGGTAATTTACCCTCTGACGTTATGTAGAACCGCGGAAGTTAGGCAGAAATCGTGAAAATTAGGTGTGGTGGAGAAAAATGTTAATTTTCTTCAAATTTCGTATAGTACGGCTTGTGTAAAATTCGTGATTTCTGAAACATAAACTGTTACGTTTGTGGGGTTTAATGTTGTGGTGGTATGTGATTAAATCCTAAATTCGCCTGTGGCGGTTATAAAATTAGATTGTGAGATATATCTTCCGTCGTTGTTCTATTGTTTGGGAAGCAGCCGAAGTCCATCGAGGTGTTAGCTTTCAAAACCACTGGGAACCAAAGTTCAAATGGTATCACCAATTAAGAATTAAGGTATTTATCGATTTTGTTGTTTGTTCGTGCAGTGACCCGCGATTAAAAATGCAGTAAAAGCTTTCAATTTTGAGTCAATTGAAATTACGACTAACGTTGAATTTAATTATTTCAATGAAAACGTATAGTGTTTGCGCGAAATTAAAATCAATTAACTTTGTTTTGGTGCGTTTGAGAAATAATTCGTATTTCGAATATATGATAATGTAACGACTTATAAACTATATTTTGTTTAGTTCGAATTAAAGTTCGGACATATTTATGTTATAAACTGTATTGTTTTTTTTTGTGTTATTTAATTTGTTTGTTATAAATATGCGGCCAAGATCTTGAGATTTAATTGCGTTATTTGAAAACGTCGAGAAAACGCTATTGTAGTAGCATTTTTTTTTTATAAATTTTAATGTAATGTTTTGTGTGTAAATTGTTCATTCTTGTTTGCTTAAGATTATTTCATTTCTTTTATTCAAATTTATTTGATATCAATTAGTACTTGTTATTTTATTTTGTTTTTGTTTTAAATATTCAATCAATAAATGTTAAATTGTTAAATGTAAAGAGCTTTTATTCATTTAGCCGCCGCATACGTAAATTTTTGTTTAAGTGTTTTTCAGAATTGTTACAACCCAAGGTAAGTTCTGGGGTTGTAACCAACCGGATGAGCTTTCAGGTAATCAGGGGTTTGAAAGCTTCCCTTATAGAAATCCTTGATTGGCGCCCTTACGGATTATTTGACTATTTTACCGTTCTAGTTCCATTTTTACGACGATCGCGTTTCCAATTTTTCACGGAATTTTAAATAAAACCCACCCTTTCTCCATTGAGCTAGTGGCACAACCCCCGTTTATGTTACTACATTGCAGGCAGTGACTTTGTGTTAATTTTGGCATGTAACAACCTCTTACTTTTATTACGACTTACAAGGAGGAACTAAGAAATGAGTTTACCAATTGCGTTTCTGATTTTTGGTGATTCTCATGGCAAAAAAGTACCTTTATTTTGGTTTTTTGTGCATTACCGCTTAGTTTTCAGATTATGATTTCTTAAAGAATTGATCAAAATCGTCAGAAGTTAGTTAGTCGCTCCGTAAGCTCTAAGAAATTCAAGGGTATGTTATTTTAAATAGACAAACACTTATTTTAAAAATATTTAAAAGCACTGCAGATGGAACCTGCAGTCATTGTTTCGCTAATTATTTGTTGTAAGTATATAGGATCCGTAGTTGTATACGCTGAAACTAATTATCTTAGAAAAACTTGTATTTGAAAAGAAACATTTTAGTGGAGTTGTAAGTGTAATTGATTATTATTAATTAGTGTTTGTAAGTTTAGTTACTGCTTACATTTATAATAAAAATCTAATTGGCTAACAATGAAATCCTTAGAAGTAAACTTTATTTTAGTTCCACCATTACCCTCGCACAACAGTGTTCTGGAATGTACTATTTTAATCCGATTATCGTCATAAACATTGTTCTTTTTTGTTTGTAACCTAATGATGTTTTAAATTTAATTTCAACCTAAAAATTATTTTTTTTAAACAAACTTTTTTATAATTTGTAATGTGGATCGATACAAAATCGTATTGACAATAGTTTAAATTATCGCCCTTAAATCGATAAAAAATATCAAGTTTTTCTTCAAAGGCGTTTAGCAGGTTAAAGAGAAAGTATTAATAAACGCGATGGCATTTTAATGTTGATTGTAAAAACTTTTTTTGTTGTTTTTGTTTCATCCGTTACGGTAAATGATTTATTTAAGAACTTGTTTTGCATTGCGGCTGTGTGTCAACTGGGCACCAAACAATAGCCTTTGTGGATATTTTAATCCCTGTGTCGGTCTCTTCGACCATTCAAGGTCTTTTTCTTAGATATTGCAGTTTTAACGGAAATTTCATTTAAAGAATCTCATTCTGTCGATGCTGACAAATTTTTTTTAAAACAAATCGTTACTATTTTGAGCAGAGTTTAATATTCATTTCTGCTTTAACAAATCCGTTAAACAATTACAATATAAACTTGGCCTCTTGATAGCAAATAAGAAAAATGAATTTTTCCAAACAGACATACCGAACAAGTTTTGTATTTAAGCTTCTTTAATATTGTGACTCATAAAGGAACTATATGCGCATCAATATCCAATTTTAAAAACGTAATACAGGCAAATTTTAGTGTTTCTTATTAAAGAATAGTTTATTCACGATAAACGGTAAAAAAGTATTATTAATGTCGAAAGTGACAATACAATAATTGATCTAGTGCTTCAAATGAACTTTCTGGAATTAATTCAACAGTTTTTTATTATGTAGCCATCATTAAAAAAAAATTAAATTTCGTAAAAAAAATTGTAACTTAAGTTTTCATGTCGCAGTTAACAATAAGGATATGACATTTGTACTGATTATTCTCAACTTCTTATTTAACCTCTTAAAGCACTTTTTTTTTTAAAAAAACCACAAAAGAATCATTTTTTTAAATTTAAGAAAATACATTTTTGAACTTTATTTTGGCCAAAAGTAATAACTAAATACAATATAACTGTCTATAAACACTTATCTTTGCAGTTTTATAATTTTTACATATTACATTACAAAAAAAGTGTTTCACTACTAAATCAATAATAATTTTCAAAAAAAACGTTTCTTTGTTTTACAACTGGACGAAAAGTAATATTACTCTAACATTTTATAGCTTACAAGACAGATGTAAATAAAAAAAATCAAAAAGACCATTTTTTTCTTATGTTTCCTATAGCGATAGCGCTCGAATTAATTCGAGCGTGCCTATTTTGGCCCATTTAGCGTAATAGAATTAACTCGAGCATGCACGTTACAGGGTTAATTTAAACTTAACAAAAATAGATTTCAAGAATCATTGAATTAACATTAAACAAACGCCCACCGTTTGTAAAATTTAAAATTATGTTGTTGAAGTGGGAGAGAATGGGTATAGTAATTTAAATAACCACCGGGTTCTTTTAAGACTAGTTTAGAATTGAACGTCTTTTTTTTACCTGCTAGACAATCGTTCAAGTTTTGTTGATGTGCGTGTTGTACAAGTCGAGTGTTAACTTCGTGTAATTGTGTTATACTAAAAGTTCCAGTTATAAAGGTAAAACATCTTTATAGATATTTTTAACAGACACAAAAGAACACATAATTCATAAATGCAGATGAACGGTCAGTATACAAAAAGACATAGAAACAGGCTTTCTCTAAATTTTACATGTTTGCCCTGATTTTAAAATACCCAGATTTTTTACAATTTTCTAGATCGCTGGGAACCCTGTAAAAAATCAAATCAAATATAAATATTGGTGGTTTAGTTAAGTATTTTTTCTAATTTCAGCTTCCGTAAAATGAATAGTTTTCACAACTACAGAAATGGACGTTTTAGTGGCGACAAAGGTGTGGATTAGAAAATCGAGAAAAAGTGTGAAAAAGGGTTAAAGGCGATGACATTTATTTTAGATATTTTTAAATTTGTAAATAAATAATAAATATATATGTATTATATCGTATCGTATAAAATCTGTTTTTCAAGACTTGCACCTTTACTTTAATGTGTTTTATTTTCAAATGTTAACTATAAGATATCCGTTAAGCAGCCATTAATCGTTGAGCAACTGAAAAAATAGTATTTTTTAAGCAGTTTTAAAATCCAACAATTATACATCTTTTACAGTTAACTTCAGGTTGATTCTTGAATAAGTGCAAAAATTGTATATTTTAAACAGCTTTAAAATTAAATATTAAACTACCCATTTAGATTAACTTGAAGTTATCCTAACAGGTTGAACGTTGAGCAAACAAAAAATGGTATCTTTTTAGTAGTTTTAAATTTCAATTATGCACCGGGCATTTCGATTAACTTTAGGTTAACCCAACAAGTTGACCAATGAATAACTAAATAGAAGTACCTTTAGAGTAGCTTTAAAAGTGGACAATAAGTTGTCCGTTTCGGTTAATTTCGGGTTATCCTAAAAGGTTGACCGTTGCATACACGCAAGGTCAGTATAAGAGTATCCTATGGAGGGATTAAGTGGGACATAGTTCACAATTGGGTGTACTTTTGGGTACTCTATGATCACATTTGCCAATCCAAAGCGGTTACCTTTATTACGACTTTTGGTTACTTTTGGCTGTGTGGGTCGGGACTAGTATCAGCTTATGCCTCCCCAACATTGAGTCGCCAGAGCTTCGCTTGTTATCGCGTGCAGGTGAAGTTGGTATTTGAGCGGCTAGATTTTGGTGCCGTCCTTTACCGTCCAATTAAATAAAATATTCAAACAATTAAAATAATTTTTTGCTGATGGAGTTTTTAATAAATAGTTGGAATTTATGTCCAAATCATTAGTTAAAGATTGCGTTACTATTTATAAAACATTTACTTAAAATGAAATATCAATCTTTCTCGTTCTCCGAATTTTGCAAGTAGTATTAAATGCATAAAAACATATCTGATTAAAATCAGTTATTCACTTATAAAAAAATGACAAAAATACTCTCACGAATTTAAGCCGTTTTTTAGATTCACTTTTTGTTCTTAGCTCAGATCCTTCTGTGCCGTTACCATTTACACCCGTTTATGTTTTTACACTAACTTCTTTAAAATGACAAACATGACAAAAATTGACTACATAATCTAAACCAAATAAAGTACTGTTGTTCTGCATTAGGTAGATCCTCTTCATACGCAGTACCGCAGAGCAGTAGGAAATTTTGTAATTTGTTACTTGAACGATCGTTTTTTTTTGGTTTTGCCGCCTATTTTTTATATTGTTGCAAAGACATGTAATAAAATTTAATTTACTTTAATGTTAAGTTTGGAAACAAAAAAATTTAATTCTTTTCTAGGTTGAAACATACTTTGAAGTTTCGCTAATTCATGAATATTTCTATGCAAATACATAGTGTTGCTATTGAGCGTGTTTATTAACTTTATTTCTGCGTTAACAGACCCGTTCCCGTACCTATGTGTTTCCTTAATATATTACCAAACTCGTTTTTAACGCTTAGTAAATTTACTATGCACATTTTTCTTGTACGTTTTCGGTCATTCTTTACGTTGCTTATCAATAACATGTTTTTTGTAAGGCGTGCATAGTAACTAAATTCTTTTTAAATCCAAATTGATTTTTTGATATTTTTTACTTTGGCTTTATCTTATTTCTTAAAAAAATTACATTCCAAATATTTCTGGTTTAATCCTGCCTATTCTTTTTAGCAATATTTTAACTGCTTCTTCTATGTATTTCCAAATATAAATTTTATTGTTATTATCTGATGTAACCTCTGTTTCAATTGGATCTTGTTTTAGATGCAGTTTATTTGTTATCTGTATAAGATATTGCGTCGTAAGACTTCTGTTACTCAGTTTCCTTCTAGTTTTTTTGTAATGATTTATTATGATTTGTTCCACACAATTTATCTACTATTTTATGTAACGATGGTCATATAAGGTAGTTTTGTCCTTTACCGCCCAATTTTAATTCTTTTAATAAACTAGTCAACATCTATGTACTTGCAAAGTCGTATTTGCAAAAAAAGTCACAGATATCGCAAATCTTGCAATTCAGTAAAATCTACATTTGCATAACATGTTCTGGATAATTGTCATACTCTTTTTTCTTACAAATTGTTTCATCCTTTTAATAACGTCAATAACAAACAAATTCTTGAATTACTAGAATTGATTTATATTAAAATATCAAATAAAAATTTTTTGTTGAACGATCAAACCAATTCAATTATGATTTTAAACTTAAATTTTCTTAGATTTGTTTCTAAATTACATCTTCCTTTTTTTAAATAATTTAAACTTAACATTTTGTAAAACTTAGATTTTTTAATTATCTAGTTACAAATTTTCATATTAATTTTACAGTTTTCAAAAAAGTAAGTTAAAAAAAAATTTTGTAATCTTAACTTTTTATAAGTTGTAAATATTTTTGTAGACATTTCTGAAGATGAGCCTCATTATTTTAAAGCTCGAAACATGTAAAAAATACATTTTGAAATTTAAGGAATTTATTATTGGTGAACTGGTAATTTGAATAATTTAAATATTAACAATTTAAAAATTTACCGATTCTATAATATTTTCTCCTATTAATATTAAACAAATGTGCTACTGACTATAAACTAACATTAAAAAAATGAACTTTACTATAACAAGAATCCTTTCTCTAGTCTTAACTGATTTATAACGCTAATAATATTTACAATTGCTTGACTGTTGACACAATTTCAACATTCAAAATTTACTCAAATTTTAGTTTACATACTTTCGTCCTTTGTTGATAACTTAACAGTAAAATCGTTTATGACTTAAACCAGTAATTCCCGATAGTGTTTATTATAAATCTTATAAACCAGGTTTATTAAATTATTTCGTTTGTGCATTTTAATATTTGAACATAAATTATTGGTTTAGCATAACATCTGTGTTTCGGTCGAGTTGATTTTGATTACCTTCGCGGTTTTTTTTGCGAATAAGGGTAGCTTAGTCGGTGTCGTAAGAGTTGTTTTTCTTGTAAATCATGCCTGCATCGAAACCGCCACAATTTTTGTATTCAAATGATTTGCTTAATAACTTAAAATAATCAATAAACTATTACCCTAAAACGGTGCAAGATAGAGGAAAGTTGCACATAAACAATTTCATAGAGGACAAAATTTACTATAAAAAAGTCGGCGGAAGGGTAGGGGAGACCGGGGTCAGTTGTAACAGTTTTTACATTTAATCTTGCAATTCAAAAACGTCTTAATATATTGCCTAAAAAAACTATACAAAGATGCTTTAGGGTGTTGCCATGAATCCTGCAGTACAAAATTGTAGGATATTCTAGCTTAAACTTGTGAAAAAAATATTAAGTTCGTGTGCGAAAAATGTTACATTTGACCCAAGTAAGGGTCAGTTGTAACAGCCGTAGGGTCAATTGTAACAAGAGACAAAAAAGTGATTCTGTTTAAAAAAAATATTTATTAAAGGCAGTTGCCATAACTGTGAATCTGATTAGATTACTTAATCAGATTCACAGTTATGGCAGTAATACAATACGTCGCCTTTTGTGCATTTTTCATGCGACCATAATTTGCAACCAACACATTGTACCCACTCCTCGCCCTGTTTGCTATTGGCCCATGAGCCCATGCACACAAGGCACAAATAGTCGTCATCATCTGTGCTACTATCTTCCAAAATACTTTCTTTCTTATTCGCGGTCTTATTTTTTTTACCTTTTTAAGCATCAATTTTTGACACAGACGTCGACTTGCTTTGCCTGGCCAACTTTAAGTTCCTTTTAGGTGTTTTTACTTTTTTTGTTTCTGTTAACTATGCCTTCTCTGGGGTATTGGTCCAAATCGAACTTCTCATTGCCACCCTACCTTTTCGCTTTGGTTTCTAGAAATTTGGTTTAGGCAACGGACGGATATCGCTTGGAGAAATCATAGGGAAAGTTCTTTGATTTGATGGTCCTGGAGCGTAAAGGTCTTCGTTCGTTTCATAATTCACTTGCAGAACTGGAGAAGAATGAGGAGGTAGTCTAGGATCCAGAACTAGTGAAGAATGAGGAGGCGGTGTAGAGTAAAGAGACGATCTTGAACGAGAGGGAGGTGTGGATTCAAGTAGTGGTGGATCCGTGTCGTTTTCGGGTAAATGGTCGCTTGGTTCTAGCAACGGGCGATCCGTAACTGCCGCCGAAGCGAACTTATAATCAGCAAATACGACGCGGTTAAATGGATAAATACCGGATCATTTGAAACCAGCCTGCATATTAGCTGGTGTAGCAGCTAAAGGGAGGGATTGTTTCACAAGACTTGGCAAATGATAAATGTTCATTCTTTCTCCTGGATGAGTTTTTCTCCAATCGTCGGCGCAGGTGTTGAAATATTCCTTAAACGGTCCATATACCGATCTGTCTAAAGGTTGCAGTTTGTGGGACGTATGAGGAGGGAATGACAGCAATACTATCCCAATTTTGCGACAAAAATCAACAGCTGCAATTTGTATATGGGAATCGTGATTGTCAAGCAGCAGAAGAACCTTATTTTCCTGAGATGGCCTCGCATGTTTCACAAAATGCCGCAGAAAAGATAAGAATTCAGCCCCGATACTGCCCACCGGCCCATCAAACAAAAAATGATCGTGGAAATTTTTCCGAGGGAAAATAAACATTGGCGGTATTAAATTGCCAATTGCATTAACAGCCACGCATACAGTTACCAATGTCCCTCTTTCATGTGAATTAATGCTACCAACCTGTTTTACACCTTTGGCGGCTAAGACTTTATCAGGTTTAGGTGCTGTAAAACTCCTGTTTCATCTAAATTGTAGATGTTTTGAGGTTCAAATCCGTACCTTTCTATTACATTGCTAAGTTTATCGAAAAATTTCTCAACATTCTGTTTATTAAAGTTGCAAGCTCGAGTAATGCTGGTTGATTCGGGGATTCTAATGGAGAGTGTTGGATTACGTTTCAAAAAACCCGTAAACCAATCAGCACCGGCCATCTCGAACTCCTTCCACTTGTCATAAAATTTCAGTTTGTTTGCAACTGCGTATTTATAAGCCAAATTTCTTACTTATTTTGGTGTGAGCCTATAGAAAATATTTGCTGACGCTTTAAGATATTCCGTGAGCTTCGCATCCAAAGTCGCGGAAAACACTTTATTATGTGGCTTATACCCCACCTGAGGGTCTTCATTTGAATTTCGCTTTTTGATAAATCTTTGCAGTGTTACGTGACAAATGTCAGAGGTTTTTGCTGCTTTTCGAACTGACACCTTCTCGTTCATTACTAAATCAGCAGCTCTCTCAATAACATTTTGATCCGGACCTCTGTTGATGATGCGAAGACGATTGCGAGGCATTTCCTGTGTAAAACGAATAGTACGTGTAAGCACCGGACGTTTTTATAAAGATCAGTAAATTGGGGCTGTCAGAAAGCTATTTTATATTTACACACGATACCATCACCTTTCGGGGGCAATTGTAACAGTGTTACAATTGCCCCGGATTGTGATGTTACAATTGCCCCAGAATGTATTAACCTTAAATATTGTGCCTACTGAGATTGGTTACTAACCTTAACAAGAAATGTGTGGTACTAAATGATGCGTAATTTAACACAGTTTCGAATGGTGTCCACGAAAAATTCAACAAATTTTAATGCTAGCCACTATAAGGAAACAAGTTGCAACAAAATATTTTACTTACGACGTACTAAATCGCGTTACCTTCCGTATACAAAACACACTTGCACGTATGACGCTACCAATATCAACCACAGTTTGCAACCGAGCTACGAGTAAACGGATTACAGCGACAGTGCATAATTTCAATAGATACAAGGCGGAAGCTCGCACGGATCTAATTATGCAATTACTATAATCATTTTTTATCACTGCTGAGTGAAATTAAGACTTATTATATTTTTAAAACATAAAACAAATCATAAGGAATGTCTTGTTTAATAATAATAATAATAAACACTGCATCCGAAAAATACAAAAAATGAAGTGAAATTGGGCACCACTGCAAGTTCCAGATTTGTTTCATCTGAGCGTTTCAACGTTTCGTTACACGAGCCTTCGAATCAAGCCCTATAAGTGTTTTCAACACTAAAATTGTGGTCAATTTGTTAAAAAAAATAAAATTTTTATTAAGAGTTTTAATAACAATACAACAGTATTCTAAGCAACATAGATAAATATCTCCTTATCGCACATTAGTGATTCGTGTGCTATTGTACAGGTTTTTTAACCATTGGTGTATTGTTTTAAGTTTGGTTAAATATATGTATATACACTCTACTATATAGCCCGAAATAGCCATTCTAGCAAAAGAATTTTACTTTAATTTTAGTTCAAAAGTTTTATTAAATTAATAAACACAGAATTAACATTAATTAAACTTATGAAAACAAAGTTTTGTGCACGAAAGAATCTTCTAATATAATATTATATTTATTTATAATATTAATTACTTAAGAAAAAGTTTTTGTTTTTTGTTGTCTTACATTTACTGTAAGAAGACACTTCAACATCTATTATAAACAGCTTTTAATAAAATCTTTTATCAAAAGTAGGTCGCATTCATTGTTTCTCTTTATTGTTTGTCATAATAGAAACCAACGTAAAAAATGGTGCTTTGAATTTAGTTACACGAATAAGGTTTTAAGGTATTAATCAAAACACAATTTTATTTATTAGATTAACAATATTGTGCTTAAAGTTTCTTTATACTTGGTGTTGTCCTTATTTACGTTTATAAAATAACACCTCATAGCTATTTTTACATGTTTAGGCTAGTTTAATTTTTTTTGACTAATTTTGTGCATAATTATTTTGAGAAATGTTTCTAAAAAAATTAAAGTATTTATGACTAAATTAACAAAAAGAAATCATACCAATCTCAACTAATTTATACTTAAAAGTAATATATACGTATATTAGTTGTTTTAAATAAATAAGTTTGATAAAAGTATTCTTTCGCATTTGTTTTATACTTTTCAAATCTATATTTACGTTTTATTTAGTAAAATCATTTTAACTTAGTTTTTTTTTAATAACCAAATCTAGTATTATAAAATACAAAACCAATTAACGTTCTGATTACCAGACTTTTTTACAAACGTATTATTTTGATCATATTGATCTTACAAAGATCTTAAAGCAATATATATTTATACATATTAAGTTCGTTCAAAACATATGGTAACCACAGTAAAAGAACATCAGTTCCTGGTAATTACAAGTTTTGCATCGACTGTGAGATGTGTGCTTAAAAAATAACTAATTCTACCCTCTATAACAAATATTTCAAAAATATATCTGATAGCTGCTAACTTATCTTTTTCTCTGCGAGTAGCACGTGTAGTTAGATCGTCAAATCTTGATGAATTTTAATAGATCCAAAAATCTATTGTGCGACATAATGGCTGAAAACATAGCCCTGCCTAACGCCGAATCTAAACACCACAATGTGCTGACTTGTTCTTTGTTATAATGAAGAACACCTTTAATAATTAGTAATTTTATAAATGCGTACACTTCAGTTTTATTACTATCTTCCCAAATTCGTTGTCGAGCGTCTGGGTATGTCTTTATTGTCTAATTGTAATAATGTCTCAGCTCATACGTTCTTAGCAGTTATTTTAGTTAAATTTGCTTCTTTTTCTTCATCATTTAAAACTCGTGTTTTTTCTTCTGATAATACACTCTCCACATTACTTAATTTTTCTTCCTAATCTTCCGATTTTGAAACTTGATCGAGATTATCGGCACCGTCGAGTTTTTGAAGCTCAATTTCCGTAAACACAAAGTCATTTTACAAATATAGTTTCTAATTGTGTATACCGCGTGGAAACTTTCAAAACACTGAATTGCAACTGGATGACTAAACGTGATTTTGTCTAGACATGATGTTGTCGCAAGACAGAATGTTGTCTAGACGCCCCTCACACATGTTTTGTTATACAAGCAAATTTATGTAAAAATTTTTGTTAGACATTGTTTATCTACACCCGCAGCAAATAATTGCGGAAAAAAAATTTACATAAAATAAATACTACTGAGTCTTTATAAAAGAAATCAAAATAATGCCCTGAAACACAGACGACATGAAATAATTATTGCAAAACTAACACAACAAAAAGAGAGATTGGGGTGTGTTTACACCCCACCTGGTAAGCAGAATGTTAAAAAAATACCCGAGCTGTTAAGAATAAGTTAAACATTCACTAAAAAACCCGTTTTAATAACATTAACAAAAAAAATATTTTGATACAAAACAAACTAACAATTAATTTAAAACAGTATAGTTGAACAACACATGTTTTTTTAGTTGAAATATTTTTTAAGACAAAAAGAAATTCGTTCATTTTTACCGGTTTTTCACCACTTTCTACTTCACTTTGACCATAAATATTTTTATTTTCCACCAGTCAGCCGAAAGCTGGTGAGCTACGCAACCACGTTTTATTTGAATAATCGAGAACAACTAATCAAAATATTCATAACGTTAATATATGCGTAGGTAAATACATACAAATAGTAATTAAATAAGTAATTACCAAATCAGCAGCTTATCAGTACAAAAAAAACAAATAAAAATTAAATATTTTTTAAAAACAAAATATGAAACAGAAATAATGTTTAATTAAACTTTCTTCATAAAGAATTCCATAAAATTTAGTACATTTTTTGTGAAACGATGGGTTCCAACCATCACAACCAATATGTTTTTCATTCTCACTTTCACCATCACTGTGCAAGCAGCACATTTAATTTTTTCATTATTGTTAGATAAAAGATGTTGAGTGCTTTTTTGTTTTTGTTGTATCTTTTTAGGTGTTCTTCTTTTCATGTGTTTCAGTGTATTTTTTTTTAATTTTTCTTTTTTGAACTTCTTTGATTATTTTTCTTTGACATTTTAGATATAGCACTATAAAGCTCTAGGTACTTTTTCTTTATGTTTTGGGTTTGATTTTTTAATATGTTTTGGATAATGAAGATATTTTTCAAAAGCAAATGGTTTAGATTAGATTTTACCAAAAGTTTCATTTTCCTGCGCTCTGTCTGGTTGCTGCTAAACGTTGTCTGTGAATTATTCAAGTTGTGAGCATTTTTGAAAGGTTTTCTTTGAGACTTGTTTTATCTGATTAGCTACAGAAGCAACTGCAAATTTGTTGCTTCAGATGATTGTTGAGATTCTTCAAAATAATTTAATTCTAACTGATAGTTTTCAATTAAAGATTTCACTTATCCGCTTTTAGTATGGATATTACTTGGCGTTAGCTGTATATAATTATAAAATCATAAAATCAGTAAACTTTGATATGGTGTCTGTTTATTTTGTTTTTTGCATCAGATTTTTTTTTACTAAAACGTTTTTGAAAGTTCTCAAACTAAGTATTCGATCTAATTTTTTTAAGTCCCGTTTTGATCGTCAATTTGATCTGGAAAATCAGTAGAATTTGCGAATGTAATGGTTATTAGATCTAATGATAAGTTTTCATTGTAGTTTTTTAGATAGATATTTTTCTATGAAACGATGGTCATTTCATCTGATAAAATTCTATTTCTGGATTTCTTTATTAACAAGAATTTTTATTTCATTAAAAATGACATCAACGGTATATTAGATGTTAGTTGATTTTTGAATCACAAAATCATCTTTCTTGTTCCTCTTATTTTTTTAGAAGATAACACGTCATTTTTTTTAGCATTAACTTCATCTAGTTGTTCGATAATATTCTGTACGCATTTTGTAAAATAATATGCATTATCTGGGTTCAAAAGAAGAACCCACATTTGTTGAACCCATTGATGATGTATGTTTTCATTTTCCAATCTAGAGTAGATTGAAATACTTTTCAAAAATTCATTTCTGTTACAAAATTCTTCACATTTTCTAGTAGTTTTTGTCATTTTTTTATTGTTTTCAAAGGTTTAAAGACAAAATCAATCAACCGACTGCAAAATGTTAGTGGTGTTTTGAGGTAATACATAAAGAAATATTCCATGGTTTTCAAAATTAGCTTAACCGCAGCGCCATGTGTGATTTGTAGCCATTCAAAAATAAAATAATTAATTTTCTTTTAGTAATGTATTAATCTCATTGTCAATGTATTAATAAAACACGTTACCCTTCGGTATCTGATTGTACAAAAACCCAGTTCAAAGGCATGCTTTCAACTGCAGCTCGTGGCGACCAAACATACGAAAATACAACTAACGAAAACTCTGTTTTCCATAAGTGAAAAATGCAGTAAGCAATATTTTTCCATCCTTTAAATTCCAGCACCTTTCTTGATTTTAAGTATATTGAGAATCCGAACTCATTTTCATTGAAAACTTTAGCCAGATTTGTCCTAATATTATTTAAATTATGGCTTGTTTTTATTGTTTTATTTGTTTGTAGCTATTGTTTTAAGTAACAAAGTCATGTTGGAATATATTGCATCTGAAATAATTACTTGAGCATATTCACGCTTTCGGCTTCTCTCAAAATAATTTCTGCGTAAATTTATCTTTAAATGAATGTCATTATCTCTGATCTGTCGCTATTTTCTCAACGGTTGCAATAAGATTTGTCTTTTTCAATGGCAATCCACATTTTGCGATATTTACAGTTTATTTTCAGTTATTGTGTTTAACATTTTTTTTTCATTCGATTAATTATAATCCTTTTTGAAATGTTAACTAACTTTTCCTGCTTTCTAATTTCCATGAAGATTCTTTGTAGAACATTTTCGATATATGAATAAAAGTTTTATACGTAAAGTTTGTTAGTTTTATTACTATTTATGTAATTAGATTTTTTGGCGGTATTTGTGTAAACAAAAAAATAGTAGAATTGAAAACAAAATTCAAAAAATAATACTAAATTAAATGGAAAACCCTTTAAAATTAAGCGGTCGAAAAAAGACCATTTATGTACCTCTGTGAGAAACGATTGAATTAAATAAGCAAAATGTAATCAAAAACTGGACTTTATATTATGAATATATTTCTTCATAATGTACATACTTTGTCTTGAAAATAAACTGACTTTTTTTTTAATTTTGTCTTGAGTTACAAAACAAAAAATGCATACAGCTTCATAAACTGCTCTCGCAAAGTTTCGTGCCGACAACTACATATAAATGCAACCGCTTGCATAAAAAATAGGTGTTTGAAGTACTGTTATCAATTTAGTTGTATTTAAAGTGTCTAAAAGGTTACAGCTTGCTGCTGAGCATTAGTAAACTTTGTAAGCGCTGACAGTTTTATATCCCAGTTTGTTTATCTTGTTTTCTTTTTTTTAAACTTAATTCATTTTTGTAAAGAACAAATAAAAACAACTAGGTGTAGTGCCTATATACATACGACTTAACACAATAAGGTTTAACAGATGTAATGTCGTTGGAACCCGTTACAACTAGTATTTTACTATATTTTTTTAAAAAAACGCATATATAAATACGTACAGATAAAATCTATTTGCATTAGTAATAGAATGATGTCAAGTTAAGTTAAGTTCAAGACCGTTTGACACAATTCTAAATTTAGTACAAATTTTTTACAAATTTTTAGCATTTTACTAATGACATTTTGTACAAATTTTGTAACCAAATTTTAACAGACAAATGTGTTTAGAACGTATTTTAAAATCTACTAAAGCTAATACTAAAATTGCACGCAATATGGGCGTTTTGTTCGTCTGCGTGAAACATCCTCTTAAAGCGAAGCAGCTCGTTTCGACGCGACCACATCGACGCGTTCATTTCGACACCGTCGTTTCGACGCGAGATCATTTCGACGCGAGATCATCTCGACGCGAGTTCATTTCGACGCGAGCTCATCTCGACGCGAGTTTATTTCGACGCGAGCTCATCCCAACGCTAGAACACACCGCAATACAGCCTTTACTTCAAACTAAAAGTAAGGTATTTCGACACATATCATCAATATAGAAATAAAACCAGATTCAAATATTTATTAAAAAATAATTATAGATATAATAAAAAATAAGTAATAATATGCATTTTAATCTATGCGAAAATTGTGTGCGATGCGTCTACGGTATTCTAACATTTCACAATTTTCAAAATCCTGAACTAACGCCAAAATACGTGTATCTGCCTGTTGGTACCTACAACGTTTCCTTGGTGCGTTATCGCCGCGAACAAAACGCTCATATAGTTGCTCAATAGATTTTTGAACAGCCCGAATCCCATCAATAAATTTCCATAAATTTGGGTGATCTACTCCAAATTCGGCCTGCAAACGTCTATGAGCCGCTTCAGAATAATTATTTGTGCGCGCTTCATTGTTTAACGTACGCATATAACAAGACCAAATTTCGGGATCGAATAAAGGACGCCGTCGACGATTATTGCGCTGCATTCTACCAACGTACGTGTCCTCAAAATAGTCCAAAATTGGCCCTAATTCATCTGGCAATGCATTATTCAACACTTCTAACCCATTTTCTATTTCATTAATTGGGACAAACGCGAAAGCTGGTATCATACGAGCATGAAGTGCAAAATCTGCATTGTCATTGTATTGTCCTATTAGTCCTTCTTCTGTCAATTTTCTTTTTAAATTTTTTACTAAATAAAATAAACATCCATTCAACTCCGCAAAAGGAAACGTTGATCTAAAACCATTAATTACAGCAAGTTCGAAATCGAGAGATATATGAGATGGCTGGAAAGTAGGCCAAATACCACAAATTAAACGGATCATGCGGGTGTAAGTATCCTCTTCTTTGTTTAGCAGTAGTACATACAAAATCGGTAAAACGAAACCACCGCGTTCTGCCATAATGACGAAGATCTGAAAAAACAATTAAATTACAAAACTCAAATCAAAGTTAAAATAATTCTGCAAATTAATCAAGTGAAAATTTTGAATTTGTTATACTCAATACCCACAAAAACCTTATTATCAGAAATAATATTAAATTTCAAGTTCAAAAATGAGTACCTACGGAATCGCTTTCTTATAGTTTTAAGTACAACTAACTGACCATTTTTCCCAAAATCGTATAAACTACAAAGTAAAAGCATTCTGAAAATATGGCCTGACATCCTGTATCAAAATAGCAGTTCTGGACAATTAGGGATTCTTACTTACTTGTTGAAATAAATTTGGAGCGAGTTTAAAGGTTCCATCAACGTAAATTTTCTTTACGTGCAAGATCCAAGTTTGAATATTAGTCTTGCCAAAAATGAGAATTCTCTTCTCGTCACCAACTCCAGAATCGGCCAACAAAAAATTTTCTTCTTCATAATTTCTGTAATTGTCTGGAATTTCAATAGAGGCACGATCAGGAGGTTGTGCTGGAGCTACATCAATTGCTCGTCTTGAACGCTGAATTATTTGTCGAACAGCATTTTGATTTGGAAAACAACCCATAGCACCAATCGTCATTGTTTGAGTGGCATTTGTACGAATTTTGCTTGGGATTTCTAGACTCTCAATGGCTCTACGTTTAATTACGTTAATTGTGCGGACCACTTCGACTCGCGCAGCGTCACGTCTATGGCAGTGTTCACTAACAACCCGAATAAATTCAGCACTTAGAGCGTCTGTATAAATACGACCTTTACATCGCCACGATTTTTTAGATCCATTACTAATTAACTTATCTAAACAATACAAGTATCCATTATGCTCATATTTTTCTTTATTACGAATTGAACGTATCATTGTGAATGTAATGTAAAGACTAATAAGCTACGCGAACCACCAGTTCCATTACCCATTTCATTTTCTTCCGTCATAATTTATTGTTTTATAATCCTCTTTCACAGCGTGAATCAACCGGACAATAAGCAAAGAATAAATACTTAAATTTAGATAGTATTGAGTATTGTTAAACTAAGCCGTTGTACAGGTAAACCCCAAGAGCAAACCTTTAAAAACATTCTCATAATTATTGTTAGGTATGCAAAATTTCTATTTTTAGGGGATAAATGAAATTCCAAGTATTGTAACATTTTCTAGGTTTAGATACCGTCTTTACCACAGTTGTAGAACTTGTCAATAAACAACTTACAAAGTTACTTTTTTAAATTATTCACTGCACACATGACCGCTGCAATTAGCAAAGCTATTCTTTTAATATATTTGTTTAATGATCACTGACACTGTGAATTTTATTACATATTAAAGACTCTTTTCTATTGCCATAGTATCAAATCACGTCTTTATATTATGTACCAATATTTTCCTAATTGTCTTTGACCTATTTAATAACCTATATTGCATTTTTTATAACTAAACAAAATAAGTACCCTTAGATACAAGCCGATACTTACATTACATTAAAGAAATTACCATAACGTTTAATGAATCAAAAATACAAAATTCATGATTTAAAGGATGGGTTCTCGTCGAGATGAGGTCGCGTCGAGATGAGGTCGCGTCGAGATGAGGTCGCGTCGAGATGAGGTCGCGTCGAGATGAGATCGCGTCGAAACGATCTCGCGTCGAAACGGCGGTGTCGAAGTGGGAGCGTCGAAGTGGCCGCGTCGAAATAAGATTACCGCTCTTAAAGTATATGTTTTGTCACAGGAGAAACGTGGTTTCGTGTTTCACGTATTTCCATTTGTAATGTTTTTTTTTTATAAACATGTCGTAGTTATACGTAATACAGTACCGTCGTACGTGCAAACGACTGACAACGTAGATAAAAAAAAAATGAGAATAAGAAATACAATACTTACAATTTGTTCATTCGAAGTATGCGGCTAGCGACACTTTTACAAGAATTCTCTAAAATTTGCTGAAATAAACAATAACATACATATGGCGTTATTACAAATAAGTTACCTTTGGTCCACCTATTTCACTATATCATGGTTTGTGACGTTATCAAAGGAAATTTTCCAATATGAACTAACAGGTGATAATATTCCCGTATTAATGGAATTCGTGTGGGTATCCAAAGTTGCAAATGACAATTACGAGAAAATGAAATTAAATCACAGAAATAGAATCAGTTCTTACACCAGAAAGACTTTCACATAAACAGCAAAAGTACTACACCCAGTTATAACGTGGATGCGCGTAAATATTTAGAAATGAAAGTCTAGCCGGACGCGCGCTTTAGATGATTACCGTGCCACAAGCACCGGAAAAATGATTTTACCCCAATTGACAACCACCACACTTGATGTAGCAAAAAGTGGGCGTTCTAGGAGGAAACTTATAGGGTACGAAAATCACAGCGGAACACTTTTAACATAACAATACTAAGACAAGAGCACCAGAAATATTCATGTCTCTACGCAATAACAACACTGTTTTTCCGTAATAAACACGCCAGACAAAACCCATTGGCAAAAATTGGAGCGGTGTTAAGGGAATATCGGTCGACAGTGACAATAAAATAAAAACAAAATTCAGTGGATTAAAATCAAATTTTTTGACGAAATACAAAAAGCGTAAAACTAGTAGACCGAGAAGTAATGCTGGGGTCAAAGTAGGTTTAGGTTTAAACAAAATATATTTAGTTCGTTGTGAAAAATATAAGTTGCGTTATATTTTATTAATTAAAGTTAAAACTTCTGTATATATTGTTGATTTATCCGTGATAAGAAAATTGTGAAATAACACACATATATAGGTAATTAAATCTACCTTTTCCGGTGCTAAATTAACTGGGTTCATATTCTAAGTGTGTTTGCTAATATCCCGAAGCCGGTTTCAACAATTCTACTACGAAATAATCGATAATAAAGATTCTAGAATCACGTTTTAAACCTCGTTCAGGATACTGTTTAAGGTGAATTTTTTGAAAGGGGGAAAGCATCATCAGCAAGCACGACAAAAAGTAAAAGTTTTTTTATTTTTAGTAAACGTTCAGGGCACGGTAAGTTTAAAAAATCATCTAAAAGTTTTTAGATAATAGACAAGTGTTAAATACTCCTCCATCACTAATTCGACCATTTGCTTCAATAATGACATAAATAAATTTATAATTAGCCAATAACACGACGTTGTTTGCACAATTATAAATATAATAATATGAACCACACAACATTGTTGCACTAAACCCTTATAAAAAGAAGAAGAAAATTGTTAACATTGTGATGAAAGCAGTGACAACGCGGAAATCGTAAGCATCAGCAAATATAATAAAATAAAAAATAAAACAACACCAGACAAGATAACTAACTATGTGTTACAAGAATTTTCTAAAATGCAGGCGTCTAGTTCAATATAATTTGGTAAGAGAGTCGCAAGTCTTAGTGTGCTAGTCCTACAGTAAGTTAAAAAGACGCAAATACAAGTAAATAACGTGAACTGCATATCTCATTTAAATATGTCGATCACGAAAAGAAACAATTTGCTAAACACAAGTTTTAAGAATAATATATTTATTTCCAACAAGAGTTGAAATTAATGTTTCTGTTTTGGACTGCGATTCAGTAAAAACGCATTTTTCAGATTAGCGCTTGCAAATGCGCAAGCATCTTGCAGTGTATTGTAAATATCACTCATTTAAAGACGTTGCACAATCTAATTTTATTCGTTCTTACTTGTGTCGAATTTTAAATTTGCGCATCGATGACTACATACAAGTTACAGGATTAAGCAAAGCCGCTTCTGTCACTCATTCTAAGTGAGACGCTATCGTGCTCTCACATGACCAATTTAATGCTCCGACGTCTGCTCATTCTCGTTGTCATAAGTATTCTGAACAATCTTCTTGATCGTATTTTTAGATTTTGACTACTCACAAGAAAATTTTTTTTTTCAAAAGAAAGTGATTGTGAATCACATTTTGCTCGAACTGTTGCTAGAAACACAGATGGTAGATTTGTTGTTACAATACCTTTTAAGGATTCTGTTGCTTGCCAGCAGACAGTCGTACCGTTAGTTCTTTAACTATTTATGAGCTTAAAGATGCACTCACATGTTTAACTAAAATTTATCTAACACAATCATTCTCCGAAAAACTCAATCATCTCAAGCGAGGAGAATTATTAAAACGTTCTTTGTTCTTTAATAAGACTCAATCCTTCGCCAAAATTCTTAATTCAATTTTGATATTCTTATATTGGGTAAACATTTCCTACCCAAACTAAAGCTTATCAGAAAGCTTCTCAGAATGCTCCATGCAAGTTCTCAATTACTACTTTTTTCCTCCAAAGTACATTTTGGTTCACTTCAGGACGCTATCTTGTAGAGCAGGAAATTCATAAATGCATAAAATGCTTTAGATTAACTCTACTAATACTAATCTACAATTTTTGCAGGTGAATTTTGTACCACCTTTATATACCACAGGACTAGATTATGGTAGACCGTTTCTCATTAAAGATCGAAAGGGTCGACATTCAAAAACTCCTAAATGATATTTAAGTATTTTTGTCTACTAAATTATTATGACATTTAGGTGTTTTACTTCACTTCAAGGAAAACCCATGCACATGTATTCAGACAATGGCACAAATTTCATAACAGCCAATTCAGAACTTAAAAAATTGGATTCTTCTGTGATTCTGTCATTGACGCCCTTACTAAATAAAAGTGAGTAGCACTTTATTCCACTACAAAGTCGGCACTTTGGTGGTCCGTGGGAGAAGACATTAAGTCAGCTAAGCATCATACAAAAAGAGTTCTCGACAATTCAATACTCACTTAGGAAGATTTTTATACATTGTTATCACAAGTTGAAACGACTTTAAATTTGCGCCTTTTAAGACCTCTGTCCGCCGACACTAATAATCTGCAACCTCTCACACCTGCGCATTACTTGATTGGAAAATTTCTGACATCTCTTCCCAATCTCGTTACTCATTTTTTCAACACGTTCAGCAGCTTTACCAACGAATTTGGAAAAGGTGGAGCCAAAAATATATTTCCAAATTACAGTAACGCACAAAGAGGCAGCAGCAACGCTTACATTTACAGAAAGAGGTTTTAGTCCTTCTGAAATAAGACAATTTGCCGCCTCTGCAGTAGAGATTGGGACGAATCATAAATATTTTTACAGGCCGCGACGGCATCCCTTGAGTACAAACAAACAATAATGTCGTTCGACGTGCATTTTCTAAACTTTTCCCGTTACCATTAGATGTATAGCACGAGTGATTAATTACAATTATTATTTATTTTGCATTTTATTGTACGCTTTTGTATTTACTTATGTACTCATGTAAGTCATTTGAATACTTTTAAAGTCACGGGCATGTTGAGATATATGTTTCTGTTTTAAAGTGCGGTCCTGTACTACTATGTTGTTCGATCAAAATTTGGTCAGCCACACACTTAACAAAGAAAATAGGAGTTGCAAAAGAGAAGAAGGTAAAACAATAATAATTAAATAACGATTAAAGAATTGTCGACAAATATCAGAGTCTATAATAATGATGCAGACTCTTTTGATCAGGCAACACTCTATACATATAATTTATATTTAATGCTAACATGCGCTATATGTGATACATGCAGTCGCAAAACAAGTGGACAATCGACAATTACTGAATAACAAAAAAGTTAAAACCATGAGCACAAAAATTTGCACCAATTGACAATTCTTTGTCACAAGCAGCAATGTTCCTTACTTTTAGGTTTATCAACGAAAGTATGCGTGCTAAGTAAGCTTAGGTATAACGGTTACGTTATGTGCGTAAATTGGATTTTGATTGCGTTCAAATGATCGAAGAAACTTAACAGATGTTACGTCAACATACTCAACGACAATACATAAAGTTACAGATGATTCAAAGTTTGCGACTGACGGTAAAATAAGTCAGTATGATCTACGTTGTTATTACTTAAAATAAGTGAATACGCTTAAGAGTGACAGTTATAAAATGGAATACAATTACATAAAAGTAAAATTATACGATACTATAAGTACCACGCACAAAATTGACTGATTGATTACAGAAGTAAAGACAAACGATTATACGAGACTATCAGATTTCAGAAAGAAATGCGAATCGTTTTTTGTCATTCCTGATTTCATAAATAAAGTGGGCTCTACAAGTTTTATTCCATATCTCTGAGATAGCAGCATACAATGGGCGTGTAGTAGCCCCACAAAACTCGCTAAAAAATAAAAGATAACGTAACGACGGCATTTTAAAATTGCTTTCATATCTGAGAACGTCGCGTAATTAACCAAATTGCTTAATCTGACTAATGCTTTCAATAAGTCTTCTTTAGCATGTCCGCTAAAATCGTAATAGAAATACCTAACAAAGAAATTTTAGCAGAAAGTAAAAATACTTACATGTAACTGACTACTGCTAATACAACCACGTTCGCAGCAGTTTCGAATAGATAAAAGAATACAAAATGGACATTTCTCGCTAGTTCGCGCTTATCCCCACCCGTAGTGCAGACGTGAATTTTAATTTGAAATTATATTTTTGACAAATACAAACATAACGACATGTAACATATGTTAAAATATAAGAAATTCTAAATCCATCTGCAACAATGATAAGTAGAAATAGAAGAAAGACTCTAAAAAGTATACACTAGGTTATTCAAAAGAATAGAGTTTCCAGTATAGAAAAAAAACTAAGCTATCGCAGATCTAAGATTAAGAAATTTGATAGTTATCTGAATATAAAAGAGTATTGATTGTTTTAAATAAAAAAGATACATTTTTCAACGTTAATTGCATTGTTATAATATAAATATCTTATTCTCGTTTTAACTCATTAGTTGTGCAATTTTTGCATAAAAGAAGTAGTATTGTATCTGTAAAAGGTTTAATTTATTTTCAATTAGTTTAAACGTATTTGAAAACATTTTAAATAAGTAGTACATTATGTATTAACTATACATATTAAACAATAAAATTATTCTTTATCGATTATGCTTTGATACAGCATTTGCCATCTACCGGCTGACGTGTAGGACCCAAGAAGTAGAAAGCATCCTAGTTGTAAAACGCATTAAAGTTAATGGTTGAGTTCAAAGCTTTGCAGTAAACTGTATACGAGATTTCTTTTTATTTCACTAAAATATTACTGTAATATTAACAATTATAGTTTTCATTATTTAATTTGTACAATTCTAATAACAGTTTACTGTTATTACATTTTCTATAAATAATAATATGAACTCATTTTGGTTACCTAAAAAATTATTTTAAATTAAATAACAAAATTTATATTATGTAACAGCAATGAGAATTAAACGACATGAATTATAATAATTATGTTTATAAATATACGTACAAACTAAAATGCGTGTATTACCATTGATTATATACGGTATTACTCATTACTTAAAACTTTTGTTTTATTATATTTTAAGTAAGGGGTACAATTATGTTTAGGTTTTAGAAACTTTTAAAGAAATACGTCTACGGTTTGCGTGCTTTTTAATCTCATGTCTAGCTGATCATTATTTAACTCAGACACGATACGCAAATCAGATTTAAGTCTACCTTGTTATACCTCTTTTAAGATAGCCAGCTGGATTTAAGTAAAACTTTCCTTGCATATTCACAAGTATAATGTCATACTTTCCTCGTTTTGTTCAAATTAATATATAATGTTTTAAGTAATTATAAATTTTATTGTTGCCGACGTTGAGTAAACTAAAATAAGTTACGATAAAATCAGTTTTACCATAACATTAATTTTTTATTAATGCTATAAATAATTTTTTTGTAGCAAAATAATTAAGTTTCAACGTTGTTAATTTAAAAAAAAAACTGACTATTGCTTTAAGAATTATGATTCCTTTTAGATTTTGCCTGAGAAGTAGGTATTATACTTGCATGAAAGTGATAATCGACAAAAATATGTGCAACATGCAAATACAGTATTTGATTTCTTTCTTAGTTTCTTCTTTTGTTGATTCATTATACAAATGAATATTATACCCGCTCTAAATAACACAATAACATTTTGGCAGTATAATACACAGTAATCTTGTGTCAAAATTTTACTGCTTTTTATAAGATAATACCTTAGAATAAACTGGTCATTACACCAATAGAAAATATCTACATGCATAATAAAAAATATCTATTTACATATTCCACATATACTCAAAATAAAACACGACAGAAAAATGTCAACACAAAAGATATAAGAACATAACAGCAAGACAAAATAAGAATAATATCTATCAATTAATTAATATGTTAAACACTTGACTGCATAAATATTAACCACAAAACAAACTTCTATTGTATAGCGTAATTACATGGAGTTTTGGTGTTATAATTGATTAATGTACATATAAAAATTTATAAAATTTAAAAAAAAATATTCATGAAATGTTTTACTTATTGGAAATTTACTTATTCGTTTTAAACAACTCTTATATTTGTACTTGAACAAGCATTTTTCAGATAAGGTAAAAATACGGAAATACAAACAAACATCTTTATTATCAACTGCAGATGGCTCCATTGCCTATTGGCCTACGCATTGCCAATATTGACGACTATCGGCTAACATTCAATGTTATCGTCACCAAAGCTCTTCTACACAATTATCAGGTTCACCTATTTATCAACATATGACGAGCGTTGGTAAATTGGCTTTGTTGACGTTATTTTGTGCACGGCTCAAAGGGGCACTTATGATCATACCGTTTGACATTAAACCCCATTATATGCTACGCAGCAAAAACTAAACATCCTGTATAAACAAAAACATTTTATGCTGACATTTATGCAAAGGCAGTAAAAACCGATGCCGGAGTAATGGCAAACCCTGTATATCAAGTCATTAACTTAAATATCTCTTGAAATGATTATTTTTATGTTTTTCTAAATAAAGCTAATTATTTTAATATTAATAAACGATGTAATGTTTGTGTGGTCCAATTCTAATTAGTTGATGATGTTTTTTAAATAAAGCCATTAAAAATCCAAGGCATGTTCATTAAATAAATATTAGACGTTTCAACAACAAAAACCGCAGTCATCTTCAGCAACGTTTCTTTGTAGTCGTGATAACACAAATTACTTTCTCGATTTATTTCAGAATACATAAAGTTTTAATGCTTCTCGGTTGTAACTCGAAACTTTATTTTCAAAACCCACGTACATACTCATAAACTCATTGTTCAATTCATCATCATTCGTTCAACTATAACGTTAATTGAGGGTACAGAAGCGACCTCCTCGTTTTCTAAATTCCCAACAGTCGGCAAACTTCTTGAGACAAAGCAGATTCAATGTTGCGGCATCAGTCGAAATATAAATCCAACGGAACTCCAAACCGACATAAAAACTCGCCAAAACGTCTACGACTGTAGCTGCTGCTTGATTGGGTATGGCGTAAACCTCCGTCCATTTTGTAAAACAAACCATCGCCACTAGGGATGTATTTGTTTCCCGAATCACTCTCTCAAACGGCTTCCCAAGTAACAATTTTATATTTTATAACGTTTGAGAGAACGTTTACAAAACAAGATTTATAAAACACCTTTTGTCCTAAGAACGTAACTAAAACGTTCTTACAGTAGCTATAAATGCAAAATGGGCACATATTTATAAAACATATTTGTTTTTTAACGTGTTGTATAAAGCCAACAAAACACTGTTATGGGATAGTTACGTAAACGTTATATATCAATTACAAAACAGTTTCATAAAGATTTTATAGTTGGGTGACTCTTTATTACAATAGTTTTGATGAAGTTACAAAACATTCTTGTAGTGTAGAGCAGCTTCAATAAAATCAAACAGTTATTAAGTACTACTTTTCGGAACTTAGTTATTCCTATTATTTACTTAACCTAAAACTGATGGCTAATTCATGAAAAATGGCAACGTATAAAAGTATATATTATTTACACGAAAGTTAATGAGATGAATCTACACGGACGTTTTTTGCTACGAAGGAAATTTTACTGTCAATTATGAAGTAGATAGGTCAAAATTTTATGTGCGTCGTAGCTTTAATGAGTATTTAAACAAAAATTTAAAAATCAGATAAAAAACAAAACTTTTAAATTATAATTTATTATCATAAAACCACAATAATAGATATAGATACCAGTATAAGAAGCTTTAATTGATGTGTTTTTGTCGTCAAAGTAGTGAAATATAAGTTAATTTAATGTTCCTCGCGAATGACGGCTATGTAAATATATGCGAGTACATTTTCAAAATGGTCCCTTTTTAATAGAACATTTTTATTACCAAATTTACTCTTATACAGCAATTATGATGCATATAGAAAACTCATAAAACGTTCAAATTTAATTACCTTAGTTTATGTAAAAATTAACACGACAGCATCATATTTTACAAATGTGATTATATTTTCATGAATTTTTAATCGCGTATTCAGTAATAAAAAGTTAATGAAAATGGTCGAGCAGGCGAATCACATATAAAACAGCGTAACTTAACAATAAGCTGCGATCCATTCATTATTAATCCTTCGGAAAGAATTATTTTAGCTTCTTCGACAAATGGTTGTAGATATGCTAGAAAATCATGTGATTTTCTCTTACGCCGGTATATCCGAATTGTGTATATTTAACACAATAATTTTGCGCTTTAATAGCAGTATTGCTCTATAACTGCTTTTCTCTTATTTTATAACTGAGGGTTTGTGTCCTTTTAATTAACAGTTTTAGAACTTTTGTTATGAGTAACCTGATGCAGAAAGCAAAATTGTTATACAATATTACTAATACAACAATTATATAACGTAGTCACATACTTTATTAAAACAGTTGTATAAAACAGTTCTAAAGTGATAAATGACATAGCTATTATAAATCAATTAATATACGTTTTGGCGGTGAAAGAGAAAGGTTGTACAGATACTTTAATTTATTAAATTTAAAAGAACGCGTTTTAATGGTAGTTAAACTAAAGTTTAAATTTTTTAAACGTAGATAAACAGTAGTGCATTTAAAACGTAGTCGTTTGATTACGATATAAGGTGCGGCATGCAGATTAGATACTTTTATAATCAACGTGGATTTTCCGGCGTATATATTTTGCATTTATATTTTTAAAATAGTGGAATTTTTTGGTGATGTATTTTAATTTAATTAATATTTCGTTAAGTCATAAAATAAGTGTTTTTTTTTTGTTTGGTGATTTAATATAATTAACATTTCGTTATTCAAAAAGGGCAGACAGTTAATTAGTGTAAAGTTTAGAGGAGAAGAAAAATTATGTCGGATTCCGAGGAAGGGTGGTCAGTAGGAAAAAGAAAAAGGCAAGCTACAGTGGAGGAGGTGTTCAGGAAGAGCACCAAAGTAAGGAAATCACCGGTAGCGGAAGAAAAAGAGAGGAAAGATGGGGAGTTAGTGGAAATGTGTAAAGAACTGTTAAAGGAGGTAAAAAGTATAAGAGAGGAATAAATTAAGATGGGTAAGAAGTTGAAAGAGAATAATAAAGATGTAAAGGAGATAAAAGAAGAATTAAAAAAATCAAATAAAGAATGGAAAAGGAAATTTGAAGAAATAGGTGAAAAGTATAGAAAGTTGGAGGCCAGATTGGAGAAGATAGAAAGAAGCTGGGAAAAAACCGAAAAAAAAAGGAGAACAAACATAATCATAAGAGGTATGGAAGTGAAAGATGAAAAGAAGGAGCAAAAGGAGCAAGTGGAAAATTAGATGAAGAAGGATTTAAATATTGAGAAAACAGTGGTAGAAACTAGAAAGTTAGCAGAGCGTGTAATGTTAGTAAGGATGGGTACATTTGAGGATAAGTTATATGTATGGAACCAAAAAAGAAGGTTAAGAGGTACGAGCATTTATTTAGACGATGACATGACGAGAAAGGAAATAGATATACAAAAGAAGATAAGATATGAGGCGAGTAAGATGAAGGGAGAGGGGAAAAGGAATAAAATAGGATTCTTGAAAGTGTGGGTGGAAGGTGAAGAAAGATTTTGGGATGAGGAGAGGGGAACTCTAGTGAAAAAGGGGGCAAAAAACTAAGAGTTGGGGGAGGAAAGGATGGATCAAATGATGTTGGATTAGCAAGTTTTAAGGAAAAAGAGATGGAAAAGCAGAATCAAATGAAATTATTGTTTTGGAATGTGGCAAGCATAGAAAATAAGGGAGAGGATTTCTGGAGATACGTAGAGGGTTTTGATATGATGGAAATGTTGGAAACATGGTTGGAGGAAAAAGACTGGGAAATATGGAAGGAAAAATTACCAGAGGGTTATAGTTGAAAGGTGGAATTTGCAACTAGAAGAGAAAGTAAAGGTAGAGCAAGGGGAGGGATACTAACGGGCATAAAAAGGAACTGGTAGGTTAAAGAAGAGGAGGGAAACAAGAAGCAAGGGAAAGGGATTGTAAAAAATTATGTGGTCAGAGAGGAAAAGGAAAAGTATATAGTGTAAGCTATAAATTGTATGCCATGATTATACAAAGGAGGTTGGAAAAAGAAGTGGAAGAAAAAAGACTATTACCAGATTGGCAGATGGGATTTAGAGTGGGAAGAAGGGCAATAGACAATGTTGAATTGAAACAGTTAGTGAATGGAAAGCTAGATAGATAGGAAAGATAGATAGCTAGATAGGAAAAGGGGTAAGGTATACGCGTTCTTTATGGACATAGAAACTGCGTTTGATAATGTGAATAGGGAAAAGATATGGAGGGTGTCAAGGAAAAAGGGAATAGAAGAACAACTAGTGAGGAAACTGGAAGGGATATATAAAGAGACTAAGAATAGGGTAAAAATAGGGGATAGTGTTAGTGAAGTGTTTTGGACGAAGAAGGGGCTAAGGCAGGGGTGTCCTCTTAGCCCTATTTTATTTGCACTGTATATAGGGGACATAGAAGAAGTGTTGAAGGTAGGTCAGTGTGGTGGGGTTGTCATGGAGGGAGGTATTAAAGTGTGGGTGTTGGCATATGCAGACGATATGGTCATGGTTGCAAAAAATGAGTTGGAGATGAAAGGTATGATAAATACGATAAAGAGGTATCTGGAAAGGAAAGACTTGGGTTTAAATGTGAGAAAGTCTAACATGGTAGTTTTTCAAAAAAGGAGAGGAGGAAAGAAAAAGGAGGAGTTAAGTTGGGGAGAACAGAAGATAGAGGCAGTGAATGAAGTGACATATTTGGGATATAGGCTAAGGTGTGATAAAGATGATGCGCATATAAGGGAGTTAGCAAAGGAGGGTAACATGGTATTAGGGCAGGTATGGAGTTTAGGGGAAAGAGTATTTGGGAAGGAGATCGAGAAGAGAAAATGGCTGTTTGAAAAATTGATTAAAAGTGTGATGATGTAGGGGGTGGAAGTATGGGGTTGGAAAGTGTGGAACCTATTGGAAAGGGTACAAGTAAAATATTGGAAATGGATACACAGGGAGACGCCAGGGTACATAATAGAGGAGGAGGGGAAGTTAGAGAAGATTAGAATAGAAGCAGGAAAAAGGGCGATGGGTTATGAAGAGAAAATGAAGGAAAGGAGAGAATGTAAAATTTTGCAATGTTGCTGGAGGACGGTAAAAGATAGCAAAAACTGGAAACTGTACTATCAACGAGGAGGTTTCGCAAGAGGTGGAAAGAAGGAGAGAGGAAGGGAGGTTAAATACGGGGGAGATAATAAGAAGAGATAAAGATTCGCAGGTGCAAGAGAGGGAAGGAAAGATAAGGGAAGGAAAGTATAACGTAAGGTATGGGAATATAGTGTCCAGGGGGTTCCTAAGTATCTGATGGGGAGGAGAAGCTTAGGAGAGAAACGACTTATAGCCAGGTTTAGATGCGGAAATGAGGAGAATTTAAATAAGTATTGGAAGGAGAATGTAATGAGGAGATGTAAATTATGTGGGGAGGGATGGGAGGACATAGAGCACTTGAGTAAGGAGTGTGGCGAGCTAAGGGAAGAAATGAGGGGGAGGACGGTTTTGCTTGGGGAGGAGGGGGAGGGATTGGATTGGATGAAAGCAGTAAAGGAAAGAAGGATACGAGGGGAGGGTTAGGTCTAAAGTATTAGAATAGTTAGATGGTGATGGGAAGATTTTAGTTTTTTAAATTTCTGTACAAATTATATTTTATAATAAGAGATTGATGTAGGGGTAACGTAACCCATTGTAAGGCCGAATGGCAAAACAATTAACAATAAATTAAAAAAAAAACAATTAATATTTGTAAGGGGTAAATGTCTTATAACCAATATTATATAAACGTTTACAAAACACTTTTATACTAATCTCATAAGCAGTTTTATAATTTTGTTGTAAGAACGTTCTAAACATCGATTTAAAAAACAATTTTGAATAGATAACAAAATAATCTTCTAGACAACTTTAATAGAACCATTTTACAGTTAGAGAGCAACAACATAACTACAATAAAATTGAAAAGTTTTTTAACTTAAGAGTTGTAAAACCACTTTGTTACTTGGGTTTCCGTGTTATATTGTTTCATTAGTGCTTTGCACATTTTCGCTGGATCATTTTTTGGTGCGCAGACCGTGCACTTACGGCACCATTGGATGCAGCTTCTTTGCAACTCACCCAATAAAATGTTTCTAGTATTTTTCCTAATGTTTTTTTCACGCCAAAGTGTCCTTCTGATAAACCTTCATGCAAATGCTGCAACACCTCTGACACTCGGCTATTTAGCACTATTAAGTGCAATCTGTTCTCCGTGTCCTTGAAACTCTAAAGATTGCTTAAGTAGACCGTCGTTTACACTCAAAAAGGCTCACTGCGCTTAGCATTCTTTAACATTTTTTCCCGAAGTACTCACTTCTTCTCAGGTTGCTCGTGGGCAGTGCCACAAACCAGATTCAAGCGTAAACGCTGTCTTTTGACGGTACTTGAGTTCCAATTTCACCTGCCAGTAAGTATTCTTCAAATGCAACGTAGAAAACAATTGAGATCCTGAAAAAGTGTAGAGAAAAAGCCCAACTCAGGATCAAAAACTAGAGAAGTTACAAAGATAAAGTTGGATATTTATCAATGCACAGAAAGTGATACGACAAATAGGAAAAAACACACTTACGTTAAGAAGAGCAATGCAGCCTAGGTGCACGTCTATTGGTTTGAACTAAGATTAATTAGATCTCCATTGTACCCCAAAGATGAAACGACGAACACAGAATGTGCAAATAAAACACCAGTCTGCCGTAAAATAGCTAAGACGGATAATGAAAGTGGAAAATTTGATTATTCATACTAGAAGAGATATCCAAAAATACCATCACCAGCAATTACAAAAAAAGAAAATGGAAAAGAAAGGCATTTCCCAAATACGGAAGACTCAAAGAAAAAACATTAAAAAAATAAGAAAAAAAGAAAGAAAAGAAACGAATTTTAAGAAAAATAAAACGAATATCGACTGGCAAAAGAAATATATAAAGGAATGGAGGAAGAAGGAAACGAGCCTATACGGAAAGTAAAAAGCTGGAGATATACAACTAGAGAATATTTATTACAAAAAAAAGAAACACAAACAGACAGACAGTAAAAAAAGCACTAGAAATCATCAAAACACTAGAAGAACTGAAAAAGATAATACAAACGGCTTGATCCAAAGAAACATTTAAGAAAACTAAAATAAAATACATAACGCATCTAAAATTCTAAAGGATAGACACAAAGAAAAAGATATAGTGATAAAAAAACAAAAAAGAAGAATTAATAAATACGGAGGCAAACGAAATAATGAACTGTAACATCACAGTAAAAAAATAATGTAAGAAAAAAACTAAATCGGAAATAGAATGATAAGATGTGTAAATAACAACACTACAATAATAGAGGTAATTAAAGAGACCAAAATAATGACAGAAGAAACAAAATACATGTCCCTGATAGAAAACATACAAAAAAATAAAAGAGTCGACAAATATAAAATAAGTATGCAATACATTAAGAAAATAATAGCCGAAAGTAAAACAAGAAATAAAAAGACATTGTGTTGCATTACAACCGAATAAAATGTAGAAGAATTAAGAAAAATAACCGAAATACTAATAAGATGATATAAGATATATATATATAAAGAAAAAAGACGCAAAACAAGGAAATAAAAACTAAAAGAGAAAAGAAAAAAAGAAACGTTAATAATAAAACCTAAACAAGACAAAACGTATGAAAGCATTATTAAAAACATGGAGTCTAATATACAAACCGAGGATATACAAATAAAAATCGTTGATAAGACAAAAAAGACGAAATGCACGTACAAATTAGAAATACGTGGACAGAAAATCGGAAAAAATTTATATAAGAAATGCAAGAAAAAATGAGGAATGTAGCCAAAGTAGAAAAAATATCTAAAAATAAAATGCTCATGATAATGGACATTGATAAGTTGACACTGGACAGTAAAATACATCACAATTCAAGAAAAGAAATAATAAAAATATAAGGAAAACCAGTTAGGTATAAACTCAATATAAGTAACAACAGCAATAAAAAAAGAGTAAAATACGCATTCCTGACATGAAAGAAGAAATTGCAGAAAAACAGATTGGAAACAGAGTTAGAAGCATATGAAACTATTGGAGAATAAAGGTATACCTACAGCTGCCAAATGCTATAAATGTTGGAGAGTAGGACTAAATCACAACTTTATAGAACAAAAAATAACTTAGAACACTGTTACAATTGTAGCAAACCAGGACGCAAAAATATTGAAGAAAAATAGTGTTACCTATGTGAGCTCACTGGACATAACGCAGAAAATATGAGCTGCTCAAAATACAGAGAATTAGTGAAACAATATAAAACACAAAACCGATCTGGAAAATATAGAAAAGTAAAATTTAATAAAATTCTTGTATTAGTGTTTTTGGTTTTAGTTTAAAATAAGAAAAGCGGTGAGAACTTAAATTGTGGCAAATTTAAATCCTAAGTAAATATTTACAAAAAAATTAATTAACAAATATTTTACGTTTTTTATATTCTAACTGGCACCAATTATATATTTTTCTATTAAATTCCAAACAAGAATAAAGAAACATTTAAAAAATAATATTCTAACAATAAAAACCAGATTTTTCAAATTTTAATAATATAATTAATAAATGTCTCAAAAAAGATAATAAATATTGTAAGTTTTTTATATTCTATCTGGCAATCTATATATTTTTTTATTAAATTCCAAACAAGAATAAAGAAACACTTTTAGAGTAATATTCTAACATTAAAAACCAGATTTTCCAAAATATAATCATGTAATTAATAAATACGTTTTAAAAGTAAGAAAGATGTAACAAAAGAGCAAATCTTGGTTTTGTATATAATGCGACAAATCTGTTATTTTTACATTCATCTTAACAGACAAAGCTCTATTTACTCAATTGCAAAACTTCTTAATTGACAAAACCCGCACGTTTTCAGAAATATTGCAAATACTTATAACATATTCTTGACATTACGTAAGACATCCTGTTAAATTTCTTAAATATGGCATACGTTTGTATTAAGACAGATAATAATTTGTACACAAAAATAACGGTGACGAATTAGTACATTTTGAATGTAAAGCCACCGCTTTGAGTGGATAATACTTTAATAAGTTGTATTAAAATTATTCAATTAAATTCTATCCTTGTGCACAAGTTTCTAAAATTTCTATTAAAGAATATATCAATGGATGTGTGGTAGGTAGGTAGGTGATCCGTTTATATGCGTAGTCCTAAAAACAATTTTGTCATTAAAATTTAAATACCAAATGTGGGTAACAAAACGGCATTCGACATTGACTTCATTTTTAGAACATCTGCAGCTATAAATGAAATGAGTGTTAATTAACAATGTGTTTTGTTTTATCAATTGTGTGTACTGTACAAATCAATGCTCTACGCGATCCGTTTATTAATGTTAATTTTATTTGCTATTTATTGATTTATATTTTGTTTAACTAGTACATTGTTTTATATAAATTCAATTAAATGATTTGTCAAATTACACATAACAAAATAAGGTATACAATTTTGTTCAGGGTTCTACGGTACAATACACTATCGGTTATATTTACAATAATCGCATAAAAACTTTAAAAAAACTAACTTATGAAAATGAAAAATTAATAAACATTAAAAAGTTATCAAAATATATTTTGGTATATATGTACAATTACTTTTGTAAAAAAAGAAAAAATAAAATATTAGAAAGTACAGATAAATCAGAAGTGTACAAAAACTATCTATTTTCATTATTAAAATTTATTATTGAAACCAATTAAACTTTCAAAGTACAAAAAGTCTCCTAGGTCCAAGCTATCTAGCCGAAATACCAAAATCAGCGTTTTAATAATGGAATGAAGAATGCTTCTCAAGTAGCTATCGACCGGCTAAACATTCAACCAATGTTGAAATTTTGGCATTGGGCCATTGTGTGACCTACGTTAATTTTCTATCTGTATCCAATATTGTTCAAACCAATATTGGTTCAACATAAATACGACTATAATTTACTATGTTGGCTGTCTATTAGTTATAAATAAAAGACCAATATAACACTTTAATATTTTGCCGCAATTAAAAGATTATGCCTACTTGAAATCGGGAAAATTGCATGATTTTCAAGATTTTTCATAAAACACTATAAAACGACTACCTATTTTGAAATACATGTACAAATTTTTTTAAGAAAAAATGTTCAAAGATAAAGATAATATTACTCTAAGAACGTTCGTTTTTTTTTCTATTGCTTGTTCTTACCAAGATATCTTTGAAACGGCTTACTTTAAATCAAAATAAAAGAATATTGCGTTACAAAGGGCTTGAACAAAGGGTTAGTTAAAATTGTGTTTTTTACAAAAAATGAGAAGAACTTTACGAAAAAGTCAACTTCTCCATAAATAGTGATTTTGGTCTTTTTACAATAAACAAGAAAATTTTAACTGAAATTTTTGTTCATGCCTTGCTTATTGTAATAACAAACAAATACGTAAAGTTTTAGTTTGATTGGTGCACTAGTTTTAAAAAAAAATTGGTCACCGCAACCGTATTAAAAAAACACAGTTTAGAGATAATTACGTAAAAAGTTTCAGTCCTTAAATTCTTCTAGAACAAGACCATAAAAAGTGTCTTTCCCATGTTAACTATCTCCAGAACGTCGAGTTGGTGTGGTTGGTGCTGTCTATGAGCCTTCTTTTGTTCTCTAGTGGACGTATGCGCGCACTCCTCAGAAATGGAAACTCGAGGTTCGTCGTCTTTTGTAATGTGATGGTAGTCCTCCTGCATCTGTTGTAAATTTAATATTGCTGTCACATGTTTTGCACTTTACAAACTCTCACAGAACGGTAAATATTTGTTATATTACTCTTGTTGTTATATTATCACTTTGCTTTCTTTTCTTTGACCTTGATTTGCGTAATTTTATAGATGCTTTGTCTTCACATGTAACTTCGTGATGATCTCCGGCCATAAGTTTAACACTTAAAAACGCGACAAAAACTTTATTAAATGTAGAGGAAACAAAATAAGCGTAATAAACTTCTGTTAGACAAATGTCAAACGATGATTGAATCTCCAGCAACACAAAAACGTTATCTGGTGAGAGAATGTTGTTAGGTAGCGCTCTCTAAGCTAATATAACTATTAAACGTGTGCTCCAATTTTTATGTAATTTTGACGAAACATTCTTAAGATGATATACATTTAAAGCATGCAATTTAAAGAAAATCAACATTTTGACGGATCTTTAAATGAACCCCTCAAAAAAAGTTATAGTAGATACAATATAGTAAATATTATATCACTAATTATTCTATATCTATATATATACATATATATTATTATAAGCAATGTTGACCAAATTACTTTTTGATTTGGTAGTACTTACATTTTCATGCATATTGAACATACATATATTGTATTCGCAAAACGTTACATACTAATGATCGGACTAATGTTTAGCAAGTTTTATCCAATAATGATCCAATATTTTATTGCTACTGGGGTTATTATTATTATTGTACTTACGAGCTATTGCAATTGTTTAAGCTCGAAACGTTAGATTTTTTTCAACCGCTGGCGGTATTCGTAGTGTTATAGAAGAATAATTCAAAATAACGTGCGGAAAACCGAATTTCAAGAAAAGTGCACTTACAAGGTATTATATTGACGCCGTCGATATAGTACAATACAAGATCAGAAACAAAAATACTGATAATTAAATATTTCTTAAATAATAAATTGCTGTTTTATAATACCGATTAATAACTTTTGGCCATAATAAAATTGAGGTTGGTACAAGTTACACTTTGATTACAAGCCTCCATTCTGCATAAATCTTGTATGTAAAAATGATCACAAGCCAAACCTGGAATAAACTCAGAATTCGTAAACAGGACTACATTGTTAACGTTCTTTAATACGAATTCCTGCGTGTTTTACCGGCAATATATGTACACTACCACAAAAACAAGAAAACATTAATTCATTGAAATAAAAGGAACTATCGTCTTACACATGATTTAAGAATTGGCTCAATTTAGGGGTAGAAAACTGAGTGACAATGTTTTGTAAAAGTAACTTTTCGTTACTTCATTACCGCTACTATCGAAGTATCAAATATCTATTATGATTATAAGTTTTTCAGAAGAAAGAAGTATCGTTTCTTCTTACTATAAACTAATGTACTGACCTAACTAACAACAACTGCTTCAAACACGCAATAACGTCTATCTGGAATGTTAAGCAAACCAAGACGTCAGTTGACTAAAAGGAATATGCAGTGTAAGAGTGTTTTGCAAATTTCGCTTTTTTTCTTAAAACTATTCTCAACAATCTGCTTTAGTTTTGAAAATTTGTTGTTAATCCAAGTTTTCCCCTTTGAGCGTAGTTATAACCTCTAGGCTATAAAAAACAGACAAAATATTAAACTCCTGTGTTTGAAAGATAAAAAAGAAAAAGTCAAAAATGATTCATCTCATCTGCTCGATAGAGCGCCTAAAAGTTTTCCAAACTGTATTTTGTTAAGTGTCCTGTTCGGATTATGCAGAATCATGCGGCTTCACAGTAGTTCCTTTTAACGACTTAAAAAATGCACGGTGCAGTGGTTGTAGGTAATTAGAGGTATATGGTGGCGTACAGTACACAATTATGTCATTATGTTCTGCTGCTTCCAGTAGTGTGCAATGTGTGCTTGTCTAATAAAAATAAAACCTATCCAGAGGCCTTTTTGGTAAGAAAGATTTCAGCCAATACATTTGTATTTGTGATCCGGGAAGCATGTTATCAGACCATTCATTTTTTTCTTTGAAAAATACAATACCAATGGTTTCTCTTTTCTAGCTAGAGCTAATACTAGAGACGCTTTAGACCTCTTCACTGTAACAACATGTCCAGCTTTCGTATTTAACTAAAAACCTGTCTTATCTGTATTGTATATACTACCAGACTCTTATAAAAAAAGCGTTGTCTCGAAGAATTTTTTCAAGATCTTTAAAATAATTTGTAACAATGTCTCTTGAAATCCTCGTATTTTTAGCTCTTCGAACAGAAATATCTATCGTTGTTCTTACAAAAACTGAATGTTTTACCTCTATTTCTTAAAAATAAGGGAAATATATACCAAAAATGATACCTAAACTATTTGGTGAGTAATGCTCACCTTCAGTATGGTTAAATTTATAGGCGATACAAAATTTGTTGACTAATTTGTACGCTATTACACAAACTTCTTGTCTATTTGATGGAAAGTCATGTTGTTGCAGTTTTCTTATATGATTGGTCAGTTTTCTTTTAACCAAAATGACGTAACATGAAATCAGGACCAACTTTCGTTCTAATCTTTTGTTGAAAACTTCAACAAACACCTAAATATACACTAACAAGACAACGTGCTGTTGCGAACTAACGGTATGTAGCGCCGCGTAATTTACCGCATTCCAAAACTTCATAGAATATAAGTAGTGGTTCGTCTTCTCCTTATTTTATTTTTTTTTGTGTAGAAAATTGTTTTATACATATGAATACTCGTCGCCGGTTCCTTCCTAAAAAGTCTTTCACAAATTCAGTATAAGACGATATTTTATAAGGCTTATTGCTATAATTTATTGAGTTTACTATGTATAAACATGTATGTTTTTGAGATTTCTCCGACAAAAGAGTTACTTGCTATAATATAACATTACTTGTAAAAAAAATTCCACACCAAATAATTAAGTGGGCACATGATACCAGTGTTCTAATAACTGCTACGATTCCTGAAATTATTAGTAGAAGTAAAAATAAAGTTGTTATAAACATTGTAATACAATACCTAGTAATTTATCAAGAAAAACAGATCTCAGTCTGTTCAAAAAGCAATGTTCCACTAACCTAAAAACTTGTTGATTGTTTATTTTGCAGTATGACAGATTTTAGGATCAAAGCAATGAAGGTAAGAAATTATTTTTAAATCAAAAGGGCTATATATTATTTTTAGTTTAAGTTCATTTCAAACCTGCAGAACGATGTTAAAAAAAACAATAATTGAATTTTAACTGCCTTCTACATACGTACATAAATTTAGTTTTTAACTTTAATCATAAGCGTTTATTTGAGAGTGACAAAAACAAAGCACCAAGCGTTAGGTAAAGAAAACTGCACATGTTGGATCAAAAGATTTCAAGCTCGATATAATATTGCGAATAACCAGACAAAAGTGCAAACGTAAATAGAATTGACACTAACCAAAGGATGTAGAATGTAAAGCTCAACGTTAGAAACAATTATCATGATGATGATTTTTAATACTTCTAAAACAAACAAACTTTCTTTAATTGAACCCTCAAACACCACTAAAGTTTAAAGGTGAAAGTTGTTTAAGAACAGAGTGACCATGCTAATGGCACCAAATATGACAGGATCTGTTAAAAGAAGACTACATGTAATAAGTAAAATTTAAAAACCATTCATATTTTAAAAATGAATCTTTTCTCTTAATTTATCGAAAGCTAGTGGCATTAAGAACTGTAAAAGACTTTAATGACTGTTAGCGAAGATTTTTTAGGCCTTGTTACTGAGCTTAGAAAGAACGTTTAAAAACGTATTGCACTTAAAAATAAAAAAACAAATCAAATTGTATATCTATAGGTAAGGAATTACATAACGTGAATTCTATGTAAATTATGTATACGTACATATTATATGAGGCTTCAATTAATCGACATTACCTCCAACACGTTAAAGCCACTATTCTTGTTTCAATAACTTATACAAAAATTGGTAACTGAATTTATTTAGATATATAAACATTAGGAACATTGAGAAATTCAGTAACGTACGTAGAGTAGAACATCAATTTGAAAAAGAACATGTTACATATGTTCCATACAATTTTAAATAATTCATTGTGCCTTATTTTTGTCATTGAATGATAAATATTATAGTAATTTGTAACTGCAGAATGTGTTATTTCTGGTTGTTACTTATTGGAATTAGCAATTGTGTTATAATTATCACATGTATAATAAACTTCTTAGAATAACCACATTACCAAAGGTACTTTTTAACTTAACTTTATCAAATGCAATTAATTCCATTGTGATTTAAAACAGTCATAAATACTGGACAGTTATATAGTCTTAATATTACGTTTATATTTATAACCCGTAAATATGAATAGCGGAACTTCGTTTCTTTATCAAAACACAAAACTCCTTATGGCCTCTTTCCGGTTAAAAAAAGCATGAGAAAATTTTTATATATAACTGTGAACATTTTTTATCAAGTAATTGTTGAAAAATAAAAATTTTAATTGCAATAAAATTTCAATTTCTTTTTTTTTGTTACAAACTAAACATTAAAATAGTTAAATAAAAAATATGCGTACTATATTTAATAAAACGTAAAAAACAACTTATAAAAAGTAATTGTTCGGTATTCTCAAAAAAAATATTAGAGAGAATTATTAATAATAGGTACTGGTGGAGCATGTTGTCTTTTATTTATTTTAATGATTTTAGGTACACCGCCTTCGAGAAGTCGTTGTTTTAAAATCTCCAGTATAAAAATAGCTTCGTGTCGTGTGTTGATAAAACGGTACTTAATTATCACTGATCTATTTATTGAATAATCAAGTATTATAATTATCAAACGTTGCGTTGGAAAGCAACCGTAACAAACTGCTGCTGCGGAATAGAGAGGCTTTTCGATATGTGCCTACAAGAATGTGTAATACCATCAGCATGAAATAACGCCGTTATAATCTTACTGTAAAAAAAGAGCGATAAAACGATTCTCGAAAACTATAGACCAATTAACCTTTTGACTTACTTATATAAACTCTTTACAAAAATCGTAACAAAAAGGTTGTAAAATAAAATCAGACTAAGCGGCAGGCTAGATTTCGAGCAAAATACGGCACAAAGCACCGCCTGGAAACAACAAAAACGCTTATAGAAAAATGTGTAGAATGTAACAAACAATTAGTTCTAACATTTACAGACTTTCATAAACTCTGGGCTGTGCTAGTTGCACTAAACCAAAAGTATAGACTTTAGGTACTAAAATTTAAAAAGATATATTCATATATAAGTATGATAATGCTACGGCCAGTATCAAACTGCACAGATACAGATAAAATCTGGTTAGAACAAGAAATGCGACAAGGAGACTCAATATTTCCTAGATTGTTCGTCACTGTATTGAAGTATGTATTTAAAACATTATAGTAGAGCAACGGAGGCATAAATATAAATGGAGAGAAATTGAGTTATTTAAGATTTGCCGATTATATTATTTTAATAACGGACAACAGAGAAGCACAGCAAATGATACAAGAACTAAAAACTGCCACTAAGTAATAATATAAAGGTAGATGACAAAGAAATAGAGAATATCTGCTCATACAAATCCATGGAACATAAAATAAGGAAGAGAAAACCAAACTTGCGAATTACATCGACCAATTGGTCTCACATGAGTAGCATTCACAAGACTAAATTATGTATGTAGAAGTGACATACCTATGTGCTTAAAACGCTGCCAGTACTAGCATATAGTGCAAAAACATTAACCCTAACTAAACGCTGAGCAAAAAAACTAATGGTAACTCAAAGAGCAATGGAAAGAAGAATGATCTGGGTGAAATTGAGCGATAGATTTATAAACGATTATATACGGAAGAAAACAGGGGTTTGCGACATATTAAAGCGCATAACAACAGCGAAGTTGTAATAGGCAGAACATATAGCCATATTCAAAAATGATAGATGGTCCAAGAAAATTTTGAGACCACGAAAAGAAAAAAGAAATAGAGATAGATCACCAACCAGGTGATCAGATGGTATAAAGTGCGTAGCAACTAACTGGACTGGAGCTGCTCAAGATCGCACCATATAGCATTAATTAGGGGAGACATACGTTTAGCAGTGGTCGCAAAGAATAGCTGATTGATTATGAAACGGATAAGCACCCTACCCACCGGAAAACTAATTATAGCTCCCAAACCCACAAATTTGCCTCGAAACAGGACTGATTTAAAGAAGACGATCTTTGCAAGAAAAAAAATCAAACTGCAAAAGCGTCAAGAGCAGCAACACACTACAGAAATAAAAATAGTGCGTAGAATGTCTGGAAAAACATTAATGAACAGAGAAAAGCCTGAGAACATTAGACAAACATGCAGGATAGGTAACATCAATGACTGGGTGTTAGACAGAAAAAAAAACAGTGAAAAGGTTAATTCCAAAACGCTACCTCTACTCAACAAATTAAATTTGTGAAAAGTAATTGACTATAAAATGTTTTTTTTCTTAACATATAAGAATGATGGCCGACAAAAACATATTTTCATTGAACTGCGTTTACTCTTTTTGTGTATATCCTTTTGTGCAGATACAATTTGTTACAATTTTATTTTTAAATTTAAAAAACGATATGCATTTGATAAACAGATTAATAAAATCTATTGTTTATTCTGGGTAAACCATGTTAGAAGCAGTCCGTATGTGTTTGTTCGTATAACTATAACTATAGTATATTATAAGTAAGTGATTTATTTCAAATTGAACGTATTTGTTCTCATGATAAATATAAACCTTATAATATACAGGGTAGGGGTTTACTGTGTAATCAGAGGATTGCTTTTTAACTATTAGACACATAACGGCAAACCTTGATACGGTAATACATAAACAATTGATCTACATTTTAAAAATATTTAAGTACGTACAGGGTGTTTTACAAAAATATGACAACCCAAATTCATGTTTTTTTGTAATTTTTTGAATTTTTGGATTTTTTGTTCCATTTAAAATCAATAATATGTATCATTTTATTGCCCTATCGTCAACCGTTCTAAAGACTTTAATGCTGAAATAAAGTCAAGTTTAAAGTCGTGATGCCAGAATTCTCATGAAATTTTAGGTATGTTTTTTACTATCAATTATTGTCGTGTCATGTCTTAAAATAAGCATTTTGTATTTTGAAGAAACCTCCAACTACGTAGAATCATTAATTTACGCAAAACGTAATTTTTCTATCTTTTCAAATGTATATACTAAATGTTTTATAGTCGTCAGACAAACCACTCTTATGAAATTGACACTTTTATGTAAAAATATTCTACCATAAAAAAAACTATTACAATAATAAAGCTTAAAATCAAATAATCAGATACACTGTCGCTCATAATAAAGAAAAACAATAACCTCTACTGTTTTAACATTGGTTTCATTATAATATTATTAATCAATTGTAAGTAAGTTTTGTGTTTTTGCGTAATAGTTTATTACAAGTTGTTCTCTAAAATGAACTTTCCTTATAACAGCGAACAACACCAAGTTTTAAATGAAACAGATTTTCAAACTCGTTAATCTTTCTGCATAATACATTCTATATTCGGACGAGGCAACGTTTCACAATAATCAGAAACATAATTATCATTATTATTCACTTAATAATCCACACCTCTTAAGAGATTGGTCCTTTCGTGTTTGATGAAAGTTTTATGAGAAAAAAATTAACAGTTTTTGGAAAATAATTTACTAAAACTTTTGGAAAATATTAAGTTAGACAGAATTCGAACGATGTTGTTTCAACACGCAACACTACGCAACAGACGTTAGACAATATCTTAACAAAAATTATCCGATGAGGTGGATAGGACAAAATTGGCCAGCTCGATCACTTGACCTTACACCTCTTGATTTCTTTTTTGGGACTATGGTAAAAAAAAAAGTTTACCAACACACACCCACCATCAGCGAAGACATGAAAAATACAATCACAACTGCGTTTCGATCCATTTCTGTTCAAAAGTTGTTACAAGCAAAACTTTTGTTTCTGAAGCGAATTGAAAACTGTTCAGCAAGGCACAATCAGCATTTTGAACATTTATTTTAACTACAGTACAAATCGTTTAGTAAATAGTCTGTAAAAATTTTGACAATCCGGTCATAAGTCAATAAGACACTTGTAAACTTAAATTGTTTAGTAAGTAAATGGTGTTTGGTTATTAAATAATTTTTAGATAAAAAAAGACCTTCAAAATTTCTTTCTGATAATTTTTTTTAAGAAACTCGTATAGATTTTATACGTAAACAAGTATAACAGGTAAGTAACACTTTGATTTACTTGATTCTCTTAAAAATTCAAGTGCATACTTAATCCTCTCTACAATCTAGTCCGTTTTCTATAAAAACAACTAAAAATAACGGCCTTGTAACAGTTTTACATACGTAAATAAAAAAATAATTTTTAGACAGGACCTTTTTGGTTTTTAACGATGTGTTTACTGAGTAACTTCGGATAAAAAGTAAATATGTCAATAGTTACTAAAGGATTTCCACTGTATTTCGCTTTTTTTTGTTTGTTCCATTAGTTTAGAAAACCGTTTTATTGTTTAGTTATTAATAAGTTATTCTTATTCACTTATTAATATATTGTTATAAGCATTTTATCGTTGTTGTTTTGGTTGTTCTTCTAGCATTCATTATTTTCACGTAAAAGTGTTAATTTTACAAGAAGATTTAGTCGTACGGCTATGAAACCTTTTATCATTTAGTAGATATGTTTTACGTAGAAACTGAGAAAAATTATATTTTGCATAAATTAATGATTATATGTAGTTTTAAGTTTTTTTAAAAAAATTACCGCTTCTTTTAAAATTTGATCAATAATTATCGATGGCACAAACAGATTTAAAAACCATTATGAGAGCCAAGGTTAATAATAAAACAATACAATGCTATACATTTTTTATTCTATAAGGAACAAAGAACCCAAAACTTCAAAAATATTCAAAGTGTTCTATTAAAAAAAACATAAGTTTAAATTGATTCATTTTTGTGAAACACCCTATATGTATTTAAATATTTTTAAAATGTAGGTCAATGTATTATGTATTACCGTACTAAAGTTTGTCGTGATGTGTTAAACAGTTGAAGAGTAATCCCCCGATTACAGAGTAAACACCCACCCTATATAACTAACAATTTCCCTATACTATACTTAAGTATAGGGAAAAAATGTAAGGGTTACGTAACCCATTGTAAGGCCGAATGGCTTAACAATTATTAATAAATAAATAATAATTAACAATTTTTGCCGAATATGAAAAAATTCAAACAATACCAAGTTTCAGAAACGTTTTATTGTAACATAAGCGACCACTTCGCGCTGGTTATAATAATTTTTTCAACCGTGAACTACGTATATAAAACAAATTTACTACTAAAATTATTAAAACTTTTTACTTTCTTATGACAGTATAGCGAACGCAATGGTTTTTTCACATTGCATAATTTTACGTTTCAAGGTCTCCTGAATTAGAAAAATGTAATTTTGACAAAAAAATTTTGGATGTCTGTGTGTGTGTCTATGTGTAACGATGTACCCACGATAACTCTTGAACCAAAAGTTCTAGTAACTTGAAGTTTGGTATGAAGCTGGATTTTCATATTCTCTCGGTTCTATCAAAAGATAGGTCTGATCAAGAAGCCGGAAGTGAATTATCCGTCATTTTAACAGTTTTTCTTATATAATTTTGTACGTATAAAAATTATTCGAATTATTTTTACAGTTTCTTATAGAGACTTCCTAACAATTTATTCAAATAATTTTTCTACCATTAACAGTTTATTAGATATTTGATTTATAAGTTAAAGTGAGTTCCATATATAATCTTAGATTCGAATCCTGCCTATGAAAATTTTTTTTTAGAAAAAAATTCTATATCTTAAAGGGAGAGTACGATACGTTAAAAAATAACAACTTTTTTCTATATTCTTTTGATTTGTTATACGGAGTGTTGCATCTTATTTAAAAAATTAAATATTTTTGGATTTACCCACAATAACTCTCGAACCAAAAGTCCTAGTAAAAGTGAAATTTGGTATGGAGCTGGTTTTTTATATTGTCTCTGCGCTATCAAAAGATGGATCTGATAAGGAAACCAGAAGTGGATGTATTCGCTATATTTAACAGTTTTGCTTATATAATTTTGTACGTATGTAAACTATTCCAATTATTTTTACAGTTTCTTATAGATTTAATTCTTCTTCACAATTTATTTACAAAGAGAAAATTTTCAAAAAAATTGTAGCTTGCTAGGAAATCAATGCAAACCTGTACATATCACTTCAAGATGGTTTTATGACAACATAACTTTAAAAAGATATGTAGACATTCTTTGATGATTCCTTATAGAAAAGTCGTGTGGTGACCACGCCAGTTTTTTTTAACTGTTACTAAAATTTAAGCAATTAATTTCAAATTAAAAATCAAGTGAGTGTTTTGTTTTATGATTGTAACAGTAATTGTGATTTACAACACAAAAATAAATAAATAACATAAGTTATTTTTTGCTACAGTTAATAAAATTGTTTAGAAACATTATGTTAAGCATTGATTATATCTTTTTTTTTTTAATTAAACACCTGTGTTCTCTATGATTTGCCCAAAGACAATAAACAGATATTTTATCACTTGGAGCCATGTTTAGATGGCTAGCGTTACATTGTTATCTTACATTAAAGAAACAATTATCTAATTATAACAACTTAATGTTAGTTTTAACATAAAATCAAATAATAAAAATAAAAGTAATATAAAAAGAAATGAACAAATTAAGATTTCAAATTAACGTTACAATTCTCGTTAATAACAAAATAAATAAATATTTATAATTTACATTATCTATACTGTACATCTAAAGGACTGCATCGTTTTAGTCGACGATGCGATTGACTGTTATCCAGTAGATTTACGGCGTGAGGATTAGTATGAATTTCTAGTCTACTCAGGTATTTTTCGCTAAGTATTTTTGCCACTTGTTGAACATACGGCAGTTGGAGATCTTGATGAAGAGACTTATTTGTAATAAACCACGGTGCGTTGGAGGTCGTTCGAATAGTTTTTGATTGAAATCTTTGCAATATTTCTATATTAGAAACACTCGCGGTTCCCCATAGTTCTACACCATACGTCCATACCGGTCGCATAAACACCTTATAAATAAGAATTTTGTTTCGTAAAGAAAGGTCAGATTTTCTTCCAATTAACCACATGAGTTTAGAGTATAGAAGTTTTTAGTTGCTTTCTTTTAGTAAATATATGATGTTTCCACGTTAGACGCTGATCAAGATGCATACCTAGATATTTTGCAGTTTTATAGATTATATCTAAAATATGTTCAGTTCAGTAACATTTACATTAAAAAAAAGTTAAATTATTTGTCTCAATGTCTTTTCCACAAAAACACTTTGAGACAAATAATTTAATTTTCGTTATAACATTTACATTTGTTAAACGCAAACTTAATTTGTATAATTAACGATTTAAATTCTTAAAATATTTCTTGCCACTTGATAATTTTGTAAAAAAAATTTTAAACTGTTATAGAATCATCATAAAATGTAAATATGTTCATTGTTAACTAGTAGTTAATAATGAAATATTATTTGCCTGCGGTTAAAAAAGTGGTACTGCACAACTTACTCTTATATATAATAATGAAAGCATATAAAACTAGCAGTGGAAAAACATGTTTACATTTCGTCTAGAATACATTAAGTAGATTTTTTGGATGTACACTTATAAATTCAGAAAAAGAAATAAATATTTTTTTATTTCATGGCAAGTTGTTGAAAAGGCTGGTATAGTAACAATAATTAATACACACTTTAAAGAACAATAAATAAAAAACAATTATACAGAGCACTCAAAAACATGCATAACAGCAAGAATCTAAAAAATCGTAATATTTTAATTTGGCTACAACTGCAGCAATATCAATTCTCTTGAAAGTGCTGTTTTGATGTCACGGTTCTAATTTTTCGGTAATCAGAACTTTGCAAACCATGCGTTATTAGAAAAGAAACTCGGGCACTTGTGAAATTTTTTATAATGTAAAAATATAATTTACAGTACCTAAAACTGTTCTTAAACATAACACTTACTACAGAGGTAGTTTTTTGTAGATTTTTTTAGATAGTTGCTACTAACTAATGTAATAAACTGTATATTATTAGCTTCATATGTTTTGTGCATTCTAAAATTAAAATTATTTCTGAACACTGTTTTCCAAAATATAATACATTAATGAAATAGTAGCTTCTCAGTTTTGAATTTTTTTGAAATTAAATTCATAACCAACTTTATTAAAAAACAGTTATAAGTTTACAGTTGATATTACGTCTATCATTACTAATAAAAACTATTACAATTGAACATTTGTTCTAGAAAAAAAAAACTTTAAATTGTAGTTATAAAAACATGAAGAATAACAAAGATATTTAAATAACATAAACAAAATATGATGGCAGAGCCATCTCTTAGTGTAAACTTACTATGTAAAGTAAATTGAAAATAACTATAGAGGTGAAATCGTTGACAAGCTAAATTTTAACCCCGTAATTAAATAAAATTACAACATTGTTGATTTAGTCCGCAGTATATTCAAAACTTATTCGAATTACGCGGGTAAAAGTGAGCTTGTCAACGCAACTTAGCAAATAGCAATTTTCAAAAGATGTTTAGAGTTAAGTCAAATTAAAATTCAAAATTTAGATTATTCTGCAATCGTTTTATTTTTTGTTTAGTTTATAGTGTAGTTAGAGTAGTCACATGCAAACCGTTACAGTACTTGATAGATTAGTATTACAAAAAAATTGCAGTGGATTACAAATAAATAATACAAAGATTGCTATTTTAACTAAAATGACATCGCTAATTCATTATTAGAGTTCCGTGATCGAAACAGCTGTAAACATTTAGAAGTAACAATGGTTAAGTAAAAAAAACTGGTATGCTCACCACACGACTTTTCTATAAGGAATGATGAAAGAATGTCTACATATTTTTTTAAGGTTATGTTGTCATAAAACCACTTTGAAGTGATATGTACACGTTTGTATTGACTTCCTAGCATGCTATAATTTTTTTTTTAATTTTTCTCCTCGATTTCATTAAGATACAACCGAAACATGGCAAATTGAGCTTATGTTGTTATATCGTCTAACACATATATTTGTGCGCATCGATAATGCTTTCCCTTTTACTAAATCAGCAAAAATTATTATTTTTAACGTATCTTGCTTCCCTTCATGATACGGAATTTTTTTCTAAAAAAATTGTTGCAAGCAGGTTTCGAACCTAAATTATATAAAAAATCCACTTCAAATTATAAATGAAATATCTAATAAACTGTTAAAGCTAGAAAAAATTTTTATTTGAATAAATTGTTGGAAAGAATTATATCTATAAGAAACTGTAAAAATAATTCGAATAATTTACATACGTACAAAATTATATATGAAAAAAATAGCGGATAAACCCACTTCCGGTTTTTTTATCACACTCATCCTTTGATAGAACTGAGAGAATACGAAGAGCTAGCTCTATACCAAACTTCAAGTTACTAGGAAACACACACGCGCACGCACGTACGCACGCACTCACACACACACACACACACACACACGCACACGCACACACACACACACAAACGCGCGCACATGTACACTCAAAAGTTTTTTGTCAAAATTATTATTAAATTTTTCTGATTCAGGAGACCTTGAAACGTAAAATTATGCAAAAAAGTTTTTGAAAAACAATTGCGGTTGCTTTTTTTTATAGGAAAGTAAAAACAAGTTGAATAATTAACCTTATTGCGTCGTTCGTTTTTCGGTCACACATGTTTGGGTCTAAAAAACCCATATCTCCTTAAAATATTGCTATACTGTTAGAATTTAAAAATGCTAATATAAATAATTACTAAAGATCACAATAACACTTATAGAAAAACGATACTGAGAAAATAAAAAATTTTTCTATATTAATTTTTATTTTTCTCATGATTATTATTGATTAATGTTTATTTATTTTTATGGCAATAAGAAGACGTTGTTGGTTATTAGCAATAAATCATTTGCTTAGGATTATTTAATTTGGCAACGTTTCACAGAATGACAAATCAGCTTCATCCGGCCTTCTATTATACTGGACAATTAATTATTATTCAATCTTAAAATACGACCTTGCATGATTGCTAAAAATTGACCTAACTATCTCTTATAGTTCAGCTTTTGATGTTTGTGCCCGTACATAAATAGCATCTATTTTGTTTTTTGGTTTTATTTGACGCAAGTTCTCGATCATCATCTCTTGCAGAAATCATTATAGTTTGAATGTTTTCCACTATACTTTTTTTTACTTAGTTTTCCATATATGAGTTCGTCGTTCAATTTGTGACTTCACCATAGACATCCCGATGGTTTCTAAAAGGAATCTAAGTCTTCTAATATCTTTTATTTTTTACTTATCATATACTTCTTTAAAAAGAACGTAGGCATTGTAAGCAGATGTATCCAAATTATTGTAGAAAACAATAATCGGTTATCCTTTTGTTCTCCTCTTTGTAGTGTAGCACGCTGCTGCATTGTCCATTGTATTAACAAGTTCGTTTGTTCTATTATAATCTAAAACAATTTTGAGTTTTTTACTTAGTCTGTCAGATACTGTTTTACCAGAATGACATGTACTTTGTAATAAAACACATCTGTTTGATTTTTCTCGAATGTATGATCCAAGGTCGTATTAGCTGTAAACACAAACATTGAAGTCATTCTGCAAACACTTTCAGATTGCAATAGTTGTGGTAAAATAGACGGTTCATATTTTCTTAGGTACCAATAATTACAACATTTTGTTTCATCAACATTTCTCCAAGTTGATGTGATGTAAAAATAATATCGCTCATTTAATCGTATCCCATCAAACTTTAGAACAAATTAAGCACAACTCTCATTTCTTGATTTTCTTGTTTGGTTTGTTGAGGAAGATTGCCAAGATCAAGTTATATTTCCCGTACATACGCTGTCTTGTTATCACATAAAACCTAGAAATCCATATCTTGTTGGTTTTTTAGCATATATTGTCAAATAGGACATTTGCCCCTGAATCCGACCAATTGTTCATCAACTGTAACATCTTCATATGAATTGAATCATTTTGGCAAAATTTCTTCCCATTTGAACCAAATTTTTTTGATTGTCGTAAATTTATCACAAGTTCTTCTTTCGGTTCTGATTTTGTTGTTGTCTTTTTCTTTTTTTTTTTGAAATTTTCAAGCACATCGTTGCACAAAAGATGTTTTTTTTTTGCATCCCATAAATTTTTAGTTGATTCAATATGGGATTTGAAAACACCTGCCGAAAACAGTAAACCAAAGCATTTATGTAAATCTGTGGAATCGAAATTTTTCAATTTTTTCCCATACACACGACGTTTTTTCCGGTTAGTATTTTCTATAATAATATTTTCCATAGAGATTTTAAAAAAACATAAAAATGCGTATTTTGACCATATATAACATAGCTGCATTTAGCGTTGCATCATGCAAGTCTAAATTTTCTGTAATACAGAAATGATATTCTGTTTCTGAACACTTTTTATCATCCGAAGGCTTCTATGCGTCAAAAGAACCGTTTTGATTATAGAGTTCTAAATTAGCAACATCAGAAGAATTCAGTGCTTTAAAATCTTAAGCTTTCGCGGCTATTTTGTTTATAATTATAAGCGACTTTTGGCTTAAACCACGTCGTAGTTAAACACCCAGACTTTTTAGGCTTAGTCCTAGTTTCTTCTTGAGAGCCATAACAAGAATGAACTTGGTCTTTGCCGTATTGTCGTTTGTGAACCCAAGCAAACTGACGTTTCGCAAGACATTGCAGCTTGCATCTTCAGAGTGGTAAATGTCACTGACAACGACAATACGGCATAGGCCAAGTTCTACTTCTTGTTTCGACTCTCAAGGAGAGTTTCTTGACTATGAAAACGGGTCCGTGGGCCAAAAGAGTTTGAGAACCATTGTTGTAGACAAACGTCTAAAACTGATGATAGACACATTGTATTAATTGAAGTTGTTATGTAGTAAGTGGGAAAAAACTTAGCTAGCAACTTTCGACCATCTAATTGCAAAACTGGCGATGATAGTTAAAATGATCATTGTCGCTGATGGTAGACTTTTTGAAAGGCGCAATGTTTAAATAAAGGTAACGTTTGCACTGTAGTAAATTTATTTATTTATCTCTACAACATACTTTTGTTGCTTGAGCAAATAGATATTATATACGATGTTTTTAGTGTTTTATTGTAAGTCGAAATAAAAGAGCATGATCTGCCTGAACCTCCGTGACTGGTAGTGTACATCAACAACTACATTTGCTAATGCTGCAAATAGTCAGTAATAAATTAGTGAATTAAACTACGAACGGAGCTGATCACTTACTCTACATTCTAATATCTGATAGGCTTATTCTAAGAAGTCGAACTGACTTACAAACAAACAAAAATAATAGATGTGGTTGCGGAACCATTGATTATAATTTAAAAAAAAAACATGAAAATACTAAAGATAATGTGCTTGTAAAATAACGTTTTTAAACACATCCTTTCAGTAAACTAATTACTATTTAAAACATTTTAACAGCGTAAAAGTAAATTATCTTTCAAATTAAATCAGACATATTAAATTCAAATAAGTAGTTTTTTTGTTATAGACTACTAAACTAAGAAGTTAGGAACTATAATTTATACTTCTTATTTCATCACTTTACGTAAATATAAATGTTACAATTCCATACAGAGTAAATTCTGCAAAATTCCTCATCACTCTTGATTTCAAACTAATGTATGAAAAGTATGGTAAAGAGAAATTAACTCACTTAAACTTAATTGTCAAAAATAAAATTATCAGTATACGTAGAAATTAGAAGAATCTATATTGTACTTTAAAAAGACTTTACTTAGTAAATGTTTAGGAAAAATAAATAAATAATTTTTAAATAAATGTTAATTACGTAATCGTAATTTAAAAAAAAGACAAATAAACGAAACGATGTTTGTAATCGCCCAAGACGATTATAGTAATTACAACAATATAAAAAAACGCTTTTAATAACAATTTGTTGGATTCGGTCAAAATCTAATCTTTTTTTTGCCTTGTTAGTAAATACATTTTCTAACTTTCAATCTGATTTAATTAGATTAAAAAAGTCAGCTGTTTAAATTTGTTTTTTACGTATTTCAACGGATTCATTTTTTGCTTTAAAAACTATTCTAGAAGTAACAACAAAAAAATCTTTGTGTAACAATTTATAACTTAAACAATCTAATATTTTTCAGAAAATCTCAAGATTTTAAAAACACGTTACACTAAGTTGCGTTTTTTTAATTGGATTTTGTTTTAATTAACACTCAAATGACTATAACCTATCAAAAATAATAACAACTACAACCAAATTATACATTTTGTAAGCGAATCATATTTACATAAAATCACAAAAATTAAGTATCTTTTTTTCAAACTTAAGTTTTTATTAGTTCCAGTTGTTTTGAAATAATAAAAACTACAGGTATTTTTCAAAGAATTGTTCACGTTTGATTGATTTGCAATTATTACAAGATATTTTTATTTTAAAATAAGCTTGATTTAATGTTTCTTAAGAAAAACAATAAAAAATGAATCTTATTTTCACCTGAGGAAAATATATGATTAGTCAGTTATTGCTTGTAATTATTTTCAATACGTTGGTATAAATCAAATTTATTTACTTATAAGTTATCTATCGTAAACTAAAAAAAATATAAATAACGTCATTTATAACTAAAAAATTATATTTTATAATTGAAACTGCTTGTATAAAAGCTATTTATGAACGTTTAAAATTTGAGCATAATATTAGTTTTAAATGTATAGTTGCTGGTAGAAATTGATGTATTTGATTTACTCGCATTTTGAGCAGTATACAAGAGTGATACCTTTTTTCCGGTAAAGATAATTTGTTAATGTAATTTCATTTAATTCGAGTATTCGTCATTCTTAGGTGTTCGAACAATTGTAAATATACATGTTTTTATTTTGCTTGCAATAACTTTAATGTTATTTATGAATGAGATTTTTTACTAGTTAAACGAACGTATTTTTTTACGTGTAGCGTTCAATTTTATGTTATAAATTCTGTACAATAATCAATGAAAACTAAGATTATTGAACTTGTAATCGGTTACCTTCTAACGAGTATGTAGTTATGAAAACGAATACTTTATATTAATTAGAACATATAGCGTTGCAGTTTATTTAACCTATTTCTTGAGATTAATATACACAAAAACGATTTTGACTTAATCATTCTAAATCTACGCCCGCGTTTTGTCAAATTTTATCGGTGACTAGGATTTCCTTTTGGTCAGCTCATCATCATCTTCATCGCCTACTACCGGTGTCCTTCTACTGGTTAAAACTGACATCAACTTAACAACCACCAGAGTTCTGCTTACATACATTATAACCATAAATTAAGATTGTGGAGACGGCAGCCTCCAGTAACAATACCACTACGGCAGTCGCATCTCGGAGTTGTATCTGTAAGCAACGTCTTTGCTACTGCATTCGTAATCTCATAAATTAAAACGCGGTATGAACTTGTAAACATAATTTTGGGTCATGTGAACGTGAGTTTTGTTGTTATTCATCTGGCTGCGTGAATAAATAAAAGAAGATCGCGCGCTTTTTTTTATAGTAAGTACTTTTTTCTAATTGTAATTTATACACTAAATTTATTTTTAATAAACGTAATCAGTTTTTGATAACTAAAAGGACAATCTTTCGATAAACGTTTAAAAAAATTGATTCAAAATTGCCTTGAAATTCTATATTTATGGATAAAAATGTGGGTAATCATATAACTACTATCAGACCTTCCGGATATTTTGCAGTTTTATTATCATTCTTACACACTTTAACAATGAGTTTCTCTCCCACACGTCAAATGTTATAAAACATTGTTTTAGTATACTCTAATTTTATTAGTAAATAAATGAACGTATTTATTATTGAAGATTCAAAATATTTTTACGTAATCGAAATTGTAATTTTAGCAAAGTTATGAAATAATCGGTTCTAAAACTTGACCGAAATATCGCTGTATTATCTTTAACTGAATTTATTAACAAATGCAAATATCCGCATCACGGATAAGTTCAGCATTCTTAATAAGTAAATAAAAAAATATTGAAATTAGTCATACGATAATTCACGTTTCGCGTAATTTCTTTTTCTTAAGGTTATGCCAAAGCAAATTTTAAAAATTCTTAAGTAAAGCAGATTAAAGATTCTATTCTTACTATCGAACTTCTGTTGTAACATATTTGCTCTACATTTAACATTTTGATAACCTTTATTAAACTTTTAGTTCAGATTCAGAAATAGAAACATATAATTCAAACAATATTTAATTATTGGTGAATACTTTTGTTTCATTTGTAACTTGCAATCGTCATGTAATGCTTTTTTTGTTGCAGGACAGATCTAAAATGTTTCATTTTTATAATGAACATTCGCGTTCATTACTAAAATGCTTGGTGTTAATCTACGTTTCAGTATTAGCAACCGCGGAAATTGCTCCACCTCCAAGACATTTTTCTAATGGTGACCATGATAACGCCCTACAACCTGTGGCACCTGGAGGGTAAGTCGTGCTTTTATTATCTCGTGCAAACAACATTTTATCAGATTTCTTATTATTTGAATTATTAAAAAAACAAAACGTGAATAAACATACTAGTTCCTTGTTTATAGACATATAGAACAGTTCATGACCAGTGGTAAAAATCGCACATATTTTCAAGCTTTGGATTATTAAGCTCACTAAAGCATTGTATACAGATTTTACTAATAATCATTTAACAAATGTAATATGAACAAGTACAAGTAATTGGTTAATATAATTTTTAATACTAATTTTCCAACGTGTTATATAGTGTTTATTCAAAACTTACTTAAATAACGATTAAATGTGTAGCAAAGATATATTTTTTTGCTATAAATCTACAACCTTAATATTATTTATTTTTCGTCGTTGGAAAATAACATATGTTTTTAATAAGAATAAGCCACAAATACAAACAAAACTATTTAAAACACCGCAATATAACATTTATTCAGCTAAAAAGACATGCAGATGCATAAGTACCTTTAGGACTAAGACTTTATTTCATTGACTAGCTAATTCTTTATCTAATGCATAAAGTAGTTTATACATCAACGTTTATAACATGAAATCACACGTTTTAGCCTATAATCAAATTAATGTAGATTATCCAATGTAACAAACTATGTAATAAAGAAATTAATAAGATAAATCCTGTATAGCATAACGTTGTACAGCTTTGGGATTTTGAAACCGCTAAAAAAACGGTTGATTACAAAAAAAATGGGCAATTTTAGATTTTAAATTCGTATTTCTGAGATTTTTAATTTAAATAAAAAATATTTAAAAACCAAGGATACTCTTCGTTGGTAATTTTGTATAATTGTCTATTGATTATAAAATAATTTAGATTTTTTGGATTACTTTTATTTTCAATGAACTAAATTATTTAAGGTTGTTTTTTAATTTTTTAGTTTATAATTGCTAATATTCCAAATCATTAACTATGACGATTTTTTTTTAATTTGATAGGTATTTTGTCTTTTAATTGCCTGAAAGATTTTCTATACTTTTTATTTTGCATTATTTATTTTCTCGTTGTTTTCTAGTGATTATTATGGGTATTTCATAATTTTCAATAATTGTGAACAAATTCATAAAAAAAAAATTTAAACGTAAAGAAAAAACCATTACTACTGTAATGTCCGATTCATTTTTTTGCATTTTTAATAACATCTTTGCATAATTAGATTGTTTTGCAAAGCACTTAAGTTTATTTGTAATTATTTAATCATAATTTTATCATTTATTGTTTTGTATAACTTGTTTTGTGTTAACATTTTAAAATAGTTATTAATTATATAAGCGTTTTAGATATGATTTTACCCACGTATACGTTTCTATGCTCAACTTATTAATGCATAATGTTAAGCTTTGAAATTTTATCAGATTAATTATTGCAACTGAATAGATATCAAATTACAAAGCATGTCAATTGCATTTAACTATATTGGTTCTTGATCATTAATTGAAAAGATTGAAAGTGCTAATCGAATTTACGATAACGTTCAGTTAAGGAGTATAATATAAGATTTAATATCATATTTTACTGTTATCAGAAGTATAATGATATATACATATATAGACAATAACAATTGTAAATGTAACAAAAAAAATTATTATAGCAATATACGAATTGTAAAATGATTTTGTTCTTTATATAAGTAAAGAAAACAACGTTAAGAGAGATGTATTATTACATTAAAATAAGCTTTTATAACATCTGTATTACAAATTTACAAGTGTAGTGTAATAATAACGTGGTCTTTGTTCTTCTAATTACTTATATTCAAACCAATGTTATGGTTTATTTCAATAAAGAACGATGTCTATATATTAATACTCCGTAAAAATAACGATCATATACTGAGCCATGCACATGCATAATAGAAGGAACAATACAATCCATATATAAAATGTATCCGTACCTTAATAATTTTACGTTTTCTAAGTACGGTAGCAATAAAATTGCACATTACTATAAGCAAGATTTAATAATACCCACAAAGTTCTTTGACTATCTGACGTATTATAGCAAGCACTACTATTGTGTTAAAACTTCTTGAAAACTATATTTTTCTTTTTCTTTGGCTGACACATTTATTAAAACAATGCGTTAAATATTTGAGATAATAAATGTAATATACTTACGTCAGAATTATCGTTGACAAACTTTTCAATATCAGTCAACAAAATGCAAGAATATCGTAAATGTCATTTTTTAATGTTCATTATCAATATTTTATAATTAATTTTGGAAACATAAAAAAAATTACGTTAACTTATAAAGTTCAAAGTCACATAGTGAGGTTATCTGCACTTAACGCCTTGTAGAATATCCGTAAATAATTTGTTTGTTATTACATCTACAGCATTAAATAATAAATGTATACTATTGCGTTATCTGCATTTTTCTACAAAACGGTCACATTATTGTGACCTCTTCGTCATCTCAAATGGACAAGCGTTTATTCTGTTTTTTAATAAATTTTTGCAGTTTGACGATAATGAGTAGACAGTAAAACAAATTTTTGCATGCAGAATTTTATGTTTACAGTTTTAATTATGTTAACAACAGCACAAATTCACCGGCTGTATTAAAAATCTTTTATACATATCATTTTTAAAAACCTGTATTTTTTTTTATTTTTTTTATATTATAATCAATCAAATCAAATAAATGTAAGGAATGGATTTCTATTTTTTTTTAAATCTTCAGACTACTAGACTATTGCAACAATAAGTTTTTTTACAAAAAAAAAAGGTATATATGCTGTACAAATATTGGCTACACTCTTTAGTAAATTAGTAAATACTCTATGATCTATTAGTCGTGATGAAAAAAACATTTTACTAGCAGTAATTTGCAAATATACATACATAGTTCTAACACATTTCGCGTCACGTGTTCGTTTTTGTTCGCTGCATAGACTTCTTTTATTTCTGTTGTTAATGTCACGTACAATCGTGGCGTAAATCGGAACTGCATTTGGTTCAATGTTTCTGTCAGATACAATGGTGACCGGTGGGTCAATGCTGCAAAAAAGTCATTTCAATATTAGAACTTTAAAAACAAATTTTTACTAATTAAAAGTCAATTTATCTATCTTTGGAATAAACAAAATGGAACGTTACATCTTTGCAGTTATACATTAATAGTAAAACAATTTTTATTATTTTTTTGGAGGGTCATTGGCCAAATTACTTATTATATCACTAAACACAATTATAAAAAAATTAATCACATCAATCACTGTCACTTTCGTCTTCTCCACTACAACTTTCATCATCGGATGATCCAGTGTTCACCATAAACAACAGGTTTTCCTGTCTTTTTTTTTTTTTTTTTGATTTTGCCGAGCTGAATTGACTATTCAATTAAACGAAAATATTAAAACGTTTTAGAGTTGCTGTCTCTAGAGATATTTTAAACGAATAATTTGTCCATGATTCTAATAAACATGCCACCGTTTTATGACAAAACAAATTTTGTTAATGACCTTGATTGTAGAAAAGTAGTAGTAAAACAAAAAATTAAGCATGCAAAAAGAATTCCACAGTTTCATCCAGTAGTCCATCACGTACATTTCTTGTTTTAATTCACTTGTTAACAATGTTTTCCCAGTCCGGTACGCTGTTATCTCGAATTTCTCATAAAAACCTCCAAGCCACTTTGTGTAACATTATTCATAGCAATCTTATGTTTTACTAAACTGTACACCAATCTAATCGGATTTAAGTTGCAGTGGTAAGGTGGCAAACGTAACACTGTATATGTTCATGTTTTTTAAGGAGTTTGTCTGCATAATATCTTTTGTATAATTAAATTGCTTCACGAACATTATTAGCTTTGATTTACCCATTTCATTTGTTGTTGTTATTCCATTATTTTTGAGCCATTGCCGAATGATTTTCTTGCGTTCTTCTTGAGTTGGAGGCTTATTAATATATACACTGTGGTAAGGTGCATTATCTATGATAACAATACCATTAGGAAGCAAAGTGTTTTTCCATCCACTGTATAAAGTTGGTACGGGTCATTTCGATTTTAAGGTTAAAGGACTATTCTGAACAACTTCATATAATGTACATGTACATATAATGTACTGTATGTACAAAATTTAGCGCTGAGCTACTCTGTCTGTATGATAAACACCAGCCTCTTCTTTGGATTGCCAATACTTAGTAACACCATATGACGGATAAATGTTTGTTTTATCTAAATACGTTGTAACGAGAATACTAAGCAACTACATCGACACGTATTATCAATAAGTTCCTTTTATTTTGGCATTTCTTATATTTAAAACCGATTTGTAACTTTCTTAGTGTACTCCCCCTGGGTATTAATTTTCTTTTTTATTTTTTCAACTAAAATTTGTATGTTTCAAACTATTTTACCAACCATGTAAACTTCATGAACAGTTTTTTTTAAATGTTTAGTCACAATCATCCAACGTTATTTTACTTTTTTTAGATTTAAATTTAGATTCCATATTTGTAAATAACAGCTGAAACTATACAGAAAGTAAGTAAGGTAAAAATCTCTATCAAAAGTTAGTTATTGTTTGTAGAATTACCACTGGAATTGATTACAAAATTTAAATTAATAATTACAAAGTAGTAATTGATGTTGAGGTTATGTTACAAAGGTTTTACTTAAAAAATGATTATAAATATACATATCTTAGTAGAATTCAGGTTTCCACGGGTTGCATTTGTAATACAATTTTTGATTCTGGATAATTCCCGTATTGTCGTTAACACACAAGCTGAGTTTTAGTCACACGTCGCAGTGAACATCTTCCGAGTCCGGAAGAAACTGATTAATTACACCGTATAGTTTCGCTTTTGTAGACTTCGATCGATGAAACTGGTTTCGAAACCTCCGGTAAAAAAACTAGAATCGCGGCTAATATTTAAAAAAAAATTAATTATTTTAATGGATTTCGTAATTTCTCGCCGATAGTAATTAGAAACAAAATTTTAGTGGTTTCAAACATAATTTGATGACTCATTTTTAGTACGTGTTCCGCCACCTCTGACTTTAAAGATTGTTTAAGACGACTACACTTTTATGCTTTTTAATATAAATTTCCACGCTTCTACCCGTTTCTCTTATGTATGCACAGCCACAAAACCAAGGAATACTATAAACGCCGTCAGATTGAAAAGGAATAACGTTTTTTGTCGGATTTAAGAGTTGGTCCAATTTAGGGAGAGTAGAAAATCGAGCAACAAGCTTGTGTTTACACAATGTTTTTTCTATACGACCCGTAGTACTTTTGGTATATGGTAGATAAGCAATAGACACTGGTTGAGACATAGGTTCCGCTGTTACTCTTGGTTTCGCAGACGTAAACTTTCAATTGATTGTTTAATACTTTTTCTATTGTAATTGTTTGCGACTAACACCTTGGTTACATGATTCAATTATTCTTGAAGATTTTGGGGTTGACTTAAGGAAACAGCTCTGTACAATAAAGAATTCACTACTGATAATTTCTGAGAAAGGTGATGACGACACTATCCATTTAAGTATCTATTTGTGTGGCTAGGTTTTCGTTAAACTGAATGTAATAATGAAACATCTTCATTTCGATTAACTAAAACGTTCAAAAATGGAAAAGTAAAATTATTTTCTAAATCCATTGTAAAATAATATTTTGATGAATTGGGTTTAAACGACATTGAAAGTTGTTGAGCGTAGAGGGACATGTTTCCAAATGACACTGGGTCATTAACGTATATGTACAATCACTTGGGTTTCAGATAACATGTGGATAAAGCTTTCTTTTCAAAATCTTTCATAAATGTATTAGCAACAACCGCTGAAAACGGTGAACCCATGGCGGTTCCTGATGTTTGTGAATAAAACTTTTCTGAAAAAGTAAAGTAGAAGTCAAACATTTATCGATAATAGGTACTATGTCACTTAAGATATTGTTGAATTGAATCAGGTACCGACACGTTAGTAAACAAAGACAAAACCAACTAAAATGTCAGTCAGTTGCAAAAGAAAATTATGCAACTTCTGAACAATATTCTCAGAATGGAGTAAAAATGCATCAATCTTCCCTGCTGAATGGTTTTAATCAACTTGCAATTTATTTAAAGATTTTATAAGTAGGTGAGTTTATAGCGTTGACACTAGGTCGAAGAGGATTATTATGAATTATGAATTTTAGATAGTTCGTAAAATCGAAAAGTTCTAGAATCTTTAAGTATTAAAAGTTTTTATCGGCTTCAGTAATTGACGACTCTTTTATAAGTTTGGAAAGTGCTCTTTCAATAGATGAAGAAGGATCTTTAGAAATTACTTTAAACGACCCGTCTGCGAGAAGATTGTAGATCTTGTTATCATAATCTGACCGATAGTCTCAGGTTTTGCTTCTGCATCGATGACACGTTTTGGAGGCACTAATTTGTTAAACTTCTTAAGATAATTACTTGTAACCATTCTTTTGACTGGTTGGGCTTGTTCAAAAGGAATTTGATCAATGAGAGTCCAATCAGAAGGCAAAAAGATCCTGGCACAGAACTGTTTCTTTAAATTAACCCCAAAAAGAGTTGTATCATATAACCAAGGTGTTAGTCGCAAATAATTACAACAGAAAAAGAAAAAAAAAAGAAAAGCTTATCTACCATATGTCAAAGGTACCACAGACCGTATAGGAAAAATGTTGTCTAAACACAACACTGTTACTCAGTTTTGTACTCTTTCTAAATTGCGTCAACTCTTAAAACCGGTGAAGGACGTTATTCATTTACAATTTGACGGCATACCATTCCTTGCTCTTGTGGTCTTGCATACATAGGAGAAACGGGTAGAAGCATGAGAATTCGTATTAAGGAAAATCAAAAGTGTAGTCGTTTTAAACAATCTGTAAAGACAGCGGTGGCGGAACACGTACTAGAAACGAGTTATCAGATTATTGTTGAAAACACTAAAGTTTTGGCGAACGCTTCTAATTACTATCAGCGAAATCGGAATCCATGGAAATAATTAAAAATCCTTTTAATCTTAATCGAGATTCTAGTTTTCCTTTACCAGAGATTTAAAAACCAGTTTTATCGATCGGATGTCAGTCTATAAAGGCCTGACTTTACGGCACAATGAATTAGTTTGTTTCGGACTCTGAAGATGTCCAGTGCAATGTGCGACAAAAGTTCAGCTTGTGTGATAACGACAATACGGGAATTATCCAGAATGGAAAATTGCATTACACATACCTTGTTCACAAATAACGGCGTTTAAAAAAGTGTTAACAAAGATTAATTTAATAACAATAATTTTTTTAGTAAAACAACAGGTAAGGATTAAACAAAGATGGGGCTATAGAGGAATTTTGATTGTAATTTAATTTTTCAAGTGGAACATTTATCGCTTCAAATGCTTAAAGTTAGTTGACATAATTTTTGAAGATCATGTTTATTTTGATGCTTTGCACCAGCATGAAAATAATAACTGTAGGTTATATTATAAAAATAGTTTTTTTAAGGTTATATTAACAAAAAGCAAAAACGGTTTCGATTTTTTTACTCTTTTGGTACATTAAAGGCAGATACAAGGGGGAGGAGTCATAACACCTCTCCCCCCAGAACCTCTTTTAAAACTAAGTCCTGGTTTAAACTTTTTATTTAAATTTTAGGATGTGTATTTTTGAAGTGGAGGTGACTATTTTTAAACCCCGGTATTAACGATTTCTTTTCTTTATGACCATAACACTTGCTAAAACTTTGTGACACATTGTTTTAAAAATGCAGTAATTACTTTATATACACTGTCAATTTATTGCTTATTATTTAAATTTTTCCTGTTGCCTGTAGGTAACACTATTTATCTAAAAAACAAAACAGCCTGTTTTCCAAATTTAGAACTGATAAACCTTTTTCCATTAAGGTTTTTTTCTTTGATCGGTTCCAAAATTTAATAAAAAAATAATTTACTTTGCCAATTGAGGTCACAGGTATCAATAGGCCGCCATTACACCGTGATTGTTAAAAAAGGGAACTAGATTAGCAAACACCTTTCTTCTTATTTCCTAATCTACAGCACTAACACAAAAGTGTATGTCCTAAACAGAAGTTTTTTTGTAGAAAAGGCGAATCAAAGAAACGAAATATTTTAATACACTAACCTCACCTACTCAAAATGCAAACAAAAATATTTACAAAGAATATGTGGTTTTACACAGATACTCCACTATGCAGCAAGTTTTCGTAACTCTGTTATATAAGTAAAACTATTCGTTCAGGCGTAATCCAGTCTAAAAACATTTTTACTAGTGTTTTAAAATTTACTATTATTGATATTTTAATAAAATGGTTTACACGTATGTTTTGTATTCTTTGCGAATAGATTACATTACGTTGACTAAACTAACATTTTTCTTGGCTAAAGTAAGATCAGGTAAAATAATTATTTCAATGTAGCATATACGTTACAGTTTACATTAAAACAAACAAAAAATTAGTTATGTTAATTGAAGAGGGAAATTTCAAGCTTTTAATCTACCGGTCTGCTAGTAGTTGCAGTATAAAATAAGTGGATGATTTAACAATCCTTATAATTCATCTAAGATTGTCTATTTTTAGAACTGGTTAAGTACCTCTATTCTAAATTTTAAAAAACAATATAGAAACATATGTTTCTGCAAATAAAATACAGTATTAGAAAATACCAAATGTTTAAAAAGTATTTTTAACGTTAATGGTTAATAATTAGTATCTAACCATGCAGTAACTGTCTCTAATAATTAACCTTTATTTGTTTATTAACAAAATTCCACATTATATCTTATGAAATTAAATGTCGAGAATTAACTCGAGAATTCGTCGTCGAACAGCTACAAGTTCCAAGATGAATATTTTCTTGTTTATATTTAATTTCTAGATAAATGTATATAACTCTATAAAAATAAAATTGTAATAAGGTTCGTAAGTATTTAAAAAACATCTAATCAATTATTTAAATTTAAATATACCGATATTATTTGCTGTTAAAAACATTCAGTCTAAATTTATAATTGTTTATTATTGTAAGAGTATCAAACACAATAAAAAATAGTTATCGTCTAAATATAAAATCAGATTCTCAATTCATTATTGCAATTTATTACTAACTTTAATATAATTTGCTTTCATACAAACGATCATGTTTTAGACATATTCGAATATGAATTTCGCACTACTTAATTACATATAAGCAAGTAAAAATAAACGTTTGCTTAAAAATGTATAAGTAAGCGTATCGTCCTTTTCTTCCCATGTCATAAGTATTAGGAAAACTGGCATTTATAAGTGTCTTTTCCAAGAATTTCTCAGACAAAAAATTTGCTTATATTTAAGTTAAGTATTTATCAAGTCTAAACACAAGTAGTAACCAGATGGTTTAAAACCATTGCTAATTGTTTATTTTACTTTTTTTATAGAATTAACGATCTTTTCCTAATTTATCTTTGCATGTAAATGACTACGTTGTTTTTAGCTACCAAACTTTTTGTGCATAAGAGACACTAGTGCATTTAGGAATGATTTAGAAAACAGTCTAATTAGTTTATTGCTTTAGATTTCAAGGTTAATATCTGCTTCCTTATTAGTCATTTTTTGTTGACTATTATAAGTGTCATGTTAGCAACATATATTTTAATTATTGTAACGACAATTGATTAAAAAAGTCTAACCTTTGTTATATGGTAAATTTATTTTAAAAAAGTTTTTTTTGTTTTGAAATCTATTTTGTAATGCAGCTTTAAAGAATGTGCAACATATAATTATTTTACAGTGAAAAAAGCTATTCAATAGGATGTTATATAATTACACTTCGTGCATTGTGTAATGTTATGATCATAATTCATTTTAAATAAATGGTCTTTACTGCTGTAATACATTGTCGAGAGTAAATTGTAGATCTAATATCGCTGTTATCTATTGTGTTACTGCGTTTGTAAAACAACATATAACGATAAAAAGAAAAACAACTATACCTGATTATTACTAATAATATACAAAATATAAACTTAGAAACAAGATGGGAAAATCACGATATGACCAACGAATTATAAATATTCGTCAAGTTTCATATGTTTTTATACATCTTTTTTAATTAATTTTTATGAACAAAATAATTGTTAAATTGTTAAATATTATTTTTAATTCTTAGAAGACTTAAAAAGTGCAAAGCGGTTCAAACGCAATGTCAGTAGTAGTTTTTATTTAAAAATAAATACATATAATAAGTCGTTTATGAAAAAAATTAGAGTTAAGTCTTCGTGACAAATACTTCTTAATATTTTTCATTTTCGTTTGTAAGCCAACCGTTGTTTAAAATTGGTTGACTTATCTTTTCTACAGTTTAAAAGTAAATGTTAGATTTCAAAAAAATCTACTAAAGACGACAATTTTCAGTACAGCTTAGAAACCATTCTTCAATCAATTTTACGTCTTTTATCTTCTTTTACGCATTACTCTTTTCCATGTTTGATACTTTACTATTTACCAGTGGCAGCTAGTCCATAAGGGCTCGAAGGCGCGACCGCCACCACGAGATTGTGATATGCAGTTTTAATGTGCACAAAGGCTTGCGCGTTTACATCCCGCGAAGCTTTCAGTACTGATTAATCGGTGGAACTTGTACGACGTGTTCTAAGTGAAACGGTATATTTGTCGTACGTATTTTTCAAAAAATTAAAAAAATACTGAACAAATTATACTGGAAAATGAATTTATAACACTGTCGTTAGAAGAAAATAGAATAGGTTGAAATAAAATCTCTTGAAACGCTATAAAAATACAGTTTTATCTAAAAGAAAGCAATCAAATGAAGTTGATCGTAAAGCTGAATATTCCCTAATTGTTCTAATCAGATACCATTATAGATATATTATTAGTAAAGTTATTTAAAACATATCCATTAAATCATACTAAATGACACCAGTATTTTTGAGCGTCTATACATATTCAAATAATATTATTTTACGGTTATTGTTAATCAGTAATGAGTATTCAAAACAATTATCTCTTTAGTAGCTTTATTAATAACAAATCTCAATACACACAAAACTAAAATACGTAGTCTCGGATTGAAAATAGTAAATAAAAAAAAATGCTTTATTGGTAAAATGCAAAATTACTCAACTATTTAAAAAAAAATTCAAAATGAATTTTGTTCCGATCTTTGATAGGAGCTTCTATTTGTAAAATCGCAAAATCAGGACAAATAGGTTTTAAACTTTCAAATCTTTCAAAAGGCTACTCCAAGTTTGGAATTAAATCAAACAGATAAAACTGCAAAACTCAATTTTACACGGGATTTTTCTAATGCAGTTTATAATAAAAATAAGTGCGCTTGTTTTGTTTCCCATGTTAATTGTTTTATTCTGATAAAGCCGATAAAACTTGAGGGAGGTTATGATGTATAGACTTAAAACGTTTAAATAAAAACATTAAAAGACATTAAGTTTCTGCACGCCATATACATTAAACAACGGAATTTATTTGCAAAGCCGTTTTTAGCTATCATGGAACCTTAAGCTAGCCCCTTACACAATCAGATTTGTACATAGTATTAAAATGTAAAACAAACAAATAAACATGAATGAAACTTTAAAAGTAAGCAAAAATAAACAAAAGGTAAACTAGTTTTATTCTTTGTTTAGGAGGCCAAAGCGAGAGAAATTAGTACTATGTATATGGCTACGTTTCGTACTGCACGTGAGCACTTCATGAGGCCAACAAACAAATTACAGTAGAATAATCCAACTGACTACGAACATAGACAACTTACGTTAGAAAACTATTTAATAAATAATAACACAAATTAATTGAAACATGAAAATGTCAACAATTAAAATAATTTAAAATAACAAGAGACTTAAAACGTTCGACAAACGCTTGACAACGTAAGTTACTTATGTTCGTGGTCAGTTGTATTGTTTCACTGTTACTTATTTATTGACCTAATGAAGTGCTCACGTGCATTACGAAACGTAGCCATATAAGTAATACTAAGTGTTTTGTTTTGCCCCTCTTAAACAAATAATAAAACTAGTTAGAATACATATATAGAAGAGGATTAGGAATTGTTACCAAGTAAAACTAAAACATAGTAAGGTATCGTACCCTAAACAATGATCAAATATGTTTTTTTTTCTGAACTGTAACACCAATATATTTTATTGCAAGGACAAACGTTCACTGCACTATAATAAAATAATAATGTTTAATGTTGCTTATTACGTTGCACATGTCGCGATTCAAGTCATTACGTCCTCCGCCATATGTTATTATTGACTAATATATAATTACTTATTTCGTTAAATCCAAAACATTTTGGTGGTTACCTAATTAATGTTTTAATAACATCTGAAAACGTTCAAATTACCTACAAGCATTTTAAAAAATGTAGCTTACCTTAAGCCCGATCTCACGAGCCGCCACTGCTATTTACAACTTAAAACAAAAAAACTCTCAAAAAATCTTGTTTTATATTAAAAAATAAAATTGTATACAGATACCAGACTTTGTAGCTGATATATTCTCAAACTAAATTAATTTGATAGTTCTTTACCTTTACATTAATTGACATAGGAAAAGCTGTTATTATAGGATTTGATAAAATATAGAAATTACAGCCGATATATTTTGCTTTAGAAAATCTATTAAAATGTAGATAATAGCATGTAAATGGCTATAGAGATGGAAACGTTGAAAACTGATTCTATACCTGCTTGATATAAATAAGTTTTGAATAAACTGCGGGCTAAAACCAAAATCTATAAACATTGTAAGGTAACAATGTCAATGTAAAATGCCACTAGAGTGAACCACTGAACGGCCGCTTCTCCCTTCTGGGGCTCTTCAGCAGTGGAAGAATACTCTACTGTACTTCCACATATGCATTTACAGATCTATATATTTATATTAATAAGTAATGTTAGTTGAAATTCGATAGAAAATCCATCTCCTAGTATAAATTTAGTATGCATGAATAATGGTATGTAAATGACTATAGAGATAGAAATGTTGAAAGCTGATTTTATACTCGCATAATTCAAATAAGTTTGAATCAAATCTATTAATTCTGCATGTACATTATTAATACTTTTCCCTTTGAATTACCAAACATTTGGATCCGAAAGAACGGCTAGACAACCGTCTGCAGTTTATGCTTTAGTACACAAAAAATAAATAATTTGATTGAATGCGGTTTCTGATATCAAAATATCTTATTTTTCTTTGTGACGTGATATTGTGACAGTTTTTAGTCACAATAACTTTAAAATACAGAAGCTATTATTAACTCACATTTAATTCTTGCACAGGACAATTGGAAATTGTAGAACTTGTTTGTATTTACCTAGCAGTACAATTCATGCGTTTGTTATACATAATAGTATATACGCAAAGGTATCCTGTATAAATATTACAAACTCAGATATTTCTTGATCGGAAAACACATATCTAAAAAAGTGTATAAAACAATAAGAAAAAGAAAAATTCGTTAATCGTCAAATTAATTATTTAATTAGTCTAAAAATATATGTTACTGTCATTGAAAGTGTCTCTTAGCATAACTGACTCTCATGCAGCGCTTGGTCTGCGTCCTCGCGCCGCATTTAGGTTTTTTGTGCTATACTTCACTTTCGACGCTTGTTAAATAAATAAATTATATTATTTTTCACTACACTCTATTTTCTCACTATACCTAGAATACGATATAAGTAAATATGTACGTAACAACCGGGGCAAAATAATTGTTACATACTCAAAAATTATATTTTTTATATTTTTGTTTAGATTTAGATGGTAACAAGATTTCTATTTTTTTGCGCATATTTTTTCAGCATATGAGAGCAATTTTTGTACATTCATTAGGATTGTAAAATCAATTTTACAAATAAGTAATTAAACGTCAAACTATTTATTTTTCTATACTACTTCTACTATACTATACTACTATACTACTATATTTGTAAATTTAATAATATAGAAATTAAAGTAATTGTTAATTTTTAGTTTTAATATTGTATAACGTAAAAAAAATTGTATACAAAATTGGCGTTACAGGATGGTTCTGTATCACATTGCTCCTCTCTAGGCGTAATCATGGTACTAACGCTATTGGTGCATAAGTAGCTAATTAATTGCTTTTCTGCTACTCTAATAGAAAACAGAAATATTTGCGTAATGGTAAAAAACTTTAAAGTTGCAAAGTAATAAATCGAAATCTACATAAAACTATGATGTCAAAGTAAATTATGTTTTAAGTAAGAGTATGTGTCTAGTGAAAAATCTGTTTAAAATTTTCTGAAACTTAGTTAAAATGGAAACGAGAAACGCTTTAAAATTTGTATTAACTCAATTATTGGAGTAATATATGTTTAACCATCCGATTACCATTGAAGTCTTTTTTTACCCCAGACGTGTTGTTTTTGTTGTCTTTTCTTAAGTTTTTTTACAACTGTTTCAATATTTTTTTAGCTGAGTTTCTTTCAACAATGTTTAATAATATATAACAAATTTTTTAATTGTTATTTGTTTTGCGACGTAAAAAAAATATTGTCGTTGGGGTCATATTTGAGGTCGTTGTAAGATATGTCCAAGAGCAAATGACCAAAATGAAACATGTGAAAAGTGCAAACTCTTTGTATGTAAACAACATTGCCAGAAAAAAACTACAATAATATGTAATAGTTGTTGCCCTCACTAATTTATGTTTACATTTTATTTTTATATTTTTATTAGTTTATATGAAATCTAATGTTAATTTAAAATATTAATAAAGGTTACCATTACAAATTAATCGGTTTTTCTTTACAAAATAAGAAAAAAAACTTGGGGTCAAATCTGACCCCACTTGGTAATCGGCGCCTCAAAAATTGCTTAGTAATCCAAAGGTTAAGAGCTGGCACTATGTAAAACATATGAATCTTAAACTTGACAGATTCAGTTAGTTATAAATGTAGTACCAACATTATATTTGTAATGTTTTCAATGTGGTTTTCAAAAAGGCAGGACAAAAAGTCTTGTCGAAAGTCTCATAACATAACTCACGCGCTCGTTTTATAACCTCGCACAGCATTAACGCTTGTTATGCTAAACTTTACTTTTGACGCTTGTTACATAAATTACTGTTAAATAATTGCTTCAGTATGTTAAAAGATACGTAACAAGACCGGTAGATGTTTTATCGTCTCACTAGTTTACGTAATTCGCTAAATCGTTCATAAAAACGTAAACAGCTATTACGAAAAAATACTAAAACAAAATTGACACAAACAACTGAAAACCAAATGTCTGAATTGCAATGCAATCATATCGAAAAACATTAAACATAAACAAAAAAAACATACTTATACATAGCGTTTGTAGACTTAGAAAAAGTGTTTAACTAAATACCAAACTACAAATTGTGGGAAAGTTTGTGAACCAGAGAAATAGCATACATATTTTTTTATTATCACAATAAAAAATATATATAAGCAAATAACTATTTTGACAAATTTAATACGTATGAAGGATTGCATCAATGAGCGTTACTTAGTTCCTTACTTTTTAACTTAGTTACAAACGACATAATAAAACAGTGAAGTAATTTGTTTTTAAAAAATTATGTAGGTCACAATCACTTGGAACTAGTGTTAATGTCAGAGTACCCGTTTGCAGATAGTCCAATATAAAATTCTTTAAAAACAATCTAGAAATATGGATGTATGTGTTGAGCGGCAAAAGATCAAGAAGAAGTAAATATAAAGATAGTTGAGGAACTAATTGAACAGGTAGACAAATACAATTTCGAAACTGGCAAAAGAATAAAAACACAGCAAATTCCTATTTTCAACAAACATTTTTTAAATAAAAAAAGAGGTGTTTGTAAGTTCAAAAACTGTTAGTAGTGTTTTAAAGTATTTAATGTGCCAATTCCAATTTTTAGATCTGAATTGTGGGTTCTTTCAAAATAAAGTTATAGTAAACTATAAAAAAGGGTAATGTTTCCTGGAAATAACTAAAATGGATAGAATAAGAACCGATCAAATAAGAAAAGGTTTACTACAACTACAAAAAAAGATAGAAGAGCAACTCAAATGGTTTGGGCACAGCCAGAATAAACGTTAAAAGACAAGAACAATAAATAAGCCGAAATTAATCAGCAAAATTTAAAGGAAGACCACCAGAAACTTTTAAAGTTAAAAACAAATGATGATATGGAAAAAAAATATGTGTGACTGAATAGTGTCTTTAAGAAAGCTCTTTTTTTACTTGTTAACATTATTTATTACGTTTGAGTTAGTTACTCTTTTGTACAAAAATATCGATATATCAAATCAAGTGTTTTAGTTCTTATACGTAGAAGCTAAATTTTGCTTAATGTTGTATACGGTTATAGTTATACATTGTACATAATATAGAAATTAAAAATAATCGTGTAATTTCTTTAAGGATCACTTAAATGTTGTACCTATTAGAACAAATTTATTGATAAACCGAATTTTAGTTGTAATGACATTTAAATCTCAATTAGTCTTCATTCCAGCTCCATGCGTTACCGGTATTCTTGCTTAAATTGTATTGCTCTTCAATGGAAATGGCATGAATTTAGATTATACATACATACAAACACTTTGTACTGTTTTTTACTTTGCATAATATTAAGCAAATTCAAAAATACAAAATATCATAATACATAGTTAAAATACTATAACAAAAAAATCCCGATTTTATTTAATTTACTATAGATAGCCTTTAAATTACTGAACATTAAAATGGTTTCAGAAGTTATAGAACAATACTAGTCATACAAAATAAAATACAAAGACATCTTCCTAAAACATTTCATGAACTATGTGCTATATATTTGCATAAATAAATTACACGAAAATAACAAGAGAAAGTTCAGTGCACTTAATCTAATCAGCAGAATGCAAGCAATTGCATTATTAATTTTTTATGTTTTAAAGGATACAATTAAGCGTGACAAGTGTAATAACTAACAAGCACAAACTTCAGAGCGTACGCAATAATTTCATTAATAGAACTGTACATTACGATCCCATGGTTGAATTTATCTGCTTGAAGCAATTAAATTTGCTATTATTAATTATTGTCGCATTCAATGTGTTTGCAGCAAATTCTTGATTAGAAATATAGGTTAAGGTGTAAGTCTTTTGTCATAAAATTTTAATCAGTTAAACTCGCACAAAATATTTGCTTTCTTTTCGAAACGGTTGTGTTCCGAAACGTGTATACAGTTTGAAATTATTAAACGATAGGGCTCGATTGTTTTGTTGATCAGATCATTGACTTTTCTTAACACATCGTCTCGAAGTTGGGTCGTCACTTACAAAGTTAATTAGCTCTTTGCATCAATTAGTTTTCAACTTCTTGTCTTCCAATAGTAGGATAGATGTATTGTAGACTCAACTACTTTTTAATATGACAGTCTTTATTACATCCTTATTAAAATTTGCACGAAACATACTTATTTTAACAGGTATCCATTTAAATAGTAGAACGTTTGATTAAATACTTAACTGCAATTGTTATTTGAAAACTTTCACCCACTGTTGTTACATAACCGTACAAGGTCGAATGTTATTATTCTATAACAGTAACATCAAAACTAGAGTAATTTGCACAGTATTTTTTGAATTAAGGTCCACCTACGATGGTGAACGCATTTTTAAGAGGATGATGACAAAATCTTAGATGATCCAAATTATTTTTATACTGTTAACATAGTTTTTGTAAAGTAGGTATACGTGATTTCCGGTATAAAACAATATGATTTTACAAGAATTGTTTTTTTTAAATATGTTTAGGGGTATTTTTTATTCAAGGTTACATTTTACGTATTCAGGAATCGACTTTTTTTAAAATTCTTATGCTTCTAAAAATTATTATTTTACTTTAGGTAACAATCATTTAATTTATTAAACTAATATGAAAAAAAAATAATAGTAAAATTATGACAAACCTATAACATTTTAAAACTTGCGATTTTGGAACAATTTTAAAATGCTTGAATTAATTAAAGTTTAAAAGTTTAGATTGAATATAAGTTATGAAATAAATTTTTTGTATGTGATATAGTTGAGCTTTCTATACATTTTTTTTTAAATTATAAATAATTTTTTATTAGCCTCAAATATAAGTCTTGTACTATTAATAACTATGTAATTATATATAAATTAATTAAATGTATACTACTAACAATCGTTCAATTTGTAATTATAATTCGTTACGTTAATTGTGCTTTATCACAATGATAATTTAATTTTGATCGCATTAAGATTTATTTTATTATGAAATTATTGAGTGTTGCAACGATAATTACAACTGCTTTTATTAAAAGCAGTTATTTGAATTTATGATTTAGTTTTTAATGGCTCTCTTCGTTTTTTTTTTTCATTAGATTACAAATATAAACTTTAAAATTAAATTATTGGGAATTATTAGATATAAATAACTAAGATTACATATAGAAAAACACGAAAACAAAATTAGATTTAACAATATGTTTATTTAGCTTTTTTAATAGTTATAATTGATATATTGTTAAGATCTTTGAAAAATTACTTTTGCTTAAGTACCACGGTTTCAGTGAACCTTGACACGCGTTGTGAACTTCAGCATAATTGCTCATACTGTTTATGTAATTTGTTACATTAATAAAGGTATTAAACTTCTTAACAAGATAAACATTTTTTAAATTGTGACTTAACATTTGTATTATTAAAATTAGAAAACACACATTTAACATTGAAATAGTGTCTTGATGTAACTTTATCATTAAAAATTATAACGAATTATACGCTTACTTTCTATATACAGAATAAATTGAGATGCACATCAAATTACAAGCAAAGGTTTTGTACTAGCTATTGTTATTGAAATTAAATTAAAATTTAAGCTTTTTTTTACATTTATCATTTGTAAAAAAACCAACACAAATACACAATGTAGAATACAATACATATTTGATTTATTGAAACATAAATATATTTTTAGTCGAGTAAGAGTAAATAAAAAAAAGTCCAAACTTTGAATGATTTGTTGATTTTATCAACCTCTAGATAATGAAAGATAGGTATATATCTTTGAAGATTGTTAATCATTCACATTGATTTTAAAATCAATTACACAAGTTCCAGATTGATAATTAATCAGAATAGCATTTTTTTAATCAATCGAAATCTGTCCATTTTTAATCACAAGAAATAGTAGTTTATGCCAACAGGAAAAGCCACATAAAAAATGTGCCATGTGCTTTGATGTGGACATGTTGATTCTTTGTAAATTTATAATCTAGAAAGCAGATCCTGTTAATGAATTAATAGCTATTTATCTTTCATTGGCTCGTCTGGGCATACTCCTAATAAGATCTTCCTGGGGAGTTTTATCCCCTTGTGTCTATTTGGCGTCATAAAATGCCGCTAGGGTCTGTAAAGGATGGGGTAAATTTTGTAATCGCCTACCCATAATGTCCCATGAATACTTAATGCATGAAAGATCGGGAGATCTTAGTAACAAATTGTTAACGCTCAGAGTAGTTTAACATAACTCGGATATGTGGCCGTACGTTGTCCTGTTGGAACAATAGATTTTAAGAATTTTTAAAGTAAGGTAGAACATGCGTTTCCACGACGTTATGAATGTAACGTTTGGGCAATCATGTTGCCTCTAAGACCAAAGGTGACCTACTGCCAAGGACAATAGCCCTTCATACCATTACCATTATTATTTAGCATCACGCTTTTCACTACGTCTTCTTCTCACCCTTGTCCGGCCATCTTGCATACACAAACAAAATTGCGATTCATTGCTACCCAGCCAACACAAATACTTCCCCATAACTTCCTATAGAAATTATTTATGGAACTTCAAGATACAATGCGAAGTACTGTGAGAGTTAGATAAGTATTCTATAAGGATACGAATGTCCTATACAAGTTACTATTTATAAAACTTCTTATTGATGTATGGTAGATACACCTTAGTAAATTCACATTGTGATGTCTATACTATTAGACTTCTATGAAACCTCTTATTCAATTACTTACAACTTGCTACATGGAATTGTATAAGAAGTTGCAAGCTGCAATGTTTCTCACATTAAAATAACTTTCCAATACTAAAATTTTAAATTATTTTTAATGTCCAAATATACATTTAAGCTTACTTAATTGTAGTTACTATGATTTTATTTCATTCACCAAAAGCTATAAAGAACCAAAAAAGAATTCTGAAAAAAAGTAATAGAAACTTATATATTACAAATATAACAATTTATTTTAATTATTGTTTCAAATCTTCTCTCAATCGTCTTTGTTTACAGTGTCTCAACCAATATTTTGTGAATATCTCGATCTTCTCTTCTTAATTATGTTAGTGTAAAGTCCGTTTTCTTAAATTTTCCATCATCTACACAATAAATTGTTAATAAAATAATTAAAACATGTACTGTTTATTTCTTAGCATTACCGACCTATCTTAACAAAATGTACCTTGTGTACAAAATTTAGTGTACTTAAAAAGAATGTGAAAAATAGCAATTTTAAGCACGTTTCATCCGATAACATTATGTTGTATTTACTTTTATTTTTGTTGTAAGCAAATTGCTGAGGAAAAATTTGCACTTCTTAGAGCAGTTTATTTTTATTTGTGGTGTCAACAATCTTAAGAGACTTAATTAATGTAACAGGTCCGTAATTTAAGATTTATTTTGCTAAAAACTTTGATTTTTTAAATGTTTTAATGGAACTTTTATTTTGACATTTGTTGCTTGTATTTATGCTCTAATTTCACATCTTAAAATAATAACCCGTAAATCAGATACACTATGTATAGAGTAATCGCAAATACACTTTACAAAGACTGCTTAAAGCATTGCTGTTTTTATATCCTATAACACTATACAAAAGGTGCTCACAAAGTGTGATTTTGTTATTTTTAAACAACTTCCTTTTGTAACGATTGTAGGACATCCATGGGAATTATTTGTTATTACCAAATAGAATATTGCAATACGAAATCGTACGAAAGTAGTCAATAAGTCCTCACCTCATCCTCACATTGTGATTTTTTTTGTCAGAAGTCACAAAACTTCTTATAGATGTTTGTGTTTACTGGATAAAAGACTACCGTATTCCATTTTTTGTCTCACTGAACTCGTTCTCTGCACCATTGCAATCGATTACGTCGGTGCTCAAGAATGAGCGGTAACACATAGTGAGCACGGTATTCACATGGCACAAAACTTCTTACGCGATATAAATGATTCGCGTTCCAATAGGCCTTCCATGTTCGGCAAACCGTTGATCTGCAATCGTCCTTGTAAAAATGAAGCGGTCCCTAACACCAAAAGTCTAAGGCAGCTATCTTTGCGATCTGTCCTTCTTGGACGGCGTCTTATACCTCTTGTTCTTCGTATTTGGTTTTCCTGGAACCGTGCGCACCTCAGTACTCAAATTTCCATTCGGCCTAGTGGCAATCTATCTAAATAATAAAACAGCTTCTCTTAGATCCACTACTTCTTATCAAACTCGCTCAGTTGATGAAAATTTGCGTGCCTCCTTTCTCTATGCATAACAAACAAATCAAAAAACCCCTTAGAAATGTATTGCACGATGTAAAAGAGTTACTGTAGCTATAAAAATTCATCAACAAAATGTGACAACACAAAAATCAACGAAGTAATATGGCTGACAAACTGAACGTTTTTTGTTTCAATAAAAAAAACTATGTACAAAATATTATTACTGAGTGTCTGTCAAGCTTATAAAACTGATAAACATTTTATTAGAAAACAATTTTTTTGTAAATATTTAAATGGGACCGAATTTAAAATGTTTCAATGATCCGCTTATATTTAAACACTAATATTTTAATTTTTGAAATCACCTTTTATATCCATTACATCAACATCAAAATATAATAGTTCCGTTTCCATAACATTACTGCAACAATAGTATACTAGAAGATTGAAAAACTAAAAATACTTTAGGCACATATCTGCAATAATAATAGCTATCACTTTAGATTACAGCCTTGTGTCGTAAATCATTTTTGATGCAGGTAGAACTCAAAACATATTTAACACCGTTTTGTGTCAACATGTTTAATTTAAATAAATGAAAGAATTAAATTACACGTCCTTTAGCAATGTAAGTTAGTAAGTAATACAAATTTTACTATAAAATATAAACGTCAAATTGACCACCTATGCCGTCTAGTCAAAAATAACCACGTAACCAACCTGTGCGCATTATTAAATAGAATATTACACACCTAGAGAGGAAAGTACGCGACCCGCGTAGAATTGCCACCCGAGTTGATGTTAGATTAAAATGAATTATTGTTTTCAATCCCTTGTAAATAATAAATTATATAATCGTAATTTTATAAATCAAGTACGAGCTTAAATAAAAATTAATTTTTTGCGCCTGTATTAAAAATTGGTTTTTGTACTTCCGTCCGTTTTAACATATTTTATTGTTCTTAACTGTCAATTTTTTAAATTTTTCGCTATTGCAAACCGTGTTTGACAGTTTTTGCGCACTTGTCAATATAAATATCAAATTATTTTTGAGAGATTTTGAGAGTTTGGGGGTCTTCTAGTCTCTGTTCGAACAATAAAATGTTGTATTCAACTCGTTCCTGTCTATAAAAGTCTAATTTACACAGAAACTCGTTAAATAAACTGCTATTACAGGCATTATAATCGGCCGGAAATTTTACTTTTCCGGCTTAAGCCAGTAAAGTGTAGTAGAATTTTATAAGTAAAATTTGGCACTAGTAATCATTCATTAATTAAACGTCATCTGCCAATTTGTCAGATTTATTAACATACACCATTATCTTTGTTATTGTTTAGAGTAGCACTGACAATTTTTTTTTAAACTAATATAACAAATTGGCTTATATTGCTAAAAACAACAATTGTTTTATTTTCATAAAGTAAAATTGTAATAATATTATTTAATTGTCAGATTTAATTTAATTTAAAAAACAATTGTATTTCGTCATTACAGGTTTCAGTTTTATCAACATATGTTATTAAATTTTATTAAAAATCAATACTTAAATAACTGATTTTAATTAATTTATACTATACATGTCAGCACAAAAAATGTCCTAAAAGTATTTTGCTAGTATTCGCTCATACTTGCAAAATAGCACCTTCTGGACCAGTGATACAAATAACTATTGTTGTTATTAAAAAACTATTTTTCTATTTCGTATACACAGCTGCTACTTTGTGCAATTGTTTTTTCAAAAAAATAATTGTTACAAAGTGCAACTTTGTATAATCAAAAGTAATGATTTTAGTGTTTGTTCTATATAAGATTGGTAGTAAGCAGGAGCTGTCCGATTAATGTATTGATTTTAAGCAATGTTAAAATCATCATCATAATAATACTAATGTCAGATATTTTTAAATTTGAAATAAAAAAGTAAGCAGATGCTGATCACTGTTACCAATTTTTTTACAAGGAATATAATAAAAGTTGAACCATTTCAAAAAATTATTTTAACTTAACCTCTAGAAGGTGTTACAAAAATTTTATTATTATTTTTATATTAACCGTTATCCGCTACTAATCACGGTTGTATTACATTTCGTTTTGATCGACGTCAGAATATTCTTTGATTGTATATTACTGATTAAATATATTAACGTTACAAACGTCATCCTATAAAATCATATCAAACAAAAATTACGTCTTCCATGTTACAGATAAACAACAATTATGTAAAGCAACCCGCACATGTGTAATGTAAGTCATGAATGTATCCTTTACTTTTTTGTTCGCATTGAATGGGTGTCATATATCGCTGACAGCAAAAAATGAATTTTACGATACGAAGAAATTACTTCTTTGTTTTGATTTTGCAGCATCATTTACTGCTTTAAATATGTCTGAATAAAATATAGAGGTATTTTTTACAATTCTCATCAAACATAAATACATTCTATGTTAATATTCATTGATATAAAACCAAGAAATACGATTGTAACTGCTTTTATGTGACAGAAACTACGTCGACTAGGACAAAAACTTGTTATGAGATATCAAAGATTATCATAGATATTAAATCATGAATACGTACATTTTTTCGATCATTTTGCAAATACTCAAACTTTATTAAACGTTAAAATAGTTAACTTATACATATGATACATAATACTATTAAATATATGCACTATTGCAACCAATTCACGAGTGAAACAAAAAATTTACCGAAAAGCACATAAATAAATACGGAAATAACTAAAAAGTATGATATTTTTAACCATTTAATATAACACACATACAAAATAAAACATTAAGAACCAAGCAAAGACAAAATTAATATCAAATCTATATAATACATAAAAAATATTAAAAATTTGCAAATTTTTTACTTTTCTATTACTATTTCTATTACTATTCCTGTGTTTAAAATATAAAAAGTACCTAAGCATTTTCGTGTTGGCATATGACTACCTTTTATAATACTTATAAGAACCGTAACTGAATGTAAATACCTAAAAGCGTCACTTGTGGCCAAATAGACCCTTATTTCTATAATAAACATTGTTTTGAAACATCTATTGATTTAACACTTGTTTCAAAAATCTAATGCTAAAAAATGATGCAAACTTAAGTTGATATAGAAACACAAAGTTAGAACGTTTTAAAGTTCACGAAGGATCAAATTGACTCCTTCGGCGGTTCTAGTGTTAAACATAAATTGTACAATATACAGATCAGATTCGATTATTTTACCAAATTATCGGTTTATAATTCTATATTTTTTTATAGAGTACTAAAAAACATTGTGCTGCAAAACCTTTTTTTTGTACTGTCAAAATCTTATGTTTCTAAATTTTAGTATTCAGTTTTTTATTGTTCCTTATATGTACATTATTTAACACTAATCGTGTATTTTTACCTATATTATCGTCAATAAAAAAATTATTGCCTGTCTTTTCTTTTAATTTTACAATTTACCACGTTTTACTAATAGTTACTAATTGCAAGTTTTAATTTTTATTAAAAATTACTATGCATATAGGTATGTAAAGAATGTGTTGTAAAGTTTTTAACCAAAGGTATAATTAAAGTTCTCAATTTCATACACTTAATGAAAAGGAAACTCTTATGCAACCGGAATCTTAAACACTAATAGTCTGTTCCTACCGCATGGTCCCTACTAATTTATAGATCTCGTAAATTAAAGGGATAGCAATAAGAACAATGTATAAAGCTACCGCCTTTCGTAACTCTTTTATGAATTGTCTCGAACGAGTTAATTATTGAATTCCTTAATTATTGCGTATTACAGGATATCACAGAAGTAAATTGTTTCTATTCATGTTTGCCATCCAAAAAAATATACTTATGTATGTTGTGATTACTAAATGTAATAATACCGTAACTGCATGAAATTAGATTTTTGTTATTTTAATATTTGTCAAGGTATAAAATTGCACACGTTTTTATCAATAAAATTAAAATTAAATAAATTCGATATCTATAATAGTATGACAAACACTGTAGCTATTTTTATAGCTCTACTTGACAGTATGATAGTTATATGCGTTTAAAGTCTCACATAAATTATCCACTTGATTAACAATACAACGCTTTTTACTGACAAGGCGCAAGAAATTAATACTTCAACTAAAAATGTATTTATTTTTACATGACAGTTAATTTTAAGATGCATATTGAACTACTTAGCGAGACATTATGACAATCAACTGATACGAAAATTAGGTTAAATTTAATGAAGGATTGCATTATAAATTTTATGCAATTATATTATGTAAATTGCTATTCGCGCGCCTATTAATAGAAGACATTAAATGTAATAAAGTATTGATAACTACAGTTTTCAAAATAAATAGCTTAAATAAGGTATCATTTAAACCTGGTTTATTTTTTTACAAAAATATAAATGAACTGATTGTGGTTAAAGAAATTAATATAAGCGATGAAATTGCATCTACAATGTAATCTACTTGTAAGAAATGACTGAAAGTAGGGCATCGCCGAATAACCTTTTTGATATTGTTTCAAAATTTAGTTATTTCATTTCATTGGGAAAGATTTTTAATTTTTTGCAGCTGCAAATGAAAATTTCATGAACATAGAATATATTATTTTAAAACAACATATTTTAACATTAAACGTTTTTTCTAGTCTTGAGCTCGTTTCATAAAACGTTTGTTTAAACGTATATTTTTCTTACAGAGCATTCTAACGTTAGTATGTATACGTTTAAAACCAAAGCATGATTTTAGAAAAAAAACTTAATAATTTATTTTTACAACTTGAAGATATCTATAAAAAGTGCTAAATTAGAAAAATGAAAATCGAAACTTTTCTAGAATAATTTCAATTCTATTATTCTAATATTTTAATTATAAGGTGAATAAACTAGTCTTACACAAACTATAATAGTAAAAAAAGTTTAAAGTTATTATATTAGACATGCACCTGAATATTAACGTTATTGGTCTTGGCTACTTCTTTTTGACTCTTAAAATTATACAAAATACTTTTCGTTTTTTTATGCAATTTATTTTAATATATTACGTGTGATTTTGGTAATATTTGTGTATAACACAAAATTATTTTATTTTTGTGATATAAATTTATTTGAATGTTTTTGAACAACCGTTCATATTGCAAAAACAACAATAGAGACAGTGACGTGATGTCCGTGATTTTAAATAGAAGTTATGACGATTTAACAGGTTAATAGATGAAATCCTCGATTTGTTGTAACTGATGCTATCATCTCCGCATTTAATCTTTTAAACCCATATAAAAGTGCAAACTGCAAATTAATTGAGTGTCATTTCCCAGTTATGCAAGCGCATGGGTGTCTGCGACCTATAAAGTTAAGTAAATAAGTACTTATTAGTTAAAGGTCGTGGATGTATTTTATAACCATCAATTTTAAGCTAGTTAGATGTTAACTTATGAAATAATTAGAAAATTACATAGCGTATTATTTATTACTGTTTCCCCTTTATTATTATGTTTACACACACATACCATTGATTCTCTTAATACATAACTTTAATCGTTATTAAACTATTATTCTCTTTATTTGCTAAGACGAGGTCATGTAATATAATTCTAAAAGAATTATTTGTTTACTTTCTTGTTAGAAACCAAAATTAGAAGATTAGAGTGTTTAAAATTTGCATTTCATCGACAATCAAAAATTTCCATATATAACAACCAATATTCGCATTAAGAAAATCGTCTTTAATAACTAATTTTTTTAGAATTATAATTTTATTCAAGTTTTCAGATTATGTCACATAGTGTGCACGTGTAGGTTAAACCACTATAACTGTATTGTATAATTTTTTGCTGACACCTACTTCACGCGCCTACACATCTACCACTTTTCGTTTCCACTGTTATCAAATAATTTTTATTAGATTTTTTAATTATGTTATTACTGTAGAACTTGCTCTTCTTTTGCATTTTTGTTACTACTATTTTGAGTTTGTGTTCAATCTTGAATATGATGAATAAGTCAAATTTACATCTTGAGTTTTAATACGAGATGGGACATTTGTTGCAATGCTGGATACAGGATTTTGACGTGATTTTATTTAGTATTAATTGGTATTATTTTATTATTCATTTTTTTAAATATTTTTTTGCGTCAAAGTAATAATAATTCCAAAAATAATTTTCAAAAACCAAAAAGATAACTAGGAAATTAGACAAAAACAATTAATTAAAATTACGAATTATGTTATTTTAAATCAAAACAATATACGCACGTGCTAAAAACTACATGGATGAACAAATGAATTGCATTAGGTAAACTTTAATAGCATTTTTCTGAAAACAGTGATTTCACATATTTCTTCTTAAATTATTTGGAATTATGTAATGTAAAAAGTTTAAAGTATATTATAAAAATTATGATGTAAAATATTTCTTGATGTCTCATAATTATAAAAATTATATATTATTAATTATTTAAGTAAAATGAATAAGATTTGATTATTTCATTAAAAAAATTTATAAACAGACATCACACGCTACAAGCGCCATCTATGCGTGTAAGGTGTATACTAACTCTCGCTTTGCGAGAAAATGTACAAATTCGATTATTTATCATTTAAATTCTATATGATGTAATTACCATAAGCAAGTCTATTAGGTTAATGATTAATTGATAAGTATTGGCAAACTAAAACCATACAAAATAATAAATAATTAACTATTAAAGCATTTAATTAGCGGTGCCTATATTTCTGAAACCTAACGTTCTTTGTTTTCTTGTTAATAAACGAAAGTCAATGTTGGTTTTATTAATAAAAGCTTTAAATATATATTGTAAAGTAGTAGATAATCGGCAACAGTTTACACGTCAAACGGTTAGAGACGTTATTTCCCTTACTGTGATACACAAATTGCAATATTTAAGAAAACGAAAAATACTTTAGTACTATATCCTAGTGATGAACAAATTTGATTCATAAATTTACAATGGTGTTCGCGGAGCACACTTTGAGAAACGCTGATCTAAAGGAATTTGTTTTCAGTTAATTGCAAGGTGCTCACAATGATCTGTCAAAAACAAACTGAACTCTCAAAGCTTTGTAATAAAATAATTATTATATATTTTGCTTATACTCTTTTTAAATCGGATATTTTGGTAAGTAACTGCGTCGCAGTGAGATATTTTAATGAGTACACTACCAATTGCGGCGCCGTTGATAAACCTGTGCAGTCCTAAATTTTATTATGAATTAGTATTCATAGCAAATACGTAAATGACGACATGTAGCAAACTGATTGAAAGTTACGATAGAAGTAATTGCTATTAAATACAAATATTTTTGAAACTAATCAAAAACTTATAAACAGGATTGTTTATAATAGTCAGTACAAAGGCGCTTATCCTTCCTGTTCAATGATAAATATTGATTTTTAAGACAACTCATATAAACTTAATTTAATTTTTTAAAATACGTTTCTTTGGATACTGTATAAATTAATCAATAGAATTTCTTGTCGTGTAACAGTTGGTGTTCAGAAAATGTAATGCTAGCATATTTTGAAGAAATAAATACCTGAAAAAATCGTCTAGATTATGGACAACATACAAAGTGTATCTGAAATACGACTACAAACTCAAGGAGTAATTTCCTTGTGGCGTTAAATGAAAATTTTTTCTTTAAAGATATAGTCTAAAACGACCCAGTTTTGAGACATTTGTAATTATTTTTCGGGCCGGTCTTGACTATCTAAACAAATCGAAACTGTTTGTTGATTGTAACTGTGCACTAAATTATGGGTAATAATTCTGTAAAATCCGTGAAACATATTAATGTTTTGTGTTAAGTATCATTTTCCATCATCTACAAAATCAATTGTAAATAAAGTAATTAAAGCAGATAGTATTGATAGTAATGTTTATTTCTTAGCATTATTACTGACATATTTAAACAAAATGTATTCTGTGTAAATGATCACGTTTATCTTTAGTTGTAACCAAAACCAAACTTCAGATAATTAAATGCAAAATTGAGCTTTCTTAGAACTAAGTTCGACAATCTGATTTATTTCTGTATCGATTTTTCAACGGATTTCTTTAGTTGATGTTAAGTGATTCGTGTAAACATACTCGTACTTCATAATATTTTACGGTTCGTTGGATTGTAAGAAACGGCACTAGACGCTAGTCATCCCGTAAGCCCGATATTAACACTTTAGACTTTTTTCTGGAGCTATGTAAAAATTGAGGTATTTAATTTGTATACTATACAAAACCTCTGCAAATAATAGAAAAGAGCTGCAAAATTAATTTTTGGCAGCAGCAAATGCAATAAGACAGAATGTACAATTATTTACGCAAATAACGAACAATTTTCGACGATGTTTAGACTTTTGTGTTTTATCCAATAGAAGTATTAGATATCTAATGCACTTGAAAAGAATGTGCAAAATAGCAATTTCATTTAACTTCAGTAATTTATTTATTTTATTGAATTTGCACTTTTTAGAACAGTTTATTGCTTATATGTCAACAACCTTAGGAGACTACAGGTGCGTAACTTACGATTTACTTTGTTAAAAATTTTGATTTTTTTAAATGTTAATGGAATTTTTATTTTTACATTTTTTGCTTGATAGTGCTGATGACGTTACAGCGTTTCTAATTTCTGAATTGCGTTAGATAAATTTAATTAAAAAATACAGCAATCTTTATTCTACGTTTCTTCTTAGATACTGTAATGGACTATATGTATCAAGTCTGATTAATATAAACACGATTAGGAAATTGCCAAAAACAGTTACTGTTCTAGTGCAACGCAATTAACTAACCAAGAAAGTGACTTGATTACAATAAAACACCATGGTGAATGAAAAAGTATAACTGTAGCAGAAGGTTACATCGAAACCTCTTTAATTCAAAAAAAGAGTAGTTTAAAGGTTCACAGCACCAAAACGGCAATTTCTAGTGATACTGTGACGACCAATTTTTCTCAAACCTACGATGTACGAAACATTACGGATATAGATACCTATAATGACAATACTTAGGCAACACTAACTTTAAGCAAAATATTGTTTCACAAAGCAGGCTTGGCATAACTATTAACCCAACAGATTTACGCACAGTCTTTCATAATTGTACAGTTAGCTGCAACTGCCAGGAATAACGTTTATTTGTTATTTCTACCGTTTAATAATATTATCTATTAATATATGTCTTTTGCCAGTTCACTTGCGTTTTAGTACTCACTGCTCAGTACTTAATAAAACTCAATGCATATAACTTTTTTATTGTTTTCGAAGTTTCCGACTCTAACCTGAATAACAGAAGTACTGACATTGACGCATATATTGCTAACAGTAAAAATTATAAGAGAAGATCCTTACGCCATCATCATTCATATGAATCAAGAATAATGCACTATCAAATTAAATGTTTATTTACTAGTTACAATTAAAAATTCAGTGTTCGCTATCCTCGTTTGTTGGTACCTATAAGAATATTGATTTTGCTGTTACAACACGTTTAACCTTTAAAATTAATTTTCGCTTAATTCGAGAATACTAATATCAAAATAAATATTATTAAAAACGAGTGCATTTTGTTTATGTTCGTTTAATTATATTTATTAAAGTGAAATTTAGATTGAAACATATGTAGTTATTACACTTTTTATGAAATCAAATCATTTATTGAAGTAATTTAAAATGCAAAAACGTTTAAGCACAGTCAAGTCATCTATAATACAGATTTCAAACGTAATTTTGATGCATAAAACAACGAAATGAGCAACGTCTTGTGTAACAATTGGTTTTAAAAAAATGTTTAGTTTCCGAAACACTATAAACCTCATTTATTTTAATCAACACTATTTGAGGATTCCGATCAACTTCAATCATTTAAACTAACATTAATTATTAAAGGTTTAATTGTAAGGTCTAATAACTTTTCTCGGTTCTACCACTCTTGTATTCGTTTTTCTGTATGAATCACGCACTTTTCTCATACTTTAGAAGTACACTGTTGTAATGCTTCATTCCACATTAAAATTAATTTTTCGTCTCTATACCCGTCCCTACCAATGTGTTTATTGTAATATGACTTTGCATGGGCCTATATCAATTCGATTGCATTAAACTCACACTAATAGGGTGGCAGTCGTAGCACTTCATGTCCATGTTGTTGTAACATTTCGTCCACTTCATATTTCTTTTTTTTCGCTGTGCTGTTTTGCTGTTTAGCTCTGCAAGTAATTTACTTTTGAACATCTTAGCATCGTATGAAATATTATTTTTGTTTAGCCAATAAATTAAATCAGATTTGTTCCAACTTGACGAAGTCATTTTTTCTAGCAAAATGGAATGATGTGCTGTAGTATCTAACAGTATAGTAATACATTTATGTTGGCAATTCTGATTTAACTTTAAATTTCTTTTGTGACTTTTTATTTTGTTATAACCTCAAATATTAGTAATGATATATAACAAAAGATGTACATACTATGGTTAACGGATTACGTATAAGCATAATTAATAAAATTAATTAAAGGTTGATTTAAAACAAATTAGGTTAGCTACGTTATATTTCAAACTTTAAAGAATTATATCAAAAGTAACTAGGATTCCATTATACCAACGTTTTCAAATACAACAACGACGACCCTAATGGTAGACCCAAGTGATAGTTACAAAAACCGACGTTGGCGGTAAAAAAAGGTCAATTCGTTCAGTAAACTGAACTAGGAGGCAAACCCATTTTTCGATTATAGTAACAATACACAATAGTAACATAATTATTAACTATACCTATCTGTCTAAAACTTGTCGTGAGAATAAGTAATATTACTTAAAAATGGGCAATAACAGAAAATTAAATGGTTCTTTTTTAAACAGAGTAGAAAAGCCTGAAATTAATATAAACCGAAATAGTGATCTAAGTATGTTGTAAAATACATAAAAATAAGAAGCACGTTACGTATTGATGGCTAGTTTACTGCTCTTAACGTTAACTAAAGAAATAACAAAACAAAGATTCACACTACTGAATATCTAAGCAAATTAACATTGTAGTAGTTAATGTATACAGTATAGTTCTTTCAAATTATTTAGGAATCGTTCCACAATCCATTTTTTAATCGTGTCGCCATTTATATCTTCTTGATAATTTAGATGAAAACAATAACGAACAAAACCAGGTTTTGTACCAGCATGTACGAAAATATATTGTTTTCCAACCCTTAGGTTTACGTATACTTTTTAAATAATAATCTTGCCACGATCTACCCATACTTCTTTTCTATAGTATATTGTTATATATATATATATAGTATATTATTGCACTTCGATTACCTTCTTCCAGTCCTTGTTGCGTTTTTTGTTATTGGGACTACTGTTTTTCTGTTTTTGGTTTTAAGGTTATTAAATTTGGTATTTCTTTTTATTGACTCAATGTGCAAATTGATTTAATGCGCCCAAGATTTTTATCCGAAATTCATTCTAATTAAACACACAGTTAGACGTCTTTCAAGATCTCGTGAACTGTGGCGCTGTAGTCTGTATATGTCAAAATATTGGTATTATCCGTCTCACAAACATTCGTCGGTACAGTTTTTCTAACCTATCTTTGCTTTTATCGTTGTATTTGTTGTTAAGAAGTCTTGAGGTATTATTATAAATTAATCAATTTTTATTTAATAAAGAAATATCTGAATGTTTTTAATTTTTATTGACGTTAGTGCGTTTTAAATAGACTAACGTTTTTGGAATTCAGATAGATTTGTCAAATTTTTGACTTTTAGTATATTAACTCCGATTTTCGACTTAGGGCCAATTTTACAAAGCTGGTATAAATGTCGCATAAGTTATACTCAGTTTAATTTTAAAATACTGCTATATTATTGGTTGTTGGTTTTATGCTAACCAATAATATGCCAGTAATTTAAAATTATACTAAGTATTACTTAACTGAGGTTTATACCATGTTTGTAAAATCGGCCCTTAAGGTCACAGTTCACGACATAATGAAATGCCTCTAATAAAATTTAATTAGGTATACTGCAAGTATAACTTGCATTTCAAGTTAATTTACTCACCTTTTCACTCTAGAATATTCAATCTGTTGTTTTGCACTACACTAGATGCTAATTTTGTATTTCTACCTTTTTTGTGTAAATATTTGAGAGCACTTGTGTTAGTTTTTGTTTCATTTTTAAATCAAATTAACGGAATATAAATTGCTACAAAGCTACCAAACTTAACTCATACTTAACTTCCGTCTGACATAGTGACGTGACATTGCAGAATGTTGGTTATTAGTGACTTTTATATATTTCGCCGTACTACTGCACCTTTAGTGAGAGTTAATAATAATAATAATAATAATATTTTATTCATGTTAAGATACAATAACGAATTTACAATTGTCAAAAAAATCTAAAATTTAAAAGTTTCACCATAAAACCTTAGAAAATTATTAAAATCTAAAATGATGTATAATTAATTATATAACATTTAACTTCATAAAACATACGCAGTCAACGTTCATTATTAATGCAATATAACACACATTTAAACCACAGTTAAATTTCAGATTTTATATCACAGCTTAAAAAGTCATCATACCAAAAAAAAGCTTTTTTTAGTAGAAATTGTTTTATTTTACATTTAAATAGTTTAATATCTAAAGATTTTATATCATCTGGCAGTTTATTAATATATTTAGGTGATAAAAAGTTCGTTGATTTTTGAGATTCAGTCAGTCTACAAGGTAGCAACTGTAGATCGTTTTTATTTCTAGTATTATCAAAATGCGTAAAAATGTTTAGATTTGTTGTAATTATATTTCATTAGATTTATTTTTGTATATACTAAAATTTCATAAATATAAATACACGGCAAGGTTAATATTTGTAATTCTGAAAACTTTGACTTACAGTTTTCTCTGTACCGTAAATTACTTTTGATCCGTACAGCTTTGCGTTGCAATGCAAACAATCGTTGCCAGTCTGCACCCTGACCCCAGACTAAAATTGAGTAAGAGAGCAAAGAATGACGTAGAGAAAAATAAGCTGTTTTTAAGAACTGGCAATGATACAGAATAAGCTAAATTTCTGAAAAGATATATGTTTTTTATTAGTTTTTTGGCAATGCTGTCAATATGAATATCCCATTTTAAAGTATTGTCAGTAATAACGCCCAAGAATCGAGTGTGATCATCAAACGTTGTATTATCAATGTTGCAGTTATTGAGAGAAAAAAGTACATGAACTGTTTTTGTTTGGTTTAACGTTAGTTTGTGATTAGAAAACCTTTTTTGCACTTTTACTTGTGCACTAGATGACGATGCTGCTAAATCTGCCTGATTCTTTCCATTAATCGTGATAGTAGTGTCATCAGCAAAGAGTATGTAATCAGCAAGAGGATTTATTTGAGGTAAATCGTTGATATAAATTAAAAATAAAAGTGGGCCTAAAACAGATTCTTGAGAAATCCCATAACTTATCCTACCCTTTTCAGATAACTTCCCATTTAGTTTTACTTGTTGTGTTTGGTTTTTTAAATATGACGCGATCATGAGTGCGGCATTATTTGTGAAATTATATGAATTAAGCTTATCTAACAGCACATCATGTTGTACACAGTCAAAGGCTTTTGACAAATCGCAAAATACTGCAATTAGATGCTCTTGTTTATCAAAACTTAGTTATTAAAGCCAAAGTTGTATTTTTGTTTTTTCTAAAACCAAACTGATTTTTATAAAACAAATTATTCTTTTCAAAATAATTTTTAATTTGTGCAGCTAGAACCTTTTCAAAAACCTTTGATATTATAGGCAGGAGCGATATAGGTCTATAGTTATTTATATGATTTATTTCTCTTTTTTTTTAAGACTGGAACTACCAATGCTTCCTTAAGTATATCGGGAAATATATTATGTGCAATACAGTTGTTAATGCGTTTAGTTAAGGGAATGACAGTAACATTTCTTATAATTTTAATTAGGTTTACTGTTAATCAAAAGACATTCCGACTGTTTGAATTTTTTAATGAAGTTATTATATCCCTAACAATGTTAAATGTTGTTGGTTCAAATTGAAAGCTCAATTCAGCGACAATCCTTGTTGTGTTGTTTATTGGACTATCAAAGCTATCAACGTTTTTGAAGTTGTTAAAATCGTCTGCAGAAAATTTGTGATTCATTAAATCAATTTTGTTTTTTTCCTGTCGTTAATAATTTCCCACATTGTTTTTATTGATGAATTCGAATTTTTAATTAACAAATATTCAATTTTAGCGTTTTTAGTGCTAGTTGATATTTTCTACGAAATTCTGTTTTTTGGGATTTTAAAAACTTATTTCTTGGGTACAACTTACTTGTTTCATGTAAAAAAAGGAACTGATCTCTCATATTCCTAAGATCATTATTGAACCAATTATAATTATATGTAAAATTTGGTTTAGATTTATAAGTTTTATTAAGAAACGCATTTAAGAAATTGTTGTGTAAATGTTTTACAAAACTGTCAAATTTTTGAACCGCTGATATATTATTGTACTCAATAAAGTCCTAAGAAAGTGTAGAAATTTTCTTAAAAAATGTATTTACACCAACTAAAGTTACTGGACGACAAACTTTACTAACTAATTTTTGTTTATTTTTATCTGTTGTGGGAGGTAAAAAATATAAAATTTGTCCATGGTGATCGGATAGGTTTGTGTCCACAGACAGTGAAAAACTTACCTTTGTATTAAAGTTTAAGAATACGTTGTCTATACAGTTTTTGCCTCTAGTTGCGGAGTTTACCATTTTTTTCATATCGTATGTAGCAAGTAAATCACAAAACTGAACGCATTCTCTACTCTTACTTCCAAATAAAATATTAACCAGCCATTATGACATTTTTTGTTTTTAAGGAATTTAAAACTTGCTCAATTTTATCTAAAAAACAAGAAAAATTGCTACTACATTTAATGATATTACATAAATGCCAGATAACTCACACTCTTTTTCATTAGACAAATTTACAACATTTTTTAAAGATCTGAAATTTAAAAGTGGTTTAATTAAAATTAAAGAACTTCTTCCCTTTAAAATACCACGTAAAAATAACAATGCCACGACATAATTACAAGTTTTTGAAAACTCGACTCCGTCTGTTTTTAACCAGTGTTCTGTCAAGCAGATAATTGGTATATTTTTGTCACAAAGGTATGCTTCCATTGCAATTATTTTATTTCTCACAAACTGCGTATTTAAATGCAGAATTTTTGTGTGTTTTTTAGAGTTGTCATTTTCTGTCGATTATCTTTTTGACTTGTGTACATTTGTGTTATTTATAATGTGTTCATACTTTGTCACTTGGTTATTACATATTGTGGTTTTTTGGAAAAAAAATTGCGTAACGTAAGTTTCGCAAGGCCACTTTTGTTTATCTAACGCTGCATTTAAGTTTGTAAAAAAAATCATCACTTTAAAAGAACTGTAACGATCTGGATGCTTTGATTGCATTTGTTCACATTTTACTTCTGGAAATTATTATGTTAAATAATTTGTGACATCTTCTGTTTTTGTTTTTGGATGTAATCGAGAAACGTATAGAAACGATTACTTAGGTACGATGGTTAGTTCCGTAGATTTTGCTTTACCTATTATATTCTTTCTATCGTGTTTCTGTTTTGATTGATTTTTATTTACAGTAGTCCAAGCAGTTTTTTTTATGATTTTTATTCATATAGTTATCAGTAGAAGGATATTGAAGACCTGGTAATTTTAATTCGATTAAATTATTATTTTCTAATTTGGTATCTGACATCTGTGAGGAAATGAGAGAAGAAAAACTCATTTGCTTTGTTGTTACTTCTCTAGATGTCGCTATTTGTTTTGTTTTAGGTTTAGTTGGTTTATCAATTTCCAGTTTGTTATTTATTTTTTAAGTTACTGATAGACGGCATAACGTAATCTGTTTTCGATTTATTTATAATTTCTTGTTGTAATTTAATAATTTCTTCATTGTCTTTGATTATTTGTATGTCATCTCGAATTGTACGTTCTTTGTCTTGTAACTGTTGTTTAAGAAAGTAAATTTCTTATTCTATGTACTTAATATTTGTATTTAAATCATCCATACTTGTCTCACTGGTTTTTGAGTCTACAAAAGTGTTACACTTTCACAGCATTTAATAGTATTATCTGATGTATTTAGACGTTTTTTTCACAGCAATATTTGTGTAGCACATGATGACAGTTTATGCACCTTACAATATTGGTTATGGCACTTCGGTGGCATAATTTACAAATTATTTTATCCGAACCTCCAGATACGTCCGTGTTAGTTGGCGCCATTTTAGTATGTAGTAAAGTGATTTTAGTTTGTTTACTCTATATTTTAAAATACCTTAACAAACGTGACTTTAGCATTGTGATTAGGAAATTGATTTTTGAAAACACTAAACTTTTGGATTACATTTTTAATTGCTATTAAGAAAAAAATAGAGAAGCCGTTGAATTATTTAAAAATCAAGAAGTCTTTGCAAAGTAGTTTTATCGATCAGATGCTAGTTTATAAAAACGGAGTTTCATGCACAATTTTAATGAGTTTATTCTAAGCTCTGAAGATGTCTACTGCAACGTCTGACGAAAGGTCAGCTTGCGAGAAATCGAATAAACAGGAATTGTCTAGAATGAAAAATTGTAATATCCTTTAAATTTATTGTACACAATATTTCACTATAGTTACAATATTTTCAGAAATGCTTTTTTTATATTTAATAAAATAACATTTTTCTAGAATATTATCTTATAACAATACTGGTTATCAATTAAGATTGCATTAACAATGTGCATAACACTAAAGAATTTTAATTTTTTAATTTCAAACATGAAATATTCTAAATTATGTATCTACAGCAAAAAATTGCTACTCGCGGGACACTCAATCAGTTTAAAAAATTGTACTCTCATGAGTAAGATTGGTATAACACAATTTAAAGCTAGAAGTTTATAACAGCAGTTAAGTTTTAGTAGCCGCAAAATTAATATCAAATGTAACGACAAAACAGTTGCAGGCCCTAAAGAAATAAAATATAATTGAACTATCTATATAATTCATTTTTTGCGTTTTCATGTAAATAACATACTAACTTTGTATTTGAATCCCTTTTATTGACCAATAACTTTTTCTATAAAATTATAAATTTGATTGTAAATTGTTTATTTAACAGATTACGATTGAATATAAGTTTGAGGTAAACCAATGTAACCACCACAGACACCAATAAAAATTGTAATTTAGAACGTTCATAACATATTGCTCAATGAACATGCACGATAATAGAAAGGATTGTGGTTAAATTATACTAAAACGCATTAAAACTTGTTTCTAATGATAAAAGTGATTATGGATGTATACATTGTTTGACCTTATTTGAATGTATCTATGACACAATTCTAAATTAGTTAAACTACTGTCTACATTTTCCGTTTCTTGTGTGCTGATATTTATTTTTGTATCCGGTGTCCTTGCTGAACTATGCTGTAAAGTATAAAAAATATTTGAGAAATAAACATAATTAAAATTTAATACCATTCTGTCGGTCTGTACACCGATTTCCCGAAAATCATAATTTAGGCTATTGGATTCTATTGATAAAGCTGGAGTTTCATGAGCTTGCACGGGTGCTGTAGTAAATTTTTCGCTACCTAGTAACGAGTGCTCCAACTCTGAACCATTTAACATGTTAGGAACTTTGTTAGAACCCGTGCTATCTTGAGGTAATATTGCATTAAAGCTAGAAGACTGTCTGTTTGCTTCTAAATTATTCAGAAGCGTTATACTCTTATGTTCACCGTTATTTAAGCTTAAATCAACATCTTGACTATTATCGTTTAGTGTAGAGTTTGCACGTTCATTATTGGTAATTGGTTCTGCAAACACACTATAGCTTTTTGGTAATTTAGACATGGTACTTGGTCCACATTTCAGCGGTCCTACTAATGAACTAAATTCGTGCATTTCTTCTATGCCAGTTTCTTCTCTTAACTTTGAGCGTGATCCTGTATCACATATATCTTGAAAATTAACCATTTTCTTTGAAATCATTGTTTTCTTTTTATAAATCATAGGCGACAAAGAAATTTGTTCTTCCATTTTCCTCTGTAATATACGAGGTTGTCTTTTCTTTTCTTTTTTGTTTTTTTCTAAAATACTAGTTTGACTGTACGCCGTGCGAGGAATATAATTTTTTGTTTTTTTATATTGATTTGCAGTTTTAAGTGATTTTCTTTGAATGAGAACCATTTTAGTTATACGTCAAAGTCAAATTCGTTTGTTTGTTTTTTTAATTTAATTTAATAAAACGACGGCTATTTGTATTTTTTCAGTTACAAACAAATTGCAAATTACTGTACAGTGCCTAAAAGTTATTGTAAAAATTTAAATAAAAAGTATTGGTTAACTTTGTATTTTATAAATAACAAGAAAGGTGTAGAAACATGAAAAAAATTTTCATTACAGCCCCAATACGTATGAACATTAGGTACAAAATCTTTTTTTACTATAAAACACAAAAACACAAAACACGGATGTTGTATTTTAAACATTTTCTTTGTTTTTTGGTGACTGTGAGCTTATCATGTTCGTATACTCGAGGGAATTACAAAATGGTGTAGTCGGTCGTATTATACACATTGTCCTGTGAGCTACTAGCATGCATTTTTTAATGAGACATTTCAATCCCATAAACCAGTACACAAGCAATTGTTCTTCTGAAATTGAATAACTGTGCCAAGTTTTTTTCCAACAAATGCTAGTAATTTTGTATGGTCTTATTAATAGAGCGCGTAAGCAGTAGAATATTCAAAGGTAATGCAATACAAAACAAATGTTATCATTAAAATAATGGACTCTCCTATACTCTAGTTGTGCATATGAATGAAATGTGATTGCTCCACCTGCATATTATTTTAGTTAATAATGCATAACAATATAGATCCATACAACTTAAACAAACAAACTGCATTATTATTATTATTGAAGCGGAGAATACCAACACTTTTGTACATCTCCGTATTTCTCTACACATTCTTATTTTTTCTTGTACATCCCTATATTTCTTTGTACATCCCCATATTTTACTGTATATTACCTATATCGGTACATCCCCAACATGTACCTATAAACACTATACTTTCCTACAGGCAAACTTCAATTTAACAAACACATTTTGATGTAGAAAACACCCTAAAATAGAGTCTAAATCTGACTTTTAAATGTATTTTGATAATCAGTGAATGACAACAAGTATATTTTAAGAGTTCTCAGTTTAAATGAAAATCTGATAAATACCAAAGAGGCGAAATAATTAAAACAGAGGAAAAATGTTATTAATCAGTTGCTTATCACGCACTTTTTCTTATAGTGAATCAGTAAATGAAATGTTTCGATTAATTAAAAAAAGTCTGGATTTACTAATAAAGATTTATGAATACAACTGTGCTTCAGCAAAATACCTGGGTAAATATGGAATACAACGATTAAAATAGTTAGCTGTTCCGGCACTTCTATAAAACGTCCATGAAAAATTCAGAGCACTCAAAATATGCCAATACGTTCGACGATGCGTTCAGGTAAGAAACTTCTGTATCAAATTTTGCTCGATCACAACCAAAAATCGATTTGTATCTGACGATAATAAACATTGTGAAGAAGGGTTATTTGACTTTGATAATTTAACGCAATAACCAAACTTACTTAAATTTATTTGGATACTGGAGAATAGCGCGCACATCACCAGAAAAAATGAATACAATTCTAGAAATAATAAAATTATGGGATTTGTTTTACCATTAAAGAAGGATTACCGATTACAGACACATACGTTGGTAAATCATCCAGTACAATAAATACATTTTACTCCAAATGTCATAAAGCTCACAGTGCATATGTAATTATGGCACAGTTTCTGTTTTATTTAACAGGAGATACAGGAACTAAGTTAAGAAATAAATTGTTGAAACCGGGCATGCAGTTGCCAATTAAAAGAAATAGGGCTTGGACGACGTAGTTAATTGCGTGGTCATATGGTTAAGTGTCGCCATTGGTCGTCAAGTAGAAAATCACACGTACTTGACGACCAATGACGTAGTTAACAACGGCATCAGGTAACCACATATTTAACTTTGCTTTATGCAACCGGGCAATAAAGTTGCAGTTCTTCACTTGCACACAATAGTGGATTTCTTTTTTAAAGACAAACATAAACTGACTATCAGATTTAAATCTAAAGAAACAAATATATTTTAAATCTGTAAAAAATACACGAACCATATCAAATTGATATGAACAATAACTGCAAAATAATTAATTCTAAATTTGTTTTCTAATGGTATTGTCGTCGTGAAAATGCACCTTATCTAAGAAAGCATAATAGCTAGAAAATAATGGAATATCAATAACAAATGAGATCAAAAGCAGGCCTAATAATATTGATATAAGACTTAGTGAGAAATACATTGTCTGAGATAACAGCATTGAATTGGGACAAACACGTTGATAACGTAGCGCAGGAAATGTGACAACGTAACTGCTCACAGAGCTGTGGAAAATGTATCGTTTGTAGTTTTGTGCAAACTTGCAAATTATATGCAAAATAGTTTTATTTTATGTTATTACACGTCATTTGTTCTTTTTATGTACAATTTTACAAAAAATTAATTCGCCCACTATTAGTTGAAATTGAGTTTGAAGTTAATCGTGGTAGTTACGGACTCTGGACGATGTCACCTATCGTTAAAATATAAATAACTTTTTATACAAATATAGTTACAGTTTTAGAGTTACTATATGTAATTTCGTGCCATTATCGTTATACAGTGCACGCTTAATAGAATCATAAACGATAATATCCGATATTCAGAAAAAACAAATAAATATTTATTGGTTAGAAAGCAGTAAATGATTATAGCGTATTTATCTGATTAATAAGTTGTTAATCATAACATCAACAAAAGCAAAAAATGTCAAAATAAATTCACAATTCTAAGAACTACACATTCTTTCCCCGTAATTTGCTGACACTAAAAATAAAAATTAATACAGAATAACGTTATCACATAAAACGTAGTTAAATGAAATTGTTAATCTAAGAAGGCACACGCTGTCCAAGTTGATTTGCAAAGATAGCGCACTTACAGATGTTTAAATAAGGCAATGTTACGTAAGTCGGTCAAAATACGTGAATAAATAAATAACACTGCAAAAATAAAACTAAAAATGAAAAACAACTATTTTTAAGTTACAATGATAAAAGTTTTTCACTCTAAATAAACTGATTGTAAAAACTCTGCTAAAAAATGTATGTAAAATAGGTCATTGCTTATATACAGAAACAAACCTGAGAAGAAAATTGATAACATAAACCAAAATTATGATTATTATAAACGGTGTTTTACTATGTAGTAGCATACGTCTGGTCCTTTTTTTAATAAAGTGATAACATTACTCGACTGTTAACATTAACCGTGGTTCTAATAAGCGACGTGCACTGTATTAGGTTTATATAACTTTTAAAATTACCATTAACAATTTTTTTTGTCATCTCGTAGTGTAAGTTACTACGTATTAATGATAAGTTATCTTTAATACGTAGTAACTCTCATACCGCGAGATGACACCGCCTTCAAATTTTCTTAATAAGTATCCCCATTGTATATGATTATAAAGCTACTACTAAGATTTGTCGATGCAACCGTAAAAATATATTAGAGTGTGTTTCCTACTGCTGATGAGCCCCAATATAATTTTAACCCGCGGTTTTATTGAAAACTATTTCGTATTACTATTTCGTATTGATAAAAACCCAATTAGATTATACATTTCAAAGATAGAAGAAATTAATAATTTTTTTATGAACATTTTTTTGAAAAATTACTATTGTATTGGTGAACCAGCATGTGAGTTACGTTAGTCGCACTCTTGTATCGCATGTATCTGCATGTTCATTAAGATGTTTTTCCGTACATCCCTATGTATCTCCTAGCACATCCCAATATATCTCCTCGTATATCCACATATATACCCGTACATCCTTGAAGATCTCTATACAACCTCAATGCTGTACGATATTTGCATAGTCATAACTAGGCTTCGGATAGTTATGACTAGTCTGGACAGTTTCTCTTACAGTTTTAAAACATAATTAAATTGTAATACTAATATGTTTTTTAGATATTTTTACATTGGTGTACAGTGTTTATTAGTGCTGGCATGCCGTTAACAAAATTAAAAAATGAAGTGCTCTGTAATTGTTTGGAAAAGTATCCTAAGAGAAAATTCCTGCAAATTTACAATAAGAAAAAACTACGTTACGGAATTATTTACCCGAACCTTGTAAAAACTAAGACAAAACTTGGCAAACTATAAGTTAGGTGTTTTAGATGAAGCTACTGATGTAAAACAAAGATGCGTATTAAATATCGTTTTTGGAATCGGTTGATGACAATAAAACGTTAATTGTACTTTTCAATTTAGTTCAATTTAAGTGTTAGATAAAGTGAACCATAGTACAATTGGCAGTGTTGTGCATAGATAATTAAATTTTTATCTAGATGAGATAATAGATAATTTCCAATTTTGTTTATCTAGATAACGATTTAGATAAAAGTTGAAGAATTTATCTAGATAATAGATAATATAATCTATAATTTACGTAGATAATACGATAGATGATTCTATCAAATAGGTACAAACAGGTAATAATTAATTGTTACCATTTAATTATCATCATCATCAATACCAATTCATTGTTTATTAAATTAACTAATTAAAAAATTGAAAGACAGATTGAAAAAAATAAAAATCGAAAAAAAACATGACAGAAATTTTATTGATTTAATGACCTACTATTGTAAAATATAAAACAAATTTCTTGATACAATATGGTCTTTTCAAAATTTTCATTGCTAAACAAAACTTACACTATCAGGAATCAGGACTATAAAGTCTTTCAATTAGCGCTGAAATTGATATGTTTAATCAATAACTTTTTCAGAAATGGAGAAGTGTCTAGTAAACTTAATTAGTTTTCCTTTGTAACATTTTTCCTTAGGAAAAATCTGGCTTTGATATCGACATCAGTTTGAACCTAAAAAATTATAAGAATTATCGCTCATAGCCGTTAATCACCCTCCCTGAATTATTGCTTTTTCTTGATAAATTTAAGTTATCATTTGTAGTTCGATATTTTAAGCAAATTTTTCACAAAAAACCAACTAATCCTCAAACATTTATTGTATTTTAAATTTTGAGAGCTTACATCAGCGATCACTTAAAGAATTAGCTTTTATGTCTTAAAAAAACGCAAGCAGTTTTGTTTCTTTTAAATAGTTTGGGTTATTTTAAACAGTTTATGCTCTGCTCGGTACTTATTGTAATTGTAAGTGCAACAAATCCAAATGCAAAAAAAGCATTTTTTTTGCAGTTTTGTTAATTATATTTGACAGGTTGTTAGTAATTGTACTCATATAATAATTTACATCATAGATTTATATAGGAGCGTTTTTATTCTACGCGGTCTACATTAGGATCTTATTGTGACTTTAATTTAACGTTAATATAACTTACTCAACAAGTTGATTTAAAGAGTAAGCTAAAAGCTCCATGACAAATAGTTTTCTAAAAGAACTCTAAATCACGTGTATCGAGGTTCGTCACTTTCAACTGCTCAAAAAGTCGTGAATTTTCTCTTTCTCAATCAAGCATTTTTTTTATTTGGGCATAGTTTTGCTGTGGTGTAGGCGCTTCAACTAATTAAATTTTCAAAACTACAGAATTAGTAGCTGTTAATCTCAATGTTTGAATCGTGCAAGATAATGTATTGAATAAATGTACGTATATCAAAAAGTTTATTATTGTTTCTAAAGACGATAAGATACTGAAACGTTCGAGAAATTATTTGCAAATGCAAGAGCCTTCTAGAAGCTGTTATCCATCTTCTAGAAGATATACCGAAAAGTAGGGAACGCTCCAGAAGGATTTCCGTATGTGTATATATACCGACGAGACAGATCGTAGAAAACCACTGGGATCCTGACAGGGTGTCTAGCGTATCGTCAACTCTGGGTAAAGGGTAACTGTCCTTTTTAGTCACGTCGTTTAGCTGTCTGTAGTCTACGCAAAACCTCATTGATCCATTCTTCTTTACAAGTACCACTGGGGATGCCCATGGGCTACTTGAAGGTTCAATCACGCCTTCTCTCTCCATATCCGTAATTATTTGTTCGGCTTCTTCTCTTTTCGCCAAAGGAAGTCTACGTGGATGTTGTCGTATCGGCCGAGCGTCTCCGGTATTAATTTTATGTTTCACCACGTTAGTTCTTCCTTTGGAGCCACTCTCCAGCGCGAACACATCTTGGTACTCTTGGATCAACACTTTAACTTTAGCCAGCTGGTCTTGACTGAGGTTTTGGCATTTGGTGGTAAGAATGTCCAATAGATGTTGTGGACACTTCTTTGGCGACGTATCTTCGTTCGACTTCACGCATCTCACAATTTGTGATACTGGCGTGCATTGGCCTACCACGGTCTTCCTTTTCAACGTTACAGGATCTGAGTTGATGTTTAAGATCCTTACTGGCATCGTGTTCTTTACTCGTACTAAAGTTCTGCCAACGAGTATTCCCTTTTCAACTAAGCCGCCATCCATTGGTTCAATCGCGCGTATGTAGCCTTCCCGGAGATTTCCATCCAAGCGTGCCATCACCACACTTTCCGTCCTTGCAGGCAGAATCACGTCTTCACTCAATAAAACTCGCACGGCTGCCTTCTCTGACGAATGAAAAGGAATTTCTTTATTGTCGATTTTCAGGACATCGTTCTTCATATCCAAATGGAACCCATACTTCTTTATCACGTCCATTCCCAGGATAACTTCTTCCGTGATGTCGGCTACCAGTACTTGATGGTCGAGTACTCCATTTTCCAAACCAATGGTTACTTTGACTTGTCCGTGAGTAGGTATTTCGTCGCCCGTCGCCGTTCGAAGTCGTACTGTTACTGGTGATGTCTTCTCGTTTTCCAATAAAATGTCAGGACGAATGATGGTCTTCGTCGCTCCCGTGTCAACCAGTAACTGGACGCTTCTCCCATTGATCTTGCCATTGAGATAAATGCTATGAAATTGCTCCCACGGCGATGCCATTTGGATTGTAATCTCCGGAGTCTGACTAGATGAGATTACTTTTTGTCTCTTTTGCTCGCCTCGTTCCAAATTATCGAGCGCTCTTCTTGTCCTCTTCTTAGGTTTAGTACGATGCCGTCGTACATGGCCTATTTCATCGCAGTTCAAAGCTGTCACTCCTCTTTCCCGAAGTATTCGTCGCGCTATCTTCTCGATGCTTTCCAGTGTCTGCGCGGGTACTTCTGTAGCACAGCAGAGTCTATGACCATCTCGTTGTGATGCTTGTTTTGCTGCTTCAAACTCCAAAGCATGCACCAAAGCGTCATCCAATGTCTTCGGTCAAGCTAACCGGAGAGTCTGCTGCGTTTCGTTGTCTCGGAGGCCGTCTACAAAGGTTTGAATAGCCAACTGCTTCAAGAAGGTATCTGGCGCTGTAGGATACGCAAGCCGTGTTAATCTGGCGATGTCAGCCTCAAACTCTTGAAGACTTTCGGTAGCTTTTTGAACCCGACTTTTAATTTGAGCTTGATAGACTTGTTGAAGAAGAGCATCTCCATATCTCATTTCTAATCGTGAAATTAAAAGTTCGTAATTTTCTTGTAGGTGGTCAGGAACAGTTTGTAAAATTCCAAGCGCTTCTCCACGTAAGGACACTATTAAAGACGTCGCTTTCTGCTTGTTGCTCCAACCATTAGCAGTAGCTGCGGTTTCAAACTGCTTGTGGTAGGTTGACCATGGAACTTTACCATCAAAATTCGGTGGTACAACTTTGAACTTGTGGGTGGTTTCTTCCCGACGGTCCATTATTAAATCTTCACTCGTGACACTTCCTTCACCATGGTAATTCATTTGGTTCATTCTTTCTTCAAGCAGTTTCATTCTGTCTTCTAATTTGTCCTCTATAGCTTCTATTTTCTCATTCATAGATTGTTTTCCGTTTTCCAGAACTTCGCATATTTCTTCTCTTAAACATAACATGTCTGCTTGTGTTTCTTCTTGAGCAATTTTGATTTGATTTCCTACACTAACTTGTATTTGTTCCTCAATAGTCTTTATTTGATTTTCCATGCTCGCTCGTATTTCTACTTTTAAACTTCTAGAATTTTCTTCCATTTTCTGAGAATGTTCGGAATTTTTCATCTATTTTTCTTAAATTTTCTTCAATTTTCTGTGAATTTTCGCCTATTTTTCTATTATTTTCTTCCATATTTTTATTCATCGATTCGAGAATTTCAAATAGTTTTGCATCCATTTTAACTGCTTGCAAACGCGTCACCGGCATAAATTTAAATATAACACGAATATAAAGTTTAAATACACTACTTTTTAAAATGCAGTTTTTGTATAACACAAAATTTTAATAACGATTTACTTGTTAATATTAAACGGAAACGAATTTAATTAATATCGCGATCACGCACTTGTTAAAAGAAAAAGTTTAATAAACGCTATTTTATACTTTATAAATAAACACGCGTATCGCGAAATTAACAGTTATTTACGCAATTAATTACGGGAGCGATATTAGATTACTTAATGGTATTTACACTAATAAAAATCGCGAACCCCACACCTGACACCAAATGTTGCATATTTATTTATTAAAAACTAATTTATCTGAAACGACTAAAAATACGTTTACTTATTCTAGAAATATGTACACTTTTAAATTAACCGAACTAATTAAATTTAAATATCTAAGGATAAAAACTTACAGAAATTTATATAAAACAATAATATGCTATCACTTACGCGACTATAAGATAAAGCCACTAACTTGTTTGTTTACACTATAAGTCACGTTCACTCGATTCGGTGTACACTGTTATTTATTTAAAACTTCGCACGTGCTAATCACTTATTTATCTTCACTTGAATAATCTTCTTAATACAGCTGCATTCGCGTTACGACAATAACTGACCTACGATCTGTCTCGTCGGTATATATACACATACGGAAATCCTTCTGGAGCGTTCCCTACTTTTCGGTATATCTTCTAGAAGATGGATAACAGCTTCTAGAAGGCTCTTGCATTTGCAAATAATTTCTCGAACGTTTCAATACTTATCGCAAGCAATTGGTTCAGTTTCAAAAAGTAGTTTGAGTTGTGTTTTTGTTTATATCTCGTATTGCATGTATTTACGCTCAAGGTCATGTGAGTCTAGTTTTTGTCAGCATAAGAGCTGCAAAAATGCGAAGCATCTACGGCGATTATTTATCAGGTTTTAGCGATCTGGACCGTATTACATTACCACAGACATTACAAACAATATTATGTTTGTAAATATAAAAATTACAAAACAACGAATCTAAACAGAAAATGTATGTTACTTTTAAAAAATCATCTAGATAATTTCATGATAGATAACCGAAAGATCATCTAAGATAATCATCTAGATAATGTTCAATACTTTTATTTAGATAAGGAAAAAAATGATCAAAAATTATCTAGATGAATTATCTATATAATTTCATCTAGATAATGCACAACACTGACAATTGCTGCCTTTTTCAATAACAGTTTGTGTGGTGGGCAAGCATAATATACAAAAATGTATCAATAACCTGATGATTTAATAGTGAGAGATGTCTTCAGTCGTTTTATGGCAGTTTATAACCTTCACTTTATGGAAACATTTTTTTTTAATGAGGAGACAAGAAAAAATGGATTTAAAAAAGACTATAATACCTACACGCAAACTGTCACAATCTAAGGTTGAAGAGAGATCACAAGTTATTAAAGCTGAAAAAGAAGTTTGCTGAAAAAGGAACCAGCATTTGAATCAACTAATGAATTACTACAGCCAGTAGTGCTTAAACAATAAAAACGATAAAAATACCTCTAATTCTTATAAATAAATTTTCTCATTTGGGGATGGTTATCGAATGTTGATTCTCTTTACTGTGACTTCTTTTTCTGAATTTAGTACGTTTGGAGCTTGTAGTTAGTTTGCCTAATGGGGCTACTCATAATGGGTTATTATTGTTTTGGTTTTATATTTGGTAATGATATTATACCGTCTTTGGACAAGTAAACAGCATTATATCTCTACCCGAGTCTAGTGTGAATGGGTTCTCTTTACTATGTATTAACGTTTTGGTTTTTTGTTGCAATAGATTTTGTCACTCGGGAACGGCTATCTAGGGAGAAGTAGTCTAGTCCTACAGCACCATTGTACTTTCTTTTCACCTTCTGTCTTTCTGTCTTTCTTGCTCTTCTTTCGATATGTGATTATAAGGAAAAAGGCGCTTGTTGTGGTAACTCGACAGCTACGCTTCCGGGAAGGTTGGTTGTCGTCGACCCGGTAGCCTCAACCTCTAGACTAGGCATAATACGTTTCGAAGACCGTAACGACTTGATAAATTTTGGCAGGGTTGACCAATTCTTCTTAAACGGCGCGTAGGATGTTTCTTATATTAAAAATGTTTTGGTGTGATTTTTGTACCGTATAAGTTTTGCCGTTTTTTGCTACATCGAAAGTGGTGCCTGTTAACTGGGGAAAAACAATTTTTCCGATGTCTATGGTACAATAATGAGCTAACATTCACACCCGGCGAAGCTTTCATCTTTCAATGTGCACACGCATCCACGTTATAAATGGGCGTAGTACTTTTGTTGCTAATGTGAAAGTCTTTCTGTAGTAAGAATTGATTGATTAAGAATGCGAAGATATTAACACATGTTAATTGCTATGGCTAAATTTCTATGATGACGACACAACCTTACGGCCAAACAAAAATTGGTGGAAGCGTTTTATCTCAAACACAATTGCACATCGGCAAAGTTTGTGAAGTAAATTAAATTGGTTTTTCTAAATTATGTGGCATTGTGTGTGATAATACGGCACTTACGCTACATGTGATGCATCGGTAACTAATATAATTTGCAATTCATTTGGAAAATGTACTGAAAAGTACTCAGATTTTATTTTATTTTTAATTTTAGTTAGCGAGTTTTTTCAATTGTTAAACTAAATCTAAACTAAAATCAATATTATGCTGTATATTAATATCGTGGAGAGCAAGATTGTAAAAATAAAATGGCAGAATTAGCTATTGCTCTCTACCATATTAAAATACAGCATAATTTTGATTTTAGTAATCCTTCAATACTAGATGTGGAACCCAAATTGTATAAAAGATTAGTTGCAGAAATGATATTTATTACACAACATAAGAATAATGTTAATTTGAACACTAATACTAACAAACCTTAGTACAGTTTATAGTAACCTTATCTGAAAAATTTCCTAGACGTTGGGTATGTTTTGGGTTATCTTTTCATTGCTCATATTTTATATCACACGACCATAAAATTGTTTGTTAGTGATTTAGTTTGTAGTGGTTTTCGTGTATTTTTACATTAATTGTTTTTTGTAATTTATTAATTTTGTATTAATGACGTTGTTTGCGGACCATTCTACTGTGTATTTGTTTTCCGTAAGTAATCATCTATAATTATCAAACAGCATTTATAATAAGTAGAACATAAATTTGTAGCTCTCACCGAATTGTAACTGCCTTTTTACTTATGTTGTTTTCTTTTTAATAAATTCAGTTGGCTTGAAGAAGTGAACACAACCGTTCCACAAAACGTCGCCCTAAGATAGCCACTCCTACAAAATAAAGGGTTTACCAATCTTAGATTAATCAAGCATTAGGAGGTCTAAAACGCTTTTCTTAATTTATTTATTTTCTGCGTTATTTTTTTTGTAAAATTATGTTAACTAATTAAATATAGAGTCGTAGAAAAAGTATAGTGTATAATTCGTAAAGAAAGTGTATTACCAACTCGTACGAATTGCCAACCTCGCCTTCGGCTCGGTTGCAAATTTTCATACTCGTTGGCAATGACAACCATTCCTTACTCATTATACAATATACTATTTTAATTGTGGTTAATTCTACGTTAATAAAAAAATCAAAACAAGTTTGAGGCCAACTTTTTGCTCATCTAATTGTGCTTGTTTTGTGCTAAATGTTAATACTAACATTTTTTGCCAATTTAAAAAACAACAAAATAAACAAAAGTAATTAATAGCAAAATTAAAATACGGAGTCCTGGTGATCAAGTTACACCACATTTTTATTTAGAATAAAACACAGTTAAAAATAGTAGGTATTAGTACAAAACGAGAACAGTTACATAAATAAGAAATAGTGTAACTAATTTAAAAAACAGTAGGTTGGTAGACATGTAAGCTTTCTTTATTTTGTTTAAATTTTTTTATTGTTTAAGTTAGGTCCCGGGTTTGTTATAATTTTATTAATAATTTAAAATTGAACATAGTTAAAAATAATAGCGGTACAATTGAGCACAAAACAAGCACCATTAAATAACAAAGAAAATTATAAAAACTGTGAAAAACAGGGGGATAGCGGTCAAGTTTTCTCTTAGATTTGTTTTGATTGTTTTATTAACTTAGAATTAAAAATAATATTACTACATTTTAGCACAAAACGAGCACAATCAAATAAACAAACAATATTTAAAAATTTAAAAAAGTGCTGAATGTTAAAAATCATATTAAAATAAACATGAAAGAGTAAAAATAATTTAAAAACGGTGGATTTAAAAATAAGTTTAATTGAGTTTAATGTGAGCAACATTTAGCACAAAACAAGCACATTTAGACAAGCAAAAAATTGAATAAAAACGGGGGACCGCTGGTTAAGTTAGCCCTGGATTTGTATTAATTTTATTGACAATTTCAAATTAAACAGAGTTAACTTTTTACTTTTCTATAAGGAAAGTATAGCGATTGCATCTTTTTTTTCAAAATTTATTTTTGCATAATGTTACGTTTTTCAAATATAGGGGTTAGTCGATATGACAACATAAGCTCAATTTACCATATTTCGGTTATTTCTTAATGAAATCGAGAAGATAAATTTCAAAAAAATTATAGCATGCTAGGAAGTCAATAAAAACGTGTACATATCTCTTCAAAGTGGTTTTATGACAACATAACCTTAAAAAAATATGTAGACATTCCTTCATCGTTTCTTATAGGAAAGTCGTGTATTGACCACAACAGTTTTTTTATTTGAGTATCTTCCTTTCGTGTTACGTCGTAGTATTATCCTTTTATTCTGTGAAATTCACGGTGATACGAGCCAGACACTTGAATAATAATTGTTGTTTGCTGATATCTTAAACAAAAAAAACCATCATTAACTAAAAGCAAGATCAATTTTTTACAGTTATTTTTTCGGATTGATATGATATTTAATACCAGTTTATAGAAAGACCGGTTACAGAATAAAAACCGATTATAAAATGTATTGGTTATTACATAATAGTCACAAAAATGGCGTTTGCAGGTTTTAAAACGTAAGATGCAAACTTGAAATACATACTTTATATATGTAAATACAACAAACAAAAAGAAAAATTTAAAGCTTATATTCAATGATGGGTCATTGCGTAAATAGTGCATTTGTAAAATTTAAGATAATTAATGCCAGGTGTTTTTGAAATATTAAAATACCTGAAATGTTTTCATTAATACTTATTGGCACTTTCGCACTAATTCATGTTTAATTGACGATAACAGTTGCTATAACTAACAAGAGTCATGAACATTCTTATATTATCTCCACAAATCACGATCTTTAACAAGTAATTCACTAACTGCAGTTTATCAAATACTTAATATTGATTATTGATAGAAGAAAAACTTAGATACACACCTGTACTGTTACGGTACACAATAAAACTATAAAACAGTCGGAAACAAACCAATTACATGACAATTTATCATTCAATTTATCAAAGCTTGAGGGTCTTACTATGTGCACCACAAGAAAGATAAAATTACTTTACTACATTTATTATCGTACCTATGTAATAATACTTTGGTTTTCTTTCATATAATTTCACCATAGTAATTTATCATGAACAGTAATGATAGATTAAAACAATAACTAGGTAAACATTCTTGTTGCGTTAGTAAAATATTTCCTAGCTTATGAATGCTCTTAATGTTATTATTTATTACATTAAAATTAATGAAAATCACACGTTTTTTTTATTAAGGTATGCTTGGAATAATAATTAATAATTTAATTTTTATGTTAAATTTTAATGTTTAAAATTAATAATCACATTAAATTTTAATAAAAACTTACTTTAATCGTCTTAATTTGTCCATATAAATCCATAATAATCAATAACTTTATGTTTATTTTAAAAGTAATTACATTAATCAATCGAGAGTTGTCAAAACCATTATTAATGTTTTTATAATATTATACCTATTTGCCTTTTGTTTATCAATTGCTACATAAAATATCCTTTAAATTTATAATTCTGACATGTTTTAAAGAGTTTATAAGCAATTTTATTAACAATTGCATCGAAGTTGCCTTTATGACATTAACTACACAGCTGGCCCATAAGGACTCTAGGGCGCGAGCCCCCAGACGTTTATGAAAACAAAAAACGGTACAAATTATTATGAATTAAAATATTTAAACATATTTATAGGATATAAATATCATATATTTTTTATTGCTGTAAAACATTAATTTAATATGGTCGTTATTCAAATCATGAATAGGTGATTTCTTTATGTTGGGGCTACATTTACTTGAGCCCATGGCTGTATATGTAGCAAAGCATTCTAAAAATTATAAAACAACATTTTCCGGCCTTTATAATAGGAGTCCCATTTGTAAAATCGCGAAACTAGGACAAATAGGTTTCAAATTCAAATTTTTAAACTACAAACCCGAACAATTTTTTAAATTACATGTAATCATGTAAATTCAATCATGGTAAATTTAAATTATTTATTACTATGTACATTATACGTCAAAAAATTTTTTTAAACAGTGTATGTGTTTATTATTTTGTATTCACTATTAACAATACACAAATGTAACTTGAAAATAGTTTTAAAGTAAGAAATTTAATCTATGAAAAACAAATACTAAATTCTTAACCAGAAACCTTACTAGAAACGATTTTTTATATTAAATATAAAGTAAACACACATAATTATTATGATTCTTTAATTACAACAAAACTATCTTAAAATTCGTAAAAGTCGGCACGACTAAAGTCCTTGTATCAAACACAATAGTTAGCATTAGTATTCTCTCGATAAGACAATACAAACTAAGCCAAGAAAAGGTTGAAATAAAATCTTTCGTTCTAAGTTGGAATTAAATCAAACAGATAAAACTGCAAAACGTAATTTTTTGCACGGCATTTTTCTAGTGCAGTTTATAATAAGAATAAGTGAGCATGTGGATGTGATACGATAAATGATTTTGTTTTATTTTGATGGAGTCGATAAGACTATCAAAGTTAGGATGCAAGTACAAGCAAACATTTAAATGAAAAAATTTAAAAAAAAAAAGTTTTTTCTCGCCATATACATTGCTCAACGGAATTTATTTGTTAACTCTAAAGCATTTTGGTAGTTACCTACAAAATGCTTTAATGATATTTGAAAACGTTCACATTATCTACAAGCATTTTGAAAAATGTAGCTCACTGTAAGCCCGACCTCACGAGCCACCACTGGCTACGCTTAACTTTTTACCTAGATATTATTTACATCTACTGATTAGTTTTAAAATAGTATTTTTAAGTTCTTAAAAATAGATAACATATAAAAATAAAATTCAATTTCAAATTTATTAATAATCATTTAAAGAACACAATAAAAAAAATTGTAGTTTTTTTAATTAAAATAATGAGTAACAAGAAAAATATTTCAAAAATCCTGTTTTTTTATAATTGAAATTTAAACAAACTAATTTAAAAATAAGTTATTAGTTTTTTTTGGCATGAAACAATTACAATAATAAAATAAATTTAAAAAATAATATTACTTGTTGTTACCAATTGACTTACTTCGAAATTTACCTTTATAACACTAGGTAGTTGTTCACGTAGAATTTTTACAATTTTTTACAAGCTTTTAGTCATGTAATGGTTTACTGTTTAATCTAAAATTTTTATTTAAAAAATGGTTAATAAAAACTGATCTCTCAGAAGTTTTTGGTTACGTTTTATTGTAAAAAAAAATACCTTAAAAAAAAGAGTAACTAACTGTACCAGAGTTATATATTTCGTATCTGATACGACACCAATTCTTCCAGCAGCAAAACATCCCAACAGCGCAAAACTAATTTTTGAGCTCTTCATGGATCGTAAAATACACGTCGCTTAATTAAAAATTGGAAAATCTTATTCAAACCTTACAAAAAAAATTACCATCAACCATACCTATTGTAATGTTCAAAACTGATTACGACACCTAATATTTCTTTACGGCAAACGCCTCCACACTGATTATTTTAAGGCCTATTACCTAACGGTCTAGGACATGTGGACGCGGCCAACTGGGCGCGGCCAACTGGGCGCCGTCAACTGGCCGCCGCCAACTGGGCGCGAGGAAAAGTGGACGCCAGGACAACTGGGCGCGGATAGATGTTAGACCTTGCTATGTCGTATTTTAAATATGTATTTTACATCAGCCATCAATTAGTCATTAAATTGTAGTTAAAAAGAAACGATTAAGGGTCTAATTGACCCTTTTAAATATAATTTTAAACATGTATTTTACATTAGCCATCAATTAGCCAAAATTGTAGTTAAAAGACTTGCATTTTAAATGGTTTATTTGAAAAAGTTAATAACTTAAATATTTTTGAAAAAATTAGAAGCCATCAGTTAGTCATTAAAGGCCGTTAAAAGATTTTTATTTCAAATGCTTTTTTTTAAGCGTCAAATAACCTTATACAAGTACTTAGAACATTCCATTTCTCATTTATTATAAATCAACACATTCACCTAAAACATTTTTTTTTATTTTAAAAAGCACTATATGTTGTATAATATAATTTTCGCGCCCAGTTGGCTCGCGTCCACTTGACTCGCGCCCACTTGTCGCCGCGCCTAGTTGGCGGTGCCCAGTTGGCCGCGCCCAGTTGGCCGCGTCTACTTGTTCCATTACGTTACCTAACAAGAGATAAGTTAATGATGATGACTTTTAAGATATCAAATTACAAAACTTTCCAAAAATTAAATTTGTTTTTGTTATCAAAAATTTATTCAAAAAAATACGTGCTAATTTTGATATATCTTGTTAAAATATTTTAAATAAATATGTTTGCCAATGCGTACTTACTACTTAAAGATATTTTTCGTTTTTTTTTTCATTTTTTTAAAACATACTCTAATTTTTATTTTTAGGCCTAACGTGTGTAGATCGAAATACAGATCATATTGTTGTGCTGGCTGGTCAAGACATCCCGTATCAGGATTATGTATTATGCGTAAGTATTCTATTTCTATAATCATTAAAAGAAACTTTCTAACAACATTAAGTGTTTTGTTAAAACTTAATTGAAAGGTTTACGTTTACACTATTTTTGTACTGGTCATCAGAAACTGAATGAATAACAAATTAACGTTTTTTTAGCATTAAATTTACACAATTTTTTTTTGTACTTTAGCGGTATGTTCAAGATCTTGTGGACCTGGTGGAAGATGTATTCAACCAAATATGTGCCTTTGTGGCGGAGGCATAAGATCTCCAGCTTGCAACTTGCAAGGGATAAAAAATGGTGAGTAAAAAATATATGTGTATATTTATACATTTAATAACAGTTTTAATATACATTCGCAAATTTAGGCGAAGGTGGTAATGGAACATCATGTCGGTTAATGTGCATGAATGGAGGAACATGTGTAGAAGATAAATGTGTTTGTGGGCCTGGCTACACTGGGGAATTTTGTCAAGAACGTAAGAACGAATTTATGAAGGTTTCAATTTTAATTAAAACATATTAATTTTTAGCAATATGCATGGAAACATGTAAAAATGGAGGTCGGTGTATTGGTCCTGATAGATGTGCTTGCGTCTATGGCTTTACCGGTACTCATTGTGAAATAGGTACAACCCAATTCCAAAATGATTTTTTTAAATAAATAATACTTGTTCTATAGATTATAGGACCGGTCCATGTTATTCTGGTGTAAGAGGTAGTCTTTGTGTTAATCAACTTGACGGTGTAGTGTGTACAAAAACTTTGTGTTGTGCTAGTGTGGGAAAAGCGTGGGGTCACCCTTGCGAACATTGTCCTTCAAAATTAGACTGTGATGTAGGTTTTATAAAAAATCAAAAAAGTAGAGAATGTGTTGGTAAGTACAATACATAGCTAATTATAGTTTTAACCTCTATCTTCAAGACATAAATGAATGTGAGGCAATTCCATATCTATGTACTGGTGGAATATGTGTAAATACTATCGGCTCATTTACATGTGAATGTCCTCCTGGACAAGCTCGAAATCCAGGAACTAACAAATGTGACGACAGAGACGAATGTCTTGATGAGGGCATCTGCAAAGACGGCCGATGCGTAAATACCATTGGCGGTTATTATTGTCTTTGCAATCCGGGATTTATACAAAGTCAGGATAAAACGTACTGTATAGGTATGTTTACAGAGCTTCATTGTTGCACATATAAAATTTAACAAATATCTACAGATGGTAGACAAGGGAACTGTTTCACTCACAGAAGTCCTACTGGTCTATGTAAAAACTCACTTCCTATGCGATTATCAAAAAAAGATTGTTGTTGTGGCGTAAATATGGGTCAAGGATGGGGAGACAATTGTACCAAGTGTCCACTACACGGAGAAGAAGAACATAGGTTGCTTTGCAGTGGTAAATCACCAGGTCCTCCTACACTTTTAGAACCACCAATTGATGGAAAAGGCGATGGATCTCACCCTTCAGCCGGGCTTACGTTAGTTAATGAATGCGTGCTTAGACCGGACATTTGTGGCGAAGGGCAATGTATCGATACTGTTGATGGATATGAGTGTATATGTAAAGCAGGGTTTAAACAAGGAAGGGGTCGTTTATGTGAAGGTAACTTTTATAAAACCGGCAAACACAAATTAGTATATCCTTATACATACGCCTACAGATATAAATGAATGCAACGAAGGTAAATGTCAAAATGGACATTGTACTAATACTCCTGGAAGTTTCGTATGTATTTGTCCTCCCGGATTCGACGTGTCTCCTGATGGAACCACGTGTACTGATCACGATGAATGCCGCGAAATCGGAATGTGTACTAATGGAATGTGTATTAATATGGACGGTAGCTTTAAATGTCATTGCAAACCCGGTTTTAAATTATCGCCTACTGGTTATGCGTGCGTAGGTAAGAACAAACTTTTAGACTCATTGTAATGATATGAAGTAATTTGTTGAGTTAGTAATTGCACACTATATTTAGCAATACTCTTTGACTGCAGACATTGATGAGTGTTACGAAAACCCAAGAATATGCCTTAACGGAAGATGCAGTAATACTCCTGGTTCGTACACTTGTGATTGCCTACCAGGTTTTGTTGAGTCTGGAGACCGAACATTTTGTATTGATCTTGATGAATGTTCTAACACAGGTAATAAAATCACCACAACAATTACATGTACTACTTCAAAATATTACAGGAATGTGCAGCCACGGAAAATGCGTTAATATTGAAGGTTCCTTTAGATGCGTATGTGATTCAGGATTTAGGTTGGGGTCAGATGGACGACACTGTGTAGATATTGATGAATGCATACACAGTCCTTGTCAGCATGGAAATTGTTATAACACCCAAGGAAGTTTTCGATGTGAATGCCATTCAGGCTTTAATCTGGGTCCCGATGGTCGTTCTTGTTTAGATACAAGAAGAGATTTATGTTACCAAGTATACAGAGACGGTTTATGTTTTAATCCAACTACTATGGCAGTTACAAAATCAAGCTGTTGTTGTTGTACAGTTATCACAGGACAACCAATGGGATGGGGTACTACCTGCCAACCTTGCCCTATGCCCGGTACAACAGATTTTGAAGCTTTATGTCCACATGGTCCTGGATCTACTTTTGATGGAAACGATATTAACGAGTGCGCATTAAATCCTAACATATGCCAGGACGGTGCTTGTGAAAATCTTATTGGAACATACAGATGTATTTGTAATCCTGGATTTGAGGTAGACGATTCTGGAAAAATGTGCATTGACATCAACGAATGCGAAATTGAAGATTTAGTAAGTTTTTGCTTTTTAAATAATTAAAATGTTTGCAATAACATATTTTAGGTCTGCAGCGGAGGACAGTGTCGCAACGTACCTGGCAGCTTTCAATGTATCTGCCCAACTGGAACTCAATTAAATTCCAATAATTACGTCTGCGAAGATGTTGACGAATGTCGAGAGTTAGGCCCTGAAGCTTGTTTCAATGGCGAATGCATTAACGTATTTGGTTCATATAAATGTGAATGTGATCCTGGATCGGTTTTAGATAATACTGGAAGAATATGCATAGGTACTTTACTTTATCTATCCAAACATCAGATTTTAGTTTTTTGTTACAGACAACAGAAAGGGTTCTTGCTGGGCAAGGTTTGTAAATGGACGTTGTGAAAATAATTTGCCACATCTAAGCCGTCGGTCTGAATGTTGTTGTTCAGTTGGTGTTGCCTGGGGATCTCCGTGTGAACGTTGCAACCCCAACGAATGTGATTGCCCTAAAGGTTATGCTAAAGTGGACGGAAAAGCTTGTACGGACATAAATGAATGTGACTTAAATCCAGACATTTGCCGAGGAGGTGGTATTTGTGTTAACACTGAAGGAAGTTTTACCTGTAATTGCCCTCCTGGTCTTACACTTGATGAAACACGTAAAGTTTGTTTTATAAACTAACAAATAGTTTAATTTGAAATTTAGGTACCCAATGTCTCGATGTAAGAGTAGAGCAGTGCTTTACACGCTATAAACATGGTAAATGTGTGCACCCAATTGATGGTTTATTCCATAAAGATTTATGCTGCTGTTCTGGTCTTGCTCGAGCGTGGGGCAACAGGTGTGAGACTTGTCCCAAACCTGGTTCAGCGGCACACACAGAATTATGTCCGAGGGGACCCGGGTTTTTAGATCGTAAAGACATCAATGAATGTACAGAATTTCCAGGAATATGTTTAAATGGTCGATGTCAAAACACAATTGGAGGCTACAGCTGCAGATGTAATAAAGGGTACGACTTTGATGAAAACAAACTTCAGTGCGTTGGTAAGTATTTATTTCAAATAAATTTGAAAATTTCTCATTCTGTATTTTAGATATTGACGAATGTACAATAACAACTAATAATGTATGTGGTAATGGCGTATGTCGTAACATACCAGGAGATTTTGTCTGTGATTGTAACGACGGCTTTCGTACAATGGCACCAATGCAAGTGTGCATGGGTAAGAATGCATTACATATACCTATACGTTAATAATAAATTATGCATGAGCAGATATAAATGAATGCGATGAGATTCCCGGTTTATGTAGAGGCGGTTTCTGTATTAATACTGAAGGGTCCTATAAATGTGAATGCCCACCAGGACATGAATTAGCATCTGATCAAAAATCTTGCAAAGACATTGATGAATGCTCAAGAACAAGCGGTATTTGTTCAAACGGTGTTTGCGAAAATATGATGGGAACATACCAATGTGTTTGTAATGATGGATACCAACAAACAGGATTAAAATCGCATTGTGAAGGTGAAAGGGTCTGTATAAAACATCAAAATTTTTGTAACTTTGTCCCCTGTAGATATTGATGAGTGCGAGGATGAACCTTGTGATGATGTTTGCATTAATACACCTGGAAGTTACTCATGTTCATGTGGGTAAGTAAATTTTATCTTAATTATACCAAATGCAGTTAACGTTTTTCAATAATAAGAATTATTTTTTTTCTTAAACCAAAATTTACTCGACCTATTTTCACTTTACAAATAACATATTTTATATATGATGCCAGAGCCATTTCATAGTGTAAATTTACCATGTGAAGGTAGCAATCTAGGGTAGCAATACAGAAATATTTTATGACAGTGAATAAAAGCGAAAAAATTGTAACTGTAGTTACCAAATACGATGTGTATTTTAATGATTGTCCGGTGTTTGAATTTTCCGCTTGTTTATTCGTCAACAAACCAACATTGTTTGATTATAGTTACTAGAATGACGACGCGGCAAATTCAAACACCGGACAATCATTAAAATACGCATTGTACAAATTGAAAGTGAAATTTTATGCAAAAATGACGAAACCCTCAACGACTATATTACCAATACCTAATTATGAAAAACTATTTTTTAGTAAAGACTAACTAATCTTTGACTTTGCAAACCATGTTTTCTTTTGCAATGAAAGTTTACTTTTTACCTCAGGAGTTAGTAAGTGACATACCCGCCGACTGAAAATTAACAAACTATTTTTTTCTACTAATACTTTAAATACTTTTTTATGCTTACAGATCAGGATATTCCTTAATGTTAGATGGACGGACTTGTAGTGATATTAACGAATGTGTGGAAAACCCAAGAATTTGCAGTGGTGGCAATTGCACAAATATTCAAGGTGGCTATGCTTGTTTTTGTACTAAAGGTTTAATTACGGGACCAGGAAATGCATCTTGCTTAGGTATTTTTTTTTTTTTGATTAATCATTGAAAAGCAAATCAAAATGTTTTTTTATGCAGATATTGACGAATGTAAACATAATCCAAACATATGTGGCAACGGAGAATGTATTAATACTTTGGGATCTTTTCAATGCAGATGTGAAGAAGGTTACTCTGTTAAACCTGGTGAAGAACATGTATGTTCAGATGAAGATGAATGTTATCTTGGTATATACACTTGCGACGTTAATGCTGATTGTATCAATAATCCGGTAGGCAAAGAAAAATAAAAAACTACAAATACTTAAATATATTGGTTTAGGGATCATATCAATGCCGTTGTCAAGATGGTTTTACCGGAAATGGTATAAGTTGTAGGGATATAAATGAGTGTCTTACGAATAATGGCGGTTGTAATCAAAATGCTCAATGCATCAACACTGATGGCTCGTTTAAATGTGTTTGCGATACAGGATTTAAAGGTGATGGGTATGATTGCGTTGACATCGATGAATGCTCAAATGATCCTTCTTTGTGTGAAAATGGACAGTGTTTAAATTATCCTGGTGCATTCAGATGTGAATGTGACATGGGCTTTATGCATCCAGATGAACATAAGGATCAAGCTTGTGTCGGTAAGTGATTGGATCATATTTTTAACTTTAAAATATACAGGGACGTCTTTTATACAAGAGAACTCAATCATCATGGGGGCTCTTACTAACTTAAAAATAAACATAACATTAAGTGGGAAAAGATAACATAATTAAAGTTTTTTTGTTACATGCGATTTACAATTGCAATCGCCTCCTAGCAAAGCGAGTTCTTTAAGAAGTCCCCTGTCAAGTCGCTCCGCTCCTATTATTTCTTATCTTTTAATTTAATTTATATTAATTTTTTTAAATTCCAAATTAACCGGTTTTGTAGGAGCTACTTTATTAACAACACGCGGGGGGCTTCGGAAGCTTGTAAGACGTCCTTGAGAATGAATAAAAGAAAATGAAATGTGTGAAAGGATGGAAACGTACACTATCAAAATAGGAGACTGTGAAACTAACGTATTATTTAAAGAAATTAGTTTAAGAGTTAATTTATATAAAAATGTATCCTATTATAAGTATTATTATATTAATATTTTTTAAACAAATTTATTATTCAACCTAAAATTTTAAGAAATTAAACTTTAGTGTCATAAATGAGGTAACAAATTCGTACACACTATAATTTTATTTGCAGACATTGACGAATGTCAAATGTTTAATAATTTATGCGTACATGGAACTTGCGAAAATGTTTTTGGGATGTTCCGATGCGAGTGTCACGATGGATTTAAATTAGACAGTTCTGGTGGAAATTGTACTGATGTTGATGAATGCGACAATCCACAGTCTTGTTTATACGGACAATGTCTAAACGACTTAGGATCGTACCGATGCATTTGCCCTCCCAACTACGATACAGTCTCCGAAGGAAACGCGTGCATTGGTATTAAATGAAGATTTACGTTTATACATTTAGTAAACTAATAATTTTATAGATCGCAGAACTTCAAGATGTTTCCTGGAAGTTGATAATCAAGGAATGTGTCAAACTCCAACTGCAGACTATGTCACAAAACCTTCTTGTTGTTGTTCTGTGGGTAAAGCGTGGGGACCACATTGCGAATTGTGTCCCATTCCTGGTAGTACCGCATACGATGAAATATGTCCAGGAGGTTTAGGGTACAAACCTAACGAAATTACAGTATGCAGTTATGCCAATTCAACAAAAATACTAACATTATTTATACTAGGTTGTCCTTGAAGATATCAATGAATGTGAAGAACACGAAAACATATGTAAAAATGGTCATTGTACAAACACATTTGGAAGTTTTATGTGTTCTTGTAATGAAGGATTCCATTTGGATCAATCGGGTGTAGAATGTGTTGATGTAAACGAATGTATAGAAAATCCTGGAGTTTGTAACGTGGGAACTTGCGTTAATGAACATGGACGCTACTTTTGCGAATGCCCCGATGGATTTATGCCTTTACCGGGAGGACGTAAGTAAAAGTCTTATAAAATTTCACATATTAGTAACTGTAAAATTTCAGGGGAATGTGTGGATATGCGACGAGATGTATGCTTTCTCAATTACAGTAGGTGGACATGTTCCTTGCCAATGACACAAAACCAAACTAGAAAACTATGTTGCTGTTCTATGGGTCAAGCTTGGGGTCAACCTTGTGAGCCATGTCCAATACAAGGCACTAGTAAGTATATACGTCAGATAAGTTTAATTTGTCTAAAATAAATCTTATTACGTATTTAGGTGAATATATTGCTCTTTGCGGTGTAAGACCAGGACAAATCATTAATCCAATGACAAATCAAAGTGAAGGAATAGACGAGTGCCAACTTATGCCAACTATGTGCAGTCACGGTGTGTGCGTTAATACTCCTGGAAGCTTCGAATGCCAATGCAATCGTGGCTTTATTTACGACATTAATTCTCACCAATGCATTGATGAAAATGAATGTCTACGACAACCAAGCCCGTGTGAAGGAAACGCTCAATGTGTAAATTTACAGGGAAGTTTTGAATGCCGGTGTCCAGAAGGTTATAAACACGGATCAACGTTTATGGATTGTGTGGACATCGACGAGTGCTTTGAACAACCAAATATATGTAACAACGGAGATTGCAAAAACTTACAAGGTAGTTTCCAATGCATTTGTCATGTTGGTTATCTACTGACACCTTCGAGAGATAATTGTCTGGATATTGATGAGTGCGTGAGACATCCGAACATATGTAATAATGGTTCCTGTATCAACGTAATCGGCACATACAAATGTCATTGTAATCCCGGTTTTAAATTAAGCCACACCAATGATTGCGTGGATGTTGACGAATGCCACATGATGCCTTTCTTGTGTCGCAACGGACGTTGTCGGAATACGATAGGATCGTTTACTTGTGAATGTGCAGCTGGTTATACATTAACAACTGATCGCCATAATTGTCGTGACGTGGACGAATGCCATGAAGTAAGTGACCACTAAAATATTTCATTTTAATGCATTAAACTTCTAATAATAAAATAAATTACACAGAAGTATTGTTTCTAGGTGCAAGGAACTTGTCCATCCCCTGGCCATTGCTTAAATATTATGGGTTCTTACGTTTGCACTTGTCCAGAAGGCTACGAGTTAAGTCAAGCAACAAATCGTTGTGAAGACATAGATGAATGTAAAACTAATCCCGGCATATGTGAAAATGGCGTTTGTACAAATACAGAAGGTGGTGCATTTTGTACGTGTCCTAATGGTTTCATCTTGGACCCTAAAATAATGACTTGTGTCGATATAAGACAAGAACAATGTTACGACGACTACTCAAGAAATCAATGTTCTGCACCTCGAGGTTTTCAAATAACAATGAAAGAGTGTTGTTGCTCACGTGGCGCAGCTTGGGGAAGATATTGCCAACAATGTCCACAGGAAGGCACTGGTAACAATTTCTTATTTTCTTAAGTTATTTCTAGTTTAACCTCGATTTTTAGAAGAATACTCTAAACTTTGCCCAGAAGGACCAGGAAGAATGGATTCAGGAAACGATTTAAATGAGTGCGAGTTAATGGCTAACGTATGTGAAGGTGGTGATTGTATTAACACAGATGGATCGTTCCGTTGTGAATGTCCTACCGGTTACATTCTGGATTCTACCGGACGAAAGTGTGTAGACGACAACGAGTGTGTATCCGCACAGAATATTTGTGGCAATGGTACATGTAGTAATGTAGTAGGAGGTTTCGAATGCTTCTGCGGTGATGGCTTTGCTCCAGGACCAATGCAGGTATTTTTTAATTCTATATTGCAATGATTTTACGGTATGGATACGTAGGTTTTATATAGACAAAAACATTAATGTTTTAAATTCAGCTTTTGTCTCGTTGATTCGTACTACTTAATTAAAATATCAGCATCTAGACAATGTGTTATCTTATATTTTAAAACTAGCTCAAACGTTGTCAACACATTTTACGCACTTGCAAAGCTCAATCAACCGTTTCCGATAGACTTATGTGATAGTTCCTTGTTTTGCATTTTGCTTTATTGTCATTGTACAATATGCAATCGTTTTGAGCTGGTTTTACAATACTGTCATATTATTGATTGTTACTTTCCTGCTAACCTAGAACACCACAGATATTAGAATTAAAAAAGTTTTAGTTAATGGTTAAATTGAAGTTTAAAAAGATTGTAAAACCGGGATTTTGTCTTCGGCCTTTAGCAGTTGACTTGGGTAAACTATTATTCCGTTTGAATTTTGCTAATATGATGAAGTAATCAAGTTGTTAAATTTTTTTACACCTTGTTTACCTCATTAATTAGGTTTTTGTAGTGGTTCTTTTTATTCCAGTCTATTCTTTCTACGGGTATATCTATTTTTTAATTTTTAAAGCGTTTAACTATAATTTATTTTGTTTTCTCTTGTTGCAAATTCTGTTTTTGATGTTTTCTTGATCAAATTGTGCCGATAATTTTAAAGTTGTGTATATCTATAATAAATTTAAAAAAACATTAGCAATGGATTCCATAAATTTGGACTCTCTGTTTTAGGAATCGAGTTAAAATACTAATCATTTCTTGAATATATATTAAGTTTTCCATTAATTCGTTTTTTTTAAGGTTTGATTATTTTACTTTCGTTTGAGGTTTATTTTCGTGATATTATGTCTCGATGCCTTTAAATGGTTTTAACTTTTTCATATATTCTACTAAGGCAAAACTTATTTTGATATTAAACTTGTATTATTTCTTGATATTTTATGTTTATACTTTCATTTGGATACATGATTGTTTATTTATGGTTTTAATGAAACATGTACTTTGTTGTTTGTAAATTTTAACTTGACAACACGTTTATGTTACAACTGCTTAAAATAACACTCATGTGTGTTTATTAATTGTTTTTAAAAGGTCTGCGAAGATGTGAACGAATGCTTAGAAATGGGAAATCAATGTGCTTTTAGATGTCACAACGTACCTGGCTCTTTTAGATGTATATGTCCTTATGGTTATGCTTTGGCGCCTGATGGTAGACATTGTCAAGGTACCCTTACTTTAAACTTTACACTTTTTTTTCATTCATATTTGTAGATGTAAATGAATGCCTTACACCAGCAAATAACTGTAAATTTGAATGCAAGAATCTAATTGGCTCGTTCATGTGTATTTGCCCCGACGGATATACACAAGTTGGCCTAACCGATGATTGTCAAGATGTGAACGAATGCGCTACGAATCCTGGAATTTGTCATAACGGTCATTGCTTTAACCTCCAAGGATCATACAGATGCGACTGTTTTGAAGGATTTGAACCAAGCCAAGACCGAAAATCGTGCATTGGTAATATGCTTCTATTGTTTTCTTGTTTTTTTTAAATTAATATGCATATTTTCAGATCGACGACAAGGGTTCTGTTTCAGACAGTTAATTCAAGGACGTTGCACAACTCAAAATGTGGAAATGAATAGAGTAACTAAAGCAGATTGTTGTTGTTCAATGGGAGAAGCTTGGGGACCTAGGTGTGAACTATGTCCGCCCAAGTACTCTCCATTGTATCAAGAACTTTGTCTCGAAAGTGGTTTTACAGTAGATGGATCAGGTAAATTTTTAATAATTATTATGATAATATTTAAACGTCGTCGTTTAAGATGTCGATGAATGTACCACGATACCCGACTTATGTAGAAATGGTCGTTGTATAAACACATTGGGGTCTTATCGGTGTATGTGTCACAAAGGTTTTAAGGTAGATGCAAGCGGAATTTATTGCAGAGGTATTTCGAGTGATTTTCTTTACATAAAGTAATTACAAACTTTGTCTTATTTAGATATTAATGAATGTCAACTTACACCGACTCCCTGCAAACATATCTGTCACAACACTGAAGGTAGTTATGTCTGTGCATGTCCACCTGGATTCATACTAAATCCAGATGGTGTGTCTTGTCGCGATTTGGACGAATGCAGTACAGGTCAACATATGTGTCAACATATTTGTATCAATACTCATGGTAGCTATACTTGCTCGTGTCCAAATGGTTATAACCAAGTTGGTGATGATTGCGAAGGTAAGTATTTCTAACTTTTTATAAAATGCTTTGTATTTTGAAATTTACAGATATTAACGAATGTGAGGAATTGGGAGTCTGTCCAAAACCAGGTCGCTGCGTTAATACTTTAGGTAGCTTTAGGTGTGTGTGTCCTAGAGGTTTCCAACTTGATCAAAGTGGAACTTACTGCGTAGACTCTGATGAATGCTTAGATGACACTAAATGTCCTGAAGGTAAAAATCCTTAAATTAAAAAAATGTAGAATTTAATTTCCTTTTTTTAGGTTGTCAAAATCTAATAGGTGGATATCGATGTGGTTGTCCCGACGGATACACGTTGCATAACTATTATAATCAATGTGTCGATGATAACGAATGTCTTAACAGCCCTTGTGGTGACGGAGGTAACTGCTTTAACACTCCGGGAAGTTATAGATGTGGATGCCCAGATGGATATCAATTCGATTCAAAATTAAATATCTGCCTTCAAGTAACAGTAAACTTTTATTTGATTTTATAATTGTGATTTTAAATATTAATAGGTGAGTGCCGGGTGTGTAGGAGCACCTTGTGCTTTTGGATGTACGTCGTATGGAGGAATGTATTCTTGCGACTGCCCACAAGGATATCATCGCATTGGCCAAGGACATTGCTTATCAACTATCTCTCCTTCGGCATCAAATTATGCTCCAGATTTTGGAAATGTTCCAACATATGCTATTGGGCATGGGTATAAAACGAATCCTGAAGAGAAGTATATCACTGGTGAAGGTTGCTTTTCGTGCAAGGTGAATTAACAGAAATTCAATGTTTGATTATCTAGTAATTTTTTGGTATAGGTAAATTCTAGGCACCGACGAGACTCAAAACAAACGAATTCGACTAGTGGCCAAGAAGTGTTAAGACGAATTTTGAAAAGATCTGCAGGTCGGGTCAGAAGACATCACCATGGGGAAGAAATGCAATTAAACATTAATCTCCAACAAACTAAGCATAAAATGAGAATAATTAAACTTCAGCCAGCAGTTAAGGTATCTCTTACTTCTAAAAAATATAAAACCCAATCTAACAAAATTTATTATACAGAAACATATGGAATACAGTATAACCAAAGGAAACGACAAAAATAAATTCCAGTTAGTGAAGAAGTATGGCGTATGGGGTCTACACTTTAAACGAAGACTTAAACATACCGGTAACTTTGATCTGACCATTCATGGTAAACCTACAGATATAGAGATAGATTCTGAGAATTCGGTTTTCGAAAAGCCACTCACATTACGATTGAAATTAAACGTTTTGGAATAGCATTAAACAAACATAGTTTATATTAATTGTATTTAACTTAGGTAATTTAATAATTTTAATCTTTATAATTTTTGCTCCTGTTAATAATTACTGCCTAGAAAATTTGCTATTATTGTTTATTAAACCAATGCAATTTTTTGCTTTATGAAACTGCCTGTTAAAAACGTATTTATATTTTACAATTAAGTTGTTTTTTATTATATTTTTTTTAAATAAATTTCAGCTTTAAAATTTGCTGATATGTGATTTTAGAATGTAATTTTTGTGTTTGTTTATATTACAGTTATTAATATCTGAAATTAATTTTTTCTTTTAATATTGCGTATGTAATTGTAACGGAAGTATTCAATTTGGAAATTAAAATTTTTTGTTCTTGTTTTGGATATGCTTTTTCAATTTTTATAATTAAAGTTCACTGCCGATTGTTTAATGTGTTCATTGTGTAAAATTTAAAGACTACTGTACATACATTTACACGGAATCGAGATATAATATTTTTGTATTTACAATTTACAAAAGCAAATCAATTTAAAATGTAAAAATGTTATGCTGTAATTTAAGTAATAAAACATTACAAAGATTTTAGTGTATATTCGTAACAATCCATACCTTTATATATACATATGTATATTCTTATATCGTGTATTATGCATGATTAAATTCATTAATTGAATATACAAATTTAAATTTTAAAAATCTCCATACATACATCGAGGCTTCCAACAATTTTGTTAAACTTGCACGCGAAGAACATTTTTGTCAACATTATACGTAGATTTACTGATAATAATTAACAGATTGCGTAGTTGTTGAGTTTTGAAATTGGTTTAGGTCTGTCAGTCGGAGAAGGTGGTGTACTTTCGCGTCTGCTCTCTTCCGGAAGATTGATTCAATAATGGAGCACAATACGCTCATAAAGAGCAGTAGTGTAAGCAAGGTAATACACTAGCATCAAAGGAAAAATAATAAATTAGTCTGTATATGTCGGAGTATACACATTATTTTCATGTCAGACATAAAGATTTCACCATGAAACATAATAATAATTTTTTTAGAGTTAATGGTGTAATATATTTAATTAATAATCTTACAAGCTTTGGAACTTGTGCTATACTGTGTTATCAAGCTTACAAAAACTCCGCAAAATATGTGAACTAATTTAAAGGACAAATTGTGTCGACCAATCGCGATTCGTTAAAGTACATTTAAAATGATAGACATTTACTCATAAGTTTTGTCGACATTTTAGTTTCTATTTATTATTTTGACCTTTCATATTACTTTTGACTTTTATATTTAAACTTTCGTCTTGTTTGTGGACAATTATGTTCTTTTTCGAATAATATAATTTACCTTGTAAACACATGGTAAATATTTTTAGGTTAAAATTATTTTTAATTATTTTGTAACACAAAGTTATAGATCCCGAAAATTTGTTCATTCGGAAGCATGAAACATTGTTATTATTTCTTTGATAAACAAAAAGTTGCTGGTTAATAGATATGTCCAATTTAAAAAGCTTCTAAAGTTGCTTCTGCTGCAACAGAAAAATCTTTAAATTTAATTAAGGAAATTTGTAAGGAATCTGATGTCGCCAGAGACTCACTCTTAAGAAGTCCAGATAAGAAGCGTCGAACTGGTGCTGTGAACAAAATTGAGTTGAGTGATTTTGATCCAAGTGTTTTAAGAAATTCTGTGCATAAAATGTATACAGTTAATAATCAAGTACATACAGTCAAAATGTTAGTGGAACAAAAGAAAAACAAAGTAAACTACATGGGAGAATGTGAGATTTTACAAAAGTATCTTTTAATACTAGGATTTCGTTACAAGAAATGCTGTAATATACTTTTAATGGAACGAAACGATACTGTAGCTTGCGTTCACGATATTTGTGAAAGCTAAAAGAAAATGGCACTAGAGGCAACAATAAACAACCAGTTACATACTTAGATAAAACCTACAATCACCCGTCATACAGAGTTAACAAGTGTTGGCAGTCTGAACAAGAATTAGGTGTTTATAAGTGTGATCGAACTAGGCAACGACATGTTATAGTGCATTCGGGTAGTTCATATGGGTTTGTTAACAACGGCCTTCTAATTTTTAAATCGTAAATTAAGTCTGGTGACTATCATGACTAAAACTGTGAATATATGCAAAATACATATTCTTTATTTTTTCAGTGTATTTAACTGAACTTATGAAAGTAGATTAATTGAAGAATTTCATACTGATTAAATCGAATATCATTAAGCATATATTGCATATTTTGCCAATGTCTTTGCATCACTTGCGGAATTAACGCCCCCGCAAGGCCCGCGTTGCGACGAAACACAATTGTTTTTGAAATTAATTTGACAATTACATAATATTATTACAATTTCACTTATATGAAAATAAAACCATTGTTGTTTTTAGCAATTGTAAGTTATAAGCAAATTTGTTATATTTGTATAAACATTTTTTGTTAGTACTCTAAACAACAAGACAGATAATGGGTGTATGTTAATAAATTTGACACATTGACAGATGACGTTTAATTAATTAATGATTACTAGTGCCAACTTTTAGTTATAAAATTCTACTACACTTTACCGGCCTAGGCCGGAAAAGTAAAATTTCCGTCCGATTATGATGCCTGTAAAATACGTCAAAACGGACGAAAGCACAAAAACTAATTTGAATTTGTAGCATAGGAATGGCACACTACTAATTATATATAGTATTACTGAAAAATTATTTTAAAATAATAATTAATTTAATTCAAAGATCGCAACTTTCATGTATTTTGTAGGTTAAAAATATGTGATTTGAGCCAACAAAAGACTATAGGTATTAAATAGACGATCTGAAATGTATTGCGGTTCTATCCTGTTTACTTTTTAAGTCTACAGCTATCTTTAAAGTGTAGATAATTATACTATTTATACTACGGAATAAAATTAAAAAATAATTTAATATTTAACATGTACTTACCCAAGTAACAAAGTGGTTTTATAATTCTTAAGTTAGAAAACTTTTCAATTTTATTGTAGTTATGTTGTGTTACGTTTTAATTTCTAATTAAAACAAAGTACACATTTTTTTCGTTTATTGTACATAAGTTCTTATTGTATTATTTTTTGTGTCTTCCATTTACTTGTCGATTATTCATACGCCTAATTAATGATCATTAAAGTTTCCTAAATCAAAGAGGCTTTGTTTACATTTTGAAATGCCATTGACTTTTGTTTACTTACCTGGTAAGGAATTTCTAATTTATAGATCTTCAAACTACGCATTGTACTAATTTTCCTTTAGTTTTAGTATCAATTATATTTGTTCTCTATTTAGGTTAGTTATAATAGCAATCTTCATAATTGTAAATTATTTTGTGTTTTAGTGGTAGCCATTTTCTTTTCTATCGTGAAATGAATTTAGTTCGGCATGTTCCGTAATGCGCTATCGGGGAAGTCGTTTGCCAAAGCCGTGCGCGTTTGCATTATTTTTCACCGTACATGCATTATCGTTTTGTTTGTACTTTCATTGGTTTTTTTCTATCCGTTTATGTTTGACTGCTTTTTATTAATTATGTTTAATCAATTCCAATTATCAAAGTTTTACTTTTCTGGTTAAATTTAGTATTATTATTAACAATTATATTCTCCGTATGAGCACGGCACTGTCTCCTTTTTGGCGGTTTCTAAGACCTTTACACTCGAGTTTTTTTAAAGAAACGATATTTTACGTTTTCAATGTCATTATTGGTTTTTGATGTGGTGTGGCAACACATGGTTCATCTTTTATGGCAAATTTTGAGTTTATAAATTACTGCCTTCTGAATTAATCAGGATCTAGAGCCATTGTGTTATTTTACTCTTACTAATCGCTCGTTATTATTGTGAAAGAAAGCAAGAGTAACCTATTTAATTGGGGATTAATGAGTCGCAACCACGAGGCCATTTATTACTTTTTTTGGGATTTTTTACAACGAACCCTCTCGAGGGTTCTTTCCCAGGGCGTAGAATTTTCACTCTCGCCATTATCGTTGGTAGCAACATTAAACGACTGCTATTTGATAAGAATTTTATCGACGGCCATTTTTTTCAAGTCGACGTTAAGGTCAGATAATTTTCTATTTTACTATTACGCCAAAGAAGATTATAAATCGGACGCCGTTGTATCGTCGTTAATGCACGTTCGCTGCCACCTCATTTGCAATAAGACATTATATTTTTCTTTTTGTACAGTAGTAACATTGTTTGACTTTTTGCTTCACGTCTTTTTTTTAAATTAACATTATTGTAGATTGTATTGCATCAAGCATTTATTTACTTTTAGTTAAATCAGATATTTTTTTTTATTATTATTAATTTTACCTTGTTTGAGTGGATGTCGCATCCCCACGTTAGCTGCATGTTACTTCATTTGATTTGTAACGGAATTCGCGCCATTGCTTACGTAAGCCACGGTTGCCGATTTATTTGTTATTTCCGGTCAAAAATAATTATATCATACGTGACTCGCGACCGCGTTTGGGTGCCCGTTTACTTAGAACAGGTAAATTAACGAAAAGTTATTTATTTATTATTATTGTATCGTGGATTGATGTTAGCAGATCTACATTTGTTTAATTTTATTTCTAAAATAATTATTTGTTCAATTGTACTGGGTTTTTTTGACTTCCACAACACTATTTATTTAGGTGACACCCGTTTAGGGGTTGGTGGTGTGTCGATTTCATTGACGTTTTAGGAAGGGTTTGGAACGGGTACTCGACCCCTTGGCGCCCATTTATTTTTATTTAAAAAAAAAATCTTAGAGAACCCACGCCGTCTCCACTGCAAGGTTAGCCGCGGCGGTCCAACCCCAACTTCTACGTTCACTCGTTGGTGGTCGTATCAGTTGTTGCTCTCTAAATTTAAAATGGTTCTATTAAAGTTGTCTGGAAGATTATTTTGTTATCTATTCAAAATTGTTTTTTAAATCGATGTTTAGAACGTTCTTACAACAAAATTATAAAACTGCTTATGAGATTAGTATAAAAGTGTTCTGTAAACGTTTATGTAATATTGGTTATAAGACATTCACCCCTTACAAATATTAATTGATTTATAATAGCTATGTAGCTATGTCATTTATCACTTTAGAACTGTTTTATACAAATGTTTTAATAAAGTATGTGACTACGTTATATAATTGTTGTATTAGTAATATTATATAACAATTTTGGTTTCTGCATCAAATTACTCATAACAAAAGTTCCAATATAACTGTTAATTAGAAGGACACAAACCTTCAGTTATAAAATAAGAGAAAAGCAGTTATTCAGCAATACTGCTATTAAAGCGCAAAATTATTGTGTTAAATATAGTTCACTCTGTTTTTTAATATTGTTAAAAACATTATGTAACACTTCCGGTGTAATACTGTTAACAGGTTCTGTAATTGTATTTCTTCTAAAGTATGTATATGCTGTGAATGTACTTAATTTTTTAAAAAACTAAACATAAAAAATCCAGTGAGGTTAAATCGGGTGATCGTGGAAGCCATCTATTTTCACTTATCAATCGGTCACCGAAGAACTGTCATAAATAATTTAATGTTATTCTAGCAGCGCGAGCGGTGGCCCCATCATGTTGGAAATAACAATGCTCTAATTTATCATCATGTAGTTCATTAATAAACGGATCCAAAATTAATTCTCTATAAGTGTTTGCAATAATATTTTCATTTAAAAAAATCGGACCAATCCTACGTCGTAACATCGCCATACGTCATTGGGAAATTGCTCGTGAAACTGTTCATAACAATTTTGGTAGGAATAATCCCACGTCCCTTGTTCATTGCGAATTCCCGAACGAAAATAAACCTCAATAATAAAGGTATGGTGCTATTTCCAATCATCTAAAAAGATGTGATATATTTTTGTTAAGTATTTTTAACTTACTTCAAGTAAAAGCTGTACAGTCGAAAATGTGGCAATAAAAAAAGCCTTTTGGTAATGAAAACTTGAAATACTAACAAAAAATTTGCAATATAAACAAGCACACCACTGAACTCTAAATAGTCAAATTGAGAAATCCATCGACCTGCCAACATCGGAAAGCTACGCTTTCCTCTGAACGAGTATTTCAGACTGAAAAGTGTACACAACATTGTAAGAGATAGAAAACGTATTTGTAAACAAACGGTACGCACTACTTGTCAAACCTGTGTCAAACGATCATATTGTTTGTTTACGTTGTGTTTTTCGAAAAATACTGCCTTTCATATATTCTTTTTTAAGAAATGAGTCGTGTTTGTTGTGTATGTAAGGCAAATGAGAAGGATACGTTGCTTTCTTTTCAAAGCTAAATAATTAAAGTTTGTTTTCTGTTATTTAAAATTTTCAATTGTAGATTCCCTACAAACGTATATGTGAGGAACCAGTGGTTTAATAACTTAAAGCTAATGAATTCAAATTTACCAAAACATTCTGTTGTTTTGACAAAAACAGTTCCCGAAAAATGTTAAAAAAGAATTCAATTCCTTATGTCTTCGATAATTCAATTCCATATGTCTCCAGTCCTTCAATCATTCTTTCCTCTCAAGAAACTGTGTTATCTGAAGAAACATTAACAGCTTCAGCTGCTTCACAGGAAACTGTAACCGCTTCTAAAGATGATGTTAGGTAGTAAATAATGGGAAATAATTGAAAGTTCAATTTTAGCTTATACAACAAATTTAAATGGTAACTCGCAAGAAAATGATGAGCATTAGGTCTCACAGATTTATTAACACTAAAAAAACAAAATTTCACATACAAAACATTGAGACAATAACAAATTTATATTAGGATCGAAAGGAATTTTATCGTACACTCAGATTTTTATATTAATTTAAAAACTACTTGAATTTAAATTTTGGACGCCACAATATTTTTAAAATTAAATATCAAAACCCGAAAATACATCAAACAAAATAATCATAAGAAAATATAATTAAAAACTTAGGTAATCAACAAATGTATTTACAAAGTTAAACGTACCGAAAGTCGAGATGAGCACTGCAGTTACCTGATTACATTGGGTCGTCGCACAAATACAATTATGATTGATCTCTTATTCATATAAATGTGGTGTAAAATCACTTCGAACCTAGACTGTAGATTGCATAATCGTTATCGTATAGTATTGTATTGTATGTGATTTTTTTAGAGCAATCATGTTTTAACCTGTGACTAAGAAATCACATTCCCGTACACCATAACCGGGACGTATGTAAGAAAAACTGTAACGCAATTTTTAAGCATGCGTAAAGAACAAAGAGAAAACTTACTCCTAACTATTTATGATTATAAAGTGACTTTCGGTTTAGACCGCGTCGTAGTTAAACACCCAGACTTTTTAAGCTTGGTCGTCTCTCCTTGAGAGCCAAAACAAGATGTAGAACTTGGCCTTTGCCATATTATTGTTCGTGAATCAAAACAAACTGACGGAAAACGTGTAAGAGACGATATTTATATCATTAGCGTTTAGCCTAAATAAGGGATATATTTCCGTTGCCGCTTGACTAACTTCGTTTTTACTCGCAGTAAGTGTTTGTGTCCTTTCCAAAAAGGTTGATCTTTGTCTTTGTGGGTATAATACTGGTAGCTAAGATTTGCTGTCTTCTCTGTTTATATTATATGGATGTTTTTTTGGGTTCACGAACGACAAAAACCAAGTTCTACTTGTTTTGGCTCTCGAGGAGAGACTAGGACCAAGCCTAATAAGTCTGGGTGTTTTAACTACAACGCGGTCTAAGCCGAAAGTCGCTTATAATCAGAAACAAAATAACCACGAAAGCTTAAGATTTTTTAATATAAACCTCTTCGACGAGGTGTTTTTACGAACTAGATCTTTAGATATTTTGCGCCAAATGAAAGAAAAGCTACTTACAGACCTAGCATTTCTAAAACGTTGCCTAAACTACAACGTATTGCCATTGTGTATGAGAATTAAACATCATCTAAATTCTCATACTGAGCGATTTTTTTGCAGAACAAGCTTCGAACTTATATTCAGAAATTCACAATAAACGCAAAGTACTGGATGCTGTCAACAATAACTTATACAAGCTACATTTAATTACTTTGTCTAACAAGCTTTACAAACAATCAAAAATGAAGCAAACTAAGAAATACCGAGCGATTACATCCTTCACAGCCTAAGAAAACGTTAGACGACCATAAAGTAATTGTCAATCTAACAGACACGGTTTTGGATGAACAGATCACATCCTTATTAAAGAAGGGTTTAATTACACCAAAGACAACACCGATAGAAAACCTAGTATGTGGAGTAGAAGCTGTAATAAGCACCCTGCCTCAAGAGATCTCTGAAACTATTCGACTAGATATTTGCAACATTGTAAAAAAAGCAAAAACGCCACGCTCTAATATTAACAGACAGGAGAGAGAATCAGCTAAGCGGTTACGAAAGAACAAGGATATTTTAGTATTGAGAGCAGATAAAAGCAACGCTACAGTCGTTATATAAACAGATAAGATTGCAAAGACAAAATGACAAACTTACTCTCGGAGGATTGCTACAAACGTCTACAGAAAAACTCTTTGCATAAGGAGTTATGCATTAAAGTAAACTCCGCCATCAAAAACTCTACTATTATAGATATTAACAAGAAATAAACTTTAATTGTCAAAAGGCGAATTTATGCCACGTATCTATGGTCTTCCCAAGATACACAAAGAAGAAGTCCCCCTTCGACCGATAGTGAGCACCATAAATTTACCAACTCAATCGTTAGCACGTTATCTAGCTGCAAAACTCTTGCCGTTGACAGGAAATACAGAAACTCAGATTAAAGATTCTACAAACTTTGTAGAGAAAATTGCGTACAACAAAAAAAGATATCCTACTTAGTTTTGACGTGGTATCTCTTTTTACTAAAGTCCCGGCCGACAAAATGTTTTGCTCAAGGAGAGAATTACTGAAGAAGTTCTGCTCTTCGAATTCTGTCTTAAAAACACTTATTTGAGTTGTACGACAACTTATTTAAACAAGTAGAAGGAGCGGCCATGGGTTCACCGCTCTCTTCAGTTATAGCCAATTATATTTATATGGAGTATTTTGAAACTAAAATTATGAAAAATGTTGAGTTAAAACCAAAACTTGGTTTAGATACGTTAATGATGTTTGTTGTATGGCCTCATGGCAAAAATAAACTAAATCAGTTCTTTCAACATCTAAACTCTGCCACATAATAGCATTAAGTTTACTATAGAGTTAGAACATAACAGCAGTCTAGCCTTCCTTGATGTACTGGTGATGAAGAAAAATAACGGAAAATTAGAGTAATCCGTTTATAGAAAGAAAACTCACACTAATACATACTTAAACGCCAAATTTCACCACCATCCAGTACAGAAGACTACTGCTTTACATACTTTAGCTAAAAGACCTATACGTGTGTCAGACAATGAAAATCTACAAAAAGAAAAAGAAACACTGTTGGAGTCTCTACAACAAAATGTATACGGGTTCAAACAGATCCAAATAGCATGGGAAAGAGCAATAAATTCTAAAGTCAAAGAAGACTCTAAAAAATGCCGGAGTTTACAAAATTTCTTGTTCCTGTAGATCAAGTTATATAGGACAGACGGGACGCTGTATTAAAGTTATAGTAAAAGAACATATGGCTGACTGCAAACACCGCAAAGTTACAAAATCAGCAGCACGTGGGGAACTAAGGACACACGCTAAAATTTGACCAAACTAAAGTGTTGGCTAGAACTCCTTTCTATACTTTCCCAGACTAATCTGCGAAGCTGTGGAAATAGAAAAACATCTATATAATATGAATCGAGAACACGGTTTAACTCTCAGCAAATCTTGGCTAGCAGTATTACACCTTCTAAGACAAAGATCAATCTTTTTAGAAAGAACACAAACACTTACTCCAAGTAATAACAGAGTCAGTCAAGAGGCAACAAAAAGATACTTTTTCCTTCAGTGAAATTTACCAAGCAAGCTGCAATGTCTTGCGAAACGTCAGTTTGTTTAGGTTTACGAACGACAATACGACAAAGGTCAAAGTTCTACTTTTTGTTTTGGCTCTTAAAGAGAGACTAGGACCAAGCCTAGAAAGTCTGGTTGTTTAACTACGCCGAAAGTCGCTTATAATCATAAACCAAATAACCGCGAAAGCTCAAGATTTTATATTACTCCTAATACTAATTACGGGTTTTTCTTAAACCACAATGAATGCGTATAAAATAAAACGATGGAAACGAATCATAAATTGTAACAAAGAAGGACAATGAAAGAATTCTTTCGCGGCAAGCAGCCGACCGGTCGACCCAATATGAAAAAAAAAACTCATAGAGAAGACTTTAAAAAAAGGAGCTACAAACACATGTGCAATGCGTAAATACGTTGCGTTAAATAATTTTCAAATATATTACATAAAAAATGTTAATTAAAATCTGAAGTATTCAATAAAAAAAAATTTGCACGTTACACAATAAACGGTAAACAGAAGAAATGCATTAAATTGGAAAATACCGTTTGCATATTTTTTCCTATCTGAACTGAATGGATCAGAACGTGCAAATATAATATTAAAAGCCAGATTCTAAACTCCATAGAAGTGGAGTTCTATGGAGTTTAGAATCTGGCTTGGTTTACAAGTTGATTACCTAACGCTGTAGTGGTTCTTTGTTAGATTTTTCTTTGCTTTTGCAGTTTATCGTTTTCTTTCTTAACTTTCTGAGTTTAGAATCTGGCTTGGTTCACAAGTTGATTACCTAACTTTTGAGAAGTGTTTAGTTAGATTTTGGTTGCTGGTTTGAGTTCTTCGATTTCTCTCACGCCCTGATGAAGCCCCTTACGAAAGTGGGCGGAACGTTGGCAACTTCAGTTACAACGTTGACACGGTCCAAACCCGGAAGACGTTCTTATCTTTGTATAGACTCCAGCCGTGGAAGCCTTCGCTATTACATTATATTATTTTAATTTTCTATTCGGTCAAGTATGTGTCATAAGACATCTCTCGTGATTGCTACTATAAGTTCTTTGTTAGACAGATAAATTGAAATGACGATTATAAAACTAAAGTAACTAGAAACGATAAATCATAAAATAAACTTTGATAATTTGCTCAAAAGTCTAAAGGAAATTCACCATAAAAACTTTAGAGATTGCTAAAAAGCAACTCATTGATAAACAAAAAGTACTCTCCATATAATTGTCTATTGCCATATATACATTTCTTTCTAATACCATATTGTTTATGTTTTTAATCATACGACAATAGATTTTCAGAATATTATGGAGCGTGACCTTGAGTGAAATGTAAAATTTTTGATTTTAAGTGCTAAACTAAATCCTTAATGTGATCACAGAAACATACATTGTAGAGATCTGTATAATTGATCGATTATATTTTAAAGTTTTATATTTTTTTCCATTTAAGAAGGTAGTTAAGGAAATAAAGAAAGCATAGAAAAACTTAAATTTTAATCCTCCTTGATCGATATTCACATATTTTACATATTGTTCTATTTTTAGTTTTCTTTAGATTATATTAGTGTTTATAATTACAAAATAGTTTTTTAAATCTCGTCAATAACACTAATCAAGCGTCGATTATATTTAAGGAACGTTTTATATTCTTTTTTAGTTGTAATTAAACTTCCAAAATAGTCGTATAGAAGGTATATAAAAGTTAATACGTAAATTGTTTTAAGAATTAATACCTTAGTCGGACGTGAGCAACCGCCGGCTCACAGGCCGCATCCGGCCCGCGAGGTTGTTTACTCCGGCCCGCGACGTAAATGCATTGAATATTTTAATAATCTTAAAATTTTTACAAATAAAAATATTTTAACGAGATTAGCACTATTTGAAGAATTTTTATCACACTTTAATTACGATTATTGTTATTATTATAACAACAATTATTATTAATTATTATGACTACTGTATTTCACTTTCAAGAGTTTTGCTAACGAATGCAAACATTTAGTGATAAACCTTATCCCCACTTTATACACAAGTTTTATATTTCAATTTATGGTTTTCTTTGAGATGAAGAAGAAGTAACAAACATTGATTATAAATGTACATATAGTGCCAAAAAATATTTATTGTTTCTTAATTATTATTAAATCATTGATCAAACTAAAAAGTTTATTTATTAAGCAACTTATAGTATATCAATAAAATATTGTGAGTAGGTATAACTACTACTTCTTTTTAATTAGTATTACGGTTTTTAATTTAAAATAGTTAGATATACTTGGTAGTCCATAAGATGAGCAATTTAGTAAAAAGAAAAATTGATGAGGATTGTCGCATTTTTAACAATAATAAGACTTTTAAATATTTAATTGTAAATACAGACTTTAAAGCTGTTTGTTTGATGTGTAATGAAACTATTTCTGGTTTTAAAGAATACAATCTAAAACGGCATTTTTCCACAAAAAATTTCGTTAAATATAATTTTTTCCACCGGAAGAAATCACAATTCGAGTAAAAATTGAAGCAGAAAAATTAAAATTGCTTTACGAAGTTAGTTACATTGTTGCACTTAAGGTTGGGAAACAGCGCAAATCTTTTTCTGGCGGCGAATTTGTAGAAGAATGCTTAATATACATATATTCTTGAATTATTGTGCCCTGATAATAAACAAACGTTTGAAAAAATTTCTTTGTCACGAGAAGAATTGGTAATATTTCAAATAATTTAAATGGTCAATTAAAATTAAAGTTGGAAAATTGTTTTTACCATGCACTGGCTTTAGATGAATCATTTGACATTAACAATACTAGTACACTTTTACTTTTTATTCGAGGTATAAACTTTATACGAGGGGAGTCTGATTTTAAAAGAACAGGTGGCTGTGAAACAAACACCGCAAGCGAAATTCTGCCGTCATATGCATGTCTAGACAGGTTAAAGCGTGGTAGTAGAGTCTGGAGCGTTGTTAAGACTTTATATAATAATTTATGGAAAACAAACAAACATGGCAAGGCATTCTAAGTGTGAAGTTTTGCGGTTATCCGATTTTTGCAAGCCAAAGGAAGTAACCAAAGCAAAATTCATCGCAGCTTAGATGGCGTTTATGGTTCGAAAGTCTTAAGCAGAACATAAGTCAGCGTTTGGTGCAAAAAATTTAAAGATGAACGAACGGACTTCATTGATGATCCGAAAAAGAACAGAGGCAAACCAAGGATGAAAACTGCTCAATTGTTGAAGATTTGATTATGGAAGATCGTCGCATTAAAGTTTGTGAAATTGCAGAAATTATTGGCTTTCCTAAGATTTGTGTCCGTGAAATCATATGCGACCTACACTTTCAAAAGTTTCCTCTCGTTGGGTGCTAAAAATGCTCTTTGAAAATCACAAAACCAATCGAATGAGTGCGTCATTTCTACAATTCAATGGATACTGTAACCGTCGTTTGAATTTGTGCGATTTCTTTTGTGAAAAACTCGGTAGTTGAATTAATTCTATTCGTTTCATGTGGTTTGAGATTGTTTGATTAATTTTCCGTTAATTTAAGGAAGTTATTTTACGTTTTTAAATTCATCTTTGTCAATCAAAGTTGTAAGTAAAATTTTGTATTCAATTAATTCAAAATTATTTCGCTGCTTAAACATCCGTATTCTGCATTTACGTTGATTTGGCATTTTCTTTGTACTGTTAAAATTCCAATTGTCATTTGTGTTTTATTTTTAGATATTATTGTAATTAAATATTATTCTGTTTGCATCTTCTTTCCACATCTCTGTTTTGCGGTTTTCTTTCACAAAGATTTCGGGCACAACTTTTATATAAGTGGGAACGGAATGAGTTGATAAATATGGTTAATTTTGGTTTAGGAGAAAGGTAGTTAACAGTCGTAGGAAAGACCTTAAGTATCCGGATGTAGTGGTTAGGTGGTAAACTCGCCCCATTTAGATGAAGAAGTACCGCAAAAGTCCTTAGCAATGGAACAAGTGAATAGTTAGTTCATAGCGGAAAAAACTTTCCAATTTCGTAAAGCAATTACAGCTTATTGAATTCCATAGGATTCCGCTTTGATTTTGTACTAGCTTACCGTGGAATTGTGTGTGAGTTTGTGTTTCACAATCCAATTGTCGCTTTAGAGCGGGTCATGAATATCTTCCGACGGTAACTTTTCCAATGGCTGGAGTTAGCCTCTCGATCTTCTGGCCGATCACATCTGATAACCTTAGGATCAATCACAAACTCTTTCCTGAATCTACTACAAAAATTTAAGGTAGTTACTTTGTGCAAACTAATTAAATTTGGTGAATTTAATTACGCGATTATAGTTTCTTAAAAGCTTTGGGTGCTAAGCTAAATAAAGATTGTTGCGAATTACCGATCTTATCGATTTTATAAGTATTAAATAGTAATTGTCTGTATTTATCAAGACTTTTGTCGACGTTAAGCCGGAAAACTGACTAATCTCGTAGTTTATTATTAAGATTTTCAATCTTGTGTTAAGATGAATTTATTTTATTGTATTTTGTATTTAGTTAATTTCTATTAATGCAAACACGGCCGTGCGTAAGGTAATTAAGATATTCTTTTATTTTTATTGTTTTTATTTCTTTAAATTTTGTTTTGATGCGCTTATTCAAATTACTTTAATTTCTAACTAACATTTTTTTACTTTTTTATAAGGAAAGTATAGCGATCGCAATTTTTTTTTGAAGAATTTCACGTTTCAAGGTCTACTAAATCAGAAAAACGTATTTTTGACAAAAAAAACTTTGGGTGTCTGTGTGTGTGTGTGTATCTGTGTGTAACGTTGTACCCACGATAACTCTCGAACCAAAAGTCCTAGTAACTTGAAATTTGGTATGGAGTTGGCTTTTCATATTCTCTCGGTTTTATCAAAAGATGGGTTTGATAAAGAAACCGGAAATGGGTGTATCCGCCATTTTTAACAGTTTTTCTTATATAATTTTGTACGAATGTAAATTATTCGAATTATTTTTATAGTTTCTTATCGAGACAATACTTCCTAACAATAAATTCATTCAAAGAAAAATATTTTTTATCATTAACAGTTTATTAGATATTTAATTTTTATTTAAAATAATTTCCATTATATAATCTAGGTTCAAATCCTGTCTGCGAAGATTTTTTTTAGAAAAAATAAGTAGCCGGTTGCACAAAAGTCTAGTTAACTGGCGATTTACTAATCGTTTTTAATACAAACATATCATTTCCAAGTGGTTTTATGACAACATAACCTTATACAAATACATTTCTTCATCATTCCTTATAGGAAAGTCGTGTGGTGGCCACACCAGTTTTTATTTAATTGTAAACAAGCTTTTAATTCCGTCGACCTGCGCGTTATGTAAATTTAAAATTATATCAGATTTTTGTGCGATACACTCTAGTAAGGTAAGTCCAATTTAGAGTGTATCCTACAAGAGCAGGCTTGTTAATTAGTAAGGGTCAGAAATCCTTTTAGCTTTACACCTTTCTGTCGCCCTTTAATTTTGAGTTTCCCAAACTCCGCACCGGCAAAATTTCGTTTATGTTACTTTATTTCAGGCAAGTTTCATTGTTCCAGCTTTTGCACGTAACAATACCAACAAGAAAAGGATTTTTTCATTAAAAGAAATGTCTCAATCTTTACGGAGAATATGTGGAGAAATAAATAAAAGTACATAATTTTTTTATTAGATGATGTTTGTTGTTTTATTCTATCATTATTTCTACACTAACTGTAACTGTCATTGTTTGTTTATTTATACCATTTTAAATTTGTGACCAGTTCAATCGGACTGCTCATCTTGGACCTGTTTTTTATTGGTCATGTTGAAGTGCGTACAATAACGTCACGAATTGTTGCCGTTTAAAAAGTAAACCAAGTTGTGAGTTTTTACCTCTTCTACTTGAAGATTCAATATAGCCAAATCATTCACAAATATTAGTGGAAAAAAAAGTTACCAATTATTTTTAATCCTTTTCTGTTTTACTTGCAAATGCTTTTTTAAACATGGAATTCATCAGGGTGTGAGAGAAGTCAAAGAACATATACAAGCAGCAAGTTAGGTAATTAACTTGTAAACCAGGTCAGATTCTAAAGTCCATAGAAGTTAAGAAGAAATATTCTCCGTATATAAAAAGGAAGTATCGTCACAGCTGGTTAAACTCGACTCTGATTGGGTTACGGTTGAAAAGAGGCGTGCTTCCAATAAAGGAGTAATGACAGGGAACCAAAAACAGGATAGCTCAAGACCATGATCACGATTGAAGTTATTGGGGTGTTTGATGATTTCTATGCTCTCTCGGAATTTCCTGTTGAAAAAGAATGGAGATTTGGCAATCACCAAAACGTTATCACAATCTATGTTGTGATCTGTAGTAAAATGATGTTCAGCAACAGCAGACTTAGAAATATGTTTTTTCTTTATACATCAATCATGTTCTGAAATGCAAGTAATGGCGAAACGATCGGTTTTACTAATGTAGACTAAACCACATAAACAAGGAATCTGGTATACACCTTAAAATGAAAGTGTAGGAAATTTGTCCTTGAGAGAATGAAAATCTGAGAGATTTTGCCTGCCGAGTTGAATATGGGTTTAATAGCATTCTTAAAAAGAAGTTTCTCTATTTGATTTGTAACCTTTTGAATGTAGAGTAATAAAGCCAATTTTGGGTTGAATTCGGGAGTAGAAATGTCGAGTACGAGGATGTAGACAACGATTAATAACTGTATGAATATCTCGCTTTATATATCCATTATTCACTAAAGTTCTAGTAAGATCACGGAGTGCCGAGTTTAGATTCTCAGGTTGGCAAATAGAAAAAGCATGGTGAACCAAGGATTCAATAACAGAACAGGTCTGTGCAGAATGATGATGAGACAAAGCATGAAGGTATCTGTCCGTATGAGTGGGTTTGCGATAAAAAAATGGCCTAGAAGTCCGTCGGGTTTACGAGTCACAAAAACGTCGAAAAATGAGAGAGAACCATTACTTTTGATTTCCATAGTAAATTTGATATCTAAGTATTGATTGTTAAGATGATCAAGAAACTTAGATAATTTGAAATGACCATGAGACCAAACAATAAACGTGTCGTCAACACCTAAACTAAACTTTAGGCTTTAATATAGATCATTCCAAAGCAACCGTTTTGAAGGATTCCATAAAAATGTTAGCGACAATGTGATAGAAGAGAGCCCATAGCAGCACCAGAAACCTGTTCGTAAAACTTGTTATCGAATTGGAAGTAAGTGGAGGATAAACACTTATCAATAAGATGAACTTATTTCTACCTTTGACAAACAGCTCGAGGTAGATTAAAACGCTATGAAGTTGAAATGGTGACATAAATCAGTTGAGGTATTTTGTTTACTTTAATTTGATTTTCATACCTTATAAGGTAGGTATTACTTCAACGAATCATTTCTATCTTTTTTCTACCTTCAAAAATAACATTATATAATTATCGGCATTAAAAACTTTTGGATTTGGTATTGAAATAGGTTATGATACATATTTTCTTTAAATTTATATACAGAAAACATAAAGAACCTTTCTTATTTAAATAATTCTAGGAATTTAAAAGCAAATGCAAACTTTTAAATAAAATTGAAAGTGGAATAAAAATACTCAATTGCAGTGTTTCAATGTACGTATGCGTTAAATTAAATAGCGAGGTGCGATCGTTATTTACTATACATTATGTTAAGGGGGTACTCCCGGTATTCATTTTTAGAGTGTTCGTAATGGAAAGTTTTCGTGAAAACTATAAAAGATAACTGAACAAATCAAACTTCTAGTTCTTAAGAAAGGTTGAATGTATGTACCTAAAGAGAGATATTTTATCTTAAGTTGCTATTTTTTTAATTCTAGCTTATTAAAGTTGACCTATATTTGCAGTATTTTATCTTTGTAATTACGGGCTTAAATTTAAAAAAGCCCCTTTAGGTACCTAGATTTATTCTATCTAAAACAAACAATCTTTGAATTATTGCAATAGATATTATAGATTGGGAGATAAATGTCCATTACGAAATGGGTTTTTTTCAAATTTTTGTTATGTTAGTTGCCTATTTCTAGGCGTTCTTATTAAAATTGCGGTTTAGCTTCGGTATCAAATTACAAGATTTATCATGTTTGGAACGACGGCATCAACAGTATTAAGCAACCTGAAAACATTACTTGCGTTTTATTTAATCCGCTGCATCCGAACAGCATCAAAAACACCGTTACAGTTTCTAAAGTAAAACCCCAATTTGATACAACAATGATAATTTAGATTATGTTGTATACCAAATTGCAATATTTGTATTTTTAGGCGTAAGTTTATTAAAGGTTAACTACCTATTGTTTTATTTCTAAAAATTATAAAGTTGTCTTTGTTTTTCAAATAGATCATCGTTTGTTTTACGGTTTATTTACAAACAGCAGTAAGCCGCCGATGTAACTTTATTTATGATTATGTTCCAGGAAATGTAAAGCTTTCACTTTAGACTAGTAATTGTGATTATATTTTTGGGATCATTTTTTTAATAAAACTGTTTACATGTCGACGTTAAATTAAGTTGTTTGTTAATTTTACTTTTTTTCACTGTTTAGTGTTTATATGTAAACTTCATATTAATTTATAGTGACCGCTTATTAGGTAAGATTAGATAAAGACATAGATGTTCTAGCGTCTCATTAATTTGATAGACAATTGACCTGAATGGTAGTCCATAGTCTTAAATCTGTAACTTTAATATTCGTATATAAGTAAACCCAAAATAAGAAATAATTAGTTTTATGTTGATTAACCATCGTTTTATTGATCTCATACGAATCTTTCAATAAATGCTTAATCGCTAATCAAGGTGATAGCAATTCAAACCAATTTGCCACTATGTCTTGATTTTTCAAATAAACATTTTTAGTCATAGAAGAAATATCGCAAATGAAAAAAATTCATGTAATTGAAAAAAACAATTCCTGTTGAAATAGACGGTCGGTATTTATAATTTATTCTACTTGACATATTGTACATTTTATGATAATTTTGCTTTGTAAACCCGCCAATTTTTCATTAAACTATTTTCATACTATTATTTGTACAGTTAAATAATTCTGTGTTGAAATGAAATGATATCTTGAAAAAAAGTTGCGATATTTATTATACGCCGTCCATTAACAAGAGGTAATTGTCTTTTGCAGAAATTTTCTCATTTGTACAAAATGAAAAACCCGGTGCAGTTTCTCTCAAAGTATTTTTTTGGATACTAACTTCGAGTATTTTCTTAGGAGTAGTTTCACTAACGGTCTCGATTTTTTTACTTATATGAGTTTTTGAAATTAGTTTTTTGATTTTAGTTATTTTATTTCAAGTATCGTATAGTTTATCAATAAATAATTATTCAACACTTACTTTCTATTTATTGAACTATTATATAACTTACTGTAATTGTTTTTACTTAATATACTAACACACGTTAATTTTAAAATATTACAATTGTCTTTATCACGCAAACAATGAAACACGAATATTAAATTTTGTTATATTACGTTTGTACTTGTTTGACTTAGACTTAAAATTTACTTCGACTAAATTGACTACTATACTGAATAAATTTGGTGTAGTTGTATTTATATATTATAAGTATACAGTACAATATAAGACAAAGTTTCTTAAAAGAAACCGACAATTATCTAATGGTATTTTTGATATACATGGTACAATTACGGTTTTCACGAAAGATCCGGCTTTTAAATTTACCGTTGTTTATTACCTACTAATAAAATTTACAATGCGACTGAATACTGAAACTGCTAAGTAATCTAAATTTACTGCAATATTTGCTACTTAGAACATAATTTTATAAATATCGAAAGGGCTAGTTTTGTAAGCAGTCCTCTAAATCAACCAACAGACACCAGCAATCTACATTGAAATGCAAATAGTACAATAAACATCCCTTAAAAAGATTTCCCCACGAATCCAGTTTTGTGAAAAACTGATTTGAGTCATTTATGAATACGATGAATACCTATCTGCATATTTATATAAACAATAGCTGTGAATTTAAGAAAACGTTTCAAATTTTATCGGATTTTAAACACTATTTTCTAAATTATTATAAATTGCATTACATTAAAAGCTAGACGTGCTTATCTTAAAGCGCGACTTCACATTCCGACACCCGATTGACGCAAGATTACGGCAGTATTATTGATAAGAATAATGCTTCGGTGTTTCAAATTTGAACATGCAATTATGTATGTATTTCAATAACTGTACACGTTTAATTTTACTTTTGTAAAACGTTTAGTAGTTTCATTGAAAGTACTTTGTCATCACTTCTTATCTATAATTCCTCTATCTCACATAGCGTTTATATACACACGTCAGATTAATTTTTTCAACACCACAGACTATTGCAGGTTTAGAACGGTATCTTTCTTCGAACTTTATTGTTTCAGTCGACGACTTTTAACTTTTTTCCAGGAGTACCCCCTTAAAGTTTTTGAGAAACCCGATATAATGACATCAATCAAATTCCATTGAAGTCCGAACAATACTGAACAATTATAGCAAAAAACAAAAACACAGAATTGAAGCTCTATCTAACAAAAGGAAACTAATATAGCAATAAAGTAAATACTCTTTTTTTTATTCTAAAAATAGATATTAAAACCATAAACAAAATACACAAAATTATCTAACATTGTTTATAAAATAATATGATTATTTGATAAAAATGCTACTGATTCTCTAGAATACTATTTCAATTGGAGAAAAATGTTGACAGTTTTACGTACATAGGTATAGTATATAAACAAAATAACATATTACGTTATTATACAATCTTGTAAAATGTTAATATTCAACAACAACACAAAGTTTATGGATGTTCTAAAAATGGATGTGACAAATATTAATATATTAAAGAACTAATTTCATAAAGGACGATTTTAGCGCACGAGACTAGATTTCTACCTCACAAAGTAAGAAATTTACTTTTTCTACGACTTACAGATAATACTATACATTGTATGTTTAATTGCGATTAAGCAACGTTGTGCATTGTGATTGTCTAATTTCATTTCCGTACAGAGGTCAAACCTATTAACGTACAGGATAATGAATTATGAAAACATAATTTAGAAGACTTTTGCAAATATTCTCTGCATCACAAATTATGAAATTTGAAAACAAAATCATTGAGTGTCATTTATAAGGTATTGCATTAGTTTTATAGCGTAAAATAAGAGTTTTCTAAATTACATATTTTAGGTTATATTCGTAAACGTTGACGTTTAGTGGTGACTTTCTTGTACTGAAATGTAAATATATTTTAGAAGTTCAAAGTAATTAGAATAAGTATAGACTTATAATTTGCAACCTAACTACTTGTTTTACTTGCAGGGTTTTCTTTTGATGGGACGGAATAATTAATAGTAATTTACCGGACTTTTGCAGTGTTATAAACAGATTAAGTAATTTAGTCCTTAAAATAAAATTACTCATTTTATAATAACATGCTCAAATTAACTTAAAGAAGTAAGTATTTATTAGAACATTTATCAGTTTTTTAAACTGCATGACAATTCAGAAGTATCCAATTATCTTTTAGCGTTCATCGATAGTTGCAAGATATCAAAATGTTTGTTCCGCACATGCCTGATATCTGTTTGTTATTATTTATCCTTATATTAATGCAGTTTTCATAAGTATTTATGTATACTTTTACTTCATATTATATTATAATCTTGTAAAAATAATGTATTTTTTAAAAATTTAATCACAAACACTTTGGACTTACGTTATAATAAATAACACAAGATAAACATAAATACAATCAATTGTTACAAGACTAATACAAACCACTGGTTAATACATTGAAAAAATTATATATTTCGATGTAATTATAAGCAAAAGCACTGAATAGTTTGTTTTCTTTAGCCTACAACGTGTTTTGTTAACAATTAATTTCTGATATTTAAACTAATTTTGGAGGAAAGATTATTGCAGCATATTAGATCCATTAGAATAATTAACTATCTTGAATTTTCTAACAGGAATTTTTTTCCATTTTTTAATTATGATGTTTTTATTACCTTCTTAGTTCGGAAAGCTTCATTCTTAAGAATAACACCTATTAATTACAAATTATCTTTAAACATTTACAAATTTACTTTATTGGTTTTGTAAGTCACATCCACATGTCATTTGGTTGAAGCTTCTAAGAAAAACTATCACATATCAACATTTGTCAGAACTTGACGACATTGTTAACGATTCAGGCTTCGACATGAATAGATTTCTTTTATTTACTGGCTGCAAAAGCAAAATCTTGTCATTGAATCATTAGTACTTTTTAAACTAATCTAGCTCATTTATATAAGGTTATTGTTGAAATTAATGTATTAAAAAAAATCAAATACTAGATAAATGATTTAAAATTAACTAAAATTACATGTTTTTAAAACAAGTAAATTATACTCACGATTTCTTTAACTAGAGATGAGTAAAAAACAAGATTTAAATAATAATAACAGATAGTATAAACAATAGTATAAACGCTGTCAAGTTGACATAAAATAAATAAAAGTTTTGACATAATTTTATAAATGTCATTTTAGGTATTCTCAATACAAATTTTTAAATTAGTTTATTTATTTTCTGCGTTATTTTTTTCGTAAAATTCTGTTTAACTTTGATTACTAATTATATATGTCGTAGAAAAAATATAGTGTATAATTCGTAAAGAATGTGTATATTGTGTATTGCCAACTCGTACGAATTGCCTACCTCGCCTTCGGCTCAGTTGCAAATTTTAATATTCGTTGGCAATGACAATTATTTCTTACTCATTATGCAATATACTATTTTACTTTATTCTGTACTTTTCATTATAATATGATTTAATTTTGTAGACTGCTCTAATAATAGGGATTTCTGTGCTTGTGGCACAGACGAATTATACCAAATGAAAGTAAGCGACATAGAATCCTTAAACAATAAAATTAGTATAGTAATTACTAATACAAAAACTTATCATCCTCGATCATTTTTTATAACAGATGTCCAAAGGTTAAATGTAGTAACTCAATATATAAATCTCCGAAAGCATGTTGAAAGAGAGAAATTCTTTCAGCAGCTAAGATTTGGAAAAATTACAAAGCAGTCTTTTGGCCACAATACTATTGTTCAGTTTCTCAAGAAAATAGCAACGTTTTTGGGACTGAATAATGCCGATAGCTTTATTGGCCATTGCATCAGGCGACTTTATTTGTAAATCGAAGAGATGCCCTACAATTAAAAAGATTAGAAAGTGGAAGTCGAGTTCAGTGGCAGAAGGTTACGTAGAGAATTCTTCAGAAGGTCACAAAAAAGTTGTCTAATTATTGTCTTCTGTAAAGACGAACATTCAACAGGAAGCTATACCTTCAACATCTCATAATCCTGCAAATATTGCAACTGCCAATACGTCAAAACAGGAATTCATTTTTTCTAAAGACGATAAAGCATTGATAATACATACTTCCGTTTCACAATGCGACTGTCTAAAACGTTATTAGTTTTTACAGCTCCTAATCTTTGCTGCTTCCACTGCCCCATAGAATAGTTTGCATTTTTTTTAGTTCGGCGTCATATCTTGCACACAACACATTGAAACGCTGTTCACAAGCATTGCCTAAAAGAATACTATAATTGGATAACCGTTAACCGTTTACTCATTGTATATGTACATTTATCTTTACCTCCGGTTTCTAAAATAAAGTCATTGTGTATAGTGTCAATTTATGGTCTGTCTTGCGCTATCTAACGCTAACATTGACGACGTAGTATGTAATAACATTTCTATGATAACGACCTTCTATTACATACCATCTAATGTGATATGTAATATTGGTAAAATAGTTCATTGCTCAAAGTGGAGTTTTGTTTAAAATAATATTTTAATATTCTTAAAGTCTTCTCCACAATTTTATGTAGTTTTTAATAATATTTTATTTTAAGAAATTAAGGCATGTTTTGCTAATTAGAGTTAGCATCGTCAGTGTAACTAAAAACTAAAATTAAAACATTGGAATATAAATAGAAAATACTAACCAAATAAAATTTGGTAACAAATTATAAATTAATATGTCAATTAACCGTCCGATTACCACTGGTGTCTTATTTGACCCCAGACGTGTTGTTTTTCTTGTCTTTTCTTAAGTTTTTTTTACAACTGTCTCAATATTTTTTTAGCTGAGTTTCTTTCAACAATGTTTAATAATATGTAACAAATTTTTCAATTGTTATTTGTTTTGTGACGTAAAAAAAATATTGTCGTTGGGGTCATATTTGACCCCACTTGGTAACCGACGTTCTAAGAAGTAATTCTAATATTTTGTCTGCATTTGTCATCTAATCTGTTTGTTTCAACGTGTTTCAACGTGTTATTCGTCTGAATCATGATTACTACCATTCCGTCTTTAGTCAATACATTCGGTGAGTTTGTTCGAATCAGTTAAAAAGTGTGTCTGCTGTGTTATTACAATTGATTGGAAATAGTTGTTGTTGAATTATGGCTAAAAAATATTTGTCTCAGCGTGAAGTGGAAGAAATAGGTAGCAAAATTAATTTACTGAATGAAATTGAAGATGAAATTTTATCTGACGATAGTGATGCCGAATTTGAAGAAGTAAGTGTACCTGATATAAACCCGATTGAAAATTCGGAAAACGATGACAGTGATGATAATTCGCCCAATGATAAAGATATACTGGTGGGTAAAGATGGTTCCATATGGAAAAAAGATAAGCCTCATGTTAGAAGACGAAATCAGCGAAACATTCTAAAAACACCGCCAGGATTAACAAAATTCAGTGAACATATTTCAACATGCATAGATGCTTTCCATTTATTTATCTCGGAAGACATATTGGACATAATACTTAGAGAAACAAACATTCGAGCTAGAAGAATTGTAGGCGATACGTGGAAGCCAGTAGATGCGGATTAGTTACATGCATTTTTTGGATTACTGCTTCTAGCTGGTGGTTTGAAAGCACGCCAAGAACCAATATTGGAGCTGTGGAGTACGAAATCCATGTCTCTTTATAGACCAATTTTTTGTGCTGCAATGTCTCGTAATCGAATGAGAGACCTTTTGAAATACATTCGATTTGACGATATGGACACCCGAGAAGAACGACGGGCAACAGATAAATTAGCAGCTATTTGTAACATTCACGATATTCTCGCTGATTGCAAAAAATCGAATAGCCCTAATGCTGAAGTATGTATTGATGAACAACTTGTTCCTTTCCGTAAAAAATGTCCCTTTCGAGTGTATATGAAGTCGAAGTCAGATAAATACGGAATTAAAATCTGGGCTTTATGCGATATTAGTAACAGATATTGCTGGAATTTCCAAATATATACTGGAATGGTAGACAACGCTCCAGAACGGGGACAAGGTAAAACACAATTTTATCATATAAAATCTTAAGCTTCCGCGGTTGTTATGTTTAAAATTATAAGCGACTTTCGGCTTAGACCGCGTCGTAGTAAAACACCCAGACTTAGGCTTGGTCATAGTCTCTTCTTGAGAGCCAAAACAAGAAGTAGAACTTGGCCTTTGCCGTATTATCGTTCGTGAACCCAAACAAACTGACGTTTCGCAAGACATTGCAGCTTGCATCTTCAGAGTGGTAAATGTCACTCAGTGAAAAGTGCAAACTATTTGTATGTAAACAACATTACCAGAAAAAACTACAATAATATGTAATAGTTGTTGCCCTCGCTAATTTATGTTTACATTTTATTTTTATATTTTTATTAGTTTATATATAAAATCTATTGTTAATTTAAAATATTAATAAAGGTTACCATTACAAATTAATCGGTTTTTCTTTACAAAATAAGAAAAAAAACTTGGGGTAAAATCTGACCCCACTTGGTAATCGGCGCCTCAAAAATTACTTGGCAATCCGAAGGTTAAACGTATTTGACAATTTAATACAGTCTACTATATTAAAAAAAATAATTTAAATAAAGAAAAACATTTAAAAGAATAGAAAAATGAAAAGAATAAAAAGAAAGAATATAACTATCATTTTGAACTGAGAAGAATTGAGGGATTTAAATTTATCATTTCATTTAGACAATTTATAGAAACATCGTTCATTAATTAATTCTATTAATCTCAAGAATCTCTAATGAGTTAAGAAGAGATCCTTTATTATTATTATCCTTTAAAAGCAAAGTTAGTGTTATAAATATTTGTATTTAAATATATATTTATTAAATATAAATGTTCATTTAGTCTAGTTTTGAATTTTCTACCTGTTTGGTCAATATATGAAGAATTGCAAAATAACAAGTAAGTTTATACACTCCAGATTTACGTAAAATTGGTATTCGATCTTTATTATTAACTAAAAATAATTCAAGTGTGTTATGTGTTGAAAATGAAATGTTGATATTATGTTTTTTAAAAAGTTTTTGCAAAAATTGAAAACAGTGACCAAAGTATGGAAGAGATCTAAAAACCATTTCATTATTAGTAGGAAAATTGATCAATTTTTTGAATAAATGTCTTATACGAACTCTATGAAAAATACTATTAATTAATTGAATAGGATAACCATTATTTAAACCAATTTGATTTATAATTTTGTGTTCCTTAGCAAAATTAGGAGACAAAGGTATAGAAAATAGTCTATGAAAGTACGAACGAAAAGCAGCAGTTTTATGAGAAAAGGGATGGCACGAATTAAAATGAATTACGCAATCTGTATGAGAAGGTTTGCGAAAAATATCAAAATTAAATTTATTGTTAAACCGTGAAATCTTTAAATCTAAAAAAGACAAAGAGTTGTTTGATTCAATATCTAAAGTAAATTTTATTTTTGGATATATAGAATTAATAAAATTACTAAAATTATTTAATTCGTCAATGGTATCATTAAAAAGAACTAAGCAATCATCAACGCATCTATACCAAAAAGAAATTTTGTTTAATATAGAAGAGTTTGAAAAAATTGTATTTTCTAAATTGTTCATAAAAATTTCAGCTGCTAAAGGTGAAATATTTGATCCCATCGCTAAGCCTGATAATTGTGAATAATATTTATCGTCAAATTTAAAATAATTTTGTTTAAAAACTAAATTTAATACTGAACAAAGATCTAACATTTAAATGTAGAGTTGTTAGAAAAAAGAAGATTACGTATAAGATTAGTACATTAATCTGGAGGTATTGACGGAAAAAGATTAACTACATCAAAAGAAACTAAAATTGATGATGAAGCAAAAGGTATGTTAATAATTTTTTGTACAAGGTCACAAGAATTAGTAATCGCATATTTATTATTAAAATTTGTATGTGTTCGTATCATACTATTTAACCAAGGTGCAAGCTTAGAAACAGGCCAATTAGGAAAAGAAACAACGGGTCTTAGAGATACCAGGTTTATGTACATTAGGTAGTCCATAAAGTAAAGGAGTAGAAAGATTCATAATTTGACAATAAATTGTTTTTAGGTTTACCAAGTGAACTAAGAGTAATACTATATTTTTTCAATTATGATTTAAATTTAATAAAATATTTAAATACAAATATTTATAACACTAACTCTGCTTTTGCCAACCATATTTTATGTTCAGGACATTCTTTTTCTTTAGATTTGAATATCAAAATTTTATATGTTTGTAATAAAGGATCTCTTCTTAACTCATTAGAGACTCTTGAAATTAATAGAATTTCTAACGATGTTTCTATACATTGTCTAAATGAAATATTAAATTTAAATCACTCAATTCTTCTCAGTTCAAAATTATAGTTTTATTTTTTCTTTTTATTCTTTTCATTTTTCTATTCTTTGATATTTTTCTATTTTCTTTATTTAAATTTTAATAAATTTTTAAATATATTGTATTAAATTGTCAAACACGTTTAATTGACATTAATTTATAATTGGTTAACAATTTTATTTGGTTAGTATCCTTTATTTATATTCCAATGCTTTAATTTCAGTTTTTAGTTATACTGACGATGCTAATTCTTATTAGCAAAACATGTCTTAATTTCTTAAAATAAAATGTTATTAAAAAATACATAAAATCGTGGAGAAGACTTTAAGAATATTAAAATATTATTTTAAACAAAACTCCACTTTGAGCAAAGAACTACTTTACCAATATTAAATATTTAAATATGCTTGTCAAGCAATTGTAGTTCGAGAATTCAAAAAACTAATGCTAAATAGGAAGGCAATTTTATTAACAATATGGTTTATCCAGGCATCCCTAAAAAAATGTCTAACCCCTAAATTTGTTAACATTAAAACGAAATCCAATTCTTCACAATCTAGTAAAGCTATTGAATGTGGAAGGAGAATTTGGTTGAAAGAAGAAATTAAGGTACATTATAAGAATGTAAATAGCGTCAATTATAAATTATATTATCTTCATTCAAGACTTAATTTATTACTACATCAATGCGAATTTGATTGTTTAGATTTAAAAATTAGGGATTTTGTATTTTATTAAAGTAGTTTAATTTATATCAACCTTTGTAAAAAATTAAACGATTTATGATTTTTACAGTCATACGATCGTTAACACTATATTTTTCCTTCTTCACAATCCAGTCTTCAGAACGTTAATTATAATTTTCGCGCTAAGTTTATAAATCTAAGTAATTTTACCTTTTCAAATAATGAAGAAAATATATTAAAATCTGGTCTTAAACATAATCTTCCAGTTAATATAAAACGTAAACATATTGAAATTTTAGCTGTTAATCTAGAAAAAGTTATTAATTCTTTAGAAATACCAGAAGCTAATATATTGTCAGAACACAAATTTTTACTAAACTAAAAAGAATTTTAGGTAATTATACTTTTAATAAAAATTTTGATTCTATTTATAAAAAATTTAAGATCTAAAATAAAATTAAATAATTTAGTTGTTACAAAAGCAGATAAAGGTAACTGTGTAGTTGTTTTAAATAAGGTTGATTATTTTGATAAGGTTTTGGGTTTTCTTTCTAATGACGACATTAACTTTCTGTCAAAAGATTCAAATCCCTCTTTTCTTTCTATATTTAAATCAACATTGAAAAAATATAGTAGTACTCTAGTTCACTTGGTAAACCTAATAAATTTTATTTTCAAATTATGAATCATTCTACTCCTTTACTTCATGGACTACCTAAATTACATAAAGCTGGTATCCCAGAATACGAATATTTTCAAAACTTGTGTACAGAAATGAAAGTAATTGAGATTTCTAAAAATGTTTTAATTTCGTATTTTGACAAACAAAATAAACTAAAAAACCTTCATTATGGTCAAAATATTCGATGCTTAAGGCCTGATTAAATATATCAAAATTTTTGAAATTGTTAGCATTCTTGAAGAGATTATCGACAGGATATGAAGTATAAAAAATTTAAAATTTTAGAACTAGAAGATATTAATCGTTTTATAAATGCAGCAGGTGACAAGACATATTTGGCTATAAGGTAAGTGAAGCACAATATGACTTTATCTTTCTTTATACATACACACTACAGAATAATAAGCTCTCGTGCATATTAATTTACAAAAATAACATATATCAATTTAGTCGAGTTCTGTACAATTCAGACCTTAGTATGCTTGAATAAATCTTCAGATCATCCTTATAACTGTGGTGCATGTAGGCGTGAGGAAATAACATTACAGTAAAAATTATTGAATTTAAAAGAGAAGTTATTGTGGTATCAAAACAAAAAATTACATGCAAAGACAATTTATTATAACAGACAAATTATAGATTGATTTAATAAAGAAATGTCAAGTAATAACATTCTGCTGAACTTTCATTGTTTATTATTTTGAAATGAATATACACAACGTTTCGATTGCAGATACCACATTTCAAAATAATAAACAATGAAAGTTCAGCAGAATGTTTTTACTTCGCATCAAGCAACATTGTTTAATACATTCAAACAAACGAAAGAAATGTCAGTTTCGTCCTAAACAAGTAACTAATTCCCGATTCTTTCGAACATACCAAAATGGTTATTGTATTAACAGTCCAATTGGAATTAATGCAATTGGTAAGGCACCGAAAGTAATTGCAAGTTAACTACAGGAACCTAAGCTTTTCACTGGCCATTGCTTTCGAAGGTCAAGTGTGTCACACCTAGCAAACAGTGGAAGTGACCTGATTACCATAAACAGGTATGGAAGCTGCTGAAGATTATATAGTTGCTTCTGCAACCAAAAAAATAGACCTAGCCATAAACTTGCAGCTAATTCCAACACTTCCACCGTATTTTCACAACAACCATTAAATAACAAAACGGTTACTGAAAATAATGAAGAAATAAGACAAAGTTATGTAGCCACACAAAACTTACCGTGGATCACAATTAATGCACAGGATGGTTGAACGGTTTATGTTATGTTAGGTTATATAACCTTAATTTTTCTTTAAATTTCTTTAAAATAAATTGTTCAGTTTAAAATGCAACTCAGCGGAGTTTTAAAAGCCTTATTCATGGTATCCTCTAGTTCTACAATTTACAATGTACTACACAGAAAAACAAAACATTCATTATATTCCAAAATCTGTAATTTGTTATTAAACAGCACGCTTTGAATTCAATACTCACTCTGAATGCTCAACACGCATTTTTTAAAAGAACTTCAAATTTAACTGAAAACGTGTTTGATTTCTGTATTTGAATTGTCAAATACCAGTATTACAAATCTACAAAACCACAGTTCAGGTGCTATAAAGTATTACTTTAGACAACTCAAACGAGTTCTTCAATGAACCTGTACTAAAATAGGAAAAATAAATTATCACACTGCTAAATAAATTTGTTTAGGGAATTCTCATTTTTTGTAATTTATAAAATAGATTCGAAGCAAATTTCAAAGATTTACATTAGAAATCAACATTTGTAGTATCGTATAACATAAATATCATATATCATATCATAAAACATATCGAAGAATTAAAACATCGAGTTACATATTCAACGATTACCAAATATTAGTCATCAAGAATTTATTGAACAAACAAAACACAAACTTGCGCTTGTTACGTAGCAACATCTCTGTGTCGTGTATTGACGAGTACATTTATGACGTTCCTATCTGTATTCTTATATACCCTTACATAAACATAGAATTGCTGTTTACGCATTATTTTCAATTCTAAACTATGAATTCTATTGACGAAGTCGATAAAGAAAGTGATATTTTCGATAATTGTTGGGATCCAAAACATCGTACTGATAGTAGGAAAGGTCTTATACGTGATGCTTACTATAAACAACCACGAGTATTAGCTTCCGAAATGAGATCTAATTACACATTTCCTGAAAACCAAGAACGTTTTTTTGTTGGTAAGTATATTTAATACAATTTTTTAAGAAATAAAAGGTAATTTATTCGCACCTATGTTATAATTAGTCTTATTGCAAAGAAATGAACAATTATTCCACATTTATTTTATATTATATTACGTCAAATTGATCAATTTTTAAGTTCCTGATAGTACAGAAATGTTGAGATTAATTACAGCAAAATGCGATTTGTTTTTTATTTTGAAATTCGGCGTATCTTTTTTGAAAAAGTATTATTGCGAAACTGTAGCACGAAGGAATTTTTTTTATTGTAAATATTTATTATTTTTGAGCATACATGAATTCATTAATGTTTATGCGTTCGGCCAACATTAGTTAATACATCATAAATCTAATTTTTATTAGATTCTACCAATTCCAGCTAAGAGGATATAATTTATCTAGGAAACTGCAACGTCTACACTAAATTAAGCAATACATAATAATTTGTTTTTACAAAAATTTAGAAAAATAAATTCAAGAACGCTGCGAATTTTATCTTTTTTTAGTGTTTCTTTGGTGTTAGCCTTGTTTATCTACATTATAATTAGTCAATGAGATAGATATGAAAACAGATTTTTTATTCATGTTAGATGGCGATAGTGAAAACAAGGTAATAATTAAATGCAAAGCCTCAAACCGTTTTTGATTATTAAAAGATTACAAACGATGGCGGTGCAAGTACGCTGTTAGTTCCGACATACGGGCAAAGCAATATTTTAACAGTTAACTTGCTTTCATTCTCAAAACTCAAACAAAAATAATTCGAATGTATACAATAAATAAAATAATACAAAAGTTTCTATAAAATTATAATCAGTTCAGTAGTTTGTTTCATTTACTTTATTTAATTTGCTTTGTAAGCCGCAAGCCACCGAAGGTGGTCTAATTTACATTTTTAAGTTTTATACTACTCAAAAGGCACATAAAATATAAATTATACAAACTCATTAACAAATTAATATATCTTTAGCAATAAACACAGGACGATGCTTTAATTAAAGATTCGGACTTTGGCACCGAATTAATGATTTAAATTTCGGTATAAATTACTATTATAGTGCACACCGCTTATTGGAATCACGAATAATGTTATCATTTTATTACAGAACAGGCTGGACGTAGGCTACTACATAAAAAAACATCGGTTATCTTAATTTCGGTTTATATTATCAATTTTCTTCTCAGGTTTGTTTTTATACATAAACACTAACTTATTTTTTAGCTGAATTTTCACAATACGCTTGTTTAGAGTGAAAAATTTTATCATTGTACTCTAAAATAGTTGTTTTGCATATTTAGCTTTATTTTTGTAGTGTTATTTATTTATTCAAGTATTTTGACTGATCTATGTAACGTTACATCATTTAAACATCTGTAAATACATTATCTTCGAGAATTAACTTAGTAAGCATGTGATTTCTTAGAGTAACAACCTAAATTAACTACGGCTTATGTGATAACGTTATTGTGTCAGCAAATTTCCAAGAAAAATAGTATACTTCTTAGAACAGTGAATTGAATATAACGTTGTTTTTTATTTATTTACTAACGCTATTAACAAACTATTTGATGATACAAATCTACTGGAACAAAGTTTTGATTTCTTTTAAACTTTTTATAAAAAATTTTATTTTGACATTTTTTGTCTATATATTGATGCTATGATTTCATCTTCTAAATTAGCAACCTGTTAATCGGATACATGCTGTATATATTTACTGCTTTCTACCAAAGAAACATTTTTTTCTGGATTTTGAATATTGTTATCAAAAACCTCAAGACCCAACGTGATTCTATTAAGCGGCGTGCATTGTATAATTAAAAACGAAGGCATTCGGTCAGAAAACGTACGAGTATTGCCTACAATAGACTAGACTTAGATTTGCTAATTTATTTTATTGTTTTGATCGCCCGAAAACTATTAATTCTATTACGAGAATGATTATGTTTCTCAGAATACCATTGGTTTAGGTAGACCAAATTTCATAATAATAGTGTTATCGTGCATGGATATAATTTTCTTTCAAGGTTATTTTACATCTAATAAAAAGAACGTGCGTCGTTTCCAAATCTCTGAAACTGTATCTTTATAGATTACTGTAAGAAAATATACTAATCTGTAACTTAGAAATCTGTAATTCTTATAGCAGCAGCGCCAGATATGTCAATTTTGCATTTACATCCAAAGCTACTACCATTTTATTAATGTTTCCAATGTTAGCGCAGTCATTATCTAACTATAATGATTATAAACAAGGATGATAGTAATCTTTACACTACGTTTTAATTAACATTAAGCCGTAGACTGCAAAAAATAGTATTGACTGATACGTTTTACTCAATCTACAATTAAATAACATGTAATTTAGTGTATTTGTGTGCAGCAAAATATAGTTATAGCTTTATAAATATAACTTGAAATAAAAACAAATTTTTTTTTAAAAATCTTTTAGTCACATAATTTACCGTAACAAAAATTGCAAAATTGTAACGAACGTCTTCCTAGGTAATTGAGCATATACATACATTTAACTACGATAATACCATTTTTTCTAATCATAACAGTTTCAAAAAATTAATTTAATGATGTTTAACCTTTATGACTATAGGTATTCGTCGAGGGAAGAACATGGACAAATTTGCTGAAGAAATAGGTAATAAAATGATTAAGGAGAGAAATTTACCTGCTACTATAGAAGAGTACTGTACGGAATACGACTCGAATTTTCTTTACACAAATTTTGATCCTAATAAAAAACCTGAAAGAAATACAGAGGTAAAAGTTTTTTAATAGACTTTTTTTAAATCAAATTACATCACACAAATTTCATGATTTTTGGAGACCCCCCGTAACGTGACGTCACATATTTTGCTTTATTAAACTAAGAAATTAATAATTTTAAATGGTCATTCTAAAATTATTCATATTTCTACTAAAATATTTTTTCTTAAAACTAAGAATAAATCAAGGTAGCAATTTAATAAAACACCAAATCAAATAAACGATACAAAATCATCTTGTGTCTATAGACTTTAAACCCATTCCTTTATATTATGTATGAGTGGCATATCAGTCACTTTGTTCTCAATTTTGACGTTAGGAACATTGGAAGTGTCAACATCTTCTTCATCCAGCCATACAGCATCGCCATCGTTTATCAAACAAAGAACTTCCCTAGCACGTCTAGCTGAAATTCTTAAAGGGTAAATTTTTGTGATGGGCAAAACCTCTGGTTGCTTCTTATGTGATTGTTTCTGTTGGTTAGAGGCCTTGTATGATGAAAAATATAGACCATAGATGTCACGATCGTTTAAATAAGCATGCTTCGAAACTGAGGCAATAGTTATCATATGAAACTTCCTTCAAAGGTGATGCCGCTCGGAGATTCAATGACTAAGAGGCTCCATTCATCGCTTCACTCTGTTGAACGCACTTCTTCCTGGAGCATTTGTGGCAATGTAAATAGCATCTAAGTGAAAATCTTTAAAATGTTGTGCAGCTGAAACTATCACTCGCTCGTATCGTGAATTTTCGTAGGGACCATCATCACAAGTAAAAATAAACACGGGTTTTACAAAACCTTCTTGAGTTCTGATTAACATTTCAAAAACAATTAATTCAGAAAGTTTATTTATTCTCTCAAGACTTCTGGGTAAACCCTGAGATTTCTTACAAGAATTAAAGAATGTATAACAAACAAATTTATATTGCAATAATGTACAAAATAAACAAAAGGTTGATCTATTTGGGACCCAATGTTGAAAAAAAAGAAATACAACACATAAAATTGCAAAAAACAAAACATATCATAAAAATCTAACCTTATATGCAAGTAGAATCCCTGGCGGTTAATTACGGCGGCTCTCTCACTAGAAACAATAAAATCTCAGTGGCGTCGATAGTCTTCCAAAGAGAGGCTTTTTTTCAAACAACCTTTGCTGGCGACTAGGATTTAGCTGGCCACTACGATTTCGTTAGCAATAATCGGAATTGTTTCCTGTAATTGTTGAAAACCTTTTTTAACCCATCGGCTTCTTGGTACTTTTTGTTTACTTGTCCAATTCGCTGCGGATTTTATTAATTTGCTATTTTATTTTGACCATGTTCAAAGTTCCATCTTTTATTTAACCAACGCGTTACGTAACATTTTTTTATTTTAATAAAAAAACTAGAGAATTAGAATCTTCCAAATCGGCAACCCTTTCGTTTATGTTTCGGGGAATCCTTCGACTGTGTGTACGTGATTTTTATTTTATTATCAATGTCAGTATTCATTAGAGTTTACACAGAAGCACATTGTTGTTGTCAGTGTTGTTAAAGAGTGAGTACCGTAATGTCCTCGAAAGCGGGAGATTTGCATCATCAGCTGTTCTTGGCATATAAAAGCTGTCATACTAACTTGCCTGCACAATTGTGCCAAAAAAATGACAACGAAATTTGGAAAACAGCTAAAGAAAAACTAAAAAACAAAGAAAAGTTTGTAGAACATATAAACAATGTTATACAAGAGTTCAAGGTGAAGGCCACGAAGAAGAAAGCAACATTGCTAAGTTATTTTACACAGGTAAGTTTTCTGCTAAAATGTATATTAATTACATATATACATACATACAAAAAAACCTGGTCATAAGTATTACACATTTATTTTAGCTACCTATGAAAACATCAAGCACGCCAGCAACACTAATGTCAGCAAGGCCCAACGTCCCACATACTTCGCGTACTCTTTTACTAAAACAGGTGCGTATGTACACTTTTTCAGTACACCTTGTCTGAGTCTGGATGGTTATATAAATTTTACGTCGATTTTACTAGATAAAAATAATGGTATATCCGACTTTCAGAACGGTTTTCACACTGACCTGCTATACAGGGTTAATTTTAAATGCCATCACTGAAAGCAACAACATTTGTTTAAACTGGATGTTGTTCGTAACCGTAATATTAAAGATTTAAAATTTTAATCCAACTCTTAATTTTCATTACTCATCTGTCATATTTTGCTAACTTCGGTTTGACAAAGTATCATTTGAGGGCAATGTACTTTTGAATAAATATTTTTAAGTCTTGTATGAAAAACAGAAAGAATAAATTTCGAAAAGTCGTGAAACAAAAGTTGATACTTTTAGTGATAGCTATTACGGGCCGTTTTCTAGTGAATTAAAATTAATTAACCCTGTATATATGTGAGACTATATATTCTTCATCGCATGTCTCAATAATACCTATTTTCATATATTTCATTTTGTTTATAGGATTTGGATGTTGTACCCGCGTGTTTATCTGATATGGAATCAATTGTCAGTCGCTAGAATAGAGAGCACAGCCGTCAAACGAAAGTTGAGCGATGCTTGTGATAAGCGATGTGATACTACTGATGAGGAAGTTGTGTAGTCCTCTTTTAATGCATGTGGAATACAGAGTACTTTTACCTGACCATGCCTGGGTCGTAGCAGAGCGGCACAAACTTATTCCGTCTGTATACGCCGGCATTTACGTGGATCCTGACGGTTTCGGTAAGGAAGAAGCTGTTGGTTACAGCGGTCCGACACACATAACCATAACGAGTGGAAAACACTCATCCTTTACAGCGAACACCCATGCTTATGATTGCGAATCACTTTTATCAGTGTCTGCATTCAAACCCTTAATGTTAACAGAATCGAACACCGTGAAGCCAGTGATAATCATCTTTGTAGATGGTGGACCGGACGAAAATCCGTGCTATCGGAAAGTCAAGAATTTTGCCATTCAACACTTCAAAAAATACTAATGCTCCTGGGCGGAGTGCATTCAACCTAGTTGAGCGACGCATGGCCCCGCTCAGCAAACGCCTGTCAGGCGTTATCCTACCGCATGAACATTTTGGTTCTCATCTCGACGACAAAGGAATGACTGTTGATGAAGATTTGGAAAAACGCAATTTTCAGAACGCTGGAGAGGTCACTAGCCAAGGTCTGGAGTGAAATGAAAATTGACAGCTACGATGTTTCGGCGGAATATAGAAAGCCTGAAGATAGCTTGGAGGATCCAGCAGAACCTAATCTGGCGTGGTATGGCGCTCACATCCGTGAACGAATCTTGTTGTTCCCGCTCGAGGAGTGCGTTTAAATCTGTCTTTAAGGATACTTTCTTGACGCTACCCCGCTCAATCCTTTAAACCCCAAGCAAGCTCGTGGTACCTAGTCAGCTAGACAAAGGATCATGCAAGTTTTCACCACCTTTTGTGAGGTTGTCCGTTGATCTGTCGCCTCCTCTAGAAGGGTTTAAGCAAATGCTTTACGATTTTTATTGTCCATCAGTACAATCCGATCTCAAGAACAGAATATGTGCAACCTGTGGGTTCTATTTCACATCCCAAAAGAGTGTGCTAACGCACAGTCGTTACGTGCATGGCAAGACTGCCCAAAACCCTCGTGAAAATAGAGTACGGCCACAGCGACTTGCTGCCAGAAGGGCAAATGAGCTGCTCTGCATTGTGTGCTATAGTGAAGCATTGTCTGATGATGCCGATTGACTCGATGAAGACGAAGTTGATGCAAGTGGTTTAACAATACCAGAACCTTCCTCGTCTGCTCTCCGAATACCAGTTATGAAAGAGTCTGAGTGGCTGGCAACCCGTGGACAGAAGAACAGTAATTCCAATTGAATTGTGTTTTGCCGTATCTACACTTTTTTGATTTAAGTCTAAATAAAAACATATAACTTAAAAATCTCTTCTTTTGTTTATTACTACTGCAAACGCAATTAATACAATAACAAAGGTATTATACTTTGTTTAACATAATTGTGACTTTAATAGTCACTTAAATGTTACGTAACGTTTAGGGGGGAGGGGGTACAGAAAAACGTTACGGTGCGTTACAGGGGAGGGAGGGAGAGTCTAAAATCTTCAAAAATTGCGTTACGTAATACTTGAAGGCTCCCTAAGTCGTCCAATGTTTTGCGCGACGTCTCCTTTGACTTCAAGTAAACCGGATTAATTTTCTTCTATTCTAGGACGACCAACAGTATTTCGTTTTGTTGCGCTTATCTTTCTCTTTAGTATGTTTTTTCCTGTAGAATGTTTTTTCTTAATACTGTTATTTCCTTTGTTACTTTATCAACAGCTCAGATTCTAGTACTACAATTTTACGCATAGAATTGTTCTGACTAGGCGTTAATTTAGGTACTGTTTCCACTTGATTGCACGGTGATATCTGTAGTGTCTCTTAGTATGTCTTGTTTGGTCCTGCAATTAAAAGTAAACGTATAATTCTTAAATACGGGTGTTTCACACAATACGTACATATGTACACTAAAAATTACCATGAAGAGTCCATTTACACGATAGTGATCATTAAAATAATATAAAACTTCAACTTACATTTACGTCCACGGGTTCTAGTTGTTTTGGTAGTTTTGACGAGCACTTATTGTTTGTTTACACTAAAGTCACGCACAAGGTTATACTACATATATTCATCTGACACGCGTTAATTGCTTATTTATTTAAACTTGAATAATCTTCTTAATACTGCCGTCTTCATATTACGGGAATAACTGACCTCTGATTTGTTTGAACCGCATTTATACACATTTTGGAAATCCTTCGCGAATGTTCCATATCTTTCGGTATACGTTCTAGAACATGGATAAGAACTTCGAGAAGGCTCTTGAGTTTGAGAACGTTTCAGTATACATTCAGCACTGTTTGATGATGGAATATAGTTTGTATGAGTTTTCGAAATCTATTTAGCTACTAAAATAAATTTTAAACATACCTGCTAGGTCCGTTGCTACCACGTGCACTTCGTTACTTCTATTCCCCCCTTCATTGCAAAATACACATATTTAAAAAAATCTCAAGGGGTTTCCTTTTTCTGTTGGAAGTTTAAAAGTTTTTCTTGTACATTAATAAATTTGATAGTTTTGATTCCTAATCTTAATCACATCCTAATTCCCAGAAAATAGCGCTAATTTTAATCGATATTGCATCAACATGCTTCATTACAGTCATATGATTAACAGACCTACAGTGGAATTTACATGTGCAAGTAATAAACCATTACTTTCAGCGTACATGTATATACATAACTAAACTGATTAAGTATAATCTGAAACAAACAAATATTCAGACGCCCTAAATATGAACATAGGTACACTTTATTTGAATGAAAAACGAGATAAACAATTAAAGTCATTAATATTAATTAAACGCAGTGATAGTATCTTTTTATTAATAATCTCAGGGAATTGCATAGTAGTGTTTTTGTTTACTTGAAAAGAGTAACTTAATAATTTTGTGTGTTGGTAATTACAATTCCAAAGAAAAAAAGTATTGTGTTGCTTAGTTTACTACCTATAATTTTTAATTTTGTTTTAGCTTTTCTCGAAATACCCCCTTTACACATCAGAACCGTTTACATTCTATAAATATACATTGGATCAAGACATACGTGGTGAAGCAAGGCTATTTGGTCATACTTACTCCAAACGTCCTTTTAAAAAAAATACACGATTTACCAAAGAAATGTCTGGAGATTCTAGTTATTAAGTATATATTAAGTGTACTAATTATAATTAACTGTATTGTATGTTTTATTTTATTAATATATACTAGACTTTATAATTTATTGGGTCTCAATATTTTTTTCATTTAATTTTAAATATATCAGCAGTGTCGTCACTAACGTAGTTAGAGCTTATTGGAAATAATCAGTTAATATGAACAATATAATGCAATATGGAATATACACAACAGAAAAGATATACTAACTAAAATATTAGTTTTTTAATTTTTAAACCAATTGTAATTATACAGTTGGCATTTAAGATGAAGACACCACAGTATCTTCGCTAATTAAGAAAATACAGATTTTTTGCACAGATTGCGGATAGAACTGTCACATTTTTTAAGAAGGTGCGTTCTGTGTTTTTTATTGATATATGGCACTGTTAACTCAAAGTTTGTACAGTAGCTTAATAACTTACAGTGTGGCCATACGATATGTTATGCTGTTTTTCTCGTAACAAAAAAAGAAACCGACGGTTAACTCAGTTGTTCCAATGATATAATCGTAAGCTTCGTGATGTTATATTATAAACTATTTCAAAAAGGCGGGAAAACGATGAACGGTTAAAATGGGAGATACCGTTTAAATCTACCCGCAGCTGAAAAAGGACAAATGACAAGGCAGACGTGGTAACACAGAATATATATTTATTTTATCACAGACTAGTTCAAAGAAGACGAAGAAGGTATATAAGTATAGTTATATAAACTTTCCAAACATTACATGAGTCGGTATCACAGACAAAATATAAGTTACTCCCTCGCCTGGACAAGACGTCATACAGCAAAGTGATCTAATCGGTCTAACTTTTCCATTTAAATTTACATCTGTAAATTAAATTACAAAAGTAGGAAAATCCACGATCTGGAGAATGAACGCGCACTGTATTATAATATGTGACGCAACAAAAAGATTTTAACACTAATTGTGATTACAACCTAGTTGTACGTACGGTCGACTGACCACCAAACTATTAATAATTAAAGTAAAATTGTAATAGTTTCCTTCAGGTATCGACTGGCTAGCACATACTCTGTCAGCTTTTCCTAAAACTCAACTGAAATCAAACCAAAAACCATATACATATGGCGTTATCACAAACAACCCCTATTATACATACGATCGCTGAAAGTAAACGACTGCGAGTGTCCCTTAAATTGATTTTGTAATTTGTTTTTGCAAAAGTTCCTTCCAATACGTATTCTACTGGTATCCAAATCTCAAAGGTGTAAAAATATTAGTTATAGCGATGAGACGTCATCATGGAAATTTTCCCAATGGCAGCATGTGCTTATCAACTCCACAGATAAGGAACACAGGTGGAGGTATGAAACCCGCTACAGACAATTATGAAAGAATAAAATTAAATCGACAAAACAAGAAATAAGTTCTCGTCCCAAATAAACTTTCATTAAAACCTCAGTAATCTTCTAATTCATTTCTACACAGGTGTACGTGAAACACTTAACAAGGAAAACCTTGTTGGGCATATACAACGCTAGACGAAGTCTGCGTTTTTCGAACTTTTCCAAAAGAATGAAAATGAATTCGCGTTTGACAATTTGACAGATTCGCCCTTACTACACCAACGGAAAATGGGCGTGTCGAAAAAAAATTTTATACTAAAAAATTTTTACTATACCAAATGTTCAACATATTAGAATCTAGACACCATTTTTTTGCAAATTGTAAATATGTACACGTAGAATTGACGTATTTATGTCTGTTAATTCTTATGAAATATTTTCTTAGATATGGTAAATGGAAAACAAAATACGTAGAAATTTTATTTTATAATGTATTTAAAAATAGATATAAACTAATATAAACACTACTAAAAATTTATATTAGAATATAATAAATTTGAAAAATGAATTTAAAGAAATTGTAATTCTATAATTACATTTAAATATATTTATAAAAGCAAAAATTAATTTAAATTTTTGTAAAAACGATGGTATATATTAATAGATTTTAAATGAATTTATGAAAAATTTAATAATAACCTCAATTTGTCTTCTGTAACTGAAACAATACATTTTATACATTTGTTTGTTATCTAACACCAACGATACCAATTACAAGACAATCTTTAGTAAAATGAACTGTAATTCACTAAAAATCTAATTTTATGATTTGCCAACCACAGAACACGTCCGACGATTTACACACTATTGGAACTTACCTTTACAGTGTGTACTCACTAAATTCTAAACCAAAAACAAATAATATTGATTCGCGAACAGGATAATTGAGTAAAAGCCCCGTTACAATAGCAATTTAACGTTTATTGCATAAAAAAATCTAAAACAAATAAAATGAAAAATATGCAAGATCTAGACAAAAAAAACAATATTATTAATAACATAATCAGTTACAATAAAACAAAAATTAAACAAAAAGAAAAAAAATCAGTTTTACTGCAACGTAATTTTGAATTTTAATTTAAAAAAAACAGTTAAGTTCATAGTTTAAAGGTCTTCGTGTCCGTAAAACTACATAATTATATCGAAATAATAGTAAATCGCAGTTATATAAATACAAGAAAAAAAATAAATAAACGAGTGTTGAATATTTGTTTTAAACTTGGCTAAGTGTCTTTGATTCTAAACTGCACCAATTTGAAACGACGGTGCGTAAAATAACGTTTACGTCATAGTTATATAAACTTTATTCGAAGCCTTTTTGCAATTAATAGCAAATCAAACGGTATAAACATTTATTTAAATACCCGTTTACTCGGAGTATGTTTTGGTTGGTGGTCCGCAGTCCCCAAATCTAATAGATCAAAGATCCAACTTTCTCTATCTATAATTTTACCGGGAAAATGGTTGTGTTTAATAAAAGATAAAATCCGTTAACCAAAGCAAAATTGAATGAATATTAAACTTCCCACATAGCTATTTCACAACTACATTTAAAATCTGCAACAGCTACCTTGAATTTTGGAGAAACCGTGGCACTACATCTTAATGTTTTCAGAAAGAGACAGTGTTCCCAATCGCAATAATGCGTTTTCCCCAACTGAATACCTTAAAATCCCCAATTTAACCAACCTACGCTTGCAAAATTCCCTAAATTTAAAAATTGAATTTTATTGGTGTATTTTCTTTTTTTAAACAAAAAAAGTTTACCAAAGAAATATTCGAATAGTAGATGTACAAAAATGACAACAACAGAAATCATTTATTATATTAGGTTATAAAACAAAAAATAGTATGTTATATAAATATATCAAGGTTGAGAAGTGTATCATTATAACCTAAGCGATAGATTATATCGCGAAGTGTCGAGGGATATAAATCGCGCAGGTTATAATGAACCTCTCAACCGTGGTATATATACTATTCTTTCCACTACTAGAATTATTAAATCTTTTCTACCTGTTACTTTCAATCAATTTTAAAATTTAAGATATTAATTTTAAATTAAGAATCGAGTAAGTGATTTTGACGTAATTCTTAATTGTGATTTAAAACAATAAAATAAACAGATAACGTAAGTTTTTAAAGCCATAGTTGTTTTAATTGTTTATAAAACATTATTATTTTAGGTATCGATTGTATCAAAAATATATTTAATTCAATATTATTCACATTTAATTAAGCGTGAACTTCAAATAACTTACATTTTTAAAATCAAATTAATTTGTTACTTGCACGATTCGAAAATTTAAATTAGCATTAAATGAAATCTCTTGCTCTTGGTAGACAGTTTCGTAAACTTTTTTTCTTTGAAACTGTTATAGTGTTATCAGAAAATGTAAATATGTTATCATGAAAGCATATACAACTAGTAGTGGAAAAAAATTATTATAGTATAAGTATATATGGGTACAAATTAAGTTGACAAAAAATAATTTATAGTACTAATGGTTAGATAAATGTATAATGTAATTATAAATTAAAAAGCCCTGGTGTAAAATGTCAAAATTATTTATTACTAATTAACGGCAATTCCTTCCCAAGCGATACGCCATCTGGTGGCGTTTTTGATAAACAGAAATAATAACATACCTCATTTAAATTTTAAAAAAATTACCCTACAACGGTTTTTACTTACTGCTTCTATAGAAGATAAATGATAACTGCATCGCTGCCATCGATTGATTGACGTTATTTAACATTAAATTAGATTTTACACTGAGAGAAAAAATAGTAACCATAATATAAAAATTATATGATATTTGATATGATATTTATAAAAAAGCCATATACTATTTGTGACAAATCAACTTTTTTTGGAGTTATGCAATATGTGGTTCTGAAAACCATCTTGGAATTATTTAACTATAAGAATATTTATGCATATTGGTTATATAATTCTTTAAGTTGTACATAAAGTTAGATATATTCTTTTTGTATAACCACAATGACTTGATTCTTTAGGTCCATAAAAATATTGTATAACCATTACATACAATCAATTAGTTATAAATTCATCTTCATATAATTTTTGCATAGCAGTTAGAGCACGTATATTAAGGTATACAAACATGTTGCATAACCAATATATGAAGTTCTTGTACTGATAATGAACTATATATTAGACTTTATATAACTCTTGCTTCTAAGTTATATAGCTTTTTATTACAGTTAAAAAACAATCTTAGAGACTCTAATCGATTATACATTATTTACTATATAACTTTTATATAACAGTTAATATTTAATTTGACGACCCTTGTCTATTGTACACTAACTTTAAGAGCGTTTTTGTATAATCACTATATTTTCTCTCTATAGTAACAGTGCGACTTTTGTACAGCAGAAAGTTAATTTTTATATTAATATTAAATACCTAGGTATCACCCACACCCACAGAAGGTGACCAAAAGTATGTACCTACCAAGTAATTCTGAAAATAAAAGGACGTGATGCTGGTTGTCAAGAAAATACGTTGTACCTGGTGATGTATTTATTTATATAAAGTATTTTAATTCTAAACAATTTGTTGTTCTTTAATATTCACACACTAAGTAGTTTTTATTAGATTGCTTTATAGGGGTGAACGTTTTGTGGCAATCAAGTTGTGACTGAAGTATTACTTTTAAGTTTGTACTATCCGTTAATTCGTAAGCCATTAAATGCTCATCAAATGTAGAAATTAGTTGATAGTATACAAAATATACATCAGATGAAGTACTATTCAAAACAATATTATATATTTTACCAAACCATTTTTTTGATTCATGATGAGCAAGTATTATACTCTCTGTTTCGTACACAGTATTATGAATCTGAATTTTTTCTATTAGAATTATAGAACATTCAAAATCAAAATTTATATTTGACATCAAAAATAACTGTTTCAAATCTGAAAATTCTTTATCCTTACTAGACACTGCAAAAGATCTGCAAATTTGAGAATTATTTATAAAACCCTTTTTCGAAATAAACCTGTTGGCTTGCATTAACTGATGCTTGATAGCCAAAGTTTTGGTTATACTAACTCTAGAAGCTACAACACCAGCAGATAATTTGGAAATTCTATGCTTCGTTTCATATCGAAATGCCGAAAAGTTGTTAGGAGGTCCAGTTTTTGATATAACATAACTGTAATGTAATAAATGGTGAAATTTTGGTTTTAAGGATTCAGAAAACAAATTTATATACAGTGAGGTAAGTTGTTCTACATAAAAATTTAACTGTTTACAATTCATTTCAGAAACACTTACGAGGAGAACTATATTTAATATTTTTACTAACCAGACATAAAGTTTCCAATGCTGATTACCAGTAGGTACAAGAGACCCAAATAGTATACCGGCATAAAGTAAAAAAGATTTCATTTCAGATGCACTCATATTTACTTTTTTCTTTTTCAAATTATCTTCTGTTATTAAAGGAGGTCTATTAGATATTTTAGAATCAAATTTAAAATGTTTTAATTTAAAATTTAGAATGTCTAAAGTAAAATATTTATCTTTTAAAATAAATTGATTTAATAAATTCATAATTACAAAAACACCTACACCTTCAAATATGTCATGCATAAGGTAAACTACGTAGTTTTCAATTATATGAAATAACTTTTTAAATTGTTCCAGATACATGGAGCCTTAATTCCGGTGAGAGACATGTCAGAAATGTTCAGATCTTCTTTATAATTGTTTTTATTTCGAAGGGTATTCTCATCTTGTTTACACAATGTTTGCATTGTGTTTTTTGAACATTTGCAAAAGCGGCAACAAAAATTGCTTGTAAAAGATTTAGTAAACCCAGACATAGTATGAATTCCCAAATTATCACCTAATATAAGCGCAACAGAAAAGTATAACGTACGTTCTTTATTCTCAATATTTAATCTAATGCCATTACTTTCTATACTATTTAAATCATTGATTAATGATAACAGTACTGTTTTGGGTCCATACTTTTTGTAATCAGAACTATGAAATAACAACGCCAAAAAAATGTTTTCTAATTGTGGTTGAAAAATTGGAAGAATAGTGGCAACAGAATAGTAAATAGCACCCAATTTATGTATTCCCGCATGAGAACCCAATGGATTGCCTACTTCAAAGTCGTCAAAATATATTAGTAACGGCAAAGTATTTTTATGTAAATTATATAGTTTGAAATTTTGTTTTTCCAAAAGGATGTTTGGATAATATTGTTTATGTAATTAATATCTTCATTTTTTTCTAATTGATCTATATATGACATTGTTTTTTCAAACACCAAAGGCAATTCAAAAAACTGTTTTAAAACTTTGCTTGGAGGAATATATTGTAAAATAACTGGTTTGACGGCAATATTTTGAGCAGACTCTAATATTTCGCCAATTTTAAGCTGTATTGATTCAATAAAATACCCAGACAGCGAGAAGTGAAAATAATTATAGTTGATTGCACATTTGCACTAGACCATGTGCATTTTAAATCAGTTTACGGTAACTAATTCAAAGATTTATACTACTGAAACAAACAGCAACCGACGAGAAAAAACCTAAATATTTGTTATTTAATTTGATAATAATAATAATATTCAATTGCAATGCTTGATTGTAACGATATATAGGTAATATTGTATCAACCTATATTGCAATTAATACAACAGAATCATACTAATATAACTTAACCGGTGAATTTTATTTACATTACTCATTTTAATTAAACTTATTACACTTAATTTTAAAAAAAATTAACAATAAAGAGGATAGAAATACTTTTAATTCAACTTTATAACCACTTATAAACACCAAAAAACTATATGTATGACTGTATGTCATTAAATCAGGTTTCTATTTACACCACAGTGGCGGTGAATCTTAATCGAGATTACCTAGGTATATATTATTTGAAAAACACGAAATAGAAAAACAATAAAAAAAGAAAATTGAATTTTACCTTTAAATGTTACAATTGTTAGAAAATAGTGATAATCCCCAAAAAAAGCCAACAATTTACATTACACAACAAAATATCTAAATGAGTTTAAAATACAATCATTTTATCATTTTGGGGAATTACCCAACAATTGGCAACGCTGGAGAGAGCTTGTATTCAACTGCCTTATTCAGGGGCTATACACTCAGTGTATAAAAAAACGTATATCGGTTTCACACTATCGACACCTATCGGTGCCCCAACGATCTATTTTAAGCATTTTTTATAGAAATCTACATTTAGCGCCATCTCATGTCAATTATAATTAATATGCATACTTATATGCTTATATTTAATTTTTATAAATAAAAACATATTTGATTTAAAATAAAAATTTATATTATAATTCTTACAAAATTACATGAATACATAACAGACATAAAACATATACATACATACATATAAACAAGTTTATAAATAGAGATTTCATATATTAAAAACAATTATTTAGATAATCAATGTTTAGTTATTTTAATAATTATTATGTGAATGACATTAAAAAATAAACATAAATTAATTATAATTTGTGACTATTTTCAATATCTATGCGAAAGTATAAGCTCGTTAGAATCGCTTTAAAGCCCCCACATATAATTTACATATTTCATTATCTATTACACAAGTTTTATATAATACTTGATAATGCAATTTATAGTTTAATGGTAAATTTAAAAAAAATTTAATCAAAACAAAATTTGGATACTCATCTATTGAAGAACGTATACTTATGCAGCATCTTCGTCATAACGTCAAAGTTTTCTTTCCACCTCGTTGGGATCTGCCAGTATCATTTCCACCAACTTTTATGCTGTCTGATAAAGTAGATACTCGATGAGTACCAATAGATCCCGATGCAGTTGGTTATTTCGCATGAACCACAGTGCATTAGCAAGTCGTAGTGCTTTGTTTTAGGTTTACTGAACCTTTTCGATGTAGCTCTTCGCCGTGTACCATGCTAGTAAAGTGTACATCATATCGGGCCGTATCAACCTGTTGTAGACTAGCAGCTTGTTCATGCCGTTCTTACACATAATCGAGCATAGCTTGGGTGTGACTGCCGATGCTCTCGCTGAAACGTTGTGCAGATGGTTTTACCATGGCAGACACTTATCCAGAACGAAGCTTAAATACTTTGCTTTGTCTTTAATTAAATACTTTACTTTAACAGTTTTTTAAGTACCATTTTATTGAGGTTATGCTGCTTTCATGACATGTGACTTGATTTTACAATTTTAGTTACAAATTTAGTGATTTTACTAAAAGAGGCAATACATTTAGTTTCTAACTATAAACGTTATATAGTTGATATGGGGCACCAATAGGTGGCGAAAAAGTCGCACCTTTTTGGAAATTTATATGAAGTAAATACCCCCTGGCCTTATTTATTAAAAATGAATATCTTATATAAAAGATACAAGTATTGTCGACATATATTTGAAAAAGAACAATCTCATATGAAGAAAGTGTAACCTACAAAGATGACAAATAAAATGACTTAATTTCACTAAGTATTCTCATCGTACTTGCAACCGTAAGCAAAGATAAAAACAAATAAACAAACCTCTTAATGGTGTTAACACAAACAAACGAATGTAATATCGAATTTTGTCGGAGATAATAAATGGTAATCTGAATTTATTAAAACAAAGAAAATGCAAAATTGGCGAAAACATAGCACACGAATATTTAAACCACGTAAAAGCATACATTAATTGAAAACAAATTTACTTAAAACCTCGAAATAACAAATATGAATTTAAAATACGCCAAACAACTTCAATAACTTAATTCACAGAATGAAACGACACCGACGGATACAACCAACTCAAGTACAAATAACTTTAATACCAATATTTTTCACCAATTATTCGATCACATACTTTTCATATTAAGACAATTAATTCATTTTTTGCCATTCGTAAAAAGTATTCCTCGAAAACACTTGCGTTCATGTCTTCATGATCGTCTGTGTTTTTGGATTCAAATATTAGATCACTTACGTTTTAAACACCGTGTATGTTTCATTTAATCAATGATTTAAATAATTTTCATTTAAATGTTGAAATAGCCTTTCAGCAACTTATTACTATAATAATTTTATTACGGATAACATAGAAGCTTTCGCCGGTTTAACTGAAACGTAATCGCGCAATTCAATTACAACTTAATTGTATTTTTGTTTACATCAATTTAGTTTTTCATTTATACGACTTGAGCGTTTCAAGATATTGTGATAAGTCACTACTACAATTTTTGCTGTCAGTATAACGTACATCTTCACATTGTTTCCACACGGACTATAGACTAAAAACTGATATCTGTACACGCATTGCATTATGTTGGTTGCAATGTTTTATGTCTATTGTGATATACAACATTTAACTGGCTGACTGGTTATTTCGTTTTATAGGTACATTTAGATTTAGAAGACCTAAATATGTTAAGACAAATTATTGTACACGATGATTCATTACATGCAGATACAATAAGATTTTTGTAAAAATTTCAAATGCCTCACAAAGTAATAGCAGTTTAGAGAAGAATAATGAGACATATTGTCTTGTAATTCGATGTTTGAAAACTTTGCTACTACTTTGTTGATAATCTCACGTGTATGTTTTTAATAACGCCTGTTTATTTTGCCAATCAATAATTTCATAAGGCCCGGTTTCACCATTAAAAATTAAACTCTAGATTAACTAACCTACGGTTAATTTTAAAATCCTGTTATATCATTGGTTAGTAGTTTTAAGCTAACTAATAATATGACAGGTATTTAAAATTAACCGTAGGTTAGTTAATCTGGAGTTTAATTCTTAATGGTGAAACCGGGCCTAAGACTAATAGCCGGTAGCACAAAAGTCTGGTTCATTGACGATTTGCTAATCGTCGATTAAAGATGATGGTTGATTACCATTCAGTTGCGTTGCACAAAACAATATAATCTATGATTAACAGTCCATTAGTTAATCGACCATTAACTGCTAGTCAACTTGACAACCGCGCGTTTTAATGTCAGTTTAAAAAAAGATGGTTATTTACAAATATTTACTCAAATCAAGAAAGTAACATTAATAAATATTGTAAGAAAATGAGTATTACTTTATTATTCACGTTTTCTTATAAATAACTATATTATCATTGTGGAAAATGTTGCTTCTGTATACATAGCTAAGTTTTATTTTATTGATGAAAAATTCCTAATTCTATAATTTTCTTTGTTAATTCCTTTTATCCTTTACATTAGATAACAATATAAAGAAGAATAAACCCACTAAAGGATTTATAGTTGGAAAAAAATGTTTGGTGTGGACAATCACCAACGAACGTAATGCATTGGCTAAAACAGGCCTCCGAACAGCAAAATACCTGAAATTTTGTTTGTGTATATGAAACTGAAGATGAAATAGATCTGTGAAACAGGATATGTAATCAAGGACATAAAATTAAAAGTTATATTGTCTTACGATAAAAAAAATTTGTTTTTAACCTCTTATTATCTGCCGATCAGGAGGTTTTGCTGGCGAACATTGGACATCAAACTGAACTACCTGAAAATTGCTTTGAAGTACGGCTTACTATTTTGGTAAATTGTGAGATAATTAAAATGAAACCTAATATTAATTTGTACCCTTATTAAAAAAAAACTGGCGTGGTCACCACACAACTTTCCTATAAGAAATGATGAAAGAATGTCTACATATTTTTTTAAGGTTATGTTGTCATAAAACCATTTTAAAGTGATATATACACGTTTGTATTGATTTCCTAGCATGCTATATTTTTTTTGAAATTTTTCTTTTCGATTTCATTAAGATCATATCGACTAATTCTTATATTTGTGCGCCTCGATATTACTTACTTCTTTAGTAAATCAGTAAAAAAAATCGTCGCAGGTAGGATTCGAAACTATATTTGTGAATTCATTTTAAATTACAAATTAAATATCTGATAAACTGTGAATGGCAGAAATTGTTTTATTTAAATAAATTGTTAGAAAGAATTGTCTCTATATGAAACTGTAAAAATAATTCGAATAATTTACATACGTACAAAATCATATAAGAAAAACTGTTAAAAATGGCATTTCCAATTTCTTCATCAAATCCATCTTTTGACAAAGCAGAAAAAATATAAAAAGTCATCTCCATACCAAATTTCAAGTTACTAGGTCTTTTGGTTCGAGAGTTATCGTGGACACATCCAAAGATAATTTAAATAAGATGCAGCACTCCGTATATAAACAAGTCAAAAGAATATAAAGTAAAATTGTAATTTTTTAACGTATCTTGCTTTCCCTTTAAGATATGGATTTTTTTTATCGCAGGCAGGATTCGAACCTAGGATTATATATGTAATCTACTTTAAATTATAAATCAAATATCCAATAAATTGTTAATGTTAGAAAAACTTTTTATTTTAATAAATTGTTATGAAGAATTAACTTTATAAGAAACTGTAAAAATAATTCGAAAAATTTACATACGTACAAAATTATATAAGAAAAACTGTTAAAAATAGCGGATACAACAAACCGAGAGAATATGAAAAGCCAGCTCCATACCTAATTTCAAGTTACTTTTGGTTCGAGAGTTATCGTAGGTACATTGTTACACACAGACACCCAAATTTGTTTGGTCAAAAATATTTTTTTTTTGATTCAGGACATTTTGAAACATTTTTTGAAAAAAAATTGTGATCGCTATACTTTCCTTATAAAAAAAAAGGATTGATTTGATGTGGCTGAACGTCAACCTGGATCATCTCGTATTCTTGTCCTTTGCACACTCTTTTTTTCTTGCAGAACCTGTGGCAACCCCTCGAGTTATTTAAAAGAAAAGTTTCAGAAGCAAAAAATCATAAACTGTTAATTACTGAAAGAAGTAATATTTTTAATTTAATCAAGCTTAAGCAAATATAATCCACTGTGGCAGTTTTATAAATAAAAAATTACAATAATAAATTTGTTTTTATACATTTTGCATATTAAGAACTGTTGCAATTAATGTTGTAGTAATTTTGAGTCCACAGCCATATTGCAAGCAAAGAAATCCTTTAAGCAAAACTCCAATAAACCTTTCTATGGTATTATTTGTCAAAATATGTGCTGTTATATGCTACTTCATTGGCATTTGTTGCATGTAAGCAGATGAGGTTTACATGGATATCCACTATCACCTAATAGGTAACCATTGCCATATCTTCCGTTGCGAAATTCAACCGGAAGAGGAGAATGATTGAAAATAATACTGTCGTATACTGATCCTGGCCAACGAACAATAAAATGCATTAGTTTTAAGTCGGCATCGCAAATCGCTTGAACATTAATACTAAAATATCCTTTTTTTGTGATACGGTTCAGCACCATTGGGTGATTGTATATGCCGACATGAGTGCAATCGAGAGCTCCCAAAACACGTAGAAAACCAGAAACTCAAGAGAGCCTTTGTTTTGTTTCTATTAATTGTTTGGTAGTTTTAGCCATCTTTATATATTGATCGGAAAGCCTGGAAGTTTTATTTGTAATAGGCTGAATAGAGCATTAATATTTGTACTCTTGCATGAAAGTATTTGTTTTGATAGCTTGTTGGTTCGATTCTATCTTATATTGCATGTACCAAGTTGATAATGGTGGCTTTATTTAAACGAAACCTCTTCTTGAAAACAATGTCGATTAAAAATTCAAAAAAATTTTCTCTATCTTGTATAAACCTTATGATGCGAAGCTGTCTTCAAAGCTTCTTGAGGAAGCAGACGACAAGTTAAACAACATAATTTTTTTTAGTTAAATAATAATAATAATTTTTTTTAATAAATTTGTGTTAAACGAAACTTGAATTAAACGTAGCTATAAGTTATTAGTTAGTTTTAAGTGTAAATCATAAACTTTTTATTATTAAAAAACTTTAATTGTAAGTTAATCAGCCAAATATCGCTAATTAGATAATCTTTTGTTAACAAGAGTTTAATCGGAGATTATAGTTTTGTGCAACCCAAAATATAGTTAATTGACTAATTAAATATTTAATTAACCGTTAATGGCGCGTTAAACTACAATTAAAAAAAATCATACTTTAATCAAAGATTAAACTTCAATTAACGGTCAGTTATCTTTTGCAATCCGCTAAACGTGATACAAACAAATTGCGTGACCGTTGTTTAAAAACGCCTTAAAGGATTTTCTATTTATAATGATATATAATAAAAATATTCCCTAAAAAACGTGATAACATAATCTGTATTTATTTTGCATACTTTCTTTACATAAACATTTTTTAAATTTTCACATGATTTTTTTAAATTATCAAAGTAAACAAAGTAAACATACCAACGCGTTATATAAGAGTTAATTACCGGTTATTAATGGAAATCGAAGGATTTTTCGCATTCCGTACTTCACTTATCGATAGACTTTGCGTACGTTAACATCTAATATTAGTAAATTCAGTATTTATAATCTACTGTTTAAAAATGAACAACAAAATATTTGTGGTTATTAATTTTGTAATTTTTATGACTACAATAGTGTATGAATGTGTACACTGCGTAACTATCAAAAAGTCGCAACAAGTGATTTGTGATCCAATAGATGACACAGTTTTAACACAAGTTTTGGGAAGTGCCTATAACGCTAGGTATATGAGTTTTGACAAACCGGAACCTGAAAACCCAAATGAAAGTGAAGAAGAAAGAAATAAAAGAAAAAGTAATGGCCCACGTTCGTTTTACGTTGACGAAAATTATAACAAAGAATTAGACATAGAACCCAAATGGCCCTGGGATAAAATGATGAAAAGAAAAAAACGATCTTTACAACAGTGGGAATGTGAAACCAAAATGCACTGGATAGATTTGGGTATGGATCATTTTCCTCGATACATTAAATCTGTTGAATGCTCTGGAGGAAATTGTTGGTTTGGCAAATACCGCTGTAAACCTAAATCTTTCGCAATTAAATTACTTCGACGCAAGAAAGATCGTTGCATAGTTGCCAAAGTCGGAACGAGTATTGGAATGGAAGGTTTACCTATGGAACTACGGGAATTATGGGTATGGGAAGAAAGGGCGGTAAATTTCTGTTGTGAATGTTCTTTATAAACAATACAATTTTGTGATAGCATTATACCAGTGACTAGAATTAATTTTATAATGTAAGGTTAAAAATATATGAAAATGTATGAGTATGTATTAATTTATAACAAATATATTTAGATATAATTGCTTAATAATTAATCCGTTAGACAGATCTTAATTGTTATTATAGACTTTGTCATTAAAGTGTTAAACAACTCTTAAGGTTCTTAATCAATAAAGATAATTAAAACATTTTATTTACTTTATCTTGTATCGTTTTTATGTGTTTTTTTTGTATTTCTAGAGTTTTTAATAACCTTTAAACAAAATATTTTAATAAACAATAACTATGTTAATTGGTATAAACTACGTTAGTCATTTTTCTTCTAAGACGTTTTTGCTATTGCCAAATTATTGTAGAAAAAATAATTTTCTTCGACATCTAAATTATTTATTCGTTATCGTATACAATTTTTAGGTAAATAACGACTAGCGTTCCAATTTCACTTCAATAACATCTGTCAGCGTTTCAATATAACAATTAAACCGTATAAACCTCATAATTGATATTGAATTGTTCAATTGTATTTCAAGCTCTTAAGTATTTCTCGACATCACACTCTAATTGCATATTAGATCAGGTTAACTTCACATTACCGATCGTATAGCTTATACGCCATGTTGAAGTCCTATATATGTATATTTAAACACTGGGATCGACATTTGTGCAACAATAAAAGCATTTTTTATTTTTCCTTAAGAATTAACAAAATATCCATTATGTAATACAAGTCGTTAAGCGATTTTAAATTGTTTTAACCATTACAATATTTTTTATGTGTAATTACTGTTGAAATATTATAAAGGCCCAGATAATAAGGTGCAAAAAATGTGTCCTCATAAATAATCACAATAATGGAAATAGGAATGCATCTATCTATCATAGGAAAGAGCAATCCACAGCAAATTCCTGTTAATTATCAATACGCAAGTTCCATCAACAAACGCCGGTTACTGCTGGCTGTAATCATTGTGCGACCGCTGACTTTGCAGTCGTCTCTGTGTTGTTTTAATTGTAAAGAATGAGCTCGCGACAGCGCTAGAACAAAGACGCGCGCGCCGGCACCGTGCATGACGTACAGGAGGTTAGAGCCACCGTAATGGATAGACTATTTCAAACCACGTGACAAATTAACTGTCAATATGGTGGACTGTTGGCACACATTACGTTTTGTGACTATTGAACTATTGCGTATGATAATTTTTAGTCTATTATTATTGATTATGGTTAAGTAGGTTTCTTTGGGATGTTTCACAAAGACATTTAGTGATTAATAACATTTGAATTCGGCAATTCTCTGAAAAATATTGACGTATGTAAATTCAATAAGTAACATGTGCATCTGAAACTTTATTATACCTGTGTTCCAGATTTTGACATAACAGTAACAAAAGGGATTATTTATCCTTTCGGTTTAATGTTAACCGATTTCAAATACGGGATGAGACAAGCACCAGCAATAATAAGCATGGACATTGTGTCGTATTTAGTGTTGACACACAGTTAATATTGAAGAACAGATGAAAGCTTACAAAAGTTTCCAAGCATATAAATATTTTGAAACCGGATTTGATTCGAATTGGGTCAAATTATTCTGCTTTATGACAGCAAAGTCAGCGTTTGATTTTAATCGCAGCTTACAAAAGCTAAAATGTATAAATATTTTGAGGCCAGATTTTTTCAAAGCTTTGTGTGCAAACAAATTAAAGAAGCTATGGTTATTGTTGTAAAGCTTTTATACATGCATTTTTATCTAATAATATACTTATAGGTTAAACATTAAGTTAAATCATTCGTTTTATGGCAGCAAAATCGGTCTTTGGTGTTTTAATCGCAGCTCTTTAGGGATGGAATAAACATTGATATCTGTACCTGATCAGCTACCACAATTAACAATAATGCACGTCAATGTCACTGTAAACACAGTAGCAACACTGTCAATACAATCAACAAAGTCGAACACTTATTTTCCCCATTCTCCTTAAAGTGAGTTAAAATGTACTAAAAATAATAAACATATTTTTGAATACTATTATTATTAATAAATACAACTATATTTAACTAACAATGTCAAACATTTCCAATAACAACAACAGAAAACAAACATGAAAACAGTTTCATAAAACAGCAAATGGTTCACCAACAAACGACCATATTGCTAATTGTATGACGTAGCTGGTCTACTGTTTTGAATCTGTGTAGTTACGCTTCTATTCTAGATGGCGTTAGTATTGGCCAGATTAACGATACTATTTTTGGTTTTTTGCGTCGTATCTGCTATTTCAGCATCTATGGTTCACTGTCTTAAGCCAATAAACATCCTTTGCTTTATCTATGATTATCTTTTAGACGCCATTTGAGTTTCGTTGATTTATTTCCCATGTTTTCAAAAGTTAATAATTTTATATTAATTTTCGTTATATTCGATTCTGTAATTACTATAAGTGTTTTATTTCAGAAGTGTGATATGTATAAAAGTATTACGTAAAAATAGTTGAAAAATTTGTTGTTTGTTAATTTTTTGCATCGATAATAGTTCACTTATGCTCGATTGCACTGCATTTTTTAAGTTATACTTTGTGCTAAATAACACTTAATTCCTGGGACATATTTGTAATAATAATACAGGTTAATCAAGCATTAACGCAATATATATAATATACGATAACATCAAATAAATTTAATTTCAAAATTTTTCGCTGCGCTTTTAACCGATTTTAATTCCGCTCCTAAACTAGGAGCTCAGTTAAGATAGACGATTTAGCTCAAATAAAAAAAACGAGGTTAAATTAAGTTTGATTGATTTTGTTTGTATGTTATACTTATTGTTAATAAATTTTAATTCTACAAAATTAGAGGCTTAGTCCGATATTGAAAAGAGTCGTAAATAACAATAGAAAAAACGATAAGCTGGAAGAACTAAAAGAGAAACTAGGTCAAAGATTGAATACGATAGTATTAAGGAAAACTTGTTCAATCGCATAATGGCAAATTATTCTTCAGGATCATGCATAAATCAGACCGACGGCGATGAACTTGACGATGTGCAAAAAGACGTAGTGAGGAGTCTCTGAGCATTAGCGACGATTTCTTACGATGTACAGGAACTAGAATTTATAGGGAAAAAAACAAAGCTTGCGAAAAAAGAGCAAAAATTGACGATAGTGCATCGAGAAATTGAACAACTACGTTTGAAGATGTCAACCAACGAAGAAGAAGAAGCAGCAACCACGACCTTTAAGGTTGAGCAACTATCAATGCCATAGCGGAACTTCTAAATTATTTCGAAAGTAACGGCGAAGATTACGACAATTAGGAGAAGCAGGTAAAACTTCTTAAAAATACTTATAATTTGAACGACGGATTAACTCGAATTTTGATTGGAATGCAATTGTGAATTGCAAATTTATTTATTGAATGTGGCTACTTCGATCATAGGCCTAGCAAATTGATGCTGCAAAGAAAATTTGAAACACGAATGTGGAAAAGAAAAGAATCGTTAGCGAATACGTAAATGATAAGATAATACTTGCAAATCGAGTGAAAACAAATTAATCAGTTTAACTATTGATGGAATACCGGGCCCAATATTAAGAGATCAAGGCTGAATTCAACTATACAAGACCACGAAGACATTGTTGGATGCATTCTCAGAAATTTCTTTATGATAAAAAAACAATACAAAATGCTATTGAAGTAGGTACACAGGTATTTCTTTAAAATAAAAAAACAATATTTTATTCAAATAAATATGCTGTTTCAATAGCAACCAGAGGATATTTGAAATAAAAACTTGGAGAATTTTACAAAATAGTTTATTTGATAGAAATAACTTGTTTCATTTAATATGGCAAGATATTTAAGACAATCGGTCTTAATGTTAAATCGAATAACAAATATGCTCAAGACAAACAAATGTACTTTTAAATCAAATAATTAATATCTTTAATACATATATGTAGGACTACAAATTTAAATTTTTCTTAAAGACAAGAAAACGTTTTTTCATTAAAAAAAATGTAGTATTCAAAGCAAACTATAGAAAATTTAAAACAAATAACTGAATTTATTTAGTTCAAACAGTAGTTCAAAATGTTTATTTACAAGGTCAAACAAAGTCAATCCTATTTTAATACGGGATATAATATGGACCTTATACTATACGTCCTTTGAGAGAAATTAATGTTGGAAAAAAGCTTAACAGTCGTAATTTCTTCATTAAGCAAGGCATATAGATTTGTTTTCCCATTGAAATAAATCGATACGTCGAAATTTTTTGGTTAAATCATAATTTATTTATAATTTAATTTATATTGTCATTTTGACATAAACTGTTTAATTTTAATTTATTTATTAATTAGGCCTGATGATGACCGTTAGGTTGAAACATGTAGCGGCCAATAATTAATAAATAAAAAAGAAATATATGGAAAATCAGCATTAAATTATTTACAATTATAATAATTGAACATCCCATTTTGTGTTAAAGACTTTATAATGGATAATACAATCTTCAATTAATCTACACTTGAAACAGAATCAAAAATATTTACAAATAACACAAACAATAATGAGGTCATATTAATTTTAATTATGTCTAAAGAATTTTTTAATATTTAGGAAAAAACGACAATTAGAAAAAACACCATGCGTTTCTAAAAAAAATGTTTTTCTTTGTTCGTAATACTAGTCGTGTGCCGTGCAAGATTTTTCGTAATTTAAATAAATGCAGCACAAACATTGGCAAACATTTTTAAAAAATAAGAAACGTGTCGCATTGTGATTGAAATTATAAAAAATCAAATTTTTAATAATAATTTTCAAAGTGTAGTATTTAAAATAAAAATATACTGTTAGTACTAGCAGAACTCAAGCGTAAGCGTCCATTAAAAAGATGTGTGTTTTATAAAGGTTATCTAATTGTGCTACTTGCATATTTACTTACCTAGAAATACCAAAACTAAATGTCCCAATTAATTTTTAGCTAATAAGTCTTTTATGTTTTAATACGCCTTTTTATTTAAACGTAGGTGCGAAAAATGACCGTGATAATGACATAATGTCTGTACTAAATATTAAGCTTAGCCAGCATAAAAGAAATGGTATCGGATCTAGCTAATGCGGTTTTACAGTAAACAACATGCATTTGACAGAAGTGGTTTGTAATTTTCACCAACACTTCAAATTATTGATCCAAATATCATAGGCGTTGATTTTAATAAATATTTAATTGCAATAAAGATACTTTTATTTACAAATACTTCATAGTAACGCATTGCATCAGTTATTTGACCCTATTCAGTTCAATAATAACGCTTATGATTTATAAAACTTCTGAAAAAAATCTGAAATAATATTCACCTTCCAACCAAATTAATTGTTTTGACTTCAAAGGACTAACTACTAAGATGACGTATCCATTAGTAATCCATTAAATTACACGACACATTAATAGTCGAATAAAAAAAAATAATTTATTTGTAGTACCTAAATATAACTAGGCATATAGCCTACAAAATCTTTGTGTTTACAAGTACTACGAGATTGGTAAAGCCAAAAATAATTTATTTAATATACAGAAATTAGATTTGAACCAAATAAATTTCATTAAAATAAATACAAATTCCTAATTCAACAAAACACTTTTCTCTGTGTACTAATGACATGAAACACACTGAGGATAAACGAAAACAGAAAAAAACAAGGTCGTCAAAGCGATGTGTTAATAATTATGAAAGGTGTAAAGTGTTACGAATGTGCACTTTTCTGACACATGGCAGAAAAATTTGCTAAAATACTTTGGGAACACGGAAAAAAACAATACTGGACACTCAAGAAAATAAGTTTAACAGAAAATATGTAAACTAAATTTAAAAATTTGTGGTGGCAAATCAATCGTCCAATCCCGATTAAGTAATTGTGACAGGTACCTTCGCCGGCAAACGTTTTAATGTGTTTTAATTTGTACTTTATTAAAATAGATTTTTTTTATTTCTTACAATTGTTCATCTTTTTGATAAACGGTCGAATTAACACAAATACATTAACATCAACAGTTTAAAGAGCATAACTTATTTTTAGAAGCTAGTAAATCAAAGTAGACTTTATACCAAAGCACAAAACATAAATAAAACCATCGTAGAGTTATTGTTAATATTAATAAATAATAAGTGTTGTAATTAAGAGTCACACACTGAGCATAGAATATTAAAATTTACTTTGAAGAAACATATAAGTGGCGGTTTTAACAAAATTATTTTGAACAAGTCCGATTTGGCAAGGAATTGTTTGATTTCTGACTCATGTAACATCAACTGTTTTCGTAATGTGCATGAAAATAAATTACACTTATCAAAACTCTATTTTTAATAACATGGATAGATGTTTTAAATCTGGCATCGAAAACATTTGACAGAAAGCTATATGGTAGGTAGTTGACAGCCTCCAAGTCGTGTCCTCAAATTCGTCGAGATAGTTGATGTCAGGATTGTATGTATCATTGGTCAGCCTAATTAAACAGCTTTGCACTCCATATTAAAGATTCTTATTGTTTAACAATTCCTAACCTTAATCGAATGTACTGAACTTACAACTTGCAATAATAATTGTAAAAAACAGATTGGAAACTTTTGTGATTCTAACCTATTTATTTTTTTTATTTTCTTCTAAAATTAATTAACATTTTATTACAATAAAAATCTTAACTTAGAAGAAAGCTTAAAAAATCTAAAAGAATTAAATATGATTTCAATTTATCAAGCAAATACTTTTTACACTGAATGTACCATTCAAATCGAAGTGCCCTCAGTTACGCCCCTTCAGGTCACTTGTCTGCTGATGCCAACAGTATACTTGTTTTATTTCTCAGTCCGGTAAAACAAACATTTTAATAACATTTTTGTTAGCGATCATAAAATAACAACGCTTATAGATACCGGCAGTGATATGAACTTGATGAGAGAAAAGAAACACATTGAAATAGTAGCGTCGATTTTAACAAAACGACATGTACAATTTCAAAGAATTGGTGCTAACAAAATAAAAACGTAAAATCTTAAGCTTTCGCGGTTGTTATGTTTATGATTATAAGCGACTTTCGGCCTAGACCTAGAAGCACGTGGCCTTCGCCGTATTGTCGTTCGTGAACCCAAACAAACTCACGTACGTTTCGCAAAACATTGCAGCTTGCATCTTCAGAGTGGCAAATGTCACTGAAAGAAAAAGTGTAAATGACGATATACCAATAGTGACTGTAGCATTTTCTTTATCTGCTCTCAATACTAAAATGTCTTTATTCTCACGTAACCGCTTAGCTGCTTCTCTCTCATGTCTGTTAATATTAGAGCGTGTCGGTTTTGCTTTTCTTACAATGTTGCAAACATCTTGTTGAATAGTTTCAGAGATCTCCTTAGGTAGAGTGAGTATTGCAGCTTCTACTCCACATACTATATCTTCTATCGGAGTTGTCTTAGACGTAACGGCGTAGTTAAAACCCTTCTTTAACAAGGATGTGGTCTGTGCATCCAAAACCGTGTCTGTTAGGTTGACAATTACTTTATGGTCGTCTAACGTTTTCTTAGGCCGTGAAGCTTTATTTTTCATTGTTCATAAATATTGTTTGCTTGTATCGTACTGATAGCATCTATTTTTACCTATATCGAGTGTTATAATTTGTTAGACAAAGTTAAATGTAGGTTGTATACTATTTGCTGATAGAATCCAGTACTTTGAGTTTATTGTAAATTTGCAAAAACAAATTACCAAATCAAGTTAAGGGAAACTATGCGTACTCGTTTACTTCTATCAATCCTATGTACAATAGGAGTTAGATTTCAACTGAGTTTTAATGCTGACGAGATATGCGCTAGCTAGTTCATACCTGGAGGAAAGTAATTACATGTTTACTTTTTCTTAATAGTTTGGTAGTCAGTCGACCGTACGTACATACTAGGTTGTAATCACAATTAATGTTAAAATTTTTCCGTTATGTCACATATTCTCTACTCTCTAGATCTTTGATTTTTGTAGTTTTGTGATTCTATTTACGAATGTAAAGCCATTCCTTCTTCAAATGTAAAAGTTAAACTGATTAGGTCACTTTGCTGTATGAGGTGTTGCTCAGTCAAGGGCGTAACTTATATTTTGTCTGTGATACCGACCCATGTACTAGTGTTTGGAAAATTAATTTAACTGTACTTATGTATCTTCTTTGTCTTCTTTGAACTATTGTTTGTGATGAAATAAATATATATTCTGTGTTACCACTTCTATCTTGTCATTTGTTCTTTTTCAGCTGCGGGTAGATTTAAACGGTGTCTCCCATTTTAGTCTTTTATCGTTTTGGCACCTTCTTAATTTAGTTTGTGATCTAACATCACGAAGCCTACGACTCTATGACTGGGAACAACTGAGTTAGCCGTCGCTTTCTTTTTACTACAACGACGAATAAAAAAAATATGCGTGCGAGTTGCAAGATGCGCCTACACCTACAAATATGTATCTAAATTGTATCCTTAAATTTGAGCAATTAAGCGTCCGTCGACACGTGTTAATTCCCCTAGGCCAGCATCACCCATCACTCGTCACCCAATAAGCAGCACTAATTCTCCCACTTCTTTTGTTGTATTGCACATGTTTCGACTCATATCTAGAATTACGTGGATTCCAAACAACTTTTTTACTATATTGGGAAGTGCAGAAGGTTTTTTCATCTAAAAACAACACATCTCCAATCTAAATATAATGTTCTTCTGAAAACTGCAATCTCCGGTCGGCATTTTCTTCAGTTATTGCAGGTTTCTCTACAGGTCGATAGCAGCTTATTCCTGCAGCTTTCAAAGTATCCCTTATTGTTTGCAAACTGCATGGTAGCTGTAGTCTTTTGCGAATGTTGGTGGAAGTTGGGAACGGAGTCAAACAAGAATCTTGGATAATGTTGTTTTTTTTAACTCTGTATAAAAAAGATGGCCTTCTACTTCTATCAGCGTTCTGCAAAGACGATCACTTTCCGCGCCATGTTCTTCGCGTTGAACCCAATAACGAACCACACATTTCTAATAAAATAAATAATAGTTAATTAAAACTGTGTAAAAAGGTTTACGTTTACTAAAAGGCACCAATAAAGTAACGTTATTAATTTAAGTGAAAAAGTTACGTCTTTTAAGTTAGCAGTACAAAGTTAGCAAAATCAAATAAAACGTAATTAGGAATTTGTTACTAATTTGTTGCAAAAGAAAAGAATTGTAGCTTTCTTACTTTTTTAATTATGCGTTTTTCTGCTAACTTAAGACAAGTTAACAGTACACCATTTTAAGAAGTGTCTTAATGTATCTATTTCTTGTTTAAAATGTCTGTAAAATAATAATAAAGCTATCAGCTTTTTTCTTTTTCAATTAATTAACAACAATTTAGCCATAAATTTAACAGACATTTGCAACCGAATACCGATTTATTAAAAATCTTTGTGAATAGTGTACTAATAACTTGCCTCAAGTTGAACGCATAATTAAAAAAGTAAGAATGCTACAAGTATTTTCTTTTGCAAGATATTAGTAACATTTTATTTGATTTTGCTAACTTTGTACTGCTAACTTGAGGGACGTAAAAAGCTTAATACCCAATTGCTATCTGAACTAAAACTTTTATAATTTCATTAAAAACAAGTTCTTGTAATGTAGGCGAATAATTGTGCAACCTGAATTATACATCTTATCATCCATTAACTTAAAAACCACATTAGCATACCTATATAAAATAAGTATACATCTATGCTTAAAATTGAAAAGACTGCTAATATTAAAGAATATTATCAAACGCAAAATAAAAAATTATCGTACCGGTAAGCCCATACGTGCAGAGATTACTCGGATAGAAAATCCACATTCTTGTAAAGCAATAATCTCTAGATTCTAGTGATAACTTTGCATGTCCAGTAAGACGTGGCATTTTGTACAAAATTGACATACAAAACAACACTAAATATTATACATTAGAAAATAAAATTAGGTAACCCTTTCTATACCCTACTTATCAATGGCCGCCCGCGCCTGGAACTGCCCCGTCTACTTAGAATTTCTACATTACCTGGAAATTTGATGGAGCAACTATTGCAAAAATATAAAAAAATCATGTTACTTGTGTGCGGTCTATAAACTCGTTCTTAGTATAAGAAAAAGATGATCATAGAATGGTTTAGTGTTCAAGAAAACAAATAACAATGTTTGAAAACATTTTTATAATATGTAAAACCCTACTTCTATTATTTAATAAAAGCTACATTTTTCAAATTTTGACATTTTTCTTATATTCAAATTTAAAAAAAATAACAAGCAATGTAAACAAAGCACAAAAAATGCAAACTACGAATAAATGGTGAGAATTTGTAATGGAAATTAAGATTGCAATTGTTCAACCACTAATTAGGTTTTAATGATGCTAGTACTTCCTTTACAAAAAAAATCGGAATGTTGATTTTAATTTAATCCGGATATATTAAAAATTAAAACAGCAATTTTAAATTGGGGCATGCAGTTTAAATTTATTGTAGCTATTAATCAAACGTATTTAATTATAAATAACAATTAGAATTTTGTTTAAATTAAAAGCTATAGCATTCATTTAAAACTTAAGCAGAGACCACATAAATACATTGTAACGTGCACATTTTTTCGATTGATTACGTCTGCTTTTAATTAACATTTTTGTGTTCACTGTTAATATAAATTCTTTTGCGCAATGCATTTTACGCACTGCACATGCGTTATGGGTTCTTCTTCTTAAGTCGTCAACCATCTTGCGTGCGTTCATCAACGCGTGAGGACGTGTTCATCCTGCACAGCGTGCAGAAAATTTCCACATGTTAAATTTGTACGGTGGAATTCTGCTTTAGTCGTATGTAATAATATCCGCTTTCGTTCGTTTAAATTTACGCTTTTGTTTGTTAAAGAAACCCGTTATCTAATAGGGGTAAGTGATTTCTTTGTTCTTACACGTGGTGTGTAACCTTTGATTTTGCGTTTTAGTTTTTTTGTTTGGTACGTACGAACTGGAAGTTTTTTTATGGGTTACGATATACCACTACGTTTCTGATTTATTCGATGCTTTCCGATTTGTGTACGTATGATTTCGTTTATGGTTACAAAAATTTGGTTTGGATACGTACGCTTTGTTACGATTTTGAGGTTTTAAATGTTAAATTACGATATGGTTTACGCAGCACGTTTGATGTTAGTCACAACGTCGCTTTTACGAAGAATTTCCGTTACGAATTATGATTTTCATGTGTGAAAATTGATAATTATTCATGGTTACGTTCGATGAAATTTGGTTTGGATGTTTCGAATGAAGAATTATCATACGTTACGTTTGTTTACGATATTCTGGTTAATGGATCTGTATGGATATTAGAACAACTCAGAATAATTACGGAAAATATAGAAGTTAAATTTGCATTTCAAGAAATTCGTAATGTTGCATGAATCAGATAAGAAACGCGTAATTGAATTAAGTCACGTGATGACCACGCCCATGCACAAAGTTACAAGCAAGCAAGTGATATTAACCTAACCTTCAAACAACACGTATGTAGATAATTTAAGTATTCGTTTTAAGATATATTTGTTTTGTTGGTTTCAATATTTAACCTTTATACATTTAATATAAAAAATATTGTAGCGTCCAAATTAAGTTTCAAATTATATTTTAAATTATATGTCATATTAGAATTGTAAATATGAGTGTACGATAAAAATTCCCAGACCTGATTATAATTTGAATAAGACTCATTGCTCTAATTTATTGTTTGTGTGTTTATACGTAATAAAGTCGTAAGAGCTAGTACGGTGCATTATTAGTTATTTAATTATTATTTTATTATTAGTAAGTTTTTGGCGTTATAACATAAATAGAAAATTCGGCGAAAAAAAATTTTAAGCTTTAGGGTACAATTTAGATACATATTTGCAGGTAAGAAACATGTTCTTCCAACGCTTCAGGCGATGCTTATGAAAAATGGTCAGTGATCTCGTAATATCGTTGCAAGTAATGTCTGCAATGCCAATGCTGCCAAACTTAACTACCCGTTCAGTTATAACGTAAGTTTAGTTGCCTATCTTGCAGGTCGCGCTTAAACGTGTCCAAAAACTTTTTTGATGCAGTGTACATACGTACGATGTACCGCATTTGTTAAAAGTTAATATCGTGGTTTTTTGTGTTTCTATATTATTTTAGTGGTGTCACAAGATTCCTTCTAGTTTCATTTAAAAACAATATCAAAATTAAAAAAAATTATCTAAACACAACTGCTTAACCTAATTACTTTTTTAAAAATTCTGATTCCTTTTTTATCTCAAATTATTGTTTTCCGTGAATTAATATTCTTAAATACATTAAAACATAAACTTGAGTATACAAACAATTTAATTATTATTAATTATTCAGACTAACAAAATTTTACCAGCACACCAATAGATCTTGTAATTTCGGATAATTATTTTCCAGCATTCTGCAAGCCAACTGCACGTCCACGAATTTCTATTGGATGTTCAGGATTTTCCATTTTTAATAGAATTGTGTTTTTGAAGTTGTTTTAGAAGACTTTATATAATTTTTTTTCGTGTTTTTTAAAAGTATAATAGAATTGCCGAATTACAGTAGAAACAAATGACAGATCTACTCTACAGGCGGAAATGAATGTCACATGCTTTGGAAAAAAGAAAAAAACTACAAAATGTATATAGGAAAAAACTTTATACTTTTATTTTTTATTTACAGCCTAATATATAAAAATCAAGGTTTGAAAAGTAAGAGTGTGATTTAAAAAAATCGTTTAGCAAATATAACGTTTAAATTGATATTGTCAGCGAACACAAAATAAATTAAAATAGTAATTTACAAATAGATTATATTTTAATAGTTTCTTTATAGTATGAAAAATATTCCAAGAGATTGCAAATGTTGTACCTAAACCTGGTTTATTGATCCGTTTCCAATTACGTCATGTTAAAAGGTTTTAATTTTTTTAGTTATATGTTAATTGTTAGCGTTTAATTTATTTTAACGATACTTCACTGCATTTTCAGCTTTAAAACATATGTATTTACTTATTCTTATTTCAAATAACAGTACACATTAAAATAGAGCACATACATACTGTTTAATTATCGGTATAGTCTAATCATAATATAATTTAAACTTTTTAGGATACTATGCCAAAATCTTTTTTTGAAAATCATTTTTTTTGTATCTTGGTTAGAAACCCGCAATTAATTTAAATTTGTTGTATCCCAGCTCACCTAAACGTAAAACTACGTTTTCGAATGTTTTATTATATTTAAAGCTTTTTCTACAACTAATTTTTCTAATATAGACTTTTTCTACAAAATTAGTAAACCTGCAACTTACATTTGAATCGTTCTTATATTTAATTACAATTTACTGCTTAAGAAATCTCTGTTTCAAATATAAGTGTATTAGTTATAATTGACTATAAAACGTTTTCAAATACTTTTATTAGACATTGCTCAAAGCAATCAATGTATGCATCTTTTCAAATTTAATTTGCGAATAATTTAGGCAAAACGAGCAAGACTCTGTTATTCAGTCACAGATTTACAAGGTTATATATCTTGTTCAAACATTAAAAGTAGCAATTACAACAGATGTATTTACACAGCTAAGCCACCCATGCAGTTTGCGGCGGTAAATTAAAAGAAAAAAGTAGTAGGCTACGCCTCTCGCTAAACCATAGTTTTCTCGACAGGAATGAAATATTTTTCGACTCGTTGTGTAACCTACTATTATTACGTGCTAGTCATTACGTGTCAGTATCTGTTAGTGTAGTAGGTAATATGCGATTTATTAGTGAAAGAGTGGAAAAATCATCTAACAATGTTCAATACAATAAAATGTAAACAAATCATGGATTATTAATAGATGTCAGATTGGGAATATGAAATAATGAATGAATGAAAAACCACATTAATTTTTTTGTGTTAAGAATTATTTCTTGTTTTCAAGAGCTAATAATGGATCACCAAGAAAACCTTGCTCAGAAGCATGTAGAATTATTAATCATCTTGTTTTTTTGGTTGTTATACCTTGAACAAACGCTTGTTTGTTTTTTATAGTTTTGTTTACCAATATTGTTTGTTTTGTATTATCTTCATTTAACCAAGTTTCATCATTATAAAGTATAGGTTTACCTGCTACTTTTTAAGATTTTTAAAAAACATAATATCAATATTTCATTTTCGACACATAACACATTTAAATTATTTTTAGTTAATAATAAAGATCAAATACCAATTTTACATAAATCTGGAGTGTATAAACTTACTTGTTCTTTTTGCAATTTTTTATATATTGGTCAAATAGGAACATTTATATTTAATAATATACAAATATTTATAACACTAACTCTGCTTTTGCCAACCATATTTTATGTTTATGTTTCATTTTCTTCATATTTAAATATCAAAATTTTACATGTTTGTAATAAAGAATCTCTTCTTAACTCATTAGAAACTCTTGAAATTAATAGAATTTCTAACGATGATTCTATAAATTGTCTAAATGAAATGTTAAATTTAAATCCATTAATTCTTCTCTGTTCAAAATTATAGTTTTATACTTTTTATGCTTTTCATTTTTCTATACCTATATTTTTTATTTTTCTATTTTCTTTATTAAAAATATTTTTTTAAATATAGTAGACTGTATAAAATTGTCAAACACGTTTAATTGACATATTAATTTATAATTTGTTAACAATTTTATTTGGTTAGTATTTTTTATTTATATTCCAATGTTGTAATTTTAGTTTTTAGCTATACTGATGGTGCTAATTCTCATTGGCGAAACATGTTTAATCAATTTCTTAAAATCAAATATTAAAAAATACATAAAATTGTGGAAAAGACTTTAAGTATATTAAAATATTATTTTAAGCAATACTCCACTTTGAGTAATGAACTACTGTACCAATAATAAAAAACCGAAGTTGGCATTAGCGTCTAATTTTTTTTCTGTTACAATATATGTAGTATAATTTTTAGTTCATAAAAAGGTTATGGTCGCGCGTAAAAATGTCTCGATTATTAATCGCTTTCGTTACCAACCTTGTTGGTTAAATAACTATTAACTTATTGCGTTGACTGAAGAAACACTTATTGTAAAATTGTCGCTTTTAAAAATACCATCCATTTTATTAGAATGACCTCAAGGTTCTTTTAATATGGATTTTTATCTTATCAAAACTATTTTTTACGATGTATTTTTATCAATCCCAGCTTAAATAAAGAAAGAAAACTTTTTATAAGTCGAGTTAGAAAAGGTTTTTTGCAAAACCAGTGATGGTAAGTGGACTTTTATAACGAAATTAAAATTTTGGTAGTAAACATTTTAGAGATTTAAACAGTTTTTTCTTTAATTATACTTAGGTAAAAACAACTGTTGTGTTTATTTAATAATGTAGATAATGGGTATTAAATAATTATTTATTGACATTCCTTAAATGTTGGACAAAATATTTACTTTCACATTCTTTAAAAACTATAATTTAACTGCACAAAAATAATCTAACATTTTATATTTATTAAGATACTTCTTGACGCAGTTTTAAACATTTTTAATGGAATAACTTCCGATGTTTGTCATTAATAAATAAACTATATAATTTGTGTAAATGTAATATAACATGGACCCTATAACTTCAAATCAAAACTGTAATAGTTAAATGGTATCTGTAATGAACACAGAAAAAGAAAAGTTTTATGTAGCGTGCTTAAAAACGGATATTATAAAATTAGACATATATATATTTTGCTCCCTTCATACAAAAATTTCTAACTATTGTAACTAATAGTTGTATAAAATACTACAATTGGGAATAAACATTCATTTTTACCGTTTAAGTGTTTGCATTTGGTTTAAAATATACATTCTTCTGGTAAGTTAATTAGAGTTTTCTAAACTTATTCCTAAAATTTAAAATTTGTTTTTTTTCTGTAATTGTGTGTTTAATATAACTCGTTTTATTTAGACTCTACGGTGATTTATTTTCTCAATTAACTACTAAATGGAATTTATTCTTTGTAAACAAAATAAGTTACGTGTAATTACTATTATGTTTTTTTATCGTAAAGTTGCAAAATCACGAACAGTAAAATAACCGTACCTTAACTTTAATTGCATTTCTATGCTGGGTAATCTTTAATTCATGCATCAGCAGTTTCATGTTCTATATTTACAGGGGTGGATGTGCAATTTCTAATTTACATATTTAAATTAATACCAATTACATTTTAACCGTGTAAAAATATTAAATTATGCTTAAAGGCAATTACTAAAGATGATAAAAAGTATATATATATTTTATATATTATAATTTAAATTTTAATTTAAACAAAATACAAATACTAATTGAATTTAATAATACAATGTTTCTTCAAAAAAGATATACTTCGACCATTTGCATATTAGATAACGATTTAATGCGTTAGTATTTAAAAAAACATGTACATAACAGTAATGGTAACATGTATTACTCATTTAAATATTTTCAGTATTTACAATTAATCACTTTTCAAAAAGCATTCTATTGGATGCGGTTGTTACAAAAACCTTATTATTAGATTTCTTTTAGTCGTTTAGATATTCTATCTATAATAGTACACAACATTTACGTAACAGTAATTGTTAATAGTATACTAATCGTTTTGGCTGTAATTTAAAAAAAAGATCCGATATGGTTGTGTAAGATTAAAACTTGGCACAGATTCAAAAACACTTGAAAAATTTGAAATGAAATTAATTTTGTTACAAATCAAAGTATTGCAATTTGTTGTGATTTTAGATGTGTTGACATTTAACTTGTATCAGTTTAACTTCGCAAGAGGAAAGTAATGTTTCATCATCGTTTTGGGTTAATTTAACAGGTCATATCTGCCATAAGTGCCAACTTGTGTAAAACTTTGTGAGTTCCTAAGACTTGATGGTAAAAGATTCTTTGAGTATACAACAATGTCTCAATCTCTACATTCAATTACATTTTGAGTAGAATTAAGTCTCGGTTCGAGAAGTAAGGGCAGGTTTACGACGACAAGTGCTTGTAACTTGTTACTTTACGGAGAGATAACTTCTTTATAACTCTACAGTAGTATACATGGTGATTAATCTTAACTGTCCACTATTAATATCTTTAAATTTAAAAACCAAGTTAAAACAGGGAACTACTTGTTTTAACGACGCTTACATTAAAATTCACTGCTAGTCTATAGTACAGTGCATATTTTGCCATTTTTTTCAAACTTTCAGAACAATTTTGTTCGAAAAATTTATTTTTGACTAGGCCATTAATAAATGATATTAATAATATGTATATTCATATTACATTAATAAGAACCAACAATTTGAATTTAAATTATTAGTAATTAATTCTAAACCATTTTGTTATTTCTGCATAAAGCTTTTTCAAAACGATTACTAAAGTCTTCTCCTGGTTTTCTTAGAACTGGATTGATAAATTTAAAGTTCAAGATTAAAGGTGATCCAAAGGTGATTGTGACACCATACAGTTCAAAGAACAAAAGGAGTTGTAACCGGCCAGTTGTGTTGGTTGTTGATCAAAAACCAAAAATTTCAATGCTTTTTTCTGATTTTAATTAGGTTTATTCGAGTTAGATCGATTATGTTGGTACCGAGTTGATGTTCTCGAAGGTTCCGTTTGAAGGTGATGGTGGCACCAGATTGTTTGACAATTTCTCAAAATGAATTGCAATTGCTCAGTTGATCAAAAACTAGAAGTTTTCGTACTGTCTGCTGTTGATTTATTCTGTAACTGTGCATGACTTCAGTTTCTATCTTACGTATCAAATCAAGATTCAACTAAAGATTTAATGTTTTCATGTAAGCTAACAAACTCATTAGAAACAAATAGTCATCTTCTTTCTCCTCTTTGTTTTCACTTTTTTTGAATGGTTAAAATGGCATTGATTTTCTGTTTTTCTGACTGAACTATTTCTTTTTCAACATGATGTTTAGAAGCGATTGCCAATTTAGCACTATGAAGTCTGGCAAAGTTTAAATTAGAAGTCAAGTTAATTGTTTTTTTATTTAAAGAAGCATTTACTTGAACTTTAGGTGGTTCATCCTCTTTTTCAACCTTTATGTTAAGAGAGTTTTCTAAAATATAATCTTTTTTTTCTTTATTTAAGAACGCGTCTCTTGGTATTGACAAGCTTCCAATCATCTTAACTTGGGCCATAGTATCTCTTGTAAATTGCATTAAATCAAAGTCGCCAGGTTTTGGTGGTATCGCGCCTGATCCTCATTTGGAGGAGGTTTTTGAACTATTTTTAAGTATTTTCCTTTTAAATTGTTTAACTTCTTTTTTGTTTCTTCTCTTGGAAAATAAAGAAACGAAATTCTTTGATTACAGATTTTATTACATACATTTGCTTTAATTTAGATTTTGTAAGTTGACTGTGAATTAATTTCAGGTGTATAATCTAATGTGTATATTCAAAACAATAATGTTTACAAATATATATTTTTTTAGCTTTATAGCAACTGGCGCGAATTTTAGGCACCTGGCTTTTAAATTTTGACTTAGGAGAGAAGCAGTTAGCCAGATCGACTACTGTACATGTGTAGCTATAAAACAAATGGAAATTGCTTATGGAACGCAATGATAACTTGGCGTTCCCATTATCTACGAAAGTTGAGAGAAAAAACTGTGTAGTGAATACTAGTTCGTCGGAAGATGACACAAGTTTAGAAAAAGAAGAATACAAAAGTGACTAATAAAATTGTTTAATTATGCACCTACTTGTTCAATTAATTTCAATGTAAGGATTAATTTGTGTTGGTAAAATTGAAAAAGCAAATAGCTTATTCGTTGATTTCATAAAATATAAAACTTTAAGACACTTAAAATATGCATATACATTAGTTATACAGCACACAATACATTTATACAATACACATTTAAATTAATCGCTCAAATACTTATTTTACAAGTTACTGTAGCGCCGGTATCCCATCTCCAACTATCTTGTTTGCTGTGATAAACTGTAGTAATTTTATTGATTTTGCCAATCATTCTTAGACTTCTATTATTTTAAAAATTGATTATATCAATAGCATTTTTCAAATAGACAATAGTTTCGCAACTGAAGTCACATCTTCAGTCAAAGTCAAAGAATATTTCAAAAACAAATGTACTAACACATGCGTGGTAAGCATTAATAAAGCTATAGTGGAACGTAGTACACCTACTTAACAATAATAATAATTCAATGCTTTTTACAATTGCACAAAAATGTATTTATGGTTCAACGCAAAAAATTAGGTTTGTACACAATCCCTTTACCATAGACATATTTGCGGCCCCATAAATGCACTAAACACGACAAAATTAAAAAACATATCAAATAGATAATACACGTCAAGTATAATTTTCAACAATGTAGCAGACTAGGTATTTAACGTTTTGTAAAATGTATTAGTTTGTGTTTTAACGTTAAGACTAGTGACTTGAAAAAAAAAATGATTTAATTGCTAAAATCCAGCTGTATTCATAAAAAATTACAATTGGGTTACAGAGCTCTTCAAACCTATTTTAGCATAAATGTCAAAAAAAACTATTCATAAACGCGTTTTAGCTTAACAAACCTTTTGTAACAGAGTTGTAACTTAGCAATATTTAAAATAGAACCTACCCTTCTTTAAACCTATTTTAACTTTAAAAATTGTGTATAATCAGATTTTTTGAAATCAAAAAATTTATTTAAAAGAAATTTAATTTGTTTCTGTATTTAATTTAACACGGATGCAATAGATCATCTATTGCATCCCTGTTAAATTAAATATCCACTAATATTGTAAATAATATAATTGATATAATTCGTGACTTCGATTGAGCGTTCAGTGAATTTTGTCATCTTGGCGGTGCTACAAATTTTGGTACTTTTTGGCAACACGTCTTCATAGTTTTACTTATTCTAATTTTTTTGTAATCAAGTTTATTGTTTGTATTGTCCTAATTTTTTTCTCAAAATGTAGGTACCTAAGTTAAATATTACGTCAAGCAATATGTTTTACTGCCCATTGGTCTGTGCCAACGATCGGAAATAGAATTCTGATTTCTTTTAGATATAAAATCTAATTTATATAATTAATTGATTTAAATAATTTTTTATTTAACATTTTAAAAAATAAGCAGTTTACATTCAAGAAAGATGTATTTTATGCAATACTAAACTTCTCTCCAAAGTGCCGTTATTACTGCGTTATTTTTTTTTACATTTACAAATTTACTTGATATAATTACTACTACTAATGTTTTTAAACAGTTATTCGAAAATCGAATTGTTATTAATCACACCAGACTTGCAAAATTATCTACCCAACAAACTATGTCAGCATTCTCTTTTGCTTGTTGGGGTCAATATTTTTATTTTCAATTATCCTGACTCTTCGTTGCACCCATTCTTGAAATTTATGCTAAAAAAACTAAATAAGTTCGTTTGAACACATTCAAATTGATACAAACCTTATCTTCTACAAGCTAATTTTTACTTCTTGTTTTCTTTTTACTATCTGTCATTATTAATTACTATAATAATTATTACTTGACAGACGTAACTAATAAACGCAAAAAATATTCAAAAAATAGTTCTAATGTTTCGACGTTACCAACGCGACTGCATTAAATTTACTGAAATCGGTATTTTAACTCTATTTTGAGTACCGAGAGTTTACAAACCGTTTATGAATGAACGAAAGTTAAAACGTTCTGTAAGCCTTAAAACAGATTTTAAATAAAACAAGTTTGACGTGTATTTTTGAATATTTTTATGAATACAGCTGTTTAATCTATAAAAAACAAAAAAAAATGAACGCAATAATAACAAAATTATTTTTTTCTTTTTTTATGATTATACTAAAGTTCGGTTTTTTAGGCATGTTGAATTTAATTCGCGTTTTTCACTTTTTTTACAAAAACAACATAAAGAAGACGTTTTATAAATTTTGCACACAGACGCTGCCGAGGGTTAGATCTAATCGAAACATACATAAATACATACTGGCTTACCACCATACGCGAACAAATTTTTAGTTTTATTGAATAATTTTGTTTCACCTATTAGTCTTAGCAATCTAAAGAATAACTGCTGTATTCATAAAAATATTCAAAAATACTCTTTAAACTTGTTTTATTTAAAACGTGTTTTAAGACTTACAGAACGTTTTAACTTTCATTCATTCATAAACGGTTCGTAAACTCTCGGTACTCAAAACAGAGTTAAAATACCGATTTTAGTAAATTTAATGTAGTCAAACGTCAAAACATTAGAACTATTTTTTGCGTTTATTAGTTACGTCTGTCAAGTAATAATTATGGTAGTAATTAATAATGACATATAGTAAAAAGAAAACAAGAAGCGGAAATTAGCTTGTAGAAGATAAGGTTTGTATCAATTTGAATGTGTTCAAAATAACGTATTTAGTTTTTTTTAGCATCAATTTCAAAAATGTGTGCAAGGAAGGGTCTGGATAATTGAAAACAAAAATACTGACTCCAACAAGCAAAAGAAAATGCTGACATAGTTTGTTGGGTAGATAATTTTGCAAGTCTGGTGTGATTAATTACAATTCGATTTTTGAATAACTGTTTAACAACATTAGTAGTAGTAATTATATTAAGTATATTTGTAAATGTAAAAAAAACGGACGATGCAGTAATAACGGCACTATGGAGAGAAGTTTGGTATTGTATAAAATACATCTTTCTTGAATGTAAACTGCTTATTTTTTTAAATAGTTAAATAAAAAATTATTTAAATCAATGAATTATATGAATTTCATTTTATACCTAAAAGAAATCAAAACCCTCTTTCCGATCGTATGGCACAGACCAATGGGCAGTAAAACATCGCTTTACGTAAATAATATTTAACTTAGGTACATTTTGAGAAAAAAATTAGGAGAATACAAACAATAAATTTGATTACAAAAGAATTAGAATAAGTAAAACTATGAAGACGTGTTGCCGAAAAGTACCAAGATTTGTAGCACCGCCAAGATGGCAAAATCCACTTGAAAGCTCAGTCGAACTCGCGAATTATATCAATTATATTATTTACAATATTAATGGATATTAATAGCATCTATTGCATCCGTGTTAAATTAAATACAGAAACAAATTAAATTTCTTTTAAATCAATTTTTTCACTTCAAAAAATCTGATTATACACAATTTTTAAGTTAAAATAGGTTTAAAGAAGGGTCAGTCCTATTTTAAATATTGCTAAGAGACAACACTGTTACAAAAGGTTTGTTAATCTAAAACGCGTTTATGAATAGTGTTTTTTGACATTTATGCTAAAATAGGTTTGAAGAGCTCTGTAACCCAATTGTAAATTTTTATGAATACAGCTGTAAAGCTATAAAACACATGTAATGACACAATGGTAACGGTATCTGATCTTTTTCGAGGATAGTAGACCTATTCTTAGAGCATTGTATAAACTAGACGTTCAAAATTATAATTGTTTTGTTTTAAAAAAAATGTACGTTTGTCGGGTTTGTAGGTTATTTTTTTACTCAAACTCCTGAGTGTTACTACGTGCTTGCTGCCAATCCTACTTCGGAAGATGTTTTCTATTAATTTTGTTTTATTGGTGTAACACCACACCATACTGTTTTAACACGGACTTTATTTCGTTCGTATTTATAAACGATAGTCGCCTTTAAGCAAATTCCGCTTAAGGTTACGAACATTATGAAGATGAATGGATGAGCGTGATTCAGATAGCAGTTCACATCAATTCTAGAACAATCATATCAAAGATGCTTTGTTTGAAGTGTTGTTGCGACTGTTTTTATACAAATGTGAGAGGTCTTACAATATTGGTACGTAACAAAACTAAATGCTTAAAAACAAAAGCTGTATTTCTTCAACGCATCTCTAATCAACATTATATCATTAGAGAAACACATTCATTATACAGTCAAACTGTGCTTGCAACTATCTTATACTATTGTCGGCTTAGCATAAATCTGTGTTTTCAATACTATAAGAGATTTGTCTATTGTCAATCTTAACCTGATTGATTGAATTTACATAATACAAAAAAGGGTTATTAAACAAAATTCTTTATGAAAGATTTGCCACGCTAAGTAGCTTAGCTTGAAACGTAAAAGTTTGGCTTGGGCTTGAAAGTCAAGCTCTTTAAAAATAAAAGCTTGACTTGGCTTGATGTTTTTCAAACTTTTTCTGGTTCCTTCCGCAAAAGTAGTTTATGAGCTTAGAACACGTACCCCGCACGTATTACAGCTCACTACCACAATATAAACGATATGTACTATTACCCAACTGATAAATATTCAATTTATGGAGTATCGGCAAGTTACAGCATATTCGTAAGAACTTTTGAATAGTCAAGTTAAACAATGAAATTTAAAGAAATAAACTTAATTTACTAACTGTGAATTAGTTTGCTGTATTTAGTAATGTCACTACACTACGTATGTTTTTGTCATTTGTTGTATAATAAAGTTACTTAAAAAATGAACTTGTATGTATTTATTAACATTATATGTGCATTTTACATAAAACTTAGAGTAGAACATATACAACTATGATTATAAACGGTAAGTAAAGAAGCTAATTACTTATAATTTCTGAACTAACTTAATTACGTCTTGGAATGGATCCATATTCAGCCTTATTAGAGATGGGTTTTAATAAAATCCCTTGAATAATTGTCAAAACCCCAATTTAATGTAATTTGAAATTTTAAACTTATTTAAATGACTATTGTTTCAGTCTTTAAATATTTAAGATCATCTTCAGACTAGAATGAATTTACAAAGATAAGAGAGTGATATACAATTAATTCAAGAAGTTACCCAAAACACATGTGCGCACTAATTAACAAACAATATTAACATTAATAAATTGAAATTTTGACTGTTGCAAATAAAAGTAATTAATAAAAGGAAATTAACATTTTGAGTTGAAATTATTACTATAAATTTGAAATTTGAAATTTTTAAAAATTAACGACCGTCATTGACCGGACTACATAAGGTAATGAAGTAAGATGGCGTCAGAACAAAGTACAAAATGATTGTCGGTAACTAAAATTACTAAAGAACCAACAGAGACAAAATTAATTGTCAGAACACAGAACCGGCTCATATATTAATTGCAAGTTATAATTAATTTGGTCATTGATTAATAAACTCTCATCAAACTGACTGATATAACACATTTCAAGAAACTCTAAAAAGAGTGAAGAATGAATCGAACTGAGTAATTTAATTTGATCACTACCAGTTTCAGTTTGGTGGTTGTTGGTAATTATATATTCTGCAAAAGTGGATTTTATGCAAATTGGATCTATTAGGCTTTTTGAGATCCAAAACATATTCTTATAGACGCGTGTTTAAAGACCTTTTGATGTGGCCGATATAAGATTTATTACACGAGCAAATAAGTTGATAAACTCCAGTCCTCGAAAGATAGTTACGTGGATCAGTTTTAAATGATGCTGTTTAAATTAGGAAGACTGATAAAAGATAACTTGACATCCGAGATTCTTTTTAATAAAATTGAAAATATTTTGTAATTGAGGTAAGTGTTGTAATTTGTACAACTTTGATTATTTTTTTCTTAGATTTAAAAATTGGTTTATCCAACAATTTAACGACTACAGCCAACACTATCAATTTTCACTCTTGCCACTCTCTTTCACATAAATTAGTTTCATTCAATTTTTTTTTCAATAGACTCTTTAACACTCCTTTAAGCAACTCAGATATTAATAATGAATTACACAAGATTTTCTATAATGCCTTCAAGTAACGATACTTGTCAATACATCATTGACTTTTGCTGCCATTAAATCCAATGACAACTTTTCTACCTTCCGTACTAATTTATAGTTTTGTATATATCATACGTGGTGTTTTTACCACAGGATGGCGTTCCAAAAACATTTCAAATATGTTGGTAATGTCTACACGACATAAAATAATACGGTTGTTTGTCGGTATAGTTGTGGAAACACATTAGTGTATTCTAGCGCTGACGACTTCCTAAAGAACGAAACAGCTGCCCGCTAGTTCTGATGTTGTTTTCCATTATTGTGCCGACAATCTTCGTAACCTATTTTATAGTTGGGTTTTTGATGGCGTTACTTGTTCATAGATTATTGGCTTTCGCCGTCATTAAATCCAATGACAACATTTTTACCTTCCGTACTAATTTATAGTCGGCTATAATTAGTTAATTACAATAATGTATATCAGCAATCGTTAAAATGCATAAGAATTAATACTAGAATTAAAGCAAAAAAGGTATAAACATTAAACGTATTTTTGTTGCTTTAAGGTTATCTGTACTGAAATCGACTACTTTAAAATATGTAAGTACGTACTATATTTAGGTGCTTACCGTTATACAACTAAACGAAAATTAAGTAGTATTAAGGAAAACTGTTCGTAATTAAATTGACTAGAGAAGATTAACAAAGAACAAAGAACGTCATAGAACGACCAACAAAGCAAAAATGTTAATGTGCGGTTGACAGGGCATTTGGTTGGGCAATTTAATGTATTCCTTTATTATGAATACTTTTATTTTGGATGGAGTAAATTACTACCTTTCAATTTTTCTTATGAATTTTTTGACAGTTAGCAATTTAACTGTAAATTTGCTTTACAGTATAAAGTAGCGACAGCATGTGGTATTTTTTACATATGAACAGCGAAGACGCCTTTGTGGGCACACGCTTACCCTGTTGATCAAGAAAATAAGAAAAAAAAAACTTGTCTCCAATTTTCAACAACTTCTTTGCTCGAAAAAAAATTAATGCATATGTATGTATAATTTGAAAATGATGGTTCTTATTAGATTTATAAGAAGTTTTCAAATCATCTTTACTAAAATCGTAATTCATCATCAAAAACAACAAGTAAAAACCAAATCAATAAAATTAACTCTTAAAAACGATAACTTAAAACTACGTTTATAGTAATAAACACTTTTAAGATATAACATAACTAGCAACTAAGTTTACCTTTATAAACCGTTAATAACATATATACAAAGTAAATACATCTAAATACGAGTTAAAGACCGTTGAAAATTGAAGTTTGTATACTATAAATATTTGTAAGAAATTGAACAAAAAGTTTTAAATAATTTTGAATAAATTATAGTAATATTTAAGTTTCAATTTAAATTAGTCGTTTCATATTTCTCTAAATACTGATTCGCTAGCTGAAATTGTTTCATATTTTATCTTCATTTCGAATAAAACTAATTTCCGAATCTTAAACAGCTATCTCGAGTTGTGCACAAATATATTAATATTATAGTATTTTATAGATACATACCTACGATTATACACGGTGTCCATATATTGACAAAAAAAATCATGTTGAAAAATACATTCGAAATTAACATTATTAATTGTATCTAGGTATTATTCTAACAATAAATAAACTGAAGAGTAAATCATATCTTGCGTAATGTGTAGAGTTTAAAACGTGCTACCAATGACAAGTAAAATGTTTTTAGAGATTGAAATAAAGAAAATAGCAACGACAAGGATTACGGTTATCTCTTAATTTACAGTGTTGCCAAATGTATGTTTTTTAAGTGGTTTTTAAAGATATTCTAAGCATAATGCAACAATTTAACATTATAATGTTTGATTCAGAATGGAACAAAGAATGTCTCCGTTTGTAGTTTTTTGTCAATTTATACGCACCGTGTAAATCATAAGAATATCTATTTTGCTTAAAAAAAATTATTTATGAAATTTTTGTTTTCAATTATGTAACTATTTTGGCTACAAGCAATAAAACAATTCTGATCACGTTTTAGTAAATTACGCAAATAAAGAAAATATAGTTATCATTATTACTGTACCTAGAATCAGTGGTGTAGCCAGGACTTATGTATAGATGTTGTAAACTAGTCTTAAGCAAAAATATAGAATAGAGGTTAATAGGTTATATAAAAAGTTATAATGTTGAAACAGAAGTTAATAACGTTTTGCTCACTTTAGTAAAAAGTATTATTAAAACAAAAATTAAAAACTTGAAAACAGGCAGCTAAAAGTTTACCAAGAAATTCTAAAAAGTTAGCTAATTACCCTGTGAACCAAGTCAGACTTTAACTGCTTTTTTTATTTAGAATTTGTTTTAGTATGTACTTATTTATATATTAAGAGTTTTGGTCCTATCCTATATTTACACAATTAAACGGTTCTTATAAATTTTACTAATTTTACTAGACTAAAACAAAATACAACTAATACTAATAAAATTTATAGCTAACTAAGTTCACGGACGTCATAAAAACCTCTCAAGTTTTCTTAAGATAGTTATACTGTGAAATCCACTGAGTTTAGCACATTTTCTAGTAAAGATTATTTATTGTATTTGCTTAGCGCTATCTGATACAATTGCATAAAATTTAAAAACATTCATTTTTGCCTTACCTAGTGATGTAAATGAAAAAAAAATCGTCTGTTTTTTAAAAAACCTTTTTTTTTAGATCAGAAAACAATACTTGGAGTTTTTTTTCAAATTATCGTTTTTTTTCTAACTAAACAATCAATAGAAATTAATCTGGCACTTTATTTATTTAATAGGAAACGTTTAAAAGTTAGCTCGTATATTTTTCATCTACTATTTTTATAAAAAAAAATTTGAAGTAGAATATACGGTAGGCTATTTATGACACTACAAACGTATTCTGTAATCGCAAAACATATATTTATCACAAATGTAATTCATACAAAATCTTATTTATTACCATTCAGAGAAAAAACAAATAGTCAAATATAGTCTAGTTATAATTTAAATTTTCACTTGCATTAAACTGTCATAAACTAAAATAAATGACAAATTAAGGTTATGCAATGGTTGTACATAAATTGTTTTAGTACTGAAACGTCCGAGAAATTACTTGCAAATGCAAGAGCCTTCTAGAACTGTTATCTAGTTTCTAGAAGATATAGCGAAAAGTAAGGAACGCTCGAGAAGGATTCGCCAATGTCTATAAATACGTAAGAAAGAAATCGTAGGTCAGTTATGGCTGGAATGCGAATGTGTTAAGAAGATTATCAAGTTGAAGATAAATAAGTGTTTAGCACGTGCGAGAGTTTTAAATAAATAACAGTGTACACCGAATCGAGTGAACGTGACTCACAGTGTGATATCCGAGGACGTTATCTTATCTCGTGTTATACAACGGTTATACATAAATTAGAGTGTAAGTGTTTTTATTATTAGATTTAATTAAGTTCGGTTAATTTAAATGTGTACTTATTTCTAGAATAAGTAAAAGTAGTTTTAATAGTTTAAATAAATTAGTTTTTAATAAATAAAGGACGTAACATTTGGTGTCGGTGTCGGGTTCGTTTTTATTAGTGTAAATACCATTAAGTAATTTATTATCGCTCGAGATACGATACGCGTGTTTGTTTATAAAGTAGTGTTTATTAAACTTTTTCTTTTAACAAGTGCGTGATCACGTTATTAATTAAATTCGTGGTTTATTATTAACAAGTGGATCGTTATTAAAATTTTGTGTTATACAAAAACTGCATTTTAAAAAGTAGTGTATTTAAAAACTTTATATTCGCGTTATATTTAAATTTATGCCGGTGACGCGTTTGCAAGCAGTTAAAATGGATTCAAAGATACTTGAAATTCTCGAATCGATGAATAGAAAAATGGGCGAAAATTCACAGAAAATCGAAGCAAAACTAGAAGAAAAGTTTCACGAAAATTCGCAGAGAATGGAAGAAAATTCTCAGAAAATTGAAGAAAAGTTGATGGAAAATTCTAGACGATTAAAAGAAGAAATACAAACGAACATAGAAAATCAAATTAAAACTGTTCAAGAGGAAACACAAGCAGACATGTTAAACTTAAAAGAAGAAATTTGCGAATCTGTGAATGACAAAATAGAAGAAGTAGAAGACAAATTAGAACAAAAGCTAGAAAAAAAATTGAGAGAAAGAATACAACTGCTTGAAGAGAGAATGAACCAAATGAATTGTCACGGTGAAGGAAGCGTAACGAGTGAAGATTTAATAATGGACCATCGAGAAGAAAACACTCACAAGTTTAAGGTTGTACCGCCAAATTTTGATGGTAAAGTTCCATGGGCAACCTAATTACAGCACTTTGAAGGCGCAGCTACTGCTAATGGTTGGAGCAACAAGCAGAAAGCGACGTCTTTAATAGTGTCCTTACGTGGAGAAGCGCTGGGAATTTTACAAACTGTTCCGGACCACCTGCAAGAAAATTACGAACTCTTAATATCACGATTAGAAATGAGATATGGGGATGCTCATCTTCAACAAGTATACCAAGCTCAAATTAAAAGTCGGGTTCAGAAAGCTGCCGAAAGTCTTCAAGAGTTTGAGGCTGACATCGCTAGATTAATATGGCTTGCGTATCCTACAGCACCAGATACCTTCTTGGAGCAGTTGGCGATTCAAATGTTTGTAGACGGCCTCCGAGACAACGAAACGCAGCAGACTCTCCGGTTAGCTCGACCGAAGACATTGGATGACGCTTTGGTGCATGCTTTGGAGTTTGAAGCAGCAAAACAAGCATTGCAACGAGATGGTCATAAACTCTGCTGTGCTGCAGAAGTACCCGCGCAGACACCGGAAAGCATCGAGAAGATAGCGCGACGAATACTTCGGGAAAGAGGAGTGACAGCTTTGAACTGCGATGAAATAGGCTATGTACTGTAGCCGCAACTCAGGTAATTTAGGTAAGAGAAGAGCGCGCTAACAAACAATACAAGAAATCAATCAAACAATTAGAAAAATTGTCAAAATTGGTCAATTAACTTCTGATGTCAGGGATGCCAAATAGTTTCATTTTAAGACTAAAATATTAAAGTCTTAATCTGCAATAAAAGTTACACAACATAAAATTCATTGAATCGCTCTCAAAATATTTAAAATCCTATATTCAAAAACAAAACAAAAACAATAATATAAAATTCGGTAAAGTTACTTAAAACTAAAAATAGAAACTTTTGTCATTTAAATGATTAAACTTAAAATTAAGAGAATACCGGTATTTCTTTACATGTGGTAAGAAAACAATTTTATTTAAGTTACTTGAAATATGCAATTGTAATATTGATATTAATTAGAGAAATTTATCATTTAGTATTTAACAAGTTACGTTAAGATGCAAGTTATTTAACAAGAAGAAAACTCAAGTTGTTGCTAAGGCATTTATCAACGAAAAGGAATGTAGAGATAAGGCAAACTCACGCATACGGATCAAATTTCCAATAGAATGCAAAGTTGATGTCGTCCAACGTTGAGATTGACGGATGATAACCTTGGGAAATTTCCCATAAAAACGATGGTGAAGCGTATTTTCTTTATGAAAATCGATTCGGATCGTTGGTATTTATTGTATTATGCACATACCAAACCCATTTGAATTATTAAGATAATGATAATTTCGTTAAAGGTAAAATCGGTATATAAAAAAAAGTCTAAAACAAATAGAAACTGGGAATTAGATAAACTCAACAAAATAGAAATAAAAGACATACCTGTATTATTAACACAGACTTTTTTTAATAAAGATAATGTAGATATTAGTTAAGATAAAGAAACTACATCACTTCAACAAATGACGTACTACTTCTGTACTCGTCAGAGACTCAGTACCGAATGCATCTCAAGGTTGACAACGCCCTTGAAAAGTAAGAATTCCACCAAATAAAAGTAAAGGAAGGTTTACACGCAAATTTTAATTAAATAATACAAATAATTTAAAATCAAGTAATAACAGTAACGGAAACGTTACAGTACGACGGCATCGTACCAAACCTAAGAAGAGGACTAGAAGAGCCCCCGAAAATTTGGAACGAGGCGAGCGAAAGAAACAAAAAGTAATCTCATCTAGTCAAACTCAGGAGGTTACAATCCAAATGGCATCGCCTAGAGAGCAATTGCATAGCATTTATCTCGATGGCAAGATCAATGGGAGAAGCGTCCAGTTACTGGTTGACACGGGAGCGACGAAGACCATCATTCGTCCTGACATGTTATTGGAAAACGAGAAGACATCACCAGTAACAGTACGACTTCGAACGGCGACGGGCGACGAAATACCTACTCACGGACAAGTCAAAGTAACCATTGGTTTGGGAAATGGAGTACTCGACCATCAGGTACTGGTAGCCGACATCACGGAAGAAGTTATCCTGGGAATGGACGTGATAAAGAAGTATGGGTTCCATTTGGATATGAAGAACGATGTCCTGAAGATCGACAATGAAGAAATTCCTTTTCATTCGTCAGAGAAGGCAGCCGTGCGAGTCTTGTTGAGTGAAGACGTGATTCTGCCTGCAAGGACGGAAAGTGTGGTGATGGCACGCCTGGATGGAAATCTCCGGGAAGGCTACATACGCGCGATTGAACCAATGGAAGGCGGTTTAGTTGAAAAGGGACTACTCGTTGCCAGAACCTTAGTACGAGTAAAGAAGACGATGCCAGTAAGGATCTTAAACATCAACTCAGATCCTGTAACGTTGAAAAAGAAGACCGTGGTAGGCCAATGCACGCCAGTATCACAAATTGTGAGATGCGTGAAGACGAACGAAGATACGCCGCCGAAGAAGTGTCCACAACATCTATTGACATTCTTACCAATTAAATGCCAAAACCTCAGCCAAGACCAGCTGGCTAAAGTTAAAGTGTTGATCCAAGAGTACGCAAGATGTGTTCGCGCTGGAGAGTGGTTCCAAAGGAAGAACTAACGTGGTGAAACATAAAATTAATACCGGAGACGCTCGACCGATACGACAACATCCACGCAGACTTCCTTTGGCGAAAAGAGAAGAAGCCGAACAAATAATTACGGATATGGAGAGAGAAGGCGTGATTGAACCTTCAAGTAGTCCATGGGCATCCCCAGTGGTACTCGTGAAGAAGAAGGATGGATCAACGAGGTTTTTTTAGACTACAGGCAGCTAAACGACGTGACCAAAAAGGACAGCTACCCTTTACCCAGAATTGACGATACGCTAGACACCCTGTCAGGATCCCAGTGGTTTTCTACGTTAGATTTAAAGAGTGGATACTGGCAGGTAGAATTAGAACCCAAGGATCGTGAAAAAACAGCTTTTACGATCGGAACTGGTTTGTGGCAGTTCACTGTAATGCCCTTCGGCCTGTGTAACGCTCCTGCAACGATCGAGCGTTTGATGGAGACCATCTTGCGCGGATTGTCTTGGAAGACGTGCTTGGTTTACCTGGACGACGTGATCGTGGTTGGAAGGTCGTTTGAAGAACACTTGAGCAACTTGAAGGAAGTGTTCCAGCGATTACGTGGGGCTAACCTCACACTGAGCCCAAAGAAGTGCCACGTATTTAAGAAGGAAGTCCAATACCTTGGCCACGTCGTATCTAGAGATGGAGTGAGGGCTGACCCAGACAAAATCCGAGCAGTGCAAGCATGGCCAAAACCAATCGACAAACATCAGGTCCGAAGTTTCCTTGGGCTGTGCACTTATTATAGAAGATTTGTACCCGGATTTGCCAATATTGCCAAACCATTAACAAAATTAACTGAAGAAAAAGCAGAATTTAGATGGAATGAAGACTGCGAAAGTTCTTTTAATCAACTAAAACAAGCCCTAGTCACTTCGCCGATTTTGAGTTATCCAAGAGAAGATGGAAAGTTTGTTTTGGATACCGACGCACATAGGCGCGGTCCTTTCGCAGATTCAAGATGGACAAGAAAAGGTTATCGCGTATTTTAGCAAGGTTTTGTCCAGGCCAGAAAGGAATTATTGCGTCACTAGGAGGGAGCTGTTAGCAGTCGTTAAGTCCATCGAACATTTCTACAAGTATTTGTATGGACGAAAATTTTTACTGAGAACAGACCACGCCGCTTTAAAATGGCTTCTGCAGTTCCGTAACCCAGAAGGACAAGTGGCAAGATGGATCGAGAGACTGCAAGAGTATGACTATGACACAGAACACCGTGCCGGAAGCAGTCATCGAAACGGTGATGCCTTGTCCAGAAGACCATGTCCGGCGGACTGCAGCCATTGTTCGCGACTGGAAGAAAAAGTCGAATGTCTCCGGAGAACTGCTATGGTTGATGATGAGTGGGAACCTGAGCAGTTACGTCGCGAACAAGAAGACGATCCTGAAATAAGACTACTCCTGGACTGGAAAGAAAGCGGCCGACGACCAACCTGGGAAGAAGTGAGTGCTTTGGGCAAAATATCAAAGCGTACTGGGCGCAGTGGGACTCCTTGATAGTGGAAGACGGTCTTCTTAAGCGATCCTAGAAAATGCCGAAGGCACGGGAAACAGACTAGGGTTGGTAGTGCTAAAGAGCCGGGTGTCAGAACTGTTGAAGCATTTCCACGATAGTACATCAGGAGAACACTTTGGCATTAAGAAAACATTGGGAAAAGTTGGAGAACGATTCTACTGGGTGAACTGCTAAGAGGACGTCATGAAATGGTGCCGTAAATGCACGGCCTGCGTATCAGGAAATAGTCCAGCGAGAAAGCGCAAAGCACCCATGAATACAACGTAGGAAGCCCTTTGCAAAGAGTAGTGATGGACATCGCAGGGCCGTTCCTAGAATCCGATTCGGGAAATAAATACATCTTGGTGGCGATGGATTGTTTCACAAAATGGACGGAACCAATAAAGAAGCAGCTACAGTTGTAGACGTATTAGTAAAAGAGTTTTTCTGCCGATTTGGAGTTCCGTTGGAATTACACTCCGATCAAGTCCGCAACTTTGAGTCTGGGCTCTTTCAAGAAGTTTGCCGACTGCTGGGAATCGAGAAAACTAAGACAACGCCTCTCCATCCTCAGTCTGATGGCATGGTTGAACGGATGAATCGAACAATGGGCAAGTACTTAGCCAAGGTAGTGTCCGAACATCAAAGAGACTGGGATCAGTACTTGCACCTCTTCTTAATGGCGTACCGATCATCCGTTCACGAAAGCACAGGCCAAACACCATCCTGTGTCATGCTCAGTCGTGAGATAAGATTACCATGCGATCTTCAATTTGGACGAAGACCGGAAGAAGAAGTCGCTGGAGAAGATTACGTCAGCAAGCTGGCAAAGAGGCTAGACGAAGTACATGAAGAGGTTCGTAAAAACACACAAATTGCCAGCGACAGGATGAAAACAAGATATGACGTCAAGGCGCAAAATGGTGGGTTTCAACCTGGCGATATGGTTTGGTTGTATAACCCTCAAAGGAGACGTGGTTTGTCGCCGAAGCTGCAAAGGCAATGGGAGGGTCCCTATGAAGTCGTGCAGCGTATTAACGACGTTATATACCGCATCCGAAAACCGCCCAGAGGCAAGCCAAAAGTGGTCCACGTCGATCGTCTAGCCCCGTTTGCTGGCGATAACCACAATCCGCAAGTTCAGGTCCGAACCAGAGTAATAAGTAGCAGAACCAGGAATCCAATCGAAGAAATGGAGTTCGAAAAGTTTATGAACTTATACGGAGGTTCTGGAAAAGCTTAGGTTCGGAGTTACCACCGAGGAACAACAAGACCTGTTCCAGACACAAAGATTACGCCATCGCTCATTGCGTGAGCGAGGAGCTTGACATGTCCAAAGGGTTGCAGTCGTGTTTAAAAAGAAGTTTGGACAGCTAGATGAATTACGAAGACAGCAACCGGCAGTCGGGAAGGTTTTAGGACTACGTGGTGACGGACGCTTCGTTTTCTATCTGGTCACCAAGAAATACTCACATGTCAAGCCGTTATACAAAGATCTGTGGCGAACATTATGGAGTCTCAAGAGACAAATGGAGTTCCATCATGTTAAGAAATTGGCAGTACCCAAGCTTGGTTGTGGCTTAGACCAACTGAATTGGAGGACAGTTCGAAACATGTTGGAGGTCGTCTTCCGAGGAACAGGCATTCAAGTGTTGGTCTGTAGTTACGAACCGAGGAGAGTATTGGGTCAGGAAAAGTCCATTGACTGTTACTTTTATGGTCAAGGAAGTTGCCGAAATGGAGGAAGCTGCCGCTATCGCCACGATCCCTTTTACCGGTGTCGCATCCAGTCTCCTGTTCTGGGACAGAACAGTCCTAAGAAGGGGGCAGTGAAACGTCCGAGAAATTACTTGCAAATGCAAGAGCCTTCTAGAACTGTTATCTAGTTTCTAGAAGATATAGCGAAAAGTAAGGAACGCTCGAGAAGGATTCGCCGATGTCTATAAATACGTAAGAAAGAAATCGTAGGTCAGTTATGGCTGGAATGCGAATGTGTTAAGAAGATTATCAAGTTGAAGATAAATAAGTGTTTAGCACGTGCGAGAGTTTTAAATAAATAACAGTGTACACCGAATCGAGTGAACGTGACTCACAGTGTGATATCCGAGGACGTTATCTTATCTCGTGTTATACAACGGTTATACATAAATTAGAGTGTAAGTGTTTTTATTATTAGATTTAATTAAGTTCGGTTAATTTAAATGTGTACATATTTCTAGAATAAGTAAAAGTAGTTTTAATAGTTTAAATAAATTAGTTTTTAATAAATAAAGGACGTAACAGTACAATATGTAAATGTAACTTTTTTTCAATCACTAAATATTTCTTATGGTTGTCAGTATAACTAATTCTAATAACAATATCTACAGATGTAAATGAAAAGAAAGCTGCTTTGTCGTTAAAAAAAGCTATCTATAGACATAATAGCAATTAATGTGATATGTTATTTATTTATTTATTAACATACACAAAAAGGTTAGTCTGAATATACATATATCATCTTCGACTATTTTTTCAACGCTGTTCGCGGTGGTCCTAGTTTTTGAACTGTTATGTGATTTCGAATCTGTAGCGCTGTCAATGTCCGAGTTATTAAAACCTTTTTGTAAAAGTCTATTACAACTTGAGCTGGATTGAGCAATAAATTGAACATTAAAATTTTCTGTATCTACTTTACTACTACTCATTTAGAGAGTTTCTCTCAAAAATTTAAAAATGTTAACTAATTTTCCAGCGTTATCTTTTATTAATCCATTTTTTTACAAGTATGTACCCCTCCATAGGTACTAAAACTACGTTTACATGCAGCAGAAGTTGTCGGTAATTTAAAAAAAATGTTGGATAACTGGGTAACATTTCAAAGACCTGTTCAACATGCTATCGAAGTTATTGAATTTACTAATTGTTACAAAAATTGTTATCTACATAAACCATTTTTGTTCTATAATTGGCTAGATACGCCAGTACAAATTGTAGCATGTAGCTCTAGCATGTTGACAGACACGATACAAATTATTTCCGTTGCGTCAGTCTAAAGCTAAATAATGCATATGGTGTAATTTCATTGAATTGCAAAAAAAATGTGTATATATTGTATGTAATAGTTACCTGTTCTTCTTTTAAAAGATCTGAACCAAGTAAAGTGGGAATTAAAAGATTTGCAGTTTTATGTACTTTAGCAACGACAAAGTTTTTTCGCTTGTTAAGTATATCAACTGCTTCCTTTCTTTCTTCTTTATTAAGTAGAGTTAATAGCAAACATTCAAGAAAGTGATTTTCTAAGTCTCGCAATATCTTAATAACCTTGGATATTGATGGTGTGTCAAATTATACTAAAGCTATATCATTTGCTTTATGTTTTAGAAGATAAAGCAGATCTTGTACATTATACCAAAATACGTCTTTTAGGAAACTATTGGTGACATTAATTTTTTTAATGTCTTGCGAGTTTTTATTTATTGCTAACATCTTTAAAGATTGCTTGTTTAAATGTACGCCCTCTAAGCAATGTCCAAGAGAATTCCATCTACAATAATATGTATCAAAAATTTAGCATAGTGTTGTTACGCTTTATGGGAATTGTTACAGTGTTTGTACTGGTAACTTTAAAGCGACAGTAGAAATCTACCGTTGATTCTGTTGCTTTTCTTTGAATATTGCGCATAAAAGATATAGTCAGACAACATTAACAATGTAAACAATTTCTCTAACAAAAGATTTGATGCTATTAAATTGTTTCAAATTATTGAAATCTAAATTTAACAAATGGGTCAAACATCCATAAGTAAATAAATTAGTAGTCGAATTTTCTACTCTTAAAATAGTCCAAGCTGCTTTCATATTAGATGCGATGTCAGTAACGACTTCAAATACTTTTTGTGGTTCAATTTATTAAATAATTTTATTAATGTGTTTAGCTATAAACTGAACCGTATGACTTTTTTTCCCTACATGTTTAAAGCTGTGGTATATAAAAAAACATCATTATCCTTTTCAGTGTCAAAAATAGGCATTCCTTAGTTATTACCTGTATGAAATATTTTATATAAAGCAGGGGACTGAGTCGTAACAACAAAATTTGACAATTGATTCGTTTGTTGAAAGCCAAAGGAAGAAATAGAACTACCTTTGTCGTGAACCTAAACAAATTGACGTTTTGCAAGACTTAGCAGCTTGCATTTTCTGAGTGGTGAATGTCACTTATTATAATAACGAAGTCAGTCAAACGGTAACCAAAAGTAAAAATTCGTTAATTATTTGATTTCTAACGATATAATACCGTCACATACACTTTTTCCTTTTGTAAGATTTAGAACTCCGAAAATGCAAGCTGCACTGCAATGTCTTACAAAATGTTAGCTTGTTTAAGTTCACAAAAGACAATACGACAAAGGTCAAGTGCTACTTTTTGTGTTGGTTCTCAATGAAAGACTAGGACCAAGCTTAAAAAGTCTGGAAACCTTAAAAATTCTATAAAAATTTACACTTTTGCCAAATATTGATCCAACCATTATACATTAAGACAGCGGATGAAAATACTGCTAGAACGTTGTTTACATATAAAAAATTTTTTTCATATTTTTTTTGAACTGAATACTGCACTGAAATGTCATGGCGGGAGGGTACTTTATAAGCTGATATTATAAAAAAAAAAATAAATAATCAGTATGGATTTTAAACCAAACTTAGAGATGATCCGCTGGCAAAAATGACCCGAGCTAGTTCTTCGTTAGCTTTTTCCTAAAATTAAGCTGAGGAGATAACCAAATAAAAAGTTAAAACTTCTAAAAGGTTTTTGTCAAAAAAAATTAATTTTTCCAAACTTTACAATAATATAAATGCATTGCTATTTATCTGATTGTTGTTGGTGATCTTATCTAAAAAAGATTGTATAGGATTCACTGTAAGAATTTGTATTTTGCTTTTACTAAAATGCTGTGATGTACTATATAATATATATAATTTTTTATTTAAATTACTTAATAATATATATAAAAAATTCAGTGTCCCCTAAAATTTTGGTTTTGTAAATTACAATATTTATGTAACTTCTTTAATAATTTCCCGCATTTCTGTAGTTCTTCATACATATATCCATCGTTATTATATTATCTAGATTATTTCACATTATCTATTACCTGTTATCTATATACAGTTTGAATTGTTTATCTATTATCTAACACTAGATAATTTTCTTAAGAAAAAAAATTATTATATCTATGTAATTTAAAAATTATCTATTTACAACACTGCTAACATGGGCTTTTGCACAGTGGCGGCTTTTCCTTAAATCTCAGTAGGCGCGGCTCTAGGGCGGTCAGATATTAGGGGCCAATAGTGAGCAAAACATACACCGATAAATGATAACAAGAAATTACTCAAAAAAAATAAAACTTTGTGTGATAAAAATGCACACTAGTCCGGCGTGCAGTCTTGCCGATTTTTTTTTTCATACTATAATTTATAATCTTAGTTTCTTATTGCTCGGAGATTATAAATTTTAGTATGAAAAAGAAAACCTCATAATCTTCATAACGACTCTTGCTTTTTTCTAGCAGCTATATTTGCACTTTCTAGCACTTCTAGGGGTGTTAACATAATTTATTGTTCCGTATTCATAATTTTATAGAAATAAACAATAAATAAGAGACTTAAAAAAGATGGCAACTAGATTTTAAAGTTTGTGTAAGAAATTGTTTTAATTTGTATTAGTATTTTCCTTTACAAGCTATCTCTCGTCACCCGCGCCGTGCCGCTCCTCTCATCATACCTACCGCGCCTGTAATGTCACGCGACGCAACAGTGTGCGTATAGCAACTGCAGTGAGTGGGAGCAGTTTTTTCGCATTTTGTAACGTTTTTCGTGACGCGACGTGTATGTGTATGTACTATATTAAAATAATTAGCTATGGACAGAAACAAAAAGTTAAGTGACGAAAAGTAGCGCAAACGAGTTAAAGAAAAAGACTATAAACAAAGTAATGTGATTTAAAAAATGCGGAAATTATACGTTTTTTTTTTGTAAAACTATCTACAGATACTAAAGATCGCGTTACCGAACCAAGACACGACGTTCCAAGTAGTAGTGGTGCTATGTCAACTGATGTTTCTTTAGTATTTTCAAACGTAGATATTTTGATAGTTATGGCAAGTAGAACAATGGAAGAAGTCAAAAAAATCCCACCAGTGCAGGAGTGCAGCCCAATCTAGACCAGGGACTGTGCAAAATCAGCGACAATCCAGCCAAATGGAGAACTGACGAGTTTACGCGTGATTACATTTGTAAGAACGGAACCAATCAAAACATCAAAAATGATTTTCACAAAAATGAGCGGATTTACAAAGATAAGAGGCTACAGTTTTCAAAACACTTATTCGAAAGTCAGCTTCTTAATGGCAGAAAAGTCCCGCAAAAGTGGCTAATTTATTTCGAAAGTACTGGACGTGTGTTTTGTGTACTTTTTTGTCTTTTTAAGTGGAGAGTCAGTTCGGCAAAAAGAAAAGTTTTGATGACTCAAAAAATTCTTATTATTAAGTATTAACTTATGACAATTTGCCTATTCACAAATTATCTGTCCTGCGCATGAGCGATAGAAGCAACTCCTTAGGCCGCATTGACCACGCGTTAACAATGCAGTTAGATGAAGAAATAAATTACTGGAAAAACATTTTGAAAAGAGTAGTTGCATGTGTAAAAGCGCTTGCATCACGTGGTTTGCCGTACAGAGGACATTACGAGTTTGATCCATTCTTAGCCAAATGTTATGAGAATCCAGGCTCAAGTCATACAAGTTATCTCTCTCCAACGACCTGTAAAGAATTCATTTGGCTTATGGGAGACAAGGTTTTGAAGCCATTTGTAATGGGAATATGAACAGATAGATATTTTTCTTTGAACGCTGAATAAAAAAAACACTGTAGTTTTGAACCAAACTGATTATGTTACGAAAATCAATTCTATTTTGTCTGAGGAAACTTACGCTCTTCTAACCCATACCCCACTTCGAGGATTGAACGCGAGGTTAGCCAAATCATCAAATCTTCCAATCTACCTCCTGAAACTAAACGTCGACTTACCCCATCAGATTCTAAACCACCTCGTCTATACGGACTTCCCAAAATTCACAAACAAGGTATTCCTTTTCGACCTATCGTGAGTACTATCCAATCTCCTACTTACAAGCTAGCCAAGTTCTTGTCCAACATTCTTTGCGAGTTTACAGGTAAAACCTCTTCTCACATCCTCAACTCTAAGCATTTTATTCAACGTCTAGAAACTATAAAACTTGAACCCCAAGATCTTCTCGTGAGCTTTGATGTTACTTCACTTTTTACTAAAGTTCCTATTAAGGATTCGCTTATTATCATCAAACAGATTCTGTCTCAACATGGCAAGGACTTGAGTTTGGTTCCTCTTATTGAAAAGTGTCTATCCTCTACTTACTTCCAATTTGATAATAAGTTTTACGAACAAGTTTCTGGTGCTGCTATGGGTTCTCCTCTATCACCTGTTGTAGCTAACATTTTTATGGAATCCTTTGAAACGGTTGCTTTGGAATCATCAATATTAAAACCTAAAGAGTGGTTTAGATATGTTGACGACACGTTTATTGTTTGGTCTCATGGTCATCTTGAATTGTCTAAGTTTCTTGATCATCTTAACAATCAACACTTAGATATCAAATTTACTATGGAAATCGAAAGTAATGGTTCTCTTCCATTTCTTGACGTTCTTGTGACTCGTAAGCCCGACGGACTTCTAGGCCATTCTGTTTATCGCAAACCCACCCATACGGACAGATACCTTCATGCTTCGTCTCATCATCATCCTGCACAGAAACGTTCTGTCATTGAATCTTTGGTCCATCGTGCCTTTTCTATTTGTCAACCTGAGAATCTAGACTCAGAACTCCGTCATCTTACTAGAACCTTAGTGAACAATGGTTATGTCAAGCGAGATATTCATAGAGTTATTAATCGTCGTTTACATCCACGTACTCGATTACCTAAGGACATTTCTACTCCCGAATCCAACCCGAAATTGGCCTTTTTACCCTACATTCACAAGGTTACAGATCAAATAGGGAAACTCCTTCGTAAGAATGGTATTAAACCCATATTCAACTCAACAGGCAAAATCTCTCAGATTCTTCCTTCTCCCAAAGACAAATTTCCTACACTTTCATCTCAAGGTGTATACCAAATTCCATGTTCTTGTGGTTTAGTCTACATTGGTGAAACCGGTCGTTCTGTCATTACTCGCATTTCAGAACATGATCGTTGTATAAGGAAAAGGTATACTTCCAAGTCTGCGGTCGCTGAACATCATTTTACTACAGGTCACAAGATAGATTTTGATAATGTTTCGTTGATTGCCAAATCTCCATTCTTTTTTAACAGGAAATTCCGAGAAAGCATAGAAATCATCAAACACCCCAATAACTTCAATCGCGATCATGGTTTCGAACTATCCCCCCTTTGGTTCCCGGTTATTAGTCATTTAACAAAAACACGCCCCCTAGCAACCGTAACCCAGTCAGGGTCGAGCTTAATCAACCGTGACGATCCTGTTCCTTTAAATACGGAGACTATTTCTTCTTAAGTCACTTCTACCTAGTTTAGAATCTGGCTTGGTTCACAAGTTGATTACCTAACTCGGTAGTGGTTCTTTGTTAGATTTTCGTTTGCTTTTTCAGGTTATCGTTTTCTTTCTTACCTTTTCATAGTTTAGGTTATGGCTTGTTTTACAAGTGGATAACCTAACTTTTGAGAAGTTTTTAGTTAGATTTCGATTGCTTGTTTGAGTTTTGCGATTTATCTCACGCCCTGATGAAGCCCCTTACGAAAGTGGGCGAAACGTTGGCAGCTTCGGTTGCAACTATGACACGGTCCAAACCCGGAAGACATTCTAATGTTAGCTTTCATAACTGTTTTTGGAGATTTTTACTAGATTACATGAACGCTACACTTAGAAACTTCAAAGCGTGGAAACTAGCATTACCTACTAACGTCATTTAACGCGAGATAACTTTGATGATTTCGAAAACAAGCTCAAAACACTGTCATTTGTACAGAAAAATAAAATAATTTTTGACGCAATCATAAGCGTAAGCTACTTCCTGGTGAAACTAACACAAGTGAAGAGATGCAATAAAATAATGGTTGAGAAAACCTTAAAATTACTACTATTTTGGTGATAATTGATACATTGACAGAAAAACTCCAAAAACGACGGGACTACTACTACTACTATTCTGACGAATCTAAGCACGTCAGAAGTCTAAGAAAAAGGACAAAGCATTACAAATGGTTTGTTCTACTGAGTTAGAAGACAATATTTCAGAAGAATGTTTCCATTTTTGTACTTACTGAAGCATTAAAAATGAACTGAAGGTCTTTACCCTACCTAAACGTGGATATCGCTTTCCGTATGTGTGTGTGTACACCCGCCAGTAACTGTTTTGGAAAAAGATTATTTTCTAATTTGCGACGATACGAATTCTTTAAAGAAATGGGATTGTGAATAATTAATTAATGATTTTGCTGCGCTTAAGTGTAGACGCGTTTTGTAACACGTAAATACGTTTTATACCTTGTATGTAGTGATGAGCGATATCGTGATTTTTCAATAACACTGTGAATCGTTACTGCGATTTTTTTATATCAGTGATTTTAAAGCGTGACTTGATCACGACTTTCGTATGACGTTCTCGAATAACGAAATTCAAATTAATAATGGAACCGTGCCCAATAAATGTAGCGACATCGCGCAGTATCTGATCGCCGCTTCAATATTCATATCATTTACTGAAAACGAAAACCTTGCAACCACCAACCAGTAAACAGTGCAGATCAAATATAATTCCTCACGAAATTACGATTTCACAACAAACACGAAATTACGATTTCACAATAACATGATCAATAGTGAAAAGTAACGACTTTGTAAAATTACTGATATTTTTACAAATTGGTAACCGTATATAACAGTCTATTTCGATAAAACTTGGCAAGAAAGTAAATTCATATGTAGTAGCAAAATGATGGAAGATGAGAAAGGGGCGGCTGGTGCTACATGGCCTGGGGCAGTCAAGACTGCAAATCCGCGAGGGCTTTTGCAGCAATTTTTTTAATGAATTATCTTGAAAACATCAAAATATTTTATTCAAAAATAAACTCAGGAAATGGAAAAAAACTATTTTCAAGCCAGGCAGCATACAGCCATAATAAAAGAAAACATGTTCGTTATCAGAAAGTATGTAAAAATATTCTTGAAGTGAATTATGATTAACTATTTTTATATATTACAATTAAAAAGATGTGAATGATATTATTGGAAGCCTCTGAAAGCGAGTTCGTAACCATGCAAAATCGATAACCCATGTTTGTCTCTTATCCCACGTGCAAAATACACATTTTATTTTTGGTTTATAATTTTTTTGTATTTCAACTTTGTTATCGGTTTTTTTACACTTCCCTCACTGTCACCTCTTTTAGTGAATTTCTTTTTAAGTCATACCACTAGTTATACTTCTGGTAGCTTTTCAGTTATTCTCAATTAACGCAAGTCAGCACAAAGAGTAGAATTTGATTTCTTCTCATTATTTAAAACTAACATAAATTTGAAATTTGTGTTTATTTCTGCTGCAAAAACCATCGAGTTGAGCTCGTTTTGTAAAAAACAATTACTGTACAGACCATAAAATTTAAAAACGCGGAATTTTATCTCACATTAACCCTTTTGGTCAATTTTCTTTCAACCTCTACAACTATTCTTACATTTCTAGTCAATTCTTGATGCCACTCAATTAGCACAATGAGTAGAATTCATTTTCTGCTTACGATTCAAAAGTTACAGGGATTTGAAATTTGTGTTTTCTGAAAACACTTCTTGAAATAGTTATACCATTGATTATACTGTGAAAACCATCGAGTCAAGCATATGTAAAGCCTAGTTACTGTACTTGCTTAGCATATCTGTAAAATAATTAGAAACGTGCAAATTTGTCTCACTTTCGCTTCTTTTGGTCAATTTATTTACAACATTTACAACTTTTGTTAGATTTTTAATAGTTTTATTGTTGCGCTCAATTAGTAAGTAAGGACTCCAATAAAATAAATTGATAAAAGAAGCGCTGTTAAAATTTTATTTTGCTGTTTTGTGTTGTGGTCTATAAACTATTACAAAATTGAGTTTGTTTTGGCAAATTGAGGGGCTACTATAATTCAAATTGATTTCTTTTTTTAACAAGTTATCTTATCGATGCTTGCAGTTACAAATTTGATGTAAGCGGTACAATACGGCTAAAATGCAGCACACATAAAGATGGAAAACTCGGAAAGTGCTAAGCTATATTAATACGTGAATTTATAAATATTTTTTATCGTTTTAATTATTGTTGTAATTAAAAATATTGATTTTACCGAACATTTTGCTTTTGATAATAATCGGTAGCAGCAACATGGACTTTTTTACCATCAATTAAACTTAGTAATTGTTATAATTTAACTGTATTTTTTTAAAATCACTATAATTTAGATTCAATTATGTCTGTAAAGTAATATTCCAATCGTTGCTGCAATACACAAAATTAAGCAAGTTTTCAAAGAAATGAACCTTACTAAAGAGTGAGTATTTTTGCATGCGTTTTAACAATGTGACACATTGTGACTATGATTTTTGTCATCCGATTACATAATGTTTTAAACGAAATCATTTAGTAATGTATGTGACTTAACTATACTTCTAATAGTTATTCATAACATTCTCAAAATTTTTGCATTAGCAATCCTAATAATTGCGTTCGCTAATTGACCAAGAAAATCTTTGCCATCTACAAAATAAATTCTTTTTATAGATACTGTGATTCATTATTTGTTGTTTTCGTTTAGTGAAGCTTTTTAAACATTAAAAATAACCGTAGTTGCAAATGTGCTAAAACCTTATCATTTTACCAAACCGTACTGTATAAAATTAACAGGCACTTTACAAAAATAAATATTATTTTTTATTTTTATAAATGTTAATAATTCTTTAGAAAACTATTTTAAACTATATTATATTTACTTGTAACCCAGAAAACATTTTAACACTATTTTCTTATAATGTTCGATAATTTTAGAACATTTTTTAGATTTAGATCATTCCTTACTAATATTACTAAGTAAACGTATTGTTTCATTAAAATTCATGTTAAGTGTTTTGCGTATCATTTTTTCTTATACCAATTATGAAATGACATGGTTCTAATTAAATATATAAACAAATATGCGTGTTTTCTGTGTTATGACTAAATGCTATTACAAAGATATTATTTTTGTTTACTCACCATTGAGTATATAATGATGCATACAAAAGAGCAGATTCAAATTTTTTTCGTGCTTTAAACTGTGAGCACTTACGATTACTTTCAAAATGAAAAGTTTTCAAGTAAGTAACTTTTAATAATTTTTTTACATGTGTATAATACTCAGTTTTAGGTAGTGTATCTATGGACTTTAGCAATTACTTTTGTGACAACTTCGCCAATAAGTGAAGACAAAACATCTAAGGCAGAAACTGGCAAAGACGTTCCTAAAGGAAAAAAATTAATATTTGCGGAGCCTTTGTACAATGATTATGATTTGGAACTAATCCCAGAGTATGATGAACCTATTATAAATTATGACAACGCAGATCCAGAAGATTTTGGTCAACATGATGTTATTAAACGTAGCATCGTCTTTCGACCCCTGTTTGCTTATCGAAAACAAATGGAACAAAGAAGGAGAATCTATTTACAACAAAAAATTGATAGGCGGGCAGAAATTCCAAAAAGACGTGGCTATTATTACTACTACAGATATCCTATGTATTATCAAAACAGTCCAGTTAAATACGTTTTTTAAACGGAATATATTCTGTTATTTTTCTATCTACTATATTTAAACATATTTATGTAATTTATTTTTGTATTTTTATATATGCATTTACATATATGTAATTATTTATTTAATTTACCAATATATTTCTTTACGTTTTATTAAAACGTTTGCTAAAAAAATATGTATTTTAATAGCACAAATTAACTATGTATTAGGAAGTGTCGTGGCTTGAAACTAAGGCGCTTAAGACAAGAACTTGAATAAGCAGCTTAGTACAAGTTAGATATAGGCATTAAAAATAAACAAACTTACTATTTTAGGTTTTATCAGAAGTTATAGTACGTATGCTATAAAAACTATAGTAGTTGATATAGAATATACATTTTAGACATAAAACTTTCACCATAAAACATTATTAAATTATTTTTTTGGGTAAATGGTGTATATTTATTTAGAAATACAATTGCTAGCTTTCGAACTTTGTCTAAGTTCTTCGTCAGGCAAAAATTAAATTAATTTGACAATTATAAAAACTAAGGTAACTAAAAACAATAACTATAAGGGAACTAGATAATAAGCGCAAGTATTTAGCTACAGCATTCGCTCGAAGGTCTAAAGGAAAACCACCATAAAAACTCTAGACGTAGCTTAAGTGTCAGTGGTGGACAAATTAAGATTAAGAAATAACAGGTAACCATGTGTCAGAAAGTTCGTAACCACTGTCTCTATTGAAATTGTTAGGATGTTTGATAATTTCAATAGCTTCTCTAATCTTTCTTGATTTCCAGTTCTTTGTTTTAGAAATTGTTTTAGTTTTCTCAAACTTTACATCATGAAGAGTGTCAAGTGCATGTTCGGCAATGGCAGACTTAGTAGGTTGTATTAAACGAAGATGTCTTTTATGTTCTTTTAATCTCGTATCTATAGTTCTACCCGTTTCGCCAATATATACCTTGCCACAAGTGCATGGGACTTGGTACACTCCACAGGTATTGTAAGGTACTTTGTCTTTTAAAGGATTCAACAGATTTTTAATCTTAGTAGTAGTATTATAAGCTACTTTTATCTTATGTTTACTTAGTATTCTTCCAATTTTGTCACTTATGTTGGAAACAAAAGGTAGAATTACAAAGTTTTGGTTAATAGTTGAATCATCTGTAACAGTAGGTCTTGTCTTTGGTCTAAGAAACTTTTTAATTTGTTCTTTATTAAAACCATTTCTTATAAAAACTTTCTTAAGGTGTTCTAATTCTTCTTGTAATTTTTCTTGGTGACAAATTATTGTTGCACGATTATATAATGTGCGAATCGTCCCAAGTTTCTGAGCTGGGTGATGTTGAGAATTTGCGTTTATGTATTGATCTGTATGTGTTGGTTTTCAATAAACTGAATGTATTAAAGTACCATCTGATAATCTTTCTATTTTTACACCAAGAAAAGTTAAGGTACCATTAATTTCTTTTTCAATACTAAATTTTATGTTTGGATGTCGATTGTTCAGGTATTGAAGAATATTTGTAGTTCATCTAAACCATAAGACCAAATTGCAAAAACATCATCTACATATTTTAGCCATAATTTTGGCATTTTAAGGCTTCTTCTTCAAAATATTCCATATAGTAATTAGCAATAGATGGAGAAATTGGCGATCCCATTGCTAACCCATCTATCTGTTTGTAGTATTCACCATTAAAAAAAAAGAATTATGTTGTCAAACAATGTTCAAATAACTTGATGGTATTATCAAGCTGTCGTAAAAGTTGTAAAGTATTGGTCCTTTAGTGAACAACAAGGAAACATCAAAACTAACCATTAAATCATTTGAAGATAATTTCTGTTTACTAATTACTTCAATAAAATGTTGTGTGTTCTTTATAAATGAATTACTCAAGCCAATATAAGGTTTCAGTATAGCATTTAAATACTTAGAAAGTTCATAAGTTGTCGATCCAATGCAGCTAACAATGGGTCGAAGAGGTGTATTTGGCTTATGTATTTTTGGTAATCCATAGAACCTTGGTATAAGAGGATCTTGTGGTGTCAGTTTCTTTATGGTTTCCGTTGATAAATTACTTTCTTTTAATAACTTTGTTGTTAATAATTTGAACTTGTTATTAGGATTTTGAAGAAGTTTTATGTAAGTGGTGGGATCATTAAGTAAGTCGTTCGCTTGGTTAATGTATTCATCTTTATCCATTAACACAGTAGCTTTTCCTTTGTCGGCTGGTGCAATTATAAGATTAATGTTATTTTTTAAATCTTTTAATGCTTGGTATTCTGAACTGGTTAGATTCTTCTGTGGAAGTTTCGCTCTTCCAGTATCCTGGTAGTTTCAAATCTGATCTCGGCTGCTTCACGATCTGGAAGATGGCTGATGCTGGCTTCAATGTTGGAGATAATGTCCTCAACAGGAATTCTTGAAGGAGCAACAGCAAAATCCAAACCTTTAGACAAAACAGAACGAGCAGTATCGGATAGTTGATAAGAGCTTAAATTAACAACCAGCTTGTCATTTTTATAATTATTGTTTTTATATGAATTGGTAACCTGTTTGTTAAATAAATTATTAAATTTACTTATCTTTTTAGACCTGGTACCATTTTCATGATTTTTCAATCTGCGGTACAAAAGATCTTCAAGATATTTCCAGTCATTATTTGATAATTGATTACGTAAGCGGATTTCCAAGTCATAAACTTGTTTATCAATTTCATAAAGTTTATTTCTAGTAGTATTAATCACATTCCGTAGGAGGGTTAAACTTGCTTTTTCATATATCTTTTTAGCTCCCGGAGTTTGAATGTTGTGTTTGATTTTTATGAAATTAGGAATTAAATTATTAGCTCTACATCTTTTTAAAAAGGTTAAATTACATAGTTGGTTTACCTTTTTTCTCTTTAGGTTTTCAAATAATTTGACATTCTTTAAAACAGCTTTCCCATTTAAGCGTTTTATTTTAGACATAAAACTTTCACCATAAAACATTATTAAATTATTTTTTTGGGTAAATGGTGTATATTTATTTAGAAATACAATTGCTAGCTTTCGAACTTTGTCTAAGTTCTTCGTCAGGCAAAAATTAAATTAATTTGACAATTATAAAAACTAAGGTAACTAAAAACAATAACTATAAGGGAACTAGATAATAAGCGCAAGTATTTAGCTACAGCATTCGCTCGAAGGTCTAAAGGAAAACCACCATAAAAACTCTAGACGTAGCTTAAGTGTCAATGGTAGACAAATTAAGATTAAGAAATAACAGGTAACCATGTGTCAGAAAGTTCGTGACCACTGTCTCTATTGAAATTGTTAGGATGTTTGATAATTTCAATAGCTTCTCTAATCTTTCTTGATTTCCAGTTCTTTGTTTTAGAAATTGTTTTAGTTTTCTCAAACTTTACATCATGAAGAGTGTCAAGTGCATGTTCGGCAATGGCAGACTTAGTAGGTTGTATTAAACGAAGATGTCTTTTATGTTCTTTAATCTCGTATCTATAGTTCTACCCTGTTTCGCCAATATATGCCTTGCCACAAGTGCATGGGACTTGGTACACTCCACAGGTATTGTAAGGTACTTTGTCTTTTTAAAGGATTCAACAGATTTTTAATCTTAGTAGTAGTATTATAAGCTACTTTATCTTATGTTTACTTAGTATTCTTCCAATTTTGTCACTTATGTTGGAAACAAAAGGTAGAATTACAAAGTTTTGGTTAATAGTTGAATCATCTGTAACAGTAGGTCTTGTCTTTGATCTAAGAAACTTTTAATTTGTTCTTTATTAAAACCATTTCTTATAAAAACTTTCTTAAGGTGTTCTAATTCTTCTTGTAGTTTTCTTGGTGACAATTATTGTTGCACGATTATATAATGTGCGAATCGTCCCAAGTTTCTGAGCTGGGTGATGATGAGAATTTGCGTTTATGTATTGATCTGTATGTGTTGGTTTTCGATAAACTGAATGTATTAAAGTACCATCTAATTTTCTTTCTATTTTAACATCAAGAAAAGGTAAGGTACCATTAATTTCTTTTTCAATACTAAATTTTATGTTAGGATGTCGATTGTTAAGGTATTGAAGAAATATTTGTAGTTCATCTAAACCATGAGACCAAATTGCAAAAACATCATCTACATATCTTAGCCATAATTTTGGCATTTTAAGGCTTCTTCTTCAAAATATTCCATATAATAATTAGCAATAGATGGAGAAATTGGTGATCCCATTGCTACACCATCTATCTGTTTGTAGTATTCACCATTAAACAAAAAGAATGATGTTGTCAAACAATGTTCAAATAACTTTATGGTATTGTTATCAAACTGTCGTTGTAAAAGTTGTAAAGTATCAAGTATTGGAACTTTAGTGAACAACGACGAAACATCAAAACTAACCATTAAATCATTTGAAGATAATTTCTGTTTACTAATTACTTCAATAAAATGTTGTGTGTTCTTTATAAATGAATTACTCAAGCCAATATAAGGTTTCAGTATAGCATTTAAATACTTAGAAAGTTCATAAGTTGTCGATCCAATGCAGCTAACAATGGGTCGAAGAGGTGTATTTGGCTTATGTATTTTTGGTAATCCATAGAACCTTGGTATAAGAGGATCTTGTGGTGTCAGTTTCTTTATGGTTTCCGTTGATAAATTACTATCTTTTAATAACTTTGTTGTTAATAATTTGAACTTGTTATTAGGATTTTGAAGAAGTTTTATGTAAGTGGTGGGATCATTAAGCCGAGATCAGATTTGAAACTACCAGGATACTCCGAAGAGCGAAACTTCCACAGAAGAATCTAACCAGTTCAGAATACCAAGCATTAAAAGATTTAAAAAATAACATTAATCTTATAATTGCACCAGCCGACAAAGGAAAAGCTACTGTGTTAATGGATAAAGATGAATACATTAACAAAGCGAACGACTTACTTAATGATCCCACCACTTACATAAAACTTCTTCAAAATCCTAATAACAAGTTCAAATTATTAACAACAAAGTTATTAAAAGAAAGTAATTTATCAACGGAAACCATAAAGAAACTGACACCACAAGATCCTCTTATACCAAGGTTCTATAGATTACCAAAAATACATAAGCCAAATACACCTCTTCGACCCATTGTTAGCTGCATTGGATCGACAACTTATGAACTTTCTAAGTATTTAAATGCTATACTGAAACCTTATATTGGCTTGAGTAATTCATTTATAAAGAACACACAACATTTTATTGAAGTAATTAGTAAACAGAAATTATCTTCAAATGATTTAATGGTTAGTTTTGATGTTTCGTCGTTGTTCACTAAAGTTCCAATACTTGATACTTTACAACTTTTACAACGACAGTTTGATAATAATACCATAAAGTTATTTGAACATTATTTGACAACATCATTCTTTTTGTTTAATGGTGAATACTACAAACAGATAGATGGTGTAGCAATGGGATCACCAATTTCTCCATCTATTGCTAATTATTATATGGAATATTTTGAAGAAGAAGCCTTAAAATATGCCTCAAAAAACCAAAATTATGGCTAAGATATGTAGATGATGTTTTTGCAATTTGGTCTCATGGTTTAGATGAACTACAAATATTTCTTCAATACCTTAACAATCGACATCCTAACATAAAATTTAGTATTGAAAAAGAAATTAATGGTACCTTACCTTTTCTTGATGTTAAAATAGAAAGAAAATTAGATGGTACTTTAATACATTCAGTTTATCGAAAACCAACACATACAGATCAATACATAAACGCAAATTCTCATCATCACCCAGCTCAGAAACTTGGGACGATTCGCACATTATATAATCGTGCAACAATAATTTGTCACCAAGAAAAATTACAAGAAGAATTAGAACACCTTAAGAAAGTTTTTATAAGAAATGGTTTTAATAAAGAACAAATTAAAAAGTTTCTTAGACCAAAGACAAGACCTACTGTTACAGATGATTCAACTATTAACCAAAACTTTGTAATTCTACCTTTTGTTTCCAACATAAGTGACAAAATTGGAAGAATACTAAGTAAACATAAGATAAAAGTAGCTTATAATACTACTACTAAGATTAAAAATCTGTTGAATCCTTTAAAAGACAAAGTACCTTACAATACCTGTGGAGTGTACCAAGTCCCATGCACTTGTGGCAAGGTATATATTGGCGAAACGGGTAGAACTATAGATACGAGATTAAAAGAACATAAAAGACATCTTCGTTTAATACAACCTACTAAGTCTGCCATTGCCGAACATGCACTTGACACTCTTTCATGATGTAAAGTTTGAGAAAACTAAAACAATTTCTAAAACAAAGAACTGGAAATCAAGAAAGATTAGAGAAGCTATTGAAATTATCAAACATCCTAACAATTTCAATAGAGACAGTGGTTACGAACTTTCTGACACATGGTTACCTGTTATTTCTTAATCTTAATTTGTCCACCACTGACACTTAAGCTACGTCTAGAGTTTTTATGGTGGTTTTCCTTTAGACCTTCGAGCGAATGCTGTAGCTAAATACTTGCGCTTATTATCTAGTTCCCTTATAGTTATTGTTTTTAGTTACCTTAGTTTTTTATAATTGTCAAATTAATTTAATTTTTGCCTGACGAAGAACTTAGACAAAGTTCGAAAGCTAGCAATTGTATTTCTAAATAAATATACACCATTTACCCAAAAAAATAATTTAATAGAATATACATGTCTGAACGAATGAATGAATTATGCAAAAGTAATAAGAATATGTATTTGTTTTGGTAAATTACTCACTAAATCAGTGTTACTACTTGAATGGAAAATATTTCGTTTAATTAAAGTAAGTGCAAAACCTGCTAATTTATCCTGAGTCATGATGTTGCGCGAGCTTTTTTATAGTTTTGTTTTGTTGGAAAAAACATAGGCCGTCAATAACAACCGATAGGGGAATTGACAAAAAAAATGCTAAAATGCTACTTTTTAAACTATTTTATTTCTTTAAGTAACAACATTATGAGGCCAAGTTTGTCTTAAATTGTGTAAGTCATGAACACCAATATCATATACTTATGCACATCTTCTATAAAACTCAATTACAAATCCTGCCATTAATTTGTTTAATGCAACTAAATCATTTGTTAAGGATTGTTAAAATTAAACAAAAATCTAACATAACTACATCCAACAATAAAAGATATATTTCTTAAATACATATATTGTAATACGTAATTGTAAAAGAAATTTTGAAATCTTTCTTTCCGTCAGAATTTAGCAGTATTTACAAAATCTAAATCACTGCCGATGTCAGTTCTAAACTAAACTGTACCTTTAAATCAATAAAAATATTTATGTTTACCAAAAAACTTTTTAAAATATTATACTGCAACCGCTTTAATACTTTGCAGTAATTTGGTTGCTACATCGATATTTTTTACCGGTTTAAAGTAAAAAATAAAAACTTTTCAAAAATGCGTTACTCCATTCTAAGATACATTATATAAATAAACACCTCTTAAAGTAATAAAAAAAGCTAAAAGAATTTTTTACGCCCTTTGTGTTTTAGGTAGGCTACTGCACTGGACTGAAAATGAACCAAAAAACCATGTCGGTATAGAACCTGTAAAATATTAAACTGTTTTAATCAAAAGTTTAATTTGCTATTTGAACTTGCAGTAAAGAGAACATTTTTGATTATTTCAGTAAATGTACATTCATTGACCATAACAGATGAAAAAAAAACAGATGCAATTTTGAAAGATTTACAAAATATTAAACTAGTCGTTATTATTTTGTGACTACACTAAAATCCAAAATTTCATAAATTTTTTGCTAGCTTTATAACCATTTTTTAAAATACGTTTTTCATATTTGTCTATCATTTGCTGTTCGTATCTAGTTCATGTCCACTGTTTTATGTTATCAACCCGTTTAATTAGGGACGCTCTACTGGGCTGCGGTGTTCATATGGGCTTTAAGTCAAGATTCTTTTATACTATTTGATTGTGTCTTCTCTAGCGGATATGTATGTATGTGTTGGTTAGATTCTCTGTTTTATAAGAAAATTTTTATCTTTAACATACCATAGTTGTCTGCGTTATTAAAGTTTATTTAAGTTTACTTTCGTCATCGGTGAATTTTCAGTTCATAACACATTACTGATATAATACTATAATGCATTTGTTAAATTAACTCATCGTGAGAGTATCGATAAAAAAAAGAATGTTTTTGGATGCCAGATTTAACAATAAGAAATAAGGTTTTTTGCGCTAAAAATTTGTAAGTTTTAGCAAACCAACAAAGCCGTCATGACCAGCAGATAACAAATAAAGGGAAACAAAAAAAAAATTTAAAACAAAAATAAAAGTCATGTAATAAATTTAAACAAAACAAAAATTTATAGCTTTTTAATACAACTAGCAATAAAAAAAAATCATTCTTAAACGCACAAGCGGTGAAATTATATAAACAAACAAAAATAACCGAATAAAGTTAGAAACCGCGATAAAAGTTGATGCGGGCGAGCACTCGTTTTACAGACCTCTAAGTAAAAATAAGAAATTCAAACGCATCGTATAAAATGAATTATAAAAAAATCAGTAACTAAATTTGAAAACAGTAATTAGCAAACTCGAGTCTATGGGTAAAGCAAAGCAATATAATATATCATGATTAAAGACCGGATTTTTAAGCATTAAAATGTTTAAAATAGACAGGCACTTAAGCATTAAAAAACATTAAAAATAGACTTTAAAAAATGTTTAATAATTTTATTATAAAACTGCATACAAATTCAAAAATACAAATAAGTGATATTTAAGACAATTAGGTAATTATTGTTATTACAACTTATTAGTAAAAAAATTTTAACAATTTCATGATTAAAATAAACAGAAACAAAAATACAAAATTTAAATTTTTTAAAATAATTCTATGTGCAACTTACGTAAAAATGTCATTAAGTCATTATTACTAAAACGGATTAAAACAATAAATGAGTTTTTATTATATAATTGTTGTTTTGAATATAATATAGATATCATTGTATACTTTGAAATTCAGATTACTACTTTGTTAATCCAGGTTTTGGAATAATGGACTTTTTATGACTGTACATACAAATGTTGGTAACATAGAATTTCCCAACTTTGGTGTTTGCAATGCTTTTTAATACTTAATTGCATTTTATCAATTCAAGCTATTTTTAAAATTAATTCTTAGATGCATCAACATGTTTTGGCAAAATTGGCATTAAAGCGTAAAATATGCATTTATAAAAAAAATGCCGTAAACTAAGCATTTAAGGTTTTTTTAGACAATTTGCCTGAACATTCGGTCTTTAATTATGATACAAAAAAGGCTTTAAAGTACGTTAGACGTGCTAGCGCTTTAAAAGCATTTCTACACGCGTGTCATAAGCTATTTTTTATAACAATTGCATCATAATTCGAGAAATCCGTATTTTAATTTTGAATTTGTATCATTTCGTTAGCATTGGTTGTTTTCGTTTTTATGTAGATACGGTGTTTTCGATAATTATTTTGTAAAAAATGCATCAGTTTGAAGAAACCATTTCTCGGGAAATTCAAAAACTGACCAAAAAAAGTGCAATTAAAATTGATTATGGAGAAGTCAAGGAATGAATTGCTTATGTAGATAGAAAATAATAAATAATAAGCTACATGCGTTTATGAAAGCGCTAAATGAAGGTTATGAAACTAAAAAGTTTTTTGCTTTTACGGAGAAAGAGCTTCATAGCTTCTTCGTTCAAGCTCCTGATGACATTTTTTTGTTTTTAAAGGTACTGACATACAATAGTTTTGACAAATATTAGTGATAGTTACTTCATTTTTCAGGTTGTCGCAATTGCTGGTGTTTGTGTTTGGTTCATGCAGAAGATAGAAAATGTGTCATTTAGAGTATGTTAAATTGTTTAACAAATACATTTTTCTCCCTCCAAAAATGTTGCTACAGGTAAGGTTTTTTTAAAGTATGCATTAGCAATTAGCATCTTATTAAAGAAGTGCATCAAGCAAGTTGGATTAACACATTTGGTAGATGCCTTTCTGTTGTAGCACATTTTGTTGAAACTTTAAAGCAGTCTAGTGTTTTAATGTTGAGATTTAACACGCTTTTTAATTTGTTAAACAGGTATTAAGTATTGTAGTGCAAGTGTAATAAAAAATCAGAAGTAAACTATTATGTCAAAGGTGGTGGATGACCAGGCGATTCTAATGCTTTCAAACTTGAGTTAAACAATAAACCATCGTCTTAGAGGTAGTGAACGATTTGGCGATAGTAGTGGTCTTAATCTAGAGTTAAAAAAGAAACCATAATCTCAGATGCAGTGGGCGATTTGACAATAGTAGTGGTGGCAATCTGTTGATAGAGCAACGGTGAAGGAAGTACAATCGACGAGTCGCAAAGCTTCTGGATAACTGATACGATATTTATTCGAAGTGAGCAGCGTGACATATGAACTACTGCGTGTATCTTAAAGAATACAAGTGAATGACACAAAATTCAACAAAATTTATGCGACACTGAACTAACTTTTCTCAATCAAACACCAATTTTATAATGCCATGAAATGAAATGTTAACTGAGATTAGCAACGCGCAACAGTTGCTCTTTATCACCAAAGCCGAACGGGTTCATACGTTAAAAATTTCTAAATTATAAATTAACTTAACGCAATTAATATTAGTTAAAAACTCAAAAAAAAAATTAATAAATAAGAATAAAAATAATTCGTAACAATGCTAACCATGATTGTTTAATCTTTCTTTTTATTTATTGAGTTCTTATTTTTATTTATTTTTTTGAAGTGGTTGTAATATTTACTATTCAACTAACAATTTAATAGTTTCCTGCATGTGGATTAACTCGTACGTAGCTTCGTTTCTACGAGATGGTGTTTTATCCTCAGATTTATTAACGAATTTAATGTCCGAATGGGATAAAACTATCACAATTTGTTTCATATAGTTGTGTAAACTGCATTAGAATATTCCAGTACCGAAAAGTTCAAATAGGACAAAACTGCTGTCCACTAGTCTCTAATTATAGTTTCTGCAATTAAATAAACAAATTTTTGCACTTGCGTAGTACAGTTAGGAATATTATGCTGCGTATAATTTGAATACATTCTTTGATATTCGCGGTTGTAATCTAACTAACAACTTTATGGTTTTCTACATGTGTTTAAAGTTGAAGTGTTTTTTTGTTTACAATAATTTTCATTGTTGACTGGTCTACTTCTCCCTTAAATATATCTTCTAGTATTTGTTATGGTTTTTTGTTAGTTAGCAATTTTTTTCCTGTTTTATTTAGTTTTTATTTAAATTTCTATTCAATTCTTCCACTATTTTATTGTAATTTGTTCATTTATGTTATCGATGTTGTTTTGGTAGCTTTTAATAATGTTGGCGTTCATCAATTGTTATCTTTTGATATTATTTACTTTTTTGTATATTGTATGTTTAGTTTCTTTGTCTATGTAGTCATCGCTTTAATTTCATTTGTAATTTTTTATCAAGGGATTGCCATATTTATTTGCGGTTTTAGTTTTTCTTGAAAAACGAGTTTCTGATATATAGTTTACGTTCTTTTAAAAAACGTAACAGTTTTTCGTCTTTCCCTAGCCATATGTATATATTTGTGCGAGTTCCTGTCGTTTTACCAGCTTTACATTAAAATCCTTCATTAGAATTTGTGTATTCTTTACCAGTGGCGGCTGGTGGTCAATCATACAATAGAGTCATTTAAAAAAACACAGCTATTGCTAAGTCTAAAAAAACATTCTCACAATAACACGTTTTCTATTTAAGATCAATTATATTTAAGATTAAGATTTAAAATATTCGTCCATTTTTATAATTACCAAAATGATCGATAAACATTTACAGTTTTTATTGGAAGATTTTTCAATGCTTAACATAGAAATATATCCCATAGTATTGCCGATTGCGTAGAAATGATTTAAATTTTTTTCCGTAGAAGAACCTCGCCAACTTTCCATAGTAGTCGCAGGTAAAGTCAATCAGTTATTTTATTTAATACATGTATCTATTTTTACAAACATTTTCATTGTGATCTTAAATTAATTTTCGACAAGCGCTGTTCAATTGTATTTGTAAGCGAATATTAACGCGACCAAGAGTAGCATAAATGATACAACTTTTTATGTGATTTGACGATAACGAGTGCTTTTTCACTTTTTCTTTTAAATGCTATAAATCGGTAACAGTAAAATCTATTATTTAATTCAAATTCACAAATCCAATCTGACGACTCATATATAGATTCTCTAAAATTACTATGGACTTCTTTATTTTTATGTTTACTGGTCTAAACTAATAACTATTAATTTTTTTATGTTCTTTGTTTTTTTTTTGTATTTTACTTAATCAAATTATTTCAAACTTGATTTTTATCAATTCGTTTTCTAATTTATGCATTTTGTAGTTTGAAAGCCAGGTTTAACTCAGTAATTTTTAGCACACTCTCTCTTCTTTTAGCTGTCTAACTCTTGTCGTAATCAAAGCCTTTGGGAGTGCTCGGGACTGAGGACATAGATTTTGTTGTTGCGGATTTATAAAGTTGTCAGGCTTACCACTCCAAACTGGCTTATTATGAGTTGTAATAGACCACTTTTACTTGTGACGTAACGAGAATTGAGATTACATTTTCTTATTCTTTGTTGTTTGACTATTCCGCCGATAACTGGTCGTCAGAGCCTCGTTTGTTGATTAAGTGTTAGTGTCGCCCCTTACCTTCGGGATCTACAAATATCGCTGCTATTTAATGTTATATATCATCCTTTGTATATCTAGTAAATGAGTTAGAAAAGTTTTACACTGACAAAAATGTGATCATAAGGAGTTTTGCTAAACTAAAAATTATAACTGTTAATATCCATCTATTAACGATAATTAACGTAAATAATAATGTTTATAAACTAGTTAATAACAAACAATATATTATATTTATTGATAAAACTCTAGATGTAACTTTTAGTGTAACGCATGGTTTTTTTCTTTTATTTTGTGAATTTGTTTAAATATAATATTTGTTTCTTTAGAAGTATTAATAAAAAAGTACATATCAATTATTTAGATTTTTGAATATACATAAACGTAAAATTAAATAGGTCATTTAAATACACACTTAAGAACTGGTCCTAATATATTCTCAATTAATATATTAATTACATTGACGATTGTTTTGGTTTTTTAAATACAATTATTATTTTTTAATAAATCATAAACTACACAATGATTAAAAGCATGATTAATTATAGTAAATAATATAAAATATTCAATCTTATGTTCTCCTAACTCTCGTGCTCGTTTATTGTTAAAAGTCGTCGGGATTGTATACATTTTATACTCAGTACGTTTTTAAATTTAAAATATTAATGTACCTATTTATATTTAGTAGTATTTATTTATTTGTAGTATACATATACCTACACATAAATACAATTCTGTTTGGTAATCAAATAACTAACAGTAAATAATTTTATGTTATCATAAATCCAGCTTATTAAAACATTTAGTGAATGTGCCTTTTAGCTAATAAGAAGAAACAAAACAAAATACGTCAAGCCCAAAGTACGTAATAGAGTAAAAATAAAACAAATATAAGGTCGCTCCTGAGCATAAAATACAAAACCACTTATATATATATTTTAGTGCATTTGCGATGAAAATAAAAAATCTCTTTAGATCTTCTACTTCCCAGCAGTTTCTTTGAAAACTAAACATTTTACCCCATGTACATATGTTGTATGTTACTGGTTGTAACCAGGCAATATGAATGCCCACCGATATGCTGAACCGCAAAACCTTTCCTTCCTCCAGAAGCTGAAAGACCCGATTTTCTAACAGGATAATGCCCGTCCTCACATTGCAAGGCGTTCTATGGAAAGCTTCAAAGCAGCTAACGTCAATATCTTGCCGTGGCCACTCAGATCTCCCGACCTTTCGCTTATCGAAGATGTGTGGGACATGATGAGTAGAAGACGCGAGCAATTAAGCGAATCCTCCACAAACACTAGAAGCTCTCCGGTCTGGGATGCAATACATCAGGAAGAATCTATGCCAAGTCGGGTGCGGGAGTGTGAAATTAATGTGTGGTCTAGCACATTATTAATAACAAATTTTGTTTAATTTTTTTGGAATGTTCATCAATTGCTACCTTTGACTAGTTAAACATTTCTGCCAGATTTGGTCCAAAAATTCTAACGCCTTCTTGATCTTGCATTTTTTATGTCACAAAGTATATAAACCGAGTGCCTCAAGCTTCCAAATAACTTTCACTATCAATACCACAGGTGTGTCTTCAAGTTTATGATTTATAAATTTGGTGATTGTCAATGCAAGCGTAACAATAGAGCACATAAAAAGTTTGTAATCTGTCAATCACAAGTTCTACATTAATCTGCAAAGAACGTAATCATTTTTTTGTTTGCTATGACTGCTAAATTATGTTCTAACTTTTCTAAATAATTACAACTTTTTACGATAATTAATTATATATCTACAACTCAGATGCAATAAAGGTGACTAACCTATTAAGTGTACAACAAATGAATGACTAGTATGTATTTGTTTTCTTGTATTGGTGCTATATTTATTGCTTGACGTACTATAATAAAAGTTCTTCAATTTCAACTGCCAAGAACTAGCAAACATGCCCGAAAGTCATGAAGAAGTTTAGGTTAAGAAAAAATCGCAGCGCACCAAGTCGTAAAAAACTGTAAATAGTAGTAAAAATTGCATTTCATTTTAAGTATGCATCAAAAACAGTCCACAAGTAAATAGTAATTGTAATTGTTTTAAAGCCTCGTTTCATGAGTTTTTTCCAAAATAAACCTTTAAAACCTGATCATAACCGGCATGAGAACGTTTACAACGTTATCTATATGCCGAACCTAAATAGAAATCAAATGATACATAAGAGTGACACAGACAGATTAGAGTTTTATGCAAGTTAGAAAAGGAAATATTTCTTTCAAATTATTCATTCGGTCATGAGCCGAAGCCCATACGGCTATCTAATGCAATGTTTGTATAATTTAAGTTTTAGTCATATTTCGTATTACATATGAGTCATTTGCGGTACATTTTCATAGTTGATGATATAATGGACATTAAGAAATTAATAACTAATAACAGTTAAACCGATTAAACTTAGCTGTGTATATTTATTATTTTTATATGATCTATTAGGTGTAAAACCGATGCTATCAATTTAAAACAATTAAAAAAAAAGGTAGTTACATAAAATAATTACATAAACAAGAGTAAATTTACTACGTGAAAATAAAAATTTGTGAATTGTTATAGGCGTTTTCACACCTATACCATATTACAAATAAAACATTAAATAATAGTATATTTAATAACAAGGTTGAGAAGTGTATGATTATAACCTAAGCGACAGATTCTATCGCTAGGCGCAAAGCGTCGAGATATATAAGTCGCGCAGGTTATAATCATCTTCTTAACCGTGGTGTATATACATTTTTTTCCACTATTACAATTGTTAAAACTTTTTTACCTGTTACTAAATCAAATTTAAGATATTAATTTCAAATTAAAAATCTAGTGAGTGATTGTGACAGTTGTCATTAGCTTAATAGAATTATTAATTTTGACGTATTTCGTAATTGTGATTTACAACACAAAAATAAATAAAGTTTTTTATTGCTAAAGTTACTAAAAATGTTAAAAAATATTATTACTTTAAGCATTTATTATATTTAAAATATATTTAATTCAATAATATTCACATTTAATCAAGCGCAAATTTTAAATGACTTACATTTTTAAAATCAAATTAATTTATTTAATAACGATTTAAATTCTTAAAATAGCATTAAATGAAACCTCTTGCCTCTAGTAGAGAGTTTCGTAAACTGTTTTCTCTATTTTAACATAAGAATTAGCGATTCTTGCACTGAAATCTGTGTAAAAATTAGCATATTTTTACACAAATTTTAGTAATGTCAGTTTTTTTAAAGTTGGTATCTCTGACTCATCAGTTGACGTTACATGAAAAATAAATCAAAATTATTGTAATTTAACAATTAAAATGTAGATGCTAATATAAAATAAACACGTCTTATTAATTCAAAGAAATCATTTCATATGACATTTTAGGTTAACATACATAAATTTCAATATGTCAAATTGTAAGAGTTACCAATCCAACTAAATGCAATTACGTGCATAGAAATCGGTCCACTGTAAACTTATAACTTTAACAATAGTTTTTTCAGAAACTATTTATCAATTAAAAAAAAATACGGTTTTTAAAAAACAATTTAATATGTTTTAACATGAGTTTAAATTTATCCAGAGTACTTATTTTTTGTATGTGTAGCAATCGATAAACAAATGAAATGTATTTATGTGGTCGTTATAACGAGAATAACAAACTTGTGAACGATTGAAATTATTGTCTCTGCAGTTGAGATTTAGACATTTGTTTTTAGTTTTTAGATCGGTTTTTAAGTGTGTTATTTGAATGCATACTACACTATAAAAAGCCTCCCAAGTAATTGATTTAATCGAAAATGAACTTAGCCAGCGAGCTGTTGTTAGACAACTAGAAATAACACACGAAACGGTTCAGAGAGTATGCCATTGTCATGAGGAAGCTAAATCTTTTGATAAGCGGCTTGGAACAGGCCGAACACAATTTACAACGGTTCGTGATGACCGCTTTATTTGTTGCCTTAGTGCGGTTCAAGTGCAATAACAGTTCCGTGAAATACAAAGGAGTGGCTATTAGTCAGTGAACAGTAAGAAAAAAATAACAAGAAGATAACCTGGCCCCTAAAACACCTGCTAATAGTCCAAAATTTTTCCCAACCCATCGTCAAACACACCTGCGTTTTGCAGAGATCATCTGAATTGAACACTGAAACAGTGAAGGTCTGTTCTGTTCTCAGATGAGACTAGGATATGTTTCTATGGTAGCGGCCGAAGTAGAAAAATGTACATGTAAAAAATAGCAATTGTGAAATGTTTCAACAAGACAGGTTTTGCATTTGAAGAATTAGAAAACGAATTGTCTAAAGTTACTTCTTCTAAAGAATGTCACTACCACAATTTAACAACTTTGATATAGATACTTTTTCAACGCTGAAGAGTTTTTAAGACCAATCAAAGAATAACTTGGAAGATGATGAACTTAGTAATAGTGTTATATGTTGTACATTGATGTTTTGGTAAATAATACATACATACTGCGGTGATATTTAATTAATAACTATAAAAATTCAATCGACAGAAATTTCTCCCGGATAAACCAAATCATATTCAATCTCCAACCACATAGTCCGTTTAGCTCAGTCTTTTACTTTAGGGTTTGAAAAAAAATAATTAACTACGTCTATGACGGTTATTTTATATAAGAATAATGATCAGAAAGATCTTACACCTGAAATTGAATAAACATAAATTTAAATAATAAAAAAATAATAATAAAAGCTTGTTAAATAAAATTTACATATTAATCTACATTGGAAAAAAAAACAAAATTATACAAAAAACTTCAATAACTAAAACTAATTAAACTTAAAATGTACCTTATTAAATGTCAACATCCTGTTCCATGGAATAAATCGCCCATGCGCCGAGATTCGATGAATCGCACGTTATCGCATTTTTATTATCGTCAGCACATTTGTTTAAGTGTTTATTAGTTTCCACTTGAACTTCATCGTCGGTCCGATCAATGCGTAACGCAGGCGCGGCTCCAGAGGGGGGGCCGGGGGGGCTATGGCCCCCCCCGACATTGAAAATAATACTGAAGTCTTTCTTACTTTGTATGTGATACATTCGCTTTTTTTATAATTGTGTAATTTATGATGCTTTATCGCTTGCAAGTAAAAGCTTGGTGCATAACGAAGTGTTATTCAATTTTATATTAACACCATATTCAATACATTATTATTTAAAAATGTGATGAGCACCCCCCCCTCCGCTTTAAACTGATGGAGCCCCCACCGAAATAAACTGCTGGAGCCTGGCGTAACGACACTATTGTAAATAAAACTTTTCTTTTTAATTAGTTTGATTAAATTTTAATTGTTCCTTTAACATTTTAGGTAAAGCGATCTAGTTGTAATAGAAACATGATCATGAAAGAATAATCGAAGAATAATAGTGAACTAATAATAATGGCGGAATGATCAATCACTTAAGAATGATGATAACGAAATCATCATGGAATGATCGAATCGAATCAATAGAATCAGTCGAATGATGAATATCGAATGCTCTTATCGCTATCGCCATCTCTGTTTATAGGGTTTACCACATCTTCACCCCTTCATTAGGGTAAGTACCAAAATTACTATTTTTTGGCGCGAATTATTGGTAACTTTTGGTTTTTTAAAGTTGACAGCGTTAATTACATTTTTCTAATTTTTCCGAAGATTTGCCTTTAATTGTTTTTGCTATTGTCTTTCCTATGCCCTTTAGCACACCTTTGCACTTTTTAATTTTTAAAATCAATGACCTTGTTTTTTATCACACTTGAGTTTTTTGTAATTTGTTCATTTTTTTTACGTCCCGTTCTGCTTTATTTACTTCTGCACAAGTTCACTTTATCACACGCTTTGTTTCTGTTTCTTCCTTTCTTTCTCATTTTATTTTATTTCTGTTAATTTTACATATTTCAAACTAAACCCTACACCACACACGATATTGGTTTTATTATTATAATTTAACTTGTTTTATATTACAGGTTGACTAAGATGTCGCCTAATTACATCTTACTAAATACAAAGCTTATATAACTAAAATGAGTAGAAATTCGTTACACAACTACAAAAATAACATTCCGTAAACTTTCCAGGAATGACAACATTTTATTACATAAAGAAATCAAGTAACATCTTTTTATTATTATTGTTTTTATTACTTTTTTATTATTATTAAATAGTCGTAATAAACTAGTTTTTTAAATGTTGCTTTGCATCGCTAACGTTTCTATGCTTCTTTTGTTTTTACTCTATGTCATAATTATCATATTGCTTTGCTTAGAATATAAGCATTGCTATTAAGAAAATTTTGATGTGGAGAATTCCCATTTATCAAAGATTATGTTATTTGATTTTATATTCTGTGTGTGTTGCTTACCTCACCAAACTAAATCATCACAATACGTATCTACATACTTAGTTTTATTCTATACATTTTTTCAGATTAAAAGTAATACAACATAGGAAAATGTTGATTTATAAATTTTAGTGTCTAACACATTATTTCTTGTAAAATGACCACCTGCTAAAAGTGACCATTGTGTGATGATCTCGAAAGTACTCAATTTTAAACGTAGGTATCTTCTATAGCGTTAGTTAACTTTTAATTTTTCTCAATAAATGCAAAAAACCATTTCTACCTTTTTTTTCTATAAATTTTTTTCTACTTTTTTATTATGTTTTTTTGTTGCATCAAAATATAACAAATTTTATTCTAAATAATATTTATCTTTATTCTGTTGTATCAGTAATCCCACTTGTTCTTTGCATAAAATCATCTACATTTGCACATGTAAAAAAAAATTGCAGTCTTATAGAGAAAGTTTGGATGTTTATATTTGTAGAAAACTTCATAAGCAATAATTGTAGTATTTTTGTAGTATATTTCAATTTTTAATAATTTTGTTTTAGAAAAAGAGTACAGATCAACAAAATATAGAAAATTTATTATTAATAATTTATTTATTAATTATACAATCAATTTATCTGCTTATACAATTTGAAAAGAACTGAAGAATAAATTTTACATAATATCAATATATATTATTAATACGTATATTATCTTTTAACGAACTCTTTATCTAAGTACATTTCCATCTTTATCAAACCAATTATCACTTGCACTCTGTCACAAAAACCATTGTTAAGTATTATAATTTTCATTTTAGCACTTAGATGCTATTACATGGATAAATATCATTGAGTTATTATAAAAGGAGATAGCATAAAGCATCTAGTTTCTATGTACAAAGTGGAACCACTAGGCGTGGCTTAGTCTACTATCAAGATGGATACTTTGCCAGGCCCGGATTACATAAAAATTAAAGTTTTAACATTAATCGCACATTGTAAATTTTTCATCAGTTTATATGTTAGTATACAAAATTAAAATAGTTTATCAAATTACTTGAATTTATGCTTAGAAAAAAACTGTAACTGACATATTACAATGTTGCAGATGTATAATCATGATTATAAAGTTCAAATACTGTAATTTACTAAGAAAATTATTTTACTGGAGATTTGTGGATCTACGCAATTAAGCAATATGTGCTTTGATTTTTTTTATCAACTTTATTAGTCTAAAGCAAAGAAAAACTTTTTTAGATTACAGCTAATTTAGTAAAAACTTATTAATAATATGCAACAAATCAAATGGATTATTTTAAAAAACAGTAATCTAACATTTAAGTTTTATTACAATTGATTCTTAATAACCAAATTAAAAAAAAGTAAATTGGGGTATTAATGTATAAATTTCTTTAATACTGGTCTGCTGATATTGCGTACATACCTGTGAAATGTAATTTCCAATAATACCTTCTTATTAATACCTTTTCCACTATTACAGCTACATAAAACACACAAAACCATAATGTTTTAAATGTTTATAATTAAAAACTAAAAAAACATATAAACAAACGCAAAAAAATATAAACGTTGAAAAAAGGCACCTACTAACATTTGACGTTAGAATGACATAAGTCTATCATCAATATGGCGGTAGTGGTGTCGTTTTAGAATAGAAAACACGGCCTCCCTATATTATAACTCAATGATAAATATCGATACGTTGCTATGTTCAGTTCACTCGTTTACTGTTGTTAAACCTCAAACACTCAATCTTTTGTATGCTTTTTATATGTTTATATCCTTTAACATGTAACAATTTTTTCTCTTTAATTATTGCCATGAATATAAAAAAAAAATTGTAAACAAATAGTAAACTTACTTATAAATCGTATCGAAATATAATGTAAAAAAGTCAGTGCGTCTAAAGAGGCAAATAATTGTAAATACGACACGTTTACTTTTAATTAACACTTGATAAACTTAGTAGCGCGTATTAATTATTGTTTATAAACATTTATAAATAAAAATCATCGCTTTCTTTGAAACTCTTTAAAATATAGTAGAAACTCAATAATTCGTCACTCGATAATTCGTCATGTTCTATAATTCGTCACCATGCAATAATATTCTTGTTCTCAGAAGTGTTTGTTCATTTGGATTCTGAATAACACTTCTCCTTTCAACGGTCGCATTAATTACTACGACGATAACGAATCACTTTTTGGGTTCCAGTGCCTAAACGTGTCGTGTTTTCAAACTAAATACTTGTCGTACTCGAATTATTCTAGCATCTGTGTTGCAAACAAAATTAACTTCTATATCAAAATATCTATAGGTATTATATTTTGTCATTAGCCGTGGCGCTGCAATTGTATTTTGCCGAAAACTTGCTCGGTTACTACGCCACCTAAAGTATCTGAATATTTAATAGTTTTTAATCTGTCAAACGTCATTTTATTTCAGCTTCGATTTGCGATTTTTATGTATTCTTATGATATTTATCGTCTGTACTGGTGCTTTACTGCTTATTTAGTCTTTGTCAAGGCTATTCTACTTTTCATTTAAAAGTTCACTGTAAGTAAAATGTTTAAAGTTTTTTTAGGTTAACGATTTTTCTTTTGTAGAAGCTTTTAAAACAATCACTTATATGCTCTATGTTCATAGTGAAGAAGGTTAAATTATATATATAACGCATATAAATTTATGTTAACCAAAAAAAAACAACAGCTTTCTGATTTCTTTGAACAGCTACTGGAAACGAATTTTGAAGGAACCTTCTAAAAAGTCCAAACACAGTAAAGTCTCTTCGCCTAGAAAAACTATTAATAAAGAAAGCGTAAAATCATCCGTAGAAAAATTTAAAAAAATGATAAGACAAATCATTTATACTTACACAGGCATTTATCGTAAAAGATGAACAATGCAGGCGGTATTTCAAGAATTACAGAAAAAAGTCATTGTTGCCCTTCAAAAGAAATTGTCACCTTCAAGACAATACCCGAAGGATGTGGAAAATTCTTGACACAGATAACAGAAATATATAAAAAGTATCCAAAGGGAGCTGAGGTCAGTTTTTCGAGGTCGGAAGTTAAGAAGACTGTTGGTGTAAATAAATAATTGATTAACGTGTGTGCTAAGATAAATAGATAAAGTGCCCGTGGTAATAAAAAATAAATATAATGGCGTATAAGCATACGTGCTTTTATTGTAAATAAATACCGGTTTAGATGAATAGAGTTATCCTATCCGCGGTCATTATTTTTCGAGCGATAGTAATATATAAATTAGAGTAAGTGTTATTCTTAAATATCGTTAGATTTAATTAGTTACGTGTAGTGTGATGAAATATATTTGGATAGCTCCATACAGTTCTGAAGAGTTGGGATGATGGCAGTGACAAGTGTTTAAAGTCACCATTTGGAAAAAGGTAACAATTAAAAATTCTTCATGCTGGAGAGCGAATAGGATTTGTTCCAAATTGTTTATTAATATTTAAGTCTGGACTATTAACAGGAGTATATGACGATGACATGAATCATTCTAATTTTATAAAAATTGTTAAAAAGAAATTCTCCATAATATAGAATCAAAATCAGCGTTAGTGTTGGACAGTGCTCCAAACTATAATGTTTCTAAGCATCCAAATCCTGCATTTGCGTGGAAGAAAGGTTTAATGCAAAAAAGGTTAGCACAACGAGGTATTTTTTTTGAATCATACAAAACAAAAGTTGAGTTGTATGAATGATTCAAATAAGCAAACCACAGTATAAAAATTATATAGTTGATAAATTATTATTGGAACATAATATTTGCAATAAATAATAATGCATAATAAAATTCCGTACTGCACTGGTTTTCACGACGACACTGCGGCCAATAGGTCTAAATTTGATCACATTCTATATAAGGGGTTCGCTCGCTCTTTCTTAGTTCGTTCGCCGCTGCAATCGTTGGGTTATTTCCACTGAATCGTGAGTAATTCTTATTTTACGTCTAATTTCATCGGTGGTTATTCCCTTTACACTTTAGCGATGATGCTGCAATAATATCAGTAGAGTACAGCAAAACTTAAGCGATTGGTACTTTCTATCCACGGTTGCAGGTAAAATGTCGTTGGGATAACGAGAGCCATGTTTCTTCAATTCAACAATATTTTTCAGGGAGTCTGCTCCAGTTAGATCAGCTCTTTCTTTTCAATCAAGCGTTATTGTATGGAAATTCTAATCGTTAGGTACATGGAGATAAGCAGGCGTTAATCTCCAGATGTCTCCATCATAGAAAAATTTTTGTTTGCCAGTTGAGGCCTTGAATCTGCAGTGAACGTCGAGTAATTAAAAACTATTTACTTAAGTGTAACTTTAAATTATGAAATGTACGCATTGAGCGTGTTTGCTTGTCTATTAATTAATTCCTTACCTTAATTATTTACCTTAAATATTTTTAATCTGTACATCACACTAAAATTTTATTTGCAGCATTAACGTTTAAACACCGTAGCATTTATGTACTTTAGCGGTTGTATGTATGTTGACCAATTGCCCGTAGAGTTGTTCTAAGCCTGATTGAATTAATTTAAGCTAATTTCGACGCATCAGTAACTTACGTAAGCTTGCACACGCCTGTTTATCAACTATAAATTACTAAGGGGTAGCGACTGCTACTGCTCCATATCAAGAAACTTTATTGGGTAAGTGAATGTTTAATTTATTTCTATTACGCGCCGACATCTAATGTCTGTGGTTGCTGAGTAAAAGTCACGACTGTAATTAAATTTTAGAGTGTGATAGCTTCTGTAATTGCGATACTTTAGTCAATTTCTGTTGAATTTAATTATAATTAAGCGAACAAGCTTCTAAGTTTCACTCTATTCATTATCGTAAAGATTATTGAAATATTTATATTACTGTTACTATAACGCTGTGATAATCGCTACTGGAAACTATTCTCTTCCCGTTGTTTCTTAGAAGAAGGGCCAGCTTACCAGTTATTAAATCTGTTTTTACCATAGTACATGTTATCATTGGAAATATATATTACCTGCGTCACATTGTTCTTGTTCGTTTCATTTTGTCTCTAACCTGTTCAGTTCGATGTAAGTCCAGACGTACCCTTGGTCTCTACAAACCGAGGATCTTGATTTGTACGAGAAAGGGTGCCTAGGTAATTTTCAGCTTTATTTCAGTTCCTACCCAACATTGTAGTTAGTCATGGTGACGTGGTTGATACCAACCGGGCCCACTGCAAAAAAAGGTTAGTAACACTTTCTTACCATCCAGAACTCAACCTAATTAAAAAAATATGAGCACTACTGAAAAATCATACACAATACAACGTATAAGCTAAGTGATGTTTTGAGGTTCGCAAAGAATAATTTTAAAGAAATCGGTATAGCCGAATGCAAGTGTATGTAATCATGCACGGAGAGAAAAGTTTACTGTAATAAAGCAAAAACAGCTATATTTCATGCAAATAGGCTGTTGGTTTTGAGTCATGCCGATGTACGCTTAAATAAAGCTTTCATTTTATTACAACAAATATTTTGAAAAAGAATTGTATAGATTTTATAATATATCAATTTAAGAAAATATCGTTTTCTTTTATCATTCAAAAGTTGCTTAATGTGATCGTAGAGAAGAACCATAGTTATGACAAGTACTGATTTTTCTTATCTCTGTTGATTGTTGCGTTTTATCATAAATAGGTTTAATAGTAATAACACTTCGTATTAATTTAAGCACGCAGTGTCATAATGTTTGCTTTTGTGCAGCTTCAGGGTATGAATGATTTCAGTAAATATACACATAGTTTAAACGTATTTATTTGCTAAATTCAAAATAAATGTGTTATATTTTTATCATCACTACAGTTTATGATTTAATCCTAGTTTACATTAAAATTTATAATTATTGGTAGATAATATTACCGATACAAATAATACTGTCCTTGATACCAATATGTACACGCATCAGCATTAATAGGATGTTACACTTAGAATATTAGTCGAATCTACACCATCCGAGTTAAATAATCTTCTTATAACTTTTGGAAAGTTATTTTTTTCTGTCAAAGGGTTCTCCAACTACTAAACTTTACAATCAACCCAAATTCACCTTCCTTAAATATGTCCAAATCATTTTCCGTTAGGCACACAAGGGATGTAACATCAATTTCTTGTTCTAAAAGAAAAGCAAATGCACGATAATTTCATTTCATTGCAAAAAACTAAGTCATACATGCCAAAAATGTGCAAACTTTGCGACATAATTCTAACATATAACGACAGTGAACAATATTCAAAATCAGAGTCAATACTTACTTGTAAGTTTCTGATAGTTTCCAATCATTCGCTAATTGATGTAGTCAGTTATAGATTATATGCTGCAAGCAACTTGTTATAAAATGATGGATCCATGTCGTATAGTTCCAAACAAAAAACTGTCGGAGTCACGGTACGGTACACGTTAATTTATCTTTGCTACAGCTTTAGCAAAAAGTTTAGCACATATTGCCAACCTTAACGTAAATTAAATTGCTGATACCTTATTTTAGACCAGCGTGGAACAAATAGTGATAACATAAATGCTTACTTGAAATGCCTACTTGCGGTTTCGTAGTAATTTATTACGTACTTTAATCGCTGATATGATTTCTTATAATAATTAGTTGAATTTGATCAATTTGTAGTCTTAATTTTAACAAAAACTTTTTACTTGCATTATTATAATTATGAATGATTTAATAAAAACATGTTTGGATTGCAATAAGAAATTAACTTTAAGTTTTAGAACATGTAGGTTTAATTTTATTTGAATGTGAATCAATTTTAGAAAAAAAGCAAATGCTTTAAATATGAAATTGTAATGATTAAATTCAGCATAATATTTCTCTCCGTGTGTGGACAACGTGGAAGCAGAGTACTTTGACAAAGAAGCTATGTTCTCAAACTTATTATTAACATTGGCAAATATAAAGCAGATGAATTTGCTGAAAGCTAAATTTATTTTTGTGTTGTTTGAATACTACTTATAAGCCTCTTAAACAGTGAAAATTTTACGTTTTATTGTTCTAGCGCCGTCTTTCTCTTAGATTAAGAAATCATATTCATGCCGTAGAATTACGTGAATAAGTTATTGTCTTTGTAAGCGTTACAAAATTCTTCATTATCACGTATTATAGAAGTAACAATAAGTTGATTGAACTTCTTATATCTATAACAAAATGTACCGTTTGTCCGTGACAAGAGTTCAAAATCACATTTTGCTACGCTGTTGAGAAATGCGTAAAACAAATTTAATAAAATTTTACAAAAGTGCATTTTAGAGGATTACGTTACTTTCAGTAATAAAAAAAAAACAAAAACGATTGTAAAAAGTTTAAAACCGCCCTCATTTCTTGTATTTTTTTAAATACTTTTCTTAGAAGTGGTAATTTGGATCTAAGACTTTTTTAACGGGAAAGTTTCCTCATTATCTTAATTTTTTGACTCTTGTAAAATCTCCGTGTTTTGCATAGTTTCAAAGGAAGAAAATGTTTTCCTAAACACTAACACAAACAAAACAAGTCACGATTTTGACAGGAAACAAATTCATAATCGTCCCAGTTTATTGTTGACAGTAAATGTTTCCATAATAAAGGACATTGGGGTTAAAGCAAAAGCTAACTTTGCCGAGCTAAACATTGAATAATATATATAATTATTTTAATTATATTATACCATCGTTGTTTTTTGATTGCAAGAAGTTTTTGATTGGCACTATCAATGGTAGTTTTATTTTTTAATGCTTGACATAGTTTTGTCTATTTTTGATAGTTACTAGGGTGAGATGAATTTTTTTCATGTCTACTTAAATTTATTGCTAAATGTACCCAATCATTCCAACCCCGAGAAAATTAATTATTCTCTTGCAGATCGAAAAGTTTGCAACAAAAACAGAAAACCATGTTTTTAGGTATCGAATAAAGTAACTAATTTCTTTCATAATAATTAGAAGGAAATATTTGACCCGACGAATCACGAGGAAAATTGAACCGTATAATGGGTTTCGGGCCATTTTCAACTAAAATTTGTATAGTATTCATACTTAAAGCCTTTGGCCAATGACCTAGATTATCGTGAATAGAGTTTACTTTGCTTAGGTCTATATCAGTGTTGGTTTCATCAAAGGTTGTTAATTGCTGTGGCTCTTCGTTAATTGTAAACTGCGTGTCAGATTAGTCCGCCGTTTGGTTTTCTTCATTACCAGTAGAAGTCGTCTTTTCCGAAGCCGAAGAGCAAGAAGAACAAGTACTCAAGCTGACGTAGATGGAACAGGAAAACGTCGCCTTTCCTCTTGTTTATTAAATTTTAATAGCCCAATATTTTTTTTCTTTCCTTTATAAGACACCTGAAAAATAATAGTTTTTACAAAAACTACTGTCAAAAGTTGAAACCAGTGTTTTTATATTTTACGTATTTTTTTATTGGGTACATGTAATTTGTGGCTGAATGGTGAGTTTTTTGTTGAATTATTTGTCATCGTTACAACAATATCTCATGACAACAACAACAACTCCTCAAATAATTAAAAACACATTTTCCTGAGCTTTCGGAAATCTGTCTCTGTTTTTGAATAAAGGGCTTAATTATAAATAAACAATGTGCTAATTTTTTATTTTACTAAACAAACTCCATGGTAACCTACTAATGTGTTTATTATTTCATTCTAACAACCTGTTGCCATACAGAATGATTTAGAATTTAATTTCCTTTCCTATAAGAGAAAAACAGCAACATCCCATTAATGTCACTAAAGTTTGTACCACACATATATCACTAATTGTTGCTACAATATAAGCTGATTATTAATTTTTCTTGTATATTTTTGTGGTTTAAAAATGCGACAAGTGACGAAAAAACCCACAAAAATTTGGCAATCCTGTATTTTTTATTCCCAGTAAGCAAGATAAATCCATTGCAAATTCTCTACATTGTTACAAATAAAACTGCAAACTTAATAGTTTAATTTTTATATACTTCCGGAAAATCTCTGCAGTAGTTTTATCTCTCCCTATTTCGATTTTAATTGTAAACTTTTAAGTGATAAGTAAAGATCATCTGCAAAGTAGCAGCAAATTTTAGTCCACTTGACGCAAAGAAGCACAATGTATGTATATTTAAAGTGTAAATTTATCGCAAGTTTTACATACTTCCTTAGTGTGGTAAAGAATTTACAAAATTCCCTTATCCAAATTAGGATCTAAATAGAATACGTCTTAATATAGGAATATGTATTCAATTTTTAGGTACAAACACGATAAAAACTGTAGAATAATATATTAACAAACCAAAAAAAATCATATGCCGAATTATACATATTATACCTATGTTGGTTGACTTACCTTATGAATAATTACAATACATCAGTAAAGCACCACTTACACAATATGAGAGTATTCTAATGTTGTAATGAATCGAAACTGCCACTTTCCTTATACGGGACTACGAAAACCGACAAGTTGTGACAGATCGCGACGTGAATAAGATTGTTGACAAAATTCCCAGTAAGCAAATTGCAGGTAAAACCGGCTTTTTTATGGTTACTTTAGCTTTCAAAATTACTTTTTAGCACACTTTTAAGTAGCTTGTTGAAAAACTGAAGCGTCCATGAAGCGATTAAGTCTGCAGTTATGTAGCTGTTCGTCAGCTCATTTAATGCATTAAAATCGGGCTTATATAGCTTTTTGTGGTACTAGCGAAGTTTTAAAGAAACTGTAAAGGAACTGTAAACTACCTTTCGGAAGCAACTGTACCGTTTAAGTAGCTTCATCTTTGCCACCGTTAAGTAGCTTAAAAATTAAATCAAAAATAAATTAAATATTTCTTGTAACTCCTATTTTACTTTTTCGTTTCCCTATGTGTTTACAGTTTTTATATATTTTAAAGGCGCATTTTACTTAACTCCTTGCTTGGATTTTCCCGTGTCAGATTTGAATCTTCGATCTCCTATCTGATGAATTCGTCATCATTTGATATTACAACTGAGCTATCCTACAACATACATGATACGTTCCTGAGTTGCTTAATATTTTAATAATCTTTGACATTAAAATACAAAAAATACGGCCGTTTTAGATCATACTTTTAGATTTTGAATTTGAAATCTGGTTATTTGTGTTCAAACCAACACTTTTTATAACAAGTTCATTCATAAATTTTTGATATGATTTTATAACGTGCGACAGGAATTTTAAGGAAAATAAAATTTTAATAAGCTTTATTTAATTTTGATAACTAGTTAACTTTAAAGTTGAATTAAGAGAGCGTGTTTAAATTATCTAACTGTGCAATGTTCTGCGCTTGGTATATGCAGCACATGTTCATTGTCATAATTATCTTCAAGTTCTGCTGATCGAAAAAAATATAACGTATGGTAGGTTATTGTAACTGGAAATAATATCAATAATAAAACTATAAGCATATATCTGTTATGTTTTGTAGTTTATTTTCAATTAAATGTTTCATTTTTTAATTTTTTTCTTTCTTTATAATACATTCTATTTCTTTGTAAGCTCTCCATTTTGTAAATATGAATGACAATGAATGGATAATAAAAAAACAACTGCTCCTTTAAAGTAACAAAGTCGGCTTACAGAAACAATAATACTGAATAAAGAAGCATTGTTGAAGACTCTTGAGAAGCTGTCGATAAAACAGCTGTTTAATGGTAGTAAAAAACTTTGTGTCTCTTAGGTAACTGAGAAATTTTATATTGGTACTTAAGCTGTAAAGAAGTTTTTTAAGTAGCCAGTTAGCTATTTAAGCCAATATGACTTCTTAAGAGCCATTGAGTAGCCTAAAGTTCTACAATAAAGTAGCGTTTTGCTCACTGGGTTGCTGCCAAGGAGCTGATAACTAATGTTAATTAGGCGGTGTACAGGGCGCAGGTGGCGATGCGTGCCTTCAATTTGTGTTTTGCTTGTTTCTACAAGTTTTTACTTGTTTAACCCATTTAGACCCAATGGTATAAAAAATAAAATAATCTAGTTTCAAGTATTTATTTAAATTTAACTTTGTGTAATAACATATTTTTAAAAAAATAAAAAATAAAAAATTTATAATATTGAAGTTAGAGCATGGTGCGTTAACGCACTATTGGTCCTATGCATAAAGTATTACTTTGTATGGTAGTTTTCAAAACAGTCGGGATGAATGTGTACGTTGCATCTTTTGAACTTATAAACTGTATGGTTATGACACACTTTACATCTACGCCTTGCCTTTGTAATCGGATTTATAATAATGTGCCCAATATTATCATACCGAATTTCATCTAGACATGTAGAGTTCAATGGTTTTGATAAGATCTCCATTTTCAATAGCCTCACCGCAATGTAAGATTTAAAACCTAATTGTGTTATTTTCTCATCATTCACCAAGTTATATATTTTTCATGAATTTACTAACAACCTATCAATTGTGTTCGTAAATAAGGACCACCACCATTTCTTTTCCTTTATCCCAATTCGATAATTGGCGATTCCATTATCAAGTAAATCAACATCCCCCATATATTTATTGTATAACTTGATCATGTTGGGCTGTGAAATACTTATTTCTTTTTTTTCTTTCCTATTATATCGTTTCGCAAAAGAACAAGGATGCGCATTGTAGTGGTTACTTATTACAGTAACAATTGAATTGTCATTCCACCTCACAAGAGAAATGTTTGATTTTTTATCAAAGGCTGAATCATAATAGCCCCTTTTATTCTTTGATACCATCCTTATAGGTTCTAATGGGCAACCATTTGTCCTATTTTCTCTTATAGTTCCTGTAGCAAAATATCATTTTTCTGACAGCATAGAAAACAACTTATAAGAAGAAAAAAAATTATCAAAAAATACTTGGTGACTTCCTGGATTTTTTACCAACGACATCAAATCGAGGATTACCTGTCCTCCCATGCTAACAATTGATTTTTCTTTAATCGGCGATGCTCCAGCATATGGAATAAACTGATAACTGTACCCATTATACAAACAAAGGCACCATAATTTGTAACCAAATCTTGCGGGATTTGCTTTGATGAACATTTTGCACGAATGCCTACCAAAATACGGCACCATTTGTTCGTCAATGGACAAACTAAATGAAAACATGCCAAATTGCATATTTTTTTAATTTACTAAATTAAATAGCGGACGTAGTTTCGCAAATTTGTCTGTTTTGTCTAATGAATTGTTATCCGATAAATGTAAATTACGTTTTATGCTAAAAAATCTGTTTCTGCTCATACAGTTCTTGACAATGTCTACTCTTTTATCATCAGCATTAGACCAATATAACTTTACCTGAGGTAAAATGTGATAGCCAGATAACATTAAAATGCCAATAAACTTTAACAAATCAGAACGATTTAAGTTGAAATCATGTCTATTATTGTCTTGCGCGTATTTGTAAGTTTGTTCGATAATCAAATCTTGTACTTCATTATCGAAATACATATAAAAAATATCTAGTGGGGATTTTCCCTCTAATTCCATTTTTATCTTTTCTATTGCTTCATCTTCGTTTGATTTTGGCTGTACTATCTGACGATTGTCGTCTCCTTTTGTCCATGTCGGTTTGTCCGTAGATCTTGAACCATCTTGTAGCTTTCGTTGTTTAGTTGCAAGGATCTCTTCATCCGAATCATCGTAAGTCTCATCATCCATGTGGACTTCAAACGTTTCTGCACCGTCTACATTCTGTTGGTTATCGCCGTTATCGGTGTGTAACAATTCGTCATCGAAATCTTCCTCGTCGGTTAATTCATCGACTTTCGGCGAGATATATACGGTATCAATTTTGTCTATAATAAGCAGCAACTTTCATACGATGCTCGCCCAAATAAAATAAATAACTAAGCTTACCTCGTTCACGTCCTTCACCTAATTCTTCAACAACTTCATTGAAGGCAGCTTCAAGCTCCTTTTGAGTTAGATATCTTTTCATATTTGATATAAACATTTTTTGATATAAGTAACTAAACACACAAACGCCACTCACGTATAAACACGGGGTGCTTTTGCATACTAAACCTATTTGCAGTTATTTCACAGATGTAGTCCAACAATTGTACCGTGTTTCGCCGAACTGGCAAGTCAACTGCATTCATTGGATGGATGGACATGACAACATCACCCTGACTTTAACTATGAGGATTTTGTTTTAATTTTTATGACGAACTTCCAAAAATAACAATTAATGCTGTTCGGAAGCATCAAAATTTGTGTTGATGGTACACATGGGCTGAATAGTTACGATTTTCAGTTATTTAAGTTAATGGTGATTGATGATTTTGGCAATGGAATACCCGTTGCATTTTGTTTTTCAAACAGAAGTGATGTGTTATTATTTAAAATTTATTTTAACAGTATTAAAAAAAGTGTAGGTGTCATTACAGTAAAACTGTTTATTAGTGAAGATGCACCAGCTTTTTACAATGCTTGTCAATACGTAATGGGTACCACTCCTCATTCATTGCTGTACTCGTGACACGTTAATCGTAACTGGATGCAAAATTTTAATAAAACAAAAAATAGTGAACAAATGGGTTTTTAAAAAATTGTAGATTTTATAAAATGAATTGAACAAAGACATTTTTAGCATGCAACTAAGTAGAAAAAGAAAGAAGAAAATTGGTGTAACTTTAATTAGCACATCAAGTTAAAAACTTTAATTGAACGGAAAACCGATTTGATAATCCCTTTTGTAGTCACCTTTCAAAGAATATTATCAACTGCAAAACAAGATAAAACAATTATATACATTTATAATCAACATAACAATCCTTCTATTTTGCTTCTTGTATCAAATTACCGGCGCCGGCGGTTTTGTATTTGTAATCTTCTCCTGCTATTTTAAATTTTTGTTCACTTTGGCGATTTGATTATTAACTTATGAGTTTTTTGTTGATTGTAATATAATTATAGTTCCATAAAATTCGATCGATTTTATTTTTGAATCGATTAATTAAAAAGATTGGCCGGAAAAATCAATTCTAAAATTTGTTTTATTAGAGTACGAAAATCGATTTTTTAATTATTTAAATCACCATTCCTACTTTATAATAGAGAACTAGTAAAATTAGTTTACTTGAAAAGCGGATAGTACACCTTCAAAATTAAGCTATTGAATTTTATAAATGGAATCTCTTACCAAAACATTATTGAAAAGAAAGTGTAAAATATTGTAAAGTAAACTAAAACAGCAGAAAAAAAGGACAAACCCAAACTCTCGTAAACGTATAGATTGAAGAAAAAAATTCAACTTGCGAAATTACATACCGTTTACCAAAAAAAAATGATTTATCAGTCAACGGTATCTGATAAATACAACTAACGATTGTTTTGAACAGTTATCTTATTACTTTCCTAGTATTATTTCTAACTGGTCTTTCACCAGTCTTATCTTTTTAGTTTGTGTTGAAAACAACCGTGTCGCGACTGCCCAAGAGTGAAGTTTGGGGACAGCGGGGTGCAGAGAGCCACAGAAATGAGATAGTAATACGGTACGATTTTTAACATGTCTTTTCAGGTCTTTATCAACCCCGCGTCGTACATAAAGGCAAAGTCGTGTGGTGCACGACGGCGCCGAGGGGCTGAACAGCCTCAATGCTCAAAAGTAAAAAAAAGGTAAAGCAACAAACAACATTGTCAAAACAAAATTTATAATGATAAAGAAACAATAGGGAATTGCTAGCTATTACTTTGTTTTTTATTTGTTTATTTTTACTCTTTGAGACGATGTAACCGAATTACTTCTCGAAAATAATATATTTTCCAAATGAAAGTAGGCAATAATAGCATTTATTCGATCGTATACGTAATACGGAACATGATAACATGAATTGTGTGAACTCAAACAAATCTGATTTTATTCATGTTGAGCTTGAAATTTGGCTTGCAACGAGCCAACGAGCGAACAAGCGTTTTATTCCTGTCTGAACCTGCAATGTACGAAATATCATTATATATATATTTAAGCGCTGCATCAGTCGTAAATTCATTTCTTGTCTGATGTTCGATCGATTATTAACTTAGGAAAGTTAAAAGGTACACGGGGTAAAAGATATCTGCTTTTGAAACTTTAGGTTTTTGTAGTTTTACAGACTTTATAGTGATGTATTTTGTGTTGCGATTTATTAAAACATTAAAAGCCAGAAAAATGCATCTCAAACATCGTTTAATATTTGATTATATAAACATCATTGTTAATTGAAGTAAATTCAAACAGAATAATTGATAAGCACTAATATTACCATTTATAAAAATTTAAACATTTTGAAATAACTTGAAATAAGTAATGTTGAGAAAATACTTTCGAGTTTGAGTTTGAGACGTCGAAACATTTCCATTTTACATGAATAATTTGTCAATTTGTTTACTTACTTACTAGTTTCTTTACAGTATACAAGATGTCAGAAAAAAAAGAAGAAATTGTCTGGATACCAAAATTTGCTGAATAAAAGAAAAAGAGAGAAAGAATTAGAAAACCGTGTCAAAATTACGCATTACCCGAGTCTACTTTGCCAAATATTAATAACAAGAATAATACAGCTGAATCCCAATATTCTGAACCTGTACTTGAAACAAGTATCAACAGCAGACAAGAAAGTGATCTTCTAGAAAGCAATCCATCAACATCTTCAAGTTCCGCTGATAATAACAAATCAACACTTTCAAAAATGACCACAACGGAAAATATGAGTCAACTTTCGAAAGATGCTGCACTATGGTCAAAGAAATTACGTCCTGAAATAATTGATTCTAAAATTCAAAACGTAATAAACAGAAAAACTAAATACTGACAAGCTGTTATAGAAAGAATTTTCTACGTGATTCAGTTTTTAGGTCAGTAAAATTTATCTTTTCGTGGAAGTAGTAATAAGTTGTTTGAGATAAAATATGGTAACTTTTTAAAATGCATAGAAACAATTTCCAAATTTGACCCGATTATGTCAGAACATACAAAACGCTCTCAAATAAAAGATCACAAAAACTATCTCGGGGATAAAGTACAAAATGAAGTAATCAACGTGATATGAAAATATCAAATCCAAAATTTTAGAACTAACTAAAAAGGAAAAATATTATTACATATTGTTATACTGCACTCCTGACTCTAGTCACCAATAACAAATTTCAGTTTGTATAAGATTTGTTAATTTAAAGAGCACCGGAATTAATATAGAAGAACATTTTTTATTATTTTGTCCTATAGATGATGTGTCGGGTGAAGGCTTGACAAAATTTCTTTTGTCGGCGTTAGAGAAAGAAGACTTAAATATCAACGATTTGCGGGGTCAGGGTTACGACATAATGGTGTAAAAAAAAAATTTTGAATTTCAATCCGCGAGCTTTCTTTGTTCCTCGTTGCATTCATACCCTAAATTTAGTCGTCAATGATGCCGCGCAAAATCGAATACTTTGAGCATCAATTTTTTTTCATTAGGTGAAGAACTGTTTGTATTTTTTTAGCTTCTACTGAACGCTGGTCAATTCTGAAATCTAATTTATCTAATGTAAGAAATTTAACTTTAAAACCTTTACGGATACTCGATGGTCTAGTAAAATAGATAAACTGAGATTGGTAAACCCTTTATGTTAGGAGTGGCTATAAAAACTACTTGAAGAGTTTTCTTATGGCGACGTTTCGTGGAACGGTTGTGTCCACTTCTTCAGGCCAACTGAATTTATTAAAAATAAAACAACATAAGTAAAAACGGCAGTTACAATCCGGTGAGAGCTTTGTTATTTATTAATTTTACATTTATGATGTTGTTTGCGGACCAGTCTACTTTTTATTTGTTTTCCGTAAGTAATCATCTATAATTATAAAAAAATAGCATTTATAATAAGTAGAAGAATAGTTTGTAGCTCTCACCGGATTGTAACTGCCGTTTTTACTTATGTTGTTTTCTTTTTAATAAATTCAGTTGGCCTGAAGAAGTGGACACAACCGTTCCACGAAACGTCGCCATAAGAAAACTCTTCAAGTAGTTTTTATAGCCACTCCTAACATAAAGGGTTTACCAATCTCAGTTGAACTACGCATTAGGAGGTATAAAACACTTTTCTTAAAATAGATAAATAACTCCTTTAATGTATCAACTTGGGGAGGTTTATGATGCTCTGTTTGCAAAATTTTTAGTTCATTTGCATTCTTATATTGTGGTATAATATTTTAAGTAAAGTTAACATTGTTAGTAAAATTATTCAAAAACCGAACTTTGATGTTGCTCAGTGTTGTAATCATTTAAATAATTTGAATAATTTTTTGAAAGCTTATCGCTCCGATAAAGGTGTTAATGATTTATTGAAAGAAACACCATTCAACTTAGATATAGAACCTAAATACAAAAAACAAAGAGGTCTAAGACCGCGAAAATATAAAAAACATTATGGTTATGAATGTGACGATGAACCGATCCACGACGAAACTTTAAAGTTCAAAGTTGATTGTTTTTTTAATGCTCTAGATGTAATCATAACATCAGTAGATGACAGATTCCAATTACTTTCTTCTCACTCTAATAATTTCGCGTTTTTAACTAATATTGATAAATTTAAAAATTATCCTGAAAACGAACAATTAGAATTATGTCAAAAAGTTGAAAATTTATTAAACGACAAAACTCGCAATGAACGAGACATAACTGCCGTGGAACTTGTTAAAGTATTGCAATATTTACAAAATTTTGATGAAAAAGTTATTACGTCTCCAGAAGAAACTTTAAATTATATAACAATTAACAATAACAATTTCCTAATACGAGCATAATACTTCGTATTTTATTAACAATGCCGGTTTCTGTTGCCAGCGCAGAACATTTTTTTTCAAAACTCAAAATAATAAAAAATTATTTAAGATCGACCGTGGGGCAAAACCGACTAAGTAATCTTGCTATCATTTCAATAGAAACCGACCAGCTAAAAGAATTAGACACCGAAGATTTAATTAAACAATTTGCAAAAATTAAAGTACGGAGAGCTCAATTCACTTATCTAAAATATTAATAACAATACCTAATATCTGGATATTAACCAAAAGGTGACATGTTACATTATTAAAATAATATATTGTTTTGTTTTTATTTGTCGACCAGTTTCGTCCTGTGATATATAAACGAGTATTTTTAATGTTTTAAATTGATAAATCATAATAGGATATTTTAAATTGTTTGCTTTAGACATGGTATTTTTGTAGGACTTGATTTCTTTTGTTTTAATAATCGCTGATTGCATAAGCACTGATTTTCATATCACTACTTTTTTCTACAAAGTTATATAATGCCATGCAAGTTTTTAATAAAATGTTTGTTAAAAAAATTGATATACCTGGTTACAATAGATGCAATCGGTGTTTAAATAGTGGCGCTAATATTATGTATAATAATAAACATAATTCAAATAAAATCTCCATTGCTTTTCCACTAAACACTAATTTTACTCTGATCAACTTGTAAGAATGAGATTAAAATATTAAAAATAAATACAGCTTGTCTGTTGATGACGCAGGTGCACTCACAGGTGAATAGTCAACTTATAAAGGATAAAACTATATATAGAATACAAATATTTCATCAAAAATTATAGCAGCTGTATTAACCTGCAAACAATTAAATTAAGTTTTAATATTTTGACAATAACTAAATAGAATGCTGTTTTTAAAGTTATTTAAATCTAATGTATAATTGGTTCTTATTAAAAAAAAAAAATAAAACTATAACAATTTTTAATTTGTATAAAGTATAACTAGACTTAAAATCTACTGAACTAAATTAATTTTCATTTGTAAAAATCTCTTAAACGTTTTTTAGCTGTAAAAAAAAAGTAAAAAATATCTGACTGTGCATCAAATTTAAAAATGCGCTCCCTTCAAATGATGAATTTGAACTCTTTTGCCAATAAAAAAACTTAGTATTACATCGCAAAAATAAATGACGGTATAAAAATGAAATATTTCAGTACCTTTACCCTTATGCTAAATGCTAAAGAATAACGCTTAATCGTTTTCAAAAGATTTTAGCGACCCTGTATGTACAATTATGAAACCTTTAGTTGTAGTCATTAAGAAAATATAAACAAGCGCGGTAAGCATTATATTTTAATTAAAGAAAACTGTATGTTCACATTATATATTTTATAACTAAAATTTGTTTTTTCTTTAAGTTTTTACATGAACTAATTTAAAATCAGGTTTTTTTAAAGAAACGAAATAGTAGTAACTTTAGAGTATTACATGATTCTGTGCAATTATTATTTTTTTGGTACAGAAGATTTATTTAAATTCTATAATTATATAATACTTAAAACCCTAACAAATAAGGTGGGTATTTTCAGGTATTCGCCAAATGCGTTCTTTTTCTACCTAAACGGAAACTACAACGTTAGCGCATATGCGAAGGGGGAGTAAACTGGGTGGGAGGTATTCGAGCACGTCTACAGCTGCAGTCTAAAATTGCCGTTGTTTCGTGTGTGTCGCTATATTAAATTTCATGCTGAAATTTACGCCGCGTTACGCCTCCCACAGAGATAACTGTGTCTTAACAATTATATTAATACCGCTTTAATTACATTTAATTTAAAGTACATTTGCGGTTAGTTATTCGTGTTACTTATTGTTTATTTTAATTGGGAAGTTCCTTGTAACATCATGGATGAAATAAATTTTGCCGCACAATGTTTATTAGAAATGTCTCACAGTAAGGACCATATTATTAATCGTCCTTTGGATTTGTCAAACAGACCGGTGGTGTCAAAAGACATTCCGTCGTTTTTACCAGGAAATAATAACCCTGGCCCCGCAGTTATCGTCGAGCCGGTTCCTGTTGTTCCACATTCTTTTATAAAAGAAGAACCGGTGACCACAAATTCTACCGAGTCATCTTCCTATATGGTAGCTCGTATACTCACAGATTTAACCCGCATTAAACAAGAAGTACCGGAAGTTCCTTCAGATACGGAAGGAAATCTTACTATAGACGAAGACGAGCAAGACGAAGGTTACAGCAGTTACATAAACAATTCCAAAGGGAAATCTCGGAATTCTAAAGTTTGTGAAGTTGTAAGTGGTATCACTAAAAATATAAAGGCCGCTATGCCGTTCTCGCGTAAACCGGCTGTTCCGAGGGCTCAAGCGCCTAACAAACTCACAACGCAGTTACGCAAAACTCATAAATGTTTGTATGATGGATGTCATAAAGTTTATGGAAAAAGTTCGCATTTGAAAGCACATTTACGGACTCATACAGGTAAGTTTTTCTCATAATTTTTGAACTTTAATACCAGCCAAGTTTTTATTTATTTTTTTCGCACTATAACCCTTTGGTTTCTTTTGAAATTTTTGTGTATACCGTTTACCTGAAAAAGGGTTTTATTTAATCTTAGTAGGAAATGTTAATGAATGCAGAAACAGGTTGTTTAGTGGGCGTATCCATCAAAATTAAGTCTCAACTTAAATTTAGCAACACTTCTGGGTTACGGTTTTAAAGCGCAATCATTTTTTTTAAGTCTAACCCTCACTAGCAAGGGGTTTCTAAAGAATATTTTTAATAATACCGATTTTCAATTACATCACACTGTACAAGGGGCGATTGAAAGCATCCCTTCAGCCATAAAAAAAATATAATAAAACTCTTTATTTTTTCTACGAGCTGGAGTAGTACTTGATACTCGGCGTAAAATCAATAATTATTAGTTATGTTATAAACAAAATTGTTTATAATAAATTTCGTGTTGCTATCTACATCGGTATTGTATTGCAACAACTGATAGCATTAAACTTTAAATCATTTAAATAAAATAATGCTTAAATTGCTGAAATTACCGAAATAGAAATATGAAAATAATAAATAGATAGATAACCTTGAACGAGATCTTTCTGTACCTTCCAGTTGACGTTCGGGGTTCTTTGATATATATTGTCTTGAATTTAAATTTTCGAGGCCTAAGAAAAAATCTTTTTTCGACAAGCTATCAGACGCAGAAGCTACGGTACTAACTACTGTTCGAACTTCCTTTACGATTTTTTGTTTTGCATAAAATGCACCTAAACTTTGTTAGACGTGGGTGCTGTTTATGTAAAGTTTAGTTCAGAAGCGTGAGTAGTCCACAGTAATTTGACGTGACTTGCAGTTAAACCTGTACTTAGCACCGTAATTAAAGTAAAAAAATTGGACGATGCGACATTAAATTAATTCTTTTAAAGTCTTGCAGTTAATTAAATTCAAAAGGAGTAGTATGATTTAAAGGATTTGCGTGTCGATCATACAATACGATTTTCGGGTTGCTTTGAATATGCTATTTTGTAATATTGGAAAAACATAAAACAAGGAAAACAAGTTTATAAATTAATAACACACCGGATTCGACCATTAAATAATGTAATTCTTTAATTATATTATTATTGTGATTACAGATAAATACATATTTTATTACTTATTGTATCCTTTCACTCAGAATGTTATAGTAGATATTTTACCAATAATAAGTATACGGAAAACGTGTGGTATATAAGAGTAAATAATATTTATTTAATTAAAAAGAGTTTTATAAACATATACTTTATTTATTCTATATGATCGAAACTGGAAAAACAAATCAAACCAATTAAATGATATCCCAAAATAAAAATAAGAAAATGGTTTATTTGGTTATTTTCTTTTGTTTGTTTCCTTTTAATTACTTTGCAGGAGGTAAAAACTCGCTAATAGTATCAAATTATTTTAATCCCAGAAATGCATATCAAGTATAATATCTACCGAGGGGTGGTTAACTCCTAGAAATCCGTGTACAATTTGCTTGAAATTCCATAAAATCTTCAGAAATCTTCTTAAAATCACTTAAAATCTCTTGGAATTCATAAGATCTTTTAAAATCCCGTAACATCTTTAAAAACCACGTAAAATCTTTGGAAATACGTAAAATCTTAAAAACCCCATAAAATCCTTGCCAAGCTAAGAAAATGAGAAATCTAAAAACCTATCGAGCTATTCAATCGAATCGTTTTTTCAGAATAGCAAACAAACTACCGAATCTACAAATCATAGTTCAGCACCCACTCTTAAAAGTCCAGATATCGTTGTAATCGGAGAGTGCTCGGAGAATTCATGAAACTGAAAGTGAAAATCGAGGTGAATCGGTTTTAGTTTCAAATAAGCAGAAGCAAGCGAATGTAGGCCTGCAAGTTTGGACTGGACCAGTTCAAATTTGTTGTCGGGCAAACTTACAAGTTAGAGAGTCGAGGTCAATAATTCCTGCCAGTTACCGCAAATATCTCCATTGCATAGAAAGTGGAAGGGTTCTTTTTACAACTGCAGTGAACTAAATCATAAAAAACTAAAACATGCTGCTGAATGTATGCATCAATTAGTTTTAACTGGTTTTCATGAAACTTCTAAAATATGTGATGCCTGCCGAAAGGAAATAACTGCTGTAAAAGAACAAAAAGCGAAGGAAGTACCTGACCTAGACTGTGTTAATGATCCAACTTTTGATGTCCCAACTACGTCCTCACATATTGTAGAGACTCTTAATACATCTTTAAAAGAACTTGGTGAATCACTCATTGATGTCAAAAAAAAAATCAAAGCATTACTCTGGTAAAAAATAAAAAAGATAGAATCTTCAATAAGGCGAACATTATTTCCGCACTCTCAAGAGCCTTCTGATTATGAGCCAGAAAAACTAGAATTTTCTGTACTCAGTAATCTAAACGCAAATTTTTGTGTGCACATAGAAAAAAAGTCATGATATTAACTTGTTTAGCAGAGACATGGAGTGTACGTAAAATAATTCGAGAATTTAATGGACCTAACTATATGGCAAGGCAAGCAAAAAAACTTTTAAAATAAAAGGAATCCTGGCACGTCCTGATCAAAAACCGGGTAGAAGCCTATCACAGGATATAGTAGAAACAGTGTGTTTGTTCTACGAAAACGATGGCGTAAGTAGAGTAATGCCAGGCAAAATAAATTGTATTTCAGTGAAAGATGGTAATGGATCCAAAAGTACAGTTCAAAAAAGATTGATTTTGTGTAACCTGCAGGAAGCATACATTCTTTTCAAAGTATCCTGAGATGAAAGTAGGATTTTCAAAGTTTGCGGAGTTAAGGCCAAAACAGTGTATTTTGGTAGAAAAAAGTAGTACCTATAGACTAAGTTTGTGTTTGTACAATCCAACAAAACGTCAAACTAATGAATGAGAATGCCCTTTTAGGAATCTGAACTAATGGAGAATTTGCAACTTACAAACATTTTCTGTCTCAAATGTTATGCAACCCTCCTCCCATTGATTGTATCATGAGAAATTGCCATTCAGAAACTAATAAAATAACAGAAACTTTAAAGAATGTTTTTGAGAAAAATATGATATGAAATTGTAACTTTTCAGCAATGGATTGCAGTTGGATCGGTGTAATCATGAGACAATACAAAAAAGTTTAACTGAGTTCCTTGAGATGCTACGTGACAAACTTGATCAGTTACTTCGCCATGATTTTATAACGAATCAACAAAGCTCGTTTATGAATGAAGTAAAAGAAGCATTGAAAGAAAATGAATGTGCAGTCACATTAGACTTCTCAAAAAACTATGCTTTTGTAGTTCAAGACGAAGCCCAAAGCTACCACTGGTCAAGTGACTATGTAACAATACACTCTTTTGTAGTTTATTATAAACAAGATGATAAAGTAAAACATGTCAGCTATGTTATTATATCTGAATCTCTGGAGCATAATACAACAGCTGAAAAATTACTTTCTGTTTGATGTTGAGAAAATATATTACTTTTCCGATGGAAGTGCAGTTCAATATAAAAATAAAAAGAATTTTTCTAATCTGTGTGTCCATAACCAAGATTTTGGAATATAAACAGAGTGGCACTTTTCGGCTACAGCTCATGGCAACGATCCGTGTGATGGAGTTGGTGGTACAGTTGAAAGGTTAGCTGCAAAAGCGAGTTTAGAGAGACCTTATGAAAATCAAATCCTCACGCGTCAACAACTTTTTGATTGGTCGATTCAAAATATTAAAACTGTTAACTTTGGGCTTGTCAAGCAAGAAGAGTACATAAAATCTGAAAAGTTTGGAGTAACCGGTTTAGTAAAGCACAGACCATAAAAGGAACTCAACAGTTCCATGCTTTTTTTTTACCAAAGACAACATGACCCAAATCCAAGTCAAAGTTTTTTCGTATGACACAAATTACAGCATAGTGACAACCACACAACTACTTGGAAAAATTTCAGATGTTAACGGTTATGTAACTGTTACATATAATAGTAAATAGTGACTAGTTTATGTGTTGGATAAAAATGAAAGTGAAGATAAAGTGAAAGTCACATTTCTGCACCCAGATGGTCCTTCCCCATCTTTTTCATATCCAAGTGGAAATTCTGACATTTTGTGGACATCTTTAAATGATATTTTGTGTACAGTTGACCTTACTACTCCCACAGGAAGAAAACACAGACTTTCTGAGGAGGACACGGCAAAATCAAATGAAGCCTTGAACCAGTTAGACAAATAATAAGTTGATTAGTCGGTACTGCTCACTTAAACAAAACTAATTATATTTTATTAAAGACAAGTAATATTATTAAATGCTGCTTATTAAAATGTTTTGCTGTTATTTTCATACAATGTATTCGAGGTATTGAGAAAATCTAAAACTTCAGGTAATTTTTTGAATAACAGCAAATAATTCTATACAAACTTGGCGTTTCATTATGTCGTGAACTGTGACCTTGAGTTGAAAATCGGAATTAGTAAACTAAAAATTAATTATTTGACAAGTCTATGTGAATCTCAAAAACGTTAATCTATTTAAAAAGCACTCATACTAATAAAACTTAAAAATAATCACATATTTATATATTGAATAAAAATTTGTTTACTTATAATAATACCTAAAGACTTATTAATAACAAATACAACAACAAAATCAAGATAAGTTATGAAAAATGTATCGGCGAATGTTTGTAAGACGCATGATAGCAACATTTTGACATATACGGACTACAGCGCCACAGTTTACGAGATTCTGAAAGAAGTCTATATTCTTTACCTAAGTTTAATATTATAATTTATATTAGTATATGAAAACTTATTTAAGCTTTTCTGAATTGCTTTTCAATTTTTCTCATTAGTTTTATAAAAAAAAAACAGTATATTTTGACTAAAAACTTAATTATTTGTGCATTTTCGTAAAAACTGGATTCACAATGTAATTTAAATGCAAATGAATCCATTGGAATCCCATAATGGCACATTGAGAATCCACTTATAAAAACACAATGAAAAACATGTTTTTTTAAAAATTTTCAAAAATACGCATTTTTTAAGATTTCAAAATAAAATTTTCAGTTCAAATTTAAAAAAAATATCTTCTCTTAATATATATTGTGTTGTATATCAAATTAAAGGGCATAAAAAAAGCAACAAAATGACGCCACTCCTATCTCTCTAAGTTAACTAGGAGAGCTACAATTATCATTTAGAAAAAGTCGGTCGAGCATTTTTTGCGTTTTTTGTGAACTTTACATAGCTCTAAATCCTAAACGGGTAAATATTTTTTAACAAGATTTTGTATTTTTCTTAGTTTTGACAAAGACTACAAGTGTGCAAAATTTCAACCAAATCTGAGATAGTGAAAAAAATCCTTGTGTTGATTTGACATGGACTCCTAATTTAATTGAAATTTCTATTTTCAATTAACTACATTACTTTACAGAAATCGTTCTTCAAATAGTAAATGTTTCAATTTGCCAAGGTAACAAGTTATATACTTATGTCCTAATAAAAGAGGGAATATTATGGAATTCTTCGTTTAGGAGGAGCATGTAAAACGACTTTAATTTATTTTTGTGGCAACGTTTCGTGCCAAAAGCGAGCACTTCATCAGGCCAAAGAATAAAATCAAGTGGATTAATCCACCGACCAAGGACATAGTCAACTTTACGAGATTGTGTTTACTAAATAATAAATAAAACATTAAACATAAGATGGTCAATAATTAAATTTTTTTAAATAACGCAGGACATAAACGTTCTAGAAACAATTGACAATTATTATGTATGTAGAAAGCCCCATTATATTTACAGTTCAGTTTTCTGTTAACCCAATTGCACTCCAAAACAAAAAAAACCCTTTATTACGGGTTGTAAAAATAGGGCAACCAGCTTTTAAATATAAAAAAGTCTCTTAAAGTCACTTAAATTCCCGCCAAATCTCCTATAACCTTTAAAAAAATCCCTTTCAGAACATAGAAATATTCAAAAATCTTTGGAGATTTTTAAAAATCTTTAAAGATTTCTAAAAATTACTGAAAATCTTTGTAGATTTCCAAAAATCTTTAAACATATTCAAGAATCCCTAAAAATCTACAAAAATTTTCAGAAATCCCCAAAATCTTTAAAGATTTTCAAAAATCTTCAAAAACCGTTTGAAATCCTAAAAATCACCAAAAATCTGGAAAGATTTCAAATCCGTGTACACATTTTGGAGAAGTTAACCACCCCTCGATATCTACTTTTCATAAGTTGTCTTTAAAAGCCACTATAAAATACGACAAAATAAATTTATTGAACTAAAGCTACTTTCAAGACAAAAACTTTTACAAAAGCAGTTGTTTTGTAACATATAACAAGCATAATTATTATGTAACAAACTTTTTTTATGAATTAGAGTAACGACAGTGCACGCAGCTATTAGAATCGCGTATGTTATCAGTCTGGTAATGTTTTACTTTATTAAAGAGCGAGTCGGACGTATGCTAGGTATTATATAGAAAAAAATATATTTTATAGTTAGCATAATTTCGGTTAATGTTATCAATTTTCTTCTCATATTTGTTTCTATACATGAACAATAACCTATTTTGCATGAATTTTCATAATATGCTTGTTTAGAATGAAAAATTTAATCATTTTACTCTAAAAATAGGTACTTGTTTTGTAAAATTAGCTTTACTTTTGCAGTGGTTTTCAAGTATTTTAAACAGTGCTAGCCAAAATCGGTCTTGGTCTTGCAGTCTTGTCTTGGTCTCGCAAGATTTACAAGACCAAGAGCAACATAATACCCCATTAGCAAGACCAATACTCACAGTTGCAAGACTAAGACTGGAATGCAAGACTAGCTCTGCAGGATACCGACAAAACCAAGACTATCTTTCAAGACTTTTTATTTATCTTTTTTTATTTATCCCACATACAAAAAAACATTTGTTTTCTCAAACAAATTATTGTATGTATACGTGAAAGTAAAAAGTTTTTTGAAAAAGGGTTGTTTTGACTTGAGTAAAATGATGTTTGTTTAAAAAATAAAATTTTAACTAATAAGTAACCACTGTAATCATCTTAAATGAAATATTTACTTAAATCAAATAAAACTATTTGAAATTTGGCTAAGATATAATTTAATTGAAATGAATTATGTAAAGAAAGCATTTTATAATTAGGGTGTACAATAAAACAAATTTAGTTTTCTAGAAGAAAGTTTACAGTCTTTAGTTAAAAACAAGATTAAAAACTTTTAATAAAAATAAGATCAACTTAACAACATACTTAACATACGTTTCGAGCTGCATTTTTAAGCTAAATACGCAATATCTAATTACAAACAAAATAGACGTATTTTTTAACAAACTAAGAACAGTATCTATTCATGTTTCAAATACGCAAACTGGTTTTGGAAATTTATAAAATAATCGGTTACCCTGCTTAACTATATTTGGCACTGATAGTTTTTTTACAATTTGTTCCCATCTAACGACGTCGTTCTCGTCTATTTTAGAAAGAGTCCTAGTATCATTTCAAATCTTTAGAAATGTAATAACGATCTCTCCGTGTATCTACATCAAAATCCGATGAACACACACCTCACACACACCAGCATAACTATATTCTTTCTTTTTGTGCTGGTACTATACAACAATAAAATCACCGCTTTTGTAACTGTCATTCATATCAGCAACCGCTTTTGAACAAGAAGACCTGCATCGAAGTTATTTTAAATAGTATCCGAATTGGCAGTACGTTGTTGAACACATTTTTTTTGTATATCATTGTCAGAATCAATACATATTTTAGCAGCAACTAATTTGGCGGTATTATATTGAGGATAAGTAATGTCACCCAAGTTAAAGTTAGTACAGAAATCGCTACAAAAGCAACTGAGGCTCTTCATATACAATTTACGACATACAAACGGGTTTCTTCGTACTTGGTATACCTTTAATGTTCCAACAAAAGGTTTAATGTGGTAACGAATTTTCATCAATTATTGTTTTTTGCAATTGAATTTCTTCTTCAGAAATAACGAATATTTTAATACCAAGACACAGCTTTTCTATAGCCTTAACAAAAGCGTTTACTGTAGAGATGTCAGTTCCAGATGCAACGATTTCATCGGCGGTCCGTTTGCATGTCCCTCCAACGCCATCTGGAGCTTCTTTTTCATGACCACTTTTATGATAGTTCCAGGTGAAATTACAAATCTTTGGGTATGCTTCTGTCAATATACAAGCCAACTAAAAAAACATGTCTTTGTTCCGGTTATTACCTTTCGGTAAACCTCAAATGCTCTACCGTAAGTTCTCAATATTTATTAAAAATCAATTGTGCTACTCCCGGACTAGTTCGTGGTCGTGGGTCAAGAAATCCATCAACCATCAATGCCAAAACAAAAGGTGACTATACGGGCGCCAAGAACGATAATTAATTTTTAAATTATAGCAAATTTTCAAGAGCTATGGTTGCTCTCGCTCTAGAAGCAACACCAAGATTGAGAATGAGAACTAACACTAACGGCAACCAAGACCCAATTGGATAACCAAAACAAACCCACTAGACAATCCCAACAAAATAAAATTATTGATAAATTATATATTGTTAACCTCCAAATATAGTAATAACAACCAACGTGCATATAATAACTACATAAATAATTTGACGTATCTATCAATAAGTGAACATAGATGAGGGTGATAAGGAGGATGATAACGATAAGGTCGGTGATGACGGTAATTACACAAACTATATGAATGATTAAATTTGATTTAACAAGATTACCTTCAATTATGGTCTGCTATACGCAAAGAAACAGTAATAAAATTGGCCAAAAGTAAGTGTTGTGACTGCAAGGGCAAGGGACTAAATGAAGCGCTTCCTTTAGGTCTACCCAGTGTGGTACTCGGTATAGTACCTGATATATCTAGTAAATTTCTGGGGTAGTTCTTGTTTTCACCTTACACAGTAGGTCTAGTTTGCAATAGTAGTTCACCCGTACAAGGCAGCATAACCTCTCTTTAAGTGAATAAATTTATGAATTTACAGAACTTACATGTGATTATTAATGGCGATAATACTCTATTTATGCTAAATAGTAAATTTTATTGACGTAAATGAATTGATCTAATTAAATTAATGTGCAAACAAACGGTTGAGAACCTGAAGGGCTAATATTTAAATATGTACAGGTATAATTTAACCACGGTAACCTTCACTTCTTCTACCTAACTAATTCAAACCTCCACAACAGGATACTGCGTTTACAGGATGCAAAATATAATGTTTATCGTACAAACGGACACTGGACAACACAACAATGACGTCTGACCTGATCGCGATGATGATACCTCTCCGATAACAGCTATCGATTCTCGTGTGGTAAGGGGAGGCTTCCGCAATCTTCTTATAACTTCCGTTATAAGTGACGTGGACAATTGATGATCCCACGACTAACACCTACACCCATATACGAACGGGGCCACAGTTACATGCATTGGCCACTATTTCTTCGGACAACGGAAAACACAGGTATTCTCTTGACGAGATTCCCAAAACGTACACTCATATGACTGATAAGATACTGGTAATAATCGTAACAAGTCTTAGCGACTTTATATGGATAAAAAGATGGTACAAACCTCTTCGGTGGTATGCGAGCTAGCATGTGGTTCTAAGACGCAGGCCCTCAAATCCGCAGAAGCGAGAAAATCGTCACTCATACACCCACATCACACAAAATAATGAACGATTTTTAATTAGTAAGGCACCAAGTCGCAAAGATCCTTTAAATTTAAAGTGATACAATATCGAGGTTGTGAATCGGCACGACCATGCGCTTAGTAAAACTCTTTATATTCGAAATCCCAAAATTAAAAGGATGTAAAAAAAACTAGGAATGATAGTAGATAACAACTGGGAAAATACGATTTGCAAAATAGAAAACAAACAAGGTCACAAGCTGTCCCAAATAATACGCAACACTCTTCGAAACAATTTCTTCTCATCATCCTTTTTGCCAGTTCTATATTTTCTTTGATTTGACTTTGTACCACCTCATTGAATAATAATTTTTTTACTCATTCCACATTCTCTTGACTATTATCTTTTAAAAATTCGGCAACTTTGGTGTTTGGAGTCATTTTTTTGTTTTGTATCCAATTTAGTTTCTTTTGACAATTTTTAACCGATTATCTTAATTTTTCACTCTCAAATTATTGTTTCTTAATAAGTGTATTTTCGTTTTCCTCGAATTTCAGATCTTCTTTTATCAGCTTGAGCTTTATTATTTTGCGTTTCAGGAATTTTTATAACAATTATCACAATTATTTGTATTATTTAAAGTATCAGTCCACCAATAATAAAATATGTTTCGAGCTTGTAATTATAAAGCTCATCTTCAGAAAACTACAAAAAATATTATTAACAACTTATAAAAAGTTAAATTACAAAATTTTTTTAAAAAACTTACATTTTTTGAAAAATGTCAAATATGAGAAATTGTAACTAGATATTCAAAAAAATAAAAAATGTAAGTTTTACAAAATGTTAAATGTAAATAAAAAGAAGATGGTGCAATTTAGAAACAAATCTAAGAAAAATTAAGTTTAAAATCACAATTGAAATTGGTTTGATCGTTCAACAAAAAATTTTTATCTGATATTTTAATATAAATCAACTCTAGCAATTATTTGTGTTTTACTCGTAAAAACAGGTGCTTACAAGTTGTTTATAAGAATTTCTTATATATATCTTAGTTTAATTTTACAATGCCAGGAACACGGTGCGCTCTGTTTGGTTGCATTTGCATAATAACTTTATTGCAAACAAAAGCTAAAATCTCAAGATTATACAACACAGTTTTCCAAAAGGCGCCGATTTAACGTCTTCTACAATCAAAAAAGAATGGACTAGGTGTTGTAAAAGGGATGACAAAAGGAACCCTAACACCAGCTTTGTTCCAGTCATTTCACACACGAGTTATGAACAAGATCTGCAACATTATTTATTAGGTTTTTTTAAATAAAATTGATTAATATAAATCAAACAAATTTTTTTTTGCCTCAGAAAAATTTTGAAGGACTAGGCTGTTCCAACAATAATGTATGTATGTATGTATGTGTTACCAAAAAAAATAATCAAACAAAACTATTTTTATCGTTGAATAAAAAGATTAATGCATCAACAACAAACAAAATTAATTTTTTCTGGAGGTTTTCTTTCGTTCGTAAAAAAATTTAAAGCTTTATGACGTTTAAAGTAATTTCTTACATTTAAGAAACTATAAATCATAAAACAATCAACAAAACTCATTAATAAGAAAAATATTTCGATTATGAGCACTATTGCCATTTTTATTTAAAAAAAAGTTGTCAAATTTAGACAAATAAAATATTTAGAAGCTGTTTAACGTGCATCATAATACGGATTGTAGTAGTATCGAGAGCGAGGTCTACGCATGACGCCAGTTTGTCACATGACCTCGGCAGAATAAATCGAGCGATCGAGCAATCCTTTGGCTTTAGGCAATCTCTATGCTTTCTAGTTTTTGCTGTCCATATCTTTTTTACAGTTATTTGCTCTCTAACACTCATATCTTTAATACTCTTAATTTGTCCTTTCCGTTTTTAAAAATTTTTTTTTAAATTCAGTATTCTTGACCGGATCATTTTTAATTCTTTGTTAGCGCAACCTTTCAGCTTGTCGCTTTTTTTCTAGTCTCTTTTCCCAAGTTTGCTTTTTTTTACTTTTACCATGACACCGATTTATATTTAACAAAAGCAAGTATCTAAAATAAATAAAATAAAAAGCAAATTTTAGCAATGTATATTTTTTTGTAATTCTCATATATTACTTATATGTATATGGAATAAAAACTAGCAGAGGAGTGATGCCAGGTAAGTGACAACATCGTACATAACTTTGAAATACTATTAAATACGTAACTATTACCCCAAATAAAAGTAATTCATGAAGATTGTGCACAATGACCTTTGTTTTTTACAAACACAATAATCAAACATTGAAACTTTAATAAATGGCAAAACGCAACTTGACGATACCGCGCAGATAACTAACGCGTTTAGTGTGGGAATATTTCCAACCACGTTAACGTATAGATAAATCGACTGTTTACTGCGGCCTTCTCAAGTTTAAGATATGCGTTTATTATTTTTGTGCAAGATAGTAAACTATTATGCCAGGTGAGGGTGACACTTTTTTGTGCTGACGTGAAAATCAGTGATTATTTTAAAAACTAATATATATTTTTAAAATTTAATTTACGGGAATACGTTTTGATTTGTATTTGAATAAACGAAAGAATAACCGCTGTGGTAAATATTGCTCAGTACGTGCTACTTTGTTTCTCTAAAACATTTTTTTTCTTATTTACAGTTTTTAATGAGATAATCAATTTTTACGATAACAAGAGGGGCTACCCTCTTTTTTGATAGAATCAAAAATAAACTAGTGTGCTGAATTGTGCTCCGTGTGTGTTTTATGCCTTGAAAGTAATTGTTTTTTTTTGTTTGCAGATTTTATTAAACATTTGTTCGATAACACATTTTGCTGTTGGTTGTAAGGAGTCCCTTGTGCCGTAAAAAGAATGTTTTTTCTCTTTATTTACAAAATTTATAGAAACCAAACTGTTTTGACGATAATTCATAGCTGCATCTTATGTGAAAAATGGAAAATTACTAGTCAAACGTATTACTTTGTGCCGCATATATTATGTACGGACATGTATTTATTGGATTTTACAAATCTTATGAAGGACCACTTAACACTTGTTATCTTAAAATAAGAAAAGTGTTACATTCGACTAGAAAATTACTATCTATGTTTGATTTTGAGGAATTTTTATATTTCAAGACCCCACAGACCCCAAAAATCGTATTTTTGACGAAATGTCTGTTACATTTACTTAAAAATCGCAGAAGTTACAATTTGAATTCTGGCATACAGTTTTTATACGTTGAGAGAATATACCATTGCAAAGTGTCATTTTTATCGGACTTCCGAATTAGCCAGAAATCGTTAAATCGACTTTTTACTCAATCCGCAATTTCGGAAAGTGCGTCGGTATTTTTAATTACATTTGTATTGATTACTGACAAGTACATGCAATTGTGATCATCCTCTGAGTGATCTCCTCTGAAATTATTAATAATAAATGTCTTTGTATTATTTCAAGTCGACGTATGGACATCGTTCATTTTCTATTTCTTATTGTCAATTCGTTTTGCTTCTAAGTTTATACAGTGCACAGTTTATTGAGTAATACATTCAGTTACAAATAACCGAAAAACTTTTCTTGGTGCAGCAGACATATGTATGTTTTTTTTAATTCCAAACCAAGTGCTTGACGAATAATTAGTGGAATTTTGTTTTTGTCTGGTAGTTATATGTTACACTTCAGGTTGCTTGTAGAATAAAAAAACTTACAGATGCAATATTTTCTGCATTAGTGTTATCATCATTATCGCTACTGGATCCATAATGTACTTAACACAATTTTCTTCAAGTCTCTGTTCTTGTAATCGTTATCTGCTTCTGAAACAATATTTCCTTTGGAAGTTGGATTATGTCACTTATTTGCCCATTGCTACAACTTTCTCTCGCAACTTGAATTTCTAAAACTTAGGTATACTTTGTACACACTTTGATGCTATTATTACTTTTGTACTACAGCTTCAGACGATGCAGTTTTTATGCAGACTCGTATACTTTAAATTGTCTGACAATACAATAAGAAGCTGAGTTTGAATACAAAAAAAATTGTTTGTGGGTCTTGCAGGCCCGGTTTATGCAAATACAGAATAGTTAAAAATTCTTTTCGAACAAAAACGCTAGGAAGAGTTTAGTGAATGCTTGTTTAGAGCATACCAGAACGCTGAATTAATTAAAGAAGAAGTGCCTGGAAAAATAAACAGTGGAATAAATTAGCAATACAGATTAAGAGTCGTGCGTAATCAAAGCTCTGGCTAATTTGTATACTGTGCGTATTTGTTTTGATTATAAAAACAATAAATTCAATTTTTTGAAACGTATACAAAACTATCAATATATCCAAAAGTTTCAAAATGCTAACGAAAAATGTCTAATTAGGTTAATATAGACCGCTGAATTTTGTTGTGATTGATTGAGTTCATAGAAAAAACAATTCTTGATTTTTTTGTTGTTTAATTCAGATTAAATTACAAACTTATTTTATCACTAATTACAAATATGTCATTCAAAAGTTATTTTTCTGGTGCAGGCATGTGTGTGTCGTGTGATTAGATTATATTAAAATTTTGTCACTAAAAACAGTGTTAAGCATTATTTCATATGCAATGTCGAACAAGTTATTTATTATTTGTCATTGGAAAAAGACGAATAATTTATACTAACTTATTTATTATAAGTTACAGTATCCATATCTCACGTAATTTATATGTTATGCTGAGTTGAGTAGTTCGGGATATGAAATATCGGTTACTGATACAAATACTTGTTTTTGTTTATTTCGGTTTTGCATTCGGATACGGATACACAGTTGTATGGAGATACCGATTTAATTACGTGATTACTCAGTCTTTGTTTTTATTTGCTTGCATTTTATAATATTGTTACTGGTAAATAGTTTAAAATTGTCTAGCGATAATTATGTGGTATAATAAAGAAATATATATTGTTTCGAAAATTGAATTATGTAGCTAGTTTTGTGAAGAATAGTACCGGAAAAGTACATGCCTAATTATCAGAGATATATGAGAGACGCTTTTTAAGCCTAATTGGGGTAGAGCTTATATATAAACATTTTTGGCGTGATCGGGAATTAATATACGTCACTGTTAAATTCATTTAAAAAATCAAAATTTTTTATCAGGATTGAGTTGTTTGAGTGCACCAGTGGAGAATCAATATTTCTTATTATGTATACCTAAGTCTAAGGTGCACCCTTTGGTTACAGAGGACATTCAATATTTAATAAAACATTCTACGGAAAATATTTCAAAATCTGTAAATACTTAGCAAAATTTGCCATATTAAACGAATTTACAAAAAATATAATATAAACTACACGCTATACTTATTAGTTGTATACGCTGCATCAGAGGTGGGCGCATATAGAGATAGAAATACAAATAAAGTGAGTAAGACTAATCTTATAATATTATTATTAGTATTATTTGTTGTGTCTTTATCATAGTTGTTACCGTTGTTATTTTAAATTGTTATTTTGTTTTTATTTGTTATTGCATTTAATGTGATGTAGACGACAAGTACACGTGGCAAAACAATCCATTCCAAAAAGCGCCTGTTAATAAACACATTTATTACAGTGTACGATATTGAATCAGCAATAACGTCCTGCTCAATTCAAGGGTGTATCCAAAGAACGATAATACAAATCCGAAGAGAAAAAGCACCGAAACTAAAAGCTAGAGAAGAAGACGTACTTTTAAGAAGTCTTCGAACGCATTGTAAACGTCTTGTCTGCCGATAATGTTATAATTTTGATGCCAGAGTTATTCGAGAAATTGTTCACAATTTTTATACTACTGAAAGGAAGGTGCCTACGGTAAGAAAACTTTCACCGGTCGTTAAAGAACTAATTAATTTTCCGTGGAGCAAACATTGCGACGTGTTTTACATTGTATTGGATTTCGTTGAAGAAAATTCCAAAGCAAAAGAAAAATTTTAATTGAGCGACCAAAGAAGCAATTAATAACGTTGTGACGTTATTGCCATAAAGTTATGAAGATAGAAAAATAGTACTAGATCAAAGACGGCCTAATATAAAAAAAAACTCTTATAGTGGATAGAGATGAAAACGAAGAAACTGATTATTTACTTTTAAATGTTATGTTCTGAAGGTGTTATCTTTAAAATGATATAATGTGATAATTGACACAGAAAGATTAGAACATCAACACTTTATTTATTTGCTCTTCTAGAATGGGACTGTAACCGTCGTTTCATTTCTGGGTGTATTCTTTTGTGAAAGTCCCGGTATTTGGAATTGTTTTATGTACTTAACTATAAATAATCAGAGTGATTCCTGCAAAACATTAGTCTTGGTAGTGGTCAACGTGCTACTCTGTTTGCATATAAAAATGCCGCCTCCGTGTTCTAAGTGTGCTGAAAACTTCACATCAAAAACACCAGGTCTTAATTGTTCAGGGCCTTGTAATAAACCGTATCATTTTTCCTGTGTTGAATTACCTGTCGAACTGGTGAACTATCTCAAAAACCATCCCGGCCTTACATGGCGTTGTAAAGACTGCGTACGCACTGACTTTGTTGATCGCAATCAGCAATTTCACTGTCTTTCTGAGGCATTAATAAATGAAGTTAATCTTAAACTCAATGAGATGAAGTCGCTACTTATTTCTGATCTAACATCAACTTTGAGCGTTCTAAAAGAAGAGGCTCTCGGAGCTATTGCAAATAAAATGAATGAATTTACCGCAACTGCTAACAAGGTGGATCTTTCTAATAGTAAACGTTCCTATGCAAATATCGCTGCTACAGCTGCTCAAACAAAAGTTCTAATAAAACCAAAAAATGACAAACAAGATTCTGACACAACCAAGTCCGATGTTCTCAGCAAGGTTAACTTAATTGCCTCGAAAATCGAAGTTAAACAAGTCAAGACGACCAAAAAAGGCGGAATAGTTGTCAGCTGTGCGGACAGCAAACAATCGGCTAAGTTACTAAAAGAGGCCGAAGAAAATCTCTCTGAGAATTATCAACTAAAGCAGCTCAATCCAACTCCTATTAAGTTACGCTTTGTTGGCTTAACAGAAGAACTAGATCCTGAAGTTATTATGCAGTACTTGAAATTACAAAATAGTGAATACTTTTCAGAAGACACAAAATGTGATATTTTGTCTGTTTCGCCGGTGAAGAAAAACTCCAAAATATTTCAGGTGATTGTAAATACTGATGCGGTACTGTACAATAAACTGCTTCAGGCTGGACATATTTTAATTGGCTTTGACGGATGCTCAATCTATGATGGTATGGAACTTAAAAGATGTTTTACGTGCAACACATTCAACCACACGTCGGCAAACTGTCCACGCAAAAATTCCCCTGTTTGTCCACTTTGTGCAGAATTCCATGGTGTACGCGACTGCAAAGTAAAGGACGTACACAAATATAAATGCTCAAATTGTGTTTACTACAACAATGTGAAAAAAATTGAATGTAACTTCAATCATGCGGCGTGGGATCGCAATAATTGCACTGCATACACACAAATGCTTAACACATTAAAACAAAATGTGTTCGGAATTGATACAATGAAACATAAGCCTAGTAATAATTTCAATTCAAAAAACTTGTAAATGACTCAATTAAACTAACATGTGATGAACACTGTTCCCAAATAGATAATAGTTCATATATCTCTGGGTCAGATTTCAGAGTAGGGCATATCAATATAAGGTCCCTATCATCATCCTTTAGCGAAGTGCCCTCTTTATTAGCAACTAATAATTTTAGCATTTTTGCCATCTCAGAAACCTGGTTAGATCCCAAAGTTCTTGATAATTTGCTGGCTGTAACTAACTTCAATTTAGTTCGAGCAGATCGTACAACCAGGGGAGGCGGTTTGGCAATGTACATTTCATGCAACCTCAGGTATAAGGTCATGATAATTGAGTACACCAGCGCGACTAAAGTAAGCATCAAGAAAATAACTTATGGTATTGGTGTATTTTATCGACCACCAGATTTATGTTGTAAATGGTTTCAAGACTTTGAAAACATTTTGGCTTACGTTGCTCTTCAGGTGGATAGACTTATTATTATGGGCGACTTGAACGTAAACTTTCTGAACAATAATAACGACGCACTTAAATTAGAAAACATTTTTTCAGTATTTGCCCTTAAGCAATTAGTGAAGGAACCTACGAGAATCAGTACTACATCTAAGTCACTACTAGATATTATCTGTGTGTCAGATAATTTGGCAAGCTCGAATGCCGTTTGTGAAGACGTTAACATAAGTGATCATATGTTAACGTCGTGTACTCTTGATATATCTCACATAATCTCCCAACACAGGCAAATCACATGCAGATCATTTCGGCATTTTAACCGGAATGCTTTTATGGAAGACGTCAATAATTTCCCATGGTATGATATAGTGACCATGCCTCAAATAGACGATAAAATTCATTTTTTCAACGAAGCTTTCGCATACCTATTTGACTTACACGCCCCTATAGTAACGTTTACCCCAAAAAAACCGGAGGCCCCCGTACATAACACCAGTTATTCAAATTATGATTAAAGAAAGAAACAAAATGCATAATAAATACAAAAATTTCGGACTGCAGGCTGATCTCGCAGCCTATAAAGAAATGCGAAATTTTGTAACTACGGCAATAAAACACGAAAAGAAAGCCTTCTTCAATCATCAAATTAATGAAATAAAAAACAACTCTAAAAAATTGTGGTGTTTCTTTAAACAAAACTCGGTGCACAAACGAACTCAAAAAACCATGTCATTAAATATTACCGATCCTAATAAGATAAACAACCACTTTGTTAAAGCTCTTCCCTTTAAAAACATTCCATATAATAAAATTGACTACTATTATAAAAACAGCTACGATAACATTACAGAAAAGTTAAAGTTCAAGCACATCTCTAGTACGGAAGTAAATAAAATAATTAGTATCGTTATGTTGAAATTAGCTGGCCAATTGTGTGCAGATATTATCACACATATAATAAATTTCTCTATTGATACAAGTACATTTCCAGACAAGTGGAAAACTGCGTGTATTATACCGCTTCCTAAAGTTAATCAAGCAGATGACTATAGTTTATTAAGGCCGATATCTATTTTACCAGTTGTAAGCAAAGTCCTTGAAAAGTGGATTTACAAGCAAATTTCAGATTTTGTTGAAAAAAACAACATTCTACCCTTTTTCCAGTCCGGCTTCAGACCTAGGCACAGTACAAATACCAATATTCTAAAAATTATCAACGACTTTACAAACGCTTGGGATAATAATGAAGTTACTATATTTGCTGCACTTGATTACTCGAAAGCTTTCGATGTTTTAAATAGACCCTTACTTGTTGCAAAACTACACTATTACGGATTTTCAACTCAAGCCTTATCCTGGCTAGAATCATACTTGCAGAACAGAAAGCAATTTGTAAAACTTTCGTTGAACAATAAATCAATATGTTCAGACATAATACCTCACGACAATGGCGTACCGCAAGGCAGTATTATAGGGCCACTTTTGTTTATTATATACACCGCAGAATTTGACAAAACACTTACAAAAAATTGCAAAATCAGTATGTATGCTGATGATACGCAATTATATATACACTCATCGGTTTCAAATTTCAACGAAGCTATTGAGGAAATGAATGACAATCTTCAAAGAATGATCACAATGTCGGATGAAAACGGTTTAACTTTAAACGGAGAAAAGACCAAAGTTCTTTGTATCGGCAAAGCATCGGTTAGAAAAAAATGTTATGATACCATTAGATCCAGTATCATCATAGAGAGACAAGAGTTAACATTTTCGGAGTCGGTTAAAATATTGGGAATCATAATTGATCATGACCTTACTTTTGCTGAGCATGTAATATCAAAATGTCGATTGAGCTATGGCAAATTAAAACTTTTATACGAATTTAAAAATTACTTACCTGCACATATTAAATATAACTTAACATGCAGTTTAGTCCTCAGCTCAATTGAGTATGGATTAATAACATACTACGGTCACTTGACAAATGAGTTTAAAAACAAGTTGCAAGTTGTTCAAAACAACTGTCTCAGGTTTTCTTTTTTTATACCTAAGCATAATCATGTTACCCCATATTATAATAAACTCAAAATACTTAGAATAAGTGATAGATATATAATGTTATTTCTGACACTTCTATATAAAATTCTTATGTCAAAAACACCAGCCTACTTATATTGTACCATCGACTTTATAAAACGTGAACATGGGCAAAGAAAACGAACCGCGCGCATCCCTAAGCACCACTCTAAAAAATTCAAAGGTTCCTTTCAATACTTAAGCGCATTTCTGTTCAATAAGTATTACACAATATTGAACACCAGCTCATTATATAATTTTAAGTTAAAATTAAAAAATAATTTATTGTAGCAAAGAAATCTATATGTAAAATGGGATGCAATGAAAACCAGCTTTGCTGATTGCATCCTATTGACCACGCAAAATGTATTTTGTTAAGGTCAATAAACATGATTATTATTATTATTATTATTATTATTGCATTTTATGTTAAGGTCATTTTAGTAATTTTAAATTCTAAAAACCGACACTTGCTTTAATTTAGTTCTAACCCAAATTCACTCGCGAGGGTTAAAACAGTTTTCCCAATTTGTAAGCCGCTATCGTAATCTGCTGATGGTATAATTAAATCATTTATATACGTCAAAACTATACCATTATCGATAACTGCTTAAACACTGTAAACGCAGTAAACTTTCGACTTTCTTCCTCTACTTGAACATGAAAAAATTTTTTAAATCAAGCGTACTAAATATTCGCGCTTGCTGTAGCTTATCTAATTGATCTTCCCTCAATGGCAACGATTACTATTCTTTATAATTTTCTTGTTTAACTGCCGGTACTCAACATATAATCTTGTAGATCTATCTTTTTTTTGTAAGTACTATTGGGCTTGCATAATCAGATAGTGAAGGTCCTATTGTCCTATCACGTAATCACGTTGATTAACAATTTCTTTTTTGGCTTGAAGTAATCGTCTTGCTCGTCTTCTTTCAAAATAATCTTCATTTGAATGTTTGCTTGCTGTTTCTTGTTGATAATATAATTAGTTACAAGTTTATTTAATGTGTTTTTATAATTTGAGTCGACTATGTTTGAAATATTAACTTCGTTATCGCCCCAAAAAAACCTTGTAATCCTAAAATACTAGCCGTAACGTCTATAGAAAGTACTATTTCTAAATGAAGTGCTCTTGTCATGGCACAAGTAAATAAAAATATATAAGCTTTATGTAGTTTGTTATTTTCTTTAAAATACAACGACCCCGCAAAATCCAATCCTGTAACTTCAAATGGTTTGGTTTGCATTATTTTTTTCTTCGGTAACGGTGCAAGAGGCAATGACGCTGCTTTAACCTTTAGTTGTTTACAAAACATTTTCCTAAACAAGTCTTTATAACTTGTCTCGCTCCCGCAATCCAAAATCGCTTTCTTGTTTTGCACAATGTGTCATTTACTCTATAATGTAAGCTTTCATGCGTTTTAAGAATAATTAATTTACTTAACTATGCATTCTTCTGTAACAAAATTGTATGTTTGATGTATTTGTAAGTTTTCTAAACGTTTTCGAATTCTCATTATTCCTCTTTCGTCTAGAAACGGACACAATGTAATAATCTTGGGATCTCGTTTTAACACTCTCCGTTTACTTAAACTATCAATTTCGTCATAATACGCACGGTATTGAGCGTCCGTTATCATCATTATCATTACCTTTGCGTTTTCAATTTCATTTACACTGATGGTTCTGATAAGCACATTGTCTTTGCTGCGCACGTTGTTTAAAAACCGTAACACATAATGTATGCTGATACTCTTAGTAAACGATCAAGTGAACTAGATTTTTTACTATCAACAAAACAGCGGATGTTGATAACATTCTCGTTTACTTCGTTAATTAAACAAATATTTAACAAAGGCCCACACAAAACAGTATTAGGCACCGTTTCTGCAACCATTTTTTTTTTGCTTTCGTTGAGCCATTTTCGACCTTGCAACCATTCTAAAGATTTCAATAAATCTTTAGAAGTAATTCATTGTTTCTTTCCGAACAGTAACGCCATTCGCAGTTATCCTTAGATAGGGTTTGTATTTCCTTAATTGTTTTAGTAATCGTTATGTATACATTTTTACATAAATAATTTATCAATCGAGCCCCTAATAGAGCAGCGGTAAGCTCTAGCCGCAGTAAAATCATTGCCTTATCACTACTTTAAGGCGGCGACTGGCTTCTAACAAAACATTGTTGTGTAACATGTTACAGCGCAAGCATTTGCTAGTCAGTACAGGGTAGTAAGTGACGAATCAAGCTGCTAGGCTCGACCGAAAGTGCTCCATTTGGTTGTTGGTTTTTTTACGAATTCCTTTGACCGTTACATTACAAGTCAGGTTTTATCTTCGACATGGGAATGGTTGAAAGAAATAAGTAGTGCTGTTAAATTATTATTAAACTTTGAGTGGTCTCGAGACAAAATCCTGTATATAATATAAATTTGTAGATTTCTTCTCAAAAAATTATGCAGGTGCGTAATCGCAACTACAACTTTGCCGGCAGTGTCGGGTTGTATCAATAGAGGTTTTTGTAACACCCGTAAAACAAATGATAATATGCCAAAGCATTTTCTACTATTCTCCAGGCTCTACACAGTCTGTAATTGAATATTCTTTCATTTGTCCCTCTACTATGAAGTCCTGGTTAAAGAGGAAACGCTTCATCAGCCACAATGTGATAGGGTGTTGGTGATCTTCCAGGTGACAGTGGAGATGGAGGTGGTATCTTCAACGTATTTTTTTTTATTTGTTTATACAATTCGCATCCTTGAAATACAAACCCGTCTGATATTCTACCTTGTCATCCAACGTTAAATAAAGTTATACTGGGAGTCTACCAAAACCATTAACACAATATTAAAAAAAGTTTTTATAGCTATAAAATTTGCTTTCACTGTTCATAGGCGCTTCTAGCACAAAGGCTCCAATGCGGGAAATTCCATTGTTTATAGAATTGGTCTGCAATATTAATCCTTTTGTCAGCCGATGACGGTACCTATAAATAAAAATGTGGTTTTTATTTCTAGATTGATAGCAACTCTGAATTTGAAAATGTAACCGAAGGACAATCATAACAAGCCAATAAAAGCGATCAAACAACCACGAATAATTTGCGCCTGTTACTGATGAATTTCCACGACCTCGAACTAAGAAAGCATGAAAAAGACATGTCACGCCCGAGAAAATGATGACGTTAGCCTATGCCATTCTACAAAGCGCAGTCGAAAAAATAATACTCTTGATGAGTGTAACAGTTTCGGAATGTTTGTTAGCAATAGATTAAAAAATTATTCGAGGGTCACACGCAATGCAGTGTAGCATTACATATCCAACATTTTATATGATGCAAATTAGGGCCGTTTTGAGATTTTTTATCCCAGAATAAAACAAGCTTTTGATCAGGTACAATTGCAATCAGTTCTTTTTGACAGCTTTTTCTCATCACATCACTCTTCAACCAATACAATCACCTCAAGAAAGCCTAAGTTATGAAAATGACTTTTCTGATTTACTAAACTAAATATTTTGTGCCAAATTGCATCTCCTCTATGTATGTGTTGAAACTCGCAGCAGTACGAATGTAGGGCAAATAAAGTTAAGTTATCACCGTATGTGACACGTATAGATTTGAAGTGATAGTTGCGACTATCGGCGTCATTAACATGGTTCTTCGATACGGATTTTAATTACAATAATTAAATCTATAAAAATAACTTGAAAAATAACGTTCGCCAAAGTTCACCGAAATGTGCGATTGTTTGTGAGTCGCATATCACAAGGAACACGTGCCCAAGAAAGTGATATCTCGCTCGCTGCTGATTTTACAGAAGAAGAAACAGCATATCAGATTACCACAATATTACCAGCTGCAATTGTTTGCGAATCGCGTATCGCAGATAACACGTGCTCGAAAACCAAAATGATATCGCTAGCGGTTTATTTGGTATATGAAGAAACTGCCGCATCTTAAGAAGTCGAAGGATTTAAGGTCAGATCGTTCCATTTTCCTAATTGTAATTATAGTTCCGACGAGAATGCATTTCACGAAGATTTGAAAAAACTAAAAAGCAAACGCGCATTTTTAAAAAGAAGCTTAACGATTTTGCAACAGTATTTAAATTCCTAGACAAATACGCCCGAGCAGATAATTCAAATTAATCGGCAATTTGATTTATGTGAAAAATCAAACACGAACGACGAATTTTTTGAAAGCATTTATGACTCGGATTTTGATTCACACTTGAAGAATTCTTTAATGAACGGAAAATAACGGATTCAATCTTCGCTAAGTTAAAGCTTACAGTCGGTACGCATTATCCAGATACAAAAAGCAGCCTGCAAACCAATAACCATCAGGGATTAAAACTTCTTTCGGTAAATTTTCCTACTTTTACAGGAAAATATGACTAGTGGTTGTCCTTCCGAGGAACGTTTAATTCCTTAATTTATTCAAATAATAGATTGTCAAAAGTAGAAAAATTGCAATATTTAATTTCTTGTCTTAAAGGAGAAGCCGCCGACGCGATAAAATTCTTAGAAATAATTGATAAAAATTACGATAATGCGCTCGAAATATTATCGCGCTTACGAAAGAGTCGTATCACGGTTTTCGAAATATCCTAGATACCGTCTCTTAACACACCCGATCATTAAGCTCTATCGGAAGGCCTGTTGATAAATGGGACGATATTTTGGTTTATTTAATATTTTCCAAACTTCCCTTTTATACACGCAAAGAATGGGACAATAAGTTAACCTCAACCGAATTGCCGTCGCTCAAAGACATGACAGATTTTTTAATCCATATGTGTCACACGTTAAGTTCAATTCAATCTAAAGAGTTTACGGAAAGTAGTAACAAAGGCAATAAATCTGTATTCGGGTGGTTAATACCAAGGGAAATATGTAACCCGAATATTAACGCAAACGCTTCTGCATCTTGCTATTTAACTACTCTTGATCACATAAATAAAAACATCTCAAGGTTTTGGAAAATTGAAAACATAACGGATAACCATATTCAATCAAAAACAGAAGTTGAATGCGAAAGACAGTTTGTGAATAACGTTAAACGAGATAGTACCGGTAGATTTATAGTTTCTTAACCGTGGAATGCTAATCCAAACATACTCGGCAAATCACTTGAAATTGCAAAAGGACGTTTTTTAAATTTAGAACGTAAATTGTTAAAAAATCGAGAAGCTAAAATGGATTATGACGCATTCATTAAGGAATATTTAGATTTAGGCCACATGAAGGAAATCGGTACGCTAGAAAATTGTATCGGTATAGGGTATTTTTTACCTCATCACGCGATATACAAATCCGAAAGCATTACCAGCAAAGTACGAGTGGTCTTTGACGCTTCTTGCAAATTGACATCGGGAATTGCTTTAAACGATATTTTAATGCTAGGACCCATATTACAAAATGATTTATGTAGTATACTAGTTCGTTGGAGATTTTATCAACACTTATTATGCGCGGATATCAGTAAGATGTATAGACAAATATTCATTGATTCTAAAGATACAATTTATAAAAAAATTCTTTATAGATTTGACTCGAATGAAGCCATCAAGGTGTACGAATTGCAAACACTGACTTACGGTTTTCGTCCAGCATTGTTCATCGAGACGCGTTGCTTAATGGAGCTAGCTTCTGAAGTTCAAACTAACGATCCACGACTAGCAAATATTATATGTAAAGACTTTTACATGGACGATTTAATCACCGGTGGTAACGATCGAAACTAATTATTAGTTTTAAGATATACATTGATTAATCTATTACGTAGGTTTAGATTGCAATCGCGAGAATTTAGTTTTATATAATAACGATAATGAAATCATTAAAACGTTAGGGGTTCGTTGGTCGCCTAGTTTAGACAGCATTGAATATAGTTGTAACATGCAGTTTAAGAATGCGCGCCTAAGTAAACGTCATATATCTTGAATTTTTGACCCTTGAGGACTTTTAGGCTCTGTAATAGTGATTGCGAAGTTGATCATACAAGATTTATGGAAAAACAAGTGCCACTGGAACGAATCATTACCTTTAGAATTACAATCGTGATGGAAAGAATTTCATATCGAATTACGCGAAATCTCGAAAATAACTATCCCACGAAAACTTATTATAAGGCACACATTGAATTGCATGGTTTTGCCAACGCTAGTATGGTGCTTGTATATTTTTAAGAGAAGTTTCCGATAACAGTCAAATAAATTGTAGACTTTAATGCGCTAAATCACGTGTCACTCCTTTAAAAACGCTTAGTTTGCCACGATTAGAGCTGTGCGCAGCGGTATTGTAAAGTGAACGAATGCACAAGGTTTTGCAAGCTAACTTAAGTGTTAATTATTCTACTATAAGATATTACTCGGACTGTACGATAGTACTCTCGTGGATTCACTCGTGCCCCAGTAGATGGAAGGTTTTTATAGCGCGTAGGGTAGCTGACATTTAATCTAAATCTGATGCATCATTATTGCATCGCGTAAATTTTGAGGAAAATCTCACGGACATAATTTCCCGAGGTTCATCACTTACACATCTTGCATCCAATAGTTTGTGGTGGAATAGACCAAAACGTTATCTTGCAAGTTATGATCACTCGTGGAATTGCATGGAATTTTATAACACCTAGAGCACCTCATCAAGGTGGTTTATGGGAGGCGGCTGTAAAATCGTTTAAGTCACTTTTTTAATATAAGCACAAACGCGAATCTTGTATAGTGAAATGTATACTCTATTGACTGAAGTAGAATGTGTCCAAAACTCTCGTCCATTAACTGTCTAGCGATCCTAGCGATCTGACTTATTTAACACCTGGACATTTTCTTATTGGCGACTATTTCAAGTCCATACCTAAAGTAGATTTGTTATCTGAACGAATTAACAAATTATCTCACTGGCAATACGTACAAGATTTGCAGCAATTATTTTGGAAGAAGTGGAGCCGTGATTATCTGTACGAGCTACAAAAACGAAATAAATGGAAGGCATCCAAAGGTCCAATACTTTCGGTTGGAGACGTAGTGCTAGTTAGAGAAGATCATACTCCTTCTCCTTCTCGTTTCTGGAAGATGGGTTTAATCCAGAAGGTTTGTTCAGGGCTGGACGGCGTCGTACAAAGAGCATCCTTTAAAACGGCAAATGATATCCTCGAAAGGTTAAGTGTATTACCGATGAATTCTTAGCTGTTTTCAAAGTTAATTCTGACTTAGTTGTTTCATCAGTGTTTAGAAATTAGCATTAAGTTGGATTATATGCCAACATTGTATAAGAAATGTTTTTTTGTATGTGAGTATGTGTTGAAACTCGCAGCAGTACGAATGTAGAGCAAATAAAATTAAAACGCATTCGAATTTTATTATCACCGTATGTGACACGTACAGATTTGAAGTGATAGTTGCGACTATGGGCCTCATTAACAGGTAGTATTAAATCAAGCATCTCTTACTGTTATATTTGGTTTTAATTCAGGTGCAATAGCTATTATCTATTATTATTTTGAACAGATACTGTAAACTGGAGTCTCCAGAAGCATAAAATCGCAAGGTAACTACCAATCTTACAGTTACAGATATTGCTTTTCTGAAGGTGGTATTTTCTTTTGCATTTTTAACTGATCCGTAGGAAAAATGGAGCACTGTCGAACTGAGCATTCAGAACGATCATTCGAAGTATTCACGACGCTATATCGAGCCGAGTTTTGTAACGTATTGAAACGTTCAAGAAATTACTTGCAAATGCAAGAGCCTTCTAGAAGGCTGTTATCTATTTTCTAGAAGTTATAGCGAAAAGTGAGGAACGATCGAGAAGGATTTCCGTATGTCTATATATAGCTACGAGACAGATCGTAGGTCAGTTATTGCTGGAATGTGAATGCATGCAGTATTAAGAAGATTATTCAAGTGAAGATAAATAAGTGATCAGCACGTGCGAAGTTTTAAATAAATAACAGTGTACACCGAATCGAGTGAACGTGACTTACAGTGTGAAATCCGAGGACGTTTTTTTATCTCGTGTTAGTGATAGTGTTATACAACGGTTATACATAAATTCGTGTAAGTGTTTTCATTAAATGTTATTAGATTTAATTAGTTCGGTTAATTTAAAAGTGTACATATTTCTAGATTAAGTAAACAGTATTTTTAGTCGTTTTAAATAAATTAGTTCTTAATAATAAAATTCGCAACAGTATGTTCGTTGCGAGCATTACATTACAAAGTTCTGCTTAAGTCAGTGCAACTCGGTTTTTCGCACATATTAACTCAGAATCTACATAAAACTGGCATCTGAAAATATGTACAGTTGGCACTTACGTGTTTATTCACTTTTAAAAACGCATCGTGGCACCGAAATTTTTTTAAGATGAGGTAATTGGAATACCCAAGTTTTCCGTTCACTTGATAGTTCAGATGGAAGTAACGCATCTCATCCTAATTTTAATTTTCACACACATTTGAACCATATTTAAATTTTTATGACAAATGGTCCGATCAATCCTAAAGGGACGTAGACACTTGCTACAGTTTGCAACAAGTTTCGCTTATTCGTAATACGTACTGAATTCACATAAACGATTACATTCGTTACATCAACACGTAGCCTGTCTTCTAAATTACATTACAATAATTATAAAACTTTAGATAGTTGTTCTGATAATCTGTCACTTGTACTAATACCACTAATAACCCATTTACGCAGATTCATTGACGCATCGTTAAAAAAAAGTTTATTAAACATTTCGCTTGCTCTCGATTATTCACACTTACAACTTAGTCGTCCACATAAAATCCATGTTTTAATAATTCTACTGCTTTTGAATCTTTTTTGTAGTTATGAACTAAATGTTTTTTAATAGCAACACTTAATGAATGGACTACACGTAACACCAAACGTAGCACACGTCATTCGATAGGTTTGAATCTTGAGTTTTTCTGCATACATAAGCACCAATATAGTTTTAGTGTAACAGCGAAGGCTTCCACGGCCGGAGTCTATACTAAGATAAGAACGTCCTTGGGTTTGGACCGTGTCAATGTTGTAACCGAAGTTGCCAACGTTTCGCCCACTTTCGTAAGGGGCTTCATCAGGGCGTGAGAGAAATCGAAGAACTCAAACAAGCAACCGAAACCTAACTAAACACTTTGCAAAAGTTAGGTAATCAACTTGTGAACCAAGCCAGATTCTAAACTCTGAAAAGGTAAGAAAGAAAACGATAAACTTGAAAAAGCAAACGAAATTCTAACGAAGAACCACTACAGAGTCAGGTAATCAACTTGTGAATCAAGCCTGATTCTAAACTCTATAGAAGTGATTATTTACTTTATTATTAAAACTAATTTATTTAAACTACTAAAAATATGTACACTTTTAAATTAACCGAACTAATTAAATCTAAAAATATTTAATAAAAACACTTACACTAATTTATATGACTTACACGAAGATAAGATAAAGTCCGCGGCTATCTCCACACACTTGTTTACACTAACATCACGTACTTCGTAGATTTATTTATAACACGCGTTAACGACTTATTTATTTAGACTTGAATAATCTTCTTAACACTGCAGTCTTCGCATTACCGAAATAACTGACTTACGATTTGTTTGTTCAGTATATATACACATTTTGGAAATCCTTCTTGAGTGTTCCATATCTTTCGATATACGTTCTAGAAGATGGATAACAACTTCGAGAAGGCTCTTGAATTTGAGAACGGTTCAATACTGTTAATGTTTATTAATACATTAAATTGATGCAGTGCATAAAATCAATGTAATTGTACATCAAATTAAAAACGCACACAAATTGCGTCAATGTAATCGTACATTGCGTTTATGAACTTTTACATTGATTCATGAATGTTGGTACACGAATTTGATGAATCATGTACATTCAATTACAGTAATAATACATTGCCTTGATGTACACATTTTTGTTCAGATTTAATGTTTTAGTACATTAATCTAATGTAACAGATTCATTGTGCTGATGTACATTTTTCATTGCTTCAATGTAGATTTACATTGATTCTACGTCACTTTTTCTTTCAGTGTGAGGGGGAGGGATTTCTTTAAAGGGGATACTGTTGAATTATCCAATTAATTGTAATATACAAATGTTATGCGACTATACGAATTTTTTAGACAAACCTTGTATTTTGCAATTATGCATTCAACACGTTTATAGATATGTACTATATTGATTTCTTATTTGAGAGTTTATTTAATTTTACTCTTACTTTAATTCATACTAAGGAACAAGGAACATGATTTTCATAGCTTTACTTATTAATTCACTCGATTAAAATCAGTTTTACTTACAATTAGTTACATCGTATATTTTCCTTTTACTGGAGTTTTTTTACATGATCATTATTGCTCTCGTTTGCTTGAAGGTAGTTTGGTTTTTAGGGACTAACTTTTTCCGGAATTACTGTTGTCAATCATCAGTTTAATTACACTGCCGTTTCACAAAATAGATAAACTGTTTCTTTAGACTAAAACAACATTTTAATGAAATATTGATTAATGAGCTGAGACAAAGTTTAAAAGAAAAATGACGAATGATTAAACATTGTTTTTGTTCGTTTAAATTTTTGATTGGAGATATTTTATGCTAAAAAGTTTTTGAAATTTTATAGCGTTGATAGTTTTCATTTGTTTTTAATTAAATTTGCATATTCACTAGACTACTGTCGGACATATGAGGGTTTTTTTGTGGTATGATACAGTGTGTCACTGAAAAACTAGTTAGAGAACTGACATTCATTAGCGTAAATTAGTTTGTCAATTGTATAACTTCAGGATATTTATGACAGCTACTGATTAAGATTTACATATTGATAGTTAGAATAGTTATTATCCTCAGTGCTTGTTTAACAATGTTTTCCAAGGTACGATTATTAGAAAATGAAAGTTTTGTTTATATTTTTAAAAGTTGTGTAGTAAAATAAACTTTCATAAAATATATGCTGCTTAGTGATTTAAATACTATACTATTTAAAGTACTACACCAGGTTCAAAAATAGATATCAGCTTCTATGTTAATGTAATCACACATTGGCTTCCTTAAATAGTTACTGTTGCAACCGAAATATGCATTGATAATTTTATCGTTTCAACTACCAGATAAATTGAACCTTTAGTTTCGATTTAGATGTAATAAAACATTTTTGAAAAAAAATACGTTTAGCATCAAACCGACACAAAATGTACTGGTTGCTGTAAAAAAATAATTTTTCATTATACCACAATGAAAACATAGGTATTTCGTACTTGTTTATGAGTTATGAACGGTCATCTTTTCCGTGCAGTGCACGGGAAAAGTTTCTCCCGTGCTCCATTGTTGCCAACTTTTAAAAATAACATTACACTAGTTACTTTAATTGTAGGTAACAATACTCACGACTAATCTTAAAGCAATAATTTTTAGATACTTCAGCTAGAGTTAATTCTTTCCTAAAGTATATTTTCAATGTAATTTAACAGTTTTCGGTCTTATTCGGGTTTTATAATAACCTTTTTATTGAAGTCAAATTTTCGCGCCACGAAATTAATGTTGACGATCTGCATTTTTACACTAAATTTTTGACATCCGTCAAAATCTTTATTTGTATTCAAAGTTGAACCACATTCTTAATTGTGAAATTTTTATAGTAAATTCTATTTCAAGTTTACTGGATCGAGTGACATGTAAGATATAAGTTTTCTTTGTAAACAGCGAATTATGGTACATTGCTTTTGAAGAATGTATATAGTAGAAGAAGAACTAACCGAACAGCCTTTATTTTTAACAATAAATTAATTAAATGTATCATTACTGGTACAATTTAAATTGTTACTGATATTTACAGTTTTAGTCGAACTCTCCGATTTGCTTTTGTCCGACGTGTCGACATGCTCCATAAATACCAAATATCAAAAGTACCTGTACGAAAATGGTTAGTATTACTATCGAAGGAACATTTTTTACATATAAGTCAAACACAAACCTTTGTCAATAACCATTCCTCATCTGAAGCTTCACAAATGAATGTGCTTACTTGTTCTGTTAATACTTTGACTTTTTTAGGTACGTAACCAACACTTTGACGTTTGAGAAATGCGATTGTTTGTGGAAATCTGTACGAATAAATGCATCAGTGTATAAGTAACACATAGAAGTATTACGCAAGTATACTATGTGAATTGTACTTACTTGCTAAAGTCTACATTTTCTTTAATAGATTAACAACTTTTTATCATAGAGAATCGATTCCACCGTGCAGATGGTTTCAGAAGGTCCGACAAATAAACAAGAAAAACATCATCACTCACAGATTTTACATTTTTTTGTTCGCGCCATTCATAGAACAAACGATACTCTTTTTCATATCTGTCTCGAGATTTTTTAGAAAGTAATGCTCGTACTTCTGCTGCTTGCTGAGTAATATTTTCTGGTATTTCAAAATTATGTTCTGCGGAATCCATTTTTTAAAATATTGGTCTACGTCAAAACGATTATGCATGAAATTTTCAATGCATTCTAGATATGCATTGTTTTAATGAAGAGTGATTCAGACATATGTATTTTAATTTTTATATGGTTTATTCTAGTTTTGTAGACAGGTATAATGAAAAATATATTGTTCATTACACGGCAGAAAGGACTTTTCCCGTTCTCGCATGCTCGCAAGCTCGCACGGGAAAAGCCTTCTTTCAAGCCTAGTAATGAAATATACTATTTTGCACTACTAAATCATTTTTTCTTAGTTACTACGCTTGTTTTTAAGACAGTGTGTTTGTTTTACAAGTTGTTAGGTTTAACTTGTCGGTAAGTGATTTATTTACTGTTCTAGAACAGAAAAAGTAAAAGTGTACTCGTGAATACGACCGACAAATAATATGTTAATAGATATAACATCGTAACAACGCTTGGAAAGCCAATTAGTTTGAACAAAAACAAAAAATGTTTAGGCCGCACAAAAACAAACAAAAACGTCGTTTTGACATTTATTAAGATAAATAAGATTAAGAAAAAAATGTTTCTATCCTTCAAAGAATTACAGCAAGCATCACAAACATTAAGAGGTTCAAGTATTATGAAATATAGATGGCGTTAATGTCGATATTTAATCAATTTTTGCCGATGTTTTTTAGTCAAGAAATACTTATTTCCAAAAAAATTCATATAGTAGTACAAAGCTTAATGATTAACTTAGGTATTAAGGTAAAAAATTATGACGGTTGCTGTCCAAATACGCCCAACATTTAAAATTGATCGAAACACGATATTTGAAAAATTCAAATGAAACAATGATTTGTATTGTATTCACAATTTTAATACGTAATTATAACTGCACAAAACATGAAATAAACATTGCTTTTTCTAAATGGTCCTAGTGGCAGTTATTCGAAACCATTTTATTTCACAGGTTTTTTGATAGATGACACATCAATACAGCTTTGGCACTATTTTTAAAATTTGTGTCATGTTAATGATGGTGTTAATTAAATTTTATTTTGTAATGGGTTTTTTTTTTTTTTTTTTGATTAAAAATTGTATTTCGTATTATTTTTCTGTTATGATATGATGATGATAAAATTTAATAATGTTATAATGCAATACATAATTGTCTTATGATTATTGTTGAAACCTAAAATTTTTAAATTTTTTTAAATATAATAAAGAAAATTGCTCGAGTTTTGTAGCATTGTATTTCAGATGTAATATCTTTGTAATATTACAAATGTTTTGGTATTACAAAGATATCATTTTGCAACTATTTTTTCTCTTCCAAAATTGTGTTGTGATCAAACATGTTCATATCTAAAATGTAGGTGTTAAGTTAACTGCAGTTTATTTTTTGTTGAATGAAAATACCTACTTATTCTAATGTTGCTTGTAGAACGGTTTAATCTAAAATGTTCTTTGAATTCTTGATCATAATCCTTGACAGTGTTTATAAATGTAGTTTTTCTATGTAATTTTCTTCTAGGGCCTTTTTCTGAATCAATGTTTTCTAAGGCTGTCTATTCAGGAGAAGAAAAGGTTTTAAATTTGTCTGAATAAGATTAAAAAAGTATTATTCGTTAAGGAATACAGAAACCATTGTGGAGTAACACCATCAGAAATTTGGATCACAAACATTATATCCGTTTTGCTTTTGGAGGCCATAAGCGTAATAAAAAATTGTGTTCGAAGAAAGTTAACAATATTATCATTGTTATTGGTTTTATATATTTGCAGTGTATAATCTTCAAGATTAGGACTTGGGGTTTTTGATAACAATAAGAACCAAATGATAACAATATTCGATATTCAAAACAACAAAACAAATAAATGTTTATTGATTCGAATGCAGTAAATACACACATTTTGTATCTGATTAACAGATTATTAATGTATAATGATGAAATTATATTCAAAACAAAAAAATATCAAAATAAAAGTTATAATAAAAACTTTTAAAAAACAAAATTTTGTGTCAATTTTAAATTACGGACCTGTTGCATTAGGTAGGTTGACACCGTTAATAAAAAGAAATCAAAAAGCATGTTATGATGCTTAATTTACTGTTCTTCTCAGCAATTTGCTGATACTAAAAATAAATACAAAATAATGGTATCATATAATACGTAGTTAAGTTAAATTGTTATTCTATCTGCAAATTCTTTGCAAGTTGATTAAAAATAGCGGTGGGAAGACAGCAGATGAAAGATAGCAGAGGAAATGTCCGAAGTTACCCGAACGACCAGTGTCTCTGTTTAAGGATCTTTAAAGCCTTTACTGTTCTTAATACTTAATATACTATTTTCGGCTCAGATCTTAACATTCTCATATTTGGCTGGCTATTACGGACACTATACTTTTATTGCAGGTTTTATGTTAGGTTAATTAGCGTATATGGATGGTGTTTTTGAAGTTTCTTTATGGTGTTGCATTTTTTAATGAGAAATTGTATAATTTATGACGATCAAATTAAACGTTTGACGCCATCAGTAGAAACTAATTTTGTGACACAGACCCACGCATTGTTCAAAGGCTGTGAACTAATTATAGCAGATTGTAACTGTTGTAGTATTATCCTATCAGATACGTTTATTTTAAAAAGTACAGCACAATTACAAAAAATATTTCCGCTGTGAAGCAGGAAGCTGAATTAGGTAGAACAGGATTGTCTCAACTTATACAAGAATTCATAAATCCAATAGAAAATTAGTAGTAATTGATAATGAAAGCATTGTACTTATGGTTGAGACGAAAGTATTTTCTGGAAATTACATACCCAAAGCAAATTGTGCTACTTTACACCAAAAGTTAATGAAAACATTTTTTTATAGTTGTTCAATATGTTACCAATATAAGTTAAAATACACCACATTGGTACCATAACTTGGTGTTCAAAGTTACACCGCGCATTTTTATCTGTGTAATATTCACCGTATTTGAAGCTTTTTTTATATTTATTTGGTTTGCCATCTTTGTGAAGTGAGAACTTACTATGGTTTTTGAATTTTTCACATAGCTTGAGTTTGAGCCGCTCGAGGCCGAGCCCAAGTTTTTCGCCTCCTTATTTAAGTATTTAAATACAAACGGCTCAAATATTTGTAAAAATTCTGAGGAGCTTCAATAAGAATATATTTTTTATTGTGCATTGTACGAGATACAAATTAAAAAGCCATGTATGTACGTTTTGTAATACAGTGGGAAAACAGTTTTCGTATTTACCGTCTTTGGATTACTGCTTTCAAAGGAGTTTTTGTTTTATTATCCAACAAAAATTATATTAGAAAATCGGTTCATATTTTTTTATACTATTATAAATAAATATAAGTACATACAAAGGTTCAACGTGTAAGGATTTATACTTATAATCGCGTTCCTGGAAACCGGTGTATTTCGTGTAATTTTTCTATAGTGGTGCTTTTTTACATCCAGTTCTCAGAAGTGTATGAATTTTTTGCCAAATAAAAATTTCTGGGCGCCAAAGCAGTATACCCCGTAATAAGATAGTGGAAGAAGTGCTGGCGAGAAAATCACTAATTGGCAGTGAAGAAAATAAAATTGTAATGAAGGAAAACGATGTTTGGAATGAGCTGTCTGTTTGCTTCTTAAATATAATCAAGCTGCAAGGACCAGCAGAAATCGACAGGTATTGAGAGATTTGTTACTCGGCCAGTTTTGAGAGTGAAAACAGATGACTCAATCGAAAGCAATAATTTTCTGATTAAAAGAAATAACAATGATAATTTTTTTTTTACTAAAAAAGAGGAAATGAAATTTACCATAGAAATGCTGCGCCGGGATTTTGTAAAGATGACTAATTCAAACGCGAGGAGAATAAGGACGATTCTTTGGAAGCGTCTACGTTTCGTTCAACGATTAATTTTTATCTCGTACATGTGGGAAAATTACTTTTTAAGAAAAATATAGAATGCAATATCAAGTTGTGGTTTCCAATTTGAGATTCGTTTTTTGTCTATAGAGGAGACGCGGTCAAGTATCCGGTAAGTGTTTGCAACTTTAACAATGTATTTTACTCTTGTCCTGTTCACACGCTGCACGGGTACTGAAGGAATTAAATTAAGCGCGTGAACTAATGCGAAAGAAAGTCCTTAGAAATCTTTTTTCACTGAAATCGAGTTTCACTGTATTTGATTTCTTTGAAACTTCTTTCAAACGTATTGTAAAGTGAAAACTTATTCTTATAGGAATCCTTGCTAATTAACATAAAATCTCTCTTAACTAAAAAAAAATGTTGGCTCTTCGGTAAACATAACCAAAATTCTAGAGATTCTTCAGAAACATACGGTTTATAAAATGTATAATATGGGAAAGAAGTCTGGTCTCTCCTTTGATTCTAGCTGCCTCTGCTTTTCATAGTGAACATAGTTCAGTACTCGAGATAAAACGCCTTGAATAAATGTAGTCTTTCTATTTTCCGATTTGATGCTTTTTAGCTCCTTGTACTTGTAGTTCACAATGAAGTGGCGTTTTATGGAGCAAGCAGTCATACAGGACTGTGATTTAAAGGACAGAGAAGTGGATTTGATTACTAAATACTGCGGTATTTGAGAATCTGTTACGGATTGTCCTGATGAGAGTTTCAACGCAAAATCCTCGATTCACAAAAATCTCACGGGCATCGGTAATTTTCGCATATATGCATATTTCGAATATTAACAGTATAACTCAATATATTTAAGGTGTAGAAGTGATGTTTGAGGTGACCAATGATAACAACACTCTTACGACATTACGATAAGTTGCATCCCCAAAAAAATATAAAATGCTTTGACTGAGGAACTGAAAGTGATTCTTATTGGGGTATGCTGCTGCAAACCGCTAATCAATCTGAGGAGAAATCCTCATGCGTCAATATTAGTCGGGGAAACCAAGACCGGTCATTACACATCACTGATTTATTGGTGGGCATCAAATACTTGGAGGGAGATCGATTATCTGTAAATAATTAATACGAAAACGAGTCAAAAATATTCTTTCAAAATTCTTTCTCGCCTTCTTGTGTACATCAATCTAAACAGTCAAAATCATTATATTATATTATTTATGTTATATTCAATAACACTTTTTATTATCTATTTGAATAATGCAAAAACGGTAATAAACGTACATAAGCGTGCCATAATCGTACTATAACCACACATGATCATGGACGTCATCTGATCTCTAACAACGCGCGCAAAATTTAAATTTAAAAAGGTTTCTTACAGTATAATAAATAAAACTATGTATGGAATTTACTAATCTTACGAAATTAATGAACATGACCTATGAAAATTGCAATGAAAAAATGAAAATGAATAAATTTGGTTTGATATTTGATATATCAATATTACCGATGCGATGTCGCCAACCTTGAATAATTAAGTATTGAGTAATTAAATGGATGCTATAATGACTTTGTTTATAAACGCGAAATATAAAATATATTTTATAGAAATGCAATGTTTTAGATTTTAGAATAATTTCTAGTAAAGAATAAAATATCAGAAAAAATGATATATTGTCCTTCACCAAGAATACGACTATTTTGCATCCGAAGCACTTACATATGTTATAATTTTATTAAATCGTCTAATATTCTACGGTCCTATTTGAAGTTGTTTGGTCTAAAATTTTGAAGCATATTAAAGTGAATTCTTAGTATTTGGTTTTGAAAATTTGTATTGGTTTTGATTCTCTTTACACTTACATTTTAATTCGTTTTGTTTTAAGAAGAGAAAATAGTTTCATTTGATCGTATTTTGATTTAGAATTTATAAAAATGGTAATAGCGCTTTTAATAAAGTTATTACCAAGTATAATTTGTCTTTTGTTGCTATGTAGAATTACCTGTAATTTCTGTAGTTACGTCAATCTATTGTTTTTACTTGCATAATGGTAAAGAAGTCGTTTAATGATATCGATTGTTTATATAATTATGGTAAGCACAACTCTATTGTAACGTAAACAGGAGTTATTGTTTATGGCAATATCAATTCATTTTATATGAATATTACATTCTGTTACAGTGTTACATTAGATTTATGAATGCTACTATTTTAAACAACTTTTTTTATTTTTCTTTAGTAGACTATTTGTATGTTCACCTTTAGTAAGTTTTCCGTTAAGTTGTTAACATGGGAAACGATGTAATCTTATTAAAGAGCATTAAGGTAGCTTGGAGCTCCTGCTGATCTAGACAATAAATACGTATGTACCTACATGAATAATAAATTTCTCATTCGCTTATTGCCCTACATGCGATTAAATTTAATTAATCGGAACTAATAACAAGCATTGCTACTGTCAACAAATGAATTTACTCAATGACATACCATACTCAACAGAAAGTTTTACAACTTTAAATAAGTTCCATTTTATACGATAGGAAGTATTCTATTTTTAGAGTTTATTGATACAGGCTAGCATTAAATTGTAAAGAACTTTTTTAGAGAAAATAAAAACATATTTATTGAAAATCTGCCAAAGACATTTAATTTATTATTATTCCAGAAATTTATTCAAAGCGGCATGTCAACTAATGAAATGTTTTAATTGTTAATCTTTGCCCTAAAAGTGTAACATTATTTATCATTAACGTTTCTGTCAATTATTTTTTTACGATGTGGAATTAAAAAAAGTGTTTTTTACAAGTTAGTATTACACTTTGAGTCAGCTTAAAAATAAACAAAGCTAAGAAGAAAGAAAAGCGTGTTTCATTCATATACTATTTATGAATAAGAGTCATCATCTAATATTGCTTGAATTCGATCAAAATTATCTTTTTTGTTCAATATGACTACTTTATTGATTATAATTAAAAGCAATTATTTGCTTAAGATTTTAACTCTTTCTTTCTTGGGGGGTTTGCCAAATTTTAAATTGTTTTTCAAATCTTTGTTTAAAAAAGCTGTTTCTTTGTTTTTTAAAGATTTATTAATCATTAAACTTCTTTCTGTCAAATTACAAGTTACATTGCCCTGTAAATTTTATAATTTTTCAATAGGGTTGTCGATGCAATTGTGGGAATTACATTAGAGAGTGTTCTACTGCTGATGAGCCCAATAGGGCGCCAAGTGCAAAGCCAAGATCATGGATCATGCCACGCCCTAGTCAACTGGTACCCATTCTGCTCAAAGACGAGATGTTCTAATTGTTGCTATGCGCTATCTGCAAGCCCACCTTGGGCATTATCATTTGTCGTATTAAGATTTTGTATTGCGTTTCTTTCAAAACTAACGGCCGCATTCATAGACGATGCTGGCGGTTTCGTTAGAGGTTTGTCCGGCGAACGGCTAAAACATAATTTATGTTGTGTGTGTAGTCGGTCTCCCGTCGTTCGCCACGCTGACAAAAGATTTGTCTTACTGATCATACGCATTTCATTTTTTTACATGTTTATATGAAATGCACGTGTTTAAATATATCAAGTTTCTGCAGCTGGTTGTCTATGTACGATAGTAAACTTATTATTTGTGATTTTACGAAAGTAGTAGTAAAATGTCAAGTACTATAATTTTTGTAAATCTGTACCGTTTTTTAAATTGATCCTCAGTATAAACTTCTAATGGGTTTTCCATGTCTCGAATATACCTATAATATTTAAATTAATAGTCAGATGTCAGCTTTTAAATAAGATAAATGAAATAAAAATATAAAAAAAAACATATTTTTACTAATTTTTTTATTTGATACCGACGAGGTATGTAAATTTGCAGATCAAAATGTCTCTGTTTGCATTATAAATTATATTTAAATCACGTTCCATTTTATTTTTACAAATGACGAAAATTTGCAATTGCCAAATGCCACAGAATTGCCGGAGACTACCACGAACCGTTCGCCAGCGACTTGCCAATGGCGAGCGATGAAACATCAGCGAGTCGCCGGCGAACGACTATGAATACGGCTACTTTCAACGAGTTTGTAGTAATAATTGAATTGAAATAATTTAAATTCCACTAATGAGCAATCGTTCCTTGAGTTAGTGTACTCCAAAACCCAATTATTTCGGAAACATTAGAGCACTCTTATCGTAACCACGTGAAAACCAGTACGGAGGAATTGCATTAACAGATAACAGATAATTTTGGCGAGATTACGTCTCGTTGACAGACTCTTTTGACAATTATTCTATCTGTTGTCTCATATATTTTTATCGTCATTGTGGATTTTTTATATATGTTTGCTATAATGTTTATATAGCGTTGGTCTACCCTAGTATTTCGTAGAGATTTATTATAGTCCAAGTTTCAATAGTATCGAATGCCAAAATGAACTAAACTATTGTGTTATATTCCGTAGCTTTTTCTATTAAATCTCTTACTGTGTGAAGATACTCAGCCTGTTCTTCTGGTTGGTATACCTCAAGTTTTTGTTCTAATTTATTTGTAATTATTCTAGTGAATCGTTTATATATCTGAGATAACATACTGATCGGTCTATAGTTTTAAAGATCAGCCCGATCTCCTTCTTTGTGCAGTATTACAACTACAGCATTCTCCCAATCCTTAGGAATGTATTCTTCTGTTATGCATTTATTAGATAATATTACTAATTCGTCTTTTGTCTTCGTGTCACTTTCTTTGAGCATGTCAGGTAGTATACTGTCGTCTCTTGCTCTTTTGTCGTTTTTCATTTGGAACATAGCTTATTCCAGTTCTTCTGCGTATATCACGGGTATTTTCTTGGAATTAACGTTTATTATTATTGTATTTTTGCTATCGCTTTCTTCTTTTATTTCTGGGTTTGTTATTTTTGATTTATATGTTAGTAGGATTCTGCTATCTTTAATATTTGTGGTCTCTCTCTTCAATTTAACAAACCAGCTTAGTCTTTTATTTTTGTTATTTGTTTTTTTTTGTGTTTTTATATAATATTGATTGTATTTAACTTTTTTGATGTTTTAAAATGCTTTTCTTTATCATTTTTCTCACTGTCTTGTTAGTTTCTGTATATTCGATAATGCCTCTTTTTCCATTTTTGATCAATTCTCTGATAGTCGTTTTCTCTCTGGATAACTTGTTGGTAGTTTTCTTCTGAGATTTTGCTACGTTTTCAGCTGTTTCCGTTATAACTTTTGTTACTCTCTTGTGACCTCGTTTATTGACTCATTTATGTGCCCTGGGTTTTTTGACAAGTTTTCTTCTAGTAGTTTCTTATAATCTTTGTTTTCTTCTCTTATTTCCCTATTTGCTTCTGTCGTATTTGTTTGATTTCCTCTCTATTTTGGTAAGTATTAGTATATTGCTTTTGACCATCCTATGATCACCTCCAGTACCAAAGTAGTAGTATAGTTTTGCACAGTTTTTAAAAAATAGAATTAATAATGAAATTAGTACTTGACCAAAAAATTTAAAAGAAATTGCGAAAGCAAAATTTTTTAATGAATAGTCAAAACACTGCAAATTGCAGTTTGTTTGAACTGAATTTAATTTTGTTTTGAATAGGTATCTTTTTCCGCAATGAAAGGTATTATCGGATGATATATTTATACTTTAATTTGATTTCTAGTTAGTTATAACTCAGTTATAATTTTATTTTAATGCGCTGTGGCGTACAATATAAATGGTTTCTTTGGGGTCACACTCGAGTTTTTTTCCTTTTCCTTTTATGCTGCGTTCCAGTCTAGGTGGTAAATTGCTCTCTGACAGCGCAAACTCTGTAAGGATAAGAAGTGCCTTCAGCGGGCTTGCTGGCGCCCAGTTTTTGGCATCAACTTACCGCACGCCGTCTTCACTAGTTTTAGCCGGGGCTATTCTTCTTTCCCACTCTAGGGAGGACTTTATTTATTAAAGTTTTTTTATAGTATATAATTCTGGCGTTCAACGTGAGGCATTTGATAGTTCATTGAGAGATTTTCTTGTTTAATTGTTCAGATATAATTTTGTTGTTTTGTACTTTATCCGCTTAGTGAGTGGTTGAATTGTTTTAGGCTTATCTAAGGATATTCAATAGCAGTTTTTGATAGTTTTAATTTATTCTTGCTGAATTAAGTTAGTTCTACTACACATGTTTTGACTTATAGGTTTGTACGATGTCATCGATTTGGAATAAGGTAATTAAATCGCTTATTGGCAGACGAACTCCGATACGAGCTGGAAAGTAGAGGTTTCAAGATGGGTAATATCCAACCGATTGCAGAAAATTCCAAACAACTGTCGGATGCATCAGAGAGTTTTGATAGACCTTGATCCTCTCACACGTTGCATTGCTTGGACAAATGCAATGCCGGAAGAACAAGACTCAGGAGAAGTTTTCCAGTCAACAAGGTTGCCGACTCCATCGCAGTCGATGGTTAAATTAGTGCCAGTCTGTAAATGGAGTGTTAAATATTCAAGCAACGACGATACATTACTGAGTGCGTTCCTGGAACAGGTAGAAGATTTAATAGTTGCTCGAAAGGTGTCGCTTGAGGAGTTATTTAATTCGGGCATAGATTTGTTTTGCGGAAAGGTGCTTTTGTGGCACCGTGCTAATTGTAGGCGAGCTTCTGATTGGCTATTCTTAGTCAAATTATTGCAACACCAATTCCAGCCGGTTGGCTACGATGAGCGATTGTTGGACGAGATTCAAAACCGGACACAAAGGGAAACCGAGAGCATGGGGATTTATCATCAGTTATGGCCGCATGTCGTTCCGAATGTCCAAATCCCAGCAATTACCCATCCTGTTGCGTATAATCACGCGGTTCTACCACGATCATTTGACAATGTTAAAAGTTAACTCTAAAGAAGAACTATTTCAGTATAGCCGTAAACTGGAAACAAGTTGTTCTTACATGAAAAACTTCGCACCTCCATCGTCGCGCCGTAATTGTCATCTCCTTGAGCCAGACTTAGCGTTCGTGGAAGCAACACTGTCGTCATCAGGAGTAGTTAGCTAACATTACTTGCTTTAACTGCAGGGAACAAGGGCATAAACGCGCAACTTGTAAAGAACCTAGAAAGTTAAGATGTTTGCATTGTGGAACTCCGAATGTCACCGTCCGAACTTGTACAAACTGTGGTTCAGGTAACGAAAGATCGTCAACTTTTGTTGTAGATCGTACTAGGATTAAGTTAGATTTTATTTTAGTTAGTACTGTAGGAAATTAAAGGCCTTATCTAACAGTGCAAATACACGATGAAGTCATGAATGGATTGCTGAACTCAGGGGGGGTGAGCATAAAAATTGTGGGTCCACCTGGTTATGAGTTATGAAGTTTTTATGGACCGAAGCGTGCGACGAGGTTTTTGAATTTATTAAAGAGCACTTAATTTTAGTTCCAGCTTTCAGACCTCCGAACTTTACTAAACCTTTTGTCGTACAAACGGACGCAAGCGATTTTAGGCTAGAAGGTGTCCTGACGCAGGAGTTTGAAAATGGTGAACGCACCACCGCTTACGTCCGCTGTTCCTTGAGCCGGTCTGGACGAAAGTTTTGTTTGCCATCGAGAAGTTCTGGTCCTATATAGAAGGGGAGTCATTTTACGGTCATTACGGACCATTTCAATTTGCGGTGGCGAAACGAATTGAAAGAACCAACGGGGAGATTAGTACGGTAGAGTGTGAGACAGCGTTCGAGAAGTTGTACATTGACATCCGGAAACGTTTAGATGCATCGTATGAGCGAAATAAAAGAGTTTATAACCTTCGACGTTGAGACTTTAGGTTTATGGTTGGTCAGCGGGCTTGGCATCGAAACTTTACCATTTCGTATTCTGCAGCGTAACGGATCTCAAAATACGAAGCAATGTTTCTGGGGCCGTTTGTCATACGTAAATGCCTCTCTTCTTCGACGTATGAGTTAGAAGACATTGATGGTCGATTTAGGAGTACGTGGAACGCTACAGACGTATCGTTGTGTGACGTTGTCGTTTTGTTTATAGAATTGTTTAGTTTGGATTTAGCGTGCTCATCGTTAGATTTTGGAATTTCGTTACCTTTGTTTGCGATCTCGTGGTGTAGGATCTTAGGATACTTTTAGCTGCGAAACTTCAAGGAAATTTCTTGTAGGTAACGGTAGCATTGACAATAGTAGGTAATTATTGAAATGTTGTAAGTTTGTGAATGCATGTATTGTTAGCTGTATGTATCCTTATCTTTTGTTACAGTCTTATGACAAAATTGTAATTAAATGTTAGGATAAACTTACATAACAAATCGAAATTAGTTTCTGAATACACCAAAATTTTACTTCTACTACTTATTTGCAAATTTACCTTTGTGGTTAGCAATCGTAATAAAAGATGATATGACAATTACACTTTTTATGTACTTTATTGTTTATTACGTACATTTACTATAGAACGGTTGTTTTTGATTATAAATTATGCAAGAGTACAGCCCACAAGAATTTCTAATTCTCACCGATCGCGAAAACAGCCTCAATCAGTGGCATATACATACATATTCGTTCAACCCAAGGAACCTGTCGATACTGCTTTAACACAAAAATTTTAAATGCAGGTAATTGAGGTAGTGGAACAACCACCAACCTGTCAAAACTAGGTGTTAACTAATTGTAACTGAAACTAGTCATTAATTTAAAAAAAAACAAATATGATAACACATAGTTGAAAATATTATCTCATAATAAGATAATAAGGATTGTACACCGTACACAAGAGAGAAATAATTTTTATGTATGTAATGATTTTCACTTCAATTAAATTTATTTAAATTTACAATGTCCGTTATTGCAAATTCTGCAAGCGTATCTAACTAGTATGTTTGCTTTAGCGCTTTAATTAGTAAATTTGCTTTCTGTGACATTAGAGTAATTACGCTTTTAATTTAAAATTTACAAGATCTTGCTTAATTTATAGTGTTAACGTTTCTATTCACTTTTTGATACTAAATTGACATTTTTCAAATTTTCAGTAATTATTAGTCGTTGGATAATTTAAACGGAAGAAGTACCTGTAGATAGAAGTCGATTTATTTCTGTTTTTTTTCTGAACCGAAAGTGTGCCATAACACATGGTGAAGTGATCAATTAAAACGACAGGTTTCGACTTACAAAGATATAGTACCGAATAACTTTAACTTTTTTTTAATTGTGCGAACGTGTACTAGAAAATGAATTTCTGTTATAGAGCAATGCGTTTTGACATCATAAAACTTTTTTCTTCAATAATAAATTTACTGAATTAGAATCAGCATAATAGTAATAGTTTTTTCATTGTCGTGATTTTATCCATAAAAATAGTAACTCAGTGGAAGTGTCTTAAATATGCATTTATGGCACCTGTATTAGACTATTACTTATTACATTTTGTTAATAAAAACTAATTGTATCTAAAATAACGTTTACACACAAACGTCACTCTGAACCTGGGTGCTCTCTACATAATAGTTAATAAATAACGGTAAAGTAGTTTATCCTCCTGTTAGTCAAGTTGTAGTTAGTTCTAGATTTTATCTTCTTTAGGAGGGGCAATAAAAACCACTCTGAACTGTTTTTATGGCTACGTTTCGTGCCTCTAGTTCTTCTTCAGGCCACTGAAAATTTATTTACGGTAAGTGAACAACATTATACAACGTATATAACAACTAACTGAATTTGTGAACAGGTGCAGCATACAACAAAAAACTTACAAGAAAGGTTACGAGTGGTGGTAGTCCACTGGTCCAACAAGCATACCGTCTAATAAGTTACTTATTCTAGTTAACATAAAATTAAGTCAATGATTAAAAGAATTTAAATGTATATACAAAGAAAAACGACGGACATTAAAGTTAAACAAACAATATACACTGAATGTAAATTCAAAAATAATTGTAAATATGATAAGGCTAATAGATAGAAATCGCCATGAACTCGCATACAACTATAAAGCTTATCTTGCAATTTTTGAAATTAAATTATTGTAAATATTGCTTAAATTGTTGGTGTCGTTATTGAAATTAATGTTGTTTTTATATATGTTGATGTATATCATTTCCGAGACTAACCTTTTTTTGAAATTATTTTCAACATCTAAAATTGTAGGATTGTTGAAATCGAAGGTATGTCCAGTGTTAATGTGATGGACTGCTAATGCTGTGTCTGCTTTTTTTGTTTTGCAATCATAACGATGGTTATTAATCCGATTTTTTACTTTTTGTTTGGTTTGGCTGATATAACATACATTACAGTCTAGTTTGTATATTACATCTAAAATTCACGGTTGAAATTGAAAAAGAGGGTTCATTACCATTTCTAGATGTTAGACTCAGTAAGGATGTTAGCACTAGTATGTTAGTCACAGAATGGTATACTAAACCAATTGCCTCTAATAGAACAATTAACTTTTTATCGAGGCACCCACACCACCAAAAAATTAATGTCATCAAGGCCATGAAAATTAAAATTATAAATTTGAGTAGCCCTCAATTTCACAAAGAAAACCTTAACATCTTAAATAACATATTAAGGAAGAATAACTATCCAGAGAATATATTAAACAAAATACTTTCTAATACTAACATAACTATCGTGATCCCGCCACCAACTAACCTACCTACAACTAATCTTAATACGACCCCTAACACCAACCCTACCACTAACCTTAATACTAACATCACTTATATGAAAATAATTAATGTCCCAAATTTAACAAATAGAATCATTCCGATTTTAAAAACAAATAACATCAAAATAGCAATATACAATAATAACACCATCTATAATACACTGTACAGCAAAACTAAAGACAAAACACAATAGAAAAGCACGATGTAATATACAAACTAGACTGTACCAATTGTAATGTATGTTATATCGGCCAAACCAAACAAAAAGTAAAAAATCGGATTAATAACCATCGTTATGATTGCAAAACAAAAAAAGCAGACACAGCATTAGCAGTCCATCACATTAACACTGGACATACCTTCGATTTCAACAATCCTACAATTTTAGATGTTGAAAATAATTTCAAAAAAAGGTTAGTCTCGGAAATGATATACATCAACATATATAAAAACAACATTAATTTCAATAACGACACCAACAATTTAAGCAATATTTACAATAATTTAATTTCAAAAATTGCAAGATAAACTTTATAGTTGTATGCGATTTCATGGTCATTTCTATCTATTAGCCTTATCATATTTACAATAATTTTTGAATTTACATTCAGTGTATATTGTTTGTTTAACTTTAATGTCCGTCGTTTTTCTTTGTATATACATTTAAATTCTTTTAATCATTGATTTAATTTTATGTTAACTAGAATAAGTAACTTATTAGACGGTATGCTTGTTGGACCAGTGGACTACCACCACTCGTAACCTTTCTTGTAAGTTTTTTGTTGTATGCTGTACCTGTTAACAAATTCAGTTAGTTGTTATATACGTTGTATAATGTTGTTCACTTACCGTAAATAAATTTTCAGTGGCCTGAAGAAATCCACACTAGAGGCACGAAACGTAGCCATAAAAACAGTTTAGAGTGGTTTTTATTGCCCCTCCTAAAGAAGATAAAATCTAGAACTAACTACAACTTAATAAATAACTACGTAGCCAATATACGATGTTGTATAAATTTAAGTACTTTTAATAATTTTGTTATTTTTGTGATAATTGTTTATTTATATGTACAAGTATTAGTAAATTACCTACAGTAATTTTTTCCGTAACAATGTAACGTTTGTGACTTGTAACATGTATTTTTCATTATTTCTATACTTGTTAATATGTTAGTTGGTTTCCTTATAAAGTAAATATCATTAACCGTTAATTGTCTTTTTTTTTTTAAATTTGGTAATTGCGTGTGATCTCGTTGCAACTAGAGCATTAGTGCTTTTTATGAAATCTACGTTTGTGAAATTTGGGTTTCCATTTAATTCATAAGTTTTTAATAATGTAAAGTAAACTTTACTATATCAAATAGATACTATTAATAAAAACAAAATATTATTTTTAAGATATTTTTTGTTCTAATTCCATACCATCGTAATTACCGATGACCAAGAACGTATTAAAGTATTTTTAAAGTGATTACTGGTAATTGATCCTCAACTAAATTGAGCACTAAATTGTAGTAATAGAATTAGTTTCTTATCAAGTGGTAAAGTAGATAAACTGATAAGAAGAGAATTCTCGGATTAACAAGATATTGATTTCTTACTGACCGGAAACGCTGGGATTCTTTGCTGAATTTCCGGGGTTACACTCTTCTTGTACTTTTAATTCTCAACACATGTCGGGAAACTTGTCATTAATTAGAGTTTTCGTTTGTTTTAAAACTGTATTGTATGCGACCGGAATTTTAAACCGATATATTGTGAAACCCAAAAAAGCTCAATTTCATTCATTTTAAAATTCAGTATAAATAATTTTTGTATTCACATCACGCATGTCACTAGGAAGTAATCTATTAATATTTATCTATTCATGTTAATTCGATATTTCAATTTGAAACTCTAATTAATAATTTATGTTTGGATTAGCTTGGGTTTAACTTTGGAGAAAAAAGTGTAGAACGTGAAGGAAATAATTAAATTAAATCTTGTTTTCTAATTCTTAGCTTTAGTTAGAAATCTCCGAAGCTTCCAAATTATTTTGTTTGTCGTTGGTAACATTATTAAGTAGTTCTAAATTGATCTCCTACATTGTTTTTGTAGCTTAATCGGTAGTTTGGGGAATTCAAACGTACACTAAAATAAGTCAAAACTGCTTGATCACAACTATTGCAATAAAATATAATTTTTCCTGAATATATATTTTTTCGTTCTATTTGATTTTATAACGGAGCGTAACGTAGAAGTAACTTTTTTACGTTCCTTTTATGCAGACGAAGGGTTTATTTGGATAACGTTTGTATTTTATTGAAATATAAAACGGATTGTACAAGTCGACATTGCACATTTTAGTGTTGTTCACTGTACACTCGACAAAACTGGAAGTTATTAACTGCAATACAAAATTAAAGTTATGATACAATGTTTATGAATTAACGTATTATTCGTAGGGACTTTATAAGACATGTAGGTTTTTTGTTTTCGTCACTTTGCATTCGTTCAAATAACTAAGAATTTAGACAGTAATTTACTTAATAACTGTGGCATATAAAAACGTATTAAATAAATATTGATTGTTTCTAATAACGAAGTAGATTGTATAAATATAACACTGCGATTACAAATAATTAATTGCAATGTTTAGAATAAAATTTTAGTTTAAAATTTATCCTCGGTACGCCTACTTTTCGTTGTTGAAGAGAATGTCAAATTTTCAAACACCATTTTATTTTTCCGGTAAAGTGTGAAGGACGCAGACATCCTCTGGCGTTGTGTACGTTCAACAACGCTTTCATCGTTAAGTGTTTTACGCACACCTATGTGGATATGAATTATAATATTGTTGCGATCTAGTGAAAGCCTTTATTCGGGGTAAGCGTTTATTTCTTGTATTGGGGTTTAATTTGATTCTATCGTAATTGTCTGTAGCGGGTTTCCATACCTCCACCTGTGTTCTTTATCTGTGAAGTTGATAAGCAAATGTTGTGATTGGAAAATTTCCATGATAACGTCACGTTAACACCACCTACACTTTCGAGGGTTTGAATACAGTTAGGATCATATTGGAAAAAACAATTACCGAATTTACGAAGTTAATTGTAGGGAAACTCTGGGCATTTGTTTATTTTCAAGGATCGTATGAATTAAAAAGGGATTTCCTTGTGATTACGGCGTATGACCGTTTTCTTTTGTGTGATTTCAATTTAGTTTTAGCTAATACTGGTACGGAGCTTCCTACTTGAGGAAACCTAATTGTAAGTATTACACTTTTTATTTTAAATTCTTAGTATTTTGGTGGTCATGTCGATTGTAGAATGACCGTACGTACATGTTAAGTTGTTACCACAATTAGTTATAAAATGGTTTTGTAGTGTCATATTATTATACGGTGCGCTTTGATTCTCCAAATTTTCGATTTTTTTACTTTTGTATTTTAATTTACGGATGTGAAGTTATTCCTTCTCTGAATGTAAAAGTTAGGCCAATTAGGTCACCTTGCTGTACGACGTGTTGCCCAGTCGAGGATGTAGTTTAGGTTTTGTGATACCGACCTACGTGCTAGTGTTTGATGAAGTTTATATAAATATACTTATGTACTTTCTTCTTCTTCTGACTACTATCTGTGATAAAATAAATATATATTTTGTGTTACTACTTCTGTCTTGTCATTTGTTCTTTTTCAGCTGCGGGTAGATTTAAACGGCGTCTCTTATCCTAGTCTTTCATCATTTTTGCGCTTTATTAAGTTATTTTATAATCTAACACCACCAAGCCTTTGATTCTATTTGCTGGAACAAATGAGTTAGTCGTCGATCTCTTTTAGTTAAGAGAAAAAACACGTAACAAATTTGGCGCTCAACGTAGGGCTCGAGTTCGAGTGTGCGATTATAATATGTTCTATTTTAATAACTTTTCTATTTATTGGTTGTCTTTAGTGTGATTGGTTTACTCAAAGTTTACTTCACTTCTTTTAGTGTTGTTGCAAGACCTGACCTCGGAGTTACTTCCACTAACTGTTGTTTCTTTGTTTTTAGTACGTTGGCTTGACTTTACATTAGTTATTGACTTACTTTTATTTTAATTGGATTTCTAGTCAGGCACTTGTTGTTGGACTTCTGCTTTGATTTTTTTCTGGATTCACTCGACTACGTCGCTTAACCTTTTCTTCTTATTCAATTATTTATTAGTGATAGTAAGTGCGATACGATATAATCGTTACTACTTGTACTTACTGTTATTTTGATTGGGTTTTAGTCGTACAGTTTTGCTTCACGATTAGTTTAGTTCTCTTTAAGATTTTGTCGTATTTTTGGAAAACGTGATCGGAGCTGTGCTACTATTTAGTTTTTTCAAGAGCTTCAATATGAATTAATCTTTCGTGGATTGGATCCTACAGTGGTTGTTTGTAAATGAAGGGGTGCGGTGCGTAGTTCTTTACAGTTAGAAAAGGAAGCATCTTTTTGTATGAATATGGTTACTTCAGTTTTTGTGAATGATAAGGTAGCTGTCGAACAAGCTATTTCTGAACTACAAACATTACTTAGCGAATTCAATGGTAACTTTTTATCCTTCTACTTTTAAATATGTCGCCTGTTGGGGAAGAAGAAGCAAAGTTTTAAATTAGATAAATAGGAGTAGTGGAAATCACTACGATTGACGAAGAAGTATCGGTTTGGTAAATTTTTGTACTCATATTTTACTTTTTTACGATTTGTTTTTATTATTGTCGACTTATTTTGCGACTGCATAGTAGACGATGTTGTTTGATCGAGTAATATTTATATTTAAATTAAAATCATTTGTCGACAAATCTCGAATTGTTAATGGTCTATTTCTATCTGTTGTTTTTAACAACTATTCTCTCTTCTTGACATAAATATATTATTGTTAGAAGTTGCGTTTTGTCAATTTGTTTTTTATAGTGAACGACATATTTAAACAAGGTTTGTAGTTGGTGAAATTTACTTGTTTTGGCTCATTTTTAATTTATTGTAGGATTAGCACACCGAGACTTGTGATCCGTTTCCGATATAACTGAGTTGGTCGCGACCAAGAAACTTGCGAGAAAATTCTTATAACAAGGTATTTTTTTTAATACGTTACCATTTTTTTCTCTACTTAATTGTAGGTTGCTTGGCTGTATTTGATTGGGTCAATTGTTTGATTCCATTGTGATTAATTATTGGCGTGGACGAAAGGTTCTCTAGTGGCTGAAATTAATTAATTTGAATATTGCGAATATTAATAACTGGAAATATCAATAATTCGTTGGCTTATCGCTCCATTCCATTTCTTATCACTCGACGGATGTCAAACTAGAGGTTACCACGCACCTGTATCGAACCGCAAGCATACGCTTTTAAGTTAAGCGTAGTCGCCGAAATCTTCAGTAGTCCCAAACCTTGAATACCTGAATTCATTCATAATAGTAAAAACTAATATAAGCAAAAATGATATGCAAACTTAAAATTAAATCTTAAAGTCATATATTCATGCAAATTATAAAAAAAAACATTTAGCAGTTAATCTACTCTCGTTTACTCAGCTGGGACACCCCAAATGCTCTACACGTCACCTACGAGCTGCCGCGCAGTGCATCGTAAAAAGAAAAAAAGAAATACACGTTACACATTTACTCCCTGAAATACAAGATTAATTATAATTATTTCATTTGTCTTACACATCACGTATTCATTTGTTTCATCTATACACCAGGATTTTATGATCTTATATGCATTTGCAGGGGTCAAACATAATTTTGTCGGCCATTACTCTTGGAATTTAAAATAAAGCTACAAAAAATAAAACAAGTAAAATTTGGTAGAGGACTTGTAAATGTGACAGCTTTCAATATGTCTACTGTAATTCCCTTCTACAGGTAAATTACACTGACACAGTATGTTAGCATCATCATCAGGAGATACAATTAGTGTATGAGTCTCAATAGCGCGAAACGACCCTCCAGTAGTTCACTCTGGTGGCATTTGCACAATTACATTGACATTGTTTTAACCACAATGTGCTTTACGTTGTGGTTTTATCCCGCAGTTATTCAAAACTTTTGAATTACACGGGTATAAAATTGACTTACAACGTTTGTCACTTTTATAACTATTTACAGTCAGTTATTAGTGTACTTTTTGAACTATCGACATAGTTAAAATTAGTGATTGTTTTAAAAAAATTATTCATATAAAAAAATTCGGTTCTTTTTTTGTATACTCATTTAGAAAATATAAATTATAATTCGTAAAGGTAATCCAATTTAGAATAGTTAACAATAATTTTACAAAAACTACAATTACATTTTCTGAATTACAAATGTAAAATACAATTTACTAGAACTCGTCTCACGTAAAATTGGAAACGTCAATGATTTTTCGCGAATGTAATGTAGTATCAACATTTTTGTTAGCGATATAACATATTTATGTATTGAAAACCACACATTTGATAATCATAGTGAACTGCATTATAAAAGGATTGTTAAATGATATGAAACTAAAATTGCATTGGTTAACTTTTATCTCTAAGGGAGATTACTTATGAATAGGTTTTAACTTGAAATCCAGTGGTGTGTATCATAGTTCCAAAACATTTAAAAATGAAATAGATACATATCAATAATTCGGTTATTATGATTTTTAATAACAAGTTTTTTTGTAACATAAACATGTTGTTTGTCGGAATAAATTTATGATGATGCACGGGCTTATCTTATCTACTAAATATGAGATATGTTTTAAAAAGATACAAGTGACTATTTAAGTGAAAAGATGTTTAGAATAAATCTGTTTACAAGTTATCTAAGAATGTACTTTCACGGAAAATCTTCTTTTCAAGAGTATCTACTAGTTTTTTTAAATACACAATTGCATATTTAAAAAGTGGCGTTAAGAAACTGAAATTCATAATCGTACGCTACTGTGGTCTAATCGCGGCTAAAGGGGCGGTAATTTACATAAATGCGTTCTTGCGTCGATCCTCTTTTCATTAGGTCATGGTTATAGTCTAAGTTACAATTAACATTTTCTACCATTTGCTAATTCCAATCACTATTGATTCTTTGTGAAAAATAATTTACCGATTCTGAAGTGCAATTGTAAAAGATAAAAATTGTGCATACAATATTTATACCAGTAGTCGTTATATTATAAATAAATATATAAAATATGCTTAAAAAGTTGATTTCACCAACATAATCATTGCGTATCTTCTAAGGTGTTGTATATCAATTTTTTGTAGAATAATCATGCAGTACACGCATCATTTTTTTATTACATTTGTTATACGTTGAAGTTACTATAAAATGAACTTGATTCGTTTTCCTTAACTTCTTCACGTTTCGTTAAATAAAATAGTCCGAGTAAAATCGTAAAATTTATTTTTATTGATCTTCATAGCTCATAGCAATTTGAGGAAAACAATTCAATATATCATAAAATGGTAGGTAAGTTAATTTATAGAACATTCAGTTGTTTTTGTTAAATAAATATGTATAAGTTTGAATTATTGTGCATACTGTGTTTGTTTTTATTACATATTCTAAAAAATGATAAACTTGATAAATGGTTTAATTTGTCAGTAGAATGTTGGACAAAGATTGATTATCGGAAGACGATATAGACATATCTTTATTTCTTTGTTTATTAAATTAAGTTTCTTTCTACAATTGACCATGTTTTACAACTAGAATATGTTTAGTTAGAGTCTTGACAGATACGCAGCTTTAAATTTTTGTAAAATCTATGTTTCAACATACAACTAGTTGAAAACAAAATACTATTTATATCCATTTGGTTATATACTGGATATACATATTTATTACTTTTTAACTTAGATATAAAATAGTTCGTATTACATATAGGTACTAATTTCAGTAAAATGTCAACTTAACGAAGTCACTTTTGACATTTAAATTTAATTACGATTACATTATTCCGTAGTAGTATTTTGAACTTTTGCAGATTTAAATTCTTTAGCACAACCGATAAAATCCACTTATGGTATAAATTGTCAATTTGAATAGTATTAGGACTGCCTATGTCTCAGAATTTCCATCTTAAATTTGATTATTCGTGTTGCGCGTCTGTACAGATTGGTTCATTATAAAGTGTTCTACTAATAATGATGACATGGTACTGACAACTTAATAAACAGTTACATGGTTCTATAATAATTATATTTTCGTGTAAATAATTTTTTAGATTATATATGAGTTATAATTATTAATTTCAAATGCAACAGCTTTTTTGTATGTTATAGTAGGTGCTTTATTTGTAATTGCGTTAAGTCGAATTATCGAGTTCTTAGTGATGACATTACAATAAAGTATCTGTAAATTTAATAGAAATTAGGATTAGATAAACGTAAAAATAGTAAACAAGTGCCTACATTATTTACAATTACTTATTTACATTTCAAGTTAGAAACCTACACTTATTCAAAACATTTTATTAATATTATACATTGGTATTAACAGAAGAAAATGCTATTATGCAGTTTTACTTGCAATCTTTTGTTGCACAACCTTTCAAAGTATAGTTAGTAGTTGTGTTTTAGTTTGCTAGAATAATCACAATACTACCACCCATTCTTACATTCATTTCCAATTTGATTTTCTATTTTTGGTTGATATAGAGTAGTTACTTTATGTTACATTCATTTTGGAAATGTATTTACTTATAATATTGATTTTTTATATATGCGTGTTTGAAACTAATTAACACAGATATAAACTTATTTTTAACTGGAAATAGTTTACTTTATTGTTTTAATTACTAATTTCGTAGTCAAATTAAATAGGAAAATATGCTTTTCTTACTTAGATGTATATTGTTTGATTACAGTATTTGAAATCTTAATTATGATAATGAAAGGTTTTAAATGAGCTTTCCAAAAATATCACGTCATACGCAGTACTTCATTAGTTGAAATTTTTATTGAAGGCGTTGTACAAAACACAAAAAGCTTTTGTATTCAGTTACCATTTATTTTTAAAGAAAATGTAAACATTTATAATCGTATCTGAAAAAAAAAATAATTCTTGTATTCGAATACAAGTAAATAACTTGTTTTATAAAAGTTGAATCACTTTTATGAAGTTGATTTACATTTCCATGATACTGACTTTTAGCACGGTCTATATTCATGTTATAGGTACCTACCTACTGTATCTAACAAACCACAATGTACGGTTTTCCACAATTGTTGAGGAAACGGGTAAACAGGACTGTAAACGACTACAAAAGAGCTTCATTATTCCTAAATGAATGAATGTAAAGGTCAGTTGTTTGAAGCGGTTATTGCAATACTTGTAACTCGCAATTGTGCAATCAAACAGTTTGAATTATGTTGAGGGTTAAAATACGAACGAAATTAATTAAAAGTAAATACAAAAGGTAATGAATCTAAAAAATAAACATTTTTTTTATTTAAAAGGGGATCTTAAAAATTCAATATTTAATTTACTTTGTTCTGGGTTACTCGAGAAAGTTATATTTTTTCTTATCGTTAATTATAATACATAACATACATATCTAAATATGTCGATATTTTAAATATGTTTGCAGATAATTTTGAAAGAGAAATGGAATAACTGTTTAACTTAATATGAGAATAAGTCAACACTGACAAAATTTACTTGTCAACTAATGAAAGGCTACTCACATGCAGATAAGACAAAACAACCACAATAATATTTTTTCTGGTATTCGAATTTCTCGCTAGCATTTATTTAAGAAGAAAGGAAATAATCAAAGATTACTTAAAAAAGATGTTGGTATGATTGCTGAATTGGTTCCTAGATAAATAGGACTATGAATTGCGCTAAAAGGTCAGGTTATGTTTAATGGACCTATCCAGAATGGTTTCTTACCGTATCTCTACTATTTTTTCTAAAACTAAATTTTAGTAGTAAGCTAATCAATGCCTTAGCAAGTCTTTGTTATATATGCACAATTGGATTTGACAGTATATTTTAGGACATAAATGAGACACCTGGAATCATCATCACATATAAAATTTCAGTTATGGATATCTTAATATACAAGAGAAATTTTTTTTAGAAGATAGTGGATAAGGGCTAAGGATCATTCTATCAGGCAATAATGCAATCAGTTTTTTTTTTTATTAATTTAGATTTTTTACGGGTTGTAATTTTGAGATCGTTACATAATGTCTATTACCTACATTTAAGAATCCGTTTTTCTTTATATATTTCGCAGTCATGAGTTAAATAAACGGGACTTCTAAATCATAATAGCAGCACAATGGCGTAATAGAATTTCGAACGCTTATTATTGAAACGTTCAGCTTCGAGAGCGTTCACGAATTTGTTATCAAGAACTATAACGTTTTGGAAAAATGTAGAAGATTCTCGAAAGATAGCGAAAATATATAAAAGCGATTAAAACGAATCATAGGTCAGTAATAATTCGAAGTCGGCAGTGTTAAGAAGATTATTCAAGTTTAAATAAATAACTGATTAACGCGTGTTTGAGATAAATACAACGAATTAAAAACGTGCGTGAATTTAATCTAAACAAGTTTCAGTGTTTAGATAAATAGAAGTTATCCGCGGACATTATCTTTTGAGTGATTGTACTATATAAATTAGTGTAAGTGTTTTTCTTAAATATCCTTAGATTTAATTATTTCGTGTAGTTATAAACGTGTAAATATTTTGTGTATAAATAAATTAGTTTTAAAATTCGTTACATTATGCAAGAAATTGAATCGTTTATTGATTTATTTAAATGTTAACAAAACCAACCAACATCGATATATCATCAGATTTTGTGTAACTTTTAAGTTAAAACGCAAACGATTAAAAATAGATTACATTAAACCTTAAATAAAAACAGTAATTGTATTCCGAAACAAAATATTTCATAAACTAGAGTCTGTCGAAAGACTTTTTCTGGTTATCGTGGAAATGGAAAACCTGATTTACTTAGTAACTAGTTTTTCTAATTATTGAGAGACAAAGGTTATATCTTTAGTACGTAAATGGCTATAGCCATTTACACAGTAATTTTCATGCATAGTAAATTCATACTATGAGATGGCTCTGCCATCGTATTTTACTCATGTTGATTACATCATTTAGTAATATAAAGCTATAGGACTGTCATTGCATTGTCAAAAACTGGAAGTACAGTAGAGTGTTCTCCCACTGCTGAAGAGCACTAAAAGAGAGAAAAGGCCGTCCAGTTGTTCACTCTGGCAACATTTTTACGTTTGCATTTAACGTTTTAATTTTTTTAATTGAATATTTCTGTTTTATTTTAACATTTTTAAATTCACTGCTACTACTACTATTATTCATGCATAGTAAAATTTTGCTATGAGATGGCTCTGCAATCGTATTTCACTCATGTTATATTTTTACTAAAATATAATCATACAAATTTTGATTTTGACGAGAGATATGATATAGAATCTTCAGCTTTCGTAATTTTCTTTGATTAGATTTTAAGCGGCTTTTGGCTTAGATCGCGTAGTAATGGAGCATTCAGACTTTACAAGGTTAAGTCTTAGTTTCTACTTCTATCCAAAACAAGAACATGAACTTGACCGTTTTGCATTCAGGGCGCTCTAAACGTCTGTACGGGTTTACAAACGGCAAAGGCCAAGGCCAAGTTCATCTTTTTGTTTTGGCTCATAATGAGAAACTAGGACTAAGCCTTGTCTTGCTACTAGATCTAGCTTTAATTTTAACAGTTTTTGTATTGGTACTAGAGTATGCTATTATCTTTATGCTTAATTTCTGGGTACTGTTCTTTTCAGAATAAATTAATTTTACATCTTGTTAGGCAGGCTAATATTGAGCGAGAAAGATATTTAAGGTAATTAATTGGCAAGTAAAGTGAAGTTAGCGTCCATGATTATCATATGCCTATATGTCTATCTTTTCCCGCATGTAAGTTTTGCCAAATATTTTTCTGTGCTTTGTGTATCCAGGTATAATTGACTGTTCTTTTCAAATCCTCAGTTTATCTTAAGTGTGGTTTTTGTCTTTTTTGTTTTCTTAACTGAGGTTTTTGCCGGATTATTTTTTTTGTTCATCTATTATCTGTTGTACGTGCCCTGCCTATTTTTGGATTAGACCGTGTAGTAATGGAACATTAAGACTTTATAGGCTTAGTCATAGTTTCTACTTCTCTCCAAAACAAGAACTTGAACTTTGCCGTTTTATATTCAGAGCCTTCCAAAGATGTCTTACAAAACGTCTGTTTGGGTTCACAAACGACAAAGACCGACTTCATCCTTTTGTTTTGGCTTAGAAGGAGAAACTAGGACTAATCCTTGTCTTGCTTCTAGGTCTAGTTTTAATTTTAACAGTATTTATAATGGAAAAAATTGTTTACAAGAGTATGTCATTATCTTTATGGTTAATTTTTGGGTACTGTTCTTTTCAGAATAAATCAATCAAACATTGAACGGGAAATATATTTAAGGTAATTACTTAGCAAATGAAGTGAGTGCGAGTTTTGCCAATTATATTTTGTGCTTTCTGTATCCAGTTATAATTGGCTGTTCTTTTTATATCGTAAGTTCATCTTAAGCGTGGTCTTTGTCTTTCTGGTTTCTGGACTTTTGTCTGATGTTTATGTATGTCCACCTATCTCTTAACATTCATAGATAGTTTATAGATCTTTGAGCTACTTTTTATTTTTGTTTGTATTATGCGTTTAGAGTTTACGATTCTGCTGCATAAGTCAATACTGTTACTTTATTCTCATTAAATAGTTTTGTTTTTAATTCTTGTTTAATTTGACTTGATATATATTTTTATTTTTCAAATGCCGCTTAGCCTAGTTTTATTCGTCCCATTGCATAGTAATATATTGACCTACAAATATGTAGTTTTTCTCGGTTCAATAATATTTGTCTGTTAGTTTAAGATGTTATTTTTTATAATCCTTGTTTGATGTCTGAAGTTGTTTTACCTTTTGTCGTTTATATTAACACTTTTGTTCTCCCATTGACAATTCCTAAATACGTCTTCTAAGTTTCAAGCATAACGTAAACAATTTTATGGGGATTGTGTCCTCTTTTTTTCTAATGTAATCGAGTTTTGTAACCAAACGGCAGAGTTGGCCATAATTGTTTTTAAAATTATATACAAATTTCAATTACGCGTAAGCTTTGGACTCTCGGCTGCAGACCACCTCTACCGTTTCATAGCGCGCGACTTTTCCCCGCCTGAGAAAACGAAACACAGAATAAAAGCCACCGTCAAAACTGAAAACTTCCATCTCTGCGGCAACTCGTTTTTGGTAAAAACCTGCTCTTCTACGACCTAGTCCTGGTAGAACCTTTTATCTAATATCTGTGTTTACCTTATTAATATTTTGCGACTTAATGCTTTGTACTTGGCTAACTCTTTTTTGAACCGATTCTGATACCGTTAATTCGCTTAAACCGATTAACAAATATATGCTATCGTACTCTGACATTCCTAACTCATACCGTATAACAAAGACGGGCTTTCGAATCCTGCTACTCCAGATTCTTGCATTTAATTCTCTCTGTTGTGTGTAAGAATCCCTGTCACGTCAAAACGCCTTCCCTCAGTGTTGACCACAAGCTTCCGCTTTATTTAGTCTTATTTGCAGCCACCGAACCTCAGTTCTGTAAGTAAATTAACGAAACGCTCGCGCCAGGTTGGCGTAGGATTTGTTAAACGTAAACTAAATTTACCAGTTACTCTCAAAGACACGTTTTCAACTTTTAACGTAGTTGAGGTTAGCGCATTGATTGATCACGCAAGCCAGGTTGACTTAGGATCTTTTAATACGTTTGGCATCGCTACGCTTTGGTTTTGAACTGTACAATTTATTATAACAAATACATTTTAGTTTAAAGAACAAATTTATATCGAATGAATAACGCTTTAAATCCAACACCGAGACCTGAGCTACCGGGGATCGTTACAGTTTGTTGTGTTGCGTAGTTTGATTTTGCATTTAGTGTTTTGAAAAATAGTTTTTGTTAGATTGATGATATAAAATCTGCTCATTATTTTGTAAGGATTGTATGATAACCCAATATTCAATTAAGTTAATATTCTCATAATCTATAAAGGCAAAGCATAGAGGTAGAGTTTTCTCGATTAGATTTCGTGCGATTTGTATATCATTTTGTTCATTGTACTCACTACAAAAACTCACTTGTTCTGATAGCTGGTGTCCGTTCAGTTTCTTAGGTTTTGGTTTGCAATTAAAGTTTATTCTTCGAGTACGTCGTTATTGTATCTCCTAATCTTTGTCTTTGCTTTGTTTCCTTTTTCTAGAGCTTCTCGGATGTTTGTTTTGCGTCAAGTTTTTGAATAATTTTTCATTTTCTTTTTTATTGCGTATTTTGCGTTACTGTGGCTAAAAAGCGTTTAAAAATGATAGGCATTACCAGTTTGAGTTTTCCGAAACGGTTTTATTTGGCTATACAGTTTATGAACTAACCGTGTCTTAGTTTGTGACTCTGGTAAAGTATTTTAATTATTCTCCAGAATAAATATACACTTATACATAACACAAAAGTACGAAATTTCTGAAACTATTTTTTTTAAATTTATTAATTAAGACAATTGATTTAAACCTATTTATTTTATAGGTCAGTAGTTGATTAACCATTTTGTTAGTATAATTACTCTTAACTGACTTTGCATATAAATTTTGCTGATAAATAATAAGTACAACAAAGAAAGTTCTTGGTTCACTATTTTTATCACGTCATTTTAATTTAATTTTACAAAGTGTTGCTATCTTTGACCCAATTATTGATCGTTCTTTATTAGTTGTTAGTCAAATGATTAAGCGTTAATCTTTTTAGTTAGTGTTTTGATTTTATGAAGGTTTACAGACTTTAGAACTTCATTTTTTCATATTATCTATTTTCACGTAATACACAATAATGCGTGTGTCATTGTGACTTAGGGATGATTTACCGACCGGGTTTCAGCCGGGCTTGACTCTAAACCGGGTTTAATTTCGGGCCGATTTTGGACCGGACTCAAAGAAAAATTTGGGTCGCGTTTAGGGTTCCATTTTCACGGTCACGGGTCAACCCAAAAAATCGGGCTTTCTAGAACGACCCGAAAAGAATTTATTTGAATTTAATTAAACCAAAAATTTAATTTTAATAGACAATCACAAATGGTTAAGCGAATACGATACTTTATGTATTTACATTTTGTATTCTAAAAATTAGAGTTTTTCTAATACAACTTTGCAATTTCTAATTTTTTTAAATATGAATTTAGCAACTGCCACATACACACTTAATTAACTTGTTTCCTGTTTTATTAGCCGTCTTAAAAAGCTATAATATTTTGTTTTTCTGACCTACCATATTTGAAAATCGAGCTGACTAAAGTTCGGATCAGCATGTCGCGCTTTGACTAGTTTTGGGACTGGCCCTAGAAAAAATACTCGGGACTAGTTGGAAGTCAGTTTCCAAGTTTTGAATTTGGGTCGGGTCGGGCTCCTTTCAAAGCTCGGCTGGGTCTAGTTCTATTCCTTTTCTCGTATACACTACAATATACGTATGTATATGAAGGTTGTTATTGTTCACGTAATTTGTAAAGGGTCTGTCACGTGATATGCGTTGTAGTAGACGAAATTTACAAGACGAACCCATTCTTATGTATATAATACAAAAAGTAGTGTTCTGATATGCCGTCTTTAGAAAGTCGCGCAAAAAAGCTCCGCACACACCCCATTTTTTGAAGAATTTCTTTTATAACCATCTTATTAAATTTATGTTATGCCTGGTTAAAAGGTATAAAAACTTTAAAAGTTTGTAGATGACAATAACCGAATGATCCGAAATTTAAAAAACCAAATAAATGTTTATTGGTTAGAAAGCAGTAAATACATACAGCGTGTATCTAATTAACAGGTTATTAATTTAGAAGTGAAATCATAGCATCAATACAAGCAGAAAATGTCAAAATAAATATTTTAAATTTTAAATTGTTTAAAAAAATCAACATTTTGAGACAAATAAATTGAAAATTACTGACCTGTAAAATTAAATAGTTTGTTGACACCGTTAATTAAAAGAAATAAAAAATAACGTTGTCACATAAGATGTAGTTAAATGAAATTGTTATTCTAAGCACGCATATGCTTTCTAAGTTAATTCTCCAAGATAACGTATTTTTACATATGTTTATTGCAATGTTACGTAGGTCAGTCAAAATACTAGAATAAAATAACACTGCAAAACTAAAGCTAAACATGTAAAACACGTATTATGATAATGATAACATTTTTCACTCTAACATGCGTATCGTAAAAATTCAGCTAAAAAATTCATGCAAAATAGGTTATTGTTCATGTATAAAAGCAAACATGAGAAGAAAATTGATAACATAAACCGAAATTATGATTACTATAAACGTTGTTTTTTCTGTGTAGTAGCATACGTCCGGCCCATTCTTTTATAAAGTGATAACATTACCTGATTGATAATATCCGTGATTCTAATAAGCGGCGTGCATTGTACTATATTAGATGTACAAATACAACAGCAAACATTCGCTAGAGCTCTCAAAATGATAACTTTTCTTAAACATCGTGTAGTTTTTGACAAATGTTAACAAATAAAATGTTTTGAAAATGTGTGCCTAGTTCGTCTGCTAGTTATAAAATATAATTAGTACAAACTTGTTTACGAATTTTGGTAATTTTTATGAATCGCATTCCAGTTATATAATGATCTTGCTTTTTTACTTAGACTAAATGGTTTATATATACATATTCAAAATATTATGCTCTTATATGTAAATGTAAGAAGCCACTTATATAGGTTGTAAGAACTAGTTTTTATACATAATATAATTACCACATTAAGGTTAATTAAAAATCAAATATGCTTTAGATTAGTAATTTTACGATTTTATTTTTCGAAACATGCCTTAAAATTGAATTTCGAATAGATTTGTATTGGGAAAAACAAATATATAATAATAATTTTCATTTTATTTCCGAATCTTTTACCTCACTCGACAATTTAGGTTTCCAACTCGTTATGGTTCAATTCCGCCAGACGCCCTTATTCTACAACTAACTGTGACCGCGGAAACTATTGATCTTAAAATGTATTTATTACTCAATAAGTTATCGTTCTCCTATTCGAAATCTGGGTTTATAGAGCAACGAAAACTCTGATCCCTTGTTTTTAAAGCTGATTGACAATTTCATTTAGTAGAATTTATTATTTTAGTAAATACTAAGGGTTATTTTTATGAACACATTTAAGCAATAAATAAGGATTAATAGATTCAATCATATCGACAGTTTTACCGAAATGATATAACTTTTGTATCTCAAATGGCTGTTCTAAAATCTTTATTTTTAACATTTGTCTTTGTTCCGTTTTTAATATTATACTGATGTGCTTGAAATATAGACTTGTCTTTGTTTTCTTTGCACCGAATCGGTGACATTTGGTTTTGAAATCAATATTTAGGATTTATTCTAATCTTTGGATTATAAATTCAAAACGCGCTTTTCACTTTGCTAATTGATATAGGTACATATACACAATTGTATTTATGAGTAAATATTACAATTTCGTTGTGAATAGATATGTGTATTATACATATGTGTTTGTGTAGATCTTACCATTTTGTAAATCGCACTCTTGACAATCATTGGAAACGTAATGAAAATTGCAATAATTTTAGACGTTCTGTATAAGTTTACTGGCTTCAAGAAGTCTCGTTACTAACGAAATTCGTTGATTAAATTACTAGTTTATCAGCTTACAGTAATTTCTACCGTTACAGTAATTACACATTGCTGATTCATTGACAAGACCGACAAGACTAACATTCGTATTACAGAGAGTATAGATATATCACTTCCTAAGGTTTAAATCAGTACTGAATTTATATACATTTTATTAACACCATATATAGTAGTTCTTTATTTTTCAGTTTGATTAAAGCTTAGTTTAGAAATACTTTTATAGTTTGTAATTAATAATAGTTACTCACTGAACTTTTATTATACTTACAGAGTACAAAGGTGAGAGCAAGAATATTTGTTTAAAATTACAACACAAAAAATGTAAATAAAAACTACATAGAATATCGATAAATATTCGGGGGGGTTATTTCTGAGTTCAATCATGGATTTTTCTTTATAAACATGAGGATGTGTTTTATCTGCCCTAAGTTCAGCATAGACGCATCGACGCCTTCTTTAGTTTTATTCTAGAGAGGTGGTCGACCTTCAATCCACACTAAGCTTAATAATCCTAAGTGACCACAGTAAGCTTTAAGGATTTCTCACAATACTTGAAACTAAAAGGCATTTGTTATTTGAAGGTTTTGAAGTAATAATTTTTAGCCAAATTTCATTGTATATTTATAAATTTCTTGTACTGTATGAATCACGTCCGGATGTTTTCTTACTTTCTTGTTCAATTTCATGCTTGAATACCAGCGAATAAATAAAAAAAAGCAAAAGATACAAAAAAGTGTATTCCCTTCACTTTGCTTTTATAAAGGACAATTCAATTTGATTTATCTTCTTACACCGTTCTCGCTATCAGAATCTGATCGGTAAAAGTAGATTGAAGTTTAAGATTAAATTTTGATCTTTTTTGTATACGAAAAATTCTCAATGAAGTTGTAAGTTTACATAACGTACATACATAGTTCGATTACGAGTGATAGAAATATAATTTTCTTATTGTTATTACGCTACCGATACATTGTAGGTTTTATTCTACTCCTATTTTCTATACACGTCTGCGACTGTGTTGTGTTTTTCAAAATATCTTGCTTGTACTTTTACGTTGAATACATCGCAAGTATATCGAACACAACATAAAAATAAACTACAAAACACTCAGTCGTTTAATAGTTTTTTATTTAGACGTTATTTAATTTAAACATTAGTTATAAATTATATTGTAACTAAAGAAGGCTCTTGTACTGTAATCCATGTAAACTGTAATATTTAAATAAAAACTTTTTTTTTAATTTAAGCCATTATTTTTATTGTTTTTACGTTTTATCTAGAAGGGTTTTTCTTTCTCGATTGAGAAGTAGTGCTTTGTAGAGAAGGGAAGTAACTTTTTTTGGTAATTCAGATCTGTATCTGACGTTAATTATTTGATGTTGCTGAACTCCAACTTAGATCATCCCGTATTTCTGTTCCTTCTTCACTCCTTATACAAAACCTGTAGAAACCCTCTCTGAGTTGAGTTTTGATAATAAAAAATCGTAAACTGTTGATTACTGAACGAAGAAATATTATTTCATAGATCTGTTAAAAGTTAACGAAAAAGGATAACCGATTCAATAGTTTTGACGTCACAAAACAGTATTTTGGTATTTTGAGCAGTTGCAACTGGTGGTCAATGCTGCAAGAGGGTCATATCCATATTAAAATTTTAAAAACGTTACATATTTGCGACGGCGTCATCACTCCGTCATAAAGCGACGTACTTCTCAAATACTTAAAAAGTATTGCATATCATTTCACACATATTTGATAAAGTTTTACCAGTATTGCACAGCATTTCATAATTATTGTAATTATTTCACAAATATTGCTTATCAATACAATAGCATTCGGTAGCTTGAGTAGAGGTCTATTTGATTATTGCTTAGCATTTCATAACTATCGTGTTTACAATAATATTTTACAAAATTTGCAAAAATTATTTGAAAATTTGTAGAAAATTAAAGAAACAATAAATTAAGGAATTTGTATATAATATTACTTTTACATCCATTAACTTGGACCCCCCACCAACAGAAAAAAGAATCAGACTTCTTGAAAAAATTAGTGCTAATTATGTGCTAATTTGTTACCGCATTCAAAATTTTGTTGCTCAAGAAAAACAGTAGAAAATTAGAAATGAAGTGGGTGGGGCTAGCTTAACGTAAAGCTGGACCCCCCTTCCTCAAAAAAACTTATTGCGCACAAAAAAGCAAACTAATGTCAGGTGGAAACTGTTGCGAATTTGTTGCTCTAAAATAGCATTACCTAATTTGCGAGATTCGAAAAAAAAAGTTACGTATTCGTTTACATAAGAAAATGCTGTAAAAGACTAACACCATACATGATTTAAGCTTCATTAAAAAAAGATAACAATACAAAATTACTTATTAAAATATCAAAAATTTTAACAAAATCTAGATTAAAACTATTAGGCATACCCTCTTTCGCTTCTTTAAAATAACCACGATGCGTTCGCCGTCCTGGCGCAAGTTAGCCTCATTACCTTTAATTATATTTGCATTTACATCTTGCTCAAATAATTATTACGTAAAATTCTTCTTTGCACTAAAATTAACGTTTATGCGTAATCGAATTTGTTGCTAACTATAAACAAAAAACGACAGAGAATCGATGTGCTCCCTACAGGACTTTTTGTTGTTTTAATTCGCATAAACAATTTGTTGCTTAAATTGTTGCAACGTAAAATTGTTCTTTGCACTATAATCGACAGTAATTTATACATAATTGAATTTGTTGCTAATTATAAACGACGTAGAATCGATATAACATGGTAAAATGAACACGTCGATTCTACGTCGTTTTTTATTGTTTATAATTAGCAACAAATTCGATTATGTATAAATTACTGTCGATTATAGTGCAAAGAACAATTTTACGTTGTAACAATTTAAGCAACAAATTGTTTAGGCAAATTAATACATGTAAAGTCCCGCGTGAGAGCACATCGATTCTACGTCGTTTTTTATTGTTTATAATTAGCAACAAATTCGATTATGTATAAATTACTGTTGATTATAGTGCAAAGAACGATTTTACGTTGTAACAATTTAAGCAACAAATTGTTTAGGCAAAATAAAACTGGAAAAGTCCCGTGCCAGAGCACGGCGATTCTACGTCGTTTTTTATTGTTTATAATTAGCAACAAATTCGATTATGTATAAATTACTGTTGATTATAGTGCAAAGAACAATTTTACGTTGCAACATTTTAAGTAACAAATTGTTTATGCAAATTAAAACAACAAATAGTCCCGTAGAGAGCACGTCGATTCTCTGTCGTTTTTTGTTTATAGTTAGCAACAAATTCGATTACGCATAAACTATTTGTTAATTTTAGTACAAAGAAGAATTTTACATAATAATTATTTGAGCAAGATGTAAATGCAAATATAATTAAAGGTAATGAGGCTAACTTGCGCCAGGACGCATCGTGATTTTTTTTAAGAAGCGGGTAGAGGGTATATCTAATAGTTTTAATTTAGATTTTGTTAAAATTTTTGATATTTTAATAAGTAATTTTGTATTGTTATCTTTTTTTAATGAAGCTTAAATCATGTATGGTGTTAGTCTTTTACAGCATTTTCATATGTAAACGAATACGTAACTTTTTTTTGCGAATGTCGCAAATTAGGTAATGCTATTTTAGAGCAACAAATTAGCAGCAAATTTCCACATGACATTAGTTTTGCTTTTTTGTGCGCAATAAGTTTTTTTGAGGAAGGGGGGTCCAGCTTTACGTTAAGCTAGCCCCACCCACTTCATTTCTAATTTTCTACTGTTCTTCTTGAGCAACAAAATTTTGAATACGATAACAAATTAGCACATAATTAGCACTAATTTTTTCAAGAAGTCTGATTCTTTTTTCTGTTGATGGGGGGTCCAAGTTAATGGACGTATTACTTTTATTCTATCCAGTGATACTAAAACCTTAGTTGGTGGCTTAATGAATATGGTCCTCTACAGTAGGAAATACAAACAATGATACATTTCCTTCAAGTAGTCTGAAAAATGTAATTTTTAGTTCTTATTTTTTCTATTACCTCCACAAATCTAACGTAAAATCTCTTGATTTTTTAAAATTCATATCTTACTAGAACTCGTCTTACGTAAAATTGGGAACGTCAATCATTTTTTGCGCAGCTAATGTAGTACCGACATTTTTCAACCAAGAGCAGTGTTATTGTTTTTATAAAGAATGTTTACTATAAAACGTCCGAAATGATCTCGAGTAGTAGTTTCTAAGAAATGATCTTTGCAATATTGCTCGTCTGATGAGTATGGGTTATAAATATTTTTACTTCCGTCCCAGAACTTTTGTAATTGTTTTCGGGTTTGATCATCTTCGACCACCGATTACCCAACCTAATTTTGTTTTTTGTAAGATACGTTTGTTTTTGCCTACTTTGTGTTGTCCAACACAAAGTTAGTTTCAAAATATATCAGCACCTAAAAGAATAAATGTTGCTTGTAATGTGAGTCTTGGAATCAGCTAAACGAATTCGCAGGTATATGCTCTAGATTGAAGGATTTTGTGAGAATACAATCAGTTATTCGATTAAGGACTAAACAGGATGTTGTTGCGGTAAAATCATTTAAAGTGTGTATTTGATTTGGAATTACTTATTCCAGAAATTGTCAAATTGTAATTATGTTTTAATAAATCAAGCTTATCGCAAAGATTGCTTGCAATGAAGTTGATTTCTGATCCAGGATCCAATAAAGCGCGACAAATGTGAATTTTACCGTGGAGGTCCGCTATTTCAATGGATGCTGTAGATAATAGTGTTTGTGAATTAGTTTCAAAACTGTAAAGAGAAGAATCTCACTTGTTTGAATGGTGTGATAAAACATTAGTAGAATGAGTTTCCTCATGTTGAGAAATTTGAGGTCGTGGATTCGAAGAAGTTAAGGGAATGAATTTCGTTTTGTGGTGAACTATCATTAAGAGCGCGATCGAAGTAGTGGGGATTTAATATTTTTTATTATGTGCATCATAGATGCAAATCAACGTCAACTCTTCATTCATAGATGGCACCAAACATATAAAAACTGAAATGAAATTAAAAGCGCCATTATAGTAGTTGGAATGCGATAGTTTTATGAGTATCTTAGAAGTAATACAACGTCAACTCGTCATTCATAGAGGGCATTAAAAATTTAAAAAAAATTACAGAAAATATGCAACCACTATAAAAACTTGAGTGCAAATATGTTTATTATTTTTAATTAATTCTACTGTCAGTGCTTTTTTGTATCATTTTAGTCCTATTTTATGACGAAACGTAATTTAAAAATTCATAAAGACAGTATTTATAAAACTTTGAGAAGACATTTCAAATTAGACAAATTTTGAATATCGAATTTCATATAATTTAAAAAATAATTTAAAATGATTTTTCAATTTATTATAGGAAATGTAAAATATTGGAAAATAAACACAGAATTTTTGCTACTTCTAATTATCAATAGTGGCTTCTCTGTTAGGTCATTTGCGAATGACCCTCCAAAGAAATACTAACAATTATGCTAGTTTCTAGTTTATATTATTGATTATAAACGATAATAATTATTTTGCATATTACAAAGATAGATAAATCGAGCTTAAATATAAATATTTGATTGAATAATAATGCGTTTTTAAAGTATTAATGTTGAAATGCCCTTCTGCAGCATTGACCAGCAGCCATTACTGTAGATTTTATTACTAAAGTATTTTATATCTTCAGTGTGTATTTAGTTAGTAAAAACAAATGTAGACCAAATGCGTTATTTGATGATTCTTGCGCAGATCTCAAAATTCGTACGTGCAAGTGCGATAGATAGAGATTTTATGCGATGAAACGATTTATAGATCGAACTAAAAACGTCGACCAGTATTCGCCATTTTAATTGTTTTGATTGCTTCTTTCCGTTTACTTATTTGTTCTTATTATCGTTTCTCAAGTCTATTTATAAAACTACAACCAGTTCTTTTTCAAAACTCCGCTGCTGTATTATTGAGTTACAAGTAAGTAAAATATTTCTTGTTACCGATTTTGTTACGATGCAAGTTTGATTACAGCATGTCTGATGAACGCGAAATTAGTGCTGCTACATCTTCGGCTACGAAAAGAGGCACATATCCTAAAGAATCCAGGACAATAGTATGGAATGTTTATTCGTATTTTAAAGAAAGAAACTAGAAAGGTAATTGTTAGGTTATGCATTACATACATTCAATAATTTACTTTTATTTTGTAAACGCAATCTTATCGATACGGTTGTTCAAGCAACAGGAGTTTCACGAGCTACTGTAGTACGTATTGTGCGAGAAGGCAAGTTAATTGAAACTGGCGAACAAACTACATTTAAATCACCGAGAAAAGAATTTCATAAGGCATCTCCTAAATCAACCGTAGACACTTGTGCTGAACAAATTATACGAAGAATTGTTTACAATTTCCATCTTACTGATGGACGAACGCTTACTTTGAAGGCTATTTACGAGAAAATCAAGGATGACGATACCATTGGCTTTTCTGGCAAAGAAACTTCATTAAGAGAAATCTTAAAAAAACTAGGATTCAGGTATAATAATTTATTTCTTTAATTTACTCGATGTTCTACTTTTACTGAAATAAATAATTTGATTATGTTTTGTAAAAAAAGTCGTAATTCTTGAACTTGAATTGAAGGTTAAATATATATTTCTTTTAGATGGCAAAAAACCACTGATAATCGTCCTATGTTGATGGAACGTCATGATGTGCGAAATTTACGAGTATCATACATACGAGCAATAACTAAGTATCGTAAAGAAGGACGTCCCATCATTTATACCGATGAAACTTACATTCACGCTTACCATACAACTTCTTACCAATGGACTGATAAATCAAATCAAGGACTGAAATGCCCAATATCTAAGGGTAAACGGTTAATTATCGTACATGCTGGTGGTAATGATGGTTTTGTCAATAATGCACTATTGATATTTAAATCTGGTCAGAAAAGTGGAAACTACCATGACGAAATGAATTTTAACAATTATAATCGTTGGTTGGAACATCAATTAATTCCCAATCTTCCCAAAAATTCGGTAGTGGTTATGGATAATGCCAGTTACCATAATGTTTTGGCAGTTAAAACTCCCAATTTTAATAATCGAAAAGCAGACATGAAATTGTGGTTAAATGAACGTAGTATTACGTACGAAGAAAAATCTACAAAAGCAGAATTGTATAATTTAATACTGATAAATAAGCCGATCAATAAGCAATACACGGTTGTTAAACATGGACATACTGTATGTCGGTTACCACCTTATCACCCAGAATTAAACCCTATAGAAAAAATTTGGGGTATTATTAAGAATTGGGTTGGAACTAGAAACGTCACGTTTAAGTTAAATGAGGTGGAGTCTTTGGTAAAAGAAAAAATTGCAAGTGTAGGTGCACAGGAATGGTCACAAGTATGTCGGCACGTCCAAGAAATTGAAGAAGGGTATATACAAAAAGAACATATAATAGACACTTATTGTGAATCGTTAACCTTTAACGTCAACGACTCATCAGATGAAGACTCATGTGGCTGGTCTGATGAGGATGAGGAAAAGCAAGATTGATGTCGTTCTCATCTTTACTGGGCATTTCACAAGTCATTACCGGAATAAACGAGGACCAATATTTGATCGATTTAAATAAATAAATGTAAAATTATGTGATGTATTTGCTTTAAAATGTTTTACTTATTTTATTATTATAAGTATATAAATGATATGTTATAAAAATTTTAAATTTGGTTGAAATATATTTAACTGCATTATTATTTTTTTATGGTGAATGAATGAAGTCTTGAAGTATGTGCTTTTTGCTTATTTTTTCAAAATTAAAAAAAACGTTCTTGCATGATAAAACTTTCAAATTTATTCTTTCTTTTCATTTGGTATAATCACACAAGTGAGTCCTTTTTAACATCAATCAACCAATTAATGAGTTCGTAGTAACTGCATTCATTCGTTCAAAATTTTATTAAGATGACTAGCTTTTCATTGTTTCTTTTTTAAGTTTAGGTTTCATTTAAAAAAAAGTACTGCTTTCTACATTCTCTAATATGTATAGGTTTTTTTATAACTTAAAAGTTGATTCAAGCATTAAGTACTTTGTCCACAATGTGTCAATGCAGCTAGTTCACTTGGTAAATGCAAAAAGTAAGTTCGGAGCTTCTGTTCATATTTTTCACTTATTTGGACTTAATTTTAGTTGGTGTTACTTTAATATAAATAACAACGAAGTAATAACACAAGTACAAATTTAATTCTATTTATTTTAGTTACCTTGTATAAATTAAAGCATACACGCACCATGTATAAAAGTCAAAAATAAAAGTAGTCTAACTTTTTCAGAGTGGATTGTAGCAAATCAGCTGATCGTTCTCGCGCAGCTTGGGATCAAACAATAACGCGATCACTCTACAAATATTATATTTATAGACTCATCAGGTAGGTAATTGTTAGCAATCCTTTTATAGTTGGTATGTCGATAGTAATCTAATCAATTTGCAATTATACAACACGAAAGTTTCGTTTCCAAAAATTCATAAAAAATACACCACATTTGAAGATGTTGTGTTTTTACAATTGAATTGTTTTCGAATGATAAGCTGAATCATTAATGGGTATCATTTTACAGTCAAAACCGAATACTAAGCGACGGTCGCTTAGTATTCGGTTTTGTGGGCATACAGATAACATCTGAGAATTGCACAAACGTTGTGGACATGAAAGTTGTTATGAGCATCTACTTTACTATTATCGATCTCTTTTTTAAATTATCTTTTAATATTTTACTTAAAAACGACAGTAAAAAAATAACACTTAAAAAAATAAAATACATTTTAACTGCATAAGCGTCTTATAATCTTTGTTTTTAATTTATTTAATTTAATGGATAATCAATGGCGGCTGGTGGTCAATACTGCAAAAGGGTCATTTTAATATTACATATTTTTGGAGGGTCATTGACGAAATGACCTAATGGAGAACCGCTACTCTAGGTCATTATTAGGATTTAAATTTCTGCATGTTAAACGTTTATTTTAAAGTTAAAAGTTTAAATTTTTTATCACAACAATAAACGCACTGAACAGCAAATTGTAAATAGTACTTTTAGAATACTTGTTTTAAAATGTAGATAAACAGTATCAAAGACAAGTATCATATTACAGTCAGAGCTGAATGCCAAGCGTGGGCATGAGATAAGACCCAAGAATTCATGATAAGTTATTTGTCTTTTTTAATAGTTAAAAAAAATTTATTTGAGAAGAAACTTAGAAAAAAACAAAGCTTCCTATGATTTCTGTTTTTAATTTTTATAAATAGGTACACTATTATACAAAAAACGCAAATTTGTACTACTATAAGTACGCTTTTAAAGTTTATTTTAGTTTATAGACTTAGTGTAAAAGTAATTGAACTAAGTATATTTATATAAAAATTATCCAAATTGAATTTTTCAAGTTTTTAGATTTAACAGTAAATGTACATTGCATAGAAGAAAATTTACGAAAAATGTAATTGATACGGTTTTGTTTTACCGGCAATCTTGTATGAACTTGGTATAAACCATGCTTCTAAACGTATTTATCAGTTGTTTGCGTTATAGGTATCCGCATATAAAGATAGAAATACAAATAAAAGGAATAAGACTATACTATATGTTTTACACGGTTTATAGTGTTACAACTATTGGTTTTAGTCTTGGAAGATTCTTATACATTTAGCCATCTCTTGCTCAAGTGCTGAACTATATTAAGTTTTAGGGCGTCCATTTTTATAGCAATTGCAAAAGTAAATACTTTGCGGATACAAATAAAACGTACGGTAATCATTTCACATCTTATACTTTCACATAATGCTTGTTATTATCTAACTTAGGTATTAAAGTAATATAATTGTAATTGGTTGCAATCAAATTTCAATTTACACTGATTTCAATTGTAAAATACTCGTTAAGTAAAGCTAGGTTCGATGTAGAATTTTGTCATTACCTAAACTAACATTTCCTCTTTAAAACAACATTATCACTAAATCATAATTTTTTGTTTTTAGCGAGTTTTCTAGTCGCAAAGTTAATACTGTTTTTACAAGTGGTGTCATCTATCGGGATAAACTGCAGCGATCGCCCTCTTAAGTAATGATTCTTGCGGTAAATCGTAGTCTATTTGTAGTAAAGTGTTGTGACGTTTGTTACACTTTCTACAAGAACCACATGTACAATATTTTGTTAGATGATTTCTTTTAAAACAGTTGAGACAAAGTTGTAAACGGCGAATTTCTGAAATACGCTTATTGACGTCTAATTTCATAAACGTAGTACAATTGAAAATGGAATGTCCTTGTTTGCAGAAAATGACTTAACCTTATCGCGCCGACATGTGATCTTGAATTATTTGACATAAATGGATTTGGATTACTTAAATTCATATGGCGGTGAATAACTCGAGATGATGAACGGTTAAAATTATTGCACTAAACAATGCGCGAAATACAAAAATGAATTCACTTACGCGCATAATTTTACTTATTAAGGCCGGAATTTACTAAAGTGAGAAATACTTTAAGACAAGGAAAGACATCAAATACAGTAAAGTGGCTCCATTGCTACAGTAAAATGACTTTTTTTTACATAAACTCGCCACTATACTGATACGGATGCGTGTAGACCAGGGGTGGGTAACTTTTTTCCTCATCGGGCTAAATCAAACTTTTCGTATTGTGACGCGGGCAGGATTAGATTAAAGAAAGTCATGGAAGAGAATAAATAAATTAATTTATAGGTATACCAAAGTCTTAATGTATTTAATACTAATAAAATAAAATATCTAGTGGTATCGCAGAAGCACAATTTGGAACAAATGTTTTTATTGTTATATCAAATTGAATAGAAAGAAAAAAAAATTAAGAAAAAAACAAAAACTCTGATGAGAAGGATTAAAATTAGTATGTTCGTGATTCATAATTTCTTCGAAATTAGGATTTAAATCACTCGTGGCGATTTGTAAAATAGCCCCTAAATTTTCATCCGTAACTCATGATCTAGTTTTGCTTTTTACATTTTTCATTAAAGACTGCAGCTTCACATATATTAGCAAATTCGAAGATTACTAAATATTTTTGAGCATTATCCAACGTATTTTTAAACATTTCCAAATTTAAAGAAGCATAAAATTATGTTACCGTTTTTTCTGTAAATTGGTTTTTAAGTATCTGATTTGATTGTAAATTGATCAATTCCAACTGAATGCAAGATCGTGCATCGGCGACATTAAAATTAAACGGTTGGCTTACTAACGATAAATCTTTGGCAATATTTTTAAAATCATCAAATCTTCTTATAAATTCATTGTACCAATTACTTACTATATTATACCTTCAAGTATTTCTCTCTTTCTTGTAAAATGACTAAGTGGGTTAATTGTTTACTCTGAAATTGTTGTGAAAATATTTTTAGTTTAGTGGTAAATGATGTAACATTAGTAAACATGTCAGAAACAAATTGTCTCTTCCCTTGCAAAGACAAGTTTAATTGATTCTGATGTGAAAACATATCAACGGAGAAGAAAAAGTCGTTTAGCCAATATTCATCATGTAGTTCGAAAAATTCATCAAAACGTACGTTTTTAAAAAGTCACGATGTACGTAAAACATCATGTTTGTCATTAAATGAGTTTAATTTTTATTTTAATTAAATTCAAAAATTACTTGACTCAGTGTGAGCGAGCCTGATGAAGTATTCATCCTGAACACGAAACGTCACAAATTACTGAAGTAGTTGCTTTTATCCAACCTCCTAAAAGAAGGAGTCATTAATTTGACCAAATTTTAAAATTAATCGTTTACCAGGATTAGGATGTAACGTTAAATAGATCAGTCAAAATATTTGAATAAATAAATAACACTGCAAATATATAGCTAAATATAACTATTTGTAGGGTACAATGATAACATTTTTACTCTAAAAAAGCGTATTGTGAAAATGCTACGGAAAAATTCATACAGAATAGGTTATTGTTCACGTATAGAAACAAAATTGAGAAGAAAATTGATAACATAAACCAAAATTATGATTACTATAAACGATGTTTTTTCTATAAATGGCGTGCACTATATTTTCTTTTACTTCTAACAAAAATAAAAATAGGTTTGTTATGCTTTTATAGTAGTATACACAAATACCAATTCGTAAATTAAATTTGTTAAAAATGCAAACTCGAAATAACTTGTGATCAATTTCTTCAAAATCACGTTAAGATTTAGCTTTGTTTGTATCCAAGATCTTGACCTAACTCAATTGTGTGGTATTTACTAAATGCACGTATTGTAAATTGTTAAAAATGTAGACAGAATAAATTAAGATCTTGTACGGCTTACGCATCAAAGTTCATTTTTACTAATAAAGATAAGTTATAATAACTGTCTACAGCGCCATCTGCGTTATAATGAATGAACTTATTATTGCTTCTAAATTAAAATTTTGTGTCTGTAGCTACTTTTTAACTCTAGTTTGCCCCGTGCACGCGCGAGTGCTATATAAAATACATAAGCGAAATCCCAGCTTTGATATCCGGCTCGAGAAGGACCATTATGTTTATGCGAAAATTAAAATAACCCTTGGGTGTGCTGCTGCGCTTTATCTTGATTTTATTAACACGTATAGATGTTAACGAGTGCGCTATGAAAGTTGAACTGAACTGTCATACAATTTTTTGGAAACTTAAAAACTAATTATCAATTACAAAACGAAAGCTGTATCAGGTACTGGGGTCACGTACTAAGCCCCTAACAATGTCAGGTAACTAGAATCTTAATTTGACTTAAAGTTAAGGAGATTTCAAACAGAGGAGAACGACACAAACAGAAACAATATAAATATGTCAAACACAACTTTAAATTATTTAAAAATTACAAACTTAATGCTTTGAGAACAGTAGGTTGTACAATTCTGTCCTAAAAATAATTTGCGTTGAGTGTTTATTAACTCGGGAAAAATCGTTAATATAGACATTTCATCAATAACCTAGTTTAATGTCAGTTACACATTGCAATAAATTTCTTAACATAATGTAACGAATTTTATTATTAAAACTAATTTATTTAAACGACTAAAAATATGTTTTACTTATACTAGAAATATGTACACTTGTAAATTAACCGAACTAATTAAATCTAATAATATTTAATTAAAAAACACTTACACTAATTAAGATAAGATAAAGTCCGCGGATAGCTTCACACACTTGTTTACACTAAAATCACGTACAAGATTATTCTCCGTATATTTATGTACACACACGCGCTAACGACTTATTTATTTAGACTTGAATAATCTTCTTAACACTGCTGTATTCGCATTACTGACCTACGAGTTGTTTCTTCGGTATTTATACATTTTGACAAAACGTTCCCGTATGTTCTGCATCCTTCGGTGAACGTTCTAGAAAACCTCGCGAAGGCTCTGGAAGTTGCGAATAACTTCTCGAACGTTTCAATAATAATAAACAAAAAAACAAGTATTGATCGATTATAACAGTTGCAAAAGTAGCCATGACTACAAAACGTTATTGAATTCGGATATGTACAATATTTAACTAAATCCTAGAACTATGCAGGTAAGACGGAACAATAACATTAAAATATTACAACCGTAATTGATTTAGTTGTGAATTAATTTTAATCATAATTTGTACTCAAATTGTTAACTGTAGTAACTCTGGTTTTAGTAGCATCATGGAACTTCTTTACTCGGTTTTAGTAGTGTATAAAAACTAATTTTATACTTTGAAGAGTTAAAACTAAAATAATTAATTTTGAAATTTTACGAATTTTGTAACGTATTTCAAAGTTTAAAGTAAAAAAATAAAATGTGTAGAAAACATATTGAACATCGGCTCTAAACATTTTGGTACTTTATTTTTTTAATTTGTAATTTGCCATCTTTAACCTTAATTCACAGGTTAAAAATTATATCTTTGATTTGTTAGCTTTTGCTTTAGTTTATACTAATTTATGTCTAAATGGATAATACGAATAGATGTTACATTATTTGACTAACGCTTAGTGACTCTAACAGTCGTTTTCATCAAAATTTATATTTGACATGTCAAAGTATTTTTATAACAATGGTTTTTACGGTAATTAGGTCTACTACACTAAGTATAACTTCAAAATGTTTAATTTAATTGTGATTAAATTTTAATCATAGTTATTTGTCAAATTATTCAGCTTTGCTTATAGGAGATTCATTTTATAAATCACTAACTATATTTGTGAGATTATTTTGGTTAGATTACTGTTTTGAATGAATATGGAAGTTTTCTTCAAAATTTTTTAATAACAGCCTAAATTAACTAAAATTTAACAATTAATTTTCTACGCGTAGAAGATAACTATAGATTAGTTTGTGTATTTGCTATATATTTACTATAAAATTAAAACTCGTATTTTTCAGATAAAAATAATGTAGTTAATACAAATCCACGATTTTTTAGGAACCTTTGAAGGATTTTGTATTGTCTCTATCTTGAAATCGTCGTTTATTTGCATAGCTTTTAAAAACTTAAATTTTATGTGCTATGTACTGTTTTAAATGTAAATGCATTTTATATGTAAATTGTGTAGCATCCGTTTTTTGGTTTAATTGAGTTTTAAACACCTTTCTTTTTTGTTTATTTTGCTCTGAATGTTACAAACGTTTTATAGCATAAGTCGATTGCATATAAAGTAACGTTGACATGATTTAATATTATCTACACGCACTCAAATCAGTTGTGGTGGCCGACATTGTTACTTTTACTCTACTCTAAACAATGTATTTCCTATTTGAACAAGGAAACGTAATTCTAATTTCTATTCAGTTTATTTTACTTTAGTTTTCTTAATATTTTTTTTTCGTGGTAAGTTTTTTTGATTCACAGTTTATTGAGCGAGTACATTTTACACGCGACGTTGTTGTAGTGACTGATATTGCTAAGTACGCTAATTATTCTGCTTCATTATGTGTATTAAAAATTAATACACAAAAACTGCATTTAGCGACTCATTTTACTAACTGAGTTATCTACTTATATGTACCTTTAACAATTGCACTTAGCTAGTGCCAGTCAATTATTAATTTGCGAAATGTATGAAATAACATTGCTGATAAAATACTATCTTGTCAATGTTTACACAGAAACTTTTATGTTGTTACACAAACCACTTTGGTTAATTGAAGAAACTGATTCGTTCAGTAATAAAACTCTTTGTTGAAGATTGCGCCCATGGAAATAATGTGATTTGCAGAAACTATCTAACGAGTTGATTTTACGGAATAGAACTTTTTAGTTTATAACAGGTTTAATAAACTGAAACGTGGTAGCAGAAGTAATAAACGTAAGACAAAGGGCATTAAAGGAATTACGCTAAAAATAATTTAAAAAAATCAAATCGTTAAATTTTAATGAGCTAGTTTGAAAATTACGCGTATTGGCCTCATTTATATATGAAAAAGCTTTTAAGATACTTGCGTCGTTTACTCGCAATCGATAGTTAACGCGACATAATCAGTATTTCCAACGATTGCATTGTTTGGCACTATTTAAACGAAACCCTAAGGATTTTTTGCGTCGATTCATAAGTATCGAAGAAACATGTACACGTCACTATACACCACAAATTAAAAATTAGTCATTACAATGTTACTTGTTTTCCGTTAGCACACGTATGCGTATAAAAATAATAAAACAATTTTGTTATTGTCTATAATTTAGTGCTTCTAACGACGTTGTTCAAATATAAGTAATTGAAATCTGAAGAGGTAAACAGTAGATCTAATGAGAGAAGTTCTCCAATTAGCAGCGCTCCCTTTTAATGTAAATATAACGTGTAATTAGTGGTACCTTCTTACTTATGCAAGAATATCTATTAATTACGAGTGATTGTTTACGCATACATTATTAAAACTTTGTTATGTTTAATAGTAGGATAATAAAAAAAGGAAACGTGTTTTTTTGCGCCAAACTTGTAATGCATTTTAAACTAGAAAAGTAATTTTGTGTTGTGCATAACGGAAATAATCTACATTCGCGTCGTCTATCTCAAAAGTTTAACAAAATGGTTAAGTAACTTAAATATGCTACCCTTGTTTTATTAAGCTTTGCTACAAAACTACTAGTCCTATAAAATGGTGTAATCAGATTGGTAGGTTTTACAGGAAGTGTTGTAGATTAGTTTTACAAATTTGTAGAACTTAACTGTTACTACTGCAATGCGATTACTAGAGATTTATTGGACAATTACAAAATTAGTTGAGCGAAACTTTACGGCTTTTTCAGCTTGATAAACTTTTATCTAATTAAATATAATTAAATAATTGCTAACATACTAATTACCATCCAATCAATTTTTGCGATAAATAAAATATATTCTTTGAATACTGCGATGGCCTCAAAAACTCATAACGAAGTAATTAGCATTTACTGATTACGACGTTTTATACGAAGCTTTCAGAATTACTTTATTTTAAATTGGACAGAAAATATTCAATAGATCATTAATGCCGACTTTGCGTTTCGTGTCAATTTGTTTCTGCTCTTCGTAACTTTTGTTTCAAACATTTTACATTCCGACATCAGTTTGAATTTATATACGATGGAAATTAGTTTCTTAACCCTGTGTTGTATAATTTTTTTTTTAATTTAAAGGGTTTAAAAGCATTTATAAAACAAAAAACGTGTCATATTTTAGTCTATCTCGTGTTTGATTAATCATAATGCATTCTTAAATTATAAATATATTTTAATATATATTAATTGTCGTATATTCATATGCCAAATTTGATACTTTTCTGGTTTTATTTAAACTGTTTTTTGAGTATTTGTAATAGTAATATTCTGGATTTTCTATTACTTTTCACAATATTTACATTTTTTACCGAAATCATGTTTTAATTGCCCTTCATTTTCCTTATAATTAGATATTCTAAAATAATTTTAACATTTTACAAAGAGCTAATTTGAAACAAAAAAACCTATTTTGTTAGAAAATTTATGAACAATGCAATAGTATAATATAATTGAAAACACCAAGAACAACACTAAAAACAAAGAAATTTACTAACTGCAACATCTATTTAAAGTAAGAGCTTGAAATGGCTAATTAGATTTTGAATATCTTAACGGGTTGTTGAAGGCGTTTGATAAGCTCTAGTGTTTACAAACGTTCAAATCAATTCATCTATTTTGAAATCTTGCATCCAAAGCTGATAAAGTTTTCTGGTAAAGGAGTTTTGTTTTCCTGTAACCAGATGTGTCATAGTGTTGTCAAAGGAACTTCTATTACCAATGTATTTAATTGATCCGTAAAAAATCCAAATATGTTTGTTTGGTAAAATGATAATTTAAGTAGAAATGTTTATCAAACCGTTGTTTAAAATACCTGAATGTTTTGATTAGTCTGTAATTGGATAACTGGTTAGCTTAGCTTTTTTTGTATATTAAAATTACTGTTGCGTCGGAATTTCAGGTATATTTTAAGAGTTTACTTTTTAATAATTATTTAGTATATTTATAGTATTTAAAAAAGGTAAAAAAAAAGAAAAAAGGTACTGCACTATTAAGCAGTATCCAAAAACGTTTAAGCGAAATAATACTCGACAAAATAGAGCCTTTGTTGGAAATCAGCGACGAACAACAAGGATTCCGAAGTAATCGCACCACAGCAGTTGTTATCTTTGTACTACACCATGTAGTAAAAAAACAACTTTCTTGTGTTTTGTGGACCTTACGAAAGCTTTAGATTGGGTAAGGCTACAAGACATAATAAGATTACGAATAGAAAGTAAACTAACTGATGAAATAAAAACACAAACAGGAATCAGACAAGGCGACTCCCTCAGTCCTGTATTATTTAATAATAGAAAATATAATAAATAAAGTTAAAGGACTACTCGGTTACAAGATGCGACATAAAGATCAGTATTGTGTACTATGCTGATGATGCTGTTCTTACTGCGGATACAGAATAGCACAAACTTGTCACGGCAGCAAAAGCTTGGAATATAAAAATTTTTACAGAAAAAACAAAGTGTTTAATAATCTGAATGGAACTCTTCGATAGAAGTAGAAGGGAAAATGATTGAGCAATTTATGTCTTTTAAAAACCTAGGAGTCATTATCACTAGTGATCGCAATATAAACAAAGAAGTAAAACCTCATGCTAAACAAGGATCAAGTATATCTACATCTGGGGTAATAAAAGATTTTATCTGGTAAAACAAATAGAGAGCACACTGAAAATATATAACACGAGAGTAAGACTTATAACAATGCTGAAACACGACTAGAATCTAGCAAGACTAAAATGATTATGAGGACAACAACATAAATACCTTCAGATTTATAATTGGTATAACTAGGTGGGTTCGAGTATGTAATACAGATGTAAGACAACAGTGTAACATAAATAACATCGTGAAATTTACAAGGAGGTGCAGAAGGGAATAAAACTATTACCTTAGCAAAGCACACGATGACCGCTAAATAAAAAAAAGATTGCAGCCGAATTGTCATTAACATCTAGGAAGACCACTAAAAAGATAAACAGTTGGACATCTATTTCCAAAGAGGGTGAAGAAACACATGCATTTATGCCTACTTGGAAGAAAAAGAAGACTTTTATAGAGTGATGGTGAACGTTTTCGGCAATTTCTATGATTTTATTTGTTTGTTGTTTTTTAATTTTTATTGCTTTTTCTTATTTTTACTAACTTACTTGTTTTAATTCGTTTAAACCAATCACAATTATTTTAGTTTTTAATTAGTCATTTAAATTTAAAATTACTTATTTTATTTGTCGATTTATTTTTATTTATGAATTTATTTATTAGTTATGGCTAAATCATAAGTTACAATATAAGTTTTTGTCATTGTCTACGATGAGGGTTTCATTGACTATTGGAGAACGATTTCATAAAAGGTTTGTAACGACTAAAAATCAGTTTTGCGATTTCTGCAACTGTCGAGTTTTAGCCGCCAGACGGCCCAGCGTTAAGTCGACTTCCGGCTAAATATGAGGCATTTCATTTGTATAGTGTGTTTGACTAGCGATAGAACTAAAAGTTTGGGAAGGGTTACAATTTTGTCATCTATCAACATCTACCTCATGGATTCGTTTCTTTTAGGAAATCCTGCTATATGATTCGCACTTAAGCGATAAAAAGGGCGTCGAACACATCTTTTCGAGTTTCCTGTTCGATGTTCGTTTGGAGGTTAGTACTTACTTGATTCACACGTGACCACGTTTAGCAAATTTTGCTTATTTCTCTTAGATTTTTTTATAATCCCAACTGGTCACTTAATTAAGAGGTTTTGTTTGTCATTGGATGCGGTGTGATTCTCAAGAACAAAAATACTAAACGAGGGATGCTTTACGACATAATATTCTAGTAAGTTATTTATTAGTTACTTTGGTGTACAATGGTGCCCAAGGGGGAACACGCACACTAACGGTCCAATACGACCGCGTGCTGTAGGGTAGTACGTAAGTAGTGAGCGATGCGACTCTTATGAATGCTTACAGGGTAATCAAAACTCCAAATTATTATATCTCATTCGTACACTTGACGTAAAACGGTTTGGGGAGATTTTGATTTCTAATTATAAAGTATCGCAAAGGCGTTTAGCCGTCTTTAAGATTGATGCGTTATACTAAGGTAGGGACTAATCATTTCACTACAGGTCACAAGATAGATTTTGATAACGGTTCGGTGATTGCCAAATCTCCATTCTTTTTTAACAGGAAATTTCGAGAGAGCATAGAAATCATCAAACACCCCAATAACTTCAATCGTGATCATGGTTTCGAGCTATCCCCACTTTGGTTCCCGGTCATTAGTCCTTTATCGAAAACACACCCTCTTTCAACCGTAACCCAATCAGAGTCGAGCTTAACCAGCCGTGACGATACTTCTTTTTTATATACGGAGACTATTTCTTTTTAAGTCACTTCTATGGAGTTTAGAATCTGGCTTGGTTCACAAGTTGATTACCTAACTCTGTAGTGGTTCTTCGTTAGATTTTTGTTTGCTTTTCAAGTTTATCGTTTTCTTTCTTACCTTTTCAGAGTTTAGAATCTGGCTTGTTTCACAAGTTGATTACCTAACTTTTAAGAAGTGTTTAGTTAGATTTCGGTTGCTTGTTTGAGTTCTTCGATTTCTCTCACGCCCTGATGAAGCTCTTTACGAAAGTGGGCGAAACGTTGGCAACTTCGGTTACAACATTGACACGGTCCAAACCCGGAAGACGTTCTTATCTTAGTACTTTACAGTTTGGTTTCTCTTCTAATAAAGGAAACCATGAAGCTGTTCCAGAATAGATTCTACATTTAATTCTTGTCCTATTTATTCATTTCTTATTTTGTTTTTTCGTGACGTTTAACCGTTCTTAAGTACTTCATTTGTAGAGTTTGTATTTTGCTTTCCATTTGTTTATCCAAGTTTCTGTCCCATACGTCATGATCGGCTTGAACACTGTGTTATATACTATTATTTTTGTCTTTCTTGATATTTCCGTATAAATTGCATAGTACAACTTTATCGTAGTTTCTATTCTACTGTTTATTATTTCCAAGTCTTCTTTTCCATATCTATGTATATTTAATCCTACATATTTAAAAGTGTCTACCTGCTCTATGTTTTTTTCCATCTATCTCGATGTTTTCTTTTTCTCATTTCTCTTATCTTTTTTTGCGAAAGCACTTTCAGTTAGATTTATCATACCCTACTTGTAATTTCTTTGTTTGTGTCTTTATTTCTTTTAGGATATCGTCAAGTATTATCTAGAAGAGTATCAGACTGAGTATTCCTCCCTGTCTTAGCCTTTCTTTGGTTAGACACTCGTCTGATTTCATGTTTCCTGTTCTTATGTAATAGTTTTGTGGCGTGTGTGCTTGCTTTGGCTTTTCTTAATTTGTTGATTACTCCTCTTTTTTTAAGACTACTCCATGTTTCTTTTCTTGGAATACTATCAAGTGCTTTTTCAATATTTATAAACACTGCATATATGGTATCCTTCCTGTCCTTTTCAATAATTTGTTTCATTGTAAACATATGGTTCTGTACTGCTGTTCCTTTTTTAAAACCGCTCTGCGGTTCTTCTAGCTGTTGTTCTATCGTCATTTGTAGCCTTTATTCCTAGATTCTCTCATATAATTTTAGCACAGTACTTAACAAGGTAATTCGTCTACAGTTTCTACACTCTCTGTTTTTTTATGTATAGGTAGAATTATTCCCACTTCCCAATCTTTTGGTATACTTTGTTCATTCCAGAATCTTTAAATCCTAAAATTTCTATCTCGTGTTTATCCAAAATTGTTATATTTTTTGTTGTTACCTCCTCCTGTACTGCGGCTTTTCTTCTTTCCAGTCTCTTTCTTTGACTTTTAGTTTTTGTTCTTTATACTTACTAGAATTTTCTTTATTTTTCTCACCGATGTATTTTTTGCATTTTCATATTTACTTGCTTTTAACTTCTTCATTCCACCGTGTTGTTTGTTTTATAGTTTTGTCTTCTTTCTAACTTCTGCGTGTTTCCTTTGCTATTTTTATTATTAATTTTTTAATTGTTCTCGATATGTCTTTTATTGTTATGTTACTTATAATTTCTTTGTTTTTATTCATTGCTGTCAAAATTTGCCTTTTATATACTTTGGCTGTTTCTTCTTCTCTAAGTTTGTAAGTCCGAATTACTTCTTAACTCCGCTGTAAATCAATAGATGTTTTCCTTTTAATACATTTTCTCCTATGCTTTTCTGTTTCGTTTCAGTAATGCCCACTATATCTGCTTTTATGTTTTCCACTTCTTCGACTAGTTTCTCCTCTTTTCCTGTTAGACTTCTGATTCCAAGTTTTTATTTTTCTGTCTTCTTTATTATTTTTTTTTGTAGTACATTTTTTCTTGTCCTTATCTGATGCCAATTTCGTCGTTTTTTTAGCCGTCCTTGTTTTATTATTTAGTGGTTTTTTTGATTTTTTATTCATTATTGTTTCTCTACAGTCTATCTAATCTAGCTCGCTGTTTTCCTTATTCCATTTATATTGTTTCTCATCAATGAACAGTTTTTGGTATCCATTTTGTACTTTTCTACCTTTACTTCTTCCTCCTCAGTTCTATTCCTTATCTATGCGTTTATTTCTCTTTCTTGTTTTGTTAGAACATTATTTCTATCAAAACTCTCTAGACCAACTAAACACGTTTCGCTGTCTCTTCATTTTTTCTCCATCTATTGATTCACTATCCGTATTCATCCTGTTGTTATTGACTTAATAATTGTAAGTGTAATTTTTAAATACACTGCCTGAGTCAACCTCTCGTAGACTGACAAGCGATAAGACGCTTTGTTTTACTCGCACGTTTCAATCTCTTTCTTCCTTCTATTTCTATATTATTTACTTACTTTTCTTAATTTCACTACTTTCTTAACATTTATCTGTCCTGCTTCATATTAAAATAACTGCTTGTCCTAATGATACGTGGTTTCACTGTATTTAAACTTAGATTTGTTTTCTGCATGACGCGCCCGATGTGTTCGGCATGCGCGTCACCGAAGTTATTAGTTAGTTTATATTATCCGAAGTAATTATCAGAGCTTTCAACAAGGTTTCGATTATTTGGCTTTTTTTATTTTTTTGTAATAGGGTCCTACGCTGTAGAAAAAAGATAACGATAAAACAAACCTTTACGTGTTAAGGCGACGTTTCGTCAGGTCCGTCGAGTCAAAAATTATTGATTGGTTTTAGCCCAATTAATAACATCACAAATTACACAATAAAGCAAAATTTAAAAACATCACAATATCAAAACGCCGCTATTGTGTAAATGTAAATAATGAAACGTCGCTTTACCTAGTAAAGGTTTGTTACCTTTCCTCCACAGTGACCGACCCTAATTAAAAAAAAATTTAAAGATTTTACATACTAATTTATGTTTCTATTTTCATGCCAAACTAAATCAACATGTTCCTTGGCACGCCACATAAGCGATTTTTTTGTTTAGGTATTATATTTAAAAAAATTGTTTTTATTAGAAAAACTAATAATGGTATCTCAATTTTAGTCGAAATGTGAATTAGTATACAATTAGAAAAAATGTCGGATGTTCCATTAAAAAAAGTTTGTATGTGTAAATAAATCACTCTGAGTACTACATAAAAGTATTGTACATACTATTTAATATTACTATCAATATTTAAAAACATGTTTATTAGCTGTATGACTTATTAGTAGAGTGGCGGGAAATTATAAATACAGCCATTAAACCAATTGCATTTATTTAAAAATCACTTATAAACTTACGATCCTTTCGCCAAGTTATATCCATGATTAACTTTTGAAGAAGCCATGGACATAACTTGGCGAAACGATCGTAAGGTTATATTGGATTTTTAAATAAATGCAATTGGTTTTATGACTGTATTTATAATTTCCCGCCACTACTAATTACAAACAATAATTTCTAGTAGCAGTGATACAAATAATTTTGAAATCTGTCATAAAATAGATACTTACCATAAATGCAAATTTAAAATGACACTTTAAAATGTGCGATTAATTAATTTTCGCAACTTAAATGAAGTTCTGTTTCATTCAGTTCATCCAAAAGCCATTGCTTTTTTAGATATTTTCATTAAATAGAAAAGAGTTTGGCTGTATAGCAGTTGTATAGAAAAGCTAAATACGTTTAATAAATTCGATGAATAAACCGAACGAACTTTTTGGCTAAGCAAATATTTATGTTCAAAAAGCTTTAGCGCTTATTGTTTCTATACACGGTCTTATTATTTTGCCTACGTTTATCGAACATTCATATTTTCTGATGAATTATATTCTGACATTGTATTGTGAAGTTTATTAAAACCATCCGATGACGAAATGAAAATTAATAACGAAAATATTGGCAAACATTAATATTTAATTAAAAAGTTAGATTCACGTTATTTCTATGACATAGTGCTAACAAAGATCCGTTACCCACTGAAACTAGTGCATTATTTATATGAAAGAAAACATTTTATTGCGTAAAAATAAACATTTTAAAATAATTTTCTAATTTGTCAACGTGGGTTGACGTTAATTCAGCAATTTTTGTCTTTGCTCGGTTGATTTTTATTGCGAACTATATAATTCAAAAAAAAACTCTTCGATATTATTTGTGATAGAATTCGTGCTGCTTAATGCTACACCATAACACTTAGAGCTGTCGAATGCCTGCACGTAGTATATTGAATATTGGATCTTTACTGTTTATTATTTGTATGCAGTTTATGATTTTTATTTGTAGGTGGCAATAAATATCAAGCTCAAGTGGATTTCACACAATAATGCTACCGTTACTCTAAATTATTTATCTTTCTATTGAAATTGTTTCAAGAATCTTTGATTAAACACTAATTAACTCGATTTTGATTTTTATGCATTTTGAGCACACCAAAATATAGGGTAAAAGTTAACAATCGGAATATATGCACTATATTTTTAGTAAAAGTTCTCATTTGTTAAAAGAACTCTTATATGGTAATTTCTGTCTGAAATTCACTGGCATCTTTCTATTTATTGGTAGAAAATGCACATTCATCTGTATATTTTTCAGCTAAGTTCTTGATTATTTTTCGGTGTTCACGAGCGGTTGCAGTTTGAATTTCAGTGGATCAATATCTTCTTTGGCTATTGTTGTGGTATTGTTAATATAAAACGAAATCCCTTGTTTGGTGAAGTTTTTTAGATATTGTTTCATACTGGTCATATTGTAGTTTTATTATTTAAAGTACATATTGTCCGCATTTGTAACTGGACAAAGTTGCTATTTGTCAGCTCGTAATTTTTACTTTAATTATTATTTTAAGTTTTTGTAAATATAGTATTTAAGTATAAACAATTTTGTTTTACGAATAATTGGTAGAATACGCATTATTATACAATATTGGTTGGATATGGATTAAGTCAGAAATATATCATCAAAAATATTTAACTTTTAAATTATAACTAAATTACCTTTTTATTATTATTTTTTTTTAATTTATGTTTCATGAACTCTAGCTTTTAGTAACATATTGTTAAAGCTTTATCTAAGTAAGCTTTCATGAAATTCGTTTATTCAAATTTTGTTCTGTTGAAAAAAAGGTAGGTACCTCAGACGAAACTTTTTTTAATGTTGTCAATTGATCGTTTCTCCTAAATTTCATTTAAAAATAATTGTTTTGGTCGTTGCTTTGTTAACTTTAATCGTAAAATAGGGTCAGATAAACTTTAATTATAGAAGTCTTTTAAATCGTAGAACATTTAAAGTGATTAAATTGTTGTGACAATCCTTCGATATTTTAAATGAAAGATCATCATCAAACAAAGACACAAGCGCTCGCTGATTAACAAAGACAATTAAATTTTGATAGTTAACATTATTGAGCCAATAATTTAGTTTAATTAATGAGTTTTAAACATTTTAACTGTTGTATTAGATAGAATTAAGAACTAATTAACATTATGATAAATATGGCCGGTGTAAGAAAAATGCTATTCATCATGACTGAAATTATTATTGGATTTTTCAATTGTCAATTTGGCAATAGATTAGTTTGGCGACGCTCAAAACAGCTAGAATAATAGTAAAAAGTTGTTTCAAAAACTTGCTATTTTTATCCAAAAAATTCTGATTTGCACAAGTACTAGAAATTTGATTGCATATAGAACGTTTCGGATGCAAATGACCGGTGTTTTTTAAAGAACTTATTAATTCAGGCACACTTTTGCTTAAATCTTTAACAGCTAAAAAACGCGTGTAAGTGGTTTTTTGAGGATTCTAAGCAAATAAACGTAATATTATTATCATTAAGTTTCGACAAGACTTAACTACAGAAAATTAAAAAAAAACTAGTTCTTCAGTACAAAGTTTTCATGTCAATAATTTATTTTTTTGATTAAATTATGTAGATATGATGCGAATTCATTTTAGGGCATGAGGGCATTTAGAATGCCAGCAAAATGATGGAATCAAGATTATTTAGAATTGTCATATTTATTGTGTAAAATCTTGTTGACGGCATAAAGTTTATTTTCTATGTGATTTTTGGTTACGCTGACTGTAGGGCTTTTTCTTTTCGTTTTTAAATCAAAAATATCTTTATTATTAATGTAGCCTAAGCATGTGAACTTGTATTAATCTTTATTTTGAGATGTTTAAAGTTTTATTTATAAGTTGTTTCAGGGACGTGGTATAGTTAACACGACTGATCAAAGAGATTAAACGTAAAATTAATTGTAACATATGAGATCACAAAGAAATGTCTTAAATTTAATAAATCACACGAAATGGATGGTCTATTACTATTTTCGTCTCAAGATGGGTTTTGATGTTTCCATATCTACTCATTTTTTGATTCATGATTTCATAAAATTTATACTCGCTGACTAACACTAAATTTAAAAAAAATAAACGTCGTTAATTAGACATTACTGTGGGTTTAAGGTACGTAGAAAACACTTGTTCTACAAATGCAAACGTTGCTGTCTTAGGACGTTTGAACGCAACGACGTTTGAAGGCAGCAATTTCTGAATGCAAGACTTTTGAACACAGGTACGTTTGGACGCAAAATGTAAGAAAATTAATGATACGTTTAATTTTAGGTTAAAATAGAAATTGCAATCATATTAATCATTAATTTTTTTAACAATGTGGAATACTAACATAATTGTTTTTTTTTTCATAGAGTAATCTTTTGTCTTTAATATTGTAACGAATGCATATCAAAAATTAATAGTATATTATATATCAAGGTTGAGAAGTGCATCATTATAACCTAAGCGATAGATTATATCGCGAGACGCGAAGCGTCGAGGGATATAAATCGCGCAGGTTATAATGAACTTCTCAACCGTGTTATATATACAATTTTTTCCACTACTAGAATTATTAAAACCTTTCTACCTGTTACTAAATCAAATTTAAAATTTAAGATATTAATTTTAAATTAAAAATCAAGTCAGTAATTCTGACAGTTGTCATTAGTTTAATAGAATTAATTTTGACGTAATTCTTAATTGTGATTTAAAACACAAAAATAAACAGATAACGTAAGTTTTTATTGCTAAAGTTGTTTAAATTGTTTAAAAACATTATTATTTTAAGCATTGATTATATCTAAAACATATTTAATTCAATAATATTCACATTTAATTCAGCGCGAACTTCAAATAACTTACTTTTTAAAATCATATTAATTTATTAATTTAGCGATTTGAAAACTTAAATTAGCATTAAATAAAATCTCTTGCTCTTGGTACCCAGTTTCGTAAACTTTTTTTCTTTGAAACTGTTGTAGGATTATCAGAAAATGTAAATATGTTCATTATTAACTACTAGTTAATAATGGAATATTATTTACTTGCGCTTAAAAAAGTACAACTTCACGACCTACTAGTATACGTAATAATTGCCAACTTCATAGCTAGTAGTGGAAAAAATACATTTTTACATTTTATGTGAAATCTCTCTTAACAAACAACATTCTTCTTCAATGCTTATGGTGACTAAAAATAAGAAATGAAAAAATAGCATAAAACTATAAGAAAAGTCGACGTATTAAATTTAAGGCAAAAGATAAATAAAATTTGAAAGAGAGATAGAAACCAAAATTAAAAACCGAAATGTCTTTTATTGAAACTTTCACGGAAAAAAAGGTTATGCGGAATTGATATGTATCATGCAAAAGGCTGTTGGTTTTGAGTCAAGCCGATGTACGCTTGAATTAAACTTCTATTTTATTAGATTGTCGCTGTAATTGCATTGCAATAAAAGATTTAGTTTAAATTTTAGTACATTTACGTTGAATGTTATTTGAACGTGGATCAATTTTAGAAAAAAAGCAAATGCTTTAAATATGAAATCGTAATGATTAAATTCAGTATAATATTTCTCTCCGTGTTAATAAATAGATCAAAATTTATTTTAGCAAAACTAAAGAAATAAAGTGGACTAGTCAATGTTGTAATCGAAGTTTACAAATTTCGGTTACTAACATGAACACACATTTGACATCTCTTTTCAACTTTTTACTGTTAAGTTCGAATTCTTTTAATTTAATTTGTTGCTTTTTATGTTTTTTAGGTTGATAAAATAAATTGCATTTTCGTCGTTTTTTTTCGGTTTTTATTTTAAGATTTTCTCAAATAAGTTTTCATCAATTTGTAAAAGAATGTAAAGGACCTCTGTTCTCTTTCCATTCTTTTTTTAGTATTCCACATAGGTTTGATAAAAGCTTATTACATGGTCGCAAAATTACCACGTTCGCCGCTATGCGGCCCACGCGCAACCTTTTTACTAACATAAAATAAGCTACTTACAACTCAATATAGTATTTTGCGCTGCCAACATCGCAAACGCCAATATTCGTTTGTTAGTGTAGTTAAATGTTAGTGTGGCAAAATGAAAACTAGAAATTCACGTCAAGCTAAGTGTTCAAAGTTAATTATTTTATTAGAACGAGTATGCGACATGTGGAAAAGTCATTAAAAACTCTTGAAATTCAGTCAGAATTGAAAAAAAAAGATATTAAATTTAATGTCAAATTTGACAGATTTAGTAATAAATGTAGTACAAACATTATATTTCTGGTGCTTTTTTGTTTATTTTTTCAAAAAAGAATATAATTTTGCAAAAGGCAACACAAAAAATTATGTATGATACTCTCTTCAAAAATTTTATAGCACTCACATGCAACGCTCGGCCGTGCGGCCTCGGGTCGCATTAGCGTTCGTTATGCTATGATGTACTTTTCGGCGCTTGTTACGTAAATTACTATTATTACGTACTAGTCATTACTTTCTCGCACAGGTGCCAGCTTCCACAGCTTTAAACATTCAAGGTCCATATACCGGATTCCACAGAGCATCTTAGATAGTGTCGTTAGCACTTAGATGTCTCGCTGTTATCAACAAACCAAAAAATGACTTAATTTCTACTGCATCACAGGGATTCCATATGGTATTTGTCAGAACTCTTGATGCCTTTGAATTGGTATGTTTTACTATTTTGTTTATCACTTTATCAATCTTAAGAAGTTATAATGCGTCAATGGGATCTTCGATGATTATTCCTTGTGGTGTAATAATTTTATGTAGCTTCGATTTTATTACTTTCATTTGGAATGGTTCACTGTTTCACTTCGGACCGTCCAGTAAATTTGGAAGTATTTCAGTTTTCTTTAGAATTGTCATTCTTTTCATTTTCTTCTTAGACATCTTTTGTTTCACTGGCACTTGAACCATTGTTTTGATCCTATTCCAATGTTCGAACGATTTTCAAGGATTTTGGTCAGGTTTTTTTGGATAAATATTTCCCGGGCGTTTTTAAGTAGTAACACTTTGTTCACAAAGATATGAATATTTACCTAGTAATACATAAGTGGATATATGTATATTGATAAGTACCTAATGAAAATATCGTACACATGAAATGCATCAATTTTAACCACTATTAAACTCACATTGCCCCGTTATGTAAGTATTTGAGTAGTTGATACCTCCTTTTATTTATATTTTTATAATTGAAACAGAAACTTAGTTTTAACAAACTTATTTATTTTCTTGCATTTACAAGTTAATTAGATGAAGAATACCAACTAACTAACTACTCGTTCAGGTAAATTCCTTGAGAATAAGGAATGGTACTGCAACAATCTTCTAAAAATAGTTCTTAAAATATTAGAAGGTTTTAGAAAATTCCGGAATCGGTGTTTGAATACATACACAAATACATAAGCATAAAAACATTTTTTACGGTTCTATATTTTAAATACAAAAAAAAAAAAAACAAAACGTTGAAACCTCTTTAAAAACAAACGTCTACCGTTCAGAGGTATTGCGTCGGTCGCGTTTAATCGGTCGGACCGATTAAATTTTTTAGTAACTAAACGATTAGAATATCTTTGCAAGCGTTGCTAACTAAATGTAACGCTAATGTTTAAAGTAAACGACAGTTTGTTCTAATAATGCTGAATTAGACTATAATCGGTTATTATTTATTTATATATTAAGGGAATTAGAAGGAAGTTATTTTTTTTAATGTCGAAGTATTACTTATAAACATATTGAATCAATGTTTGTATGATAACATCGATTCTACTTCTCTCGTGACTATTAACAATTTTAATTTGTCGATGGAAGTTTAGTTTCTACAATTTCTGGTTGAAATAAAAGCACACATCGATTTTATTTATATTTTAATAAAATATGTCTTCAGAAAGTTATTTTTATTTAATTTGAAAATAAATATTTTGTTCTCAATACAATTTTTCCAAGAAGGTTTAAAAAAGATAAATTTAGAAAATGTGCATATAGTTTAAAAAATTCATATAACATTCCTAAATGGTTTTAATATTATGATTATTTTTTATTATTCACTACAAATTCAAATTTTGAAAATTCTGGTATAAACATTTTTTAGTTCAAACATATGGTCTTTAATATAGTATTGCACTACATAACTTTAATGCTTCAAGATAACTGAAATTGCTTAATTTTGTAATTCTGTAATAGTTTGTGTAATTTCGTGATTATTTTGTAATTGCATGATAAACATGTGAGAACATTATAACGTATACATTTTTAATTTTTTTTGTTGATAAATTATGTTAGCGTTACTTAGTACTAATCATCTTTCTATTTCGGTTCTCTTTTCCAAAATAAAATTCTTGCATTTAACAGTTGCACTGCAGTTTGACTAAGCTTACAAAAACCCTGGGTAGGCGTGTCTGGGGGAGTGCGTATCGTACAAGGTATAGTCTGATGAAAAAGTATTTCGGCGCTAATTTTTAAAATTAGGCAAGCAAGCAAACAAAAATTACAAAAAATGTTTGTATGAAACATGAATAATCTTGATCACTGTACAAATATCTCATTTTAATCTAATCATTAATTAAAACTACAATAACCACAATTAGTACAATTTTTAATAAATATTTTATTGAAAAATTTACAAAGCAGAAAAGTAAACACTCATTTCGGTATAAAATTACAAAAAATTGTATTATCTCTTATTTATGAAATGACACAATATTACTAAGGTCAATAATTAATGAATTATCATTACCTGAAGATTCACTTTCATCCTTATCTGAATCACTATTATTTACTGTAAATGTTAAACTTTCAACATCCTCATCAACTAAACAATTTCCTTTCCACATTTCTTTACGAGGATGTGACACATATTTACACTGTTTTTGCCAATCTTCATTTGTAATTTCAGAAAATGCATTTCGAACTAAATTTTCAATATCAATTCCTGGTTGTGCCACATTATTCATTGGGACTTTTCTTTTTACGAGATTCCATATAAATTCAATTGGATTTAAATCACAATAGTAAGGAGACAATCTAACAACAGTATGTCCACTTAGTAATTTATCAACAAAAAAACCTTTTGATACAGGATGCTGCTTGACTAAAATTAATAGCTCTGCTTTTTGCATTTCACTTGTAGAAATTCCATTTGTTTCTAACCACGAACGAATATCTTCTTTACGATTGCTTTGCGTTGGAGGTTTGTTTATTTGTTTGGAGTGATAAGGTGCATTATCCATTACGATGAGACCATTAGGGGGTAGATTTGAAATAAGTTGCTTCTTCAGTCATTGCATAAAATTTGTATGATTCATATCATCATGATACTCACCAGACTTAGTTAGTGATTTAAAAATTAGAAGGCCGTTGTTTACAAACCCATATGAGCCACCTGCAAGCACTATAATATGTCGTTGCCCAGTTCGATCACATTTAGAAACACCTGGTTCTTCTGCGGACTGCCAACACTTGTTAACTCCATATGATGGGTGAATATAGGTTTCATCTAAGTACGTTACTGGTTGTTTATTGTTGCCTTTAGCATCATTCTCTCTCAGCATACTCAAATATCGTGAACGCCAAGCTACAATATCATTTTGTTCCATTAAAAGTTTACGTTTATTACAGCATTTCTTGTAACGAAACCCAAGTTTTAAAAGATACTTTCGTAAAGTTTCACGTTCTTCTATGTAGTTGACTTTGTCTTTCATTTTTTTCACTAACACTTTCACTGTAGGTACTTGATGATCGACTGTATACATTTCATGTACAGATCTTCTTACAAAACCTTGATAAAAATCATCTAACTCAATTTTGTTCATTGCACTAGTTCGACGCTTCTTATCAGTACTTCTTAAGAGCGAGTCTCCACCAAAATTAGATTCTTTACGAATTTTCTTGATAAAACTTGAAGATTTCCCTGTTGCAGCAGCAGCAAGTTCAGAAGCTTTTTTGATTGGATATATCCATTGACCATCTGCTTTCTGTTTACCGAAGAAATCGATGACATTACGAATAATGTTTCGTGCTTCCGAATGAACGACTTTTCGGGTTCTGTTTTCCATGTATTTAAACTGTAATACATAATTTTATTTGAATTATTGCTGTTTTTTTACTATAACCACAATAAATAACTTTTTGTGTTACAAATTAATTAGAAATATTTTAACCTAAAAATACTTAACAAATGTTTTAAAGGTAAATTGGAATATATTGTTCTAAAAAGAACAGATTTGTTCACAATTAAGACAAAAATTCAAATATAAAAGCAAAACGTAATATGAAAAGCCAAAATAACAACGTACCTAAATAGAAACCAAAATGTCGACAAAATTAATAAATAAATGCTTATTATTTTAAATGTACTTTAACGAATCGCGCTATATGATTGGTCGACACAATTTGTCCTTTAAATTAGTTCGCATAGTTTTTGTAAGCTTAGTAGCACAGTATATACTCATATACGAGATGGAACAGTTTTGTTGATAAATTACACCTGCTTGTTTTGTACTTGTTAAATCCAGTGTTACCGATGTTGAGGAATTAAATTCTTAAGATAGGTATAAAACTACATCTATGTATACTAAAATTTATATTAACGTACTCTGAAAGTTTCTCTACGTTAAAATTTCAGAATTATAGGTATTCTTTATAGTTTGTTGTACATAATATCTGGTTGACGTTACTATATAATTATAAAAGTATGTATGTTGCTACTGTACCTGAGTGGGTCTAACGCAACAAAAGACAGTACATGTATTTCGGCGAATCAGTATATTAATTATAAATAAGCAAACTGACAATGAGAATGTATTTAATAAATTTTCAAGCCAGCAATATTTCTGTACATTAATACGAGATGATGTGGTTTGTTATATGGCAAAAGGTCCGTTATTTTGTAGACGTTATCACACCGCGTAAGTGAAAGCAACACACGCTTCTGAAGTTTGCTAATTATAACATAAGTTACGCTATAGACGTTAAGTGGTAGTTTACATGTGTAGAATGACAGTGAAATTTGTTTATTGTTAGTTTCTAACTTAGTATTAAACGAATTTAAAGCTTTTATGGTATTAAAGTTTAATAAAGCTTCTAAAAAAAATGAAAAAGGCATTTATTGCCAAATTTTCTAAACGAGTAAAGTAAAGTAAAATGTTATTTTGCCTGTTCAATTTAAGCGGTTTGTTATATATTTTTTTCTTTATTAACGGGTATGTGTAACATACAGGTTTTTTGGATCGTCTATTTCTTACTTGATGACATGCTAGGCAACTAATATTGTTTGGAGTTGTATAAAAGTGACTAAATGATAGATATAAATTGTAACCTCAAATAGTCTGAATGATGAGGTTAGTCATTCTAATGGTATAAATTTAAAAACAATACTTTATGTAAAAATAAGTACAACAAACAATTAATAAAAAAATGTTTGTACGTGATGTTCAGTGTGTTATCCTCATGCTACGAACCCTATAACTCTTTGATTGGAATCAATAATTGTAATTTCTAATACTTTAATAGTGTGCAGTCGTTACTTGAATTCCTGTTTAAACTGAATTAGAGCTTAAGTTGTATGAGTAGGTTTGCTGAAAGTAACCAAATTGAAGTTTGTCATCAGCATCAGGTATACTATGATGATGTTCTTACGCAGCATTGAAAGCAGCCATGGTTCACGCTTCTTTATACAATATTTAACTTTTCTTGTTCATTTGTATGACAGACATTTTTAAAGGGCATAAAGAAAAAAACACGCGGTTTTGCCAAGCTGTAACGGAAAATCCAAAAAATAACAAAAATTTTGTTTGAATGGCATGGGTTACTTAAATTTACTGCAAGAAATGGTTGGATCAGATATTTAACATGATGGTTGCCCAGTGCATAAAACACGTGTTGTGACAATGTTTTATTGATACGTTTCCAAACCGTTGGATCGATCGGTGTGGTCAAATTTATTGGCCAGTCCGGTCTCTGGATTGGGCGCCGAATTACTTCTTTCTATGGTGACTTTTGAAAGATAATCTTTACAAAGGACAATCCTACAAGAATGTCGAAGAACTAAAATCAGCTATAACAGTAAAATTGCGGTGAATAGTAAGACTACAATTGTGAAGTTAATTATTTTTGCTTAGTTTCATTGTGACATTTAATGGCTAGTGCAATTTTATACCAATGTTTGTAGCAATTTAAGATTTAAATTGGGTACCGTAGTTACCCGCCCTTTGTAATAATTAGTTAGAAATTGGCAGCACGGAGTGAGAGAGGACGGTTGCATGGATTGTGGTGTGAGCCGTGGTGCTATTGAATTTAATTTTGAAGTGTATATCTTGACCATAAACTTTAAGAAATACACACTTGAGGGTAAAGAAAAATGAGTTTGGATAGAGTTTTTATTACTATAATACAACTTTTGTATTCAACATTTTTCTGGAAATAATTAGGGGTGCCAATATTCGAAAATTTTTGATTTCCCATGTTAAATTTCTATGCTCCCAAAAAAATTCTACACCTGATATCTACTAATAGTAATTGTTTTTGTTGATTAATTAATTAACATTATTCTGATGAACAATTTAGCTTAAACAGTTAGTAAAACGTTATGTATAGATACAAATAAACGAATAGTTTATCTAAGTAATTTGATAGATTGCGAAAGTACACTTTTGCATTTGAGAATTTTTTAGGGAGAGCATTCGAAAATGCAGAAGCTTTTATAGCCGACTATCAAACAACCTTTTTTCAAAAACTGCAGTGACGATTATTCAAAAAATGCTGCAAAAGTTTTGATACTTTTTATAAAATTAATTTGATGTTTAATTTCGTCCATGAAAAATATTAAAAACAGGTTTCTTTTTACCGAGGTTTTGGCCTATTTATTACGATAGAGGATGCAAAACTCTTTTACAATCTAGGCTTTGACATCTAGCAAAAAAAAAGAATTGTTTTTTGTATTAATAGCTGTCATGTAAAAGTCAACTTTTATTGTCAGTTTTCGGAAAGATTAATTTTTAAAATTATACATTTTTGTGATTTTTTTCTAATATGAGATTACACTACTGAAATTTCTCACTGTTCAAAGCAATCTATAATTGAAATCACTATATTTCCTTTTTGCAATTTAGAATTAAGCGTGTCCTTTGTTCACTCTAAGCTTTATTAAGTTTTTCTTTTATGATTTCATACCACAGTTTGGAAAGTATTATTTTCTAGTATGTGAAATAATTAATGATTAGTTTCGGTAATTTAAAAATTGAATAAGTTATTGAAATTAGCCTACAGCTATTGTTTAATATCGGATGTCGCTAAAATAATGTATATACAAGAATTAACGACATTTGTATTCGCATTTTAGTATTAAAAACGATATGTACACTAACTTTTGTGCTAAGGATTTGAAATATCCTATATGATATTACAAAACATCAAAGGAAAGATAACCTCCCAGTAGTCTCATTATACTAAGTACCGTTCTGCTGTGTTGTTTTGGAACAGAAGCTGCTTTTATTATACAGTTGTTAATTAAATGTTATATACCATAACATAATTAAATAAAAACACACAGAACATAAGATCTTACTTGGCTAATTTGCTTTTTCTTACTAAAGAAATAACATACTTGTTTTTATCCGAGATAAGGAAAAACGAGGGTATATAACGTTTAATCAGCAGCAAATACATATTATAATGCTATTTAAAAAAGGGTATTAAGGAGCCTATAAGTAATTTGTTATTTACTTTGTATCTGACACGTTTCATTACTGAGATAATAGCAAAGAAGTTTATGACGTTATTTATTTTTAATACTTGTATATTTTCATACACTTTTTTAAGCTTTGACTTGGACTTTATGTATTAAAATTAGGTTTAGACGAACACATTAGATGGATGCTGTCATCACAACATTATTGAAGAGAAATGGCATAATACGGTAAATGTACAATTCCTGCTACCAATAATCAGTAAATACATTTAATGCATATTTTAATTATGTACTTCTACATAATCAGTAAATATTATTGTAAATACTTTTTTGTTAACGATTTGAATATGACATAATTTCAAATTATTATTGCATAGGTTTTCATTGTTACTTATAATAGTAGGTTTTGAACTAGCACTTTTTTAACCGTAGGTAAATAATATTTACATTTTTTGATAATTCAAGAACAGGAGATTTATTTAAAGTCATGTAAAAAAATTAAATTGATGGTTAAATACTTAATTTGATTTAAAAAATTTAAGTTATTTAATAAATCTCGTGTCCAACTAATTGTGAATATTATTACTAAATTACTAAATATTTTTTATATATAATCAACGCTTAAAATAATAATGTTTTTAAAATAATTTTAGTAATATTAGCAAAAAAACTAACGTTATCTATTTCTTTCTGTTTTAAATCACAGTTACATCAAAAATAATTATATTAAACTAGTGACAACTGTCATAACCACTAAACAGAGTACACTTGATTTATAATTTAAAATTAATATCTTAAAATTTCTTAGAAATAAAACATTACCATGCAATTTTTCTAAAATGTAACACGTTGTTAAACAAAATAATAATTTAGTCAAAAATCTATTTAACAAAGCAGCCAATCTATATTAAATCAGCCAAAAACAATGGAATTACGAAAGTTGGGTCTCAAATGTTGCTGAATTTTTGTCAAAATGATGGGATCGATAAAAAATATAATTTCACCAAAAATTTGATAGATTTAATATTCGTGAAGTTCTGACTTGCTAGCTTTTCAGAGATTTTCTCCTGAATTTCGAATTTCTATATCTTCGTCAAAAATTGACCGATTTTAGTGTTTTATGCATCATTTGAAAGCTAATGGAAATCACTACAACTTAAAAAAACTTAGCTTCCCGAATGTTTTAATGATTTTTTTTCTGGAACGGGCAGAATAATATCTTTAAAATAAGTTCCATTTAAAATGAGATCTCAACAAACACCAAAGTTATAATCATTTTTGTAAGGACTGAAAATGAGATTGTTGCAATGATGCAAAGTTAACGGTACTGCAGGTGTTAAGGTAGCACGTGTCCATTTCACTGGCGACTACGGTAGGTGAAACATCTCTACAGCAAACGTTAATAAAACGTAACCACGTAAGCAAAATATAATTTAGTGTTTTACCGCATTTACCGTATTGGTTGTTAACCACCATTTCTGGTAATAAACAATCAATAAAATAAATAGTGGTTTGTGTATTACAAGTAACCTTAATTCATTATATTAACTTTTAACTTTTGAAATTTGACGTACTTATCGAGAAATTTGAATTTCATTCGTAATGATGAATGTGTGTTGTAATCTATTTAATAAAACCAAGCACAGAATACGTAAACAATACACAAGATTGAGGCATGACGGAAGCTCTAGCTGAGCGCACGCGCTATACCGAAGTTGTTGTCGCTGATTTGTGGACTTTGTTGAAAGGGTTCAGGCTTCCAGCAGTTATGAGACGCCGCATGTTGTTGTGTCTGCCTGACTATGATGGAATGGATGTCGATGAAATGGAGCTGCCTGAAGAAGAAGCATCCGGAATTAGTGTTATAGGATTATCGTCGGAAAAATATATACACAATAAAGAATTCATTAGTGAATTAAACAAACTATTTCCACTAATTGGAGTTGAAAAAATCGACTATTTGAAGATTAAGAAGTCGCAATGATACTGCCGCAATATGCTTAAGAACCTATCCGCAGGACTTAGTCTTAAAATATTTGAGCTAACTGAAAGCAGTGTATTCATTCCACCAAATTTGATACAGATAAAAAAATTGTGAATAAATTTTTTAAAAAATTGCCACGGTTTCTAGTGAACATTCTAAGAATCAGATTCTTTTGGTTTTTCTTTGCAAGATCTTACAAGAATTTAATACAACTAGGCATTTAGGGCAACTTAAAAAATAACTAGTGCAAGAAAACGGTATATTGTGTGAGCAGCAAAAGCGCGTCGTTACAAACTATATCAACCTTATCTGCGCAGGAAAAGAAGATTGTCACTATCGACGAGAATAATGTCAAAGAGCAAAAGCAATGTCGATTACTTAGGATGAATTTGGAGAAAGCTTATGCCTTATTCAACCAGGAGAATATTTGTTTAAAAATTGGATTTTCCGCGTTTGCTATATTGAGGTCAAAAAAGTTTTTCAGCTTTTTACAACATGGGCACGCATGTCGTTTGCGGTTGTCAATATCATGAAAATGTTAAATTAATTTTAAACCAATGAGGCGAATATTCAGCATGGAACCATATCGAGATCTTTTCAAAAAAATTATGTGTAATGAGCCAACTGATGATTGTAGTTTAATAGAATGCAATCAATATCCTGGAATTGACGCATTGACGACGATATATAATAACCGGCTGAATATCTGAATAAACGAAAACAAATACTGACCAAAGTGAATTCGTCGTCATATCCGATACTGCTGAAAATTATTCATGATTTATAAATGTTATGTAAATTTTAGAAAACGAAATTTTTTACAGGATGCCGTTCAAGGATGGTATTGGTTTAATGCACAGTGCACATTCATTTATTTGCTGTTTACTTCAGAGATGCCAACGGCGATTTACAGCATCAAAGCCTCCTTATTATTGCCAAAAGTGGAAAGTATAATTACGATGCTGTATACCAATTACAGCAGGAGTTATTTGATTACTTGAGAAAACGATCACCTGAATAATTTTCTATTCTGATGAAGCCGGTTTTCAGTACAAAAACACAAAAAATGTCTACCAATTGTGCCCGTACAAAGAAACTCATGGTTTTGAATTTGAATTGCACTTTTTTGCCACATCTCATGGGAAAGGACCCTGCGATGGAATCGGATACGTGTTTAAATAGAATGCAACAAAACCGGGTTTACTGCGTTCGTACAATAATCAAATAACAAATGCACGGGATTTAATCACATGGGTTACTAATACTGATTTCAGGAACACGATTCTATTAATTTTTGTGCCAAAAACCTGGAAATCAAAAAAAAACGTGGCGATTTTAAGAGTGTGTACAATTTATTATTCTTAATTTTTTGTGCCAAAAACTGGGAAAATCAAAAAAAAAGTTTGGCGATTTTCATAGTGTACAATTTGAAATTACCCAGTTAACAAATTAGTAAATCGAATAAGTCTCGTACATAGTCATAATCGTGTTTCTTTTGCCTTGCATTTGTTATTCAAATTAAAAATTGTCCTTACATAAGTGATTATAACTTCGATGTTTGTTGAGATTCTATCTTTGAATGGAGCTTATTTTAAAGGTATTGTTCTGCCCGTTCCAGGAAAAAAACTATTGACAAATTCGGGCGGCTAAAGTGTGAAAAATAAAATCAAAACTAAAAATTCTCATTAAATAATCAACTTTTGCAAAAATTGACCAAAGTCATATATGTTGAAAATTGTCAATTTTTGACGAAGATATAGATATTTTTCGAAATTCAGGAGAATAAAATTCTAAAAATCGAGCAAGTCATAACTCCAACAAATATTCAACCTATAGAATTTTTGGCGAAATTATATTTTTTTATTGAGTTCATCATTTTAACAATACATGAGCACCATTTCAGACATAACTTCCGAACGGGTAGTTAAATCCACGTGAAATGGCTGAAAGAACACATTGTTGTAATTACATGCAAAAAAATAGTCACATTAGTATATCACCCAAATTTTATGGGTTATTTAAAACGCAACAGTTTTATCAAACCCATTATTTCGTTCATAACTGCACCTAGTTACCATCTGCCCAAATTTATTTATAACATCAACAATATTTCTTATATTTTTAAGCATAACCTAATATTATATTTCCACATGGCATAGTTTTATTAAATGTTACATCTTACCAAAATCACAAAAGAAGTTGTTTTGAAATTAATCCATAATATTAGAGAAATCTTAAAACTCATACTTGAGTATTTTGACTTTATTAACATCATTAATTTTTTTTTTTTTGATTCCAGTATTTTCTTTTTTGAGGGAAAAATTTACCTACACATCTAGCTTTAGCTAGTTTAGTCATGTATGACTTATTACAGTTTGTACTTAGCAAACTTACTTTTTAACCAACATTATAGTTTTGATACGTGGACGATGTTATCATTTGCATAAGTGAGTACGAAATTTTCAATACATTATACATCTTCAAAAGTTACGATCTATATGTAAGTTTTACTAACAAGGTCGAAAGTCATGGTTCTTTATTGTATTTTGAAATTAAGTAAATTAAACATAATAATTCCATATTAACGGATTGGTAAACTAAACCTATAACTGTTTATCAAACAACTAATATTTAAATACGCTACATTTTTATAACTTCAATTGCAAATATCACTTGTTTATCTTTTGAGAAAAATGTTTTTTTTTACTAATCTAAAACGAAACAGACAGATAAGCGATACACACATATGTATAATACCTTGTTGGAAGCTTAGTGAAAAATAGCTACGGGTTATTTCGTCTAAGTGTGCGTTGGTCTTCTCCAAACTAATCTTATTAATATTGAAGTAATAGAAACGATCAATTATGTTAAAAATAAACTGTTATGTTGTTAAATCGATCACACGAAAATAAGTAATAGAAAAATGTATGTCATGACAGAAATATATGGAAGCACTCGTAGGTGTATATCTGAAAAATTAATCAATAAACGATAGATTTACAACAATGTAGTACACTTATACCGAAAAGCATTGCTGTTAATTTGTTTTTATTATTATTACGCTTATGTAATAAAGGCGCGCAGTTTTATGTAAATTTATTCGATTTTATATTATAAATTGATGTATTTAAATAAAAAAAAGTTAATATGTTATTTTGTAACTTCTGTACGTTTTCTTATTTTTAGATCTGAACGAATATTAAAACCCCTTATCCAGGTTTCTTTTGAATTTGTCGAGCTTTGACATTCAATCAACTCTCGACAGATTTAAAAATATTTTCGGAGAATAGAATATTATTATGATGGTATTACGGAATCACGATTCTATAGAATTGAATTATATGCTTCTAATATAATTTTTTTAATATTTGTTTTATTATATTTAAAAAAATTTAAGCCGTAAATTGAACTAATTTTTGTTTTAATTTCAGGTAAGACTTTTTCAACTCTTACATGGTAAGTGTTTTTTGCGTTATTTTTCGAGTGCGTGTCATTAAAGTTAATATTAAAACATGATTTACGGTAAATAGTATTTTCAATTATTAACTGAATACGAATATCTAGTTATTACAGTTATGAGTGTTAGTACGTGCTTTTTAGGAATTTTATACACAAGGCAAATCAAATTTTAACTTTTAAGATCTCTTGAGTTTTTATTTTGAGTGTAAGATTGAATTTTTTATTTGTATTAGAAATCGTGCAGCGGCAGTGCCGTAGGAAGTTGCTGTATTGTTTATTTATATTATATTGAACAAGAATTTTCTGTGTATAGTCTTCTGTAACCGTTAAAACGAAGTCATGAATTAAGTAAAATTAAATTACCAACTTTTTACTGACTTTTCTGTTGATTTCTTTTTTATATTGTTTACTATCGTGTTTCTTTATGGCAGGTGTAAAACTTTTACAGTTCCTTTCCAAAGTTTATGACAGACCCAATAGCGTATATTTGTTCAAATCGAGAACTTAAAATACACCTGTAAGATGTAGCTTCAGTGTATTTTACAATCTTCCACATTGTTATTATAAGGCTGTTATTGAAATCCTTCTAATTAAGCGTTTATTCGTTTAGTTAGTTAAACATAATAATTGACACTATAATGTTATAAAACAGATAGCTCACTTTGTAATAATCATAAAATAACTATTATGACAGATACTTCTGCAATTTTCCCATAAAATTTCTTGGTCGTTTATATTTAGTATAGTTATTATTAGAACAATAACTATGATAGTAAAATTTGTATTATTTTCGACTGGGTGAAAGAGTAAGAAAGATGCTAAGAGTTAAATTGTACTTTAATTTTATAATAATCGTGATTTGTGATTTATAGTGGTCATTAGATTTTTAGCACTATTTATTAGTTTGCAATAAGTAATTCATAACTCATACATTTATCTATTTAGTTTGCAAATAACGTTATAGCATAAAAAATACATCTAGCCGAAACCATACGTCAAGGGAATACTTGTAGTAGGTTAAGAAATAAGAAGTACATATAATCAAAAAAAAACTGGAAAACGGTTTTATTATAACCACAAGTCTCACAGAATCAAGCAAGGATCATTATCAAATAAAATCGTTGTTAATAATTTTAAAGCAACAAATATTCAATTGTTATTTGAATTATTTTAAACGGTAAATTAAAATGCAATTCCTATTTGAATTATTTTAAATAATAAATAAAAAGGTGTTATTATTTAACGGATTGTAAATTGTGAATTTTAACCATTATTTTCTGAATTAGAATACGATAAAATTTACTATAAAGTAAATATTTTCACTTTTTACTGTTTATTTCAGAAATGTTTGTTTGCAATTTAGATTAGAGTTTTCGCGCATTTTTTTCTTTTTTCATAACTGCAAGATGTTGGAAAATTTAATTAAATACAAAAATTGCAAAATGCAATAAATCCAGTGTTTGATTATCAATGTAATTTAAGGCGTCAAGACGAAAACTTTTAAATTTGTTTGAATTAACAGTTTTTTGACAAAATTTACACATCAAGTCGGGATACCTATGAGTTCTTTTCAAAATGGTATTTTTTAGTATTAAAATTAACAATTCACAAATTAAAAATATATACTATATTTTCTTACTTTTCGGTTCCTTAAAAATATAAAGGTACTATATGTAATAAGTATAATTTATAATCTACAAAAAACAGCAGATACAGAAAAGATAAAAGCTAACAACTCAATTTGTATTAGAACGACAATTGAATTTTTGCCATAAAACAAAATTTTTATAAAAAAATAATTTTTATTTGCTACGTTCAGTGACGATTCCATTTTTTTCAGAAATATTAAAATACCGATTGAATTTTTATTTTTCATTCCCAAACCTTGAAAAATCAGCTTATCTCTGTATACACGGAGAGAAAAGTTTACTGTAATAAAGCAAAAACAGCTATATTTCATGCAAATAGACTGTTGGTTTTGAGTCATGCCGATGTACGCTTAAATAAAGCTTTCATTTTATTACAACAAATATTTTGAAAAAGAATTGTATAGATTTTATAATATATTAAACATTCTTTTCTTTTATCATTCAAAAGTTGCTTAATGTGATCGTAGAGAAGAACCATAGTTATGACAAGTACTGCTTTTTCGTATCTCTGTTGATTGTTGTGTTTTATCATAAATAGGTTTAATAGTAATAACACTTTGTATTAATTTAAGCACGCAATGTCATAATGTTTGCTTTTGTGCAGCTTCAGGGTATGAATGATTTCAGTAAATATACACATAGTTTAAACGTATTTATTTGCTAAATTCAAAATAAATGTGCTATATTTTTATCATCACTACAGTTTATGGTTTAATCTACATTAAAATTTATAATTATTGGTAGATAATATTACCGATCCAAATGATACTGTCCTTGACACCAAAATGTACACGCATCAGCATTAATAGTATGTAACACTTAGAATATTAGTCGAATCTACACCATCCGAGTTAAATAATCTTCTTGTAACTTTTGGAAAGTAATTTTTTTCTGTCAAAGGGTTCTCCAACTACTAAACTTTACAATCAACCCAAATTCACCTTCCTTCAATATGTCCAAATTATTTTCCGTTAGGCACACAAGGAATGTAACATCAATTTCTTGTTCTAAAAGAAAAGCAAATACACGATAATTTCATTTCATTGCAAAAAACTAAGTCATACATGCCAAAAAATGTGCAAGCTTTGCGACATAATTCTAACATATAACGGCAGTGAACAATATTCAAAATCAGAGTCAATACTTACTTTTAAGTTTTTGATAGTTTCCAATAATTCACTAATTGATGTAGTGAGTTATAGATTATATGCTGCAAGCAACTTGTTATAAAATGATGGATCCATGTCGTATAGTTCCAAACAAAAAATTGTCGGAGTCACGGTACACGTATATTATCTTTGCCACAGCTTTAGCAAAAAGTTTAGCACATATTGCAAACCTTAACGTAAATTAAATTGCTGATACCTTATTTTAGACCAGCGTGGAACAAATGGTGATAACATAAATGCTTACTTGAAATTCCTACTTGTGGTTTCTTAGTAATTTATTACGTACTTTAATCGCTGATATGATTTCTTATAATAATTAGTTGAATTTTATCAATTTGTAGTCTTAATTTTAACAAAATTTTTTTACTTGTATCATTATAATTATGAATGATTTAATAAAAACATGTTTGGATTGCAATAAGAAATTTAAGTTTTAGAACATGTAGGTTTAATTTTATTTGAATGTGAATCAATTTTAGAAAAAAAGCAAATGCTTTAAATATGAAATTGTAATGATTAAATTCAGCATAATATTTCTCTCCGTGTAGAGTTCGGATAACAAACTAAATAAAAATAATATTCGTAGCTATTATACCTGGAAAGGAAAAGTAGTTATGAAATATTTGTTTGCAGTGCATACAGATGATTTTTCATAGGAATTTTAAACTTTCTTGTGAAGATTTGCTACTATTATGTAAATACCATTTAGACAACGGTTGTAACTTTTTATTTACTTTAGATAAACGTCTCTGAACAAGGCATCAAAAGTCAACAGTATTAGTAAAAATTCATAATTGTGCAATTAACAAAATTAGAAATAATTGTATGTACACACTACAAAACAGAGTAAAAAATTAATTTAGATTATTTCGTTATATTTATAAATGTAATGTAGGAAAACACATTTGGGAATAATATTATCGTACTGTTTATAACTCGGAACAAATAACCAAATTTAATGATTTTAGTATGGAAAATAAACATCTTTATTATCAACGGGTAAATGTCGGAAAATGTATGTATTAAAATATAATGTTTTTTAAACAGTTTTAGTGGTCTATAAAATAGAAAAAATAATGATTTCCTAACTACGTAATCATTTTGTGGATTTGAAACGAAAACTAGCAACTATAATGCTGCATTCACATCTAAATTAGTAATTTGCAGTATAGTTAGTCTGTATATGCAGAACTTAGCAACGTTCATTCTCCAAAAGCATTCACAACTGTGAAATTAATAGCCTCACTTAAACTTAGTAGTTGATGTTTGCAAACTCCACACTTCTACTTATTTACGTAATCTGTAGATTTGCGCTGGATTTAAACAAATTGATGGTTGTTGTTATGACAGTTGTACACTAACCAATAAATTAAAATTAGTTTGATTTCAAATCTCTCGAATACCAAAACGTTCAGAAAAAGACAGAGAACAATTAATAGTTTTGCACTGGCTTTAGGGATAATATATTTCTGAGACGTAATAAACAGAGAAGATGATGGGTACGACTGATTAATGAAAGAAAAAAATCTCAACGGACTCATCATAATCTCATTCAGGAAATGATACTAGGATATACAGAGTCATTTTTTAATTATACTAGGATGAGTGTCTATCAGTTTGATTTGTTGTTGTCGTGGGTGCGGCCAGTAATTAAAAAAACAAGTTACAGAGAACCTATTGGATCAGGAGAAAGATTAGCACTAACACTCAGTTTTTGCAAAAAAAAAATTTAATTTCAGGCATTTAGCAGCTGGCGACAGTATACCTACTTTAAGTTATAGCTTCCGTGTTGGAAAGTTCACAGCTTGCAAAATTATTAACCCATTACCTCCCAAGAATCGAAAAATTGAAAAATTGTTATTATTTCTTATTATTTCTTATTTAAAACAGTCTTTTTATGGTAATTTAATAAATGAAATTTAAAAAAAATTATTTGATATCAAATAAAATCCATGATGCGTTTACGCAACATTGGGAACATATGTGAACTGGAATAAAACAGTATTTTTTTAAACTAAATTATTTAATGGTACTAATGTCAAAATTATTATTAATTAATGATAAAAATACATTTTACAATTACACGTTATAAGTAAACCTATAAGAAATACTAAAAAAGTAATAACTTAATATGTTGCGTTTGCGCAACGTTGGGAAGAACACTAAAGTCAAGTTTTCATGATATTATTTGAAGCATGTAACATGAATATACACTTTACATTTTTCGCAGTGCTTAATAGTCTTACTTTTGCGCAATTTACATCTTCTTCTAACTTTAGGTTCAGACACAGCAATAATGTGATTTTATTATATTGAGTAACCACATTAGGTTGAGGAATGACACTTTTGACACATCGTCGCAAGCAGCCTTTTCTAAATTTACTTATGCTTTTTACACTTTCAATAGGACAATAGTTAGTTCTATTGTCTCTTATTGTCCCAGTAGCAAAAACTCCTTTAGTTTTTAAATAAACAAATAATTTGTACAACGAAAAAAAAATGTCAAAAAATATCTTGGGGTTGAAAGGATTTGAAATAATTTCAAGTAAATCTATTACTATTTTTCCACCAAATTTAAGCACACTCTTAGCGTTCTTTGGCGGTACTCCTCCATATGGTATGGTTTTAAATAAATATACACCAGCAAAACAAATACTGGTGCAATTTGCAGCCGAATCGGACAAGCTTCCCTTTTATAAACATTTTACAGGAATACTTTCCAAAATATAGCACCATTTGTTCATCAATTGATAAATTATGTAAAAAAAAACACTTCACTGTAAATTTTTTCGTTCATTTTGTTTAAAAATGGTCGCTCTTTTGCAAACTTGTCGTTTTTATCAAGTAAACTGTTACCACATAAGTATAAGTTTCTTTTGATATTTTGAAATTTATTTTTGCTCATACAACTTTTAACCACATTTATCTTACCTTTGTTTCCATCCTGTGACCAGTACATGGAAATTTGTGGTAACGTATGGTATCCAGAAAATAACATGATTATACAGATCTTCCCAATGATGCGCAAACGCAACATAAACATTTATTAATGATTGTACTTTTACTGTTAAAGGCATTTAAATATTTTACACGCATAAAACATAACGATAAGTCTTGAGAATTGAACTTTGAAAAACTTTGCAAAAATATTATATGCCAAGTATTTTATTGAATAAAATGTAGACACATGTTTTTACGTCATGTGTTCCTTCAAATTGTTTACATTATAAATCCCTTGCTAAGAATTAATTCTTTGATTAAAATTATGTTTTGGTAACAAGAATATAAGCATTTCTGAATGAGATTCAAAGGTTTTCATTAAAAAGATATTTAGACAACAAAAAAAAATCATTAAGGACATGATGCGTTAACGCAACGTTGGGAGGTAATGGGTTAATGAAGCTTGCGAAGTCTTGATGGTAAACATGTGAAAATTAGGGCCACATATAAAAGTGATTCTTTGTATTTTAATTACAAGAAATCATTTTCCATAGTATTGTTTGTAATCTGTGATTACAAGTATAATTTCACATATGTGAATATTGGTGCTTACAGGTGACAAAGTGATAGGGGTGTGCTACGAAATTCATCATTTGGTCATAAACTCAATAACAATTATTTAAATTTGCTCCAAAACAAATCATTTTGTGGTAGAATAGATGTCAAAGAAAACTATTTTGTAGGAGACAAAGCATGAATTTAATGCGACCATTGGAGGAAAACATCTTCGTCAAAATGAAAAAAATTACAATTACAGATCATCACGTGCACGTGAAACTACATTTGGAAAAATGGTTGCACGATTTAGGATTTTTCATTCCACAATTTTTAAAATGCCACAGAACGTAGATAGAACTATAAAAGCATGTGTCTGTCTACATATTTCTTTTTTTAAAAACAAGAAGAGGTTGTAACGCCAGTTAATCATCGTTATTGTCTACCTTCTTTTGCTGATCATGAAGTTAGAGGTCACTTAATTTCAGGAGACTGGCACAATGAAGCTCCTAGTAATTTAGTCCTAAAACTTGCTTCAGAATGAAATAAAAAAATAGGTATAAGAAATACTACAAATGATGCTATAATGTATCGAAATTACATTAAAGAATATGTAAACAGTGAAGAGGGAAGTGTGAGCTAGCAACTTCAAGCAATAAATACATAAAATAATTAGATGTCATAAATATAGATTATAATTTTAATATTAAAATACTTTAATTTCTACGAATTAGTTTTTTTAAATTAGTAACTCCATTAGTTCATCCATATAAAATCTTCTCTTATAACGGTAGGTATTTCTAGCATTTCCTGCTCCAAATTCCTGCAAAATGTTTCTACCACATTAGTTGTTGTTGGTGGTACTGACTCATTAGAGCTGTTGCAACCTTTTCAATAGCTGAAGATTCATTTGTTTTGCGTTTCTTTGGACTAAATTAATTTTATGTAATATTTTTTTTTTAATTTTTATAGTACATTAAAACGACATTTACCCAAGGGATGCAAATGAATTAAGATTACTCTTGTCACTTGAACACGGAGGATATGAAATGTTCGAAATTTCCTCACTTCTTATTGAATCATCGACTTCTAATAAAATTTCACTTGAGCTATTCAATGCTATAACGTACCTGCCAAAATCATCTGCTTCAACAAGTATAGTACATACATCCATTAAAGTACGTAATTTTGAAACGATTTCTTTCATCGTATTTGTAATTGTCCTAAAATAGTTATATATAATTAGGTATCTAAATTTATGAAATGTACTAATATACTTTCTTGGTTTTGAAACTTGATTAAAAAACCTTAACAATTTGAACAAATGCCATTTGTCTTTACTAACAGTTCTACTTCCGCTTGTACTTGCTTTCTCCGTTTCTCTTTTGACACGAAAGTATTTTTCTTGTAAGGCTTTAATAGTATTTTAATGATACATTGAAACTTTTGTGAATGTTAATTGTTTGGTATCGTTAACTACTAATTCCAGATACTAATTCTGCATGTTAATTTGTTATATATGCAGCTTATGATGTTTTTTAACTTTGCTTGTAAATTTACTTTAGGAACAAAGTTTCAACAATATTTAAAGGAAATTGATTTTTTTGTGAATTAACAGTCAAACTCACTTCTCGTAGTTCATACTTTAAATAAATTAAATAATACTTTGTGAGATATCTATTGTATAACTATTTTTGATTCTGTAGCATAAAAGTAAATTGCAACTAACAAAGATGTGTAGTTAAACGTAAAGAAAAGTTTATTAAACATTATTATAGTTGTGTTTATTTTAGATGTTGGCACAATGAATACACGATTGAAACAAACAACACACTTTTTAATAAAACTGAAGTTATATGACTACATTTCTACATGTGTTGTTGCTTAGCTCTAGGTTACGTTCCAAGCGAAATTCCATCGTTAGCGCTTTTTTTTCTTATACTAAAAGATGGCGCTTATACGAACTTATATACAGTATGTTATATTAATAAAATTACCCAAAAAAAATCTTTAGTTAATAAAATACGTTATATTATTCCACACGTTTTAAAGTTTCAATTTGTTTTTCTACTAAATATTCTTTTAGATACTTTAGCGCCTTACGGGTTCTCAGTTAGCGACGCAAAGCTACTGGTTCAGGTAGAGTAGGATCTTCAATAGGAATATTGGGTTAAGTACTGTTTGAAGATAATGTTCGTTTACTTCCATATCTGATTATATTTCTGGTGTTACTGGCGGAGTATTTTGTAAAGTATGAGATAAGGTGTTTTCCATGGAATGTTGTAAGGTATTATTCAAAGGATGAGACGTAATATTTTGGTAAATGTGTTTTTTCTGGTATGAGACGAGTATTGTGGCAAAATGCGTTTATATGTGTCTGGTGCAAATGAAACGGTTTTCTTTATAGTTCAGACGAAGGCTTTCCAGAATTAAATGGAGTTGTCCTAAATCGAAAAAAGATGTGACGAATTTCTTCGTTAAGCGGAGACTTTTCGTTACCCATTGCACATAGTTTCTTTTTAAGAATCTGGACATAGCGTTCCGTTTGACTGTTGGTGCCGGGGTGTCCTGGTGAGATAAAATTCTGTTGGATTCCCTTACTTGCGGAGTAATTAACAAATTCATCGGATTTGAATATTGAGGCATTGTCCGAAACAAGAGCATGAGGATATCCATGAGAAGCGAATATATCGTCAAGTGCATTAATGCTAGATGTAAACGTAGGTGCATTTTTATTTAATTTAGACAAAGCATCCACTAAAAAGGAAAAGATGCTCTCATGCATCCACAAGGTCCTCTAAAATCCATATGGATCTCTAATTTGATGCTTTTGTAAATTATCATGTGATACGATATGTTATTGATGATGTGGTCATGAATTTCACTCGTGTCGTCATCTTCTAAAAGTTCTGTGCTTTTAAGCAGTGCACGGAATAAAAAACCAACATTTGAATTCTCGATTGATTTTTTATAAATAATTTCATAATTGAATTTCATTAGGAAAAGAGTATATCGAAGAAGACACGAAGATGTGTACAGTGGAATTTTATTCTTAGGGTGAACAATTCTAGTAATTGGCACATAACCTTAATGTGGAAGTTTTGGATTTTAAGGTGTCAATACCCTTTCGTTTACAATTTCGTTCTTTAATCTGATAAATGCTGCTTCTGTTTGTAATGACCATTTTGTGTTGTGAGACGTTAGAGTGTAGCAGTAATGGCTGAGATGTTATCAATGAATTTTAAATGTTACATTGCTCAAAAATCGTTTTACTTCTGAGGCAGTTTTTGGACGTCGGCACTTAACTATTGCTAATATTTTACTTGGTGATTTCGAAATTTAATTATTACTAATCACATGTCCTAGATATTCAATTTTATTTTGAAAGAAGGAAAATTTTTGGCGGTTTATGTGTAGATTGTATTGTTGGAGTCGTTCGGGGCATTGTATGAGACGATTCTTGCACTCTTCATATGAGTTACCATGAATGTCGTTGAAATAATTGAAAGTACCTTCCAGATCATTTAGGGATTTAGGTATGATGCGATAAAATTTAGGAGGGATCAGTTTTGATTCCGAAACTCAACCTATTTACTTTATATGTCCCTAAATGTGTAGATATGGATTGAATTAGTGCAGATTCTTGACGAACGTTATTTAGGATGTCGTCAATTTTTGTGCATCTTCTACCTGTGTGTTTACGGCAACTTCATAGTCCGGACACAACCTAATTATACCATCTGTAAATAGATAGTCATGTGGTGTGACTATTTGTGTGCGAGTTTTTCTCATTATGACTTCTTGGATCTTGTTTTTTGCTGCCCAGTGAGATCACAATTTTGTTGATAATGGTTCTGTTTTCTAATTTTTGATTATCGAGTCTTGACGCTTCGTATGCACTAGCTCTCGTTACCAGTTCAAAGAAGTTTTCTTGTAGTAATTTTTTTCGTATGTATGAATCTTTTATGTCTCTAATGAATTGGATTCTTAGAAACACATCTTTATATTTACACGTTAGTATAAATTTCTTCAGCTATGTCAAGTACCGTGATATTGTTTCGCTGAGCGTTGAAGGAAACGATTCTGTTCCATGTGTTGTCCCAATAGGTTTATTAGATAATTATATGTTTTTCTTGTAGGGTCTTCTGGAGCACACAGTGAGCTTAAAATTGCAAAGTATTGTGGTTCTACACAAGTATTAAGCGAGCTCTATCATTTTTCTGGTCTGAGTCAGCCGGAATTCCATGAATAACAAAGAAAATTTCCAAGCGTGGTCAATAGTTACTAATGTTTCTTTATTTTCATCGAAATCTGGTAAAGATATAGTATTGGAGATGTCATGTGGTTCCTGAACTTATGACTGCGAGGCTTCTACATTAGCATTTGATGTATGTGTTTGCATAAATAATGCAATCGAGGCGAAAGCGTCTGCTTATTTATCTGCAGAAGTCATTATTGCGTATTTGTGTCTTATGCGATTATTTTCTTTTTCATTATTGATCTATTTTTCTTTAATCCTTGTCAACAATTTTGTTGTGTTTATTTTAGATGTTTGGACAATGAATAGACAATTGTAACAAACAAACTTTTTTATAACACTTAATTTATATGAATACATTTCTACATGTGTTGTTGCTTATCTTTTTTTCTTATACTAAAAGATGGCGTTTACACTAACTTATATACAGTTTGTTACATTAATAAAGTACATTATAATTATCCTAAGCCCATTTTCAATGCTATACATATTCTTGGTGGTGAGCAGTATTTGGAACTACAAAATTCAGTCTTCAGTTTTTACCAAATATTCTAGTCTACAAGTTCAAGACAATGTTAATTCTTGAAATAGCTCCTAAAAATATGAGCAATAGCTTATTGGATTCGGAACGATGTCTATAAATATGTATCAAAATGTTTTTTAGCAGATAAAAAATTGAAAAAGTTGCAAATTAAGATAAAAAATAAAGGCAAGACTATAAAAGGCAACTTAAAAAAATGATTGCTTGACAAAGTGGGTGTCAAAGGCATCTACAATTCGACAATGTTTCCAATTTACTCCATATATTTTACAAACGAAGTATATTAAAGATTCGAGTTTCAAATTTAATAGGTAATAAGTTAATTCTCGAATTCAGAAGGTAATAGTACATTTTCGAAAGTAGTAAGTATTATTAAATGCTAGCAATGTCGAAAGAAAGTTAAACTTAATTGCAATACTAAGCAATTCTTCTTCTTCACACAAGCGTCGATTGAATTCTCGTTCGTTTTGTGCTATAAAATAAATGGATAGCTCAGGATTCTTTTTAAAAGGTTTGCTGAGCATTTAAATGTGCACGTACTGGCTTTGCAGTTGGCCTGTAAAATGCAACCACACAAGTGTAACCATTAAAGATTTTTAACATAACCTTACAATTTGTTATTCTTTGCAATGTAGTAACTAACATTCAAAATAGTTTTTAGACGCTTAAAAATTTCCTTTTTTGATTTTTCTAATACTCAATTCAGAGTTTTGTTTATTGTGGTTTAATCCGCGTAACTATTTACATCATTTGACTTGAAATTTTCTTATTATATAAATTGTTAGAAATAGAAGGAGAAAGCGACTATTCTATAAACTTTCTTATTTTTACCATATTTTTAAAACTTGGAGACGAAGATACTGGGTGGTACCTTAATTAAATCCGCACTTTGATCCGTAATTTAAAAAACGTTTTCTATGAAAATAAAACTAGGGTATTTTTTTAATGTAATTCGTCAGAAGAAATTGCGTCTAGCGAACGTGATTAATTGAATTCGTATGCATACAAACTTAGAGAAACCCTCATTTAGAACATTCAGGAACGCCTTGTTATTTTGCTGTACCCTACCGATATAAAATTAAGACAAAATAATATTTCGAGCATATCTTTCTTTAAACAAATCTGATTAATAAGTAAACGGAAGGGTATTTAATAAAATAAAATATGTTCGTTTAATATGAGTTATTAGTTGTAACTACAGCATATGTCATTAACAGCCATAAGAAAATGTTTGAGATCTAGAGACAGATCAGCTATTAAATAAATTTGTGGAGTTCTAGTTACTTTAACACCACGCTGATAAAGTGATGTATCAGAGTTTGACTATGAATACAAAATTTCAATTTCATAACTTTTAAAGAGTTTTATTAATATTTTGTTTTTAGATAAGAATTGGTTGTTCTTTTTTTTTTGTTGCTTGTATTAATAATCATGACGACACTTGAATATGAACGATACGAATATGAGGAACCTGTTATACGCATCTTCTGCGTGTTAACGTAACCTCACACACATCTACATACAGCTGTTCCGGTTAGGGCTTGACATTTTGTTTTTAAAATCAATGCGCAAACGACAACAAATATATCTCTTTTTTATAATTATAAATATTAAGTTATAGAGTTATAACGATATTATGTAGAAAACTGCATAGATTATATTAATATACGTACACGTGGCTCTGGTTTGCTTCAACATTTACAAATTAAATTATATTATAAAACTATGATTACTGATTATTTTTTCTTTTAGTATAGTTTTAACGAAATTAATTTATGTATCATTTATCACGGTCCAATTACAACAAAAATTTATACGATCCAAAGTATGTCAGTAACAAAAACTATTAAAATGAAAACCCGGTTCTTATTCTGTAATGTGAGTCGCTATACTTGGGGTTTAAACAAACCTTCTTGAATTATTAGTTATTAGTAAAGAGCGAATAGTAAGGCAAGAAAAAATACCAAAAAAGGTGGCATAAAAGGCATATTAAACCTGCTCAAAAGGCAATAAAAAAGGCACAAATATCTATTAAAATTTACTGTTTATTTTTTTGTTTTACAATGTTTATTAAGTGCTCTTATTTTCCCAAGCACAAATCAAATATTTTTCAATATTTTGAACAAGAAACTGTTGCCTTTTATCATTTAAAATATTTTTATAGAAGGAAAAAGTTCTTTCGACATCACAAGATATTAGTGGAACCGATGTTTCTGTTATTGTTAAAGATATTTTCTGTTGATGCTTCATGACCTTCCTTTTTTGAATTTCAATCAGTTGTTTAAAGAGGTCAAAGAAAGGGTTTTTTGATGTGACTGAATCCAATTTTTGATTAATTTTTCTTCCTATAGTCTCTGGACATGCGCTTATAATTGCTCTTATTTTTTCGAATGTAGCGAAAGATTCGGTCATTGCGGTTTCGCTTTTTTCTAGCTTCTTTAATTCGTCACAAATGCCGGAAAAGTGTGTTTTTATAAAAACAAGTCTTCCTAACCTTAACAGCTTCGTCATTAAAAGTTTTTTGAGATTTAGCAATTGCTGCAGAGGCCGTCTCGTCAAATAATTCAACCACCTGAAGTAAGACAATTCAATTAATGTATAAGACAATCTAATTTTTTCAAAATGTGTGGCATAAAAAATGCAAGCAGATAATAAAGTTTCCCATTTTGTTATGATAGATTCCGGTGGAAGTTTAACATCTGGAAGTTTTTCTTTATAGGCCCTTACCCGTAATGGCGCTTTCGCAAAAACCTGAAACAAGATTCAATAATCAAAAAGAGAATCTAATATGTTAGAGATTTTTACCTTTTTGGTGGCAGAAATTAATCTGTTTACTATTGCAAACTCGTCTCTAATGAATTCACACACCCTATGTATTCCATGTGCTAGACAAATTAAATGTTTTAAATTCGGATAAAATATTTCTAATGCCGGAGCGGATTTGATCATATAAGGTGCTGCATCGGTTACGGATAAGAGAACCTTTTCTTTTTTTACGCCATTGGGATACAGAAGTCCTACAAACATAAAATTATATAATTGTAATTAATAGATTGGATTATATTAATCAATCATTTAAAAAAAACTTACGTAAACAATCATCAAAAAAATTTGCAACTGTTTTGTGATTGGTCTGTGGAATTTCTTTGGATGCTAGCAAATGTGTTGTTTTTGATAGGCCAGGTTTATTCTGTTGATCTTCTATAACGTCTTTTAACAATGGTTGTTTCAAAGTTTTTTTATTATTTTTTAAATGTAAACCACTACCCAAGTGTTGTTTTACATGGTACTTTTTACTAACACCGATCTAAAATAATACATATACTAGTAATTAAAAGCATTTAAATTAAGATAATACAAACTTACTGATTTTGAACAAACTTGATAAAAAAAGGTTTTCCCCGTCCGTTGTTAAATTATTGTCTAGTTTACTCCACTTGTAATAATTTTCAAATTTTGATTCTTTATTAGGTGGCATTTTTTAAAACTTACTCACAGCACAACAGCAATAGACTATCACAGTGTGACAATTTCACAGGTATTTATAACAAACAAAGAATATTTTAGTCATGTGTTTCAGTCATTAAAGAAATCCCACCGGACAGAATTAAAATTATCTATATTTGTTTGCTTTACTTAGGTACTGAATACACCTATAAAATATGATTCAGTCCGAAATCCTTCCGGTTTTGTAAATAGTGTTCTGTTAAGCCTGTCATTGTACATATTCCTAGTATAAATTCCTACAATAGTTCTTTTCTATAAGCGGCTTTTGTATTTAATGTTTTCTGGAAACCATTGTTTAACAAAACATGAAAATCCCTGTTGTTATTTATAGGTTCGTGGTAAGACCTTTTTAGCAAAAAATGTTAATTATATTATTGTACGTAATTTAAGTAAAATTCTGTAATGCGTTATTGTCGTCTACTTATTAAAACACTGTTTACACAAACTTTTCAAAATTTATATGTAAAAAGGCAATATATAATAATACTCTTTAAAAAGGCAAAAAAGACAAAAAGTTATACAAAAACGCAAAATAGGTAGGCTCCAGGCATTTGCCTGACTGTCCGCTCTTTAGTCATTAGCATTACCAATTCTAGTTTGTTTTGTTGAAAGCTAATACGTTTTGTAAATTATGTGATTCTGTAATATGATTCTCTTATAAATGCGTTTCTGCGGCATAGGGTTGTGTTGCTACCAACAGATGAAGAAGGAATCTACAAAGGTGAACATGTGTTACCGAATTTTTAGAACTTCTAAGTTTCATTTTTTTATGTGTCTAAAAATATAAGTTTTACCAAAATCAGTTAGTTTTATTAAAGCATCAGCGAAGAACTCAGTCATGATATTTATTTATTCTGATAAGAAAGTTCTTCTTTACTCACATTCTTTATTGTTTCATGAACAAGTTTTATACAAACAGCTTTACAATATTTTGGAGATGAAGCCAGTCTGAGAGGCACTAATCAACTGTGATAAATGTTGGCGTTATTGTCAGTTAATGTGTTAAATATTTGTTTAAATTGACTGCTCTTAACCGCTTTGTATATAAGTTGAATAATTCTTTCTTTATGTGAACATGTGTCTATTATTTCTTAAATATTTGCTTAACGTTAAAGAGATGTGGTCAAGTAAATCTCTTATTTTGGTTTGAAGATAATGTATCTAGAGAAAAACGCTTTTACATTTAGGTAATACTATAATTTAGGTTTTTGCAAAATGGAGTACCCCATAGTAAACGAGTTGGAATAATTGCGAAAAATTGTCTTTCTCCATATGTGATTTCCAGAGCGCTAACGTAGTCTTAAATGAATTTACGGTATCATCGCAATAAATGCTGCTTTTTACATTTTAATTTCAAATTTAGTTTTTTTAATTTTACTGTTTAAATCTGTTAGAGAACTTAGTTTTATTTATTATGTTTTTTCTCATTCCCGAATGTTAAGAATTCTTTAACCTGAGGTAATAAATTTAAAAACTGCTCAAGTACGTTTTTTTTTACTTAGCCACCTCATTTCTGTATTGTCTTGTGACTGTTCTTATTAAATTTATAACTTTTGCTACTATAATATGCTGGAACGGAATCACTTTCGAGCATAAAACTTCTTGGTGAATTATACTGTGATAAGAAGCAAATTTTTGAAGGATTGGATTCTAGAGTCTAGAACTATTAGATTTTTTCCGTTTCTAACACTCACATAATTCTGAAAAATTTTTGTTTGACAATTTTGTTCAACAGATGAATTTATTGTGAATATTCCAATAACGCATTCAAAGTCAAGTTAAATAAAAAATTATTCTTCTTTGAACTGCAATGTTTTGAATTTTATTTATATTTAAATATATATTTACTTATAATCGTTTCTTTACTAAAGGTGGTAATTAACAAAGCACTTATATAATATGTAGGTAAACTAAATCGAAACACCAAAGCATAAATAAAGACGACACATTTTGGACTAAACTGCATACTTTTTTTACTAAGCATAAAGATTCCACTTGTCGAAATTGCAACAGTATAATTCCTATATTAGTATTTCAGATAAATGTTTTTGAAATAAGAGGGATTTAAAATTTCGAATTTTTTAGCTTTTTTATAGAAATGCCCCAAGTGTGTACATATATGATCATAACTTTGAATTAACTAAAAAGGAAAACTGATGTTTCCTATAGTTATTTTAATGTTAAATGTTAAATCTAGTTAAAATATAGACTCTTAGTTTGACAAACATAAAAAATAATTATGCCTCTCGTGTTGTGTTGTTGTTGTTGTTGTGTGTTGTAGTCATAGAGATTAGTAACAACCCACAATGTTTTTTTATACAAAATAATTTAAAATTATAAGTAATACTGTATTCGAACAGCTGAAGAAAAAAATATTTATTTATAAACAGAAGTTCCATTGCATGTACAGAGAATATCAATACATACATAACATTAAATTACAAAAATTTTATTAGTATTACAAAAATATGAAAAATGCACTCCCAACGCACGCTGGAGACATCGAACCCTGCCTGCGACGATTTTGTTTAGAAAAAAATTCTATATCTTGAACGGAACGCAAGATACGTTAAAAGTAACCATTTTTACTGATTTACTAAAGGAGAAACCAATATCGAGGCGCACAACTATAGGGGTTAGTCGATATGACAACATAACCTCATTTTACCACATTTAGGTTATATTTTAATGAAATCGAAGAGAAAAATTTCTAAAAAAATATATAATGCTAAGAAGGCAATACAAATGTGTACATATATTACTTCAAAGTCAGTAGGATGAAAACATTTTTAAATAAAAATTGTCTAATGTGTAATACTTAGTACCTACTTTTACTATTATTTCTTTTAAGCAAATAAAATTATAAACCTAAGATTCTGAATTTTTGATGTTCTTTTAACTTGGATGTTTTTCTTCAATTTGAAAATAAAAAATATGTTGAAATTTCTTATAGGAAAGTCGTGTGGTGACCGCACCAGTTTTTTTTAAATTATGCTGTAGAATAGTTATTGCTAACGATTTGTGATTAAAAGGACTGCGTGTAAAAAAAGTAATTTGTTGTACATTATACAATACGATACTCACATGATATGTCAATACTTGCTTAATATTTAGTAAATAAAACTACGGACTGAAATATAGCACATCAAGTTTTACAGCAGTTTTAATTTATTTCAGTTTTTTTATAATATTTATACATTACAATGCTTCTAATCTGAATCAACAATGCGCGTTTGACGAAGCGTTTCAAATTGGGTACAAGATTTGCGAAACTAGAAAACGTGTGTTTGATGAAATGATTATAGAAGCAGGCGACCGAGAGTATACACAACCTTGTCACTTACATCAAGTTTTGGAATAATTATGACTAATTATTCTGTAAAATTATTCGGTTATTTTTTTTAATTCTATAATTACCACTAAATTTTTATTTATAAAAATTCTACACATCTGAGAAAAATAGGCGATGAATAAAAATTAATTGAAATATAATGTTTACGATATTAAATATAATAAAAAAGTAAAGGACATGGGCACAGTCTCGTAAAAGATTAGATGCTATATTTTAACAAAAAATTTTAATTTTAAAAAACATGGATGTATTTTATTATTATATTATGTATGAAAAAATACCACACTAAATAAAATTCTTGAAATTGTGTTGAAGCAATATCATGAAGGAATAATACGAGACATGCAGTAAAAATTTCAAGCTTTCTCAATACCTGTTTAAACTCATGTCAGTTCATTAAATTTGATGATATTGAAAGCTGCCAATAGAATTTGTATTACATTCTCTGTTGCAAGGTATTTCGACATTTTTTTGCACTAGGCCACAACAAACGTAAATATTTAACGAAATTGCAGTTAAGAAATTACAACATTCTCTGCACGTTGGACTATTTTTGCTCTTGTTGTCTTAGAAATAAGGTAGTATTATTATAAGCTAAAAGGAAGTAATGGTTTAACACTACAAAACTAAATACCTCGAGAGGAATTAAACATACGAAGTTATTCCCAAGAACACAAAATAAAAGTATTTCATTTGCATGAAGGTGGATGTTGAATCGTAATTGATTCCGATGGATCGATTATGAAAAATAGGGAACAATTCCCGAGTGCTTATTTGCAACTGACTGATTTAGACAAAAATTCTAACTTAAACATGATTTGGCGCATGCGCCTCACAACTATTCAAACAATTCGTAGATTTAAATTTCAAGTTCTTTAAAGTAAATAACGTAAACAAGTTCTTTAAACAAAATAACTTCAACATGCCGCCGCCGTTGAAACCATGTGTTTCAATTGCACAATTCACTGCACTGAACACAGATTTAATCAATTCATGGGTAGAAGGCAAACCTTCGTCACTGGCCGTTTATATAGCCCGTCACTCGATTTTATAGTTAAGACGCGCACTACACCGTCGGCACCTGTATGAGCTTCAACGATTCGCGCCATAGGCCACTGCAGAGGAGGTTGATTTTCTTTCTTCATAATGACTAGAGCGCCGGGAAGGAAAAGATTTGAGCTTTTTTCTTTCCATCCTTTTCGTATCTGCAGCTCGGAAATGTATTCTTGAGACCAGCGGGTCCAAAATGACTTTAATAGTTCTTGGCACAATTTGAACTTTACGTTGTAGTTTGACTTAATTGACGTTAACCCTTGTTCTGGTAATGCCGTTAAAGGTTGGCCAATAAGAAAGTGACCAGGGGTTAATGGGTTCAGATCACTGGGATCAGAGGAAATAGGGTATAGCGGTCGGGAGTTTAGACATGCTTCAACCTGCGTCAATAACGTATAGTATTCCTCGAATGTTAATATTGAATTACCTATGGTTCGCTTAATATGGCGTTTAAGAGATTTTACACCGGCTTCCCATAGCCCGCCCATATGTGGGGCGCGACTTGGAATAAAATGCCACGTAATACCGTCATTACTTAATTGATTTGCAATTTCGTCACTGCTAGTTTTTAAAAATTTATTTATAACAGCATCGGCTCCTACAAAGGTTTTTGCATTATCTGAATAAATGTTTGAGCTTTTGCCTCTTCTAGATATAAATCGACGTAAGCACGCGATAAACGAAGCCGTAGTAAGATCGGATACGAGTTCTAAATGAACGGCCTTTGTTGAAAAACACACGAAAATACAGATATAAGCCTTTGTTTCGTTATAGCGTCTAGTTCTGCGATCTCTTAATCTAACAGGTCCACAGTAATCTAGACCACAATTTAAAAATGGTTTGTTTGGAGTGACTCGTTCATTAGGTAAATCTGCCATTAAGTACTTACATTCTTCGGGTTGAACACGATAACACGGAATACATTTTCGTATGAGACTTTTTATTAAGCTTCTACCCGAAATTATCCAGTATTTTTCACGCAGGGATGCAAGTAGCAGTTGCGGCCCTGCATGCAGTAGTCTCAAATGTTCATATCGTACAATTAATAGTGACAATGGGTGATTTTTAGATAAAACAACAGGAAATTTTTTATCGTAATGATAAGTCGATTTAGATAGTCTACCACCAACTCGAATGACACCTTGATCGTCCAAAAACGGGTTTAAATTTAACAAGTGACTTCTTTTGTCTACCTTTTGTTGTGCCTTTAGTGATTTAATATCATTTTGAAAGGATTCAAACTGTGCTTGTTTTAATAAGGTGATAGTAGAAGACTCCAATTCTTTAAAACTTAATGGTCCGCTAAGATAAATTTTATCCTTTTTAAGTTTATGTTTCCAACGTAATATGTACGCAACCACGCGTCGTAACTTTGAAAAACTAGAGAATTTTGTAAATAAATCTAAATTTGCATTTGCCAAAAGCGTTACCGAATTTTGTTTACGAGTTTCTAATAAATCTTGATTAATTACTTGATTGCTAACATATTTTGGCCAGACAGGTTTTGGTTGCAGTAACCAATCCGGTCCATGCCACCACAAATTACAATTTATTAATTCGTTAGGTGTAGACCCTCTAGATATTAGGTCTGCGGGGTTAACAGAAGTATTTACATGATTCCATTGACAATTTTCCGTCAGGTTCTGAATCTCTGAGACACGATTGGCCACAAAGGTATTCCAAGTGTTAGGGGTCGCACTTATCCAATGCAGCACGATAGTTGAATCAGACCATAAATAAGTTTTTATAATGGACACGTTAAATAATGAGCGTATTACCTTGTCCATTAAGCGAGCAAGCAAAAGCGCTGCACAAAGCTCTAATCGTGGTATAGATATTGATTTAATTGGGGCTACACGGGCCTTTCCGCATAATAAATTAATCCCGACACTCCCGTCGTTTTTGATCGATCTTACGTATATACACGCTCCATAAGCATATTGGGAGGCGTCGGAAAATCCATGTAATTCTATACCTTGTGAGTTATTTACAATCACGTTTCTCGTAACCTTTAAATTATTTAGAATATCTATTTGATTCATGAGTTTGCAGAAGTCGCTAGCAGCGTCTTCAGGAACTGGCTCATCCCAATCAATTTTCATTTGCCACAATTTTTGTAGCGTGATTTTAGTTTTAATTATTACAGGACCCAATAATCCAAGTGGATCATATATTTGTGCAATAACGGATGTGACTGACCGTTTAGTCAATGGCTGTTTGCAATTAAATGTTTTTATAGAATAACCAAGTGCATCCTCCTTTGAATACCATATTAACCCTAATGTATGACTTTGATTGTTTTTGCCGATGTTAATGATTTTGTTCGGATTCGAATCGAAAATATCACAAAGTAATTTGTCATTGTTAGAAACCCATTTGTTTAATTCAAAGCAGCCAGAATTTAAAATAGTATTGATTTCGCTATAAAGTTTGCGTAATTCGATTAAGCTGTTAGCGCCAGTCAATAAGTCGTCTACGTAAAAATCATTTAGGATGACTTGACTTGTATCAGGATAGATTTTGTGGAATTCGTGCGCTGTTTGTTGTAAACACCTAATGGCTAAAAATGCAGCCGGTGCAGTGCCATAAGTTACAGTATTTAATTGATAACAATTGACCGGATGATTAGTGTCTGCACGCCAAAATATTTTTTGAAACCGCCTATCTTGTGGATGTATAAGAACTTGGCGATACATTTTAGTTATATCTCCAGACAGTACGTATTTGTGACATCGATACCTTAATATAATTGAAAAGATATCCTGCTGTATAGTAGGACCTATTGCAAGTAAATCATTTAAAGAAAAACCAGAGTCTGAAGGATTTGAAGCATTGTATACAACTCGCAATTTAGTAGTTAAACTCGTATCTTTTGTGACAAAATGATGAGGGATGTAATAATCGTTTTCTAAATTATTAAGCGGGATGTTTACCTTTGTCATATGACCTAAGGCTTCATATTCATGCATAGATTGCCGGTATTGATTTTTTAAAGTGAAGTTTTTATTTAATTTTCGTTCCATAGCATAAAATTGATTTAACGCGTTTTGTTTTGATAGACCTAATTTATTATTGTTTAATTTAAAAGGCAATCTTACAATAAATCTACCGTTCGAATTGCGCTGTGTAGTTTTCGTAAAAAATGTTTCGGTTAATTTTTCTTCGTTTGTCAATGGAATGTTATCGGCATAATTTTCAATTTCCCAAAATTTTGAAAGCGTATTGTTCAGTTCATTATTAGTGACCAAATTACATTGAACATATGTTTTTATATAGTTTTGTGGTATTTCACCTGTAACAATCCATCCAAGTAATGTTTTGTGTAAGATTGGCATATTTTTACCTAAACGGATTTGTTCATTTTGCAATATTTCCCAAAATATACCTGCACCTAAAAGAATGTCAACGGTACTCGATTCGTAGTAATTGGGATCTGCAAGTTCAACGTTTTCTGGTAAAGAAATATTCGCATTGTTAATAGTGGTTTGCGGCAAGTTGTCAGTAATCCGGGATATTACTAGACATGTTATTATAGAGCGGTACCTACTATTTAAAGAGCTTATTGGAACCTTTGTGCTGTATTTTATGTTACTAAAGGATTTATTTATTCCACTGACGCCAATGTCGATTCTGTCTTTTGTTAGACCTAATTTGTTTGCTAGATTTTCCGTTATAAAATTGGATTGAGATCCACAATCTAATAATGTTCTGGCTTTACGTTTTATATTATACTTATCAATTGTTTCGATTATGGCAGTAGATAAAATAACTTGATTCATAAAGTTATAAGAATGGGCCGTTACAATCGTTTGAGTTGCATCATGTTCTTCATTGTTTTGTTTGCTTGTACCTGGTTCAGAGGTAGATTTTTGAAAATGGAGTAAAGTATGATGTCGTTTGTGACAAATTTTACATGAAAAACTATTTTTGCACGACAATGATTTATGATTTCCTCTAAGACAATTAACACAAAGTTTATTCGCTTTAACTAAATTGTACCTCTCGTCAGGTAACATTTTCAAGAATTTTGAACAATGAGTTAAAATGTGATTTTCTGTGCATAATAAACAAGTTTCGTCGTTTATAGTCATATACGTTTTTATGTTGGGTTTATTTTTAATAAATTTTGAATTATTTTCAATACTAGAATCATTAAGTTTACCTAACAAACGGCACTTATTTTCTAATAATATGTTAAGATTTTCGATTGTGCATGATTTTCCTGTAGCCAAATTTTCTTCCCATAAGCGACGGGTAGAAATATCTAATTTATTTGTTATTATATGAATTAATAACCTATCCCAATGTTTTACCGGTTGTTCTAACGTTTCTAAAGCCCTTAAATGTTTATTCAAACCGTCGTGTAACTGTCTTAACGCTTTGAAGGATTCTTTTTGTACAATGTTTAAATTAAAAATTGCTTTAATATGGTTGTCGATTAATAATTCTTTATTTTCATACCGATCGTTTAAAAGTTTCCACGCGACTTCATAGTTAGACGAGGATATTTCTAAAGACCGCAGTATATCAGCCGCTTCGCATTTTAAAGATAACCGCAAGTAATGAAATTTAGTAATGTCGCTAATACTATTATTATTATGTACAATAGACGCAAACGTTTCTTTAAAATAAAGCCACTGCTCTATATTACCGTCAAATGTAGGTAAATTAATTTGTGGCAGTTTAACAGGTAAATCGCTTACAATACCGCTTGCAGACGTGTTAGAAGAAGATTCGCAGAAATTGCGTGAATTTGAGTTGGTTAATAAACGTTTAGCATAAGCAAGATATTCAAAATACTCGGATTCAAAGGCTGTTCTTTCGGAATCGTGCGCTACTGTATTATCGTCGTCAATAATTTCGATCTGTAATTGAACTGCCGAAAAGGTATCGAACAGCGGTTCGAATCTTTGCATACGATTTTGCAAATCAATTAAATCAATGTTTTCTCTTAATTCAATACAATAATTTTTAAACCTAGTTAGAGATCCTTTAGCTACTGCGCGCCTAGCAATTAATTCTTTTAAACTAGCCATAATAAGCAAATATTGATTTGATAAGTTAATTATGCAGTGATTTCAACGTAAAAAATAATTTTAAATTATGTACACAAGAAAGTAACAAGTAACGTTATACGCAGGTAATACACAAATTGAATAGGAAAGAATAGAAGGGTACCTGTGATTGTTGTCTTGTCTTCTGTGCCGTTTTATTATTAATCCGCTTGATTACTTCCAGCTCGATTGGACCAATGTTGAATCGTAATTGATTCCGATGGATCGAAGGACCACCCGCAATGGGAATAAAACTCAACTTATAAATGAATACGTAATTGTATTATGAAAAATAGGGAACAATTCCCGAGTGCTTATTTGCAACTGACTGATTTAGACAAAAATTCTAACTTAAACATGATTTGGCGCATGCGCCTCACAACTATTCAAACAATTCGTAGATTTAAATTTCAAGTTCTTTAAAGTAAATAACGTAAACAAGTTCTTTAAACAAAATAACTTCAACAGTGGAAATTACAAATTTACTTCAGTATGACAATAAAAACTTTTATTCAAAAATATAAAATATCTATAGATCAAAGATGATATGTGTTGTCATATATTTATTATAAAAGTTACTTAAATGAAGCATATTAATATGTATACTATATGTGCGCTATATGTACATAATTTTTGTAGGTAAATAATACGTTATTTACCAAGTTTAATTGTATATCTTACAACCACCTCTCATACATATACATACACTATTGTTTTTAGGTTTCTAAGATTTACGTAAAGCATCGCTTACTACTGTCAAATTTAACTTAAAAAAAGGTTCGTATTTATTTGTAAACATTTTATATGAAAACGCGGTTTTTAACAAATCAATCTATTTGTGATATCAGTTTTTACGGCGTTACTGAATATGACGTGTTCAAAAATTTTTCTTGTTATTTACGAGATTACCGATTGTTTGAAATTATCGTGTGTTTACATAAATTTAACCAAGTAATTACCACTTGCAATACCGGAGGTAAATTTTAATACAGGTATTTTCGTATTTTATAAACTTCATACTACATACTGGTGTTAATATCTGTAAATTGATAGGTATTGTATATGTACTTCTTTTAAATATTACATTTTAATAACATGCTCTGGAACTGTATGCAAATAAGTATTTATGCGCTAAATCCAAATACATTTTTTGTACTAATCATTCTATTCTATTATATATAGAAAAATGTAACGACTTTTAGCGTATTTAATTTATCATTAACTATATTACATTTTTTTAAAGTAAGAATTATTAATGTGGATAATTAAGAAAACACATTATTATATGCTTTTGACTACTTTTTTGTCAAGTTTAAATTATTATATTTGTGTTTTTGTTTTATAAATGCTGTAGCAACAAAATCTATCGTGAGCAAGGCACAAAAAAAGTTTACAAACAAATTTTCGTGATACGATACTGCTTTTCTCGGAGAATGATTTTTTTTCGAGACCCTCGACAGATCATAAAATGAATGCTGATACTTCCCATCTATGTAAGTTTACAAAAATGTCGTTATCTTAAAAGGACAAAACTTTTATAGAATGCGCATGTTTCAGTAATTTTTGAACTTAATTCTGAATTTAACATGTTTTTTAGGAATGCAGTTGCAGTTTAGAAATTGTACGTTTCTTTATAAAGAATTTTTATTACATGTCTTCTCTATTTGTTGCCGGTTGCGAGGGTACTCTAGAGAATACTGGGTATAAAAGCGCCGCTAAATTACATTTTATGCTAAACATTTTTTGATATAGGTTGCGTACCGTATAAGTTTCGTCCCGGAACGTCCCCTTCTTGTTACATTCAGAATATCAGCTGTCAGTTTCATTTTTGACATGAAACCTAACGTTCGCGTTCAGTGAGACCTTTATTTTTAAATATTTTCATCCACATTATTAATAAGTGCATTGATTTAACTTGTGGTATATTAAGGTTCTTCTTAGCGGCTTGGGTAACCGCCACGTGGCTGGCCTTTTTGGAAATCGTGTGTCTCGAGCCTGTTAAGTATATCGAGTCGATAATTTGGAATCACGTAAAATTGGGGACATTTGTTACTTACACCAGTTGACAGGCGTAATTTGGGATTCAGTCGAAGTATTTGGGTGATGGACGATTAATTTGAGGACTCACCTGCGTTGTTATGAGTGACACTCATTTACAAACCTAACGCATTCAGTGTCATAAAGTTCATTGATTGAGTTTTAGCGAATTATTTGTGATATCAATCTACAAGGCATATTTTTAAAGTAAGTACTGTTTTAAAATTCCGTTGCTGTAGGGCTGTGATTGTCAGTCCGCGCATACGCATTGTGATCTTTCATCTGTTGACAAGCCACAGACGTCTTTACGGCAACAATCGTCCGTGTTTACATTGTTTTGTCCGTATTTAAAATGCCCCCGCTAATTGAGAATCCCGCCAACTCTTAAGTACGCGCTGTTATCCGCGTTCTTATTGCTAAAGGCATCTGAAATGTATTGTCGGATCTGTGAAGTTTATGAAGAAAACACGAGTGATGAAATGACAAGGAAGTGGTTAAGAGCTTTTAATGAACGTGGGTGGCATACGCTGAAAACAAAGCAGGAATCCATGAAATGGCGTTATTAAACATCAACCAAGAAAGTGAAATTCAAAGAGACAATTTCAGCCAGGAAAATTATGTGTACCGTGTTTTGGGACAGGAAGAGTGTCTTGCTTATCGATTTTTTGTCTTGTCGTGAAACAAATTCTAAAAATTACACTGAGACATTAACAAAACTCCGTCGAGCAATTCAAAGCAAAAAGGCGGCATGATAAGTAGAGGAATCTTATTGATTCACGACTCAAAATTTCATTGCATCGTTTGGCTAGGAACAACTTGATGATTTTTTATACAACCCAGATCTTGCGCTCAGTGCCTATTATTTGTTTCTGAATTTGAACACGAGGTCAGCGTCATGATGATGACGATAGCTTTAAAACGACCGCAAATCATTGGTTGTCAAATCAGACGGCAGAATTTTATGACAAGGAGATACAAAAGCTTGTTGTTTGATATGATAAATGTCTCAATAATAACGGCAATTATGTAGAAAAATAGGTTAAAGTACAGGCTTTCATGTAAAAATAAAATTGTAATAAAAAGTTTTTAATATTTTTCTTGTTCCTCCACTTTTAGTAATTTTGGGAACCGATTCAGGTATGCCAGTAGCTATTAGCATCACTAGACAATTGTGACTACAATTATTTTATTGTTATATATGTATGTGGTACCTATCACGACTAATGCATGTAGATTTATTTGTGTCATTATAGATTAAATTTATCACATGTGCGTTCTGCTTCTGATTCCGTAAAACACTGGATTAGCATCGATTCAAGTTTTTATTCTACGTTTAACTATTGAGGTATACTTTCGGATTGTAATACGATAATTAAATGTACGGACATGTATAAGGGGTCTGCAACATCATTCTTATCTGTGATATTTATCGACGAACGTTAATTGATAGCCTCTATTAACTCTACGTCGCTTCTTTTTTTAACTTCTTAAATTAAATATTTTTGTTGTTATAACCTGTGTTTTGCTTTTTGTTCTTTTTGTGTTCTCCAGATTTCAACGTTATCTGCAAGTAATAGTTACCGACCGTTTTCGCGTTTTTTTATTACTTTATAATTAGCACACCTAAGATCATCAGCGACCCACGCGCCGAATTGTATTGAGCTGGTCGCCTGCCTTTAAGTTACGGGTAAATTTGTGTAACAATTTGGTAATATCAAACAGCAAACTTTTTGCAATTGGTTTTAAACTAGTTTAATCAAGAATTTTTTTTTATAATGATTGCAAAAACAGTTATGCAGTTCAACTTATAATAAATGAAAAGAATTGAAATATTTAGAACGTGCTTTTACACATTAGAAAAGTATAATTCAATCGAAGTAGTCATTACGGTTACAAATCGAATGTCAGTCAAACGATCAAATCAGGGTCGATAAAATAGAAGATTTGTTATAGGTCGCAAAAAATAAATAAAACTCTAATAATCGTTTGAAGAATTATTTAAATTTTTATTTTTTGCTGGTTTCTTGTTTGGTTTTTTTTATTGTTTTTATTATTTTTTAAATGTTTTTCTAAGTTTAGTTGTATTTAAGCTATAAGCATTGGCAATACACTATGCGTTTATGACGAAAGGAATAAATTCCTTTAAAATTTAGGTAATTATTTTGTGGAAAACGCTCGGACACGTCAATTAGTATTTTTAGTTGCGGATCATTTTAAAAATTCTCATTTCAAACGTTATTATTTCGAGGACCGCTGATTTTAGAGATACGGTATGTCATACAAAAAGTGTTTAGAAGTTACCGTACAATTCAAAAATGGCATGATATACAGGGTTTTCATAAAAAAAAATAAATGATGACTGCATATGTTCTTCTTGAGACACACTATATATAATTTTCTTATGTCAACAAATCTACAATTAAAAATACTAATCAACGACGTATCCGAACGTTTTTCCACAAAATAATTTGGATGAATTTTAAACGAATTTGTTCCTTTCATCATTAAACACGCAATATATATTTTTCTAAGTGAAAAATCTGGTTGTTGTATACAGAAAAAATCTGTTAAAACCAAAATACACGTCTTAGTATATTGAAGAAAGATGGCAATGGCTTAAAATCAGTTATTCTCTACGCGTGTACGTAGAATAAGTAGAAAATGCGGAAAAAATATAGAAAACGTAGATAACAACGTAGAGAATGTCGAAAACTGTTGAAAGTCATAATATAACATATATCTGTTATTTTTACTCGAGCTAAAATCAGAATCAAAATTTTTCTAAAATAGATTTATTGAAACAGCTGTTGTTGTAAGCATAACGAAACGTAACAGCTTCGAACTTGATAACTCGAGAACAGTCATTTGCAATTTATTAGATTTTGCACCTTTTGTAATCGTAAGTATTAGAATGAAGATCCACAGTTAATTGATTTTTTGTCAGTTATTTCTGATCATTTATAATTTGAATGACACGAAATAATACAATTTGGTATTTTGTGAAATAAATATTATAACATTTTCAATTAATTTCCTTATACTTTACTTTATCTGCCTCGAGAACATTTTGTTCCTTCCGGTAATTGCCTCGAATGATCTCGAAGCTTCTATGCTTTTCAGTATTTTAAAATTTATGATATGACATAGTAAACTAAAAGTCGAAGATTACAAATTTAAGTGTTGACGAAAAGTCAATGTCAACTGTTTAGATCTAACACAAGAGTTCAATACAGAGCACTCGGGCTATGAATTAAAAAAATTAGAATAGCATAATAAGTTATTTCGACCAACGGTCATTAGAACTTGTGCATTCTAAAGAACGTAGATTATGATCTGATAATAGCTAAATAGATACCACTTTCCATTATTCGCACGCGAGAGAACAATATATAAGAGAAACATAAAATAATTACAATTACCGTATCGCGAACCCATGCTAAGGCTATCTTTTGATTTTTGTATAAGTTAAAAATAGACACAACCACAATAGTAAAACAAATAGTATTCGCGTGGTGCTGTCAAAAAATTTACATTTTTGCAGTTAAATACCAGTAGTAGTATTAGATAATTTGCAATAAGTACATTAGACAATGATTTTCAAGTTTTTTTAAATGTTGTTGAAGGCAAACAAATTATTCCAGACAGCATTAACAAGATCTTTTGAAGTTATTTTCGGTATATTTTTCAATTCAAGTTGAATAAAATTTATTTGCACAACAATTCGATTGCAATTAACTTTTTATTTGTATTTATTTATAATTATAGTTAAGTAACTGCACATAATTAGTCAATATATTTTCTTAGTGATTTTTAATTACTCTACTAATTATTAAACGGCAAAAAAATTACAATATTTTATACATACATTTTCGTAGATAACCTCTGATCCTGTTGGAGTCGGCGTCGCCTATGGTATCAATTGTTTGTCCGGCTTGGAAAATTAATAATGTACTAGTCGGGAATTGACATTGGCAATCTTTTTTGGTGAATACTATACATATTCTAACGACAATCGGTGTGATTCTCGTACAGTATGAATTCTGTCTCGGAAGTACTTTTAACATACAAAACGTCATCTGTCCTTGCGACATGTGTGGTTACATTTTTAATCGACCATTTCGATTTCGTGCAGAACGAAAATCAGACGCATAAAAGATCGTGGGTTTCTTCATTATTAAATATCTTAAATTATCTACGTCGATTTTGTATACTAAATGACGGTTTAGGATGCGTTTGTGTTTAGGAATTTGTCGGGAAAATAATGCATTATTATTTTGCAGCGCAATTGATTTTCTATTTTGTCATTAGCAACTTTGGCTACCTACACGTATCCTATTAATATTGAGATATTGACACCTGTTCGTTCATCTTGGGAAAATTTCCTATGACGATGCTGCAACATCCGAAGTATTGAAAATGGTGTTGAATCTACGTTAATTAGGAACTCGATACTATTGGTTAATTGCTACAATTATAAATGAATTGGAAGGCTCATTTACCAAAATATTAGTATTAATTTGGGGAAACTTGGCGCATCTGGTTTTTTCTCATTGATCGTATGAACCTACGGAATTTATTTGTGAAATTGCTGTATTTACGTGATAATTTACTTTTTAGCAAATTTTAGGAAATTGTGTGGAAGGTGCAGTTAGCTAACCGCATACTTCGGAAAAACAATTTGTGAGTATTGTATTTCCTATTTAAATTTTCTCTTATCTACGTTGTCGGTTATTTGCATGCACGACTGTATGTACATATTATGTTTGCTGTCACAATTAAGTATAAAACTTTTTTTGTGTCATATTTTATTAAACGCCGCTCGGTTTCGCGATATTGGTTATTTGTATTATAGTTACCAATGTAAATTTGTTTTTTTTTGGGAATGTAAAACGCCAACAAGTTCTACGACGTGTTGCACAATCAAAAGCAGCTTGCATCAACGATTACTGCCTGTGATATTCACCTAGGTATTCTTAATTGATAGCATGTATGTAATTCTACATCGCTTCTTTTCTAACCTCTCTTTCTTTGATAAAATAGACATTTCATTGTTATAATCTGTGTTTTGTCATTTGTTCTCTTTCAGTGTTGGGTAGATTTAAACGGTATATTCCATTACTAGCTCACAACCGTTTTGCGCCTTTTTACATTACTTTATGATCATCATACCGAGACCTGCGATCCGTTCGCCGAATTATACTGAGCTAGTCGCCTGCATTTAAGTCACGGGTAAATTCACGTAACAGCATTACCAAAATTCTTGTATTCTAAATGCTACCTACCAAGAAAATATAATAAAGAAAAATGGAAGAAGTCGAAACGTTTATATAAATTATCATAAAAGCAAAGAGACACAAAAATAATGTGGTAAAACCAAAACCGATAAGGCGTTAAGTAGAGCTTCAAAGAAACGAGAAGAGGTTTTAGTTTAAATTCCATGATTGAGTGGTATTTGTAGAAATTCGTTCTATTTAGTTAATTGCTGTGTATATGTATTTTTATTCTTCAAAAGAACAAAAGTCGAAGTTTAATTTTAATGCGTCAAATACGAAAAAATCAGTTAAAATACGTTCAAAGCATTCCTGATCTTTTAGTAATTTATGTGTATTCATACTTGTATGTCCTATTACTTTACTATGGTGAATATTTTTGTTCAAGTTAAATTAATAAAAACTATGACGTTAATAATTAATATTATTGTAACTATAAATTAAAGTGCAAATTGTACGTGTTTATTAATATTACACACGGTAATATTAATAAACACTTTGACTACAATTATTGAAGAAACCAACATATGGTAGGTTCAAAATGATTCTGAATCTAAAAGTATGTGGACTTTTGTGTTAAATAATACATCACACTTTAGGTTTAAAAAGAAATGTTAAAATTTTCAAGGTTGTTGCATAACCCGATGCAAATGTTATTGTTACTAGCTTACGCCAACTAAATTATATTGATAAATGCAGATGTGGATAACAGCTTTGATAAAATGATAAATTAATTTCAGTTATTCTGTGTTCATATAAATAATAATAATAAATAAATACCTATTAGGTGTTTAGTTAGCGTAAAGTACAGCATTAAAAATAAACTTTGTATTTACTGTATTGATTTTATCAATAACACATCGAATTGTGTCACACGGTACAGATGGATTTTATGAAATTTTTAAATTTAGCGATTCGTACAATTTTATTTTTCTTTTGACTATTTTGGATGTAATAGGATTTGCAGTATTCGTTTTATGTTGTTTTAACTGATTTGGTACATTTGTTAATCAATATTTTGTTTAAATAATCATGCCGTCCCATATTCATATATGATTTTGTTATTTCGAGTTTAATTGAAAACGCGATGTAGTATTACATATTATTGTACATTTTGAAAAGATTTAAGTGGAATTTAATTTTCATACATGACTTTGTTACATAATAAATTATTTAGATGTATGGCAATAATTCTTGTCAATAAATTTTTAAATATTTTACTGAACATTATAGCACATCTTATTATCTAATGCTTGTTAACACATTAGTTTGTATTTTAATGTTGATACATTGTTAGAGTAAGTCGTTATTTATTTTAGAAAACCCGGTGCCTTGACAAATGTTTTTAATGTAAACATTTATTAAAAAGAGAGTCGTACTAAATGAGGTAATTAATATTTTTGAACCAGTAACTTTTCTATTTGATTAATTACTTATTTAGACAAAGTATGGGTATGAGTTTTACATTGCGTTGTATGTATAAAACTATCATCGATTGTTTATAAACGTTGTGATGTTTTGGATAATACAGGTAATTTTAGTTTTAAGTAATTAGGAGGCAAACCAACTATAAGTGATGGACGGAACAATGATTAAATCCCGTTTAAAATCTCACTTCGGGTGATTTATCTTCTAAACAGTTTAACTATTCTACTAAAATATTAGCTCAGATATATATCTTAGCAATCAGTGTCTTTTTTGTTTCTAATCTAAACAAGTGCTGTGTTCTTCAAAGTATCATTTTGAATTTTACAGTATTGATAGTTTCCAGAATAAACTAAAATATCAATACTAACTTATGTTTATTTATTTTCAAAATATCTTGTATTTATCTATATTTATTTTAGGCGTAGTTTTTTTTTAAAAAATGTACTCATATCTTGTAGTCAGATCATCAAATTTTATCTAACAGATTCTTTTTTATTTTTCGTGCTTAACCATAAACAATGCCAATAAAACGATTTGTGCTTTTTTGCAGTACCACACATAACTATTTAAGCGAAGCATCGAATGCCCAAGTTGGTGACGTCAACACTGTTAACAATATCTTTTTTGTTCAATTTAAGTTCGTATAAAAGGTGAAATGTGGAAATATCAATTTTGAAATTTGATCGCGTTGGTGTCTGTTTTTCTTTTCTTTTTTTTAAATTTTAATTTTTATGTACTGCGTACATATGAAGTAATAACAATAATAAATATATAGTTAAATTAATAAAGTTAAATACGTTTTCAATGTATTATTTAACTTTTTATTTATTTATTTAATAATACAGAAATAAACTTTGAAATAGGAAATATGGTACATGCTATGCTAAATTTGCCAAACACGGAAATTATTTTTGTATTTATAAATGTAATTATATTTTGATTGCATTCTTATAAAAAACTCGAGAAGGGAGTTAAGTAGTGGTTATAATATTTAAATATACATTACATAAAATACAAGTAATTTATAGTATGTACTACATGCAAATGGAATGAAGTATGAGTAAGCGTTTACGAGGGCTGTATTTTAGGTAGACAAAAGAAACACAGTATAATTAGTCAGAGTTGCAATAGTAATTAATTATTAGAAAGCTTGTGTAATAATGATAAATAAGCAACTTCTTTCAGCATTTCGAACTGTTTAAATTTAAAATGCAAAAAATTACGACAAGGTCACTTATGAGTTTCTGTGATTCATAATACCATTGTATATTAATGTTATAGTAGGCCAATCCAATGTAAATTTTTTACTCCCACTTTTGGATGCAAGAATACCGTAGCGCATCTATTGGTTGCATCCAAAATTAAAAAAACGCTAGTTTTAGGATGCGAACACCAGATGTCACTAAGAAAAAAATTATTTAAAAAGCAACCTGTTAAATCTGCACGACGTATATCGTTAATTAGTTTATATCATTTTATGTATATTAAAATATAACCCAAACATAAACATAACCAAAGTTTTGTAGAATACCAAGTAGAATACAGATTGTAAAATCTATCTGCATTTTTAAATTAGAATTGGAATCTAATAAGGAAATTTAATTTAATAAGGAAATATTTCTAAAATTAATCATCTAACATTTTTACTTTAATCAAATAGGTAATTAGGTAGAACATGTCGGGAAATAAATGGGTTTACAAAATTGTGAGAATTCAAAAGGAACACGCCAGAATTAAAATTTCATCGGTTTCCATCAAACATGACAGTTCAAGATTATCAAAATGGATTGAACGTTGCGGTAAGTGAAATTGAATTTTATTTAAATCCAAACCCAAAATGTTTAAATTGACGCTGCTAATAAGTTTCATGCCCTGTACAATGATTTTTCTATTCAATCGATTCTCTTGATTGTATTAACCTTTCGATTATTATTCTTTTAATTGTTCAATTGTTTCTATTAGTATAATTTACCCAAGCACAGTATGTTAAATTACTTGTGATTTGTGAATACAATAAGTATATATATTTAATTGGGATGTGCTCAAGTATAGCCAAATAAAATGTTTCGTTTACTTGAAAATAGTGTCTCAGTTCTTTCATATAAATAAGCAGATGTTCAATGCATTTTACTTGTACAGCAAGTACCTCGGGTAGGTATTGAGCATTACTTGCCAGGAGAAGGATATTAAGATTATATTAAATGACGATGTAACTTGGGATAATGTGAGGGAATTGGAACGAAAGAAAGGAAATGGGGTGAAAGTAACATATTTCTACATCGTTGGCAAAATGTACACGATGCTGTGTTTGTTTCAAGTGGGTGTTAAGCTTTGCCAAACCATGATTATTTAAATGAATACCATCTCTACAAAGTATTTAATTATTTGCCAAAATATCTTTTATTGTAGTGTATTGCCTTTCCAGGTCATTCACTTCAATGTGCGAATAGAGGTCCACGACTTGTATATGCTCTGTAAATAAACAATATCATATCTCCTCTATATACAACGAATCTTTAGCTTACTACTTCTAAGACTCCAAAGGAAACGGTTGTACTTAAAAATTACATTTTGTTATTCATAATTAGCGTATCTATACACTCGTATTGTAACCAATGTTATTTTTGAGCTTCTACCTTTTAATATGGCAATTATCTTTTTTATTCCCATTTTCATCGTGTGGTAGGAGTTGCCCTTAGCATGTTATTATTATTGTAGTATCGATAGAGTTTGGTTACTTACCCTCAAAATATCATTGGTTCCAATTAAAATTATTATAGAATTCTTTAATTTAAAACAATATTTATCATTGTTGCATCGTATAATACGTTTTTGTAGCTGTGCTATTGTCTGCCCACCGATAGCAAATTCGCACGCTGTTTGATGGTTTGATGTTTTATCTACAAATTCAATTACCTCACACACCGTTAAATAATAATTTTCATTTTACATGGTTGTTTTTCAAGAACTCTTGTTAAGTATCGCCTTAGGTTTGAATCACCGCAGTATTTAACAAAAATTTTATCAATGAAACAATTTGGCACTAGTAATTATGACAGTAATAAATACGCGGGAAATTTTTATCTCTAAGACGCGAAATTCGAGAATTTCAAAACTGTATTTATGTTTTGTATTCTAATATACCACTTGAAGTTTACGTAAAACTTGGTAAAACTTCATTTGATTTCAAAATACGAAGATTAGAAAATTAATATCTTATATTTTATCAGTGTTAAAGAAACCATTTTAATTTTTTTGATAACTCCTAAAATAAAACGTCATTGTGATTTTTGGTTTTGATCTTATTTCCATTTTTAAACCGAAAAGAATACTTAACGATTGAATCTGTTTTCGAAATTGTAGTTTTTTTTAAATTTTAATTTCTTTGACCAGATATTAATGTTTTTATCTCTATACGTTACGTCACTACGACAAAACAGGTTTTTCAGTTTTTGTTATCAACTCTTCAATTTTAAAATTGTTTCAGTTGTATATTGAATTTATAAAATAAGCTATTTATTGGTATAAAAATTAGTTTTTGTGTTTTTCTTTTCGTCAAATAAATGACGATCGATTTCTGTTATTTATTGTAAAAAATCAAAATGAACAAAACACAACAACGCTTTCGAGTTATGGAACTTTACTGAAGTTAAAGCATTGTAGTTTAATTAATAATTGATCATAGCATTGTATAGCGTCAATTAAAGTGGTAGTTTTAAAATGTAACCCCATTTGAAGCGTAAAAATTTATACATTCAATACAATGATTCAATTGTTCTCTTTCGTTCAGGTCACATGACAACCTTGAGTTTCGGTTGCTCCTGACTAAACGAATTGTTTTCGAATGCTTGTAAATTTGATATCTTGCCGTGCGATAACTAAATAAATAACACAGATATGTCAGAGATGTAGGAATAATAACAATGTTGCCGTAGTCTGAGCTCAGTACTTTTGCTCAACTAAAAGTACATCGGTACTTTTGTAACTGATTTAAGCACGTTTTCTTTAACAAATTATTATAACAAACAAGGATTTTAAAGGTAGGCCATAAGTAGGTATGTTTGTAGCAACTTTAAAGTTTTCATTGGCTAAAGCTAGGTTTGCTGCTATCCGTTCATACGCAAAAATAAAAATACATAAAAATCTTAGTTTCTCCTACGGATAAACAACAGTTTCAAAAATTCGTTTCGTTCGAGTTAGGTTAAAAAGTACGTTGACCTAAAAATCAGTACGTTTTTTTATGGAAGTCGATACATAAAATTTTGTCTAATAAGGCTTACGCCGAGCATTTGTGCACGTATTTGACTACACGCACGTACATAAAAACTAAATTTACAAATACGATTTCATTTAGAAAATCAAAATCACCGTAAGACTGAAATAAGAAAATTAAAAGAATATAAGTAGATATGTGACCGAATATTTTGTTTTAGGTAATCTTTCACTAAGATCTCTGTCTCCAGAAACTATTCAAAAAAAATATGTTTGCGAAAATCATTTTATAAAAGAGGCATACTCAGTTACAGGTCATTTAAAAGTAGACGCTTTCCCAGAATATTAGAATTCTAATATGAACTCAGAACCTATAGAAAATTTTCATGTAGTTACACCAACTAAGAATTATGGTTCGTTTGAATGTATTAAACAATGTTGCTTGATGCGAAGTAATAACATTCTGCTGAACTTGTTTATTATTTTGAAATAAATATACACAACGTTTCGATTGCTGTGGTATCTGCAATCGTCATCATGTTCGATGAAGCGTTCAAGCGTACAAAATCAATTTAGCGTAACAGATTAATTAAACAAAATTACTTAGTGAAGTTTAAGTTGTTTTAGAGGTTCGATTAGTGGTTACCATATGTTGTTTATCTCGATACTTGGCTGGCTGAAAATTTCTTTGTTGTTGTTGATGAATGCCGCTTCTTTAAATTTCCGTTTGTACCAATGTTCCTCTCTGTGTATGATTTTTGCTTCCGATCATTTCATTCGATGTTGGTTATCCCACGAATGTTGCGCGATGCCGGACTTAGAAGTCTCTCCTCTCTGTGTGTGCCTCTGATGTTCTTTCAGTCTGATGTCAAGTGGTCTTTTGGTTTCCCCCACGTATGATTTGTCACATTCACATGGAACTTGGTAAATACAGTTTTGGGAATCTTGACTTGTTTGTGGCTTTGTGTTGGAAATTATACTCCTAATGGTGGTCGATGATTTGAACACTGTATTTAAGTTGTAGCTTTTCCCTATACGTTTTATTGATTCTGATAAACCTTTGACATATGGGATGCTCAGCAGTGAATTGGGCAGTTCTTCTGTTTTAGGTTGTCCCATGGTGTTCAATTGCTTTTTCTGTAAAAGCTCTCCTACAATCTTTTCTGGATAACCATTCTGCCTTAGATCGTTTCTAATGTTTTTGATTTCTTCTCGTAGCCCTTTCTCTGTGTTGCACAACCTGTATGCTCTGTCGATTAGAGATTTTACTACTCCCCTCTTCGTAGATGTGGAATGGTTGGATTCAAAGTTGAGATATCGACCGGTGTGTGTCGGTTTCCTGTAGACAGTCGTTTCCATAATTTTCTTGTTCTTTGTTACTTGAACGTCTAAAAAAGGAAGTGAGTTCTCCTTTTCCTTTTCCATAGTGAATTTGATGGATGGTTTGATGTTGTTCAGATGTTGTAGAAAAGGTCTAGTTGCCGATTACTGTGATTCCAAATTATGAAGGTATCGTCAACATATCTAAGCCATGTTTTGGGTTTGAATTTTGATTTCTCTATGGCCTGGGATTCAAACCAGTTCATGTATATGTTGGCGACTACTGGTGATAGAGATGAACCCATTGGTAGTCCTTCGTCTTGAGTGAAGAATCTGTCTTTCTCCTGAAAGTACGAGTTCTTGAGGCAACATTCTAGGAGCTTCATTATTCCTTCTACCGGCAGCGTGGTTCTTTCCTGGAGTTTTTTATCTTCTCGGAGCTTCGTTTGGATGATTTTCATAATTCAATGCTCAACACAATTTTCCAAGCAACCCTGATGAGGAAGCTTAACTCGTGGACCTCACCGTGCAATTGAAATGCATTTCTAAATACCATAATTACAAGTTCACAATGCAGTTCAATTGGGCAAGATTACAAGGAATTTCAATTTTGGATCCGTTTCTTAAAGCGATTTAGAATGATTATTCAGTTTTAAATTCAAAGTCTTTGAGGGCAGCTATTTTGCTATTTAAATTTTTCAAACGTTGATTTTAAGTTTTTTCGTTATGTATGTAAATAGTTATCAAAACATTTTATTACAGATGATGATCATCTCTGTGAAAAATGAAGTATACTTTACTACAGGGTTTTTTAAATTGGATCATTCTCCAGAATGTTGAATCTTCCAGAAAATTTAAATGCACAGAATATTTTCATGTAGTAAAATTGATAAGGAACTATGGATTTGATTATGTGAAACATCAGCAGCAAGGGACAAAAAGATGGTGCGTAAAACAACCTTAGAAATGTAACAATTATTATATATTGTGTTATCCACAGACTGGAGTTGATTACAAAAGAAAAGTGTAGGATCAGATGTTAAAATAATATTGGATGCCAAATGCAGTAAGAATAAGAGTACAAAGTGATTTTTGTCGACATTTTAAGCATATTTATAAATAATATTTTAAGCACTTAATGGGAATATAAGAATTATTTGTGAATGCTTGTACATATTGTGCAATAATAAAATTATTATGTAATTAAATAGTTTTTGTACATGCTATTTAACTATGACTAAATACTCTAACAGTTTTTTATACTCAATAAAGGAAATATGAACTCATTGTGGTTGTCCAAGTAACTGACGAAATTACATAATTCTTCCTTCAGACTAGTGATGAGCGAAATATTGTTACCGGTGACTTTGTCATTGTTACTTCTTGATCACTCAAATATCAGCGACTAATAAAAATACAAAACCAGTTACCAGTGATTCCGTTACTACTGCAGTTACTGGTCAAATTATTAACTTTTTCATTCTTTGCGTTGTCAAAATCTTTACGACCTTTTTTTTTAGTTACGAGTTACAAGTGATATTGGTCGCTGGTAAAATTAACTTTATATGTAATAATTACCAAGAATTCTAAATTAAACGTTTTGCCAAATTTGTCAATCATTTATATTTAATGTGATTAATAACACAAGTGCAATTGTAAAAAATAAATAATCGATTGGTTTTATCTCATGCAATGCTCGTACATACATTAATGTTAGAAACTATACCAAAAATCAGAACATAATTAAAATATATAAAATTATGTCGTGTTGAAATTAACTCTAAATGCTGATGTGCTAATCAACCCGTTTTGTGTTTAGTTCCAAGTCGTTGTACTAGAAGAATCCAGTGTATGATCTCGTTAGGTTAAAGATTTGTCATAAGGCTTTTATTTAAGTCCTGGAATGTGCGTATTAATTTTACTTGTTTCAACCTTTGAATTTTAATGCTTTTGAACTGTTATTAACTTCAATAGATATGAAGAACATTTTTTCCCAAAAAACGTAGTAAATCGTAATAATCCGAATTTAACTCCTTTGTTTTACTAAAAACAAAAATATGATAAAAAAATTAATGCAAAAACTGCCACCTAAAAGTAGGTACTTACTTTATAAGAAAATATTAAATATTTAAATTATTGAGGTTATGTCAGTAACATGTAAACAAACTATTAGAAACGTATGTCTTATGTTCGCATATTAATTCATATTTAGGTTCGTATCTATAATTAATTTTAAAAAGTTTCATATAAGCGACACCTATCGGCAACTAACGTAGTTCACTTTTTGGGAGTTGGAATTTTCTATTACATTGGCTTACTATAACTATATATATACAATGATAATACGGATTCCAACCTTAGAACTAAATATGATTAGAATATGAACTTAATTATCAGATCACTTAACGCTGCAGTAATAATTACTGATTTTATCTATTTTAATCTAAAAAATAATGTAACTAGTTCTAGAATTTAACGCTTTTTTTACCTCAATTAAAAATACAGAATTTTTAACTGTGCTTTTAATTTGTTAATAAAATTATAACAAATTCGGGTACTAACTTAAAACAATATTTGCCAGACAAAGTAGTTTGGCATAAGGATGATCGATGTTCAGCAGTAGGTACTTAATATCGAGATTGAGAGACCAAATTCGCTGTTTTGACATCGGGAATGAATAACGGCAAACTTACCAAAAGTGGATGTTTTGCTTTTGACAACAACTGGTTTAGTAACCGATGTCAGCTGCAATGCTGTTTTTTGTCATCGATCATCACTAGTGCATCCGTACGTTGAAGTGATAAAAAAACACTTATTGATGAGATTTGATTTTTGTGTTCAAAACTAGATACTTCTCAAAAATATGTTTAAAAAAGAAAACATTTCAGAGAATAGATTCAATTATTAACAGCTGATAACAGGTAGTTATGTACGTATTTACTTAAGTACATAAAAGTTTTTATACGAGCATTTGTTTGTCAAAACATTAAAAAAGTCTGCTTGTAAAAATTTAATGAAAAACAGTTATCAATTTCTATACGGATGAAAATGAATCGAAAGAAGCTGAAAAATGATCTACAACGATTTATCGTATTCACTATAATTGTTAATATATTTTGTTTACTCTTAAAGCACGTTTGTATAAGAAATGCAGATATATGTAGTTTTAGATGTTTCAAATAAATAGTAGTTTATTTATCGAGTTCCTGTGTAAATTGGACGCTTTTTTTCCCAAGAGGGCATTTTTAAACCCGAGTGAAACAAGGGTTTAAAAGTCCTCGAGGAAAAAAAACGTTCAATTTAGACAGGAACTAGTTAAATACAACATTTTAATGCTCGAACAGAGACTAGGAGGTCTACAAAGTCTCAAAATCTTTCAAAAATAATTTGACGTTTATGTTGACAAGTGTGTCATAACTGTCAAAGACGGTTTACAATAGCGAAAAATTAAAATTTATGATAGTTAAGAACAATAAAATTATTTTATAGTGTTGTAATAGCAACTTGCCGCATCGCCATCTACATTTAAAAAGCTCAACCTCATTTTTGTTGACCAAATATGATCTACAACCATAATAATGGTAAGATTTTGCGCCATCTGACTAACTGCATCTAAAGTACTGGCTTCTGCCTCCAAATATTGGAGACACTTTTTTTAACATTGTGTTGTCTTACTGTAACATATTTATACCATGGTTTACCTCTAAAAGCAAAACTCTTAAATAGACTACCTCTTTCGCAGTTTTCTACATGTGGATATAACTTGTACGTAGATCCGTTTCTACGAGATGGCGTTTAGCCACAGATTATCACTTTTTTGTTTAATGTTGTTTTTGCATTTTGATCTAGTATTGCACTCTTCTATTTATTATCAATTTCAATTTTTTCACTCTCAGGTTTTAGTTTATACGTTTTATTTTTATAAGTTCAAAAACTTAAAAAATTGATGACCTCAATCGCTACCATCATAACAAAAACTTTGTTAGTACCGTAAATCACTAGGTTGAGTTTTAAAATTTTGTTTGTACAATTTGGTACATTTGAACGTTCAGGTAATGTACACCGCTAGATTTCTTTTTAGGGGACCACATCAAATCAATCGTTTATAAGACGAACCCAGAAGATCTACAAGACTTACAGCAACAAAATATCGACGTTTGTCGTTCAATCACTCGTGAGACATTCCAAAAAGTGAGACAAGAAGTTGAATTTCAACTATTTTTCTGTTTAGAAGAAAACGGTGAACATTTTGAACAATTTTTGTAATTCCTTTCTCAAATAAGATTTTACAAACAGTGTATTTTTTAAGCGTTAACAGCATCTCTCCAAACCGCATTGTTTGCTAATTATTTCAAAACTGTCAGTGGAATGTCACTTCTTTGGTATTTTTAAATAGCATTTTTAAAGATCTTTTTATCGATGTATGATAAATATGGGGTTGCGATTTACATTTTTGAAGTTGGGGTGTGAAAGGATAGGTGGGGGTGAACTACTGACCGTGTTAATTTGGTTCTTCTTCCATATTGTCGAAACGGATTTTTGTAATTTTTGATATTATCTTTTGTTTTAAATATATTCTTAACCCAAAGTTTTAAAATTGACACACTGTATATAGAGTTTTAGTTAACTTAAGTGGTAAAGCGAAAAATAACCTTAAACCAGAAAATTCAACTACTGATGAAAAAGTTTTTGCACAATCAATATCTTCTTTTGATTAAAACTTTGTTTCTCCGCTTGTGCTGTAGTATTCTTGCAGTGTCTAGTTTGTGAACTACTGCAAATAATCTTCGTTTCTCTCCTTTTTTTAAATTTTTTTCTTACTTTGTTACTTTCTGTAGTCGTCAAATTGTTATCTTACCATTTGTTGGATTATACAGTTTGTAACCCATAACATTTTTAATTTTCACAGTAACCAACGAATATTTCTGCGATTTTTATCCCACTTATAATTTTTATTTTGGGATATGCACCATGGCTGTGCTGTCAAATACAAATTTGTTACATCTGTGTTTCTAGCTATTGACAATTTACATGGAGTTTTACTTAATCCCGAAGCTAATGATCGATTTTGAATATACAGGGCTTTTTTTAAAACTGACCATAGGGTTTTACATGTTAATTTTTCAACCCCTTGTACGATACTACATTTATTGTATAAAAGTTAAAAGAGCGATGTTTTTCGGAAAATGATCATTTTTTTTTACGTTAACGTATGGACTACAGACGTCTAGGTCCGGTAACTGGTGATTTTTCATGTTCAGTTCCTTATTGAAACTTGTTAATTCCGTATCTTAACCTAGATTTTCACATATATTTTCATCATCGTTTGCTTTATTTCATTCGTCGACGCTTTCGGGATTTAATCTATACGCGTAATGCTTGTAAGATGTCGTTAGAGATGTCAGTAAATTTAGCCCGGCCTTTTTTGATAAACTAAAAAATGACCATTGTGCCGCATAAACAATTTTTTTTCTCAATTACAGTTTTTACAGAGACAATCAATTTTTACGATAACAGATAGCCTCACTTTTTTTTGATAATATCAAAAATAACTAGTGCGCTGAATTGTGCTCAATGCTACAATTTTTACAATTATTCAATTGTTTTAAACTTTTGCAGTTATCTACAATTTTTACAATTGTTTGCAATTGCAATTTTAGTGTACACATTTTTCTTCGGTAGTCAACTTCTCGTTATGTTTATTGTCGCTATATGTTGCAACTAATTTAACTAATTAATTTTTTTCTTTTTTATTAATCTACTTACTGTAATAAATTTGTTTTAGTTAGCTTATACTATAAACCAAGATTATGGCCACATTATCTGCACAGCATATTGAAATTTTATTCTTCTCCGAATTGATATTTCTTTATGGTCTGCTTCTTCATGCATTAATCCATTTGCGATTAGCAATGAAATGAGCACATGCTTCAGAATCTATGTATTAATCACTTTTGCTGGTTCATCAATCACTGGTTTTATTACCTTTCGGGCATTCACATTTAAAATTTTCAATTTTTTTGAATTTATAACACTTGATGTTATTTTGATTTGTGTCTGAATTTCCTGCAATTCTAACAGTTTTATGATTATTATGCCAACTTGATTTACAGGAAAACGCATTTCTAGTTTCAGTAAACTTGATATCTAGCTAGATTTTTGGTAATACCGGTGTGTTTAATTGCTATCAACATTAGGGGAGAATTTTTCCGGAAGTTCCGATCCATTCTTTACTAACACTCAAACTTGTACTCTTTAGTCTCTGAGGGGTATTTACAATTTTATTAAAACACTTGGCATCGAATCGCAATTTTTTTTGTTTAGAAGAAGATAAACTGTAAAAGTACATATCTGATCGGAAAAAAAGAATACAGATAAACAATAGAAAACTATAAAAAATGAAGGAAAAACAAATGAAAAGCAGAATGTAAGTTATTTCTGATAGAGATCGCAGAGCAAAGCATTAACATTGGCAAAAAAAATAAAATTCATATATGTAGATAATATATAATAATGAATATGACGCCAAGTAAGTAGATTGAAAGGGAGGTGGCGCAATACAGCGTAGTAAGATGTTAGTCACATCGGCATAATAAAGTACCTATCAAGTATTAGCTTCTTTTATTGAACTTACTCTAAGGCGAAATATAATAAAACAGAGAACGCTTGAAGGGTAAACACAAGCAAAATTCATTGATTGATTCATTGCTATGCAATTTCGATTAAGAGGCAGTCAAGATCCCACTAATACGCCACGTACAATAAATAATTTGGCATCAACATCTAACTTTACACAAAAATAAAGTGAAGTAGTCTGTCTACAAATACAGAAGAAATAAAAAAATTATACAATATTCTCATAAACAACGGAATGCTTCGCTTCGCCCATTACTAACTCTTATACGAAAAATAATGATATGAAAAACAACATGTGAAGAAGTTTTATGAAAGTGGTGATACTTACTCTTACGTATGTTTAACTTTATTTGTTCACCTAAGTCTAAGCCTAAGGACTTCCGTCTCTTCTCCAAATAGTCTGCACATCTTTTTTCCTCATTTCATCAGTATTTGTTTCCTATCTCTTCATTTCCACATCTGAACCTTGCTATCATTTTCTTTTTCTTGTTGCTTTTATTCCCTTTCGCTTTTACATATTCTGGCATCCCTTTTCCCTTGATATTCTTATAAATCACATTATATCTGCCCTCTTTTATCTTTGTACATCTTTCCTGTTTTTCTATGTCCCAATCTCTGCTTATTATTTCCTCTCCTATCTCTACTCCCTCTTCTCTTAATCTCTCTACTTCTCTCGCGTAAAATGTTCTTACGTTACATGACAGAAATGATTGCATTACAAGAGACGAAGTAAAGAAACAGAAGCATGTTATGGGTAAAGTTACGTTTACAATTATTTTTCTGTAATATAACTTGGAAGTTAAAAAATATTAATCTAAAAAGTATATAAACTGCAAATCATTATAAAGGAAGTTTGATGCCAAATATATGTATTGAAAATAATAGGCAAATTATCATTCCCATTTCACCATTAAAATAACCTATGTGAAATACTTAAATAATTTTTAGCTGAAGCATTTAAGAATAGAACAAAACATAGTTATGTAACAATATTTTATCTCTTTACGGAGAATCGGTCAAATGCAGATAATGTTAATAAACACTAAAATAATTCAGAATTTAATTTACTAAATTCTTACATCTAATTGTATTTAAAAGTTAAATTAAAACCTATATGTCAAAAACTTGAAATTATATGAAACAAACGCACGAATTCCATGACATAAACGTCACAAGCAAACAGATATATGGGGACTGGCATTAAAGATAAGGCAAATGTTTTAGAAAAAATGGAAAATTGTTTTGTCGATTTATTTTTATATGTATCTACAAAGAATAATCTTTTTATGTAATAAAAATAATACATTGGCTATATACATGTTCATTTTGATAAATAAGTAGGTAGTAATAGTATAGTAATTTTAAGTATAAATTAATTTTATTACTATTAGGTTTCATAACTTACTTATTCTTTGTATTCTACATTCATTAAACTAGTTACACATAATAAGTATTTATCGTATTTTATTATTATTTATTTATTATACTCATTATGTTATTACTATTATAGTTTACGATTCTTTTAAATAACGTAATGCAAATCATCTTAGAAAAAACAGTTTTTTTACATTATTTTATGAAAATCGAAATTATGATTTAATTTTGTGTGGTATGTAGATAATGGAGTTATTTTGCAATCGTATTCGTTGTATTTATTCTATCTTGTATTTACAATCAACATAATTTATATTATATATTCATACAATGTTTCTAATGTTTTTATTATTTTTTTAATTTCTATACATAGTACGTGTAGTATATTCTGTTGTATTGAAGGTTTCCTTTTATAACGTTTGTCAATTTTTGAAATTTTGAACAAATTTAATTTTTTTTATATATACGAAACCACATTATATACAAGTCTTATTGTATTGTTGTTTTTATGCGAAATAAAAACATTGTGCAGATGCATTTTATCTTTATGTCAGAGACCGATGTGAATCTTACAAAATATTCGTGGTAACTTACTAAAAAATTACATACAATTCACATAATGGTATAAAATCCAAGAAAACGTTTAAATACGGGAAAGGTAGGATTATGTTCAATACAAGTAATAATTAGTAATCGCCGATAGCGGTATTATAAACAAAGAAGTGAAAAAGGTTCTTAACAATCGGACTTAAAAACTTTGACTATTTTAAAAATAATGTTTATTTTAATTTGCGTAATGAATTATTTAACAATATATGTGTCGAAACCTAACCACTTATGTTTAATTTTAAGGGTGCTACACTTATGTAAAGTGGCATATTGCGCTAGCGCGTCTATTCATTTCGAAGACATAAAGATGTGTAAAAAAGGTTGCAATAGGTGATAATTTTCCTAATTATTATTGCCTCATCACGCGATTATAAAAGATACTAGTTCAACAACAAAGGTTAAGGTACTTTTGAATGGCTCAATGAAACACGGAGAGAAAAAATTTACTGTAATAAAACAAAAACTGTGCACGTTTCAACATTATTAGTATGTTAACGTTGGATATTACCCACTTAGAATATTAGTGGAATCTACACCATCAGTTAAATTATCTTCTTGTAACTTTTGGAAAGTTGTTTTTTCTGTCAAAGCATTCTCCAACTAGGTAATTTACTTCTAAACTTAACCATCAACTCAAGTTCACCTTCCTCAAATATGTCTAAATCAATTCCCGTTAGGTACACAAGGGATGTAACGTCAATTTCTTTCTCTAAAAGAAATGAAAACGCATGATAATTTCCTTTCATTTCAAAAAAACTAAGTCATACATGCCAAAAAATTTGCAAGCTTTGCGACAAAATTCTAATTACATATAATGAAAGTGAACAATATTCAAAATCAGAGTCAATACTTACTGGTAAGTTGGTTGTAAGTTTCTGATAGTTTCCAATCATTTATTAATTGATGTAGTGAGTTATAGGTTATATTCTGCAAGCAACTTGTTATAAAATGATGGATACAAGTCATATAGTTCCAAACAAAATACTGCTGGAGTCACATTACACGTTAATTTATCTCTGCCACAGCTTTAGCAAAAAGTTTAGCATGTATTGCGAACCTTAACTTAAATTAAATTGCTGATACCTTATTTTAGACCAGCGTGGAACAAATAGTGATAACATAAATGCTTACTTGAAACGCCTACTTGTGGTTTCGTAGTAATTTATTACGTACTTTCAATTTGTACTCTTAATTCTAACAAAATACTTTGCTTGTATCATTATAATTATGAGTGACTTAATAAAAAATGTTTCGATTGCAATAAGAAATTTACTTTAAGTTTTAATACATGTAGGTTTAATTTTATTTAAATGTGGATCAATTTTAGAAAAAAATTCTTTATATATGAAATTGTATTGAATAATTTTAGCATAATATTTCACTCTGTGAATCTACAACAAATTTATCATTAAATGACGTGCTACATCTAGGGCCTATCATTCAGATTTGCTGTCAATCATTTTAAAATTTTGATTATACAATTTTGTTTTGGCAGGTGATATATCGAAAATGTATCGTCAAGTTGTCATTTATGAAACCGATCGGTCAATGCAAACAATATTTTGAAGCTCATCCTTCTCATGATACTATCAAATCAGCAATTAACGTACCATTAAATTTATACTCAGATAATGCGAGCACATTTGTTGGCGCAACCAAAAAATTACAATACTTATATACATTTTTAAAGATAAATTACAAGTATATTTATGATATTTTAAAGTGTGATAATGATGAGTTTTATATCACTCTATTCACTTAGAATGTTAAGATATGTATGCAAATATGCTAAAAAATGTGGTCTTAAATATACACTTTTGAATGTTAAATGTAAAATAATCTATGCTTAAGAATAGATTTTTTTATTATTTGCTAAGTGATTACAGCGTTACAATTTACAATTATAAACTTCTTCAAATTAACAAAAGTAAATGATTTATTATCACGTAATACTGATTTATAGTTTGAAAATTTGCGCTCTATATAACATGACGTATTATTTAGAATTAGAAATTTCTTGAATATGATATTCTTCTACATTCAGGTTCAAGTGTGACACAAATCAAGTAAAAACAATATTTTTTGTGCTGCCAACATCGCAAACGTCAATATTCGTTCGTTAGTGTAGTTACGTAATGAACGAAAAAAGCTCTAGGGTGGCAAAATGAAAACTAGGAATCCACATAAAAGTAAGTGTTCAAAGTCAATTAATATATTAGAACGAGTATGCGACAAGTGGAAAAATCATTTTAAAAATCTTGAAATTCAGTAAAATTGAAGAAAAACGATGTTAAAGTTAATGTTAAATTTGACAGATTTAGTAATAAATGTAGTACCAACATTATATTTCTGTTGATTTTTTTAAATTTTTTTAAAAAAATATGTAATTTTATAAAAAGCTACACAAAAAATAATGTACATTACTCTCGTCGAAAGAATCATAGCATAACTCACTCACATGCAACGCTCGTTAACGTTCGTTATGCTATTTCTTGCTTTCGACTCTTGTTACGTAAACTACTATTTAATTAAATTGTAACTGGGGTTGCAAACTAAAACATTTTAAAATGTATTATTTTAATTCAAATTGGTTTTTATGTAAAGCAACTCGTTTACAATATTTGGAATTGAAAAAAAAACTACCGCATCTGTAACACATTTGACCGTCTCTTTGTTCAATTTAATATATACATTTTGTTTATGAAAATTGTTCGCATAATGAATAGCAACATAAATCCATGTGTCCCATCTGGTGATTACCGGACTTGAACATAAATCAAATTCCGGGAACCCTTCTTGGAAAACTTGTATTCTTTTAGGTGCTTTTGTAAACACCTTCTTTGTGCTCGATATCAAACTGTTAACATCTTTAAATTGTACTTGCACAGTTTCAGCAACTCCATTGAAGTTCATGTGCCGAGCACGTAACCTGGTTCATTTTTGGATACAACAATTTCAATACTCGCATGGTTTTTATTATATAGGTTATTGCGTTAGTAATGGGTTTGTTTTTCCTAGGGTATATAAACTTAGTACGATTATGTTTTTCGCCATTCAAATTCTTACAATTAAATTTGCAACATACCAACCTATTCTGTCTGTTGTTTTGGCGAGAGGTATTGAGATATAATTTTTTATCACTTCGTCTCTTATCTTTTTATCGAATTATTATAAAATGTAGGGTTCAAATATATTTGGGTTATTAAACAATAGTAGGTATAGGTATTTGGGTTTTGAATTATTTTTTAATGTTCAAAAGTAATAAAAATGCATTTTTACAGAAACATACATAAATATGCATGCAGTTAGAAATGACGACAGAATATACATTTAATGCATGTATGTATACAAAAGCATATAATCCTCGTGTTAACTATCACAAATTGAAAGCATTTTAAATGTGTGTAAATAAGCTTGTTGTTGTTGCTTAACTTCCAAAGTTAACAGTAGTTATGCTTCGTTTTGTGTTCTTAAATCAATAAATTTTTATACTCAAAGATGTTATATTTTTTACGTAGAAATACAGCACTCAAACAGTGATGATATGGGCGAATTAATTCAACCATCAGCTAACAATTCACAATAAGAGACAAACGAGAACAAATCAAAATTGAAACATCTACTGAAAGAAAAGTGTCGGGGCGTTGGTTTTATTGCTATAAAAAGTTGTAAAGAGTTAACACCGTATATGTATGTGCACGCAAAAAGTCATATGTATTTCTAGATATATTGAAGATTTATTAGTTCTTGAATAACGTTAAAAGTAATTGTGTTGTGTAGTAATTGACTAATAAAGTGAAAGTCAGAATTATCAAAAACCATTTTTGACATGATATTCAAAACATTTGTCAGGACATACTGCATTTGGTATGGAAAACTGTATTTTACAAGACAAAGTCAGTATATAGGCCATTCTGTTGAGTTTGATTAATTAATTTAATATACGAACATGGATAAGCGGGAGTTCAAGGGACCGCTATCTTTTTTTCGCTCATGAAGGTTTCTTACCCGAGTTTCTAGCTTATAGAGGTATAGGAGTATATAGAGGTATATAAAAAATACAGTAAATATGTAGTGATAAACATACATCTGTATTGTATATGTACGTATTATTTGTTAGAATTTGTCATAGATGCTCGCAGAAAAAGCTTACACTAATGTTTACTTAAAGAAATTCCTTAATTTCATCTGCGTTTTCTGTTTTTACATTTTGTGTATATTTTTCCAGTTCATAAATTTCAGCAAATATTGTTATATCAACTACCGTCGAGTATTCAAAAAACTTGTGGAGCGTCTCCAGTGTATTTACAGCTTCCTGCTTCTTTTGAATGTTTTTTACTTTTGTATTCAAAATCTGTGATCGGTCGGCTTCATCTTGATTGTCATTTGCGTCAGCACTCGTGCTCACACAAATATCACATACGATATCGCCATCAGTGTATTCTCCGGCAGTAGCCACGTCGTCGTCTTGTGTACGAAGTCTTTAAAGGTTAGGGTTACCATATTATCAGTAGTTTTGTGAGTTACAAGCTTGACCCATTCCTCATTCCTAGGTCCAACCTCAACCTCATTTACCTCTCGAAGAAAACCCAGCTGTTTTGAAGCAGTTTTTGATAGTAACGTCACTTACCGTGCACCATGCCTTTCTTGCAATATTCATGGCTAGAAGTACGTTGTCTCAGGGTTATTTTTTTCTTTTAGGCACGTAAGAAAGGGTATCATACCTTTATCTAAAGGTTAAGGTTTACTGGTGGTATTTCCAGGCAAGAACGCGATTTTTACGTTTTCAAATGCGGGTAAGTCCGTATGAGCAGTACAGTTGTCAATGAAAAGCACGATTTTTTCCGTTTTATCTTAATTTCTTTATTAACTTTATCTTTAAATAATATATTTGTAAATCAAGTTTTTGTATTACTGGCATAATCAACAGGTAGAGTCTTAAAACCTTTAGAACATTTAAGTTGCTTTGATTTCCCGATGATCAAAAGGGCAAGTTTTTCGGTACCAGTCAGTTTACACATTGAAGAATAGTAAGACCTTCCCTGTTTTTTTTTCCTCCATGGCGTTTTCGCCTTCAAATATGTATGTTCTATACGTAAGATACTTAAAGAACAAGCAGTTTCATTCGCGTTGTAAATATCTTCTGGATCATATCCTTCCAAAAGACTTTGTAGATCTTCAGTCCATTGGTTCAGAGATTTACTTTCTCCGACTGCGTTTTGAAAGCTGTATCATGATGTTTTTTAAAACTGTAACCAGTCATTACTAGCTGAAAAGTTCTGAATTCCCAATTTTGTAGCAAAGTCTTGATTCTTGTTTTAGCAAGAGTTTATCTATGGGAATGTTCTTATCGAGGGTTTGTTTTATCTATTCGAAAAGGCACGTTTCAATGTTGGGAAACTCGGAAAGTCGACTTCTCTAAATATTTCCGTGTCCTTCAGTGCACTAAGACTTTGTAGAATCCTTTGATTTTATAATTTTATAAAAGATAGATTCTGGTAAACCAAACTTAGTTTGTATTTCGTTTCGCACTCAAACGGATTCACAATTTTAAGGACAACACTTTGATTTTTCATTTTAACATTATGAGTACGTGCCGAACCTTTCTTCGTTATTGATACTTATCAACTGTACTAAGTTCGATAAGTTAATAAGTCGGTACATTTGGCCATTTGAATAGAATACGATATAATGCCAGTTCCACGAAATTTACGAATAAGTCATAAATACCATATGTTAAATACGCTCGACTGTCGCTTATAGAGGTACAGGTAGGTAGCAGTCTCAGTTATAGAGGTTCATGAGTGAAAAACGACTTTTTTTTATAGAGGAGACCTGACAATTACTCTCTCTTATAAAGTTTTTTTGGCTTACCCAGTTCTCACTCACGCAGGTTTGACGTACATTTTTTAGTAACATTTGAGGAATAGCTTCATATATTAAACGTAAGAGCCGATGGCTTAAAATGCGAGAGTTGAGTTGGGTATTGTTTCCACATTCAGTAGCTACATTCACTAGATTAGTGGTTCTTAACCTTTTATTAGTCGCAGCCTCCTTAAAATCCGAAAATATATTCGCGGCTCCCTTAAAATCTCAAAACATTTTTGCAGCCACTACTATATACTTTTCGCAGTCCCCCAGGGGGTTGTTATGCAACTTGAACTATTTATTTTGTAGTTTACGAGACAAATCTAAACAGTACATGATAAAATAACAATAAGCACCTTACACACATGCTTTATTACAATCTGGTCCTATTAGATACAGAACATAAACTTAAAAAACGTATAATTGATTTTCTATTTATAGAAAGATATTTAAAAGACGAGTCCACTTTAAATTATATACTCATGTGCCAACTAGTCGTAGTATCATCATTAGTAAAATAAGTAAATAATGATAAAATAAAATAATAAACTATAAACATTGATTATAATTAGCAACTAATGCTGTCAATTTACAATGAATTAGTCGTAATAATTTACCTGAATTAAGGACTAAACACTATTAATTTATTAGATCTATACGAACATGTATCTAATTATAATTATTATTAATTTTCACAACATTCAAAAACTATACTTGATAGACACTTGTATATAAATTTCATCTAAATAGTATTTTCTTGCAAAATATTTACTTAAACTATGATGCTAGCTTTCATATGTTGGTTAATTTTGTTTTGTTTTTGTCATTAAATTCGTGTGTTTTTTATACAATTTTTACATTTTGACATGTATCTAATTAAATTTTTTAAACACAATTAGATTTATTTGTTTTAATTATTGACTTAAATCAAATGTTGTTTGACAATACTTACCGTTGATATTTATAAGAAATAAGTTCAATTCACAACAAATTCTAAATTCTATGTGTACGTGTCGTGTCCTTTTTAGGATATACCGAAACTTAACTATTAGAAATTGTAGTTTTTATTTTACTCTGTACCTTCTAAAATAAGGTTATTAGAAATCAATTCATATAGTTTTGTTATAAAATGCATTTAGAATGCGAAGATATCTTTACGCTTTTAATCTTAAACCATTTCTATTTCATCAATAAACTGAATATTGAACTATTTTTATATTCCTATGCTGACAGGCTTATGTTGTTTGTGGTATGTGTTTAATAATGATACTGATTCTTTAAGGTTATATAACTACCAGCGACGAATATATTAGAAGCAACAACTGAGATAATTTACTAAATAGTTAAAAATAATATATTAATGAAAAAGTAGCACAAGAGTTTTGAAGAGTCAAAAGTCTAGGAATCCGCTTTACAAAAAAAAAATTTTTTTTTCTTTCAAAAAAGTGTAAATAAATATATACCTTATTTTTCATGTCGTTATAAAAGTTCAGAAGCAACGCCTGGAAAATTAATTATTCTGTTTTCTGCTACTAATTTTAATTTTATCGGATTAAACTTAGTTTGTTTCCGAATTAGATTTAACTAAAAAGCTTTTGAAAGTATTTTAATAAATAAATAAGTGATTATAGAATCAAAGCAGCCGTCGGTGAAGCGCCACGCACCCTCTGATGCTGATTGTATACGTCACCTCCACCGCCGCCGCCCTCGAATCAATATTTGGTGGCGTCTCGCTGTATTGATATCAGATCTGGCGGAGATTGTATATTATATAGGATTTACGTGTTCAGATACATATAAGGATGTGGTTTAATGTCTGTATGATTTACTGACTGTATTTTATAGTGTACCAGTCACTTTTACAAGCTTACCACAAAAAAAAATATTTTTGTTAAACATGACAGATATAGTTTGTTTATTGATACATAGATTGGTTCACAATTATTCATAATTGTGTTAACACTAGAAAGCAACAATTATTTAATAGATCAAAGTCAATAAAGTTTTACGTATATTTTTGGAAAATTTTTATAGAGGTACGTTTATTTAATCTGGTTTTAAATAGGTTTAAACATTTACCTAGAATGATCAATAAATAATTAATGTAATCGGTAAAGGTTTTTTTAACTTTTAACTTGTTGATAAATTAAACAGGTGAAAAATACAAGTCTTTTATTTATAACTTTTAGCTAGCGACGAAAAGTGTTACTTGATTTATATAAACTGCCAACACAGAATGCTTACGAAATGTGTTTTCTCATCAATTCCGGTACCGCTGAAAGTTGTGTTTCAATCGTTATGGTTGGAAAGTTTCACAGTTACATAAAGAAAACGATAATTTGTAAAAAACATGAATCAAATCAGTTTCGCAGTTTTTTGTTTCGGAGGAAATTAAAAATGTTCTGACATCTTCCGTATTGTGCGAAATAAATTTTTTAAATTAGTTTTTCTAATCCAAGCATTGATCTAATGGATTATAGGTACACATACCGGTTCTGTTTTATACAACATTAAGGCGCTCTGTAGCAGCGATGAAGATTAAAATTACAACAATAAAGACTAATTGATATTGCATTAAACACGTCATTTATAATACGTTTGATCTCGGGTATTAACCGGTCTTCTTCCTTACGACCGAAACAGTTTGTTCTTAATGAAAATAGTTTCTCATAATTTGTTAACATATATTTAAGCAGCCGTTATTAATTAGTAAAATTATTCTAAAAATGTTTGTATATGTGTGCCTACATATATGATTTTGTGTGGATAGTAAGTTATTAACGGTTATATGTGTGTTTATTGTTACTGCTAAGTTGCGAAAAACCTTTCAATGAATTTCATATACAAAATTGATTTTCATAGATTTTATTAAGACCGAAAGCAATCGCCATTGGAGTGATTGCTAAAATAAGGTTCTCCAATTGTAAAATTAAAACGGTTTTAAAGTTAGTACTGCAATCGATTGAATTGAGTTTTCGTTAGATTGTGTGTGTTGTGTTTACCTTGTCTAGTATCAATAATATAATCAATATGTATAATTTAATTACTTGACTGCTAACTGAAATTTCGCGTCTGTAACAAAATATCTTAATAATACCGTTGCATTACGTTGTCGCATCTTAACACTTCGAGTAATTCATTGATTACGTCTCATTTGTACCGATGAGCTCCGCCTCGGGGCAACTCTCTAGACACTATAACTTCATAAATTTGGCGCACGTTGTTGTTCTTTTAGAACCCTTCTAAAACAAACATTTTTTTCTATATTTTTGTTTTTAACCAAATTTATAATTTGTTGATGTTTCCGAACGCGTTCATACCATTTCGTAAGGTCTTCAATCGACAATTTTGACGAACTTGAATTATTGTTTTCGATACTTTAAGTAGAATAAAATTTATATTGTGATAAACACTTTATTCAAAAGAAAAAAAATAAATAACGTGTTGCATTAGCTTACATTTCTACTGTTAAAAAACTATTATTTTACTTAAGTGGCAGGGGTACAAAACACCCTTTGATTTTAAACTAACCAATCTTTGTCAATGTTAATTTCTCACTTTTATATTTTTATGAATTTGGATTTCTAATACTAATCTTATAATCTTCCAACTTAACTAAATAATAGGTTTTAACATTCAGGTCCCTTTGAAAGGTCATACTTTTAATAGGCTAACTATAAATGACACAATAGTTCAATACACTAATACACAAAACACTTAATCATTGATTGGTAGAAAGGCTAAATTTTGCTTAGCAATGTCCCTCTTGCTGTGTAAACTGACGCTACTCTGACCACGCAGTCGTTTCTATGGTGAAGCGTGGCGATTCTTTCTAGTCTCAAGTTGAGTCATCTTTAATGATTACTATAGCTCCTACCTTAATGTTGGTTGGATTTTGACGCTTCCATTTAACCCGGTATTGAAGCTGTGGTTCCTTAGAACAACGATTTCAGAATCTTTGAAACATGTGTTGGAGTCATTTTGAATGTGACAATCAATTTGCGTTCACTACTGTAACGTTTGGTCTCGTAGGAGCATTCAGCGAATCACCAATTAGGAAGTAAGAGGTCGTTAGCGCGCTACAATCTTTTGGATAACTGGAAATTGGAGTTACTTCTATTTGTATGATTAACATTTCTTCATAAGTAAGCACATTATTCTTGACTACCCGTTTTAAATGATGTTTTGTTATTTTGACAGCTGCCTCCCAAAGTTCTCCAAAATGTGGTGATTGAGGAGGTATTTTTTATTACATTCAATTGAAAATCGTTGGAACTTTTCTTCATAATGTTTCGGTTTTAATTGATTTCTAATCTTTTCCCAATTATTTTGTGCGTCAATAAAGTTGGTACCATTGTCCAAATAAAGATTTCCCCGCCTAGGTATAAATTGTAGGCATTTAAGAAACTTTCAGTACACTACTAATTTTAATTGATTTACCGCACAAAACACATGAACACTGGGACGTATCGTTTCTGTAGTCCAATTCTTCGTCTACGTTTATGGTATAATCTAAATGGACCATTGCATTCAACTCGACACTTTGTAAGTGGTCAGGTTATCCCATTATATGTTCAATTAATGAAAGGATACAACGAAAGTCATTTGTTTTGTATATGATTTGATTTCCTTTAGTTAATCAATTTAATCGTTGCTTAAATTTGTCTTAGTGGCATAATTTTAAGACCTTTACTTTTGGTTTTAGTATTTTTTCTACCAATAATTGCTCATAAATTTGCTTTTCTTTTTGTCGTGCATAAAGCCTAAGCAGTGTGTTATTACTCGCTATAGCATAATTAACGTAGATAATTTTTTCTAGTAACTTAAACGTTTCTAAAGTTGTTGTTAAATATATTTCTGATCTTTGTTGTATAACTTCTGGAGCCTTGAATGCTGAGGCCATTGTGATGATTGATCATTTAAAAAAACATCAAAGTTCTGAATTGCGTAATACTTCTGGAGTTGACCAACTAGATATGATGTCGACAGGGTTGCCGTTTGTGCCAACATATCTTTAAACCGGAACTTCTGTAAGTCGCTAAATCTGGTTTACTCGATTTGCTAAAAGTATTTTTCAAGATTTTAATGGTTGAGTGATCCAACATAACGATATTGTAGAATCGGTCCAAAAGTATTCCCGATTGAATCGGGCTTGATTAACTTGGTGTAGTAATTCAGGTAGGAGTAATGCATTACAAAGTTCTAGTCGTAGCAACGATGTGGGTTTTAACAGCGCCACTCTTGTTTCCGAGCACAGTAAACGTGATCCGTGATTATTTTTGTTATTTGTAGTTTGTAGGTAAATAGAACAACCATACGCAGTTTCAGAGGTATTGCAAAAGCCGTTTAGATCTATTTTCTTACAGTTTTTGTGTATAAGACATTGCGATCTAATTTTAAATCACTTAAACGTAATCGATTGTAATAACCCAAACTGAAAATATGTTTATTAGTACTGATTTTTCTCAATTTAGCCTTAGTTGTCACAACCTTTGCATTAATAATTTTACTTTAACAATGACGGGTCCGATTATTTCCAATTAATCATAAAGTGATATTTGTCATGTTTATTGAATATTGCGGCAATCTTCTGTAAGATTCTATAGTAGTCCCAGTATTTTTGTGGTTTTATCATTGTCGAAATTTATCATTATTTCTGATTTATTTCAATGGCGGATTGGATTTGTTATTTTGTTATTATTTGTTCTCCATTAACTAAGTTCGAAACCAGCTTGCGGTAAAATGTTGTCCATGTAGTACATATCTAATGTTTCTTCGTTTGTTTGAACTTTTGTAGTTAAGTCGTCAACGTAGAAATCCAGTTTGATTATTGTGGCATTTTGTGGGTTTGTTTCCATTGGTTGATTAGTAAATTCGTTTAAAAATCTAACCGCCAAAAATGGTGCTGAAAACAAGGTCACTACGTATTGTCGGACCGACTAAGATAGTACTATTTAATGACAGATTCGTTGTTACTCGATATATTTTTTGAATGTCAGTTTGACAACAAATCGACCATACTGGTTGTATTTTTAATAAAATGTTGTTTGGAACGTCGTTCTTCTATCGTTCTTAGGTAATGGATTTAACATTCGTTCTTATTTTTCACGCTTCTTATTGAAAAGAATAGAATGTACACAGCACGCAAATGTTTTATCAATTTTTTCTTGCGCATTTTGAATGAAGTCTTTGTTATTTTTTTGATTGATTTTGCTGCCACCTTCGTGTATCTTGTTATATTATATATGTTTCGTATTTGCTACCAATTTAAACTTGGTAGTGTCTTGTGTTTTTAAACAATCTTTGAATGCTGTAACTGTCACTGTCTTGTGCTCTTTTAACTTGCATATACGTTTCATCACTATGTAGCAACACTGGTAATCTACTTAAAAAGTCTATATATCTAATATGTGTTTCAGTTTAGTAAAATTCTTCTAAAAACATTTACCCATTTTGCAACTTCAGCTGAAAATTTCTTTATATGTACTGTTCTGCTAAATGTGCCACATGCAGTAGTAATAAATACACTTTGAACTCTTTACAGTTTCTAGTCTTTCTAGCTTATAACTTGGATTTGTTCTTTTTACCTCTGTGGTTTTTTTGCTCATGTATTACACAAAATGCATTTTATTATCAGATGAACATTTTTGTAAAAGTAAAACACTGTAGCTGTCTTCACATTGTGTCAGTGTGTACCTGGGTTTCTATGTTTGGTAAAACATAAAAAATCGATCACTACATGACGCCATTTCTCTTGGTCGTTCAACTTAAACTGTTAATTTCTTTTTAGCAAATCAGATAATGACATGGCTTTTTTAGTATATTGTGGAATTAATTTTTAAGAACAACCAGTTAGTCCTAGAAAACTTTAGATTTATTTTTATGTTGTACGTTCTAGATATCTTATAACGACCACAGTCTTACGCGAGCTAGAAAACAAATTTCTATCCATCATTCTACGTGTATCCCAAACACCAAAAAACAGTCTTTTGCATTACATTTTTTTTCATTTTCAATAGACGGATATCTGGCGATTGACCAGTTTGATTACAAAAAATTACGATTAAATTTCGTCCGCAGTTGGTAATTAAAACTGAATAATATTTTCTCTGTTAAACCTATTATATTATTTTTTGTCAGGTGTTTTAGTATTTTTGTTAAACAATATTTATAATTGTTTTTAAATATGGAGTGGGTTAAACATTAGCAATTGAAACCACGTTTTAAAACGACAAAATAATGCAGCTATATACATATATGTAAGTTTTGTTTTGATCTATAGACGAGTCATAAATAAAATGTAACGTACATTTTTTTTCTTGCTACTAATGTAAAATAATATTACTTATTAATAAGTTTGTTATAGTTTCTCAGAGTAATAGAATTTTATTCGTACACAACGATGAATAGTGTATTTTTATTTTTGAGTACTTAGTATTTAACTAAAGTTTACGATGGGTTACTATTTATTGTTTCTAATGTATTTTCTAAGTATTTTCAGAATAAAGGTAGTAAGAAGATTAAAGCTTAATTCACCTTAAGTGATACGATCTTGAAGCAGTTTTATTACGAGTTGAATGCACTCACGAAACTAGCATTTATACTAACGTTTTTCCGGTGTTTTAAATATTTATTGTTTAGTAAAAAAAAGAATCAGACTGTATATGGTATTTTATTTAAAATATTTGTAATGTTTTTAATATAATTTTCTTGTCTGTTTTCTAAAACTGAACTACAAATAATAAGATCGTTTTGTTGTATAACCGTCTATGTAAATTAAAATTAGAGAAAATGATGTAATTGCAGAACAAAAAAACGTGCCGTTTTCTTTAGCATGGCAAAAGTACGCTCGATCTATACTTAGGACACGGTAACATTTTAAAGGTTCTCATAGTAACACTGAATTTTCCGAAGCTTTTTTAATTACATCCTAAATGTTGTCGTGTCACTGCTGAAGTTAATTTAAACGTTTTTAATTAACTTTTTATTTATTTAATTTACTTAAGATTTTGTTATTACGTAAATAGTTTGCTGCAAAATAACATTCTTTTCATAATATCATTATTCAAATTAATCAATTTAATTGTAATATTTTACATAAACCTATTTAGATGTTAAATGTGTTTTATGTAATTATCATTTAAGTGAGGTTAAAGTTTATGTTAACTTAGTTTTTCTCAAATATCGCTGAACATGACAAACATTTTTGTACAGTAGTTGTGCTTTAGTAATAACATAATTCAATTATGTTCTTGATGTCTTTTATGCCTTTATAAATAAGTTGTTTATGTAAAACTTCTTTGTCTTCTAACATTTTTCAATAACTTTCAATCTCATAACTTAATTGGACATTCTTTAAGGATTTTAAAATTTATGTATCTTTCAAAAATATATCATAGTCTTTTAAGCTTTTGTCTTGTTCATAGGACGATTCTTGAAGTTACACAATTTATTTATATAATTATATACGTCTGTAGATAATGTTCATAGTAATAAGATAAAAGTAATTAAAAAATTAATTGTCAGTAATTCAATAACAAAAACTGTTTTTCTTTTTTTAAACCTTCAAATTGTGTTTTGTGGAATTTTACGTATGTAAATTTATGTGTATATATTTCTTTAGTACTTCACTGTTTGTAAAGTTAAATACATTGTCATTTTAGTATCATTTGTGACGCTTGTTTAAAGGTAATGATCGAAAACGATGCAAATAAGTGTTTTGCTAGATTTAAAATTCATTGTAATTTAGAAGTACTAAAAATGTAACGATCGTGTTCTTATCATAGGAAGGAAATTAAATTGGAACGAACGGAGAAGCTTAAAACTGACAGTAAGAAATTTATGGCTAAAGTTCAAATCCGTTAGTACTGGTCGCTGAATGGTTAATGTGGTAAAGTAAATGCCGTCTTATGTAACGCCTGAACTGCTGCTACAAATTAGAATTTGTGTACAGTTTATCATAAAATAATGTAAACGTTAGTGAAATAATTAACAATTATGTTAAACAAGATAACTATATTGCGGCCGTAATGATTCTACTTGGAGGAAAGTTAAATTTATGTTGAAGTTTTGTTAGACAATTACTATTAATTTATTGCTTCGTTTGTTTATGGCTATTTTTTGTAAAAACATATATTCTGACTCGTTTTTAAATGCACGTTTATAAAAAACGTTGCGCCAGTATTTTGAAATCTGGAAATAGATATGCATATTAATATCATATTCGTTGTATATGTATAATTTCGGTTGTATTTAATTTTCGACGTGTCAGTTTAACTTTATAATTTGAAGCCAAAGCCTTCCGTTCGTGCTTTATTGTTTCATTTTGAGTTTTGATATAATTTTGTTATGTCATTATTAGTATTTGTTTATTCCTACTTCTTTACTTCAGTTTTAATTTTGCTACAAGCTTCTAGAAGTTTACGAATTCGTTTTGCAGATACAGCTCCTGTTAGATTAGTAGAGAAGGCTTTTTAACATCCGTAAAGTTGGAGGAACGAAGAAATAAACCAGATTGTTAACATCAAATTAGATTTAATTGTCTTAAAATAATAACGTGTAAATAAAATTAGAATCAATCTTAAATTTGATAGCCACACAAGATGTAATTTAGTTTGATTAGAAGTACAACGTTGGTTATAAGAACGCCGGTAGCATCGGCAACTCACAATACATCTACATAGTAAATTTGAATGATAAGGACATATAAATTCTTTGCAAATTAATTAAATTAACAATTCAAGTTAGACTACTAGTAATAGTAAACAAATCGTTGTGAAAGTTACTGAAATTATTAGCAAACAAGATTCGTGAGAAGCGCGTATGAGCTCGAATGATAATTAAAATTGGATTTACCCAAATCTGATGTTAACCTTCAGAAAACGTTTTTTTAATGGTTCACTTGTAATTATGCTAACTAAAAGAATCGTGTCAAATTAGTGACTGACAAATTCTACAAAAAAGTAAAAGATAAGATTTATGACAAGTAAAAAAGGAGTTTATCGTATACTGTTACATATGTGGTTTCTTAAATGTGGCGTCTCGGAGTAAAGGTATCAATCGTATCTGCACATTGTATAGCAGTTACTTATAGGTTCGATGCTTCACTTTAGAAATTTTCCATAAGCGGTTCAAATGTTCCTGACCCGCCCACGGGGTGCTTAACTTTTATAGGTAGACGGGGTGCTAAGAAATCGAAATGGAAATCACACTTAACTCAAAAAAAAAAAATAGAAAAAGCTTACTCTGCGTTGAAGTAGCTAATTAAAGCTGTTTTCAAAATACATTACGCTAGAACACGTGGATGTTTTAAGAAATAATTCTTTAAATTCAAGCAGGCATATTAAGTGTACGACAAAGTGGAAGTAAAATGACGACTCGAACGGAAGTGTCAAACACGATACCTGTTATAGGCGTCGAAAAGTGAAAGACTAACTTCAAGTTAACAAAAATGTACAGAGTAACGTAATTTAAATTTAGAGCACGTAACAACCAAGTAATCTCAGATTTATCTAAAATACTTTTATTACTTTGAAAAATTTGGTGCTTTAAGGGAGGAACATGGGAGGGAACGGTTCCATCAGGGCGTTGCAACAATATTTTGAAGTAACGTTAAGAACATACCGTTATTGAGATGTTTTAATAGTAACTTAAGTTCAACGCTTCATAGCAAACAATGTATGGGTAATTTTCTGCTTTCTAGTATAATTTTGCATTAACGTATACACTGTTTTATCTGTTACAAAACAAGTTGATTTTTGTTTATCGGTAATATTTTAATATTTCATTCTAAAAGATGTTTTTGATCTTTTACAAACAATTAGTTTGAAAACAAGGAAATTGCGATTTTGCTTAACAATATCAAAGGAATTTTAAGTATTATAAACGTGAATAAATATTAAAGAGTTCAGTTTTGAGTTGAGAAGGATTTACATGTAATTATAATAAGTTTTTAAAGTAGATACGATAAATATTGAAACGCATAAAAGCTTCGAGATCATTTAAGATGATTCAAAGTAATTACCGGAATGTTGTCGAAGCAGATAACGTAAGAATATAAAAATCATTCGAAGAAAGCTGAAAGAGTATTCGAGTCTAGTCAGAAGAAGAATACGATGTCGGTCTAAATAAATAAAGCGCTTAACACGTGTGCTAAGTATAAACAAAGTGAAAATAAATTCTAGTGCAACTTATCGCGGACACAATATTTGTAAATATCTAATATTGAGTGATAGTAACATATAAATTAATGTAACATTGGTGTCACGTGTGGGGTCGCGGTTTTAATGTGTAAATATAAGTAATTTGATATCGCTCTCAGTCAAAATTAAAAATCAAGTTTATAATAATCCTATCAATATTCGTGTAAATATTTATTGTAAATGAATTAGATTTAAAATTTGTTACATTATTTAAATTTTATTTTATGCAAACAGTCTTTTACTTTTGTTTAGGTGTATCTGTTTTTAATATGTTTTCATCTGTTTATGATTAGAAACGACTTTCGGCTTAGACCGCGTCGTAGTAAAACATCCAGACTTAGGCTTGGTCATAGTCCCTTCTTGAGAACCAAAACAAAAAGTAGAACTTGGCCTTTGCCGTATTGTCGTTCGTGAACCAAAACAAACTGACGTTTCGCAAGACATTGCAGCTTGCATCTTCAGAGTGGTAAATGTCACTAGTTACTAAAATTTTGGGATTAGACCCCGTTAATATTATAACCGAAGCTGCAAGCGTTTTGCTCACTTTCGGTGTTTATTTAGTATAACTATTGGTTATATCTTGTTTTTTTGTAATTTACACTGTAAAAAATACTGGTAAATTTACTAAGGAAATCTACCAAAAATTAAGAATATCGCTGCAAACTGAATAGTAAATTTACAAAATTTGAAGAAAATTTTAAAACAATTTCTTTAAATTTCTTAAATTTATTATTCAGTTTGCAGTGATATTCTTAGTTTTTGGTAGATTTCGTTAGTAAATTTACCAGTATTTACAGTATATATTAAAAAAGTTGAGTTGTTGAATATTGATGGTAATAAATAAACAATTTGAGCTAAAAGAATAGGATTCTACTTTTTTGTGAACGGTTTATTATGTTTTTTAATGTATGATAAATAAGTTTTAGAGATAAAATAAGTAAAACACATAATTCGATGGGTGCTTATGTGTTATGTCTCGGTTTCGAAAACATCGGTTATTTAACTTTTAGTATATTAATTAAGATGAATTGGTTCAATCTTAAAGTTTTAAATATATTTATTTTAGTATGAGTAAGTATTTTTGTTAAAAGTTTTAGTTTCAAGATTTCGTAAAATATAAACACAAAACTCAATTTATATTAAAATAAATACAAATGTTTTATTATTAATAACACACCAAGATTACAATCAGTAGTGGTAATTGTTTTTTAAATCAATGCATCGATAGTTTAAAGACTTCAGATAACATTTTTATTCACGATTGCTTGACTTTTTACGAAAGTCGAAAATGGCTTATTTTTTAAAGGTTGTCATTTTATTTATACATGACAGCATCATCCTTCAAGTACTAAATTTAAACTTTCAAAGAAGTGCGTAGTAACTGCTAAACTGCCATATTTACATAATCATCAGGTGTAAAAAAATGTCGAAAAAGTTACTTTAAAGATATTAACAATTTATCAATACCTTTTTTTTACACACTTTAACTGACATACATTATGTAATTGCCCGTATTTTAAAAAAAAACAATTTTTTGTATTTGACTGTTTACTTGTTTTTTTCTATATTTCATTTTTATTTAAAAACAAAGTCGATTTGTATTTATTGGTTATAATATATTTTGCAAAATTGGGATTAATAAAAATAAATGTAACTTTGTGAAAAAAAACTATATGTATATAAAATATGATTGCAAGCTCGAGATAAAATAACTGTCAGAAATTTACAAAGTATAAAAAGTTTTTGAAGCTTTATTCTGTATAAATAAGCGTTTTATTTTTCGTTTGACGTTTTAAGTATAGTTTAGAAATTTATTTTATGATTAATAAAATTAAATTTCTAATGCTATGATTAGTTTGTATTGTGTACGTCAATAATTATTTTTTGTGACAAGAATCAAATGCATTCATATATTTTATATAAAAATATAAAAATCGTTTTTAAACTAATAATATAGAAAATTATTTTGTATTTAACTACATCATTATAAACTTTTAGTTTATTTTGCAATTCTAAAAAATACAGTTTTTTGGACGAATACTGAAATTGTGTGTAAGGAAGGTAACAAGAGTACGCTATACCACAGGGTCCGAACTGTTAGTAAAAAAAATAGACTTGTTTAGTGATGACATCAATTTGTAAAATGGCAACGCCGCAATGTTTCCAAACATAATAAATCCTACATAACCTTATTTATCTTGATCCATCTTGGCTAGTGTTTTTGTTGGTCTGTTGTGTTCTTGCGTTTTTTGTTGTATTATTGTTTCATATTATTCTGTTTCTTTAGTTTTTTAACCGCTTTTTTTTATTAATTTTCTTTGTTTGAAAGGTATGACAATTACTAATTATTACATCCATTTTACATATTATTTTTAAGAATAGTTTACGAAAATGGTTATGTGCTTTGTTTGTAACCACTACAGTGAAAGGAAGACGTGCAAATTCTATAGGTTTCCAAAAAATCCATTTGAGCGAGAAGAGTGGATTAAATCATTAGGGTATGTGTTTTACTTATTGGTAGATAAATTAATGTTTTTAATTTTATCGAAGATCACATAAACTTATTTATTTACAGGAGAAAGGATCGAGCACCATGAAGTTGGTCATTGGTGTGCAGCTGTCATTTTAATATAATTGGAGATAAACGTATTCTAAAAAACTTACAAAAAGGTGTGCCTGTGGAAATGACTCGTCAAATAGACACTGAAGTTAATCAACTACAGTATGTTTGTGCTTATTAAAAATATGAGATTACTTATCACTTGTTTTCACAGTTGTGTGAATGTTGAAGAATCTTTGCCATCTACGTCAAAGCAAATTTTTCCAATCAGCACTTTATCTTCGCAGTTTGTATCTGAAAGTAGCAGTAGTGCAAGCAGCTGCAAGAGATTTGAGTTTTTATCTTTAAACGAAGCAGATAATTACTTTTTAAAACAAGATGTTGAAATTTTAAAGAAGCAATTTCAGAATTATCAGTCCCGCCTTTCATTTCAACAAATTGCAGATGATGATTCATTAATAATGTGCTATACGGGTATTCCCAACAAATATCTATTTGATACATTGTTTGAATTGCTTGAAAACATAGACATCAATTATTACAATGGTTGGACTGTGGGAAGTATTCCAAAGAAAGACCAGTTACTTCTAGCATTAATGAAGTTACGTCTGAACCTATTGTATAAAGATTTAGCTTTTCGCTTTAACATTAGTGTTGCGACAGTTTCAAACATATTTATAACATGGATACATGTGTTGCACGAAACTTTGTTTTTAAAATTTATGGCAAAAATACCTTTAAGAGACAAAAATCGATCTTGCTTGCCAGTATCATTTTCAACATTTACTAATTGCCGAATTATTTTGGATTGCACCGAAATAGCAACAATAAAACCACAATCAATGGATAAGCAAAAAAAATGTATAGTTATTATTCAAATTCAAATTCAAATTTTTATTGTTTTATAATACATTATACGTATATAAACAAGGAGTCTAGTTTGACTTTAACTATATTATTTAATTTAATAGGTAATTCTAATAATAACAACATATAATTATTATTCTAACAAAAAACAAAAAATACATAGGTATATAATTATATTTCTATTATAAATGCTCTTAAACTTAAACATTTTTTAAGAAATTACAGTATTTTATAATGCTCTCTGTGTTATAATTTTGTAATAAAATGTCTATGTCGCAATTTTGTTCCGTCTGATTTAAATATTTATCCCGTATCTGACGGTATACTGGGCATATCATTAAAACATGGTAGAGAGATTCTAGATTATCTGTGTTGCACAGAGAACATTTCAAGTTTAAGTGAAGTGTATGTGTTATACCGCGTGCGAATATCTTTATGGTTTTTGGTTCTCCAACCTCATTTGAGCAAAGTTTCGTTTATACTCTAATGGTAATATATCAGCTACATACGATGCGTTTACGTTGTTAAAAGGATTTTCATAAAATAAATGTTTATATAGTGGAGTGTATGTGCTAAGTAAGATGTTATTCCAATCATCATACTGTAGTTTCTTTTTGAATTTTTGAAGAATTGTGTTTACTGTTTGTTCGTTTATCGTGTTCCAGTTAAAATCAAAATTGAAAAAATTGGATGTGAAGAAATGTACTTGAGTGACCCAATTAAATCGTATATGTTGGTGATTTTTCGGTTTTTCGATTTCATGTAATTGTACTAGTCTTTGAAAGGCAATGGCAGATAATCTCAAAATACTTTGTTTTGATACTCTTAGCAAAAAGTTTAATGTAGATTTTAATATGAAGTATGCTAATTTTACTAATTTTAGTTCTGCTCTTATAATGTAACCTGGAGTTGATCTTTGTAGATAAAGTAATTTTTAAATAAAGTCGTTTGAATTTTTTCAACATCTTCAACATAATTTAGACCCCAAATACTACAACAGTAGGTTAGGTTTGGAATCACAATAGCTTGGTATAAATTTATAATTTCGTGCCATTTTGATATTTTTGCTTGTTTTATCGTGTTAAGTAACATTCCTTGTGCAATACGAGCGTTCTGTATCCTTTCTTCACTTGCTTTTTTAAATTTGCCATTAAAGTTTAATGTTATGCCTAAATATTTAAACGAGTTTACAATTTCAACTGGGTCATTCTTGTAACAGAAAGAATCCTTATTTATTTTATTGCCTTGCCTAAAAATGATTACTTTTGTTTTTTTGACATTTACTTGTAATTGTAGAGAATCGCAATACTGCTCTAAAAGTTTTAAACTTTTTTTTAACTGAACTGGACTATCGGCCAAAATAACTATATCGTCGGCGTAAAGAAGCATTATGACGTTGGTATGACTATCTAGTGGAATCCCAGTAACTCCTCTGGTTTGAAAATAAAGTTCTATGTCGCTGATAAATAATGAAAAAAGAAGAGGACTTAGCGAGTCTCCTTGCAGTACACCTTTGGTAACTTTTATTTTATCAGAAAATTCTCGACCATTATCGATGATTATATGGGCTTTACTATATAACGATTTTAGTATGCGAATGATTTTACCACTTACACCGATAGTATAAAGCTTTGTCCATAAAAGTTTGTAGTTAACACTATCGAAGGCTTTTTTAAAATCAACAAAAAGAGCATACATTTTTCGTCGTTTGAGCCGAATTGAGTTGTTTATTAAACTATTTAACACAAACATGTTTTCTTCGTAGCCCCTGTGTTTTCTGAAGCCTGTCTGACACTCAGGAAGAAGTTTATAACTTTCTGAAAACTTATATAGTTTTCAGAAAGTTATAAACTTCTTCCTACTATCTACTATACAAAATTTGCGTAAATAACTTTGTTATGTGATTTATAATTGCTATTCCTCTATAATTTTCTATATTATTAATGTCCCCGCTTTTATGTAGATGAAATATTTTGATGTTGCACTAGCATTCTAGTAGGTTTTCAAATTTAAAAATTTTATTAAACTAATTAGTTACAAATGTATAGCCGCTGATCGGCATCTTTTTAGAAAATTCGTTAGAAATGTTGTCAACTCCTGGAGATTTGTTATTTTTGATTTTTAATAGCTTCATATGTGTCTTGGATTGTAATATCTTGGTCTAAGTACGGATGTCTTCCGTCCAGCAAAAACTTATCACATATTGACTGTAGTTTATAGAACTGTTTGTAGTAGCTTTTTAATAGATTTACAGCTATATTATTTCCTAAGCTATTTTTTTCTTCTAATGTGGCGCCAAAACCTTGTTGAGTTTACACTAATAGTAATTTCTGTTTTTAACTAATTTTTGTAATTGTGCTTTTTTGTCGTTATTAGGTTTTTGTAATGCTTCTTTTTATTTATATAAACTGTTCAATTTCTCTCGCTTTCTTATTTTTATATTGTTTAAGTACAAGTTTTAAGTCTTTTTTTTGCTTGATAACATTCTTTGTCATACCGCACAGTTTTTGTGTATAAATGCACTGCTGTTAACGTTAATAATTTTTGTCATATTGAGAAATTTGCTAGTGTTTGTGATAGCTGTTGTAATAAATTTGCTTGTAGATTCATTGTCGTTTAATTCGATTGATAGGTTATTTAATGAAATATTTAAAATATTACTGTATGACTTAGATTTTTTTTTATCCCAAATTAACTTAATCGCATTCTTATATTGATTATTAGTAAACGGCATAAAATGTTTTAGATTTAAATGTAATTTACAAGTAAGTTGGTCTGATACTAAAAATTGGTCGTTTTTGCAGAATTTAATAATTGTGTCAAAAACTTCAGTATTTTTTCCAAAGCTGTTAAATAATGTGTATTTTCCAGATGAATTTTTGTGTTCTGCCATTAAGAGTCCATAAACCATACTTTTCTATGACTTCTACTAGAAACCTTCCCCTACGCGTAATTTTTGTATTTTTCGAAGTTCTGTTTGAAAATAAACAACTTGAGTTGTCTAATTGAAGATCGTCACATGAGTTTAAGTTACCTATTCTACCGTTAAAATCTCCCCCAGTAATTATTGATTCTTTTTTGTAACTATAAACTACACTTTGTACAATTTCTTCTAATGAATCAATGCAAATTTTGTCATTGCAACTGGGTTTTAAATAACAGCATCCTATTACATAATGTAAATTACCAATTTTAATTCTTACAAATAACGAAAAACTATTGTTAAATAGACAGCAATTTCAGCTTCGCTACATAATTTCTTTTTAATTAAAATAAGGATTCCACCACTAGCTCTACCTAGTTTTTTTTCCTTAGTGGCTAAACAACAATAAACATTATAATTACCGAGAATAAATGTCAAATCAAATTTTACAATCCACGTTTCACTTAAACATATTATATCAAAACTAAAAAGTTGGTTTAATTCACTTACATTTAAATTATTATAGAAGTTATAGAAACCTTGACAATTCAGTACATGATAGAAATAAAATCTGTTTTATTTCTTGATAATTTGCTTGATGTCGTTAATGAGTGGGTATATCAGATATTGTAGTTGTTTAGCTTTTTGGATGATTAACTGTTGAAAGCAGTTTCCTTCTTTTCGAGCTTGTTTTTTCTTGAGTTCCAAATAAATTGTTCTCCATTTACATATAACTTTTGATAACGTATCTTTGTGGTCCTGCCTAATGATCTTTCTTGTTTTGCCGTTTCTCTAATAATGTTTTGTATTTCCATTTCTTTTACTGTGTAATCGTTGTCGATGTAGATTTTAGTGCCAGCGAGTTTTTTCTTATTTGTCATTACTTCAATTTTTTCTTGAAAATTTTGAAGCCTTGCCTTGATATGGTTTAGTTGTGATCGTTTTCCTATCTTATACGCTTCCGTTACAGTAACCTTAACGCCCATTTGCGTATTGATGAAGTGTTCTACGTTGTCTCTGGTAATGTGTTCATCGTTTGACACCATTCTTTTTATAATAATACAATTTTTTTTCTTTTGTTTTTCTTGGTTTTCTATATAATCTTCTAATTTTTCAATTTTTTCATGTAATTGCTTTTTTTCTAGATTCCATTTTTCCTCTTTCTGTTTTATTTCTTGTTGTAACTTTGATATTTCCCTTTTATTTTCTTCAAATCCTAATTTTGTTTCTTTCCGTAAATTTTCTATAGCTTTTAGTACTTCTTCCATTTCTGTCTTCTGTGGGTTATTGTGTATGACAGCTTGTGACGTGGTAGGAGATCTTACTGTTTTTTTGCTTTTTTGAAATAGGTTTTCCGGTTCTATTTTTGCAGTGTTTTCCTCTTCTCTTTTACGTTTAAGAAAATCGGTAATATGTCCTGTACTATTTGCTCGTTGTCTTGTGTTTTTAAGTTTTTCAGAATTCATTAATAAAAATTTTAAACAAATTTACTGCGTATTATACTGTTAGCATTAGAATGAATTTAAAGTTGTCTATATTGTAGGATACCAAAATATTGTTTATTTCACGTACGTTATGACGTTACTTATCGTGTCGATAAAGAAACAATTACAAGTACGTACCTTGTAACACTCTTCCGGGGTAGCTTGCGGTAGATACGTTGAGATAAATAAACACAATAATATAAACTTAAATATATTGTAATAATTACAAATAACTCTTTAAATAAATGATTTCCTGGCGTGTTGTTCTTCGCCTTTGAGCGACGGCCCCAATGTGACGCCACTGGTAGTTTATTTCGCTCTGCAAGGTTAACGGTTTTTAATGTCAAATGCGCTTGTACGAAAATGGCGGCGTGAATTTCCAGCTGCAAACTTTGCTGCAAGTAATTAATTAAAATACGGTGCTCTGGAATTAATCGAGCTGTTAGTAGGATATACACAGGTGAGTTGATGTATTCTACAATCGGTAAAATAACGGTTAAACGGATTTTTCAGGTAAAGTCAGACAGGCGCTTTATCTACAACAGGTGTGTGTGAAAACTACTAGGATAAGTTCCAATAGGGAATGAACGGGAATGTTACCACACAAACACAAATGTTAAGGGTGTACAATGATCGTTTATGCGGTATAAACAGGATCTTAAAGGGAAATTTCTCGGAGGTTGCGACTTGTACGAAGGTTACTACAGGGTACGTATGAATTGTGAAATGACAATGAACGAATGGGTTTTTTTAGAGATGACAAGGTACAGGGATGGCAACTAACTTTAAGGGAAGATGTAGGGATCGAGAATGTTGTTTCGGTAATGAATGCTAGATTTCAAGATTTAACGGTAATGCATGAATGCTACGTGGAAGTACGGTAAAAGCTAAATTCCTTTTTATGTAACAAGGTTTCGGTGTAATGATTACTCCGGTAACTATCGGCGGTTGTCAGTGTCCACCAACAAGTAATTCTATTCTCGGAGGCTTTTAGAGGTCAAACGACCCAATACGGAGATTGCGTTGGCTAGTGTAACTATCGGCAGTTAGCCGCGGTCCACGCTAGCCCCAGCAAGAACTTGTGGATCAGAGAAATTATTTACAACAGGGATGTATATGAAATAACTAAATTAAAAAGGATCATTCAGGTAAAATAAAATAAAATCGATCAATACTGGTATAAAATGGTGGTTACTTACGAATACAGGTGCTGGCGATGAATACACTCGGTACAGGTGGCAGGACGGGGTACATGCAAGAAGTACGGAATGAATGAAAGATGATTATGATACAAAATGTAACGAATATGATGGCGGTACAAAATGAATGAGATATTCGGATGCAAAATGGTAATTCGTGAATCAGGAGAATTGTCAGGTACGGTGCAGGTTGTTAATATTTTTCGGACGGTTCAGGACGGTTATATTTCCAGGTAGACACAAGGAGAACTGGTAAAAATAGATTATCGGGAATCAGAAGAATGGTCAGGTACGGTGCAGGTTGTTAATATTTTTCGGACGGTTCAGGACGGTTATTTTTCCAGGTAAACACGGGGAGAACTGGTAAAAATAGATAGATCTTCCCGGTGATGCATGCTATTTTATACGGTTGGTGGTCACGCTTCGGTGGACATCGGTGGGGATTCTTCGTCTGCGCGATCACGTACTTTTGTAGACGCGACGAGGTCGAAGTCCACGCGTATTTGTCGGGATTTCTACACAATTTTAATACAAATACGGACATCACAATCGGTTTCGTTACACACCACCTCTGCCTGGGGTGAAAGACGACGGACAGGGGGACACATACACTGAAAACATATAACATTAATTGAACTGGGTGGTTGTGCGGTCGGTTAACGGAAGTATTCCCATCTGGGCGGCGTGGACAGGAATGTTCGTGGCTGGTGTGTTTTTCGCTCGGGGCTTCGTGATGTCTTCAAAATTTTGAGCCAATTGCTGGAGCTCTGACAAGTTCGTATAATCCGTTCTCTTGATGTATAACTTGTATGAATTTTGCAGATTCTCGTACAAGCGTTCGAGCTGTTTTTCCGGAGACATCTCACCATGTCGCGTCATGAGAGTTTGCAGGGCGTCGATATAATCACCGGCTTTCTCTCCGTCCTTTTGTCTACGGTCGCGTATTTCTTCTTCCAGGCGGAATCGGTATCTAGGGCCTAAGAAACGTTGCCGGTACTGTGTGATGAAATCATCCCAGTGGTTCCATTGTGGGCGGTTGTTACGATACCAGGAGAATGCATTATCTTTCAGGAGTTCCGGTAGTGCCTGCAATAATAAATCACCTGGGATTCCGTAATTAATTTTCTGGTGTTCGACGCGCTCTAAGAATGAAATTGGGTCGGTTTTCCCGTCGAATTTAATACCCCATTTCCGGACACACTCGCATACTTGGGCGACGGCGGAGAAGGCAAATGTCGGCGGTGTACTTGTTTGCGGGTTCGGCGAGGACGGGCGCGACGTGCCTTGACTGCGGGCATAGTTGATCGTGATGACCGAGCGTTCTCCGGTACGTATAAAATTTATCAGGCGAGCTTTGAGTTCGTTTACGTTGCCGGTGGTTTCTAGCTGGTGAATTTTCAGGGTTTGTACCAGCTCGTCTTTCCGCAAGTTACAAATCCATTGTACTTGCGCATCGGTCTCAGGGATGGTTTCGGAGGTTTCCATTGGTTCAGACATTGTGGATTTTCGGTAATCAGGATTATCTCGGGCGCCAACCAAAATGCCTAGAATAAATTAATTACGTGTTTAATTATCACTTACTTTTGAGTCCAGTGTCGTCCGGAGTCCCTGCTCGGAAACGTCAGTTTGTAACACTCTTCCGGGGTAGCTTGCGGTAGATACGTTGAGATAAATAAACACAATAATATAAACTTAAATATATTGTAATAATTACAAATAACTCTTTAAATAAATGATTTCCTGGCGTGTTGTTCTTCGCCTTTGAGCGACGGCCCCAATGTGACGCCACTGGTAGTTTATTTCGCTCTGCAAGGTTAACGGTTTTTAATGTCAAATGCGCTTGTACGAAAATGGCGGCGTGAATTTCCAGCTGCAAACTTTGCTGCAAGTAATTAATTAAAATACGGTGCTCTGGAATTAATCGAGCTGTTAGTAGGATATACACAGGTGAGTTGATGTATTCTACAATCGGTAAAATAACGGTTAAACGGATTTTTCAGGTAAAGTCAGACAGGCGCTTTATCTACAACAGGTGTGTGTGAAAACTACTAGGATAAGTTCCAATAGGGAATGAACGGGAATGTTACCACACAAACACAAATGTTAAGGGTGTACAATGATCGTTTATGCGGTATAAACAGGATCTTAAAGGGAAATTTCTCGGAGGTTGCGACTTGTACGAAGGTTACTACAGGGTACGTATGAATTGTGAAATGACAATGAACGAATGGGTTTTTTTAGAGATGACAAGGTACAGGGATGGCAACTAACTTTAAGGGAAGATGTAGGGATCGAGAATGTTGTTTCGGTAATGAATGCTAGATTTCAAGATTTAACGGTAATGCATGAATGCTACGTGGAAGTACGGTAAAAGCTAAATTCCTTTTTATGTAACAAGGTTTCGGTGTAATGATTACTCCGGTAACTATCGGCGGTTAGCCGGTGTCCACCAACAAGTAATTCTATTCTCGGAGGCTTTTAGAGGTCAAACGACCCAATACGGAGATTGCGTTGGCTAGTGTAACTATCGGCAGTTAGCCGCGGTCCACGCTAGCCCCAGCAAGAACTTGTGGATCAGAGAAATTATTTACAACAGGGATGTATATGAAATAACTAAATTAAAAAGGATCATTCAGGTAAAATAAAATAAAATCGATCAATACTGGTATAAAATGGTGGTTACTTACGAATACAGGTGCTGGCGATGAATACACTCGGTACAGGTGACAGGACGGGGTACATGCAAGAAGTACGGAATGAATGAAAGATGATTATGATACAAAATGTAACGAATATGATGGCGGTACAAAATGAATGAGATATTCGGATGCAAAATGGTAATTCGTGAATCAGGAGAATTGTCAGGTACGGTGCAGGTTGTTAATATTTTTCGGACGGTTCAGGACGGTTATATTTCCAGGTAGACACAAGGAGAACTGGTAAAAATAGATTATCGGGAATCAGAAGAATGGTCAGGTACGGTGCAGGTTGTTAATATTTTTCGGACGGTTCAGGACGGTTATTTTTCCAGGTAAACACGGGGAGAACTGGTAAAAATAGATAGATCTTCCCGGTGATGCATGCTATTTTATACGGTTGGTGGTCACGCTTCGGTGGACATCGGTGGGGATTCTTCGTCTGCGCGATCACGTACTTTTGTAGACGCGACGAGGTCGAAGTCCACGCGTATTTGTCGGGATTTCTACACAATTTTAATACAAATACGGACATCACAATCGGTTTCGTTACAACCTTCTATCTGAAGGCAACTTATTTTCGTATGTATATTTATACAACTAAATGTTCTTCTGTCTGTCCTTTTTTCACTTTCTAGTTAAACTATTAAGGCACAATCAAAAATCACATATTATGCAACCAACTGTTTTATTTAAAACACTTTAAAGTAACTAAATATTGAGTAAAAATTCGAGCGTTGTTTTATACGTCCGTTTGCATTAAACACACTTACTAGACCGTATAGTTATTATAAGCATCACAACACATTAAAAGCGTTAGTAGGTGTAGCACATTTGTGAGTGAATTATATCCTGGTGGTTTATCAGATAAAAAAATTGTTTCGCACTCTAATGTTCTTTCCCAAATGGTAGCTGGGGATTTAATACTTGCAAACAAGGGATTTCTAATACAAGATTTATTACCACAAGGAGTTCATTTAAATATACCTCCTTTTTTGAGCACATCCCAGTTTACTCCAATGCAAGTCGTTCAAACCAAAACAATAGCATCTGCACGAATCCATGTCGAAAGAGCAATTCGCAGAATTAAATGTTTCCGTATTTTAACAGGGTTATCCCATAAACTACTTCCACAGGCTACTGTAATTTTTCAAGTAATCGCTGCACTTACCAATATGCAGTTTCCATTAGTCAACATAGCAGATGATGAATAATTAAAATTATATATTATATCATAAATAAAACAATGCTAATAATTTACATTTTCTTTATATTTTTCCCCACATAAAAATTTTAAATATTGCTCGATATAAAAATTTTGTAAAGTAGTTATATGATTACTAAAATCTTCTGCTTTAATCTTTGTAATTAGAACATCTATAGGTGTCCAAACTACTAAATAACATAAGCTTCTTTTGGTAATGGACAGCATCCCCTGAATTTGGTAGTAATAAATGTGTTCTTTATTTACTTCAACACTTCCATTTTCATTCACATAAATTATATATGTTTTGGTTTTCATGATATCCTCTAGGATTGATGTTGATCGGTATTTATAGGGACATTTAATTTCTACCACAATATCATCATTAATAAGTCCATCTGGACTTGCTTCCAAATAACCACATTCGTGCAACCAAATTCCTGTTTTTGTTACTTTTGTATTGAATGCATTCTCAAGAGCTTTAATTCCATCTTCCTCATGATCTCGACCCCATTGTATGCTTTTAACATTATCCATATTGTAAGCATTTGTCTAAAAAAAATTGAAGAAAGATATCAAATTATGTGCTAATTCACAACGAACTTTATAGGTAAAACAATTATGAATGTTTCATTACATTACAAACTTGTGCTGTTAGTGAATATAATGTTCAAATGCATTAAATATTACTTAAGTTATAAGTATATTTCTAGTTGACTTACCAGGGTTTTAAATAAAGATGGTGGGAATTTATTCCTGGCACATGCTTTAAGTATGATGCCAAACTGACTAGCAGTTAAGCGATTCTTCCGCCACATCAACCACCTGTAATTGGAAACTTGGCCTTTTGTTTCTTCCGCTATCAATTTTATTTTTTCCTGGTTTACGGAAACCTTGTCTTTAAAATATTTTATGTTATGCTTCATAAATTCGGCAGAAAAAATAATATCTTCAATGTTTATAATAATTTCGTTTGAATTATCGTAATCAGATAACAACCATCCAAATCTAATTGCTCCTTCAAAAACACTTAATTTATTTTTAAATTCTTCCACAACAGAATCACTTAAAACACATGTAGTTGCTTGATAAGCTTTAGAAAGAGGATATAGATCATTCATCGTTTTCACATCATGCCCCTGAGAACCTTTTGGTGCTGACCACTTACAACTTATATCGGTTGATGAATAATTATAATAGCCAAATAGCAACAAAGTTGCCATGTGATGACAACGAACTTGACCTCTGGGACATTCACAAGACGCACTGGATATGTGCCAAGTATCATCAAATAATACCTAAAAATCATAATTGCAATGGTTTCTTTATAAAAATCATTTTACTTACTTCAACTTGATAAGTTTTTTTTCGCATACTAGCAAGAATAGTGCCTTTTATAATTTTTAATTCTTTATCCAAAATTACTGTACAAACATGGTTTGATTCCAATGCGTTTTCTCCTCTTTCAAGTAATTTTGGCTCGTTATTGAAAAACAATGTTATTTGAGATAATTTTACTAAATGACTCATAATTCTAAGCAACACTTTTAAGACAAAAATCGTAACACAATCGTAACCTATCTTGTTAAAAACGTGGTTAAAAGGTTAGGTTCATTTGTTTTGTTTGGAAACAAAGCATTGTTGCAATTTCAGCCATGACGTCACACTTAACAAGTCTATTCTGAACATTTTCAAACTTTTGTTTTCATGGGTTCTGACGATCTTGCGATTGTTCAACGTATAGCAAAATATCTAACAACTTTCACTGAGTTTCTATAAAAATAGGTAAGTTTTAATTATTAGTAATTTTTGATATAATATTTGTATAATTTTATAACGGTAATTTATATCAAAACAGCATAAATAACGTTAAATAAATTTTGTGGTTAGAAATGCGTATTCTTTGCTAGTACATTCTGCTATATAATTACCACGCTGTATATTCTTTAAGGTATTTGGCGGGTGATTTAAATATTTTAGTAACTTTGTAAAGAGTACGTACCCAAAGAGTACGGATGCGTAGTCTTGAGTTACGGCGTGTTATACTCACCAAAGGTATTGTGCTTTCACTAAAAACTTCCTGAAGTTGATCTTATTTAGTGCAAAATATATGCTTTGAATGGTGGCATGAATTATTTCATTTTTTAAAGTTATCTTAAGTTATGCATTTTTTTTTTCATATTTTATGTATATATTATTAATATATGTATATGTATGTACCTATTTCAAATATTTTGGTAATTTAAATACAATATGAAGGATATTTTGTACTTTGTAGTGATCAGAGTAATTTGTACTTTTCATAAAAACTATGACGGTATAAAAAAACATACACTTACATACACAATTTGAGTATGCCAAGGCAGTCACGTTCTACCTCGACCAAATTTGTAAATCTATCACTTAATTAGGTCAAGATCTCATGTTAGCTGGATCAAATACAGAGTTCAAAGAAATTTGCGTGTTTTGGAAACCATCTACATCTGTAATTACATATCGGTCATTTAATAATACTTCTTTTAGTTTTATTTAGCTCTTTATATTTCGGTATGAGTTTTTTATTAACTCCAATTGGTAATCATCACCAAATCACCTGTATTATTTGTATATAGAGAATCTTATGACTGTTGTCATAATACGCTTTATTAAATTCTTAATTTTTATTGATTTGTGCAGATGCTTTTTTTTCTTTCAGACTCTAATTCTAACCAAATCTTTAAACTGTCATTTAATTTACTTTTTTAATTTAGGCCATACAACTTGGCTTGGAGTTTGAGCAGTTGACGTTGAAACGGTGTAATTAATTTTAAATTTCATTTCCGAAAGAACAGAAACCCATTGATTCGGTTTAGTACTGATCTTTATTTATCCGTTCTACCTGTCGCTTAATCCTGGGAACACTTGTGGCAATTAAAATTAAAATTTGTTTTTTATTTTTTCTGTTACTATGCCGTTAGGTAGTTAATAAATTTGTATATTATTTTCCTCCGTAGTTGAACTTAACACGATTTTTTAAGGTTCTTCTATGAGGAGAGACATCAAAACACTTTAAATGTCTATATAAGGCGACGTTTCGTGCCTAAGTGCGCACTTCTTCAGGCCTCTGTTTTATTAAAAATTGTAGTTATTACATGGCAGGTAAAATTAACAGTTGTTATCAGTAATTAATACTGCAATGAGTTACACTTACATTTATAGACTTAGAAAAGTGGCGTGTCTCGGACTGCACTATAAAGACAACCATACAAATAAATTAACATTGAAAACAAATTAATTAAACACATGAACTTTCCTAAGTCTATAAATGTAAGTGTAATTCATTGTAGTATTTATTACTGATAACTGTTAATTTTACCTGCCACGTAATAAGTACAATTTTTAATAAAACAGAGGCCTGAAGAAGTGCACACGAAACGTCGCCTTATATAGACACACAAGTGTTTTGATGCCCCTCCTCATAGAAGAACCTTAAAGAAATCGTCGTCGAAATTTGTCTTCACTCATTTCTAACTTCGAAGCTATCTCTGAAACCTTTTTGTTGTGTGCTTGATGAATGGCAAGATTCCTATGGAAGCTATTTCTTGAAGTAAGCATAATAAGGTGACACTTACTGAGAGCATCTGCATGTTTCATGTGACTATGACTTCGGCGCTTAAGGACATAATTAAAATGTTGCACAACGCCAACGATTCGCACAAAAAAGAACACTTTAAATTTAACCTAATGTATACTAACAATTTAAACACTTTTGCCAACACTTGCATATTATCCAAGTATACTCTCCGTTTCTATCAAGACAATCGTCAATAAGAGGTAGTGGATAATTGTCTCTAACCGAGATTTTATTAAGTGAACGCAAATGCACACACGTTATCAAGCTACTATCCTTACACTTTACAAGAACTATCGGGGAACTATACTGTGATGAACTTTACTTAATTACCCCTTCTGCTAACAATTCCTTAATTATTCAATTAACTTCCCTCTTTTCAAAACATGATAACCTTCTAGGATGAAAGACAATACAATATTTGTTTCGAACTTAATTATTAGAGATTCTGCTCTTTTGGGTGACATATAAGTTATCATACAAATTAATAACAGCCACTTTGCTATCATTACTTACACTTTCACAAATATGTAAGGTGTTGTTACTCAAATTGTCATTGCTGCTGCATTCGACCAAAAGAACAACATTATTTCTGAATTCAGAATATTCGCTAACATCAGACCTTCGCACACTACCTGTTTGATCAAATTTTTAATTTGGGATCCGAGATTAAATTTTGACCTAACAAACATTCATACTTCATCGTATTCGCATGGACTATAAAAAATTTAATATTTACTCACCTACTCTAACATTACAAGGGTATTGTCCTAAAATATTTAATTTAGATCCATTTATTCCTCCGAAACTATTTAAATCATCATAAAGTTGTATAACACTGTCAGAAATAATACCTTTGAGCATGAGTGATTTTGGAGCACCACTATCAACAATTGTCTGAATTTCTTTAGTGCTGTCACCTGCGGGAACGCCCACTGGACTCGATATGCTGGAATGGCCGCGTTTTCAACAAGTTAAGCAGTACTATCTGCTGGAGCTGAAACTATGCTCCTAACTGTAGAGTGCGAACCTTTGGCACAGTTTTTATGATGAAGACCAAGTTCTCTACATTAAAAGCAGACGTTTAGGTACTACAACACTTGCATAAAATACATGTTTTTCCGGACTAGTAATATCGATCATTAATTCTAACATGTGGGAAAGGTTTGTGAGCTCTTCTTCTTTTACCTGAGTTTACAACATCAGATTATCAAAATCCTTCAATCGCGTTTTCGCCAAACTCCGGGATAAGTGTCGCTATTTCTGAAGTATTGTGCATGTCTTTATTTACTTGTGCCGCGCCCACAGGGATAGCAATTAAGTCATCAACGGTGATGTTGACAGAATTGAAAGCACTTGCTTGTTCACCCTCCATTTTTACAATGCAGTACGCAAATTATTTTATTAAACGCACAATAAGAGTCACTTGCGAATAGGGTCCACTCCACAGATTTATAAATATAAACGAAATTACTATAGCAATTATGCTGATGATTAAATGTTAAAACACCATACCCAATACAATAAGTTCTTCGTCCATTATAAAATGTCTGCACTTGACTCAATATCATTTCTGAATTTGTAAGGAGTGATTTACTTTTGAATAATAAACACTTTACTTGATAAAGACTATAACGGTTTAATAATAAAATAGAGGTTATATACAAAACATACACATACATACTCAATTTGAATACGCCAAGGCAGTCACATCCTACCTCGACCACAGCTGAAGAAAAAATGCGTTGGTTTCGTGAGTTTTTGTTGACGGAACTTATACACTGGCATTTTAAACATGCGCGAAATTTAAAATATATAAATATGATCTTACAGATACAATGAAGTTAATCTCACCAACAGTATTTTTTTTAATTTTTCTAAATTAAAATGAGATAAACGTTACAATGTACGCTACAGTAAGGTATTCGCTTTCTTTTCGAGGATGATGTAATTTTTTTTAACTTATGAAATTATGAAAGAATCTGAAACTTGAAAATGTGCGTTATTTTTAAATTATTGTAGTAAAGGTGACTTCAAATAGAAATCTCCGTAAGAATTGATTTAAAAATGCAATAAATATAAGGTTAAATCGTATTCTTTCGATTGTTTTGAATTTTACAGTCAGAAAATAGGGGTATTGCAATTTTAAAAAAAGATATATTTTGTTTTACTGAAATTTAATGAAAGCTTATTTAAGTCTAAGATTTTTTTTACTTATCTTGGCAAGTCATTTATAAATGACAAAAATAAAAGCGGGTTTTAGGAAGGTATGTTGAGGCATCCCGTAGGCAGTGCTAAACAAGGTAGGCTTAAAAACATTCTCCAGCTTAACTTGTTGAGGTCTGAATGCAATATAACTAAAGAACCAACTCTCCTTTACGTATGTGTTCTAATTTCCTGACCAACAGGACATTAGACAGTGTGTTAAAGGTTTTCCAAGAATAACAAAAATTCTTTATTTTTATGGTGACCTGATCTAGGCAATTACTTATTGCGAAGTGAATTTTAATTACATTAATCAATATGAACATAGGGTAATAATTATCAACTATAAACCAATTATTGCTTTTATAGAAAGGGAAGAAACTAGTTTTTTTCAAAATTTCTGGAAACTGCGATGTTTAGGCCAAGTGCTAGGTGGTGCAATATAATATTTAATTAGTTTAAAGCAGTAGACGGAAATATTATACCAACCAGAACAGGGCCCTCCATAAATTTCATCAACAGTTTTCATTATTTTATTGTCAGGAATACCGACAAACTCAAACTGGTGATTGCTTGCTTTATTTTTGCTTGGTGTAATCAGTGCTGCCACATTTTTGCCTACATTTCTAAAAAAAAATGGTAAAAGAGTCACTTTGAACTTCAATGTCATTGTCATTAGTTTTTGACATATTAGAGCCTTTGTTCTTATTATTTCTGAAATAGTCTTCCAGACCTTCCTCTGCTTCTAAAGTTTGTTTTCGATTGTTTCGAGGATTTTCTCGTAACTTAATTGCGGGCGACTAACTCAGTTGAATCGGTAAGTGGATGGCAAGTCTTGATGTACTAATTATAACGTAAGATTAAAAATGCGCCAAAACGGTTAGAAAGTAGAATAGAAGACACCAGTTAATTCTATTCAACGCTGAAAGATAACAACTAGCAACACACAAGTTGTAACACGAATATATTTTTTTTTCACAGAGAGGTTAGAAGAGAGAAGCGAAGTAGATTTACATAAATGCGATCAATTGCTAGTATGTAGACAATAATTGTTGGTGCAAGTCCCCTTCGGTTGGGCAACACGTCGTATATAAAATTAAACTTGTCGGTCTAACTTTTACATTCCTAACGAATAAATTTACATTGCTAGTTGAAGTCAAGATAATAACAAAATAACCAAGTATTTATTCCTTATCCAATAGCTTTTTTTTCCTATTAGGAAAAAGAACGGAGAAACGGTTTCGGTCAGTTCTGATTTTATGTTAGAATTGCAAATGACGCTTGTTTTAAATTTTGAAACGTAACAACATTATTATAACTCAAAACGATGAAATTCTCAATTGTAAGCTTTTGTTATTTATAATGAAAGAAATTTAAATACACATCGCAAATTAGTTTCCTCATAAAACTGTAATAGCATATTAATGAACTTGTTTCTTAAATTCCAATTGACCGAAGAACAAAGGTAAATTATTTGAACTAAATCAAACCGCAGTCTGTTACACATCATTGGTCTTGATTGATTTCATTAGGTACATAAACTAAGTAAAGGACGGCAGTTATATATTGTATCTACCCAACACATTTTTTATTAATTGTATCTGTACAAGATTATTTATACAAATGTGTTGATTTTGGTGTTATAAACACAGTCGTATACCAATAATACGATGTTCTATAAATCGTTGTTTATATGTAAAACAATTAAGTTAAATATAATTAAACGTTACTAATATAAATATGTACCGTTTATGTGAATATTAATGATATTAAGTTTTTTAAATACTGTGTAAGTTGACAATTAAATGTTGGAATTATAAAAATAGCATTTGTTTAGGCATACTTTAATATTCGCAAACCATACACTGAATTTTGTATCAATTCTTCTCAACTTGATGTTCTTTCTTTATATAATGCGATTAGAAATTCTAGCGTATGAATTTTTAATATCAAAGTCTTTCAAAGTATAGCAAATCCCATATATTCAGTAAAAACTTTTCTTTTTTATACCCAATCAAGCAGTTGTGTCAATCGAATCACTGCAGCTTTTCTTATTGTTAATGCATATATAAATATATCAGTTTTAGAAAATGTAAAAAAAGTTTCTCTTATAAAATAGTAATATATTAGAAACACAAATTCTATTTTTTTTCATCTAGGCTTCACATTGCTAATCAAGATCAGATTGGAATTATTTAGTTTTAGCTAAAATATATTTAATGGTTGTGAGCTAAACATTAAGTTCGCAAACTCTTCGCTTTATATTATTAAAATATTACATAAATAGAGCAAGCCGGTTTAGTACCGTAAGGTAATCTATTTACCTTGTAAATTCTTTGTTTACTACTCCACGCTAACAATATCCTCGTCTAAAATTAATTGTTTATAAGCATTTTTAAAATCCAATTTAGTAAAACGAGTTCCATCTTGTTAAATATTAAAAATGGCTTCAATTCACGATAATAACTGATTTACGTTTTGAAGGTATTTGTTTATAGTAATTTTATTATTAGCATACAATCTTATGTTTTTACCATTCGGTTTCAATATTGCAGGTGTACTCTATAAAGAATATTCCACTTATTCCATTATATTTTCTTTAATTATCTTATTAATTTTTTTATGATCTCTTTAAACAAATAAGGTGCTGGTTTGGACTTGTAAAAAATCTTTAATCTAATTCTGGACCCAGTATGAGACACTAAACCCGTCTTTAAATAATTATTTTTATTTGTATAATAAGTTCTCTAATTTTTTGATTTTATTTATTACATTAATTAGTACTGAATTCTTTATTTTTAATTGAAAAATGTGTAACAAATATCTCTTTTCTCTCTCCCCCCCTCTCTCTCTCTCTCTCTCTTTTTCTCTTCCTCTAATATCCGCGCTCTATTCTTTGGTCAGCCAACAGAAACCTTCTTTTTAAAATTTATGCTTGCGCAAAATAAAAAGCGTAAATAACCACCTTTACACGATACAATTTATTAATCCAAACCATAAACCGTATTATTACGTTACCTTAATAAAACCAAATACAAACAGAAGCGTTTAAAAAAAATTGTTTTCGTAGATTAACGAGTTTGAAGCAAACGAAGAATTCCAATAAACAACAAAATGAAATATCATACGCAAAGTAGCGAGTACGGTATGAAATGTGTTTTAAAAATGTTCACTAATAAAAAAATTATATTCAAATGCGCATTTTTGTAGGGCGTAGCTTAACTGTTTCTCTTAGGTGAACAAAGAATAGTTGTTACAAGCTTATAGGTCTTACGAACCTTGCACGGCCAACTCACACAGTAGGAGATAGGGGAGGTGACTATTTTAAAGGGCGCCAGATCTTTGTTTGCAGAAATAGCTCCTGCTAGATCAGCATAAGAGGATCAAAGCTTGTACAAAATTGTTAAGGTTCGTAAAGCTGTAGGAAACAAAGAAAGAAACCAAATCGTTAACAACAATTGCACTTTAATTACTTTAGAATGATAAATAGATTAAGATTTGAATCAAGAACAATTACGAGATAAGTTGATAGAATCACAGTGAATAAATTTAGTCCGAGTACAAATATAAGTAGGTACTAAAACATCAAAAGTATCGGCAACTTACACTACACTTAAAACAAAAGTGTAACCACCAGAACATATAAAAAATCTTCGTAAGTAAATTACATTATTAATAGTAATAATTGACAGTTGACGTAATCAGCATGCGATATTAATTTACTTAAACTAATTGAGTAATAATAATAAGAAGCAAATAAATTCGAACGTTTCGACACGATTAGTAAATATGATTATTCATGAGTAACACTGTAGCGACAGCGAATAATTAAAATCAAAAATTGACTTACCAAGATTCAGGTGTACCTTCAGAAAACGTTTTTCTACTGGCTTCCTGTAATCAAACTTCCTGAAAATAATCGTGTCTACCTGGTGACTCACAAACTACATTAGGTAAAAGAAACATTTAAAAGAAAGTAAGAGAACCGAAACGTATCGTATGCTGTACATATACAATATGTCTTTTCGTCCACGATGGTATTAGGTATTAATTGCTTCCGAAGAGAAATTTAATTGTGTCTGGTACTTATGTTCTTTCGTACAAGATGATCTTATTTAACGGTCAATTGCCTCCACATAGAAATTCTGTCCTTGTATCGCAGCGTTTATAGGTCTAAAGCTTCCTATTATAATTTTCCCTTGTAGATTTTAAACTTGACCAGAAACTAAGACAAGAACACCCAGATTTAGGAGGTAGCACATGGCGCTAATGAAAAGACAAAAAAAAATTACCTTTAATCAAAAAAAGAATAAAAGTCACTTACCCTGCGTTGAGTAAATTAGTTAATTATAAATACTTTCATTACCTATCGTGTCACAACACGTGGATGTTTTAAGAAAACGATTTTTAATTCACGCAGACCTAGGTTATGTCGTGAACGATGTTAAAGTCAAAATGCCCGTCTATCGTCTTCTCAATACGAAGGGATCAACAATAGATTGCGTCGTGAAATGTAAAAGTAATTTTAATTTAACCAATATACAGGGTAATGCATTTTTAAATTTATGCACGTAACATAGTACTATTAGTTCATATACTTTTTGTAGATTGTTTATGTGAATGTTTACCTTTAGTTTCCCGGTAGGAACATTAAATTTGTTATCATTGAATTCAATAAATCTGTTTGATTTGTTTAGTAATTATTTTAAATTCGAAAATGAACATGTTCGACTGGCATTACAAATCGTTGCAAACATAGATTATAAACCATCAATGAATTTAAATATCAGTTGGTTATGAAATATTTTCATTTTTTACAAATCCAAGAAGTTTTATCATTTAGACCGGGGTTTCCCAAACCCATTTTTGTACCGCAGGGAAAAATCTTAAAAACTGGGTATACGACTACTTAAATCTGCATCGTATAGTATTTGCATATTGTGACAAAAAGTTTGATTTGCCGGGAAAAATGCGTAAAAACGCTGTATCCTGCGTTTGTTTTTTTTAGTAGTAATTTTCGCGTTGCAATAAGTTTACCTGTGGGTTATGATGTTTTGTTTATTCTTGTTTTGTTTTGTCATAAGGCCAAGCTATCAAATTATTTTGAGTTGTTTCGGTCGCTAATTTACTGTCCTTTGTATTCATTTAAGAATACGTATTTTTTTTAATTATTATTCTTTGAAATCGGTCATATTTTACACTTTAAAGGTCAATGCATTCATTGTGTTCGTTTCTTGAAATTATGTAATAGCTATTTTAATTACGTTCTAAATCGTATTTTTTATTTCTGTCATAAGAAATTTGATACATTTTTAGTAGCTTGATTGCCTCTTTGTTTATTCAATGTTGAATTTCGGAGAATTGTTATTGTGTGTCCGTGGGAAATTGCTAAGTTGACAATCTTCGTATTTTGGTTACAGCTTAAGCACGTATTGACTTTATTTTAGTTTTATTTGATTAAAAATGTATATTCGGCGTTTTTTTCTTATTGGCTTCGTGTAGTTGAGCTTGCTTTTGATTTGACAATTTGAATTTGAATTTTATTAGGGGGGAAATTAATTATTACTTTCGGAAGTAGGGATTAGTTTCAATATGAATATTGAATTTTTTTTTAAGAGAGTAAAGTAAGAGCTTTTGAGCAAGCAGGTAGTGGAGTTAGTTGGAAAAAAAATTACGGAATAGTAAGCGTCCCTCAGAGTGGAAGTTGAGGGGTTGGTTCGTGTAGCGGCGATGTACAAAATTGTAGAGTGAATTTGGGAATGTACTCAAAACAAACAGTCAATTCTGGATAAAAAGGCAGCCGTTTGGGCTCTTTCTACGTGCGTTAAAAATACCGTGGTGACCCGTTTTGAGTAAAGTTTGAAGTGTCGAATACGGTTAACCAATACGCTATCGTAGCGGATAAATTAATTAAAAGAACAGACAATCGCATTCCTTCCTAATTCCGTAAATAAGATTTAAATGTTGCTTTTTACCTGTTGTAGAGTTTGTGAGTCAGACACGATTATTTTCAGGTAGTTTAATTACAGGAAGCCAGTAGGAAAACGTTTTCTGAAAGTACACTTGAATCTTGGTAAGTCAATTTTTGATTCTAACTATTCGCTGTCGCTACGGTGCTGCTCATGAATCATATTTACTAATCGTGTCGAAACGTTTAAAATGATTTGCACCTTATTACTATTAGTCAATTAGTTTAAGTTAAATTGCTATCGCATGCTGATTACGCCATCTGTCAGTTATAATTGTTAATGTAATTTACTTACAAAGATTTTTGTATGTCCTGGCTGTTTACACTTATGATTTAAGTGTATTGTTAGTTGCCGATACTTCCGGTCTTTTAGTACCTACATATACTTGTACTCAAACTAAATTTACTTACTGTAATGCTATCCAATTATCTCTAATTGTTATTGATTCAAACTTTAATCCAAGTTATCCTTCTAACGTTAATTAAAATACAACTGTTGTTAACGATATGGTTTCTTTCTTCAATTCCTCCAGCTTTACGAACCTTAAAAATTTTATACAAGCTTTGGGCCTCCTGTGTTGATGTAGCAGAAGCTATGTCTGCAAAATGAGATCTGGCGCCTATTAATATAAAATCACTTGAACCTCCCCTCTCTCCGATAGGTATTGTTTCAATCCTACAGCGAGTTGGCCGTACAGGGTCTGTAAATTACTAGAAGCTTGTGACAGTATTGTAATTGGACATTGAAATTGTAAAAGTATCTTTGAGTTTGGTTTTAGTAAGTGATAAAATGTGAATGTGGTCCTGGATGAATAAATTTTTATGGGTGGATGGTTGCGGCGAACTCCTCACTTGTTAACGGTACCGATAGCTAGATCCATTGCAGCTACTTCGTAGAGTTATAGATTAGGTGCATAGTTAGTAATAATAGTAAGATATGGAATTAAGGTAGAATAGGGGCTTAGAAAAGGCAACGGCTTTCTAGGCAAAGGACATGTAAACCTTGCGACCGTACGTGATTGAGGAGGCTTTGTTAATAATAACGAGAATAGCGTTTTGGCGTTCAAGAAACAGGTACACGAGAGAAAGTGTAAAAGTTTTTAGAAAAGTTTTGATTTTAACATGTTGTTCGGAGTTAGGAACTTCGGACATTATAAAAGACTCGGAAGTGGTGTCAATAGGAATAGGTTGTGCAATGGCTTTAGGGTTTGCTGGGGTTGTTTTACGCACGGCGCAAGCAAAGAAATATGTTGGGTGGGAACCACTACAATTGTTACATTTAGGTTTGGAAATCGTGTATGCGTGTGAGAATTGTGATTAAGACCGCATTTAGGACAGACAACTACTTTGGTAGGACATTCTAAAGTCAAGTTACCTACTTTAGTACATATGGTGCATTATTTAGATGTTGGGTCGGGTATGTTGGACACCTTTGGATAGGAGAAGGTCAAGGGTTGTCTTGCTAGGAGTAATTATTCTAACAAGTGAAGTGTGAGCTTGGTTAATTTTTGAAATTACTCTTATGATTCTAGAGACTTTAGGTAAATTAATTGCTTGTAAGATTTTATCAGAGGTGATGTCTTTGTTTACATACCTTACAACGCAAGAAAAAGGAGTTCTAGGATTTGGTAGTCTACGGCTAGAAAGTTGGAAAAGGGTGACATTAGGATCACCGTATAAGTGTTGGATTTTGTTCTCTATATCAGGGGGTAAAGGTGTAGAAGTCTCTAGGAGTGCGGTATGGTTAAATTTTAGTTTTAAATTGGTGAGTGGCAATTGGAGGCATAAAATCAAATTGTAAAATTGTTTTTGGGATTGTATGTTGTTTGGGATATTTCTGATGCAATAACGAGCTTATTGAGGAAATGAGGTTAAAGAATTGACGGGAGAAGAAGATGCAATAGACGAATGAGATGAAGTACGAATTTGGTTAGAGGTAGTGGGGTCGGTGGGAGGAGATGAAACGTGCGCAAGGCCGTGCTTTACCATTATAACTTATTGTAAGTGAGTAATTTAATTGTACTTATCTTTAGTGCTCGAGTAATAAGCCACGTTGATATGGTTACCTTCAGCTTTAAGAGCGGTTCCACGGTTTGATACAGCGACGGCTTCGCTTACTCTTCAGCGAAGTCAATTAAAGAAACGCAGGAATCGACCGTTTGCATTAAGTACGCACAGTCGAATGACGCTTAAAATAAAAGAACATATTGAGAGTTTTCTAAAAAAGACTTTGTCTTATACTTTCAAACCTGGGTATTAATTAGATGCTAGGTTGAACCTAAAAATGCTATTTTTTTAAAAAAATGCTTTAGAATTGGAGAGTTTAATTAAATACGAGTACTACCTAAAATCCTTTAGTGGCAACTATGCTCTTATATTTGAAATACCATTACGTTTGTGCAGAGCGCGAACTAGTAGGTGCAAAATGAAAAGACAAAAATCTTAATGATAATAATAAGACAATCACTACATAATTTGAAAAATAATACCGGGTGTTTTTATACATATGATGAGGGGCAAGGACATAAATGACCAGACGAAGTATGCACTTTTAAAGATTACGTAGAATCTTATATGCTCGCAGAAATTACCGAATTGAACAATTTTTCGAGCGAGTGTCCAGGACAAAATCGTAATAATAGAATGGTTTCATTTCTCTTGGCATTGCAAGGAATCAAAAAATTTTAGAAACTAATATGAGGAATTGATGTGGTCTTATAAAAAGAATAAACTGTTCACTGTTAACATGGCTACGAGAAAAATCTCGACTTTTTTTAAATATAACACATCTTTGCACTTTACTGAAATTAAAAACTCCGGAAATTGGCAACGCTGGCAAATGAGCTCTGTTAAGAATAATATTGCTCTATACTGTCTACACTGCACTCACTTAATTTTACTATAGTAATTACCCGACGTGTATGTTGCATGTGTATGGGCAACTTCAAAGCATCAACTCAGTGGCGGCTGGTGGTCAATCATACACGAGGGTCATTTAAAAAAAACGCAATGATCGCAAAAAGGCTAAAAAACATTCTTACAGTAACCTGATTTATATTTAAGATCAATTATGTTTAAAATTTAAGATATTCGTCTATAATTACAATTACCAAAATAATCAATAGCAAGCTCATTAAAATTTACAATGATTTTTCAATGCTTAGCATAGAAATGCACATCTTTCTTGTCTCATAGTATTGCCAATTGCGTAGAAATGTTTGAATTTTTAACATAGAGAAATATCGCTCTCTTTCCACTGTAGTCATATGTAAAGTAAATTAATTGTTTTATTTAATATATGTATCTATTTTTAGTTTTTACAAACTTTTTGATTATAGTCTTTAATTGACTTCACAATTGATTTTTACTTTTTCTTTTAAATGCTATAAATCCGTAACATTATTTTACAACATAATGATTAATGCATCATCTGAAAACAGTAAATAAAAAACACTAAAATTTATTATTTATTTTAATTCCACAAATCCAATCTAACGAATCATACACAGATTCCTTGAATTACTGTAAACTTCTTTATTTTTATGTTTACTGGTTGGTCGAATTTGAAGTAAAGGCCGAGGACGAGCATTAAATATAAATTCTAGATGTGTAAACAATTATTAGCTATTCATTTTTAACGTGTTGTACCACAGTTATTATGAAACAAAACTACTGTCATATGTGATAAGAAATCTGTATTTAACACACACGTGCTGCGAAGATAACGATAGATGACGTAAGTCACGTAAGCAATGATAGCATTGCACTCAAAGATAATTGCACTGAGTATTATCTTTGGCGTAGGCGGCCGGCTGAAAACCCAGCCACAGCCAGCGAACGAATTTTAACATTTACTTATCTTCTTTTCTAACTCGCATAAAAGTGTATTATGTGTGTCTCACTCTTGATTAGAATAACTATCATCGTAATATAATGTAAGTGCGGACAAAAGTTCGTGGCAGCCTCGGATAAATTCGCAAGCTTTCGTATCTGTTGCGTTTAAATTGACAATTATTTAAACGCAAGAAATTTTAACGCTGATAATTTGATTTAAACGCAAATTTTTTGTAATTTTAAAGCAAATAAAATACCTTTCTTATTCATTTTTGGAGGGTCATTGACCAAATGACCTAATAGAGAAGCCGCCACTGCATCAACTGATGAGTGAATTGATACACAATGTTTCATGAGTTATAAAGTTTACTAAAAATCAATTACATAGAATTAGTCTAATCAAAATACATTTTCTTAGGTTTATTAGAAATAGATGATCAAATTGTAGAAAGCAATCGCGTTTATATTAAGATGCATTATGTCAAACGATATTTATGTTTAAACAGTTTAGATATTGTACAATGTTTGTTACTTGAGCATATAAGTATAGATATATGCGAAAAAATTATGCTTTAATTTTTTTCAATGTCTATCCGTTATGTAATCTACGAATTTCCTGTTGCGTTTTAAAATCTGAACAATTCGGTGATATAAGTTAAACGAAGTGAACCGATGCAATAAAAATGAATGATTATATCTTTATTAGGGTTCAGATATGCGTTCATTTATTTATATTTTTACGTTTATACGATAGTATTTAACTTTTATATATATATAATCGTTTATTTTTTCTTTTTATACCATTCAACAAATTTCATCAAACATTTTTGCGTTTGAAGCAATCAGTGGTTTTGGGTAAAATACGTGATTTTTTAATTTGTCAATATTTGAGATGCTTGTGACATTAAAGGAAAGAGAAATATTAAATATTTGTTTTCTTTTTTATGCAAACAAATTTGATTTTCTGTCAACCGTTTAAGAAATTTATTGCGTTTGGCGTAAAAGGTATTTTTGGTATTTTCCTGAAATGCTTTTTTATTATTGATTAATGGTAACTGTATTGTTTAGTTTGTTTTATGAGGTTTTACCTGTGAATTTATGTTACGGTATTTATACAAAAACAACTAACACATTTATTGTAGAAAAAATATTTATAAACTAATTCTTTCTTGTCACATAACGACAATAAACACAAAAAGGTAACAGTATTAAATCTATAGTATCTTTAACGTGCGGGATCTGTGTTTTTAAATAGTACAATGATGTACTACAATTATAAAGGAGAAAGTATGGTTTATATATTACAAATTCATCCAAAATCTCAACCGTTAAATGTATTTGCTTGTTAATAATTATATTGTCGTGCAATAAATGGTACACATAAATTCTAATCCTTTTGTCAAAAAGAACTGTTTCTACCTACATTCTATTTTGGCAATAAGTTTGGATTACTACTCAATCGTGCTTGATAAATACTAAAATACATTATTTTGCATATATTTATGTATTCTTGAATTTTGATATATATGTACTTATGTTTCTAACAAATGTATTAAGAATTTGATTATAATTCAAATTTTATTGTCAACACTTAAATCAAATGAATATGTTTTTCTGATATTAACAATAGTTAAGTGTGATTAAGTAAAATTTAAACAAATATTTTTAAATTGGAAAACCTTATTTTAGACCTGTTTATAACATTATCGTGCTTCAGTAATCGTCGAAGCGTTCTGTTATCTTATTGCATTAATAGAACATTACCTTTCCAACAGAAAGCACAATTTTTCAGACTGATTAAATATTAAATGTAGGCCGTCTCATAAAAGAATTCTCAGCATTTTCTAAAATAGCAAATTTAATACTTTGAGAACAAGTCTTTAATAAGCTATCCATTGAACAATATTTTCCAACGCCAACTGACACACAATATAAAAATGTCAAAAGATAACTGAAGCGTTATTTTGCGAATACAAATTGTGTGTGGGATATATATTCTCGTATTTTCAATATTATTTTAATATAAAATGTATTTTTAGTTTAGTTATACAAGTATAATAGTAAAGTCGACATTCCTAAATACACAATACTTCCAAGTTAAAAAATCTAAGCATTAAATAAATAACTAAGCAACCTTCTCATTTTATTTACTGTGTAGGCAAGGAAAATTATTTATTAATTAAATTTAATTGAAAGGAAACTTTTTTTTAAATTTGTTGGACATAACTGCAAAAGGTTAACCAGCTGTAAAATATATAAAATACAATTTTATGTTAGTACAAGCATGTACTAAACTCCCGTTGACCTAAAAGATATATTACGATAGTTCCTAGCTGAGAAATTCCTGAGCGTAATACTTACATTGGCTTTGTACTTTATGTATGTTTTATTTCCTGAAATTAAATTCTGAGATAAGTTACGGTGGGTTTCGATCTACTTTGGATTATAGTTTCTCTTGCTTGAAAGCATAGATGGCAAAAAAATAATTTTGCGTAAAATTTATTATAAACAATCAAAACGTTGATTACATATTTTATTTTTTAACGAGAAATAGGCAAAGTGTTGTGTTATTTATTATTTTAATTTTTAGTTAGGCTTCTCATATAATATTTGATGTTCTACGTTTTCAAATGGGTAGCGCCTTTGTCGCTCTAAAACGTTTTCAATTAAACAACATCGCGTTTCTTAAAATCTACCTTGTATCAAAAATATACTTGAATTTTTGTCTTTCGAGATAAATTGAAACTTTTTAAAAACATTGTTGTTTGTTTAATAAAATAAAATCAATTATTATTTCATTTGTTACTTATTGTTCTGTACCCGTAACTTACAACTTACTCTTACTACCGAGAGGTATTCTAGCCCTACTTAAGAAACCATATGTAGGCGCATGGTATGTTTATGATGCGCATATATTTTACTGTTCATTTCAATAAATCTTAACATGCCGCTTGGCTTGGAAATCCATGCTTTACAATGAAAATGTGATTGATCGACACAACACGAACTATATTGTCATTTTTTGAATGTAGATCTATAACCCGGCCAAATCACCACTTGCACGGTTGTTTTCTTTTATAAGGACCGTTGTATATAATTAAATATTGTGTTGGGTCTGCTTGCACTTGCAGCACTGTTGAAGTTCTGACATATATTGGTCTATCTTTTCCAAAAATGTTGTTGGATTTTTTTCATGTATTGAAAACGTCTTACTTTTTGTTTCTATAAGTTTTTGGTCAGGCAATGAGCTTAGCGTTTTTCCAATAAGGAAATGAGCGGGTGTTAACGCGTTTAAGTCACCTCGATCAGAAGATAAAGAAGAGACAATTTAAAATATATTCTATCTCTACAATAAGAGTATAAAATTCCTCAAATGGTAGTTTTTCTAAAGAATCGACAGGTTTTAAATGAGGTTTGGTGGATTTTGTTCCAGCCTTCCACAGGCCACCGAAATCAGGCGAAGAAGGCGGAATCAAATGTGACAAAATGTGCTTGTTTGCAAAGTATTTTGCTATTAGTTTCAAATTGTTACAAGTTTGCTTGTACTGCAAAGTATACAAAAAACATTTATATTTACTAAAGGCCAAAGTATTCAAAGTTTATGCTTACTCGATAAAAGCAAGGGATGTTGTTTATATGTATTAAAATTTGAATTTCTGTGGAGTCAATGCGGAAGCTAAACATATGATACAACTAGAAAGTTTTCCGTTGTTGTTGTAAATCTATTTCTTTTGAAAAATGCATAAAAAGACCACCACATTTTTTCTGGTTTTATTTGAACAGGATTTATACTTCTTGACAATAAATCAGCTGGATTTTGTGCTGATGGTACATGTCTCCAGTTTTTTTCATCTGTAAGATTTTGAATTTCGGTCACTCGATTGCTAGGAAATGTTTGTAGACTATTAGGCGAAGTGCGTATTAAGCCTAATATAATAGTAGTCACACCATCAGTGATAACTATCAAATTGAGACTTAAAAAAGTTGCTATCCCTTTGAAATAGATTTGTTAATATTAGTAGTCTATAAATTTTAAGTCGTGGTATTGTTAATGTTTTTAATGGAGCAACACGAGATTCAGCACAAAGAATATAAATGGTAAAAAGCAACATGATATTTCTTTTGGCAATAACTGTACACTGTGCTAAATTGAGTATAATTTATCGTTTTTATTTATAACACCAACGTAAATTGAAAGTTTTTGAATTGGAATCGTTAAAGTAATATCTGTGATCAGAAATATTTTTTGGATTAATGGTTTGAAGAAACGGTGAACTATTTGAAAATCATTTTCTATTTTCTATTTCATTGCAAACTTGATTCTCTATTGATCATTGCAGTTTGATACAAGTTAACAAATCGTCAACTTAAAAAACATTATTGATTATTTCACATGCTAGTGAATACTTATCTTTATAAATTGCAGCAAGTTGTTTAAGTGAGTAAGTAGCAAGAAATGGAGCTGACGCAGTACGTTTCGTGTTCAGGATGAACACTTCATCATGCTCGTTCCACTAAGTCAAAGAAATTTAAGATATAAATAAAACATTTAATTAGAAACTTATGATTTTCGGTGACATATCGTGCACTTTGACGAACGTACAACGATTTGATCAAAATTCCTTGCTTTAACGTTAGCTGGTTACGCCTTCTGAAATACAGTTTATTTAGCTTGTTTTCTGTATAATTTTCCCATTTATTATTGCACTAATCTCTACATCTACTTGCCATTGTATTCTAACTTTCTTTGCATCTATTGGCATAGCTTCTTCTACAAAAATTAAATACTTATCATCTTCGGCTATATACATTTCGTGCTTACTATACGATAATCGTGACAGGGCATCTGCGGTTATGTTATTTTTATCTTTTATATGTTTAATTGAATAAAAAATTACCTTTGCAATCTTTTTGATGCTACAGGAAGCATCCCCCTTTTATCACCCAACAAAGCTAAAAGTGGCTTGTGATCGGTCACAAGCTCAAATTGTCTCCTCATTAAATACTGTGAGAATTCCTACTTATGACGCATGGCACGTTAACCTAGGCGGACTACTATTGTCAAAATGAGATAATACATCGTCTGAGGCGATTGCTTTCTTTGCCGTATTAAACCATTGCTCACATTCTTTTGTTCAAAAAATTCTTTATCTTTTTTTAAGAAATCATATAAAGGTTGTTATGTTAAAAAGTTAGTAGTTTAAAATTTTTCAAGTATAAAATTTGTCCTTGACACGCCTACTTTTCGTAAACGGCTGTCAAACGATTCATTATCCGGTAACATCTTGTACGACACAGACTTCCGTGTAGTTAGCGGTAGCTCTAGGCTCAACAAGGCTTTCATTATTCCACGCAATTCCACGTGAAGATGTGGTCGAATTTTACGTATTTTTGATTGAAAGCTTTATTCGAGGTAAGTCGTTAGATTTTCTTTGTATTAAGGGTTTAAATTAATTCTTTAACTCCACCTCTGACCTTATCGGTGACACTGATAAAACTCCTGTTTTTTGAAAAGTTTCTATGACGTCAGGTCGTTGAATCCAAGGGGTTGAACACCACTTTATGGGAAGAAATACTTACAGAGGTGCGAAGTTAATTAGAGGGAAGCCCAGCGCATTCTTTTACGTCAAATATCGTATGCATTAAATCAAATTACTTGTGCTAACGCCGTATGTATTTACGCTTTGTGTCAAATTGCGTATTACGTTTTAGGTCATACTGGTACGGAATTAGCTAATTCTCTACTAGATAATGCACAACTGTAAGTATTGCATTTTCTATTTATACGAGTACTATTTCGTTGGTTATGTCGATTATTGGAATGGTCACACGTACATACTAGGTTGTAATCACAATTAATGTTGCTTCGTTAAATGTAAGAGTTAGATTGATTAGGGTACTTTGAAGTGCGACGTGTCGCCCAGTCAAAGGGCGTAACTTATACTTGGTCTGTGATATCAACCTATGTAATATTGTTTCCAACGTTTCTATAAGGATACTTATGTACTGTCTTTGTCCTCTTCAACTAATTTTGTGATACAATAAATGTATATTCTGTGTTATCACTTCTTTTGTGTAATTTGTTCTTTTACAACTGCGGGTAATTTAGTTTCTTTCATCGTTTTGGCGCTTTTTTATATTTAATTTATAATTTAGCATCACAAAGCCTGCGACTCCCTCTCCGGGAAAACTGTGTTAGCCGTTGCTTTTTTTCGGTTACACGAAAACCAGCGTAACACATTCAAACTCATTTTTAAAAACTTGATCGAACTGCTTAATTAATTTTAGACTAACATATTCATATTTATTTTCTACTAACCGATTTACGTGTTGTTCATTACAATGTTTTAAAATATCTAACTTGGTAATCGAGTCCCTACCCATTAAAGCAGACCTATGGCCTTTACAACCATTAAATCTAAAATTTCTTTTCGTTCTTCAAATTCTATCTCTACTTGAAACTGTCCAATCGGTAACATCCTTGTTTGATCGTAACATTCAAAATCGTACTACAATTTTCTAATTTACAATTTAAATAGTTATTTGTATCACTAGTCCAGAAAGTGCTATTTTGCGAGTATGAGCTTATTTACAAAAAGCGAATACTCGCAAAATACTTTTAGGACGTGTAATACATAACATTTTTTGTGCTGACCTTAGTAGTATAAATTCATTAAAAGTAGTTATTTAAGTATTGATTTTTAATAAAATTTAATAACATATGTTGATAAAACTAAAACCTGTAATGACGAAATACAATTGTTTTTTAAATTAATTTGACAATTACATAATAATATTACAATTTCACTTATATGAAAATAAAACCTTTGTTGTTTTTAGCAATTGTAAGATATAGGCAAATTTGCTAAATTTGTTTAAAACAGTTTTTGTTAGTGCTACTCTAAACAACAACACAGATAATGGTGTATGTTAATAAATTTGACATATTGACAGACGACGGTTATTTAATTAATGATTGCTAGTGCCAACTTTTAGTTATAAAATTCTAGTACACTTTACCGGCCTAGGCCGAAAAAGTAAAACTTCCGACCGATTATGATGCCTGTAAAATACGTCAGAACGGACGGAAGCACAAAATAGAACTTATCGTTCAACCCCTGACCCAATTCCATATTTAATATTAGGTTATTAACTCTAATTGCAATTAAAAATGGATCACTTATTATATAATAACTACTAACATAAAGATTTTCATATTGTTCAGTTTGTTTCTGTATAACATTTACACCAACAGGCCTTCTATTTCTGTGAATACAAACTTTAGCTAAGTGTCCTGTTTTATGGCAAATATTACACTTGAATGCTTTAAATTTACAGGTTCTAAAAAAACAGGCCCCTTCTTTCTTCTAGAACCATATTTTCCTTAAAATACTCTGCTGACCTCTCCACATAAATATTTCAATCGCTTCTTACTATAATTTTTTTCAATCTATCTATTGCACCATAGATCATAGTAGACCATCGTTTGCCGTTGTCGTGGAGCATAAAAAAAAAATCATGCAAATTAGGTAGCCCTTACAATTGCTCCATCTTGTCGCCAATTTGTAGTATATTAATACCAGTAAATTCCATTAATCATCTACAACGTTACATTTAAGCATCATATAAATAGAAATTGCTTCTACAAAAATTGTCATTGCCCTGAAGTTGCGCTTTTCTACGATTTACACTTATATGTAACGGTTTACACCATATATATAACGGTTTACACTATATATAACGTATTACACTATGCTACAAAATGTAAACTTCATCAGGCATTGCAATTTATTATAGTAAATTCTCAACAACTATTAAAATAATCATGTACATTGCATCAAATTACAGATGTAGAAAAACACTTAATGTGATATACTTACATGAAAATTTTTTTGCGCAATTACTCTGTTTTGACTCAACATGTGGATAGTGCGCACGCATATGCGCGTTGGGGATAGAGAGGGTAACGTGATTCGAGGCGGATTAAGATCGCCATTGTACTTACTTATTTTTTCCGATGAATATACAATAATAAATGTTTTACAAGTTTTTCAATTAACTTTCACGACCACACGAAGCCCCACCAATTACCAGCGCCTATGGGGAAAGGCATACAATCCCTACCATACTCCAAAGATTCAATGACATAAGCCAACAAACTTAGAGTAATATAAATATGAAAAATACTATACAGTCAATGAATTTAAATAAACAAACAGTTATAAAGTATCAATTACAATATAACACGAAGACAAGCACTATGACATGTATATTCAAAAATGTATATGTCAAAGTAATCTGTTATCAAAAACGAATTTAAAACGAAAAATGAAAAATAACCGCGAAAAACACCTATATATAGCTACCTAATTTTAGAAATTAAATGATTATAAATACTACTTCAATTATTAGTATAATCATATCAATGGTTATTAATACGAGTTTTGACATTTTGTTTAGTTTGTCCAGTGTAAAACATTTGACAACCCATACACTCTAATTTATAAACTACATTGTGTTTTTCCGTAATGTTAATTTTATCTTTTGTTCTACTGTAAAATATGTTAAATGTAAATAGTATTACTGTTGTACATTGTTATTTTTATGTTTATATTGTTAAAATCGGAATTATTCTTTTTGTTAAATTTGGGAAATTAATAATTTTACTGTACATAATATTAGTGTTAGAGTTAGTATTATGGTTTGTCGTAGTTAGGTTTATAGGTGGTGAAGTATTAGTAGTTGTGTTAGTTTGTCTAAATATTTTATTTATTATGTTATTCGAATATTTGTTTTGTTCTTTACGATGCTGACATAATCTGGGACTGTCTTTATTTTATTAAATTAATGCATTGCTTTATAGTGTCGGTATTTGTAGAAAATACCATAAATTTTAATATATTAATATAACCTCTTACATATAATATTTTTTAAATTTAAAAATAATTTGTTAATAATTAAATTCCACTTGAATAAATTTTTATGTTGGTATATGGCTAATTATCTTTAAGCGTTTTACATTAAATGTAGTGTCGTTGTTTTAAATGTTGCGCCGGTTACTTCCTTATGATTATCTACAGTATTTCTAATTTTCTTTTGTAGCACTTTGGATATTGCTTTTGAATGTTATCCTAACATTGGTGAAAATAGAAAATATAATGTGATGCGAAACGAGCGAAAGTACGACACGAATTTACCTTCTAACTCAACATTGTAGCGAATATAATTGGATACATACATCTTTCCTTACAGCTCACCTTTATAACATCCACTATTCTTGACACGGAAATGAGAGCTTTCTCCAATTTTATGGTCACGCTGTGAACTTAAGAACTCGTTCTTAAAAGCTCACGAGGGTTGCGGTCTTTATGTAACTATAACGTTCTTAAAAAGGAAGAATTTATTGTAATTACGGTATTACCCAAAAAATAAAACTCATTCTTGTCTAAATAATATTCTAGAAAATCACGAAATTATGAAGCAAATCTATCTTGCATTCTGACGTAATTTAATAAGGTAACAGTTACAAATCAAACTGTAGGATTTGCTTTATGTTATTCGTTCTACTCTGTCACGGTTTTAGATTTTCACGCTCTTATCTGTTCAAGATAGAGTACGAAGCGGCTGTTTTACAGCCTTCACTTCTCACGGTTCCTCCCCACATCAATAATTCAACGTGGCAACTGATATCAAGTATTTTCGCATTAATGCATTAACGAAGATTGTTCAATGCTCATATTAAACGTTACTATATTGTCGGGTAGAATAAATAATGATAGTAATATTTTATTGTTTATGTTGCTATGATTGATGGGCACACAAGCGTTAAAATGCAAGTAATACATTTTCAAGAAGAATTACTGGTCTAAGGAATGTATATCGATTGTACCCGAAAGTATTTTGTATAAATTTGTGACAACATTTATCAAACGGTGAAATCAACAATTGTTTTTACTACTACTATTACTACGTTGTGTTGCGGAATGTTTTACTTTGTAACAAATGTATTGTATGATTCATCTATACATTTTATAAGTTCAAGTGTCTACAAGAATGTACTATTTCAATCAAATACTTTTAACACTAGCAAAAAATGACTACATGGACTTTTTTGTTTTCGGTTGATTTAAATATATTATAATTTGTAATAGGTCTGTACTATTTTCATAAAACTAAAAGTTGGACAAGAAAGAAATTGCAATGATAACGAATGAACATTTACACAAATCAAATTTCTAATAGATATAGAAGTTAATGTTAGGAGAAGGTAAACAGCGCATACCTACATATAAAAGTTTGCTGATAAAATGTGTAGAAACCTCAGAATGGGCGAATCGGTGGCAAAATCTAACGTCTAAGGAACGTGATATTTGAAAAGTAGAAGATGGTAAAAAAAATGCGACTTATATTTTGAATCCAACAGAGACGACGATAATGACAATTCAGCATGAGATTATGATACAAATTCTGATTGCTTATCGATACATTGTTACATAGTTCCAATTAATTCAAGAACCTTGTTGCGCAAAAAAATAGGCTTGCTTGTTTCTCTTAGTAGGTTCATTGAACACCGGCAATAATAGTAAACCCATGTATGCTTGAAAAGTAATATCAAGTTTTTGCAGTCATCTCAAACACATTTCGACCATCAATATTAGTAATAATAAAGGAAGACTTGATATCTTGTATTCTAGAAATTACATATCTTATTTGACCAAGTGTAACCTGTATTACATTTGCCGAATCTGATGATTTGCTTTGATTATCATTTGTATAATCCCCTGTTTCTGAAATAGATTCATTACTCTCAGATGCATTACACATGTTCCAGTTATTCGTCGCTAAGAAATTGAGTTGATATCAGTAACAGATTTTCAAAACCATATATAAATAGGTGTTTATAATTATAATTTATTTATTCGCCCTATATCAAGGTACACTTACATGGTACGATCAATATTAAAAACTTAACCCATATTACAAATTAATGTTATATTTATATAAAAACGCAAAATGCATGTTCTAATTGTAAATATGACACATGGACATCGACTTTGACACTGATTCAAACAAAGGAAAATGGTCTGAATTTTATTTGTAAGGGCAATATAATATTAAAACAAAGTAATGAACTTGTAAATAAAAATTATTAAAAACAAGCTGAATATAGCATAAATACTTTCATTTCAGATTATATAGACCCGAGGAGAGCAGCAGGGTTAAGTACAGTGCATCACGATACAGTTATAAACGTGGTTGTAAAAGAATACCTAAAATTATTTTTTATTATAACAAAACCAATGATAACGTTAATCACATACATATATTAAGTAATTCAAAAGACTATGTTTTTTTTTTATTTTTAAATACTCTTATAATTTTTTACTAAAAAACGTATAAATTACTACAAAGGTTTGACATGTAGAGCTATTGGAGTCGCCATTCCTTCGGTTATGCATATTACAATTTAATAAATTAACATTCACTAAGGTTCTAGTAAGATGTCGGAGTTCCGAGTCTAGATTCTCAGGTTGGCAAATAGAAACTCCGACATCTTACTAGAACCTTAGTGAACAATGGTTATATGAAGCGAGATATTTATAGAGTTATTAATCGTCGTCTACATCCACGTACTCGATTACCTAAGGACATTTCTACTTCCGAATCCAATCCGAAATTGGCCTTTTTACCCTACATTCACAAGGTTACAGATCAAATAAGTAAGAATGGTATTAAACCCATATTCAAGTCGACAGGCAAAATCTCTCAGATTCTTCCTTCTCCCAAGGACAAATTTCCTACACTTTCATCTCAAGGTGTATATCAAATTCCTTGTTCATGGGGTTTGGTCTACATTGGTGAAACCGGTCGTTCCGTCATTACTCGCATTTCAGAACATGATCGTTGTATAAAGAAAAGGCATATTTCTAAGTCTGCGGTTGCTGAACATCATTTTACTACAGGTCACAAGATAAATTTTGATAACGTTTCGGTGATTGCCAAATTTCCAATCAGAGTCGAGCTTAAGCATCCGTCACGATTCTTCTACGTTATATACGGAGACTATTTCTTCTTAAGTCATTTCTATGGAGTTTAAAATCTAGCTTGGTTGATTACCTAACTGGTTCTTCGTTAGATTTTCGTTTGTTTCTTCAAGTTTACCGTTTTTTTCTTACATTTTTAAAGGTTAGAAACTGGATTGGTTCACAAGTTGATTATCTAACTTTTGAGAAGTTCTTAGTTAGATTTCGGTTGCTTGCTTGAGTTTTTCGATTTATTTCACGCCCTGATGAGCCCCTTACGAAAGTGAGCAAAACGTTGGCAACTGCGGTTACAACAATGACACGGTCCAAATTCGGAAGACATTCTTATCTTAGCATTGATCACTATGTTTTGCTAAACTACGTATCAACTTTTATCGGATTCAAATTAAGTTAGTGAACAGTATTATTTTACTAAATCATAAACAAAATAAGTTTTACTAAATAATTGTGTTACTAAAATTCAGCTTTTTGCATGCTGTTCATTTAAAAACTACAATATGTCACGTTATCTTACGGTTAATATTATCACAAATCTATAATACCAACAAACGATTATAAATTTCTTGTCAGTTCTGTGCGGTACATACCAGATTCTTTTTTTGAAATTGCTATTATGCAAATGCTGTGATAAACAAAGGTAACACAACAATATGATAGATAGATAAATATATCTTTAATCTATAAATAGGTGAACTAGTTTCTTGTTTCTCTCTAGAGCATCATTCAGTAGCGACAACACTAAACTACAATATTGTGGCATTTTTGTACTCAAACACAATTTGTCGTAAGAATTTTTTTTACGACAATTGGTTCACTATTGTAATTAACTTTCACTTACTCTTCGGTTTATAAAACCGAGATGTAATTTTCTTCGATTTTCTAGCAATACTGTTAATCACATGAAACTTTTGCAATCATTGTTATTTTCAAATCTAATTATAATCAATGTAATTTAAGCTTAAATGAAGAGTTGAGGCTATATAGCATTCCCATTACTTAAAAATCCCACTACCGTTGATACAAAAATAAAACAGGTGTTAGGTAGATAAAATTGTAAAATTATAAGTAAATGCAAGAATTAATAACGTACGATCGACGAAAAAATTTAACAATAAACTTGTTGGATAATATGCGATTAATAATCTTGACAATACTAACGCTCTTGCTCGCTGCGCTTGTCTGCGCGTATAATTCTCTTGATTATTAATCGGTCTCATTGCCAACCTTGTTGGTTATATAACTATTATCACCGTATCTCTTTGAAATTTTTGTTTACACTTAAGGGGTGATAAGAGGCAAACCTTGAGTGCGAGAAAGAAATGAACAACGTATCGAACAAAATATTTAGAAATTCAAAGAGTAAGGACTCCGATCTAACTAACTAGGAGGTGGGCGTATGTACATATGTATATCTCAGATTAGGTATTATGAGCATTTTTTAATTTGCATTTTGTAAAGTGCGTTATTAATGACTATTTTATTAGGTTATGTCATTATGTGGTAAGTTGGAGATCAGCTGTTTGTTGAACAATTGCATGAAATTTGTATGTTTTATGTCATCCTAGCAATCTCCCGATTTAGATATAATATCAGCAGCGTTTTATCGACAAATATACATGACTTATTTTCATGTATAATAATATATTGTTTATCAGCTCGATCTGTTTGGTAAACAGTATTTTTTCTTTTAGATTTCTAAAATATAGAAACTCTATGAGAAGGATAAATATAACTTTCTTCTTATTTACGACAACACTGATTACGCTCTATTTAAAGTTTTCTTTCATTGTGGCATCACTTATAATTAAAAACAATTTGCTTGATATGCTTTTTGAGCGTGCTGGGTCTACCAGTATCATTTTTTTGCATCTAGATCGTTATGATTGACCTAACGATTGTTCTTCCGGAATATGATTGATTGAATGCTTCATGGCCACAAATGTTTACAGTCGTGTGCTGTAATCTGTTTTTATTTTTGGGAAATTATAGTTTGTATCTATATCTTTATTTCTTTAGTTTTCATTAGTTTTCGTCTAGGTTTATTTGTACAGTATGGTTTTTTAACGCTTGTACCTTTTCCCAAATTTCTGATAAAGCTATTAGTTTTTATATTTGCATTGAGCATGATTGTATTTAACAAGAAATTGCAAATATGAGATTTATTGAGCAATAAGACGAACTGCACATCAAAGCAATTAACTGTTCGAACGGATTGTCGAAGAAATTATCGAATTTTATGTTTTAAAGGGGTTTCGTTTAAATAATTTCACGTTCTAAAAGAAAAGTTTTATTTAATTAATTTTTTTTTTATAATAGATTAGCATTATAACAGGTGGAATTCTTAATTTTACTAACCATAAAACAAACTTTATTGAGTTGTAAATAATTGTTTCTAAATATTTTTGTTATACGACCGTCTACGTCTACGACTTGCTTTCTTATTGTTAGAAATTTTCACGTAGCTACAACGTTCTAATATTTTTACTACTTACCTTCTTTGATTTGATTAAGATAAATTGGTGGCAGACTTACTGACAGTGATTAATTATAAAATGATTACAAAAATTTGATCCATTTCTTGTTATTATTGCTGCACTGAGTTAGGTAATCTGGAGCAGAAATTAATCAAGAAAATTTATGATGTGTTGGATATTGAAGGTTTTAATATTAGTCTTTTATTATAAAATAAATTTGACTGAAATACGATTAATTAATTTACTCTGAAGGATAGAGGGCAGAAAGTGGCGCTTTGAAGTAATTTATATTGTCTTTTTCGTTTGACTTATCTTGCATGTCTGTAATAAAAATTCTTAAATGATTGATTGATGATTTTCTTTATTAAAGACGTGATACGTTTGTGAAGTTGTTTTTGTTGACAAATCTTGTAGAAGTACATTAAAGTTTGATACTGTCTCAATAATTTGTTGTTTTTGTTTAGAAATAAATTTATTAACGATATGCATGAATATAAAATGGATACGAAAGTCAGTAATTTAGTGTAAAACGTAATCAAGTGGATGAAAAATTAAATTCGTATATTTTTCCGATAAAATTGGTACTCTGATGTATTGTAGAATTAAAAGAAAATACATTTTTTTTTAAAATAATCTAAAATTTATATTGATTTTATTATTCAATGTATTCAATGACAATACTAGACTTGTTCCGTTTTCTTATGAACATGACATTACATTGCGCTGAATACGAAAATGCGTTTGTTATCAGCTTATGTACGTTATACAAAAAAACGTATTGTAACTATTTCAAATTTAGCATTTCCTACATAACTAATGTTTTTGGGTTTAATTTATACTATGTCGTATGGAATGACGTACGTGCGCGAATGTGTAACGTCATGTTTATAACAAAACCGAAGACCTCTAGTTATGCATAACAACGATTATAATAATGTATTTGGTCAATATACTGAATACATACTTACTTTAATTTTTTTAGAAAACGATATAAGTATTGATACCTTTTTTACGCTTTTTGAAATTTGCTTTTATAATATTTTATTACAAGGCAAGATGTATTGACGTTGAAATTAAACTTACTGTGAGTCTTACAACAAATGCTATAATTTTGTTTGCATTATATCATTCCGAACTGTTTGAAAAGATAAATAGTTCGAATTAGAAGATTCTTACGGAGTTTTTTCGAAATTATTTAGGAGTAATATAATCGGAAGTTTTGTGTTTTATATAAATTTTATAAAATAAGTTACTACTTATCTTCTAGTTGTAGTTTAATGAAACAGTTATATGTACTGTAAACTTTTTATTGGAGTACAAAAAAGATGTTTCAAATTATGTTTCTTATACAGGGGGGTTCACACTCGACAGGTCGAATCTTAGCGATTAAACTATAAATGATATTGAAAAATCCTTTGACAGAAGTACGTAGATCAGTGGCAGCTACGATTTAAAAATTGTTAAAGGTATACGGGGTGACGTTTGGATCCATCCTAAGCTGAAATATAACAAATGGCAAACACAGATTGTAAAGACGTGTATATTTAATATTTATTTTATCTCAGTAAATAGAAGTAACGAAGTACTTTACAGAAACGCCATCAAAAGCTAAAACGTAGGTCGATACCACAGACACAATAAGAAACAAGCCTCCTTCGGTTGGGCAACACGTCGTACAACAAAGTAAAATTGTCGATTTAACTTTTACATTCCGACAGCAAACAATTTTACAGTTATATTATAATCCGAAAGTACAACTTTTGATAATGTAGAGAACCAGAGCACACGTCTAATCTTATATTACACACAAAATTAAATTTTGTCACTAATTGTGACGACAACCGAATATGTGGGTACAGTCGTGTGTACAACCGACTGACAACAAATTAAAGTACGAAATAATAAAATACTCACAGTTTAGTTTTTTCCGAAGCCTGCTAATACCTAGAAGCATCTTTTCAGTATTTCCTAAAATTTGCTGAAATATAACTAAGCTTACATATGGTGTTGTCACAAGTAAATCTTATACGACATTATACGATTACTAAAAACAATAAAATGCAAGTCTCCTCCAAATGGAGTATAGTATTTCGGTAAGTGACGGTCTAATACAGTGACAATGACATCCAAACAGTGGAAGGTGTAGATAGCGTTAACTACGGTAACGTGACGTCATCATAGAAATTTTTCCGATAAGAGTATCAGCTTATTATCTCCACAGTCAAGGAACACATGTGAAGGTATGAAAACCTGCTAAATACAATTACGGAAGAGTTAAATTAAACCACAAAAATTGGGAACAAATGCTTACTCCAATTAATTAAAGCATTGTGTAGGTAACCACCAAAATGTTTTAGAGTTAACAAATAAATTGAGTAATGTATATGGCGTGCAAAACTTTATTTTATCATTTTTTTCATTTAAATGTTTCAAGGTTGTACCTACATGCTAGTCTTGTCAGTTTTATTGGTTTCATCGGAATAAAACAATAAACATGGGAAACGAAACAAGGCATTTATTGTATCACATCGACATGCTCACTTATTCTTATTATAAACTGCACAACAAAAATGCCGTGTAAAAAATTACGTTTTGCAGTTTTCTCTGGTTGATTTAATTCCAAATTTAGACTTGGCCTTCTGAGAGATTTGATTTCAACTTTCTTTTGGTTTAGTCTGTAGTGATTTATCGAGAGAATACTAATGCTAACTATTGTGCGTCGATTTTTACAGATTTGAAAATAGTTCTGTTGTAATTAAAAAATCATTATAATTATGTGTGCTTACTTTTACATTTAATATAAAAAATGGTTTCTAGAAAGGTTTCTGGCTTAGAATTTAATATTTGTTTTTTATTGATTAAATTTCTTACTTTTGTTTGTTTTGTTTTTTACCTGCAAATATTTATCTAAAATGTACCCTAAAGTTTTTAATTCTTCTTCGCCGCATTTTCTATTTATGTATTTAAAAAATTTAATTGTTTTTTATGATTAAATAAGTTCGATTTATAGCTCGAATAATGATAAACTGTATGCGTAAATATGAAACTACTGTACTAATTAGCCTAAAAGTTTTAATATATCTGGATTAAATTGAACGCTAAAAAAATTCCAAATAAAATTTGAAAATACATACCTATGCTGTAAATCTAAAAATCACAAAATTAGAAAAATGCGAAATGCTGTTTTCTCTTCGTAACTTTCAATTTAAATATTAACTATTTCGAGGGAATATAAATTTAATAATAATGAACTGAAATTTTCAATTTCGTAGTTTGCATTTTTTTGTTTTAGATTATTATAGTACCTACTACATTTTAATAGAAATAATACCTTAGATACATAAACACTATTTATATTACAAGAACAAAACTAGATACAGAAAATCGTAATCAAAAACATGATTAAAAAAGTATTTATTATTTTATTTGAATATTTGTATTTTATATCCTAGTAATTAGGGTAATATCCATTATTGGTTATACATTCCCGTAGACGGTTTGGCATCGAATTGATTAAATTGGCACATACATTAGCTCCTCGAAATCTTTCCTACACGGTATTAATATGCCGATGCAAGTTGTTTATATTTTGTATTTCTATGTTATTGTTCAGGTCGTCGTTCTACCCACGCATGACCGCCGCCGACAAATTCTCAAATTCAGTGAGTTAGGTGGGCCAACGGATTCTTTCCACTTCTGGATGTTGTAAGAACCATTTTTGAACTACCGCTGCCTTATGTATATGAGAATTGTCCTGAACAAACCGAATTGGTCCTTTGGCATAAACTGCTCGTACGGAGGGCAACATAATGTCTTCTAAAATCGTCGGGTTTGAACAGTTAAGCGTCCATCAACACGTGTTAATTATCCTGGTATAACATCACTCATTCATCCCCAGTACGCAGCACTAAGTCTCTCACTTCTTTTGTTGGGTTGCATATGTTTTGATCCATATCTAAAATTACGTAGCCTTCAAAGAACGTTTTTAATATCTTGGGAAGTGCAGAAGGTTTTTTCATCTGAAAAAACACCTTTCCAATCAAGGTGAGCAGAATCAAATAAAACAAAGTCAGGAATTTGTTGCGAAAGAAAACAAATTGTAACATTCTTACTTTTTTAATTATGCGTTTTTCGGCTAACTTGAGGCAAGTTGAATTATAAATCATATAATACCTATAAAATAGGTATATAGTATACCCATGCTTAAAATTGAAAAAATCCAATATTAAAGAATATTATCAAAACGATAAATCTATAAGTGCAGCAATTACTCAGATAGAAAATCCACATTCTCGTAAAGCAATAATCTTCCTTCTAGTTTCTAGTGATAACTCTTCTTGTCTAGGAAGATGTGGCGTTTTGCACAAAATTGACACACAAAACAACACTAAATATTATACAAATTATACATACAAAATGAATTTTAAGTAATCTCTTTATATACCCTACTTAGTAATGGCGGAGCTTTGGGGAGCATTACTAGGGGTATGGTATACCCCCCCAGAAGAACGGGGTTTTGGGTCTCTGGAAACACTTCTTTAAGCGTAACAATTATGAGAATTTTTGTATTATCAAATTTTAATTTAATCGTTGATTTTGGTTTCAATAGGATACGTACTAGTAATAAAAGTAGAAAGACATTTGTAAATTTTTGTATAGTAGGTAATTATACTATTATAATCAACAATCCTAGGTTTTTCAAAATAATTGAGATGTAATAAACCAAATCCAAATGATTGCAAAATTCATTACGTTTGCCCATTGTAGTGTTTTGCACCTTATATGGATTTATTAACATTGTCAAAAAAGACAAAATAAGTAAAAGTAAAGAAAAAAAGTATATGATAATATGGATTTAAAAAGAGTTAAAAACTATAAATTATTATTGTTTTGTAATTATTTCGTTAAAAAGTTTTACTTCTTTGTATTATTATATTTTGTTGATGTTATTGTACTTGTTTTATTATTATTTATTACTTAAAACAAGATGAAACATTATTTCTTTATTTGGGGATATTTGCACTTTCTAATGGCATAGAACAACGCTTAAAATTTTGGGATTTTTTTAGTTTGTTTTTAAATTTTTATTGAACATTTTTAGCCCCAAGTAAACATTTTTATACTTTCTATTGGCTCAATAATTTTTGTTTGCAATTGCGTACTTTACATGGTGTACGTGAAGAAGGTTTAAAACAAACTTCGCCATGCGGTCCATAGGCTGCGACGAAAGTTTAGCTGCGAGGCTGAACGTGTTAAATACTAGCCATCTGCCACAGCTTTGCATGAGTGCAACCTATGTATATCGTTACTTATAATTACCAGTTTTTTAAAGTATTGTATATTTAAAAAAATAATTTTATTTTAAACCAAGGTTGAGACTTGAGTGTTTATATTATTAATTTAGAAATAAAAGTTGTTGATCATTTTATACAAAAAAAGAGACTGATTTTTTCAATGTTTGGTGATATATTTCCATTACTTAGTTTTAGTAAAAACCTGCAAGATTTATGTTTTGATTTATGGGTAACGAAACTCATTACTTTGGATTAACATAACAACATTTAAAAAAGAACTAAAAAAATACATTGTCAGCAAGTGTCCGTATACTATATTACTATAATATTATAGTAATTTTATTTAATTTCTTTTTGTATAATATGACGTTTGTATACTCTACTGAGTCTTAAACAACAATAAATAATAATAATAATAATAATAATAATTACCAGTTCAGTTACATCTAACTAAAGATAATATCTTTTTAACAGAATATTAATTTCCTCGCCACTTTCTTTTTGTTATAATATAAATAAGATTTCACGAAAGTCGCCTGAAAATAAAACTGTACAGGAACAGATAAGTAAATTTAACTTACGCATACCTTCCGTCTAATACTTAAACTGGTAGGTTTGATATCATCCTTAAATTGGGTTAAATCAGCAAAGTTGAAGCATATTTTCCGTGTATACGACAGTGTAATCAAAAAAACAGTGGAACATCGGATTTTACCTATATTCATAAAAATTCATTTTCTATGAAAAAATGCAAACTACGAATAAACGTTATGAGAATTTGTAATGGGAATTAAGAAGACAATTGTTCAACCACTAATTACGTTCAAATGATGATAATACTTCTTTTACAAAGAAAATCGGAATATTGACTTTAATTTAATCCGGAAATATTAAAAATTTAGGCTAATTAAACAGAAGTTTCATAGGGATGCAGATTAAATTTATTCGAGCTATTAATGAAACTTGTTTTAATTTATTTTAATTATAAATCAAATTATAAATGCCTTACAATTTTTTAAATTAAGGGCTATAGAATGCATTTAAAACTTGAGCAGAGAACATAAACACATAAATAGAAAATTCAGCGAAAAAAAAATTAAATCTTTATGGCACAATTTAGATACAAATTTTTGTATCAAAAAGAAATGTTCTTTGAACGCTTGAGGCGGTGCTTATAAAGAATGGTTAGTAACTTCGAAATATCGCTGCAAGTAATGGCTACAATGCCAATGTTGTCAAATTTAACTAGCCGTTCTGTTCTAACGTAAGTTTAGTTGCCAATTTATTTCCATTTAATGTTATATTTCCTTCTAACGTGAACTGCTGTTTGTGATAAAATAAATATTCTCTCTGTTACCAATTCTTTCTTGTCTTTTGTTCTATTTCAGCTGCGGGTAGATTTAAACGTTATTTCCCACCTTAGTCTTTTATCGCTTTGGCGCATTTTTGAATTTATTTTATAATTTAACACCACGAAGCTTACGACTCAATCGCCGGAACAACTGAGTTAGTCTTCGCTCTTTTACGTACGAGTCTTTAGTCACGTAACACATTATCTCACGTGTGAGAGAGTATATTTGTCTTTGCATATAAAATAACAGTAATGCAATAGAAACAAACACGATAATACAATAATAATAAAGTCCTGAAAACGATACTAAAAATGCAACAAGAAAAAGTAACATTTTTGTCTTACACTTAATTGCGCATTAGTACACAATAAGGGGCGGTGTGAATGCTTACAGGTGGAAGTTTCGTTACTAACTGAAAAGGAAATTGACGAATTTGCTTGTTTAAAATATATATCAACTATTCAATAACAAATACTATGTAGCTACATAACTGATTAATACGAAATTAAATTAAATAATGCATATAACATATGTATTATATACTTTCCAACAGAACGGTTTAAATTAAAAAAATAATGCACATTATTGGATAATATGTTTGATAAAAATCTATCATTTCCTTTGCGTTACCAAATAAATGACTTTTAATGGTTATTTCATGTGTTTGTAGGATACTTATTCATTAAATTCTACATTTCCATTGCATTTGCTGCCAATTATATAAGAAAAAAACTTTTACTGAAACAAATTTTACATGCGTTTCTTATTGGAAACTTTATTTTTTCTTACACATTCTAGTTACTAAGAGTTAATCTTGTTTGTTTTCTTAGAGTTATTAACTATAATTCTAATTCTTTTCAACGCGGTTATGTATAAAATTATTGATTATATAATACATATTGTAGATATATGTACAGAGACATGCAGATGTACCATACAGGCTCCAATTGCTTGTAGTTCGATATTGCTGGGATTCGTAGATACACTTGCCTGAGCTTAAATAATACATTACAGGGTTAGGCGTAAATTAATAATCTAACAGTAACTTTGACAAGAAGGGTAAGTCAACTACTTTATTCCATTGTCGGTGTAATTACTACTGCGGGAAGGTACGAATTGTGGTGTTAAATTCAGTATCAAATGTATTTTTAACTTCGTAAGTGGTAAATCGGGATGTCAATTATTTTATCGCTGATATTATAAAGACAAAAGAGTATGAGAATGCATACTTTAATTGTTGTGTACAGGGTGTGTTAGTTTTAGTTATTTGTGCACAATTAACGTTCAACAATTTAATCGCGTCTTCTTTTTTTTATCCATTGACAGTTAATAGCATTATATCAAGAAACATATTCAATAACGTTGTTGCATTTTACAATAGTGTGTGAAGTCTCTCTAGAATTGATAGATAGAGTCAACACACCAATTAAATGTTCAGGAATTATAATTCTTTACAATTTAACAAAAATGTTGGGAAGAGTCAACGAATCATTTTATGAAAAAGTTAGGTTGTTAGCTTTGTATAAAAATATTTTAAGGTTTTGTGTAATACCATGTGTATAAATTTTTTTAAATAAGATTTTCATTGACCAAATTAATTTATAAAAAATTAAACAAATACAAATGATCACTGCATTGTACGTCGTGTACATGTTTGTATTCAATAATGACTATGACATTCTTAAGATGCATTTTCTATTATTTGTGTTTAAAAATAGTTGCTTGTAAATAACCGATTTTGAACTGTTATATACAAGGAAAAAAGAAATTTGTTTTCTTGCTATAAGTAAGTGTACTTAATTTTAAAAATCTTTTCAACTACTATAACGAAGAGGATACTTACTAACGTTATCTGAAGTCATATTCTATGGTAATTTGCAATTTATTATGTACTTATATAATTATGAGTAGGAATTATTTTATAAAATCGTTTCGTTTTTTAGTTTTATTTAATAAACGTTTAATGTAATTAAAGCATTGACGAATCAGTAGTCAATGGTTACAGTAAATATCTGCATCTTATGTATGCATTAAAACTAATGGAAAATTCCGTATGTCATCGCAATTCACCTGTGTACAAGTGTTGCTAATTACAGTATCATTTAAAAGTTTCCATGTTAACTACGTGCAAATTTAATTAAACTGTAACGGAGAACAATTTCGTACAACCTTCAGCTGTTGGTGAATTTCTAAACTTAAGGATCTCAATATACGTTCGCATTATCCTTACATTTCTTGTTTACCGCAAACATTACCAAAATGTCGTAATCGATGTTTCCAATTAATTATCAACCAGATTAATTCTAATAAATTTTCCGTCAATCTCGCGAACACACTACGAGTTAATACAAGAGATACTCTTATAATTTAATTCGAGGAAGTGGTTTGGAGCAGATGGCGGCGAAATTAAAATCAAAACATAAACTTATTATCTCGACGGTAATCTGTTTCTTTATAAAAAATTGGAGTAAAAATTATTTTTGGAGTAACCGTAATCAAATTTTATAGTCGTTAAGTTATTTAATTTATAAGGAGGCGCAGATGTTCGTATAATACCCAGTTTAAACGAGTTACTAAAATTATTCCTTCAACTACCACCCCCAGTGAAAACGAGAGCGAGATGATCTTATTTTTAAAATATATTAAAATATCTTCGGGCGGAATATTAGATGTGGATGTTGAAGACAATATTATTCTTATTTCTAATACATATAAATGAATCCTAAATATTCACACGCATTTATTTTGTATGTAGTCGTTTTAAGTGAGTATTTTAATATGGCAATTGAATTTTATTTTTCATTTTTAGTTCGAATAGTTTTATATAGAAACTTCATTTAATAGTTAATTGTTAACAACGTAAAAAAATGTGATAACGAAAATACATACAGGATGTTTTATTATGCCAATTCTGTATACATTTTAATGTTATTTATTACTTCTTGTATCTGTATAGGTAGGTATGTATCCTAACAAGTATAACGAAACTTCTATGTTTTTAAGAATGTTTATCATGAGAACTATAAGCTAACCACGTTTTTATGTTTTGTAACGCTCTCTAGCGGCTTAACTACGGATGTATAAATAATTTCCAGGTATTTATTGTGGCTTTATTTATTATATAATTTTTTGTCGCAAAGCTGTAGTTTAACCCGTTCTTGAGATACGACCAACGTGACGGCCGTTTTAACGGATCACCCTGTACAATTAATTTTACTTTTTGCTGTCCATCTTTATTATATATTTTTTTCTTTTTTTTAACGTTTTAATTTTTGGATTGTAATGATCAAATTAATGATCCTTTCTTATAGGAGGCAGGGAAAGAAGCAACTACTTCAGTTTATTGCGATGTTTTCTGTTCTAGATGAACACTTCATCAGGCTCGCTCCATAAAGTCATAAAAGTTAATTGTTAATTAAACCATTTGACTAAAAAACGAAAATTTTACACGTCACATAGTGCACTTTGACGAACGTACCTACGTCATTAGTCATTACCAGGAGGCGAACCGTTCTATCATATTATTTAATCTTTGGTTTTATAAAAAGATCTGGATGACTTGTTTTTTCTGTAGATTTTTGACCGAATTGCTGCTAACTTAAAAACAATTTATCTGGACTGATTTATACGATTATTTTAAATATAACTGATTTACTAAAGTAGCAAACGCCTTGAATATTCTCGAAATTTGAGAATATTTTAGTTATTTCATAATCTTGGTTGTTTTATAGTGATTGCACATTTCTTGTTTGATTAATAATATCTCGTGGAAATTATTGATTCCAGAACCTCTCAAAGTAGTTTCTAAGGTGGGATAGTCAATTTATTGTTTTTAAATGTTTGCATAATAATATTCGTTTTTCTAATCTTAATCTTATACCGTGGCTTTTTGATAGGAAACTTCTGTTTCTGTTTTGTTTCTGAAATACGACTACAAACTCAAATAGTAGTTTACTGGTGGCGTTAAATGATTTTATTGTTCTTAACTGTCATAAATTTTAATTTTTCGCTATTGTAAACCGTCTTTGACAGTTTTGACACACTTGTCAACATAAACGTCAAATTATTTTTGAAAGATTTTGAGACTTTGTAGGCCTCCTAGTCTCTGTTCGAGCAATAAAATGTTGTATTTAACTCGTTCCTGTCTAAATTGAACGCTTTTTTTTCCCTCGAGGACTTTTTAAACCCTCGTTTCACTCGGGTTTAAAAATGCCCTCTTGGGAAAAAAAGCGTCCAATTTACACAGGAACTCGATAAATAAACTACTATTTTTTTAAAATTTGGTCTAAGGTGGATTTTTGAAACATTTGCAATTAGCTTTTCAGGCTGGTCCTAACTATTTAAATAACTGGAGATTGACTATGCTGTGAAATTCGTATTTTAAAACATGTTAGTGTATTGAGTTGACTATTGTTTGGGCAAGAAAAACTACTTCATGTACTAGCAGCGAAGGAACTGGTAAAAGAATAAATCTTTTTAATAACGTTTGAACTTTGATATTTTTTTCTCCTATGTACGTGCAGCTATCGCAAATTGTACTTGAGAAATAGCTCGGAGAGTTAACATGTCCCGTAGTACAGTACCCTGTATTTTGAAGAATTATTATCTGTATCCTTACCATCTCCAACGAGTTAACCAACCTTGATTTTGAAGCACGATGTGAAATTTGTTAGGGTTTGCAATACCAAAAAGGTTTAGACCCTAGTAGTGTGGCAAAGTATAACTTTTGGATTAATGCTGTTTTGCACGAAATGGGGTGCTGAATTTTTACAATACGCATGTTTAGAGTGAAATAATTTTTATGAAATTCAACTTTAAGTGGGGATTTTCGATTGACATTAATTTAGGCGAGTATTTTAAATATTTTAATCAGGCTGTTTATTTTTGACTTGTAGTTTACTTTTTTATAAAATTCAACTTATTCTTTGAAGTTCGCAAATAAATGTGGTCTATGAACAATATGGAGCTTCTCGGCATGTAAACCGCTTCGTTTGCTGTTTTTTTAATAGAATTTTTACAAGTCGTTGGTTGGAAGAAACGGCCCCAGACGCTGGTTAGCTTGTAGCCGCGCTCCCTCGTAAGCACTCAGAAACATTACAAAAATACTTGTTTTGCATATTTAGTTTTTCTTTTGCAGTGTTGTTTATTTATTGACGTATAGTGTACTTGAAATGAACCCACGTACTATTTGCTCTTGCCTGGATTCAATTTATATTTTGCCAATTCATTTTCATCTTATTAAGTTATTTAAATAATCCCGTTCGCGATATAGCAAATTTTTAAATTTTGTTGTCAGACTAAGATTAAGATTTATTACTTGACATTGGAATTCGAGTCCGTAGCGAAAAGAAAAAGTAGACGCCGCTTCAATTGCTGCGCATATTTCACTATTAGAGAAATTGGTCGATAGATGTCAAATCATTGTCATTTTGCTCGTTTTTCAATACTTTTTGGTGATTTACTTGTAAACACATCTTGCTTTTGTTGTTGTGTTGCTGTCGTGTTGTGTTTTTGTTGTTGTTGTTGTTGTTGTTCCGTTAACGTGCAAAATGCACAGACTCACTTGGACTGAACTCGCCAGTAGGCAACGTGTGCCGGAGGAAGCCTATAGATTATGCGCCGCACGCCAATTATACAATGAGAAATACTCAAATAAGCAACTTACAAACGCCCGCAGGTTAGGGGCTGTTGATTAATGCCTGCGGAATAAGAATTCGTTTGAGGGATAGCATCATTACTATGGCTGACAATCATGGGTTTGACAACCTACATTGAAGGTGGCGGTTTGAGGAGAATCCGTCAACCGGTAGGCGCTGTCGCTAGATATTCTCTAAGAATGATCGTCCTTCTAAAAAACGCTATAGGAAGGTACAAAAAACAGACACTAAATCTATAATTGCAACTTTACACATTATTTTTTTAATATTTTACTTGACTCGTCTTTTATGATTCACACTGCCAACCTAAAATCATTAATTATTGATAGATTTTGGCGTTATATTTAACACTAAGTATAGTATTTTTTAACTAATTCTTTGTTGTTTTGTAGAGATGTGTTCTGTTAACAATCAGACCATTACCGGTTTGACTGAAACGGAGTACGAAAGTTTCAACAAGAGTAAATTAAATGTGTCTTGCATTAAAGACAAAAAATGTATATAAACTCAAAAAACAATCGGCACTAACATGGGTCATTTACACGTTGCAGAAACTAACCAAATAATGTTTGCTTTTTTTAACGTCAATATTTTAGTAGTACTCAATTGTTACAGAACTCATTCATTATCTGAAGATAAATTATTCGCCTGGAGTATTTGTTTTTTTTTTATTGTGCGACGTTGTACACATATTAAGAAGTAACACGTAATTATGTTTTTTCTTCTGTCACAGGAGTATTAAGAGGGCGATCGCTGCAGTTTATCCCGATAGATGACACCACATGTAAAAACAGTATTAACTTTGCGACTAGAAAACTCGCTAAAAACAAAAAATTATGATTTGGTGATAATGTTGTTTTAAAGAGGAAATGTTAGTTTAGGTAATGACAAAATTCTACATCGAACCTAGCTTTACTTAACGAGTATTTTACAATTGAAGTCAGTGTAAATTGAATTTTGATTGCAACGAATTACAATTATATTACTTTAATACCTAAGTTAGACAATAACAAGCATTATGTGAAAGTATAAGATGTGAAATGATTACCGTACGTTTTATTTGTATCCGCAAAATATTTAGTTTTGCAATTGCTATAAAAATGGACGCCGTAAAACTTAAAATAGTTCAGCACTTGAGCAAGAGATGGCAAAATGTATAAGAATCTTCCAAGACTAAAACCAATGGTTATAACACAATAAACCGTGTAAAACATATAGTATACTCTTATTCCTTTTATTTGTATTTCTATCTTTATATGCGCATACCTATAACGCAAACAACTGATAAATACGTATAGAAGCATGGTTTATACCGTCAACGTTTATACCAAGTTCATACAAGATTGCCGGTAAAACAAAACCGTATCAATTACATTTTTTCGTAAATTTTCTTCTATTCAATGTACGTTTACTGTTAAATCTAAAAACTTAAAAAATTCAATTTGGATAATTTTTATATAAGTAAACTTAGTTCAATTACTGTTACACTAAGTCTATAAACTAAAATAAACTTTAAAAGTGTACTTATAGTAGTACAAATTTGCATTTTTTGTATTATAATGTACCTCTTTAAATAAATTAAAAACAGAAATCATAAGAAGCTTTATTTTTTTCTAAGTTTCTTTTCAAATAAATTTTTTTAACTATTAAAAAAGACAAATAACTTATCAGGAATTCTTGGGTCTTATCTCATGCCCACGCTTAGCATTCAGCTCTAACTGTAATATGACACTTGTCATTGATACTGTTTATCTACATTTTAAAACAAGTGTTCTAAAAGTAGTATTTACAATTTGCTGTTCAGCGCGTTTATTGTTCTGATAAAAAATTTAAACTTTTAACTTGAAAATAATTATGATATGCGCTTAACATCAACGCTTAACATGTAGAAATTTAAATCCTAATAATTACTTACAGTAGCGGTTTTGCATTAGGTCATTTGGTCAATGACCCTCCAAAAATATTTAATCTTAAAATGACCATTTTGCAGTATTGACCACCAGCCGCCATTAATTATTCATTAAATTAAATAAATTAAAAACAAAGATTATAAGACGCTTATGCAGTTAAAATGTATATTATTTTTTTAAGTGTTATTTTTATTACTGTCGTTTTTAGGTAAAATATTAAAAGACAGTTTAAAAAAGAGTAGATGCTTATAACAACTTTCATGTCAACAACGTTTGTGCAATTCTCAGATGCTATCTGTATGCCCACGATACGGTCGCTTAGTATTCGGTTTTGACTGTAAAATGATACCCATTAATGATTTAGCTTATCATTCGAAAACAATTCTATTGTAAAAACACAACATCTTCAAAAGTGGTGTATTTTTTATGAATTTTTGAAAACGAAACTTTCGTGTTGTATAATTGCAAATTGATTAGATTACTATTGACATACCAACTATAAAAATATTGCTAACGAGTACCTACCTTATGAGCCTATAAATATAATATTTGTACATTTGTTTTTACTAACTAAATACACACTGAAAATATAAAATACTTTAATAATAAAATCTACAGTGGCGGTTGCTGGTCAATGCTACAGAAGGGCATTTCAACATTAATACTTTAAAAACGCATTGTTATTCAATCAAAGATTTATTTTTAAGTTCGATTTATCTATCTTTGTAATATGCAAAATAATTATTATCGTTTATAATCAATAATATAAACTAGCATAATTGTTAGTATTTCCTTAGAGAGTCATTGGCAAATGACCTAACAGAGAAGCCACTATTGATAATTAGAAGTAGCAAAAATTCGGTTTTTATTTTCCAATATTTTACATTTCCTATAACAAATTGAAAAAAAATTTTAAATTATTTTTTAAATTATATGAAATTCGATATTCAAAATTTGTCTAATTTCAAATATGTATCTTCTCAAAGTTTTATAAATACTGTCTTTATGAATTTTTAAATTACGTCTCGTCATAAAATAGGACTAAAATGATACAAAAAACAGTAGAATTAAATTAAAAATAATAAACAAATTTGAACTCAAGTTTTTATAGTGGTTGCATATTATTTTCTGTAATTTTTAAAAATTTTTTAATGCCCTCTGTGAATGACGAGTTGACGTTGTATTATTTCTAAGATACTCATAAAACTATCGCATTCCAACTACTATAATGGCGCTTTTAATTTCATTTCAGTTTTTATATGTTGGGTGCCATCTATGAATGAAGAGTTGACGTTGATTTGCATCTATGATACACATAATAAAAAATATCAAATCCCCACTACTTCGATCGCGCTCTTAAATATTCTAAAATATTCAGCGTCGTAAATAATCTTAATTAAAATCGGTACCACTAATAACTACTTTTGAAAATGTATCATTGCGTTTTGTATTAATTTCATCGGCTTTTCTTTTTAAAATTAAAATGCTTTCCTTAATTTATGTTTATTTGTTCTTTACAGAATTTCAAATTAGTTTGTGGAATTTTAATTAGTTCAATTTTTATTTTATTTCCTTTGTTAAATACTTGGACTAAAATAATCATGTAGTACGCACTTTATCTGTATGTAGAATAACTGTAAATACACGAGAGTGTATTATTAAAAGGTTTTTAGAATTAATAATTAAACTCAGAATCCGTAAAGCTTAATTTTTAATCTTTGCGTTTTTAACTCTATGTACTTTGTAATGGGAACTTTTCAGGTATTTAAAAGATATTGTAAAATCTTAAACAAAACTAATTAATTTTAGTATGTGATGATTTAATACTATTTTATTTATTTAACCACGTATTTTGAGTTTTGGCACGTTTTAAACAATATAAAGTCTAGCAATTACAGATTCTTTCATAGAACTAAGAATGCTATTATTTAATCAAAAAAAAACTGGTATAAAATTTAACGCTGCAATTCATCAATCTAAGTCAGATTCTACGTCAAGATGCTTTTGGCTTTTTCTGTATTAACCTCAAGCTACGACCAATGTGTCAACACGACCTGTTTCTATTCCGCCAATAAGTTACGTTTTCTAATATATGAAGATTATACAGTTTAATCCTCAGAGTTAATTATAATTTAGATTTGGAAGTAAGAAACTGGAATTAGCTCGAGATTTAGAGTGATTGCTTTAATTTATCACACTCAACTAACCTGTTGTGTAGTTCATTTTTTAAATTATTTTTTAGGGTAAAACTTTGAACTAGTATTTTGTTATACAGATGCTCGTTTTGCACAGTTTATTATAAGGGATATACTATGCTGTCTTGTGGTTAATGTTTTTGTGCAAGTTTCAAATTATTCTATCAGCTTTAATACACCTTCTCAAGTTAATATTTCTCTGCATGTGTAAATCTTGCAAATGTACAAACTATTTATCATCTGGTAATGCAGTTATTAAATACCCAAATTTTTAGATATGAAAAAGTAATGTTTTTAATAGAATTATTGTTAATTTTTGCATCTATTCTTTAATTGCGAAAAAATATTTAAAAAACATTAATGCATTGAAATGTGCATTTTTATGCGAATTGAACCTTATTCCGATTTATGGTAAGTAATAAAAAAAGTAACAGAAATAGTTTCAAAATATTCTGTTAAATGCGTTCTTTAATGGAATAGAAATACTTAGTCCTGATTCTAGCAATGCGAACATGGTCGATTAATTTGATGAGCTTATGAATAAATATTCATGACGACTCGTACTACCCATTCACAAATTAGTCAAATTTTACGATCAAGTCAGGCTTGAAACTGATCGTACATAAAGCGGTTTAATTGCGCAAGTCTTGAGTATACATATTTATGACTTTCAAGCTTTAGGTTTGCGTATCTTAGCTCTGCTGAAGAAAGAATCCAAAGGGTTTTGATTGCATTAATGGTAAATTTGTTAATTCGTCTGTAAAAGTATTGTATAAATTAGGTTTACATTTGTAACAGCTTATACATCTGGTGATCAAATCCAATTTCTACCGAAATTTTGTCTCATTGGAAAAATTTGGATTTCAAGGTCGTTTGCTTAAGGTGTACAAGTTATTTTTGCTAACTTACGAAGTTTTTATGGTAGAAGTTGGTTCTGTTCAGCGTATTTATTTTTAGGTTTGCAAAAGGCATTTTATGGTAAAGACAACCGTAACCGGCAGTAAGCGGTAGCTCAAAACTTCGGAAAGTGAGTCGTAGGTGTGTAACTAGTAGGATTCAGCTTGATCCTTGATGTGCTGATTATAATGTAATTAAAAGAGCGCTAAAGCGGGAGAAATACACATTACAGATGTCCCTTTATATCTGCCAAGCCCTGTAGATAAAGAAATCGAGCAACACAAGTATAACAACGAATATATTTATTGCAATGGCAACATAAAAAATCAGTATTACGAAGTATATGATAACAAATTGTTCATAAGAAAAGACAATAATGCTAGTATTAGCAGACTCTTAAATTAGGCAACGCTTCATACACGTAGGTACATGAGTTATTAGTATTTAATTATGAGAATATAATTTCTTAAGAAAACTATGTGGGAATCTAGTGAATACGCAATTAGAAGTAAAGCGCGCGGTTATAACTTTAACAGTTAATTACATAAAGAAATCTGAATTATTTAATCGTGACAACATACATATATACGTATAGTTAAGTCGCTCGTATCTACATTTGACAACAACATACATTTTATAGATAATAAAAAGAGGTTACTTACGGTTTTGTCCTGACATGAAATTAGCTAATGGCACATCCAAATCAATCTCCCAAAATTGGCGAAAGTGTAATAAATAGATATATAATAATATCACAAGTAATATTGCAAATAGTTCAGCCAAAGATTATTATAAACTTAATGCACTAAAATTCCAACTAACTTTTTCAATGATACAATCGCAGGTGTACTGCACTGAGCATTCATTTCAGGTTTATCCTCTAAACTTAACTTCAAATTAGCAAGAAACAATTACAACATAGAACCTACAAGAAAGGTTTTTAGTAAAAACAGTTTACTGGTTCAACAACATAAACTTAAAGCAACTATTTATGAGAAATTTTATAATTATGATACAAACAAGAATGAAAAAGTCAATGATTAAAATTGACAAATAAAACAAGAGACAGTGATGTTTAATAAACAAATGACGCAGCGGCACGAAACGTATCCATAAAAAAGCTAAATAGTATAATAACAGGTTTGCTTATGCAGAAATGAAGACATGCAACACAAGACTACTTGAGATTGTAAAGTGTGGTTGTAATCATTATTACATTTTTAAAGTTTTGAATACAGTGTTTTTTCGTAACTTGATTTGCAGTCAACTAACTCAGTATGATTCGATGAGTGGATCGTAGGTTTCGGTGTGCTAATCATAAACCAAGTTAAAAAGACGCCAAAACGGTAGAAGCTAGTAACATAAAATACCGTTTAAATCTATCCAACACTGAAACAGAACACATGACATAACACAGGTTATAATATATATTTCTTTTTAACGAGAGAAAAAGAGGTTAAAAAATGTAAGCAAGCCAGAATTACATATATAATGTATATATACTAACAATGTTCTATAAATATCACAGTTATACCGTTATAGTCCTGGAGGGTAAACAACACCCCACACATACAGTTATTGTAGTGCAGTATAACAAAATCAGATAATATGTAATATCAGAGTTAAACGTCGATTTAATGCGAAACTAGTGAATTTGTAGTAAAGTAAATCACATTTAGCATAAATTGAAACCATACAAACAAAAATCTGTGTGCACTAATTGTGCTAAGTCTCACATATTTTACGTTCGACAATAACACAAATTCATAGCAAGAAAAAAGGCATTTACAATTATCCAAGACGAAGAAGAAAATCAAAGTAAATCACAATAATATGAATAAATGCTTACTCCAAGAAGGTTTTCACAAAAGCAGCGAAAATACTACACCCATTTATAACACGGATGGGTGTGAAAATTTAGAAGTGAAAACTTTGCTGGGCACTTACGTTAGATCATATGCGAAGCGTATCACAATCACCGGAAAAATAGTTTTTCTCCCTTGGATAGTTTTAGCTGTCAAGAAGCAACTACTTGATAGCGCATCCTTCTGAATGTAGCGAGAAATGGGCGAAACTTATATGGTACAAAAATGATAACTTTTTGAGCGACTCTGCACTAGATTTAGAGAAGGTAAGAGAAGTGTAGACGATTTTGATATTTACAAAATACATTTAATTCGACTTAATTCACATTTTTTGTATTAACATATTTACTTATTTGAATACTGAGCGAGTCAAAAAGAAATAAATTGAGTTGAATTTCTCACTATTTCAAAATTTTATATATAAAATTTTTTTAACAAAAAAAGTTTTTTCCAATAAATAGTGGCCATGAAGAAGTACGCACAATAGCGCTACGAAACGTCGCCTATATAAAAATTTACCAAGTGTGACTTTTGTGCCTGTTCTACCTGAAGGTGCAATGCAAGTACTTAAAAAAAAGAACTGACTTAAAAAAATGCATCAAATCGAATGCACTAAAAAGTAATTTCATTTAGTTGAACGACGAAATTTTTATTTACATGAAATTACTTTTTGAATTCGATGCCATGTATGACATTGGCGTAAGTAGTATTTAAGCAAATAGAAATGTCGTTTTTAATGTATTTTATTTGATGCATTTTTTAAAAATGGTTCTTCTTTTTTTGGTAAAAAAAATATTTTTTAGTGTTGTTAACAATAGTGGTTATAGCAACTGAAAACCTTGAAATGCACATGGTTCAAGAGAATTTCATGTCGATGTAAACTGAGAGTTTGATTATTTTGTTATGGTTCCAATCATCAGACTTTGGCCAAATGGAAATATCGAGGGAAATATGACTACTACGGTAGCCTGTTTCTAATAAAAAAGACCATACATAAAAAAGATTTCCACGAGTTGGTTGAAAATAGAATTGCTACAGCTGTCGTTGTCTTCTTTCATCCGTTTTTTTTTCCAAGTCGGTTTGTCTGTCTATTCTCCGCCTTTCAATCTTTTTTTCTCCAAAGCTAGTTTAATAAAATCATTTATAAATAAATAATACATTATAATTTAAAAGTTATTAGTGTCACACTAAATGTTTTTTAACAGGTAAAACACAATCTTTAACTATTTATTTATCTACTCTTAATGCACGTCTACCAACCTAAGATAAGAACATTTATTAGATTTTGTAGCTGGAAATTTCGTTGGACTCTAATCATTTTGGATCATCCCGTACATGTACTAAAACTTAATTATGAATTTTCAAGAATTTTCTCAATCAATTTTATTGTTGATATTTTCAATATTTAATTGTAAACTTGTAGCTAAATACTTTATGAAAGTGATAATAGAATTCTTAAAAGATAGCAACTCAAATGTTTGGGTTACTGATGATTCATTTTTAAAGTGGAAAACCTTTTAATGGTGTTTTTCATCAGTAGCTACACCGTACAGATAGCTACTGCTCTAAAACTTTATGAAGAGTTTAGAGAGTTGATTTAGCTAGTTTCTGAATTAACCATAAAGCGAGAAAAGTATATGCTGAATTGCTGTAAATTGGACGGCCCAATAAGTGTTCGGTGGCTGAAGAATCGGTTAATAACAAAATAAGCGTTCGTAATCGATGTGGTAATTTTAGTTCTCTTTAATGAATTCGCGACGTTTCACGGTTGCGTCGTTTGTTGATGTACAGTTAATGCAATTAAGCTTGGCAGGTGATCTTCCACTGCGAGGTAGCAGATTTAGTGTTGGTAGTAGGAACTTTACTTGTATTACTTGTAACTTTGTAAGTACCGTCCCAAACAAATCAGTTTTTGTCAGAGTTGTTTTATATTATTAGTTGTTGTTGCATAGACAATTATATAGGTTGCAATAACACTTAAAACAAAGACGTTAGACAAGTCGGTTTTCTGATGGATAAAATTAAAAAATAATAGAGAAATATTAGCGGGGTAACAAAATAAAGGTTTCCAACAATTAATATATGGATAAAACATATATTTATTTGTTTCATACCAAATAAAAAGTTTCGACTGATAATGCCGATCTTAAACAACTATTGGCAAACGGTAAAGGTCTTATATTTGTTTGTTACGTGTTAGTGAAAATTAAACTGTACTTCGAGAGATTACCATAGTAACATAAATTACAAAAGTTATTTTTATAATTAAAGTTTCAGTTCTATAAAGTATACGAACAAACGAACAAAGCACTTTAAAGTTCAATTTAAAGCACCGTATGTGTAATCATCTGAATAATTCGTATTTTCTGTTTAATTATAACAAATATATCATAAACAACCCTTCTTTAACAAATAGTAATTTTGTAGGTTTGTATTTGAATTAAAAGCAATTAGCATTGTAAATATCTAGTATTTAGTAAGTTTTAGTTTTTAGTAAGCAAATACATTTTAAAGTAACTAATATGATTATCGAGTTTTTACCAGTATGACGTAGGGATCTTCTTTCTTAGCAACGGCTATAGGGTTGTCGATGAACTAATAAGCAACTTAAATGAAGATAAAGAAATCAGTTCTACAACAGACTTTTCGGATACCGACGGTGAAGTTTTAAAACTTCTTTATCCGATTGTACTTTTTGCAAAACAAATTATACTTGTCCTTTGCGCACGACGGCTTGTTCATTCTAGCCTCTGCGCATCTCATCTGACAAGCCTAATTGCTTGAACTATACGTACTTTTACTACTTGAGTTTCAATCATCCATATTCTTTACAAAGAAAGGGTGTGGTAATTATAAATTAAAATTGAAATGTTATGTCAAATACGCATAATAAGAAATGTGTAGTCTTATAAACCAATATTTCAATTCTTAGAAAGATAGATAAGACATTGCTCGCCCAAAATAGAAAACAAAAGATGTATGATATAACCGATATAACACGTTACTAAACAATAATATGTTTGTTCTGTAAAACTTATATGTTGTATATGTTAACTAAGAAATTATAATTTTGCACATCAAAAATATTTACCTGAATAATGTAAAATAATTGAAACAAAAATAGAATTGTTTACAATTTTCATGACGAAATATCTCGTATAAACTGCAACTAAGGTAAATTAAAGATAATATAAAGTGCTAAAAATTTTAACAAAACAATGTATTTTATCGCTAATCTCATCCATTTATTGCTTCAAGCAATGCAAGTGCAATCTAGACAGAAAATATAGATTAAACTGAATAACAGAAATAAAGTTGAAGTAGTAAGACGGGGATAAGCTAAGCTTTATATATCTGTTATATCTACGTTGATGTTTTCCAACAAAACTGATATAAAACTTCTGTAGCAATTCTCTTAAAAATATGATTAGTGATTTAAATTAACACGTTTGAATATCAAAGTTTACGATGGAATTTAATATCGCGTTTTCAGGAAATTAACGTTTGTAATACCGAGTATGTTTGAAGACGGTATTATTAAATATATTCTTCATTTAAACATGCAAGTCTAATTAATTAATTTACGTTTCAGTACATCAAATTCACGTTACAAGTCTGTTTTAGTTTACCCAATAAAATTATACATTATTACGTAAGAAGAACGGTGCATAGAAAATATAACATCGAGAAACCACATTTCGCTTTGATGGTTTACCGACGTATACCAACTTAACAGAAAATTTGTTTTAGCAAAATTAATTAAATGTGTTTAGTTTTTATTTTAATTTTTTTTTAAATTTGATTAAAAATGATTATTTATTAATGCCCATATAATATTATAAACATGCTTTGATGCTTTTAGAGAATTTACCAGTTAAATTTAAGTTTCTTATAATAAACTCGTAAAAGTTCATGTTTCTAATCCTGCAATGTATTAAGTTTAATGAAATATAGCGACTTTGAACATATCTGGAGTCATTATTTCTTTTTTTTTTTTGAAAATACATTAACTTTGCCGTAATTTTGTTTTTTATGTTAGATAATCTTGTAACTTAATAATCACAAATTTTGGATTAGTATTATAGTTTTTATATGAAAAATACGGATTTTTAGAAGCTTTTTTCAACTACCCACAATTTTTGAGGTTTATACTTTAGTTAATTTATTCTTTTCTATTTCGAAAAATTCTGAATTTTTTAAATATTCGTTCTTGGACGTTTATTTAATAATAAATTATAAATAACGGAAAGTAAAGTTAGGGTTTTCCAAAAGTTAATGTGATCATATACATATGTAAAGCAGGTTTTGTTATAAATGATTCCTAAATGTAGTTGATTTTATTTAAATACAAATAAATTATGTTAAATAACGAACGTAACAGAAAAACACACATACAATCAACACATAACTGAAATTAATCAAGTAGTCTGTTTTGAGGTGTTTTTATTTACAGAATGGTTGTTTATTTGCACAATTTTGTATATCGATCAATGATTGCTGTTACATAAATCTATAATGTTTTTATTAGGTTGGATTTTTTTCTTTAGCTTTAAGCTCTTATATAATTTCTGAGTATGAAACAATTATTGTTTGCCGGCCCGTTGATAAAAATAACTTCAAGTATAACATTATACAGGGTTTACCATTATTTCGGCCTCGGTTTCTAGTCCCTTTGCATAAATGTTAGCATAAAATTAGTACTGTACTCATTTCTATTGAAAAGCTGCATATTTTAAAAATATTTTTGTTTAGTTTTCGCAGGTAGCATAAAGTTACACTTTTTCAAATAACTATGCTTCAATTTTTTTTATGCTGTTCCATGAAGGCTTAATTTAGATGAGAAATACTTTTTTTAATTGATTGCGGCGTTGCAATTTTAAAGCATTTTCTTTAAAAAACAGCATCCGAAAGAAATGGTCAGAAACTGGTGTTTTTCTTTAAATTTTGGAATTTGTTTTTGTAAATTCGTAGATGAAATCAGAAGTACTCATTTTTTTTTAAATGGCACCCCTGATTTTTTTAATTGTTTATAATGTAGTTTTTAATTCTCTATCGATTTGCACTACTACTTTTTTCTCGCACAGTTATAGAGATAATTATAAATTTTTGATTAAATCACAATAAGCATTATTTTAATCAAGCAGGTTTATTCTAGTATGCTTTGCTTCTATTAAACAAAAAAATAAATAGCCAGTAGAAGTTACTTATTGTGTTTAGTTGTCACATTATTACCTATTACTACTTTCTGTTTCATTAACTTTCGTTTAAAATGAATTTTCCACAGAACGAATTAGTGGACATGGTGTTTATTTTTGGTAAGTGTGAAAACATTGTCTTTTGGTTTCTCGTGTTTATAAACACAGATATCCTGATCACCCTACTCCAAGTATCCATGCATTACAAAAACTATTGGTTTGATTCAAACAAACAGGATCGGTAAACTACATAGCACCTGTTCAAAGAAAAATTGTCAGAACAGAAGAGGCAGAATTTATGGTAGTTAAAAATCCAAATGCTAACACCAAACAAATTAGTGAAGAACTTGGTACAATTAGTGCTACTTCAGTGGGAAGAGTACAAAAAAGCCATAAATATTATCCTAATCACATTGAACTGCATCAAAAGTTGACTATAGGGGATTTTAACTCGAGAAGAACTTTTTGTGTGTGGATGTTAAATTAAAAAAAGGAAAATAAAATGAGGTGCAAGGCTTTATATCCACTGTTTTATTTACCGACGAAACTACCTTTCATAGTAATTGTCGAGTAGATCGTCGTAATTCTCATTACTATGATAATATAATCCTACTATTTTAAGAGTTTTGAATCATTAAAGTAGTTGGGCGGTCAATGCATAGGAAGGAATTATTTAAACGAACAATATGGTAATGGATGGATGGATGGATCGACCCAGGAGGTCCTGTGCCATGGCCGGCCAGATCTCCGGATCTTACTCTCATGGATTTCTTGTTATGGGGGTTCGTAAAAGATTACCTATGAGAGGCAATGAAAATCAGAATAAGAACCGCATTTTCTAGCGTCACACACACGATGTTACAAAATGTGCGTGAATTTTTACGTCAAAGACGAGACGTGCCTACAAAATTGGGCAAAATTTTAAACATTTGTTAAATTATTTTTTAAATTTTTGTTAGTTCTTTAATGGTCTCCCTATTTATGTTTTTTGTTTGATAGAAGTAAAGCCTGCTAGAATCAACCTGCTTGATTAAAATTATGCATGTTGTGATTTAATTGAAAATTTATAAATATCTCCATAACTGTAGATGTTAGGAGTCAAATCGACAGAGAATTAATAGCTATATTAGAAACAATTAAAAAAAATTGAGAGTGCTATTTAAAAAAATGAGTTTCAGCAATTTGAAAAATTTAAAAACTAGCGCTCTTATACAAAACAAGTATGGCGAATTAAAAAAATCTTTTAGACTATTTAACTACTTCTGACTTTCATTTACGAATTCACAAAAACAAATTTCCAAATTTCAAAAAACACTAGTTTTGTGATCATTTTTTTCTAATGCTGCATTTTAAAGAAATTGTTCTAAAATGGCAACGCCGCAATCAGTTAAAATAATTTAAAAAGTATTTTACATCTAAATTAAGCCATCATCGAACAGCATAAAAAATTGTTGAGTTGCTATTTAAAAAAGTGTAACTTTATACTTCCCAGTGAAAACTAAACACCCTGTATAAACAAAAATATTTTTAAAACATGCAGCTTTTTAATAGAAATTTTATGCTGACATTTATACAAAGGCACAAGGCTGAAGTAATGCCGAACCCTGTATAATAGAAGCCAGTTATCTTTATGAGTAACTTAATTGTTACTATATAGTAGGATATATTTTAATTAAAGGTAGGGAGACAAACTTCTATTAATGTGGGCGAAATTTAAAAATTTGTTTCTGTATTCCTTCAAAATTAGGTGGTATATTTTGCATTTTTTAAAGTTGACAGCTAATTCACGCTGAGCACCAAAAAGTTTTTCTGCCTTGTTCAAGTGTATTGTGTCTAAAACTCGGCACAAACAATTAAAAAATACTTGAGACATTAGATTTCTAATAAGATCTAATTAAATGCGCTTGACTGAAAAACAAACAGATTGTCACGTATTTGATTTTAATTTTTGATCGATCTGGAGGTTTCATAAAAATAGATCTTGCAAAGTCAAAATATGTTCCTAAATTGGAATAATTTGTTTTGGGTTGGATATATCTTGTTATTTGTTATGTTAAAAGTATTCGGATATAGATTGCGTACTGTATAAGTTTTGTTACGGAACGCTCATGCAGAGTGTTGCTGTAATTTTTTGTTTTCTTGACTTATGGAGTTATTCAAGAGAAAAAGCGACATTTCGGGCGACTGTGAGACGAATTATACATGGTCATATAAATATCCGCTTTCATCCACGTTATAAGTGGATGTATTAGTTTTGCTGCATATGTGAAAGTCTTTTGAGGGTAAGAATTGATTTCTATTTTTGTGACTTAATTTGATTTTTCCGTAATTGTGATAGCGACTTGCGATACCGTCACGAGTTTGCTAGTTTAAAATGGTACATGTCAGTTAATATCCTTCGCTGGAAACCATAACTGGGAGCACGTACTAATGGGTTATAGTTAATTACGCCACGTTCGAAACGTAATCTAGTCGTTGTCGTACTTTGTCTGATATTCTAATAAACACAGTTGCGATAAGAATAGTGAAAATCACTCGGAAGCTTGACGCATTCAGCTACGACAATTCATTGTTTCTCTACAAGCAACTTAATGTTTCTTTTACTTCTTTCTATCTATACTTTTTAGCGATTTTAGGAGACGATTTAAGCATACCGAAAACGATTAGCATGTCTGGATATTCGTGAGTACCATTTCTTTACTTGCTATTAATTTGTATATTTGTCAAACGTACAATAGATGCGATGTAGATATAGGTGTTATCACGAATTAAGAATGCAAATTATTGTTTGTATAATTACGGTTTCAATTTATGCTAAATGCGATGTGCTTCGAGTTGTGAATTCGTTTAGCATCTAATCAAAGTTTAACTTTTTGATTACATATTAACTTGTATTGTCATACTGTACTACGAAAACTTTTTGTATGGAGTGTTGCTTACTCTGCAGGGCTTGTATCGACGTTTTAATTGTGATATATGTCGCCGAACTCTTAATTGTTATTATATATGTAATTCTGTTTCGCTTCTTTTTTTCTTTTTCTTTCGTTGTTAAAAATGAATATATTTGTTATAACCTGTGTTTTGTCATTTGTCTTTGGATAGAGTTAAACGGTATCTACTATTACTAGTTTCCAACCGGTTTGGTGGTTTTTTAATTCATTGTAGGACTAGCACACTGAAACTTGCGGAGTAATACTGAACTAGTCGCCAGAATTTAAGTTACGAGAACATTTTTGTAACACATTATAATAATTAAAATTTTTTAACCGATAACCAATTTGAACGAGCTTGTAATTATCTATAAGTATGTAGCTCTTTTGTCGCAGTGCTACAAATATTTTTATTTTTATTTGTATTATTTATTTCGATTTTTTTGCGATTTTAAATTGGGTTGTTCTGGCTAAGTTTTGTCATAAATACAAAGTCATGTAGGCTCTGCTCGGTAAATTTGGGATTGTTTTAATTTATCTGCAACTAACCTCTTGATATAAGATCTGTTGGATTGTTGCTACGAGTTTTACTGATTGAATATTATCTACACGGTTAACCGACTTGCTTAACTAAGACAACACGATAGTTGAGTCTGCCCATAACATATTTTTGTATGTTTGAATATTTATCAGCACATCTCTGGATTTTTAAGCAGAATAACAGCAATTGATAAATTTTCTGATTAACATGGAGTTTAGGCGTAGCTGCACGCTTTTAGCGCAGCATAGCAAAAACTGTGCAGTTCTATAGATATCATTATACTGCCCGAGGACTTCTGATCTGAGGGATGGATATTGCTCGATGGGCATTATTTAGTGGTGCATACAAGTTTTATTTTTTACTTTAGATAATATAAAAACTAAAAATGAACAATTACTTTAGTTTCTATTTTACTAAATCTACATGTTGAATTAGTATTGTCAAATAATAAATAGTTTGACGTTTAATCTCGTATCCTAGGCATTATTGTGAGTAAATTATAACGAAGTGAAAATAAAAAAGAATTGATCTCTTTTTTTATTGCGTCTTTTATTGTATTTGTGTTCGATAAAAGAGTGTCTACATCAGTGGTTCCCAAACTGTTTTGGTCTACCGACCTCTTTTTATAGTTAAAACTTTCCCACAGATTCCTGACTGAAATCGAGATAAATGCATAATAGAAAAATTACAAATTTAACTTTGATGTCTTGAATGGTAAACGGTGACATAAAAATAAAATATAAATAAATCATTTTGTTCTGGAAGTGTTATGAGTGTATTTATGTCCGGCTCAATGTTTATGAGGAACAACCGCAAATCCTTACGAGTACTAATTTCTAGTCGGTTTCTTCTTTTGTGATGAGGTTTATAACGGCACTGAATCTACGTTTTATCAAATAGTTAAACGGAAAAGCAATCAACAGCTTCTGTACAATAACCCATAATGTTGGATATAAAATTAGGATCTGTTTTTGTAACCAAAAGTTGCCGTATCCTTGTTTAAACATTGGTTTCAACTCCTCATTTGTGGATAATTTAATAAGTTGTTCCTGTATTAATTTGTACTTATCTGTATTTGTGCTCTGACTTTGACTACTTGTAAAGGGGTTTATCATCCAAGTGAAGAATGTCTTCAAATCTTTGGTTAAGATCCAAATGAAGCGATGTTAAGTGTTGACAATAAGACAAATTTTCATCGTTATTTTGCAATTTTGAAAGATTTGGAAACTAAGAACATTTTCCTGTTTCTAAGTTTTGTTTGTACTGCAAAAGTTTTGCAAGAAACGGAGATCTTACATTTTTAACTTTTTTTTCATCTCATACTGTTATCTGAAAAAAGGTGCTCTATAAGATATAAGAAAAAAAAATTATATAAATTTTTATTTGCAACAAACCACTGTTAATTATAATATTTTTTTTAAATAGAATGCTGCAATGTACCACTTTCTTGAGTTATTTATTTGAGATATAAGGATAAAGCTTTATGTAAATGTCACATTGTGTAGGTAACGAAAGTTCGTTATCTACGTAACAATACAAAAAATTATGCTTCTTTTTGTTCAAGACTAGGAAAATTTGTTGTATGCATTTCACATCAACTAAATTGTTGATTAGATGCACGATTCTTTTATAGTTCTTATTATAGACTAGTTGGTGCAGATATCGGTTATATTGCGTTCCTGTATATACATAGATATGCCTAACTCACCGCGAAGCCTGTTATTACTTGTATTTTATTCACCTGTCGATATTTATATTTTACTTAGGACGTAAAAATCGCTAATAATTTATTCATTGTTAATTCATTTTATCTTCCATATTCAAATTTTTTAATTTTATATTAAACTTTGCGCGGACCCCCTGAAGTTGTTCAGGTATCCCCAAAACAACGGAACAAATTCTGATGTGCCTATTAGTCATTCTAAATAAAGACGTAAATTGTACGATAAAGTACGATAATTTCATTACGTCTCGACAATAATTGGTTGTGAGATATTGGCAACGCTGACCTGTCGCAAAAGATCTTATTTCTTCCGGAGCAATGAGTGTGTGTTAATTCTGTCAAGGTCGAAATGTTTCCCCAGCAAGTAGAAAAAATTATGCGTGAATTTATTGGAACGTTTATAGAAAATTAAATCAAAAGATTATTGCAATAAAGTGAAAAAGGAAGAAACATACAGTACCCTACAGAAAATGTTGATCTAAATAACTCCACACTGTGGAATAAAAGTTATAAAAAAAAGAATTACTGTGATCCTTTTAGAAATGAATATAAAAAGTTAGAATGTCTAAAACGTCAGGTTTTTCTGGTAGTATATACGAACCCAATTTATGGTATGATAACTTCTAATGTTTTAAAAAAAGTTATGGTATTTTCCAAGAAAGTTGTTGAACACAGAATGCAAACTTTTTAAATGCTCTAAGTCAGCCAAAGCAAAACAAATATTTCTTATTATACGCATAACAATTATTTGATTTTCAGGATGATATTGAAGAAGAGGGTATAGTGTCGTAGATAACAGTTTAGACAACAATAAAAAAAATGTTTCTTCGGATATTTTAGAAGTTTTGTTGCCTGTATCATAATGTTCAGGTGGCAAAATGCACTGAATGTTGAAAAATTGAGAAGTTTAGAAAACGCAATAATAGATCATTCGCAAAAAAATTGATTCATGACACACTATTTGAAGCAGAAATGGGCACTTTAAGCGGAGAATCGAAAATATACACGACACCAACACCTCTGTAGTTAGACCACTCAAACTTGCTTCCCGTCGGCTAAATTACAGCAAATCTTTTTTTTTAAATGCCTTTGAAAGGAATCTGCCAAGATCGAATATTTAGAATAATCAAATTGTCGTTACTTTCTTTTTTAACCGATAATAGTTTCATTCAATCTACTTCAGATAGGTTTCTCTGTTTTTAACTGTTGAATTCGTTATTAATCGAAAGTGCATATACATAATTAAATTAAGATTCGTTTTTAGTGTTTTTACAATTACTGTAAGAAATCTCAATTAAATTACAAAAAGCTAGTTATTTATTTAAAAAAAATTTATTTGAATCTTATATTTAAAGAAGTATTGTTTTTTCATTATGCAGCTTCCGTGCTTTGTTTTAGTTCTTAAGATAAACATTTTAATTAGGTTTTTGCTACACTTACCGATAAACTATAATCTTAGTGGTTCAATTATTGAATTCGTGATTACAATTTTACTAATGTAAGGCAACAATTCTTACATAATTTTGTTAGACAAGGTAACAATATTTCAAGTAATAAAATGCAATTTTAATTAATAAAAAAGATAAGGGAAAAATATTTTACTACGCTTTTAATAATTAATTGAGCATAGGTTAAACGCTATTTATTTATGTAAAAAACTAGAGCTGAAATTAATTTGACTGCAAAAAATGTATGAGATTAAACAAAAAACGACTAATAAAATAGTTAAAAAGGGTTTTTAATAACGATAATTAATTTTATTTGTTGTCAAATCATGCACTGCTGGCCATAAAGCTCGAGAGTTATGTCAATGCAACGAGTTTGTACATGGCAGTTATTTTCTTTGATGCACAAATTTATCGCTTCACTATCGAATGCAATTCAATTTAGTCAGTGAAACGCATTGTCTACATTTTTTTATGCATAAAAACAAAGTATCTGGTTTACGTTTTCTAAGAGAATATTTCAATATATAACCAATTTAAAGAATTTTGTCAATATTCCTATAGTTAAATTAATTTTGTATTTACATAAAAATGATTTTAATGTCTGTTTAAACAATTTTGGGGTTTGTGTTACATTTGCAATTTCTTTATTCATGACTTTTAATCGATTTTTGTTATAATTAGTAATTTCGTTTATAACGCTTGTTTCTAATGAGAAAATTAAATTTTATATCTATTATAAATAGACAATTTCTGTGTGCAATGGTACTTGGATTTTTTTGTGTTCAATCCATACTAACAAATTATTTTGTAATATGTGATTTTAATCATTATTTGTGTAGAATACTATTTGCATCGAACGTTTGTTAATAACTATATTAACCTATTAATTATTATTAATTAATAATTGCACAATATATAATTGTTTTTCACTTAGGACGGGCAAAAAAAGCACTTTATACTATTTGTAAGGCTACGTTTCGTGGTACACGTGAGCACTTCATCAGGCCACTAAAAATTTATTAAAATTTGTAAGTCTAAGATAATGTAAGATTTAAACAAACTAACTAACTTATACACGAAAAAAATCACTAAAAATGAAACATGAAATTGTCAATCAATAAAAATTTAAATATAACCAGGGACATAAAACGTTCAACAAACACTTGGCTAGTAATGTATAATCAGGAATTATTGAATGTCAAGGCAACAAAAGATAAACTAGAATAATTGAACAGCGATTGAAACCTACATGGCTATCTCATAATTATTGAAATTAAATTATTATATACACTACTTAGATTATTAGTATCATTATTGAAGTTGATATTATTTTTATGTATGTTGATGTGTATTATTTCAAAAACCAAGCGTTTTTTCTGAAGTGTAGTAGATGATGATGCATCCAAATTTAAGTCGTTTTCCAAAATTGATGACTTTAGTGGTAGCTGCTTTTTCATTGATGCGTTCGCTTTGTGGATAACATTAGGATTTAAAGGTGGTGATCTCATAGATGGTTGTGGCTAATTATCAGTCCTGTGTGAGTGAGTGCTTCAGGGTCCAAATTTTTATCAATATTTTTTATCGCTGCAGATAATTCTATTACTGGCTTATTAGATATTTCAGAACCTGAAACTACCACATCTTCCGCAGTTTGATGAGGTTTTTTGGTAGTTTCGGCTGGTGCAAAATCAATGTTGGTGAATGTATTTGATTTAAATGAAAAAATTCTCGTTTTTTTAAAATAAAATTACAGCTGCTAACATACACGCTGCTCGTATAAACGCTGTTTCAAATAATTTAGATACTTGATATAATGTCACAACTCTTCTTGGATGATTTCGAAGCTAATAACTCACTTCCTGATCATAGACACTTGAGGTTTCATAAAGCACAGATCAAGTGGCTGAAGTCGGTGAGTACAATGGAGAGGAAAACACAATATAACTACTTCATTCTTTTTTGCACAGTCAATTAAATTAATTTTTTTTATACGTGTAAAATGTCCATCTAATAAGAGTAGAACAGGACGATCTTTTGTTCCGTTAGAAAATTCTATAAAGCGTGTAAACCAATTAAAAAAAAATTCTGTTTGCATCCAGCCACTAGAAAACATTCTGCTGTCGCAGCAGGAGGAGCATTATTAAAAAATTTTATCTTTTCTCTGGAAAATAACCTTCTGTTATGCAACAAATTTCCATAGTGACGATTTCATTTCTATCTGCCAATGTGAAGGATCCAACTTGTTTTCTGATTTCTCTTGCCACTTGTCTCGTCACAGTTGTATATTCTATCGACAGCAAAGTTGTATTTATCAAAAAGTTTTTTAATTAAAACAAATCCATACACAGCCACTTTATTGAAAGATATCGGTTTTGCAGCGGAAGTAGCTTCAGCTTTCCTGATTGATAAATCTGGGTATCATCTTAAAAAATCCGTCATCCAATCTTTACTGGCTTCACCTTCGCTTTTGTTGAATTTGTCTTGTTTTTTTTGCAAGCTGGACAGCTAACGGCGTTAGCTCAACACAGGTTAATCCGAACTATCTTGATTCCATTAATTCTATATAGTCAACAAGTTCTCGCTCTTCTTGATGTGTAAAAACGCATTTATTTAGGTCTAGCTTGTTTTGTTTTACGTTCTAATTTTGATTTTAGGACATCAAAGTGAGTTATGCGGTTCTGTATCCCATTTGACCAGCGATTACTGCTTAAACCATGTTTTCTTCACTTTATTCTTCCCGTTTTGATACACGTTTATAAGTACGCACCATTTTCTAAAATAAAAACAAAATGTGTGTTTTAATGTTTGTGTTACTTATTTGCAGGACTCGATCCTATCTTACCCTAACAAAATATCTCATCTTGTCCCACATGACGTCAGAAGGTTAAACACAATGCCCATAATTAAATTATTACAATTTAAATCTATTATAACCTGAACAGCGGTAATTAACCAACCACCAAGCCCAGTAGAATATATTTGTATAAATACTTACACAAAACTCTCTGCAGGTGCGCAAACACATTTATTTTAACAATCGAACTTATTTGTCAAATTCTAACTTTCAACAAACATCAGTTATTTCATTCTCTGTTACACGAATTTTGTAACTGAGCCGTACACTGTATGTCACTAGAAGCTAGCTTCAGTTATTTGTTTAAAAATGTCACTACTTGGTTTGTCAGAATCAGTAGCGTCTTATCTTACAACACGTTTTCATCTTACCCCGTCTTTCTCTAATTAGTAAACAGAAATTATCTTAAAATGATTTACTGCTTAGTTTTTATTTTACCTCGTTGTTCAGTAAAGTACTTAGTTAGTATGTTTAATGGTGAATACTACAAACGGATAGTTATGTAGCAATGGGATCGTCAATTTTTCTATCATTTTGAAATTATTTTATGGAACATTTTGAAAAGGAAGCTTTAAAATCTGCATCTAAAAACCTAAACTATGGCTTAGACCTGTTGATGATATTTTTGCGATTTGGTCTGATGGTGAAGATGAATTACAAATGTTTCTACAATACCTTAACCATCAACATTCAAACATAAAATTTAGTATTGAAAAACAAATTAATAGTACCTTGCCTTTTCTTGATGTAAAGATAGAAAAAAAACTAGATGGTACTTTAATACATTCAGTTTATCGAAAACCAACACTTGCAGATCAATAGATAAATGCAAATTCTATCACCCGGCTCAGTAACTTGGAACGATTCATACATTATACAACCGTGCAATGATAATTTGTCACAAAGATAAATTACAAGAAAAATTAGGTCACCTTAAGAAAGTTTCTATAAAAAATTGTTTTAATAGACAGCAATTTAAAAAGTTTCTTCAACCAAAGATGGGACCTACTTTAACAGATGATTCAACTATAAACCAAAATTTTGTTATTCTACGCTTTGTTTCCAATATACGTGAAAAAATTCGAAGAATATTAAGAAAACATAACATAAAAGTTGTTTATAACACTACAACGAAAATTAAAATTTGTTGAATTCTGTAAAAGATAAAATACCTTACAATACCTATAAAGTGTACCAGGTCCTATGCATTTATGGAAAGATATATATTAGTGAAACTGGTAGAACTATAGATACCAGATTAAAAGAACACAAAATACATCTTTGTTTATTCCAGCCTACTAAGTCTGCCATTGCCAAACATGCACTTGACATTCGACATAATATAAACTTTGAGAAAACTAAAACAATTCCTTAAACAAAAATCTGTAAATCAAGATAGATTAGAGAAGCAATTGAAATTATTAAATTTTACATTACAATTTTAACAGAAACAGTGGTTATGAAGTATCTGAAATTTGGTTACCTGTTATTTTCTAATACTACTGTTTCGACCAATTACACTTAAGTTAGGACTAGAGTTTTTATGGTGGTTTTCTTTTCGACCTTCGAGCAAATGCTGTAGTTAAATAAAATTGCACTAATTATTAAGTTTTCTTACGATTGATTGTTTCTAATTACACTAGTTTTATAATAGTCATTTTAATTTATATTACCTAACAAAGTTCAAAGCTCAAGTTCAAAAGCTTGTAAGAATTTAATTTCAATATATACACCATTATGCCTAAAACAATTATTAATTTAAGTAGCATTTATTAATAATTCAATTAGTAAAAGTAGGTAGATTTATATGTGTTTTTCTCGGTTATTTTTCGTTTTATATTTATTTTCAGTACAGTTACCTTGACATAAATGTTTGATTACAAGTTTCATAGTGTTTGTCTCTACTAAATCGTTATTGTTATTGATTTATAATTATTTATTTTAATTTATTGACTGTTAAGTATTTTCATATTGTTTATGTTTATTACTCTAAGGTTCTTGCTCAAATTTTCTGTCAGATCTACGCTCTACGTTAAGTGTTGTTTTACATATACAGTCAAACTCCTATATAGTGATGTTCATAATTCCCTTCAAAAACATCATTATATAGAAACTTCATTGTATAGAATTTATACTTAAAAAATATGTAAAACACAAATTTGAACGTACATCAGAAACAACTTGAAACGAAAAAATTGCAAATGAAACGTGTTCAATAACATGACAATAGATTTCAAAACTCGAAGGAAATCCTATAATCCTCTAAATAATTCATGCATTTATGTCATTTACAAAGTACAGAATTTTTATTACCACTAGTAATAGCCTTTCTGTATTGTAAATTAAGAAGTCTTATAATCCGCTTATCCGTTTAACAATGCGGTATTGTAAATGTAAAGTAAATTGTACGTGATTCCAAGAAAACTTTAAGTAGTTGCGTAACATTTTCTTTGAAAAAGATCATAATATAGAATTTGAACATCATATTTTAGAGGTGTTTTTACACGCATTTTAACCCGAAGGTCAATATCCTAAAGAAAACATCACTAAATAGAAAAAATCATTAAATAGGAGTTCATTGAATGGAGGTTCGACTGTAGTTGGTATAACAAATTCCAATGTTTTGAGTGTCTATCAATTTTATTAACATTATAAGCATTTTTGCTTATGCTGTATATCAATTTAGTTATACAAAAAACGTTTTACACACATGTTTAAAGTTTTGTTAATCACATTCTAATTGTATTTTAACTGCATTTAGGGTTATTTTGTACATGAACTACATTTTCCACGTATTCTTATCCGAGCGTTCTTAGTATTTTTTCTGATCTGTAAAGCTTTCTTCGTTTTTGTTTTAATTGGAGAAATTACCTAGATTTTGTAGTTTTATATTCAAATTGATGACAATTTTTATGAGTATAAAACATATTCTTGAGTACCATCCATTTTCATTAGCTTTTTTTTATACAAATCCTTTTTTGTTTTAATTTTCGATCACACTTATAAGTTATAATGACATAAGGAATAAATTTTGATTCTTCTTTCAGAAACTAGTAAAATTTAAAATAGCTGGAGTTGCTATTAAGGCACTTTTGACAAATTAATAAACAACTATGTACTATGTTTTTTGTACATTAGAATTATTAGAAAAGTAAAGTTAAACACATTATAAAGAAAATTACTGCAATGCCTAATAGAGCAACTTGTATTAGTTGAATTATTTTTATAAATGTAATATGTCTATTATAGAATTATTTATATTTAATTAAATGTACTGACAAATTAAATATTTATCTATACGTGTCTGCTTAATGTTATTTGCATAAACAAATTCAGTGAATTTAACTTTATTTTTATTATTTGGCTAAACATATCGATGACCTTGATTATTTCGCGCAATATCTTACAATACTTCCAAAATCCAGTTACTGTAACTAAATTACTGCACTGAAGAATACACCCCGGAACGATAGGAAAATCCCAAGTGCACCGTTACCAGCAGTTTAATGTGTTAGGAGGGTATATGGCACCGACATCGCGTATCCTTTTAACTGGCAATTAAATGGTCGCTTTCAGAAACATGCCTGTAATAATAATTTGATTTGTTGACGACAAATATATTGTTAACTATGCTTTTGAAGACAAATAGTATTAGTTTTGTATCTAGTGAGCAATAAAATGATATATTTTTTTCACAGAAAATTAGTCAATTAATTGTTCTTACTGATTAAATTAAATTTAGTGGTCTGAGGTAGGTAATTAATTCGACGTTTATAGAAAGTATTTTTTATAAAATTACATTTATACAAGTAAAATAAAATGTAATTAAAAATCAAAGCATTCATAAAATTTGACAAAGAATATACCAATGGAATATGCTAATGAATTCTGTTCGTAAAAACTAAGAATTCGTTTAAAAATTCTGGTAATAATCGGACTGCCAATAAAGACTCAGAAAGGGTTAAACCTGAACACAGAACAAATTGTCAATTACGGTTTAATTTAATTTACCTAAATAAAAATAAATTTCTGTTTGGGTAAAGGTCTTTGAAGTCTTTAAGCAAAAGTTAAATCAATGATGGTATGCTACGATTCACATTTTAATTAACAGTTGCATCAAATGTTTTATAAGCTTTATTTCATTTAATGATTATCTTTTGTACATTATGATTTTTGTTAAGTTAATAAAGCTTTTTTGTACCAGTAAAGCATTATTTTTTAAAAAATTAAAGCTTAACGTATTTAATGATTATTAAAGATTTTTAAATATTGAAGTTTTATTGCACTCCGCCTATTTTAGTTTGTTCTTGCGTTTTAATAAACTTTTTTTAAAATCCTGAATTTTAAATTTTATTGTTAGTATTTGTTTTGTTTTTTTTAATTCTCTCCGTCTAGTAACTTTAAAATCAACAAAATATGTAAAAAACGATGTCAGTAAATAAGATTAGTATGCACACATAGTACCAAAACAACTAGCTTTGAACCGCAACTTTTACAGCGCTCAGAAAAATTTGTTGAGACTGATATGAGACAATAACTTATGTTGAGTTTATGCAAACAAGTAACAAAAAAAGGACTTGGGTAAACCTTTTTCAAGGAGCAAAAGTCAAGGCGGTGGTGAGCAGAAGGAAGTGTATTGACAGAAAAGTCACAAATGGTATTGCTAATTGCTAAAATACGGAGGCTAGTTTTTAGTAAAGCGAATGCAGAAATTTATGATTACAATAGAATACAAGTTATTGGAACAAGTTTGTTATTTAAAAATTCTAAAACGAAGTTGATTATGAAAATTTTAACAGAATCAATAAACTTAATGTTACCTTTATGCGAAGAAAAAATAGATCATGACTGATCCAATTTATCATAAGGCAATAGTATTTTCCATAATTGAAAGAAGTAATAAAGTCAATAAGAAAGAAAGATTTTTTTTCAAATAGGTTGTTTTAAAATCATGTAGTAGATTTAAACCTAACAAAAATAATTGACGTGTTTTTCGATGGGACAACTTCACACACTGCTAATGAGATGATTCCTTACTTGCCACATATTTTTACGATCATCGGTAGATAACTCGTAGACAATGGCCAGCAAGATTTCCAAATTTGTCTCTTTTTGATTTTTTTGTGCCTACATAATAACGGAGAACATTTCAAACTGTTTTTTTTAAATATTTCTTTAACAATTACACACATTAAAAACGTTATATCAGTTTTTACGTTTTACATACTTTGGTATTTGGTCCCAACTTATGCAAAGAAATACCACGGAATAACAAAGAGAAATGTATTTAGTGGTGGCATCTTTGATGTTTTTGATTCAATTTTTGCAATCTACAACTATTAATTGATTATTAAATTATTAAAATTAATTAATGAACTAAACTAAATTTTTTTTGCAATTTAGTATTCCACACCTGTAATAATTGTTTATTTTTCTTCTCTTAGTTGAGCCTTCAAAATTGGGTGTAGTGGTTATTTTTAATTAAACAACCGTCTTGTTGTGGTTATGGCAACGTTTTGTGGTTTCAATGTAACCTCTTCATCAGGCAAAATCTTTATTAAAAAGAATCACATCAGTAATCACATAATTGTACAATTAATAAATACAACTCTTACAATATATAAATATCTTACCACTTAAACAGTTATGGTCGTGTCTTCACTACATTTAACTTTAAAAACGCTTAAATACATTCTATATATATACATTTAAATAGATTATATACATATATAGGATATTTTTTTGTTTGTGATAGTGAAATATGTTTTTTAATAAATAGTCGCATTCAATAATAACTTAAATAAAATTATTAGCATCTTAAGACTCTTGTTTAATGGATGTATGTTTAAGTAGGATCATGTTGGTATTTTATTTTGCTTGTGAGATATTTACATATAATGTCAAGATTCTGTGAATATGTTTTAAAATTCACATTATTATTGAGTCTGTTGATTCATACCATTTCTGAAATTAGTCTTTTACTAAGATTACTTTCTATGTCTAGCATCACAGGATTACTAAAATCAAAACCATGTGAAGTCAATTTATGATGATTTGACATGCCTGTATTGTCAATGTTTTTCTGACAATCATATTCATAATTTTTTAACCTATTTTTTTAGTTTTTGTTTGGTTTGTCCTATGTAATATTTGTCGCAATTGTTACATTTTATTTTGTATATTAGATTAGATTTTTCTAGCGTTGAAGTCTATTTTTATTTTATCATGTTTTAAGATTATTAGTTTATTAGTTTCGTATACAGTATATCATTAATATTATTTGCATATACAATGTGTGTTAATGTTATATTTTTTGTGTGTTTTGTAGTATCTTTATTATGTATTTTGGATAGTTGTTATTTATCAATACGATCCGGAGTTTTTCTACATTGTTATTGTGATATTCTAGACACTTAGTATTAAAAGTTTATCTTTACGTATCCCGAAAACAGCTGGGTACAACGATAACCATCTTTGAGAATTGCTGTCTTACCTGGGAACGTCGCCTAATTAACCCTAAACGCCGAATTCGACCAATACCTGGAATTTCCAAACGGCAAAATAAAAGTAAAAATGGACGTTGGATAAGAAGAAGAAGAATCAGTAGCGTCGTTAAACAGTAAAGCCGTTAATTTTTATTTAGAATAAGTTTTTTAACGAATACAAAATAACGACATGTAACAAGCTTCCCCTGTCCAGCAAAATGGAGGCGACAAGAAAAAGCTTAAAATAAGACAGAAGTTTAGGCATACGGCCAGGATCAAACCCTAAAATCCAAACCCAATCTAAATACAGTTCCCTGTTTGCTAATTATAATCGAACGGATGTGTCCCAAAAGTCGCATGAATCGTAACAATATTTCCAAGAAAGAAGTTTAGACCACGGTCAAGGACAACGTTTTAAAATATTATAAAACCGCAACACACAGATCTAAATCCCACCCTGAATATAAATTCCAGGAAACCCACTAGGAAACGCATTAGTAAAGGACAAAGGTATTGCAAGGAAACGGGATAGGACTGGTACTTAAACTCACGATACTAGAAAATGACCCAAGGAACCCTATCACAGTTTAAGGTTTTTTCGATGAAGTGCCAGATGATTGTGTGGTGTCGGAATCTGAGACACACCTCAAGACTTCGCGACAAGATGTAAAAGCGCAACAATAATCTTCCTCCCACGCAGGTAGAAATCTCATCTAAGACCAGAAGAAACTAGACCTAGAAAATCCACCTACCCTAAAAGTTGATAAAAAAAAGAGAGAGAAGAAACATCTAAAAATTTTGCCTCTAAGCCAAATATAAAAACGACTATAGCCTGCAATTGCTCGACTGTAGCCGGAAGCTGTGTCTTCTGTACAACCACAACATTCCACGCGCCAGTTGAGAAGAATTGGTCATCCCCGCCAAGCTCCAACAAGTTCGCCGATACGGCTTCCAAAATTTATTATGCCTGGTCCAGAGCTTGAGGCTATCGGGTCGAAGACAACCAACCTTCTCAGACACGTAGCCGTTGGGTTCCCACAACATGCACCTTTTCACTCATGTTGACAGATCGAAAGATGAGAAAGAAAGGCAGGAAGAAAGAACGTCAATACGTAGTGGACAGAACCCATTCACACTAGGCTTGGATAAAGATATAGTGCTGTATAGTCATCCAAAGACGGTATGATATTCTTTCCAAAAATACTAAAAGCTCTAAACATACTAAATTCAGAAAAAGAAAGGTCCAAACAAGATCACTAAGCACCAAAACTAAATCAACGAAGAAATATCAGTAATAAGGAATCTGCTTACAGTTGACAAAAGTCGTATCACTCTGACTGAGTAAAGAAATTAATCAGCAATCCGATCAGTCACCAAACCTCGAGCCAATGACTAGAGTGACCACAAAAAACCTAGTTCTCCACTATGAATTTATTCATCCACAATAGATACCAGCAACAACGGACATTACATTTGCCTAACAATCAATCGTAGAAACTAAAAGAACCAAAGGAAGTAAACCAAATCAAAAGCAAAGTTATTCGTTCAAAGAAGCCGCAGATGATCTAGAACGTAGTTTACGTCGCTTACGCCGACGAGGATATAACAACGACACGTTGATAGTCCGACGGTCTACCTGGTATGGAGTCTAATTTGAATCATAGTCCGAAGAGCTTTGATCTGGTTTAAGCTCCTTATCATGCCAAACACCCACCGATTGACTAGTAGTGGCGACTATCTCATACGTCCAAGGAGATTTAACCGTTTAAATAATGAAAGGTCTCAGAAACTTAGTTTCTAACTTGGCATTAAAATGCGTGATTACGTTCAAAAAGTGCAAAGAAATGAATATAGCAGATGACTTCGTGTTTTGCATTACGAATAGCACAGCCAATCTTTGAAAGATTTACATCCCAATGCCGATGGTTTTCTTTGACATAGGAAGAAATCATAGTTTTTAAGACATGATTAATCTGTTCAGCAGGATTATCCCTAGGATAATATTTAGCCGTAAAGGGTATAGTTATTCCGATACGTGGCGCAAAGTTTACCAAATTCTTTACTACGAAATTGGACACCATTGTCCGTAATAAGATACTGAGGAGTACCAAAAAGAAGAACGATGTGTTCTTCGATGATTTTACAAATATATGTAGCGATAGCTGAACGTAACAGGAGGAACAGAGGAAACTTACTAAAATAGTCAACGATCACTAGTACATAACTATGGCTTTTCGAAGATCAAGGCAGAGGACCTACAATGTCACCGCAAAGGACTTGCCAAGACTGGCTTAGCACAAGGAGCGAATATTCCAGACGAAGCAACTTGTTCCACTTTATGCGCAGCACACAATTAACAACGACGAATAAAGCGAGCACGTAACATCTGCACGTAAGCAGGGTCAATAATAATGTTGTAGAATCCTAGCCGTAGTTTTTAAAATCCCACAGTGTCTCGCGACTGGAAGTTCGTGATGGTTACAAATTATTTCCGCACGTTCTTCAGTAGGAACAACTATTTTCCAAACATCAGAAGAGAAAGGAGTAAGGCATCCAAGACACGTTTAAGAAGACAGAATAAATTTCAGACAGATAAACAGCTTCTAGTATAGGAACTAAGCGTGATACCGCATTAGGAACGAGGTGATCTTTTCCTTTCCCATGGATTATCGAAAAGTCGCATTGCTGTAACCTAATAGACCAGCCAGTTAATCGTCCTGAAGGACTCTGCAAACGATTTGACGATTGATGATCGATTATCATAGTGAAATGGGATCTTTTCATATAAGAACGTAACTTCTTTACGGCCCATAACACAGCTAGACATTCTTTCTAAACAGTCGAATAATGTCGTTCCGTCTTAGTGAGCTTGGCAAAAGCTTGAAAGCTTGATATGTAAAAGGTTGGCTTGGTTAATATTGGACTTGACTTGATTATTTAAAAGCTTGGCTTGATTTTTCAAAACCTTGGCTTGATTTTTCAAAACCTTGGTTTGATTTTATTTCAAGCTTTTGAAAACCAAGCCTAGTCTATGGATCCCTAGATATGTCGGTTTGTTATTGTTAAGGATGTTTATTCTTACTACTACTAAAGTAAACATCTTTGGTTATTGTTTAGTAGTCCAATTTTTGGTTTACATTCTGAAAGTGCATTGTTGTGAATTTAGCTACAAACAGAAAATGTCATGCATTTGCGCTAAGATTTTAATAATAATTTTAGAATAAGCCGATTTTCTGGATTTAAAAAAGCGGTTATGTTTCTATCGATAGAATTGAGCCGCTTGGATTGATTTAGTCAGCTGAAACGCCTCGATGAAACATAGTCAATAGAAACCGCAAAAGTTAAGACCTTTTAAATATTTTGAAATTACTTTTTGTAGAATTGAGCAACAATAGTCACTGTAACGTATATGCTGCACTAATAACGTTAGAGAATAATATTTTAAGACAATCGAAAGAAGCCGCAGAAAAATATAGTATTTTTATAATAAAACACATTTCTTAGCGGTCGTTCGAGAACCACATCTATATAAATTTATAATTGACAATATCATAACAGAACAGAATGTTTCTTATTTGTGAAGAATTATTTACAGTACACGTGTTTATCGCCGTTTATAGCTATTTACAGTAAACTTTAGATACATAGTAAAATTACACTATGAGATGGCTCTGCCATCAAACACTTCCTAATCGTTACCTTCGTTATACTTAAATATAAAGCTATAGGGGCGTCAATGCAATTGTGGGAACTACATTAGAGTGTATCTCCTACTGCTGATGAGCTCCAAAAGGGCGAAACGGCCGTCCAGTAGTTCACTCTGATGGCGTTTGCACAATTGCATTGACATTACTTTACCCCTAATGTCCTTTTATGTTGTGGTTTTATTCCGACGAATAATTCAAAGTTGATTTTGAATTTCGCGGGTGTTAAACTAATTCAACGTGTTTACCAACGTTTATAACTATTTCCAAAGCTATAGGGGCAATTTCGCGGGTGTTAAACGTGTTTACCGCCGTTTATAGCTATTTGCAATAAGAATTAGTAATAACAATTCAAACTAAAAACAAAACTTTGAGTTGTTGTTATTAATGGTTAGTTAGTTTCTAATATTTTTATTCTAGTAATTTCATGTTTTTTTATTCCTATAACCGTTATAAAAAATTAAAATGATTCAAGTTTTTTTCTGTCTTTTTTATGTTATATTTTGTTTTTACGTTTTTTGTTATGGACAAAAAGAAAAGAACGATGGAAATTATTGGTCATGTGGCCGACTATATTGGGATTCTTTTATTTATACGTTGGTGTGTTAATTTTAGTTTTTCTTTAAAATTTTATCATTTACTCACGTCTTATTATTTCAATGCTTATTTTTAATATTAATGAAAGAGTTTGTTTTACAACTATTTAATTGCTGTAATTGATAACTTTTGCGTTACAAAGTTGTGATTATGAGACATACTAATAAGAATTTTTTTAGGTTCAGTGACAAAATGAAGTGTTACAGTTATTCATATGATATGTGTATGTGCTTTGCTTTGGTCCATAATCTGTATTTAAAGAAATATTTCTGTGTAATTAATAAAAATCTAATTGCGCATGGTTTTATTAGGCAATAAAAAAAACGTTTGTTTTTATTAAATTTTTATTGTGATAATAAATTAAAAAAAACAAAGTTTCTAGTTCATCAAACACATTGTTAATTATAAATACATATGAGTTTTTTTTTTCAAAACTGAATGTACCAAATTTAGATTCATTGTTCTCTTAAGAAGCAATATTTATTTATACGTATAAATCTCTTTGGGAAAAATTCCGATGACATTTATAATCGTGTATTGGATACTGTTTTAATTTGAACTTTTAATTAAGAAACTTTTCAATTTAGATAAACCTGCTATAAAATAAATCAACGTGAATATTTTTAATTGTAATCTACATCATTTTAATTAATAAATAAGGGCTAATTCGTTTTATTTGTTTCAGGTATGTATTTAAAATTCAACTTCTTTACTACTACGCCTTGGAGACCATTTGCTAAAATTAAACTATGTATGAAGTGCGCTCACACGAGGTAAATGAACTGCGAGTTTCTATCTTTTTTGCAATTTTTTTTTACATTTCAGTTATTTAATTAACGAAGTACTAATTTGTTGTTTACATAATTAATACAAACTTACTATATTGTTAAAATAATAATCTATTTTACATTTTTGCATTTTGAAAAAATATATTTTTTTTAATTTAAAAAATCACTTTTAGTTATATGTAGTAGAGACAAATAATTATTGTTTACAATTAGTTATACCTGGTCCTGCGAGCGTTTATTAACCTGAATTTTTTAATATGTTCTGTGTAATTACACGTATAAATATTTCATGCGGAAATAGGGAATTATGCATATTGTATATACATTATATTTTTTAATTTAAATTTCCGTGCTTAAAATTGAAAATGTTTTAATACGCACAAAATGTGCGTTACTTTTCTTTAACGTTTAATTCGTTTGGGATTTTTGCTTTCTGGTAATATTTATTTTTCAGTTTAATTTCACACGAATTAATTTATTAAACGTTACATAAAATAATGAGGAGTTTTGTTTGCTGTTTTATTAAATAATTGGTAGGTTTATATTCCCAAGTAATAAGAGATTATATTATTTGATATAAAATGCGGATTTTTTAGTTTATTCAAATATTGAATACTTTTTTATATTCTAATTTTTAAAACCACTGTTAACTTTAAAAAATATTATACACGTTTCGATAGCTATGCTATCATCATCAACGGTCAACATGGTGGTTTTTGGTGTTTTTATAGGTATACTTATATCTCAGTGATAGTGAAGTGAAGATTCCTCCTATTCACAATGTTTTATAAATGTTTAAAACAGAGAATCTATTGGAAGAGGAACTCGGGGTTGTCAAAGTGTTACAAAATCTTGAAATTGAGCATTTTGTCATAAGAACATCTTAAAAGAATAGTAGGCGTCGGAAAATCTAATAAAAACAAGTTTTTACAAAAAAAATGAATAATTACTCTGTCTTTAAAATTTGACAATAATATGAGGTTTGAGATGGCGATCGAGCGTCGAACTAATCAAGTAATGATCAGAACTAAGACAAAGAAGATGCGATGTATTTATCAATTTGGTTTTCGTTCTTAAAGCTATTGATATTATAGAGTTGAGTAATGAACTACCACGCAAGTTCTAATATAAGTTAGTTGAATCAGTTTTCTTAGGTTTCTCTAGCAAAATGTGATAAATATAAAGCATATTGCAATGTTTGCAATAAAGAGTTTAAAATCGTTAGCAGTGGTTTGGGTAAAATAGTATATTATATATCAAGGTTGAGAAGTGCTTCATTATAACCTAAGCGATAGATTATATCGCGAGACGCGAAGCGTCGAGGGATATAAATCGCGCAGGTTATAATGAACTTCTCAACCGTGTTATACATATATACAATTTTTTTCACTACTAAAATTATTACAACCTTTCTACCTGTTACTAAATCAAATTTAAAATTTAAGATATTAATTTTAAATCAAAAATCAAGTCAGTAATTCTGGCAGTTGTCATTAGTTTAATAGAATTAATTTTGACGTAATTCTTAATTGTGATTTAAAACACAAAAATAAACAGATAACGTAAGTTTTTATTGCTAAAGTTGTTTAAATTGTTTAAAAACATTATTATTTTAAGCATTGATTATATCTAAAGTATATTTAATTCTATATTAATCACATTTAATTAATTTCGTAAACTTTTTTTCTTTGAAACTGTTGTAGTATTATCAGAAAATGTAAATATGTTCATTATTAACTACTAGTTAATAATGAAATATTATTTACCTGCGCTTAACAAAGTACAACTTCACGACCTACTATTATACGTAGTAATGCAAGCGTATACAACTAGTAGTGGAAAAAATTAATTAAAGACATATCAACCGAGTGAAGACATTTTTAGGAAGAACGTCTATGACAATATGTCGCGGACAATTTATCGCCTGGTAATACACGGTACGACTATTCCTCGCATGCGACAATATACGCAAGACGATTTATCGCATTAAGATATAGTTTTTGGGAAATAATTTTTATTTTGTTTAATATGCTTTCGTGAAGCATCCGTGATTTGAAGCTGCTGAGCGCCTTTAATGCTGCTTGACTATCTGACAAAATGCTTATCCTTTGATTACATTTGCCCCTGTTGATCAGCTGTTTCACTGCCATGTTTATCTCTCTCTCTAGCGAGGGATGAGTGCCTCTTGAATCTTGGTCCCACCACTCCTGAGCCCACACCGCTTTCCGTTTTCGATCCGTTAGTGTACCGTTTTCGGGCATTATTCCACACACCTTCCGGAACTCCTCCTTTTCATTGTTCCTTGTTTGGAATGTTGCCCTTGTATTTATGGTCAAAGACCATTTTTGTTTGCATGGCGTCACTCATCTTGGTCATTGCTATCATTGAGGTAGGCTTGGTAAGAATTTCCAAGTGTCCTTTAAGATTACCTTCTTCGTAATTATATGCTTCTTGGAGTTTTATGGCTTCCTGTTGTTTCTGCCGTCGGTGTCGTTTTCATGGCACCTATGGTGTTAAGGCATGCTAGTGTCTGTAATTTTGCCACCACCTCCCGTTTAAGTTTACGGCTGATTGCATAACTTCTCCTATTGTTTTGACATGCTTGCCGCCTGCTATTATGATTATGTCATCAGCGTATCCAAATATTTTGTGTCTCGCCTTGCTCACATCCTGAAGTAGATCATCTACTACCAGTGACCATAGCAGATGAGATAGAACTCCTCCTTGTGGACATCCTCGTGTTGTTTCCACTGCATGCGTGACAGAGCCTAGGTTTGCTGATACTTCCTTGACATTCAGCATATGTTTTACCCATTCGGTAATGCATTTGTCTGCCTTTCTTTTGCTTATCTTACCATCGATTCATAGGCAACGTTATCAAAGGCGCCTTCTATATCCATAAAGACACGTAGTGGATATCCTTTGATTTAACTGCTTCTTCGATACATTTAACAAGCTGATGTTATGTTGTTATAGCTGATTTTTCTTTTTTATAGGAAAATTGATATTTATGTAAAGGTGCATTCTGTAGTACCTCCATCCGAATATATAGATAAACAAGTTTCTCTATCATTTTTAGCAGAAATGACGATAAGCTTATCGGTTGATATGACTTCCCAATGTCTAGAGGTTTGCCCCTTCCCTTGTGTATGAATACGACTCTTACTTTTCTTCATACTTAAGGAATATAGTCTTATAGCAGACTGGCTAGAAATAGATTGACTAGTGGTGATAGCAGAATGTCGTCCCCTGTTTGAATGAGTGCAGAAAACACTCCGTCGGGGCTCAAAGTCTTGAAAGGTTTAAAGGTCTCTATGGCCCACTTAATTCTTTCATCTTGATTTCTGTTCCCTTTTTTATGTGCCTCCTTCCATCCTCAGCTTCCTTTAGTGCTATGCAGTCTGGGAATTGTGTTACGATTGAAGTTTCTAAAACTGCTTTAAAGGTGGTTGTTGTTGTTCCGTCACTCTTTTTGAGTGCACCAATGCTCTCATGTGATTCTGCTGAGAGAGCCTTTTGTATTTTGCCAATATCAGGTACTTCCTCAAGGTTCTCACAGAAAGTTCTCCATGAGCTCCTTTTGGCTTTGCGAACTTTTTTATTAAATTCCGTAAAGGCTTTTCGGTACTCTTCCCAATCTTTACTTTCTTTTGCTCTGTTCAACTCATTTCCAGCTTTCCTTCGGAATTTGCTCAGCTTCTAATTTCACCAAGAAACTGTGTTGTTGGTTCTTCAGTTTTCCTCATAGGGCTTCACTATGACCTTCATGGCGAGGTCCACTTTTTCCTCAAGATCGTTAATAGATCTTATATTGTATATAATATATTTCACACCATCTTGTAGGTTGTTTTGGAAGTTTTTCAAGTTGGTCTGTTAAGGAACTCTGTACGTCTGATCTATCATAGGCTTCAACCTTGAACATAATCATATTATGATCTGACAGAGATGCCTCATCAGAGACTTTGAAGTTAAGTTAACTATACTTTAAGTCCATAAGGTTAGATCAAGAACTTCCTGCTTTATAGAGTTAGTAAATGTAGGCTTGTTGCCTTTGTTAGCCACTACAATGTTAGAGAAATAAGGTATTCGTGAAAAGACTAACCCCGTTTGTTGGTGTCTGTGATGTCCCAGATGATGTTGTGAGCGTTTGCGTCGCATCTTAGGATCAGCTGCTTGTTTTTGGTTCCGCAGTAGTTGATGAGGCGCTTTATCACCTCCTTTTTCCTTCCGGGGACTTTTAGTTCTGCTATTATTGTGACGCTGTCGGAATCTGTAAATTCATATTACGTTAATGCAATTGTTAAGAAGAATCGCTGCTATTGGGTTCTGGGCAGTCTTATCGTAGATTGGCTTACAGTTTTTTGTGTTGAGTCCACAGATTTGGCCTCCATTTAGCCAAGGTTTTTGTATTAAGACTACCAGTTGTGTGCCTAAGGAAAACATACGGCAAAGGAGAGTAGACGCTACCTTTGCATGATGGAATTTCACTTGCACACATTCCATGTAATTTATTTAGGGAAATAAAAGCAGATAGTGTCTCATATAAGTTTATTGGTACCTGCATATAAAAAAAATGTGAAATGCCGCAAGCAATAAGGTGAACGAATTTGAACAATTTAACTTTACATTACTTATCTTAAAGTTTATTACCAACGTTATTAAAAATAAACACGTTATAAAGTACACAAGTTACACTTGCAATTAGAAATTATGGGAAATTTCGAGCAAATAATCTAAAGTCGTTCTATTTCCTGTATCTTTGTATACTTATTTGGTGTACTTGGTCTCCAGCTAAAGTTGTTCTATTTTAACTGTTTTTAAAACTTCATTTTTAGTGCTTTTAAAAATTTTCATTATGTGGGGTTGAGAGCATCAACAATTGATGACAAGCTATTATGCTAATCTCCAACAGCATTATTTGTTAGAGCTATACCACGTAATATTGATTCGTAACAATTTCACAAACCCACCGGAAATAATGACGGCTTCCTGCGACCTCTTCTATCGGGTCTTTCAATCGAGGTATCTTTGTATGGTAGTTTTCAAAACAGTCGGGATGAATGTGTACGTTGCATCTTTTGCACTTATAAACTGTATGGTTATGACACACTTTACATCTACGCCTTGCCTTTGTAATCGGATTTATAATAATGTGCCCAATATTATCATACTGAATTTCATCTAAACATGTAGAGCTCAATGGTTTTGATAAGATCTTCGTTTTCAATAGCCTCACCGCAATGTAAGATTTAAAATCTAATTGTGTTATTTTCTCATCATTCACCAAGTTATATATTTTCCATGAATTTACCAACAACGTATCAATTGTGTTCATAAATAAGGACCACCACCATTTCTTTCTCTTTATCCCAATTCGATAATTAGCGATTCCATCATCAAGTAAATCAACCCCCCCCCCCGCATATATTTATTGTATAACTTGATCATGTTGGGCTGTGAAATACTTATTTCTTTTTTTCTTTCCTATTATATCGTTTCGCAGAAGAACAAGGATGCGTATTGTAGTGGTTACTTATTACAGTAACAACTGAATTGTCATTCCACCTCACAAGGGAAATGTTTGATTTTTTATCAAAGGCTGAATCATAATAGCCCCTCTTATTCTTTGATACCATCCTTATAGGTTCTAATGGGCAACCATTTGTCCTATTTTCCCTTATAGTTCCTGTAGCAAAATATCCTTTTTCTGACAGCATAGAAAACAACTTATAAGAAGAAAAAAAGTTATCAAAAAATACTTGGTTACTTGATGGATTTTTTACCAACGACATCAAACCGAAGATTACCTGTCCTCCCATGCCAACAATTGATTTTTCTTTAATTGGCGATGCTCCAGCATATGGAATAAACTGATAATTGTATCCATTATACGAACAAAGGCACCATAATTTGTAACCAAACCTTACGGGCTTTCCTTTGATGAACATTTTGCACGAATGCCTACCAAAATACGGCACCATTTGTTCGTCAATGGACAAACTAAATGAAAAAATGCCAAATTGCATATTTTTTTTATTTACTAAATTAAATAGCGGACGTAGTTTCGCAAATTTGTCTGTTTTGTCTAATGAATTGTTATCCGATAAATGTAAATTACGTTTTATGCTAAAAAATCTGTTTCTGCTCATACAGTTCTTGACACTGTCTACTCCTTTATCATCAGCATTAGACCAATATAACTTTACCTGAGGTAAATGTGATAGCCAGATAACATTAAATGCCAATGCCAATAAACTTTAACAAATCAGAACGATTTAAGTTGAAATCATGTCTCTTATTGTCTTGCACCTATTTGCAAGTTTGTTCGATAATCAAATCTTGTACTTCATTATCGAAATACATATAAAAAATATCTAGTGGGGATTTTCCCTCTAATTCCATTTTTATCTTTTCTACTGCTTCATCTTCGTTTGATTTTGGCTGTACTATCTGACGATTGTCGTCTCCTTTTGTCCATGTCGGTTTGTCCGTAGATCTTGAACCATCTTGTAGCCTTCGTTGTTTAGTTGCAAGGATCTCTTCATCCGAATCATCGTAAGTGTCATCATCCATGTGGACTTCAAACGTTCCTGCGCCGTCTACATTCTGTTGGTTATCGCCGTTATCGGTGTGTAACAATTCGTCATCGAAATCTTCCTCGTCGGTTAATTCATCGACTTCCGGCGGGATATATACGGCATCAATTTTGTCTATAATAAGCAGCAACGTTCATACGATGCTCGCCCAAATAAAATAAATAACTAAGCTTACCTCGTTCACGTCCTTCACCTAATTCTTCAACAACTTCATTGAGGGCAGCTTCAAGCTCCTTTTGAGTTAGATATCTCTTCATATTTGATATAAATATTTTTTTGATATAAGTAACTAAACACACAAACGCCACTGACGTATAAACACGGGGTGCTTTTGCATACTAAACCTATTTGCAGTTATTTCAGAGATGTAGTCCGACAATTGTATCGGGTTTAGTCGAACTTGCAAGTCAACTGCATTCATTGGACCAATGGTGCGTTAACGCACCAGCAATAAGTTGTGTCATTTTTTTGTAATAAAATACAACACGTTTTGAAAAATTATGATACCAATATTTAGTTTAGTTTCTATTAATATTAATTATTAGTTAAAACTAGGTCCAAATTATTTCTATTGCTCGTAGTAAATATATATAAATATGCGTGCGCATGGTCAATCTTTTGCATCATTTTAAATCAAATAAAAATGAATAAAAACTTTCAAATTTTGATATTATAAAATTATTCACATTTTATACTAATCTTCAAAAGCAATTTTGCATTAAAAAAGAATTTAAAAATTGTTTTCAACACTTGCAAAAAAATTTCCAAATGACTGGTGCGTTAACGCACCATTGGTGCAAAATGGGTTAAAAACAAAGTTTTTTTATAACGAATAAAATCTCTCGTAAAAGGTTCATATTGTCAAGATGAATTGCTAGAAAGTATGAAAAGGTAACAGGGAAAACACGTTTCAACTTTGCTTAAACCTTTTGGAAGGCTTATGTTTAAGGTACTCTTCAGCTTCCGCGTCTATGTTTTCCTGTATTTATTGATTAAATTGGTTATCTGATAATATGTAAAGGGCCGCATCCTTCGACATCATTTTTGGGGAAAGGTCGTATGCTGTTAGAACCTACCGCCAGTCAAGCGGATTGATATCCATACCAACCCGCCTCTACACCTGGTGGTAGGTTTTAAACGACTGGAACCTGGTAGCGTCTTGAGTGGGAGGCAGTTTGGCAACGTTGAAGTTTGTCTTGGTTGCAGCGTTTGCAAAGAACCGATAACGCAAGTCATTGATGCTTTTAATTAAATTATTTCCACTATACAGCGCAATAAGAATTTGCTCTCGTGCATCGGCTACTTTGTCAGGTGTGACATGCGAATTAAAAAAACTGCTGCTTCTGCTGGACTTTTTTGAATTCCTGCAAGCAGCTGGATTTTTCCCTGATCAAAAAACTTAAAGTAGAATCACGTCCGCTGAAGACATTGGCGAAGAAGATGACGGTCAGATGAAATTGAGGTGGTTGATTAGAAGATATTTGGCGTTTTATCTCTTTCACAATTCTGAAAGTAGGTGTTACTATGTGTGGGACCTGTGAGGCCTTTAAGAATTATCAGTAAATCTATGTCTTCAACTGCAACAGCTTTGTTAACATGTTAAAATTGTAAAAAAAATATTGTACTTTTAATATTATCAAAGATGCTCTATATAAAAGTGTTCCTTTAGGGTCATTTTTGATTAAACTTGAAAAAAATTCAAAATATTAACATTTCTTGGCGGAGTCATATCTCGGAAACTATTGGGCTTATAATAACCGTTTTAGTCTTAAATTGTTGAAAATTTAATTTTAATTATAGTTGTTCTTTATGAAAAAATGCTGCTTTACAGACAAAATTAGCCAAACTGTAAAAAAGTGATTTTTACGCTTTTTTGGGGTGATCCAGGTCGTCGAGGTCCAAAATTGGATTTAGCATCCCAGTACTACCACGTATAATACAAAAAAAAAGAAACCTACTACCCCATTTCATGCAAAAGTTACCCAATGCAAATTACGTTTCATGTCATTTATCACTCCTTTTACAACACGGTTTATTATGATTATCAAACGTGTGGCTGTCAACACATGTTATTTGGATAAGTATGTTGCATCGCTAACAGATTTGTATTAAAAAAAATTAAACTAAGTTAAATAAATTAATCTAAAATTTAAAGAAAATTCTTAACATTTTTTACTCGTTTGTGATGAATTGTCGCTACTCAGAAATACTACTGTCAGAAATTGTATTACGATAAATTGTCCTCGATGAATTATCGCACTACTAATTATCCACGATGAATTGTCGGTAGCCGAAGAACATCACAGTCCACTTTCAATTTAATTGAAGAACGGAATATCTATAAAACTACATGCATTTTAGACATAAAACTTTCACCATAAAACATTATTAATTATTTTTTGGGTAAATGGTGTATATTTATTTAGAAATACAATTGCTAGCTTTCGAACTTTGTCTAAGTTCTTCGTCAGGCAAAAATTAAATTAATTTGACAATTATAAAAAACTAAGGTAACTAAAAACAATAACTATAAGGGAACTAGATAATAAGCGCAAGTTATTTAGCTACAGCATTCGCTCGAAGGTCTAAAGGAAAACCACCATAAAAACTCTAGACGTAGCTTAAGTGTCAATGGTGGACAAATTAAGATTAAGAAATAACAGGTAACCATGTGTCATAAAGTTCGTAACCACTGTCTCTATTGAAATTGTTAGGATGTTTGATAATTTCAATAGCTTCTTTAATCTTTCTTGATTTCCAGTTCTTTGTTTTAGAAATTGTTTTAGTTTTCTCAAAGTTTATATCATGAAGAGTGTCAAGTGCATGTTCGGCAATGGCAGACTTAGTAGGTTGTATTAAACGAAGATGTCTTTTATGTTCTTTTAATCTCGTATCTATAGTTCTACCCCTTTCGCCAATATATACCTTGCCACAAGTGCATGGGATTTGGTACACTCCACAGGTATTGTAAGGTATTTTGTCTTTTATAGGATTCAACAAATTTTTATTCTTAGTAGTAGTATTATAAGCTACTTTTATCTTATGTTATTCTTCCAATTTTGTCACTTATGTTGGAAACAAAAGATAGAATTACAAAGTTTTGGTTAATAGTTGAATCATCTGTTAAAGTAGGTCTTGTCTTTGGTCTAAGAAACTTTTTAATTTGTTCTTTATTAAAACCATTTCTTATAAAAACTTTCTTAAGTTGTTCTAATTCTTCTTGTAATTTATCTTGGTGACGAATTATTGTTGCACGATTATATAATGTGCGAATCGTCCCAAGTTTCTGAGCTGGGTGATGATGAGAATTTGCGTTTATGTATTGATCTGTATGTGTTGGTTTTCGATAAACTGAATGTATTAAAGTACCATCTAATTTTCTTTCTATTTTTACATCAAGAAAAGGTAAGGTACCATTAATTTCTTTTTCAATACTAAATTTTATGTTAGGATGTCGATTGTTAAGGTATTGAAGAAATATTTGTAGTTCATCTAAACCATGAGACCAAATTGCAAAAACATCATCTACATATCTTAGCCATAATTTTGGTGTTTTTGAGGCTTCTTCTTCAAAATATTCCATATAATAATTAGCAATAGATGGAGAAATTGGTGATCCCATTGCTACACCATATATCAGTTTGTAGTATTCACCATTAAACAAAAAGAATGATGTTGTCAAACAATGTTCAAATAACTTTATAGTATTATTATCAAACTGTCGTTGTAAAAGTTGTAAAGTATCAAGTATTGGAACTTTAGTGAACAACGAGGAAACATCAAAACTAACCATTAAATCATTTGAAGATAATTTCTGTTTACTAATTACTTCAATAAAATGTTGTGTGTTCTTTATAAATGAATTACTCAAGCCAATATAAGGTTTCAGTATAGCATTTAAATACTTAGAAAGTTCATAAGTTGTCGATCCAATGCAGCTAACAATGGGTCGAAGAGGTGTATTTGGCTTATGTATTTTTGGTAATCCATAGAACCTAGGTATAAGAGGATCTTATGGTGTCAGTTTCTTTATGGTTTCCGTTGAGAAATTACTTTCTTTTAATAACTTTGTTGTTAATAATTTGAACTTGTTATTAGGATTTTGAAGAAGTTTTATGTAAGTGGTGGGATCATTAAGTAAGTTGTTCGCTTTGTTAATGTATTCATCTTTATCCATTAACACAGTAGCTTTTCCTTTGTCGGCTGGTGCAATTATAGGATTATTGTTATTTTTTAAATCTTTTAATGCTTGGTATTCTGAACTGGTTAGATTCTTCTGTGGAAGTTTCGCTCTTCGGAGTATCCTGGTAGTTTCAAATCTGATCTCGGCTGCTTCACGATCTGGAAGATGGCTGATGCTGGCTTCAATGTTGGAGATAATGTCCTCAACAGGAATTCTTGAAGGAGCAACAGCAAAATCCAAACCTTTAGACAAAACAGAACGAGCAGTATCGGATAGTTGATAAGAGCTTAAATTAACAACCAGCTTGTCATTTTTATAATTATTGTTTTTATATGAATTGGTAACCTGTTTGTTAAATAAATTATTAAATTTACTTATCTTTTTAGACCTGGTACCATTTTCATGATTTTTCAATCTGCGGTACAAAAGATCTTCAAGATATTTCTAGTCATTATTTGATAATTGATTACGTAAGCGGATTTTCAAGTCATAAACTTGTTTATCAATTTCATAAAGTTTATTTCTAGTAGTATTAATCACATTTCGTAGGAGGGTTAAACTTGCTTTTTCATAAATCTTTTTAGCTCCCGGAGCTTGAATGTGGTGTTTGATTTTTATGAAATTATTATCTAGTTGCCTTATAGTTATTGTTTTTAGTTACCTTAGTTTTTTATAATTGTCAAATTAATTTAATTTTTGCCTGACGAAGAACTTAGACAAAGTTCGAAAGCTAGCAATTGTATTTCTAAATAAATATACACCATTTACCCAAAAAATAATTAATAGTTACATGCATTTTTACTAAATTTAAATTTACTAGAAGTAGTTGACACCTATCGTTGTGTTTAAAAATATAATTTTGGCTTTAGATGTTGCCAAAGGTTATCCAGATGATGGAACCGCAGATTTTTGCTTCACTATTACTTATTCTTGTATCTAAATGGTACAGATTTTTTTTCATTTCTGATTATTCTAATTAATGGCTTAAACCTTTTTTTTTGTAAATAGGGAATTTTGTGGAGTGCACGGTAGTCACATCACTCGCTTTAAGCACTGTTTTCACTTTAAATTAAAATTATAGATGTTGTTGGTAAAGCTCTGGAAGATAGGATTTTCTTTTAGGGGTTTTCAGCTCTTTAATTATTTTTTTTTAATTTACGATGTTTGCATTAATTTTTGATTTTTACAAAAATCTCTTTTACTTAATGGAATTTTTTTAATGCTACATGAATTTATTTTTAAAGTTTCTATATGCCACTCCAAATCAAATTATACTTCAACAACAGTTTTTAGAGAAAATTAATTGGAATTCTTAAAATAAACAACTCTTAGAACACACCTTGTTTAGGATAGGAGATACAGTTTAAATCTACCCAAAGCTGTAAGAGAAGAAATGACACAACACAAGTTGTAACAAGTATATTTATTATATCACAGACAGACAGAAAAGGTAGAACGAAGTCAATACCACAGACAATAATGGTTGACAACAAGTTAAACTTTGTAGGTCTAATTTTTACATTCTGAAAATAAATTGATTTACATTTGTAAATTATAACACAAATATACAGATACCAAAAATTCAGAGAATCAAAGCGCACCGTCTAATAATATGTTACACACAAAAAAAGTTTTATAGTTAATTACGACGTACGACGTATTATGTACGTTCAGTCGTACGTGCAACCGACTGACAACATAGATACAAAGAATTAAAGTAGGAAATATAATACAGTGAACGCCGTTTAATAGAATCACGTTGGGACATGGGATTTTTAAAAACAATCGCCGAATTATAACAATAGCCGAAGTTTAGAAGAAAAAAAACAAATAAATGTTTATTGGTTAAAAAGCAGTAAATACATAAAAAGTGTATCTGATTAACATGTTGTTAATTTAGAAGGCGAAATCAGTATCAAGACAAGCAGTCAAAATAAAAATTTTCATAAAACGTGTAAAAAAATTCAAATTTTCAGCAAAATAAATAAAAAATCACGAACCTGTAGCATCAAATAGTTTGTTGACACCGTTAATAAAAAGAAGTCAAAAACAACGTTATGACGTTGCTGACACTAAAAATAAAAGTAAATCCATAATAACATTATCACATAAGATTTTCTTTTCATAATCATACGATTGCAACAAGTAGGTCTTTGTGGTCATGCATTACTTTACAAAATTGATTAAATCATATGTCGTTTCAAATTGGGAGACCGTCTTTATGATTTTCACTTAAATTTTAAGAGTGAAATGTCTAGAATGGTTGTAGAATTTTAGAAATTTGTAAAACAGGAAACAAATAGTTTTTTGAATAAATATAAAAAACAAGAAAACATTTAATGAAAGTAGCAGGTAAGTTAAGGCGATCTGAAATTTGTTAAAATTGTATGTTAGTAAGGAACACTTAGACATATTACAAATCATTTCTATTAGAATTCGTATTCAAAGAGTAGTACTCAACTACCGGTTTTATAAAGACAACTACTAAACGTCACGAGTATTTATATATGATCTAAGAATAACACCACAGGAACCACTGTGACACAATACTTTAACAAACATCACAATAACAAATACTACAAAAACGTTATTACACTCGAACGCGTTTTGATAACGAAAAGAATAAACTGAGTTTATTCTTGGCACTGTTGATAATTGCTTAGCTATCGAAACGCTTTGGAGTATACAGTTCTTGTGTTATTTGTTGTTGTGATTTTTGTTTACTAGTATGATTTAAGAATAAGCTGCGTAAAGAGAAACAAAACAATTTCTACTCAATACCTGAACGAATACCCGCCTTTTAGTTAGATGCGGCAAAGAGTAAAAGTAAAATAGATAAATACTATTAAATAAACAAGCGTTACTATACGTAAAAAACCAGCTAATATTTTGTTCAATAAAGGCAGTTTTCTATGCATTCAAGCGGCATTAGCCCTTGAGAATTGCTAAAATTTATGAGCTTTAAAGATTATTCCGTTTAAAATTTTAGACACAATTAAGAATTGATTCTTGCAATCACGAATTTAAAGCACGGAATTGAACTCTGATACGTTCATCGAACATTTCTAAATCTAAATTGAGCGCTTTCTGCTCTTTTGTTTTATGCTTTAAGTTCACGTCGAGGTAGAGCACGATCAATTATCCAATTTAAATTTATCCCGTCCTCACCAAAAGCTTCCGTCATTCCGAATTTTACTCATTGGCAAAGTTGTATAAGAGTGTGAGCGATGAACTTTTTTCAAGTTTTAAAAAGAAATAATAGTGTTTATGTGCTTTCGCTAGTATAAATTTTTAAATATTAAACGTAACATTTAAAGTTCAAATAACTTTTTTTGTGCATTAAAACCAACTCATTATTTTTTTAAATAGTGCTTCCGTATATAGATTTAAAAATTCTATAGTTGTGTGTATTGTTTTAAAACACATTGAAATGGTATGAAATACGACCTTAATTAGGAGATTTACACTATGACTCATTGTACTTGCATTTACTTTTGTAGGTATGAATGGTAACGAGATGAGCGTCATCCTCATTGAAGCTATTCTAAGTCAGCAACTCTCTTTGTACGTTATTTGCCTCGAGTAATTACCGTCGACTGCTCTTCCTTTCTTTTTGACGTTTAATTACGTTTTTTCATTTATATATGCAGTGTTTTACAAAAATGATTGCATTTGTTTTAGTTAAGAATGGATATTATTTGTCCTATAATAATTTAAAAAATGCATGTAATAAAACTGGTGGCTGTAAAAACAATTTAGAAGTGCTCGCAAATACTTACATTAAAAATGGTTTATTACTTTGAAATTGCGGGTTAAACGCTTTTTAAAATTTACATTGCAGTATAAATAGTTTTTTATGTTCTTTGTGTTGATACATTAATGGGCAACAATTAAAAAAATGTTGCTTCAATATTTTAACGGATTTTTGCTCTGTAAAAGTTAGTAAACTGTTTTAGTTAATAGAATAAGGTGGGTCACATATACAGTTACTTTATTGTTATCATATTCTAATAAAGAGATTCAAGTATAAACTGCTACTACAAACATCAAATCCTAATTCGCACGTGCCATCGATTTATATTATGTAAAACTGTAAATAAGCTACAACGGCGGTAAACGTTGTAAGTTGATTTTACACCTGCGTAATTCAAAATAGTTTTGAATAAAACTGCGGGATAAAACCTTAATGTAAAGGACATTGGGGTAGTGTTGCACCGAAGCGGCATGTTGACCGAATAGCCGGATACCGAATATTCGGCTATTAATTAGTCCGAAGCTTCGGTGATTCGGCCGAAGCAAGTCTGTACATCCTCTTTACTAAAATAAATACTATGTTTAATTTTTTAATGAACATGTAATATGTATTTATTAAATTTACGAAGAACGAAATACATTTTTTTTTACAAAATATAAAACTGAAGCTAAATAAAATTATGTACTAATATTCAAAGTTGATTTTTTTCAAATTATGGTGCAAAAAAAGCAATTTTTCTGCATTTTTAGGAAGTAGCCTGTTTCTAGTTTCTTCTTAAATGTTTCCTATTTCAGAAAATAACCTTTCACTGTAAACGCTCGTCGATGGTGCAGAGAGAAATTTTCTGGCAAGTTCAGATAATATTGGAAACAATATTTTTCTTTCCTGCCACCATTTTATTGGGTCATCTTTTCTGTTGATTAATGGTACATCCAAATAGGTTTTTAATTCTTCTTCAATTTGAGTTCTTTTCGTAGATTTTTTATTGGTGAATGGTTTCGATTGAAGTTGGCAAGCTGAAGCACCAGCTATTTCATCAAAATAGTCCCATACGTTTTTCTTGTGATCTGTTTTTTGTATTTTTAAAGGGATGTTTTCGTCACCGGAGTCATCGTGTTCAGGAATTTGATCAGGGTCAGGAGCATATTCTTTAACTAACATAAGCTTCATTTGTTCTACTTTATCTTTGTCAAAAAAGGCAGTCTTGAATCTTGCATCTAGCAACGTAGGTATTACATAGTATTTATTTTCAAAAATTGATTCAAATCGTTGTTTTAATGCTGCACACATAGTATCGTTCATGGTTCCGACACCAAAGAACAAATTTTCTTAATATTCGTTTGATAAATACTTTAGTAAGGTTGTTACTGTAGGAATAATTTCTGATATTAATGACATATCTGAGCTCATAGTCTTTGTAAATTGTTCAAATGACTCTAGTAAATTTAGTAATGGTTGAATTAGTAACCACTGATTTGTGTTCAATGAATTTACATTATTATTATCTGCAGTATATATGCTTAGGACCCTCTTTTGTTCGTGAATACGTTGAAGCATGTAATAGGTAGAGTTCCATCTAGTCTCTACATTCTGCATCATTTTTTTATGAGGAAGGTTTAACTCGGTTTGTATATTTTTCAAAATTGAGCACGCTTTTGAAGAATGATTAAAATGACTTACAAGTCTCCTTGATGTTGCTATTAAATCAACTACTGACCTTTGAGATTTTATCCCTTCTAGTACTACTAACTGTTAGGTATGAATAAAACAAGAAGTATTCTCCATTTGAACGTCCTTATAAGCTTTAACAATATTGGCGTCATTGACCCTAACTATTAAATGAATTTGTGATAAATTTATATCCCACATTTGACCCATCTCCTGAATCTCATTCTTGATAGTTTCAGCTGTATGGCCACCAGGAAAATGCTTGCAATTTAAAACTAAGTTGTTACACTCAAAATATTCTGATAACCAGTGTCCAGTAAAACTGATAAAAGTTTCATTTGTGTTGGAACAAGTCCATATATCTGAAGTAAAGGATATATACTTTACAGTTTTAATTTGATTTCTTATAGTTTTGACAACCCGATTATATATTTCAGGAATTATATTATCACTAAAAAACTTTCTACACGGTACGTTATAATTTGGAGCTACTTCGTTCAAAAGTCTTTTGAATCCTGTATTATGGACAACATAATATGGCATATTATCCAATGCAATCATCTCTGCTATATAAGTGTGTAATGATTTAGCACGTTTGTCGTTAATATGCCACTTTTTAGAAAGTTCTACAACATCGTACAATGTCTGCTGTGATTGCTGTTTATTACTGTTACTAGTTTTAGTTTCTGACGTACTTGACTTTAACCGAGACTTTAACATTTCTGTATCCTTTTGTAAGATTTCGTATTCATTTAGATGTAAACGTTTCATATGATTTGTGAGCGAAGTTGTTGATGCATTTTTTCCAGTTCCGCCGCGAGATATTTGTTTTTCACAAATTGTACACTTTGCAAATTTTTGATCTTCACATATATTATAAAATTTCCAAATATTACTTTTTTTATTGCTCATTGTACTAGTTAATACTCACTGTAACACAGTCCGTTAAAAAATGAACTTGACGTCGCAAATTATAACAATCAGACTAAGCAGAGACAGATTGATAGGTTCAAACAAGAAAATTCCTGATTCGGCCGAAGCTCCGGTGATATAGACCGGAGCCCGAATATTTGAAAAATGGCCGAAGCGGCCGGATACCGAAGCAGAACCGAAGCATCGGTGCATCACTACATTGGGGGTAAATCAATGTAATGCAATTGTGCAAATGTCACCAGAGTGCAGTGGCGGCTTCTCTATTAGGTCACTTGGTCAATGACCCTCTGGAAAACTGAATAAGGAAAGTATTTTATTTACTTTTAAATAACAGAGAATTCCTGATAAATTGAAATTATCAGAATTGGAAATTCATGCGTTTAAATTGAGAATTGATATATGGAAACTTGCGAATCCACCGGAGTCTCACATTGACGTGTGCCCGCTTGCATAATATTGAAGCCGAATCGTAAATGATATAGTTAATGTAATCAATGTGAGACACACATAATACAATTTTATGCGAGTTAGAGAAAAAGATAAGTAAACGCGTATATGCTTGCTTGCGGTCTTGAGTCCAGAGATCATTCCGCCTATTCAGCGGTAGTGCAATGCTTACGTGACTTACGTTATTTATCATTATCTTTGCAGCATGTGTGTATATGCTAGAATGCATATTTCTTATCACAAATGACAAACTTTGCAGTCGATTTTCTTAGCTGATCTATAATATTCATTTGTAATAGACGACTGTTTTTGTTTCATAATGACGGTGGTACAAGACATTAAAACATCAATAGTTAATATTAGTTTAGACGTTAACAATTTAGATTTAATGATTCACTTTACCTTCGACTACCGTGGAAAGTGTGCGATGTTCCTCTACGTAAAAAAAATTAAATAATTTCTACGCAATCGGCAACACTATGGGACAAGAAAGTCGTGCGTATTTGTATGCAAAGCAATGAAAAATCTTCCATTAAGAATTGTACATTTGTACCGATCATTTTAGTAATTGTAAAGATAGACGAATATCTTAAATCTTAATTTTGAACATAATTGATCTTAAATATAAATCGTGTTAATGTAAGAATGTTTTTTTAGACTTTACGATAATTGTGTTTTTTAAATGACCCTCTTGTATGATTGACCACTAGCCGCCACTGCTAGAGTGGATTACTGGACGGCCGTTTTGCCTTTTTGGGGCTCATCAGCAGTAGGAGATGTAATTACCACAATTACATCGACAAACTCTATAGCGTTATATCTAAGTATGATAGGGGTAACTATTAGCAACGTTTGATGGCAAAGCCATCTCATAGTATAAGTTAGTAGGTATAAAAGATAAGTGTAAATAAGCTACAACGGCGGTAAACGTTGTAAGTTGATTTTACACTCGCCTAATTCAAAATAGTTTTGAATAAATTTAATTTATTGACTTAATTAAATAAAATCAAAAATAATTCTGCTTATTAATACAACTTAATATTGTCCAGTTTTTTGTATTTTCTTTTTTTGGTTTTATCTAAAAAAATCTTTTTAGAAATGCAACTTTGAGAGTTATTTAAAATTAGCAAATAAATGTTCAATGACACTAAAAGGTATTTGTTAAATTTCAAAAAATAAGTTTTTTATTTTGATACTTTTCTCATAAACACTTGCACTTTTATGAGTTTTATCATAATAATTCTTGTTATCGTCTTGATTTTTTCGTATATTTGTTCAGTACTAGTGCTAACCATTAACAAATCTTTTCTATTTGTTTACCTTTAGAATCTAAAATCATTAAATAAAATACTAGGTGTGTGACCGGTAAATTTTGATAACGTATTATTTAAGTTATACTCTACTTCGGCTAGGACAGAATCTCATTTGTTTGATATAACTTTATCTGATTTACTGTACGCATAAAAATAATCCGCTAAACACTTTGTGGTTTCTTTACTAGTTACCTTTCTACATGCATACAGACGCAAAAATTTTGTGAACGCATCTATAACTACGAACAATTATCTATTTTGAAAGCGTGTTTTTTCTAAAGGCTCACAATAGTCAATATGAATTTCACTAAACGGAATACTTCCTTTTGATATATTATGAAGAAAACTCTGCCACTGTTTGAAGAATCCTCAACTCATTTCAAACGCCTGGAAGTATGATCAGAGGTTTTGGACCTCATTTGGGGAAATCAATAAAATTGCTGGATTGATTTAACGCTTTTCTCTATACCGACATGTCTTATATCATCGTGACAAGTTCGAATAACGTTAGTCACCATAACTTCAGGAACATAAAACAGCATATTTTCTTTATTTTTCATAGAATGACACCTACGCGTCAACATGCTTTATTTGAGCAGGACCTTTATGCTCGATAGTAAATTGAAATCTTTTAATAATTAACAAATATCTTAAAATACCAGGGTTTCTTTCTTTCTTTTGAAGTGGTAGTTTTAGACTGTTGCAGTCAGTAAAATATGTAAAATGCAAGCTCTGTAAATAAATCCTAAAATGCTGCAACGCGTTAACAATCGATTACATTTCTAGTTCGAAACTGTATTATCATCAGCTTGGTTTTGAAGAAGACCTCACTTAATACTACTCACGTAAATTTTTGTTTACGTCCTCCGTAACGAAAATCAAACGTAAATGTCTTATGAAAATTACGGGGGCTATTGCAAAAATAAATGGTAATTGAGTGTACTCCTACTGATCCACTGGAGTGACAAACTAAGTATACTTTACAGACCCTTCATTGGTAAGAACATGATGAAAACCATTTTTCAGATCTAATTTTGTAAAAATACGTTTATCCTTTAAATCATCAAAACAATCATCTATGAGAAACAAAGGATAATTATCTCTAACTGTAGTTTTGGCCAATCAACGAAAGTCAACAAAAATTTGCAAAGAATCCACACTTTCGTTTAACCAAAACAGTAGAAGAACTATACTGGGTCTAGAGTTTTCTTATTATGCTCTCATCTAACAAGTCGTTAATAGTTTTACTAACAGGAATTACATAAAAACCGTCAAATACCTCACAAATTTTTAACATCGTAACTCAACTTGTATTATTATAGAATGAATCTATTAAAAGAACAGTATTTGAAATAGATTCTACATGATCATTTCCGCATTAACTTTCTCCACGGTACAAGTTTTAATCATAGTAATTTATAGCCTAGGGTGGGAGCCAAAATTTCTTCCTAAAAGGCACTTATACTTTATCGTACCTTTATTTACAATATAAAAGTTAATATCTGTATTATCTATACCGTTAACTTTAATTGTAAATAAGTATTGTTCTAAGATACTTACTTTTGAGTCATTGATTTCTTCAAAACCATTTATTACTATGTTTATTAAAATAATTAGGCATAATACTTTTATAATTAACGCAATGGAGTTGCTGCTGTTCAAAACCTCTATGTTATTTTTCTTATTGGCAGCCTGACTTGTGTTTCTATTAGCAGAGCAGTACTATCTGCCGAAGTTGTTACGACGATTCTCACCATTGTCGGAGATTTTTAGTGCAGTAGTGAAAATGATGTCTTGTTTCCTCACACATGTAACATACCTTTTTTGTGGTTTAGGTTGAGCACAGGACAGCGACAAATGACCGTGTACAACTGTACATTTTCTTTGTTTACTCTTTTCTGTTAATGCGTTTCTGTGTACAACACGTCTTACTGGAGGTACGTAAGTTGTCGACACCTGCTTATAATATTGTTCATCAATTCTAACATATGAGTGAGACTCTTGAATTTTTTTAACTTTGTTTGAGTTTGTTTATGATCTCATCTTCGGTAAGGTTAATTTTGTTTCCCAAGAATACTTTATCGTGCTAGTAGCACGAAAATGTCTCCACGTTCTTTCTTCCACCTTCTTGCTTAGAAGCGTCGCATTACAGCAACACGGTCTTTTTACATCAACAGACTACAACAATTAATGCCATAACTTTATCTTCAAAGCTATAAATATTCTTGGCGGTGCTGATTCTTTGGAACCGCAACGTCGCGTCTTCATTTACTTTCTCATCAAACTCTGGAATTAAAGCCGCAATCTTTTAATTACAGCGTACGATTTTGTTGACTCGCGCAGCACGCACGACCATAGTGATTAGATCATCGGCGGTAAGCGTAAAGACACCCGCACTACCTTCTGTATACTCAGTCGTCAAATTAGCACTTTTAATGATGGCCGCAACAATGTTCACAACGAGGAACGGACTGGGCGACCTTTTGTCATTACTGACGATTTGTTGCAAGAGAACAGACGCTTTGCGATCTTTTCGTTATCTGATTATTTTTTCTCAAGTTTCAAGAAGCGCTTTCTAATTCTTTTAGTGTAATGCTACCGAGGATGATGATTTTTTAAACCAAATTGTCACAAGTCATGAAACGTAGGTGGTCTACGTTACACCGGAATCAATCCATCAGTGAAATTTAAACAGCCAGAAAAATCATGTGTACCGTGTTTTGGAGCAGGAAGGGTGTTTTGCTTGTCGACTTTTTGCCTCGTGGTAAAACAATAAATTCTGAAAATTAATGTAAAACAATAACAAAACAGCATCGAGCAATCGAAAACAGAAAGCACGACATGCTGAGTAGGGGAATCCTTTTCTTCACAACAATGCCCGGCCGCATGCATCTTGCAGAACTTAAGATCTCATTGCATCGTTTTGGTGGGAACAACTTGATCATCCTCCACACAGCCCAGATCTTGCGCTCAATGACTACTACTTGTTTCTGAATTTGAAGAAGCAACGTTGAGGTCAGCGCCATGATGACGACGATAGCTTCAAAACGACCTTACATCAGTGTTTGTCAAATCAGGCGGCAGACTTTTATGACAACGGGATACAAAAGCTTGTTGTTTGATATGGTCTGCTTCAATAATGGCATCAATTATGTAGAAAAGTAGGTTAAAGTACAGGTTTTTATGTAAAAATATAATTGTTATAAAAGGTTCCACATTTTTTTTTAATATTTTGAAACGGTTACTTATTTTAAAAACATGGCCTGAATTAGCTTATTACTTCTAACCGTAACTAACGTTAGGGGCGGTTCGAAGCAACATAAAAAGGCACAAAAGAAATAGTTGACGAAAATAATACTACCGTATTAACTCAAAAGGGCGTATCTGAGTTCTAGAGAAAAGAGGTTTCATAGTAATTCGTATGCCATCAAGGAATTTAGTGATATTTGAATTTGTACAACTTATGTTTTTGAAACTAAGTTTTATTTGACACATACACTATTTAAAATCTTAAGGGTTTTGGGATTTTTGAATGTCAAGGGAAAGATAAGAATTGTAAGATTTTTCATTACACAGTTCTTGTCAAGTGTTTGTTAAACGTTTATGTTGTTACATGATTACAATCTCTTACTGTAAAAATAAAAGCATAAAATGCACTAATTCTTCCAATTTTAGAGAGCCCTTGAACCTCTTGAACTTTTTTGTTTAATTGGGACAATACTTTCATTAAACGCAATAATCCTCAGCGTAAATATAACTTCCTTAAATGAGTAACAACGAGGCAAAATTATAATCTGAAAAGTAAATAAAAAAGCATATCAGAAATTCACTAGCATCAAATCAAATCAAATTGTATGAATACTTCCCAAGTCCGTTACACGTACAATTGATTTATTATTGCATCGTTTTTATAGCATTCTCTGGCTTCTTTATATTTTTTGACGTGTTTCATCCTTTTTATGTTCGGATTCGTTAAGGTGCAAGTCAAGTTGCTCACAGTAATAGCATTTTTATGTTCTAACTTTGCATAGGATATATTCATACTGCTAACTACCTCACGATAGAGATAGTAAGAACATTTAATATCTGGGTGCTTTGGTTCAAAATCCTTATACATAAGCTGAATACTTATATATCGCTTGGAAGATATAGCCGGTTTGGTGCGTGTACCTTTCTGTAATGTGAGATTGTTGGATTGAAATACTTAATGTGATTAACTATAACTTCTCTCTCAAACTTTTTTGTTGATCCTACGCGTTTATCTTTTATTGGTTTTAGTGCATTTGGTTTTTCTGGTATCGTCCTAAGAGGCTTATAATTTGTCGGTGAAATACCCGTTAGTTAGAAAAAAAAACTTTGCACACTTTGCGATCCTTGGCTGTTTTTTAGTAGCAAATTGTGTTTTGTCATCGTGAGGTCGCACTTTGAGTATTTTTCTTTTTTACTGGCCGTTTTGAAGTTCTACTCAATATAAAACGTTATTGTTCTTCTCGCTTTGAGCACCAAAATTCTGTGTTAATATTAATATTAATAATTTTAATTCTATACGGACTTTTCAAAATTCACAAACAAGGTATTCTCTTTCGACCTATTGTTAGTACTATACAATCTCCCAGCTACAAGCTAGCCAAGTTCTTGTCCAACATTCTTTGCGAGTTTACAAGTAAAACTTCTTCTCATATCCTCAACTCTCAGCATTTTATTCAACGTCTACAAACTATAAAACTTGAACCCCAAGATCTTCTTGTGAGTTTTGATTTCACTTTTTACTAAAGTTTCTATTAAGGATTCGATTATTATTATCGAACAGATTCTATCTCAACATGGCAAGGACTTGAGTTTGGTTCCTCTTATTGATAAGTGTCTATCCTCTACTTACTTCCAATTTGATAACAAGTTTTACGAACAGGTCTCTGGTGCTGCTATGGGTTCTCCTCTATCACCTGTTGTAGCTAACATTTTTATGGAATCTTTTGAAACGGTTGCTTTGGAATCATCGATATTAAAACCCAAAGTTTGGCTTAGGTATGTTGACGACACGTTTATTATTTGACCTCATGGTCATCTCCAACTGTCTAAGTTTCTTAATCATCTTAACAATCAACACTTTGATATCAAATTCACTATGGAAATCGAAAGTAATGGTTCTCTCCCGTTTCTTGACGTTCTTGTGACTCGTAAGCCCGACGGACTTCTGGGCCATTTTGTTTATCGCAAACCCACCCATACTGATAGATACCTTCATGCTTCGTCTCATCATCATCCTGCACAGAAACGTTCTGTTATTTAATCTTTGGTTCATCGTGCTTTTTCTATTTGTCAACCTGAGAATTTAGACTCGGAACTCTGTCATCTTACTAGAACTTTAGTGAACAATGGTTATATGAAGCGAGATATTCATAGAGTTATTAATCGTCGTCTACATCCACGTACTCGATTACCTAAGGACATTTCTACTACCGAATCCAATCCGAAATTGGCCTTTTTACCCTACATTCACAAGGTTACAGATCAAATAGGGAAACTTCTTCGTGAGAATGGTATCAAACCTATTTTTAACTCGACAGGCAAAATCTCTCAGGTTCTTCCTTCTCCCAAGGACAAATTTCCTACACTTTCATCTCAAGATGTATACCAAATTCCTTGTTCATGTGGTTTAGTCTACATTGGTGAGACCGGTCGTTCCGGAAGACGTTTTTATCTAATCGTCTATCTTTTTTAATGTTTGTGTAACATTTTTTTGAACAATTTTTACCACAAGATCTTGAAATTTATGTTTTTCTTTTATAGCGTTTAATTTAATTTTCTTTCGTTCAGAAACCCTTGTATCATAAGATTTTCTCTTTCGAAGATCGTTTTTTTTTTTAGTTTACATTCGATTTAAATATTCACTGCATTGATTTCGATACTTTCAACTTGATAATAAAAGTAGGTATAACAATCATTTTTTTCACTCAAGTCTTCATTTATTTAAATTTTGTCATTAATATTTTTAAGTTCATTGCTGATATCACTGTCTGCTGTTACATGTAAATATACTTTTGAAGGGTTTACAAGGAGTATGTTAATTATTACATTTATTTTATTATTTGGGGAATTATTATCAGTTTCACTTTCTGAAAGTTATGAATCAGAGCTCATTTCATTTTGAGTTGGTACATAATCTGCATTTTTTTTCGTGTGTGATTAGATTTCATTTGTGTTTACTTTGTTTTTTTAAAAACTCTGATCATTTGTTATTTTTGCAAAAAAATTTCTATTTTGAAAATCCTTGTAGACATATGTGACTTCAAAACAGATTATGAAAGAGCACAAAATATCACATCCTGTGTACAGAATAATAAAACAATTTACCAAACTTTCATTTAATGGTAATATCCGTTGATTTACCCTCCAAATCAGGGTTCAGATTCGTTTTATTCATTTTGGAGAAACTTTTCGCCGGACCACCACTATATAAACAATGTTATAACCTTATAACACGCCGAACACTGTGTTTTCTTACCAATCCACAAACAAAATAAGAGTTCAGTTATAGTTAATGTAAATTAACACTTAATTACTAAAGAAACATTTGTTATAACAATAGTTTCTACAGTAATTAAACGTGTAATTTAAATCCAGTGCAATCGAGCATTAAATATGTTTACTTCGAAAACAATTTTAATACAGAATTACTGTGTAAAATAATAAGCAGATAGATACTTCGGCTACTAAACTTTATGGTTTCAATTTGTGTATTAAATTTAGTTTCAAAAAATTGCAGTACAAAGAGAAATGTGTTGATTCTGTCTAAATCTATGTTTAAATTTTTAATTGATTTAGTTTGTACACAATTTATCAATACCTATTTACTATCAAAAAACCAATTAACTTGTTTTAATATTATTTAGCTTAGTAGTTATTTTTCTGTCCGTGTAAGCGTTTTCGTAATTTAAGTATGACCGTGAAATCAAAGCACTATTGAGAAATTGATTTATTATTCTAATGCGAAAAATATGTCCATAGCGTACAAATTTATTTACTGGCACGGCAACTTTAAACTCCCATTAAGGTTGAAAGAAGTACGTTAAAGTTAGTTTTATAAAGCCGTTATAGCATATAATTTGCATTTTCGTAACTTGTACTGTAAAGTAATCATACCGAAGGTGGTTAACATAAAAACAACTTTGTTCGCGCGACTTTCAATTTGTTTAATGAAGCGTTTTGTATAATTTTTTTTCTATAAAAATTTCAGACGTTAACGTTTAAACTTTTTGACCGTTCATTTTTGTAAAGTTTTTGTACAGTATACACACACCGAATTTAGTAAAAATGTTTTTTTTATACCGTAAAGATTTTAAAAGTACTTTTAACAAAATTTACTTTCAATATTGTTTCAGCATGAGAAAGTTTGCTTATACTTTTAGTTCTATATTTTGCGTATACATGTATTTCTTAAAATGTTTTTCTGTTACGGTGCATTCAGAGATAGTAGAAACCTTGCGCGTTTAATTTCTTAAATTTACGACGATCTTTCGAAATAGCCTTATCGTAATAGAATTTAAATGAATCTTATACCTGCTCACCTCTTGTACTACATTCAGAATACCTCTTTTTTGTTTTAAAATTAATTTTTTTGATACCTTTTTCAATCTTGGACAATTAAAATTAATATTTATTGAACTTTTTTAACAGATATGTTTACATTTCAGGTTTATAAAATATGTTAATAAACGAATACTGTCATGTAATTGCTGAGTGGTAGGATTTGTTCACACTGTGTTATACTATCGTGTTTGATTGGAAATGCATAACAATATGAACCGTTTTGTTTCGTTTACCACTGCTCAATGACAAAACAGACAAATGAAATATATATTTGAGAGTTGTGGCATACGCCATATATTGGTTTACATAAAGGTTTAATATTTACTTTTTGCCACGGTGATCGTTATGTTGGTTTAATTAGATGCACTATAGCAGCAAGAGTTTAAAACTAAAATACATATTCAAACATTATAATGATTGACTTGAAACATTGCTTAAGCAACCGTGATTTTCCTCTGCTACTTATTTACTTATTATTAAATAGATTTCAATTAGTATTTTAGTGTTTAATTCTTTATTAATCGACGACTAGTTTTATACAAATACTATAAAAATTAATGTATTAACGTATTAATATTTATACGACGAACGCATAGAATTCTCTGAATTCTTGTTCTATATATAAGTAAATACTATGCAATAACTCGGCATAAAAATTTAAAAAATTGGAACTTATTGGTATTATAACTATTCTACGTCATTGCAAATCTTAAAATAAGTAGCTACTATTTATTATAAAAATATTATGTCTACAAAGTCATAAAACAGATTTATTGGAGTTTTGTTTAATTTGCAATTTAAATTTCTACATAGTTTAATAAAATACTATGAAAACAATTAATTCAAGTGTTTTAAAATTGATGCCAAATCGTAAGATTACAGTTTGCTATTTTAGTTAGAAAGGAGACCATTTATTTTCGTAAACCGTAGTTACTTTGAAATGGTTGATCAAATGTCTGTTGAAATACGACAACAATGCATTTAGGTTGTCACAAGTTAAATTCGAGTGGCTGCTTTAACTGTTGTAACCATATATCATTCTGCCACGTAAAATTTTAGCTTAACTATTTTAAATGTGTTAATACGTTAGATTAACTTTGGTGTGACTTGATATTAATATTAAAATTACAATGTTTTACACCTGCTGATGTTAATTAGGTGGTAACAGGATTTTGTATTAATTATAGCACTCTTTGTCACTTACGTTTATAAGTAATAACACTTACATAAAGAAATTAAATTTACACAAGATCTGTAGCCAAGACAATGGTTAAATCTATTAAATCAACAATTTTAATTTCTTTTTAGATTTAGAAAACACTTTTTACAGTAATTTCTTTGATATTACAGTTAAGCAATGAATTATTGGTTTCTGAAGATGGTTGCGTTTGAAATGTTTTATTTTTACTTAAATACATTTTGATATTATTGATGTTTTTTAATTGTTGCTTTCTTACTTTTAAGGATTAAAACTACAAACATCTGAAATTTGGTTTATAATTTCATTAATAGAATAACCGTGAAGTTTCACTAGTAGGATAATTTATTTATTATCTTTTCACCATAGTAATTATGTTTTATTGTTTACAATTAATTTTGTCACGCAATTGTTCTGAGCGTGCAAAATTATTGAATAATATCTTCAATAAATTTAGGTGGAAGTTTCAATAAGATTTGCATGTTGGCCATAAATCGAGGCTAAACAATATTTATATTGCTCATAAAGTTTGTACCATCAAAACATAGTTCTTCGTGATAACTTCTAATATTTTGTGTGTGGTTTGAAGGAATATATTATTTATGATCGTTGCGAACTAAAAGTATATTAAAATTCTCACGATGTAGAGCAAGAAAGACATTGAAATTACTCCGTATCTTTTGAGCAATTTTCTAAATTGCTTTGTTGGATACGTTATTTTTTTTCATGTTTATTTAAAGTACACGCGTAGGTGGATAAAAATTAACGTAATTTTTTCAGTTGAAAAATTAAGTCGTTCCGAAGAAAACATAACTTTGGTGGTACGCGTGTTCAATGCTAAAAAATATACATTCATGTAAATATTGAACGTTTCTAGTAATAAAAGTAATATTTTAATATTAATTTGGCCTAGATACATCTACTACGAATTGAAATTGTAAGGTGTTGATTGACTTTTGGTGCTTTGATCACAATTATTGTGTTGATTCATTGTTTTATTAATAATTCATAACAGTAAAAATGTCCTTAAAGAACTAGATATTGAAAGCAAACATGTTATAGCTTTAAGTAAAGATATTTAAATCTATTGAGAAAAATTAACAATGACTTTTGTTGTTCATATCCATTTCTTTTTTATATGCAATTAACAGTGTTTTTCAACATTACTACAGTATTTTTGTTTTATATAAATAAGGCATTAGTATTGCGGTTAATATAAAATTTAAAACTGTATGTCAATATATTAGTACTAAAGAAATATTAGTCTTTGTTTAATAAAGAATTTTTTATATACAGCTTAACTTATAAAAAAATAAAGGAAATGAAATTATTATTCAAAAGGTAAATTACATTTCTTTACAACACATGAAGTAAAAGATATTTATTAGTAAATTGTTGTTGTATCCCAATAGGAGGTCGTGGTAAGGTTACAAATTAATTAATTTGTTTTTGAATGTTGGCGACGTTTCGCAGACTAGCTGTGTCTGCTTCTTCGGGCCTATTGTTTATTGTGAAGATATTTCTTTTTCGTCACTGCCAATAATGAATTTTTTTCATTTTCTATTTTCTTAACTTTCAGAATGAATTTAACTTTTTATAGTTTACAAATACACTATTTGTATAAATGCTTGGTTTCGTGTATATAGTTTTCAGGGCTAATTTGTTTTAACAAATTCGAAGGCTTATTAACGTTAAGTAATTTTTTAAAATGAAATTAATGTCATTGTTTTCATTTAATGCATTGATTTAATCTATTGCTTTTTTACGCTGTGTGTATTTATTCATGGAAAATGATATGTTCTTTCATCGCTCGTTTTGATAATTTTATGTAGTTCAACAGGTCCTTTTTATAGTAAATATATGGTTAAAATTTGCTTGTATAATACAAAATGTTAAATGTTAATATAAATACAATACAATTTTTAGATTTGATAGTTGGAAGATTATTTTATTCTCATTTTAGCGTTTTTTATTCAAACCTTGTTAAATCAATTCGTTTTTAAAATCGATATGTTTTAATTAACTTGCATTCAAGATAATAAGAATCGTATATTCAGAAATTTCATAAACTTTATGACGATTTATTGGAATTTAAAGTTTTCTATTCTTACGAGATTACGCTCATCGCCATTAAGTAGTTTTTGTGATTTAAATGAATTTCACACAGAGATAGATTGTGTATAAATGTTCGTTGTCTATTATACAGCTAATTAATGTGTTTCAGTAAATTGCTTTTAACGTCACTGAAGTGATATGAAAAGTTGCTTTTATTGATGTTGTAATACCTTTTTTGTACTAAACATTTATTAAATTTTATATAACTTACTAATATTAGTATGTATGTATATATTTAAGATATTAAACATACAAATAATTTAACGAATGTGAAAATTTACTAATAATCTAATTAAATCCTATCAGATTACTAGGTCTGCCATTAACATATCGTTTAGGCTAAATCCTGTTGAGGATTTACAGTTCGCATCAAACACAATTCGAGTTCGAGTTGTTCGAAGTAATTGATGGAGGTAGTTGATGTAGTTGCGATTAATCTTATATTATCACTGGATTATTGTAAAATACACTATAATCTAATGTCAGTTTACATATTTTTTTTTAAATTTGTTTTATTTGTACATTAGACTTTTATTGGCAGTAGTAGGGGGTTTAACAATTTTTTTTCATAATCAGTCAGTTTATTGCAATTAACAATAGCGTTTATTAAATAAAGTAATTTTTTAGCCTAATTAAAATACTAGTACGTGTTTTGACTAAATTCAAACTTTACTACTTTCAGTTCAAATTGATTGCATTGTTTATTAATTTATCTACTATTAATTTGCGATATTCTAAATAAATTTTAAAATAGGAGACATTTTAATACTGTTTTAGGTGTTATTGCTATAAACAAATTAATTACAGAAACAATTCAAAATAACTTTATGAAATACGTGGTATATTTAGTTTAGAGTAAAATCGACAAACCGTTTAAGCGTTCAGGGGTCAGTTTTTGGTAAAAATGATTTTGTATCAATAGATGCGTTTTTTACAGTTTTTTATAACGAATTTGATGGTACAAATACGTTTTTTATAATTTAGATATCAAAATTATAAGTGAATTTTGTTACTGAAATTAAAATAGCATTGAAATAATATATATTTATATATTATATTTATTTATATATATAAAAAAAAATATTTAAATATGACAGAAAATGTGGAACTGTTTATGCTAAAATATGAAAGTTAAGCAGCTTTTTCTGCGTAGCGAAACATCAAAATAAAACAGAACAGTAAATATAGAACATTTTTTATTATAGCCATTGTATATAAATATTATAGTAAGTCAATGTAATAGAGAAAAATTACTCTAGTATTTTAAGTACCTGAGTCGCCGATAGATGTCGCTTGTATGAACCTCCTTTACAATTAATTATATACACGAACTTAACATGAATTAATGTGAGACATACGTTCTTAATCGTTCGTTTATATGTTTACTGACATAATCCGTTAATTAAAATATTAACTAATATTTTCTTATAAGTTAAGTTTAAAGAAAATCCGTCAGCTTCGAAATCTGAAAATAAAGTGGTATTTGCAACTGATAAACTAGTTTGATGTTTTTTAGTGTCAGAAAGCAAAAGCAAACTTCTACATTCTGCGATAATTCAAATTTTTTTTAATTCTTACTTTGTGTTACTACATGAAATTTTTCTGTAGGTTCTGAGTTCATGTTAGAATTATAATATTCTGGGAAAGCGTTTACTTTTAAATAATCAGTAACTGAGTATGTTTTTTTTATAAAATGATTTTTGCAAACGTATTTTTTAGTTTCTGGAGACAGAGATTTAGTGAAAGACTACTTGAAACAAAATATTCTGGCACGTATCTATTTGCTGTTATATTCTTTTAATTTTTTTTTAAATGAAATCGCATTTGTAATTTTTACTTTTATTTTATATACGTGCGTGAGATGTGTAATAAAATGCCGTGCAAAATAGAAGTTTGTAATGCGATACACAGATTTAACTATTGTATGAATATAGAAGTCTAACCGAATACGAATGTTCAGCGAAAGTCTTGTTATTATTCTTATATCTCTGACTTATTTTTGTTATTTATTTAGTAATCGCACGGCAAGGTATCAAGTTTTACAAACGTTCGATAACAATTCATTTATTCAGCGACTAACCGAAACTCAAAGTTGTCATGTAACGAAAGTGAGAGAGAACAATTGCATGTGTAAATTTTTAAGATTTAAATAAAGTTACATTTTATCAAAACTACTACTTTAATTGACGCTAATGTGCTCTGAGTTCGTAAAAAGATTTATTTGTGAAGAAGATATTTCAGGACGTTTTCCAAAGAGTATCTTTAATAACAGATGTTTTCATTTTATAAAATTTCTTTTTAACTTCTAACTTCAAACAAAACAGCATTTGTTAATCTGACATTTGGATTCAAGAACAGTAAACACTTTTTAGGTTTTAACATCAGAAAAGAAACGAAAGGCCAAATATCTTTCAAATTTAGTTTCCGCGGTAGTGCAATATTAGTTCGATGAACTCGCTTCACGCTTGTCACTTGGTCAAACTAATCACGAAGGCTGCCTCCATTCCGAGCCTGTGTGGATTACTTGTAAGTATTTTAATGTTACTTACTTTGCGATCACCAACGCAACCTTACTCACAAACAAAATTTGGTTCTCCGCGCCGTATAAAATTAATTTTGTAATCTCTGAACTCTACATAAACTACATTGCTACCTGTCTGCGCCGTTAAAGAATACTATTAAATTACTATTGCAACGAAATTAGAATAATCATTTCAAATTTATTGTATATATAAATTCATACAATTTGTCTAATAGCAGCGTCGATTCAATTGTAGATGAGCTATCAAAAACTGTTAGCAAATGTTTAAACTTATTTGGAAACGTGACCAAGTAAAAGATTATACAATTGAAAAATTTGAGGTATTGGAATCTTACAATACTAAATTAGATAGGTACGAGGCAGATTTCGAAAGTTTTCAATATAACAAATTGTTACTTAAATTAAACTTAAAAAACAGCTTTCAGTACAAACAGAACTTTATCTTCTGTTTATGACTCTTTTTCACATGGATCACGCTTCCAAAGATATCGCTGCCTAACTTTTCTGGTAATATCGAAGAGTTTAATTAATATTTTATTATACATTTCGATTGTACGATTACGTGTATTTCAAAAATTTTAATATTTGATATCGGTATTGTCTGGAGAAGCTTTATCAGTATTATCAGAATTTCAACTTATTGATGATCATTATTCTTTAGCGTATCAAAATTTACACCAAAGCTATTAAAATAAAAAACGCATATTCACTATGCATTTCAAATAAATTTTAAAGTGACTTCATTCGATACACTACAAAGGTTGTAAAACGTTCATCAAACTTGTATAAACGCTATAAAGTTTTGCTGCTTGAACTTAGCCAACGAAACGTTTCATATTCTTTCTTCTATCGATTTGCTATTAGGTGCCAATAACGCTCAGCCATTGCAAAGTATGCTTACTTTCTCTCAATTATCTAAAGATTTAAAATATTTTGTAGAAGTTGATTAAATTTTTAGAACTCTACCTCTTGATTCTACAAATTTGTACGTGAAACAATCAACTTCTACAATAAAAATTAACGTTGGGTTTAACTCCAATCCCGATTCAACAGGATGTTCTTGTAACGATCGATTATTACTCGAGCCCAAATTACAAGCAGACCTTAATCAAACTTTATTAAAACTTTGTCTTTATCTTGTGGCATAATGTGCAGATAAGTATACAAAAACTGTACCGGCACATAACAGTATTACGCGATGATGGTGCGCCATATCCAGATGCGTCTTGTGCCATCATGAACTTTATATTCGTAGATGATGTCATAACTAAGCATCAAAATGTATCGTCTATAAGTTTACAAAATCATTTAACTGATTTGCTTAAGGGTGGAGGTTTTCAACTTAGGAAATAGGCTCGTAGTCATCCAGAAGTTTTAGTCGATCTACCCGATGGTCATATACAATCACAATTACATTTTTCTGACGAAGAAAGCTCTTTAAAAATTACAGGATTGTTTTGGAATCCGAACTCTGATTTTCTTCTTTTTCGAGTGCTGCTTTCTGACGACAGAATTACAAAACAAAATTTGGAAATTGGGACGATTTGATTCCGCCGGCACCAGAAAAAGAATGGCTATTGTTTACAGGAAAAATCCCTAGGTGTACTTCTACAGAAAACAACTCTAATTAGGCTTGTGGGATTTTGTGATTTTGGAGTGCAAAAACCAAAGTGGCACCACTCAAAATCATGGCTATTCTTCGTTTAGAGTTCAGCGCCACAGTGTTATTAACTAATTTAGTCAAATCAGTAGTGAATGTTTCCTTGCTATTTTCCATTAATACTGTCTACTTATTTTCAGATTCAGAGATAGTTTTGTCTTGGATTACGATTCCACCACATTTTTTGTACACCCTTGTGTGTAACAGCATTGTTATGATAACAGAAAAAAGTTCAAACTTTGTTTGGTCTAACATTAAATCACAAAATAATCTTGCTGATTTTCCTTCACGAGTACTAATTGTATCTCAATTCGTTAGTCCGGATATAAAAATATTTTGTTTTAATGATACTTCATTTTTGAGCAATGAAATTTCAAAATGGCCACCTCATTTTCAAATGCATAACAATTATTCTTCTTCGCTTTCTGAAATGAAACGAGACTTTAAAAACTTTGTGTATCGAAACTACAACACTCCACAACAGTACAAATCGGTACAAATATGTAAAATTGTCTTCTCTGCTAAAATTTATATGCAAAGGATAAAAGAACAAGGAATTCATTGAAGCACATACCAAATAAACTACACCTAAACATTGTTTTGTGTTATTTCCAGTTTTTTCTTACAAATATAAGCAAACAATTCACACACACAGAAAAATAAATACTGAAAAAGTGGAAAATGAGTGCACTTCTTAATAAAAAATATTTGTAAACACGGTTTGTTTGCCCAGCTCGTTTGCCCCACTACGCTATATTGAAAATATTTTGACATATCCTTGGATTGTCTAATGAACGATATACGTTGTGCAGATTTAACAGGTTGCTTTTTAAATCATGTTATTCTAGTGACATCTGCTGCTTGCATCATGAAGTTAACGTATATGTAATTTTGTATACAACCAATAGATACGCCACGGACTTTTTGCATCCAATGTTGAGAGTAAAAGAATTATATTAGATTGCCTTACTATAATGTTTATATAAAATGATATAACGTAATTAAGGCTTTAATTAAAATTTGATACCTATCCACTTAACAGTGCCGTTTATCTGTAAAAATATATTTATATAATGAGAAACTACGTTTCATGTGGCACGATGTTATAGGCGCAAACCTAAAACGTATTCTTTCTTCTTCTTCTTTTTTTTGTAGCCATTACATAATGTATTGATTTTATACATGTCGTGTTGTACAACTATGTTTCTCATCTAGTGAGGACGGATTGTGGTGGAAGCGGAAAATCTCATGTGTCTTTATACAATTCTATACGCAAAAATGCTTAAAGAGAAATACCACGGATAACTTGTAACGCTTTGTTTTTTTCTAACACTTTACAAGCTAGCAAATGTGGTGCCCTAAATTCTAAATTCACTAATGTCCGTTTGCATAAAGTAAAGTTAACTATGCTGAAAACGCTTAACGACATGACCACGTAGTTAACTACATAGTCAAAATTAGCAAAGCTTGATGCAACTGAACCTTAATGACTCTAGCTCACTGTTTTGCAGTATTGCTTAATCGTAACTCGCCCTAAAGCGTAAACTGACTGATAAACAAAATTATTTGAAACTTGAATCAGTTAGATACCTAACGCGAAACAAAAATTTTAGAGCAAATTTTGTAATAATTGTGAGGTTATTATCATTATTATGTGAAGTAATTTCAGCAAATGCTTGTGAATCTTTACACCTGTTCAACAAAAATGCTCTCAGGAATGTTGAAAACAAAGGCGTTCAGTGAGGATTTCTCTATTTTTAAATACCATGGATTAAGGATTAAATGATCAGAATATTAATCTTGGAAATAATCCGTTCTAAAAACTGTGGTTGGAATATTAATAAATTCTTTACTTCACGAACAAAAAAAGTTTCAAGTAAAGCAGCATTAACATACAACATAAAATGTCATATACTTTACATTATTATTCTAATATTTTTATTGATATATCGAAAAAGGTAGTAGTTAATGTCATAACAGTTAACCTTTTCGTAATTAAATAAATAAGAAACAAGAAAACAAGTAGATTTTGCTTGCATTTTTTGTATATGCCGTTGTAATTTAAATTATTGGCGAGTGGGTTTTTACATTACATACCTAATAGTTCCAATAAGTTAACAAAGAAAAGTTTATATCTCGGTTTATATGTTATTTTTTTAATTTAATAATTCATTGTTTTGCTTAATTAACATACATTTAATTACGTAGAATACGTTTTATAGAATAATTTTAGATATTCAATTTAGTTTTGTATAGAGAATAAACTTTGTGTTTATTTACACTTGACGTAAAATTATTAAGTAATATTATTATACCCTAAAATTTGTTTTAGGTAAACCATTAGGATAATTTAAATACTTTGCTCGCAATAAATCACATTTCTTCAATTACGGTAGAATTTAACCTATTTTCCTGCATACCATATCATGCATGACGGAAATGTTTGTTTACCTGCATATTTTAAGTTAAGGTGGTCAGATATGAAGTGTGCTTAGAATTTTCTTCTATTAATAACTCGGTTAGTTAAATGCTTTAGTAATTAATGGTTTGGATTTGAACTAAATTATATTAAATAATTTTAATGATTTATGTTTGATTGTTTGTGCTTAATATTATTTTGCCGTTTTGGTTTATCAATTTATTTGATATAATTAAAATTTGATGTAATTTTTTTAGTTGTATAAATTATATAATAGTTGCTGTATCGTCACTAACAATCTAATACTTATACGTGAGAGTTGATTGAAATAATTTGTTAATCGAATTATAAAAAAACCACACAAGTCTGCAAAATTTTGTTTTCAGCGGCATGGGATATTTTTTCATTACATTTTTTGCAATATAAAAACAAATTTTTAATAAAAACACTTATTTTTTACAGTGAACTAAATAGTATACTTATTTTCTTGCATTTAATCAAAAAATTCTTTATGATATTTATACACAATTTTAGGTTGACTCTTCTTTCTTTGAAACCTTTTTTTTCTCTTCATTGCTTCCCCGAATGAAGTCGCTAATATATTGATATCCCATTTTTCTTGGAAACGTCTTGGTGAAACTTTTCACCCTGTTCTTCCGTGTAGTTCCCTGAGTTTTCAAGAAAATAGTCAATATTGGATTGTAAGAAATTAACGTTTAAGCTCATCTTGCACCCTTGAGTTTTATACCTTGCCACAATGCGTTGTAAAATGTTTTTGTAGTCAAGGTCTTTAGTGTTTTGAAAAAACATGTATTTCATTCTAGAAAAAGTCTGACGCTTTTTTTTCTTTGTCTTTCATTATTTGGAAAAAGAGGGAATCAGTTAGAAACTCTCTTATGCTGGGGTTAGTCAAAACTTTTTCTTTTTACTTAATCTCAGTTTCCGGAACTTGAAACACGGATATTTGAAACAATCTTCATCTCTTGGCAGTGATTTGACAAACTGCTTTATAAGCTCCAATTGAATTGAAGAATTGGCAGTAGCACGGTTTTCTTGTTGTTTTAAGGAGGCTAGTCAGCTTTTTCTAATGCAACTGCTTAGCTTTACTATCCCAAAAACAAAGAAACCGGGGATATTTCGTATAATCTCTATGCTGGTCCAACTACATGGTTATTATTTTGAAATCTTCACAAACCATTCACTGATGGTTTTGACATTTGATTTTCTTAAGAACCATATTTAAGTTATTACAGTTTTCTTTTATATCAACCGAGTGCTCTACAGGAAGAGGTGCAGGTACATTTATATTATTATTCTATTTCAGAGCACGTGACGAGCTCAGAAACCTCATTTCAATAAACCATATTTTCTTCTTTTGAGAAATAATGAGTAAATTGTCTCTCTCTCGAGAGAGAGCCAAGTGAGATCCTAAATGATAATAGTTTTTTTGTTTTTTAGCCTTGATCTTTTATAATTCGGCTGCATTTTTTGAGAAACTTAAGATTCTTACTAAGTCGTTGTGCTTACTCTAAGAAAAAAGTTGAGTTCTCTCGTCAACAGAAAAATTCGTCCTGGGAACCTGAGTCCTTATACTCACTAAAGATGTCATCTAAATTACAAGGTGACTGTGAAACGAGTATTTTAGAATCATGGGACATTAGACGAATAACTAAGTCAAGGTTAGGGTATGATATTTTATTTTTATTTTCTGTATTAAATTCTTTCACATCTACCGAACAGCAGTGGCATCCCGTTGTGTGATTTTTTTGTTCACGGCACATCATAGGAATACCAAAACGAAAGTAACTCTTAAAGAAGATCTTCCTCGTTTCTTTTGTACACTTTATGTGGAGCCCACGTTTTGTCTTGATCTTCAAGTTTCAATTCGAAATACGCAAAATAAACTTTCTTTTTAAACTCGCTTATGTTTCTGTGTTGACTTTTTACTTTTTATTTACCACATACACAACAGAAGCTGTCGGGAGAAATTACACAACCTCTACAAGCCATATTCCAGAAATAAAATAACAATCACAGTATTGTTTGAATGCTGAATATAAAATGAGTGTGGCATTAGATGGCCACAGTTAGTTTGTTGAAACGTGATCTAATCCAGCAGTAGATTGTTTATATTTATTCCTAGTAACCCAGTCTAAAAATGCTGAACTTTATCAGTAATATTACTCACTATCCATTTTTAACCCATTTTGATGCGATCATGCGACTTTCCTGTTGACGCTAAAACTACTGTATCTAAAACTCCTTCTTAACTATTAACATTTTTTTTCATTTATTGCCAAATTCAGCTATAATTGATAGAATCCATGCGAGAAGTGTAGCAAAAAAATATATAAAATAGCGAGATAGAATTTTTTCGGTTGTTATTAAATAACAAAATGTGAAAATTGTAAAAAAAAAATTAGGGAACCATATATGAATTTTTTATTATCTTCAAAGTTGCGTAATAGGAACCACTAAAAACAATTTGAAAACGAGTATTACATCGTTTTCGGTGTAATTGCTGAGGTAAACATATTACTTAATTATTAATCTAAATTAAACGCTTGATACCAAAAGAGCTTATTCATTTATTTATAGAAAAAACTTAAAAGCTCGAACGTAATTGAAGTCTGTTGAATTTTAAGTTAATACAATCCGTTTTGGAAAAGGAATGTTTTGGGTTATCAATTAGACGTTTCTTTGAGAATAAATTGCTTTCGTGTTTGTTTCTGCATGTCTAATTTTTTCATCAAGCGCACAGTATAAAACACTAGTACTATATATGAAAATATCTGATGGTACTTTGTACTTGTACATTGTACTTGTACATTGTCATTTTACTTTTTTGTTAAAAATTCCAACGTATTTTTGTAACATGAAAATAAATTAATTTATACAAAATTGATTTCGACGATGGTATATACGTATGTACGCCAGTTTCCGCTTCTTGAACACACCGACTAATTTATTACTTTATTTGGTTACAAATGTAATATTAATTGAAGTTTTGTTTTTTAATTAAATTTCAGAATTTATTAATAGAATAAAACGAATTTTAGTTAAAGTATAGGTTAGTTAGCACAAATATTTTATTAAGTTAATAAGTGAACTACTGTCCCATAGACAAAAATTTTTAATGATAAATCGTTTATTTCATATGTTTAACTAATGCTGAAATTAATTTAGTTTACAAATTATAAGTGGCTTGCAGAGTTAGCGATTGTTTTAATTAACGATTACATACCTCAACTTTAACAAAAATTGGGGATGTTTTAATACTTATTTTACCACTACACCAAGAATATTTTGAATCTATTAATTTTTTTTTCATTTTACTTGTTGCGATCTTAAGAAAAATTATTGTTGCCGCTTCTTCTTAATACACTTCAATAGAATTTTCAACAGTTTATCAAAGCAAATTCCTTTTTAAATTAACATTACGAAACAGCTGTTATACACTTAATTTGTAAATGTATTGTTCTTTTAAAATGTTTATTTTCATACATGATAACAGTATAACTCAACGTTGAATTTTTTTCATAGGTACAGTGAATTTTTGTATCAACGAGCTTTACTTGCACACATTCTTACCAATGTAAATGACAAAAAATGAAAACCCATTTTATTAAAAATAACTTTTTTAATTGAATTTGTATTATAGTACTTAATTGAAAGATGATATTCAACACTAATTAATTTTTTGTTGTTTTAAAAAAAAAGTTTTAACTCGCAGTATTAATTCAATAAAGCACATTTATGGTTGCTTATGTAGGTATTTTTTAAATAAGTTTTACATCATAATTATTTATTTTTAGGTTTTCATGAGCTATAAAATTAACAGAAACCTTTGAAAATGGTAATTTTGGTTAGTTGCAATCGAACGATAGCATTCTAGAAACACCAGTGATGTGTAAATACATAAAATATTGTGTATGATCTATCTTTAGTTGAAATGTACATAAAATTAATACTATTTGCATTTGTATTGCAACTAGAGATTAGCGGTTAAGCAGCGGGACTGTTGCTACGTTTTTAGTACCCGGTTATATGTTGATATTGGAACATAAATGTTTTTTTAAAGAAAATAATTACTTGTAGATTCCGTATTACTTTTAGTGCTGGTCCATTTAAAATATATGCATCGCATCTGCTTTATTTTCTTTATTGTTAGTTGTATTTATGATTGGTAATAACGATAACGATAACGTGTTACGAGAGTTATCTCGTAACGGTAGCGACTAGCTCAGTTTGATTCGGTGATGGACTCGTAAGTTTTGCTGTGCTAAATTATAAAACAAGTTAAAAAGGCGCCAAAACTGTGAAAGATTACGGTGGACGATATCGTTTAAATCTACCTAAAGCTGCAAGAGAGCAAATGACAAAACAAAAGTTGTAGCAATGAATTTATTTATTTTATCACAGACAAAAAAGTTCATAGAGAAGAGAAGATAAATTTACATAGTTGCGATCAAACGCTAGAACGTTGGTCAATATCACAGACAATAGTGGTTGACATAAGCCCCCTTCGGTTGGGCAACACGTCGTACAACAAATTAAACTTGTCGGTCTAACTTTTACATTCCAAAAAGAAATAAATTTACCTTTATAATTATAACACAAATATAGGAAATTATGAAGATTCAGAGAATCAGAGCGTACCGTAATGTTACGCACAAAAAAGTTTTATAGTTAATTGTGCAACAACCTGCTATGTACGTTCAGCCGTACGTATAATCAACTGACAACATAGATACAAAGAGTTAAAGTAGAAAACATCATACTTGCAATTAAGTTTTCCTACGAAGCATGCAACTAGCTAGCAGCACCTCAGAATTTCTTAAAATTAGCTGAAATCTAACAAATACGTACATACGGTGTTATCAGAAGTAAAATCTATTTGATTGATACGATTACTGAAAAACAAACAAATGCGCCGAGTTTCCCCCAAATTAATTTTGTTATTTCGGTAAATGCGTTTATAATTGTCTTAGTTTAGCGAAGGTTTTGACACCTTTAACCAACGTGGCGTGACGTCATCATAGGAATTTTTTTTCAATAACGAAACAGGGTTTGATATCTCCTTAATGGAATGACATGTGATTATCTAAAAACCGCTGATGACAATACGAGAAAATTAAAGTACATCACAATAACATGGAGAAATGCTTACCCCAGGAAAATGTTCACAAAGCAGCGAAAATACTACACCTATTTATACCATGGATGAGTGTGAAAATTTGAAGTGAAAACTTCGCTAGGCACTTACTTAAAACATGTATGAAGCATACCACACAGACCAGAATAGTGAAAAATTTCCTCTCATCGATATTACGATGTCAAACATTTGCGACTTGACAGCAATTTTCCTAAATGTGGGAAGTGGCCGTTCCGGGAATAAATCTTATGCGATGCAAATATCATACCGAAACAGTTTTAACATAGACGGGAAGTTGGTTTGGTTTTTGCTTATTTTTTAATCTAATCTGATAATAATTTTAAGTACAAATATGTATAAAATACATTTTAGAACTCTATAATTTTTAGACATTTGGGAAGTTTTTAATTGTAATGCAGTTTTCGCTTTCTATTTCTATATTTTGAAGCATTCTTAAGACATCAGTAATATTTAAAACTGTCGAAAAAATTTAGTTGGATTTTAATATACAAGTCATATGAGGTATGCACAAGAGATCACAATTAGAATAGTTTATCTTGACAAAATTATATGTATATACTAATTTAAAATTCCTTGCTGAGGACGGGTAAAACAAATAATTTTAGTGTATTTTTGCTATTATGCTACGAGCAAGCATTTTATCAGGCCACTGGAAATTGATTAGAAACGAGATATGTATATAATAAGAACAACTAACTAATACAGATAACATTGCAGCATAGAACTTAAAAAATAGGTTCCACTGGAACAATCCACTGGACTAAGAACATGAACAACTTTACGTTACAGATGAATCTTAATAAATTATAACACAAAAAAAAAAGAAAATGTCAATAATTAAAATTCGTAGCACAAAATGTTGCTACAAAAATAGACTAAAGTGATTTGCTTTGTTCCTCCTAAGCGAAGAATTTTAAATTAGTTACCGTAGTGAATAAAGAAGAAGAAAGTATTTCACCAAGTAAAATTATTTTAGTTAGACTGATTTAACATAAACTTTTTTTAAATTTATAAAATTCATACAGTCAAGTATTGAAGACTTTATTAAACTTATTCGTACAACTCACATACTTTTAAATGCTTCTGTGTTTTTGCTTTTACCATTGAATAATAAATGTAAGAAGAAATGCAACTTAAGGCTGTCGTTTACCTAAAATCGTCCTATTCAAATTGCATGTGTTTCTAAAAACATTTTTTCTCTTCAGAGAATTGAGATATCAAAATTCCAAATACACTAATTGATTTGTTATTAAAATATCCGTCATAACTGTTTTTGAAATTTCGCATAAATTGACTTTTTCTTTAGATTTTTGCAATTAAAGTTCTTCGTATAATTAAATCTGAAATTGTGCGAGTTACGAGTACTTTAACGAAAAAGTAAAAAACAGTTATGGTTGGGATTTCAGCGTATTATGTTTTCCTGAAAAGATCAAAGTTTTATTGCTCCGATTTATTTAGTTATTTTGCATTTACAAAAATTATTAATTTCGCCTATGACGCAGCCAACCTTTAAGCCCGTTAAAACCTTCGTTTACGAAAAGAGCAGGTAAAAGTTTTATGGCCTTTCGGCACACGGTTCAAGAAGGAGTAACAATAGGATTAAAAATCAGACAATTCAACATGTTTTTTTTAAATTTTATTTTATTAAATAGTATCGTTTATGAAATTTTTATGTAAATTTTCTTCTACTCCACATCTTATACATAAAATTACTTATTTTGCTATTTACTATTTCTGTTTAGTTTTACGACTGTAATGTTTAATAGTAATGTTAATGTTTTAATATATAAGTAGCAAGTTTGCATTTTCTTTGTTACAAACGCACAATAAACAATACAATTTTGATCTTTTGTTTTACACTTTCGTTATTACCAATTCATTGAACAACAGCAACAATGCAACCCTAAAGTGGGTAAACGGAATGCAAGTTTTTATTTATCATTATTGTGTTGTTCTTTGATTATTTTGGTGCGAGTTCTGGTGCTATATTTAATTTTTTTTTTGATAACGATTTTTTGCTTACGATTTTGGATTACGATTTTGGATTACGATATAACGCTAGTTTAGTTTATTGTGGATTATTAGTGTACAATTTTGTTTACGTTTTTAATTTATTGTGACTGTGCTTCTGTGGATGTCAATATGGGTCATTATAACAAGCCAACAAACAAGACTTGTAACGCTAGACGCAAGAAAAATGCTGGAGCTAAAAATTTGAAGTTGTTTCGTGAAAGAAAAAGGCGGGTTTATAATATTTATCTTACGTTTTTTAGATTGCTTTCATATGTTTAAAAATAGCTAATATCACATTAAAATGAGTTGATTGTAGTCTGACGATTAAAACTGTGTTTATTTTGTATAAATTATGCCAATATTATGTTTTTTTATAGCAGGTTGGAAGATGAAGCACATTCATCAGTATGTTCCACCTCTACAGATACTTCAGTCGTGAATAATATTCAAGAACGCGTTGATGATGATCCATTAAAACTTTGCACTGAAACAAACGTAAACGACGATTTTGTAGAAGTAAAAAACATAACTGGAAGAAGAATTGTAGATTTAGCACATCTGCTTGGTGCATTAAAATCAATACAACATAAAGGATTTGATTGTTCTTTTTTTGACATGAATATAGTAGGCGAAAGGACGGTTGGATTTCAAAGTTTTATCAAAATGAAGTGCAGCGTTTGTAACTTAGTCAAATGCGTTTCTACTGAGAATATAGAAAGTGGAAGTTCTTATATCAATATAAACTCAGCTGCCGTAAACGCAACTATAACAATCGGTGCCGGCTATCGACAGCTTCAACAATTTTGCAGTGCATTAGACATTCCAGTAATGTCTAGTAGAACATTTGTAAAGCACGAAAATACAATATCAAAAAGCATTATTACACTTGCAGAAGAAGAAATGAAATTAGCCGGACAAGAGGAAGTAAGGATTGCCAGAGAAAAAGGAGACGTAGACAAAAATGGAAACGCCATAATAACAGTAACAGCCGATGGGGCATGGAGTAAACGCTCGTATAGAAGAAATTACAGTGCGTTGTCTGGAGTTGCTACGATTATAGGACTGGAAACAAAAAAAGTGCTGTACATTGGAATAAAAAACAGATACTGCATGATATGCGACGATTCTCGTTACAAAAACAGAGAAAAATCGCACACTTGTTACAAGAATTGGATCGGAAGTGCTACCGGGATGGAAGCAGCAGGCATTCTGGAGGGATTTAAAATATCAGTTCAGCAGCATGGTCTTGTATACGGAAGATTAGTGGGAGATGGAGATAGTAGCGTTTTTAGAAAAATTTGTGAAGCACTTCCATACGGCACAGACACCATCGTTGAGAAAGTAGAATGCACTAACCATATTTTACGAAATATGTGCCATAAAATAAGAGATTTGAAAAACAAAACAAAATTTAGAATAGCATACAGAAACCATATTGTTCAAAATGTAATGCGTTTTAGAAATGGTATTACGTGTGCAATTGCGTATAGACGTTCAAATCAAGAAACAATGCCAAAAAAATCAAAACTTCTTCAAAAAGACATTTTGAATTCTATACATCACATTCTGGGCGATCATAAGAATTGCGAACCTTATTTTTGTAGCAATAAAGAAGGAGATATAAACCTTGTCCCCGAATATCAACAGGATGGCATTTTCAATGAACTGCAATTAATAATGCAGAACGTTGCAAATCATTCAAATAGCTTAATACTTAATTTAAATAATAATGCAGTGGAATTATATAATTCTTACGTGGCAAAAGTAGTTGGAGGCAAAAGAATAAATTTTTCCAGGCGAGGATCGTATCAAACTAGATGTGCACTCGCAGTGACAGAATGTAATACAGACGGGCAGTATCTAAAAAAATTAATCAACTTGTGTACAGGGAAAATGCCAGGACATTATACTGAAAAATATTGTGCTCAGGAATTGCGAAGAATTGAAAATAGAAGAGCAAAGAGTGTATTGAAAACGAAGCGCAAACGAAGAGATAAAACTTTTACCGGACCTGATGATAATTATGGCTTTCAGTTATTATCAGACAGGCCAGATATTACCGAAGAAGAATACGAAAAAAGGAAAACTGAATTTTTACAACATTTGGTGACAGACGAAACGGCTTTAGAAGAAAATACCCGTGGACAGAGTAGATCGTTGTTGTGGAAAAATGAACGGTAAGCTATTTTGGTATAAGAAAACCCAGAAAGTCTTTTTTTAAATATTAGTATTCAACAGTTTAAAATTTTTAATAGATATAATTGATTTAATTGATTTGTTTAAAAAAACTTCTACAAAGTTTTATTTAAGTGAAACATTTTTTTACAGGTTAAAACGTCTAACTGCGTCAACGTTTGGTAAAATTATTAATCTAAAGAAAACAACGCCGAGAAGTAAAGTAGTGGAGCAAATACTTTATAATTCTTTTATAGGGAATAAAGCTACACGCTACGGACACAACACAGAAATTATAGCAAAAGAAATTTTTGAAAAAGATTTTAACGTCAAAATCGATGAGTGTGGAATGTTTCTTGATTCCAATTTGAAGTATTTATCAGCGTCTCCTGATGGAATAATAAAAGTAATGATTCTATAATAGAAATTAAATGTCCTTTTTCCTCGAGGCATCTAAGTGTTTATGATGCCGTATTGAACAAGAAAATTATGTTTTTAAAGATTAATAAAACAAGTAAGCAATTAGAATTAAAGAAAAATCATGCTTATTTTTATCAAGTTCAAGGACAATTGCAAATACTCAATAAACAATTTGCTTATTTTCTTGTATATACAACAAAAGATTATTTTGTTGAAGTAATTTATAGAGATCAACGCGTTTGGAATAATAACGTAGAAAAATTAAAAAAATTTTATTTAAATCATTTGTTGCCAGAAATAATTGATTCCAGAAAAGCAAGAGGTTTGCCTTTGCGAGCTAATATTTAATTTTTTAATAATATATAGGTATATGATCAATTACAAAATACAAATTGTAATTTTAATTAGAAAGTACCAACTATATTGTTCCTACATATAGGATTCTCAAATCAGAATTTATTAACATATATTATTCTATTTGTTAACATTGCGATACGATTTTTAAAATTCTGGTAGTAGTAATGTTTGTTTGAACTTTTGTTTAGTTTAAGTGTAAATATATTTTTGATTTATTGTTAAAATAGGAAAAGTTACAAATCACGGTTGTGTTTATATTAATTGTGAAAATAATAATACCGAAAACAAAGGTACTAGTTTTCTTAAGTTTTTTTATTAGTGATAAAGTGCGTGCTAAAGAATGTTAGAAAAACTGTGGAAATATAAACATTGACACAATGGACTTGGAAGATTTAAAACAAAGGAAGATTTGTGAGAAGCATCTTCGGAGATAATGTATAACAACAAAAGGAAATTTTAAACACACTGCAGTTCTTGTTCTACACCTTCAATCAGGTAAATATTTTTAAATTTTTTTTCTACCAAACGTTTAAAAATGGTTTAAATTAGCATCGGAGAATCTCCTTGTCCGGATTCTTCGTCTTCTTGTTGCACTTAATTGTACAATAACTTAAAATAATTACTGTAAATCAGTGGCTGAGATCGCTATTATTTTCCACGATCAATGATCGCAATCATGGTATTTAGAATTAATTAGTAATCGACTGTTGCTAAAAAGTCGCTCGTGTAAAGTTAGTCATAAATTTAGCCATAAACATTCGATTTTTGTTTTCCGGGATACAATAACGTTTGGAGTATTGAAAATCAACATACGTAAGTAGTTTTTAATATTGCTTCTAAACAATAAATTAATTAAAATTTGTTCATATTTAGATTTTAAAAAAATATTTACAAAAATTCACAGAAAATAGATACTACTGTGATGTTTTTTTTTTCGACATGACGTGCTATTTGAATTCTGATGCAAACTTACGAACAAATAGTTTAAAGCATTAATAAACAACATATTAAAAAATAAGTGTCGTTCTTTCGTAAATTAAATGTTTCTATTTGAAATTGACCCTGAAAAGATTGTTGAGTAATTAGTCATAACTCGTGTTGATATTTGTCTGAAACATAAGATTTATGTATTAAAAATAAATTTGCAATTCTTTTCAAATACGTATTGTCATTTGTAGTTAATGCTTATTGTTTTTAACTTCCTGTGTTTTATGATTTACCTTGGTGTTTATATAAAGCTAGGTTTTTCCCAAAATGCTGAATGTGTGACACAAATTTTACAAACGTTCTTTCCTAGAAGAGTTTTCTAATTCTCTTTGAAAAGAATGCATTGTTAAATTTCTGTAAACAAAAAAAATATAATTCAATGGTTAAATCTATGTTACTTTTTTATTAAAAAATCTGTATGTGGTTTAAAATTTTTACGAGGAAAAGAGCAAAGGGGTTATTTACCTACTTACACAAAATTTTACGCTTTTCCGTGAACTACCTGCATACTTAAAGTTTATTATATATTTATTAAAGTAAATATTATAGGTAAAATCGTGTTATATTAGTCTTATTTGTTTATGCGATAATTAAAAGTATTAATTTCTTTTCCACAACCGCAATTGTTATTTTATAAGCGATCAATGATTGCCATCGTTATTGTACAGACGCTCGATATCGCGATCATTATTTTGCATAATGATCGATTCATCGTAATTGCATAATCGTTCTGGGCATTGCTTTAAATGTTTTTTGTTGATGTTGGCATGTCGAATAAAAATATCGTTTTTGTAAATGGTTGGGGCCGCATTTCTTTAGCACCTTGTCTAATAAATACTTAGTTTAAAAAAAAAATCGTTTATTTTAGCATGCTGAAAGCACTTCAATACAATCCAACAATACATAAAATGTTTTTACAATTGTTTAAAAAAAAATCGCAAAAATTTTGAAAATACTAATGCTAATTGCATTTTCAAAACTTTATTTTTAAAATACTAACAACTTAATTTTTTTTTTACTTTTTGGGCTTATTTAGTACAATTTTTTACAGAAGCTGTAATTGTTGATATGAACATCAACCTAAGATACTCAAATGTAGTAGTTTCTCAAATATATGGAAGAAAACGTCGATTGTTATTTATTGATGACGATCGTGAAGACGAATAAATTTATTCTTTCTACAGCTCCAGTTCACTAAACGAAGGTATAAGTAGACAAGCAATAATACGTAATTTTTTTAATATATGTTTTATAGTTGAAGATACGTCCTATAATATTTTGAATATACCGGAACGACCACAGTGTGTTCTCAAATTCGTCAAGCCGTTAAGTTTTGACTAAACTACGCAACATAGTGATACAAATGGATTCTCCGTCAAAAATCCTTTTAAAGGATGAATTGGTCAATTATTCTTTCAGAAATTTAACATTAATTTTAATTTAAAATTATTTAAATTACCAGTCCACTAATTACAAATTCGTTTACATATGTTTCGAGCTTTAAAATAATGATGCTCATCTTCAGAAAAGTCTACAAAAAATATTTACAACTTTTTTAAATACAAAAAATGTCATCAACATATCTTTTCCAAAATATTATTTTTTGTAAGAAAATTTGGTGTTCAGAAATATATTTACTTTCTAAATTGTTTAAGATTTCAGTAAAAATAAGTGATAAATTTGATAATCAATTTTTTAAACAAAATCTAGGTCTTTCAATGGGTTCTCCTTTATCACTTTTCTCAATTTTTTTAAGAAATTAAGTAAAGGTAATGATTTCAAGATTTATTTTTCTAATGAAATATTTATTTAATATTTAAGCTACTTAAAGTTAGTAAAAATAAAGCTATTTAAGCTATATAGTTGTTTCTGAAAGGTGGTTTACAGTTCCTTTAGAGCTTCTTTAAAGCTTTGCTAGTACCACAAAGAGCTGTATAAGCCCGATTTTAATGCATTAAAGGAGCTACCTAACAGTAACATAACTGCGGAATTTTTAGCTACTTAAACGCTTCATGGAGGTTTTAGTTTTTTTACAAACCAGTTAAAAGTGTTCTAAAGAGTAACTTTAAAAGCTAAAGTAGTTAATAAAAAAGCCGGTTTTAGCTGCAATTTGCTCACTGGGAAATTCTTGAATTACCAGAGTTCATTTATATTAAAATATCAAATACAAATTTTTTGTTGAACTAGCAAACCAATTTCAATTACGATTTTAAACTTAAATTTTTTTAGATTTGTTTCTAAATTGCACCATCTTCCTTTTTTAAAATAATTAACATTTAACATTTTGTAAAACTTACATTTTTTTAATTATCTAGTTACAAATTTTCAGATTTGAGATTGTTCGAAAAAATGTAAGTTAAAAAACTTTTTGTAATCTTAACTTTTTATAAGTTTTGTAATTTATTATTGGTGGACTGGTAATTTGAATAATTTTAAAAATTGACGAATAACAACAATAAATCCCCATAACAATTTTCTATTAATTTAATTTCCATTGTTTTAGTTATTTCTATGTTTTCGATTTATATTTTACAAAAATAAATAAATATTTGAATATACATATTTGTTTGTTTTCTTAAATATAAAGCATGATATTGTTTAAGTTTATTTGACATTGACTTGTGTCGTAACAATACAAGCTATTGTTTATGATATTAACCTGTTTTGAACAGGTAAACGGTAAAGTAAACACAAATATAAGAAAAGGTTCTAACTGGTACTTTATAACAAATAAGTAAGTTCGCAAAATAAAAACCACGATTTTGCAGATGGCAGCAGGTCTTAGTCTATTAGTTTATGAAAAGAGGGGGTACAGACGGGTAAAAAAAAGAGAAACAAGAGAGATAAAACTACAGTACGATTTTTAACACACTATTTGCGCCTCTTCTTAAATTATTACTCAATGCTTTTACGCAGCTTTCTAGATTATTCATAAATAATCTTAGTTACAAACCATTCCGTAGTCAACACTATATAAAATTTATGTTTCAAGATATGATTTGGTGCACCAACATTTTCGCTCCAAACCATAATTTCGCACGAATGCAATAGTAATTTACGTAACAAGAGTCTCGCGGGGGTCTCACTTTCTTCTGTACAGCACCGTACTCAGTATTTGGAACACCTTTTAAGTGTTTTGTATTTTTCAAATCTATATTTAAATTTAAATTAAGTTTGTTAAGATTCGCGGAGTTTGGTCTACTCGTTTAGAAGGAAAAAGATATTTTTTAAAGATTCTTGCCGTAATTTACATTTAGCAAAAAAATCGTATCTATTGAATGGTTAACAGCAGAGCGACGAAATTTGAAACCGTCATAAACGAAAAAGTGTTTTATTCATTGATATGTTGATTTTAAAGCACTTGCACTTAAATTAAAATAAACCACAAAAAATACGCAATTTGCTTCAAATATTTAATTATTATTATTTAAAGTGTGTTGTTACTTAATATATCAGGAAAATTAAAAAAAAAATGCGATTAGGTATAAAAATGTTATTCCAAGAGTCTGCTGTTGTTTAATCTTAACTACATTTAACAGAGTTGCCATGCAAATAACAATTGCAATACGCTGACTAGATACGTCAGTTTAATTGCAATTTATTTGGGTTTGACAAAGTATCATCTTCGCTTTGTTGAGAAGGATTAAAATCTAATCAAAAATGTTGCGTTTTCCAAATAACGAATGTTTAAGGAACTCATTATTGGCTTCACTCTTTTACAAAGAAAGGTATCCTGATACAGCCATCCAGATGTAACTGGATTTGAAAATCTCCTTGCAAGATTCGTATCCTTAGGTGGTAGTGTGGCATGTTCTATACCTAGTCTTGAGTGTGCACAATAAGGAAATAATAATGACAGCCTTGGTTGAAGACTCAAGAAGTGCTAAGCAAGTTAGGGAAATTTCAGAAGTTACTAGGACATTGTTTAGCGTACAATTAAAAGCGCCCATTTTCACCCATACCGGTATCAAAAGCACTAGAAACTTTTTGATGATAATACTTTAAGTCGTTTAGGTATTGTCGTTGGGTTAATGTAAAATTGGGTAATGAAATATTTTTTTTGCATTTTGTGTTTTTGCATTTTGTGTTATTCACAGACGCATCAACTTTTCATAATGACGGGTTTATAAACAGTCATAGCTATCACCGCTATAAACCCACATCTGACAAGAGAAGTTGAAGGTCAGCATAAATGGTCACTAAACACGTGGGGTGGAATTGTTGGATAATATGTAGTGGGGTCCTTTTTTCGATAAATTCACAACTTTATTCTGACTTCTTGAAGCACGATTTGCCGATTTTACTTGAAGATATTCCTTTGATAGTGCGTCAACGCATGTACTTCCAGCATGACGGGGCTCCTGTTCACTATGGAATTAAAGTAAGAAATTTTTTTAATCAAAAATATCTTCAGCGGTGGATTGGAAGAGGGGGGAGCATAAACTGGCAATATCGATCACCGGATATAACCAAACCCGACTTCTATGGAGATTTGTGAAAGAACGGGTATACAAAGAACAGCTTACAACTGCTGACGATATGAGAAACAGGATACGTGAAGCTTTTAAATGAATCACGCCTGAAACGTTAGAAAACGTCAACAGAAATTTTGCAAATCAAGTAAAGCATTGTTTACAAAATAATGGTGGATTATTTGAAGGCACTTTAAATTAATGTTTTGTTAATGTAATAGCGAAGGCTTCCACGGCCGGAATCTATACTAACATTAGAATGTCTTCCGGGTTTGGGCCGTGTCATAGTTGCAACCGAAGCTGCCAACGTTTCGCCCACTTTCGTCAGGGGCTTCATCAGGGCCCCTTACGAAAGTGGGCGAAACGTTGGCAGCTTCGGTTGCAACTATGACACGGCCTAAACCCGGAAGACATTCTAATGTTAATGTTTTGTGTTTTTTACTGTTTTTTATGTGAGTTAATTTATTAATTGATGTTATACTTAATAATTAATAATTCAATATTTGATGCAAATAGCGTTTTTCTGTGTTTTATTTTATATTTGGTGCTGGGATTGAGTAAAACAAACAAAATAATTCAAACTAAGGTAATTATCCCCGAAACTATTACCTTCAAGTATAGGACATGTTCAAGAAAAATAAAAGTAAACTTAATAGGGAGTTTATTGATAAAAAAATATACAGGGTATTCTATTCAAAATATTTGAGTTTTGATAATTTTCCTGTTGTCGTCAAATAAAGACCAATACCTTTCACAACAAATTTGCTTTAAAATCAACATATCAATAAATAAAATGCTGTTTCGTTGATGACAATTTCAAATTTCGACGATCTGCTGTTAACGATTCAATAGATACAATTTCTTTACTGAATGTAAATTATAGCGAGAATCTTTAAAAAATCTTATTCTTTCTAAACGAGTGGACTTCGTGGGTAAAATTCTTAAGAAACTTGACCTAAATTTAAATATAGGTTTCAAAACTACAAAAATATAAAGGGTGTTCCGTTTAAAAATTGAATATGGTTTTGTTTAAGATGTCCTAAATTGGATGTTTTGATAAGGAAACTTGGTAACTATAATAGAGAGGAGAAAATGGAGAGCGTATTCTCGATCTGTTTTTTCGAGAAAAAATGTTTTTTGTTTTCGAGGTATACACTAAAGTTTGATTTTCTCAATTTTTGACACATGGCAATAATTCGGCTATTTTTTAAAGTAGAAAAACGGTTTAGGTGACCTTAACGCACTTTTTTGAGTAGAATAAAATGGCGTTGTTTTCTCTCTTTTCAGTGATATATAACAAGTGGAATCTATGATTTCATATTTTACTCATTTCACCAAAAAATGGATATTTTTTAACAAACAGGTATTTCGTTATAGTTTTCTCATGGTAAGCTTCTGTCATTGAAAATGTGATCAAATTAAATCATTTATTATTCAAAGTTAGTTGGTATAAAGTGCAGTGGTTTTTCAAAATTATGAAAAATAAAATGCTTTAATCAAAGTGATAACCATTCGGACGCTGCAGCCGAATTATATTTCGATCGTTACCCAGAAAGAAGACAACCTTATAAATCCATTTTTATTAGATTGAAATAAAATCTGAGGAATCATGGATCCTTTAACAAACCAAGAAATTACATTATTGGCGATATTGTTAATTATTCAATAATCGTTTTTATAAAAATGTTGTTGAATTGAAAGTATTTTTTACATATTTTTGATTATAAGTAGAATAAGGCGTATTAATTTCAATGATCTATTAAACGCCAATTCGTCTGATTAGAATTCAACTATCTGATAAAATCGGTACCAAAAGTTTGATTGTAACCCAGTGTTCAGCACAATAAAACATTTTAGCTTAGCTAAATACTCAATATTATAAATATTTTACTTTGTAGATGGATTCAATGGGAAAATATTGATAAGTCTGCGTTTATATGGTACTGTTTTTTTTTTAGCTAATGCATGACAGCAACTGAGACGATCTTACTATGCAGCATTTTTTTGTTCTTGTGGTAACTAAATACAATTTGTTCAGAGATCCATAAAATCTATTATTATTCCTATATATAAAACATCTTGCGTTTTTGTTTTTTAGTCATCTTACGTAAAAAGTGCTAATCTATTTTATTATCTAAGTTGAAATCGAATAGAAAGGCTATAAGATTAGTAGAAGTGACAAAGTCGAATAGAAATTGAACGCGGTTGGTATTTTGTAACTGTATGGAAATATGAATTGGAATAGGAATCGACGCTATTAAATAGCAATGAACCACTTTCTTGTAGAAATCGAAGTGCATTATTAGAAATAACATGTTTGCGTGCGTTCTGCGTTGTCTTGATAGATGATTTTTGTTGTGTTTGTGTCTTTAAAGGTATGAGATGCAAAGCAACTACTTTAGAGATTTATTTATTAATTGTGGAAGATATAAAGAAGGTTATAAACATGTAATTGTGAATTCCAGCTATGTGTATGTAAAAATGCGTATTGTTTTGTATTTTATTTAATACAATTATTACGTTTAAAAATAAGGCATACAAATGAGTTTGACGTCAAGTTGTCAGTTTATTTGTTTATTTATTGCACTTTACCTTCAAGTTCGATTTAATGCTAGGTCATATATAGTTAATACGGGCTTTGAGTAATGGTTTATAATGAATTGTTTGAACCACTTCTATGGGCGTTAAGAAATATTAAAATGGGTACAATAGAAGTGGGTCGTTTCGGTGCAATCAGATGTCATCTCGGAGTAGTCAGTTCTCTACTCGATGTGAGTAAAACTTAGGTAGTAGGAATATGACTAATTATCTCACCTAGTAATTTGAAAAAAAATATATAAAAAATATTAATTTTATTTATTGTAAACTTAATTGAAAAAAATCTTTTTAAAGTTTAAACGTTTTAGTTTGTCTTAATTCTGATGTAATAAAGTTTTAACCTGAAGTTTACCATTTTTATGTTTCTTAAGTACTTTTTCTCGAACTACTTTTTGAATAAATTAATGTTCTTCGAAAAACAAGTGTTCCGCGAAAAGGTAGTACATGTTTAAAATTAACAATATTTTTTAAGCATATCTATATACTGCAAGGTGAAACGGTTACGTTGAATTTTTAACTTCAAAAGAAAGATCGAGTACCTCTGATGCAATGTTAGTCTTCAAATGGGTAATAATACATTAGTCACGTGCTAATATATTTTGTAGCTTCATGTTTCTGATAGAACCTTTATTAAACCTTATTTTGGTTAGGGTAATTTAAGTAGGCTTGATTTTTGTATTCTTCTATTCTTCTGATGTTAGTTTTCTATACCAGGGATTTCCAACAAGCGGCCCGCGGTTTTTATTAACACCGCCCGCTCAAAAATAATAAGTAAAACCATATTATGCAAAATAACTAGTACCGCTCTTTAATATTTAATAGTAGCTATATAAATATACACCTGTGCGGATGCGGCCCCCTATTTACTCCATGAATCTAATGGCGGCACTCGGTCATTCATAAGTTAGAAACTCTTGTTCTATACCTACCATCATTGATTTAATTATTACTTTTGAGTTTTCATTAAAGTCGTTATGTAAGATTGACTTATTTTATCATTGTTATAGTGCTGTGTTTCGTGGTATAACCTTATTTATTTTTTTTATTTCAATTTGTAATTAAATTTTTTGGATTTTGCTAATTACCCTTATTACTTAATATGTTGAATTAGTTTGTAAGTACGTTTACAAGAGTTAACCATAATTCTTGTTTTCTGCAGTTTACAAAAAGTATGTTGGGTTTTTAGATAATCATTTAATTTACTATATTTAATTAAGTTACTAATATAATAAATCGCGTTAACCTGTTTTTAGATACTTTGATGTAATTATTTCTACAGTTTTAATAAGTCTTTTTTATAATGAACGTAAACTTAATTTTTAGAAGGAAACAATTCATCTGGTCATATTAAAATCAATTATAACCTGAAAATGGTTGTAGTATTATATTATTATTGTTAGTATTTGCAAAAATTTTTAGGGAAACGGTGAAATTCAGATTGATTAAAAGCTTTCTTTAGAAGCATCTTATATTAAACGTCAATAATAAACAACAGCGTTCTGATGGTAATGCTATTTATTAATTTAAATTGGATAATAAAAGATTAAAACAATTTATGCTTGGATGCGGTTCTTTAGGGACTAACATCGATTGTAGTCCCTCTGGTGACCGTTAGCTTTAGAAGCCTCTTAATCCATCTTTAAGCTCATAAATTTAGTAAAATGTAAACGAAGTAACGCTTCATGTACTAAATTTTATTCCCTCTTATTAACCGGGCCGTGTTGCTATTAAATCAATCAGCTTGGCCATTTACAATTTTTTCTAAATAAGGAAAAAAAATAATAAAAAAGTACTTGTCTCTTTAATTTTGTACTCATTTATTAAAGTGGAAGCATTTTATTCAGTGGAATTAGATAACTTATCTTCTTTGCGATAAAAAAAAACGTATTTAACAATATTACGTTTTCAGTAAAACTTTCCTGCATCTAAACAACTCCGTAAAAGCTTTACCTAGATTTATAAAATTAATAGCAGTAGCAATTTAGCATCTACAAACTTCGTTAAAAAACGATTCTCTATAAAAGCTGCTTAAACTTTAAACGTTGCATTAAAGTTCTCCTTGTTTTCATATTAAAACTAGCAACGTTCTCTGTATACAGGCATTTCAGTATGTTTTTTTTTATTTTAAAGGTACACACTCTTAATTTAAACATCTGCTTACTTTAAAAGCATGTTGATGTAATTAAAAGAGTAGTATTATTCTCAAATTTATTGGAGTTTGCTCTTTATGTACAGAACCGGTATGCGGTCTATTTACTTTTCACAGTATTATTCTTCTCAAGACATCGTATTTTTATTGTTATAAATTAAAAAAATTTTGCATTTTTTGCTTTTGCATAATTGTTGTTTTTGGAAAAATATTGATGCTTTTTTTAATTTGGATTTTGCTTTTGGACGACGCTTTTATGGGCAATATTTTGTAACGCTGTAGGGATCCAATACACAACATAACTACATGAAGCATAAACTACAGTTTTCTAGAAAAGTTCTTTTTATGAGCCACGTTTTTAGTATTTATTTCACATATTACATGTTTTTGTAATATTTATACACAACTTAAATACCTTTAACAATTCTAGTCATAATTATACATACGAAGTTTTATTTGTGTTTAGTAAACATTAGTGTATCCGTTTTTATAAATAATTTTTAAAATGACTAAATGATTTTGTTTAAATTTTTGGAATCGTCATATTTTTTGTTGCTTCTGTAAGTTGTTCAATAAAATTTTAAATTTAATAAAGATTACGACTTAATGTGTATGCAAAAACATCTTTGCATTTATAAAGCTTAAACAAAAAACATCTTTTAATAAATTTAGAAGAAATTGATATTTTAGAAAATTAATATACTTTTATAACTGACTACGTTTATCCAACTTTTTATTCACTCCAACATAATATTAAATAAATCAACATTCTAGCACGACGTCAAAAATTAATTATTCTAGAAATAATAAAATAAATAAAGTCGTGTACAACCAAACTATTGCTAGTTATACATAGGATTAATAGGGTTAATTGCAATAGACTCTACACAGGACAGATAGAACAAAAAATAAAAAATACATTTAAAAACTATCTACAATGCTGAGTTTAATTTTTACTTTAATTTTCAAAATGTTTAGTAGGTAGCTGTTATGAAAATATATTGTATTGTAATGTAAGTAAATAAAAATTATTTTGTTAAATTTGATTAGTAATTATTTTCACTTTTATACAGTACATAAACTACTTAACCCGAATTAAGCTTCAAGTACTACATCAAAATTAATTAAAACTTGACGAGACTAAAACTAAGCGGTAATCACTACTATTACTAATTTAATTTTGACGTATGTATTTCGATGATTAACTGACTGTCTTTGTTATACTTATTTATATTGACTTTATATGTACATATTTGGTTTTTTTAACATATGTAAATGTATATTTAAATTACAAAACACACAGTATTTTATCCAAATCGTTTCATTAGATATTGTAGATTTGTTATCGTTGTGAAGAAAGAAAGAAAAGTTTTCACTTATCTATATTTTCTTGCTTGAATACGTTCACTTCTGATTTCTGCAATGAGATGAAATGTAAAATCAATACCTCTTATTTGCTGATTTTATTTTACTTGTGGTTTAGTTAATTAATTATTTAATTATGTCATATTAACGTTTTTATATTTTTATTCTAAAAGCATGAAAATAGCATGTTGCAATTAGTTTTGGTATTACTGATAAAAACTACTATACGGTGAATGTGACAATTTATTATGATTTTGTTTTTTTTTAATTCTGTGTTCATTTTTATTTTGTTATGCATTATACAAATTGTTTATTGCTGTAGTCTAACTGTATGTATTTAGTCGTTTTTATAGAAAAGATTTATACCTAACATACACTTATACTAAAAATATTATTAGGTTCTTTTATAAATTATATCTTTGTTACATATTTTTAAATTTTAATTATTAGTTGTAATTTTTATAGACACAGCAGTAACTTTTTAGTTATTTATTCTGTGTTTTCCTTTAAATAAAAAATTGATTTAAACAATGTCGTTTTCGTACTATTTATGTGGTCTAGACAGAACAACATATAATAGTTTAAAAAACTAGGAGTTTATAATAGTGTTTATAAAGATATCTTGGTTTTTCAAACATGTAGAACGACTGCTATAATTTATTCGTCATATTATATAATTTTAAATAATTGGAATAGTGTTTAAAGAATGCGATATATTACATTAGACAGTGGTTGGATTTGTAGTCAAAGTACATTAGGCTTACAATTGGTATCATTAAATTTTTCAGTAGTAGTTTAGTAGCACTCAAAAAACACAGTTGGCTTTACAAGCGGTATTTAACAATTTATTTAAGTTAATGCAATTACTACCAATAATTTAAGTTATTAGAAGTTTATTAGAATATAACCACAAACATGGTTGACAGTTAAAAAACGATTTTACTTTATTGCTGACTTTTTTGTGAGTAATTAGGTGTACTATAACGCAAAGTTTACAATACCTTATTGGAATTTTGATGTCTTGTATGCTCACCATGAAGTGTTGATAGTGATACCAAAAATAGTATGTATTTATTTTGATAGATGTGAGATAGATAGATTTCTATTGGATTTTGATTCCTGTAAGAATTATTGAAAATATATAAGAATATTTGAAGACATTATAAGACATTCATGCAATTGTAATACAGATGTAGTTTTTTTTATTTTGACCAATCAAAATTGAAAATTAAAAAATTAATTTTATTTTGTTCTTGTATTTTTGAAACAAAATTTGAAATATTATTTACCTGTCACCTACTCGGTGCTGTCAACGTCAGATACAGAAGTTGCTTATTGAATTGGTAGTTTTGAAATATAACATTAAAGTGAAAATGAAAAACGCGAAATATTCAAGTGAAGCAAAACCAAGCTAAATGGAAATATCTAGAAAAAAAATAATATGCAAAGTAATTAGGTATCTTTTTCACTTTAAAAACTTTCATTCATCATTGGCAAATTAAAACTTCGTAGAGTAATCGTTAATTTAATTTACTATGTTATAGTTAACAAAAAATAATTGTAAATAAATATTGGCAACACAATAATATTATTTGTAGTACTATGGCAATAGCTTTGCAGCAGCAAGGTCATAATTAACTCTGCCAACATGCTCCTCATCATAATTGTGTACAGGAATATCCATTCTAAAAAAATGATCGTTATGGTTGGAATTTTGTAAACTTTTTAAAAGTCTTATTTAGTACATCATTATACATAAACAAGAATGTAACGAAAAAATGTTGACTCTACTTAATGATAATAACACCTACAAAAAGACTAACGTAGATCTTACGGCTAAATTCCAAAACAAAAATAACAAAATCAGCAAACAATTATGGCAATGGATACCTTGATTTTGCCACTTACAAAAAACTTATCACTTATACGAGTACACCTCCTAAGATTGTTACGGTAAGAATTATATGTAACTAAATTTAAAGGGAGCGATGGCCGCAGTAGCTCGGTTCTTGTATGCAAATTGGGGTGGGTAAGAAATTGTGAGGGGAATATTTGAATCAAAGATGTCGTGGTAAATAAAGTTAGTCAAATAGTGATTATAAACTTAGAAATGGGCGCCACACAATTTGTTTAGTTACGGTCCTGTTAAATAAATTGTAAAAGTTTAACAGGGCTCTAGTAGTAGCGAAGGGTTGCTGAAAGAGAAAGAAAAGAAAAAAACGGGGAAGCTTAAACAATAAATAGCAATCAGTAAATTTGATGTAAATATAATGAATTTAGAATAAATAGCAATTTACAAAATAATAATCAATAAACTATTCAATTTTGAATTATGCAAACAAGTTGAGTAAAATAAACGATAATGGGTTTTAAAAGTTACAAAATTACAGAATCTAAATTATCTTGTGTTAAAAAAAAGTAGTAAAACTAATTTAATTACGTTAGGTTCGCAAAACAAACAACACAAAAAAAAATTTAATTTGAGGCAGCGATCGTTATTCGACAAGACAATAATTTCAAATTTAAAATACAAAAAAATAAATCTTACCTTAGTACTTCGCTGACGGAACTCCGTGCACGGTATTCCAGTCGAAGTTCCTTAAATAAAATATTTAAAACAAACAATTTCAAGGTAAATCGGATAACAACTTCTTATAGAGACAAAGAGAAATTAAATTAAGTAAATCAAGCCAAAGTTTAAATAACAAAAGTGAATTTGAAATAGCAAAAAAAAAGGAAATTGTAAAATTTTAAAGTATAAAGAAAAGTTTTTTTTGAATTTCTAAAGTTGATTACGCAAGTAGGGTTCTGATTAAAAGTTCACTGTAGAAAATAAATCTTTGAGATTTGCACAAATATAAATTGATTCACAATAGAACGAAAGTTAACGGTTGGTTTTTTTTTCACTTAGCGTCAGTTGGTGCAATTGAAGTTGACTCCTCAGCGTAGCGTTAGTAGTAAGTAGAGTTTACAGATGAACAAAGGAACTCTCACACGTGGAGTAAACAATCCGTTGGAGGAAACGTTCATATGAATTGAACAATTTCGTCGGAAGAAAAACCCGCTATAAAAAGAAGGGAGAGAAGCGAAGTCAGATTAACTAAATAAAACAAAAAAAAATAAGTACTTTACCTGGGTATAATAATCCAGCGTTAAGAAAACTAAGTACACTTTTAAAATTTAACGTAACTTATATCCGTAAATATACGATTTTAGTAATTTCAGGAAAGAAACAGGTTCCGTTAATGTACTAAAAGTTAGGAAGGTTTTAACGTAATATCCGGTAAAAAAAAAACCGTTTTTCAGTAAACGTTAGTACTTCCAAGGTACAGTAAATTTTCAAAGTGATCTCAACAAGAGTTTGTCAGGAACTAATTAAAGAAGGAAACGAAAGAATCTAGGGTCATAATGACGTCACACGATAACAAAATAAATTTGTCAGCAAACTCGTGAGAAGGCCGAGTAATATGATATTTTAAGCAAAAATATTTATGAGGACTTGTAGAAAACAGCATATAATCACGTATTAAGAGAAACCAATACGCTCTTAATTACTCATAAGTTACAAATTTTCGACTTTAAAATGTAACATAATAACGCGTGAAATTAGTAAAAGCAGATTCCCACACGTCTAACTTAAATGAATCAGACAGTGCCGGATTTAGAAAAATTTGCTCAGGGCGTAACAAGATGTATGGTCTAATTGAAATCCATAAAGATGAACATCCAATAAGACCCGCATTGTTTCATGTATAGGAGCTCCCACATATCAATTGTCTAAGTACATTTCTAGTACAGTATGTAGGTTTTATGACAGCGCGTTTGTAAGTAAGTACTTCGGTTAATTGTTTTCCCCTTTAATTGCATACGTACAAACAAAATTTAATGGGATGGATTTATAATTTTTTAATCTCTTAAAGATTTTTTTCTTTGCCGCTTCTATAATTCTGTTCCAACACCCTTTCCCCCGAAGTTAGCTTTCAATCCAGTTTTTCTGTTTCTTGTTTGTTTTTTTCACCAACCAAAATAACTAGGAATTTATTTTTATGTTTTTATAAAAAAAATTCAGAATTAATTTTGTCCTCAATCTGGTTATTGTCATCCTGATGGTTTTTTAATTAATTTTTTTTTGGGTTTTTTGTTTTTTTTACTTGTTTATCTAAGAGCGTTTCTAATGTAATATGTTCTAATTTTTTTTGTGAGCTAGATTTCAAACAATTTTTCTAGGAAGTAGATGGTATAAAATTTCTAATTTCTGTTTTATTAGTTGGATGCTTGGTCAAAGTAATTTTTTAAATGTTTATTTTGACATGGTCAATAAAATTTGCATAAATCCATTTGGTTTTTGGTGAACATATATTTTTATTGTCATGTTCTTTTTTATGTGCTGCAATTACGTTAGCGCACAGCACGTGATTTTAGAATCATATACATAATGTGATTACCTTTTTGGTGAAAGTAGTGTAACGAATTTTAAATATAATTTATTTAAAACTAAATATTTATACCCAGAAGTACACGTAACTAATTAAATCTAACGATATTTAACCACACCTACATTAGTTTGTGTAATACTATAACTAGTCCGCACTTTTTAATATTATCTGAAACTGATACTTGTTTATGTTAACAACACGTACGCGACGTATTTATGTTTCACTAGCACGGGCACTTTATTTATTTATCTTCGCACAAACGTTAATCACTTATTTATTTCGACAGTCTTCTTAACATGTTAAAAAATGGTTTTTTTATATATAATAATAATAACAATAATATAACTTTATTGTCGTAAATTGACATACAATTACAACAATCACAAGGCGAAATTCAGTGTGGTAACAGTCTACCTACTGTGCTTCCATTTAACCTTGTATTTAAAAAAAAATGTTTATATATACACATATATCTATAAATACTAACTACTATATTAAGTTAAACAATTCGTTTAAAAAAAATAACTGCAGTTAAGAAAAATAAAAATCTAAACAGAAAATTTCCAGAATAGAAAATTGTATTACGAATGCAACTCGTGGAAACCTGAATTCTACTATATTTTATTATTGTTTTGTCGATTATGTTTTCGTATATTGATTTTATTTTATGGAATACTCCGATATACATTTGCGAACAATTAAGTATCTTTCTTCTTTTAAATATTGACAGAAGAAGAAATTATTTTATAACAGCTTAATTTATAATTAAACAAACTCAAAGTTTAAACAAGAATCATGTAGTTTTCGTCAATGAAAATAAGAACCCAATAAATTACCTAATCATTATACCAACTGACAAGATTTAAAATTAGTTTTCATTACGACAATTATTAATTTTACATGCACACACAACGAGAACAAATCAAAACAAAAATAAATTTGTAATTGAAATATAAATCTTTATAATGTTACCGAAATGAAATTTTAGATGAAAGTGAATCTTTTAACATTCATTATTTTGTTGGAAATTGGATCGAAATCTTTATTTAATTTCTACCCTACCGCGTGTAACTCTATACAAAGTTAAAAAGCTTTATATGAAATAACACCAATAAAATTTTGTATGAAACAGATGGTGCAAAAGCTTCTGCCAAACATTTTTAATGCTTTTTAATAATAGTTGTTATACGAATTGCAGTGGAAACGCGTTTTTTTCCAGGAACACGTGCACAACTTATTTTTTTCTGTTTAATGTTAGAAACGTGATAATCAAACAGTAATGAAATTTTTTGTATACAAGTGGAAAAGATTTATTTTATATAACTGTAAAAATATATTATATCATACGTAATTTGAAATATTATTTTTTAATATATATTTGTTACCAATTGTTTGTTATTGAAGTTATCTTTTTAATAATACTTTTTGAAGTTATGTTTAACTTGGATAATTATTGTACATATGCTACTTACACTTTTTTAATGAATGAAATGTAACAAACGAAGACGCAAAGTTGACTCAACAAATCAAAAATAATACTATCTTGACAAAATCATTAATGGAAATTGAGAACACAGTTTTCAAAGTTTGTGCTTTAAGCTATTTTAAAATTCGTAAAATACATTTGATGTAAAAGTGCGCGGTTTGTACATAAATATACCTGACCAAGGTTTATCTAAAGAAATAACTTCATTGCTACATGTACACGACTTGATCGCGTTCTCGTGCCGAGCTCAGCTTGTAACTGTTCGCAATAAGTTTCTTGGTGGATACGCGTCTTTACGTCCCTTTCGTGTTTTTCTATACTTTTCTGTTCTTCGCCGTCGTCATCCGTTTCCTGTCTGTTACCCTACGAATGTCGTCATACCATTTTTAATTGGTTCGTCGGTTTTTTTATTTCATTATTTCCACTCTTTTTCGGGTCTATTAATCTTTATTCATTATAAATAGAAATTTGATATTGATTAATTAAAGATAAATCAAAAAGCGAGAGTCAGTTAATAAGAAACAACAACAAACATCATGCAGCCAACAGTCGACTATAGACTTTTGTTGCTGTTTCAATAATGTCTTAGACTATCGACTTTATTTGGTATCTGTGATGTATGAGATCTAAATCTAGTATTGTACGCAGTGTCGCTTTTTCAGTTAACTTACGATTCTTTTTATTACATTTTGGTCTATACAACGATTGATTATATTTTATAGACTTTCCTGTCTATAAGTGTTGGTTTGTACTATACTTTTTTTGAAATTCTGTTTGATCGTTCGCTTGGTAAAAATATATTATGTGTTCAATTTAGACTGTTTAAAAAAAATCGACAATTATTTTTTTTCCTTAGGCACCGTGAAAATATCATTGGAAATGACGAAAAAAAAAATACTGTGGAAGTTTCAGCTCTTAATGTTCATATTAAGGTGTGCCGCATCGCAAATTTCGATTTCCCATTTAATTAACATGGGAAAAAGTTTTGTTTAGACTTTGGAATTTTGTAACTTAGTAACTGAATTGGTTATCAGTAAAACTATAACATTGTTATGTTTTTAAGTACATTTGGCAACATGGGTAGAAAACTAGCAGCGCTACGCGCAATCGTACAATATACATATAAGAAATACAAAGCTACATGGTGAATGTATAATCTGGGTTACAATTTATTATTAACAAATAAAAGTTAAGACAATTAAACGAGTTATTTACATACACAACAATTGGCGACGAGGATGGGATAATTAAAAATACCATTTATTACGATTTACGAAGGACATAGAAAAAAGAAAACAAAATGGCTACAGCCACACCCGGACGGGATGAAACAGTTGTGTTTCAGGTTCAGTCTTCATTTACCATTGAAATTTTTGATACAGCAAAGACACGTTGGTCACGTTGGGTAAAGAGACTAGAAGGTGCATTTCAAGTTTTCAAAATTCCAGAAGAGGTAAAATTACAATACTTACTGCATTACATGGGGGCACAATCGTACGACACATTGTGTGATAAATACGCACCTGAAGTTCCTGAAGATAAAACCTATGAGGAAGTTGTTACAACTATGGATAATTTTTACAACCCTGCACCTCTAGAAGTGGCGGAGATATTTCGATTTCAAAAACGTACACAGGAGGAAGGTGAGTCCGTACAGGAGTTTTTACTTGCATTGCAGAAACTGTCAATTAACTGTAAGTTTGGAAGTTACCTAAAAAGTGCAATTCGCAACCAATTCGTTTTTGGATTGAAATCGCGACGAACCCAGTCAAGACTGCTCGAGACGCGAGACCTTGACCTAGATAAAGCAGTGGAAATTGCAAGCGGCATTGAAGCATCTGAAAAAGATAGCAACCAATTCCATTACATTTCAAATACGCAAGTACATAAATTGCATGCTAAAAGCAAGAGTAGAGATAGTTGTATTACTAACCCTAGTTTTAGGCAAAACGTTACACAAAGCAAATTTAAGTCGGTTGGAAATACTAATCCTAATGAGTTACATACAAAGGCTAGCTCTAGTAAGTTAGGCGGACACCAAAGTTCAAATAAGTGTTTGCGTTGTGGTTCTACAGAACACCTTGCAAATCATTGCAAGAAAAAGAATTTATTTTGCAATTTTTGTAGAACTACAGGGCATATACAAAAAGTTTGTATTAAGTTTAGGAATGTTCATACTGTTGAGGAAATATTTAGTATTAAGGGAAACTATACAAGAGATAAATTTATTGCTACATTAAAAGTAAATAATGTAGAACTTGAATTCGAAATTGATTCAGGGGCAGCAGTGACCCTGATAAATGAACAATTATACACTAAGTATTTTTCAAATTTACATTTACAAGAAACTGATACTAAATTAGCTTCATATTGTAAAACCGAACTCAATGTGATAGGTATGTTTTCAGTACAGGTTGAGTATCAGGAGATCACTTTACCATTATATTTGTATGTGGTTAAGGGTGAGGGAATTTCATTACTGGGACGTGAATGGATACGCGCTCTAAAAATAAAATTAGACGAAATTAATACAATTACAGACCAGGAAGAATTAACTACAATTCTTACAAAATACAAAGATTCATTGGATAAATCTGTTGGAAAAATAGTAGGCATGCAGGCTTCAATTTTTCTTAAACCAAATACAAATCCAGTATTTATGAAACCTCGTACAGTTCCTTTTGCTTTACGAAGCAAAGTAGAAGCGGAAATCGATTCATTAGTGGCACAGCGAATCCTTGAAAAAGTTAATTTTTCAGACTGGGCTACCCCTATAGTCCCAGTGGTTAAGACTAACGGAGAAGTTAGGCTCTGTGGCGATTTTAAGGTGACTTTAAATCCGCGTATAAAGGTAGACGACCATCCGTTACCAACGACGGATGATTTATTGATACAAATGGCTGGTGGTACAAAATTTTCAAAAATCGATCTTACAAAAGCCTATCTACAATTAGAAATCAAAGATGAAATGAAACATTTACTGACATTAAACACTCACAAAGGTTTATTTCGATCAAATCGCCTTATGTTTGGTATCGCTAGTGCACCAGCGATATGGCAGCGGCTAATGGAGCAGGTCCTACAAGGCATTCCTGGCGTTTCAGTATTTCTAGATGACATTAAGATTACGGGTCCTACAACTACTATACATTTACAAAGACTCGACCAAGTTTTACAAAAACTAAAAGAACACAATTTAAAAATAAATTTCGAGAAAAGCGAGTTCTTACAGGATGAGATAGAATATTGCGGTTTTAAGATAAATAAGGATGGCATTACAAAAATAAAAAATACAATAGATGCTATTGCTAAGGCACCTATTCCGGAAAATAAGACGCAAATCCGATCTTTTATGGGTCTAATTAATTATTACAGACGGTTCATTCCGAACACAAGTACAATTTTACACCCACTGAATAATTTACTTAAAAACGGGAGCCGATTCGTGTGGACTAAAGAATGTCAACATGCATTCGATACAGCGAAAAAGTCGATAATGTCCGAGCAAGTGTTATGTCATTTTAATCCAAAGTTAAAATTAATCTTAGCTACAGACGCATCACCTTACGGCGTTGGGGCAGCAAACCTAGATACTGAAAATTTACCTACCTTACGAAGGTCTACGAGAATATGCAGACCTCCGAATCGATTAAATTTGTAAACGGGGTAGATACAAACATACTTATTTTAGTCCTATTGTGATTTTACTTATGTTACCTACGTACAATTTAGAAACTCCTAAAAAGGGGAGGAAGTGTTATGTTTTTAAGTACATTTGGCAACATGGGTAGAAAACTAGCAGCGCTACGCGCAATCGTACAATATACATATAAGAAATACAAAGCTACATGGTGAATGTATAATCTGGGTTACAATTTATTATTAACAAATAAAAGTTAAGACAATTAAACGAGTTATTTACATACACAACAAACATATATTTAATTGATCAAAACATAAAATAAAAATAATTTCCAGTAAAAAATTTGAATAATTTTAATTTTTAATACAGTTAAAGTACAATAAATTATTCAAAAAATTTCACACTTTGATGGATGCCGCTCACGAACCATAGAAAATTTCGAAAAACTTGTGATAGATAATTTATAGGAAATTAAATGATCTACAAAAAAAGTTCAATAACATTTTCCGATAAAGTTGATAGTTTCGCTGGAAATTTGAAAAAATGATGAAATTTATCGAGGGTTCAACTTTAACCTTCAATAACTTTTGAAGGAGTAGATTTACGAAAAATTTATAGATATAAGATTTGTAGAGCATTAAATTTTGTATAAGTCTTACTGATACCCAATTCAGTTACTAAGTTACAAAATTCCAAAGTCTAAACAAAACTTTTTTCCATGTTAATTAAATGGGAAATCGAAATTTCCGATGTGACACACCTTAATATGAATACTAAGAGCTAAAACTTTCACAGTATTTTTTTTCTCGTCATTTTCAATGATATTTTTACGGTGCCTAAAGAAAAAAATAATTGTCGATTTTTTTGAAACAGTCTAAATTGAACACATAATATATTTTTACCAAGCGAACGATCAAACAGAATTTCAAAAAAAGTATAGTACAAACCAACACTTATAGACAGGAAAGTCTATAAAATATAATCAATCGTTGTATAGACCAAAATTTAATAAAAAGAATCGTAAGTTAACTGAAAAAGCGACACTGCGTAGGGACTCGCAGATTTAAGCCTAAAACCAAATCAGTATTCAATAATTTTTGAATCAATTTCTAGGTATTTTATTACCAAAAATGTGTGGGGTTCGAATTGACCAGTCGGACACCTTACTAGAATTTTACAGGAAAACTAAATTTTATTGTTTATAAGATAGAGTTAGACATTGTATTGTGGACAGAGTTGTCCGTTATCGTTCTTGTTTATTAGCATACATAAACATTTTTTTATACTTAATGTTAAGGTAATTAAAATCAGTAATAGTTTTATTTAAAAAATGTATATTACTACTTAGATTTATTGTTTTCTTTTTAGTGTATCTAACTTGCGTCAAGTAGAAGTTATACAAAATTTTTGAAGTTTGTATTACAAAATTTTAAGTTAGCTAGATATTATCAAACTAATGACAACGGCGTAGTTAAAAAGATTGATTTTTTTACGTTCAGTCAGTTTAGTTCAATTATACGATTTTCCAAACTTTAAAAAAGTAAGTAACGGGTCCAGAATTTACATTTTTATTAATCGGTTCCTCTTTTTAGGAATTTGATATGGATAATTTCTTTTCAGTTCATAGTAAATAAAATAACTCTTCTACAATCAACAATCGAATAAAAGACATAACTTTTGATTGATAATATATGATACAAATGATACAGAAAAATTGAACAAACTTTATATGGCTTGAACACAAAAGGTTGTATTACTTCAAAAGTTTAGACGAATTTTTTAGATTCGCCAACTGATAAAGTTAAAAGTTTGACAAACCACCTACCAGTTAAAGAGTACATTTAACTTGAAATCAATAAAAACACTTACAAAACATTTTGAACATTGCTCACTTTTAAATGAAACCCAACTTTTACTAATGCGTAGCTTTGTAATTGTAGTTTCTGTAGTTTAAGAATAGATCTCTATGCATCTTAAGTAAATCTAAATTTTGATAGTTTTCTAGTAACGGTTCGAAACAAAATTTTACATTCTATTTATATGTAAATCGATTCCGTTGAAATAAGTTTAAGTTTCGATTTTCGATACAAACCAATTTGACATTGTTTGACGACTCGTATATTTTTATTAGATTTGTTTATGTAAAAATACATCTGAGTAGAATTTTATTTTATGTAACATCTTTTATATATATGTGTATATAAGTTTATTTATAGGATTTTAATTTCTTTTGCAAAATTAATAAAATTGTTTTCACCGTTTTAGGAGAACCACGACTAAAACTTGATGTAATTACTTACCGGCGACAGGACATTTTTGTGACTTACGGCTTGAAATGTTTACTTTGTTTTATAAAGTTTTAATCTAGTCTTATGCAGACACTGAATATTTTAATTTGTAATTTCATTTGATTTTCAGTAAACGTAATTATGTTTTTAATCTTACTAGATTTGCAAATAATGTTGTTTTGTACACATAGTATGCTTGTTTTATAAAAAAATATTTTGTTTTAAAACGGTTTCCGGGGGCGGTAGATTTAATTTTTTTTAATTACAACTTTAAGCATTCTTTAGATAATGATAAAAAATTACTTGTAAAGTGAAACAAAATAAATAATTTTGTTTATATTTTAATTTCGTTATGAAAGTGTAAACTTTTAAATCACGTGATGGACTTTACTCACTTAATTATAGCTACAAATATCTGGTAATATTTATTAACATATAATTCATAAATTGAAAAGATTTCGTTTTAATTCGAGGCGTACATTGGGTATTAGATTATGATGAGTTTATTTATTTTAAAATATTAAACGAAATTTTTAATTATGCAGATAATTAATTTTCTTTTTAGAAATAAAAATACTTACTGTGTTTGTCTCATTGCCTCTATCAAAATTTGTTATAGTAGATGGTTTTTCTCGACAACTTGTGCGAAGTGAACCACGATTACTTATACAGCTTGTACTGTAATGCACATTGCAGTTTGTAATGTTATTTGTAGTTTTTCGCTATTTCAAAGGAAGATCGTCATCAATTAACCAACTTTCTTCGCTTGAGCTAGGTTCATACACATCAAATGTTTCGTCTAAAGCATTTTGGTTATCATTCTCATCGGACATAATTTCTTCCCAAAAATCTCTCAGTTTAGTTTGTAAACGTTACTAATCACTCATTTTGATTTTTGAAAACAATTATTATCTGCACTATACCCACGTTAAACGAAAATGGGTTTGAAATTTTGCACATGGTTTGGCGACAAAACTTGTTTGAACTGCAAGCGGTTGCGCGATCAAAACGCCTGCTGGACCAAATGTTTTTTTACACCAGTGTCTAACGTGTTAAAAAAAAGGTTTGTCAACGTTTTTTTATACGTAATCGATGTCTAATTCATGCAAGACAAGTTTTGGTTTTATTTTGTATTGAACATTTTTAGGGTACTACAATTATGTTGTGAACATGATCCCACACATTCACTCATATACTACATAGTATATGATGATATAATGAAACCTAAAAATATTGTTTATGTAGGAAATGCTAAATTTGAAATTGTTACAATGGCGGACACGTTACAAATAAAAAATAAAAGAAATTTATGAAATAATGCTAAAGAACGGAGCCTATTAGTTTTGTTTTTCTTTTGTTGTTGAAAGTACTGAATTATGTAAATAATTTAAATATGATATTGGGTAGAAATACTTCTAAAATATTATTTAATTTAATTTAATTTAATTAAGTAGGTATGTTATCTTGAAGAATAATTGACTGAACTCTGTCGTATTCCACTGAACAGTGATTAGGTTCTGCAATTTATACTACTTTTCTGGTTTTTCTGCCTTGAGGTTTGCCCAGTTGACGACATAATCAGCATTTATGCTAATTAATTGCTAATTAACCAAAGCGTAAAATTAGATTAGTTTAAGTAGCTTTTATTATTTATTACATATTTTATAGTTACATGCATTTTCTGTGGTTGCTGGTCCATAAGGCCTCTAGGGCGCGAGCCCCAGACAAAAAAAATGTACAAATTATTATGAATTACAATATTTAAACATATTTGTAGGATATAAATATCATATACTTTTTATTACTCTAAAACATTAATTAATATGGTCGTCACTCAAAGCAACGTACATTAAATAAGTATTTCTTTATGTTGGAGCTACAATTATTTGAGTCCACTGCCAATTGCTGTATATGTAGCAGAGCATTCTAACGTGAGGTCGCGACCCCCACTACGAGATTTCATATGCAGTTTTAACATTCGAAAGGGCTCTCGTGTTTGTAGCCCGCGATGGTTTCAATTCAGTAATCTTGAAGCGGTTGGAGTTGAACGACGTATTGTAACTGAAACTGAATGCTGTACAATTTTTTTAATTAATTTATAAAGCTGTCGTTGAAGGTTGAAATAATATCTCTCAGAAAGCAATAAAAATACCGCATTACAGTTTTATCGAAAAGAAAACAATAAAATGAAGTTGATCGTAACATATCCGTTGAATCATATTAGATTATACTAGTATTTTTGAACGTCTACACTTATTCAAATAATACTATTTTACGTTTATTGTTAATCAGCAATGAGTGTCAGAAAAACTCGTCATTTAGTAGTTTATTAATAATCTCAATTTACACTAAACAAAAATCAGTGGTTTCCGATTGAAAGTAGAAAATTAAAAAAACGCAATTATTATTGCTTATTTGCCAAAATGCAAAATTTGTTAACTATTCCGTTAATTTTAAAATGCTTTTTATCCGGTCTTTAATAGGGCTGCCATTTGTAAAATTACAAAACCAAGTCAAATAGGTTTTAAACCCTAAACTTTTAAACTGCAAATTTAAATTATTCAGTATAATGTACTATTATACGTAAAAAAAAAATTTTAACAAACAGTTAGAAAGTTTATGTGTGCATTATTTTTGTATTCACTATTAACAATATACTAATGTATCATGTACATCCATGAGAAGCAAATATTAAACTCTAAATTAGAAACCTTTCTAGAAATGATTATTTAAATTAATTGTAAAAGTAAACACACATAATTATTATGACTCTTTAATTACAACAAAACCGTTTTAAAATCTGTAAAAATCGACATGTTTAATGTCCTCGTATCAGACACAATTTTGATAAATCACTACAGACTAAGCCAAGAAAAGATTGAGATAAAATCTCTCGAAAGGCGAAGTCTTGGAATTAAATAGAGCAGATAAAACTGCGAAACGTAATTTTTTACACGGCATTTTTCTAGTACAGTTCATAATAAGAGTAAGTGAATTGTTTTATTCTGATGGAACCGATAAAACTAACGAGGTTAGGATGTAGGTACAAACTAGAAAAATTTAAATGAAAAAACAAACAAGGTTTCTGCACGCCATATACATTGATCAACGGTATTTGTTAATTCTGAAACATTTTGGTAGTTATACCTACATAATGTTTTAATGAAATTTGAAAACGTTCCCGTTATCTACAAGTTTTTTGAAAAATGTAGACCACCCCAAGCCCACCTCACGAGCCGCCACTGTGGATTTTATTATATAATAATTATATATATTTACCTATTCGATAAGTTTTATTTAATACAACGGCATTCACATTAATTTTGAATACATTAAGTTGTTTGTCTAATAGTTACTAAAAAGTCTTATTTCTCTCTTTGACTGTTACTAGATCGCCATGTATTACTTTGATATTTGCCGGTAGTAGTTTTTGTTACGCATAACTATGGGATCGTACGTTACAATTTTATTTAATGCTTTATACATATTGCTAGTAACCAGTTTTGTTTAAACAATAGGCTTTATAGAGTATTTAATCTGCTATCGCTAATTGGTTTTAATTATGACATTCAATAAATTGTTGTGATTGAAAAACCGGTTCTGTCAATAAAATACTGGTCATTTTATTGAAACGAAAACTACAATTGCAATTGCGTTATCTATATTATTGGTTACAATAACATTAAAGCAGATAAATGCAAATACTAGTAATTGTGGAATTAATAGTTAAAATTTAGCATTAAATACCGCAAACAATTTTGTCGTTGTTACACTAAATTTATAAAATGTGGTTGTAATTGCCTAAAGTAATTCCTTTTAACAGTTAGAATCAAACGTTTCGTATGTAAATACATACACGGAAAAGCTTTTTTCATGTTTATGAATAGGGCTTTTTTATTGGTGTTATACGTTGTTGAGTAAATACCTGGGTTTTTTCCGAATATGTAGAGAAAAATACACTTACAATGATACTTAGCTTTTTAATTTTAACTTAAAGCTACGTTTAATTTTTAATCTTCTTTTGTATTTTTACAGATCACTTTGTTACTATTTAAAAATTCCAATTAACTTCCATATACATATAACATTTATTAAACTATTCTATATTTATATTTGGATGGATTTTTCGTTAATTAAAATATATTATACAATATAAATTATTTAATACGTTTTTTTTTTAATTTTTAGAACCAATTGTTATTTGGTTTAACATTAATATTCATTTATTATAAATGCACATTAATGTATCGGCATAATTATCAGTTAATAGGTTTTAAGGTGCGTGTCAGAAACACAAGTTAAGACAAATTGATTGTTTATCCATTCAACAATAATCAATTTAAATTTTATCTTAAGTTATGTTGTTTTTACATATAATATTTACGTATTATTTACTGTTATAATGCCTTTATCTCTGTTATTTACACATAAATAATAATTTATTTATAAATAGAGAAAAATATAAAATTTTATCTCGTTTTTGCGACATCTTTAAGATATTCGGAAACAAAGAATTGCAAAAAATGTTGAATTCAAAAGCTGAATTGGTTGTCCGGATTTTATTTGTTGCTTAAATTTTTGTCGTTAGCGTCAGTGTTTTTAAACAACCATTCTTGTGACTTTCTACGCAATTGTTTTGATTCTGTATCGGCTGGATGACTTTGTGAATATTAACATCAAACATCACGTTTAATACAAATTTCAACTTTAATGAACTGTCTTAATTTATCTGCAGAATTTAGAGATTTAACTTTTTATTTTAATTATGCTTTAGGTTTGGAACAACATTGAAATAACATTTTGTTTTATTTAACCGCTTATACAATTACATAATATAATTACACATCATGTTTTAATAGTTTTCTACATCTAAGAATAATGCGATAAATAATGCGTAATGTGGCAAGTGAAATTTATATGACACCATTATAACTTTTAACTATTACATATTTGATGTTTTTTAATTATGCCTTTTTTAACGATAATGTTCTAATAAATTATGCTGTTGATATTTGGTTAATTTTTAATAAAGTATTTATAATGTGCCGCTTTATAGTATAAGGATATGCTTTTTTCAATATGTACTTTTTATAGAATTTACGCAGGCCAATGATGCTGATAATGGTTAAGCTTTCGTGCAAGCGGTACATCAAAATTTAAAGCTGAAACCACAAAACTTAAATAATTGATAATTAAAAGTAGTTACCTGCAAAAAGTGTTGTAAAGAATTTGCCTCGAAATCGCAACGCAAAGATCTTTTGCTCGACTTACTAAGTAGCGAGGGTGGATTCTTTTACATCTAGAAGTTCGGATTTTGGAACACTGAAAACGAGAATAAAAAAGTTAATCAGAAAGGGCGCCGAGAAGGTATGTGCATGAAATGAAACTCTAATTTAAAAATAAAACATAACATTTATTTATGCGAAAATTAAAATAACGCATGGGTGGGCTGCTGCACCTTGTCTTTATTCAATTAAAACGTAGATGTTAACAAGTGCACCATCAAAGTTGAAATGAATGGTTATACAATTTTTTGGAAACCAATTAGCAATGACAAAACGAAAGTCGTATCAGGTATCGAGGTGACGTAGTAAGTCTCTAGACGTTTTTCAGGATCACGTGAACTGTGGCGCTGTAGTCCGTATATGTCAAAACCTTGCTACTATCCGTCTTGCAAACATTCGCTGGTACATTTTTACTACCTATCTTTGCTTTTGTCGTTGTATTTGTTATTAATAAGTCTTTATGTATTATTATAAGTAAACTTATTGTTATTTAATACATAAATAGATGATTGTTTTTAATTTTTATTGACGCAAGTGTTTTTTAAATAGACTAACGTTTTTGAGGTTCACATAGACTTGTCAAACTTTTAATTTTTAGTTTATTAATTTCCAATTTTGACTAAAGGTCACAGTTCACGACATAATGAAACGCCTCTAACAATGCCAAGTAACTACAATCTTAATCCTACTTAAACTAAAAGAAATTTCAAACAAAGTAGAATCACAAAAACAATATGAACAATATTTAACTAAATCCTAGAACTATACAGGTAACACGGGAATTTCTCCCTCCTATTGAAATACTAATTTTAATTAATAACTAGAATATACGATTACTCAAAGCAAATTATTATATTAAACTTTGTTCAAATATTGTAACTGTCGCCATTGTTCGGATACGCACAAATTTTGCAGACCGCGCGTTTTAATATAACACCATTTGCGGTTTTCACTGACACAACTCGTGTCACACTGTTACTTCCGGAATGCAGTTGGGTAACACGTCCAAACGAAGTGACAGATTGTCGTCTCGAATTAGAACCAGCGCACCTGATTGCAGAGTGTTTTTGGAATTGGTTTTCCATTTTGAACGAGCTTGGACTTTGTGGATGTACTCTTTGCTCCAGAAATGCTGTTGTATTTTCATAATATGTTTATATTTGTTTAATCTGTTATTTGTCATGTTGGTCAAATCAGGCATAATGGTGAGCTTACGTTCAATTACGGCATCAATTTGCGTTAACAAAGTATAAAATGCTTTAAATGTAAGTAATGCAACCCGTTTCAAATGAAATTTGACCGATTTTACACCGGTCTCCTACTAACCTCCAAAGTGAGGTGATTGTGGTGGTATAAAATGTCATGACGTATTCATAGAATCTATAGCACTAATTGGTTAAATTTTATACTTGGTCTCGTTAACCACGAAATGGCGTCGACCACAACACTTTTACATGTTGTTCATATTGTTTTAATTGATAAAAAGGATTTTCCATTATTGGTTGTATAAATTATATAAATAAAAACATCAAAAAAAACAATTTCGAACCAATATGTAATTATAACTCATAAAATTGACATGTTTCGACCTTCTAATTATGTGTCGGCCATCATCAGATAACTACCAAAAATATAGAGGTTATAATGAATCTTACAGTTAAACGAGGTCATAAATTATAATGATAACAGGTATTAATTACGTTACAGTACACCTAGTATACATAACGATATAAATAACTACATACTTACTTAACACTAACGTATGTGGACAAGAATATAATTGTATAAATAAAACATTTCAATAAATAAATCTACTACATAAGTAAACAAATTAACTGATATATGCACGTCTCATGTTAAAATGAAATGAACAAACAACATATGTGATATAGATCATCTCCAATGTATCTATTAGACGATTTTTGTCTGTGAGATGAAAATGTGCGTTTTAATAAGCGAATGCTTATATTGCAGCACATGTTCGGCAAACGTTGATTTTATAGAATTAGGATTAAGTAAATATTTGCTGGAATTAGAAATATATCTAGTGTGTTCTTTGTGACGGGCATCGAAAGGCCGGATAGTTCTTTCAATATAAACACGGCCACAACTACACTATATATTGTAGACCACTACGGTCCATAGGTTTAATGATGTCTTTTAAATGTGAAAACTGGTTATGTAATTTTGGAGGACTAAAGTAAGAAACTCAAAAAACATTGTTTTTGTTGATGCTTTTATTTAAATAGTATAACTGCGATATGTACGGTATAGAAAAATAGGTAGATATCGGGTTACTAATCGGTGCAAGAGCTGTGATCGACTTAATCTTATGTTTCATTAATGTTTTGTGATAAATGTTGTTAATTAAATTTTATGGGAAGTTATTTTCTTTAGCAATGCAAAAATGGTATTTAACTATTTATTGTAGTTAAAAGTAAAAAAAAGGAGTAAACATTAATCTATTAAACAAGTGTGAGAAAGCAGCTAGTTTATGAGAGAAGGGATGATCAGAGTCGTATGGGATAACATGGCTAGTGGTAGTAGGTTTACGGTAGATATCAACTAAAATTTACCATCTACTAAAGAAATATTTAAATTGAGGAAATTTAAGGAACAGTTTAGAGGAATTTCAACCATAAATTTAACTCTGGCGTGCTTACTGTGCAAAAACTCTAAAAAAACCTTGAATGTCTTGGATAGTACTTTGAAAAATGCAAAAAATGTCATCGACATAGCGTTTCCACATTAAAACATGTTTGAGGAAACTAGGGCTTGTTAGTATAAAGTCAACTTAAAAATGGTTCATAAATGTTTCTGCTAAAATAGGCGATAACGGCGAACCCATGGGTAAAGCTTGTATTTGTTTATAGACCGTTTTATTGAATTGAAAATAAACATTACTGACATAAAAATTGGAGATCGAATTCACTACAAAGTCAGAAAAATCAGAACTAAACGAAAGGTGGGACAGAGGGTAATAGGTTCACCACATCAAAAGAAATAAGTTTAACATCTTGGTAATTGGTTGGTAGTTTAAGACTATTCAAAGCATTAATTAATTCCCTTGTGTTTTTTACACTTGAAATAGAATGGAAAATACTGTTGTTTTGTAAAATCGTTGATAAAAATTTGGTTAATGGGTATGTAGGTGAGTTGATAAAGCTGACAATGGGTCTAATAAGCACCTTGAGTTTGTGTATTTTGAGGAGACTATAGAGACGAAGCGTAATCTGATTGTTAACTTTGAACTATGAGATAGTTTTGTGAAAAAAGGTTAGTGTGGGGGTAGAATCAGATATCATTGGTAAATTTTGAAATTGTAACTTAGGAGGAGAAAAGTTAGGGTTATTTATAAAATCTTCAGAATTTAAAAAACTTAAGATTTCGGCAACATATCTTTATTTTGAATGACTACACAATCTCTCTTATCTGCTTTAGATACAATTAACTGATTGCTAATGATTTTTGATCTTATCGTGGAGGTTGTTTTATGATCAGATATGAAAGCCCTATATAGATAGAGTTTATTAAAAATCAAGTGAGAACTCGGTAATATTGAGATACTAAAAAATTTATTGACATAGCCTGATGGAAATTTATTTGCAACGATTTCAATTTCAGTGGGTTGCATAAAAACAGCTTAGTGATCGTTTTTGAGTGTATCAAACGATAACATGAAATGGTTATTATTATAATAATTGTAATTGATATTAGACTTAAAAATAGATTTATGAAAAACTCGTAATTTGTAAAGTTTACTTGCTAGTTTGTTGAATAACTCATACCCATACTGTGACACTTTGTCTCTAAATTTATCATCTAAGAGATCCCATATGGCTGGATGAAGGACTCCCGAAATGGACATATGTAAATACCATAGTTTAAACTTATTCACTTGAATTTTCTCATGCCATTTCTTAATTTCTGACTTGATGCAGTGGGTGATAAATTGGTACTACCTCAAAAGTGTATATCTTGAATAATTCGGTAGTTTTAGCTTGGCGAAAATTGGTTGTATTTGGAGTTTCAAACAGTGTTTAAGAAATCAAATGTTGAGGAAAAATTTTTTGTTTTCCATTAAAAACCTTCTATATAACACGATCCTGTAGTTTTGACTAACTCGTCGTAATTGATAAAAAGGATCTTCCGTTATTGGTTGTGTAAATAATATAAATAAAAACCAAAAAACCAATGTTTTAGTACATGCATGATTTTTGTGAGATCATCTAAAAAGTTCTGCAACTGAAAACAATTATCGCGCTTGGCGTGTTCTATATTTTTCAATTTTTTATTTTCAAATTTTTTAAATAACATTTCCCACGCAATTTTATAATTTTTTCTGTTATTTGCAATGTTTTAATCTTTTGGGGAGTTTTGCATTTTGACGCATTACGTTAATAATAAAATCGTTGAACGTTACTTACATTATGATTTTTATTAATGATTGAATCAAATGAATTACGGAATTCAATCCAATCTTTAAATTTTTCTCCGAAAAGGGACAATTCTGTATGAGGCATTGGTAATGATTGTAATGAACCACCTGAATTGTTTCATGAATTATCTTTACTGTTGACAACAGCGCATTTTTAAGGCTGACAACGGTCAATCAAACTTGGTGCCTTAGAAGTAATTTCAAAGAAAATGTTTTCAAAGCTTTCTAACTCTAATTCATGAGAATTATCATCAGATATCCGTATGATTTTAAAATGAATAGAATTATATTTGTTTATTACGCTGTTAGTTTTATTTAAACGACGAATAAGATTACCTAGCTCATTCGGATTACCACCAATGTTTGTAAAAGAAGGGCATAATGCAACAGAGATGAAAGAAAACGCACTTAAGACGGCTGGTTGGCTTATAAAAATGTCGAATGTAGATCGTCTCGAGAAAAGTTAAAATACTGGGTATCACACTCAATGGCGGTGAATAGCTTGAGATGATGAACGGGTAAATGATTGCACTAAACAACGCGCAAATGACAAAAATTAATTAAACAACGCATATCATATTGCTTATTAACAACCGACTTGAAGGACCATTATGTTTATGCGCAAATAAAAATAACGCATGCGTGTGCTGCTGCACCTTATCTTTATTTAGTTAAAACCTACCTAAATGTTAACAAGTACGTCATTAAAGTTAAACTGAATAGTCATACAATTTTTAGGAAACCTACAAAGTAATTAACAATGACAAAACAAAATTCGTATCAGGTACCGTGGTCACGTAGTAAGTCCTTAACAATACCAGGTAAGTAGAATCTTAAAGCTACTTAAACTAAAAGGAATTTTAAATAAAATAGAATGACAAACAAAAACAATATGTACAATATTCTTGAAGTATACAGATAAGACGGAACAACATTTATTACATTAAAATACAAAAAAAAAGAAAAGTGCATAATTCTAAATTGAAGTAATTGTCTAAACGAAATATTTATGACTGACAATAAATTTATAAAAAGAGTTTATAAAGTTTTTATCGAACCAAGTCATACGAACCTTATAAAGAATAAATTGATATATCAAAAAATAACAAGGAAATTGCTTATACTACAGCGCATTTAATATTACGTTCTATATGCGGAATGTGTAAAGTAAAACAAAGAATGCAATATCTAAAACGAGTAATACTTTTTGCTTTTAAATAAGTTACGCGACAATTTGCAGAAATTATTGGTTCAGAGATCTTTAATATAATAACAATAAGTTAATAAACTGTACGATTATTCTCACTATAAAACTTATGAACTATTTAAATGAAATGTATTGTTAAAGATGAAAAAATGTTAATATTGAATATTTTTACATAAAAGACTTGAATACACATACAAATATAATAATTTGAAGCAAACATGTACATATGGAGTTAAAAGAAATACACAGATAAGAATGTATTTGCGCTTCAGTGAATAGTAAAGCGCTCTTCTAACAACTTTTGTGGATACAGATAATTTATACTTTACTAAACTAAAAAAGGAATTTATACGTAAATATAAATTAATCAAATTTATTATTTTAAGTATTTCTAAAACTTTTTTTGACTTGAAAATGTGCCATTTATCTTTGATTTCTTTATTAATTTTGACGTAAGCTTTCTTTGCTTCCTTAAATATTAATTATTTTTGTATGGAAATTTAAAAAAAAAATATTGTAATGATGTATATATATTTGAAATAATACAGTTGGAGTATTTGTGTTGTCTGTTTAAATATTACACAGGTAGAACAAATACAAAATCCCGAGGTTCGCTAGTCTTATATACGTCCAAACTTTAAAGCAATGATTTAACGAATTTTAAAGCTAATTTTATTACGTATTTATTTACACGATTTAATTTAGGTATAACTACATTTAACTAACACTAATAAAATGTATCGGTATTCAAGAAAAACAACTTACAAGTAATTTATGTATCACTATAATAGGTGTTTACTGTTCTAACTTTTTGTTTATCTACACTGTTATTTATTTTCACTTGATGCACTTTTATTTATCTTAGCACACGCGTTAAACACTTTATTTATTTAAACCGACACTGCTGACTCGATTCGAAAACTGGATCTTCCTTCGACTACATTTTATATTCTTACGTTAATATCTGCTTTGACAACATTTCAGTGAATGATCTCGAAGTTTCTATGCGTTTCAATATTAATCCACAAACATCAGTTGTTTTATTTTTTTACTTATTAGTCTTAGGTTCTTGATTACATAAAGACTGACGATGTAGTTAACTACGTAATCAAGTATCATAATTGGTCGTCAAGTACAAAATCAATTGTTTTGCTGACTACATTATCAAATCAAAAGTTTCGATGCAGTTAAGCTAACAACATAGTTAACTTTGCTTTATGCAATCGGACATTATTCTCTCACGCTGGAAAACCTTCCGACGGTACATAGTTTTTTTTGTATTGGGGAACTTTTCAACGTTTCTTCTTGATTACTTCTGGCAACCCATGATCCAACCACAAGTTTTTTCCTGGATTTGTGACGACGATTTAAGGTATTATATTTTGTACCGATTACTTAAAATTTGTGAATTTTATTTACGCGTTTAAGTGTTTTAAAACCTTTGGTTTTTAAGAAAAATGAGCGTTGCGAATTAACGATTTCATCGGTAATATAATTAATAAATGATTATTGTCCGTATTTGTCAAAAGTATATGTGACAAAATTTCGTTGTTAAAAATTTATGTTTGACGTTAACCGGAAAAGTTACTATTAAAATTTTCATCCTGTTTTTAAAATAGATTAATTTATTTCATTTGGTATTGAATTGATATTTATTTAATGCGCACACGGCCATACTTTAGTTAATTAAGATTTTCTATTGTTTTTTTTATGATTTAACTTTAGTTTTATTTCTTTAAAAAATTTGTTTGTTTTGATATGATTATTCAATGTACTTTAATTTTTTTTAAATTTGAATGTTTACTTAATTTTTTAAAATGATTATTATGCGATAATTTAAATAGTTTTTTTTGTTTGTTCTATTTTCTTGTTTTGAGTATTTTTTTTGTTCAAATAAATGTTAAATTGTTATTGTAAACAAGCTTTTCTTCCGTCGCCCTTCGCGTTATGTAAAATTTAAGTTTATTTCAGATTTTAGTGAGATACACTCTAATTAAGGTAAGTTTATTTAGAGTGTAAACTTCAGGAGCGGGCTTGTGGTTGGCAAGGGTCAGAAGAGTCCATTGAGCTTTACTCCTTCCTGGCGCCCTTTGATTTGACTTTTTGATTTTGTTTTCATTTGAGTTTTCAAAGCAATCACGGAATTTTGGAATATAACCCACTCCATCTTCACTGAGCACCGGCATAACACCGTTTATGTTACTTTATTTCAGACAAGTGTCATTGTTTCAACTTTTGCACGTTACAATATGTTATGACGGGGAGGACGCATTGATCAAAAACCGTCAACCCGGAAGTGTAAGGGAATTTTTTTGTTGTTCATATACACACTGTGCTACGTGAATCCATTACATCATCTATACAAAAGTACTTGAATCAAACTCGATAAGTTCTCAATTGAATCTAGTGTTAGAATGTGTGCCAATTAAAAAAAAAACTCTACAGGATCTGAACAAATGATGTTCTTATACTACTGCACTTTACGATGGTTTTTATGTGGAAACATTTTCTCTCGCGACTTTGACTAAGTGAAGAAGTTAGCACTTTTTTACAGGGGGGGAAACCTCTAGGCATACTGCCAAAACCGATTTTTTCTCCAATTTTTGTTAGTGTAGATAATTGACGCAATGTGCAATAATCGAGGTTAGCAAACAATATCAAAATCATAAAATTTATCAAGAAAAAATAATTAAATTACTGCAGCTTTTGTTGGATAAGTGGCAAGAGAAATTGACACTTCTTTGATTTTTTATTTTAAATTTAATACCAAATTGCAGATTTATAAAAATAAAAGGTTGGCACAATAAAATAAACACGAATCGTAATAATGTGGTTGTTTCTAGGATTTCTGTAAGTTAATAAACTAAATCTGAGGTTTTTCATTAACATTTGTATTGTAATGGAGTAGTAATTTTATAGAAATTTTGTTTTATTTACATAAATTTTAATTCATTATTTTTAGAAAAATTTGATCAAAATTTACACATTTGCAATTACAGTTTTAAGGCTGATCCAGACTGTTTACATAAGTGGAGATTGGCAAACAGCTTTTATGCTTTTTCTAAAAGAAGATTCTCAACTCAACATTAAATTGTTATTTAGTAATATTTATAGGTTGTTTACATTGTTTTACATTATACATAATAGGGTAGTGTATTTTCGTTTATTCCATTATTACTAATATAAAGTATAATATTGTGTTATACCTTATTTGAGATTAAATGTAGATAGTGTACACTACTTTACAAAACTACTTTATGGTGTTATCTCAATATCTTATTGTTTAAACTTATATTGTTATTTACATACATAATGCTTTACTTTATCCAAAGTTTAGAATACAAATGAATTTTAAACGAAGGGTCAAACACAACCGAAGTGAATAGAAGCATTACATATATAATTTTCAGCATTAGTCAGATTTAATGTTCTTCTATAATCAATTATTTAATGAAAAAATAGGACTTCCTCAGACAGTATGTGATACTCTTTGTAAGTCTTGTACAGATTTCTCCAAAGCTTTCTATTTCTGATATTAAGTAAATCAATAATTAATAAAAATTATTAACTAGATATTGAAGATAAGAGGATAATAAACTTTAATGCCGTTTAATATAGTAATATTGTAGTTGAAACAACGATACTGTTTAATTAGTTCATATAAACTACATGTTATTGAAAAATATGTAATCGTTCTTCTAGATATTTATTTAGATTGGCAACATTGAACATTAATTTCTTTTCAACTTATTAATTACATTTTGTATCACGGGGTATATTTTTGTTTAATTAGAATTTAGTGCGTCTTAAGATACAGTTCACAACACTATTTTCTTGTTTTTTTATGTAATTACAGTAATAAATACATCTCCTACACTGTCTTCATTAGTAAAGTTGCACAGAAGAAATTAAAGTTTATTTTACTCTCAGCGTCTCAGTATAAACGCAAGAAACATTATTATTTTAAAGCTTGATTTGCGTAAATAACGGACTATCTTTATAGAAACATATCTTTACCTGAAATTTATACTTTTGGAATGTAATGCAGCTGGGATTTGAATGTCAAACGCTGAAAATTCTGATGTATGAAGAGGCTTTATGTCTGAATGATACTTTATGCAAGCGTTCTTGCAAGTATGATGAGAATGAATTGTAACGACGTACCTTACTATTTTTCTTAACGTAGTGGTTAATGTTTAGAATTATTACGTATTCTTTTTATCAAAGAAAAAATAAATAAATAAAGAAAAGAAAATTTCAATTTAAATTTTGCAACTTTACTGAGGAAATCGTAACCGAGTTTATCGCTTCACATACATATTGCATATTACAATCTGTGCTAAAAATCATGTAATACATACATAAACACAACCTCATAACAAACCTTACATACATCGGGGCATTTTGTTTTAATCCTTTAATGTGCATGTTTAACATGATACAACTATTTATAACTATATTACTATTTTGTTCCGATGGGTGTGATTCAAACGTGAAATATTATAATAATTAGCTAAACACTAATGAATCTGTGCCGGAAGAATAATTAATTGGATGGATTATAATAGTCAATCTTTTGTGAATTTATTAAAGCAATTACTTTTACAATGTACTTCTTCCGTGTTATCAAAACGAGAATTTTATACGTCAACTTTACTTCTTACTAAAATCCCTTTAGAATTTACGAGCGTAAACAGCAATGTGATTGTAACTTTGAAGCTACTTGCTTACTCTGTATTGAACGATACAAGTCTTTTATGGTAGTTGTAAAATTTAGTGTGGCATTCTTCTAAATATTTTCAAGTTCATTCTCCAGGTAAAGTAAAGTAAAGTAGTAATAAACATGGTGCAGTAAATGAAGTTAGTAATGTATTCTGTTTTATTTTGTACTGCATTGGTTACAATTGAACTGTAAATGTATGGGGCATCTATAAAATATGTTAATAAAAATAACTACTGTTTTGTTGGTTTATTTTTTTAAAAGGGTCTATTGCTTAAATTTGTACAGACTGCGAATGGTCTTCAGCTATATGGAATATAGATAGATTTTCGTACTACTGGGCGTGGTTTGCACAAGTCCATTATCGTCTGTAATCAAGACTATGTAAACTATGTTTTGGTGATCATTTTGTTTTTGAAATAGTATTGTGAATTTTTAGAATTTTATAATCGTGTACAAATCTCAGCTATATTTATGCGTAGTATCTAAAAAAGTATGTCTCGTTAGTAAGGAATTTATTCCTAATTATCACTTCGATACATCGTATTTAAGCTATTGTGAATATTAAAAATAATTTGCTTTTATTGTACTTTATTTGTATTACGTCGATTGTTATTCACTTTAATAATTAGTAAAATTTATTTAGCCTGGCGTTGGTGCTCGGAATCGAATTCATCTTCAGAAGCACTGGATTATATTCCATATGCCCAATTCAAAATACTGGAGTGTATACTAGACGTGGTGTACCCTAATCAACGTGTTCCTATTACGAAACAAAAATTACGTTTACATCTCAAAAAGAAAAATACGCTTACCCTAAGGAAAATATAATTTTTTAAATGCACCCTCACCAGTGGTTTTAATTACGGAAATATGAGATGATTTTAGATAGGTAACCACATCAAATTATAGGAATTTTTGCCAGGAATCCACAATTGTGTCATAGCAGTTTAAAAGCGAAACCGTGAAATGACCGCAACGGCAAAATTATACGGTTTTAAAAATGAGTGTCGCCAACCAGAAGATTTTTGGTGAATATATAGGATATTAACAAAATGCAAACCTTACAAACTCCTACTTATCAGGGTTTTGTGTGATTTGGGAATTTGTCCTCGTTCTCTTCAAGCCATTCAACATCTTCGCCCTCGCCTAGATTTTGTATTATTCACATCAATTCGTTAGGACGGCGAGCAGCCACTGTTATAAACCTTACTTACGTTCCGGTGTACGTGTTTAGGGCATTTGCAGAAGATGTTTCAGTGCAGAATGTAAGTGTAGAACGAAATTGATTGGAAGACTGAGAAATTGCCCTCCATCCAAAACCAAATCATTAATTGGCTGTTTTACTTTTACTGGTGGTCGGAGAAACCTGTTTTTTAGTAATCCAAATAAGCCAGCTTATGGACGACAGCATTTTGTTTCTTCATTTTATAATTTGTAGTAGTATTGACTTTTACGCAGATGTTCTGAATACTATTTAAGATCTGGAAAATCTGGAAGATCTGGTTCGCCTGACAACATATTTTGCAGAAACATGATAATCATTAATTGTCATTGAACTCTATACCTATGCTAATACATTTACGGCAGACTTGTAATTGGACCCTTCTAAGTATTCAATAATTGTCATCTAAATTGGCAATATCAAACCAGCCAGTTCTCGACTAAGAAGAGTCATTCTGCATTCTACTCGGTTATACGCACTTCTACCAGCAGGATTTGTAGTTATAAAAAATGCACCGAGATCATGTCGCTAAAAGTGTTGTAAAGCAAAGCCTATTAGTTTTAGATAACGCGGATATTCATTTGGCCCTCCATCAACCGTCATGATCACCACTGGTTTTACAAATCCATGGGCAGTTTTGGCTAATCTTTGAAACTGTTCAAGGCCAAGAAGCGTCTCGAAATCTTGAACATGAGTTTCAGCGGTAGTTGAATCATTCTTTCCGCTCCGAATAGCGATCTATGTTTAGAATGTCCAACGGCTTGCGGTTGTTCTAGCATACTGGCAGTTATTTTGATACCAACATAAATTGATGGTGATGAATTATGCTGCTCAGCGATTACTCAATCTTGATCAGGCAATTTGACTATATTCTATATACATTAGAAGAGGTGCTTGCTTATTTTCCGCGGTTACACCAATAGGGACCCGAGCTTTATCATCTTGAGATCCGAAACGTAGTTGATCTGGTTCAGGTATTGTTGCTATGTTCTCCAAATACTGGATCGGTGTTTCGGCGAAACTGCTATCTAAGTGGTTTTTGTGGTGATTAGTCTGTGTCCAAGTGAGCTTAGCAGGGACTGTTGATATATATGTCTTCGTTCCTCTGTGGAATTAGATTTGGTTTTGAAGCAAAGATATGTTCTTATTCGGCTAATGTCATTATGTATGTAATTATTGAGTGATTTCATCGAGAGTTTTTAAACTGCGAATAGATTTTGTTTGTCTTCTATCATCTGCTGCACTCCCGAATAAATCAATATACGCTATTGTTTTTAATAGTAATGGTTGATCATTCTCTAGGCTAGGACGTTCCACAGAATCTTTTATGGATAATTTTTCTTTATTTCTGAATTTTCGTGGCAAATATTTTCTTACTTTCTTCTTATATCATTTCTGTTTTTCTTCTGGGCAACTGCGTATTGAATCTTCCTCCTTAAAGACTGTTTTGCTGCTTTTAATTGCTCACGTAACTTATAGATCTGTTTAAATTTCAACATGGCTTGGCATGGTATCTCTAGCTGAAAACAAAGTATTTCAATGTTTTTTGAGAAGATCATTCTTATTTTTTATAGATTCCCGAGAAGGCTTTGCTCTCGACTGTATATTTTTATTTTCTGTGTTTTTGCATTGCTATTGTGATTCTACTTTGGGTTATCGCCCGTATCAACTGAATGAATCTTACGTTTTTAATTATTGCGTTGAATTATGATTTTTAATTACTATTAAGTTTTGTATTGTTTAAATTGGTTTAAAACATTATGTAGTTGAACATAGTTGCCCAATAATACAATAACTTTTTTTTCGTTACATTAATTTTCATTTTTATTGAATTTTCTTAAACATTATCATGTATAGATTCACTGGTGAAAAATGCTAATGAATTAAATATCAATGTTACAAGTTATGATAATAGTAAATAAAAGGCCAAACTTACCTTTAAAAAAATCCTAATAGACTGACTTTGTTCCTAGTCGCTTCTTGCAATTCTTCCTCAATTCTCTTAGACACAATAGCATTAAGTTCCTCGTCGGACTTTGCTTGTAACGTATTACTATGCCACACTTCATTTACTAATTTCTGTACATTTTGTACTTTTTATTTTTGGTATAACTTGGATTTGTCTGTATTAGACGACATTTTAAACCATTCAACGTTAGCAAAGTTGATCAATGCTACAACAAACATTACCTTACAACACGTCAAATCCAATGTACCGAACCAAACCAATAAGTGAGGAAACAAATTGAGACAAGTGAATATCGCGCGAGTTGTGCAGCCAGAGAACGTCTGAGACGGAAGAGAGAAGATTCTAGTAAGAGCGTCTAATTTTCCAAAAACCATAGGCCTACCATAAAAGTTTGTGTGACTAGACAGAGTAGTATTGTCAAACTTAAAACATTTTATAAACTTCAATAAGAATGAAGAAAAACATTACAATAACTTAGAAAGTAATAAATGTATGTACGTTCCAGAGTAAGACTATATATAAATGTTTTTGAATTTATTGATTGATTGTGATAGAAGCTGGTATAAACGGGATACACAATTTATTAATGAAGGTACGTATTTACATTCCTTTGCTATTCCGAATCCAATGAGCTATAGTACATATTTTTAGATGCCTTTTCAAAAATTAACACCTTTTTGAACTTGAGTAAAGTGAACTAGATTATAACTTAATCATAAAACAGCGCATAAGAGCGAGTAAGCATTTCAATTATTTTGGGAAATTTCTGAACATGCTTTTCGCTTTCGAACATAGACAAGTAGGGTTGTTATATGTGTTCAAATCAAAATCCACTAAATTTTGTAGAAAATCTGAAAAATATATAAATAAATATTGCTGACGTAATCAACATCCACTATTCCTCATGTTATCCAAAATAAGCGAAAGCAAAGACCCCCCGCTTCCTTTTAGTGATTATGTAAACTTGAATGGCCCCCAATACGGAAGTTTTAAACCACCATTTTTCCTATATATTTTTTTCCTTTGATTTTTTCTTTTTGCATGTATTTCCTAATGCAGTTTACCTAATAAAATGATTAGAAATATTATTAAACTTTTGTAACGCATATATTATTTTCTGCGTAATCTGTTGATGATTGGGTGAATTTAGAAAAATGGATTGAAATGAGAGTTTGCATTGATTAATTGACATGGTAAAGAATTGGTCCTTAAAATGTTTCTAAATTTAAAAGTCGTAGGGTTTGCAGAATAAATATTTTGTTTTGCTATCAAATTGGTGAAGTTGTGTTAAAGTTCAGTTTGTAAAAACGATTTCCATATCTCCAACTTATGCATAGGTTGCAACTTAAGTTCCAGTGGTGGGTACAATTATTTCAGGACGTTTAAAAACTAAATCAATACGTATGAATAAATCTCTTATTATGATTTTTAATAAACAACACCCTATATTCAACTCTTTATCTATTTTATCACATTGTTTCATTCTGGATAATTCTCGTGTTGTTATCGCGCAAGCTGAGCTTTCGTCACATGTCGCAGTGTCTGGAATAAACAAGAATGGAAAATTGTAATAGAATGCAACCCCTGGAAGCTTGAATTCTACTATTAAAAATTTTATTTTATTTTTAGTTCTTCTAAATTTAATTGTTATAATTGTATTTTTTGAAATACTAACAACTTTTCTGTTCTGTCACACGTGATAAAGGAATTCACGAACTCATATACCATTAATTGAATAAAATTATATATACAACTACAACAAATTAGAACATCGTCTCTAACCGTGAACATATGTGCTCCTTATAATTAAGCCCTAAGCGAAAGACGTATTACTTTTGAAGAGTACTTATTTTGTTTATAATCAATTTTTTTATAATCAAATAGTGGTGTTAAAAAACGTGTGACTAATTATACGCTACTGTAGTCAAATCGCAACGCAAGAGGCTGGATTATGCATAAATTTGTTTTTGTTTTGGTCCTTTTTTTTGCTTGGTTTCTACTATAGTAACGTATATAAAAAGATTTTTACTAACACTGCCAAATTCGACATGATGTCGAAAGAATCTTGTGGCACGGTTTTAAAATTTTTTCTATACCACCATTACTTAAATTCTATCAAAGTAATTACTAGAACAACAATAGTATAACAAAAAATGTTACGTTTGAGCTTAATAATATATGGAAATTATTAGAGGAAGGATTCCGCTCGATGAATAAAAAAAATAGTGTCGGCAGATAATTGCTATAAATAAATTCTAGATTTTTGAATTACAATTTTAAAGCATCATTTCTATGTCATTTTTGAATTTTAGGTTAATACAAACAAGATTTTTTTAGAAGCTTCATTTAAGAATCACGACTTTCAAATTTACACATTTTAAACACCGATTAATATTTAACAACGAAATATAACACCAAACTTTTTTTATGAAATAACTTAAAGCTCGATTTAAAAAATCTTATTAAGAGTTTAGCTTCTTAGTAACAAAACTTTTTTTATATACGTTTGTATAGCAAAATGTGAATTATCAACAAATCTATCCGTTTGAAATTATGCAGTCTGCGTGAATTATTTTTTCAATGTAATTAATATTTGATCGGTTCAAATACAATACAATTCAAATGCGCTACAATTGAGAATTATTAAAAACTCAGTGGACTTAAACTATAATTATAATTACTGGTATTTACGTATTAACGATATGTTCAAAACTTCTTACATAACTTACAATGATTAATTATTCACGTACCATATGTTATTAACGTTGCTGATACATTTAGAGGTAGGCTTCTACTATTAGTCATTCGGCTCCAAATTTTGTGTTTATAACACAAGTCAAATTTTTTAAAACTTATTACCAAGCTATAAATTTTACATGCCTAGATACATAATTTAATTACGTATAATTATGTATATATAATGAATTCTCTACGATAACAATAATAAACTTTAAAACATTTTGTTTCAAAACTTTGACAGTAAGTTACGAGAATATAATTAATAAAATTTTGATGTATTTCTAAGTATAAAATATCTTTGTTGACATTTTGTATCATTTACCAACAAAATGTTAAATTAAGTATAACTATAATTATTAAAAAAATAATTCAGATAATACCATGCAACGCGAACTACTATGTCACTTTATTATAATGTATGCTAATATAATTTGATAATTCTTAAATAAGTACTATTTCAACTAGACGATTTTTATATTTTTATTATGTATTTGTTAAATTGTTATATAAAAATAAGTGATTTGAATTAATGATTGTATCAAAAGTAACTTTTAAGGTTTTATTCCACCTACTTTTCTTGTAACTGTAACAAAATTTGTAGAAAAACGCTTTGAATTTTACATTTGAGATCTCTTTTGACGAACCTAAATGCTACTAGAATATTTTACTGAACAGTTGTGCGTTGGAAAATTATGGTAATTGCAATTTTGACTTCTAACAAATCAAGGAATTAAATGTTCTCTTATAATTTTAGCTCTGTAATACGTTAGTTAGAAAAATCAAATATGCACATATATGCATGTGTTTTTCAGTAGCATTAGTTGCTTTCAAAATCATTACGTAGGTACAAACAATCATTTCAGACAGTGTTTTAATATTATATTATTAAAAGTTTATATGGGTACTTCAAATTTTAATATAAAGCTTTAATGACTAAATAATAAAAACTATTAGTCCTATAAACCAGTGGAAAATATTCCGAAGCAAAATTATTATAGAAAACATTCGTAAAAGTAAATTGTAACGTTTATTATTCTATAGTAATTATTAACAATTTGATATACGTATATATTTATTAAAATAAAAAGTTTATATTTAACAACATATTCGCTATATTTGCTTCTTATTTATTACGTAACTTGAGATCTCTCGGTATCACATCGAATGAAAATTTTTTTTAAATTAATGCAAACGACAAAAACTCTCTAATGTTATCAATTCAAAACCGTAGTTATACATTGTAAATTTTATCAGTCTGTTTTGACAAGTTCTCTCAATGTCCTGTTTATCACATTTTGTTGTTTGTCGCTTACTGGACAGTAATTAACCGGGAAAGTATATTGTTGACAAGAGACTGTTTTGTATTTATATAACTGTCATTATGTACTTGTTGTTATCTTCAGTATTTAACGTTTATTTGACAGTAGACGTTTTTTATTACGTATATGGTTATATTTGGATTTATATGAACGGCACATTTATTTTTTTTAATTTGACGTAGCGTTAAATTGGTTTTATATGTTACAACACACTTTGTAAAAGAATAAAATAAAAGCAATTTGTTTTTTTAATTCTCGTCATTTCTTGTAAATTTGCATCCCGTTAATAGTTTTTTTATTCGATGCCATTAATTAATTAAATTGAAATAGCAAAAGTTTCGGAACAAGATTAACGTTTTTAATAAAAAAAAGTTGGATTATTCACGATTAATTTCTGTAACAGATTAAATCAATCTACTTAATGTGTTTCGATATCTAATTTTGCGATGGCGATAATACTTTTGACAACATTTCAATTGAAATGAAATGATTCGTTCGCGTTGTTCGCTTTGCCAATTTAAAAGATTAGCAGTTTTGTAACAGATAAATATAAGGAAATTAAGTACTTGGTAAATTTAGATCTAGATTAACAATTGATTGTTATTCTTGTTACTCTTAAAATACTTTACCTGTTAACTAATGAAAATAGTATGCTTTAATAAATAATGATATTAATTATATAATTTCTTGAAGATCAACTGTTTGTAACTTCTGTTTTATTTTAGTTTATGCTTTAAGTAATTAATTGTAATATAATTAAATAATCTAGATTATCTTTACGCTTCTTGTTATTTGTATTGATTTTTGGTACTGCGTGTTTGACAAGCTTTATTCTGAATATTATAGTGTAAAATTAATAACTACTATGCAGGAATTTTAATACTTGTTGAAAAGTATATTAGTATATGTATACTATACATATTCGTTTCAGGACATGCCAATTATGTATATAATACGAAAAAGCTGTGCTAATCATATTACAAATATAATAAAATTGTGTTAGGACTTGGGGTTTTTGATAACCATATTCGAATGATAACAATATCCGAAATTCAGAAAAAAACGAAATAAATGTTTATTGGTTAGTAAGCAGTACATACATACAGCGTGTATCTGATTAATAGGTTGTTAACATAGAAGGTAAAATTATCGCATCAATACAAACAAAAAAGTCAAAATAAAAATTCTCATAAAACGTTAAAAAACAAAATTTTGTGCCAAGTAAACGTTCACATTCTTCCAAGTGCACTAAAATATAGATAACGTATTTACAGATGTTGAAATAAGGTCAGTCAAAATACGTGCTTGAATAAATAAACAACACTGCAAAATAATGCTAAATATGCAAAACGTTTTTCAATTAATCTAATTATTGGTTCATAGTTAATAAAATATTGATTATTAAATTTTTTATCTCAATTAAATAAATTCATCTAGTTTTGCCGCTGATGATCTCGGAGTACATTATTTAAAAATCGGATGATTTCTGCTGTACACCGCGCCGCAAAATAACCAACGTTTTTCTCATTTCGCTGTTTTCTATAGGTTGCAATGATTCCTCATTTGGATCTATCTCTTCATCTTCAACTAGTGAAGTTACACTTTCAGACATTACACTTGCACAAATGTCTTCATCTGTTAAATTCTCTGCAACATTTATGTTGTTATCAATTGCCATCCAGTTCTCGAATTCGCTGGTCAATTTTTAATCGTTGTTTCAGATACTTGGTTCCAGGACATGGTAACAAGATGTAAAACATCTAATAAATGTGTTTGCTTAGCTAGATCATTTGCACTAATATGTTGCGTATCCTCCATATTTTCCAGAATTCTAGAACGGATTTCTTTTTGATAATAAGCTTTTAAGGTTTTTGTAAATCCTTGGACACACAGCTGTATTATAGAGGTTGTAAAGGCTGGTAAAAAATAACTTTTATATTTTTTAAATGACAATTTACTTAATGTGTAGTGCAATTGTCTACTAAAAATGGTATTTTGTGATCCATAGTATTGTCCCACTTTAATAAAATAAATCTTAAGGAGATCATCCAAGCATTGGATTTAAGTAGTAATCGACTGACAATTTTTTTACTTTTTCAAAACACCTCGGATTTTTTAATTTTTTTCTTTTTTAAAGTATTTTTTTTTTGCTGCCAACATCGCAAACGCCAATATTCGTTCGTTAGTGTAGTTACGTAATGGGCGAAAAAAGCTCTAGTGTGGCAAAATGAAAACTAGAAATACACAAAGCTAAGTGTTCAGAGTCAATTATTACATTAGAACGAATATGCGACAGGTGGAAAAGTCATTTATAAACTCTTGAAATTCAGTTTTAATTGAAAAAAAAAACGATATTAAACTATGTAAAATTTGACAGATTTAGTAATAAATGTAATACCAACATTATATTTCTGGTGATTTTTTTATTTTTTCAACAAAGAATATAATTTTACAAAAGGCAACACAAAAAATAATGCACGTTACTCTCGTCGAAAATTTCATAGCATAACTCACTCACATGCAACGCTCGGCCGTGCGGTCTCTCGTTGCATTATCGTTCGTTATGCTATGATGTACTTTTCGACGCTTGTTACGTAAATTACTATTTTAGATATAGTAGACTGTATTGTCAAACACGTTTAATTGTCATATTAATGTATGATTTGTTAACAGTTTTATTTGGTTAGTATTCTTTATTTATATTCCAACTTTTTAATCTTAGTTTTTAGTTATACTGATGATGCTAATTCTTGTTAGTAAAACATGTCTAATTAAGTTCTAAAAATAAAATATTAAAAACTATATACATTTGTGGAGAAGATTAAGATATTGTCTTTTTTTGCTCGCCATGTTCGTTTGTATACGATGATTATCCCTTTTCTTCCAACGATGACACCATCCTTCCGATGCAACAAAATTTCTTCGGCTGTCTGGTGCATCTGTTTCACGAACATTAAAAAACGACACTTTCAATTTCCACTTAATTGTCTTTCCCAACGCGGTTTCTTTTATTGTTGAAATTCTTATTTTTCACTGCAGCGCCAGCGTTTTCGATTTTGACACGGTTTTTTAAAATTTTGCATAAAACTGGATGCGAAATTTAATTGTTGTAAACTATTTTTTTTTTTAAACTAAGATCGCGTCTTTTTATTGCGTCAGCCATTGCAAAGTGTTAAAAGAAAACTGGTTCAAGCAACTAAAATAAGTTAGTGAGTGGGTTGATGCTCGGCGCGTGCAAATTTTAGACGACACAGTCGCGAAAATTCACCGAATAAACTTCGATTAAAAAATCATGCAAAATAGGTTATTGTTCATGTATAGAAGCAAACTTGTTAAAAAATTGATAACACTAACCAAAGTTTCGGCCCGTTCTTTAATAAAGTGATAAGATTACTTGATTGATAACATCCGTTATTCCAATAAGCGGCGTGCACTGTATAATTGTATTTTTTATTGCAATACCTATAAATCAAAGTTTTTAAAAACCTATTTATTTTTAATAGACAACATTGATCAAACACTAATAAATACATATAGTTGCAATAATTAGTTTTCGATAGCAAGACGTGATTGTTCAAAATATTATTGTACTTAAGTATTGAAAACTAGAAACCAAAACCAAAAAAAAAATTTGTGCCGAATGTCAATAGTTATCCAATTAAAAACGAAGATTCGCCATTAAGTTTGTTTACAGCTGATGTTTTTATTTAGAGCATGATATTCACACACGCTGTTGTCAATTTAATATTCATTACTTACAGAAATAATAATTTTATTTGCCTATTTAATATGATTTAATGATAATTGTTATTTTATTGAGAGTATTCAGTCATTTCGAATTCTGAAATATTACAATGTCATTATAAAGAAATAAAAAATGTTAATAAATGCTATTTTTTTCGTTTTACTACCACCGTTTCTGAACCGGTCAAGTTGCGATTTTGTTTTTTTACCTGTTAATGTAATGTAAATTAAATACTAAATCTGCTAACAATTTAATACAACTAGCAAAAATGATACTGTTACGCACAAAAACTGGAAAAATGAAACTTGCCTGAATTAAAGTAACATAAACGAGGTTTTGCCGGTGCTCAGTGAATATGTGTGTAGATTATATTCAATATTCCGTGACCGTTTGGAAAACTCGAAAGAAAACAAAAGTAAGAATCAAAAGGGCGCTAGGAAGTTGTATAGCTCAAAAGAACCACTGGTCCTTGTCAACCACAAGTCCGCTTCTGTTGGATACACTCTAAACGGACTTACCTTAATAGCATGTTGGACTAAAATCTGAAATGGTTTAAATTTTACATAACGCGAAGGCCGACGGAATAAAAGCTTTGTTACATTTAACAATTTAACATTTATTTAAAAAAAAAAATTAAATCAAAAATAGTAAGCCATTAAATTAAACTGAATTGAATAAACGCAATCAAAATCAAAACTTAAATTTAAAAAAATACAAATGCATGACTAAGATGAAATTTAAAACATAAAATAAACTACAAAAGAATCGACATAATTTAGTCAAACGAACAAAAATTACGGTAGTTCCATTATAAATTGCACGATCGTGTTCGCATTAAAAGAATAAATATTTACAAAACAACCTACCTTCAGTAAATTTTTAAACAAAATTGAAAATTCTAATACTAAAGTCCGAAAACCCCTAAGTTTTTGGGTTTAACATTGATAATGCACAATAAAAAAAAATTGTTACATATCGTCTTTAACATAACAAACGGCTATAAAAATAAATAACCGTAAAATAAAAATTAAAAAAATAAATAAACGATAAAATCGATCAACTCGGTAATTTGCAAAAATTTTCTTTTATTCTTATTTTGTTTAAAATCAAAACTTTTAAAACACTAAATTTAGTTTATAGGGTAATAAATAAATACCTTAAATCGTGGTTCCAGAAAGAGGCTTCTAGTTGACCATAAGGTCAACGGACAAGGATCCGTCGGAAGATTCTCGATAAACCGTTCGAAAGTTGAACTGTGTCGCACAACTTAACACACGATTCTACATTCCGTAAAAATGAAACTCGAAAGTGTAATTTTTAAAAACTGTAAATTCTACGAACTAGGAGAAACTAACCTCTACTAACAGAATAAAAAATTTACTGTTTTTTGCATTACTCTCGCGGATACCTCCAAATCTTTAGGGTTGATTGGCCCCAAACCCCAGACTACTTCTTAATGTCTTTGAGTGATTGAAAACTTGTGAACCACTTGCCCCCAAAACCAAAATCACCTATATTTATAAACTCAGTGCGCTACCCTACCATTAAAAACTGTGACCGAAATTTTTGTGAAAGAACAGTTAAAACAAAGACGTGGAAAGAAGATGCAAACAGATTTAATTAAGACGTAAAAGTAGCGTTCAAAGACGGCCTTTTCCATGGCAAGATGCTACGTTAACAAAACAAAAATATCCAAATCAAAAGATTTAATTACACTTACAAATATTAACTTGTTGAAACCGAATAATAAAATTTAGCACGACTCAAGTACAAATGCACTAACAACGTACTTAATACAATGAACTTTTAAACAAACTTAAGATAAACAAACTGCTAAAATATATCAAATTATAATAGTATCTCAAAAGGGAAACATAAATTAAATAAATCTGGAATTTTACCAGGACAAAGAAAATTCCAAATTAACGTAAATTTAGAATACGGATGTATATACAGCGTAATAATTTCGAAATTAATTGAATACAAAATCTACTTACAAATTTGGTTGACAAAGATGTATTTAAAGTGTAGAATAACTTCATTAAATTAACGTGAAATTACTCAAACCATCCCAAAATACATAAAACAAATAAAGCCAACTCGAATATCGGGTCTTTCACAAAAGAAATCTCACAAAATCAAACGACGGTTACAATAGTTTTGTGCATCAACAATAATGGGTTTATAAACTATTCATAAGAATACATTTACTATTTTGTCATTGTAAATGTCTTGAAATTCATTTGTTAAAATAAATCATTTTATTTAAGACAGATGTCTAGAACCAACAAAGGAAACAGGAATGGTAAAACTGAAATCAAAAATTCTTTAAAAAATTTGAATGCCTAAATCTTAAAATCTAGTCTTTTTATTTTTTGACGTAGTTTTTGAATGGAATTAACCTGTAATTTATAGTATTATTTATTTCTTACTTTCCTACAAGGAAAGTATAGCGATCGCAATTTTTTCTAAAAAATTTTTTTAAATAATTTTACGTTTCAAGGTCTTCTCTGAATCAGAAAAATGTATCTTTGACAAAAAAAATTGTGTGTCTGTGTGTGCGTCTGTGTGTTAGTCTGTATAACGATGTGCCCACGATAACTCACAAACCAAAAGTCCTAGTAACTTGAATTTGATATGGAACCGGCTTTTCATATTCTCTCGGTTATATCAAAAGATGCGTCTGATAAAAAATCCGGAAGTCCGCCATTTTGTACAGTTTTTCTTACGTATTTAAATTATTCGAATTATTTTTACAGTTTCTTATAGAGATAATCCTTCCTAACAATTTATTCGAATAAAAAAATTTCTAACAGCAGTTTATTAGGTATTTTATTTATAATTCAAAATAAATTCACAAATATAATCTAGGTTCGAATCCTGTCTGAGATGACTTTTTTTTAGAAAGAAATACTATACCTTGAAGGGAAAGCAAGATACGTTAAAAATAATGATTTACTGATTTATTAAAGGGGAAAGCAATATCGAGGCGCACAAATATAGGGGTTAGTCAATATGACAAGATAAGCTTAATTTGCCATATTTCGTTTATATATTTAATGAAATCGGGGAGAAAAATTTCAAAAAAATTATAGCATGCTAGGAAGTCATACCAAACGTGTACATATCCCTTCGAAGTGGTTTTATGACAACATAACCTTAAAAAATATGTAGACATTTCTTCATCATTCCTTATAGGAAAGTATTGTGTCCACACCAGTTTTTTTTAATAGAGAATGCATAAAAATTAGCATTTTTTAAAAATTTATTTATACTGCTGTATTTTTTGTGGCGGTTACTTAAAGGTTTTAATGTATTATAAATATTTTAATTTCAGTTTTTATTAAATAGTTTAATTTTAGGATTGGAAATATGGAATTAATATATTTTTTAAAAAAGCAAAATCAGTTAGACACAAGACATGTCTTTTTGTTGCGAGCTGTGCAAAAATAAAGTTGTCGTCAACAAATATAAAATCTGTTTTATTATAAATCATACCTTTTGAGAGAAACCGATTTATTGGCACTTTGTTTTGGCATTTTCATACACTCCCAATGACTACTTCAGTGAAAAAATTGGAATAAGATAAAACTAAATGCTAGTTTTCTCTTCAAACCTTCAATTAAAATGAGGATGGCAACGAATGGTTTTATTGACTGAAATCAGTGAGCTCACTGTCATTCATAAAAACCAAGGACGATTTCATTTTGGAAATTTTGGTAGTAGACTAATTCCGAAAATTTGTAATAAAAGTCCTAGCAACAACGTTTCTTGTCTTAGGTACATAAAATGTATTTGGATTTAATAACTTTCTCTAATAGAAGTTACGGAAGAAACACAATTTATATTGAGTTATTTTTCATTACTCTCAATAAATAGGTTTCTTAATTACTGCATACAAACGTGGAAATAATTATATTTCTTATTATATACTTAGTCTAAACACACCTAACAAAGTTGTTCGAGGTATATAAGTATGTATTATTTTCTATGCTGCAATACGTATAGCATAATCGTTATTTTCGGTTTAACTAGTACGCGGTCTTTATCTAGTTGTTTTTTTTTTAACTTTAAATGTTAGCATAAAAACAGTTGCTTTCAAGTACTACTCAGTTTTAAATTTACCAACATCAATTATTATAATTGTAGACAACATTAACCAAGTCAACAACTACCCGTATTTACCAGCCTAAACAAACATTTTACCACTAGAATGAATTTAAATTTTTAATTTCATCAATAATTCTAATCAAAAGCGAATTTTCGTAACATAATTATATAATTGAACATTCGATGAAATCACAGAAGCTCTAACTTAATTAAAGTCCAACGAAAGAGTAATGAAATATTTTATCGAATGAAGTGTTTTAATTTAATATTTTGTTTAATCTAAAAAATCTTTATTAAGCATAATAAACGGCAATCAGAAATGAAATCGAATATAGCCTACCGTCAATCGGAATAAAATATGATTTTTTTCGCTATAAATAAAATATTGAAACTCCCAATAATAAATCTACAAGACCAAATAAATGCACATAAAATTGCAATTTATATAGTTGAACAACACGTAAAGCCATAAACCATAGTCGCTTGATCCATCATAGACTGTTCTTCTGCGAATAGGGTATAAAAAATTATCTTACATCAGAAATGTCGAGATATACGGTACCTACACGTAAAAAAATCAGTTTTGTAGTATAGGTAGTAGAGAAAATTGCGTTGTTTTTGGAAAGCATAACACGGGAAATTTACAGTATCGTTGATATAAAGAAATAGCCTTTGACTTTTAATAAATAGACATAGTGTATTTCGTCTTTATGTTGCAGCGTGAAATTTCCGTTATCATAACGTTTCTCAAGTAAAATAATTATTTATACAGGGATAAAAACCATTTCTAGAATAACTTTTTTCTAATCTTTCTTTCTAATAGTAATATAATCTTTAATTATGTTTTTGTGTTAATAGTTATCCATATTGAATGTTTAGTCTGATTTAATAAGGTATAAAAGTATGTCAAGATTAATATACGTTGTCGGATGTGGTCCAATATCATATTTATAACCATCAGCTTTTGTATTTATGAGTTACCGCATCCGCTATCGTTGTTAATCAAACTACGTACAAGAATATCGCGGGATGTTGTATTTCTCTGCTTTATATTTTTGGATTTTTAGACGATATCTTAATTGCACTGATTTGATGTAAAATATATCTTTAAACTGTTTTTTTAGATGAATAATAATTTGGTTTATAATTAATTGAATTATTTGAAAAACAAAAATGAGGTAAAACATTTTTACTATCGCATAAGAAAGCAAATGAAAATTAACCTGAACAAAACTGATTAAAACGATGAAATGATTTATGTAATTTTTAGCGTTTGAACTGTATGACAATGTCAGATTTTGTATTTATTGTTATTCTCTTCTTTGTTAACGTTCTTTTTTCTTTATAGTGGAATAAATTTATAAGCTCGTAATTCTAAAGCAATGATTTATACGTCATACTGTAAAGTAAAACATATTTTTAAACTTAACTACGTTTTTTTTTTAATATTTAAATTGAAATATATTTTTTTGATTTCAGGTAACTTATTTTGACACTGTGATTTCTGTGACACGAATACTAAAGTAGTAAGTTACATTTTATATATTACTATAGTTATTTATGGGTTTGATGAGTATTTGAGGTATTTTTAACCGTTGAATTTTAATAATTTATTGTTTATAACTTAATTTTTAACTTATATATCAGCATGTTGTGTGATTGTATACAATATTTTTTTTTATTATTTATCGCTTTTTATATGATGATCGCGTTGTAACTACCCCGAAAGGATTTCCATACGTTGAAAAATCTTGATCTCAAAGCTCACAAATTTTTTAAGGAAATCCAAATGTCAATTGTCCAAGATAGAGCTGGGAATCGATAATTCGACCAGTCGGCATAATCGACTTTTCCGACTACTTGACTAAGTGACCATGGCAACGGTTGATTACGCCTACTACTTCGTTTAGTGGACTGTTTTTACCTTATTTACAGTACGAAAAATATTATAAAAACTGCGATATTAACATCAAATTAAAAATCTTGACTGAGGATAATAAATTGAAACGTCGTATCAAAAAATTAACAATGCCGTCTTGTAGTACTAAAAAAGTATCAAATAAGATGTACTCTCAGTTTTAAAAATTTTATCAACCAAACGAAACAATTAGAAAAAAAGAACACTATTTAATCATATTGAATACTTTCAGTTTAGCTTGTTCTTCTGTTGTTTAATTTTTTTATTTTGCAATATTTTTTTATAAGCATTTTTTTCTTTTTGAAGCTCTTTGTTTTTTAAATATGTTTAATATTTCTTGATTGAATTTTTTACTAACGCCATAATACTGGATATAACTTTGAAATCTAAGATGTCGTCTAGACATTTGAATTGATTCTTTTATCAATTGAAGAGCTGTAAAACATCTGAACGGTTAAATCTGTATTTCAACATAATCTACAACACAACCAATAGTTGAGATAGTAAGAAAAACTTTGCACAAAACCGTCACAACTTTTGCATATATTATAACAAGTTGAGGCCTCAGACACCTAACAAATTGGGCAATAATCGTGCAAAGCATATTGCTGAAAGTTTTTAATAATAAAAAGTGAGATTTTCTGGAAAAAATGTTGATATTGGATGACGAGTTAAAAACTGTGACTGGAATTGCTGGAATACTAAAATTGAATGGAGCAGCAGCATATCAAGACTAAAAGATTAAAATTATTTGTAGAATCGAAATTGGTACGATGCGACCAAGCAAGATTCGGATGAGAAGGGAGTTATCAAGCTTGTGAATCTTGAGGTGGATAAGAAAGCGTGTACAAACATATGAATGCTGCTTGAACCAAGCTGTTTTTCTCATGTTTATGGTGCAAAGACAGCTTGAGAAGCATGTCAAAATTTAATAGCTGCTTATGAGGACAATGATTGGGTCAGACGTATTCAATTACAACGAGCTCTGTGGCAATGTAGACTTGGAAGCTCTATCAAGGACATCTTTCTTAAGTAAGGCTTCTTGCACACCAATTAGAAGAAATTGGGGCAACGCTATCCGAAGATTGGTTAATTTTAATTTTATTAAGTAGATATGCGCCAATGATAAGAGCAATTCACAATAATGGACGAGAAATGAAATTAGAAAAAAGTAAGGCAAAACTAATTCAGGAAGCAAGTAGACAATTGAGTGGAAGTACAGAAGAAGAGAAATTCTTGATGTAGAGAAACGAGTTTGAATCAAGAAAAATATTTAAGTGTTTTAAATGTCACAAAGAAGGACATAAGCACGAAAATGTCCGAAGAAAGGCGATAGCAATAAAAAAAAAACAAATATAACGATGTTAAGAAAGGAGTGGATGTAGCTAACAACAATAGGATTTAATGCCATGGATAAAAAGATGTGATCTGATAGTATCGAAATCAATCGGATTAATGAAGTTTTGTTAGTGCCAAACTTAACTACAAATCGGTGAGTGTCATGCTGAAGAATATATTTGCTTATAAATTTTAATGTGGAAGGATGCAAAATCATATACAGTGAAGGTAATATCGCAACAGCTAACAATGTGGGTGGAAATTTTGAGTTGAAACAATAGGAAGTGGATACTCCTTAAGCGATTGTGACTGTACATGAAAAGACTGTGAAATTAAGCAAGGAAGTATGGCATAAAAGACTAGACAAAGTATGGACATTATTAAAGATCTTGTCATAGGTGTAGATTATTCTAGTAAAGATAAGACTGAGCAAGGTAGGCTGTGTATTGCTGGAAAAATGACCAGATTTCCATTTAAGAAAAGTGGATTAAGAGCTAAAGAACTAATAGAAATCATACATTCAGACGTATGCGGGCCTATGGAAACAAAATCTAGCAGCGGAAAAATTTATAGACGGTTTTTAAGAAAAGTTTTTGAGTATATCTTAAGTAAAAAGGCAAGTGTCGAAAAAGAAACTAGAAAGGTAATCAAGAAACCTTGAACGGATAATGGTACAAAATATTGTAGTAATGAGTTCACAGATTATTTGAGTAAACAAGGAATAAAACATTAGAAGACGGTTCCCTAAACACTTGAGCAAAACGGTGTGGCGGAAAAGGTAAACCGCAGGGCTAAAAAAATAAGGACCATGCTACAAGAGCCGTTCCAGGAATAAAAAAAAAGTGGACTGGAGAATAGGTTGATGTGAGTCACCTAAGAATACTTAGTCAGCGCTGCATTTGCCGAAATTCCCAAACAAAAAAGAAAGAAGTTGAACCCAAAGAGTACAAAAATTATATTTGTTGTATATAGTATTGAAAGTAGTTTATACACTTCTAGATCTTAAAACTAACAACGTGACGATTGCTCGGGATGTTGTTTTTATTGAAGATAAAACAAATCGGACTGAACAAAAAGAAAAAAAGACTACATATTTTGCGCTAGTACTATAATAAGAGCAAGCGGAAGCTATGGAAAATATAGCCAAAGTGGAACAAGAAGAGGTAGAAGATATGGTTTAAGAGAAAGGCGTCTATAAAGTATCCCGATCATGTAGTGTAGTGTAATGAAAACAGACTAAATGACGTAAAAAAATCTTTCAGCTCATTGGCAAAGTGTGATCAAGGAGGAAAGTAATACCTAGACGAGAGTAATTACAATATACATATTGGAATACAATATTTTAAACTTTTATAAAAAAAACACAATAGATTAAATGGATAATTAGTCATATTTGATTCCTATCCTAGTAGTAAATAAATTTGCCATCTTCAGATTCATAATTGTCTAGAAAAATATTATGCAACGTTTGCAAAAGTATGTATAACGCTTTCATGAATTTTGTATGAACTAAATTGATGTTTTGAGCGTTTAAATTTTTGCGTTGAATTTATAACAAAATGATGCATTGATAACGAGAGCAGCGTATACAAATCACCAAGTTATGAAAATCGTACCAATAATTTTGTATCGAAATATTTTCATTAAAGTGACACTCGGATGTCAATAAATTGATAGCCATGCTGATTAGGTAATGATCACACTAAATACTGTCTCTTGATATTAATGTAGGTATTTGTTTAAAACTTTAACCAAAAGAGTATATAAGTTTAACTTTATTCGTTGCCATTTGGCTTACAAATTTGTTCGTGTTGTCTATACATATATACTACATTTTCTTATCCCTTCTCCCTCCTTAACTTTTTCCTCCTGCTCCATACTTCCTCCATCCATTCCGCTCCTTTTCCGTTTTGATCTAATATTTCCACTATTTTCATCACCTCTTCTCTTAGTTCCTTGCATTTCTTTCTCATGTGGTTGAGGTCTTCTGTTTCTTCTCCACATAGCCTACACAACTTTTCTGGTTCTTCTTTCCAATATTTGTTCCCTAACTCCTCGTTGCCACATCTGAACCTTGCCACCATTTTTTTCCTTTTCTTGCTTTTAATCTCTCTATCTTTTAAAGATTCCGGCACCCCTTCACCCTTGATATCTTTATAATTCCTATTATATCTGCTCTCTTTTATCTTTGTCCATCTTTCTTGTTTTTCGATGTCTCTATCTCTCCTTATTATTTCTTCCCTTGTCCCTACCCCCTCTTCTCTTAATCTCTCCACTTCTTCACTCGCGTACCCGTTTCTTTTGTAATACTCTTCTCTGCCCTCCTGCCCGTACTTCACTTTCCCTCCCTTTATCTCTTTCCAACATTCTTGCAGTATTTTGCAATCTGTTCTTTCCCTCATTTCTTCCTCGTATTTTATTGCTCTTTTTCCTGTCTCTACCCTTATTTTTTCTATCTGTACCTCCTCCCTCACAATATACCCCGGTGTATCCCTGTCCAATCCTAACACCCATCTCCAGTATTTTTCCTGTAGCCCCTCTACCTCCCTCCACTCCTTCCAGCCCCATATTTCCGCTCCATACATTACCACCCCCTTTATTAATTTTTCGAACAGCAATTTTCTTTTTTTTATATCCATCTTGAATACTCTTTCCCCCACACCCCAGACTTGTCCTATTAACCGGTTTCCTTTCCTCACTCTTTTCTTTATGTGTTCTCCTCTTTATTATCCTGTTTCAACGTGTAGCCCAGGTATGTAAATTCCTTCACTTGTTGCACTTTCTCATCACTCCATCTCCACTCCTCTCTTTTTCTTTTCCCTCCTCCTTTTCTAAATATCATTATCTTTGTTTTCTCCGTGTTTACTTCCATTTCTTTTATTTTCATATATTTTTCTAGCGTTTTCATCATCTCTTTCATTTCCTTTTCCTCCTTAGCCACCAGCACTATGTCATCCGCATACGCCAACGACCATACCTTAGCTTTCCCTACCACTATCCCTCCTGTCTGTTGTCCTCTCATTGTCCCTTCCAGATCCCCCGTATATACCGAGAACTGGCTTAGGCTCAGTGGACACCCCTGCCTCAACCCTCTCTTTGTTATGAATTTCTCACTCTCTTCCCCATTCACTTTAACCCTGCTTCTCGTTTCTTCGTATATTTCCTCTATTCTTTGTATTAATCTTTCATTGATTTTTTTTCTTTTCATATATTCCCACAGCTTTTCCCTATTCACTTTGTCAAAAGCAGCTTTTAGATCTACAAATAGTGCTACCATTTTCCCTCTTTTTTTTTCTAGTTCTTTATTTGCTAGGTGTTTCATTATATATATGTTGTTTATCGCCCTTCTTCCTTTTCTGAATCCCGCTTGTCCGTCTGGTACCAAACTTCTTTCCTCTATTTCCTTCTGTAATCTTTCTTGCAGTATTGTCGCGTACAATTTGTATGCCGAGCAACCAAAAGAGTATTATGGCCAGTTTAAAAAAAGCACTGTATAAGATAAGTAAGCTATTTGACTAAAGACAATTAGTAAATTAAGTGAAATTTTATGACACTTAAAACTTAAATGTAAGTGCAATTGTTTGGTTTTATAATTACATGGTATTACTGGTTTTTTTAAATAGAATTTTATTTTCGGTTCTGGTTCTGGAAATCTGTAAACAATACTATGGATGCATGCAGTTTTTTTTCTCGGCAAAATATTAGTTTACACTTTTTAGTTAAAATAATTAGGCAGCAAATAATTCAACATTAAAGATTTAGAATTGAAATCACAATTCTGCGTTACCACCCGGTATATTGGTCTATCCCGTTAGAAATAAAGAACAGTTAAAGTAATAATAGTTTCAAAGCAAAACTTAAAATATGGTTGCTAAATCTGCCGAAGTATAAATTTCACGAACTGATAGACATTAAAATTAATAACATTAAAAATTTTTTTAATTGTACGTTGACTTCTGCTAACGTTCTTCCAATTTTTATTTTAATAGTTCACACAAAATGTGTGCCTGTATATATGTATGTATATATACAGGCTGTATCAAATTTTGTGTCAAGTACAGGGATCTCGTTTGTTATCAGAGATAGAGAGTTGGTTAAAAGGACAAAAATGATCCGTGAGTTATGCCGAAATAAATTCAACAAACAAAATTTACCCTCTCTATAAAGTGTCTGAAATATGGCGGAAAATAATAAAATTAGTGTTTTTGGTTTAAAAATGTTATTTGGGAAGGTACTTGAAAACTGAAAAAACTTTCTTAAAAGAACTTTTTCTGCTCTTTCAGATGATGGCAATAAATTTTTGTTATCATTATTACTTTACTTTATATCGATACCAACTTTTGTTTTTCATATGGTAGCCATTTTAAAGTTTTATACCATGAAATAGAGAAAAAATCCTGATTTCAAAAATGTATAACATGTTAATAAAAAAATCAAAAATAAGTTTAAAATTTAAAGAAACCCGTTTTGATTGGAAATTTATTAAGTTGGTCCACAGAAAAAGAAGGAAGAATTACAGAAGTTAGACCTTAAGCTCAGTTTAGTTTAAATGTTTGATGTGGAATATTTAATAATATGATTATCTGACCTATCATATATGAAGGACATTTAAATTCTGATATGTATCTCACTTTCTTACAAACCGAGTTTGAAAATTTCCTAGACAATATTCCCCTAAATCAACTCGAATCAATTTATTTTCAACAAGACGGTGCTCCTGCGCACAATGTGCAAGTTGTCCAAAATTTTCCAGACAGATGGTTAGGAACAAATGGACTCATGCTTTAGCCTGCGAGGTCTCTATATCTAACACCACTAGACTTTTACTTTTAGGGTTACATTAAGGATCAAGTGTATTCCGTAACTTCGAACACTGTTGAGCAGCTAAGAGAGCAAATTATTAGTGCATGTAGAAATTGTCCGAGGGTTTACATTAGACGTGCTTCAGAACAAGTTTTGAGAAGATGTGTAATGTGTCTAGAAAATTAAGGTCGTCAATTTGAACATTTATTGTAGTTAAATTTAGGTTATTTATTAATTTAGAATGTATTTTTTTCACGGATATTGCTATTATTGACACTTATTAATAAATTTTCAATCGGAACGGTTTTCTTTAAATGTTATTTTTGATTTTTTTATGAACATGTTATACATTTTTGAAATCAGGATTTTTTCTCTATTTCATGGTATAAAACTTTAAAATGACTAGGTACCATATGAAAAAAAAGTTGGTATCGATATAAAGTAACGTAATAACAATAACAAAAGTTTATTGCCATCATCTGCAAGAGCAGAAAAAGTTTTGTTAAGAAAGTTTTTTCAGTTTTTAAATACCTCCCCAAATAACAATTTTAAAGCTAAAAATCAAAAACACTAATTTTATTATTTTCTGCCGTATTTCAGAAACTTTATAGAGGGGGTAAATTTTGTTTTTTGAATGCATTTAGGCATAACTTAAAGATCAATTTTGTTCATTTAACCAACTCTGTATCTCTGATAATAAACGAGATCCCTGTATTTACTTAACACGAAATTTGATACAGCCTGTATATATACATATATGTATATATATATTATTTTAATCTTTCAAAAATAAATTTTATTACTATTATTATATATGAACTTGTTTATCTAATACTCTATTTCCTCATATGTATAATAGCATAAAAATGGCGGTTATATTTAGTAAAGGATTAATATGTTTTAATTGATTACGAATAAATTTAATATTTGATAATATATTACAGCGATTAACGGAGAATCTGGTTTTGTCAACTAAACACAGTGCATCTACAAATTGCACTCTATAAATAAATAGTTTATCTGTGCATGCATAATAAATTAATTATAGATTATCCGGTTTCACTCAAGCTTATAATCAAACGCATAGGATTTTGTGCGTTTTATCAATTGCTTGTGTGGATTTAATATGATATGGTTATGACGGTTACCCATTTAATCTGGTTTGCTGTATGATATTACATTTAATTTAGGATTTTGTAAAGCGTAATTTTTGAAATTTGAACATTAAATGCATTATTGATATGGTGTACAAACAAATTTGATTTACACGATGTTTATATTGTTTTATAAATACACAACAAATCAAAACGTGTAATGAGTTGTTGATATTAACATAATCATTCAGTCGAGTAGAACAATTAAATTTCGTCAGAAAATACCTACAATAAACATGATTTGAACTTTTAAAAATGATTTACACCTACAAAATACTAAACTTGGTGTAAAATGTGGACGATATTGTATAGTTCTGTTTTATATTTAGAATTACTAAAATTATAAGATAACGTGGTCTTCTTTTGTTTACCATTTCGTCAAAATAGTTTACTAGTCCGTTCAAAGCTATTGTCCGCCAAAAAATGAATTTGGGCAGATACGGTTTGCGAAACTATTATCCATTAATTTTAGAAGGTAGTTTATATTGTAGTGTTCTGCATATTAAAAAATTTACAAAACTCAAACATTTTAGTTGAAATTCTCCAATAAGTGTAAAAGCATAAAATATGAAAAATACGATTTTAATTTTTACTCAAACAAATAATTACTTAATAAAACTTTCCTATGACTTACACTCAAGTTTAACTTGTCCTAACTCCCAGGTAGCAACATGAAGTCTTTCTAAAGTTATTTTTAAGTCAGTAGAGATGTTATTTTGGAACTAAAATGACGTTTTAACTACGGTATAAATCACCAGAAAAGTCCTAGGTAAAAAGACGTCAGAACAGACGTCTTGCTTTGGTATCACACAATTGTTAAAATGACGTCTTTTCGTCTGTGAATTGAAAATTTAAGTTAAGATAAAAAATAGAGAAAGTAAAAAGTTTATTCAATATAATATAACAACCGTGAGAGCATACTACTACATAAATTCAAATAAATGGTTTTTCCACAGCATAAATATATTTAAACAGTATGTAAAAGTGGAAAAGAAATAAATTTTGAACAGTTTTCTGAATAGGGAAATACAAGACATTTCGCAAAAACATTTAAAAACCAAACCTTTAAATTAGATAATTTTCTACAACAAATAATAAAATAATATAATTTTTTAAAAGCTGTTCTAAATAAACTTTTAATTCTAAATGACAATATATTCTCCATTTTCTACGTGTACAAACTTGAACTATATGCAACAGTTTAAGAAACTGTAATATCAAATTTTGTCAAATATTATAATTATCGAACCCAATGTTTGTCTTTAAATTTTCATTAAAAAAATTACTATTGTTTGTAGGTAGTAGTATAACACAAAATGTTGATGTATCACAAATAGTCAAAATGTTTTCTTTTACACTGGCAAAATTTTTGGTAGGTTGCACAAAAGATAATTTCATCTTATATTAAATTATGATTATCTTTTAATTGTAGTTTAACGTGCCAGTAAGGTCAATTAAATATTTAATTAAAGTCGAAGGATAATCGGAGATTAATGTTCAATTAAGTATATTTTGCGTTGCACAAAACTATAATCTCTCATTAAACTCTTAACAAAAGATTATCTAATTGGCCATATTTGGCAGATTAACCTGCAAGTTTTTCAATAATTAAAAGTTCATGATTTACAGTCTAAACTTACTAATAAATTATAGCTACGATTAATTCAAGTTTCGTTTAACACGAATTTATTAAAAAATAATAATCAAACAAAAATAATTATGTTGTTCAACATGTCGTCTTCTTCCTCGAGTAGCTTGGAAAACAGCTTCGCAGCACAAGGTTTATACGAAATAGAGAAAATCCTTTTGAATTGTTAAACGACATTGATTTCAAGAAGAGGTTTCGTTTAAATAAAGCCACCATTATAAACTTGGTATGTGCAATTAAAGATAGAATCAAACCAACACGTTATTGAAACAAATCCTTTGATGTAAGAGTGCAAATATTAATGCTCTATTCACCGTATAACAAATGAAATTTCTAGGCTCTTCTATCACTATATATGGTTTTCTACGTGTTGTGGGAGCTGTCGATTGCACACACGTGCATATACAATAACTTCATGGTCTAAATGCTGAATCGTTTCACAACAGAAAAGTATATTTTAGCATTAACGTTGAAGCGATTTGCGATGCCGACTTAAAACTAATGCATTTTATTGTTCGTTGGCCAGGATCAGTATATGACAGTATTACTTTCAACCTTTCTCCTCTTCCGGTTGAATTTCGCAACGGAAGATATGGCAATGGTTACTTATTAGGTGATAGTGGATATCCATCTAAACCTCATCTGCTTACATCCAGCAAATAGCATATAACAGAGCACATATTATGACAAGTAATAACATAGAAAGGTTCCTTGGAGTTTTGCCTAGATGATTTCCTTGCTTGCAATATAGTTGCTCACTCAATATTAGCACAACATTAATTGCAACAGTTATTAATATGCAAAATATATAAAAACAACGTAATTTATTATAATTTTTTATTTATAAAATTAGTAGTGTGCTTTATAATCGTTTTAACTTGATTAAATAAACTTTTTTTATAAATAAGTCGAGGGGTTGTCACAGGTTCTGCAGGAAATCGAAGTGTGCAAACGACTAGAATACGAGATGATCCAGGTTGACGTTCAACCACATCAAATCATTCCCATTTGCTTTTTTCTAATATACAAATTAATATTAGGTTTCATTGTAATTATCTCACAATTTACCAAAATAGTAAGCCGTACTTCAAAGCAATTTTCAGGTGGCTCAGTTTCATGTCCAATGTTCGCCAGCAGATCCTTTTGATCGGCAGTTAATAAGAGGTTGAAAACTCCACGAGAAACAAATTTTATTATGGTAGACAATACAACTTTTAATTTTATGTCCTTGCTTACATTACCTGTTTCACAGATCTATTTTATCTTCAGTTTCATATATACAAATAAAATGTTGCTGTTTGGAGGTCTGTTTTAGCCAATCCATTACATTCGTTGGTGATGTTTGTCCACACCAAACATTTTTTTAACTATAAATCCTTTAGTGAGTTATCTAAAGTAAAGGATAAAAGGAATTAGGAATTTTTCATCGATAAACATAAAATAAAACTTAGCTATCTATGCAGAAGCAACATTTTCTATAATGGTAATATAACCATTTATAAGAAAACGTGAATAATAAAGTAGAACTCACTTTATTGCAATATTTATTAATGTTTCTTTCTTGATTTGAATAAATATTTGTAAATAACCTTCTTTTTGGTAGTTATCTTTTTTTAAACTGACATTAAAACGTGCAGTTGTCAAGTTGACTAGGAGTAAATGATCGATTAACTAATGGACCGTTAATTATAGGTTAAATTGTTTTGTGCAACGTAATTGAATGTTAATCAAGATGAATATCTATAATCGACGATTAGTAAATCACCAATTAACCAGACTTTTGTGCAACCGGCTATTAGTACTACAAAAATTACAGAAAGTAGAAGAATTAATACTGTGACAACTTTATTTCCTAATAAAATTATCATAGAAAGCATTAATTCAATCGTTAATTCTTCTGTTATGCTACCTTTTACTTACTATTATCTTCTTTTTTCTCTGCATTCTTCTTTTTTAATCTTTCAGGAGCATGCTTAAGCCAAACCTGCATGGCGTCTTCGGATTTCTTTATTGTACCTCCTAGAAATGATAACTTCATCGTATCTAAAAAATCGAATAAATTAATCAAAAACCATTTGGAATTTTTGCTGTCATTATTATTTATAGGATCATGTATAAATAAACCAAATTTAATTTTACCGATAATATTAAGCTACATTAATATAGAATTTTAAGGTATTAGCAAGATCGGAAAATACCATGATTTAAAATTATTTTGGAAATTGCATATTAGCATACGAACCAATAGTAAGCTGACAATAATATATTTGTAAAAAATTCTTTGCTATTCCTTGTACCATAAAAAATGAAAAGTTTTGCCAAATCGTCCGTAATAAGATTTCGCATCATTTAACTAATACATGAAGTATGCAAAAACTTTTTCTATGAATAGAAATTATCCAAAAATATCAAAAAACAATTATAGTACTTACCAAAAATGTTTAGTTTTAATTATTATCAGTAAACGTTTTTAATATATTTAAATCATCCTCTTATTTTTGACTAGCAAAGGTACTAGAGCATTAAAATGATTCTTCTCTAACTGCACAGAAAACCCAAAACTATGGTTTTCTTTTAAAAAGTTCTTAATTAGTAATTACGTTTATATTAACATTAACTTTAACCAACGTATTTCATAAAGCAGTCTTGCTTTATACAATTTCCATTATAAATCGTAGTCTATTTGTTACTTTTTGTATGCAGTCAACGAACATAGTGCTTTCTCGGTGTAAACCATTTAGACATAACGACATCCGCTGTTTTATCGCTGTTTAATTCTATTACAATATACATACCTATAAAATATGAATTCATGGAAAAATACTAGTTTTTTTTAAATTGTACCTTACTACCAGTATATGCTAAACTCATAAAACACTGAAGGAAAATGTTAACCATAACCTTAATCACTTTATTTAACCATTAATCGAACTGAATCAAACTAGAGCACGAACACACACGATACAGATGCGATGTGACTTTATCAAGCCATTATTTTAATTTAAAAATATATATATATGTACATAAATGAAAAATAAAACTAATTTTTTTTTAATTCAACAGATTTTTTATATTAACTTTTAAAATAATTTATAGATGAATTTTGTATAATATTCACGATTGTTTCTAATTGTAAGTTATTAATGTTTATTTATTATAAAACTTTATAGAAAAGTGGTACCTTTGTAAGACGTTTTTTTGAAGTAACAAAAAAAGAGACGTCATTACTAGGTGATTGACGACTCTTGGACCAATATGACGAGATTGTTTAGAAACTTACCTGACAAATCTACCGGTTCCAGTTATCCAAATAAACGCAAGAAAAGGTACCGCTGGAACGGGAATTTACGTTAATTACCGGAAAACACGGGTATAAAAAACATATTTTTAATTTGTGTTTTAGATTAAAACAACGTTGAAGTATAACAGAGTCGTACACAAGCCAATAGAAGGCACTGCCGGCGGATTCGACGAAGGGTATATACTAGGGATGAGCGATGTTTATCGATGTTGCTAAAACATCGATGTTTTGAAGTAAAACATCGATGTTTTAACATCGATAACGAATAATGCAAAATATCGTGACATCGATGTTACGAGCAAATAATCGACTAAATAAAAATAATATTATATTACTAAAACAAACCAACAAACGTATCACTTACAAACAGATTTAGATAGTTAATTTCTGGACGCATAGTGCTGATACCACAATATATAAAACAAACGATGGGAACGTGATCCAAACATAAATTAAAACATACTTCAATTAATAATATGGAAAAATTATCTTTGAGATGTTTCATGTTTGCACTATGTATTTGTTACTTGAGTGGTTAAGTGTGAATTTTTTAATATTTTAAAGTTGATTTATTTAGTAGAAAACCTTGAAGTAGGTAGGTAAGTAATTAAAAGTTTTCCGTAATATGACACGTGAAATTATAACAAATGTTTGCTTGTTTTAGTTTATGTATGTTGAAAAAGGCTGAACGTTTGACTATAGATTAACTAAGCTGACGGCGACATTCCAAATTACACTTTAACGCTCTAGTACCTACCGAGTTTATTTTTCTGGACTGGACTTGTTTTTGTGTATGCATAAAATACAGAACAGTTTTAACTGCTTATAATAAGGTAAAAAAATAATTTGATTTCTTCTGTTTTTTTATTCAATTAAGTGGGTTTAATATTTATTAATGTATAAAACCTAATAGTAGTTCTCTTTGTTTAGCAAGGTTATTACGATGCCACCAAAAAGTCGATATTGGGAGTATTTTGAAAAAATCGATAATTCATCAGCAAAATGCCGCACATGCTCAAAAATTTTGAAAACTTGTGGAAATACGACAAATTTAAAATTACACATCGAAAAAATTCACGATTATCTGTTGAAGAAAAAGAATTCATTAGAAACGCATACAGAACCTCTTGTTGAAGCTTCCACAAGCTCTGTATCATTGGAAATAGCTGATTTAACTAAAAGTACCAGCGAATCTAATTGTAGTTTGGTTAAAAGCCATAGTAGTTCTCTTTCAGCTAGTTAAAGGTCATTTCAACCAACATTAAATTCAAGTTTTAGAAGTGATACTGAATTTTCCGGAAATGGTGTTAAAGGTATTCAATTATCTAACGCAATCTTGTATATGATTTGTAAAGATGCACAGCCATTCCAAATGGTTGAGAATGAAGGTTTTTTAAACCTGATGAAAGTAGCTGCTCCTTTATACAAAGTACCTTCAAGGTTTTATTTCAAGAGAATGCTTGATAGTAGATTTAAAGTAACTCAAAATTATTTTAAAGACAAGATTAAAACACTGAATAATTTTACTCTTACGACTGATATTTGGACTGACACAATGCAAACCAAAAATTTTCTTGGAGTTACTATCCATTTTCCAGATGGCGACAAAATGGAATCAGCCACTCTTGGTGTTTATGCATTATCAGAATCTGATACCGGCGAATACATTGCAAATATGATATTACAGACTTGTGAAGAATGGGAAGTAGAAACTAATAAAGTACTGGGAGTGGTGACTGATGCTGGAGCCAATATGGTTAAAGCAGTTGAAATAGCATTTGGTAAAGAATGCCATATACTATGCTTTGCCCACAAGCTGAATTTAGTAGCTAAAAAATCAGTTGAAAAAACCAACCAATTACACGATTTGATTGCCTCTGTAAAAAAAATCGTAACGTGGTTCAAGCAGTCTGTGGTAGCAAGCGATGAATTAAGAAAAGAATCAAATTTAAAACTTATCCAAGGCGTGCCCACTCGTTGAAACTCTACATTTTATATGATAGAAAAATTATTGAAGATGCGTCCAGTTATTAATAAAATTATAAATTGTCACGCTAGTGCACCTCCAATGGTAACTGCCAAAGACATAAAAGATTTGACTGAGGTTTGTGATATTCTACGCCCGATTGAATTTGCAACTCGTGAAGTATGTGGTGAAAAGTATGTTACTAGCAGTAAGGTTATTCCTCTGACCCGAATGTTGACCATAAAAATATCTGCCTTTCAATCTAAACAGGTCATTGGAGAGAATCTGAAGCAAAATATAATAACCGAAATTAAAAAGCGCTTGTTGCCCTTATAATTTGTAAACATTCTAGCTGTGTCTACAGTATTAGACCCGAGATTTAAAACCATTCATTTCCAGGATTCTGAAGCATGTTCAACAGCTATTAAAAATGTCAATGATATGCTTATAGCTGCAGAAGCGCATGCCATTCAGGATGAAAAACATTTAGATGATTATACGCTACAAGAAGACCACCCAATAGCAAAATTTAATCTGTGGAGCGATCATTACAAACTGGTACAAGAAAAAAATAGTCTAACTACTCAAAGCGAAGCGTTTGGTAACATGCCTCTAGAGTTGTTCTACTACCTTAAGAACCCGTCGATGGATTTAAACCAGGAACCACTGCAAGTGTGGAACAATGTTATTGGCACTACTTACCCAAAGCTAAAAAAATTGCACTTAAGTATTTAAGCTGCATAGCAACGTCATCAGCGTCTGAAAGATTATTTTCTAAAGCTGCGTTTACTCTTTCACAACAGCGCAATAGACTAAAAAAAATTTTCTTTCTAAAATATTGTTTTTACAATCAATTAATAAAAAGTTATGGAAATTGTAGTCTTTTTTTGCTGTATTAACTTTTGTAAGATTAAAATTTGAAACAGATTTCGTTGTTGCTTTATTAATGATTATAATCGTATACGCTAAAAACATCGATTTTAGCAAACATCGATGTTTTGATTTTGATAATAATCGGTTATCGATGTTTAGCTACCGATGTCAACAGCGATGCTAACATCGATGTTTTTTTAACATCGATCATCCCTAGTATATACAAAGCCGCACGAAATTAATTTAAGTTTTGTTTCTTGGATTATGTTATTTTATGTTATTTATTCCATCGTCTTGTTTACATATCGTTTCACCAACGTTAATTGGCTTTATCATATGAATTTAAATATGAACAAAAATAGAAACAAATTTAATAATTTTATTTATAAAATTTTTAAAAAGAAGCGATAAAATAATAACTAACATTTTGCAATCGATTGAGTTCCTTACATTAATTTATTGAAAAATGTTAGTTGTTATTTTTTTTCGGTCTTGTTTACAAGCATCCGGCGACTACAATTCTCGATAACCTAACCACCGCAACGAACCACACTTACGGGAGAGTTACAGTTGAGCTGCTACATTTCCGCCATACCACATCTCGAGGAAGATCTACGTAAACACCTGCAGAATCTTATCTAGGAAATCACAACCGCTGAACACTGCAACTTCCAGCTTTCAACGTTTAGCTAAGATTAGTTTTAAGCACTTTACATACAATTAATTTTTTTTGTTTTTGCGCATTCTATTTTTTTCTCACTTATAAATAATTTCTTTTTGTCAAGTTCATTAAGCTAAGGAAACATGCTTACCGGTAGTTGTAACGAATAAACTAACGAATACACTTTAATCGTACTAAAATAATTTAAATAATAATAATGCACCGTGCTAGCTCTATGATTTCATTAAATATAAACAACACACAAACATTAGAGCGATAAGAAATATTACTAATTATAATCAGGACGGGGTATTCTACTCGTACACTAATATTTACAATTCTAATTTGAAATATAATTTGGACGCCACAATATTTTTTATATTAAATTTATAACGGTTAAATATTGGAACCAACAGATAAACAAATCTTAAAACTAACACTTAATCAAGTTATTAAGGTACATACGTGTTATTTGAAGGTTAGTTACCACTTGTTGCTATTCGTAACTTCAGCGCATGGGCGTGGTCATCATGTGACTTAAATGAATTACGCAATACTTGGAAATCTTCCGGATTTACTTTCTATTGTTTTCGTATAATTTGATTTATCCTATCACCTTAGATCGATGATCATTAACCATAACTTCATAAACGTATAGGGGGAACGTACGTATCAGAAATTTTCCATAATCGTATCATACATAAATCGTAATATTCGTATTCAAAAAAAAACGTAACGTAAAACCATCGAAATTGTACGTATCCAAACAAATCAAATCGAACGTATCAACCAGAGTATATCGTAACTCATAGTTAAAAAAAAACTTCCAGTTCGTGCGTACAGAAAAAAAAAGAAACTAAAACACAAAATCAAAAGATTACACATCACGTGTAAGGAACAAAGAAATCACTTACCCCTTTAGATTACGGGTTTCTTTAAAACAAACAAAGGCGAATATACAGCGACGGAAGCGAAAATACAGCGACAAAAGCGGGTATTTTCAGTGCATGACTACTAAAGCAGATTTCCACAGTTCAAATTTAACATGAGGAAATTTTCTGCACGTTATGCAGGAACGTCCGCTTCCTTTGAAAGTTCAACGGAAGATGGGTTAAAACAATATGGCTACGAATCACGCATGAGTAATGTGCATCAGCGATTTGCGCACGCAGGGACTCCAAAAATGTTAAATTAAGTCAGAAGTATTCAATCGAAAAAATGTAAACGTTACATAGTAACAAGTATTCTAACTTCCTGTTGAACATTTGTCGTTCAGGTTTCTTTTAAGGTTTGTACCAGCTCACCGGTACTGTAAATATGGTAGTACTTCCCTTTTAGGTTAAAGAGTGTAGCGAGGGATTACTTTACTTACACTGTAATGCGACTTGGTTGTTGTCATTGAAGGCCGTGTTCTATTCATTTAATACAAAAAAAGGAATAGTCAACGTACCCGCGTAATTATTTAATAAAATAAAACTTTGTGCTACTACTTAACTACTTACAGCTACTTTAAAAAAAAAGATAATTAGTATTGCCTTTCTTAAGATTTGTATATACAGGTTGCTACTCAAGTGTTGCATCGTTGTTTGTTAATGTTTGCATTTTTTTTCTTTATTTCTACAGAACAAACATATATTCTGTTTACACGTTCAGTTGATACATTTCACAGTTATACAGGTATCGAACGCTTAATTAAGTATTACTGTTTTGATTTGTGTTATATTTGTGCAGTTCTTTTGATTTCGATAAAACCTGTACAACTCAAAGGGTCGTATAATTTACTTCGATTTCTTTATCACACTAAGAAGAAACGGAGTCAACTTTGATGTCCAATTAACGTCAAGAGGATTAACTGGCGATCTGCCATCGCAGAAGAAAACTCTTGTGGCGTTCTTACAAGTTACATTCTTTAATAATATCAACTCTCCCCCATCTTAACGAGTGTGCTAACTAGGACGCGAGGTGGATCTACCAAACTAACTCTATTACGGAAGCTAAGTCACAATTATCTAAAAAATCCTCGGGTATAAAATAAAATATTCATTGTACAATTTGGAGGAAATGCGAAGTAAACAGTGACAATATTGAAAAAGAATTTGAAATTCTCGAAGGCACACCGAATTTATTCTGACAACCAAATACTTCAGATGAAGAAAGAGAGCTTAGTAAATATCTTTAAACAATGTCTAACCTTCACTACGGATTCAATCCAAAAAAAGTGAGAAAACTAAAAATACCGTTGTCGTAGAGGGAGAATTAGACCACTGGAAATTCTAATTCAATTTGCAAAGGAAAATAATATTATTTTATTAACCTTGTTACTACGGACTAACCATCGCCTAACTCTTTGATAAAAGAATGTATGGTCCAATAAAAAAATATTTTAGTCACGCATACCAAATGTCTCTCAAAACATCTAGGACAATAACTATATATGAAATAGCCGAAATTTTATGAAATTCATATCTATTTTTTTATTGCCAGAAACATTTAATTTTTGCATTTAGGGCTACGGGAAATTTTTCCGTTTAATTATCTAATTTTCAGTGACGACGACTTTATGACTGCAAATGTAACGAACATAGCACTTGATGAGACATAACATACAATAGTGTTTGAGTTAGACATTTTAGTATCTACTTCATTCCAGATAGATAAAATACCCGAGAACAATGACGAATTTCATAATAATAGTTGGTCAAGTCGAGAGTTTGAGTTAGATACTTTACCTTCTACTTTTTTGCAGAAACATAAAACACCCGATAAGAGCGATGATGAACTACCAACATATACTTTTTATATTGACATAACAGGCACTTTAATTTATAATATATATAGAATTTGGGAAGGGACTTTAAGAGAAATATTTCAGACAAAAATCAGTTAAAAAACAGAAGAAAGTAAGCAAGAAAATTTCTATCTCAAATAAACTTAATTCTGCTATAAAAAAGAATGTAGTGACCACAATTGTAGCTATGTAGAAATATTTGACATAAATTCAGATGATAATGTAAATACACTTACAGCTCTAAACAAAATATCTGATGAACAATTTATTATACCTGAAATTCAAACAAACATTTTCGTTCTAATAAAATTAACCAAAAAAAAAGCTCAAAGTTTGATATGGCAAAAGTCACAGTCAACACCGATGGTAAGTATGAAGTAACATTTTTGAGACGACATGGGAAAAACTTTGCTTATCCAGATGTACTGAATTGTGGTACCATATCGAACGATGATGTGGTTACCATACCATACCAGTTGTTATTGACCACATAATAGAAATACATAGTATGTAAAAAATCAATTTTTTGTGTTTATTTATGTTTTGTTTTATTGAACTGACATTACAACGCTTTTATATTCAAGTATGTATGAAAAATGTTTTTTTTTACTTTTGAAAACTTAACGTGGCACCGAAAAGTTTCAAGATGTTATAAACGTATCCAAATTTGCTATTTACTAGATACTTCAAATGGAAATAAAACATCTTATCTTAATTTTAGTTTGAACACATTTTGGAACAAAATCTTCATTTCCTGCTCTTTTTACTATACACACGCGAAATAGTTTGTGACAAATTTTTATTATATTAGAAAGACCAAACTAATGCGTTATTCATGTTATTCGTATTACAAATAACTAATTTATACAACTGTTTCAAGGTCTATATTTCTATTTTGTAATTTATTTGCTATCATATCTTCTGTATTAAAGTCAATTGTTTGCTTTTTTATTTCTTTTAGAGCTAAATGTCGATAAAGTCATTAGTATAATTTTTAAATTAGAAGAAGAAAATAAGTTACATATTTTTTTTTTGAAAATTGGATCTCATGAAACGTAAATTCACAGAATGTTTATTTGTTTATGTTATTGATTTGATACTACTCTGAGAAACAGAATATAATTAATAATACAAACAGGTGTATGTTTAAAAACAATCTACATGTTTTTTAGATGCAAATTAATAATGGGAACAATAACGGATATTAAATGTTATTGGTATTCGAATTCCTATGTTTCGTTGTGCAAAGCTTTGAATGTGTTAACTGTATAAATGTTTATTCTTTTTCACTACCAATATTTACTTACAAAAGATAATTATTATAACATACATATTTAAAAATAGTTTTTAACGGTCAGATTATTTCGCCTTCTTTTGGCAATTACATATTTTCGAATCGGAAGTAGTTGTTTATTAGTTAAATAAATTTTACACAAAAAAACGTTAAAAAAAGCAATAAATAATTTTCAACTTTGCAACAGGTAAAACTAGTAAACTAGTACATGCGAAAAATCTTATAAGCGAAAATTCTAATTACTTGTTTGTTTAAAGTTTATAGAATAGGATTATTAACTTTTACTTCGGTTGCTATCTTTGAAACAAATATGCCTTCAGCGTTCTTAATTTAAAGCAAAGATTAGAAACTTAATTTTTTTAACATAAATTATTAAGTTATGTCATGTTTAATCGTTTCAGTTTGTATTTAAAATAAGATTTTATAATTTAGTACTTATATTTTATAGGTTAAAGTTAATTAATTAAATTACAAAAAGTAAATTAATAATATTATTATTTTTTGCTTAATAATTAAAGTTCGTTTTAGATTTACTGTCATTGCATATACTAATTAACAAAGCTTTCCATTCCATTCTGTGGGTGGTGAATTGTTGACAGTTGTATAATCAGAATATGTATCTAGAGTGAGAACTGTGTAACCACGATATTGATTTAAGCTTTTTGTGTTCGTTTAGTAATTTGTTATGTTTAAGTATAATTATACATTTACTTACAATTTTATTTTACTTTAACTATTAATTGAGTAAGTGTCTCTAAATTATTAGATGAGTTTGTTATATAAATCTTCAGTGTAATTCACCTTTTTATTACACAAGCATTTTTTTATATTACTACATTAAATAGTGATTCAACTTAATTAGATCTAATTTTTATTTATGTTTACTACATATAATAATTCAAGTGTCAAAACTGGGGTAATGCGCTTATGATGATTGTAATATTCCAGCTATATACGTAGATTAAGTATATGAAATTTGCATTATTTCCATGTTGATTTTAGAATATCAAATAGACGATCAACAGGGAATGCTTGTTATTCTACTAATTTTGAGAGTTTATAACAACTAGTACCTCTGCTATATCTCTGTTTGAATTTCAGAACTATAGTAAATAAAACAAAGTTTGATTTAAGAAGGTGCGTTGTTGTTTAAATCTCAATATTTATTTAATACCAAAAAAATATATTTCTTTTGGATTCATTTTTATACGTTTGTGATCTTTTTAATGTGTAATTTTTTTTGCAATGGCCCACTTGCTTTTGCCTTAATTTTTTTTCCATTTGAGTTCTGGTAATGTAAATAATTTTTAAGATTTTTATTTACGACAATGGCAATGTTTGAATGTCTTCTAATCTAACAGTAATGTTTTTTTTAAGGTTGATGCTTTGAATTTGTAAAACAACATTCTGATTTAAAGGTTTACATTTGCGTCCAACATAAGCGTATAAAATTTTCCCTCTAATATAAAAGAATTGTTTACTTACCCGTTTTTCTACTTTTTTGTTATTAATAATTGCTCTAAACGTTCTTTGTTTTTTTAATATGTTTTTTTATGTTTCTTTGTTTTAAAATTTGTGATGCTTATTAATTTTTTTAAGGAGTTTTATAATTTTTAATTGACAATTGTTGATTTTTTAGCTAACATTATTTTAATGTAGATATTTATAGTTTCTTATATTTTCTGAGAAAGTAATCTTTTTAGAGGAATTTAATGTGGCATTTAACTGTGTTGCTTGAAATAAATATTTAATTCTGTAATTTAAAGTTGATTTTCTGACTTACATTTTTAGATCTTTTGTTTTCTTAACAATCTGTTTATTTCCCATCAGCTGTATATAGTATACCACATTTACAAATTGCTAAAAAAATTATATGGATTTAATAATAATTTAATAGTTATAAAATAAAATATGAGTGCTATTATTTTCTTTTCATAAACTAACAATACCGGTGTGAAGTTAGCCATAGATTTAAGCCATAAAAATTGATTTCTAGTATCTCATCTTAAATACAAATTAGAACTATTAAAAATTGCAATATCGTTATTAACTAATAAAAATAATTAATATTTTTTTATATTTAAAAAAAAAATTGAACAATCTTCACAGATAAATCCGTTTTCTGTATTAACATTTATGTTTCGCAATAACGTACAATTCTGATTTTTCTGTAAATTGACATACATATAGAATAAGCATTAATAAACAACATATCAAAAAATTAGGTTATGGTCATTTCTATAATTAAAAATAATTTGATTCAAACTTGGGCTTGCGCGCACGGTGCTGCATGCTGACATCAGCTAATTAAAGTCGTTTTTGGCAATCACGTGTAATTTTGATTTTTTTGCTAATTGAATTAGGTATAAATTGAGCGTTACAGATATGCTATACACATGTCGGTGCAATTGCTGACTTGTACACTATTTCTCATGTTATGTTGAATTCTGTATCAATAGTAAACAAATGTAACAATCAAAAAGTCATGAATTGTTATGCATTCAGCTACACTACATTCGTCAGGAACATGCAATGCGTTCATCACCTAAAAGAAATTTATTGGTTATTCTTCTGTAAATAACCACAAACATAAACCACTTATTTCACCTCCTTCATACAAGCTTTAATAAGAAAATAAATGCAACAACCGCCATGCATTGTTTATTTGTTTTTTTTATTTTTTTTTATTACTGCGTATTACTAAAACATCTAGAAAAGGCAACGCTTTCTTCTAGCAATAAGAACCGACTACAATAGACTAAATATCCTCGTACCACCATCGACAAAAAAATATATATCTTTTATCAATACACTTCTAAGAAGAGCAGAGATGATTAGTGATAAAGAACATATACCAGAAGAAATTAAGCATATTATGAAGCCTCTCATAAAAAATGGCTACAACACAAAATCGATACACAGACCGCAAACGAAGGAGACACAAGCTGAAGCTCCAACATACGCTTACTTACTGTACGTTGCCGGAAATCAACTACTGAGACTACACACCAAGGGTATCTACAAACTAGAGTGCATGTGCGGTTCAAGTTGTATTGGACAAACGGGAAGGAGTATTTAGTGCAGAGTTAAAGAACATCAGCAAGACGCCCAACCTAAGCTTACGGACAAATCTGTAGTAGGTGAACATCTACATGATAATGTAGATCACCAAATTGACTACGACGTGTTTTAAAGGTATCAACAAGAAGCAGAAACTACCACTAGCGAATTATACGCGAATCTCGAGAAATCATGGAAAACCCCACCTATTTCAATCGTACAGATGGAAGACTTGGCAACATATGGATGAAGAACACACAGGAAGTCACCAGACAGCTACAAACACGGTTCTTTATACCGGAACCGACACGGAGCAGCGAAGTAGAATTGAAAGACGGTATACAACGAGGATCCAGTAAACACAGATACATAGCAAGTAGGTATTTGTTTTATAAATATTGATATTTATAATATTACAGTATGTGAAGTAATCTTTATGCATAGAACATGTAGAGTTCAACGCCGCCTCATGTAGAAAACAAAGTAATGTATACTGTATATTTCTAATGAATATAATTGATACATTAGTGAAATATATCAAATATATTAAATATGCTACTACAAATTATATATCCGAGCTTCTAGCTTATACCTATGTAGCTGCCTTCTTCCTCAAAATGTTTAACCGAAGCTCGTACTCGTGCAGCAATGAATTCAATTTATATACCTAGGTTTTCGATTTAGACTTCTTAATTATTTCATACAGCTCGGACTCCCAAGAATAGAATCTATGTCCTTCATGGTTTCCATAATCTCTACAAACAATAAACATTAACTTTAGAAAAATACTCAAATAATTTTGTAAGTACGGTACTGTTTGTATTCATTAAATTGTGTAATCGTCTGCAAGAGGTATCTTCTTGTAATACTTTATGACTTAATGTTGGAAACTTGAAAAACAAGTCTGTTGGAAATAACAAGTTGGAAAGAATTACTTAACGTAAACACTAAAATATTAGTTTATCTTCCATAGACGGTGTTCGTTTCTCCTTAATATGAAAGTCAGTTATAAGCGCCCTAATAGCATGTTCTCCTACTCTTAAAAGCTCGTATTATTTTTCTTAGGTCGCTTGCCCGGAGTCTATCAAGAAATCATCAGCAGTTTTAGATTCCTTTATAATTGCTTCGTGCATCTTTTTAAATATACCACTTGCTGTCATGACTTGTTTGTTTGGTGATCGGAATGTGTAATTTTCGATTTTGAACACACTTGGCTTTGCGTTTTATAAAAATTACAACAATGGTGATAATATCACTTTCAAGGAGGGGCATAAAAAAACTGCTCAGTTTTTCTTTGAAGCGACGTTTCGTGCACTAAATGTGCACTTCATCAGGCCACTGCAATTTATTAGCGTAAGTACAAACAACTATCTAATTTAATAAGTTAGTAGTAACTAAATTACAGATATAACCAGAAAAAACACTAAACGTAAGAACTTACGTAGAACATTAGAGCAAGTTACTCCGAAGTTTTTCGACAAACATGAAACACGTCCTAAACTTAATTGACAAAATGTGATTAGTAAAAGTCAATGATTAAAAACAATAAATAAGTATAAATAATAAATAAATAATAAATGACAATACAATTCAACATGGAGAACAAACACTATGATATGTATAATCAAACATTATTTCAAGGTAACCTGTAAACAAATAATACTAAAAATTGAAAATAACCGCGAAAAACACTTAATAATTTTTCGTAATTTTAGAAATTAAATTATTATAAATATTACTTAAATTGTTAGTGTTAGTGTTAGTAATATTTATAATAATTTAATTTCTAAAATTACGAAAAATTATTAAGTGTTTTTCGCGGTTATTTTCAATTTTTAGTATTATTTGTTTACAGGTTACCTTGAAATAATGTTTGATTATACATATCATAGTGTTTGTTCTCCATGTTGAATTGTATTGTCATTTATTATTTATTTATTATTTATACTTATTTATTGTTTTTAATCATTGACTTTTACTAATCACATTTTGTCAATTAAGTTTAGGACGTGTTTCATGTTTGTCGAAAAACTTCGGAGTAACTTGCTCTAATGTTCTACGTAAGTTCTTACGTTTATTGTTTTTTCTGGTTATATCTGTAATTTAGTTACTACTAACTTATTAAATTAGATAGTTGTTTGTACTTACGCTAATAAATTACAGTGGCCTGATGAAGTGCACATTTAGTGCACGAAACGTCGCTTCAAAGAAAAACTGAGCAGTTTTTTTATGCCCCTCCTTGAAAGAAGATTCTAATATTGCTACTTAAAGTTAAAAAAGGAAGATAAAGAAACCGTACCATTGATAATATCACGTGCTTTACTATGTATCACAATTGAGTATCACCTTGTCTTTATTTCAAACGTTTCATGGATTGTCAAATCCATGTTGTTACTAATAACTAACAATAATCTATTAGTTTGGTTATACATTTTTTATCATGTGTACTTACCAAAACACTTGCAGAGTTGTCTTCAAAAATACTCTTGCGCACTCAAATTTAAAAACTTAAGCAAATTTATGCGGTCAGATACAGTCGAATATTTTTATACAAAGCATAACACAAAGACAACGACTAAAACCGATCTATCACGATTAACACTCTATATTGAAGCGCAACTTTTAAAAATAAGATCAAATACATCTCATCAAAATTTTAAAGTTATATGACAATTTGTAGTATATCAGATACATATTATGTTAATATAAATTATGAGATATATTTATTACAACTGAAATTTATATTATTAGAGAGTTCTTTTAATGAGATCAAGATAATACGTATCAGATATATTTACGTTTACTGGGGAGTACACAAGTTGACAGTTGACAGTATGATCAGCGAAACGTTAAGTGAAAGTTTTGTTACGCGGCAACACCCGTAAAACAGTTCTATATTGGACAACGGTCGCAAAAGTCTGCATTTTACTATTAAGTCATAAATGTGTTTCGAGACTAAAGTTTGCTTTTGTATTGAAGAATTGTGCCAACCAAAGGTATCAATGTTAATAAAAACAAATTGATTTTTCTATTATTTTGTAAGAGAAGGCAAAAACGTAAATGAGCATCCAATGATCATTTTGTCATATTGGAAATAGTAAATTACATTATGGTATAGTTGTGGAAAATAATACAAAGTTAGGATGAACATTTCAAAAATTAAGAAGAGACTCAACAGAAACGTATACAAAACCAATATTAGTCGTTTGTGGTATAAATGCAAAATGAAAACAATAAGAAAATTTAAATCTTCAGTGGCTCTCTTTTTTAGAAAAAGAAACGACCGGAGAAAAAGTATATTATACTAAAATAAATTTACATAGTAGCCATCCAGGAAGCGAAATGGAAAAGAAAGCCAAAATATTTAGTAACAGTTTATGTAAAAAGGCGTCAAACATTATAATTAAAAAATTTCAAAATCGTAACTTCTTAGAAGACAACGTTCATATAAATGTGGAAGGATTTCATCATACCTATAATAAATTACTATAGAAGAAAAGCTGTGTTAAAATTACTTTCATTGCGAGCTACACTTGATACCTACATCTGTAATAAAACAATCTATATCTTGTGCTTCTAAGATATTTGATTTCTTGACCTTATAACCTTCTGAAGATCGTTTCAAGGAAGTTCGTAATTAATACAATAAATATTAATATATTACTATAATATCAATATTAATGATTTTATACGTATTTAGTCGTGATTGCAACTTGGAGTCTGTTAACCAAAAGGTAGACGGTTTTTTAGTTTTGCTTGGTTTTTTAAAATACGCTAATAAAATATTTTCTGTTGTGCTGTAAGCATTAGTTTGCGTACACCAAAGTTGAAAATATTGAAATGTTTTTATTATAAATCTCTCGAGATTTTTTGGTAGCAAGGTATTGACGACATTTTCAGTTATTTTTCACAATTTGGGTAGGTTATTAGTTATTACTAATATTTTTTTACATCACTCATTTTATAATATTTTAAATGAGAATAATATTGCAAAATTAATAAAAAATTATTCAAACTTTTAAATTGAAATATATTGCTGTCAATGTCAAGGGTACCGACAGCCATGTTTTCAAAAGTGTGAACCTTTGTGCCTTTGCCTGTGAGATTGCTTGCAGGACGCGGCAAGGTCCATCTCGGTGTGGTGCCAGGTTCCCGGACGATTTCTGATCTTTATAAGTATGCGCGTTTGGACACAGACGAGGTCTCGATGCTGGACAAGTGGGGCGTCTCTTTTTTGATTTTCTGCATATTGTTTTTCCATGTCTTGTTCTGACTCTTGAATTAGCAAAGCTTGTCTTAGAACATTAGTTAATCTGAGTTGATACGATTTTATCTCGGTTATGAAATTATCGTTATTATGACCTTTTGATTCAGTTGGGAGTCGTCTTTTGTTCACAGTTCTCTACCAAAGATTAGGTAGACTGCCGTTTATCCCGTGGTTTGACATTTTGTTGTGTTTATGTGGGTTTTACTTTACTAGGATGGCCAGTTGGGGTTTAAGGTATATATTTTTCTTCTCCACGGGGTTTGCTTGGAGGTGATATACTGTGACCAGTGTCTGCTTAATGTCAAGGCAGAATGTGACGTGCTGCATGATTCCGCTGATTTACAGTGTGTCGTTATCACTTAACAGACGGCGTGGAATTTCATATCTGAAGAATATTTATTGTATCAGAGTTCGTGTACAAGTTTTTGCATCGGCTGTTTTCAGGGAGAACAATTCCACCTATTTGCTGGTCGAGTCTTCTACCATGAAGATCCATGGCTAATGTTTCGAACCTGCGGGTTTGTACAGAGGTCTGTAGTAGCCTACTGATTTCTGAAGCACGTAGGTGTATCGTACTTAATAGTTGGACACCTACCCAGGTAATCAGTATCTAAACGATACCAGATTCTAGGACATGTGTCAGTGATCAAACAACTTAACGTTGAATGATAATTTTATTAATCACAGTCGAGTTTTTATACAATATTTACAAGCGTTGTGAAATACAAAGTTGGCATTTTACGTGATTACAATTTTAAATGTGGGTTACTATAATGTAACATATTCTTAGTAATGTGCTGATATAGCGGAAGTCTAAATATAGCGTAACAACTTACGTTAGCAAACGGATTGTTACAATGTGGAGTAATCATTAAATATGTTTACAATTATTACAACTTTAAATAAATGTTTTAACACAAATTAATTTTGAATATTGTTGTTCAAGTTTGAACATTATTTCTGGCACTCAAAGAGGAGGAGGAGGAGGAGGAAGTGGCTTGGTTACAAGTTAGCCACAAGAGGGATAGGTTAAGTAAGGAAATGTTACGAGTAAATAGGATAGTCTTACAAGACCAGTAGGGTAGACTAAATATTTGTGCGTGTCATGAGAGCACGTGGTTCCGCGAGGCACCTGCTTTACGGCTTATCCTCGCTTCTAGGTTACTACCAAGTCGGCAAGGAAAAGGATCTGCATATAGATGAAGAAAAATAAAGAAACGCAGAGTATTAATCAAACAGCGACAGTTAAAACGAAAATCAAACGTGTTATTTAACTAAAAATGTCATAAACTAAAATGGCTCTAAACATGCAATGTTATATAACGAAACTAAACTCTTACTTTGCCATCGCTGTTTGCAAAATAATAAAACTTAATTAATTAATTAATTGAAGTTAGCAAAATTAAAGAAACTTTTTCTAATAGAGGCTCTGGTCTCTCTTTGCAAAAAATCTATTTACATTTACATCAGGCACCAGTCCTAAGGATGGCCTGAGGATATTCGGGATAGGGGTTGATCGTGGTTAACGGATCACTCCGAACGTCATCGAATTTGCGACAAGCGGAATAAGGGAGTTAGCGCTACTCCCTTTTTGGGAAGTGTTTCACAGCCGCTGCCATTCACCCAAGATCTAGATTTTCAAATGACGCTTGGTCGCTGAAAAGGACGGAAAGCGAAACGTGGTGGTCAAGGAAATTGCACGTGCCAGCTTTGCCAAGAAGTTTAGTGCAGTAAATTTTCTGCAAAAGGAGAGGTAGGGGAGGATGCTTAAATATGACACAGAAGGTATCTACGGGAACGGTGCGGTAGCCCCGAAGATATTACTAAGGAATGGGAATTGCAGCGAGGCCAGTTTTTGACCACATGGGAATGTGGAAGACTGTGGTACTAAATGTCTAGGCGATAGGTGAGCATGGGTGTAACTGCACTGTTAAAGATATTGGCAAGAGATTTTTGCAGGTCCCATTTCAAACGTGAGTATTTGTAGAACAAGTGCAAGATACTCTTACACTTGTCAACCACGAATGCACAATGTTTTACAAAACTCAAGCTATCGCCAAGCAAAAGTGCGAGGTACTTGAATTCGAAAATCCTACGGATGGGAATGTTGTTGAGGCTCAGTGAAGGATCTCGTTTTAAAGTGGAGCCAAAACCATGTACTTAGTCTTGTCCGCTGAAGCTGCCAGTTTGTTGCTGCCAGTCGAGCTTGGCACTATGTTTAAACACGTGTTGGATTTTGCCTCTAACTCTCGTCTAGAAATTGCGAACACCGTGACAGTGATGTCGTTTGCCTCTGGCACTCGAGGGAGTTTTTCACGTATTCCAGTATCTGCTTGCGCATTCCAACCCAGAAATACCGACTTGTGATTCTTTGAAATGATCGTTCCCGGTCGTAATGACCTGCAGTTGGTGCGTCGTGGTCCTGCAGTATGTTCTTCCGCTCTATTTCTGGAACGACTAATTATGGCTCTTTGGTATCGGGAGAGTATCGGTACAGCACGCCTTGGAACATTATCTAGCCTCTGTTGGTTTATTGACTGTAATTATTCAAGGATGGGTCAAGGTTTTCAAAGCACTTGATAGTTTTCTTGATTTTACCGGTCGAGAGACAGAGAGGTCTCGATAGCGTATCCGCTACAACATTTAGTTTTTCGGCGTATAGGTAAATGTGATATCATATGACTAAAGAGATAGGCCGCATCGTGCTAGTCTTGACTGTAGGGACATTATTCATTGCAGTGGCTGATGATCGGTGACTATGGTTATTGGGTTCCCTGCAATATAACCCCTGTACTTGGTGACGGTCCATACTTTTTGTTGCGTCGTTAAATATTTCTTTTCTGCCGAGAGGAGTAATCTGCTTGCATCCTCAACTGGTCTTTCTTCCGGTCTTCTCTTTTGGACCAGGACAGCACCAATCGCATATTGATTTGCGTTGGTTTTTATGTTAAATGGCGCTTCGTGCTCCGCCTTTTTTAGGATGGGCGCTTCGGTTAATAGCGTTTTCAGTTTTGTGAAGGCCGCGAGTTGGTCTGGTTCCCACGTTCATGCGACATTTTGTAATTGGGAAAGCGGTTTCCCAACTTGTGCGAAAGGTATGAACTGCCTGGACCTGGCAGGAGCAGTAGGCGTTGGTTGGGATTCTGACTTTTTGTGTTCTTCGTAGTTGATCCCGTAACTCGTCGAATGTTGTCACTGAAGTGCGGGGGGCACGATTTCTAACTCGGCGGTGCAGGAGCTCATAGACCATATCTATCTGTATTGCGAGGAGTGCCCTTTTCTGTGGGATGAATAGTTCCGTATTTTCGGGATTTGTTTCTTCAGTGGTAAATATTTTCCTCATTACTTGGTAGTTAGGCTTGTTTGGACCAAATGTGGTTATTACCATTGTTGTAGTCTTTTTCCACGACGCGATAGTGCGTTTTATACCTTGACACCAGGTTGCGGCTGGGCTTTCTAGTAGCATTGACATTTCCCCCCTTGATGGCTGTAGATTCTTGTACGAGGTGATGCTGTTTATGAAGGCATGTACGTTTCCAGAACCGTTGAATCTGGTCTGAAATCAGGGGTGTTGAGATATTGGTTTCTTTTAGTAAATACGCTAATTCGGCCAGCATTTCTTTTGTGAATTGGATGATATTATCGTTTGTTGTCACTTTTCATTCAGTACGTTTTATTATATTTTTTGCTCTACGTCTGCTTTTGTTATAGTTTGACAGCAACAAAAATCTCATATGTTTAGTATTTAACTTGATTTAAACTAATATTTATTAACTATAAGATAAATAAGACAGAGTTCTTACAAAATAATTATTGTTAATTAAAAGGTATTTTGAAAGTTTATAACATAAAATTATACTTCTTTTTTGTTATTGATTTTGTATATTTTTACTTAAATGTGTGTTATAGTATAATCTCTTTCACATACTTACATTGTCAACTGTTTTAAATGATTTCACCGTTTTGCATTGCTTGCTGAGTTATATCGGTTATATAATTTTGCAGGAGACTAAAAACAAAAAATAATACTTGTTTTTGTCATAGATGATATATTTAACCATACTAGAATTATTTATCTGTCAAACGAAATATTTCAAGCTGTCAATGTAAATGATAATGAAGCAAAAGGTTCAGTTTGAATTAGATTGTTTTCTTTCGTTTTGTAAACGGTGAAATTGCTACAGGATTGTCCACCTTCTACTTTATTTATTTATTGATGCATCTCTTCCTACGTAGCAACGTCAACCCATTTATAATACAATCTTATTTTTTGTCTGCATGTTGGCGTATTTCTACGAAAACAATCTCTTAAATAAAATATTATTCGTTTAGTTTGAAAAGTTAAAGCTGAAAGCAATACTTAGAATTAATTACATTATTTTGTCTTTTGATAAAAACTGATTTAGTGTTCTAAAAATATGACGTAAATTAAATTGTTAAACGAGTTAGGTATACAGAAATTGCATTTATTACAGGAATCGCTAAAGTTTTCTCATTAAACTAACTGAAAAGTTTCCCAAGTTAGAATATAAAGAGATCAAATCGTTTTGTCAAACAGATTTATCATTTTTTGTTAAACATTTTATTTAATTATAATTTCAAAACAAAATTTAATTTGTTCTTTGTTTTGATTTGTTTTTATTAAACACGTATGAGCATTTGCTTACAAAGTATCGCACAATATTTTACCTAATCGTAAGATGCTTTGTAAACTTTACATTATTAAATTGACGGTCGACATGTTTTACTTAATTTAAAAATAATTATAGTCAAATCAGAAAATGTTAGAAAGCTTTTAAGGAAATCAAAGGATCAAATGGAATGGCAGCAACTGCTATTCACAGACTGTTCCATTTCCGCACTTTTGCTGGCATTGTTTACGCAGTTAATCGAATATAATGGCGGCTTTTGCGGGATTAGGTCATTGTTTTCAAGCGTTCGCTAATACATTGCAGGTACATTATTGATAATGTGTGATGGTTACATTTATTGTTTCGCCTAAGTGATTGTTTTTGTTGCAGGTGTCACTTAAATTGATTTGTTTTATAACATTTGTTTTTTATTCTTTTTTTATTATATTTGTTATTTCAATTTTGTTTTATATATTTTATCGAACGAGTTGCAATATTCGTATCGGGAATTCTACAATCTATTTGTTGTTTTTGTGGATGCATAAAATCAGACGATTTTTATTTTCAGTGCTTCATAATAATGAAGCTTTTGGGTTATTTCTTCCGGAATCATTTATTATGTGGATTTACTGTTAGTGGCTTAGCGATTTCATTAAGTTTAATTTTCAGGGCAGTTTGATGATAATGGAAAATTCTGTTTAACAATTTCTGTCACGTATAGATTATTTAGGTCAGTACAGATAAAATAAAACTTTGTACGTATTGCTTTTATTAATCATCACTACATATTGCTTTTATATTGCAGTAAAATGCTTCATTTTGTTAGAATACATTTTGCTTAGCTCAGTTATGTTGATTTTTTTAATAAAAATGCATTTATGTTATTTTCTCACAATTTAATTTTTTTATTTTAAAAATATTTTAGTATCAAGGTCCAGACACCGATAAGGTTTTAATAATATTTAAAATTACCTGTTCTTATTTTTATACGTACAATTTAGTTGTATACCGACATCTTTAATAGTTTTAAAATAAGAATTACATTTGCTTAATTCCTATTGCCAGCAATTTAAATTATTCTGTAATTTACTAAAAACAAACAAAATAACCATTTACGTAAATTATTATAAATTTTATGATAGCTTTAAGGTTTTACAAAGTATATAATAGTGCACGTCGCGTCGCTTATTGGAATCACGAATAATGCTATCAGTCGGGTACTGTTATCACTTCATTAAAGAACGGACCGGACGTATGCTACTACATAGAAAAAATATCGTTTATAGTAATTATAGTTTCTGTTTATGTTATCAATTTCTTCTCCGGTTTGCTTTTATACATGAACAATAATTTATTTTGCATACATTTTTTAGCTGAATTTTCAAAATACGCTTGTTAAGAGTGAAAAATCTTACAACTGTAAATAGGTTAGTAGAATGCAAGCTCTCACGGCCGTTGTTTAATGTAGCACTATTTTTCGGGTGTTGCCGCGTCACAAAACTTTCACTTAACGTTTCGCTGATCAGGGTGTCAGCTGACAGCGAACAGCGAATTAATCATCATTCGTCCGTAATTTTCGATTTAATTGACTCGAAATTTTTAATTTTTTTAAACCCCAAGTTCAAACGTGATTTTATTAAGCGGCCTACATGGTACATACTCGCATCCAATGTTTTAATTAAGATCTTGTATGTATGTATATAAGTAAAAGCATATTTGTTTTGTAACCAGAAAAAGTCAGTTTATTTTTTGCTTGTGTCTTAAAAACTAAAATTGTTTTAGACGTAAAAGTTAATTTTTAGATTCGGCAAAGTGGAAACCGAATTTGCCAACTATTCGCCACTTCTATTACCAAAAGAATATATGCTGTATGAACTGTGGTATGAACAAGAAGCGTCAATCTTGGCGGTTTCTTTGATGTTCGAGAAAACAAATTATTTGACCTTGGAACTCGTCGCCATTTTGTTAGGGTACCAAAAAACAGCTGGTCAAAGTTACATTAGACAATTGTTTATATTTTTTGTTATCTTTAAATTTTTAAAGAAAAACCACTATAATTTAAGGAATAGTAAGATTTATTGTTGTAGTTTTTAAACACTTGTATATTAAAGTTTATGTCAATTTTAGGTTAGAACTTTGTTGTTGTCCTTTGTTTAAATAATTATATGGATACTTAAAAAGTATTAAACAGAAAAGAATGGAAATCGATTATTAATTTCGTACCCAGGGGAAGTTAGCCATAACTTTTCATCCATAGATTTCTACCGAGCGCGCACCGAACGCACGCTCTTATTTTCAATGTGAAAGATGAGTTTCTTGAGAAAATTTCTTAGTAAATCGATAGTATAAATAGTAGACCACAAAACAATTTGTTACGGACAAACCGTAAATAATAAAATTCTTAGTGGACTGTAATTTAAATTTAATTGAAATAGTTTAAAAATGTTTACAATTTCGTATAACATCTGTATCGTGACAAACTTAAATTTGTTCTGTATTCAACTTACTTCAAATTCGAAAAATGATATGTTCCCCCACTAAATTAAGTGCGCACAATGTCTTTAACATAAATTGGGGGAGGCAAAAATTGTTTCGGAAGAAACATGCGTTATTGCTAATTTACAAATTAAAATAATATACAAACTTAGATATACATGCGTTTTTATAAACTAACTTAAACTGTATACTTAACAAAATTGCTTAATAAACATAAACTGCATACTTAAAATATAAAATAAACAAAACTTGTATCTTTAATAAGTAATTGTAGACAAAAAAAATAAAACGTTTTAATCAATAGGCAAAACTGCAATCTTATTGATTGCTCGAACTGAATGTCCATTTTTTGTCTTTATTTTGACTACCCTTACTTTTCCATCATTGCCAGGTATTACTTTTTCTATTCGAGCCATAGGCCATTTTAAGGAAGGCAAATTGTCATCTTTTAATAGTACAAGCATACCTTCTTTGACGTTAGGAATCGAATGTTTCCATTTAGGTCTATTTTGTAATAAGTTTAAATAATCTAAGTGCCATTTAGCCCAAAAGTGTTGTTGCATTTGGGTACACCTTTTCCAAAACTTTAATTTATTTTCTGAAATAAGAGTAAGATCAGGTTCAGGAAAGGCTGTTATAGGAGCACCTATTAAAAAGTGACCTGGAGTGAGATAAGTTAAATCAGAAGGATCGCTAGTTATTGGAGTTAATGGTCTTGAATTTAAAATGCCTTCAATTTGAACAATTAACGTATTAAATTCCTCGTAGGTAAGTTGGTTATTGCCTACTACTCGTTTGATGTGATATTTCGCACTTTTAACACCAGCTTCCCACAATCCTCCAAAAACAGGAGAATAAGATGGAATAAATTTAAATTGAATCTTTTCATCTAAATAATAATTATAAATTTTGGTTTTATCTACATTTTTATAAAAATTATTTAACTGATTTAACGCACCTTTAAAAGTTAAACCATTGTCGCAAAAAACATTGCTAGGTTTTCCTCTTCGAAAAATAAATCTTTTGAAAGCACTCAAAAAGTTTTCGGTAGTCATGTCTGACAAAAGTTCCATATGAATTGCCTTTACTGAAAAGCACACAAAAAGTAAAATATAGGATTTAGTAGAAATAACTCTTTTTAATCTGGATTGCTTAATATAAAATGGACCACAGAAATCAATACCAACGTTTTCGAATGGACGGGACGCATTTACCCTTTTTCAGGAAGAGAACCCATCAATTGCTTAGAACAGTTAGCCTTATGCTTAATACAAGTGACACATTTATAAATGTTTTTCTTAATTTCTCTATTGCTATTTATAATCCAGAATTTCAAATTAAGACTACTTTGAATTTGTTTTTGTCCAGCGTGCAATAACCTTATATGTTCCCTACGAATAATCAAATCAGTAATGTGATTGTTTTTGGAAGAATTATAGGATACTTTTGGTCATACGAAATGTTAGCATTTTGAAGCCGACCACCGACGCGTAAAATTTCCTCTTTATCAAGAAATGGAGAAAGACCACTTAAATTGGTTTTAATTTTATTGTTACGTTTTAAAGATCGAATTTCTTCAATAAAACAAGTTTGTTGTTCTTGCCTAATAATGCGTTTTAAAGCAAATTCTAATTCAAAAACAGTTAAATTTCCAGTAATTTTATTTTTAGATGTGATATTAGTATAAAATCTAAATATGTATGAAACTATTCGTTGAAGCCTATTTAAATCAGAATAATTTTTAAAAAACGTTTGTTTTGATATTCCTTGAAGACAAACTTCTTTCAATTCAGGTAAAAAATTGCAATTAGTTATTTCAATTTCTATACTATGACAAAAGTTAATATTGGAAAGTTCATTTGGGCCAAAAAACCAAAGAGGACAATTATTGATTTCCCATGGTTGTAAGCCTCTTGAAATATAATCGGAGGGATTTTTCTTTGACTCAACATAAAGCCAATTGAAATCAGAAGTAATATCTCGAATTTTTAAAATACGATTAGCAACGTATGGATTTAGCTTGTAAGGATCTTTTTTAATCCAAGAAAGAACTACTTCAGAATCGGAGTAAAGAAATACTTTTAGGTTAGATAAATATTTTAGCAAATTAAATACTTTGTTTATCAATAGCGAAAGTAGTAATGCAGCATTTAATTCGAGTCTAGGCATAGAAAGATCATTATCTTTATTTTTAGGAGCAATTCTAGATTTAGAACACAAAAGTGAAACATGGACTTTATCCAAAAAGATTGATCTAACGTATACTACACCTCCATAAGCCAAAGACGAAGCATCACAATATCCTACTAGTTCGATATTTATTGCTTTGTAAACATACAATTTTCTGGGTATACTTAACTTTGACATGTTAATTAACCCTTTAGCAAAATTGTGCCATTCATTCAGCAAATCATTAGGTAACACGTCATCCCAATTCAAATTAAGCATCCAAAGTTTTTTCAGAAATAACTTAGCGGTAACTACGAGTGGTCCTGCAAACCCTAATGGATCGTAAAAAGAAGAAATAAAACTTAGAACGTGCCTTTTAGTAACGTATTCTTTAAAATTTAACTTTGGAGCACAAATTTCAAAACAATCATTAGTTGTATTAAAATAAATTCCTAAAGTTTTAACTGTGAAATCATGTTTGTCAATATTAAAATTTTCTAACGTTTGATTTTCACAAGAAATGTTTTTTAGAATTAGAGGATCATTAGCATTCCACTTATGTAATTCAAAACTACCGGTTTTAAGTAATTTAATTAGTTGATTTCGCAATTCAACGGTTTCCTCAACCGTGTTACCTCCTGACAAAATGTCATCAACATAAGTATTTTGAAGCAACGCATTAGAAGCAAGTGGAAAACTATTTTGATTATTAATTGCAAGTTCATGAAGACATCTGGTAGCAAGAAATGAACTACTTTTCAAACCATATGTTACCGTCTGTAATTGTAAACATTGTACCGGTTCATCTGAACTTGATCTCCATAAAATATTTTGTAAAGATCGGTGTTTAGGATCAATCCAGATCATCCTGTACATTTGTTTTATGTCGCACAAAAGAGTGTATTCAAAGGATCGAAAGATAAGCAAAATTTCAAAAGCTTCTTTTTGTACTACTGCTCCGTTAAAAAGCATATCATTAATAGATTTATTGTTATTTGTTTTCATACTGCCATCAAACACAACTCGGAACTTAGTAGTAGTTTTATCATTTCTTACTACACAGTGATGACCCATAAAATAGACTGAACCACTATTTAAATCATATTTATTTATATCTATTATTTTAGCATGCCCTAGTTTTATATATTCAGTTAAAAATTTATTATATTGATCAAACAAAATGGGATCTAATTTAAACCTTTTCTCGAGATTGTGTAATCGTTTTAACGCTATAGAAAACGATTCTCCCAAATTAAGACACATAAGATCTTGTTTTAAAGGAAGTTCAACTTGAAATTTTCCAGCAACTTTTGTGACAGAAGATTGAAAACTATGTTCACACGCTTGTTGCTCGGTATTGTATTCTTTGTATAGCTCAGGAACCTTTTCCGTTTCCCAAAATTTATAAATGAGGTTTTCCAATTTAGAAAAAGAATGCATAGAATAAACTGTCAAATGACAAAATGAAGTTCTTTTTAATGAAGTGATAGCTCCACTTAGAACTTATCCAAATAATGTATTTTGAAGAACAAGACTGGAACTTGGAATTTTAAAGTTACCAGTTGTAATAATTTGAAAAAATATATCTGCACCAAGTAAAATATCTATGTCCTTTGGAGTATTAAAATCAGGATCAGAAAGTACAATATTGTTAGGTATGTTTATTTGAGAAACATCAATGCTAAAATTTGGAAATTGAGCGGTAATGTTTTTTATTACAGAACAGCTAACATTAACGTTATAATCACTATTACACGACTGAATTTCAATGCTGACGGATTTGTGCACCTTTGTAATATTTTGAGATACGCCAATCACATCTAAATTACTATTGTAAGTTTTAATACCTAATCTGTTAACTAAACGATTGGTTACAAATGACACTTGCGAACCACTATCCAACAAACAATAGGCAATAATAAACTTTCCTAAAAAAGATCTTACTTTTACCTTCGCAACTGGCAATAGAACATTTTTGCAGGTTTCAGGATTCCTGTTAAATAGTTGTAAACTGGTACTAGGTTCGGGTTCTGGTAACTCCTTTGGTTGGAAAAATTTATCCAAATGCAACAGCGTATTATGGTTTTTTCTACAATTTCGACAATTGAACGTAAACCTACAATTACCAAAATGATTATTTAAACACAATTTACAAAGTTTGTTTTTATTTACAAACATAATTCTGTCACTAGTCTCTAGCAATTTAAACTTATTACATTTATATAATTTGTGATCAGGTAAAGAGCAAAATAGGCACTTTTCAATTTTAACATTAGTTCCAAGATGTACGTGAGATTTTTCTTTATAAAATTTTTTACTTTTGGGCAATTCTTGTAATGACAAAATTCTTTGTTGCAAAAATTCTAAAAATTCGGTATAAGAAGGAACTTTAGATTTATCTCTATGTAATTGATAAGCTTGATTAGTATAAAAATCCAATTTTTTAGTAAAAATTCTTACTAACATGACACTCCAGCCATCTACTGGCTGACCTAACATTTTTAAGGCACCGACGTGCTGTTTAATACAAGAAACAAAATCTTTTAAAACCGAAGGATTGCTTTTTTGAATACTTGAAATATTTAATAAAGCGTCAATGTGAGAATTGATTAATGCAGTTTCATTACTGTAAGCTTCCTTTAAAATAGACAATGCTTGAATATAAGAATCATTTGTTAATGGCAAGTTACTTATAAGATTAAGCGCTTCACCTTCAAGGTGGCTTCTTAAATGATATAATTTTTCTACAGGTTTGAGTTTAGTGTTTGTATGAATTACAGCTTCAAACATATCAATAAAAGGTTTAAAATCGCTAATACATTTTCCATTAAAATTATGAATTTGGATATTTGGTAATTTAACATTGGGAATTTCATTTACGTTATCACCTAGTTCACGTGTTATTAAAATTGTTTGCTCGTCACATTTTTGAATAAAATTATTAATAAGCGCACCGACGTCATAGTAAATATTTGAAATATCGTCATTTTCATCATCAGTTAATGCTTGATTAGCATCCAAACAAATAATTTTGTATCTACTTGATTAATTTGCTCAAAATATTCACTAAGACTCGATTTTCTAATAAGTAATTTATCTCTTAATTCAGTTGACGGGGCATCTAACTTATGTTCGTTTACAAACCTTTCAATTCTTTTAATTTGATTGATACATTTTAAAATTTTTGTTTTTAATTCAATCACTTCACATTCAATAGTTCCTTTTGGTGCCATTGTAATTTACAAAAATTAAAAATTTAATAATTATATTTAAAATAATTGGAAAATACAACCTTGATCTGGTTTTCTTCAATTATTATCGATGCAAGCGCTTCAACAACTTCGATGTATGCGACCTCGAATGGCGATATGTGATAACGACGATAGGACAAATACTTCCAACTGCTTTCAAAATTTTCCAAATTTGTTTAATCTTCGTTAATTTGCTTTTACTTAATTCCACTTTCTTCGTTGATTATTCTTGTAGGACGACGTTGTTTAGTATTTATAGAATACTTTTAAAATTTAATTGATTAATTAATCATTTTAATTTAACTGCCGTTTAAAATCCGGCTCGAAGGACCAGCATGTTACGGACAAACCGTAAATAATAAAATTCTTAGTGGACTGTAATTTAAATTTAATTGAAATAGTTTAAAAATGTTTACAATTTCGTATAACATCTGTATCGTGACAAACTTAAATTTGTTCTGTATTCAACTTACTTCAAATTCGAAAAATGATATGTTCCCCCACTAAATTAAGTGCGCACAATGTCTTTAACACAATTAAATAATTGCTACAATACTTTTCCTTCGAAATAAATAAATCATAATTTCAAAGAAGTCGTTGCGCGTGTTCATATAAAATTTTTTCTAACTCAAAAAGTATGTTTTTTATTTCGATAATTTTCTTGCAATAGATAAATGGATCTATAATCAACACAATATCAAATAATTGGAGGGGTGTTTTTGTTTAAAGGAAATTAACAATTTCAAAGTTGAGCCATAACTTTTCACCGTATTCGTCACGCGTCTACGCCTAAAAAATTTTCTAACTCAAAAAGTATGTTTTTTATTTCAATAATTTTTTTGCAATAGATAAATGGATCTATAATCAACACAATATCAAATAATTGGAGGGGTGTTTTTTGTTTAAAAGAAATTATTCAATTTCAAAGTTGAGCCATAACTTTTCACCGTATTCGTCACGCGTCTACGCCTAAAAAATTTTCTAACTCAAAAAGTATGTTTTTTATTTCGATAATTTTCTTGCAATAGATAAATGGATCTATAATCAACACAATATCAAATAATTGGAGGGGTGTTTTTTGTTTAAAGGAAATTATTCAATTTTAAAGTTCAGCCATAACGATTCACCGTAACGTTGAATAGTAGCCCTTTGTATACGGTGAAAAGTTATGGATGAACTTTGAAATTGAATAATTTGCTTTAAACAAAAAACACCCCTCCAATTATTTGATATTGTGTTGATTATAGATCGATTTATCTATTGCAAGAAAATTATCGAAATAAAAAACATACTTTTTGAGTTAGAAAAAATTTTATGTGAAGACGCGCAACGACTTCTTTGAAATTATGATTTATTTCGAAGGAAAAGTATTGTAGCAATTATTTAATTGTTTTGTGGTCTACTATTTATACTATCGATTTACTAAGAAATTTTCTCAAGAAACTCATTTTTCACATTGAAAATAAGAGCGTGCGTTCGGTGCGCGCTCGGTAGAAATCTATGGATGAAAAGTTATGGCTAACTTCCCCTGGGTTAATTTCGTACATAATTTTTTATAAGAATATTAAGAAGCAAACTAAATTACAGACTTTAAAAAAATTTTTCTAAGATTAGTGACTAACAAATCAAAAATCTAGCCCAGGAATGCAGAAATTACCAAACGTTGACTTTTCGGATTTTTCATATGATTTGAAGCTGCAAAATATATTAGTAGCTTTTAATTCTCTGCTCTTTTTTACTTTCGTCAATAGATAGTGAGCAATCTTTATGTTGATTTAAGCTATTTTGTAATAAATATCTACAAACCATAAGTTAATGCATGTTGTATTAAGTCCATTTCTCGATAATCACTACAATTGCCTAATTTTAAATTTATTGTTGATGTTTCTTCTTCTTGCGGCGAAACTGGTTTAATAATAGTATCTTTGAACAAATTTATTTGATTCAACAATGAATCGGTATAAACTACTGGAAGAAGAAAGTATAAAATGGTTGTACCAAAACCGATTAGACCAAAACCTGCAGGAAATTACTGCATTTCAGAACCCAGAAAAGCACTATCAACATATAAAAAAAAGCATCCATTATACATTATACGATGACTCAATGATTAAGATCAAGCAGGAAAAATTCATTAGTGATGGCTTTACTCCTTCAAAAGTACTTAACCAGGGCTGCTGTCTTTCGCCGATGTTGTTCAAAATCTTCTTAGAGCAAACCTTGAACAAATGGAAGAGAAAATGTCAAAAGATGAGAATCCCCCTAAATGAAAACCAGGTTGTATTAGCACAAGACCATAAGGACCTGGAATATATGACGCAAAAACTGATTGAACTATATGACAAATGGGATTTAGAGGTAAATATGAAAAATACTGAATGTATGTGTGTTTGGGAGCAATACAGAGATTGCAACTGAATACAAATAATTAGGCGATGCACGGATTACAACTACTTAGGAATTCAACTTTCAAATAATGGAAACCTGGACGATGCAATTAAAGAACGAAATACACAGGAAAAAAGGGGCATATCGTTGCTAAACGGAGTTTTATGAGATGGAAATATTAATATAGAAAACAAAACAAGAATTTACAACACCCTATTTAAAAGTATCATCACGTATAGCTCAGAGGTATGGCCCTTGAAGGATAGAACAAAAAAAAATGCTGGAGTGTTCCGAAATGGGCTTTTGGAGAAGGGCGACAGGAAAATCAAGGATGGAAAACGTCACAAACAAGAAGATACGAAGATAAAACATAAAATAACAGATGATATCATGGACAAGCAGCTCGTATGGGGTCATGTAGAAAGAATGGAAGATTCTAGAATAACAGGTTATGGAGTGAAAGCCGGGCGGAAGAAGAAAAAGGGGACAACCCAGAAGAAGCTGGCGATGTGGAGTGGATAAAGGGCTAAATGTCAGAGGTCTGGAAAATGTGGACTGGGAGGATAGTGACGGCTGGAGATCGGGAATCACAAGACGTAAAACTTTGTGAACATCATATCTATATATTTGAGATAAGAATGTTCAAACTTTGTTTTTACAAAAAGGAAAAATCAGATATTTTGTTAAATATGAGTCTATTAATTACTAGGGACTAACTTCTAGACACTCTACAGTAAGTTTTGTTAACCTTTTAACTGCTCAAGACGAATATATACGAAACAAACCACACTGCTCAATCTAAGTATATTCGCAGCGGTCGTTTTAATTATTAGTTGTTTGAAACGAATATAGTCGCTTGCGGTATAGCGTCATGTAACGCATCACATGTCAGTGCTTGTCTAGTAGCTCTACTCCTAAAACTTGATTTTGTTTGCTCAAAACAGATATAAATGCAAGTAATATTTGCATGTATGCATGCGGTGTAATTGTGCATGTTATTTTGCGAGTTGTACCACAAACTTGCAAAATAACATGCTCTAAGCGAATATGTTCGTAAACGGGAAACTGCTCCAACCGTGTTTACACGCGAGCGACGATTTTAGCGCGCATACAGTAAGCCGCCTATCAACCTTTATTACGCAGTTAAAGGGTTAACGAGTGTATACCATGAGTTAGATTTGATCGACAAAAGGTTCGCCTCCTGGTAATAAGTTTACTTCAAATTTTGATCAAATTAATGATCCCTTCTTTTTGGAGGATAGACGGAAACAACGAGTTCAGCTTACTTGCGACGTTTCGTGGTAATGAACCAGCACTGAGTCAGAATAACTGTAAAAATTTTAAAAACTTGTTATATAAAACAAAATAATTTAATTATTTAAAGGACATACATGACAACGACAAACAACACGGAAAAAAAATTTTTAGTACTTTTTCGGCGTTGTCTTTTGTAAAGTATTTTGCAAACCAATCAGTAAGATTTGAAGAATATTCCTTGAAAAGGTAAAGCAAGTGCGGTGAAGCAACGACTTTATTAGAGATCAGGAAAAGTTTTTTTTATGAAAAAATATTTCTAAACGTCGCAGCCTTTTTTAAAAGTTACAATATGTAATGACAGATTCAATATAATTAATTTGTTAAATATATCGCATAAATACGATATATAACAAACTATGTTAAGGGCAACCAGTAGAATAAGCTATTTCGCGAGGATTTGAGGTTTTTTGCACTTTTCCACTCTTGCTGTTTCTACCTTGAAAGTTGGTAACAGGTGCGCTGATTGGTACTAAAGCTTTTTTATGTTAAAAATCTTTTATTGCCCATGGCCTTGTATAGATTTTGCATCATTTAATCTAAGTTCAGTTGGTAACATTGGAGTTTTTCTCTTTCTTCTGATTAAATTCAGGCGTTAGTTATCTTACAGAAAAATTGCAAAGAAACTGCAGATGATACTGAGTGCTCAGCGAAGCTTTTGAAATTCGTGGCTCATCTACTTGTTTTATGGCGTAAATCGAATGTAAAACCAATTGAAGTTTGTGCGAAGAATTGTTCTGGTATGATGCACATTTATGTTTAATTCTTTTTGTCATTTCTAGCATCTACTAGTACCTTCTAAATTCCAGCCTTTATTATACTTATTGGATTGCGTGGTCAACGCGTGGTATTCTCTGTTTTGTACGTCGAATCCTTAATGTTTTGTTGGAAAATCTTTGTCGTGAAATATCTTGAGTAAACTGGAATAATTGTCGAGTTGTGACCGTCTTGGACACCCAATATGTAAGGCCTAGTATTGTAATGGAGAAGTTAACGGAGTCTAGTTTATAAAGTTGCTATTCACGCAGTTGCACTGAATTTAAAAGCATCTACGAAATCGGAAAAATTGGACGTTTAGCGCACGTTGTGTTTAAAAATTGGTTGTAATCAAATTAGTTCTATTTGCGATACCGCGTCGATATAAATGTTGCACCGTGACTTACTAGAAATAGACAGTAAACCGTAAATTATCTTTTACTTTTTAATAATTTTTTGCATATTTTAGTGTCGACTTAGTATACGGTTGTTTATTAACAGAAAATAGTTTATGTATTAGCTAACGTTATTTTAATTGATGTCAGTTTTATTTGTTAAAGTTAAATTTTAAGATTTTAAATTTTGCTACTGTAATTGTTTAATAGTACAGTGTGTGTCTAACTCGAAGGTTGAGTGTACTTGTAATTGGATTTGCTAATTACTGTGATTTTGCATGTACGAATATGTGTATGTCTTTATATATTTACAGACGTCTATTTTCAAATAAATGTATATCGTGTTAGAATAGTTGTGTTTACTGTTAGCACAGGTGTGGACGAGAAACTGTAGTTCTTTTCTCGTTTTGGCGCTTTTGTAGCCGATTATATACGACACATCGAAGACCGGTTTATGGTGCTTTACCCACGCCATTCTCCAATACCAGAGCTGCCGTTGCTTTTCTTTATTGTCGATTAAGTTTGTAGGTAATTGATTACACATCCAAGTACACGTTACAGCTTGGTTACAAAGGTTTTTGCTTTTGTAAATTTTGCATCTTTGTACTAAGGAATTAGCGAGATTTTTAACAGTTTTAGAGTGATTGATTTGGAGATGTCGCTTTAGCTTCTGGGGGGGGGGGGGTGTAAAATTTTTAAACAGAACACACGCTACATATTTAATATTATGCTTAATCTAATAATATCAGACTCTTAATTGTTTGTTTTTACTAAGTGAAACCAGAAAAATAATAAATTTCGTATTACCGATGTTTTCGTTTCCGCTACTCTATCAGTCTATCACTTTTTAATGCTTGATCTCACTTGATCTTTCTTATTTAATAAAAATTATAATTTTGCGTCGACTTTATAAAAACACAAAGTTACGCACTTAGTAAAGTGAACTAAACTGGTCTATAAAGTTCTATAAATATTCCAAACTGCTATGCCTGTTTGTGTTTGCAGTAGTGCCTCGCAGCATTTTCGTTTGCTGTGTACGGCGTTTTGGAGTGTCTCAGTGCACACTTACGGAACCACGGACATAAATGTTCATCGGCTTTCTGTGTCCCGATAATATTGAAAAACGAGAAAGAATCAATATCTTTGATTTCCAATTATTTGACATTTTCTCCGTATTCAAAATAAGTAGGTACATAGTTATTTTAGTATTTACTGGTTTTGTAAATTGAAAATTAAATTTTATAGCTTATTGGTATGTAATGTCAAATTTCATGTTTATTGTTTAATGATACATTTTGACTTGTGACAGCAACCGTGTTAACCTTAAAAATACATATTAATTACAAAATAACAAAAACAGGTGTTATTGTGTAAAAGTTTAGACAAATTATTGTATACATTTGATCAATACAGAAAAATAATTGTAATGCGTAATTTAATTTAATTTATAATGCATGGTAAACACAAAATAAATTCTGTGTAACGAGAGTAAGAAGGAATTATATATAATTTATAACTTTATAAACTTGGTTTAGGTAGCAATTCTGAAAACTGCACATCGCAGTATAATCAGTATCCGAGCTTGAATGTTTAAGGTATCGTAAGAGAAAGGATATAGGAAATATGAGGATATTGTCTAAATAGCAGTTTCTAGTTACTAAACCATTAGCGTAATGATTATATCAAAATTAGTAGAAATATGAAGCGTTATAAATTTAATAAGTAACAGAAATTTATAGGAGTTATGAAACATTTAATTAATGTAATGTAACCTTTATATAAATATAAATAATCTACGTATATGCAAAAGGGTTTTGGACTGTTAGGATTTAACAAGGAAAGCTTTATTTTATTCAGCGAGCAAATAAAGAAATATTTTTATGAGTTTCAAAAATTGAGATATTTTATTAAAATTTATATACTTACCGTGCTTTATTGCAGTTTAACCTGAAACGACGTTTGAATAATTAAACAGACATTGTAGAGATTGTCAGCTGTTTTGTACGCTTTATCTTACTCGAAGAGAAATTTTTCTGAAAAACTATAAGTAGCTAAACAAAAATGTTACGTTGTTTTATTGGATTGATGCTTACACTAAATAAATAACTTGATTATTTTTGTATTTATTAGTAAATATAATACCACAATAAAAATCACTAAAAACTCACAATTTCTTGTCATTTTCTATAAACCATTTGTCAAGACTTAATTAGTAATTAAATTGTTTACAACATTTACTACGGTGAACGAAGAAGTTTGATGAACAAATGCACTAATCTGGATGATTTAGATTTTAGAACCTATACAGTTTTCTTGCTATAATGTAGTTTTAGATAGCTTATAACCGGTTTCTAGAATAAATATTTAACCGAGGTTAACTAATCGCGGATTAATTGTTTTATTTTGGTATCTCCATATAATGCGAGTTTAAAAAACAACTGTTGGAAGCTTAAAAGTTTAAATTTTATTGTGCGATTTGTAACTATGGAAAACGCAAGAATTCGGGGTAAACATTTTTTTGAAAGCGAAAATAATATATTAAAACACAAGTTACAGAATGAACGCGCTTCAATCACGAGACCAGGTTTCAGACACGAGCCGCGCAGCGGCGAGTTTATGAAACGGTCGGGTGATTGAAACGTATTCTATGACGTGTGCTTTATACTATTTTCTCTGTTTCGATACAATATTCAATATTTTTCGTATAATTTTAATTTTAAAACAACATTGGGAAACTTATATTTTATTGAATTGGCAACACTTACACTTTGACATATTGAAATTTATGTGTTAACCTAAAATCTTATACAAAATTATCTCTTTATACCTTTTTAAGTAAATAACTTTGAATTAATTAATAAGAAGGTTTTTATTTTATCTTGAGATCAAAATTTAAATTTCAATTGTTAAGTTCCAATAATTCTGATTTCTTTTTCATGTAACGTCAACTTACGATGCAGAGATACCAACTTTGAAAAAACCAATATTACTAAAATTCGTGTAAGAATTTGCTTATTCTTACACGGATTTTAGTGTAAGAATCGCTAATTCTCATGTCGAAATAGAGAAAAATATTTTATTTGATATAGTTAAAACAAAATATGCTGTGTAATTGATTATAAAAAAAGCAGAATGCGTAACTTTAGCTTAAAAAATTGACTTGGGAGAAAATTGCTGTACAATTTATTTTTTTTAAATCAAAATGGTCGGCTATGTAGCTACATTGTTTATGACAATTTAAACCGCACTGCACGTGTAAATTTACAGTGTGACAAGGTAAGTTCACATATTATAATAAATACTCGTTTAAGATGTAGTTTATTTATAATCATAAGCATTTTATACAGACCCAAACGGTTGATCTACTTAGTGAATTTATACATTTTGGACATTTGACAATTTTTCAATTAATTTGGTGTACCAATATACAATTATTAGTAGCTCTTGAACTTGCAACAGGTTTACTGACAGAAGGTAAGACCGTCAGTGGCAAACCAATTGTACAAAAACTTTTCACATAGCACAGCAAATGACAAATAATTGCCATATGGACCAGTCGTTTGAGTCTGTTTTAAAAACTACTACATTTTACAAAATCTTTATTTTAAGAAAAACTATTACAAAATAGGTGGTGGTAAAGAAAAAATAATAACAAATTTGAAGCTACAATTTATACAGTTGTCAAACAAGTACGGCTCATCTATATCGATGCACAACCAAGTTGTAGCTCAAACAAGCATACAGTGACTGTGAGTGGTGCTTTATTGCTAAAAGTTGAATTCAGTTGATTGATACACTGTTCTTGAATCAGACTACTTCAAAAGTCATAATAAATTAAAGCTCGAAACTTTTCTCTCAAGTTAATTCCATCTTTGATGATGAAATTTTTAGCTTACTGTCAAAACGTATCATGTCAAACTTTATGATGGCAGTGTCAGATTTAAGCTGGCAACGTGTTCCTGAAATCAAACAAAAAATGTCAGACTTCCCAATCGCTTTACACAAATTATTCTACGTAGTTTTGGATCAATAAATGTTTAAGGTACGGATGAAACTCTTCAGCGAGCCTTAATTGATTATTTGATACAAGATTTCCTAATAACGTGGTAGGTATTAGAAGTAAACATCCAGTACGTAGAAGAATTCTCGGATTGCCAACCAATTAATTGAAACACTAAATGCAGAATACAGGGTACGTCAAAATCAACGTTACACAGCATTATGCATTAATTACACAAAAATTACTACTCACTTTGTAACGCTTTTTTCCAAAAAAAAATAGTTACACAAAATAGTCATTGTATGTATGTACATGCGAAATAATATTTTCATTCGGTTTGAGCGGCGCGTGCGGTTTGTTCAGTTTTGGTTAGTGTGCGCTTACCTTTACTGTCTTTCAGGCCAGTGACAGTTTATTTGTATAGTACAGACTTCTTTCAATTAGCATTTTAAAACTGCATGTTTATTAATATCCTATTAATTTCAGTAAAATTTAGTTTACATGTAACTTCTTTTTTTTTGTGTTTAATTTGATTTAGGAGTATACAGGATGATTTACGGAACTGGATGGTTAGATGTATAGCCTGACTAATTGTATTTGGCGTAAATAAGAAAAAAACGGCAAAATCTGTTACTGGAATTACAGAACATCAATAATTGTAAAACATTAATAATTTTTTTCTTCAAAGATTAGACGTTTTTTTAGTACGTGTATTCTAGTATTTAGCTATTAGGTATTTTGGTTTTTTGTAGTTATAGTAATAGTGTTTTCGGTTTGGGGTATATCAACATTTTTAATTTTTATTTTGTCGTGAACTGTCGTTTTGAGTCGAAAATCGGAATTAATAAAATAAAAATTGAAAATTTGACAAACCTAACACATCAACAGAAAAACTTTAATAATTTAAAAATAATCACATATTTATACACGGTGTGTATAAGTTGTTGAAAAAACTACACGCTGCGAGATTTTTCGTTCAATTCTGAAACGAAAATCTTAATGGTAAAATGTAGAATTCGCGTAATTTGCAAAGGACCTGTGGGCGGAGCTTTTCTGCGCGACTTTATGAAAGCAGTATCGTAGCAAAACGCCAATTATTAATATGTATTATATTCGTAAGAATGGATTTGTCGTGTCAATTTCGTTTACTGCACATATCAAGTTCTTTACAAATTACGAACTCACGAGAATTTCGAAGTTCAGACTTTTTTGGTCTATAAATAAGTGTTAGTTTCGATATTTGTTGGTCGAGATAGCTGCGATTAAGAACAATACTGGAATTTTGATACTTTGTTTCGTTAACGAGTTATTTGACTTCAAAGTTTATTCTTAACATTTGTTCATTAACTTATTTGTACAAAAAACACATTTGGCAATGTTGTAAAACAAACTTTCCATTCTAATGCGATTTCAACAGATTTCAATCATAAGCATCATCTGTCAAATTTTGAGAATTATGTATCCAATTCGACTTCATTGTTTAATTTTTATATAACCTTTGCTTTTTGTGTACTTTTGATTAGTTCTTGTGATTCTGTGTTTGTGCATTTTTTTTATTGTTTTGTTCACCACCATACCAATATTTACCAAGACAAAGGAGAGCAATACAACTAGAAGAACAAATTCTAGACGCTGTACACGAAGATGCTTTGCTTAGTACTTGACAATTGGCTTCAACATTAAATATCTCTAGTAAAAAGACCGTTCACTAGGTTCTACAAAAAAAAGCTGCCTCATCCATATCACGTTTCTAAAGTTTAGCTTCTCTATGATAACGACAACATATTACGATTCAATTTTTGTAACACTATCTTAAATTTAACTTTCTCCGGCGTATTCTTTGGAGCGATGAATTTATGTTTACCAGAGATGGTATACTTAATAGCCATAATCTTTACTATTGGGCAGTTGAAAATCTGCATGAATTTATAAGATATAGCCACCAAATGTTTTTTATTAACGTTTGGTTGGCTGTAAACTTTTGATTTTAAGTCCATTTTTTAGAAATGATTTATGAAATCAAAGAAAAATTATGCTATTTGAAAAATAATTTGAGTTCAAATTTATTAAAATTTATTTTGGTTTTTTAGGCTGCATATAGTGAAATTAGAACATAAAGCAAATCATTCTTTTTTATTACTAAAAGAAGTATAGTTGTTGATAATTATCTATATTATTTTTGAATAATGGGTTGCCCTAATAACATATCTCATACGATTAGGCATAGATCTAATCAAGTTTAAAATTGTTTCTTGCGGGATGTTAAGTCACTCTTCTTCTATTGCTACAGTAAACACTAGCCTCGAGGTTGAAGCACGAAGTCTAGCTCGAATTTTTTGTATCGTCCCATAAATGTTCGATCGTGTTTAGATCGGGACTGCATGCCGGCCACTTTACAACTTGAAAACCGACTTCTGTGATGTAGTCTTGCACGATTTATGATCTCTGCGGCATGAAAGCAGGGTCAGTTTGTGCTCCCATAGAATTTGCACCTCAGATCATGCAAAAACCGCCTCTATAACCAATCCGCTCTTCAATGCAGCATTCTGCAAGTTGCTCTTCTAGTCTCCGGTACACTTTTCTTCTTTGGTCGCTACCATAGAGGCATATCTTAGTCTCATCTGAGAACAGAACAGACTCTCACTGTTCCAATGGTCAATTCAGAAGATCCCGTGCAAAACCCAGGCGTGCTTGACGATAAGCTGGGGCAAGTTTTGAACTAATAGCAGGTGCTTTAGGAGTCAGGTTACTTTTCTGTAGTCTTTGTCTTACTGTCTACTGACTAATATCCACTCCTCGTCTTTTACGAAGCTATTGTTGCACCGCATTAAGACTAAGATTTCTTAATGTTGTTCACACAGTAGAGCGGTCATCACAAGCCCTTATAAATCGCATTCTGCCTGTTTTAGGATCCAGTCTACTCATAACGTTGGCACACTCGCTGGTTAAGTTCATTTTCGATTAAAGCAATTACTTGGGCGATTTTTTTTAGTGTAGTATGCATTGAAATAATACATTCGAAAACTAATCAAATTATGAAAAATAAATAATGTGCAAATTTCAATTGCAAAAGCAATACTTTCAATCTTACACAATTTTGTTATTCTCGTTATAATGACTACATAAATACGTTTCATTTGTTTACCGATTTCCACGCATGCAAACTAGTACTCTTGATAAATTTATACTTATATTGAAACATATTTTTCAAACATTATATTTTTTATTTTGAATTGATGAATAGTTTCTAAAAAAACTATTGTTAAAGTCAAAAAATTATATTGACCCGATTTCTATCCACGCAAGTAAGTGTAAATCACAGGGTCGTTGGGCCAATGTATCTACTAAATCGTCTTAACAAGTTATTGACGAGATGCCGTTTAACATACGCCATAACATGATTTACAAGCACGATGGAGTTCCTGCTCACTTTGCTCGTAATGTGGATGAACACTTTCTGAATAGATAGATTGGTCGGGGTAGTCCCATATCTCCTGATATCAATCTTCTAGAATTTTTTGTTTGGGAGTATCATTAAAGAGAGAATGTATAACACTTCTCTAAGACCCTGACCTAGTTACAGAACAGCGCTATTAGAAATTACATCAGAAATACTCTGTGTAGAAACAAATGGATCTGAATTCGAATAATTTTGTAGAAGTTAGTGTCTTTGACTTACTATCAGATAAAATTTAAAAAAATATATGTTGGAAAATACATTTTAAATTAACATTATTAATTGTATGTACCTATATAAGTGCTATTCTGATAATACTGAAACGTTCTCAAATTCAAGAACCTTCTCGAAGTTGTTATCCATCTTCTAGAACGTATATCAAAAGATATGGAACACTCGATAAGGATTTCCAAAAAGTGTATAAATACCAAAGAAACAAATCGTAGGTCAGTTATTGCCGTAATGCGAAGACAGCAGTGTTAAGAAGATTATTCAAGTCTAAATAAATAAGTCGTTAACGCGTGTTATAAATAAATCTACGAAGTACGTGAGTTTAGTGTAAACAAGTGTGTGAAGTTATCCGCGGACTTTATCTTATCTTCGTGTAAGTGATATAAATTATAGTGTAAGTGTTTTTATTAAATATTATTAGATTTAATTAGTTCGGTTAATTTAAAAGTGTACATATTTCTAGTATCAGTAAAAAACATTTTTAGTAGTTTAAATAAATTAGTTTTAATAATAAAATACGCGACAATACATTAATTTAAGAGGAAATCATATTTTGCGTGATGTACAGAATTTAAAACTTGCTAATGACGAGTAAAACGTTTTTGGAGATTCAAATATAGAAAATAGCAACTGCAGCTATTATAGTCGTATGCTAGTTTACAGTGTTTTCAAATATATGTTTCTCTGAAGTAGTTGTTGAAGATATACGAAGCATAATACAACAATTTAACATTAGGATTTTCAATTCAGAATTGAACGAAGAATGTTGCATCGTGTAGCTTTTTCGTCGATTTATACACCTTGTATATCAAATAAAAATATGGTTACTTACAATAATACGCAAACAATTATTAATAACAAACACAACCACAAACGCAAAGATAGGTTAGGAAAAATGTAACTGCGAATATTTGTAACCGATGATAATGCCACAGTTCATAAGATCCTGAAAGACTTCTACAAATTTATTTCCGTACAAGACTGAATGGAAAAGACAAGAAAAATCGCATATAATTTTGCAAAATGATAAAACGTTTAAGTTTTAGACATAGAACAATATGATAAAATCTAATTGTCGATGTAAAATTCAAAACTGTAGAAATATACAGGACGTTATATTTAGATGTGTTCGACAATGTTGGTTTATTAAACACTTTCTAGAGCTTCAAATCTAGTTAAAATACAAATTCATTTATGTCAATCCATTGTGAAAATTATAAAAAAATGGAAATATGGAAATAAAAATTTTAATTAACTCACTGCTTTGTCACAGAGTTTACAAAAAATACCGTTGCTATTTGAAGAAAGTACTGAATACGACCAGATCTACCAAAATACGTTGGAAGACATTATTTCAATGATTTCAACTGTTTCGCAAATTATAAATGAATGCTTTAGAAACGAAATTATCTTTGAACCATCATCAGTATACAACTAAATTAAAATTTGTTTTACAAGGCTAAGATACACTCTACATGATTCTTAAAAAATAAAGAAATTTGAGAACAAAGAAATTTTTTCACTTTTATCTAGATAATTGCGTTTTTATTTTTACTATCGGTTCTTTGTTTATATAATTCTTCATATACTAGAAGTCAGTATCTTTACAATCAAGTACTTTTTTTATGATTATAGTTTAGAAATTAGGTACCGGTAATTTCTAGAGTTAACGTAAATTAAAAACGTAATGACGGCGAAATACTATTATAGTAAATATAAATTCTAAAAAGCAGTAAATAAAATTGTCAAAGTATGGCATGGAATTTAATAAATAATAGGAAAGTTTCTTTTTACGTATGTATATTAGTAAAAAATGAATTTATTTTAAATTATATTTTCTAAGCATGAAGTATAGGTTTATTTATATTTAGTAAGAATTTGACGTGCTTTAGCTGATATGAAACAATATGTTTCTAAACTAAACCGATTTTGTGTTATCTGGGAATATAGTTGAATATAAGTAATTGTGTGGGCGTCAAGCAATTACCGCGAAAATGCTCTTTGAAATGCAAATTTGTAAGATGAACGGTTCTCATCAACAACTGACATATGATGAATGATTCTATCGTGCCTTTGTTCCATCTTCATATAACGTAAGTGTGTATTTATTCATCATAACTTAAAACAGTCTTTCCATAATTTCAGTAGACAGTAATTGTAATAATTTGCGGGAAACTTATGCTAAATTAAAATTCATGAGCATTAGAGTTTTATTCGTCTGTATTCCTGTGTATAATATAACAATAATTACTCGATGCAGAATGATTTAATTACCTCTAGATTATTTACAGAACCTGGTTTGACAAAATACGAATATTACAAACGTTAAATGAAATTTGTTTCTGGCATCCTTTTGAAAAGGACTGCGTGCTATTAATCAACAAAGTAGAAAGTTACGCATAAGAGAAATGCGTTTAATTAAGCCACATTGTTTAGGTTTGAGTAGAAATATTAACAAGATTTATAAATCATTTATGTTACTTAAAACAAATGTTTTTTTATTTCTATTCTTGAAATATCGGCGTTTGTTTTTCTGAAATGTGTTATATTATTTAGTACCTAATTATATATTTGTTATATTCTATATTTACAAAAAACTCATACTCTTTTAGTAACGGTGGTTTTTTTGTAGCAACTAATTTAAAGTAATATGGACTTAGCTACCGAAGTTTGTTTAAAATGTTTGAAAAATACTGAAAACTTTGAAAGTTGAATCTCATTATATCGCAGACAAAATTTGTAATATGAACATCATTCTTCTGTAGAAATTTATGTGGCATTACTCTAATACTCGAGGTTTTAGTCTGTTATGACACTTTTCCGAGGCGCAATTTTTTATAAAATGTATATAAGCAATTTCTATTTAATTTTGTTATACAATTTTTAATTTCTATTTAGTTTCTAATTTTAGCAAGAACGTTTTTCTTGTCGAGATGAAAAATAAAATTGTATCGATAATCTCAATCGTTTACTTTAGATTGACAGTTTTCTTAACATAAGTGTTATTTAATAATGGCAATAGTTTTTGTAGAGTGTAGGTATCATGAACCAATGCATTTATTCTATGTAAGTCTCAACATTGACTGAATATGCAATGTTTTGTGATCGGTGACGAGTCAGAACTGACCGACTTTTCGTTTGTTTTGTCTGGTTTTTCTTAATTTTTTTTAATTTTTTATTGAACTTACAATATTCCATCCGTTGTTTAGGTGTGACCAATGAGGAATAATATAATAACTACTGGAGGCAGCACTTCGTATGCTAGTATGGTTACGAATTCGGTCCGGTTTTATTTCGTTTTTCTTCAGTTCATCCGGGCAAGAAAGCAAACTATCGTGTATAGTTAAGCGTTTTGTAGCGTTTGAATTACATTCGACAATTTTAGTTTTGTCACTTTTAGTTGCTTAAAGGTCATTTAATAATAAATTTAATAATCTTAACTTATCTATAATAGAGGTGAAAAATAATCTTGCGGTCACCGTAAAAACAGTTATAATAAGTAGAATGCCATTTAAAAATTATATTCATCCAATTGTAAAGACGTTTGGAAGCATGTCGCATGTGTGGAAAATTAGTTGTTTAAATAATTACTATATATAGTATGAATTTCGATTGAAAACTTACTGCAAAACCATAAGGTAGTAGTTCCATTACATTTAAGAAGTTGATTTAGGTTAACTAAATTTATTTTAAATTATATGTATTTTTAGTTTAAGGAATATGCCAATTGTTTTCATACAATGTTTAATTTTACTTCTACCTTTCAAACGTGGTCGACTTTATGCGTTTTTGCCCGAAAGCAGTGGGGATATCGACGGCTCGTTTTTATGTATGAAGTGGTTTCTCCAGTTAGTATATTATACCTCATTGGATGTAATAACAATATTAAGGCAAGGGTTAAATTACATATCCTCCGTGGTAGATTGTACGATCTATGTGCTATCAATGGTAGTTTTCTCCACCATTGTTTAAAAGACGAATTCTCTACATTAAGCTTCACTTGTGTTATTGTGAAATTGTCTGGAAAGTTTTATTGATGTTTCCATTATCAGAAACTATAATATTTTCCATTACTTTCACCTGGATTATCGAATATTGCTGGAGGCGTTTGTTCTAGTGGTATTTGTTCATGGTGGTAGCATGTGTTTTCCATACAGCCATTGCTAAGTGTCACAACTTTGTTGGTTTAGCCAAACATCAAAAAACACAGAGTACCATCCCAATCATAGTTTTTATTTTTTGCATCCATAAACTGTTTAAGAGTCAGAATCAGAATCAATTTTTATTTCTATATACTGGAGATTCAGTTTTATTTCTTAAACATCAGTGTCTGTGGTGTTTATAACATGATGCCCTCTAATAATTATTTTAGAAAAATTAACGTTGTTAAGATTGAATGGAAATAATTCTATTGTTTTAAATCCTGATTTAACGATATCGGGCATATCTAAAAAATTAATTGACTCGAACTCATACGCGAGCGGTGACTATCGACGAATACAACAAGAAAAGTTACAGAGCTATGCTTTAAAAATAGCAAACAACATTAGCAATATATTTTTAAAAAAACTAGCAGACGGTATCCAACCATTTTTGGTTTTACCAGTGTCCCAACCCGGTAGACCTGGTAAGCAGATCTTTCTGTAAACCATTTCTTAATCTTCTCTTTTGCAGCATTTTCTCTTGTCTGGTTTACATATTTAACTTGCTTTTGGGATACAGCACTAACAACTTTTAATTTTCCTTTCTTAAAACTCGGGTCTAGAATGACATAGGGAATTACTTTTTCCGGAAATTTTATTACGAAGTATGCTTTGTGGTATCGATTTGAACAATATGGTTACGTATGGTTATAACTAAATTTATGTTAGAGCATTTATGGCCATATCATGGCCCTAACTAGCAAAAGTAACAAAATTATGGCCAGGGAAACAAAAATACGTTTATCTTATTATTTGGTTAAAAAATTGCTAAGTATCTATTTAGGATTATTTAATGCATATATTTTATAATATTAACGTACTAGATAATAAAAAAAAATAAATATGTACTTTTCTTACCTGATTTATTAAGTTTCACTAACAACACAACTGAGCATCTATCTACAGCCATTTGGTAGCTTCTAAAGAGAACCTGGGACCATCTAACTGTGGGTATCTTGGATTAAGTTAATACACTGTCCTCTACAGCAATTACTTTTTATTTAGCTTTTCTGCCAACTTTAAAATTGAGTTATTTAAATAGAAGTGAAGAGTACAAGTATTCAGGTATTCTCAACAGAATTATTTCTCTAAATATATTTATTGAAGACACAATTGAAGTATTGATTTATAAAAATTCGTAAATCCAAACGTGGCCAATTAGAATTAAAATATTGAATGAATAATATATAACACATCCTTTTATTGCTGCGATTTATTGTGGTGATACAAAACCTACTAGTGTTCATGATTATCTTTCACATTCCATTAACGAACCGAAAAAGTTAATTGAAACAGGGATTTCTATTGAAAATAAAAAAATTGACTTTAAAATAATTGCTGTTAATGCAGATTTGCTCTCGCCTACGATTAGGAAATAACAAGTAACCAAGGGTCAGTTAGTTCGTAATGACTGTCTCTGTTAAAATTGTTAGTAAATTTAATAATTTCAATTGCTTTCTAATCTTTTTTGATTTTTAGTTCTTTGTTTAAGAAATCATTTTAGTTTTCTCAAAGCTTATATTATGAAGAGTGTCAATTGCATGTTTGGCAATGGCAGACTTAGTAGGCTGGAGTAAACGAAGGGTATATAGTTCTATCAGTTTTACCAATATATACCTTGCCACAGGTGCACGGGACATGATACACTGCACAGGTATTGTAGGGTATTTTATCTTTTACAGGATTCAACAAAACATCTTGTATAAAACTACTTAAAAAACTCAATAACTAGTCCAAATTGTTAACTACAAAACTGTTGAAAGAGAGTAATTTATCAACTAAGACTTTTGAGAAACTTACACCAAAAGATCTTCTTATTCCAAGGTTTTATGGATTACCCAAGAACCATAAGCTCAACGCAATTCGTTGGCAAATTGTTAGCTGTATGCTATACTGAAACCTTATATTGGCTTGAGTAGTTCACACACAACACAACATGTTATTTTATAATGATTTACTGGTTAGTTTGTGACCTGCGTTTGATGATTCAGCAGTTTTCTTTTTATGACAGGCCCCATAAATAGATTTAGCTGGCTGAATTGGCGTTTTTTTTTGTAGTTTGGTTTTGTTTTCGACGTTTGATACGGTATTAGCATCGAGAACGTTTTGTTTGTTGTTTGTGTGGTTTGAGTTTAATGATATTTCAAGTTGTTTTCAATCATTATTGAAATTTTCTTTTAAATGCATACAGATCCGTAATTTTGAGTTTAATTTAATACTTTATTTGGTTATCTTCGTAGAATACCAATTCAATATAATTTACGACTTCCTTTGTGGAATGTAAGTTGATACATTTTTCTTGTTTAGTCTGAATCCGATTAGATTAAGCGCAATCTTGAGCCACCTGCAGAAAATGCAAGTCTCAGCGTTCTTGTGGGAAATATTGTAGAGGTCTACGTGTGGAAATTCACGTGGCTAATTATAATTGCCGTCTTTGTTTTTCTCGTTTGTTCAATGTTGTTTCTTTTACGTAGATGTTACCGCGCAAGCGAAGAGATTTTGTGGGAACGAGGTGTTAAATATGAGAGGCTTTGATTTTTGGGGATGAATAATCTACAGTCGATCGTTGTTGGCAATTTTAAATTACCGGTTACCGGTTGGTAAGGGTGCGTTTCGTTATGCCCTACCGCCGAAGCTAAAAGAAAATTGGTACCGTGAAAATGTAGTGTAGTGATGGAAAAGTTTGATTTTTATCTTCTTTTCAATTTTCGTAATTTACGGATTATGCAAATTTCACGGTGTCCATAATTATAACGCAAGTTTCAAGTTGGATATTCAATCGTTGGGTTGTACTGTGTCCAATCTTCGCATTTGTGCGGATTATGTTAAGCGTTAACCAAGAAATTCTTCCGTCGGCATAGAAAGTATTTGGAGTACCTTTTCGTTTGGCCATTCCGGACCATCTAACCATAAGTACGTTCCTGCAGTTACGACGAATTCAAGGTATTTATGTTGCACCATTTATTTAATCGAGAAGATATTATTTACGTTTACGCGATCAAGTGTTAAAAGCTTTGAATTTTCAATTAAAAAATTACAAGTGTTTCAAGTTATCGTTAATGTAACTAATTAATGACCGTATTTTACGGTACTGTTTTATTCAAGTTTAAAATTTATTAAACGGGACCGAATTATCGATTCGAATTTTATATTTATATGTTAGTTTTATAAGTTTATTTCATTTTGTTTTTAAATTATATCGACACGCGCCCGGCCGTGATCATAGAGGTTTATAGATTGATTAATTTGTGCTGTTTATTTCTTTAAAATTCTGTATTGTGTATTTTATAATTTTGTTTGTGTATTTTATTCCATTAACTGTAAATTTGTTTTGATCAAACGTGCATTCACGTAATTTTCTATTATTTTCCTACTGTTTTGTGTGATTAATTTTGTCAACTTCAATTCAATTATTTTATTTTATTATTTTATTCATTTTGTTTTATTTTGTTCAAATAAATGTTAAATTATTAAATTGTAAAGAGCTTTTAATTCCGTCGGCCTCCGCGTGTGTAACTTTATTAGTTTATTTTAGATTTTAGCAAATGCACCCTCTAAGGTAAGTCCGTTGGGGGGGTGCATACTACAGAAGCGGACTTATGGTTGGCAAGGGTCATTAGTCCATTAAGCTTTACCCCTTCCTGGCGCCCTTTGATTTCGACATTATTATTTATCGATTTTGTGTTTTCGACAAGTCAATCCATTTCGATCACGAAACTTTTAAATAAAACCCACCCTTCTCCATTGAGCTAGTGGCACAACCCCCCCGTTTGTGTTACCACATTGCAGGCAGTGACTTTGTGTTAATTTTGGAATGTAACAAGTTGTGATGTTACGTCGTTGTTCATTAATATACCAATCATTGATACTTTACATCATTTGAAACGACAGTTTGAAAATAATACCATCAAGTTATTTGAGCATTGTTACACAGCTTCATTCTTTTTGTTTAATGGTGAATACTACAAACAGATAAATGGTGTATCAATGGGGTCGCCAATTTTTCCATCTATCCTTTTTTTTTTTGATGTAAAGATAGAAAGAAAACTAGATGGTACTTTAATACATTTACTTTATCGACAACCAACACATACAGATCAATACATAAACGCAAATTCTCACCATCACCGTGCAACCATAATTTCTCATAAAGATAAACTACAAAAAGAGTTAGATCACGTTTTTATAAGAAAATGGTTTTATTAGAAAGGTTTATTAAAAAGTTTCTTCGGCCAAAGACAAGACCTACTTTAACAGATGATTTAAGTGTTAACCTAAATTTTGTTATTCTACGCTTTGTTTCCAACTTAAGTGACCAAATTGGAAGACATACTTATGAGCGAAACTGATAGAATTATAGATACAGGATTGAAAAAACACAATAAACATCTTCGTTTACTACAGCCTACTAAGTCTGCCGAACATCCACGTGACACTCTTCATAATGGAAGCTTTGAGAAAACTAAAACAATTAGTAAATTTTCCAACAATTTTAACTCAGACAGTGGTTACGAACTATCTGACACTTGGTTACTTGTTATTTCCTAATCTTAATTTTTCTACCAATTACACTTAAGCTACGTTGAGAGTTTTTATGGTGGGATTCCTTTAGACAGCAAATGCTGTAGCTAAACAACTTGCGTTAATTATTTAGTTCGCTTACGATTTATTGCTTTTAGTTACCTTAGTTTTATGATTGTCGATTTAATTGATACTGTCTGACGAAGAACATAGCTCAAGTTTGAAAGCTTTTAAATTATAATTAATAAATATAACCTTAAAAAAATATTAATTTTTACATTCTTTTTATCTATAATTTGCTTATTACACATCCAAATATTTAATCTGTATTACCAATGCACAAACAAACAATTTTGCTGCAAACCATTTATTTTGATATCATGCTAATCAAACTTTTATTCTTATGAATGGTTCAGATTTGTAATTTATTCTTTTTAAACTTCGAAGTTTAAATTATCTCGAAGAATTATTTGTACGATTATGTAAGTATATATCTGAAAAACCATAAAAGACCTAAAAGACATTGTATAAACAATAGAAAATTAGCTTGTTTTTTTTTTAACTTGAAAGTGTAAAAACTATTAGCTAATCCACTCGTATTCATTCACTTTTTATTGATTATCTTTTGAAGACTGCAATCTAATTTTTACCAAATATCATTATAGTAGAACGATTTAAAAAAGCGCACAGCAGAAATACATAGTAAAATGAAGTCTGTGATTTATAATTAAATAGTTGAAGTTTGATAAACAGACTTGTGTTGGATTTCATATACGAAAGTTATTAAATTCTTTTCTTTAAAAACATCATCTTTAGAAAAGTAATATAACAGCATCTACGCAAAATGAAATATCAACATATAAACCATAGTAAAAGAAATTGTTTTTTTGTTATAAATTTGAAATATAAACATAGGAGTATATATACTATATAGAAACTCCTGAATAGCTTTTCTCTAATTATGTAGATATACTGCATATTATTATTTTACTTTATTTAATTTAATTCTTTTATATCCTTGTGACGATTAACGACTAAAATGTGAAAAATGCCTTACGTGAAAGTTTATTCAAAAAAAGGGCAATTACACAGTTAATTAATTAATTACATATTTTATGCCCACTTAACGACGATCAAATTGAAGCTGATATATTTTGCTTGCATTTTGATTGAAACAATTGGTAAACTTATTACTTATTACTTGTTACGAAAACTAAATCCGCTCAGAGAGCGCTAGTGTCGAAAATAGTGGTATTTGTTAAGGTTGACTTGTAAGGATGGTCTAACAAGTGATAAAGAAATGGAAATTAATTTAGATATAAATTTCTTCTTGTAGCCGGCTGCTTGCAAGTGTACCGTGGGCGTTAAGATAAGATAATCGCAAAGAAATAGACACGTGCGGTTTCCATTTACTAGCAGATATTTGTTATTTTATCGCTTTTTTAAGCGATAAAATTATCAGTCTTTGAATAAAAAAATATGAATTTAGTAATGTTATAGGTTGTTCGAATACTAAAAACTGCTTTAAAATGAAGAATAAAACTTCAATTTGTGTTTCAGTTTCTATTTTACAAATTTTTAGTAGTGAATAATTTTTAAAAAGTTAGTGTTTTTGAAAAGAACTATTTGTTTTTTATGTAAACTTTTATTTTAATGATAATACATATTTCAAGTAAGCACAAGAAACTTTTATTACAGAAATAATAATTAGCTGTGCGTCAAGTTAATAAGTAGGTATTAAAATTTGATAGTGTCACTTTTGAACTTGTATGTTTTTTCCAATTTTACCTAAATTTGTATACTTCAGAAATCCATTTTTACCAGGGTTATAAGTTAAAACAAAAACAATCAAAATAAAAAGCTGGTCTTTTATTGTTTTGCTTTTCTCCATTCTTTATTTGCTTCTAGTCGGTAAACGGGTTCTCGTATACCTCCCTTTCTAAAAGCGGGATCTATAATTTCCGGCAACAAACAATCCATATAAAATTGAGTAAGTAAAGGCAGCATTGTATCATTCCACAATTTTTCATTTTTATAAATGAGCTCGACATGAAAATAATTTTCTGCGTATAATATAAAATCGCAGTATTGTCTGCCAGTGATGTTCAGCTGTCCCTGAACTTGATAAGCATACTTATGTGTTTGTTTTAACCTAACCAAATATGTAAACAATTAAAACAAAATGAAAATATTAAAATTTGTAATAATTATACCTTATACCTCCGTTCTTAATAATGTAACATTTATTTTTGACGTCGCAATCGATTAATTTTTCTTTTTCAGCAGACCGCAAACATTTAACTTCAATTAATCCATCTTCACCGACAAATCCATCTGGGCTTGCCGCTAAAAATGAATGGTTTGGATCTATTACTAGTCCACATTTGTTCACCTTTACATTTTTTTCTAGTTCGTAACGTTTGCGGGCATTGTTCTCGTTATTTCGTCCGTACAGAATATCTTCATTGTTAGACAAATCAGGACCGTATAACATATTTTGCACTGTCTTTGCACACAACGTTGTTTTTCGCATTGTACAAATTCGTCCAAAATTAGATGCCGTAAGCTTGTCTTTTCGCATTTCATGCCAAAGAAGAGAATCGTGTTGTTCTCGAGTATTTTCTTCTATTTCTTTAGCACGAGCTGCTTCATCAGAAAATCGGACCAACAATCGATCTGATAAAAGTTTTAAAGTATTTGAATCAAGTGCAGGTTCTTCTGCGTTTGGACCATAGTTTTTATCTGAAGAAGAAATTTTATTTTTTTTAAGATTTTGGATGGACGCAGTTTATTTGTTTGTTTTTTGATAATTTTATGTCGTCTGTTGAATACTTTTGTCATTACATGCCCAGGTTGTCGGCCCGACATAAGCTTGGCCCATGAACTTAAGTGCCAACTCGGCCCAGACGTATGTGACAAAGCTGCTGCGTACATGCGCGTTGTATAAGATAATCGTTTTGTAAAATCTACTTTTTTGCCACCTGTGCATTTTGCAGCTAAAGCGTACAATCTACAAAGCACGTACCAATTAATATTTGTATACATTTAGTTAAGAATATACCTCCCTGCATTATTTGTTGTTTGGTTATATACAAGTCGATCAGCTTTTTGGATCATTGGATCTATAATTTTCTGAATTTCATAAAAGAAACCGGATTTAGAAATATCTTGAACAAAATTTTTTTCTTTCAATTCTTTCCGTTTACAAAAAGTTATGCTGTAACAAATGTAACAGTAAGTAAATATCTATATAACCGCATTATATAATAATTAGTAATGATTATATAATAGTAAAAACGATATATTACATCATTTACACTTACCTGTAGCTACTATGTTCTCCAAAAACATGATAAGGCACATTTTTTAACTCTTCTCTAAGTTTTTGTGTATTGAGTCCATTTACAGAATTTACATTTTTTACGGTAACGCGAACTCCTCTTACAAGTCTTTCAATCCGCGAAAGACCCCCATCCTTAGAAGTCAAGATTTTGCGGGCTTTTAAAGGAAATTTTGCATTTGTAGCTAACGTGTGTAACTTTTGATTCACACATCTCGTCATATGATTGGCACATTTTTGTACATGCCGTCCATAAGCTCGTACTTTCGCGAAAACATTAGAATCCCCGTCACCTACAAATTGAGTATAATAGGTACATAGGTACAAATAAATACATTTATAGTTAATATTAATATAACTAACCGGTCATGTACTTGTAAACTAAGCCATGTTGTTTTAAGCTTTGATTAAACCCTTCAACTATAATGTCGGATTCCATTGCTGTGGAAGGCCCTGCAAAATTTAACACGCATTCATGTGACTTGACCTCTTTATTGACTTTTTTATAATAAATACATGTTGAGCAAACTTTATTGGGAATTGAGATAAACAAGATTTTTTTTGTTTTATTTCCACTTATGCAAGCCCGTGTATAATTAAATTTCCCTTATTAAACTAAACTTTATGATTTACCTATATTTACTTACAACTCCAGCAGATGCGTTGTAACCATGGCCATATGAGCGTTTTGATCATGCTCCATGTACAATAACAGAAATATATGGAACTCTGTTGCCACTTATTTCAATAAATTGATTGTTTTCAATGGCTAATCGTTTTTCTTCTTCGCCAGCAGCACACATCGCTTCTGATAAATGTTCAATCCAAACCTTAAAAATTTAATTTTTTTAGTATTTAGTTAGGTACCTACTTACCTGCATATAGTTTTTATGCTATTACCATTTTTACTTCAGAGGTTTTTTAACAAATGTTTTTGTATGCATAAAAGGTACATCTAATAATCCAAAAATTTCTTCTGCTTGATTATGTCCTATACTTGTACTGAGACAGCCCCATACAATTTCTTTATTGATATCTTTACCAACATTATGGGGTTCGGAATTTATTACGCCGGTTTTCTCGCAATTGTCGCAGTAAAAATGTAGTGAAGAATTCAGTCCAAAGGTTACTTCTTTTACAATTCTCATTTTTCCCATTCTACATGATAATGAGTGGTTAATAATTTTTGTGTACTCATTGAGTATATGGGCTAAGTTAACCACTCTTCTTCCTTTGATTGTATTAAATAATGTGGGAACATGTTCCGTGGTAGTTTCTATTTCCAAAGGTGGAAACATCTCTTCTTCAACATTTCCGCAAAGATTTATTTCAGATATGTTTCAGTAAAAGTATATTTAATAAACTTAACAATACTTTTGTTATAAGTAGGTATTCATTTGTAGGGTGAAAGTACTGAAAACTACGGGTAGATACCGTAAATGACGATTGAAAAAACGCGGATCAAACTTAGTTTGGTGTAATAAATTATAGGTAGCTCCTTTGAATGCATCACACACACCTTATTCTTTTACTAATTGTGGTTGCTTTATTAAACTGAATTAGTGCTATGCGCTTAAGTCCGCTACTCTAAATTTAAATTAGCTAGGTACTTACTTTGCTGTCTCTGCCATAACAGTATCATCATAGATGTTTTCTTGGTCTTCGAACTCAATCCCATCATCATTGGGGCTGCAATGTAATAGATAATTAGAAGCATTCATTAAAAATTTTGTTTTAGTTTTACTTTTTAATTCTATTATTTTTTATGTATTGTTTGCAAAAGAAAGTATCTTTTCAGTCAATACAACAAAAAATAAAACAGAACTTAAGCGACCAAGAAAAGAAGCTTACCGATTAGCTTTAGACGTAACATTTTCCAAAATGTTTTCTTTGTCTCCAGACAATTGTTCAGACGAATATTTACTTTCACTGTAAACAATTGATGTAAAAAAATTTAGTTTTAGTACTTACATTTATTTGCAAATGTAGGTATGTATACATTTACCATTTTTGCCTTAAATCACGGTAGACCTTAGAGCGATTACCTCTCCTTCTTCTTCGGGACAGCGAAATTTTTGATTTTGGCATTATTAAATTGTTCAAAATAACGACACAACACTTTTTAAAATCACAAAACAATACGTTCTGAATGTCACGAAAACAACAGAAAGAATAACACAAGAAACTTAAGTACTCAAAATCACTTACAATGTGAACCAATCGTTATTTCGTTATGCTATACTTAATCTTCGGAAACCGAAGATCGGCGATTCTAAAGTGTACTAAACTAATTAGCGATAAAATAGGTGTGGTTAGAATAAGAGTCGTGGCCTAATACTTCTTATAAACAAATTCCTTAATAACTTCCTTATTTGCTTATATTTAAACTTTATAAAAACAATTGTTTATTTACAATCATCAATACAATGTCTTGACGCATCTGATATTTTTAAATTAAACGCTTAAATATTTATTTTTCAACTTTGAATTTTTGTGATATTTATTATTAAATAATTAAAAATTAAACTGTTATATTCAAAAACTGGAGACGTCATGCCATTTTCATTATTTAGATTAACAATACTGCAAGTTTTGAAATATTTTCAACAAACGGTTTTCATGCTTAACGTGAAGAAAAATTCAAAATTTTTATAACTAATATTTTTTTTTATCTTTGCAGAGTGTAAGAGATTTTTTTACCATTTTTTCTAAGTTCTACAATATTAACTTAAAACTATACAATTTATTGCAATCGTCTTACGACAAGTTTTTTTTTGTATCGAAGACCCTTGTGTAGACATACAAAAATGTCACACAGATGGTTGGTCTACAGTAAAACTATTACTCAATTTATTCAATGAATGAATGAAATCGTATGGATTAGTTGATGTAAAAGTAAAGCTCGATAACGTGAACAAAAAAACTTTATATATACTTACGTATTTAGAAAAAAAGTATTGTTTGAATGTATTAAACAATGTTGCTTGATGCGAAGTAATAACATTCTGTTGAACTTTCATTGTTTATTATTTTGAAATGAATATACACAACGTTTCGATTGCTGTGGTATCTGCAATCGTCATCAGGTGAATACTAACAAACTTAGAAACTACTGGAGCTTATATACTAAAGATATGTTCGATGAAGCGTTCAAGCGTACAAAATCAATTTAGCGTAACAGATTAATTAATTAAAGAAATTACTTAGTAAAGTTTAAGTTGTTTTAGAGGTTCGATAAGTGGTTTACCACCATCGAAACGTTGTGTATATTCATTTCAAAATAATAAACAATGAAAGTTCAACAGAATGTTATTACTTCGCAAAATAAGTATTTTTCATTTTTTTTATAATAAAGGGGATAAACTACAGTTTTTGTAAGATCGGATGGTGCATTGTCCAAAAAAGAACGTTTTGTTTGAAATGTCTTATAGGTACAAATATTGTTTAACCTAAAATTTGCATAGACTGCTTACTTCTGCAACATCTTAAAAGAATCACTCTTTGAATATGTTGCAGGCATTTTTGTTTTTTTTGTAAATTATGAGATTTGTAGGATTTTTAAAACAGCATGAATTTTTTTATTTGTTAATCACACATTTTTTTTAAATTTACCTAAGCGTTTATACACCCCAAAAATGTTGACCGTTGTTGGGCAATTTTTTTGTTTTTTCAGCCAGCATTTTTCAGTTTAATTAGATATCAGAAAATATTATGCATTTGAGAATTAAACAAATAATTTTCTAAAAGTTTTGGCACACTTTCTTACTTTTTGTTTGTACTATTGCAAATACCACACACCTATTCTACTCATATTTATATGACAAATAATGTAAATGTTTTGAGATTATCATTTGTATTGATAAAATTATTTTTGTTTCAGGTAAGCTGTTGTAATTCTTTGGTTAAAGTAAAACAACTTAATGTAAGTATTTTGTTTTTTGTTACATGTTTATGTAGGTATTAAAGGATAAACTATGTTAAGAAAATATAGTTAAAATTTTTACGATCTTAAACTGATTTTATTTATTAATGCAATAAGAGCAAATTTCATGATTTTTCAGCTATTATATGAACGAAAACCACTTTATTCTTCTTTAATAATTAAAAAAAAGCAATTGGAATTTGACGTTAACTATAACTTAAAATTTCGTAAAAGAGATACAGAACATGTTATCAGACCTTCAGTAAAATTTTTGCTTTTCAAATTATCTGATCTTTTACAACGAATTTGTAGAATTGGTTTCAGTTCAAAGTATGTAAAGATGTTTTATGCGTTTTATGTTCATTAATTATTTATGTTTAAAACATACATTTGCTTTAATTAATAATAATTTTTTGAAAGTAGCATCACTTATTGACCTCCGTTTTGGTCGCATGATCATCCGAGCATAGGAAAACAGTCTCTCCATAGGTGCTGATGAGGAGAGAGGCTTATAATATTTTAAAAATAAATCTTTTACAATACGATATTATAAACATTGGTATATTTTTACTATTGGACGGATCAAAATCGTTTAGAGAAGAATCACTGCATTTATCATCGCAGAACTTAAAATATTCGTCATCTAATGTGTTTGAACTACAAACTACTTTCTCTGGGTGATTGTTACGTAATTCGTTTTCTAATATTTTTTTACTTTATTTATTAATAATTGTTTTATTTTGTTCTTATCGTATTGTGAAAGCCAACGCAATTTAAAAAAGGGATGTGTTACTATTGCTAAAATAGCATCATCAACTGCTGATGAGAGATATAGTCTTCAAACCTATTTTGCAAGCTCTTCAATAATGTCACAAGAACAGAACAAAATTTAAAATGTCTTAATTCAAAAGTTTTTAACGTTTTATGTAAGCGATTTAAATGTGGAAGAAGCTCTTCGTAATACGTATGCTTTGAACCTTGAAATTGATCCAAAGTTTCAGTAACAGGTCGTAAAAATTATGTGTATCATATAACAAAATAAATTTGTAAATTTAATGTATTACATATTGTATTTAATTGTGATTTAATTTTTAATAAATCAAAAGTAGAATTCTAAAGTGTTGGACAAGAACATGTAGGTGCCTTGCCTGAAATATTTAAATATATTGCACAAGCTTTTGGTGATTTTGACCTTAGTTTCTAAATGGCTGAACATTTTTCAAATAGCAAATCATGCAATCTACTGCATATACTATTATGATTCTGCAAACATGCAAGCATAATGTCTTTTGTTAAAATTAAATTCAGGGTATGACTAACGCAACACTGATGTTCAGGTAAAATTGAATCCATTAGAGGTTAGTCCGTATTGGTTTCTTTGATAGGATAAAATATGTTGCTTATGTTCTCCATTATAAGTGCATCGCATTCATCGATATTTTCACTGTTACCTTTAGCCTCTAAGATAAAAATGTATTGTAACATATAAAAATAACTTCAATAATATTCTTCAGTCTATCATCATTTAATAAGGTTTAGAGCAAGATGTTGCTCAAATTTACTCTTAGATTCCTTAAATGTTTTTAACATGTTTGATCTATTGTCAGTAACTGTTTTAACGATTTCAGTGTTTGCTTTATCAATAAACTGCCGATGTACGCTAATTATTTCGGTTATTCTGTCGTGGGTATGGCTGCCTTTAAAACGTCGACAAATCGAATCTGCAGTAACAAAAATTAATAGAGACATAGTCAACCATCATGCTCATGTAACTTCTTTCAGAATTTGGCCATATATCTGCTGTTGTGCATACATATTGTACAACTTGTAAATCTTCTTTGAGTTGGGTCATTGTTCTGATATAATCATCATTAGTTCTACTGATCACGAAAATTTGTTGTTGCATTGACTCTACCGTTAATAACTTTTTACATTTCATACATTCGGCGCTAATATTATTAATCGAATCATTGCTTTTTATTGTAAAAAACAAAACTAACTTTCTAATCTATTACAAGAATGTGTCGTATTTTTTGAACTAAAGATTTAAACTAAAAGTTTGATTTTTTAGTTAATTATCTTGTTAAGTAATGTATTTCAATTATAAAATACATAATGCTTTTTTTCTATTTTTAATAAGCATTTCAAATAGATTTATTTCAAATATTTACCCACCACAAATAAATTGTCAACTCATTTGATCACGTTGTTGCATTTTCCACTACACATACTTTTTTTTTATTTTTTAATTGTTAATCATAGAGTTTTAATGTACAAAAATCTATGATTTTATCTAATAAAATTGTAATTGGTGTGTTCCATAACTTCTACAATAAAAAAAATACGTACCTGAAACTTATTTATTATCTGAAATACGTTTTAGTTTACAGATATAGAAACAAAACAAAACGCAACCGAAACTGTATTAAATGCTTAACTTGAAAAAAATTAATACGGTAGTACGTTTTAACAAATTGCAATAACATTTCGTTTATTTATTGATATACATAGTTTTAAAAACCGTCGCGAGATCTAGTTTTCTCATAATGTAACTATTTTCGATTTAACTTTAGAAACTTATTTGTATTTTAGGTACACTTACAAAGCTGTTCTATATATGCAATTTAAACAAGCAGTTTTGTAAAATTGTGTAAATTTGTATTTCTTTATTTCTGAATAATCTCAGTACGAGGGAATTGTTTCTATCGTTTTTTATTTCTTTTTCATATACACAAATATTTATTGTTGAGTCTTTATTTTAATAAACTGGTCACTTTAATAATTTAAGAAAAAACTATCTTTAAGGTAAAACTTAGACTTTGTTTTCTAGCTTTTACAATAGTATCTGCGCACTGTATGAGTAATGATTACCTTTCTAATTAAAAAAATCTCGTGCTAATGTACTACTGCAGCTTAATTTAAAAGTTTATAAAGTTATATAACACTACAATATTTAAATGATTTTAACTTATGCATTATTTATATTTGCGATTTTACATAATAATCGTTGTGGTCAGAAACAAAATGTATATTATTCTAATTCAGTAACGATATAATTGATTATGCTATTAAAATTACATAATTCGAGAAACTTTTAATGAAAATGTTATAGTAACTTTAAAAATATAGAACATTTTATTTTGGAGAAAATTGAAAAAGAATTATTAAACATACGTAGAAGGAAAATTTAGTAGTGAACATTAAGGTTGCAGAATTTGTTTAGCATATTAAGTACATTTAGAATACAAACTAAAAACTCAGTTGTTGCTGCAACGTACAGAATTTAAAACCTATATTTTAAAATTTGCATTGCAATTTGTTTTAATATCAATTGCAACTTTTTTACTTTACATTGTTCAATATGAAATTGTGGTTTAAAATTTAGCTTCGAAGTTGTCTTTATTTGTATGTACATTTTTGTGTCAAGTTTTTTTTTATTTAATTTTCTAGTGTCTTCTTTTTGCATCATAATAAACATGCATCTTGTTTTGTTGTGTTGTTTTTAATGAAGCTATATTAATTTCTTTTTATTAATAAAATAAATAATATTCATAAGCTAACACCATTGTCGTTGGACTAAATCTGGTTTTTAAAGTTTATTTTATTTTCATAAATTTATTTTACTTACTTTTAACCAAAATTAAAATAACAATAAATGAAAGTAGCAGATGACAAACGCGTCTTGTCAAAAATACTTTTTAACTTTTGTTTCTATGCCCGAACTAATAACCATGGAAACAACAAACCATTTTCTACGCTTTCAACAAAGATGGCGAAATGCATAAATATGTATATTCAACATAGTTGTACAAAATATCCAATAATCAGTGGTTGGAATGCCAGTGTTTTAAGATTAATAAAATAGGTGAGCTAGCTTGATGCATTTATTTATTTTTATTTTGTATTCGATTTTTTTAATACTTTATATGCTAATTCGGTTTGTTACACTAGGCTGCTATAGAAGGTTCACATTGTACGATGTGCACACTAAAATGTGATTACAAGTTAACATACCACGTTTTTTAGTTCTGGAAAATCCTTGAGCAGCTGCTTTCCGCTGATTCCAAGTTTTTAAACATAGTTGTTTGAACTATAAACATAAATATTGTATTCAAAAGCACACAACTGCAAAATTAATAATGTCATTGCAATATAAGCTCATTCTTTGCAATGTCTGAAATTTGAAACATGAAACGTAGGTTAAGAATGAAACATTTAAATGTAAATAATAAGCATTCTTATGTATATAAATACTCGTAATTAACTTTATTAAAACAGCGGTCATTTTACAACCGTATTTTGATTGTCTCAACTACGACGATATAATGTATTAGTGAACCAAACAACAATGTACCTACACGAGGCTGCGTAGGACTGATACCTCTTAAATCGCACTAACTACATTACTATCCAAGCTATGATTATTTACATGAGGTTGTGTAGGAGTTAGTATTAATTACAAATTTACAACACTCTTCATCAGATACAGTACATTTATCTTTTGCTAACATTGGTCATTCGAGCTACGATCCGAAGAAAGAAACAATTTTAACAGCTTTACAGCTTATTAACTAGTTTACAAACAATACTATGGTCCATCAACGATTCGAAAAAAGAATCAATTTTAATAGCTTTATTACCTGTGGTTTAAACTTAACTACGGTCAACGACGCTCCGAGGAGACAAACTGTCCGAAAATATACAACAGAAAAAAAGAGAAGTAACATTAGTCTTTTCTTTTCTCTTATCTAAAGGTTTCAACCACGATGTGATCCCATAATGAGCTATTTACGACTTAAAAAGATATAGCAGGGTCCATCCAGAGGCTTATCGTCAACCTGAAAAAAGATTCACCAATCAGAAAGATGAACAAGTGCATTCTAAGTAAAAGAACAACGGTACAGCTACTATGGGAAGAGCTTGAAGTAACACGCATCATTTTTACCTACAAACAAAAAAACTGAAAGAAAAAGGGGTAGAATTGCTACTGATGTACGAAGAAGAGTTATCCACTCAAGATGATACGCTAACCACATTACGAACACAGCCAAACGGGACAAGTGCGCAGCATAAATTACGGTTAAAAAGATTGAAGATCAAATTAGAATTACTACAAAAAGACATGCGTAAAGAACACGAATAACTGAAGACAACAATCAACAAAGCTTATTGTGAATTTACAACAAAGGACTTTACAAATGTGTGGACGAAATGAGGCGTTATTACGAAGACGTACTTGTTTATGGAGAATACGACGGTAAAGGATTTTGAAAGTAAAAACCATCAATTACTAATACTAATATAGGAGCAAAAAGAGGACAAAAACCCACAAAAAGGTCAAGAGAGTGATCATGTTGTACTACCTAGAATAAAGATATCAGTTTTTAAAGGCACAATTGACACATGGTTCATCTTGCACGACATATTTAAGAGAGCTATACACGACAACTCTCAAATAAATAATGCAGAGAAAATGCAATACATTTACGGAGAGAAGCTAGCAGACTAATACAACACTTTGAGGCTAATGAAGCAAACTACAGCTCCGCATGGGAAATAATAACAGGGAGGTATGATAACAAAAGTATCTTACTTGCAAAGGACTTAGACATTATAAATTTACAAACGAGAACATCAACGGATTAAAGTTATGATTTGCCGACATGAGGCTGCGTAGGACTGATACCTTTTAAATTTCATTTAGTACGCCAACTGACTATCCAAGCCATAATTACGTACATGAGGGTACGTAGGGATCAGTATTAATAACAAATTTCCAACACTTCTAACTCTTCAGACATTTATCTCTTGCTGAAGAAATAGGTTTTTTTGCTGTCTACATGTAGCTGACGGCCACAAATAAATGTAACTTTAAATTAGATGACACTCTGACACTTCTACAACGGGAACAGCGATAATACACACATGTTTATACTTGTTGTTATGTTATCTATGTTACGTACATATTCTTTAGGCCGAGTGCTCCCAACCTTTCTTAAAGTGCCCTGACAGAAATGAAAAAATATCCATATACTGAAGTCGTGGGAAATACTGCAAGGAAAGAGTTTATTGCAGTCATCTTTAAATTGGTGAGAATTCTTGCCGGGGCCGCTTCTAGTATTAAATTCTTTAAAGTCTTGACTAGTTTTGTGTAGATTTCTTGTAATTCTTTAAGTAATAATACTAGAACGCAAGGCAACGAAATACTATTTTTTCGTAGGTGGATGCTATACAGGTTGTCCGTTTTTAAGAGATACAATATCGGTTAAACTAGACAAAAGTTGCGCATTTCTAGGCTGCTCAATAATCTAAAAGAAAATCTGATTTGTCATTTTTGTTTTTTAACTATGACAAAAAAATTAAAAACCTGGTATTTGATTTTTTTAGCGAAAATCCACAAAGTTAGACGTTTTTAACTAAAACATATTTAAAGTACTTTCTCGTAAGAAATTTACATCTGTCATCAGATTTTCTGTGACATTTTAGATGCAAAAATTACAACGCTTAACTTTGTTTTTTCTTAGGGGGGCTTATTGGATTTTTTAATATAGTTTTTTTTTCTGATTACGATTATGTATCACACTATATCTTGAATTCTTGTGCAGAGTGCTTTGGAAACACTTTTGTTTAACAAAATTTTTGACTGTTTATAAAATTTAGAGCTTGAACGCTCACATTTCTGCACAGTTGACTATTAAGTTTTAAATTAAGAGCAACAGGATAACCCAGAAAAAATTAAGTAGACAAAAAAACAAATGGATAAATTATAAAAAGTGCTCGAAAAGCCCGCGTTTTACTTCTAAACACAATACCACGCGCTTTTGCAAGTTTCGGATTGATGTTTTTTAGCAACTCATCAATATCGGCAGGCACAGTTTTGTAGATCTGACCTTTTATCGTTTACCATCAAAAATAGTTTAACGGTGAAAGATCCGTTGTTCGAAATAACTACTCTCCTATCGTTGTGTGGCGGCGCACAGACCTGCTGGAACCAGACGTTCTGCAGGCAGTTTAGACAAATATTGTTGTCAACGTAGTCTTTAAAGAAGGTCATCAGAAAATGTAAATACCTGTCCGCGTTTAAATTTTCTTCATAAATGTATGGGTCAATGATGCTATCGCCCAATGTATCAAAAGTAAACCGGTAATAGTCTTTATTACTGGTCTACTTGAACCATGAAATTTATATAACTGCATGATATTTTCTAATCAGTAAAATCGTGGAAAAGAATTAAGATTTCTATAAGGTTAGGGAAATTTTATTAGTTGCCGTCTTTGAATAAAAAATAAATAAAAAAATTCAGCTGTACATTATGGTAATTAAATATATTATATAGGTTGTGTACAATAATTGTAGGTTAAGTAGCTCGAACAGTAATAAGAAAACAAAATAATATCATTTGGAGTTCGAAGTTGCTAATCGAAGCTGACAAATAAAGTCCTTATTAACAATAATCGTGGTCTACATCATCTGACGATTATGAACACACTAATTGTCAATTGGTTTTTATCGATGATTAAAACATTCAGTTGCTTTTGCAGAAAATGCCTAATATCAAAGTTGTGACGTTTGTATGTTATATATAACAATAATTTTAAACATATTTTAGTTGTTACAATAAATAACAACGTAAATTTTGTATAAAGCAATACTTATCGTATAATTGTACTGTCAAGATACTCGTTTACTTCTTTTGCACACATATCGAAAGCATTACGTATTTAAAAATAAGTCTACCTAAAAGCATTTAGCCTACTAAACCAAACTAAAATGTTCATTGTTAAAACGTTCTGATCTACAGAAATAATTGGATTTAAATTATCACTGTTTTTACCGTAAATTGTTAATGTTTCCTGGTCAGCTTATAGTTTTATTCTTAATAACAATATTTGTTATTTATGAACTATTTTTAAATGTATGAAGATTTGCCTTATTTGCTTTATAAATGATTCTGATTTCCCATTTATTGTTATCAAAGTAAACTTTTTACTTGTAACGTGTAAATTTCAACTGCGAGTCAAAATCCGCCTGAGAGTTAGGCAACTTACAGTAACATCTTCGGCCTCGAGCCGTAGTTCGAAATAACGCTTACGGGGGCGCGAAGGTTGTGAGTGGTCGACAAATTAATTCATTTCTATGCTGTCTGTGAATCGGTTTACAACGGGGGAACATCGGAGAGGTGAGATAAATGGAATTCTTTTCATCTGGTAACATCTTCTACACCGACGTTTATTTTAGCATTTTGAAAATAAATCCGATTGAACCTCCGGTGCAAATAAAATCAGCACGATGTCTTGTGGACGGCCAAACACATAAAGCGGGTTAGTATCCTCACACGTGTTAGTAATGGAGGCCAACCAACTAATCTTCACAATTTTTAGCTTCTTTCTTTGGGTCTTTTTCTGTCCTTGTTACGTTGCGGTTGATATTGATGTGTATTCTGGGTGCTCGATCTTCGCTTCTGGCGTCTTCGTCTGTCGTTCTGAGGTATATCTGCGTGTACTTTTATCTATAATCTGAGGGAAATGGTGAACGCGCTAAACCAGTTCGGATGTTCGACAAAATAAGGAGAACTACTGCGGTACTCGAGGTATTTATGACACCTTTATATTGGAGTCGCGGGAGACTCGCTGTCGACCTTATTTCGGCCGGACGCTGTAGCCTTCGATTAGCAGCGGCCGCGATGCGTGCATAAGGAAACGCAAGATCGTGTTCGTGTCGCCATTTTATAATGTACTTAAACTAAGATTGATTCTCGGAGATATATATATAATTGATTGCGGAAGTGGGAGACGACGTCGAGTGAAATTGTTTTATTATTTAAGTTAATTACCGGCGTGAAGAAAAATTAAAATTGTATAAAACTATCTTATCAGCTTACTGTTCACGTGTCTTTATAACTTGTCGGAGTAATGTTAATATCACCTAACGTCAAACTTGATTGTATATCATAATTTTTTTGTAGAATAATTCATTCAATACTTTAACTGTGTAATGGTCGAGTCATTACAATTATTTATGATAACTTCTCATTCACCTACAGTAATTATAAATTTTATCAAAGGTAGAATTTTGGGAGTTACCCGTCTCTCTATATTAAATTGATTATTATTATTACCGGTCCTACGACGCTTGATCAAGCTGTCCCCCAGACGGTACTTTAATTAGCGGGAACGCGTTTATCTATTAATCATCGCTACCGTAGCCGCGGTAATAAAGTAGCTACGTAATCGGTTTTAGTTTCTATGGCTTCCAAACTCTATTGTTGTGAATTATGTATTTATATGTAATTGATATTTGTGCTTAATAATCTTTTTCTCTGTGGGGGGTTATATAAATAATTGTTAGGAGTTTACCAGTGGCGTAACCGTCGCAGTTTGTGTTTCTTCCGTTCGGAAGGAGATGGTGAATCATTTTTTTAATAAATGGTTATTGTGAATACTACATATGTTTTCTTTTGGGGGATTTCGGGTCTAGGCTTTCCTTTTCTCCTCCCTAGACCATAATTTCTGCGAATGACAGTTCGAGAGAAGGTGGCGCACTTGGGCATTTAGCTTACCGGAACTAATTGAGTATCTTACGATTTTCTTTAACCCGACGACCATCTGCGGTGAGGCTAGCCAAAAAGGTAAGCGATAACATCTGGTTAATTACGTTGAAGTGATACTATTCTTCATTCTTTGTTTCTTTCTCCACCTTTCCCCATTAGATCACAATAAATATTGTAACATACTAATGTTCCGATGTGTGATTTTCTACGATTTCTTGGTCATACTTTTCATTATATAAAACTAAAAAAATGTTGCAATTATTGATATTTTAGAAACTTATAATGAAATTGAAATTTAATTGACGTTAAGTACCTATTAAAGAAAATAAATATAAACGAAACCATAACAATAAACGTAGGTGACATTAAGGTTATGTAGCATTCCTATTAGCGATCGCTTCCTATTACAAAATCACACTACCGTTTATAAAAAATGAAAACATTTGTTATGTAGGTAAAATTGTAAAAATTACAAATAAATGCAAAAATTAATAATATACGATCGACGGAAAAACTTAAAAATTAACTTGTTTTATAATATGCGATTAATAATCTCGACAATATTAACGCTAGCTTGCGTATGAAAATGTTCCGATTTTTTATTGCCCTCATTACTAACCCTGTTTGTTAAATAACTATTACTTTTAAAAATAAATTATTACAATATTGACAGTACATATGTGAAAAACAATCGTTTAATTCACAATTATAAGCAAATTTAATTCAAAAATAGTATCTTATACATCAAGGTTGAGAAGTGTATGATTATAACCTAAGCGATATTATATATAGTGCTGGGCGATACGGAATTTTGTGTATCGAATATCGATACGCAATTTGTATCGATATATGGAAATATCGATACGTATCGGAGTATTGATACGTATCGGAGTATCGATACGTATCGGAGTATCGATACGTATCGGAGTATCGATACGTATCGAAATATCGATACGTATCGGAGTATCGATACGTATCGAAATATCGATACGTATCGAAATATCGACATGTATCGGTAATCGGTATACCCAATATCGAAATATCGATACGTATCAAAATATCAATACGTATCGAAATATCGATATTTGGATATATCGATACGAGCTTGTGGTTTGTATCGGCGTATCGATACGCCCGACGTATCGATACGTATCGATATATCGATACAACGACCCAGGACTAATTATATATGGTAAGACGCGAAGCGTCTACGGATATAAATCGCGCAGGTTATAATGAACTTCTCAACCGTGGTATATATACAATTTTTTCCACTACTACAATTATTAAAACCTTTCTACCTATTACTAAATCAAATTTAAAATTTAAGATATTAATTATAAATTAAAAATCAAGTCAGTGATGGTGGCAGTTATTATTAGTTTAATTCAATTAATTTTGACGTAATTCTTAATTGTTATTTAAAGCACAAAAATAATCAGATAACGTAAGTTTTTATTGCTAAAGTCATTAAATTGTTAAAAAACGTTATTATTTTAAGCATTGAATATATTTAAAATATACTTAACTCAATAATATTCATATTTAATTAAGCGCGAACTTCAAATATGTTACATTTTTAAAATCAAATTAATTTATTTTTTGAACGATTTGAAAACTTAAATTGGCATTAAATAAAATCTCTTGCTCTTGGTAGACAGTTTCGTAAACTTTTTTTCTTGAAAACCGTTATAGTATTATCATAAATTTTAAACATGTTAAATTATTAACCACTGGTTAATATGAAATATTATTTACCTGCGCTTAAAAAAGTACAATTTCACAACCTACTATTATACGTAATAATGAAAGCCTATACAACTAGTAGTGGAAAATAGTTATTTGTATTGCTAGTCCAGAAAGTGCTGTTTTGCGAGTATGAGCATATTTGTAGGCCGAGGCAAAGCAGAGGCCTACAAAAGGCGAATACTCGCAAAATACTTTTAGGACGTGTGATACACAACTTTTTTTGTCTTTGAAAAAAAAATGTTTAAAGAATGATTTATTTTATTAACTAAATTTAAATACTCTTATGTTGATAACAACGAAATCTGTAATTTTGAATTTCAATTGTTCATGTAAATATACTTAATTTTGTTACAATTTAATTAACTTGATTAAAAGTATTATTTATTTGTATCGTCTTAAAATGGGTATTCTTTCACACATTAAAAAAAGCTGCACAAAATGTGATAACAATTTGTTGCCGACAAAATCTTCGGATCGGTACTGGAACCACGATCTTGTTAACTGGCGTACTAAAAATTCAGTAAGCGTTTACAATAAGTATGTTTTATTATATACAGGACACTGTATTTGCAGAAATAGTGCGACGGCATTAGTAAGTCAGAGAACTAATATCACGTAGTTGAAAAACACAGTACTATTGCCGAAGAATACATAGAAGACTCTTTGACACCTAAAATCGCAATAGACAATCAACTAACAAGACAATGTAATTCCATACCACAGTGTTTTATAAGTTTTGCTAATGTCAATGGCATTCAACCAAATTGTAATGTTCAAAACTTACAATTCAACTTAAATGATGCGAGTTTACTTTATATAAATATTTCAAACTGCACAATTAACTTTAATTTAAATAAGTAAGTTTCTTATAATAAATGATGGAGATGTTAATATGCTGTTGATTAAGCTAAAAGGTGCAATTTAAAGTTATAGATGTTTCATATACATAGGTATACTTACTTGATCGATATAAGTTTAAGTGATTTTTAATTTTGCGGTTGCCTTTATCGTTGTCTTTGTCAATAAGATTGAAATAAGTTTGCAATTGTTATTAGAAAAGTCGTTATAGGTAGTTTGGAGTGGTATAATAGTTAACCAAGCTCATAAAATAATAATTTTGACACAAATGACATGACACATAAACTATTGAAGGAAGGGGAATTACTGCCAACTTCTAGTTATAAAATTCTATTCCGGAAAATTCCGGAAAAGTAATTTTTCCGGCCACTTATTTTGCTTGTAAAATACGTCAAAACGAACGGAGGTACAAAAAAACCGCCACAGTACATATATACAGTGTGTCTCAGGATAGATACAACAAGCGGTATAAGTAATCGAATAAAAAATTTGAAATTTTGGATTGGCGTTTGGAGACCTGCTTGTTGTAAAACTAAAGTATAGGAAAAATAAACTGATTTTGTACTCTACAGGGTGTTTTGTAATCAATATTGTTGAAATCACCAAAAATGAATTACCTTAATTTTTAAAAATATAAAAAAATACTAAATGGAGTACTTTGGAATTGAATTTTATACCTTGATATCAAGACTATAAATTACAGAATTTATTAAACAAGATCTACAATTTTTAATTTAATCTAAATTGCATTCGATTTTGATTTGTTCCAACAATCTATGTTAAATATTTACATTAATTCTTGAACATAATTATGTGCAGTTATCAAGCAGCAGTTTTGCCAGGTTTGGAAAAATTTCACAGGAGAAGTATTTTGATTCTTCTACAATTGTTACTATCAAGTAAAAGTGGCACTTAAATCTGGCATAACAGTATGCATCGTTTCGCGATAGTTTACGGTGTTTACTGCCCATGCTTCAAAATAAGTTATGTTAAAATTGTTTGAAAAATCCAGGAGATTTTAATTTTTGTTACGCAAGGTGTTAATAAACTAATTATATAAGATTTTACGATTTTTCTTAAACAACTATCTAAAAACGAATCAACTTGTTATTTATTTCAAAAGCAAAAGTAAATATTTCTGGTAAAATCATATTTTTTTGAAATATACATACATAAAATATTTGTTTTAAATTTTTTTTGGTTAATTTTATTCAAGCTCAACGATAATTAAGGGTATTGATTTTTTTCTACATTCATAGTTGTTATTTTATAAGCGATCAATGATCTTGATTCTTATTTCATAGGCGATCGATGATTGCGATCATTATTTTATAGATGATCCATTTCTATAAACTTACTGCTTAGTCTTGTATAAGTTGTTTATGATGTTACTCATCGTTTTACAATAAAATATACAATAGGAGCTGTTTTGAAGAAAAAAAACTTTATTAAAGAAAAATAAATAAAAGCGAAAAACTAGGGAATAAAAAAAATTGTTAAGAAAGATATCTTTTGTGGTATCTTTACTTCTGGTTCGAGGATTGGCTTGCCACTACAAATTTTTGAATCTGGTTTACTTACATATATTTTCGGGTTACTTATTTACACGAGTGCGATGTCATCAGTTAATTTAAAATTTAATTTCTAATGTATATATTTATAATAATAGTGCTCATAGTAAGTACTTTGACTTATTTATAGGTAAATGCGAATTTTAGGTAAAATTTTTATTTGTTTCTTTTCAAACTAATAACAAACTATAAATTCCAAACGGGACATTAAAGTAATATTTAACAAATAGACATTTTGCTTTTGTGTAGCTTGGCTAATAAATCTTAATTTCAAATAAAAGAAAAAATATATAAATCGAATTAACTGAAAAAGCACAAACAGATTTTTCTTATTAAACTTTATCGACGTTACCGACATTTCAAGTTGTCTAAATAAATAAAAAGTTTTTAATTGATATGTAGGAAGCTTGCAGTAATTACTAAAACATTTATTTAGGAATACAATAACTTAAATTTAACTATAATTTTGCAGTTTTATTTGGCAACTTGCTATCAAATTATTATGGCGTTTACAGTTTACATATTTTTATATTTACGTTTTTAATGTACATAGTTCTTTAGATAGTAGCTTTGTTTAATATTTACTTTGGCGAATGAATGTAAGCATTTTAATGAAGTTTTTTTTGTAATTAAGCTTTTAGTTTATGGAATTTGGAAAAATATGGATCATTTATTATTTATCAGTTAAGTAGAGTATCCTGCTGTTTGTTTTCCAAGCTTGTTTGTTGACTTGAATAAATGTGTAATTTCTTAAATTAGCAATAAGCTGTTTGTTGTATAAAAGCTATTTCCGTAATGTTTTAACATTTATTATTTGTGTACGTTGAGACAGTTTTTATTTATATGTGTAATCAACAATATTTAATTGAATTAATACAATGAAGAAGTATTATAACTCAGTCTATTAAAAATGACATTAAAACGAATTTTTTAAAGTTTAAGAAAAGTTGCGTTATTTGGAGTGTGACTAATTTTTTTCTTAAATGGAAACTTGTTCTTTGTGTTCAAAAATGTGTTTCTAAGGCTTGAAATTACACACGTGATTAAAATTCACAAATAATTGTATTAAAATTAGTTAGTAAGTAAAGTTCTTAGAACAAATTTTAATTTTTTTTAAACGAATATAACCATTGTTAAGAAAACAATTTTAAAATAAAAATTGGAATAGTCTTGATCTAGATACATACGACTTAAATATTATTTTATGTAACGTATTAACTAATGTTTTGTTAAAATAAGTTTGGTAAATACTCATTCTTATTTTTTTTCGTCTTTCACGAATATAGTCAATAATTGCTGGATCGTGGTGTGAAACTTGTAACTTCTTTAATTATTTAATAGTATTTCGGTGTTGCTGTTTTGATTTATCTTATGTCATAATCACTTAAACTTTTTACAATATCTAGAAACCTTTACTAAATGTTAATCCTAATCTAAAAAATGCTATGCTGTACTAGTTATATTAACCTTTAAGAATTTTTAGCTATATTGATTCTTCAAGTAAATGTCTATGTCCTGAAAAAATCTAATAAATAAAACTAAATCTGAAAACAGATAGTAACCGATGTTCATATTTGCTACATTTATTTTTTGTTGGATTTGTACAGCGTGGAAAGTGGAATGAATATTCAATATTTCCTATGTATAAGAGGTGGTAATACATCAGTTGAGCTACGCCTGAATTTGTAATCAGGTCGTGAAGGTAATGCAACGATGTTCTAGTTCAATTTAATCTAGAACACATGGATTTTCAAATAATTCGAAGCACTTCTCTACAATATATAGACTTGATAGTGTATATCTGTTTTTGAAATTACTTTAGACTTTCTTTCTGAAAATTAGAATAATGTTTACAACGTAAATGGATTGCTAAAAAATTGATAAATTTGTATAGTACACATTTCTAAACATGAAATGTCATATATTGTTTATAAAGTTTAAATAGGTTTTATGTGTTTTTTAATAAATTCATATGGTTAATAAAATGTGACAAAGCTATAATTTTATTCTTTAAGATACACGAAATATTAATTAAATAAAAAAAAATTTATAAATAAATTTGATCTACGCTTGAAACATTTATAAAACAATTTTGTTTACTATAAGAAATATATTTTTTGTGTTAAGTCAATGGTAAGTCATCCTTGAATATTTCTATTAGTTTCCTTATTTAAGTAACAGTTTGGTTATTATCTGTGCATACAGCTATAGGTAGTGATTTAACACATGGAGATCTTATGCTTCTGACGTTTTTGGTATTTAGCTGTTTTTGTCAGTTATATGTAACAAAAACATTTATGTTATTTCATATTAGTTGTTCTCAGGATTTATGTTTTCCAGCTTTGCTATACGTTAGTTTAGTATATAGAGTTGTATTTGAAATCATTTATAACATCTTCCAATCCGGATAAACTCGTTTGTTAAATTGTTCAAGTCGAGCTTTTGCCTATATCTTTAGAGAAGTAGGATTAGCAAATCATTAAATGACATAGATAACAACGTCTTCAAGATTTAACACCACTTTGTCGTAAAATATTCAGAAAACTTCTTTTACAGTCTAGCCTCAAATTTTCGCATCATAGAAATACGATCTTCTCGACATCTAAACATTTTTGTTAATTTGTCTTGAAGTTGACTTAAGATCAACTCCCTATACTCGGCTCGTGTCATTATTCAAATATAGATTTTACCTCACAAATCACACATATGTACTACGAAATCTCAATAAAACTAAATTCACAGGCTGAAACTCAAAATATGAGTACGTGTAAACACATTCGAACACATGCACGCAATTTTCCTTTATTTATTTACCGCACACACAGACTATTTCAAATAAACACACCAATTTACTATAAACTATTTTAATAATCGCACAAGTTGAACAAAACTGAATACACAAAAAAATGAACCATAGTCGGACCACCAATCGTCAGCGCCGCTAATTTTCCACCGCCTTTTGACCAATCGATATAAGTCGAAAATAAGCTTTGGCGGTCTATTCAAATTTGAATTTAACTCTTGTAATAGCAATGAGAAACATTAGCCAAAAACTTCGTGTATTCAAACAAAATTTAAAGATTTATTTCTAGCATTGTTAAAGACGACTACATCTTTGATGTTCTTTAATACGAATTTCTACGTTTCTAACAGTTCTGTTAATGTATGTATCACTACAAGACTAAGGAATGTTATAAATACCGTCGGACAAGATTTTACACCTAGTCCAATTTAGGAAGATTAGAAAACTTAGTAACACTGTTGTGTTTTGAGAAGATCTTTCTGATACAATCTGTAGTACCTTTAACGCAGAGCAGACAAACGATAGACAACGATTTAGATTAAGTTCCAGCGGCGGTTTCTCCGGTAGGTCATTTCGCCGATGATTCCCCAAAAAAAAAATACTAAACATTATACTAGTTCATCTTAAAAAAATTATAAACGATAATGATCATTTTACCTATTCCAAAGATAGATAAATTGAGTTTAAATATAAATCTTTTAGTAAGTAAGAATGCGTTTTAAAAGTATTAAGGCGGATTGCACAAAGGAAATCAAAAATGTAGCAAGTGATTATTTCTGAAATCGATTGTTACATCACTAATAAATTTGGATTCATTGGCTATGTAGCAATTGTTTTGAGCAATAATCAGTTGTTACATTATTGATTTGCTTTGTGCAACCCGCCTTTTGTGTTACAATGACGCTTTTACAGCATTGGCCACCAGGTGCCACTGCTAGATTCTGATGCTATTTTGAAATATATAATAAAATACTTGACCTTCATGACCACTACTGAATGCAATTGTTCTGAAATTATTTTTAATAACAGACAGTAATAACTCTCTTAATTTTGGGACAGAATATTTATTCTAAAACAGTTGATGTCTATCGTGGATTTTGCATATATTTTATTCGGTTGGTTATTTTACAACAAAATGGAGATCATCATCATCATCATCAAGCATTTCCATTGAGTTATTATAAAAGGAGATAACAGAAAGCATTTATTTTCTATGTGCAAAGTGGAACCACTGGGCGTGGCTTAGTCCGCTATCAAGATGGAAACTTTGACAGGCCCGGATTACTTAAAAATTAAAGCTTTAACATTAATTGTATAAATTTTTCAAATCAACAATTTGTATGTTAATAAACAAAATTAAAATAAGTTATCAGATTACTTGAATTTATGCTTAGAAAAAAAGTGTAACAGATATCATTTCAGACGTATAATCATAATTATAAAGTTCAAATACTATAATTTCTTAAGAAAACTATTGAACTGGAGATTTTTGGATCTACGCAATTAGGCAATTATCAACTTTATTGGTCTAAAGTAAGAAATTTTTTTTAGATTATAGCTTATTTAGTAAAAAAAATTATGAAATTCGTTAATAATATGCAACATTTCAAAAGAAATATAATTAAAAAACAGTAATCTAACATTTAAATTTTATTAAAATGGAATTTTAATAACCAAACTAAGAAAAAATTAATCGGGTTGTCAATCTATACATTTTTTTAATACTGTTCTGCTTATATTGCGTACATACCTGTGAAATGTAATTTCCTTAATACATTCTGGTTTACACCTTTTCTACTATTACAACTACGTAAAACACACAAAACCATTATGTTTTAAATGTTTCTAATGACAAATTATAAAAACATATCTGGAAACACAAAAAATCACTATAAAATTTTGAAAAAGGGCAGCTACTAACATTTGACATTAGAATGACACTAACGTATCATCAATATGGCGGTAGTGGTGCCATTTTAGAATACAAAACGCGGCCTCAATGAGCATTTCCCATTATCTAAGTAACTAGATTCTATTAACTTTTTGTTATTAATTTGATTTATAAAAATATATAATAATGGTGTATTTAAAAAGTTGATTATAACGTTCGCTACTTTACTGCGTAATCGTTCACGGTTATTAATGGAATGTACACTTAAAATATCTTCCACATCTTTGATTATTGGTCGGTGATTTTTCTGTATAATTTTATGTAAACTTGGGATTAAGAACTAAACACTGTGTTACATAGCTTGATAATTATAGATTTAATCTTAAGCTTTTGCGGTTTTTTTGGTTACTATTATAAGCGACTTTAGGCTTCATGATATTCACTACTTCGAAGATGCAAGCTGCAATGTCTTGCGAAACGTCTTGTTTGGGTTTACAAACGACGGTACGGCAAAGGCAAAATTCTACTTTTTATTTTGGCTTTCAAAGAGAGACTGGGACTAAGCCTAAAAAGTCTGAATGTTCAACTATGATGTGGTCTAAGCCGAAAATCGCTTATAATCGTAATTATAGATCTGTTAGATTGTATATGCACTTATTATTAATCTGCACGTTTTGTTTTTTTTTGTTTGTGCTGTTCTTCCACTTCGAAGATTTATTAATACTGCCCCTTTTTTCAATTTTAATAATTGTACATTATAAATATTCACCAAGCTGAGGCTTGTAAGTTCTTTAAAAATAAAAGTTTGCTTTGGTTTGATGTTTGTGGATACAGGCTTAACTTGGTTTTTAAGCTTTTCCAAGCTTTATCAAGCGTTTAAGTTTTATTTTCTCCTTTTGCAAAAGTAATCTATGACTTTGAAACACGTATACCGCAGGTGTTATTGTTCACTGCTACAATATAAATCGTTACCCAACTACATAGTAGGTTATTTTTTAACTTTGAACTGGAGTGAAGGGATATCGCGTCTGTACATGGGAGTAATAAAAAGGTTAATAAATAAACTTAAATTCATAGTTACATTTACTTAATTATCTAATAATTAGCTTGATAATAAAAAATACACAATAATCATTTGATGGTTATAGCAATACTAAATTTATTCACGTGTGGTAGGCAGGGTAATAGGCACAAAATAATGCCTTTACAGAGCTTTCACGATGCAATGTTTGAATGTGTATACTTGATGACGCGTTTCCGCTTGACTTTTGATTGATATAGAGTTATGAGGTAAGTTAGTATACAGTGTGTTTCTGATAAACGACAACAAACTTAAGGAAAAGTTTTCTTGTGGTGTTAAATAAAAATTTTCTTTATAAATGTTTGGTCTATAGTGGCCCATTTTTGAGATATTTGCAGTTAGTTTTCAGGTTGGTTTTGTCTATTTAAATAAGTGGAGATTGACTTTTGATTTTAACTATGCGGTAAACTGTGCAAGATCCGTATTTTAAAACGTCTTTCCGTATTGCGTTAATCATTGTTTTCTTTAATTTTCCGTCATCTACAAAATAAATTGTTAGTAAAATAATTACAGCAGATACCAATCTTTATTTTTTCGTTATAGTACTGACCCAACTTAACAAAGTGTATTTTGTGTACTCGATTACGTTTATCTGCTATCTGCTTTATTCAGCTAAATACACAAAAAACGTTGCAATGTAAGTAGTATAAGTTCTAAATTTTGTTTTCTTAAATTTTAATTTGACAACTTGTTTAAAGCGTAGTTTTCATTACTCGAGTACATTTGCATGCTTTTTAGCAGAACAATTTTACTTGACCGTCGTCTTGCTATGAGAAAGTGTTTAATAAAAATGACTAATATTTTACTGAAGGAACTGACATTTGCCATTGAAGTAGACCAAATCAAAAAAAAGAAAATATAGACAAGAGATTTGTGTGAATTGGCTTCGATAAACTTTATTTTGGGGTATAAAGTTTACATTTAGTGTTTCAAAAGCTTGGCTTTATTTTAAGCCAAGCTTTTAAAAACCAAGCCAATTTTTTGAATTATATATGAAATTATAGACACAAATGTGTAATCTAATGAAATTTTTTGTTTAAGTGTCAATATATATTACTTAAATTTATTTATGTTTTATTTCATTGAATTCAGTGCATTCTGCTGCTGCTAGCGCTCGGAACTTTCCACTAGTATAACATTTATATTTAAAATTTTCACCCTTTTACAGAATACCGTGCTTAATTTCTACGTCTTATTTCAACTTCTTAATTGTTAAATACATTTAAAAATTAAGTCGTTGTAATTGTCTACTGATCGAACTGTAACTAATTTTACTACACTATTCAGTATTAATTATCTTATTGTTGAAATAATTTTTTAAATTTTAATTCCGTCGGTAAATAACTCGTTTGAAATGGTCATTAAATATCGTATATTACTTAGGTTGCTCGTAGTTCATCATTTGTGATTGTTAGAATTATTTTTAAAATACGTTGTTTTTTGTGATTCTTGAAGAAAATTTAATTTTTTGTTTTTTCAGTTGATTACTTTTCAAACTAACGGAATATAAAAATAATGTAAAAACAATAACGAAATTAGTTTATAACATAATTTTTTTTATTATTGTAATTTTGAGATCTAGTGTTAACGTGAAAGTTTTGCAAATCCGTTTAAAATTGAATCGGAAATTTGAATGTAAAAAATAAAATAAAACGCATCTACCGGTGAATACAGGTACTGTCAACAAGATATTTGTGATATAAATAACATCGAATAGCTTTTCTAAAAGACGTCACTGAAATGTCGAGTAAAAAAGGTTTCTAACAAACACAGTTTTGTTACAAATGTTGTTGTGAGTTTTCTCGCACAAATAATTTTGTTTGTGTACACGACATGAATTATGTAGGAAAAAATGCATATTAAAATATAGGGTTAATTACATTAATTTAGAAAAATAAATTCATCTACAAGCGTGTAGACGAGTCCTGTTGTATGTTCTGAAAGAATAAAACGTCATTATTCATTTTTTATGTCAACTTTAAAAGTCTCAGAGGCTTCACCAATGTTTGATAATAGTATCCAATTTTACATTTATATAAAAATGTAAAATATCACTCAAATATAATAAATAAAATAAATATATAAAAAACAAACGAAAAATGATCTACAAAGCTAATAATTAAGTAAACATTGACTAAGAAATAAATTAAATGAAACATGAAACGCAATATAATAAAACCAACAATCAAAACACATTCGACGATTGCAAAAGAATTTTTTTAATATTAAACTAATATTATATAATAATATTTTGAAATACTTAAAATGAGTTTGTTTGTTATGATTTAAAAAGAATTTTTTTAATTAACTTCACAATGTAAAAATGTTACGTTATAATTTAGATTTTCTATAAATAGCGGTATTTGTTTTCTTGAATGGTCCTCGTATACCAACTTATTTTTGTTTTCTAATTTTTATTTTGAGTTTTAATTGAAATTGCGTTTTGTGTGTTCTTGTCAATTTTTCGTAATTAACAGTGTGTTTAATTTTGTGTTTTGAACCTAAAATTTATAAGGAAACTTGTTTATCTTTATATTTATGGCATTGACCTCATCCTTACACTTACCTACATAAAATTTGTTGATTATTGTTACATATCGTAAATTGTTAATGTTAATTTTCCATTAGCTTAGATATTTTTTCGTTAAGATTTTGTTCTGTTTTCGAAATTAGTTATATTGTTTTGCAATTGTAAATACGCCATTTTTATTTTTCATTTGGATTTCGAGTCTAAACCGACTTGAATTCGGCGACTTTCGTAATCAACTATTCGTAAATTTGATTTGCCAGAGTCGTGCGAATCAACGACACTTTTCACAAGGCATTTTCTTGGAAAATTTTGTAAATTCTGTTATTACGTTGTTTCTTTTTTTATATCCCAGTGCCGTTTAATAATTACCTCTAATTTAACACCTTTGGTAACTTGCTATTTCCGATTTATTTTTCGACACTTTTGTACCACAATTATGCACGGCACTGATTTATTTTTGGCGGTTTCTGAGACCTTTTAACCCGAGTTTTTTTGGAAACATTCTTCTTTTTTTTACGTGAGCATTTATTAGCCAAAAAGTGGTGTCGGCATGTACATGGTTCATCTTTTAGGGCTAATTGAATTGAATTAATGCCTTCTGAATTATTCAGGATTTACGGATCATTGTACAATTATTTCTTACTAATCGTGTGGAAATTGAGATTTAGAGTAAGAAAAACTCATTTAATTGAGGATCACTGTGTCGCATCCACGTGGCTTTTTTTTAATCGTATTTTTGGGTTTTACAACGTACCCTCTCGAGGTAGGTCGCAGAACGCTTTAATTACGTTACAACGTATATCGTCATAATTTTATACTTTTAGGGTCCTTTCCCAGGGCATAAAATTTCATCCTTAATACTGCTATTTGACGTATTAATCAGCCGCCATCTGGTAATTTTATCAACGGAAATTTTATGGAAATCTACTTTAAGGTCAGGCATTTTCCTATTTTTATTTACGAAAGAGGATTTCGAAAATTAATCGGACGCCACCGCCTTGTTATCGTTCGTTACTGAATTAAGTAATTTTTTTTGCATTATCAGTTGTAAGATTATGCTATTCGACTGCTTTCAGTAATTTTATTCTAAAGCACATTGTAAAGTTTAGTTATTAAGTAGTTGTTCATATAGCATTTAGTATTACATTCAATTTATATCAGTTCTTTTGTTTATTTTTTTTAAACTGCAATTTGTCTTCCGGTTGGGCGAATGTTGCATTCACGCGTTAGTGGCGCGTCGCTACATTTAATCTATTACGCAATTCGCGCTATCGCTGCTTACGTAAGCTACGGTTGTCGCTTTGGATTATTTTTTTTGTCAATTAATTATAAATCGTACGCGACTCGTGACCCCGCTCGGGTGGATCTTCACCTAAAGGTGGCAAATTTGCTATTATGTTCATTTATTATTTACATTTGAACGTTTTATTATATGAATGTGTCTGTTAGCGTTGTTTTCTTTTATTTTGCCCTGCATAGAACAATATATTTGTGTGACACCCGTTTAGTGGTTGGTGGTGTGTCAAAAACCGCAACGTTTTGGAAGGGTTTGGAACGGGTACTCAACCTCTTGGCGCCCAGTTATATTCATTGTTTCATTCAGATCGCCCACGCCGTCTCCACTGCGAAGTTAGCCGCGGCAGTCCAACCCCAACCTTTACGTCCACTCGTTGGTGGTCGTATCATTTTGGCGCCCAACGTGGGGTCTATTTTTGTAAGGTTGTTTTGATTAATGGCATTTTATTACATTTTAGTTAGAAAAATTCGTAAAATTAGAAATATTTTTTTGAAGCTGTCAGTTAGGAGTACATTCATTGTTTGGTCTGATATGTTGATCGTACTTTTGGATATTGGTGTTTAGACCTGTGTATTTCTTTCTTTCATTGCGTTTTAGGTTAAATTAATTTTTCTTTTTCTCCAATTTATAGCTAGATTTAAGATTTAAAAAGGTATTTTTTTGGTTTATTGTTTATTAGTTTTGTGCACTAAACCAGGTATTGTGCTGTTTTTGCAATTGCTCTTTTTTTTGTTTACCAGTTTTGGTCTATCATACAAATTTAGTATTTTAATTATTTTTCTTTTTCGAATTCGTGTGTGCAACTTTATATTAACAAAATGGCGGGTAAATTAGTTATATCTAGGTTAGTACAAGATGAGTTGACTTACGAATGTCAAGTAAGAGGAATAGGTTCCGGTACCGTGGAAGAGATGCGGAAATCATTAGCCAAAGCTATTCGAATGGAAAATGAAGGAACAACTTTGCCAATTCCGACGTATCCCTATACATTTGAAGAAGACATGTTAGCTATTCGAACGAAAATTGAACCGATTGAAACTGGAATTGCTGCACTGACTACATCTAAAAGCAATAAGCATAAAAAATTGGAGACTACGTTGAATCATCTGCTCGGTCGGCTCAAGCGCTCGAAACCGCAGAACGACGATGAAATTAAGGAACGATCGGAAGTTTTAGGAAAAATACTAGCATTGATGACCGATTTGGACAATAGATGTGAAGAAATAGAAAAGCAACAACAAATAGTGCCTGCTGAGCTTAGTATTCTTGAAAAACGCATGCCTAGACATTCTAGTTTCGAACAGGACTTTGGTGATGGTGATGAGGAAGAGAATGAGGTTAGTCCTCCAATTTTCGATAGGACAGCAGTGTCACAGACTTTAGCGCGGGCTCATGCAAAATCGATGCCAGTATATAAGTGGGGTTTGCAATTTTCGGGAGGAAAGCAAGGTTTGTCTTTAAGCGCATTTTTGGAACGCGTAGAAGAACTCGGTATTGCTCGACAAGTTAGTAAGCAAGAAATTTTTAACTCTGCAATTGATTTATTTACTGGACGAGCTCTAATTTGGTTTCGTTCTGTTAGACATGAAGTAAGCTGTTGGGATGACTTGGTAGAATACATGCGAGATGAATTTCAGTGTCATGATTACAATGAAAAATTGTTTGAAGAAATAAAGAAAAGGACGCAAGGGAAAGATGAAACAATTGGAGTGTATTTATCTACTATGAACGGATTGTTTAGAAGATTAACTTGCCCAGTAACTGAAGAAGCTCGGTTGAAGGTAATATTGCGAAATATTGCACCATACTATCAAGCGCAGTTAGGTTTAGTTGAAGTTACCTCGATTTCGCAACTTAGGACGTTATGTCGCAAACTTGAAGCCAGTCGTGCGGCAGTAGAAGCTTTTAGTTTGCCCGTTAAGAAAGCAAACGCTTTAGAACCAGATCTTGCATATGTCGGTCTAGAACCAGATGTGGATGCTCTAAGTGTGTCAACTAGTAGTGGTACTAGAAATCAAAATATCAGCATGGTTTGTTTTAATTGCGATCGCCCAGGTCATAAAGCTGTGGGTTGTTTAGAAAAGAGAAGATTACGGTGTTATCGTTGTAAAACAGATGGCTACACAACTAAAACCTGTCCAAAATGCAACATCGCGGGAAACGGTTCTCGTCACTCTTAAACGGTCGAGATAGGAGTGATGGTTCTTCGCATGACTCGACTAAAAGAATACGATGTGTCATTGACTTTATAATTGATCACGCTCAGAACGAAGAAAGACCATATTTAAAATTAGACATTCTGGGAGTAAAACTGTTAGGATTACTGGATTCTGGAGCAACGCGTACAATTTTAGGTGGAAAAGGATGGCAGATTTTACAGGAATTAGGTATTCGGTTAGATACTACTAAGACAATTACGTGTACTGTTGCCAATGGTGGAAAATGTGAAAGTATAGGTTCCTGCACAGTACCTATTGGCGTGAAAGGAAAAGTAAAGTTAGTTGAACTCTTGGTTGTTCCTGAGCTACCTCATACTTTACTACTTGGTGTTAATTTTTGGAAAATTATGGGAATAGTTCCGGACTTGCGCAAGGGTGAATGGTTCTTTTCCGATCAACCTGAGATCCTAATAGATACGTTTGAGCGTTTTGACGATAAATCCGTTTTGACTTTAGAAGAACAACGTGAGCTTCAAGAAATAATAGACCGAAATTTTGTCGCTATGGAAGGAGAAATAGGATGTACAAATCTAGTTGAACATAAAATTGTCACACAGTCACCACCGATTAAACAACGATATTACCCAGTTTCACCCATCATGCAATCACACATTAACAAAGAATTAGATGAAATGCTGGAAAAAGGAATTGTGGAAAAATCAAACAGCGGATGGTCTTCGCCAATCCTTCTAGTAAAGAAGAAAGATGGTGGATATAGGTTTTGTGTTGATTACAGGAAACTGAACGTTGTAACCGAAAGAGACTCCTACCCACTGCCATATATATCTCATATCTTAGATAAACTAAAGGATGCACGTTATATTTCGACATTGGACATTAAGTCTGCCTATTGGCAAGTTCCGGTTTCTGTTGACTCTAGACCAATGACTGCATTTACGGTTCCTGGAAGAGGTTTGTTTCAATTTTGCAGAATGCCTTTTGGTCTTCACAACGCGCCTGCAACTTGGCAGAGGCTGATTGACACTGTTTTAGGACCAGAATTAGAGCCATCGGTATTCGTTTATTTAGACGACGTCGTAATTGTAACGCAAACGTTTCAAAAACATTTGGAAGTTCTTGAAGAGGTTTCTAAAAGGTTACGGAATGCTAAATTGACTGTCAGTATCGAAAAGTGTAAATTTTGCAGAGCACAAATGGAATTTTTAGGTTACGTTGTAGATAAGAAGGGATTGCGGATGAACCCGGAAAAAGTTAAAGCGATGTTAGAGATACCAGCTCCAAAAAATGTAAGAGATGTTCGTCGAACGATAGGCTTGTTTTCTTGGTACCGGCGATTTATCCCCAACTTTTCGTCTATTCTTTCGCCTATTACAGGTCTTGTTAAGAAAAATTCTAAATTTATTTGGACTGCAGATTGTGACGCTGCCTTTACAAAGATTAAAGAACATCTGGTGACTGCACCTGTTTTATCCTGTCCCGATTATAGTCTTCCCTTTGAGATCCAGACTGATGCGTCGGCATTTGGTATTGGCGCTGTGCTTTGTCAATCACACCCTGACGGCAATAAAGTGATCGCGTACTTAAGCCGTTCATTGACTAGACAAGAACGAAACTATTCAACCACTGAAAGGGAGTGTTTGGCAGTGTTGTGGGCTGTTGAAAAATTGAGACCATACATTGAAGGTATACCTTTTACAGTAATTACTGATCATTATTCCCTTGTTTGGTTGCCAAATTTATAAGACCCTTAAAAGACCCTAGTGGTAGATTGGCTAGATGGGCAGTGCGACTGCAACAGTACGATTTCCAGATAAAACATCGTAAAGGAAAAGAACATTTAGTTCCTGACGCTTTATCCAGATCCGTACCAATCATAGATGCAATTGATGTCCAAAAGCCTGTTCAAGATCGGTGGTATCTGAGGATGTGTAATCAAATAGAGAGTAAACCTATTCACTATCCAAACTGGAGGTTAGTTGATGGGCAGCTGTACAAGTACGTCGAACCGAATTATAAAGAGTTGTCGAGTGAAGCAGATTGTTGGAAAATAGTGCTTCCAAAGGAATCTAGGTCCGCAGCTTTGTATGATGTCCACGATTCGCCTCTTGGTGGTCACATGGGGGTTTATAAAACATATGGCCGCTTGACAGAAAAGTATTATTGGCCGAAGATGCGAAGCGATGTTGCTAGGTATGTCCGAAAGTGTAGAATTTGTGCGACATACAAGCCTGAACAGAAAAAGCCTGCAGGACTAATGGCTGAGCATCCAAAGCCATCACGACCTTATGAAGTTGTTTCGTCCGACCTGATGGGACCTTTGCCACGCACTAATCGTGGAAATCGGTATATTCTTGTAGTTCAAGATTACTTCAGTAAATTTTGTTCGGTATTTCCATTAAGGACCGCTAGCGCCGACATGGTAGCAAAGAAATTAGAGGAAGAAGTGTTTCTAATGTTCGGAGTGCCAAAAGTAATCATCTGTGACAACGGAGCTCAATATAGATCACGACAACTTAAGAAATTGCTTGGGACATGTAAGACCAGGATGAAGAACACCGCTCTTTATCATCCAGCTGCAGATCCTGTAGAACGTTACAACAGGACTTTGAAGACAATGATGGCAATGTACGTTTCTGAAAACCACAGAACCTGGGATGTCGATTTGGCAAAGTTGGCCTGTGCGACAAGAACAGCAAAACATGAAGCAACGCAATTATCTCCATATTTTGTCAATTTTGGACGTCATATGGTATTGTGTGGAGATGATTATGACAATAAAGTGTCAAATGAAGATTTTAAGCAAATCCCAGAGGGCATGCCTAAAGATGAGGCCATGCAGAAGATGTTTGAGGATGTCCGTAAACGTCTTATCAATGCTTCAAAGAGAGCTGCTAGAACGTATAATTTAAGGCGACGTCATGTTGAGTATCTACCTAATCAACCTGTTTGGAGAAAAAATTACGTGATATCTGATGCTGCCAGATATTTCTCAAAAAAATTGGCTCCGAAATATATTGGTCCTTTGTACGTCAAGAAGAGAATATCACCATGGATGTACGAACTTGTTGACGAACACGGTCAGTCAAAAGGAATATGGTCAGCAAAAGACTTAAAACCTACAAATGAGGATTAGTGTTTACATGGTAAACACTCTTGAAGTTAGGGGGGGATTGTTACGTTATAATTTAGATTTTCTATAAATTGCGGTATTTGTTTTCTTGAATGGTCCTCGTATACCAACTTATTTTTGTTTTCTAATTTTTATTTTGAGTTCTAATTGAAATTGCGTTTTGTGTGTTCTTGTCAATTTTTCGTAATTAACAGTGTGTTTAATTTTGTGTTTTGAACCTAAAATTTATAAGGAAACTTGTTTATCTTTATATTTATGGCATTGACCTCATCCTTACACTTACCTACATAACATTTGTTGATTATTGTTACATATCGTAAATTGTTAATGTTAATTTTCCATTAGCTTAGATATTTTTCGTTAAGATTTTGTTCCGTTTTCGAAATTAGTTATATTGTTTTGCAATTGTAAATACGCCATTTTTATTTTTCATTTGGATTTCGAGTCTAAACCGACTTGAATTCGGCGACTTTCGTAATCAACTATTCGTAAATTTGATTTGCCAGAGTCGTGCGCATCGACGACACTTTTCACAAGGCATTTTCTTGGAAAATTTTGTAAATTCTGTTATTACGTTGTTTCTTTTTTTATATCCCAGTGCCGTTTAATAATTACCTCTAATTTAACACCTTTGGTAACTTGCTATTTCCGATTTATTTTTCGACACTTTTGTACCACAATTATGCACGGCACTGATTTATTTTTGGCGGTTTCTGAGACCTTTTAACCCGAGTTTTTTTGGAAACATTCTTCTTTTCTTTACGTGAGCATTTATTAGCCAAAAAGTGGTGTTGGCATGTACATGGTTCATCTTTTAGGGCTAATTGAATTGAATTAATGCCTTCTGAATTATTCAGGATTTACGGATCATTGTACAATTATTTCTTACTAATCGTGTGGAAATTGAGATTTAGAGTAAGAAAAACTCATTTAATTGAGGATCACTGTGTCGCATCCACGTGGCTTTTTTTTTAATCGTATTTTTGGGTTTTACAACGTACCCTCTCGAGGTAGGTCGCAGAACGCTTTAATTACGTTACAACGTATATCGTCATAATTTTATACTTTTAGGGTCCTTTCCCAGGGCATAAAATTTCATCCTTAATACTGCTATTTGACGTATTAATCAGCCGCCATCTGGTAATTTTATCAACGGAAATTTTATGGAAATCTACTTTAAAGTCAGGCATTTTCCTATTTTTATTTACGAAAGAGGATTTCGAAAATTAATCGGACGCCACCGCCTTGTTATCGTTCGTTACTGAATTAAGTAATTTTTTTTGCATTATCAGTTGTAAGATTATGCTATTCGACTGCTTTCAGTAATTTTATTCTAAAGCACATTGTAAAGTTTAGTTATTACGTAGTTGTTCATATAGCATTTAGTATTACATTCAATTTATATCAGTTCTTTTGTTTATTTTTTTTAAACTGCAATTTGTCTTCCGGTTGGGCGAATGTTGCATTCGCGCGTTAGTGGCGCGTCGCTACATTTAATCTATTACGCAATTCGCGCTATCGCTGCTTACGTAAGCTACGGTTGTCGCTTTGGATTATTTTTTTTGTCAATTAATTATAAATCGTACGCGACTCGTGACCCCGCTCGGGTGGATCTTCACCTAAAGGTGGCAAATTTGCTATTATGTTCATTTATTATTTACATTTGAACGTTTTATTATATGAATGTGTCTGTTAGCGTTGTTTTCTTTTATTTTGCCCTGCATAGAACAATATATTTGTGTGACACCCGTTTAGGGGTTGGTGGTGTGTCAAAAACCGCAACGTTTTGGAAGGGTTTGGAACGGGTACTCAACCTCTTGGCGCCCAGTTATATTTATTGTTTCATTCAGATCGCCCACGCCGTCTCCACTGCGAAGTTAGCCGCGGCAGTCCAACCCCAACCTTTACGTCCACTCGTTGGTGGTCGTATCAAAAATTTGGGTTTTAAATAATATTATTGTTCAATTATACTGTAAAATAAGGTTTGTGTAACTAACAAAACATTCACTTGTTTCGTCCATATTGTAATTTGTAAACTACTTTTTAAATTAAAAAGCTTTTTTTTAAGTACTAGCAAATATTTATGTTTTGCAACTATCTATTACAATTTACTTCAAATTACACTTTTCTACTTTAAAAATGTACGAAAATAGATAACTCTTACGTCAACGTTTTGACATTATAATAACTCGGCCATCCTAATAATCGTTTAATCGGAATAAAAGAAAATTATAAATTACGCAATAATATTTCAATTGAACGTTTACAAGTATTTAGTGGTTCTTAAGTAAAAAGTAAAAATAAAGATTAGTTCAAATGCTGTCAAACGAGCAAAAAGATCTCATACGTATTAAGTTCGCAATATGTACGAAAATCAAATTTACAAAATAGCACCGACAATAAACTAACGATAACCACGAAGTTGTATAATAAACAAAAACTAAAGGCAGAATAGAAGAGAACACAGTTGAAGTTTTCTGATGAAAATGTGCTATGATTGACGGTGTACTAACACTATGTACAATAAAACGGATGACAAAACAATACATTGTAATTTAGTTACGCATTGTGACAAATTTTTATCGCTTCGAGCCGCTTCCTGGATCCTCTAAGCCAGTGGTTCACAAACTCTTTTGGCCCGCGGACCTTTTTTCATAGTCAAAACTTGTCCACGGACCCTTGAGTGAAAAAACTCCATAAATGCATAATAGAAAAATGAAAAATTTTACTTTGATGTCTTGAATGGTAAATGGTGACGTAAAAATAAAATTTAAATAAAACACATTAAAGATTATTATTTATTAATACACCATTTACCGTAAAAAAATCTTTAATATGTTTAATGGTGAAATCTTCATGTCTAAATTAAATAGAACATTTTGAAGAAGTATTTATTGAAATTAACTTTTGTTTTAAAATACAAAATAAATCTTCTTAATGGCTTACATGTACTAATTTCTAGTCGGTTTCTTTTTTGTGATGAGGTTCATAACGGCACTGAATCTACGTTCTACCAAATAGGAAGACGGAAAAGCAATCAACATCTTCTGTAGAATCACCCATAATGCTGGATATAAGATTAGGATCTGTTTTTGTAACCAGAAGTTGTCGTATCCTTGTTTAAATATTAATTTTAGCTCCTCACTTGTGGATAATTTAGTAACTTACTCCTGTATTAGTATGTATTGATCTGTATTTGTGTTTCGAGTTTGATTACTTGCAAAAGGGTTCAACACCCAGTCGGGAATTTCCAAGTGAAATCTTTGATTAATGTCCGAATGAAGCGCCGTTAAATGTTGATAATAGGTAAACAAATCTTCATTTCTATATCGCAATTTTAAAACATTTTGAAACTGAGAACATTCTCCTCTTCTCAAGTTTGGTTTATACCGCAATAGTTTTGCAACAAACGCAGATATTACAACTTTAGCTTTGATTAAATTTAATGTGTCACCTTGTAGTTTTAAATTGGTCTTGTTAAATTTGGCAAATAAACCGGTCATATAAGCGATGTCATTTTTTGAGATAATTAAATTGTACCGCAAATCATTGTCTTTACTCTCCAGGAATTCCAACACTGAATCAAAGAGCGAATAGAAGCGATCCAAACATGCACTTTTAGAAAACCAACGTACTTCGGTGTTAAGCAGTAAACGATTATAGTGAACCAAAGTTGAGCAAACAATCTGTCATTTAAGGCATTCCTTCATGCAAACGTTCACTAAGAGTTTTTGCGACCAAATGATGTCGGTGAATGAGATAATGTGCCGATAATACATTTAGCCGATTTCGTCGATTCTTCTTCGTACAGTATTATTACTCAGTTGAATTCTTGTAATAACATCTAAAGCTGGTTTGTGCAACACGGCGCGTATTACCTCATTTACAACTGGTAGAATAAGTAGAAATATTATAAGAAGCACACAGTCCATCGTCATCTCTCTTAGATGTTTTCTTCTTAGGTGTTTTTAAAATTTTTTTTTTTTTGATTATTTGAAAAAACGTTAAATCATTATCTTTTTTATAACTATGGATTTTTATTAAATGTTCCTTAAGCTTAGAAACTTCATTGAATCACTTGACATCGTTTTATTACATAGAAGACACATAGGTAAAGTACTATTTCCTGGCGACGGAATAAAGCAATACTTCATATACTCAACACTGCATTCTTTTTTCTGCTCACTCATACTATTATATGAAAAAAAGGGACCCAAAAAGGTATAAGAAAATGTATACAGTATGGTCCAGAAGTCTGGAACAAAATTCGTAATTTCCAAAATAATTATTTTTGGAAAAATTTCTTGCACACGTCGATTTTTATTTTTTGTTGAGTACATTTTAGCATAAAAAATTTTTACCAAAAACTCGAGATGGCGGTTAGGCGCCTTTTTGTAAAAAAAAATTAAATGGAAAAGCGGTAATGTTGCACATTCTTAGAAAACTCTTAACAATGTCAATTAAAATACCAAATTTTAAAACAATTGATTAAGGTATAACAAAATGGCGATCTTTTTAATGCGTCAATTTTTTGCTTTCTGAAACGCATAACAAATTTAAAAAAAACACTTTCGAATTTCAAAAAAGGAAATTTTATATCTGTAACAAAGTTATAAGACCTATGATAAGTTAGCTAATGATCACTGGAGATTTTCAAACTGTTTGCCGTTGGCGATTTGGCATTGGCCAAGACGGACGTAGACATTTTCCACGGTGCGTTGAATGGTCTCCAGGTCTATCTGTCGTATTTCTACACGGTTTTTAAGCTCATCTAAGTCATTGAGCTTACTTAAATAAACTTTTGACTTTACATGACCTTATAGAAAAAAAGCTAGTGATGTAAGGTCGGGTGAACAGACAGGTAATTCAATTGTTCTCTTTTGTCCTATCCATCTGCTTAGAAAAACTTTTTTGAAGTATCTCTTAACATCTCGGAACAAAATGTGGCAGAGCGCGATCCTGTTGAAAGCAGATTCTGGGGTGAAGTGCGTCTGGACTGATTTCATCCGGAAACAACTCTGCCAATGTAGCACTGTTTTTAGGGGTGTTGCCGCATCACAAAACTTTTTTGATGCGGCAACACCCGAAAAACAGTGCTACATTAAACAAAGGCCGTGAAAGTTTGCATTTTACTAACTCTGCCAATGCCGGTACTAGCTCGAATCTTAATTTTGTGCGCTTAGGTTATTTAAATGTTTCTAAAACACATTAAGTGTCATTAACTTAATTTACTGTCATAATTAGTATTTAATATAAAATCTAATAAGAATAGTTTAGGCGAGTCCAAACTAATCGTTTCTTTTAAAATTAAGGATCTGAATTCTCATTGTTAAGCGCTTTCCAACGATGTGCCACATGATCTCCTTTTCATTTAATTTTTTGTTTAAAGGCGAGTGCGTTTTTGGTAATTTTTTTATGCTTAATGAATAATAAGGGATTACTGTACTGATAACTGTGATATATAATTTGTTTAATCAATTTAAACAAGAGTATAACTGCTTAAATTAATTTAATTTAAAAAGATATATTAATACAAAAATTATACTTCTTTTTGTCCAAGAGTAGAAAGATTTATTGTATGCACTTCACATCACGCATAACATAAAACTAAATTGTGGATTAGATGCAGGACTTTTTTATAGTTCATATTATAGACTAGTTGGTGCAGGTATCAGCTCCATTAAGTTTCTGTATAAACCTGTATAGATAGTCCTGACTCACCACGATGCCTGTTATTATCTGTATTTTATACACCTGCTTATATTTATATTTTACTTAGGACGTGAAATTCGTTAATATTTTAATTATTTTACGTTTAATTATTTATTTTAACTTCCATATTAATAAAAATATGTCAATTTTTTTAAATTTTATATTAAACCTTGCGCGGGTGCTCTAACGTTATTCAAGAATGTCCAAATCAATTTTAATTTTTCACGGCTGAATGATCCCGGGGACTCCTGGGGCTCCGTTGCGACCACTTTCGGAACCACTGCTCTAAGCTGATATATTTAAAATTATTTAATTAAGATAGCTCAAATTGATTTTCCTTTCTTTTGTTTATAATGACTACTGTATTTTGTAATTTATCAAAATGTAAAAATAATTTTTGAAAACTGATTTAAATTGCATGTTCTGTAACTAACATCTTGATACAATAAGTACGTTTCTTAGCTTATTTATTTTACTTTCTATAGTAATACATAACGATTTCTTAGAGATTAAGATAGTAATAAAATTTTCTCTTTGAACAATTTATTATAGTAATAAATGTTTGTTATCTTAACACAATGGTACTCCCGAGTAACCTTTCACCGTTTAAACCAATAATTGTGACATTCTCCTTAAATGATTGTGCAATTCACTAAGATGCTACACATTCTTCCAAAGGGAATTTAAATTGACATGAACGAAATACCGTAACAGTATATCTTCTTTAACGCTCTTTATGTCATTTGTTGTGGTTTGGTTTCTATCGTTAGAAGTAATGCAAATTTCACAATTTGGATATAAGTTTTGACAATGAGTACTTCAAACATATACGTTTTAAATAACGTGAAGTGTTAGGTTTAAATTGATATTAACGTTTTAATGTAATTGTAAACAACATGTGCGCAATAATTACAAAAGAACGAAATAAAGTCATTTTGAAAATGTGGAGGATATATGATTTTCAGCTTCTATCTAATCCAATTTCGTTATTCCCTCGTTGAATTACACCTTGGCCTTTACTATTTGTAGAACAAATTAAACGAGTATTTTATTTCTGCGTTTTATTATTTTCATTAGGCTAAAGTCATACGTCAACTATTTATTTAAAATATCTTGTAAGCGATTACTATACTTTCTGTATTCGTTTTTTAGTTTTAGAAAGGGTTCTGTATTCTTCTATATCATACTTGTTTGAATAGTAGCACATTGGTGTTAAATACACCGATGATTCTAAGTTACTTGCATCATCAAAATGTAACTTTTAATTACTTCTAATTATTAATCGACGATGCTAACGAATTGCATTACTGCTTTTGGCGAGGCGTGACTCTATAATAACTCTTCAAATTTTTAATAACGCAGCTCTTTTTTCAGTATTTTTATCGAATTTTTTAATTGGATTAGTTAGTTGTTGCTAACTGAACGATGTAATTGCGTAATAAGCGAAATCATTTTGACATTCTATTATTGTGTATTGTGACGATTTTTATAAAAGTTTAAATTTACCTTCTAGTTCGGTTTTGTAATTTATTTTTAATTTACACGTAAAATAAAAATCTAGTTAGATTGACAAACGGAAATTGTTAATTTAATTTTTTAATTTTGATATTAACGGCAAGGAATTGTTTATCTAATGAAACATTTTCGAAGTGGCAATAGTAACCTTTTTTGAATTTGGTGTATAATCTTTAATTTGCAAACTCTAAATTTAGTAGGTCTTGACGCAAAGTTATTAATCAAAAAACTCTCAATAACCTCATTATAAGTGTCACATTTGTTAAACTTATAACCCCACTTATAACATAAAAATAAATAGGTATTTTAGAATTTGCTAACAATTTTTTGCTCTGTAACTTAGGCCATTCAACTTATTCTGGTTTGATACCTTCCTAAGTGTTTTTGTGAAAACTCGTTGCGTTACTAATTACAAAGGTAGTTGAATTTTGATTTTTAATATAGCAGTTCAGGTGTGAAGTTTTTTTTATGTTAAATCATATAACGCTATATGTTTTTTTAAATATTTTTTACCAATTTTTTTTCTCTTAAAAATTTGGTGACGTTTTATTACTTATTGTTGTTTCGTATTTGTAATTCCTTCCCTCATTGTTTTGACTGAAAGCAAACAGATCACGCCAAGGGTTCCCAAGCAAACGGGAGCAGCCGGTGAGTGTGAAACCAAATAATTTGTTTTTAGAATCAGCTTAGAAAAGGTTACAGTTTCATTACATTTTCTGTCAATGCAAAAGTATCGTAAAGTAGATAAACCAAAATTTACAATTTGAAAGTGTTTACAGAAAACACGAAGTCTCTAACAATACAAAAGAAACCATTTTGATGCAAACTAGAAATAGAAAGGAAAATGATTGAGCAAGTCAATTTGTCCATGTTTAAAAGTTATTATCACCAATCACAGCAATATAAGCAAAGAAGCATAGCATGTGATACAAAGATCAAATATCTGGTGTCTTAAAAGATATACCTAGAAACACAAATATATGTCATTAGAGAACAAAGTAAAAATATATAAAACGATATTAAGAGCTATAAAAACTTATGGTGTTGAAACACGACTAGAATCCAGCAAGACTGAGAATATCCATAATGAATACCTTAAGATTAATAAAACTAAAAAGATGGAAAGACAGTTGGATATCTACTTCAGAAGATGCACGAAAAACAAAGGCATTTATGCCTACTTGGAAGTATAAGAAGCAGCAAAAGCATCGTCAATAAACGGTCCCTTCTTTTGGTTAATTTTAATAGAGCAGATTTTGTATAACCCAAAACACTTTTACAAACGTTTTGAGTAACCTCAAACTGTTTTTTATTGCTTTAGCTTGGGCAGTAGAACTTCAGAAAATGAAACCACAGCAACAATTGTTTGCGAAAAGGATTATTAAAGATATGGTAATTGAAGGATAACTTGACACAAGGCTTTTGTTTTAATTAATTCTTTAAGTCACACATCTAGTTTAAATAACGGTATAGTACATTAGATACGGATGCTTACAATATAGAGTTATTCTAAATGATGGACCCATTATTAAAAATTTGTACTTATTAAAGTACAGATCTACAATGAACAATCTTTATACCAAAAGAAGAAGTTTTAAAGTTTTTGGTGAACGGTGATGGTTCCAGAAGCGGTCGGTAGACTTTTCGCGGCAATAGGCCGCCATTTTGTGCCACTGTTTAGTTGTGAGTGAGATGGCTACTGTAGAGCACAAGGTTTTCTTTGTTATTGAGTTTGCAAAAACTGACTCGCAGATTGTAGTGCAACGGGCATTTTGTACCAAATTTGGTATTGAACCACCAACTAGAAAAAGCATTAGTCGTTGGTTTAAGCAACTTCAACAGACTGCAAGTGTGTGTAAAGGAAAAAGCATAGGCCGACCTCGTGTGTCAGAGGATGATGTCAGACGGATTGAATGTTTTGTTCACAGTCCAACTAAGTCTACCAATAGAGCTAGTAGAGGACTTGGAATACCCCAAAAAACTGTATGGAAAATTCTAAGACTGCGTTTGCTGTACAAGTCTTACCGATTACAGCTTCTGCAGGCTCTCAAACCTAATGACAAAGAGAAGCATCCCGAATTTTGTGGTTATGTGCTAGAAATAATGGAGGATGACGCGTTTCTACAGCGTATAATTTTTAGCGATGATGTGACTTTTCACCTTAGTGGAAAAGTTATCAAACACAATGTTTGCATATGGGGTTGCAAAATCCACATTCAGCATTGCAACACAAAAGAGACTCGCCGAAGATAAACGTGTTCTGTGTCTTATCCCGTACAAAGGTATATGGAGCTTTTTTCTTTGTGGAAACAACTGTAAGTAGAATAACGTACTTAGACATGTTGCAACAATGGCTGTTCCCTCAAGTTATGGAAGATTCACAGGACTTCATTTTCCAACAGGATAGTGCTCCGCCCCATTGGCACCTCCATGTACGAGACTTTTTCAATGAATCTCTTCATGTTTGCTGCATAGGTCGCAGGGGAAATGAAGACCTGGCTTTACACTTCTGGCTACCGAGAATTCCTGATCTCACTCTATGTGACTATTTCTTATAAGGTTATGTTAGGGAAGCTGTTTACGTCCCGCCTCTACCAACAACTGTAACCGATCTGCGGAACCGTATCACTGTTGCCGTGCACTCAGTAACAGCAGATATGCTTTGTCGTGTGTGGGACGAGTTTGGCTACCGCGTAGATGTTTGCCCTGCAGCTAACGGTGGCCACACTGAACTCTTATAACGTATTTAAAAACACTTTGAAACTTCCTCTTTTCATTGGTATGAAGATTCTTCATTTTGTATTTGTACTTTAATAAATACGAATTTTTAAAAATGGTTCCATTATTTAGAATAACCCCGTATATTATTGTTTAATATTATTCACTGACATCGGTTATGTGACTGCAAATTTTTACTCCAATATAATAACAAGTAGTTTGCGTGTTTTATCAAATATTTTTCAAATTTATTTAATTTATGTAAAGCGCTATTAAGCCGGCCGATTTTTTAAAATTGTCGACAGATGGCGGACCTAGTAAATTGTAGACATACCGCTATTTCTCAAATACAGCTAAATTAGTTTTTATACGGCAACTTTTTATATGGATATTAATAGAAAAAACTATAGTCTAGGTCAAGGAATGTTTAAAATTTCCTGTATTGTTCTCTTTCTAGGTTTTATTCAATATTAAACCTAATCAATTTTTAAATTTTTTTAGCCTTTATTTTAAAATGTAAACATTCTAAGACCAACGGCGCATTAAGCCAATGTTAAATCTAAAATTTTACTTTACATCTCTTTAAAATAACTTCAGGAATGTGAAATTTAACATTTTCTAACCTAAAATTTGGTTTAATGAGTTTTGCTATTTTATGGTAACAATATATAGTTGAGCTTTATGTGACTAGATGGTGATAGTGTTTTTTCTGAATAGCGTACAGTTCGTACAATTACTGTCTACTAGAGGGCAAGTTTGCGTTACAGTTTTCTACTGTTAATAATAAATCTTGACTAAAATATATTCATTCTTGTAGTATGTATTTCGTGACGTTGAATGTCACATGATACCGTATAGTAGTCAAACAGATGTTTGGCGTGGGATGCACCACGATTTACAGAAACTTGATATTTTGCTGATAAAAGAATCAAATTTCTTAATACTATAAGTGTGATGTTGATAAAAAATACATCTTTAGTAATTTTTATTTTATGATTTATTTATACAATACTTCTTTAAATACATTATCAGTTGTCGATCAATCGATCATATACAAACTACTGATCGCGAGGATAGATCACATAAAATAACTGCCGTAACGAGTTTTACCTGAAATATTTACTTTATTGAAATGTTCTTTAGGTATGCAGGTAATTGTTTAAAAAAAATCGTCAAATTGTGTCTAAGTAAGATATTGTTATAAAGCAATAAGCATAAAAGAATTTAAAACTACTACTGATTTTGTAATAAAAAAATATTCACATTTAAGTTTTAAGTTAACGGATCACTTGAAACAAAAACTTGTGTGATTAATGATTGTCTAACACACACTATACAGTATCGTTTTTCGCATTTCAAAATTTTTTTTTTAATTACATTAAACGAACTTATTCAAACTTTAAAAAAATCCATTGTTTCATAGACAGAGCAGCCAGTCAAAAAAAAATTAAAAAAAATTATAAATATTATTATGTAGACGACTATGGAATAGAGACAGTGTCATTCATTTGTTTGCTACTTCTCACGGCAAAACCCATGTGATGATTCAGTAGGTACGCAGTTAACAAGGCCATGAGATAAGAAAGCTTAGAACAAACTGCAGATCATCATATATTAATATTGTAAAGCCAATAGGTCATGTCTTCTAACAAAAAATAATATATAAAATCTTAAGCTTTCGCGGTTGTTATGTTTAAAATTATAAGCGACTTTCGGCTTAGACCGCGTCGTAGTAAAACATCCAGACTTAGGCTTGGTCATAGTCTCTTCTTGAGAGCCAAAACAAGAAGTAGAACTTGGCCTTTGCCGTATTGTCGTTCCTGAACCGAAACAAACTGACGTTTCGCAAGACATTGCAGCTTGCATCTTCAGAGTGGTAAATGTCACTCTGAAGATGCAAGCTGCAATGTCTTGCGAAACGTCAGTTTGTTTGGGTTCACGAACGACAATACCGCAAAGGCCAAGTTCTACTTCTTGTTTTGGCTCTCAAGAAGAGACTATGACCAAGCCTAAGTCTGGGTGTTTTACTACGACGCGGTCTGAGCCGAAAGTCGCTTATAATTTTAAAAAATAATATTTTATGTAAAAAACATCAATATGAATATTTTTCCATCATGTTATTTACCTAACAATCAATAAAAGTAAAAACATAATTTCACAATTAAAAAACATTTAACTTTACTTGCTATACCGTAAGATAGAAATAAAATCTATAAAACTAAACTAAATTGCATAAGCATATAACTAACGTAGTGTTTTATAATTTTTTACACAAAAAAGTAACCAACTGCGAATAATATTATTATAAAAAATACCTATATTTTTGGTTTAAAATAACCTGTACACACACTAAGAGTGAAAATAGCAGCACTGCAAATGTAAACATTTGAACTTTAAAGCAAAAAGTAAAGATCCTGTGAGTTTCATATTTTTATCTAACATTAGACACGTTCATATTCTAGCCTGAAAATGGCAATTCTTAGAATTTCAAGCAGATATTTTTTCCACAAATAGTGGACTGTTTTGATCAGTTGTTGGGTTTATATCCTCTAGGATATGTACACTTATTTTTACACAAATATTGCACAACTAAATTTTTATGGTAAAAACTTGATAATTTATCAATTAAGTTAAACAGATTATTTATTGCAACTGATCCATGTTCTTGAGTATCTTTTTCTTTTTTTAAATTTTTTTATGTACAAAGGATCGATGCATTTTTACCACTTCAATTCAAGGTTTTACGATTTCAGGGACAAATTTGTTTGAAACTGTTTTACTTGTTCTTATCAATACTACGGTTACAACACGTGTTATATTACTAGCGATTTACTCAAACTTACAAAGAATCCATTCATTTTGTATAACATAAAATAAACCCAAGAAAAATTTATTATCGTGTTTTATAGTTTTGATAATCAGCATATATCATATTACTAGATTGATAGTATTAGTCAAGTGTTAGTAACCTGAGGTGATGCCATCTACCGAATACTAGCACAAAGGTGTGTAATAAAAGTAGCAAAAAGTTATCTGCTTGTTTATAGCCATCTAGTGTTTTGATTTTTGTTAGCGTATTAAAAATTATATTAAAGCGATAGCAGCGCCACTGTATATTTATAACAGAAACACACTATATAAACGGCCCTCTTAAAAAATTAAACGAGCCAGCCTCGCCCACAAACGCTCATAGAAGAAATGAAACTTCTATGCTAATTAATTTCTTTAATTTTTATTAATTGATGAAAAAGTAAAATGTTCCTGGGACTCTACCACGCTGTTTTATTTTATATGAATGTTATAATTATATGGATAGTCACAACGAAACAAAGATTAGAATAGACTAAAATTTCAAATTTGCTCTCTCTAAAGAAGTTTCACTTCAAAAAGTTTTTTTTTAAACGTTAGGTTTTATTTTCTGCTTACTTACATTTGATGTATTACATATTACACTTATTGTATTTTGGCTATATCGCTTTTAAGGCACGCATTTAACAAAAATACGGTAATTATGTAGGACTGGAATTCAAACAACACCAAAGATAGAAATAAAAAATTGAAACAAATGATCATCTTGGGGGTCGTACAAAGATACCGTTAACGTTTATTATTACCATAAATCTCTTCATGTAGTTGATAAAATATAAAATTTAATTTTGTAAAACAAAGCAATTTCACAAATTTCTTGTTAACATTAATAAATGATTCTGACATGCTTCTACAAATAATAATGGGAAAACGTAAATTAATGAACTGCTCTAGCTTGTATAACATTTTCCACTAATATCTTAAACAAGTAGTTACTTTGTGGAAATGCATATGACTAAAATTGATTAGTTTATTTATGACTATTACATATGATTTTTTGTTATAATATATTTTACAAATAAAATAATTTTAAGACGAAAGTCTCTTTTGGTTAATTTTATGACGTTTTCTTGTATTTAATGTTTAAGTGGTTACAACCGTAAATATGCGTTGCTTTGTAGGTACATATTAAACAAAATTGGATTTATGTAAAATACTTATACAGGTTATGTTAAGTTAAGGTAATACAAGATACTTAACAATATTGTTTACGCCATGTTCGTATCATTAAGCTGGTGTAAGATCGTAACATAGTCGATTTGTTTCAAGTAGTAGTTTAATTTTCATCTTATTAAATACTTACTGATGTTTGGTTTTATATGACTAATTTTACTATTGCTGTTGTATTAATATTATTGATTTAAACAAAAGCATGTATAAAAGTAAAAGACATCTTTTAAAGTACCTACATACGTACACCAGCGGGTTTTTGAGTGCACTAACGTAGATACGAATTTTTTCTAGTATCTGAAACGTTTATCAGGTATGTAAATTAGTATTCGGCAAAGAGAGTAACGTTTATTATATTATACAAGGCTTAATAAGGAATACAGAACTAGAAAACGATAGTATCTTAAGTGGTTATCTTCTTGTTGTATTTATGTATTTCTGTTATAATTGAAGTTGTTTTATCAAAATAGCACTATAATAAATCTATCACGTAATTAATTTTTTTTTTCTAAATAAGTTTTGTTAAAAAGTTATTGTCAATAAATATGAACTTAAAGTTAGCAATTCATATTAGAAACTCACGTGGCTTGAGATTGAGTTTTTACACCAACAAATTCAAAGTTTTCTCTAGGATGCTTATGTTTTTCTTAAAGCCAAAAGTTTTGTTATAATCTAAACTTTTATTAAGGCGGTGCTTTTGCAAAAAGTCGAGTAAAATAGTAGGACGTGCTAGAGAGCAAATAGTGTATTTCATAACAAAAAAAAATTTAAAAAGTTCTAATTTTAATTGCGTAAAACCTTAATTAAAAACTAAATGCGTTGTTTGAACAAAGATATATTTACTGTTTTTTAAATTTATTAATGGCAGTTGAGTATTCGATAATTGTACGAATATTTCTTAGTGGTAATAAACCAACTTTGTAGTGATTTTAAAACGTACAATTGTAGTAGTAAAATTGATAAAGTTAACTAGTACTAAGTTTTTTAATAACCAAAACAATAGTGTAAAGCGTTTGTAAAAATTAAATCATTAACAAATCTTGTATTGACGATGCATATTAAACACGTAACGAACTCGTGAAATGATTTGGTCACGATGAAACGCACGACAATACGAATAGATAAAGTATTTTAATACAATTACAATTGCAAGTATTCGCTTTGTCAATTTTTTTAAAATTATATTTAAACAATACATAGATAATGATGGCAGATACACAGTGAGAAAGAAATAACGAAATGTTATGCATTTTTTAAATATATAAACTATTTTTAAAAAATTGGTAATTGTAGTTTGTTGACAGTTTCTTATAATAATACCGACAGAATTATTCGTATACGCAAAAACAAATTACAAGTAAACGTACAGTTGAGCTGTACCGACAGTTTCGGTAGATGAAAATGCATTCAGTAAACGTTTGTTACGACATTTTACGTTAACAAAAGAATTTCGTTCGTATATGTTTAAAAATTAAATAACTGGAAATAAGGAATGGACAGTTTAACTGGTTTGAAAGTTTTTTCTTTAAAATCTGTGTATTTTTCTTAGTGTGTGTTAGAAAAGAAAGCCATGAACTAAAAAAACTAAATACTCATTAAAAACTAGAATCAAAGAGATGTTTGTGAAATATTAGATAGTTGTTATAAAGAAGTACTACTTGAGATTTTCTATATATTTTGTTTGAGACTTTCTGTTCTATTTTTCAACTCTTCTACTTATGTGGTTTTGACGGTTTGTGTTAGTGAGTTAGCGATAAGCCGTTTGTAAAGTTAGACGGTAGATTTCATTGTCAATTCATTTTTGTAGCATCACGTTGCAATAAATAACCTTAGCAAGTGCCCAACTTTTAATTGTAATAGCGAGTTAAGAACAAAGTACAGTACACAATTAAAAATAAATTGAATAAATACACGATTCGACAAGCAGTTACGCTATAAGTGCAAAGCAATATAAAACTACCAACTTCAGTTATTGAAGCCATAGTTTTGGATGATTAGTGAAGTTTGCACATTTTTTTTTAAATTTGGCAAAGAGGTCAAAAGTTCTGCAAGACAAACTGAAGTCATCTCCTAAATAACGTTACCACTTTAAAAAATATTGTGAAACTTGTTGTGTATAGAGACACGATGATATTGTTTTATTTACAGATGCTTTGCCATGTATAGTTCTCGTTTTTGAAGATTTACAAAATTATGATGATTCAGGAAAGGCAACATTTCTGCACTGGGCTATTTGCATTTTTTCATTTATCGTCTCTTTGAACGTCGCAGAAAAAATTACGCGACGACTGTGAGATATTTGTAACAAAAATCTTTAGAATTATCTTTTGCTCTTAAGAGTATTCAAGATATTTTTTAACAAAAATTAGGCCAGGTGCTGACGAAGAGTTTGAGAAAATTAATAATAAATCCATTTAAATAACCAGAGTTTGGTGTACAACCTTCCTTGTCACGTTGGGTTGGAATTCAAAGATACAAAGAAAATATACTACCTGATCACCCAGAAGAATATCGGCGACTTTGTTGATTCCTTTTACTGGCGATTTGATAATTTTGTTTTTTAACACATGAAATGACTCTAATATCTTTGGAATCGAATTTTCATTTTAAAAACTAGCTTTAGAATTTTGTTTAAGCGACTTCGTGAAAACAAACGACAACAATTAAGAGACTGGGTGAGATTTACGGAAAATATAATGGCCAAGTCATTAAGGCGATTTTCTAAAATACGCAAAAGATACATTACAGGCCTACCATAAAAGAATGTTTCCAAATATTTATATTTTAGTTTATTTATTAACTATTCCTTTAGTTACAACGGCTCCTGTAGAAATAAACTTCTTTACAGTAAAACAAGACTTGCAAAGATCGCTAATTGGATTGTCACCTATGACAATCCATCGGGCCACCATCATTAATTTGCATGAAACTATTAATATTTTTGCCAGAAGTAAGCGAAGTTTAAACTTTGTTGTATGAAAATGTATGTAATATGTTTGTGTATATCGGTATCGGATGAGTTAATGATAGAATAAAGTAAGTTTGTCTTTTGTGGGTAAACTTTACCAACACAATGTATATATTATATAGATACTAAATGTGCGCATCTTAAAATAATGGTGGAGTATACTACTTATGTCAAAAAAGTAGGGCAGTACAAAATTTGTATTTTTTATATAACGCCCTGTGAATTATAGGATTTTTGAACTTTATGAAGACTAACAATAACATGTGATCTATTAAAGGAGCGACGTTCTTTGATTCTTCAGTTCTAGGAAAAATTGTTTCTGCGACGGGATGATCGACTTTCGTTGGCCTGTTTGCAGTCTGAGAATTTATGTCAGCAATTAAAAAGGGAGGAATTACCTAAAACTCATTAACTTCGCGGTTTTTTTAATCTAACTACTGACGCGTTTGATGCAGGAAGAAAACCAAGATCTATAAAAATGCTTTTGTTAAGAGAATATATGTCTTTACATTGGAATGCGGATTGTGCTAATTCCATTCTGAAAACTTTTGCAAAACCATTTCTAACCAAACCACAGATATATTGGACAGTGATTTTCAGACCCTGTCTATCACATTTGCCTATTCAAACGGCATTATAATATAACATATTATAATATAATTATAAAGGATTAACCCGTTCTACAAATGTTTACTACCATTTCAAAAATCCTTGCACAGTTGAAAATCCTGCTAGCAGGAAATGAATATTTTTCTTCCAGTTTTAGAAAAAAGCATCCACTTACTGCTTATTGAAACTCTGAGCTCTCTGAAGACTAGTTGATTCTGGTGAACGCAGAGAAAATTTTGACGATAGAACTTGTTTTCTACTGTTTTCTTTATCTTATTAAATTGGTGTGGGAATTGTAATATTGAGCGAAATCATTTGCTAATCTTAAATTTTTTTTTAATTTACTGGTCTAAATGTTTTAAGGTGCCTAACAAAATGAACTTCCAACTCAGCATTAAAAGTGTTTGCTCAATAAAGGTTTCATTTGAAGGGTATTGACGCAATCTTTTAAAGTAGTTTTAGAGACAGAAAATTGCAAAGTTGCTTCTCTAATACTGATTTTTTTCACATAGTCTACTGCTCTTTTAATGCTTAATTATTTTTCTTTTTTTTGTCAGCTATGACTGATAGTATTACAAACCATTATTCACTCTAACTTATAAGTTATTCAATTTATTTCTTGCAGTCATTCTACTCCTTAATGATGTAAAACTCTAAATTATACATCAAGGATCAAATAAATTTACGGCTGGTCACTCAAAAATTGGTTTAAACCTTGCTCTATGGACTAAAAATACTACCTCCTACACAAACTTCTGATTGATACCTGCGATAGATAAATGGCTCGAAATGTAATATACCACATCGATGATGTGTCAGATTTTATTAGAGAGATGCGGTCATCTATCGTGGTAACCCGTAAATTATAGCTGTCCTATATTGGGAACAGTCCGGCATTGGGACAACCTCCCCTATAAGTGATATTTTTGTATTTTAAGTTTCCCAGGTTTAAACTTATATCTTAAACGTTCTGTAGCTTCTATATAAATGTCTTTCATTTCACAAAAAATTATCTCAAAATTGAACACGCGTTGAATCATGAAGCTAAAAACTTGTTTATTTAGAACATTATAATATGTAAAAATTATTGTACCAAAAAGGCGTCAACCATTTGCGCATTGGTTCATGATTCAACGCGCGTATTCAATTTTTCAGGCCATTTTTTTAGTTATGAATTTAGTGGTGAAATTACTGTAGTGGCAAACGGTTATTAGTATTCCATTTATTCAAATGTAAACGTTTTTTTATCCAAATACGTGTTAATATATACAATTACTACTTGTAGATGTGATTTGTTGAATAAAATCCGAATTAGTTGAAAATCATTATTTTAAATATATTAAACATTTAATAAAAAAGTTTTGGCATTACACGTAAAGCTCAAAAATCGAATAATACACAAGGTGTTTCATATAAAAAAGATCAACCTTGTACTGCTCTGCTTTTTTGATGTACTCTGTATACTCCACAATAATTTGAAAGTCACACAACTACATTTAATTGGTAAAGTTTACCCACAAAAAGCAGACTTACTAATATTGTAACGGATTTATAGCATTTAAAAGAAAAAGTGAAAAGCACTCGTTATCGGCGAATCACATGAAAAATTGTATAAATTATGCTACAACTTCGCTTACAACTTGACAGCACAGGCCGAAAAACAATTAAACGCCACAATGAAAATGTTTGTAAAAATACATAGATATATTAAATAAAACAATTCATTGACTTTACCTATGACAGTGGAAAGCGAACGACGTTTCTCTACGTTAAAAAGAATTAAAACGATTGTACACGATCGGCAATACTATGGGACAAGAAAGATTGTGGGCATTTCTATGCTAAGCATTGAAAAATGTTCTTAAATATAAATCGCGTTACTGTAAGAATGTTTTTTTAGACTGTTTGTAATAATTGCGTTTTTTTAATGACCCTCTTGTATGATTGACCACCAGCCTCTACAAATAACACTTGTATTGTTTAATCTAACGGCATAGGAAATTACTGATAATTAATCAAGTAGTTAAGGCTATACTACAAAAAAGCAAGTCAAATGGATTAGATAAAACAATCCGCTTATTAAACTCTATAATAAAGGCCACCGCTTTATATGCTTTAGAAATCTGGACGAGACTAGTCGAAACCGTTGACATATGGCAAATTATTTATTTAAATTATAATTTAGTGCTAAAAATTAACACCAAATAAATAGCAACAAATATTAGAAACGAATTTTATAGGTATGAAAATTTTAAAAATAGCAATACTCCCTCTTTTACTTTTTAGCCCGCGGTTTTATTCAAAACTATTTTGTATTACGCGGGTTTAAAATCAATTTTAGAACGTTATCCTTCTTTATAACTATTTACTATTATTATTATTATTATTATTACTATTAACATTAATTTATTAAGAATCTAATATACAATAAAATATAAAACACAAGTTTTATCGTAACGAAAAATTAATTTATTAAATTACTAGGTGGATTTGTCTTAATCGACGCCAAATACCAAGCTCGTTACTTAAAGCAATACCTTAAGCGTAGCCGGATTTAGAAATATTGATGCCCTGAGCTATAATATTACGAGACCTAAATTTTTCGAGCATGGTTAAAGATCCCAATTTACCTAATCTCGATTGCTACAAAAAATAATTTTTTTACGACGACATTCCAATTTTATTTGCTCACAACCATTTAAATGAACGCTTCAGATACTAGGCCGTGAGCTATAGCTTATTTAGTTTATACGTAAAACCAGCTATGATCTTACGTAAGTTCAGTGTTTTTATTATTCAAAATTGCTTCGTAAAATGGATCCGCAGGTGTACTAATTAAATTAAAGCCATCTTGAGTCAAATTATTTAACGACGTTGTAACTTTTAAGAAAGCAAAATTAAAACGCATATTAGATATTTTTTATTAATCTAATTATCTTACTACATTGCTTGAGAGTATACATTCACGTTAGTTGTAGTTTCAATCATAATTGTAAATAAAGCGAATTTGTAATAAAAACGTAGCGTAATTTGAATTGTACTTAAATAATGATATTAGAGAATCAATTTTAAAGTGCGATTTTGTTAAATATACGCCATTAATAGAATCAGAACATTAAAGTTGCCAAACCATAAAAACAAATAAAAGTTTGTCATAAGCGAAACAGCTTGAGATTAAATGACAAAGAAATATTTTATAGAAAGCTTTACTAAAGTAAATAGTCGGGGAAAACAATTACGATTACTGCAATAGTAATTATTTAGCATCAATTGAAACAATATTCTCAAAGTTTTAGCATTTTAACAGACACTGAATTTATCTACTTATGAAAGCATAGTTGTAAATTTACCAAGAATAACAAAATTCTAAGACGGAATAATGTTAAGTACAGTAATCTTCTTATAATTAAATAAAAAATATATTATAGAAAAAAGCATTACCGGTACAGCTTGCGAACCTTATTCATAAAAAACTCGTTTAGCACAGTTCAGAACTACACACTAAAATTTTTATAACAGCTCTTCGTTATTAAAGAAAACATGAAATTGCGCAGGGCGATGCGGAATATAACAAAATAAAAAACAGTGATTTAATTTTATTTTGATCTAATGGTTATGAACACATATTTTTTGAATGGTTTAAACAAGGTTAATTTGAAGCGATTGTATTATTTAAAATAACAGATAAATATAACTTGCAGATTAAATGGAAAGGCGAATGTAAAGTTGTAACAACTTTAAACGATTAGAATACAAATTTCATTTGCAGTCATTATGTATAACTCAGTTACATTAAAACTTACAACCACTTTCAATTACTAACAAACTAGTATATCTTTTTTTGTAATTTGAGCAACAAATTATACATGATGGCGAAGTTAAGATAATTATTTTGTGTCAATATACATATATACTACTACTATGCATTCTATTATTAATCTTCAAGTAATTTTTTAATAGAAACGTTTAAAAAGACAGTATTTAATTTGACATTTTTGTTTTTATATAATAATTAACAAAATAAATTTAAATTAAATTAAAGTATAAAATATCTGTTAAGTCTGTTGAAAATTAATAAAAGCTTTAATTAGTTTTTTATAGTTTTCTTCAAAAATACGCGTTTCGCATACTTACGTATAAATACGCAACAAAAGCACCCCTTAAAGTTGTACGTGCCTATAATGTATATTCATGCTTGGATAGGGACGGTAGGGTTGTAACAAACAAGAATATAAATACTTTTAATGTTTTGTTTTTTTTATTAATTAAAAATTTTTGTTTTTGAACAACTCAACAGTATTTTTTTTAATTTGTTGTGTAAGCACTAAACAATAACATTTACATTTACAAATTGATCAAGTGATTCTAGAAACAGATGAAAATTACACATAGATATTAATTTCTCTATTTCGAAATGAGAATTAGCGATTCTTACACTAAAAATCGTGTAAGAATAAGCAAATTCTTACACGAATTTTAGTAATGTTAGTTTTTTCAAAGTTGGTACCTCTGCATCGTAAATTGACGTTACATGATAAAGAAATCAAAATTATTGGACCTTAACAATTGAAATTCAAATTTTGATGCCAAGTTAAAATAAAAATGTTCTATTAATTCAAAGTTATTTACTTATAAAGTTAAAGAGGTAATTTTGTATGAGATTATAGTTTAACACATCAATTTTAATATGTCAGTGTAAGTGTTGCCAATTCAATAAAATATAAAAGTTTCCCAATGATGTTTTAAAATTAAAATTATACGAAAAATATTAAATATTGTATCAAAATAGAGAAAATAATACAAAGTACACGTCATAGAATACGTTTCAATCACTCGACCCAGTCTCGTGATTGAAGCGCGTTCATTCTGTAACTTGTGTTTTAATATACTATTATATTATTATAATTATTATATTTCATAAACCATTATTGGATTATGTGTATTACTCGGTGTATTACTATTAAAATTCACAAGTATATTGCAGGTAATATTAGTTGGCATTTGTTAAGCGTTGATCAAACCGCTGCATAAGAACCACCAACTAAAAATGTAGTGAGTAATCAGTATAGTTGTGAAATAGAACTTACGAGATATAACAGCAGTAGTGCTCAGTAATAGTTATGAGAACACTGTAGCGCAACTCTCAGGTAGTTATATAAGCGAAGAGCGCGCTAACAAACAATGTAAGAAATCAATCAAACAATTAGAAAAATTGTCAAAATTGGTCAATTAACTTCCGATGTCAGGGATGCCAAATAGTTTGATTTTAAGACTAAACTATTAAAGTCTTATCTGAAATAAAAAGTTACACAGGAAAAATTCATTGATTCAATTTCAAAAGATAGTTATAATCTTATATTCAAAAACAAAACAAAACAAAAACAATAAGCTTAAACTCAGTTAGATTACTTAAAACTAAGAATAGAAATTTTCAATATTTAGTTAATTAAACTTAAAACTAAGATAATACCGGTATTTCTTTACAAATAAGAGAAACAATTTTGAATTGAAGTAAATATTTGCGGTACGCAAATTTAATTTTTATATTAATTAGAGAATTTATTCTTTTATATTTAATAAGTTACGTTCAAATGTGTTACTTTGTAAGAAGAAAACCAAGTTTGTTGATAAAGCAGTCTTTAATCAACGAAAGGAATTTAGATAAAACTAACTCACGCATACGGATCGAATTTCTAACGGAATGCAAAGTTGAAGCTGGCGGATGGCCTTGGGAAATTTTCCCATAAAAAATTGAGGGCTAAAGTATTTTTTCTTCACGAAAATCGATTTGGATAATTGGCATTGATGGTGTTATTCATACACCAAATCCACTCAATTTATATAGGTAACGATAATTTCATTTAAAGATAAAATCGGTATATAAAAAAGTCTAAAACAAATAGAAACTGGGAATTAGATAAACCCAACAAAATAGAAATGAAAGACATACCTGTATTATTAACACAGACTTTTTAAATAAAGATATTGTAGATATAATGTAAGATAAAAAAATTACATGGCTTCCAAATACCACATGCGTACTCGTCAAACGCTAAATACTGAATGTATCTCAAGGTGACAACGCCCTGAAAAGCAGCGACTCCACAAAATAAAAATAAAGGAAGGTTTACACGCAAATTTAGTTAAACTAATACAGATAATTTAAAATCAAATAATAACAGTAACGGAAACGTTACAACACAGTCTAGTCTGATAAAGAAAATCCATTTGTAATTTTAATATGTTTCTACACTTTAAGAACAGAACTTGTACCAAAAATTATTCTTGTAATCACGTAACAAGAGCTTTATGTCCCAACAACCATGTGTATGGTTTAATATGAAAAACAATCACATCAAGTGTTGCAATAATAATAATGGAATTCATACAGTGCAATAACATAATAACAACCATAAAGGATACTTACTGTCGGCACCTTTGATATTCCGGTCCGGAAAACGAGTGACTTTCGACCATTTTGAAGTAGCGCCAAATTTAATTTTTTTTAGTAGAATGCATTTTTTTAGACGAAAAAATGATTATTGTAACTTGGATATAATTGAAGTATATAATTTAGTTATCTGTTTAAACTGACCACATTTGCAAAGTAATTCACATGATTTTATCATGTTAAGTATTGTTTATCTTTTAAAAAAATTCCGACCATTCAACAAATTTTTAAACTACAATTTTCTTATCGAAGAGGAATGCTTTGATATTTAGTCCAGCTCGTAGTCCAGTCTGTATAATAATTATTATTAATTTTTTTAACTCATTACACCATACAAAACACACTATTGCAAAACTTTTAAGACAATGATATCATACGAACTTTTTTTGATCTGGTACAATAAAAGAAAAAAGCATGCCTTTATTTATATTATATTGAAAGGAATAAAATTACAATTTTTAAATGCAACCATGTCGTTGCAGTTTTAACGATCAAACATTTTTTTCTCAAAATTAATTTGACACAAGTTAATCACTTTCACTGTCAATATCTGAATCGGAATCACAATTAACTTATATAATCAGTTCATTCACTGTAATATCCAAAGCTTTTTCACGTTCATACCAGTTTGTAATAACAGTTTCTGTATGACGAATACAGTTTGCCCAAAGTTTATCGAAACAGTTTCTTAAAGCATCTGCCCACATTGTCAACACAATTTGATCTATATACCCATCTCTTCCTTTCTACTTATTATAGTAGGTTTTAGCATGTGCCCATATTAATTCTATTGCGTTAAATTCACAATGATTTGGTGGTAACCTCAATATCTCATGACCATTTCTTTGAATTAGTTCGTATACTTCATATCGTTTCTCTTTCTGGATGTTTTTTGTTAAGGCAAGTAATTCTGCTTTAAATAATGTTTAATCATATTTTATATTATGATTTGTAAGCCCAGCAGCAATATTAGTCTTCTTCCAGGCTGATGTTGGAAATTTTTCAATTAATGTAGAATGATATAGAGCACTGTTCATAATAATTAACGATCGCTTTTTTAAATAACACAATAAATGTTCAACAAGCCATTTTTTAAATAATTCGGCATTCATTTCACCGTGAAAATCTTCTTTTTGCGATTTAGAAGCAACGAAGCATTATTTATAAACCTCTTTTTTGAATCTGTATCTATGACAATAACTCTTTTACCATTACATCTCTCAGGTTTTCTTACATTTTGTACGTTATTATCTTGCTAGATCTTCTAGGATTTCCTTTTGAATAAATCCAAGTTTCTGCAATAAAAACAACTAAAGCTCTACGATTGGATTCTTTCTTAAACTTGAATATAGCGTAAGGTTTAAACTGCTATCACTCAACAGAATATGATTTTCTCGAACTTCAGCATTTAAAGCTTTAATTGTAACACTTTTTTCTGTAATACGAGAAAGTTTGAATAACCGAAATTCTTTTTTTAAACACTTACTTTGAGTATACATGTACAATGTATTTCTTATAATCATTTTTGAAGTATCAGGTATATTTCAGTTTTTGTTTTATTTTGTGGCTTTTATCAGGCTTGATAGTACCGGATTAAGCGTACTTCTTGTCTTGATTCGTTTAACAGTAGAAACAGAAATCCCCAAAGCATTAGCTACACGCTGTAGGAAATAAATTGTTAATTACAATCATTATTTAAGACCTAAGCTTTATCTCTTGCACAGAAGATGATATTAAAGGTCTATTGTTTACCGCCTCCTTTTCAAAGTAATTTAATAAACTCAACACAAATTCTTGAGACTGAGAACGTAAAGTTTTACCACTAATAGAAACTTTAATACTTATTAAAACGCACAAAAGTTCTGAAAAGAACTGTTAAAAATACAATAGAAATAAAGAATAACAATCTCATAAAAGTTACAGAGGTTATATATTTAAGGTAGTTTTCAAAAAATAATACAAAGTTACTAAGTTAGTCAAATTCATTGTGTGGTGTAATACAAAAATTATTTCTATACTAACATCTCCTTCTATCGCACACAATTATGTGTAACGCAAGTCTTTACTTATAAGCACAATCAAACGTGTTTCTGTCTTTTTCTGGATCATATACATAAATTACAGTAAAAATAGTTTAATCGTCGTTAATAAATTCTTACATCGATGACGTAGGGCTCTTCTTTTATGACTCCGATAATATATAGTATATTATAGATGGCTCATTTCATTTTTTGTTCCAAGAGTAATGTTGGTTGCACCACTAATTATATGGTATTTGAGCAGTGGCGGCTGGTGGTCAATCATACAAGAGGGTCATTTAAAAAAATGCAATTATCGCAAAAAGGCTAAAAAAACATTCTTACAGTAACGTGATTTATATTTAAGATCAATTATATTTAAGATTTAAGATATTCGTCTATAATTACAATTACCAAAATGATAAACAACAAGCTCATTAAAATTTACAATGATTTTTCAATGCTTAGCATAGAAATGCAAATCTTTCTTGTCTCATAATATTGCCAATTGCGTAGAAATGTTTTACTTCTTTTTAACACAGAGAAACATCGCTCTCTTTTCACTGTAGTCATATGTAAAGTCAATCAATTGTTTTATTTATTATATGTATCTATTTTTAGTTTTTACAAACATTTTCATTATGGTTTATTATTGATCTCACAAGTGCTTTTTACTTTTTCTTTTAAATGCTATAAATTTTTAGAACATAATGATTAATGCATCATATCTGAAAACAGTAAACATAAAACCCTAAAATCTATTATTTATTTCAAATCCACTAATCCAATCTAACGAATCATACACAGATTCTTTAAAATTACTGTAAACTTGTTTATTTTTATATTTACTGGTTGGTCGATTTTGAAGTAAAGGTTGAGGACAAGCATTAAATTTAAATTCTACATGTGTAAACAATTCTTAGCTTCATTTTTTAATGTCTAGTACCGCCGTTATTATGAAACAAAAACGATAAGTCGTCCTTTGTGAATATTATCGATCAACTAAGAAAATCGACTGTAAAGTGTGTGATAAAAAATTTGCATTCGAGCATTTGTATCTTACACACACGTACTACGAAGATAACGATATATGACGTAAATCACGTAAGCAATGTAAGCATTGCACTCAAAGATAATTGCACTAAGTATTATCTTTGGAGTAGGCGGCCCGGCTGAAGACTCTGCAAAAGCATTTCAACATTTACTTACATTTTTTTTAAATCGCATAAAATTGTATTCTGTTTGTCTCACTGTTGACTACAATAACTATCATTTACGATTCGGGTTCAATATAGTATACATGCCGACATAGTAGGGCACACGTACGTGTGAGTCTCGGGTAAATTCGCAAGCTTTCGTATCTGTTGCGTTTAAATTGACAATTATTTAAACGTATAAAATTCAAACGCTGTTAATTTAATTTAAACACAAATTTTCTGTAATTTTAAAGTAAATAAAATACTTTTCCAAAGACCTTTCTTATACATTTTTTTTGGAGGGTCATTCACCAAATGACCTAATAGAGAAGCCGCCACTGTATTTGAGCTTTATTTCTTTTTCATTTCACTCTTTTCTTTGTCTTTTTATGATTTATGACAGTTATAATTAAAGACTAGTTACGTTATCAATGCTGTCATACATTTTATAAATAAAATAATTCGACCTGGGACCTACATGTTTGTCACTGTCATTTATTATTATTTAAAAACTAAAAAAAATTATATCGCTTTCAAGAAAATCATTAAAAAAAATACTATTTAATGTAACATGTTACGTGCAAAAGAAGTGACTGAAATTAAGCCAACATAAACGATGTTGCTCAATCGACACGGGGACGGGTTAAATAAAAAGTAAAAATCTGTGGAAATCTCAAAATGTAAAAAAGTCAAAATCTAAAATGGACCAGAAAGCTTTATAGTTTAAATGGGTTTCTAGAACTTATCAACTAAAAGCCCGCTGTCTTGGTGGACACACTCTAAATAGAACTTACCTTTCTAGCATTTATTACCACAGATATCTGAAATTTACACTAAACGCGATAAATAAATGCTTTGTGTCAATTTAAAAATGAAACAGCATTTATTAAATTTAAATAAAACGAATAAAAGTCAAGATTATAAGTTTAATTCAATGAATCAGACAAATAAAATACACAAAATCAGTAATTTAATGATTCAAGCAAAAGGTTACGACGTTTTAGAAAACCCCGCATCAATGTCATTTTAGTTTTTAAGAATAGTATCTTGAGCATGTACGCAATAATGTACTTTTCTTTGTGTTAAGGATGTTTGGTAGGTTAAGAAAATTTTCTCAAAAAGTGTTTAAAATCGTTTTTTAATGCATAAACAACTATATCTTACAACATTGAATGTTATACATGGCACCAAAAAATTTTTTTTGCTGTAATAATCAATTATAACTTGAAAATAAATTCCAACAAATCTTGAAAAGTTGCAAGAGGATATGAATGAATTTTTACTATATATATAGAAGCGCAGACTACTTTGGCATAAGCTATTTGCCATTGCGATAAATCGTATTGATTTAACATTTAACAATAAAACAAATTATAAAAACTGAATAAATGCCAAAGATTTTTACCTGTCGTAAATCGCTCATATTTGTTTAACAAGCATAAATATACGATTATATTTATGCACATTCTATAGACCAAAATATAAACTTTTTATAATTGTAATTATTTGGCAATTATGTTTGGCAGAAATTGACTTTTGTTGGAAGAAGTGAAAAGTTGAATTTTAGTATTCTTTCTCTACTTCAACCTCTCTCCGTCTTCCATCTCTCGCAAACACTGGCTGGAGGGGAATACTGAAGCCTCATTGCCACAGACGTTATTAGTACGAATTGCAACTTCGTTGGATTGTGTCATTCTTCATCCGAAGATTACGTAATACAATTTTTTAAATTTGTATTATTTTTATTCGCAAGATGCCGAAAACTAAACGCCCTTTGTCGAAAGCAAGGAAACGAAATTTAAAATCTATATGAAAACGAAAATATTCTGCAGAGAAGTACGAATTGGTTTTACTTTGTTTTATAACTATCTGGGAAAATTTGTTGCTTTGCGCGGGAAAACAGAGAAAACGAATTTTCCTAAAAATGAAACCTAGCTCGATTTTTCGCTCTCTTCTTCTATATTCTTAGAGTCGTTTTTGAGAACACTATTATCTATTTTATTTTCCTTATATGAGTGTAATCGTAATCATTTCAATCTGACCACAAAAGCATTGGTGTTATTGTTTGTTTTCTGTTCAAAAAGAAAAATGACGAAAGAAAAAATACTGAAAGTATTAATGTTCCATCTACATCCGAAAATGAAATTGAGAATTTAAAAATTGACAATCTGCAATCAGTGTCGGACAGGTATGGATATCAAAACTATGACAAAATAATATGATTTTTTTGTTATTTCGAAAAAATACGGTACTCAAATTTTAGCATTTCTTCCGGGTCTACAGAACAACTTAATACCGAAGTAGACGAGGCACCACCACAGACTGATATTTCTCAGTTATTAACTGGTAGGCGTATCGTTAATTTAGGGTACGTTTTGAAGCAATACGAAAACGTAGTACTACATTCAACAAGATGTACTACCGGTAAAATGGTATTTACAAAAGAATATCGACAAAGTCTTTCATTTTAAATGTAACATGTGTGAAAAAATTATAATTGTTGCTCTTGTTTGGGGAAGTTTTTCAATTGGAATTGGCCACAGCCAATCTGAGGAATTACTCTCAGTATTAGATATTCCAACAATGACAACAAAAACATTTGTAAAATATTCAAATCATGTTACAAGGGTACGTATTAAAAATACAAGATAAATTTAAATAAGGTTGTCAAACACTTCCTGTTAGAACTGGGAGTCGCATCTTTTTGAAAAAATGAGATTGGTCGGAGAAGAAGAAAAACAAATTGCGCTGGATAAAGGTCATGTATTGGCAGATGGAACACCGTATATCACTGTCGTAGGAGATGGTGGTTGGAGCAAAAGATCTTATGGTCATGGTTATAGTGCTTCTAGTGGCGTGGTTAGTAACTTTCTTCTGTACGGAGTAGATATACTTTATAATTATAAATAATCACACCGTACTTATATTTTGTACTGGTATTTGAACTTTTTAAACGTTTTAAGACAAACGTTTTAGGGTATAATGATTGGTCTTGCTACTAAAAAACCATTATTCGTGGGAGTTCGTAATAAAGTGTGTTCTATGTGTGCATTCTATAAATCTAAAGGAGAAACACCAAAAGCTCATGAATGCTTTCTAAATTATCAAGGTTCATCTACAGGAATGGAAAAAGATATTATTATAGAAGGTTTCTGCCACAGTAAAGAACAGCATGGTTTAATTTACAAAAATTACATTGGTGGGTACAATGTATGTAGCGTATAAGTAAATATACATGCCATTCTGTTATTTCTAGGAGACGGTGATTCTAGTGTATACACCAATATTTTAGAAACGGTTTTTTATGGACGTTCTGTGGTTAAAATTGAATGCGCTAACCATATGACTCGATGCATGAACGACTGCACAAATTAGCCGCTAATACGTCATTTCCGATTTCAGCAAGGCGAATTCTTACTCAATAATCGGATGGCATTAGTCGACTAGAGAGACTTGTAAAAGGGGTAAGAATGGCCATAAAAAAAGCAGGCAATCACGGTGACGTTGACGAGTTGCGGAAAGAGCTGACTAATGCGCCTAATGATGTGTTTGGTCAGCACGATATGTGCAGGTATAATATCATCTTAAAAAAATAATGATACCTACCTAAATTTTTGTGTAACATCAACTTTCAGTAACTCTTTCTGCACCAAAAAAAAATCTGCAGAAACAAATCACGTTCCGGAACTAAATAACACCAAGTTGTTGGATGAAATAAAAAAAAATTGTGGACGTTATCATCAGAAAAGCTGATCGCGTTGCTTTTAATGAAACCACGAATCAAGCCGAAAGGTATTGTTTAGATACATGTACAGTTAGTAATTATGTGATGAATATTGTATTATAGATACATGGGATTATTAGCAAAATTTGTGGGTGGTAAACGAATCAATTTTACCAAAAGAGGATCATATGCAACAAGAGCATACGGAGCAGCTTTAGCTCACTTTTCTGGTCCAAGCTGGCATTTAAGTCCATGGGCTAAACTGCAGGGTAGACCACCAGGAGCTGTTTTCAGTAAAATAATGCACCGTAGAAATGCTATTTCTTCAAGAAGAAAATTAAAATTTTCTCAAGAACCACCAAAGAAAAAAAGATGTGTTGAAAGTGGCCCTGATATGCACTATGGTTTACAACGTAGCAAACCTGACATGGCTCATGATCAGTTAAAACAAAAATGTAAAATTTATTTGCAAAAACTGCAAGAACGTTTTACCTCCCATGAATATCAGCAGCAAATTGAAAAGGAAACTCGAGGACAACATGAAAACATAAAGTGGCGGGAAATACGACAAAATTGTCTGACGGCCTCAAATTTTGGGACAGTTATTAAACGTCGCCCCTCAACTCATTGCCATAATCTGGTGAAACGTTTGTTGTACGGGAAGGTATTTATTTTAATTGTACTAACGAGAAGAACTCTATATTAATATCAAAGTTATAATTCGTAGGAACTAAATACCGCATCAATAATTTATGGCAGAACGCATGAATGTGAAGCTATAAAAAAGTACGAAACAGTAAAAGGGGTAAAAGTAACGAGAGGTGGTATCTTTGTAGATATAGACTACCCTTACCTTGCTGCTAGCCCAGATGGATTAGTTGCTGAAAACGGACTCTTAGAAGTCAAATGACTTCCTTCGTTAGGAAATCAAATAATTAAAAACGTTACATTGAAACGAGTCTGTTTTACTGTTGTAGACGGTGAAGTTCGGTAATTCTTATTTTGTCCATTTTTACGGAATATTTCTAAAATAAAATATCACATACTAATTTTTAGGTTGAAACCTCAACATCCATATTACTTTCAAGTACAGGGGCAGCTAAATATCACTAAATATTTACTGAAAACGATTTTGCTGTTAATAGAATTTATCGTGACGTGAATTTGTGGAATGACGAAATGCTTCCAAAATTAATTTCATTTTACACAAACTGTATGCTACCTGAAATATCGCGATCCTCAGAATGACACTAGTGAAGAATCGTTGGCAATCCCTCTAGTACAATCAGATTCTGAATAAACAGTTAGATCTCTTCTTATTTAGTTACTTTTTTTATACCATATTAAATTTGTATCTTGTCATAGTAACAAATTACTTAGAACAAATATGTACTTCTTAGAGTAGAAACATCATAACATTATTGTTATTCAACTTTATTAACCAAATTGTTAGCAGTGTCAACAAACTATTTAATACAATACGTCCGTAATTTTCGATTTATTGGGCTTAAAATTTTGATTTTTTTAAATGTTTTATTACAATGTTTATTTTGATATTTTGTGCTTGTATCGATACTATAATTTCATTTTCTAACTGTTAATCAAATACATAATGTATATATGTATTTACTGCTTACTAACCAATAAACATTTATTTATTTTTTTTGGCTGAATATCGAATATTGTTATCATTCGGTTATTGTTATCAAAAATTCCAATAGACTAGTAACCTAAAATAATATGTACATAATTATGTCGTCCTTTTAGTGTTTAAGCTGAAAACAAGTTTATTCTAACAAGAAACATGCCATATTATTAATTTTTTATCGAACAATTTTCAAATAAATCTTTGTTGCGCTTTCTTTTTTTTGTTTTATCTTTCTTTAGTGCAAACTGCAACACGCTTTTATTTGAAAATTTTTAAATAAAAAATGTAGAATGAAGTAAATGGCATGTTCGTTTTGTTAGAATAAACTAATTTTTAAGTTTTTAGTTCTTTTTAGTAAACTTAAAATAAAAACTTTTTTAAAAAATATTTTTTTCTTTTTTCATGTTATATTTTATTTCGTGCCCATAATAGTAGTAATCCTTTATTATAATTTTATATAAAATATGGTTAATGTATAATTCATATGTTATTAATTATTATAATAGTATTTACTGACAACATTTCAAAGCCTTATCGTTAGTAAACATAACAATTTTATGAGCGTTCTGAGAATTATCTGTGATCGCGTTTGAGAACGCGATTACCAGCGCCCGATTTGATTTCAACTTTTTTGCAGAGGTGGTAGAAGAATGAAAGTAGGAGAGTACATCGCTAATGTATTACCACAGTATAATGCTTTTAGAACCAGTAGTCCAACTCTAAGGTAAAAAAATCCTCGTTTTTCTGCGCGCATGGTAAACTCCCAGATAGGTGCGCAACTACTTTTTTGTTTTGCGCTTGCCCGGTAATGTTTATTTCTAGCAGCTGTGTTTATGTTTGGTATTTTTAACCTCCAAATTTTCAATTTTTTTATTTATTGAACAAACCAAATACAGAATACGCACGGGAAAGTAATTTTAAGATAATTTAAATAGTTAATTGAATTTTAAAGTTGTTCTTCACAAACATTATAATACAGATAATTTAAATTACGCGGGTAATGATCAATAATTTATAAACGCGTAGATAGTTGCGCAGAAATTCCGTACGCCTAAAACTTCAAAGATACCGACAGGGAGTTGAACTACTGGTTCTATAAGCATTATACTGTGGTATTACACGTAGCGCCCCTAATGCGTTTATAGTTTGCGTAACTACGGAATGAACACCTTTAAGTATCGTAGAGGGAGACATATTTTAGTCTATCGTACAAGCAAATTTAAGTAAATATGCTTTATAATGCAATACGGTGTTCAATTGATGATACTCAGGCGTTTTTTTTTGGACTTTAGGTTTAACCTTTTTGGGGTGGTGAAACTGGTAAATTTTAAATCATCCTCAAAAAATAAGAACTTTTATTGGTTGTCGACAATGACTTCTCTATTTGATGAAGCATAATGAATTCCAGTGATCTGCTGAATCGGTAGCAACAATAAAATTATGATAACAACTAGATCTTTTTGTCTATATTTGTCAAACAACGCCTAAACGAAGCCATTTTGAACCCGTTTTGACATCATTGGAATGCCTTGTCTCGGCAAACAATGGAAGTTCTTATTTTTTTAGGGTAATTTAAAATGTAGCAGTTTGACCAACCGAAAAACGTTAAACCTGAATATGATCAAATCTTTACACTTCTACAGGTTCAGTTTAAAAATACAGTCTACTATACAACACAAAGTTAAAATTTAAAAAAATTTAGATAAAATATCGCAACAAAAACAATAATTTGGAATGAATTCCTTAACATAAAATAAATTAAAATTGCAAAGGCCTTGCACGCATAATAAAAATTCCGTTAACTAAACTAAAAACATAAACTATCGTAACCTCTAGTAAATACTAAAACTTTGAAGGCTTTAACAACATCGATTCAAAATTCGTAATCGAACATACATTGCTTTTTAAGTAATACAAAAAAACATAATTGTTGTTATTCCGAAGTTTTTATAACAACTCAAAACTTTATACAAAATCCCAAATTGCTTAGTAGTTCATAGGGTAGTTCATAATTACCTTAAATTTACATATTGCGTTTATTTGACCAGTTTTTTGGTGGTACAGAGGTTCTTAAGGTGCCAGAGCTGTACTAGATACGTCAGACGAAAAATAGTCCGCTCCAAAGGCAAAGATGAATTATGTAACACGAACTGAACTTCACATAATTGTAGCAACAAAACCAATTTTCTTCAAATTGTATTGTTGATGCACCAATATTATTTTGTTGTCAAAGCAAATCATTTTTATGAGCAAAGTAGTTTTGGTACAAGAAATAGCAAATTGGTTTTTGTTAAATAAATGGTTTGATATTCTGGAAGCAAAGGACAATATTTACAGATTACCTAGATAATTTTTAGTACAAAGCTACAAACGTAAATTATTATTATTATTGAAACCTTGTTAGAAAATAGAACATTTTTTATTATAGCATTTATTCATTACATTTTCTGTTTAAATTTGTTTCTGTTTTCAGTTTTTTTTCTTTGTTATTTTGAAATAAATATTGTGTAAAACTAATCAGGTTGCAAAAGTAAACATATTATGATACACTTGTTCAAAATTTGTGGAAAATTAGAAAAACAACTTTGAATCTGTGAAGCATTTATGTACTTCAGATAGTTTTTCCTTTTCTATATGTATTGTTTTATTTGTAAAATGTTGTGAACTTTTTGTCAAATGTGAGTGTTTGACATACATTTGACTGTGCATAATTTTAAAAACATAAGTAAGTTGTTGAAATATCTATTTATCTATTTGTAATACAACTGTCGATTGAAAAAACTAAACGAAACAAACTTTACAAATAAAGACATTTGAAGAAAACAGAAATATTTTAGTAACTCGTATTTTTATCGTACAAGATTTATTAATATGAATTTGGTTACTTGAAACTAAAAACTTTTGAACTTAAAAAACCTTTTAAAAGTTTAAAAGTTCATTGGTAGATTATTTATAGGAGACTTTGTTTTTTTAAGTTGAAAAATACCGTAGTATTATGCTCCACTGAGACGTTATCTATTGTTAAAGTACTTTTTCTAGTAGTTTTGTTCATTTGCAAAGTCTTTGTGGAAATACGTTATTGCACGACGAGTTTGAAGTGTAAATTATGTGCAAGTAATAAAAGTTTGTAGACACTTGTTTGTATTTTTAATTATTTTATTTATTAGATTAAGGAAACCAATTTATTATTTTAATGTTTTACATATTACTACATTTTTTTAATGTTATACAGTATAAACAAAACGGTTGTTTACTTAACAGTTTTGTATTATTTTGTAATTTGTTTGAGTCGATTTAAGTAAATATGTATCCACATTACATAAATTTGTCATAAAAAACCTAACAACAAAGAAGTGTATTTATAATTCGAAACACAACACAATAATTAACTTTAGTTCTCTTGTTTTTACGTAATACGATGATAAAGTCGTAGCCACAAACGAAGATCCCTGCGTTATCACCGTGCAAGTTTATTATTGTGATGTAGGTACGTAAGAGAGGGGATTTTGTGTAAAAGAATAATGAAATCAGAACAGTCGAATAAAGTCGATTTACTAAAAAGGTCGTTTTATTACATGGTGATATCAAAACACTACAGTTGGCGACGAGGACCTTTTTTTTGTGAAGTTAAATGAGTGAAAGTGTGTACGTAGTTTATCAAGTTGCACATGTTTTCAAAATTATTACACAAAAAGAAGAATGCCGAATCCAGTGAAAGGTGTTGTGTACCGAGAAGGGTATTTTGGGCATTTGAGAGAGTTCGATCCAAAATCTTGTGATTGGCTTATCTACAAAGCTCGATTAGAACAGTATTTTATTGCTAATGGAATCGCGGAAGAAAATCGTAAGCGTGCTTTATTTTTAAATGCGTGTAATGAAGATGCTTATAACTTAATATTTAATTTATGTGTTCCGGTATCACCAGAAGCAAAACTTATGAAGAATTAATACAGAAGTGTGATAAACATTTTGTACCTAGTAAATCGCGTTTTCCTTATCGTTTTGAATTTTACACGGCTAGGAAATCTATAAACGAGTCAGTTGCTGATTGGAGTTGTCGATTACGAAATTTGGCAGCAAAGTGTGATTTCGGTACTGAATTGGATACCGTTTTACGCGACATATTTGTAATTGGAATTGGTAAAGGTAATATAATGGATCGCTTATTTGAAGAAAAAACTACGTTATCATTTGCAAAAGCAGTAGAATTGGCAGTATCAAAAGAGTCCAGTCGTCAGTTTTTTGCAGATACAGCGTTAGAAGATTTTTCAGTTAAAAATGAACCTAATGAAGTTTATCGTATGCGTTCAAACACAGCTATCACAAGTTCAGGCAAATGTAAAGCATGCGGTAACGGTTATCATAAATACGCTGATTGTAAGTATCGTTCGGCGAAGTGTTTCTTCTGTGGAAATTTTGGCCATATCGCATCAGTATGTAAGGATAAAAAGAAATGTAAGAAGAAAGGAAAATTTAAATCGCAAAATCATTATGTAACGGAAGATAACGACTTAAATTTAGAACAATTATTTGTCATAAAATCTAAAAACGAAGTTTCTAATCCAATCTACAAACTTTTATTGGTTGATGGAATTCCCATTAATTTCGAAGTTGATACAGGTGCGAGTGTATCGGTGATATCCAAACAATTGTGGAAATCTACATTATCTCATATTAGTTTAAATAAAACTAATAAATGTTTAAAAAATTATACAGGTAACACATTTAAACCAATTGGCGTTGCCGAAGTGCAAGTTACGTTTAATGAAGTTTCACATCATTTATATTTATACGTAATAGAAAAAGGCGGACCGCCACTAATGGGTAGAGATTGGTTATCAGTATTTAAATTAGGCATAAGTCAAATTAATAAATTGTCAACAGTAGAAAATAATACTGAATTGCAACATTTAGTTTTACAATTCAGTAATGTTTTCTCTGATAATCTAGGATTATTTAATAAGGGAACTGTATCGTTGTCTGTTGTAGATTCAGCTATACCAAAATTTTTTAAGCCGAGGTCATTACCATTTGCAATGCGTAATTTAGTTGAAATAGAGATTAAACGTTTGGTAAAGGAAGGTATTTTGGTCCCCATAGATTTTAGTAATTGGGGTACACCAATTGTTCCAATTCACAAGAAAGATAAATCCGTTAGGATATGTGGCGATTTCAAAGTGACGGTTAACCCTGTTTTAAATGTGGATAAGTATCCTATTCCCAAAGTTGAGGAAATATTCTGTAAAATAGGCGGTGGCGAAGAATACTCTAAATTAGATCTGGCGCACGCTTATTTACAGGTTCCAGTTGATAAAAAATCACAAGAGTATTTAACAATTAGTACTCATTTAGGACTATTTCAGTATACGCGATTGCCTTTTGGAATCGCATCTGCGCCTGCAAAGTTTCAAAAAATAATGGAAACCCTTTTGCAAGGTATTGAAGGTTGTGTTTATTTCTTAGACGACGTACTGATTACTGGTAAAAATCGCCAAGAACATGTTGAGCGCATTACTGAAATTTTAAAACGTTTTGAGGACGCTGGTCTTAAAATTGCTTATTCGAAATGTGAATTTTTTAAACCGGAAGTAACTTACCTGGGGTATAAAATAAACAAGCATGGATTACATCCAGACATGAGTAAAATTGAAGCAATTTCTAAGATTCCGATTCCACAAAACGTAAGCGAATTAAAATCGTTTTTAGGAATGGTTAGCTATTATGATAAATTCATTAATAATAGAGCAAATATTTTGTATCCTTTATACAAATTGTTAAAATCGAATGTACGTTATAACTGGTCTAAGTCATGTTCGATAGCATTTAATAGAACTAAAGAAATGTTGACGTCATCAGTTGTTTTGATACATTATAATCCAGAGTTAAAAGTAAAGTTAACGGTAGACGCTTCTTCACATGGTTTAGGTGCAGTTATTTCACATGTTTTGTCATCGGGAATGGAAAGGCCTATAGCTTTTGCTTCGCGTACATTAAATGACAGTGAAATAAATTACTCTCAGGTGGAACGGGAAGCATTGGCTATAGTTTTTGGAGTTAAGCGTTTTTTTCAATATCTGTATGGCAGAGAATTTATTTTGGTTACGGACCATAAACCGTTATTAACTATTTTTAATCCAAAAAAGGGATTACCGCAAATGAGTGTAAGCAGGCTACAGCGATGGGCATTATTATTATCCAGTTTTACGTATAAAATTCAGTACGTACCTTCTAAAAGTAATAACGCAGACGCACTATCCCGCTTACCTCTAAAAGTTAGTAGTTGTCAAAATACTTCAGACATGGATTACGTTAGTTATGTAAATGATTCCGTAAAGGTATTAGATCATAAGTTAGTCAATAGGGAAACTGAAGCTGATATTGTGTTAAAATGCATTTCAAATTATATTCTAAAAGGTTGGCCATGTAAAATATCAGCAGCAGTTTTACCATATTATCGTATAAAAAACGAGTTACATGTAAAAAGTGGATGTGTTTTTCGGGGTGATAGAGTTGTCGTGCCGCAAAATTACATAGATTAGTATTAGGTGAATTACATAAATCGCATTTAGGTATTGTTAAACTAAATCATTTGCTCGTTCATATGTGTGGTGGCCCACATTAATGTCAGATATTGAACTAGAAGTAAAATCGTGTGCGGCATGTTTGTCAGTTCGTGATTTACCACCAAAAAGTGATTTAAAAGTGTGGGAATGGCCTACAGAGCCATGGAGTCGTATTCATATTGATTTTTGTGGACCAATTTTTGATAAATATTTGTTAATTATTGTAGACGCACATAGTAAATGGTTGGAAGTTTTTCCTGTAAATACGTTAAGTAGCGTTAATACAATAAGCATTCTTAGAACTGTTTTTGCTCGTTTTGGTATACCGCGAATAATTGTTACTGATAACGCAAAACAATTTTATTCAAAAGAATTTAAAGATTTTTCTATTTTAAATGGCATTAAGTTAATTTCCGGTGCTCCATTTTATCCACAAACTAACGGTGCTGCTGAAAATGCAGTCAAAACAGTTAAAAAAGCGTTAAAGAAATCGTTGTTCAGTTGTAATCGGAAAGAAAATTTTCATCTTGCATTATGTCGGTTTTTAATAGATTACAGAAACACTCCACATTGTACGACAGGAGAATGTCCCTCGAAATTATTACTAGGTAGACGAACTAGAACCCGGTTAGATTTAATAAAACCTGATAGTTATGAGGAATCTACAGTAAACAAACTCCTAAAAGCTAAAATTGTTCAAAAACAGAATTTACAAAAAGTACATTATGGAGGTAAAGAAGGTGTTTGTTTTCAAGTAGGAGAACAAGTTGCTGTTCGTGATTACAGATTAGTTAATAGACCTAGTTGGGTTGTAGCGAAAATTGTAAAGAAACTTGGGTCAAAATTTTTCTTGGTTCAAGTTCCTACAATCAATAATGTAATCTGGAAGAGACATGTAAATCAAATAGTTAAACATAATTTACTAAAACTTCCTGATACAAAAGAGCCTAAAATTTGTATAACTAGTGATGTAAATTTAAGACCCAAGCGCCAGGTTAAACCTCCAGAAAGATTAACATACGATTCTTTTTATTGTGAGGAGATGTGATGTAGGTACGTAAGAGAGGGGATTTTGTGTAAAAGAATAATGAAATCAGAACAGTCGAATAAAGTCGATTTACTAAAAAGGTCGTTTTACTAAAAAGGTCGTTTTATTACATGGTGATATCAAAACACTACAATTATTATTATTATTAATTAACTTCATTGTAGATTGACATTAGGTGACACGTGTCATAAGTCTGTTATTTACATGTCAAGGTGTCAAGTTCATATGTTTTTTAACAAATAGAGAAGTCCAGGATGCTGTCAAACTGCCCATACGTTGCAATTTTATTTTTTTTTTCTATACAATTTAGTAAAAGGACAAACCAACGTACTGTCGTCGTTTTGTGTCATACAATTAGGTTTGACAGAGAACTGTATGAACCAATTGACAATACCCTGAATTACCTCATTATGAAACTGTATTATAGAAAAAAATAAAATCACAAAGTAAGGGCAATTTGACATTTCTAGATATTTAGTAAATTTTAGTTTTGAACCAGCAATTACAGTTTAAAGTAACTGATTCCATAAGCAAGCTTTTAGTTAATTCAGACGCATACGACTATGACGTAGAAATCTTCTTTCCTGGCAACGACTATCTCGTATTTTTAATATATCAAAGTTTTTAATAAGTTTTTGTGACATTATTTCACGTGTAGTTCTTAAATCAGCATTTAAGGTTCTACAAATAAAATTCTGCATAAATACTTTTGTTTAATCTAAACAATGACAGTTTAATTAAAGTAGGTAGATGTTTCTGAAATTTTGTATAATACCTTGATTTGTTATTTTCCTAAAACGGAAATAGTTCTTGCTCAACTTTCAAGGCCTACGTAATTTTACAAAATCAAAAGTACACTAGAACTAAGTTTCAAACCAAGCAGGACTTAATTGCAAGAGGTCAAACTAAAATTAACAAATTTGTAGTTCCACACACCTCTTGTAACATCAATCCTGGGAAATTAATAGTTTTTCTTAATAAAAGCTTGCAAAATACCTGCAAGATGGCAGTCATCATTGTAGGTATGTCGTTAACACAATCACATGCAAACTGAGCAATAAGAACACTTTGCCTACAAATGGCTGATTGTACAAGTTGCTAGCGGCAGCTCAAGTCTTTTAGTTCGGAGGCTAGGTGTGAATACGTTTGCTTCTAATAAGTAACGAGAGAAAAGAAAACAATGTTGAAGAATTAAGGTAATGTATAATTTTGAATAATGTACCTATGAATAAAAAAACCTAAATAAATGTTGAGCGGCACCAGTTTTTTTGTTTTAAAATTAAAGAAAACTGGAACTAGCCATAAAAAAACAAATTATTCATAAAATCCGTATCTTAACTAATTGACAAATTGTATAAATTCTTACTATCATTGCTTTTACTAACATTTAGCAAGTGGGTAACCGGAAACTAATAAGAGAAAAAACAGTAAAACGATTAATACTGATATCTAAAACTTGATGTACGGCACATGAACGACGACGATAACTGACGATAACCGTAGTAGCGTCGTGGTTGATATGAATTTCAAACCAAATGTGCTCAAAAGAAAAAGCCTAAAATATACAACTAGAAGCGAAATATGAACGCTAAAACAATAAAATTACTTTTGATCCTAGTAGGCTTGGAGTAAAAAAAATGTTACGAAACTTAAATATATGTATGTATGTGCTCAATAATTGAAACGTAACAAGCATCTGGTGTCATTTATATACAAAATGGACGATAATTTATCGATAAGTTGCCACATGTTCTAAAAAAAATCTTTGTAATAATAAGACGATACTTTTTTTTAGTTACATACTCTAAATGTCAAAAGGGTACTCAATAGCTTCCCGCGCAAAAAAATTGAGAGCGCATTCGCTAGTTTGCACATATAAGAATATGGCGGTCGGTTATCTTTTGTTTCTGATAAGTTAGGTTATATCTGAAATTCTTTTATATTTACATCTTTTATGATTTATAAACATCAAGGATTTACGAATGCGGTAGTTGAGTGCAGTACAAACAGTTATGCTTATGATAAACAATTTCCTTTGTTTAAAATTCTACTGAAAAAAATAATGTCATTACTCAATTTATATTTACGTTAATATTCGTATTGTTAGCTACATGGTGTAATGAGTTAAAAACATAAATAATACCAATAATACAGACTAGACTATATAACAAAGCATTCCTCTCTGATAAAAAAATAATTGTTTAAAAATTTGTTGAATCATCGGAATTTTCTTTACATACATACATAACAAACAATTAATATTGTTACGTATTTATTTATTAAAAACTAATTTATTTAAAACGACTAAAAATACGTTTACTTAATCTAGAAATATGTACACTTTTAAATTAACCGAACTAATTAAATCTAATAATATTTAATGAAAACACTTACACGAATTTATGTATAACCGTTGTATAACACTATTACTTAAGATAAGATAACGTCCTCGGATTTCACACTGTAAGTGACGTTCACTGGATTCGGTGTACAACTTTATTTATTTAAAACTTCGCACGTGCTAATCACTTATTTATCTTCACTTGAATAATCTTCTTAATACTGCATGCATTCACATTCCAGCAATAACTGACCTACGATCTGTCTCGTAGCTATATATAGACATACGGAAATCCTTCTCGATCGTTCCTCACTTTTCGCTATAACTTCTAGAAAATAGATAAAAGCCTTCTAGAAGGCTCTTGCATTTGCAAGTAATTTCTTGGACGTTTCAATATGATAAAATCTTTTGAATTAATTTGCAAATGTATTCAGTTTAAACAAATAACTAAATTATATATTTCAATTATATCTAAGTAACAGTTAAAATAATCAATTTGTTGTCTAAAAAACTGTATTCTACTAAAAGAAATTAAATTTGGCGCTACAGTATATTCAAAATGGCCGAAAGTCACTCATTATCCGGACTGGAACATCAAAGGTGTCGACAGTAAGTGTCCCTTATGGTTGTTATAATGTGGTGATGGTGTACTTAATAAAGCTACAAGAACCTTTTGAATTGAGCACCATAATTATACAGAATGCGAAAGAATTGAATCCTTAGATCCTTAATAATAATTCGATCTAATTTTTGAAAACGCAACAACTTAGACAACTACATCCCCATCAAATTACCTTGTATATTAATAAAATAAATGTTATTGACACAACCCTAATTCGATTATATAATTAAAAAACATCTTGACGTATGCGTTAGTTTATATTACTATATATAGTAATATAAACTAACCTAACATTTCAAATTGATTGTCAATACAAATTTTACTAGTAATAAATGTAGTGCTAAGATTAAATGTGTTATATTTTTAATATCATTTTTTTAAATTTCAAAAAAACAGTACAAAAAGTAATGTATGTAGCTCCCTTCAAAAGTATCGTAACATGTCACTCTCGTGCAGTGCTCGGCCGCGTTACCGTTCGTTATGCTATGCTATTGACATAAGCTATTATTTAAATACTCGTTCCTTTTAATTGTTATTGCTTTGAGTTTTTACGACTTACGTTATTTACCTTTTCTCTAAATTGTTATTACTAGTAAAACAAATATTTTACTCTTTAGTCTAGAATTGAGCTGTAACGCGAAAGAAAAAAATATTTTCAAATATAAAAGTTTATTTTTCTCGTAGTTTTAAAATCGACTCTTAAGTTGGTGACCAGTGACCACTGGTGAATTTACTCAATCATATATTGACATTATAATAGACTTACGCATTTTTTTGTCTAGTTTACTGAATTGTGTTATATTTGTTACAATTTTGTATGATAATAAAATATTTAAATAAAATAAATATTAGTGTTATTTATATTAAAATGGATTTTACTAAAACAAATTTATTTTTGAAATACAAATGGAAACTAATTTTAGAAAGCTTTTATTGATTTTAAGGTCTTGAATAAAGTTTAATACAAGAGAACTTTTATAAATATACTTTTAAAACTAGACTAGTCAAATTATTCAAGACTTCCTAAAAACTTTCAGTCTTCAGTTTTATAAAGAAAGTTAAATAAACGCTTTAGATATTAAAAGTTAATGTTTGTAGGTATAACTGATTTAACAGATAAAATATTGTGGCTGTATCAAAACCGTTCAATAGTATATTTAATTAAGTAGTAAGTTTCAAGTTTGAACATTAATCTAATTTCTAAATATGTTTTTCGGGGAAATGCTTAATGTCAAGTAAGCCGTAAAAAGTTTAATTTAACGTATCTCAATTAATTTAACAAGCTTTTAAAGTTTGTTTTAAAAGTGAAAAAACAAAAGTTGGGTCTTTTAAAAAGTTTATACTAGAACGTAAGTAACAATTACCTTCTAACGTTACTGTTTAAATGTTTTATTTTCCAACGCGGTTCTGGTAAACTTCAATGAAATATTGTTTGTGCATTTTTATCTGTTAATAAGTTTTTTTATTTTTGTTAGGTGGATTCTGACTTTCATGAACTTTGTTAAAACTTTTTTCGAACATCATTTGTTATACTATTTATACACAATTTTTTTATGATGGAAATGAAACGTGAATCTGCATTACAGTTTTTTATTTTAGATAATTCCGATGTGGTTGATTTCTCAACAGGCTCTGAAATTATCCAAAATGAAAAACTGTAATACAGAAATAACTGGTGAAAATCTAATTTCTACTATGGATATGTATTTGTCTGCACGACTAAAATGTACGATAACATAAAATTATAATATTAAGTTTGTCGAAAACTTTATAATTACTCCAATATTAACAGTTTTTGGGTAATACAGTTACTGTCATAAAAAATTTACTAATACAATATAGCCAATATTATAATTAGGTTAGTACAAATAGTGTTTTTTTTAAATTTGTCAAATTTATATTAGTGCGAGTGCGCATATGGCTATAAACAAATTTGTTCGAGTGCATTTATAGCGCTAGTATACAATTTTGTTTTCACAGTTGGTTACACACCACAGTTACACGTATGTCATAATTGGTATTTTTGTTGGCACTAACTTCCTAACCTTACTAATCAAAGTTACTAATGAACGGTTGCTTTTAACTCTAAAAAGTTTTATTTTTGAAATTGATTTCTATTTCCAATATCTACAGAATAAATAAGTTTAACTACTTTAACACTTATTGAATTTATTTTTGATATGTTAAATTGCAAATGTTAAAAATCTAAAGATTACGTGCTACACATGATTCTGCATTACTTTTTGTGTCGCAGGTTTTTTTTTACTCTGAAGTAACATGGGATGTCTTAGATCTCGAGAATGTAGGTTCAATTACATTATCAACGTTAATGTTTATTGTTCTTTATTTTACTGTCGATGCATTTTTACAAGATGTACTTTAGCTTTTCTCGTGTTTTTTAATACATTTAATTATATGTCATTTTTTTATAATATGATGAATATAAAAAATGTTTTAAACGCCCTTTACTTAGCTGTACTACTATTTGTGCGTTATTTAACAAATTAAAGTAATAAATGTTTGTTTTTCAGTAGGTACTATTGTTTTGAATAATTTGAACATACTTATTTTTTTTGTTTCTTAAACTAATTTAATAAATGCTTAAAGTGCTGATTTCGAACCTCCTACACATTCGAATACGCTTCTACACCTGACCCAAAAGTCAAATATTTCCATGTAATCAACTACTACGATTATAATTCTAATCTATTATAATACGTATATCACTACTGTATTACTAAAAATTATTGTATATTTCATGGCTCTATTAGTTTAGTGTTTATAATTTTCTTTTATCATTGACATTTATGCATTCTAATAGTTGTGAAATGAGCTATGTGATATACGGTTAAATTTAGAAATAAACCATTTGTCCAAAATAAATACTTTTGCTAATGAAAAGTGGAATGTGTTTATAATTACTTTCTGCAGAAGAATTGGTTTTCGATGTACCAAATTCAATTTCGTGATTTAAAAATCCAATGTATTCTGTGTTTGCTTTCACGGAATAGTGCATTACTGTTAATTTACATATTACAAACGAGAAAAGAATTAATGCACACTAATCTTCTGAATTTTTAATCGTTGTTGTATCTATCTTTATTTGTATATGATTATAATTATTTATTGCATAACCCATTTCATTGGGAATTTCAGGTATTCATACCTCAAATTCAAAGCATTTGCAAATCTGCTATCATATATTGCCGAATATTTTTACTTAAATTTACGATAGAATGAATCTTACGGCTTATCAACGATTTTATTCAGTTTTTTGCAGCGTTTTATGATAGTAATTTGAATGTTGCAATTAAATTATTTGTTATATTTCAATTCATTTATTATTCTTTATTTAATTGAATTAAAAAATAAGAGAATATAGAATGGTATTTTTGATTAGGTATGTAGGTATTGCCTAATGAGTAGATGTCTCTTACTGTACGGTTATTAAACTTCTTCGAGGTATGAGAGTAAATATACCGCTTCTAAAAGAAAGAATTGTGGATAGAAAAATGACGATACGACAAAATCCTATAAATGTAAAAGATACCACAGAAAATAGTCTCATAAACTGTTGCAACGGATTGTATAAAGCGAGATTAAAGTGCAAACGCCCGTCAAAAAGCTCAAAAATGAAAAATAAATTCTATATGTTTATTTGATTGTATATTTATCAATAAAGTTTTAATTAAAAAATACGTTAACGTGCTATGCAGATGTAAAAAGTAAAAATTAAAAACGTAATATAACGTAATACAGAGACTTTTGCTCTAATGTACCTTTGACGTTACAGAATGGCACAAATAAAATTAAATTGTTAATTGTATTCGATGCTTTCCATCAACTTTGAAAATATATATCACAATTTTTTTTAATTATACAAGAATTCGAGGATATATGTTATAGAGTATGTAACAAACAATTAAACCTGTATTAAAGTTAGATTTACAAAATAATAATTAAGTGCCTGTATACAAAAATACATTTTTTTGTAATTTAATTTAGTGAAAACATGTAAAGTACACTAATAAAGGAAGTGGTCGTAATTTTTTTGCCAGAGGCTGTACAATATCTCATTCGCAAAATTAAATTTTATTGTACGCATCGAATTACGTACTCCATTTTATATCATATTTATATTTTACTTTAATTTTTTTTATTTTTCTGTGTTTTACTTAAATACGCTTTTTGCATTTTATTTATTATTGTTACTGTTACATTTTATTTGGAAGATTTTACATCTTTTACCTTTTTAATTCAAGTAAATTTTGAATTTTATTTCTGTGATATCATTTTTTAATTGTTTGTGCATATTTTGTACTTACAATTTTCACATGTTAGGAAAGCCCAGTTTTAAGTTTTTATGATATTTAGTGTTGTAGGAACTAACTGTATTCATTAAGATGTTTATTGTAACTTTATTATTTGTTATTCGTTGACGTATTTGTACCTGAAGTAGTCACGCGATCTTTGCACAAAACGTTACTATACTTGTCAATATTTACGTTTTTTTATATTTAACCACAATGCTTGTAATGTTAATTGTTAGCTGATTGTTGATTTAATTCGCCGATATCAGCTACTGTTTGTGGACTGTATTTCTTCTTCATAAAAAACGAACCATCTTTGATTATAAAAATGTATGGATTTTGAACACAAACGAAACATAACTACTGTTAACTTTGGAAGTTAAGCAACAACAACTTTTTTTCACGTTTAGTGTTCTTGCAATAACTGGACGCGCAAACGCAATACGCCGCTTTACATAGACGTAAAACCCTTAAGTTTAGATATAAACGGGTAGGCTTTAGCTTATATATAATATTATTAACTGATTGAAAACACTTATACAATAATTCCAAATTAAATTGTTTTTATTATCTAGTTAATTCATCGGCAAATCACATAATTTACTGACACTTCGTTTAATGACACCTTTGTTTGTTTTTATGCTCACAGCACGCACTATTCCATCAGGCCCAGGGTGTACGTCTAAAACTCCTCCGAGCCTCCATTGTAATAGCGGAGCGTTATCTTCCTTTATGAGAACAAGGGCACCTTTTGTTATATTTTTAAAGTTGATTTGCCATTTGGTGCGCTGCTGTAGTACGGGCACATACTCTTTCTACCATCTTTTCCAGTAATGTTGCACTATCTGTTATATTTTCTTGTATATGGTAAGTTTTCGTTTTTTGGTATTTAGTAATGGTATGTCAGGCAACGCCGTTATTAGTCTTTTCATTAGAAAATGTTTCGGAGTTAACGGCATTACATTGCATTTTCAACATTACTTGCATTTTTGGTAGTATTGTTAGAAGGATCCCACAGAATTCCTGAAGTACGATTTTGTTGCTTACTGAGACTATTTTAAATCTAGATTACAATTTACATAAAAATTGTTAATAACTCAGGTTTATTAGTTAACCATTTACGTAATTAAAAATTACCGCTACTTAGAATTGTGGGTATTTTGTGTTGTATTTTTAGCAATTCTTCGGTCGAATCAAACCTTCGTAATAAATCGTCTACATAGGCTGTTCCATAGGTAACTTTATTTAAAACATAACATTTTAAACTGTCTTCTATTTATGAACGCCAAAATATTTTTTGCATTGTTTGATCGGTTTCAGGAAATGAGAACTTGACGATTCTTTTTTTGATATATCGCCTGTCATCACATAATTGTAAAATTGAAATCTTAAAACGATTAACAGCAAATCTTGTTGAATAATAAGCTCTACATGTTGCACTTTGTTTAAGGATAAATTGGTTGTAGATTTCATAGAGCTATCAGCAACTACCGTAACATTTGTTGTTGAATTACTGTATTTTATAACCGCGTGATGTGGCAAATAATAATTAGGAAAATTATTCGTTTCTCAAACGAGATTTTTAATTTAATTTCTGTTTGAAAGACAAATACTGCTGCATTGACATAGTTTTTGTTGACGATACTTGACGATAATTAGATTTAAAAGGTATTTCAACAATAAATCGTCCTTGATTGTCGCGTTTCTAATTGTTTAGGAAATCCTATTCACTTGCGCAATCTTCTATGTTCCAAAATTGTCTTATTAACTGATCTAGCTTTTCGATTGTTCACGTGCTTATCAAATTCGTTTCATAACTATCGCATAATAAATTATCACTGAATGATAGCAGTTGATAACAAAGTTTGTAAGTTGTAAGTATTATTTAATGATGATTTATTAATAGAACTTGTTTGTTTAATAGATACGCCTTCACAGAGAATGGTATTTTTAGGTAATGCTGTATCAGTTGTAGCAATACTATTATTCGTTTGATTTGCAGTATTGGATTTTGAATCATAATGGAGAAGTGTCTTGTGTGGTCTTCGGCATTTTTTGCAACCTGATAATTTACAATCATTTTGTCGATGATTCCAACGTAAACAATTTGAGCATAATTTTAATTGACGAACTTGTTGGTTCCTTTGTTGTACCCTAAGCTTCAATCACCTTTACCTTTACAATAATTGCAGTTGTATTTAATACTTGCAAACACTTGTGATTGGTTTTTATGTTTTTTTAACTAAATGCACGGTGACACTTGTTTTTAATGTTTTAGTGTAATGAATTTTTTGCAATAGTTTACATTAATTTTTTTTAAATTCATTCATGTCGGGTTTGTCTGGAAGTTTTTTGGTTATTCTAAGAGTTTCCTACTCCTGACGTGTTACAGGGTCGAACTTACTAGTAATTACATAGATCATTAACGAATTCCAATGCTCTACAGTTTCTATGTTTTTTAGTGAACGTAAATGTTTGAATACATTATCAAATAAGCTACGTAAACATTAAACGATTCTTTTGTAACGTTAGGATGTTCCATGATTGGCTTAATATGATTAGTATGACCAATATTTATTTTCAAACCGATCTCGTAGTAGATCCCATGGAACTAAATAATTGTGGTTAGTAGGTTCTATAGATTTAATTAAAACAGCTGCTTCACGTTCTAATGAAGACCGTAAATAATTAAATTTTTGACTTTGTGGCAATGAATTATTGTTATGAACCAGATCTTTGCGTTATTTTTTTGTTCTGTTTTTTTTTCTAAGCCAATTTTTGTGGAGTATAGATATGTATATTCTTTTACTATCTTAATTTCTATTTTGTCTATTTTAATTTTTGCGGGTTACTTTGTATACATAAAAAATTTTTTTTAGTTATTTCTGTAAAGATTATATTTTTTGATTTATTTTGGAACATACTTCTTTTTCTTTCTATTCGTCTGGTTACGGCTATTTATTTGCATTTTGGTTGACTATGAATTCTCTTTCTACGGTTTCATCATCTTCTCATCCGTGTTCAAAATTATATACTTTTTCAGATTTATTTACCTTGTTTATTCCAATTATGTTTTAAGTAATTTTGCTTAGTGTCATCTGGGTAGGCATTGGTTTCAAAGTTGAAGTTTTTTTTTGTAACAGATTAAATTAATGAATGTAATATTCGGATAAATTTAATTTGGTTGTTATATACAGATTTAAAACGGTTGATCTTATACAGGGTGTATCTGAATTGCTTGGCCAAACTTTGCCTACGTGATGTTGTAACGAAACGGTCTAGGTGGCCGTAAATGTTTTTTAAATTGAGTACAAATCTTTGTCAATTACGCGTGAGCCTTGGATTCTCAAGCCAGGGTGGCTTAGCATTCGTTTGTTAGACGTTGGCTTGATACACACACCCAAACACTCACCAGTTTCTGAATTATATTTTGACCCCCAAAAGTTGGTGAGTTGGCGTATTGCTAAATTGCTCGAATCAGGGGGGTTTAGAAATTGTTTAGAGTGACGTTCGACATCTATATGATTTGATTTTGTTTCTGTGCGTATTTTTTGTAAAGAATAATTCAGTAACGTAATTCACTTCCAGCATCCCTCACCTTAATTCAGTCCAGTCGAAGCTCGATTTGTTATTAGAGCTAGTTTTGTAACATTTCCTATAATGTCACCATAATTAAAATTCTACTGTGATTTTGCTGCAAACGTCGCTATTAAAAATAAACACCAGTGATCAGCACTCGCCTTAAATTCGTAATTAAATTTTGATCAGCTGAAATTAGCACGTGCTTTACTTATTTATAAATTTTAATTAAATTAAATAAAATTATTGACTTTGCGATCGTATCAAAGACTTACCTGAGTGATTTAGATACACGTCCTAACTATTGATCTTCCTGTTTGTCTTGTGTGTACGTTAAATAAACACCATTTTATACATAATTATTAATATACAATTTTTGCACGCAATTTTACCGCTGCATAAATGCATGTAGAGATCTAACTAGTTTTTATTGCAGTGTTCGTACGTGGCTCGTACTTTAAACCAGCACCGCATTCAACTAAAACTAACAAATTGCTTAGTATAGCAAATAATTTTTAGTTTGTATAGTAAAATTTATGTTAATTATTTCTAATTATTTAACGCTTTAAATCCGACATCTGCCTATTTGAGCTACCGCCCCCGGTTAACTACCTCGTACGTTGTATTTATGATTTTTCGCATTTCGGTTGAGTACATTATCTTTAAACTCCGGCGTTCTGGTGCTTTTTTAAACTCTACAATCCACAACGTTGCGTTTAAAAGATTCTCTCTCACGAAGACTTTGCTGGATTGACGCATAAGTTCGTTTAGCTGGACATTTTAGATTCGGAAATGTTTTGGCATAAAGCCGGTGAGTCAAATTACAGTTGAGCCATTTGCTCTTCTATACGTGTAATGTATGTCTGCCATTTCTTCGTTACTAAAATTCATAATTAACTTTGTGAATGTGAAACTTTGTTTATGTATGTCACTTATTTGCTAAGAAGCAAAAAGGTAATATATAATTTGGCTTCAGCACACTTTAAAAACTCGCATCAACTGTGGAAATAACCTAATTTTTACTTAAATGAATTTTGAAATTTGCGCGTAACTTTTTAAAGGGGGCATTTTTCAACACATGTTTATAGGATTTTTGTTAGTTTTGTTTTATACATCACGTTGGTAAAGTTTGGCCAAGCCATCCAATACATCTTGTATATTACGCAATTGATTTTGTAAGTTAGTCTTTCAATTCAAAGCAACAATCAATGCACCACCAGATGGTGAATTTTAGTTTCTAACCAACGAAGATATTTGAAAGTAACAGTAAGAAAGGGTGTTTATGTATCAACTATATATTGTATTATTGTATTTCTTAAAACTTTTTGTTTTATAATATTGGTGTATTTTTATTCGAATTTTATTTTACATTTTTTCCTTTTCTCTTAGATTTTTTTCATTAAATTGTGTATTAGTTAATGCGTTGTTTTTTTGTTTGCTGTTAATTTTAATCGTAAAACGTTTTTAGATTATATTTGTTTTTTTTATAAATCATTTTTTATTTATTGTTTTTCTATTAATAAATTTTGCTTATGTCCACGTTTTATTAAAATGCATTGAAGAAATTTTAATGTAAGTTCAAACAGGTCTGCAGAAGTATAACCAGGGTAAACTGGGGGTCATAGCAAAACCATAGAGAGGTTATACTTTATCCGAAGATGAGACTCTAGTATTAAGACAAGAAACACACTTTCAAGCTGCTGGATTATTTCGCCTGTAAAAATCTTTTGCACCATATAAGGCTCCATGTCCCGATGTTATATTACAACAGGAGCTGGAAAAAAGATTAATTGATAAACTTATTAAAGACGAAGCACTGGGTATGGCATTTTTGCATCGACACCAATATGCTTACCAAACTGGTAAATTGTGTGAACTGAGAAGTTTCTTAGATATAGAGGGAGCACCTCTTTTGACTCCATTAGGATTGCTGGCAGAAAAATTACAAGCTTGCTGAGTAATGTAACTACAACAGTAAAAGCTGCTACAGGATGTCAACAAGGAGTATAGTTTCTATTGTGAAGTAGACAGTCTTTTACAGGAATTTGACCAGAATGGAATACATGCGCAAGTTCGGGGGAATTATTTCAAACCTCAATGTAAAAATCATACCAAGATAACAACCGAGAAACCAGCCAGCAATCATCTGATATACAGATACCTCCAAAACTGTGCAAAGTACCGGATCGGGAATTGTTGCTAGAAGATCAGGGAGCAACTATAGCGTAAACCTGCAGTATCTAGCAACTGTATTCTAAGCAGATATTATTGCAATATTTGCTTGTGGTCAAGAAATGATTAGAAAATCTTGTTAAAATAAGAAGATCCAAATTGTTACGCATAGCCAAGGAGCATTAAGAGCTCTAGACACTATCAGAGGGGAGATTAGAAACTTATTAAGACAAAAACATACCTTACACTGGCAGCTCCTGGACTAAAACAGTCGAGGACCATCTAGAAAGGGAGCTAAAGGGTTAATTAAGTTAGGTAGAAACCAATTAAGATAGGCTGTCGGACTCTTCCCAGGAGTCTGACTCTGAAGCTTATTTAGGAAGGAGAACTTATGAGTTGAAACTCTATGGGACATAATAACTTTAAGTTGCGAGGACTATTAAGAACCTAACCGAAAAGAATAATAAATAATGCAATTAATTTTTGTTCAATTTTTTTTATGTTTTACCGTATTTATTTCAAATACTGTTTTGTAATTAACAGAAATTTTGCGAAGATTTATTACCTATTATTTAAAATGCACGAATTTATTTTTATTGTTAAAGATACCAAAGTACTAAACATATAATGAATTTATACTTTTCATCCAAGAATACAGAAAAAGTACTTATTTGCTGTAAGACGTATAAAGAAATACATAATTTAAATTGTTTTTAATACCGTTACTTACGCATAAATTGTATGTTATTTTTGTATAAAAATAGCTTTGTACTGTTTTTTAAATATTTATATTTATTAAGCAACGTAGAACATCTTAAAAATACGTAATGCAAGAGTTTGAAAATGTAACTTTTATACAGTCTCATTTTTTAATGTACAATCATTAACAGGTTATTTTGTTCAGTCAATTGCTATTCACTTTAAACAAATAATTATGTTTTAAATAGTACTGCTTTTACACTGAATTCAATGTAAAATGCAATTTAATTTCTTAGTAAGACACTCGACTTTATTTCTGTTTTGTTTTATTCGCTTGATTTGTTTTTGAGTAAGCATCTGCTGGTTATATTAAATCAACTTCAAGACTGCTTGATCGATACTGCTGATCTTGATGTATCAAAGATAGAAGATGAAAGGAAATTGTTAGGTTTTATGTATTTTTTATTCAAAACATTCAGACATACGAAATGGTTTAAAACTGCTTACCTTTCATACATTTTCTGCTTAGGAACGAATTACTCTTATTATTTTTTCGTTTTTATTGTTCATACAGCGTTTTGAAGTTTATTAAGTTAAATAAATAAGACGATGGTTTATTTATTTTTTATATTCTGGTGTTACAGCTTACGATAAAAATATAAACATTTCGTGTTTAGGTTATGCTATACTGTTATATTTCAAATAGTATTAGTTTTCGTGTAAAATAAAAAGTAGTGTTTATATAGAATTTTATATTAATAAAATTTAGTTTGGCAGTTCTGATGTCATTTTACGACGAGTTAGTAACGATAATATTTTTATTTATTTGTAATATTTTAAAACTGGGCTTACATATTATACTTGGTACATGTTCTGAAATTTTAATTAAGGATGTAAGTTATCCGAGTTAGTAACAGACTTTATATGGAAACCAAGTATTTGTTCTACAACTATTAAATAACAATCTTTAAATTATTTTTAAAAATAAAAATGATTGTAGTAATTAGTTTTTCCGTCGATCGTTTATTAATACTTGTATTAACGTATAATAATGTATCAAAAGTAGTGCGGTAATAGCCCCTATTACCGCACTACTTTTAAACCAATGAAATCAACGAATTTCTATTAACGCTCTATTTTTTCTAACCAATAAAATCGTAGAAAAGAATTAAGATTTTTATGAGGTTACGTATATTGTATTAGTTAACGTTTTTAAATAAAAAATAAATTAAAAAATTCCCCGTGCATTATTATAAGTAAACATTTCCAATAATTGTAGGTTAAGTAACCTGATCACTAAAATGAAAACCACATGATATACTTTGGAGTTACCAAGATGCTAAAAGAAGCTGATAAATAAAGTCCTTATTAACAATAATTGTGGTCTACATCATCTGACTATTTTATGAGCACACGAATTGTCAATTGGTTTTTATCGATGATTTTCAGTTGCTTTTGCGGAGCCTTTTTGATATCAAAGTTGTGATGTTTGTATGTTATATGAAATGGTATATAAAAATAATCATAAATAGATTTTAGTTTATTACATAAATAACAACGTATATTTTGTATAAACCAATACTTATTATATAACTGTGTTGTAGTGATACTCGTGTACTTCTTTTGCATACATACCAAAAACATTACGTATTTATAAAAATAAGACAAAGAGCATTGAATTATCGTTACTTTCTTCGACATTACCTTCTTCATCTAAGCAACTACTTCTTTGCCATTCGCACTAATTTGTAAAACATTGCTCACTATGCTTTGCTAAACTACAAATGAACTTTTGTCAGATTCAAATTGTATCGATAAGTTAGTGAACAGCATTTTTATAGTAAATCATAAACTAAAAAGATTTACTAAACAATTGTCTTACTAAAATTCAGCTTTTTGCATGCTGTTCATTTAAAAACTACAATGTGGCACATTATGTTATGGTTAATATGACAAATCTATAATACGAACAAACGATTATGAATTTCTCGTGTGTACATACCAGATTTTTTTCTTTAAATTGCCATTACGTAAATATTGTTATAAACAAAAGTAACACAACAATCAATATAGAAAATATATATTTAATTTATAAGTAGGTGAACTAGTTTCTTCTCTCTAAAGCCATCATTCGAAACCCCCATCATTCATTAGCGACAACACTAAACTATAATTCATGGCATTTTTTGTACTCAAACCCAATCTGTCGTAAGAATTTGTTTATGACATCTGGTAAATAATTTTGATTTGCTTTTTACATCAAGTGCAGCTTCTGTGTACAAAGAAAACAATCCCACGATTACCTTTCGGCTGATAAAGAAAACTTTTTAATGTTTCGAGATGTAATTTTCTTCGATTTTCTAGCATACTGTTAATCACATAAAACTAAAAAAATTTTGCAATCATTGATATTTTCAAAACTAATTATAATCAATTCGATTAAAATTTAATTGACGCGTTGAGGTTATACAGCATTCCCATTACTTAAAAATCCCACTACCGTTGATACAAAAATAAAACAATTGTTCAGTAGATAAAATTATAAAATTATAAGTAAATGCAAAAAATTAATAAGATACGATCGACGGAAAAACTTAAAAACCAACTTGTTTGATAATATGCAATTAATAATCTCGACAACATTAACGCTCTCGCTCGCTGCGCTCGCTCGCGCGTGAAAATGTCTCGATTATTAATTGCCTTCATTACCAACCTTGTTGGTTAAATAACTATTACTACAGAACCGTTACTTAGACAAATGCAGATATTGCTATGGTAACGAAATAGAAATGACTTCTAATGCTTAGTTGGTATAGTAAACAGCAACGCGAAAGTATAGGTGTTTCATTATATCGTGAACTGTGACCTTCACTCAACAATTAGAATTAATGAATAAACAATTGAAAAACTCCGTGAATCCTAAAAACATTTGTCTGTTTCAAAGACAAACGCTTTAGAAACCTAAATTACCGAGTACTATATATAGAATCTTAAGCTTTCGCGGTTTTCTTATACAGGTAACGGTTTAAATTCTATAAAGACACAACCCAAGAAACTAACAATTTTAAAGTAATCACATATTTATATATTCAATCAATGCATAGAAATTAATTTTATAAAAATTGATTATTTACAAAAGTACAGTTTAATGTAGAAAACTTCCAGTTTGCTTACTAAATATTTATCATGGTTTTAGATTTTTTTCAGAGAGTTAAACATGGATACTAAAGGTGTTTCTAGTATGTAATTATCGTAGTTTATTGATTTCTTTGATTAACCTCTGTTTTAGATATATGCAGAAAGGATATAAATACACAGAATTTGTATATTTTGCATTTTAACTATAGTTGTGTATTATCCGTGCAATTATGAATTTTATTTTGTTTGAAAGATGTACATCTAATGTAGATACTTCAGTTATCCGTCTGTTAAAGTTTACGCAAACAAGTAAGACTAAAATTAGTGTTACGTAATGTACAATGTTAATAGAATTAATTATTGTCATCTAAAGAAAAATAATCGACTTTATTTTTATCTTTATCTATGTTAATAAAACGTTTTGGAACGTTATCGTTTATTACATGTGGAATGTAATGAGCTTCATCTTGATCAACGTGAGCTCAAACACTTTGTCATTCTGTTAAGCCAATTTTTTTAAATTTATTTTTTACCAGTTTTCATGCATCATTCAATTTAAATGCTGTGTTGTGTATTGCCACGTGATTTTTCATCAATGCTCATATTTTTTCGATTGAGGGTGGTAATCTTAGTACAGAATGACCATGATTTGCTAAGTCGATGACAAAGATTTCATTGCTTGGCTTATTATTTTTGCCATCCAAGTTTACATAACATCCTTCTACGTAAATTTTAGATTTAGCTCAACCGTGACATTGTAGTACGATGCATTGTTCTACACCTAAACAGACTTTTTTTAACATTCAGAAGCAATTTATCTTGAACCATATTACAAAATTTTTGTTGTTTATGTCGTTATGACAGTCTTCAATTTTTAGATTCCAATATCAACACATAATTTTGTACAAATGTACAAAACCTTTTTTGTCTCCAGAATGTAGAATGATCAAAGGTTGCCCAACTTTTTTGCCTATTGTTATCTTAACTTCTAATCACTGTATATGAGCTATGTAGATTTTTTGTGCGTAATTATTATAAAAAATATGAAATTTTGCAGCCAAAGTAAGGGTCTAAACTTTTATCATTCTGTCTTGTTTTGTGTTTATTTAATTCCTTATTTCATAAATTTTACGATAAAAGTAAAAGATAAGGGTTTAGCAACGCTTGTTTATACTAGTTTTATTAATTCGAGTTCTTTAACTTTCGGGTAATGGGAGCTACGATAGCTGGCATTACTCCGTCATGGCTACTATTACTATTACTATTTTTAGATGCTATAAACTAAAAAGGGAACCACATCAAAGGTCAGTTGGACCTCGACTACGCTACAGAGCGCAACAGAAACTATACGAAAGGAAGGAATACAAGTTAATAAAGCGACACAGCAATTTGAAATATCTTATGGCATGCTGAAAAAACGGTATAGTATAATAATAATAATAACATCATTTACAGTCGTTCTTCGTTGTTTGGGAGGAAACCTGTGTTTACTAGTGAACAGGAATAGACACTGTTAACCATAGGCTGCATATATTTAATATTTGTACTTTATAAATTATCAGGCAGTAAACTGCGTAAAATATTCGATAATATAGCTGTAAATTATGCTGTTCAAAATAGGTTTAACCCTGAAACAAAAATTTCTGAAAAAGATTGGTTGCCCGGGTTCATAAACTGACATCCTGAGCACAGTATTAGAAAGCCAGAAACTAGTATTAATATAATTCTGGGTTTTAATAAGACTGAAGTTACCCGTTTTTTTAAATAATTTTCATTCAGTAATGATTATATTTTAATTTCTACAGTTTATGAGACAGATAACATTATTGCACTCAAAGGGCGGAAGCGTGTTGGTGCAGTCACTTTATGGGAAAGAGGCAGAAAGGTTACTGTAATTTGTGCTATGAGTCCAACACGAATTAGTGTACATCCATTATTTATTTTTTCTCGACAACGCTATTTTAAACAGCTGGAACGTGATGGACCACTAAGTGCTACATATACCTGCTCTTATAATGGGCGAACTAATGAATAACTTTTCCTTACATGGCTTTAACATTTCATTAAATTTACAAGGCCAAGAAAATCATATAACTAGTTGAGCATCCCTCCACATTCGTCACATCGCTTACACAGCCTTCAGATGTGACTTTTTTTAGTACATTTAAGTCAGCTTATAAGAAGGAATGCGACATATATTAAATCAAGAAACATGATTAAAATACTAAGATGAAAACGTTTTCCACGCTTGGACAGTGTCATTGTTGTAACCTAAGTTACCAAAGTTTCGCCCACTTTTGCAAGGGCATGAGAAAAAGCGAAGAACTGAACAAGCAACCGAAATCTAACTAAGAACCTTTCAAAAGTTAGGTAATCAACTTATGAACCAAACCCGATACTAAACTCCATAGAAGCGACTTAAGAAGAAGTAGTCTCTGCATATAAAGAAGTATCGTCACAACTAGTTAAGCTCGACTCTGGTCGGGTTACGTCTGAAAAGTTTTTGATAAAGGAGTAATGACTGGGAACCAAAGAGAGCATAAGTCGAAACCATAATGACGATTAAAATTATTCGGGTGTTCGATGATTTCTATGTTCTCTCGGATTTTCCTATTTACGAAAAATGGAGATTTTGCAACCACCGAAATGTTATCAAAATCTATATTGCGACCTGTAGTAAAATGATAGTCAGCAACCGCAGACTTGGAAATATGCTCTTTTCTTATAAAGTCATGTTCGGAAATGCGTGTAATGACGGAACAACCGGTTTTACAAATGTAGACTAAACCACATGAACAAAGAATTTGTGTATACCTTGAAATAAAAATGTAGGAAATTTGTCTTTGCGAGAAGAAAGAATCTGAGAAATTTTGTCGAGTTACCGTTCTTACGAAGAAGTTTCTCTATGCCAATTTTGGATTAGATTTGGAAGTAAAAATGTCCATAGGTAATAGGTAGATAGAAAAAAACGCGATGAACCAAAGATTCAATAACAGAACGTTTCTGTGCAGGATGATGATGAGATGAAGCACAAAGGTATCTGTTCGTATGGGTAGGTTCGTCCGTCGTGCTTACGAGAACGAGAACGTCGAGAAATGGGAGATAACCATTAGTTTCGACTTTCATAGTAAATATGGTATTTAGGTGTTGATTATTTACGGATACAACAAGGACACGGTTCAAACCCGGAAGACGCTCTCATCTTAGTATAGACTCCGGCCGTGGAAACCTTTGCTATTACTAAATAGCTGGATTATTCAACAAAGCGTATACAAAAGTAACAGCTTTGGACAACGGAATATCTGGCCGGACCGGACCGGCATTTTTTCTATGGACCCATCTGTTTTTTAGATGAAGATTTACTTGTTCTTGATGAGATGAGATGATCTGTCGATGAAAATAATATGTGTGAGAATGATTCTGAAATCTCAGAGGAGGAAGATGAATGCATCTTATTTGTCCATTTTGGTAAAAATAAAGGACTATGGTATCGTTGCAGATCCTGTGGAAAATAAACCCATTCTGAGTGTTTGGGTTGCAATGACCCCATAGATTATATTTGCATTTTTTGTTTAGATTTATAAATTACCTTATGTTGTGTATCTCATTTTTATAAAAACTTTATTTTGTTGAATATTGTGATCTGTTTATTTCTTTATGTCTGTGTTTTGTTTAAATTCTTATTACGTGCACCAAAGTAAGTTTAATTTTGTTTAGTATCGTGTGATGGCTCCCGTTACATATGTTGAGGTTTTTTGGCTCTCATTACCCAATGTGTGGGGTAATGCGAGCGAATCTAAAATTTATGAAGAAAGTGATTTTCATTAACTAAGAGTTAGTATTTAAAATTTTTGTACCAATTAGTGACGGATAACAAAAAGACTGTTTAGTGTCTACAAAAATTAATGATTACAATATAAACTCGTGTTTCTTAAATTTTACTTAACGTGGCTCCAATTCCTTCACATCCCCTATATGATTCCTCTAAATAATTCTTGTTTTTCTATATATGATTTTGAGTATGTCAATAGTTTTTTTTCTCGAAGAAAATTTGCTGCTTTTGGATGTTTTGTCCGTTTTTTTTAAATAATTTTTTTCACAGTACTCAAAACAACTTCTGTATTAGCGGTTACTATGTCTTTAATGTTGTTTAAAGGTAGGGAAAGTTGTCCTTTCTTTTCGTTCAGTATAAACTTGTAGATACTGTAACTAAGTTTACGTCTTTGACTTTATTTGTAGCCATTGCACACTAAAATTTATGAAGAAAAAATTAAACTTAGAATAATACTCTTCGATTCGATGTATAATAGTCTTATAAAAGATTTGTTAATAACAACTAAACGATAAAAGCATGAATACGTTAGAAATAGTGTGAATATTTAATTGACCGTTAATGGCCCGTTAAACTACAATTAAAAGATAATCATACTTGAATCAAAGATTAACTCCAATTAAGGGTCAATCATTTTGTGTGCAACCCGTTATTAGTGTATTTGACAGGACTGCGACATGTTTTATAATAAAAATTAAAAACGTTCCAAAAAACTCACACTACAACAATTTGTATAAAAAAAAATTTTAATATTTATATTTTCGATTAATTTTTTTTATTATTTTATTTAAAAACTACAGAAATATAATATAGAAGCATTTAATATACTTTTGTTGTCAAGTATTTTGCAAAGGCATCTTATTGATCAACGTGTCTTCCAAAGTGTTTCTCTATCAAGTAATAAAAAGCAATCGTAGCTGTCTAAACCAGTCAATTTTTATTTAATAAAAAAGCACATTTCTTATTACCATTTTTACGCAATCCGTTCTCTATTCTAATTTGCATTTATTCCATATCTCGTCTGCAACGCTTATACTACATTTTGTAAATAAAATCGCAACAACCAATTTTATACACATCGTTTTCCTTTCTAGAATAATTACGTCTGTCTTTTTGAAATAAATTACAATGTCGTGTCTTTAAAATATGTTGGAACGTTTAAATAAAATTTACGTGAGCTCGAGCTTTCTTTATGTTTCAGAGTTTGTCTCAAGAAAACATTCACAACACGGTTTTATTAAAAAAAATGTAAATGAGCACGGCAAATGCCATTTTTATTAAGCATTCACTAAAAATATGTAATTACATTTTTACTGCAAGATGAAGGTAAATTATATGTTTTTTAAAGTAGAAAAATATTATATGTACTGCAGAGCAATTGCAAACAAGCGTCTGTAAATTTAAACACGAGCAATTGAAGAAATCAAAATTTTAACGGACGGACGTAATAATTTAACTTTGCAAATATAATACTAGTTTATTCGGTAAAATGATCTTCAGCTTAAACTTACACTGACACTTGTCATGTTAATCCTCACTAATCCTGTCTTATAGCTTATATAACTGTCCAGAAAATCCCCTAGATATTCTACTCTAATTCATAATTCAACCCTTAACAGCTATTCTAAATTGACATATAATCTCGTCATCAATATTGTTTCTATGATAAAAATTTTGCAAAAGAATTAATCTATTACGTAAAAGTATTTATTTTTGATACATAAAATACTGACTTTGTTGTTTACAATCGAATGTGATTTTTGTAAAATGTAGATTGTATGCAAAGAAATGTAGGTATTACTAAAACGGTAAATGTGTGTGTTTGCAAAAAACAATATAATCAGTAAATTTTTTGCTGTACATATTTCCACATTTTTTTATACGGAAAGTATAGCGATCGCAATATTTTTGCAGAATTTTACGTTTCAAGGTTTTCTAAATCAAAACAATGTATTTTTGACAAAAAAATTTGGAGTGTCTGTGTGTCTGTATTTGTGTAACGATGTAGCCACTATAACTCTCGAACCAAAAGTCTTAGTAACTTCAAAGTGGGTAGGATGAAAAAAATTTTAAATAAAAATTGTGTAATGTGCAATACTTAGTACTTTTACTATTATTTCTTTGAGGCAAATAAAATTATAAATCTTAAGTTTTCTGAATTGTCTATATTCTTTTGGCTTGGATGTTTTTCTTTAATTTGAAAATAAAAAATATGTAGAAATCTTATAGGAAATTCGTGTGGTGACCACACCAGTTTTTTTCTTATGGAAGTTCTTGCACGTCTAACATAACTACTTAATTTTTGCAAATAACTTTTTTAATGATTAAATTATTTAAAAACATGTTCAAATTGTATTAAGGTGGGTCCTGACTAGTGCATTTTAGCCCGAACAAACCGAACGCGCCGCGCGTACAAGACCAAAAGGAACAAACGTTTTGAGCAAATGTATTATTTGGAGATTTTAAAAATAAAAAGATCATATTTGCTATCACAGTTTCAGTTTAACTGTCACTAGGCTTGTCGATTTTATGGGCAACTATGGAAATGGACCTTTTTTGTAGTTTCTACTTCCCACTGTACTTACTTTTTTGTAGATTGCTTACCGCTCACTTTTTTTAGTAGATTGCACAAGTCTGAACATTCCTAACTAAGACAAAACAAAAATTTTGGCTCGAATCTGATTGATCTATGTATACAATTTAGTTACATAACTTATACAAAAAATCAATCCAAATCTATTAATTTAAACATAATTACATTTGCTCATTACATATATTATAAATATGATAAAAAGAAATCGGATGTCTAGAGTTTTTACTTAAAAAAAGTATCTGTTATTTGTTATTTATTTAAAATAAATTATGAGTTATCACCACATGTAACATAGTTTTAACTTAGAAAATAATAGGTTAATAGTAGTGTTTTAAGTCGAACAATTATGTTGTTATTTATGTTATTGCCAAAAGTTAGTTATTCAGTTTATGTAGGACTATAACGGAAATAATTGTCAATTAGCGTTACTGTAAATCAATAAGGACGAAATTCTGAATTATCTACTGATTGTAAGTTAGGATTGCCGTTCATTAAATTTAATTTATTTAAATTTGTTATTGATTATAAGATTGCTTGGATGAACACCAAAGGTAGAGACAAATTTCCTAATAATTAAAATAAATGAATCTGAGTAACTTGTATAACTCGGAAGAAGCACAAGTAAATATTAATTGATATAATATTGTTTTAAATACTTCTACCATATCGTAAACATTCTTTGTTTTTCTAAAACGATTCGTAATACCTACAGTTTTTAAAATTCATTCATATATTTCATTTACATTTATTTATCAGTACTAGAATTAATAATTTCTTAAATCTAATCATTTAAAAACACTGATTAGTTTCTTCTGCACCACGTGTAACTGAAACAAACCGGAGTTTAAATCAACATATACGATATACTGAAATATAAAAATCGATATTAAAAAAGTAAACTTTTAATCAATCAGTTTCCACCAAATTCTTAATAATGTACACTTAGCATAACGCATCATTACTGTGTATTTAAATTTTATGAATGAGGACTTTTAATAAGGCTACGGATAAAAATCTAGACAATTAAGGTGAATGATGGTAGATGTCTCGCAACCAGTTTTGTTTTTTAGAATGTTCTTACTTTTTCTTGAAATAAACAGTTTGCCATTACGCCGACAATCAAAATAAGCGGAACGAATAACAAAACCGTAATTTTTATTAACATTATTCTCTAGACACGAATTTTTTTAGAATAAATTTTAATGCATGTTTAACAAATGGCGCAACTTTTTTTGAAAAAGCAACAAAGCAAAAATAATTGAACGAATGTGCAAGATAGTTGTACTAAACGAATGAATGCCATTTATTTCGATTATTCTATTACTTTTAGTTAGATTTATTTTTGTTATTTTACATTGTAAATTAAACAAATATGTACTTTAATCACGATTGATCTCTGTAGGTATTAAAATTGAACAACATTTTGTGCAATAAAATAATTTTGGTTATTAGTTTTTATTAGTCATGTGTAAAAGGTGCAACAGAATATACGTATTCATTTATGTAATTCATTTTATATACTAAAAGACTGTTTTTGTTTTGGTTTTCTGGGCAAATTATATTTCTAGTTTTAGCTTTATTTACGAATACATATATGTATACATCTTGTAAAAATAACCATTTCATTTGATTATCTTAACAAACGCGTAGTAGTTTCTCTCAATGTAATATACTTGTGTAAGGTACATACATGCGGGTGTCTTTAAGAACTAAAGAATTTAACGGATGCAGCCTGCAGCCAGGTGCTAGGGTTTATCTTACATCTGTTGTCTGTGCAACATGTGGTACGACCACTATAGATTTTAGGTATTTTATATTATAGGTATGTTGACGGTAATTTCATTTAATTTGAATAAACAAACAAAAATGCCATGAACAGAAGGTACTTAATTTAAAAGTTATCTTACTTACTATATAAGTATTTGCTTTTATCAGAGATGGTAAAATAAGTGAGACTCGCCAAAATGGATTAACTTATACTATTGCAATTTTTACACATAAATTTCCATTGCTCAAAGTGGAGCCTTGTTTAAAATATTTATTATTCTTAAAGTCTTCTCCACATTATTCTGTATTTTTGAATATTTTATTTTAAGAAAATATACATGTTCGACTATATTTAAAATATAGTCGACTGTATTAAATTGTCAAATACGTTTAATTGACATTAATTTATAATTTGTTAACTATTTTATTTGGTTAGTATTTTTTAATTATATTCCAATGTTTTAATTTTAGTTTTTAGTTATATATACTGACGATGCTAATTGTTATTAGCGAAACATGTATATTTTCTTAAAATAAAATATTAAAAAATACAGAATACTGTGGAGAAGACTTTAAGAATAATAAAATATTATTTTAAATTTTCAATTATATTTCTAAATAGTATTTTAGAAATGTTTGCTATATTTTATATCCTTAAGCGCGGTTTTCAAATTTATCACGAAAACTATTTGGTCTAGCAATACAGGAAAAAAAATTTATAGAATAAATCACATATAGAGAGTTTACTGAAAATATTTTTACTTTTGAAAATCCTTTGCAGGCGACGAAATCAGGGAGTGGTTACAAATATCGTGATTTTCTTAATGGTTTTAAATGTAAAGATATTTATAAACCTACCTATTTTGAAGGCTAATCTAATTCAACAGTAAAATTATTTATTACGAAATTTCTAAATCTCCATGCTAAACTGTTAGGCAAAGACAAAACCTTTATAGACAAAAATGAACGTATTGTCGATTAGAAATGTTTTATTTCAAATAGTTTGTAACTGTCGTATAGTACAGACGATTCTACATTAGAAACACCTTAATATGGCACGACGCAGTTTTGTGAAGATTCGCAGATTTTTGCAATTAAATGGAAGGGCATAGTGAGCTTAGTATAGTTGGAAAGTACATTAATTAGCAAATCTATCATAAAAAATTTGAATTCTCTGTCATTGGAGGAACAAGTGATACGACACAAAATGTCTAAAAATGTTTTTTGTGAACCATTAATCGCAAAGGTGTTTAAATTGCCAACTCATTGTTTAGAATGCACTAATTGATTCTTGTTCTGGTTGACAGTACAGCAGCTTCTAATTCAACTCTTGGAATAGACGATATCGCGTTCTGTATTCTTAAAATCATGTTCTTGGGCGTAGTAGGAGGATTTTGGTAGACTAAATCTTTTACACGTCCCCTGAGAAAAAAATCAGGACATATAAGGTCCGGAGACCTGGGTGGCCAAGGAAATGCATCCCCCCCTCCCAATCCATCGATCGGGGAATTCATCGTTGATGGTTCCGAACTCTACTACCTGGATAATCAGCAACCATTTAATTACAGCCACATATTTTGACGACTATTCAAAGGATAGTCATCCAATAAATCTGGCAATGTATTTGTTCCGAACTTTAAAAAGGTAGCATCATTTAGCAATCCATCAAAAATGTAGGGACCAACAATCTGTCCATCTAGTACCCACACCAAACATTGTAAGTGTTTTTGCAATGGTGACAATATATGGAATATAAGGCGCGTGCCGGAATCTTTATGATAGCATTGCAGGTTATTATCTTTACGCCATTCTAAATTAGTAATATATAATAAACAATGTAAATTCATTAGTAAAATAGGACTAGTTATACGTACAATACGTGTTTGTTTTGTATAATGTTTCTATAAATAGGTACGTTTTTAGTTCCAATTATTGAGAAAGAACCAAGAGTACTTTGTTGCCCTCTTCTTTTATGTTCACGATTTTTAATAGAATTCAGATCTATCAAAAACGATAGAAATTAGTTGGCAGTTCTCGTATGTGTTACAAATTTTGCATGATTCTTTAAAAAATAACGTTCCCTATCCATTAAAGGTGATAAAGTTTTTTTCATATAACTCTTGAAATAAAAGCATTCCATCTATAAAATAAGCAGTAATTGCTGCTGGAGTTTCTAAAGAAATATCTGAAAATACTTTAAATTTCTTAGCCAGTTCTAACTTTGACGTTTTCCTGACAGTTCCGTCTTCATTAAAATTTGCTAATGAAACATTTATTTGCAAAAAAGGATGTTGTCAAAATTGAGATCATTGACTTCAGCGTCAGTAACAATCCTTCGAAACATGAACTCTGGATGTCCTTTGTTAATTTTATTTTGTATATTCCCAAGGGATTTTTCTTTAAAATGTGTGAAAGATATTTGTACTTCAGAAGAAGCAATTTGTCTTGTAGCAATATGAATTAAATGATTGATATTAGTAGAGTCGAACGGATTTATCCAAGTGTTTTCAATTTGTGTCATCATCTTCATGACGCCAACTTTTCGCGAAGTATTTTTGACTATCCGTACTTTGCATAATATTGTGAAGAATTAATTAGTTTTTGTTAAAACAGCAGTACTTTTACAGTCTTTATTTACAGTTTGCTCTAAATCCATATCAGAAGCGACCCAATTAAATTTGCTGCAATTTGTCTTCCTTACTGCAAAATTGCCGTTCAACAAATTTTGAAAGGTATGTAGGGTCGAGTTTTTCGAGAGCTGTAATGAAACTTAACGCTACTAAGTGCTTTCAAAATAAACTCCTTTTGTGACAAAATTTTTGTAGAAACAAGTACTACCTTTTTTTTGCTGAATATTAGCGGCAGCGAAAATAGACGAAAGTCTTGAAATAGCTGGTTTTTTGGCAAGCAGTCCATTTCTCATATTATCCTCTGTTACTAGTTCTTTGCAAAACAGGCACAGGTGCTTACTCATTTTAGAATGTTTTCAATGACTGCACCAAAACCTACATAAACTTGCAATACTGTATTTATTATATACTTACCAATAATTGTATACTTATATATTTTTATTGTATTTAATGTTAAATCACATTTGCATAAAAACACAGTGTTATTTACAATCACTTGCAAGAGTGAATGGAATGCACTTTATCGGTTATCGCGGGAGGGAAACTATTAGAAATAACCTGATACATAATCTAGAAAAAATGTAACCTATAAAATTCCGCAGTTTTCGGTATAAAAATAAGATCAACTCGTGTTATAATAATCGTATTAGAGCGTATGAAATCAGACGAAATGTTGTTAAATTGGCTAGTTACGGCGTTCATTGTAAATATCTTGGTATAAATATTTCTTGCGGGCACAATTGAACCACCCAAATTAAAGTAAATTATCATAGCTTTCAAACGATATAATTTAGAAAACTTTTGATGATGAAGTCAAAAGTTACATCATAAATAACTCAAAAAATACGTTAATTTTTATGGTTTTTCCGGAATATTTTTTTTCATGACCACCTGAGAGGGTCGTAATTTTCCGTTTAGAATGCATATTGTTATTACGAACATTTATATATAGAGTTTATTAATTTATACCAAAATACTGGGTTGAAGTTTAAAACGAAGGTTTTTTGTTCGTCGGACTAATCTTTTTCTCAATTTGAAAGGAAATTCGATTAGTAAATATAGTGCCAAACTGTTTTTGAACTTTCTTATAAAATTTTAGCACAAACTTCATTTCTTTGAGCAACGTACATCAATGAGGCTTCGTACCCAGCAACGCTTTTCCTTTTCAACTTTTTCCAAAATGGTTTTACATATCTCACCATATACAATATGCATTTCTGCACAGATGCTTAAACAAATGTACTTGCGGTCATGTTTAAATCAACACATTAACCAAACTACTAAAATGTGTATAGACGCATGCTTGTTAAAAAAGGAAACTTTCAAGCTGCTTGATTGATGTTCAGCGATTATTAGGACGCTGACCGATTTTGATTATTCTTTTTCCATCAGAACGAAGGTAACCTATTTCAATTTAATCAAACTTTGATGATGGGATCGATGAGAAAATGATCAAACTCTCAAATTTACATCCGTATGAAATTCTCTTCAACGATGTGCATTTTAAAATTTTCAGTGACTGTAACCACTATTGCTAACTTCACTAAAAAGAGAGAAATTAATTTTTTTTAACAAAAAACAAAAAGAACCGATTTCAAAAAAATGCACTAAATAAAATGCGCTAAAAAGTAAAAAATAATGATTTAGTTTGTATACAATTTAACAACGAAGTTTTTAGTTGCATAAAATTATTTTTTGAAGTCGATGTCAAACACATTCGAGTTAAACTGCCAAGGGTAATGTTAAGAATTAAGTCTAGTTCTACGTCAATGTCATATATGGCATCGACTTCAAAAAGTAATTTTATGTAAATAAAAATTTCGTCGTTTAATTGTAACTAAATTAGATTAATTTTTAGTTTTTAGTTCATTTTGTGTCTGTCCGTTCTATTTTTTGTTAATTGTTTTTTTATATTATAAACTATATTAGAAAAATGCCGTCTACAATTACGTTTCCCAGTTTTATCTGCTTGATTTAGTTCCAAATTTGGAGTAGCAACTATTAGCAACAGCTTTTACGCTATTTTTTTGCACTTTTCAAAAATTACGTACGATAAATATACCGTTTTACTTAGAACACGTTATACAAATTCTATCAATTAATCACTACTGAACTGCGGGCTATAGCAGCACGAGCCGTTTTGCACGTCAAATCTGCATATAAAAATTCCTTAGTGGGGGTCGCGACGTCACGTTACAATGCTCTACTACATATAAGACATGGGCTACAACAGCTGTTGCCCTAACACAAAGAAATGCCTGTTTAGTATACGTTGCTTTGAATAACGATGTGTAATGTTTTGGAGTAATAAAAAGTAGATGATACCTATATCCTATAAATATGTTTAACTATTTTAATTCATAACAATTTGTACCGGTTTTTTTTGTTTTAATGAATGTTTGGGGGCTCGCGCCTCATGGACCAGCCGCCACTGGCTTTAATGCTACCGGCTTACCGGGAAAACTGTCGGCTCAATTCACCACTGAAAGACGACAATTTTTTGGTGTTATGTATAATAGTAATAACTAATAACGTATAATATATATCGTTAACTATAAGCACTGTGGAATTGTGGGACTACTTTTGGTAACGCGCGCGTTACATACGTACAAACCTAAGATATGCATGGCAAGTGACAAACAGGGAACGAATATATTTGCATAGTTACTCATGCAAACAAATTAAAAATTTTACCTTTATTTAAATTTAGCATACGTGTGGAAGTAGCCTGGCCTTTTTTATATATTGGTATAAAGTATTTAAATTGAAGTACAGATAGAACCACCATTCAAAATTAGTCAAAGGCAAGAGTACAACAATTAGACAAAATTGTCAAAACGGATTAGTTTTAAAAAGTCTTACTATAAATAATTATAGTTTTAAGTTAACTAACATAACTAAAAAATTTTTTTAACGGAGACGAAAAACTTACAATAAAAAAAGTTAACTAGCTTTAAATCTTTTTACATAGTGTTTTTAACTGTTTGTTGTCGAATCATATTTAAATCAATGAATTTTATTTTTGGAGAGTTTTTGAAAACTAGTTTTTTGAAATAGTGATAAGTAAATATCAATTAGTTAGAGCAAATATAACCATAAAAAACACAAGCAAAAAGCATGAAAAATGTGTAAAGAAGGCTGAAAAAGCAGAAAAATGCAAAAACCTGTTAGAAATTAAAACACAAGAACAAATTTAACTATTATAGTAAAAAGTCTCTTGGAGCATGTAGGTATAGGTAATAGTATACAATTGTATACTTTATAATTAATTGTTAACCTTTTTTTGCTACTTTAAAATAATACTATTAATAATAATATTACCTAGATTTGGACATCTGTAAATACGTTATTTTGTATTTACTTTTATTTTTGTTGTTAGAGTAAACCACTGAGGCAAACTTTTACTTTTTAGAACAGTTTATTTATATTCGTAGTGTCAATAATCTTAGGAGACTAAATTAATGCAACAGATTCGTAATTTATCATTTATTTTGGTACAAATTTTGAATTTTTTAAATGCTTTAATAGAACTTTTATTTTGACATGTTTGCTTATATTTGTCCTCTAATTTTACCTACTAAAATAACAACCTGTTAATCAGATACACCCTGTATATAGCATTAAAAATAACTCGATTCAAAGTTGGGTTTTTGCGCCACGGTGCTGCAAGCTAATGGGCGTAGGTATAAAATAAACATTAATAAATTATCAAAAAAAAAGGAATGCGGTCATTTCTACAATTTTAAATATAATTTGATTAAAAGTTGGGTATGCTGGTTGGATCAGTGGACTGTTTCCACTCAGTAACATTTTATTGTAAGTTTTTCGTCTCTGTTAAAAAAAATTTTTTAGTTATGTGTATTATGTTGTTCACTTACTGTTAATAAATAAAGCTTGAAGAAGTGCACACTTAAGACACGAAACGTTGCTATGAGAAAAGATTAGAGTGGTTTTTATATTGCTCTTCCTAAGTGAAATTAAAAACATGAATTAATCATTTTCATCGTAGATAGGAGGATAATTTATCAATAGAGTTTTCCCACATTTTTTGTGTTAAACATTAAGCTAAACAAGGCTAGTTTTAAAATCGTTTTATTAATGTTTGTCTTAATTTGTGTTTTATTGGTTTATAAAACGTTTGTTTACGAAACATACAAATTTTGTTTTAATTTTTTGTGATAATCTATTCAAAACTGTAGCTGACAAAACAATAGCATAACATATGTCTGCTGTTGAAACCTTAAGAATTCATAGTAGTTATAGATAACACATTTTTTTTACTTTATACTACAATCTTGGCAAAAATGGTAGGCACTTCTTAATATATTCATTATTTAATTCTTACGAAATGTATTTAAACAACATTGGTTTGACGTAACTTGATTATTTTTCTAATCTTACAATGTTATTTAAACTATTCTTTACACAATTTATTGAAACTAAGCTTTGCGATTATTAATTTACAATAATTTTGAAATATCGTAAATGCTTAAGTTTGGTTTTAAAATCTATTACCTGAAGATTGTTGTAGACCAAAACTTTCTGTTGGAAAAACTTTAGATGTATGTTTTGATTTATTGACAATATTTTTTATTAATGTAAAAATATAACAAATATCGATGAGTGGTTTTTAGCCATGATAACGACAAAAACAAATATAAATTTACAACGTTTAAATCTCAAGCGTTTTAATTTCTAATTTATATTGACCGTTTTGTAAATATATAATCTGATTCATGTGCAAGCACGCGTTAACTCGTTGCCGATCTACAACGTTTGTGCGTGAAATACGAGTTTACCCATGACCGGTCTGAATGTGGTAAGAATTGATATATCGTTTATTATTAGTTAATAGCATACAGTATTGCGATTTATTTATTTATTTTATTGTCTCTGATTGTTTTTTCATATTTTAGTAATTATTCGAATAATTTGTTTTAGAAGCATGAATTTAAATTTACATAAAATATTTTATCTTCTAATACTAAAAATCACAACAAATTTGAATTGTAGTTATACAACAAATAGTTCCGCTGTAGAAAAAAAACTGTTAATTTTTTTCTTAAAATACATTTTTTTTGCTTTTAGGTTTAAAAAGCTGTAATTAAACGCAACAATCAGTTTTTGCTTATCGTGTAATAGAAAGTCTGCTTTAAATATTTGCATTTCATCATACGGTCGATTTGTTTTTCCAAAGGTGCTAAGTCCTTTACGAGCTTTAGTTAAAATATTCATTAGCTCTTGGAATATTCTACCCATCCTTGCATGCAGATCACATAGACAAAAAAACTTAAAAAACAAACATCCTTTGTTCTCACCATTATCTGTTTGAATAAATTTTGTGTAATGCTTTAATCGTTTACAGTATTAATTAAAATGAATAATTAAAACGGGTTTTTAAATTTTTCACGTATTTGATAGATATTAAATATTCTAGATTTCTTAATTAACATTTACGAAGTACAAATCTCTTGTTAATTCAGTTTTATTAACTACTTGGAAATAACAGTAATTTGCACTTTTATGAGTAAAAACTCACCTTCTATTATAAAGTTAAATTACAACTTCTAAATACTACTTAAACCTATTGGGACAAATACTAGATAAAGTGATCTATGTTTACGTAAGTTATATTATTTTAATGAAGGATTACATCTTATATATAGCTATATTTATTTGTTTATAACAATTGTAAACAGTTACATTTTTGGCGTATATAACTGTAATTATTTGTAAGTTGTAATTTTTGGTAATTTAAGAGAGGATATGCTATTACTATGATCATTTAATTTTTTTGTTTATTACTCATATATATGAGTTATTCTTTAATGTTAAAATTAATAAACCGAATCTAATGTAAATTTAATTAATTTATTTCAAAACTTAAAAAGAAGAAGAAATAAAATTTAATATTTTCTTAAAGTCAATCCACAAATAGTTTATATTTATTATAAACAAGAAACTAGTTTCGACAATTTAAATTGTCATTGTCAGTCAAACTAAAAGCAAATTAATTAAATATTTAAAAGAACTTACAAGTTATTATAAGATTATAAAAAGTGAATTATTTTAAAAAGTTTAATGTTTCTATTTTTTTCCTACTAATAATAATTAAAGATATTTTATTGTTAATAATAAAGATTCTGTTTCTTCTTTAAATCTCTGATGTGTATAAAATTGCTTGCTGTTCTTGTAATTGTTCTTAATAAAAAATTACTATTTGTGGATTGACTTAAAGAAAATATCAAGTTTTATTCCAATAACTCCACTTTAACTATATTAAAGAAATAAAATTTTAATTTTTTTTTTATTTATGCGCAAAATGCAATATACTACATAATACTAATAATGCCTCTGATATACTACAAACTAAATTCTCAATTACACCATAATTGAGAATTAAAAATCTAATGTTCATTTGTGAAATTGCTCGTAATTATTGTCATGTCATGTGTATTAACCTTTTTTCAATTATTTTTAGAATAATGTTCAACGAAAATGATAATACTAATGGTAAACGAACACAAAAGTGGTTACATAGTATGTCAACTAGTTTTCAGTAATGCGAATAAAGTAGATACTCAATGTGTACAATTGGGAATCTAGTTTGTAGTATGCCAGCGGTAGAGTTTTCTCGCGATTTCTAAGATCAGATACGCCCTATGGTGAGAACTTTATGAACTAAAAAATACAGTAACCGAAATCTGTTTATATGCGTATACAGGGAGAAATTTTTGTATATTTTATCTACAATTGTTAATAATTACACAAATTGGACCTGAAAAAGTGACAAGACCAATTTGTGTAATTTTATTGCATTCATTTGTGTAGATTAAATTGTACAGTTTTTTTTATTACATATAAACAATTTTTACATTTCAAATTGATCGCACCATATCACAATTTGTTTTAAAAATGATCTAAAACGGATAGTAAAGTTTTGCACAATGTTGTCATACTTTTTTTAAAACTATGCTTGAAGTATTTTTACCCAATGGTATATTAAATGTCTAATAGCGTTAGATTATCTAGATACATATTCTCATTTGTTAATTTTGCACAATATTGTGCAAATTATTATTATTTCGTATAGCTTTTTATTGTACAACTTTATGCATCTTGGTTAAATATTATTTACGTAAAAGTAACATATATTGGGTGAATTGTCAATAAAACGTTGCAAATCTTAAGAGCATTATTTATTTATATTTAAATAGTACAAAACTAAAATAATTGTTTAAATATGGATAAAAACAATAAATACTTATATCAACATTGGATAACGATCTACAAAACAATTTGAAAGATTATTATCTAATAATAATAAATAATAAGGCTATCTATTTTATTTAAAGATGAAACATTTTGAGTTCAAACTAGTCAAAAACTACGGCATATAATCACTAACTTTAAAACAAGAATGTTTATCCGATTCAATGTTGACCTCAAAAGCATAATAATGTTTTGAGAAGTCTGTCATCGTCTTGGTTTTTAGTAACCACATTTAGTAGAAACGCCTGAAAATGCAGATTCGTACTTTTGGAATAAATGACAATGCGTTAAATAATGTTACATTATTACTACTTCTGCTATTATTTAATTACAATACAAGGGTATGCACTAAACCATATTACAAGTAAAATATGTAAAAAAACATAATACATGTACAATTGTACTGAAGAGCAGTACTCGATGTCACAATCTCATTAATATTGTAACAAATTCCAATCAACTTGCACGTATAGGTCCAGATAATGTACAACAACGCGTTGTCGCCTGATTTTTTTAGAGAGAACGTTCACCATAAAAAATTACTGCTATTCTACAATTCGTTCAATTTTTTTCTTTATTCCGAGTTTAAAAGAATTGCATAATCTTATTGTAATATATTATCAAAGCTGTACGAGAAACTAAAACAAAATTGTGCAAAATATTAGCACATTGTTGTCGAATAAAAGCATACTAAAGTTTATAATATTTTTCAAACAATTTGTCAAATGAAACTTCATAACCTATTTATCCAAACGTATTAAATAAAAGCGTGCAAGCCTATGGTATAAATATAAACAATTGTAGTAATATCATCAACAATACAGTTATGCACAATCTTGTGTGCAAAATTGTGATACATCATTTCTCTCTGTCCCAGTAAACACGGATTGAAACTGTTACAGTCACAAAATTAAAACAATTGTTTCATTACGTTGTTTCGTGTTAGTTCCATTTTTATATCATTTACATGTAACTGACAGTGAATAAATTGAAAGAGTTCCGATTTTTCACAATCAGTTTTAAACCGTTTCAGTACTTGCAATTTTTTTCCATAATCAGCAACCGTCTAAAAACTGATTTATTAAAATCGAATATTTTTTGAATAACTAGAATTGCTTGAAGATCGATTAAATAAGATTGAATTATTTTCAAAACAGTGAAATCGTTTTAGTAAAAACGAATACTTTGTGATTAGTCAGCATTAGTCGTTGCTATACTTTTGATTATTGTCGTCAACGCTTGCGCTGCAAATTAATATCTTTTCACTTGTTCGGTTGTAGTTTGATAAGTGATGCTGTGTGTACAATTACGAAATGGAACAATAAACGGTAAGTCGAAACATTTTATTATAATCCATAAATGTAATCAATATTATTATCATATTTTTGTTCTTTATGTATCATGTTTTAATTTGTATTTGAAAAAATGTAAATTAACACACATGGTTGCGTTAAGAAAGATGATTGCGTAAATCTGATGATACTTTAAGATTTATAATTACAGTTCAATTCTTCAAGTTTTCTATACGATTATGTACAGCTGAAGGTATTCACAGTGTTTTTATAGCTTTCTTATGATTGCTAAAGTGATATTTATATTAAGTTTGTGTTGTTTTTGATTAAAAAAATGTAATTAATTTTATGTAATTCTAAGATTATGTATGTATATAAATGAAATATTTATTTCTATGTTACAGCTGCGGTTAAAAGTTGCTACTCAACAGTAACTGATGCAGTTTTCGAGCCTTCCGTGAAAAGACCACTTCAAAGAAAGTTGCAATATGTAAAAAACTCAATGTGATATTGTATTTAAAAATATTTATTGTACAATAAAATTTGAAACGTGCATTCGAAAATGTATTATTATATTATTGAAAGAATTGTTTTGGTTCATTATTAAAACAAGAAAATCATATATTTATTGATCATTTAGTATCAGTTCAAGAACGAAGCTTTTAAAACGTAAATCGAATGCAACATTTATTTTGAAACAGATTTGAATTTAAAATACCGAAACTATACTGATTCTAATAAGTGAAACAGCGATGGACTTATAGCTATTTTATTGCAGTTAAGTTTCTTTTATGTTTGAAACAAGAGTGAATCATAAATTTTTTGTTTTGAAACTGTTACTAAACATTATCAATTTTGTGTTTACTGGGGTGTAACCCGTAAGCAAACATCTCTTTTTAAATTAATTATTTCGGATAAAAGTGGATAATCTTATTAAATTTTGGCACAAATTATTTTATTTTTTATTAATCATCTACAGGTAAACGATTTTTCTGAATTACAATTTAAATTTAGTCTATTTGTGAGTGTTATACACCTGATATGTGATTATTATTGTATTTATTTATCCATATTTTTAATTGGAAATAGTGATTATTTATTAGTGTAAACGACTTTGTTAAAGTAGTAGTTATTTGTTTTATTCAATTGATACATTATTAAAAGTTTAAAATGTTCGTTAGGTTATGGTGTGTAGTTGTAATTTAAAATAAGTTAATAGTTTGTGAATGTGTCTAATTATTAATTGTTATTTAGTTAATTTATATTTGTTTATGATCTGGTGTATTAACTACACTTTATTTCTTAGTTTGTACCAAAGTTTATTACATATTACAGTGTTTTTAACATTTATGGTCTAAGACATTTCATATTGGATTACGACATTGATCATTTTATTTATTTACTTTATGGTGTATTTAAAACTTGCACCGATATTTTTTATTTTTAAATGAAACACCCACAAGCTGATGCATCATAGAAGAAGAATTTTAAATTATAAGCATATTGTTCTGTGTGGAAATCACTGTTAAAGCATTTTGTTTACAGACAAGTTATGAAAGTGTATGTTTCGGTTGGTTTTCTGACGGCTATGACAACAATAAACACTGCAGTTACAATTGCTAATCTTGCCCATTATTAAACAACAATATTTGTTATCAAAATAATAGTTTATTTTAATACGGTAATTAAAAAAAGCCACTTAGAAATCTTATATGCAATAGTTTATACAGCTGCCACAGAGGGCGAACAGCGCTATCTCTTGGTAATCGAAAGTGCCAATAGAGTTTAGTGTTATTTATTTGCCGATAATGTAAATTCATTACCAAAATATATATACTACATATATGTATAAGTTTTAAAACTTGATTGGAATGAAATATTGGAGCTATTTTATAGACCATTTAAGTTAATAAATTTATCAAAAATATTATTTTTGCACAATTATTTATAGCTGTTGAAGTATTTTCTAATTTAATAACATAATATAATATAAGAGTCGTGGAAACACATCAGTGTATCCTAGTGCTGACGAGTTCCAAAAGAACAAAACAGTTCTTCACTAGTTCTGATGTTAGTATACCGCCACAGCTTCTAAAATATTTTATAGTTTGAGGGCGTTACTTGTGAATAGATTCAATGTCAACTTTTCAACTTTTCGTAGCAATTTATAGATTTTTATTTTATCATACATGGTATTTTTATCACGGTATGGCTTTCCAAAAACATTTTCAATATTTTCTAATATAATGTTTATTTTAAATTACAAATACCATTCTCTCATTGTAATACATTACACCGACTAATGCAGAGCGACATCACTAAAGTATTTTACTGTGTACTACGTATTAAGATTTTATGGATTTTTATTTGAAAGTTTACAATTATATCCGGAGTGGATCTGTTTGAAATATATAAAATGGGAGTAGCGTTATGTTGATGTCTAACTATAAAAATATAAATGCTATAGAGATCTCACGTTGGTCACATGAATTTACACTCGCAAAAATCTAATAAAAAACGATTTGATTTGTATATTGAAAATAAACAATGTAAGTACAATTGCAAAAATTTGCACTAAGGGTACACCATTTGTTCTTTCAGCATTGTAAAACCTTTGTAATGAATTTTTACAATTACTATACAGAATGGCTTAGATATCCGATTAGATTACATGTTACAAGAGCATCGTCGTTGCTTGGCGTCAGAATATTAGATCATTAATCAACTTTGAACGGTCGTGATTTATTTTTCAATTTAACAGTTTTATTTTAGTTTTAGCGTTTCGCATTTAGTTTACAAATTTCGAATGTTTTCACAGTAAAATTTCAACATATCATGTTTCAATACAAAGAAAAATTTGCCTGCTAGATGTTATTGATTCTAGCAAAATAATTGTATTATTACGTTTTTGTGTTATCACCAGTTGAAAAAAAAGTATGGTTCGTTTTTAAATCAAAAAACAATTTTTGCCTTTACAGTACACTAATTGGATATTATTTAAAAATTTTACATTTTTCCTAGTCAATATTGAATTTTTTAATTACAAACAAATGTTTGCTGATTATTTGGTAGATTATTATAAAAACATATATAAAAATTGCGAAACTAAAAATAAATGATTTTATGATGTGCAGATGTTTGAGTTTTGTTTAATATTTAGAAAACCATTTTTTTATTTACTACTGGCGATTTCTACAGTTGCAAAACATGAACGTACTACACTCTTTGTTACTTGCCAAACCTGAGGCTTCTAACTTGCCAGATCAACTGCTTTGCTGTATTTAATAGCAAATTAACATGATGTTCGTACTCGTTCTCGTCACAATTATTAATCAACAATGTAACTAACGAAAATTCTTCACGGATGATTCTGCGAGGGCCTAGTTTCTTGCGCGTGACACTTTTTTTCAAGAAAAATATTTTACAGCAAAATCCGTTATGACAGTTTTTTGTATTTAAGTTTAAGCTAGATAAATAGAAGATAATAGAAATTTTGGATTTTCTTAATATGAGCACTCTTGACATGGAATAAAAGATATCCTGTAAATTTTGTTCCGTAAGTTAATCGTAATATTGTTACTACAGTATATTGAGAGTCAGAAAAATTGTTAGTGGTAAGTATTTAAGGACTGCGTTTGAGAAAACACAAAATGTTAATTCGAATGGAAAAGTTGTTTAGAAATGCAAAGAGTTCATACTCTCGGTAATATTATCCTTGGGTAATATCTACGATCATGTTCCTGACGCACGGAATGGAATTTTGAAGAGTAAAATTGAAAATTATGTCAGTCAGTGTTCATTCTTTTATTAAGTAGGTTTGAAAATTATTATATAGCATTAAACTATAATCATTATGAGTTCATAATTTAAATCATCATTAAATATTGTAGCACATTTACTAGGTGGTCAAGAATTGTATTAATTATTAAACTGGTAAGTAAAATGAAAAACCTTTCAAATATAGTTGCTCAGTTAGTGTCTTATTTTAATTATCCATCATAAAAAAATAAATACAGTATTTGATTATTTGAAGTATTTAGCAGTTGTTGCAAAACGATTCAATGTCTTCAAAATATCAAAAGTGAAATGAAATGATAGTTCTTTAGGTGTTATGTATCTTTAGAAATACAAGTGTTAGTGAAATCGTAAGCATACTATTACTTTAATGCATTACATTAAATTTAAAATTTCATTACGTTATTTATTCTCTGTCTTAAAGTAAAATACTTTGAATATTACGTTTTTACAGGGTACGCAAACGATATAATAACAAAAAGCTTTTTAAAAGTATATCTTAAAGAGTTTTTGTGCTGCTGATGTGTTAACACTAAAGAAGCTTTGCGTAGCTTATCTTGTGGGATATTCGTTGACGATGTTTACCTAATAAGCTCGCTTTTGTTTTAAATATTACAAGATAATTTTTATCTTACTAAACTTACTTTAGTATTGGAATTGTAGTAGTATATACGGTTAGAAAAACATTATTTATAAAATGCATCATACTAGTTTAAAATTTAATTAAAAGGTATAATTAATACGGTTTTATAGAAAATATGGTAAATGCAGGTAAAAGGTCGATTAATCTTAATATAAAGCTAATGGGAGATCTTTTTTTAAACGAATTTGTGTAATTTATGACGTTTTTATGCGCCTATTAACCACAAACCTTCCAATCACCTCGAACAAATCATTAATCTTGTTTATATTTTGTTTTTTTTCGTTTTTAAATATTTGCCAAATTATTATATGCAGCTTATATTGTTGTGTGTATAAACAAAAGCGACCAAAATTTTAATTGATGAAAATTTTTAGTCATAATCTCATAATTAAGATGTAAGTAACAGTTTACAGCATCTGACTAAGCGTAATGAAGTTAAAGTAAATGGAACGTAAGTATGACCTAAGTACTTTTTAAGTAAACTTAAACGTTATATAACTAAATAAACAAGATTGTTTACGAACAACAATAATTCAATAATTGTAAGTTTAAGGTTGACTGATATATATTTAGTTTTTTATTGAAGTCAATTTATTATATATAAGTGATACCGTTTTACTAATAAAAATGAATATTTAAAATATAAGAATTAAAATGATAATATATAAAATAAATTCAAAGTTACCAGCCATACTTTTTTTTATATTTATTATTTTTAGCTATTAATAATAAAAAAGGGAAAATTTAGTTTTTGCGAACTTGTTCATATTGTTTGATTTGGTTTGATCATATGATTGAAGATTCTATGACTACATTAGAAAAAATTAGTTTCTGATTCAGTCGTCAGGTATAACTTCTAAAAGTTTTTTTAAGTTTTAATAATAACAATTAACTTGAAAGAAGGAAGAACCTACATTAAAACAGATATAACAAATCAATTAAATGAAAACCACTGTTTACTTCTGTTGCAGTTTTTAATCTATTGTTAAATTTTGATGTTATAGACTTGAACTAATTTTTATTGTTGTTTAAATATTTATCTTAGGTATGTCGAATGAATCTATAAACGGTGTTGTTACGAGGATTATCTCGTAACTTAAACGGAAGCGTCTAACTCAGTTTGATTCGGTCATTGTGTCATAAGTTTCGAGGTGTGAAGTTATAAAGCAAGTTAAAAAGGCGCCAAAACGGTGGAAGATTAGGATGGCAGATACCGTTTAAATCTCTCCAAAGAAAGAGAACAAATGACAAAAACACAGGTTGTAACAACGAGTATATTTATTTTACCACAGAAAGAGTTAGAAAAGAGAAACGAGGTAATGTTACATATATGCGATCAAACGCTAGAACGCAGGCTAATATCACAGACAATAATTGTTGAAGCAAGCCCTCTTTGATTGGCCAACACGTCGTACAAAGAATTAAATTTGTCGGCTTAACTTTTACATTTCAAAGACAAATAAATTTACATATGTAAATTATAACACGAAACGACAAATCTCAATAATTCAGAGAACCAAAGCGCATCATCTTGTGACAATAACTTGATAGGTACGTACAATCGTGGTTGCAAACGACTGATAACGTATATAACAAGAATTAAATTATGAAAATATAATACTTACAGTTCAGTTTTCCTTTGAAGAATCCGACTATCTAGTGGCACTTTGTTGAAAATTCTTAAAATCCAGAAATAAACAAAGCTCTACATACGGTGTTATCACAAGTAAATTTCTCTTAGTCCATACGATTAATGAAGAAAAAAAATGCGTCAAGATTCTGCCAAATTAATTATATTATTTCATTACGTGGGCCCTCCACTACAGTTAGAATTTTATTCAGTATTTGAAGGTTTCGATATATTCATCGAAAGTGACTTGACGTTGTCACGGAAATTTTTCCAATAAAAGAACTACTTTTACTATCTCCACATTGATGGAAGACGTGGATGTTCTGTAACAGACCGTTACTGTGTTGAGTTGTTTTTAGTTTAGAAGTGGATTTATTTTGTTTTAACGTACCGACAAGTAATTAGTTTATTTTAACAACTATTAATTTAAGTTTGGATTTAGTTTAAGCATCTTATTTATTTGCTTTTGTATTGTATTAACGAGCCATTATTTATTTTGTTTGTTACGATTACCGATTTATTTTGGAATTGTATTAATTAGCTTTCCGTTTGTAAATAAATAATCGGGGGTAATTCCGATCGAGTACCAAACGCGCCTCAGAGCGCGCGCTATCCCTGCTTAAAGTCGCTTCTATCATCAAAGCGTATGTTATCCCAGCTTAAAGTCGTTCTCCCTTTACGGACCGTCTGTTATAAAACCAGATCGCAAAGGCAAAAGAGTCAGTTCCAGTTGAAGGTCAATCTGAAAAAGTGTCCGGGGTCCGAGAGCAGCCAGCTGTACCAAAAAGTAGGCCGTTTTAAGCGTATTAACCGAACCTCCGGGAGATACCTCTCCCCCGTTTACCCTTTCTTAACTCTTCTTACCGGGGGTCGCGTCGTGTTCGCAGGGTCGAGCTTTGGCCTACGCCGTCAACACTAGGTTCAAGTAACTTGTTGAGAGATTTTTGCACGGCTACTTGTTCCACTATATTCCTTACCGGGCGTTGTATTTGTGCTGCCGGGCTTTGTCCTACGCAACACGCCGTCAACACTAGGTCTAAGTAGCGTGTTGAGAGATTTTCACACGGCTACTTGTTCCACTCTATTCTTTACCGGGCGTCGTATTTGTAGGTCGGACTTTAGCCTACGCAATACACCGTCAACACTAGGTTCAAGTAACCCGTTGAGAGATTTTCCTCGCACTAGTCGGAGATAGAGGAGGTTCAAGTATATAGAATTTATTGAACAGAGCAAATCGTGTCAGCAGAATGACTCACGAAAACAAATATCTACAACACTATTTAATTAATGCTAAAAGGAATTAGAAACAACCCGGTTATCGAATGCTGTTGCACACATTAAATTAAAGGAGATATCGCAGTCTATTGACTTGTAGGAACAATACGCCAGAGAACATTTCTTCTCAGGCTTTTTTTTTTAAATTTAAATTACGTTTTTCAAGTTATAATATTTCCATTAAGGTATTTGGTCGATATTAACCCTTAATTGGTGAAGAATACACCGAACACATGTGAACTAACACGTGTCGAATCGTGCTAACAAATTAACATAGAAATTACAAATTAATTCTAAAAACTAATAGTAAAAGCTTACCCTTTGATGAATAAACTAATAGAAACGCGTTTTCGTTTTATATCATAGCCTCAATATAAGCTGATGATGTTAGAAAATTAATTTAGATATCGCAATCACGATTTTAAGTAATGGACGGTTTAACGTCTTGACAGGAAGTGAAGTAAAAACGAAACTCGTTAGAGGGCGTCGAAAGTAGAAATCTAACTTTAGTGTAATGAATATACAGCGTATTACATTTTGAATTTTATGCACGTAACAGCTTGTTCCACTTTATTTCTTACCGGGCGTCGTATTCGTAGTGTCGGGCTTTGGCCTCCGTAATGGCTTTGGCCTGCGTAATACGTCGTCAACACTGGGTTCAAATGGCGTGTTGAGAGATTTTTGGACGTGTACTTGCTCCACTCTAAAGCCCGTGTCTTTACGCATCATCCGAACCATGGTCTCCGACGTTGCCGCTTGCCGAACGCACGCTTAACCGTCACTATTTTTGTTTGTTCATTTCACGCTTGCGCTTCTTTCGTTTTTAAGAGTACAATAAAGTCGTTTTATTTACTACTGCCATTAATTTTCGTCGCCTAGTTCCACTTTTAAGACAGTGTTTTTACTGCAATTACCCCGATTGCACCGTCGAACAGGAGAGTAAACCCCTCAAACAAGTTTGGCGCCCGAGAACCGTACTGTCCCTTAGCTTTCTATTTCAGATATGTAATCCGTCCTGAGTAAGCGTGTCAGTTTAGAAACCGCTAATAACAATTACGGAAGAATTAAATTAATCACATAAATAAACAATAAAGACTTGCACGAAAATAGTAAAAATACTGTAATAGCGAAGGCTTCCACGGCCGGAATCTATACTAACATTAGAATGTCTTCCGGGTTTGGATCGTGTCATTGTTGTTGTAACCGAAGTTGCCAACGTTTCTCCCACTTTCGTAAGGGGTAAAAATACTACGTTCAATACTCGTATGGATGCGTATGAATAATTAGAAATGAAAGCTTCGTTGGGCGCACATAACGTTAGATAATTTCCGACCTGTTTTACCGTCACCGAATAGATGATTTTTCATCTATCGAATTTCGATTTCAAATCTTTTCGAATTGACAGTAATCCTCCCTAATATAGAGGGAAGTGGGCGTTCCTAGAATAAATTTATACATAATTCCGTTTGCTTTTAGGTAATGCAAGGCACTCGAAATATTTTTAAAGTTGTTTGACAGTCAGATATAATGTTAAGGCGATTCTTTTTTTATTCTACAAATTCAAATCATACTCTGATCCGTCAAGATCAACGTAAGCCAACATCTCCAGTGAAATAGAGGCCAAAGAATCTGCTGTAGCTTACACGACAAAGACGGAAGATAAGAGAGACAACATTTATACGTTGCGTTTTGAGAAAATAAGGGGTACTTTCAAAGTCATATTGCCGACATAAAATGCAATGCTCGTCTTAGTGCTGATGCAGATTTGTTAATAAAGGTTAAATGTAACTCGCTTGATTATTTTTATTTAATAATTTTTTCGTCGATCATCTGTTAATAGTAATATTAACGTATAATAATGTATGAGAAATAGATCGTTAATGACCCCTATTAATAATCGATTTTGAAACAAGGAATGAATTTCTATTAATGTACGATTTTGTATAGCAACCAATGAAATCGTTAGCAACCAATGATTTAACGATATTGCGCGACTACTAGATATAGCAACGGGTTAGGTATACTTTAGTCTCCTTATAACTTCATACGTTTTACTAAGGTACGATCAACGGAAAAACTTTAAAACTAACTCGTTTGTTAATCGGCGTCAAATAATCTCGACATTATTAACGCGTTCGCTCGCTACATTCGGTCACGGCGTTAAAATGTCTCGATTTTTTATCACTATCATTAACAACCTTGTTTGTTAAATAACTATTAACAGAAGACCTTGAAAATAAATGTGAATTTTAATGTGTTTTTGTCGTATTTTCGTGATTTTTTGTAGGAATAACTATCACTTTTGTGGCCAAGTCAAGCAGTTAGCGACCTTGAGTTATACTTAGCATACATGTGTTTTTTCCCATTAGATTTGGTAATTTGGTTTTGCTGTAAAGTCTATCAAAAAATAGGGATAATTTTGCCTGATTTTACATAGAAAGAATCTCCTTAATACGTTGACGATTTTATACACATAGAAAAGAATTTATTTTGAAAAACTGTAGTTTTTATTCTACAAGACGCTAACTTTTTTTTGCTCTTGCAATATGTATTTTTGCTTTTGTTGTGTTTGTCATTTTTTTCTGTATGCTGTGAATTTTTTTGTTTAGTTTGTTATATTGGACAGTGCTCTGTCTTGCAGATAGTTTAGAGTAACTCTTATATGTCGAAGGTCTTACAAAATTTCTATTCACTTGGCTAAAAAAATATTAGCATTTGTATAGGTCGCGGTGTTTAGGCAGAATAAGTTATTTTTTTATTGGTTACAGGTCGTTAGCAGTTCCATATTCATTAATCAGTTTTTTATCACCTAAGTATTGCTGAAAAAAACTATTTGTTTCAGGTTTTATTGGTTTGTTTGATTTTTTTAGCTGCTTATACATATTTATTTAACCAAAATGAAAACAATTAGTTATTTAAATAGATTTATTCTTTTCCTATTAATCTGTTTTTCTTTTTTTTTAATGTTTTCAGTTTATATATTCTAAAAAAATAAATATTTGCACATACAATCAAAAGAATACACATTTAATGAATATACATGTTAGGTTTCACTTAATTTATCGTTTTGCTGCTCATTGTTAGTTTTGCCTCTTACTTCATTTAATAAATATATTTTGTTATTGCCTTGTTTATTCGCATTTAATATTATTGGATAAACATTGTTCTTTGTACTGTAATGGTTTACAGTATTTATATCCATCTTTTCGACTAAAATTGGTAAGATTTTTCATAATTTCTAAAGACTTTTGCACTTTTCTTCAGTATTACTTACTTTACACTACATTACAATCAAGAACGTTGGACAATTACTTTTTTTATCAAATATCAGTTATTAAAAGCATAAACTAAAATAAATGCTAATACGACAAAAGTTATATTGCACGAATCTACGGTAGCAAAACATGTGCTGAACTAGGAACACTACAGCATCGACTATGACACGGTTAAAATATTAGCAATCTTTTTGTCACATTCAGAATAGTGCGAGAGTTTTCAGAGATTATGAAGGACTCTAAAAATTCTAACCGATAAGGTAACGAACGAACAATCTTTATCGAATCATAGCGGAATGGATAACGCAGAAATAATGAGAAGCAAGAGATAAGGGTTGCTAAAAGATGTTCTGAAGAAACTGACACTATCATCAGCGAAACGTCAAGTTTAAATTCATTACTTGATAAACGAAAATGTTTACATGAAATAACATTATCAATTAAATTTTTTGCAAAAAAAACTAACCACAAATTATAATTTTAATAGAAAACCGTTGATATGATAATAACATAACTACTGAGAGTCTATTAATTTAATTTTATAACAAAAATTACCAATGTTTTAATTTTAACAATTAGAGGAGTAATTTAAATTTTAAATATAATATTTCTTATTAAATAAACTTCGGTATTTAGTTTGGAGTGCAAAATTAAAAGTTAGATAATCGTCTGTCATTTCCATACACCACAAATAATTTTAATTAGTTCATAATCAAAATTAGTTCATATAATTTAAAACGTTTTTTTCCACGACAAATCAACAATCAAAATTAATCACGTCATGCGATAAAAGAAGTAAACTACGAACCTCGTTTACTTTATTCATACTTATAATGATTATCTAGAACGACTACATGACACTCAAGATTTACCGATGTTATTCACAAATATTAGTGACTTGAGATCTTGTTGTTTGTTGTGGCTGAGTAATTAAATTGTTATATAATCAGTTTGGGAAGCAAACAAAGAAAAAGAAAAACAATTATTATAGCGTAAGTTAATTAATTTACACTTGGAAGAATCATGAGTTTGTCTCTCGCAGTGTCAAATTTAGTTGAAAGTTAGTTCCAGTGTTGGGTAATGAAAACACAATCAAAATTTTCTTAGGACACTAAAACTGAACAAGGTTGAATTGTTATTCTCTTACTTTACTAAGTTAGATCAAACATTTTTGTTAATAAAATACAAAATTAGAGTTTTCTATAGAGTACATGTAAAGTAGTTTTTGTATGTTTGTTTTGTACTAATTAATGTTCATAATTAATGATAACGCGGTATTCAGAAAGAGTCTTACTGGTTAAACATAATTTATTATTCAAATTTGAAATAGACTGTTTAAAACGGTATGTTTTTTAAAAAATTCTCGGAACGTGTAAATTGTACTCTATTTGGCCGAAAGAAGTTTTCTATTCTTATGTATTCAAAGGGGTTGAATATTTGAGAGCGTTAATGCTACGTGAATGTTATTTCAAAAACGATAGGAAACCATTAAATAATATATGTATGGTAAAAAGGGTTTGGTAAATTCCAAAGAGAGTATTTTGCAAGCATTCCCCACGTGTAGCCGTGGGAATGACGGGTTAATTCAGGCGCGCAACCTGAGCCACAATGTTATTGATTTGAACCGCCCGCACCTCAAGCCGCGCGCATTGCATCTACGGACAGCTTCATCTATCCCCTAATCATCCCCAACACCCTCAGTTGATGGTCATTTCGTTATGCCTGATTCCGATTCAATTGCCACTTTTAGCGAATTTAGTACATTTATACTGTTATTGAATTTTATGGAGTTATTTAAGCTAGTTTTGTTGAGCTACCGATTACCAGATTTGTATTTGTACTCTCAACAGGTGCTCTTTTGTTTCTCAAATTATATTTACCACCAATCATCTATTTTATCGCTACACTAACTGCGTTAAAGTAGTGAATTTGATTATGCTTTTCTGCTTACAATCTTTTTTTTTATTGACTTCTAATACATTCTTTAAAGTTTATTGAATATTTATAAGTAAAAGAGTTTGGCAATCAATACTCTAATTAGTTTGCGTAGAACGTTTATAAGTATTCCTCGTTAATTACAAGTTACCTTTATTTCAATTTGTCAATCATGTTTGACAGTGTCTGAAGAAGACACGTACAATATTTAATTATTTTTAATTATCTGTTATTTATTTCACCATGAAACAGTATTTCAATATTGTACAAAGCTGTCCTAAGCAGAAGTTTCAGTCAAAATTGCAATACATTCTCTTAATATTTAGAGAGATAATTATTAGTTTAATCATAGATAATGATTCAAATTATGTATAATAAAAAATGAATCAGAATAGAAAATAGACACGAACTGTGCTATATCACTGTAGTTTCTGAAACTAGTAGAATGCTTGAAATTATAAGAATTTATGATTATTTTGAAAATATTCAGATAAAATTTCTACGCAATTAAGTAGTTTATATCTAAATTAACTACTACTTACTTCAAACATAAACAATTCCAATTTAATACATAAATAAATAATACCTATAGAGAAAAGGTAAACATAACGTAGTAATGGAACCATTTTATATTAGTTGTGAATGGATATGATGAGATTTAAAAAAACTTTAATTGATTAAATTAAAATTTATTTGGATCAAGCTTGCAAAACGTAAATCTAGAAGTGTAAAAGAATAGTTTTCGGTGAGCTATATACGAGGCGTGTTCGAATGAAAGTAATTCGAGATGTGTATCCATGAGATGCCTAGGAACAAAAATGAAACGTATACATATATAGAAACTAAAATATTTAATAAGTGAAATGCATACAAAGTTTGTTAAAAAAATACCCATGGTGTTTACGCAGGCGTCCCATTGCTTAGGAAGGTTACGAATTCCGTCCGCGAAGAACGATGTCGGTTAATCATGAAGCCAGTTCAGAATTGCAGCCTTCAAGTCCTTGTCGGAGTGAAATCGTTGACCTTTTAAGCTTTTCTTTAGCGGTTCAAAGATGTGATAAAAATGGACTGTAAGTTGTATGTTCCAGGACGTTGCTTCGAGACACACCTTGGCGACATGCGACCTAGCATTGTCGAGCAGAATGATGACACCTGACGACAGCATACCCAGACGTTGGTTTTTGATAGTCTTATACAGCTTATCAACTGTTTGGGTGTACCGTTGGACATTGATGGAGACGCCCGGCTCCTTAAATTCTAATAATATAGCATAAATTCCTCCATTTTATCTTTTGGAAATATTATTTTTTAACGTTACTCTTTCTAAAACATATTGCTGAACCCATGTTTATATTCTTTGTAAAAAATGATCACGTAATTCTTCTCAAAAATTAAGAATATCACGTTGAAAAATATAAAAACCAAATAAATTAAACGTTATGATACTTAAGTGTTAGTGATTTTCTGTCATCGATTACTGTTTTTGAAACAATTTACTTATTAACGCTGAACATTTATTAATATTTTGAAACCAGTAACTCAACGAATTTATCATTTGGTAGCTGTTTACGTAGATTGACTTGTTGTCATTTACAAAGCTCGTTGTCCCATGTGCTTTTTATACTTTTAAAAGCTATCGTCACTACCGATAGTGTGATGTTTACTTCGCACGGACGGTTTATCTGAAATAGAAAGCTAAGGAACGGTATGGTTCTCGGGCTCCAGATTTGTTTGAGAAGTTTACTCTCCTGTTAGACGGTGCTGTCCGGGTAACTTCAGTGAAGACACGACTGTCCAGGGTTTTGAGCGGTCCTACAAGCGGAGCTAGGCGACAAAAATAAAAGACAGTAAATAAAACAACTTTATTTTATTATTTAAAACGAAACGGTATTTTCGTGGAGCTAATCGAAGAGAGCGGAAGCGGCAGATACGAACACCAAGCAAGCGTTAAATGAACGAAAGAAAATAATCACGGTTAAGCGTGCGTTCGGTAAGCGGCAACGGTATTAACCTCCGTCGGGTCGGTGGAAGGGATAACTGCGGGTTTGGATAATCGTTAAAGAGACGGGACTTAAGGTGAAGCCAGTACACGTGCGAAAATCTGTCAACACGTTACTTGAACCCAGTGTTGACGGCGTATTGCGCAGGCCAAAGCCCGACACTACGAATACAACGCCTGGTAAAGAGGGTTAGGGAAGAGTAGACGGGGAGCGGTATCTCCCGGAGGTTCGACTCTTGGACCTCGGTCTCTTCTTTGGTTTGTGTTCCAACTGGAACTGTCGTGTTGCCGTTGTGGGTTCGGTTTTATAACGAACGGTTCGAAAAGGGAGAAACGATTTTAAGTGGGAATAACATGCGCCTTGATGAGAGAAGCGACTTTACATACATGCGCTCTAATGCGCGTTCGCTAAAAAACTGATAATTAATACAATCCTAATACTAATACACAAAAATAAATCAGTTTTAATAGTAATAAAAATAAAATAAATAAGTAACGGTTCGCTAATACAAAATAAATAAGTAGCGGTTTGGGAATGCAGTCTTGACATTAACAAAAATAAAATAAATGAATGAAGGTTCTTTAATAGAAAATAAATAAGTAGCAGTTCGGGAATACAGTTTTAACATTAACAAAAATAAAATAAATACGTAACGGTTCGGTAATAGTCATAATCTAAAAACAAAATTAAATTAGTAACGAATCGTTACGATAGTTTGCTGTTCACTATCGATAGTGAGCGATAGTGATAAAAATAATGAAAAACCAATAATGTCCTTTCTCTCACTAATATCAATGTACCTTTGTTCTCTGTCGTAGTGAGGATTTGTTTTTTGTTTAGTTAATGGGTTCTTAGTTTGTCACACAAAAATTTGTTAAAAAGTTTCTATGTGTGACTACAACTTCCAAGCCACCTGAAAGAATTTTCACTAAATTGGGTCAAATTACTTTAGACAGTAGGTCATGCATAAAACCAAAAAACGTTGATATGTTGTTATTTCTTAACCAAAATAAATGGATCGTGTACGTTCACATCAAAATGTTCGACCTCAAACCTTAAACAAAATTATTATTATTATTTTTTGTTTATTATTAATTCGCGATAAAGAACAAAACACTTATCGATAATTATCGATAGTTTAAAAGCAACTATGGACGGTAGCGACTATCGATATTTCTCTACCACTAATCTAAAGGTTGCAGAATATGCGGCGGTAATTATAAGATAGTAATTTAAATAATGTCATGTAATACGTGACCGGCGACAATTAACAATACTAAAAGATCATTTGCAATATTTGATAAAAAAACATTTCTTAAATTATTTGGAAAATCAAAATTCAATTATGTTTTTCTTTTTAAATACCACAAGCAGAAAAAACTATTATAATAAAATTTAATTATTTTAACCTAATTATTTAAAAATTCTGCCGTGTTTTTGTGACGTTATTGTGGTACCCACTTTTAGAACCACTGAATTAAATCGTAACAGAGAGAAGTGGTTAAATGCTCGAAAAAAAAAGAATAATGTTATACGCGATTCAAACTAACCGATACGTCAACTCGCGGCAAAAATTTGAAATGTCGTTGCAATAATATTTTAATGCACATACTCAATTTGTTTCTGTTTGATTTTGAATTTCTCGTATAAAAATGGACATATTTTTAAAAAATATGGAATTGAGAAGCTTGCTGAACGATATACAGCTAAACAAAAAAAAATTTGAAATACAAATAAACGCGGCTCAAGCTATAGAATACGACGAGTTCTATAATCTTATATTCCACGTAGATAACCTACAAAAACCACTTAACTAAATGGAATGATAAACGTTTTATAATAATCCTAGATAGATAGAAAAATAACAATCAATCAAGTTGCAAAAATTTGATCTAATTTAGACAGCGCAATATTAAATTGATTTGAAATAATTAAACACATAAATTTAAGTTTGTTAGTTTAGTTTCCAGTTTATAGTTTGCTTAAATAATTAATATACAATAAATTTTAATACAGTGCACGCCGCTTAATGGGATCACATTGGGTTTCTGACAACAATAACAAGGTTCACAGCAAATCTGTATTTTCAAATTCTCTGACTTTTCTCATGAAGCGAAAAATTATGTAAATGCATACGCATAGATAAGCGTAAGAATTAATATAACATAGTTTTTAAAAATGTAAGAGAATTTACATTTTTAATAAACGCAAGATTGTTCTTTAATAGAACAAAAACTTTAGTACTAAAGTTTACAATTAATTATTTTCATAGTTTTAATTTTTGATTTGTCTAGGCACTTCATATAAATTCCATGACTTTTTCTTAAAATACACGATTTATATGGGTTTTCCCTGACTTTTTTTACTCACTTCTAAATTTCCGGACATTTCCGGGTATTCCAGGATTTCCAGGTTGCTGTGAACTCTGAAACAAATGTTTATCGGTTAGAAAGGAGTAAATACAGACAGCATGTATCATATTAATCTAGAAGGTGAAATTATAGCATCAGTACAAGCAAAAAATAATGTTCTAATAAAACGTTTAAAAAAACCAAAATTGTGAGCTAAATAATTCGGAAATTACGGACCTTTTGCATTAAATAGTCTCCTAAGTTTGTTAACACCGTGAAATAAAGGAAATAAAAAATGATGTTATGATTAGAGGTGGGCTATACGGCATTTTGTGTGTCTAATATCGATACGGTATCGATATATCAATACGACGACCTAGGCGTAGTTATGATGTTTAATTTAGTTCTAAGAGCTACACATATCTTCTCAGTAATTTGCTGACACTAAAAGAAAAAATAAGTAAAAAATAATGTTATTCTAAGAAGTGCACATTCTTTCCAAGAAACTAAAAATACTAAGTAACTCGAAGATAACGTATTTACAGATGTTTAAATAACGTGATGTTACGCAGGTTACTCAAACTATGTACTTAACTAAATACACTGCATTAATAAAGCTAAATATGCAAAACGCTATTTAATTATTCTAATTTGCATATGGGCAGCAGCATTCGGCTGACTTATTTTTATCATATTGTTGGAATATGCTATTTTTTGGCTAACATTACGTCTCTTTATTGTGTCAGTCATTGCAAAGTGTTGAAACACAGTTGATTCGATGAACTAAGATAAGTTAGTGTCGTTAGTGAGTTGGTCTGGCGCATGCTAATTTTAGCCTTATTAATATACATATTAATATACAGATAAAAAAAGTCCGATATCACTTGAGCATGCAAATAAACAATAATGTTCTTTTTTTTAATTGAATTCACATGCTTCGAATAAACTTAAAAAATTCATGCTGAATAGGTTATAATTTATTTATAGAAACAAACCTGAGAAAAGTTGATAACATAAACTGAAATCATGATTACTGTAAACAATGTTCTTTCTATGTAGTAGCATACATGCGGCCCGTTCTTTAATAAAGTGATTACATTATTCGACTGATAACATTATCCGTGATTGCGTTGCGGCGTGCACTGTTCAAATGATTGATCAGATTGCCATTCTACCGATTCATTAAACAAACGATACGTGTTACAGCAGTACGCAACATAACTAAAAATTTAAAGCGTAGTCGCGGTAGATAACGCATAAAATACCTGGAAAGCCAATTGCATCAAAATGGCGGTGGTTCTGTTGTCGGAACTTTATGTAAATTTTCTTTTAGTAACAGAACTACTGGGACCACATACAAAAGACGCGATGACATACAATCGACTATCAGCAAAGATACTTCTGGACAAGATGTATTAATAGAGAGGCGACGATGCAAACAGCTTAAAAAATAAACTTAGCAGCAGATGAAAGCAACGTGCCGATAAAATATCATCCGATTAAATAGATACGTACATTCAGATCTTGGGTGGCTTTAAGTTGAGAACTTAATCTTTAGAAGATGTCGGGGTTCACAAATCCGTCTAAAGATGCGTAGTGTTAATAGGAAATAATTCCTTTTAAATCTAAGGCAAAATTTGTTAAAATAAGTTTGCACTTCAAATTCTACTAAAACACATTGAAGAAACCTAATTCTTCAACAATTAACGATCAAATACGCATCGCTATCTGCTTGTTCTAAACCGGAAAACACATGAAGAATAGCAACATAAGAAACTACCTATCGCTCAAATTAAAATATTCAAATACAAGTAATTGATAAAATTGAATTGATTTTGACTCATAAAGCAATTACTTTGAAACCGATCAAAAACAAACAAGTTGCAATTAAAAAAAATCTTATGAGTGTCCCAAACTCGTTATTTGGAGTGTCACGATAAATGTATTTGTATTTTTTTCAATACTTTGATTACTTTTTTCTTCATTGTTAAACCTACATTGTTCAATCAGATGGTCAATTTTTTACAGAAGAAACATAATTTCTTACGTTCTGAAAACTCTTCTTTCCTGTTTTCATTGTTTTTGGAGATGTTTATTTTGCCATATTTAAAATATTTAATTCCAGTCAGTAAAGTTACAGGTCTTCCACGGTGCTTTAACCGTTTTTCTTCTACAACCAGACTACGGACTAGGTCTTACATTTTGATTCACTCTAACTGATTATTTTTGTCACAATCTTATATTCATAGCTTCATCATTTTTGCTTACCAATAAGAATCATAGTTGGTCTTACTTTTACTAATTATGAATTGTTGACACATGATTGGTTTAAAAATCAAAGGGTTGCGTTTTATTAAAGTTTTACGTGTAGTTGTTTTTTAATGGCGATTCTAAAATAATTAAAATTTATTTAGAAAACTAAATTACATATATTACAAAAATATCTGAAATTAATACTTATTTTTTTTTTCATTAGTAAAGTAGTCAGTTTTTTTTAAGTTATACTTTTTAAATAATACATATTAGTATGTTAATAACTCTTTTGCGAAACGTACCAAAACAATCATTGTTTGTACTAGAATTTGTTAATACCAAAGGTGATTTGACATTTTACGTGCAATAATTTTGGAATGGTGAAAACAGATAATCAAAATAGAAAATTAAATATGTTTCAAGTTCTATTGTATTAAATTTATTAGAAAGACGTAGTAACCGTAATATTATTTTATAATACATTTCAATTCCATACTTAAGGGCGCGTTTGAATGCGACATTTTAAATTCGTAGTGAGAGTTAAGAGAAATAACATTACAAAATATAGAAAATAGATGTCGCTCTCGATTTAAAGTAGATAACTGTTTATAAAGACGTTGATGCAAAAATTAGAGATGGGCAAATGTTGGTTTTCAATTATTTACAATAGTTGATTATAAGAAGTAATAAAGAAGCTAAAACGTTAATTTAATTATTAAATAACATGCTGCAATTCAATTATTTTACAGTATTACAAAATTACCAGGTATAACCGGTATAACTAATAGGTGAATATACCCATCTTGAGACAAAAACCTTGAATTCAATCTCAGCAAACCTTTTATTTTAATTCGCTAATGTGCGATGTCAGCAAATACCTAAATACAAGATAGCAATGCTAACATGTTTTAATCATTCGTTGGTTATCTTATTTGCATTCTGTAGTAATTTGTATAATATTTAATTTAAATAAATTTTGCAAACATATTTGTAAAAGATTTCAAATTTTCTAGATTCAAAAAATTATTATTTGTAAAACCCTTGCTATTTATTTAATTTTATTCAAACCTCCAGTAGAAAAAAAAGCTCGATTAAATGGGTCAAGTTGTACGAAATAATCTACCTAAAAAGATGCTAACCAAAAAAGAAATAAAAATCCCTTTGGTTTTTATTGCTTTGGAGAAACCCCGAAAACAGATATCGATAATGGCTCACTTTTTTCACTTTGGTCTGACATAAAATTTGCACTTACGTTTTCGCACTAGATTTTCTATTGAACTGATTTCGATTTTTTTTGTAACTAGCGGTTTTTCAAATAATTTCACAAACTTTCAAATTCCTTATGAAAGCTTTGTGTGCTTGTTGCATTTTGCAATCACCCATTTTTTCTAATTATTATGATATGCTGCAACTGCATTTAAAAACTTAAACTCTACTTATTTTACTAATATCGGATTACGTACTTGGTATCACTTTCGAATACTCTATGTACGAATTTTGTACAGTTCAGGTTGTTCGCTACTGCTTTTTATTTTTTTGTTACTACTTGTGCTAGTGGGTTATCGAATTTCTATAGTTTTAAATTGGTGAATATGGGAAAAAGAAAACAAAAGTACTATAAAACCAAGAAATAATTTATTAATTTTACCAAAGAGACAAAGTTCCGATTTTAACTTTTACAGAAAAAAATTGATTTTATTTTCATTGTTTAATAAGATAGTATGTTTATAAAAGAGTCGGTATATAGTTTCTCAACGCAAAAATCGCAAATTCAAATAAATAGTAAAATGTAGATTGTGTACCTTATCTGTTTTTGTTTTTTAATTTAAAACGGTGGCATTAAATATCAACTCAGAAAACCATATTGTGCATATGCATTCATTTCTTCGAAATTATCAACATAAACAAAAATATAATGACATTAGTGTAAAGCATAAGTGCAAAAATGAGCCTTATGAACCAAAAAAAACAACTTATTTTTTAGCGCCATCCGTGGTAAAATGACTGAACTAAAACAATAAAGATTTCTGTTATTCAGTTTCATTTAACATTGGTTATATGGAAATATTACTGTTTAATATTACATTTCCATATTACACAATTTTTGTTAATATTCAAATGTTCTAATACATTTTCAAGTGTCGCTCTAGAAGTTTTGAGTATTAATATTTCGAAACATTTGTTGGTTTAATTGCAATTCTCTCTTTTATGAGATGCAAAAAGTTGAGCAACTTTGGACGCTAATAGTTTCTTTATTAGAAATTATTGTGCAACAAAAATTACCATTATCGATTCTTCTATGATTTATCTTGTCAATTCTAATAAAAAATATTGGAATATTATTTTATTTTTTAAATGTAATATTAAACGCGAACCATCAAAATCGAGCTAAAAATACGATATTTTAGGCAACCCAACATACTTCAAACGCCACCTTAACAGTAATTTAAATATATCTGTTATTCGGCGGTAATTCTTTCTCGTCTAAAAAACTAACGTCTTTTTGTAACTAATCAAGCAGATATTTATAAAAACATATATTTTTTTTAATTATTAAGAAAAGTGTTTGAAAAATTTTTCTTTATTGTACATTTAGTTTTTCCATTTTCTTTGACTAGTACATTATAAAAGAATACATATATCTTTGTGCTGAGTTTTTCATAAAAGAGTCATTCGTCGGGTGATTTTTTGTACTCTTATGAATAGCGCACGTGTTGTGTTACTTGAAACAACATTTTGCGTTATTATATATAGAGTTTTTAATTCATTGCCTACTTTACAAATACGCAGATGAATATAAATGAATTTAACTTGTATACAACAAAGTAAACCGTACAAAAGCTACGCTGCATAGCACAACCCGCCTGGTAGAATTTCACATACATTTCTTAACAATCTTGTCACGGAATAAATTTAAAAATTGTAGTCAAGGCAAATTGAGCGTAAGTGAAAATGTCTTTCACACAATCTTTCAAATTTACATCTAAGGTCGACGTATAAAAGAGGTATTAAGTTAATGCAATCACTGATATTGCTGTATAAATATTGTTCAAATAAATAGGAATAAAATATATTTTTATATAAATATTTTAATTTACTAAAATTGTTGATAAAATTTATTTATTCTCTGCATCATAAGCTTTTGTGCACAACGCGTTAATTAATAAAGTAAATAATTTTGAGGATCAAATTAATGTGTTGCAGTTTGACGTTTGATTTTTAGTTGAATAAGAAACTGCTAAATCTTATTAAGAATAACTGTTTCAAACTTTTATCTACAAATAATAGTCTATATATGTACTTATATAAAATTAAATTGAATTAAAAGTTTAACGTAAGAAATTGCTATACTGCAAGTTGAAAGAATAAATAAGTTTGCTATCTCTTTGAAAGCATTGCGTTTGTGCATGTTTTACTTTTAACTTTTCTTTTGGTAAAACTGCCTGAGTGTGTATAAAACAATTTAGTCTTTAGCATTTTTTCTCTATTTTCTTTCATTATATTTAAATTTAAATACATGTAAAGAAATTCATATGAAACTATGCTAACTACAGTTCCAAGTTTTATATAAGAAGTAAGTTGAGTAATCTATTAAATCTAGAAAACTATAAAAACTTAAATCGACACTTGGCTAACTCTATAAATAACTTAATCCTGATATACGTAGTAGTTGCGTGTTAATTTTGAAATATAATTTATCTAATGAAAAACTAATAAAAGTCTATTTAGGTTAGCAAAAAAATGTCTCTGCGTTTTTCAAACACCAATCATAATAGTATAAATCTTTCCAGAAATTTGACAAAACGTGCTGAATCTAACACTGAAATATAAGTAACGAAAGGATATCACACGCGGTTAAGTAGAAGTATAACAGTATATTAAACCACAAATTACAGAATGAACGCGCTTCAATCACGAGACCGAGTTTCATACACGAGCCGCGCAGCGGCGAGTTTATGAAGCGGTAGAGTGATTGAAACGTATTCTATGACGTGTGTTTTATACTATTTTTTCTATTTTGATACAATAATTAATATTTTTCGTATAATTTTACTTTTAAAACAACATTGGGAAACTTTAATATTTTATTGAATTGGCAACACTTACACTTTGACATATTGAAATTTATGTGTTAACCTAAAATCTCAAACGAAATGATCTCTTTATACCTTTATAAGTAAATAACTTTGAATTAATAGAACGTCTTTATTTTATCTTGGCATCAAAATTTGAATTTCAATTGTTAAATTCCAATAATTTTGAATTCTTTTTCATGTAACGTCAACTTACGATGCAGATACACCAACTTTGAAAAAACTAACATTACTAAAATTCGTGTAAGAATTTGCTTATCCTTACACGGATTTTAGTGTAAGAATCGCTAATTCTCATGTCGAAATAGAGAAAATATTTTATTTAGATGTAAGTTTTGTGTTGCATGAGGTGTTAACCGAATTGAAAAAAAATATTTATATGGTTGGCGTAGAAAAACTAATTGGTTCAAAAATATTTTATGTGTTTTTACAATATCTAATTCACTTCTAAATTTAATTCTTGTTAACGGCGGCAACAATTGTTTTAGAGTTTTTGAATGCGTGGTTTCTTGGTAAAGACTTAAAGCAAATAGCAAGCAAATGTCCGAACTCATACAATTTATCGTTATTGCAGAATCAGGCTACAAAAACTACAACCAACAGTTCTGAATTAATTTTGATAGTTTATATATAAACCACAACTATATGTTTGGAAAGATACAAAATTAAAAAAAATGAAATCTCTACAACTTAACTGTTTAAACATCTAACAAAGTGACTTACACTCTTTAATCTAAGAAATACTCCATCCATCTTAGAGGATGTAGGAAACTTATATGATGAATTGAAATATATGCTTAGTGAGTTTGGAATGATGATGACTGGTTTTGTGATTTTTTAAAATTAGTTGAGTACGAGAATGTTTATGAAAATGCAAAAATTGTGCCTAATAACTTACTCTATTAAATTTAACCATACTGGCAATCAGAAACGTTACATCTACTGAACACAAAATTAAAAAGATTAATCTTAAGGGAGTTCTAAAACGGCTGCTTTAGATGCCTTGCAAGCCTCTACAGAATTAGCTTTTCCGTTGAAAGTATAAGAACTAGAAACCTAAAAATAAACTGAAATAACTACAAAGGCTAGTTGTATAGCCATCTTGTGACATTTCATATATTTTTGAAGTCAAAAATATAAAGAATGAGTAGAAAACGAAGCAATTTTAGGCAATTTTAGGTGAATTTTGAATACCATCGATTATTTCCAAAAAGCGGCACAAGTGCGCTCTAGACATGTGTCTTTAGTTTATAGATACATAGTTTCTATATCAAAATAAATATTATTATTCAAAATTTATGGCCATATCAAAATCGTTACACAAAATTAAATGTGTTGCTGATTGCGCATTCCTCTAAGAAATTTCGCTAATTTAAAAGAACTCCTTATACAGCTAGCACTAATTATTTCAGTTTTTAGCTCTTATACTTTCAACAAAAAAGTGAATTTTCTAGAAGTTTGCGATGCATCAAAGCGGCCATTTTACAACCCCCTTAAAATAAAACGCAATACAAATAGAAACAAATAGGCTTAATTTTATCTTCAAAAAAAAGATATTTTGACTTTATCATAAGAACATATTAACCCACCTAGCACACCTGGGGTCTTTTTTGACCTCACGCACTGTCAAATCTCCTATTGTCTTAAAGTCGTAAATATGCTTCAATCGAACTTCATACGATAGGATCATATTATTTTTGTTGCTGTTGAAGATGCTGGGTTTGCTAGCTTACTTTTGCAATACAAGATCGTCGACTTCAAACAATAAATGAGGAAGGTGTAACATTTGTTCACGCAATGTAATAATTTTGTATGTAAAGAGAACATTGAAACGCGCACATTGCGTCTTAGATGTTTAAGTTTAACGTAAGAAGACGATGACTTAAAATAAAGGCGTATATTTTAGACATAAAACTTTCACCATAAAACATATTAAAATATTTTTAGGGTAAATGGTGTATTACTTATTTAGAATAATATAATGCGAGCTTTCGAACTTGGTCTAAGTTCTTCGTCAGGTAAAATTAAGTTAATTTGACAATTGTAAAAACTAAGGTAACTAAAAACAATAACTATAAGGGAACTAGATAATAAGTGCAAGTTATTTAGCTACAGCATTTGCTCGAAGATCTAAGGGAAAACCACCATAAAAACTCTAGACGTAGCTTAAGTGTCAATGGTGGACAAATTAAGATTAAGAAATGTTTTTGCAATTTGGTCTCATGGTTTAGAACTACAAATGTTTTTTCAATACCTTAACAATCGACATCCAAACATAAAATTTAGTATTGAAAAAGAAATTAATGGTACCTTACCTTTCCTTGATGTAAAAATAGAAAGAAAATCAGATGGTACTTTAATACATTCAGTTTATTAAAAACCAACACATACAGATCAATACATAAACGCAAATTCTCATCATCACCCAGCTCAGAAACTTGAGACGATTCGCACATTATATAATCGTGCAACAATAATTTGTCACCAAGATAAATTACAAGAAGGATTAGAACACCTTAAGAAAGTTTTTATAGGAAATGGTTTTAATAAAGAACAAATTAAAAAGTTTCTTAGATCAAAGACAAGACCTACTTTAACAGATGATTCAACTATTAACCAAAACTTTGTTATTCTACCTTTTGTTTCCAACATAAGTGACTAAATTAGAAGAATACTAAGTAAACATAAGATAAAAGTAGCTTATAATACTACTACTAAGATTAAAAATTTGTTAAATCCTATAACAGACAAAATACCTTACAATACCTGTGGAGTGTACCAAGTCCCATGCACCTGTGGCAAGGTATATATTGGCGAAACTGGTAGAACTATAGATACGAGATTAAAAGAACATAAAAGACATCTTCGTTTACTACAACCTACTAAGTCTGCCATTGCCGAACATGCACTTGACACTCTTCATGATATAAACTTTGAAAAAACTAAAACAATTTCTAAAACAAAAAACTGGAAATCAAGAAAGATTAGAGAAGCTATTGAAATTATCAAACATTCTAACAATTTCAATAGAGACAGTGGTTACGAACTTTCTGACACATGGTTACCTGTTATTTCTTAATCTTAATTTGTCTACCATTGACACTTAAGCTAGGTCCAGAGTTTTTATGGTGGTTTTCCTTTAGACCTTCGAGCAAATGCTGTAGCTAAATTTATGACTTGTTAATATATTTTTTGTAGTTTTCTGAAGATGAGCTTTATATTTATAAGCTTGAAACATATGTAAAAATATATTTGAAAATTAGTATTTATTATTGGTGGACTTGCGCTTATTATCTAGTTCCCTTATAGTTATTGTTTTTAGTTACCTTAGTTTTTACAATTGTCAAATTAATTTAATTTTGCCTGACGAAGAACTTAGACCAAGTTCGAAAGCTCGCATTATATTATTCTAAATAAATAATACACCATTTACCCTGAAAATATTTTAAAAGGTGTATAATTTAACATTTTATTAATTTGATTAAGTTATCATATAATCTACTTTTTATAGTTTTTATTGTTGTAGTTTGTTTAATAATTTACCTACTGATAAATATCTGGAAACTTCAGATTTTTTATATTAAAGGGAACTCCACATTTTAAGTTAGGGTCAGAAATGACTGTTGGTGCGCAGTATGTAATTTTAAAACAGGTCTGTTACGAGAATTAACTACTCTGATCGTTCATAAAACGCATGTTTTTTTTTATAAAAATTAAATTATTTTTTTTACAATGGGATACTGAATCAGCAATTTTCAAAAAATGCAATGAGACTATTTACTTTCTAATTTTAAAATTCAAATTGAATTCATTTTTGAAACAAACAACTATAAAATTTTGTACTTTGAAAAACTGCAATTTTTATTTGTTGTTTATTTCAGTAGTGTACTACATTTCTGATAAGAACGTAATCACCAACATTGTAAACCTAAGGTGACTTGTGTCTCATATTATCGGTTCTCTTGTGCGCGCAAGTTCGTTGCTCAGTATTGGTTCTCACAATGTCTAAGTCCCAGTTATCATTTTCATAGCTTCTAACCCGCTTCTCAATGGATCATACTGATTTTTTTGGGTCTACCTTATGTATCCCTTGAAATCGATAATTATGACAACATGGCAGTTAAATTCTTATTAAAACGCTCAATTTGGCCGTTGGCGTTAGGAGTGCAGCAACATTAATATGAACTACTCCAACCTCAGTCATAAACTTCTGAAACTCCTTCAATGTGAAGGCCGTGCCTCGATTTGAGACAAGCCTTAAATAGCAATTATAGCATTGAAAATAAGACCGTAGATGAATAATGATTAAAGTTTTACGAATTTTGTAATAGAATCAATTATATCAAAGATATACTTCTTGCCTGAAGCCGACTTCTCGAGAGGACCGTAATGGTCAACGTGAATCATAACAACACCTTCTGACTTCCCGAAGTTTTGAGAAAATGTTAAACATTTAATGCAATTTGCAATATAATTTATAATTTTTTGTTTCACATTAGGCAACAACATTTACTAATGGTTACTATCTTGTGGGTATCTCATTATCTACTAGTAAAGAAAACTATATATCTACAATTAATACTTTTTCTTAATACTAGTTTTCAAGATATCCACAAAATGGTAGTCATTATTATATATCGCTAACACAATCACATTCAAACTGACCAATATTAGTTAGTTAGCGATCCAGTATCAGTAAACATTTTTGGTCAAATCTGATATTTTAAGAGCTATTTATAGGTAAGGTTTTGTAAAGGAAATTTAAAAATAATCATCTTAAAGACAATAAAAATAAAGTTTAAAAATGTTCAGGAATATGGTCAACACCAGACGCGTTGGCGACAGCTATGAGAACTTTGGCTATTAATGCAATAGTGCAATTGTATTTACCAATAAATATTGACATGTATATGTTTTTTATTTCAACTTATAAGCTATCTAATTTTTGAAATATTAGAAAAACAAATCAATTTTTTTGTCAAATTTCATACTTAAAGCTGTTTGCCACTACTCTAATTTCTCTCCTGAATTCAGGGAAAAAAATTCCTTAAAAATTGAATGCGCGCGTTGAATCATGGACCAGTGCGCCTTTTTTTACAATAATTTAGAACATGTTCTAAACTAAACAAATGGCTTTTAAACGCTCGATTTGTGTAAACGGGCATATAGCAACTCTAGTTGTCACACAAGATTCACATTGAGAAATTAGTTAAAAAGCTATTAATAATAAAAGTTCTCCTACTCAAACACATTCTAAGTATTTTAACAACAAATAAAATACAGATTTAGAAATTGTTATATAATTACAATTAACTTAAACATGTAATTTACGCGAATTCTCTCCATTTTGCATATTTACCTTGTATAAATCTAATTTTAAAAAAAAACTATTAATAATTAATTTTATAAAATCTTGTAGTTTTTTTATCTAATGCTAAAATTAGTAAATATTTGATGTGTAAATTAAACTAGTAAATGTTTGATGTGTACATAATTATTGGAAAAAATAAGGCTACTAGAAATGATATCGAGTATTTATTAAAAATAAATTGAAAGTAGTACTTGTTTCCATTTGTAAAGAACAATAAAGAAAATAAATACACATTTTTATTATAAGTTTTATATAATTTTAATAATGCAATTACAATATTTAAAAGATATTTGAATATCTTATACTACACTATGGTAAAACGAATATACGTAATATGTGTTATAACTAAGGTTAACAATAATAAACTTTATGTACGTATGAGCAACGTATTGTAAACAAGAATATACAATATTATAAGCAAACACAGACATACATAACAGCGTAATAATTATGTACTTACCAATAATTATACAACATTTCTTAAGTGTATCAAAACAACAGATTAATTACAGTTCTAATTAATTTATAGAATCAGCACAAGCAAATTGACTTGAAGGAAAAGAATTATTTATAATAGAAAGGATTTTTTTTCAATTTTCTTGGAGTTAAAATCAAAAAAAGTTTATATGTCTATATTTGGAAATTATAATTTTCATTGCTTAATTTTTTTACTTAATTTGAGCCGATGTCAAATTTAAAAACGGTTCTTTTACTTTATTTCTTAAATAATTGGTCATTATTTATAAATTGTAATTTAATATTTTATTTAAAATACAAACTATTTTTACTCTCCTATAAGGAAAGTATAGCGATCGCAATCTTTTTTCAAAAAATTTATTGAATTATTTTTACAGTTTCTTCTAGAGATAATTCTTTATAACAATTTATTCAAATAAAAAAAATTCTAACATTAACAGTTTATCAGATATTTAATTTGTAATTTAAAATGAATTCACAAATATAATATAGTTTCGAATTCTGCCAGCGACGATTTTTTTTAATGATTTACTAAAGGGGTAAATAATATCGAGGCGCACAAATATAAGGGTTAGTCGATATGATCTTAATGAAATCGAGGAGAATAATTTCAAAAAAATTATAGCATGCTAGGAAATTAATACAAAATAGTTTTATGACAACATAACCTTTCAACATTCCGACAATTTGATTTTTTTTACCCTGTCAATTTGTAGGTATTGTAAAATACCTTTGTTTTCTAAATATTGGAAGTTATTACTATAAACGAGTCTACACGGGATTGCTATTTGAAAACAAGAAAAGGTTAGGTTAAAAACAATATTACTAATTTACGATAATAAAATAGCTTTTACTTGTAAAAAGTCAATCATCAATTAATAACAATCTGCCTGGCGCCCATGCGAAACTGCGGCACTGTTCTTGTTTTTACTGCGTTATCACTGTACAGTTGTGATTGCAACTTTTATAATAGAATCTAATTAGGTGGGATTCGTACAGAAGGAGGATTCGTACAGTAGTCGTATCCACTCCGTCTATTACGCTGACACGTTCGTATTTGTATGTGTGACTCCCGTTCATAGGGTTAAGCTAAATACGGGGCGCGGCGGCCGTATAGCCGCCATCTTCGTCGCAAAGAGTCGAAGCGTGTTTTTACGACGACGAGTAACTTTTGTATTCACTTTTAAAAACGTTTTAATGTAAGAAGTTTTGCTCAAATTACCTAGTGGTTTGTTATGGTAAGTGGAGTGATGCCTAAGTTTGTTATGTTAAGATTTATTTCGGTATAACTTTATCGATCATAATTATTTCTAATTATTTTTTCTGGTTGTTTGAGCTAGCTATCTTCGTACAGTGATAAGTGAGATAGATTCGTGCTGCGCGAATGTAAAGCCGCCTAGATTTGATTCAAATGCAAGCTGTAATATAATTTAAAACTAAACTAACTTACCTTTTTTTGAAAAATCACGCCACAAATATACGCAAAAAAGGGGACTTGAACGGGAGAGGTAGATGAAGAAGCCATGGAGGCTGCGATGAAGGAAGTTATAAATAAAATTTTATCCATTAGAAAATCTGCTAAAAAATACGGTCTTAAACCAACAACTGTTGAAAGTTGCCTATTAAAATTCTATAAAAACGCAGTCGCTCCAAAGGCAGACGTGTTTTAGCTCCAAATTGACGTCGAACCAAGTGTTTACTAAGGTAGAGGAAACTCTTTTAAACAAATATATTAGATACTGTTACATAATACACTACGGATGGACACTTATACAAGTGCGAAAACTGGCATACGGATTTGCAAAAGCGAATCAGTTTTGTTCCACCTAGTTGGAATATTAATAAAATAACAAGGAAAAAATGGCTCTACAGTGTTTGCAGGTGCAACGCAAATTTAAGCTTAAGAAAACCAGAAAACATCAGTGCAGTAAGATCTTGTGCTTTTAACAAGGCGGCCGTAAATGATTTTTTTGAGAACCTTGAAAAGGTTTATACAAAGTATAATATCACTGCAGATCGCATTTATAACTTCAATGAGTCAGGTATATCTACAGTGCTGAATACGCCAAAACTATTGGCTGAAACAAAACAAAAATTGGCCAACTTGTTTCTGCAGAAATAGGTGAACTTGTGACATTCGGAGGAATTATTTCGGCTAGATGTAACACAATTCCTCTTTTGTTTATCTTTCCCAGGGTACGTTTTGAGGATGACTTTATCGAGAATGCTCCAGAATGCAGTCTAAGAGAGGCTATTAACAGTGATTGGATAAATCCCAGTATATTCTTAGAGGTGTTGAAACACGTACAAAAGAAAACATTTTGCTCTAAGGACAATCAAACTCTGCGTTTAGTTGAAAATCACGAAAGTCATGTTACAATAGAAGCCGTAAAGTATGATCGTGAAAATGGCATTATTTAACTGTCGTTCCCACTCTATACAATACATCAATTCCATCCTTTAGATGTAGGGATATTTAGACTTTTCAAATCTAAATTGAAGATAACTTTTGATGATTAGCACGTAAATAATCCAGAAAAGACTCTTTATATATACAATATTCCAAAACTGGCCAAGATTGCATACTTCGAATCGTTCCACTGTAAAAATATTACAAGTGCGTTTGAGAAGCTTGGAATATGGCTATTCAATAAATTAGCTTTTAGTGACTATGATTTCGCAGCCGTGCAAGTTTACAGTTCAACATCTACAACAAGTCAAGGTATCAACATGCAACAAAGAACATCTGAAGAAATAAGCCTTTCTTGTCAACGAGATCAGCTCCTGCTTCACCCTCTTTACTAGAAGTAGCTTTTACTTATCAAGATCTTTTACCAAAATTAGCTCCTGTAACATTCTCTTTGGCAACACAAAGCTGTGTGACGTAAAGTCTTTGTCTGCTGTAGGATTAATAACCCCAGAAATCATTTGGCCATATTCTAAAGTAGACAGGAGTGCATCTAACAAATCAAACAAAGGCAAAAATACTGGAAAATCGAGTACATATACAGACACTCCCAAAAAAATAGACTTAGACTTAGATATCGATGGTGAACCTCCAGTTTTGGCCGCTAACATTAACGGAAACTGCTTTGTATTAGTAAAGCTTGGACAGGTGGAAAAAAATACAGTCCCAGTCAATATAAAATTTCATATCTGTGAACCAAGCCAGGAACCTGCAAATTTGTCTTTCCTACAACCAAAGATGTAGGAACGGTTTAAATTTCAGATGTAGTCTGTGTACTGCTACAATTCAAATCTGCTGTTACAGCAAGAACAGCTAACATATTTAGCTTCGTAAAAAATCTGTCTGTCTACAATGTACAATAGTAGATTTTGTTTTAGAATATTATAGCTTGTTTACCAAATTTCTACTTAATTATAATGTTGATTGATTTTTATAATGACACAAAGAGAAAATGTAATAAAAAGTGTTAAATTTTTATCACTAGTTTTTAGTTTTAAAAATAATTACTATAGACTCATTCTATGTTAATTTTGTTATCAATAAATGCTATAAGTCACTATGAATGATAATATTATCGCTGTGCATAGATGCTTTATACTATGCACGAAGCTATCCCGTAGGTGGGGTGTTTTCGTACGATTCCTATAATTTTGTTTAAACGTCATAGTTTGGCCATGTCGCTTAGAATCAGTTCTGAACTAATTACTTTTTAAACTAATAGGGTAAGTATTTAGTAGCATCCAAATCATTTAGAAAATAACTATTAATTTTCATTTTACAATGTTTAGTGTAACAAATGTACGAACCCAGCTGCTTTCGCTGATTAATTTAATGTTAATCTATAAAATTTCTACTTAATGGATAATGTATCTTTACCTTTTATAAAAGTATTTTTTTCTCATTGTTGACTATTCTTGTTGTTGGTTTGTGTTGCTGGCGTCTTATGTAGTATTTTTTTAATGTTCATGGTCACTCTTTGAGAGCTACTAGACTAACTCTAGTTGGGTACGACCAATGGGTACGATCAAAATTAGCAACAACTGACCGATTGCAATATGTTTTTCTTAGTGTTTTAATTTGACTATAAAGTGTTTTGTGATTATTTTGTAAGGATACAAACGTGACTTGAGTTGTATACTTTTAACATTTTACGTGATTTTGAATTCTCGGAATTATTTACTTTTACGTCGGCTGTCATTTTGCAGGGAAATATTTGGAATACTAATTGTTAGGATTGTTTTTGCTATTACAGCTGCCCTTGTTTTTTTTTATTAGAGTTGGTTAAACCAATTTTATATAACGGTCAATTGTAATGAACATATGTTTTGCAACGGAGGCAATGTTTGAACTATATCAACATGCATGTTATCCAAACTTTCTTTAGGTATTTCATTTGGTTACATTGGTGTTATTGTGTGCTTGTTTACTTTAACTTTCTGACAAATTATACATTATAAATCTTTGCGTTTTGATGTTTTCTAGATGAGAGATGTCTTGAATATAACTTGTGTTATACTAACGTGGAATGTATCGACGTGTTTTATTGTTCTTTAATCTACACTGTCTGAAAGAATCATGATTTGGTATTTTGAGTTTGTGGATGTTAAGACTTGTGTTGTGATTATTTAGAAATGCTTGTAATTCTTCATCTGTTTATTAACTTTTTGTAATTTAATAAGAGATGTTATGATTCTAAGATAAAACAGTTTGTTTACTGTTGTAAAAGATTGCATAGGAAATTGTAGAACTTGGACAAGCAAACGAAATAACTAATAACCTCTAAAAAAATCGACGAACTTGAAGAAGCAAAATCACATTTGATGACAAATGGACCACGATGCTATCGAATTAAAAAAGTGTCTATGTAAATTGCTAAATTGTCGTACAGTTGCATGTATAGTAAACAGTCTATAGATACTATAATTTGCTTGGTAGATATGGATTTACTAAAAACAAATGAAATTAACTAAACAGCAGCTGTTGTCTAGACTTAAAGTTGGATGTTTTTGAGAGTATACTAATTTATATACATACATTATAAATCTATAGATAAAAGAAAGAAGAAATTATCATTAAGGGATAATGACAATACATAATATGTGAATTAAAATAATCCTGTTTTCAAAACCGTTTGTTTATAATACGTTTTTGGCTAACCTAGTTTTAATGTAAAAATTATTTATCACAATAAGGCTTAGATCAGAATGCAGATGAATTATCAGTATCCGTTGCGTATGGATTGTTTTAAAATGGTTATGTAACTGCTTTAATGTTCAAGTTTTTTTGTATAAAATCGTAGCTGGACCTTAAAATCCACTATGATTCATTACTAAATTAATTTAACATTTATAAACGGATACATTTTTTATAATAATTTGCTTAGAAACCCAAACAATTTACGATATTTTATATATGAACGTTCAATATTTGCTTTTATGTACTCGTTACTTTTACTTTTTCTCACTATACATTGTTATATTTCAACGCGCAAAGATTTTCATACTTAAAAAAAAATTAATAATTAATCTCCCACTTTAAAATTTACTGTAATTTTCGAATATTAATAATATTTGTATTAGTTTTCTATAAAATTATTATTGTAGTTTTTATAGTTTTTTTTTAATCTAGTATGTCTTCATTGTTATTTTATGTGTTATTACACTATTCTTTTTCTGTTAGATTTCACAAACGTCATTAATCAATATTAGTACGATTACAGCGAGCTTTCAATACACAATTTATCCACATTTTTTGAAATCTCGTCTGTACGCGATGAATTAAATATGATTAATGATTCTTACATGTATACCACAAGCAATAACTTTTTAGAAAGCAAACAAAACAGAATGAAAGGAATTTTAAATTATAAGATAGAAATCACTGCTTCTCGACTGCTATAAACTTTGCGTTGTTAATGAAATTAACGCTATACTTAATTAACTACTCTACTTAATTCCATTACATTTTCTATCGAATAAATCAAAAGTTGTTTAACACGATTACAACAATATTCATTACCTTATACCGAATTAACTGTTTACACTTTAGTGGCACCTGGAATGATAAAAAAGATCAATCGTTTCAAACGCGGATGGAATAACATCAAACTTTACTGTTTATTCAAACATTAGAAAACAACATTCAATATTCTGAACGTCTTATTTTATTCCTGAATTGAAACCCTTGTGATATACGATATGGTGGGTCAACAGGGAGATGCGTTACTCAACTTTGTCGCTGTAGTTTATATTACAAAGGACATTGCACTCACCACAAGCACCTAGAAAACCAACCTTTTAACGACATTATAAAGTTGATTTTTTTAGATGTTACAGTAGTTATACTATTTATTTAAAACTCGTAGCTGTTTGTGGATATCGCGTTAATTCTTTTGTAAAACAACCTGATCAATATACATTTACAGCTTTTATGTATTGAAAGCTATAAAGTTATCAGGTTCTAAAATTTTTACTAGACAATATAAAACGTACTCTAAACGAATTACGACTATCAGTATACTTCTGTTAAATGAAATCAACTTAAGAGGCACTTAAAGGCTTAAACCTGTTATTACAATTGTGTGGTTGAATCTGTTAAAAATACCTGGCTCAACTTTTACAAAATTGTAAAAATAAAAAAAGGTGTCGTTCTGACGACAATATAAATGCAAATTGTATCAAATACAATTTTATTTAACAGTTTTATGTGCTAAAGTATCTCTTTCTATTTACTACATTCATGTTTCTTCATATCCCTAGATCATATTTCATCAAAACTGTACCATATAAAAAATGATTATTTTATAGTTTACTACCATTCCCATTTAATTTACTGTGATAAAAGTATAAGTTTTTAATTGTTTATATCAATGTTCCCAAATGTTTTGACCTACCGACCCTTTTTCATACTCAAAGCCTGCCTACGAACCCCTGATTGGGAAAACTACATAAATGCATTATAGAAAAATTACAAATTTAACTTTGATGGCTTGAATGGTAAATGGTGACGTAATAATAAAATATAAATAAAACATTTTGTTGAAGAAGTATCTATTGAAATTAGCTTTTGTTTTAAAATACAAAAAAAAATTTCTTAATGGTTTAGATGTACCTGTTGGGATGTCATGAGTATATTTATGTCCGGCTCAATGCTTGTTAGTAACAACCGCAAATCCCAACGAGTACTAATTTTTAGTCGGTTTCTTTTTTTGTGATGAGGCTCATAGCGGCACTAATCCATCTACCAAAAGATGGAAATCCAATCAACAGCTTCTATAGAATAATCCATAATCCTGAATATAAAATTCGGATCTGTTTTTGTAACCAAAAGTTGTCGTATCCTTGTTTAAACATTGGTTTCAGTTATTCATTTGTGGATAATTCAGTAAGTTGCTCTTGTATTAGTTAGTATTGTATTGTATTGTATTTGTGCTCTGAATTTGGCTACTTGCAAAAGGGTTTAAGATCCAGTCGGAAATATACAAGTGAAAAATGTCTTCAAATCTTTGATTAAGGTTCGAATGAAGAGTCATTAAGTGATGACAATAAGCACACAAATCTTTTTTTCTATTTTGCAATTTTGAAAGATTTGGAAACTGAGAACATTTTCCTTTTCCCAAGTTTTGTTTGTACAGCAAAAGTTTTGCAACAATCGCAGATGTTACACTTTTAGTTTTGATTAAATTTAATGTGTCAGCTGGTAGTTTGAAATTAGTCTCGTTAAATCTGGCAAATACTGCCTGTTATTACTTGTATGTTATGCACCTGTCTATAGTTATGTTTTACTTACCTTGCGCGGACTCCCTGACGTTGTTCAGGGGACCCCCAAAGCAAATTTTAATTTTCTATGTACCTTTTGAATGATCCCGGAGACCAGTGGCCCCCACTTTGAGAACCACTGATTTATACCAATAATAATATAATTCTTATGTTTAATATAAAAACACTTTATGATTGTCCGTCATACAAAATTTTCCTAAATTAAATATATACCTAGAATAGGTCGTGGTGAAGAAATGTATTTGCCAGTGAGATAAAAATTGTTTGAGGTACACGACAACTTTATTACCCAGCTATAGATTCTGTTGAGACTGACAAGTTTTAAGTTTGAATTATTGTAGTACAACGTTTTGATGTTTGATAATTAACATAAAGTAATCCAGTTTTTGTTTAAATCTCTCTTTTTAAAGAGATTTTACTTGCAGGTGTTTGGATTTTTGTACGTGTCTTCTAAGAAATTTTTTTTTTATCAAACGTGGGCTATGTTTGGTGTCCATTGTTTTTTCTAGTTGTTGTGACAAATGTTGGTCATAGCAAAGTCTACAAATATATTTAAAAACTACAATTGTGTTTTCTCTTCTTCTTACAAAGTTCTCATATTATTTCGGTAGTACATAAATTAATTTTCCTGTGTTTGTATAATAACCTCAGTCCGTTTAATGGTAATTGTGTCATAGTTGATGCTTAATGGAATTTTAAAAAATGTAATGTAGAAAGGGATCTTTAGCTGACGCATATTGTAAATATTTTTATTAAACTATAGATGTTCGGAGGAAGATACCACCTGAACATGCTTGGTACAAGTTAGCCACAAGAGGAAATAGGTGAAGTTAGGAAATATTGTTAGTAGATAGGATAGTCTTGCAAGACCAGTAGCATAGGCTAAGTATTACTGCGTACTATGAGGGCCGTGGTTCCGAGAGGCACCAACCTTACGGCTTATCATCGCTTCTAGTTTAATACTAAGTCAGCAAGGGAAAGGATATGCATATAGATGAGGAAAAATACAGAAAGGCAGAGCGTTAATCAAACAGCGACAGCTAACACGATAATCAAATGTGTTATTTAATTAAAAATGCAATAAACTAAAATTACTCTAAATAACAAAACTTAATACTTTAAAGCCAGAAATAAAATTTATTTTGAAAATTTTATTGAACATCTACTTCAAGAATTTTATACTAAAAAATGGTGCAAACTTAAGTTTACAGAAACACAAATTAGAACGTTTTAAAGCTCACGAAGGGTCAAATCGACTCCTTCGGCAGTTCCAGTATGAAAATTCCTGGATTTAAATGACGCAAATCGTTGGCATAAAATTCACATACTTTTTTACTTCACCATCTGTTGGAGCATTTTTTCAGTTTGGTAAAAGATAATTAATTTTTTTTAACAATGCGGTGTAAATTTACAATTCAATATAACTTTTCGTGAAAACTCCAAAACGCGATCATCTGAAAGTTATTTTTGTTAGTAGTCTAAAATTGTTAGAAATGTGGTCTTTTGTTTTTTTGCTCTTTATTCTATTTTGAATTTTATTTAAAACTAGGTACTGTAAATGCGTTTATTAATAGATTTTTTGCGTTTCTTAGAGAACTGTAAATACTTTTAGGCTTTACTTACTCCCTATCCGTTTTTGGTACCTTACAAGCCATGCGGTCTTGTAACTAGATCTACTAAAACACCATCTTATGTAGGCCCTAAATGCCTAGTTTAAATACAAAATATTTGTCACAAAATAAAAAAAAATTGAATTTTAAATTAGAAAAATATTTTTAGAAGTTTTTTTAACGTTTTCTTTACTTTATTGTCCTTGTTCTCAAAGAATTGCATCCATTTTTTGACTGCAGCGTTGGTTTTGCTTTGCTTGGTCATGTGGCGAGTACGCCGTAGTTAATATAAATTTTTTGATTATTTTACTAATTATGTTTTTGTTTATTATCGTTCTTACGCTGCTATATAAGTAGTATTTCATCTTTGTAGCAATAACAGGTTTTAGACAGTTTTATTCTGGATTGATAAATTGCTTGGAAAACTGTTCTTGAGAGATTTGGAAGTTAGATTGGCTGTGCTTTGTTAACTATTTATAATTACTAAACCATTATAATTTAAGTAGATTTGATTGACATATTATTAATTTCATTTGATTTGAATGATTTTTTATTGTCTTCAATAATCTATGTATTAGACGTACGATTGTTAATTACTGTTTCTAAATATTATAATGTTCTTTTAATATTATAGTTTTAGAAACCATTTGAAATTCTACTTATTTAAAGTTATTTAAAAATTGAGTTATTACTGTTAAAACCACTTGTTTTTCTTAATTTTACTTACTGATGTAATTAGCTGTAATGTATAGTTTATTCTAAATAAAAGCACCGGTATAAATAACTTTCGAAAAAAATTCAAGTACGAATAAAACACCATGGTTTACAATGTAAACAACATACAAAGTTTTAGGCCATTCGTTAAGTTTTACAAGTTTGGTTGTCTGTTAAACAATAATGAATTACACCGTCAAATTACTTTTGAAATGATATCAAAAATTTCTAAGTAGTTTTTTTTTATTTATTGTGATTATAACGCAATTTTATAATAAAAAAAGTTGACTATTTTACAACAATTGAATAGTTTAATGAATTATTTTTTATGTACCTATGAAGCTCTATAAACTAATAATTACAGCACATAGTGTAAAGAGCTTTTAAAAATAAAAACGAAATAATAGTGAAGCAGAAGTTGCTTAAAGTATACGAAAAGGTATTTCATATACTTTGTCAACTTGTTAAATTATTTAAAAGACATTTTACATGGTGAATAAGCATTCGAATTGGTTGAGTTAATGACGAGTTCGATAGATAGTGTTTAGTATTACTTTTTATTTGAAAAAAATGCATTATTACATTATTTACTGTAACAATAATAATTTAATTATTCATTTGAATTAAATAAGTGTACAAAATTGTATATTTATAACGTAATATTAAATAAACCTGACAGTGGTAATCTACTATATCTGATCTTAAAGGTTTCGGAATAGATGAACTATATAAACAAATAGATGTTTAGCAAAACCATACGGCCAATCAAACTATATTAAAAGTATAGGAAATATTGACCAATACGTTAACATTAAAAAAGCTTTTCTATGTGATTAAAAACAGGCTAGTTCAATACTCATCTGTTCTTTAGAAATTAAGTAGAGTGAAACTGAGTTATCGACAGACTTACGAAGATCTTACTAAATTTTATTGCTTGCATTCAAATTTGAAGTATAAAATTTTTTTTTTCTGAAAAAAGAAAGACGTTTAATTAATACAAATATTTACAATATGTGTACCTACGCAAAAGTTGATGAATTATGAATAGTTTTTAAACTAAGAAATTAAATTCATATTTTTAAGTGACTCAAATTCGGAAGCAACAAAAATTTGTAAATTATTAATCGTTCGTTAACAATTATTGTTGTTTTAGGCGAACGTCCTTTTCCCTGCAGTTGGGACGGATGTGGCAAAAGATTCGCACGTTCTGATGAATTAGCAAGACACACCCGAACTCATACAGGAGAGAAAAACTTTGCTTGTCCTGTTTGCAACAAGAAGTTTATGAGGAGTGATCATCTCAGGTAACTTAATTAGTTTTTCGTATGTTAATACTCAATATAATTAATATGTATTGAATTTAGTTAATGTCGTACATATAAATTAAAATATACTTTCTTGGCGTACTACCAACTATAAACATTAAAATAAACTGCACGTTCATTTAACAATTACATCAAATTCAGCTAACTAAACCTAAGTTTTTAAATCTTTGAGAGATTTAATTCCAAGTCTCGCTTTCAAGTTTTTCCTTAAATGTGAATATATAAAATGTAGCATTTTAATGGTTATAAGACGTGCCGAAAATATTCTGACGCTTAATTCTAACTTGACAACAAGAAAAGTATAAACTTTTTCTATACAAATCAAATTGAAAATTAGCATAAATACGTTCAAAGCTGTTAAAAATATTGATAAAAATTTTAATGAAACAAAAGTACTAGGGTTTCTGTGAAATTCGCTTACATAATTTTAATGATTCAAAACGCGATGCTAGAAACTGTACACAGTAGTTGTTTTGTTCTCTTTTTTTGGTGTGAATAGTTATATAAGTTCACTCGAAACCAAACTGAAAATTGTATACAGCGTAGCGTAACAACAGAAACTAAGTTCGTGTATTATGTTGTTACAACTGCTCATGTATTTGTACGACAATGCTGTAATACAATTAGTCGTTTCTCTTTTTCTCGCTTAATCTCCGTTTTTTGTTGTTTTAATGAAAACTTGTGTGTATTTTGCTGTTCTGTAATTTTAATGTTTAATTATACTATTTAATTACAGATAAATAGCATTTTTATGGTTCTAATTAAGCATTAACAGTTAATTAATATTTTGTATACATATGGATCGTGCAAGGAACCGACAACGTTTTTAAACAATAAATTCAATCGATTGTTAATACCTAATAAACGTTTCTTTATTGATTATAATGTTTATTACACTGTCGTGTATTTTATGGTTAATGTTGATAGAGTATTTTAACATACAGTTTTGATCAGTTATCTACACTGAGAAAAATTACATTTAACTAACACTAGAAAAGGTTAATAAATACAGCAAAACAAACGACCAAGAAATTTTCTTAAGAGTTTTTTTTTTAGAGCTCCTCATACTACTATGAAGACATAAACTAACTAGATTAGCAACAATTAAAATCCCACTCCGCCTGTAGTATGAATTGGGTGAATTCGGTAGCCTAGTAATCAGGGTCGGCTACATTTTTCAAAAAGCTTGTAGATAACGTGAACGTTTTCAAATATCGTTAAATCATTATGTAGATAAATACCAAAATTTTTACCCAATTCTAGAGACTTTTGGCAACGTGTCACATGAGTGCAAAATTACTTGATTATATAATTATTATATATTTTGAATTTCGATTGAAAATTTACTGCAAAACTATAAATATTTACGTCATTTTAAGGTAGTAGTTAGATTAAAGTGAACTAAATTAATTTTATTTAAAGTACATAATGTTGTGTTTTATTTTTAATGATATGGATTTTGTTTTTAAGAAATATACCAATTTATTGTTTTCACACAAGCTTTAATTTTACTTCTACCTTTCAAACGTGGTCGACTTTATGCGTTTTTTCCCGAAAGCAGCAAGGATACGCAATAGGCCGACGATTCGTTTTCGTGTACGTAAAGGTTTCTCCAATTAGTATATTATACCTCATTGTCTGCTACATATACAATCATGGGCTCAAATAGTTGTAGCCCCAACATAAAGAAATTACCTATTTCATAAACGTTGCTTTGAATGACGACTGTATTAAATTAAATTTTTTAATTTATAATAGTTTGTACAGTTTTTTTTTGTAGTAATAAACGTTTGGGTCGCGCTCTGGAACCTTTATGGACCAGCCGCCACTACTAGTAATTACCACTGCTGATCCCAACACCCGATAAAAGCCAATAACGATTCTTAGGAATGTAGTTGTGCTTCGGAATTATGGACCGGATTACTAGATGACAACAAACGCGAGAAAACGGACGTTGAAAATTGAAGATGTATTAATAGTAGGTACATGGAACGTAGGTGTATGTTACTCTAAAGAACATGAAACAATAATTCAACTAGAAAACCGTGACATCTCAATGTCCGCACTCAGTGCAGTAAAAAGGAAAGGAAAAAGAACAAAAGAAGAAACTACAGCTTATAAGTCAATAACATATTAATAATATAACGGACGTACAATATATTAATGAGCGGCTTCTGCTAATTTCAATGAATATAGAAAAAGCAAAATTCATATGATAACCGTATATGCACTTGATGAAGAGAAGAAAGATAAAAAGTTTTATAACGAATTCTAACTGATGCTCTACGCAATATTGAAACAAGAAAACATAATATTAATACTAGGTGAATCAATGCATGTTGTAACCATTGTTTGATTTCTAGACGTATTCTTTCGTGAAAAACCCGGTTGGGTTTATTTTTATTCATTTTGTTTTCTTTAACATCATTCTAGTAATTTTGCATTAATGTATCGAAGCATTTTATACGTATTCAGTGCATATGCAGTTCGAGTCATTTAGGTCAAGTTTGTTGTCATACGTTTTGAGTACGTCTTATAATTTATTCGTTCTGCCAGTTATTATTATTTTGTTTCCAAGATTAAGAAAATAATTCTATATTCTAGTACGCTCGATTGTTTTAGTAACTTATATTACGTTATCACTTGATGATTTGCGTGTTTGGTTGCTCATGTTTAATTATGTCAGAATTTTTTTCGTATCCTTATTTAGTTCATTTGCTGTCTGAGAAGTTTTTCTGGAAGATTTTAAGTCACAATTTTGAAATTAGGTAAGGATAACGAGGTTATAAACATATGCGTTTTTGAGTTTTGAGGTAGTTTTTAGACTTCTTTAGTACTGTTGGACTCGATAATATAGTTCTCGGTGAATTTTAACTTTTAATATTCGGTGTGGATGTCCGTAGAGATGATGAAAAAGGTTCAGTGACAATTTAAGTTCCAGGAGGTCATTCTATTTTGTATATTTTACGATGTCAACGTTTTACTTAATTCCGTGCTAAAGTTTTGTATCGAGGAATTGTGTGTTCATTTGCGGTTTGTGAAACACAATTCAATTTCACCTTTTTGGCGGTTTAATCATCTTCTGACGGACCCATTGCAGTCCTATGAACCATCCGAATTTTTGGCAATATCATCTTGGAGGACCTTTGACCAATGAAAAAGCCCATTACCTGCAGCTTTGAAAACAAATTAAGGTATTTATACTTACCGTTTAAAATCAATTGTGATTTTACTTTTTAGGAACTTAAGTGCTTTAAAAGTTTTAATATTAACAAGAAACGTTTATTGCTTGTACCGTTTTGTATTTTGAACTTTTAATTTTACGGCACTTACTTTGTTTTTGTCGTTTGTTTGACTTTAAAGACATTATTTTACTAATCATAATTTTTAATATCGACATTGTTAAACTCGGCAAATTAATAATACAGGAGATTAGTCTTAAATTTTTTGATTATATTTTAGATTACGGAATTTGTAATTTGTTTTTTGCGAACAAGGCATTGCGTTTTGCGAAAAAATAGTTAAACTGTAACAACCCTTTTATTGCGTCGGCTTTTGCGTTTTGTGTAAATTAAAGATTGCAGATTTTAGGGTAATACACTCCATTAAGGTAAGTTCCATTTGTAGTGTGTTCAACAAGATAGCGGGGTTTTTGATTGGCAAGGTCTAGAAGCCTAATTAAGCTATTAACCTTCCTGGCGCCTTTTTGAATTTGACTTTTACTTTTATATTGCGAGCTTTCCAAATTAGTCATGGATTTTTGAACTTAACTCATGACCATCTTCACTGAGCACTGGCAGTTACCTCATTTATGTTACAAAATCATTCATCTAAAGCACATATTACACGTTGGGGTTTTATCATATACGAGTCTTGGTCCTATTATGGACTAGTACTCCGCAAGCTGCAATGGAACTTAAAACTTATAAAGCAACAACCGTTTTACACAGAAAAAATAACATAATAACTGCAGCATTCGAATCTTATATCAAATAAGACTTAAATCCTAACTACAATATACAGCAAGTATAGAGTAAAATAAAAGAAAAAGAAAAGTAAACAGAAATAAACTAAAAACAGCGACACCATGGTTTTACGAAGAAATCAGAGAACTAAGTGTAAACAAAAAGAAAGCATTATTAAAGTACAAAACAACTAGGACACAAGACATAAGAGCAACATACGTACACATAAGCAATGAGACAAACCAAAGAATAAACGAACTAAAACAAATATTGGGAACCATAAAGTAAACAAATGGAACATGACCTCTACGATGCATAGAAACAAATATGGAAGATGTTACAAAGATAGAAGAAAAGTATTTAACAAAGCGGTAAAAAGATACCTATGCAATGCCGATACATAAGCAGAGCAATAGGAAAGACCCCAATAACTATAGTGGAATCTCATTAGACTTGATATTGAAATAGTTGACGATCTGAACAAAGAAAAAAAACCGCATAGTAACTGCCACCCAAATCTATAACTCTTTAATCCCCTTTTTACTTAATCTGATTATGAACAAGTTAATAAACAAATAATTGGGTGCACAATTTGACTTAACAGTACTGACAGCAAGTGAGAAAAACGACTGCAAATACTACTACATAGATTCAACATAATAGCAAAGAAATATAATATTTATATCCAGAACAAAAACGATGGTTATAGCCAAAGAACCAACTAGTCGCAAAATGAAAATAGGGGGAAAAGTAACAAGTATTTAATCACACTTTGATTTGAGTTGACATAACAAGTGATATAAATTTAAGATTTGATACGAAGAGACAAACCACAAGAGAGACGCAGATTCAAAGATGTCTAAATAACACCATATGGCAAAGTAAGAATATAAAATCTTAAGCTTTAGCGGATTTCTTAGCTACGATTATAAGCGACTTTCGGTTTAGACCCAGACTTTTAGGCTTGGTCTCTCCTTGAGAGCCAAAACAAGAAGTAGAATTTAATCTTTGCCGTATTGTCGTTTGTGAACCAAGATATTGCAGCTTGTATGTTTGGAGTGGTGAATGGCTACTAGTATTACACCCTCTAAGACAGACATCAACCTTTTTGGAAAGAACACAAACTTTTCTTCTTTTTCCTTTAGTGGCATTCACCACTCCGAAGATGCATTGTCTTGAGAAACGTCAGTTTGTTTAGGTTCACGAACGACAATGCGGCAAAGGCGAAGTTTAACTTCATGTTTTGGTTTTCAAGGAGAAACTAGGGTCAAGTCTAAAAAGTCTGGGTGTTTAACTACGATGCGGGTCTAAGCCAAAAGTAGCTTATACTCCTAAAAATAATTATATGTCACAAGAGCCAAGTAAGAGTAATAATAAAATCTATTATGACATATGCTAATAAACCGAAACACAGAACTGTTTCAGCTTTTAAGGATGTTGTTTTACTAGCCTTCTTAGATTTAGTTAGAGCGTGGATCGATTGTAAGTACTCTATATACTCTTAGTTGATTACGTAATTTAGGCCTATTATATATGACAAATTGGCATAACGTATCGTTTTCACAAATCGTTATTTTAACACGATCTTTAAAGTAATGGTTTTCCTAACTTTTAAACTTTAAAATGCTGTAATAGGTGTTGTTAAAGTGGTTAGAGAAAAAATTGCTATTAACGGATTAATTAATGTATTTTAATAATGTATACATAATTAACTACTTACAATCCGCATTTTCTAATTAGTTATATTTTATAGAGGTGTTAGTGGATTAAATGTAATATAAGTTGAGTTTCGTAGAGAAAAAATTGATGAAGTATCAATATTTTTATTTAAAACAATATATTTTCATTGTTACTGACAATTACGGAAATGTTTTCCTTTTTGTTATCGAAATGATTTCATTTGGAACTTTAATGAGGTCGTTGCAGGTGAAAAATTGTGTAAGAAGTTGAGTCAGTAGTATCATAGTTTTCATAAGAAATTTATTTTCGTCGTTATTAAGAAGCATCTCTATGACAGGGAATAATTCATTTGTGTCTATACCAAATGCGTTGCGTATATCCGATATAATTTTTGATTTCATTTGAGAAATCGCGGTATTTTGAAAACAGTTTTGTAAAATGGCATTTGCACGCTGTAGTAATATTATAGTTTCTTGAACAGTTTTAATTTAATATAAAGATTAGAATTTGTACCTGAAAGGTATAAATTAGAACCACACCGGCTGTAAAACTTTTGTAATATTAAAAAATAAAACTAACGTTTTTATGACTTTTCTAAAGGAAAGCCAAATCTTTTAAATTATTTATTCAAAGTTGACACGATTGTTGATGAGATACAATAACAGTTGAGAATAAATTGTTGTAAAATAGTTTTAACTACTGGCTACTAACATAAATTTCTTAATCTGCCGAAAACAATGTGAATGGTATGTAAGAAACTGAGTAAAGAAATAAGTGGAGAATTTTAAAATCGATGCTGTCTAAGAGTTGAAGTCGATGAAGCAATGCAACTAAGAGAACTAGAAAATTGCTATCGAGAAAGTAGATTATCTCAGAGAAAATAAATTATCTTATAACTCATTTTATTGTATCTTCTACAATGTGAGAATGATCTTTACAACCATTTTTATGGGAGAGTTTAAAAAACGTTAGTTTTGTAGCACTGACGTATTACAAGAAAATGAGTACATTATACTGCATTTACATTATAATGATGTTACTGCCAAGCGACAAACTGTCATATTTTCTCTTAAGCGTTTGTAAATGTAACCAATTCTACATTCTTTTCGCTCTTATTTTAAAAAGATTTTACTAAATTTGAAATGATTGCGTCCACGAGCACTCTAACTGTGAACTTAATTTGATGTCAAAGCTCTGATAAAACTAAAGTTTTAAAACGTCTTTTTTGTAAAAGTTACTTTTTCTAAGTGCATCAGCATCTACTACTAGTTCAATAACTTTCTACAAGGCATTACAAACCTGTGACCCGTATTTCTCTAGTCAACGATCCGAGTAGAAAATTCTACCTTTCGGTAAATCGGTTGGAAACAAAATTACATCAGAAGTAGATGTTAGCTATATATTTCCCTATCGAGTTCAATATTCTATCACACGTACATCTTAGTGCTACTAGCTTTACTGTCGACATATCTAATTTAACCTAAAATTTATATGCTTGATTGGAGTTTGATAATCAAGCCGCTGTAAAATATCTATTAGAAAGTTTTTTTAGGTTCGTCAAGTTACATTACTTGTTGATGTTACAGGCACTTCTATGATTGAGTAAACTTTGTGAAAAGAAGTAAATCATAATTTACGTTAAAGATGTAATGTGCATGCATTCAGATTCATTCCACCTTTATTTTATCAAGAAGGCCATTAGTAACTCAGAAGCAGCCGGATGTAGAGATGTTTTTCAATTTTATTATAATGAGCCCTCATTTAACGCTAGCGACTGCCATTATGATAAGAGATTCAATAAACCACGGATGTCACCCTTATAGAATAACTTTACTAAACGCGACAATCGTTTACTGGGAAAGTTTCCTTTTGTTGATGCAAAACTTAGTTTTTGTTCTTTAAAACGTGATGATGAATAAATTTAATTTTCTTCATAATTATGAATAATTAGGTTTTTTAGTAGCCTGATATTTTAATATAACTTAACAAATCGTGTTTTTTAATTGTACATGACGACCTTTTATGTTTGAAAATAAATTATACCATGGTTTATTGTACAACAAAAAACTTTTCTTACGCTTAATAAATAACTCTTTAAATTTAAAATTTTGTATTTAACGATCTTAACTTTGTGCTCATTATTTTTGTTATTTAAAAATAATGTATTTAAATTAATCTATTTTTTTTTGCTTTTTAACTATTTATCATAAAGTTTCAAAGGCTTATTCATTCGAGATTTATGTAAAACAACATTCTGAATAATACTGAATTGATACGATTTGTATCATTTTTTAATTTTTTTAATTGAAATTTCATTACAGGAATACAGGGTCAATGTGGTAAATAAAAAAATCAAATGTCATAGAGAAACGAAGCATGCTATCTTGGATACATAGTTTGCTAGCTACTATTATAAAGTAGCTATTGCGGTATACATGTCCATATATACGACAGCGATGGCGAACCTTATATTATGCGCGTGTCAAATATTACAATTAATTTCTGTCTAACCTCTGGCGTGCTAGAAAATTCCTAGTAAACAGTAAATATTTTATTCTTATGAAATGTTATTCAATGTCACTTAAAAACTTACAAAATAGTTACGTACCTACTAGGTAGTATACATTTTTATCATATAAAAATCAATACTAATCATAACATTTATTATTGATATTTTTTTTGGTACTTCGGATGCCAAAATGTTGTATATCGATTTCATAAGTCGTAATTTTAAGTAATGCACATGCCGCGCTGGATTTAACAGCCACTTTATTTCTATAACTATTTTTTATAAGTTTATTTCGGAAAATAACGATTCACAAGCATACGTCGATTTAATTTAATTTCCTTGTTTAAATCGAAAAATTTTTGATTGCATATGGAGCTAAACTGAAAAACAATTAATTTTATTTCTAACTTTTCGTAGTTGAGCCACTCAAAAATCTCTTCATTGAGTTTATCTATTAGGGTGGTGTCAGGATAACAAATAAATTTCGATGTTTTTGCAAATTGTTTGAAATCTAAAAATGGCTTGTTTATCGATTTTTACTGCAGTAAGTTTTTAAATCCAAGATTTCCTTTGTATTTGAGAAATATTTACATGTGTTGGAAAATTTATAATTTATCGGCAAATGCTTCTATTAAATCAAAATAACTGTTTTATTAATACCTTGCAACTTAGTATTTAATCGATTCACATGTGTGCATTACTAAGTAAAAAACATTAATTTGACAAATCTTTCAACGTCTAATAACTAGAGGCTTTACCATTTAAGATGAACCATGTCGGGTTAAACGCCTATCAGAAGAGAAAAGATAATATATATGTTTCTGTTATTCTGTCTTACACAAATCTACAATATAGTATTTTTGTTGTAGCTTTATTGGTGAGCGAATCGCATTTAATTTCAGAAATCACATACTCTTATGGTGTTGTTCTATTCTAACTTAACGGATTCTAAGGCTGTGGACAATGGATCGTGGACTTCTAAGTTTGGACCGTGAATGAACCGTAATAATTTTGAAGGGCTGTAGGAACTACTTCATGTAGGTTTGGAACGTGGTGGACCGTGGTAATGGTAATTATTTTAACAGGTTGTTAAAATTTTTTGTCTTCTTTTCCTTCTTAGAACCAAATGTAAATCCTGGCGATAGTGGTAATGGTAATTATTTTAATAGGTTATAAGGAAGGCTGTTTTTCTTCTATGGTAGAGTGGTATTGTCCATAACAATTATTGAGTTTATTTATTTACGACAACCCCATTTTTAAACAAATCCGCGGACATATTGTCATAATAATCCGACGTTCTCTTCTTTGTTGAAGATACTAAACCTGCATTAGGAACGAATCCGTTTTTTGATCTGGCATGGATAACCATGTACCGCCTTGTGCAATTTACTTTTTATGGAATTATCTTGCCAGGATTGTTTAATACCATCAATAAAATGTAATTAAAAATTACAAAATATATAAATTTATTAGAGACGTACCTTTTTGAAAAATCCAAGTGTCATCTAAGAAAACAAATGTTCGATGTGTTGGCAAATTCATGTTGGCTGTATATGATTCCAGAAACGTGGTTCTTAAGGCTACAATGAGATGTTATAATTTTTTTTCTATTCGAATCCATATATTCGTAATAAATGGAACGAACTAGTTTGTTATATTTCGTATCCCTGCCTTTCATCCAGAAACTTTTTTAGTGTGTCTAAGCAAACATATTTTTTTCCGCGTACATACTATAGACCGATGATTTAATAAAGTTTTTGAGTTCGTGCGAAGCATCAACCTATTTTCGCTTTCTTTTGATGCAAGATTTATTTGGTGTGCGTATTATCGGATTTTTGTTGATCTCTTTATTATATTTCGTAGAGTTCCTAACGAAATACTCAAAGCATCACTCACTCTCTAAAACAATTAATTATTAACATGGTTGCACACAAAGCTGTTCACTTACCTGTTGTACACACAGCACAGAAATTAAGGTACCATCGGTTTTCTTCTCTTGTTCAAAATATTTTAACAAACAAACATTTGAGATTAGGAGTTTAAAATCGTTGCGGGCATTTTTTTAAGGTAAACACGGGTAATTAATAAGAAAGATCTTTTTTTATCGTAGTTACTTGACGAGTGATCGACGTATTGTAATGTAACTTACTGGTATTAGATTTAGAGAAATACTATACTTAATTTTATTGTTTTTCAGTAATCGTTTGATGTCGTATGAGATTTACCTGTGATAACGTTTAGTTATATTTTAGCAAATTTTAGGAAATACTGAGAAGATGCTTCTAGCTAATAGCAGGCTTTGAAGGAAAACTAAACTATGGCTATTTGATTTCTTTCTTTAATTCTATTTACGTTGTCAATCGTTTATACACACGACTGTACGATGGACTGTACATATTCGGTTGTTGTCATAATTAACAATAAAAGTTTGTCTGTTGTGTATAATATAAGATTAGACGGTGCGTTTTGGTTCTCTACATTATCGACAATTGTACTTTTGGATTATAATTTATAACTATAAATTTATTTAGTGTCGGAATGTAAAAATTGTACCGACAAGTTCACTTTGTTGTACGACGTGTTGCCCAACCGAAGGGGGCTTGTTTCTTATTTTGTTTGTGATATCTATTCTATTTAAAAAGGAAGCTTTATTATCTTTGTCTGTACTGTTGAACAACAACTTTCATGTACTTCGTCGTGATAGGTGGGATACTTGTCATGAGCGGTTTGTATTGTAGATACACGCTATATGTAAGACAAAGATAAAAACATATATTTTAAGTTTTCTTTTCTGGTGGCCATTTAATCCGACATGTTTTATCTTAAATGACAAAGACTATATTTTCCCATATTTCTAAATAGTCTAACAATCGAACATTGTTGACTGAGTGTAGCTGATATAATAATTCCAAACATTTTCTTTTATTTAAAAAGCGTGCAGATGTAATGTTCAACACTCATAACGTCTTTGATTGACCTGAAACTAGTATGGCGTTTAATACAGTAAAAACCAAGTACTGAATGTTTTGTTTGGTGAATACATTAAGAAACGCATTTTATTTCAAATCATACTACAAGTACTATAGTAATATTCGATGCAATTTTGTTTAAATCAATTTCTATTTCCAAAAGTGTATTTGCAACTGCGTTGCAAATATCCACTTGTTTTGTAATTTAAATTGAATTTGCTTAAAACGTTAATTGCTTCCAAAGTAGTTTTATACAAACAGTTTGTATTCAGTTTTGTTTTGTTGTGTTAGTCATACGTGAGTAATTTCAAAAACGAAATCGTTCATAACGACTTACGTACCCCGAAATGTATTTAAAGTATCCTAAAGAAAAAATATAACTTAGCAAACAACGTATATAAATTCTTCTGGCTGTGTGTTTCTTTGTCTTGATGAAAGTACTAATATAACTGAATTTGCTTGTTTAGTAAATTTTATTCGTTATTATGTTGAAGATCATATTACAAAGAAATTGATTAGTATAACATCGTTAACAACAATGTGATCACCAGAGCAATGCCGTAATCTTTACGATACAATAATATTAATATTTTTATACCAGTAACATAATAACGTTCATATTAGAAACTATAAGTGAGCGTTGTCAGTTAATCATTCGTTCACTAAGACTAAATGATGGTTAAAGTTAAAGAAATTAAGTATTAAAGAAAGGACAGTTTACTGATATTATATCGCCAGTGCGGTACTAAGAATTTTGTTAAAGTACGAAATGTGAAAATTTATTACGGCACGTTATACATTGCTTGGGCTCATCTAACGCTTTGGGCACAAGCATAGGATCAACACAGACACTGCGTTGTACTCTTAGTAGTACAATATACTATTCCCAATTATTTTGTCAAGAAATTGGACGTTTTTTATTTTATTTTTGATCTTTCTTTTCTATGATAACTGTAGCAAAAGTGCAATTTTTTTATTCTAGCACCGAAATATGATTTGTTGTATGAATTCAGGCGTATTTAGTTTGACTTTGAATGGTGGTTTTGTATTCTTAAAGATTTCGAAGAAATTATCGTTTTATTTTGTTAAGATGTCTTTAACAGCCGGAAGTGACATCCAAAAAAATACAGGGAATTATTTGAAACGCAGATTTATACTACTTTTAAAATACGAGCAATAGTGTCAGTTACGTCATATGACCGCATATACTTTTACGCATTTTTAAGTACTGGATACAGTACACATTGTTCTTATCATTGAATCATTGGTTTGTTATCTTTTATAGACAGTGGCTTTATGTTTTATGTAATTACGTGAACCGACCTAATTTTATTGTTACCTAGAAAATTTCAACTGTTTTTGCCGCGTGGAATGTTCTAGAACGTTTCTAAAATGTTGCAATCTAGTATGTATGTATGCTTTATTTATTATTATTTATTCTTTAATAAAAGCAACTGCTTAAACTTTATCTTAAACTCGCCGTGTACATAATTTTTCACCAGTAAATACGAGAGATTTTTTAAAATTTTTTTTGCTAAGCGAATAACTATAATCTTTCTGAATTATTTATAGATTGTAGTTTACAGTTTCTGGTTTTATCTTAAAAACTTATTTTCATCTGATTTGTGTATCTAATGAATGTTTCTACGTGAAGGAGTAGATGGTCACTGATATTTTTTCATTACTACTGACTTTGTTTTAACTAGTTTGTCAATCTACGCGTATATAGAATCAGTGCATATCATTGGTACATATACCTACATAGCTCAAAATAGCAATTATTCATATAGTTTTTTTTTTCATTGCCAATTGATGATGGTTTGCAAATATTTTGTAATAATGACAAGTGAGGTTAGGTTTTTATATATATTCTAATGTATCTAATTATACCCTACGATAAGAAACATATATTGAATTATTGTTCTATTATGGCGTAATACTTCATTTTAGTTATGTGCTGTTAAGGATGTTGAGTATCAAAGATATAGTGTACTACTATTCAGTTTATATAAAAATGGCGTCAATTTAAAGCTTTAGTAAAGTGCTAATGCGAATAATTTTGAAAAGTAAACTGTGTTAGTTTGAATATAAAATCGCAATTGATGCTAAAAACATTTTGAGTATTGCATACATTTTTTAGAGGTTTACATAAGGGATTTCAGTTTCGAAAACAGTTTTTAAAAATGTATTATAGCAACATGGTTTATGAAAATTTTATCATTGAACTTAATAATAATAATACATTAAAAGTGAGGTTAATCCAAAATAAATAATATAATTACGTCCACGTGTTAGATGTAATAAAAAAGATATAACCACTCACTTCTGTTAGAAATCCACTTGAATTATAATAAGTCCTTTTATTTTGCCTGTCAGTTAATAATATTTTTACTGTCCATCTTTGATATAAAATATAACCTCTACTTATGATTTGGTCAAAGGCCCAGTTCGATTACAACACGATCACACCAAAAATTCTTGATTTAAGTGAATATTTAATTCAGATTGTATAATAATCAGAATCAGATGCAATTTTTTTTGTAAATAAACAATGTAATTGGGAACGAAATTGTTTCTCATGTGACTGCGTCTATGCGGTTGTCATGTCAGCGAGTGTTTCCCTCGCTTACGGCAGATGGCGCGGTCACTGGTACACAGCTGATCGTTAAAAAAACTGTTTTCTCGCGGTCGCAGATATGTGAATGATGCAAAAAATAGATAAAAACAATCCTTGATGCGGATTTTATATCATGTTAAAATTTCAACTCAATCGGTGCAGAACTTTTTGAGTTTTTGAAGCGTACACAAACCAACATAACATTTTTATATATATAGATTTACTAAAATTAAAACACAACAAACAATTTTAGTAATTAATGAAACGCTAACTCACTAACTGCACTCACACTTTTTAAGTTAACTGCCTAATATATTCAATTTTTATTAGTGTTGCACTCAATCGCATTTAATTTTTATACTTTCCGTTATCTATCTTTCAAGAATATTTCGTTTTTGATACTACGTCAAACATTCAAGAAAACTTCTAAGAGGTTAAAATATTAAGTGACAATTTTCAGCTGTTTAGGAAGGATAGGTATAATTAGCTCCGCGACAATTTTTTGAGAAATATTTAAGCTTCTTCTCTTAACATGAAGATGATTTTGATCGGTGCTCAGTGGAGAAAGCTGTAGATTAAACTAAAAATAGAAATTTGTCATTATTTAGAAGTTTTAAAAACGTGAATAACACAGTCAAAAATCGGAAAGGGCCTCAGGAAGGAACGTACCATAGAATAAGCCTCTAGTCATTGTCAACCAAAAGGCACAATGTTAGATTTAATCCACTCTAAAGCAAAACTTCCCTTCCAGGATGCAATGATCTTGTTCAACAAACTACATATATGCATTTTTTTTAAATATGTAATAATTTCATGTGTAATAGATAATAACAATTTAAAACACCGCATGCTGATAACTTCATTTAGTATAGTTACCAAAAGGTGTTTTGTTTAACATTATCGATCTTGAAATGTAAATGGGGAATTATAAAAAATTCATTAATTAGCAATAGATTTCTTTAATGAAAAATGCACGAAAATGTTTTTTATCGACGGAATTTTTTTCTTTCAAGTGTCTTGATGACAGTATTTTTTAAAAATTCTTAAATTAATATTTAATATAACAAAAATAGTTTTTGTAATTAACAACCGGTTTTACGGCAGCGTAACGTCACTGCGCTCGCCGCGTAGAACTCTATGTTTAACACTAAATAAAAAATATTAACAATAGAGTTCAAGTTCTGGGAGTCGACATTTTTTTCCGGAAATTTTCTCCTCTGTTTGCAAAATTGTTTTGCACTATCGCACGTATTTTAATTCGCAGTAGCAAGAATTGACACGTTTTTCAACTTTTTGACTAGACCACTTGAGAACTATTGTTAAAGTTTCAAAATTATAGCACTATCTGTTTTTGTTATAAAACTCACACAAAAATTGACGTATGACCTTTTTTAATAGTTGTTTTCAAACAGTCGGGTTTATAAGCTAACTGAATTTTCTTCTTTATAAACAGGATTCGCTGTGCGGCAAAAATGTAAAATTTAGATTTATTCGTTCACAGTATACAATATCATATTTTTGTTTCACCTGTATTCACAATTAGGTATGTATGTATTGTCTGCGGTTATACCATAACTTATGTGAATTGTCATAAATCTGCTAGTTGCGTTTATTCGTTGTTCCGGTGTAGTTAATTTTCTAGTTGTAAAATGCGACAATAAAATAGTTGTAGTGACGTTCCCTTGCTTATTCTTTCATTCTAATTTATATAACTATAAAGATAATAAAGACATTTAATCGTTTACATAATACAAACAAATTATGTTAAATCTTGGAACAAAAAACAATTTACTGGGATATATCATGTCATCAACGGCATAGTTAAAATCAACTGTTAACTTCTACATATTATGAAATTCGGCGTTTCAATTTAATATTGCGTTTTCGCAATTCTGACTTTATATATACATATATATATATGCTAAGTTAAATCTGTTTTTCAATACTATTTAGGTACATAAGAAAATTTTAACGTTAAAGCTTAGAATTCATTTATTTAACATACGTATGTGGTAGAAAATCATGTTGTAAGTAATTTTCGCCCAACACGAAATTACATATTACGTAGGATTTTATTTGACAGTTTATTTCATTGAAAGCAAAAGATATAATTTAAAAACAAAAAAATGAGAAACTGTAACATGAAAATTTTAATAAAAAGTAAGATTACCGTACAAAACCTTGCATTACAAAATAAAGTAAATTTCTTAAGTCAGTCGTAAAGAACAAAGCTTTAATAAACTCTTGTTAAAAGTACAATTTATTTACACAAAATCATATTCACGTGTTTGTCTAAAAAATTCAGAATGATTATTCAATAAGTTCATTCAGCTAGCGCAAGCAAGTCCATTCACTCAATTCATATTGCAAGAATTTCGGACAAATGTTTCTAACTGATTTTTTAATTTGATTTTTATTTATTGTTTAAATACATAATGGTTTTGAGTAATTACTTGCCAATTCAATACAGTAAACTTGTAGGTAATTTTATATTATTTCTACATACTTATAATAAATTTGCATTGATCGTAGTTTTAATTTAGCTCGTGATGAATTGAGTTAGCGTCAAGCCTGTGTATTAATTGGCTGAGGAATTAAGACTATCAAAGAAATCATTCCTGAAAGAAATCAATTTGTCGCTAGCCATCTCATCTGTTCCTCACGTTGAACTTTGTCTACAAATCTCAGTAAGACACCTATATAATCAATATGATGAAGGATAGTTCAAACGTCGTTTGTAAATATACATTAAATAAAAACAAGAATAAAACACAATCGGTTACTATCTATCTAGTTTTTACTTTTCATTACACGTTCTTACTTTTGGGTAAGTTATTAGTTACTCAGTAGTCAGTTAAAAATATATGTATTGCTAAAGGGTATAAAAGTTGAATGGGTCTACTCAAAATGTTTCCATTGGAAGTTTTTGCCTTGTACGAACGAACCTTACTATCACTTCCCATAATAGGGCCCATTAGTCGTAACCAAGAGGTCACAAAAACACTAAATGAATTCTTAACAATCTACAGCACTACAAATACTTGTGTAGTGAGTTTAACGTTTGTTTCTGTTTTACAGAAACAAATTTAATAAGATGTGGGATATCAAAGAAATGTATAATTCTATGACCAAGAATACTGCAGACACAATCATTCCTATCATTTTTAGCTGTAAGGTTATTAACCATAGGATGATTGTTAGGATTCATGTCACAAACAAATGCAGGGGTGCGAAATTTAATTTTTCCATGAATGATCTTAATGGAATTAAATTTTTGTTCTATAAGTATCTTTTGTCTATGACCACAATTTTTTCTGGTAATCTAGCCAATATTTAGGCTTGTTTGATGTTTACTTGTTGTTTTATTGGAATTGTTCACTACCACTTTAACCCTCTGACAGTCCAAGTTTATCTTTTTTTGATTTCGTGGAAGAATCTTTTTTATGAACAATACTGGTTACTGATTTTTTGAGTCTTTGAAGAGGCGGGGCAACAAAACAGTTCTTTTATATATTTCCTTAAGAAATTGTTACGAAGTTAAGTTTAATTACACTACGGAACTTATATAATTTATTCTAGAATTTCGTTTTGTGTAAATAATCTAATTAAATTTTAGTTATGTATTGCTGCTCCGTATGATATTGGGGGCGTTTGTGAACAATTATATTATGAAAATGGTTATTTATATTTATTCTTTAGTGATAATGCTAATTATTGTGTTTGATACAAGGACTTTACTTCGATTTTTACAGATTTTTTCTTGACAGGAAAGCTGTTTCAAAGATAATTTTTTTAGACCTAAAAGTTTCACTATAAAACATATTAATGATTTTTTTTTTAGTAAATGTAAAGTTTATTTAGCTACAACATTTGCTTGAAAATTTAAAGGAAAACCAGCATAAACACTCTAGACGTAAGCTTAAGTGTAATTGGTGGACAAATTAAGTTTAGGAAATAGCAGGTAACTAGGTGTCAGTTGGTAACCACTGACTCTGTTGAAATTGTTAGGATATTTAGTGTTGTATCGCAACATAAATAAAATAAATAAGGTGACCAAAAATATGTTGTCTTTATTGTTCGACGTTAATGAACTTAGTTACATACTCATTATTTTGTTACCAACTTAAAAACTAAACTTAATATACTGCAATACCCTCACTCATAAATCCAATCGCACTGGAGCCTTTATCTGCCTTCTAGGTCTCTCATTAACATTTAAAGTAGTATCAGTAACTTGCTTAGCTATAACAGTACTTTCTATTTTATTTTCACAATTTGTACTAATTACCTCCTCAGTCTCATTCTCAGACTGTACATCATTACTTGTGTTAAAACTTAAACTTTTTGCAATGCCAGGAAACTGATGTTCAATATCAGGAGTTGCTTGTTTAAGACAAGCAGCCTCAGAAAACTCACAACTATCGCTAACTCCCTTTTCAGAATTAAGACTACTATAATTAAACTTTGCTCTTAACAACTGATTGACATGACGTTTCCAAACAAACTCTTCATTAAGAAGTTTACATAGATAAATACGATCTCCTAGCACTTCATCAATCTTTGCCTCAACCCAATTTTTCTTATTAGGGTTCCTATAATCTCTACATAAAACTAATTCACCCTCTACAAATACTTCCTCTCTCCTACCCTTGTCATTCTTATGGCTCTTATCTTTCACATCTCTTTCAAACAGTAAGTCAAACTTATTTCTAGTCTTATGTCTAAATACTAAACTAGCAGGTGTGACCCCAGTAGTGATATGAACAGAATTTCGATAGTGAAATAAATATCTATTCATGATCGTTTCAAATGACAAATCACTATTAGTCTCATCCCTGAACGCTTTTAAAACACTATTTTTAAAACTTTTAACCGCATTCTCAGCAAACCCGTTGGTTGATGGATGATAAGGTGGTGAAGTCATGTGCTTAACAGCATTTAAACTTAGAAATTTTGAAAATTCTTCACAAGTAAATTGTGGACCATTATCCGTAACTACCACCTTTGGTAATCCATACCTTGAGAAACATTCACGAAATTTCTCAATGGTCGACTTTGAATCAGTATTTTTCATTATGAATGACTCAGGCCACTTTGAGTAAGTATCAACAATAATCAATACCATTTTACCTTTTATAGGACCCAAAAAATCTGCATGAATTCTTTCAAAAAAATGATTCGCTTTCACACAAGACATTACAGTAGCTTTTTTTGGTTCTGGTCTCGAAGAATAACAAATTCGACAGTTATTGACTATTTGCTCTATCTCCTTATCAAGAGACGGCCACCAAAAATAAGCCCTCGCATTCGCCTTCATTTTACAAATTCCCTCATGAGTACTGTGTAACTCATTAAGTAACTGCTGACGAAGTTTAGTAGGAACCACAACACGGTATCCCCACATAACAACTCCGTTGTCAATAGACAGTTCGGATCTCCTAGTAAAGTAAGGTTTTAATAATTCATCATCAGTCTGATTTGGAAACCCGTAACGAAGAAAATTATAAACACGCCCCATTAAAGAGTCTTGTCTAGTTTCTGATTTCAATTTATTAGAATCTATTGGTATAATGTTTTCTAAAAAATTTAGATAATCGTACTCTTCACTTTCTACCGGTTTATTATCAGGTAGTGGTAATCTACTAAGGAAATCAGCTTTTACGTTATCAGTACCTTTTATGTACTTAATTGTATAATCAAACTGTGATATAAATAATGACCAACGCTGAAGCCTTCCAGCTGCCATTTTTGGTAAACTTTTGAACTCTCCAAATAAAGTTATTAATGGTTTATGATCGGTTAGAATTTCAAACTTTCTGCCTGCTAAATATTCAAAAAATTTTAATGTTGCCTAATAAATAGATAATGCTTCTTTTTGTAACATACTGTATTTATTCTCTGCTTTAGACAAAGTCCGCGAAATAAACGCAATTGGTCTCTCAGTACCGTCTGACATAACATGTAACAATACAGCTCCGATGCCATATTCGCTACTATCACAAGCCAAACGCAATGGTTTATGGGGATCAAAATGTACCAAGATACGATCTGACGCTATTTCTTTTTTTACAGATTCAAAAGAGTCGTTACACGCTTTATTCCATTTATATACACAATCGTTTTGCAATAATTCATAAATAGGTTTAAGTTTTTGAGAAAGATTCGGAATGAATTTTGAATAATAATTTACCATGCCAGTAAATGCGCGTACTTCAGTTTTATTTCTTGGATGAGGTGTCTTTAAAATTGCTTCTATTTTCCTTTCATCTTTTTCTAAGCCTTGAGCGGAAATCTGGTGCCCTAAGTAAAATATTTTATCTTGAAAAAAATTACATTTTTTTGAATTTAGCCTAAAGCCTGCTTTTTCAAGTCTATTCAGAACCTTATACAAATTATCAAAATGCTCCTGCTCATCTTTGCCTGTCACCACAATGTCATCTAAATAATTTACTGTGCCTTTACAACCTTGAAGTACCTTTTCAACCACCCTCTGAAAAATAGAACATGCTGGCTTAGTGCCATAAGGTATACTCCAAGCTAATAACTCAGATGTTTCATCATCGACAACTAATTGATTGTACGCGTTCAAAAAATCTAGCTTCGTGAATTTTACACCCCCTTGTAAGGCCGCAAATATGTCCTCAATACGTGGTAAATGATGATTAGAATCTTTTAAAAACTTATTAATAGTAACTTTATAATTCGCACACACCTTAATATCAACACCATTTGCTTTGGTAACTGGAACCAAAGGCGTGTCCCAACGAGCATTTGAAACCTTTTTTATTACTCCCTCATTCTCCAGTTTACCTAATTCTTTAATAACTTTTTCCCTAAACGCGAACGGTATCGGCAGTGGTCTTTTGAACACCGGAATAACTCCATCATCCATTTCTAATTTAACTTTTTCGTACTTATACGTGCCTAATTCATTTTTAAAAATATTTGAAAACTTTTCGAATATTTCCTGCAACTCAGCCCCTTTTGTTTCAATTTGGCAAACTGAATCAGAAAATTTACCACCTACTCTGTTTCCATTTAAAAATACTTCGTTATTTTCATTTAGTGTAAACCCAAATTTACTCCAAATATCTCTACCAATTAAAGATTTAGTAGCCCCCTCAACAACCAAAAGCTTACATTTTTCTTTGACATTGTTTGTTGATTCTTCAACCTCAATTTGACCTTTCGGTACTACAATAGGACCGTTATAAACTTTTATACGTACCAAGGTAGGTCGTAGTTCACAATTTGAAAATTTTGTTTTATACAAAGTGAATGGAATACATGACAAACCTGCATCTGTATCCACCTCCATGGGTGTTGAGATTCCGTTTAACAACAATTCAACTGTAACTGGCGCTACATAAAAATCACTATCTACATTAAAAATATCAACATTAAAGAAATCAATTTCATTTTCGACTTGTGACACCTCACAGTCCTCTACAAAATTGTTTTTTTCTATCTTAACTTTGCATGCATTAATGATGTGACCTTTTTTCTTACAATTATTGCACGTGTAATTTTTAAATTTGCATTTTTTAAAATCATGATTGCCTTTGCCACAAGAAAAACACAAAGCTTGCTCACCTACTTTCATTTCCTGTTTTGTCTGTACCTCCTTTCCCTTGCTTTGCGAAGATGACCCGCTGCTTCCTTTAAATTTCACCTTCTGCACTCTGTTCACTTCTTGTATAAATTTGGTTTCTTTTAACGCTGCTTCCTTTGCCAACGCTATCTCCAGAATATCCTTTAAACATTTTGTAGGTTTCTCTTCACATAATCTGTCCAATACTGGCCCAGGTTTTAAACCAACTACAAATTTGTCGAGAACTCTGTTTTCCAATTGTCCTCCGAACTCACACTCTGCTGCCATCCTTTTAACTTTAACAAACCATTCGTTTATGCTTTCGTTTGCTTGACGAAGCATGTCAAATTGAATACGTCTTCTGTACAAAGAAACTTTCGGCCTAAACTGACCCTCCAACAACTGAACAAGTTCATCGTAAGTTTTGTCACTGGGTTTACTTGGATGACAAATATTCCTTAAAATTTTGTACACTTCTTCACTCACCGATGTTAATAAGACAGAAACTCGCCTGCCCTCTTCAATTTTGTTAGCCATAAAGAACTGCTCCAGTCTCTCGCTGTAAACCTCCCAATCATCGCCCAGACTAAAAATTCTTACATTTGCGACATTGCCTGTGTTAACTATCGTTACTGCAACCATTTGTGCCCTTTTACACCGATGTGGTTTGGATATAAGAAAATATATTTCCAAAAATAACCTCTTAAAAACGTGGTGTGATCTTAACCTCAAATTGGCTTCGTCATTATCAGAACTGCTTCCGAAAAAAAACAAAATTTCGTCTCACATAAGACAATATTCCCTTATTTCTACCCAATTCTTTTTCTTCTCGTCGCCAAAAATTGTTGTATCGCAACATAAATAAAATAAATAAGGTGACCAAAAATATGTTGTCTTTATTGTTCGACGTTAATGAACTTAGTTACATACTCATTATTTTGTTACCAACTTAAAAACTAAACTTAATATACTGCATTTAGTAATTTAAATTGGTTTCCTTATCTTTCTTGATTTCCAGTTCTTAGTTTTAGAAATTGTTTTTGTTTTCTCAAAGCTTATATCATGAAGAGTATCAAATGCATGTTCGGCAGTGTCAGACTTAGGCTGGAGTAAACGAAGATGTCTTCTATGTTCTTTTAATTTTGTATCTATAGTTCTACGAATTTTGCCAATATATATCTTGCTACAGGTGCATGGGACTTGGTACACTCCACGGGTATTGTAAGGTATTTTATCTTTTATAGGATTCAACAAATTTTTAATTTTAGTTGTAGTGTTATAAACAATTTTTATCTTGTTTTCTTAGTATTTTTCCAATTTTGTCACTTATGTTGGAAACAAATTGTAGAATAACAAAGTTTTGGTTAATAGATAAATCATGTTAAACTAGGTCTTGTCTTTGGTCGAAGAAACTTTTTAATTTGTTTTTTATTAGAACCGTTTCTTATAAAAACTTTCTTAATGTGTTCTAACTCTACTTGTAATTTATCGTTGTGACAAAGTATGGTTGCACGTTTATATAATGTGCGAATTTGCGTTTATGCATTGATTTGTATGTGTTGGTTTTCGATGAACTGGATGTATTATAGTACCATTTGGCTTTCTTTCTATCTTTAAATAAAAAAAAAGGCAAGGTACCAGTAATTCCTTTTTCAATACTAAATTTTAGGTTTGGATGTTGATTGTTAAGGAATTGCAGAAAAAATTGTAGTTTATCTTCACCATGAGACCAAATTGCAAAAATATCAATTACGTATCTAAATCATAATTTTGGTTTTTTAGATGCAGGTTTTAAAACTTCTTTGTTAACATGTTCCATAAAATAATTAGCAATAGATAGAGAAATTTTCGATTCTATCGCCATCTACTTGTTTGTAGTATTCACTATTAAAGAAAAAGAATGATGTCAAACAATATTCAAATAATATTGGTGAAGTAATTCATTTCTCTAAGTGGAGTCTCTTTTTAAAATAATATTTTATTACTGTGGAGAAGACTTCAAGAGTAATAAAATATTATTTTAATATTCAAATAACTTGATGGTATTATTATCAAACTGTCGTTGCAAAAGACGTAAAGTATCAACTATTGGTACTGTAGTAAACAACGAGAACACATCAAAACTATATTCAATATAGAAAATCGTTTCTAATTTAGAATTTAATAATTGTTTTGAATGGATTTAAATTTCATACTTTAAAACTTTCTTCTTTAGTTACTTACAACATATGTATGGACATGATACATTTGTGTATTGTTAATAATGAATAAAAAACAATAAACACATACACTTTTTAACTGTTCCTTTAAGAATTTTTTTGTTGATTTAAGTACAATAGTACTATTGTTTTTATAACAGTACTTTGTACTTAATCATTTAAATTTGCCATGATTGAATTTACAATATAGTAATTTAAAAAATTGTACGGGTTTCTGTTGAAAAATTCGGGGTTTGAAAGCTATCTGTCCTGGTTTCATAATTTTACAAATGGCAGAAAAACGCATTTTCCATTTTTTTGGATTGAAAAATTTTGCATTTTGCCAATAAAGCAATAATAATTGCTGATTTACTATGATTTACTATTTTCAATCGGAAACTACGGATTTCTGTTTTGTGTAAATTGACATTTGATATTAATAAAGCTACTAAAGAGACCATTTTTTTGGACACTCATTTTATTGTTTTCTTTTTGATAAAACTGCAATGCTGTACTTTTATAGCTATAGACTAAAGACAGTCTTTAGAAATCTTCTGAAGAAGCTGACAGCATGATCAGTGAAACGTTAAGAGAAAGTTTTGTGACGCGGCAACACCCTAAAAACAGTGCTACATTAAACAACGGCCGTGAAAGTTTGCATTCTACTAATATTTAGTAATTTCAAGCATTCACGGATTCTTTTATTCGCGAAAGTAAACAACATAAACAAAAATATAAAATAATAAGCTATAACTTTTAGGGTGCATTATATTAAATTATAAAATCCAACATGTCTAACTTTTACAGAATTATTAATGTCATAGTCTTTAGAAACAATTCTGTGTTGGAAAAGTTTACAATACCTTCTTAAGTTTTTAATAAAAAAGAAATTTCTAATGAATGTTAAGTGATTACTGTACTGATAACTGTGATATATAATTTTTAAATCAACTTTTCAAAAGTATAACTTTGCTTAAATAAATTTAAAGATATCAATTTTATTCAAATATACTTCCGTAACGTATCTGTATAACAATACAAAAAATTATACTTTTTATTGTCCAAGACTAGGAAAATTTGTTGTATGCACTTCACATCACGCATAGCACAAAACTAAATTGTTGATTAGATGCATGACTCTTTTATAGGCTAGTTGGTGCCGGTATCGGCTCTATTGCGTTCCTGTATAAACCTGTATAGATAGGCCTGACTCACTGCGATGGCTGCTATTACTTTTATTTTATGCATCTGTCTATATTTATATTTACTTAGAACGTAAAAATCGTTAATTTATTAATTGTAATAATTTTAACTTCCATATTAATAAAAATGTGTCACATTTTTTTAATTTTATATTAAACCTTGCGCTGACTCCATGAATTTGTTCAGGAACCCCCAAATCAATTTGAATTTTTCACAGGCCCTCTGAATGATCCCGGGGACCATTGGTTTAGTGTTATGGTACGTTTAAAAAAATCTTCGAATAAATAAAATGCGGAGTTATTTAATTACATATGTACACAAACGGACAAAAAGATTTTTCGAAATATTTTACTTGTTTATGAATAAAACTATATTTTCTTTGTTTTGTTTCAGTAAACATGCAAGAAGACATCCGAATTTTGATCCGTCGGTGTTGCGACAACGCAGAGCTCCGAATCGAGCGTTTTCTATCAATTCCAGCGATGGAACTCCTTCTGATGTTCTATCAGATTCTATGCCGAGTCCGTAAAAAATAAAACGCCGTTTCTAATGGACACTATATTTGTTGTTCATAGATGTTTTGTAAAAAAAATCATAGCATAGTGCAAAACTCAACTAGTAAATATAAATTAAAGTCGTACATGAAACTGATCTTTTTTGTGTTTTGTAACATTGATTTGGTGAGATCATTGCTTGAGTACCAATTATCTAATTTTTCTATGAATGTATTAGTTACAGACACAACACTGCGTATGTGTTGTTATTATGTCAACTATTCACTAATTCACTCAAGCAATGACAAAGCCAACATATCAGGTTTTATTAGGAAATGTATTTTTGTAACTTCTAGTAATGAAGATATTATTTTTCATGTGATAGATACTTATCTAAATTTAACATAAGATTGCTTCAAAAAAAAGATAAACCCACGTGGGAACGGTAAAACATAATAAACGTTAGTACTTACGTTAATTTATTATTCGATATATTTGTAATCGCTCATCAAACTATAGGATAGGAATCATGTCACTAAAGCACAATTCAAATGCCTTCTGTTAAAGAAACAATGTATGTAAACGTTTTTATACGTTTAGATGCGTTTCTTAATTACGTCATAGATCGCATATCCACACTAAATAGCTTCATTAGTACAATTATGATCTTGCCATTTACTGTTAGTGTACATTGATTTGTTTCCTCTCGTAATGTTAGATATAGTAATAGATCATATCGCACAACTTCACTCAACCTATTGTTTGTATGAAATTTTTAGTTAATTTCCTGTAGTATTATTTTCTATTGTTTAGTATGTACGATGGTTATTATCATTATTACTTTTTTGTGTAGTCTTTTAGTTTTTGTGTTTGTACCTGTTTCAGTTTACTATTTCTTATTATGTATATTTTTTTTTCATATTCGTCGCTGTGAAATATACATACAAAACTTTTATTTATTTATTTATTTTTTTCATATTTATGCTTTTTACCCATAACCATTTTCAACGTAGTCTATGATCCAAGGCTTCCAACCTGTACTACTGTTAGATTAAAGACTTCGTTGTATTGTAACCAAGCTGTAACTTGTTATGCTCCTCTAAGTGATGCTCAAATTATATACCTACATGAACGTTTTTATTTATCAAAAAGATACTAAATTCTATCGAATATGTTTTTAAAAAGAAAAAAGTATAATAAGCTGAATTATTCTCGTTACTTAAAGAACTAATAAATATACACCAAAGAAGATTTTGATCGGTTACTATGAAGACAGACAAAATGATGCGCATTTTTAAAGTATTTAATGATTGCACTATAGAAAAAATTTAGCTATTGCGGTTTAGTAATACTGACAACGTTTAAGTTATTTCCTTGATTATAAGAACTTGTAGTTAATACAGGTATTACTAGTACTATTTAAATTTTATGAGTGATGTAGGGTAGTAGCACTCAATTAACATACAGATGATACAGACGTTTTATTTACAGAACGAAACTAGTAGATATATGTCAACGTCAGTATTAAAAAAAATAATGGGGGACAATAAACAAAAATCTAAAATGAACGTTGACATTGTCTATGTGTTTAAATATATGTAACGCCGCTGTTTTATCGATCATTTCTATATAAAATTAATGGAAGCTACATTCAAAACCATTATTAAATTAAAACTACTTTTTGGGAGTTTTGGCTTTTTTATTATTACTTTGCAGAAATTTGGTTGTTAAAACTATATTTTTAGTAGAGCTTATATTAGATTACTGTAAATATGAATATAGTATGTCGCTCCCTTTTTATTTGACAAAGCATTTGATTTCATTAAATCGTATGTAACTACTCTTGACCAACTTAGTTAAGTTTGATTAGAGTATTTTTATATTTTACGTATTAGTATTGTAATATAAGTGTTTAGAGAATGCAAAATATATTAGAATAAATTAACAAAAAAACAGCTTGATTGGGATATTGTTTAATTCTTTGCCTTGCGAATGTTTAGTTATTTTTGTAATTCAAAATTGTACAACTCAGGTTATTTAATTATATTTTGGTGAAAATTTAGGGGATCGAGTTTTCGGTTCGTGGTTCAATTTATACGCAACGACAGTAAAATTCGTCATTTTTTGAACATAACGTAATGAAAACTTGTTAAACCGTAAAACATTTTATGAAAAGTACTGGTCCTCTAAATTGCGTTTGCGAAGGATGTTTTCATCATAAAATATAAATGTACAGATTCACACTTTCCAATGGTTATCTGTAAATAAAGATTCTAAAATTATATGAATTTCATAAGACAACTCTGTATAATTAAAATAAGTATAAATATCATGTATAGTTGTTGTATAAGAAAATAAATGAGCATATACGTATAGCGTTTATTTCGAGAAAATTGACAATTATTAAAAGTTTGAATTTCCCAATAGTTCCTTAGTAAATTTACAATTCTTTTTAAAAGGATATTTAGATTCTGTGGATCCAGGAATTGAAACAATACCTTTCTGTTTTTCAATTATGTATTTATACACTGTTGTAGGTTCCGATGAATACAAAGGATATTTTAAAAAAAGCTAACAAACAGTTTTGTAATTGTGATCTACGTAAAATAAAATGCAATACTTACATCTGTACTTCTTTCTTTTTCTTTGTTTGGGTCGTAGTTAGGATAATGAAAGTTTGCGTCGTATTCAGTACAATATGCTTCTACTGGTGGAGCTGCTTTTTCTTCTTCTATCAAATCATTTGTTATTTTTTCTACCATTTTGTCACGGTGTCGAATACGTCGAATACCTACAAAATATAAACACTGCTTTGAGACACACACAGTGATACTGATAACAAAGGCATATGCTAGTAATCGTACACTGAGTGTAACGCCAAATTTCATACAAAAATTCTCGAATATTTTGATAATTGATAATTTTTTGCTTTGTTTATTTTAATCAAAAATAAAATAAAATTTTTACATTTAAACTTTTGTATTACTGATTTTACTTATTTATAACGGCATATAACATAAATAAAACTTAAGTTTAAACTAGTATTATCAATACATAAAGGATAATTCCATTGATTTCTTTCCTATAACATTAACATGTAATTTAATACATTTGCAACGGTTTAAATTCATTGGTTTAAACTATGATTATTTAATAGTTAACTATTTTAATCGTGTTTTCAATATAACTACACATTTGTTTAAAGTTTTTATAAATTACGATAAAATTGTGGTAATGATGGTTAACGCTCGAGAACAAGGTAAACTTAAGGCTAGGATTTCGCCTATGTATATAGCACTCGCGTCTGCACAGGGCACAAAAAATCTCAAAAAATATTAGTTGTAAAAATCAAATGTGTTCCTATGAAAGAGGAATGTTGTCAGCATCATGTAAGGTATTTTAAAATCTTAAAAAAATTATTATTTTGGATAAAAAAAGATCACAAAGTAAGCAATATTTTTCAATGATAATTTTCTACTTCTTCTGTAAGCTCTACTGATATTATTGAAAAGAGGAAATTATAAAATAGCTTAGGGGAAGATGTAAATCTTTTCGTTTCATTTGAGGGTTTACTTTTTAATTACGTTAGGTAGTTTTCGAGTGGTCCTGTTCCCAGTGAAATATGTTAACGATTATCCTGCATTCTCATTAAGGTCGAAAATTGAACATATAAAACGCAAACTAGAGTTAAAAAGTAGCTACCGACACACAAAATTTTAATTTAGCAGCAATAATAAGTTCATCTATTATAACGCAGATGACGCTATAAACAGTCAATAACTTATCTTTATTAGTAAAAATGAACTTTGCTTCGTAAGCCGTATGTTATCATACAAGATCTCGATTTATTTTGAGTCTACATTTTTAACAATTTTTACAATACACGCATTTAGTAAATACGTCACAATTGAATTTGGTCAAGATCTTAGATGCAAACAAAGCTAAATCTTAACGTGATTTTGAAGAAATTGATTACAATTTATTTCGAGTTTGCATTTTTAATTTTAATTTACGAATTGGTATTTGTGTATATTAGTATAAAAATATAACAGCCCTATTTTTATTTTTGTTAGAAATGAAAGAAAATACAGTGCACGCCGTTTATAGGCAAAGCATCGTTTATAGTAATCATAACTTCGGTTTATGTTATCAATTTTCTTCTCAGGTTTGTTTCTATACGTCAACAATAACCTATTTTGCATGAATTTTTTAGCAGTATTTTCACAATACGCTTTTTTAGAGTAAAAAATTGTATCATTGACGCTACAAATACATATGTAGTTGTTTTGCATATTTAGCTTTATTTTTGCACTGTTATTCAAGTATTTTGACTGATCTATGTAACGTTACATCATTTAAACATCTGTAAACACGTAATCTTCGAGAATTAACTTGGAAAGCATGTTTGTTCTTAGAAAAACTTAAATTAACTACGTATTATGTGATAACGTTATTTTGTATTTATTTTTAGTGGCTATAACTTGATTAATATGATTAGAACGCCGTATTTTTGAATTTACCAAAACTGTAATTACCTAAATTTTGAGACTCTTTAAGTATTTCAGACATGAACATTTAGGTTATAATTCGACAAAATTCATATTATTATATAAAACTTTAAGGTCATAAACGTGATTTACACAGTTATTTTGATCGGAGAATTCAAAAATGTAATAATATACAGAAAGTTTTATTTAAAAAAAACACAATTTTAATATTTTAGGGCTTTTACAACACACTGTATAAGTTATCACAAAATATTTACCTATGGGTAATTAATGAATATTACTAAACCTAAATTTCATTTTCTAGTTTACTGGTAAGTATTTGAATGTTGGAACGTATTTAAATTACAATTAATCAGTCTTTTCCAAAACATGGTAATCGAGAATTAATTTCATTGCGAAGCAAAGCTGAATGCAGTACCTGATAATATATTTTTTATAATTTTGGTTAAAGCTAATTAATTTTCTGCTATTAATTTGCGCTAGCTTGGTTGAAACATTATTATCACAGGAAACGTGCAGTGTTACTATTGCAAAAATACGTGTTGCTATTGTATTCTGGGTGCCCAATTTGAAAAAATTGAACTTTTTGACATAACTCGTGTTCGATTTTTGTTCCGTTTTTACTATCGTACCGATGTAAATTTGAAAACCGTGTATAGAAAATTACTAGTTTTTCTTATGACTTATGCACAGTACCAGTTGTAAGCGCAAATTTCGTTTCTAAGCAACTTTAAGTGCGTTCAGCACATTATTTTGAAGTACTACGTTTTTAACTCGGGTAGATTTTACTATCTCTTATTTGTTATTCAGTTGTAATCGTCTGTAGAGGAGTTGCAAAAGATTTTTTGTTAATATTCTTCTATACTAGGGTACCGTAAGAGTAAATAATTTCTAGTTTTACAAAAATAACTTGTGATCTGATAACAATGGAAAAAACATTAGATTAACGTGAATTCATTTTGGAAGAAAGAGAATTAATACGTCAAATAAATAACAATGATAGTAGTAAACGCTTATAATACTTTCAGTGGCGGCTCGTCAGGTCGGGCTTAAGGTGTACTACATTTTTTTAAAACGCTTGTAGCATTAGCTACACATTACATTCACATTAGTGAACGTTTTCAAATATCGTTATAGCATTATGTAGGTAACTACCAAAATGTTTTAAGTTTTTATTTACACTCAGTTAGTAACGTACAGTTTTCCGAACCTCTTAAAGGTTGGTAAGTGAGCGGTTTCCATGGTTAAAAAAAACGAGTATGTAATGAAACCTCACGGTCAGTAATGTACACTTTGCGAACCTGTAATTTGTGTGTGTTTTGTTTTAACTAATTTGATAAAATGACAATCATAAATTAAATACGTATATGTCAATTGTGAAGTGCCTACTATGTTTTAATATTTTACCGAAATAAACGATAATATTTTGGAAGTAGGTTTTCATTCATTTTTTATTAGTTTTATGTTATTTATTTTATTTAATGGCTGATTGTGAATAAAATTGTATACAAACATTGGCAAAAGTGTTCCATTTGTCTCGAGAACTAGTTCACCTCGAGGCTATGCGTTTCGGTAAACTATAGTTCTCTAGACAGAAATGGAATACTTTCCGCCTCGGTATGTAACCTACTATTATCGGCTCAATCGGAATAAAACAATAAAGATGGGAAACAAAATAAAGCATTTATTTTATCAGATCCACATAACCACTTATTTCTCAACCGACTTAAAAAAAAGGCGGTTCTCAATTTCTCGGAATATTTTTTTAATATACTGTAATGTTTAGCAATCTTTCTTTACGACGATTTTTGATTATTCTTTTATGTTGAGAACTAAGAAGTTTTGTATACCCAGAAAACTTTTGTTAAAAATGAACCTTTGTAGGTATATATGGTTGCACTTTAAACCGAAGCGGATGTTACCTTATTGTATATATAAGTGTTGTATTTTAAATTAGGAAGTAGTCTTCTAAAATATACCATTGTAAAACAAGCAGCTGGTTATTCACAAATAAATAACTACTTAACGAGTTACGTTATTCCGTTCCTTACATTAATTAGTTATAAAACCAATACCTCATTTATTATAACACTTTTTATTTGCTTGCCGTCGGCATGTGTTTTGAAGATTATAGAATGAGTAAATTTCTTTCTTCTGTCTTTGTCTTGATTGCATGAAGTCGAAAAATTGCCATCTATGCGTTGATATACTATCGGATTTACATTGCACCAACAATCTTTTACTTCTTCGATGTCTTTTTATAAACCAATATTATTTTCATATTATGGCCTTAATAAATATAGGTTTTGTTGAAGTAACTGAATTCTTGGCTTTGCCTAGTAAATGAACAGTAAGTGGAATCACATTTTCAGCAAGGGGAAGGTCCACCGCCATCGTTTCACTTCTCTCCAGTTGATCTGCTATTAATTGACAACGGTAACAAGGTTAAAAAACACTTTTTGGAAAATAACATTTTGCATTTCTTAAAAGGAAACAACTATCAACATGTGTGTGTCAACACAACTTACGTTGTATTGACACACACGTCATGGATATAACGCTGGGCGTTAAAAAACAAATATACAATACTTCAAGGGCGTATAGAAGGATTCAACAGAAATTAAAAGTCTTATTAACACGGGTCTAAACATCTTTCGCTCCAAAGCAAGTCAAACATTTTTCAATTAATACGGCAGTATTAGGTGTCGGCGCTACAAATGCATTGAAAGAGTTTATAAGTTTTTTCTGAACTATAATTATTAAATTAACAATTATTTATCAAAACCAAGTCGTCTTTTATCAGTAATGATAGATTTTTGGACCCATGTTGAATACAATTTTTTAGCTATTTTTGGGTTTATATATATGCCCTTAAATATTTTGTTTGTTTTGATCTTATTTTAAGTGAATTTACGAGAAAGCTTTCAAAATATTGAAAGCTCAGGAGTTTCTACATGGCTTAATCTGTGTCTGTTGATTTCTGATAAAAACAGTTCTTAGGATAATGTAGACATGTAACACAAAACTAGGCAACACAACACACACATAACTCAGAGTAGTATAAAAATACACCACCACCTTCGCCCGCATCCTAAAGAGGTCGCGCACGGTTATCTCATCGAACAGGCATCCTTTGATCATTGTAGCAAATACTGTTACCTTAGCAACATCTCTTGGGGATCACTAGCTCGTATTGAGGTTATATGTAGATATCTTAAGACAAAGTGCGATACAAGCCTATATTATATGTTAGTCTTGTTAATTTCTGATAAAACAAATATGTGTGTTAGTTAGGCTTTGTACATATTATTTTGTGCAAAATGATTCCATAAGAACCGTCTTGTCACGAATCACCTTGCAACAAATGGCGCCCAACCAAAATGTCGAAAAAATTGCAGGAAACCGACACAGCAGATCGAAAGAACACCACCGCGGATCACCGATCGAACACTATCTTGTACAAGCGAAAGATAGCGCAGAAGATGCCAGCTACCGAGACGACAACAAATTGGCAGGACAATCCATCCCGCTAACCATAGAAGAGTTAAACTAGCTCCTGGTCACCATTGGACGTCCAGCTACAGTTTCAAAGTGCACAGCCAGATAACAGGAAGAAGATGACGTGCTTGCGTTGACAAATGAGTTTAACTCTATAAAGATTGCAAGCACATAAGCGAACAAAACGCGTTAATAGGACTGAAGGAGATTTTCACCACAGAGCAAAACGACTCCACGCCAGTAAAACGCTTTATATGCGAGAAACGGGCACTTTTGGTAGAACATCCAGAAGATCGACGTCTGCCTGAACCGCTACAGCTAGACACGATATACTGCATATTGCACCGCCGCATAAAAAACTTGGAAGAACGCAGTTCAACTCATATGAAACCATAATAACAGAGCTACGCAAGTTTGAAGAGTTTATGACGCCGACACCCCAACTAAACCAAACGGGACAAAATCCAAATACCACACCAATAAGTATTGCAAGAATCTCGGCCACACGGTCGAAGAATGCTGAAAAAAGAGATTGGGAGCAGTTTCTGCGCATACTACAGCCGCTAGCGCACTGCCGCACTAATCGCTTGTTTCGGTTGCAAAACTCCGAGCGTTATCAGAAGGCAATGCCCAAAATCCAACGACAACCAGGCAGCATTGGCACAACTTACATTCTATCTAGCTGAAAATAGGGATCTGTTACTAAGGTTGTCACGCAGACAACAGTGCCCAATTGTACACATCAACGGCGGTGAGACAATTGGGTGTGTTTACATTAATACAGGAGCACGCCAAAACACAGTCAGCCACGCACTCCATAAAACCCTTAAACTAAAAGCAGCTCAATTCACGCCCCATCAAATCAACCTAGTACTGGCAGATGGTCGATACCGACCACCAAAAATTTTCATGATAAGACGTAGTTCTCAAAAGAAAAACGGTGCCAACAGACTTCGTGATTCTACCAAACGCGGAGAACCAAACGCTACTTGGGACAGACTTCATAGACGAAGAAGGGAACATTCTCGACCTCCCTAGAGGTTTCATACGCTTTCGAAGCAGATGAAGCACCGAAAGTGAAAAAGCATTAGCTGCCATATGACACACCTGCACGACACGAGAACCAGAATGTCAGAATCAATTCACTATTGGAAGCAGACGACAGCGAGTGTGAAAACGAAGCCGATGAGTACTCGTTTGATAGGCAATACTCTGTATTTTCCACATCAGCAGACGACATGCTTGCACTTCCTCTAGCTAGTGTACTCCCGCAGAAGCTTCAACGAGTGGAGATACAGATGGCCAAAAAAGAACCACTCGAACTACACCAACACGGGGGAGGGGGGGCGCTATTTGTAATTACGGATGTGTTTTTTGCGGAGTAAGAAGCAACGCCTTACGGCAAACACCTGATTGATACTGGCAACAACTCGTCCGTGGTAACAGCTCCATACCGGTTTCCAGAAAAAAAAGCTAATGCTACAAGAAGAAGCTGAACATTATCGAGGAATGCGACTTACCGTTGGTCGCGCCGATAGTGATGGTACCAAAGCCAATCAACCAAGTGTGCGTGTGCGTAGACTATCGATAATTCTTCCCAAGATGGATGACCTACACTACACGGCACGAGCCACAGTCATCTCCACTTTAGATCTTTAATCAGAGTACGAGCAGATTTAATGCGCAAATGTAACAGGGACAAAACCGCGTTCATTACTTCCTTCGGGCTATTACGGTTTTGCAGGATGCCTTTCGGACTCCACAACGCACCGGCTTCATTCTAACAGCTGATGGACCACTTCCTCATCAACATTTAACAAGTTACCCTACTAGCTTACTTGGATGACATCCTGCTGCCAAAATCCAGTGAAAACAATGTGAACGTTCTATAAGTCGTTTTACGACAGCTACGAACGTACAAACTGCACATAAAAAGGAGTGAGTACAGCTCGAAAGGGACAACTCCAAGATCCAAAGCTACAAAAAAATTATCAAATGTTTCGAACAATCAGACTCCGCACCGATAGACTCGGTAGACACACCGAGGATATTTGATGTCAAGAGGTATTCTATTCCTGTACGCTCTCGAAGTCGACATCGAAAAAGCCCAACAAGTGGTTTCAGCCCATGAACGCGAGGCTATTACAAAAGAATACCGTGACCCTCCAACGGCCGGCCACTACGAAAAAGACCAAACATTCCAGCGCATAGCCACTCGGTACTATTGGGTAAGCAAAAGAAAGAACTCGCCATCAACTTGTTCGGACCTCTCCCCAATAGACAAAAATGGATTTAATCACAGAAGATATAATGTCGAAACGGGTAGAATTATTTGCCATCAACACAGCAAACGGGAAGACGTGTGCACCTTAAATAGCAAAGTACTCTTAAGATATGGCACGCCACGTAGAATTCGCAACAACAACGGTACATAATTTGTAAGTGGCGTAATGCAGCACGTCGCCTATTGCCTAAACATTCAGCAGAGCCTCACACGAATAAACCATCCACAAGTGCACACACGACAACTGGACAGACAAGCTAATACGGCAAAAAAATTAACCTTATATTTCTAGTTTAAAGAAACATGATATCGATTGATTTTATAATTTCTAGAACAACAATTTTTAATACTTTTATTTATGCTAAAAAACTAACATTTTAAACAATTTTTATTTCATTGTTATATTCTACATTATACAACTAGAGTAAAGACGCCTAAGCTTATATTTAGAAGACTTCAATATTTTATTATCAAGTAATTCAAAAATGATAGAACCGTTCAAAGCCAATTTCGTATAATTCCGTACTAAAAAATGATTGTAATGCTTTTGATAATAATTAAACTGTATAATAATGGTTATAATAAACTATAAGTTGGTAAATAAAAATGGTTTTTATTTTTAGAGAAAGCCAGTATTCCATATTAACAATTCATCGTGTTTTTGTATGTTGCGCATAATAAACGTGTTGTTACAGTTTGAGTTTAATAAAATGTAGTATACAAAAATTAAAAATGTTTTGAGCAGTTATATTATTCAATTAGTGTGTAATGCACAACAGCATTACAAACATTAAGAATATTTTTAAAATTTTATTGTTAATAAACTGGAACATGTTTTTTAACGTACCTTGGTATTTACGATCATCTGGTTGTGGAACCTGATATGTAATTCGCGTTTCCGAAGCATCTTCACGTGGAAGTTTGTAAGAACCATCTCGTATTAACCACTTTCTACTATCGGTTCGATGTTGAGGTTCCCAACAACTATCGGAAACTACAGTATCCTTGTCGTCGTCTTTGCTATATTCCATCGTGAAATAGATTAAAAAACGAAAAAATTAATAAAACTTTTAGAAAAACTACAAAATAAGTTTTCTAAAAAACTGACACTTTATTAAATAACGTCAAATTGCTTATTGATCATAAAACAATTGCATAATTTTTCAAAATCATACTTTTTAATTGTAACTCATTTAATATATTTAATTATCAAATAAATATTATTGTTGTTTATTTTATAAAATAAAAATAATCTTCCAATGATGATTTTCTTTAGATCCGATCGTAAGTAGGTATGTGAAAATATGTTGTCTTGTCGGCATAGAAACCATCAAATTACTAAATCGCTTTTAAAGTAATAGTGTTAGTCAGCATTAAAAAGTATAATTTTTTAGTACATATGTACATACTCTTATCTGAAAAATACAACTTCGAACAGAAAGTTGTTAAATGTATAAGTAATAACAGCACAAATAGATTTATTGAACCCCGTTTTATTATTTACTCAAAATATTTTAATCAACAATTCAATTTAAGCAACATGGCATTTCCATTCAAGAATTAAACTTTAGTTATGTTGCATACTTAGTTAATGATGCACCAAGCCAAGTAGCTTGGTTTGAAACGTAAAAGCTTGACTTGGTTTGATCTTTGTGAATACAGGCTTGGCTTGGTTTACAAGTTTATCCAAGCTTTCAAACATTTACAAGCTTTTCTTGTTCCATTTGCAAAAATAGTCAATGGCCTTGTAAGACGTAGTCTGCAGTGTTATAGTTCATTATCACAATATAGACAATTACCTAAATTTATTCACGTGTAATAGGCACAAAATACTGCCCTTACAGAGTATTCACGATGCGAGGTTTGAATGTGTATACTTGATGGCGCGTTCCAGCATAACTTCTGATTGATCCAGAATTATGTGGTAACTTTGTATACAGCGTGTTTCTTATAAACGACTACAAACCTGAGGAAAAGGTTTATGGGTCGTTACATAAGCATTTTATTTTAAATATTGTAAGAAACCGCCTTTATTAATTAAATTATAGTGACAAAATAACAAATATTTTAATTATAATTTTAGAAAAAGGCGTGCGTGGCGCTGCAAGTACAGTCCAGATAAGTAAAGCTTCTCCTACTCTTTAAATCCCTCCTTATTGGCGTCACCACTGATAAGGATAGATAATCGACGGGTATATAAGTAGCCACCTATCTATAGTAAAAGAGAATGAGGCGATTTGTGACTCCAGCTTTCTACCTGCCCGCTTTTCCTAAAAGTTTTCCAAGTTTTTGGATACCATTAACTGTATTTAGTTGACTTACCGCCTCAATTGTATGGGATACCTACAATTGCCATTCTAGTTTACGAGATACCGTGGACTAGACCCTCCCTTCGATTGTAGAGATACCTACAGTCTCTCGTCCAGTAACCGTCTAGGACCCCGTTGCTTGTACCAAACTATAACCAAATTGATACCGTTATAACCGCTAAACTAAATCGTGTTCAAGTATTTACCTTTGACCAATAACTAACTCACTATTGTAGAGTTACTAACTATATCCTTGTACATAATCCTATTCCATACTTTAGAAACGTAGATCTGAAACTATAATAATTACCAGGACCTTCAGTAATAAAAAGAGGTACTTACCGAGGCATTAAAAGCTAACGTAGTTGAAGTTACCCTAAAGTGTCTAAAGTGGTCGATTTTCGAAAAGTATTTGCAATGAAAATTTTCATTTGCTATTGCTATTGCAACAAATGGAGATTGACTTTTGATTTTAACTATATGGTAAATGCTGTGAAATCTGAATATTAAAACATCTTCATATATTCATTATTGTTTTCTTTAATTTTCCGTCATCTACAAAATAAATTGTTAGTAAAATAATTACAGTAAATACTAATCTTTGTTTCTTTGTATTGACACTGACCTAACTTAAGAAAATGTACTTTGTGTACTCGATTACGTTTATCTGCGGTTGTAACCAAAGCAAGGCTTCAGCTAAATAAACAAAAAACGTTGTAACCGAAAGAGTATAAATTCTAAATTCAGTTTTCTTAGAACTCAGTTCCACAACTTGCTTAATCTTTGTTTTCATTTCTTCAATTGACGCTTTTTGCTGAAGTAATTTACAATACTTATTCTACTCGCATGTTATGTGGCTAAAACTTCCCAATAAAAAACACGATTTGTCATTTCTAACACAATTAGAAGCAAATTTGTCGATTGTTTATATTAGTAAAAATTATCAATTATTCTCACTACGCATAATATGTGCAACATGTCGCGCTTACAGTTTTTTGTGGAATTTGTGTGTTATCGCTAGCAAAAATAACACCAGGTTTAAAGCAGCTTAGCAGCACAACCTCGGCTAGCAATTTTATCATTTATTTAGAAATAAATATAAAGAAAATTGAAGCGCTAACAACTTAAACACTAAGGACGGTCTGCGCGTCGGGCTTTAGCCCGGCTCGGCCCGAAACCCGGTTAGATTTTGGGTCGGGTCAAAAGAAAAAAAAATTGTGCCGGGCAAACTGTCACGGTTTGACCCGAAAAATCAGGCTTTTTAGGACGGCTCGAAAAAATTGATGCAGATTAAAAGATACGTGTTTCATGGTTTCTGAATAGAAGTAGAAACTAAATCAAAATTTATGTTTTTTTGAGTCTTGGACTCATTAATAACATTATTTTCTAAGTTTCATAAATTTCATTAAATCTTGGTGCGTAGATTAATCTGAATGTTTCAGGTTCTATAAAAAAAAAAACATTCAGTATCATGATTTGGATATTGTCTAAGTATTATACTGTTAATTTACGCCTTAGCATGCAAGCAAGTAGATATTTGTCATGAAAAAAAGATAAGTTTCTACGTTGTTTCTACCTAAAATGATATTAGTCGTTAATGTAAAAAGAAGTGTTAGCTTACTCACAATATATTTCAGTGGCCTGAAGAAGTGCACGCCTAGTGCACGAAACGACGCCGTAATAAAATCTTGAGTGGTTTAATTGCCCCTCCTAGTGAAGAACTTGTGTATTACATTTTTCTCACTACAATGCTAAGTATCTATAATAAAACATTTACTGCCATAATCGAGTTTGCTGATTGATTAGTTGCTGTGGCTACGACGCTCGAGTGTCGTTACTGCCAGAAAAGTCAAAGGCTTGATATGAGTAAACATATCCATATTTTAAGAAATGGTGCAATTCAAAAAATGAAACTGTGTTTTTGGCATATTTTAACAACAGGGCATCAAATCCAAAGTCTCCAACTAGCTTGTGGAGTGAATTTTCGATGTTGAAAATTAACGCTTTGTGCTAATAAAAATCTTGACATTTCAAAATTCAAGCAGGTATACGTATCTATATGAAATTTTAATTTTGTTAAATGTATCTTACCATTTTATAGGTCTTCTCATTTCTCAAGTAAAAAAATGATGGGTATATTCTTAAAAAGACTAACATTTTTACCAAAGAAGAGGTAACGGAATTTCTGTGTGATGCTCCAGACCACGCATTTCTGTTGATGAAAGTTGCGATGGTTTTGAGGGTTGTCGGTGCTTGCCGGACCGATGAACTTTATAATTTGATATACGAGGACGTTGAAATTTAACTTGATTTAGGAATTGTTAAGATTTTGCAATCCAAGAACAAAATCCCTCGATCATTTGTGGTAATTGGTTGCAGCATTGATTAAGTATTGTATAAAAAGATAGACAACCTTATGGGAAATATGCGCAACTTGTGAAGTTCTAGCTACTATAGGTCTTTAGCTTTGGCCATAAAATTTTATAAACGACCCCGTTTCAAGGTTTCTTTAAAAATTTTCAGGTCCGTACTAATTCTAATGTGTAATTACTTCGATAACAATGCAAGGAATGTTATTTTATTAACAAATCAGTACCGGTTTAGTTAGTACAATAACCTAATTAATAATTTTCAATATTTAACAGAATTATCAAACATTTAAATGTTAGCATAAATTACGATAAAAATATTACTTAGCAAAATAATTTAATATAACCAAATATGTAATTTAAGCATTTTTATATTATTACTAGCGGAACCCGGCAGACGGTATACTGCCAGTCTGTAATATTACTGCTTGTAAATGAATAAATTGAGTAATATTTTCAATAATTAATTAAATTTTTATTTTGCATAGTAGATTAAGATATACATAATATTTATGATAATAAATTTAACTTAACATATTTTTCAATGATATATCATCTTGATTGAAAAATGATAACCATCTTCATCTTTCCAAAATAAGATTGGATATTGTAACGCGTCATATGAGCGATGTGTTTCATACACACGCTGTAACTGATTATTTCGGCGATGTAAAACTATACTACGGGCTTCCAGATTTTCTCCGTGCCATTACAATGGCAACACTCGCTTTTCTTTTGTTTAGATTGACATTTATGATTTACGTCAAAGGTTTGACAGCAGGTTTGTATGTGAAAAGAAAAGTTTTGTTTTGACTATTTTCCACGCAATTTTTATGTTTTTTTCGCTCTCTTAAAACTTTCTGTGTACCTTAAAATACATATTTAAAAAAAATATCATTTCAGTTATAACAATAAATAATTGTTTTTATTGTAAGTACAATAATAACTTAAAACATATTTCTAAATGTATGCCTTTATTCATTATGTAAGAGTTCGTAATTAACCACTTTTTACATTTACTATTTTTAAAACTTTCGATTCTGGACAATACTTGACCTTAAAGTGTTTGCAATGCAAACAAAATTGGGTAGTTTAGTTAAGAGGATTAAGGATTACAGACAACCCTGCTTTTGACTACAACATACAATGTAAACACGTATACATAGTATTCTTTTAACAAATATTTTACACTATTGTACCATTGTCTAAAGTATATAATACTTAATCGCTAATATTTAAAAATTTCTATTTTAAGTATAAATTGTTGAACAATGATAGAGTGGTGGTGGCAAAAAATTTCTTTTCAATATTGAAAATTGTGCATCTTTTGCATGTAGTTGTTAACATAACAAACTCATAGTATTCTCTTGTGTCATTTATTGCTTATACCAATAACGGCAATAACCATGTCGTTGCATAGTGAGAGTGTTGATGTGACTACTGCTAGTCATTGTTGCGTCTATGCAAATTGCCAAAATACAAGAAAAAATACAGCAAACATAAGTTTTTTTAAATTTCCAATTAAAAATACTGTGCGTTGTAATACTTGGATTATAAATAGTGGTAACGTGTTATTACTGAACATTGATGAAGATAAATGAAAAAATAAACTTTTGTGTGAAAAACATTTTTTACCTTCTTGTTTTCGCGGTAATGTTTTAAAAAAAACTTTGCATGCATATGCAGTACCAGTTAAATATAATTTTGTAAGTGTCGATAATAACTCAATAAATACATTATCAATTTCATCATTAGAACCTAATTCATGTGCTACAAGCGAAAAACTAGAGGTGAATAAATGTCGCAGCCCTAAAACGTATGTTACCGATCGAACAAACAAAAAATTGAAAGTAAGTTACGAGTTATTAAACAGCCCAGAACAAAGTTTGTGTACAAATTCTAATCAAAATCGCGATCTTACAAATAGTGTCGATGTTAGTGTGGATGATATCACTGAAATGCCTTTTCCTAGTTATGCTCAAAATAGTTCAATAATAAATAAAACAATTACTAAATTACAAAATAGCTTAAGAAAAAAAACTCTTGCAAATTCAAGACTTAAAAAAAAGTGGTGTCCGTTTGTTTTAAATCAACTTTAGACAACACACTCAACAATAAATCATTCGCAGTTAAAACATTTATTAAAATGCAATGCTACCACCGCAAAAGAACACCATGGACTTCAGCCGAAAAACGAATTGCTCTTTCTTTGTATTATAAATCGCCTAGTAATTATAAGTTTATGATTAGTTTAGGTTTTATTCTTCCTAGCGTAACAACAATTCGATTTTGGTTGAGAATTAATAATTTAAGAACTGGAGTAGATAATAATTTAGTTGAAAAATTAAATGAGAAAGTTAAACAAATGTCAAACAACGAACGACAATGCGTTGTAATGTATGACGAGATTACCTTAAAACAAGGTTTAGATTATAATCATTTTCACGATTTCATCGAAGGTTTTGAGGACTTCGGTGAATTAGGTAGGAATCAAAAATTTGCTAATCAAGCTTTATTATTTTTTGTAAGAGGTTTATTCATTAATTGGAAAATACCGCTTTGTTATTATGTATCCCATGGCCCTGTTAAAGGTGAAATAATAAGTTTATTGTTGAAAGAAGTTTTGCAAAACAAGACATTAAATTAGTTCCAAGAATAATAGTTTGTGATCAGGGAAGCAATAACAGAAAAGCATTAGCGATATTAGGGGCCACAAAGGATAATGTAAAAATATTATTTAATAGAAGTACAATATACACTTGCTTTGATGTTCCACATTTAATTAAAAGTTTACGAAACAATTTTATGAATACTAACTTAACGATGCTTGTCAACGAGACTGAGATTTCTTGGTACGATTTTGTAAATACTTATAGAATAGATAGAAGTAGTAATTTAACTAGATCAATGTTAAAGATAACAGATATTCACGTGAATCCATCAAGCTTTCAAAAAATGAGAGTTAAATATACCGCACAAGTATTCAGCAATTCGGTAGCTGCCGCAATTTCAACTTGCGCCGATACTGGTGAACTTAAATCCAATACCGCTAAACACACGGCTGCATTTATTAAACGTATAAACAATATTTTTGATTGTTTAAATAGTAGAGTTGTGAAGGAATCTAATCCGTACAGATGCTCTTTATCTATTTACAATACATTTACATCAAAATTCTTAATTGAATCTTTAGAATATTTTCAGAGCTTCCGAGTTTTTGAAAAAGGTCAAATAAAAAATAATATTTATTGCATAGACGGATTTCAATGGACAATTAGAGCCGCACTGGAATTGTGGGAATCCCTTACTGCCGAAGGCTACAAATTTTTGCTAACTAGTCGAATCAACCAAGATCCCATAGAAAATATGTTTTCGATAATCAGAAATAGAAACGGTTACAATGCTCAAACCACAATTAAACAATTTCGAATAGCATTACAGCACAACATGCATATTCGCTTACAATCCTCTATCGAAGGCGCTAATTGTGAAATAGATGTAGACAACTTTGTAAACCTAGATTACGACAAAGAAAAGGTTGAAAAAATAAACTCTAAATTTCATTCAGAAGTTGTATTTGTAAATAGAGAAATTGCTGAACTAGGAAATCAGTTAAATGTTGATGATAGTATATTAACAAAAAATAAATACAAGTATAAAAACGATCAGATTAGAAACTTGTACAAATGTTTATGTAGCAGGTTACAATTTTTTTAAAAAATATGATTGTAATGAATGTAAAACTGCTATAATGTTTTTTTGTTCAGTACAACATCCAAACATTATAATGTTCCATGTCACATTCTAATACGGTTTACACGCCTTCGGCCTAGGCAACTTTGTATACTTCAATATTAAGAGTATTTATGAGTCGTGCGCAAATTCAAAATTTACACGTCTTTAAATAAATATCTGATAAAAATGCCATTCTGTCGCGGGTACTCGTTCAGTGCAAACGGTGTGACAGAATTGCCGAATATCGATAGATATAAATTATCGCCTTTGGCGGATTAGATTATTAGCATTTGCCCTCTATTATTTTATCTCACGCCAGTTGACCACTGGTAAGCAAAGTTTTTTTTTTGATCAAACGCACAGCTCATAAATACCTCTTGCAGGCTTCACCCCTATTGTTTTTGCCATCATATCAGCCTCTAGTCAAGATAGAAAGACTGGCACGATTAGACACCTTTGGCCGAAGTTAAGTGTGAGCAGTAGTGGAAGCTAAGCCGCTGCCAGTGGACGCCACCCACGCAAATAGCCAAGTAAGGCGCTGCTACTTCAGCACACTATTGATTAATGCATTTATACTTAATACGAGAATAGGTAAATCAGTTTAATATAATATATGTGAAATCTAACAATTGATAAGAAGACAATACAATTAAGTTTCATTTTTTTTTTATTGTTAATTTTTTCAATTATATCTTTGTAAAGTGTGGAGAAGTCCTTTTATTGTTATTTCTTTTTATATCTAACAAAATCGATGAATATCTTCCGTTCCAGTTCGGACATAACTGGATGGCGCCCAACGGTAATTAGGGTGATTGAGTTAGACATCCATACTTTGATGTAAAAAGAACCACGACAGCCTATACGACGTAAAGTAGCCGCGCGGTGTCAACAAAACACGTTACACTGCGTTTGTAAATTGTAATCAAAATATTGATGACAAATCCCAATTGTTATTGTTACACAAAAACTATGGTTTAAATGAAAATTTTAATTATTTAATGAAACCCACATCTGAATTTGCGGATATTGTTACATTTTTACTCCATACTTTTAACTTTTTTTTTAATAAATTTAAACTCCAATATAGTATTAAGGCAGAGATTGCAAATGCTTTAAAAGTTAAAGTGCAAGACAAATATAATTGGTTAAACAAATGTATAGATCATAAAATATTTATTATAGAAAATTTAGTTAAAATTAAATTGTATAGATCAATAAGATGGGAAAAAAATTTAAGAAAACCAATAAAATCGAGCTATAAACCTCACCGCAAGATTAAAATATTATCCAAAATGTAAGGCATAATTATTTAGATGTAGTTAACTATTTGTATTTATTTTTTTTTTCAATAATGTATAATTATTAATTAGTAGATTCTATATTTTTGTAAACAATGTACGATAATTTATTAGTACAATGTAAATAATAATGATGATTAAATTGTAGAATAATTTTTGATTTGGTTGAACAATAATAACATTTTATTGATTATTGTAATAAATACTTTGCAGTAAGTTTTTGTATGTTAATTGTGCAATTGTTTTAATTTACTGTTCATTTATTAATTTTACACAATCAATAAATTATAACATGTCATTTAGCTATTAATTTCTCACGATCAGCGTGTTTAAATTTTGAATGGTAACTTACAAAATACTTAAATACGGCCCACAAACATACTCTTACAAAAAAAACCAGTTACTTGTTCATTTTAACAAAATTCCGCAATACAATAGCCTGGCGCTAGCGCACGGCATGCATGTTTTGGGTAACGGGTATCGAAGGGAAAGGGGAAGTACAATGTGTATTTTAATATTGCAGTTGTCAGTCTTTTAGAATACTTTAGTCAATGGTTGCAGTGAAACGGTTAATTGGTTCTTGATTCAACATAAAGTTGCGTCCCACTAATACCAAAGAAAGTACCATAATGGTATCTGCTACGGCAAGTAGTAGGCAAGTATGCTATATCCGCTATACCGATGAAAATAACAACATTTTTCGATCTGGATCAGTCAAAGGACTACTCTTTTGGTTAACAAAGGTCGAACATCTTTTCTTTAAAAATACACGGAGCGTGGAAATCGAACACATCTGCTGAGAAAAGTGGTTTTACTGCAGTTGTTACCTGCATGAATGCAGCAGGAGGATTTGTTCCACCACTTATAGTTTTCCCCCTAAAAAACACAAAGATCGAATTAATAGATGGAGCTCCACCAGGTACGATTACAGATTGTCATCTATTTAGCTGGATTCAACAACACATCTATACACGTTGGTTAAAATATTTTATAACTTTTGTTAAGCTTTCTAAAGATTATCTAGTCTTGTTAATATTAGATAGTCATTATTCACACACCAAAAATATAGATCTAATATTTCAATCATTTGTCTACCACCGCATACCTACATCGCGCAAAATGCAACCGCTTGATTTGGATTTTATAGGACACTTTAAGACCCATTGTAGTCAACAAATTGTAATGTGGCTAAATAATCATCTAGGCAGAACCGTTACATCTTATAAAGTAGCAGAATTAATTGGTCTTGCTTATCAGAAATGTGCAACTGCCGAAATATTAGCAGCAGGTTTTAAAAAATCTAGAATGTTTCCATTTAACCGCTGCAAATTTACAAATTTGGAATTTCTTATAGAACTCCAAAGAGAACGAGTTAAATTAAATGAAGAAAGAGAAGAGAATAACCAAACTGAGGAAGGCAACTCTGTTCAAAAACAAAACGAGAATACTCCTCCACAGGCCACACACAAACTATGTTTAGGTAATTAGACAATCAACTGGAAATCAAACAGGAGAATAAACACCTTATCAAAGACAATTAGATAAAGAAAATATTTCGTTGGGCACATCAATACTGACCTGATTTGGCCAGAAAGAAGATTTTTGTGTGTGATTTTTTTTAAATACTTAAATTGTACAGATTAAATGTTCTGAAACAAGGGATCTCAATTTCGGATACTCTATCCGAAATACAATTTTTTGCTTGTTCTGTATATTTTTTTTTCTACTTAACTATTGATTTGAAAACAATTTTAATAAAAGTATATGAAACAAGAGGGACTGACATGTTATTTGATTGCTTCATATTTTTTTTATTTTTTTCATAAAAAAATTGCGTTAACAAAAAAATATTCAAAATTAGGATATATTACTCTATATTTTTATATTGTATTAATATTATTATGAAGCTTCAGACAGTAGAACAATTCATTTTAAAAGTTTCTACCATTAATAAAAAACTGGTGTGGTCATCACATGACTTTCATATAAGGAATGATGGATTGTCTACATATTTTTTAAGGTTATGTTGTCATAAAACCATTTTGAAGTGATATGTACACATTTCTATTGACTTCCTAGCTTGTTATATTTTTTTTGAAATTTTTCTCCTCGATTTCATTAAGATTAAGATTAAGAGCTTATGTTGTCATATCGAATAACCCTTATATTTGTACGCCTCGATATTGCTTTCCCCTTTAGTAAATTAGTAAAAATTATTATTTTAACGTATCTTGCTTTAATCGCTTTCGGTTTCTTTATCAGACCCATCTTTTGATAGAACTGAGAGAATATGAAAAGCTCTATACCAAATTTCAAGTTACTAGGACTTTTGGTTCAAACGTTATCGTGGTTACATCAGTTTTAAGTATTCAATAATCCTAAGATTAAGTAATTTTTTTAAATTTATAGGTAGAACTGTGCTGAAAAATAAGAAAACAATTTGACCTTTTTTTAAAATACGAAACACATTTTCTACTTGTCAACAAACGTAATTTTGTGAAAAAATACACAATAAATTGATACAAAATAAAAACATTAACGTGCATCTGTAGGGTTTTTAAACAGTTTTTTTTTTAAATTTTAGTTGTGTTTTTACTGAGTCAAGACTAGTTTAACATATGCAATTTAATTAAACTAAAGAAGCACAAATATGCTTAAAAAAACGATACAAATATAGTAAATATTAAAAAAATGTTTTTTATTCTTATATAATAATGTAATACAGAAATTTAGTAAAAATATAAATTAGTAAAAAAATATACTATATATTAACTATATAATGTTACTTTAAATACCTAAAACTACCAAATGCTGTATAAAGAGAATTTAGAGTTTACACTTAATCCGTTTTAATGAGCTTATCGAATTACTTACAAACCTTCCGTTTTATACCTTCCTTTTACATTTATGTCAAGAAAGACTATCTTATATCCTTACTTACGTAAATATTTGTGTAACAAATTATCTTAATATTATACAAAAAAATAGTTAAACAAATTAAAGAATTAATAAATACAATAAAAAGATTTATTATCTTAATTGTGAATAAGAATTATTTGTACCGTTGTTTGCTTTCATTGAAACTTCCACAACATTCATTCTGCAGTGACTAACATAAAAATCTATCATTTTGGATAAATCTTGTGTGTTAAATTGTTCATAAGCCGAGCTTTTGACACACGTCACAGCGGACAACCTTCAGAGCCTAGAATCAAGTGATTGATGAAGTCTTAAAATCTCGTTTTATGGACATTTTCATTAAAAAATCCTTTAATTTTAAGAGAATTTTGACTATTTTTTCTATGGATTTTTGTAATGTCTACCACTTTTGTCTATTTGTGTTCAACGGACTATTAATTTCTTTAAAATTTTGTTTAGCACAATCAGACTATCATTGATCTGGTGAGTTTATTGGATGTGAACCAAAAAATACTTTTTATTTTTAGGCACTGAATGACTTATTCGCTTTGTTAATAGTAATCAAAATAACGTGAATTGTATATTATTTTGTTTTAAATATAAAACGTGTCACACTTTCACACTCTTACACTGCGGACGTATTTTCTAAAAACTGCATATTTTAAGTTACAGAAGTTTATTTAATTTAATTTGATTTAGTTTGGATTTTTAAATTTAATTTAATTGATTTTACTCTTTAAGTTTGGTGTTTGTTACAATGGATAGTGGAAGATACGGTGAAGCAGGTGACCTTAACAGTGCACCTGGTGGTGATAATATCGCATCGACAATGGATATCGGTGAGTCCGTTCCTTGTCATAATAATAATCCAAGTAATTCAAAAATTAGTAAAACTCAACATTACGACCTTAAATTACGCTACCGAAGTACCGACATAGGACCTTATTTCGTATACGTTGAATCAAACGATAAAAATATTGGTAAATTACACGCTATTCGTGTTGGTCATTATTTAAAACAAGACGCTGATATTCGGTCACAAATTTCAGATATTAAATCATTAGGACGTAACAAAATAAGATTAGAATTTAGAAGTTACTTAGCTGCAAATAAAATTATAACGCACACGTGTATTACTGATAATAATTTTATAGCATATATTCCAAAATACTTTGTCGAACGTAAAGGTATAATCAAAGGTATCGATACATTCTTTGACGATAATTACATTTTAAACGAGATAAAATTATCAAACTCTAACGTAACAGAAGTAAAACGCTTTCTTAGGAAAACATTTGATTCGGCTGGTAATCAAAAATTTGTCCGCAGGCAATTAATTAGCGTTTCTTTTTTGGGTAGCACGCTACCAAAATACGTTTATATTAATCAGGTTTCTTTTCAAGTCGAACCATTTGTATATCCAGTAATACAATGTAATAGCTGTTTAAGATATGGTCACATGCAACAACATTGTAAAGGTAAACAAAGATGCTCAAAATGTGGCGAGATACACGAAAATAATGTGCAATGTACCATTAAATGTATTTTCTGTAAATCGCTCGATCATACTTCAATATCAAAACAGTGCCCTGAATACATTAATCAAAAGAAAATTAAAGAAACTATGGCCAATTTAAATATCTCCTTTCTCGAAGCTAAGAATTCACAAATATATTCTCATTACTCTAAAGCGATTAGCACACAAAATAAGTTCCAAGATCTTGCAAACCTTGGAGAATATCCACCCTTACCTACTAAACCTTCCTCAGATAACATTGGTAAACCCAGACCTCTACAAAAATTCTCTTTTAGCCAGCCAACGTATGCGACCTATGATCGTCAAAAAAAACGTAAAATTATTAGCCCCACAGAAAACAAAGGGCCATTCATCTCTGAAAAGGAATATGTTACGCCTACGCACTCGGTGTTACCAAACCCACATCGAGATGATTTCATGGCTCATAAAGAAAAATTAATAGAACTTATTACCAATCTTACCAATGAATTAGTTCATAAATATATAAACAAAGATATTGTTGACATAACTGATATAGATAAAGATATAGAAATACAAATTGCTAAATATATTAATACGTTTTCCTCTAATACTTTACATTAAAAATGGCTAACTTAGTTGAGACAAATATTAATATCGTACAATGGAATGCTAGGTCCGTAGTTTCCAACAAACATAGCTTTCAAAAGTTTTTAGCAGATCGAAATATTGATATAGCATTAATATCCGAAACTTGGTTAAATTCTAAAATAAATCTTACATTTCCTGGATTTAACATTTTGCGAAACGACAGAAGCGACGGTAAAGGAGGAGTCGCAATATTAGTCTCTACACAATTTGTCTTTAAACCAATTAGTTTTAATTACGACTTTGGTAAACTTGAATTATGTGGTATAGAAGTTTTAATTAACGATAGGTGGTACAATTTTCTCTCTATTTATAGAGCACCTACAGTAAATATTACTACGCGTCAATGGGTCAAATTATTTTCGATCTTCTCTAACGTTATCATAGGAGGAGATTTTAATGCACATCATGGTCTTTGGGGGTCTGATTACTCTAATAAAGAAGGTGTTATCTTATCGGAAGCCATCGATAACACAAATTTAATTGTTATAAATACAGGTTTACCTACTAGATTAATACCTAATAATGTCAAAAAATCATGTGTAGATATCAGTATAGCGACACCAAATTTAATTGCGCAATTGACATGGGACGTAGAAGACGACAGCTTAGGCTCAGATCATTTTCCTATTATAATAAAATTAACTGGTATGCCACATAACAACAAAGTTATCTATCCTATTCGTAAATGGTGTGTGAAGTCTGCCAATTGGAGTGAATATACTACGCTCTTAGAAAATTATTTTACATCTGGCTCAAATGTAAAGAATTTAGAAGATAGAGTTAATTTCTTTTTTGACTCCTTGAATAATACCGCTTTCAAAACATTTAAACTAAATAAACCTTTCATACCCAATAGACGGAAACATGCTATCTGGTGGGATAAAGAATGTGACAAGTTTGTTTTTAAAAGAAAACAAGCTCTTGCGTTATATAAAAAGCAAGCTAACGACTATAATTACATACAATGCAAAAAAATATCTGCGGAATGTAAACGACTGTTTAAAACCAAAGCCAAACAATCTTGGATTAAGTATTGTAACAATTTAAATAAAAGTACTCCAATAAATCGTATTTGGAAACATGTTAAAAACTTGAAAAGGGGCTCCGCAGATATCACAATTTCAGATAAACTCGCTGAAGATATTTTAAATAGTTTAACGCCTCCGTCTGCAAATAACAACGTGCCTGTTTGCTCTTATTTAAACAACAATAATACCTTTTTATCTCAACAATTTACACCAGAAGAATTAAATCAAGCCATTAAAAAAAACTGTAATACTTCTCCTGGACCGGATAATATATGCTACCCTATGTTATCACATCTAGGACCTCAGGCTAAACAATATCTTTTAGATATTTTTAATGATATGTGGAAATTTTCATATGTACCACAATTACTTAAGAATAGCTACATCATAGTTTTTTATAAGACAGGGAAAGATCGAGAATTGTACAGCAGTTATAGACCCATATCTCTCTCATCGTGTGTAACCAAAACATTCGAAAGGTTAATAAAATTTCGTTTAGAATATTGGCTTCTCAAAAACAATTCGCTTCCTCCAAACCAATATGGTTTCAAACCTGGGTTTGGTTCTAGTGATGCTACTGTTCATCTAGTTACAGATCTCCAACTTGCACTCACTGATAACTTAACTACAGCCGGTTTATTTTTAGACATAGCAAACGCATACGAAAATGTCAATTTATGGTTATTATCTGAGAAATTAGCTGCTTTGAATCTACCAACACACATAGTCCATACACTTTTTAATTTATTTAATTCCAGAAAAATAACCATTAAATACAACAACAAATTGATTGGTCCTAGGCTTACATCACAGGGCTTACCTCAAGGTTCAGTGCTTAGTCCTCTCTTATTTAATATTTACACTGCGGATTTGCATCAGATACTTGGCAATAATATACAATGTATTCAATATGCTGATGATTTTGTAGTCTATTCTACAAAACCAAATCAACAAGATGCTATTAAAAATCTTACCTACGCTACTAACAACCTTACAAGTTGGTGTTTTCAAAACGGATTCGATATTTCAACAACAAAGTCTACTGTTATGTTTTTTACTCGAAAAAGGATACCCAAGCAAAACCACATACTTCTAAATAATATGTCTTTCCCTATCTGTCAAACGTTCAAATATTTAGGCATTAAATTAGATTCTAAATTATTGTGGAGAGATCAAATTTTACATATTACTAATAAAACCGAAAAAGGTATTAACCTTTTAAAATATACCTGTAGGTTTGCTTGGGGTTGTAATCAGGAAATAGCCCTTCTTTTTTATAGATCATACATAAGAAGCATAATAGACTATGGATGTATTCTTTACGGGGCTGCAAGTAACACTCACCTCCAAAAGCTTGATAAAATCCAATATAAAGCCATTAAAATTTGTATGGGCGTTATGAAATCATCCCCAAATCAATGTTGTCTTGTTGAAAGTTTAGAGCAACCACTGTCGTGCAGAAGACTTTTTTTAGCCTCCAAATTTCTTTTAAAATTAAAACGTAAAAACCCTAGTTTATATAATAAAATTTATAGGTTACACATCCGGAACTTAACCGAAACATATTGGATAAAGAAAAATTCCCCACCACTCACAGAAGCATTTGTAATATGTCACCAACTTAATTTTCTAAATCAGAAATATTTTCACGAACCGGCTATATACAATTTAGATTATAAACTACTATTAATGAAACCCCGTGTCACTCTACCTAACTACTTACCTAACACAAATTCAAACACAGTCTTTAAAGAAGCTAAAACTAAGTTTCCTTCACACGCAACATTTATTTTTACGGACGGATCTAAGATGGAGGCGGCTCTAAGAGGTGCAATATACGTGCCGTCAATTTTGTATAAACTTTCGTTTTCCCTCAATTCATTATTAAGTATTTTTTCGGCAGAAGCAGTTGCAATTTTACAAGCAATCGAGTGGACAATAAATAATAAGTTAAAATGTGTCGTGATATGTTCAGATTCGCAATCTGTTTTATTAAGCATAAGTAACTTTAACTTAAATAAAGCTGTTTTCCCAAATCCAATTATCGCCAATATTATAACACAGCTAGATCTGGCATTACAACTCAATATTAATATTTATTTCTTATGGGTTAAAGCACATAGTGGTATACATGGTAATATGGAGGTCGATAGATTGGCTAAAAGTGAAATTACGTCAAACAACAAATACAGCGATTACCTCGCCACTAATGATCTATTCCCAGTTATTAAAGAACATTGTCAGTTTCTATGGAATTTAAAATGGAAAGAATTGAGAAGTAGTTCAAAATCATTCTATTACAAAGTTCACCCAAATATTCCTTCGCATCATTGGTATCAAAAGAAGATTTACCTCAGCAGATGTTTTATATCTACCATTAGTAGGATCAAATTATACCATGGAAGATTTCCTTCACATCTTTTTAAAATTGGTATAAAGGATACTCCTTTTTGCGAATGCGGAGAAGTAGGTGATATTAATCATCTCTTATTTAACTGTCGGTTAAATTACTATCACAGTAACAACTTACTTCAAATTCTTAATAACAATGGTTTTCCTTCTCCAGTGTGGTTACCTAACATTTTAAATAGTAATAATATTAATATCTTTAAATATTTATACAAATTTCTACAGATAACGAAAACATGTATATAAGGTATCACATTCAGAAGTAAAATTCAATATTTTTCGTGACTAATACCCTAGATGGTAAGGTCAAACAAAAAAAAAAAAAAAAAAAAAAAAAAAAATATAAAACAATTGGGGTTGTGGACTCCAAATAACATCGACTGAAATATTTACTTTCATAAAATGTATGAGGATAATTCCACGTCAAATCGACAAATGATAGTATAGGTATCACTTTAAAGTTTCTTTCTTTAATATTTTTCCATTTGCAGTCTTATTAAGTAGCGCTTCAAAAAAACTTATATTAGATTTTTTTAATGAACTTTTAATGAGTAGTAGCTGTTAGAGGGATAATAAAATGTTGAATTTTTGGCTTGCAGAAGAATTTTTTATTACTCGTAAAGTAAGTTCTATCAAAGTTACATTTATGTCAGTTAGCTCATTTTAACGCTCTTTTGACAAGGTTTCGTATGATATACATCATGATTCATTTTAAAAATTCTTAAAAAAAATATATTAAATACTTCCTTTTTCTTTACATATTCTTTACGTTTTATGCTAGGGTGCGTAGAACGTTACTTTCAAGTCTAGAATATTAATAATTCTCATCGGCAAGGTTTTATAACAATTTAGTGCAATATGTTGATAAAGTGAAACTACTCGGATATAAAATAATCTTAAATTATTTGATAATAATCAAATACTTTAATAAGTTTTCAGGTAGTATTATTCAAACATAATCCATCAAACATTTTTGAAAATAAATATTTTAAATATACACTTACACTCACTATTAAGAAAACACAACAGTTGACCACTAAGCTTCTCCATAAGAACGGGCACGTTAAAACATATAGGGTTTGTTATAAGAGTTTCGTGCTGCTTGCCTACGTACTTTATCAGACCTAGAGTACGAGCTTAAAAGTGTGCTGTGTTCATTGTATTGTCACTTTCTACTGTGTTTGAATTTTACAACGAATTTTATTGCTGTTCAAGTGTATTTTTACACACAGCACTTTTTAAAGTTTGTACATAATCCTCATAAACTCCATACAAAAATAGCACGTTAACGTCGTTTATAATGAAGTGTTTTAGTGTCCTTCGTCATCAAAAAAGTTTAGAAGAGATTGTGTTATAATTAAAATCAGAACAAAACTAAAAAACGATATATCAGAAGTTAACAATAATCTCAGCATTTATTTTCAACTACATAAAACGATGATTAATGTTCATCATATTCACAGTCAATACATACATTTATATCATCAAACGATACTGCGTCATTGTTAATTTAGCAATTATACATTTGTACTTGAAGGAGAATTCACGCGATAGAAGAAATTACGAAGAGAGTACAGAACACCACTGCCAGATGGGTCCTACTGATGACGTTGGACGTAAAAAAATGCTTTTAATACGGCGCCATGGGTAAAAATAATCCGAGCTGCAAAAAAAGAGAATCTCTAAATACCTGGTTAATATAATCAAAGCGTACTTTTATAAAAGGAAGATTAACTACGCGAAGAAAAAAATAGAAGAAACATAAGAGCGGGAGTGCCGCAAGGTTCAGTACTAGGTCCAACCCTATGGAATGTTTTCTACGACGACGTACTAAACGTCAAGAACGAACTAGACGTTACAACCGTAGGCTTCGCAGACGATTTGTCGATTCTACTGGTGCGTAGAAAACCTGAGGACATCAACCGTAAAGTTATTAGGGCTTTTCGTATGATTACCCAGTGATTTAGCGGGAACGATATTCGCCTTGCGCAAGAGTAGACGGAGGTGATGGTGTTAAAAAAACTTAAGCCAAGGCCTAGACCAATTATGCTTCAAAATCAACAGAGTACCAAAAACGTCAAATACTAGATAAACACAGAAAGTTCGGGGCACAAGTTACGAACATCGTAAACAATGTGGAGACGGTAAGGTTATGTAGAATCATGCACAAAATAAACGACCCACGTCAATTTAAGAGAGCGCTGAGATGGCACAGAACGATGGACATAAATAAATACAACAGAATAATAAACAGTTGTTACAAAAAGGCAACATCATTACTGGCACTATATCGATAGACCTGATAATATCCAAAATAGGTAGACTAAGAACGAAGCGTAATAAGGACGAAAACACGAACAAAAAAGCGAAGACAATGGAAATCTGACAGGACAAATGGGATAAACAAAGCAAAGGAAAATGAACCAAGATTTTAATCAAGAACGTGACGAGACGGCACAAAAGCCGACACGTCAATTCGATGTATTACATTTCCCAGATATTAACAGAGCACGGTCAGTTTAGAGCTTACGCAAAAAAAATTAACAAAACAAAATACGACAACTAAAGAGAAAAATTTATTTAAAAAAAGAAATAAAGTATTCAAGCAACAAAGAAGACTTACAGAAAAGCAAAACAAACAATTGCCCTAAAGGCGAACCTTAAAGAACAAAAAAAGGAAGAAAAAATAAAAAGTAAAAAAACAAGAATGATTTTGGCAAAAAAATTAAAAAAGTTAACGTATTGAATTAAATTAAACGCTCAAATTAAAATAAAACGTCAAAAAATTAAAGAAAAAAAGATAAACATATAAATTTAGAGTAAGAAATAATAAATAAATAAAAAAGTTTGCCTGTTAAACAAAATCAGTCGTTTAAGCTTAGGCAAAAAATTAATAACAATAAAAATAGGTTAAAATCAGTCGTTTAAATTAGGCAAAAAATGAATAATAGCAATGATGTGAAAAAAAAGGAAACGCTTTAAATCACAATAAAAAAATAACGGAACTAATTTGTTTGATCAATTTGAATATTTTGGTAATACATTGACAGCGATGTGATGTAATAAATAAAATTAATTTGTTCAACTGAAGGTAAGAATCAATTAAATTAAAAATGTGAAAATGAAAAAAACAAAATACGACAACTAAAGAGAAAAATTTATTTAAAAAAAGAAATAAAGTATTCAAGCAACAAAGAAGACTTACAGAAAAGCAAAACAAACAATTGCCCTAAAGGCGAACCTTAAAGAACAAAAAAAGGAAGAAAAAATAAAAAGAAAAAAAACAAGAATGATTTTGGCAAAAAAATTAAAAAAGTTAACGTATTGAATTAAATTAAACGCTCAAATTGAAATAAAACGTCAAAAAATTAAAGAAAAAAAGATAAACATATAAATTTAGAGTAAGAAATAATAAATAAATAAAAAAGTTCGCCTGTTAAACAAAATCAGTCGTTTAAGCTTAGGCAAAAAATTAATAACAATAAAAATAGGTTAAAATCAGTCGTTTAAATTAGGCAAAAAATGAATAACAGCAATGATGTGAAAAAAAAGGAAACGCTTTAAATCACAATAAAAAAATAACGGAACTAATTTGTTTGATCAATTTGAATATTTTGGTAATACATTGACAGCGATGTGATGTAATAAATAAAATTAATTTGTTCAACTGAAGGTAAGAATCAATTAAATTAAAAATGTGAAAATGAAGAAAACCGATAAACTATTGTTTTTTTGGTAAAGTAAATTAAAATTTATTTGAAAACTGTAAAAAATTGTAAAGTAAAAACATGTCATTTTTGGTTGAAATTAAAAATTGAAATAAATTTGACTTATTAAATAAAATTAAACGTAAAATTTTACGTCAAAAATGAATACTTTATAGTAACAAAATAGAAAAAAAAACGGAAGCAGCATAATTATAGAAAAATTACTAATAAAAAATACAGAAAGAGAGAAAAAAATGTTTTAATTCTTCTTTTAAGAATTTTAATAAAATATTTAAAAAGATTGTTTACTAAAGAAAACAAAACAGTTACATTTACAGTGAAAAATGAAGCAAATCGAATAAATAGAAACAAAGAATATTCGTGTTGGAACTTTTATTTGGATTTAGTTTTATTCGTGTTTTATTTGCTTGTTCAATTTTTTTTTAAACCAAAATCTTTAAATTTATAAAACTATTTTTTTGATTTTTATTCGTTAATTTATTTTAATTTTTTTAACAAAAATATTGAATTGCGTTTTATGAGTTCTTTTTCACTTTTAATTTTATTGATCAAAATAAAGAAATTCCTTATTTTACTACTCACTGTATAACAATGCTAATTACTCCATATAAAACCATATTTTTTTATGGTCGATTTTTCAAATGAACAGAAATTATTCATACATACATTCATATTTTTGATCTTTGTTTTTACATGCGTCAAAAAGGTCGGTCACGTGGGTCTTTTATATATTGACAGCAGTTAATATATTACATTTTTGTATAATCTGCAGCAGATTTACTAACGATGACGCCCTAAGCACACTAATTTGGGGTGCCCCCTAAACTTTAAATGTGAATTACTTCACACAACCAATGAGACAACGTAGTTTGTTTATTTTGAATTTGTATTATACGCACATCAGAGAAAGATATAGCGTATAGGACTCAACAGGGGAAGAAATGCATCGGAATGTTAAATCCTTTACTATGGTCCAACAATATAAAAATTCAAACAAAAATGACAATCTACAAAACAATTGTAGAACCAATATTGACGTACGGAGCAGAATGTTGGCAATTGAAAGAAAAAGATAAGCGAAAAATAAACGCGGTGGAAATGGATTATTTGAGACGGTCGTGCAGAATATCAAGACAGGAGCACATCCAAAATGAACAAATAAGAAGAAGAACACGAAGAGTTCACACAACAGTAGAAAGAGTAGAAACTAGGCAGCTAGTCTGGTATGGTCATGTAAAAAGAATGTCCGATGATAGGTGGCCAAAGAGAGCTCTAGAATATATTCCCCCTAGTAGGAGAAGAAGAGGAAGACCAGCTCAAACTTGGATGAGCGGGATAGTGGACACAATGAGAGATAAGGCGATCCAGGAAAATGAATGGGAAAACCGAAAGGTTTGGCGAGCGAAATGCGAGATGCGGCAGAAGCCGTAGGATCCTCGCTACTATATATATATATATATATTATACGCACAACTAGGTACTCTACTTTACTACACATGGCGTGGCTATTACTATTATCTACTAGAACAAACTACTTAAATTCGGTGGACTGTAGGTAGCTACATTGGTACATAGTAACAATAGAAATATCTGAATTTAAAAAAAATTATTTCTTCGCAGTTCATCTTTTCAAACGTTTCGGCTTTAATAGTTAATTTACGCTAATGCGTTTGACCTCTCTTCACCTGTAGTCGACCTTAAATAGTTTTTCACACGTTTTCAAGTGGAAAACGACCGTTCTCCAGAGCAATTTGTTGCAGAAATACTTAAAAAAATGCGTAATGCAATAACCACGTTTAGACAAACTTCTTCTAATCTATTTTTCCGCAAAATAGTTAATAGATTCCTCAAGTTATTCAGATTTGTAGCCTGCGTTGGCAATAATATATCTCTCAACTGGCTCACCATTGCTGATAACATATCTTAAAATGAATGTAAGTTGATCAACATCTGCAATATCGGGAGTAGAATTGACACTAAAACCAAAATATTTAACGGCCTTAGTTTCAGTAATAATACAATTCAAGACTTCGTCAAGTAAAATTTTAATTATCTCTTCATACACAGTTTTTGATAGATACGAGGTGCCACCGCTTTCTACTCTAGCGTAACGTTTTATGTATTTTGCAAGGAATGGATTAAATTCAGCTATAAGCTGCATCGACCCCAAAAATTTTCCATTGTATGGATTTCAATTTGTGCACAATGTCCCCGAAATGGCAACCCTCTGATCGCCAAGAATTGTACGACTGCAACTAGTCGCCTTAGAACGTTCTTCCAATCTCTTCATGTAACTGCTGTAAAAGTTGTTGATAAAGTCGCGGAGTTTTCATGACTCTCTACACGTACCGCAAAATTTCTCCAATCACGGAAACCATCGGTAAAAGAGTTTGATTGGCTACCAAAAAGTAGAAAAGCAATGCAAAAAACGGCCCCTTTGCTTTCTGAAAACAGCAACTAAGACAGAGACAGTGATAACATAAAACCTTTAAATTATCTAATATTTTTTAATTGTTTTTGGCATTTTATTCACTGGCAGCGCGGCGCCCTTTTAAACGTGTCGCCCTAAGTCCCGGTTTCACGGGCCTTTTGGTAAATCCGCCGCTGTGTAATAATGTTGTATACAAATGAAAACAACAAGTTTGAGAAGCTCTCCCCTGCATGTTATTGTCATTTTTTCTTAAACTCGTGTTGCTGAAACAGACAGTGCCATGTTCACGTCAAATTTTGCGGATTGGATCTAATAAAGCCACCTTAACAGATAAGTTACGTAGCAGAAAACGGGCATTCATAATTTGAATTTTTTGTTATTAAACAAATAAAAATTTTAAGTTACATATAGAAAATTAGCTTTTTAGTTATTTGATAGTTTTATCCAGTTGATACTTAAAAAAAAATTAGGTGATGATTGAAGGTTTTTTTTCCTTTAATGGACAAACCAAAGAAAAATTCTCGTGCTTTTTGCCATTCATCATTTTTCTCGTTCGATTTTTATTATTTGAAAATAAGTTGTACTGACGGTTTTTCTAACACAAAAGGCATTTTGTAAGTGTTTTCAAAGCTAGTTATTCTAATTTAGGTAATTATAAACAATTTTCTTCGTATGCATAATAAAATTTGCTATTAGAACAAATAGTATTATCTTCGTAGGCTCATCAGTTTGTTCCAGATTCAACCATTATAAATTCATAATTTGCATTCGCTATTGCAAGCAAAACAATACTGAACGTTTTCTTGTATTTGTAATACTAAACAAGTGGGTTACTGTATTTATTTATTTAACCCCAGCGCAATGCGATAAATTCCTTTTTCTTTCAAAATAATGAGACGTTCTACAACTAGGGGACTACGCATATATTATAAGGAAAAAAATGTTTTACCTATTAGATTAATTATACGTTATCATAAAAGTTAATATCTTATATAAATAATACAATCACAATTTTGCTAATTGTTTCACATCCAGTAGCTGTTAAAAATTAAATCTTCGAAAGACTGACCTGTAGCCAAGGACCACAATGCTGTTCAAAGGATTTATCATTTTCAGAAATTCTTGTGGTGAGTAGGAAATTCGTATATCTCCAAGTGATGTTACTTTCAGTTCCATCAGTGGCGGCTCGTGAGATCGGGTTTAGGGAGGATTACATTTTTCAAAAAGCTCGTAGATAACGTAAACTTTTTCAAATATCATTAAAGCATTGTGTAGGTAAGAACCAAAATATTTTAGAGTTAACAAATTAATTTCGTTGAGCAATGTATAGGGTGTGCAGAAACTTTGTTTTTTAAATTTGTTTATTTAAATGTTTTAAGTTTGTACCTACCTCGTTAGTTTTATCGATTCTATCTGAATAAAACAATAAATATGGAAAACAAAACAAGGCATTCATCGTATCACATCCACATGCTCACTTATTCTTATCATAAACTGCACTAGAAAAATGGCATGTAAAAAATATGCAGCTTTATCTGCTTGATTTAATTCCAATTAAATTTAGACTTGGCCTTCCGAGAGATTTTATTTCAACTTTTTCTTGACTTAGTCTTATATTTTGACAAATACTACTAATAATTACATATATAATAAAAAAGAAATACACCTCTTGCACTTGTTATGGGTGTACAATGAGTCATTAGTTCTTGATTTTGAATAAAGTTGATAAACAAATACCGACTCGGAGACACTTGTTATCGCTTGTTATTGTTAGATAAATAAAAAATTCGGATTAATTTACTTCTTATTTTCGTACTAGGTAATTCAAACTGACTTTACTTCAGGTTCCTCGAGCGTTTAACCTGCAGTTCGTATTTAAAAGATCGCACTGTGTTGTAAATGTTGTCTAGTTAATTCTTCACAAGTTTGTTTATCAAAAGTATTATAGAGAAAAAGGTAAGTAAGGTGATTGAGTAAAGTAAAATTAAAGCGTAAGAGATGTTACGTCATAGAACTTTCTGCACATTTTGAACATAAAGTCAATGCGGACGTTTGATATTCACATTAACGTTAAACGTCCATTTTTCCCATTAATTTTTCCATACTTCTACAGCTTTTAAAATTATAAATTATTTATTGTAAATAATCAACACAAGTAAATATGTACAAAAAATTGAAAGTAATACCCGCAAAATTTAAAAATGAAACCCCGGTAGTGATATTGCGCATTCTGACGTCATGTTTTTTACAAATTAATTTATACTTTTGTATACTTATCTATCAAAATTATAGTTTCAAAATGGATAGTGAATTAGCGAGCATCTTCAATGAAGCTGGAATACCAAATTATATAATTAATTTAGTTGATATCAATGGGTTCAACAACATTAACAGAGGATGATTTGAAGCAAATTGAAGTTTTTGCGAAAGAAGCAATGCTAGATATAATTTGTGACGATGAAAAACCAAAATATTATGGAATTTTTCAGAAAAATCCTGTCAAGTTTCAATTCTTAGCAGGAGTTAAGAAAGCAATTTTTTTTGCAAAAGAACTGTGCTTAGCCAAAACGAATATTTTAAATACACCTTCTGTAATTTCTCCTGGTAGAAATAAATTTCAATCATCTTGTAACTCACAAATACCATCAACATCTTATGCAATAGGCCATGCAGAAAACTTAACTATGGAAGCAATTAAGGTAATTACGAGTATAATTTGCATATTATATTTCTTCTTCTAAACTTCGATTACTTAATAAGTTTTTATTATTTTATTTTTAAATAATTTTTCAAATTATTAAAATTTGCTTTTCGTGTTGCAGATAAAAAAAATGCTTTAAAAGTATTTTAAGGAACAAGTAAAGAACTTTCCAACAAATGCACAGGGTATAATTTCCCAGGTTGTTTCTTCAACAGAAAACAAACGTAGAAGTCATTTTGGATAATGATGATCTATTATGTAACGTAAAATGCATTATATGTTATAAAATTGTTAAAATTCTAAAGCTCTCAACAAATGGAGGAAATAACCGGCGTTGGATTTTAAGCAATTTCTATAAACATTTTCTCACACATAAAAACGAAACGAATCTTCAACATAAGAGTAAGATGCGAACAACATCAATTCGTAATTTTTTGTTTGATGCTGGTTCAGATACGAAGGAAATTTTCGAAGAAACTATGAACCAGATTGATTTCACTACCTGTAACGATGAAACTCTATCGCGAAGCAGAAATAATAAGGGTATTCATTTCACCTTGTACTTTTGTCGTAAATGTCGTAGATTTCATTTTTCGTAAGTTTCGTAGAATGTTTAATACAAATTTTGTTTACGAAATTTACGCAGGCACCATAACAACCAAGACGAAATAAAGTAATTGTAAGCTGATATTTTATCGGCAGCTGTTTTCATGAGTTTTACCCATTAAAAACATCATCATCTTTGATTAAATTCAAAATAATATTAAATGTACGCCAATTTACACGAAACATTTGACGAAATCTATTTTGATCGAAATTAGGTAGCACATTAATCATTACGTCCCTACTTTTAGGTATGGAGCCTCTCTCAAAAGGTACCCCATAACGAAAAAACATAGTAACAAGATAATTCATAAAAAAATCATCCAAAACTTGTCCAATCTTATCTTCAACTTCAACTAAAAAGTGTATTCTAAAAGACATCTATAAAACATAAACAATACAAACATGTTTCCTCTAAAATTAGTATATAAAGAATAGCCCTTTCCACAAGAAAATCTAATAATTTGTGCTTTTCACTTTTATTTGGCATTTTTAAATCATTTATACACACACTTGGGATAAAATGTCAAATAAATATAAATATCAAATAATCTACAAATACAAATATGAAATAGTTGAACAGGGAGTGTGTTCATGTCACATAAGTTTACAAAAACTACGAAGTACGATATCTACGAATATACAAAGTGAAATGAATACCCTTATTGAAAAGGATATCGCAAACTCCGAAATTTGTGAAATTGACAATTTCAACGAAAATTTTGTATGTCAATCACAAAAAAAACTTAAAACTACTAGATCTATAGTTATAGATTACGAAACAAATAATCATAACAATACTTTAACATCGGCCAGCACTGATTCTAAAAATCAGAACACTCCGGATTTTTAGAAAGGCGGGATTATTCGAATTTGACGGGAGAGAATAAACCCGATGCCAATTTATGTCTTACCCGTAAAACAATTATGACTACTAACATAGATACTACTATAGAAGGAAAACCCAAATGGGAAACTGACAAGTATTCCAGATCTCAAAGAACTAAGAGAAAGCGTGAATCATCTATTTGTTCTCAAAGCTTAATTACAAATTATTTTACACCAATTGATGAGATGACGAAGCTTTTAAATGAAAATCAGATGTTACGTAATGTTTTTTCACAAAAACTTAATTATTTTGTGAATTTTCCTGGGACTAGTGTACTGTCTGAAGCTCAACGTTTTAGTAAAATTAGTAACTTTTTAGAAATGTGCAAAAATTCACTGATTCAAAATCAGGATGCGTCTTCAAATAGGTATCGTTTCGCTGATCCTCTAAAACAGTTTGCAACTTACATATTCATTATATTGGAGGTAGACTATTATATGAAACTTTATCTTCTAATCTTAAAGGAATATTACCAACAATTTCGACAATTCAACGCCAATTCAATAAGACAAATGACGAAATTCGCATAAAGGAAGGTGAATTCCGATTTTCCCAATTAAAAGCGTTCTTGCATGAACGTGACCTGTCTCTTAAAGTATGGATAAGTGAAGGTGCTACACGAGTCACAGGACGAATTGAATACTGTCCAAAATCAAATAAAATTGTTGGATTTTTATTGCCTATTAATAAAGATGGAACTTTTGACTCGGATAAATTTATAGCTAATTCAATAAAGAATATACAAACATATTTTAAAGAAGGGGATATTTGCCATTATGCTTATGTAATAATGGCTCAATCACTCTCTGACAAATGTCCAGCATTTTGTTTATCTATATACGGGACAGACAATAAGTTTACGTATAGTGACGTTCTAAAACGATGGAGCATCATGAAACAAATGGCCAATAACGTGGGAATTGAAATATTAGGGTTTTCATCCGACGGAGACACACGTCTCATGAAAAGCATGCGATTAACATCGACATTATTTGACAGCAACTCCAACACACCACATTACAGACCTTGGTTTCACTTGAATGTAAAGTGTCGTCCTGTTTGTATCCAAGATACCGTTCATATTGGAACGAAATTACGAAATCGACTTACCAAATCAAATATTACACTGACAATGGGTAATTATCGAGCGACGTGTGATCATCTTCGAATTCTTATCAATACAGTTAGTAAAGATAAGCTTTTGCTAAGTTCCTCAGATATCAATCCTGAAGATCGAATGAACTTTAAAACCGTTGAAAAAATTACATCATTAAAAGTTACAAACCATTTGTCTATGGTGGACGACAGTCTTGCCACCTGTGCATATTTGTTAATTATTCGTTACGTCTTGGGATCATTCTTGGATAAAAGCCTGAAATTGGAAGATCGAATTTACAGAATATGGTTTTCAATATTTTTTCTGAGAATATGGAAGAATTGGCTGACCTCAAACAATTTGCCAGTTTCTACAAATTTCATAACGATGAACTGTCACCAATGCATTGAACTGAATGGTCACGGTTTGATTACATTAATAAGAATTTTTCGTGAGGATTCAAATTTCTGTTCAAATATGTTTGTTCCATGGATTTGGAGTAGTCAAGCCTGTGAAAAATTATTTCGTAGTACACGTTCAATGACTACTACCCATTCCACAATTGTAAATTTCAGTATACTGGATATGATACATAGGTTAAATCGCATTCAAGTTCTTCAAAATATCACCGTTGATCTACAAAATAAGATACACTTTCCAAGAGAAACATCTAGATTAGGTTCATCGGCTTCATCCGCGACGGATGATAACCTTATTTTAAAAAAATTCTGATAGCGACATCGATGCAATTGTACATAAGTCTTTCAAAGATGCCATAGAACTAGCAAATAGTTTAGGAATGACATTACCTAAGACATTGATTAACGTGAACGAATTTCCTTCAATATTTTCATTGAAAGAAGCTTACTTAGAAAGTGATGACAACGATATACTCGATGATGTTATTTTATGCGATGATGAAGACAACGCATATTTGAATACTTCAGAAAACACGTCGGAAAAAAATTATAGCTCATCAGAGTCTGAAGGAGATTTAAGTGAAATAAATGAGAACTTAATTTCAGGAGGTAAATTGAATCTAAAAGATTATTCTAATATAATAACAAATTCAAAGTATGACGAAAAAAGTAATTTCTTAAAAGTTACAACCAACGGTAAGGTGCTAACTATCAAGAAAAAAACTTTAGTGTGGTTCCTTTTCGAAAATAAAAACAGGATTAGTTCTGATCGACTACTTCGGGATAGGGACACTAAGTCATTAAAAAATCAAAATTTCCAATCAGAAAAGTAGAGTGGTATATGAAAACGAAAAGTACTATTCAGTTTATTACGATAATGGCTGGTATATAGGACGCATAACAAACATATTGCCTAATTCTGTAGAAATGAAGTTTTTAAAAGAAGAACTGAATATGTTCTTTTTGGCCTAGAGTACCTGATGTACAAGTGGTCAATAAAGAATTTATTTTAACAGGTCCAATACGTCTAATAGGTAGTGAACCATTTACTATTAATACAAACGACCGTAACATAATAAACAAGACTTATAAAATTATGAGGCGAACTATGTAATGTGTTCTGAAATTTGTATTTTTAATTAGTAATAAAAGTTACAACAATATTCTAGTTTAATTTTTAGAAAATTTGATTATATGTTGAAATTTGATTGTTTATTTCTTTATTTTACGACAGTATTAATAAACATTTCAATTTAATAAATTCTTTAAAATTTTATAGATGAAATACTATGAATTATTGAGGAAGTACTGAAGTACTATGATTAATTAGTGAAATACTGAAGTATAAGTGAAGAACGTGAAGTACTATGAATTATTGTTAAAGTACATGAAGTACCACGAATTGTTAGTGAAGTACACGAAGTAATATGAATTTTTCGTGAAGTACATGAAGTGTTACGAATTATTGATGAAGTATGGTGTACATGATTTCTTCCTGCGGTTAACCCCTCGGTTTTAAGTAAGCTACGAGCGACTGTCGCAAAACATTTTCGACTTCTTAAAATACGAGGTCGCACTACGCAGTATGTCGACATTCAAAATGCCACTAACCAAGGGTCCGTTGTCGGTGAAGCTTGAAACATGAAAGACTGGATATTTGTGTGTATGGGCACTTTAAATTTAGTCGCTCGCAGGCTCGAACTCGCGTCGTGTACTGGACCCTAATGAATGCGGGACTATTTAGTATTTCGAGTTACGTAAAATAGTGATAGGCAACACCCACAACCCTTAAGAATAGCGGTAGAACTTATACATAGTAAAAAAAATGTAGCAAATCAAAATATTACCAAATATAAATATAAAAACTGATGGATTGAACACAACAAACTAATTTAACTTCATTAAAAATAATGAAACAATTATAATGTTTATAATTTGTAAACAAAAACAAAGTAATGCATACATACATCTACTAATTCTAATATACAGCATAAACTTAAATTACAAGTAAGGTAGACTGATAATAGAAATGACTAACTTCAGTAAAAGAAAAAAGGTAGAAAAACTAAAAGGGTGCATTGTCGAAGCTAATTTTTAGTTGCCAATTTAGTGTATTTGATAATTTATGAAAGAATTACGTTTATAAATTTATTGGAACATATCTAATCATACATAGACAATAATAAATCTCTGTAATGATGAAAACATGACAAAAAAGTATTTAAAAAAAATACAACTAGTTTATTTCTGCTTGTTATCAAGTGATCAACTACCATTTTACTAATTATATTCTAAGAAATACTTTACTTTGAATAATTAATTTTATCTGCTGGTAATTTAGGAGTTGAGTTAAGAAAGAAGCAGCCGGTAGCTTGTCCAAATGCTATTGTTACTATTAAAAACGCAATTCCCCCAAAAAGATGAGCGTTATATTTTCTTTGTTTAGCTTCATTATATATTTTCCATGAACCGCTCGGTTGTGGAAGATCATTCATTGATCCTTTTAACGGTCCAGTATATGCTTTCGTCCTTCTTGGGACTGCAACAAAAGTGAATGTCAAAATGGTGAATCGATTATGTAATTTCAAAATGCTATAAAATTTACATTCAATCGCCAGGTTTTATGCACAGTAGAAAAATATCTTATCTGAAAGCATTCCCGAAAATTATTGAACATAAACTGTGGTTTCTATTAGAAAATTTAGCAATATTGTAATAAGATAACCTTAAAAGAATCTTTACCTTGATTAAGAACGATCGTTTTTAAAAAAGATGAAGTTCGGTTCATTGTAGGAATTTATTGGAAAAACCACACACAATTCGTTAATAAAATGTTATCATAAAAGGTACGAAATTACTTTACATGCAAGTTCTTCAACAAACTACTCAAGGAATAGAATTGCCAACTGTCCCGATTGACAGATGCTGGCTAGGAATATTTAATTTTTCCTCCACTTTTCTGATTTAAATCATACTGAAAAAAGTTGCATAACGTCTTTTAACTTTAAAATATATGTAATGTCATTTACGACAATCATAAATGCATAACCAGGGTTACAATTACAATTAATTTGGCATATGAGTTAATAAGTGTATAAAATATACAGCGTGTTCAGAAGTTATAAGTTCATATAATGGCCGGTTGCACAAAACAAATCAAATTTGTAGCAAGTGATTATTTCTCAAATCGATTGTTACATCACCAATAAACTTGGTTTTATTGGCTATGTAGCAAATGTTTTGAGAAATAATCAGTTGTTACATTTTTGATTTGCTTTGTGCAACCCGCTCTAATATTTAATATCATGTAATACTTGAATTGAAATGTTTGTTTATTTATCATAACATTCGTTAGTATTATGTAACTTACTGAATATATTTAAATAACAACTTGAAGTTAGTCCTATATAATTACATTATTTGGGTTTTTTCTTCATACATAGATAACAATTGTTTTGTTTCCAAAAATCTGCTAAACTGTGCTTCTAATACTCCTGCTATATGACAAAATGTGTTGTGTAGACTATAGGTATATAAAGATGAAGCTATAGTTCACTAAATCAATCAAACGCTTCTTTTGAATATTTTCGCTTATAAGATATAGGTCCGATTGCATAAAGCAAAGTTAACTGTTGTTAGCTGACGCCGCTACTAACTAAATCATAGCTATCGATTTGAGAAGGTCGTCACTCGTCGAAAAAGCAATTGATTTTGTACCAATGACGACGCTTAACGACATGACCAGTAGTTATAACTAGTCCTGGGTCGTTGTATCGATACGTCGGGCGTATCGATACGCCGATACAAACCACAAGCTCGTATCGATATATCGAAATACCGATATTTCGATCCGTATCGATATACCGATACATTTCCATATTTTGATACGTACCGATATTTAGATACGTATCGATATTCCGATACATGTCGATATTTCGATACGTATCGATATTTCGATACGTATCGATATTTCGATACGTATCTATATTTTGATACGTATCGATATTTCGATACGTAAAGAATCCATGTTTACCTCAAATGTTATGGTAATTGGTAAAGGTTATTATAGAAAAAAACAGAAATCAAAACCATACTACTACACAGATACATTGATATTTAGATACGTATTGGGTATACTGATTACCGATACATGTCGATATTTCGATACGTATCGATACTCCGATGCCTATCGATATTTCGATACGTATCGATACTCCGATACGTATCGATACTCCGATACGTATCGATACTCCGAAACGTATCGATATTTCGATACGTATTGATATTCCGATACGTATCGATATTTCGATACGTATCGATATTCCGATACGTATCGATATTTCGATATATCGATACGTATCCATACAAATTCCGTATCGATATTCGATACACAAAATTCTGTATCGCCCAGCACTAGTTATAACCACGATATCGTCAAAGCCAAGCTTCATCCTCAACTTGTCTTCCTTATCGTTTCCTCAATTGTTTTTTGTCCATTACAACTTAAATATGTTGTGATCACAGCTAAGCGGATTAGCGAGATTACACAGTCTCTAATTGTTCTAAGCGTACTGTTACGAAATCTAGTGATTTTAAAGCTGCTTGGTTATCGGTAACGCTTTGGATCGTCCAATTTCGATAGAAGCTGTCAATGTATTGAGGACAAGCGTAGATTGCAGTAACTTCTGTCTAAAGTAAAGTTGCGCATTGACCCACTGCCACCCATTTCCGCTCTAGTAAATTGTCCATTTTTCGAATAATTTATGTACCAGGCGTTAGCATGCTGTGGTTTTCTTTTTTCTTTGTAAGTATGGCTATACCCGACGTAAAAACGTAAGTTCATACAAAAGACAACCACGTCAACAAAAAATTTTAATAAATCAAAAATAATTAGATATTTATATATTAAATAAAAATATGTAGTAATGAAGACTTGTTAATTACAAATACAACGACAAAAGCAATTAGAATAGGTTAGCAAACTGATTTCAGCACCACAGTTCATGAGATCCTAAAAGACTTCTAATACAATGTACTATTTTACTTAAACCCAACCTTACAATCCGCCACTGATATACATAGTGTTAATTTATCAAAAAATGAAGAGTTTTGATTAACACTTTCAGTATGACTAGTTTTTTTCTCACTGTCCATGTGCTGATAGCATTAATAAGTAGGTCTTATCAAAACCTGATTAAAACACTTAGTACTAAATGATGAATGATTTAATTAGAGCCATTTTATATACAACTATAATCAACTAATTCATCGTTACAATTTAATTGGCAAATATAAAATAATAATTATAAAAAGCGGTAGGTATAATAAGAATAGTTAAGAAATGAGTACATAAAAGATTAAAAAAGTGAAAAAATATATGACGAACTGACACTCAAATTAAGACAATTAAAAACCCTGTGATGTGCGTTGTGTATATGACAACGGAAAGGGGTCACGAAATTATAGTCGTACCTTGAGCTCGTCCATTCTTATTTTTATTCTTCTTTTCATTTCAAAACATCTGAAATATGAAAACCATTAAAAAAAAAAATTTCAAAACTGTTACTTACTTTTCTTGTATTCTACCTATTTCTCGCTCTTCTTGCACATAATATTGGTTTAATATCGCACGTAGCTCAGCTAAAGAAAAATTGAGGAATTGCGCAACCTCGTTACTGACTTCTGGCGTATTGTGACTATCCATTAAAAACATTCTTACAACATCTTCATGAGGACCTTGAAGAACTCTTTCTAACAATGGGTAGTCATCATCCTTCAAACGCCGTTGCTCTGTTAAATTACATTATGCAACAGTAATCACAATAATTGGACGTTACATACCTCCATTATCGTGAACAATAAATAACGCAAAATTACTCGAATCACTTTCGACTTTATACTTTTCTAATATTAAATTAACAACTTCTTGTGTATTAACAAGTGACGTTATCCATACGCTCATTTGACTTCCATGTGGAGGTGTGAAAAAACTAGTTTCGCGATTATAAAAATGTCCATTTATCGAGCACCGTCTTTTAATTTTAGTTCGTGACAAACGTTTTCCCGGCCTACGTTTAATAGCAGTTGAACCCGTTTTTGGTGGCCTTCGCATAACAACATCGTCTTGACAAGTAAAATTTGATATATCTGTGTTTGTACTATTTATAGATATTTGATCAAATTCTGGCGATTTTGATTTTCTCAGTCGTTCTAAACAATCAGGGCCAGACATCGAACGGTTTAAATGATTGCTAACTTCAACCCAGTTATCGTCGCTAATTTCTTTTTCTAATATATTCGTCACAATTTTTTCAGTGGGCGTAGAAGGAACTTTGTTACATTCCTCGTCCGATTTGGAACTACCAGTATGCATATCACCGTTGCTACAGTTTTTAATTACAGCTACATGTGTTTCATTAGTTTGAGAAGGCAAAGGTGTAGGCATAGTCTGATATAGCTTATTAGAATCATCTACTTTTCGTTCTATTTGTAACAAATCATCTAATTCGTCCCATTCCATTGTTTTAAAATCTAATTTAGGCGGAAGCGTAGAACTTTTAGGTAAAATATCGTGTTGAGGAGATACCGGGCTGGTTTCTACAGTACTTGTATCTGACGTATCGCCGCCAGATTCAATACCTGTGTCCGATAAGCTAATATTGTCTAAATTTAAATTACTTAAAGAAACATCTAAGTCTATATTCGAATTTTCTGAATTAACGGAAAAGTCATTAAAGCTATTGTCTCTTGATATGCCGGCAATGTCTTCATCTGAATCAAAATCTGCATTTGACTGAAGCCGACACGAATTACGTTTCCGAACAGTAACTACAGTTCTTTGATCGTCATCTTCTTTTAAATGAATAACACCTTGAATACCCCAATGTACTCGCAATGCTCCTTCTAGCACCAGACGACCATTCACTTCTCTACTACGTACTTCTCCACTCTTTCCATCAAAATATTGATTGTAACACTGAAAAATAAAAACTGCAGTTAGACTTATTACACGTTTACGGAGAACTAAGCAATTTTTAAAATTTCTAGTTATGTATTGTTTACAGCAATCTCTCTTTCTGAAATATTCTTAATTAAACTGCATTTTCGGTTATACCAGAAGTCGACATAAACTTCTTTATTTTAAATACAATGCTATTTTTTTGTTAGTATATTTAGATTCTACGGTTAATTTTATAGTAACTTTTGTAACGGATTGTAATACTTATCTCTTTTTGAAAAATTATTAGTTTAAAAAAAATAATTTTCAAGGTAATTAAGGGTCGTGGCAGATCATGAATTTTCGCTGCTGTTGTTATATGTACAACTGATATAAAATGTGTTACAAATATGTCATTATGTCTGATCAAATAATATCAGTAACTTCGTATGATAATATATAATTTAAATTCTGATGTATACATCATACACATTATTAATTTTTAAACAATTCAATTTTTGATATAATGGAGCACTTGGCATAGCTTCAGATTATTCAATTAGTATTTTGAAGTAACTAAAAAACATTGACCGCAAAGCTTTCTCATAAATACTTGGCTAGCTAGATCGTCCGACTGACCCTTTGGATATTTTTTTGGTTACATCAAAGATAAAGTGTAATCAGAGAAATATCATATAATTTAAGAATGTGTTATAAAATTAAGATAGAGATTTAGTTAGAGATATTAACTAGCATTTAAATCTTCAGATTACAAATACAAAGGATGTTAATACAATCAAAAGCCTTCGAGAGATCAAACAGAATTCCATATTCTAAGAAATTAAGAACGAAGTCAACACAAATTATACAGAGCTGTATATGTGCTTTAGCGTTAATGAAGTCATTCTGTCTTGGAGTCAAAGTGTTATAAGCAATGACAAAATCCAGTAAGACAAGAGTGCATGGCTCGTTCAAACATTTTATAAAAAGGTAAAAGTATACTAACAGAGCGGTAGTTGCTTGGGGAAGTGGGATTGTTTTTTTAAAGATAGACCGAATTTTTAAGTGTTTCAGTGATGAAGAAAAAATATCAGAGATAAAACATACGTTTATAATGTGAGACAGCTGTAGAGATATAAGTTGTGAGTTAGGTTTTACAAAATATGTTAGAACTTTATTTATGGAGAGTGCATCAGAGTTATTCCGACTACGGGGTGGATTAAAACTAAAAGGAATCGTAGCGGAGGAAAATAGTGGAAAAAACGAGGTAAAAGCGAGAGCGATCGCCCACCTTTAAAAAAGACGCCTCACTCGACTTGGTCCTACCGAGCTCCAAATTAATTCTCTTTTGTCAGCATTAAGATGATTAAAAACACCAGATCTACCGGGTGGAGCCCTAACTTAATCTGTTTAACTGGAAATCATAAACTCTTACAAAAACATTTGAAAAAATTATAAACTGCAATCTGAGTCCTACAGAGGTTTTCCAATAAAAACTTCGATATATAGAGATGCGGTGCTAAGCCAAGCATATTAAAATTCGTAAAATCGAGATCATCTTGACCAGCTCGTTGATGTATAAAAGTAAAGATAACATCAAAGCGTTGAAAAGATTCAAGAAGAATGAAAAAAATTTAGTTGATTATTTCGAGGTTCCACTGTAAATATAAACTTATTTTTTTTAATAAATCTAATTAAAAGTTAAAAATATTGTGTCACTCGAGTATAAATGGTCGTTGTACATTTTGTAAATTTGTGGTTTGGTACAATTTTTTTCCATTTTTTATGTATTTTGAAAGTCCCCATGTTTGTACAGTAATCATATACAACCAAAAGCCTAATGAGCTTAATAAACAATTACACATTTAATATGTAGTTAAAAGTTTTTATATAGATAAAACATAAGATTCTACAACTAAATAAAAATAAATAATAAAAGCGATTGTTACAACGCGCACATCGACTAGTTTAAAAAGGAAACCAGCTTATGCATAAATCCTCAATTAACTTCTCGTTCAATGTATCCCTATTAACTATAATTAAAAGCATAACTTCCATTTTGATAGACTATAATATATCGTTTTTTAAGAAATAAGAAAAGTACAACAAAAAATAACTGTTATAAGAAAAAAATAATAAATGCAGTTAAAACTTCCATTCAAAAGTTGTCGAAAATAATTAATATTTATTTATATAACCATTGCCGAAAATAATATCAAAAAATCAAAAACCGATTTTACAGCAAGACAATCAAACTGTAGACCAAATTTTATCACATTAGGTAATGCAATCTCTAACGTCGCATTTTCCTCAACAAAGTTTCCTGACCAAATACCCGATTATAATAGTGCTTATTATAAAGTGACAAGTGAAAATTTTGCTTGTGGGATATTTATTTTCCAACGATAAGTTAATTAGAAACATAATTTAAATTTCAATATAAATAGTGTACAGAACCAGCGAACAGATTTTAATTAAATTTCAGGAATAATGAAAATATTTAAAAAAATGAAATTTTAAATGGACATAGTAATAAAATAAATCAGTTTCGTAACGTTTTTTTAAAAACATCAATATTGCTACTACGTGTTTTAACATATTCTATTATCCAGAATGGAAAATTGTATTACGAATGCAATAGATGGAAACCTGAATTCTATTTTAAAATTCGTTTAAAATACCTACTCCGGTTTAATAAAGTTTATAGCCTAAACCTTAAAGTTTTTTAAATAATTAGAATTTTGTCAAAAAATAAACTAATTTTCATGTTTTAAATACTTAATAAGTATCTAAGTTATGTGAGTGATATTGTAACAATAGATCATATTTTATATCCCAATTATAATAAACTTTACATCTATGACCTATCAATGAAGAATTTTAATTGACTATAACTTGATTCATTTAAATACGACGCTATATTTTTTAGTTTACCAAAAATAATAGATTGTTTTATTAGTATTACAAGTGCCATTTTTTGAGACGAGCAACTTCTGCATTGTGGAGGCGAAGTGCTATCGAAGCTTCACGAACGTCAAATTGCGGGTCAAAAACGACACTTTTAATCTAAATGAAACAAGCTATTTTTTCTCTAGACAACGATACATTGCAAAAGTACAACACACAATTTGTATAATGTGAAGCGTAAATTACCGAGTCTGCTATTTACACATTGTCATGACGTTGTTTACTTGTTATGTTTTGTGAAAAATATCAAATTAATTCACCTTTCGTATTTAATACAATTAACAATGAATTCCGAAAAAGATTTTCCTTCAGAGGCACAAAAACTGGTTTTAGACGTACTTCCAACAAGCGAGAAAAAAATAAATATAAAAAAATTATTCAGAAAACGTTTTATTGGCTTATTTTGCCTATTTGGTTAAAAAAATCATCAACATTGTGAGCGCAATAATTTAAGATAAAAGCAACTTTGAGTATAAATAATGGTGTAAAAATACAAACATTTATGAATCTGAACGCGTTTTTCAAAAGAAAAGGTGACCATTACAGGCCAAAGAAATCAACAGTTTTAACGAATGAACAAATAGCAAGTCTCTGGTTTCTTAAAGGATGCTCCAGATGACAAATAACTAATGATGAAAGTAAGTTTACAACTTTAATAGTAGGCTTATATTTTATCAACTATCTTTTAGGATGTTGTAATTTTCGGAGCGAGCGGGGTACCTCGTATTCAGGAATTGGTCCAACTAAAACTTGAAGATATTACCTCAGGAAATGTGGTAAATCCTTCTGGTAGAAGAGGGCGATGGAAAATACTACTTAATGTGTTTTCTGAGGCGACGTTTCGTGGACTACTGTGTTCACTTCCTCATGCCAATAAAAACACATTTATGTTGTGTTTTTATTAAATACAGCGGCCTGAGGAAGTGAACACATTACTCCACGAAACGTCGCCTCAAAAAGCTAAGTGGTGTTTTCCATCACCCTCTCTTGCTAGAAGGATTTACCTTTCCTGTTACACATCTTGGGAGGTTTATTATTTTTCATCAATATTACATCAGGTTTACTGGTAAAGATTCATCACAGTAAAATCCAAAGATACAGATCATTTACCGTTATACAAGAAAATAATTTAAAAAGATACAGAAAATATCAAGCTCGAATAAGCATAAAGAGATCTATCTATATGTATATATATATGATTAATTGTTTATCTAGACAAAAAATCATCTAGATGATATAATTTACCCCAGCATATAACTTGTTTTGCTCATTCATTAAATCTTTTAGCGACAAAAGATGCTGAAAAAGCATTACAAAATGCTAATCACCAATTACAGCGATCTTCACTTGCTAAGATACAAGCATTTTGAAACTTAATCAGTAACAGTACTTTAGTTTTAGAGCCTTTAGCAATTACTCTGGATAATATACAAGTACGGTATTTTGACTGTTCTGTTCTACTGTTAATACTAATTATTTTTATTTTTAGGGCGAGAAATACTGTTATCAGGGTGTAGCTCCAACACTTACTATTTTAAAACATAAATTGCAATTGATGTCACATCTTTCGAATTGTCAGCCTTTAAAAGTAGCATTGCTGGAACGTATCGATCGAAGATTTGATTATATTTTTCATTTGACAAATTAAAAGAGTGGTTGATTTTAAATTCAATTTCACACCCAAAATTCAAAATGCGTTGGATTCCAGAAGAATATTATGAAACATGCAAAAAACTTTGTTTTAACTGAACCTGTAATAATGAAAAATGTACTTGATCTTCAAGAATCTCACTGTTCTTCCACCAGTTTAAGTAGTTCTGAGAATATTGAAAATGAAAATGATGGATTTTATGACTTTGAAAGTAATACAGATCCTATATTGGTCAATTCTAAAAAAATATCCAATAAAAATGTTGTCAACTGTGAAATTTCATATCTTGAAATCAAAAAAAAAGACTCGATATTTAAAAAAAGTTTTACATTAGGACCAACCTGAAAACTTTAATTGAAAATATCTCAAAACTGGGCCACTTTAAACTAAATCTTTAAAGGAAAAATTTTCTTTTCATATAACACCACAAGGAAATAAATTTTACCAGAAATTGTAAAATGAAAAACAGTAGAATCTCGATAACTCGAACTTTAAGGGAAATGCTAAAAATTTCGAGTTAATAGAGTTTCAGCTTAACAAGAATTTCGAGATAAGAAGGATTTCATTGCTAAAATTTCGACTTAGAAAGGCTCAATTTTTAAATATATTTTTGGAGTTGTAGTCAATTAAAAAAAAAATCGATTTAAGTTTTATGACACACAGTATTTATTGAAACAAAATATGTACATACTAGTATTAGTGAAGTTAATAGAAAAATAAATGGAAATGTATCAATGAATTAAACTGTACAAACAACTACAAAAAATCTTTGGTTTAAGGAATTTGCAGTTTTTTTTATCAATTATTTTCTCAAGTTCAAACAATGAACCGAATACATGATACTCGATATAATTGCATCTTTCAACATACAACACCAAACATTCCTTTTGGATTTTACTGTTATGAGTTCGGAGAATTCCAAGTAAAGCGTTATTGTATTTTACTAACTTCGACTTATAGAGTCTGTTTTTTGAAATTCGAGTTATAGAGTATAAATATGTAATATCAATATCTCGTAGGGAAATAACATTTTGTTCGAATTACAAAGTCTAAATAACTCGAGATATCGCGTATTTAGGGGTTCATCGGAAGGGAATGGCTATTTTTTTCGTCTTACTGAGGATTACCAGTTAACGAGCTTCGACTTATCGAGATTCCACTGTAATATGCAGTGTTACATTTAAAATAACAAAGTTAGTATTTTTTGCATCGTCAACTGTAATAAAGTTATAAAAGTAATACCCTTTACTATAGTGAGACACCCTGTATACAGTGATTCTGACGTTTTGTATGTTACATTTTTAACTTTTTATAAAAATGTTACTTGTTAGTTTATATTTGTTTGTTGTTAGTGTTTTTTGTTTTTTTAAAAATAATTTTTATTTCTTTATCGTTATGTTTTAAAATGTATTCTATATGTTAAACAAGGTTGTTTTTCTTTCATATGTTTGTATCACAGATAGGTCCGTGGGAAGTAGGTTCCCACACATTTAAACAAAATAAACGTAATTCCCATCTGCCTACAGTTAAAGCTTATGACTATTATTTAAAAATATTGTGTAATTGTACATTTCAATTTCAGTAATTAATAAAAAGTTAATATATACTCTCAAAGCGTTAAAAATACTGCATATTAGAAGCAAACATAATTAGGAATAAATTATCTAAAAAAACGAATAGGAAAATCATTCCAGAATTACATCTTTTAAAATTAATATTGATGACAAGTCAAAAACAAAAACTGGATTGTAGACTAAAGATGTTCAATTAACATTTAAGTAAGCGCGTGGCGCCTAAGAGGCGCCGGTTCGACTTAAAAACCCTGCCCTCTTAAAAATAATTTTTTGTAAAAATTTTCCTTTCTTGTATACTTGGAACATTCTATTCCGAACCGTTATCCTCATGTTTTCACATTTATTGCAAGATATAAATAACGCTATAGGACTAGCACCTAACTGGCGCCTCTAAGGACCACTTGCGTTTGCAGATCAAGAATAATATCTGTGTTCTTTTTAGGCTTCTTTTGTCGAATCGTTCAGTTTTGTGTAACAAAATGAATTCCAAACCTAGCACGAGCGGTACTTGGCAACGAAAACGGCCACTTTGAAATGTCGAATTAGAAACTGATCTATGAAAGTGATTCAGATTACTCAGAAACAGAATGTGATCAGGAGGAATTCTAAACTTATACGTCATCTATTGAGAGTTTGTCTCTCACTCTATCAGATATAGGGTAGTTAGATCAGGACAAAATCATTTTAAAAGACCATCCCATAGAGAAAGTAAATACAAGTCCTTATTTGAAAATAAAATTGAAAAATAATAAAGAAAAATGTGTCAGGAAATCAACAGGTGGTTGTTTTCTGAGAAAAGTGGTTGATTATCAACTGACAGAATTTTTAGAGTGAAAGGAATGGCGCAGTGTGGGAGTAATTCTAACTCGAATTGCAATTTGTGAACAAAAACTAGAAAGAGGAAAAAGACTTAACAAATAAATAATCCTAACGGTACGAAAAAACCAATCGAAAACATGATGATATTCATAAAAAATTGGATAAAAGTACGATGTCAGAAGATAGCATTAAAGAAGTGATAGCGTGCGAATCTAAATTTAAAAAAGAATAATTGTCTAAACACCGATGAAAACAAAACAAGATAGAATTGTGTATTATGACTACTCCTGGGTCGTTGTGTCGATATATCGATACGTATCGATACGTCAGGCGTATCGATACGCCGATACAAACCACAAGCTCGTATCAATATATTGAAATATCGGTATTTCGATACGTATCGATATACCGATACATTTCCATATTTCGATACGTATCGATATTTCGATACCTATCGATATTCCGATACATGTCCATATTTCGATACGTATCGATATTCCGATACGTATCGATATTTCGATATATCGATACGTATCGATACAAATTGCGTATCGCCCAGCACTAATTATGACACCAGATGGTACATTGGGAGCGTTTTAAAAATAGAATCTGAAAAATGCGTTTTAAAATTTTTGAAAGAAGACTCAGAGAACTTTGTATGGCCGAATTCAGATGATATTCAAAATATTGTTCCAATCTTGGTATTTTATAGATCAATTTATAATGGAGCGTATCCAATTGTCATACTTCGATCGGCAAAGTTAGCTATAAACATACTGTATAAACAATTGAAAAAAAAAATGATATAATAGAAACGAATTTTATAACGGGTACAACTTTTAATACTCGATGTAACTAATAATTTTGCATCGTGTCAAGTGGGTGCTAATTCTAGAGTTGAGATAGATGTACCTCACTAACATTAACAATAAGAAATCATTTCCAAGTAAATACAAAATGAGAAAAAGTATATGAATTATATTATTGAAGTGTAAGACGATTTGAATAATATACTATAGTTGGATTTTTGATTTATTTTAATGTATAAGAAAAGCTAAACAGAAATATAAAAATAAGATAGGGAATGCAGAAATAAAAACGGGAATACAAATATTCAAAAAACAATACAGAAATCATGTAAGAAATACGGGAATAAAAACAAATATTTAAAAACAAATTAGAAAATAAAGGATAACTCGGGAATGAAGATACTGATTTAGTTTATTCTCACAAAAAGGTATAGGTGTACAAATTTTCGTGTAGTGAAAAGCCCCCTGGTAAAAAAATTTAGTGTTAAGAGATTCCTTAGACGAATCAAAACGATTAACTTAGTACTTAGTGATCTTTCCGGAAATGATATTTATTTTTTCACGAGAAGGGAAAAAACTAGAAAAAAAGAAAAATTTCATTTCGTCTATTATGAAAGAGCTATTACATTTAAATATCCAAGAAGTTCTGTCCAAATCTTGATGTCTTCACATCTCAGGACTTAAAACGGACGTCTAAAAAATGTCTTTAATAGGACGGCCCCAGGATGTCAAGGAAGAACCTATGATGGAATGTCCTATGCGGAATTACAAATTTGGACGTTTATCAATTAATAATTCTGATCAAATTATACATTGATTATTGATAATATAAAGAAAACAAAGATATATAGAACAGTTAAATTAATATTATCAATCCATTTTGGTTAGTTTTTCTTTTGTTAAAACAAATATTTTAAAGCTGCTGATGTGTACTTTTTGTGTAATTCATCACAAACCTAACAGCAGATACTTGTGTACTTCCACCCCACCGATAGTCGTTTTTCGCACATAGACGAAACGCATACGGACGATCCAGTGATTTTTCAATCCCGGGTAAATCGTTTCTCTGATTTTTTTTATATATAGTCGTGATTCACAATTCACAGATACTATACATTGTGTCAATAAGCAACGAATCTTAACGTAAAGCACGAAAATCGACTTTAGAGTATCAACATCACCGATACGTCACGTCGGTTGTTGTGCTATCAACAATTTTACAATTGAATTGTGACATTTTAATTTACAATCCCTGTATAATTAAGACACACACGCGCGTTACATGCACGCATAAATATTCTACAATTTGCACTTTTGAAAGTGTTTATTAATCAGTTTTGTGATCACTTTTAAAGTTTTTTTAATAAGTTAATCGCTATTTTCTTGAGTTTAAATTAATTTAATATCAACGGGACGGTAAGTTTTAATAGATAATACAAATTTGTGAACCATTAAAGGTTTAATCATGTTTTAGATCAATTGCATTGCAAAAAAATGCCCGTCTCATTGTTCAAATTGCTTTTCAATAAGGTAGACGTGATTTATATTTGCAAATAGTAGAATATGAAACTTTAATGAAAAAAAAAAACACTACAGCTTCTTAAAAAACGTGCTCACGTCTATTTATCTCCGATTGCATTCTCTGATGCTTTTCGCATAGAAAGTTATGTCGGAATGCAATTCTAAGTGGTAAGATCAAATAGTTTGCTTTGTACACAATAACTGTTTATTGTAAACAGGAAGAAAGGAAAAATGTGGACCACACAACACTCATTTCTCCAGTTTCAACTCTACAACACTGCTTCTTCAAATAGCTTCGCAAAAGCTTGGTTGGTACCTATTTATATTATAATTTGAACAGGCTTTTTATTTGTATGATTTTTAGATGAAAACTTAATTAAAGCAATTATTTCAAATATTTTTTTCCGAAATTTTTGTGGTTTTGAGCATTTTTCCAAAAAAAGTTCTATTTTTGAAATTCCGGTTTTATTTAAATCTTGTTTTTATTTCTTCTTTCCGTAATTAATTCAATGTCAAAAATTTTTAAATGCATAGAATTGCCTCAATAAATACTCAATAAACAAATTATTATTTCTATAAGTACAAAAGGATTGTATTTTAGATAAACATTTGTAACGTTTTAATGAATGCACCTCGTACATATTTACGTTATTGCAACTTTCCTATAATCAGAGGAAGGTCTCGATAGTTCATGGTTGCAAATACGGACAATTTTCGAGGCATTCTTGATACGGCGATTAGAGAGAGCAAAGAATGATATTTTTAAGAACGCGAGTGCAAGTAATTTAACAATTTTGAACCCGCTAAATAAGGAGATTTTGTTTGGAATTTGCGGATTTGCTATGCCAATTGATTAGGCGCGATTACAATTGAATTTTACTAGGAAACCGTTTTGTACTACGGTAAGCTTGGGGTATGAGATAACACAATAAATTGCTGTTTAAAAATTACAGGTTTTCTGGTTTAAGTATACATTAATCCTGAATAAATTGCGAGTGTTTATTTAAGAAAGATTGTAATAAGTTTGGAGAAATAAGACTCAAATCTTCCGTGTAGTCGTTTTGCCAAAGATGGTGTCCAGAATATGGGAGATAAAGCTTTCGGTAGTCCCAAAAACATTACAAAGTAAGATATAATTTATCAGCGCAATTGTATCCAAAATTGTAAGTACGCATTTTATAAGCTAAACTCGTATTAGGAACCAAAACAATTAGTTTAAGTGTAAACTATCATTTAACTTTAGTTAACAAGTTTCAAGTTTTCATAATAACTAGAGTTTCCAAAGAAACAGATAAATCTATAAATAAAAACTTGTGCCGTCCATTCTTTGACGAATGCATTATTAATTTGTTCTAAGTCTTCTAAAAATTAAATGTTAATTTTGGCAAACTGAAGCGACCTATCTTATTTACCCCGACCCAGTCTTTTAAAAAAAGCGTATAAATAATAATAAACAAGCTTCCAGTGCTACACATTCAACCCTTGTAGTATTTGGCAATGCGATTTGAGTACTTTGAATTGATTGCTGCACGTACATATTTCAAGATCGAAGAGATTTTCATAATTAGCGAAATTAATGCTTCTAAATTCGTTAAATTAATGCTGTCCCAGTTGGTATCCAACATTGTTTTGTCATCGTACAACTGGATTGAATTGAAGAAAAAGAAAAACTTTTCCAAGTTACTCATATCGGAGGCAGTAACACGTAAGTCATTTTTGCTCAGTTTTCAATCTTTAGCCAAACATTCCCATTAAATTAATTTTGTTTTCACCAATTTTTTTCTGAGGAAACGTAAATGCAAAGCGTGTAAAAATTCTTAATGTATTTGCAGACTGAAGTGTTCGCAATACATTTTTTTTAAAAAACGATTAAATAAACAATTTTGGACTGGTTATAATCTTCTTTCATCTCCTATATTTTATTGATTGATTTAATCAGTAATTGAGTCGTCAATAAAAAAGATCAATCAATCATTTTACAAAATAACAAGAACAACTTTATAACAACTTTATTAATTCTGACAACTACATAGAAATACCAGAAATAATTTTTTTGTATTAACAACATTACGGTTACCCTTCTTTTATGTGGTTGCATTGTTTTAGGCGCCACAAAACCAGAAAACTAGGAAAAAAACTATAAAAAAAACTAGTTAAGAAGACCCAAGGAAGCCAAGATCTAGAAGAGAAAAAATGAAATAATCTCTAAATCGATTTTAATTTAATATAATTCGGATTATTTAAAAATATAGTTTTATGTAATGATAATTTGTATTTTATTTAATAAACTTATTTTTATTCATCACTCGATTCATCACGTAAAGTCGCAGAAAAGTATTTTAACTTGAGTTGGCACTTTTCTCATTGCTTGACAGCATATGAATTAAAGAACAGAAAACGTATCTTGTTAACACATGTTGCATTGAAAGCATCGATTATCATAATATTAGTTGCTATTTTTTTCTATTATGCAATTCTTCAAAGTGTGACAGAGGTAGATAAATCTTATCGATCATACTCGAGCCCTCGTAATTATTACTATATCTATAAATATTTTTCCAATTCATATATGTTTATAAAGAGAGAGGGGAACGATTTAAAAGGGACGTCCATTAGACATCCTATGCGGATGCGTAAGAATGTCTCATAAGGGCGTCCTAGGGATGCACACAGTTGTGCCAAAAGAACGTCTCAGGGACATCCCTAGAACGTACACAGGACCAAAATGGAATGACTTTGGGACGTCCACTCTCCGGGGAGTCCTTGGGACAGCTTTGTGTTGGTTAGGTGATTATGAGAAAAACATAATTTTGGATACTCAAAATAAATACAGAAAAGATAGTGGACAGAAGATCAATATAAACCAATTACAACTAAAAGATTAATCTAAAACAGTACCAAACGTTGATGAAAATTCGAAGTTTGTGAAACTTTATATTATATAAATATAGCCAAAAACATTGCAATTGTAGAAAATGAATTCATGTTTTATGGGTCATTAGAACTTTTAGGTGCAGTCTTCTATTTCTTTATTTTTAATGCAAAAAGCTGAAAATTTTCAATTTAATAAAATAACATTAAGTATATGTTTTATATGTTATCTTTATATTTAATAAAGAACGAAAACCTTTAGTTAACAAAAGGCTACCCACTAGGCATGTAATGTGATGTCACCAAAATGTAATGTCCCCAACTAGTGTTGAACTAGTGACAGATGTAATGTTGGAATTTCACATCAGCAAAACATGAAATAAGCGTTTTATTTTGTGATGTTATAAATTCACTTCATATTAACATCACAATTAAAACGTTTATCAAATGTATCTATGTTAACATCCTTGTGACATCGTAAAGTTACAAAAAACTTGATTTTTTCAAACAACATTGCATCAACATCGCATTTCTGTCAAATGGTTAACAATGCGCACGCTTTTATCTATGCGCGCGGCACACTTATGGCGACTGTGTTAACACAGAGTTTAATAGAGTTTAACGTTCCCTATTATTACAAAACACGTGCGGACGTGCTAATAATATAACAGGAGTTAGACACCATCATCTTAAGCTTGCACTGAAAATGGAGGAGAAAAGAAAGGTAAGTGTATTTTATTATTTATTATATTAGTTGGTAAAATAAATTAATTAAGTTATTTTCTGGTTCAATTAACAAAATTTGATGAAAACTTAATTACTTAATAGTTCTTTCACTTCACAAATTGTAACAATACCGCACACAGTTTATAAAATGATATTTAGTTTATAATGCTTGATATGAATTGGCTTTTTATATAATTGGGCATGCAGTACTCGGTTGTTCATTTTACTGACGAAGGAAATGTGTCAGTCGTTCCAACATCTTGGATCTTAGAAATGGAGAATGGTGATAATGATAAGTATGAATGTTGGTGGCCAAAGAAGAATGTACGAAAGGCTATTCAACTAGCTAGCCGCCCTTCTACTCATTGGGATTTGTTTGCCGTCGATGTATTAGGAGCATATGGTAATAATTAAAATGGTGTTAACAACATAATTTGTTAGGTAATTAAGGTCCTTTCAGATACATACGAAATGGGGCTCAAATATGAAAGGAAATGGATAAAGGAATCTGATGCGTCTGAATCAGATAACCATGTTGGTAGGGGACAAAGACGAAAGTTTAGAAAAAGTCAGTACTTATTTATTGATTTAATATACTCTTATATGTAGTTATACCTTTAGACTTTAGCAATGAGGAAAGCGAAACAGAATCGGATTGCCTTGAAGTGGAAAATATAGTTCAAGAACTTTTAGTGGAAGACGATTTCATTAACAGGGCTGAAATTGTGGAAGGTAAATTATCTGAAATTAAAATATCAATTTGTCTCTAATTATAAATATTTGATATAGAATATTTAATGCAAGGAAATACTGAAAGTCAGGGAAATTCCGCAGACATTAATATACAACAAAAAGAATGTCACATTGTTCCATTTAATTCCACTAAAAAGTCAATCGTTTCCACAGAAGAAAATACTTCAGCATCCATACATCAAACTTTGCTAAGTATCAATGCAAAATTAACAGAGATACATAGAAAGCAATGTGAAATGGATCAAGTATTACAAATATTTAGTGAACGGTTGTTAAATGTTGAAGTAAAAATTCCTGCAACTATGCATTCTGCTTTAATTAATACTGGTAATGATCTTTTACCAAAAAAACAATTTAGTACGGTTGAAGAATTACAAGAATTTGAAAATAATTTTTCAGAAGAAACGAACAAACAGCTGGTAATTAGATCCAATCAAATTGATGCCTGCATTATTAAAGTTGGGTGTTTTTCTTTTAGATATGCCATCTTAAATTATGTGGCGGACGAGATTTCAAAGATGCAATCAAGAGATATTTGAAGTTGCTTTTTAGTAATTCTCTTGCGAGAATTTGTTCGTGGACAGGACAGAAACATCACTATAAAGTGAAAGATATGAAAATCATGAGAGTGATTAAAGGTTAATAAAATCTTTTATCGAATTTTGTGGTGCAGTTAGTATTCCAGTTTTACTTAAGAATATTTCCTTTGCAGAAGCTGTTTCTTCAAGCTTTAATGTAAATACTAGTGATATAGAAGTAGTGATAATGGACTGGTTTCGTTATGCAGCACAGCGAGAAAAAAGAGAGCAATAAGGAAGTATAAAATAAATGTGTATTCAAAAACTACTTGATTGTGTCGGTAATGTTACAATTAGTATAATTTGTTACTTTCAATTGGTAACAGATGTGTTAATTGTAGTGGACTGTAGTTCTTTATTTTGTTAAGTACATAGAACGATATGAATAAAACACAAAGTAATAAGAACGAATAAAATTTATCGAAAGAACATTCGTTTCATCATGTGGCTACATGATGACTGATTTTACAAAGAGGGATGTTGGTTAAAATCCCTGCCACTATCAGTAGCGTAACAATAAAGTTTTAATTAAAATAAGTTTACAATCTAAACATACCCCCGGCCTTGAAAGCACAACTTTCAAAGAAACGACAATAATTTGAGGGGTCTCTAAAATCTTAAATTCTGTTAGCAAACATAAACAAAAAAATAAAATATTCCAAAAGCTATTTTTTCACTGGTCTCTACAGGGAGAGGGCAAACTTTAGCGAATGAACGTCGCACTACACCATTTGCTGTTCTTATGGTAGCAACTCGATTTACGCCATCGCTGCCTGGATGCAGCTCTACAACTCTACCAATTTTCCAATACATGGGGGGGTGGTTATCTTCTTTAATAAGGACCATTGTGTCCCTTTGAAGATCGGAAATGTTTGATCGCCATTTTGGGCGCTGCTGCAACCCGACGAGATACTCGTGACTCCATCTTCTCCATACATGTTGATGAAGTTTCTGAAGCATTTGAAATAAAGATAAACGATGCTGAGCAATGTTCGTAACGTCTGGATCCGGGAGCGCTATCAACGGTCTACCAATTAAGAAATGTGCAGGCGTGAGGGCTTGAAGGTCATAGGATCGGACGTCAGAGGACACAAGGGACGAGAGTTCAGGGTTGCTTCGATTTGAACAAGCGCAGTGCAAAACTCCTCATAAGTCAAAATAGAATTTCCTAATATTCGTTTGATGTGTTTTTTCACGGACTTTATGCCAGCCTCCCATAAACCTCCAAAATGAGGGCTATGGGGAGGAATAAAATGCCATTCGCTGACCATGGCAGCAACGGCTTCGACAATAGAAGTCTGTTGCTTCCTTAAAAATTCAGCTAATTCTTGCAGTTCCGAATTAGCCCCGACGAAATTAGTACCGTTATCGGAAAAAACACGGAATGGTTTGCCTCTACGGGCAACAAAACGTCGAAATGTCATAACAAATAGTTCGGTGGTTAGGCCAGTCACCAGTTCCAGGTGAACTGCTTTAGTCGAAAAACAAATAAATAAGCAGACATAAGCCTTCATAGACTTACACCCGCGACCCTTGCGGTCTTTAATCATTATGGGGCCTCCATAATCAATGCCAGTAATGTGGAAAGGCGGAGAAGGTTGCACTCGTGAAGCAGGAAGATTGCCCATAATCGGGGCTGTTGTTTTTGGCGAAAACCGAAAGCATTTTACACATTTATGCACAATTTGTCTAACAAGATGCCTAGCTGATAAGATCCAAAATTGATCTCGAAGCGAAGCCAATATTAATTGAGGGCCTGCGTGGAGCAGTCTAAGATGTTCCCGTGTTACTATCAATTTGGCTAACAAGTGTTTTCCCGACAAAAGAAACGGATGTTTTTTGTCGAACGAAAATGGAGCATTTCGGAGTCTACCTCCGACACGAATGATGCCCATGTCATCAAGGAATGGAGCAAAACCCACTAATGGCGAGGAACTTTTCAGTTGTTCAGAGCGCTGAAGCGATTTAAGCTCATCAGAAAAGGAGTCAGCTTGGGACATTTTGATCAGGCACAGTAAAGCTGATCGGATTTCTTGAACAGTAATAGGTCCGCAAAACCGATTGTTTGGCGAACTTGAAGAATTTTTGTAGAAACGAAGACTATAAGCGACGACTCTTTCTAAACGAGTCATACTAGAGAAATTCTCTATGGGAAAATCATTTGGACGATGCGAAATTAAAGTTTGAACTTCCGTTTTCAGATCTGGAAGTTCAGAACTAACATGAGCAGAACTAGGCCACGAAGATTTGTCATCCAATAACCAAGATGGACCATTCCACCAAAGAGTAAGCCCTTTTAAATTTTGAGGAGGTATGCCTCTGGACAGCATATCGGCTGGATTTGATTTAGTAGGAACATGTCGCCAAACGGAAGCCGAAGTGAGTTGCTGGATGTCAGCAACCCTATTGCACACAAATGGTTTGAGAAGAGTAGGGCGTGTTTTTAGCCAGCCCAAGATTATAGTAGAGTCCGACCATAAGTTACAAGACGATATAGTTAATCCTATGATTTTCAAAACATGGGCTAAAAGTTTAGCAAGTAGCAAAGCTCCGCAAAGCTCAAGCCTAGGGATTGTAATGGGCTTAAGAGGTGCTACCTTTGACTTAGCACATAAAAGATGAGAATGAACCCGGTTGTCCTCGTCAACAGAACGAAGGTACAAACACGCACCATATACGCTTGTGGAAGCGTCACAAAATCCATGTACTTGGATATCTATGGGATTCTTGCACAAAACACGCCGAGGAATTTGTAAATCCCGCAAACTGACGAGTTCAAAAGCATATGAACGCCATTTTGAACATACATTGTTGGGAACAGGGTCGTCCCAGGACAGCTTTTCCATCCAGAGCTGTTGGAGCATTATTTTTGCAGAAATCGTGCAAGGTGAAAGCACCCCTAGAGGATCAAAAATCCGAGATATTTCAGAAAGCATTGACCGCTTTGTGACCTTACCTATCGAAGGCTTTGAAATAGAAAACATAAAATTGTCGTTTTGGAAAGACCAAATAAGACCTAGAGTACTAGTGTTTGCATGATCACCGATTTCAAAAACATTGGGATGAATTTCTGTATCTGAAAAGCCAGAAAGAACGCGGGAGTCGTTGCAGATCGATTTACGAAGTTTGAAACACCCTGAACTAAGTGTAGTTGAGAGATGAGAACATATTTTGCGAGCTTTATTTAAATCGTTGGCGCCTGTGAACAGATCATCAACATATTTTGATGATTTGCGAGAGTTCAGGTATAGAGGTCTCACATTCGATACCGAGCTGGTAAAGACAACGAATGGCAAGAACCGAAGCACATGCGGTTCCATAAGTGACAGTGTTTAGATCAAACGATAGAATAGGTTTTGTGGAATCTGATCTCTACAAAATACGCTGAAGGGATCTTTGGCTAGAGTTGATCAAAAGCTGCCTATACATCTTCTCGATATCTGCCGATATGGAGTAATACTGTTTGCAAAAGCGAACCAAAATGGAAAACAGATCTTGCTGCATGGTAGGGCTGACCATTTAAATGCTATTGAGCAAATGCCCTGTTGTGGTTGCTGATGAACCGTTGAAAACGACACGTAACCTGGTCGTAACGCTTTCCTCCTTGAGCACACCGTGGTGAGGAAGATAAACTGATGTTTCATTGCAAGTGGGGTTGACAACTGACATGTGCCCCAGCTCCTGATATTCTCGCATAAAATCAGAATAAAGTTTATATAGCTCTGGGTTGATTCGAAAGCGTCGCTCCTGAGACAGCAATCTACCTTGAGCATTATCGAACGAGTTGCCTAGCAACTCTATTGGCTGTTTGAATGGAATTGAAACAACGAATCTACCGTCATTGTCTCTTCTGAAATTTTTAACAAAATGAGCTTCGCAGGCATTTTCCTCCTGCGATAACACCTTTTCGCTTGGATAACTTTCCAACTCCCAGAACCGCGAAAGCTGATTTGAAAGATCGTCCAAAGTGCTAAGATGACAAGACAAATTACTAGCAATAACTGAGTTTATCGGTCCAGCTAAAACCCAACCGAAACGAGTATTTTGAACAATAGGAAGATTAGGACCCAATTGTATTTGACCAATACACAACAATTGGAAAAAAATTGGAGAACCTATCAAAAGATCAATGTCGCCTGGAGTGTCGTACGAACTGTCAGATAATCTGATGTTATCTGGTATCTTGAAATTGTTTCGGTTTACGTGGAAGCTTGGAGTTGTTCCAGTGATCTCGTCAAGAACGAGACACGTGAGATCTAATTTGAAACGAGAGTGATGAGCCCGAATAGTCACATCACACTTTAAACGAATGTGGGAAGCCAATTTACTTAACCCCGAAACGATAATATTTGCATCAGATGTGCGCAGCTTTAACTTAGTGCATAAGCTCGAACGAATAAAATTCGATTGAGAACCTGAATCAAGTAACATTCGAATACAGTGGGAGTTTCCTTCAGAATCTAGAATCTGAGCGGAAGCCGTAGGTAAAAAAACTTGAATTGTGTTTGAAGTAAAAGCCGAAACTATTTGGGTTGGTTCAACAGAGAGATCTGCGCTTGACAAATGTTCTGACTGCATCAACGGCATGGCCTTGGGAGCATCTCCAATGTGCAGTAGTGAATTGTGCTTGGACTTGCACGTTCGGCAAGTATGCTGTGAAGAACATTGAGACACAAAATGACCTTTATACAAACAATTCAGACAAAGTCTTAATTCTTTCGATTTAGTTAATCTTGCACGCGGAGAAAGCTTTATAAATTCATCGCACTTAGTTACTGAATGAGAACCTTTGCAAAGTACGCATGCAAGCGTATTTGCAACAAAAGATTTGGAGTACGATTTTGGTCTCTCAGAAGAAAGTTTGAACCTTTCCGGTGGCGGTTTGGCCTGATTGGGCCCTAAACAATCTAGTAAATTGGCAGTGTTTGTGAGAAAAGTTTTGAATTTCTCCAGCGAAGGTAAATCAGAACCTGACCTGTTTCTCAGAGTTTCCCACTGGCGAAAAGTAATGGGATCAAGTTCTTGATCAAAGCCTCGAATAACTGTTCATCTGCGGAAAGCGATCTGAGCGCTGTCACGTGTTTAAATAAGGAATCAGAAATTTTTCTTAACTTGAAAGCGGATTCCTTATTTAATGACTCCATGTCTAAAATAGATTTGAAATGGTTGTGTATGAGCAAACGGGGTTGATCGTACCTAGTGCAAATAGTTTTCCAAGCAACTTGATAATTGTCGGCTGAAAATTGTAGAGATGTAATAACTTGGGCTGCATCTCCGATCAAACTGGATTTCAAGTAATGAAGACGTTGAACATCGTCAAGATCTTTGTTGTTGTGAATTAAGCTAGTAAATATTTCGCGAAATTCTAGCCATGCCTCTAAATCTCCAGAAAATTTGGGTATAGAAATTTTTGGCAGATTAAATAATGCTTTTTGGTGGCCATGATGACCCGTACTACACAAGTCGTTACTGCGATGGACACTACTCCTGAAGGAACTGCTGTTAGAAGCAGCTTTGAGGCTGTGACCCCATTTATTTATAAAGTTTTTTGCTCGAGAGAGCGCCGAAAAATATGAGTTTTCGAATTGTTCTTGATGTTTGTATTCCGCGGTGACGTCAGTAGTCACTTCGATAATTTGTATTTGAATTTGTTCAAAGTCAGATAATAATGAATTAGCCGATTCTAATCTCGTTTCAATTTCAAAAACATGTTCGTCTTCTGGTTTATCGGTATGCATTAATTCAAAATTGCTTAAGAACGTATGAAATCCTGTAAGTTTGGATTCAACTAAACCACGATTTCTAATTAAAGCTTCCATAATGAATAGATTTATTTTAATGTTTTCGTTTTAACTAAGCAACGGCAAGTTAAGAATTAAATGCAAAAATAACGGTAACAATATCGTTATTTACAAAAACAAGAATTGTAATTAATTAATTAATACAAATGCAAAATGAATCTACAAAAAAATAGTATTCTCAATCAAAACAACGCCGCGCCTTGCTGCCGAATGCAGCGAATGACACGTTATACAATCAAAATAAATTTCGAACGTAATTCAATATGAATAGAACACGTTGGAATAAATGCAGTGGCTTAACAAAGTAAGCAAGCAAAACAAATGTAAAGGAAAGAGAAGGCAAACCTGCTATCGTTTGTGGGTATCAACCCTTCAAGTTGTTGGCGAAAGAAGTCTTTGGCTGTCTCTCTCTAACTCATAGGCACGAAATTGCATATTTCGTCAAACAATATAAATTCTTGCGAAATCTTGAAAATTCACTGTTTCTTGTAATAATGTGGCTCGAAGCACCAAAATGTTAATTGTAGTGGACTGTAGTTCTTTATTTTGTTAAGTACATAGAACGATATGAATAAAACACAAAGTAATAAGAACGAATAAAATTTATCGAAAGAACATTCGTTTCATCATGTGGCTACATGATGACTGATTTTACAAAGAGGGATGTTGGTTAAAATCCCTGCCACTATCAGTAGCGTAACAATAAAGTTTTAATTAAAATAAGTTTACAATCTAAACAAGATGTATTAATTATATGATCGTTTTTAGTTAGTTATTATAGGTATTAGGTATTAAGTCTTTCATTTGAATTAGTTTAATGTATATGTTGCATTGTCATTGTTTTTATTGATTTTCAGTTCCTAAAACGGCAACCACTTTCTTTGTTGTCAAGAAAATATCTAAAAAAGCTAGCTCGGGAGCAAAGTAAAGATTTATTGGCTTCAGCTAGCAGTTCTCATCATGAAGCTGCTAATGATACCAACAGTATACTATTACCAGTCATTAATAGTATTGAAAGTGACAATGATTTGCCCACTGTATCTATTCCATTTAATAATATGAATACATTTACTACTTCAGTTTCTTCTAATACATTAACAACCAATATTTCTCAAAATTATTCAACAGAAAATGATAAGAAATTTATAGCCGATTTGACATCTTTTGCTCTAGAAGCTCATCTTTCTCGCAATCACTTCAATAACCTATTGGAGTTATTGCGTAAATATGATAAACTAGATAGTAATAATGCCGTCAAAGATTGCAGAACATTACTTAAATCAGATTATAACAACGATTCTATCGTGACAATGGGAGCAGGAGAGTATTTTCATTTTGGCATAAGTAATGGTATTGTACAAATTCTAAACTTTCTAAATTCGACTCCTACTAATATTTTGTTGTCTATTAACGTAGATGGATTGCCACTATTTAGAAGTTCCTCTTATCAATTTTGGCCTTTTCTAGGATCAGTAAGTAATATAACAGCTTCAAAAATTCCATTTCCAATAGGCATTTATTATGGCAAATCGAAGCCTGATACTCCAAAAATGTTTTTAAGATACTTTATTGATGACTTAAAATCTGTAATGGATAATGGTGTAATATATAAAGAAACAACAGTGTCAATTGATTTGAGTTTTATTATATGTGATGCTCCGGCAAAAAGTTTTATACTTGGTGTGAAAGGGCATAATGCCTATTTTGGATGTACAAAGTGTATCACTGAAGGAAATTATATAAATAACCGAGTGACATATCCAGAAACTAATGCACGACTACGTACCAATCTAGAATTTCGGAATAATTCTTATGAACACGACTATCACATTCGATCAACACCATTGCTTGAAATTAATTTTGATGTAGTAAAACAAGTGCCATTAGACTACATGCACTTAGTCTGTCTAGGTGTAATGAAAAGAATGCTTCTGTTCTGGGTACGTGGTAAAAAAAATGTCCGTTTTAATGAATCGGTTATTGAGAATATTAATGCTACAATTTCAAAATTTCGCTCCACTCTTACTGTAGAATTTGCTCGTTTGCCACGGTCTATTTTGGAAGTTGAATATTGGAAGGCAACCGAGTTTCGTATTTTTTTATTACATATTGGACCATTAGCATTACGATTAATCCCAAAGTCATATTACCTTCATTTTATGCTTTTACATACAGCAATTCGCATTTTAGCTACACCACATTTGTGTCAGACTTATAATTACCTTGCAAGAAACTGGAAATCTGTATGGAGAGGAATATATCTCGCATAATGTACATAACTTAGTACATTTAGTTGACGACGTCATAAAGTTTGGATGTTTAGATAATTTTTCATCATTTATGTTTGAAAATTACATGCATACATTAAAAAAAAGTTCCAAATAGGGCGCCGTCCATTACAACAAGTAGTTAAAAAAATATATCAGGAACAGTTATATTTTAAATCTAAGAAGCATGTTCATTTTCCTGTACTGAATAAGCTCACAAATGAACAACTTATTAAATCCAAAGTAGTATCTACTTACAAATCAGTTGCATTTGAACGGTTTCAATTTATTACAAATAAAAAAGATTGTTACGCTATCTTAAAGAATGGTCATTTTGTAAAAATCCTTGAAATCTCTTCCTGTGGAGTTGATATATTTTTTTTAGCTACAGTATTTTCAAAATTGCAACCATTTTCTTACACAGATCAAATGGTAGACTTACAGTTTGGAACAGTTTCTAAGGATGTGTGCGAAACCAAAATCATTGAACCAAATGACATCGCAGCTAAATGCATTAAATATTATAATTATGGAATTGCTTTGGTACACTCAGAGTGAATTTAAATTATCTTCATTATTTTTAGTTTAGAATATTTTAGTTTTACAATATGTGAAAGTAACTTTATTAGATATAATACTCAATAATATACTTACTATGGAAACATTGATGATTACATGATCATATGTAAATTATGTACCTATTTGCTTAGATATAATAAATAACATTTATATATTTGGATTTGGTAATTATATATTAATTATCCCTACACAGTGTCAGTGATTTTGCAATATCACATTAATGTGATAAAACCAACGTTAAAGGGATGTTATTTAATTTTGTAGATCAAATGTTACTGTGTGACGTTTTTTGGATGTGACAATATTGATATTAATGAAACACCATGTGATGTTGTGGTGTGATGTAACAGTGCAGCTTTTATAACGTCACAAGGATGTTATTTTAATGTTATGTTAACAAATATATCGACATCACGTGTTAATTAGTGATGTTTAGTACATGTTACAACAATGTTAATTTGCCTAGTGGGTATTTTTGTCATACTTTATGTTTTGATACAGATACAACAAAATATGTAGTCAGGCTTTTGAGACAAAACGTCCTACTAAATTTAAGAATTTGTTTCTTCTGACAAGAAGAATAAAACATCTGTATACAAAAACAAACTTTGTTCATTTAGTTTTTAGTATTAAATTATCAGGTACTATTTATAACTGACAACTGTAAAATTTCTTACAAAAGTTGCTTTCTGCTCATTAATAAAACTTTGTCTATAAGTTAATAACAATGAACCTACCAATGATTACATATCATTTCTATTAAATATTTTTTAAATGTATTTCTAGCAGAAGCCATCCAGATAAAACAAAAACACTGGTTTAAAACTTAAATGATTACTTACTTTCAATTTATCAACTATATGTGATCTTGGAATAGACGGTCCATTTCCAACTTTCACAGTTTCCTTTTGTTGACCAAAACTCTTATGAGATTCAACCCTAGTACCGTGTCCAAACAATTGCGGTCCAAACAAAGCACCGTAACAAGGCACATGACAATACGGTACTCCTTTATGTTCAGCATGTTGTCCGGGATTCAATCTTTTTCCACATTCCTCACAACGTAAACATTCTGGATGCCAATCGTAACCTAACGATTGTTTCCTTTCAGCTACAAAAACACTCAAGATTAAATTCCACTTAATTTAGCAAAAATGCGAGATAAATAAATGAAGTGTTTGTATTTAGTTGTTATAGGTTCATATATGGTACTTGTACTCTTAAGAACTTTATATTCTTGGAAAAACTCTTAGAAATTAAATAAAGGGGTTATTATATGATAAGTTATTTACCAAAATAAACTGGTTTTCCACATTTATGACATTTCCACATTATATATCTAATATTGAATTAAAATATTTCAATAGAATCTTAAAAAGCACTAAACAAACAATAAATTGAATCACTTGTACTTGTACTCAATGATTTCATTACTTTGTACTACTCGAAATTACCATACAGTCGAACTGCACCGCCTGACGGGTTGTCGCACTTATAGGCGCCAATATTTAAACTGATTTTAAGCATGAACTTTAGACCACTTTATTTTGAGTAAAATGATGTTTTTTTTATCTTTTAATAATTAATACATAATATATATTCTTGTTTTCTTATTTTGTTAGATTAACTTTATTTGCATAATTTTCCTATCTTTCTTATTTAACTGCTTTGTAGTTTTATTGATCCGCATTAATCGAGCATAGATAATGATTGTCAACACTTTGTATATCCTTTTTAAACACCTAGAAATAGAAAACAAGAAAATTAGAAATAGTCTGCTCAGACTCAGAGTATATCGTTTTACTTGTATATGCAAGCTTTTTAATAAAGAAAGAATAAAATAAAGAAAAAAATTCAATTAAGTATGTTCATTTGCGTAAATGCCATTTTCAAGCAAACTTTCTAAACACATTTCATGTTTTGTTTCTTTCTTAAAAACCGTTCTTTTTTATCAGTTTTGGCATTAATACTGATTGAATTCAAAAGTAAATGTGTGATTGGCAAATTTATTTTATAACCATTCGTTTTATATTTTTTATGCTAAATGATCAAATTTTACATTTATAAAAGAGACATTACTCCCCAATCAACAACGAAACATTACAAAAACGTTTTAAGGGCCAGAATTACGTTATTGGATATTTGTTTCGCGTATTTTTTTCAAATGGGAACAATACTTTTACCTCGCCATTCGATAGAGCATTATTTTCTCTTTAAAACAGCACTAAACAAATTTTTGTTTAAATTTTTCTTAATAACATTTTCTTTAAGTAGGTATATCGAAGACAAAATCGATAAACAAGCTCGAGCGAGGTAACTTTATCGGTGCTTATTGTTTACGTCAAATTAATAATTAGTTACTGTTGATATTAGCAACGGCGAGTTTAAGTGAACATGAAAGAATTGAAACACTTATGATGCAGGGTTACGGAGATAGACGTTTGAAATTTATTTAATAATACGCATCCAAATAGAAATCAAATTTCTAAAACGCTTTCAACAAACTGGTAGCGTTAAAAATTTGACAAGGAGTGGTAGACCTAGAAATGCGACAATTGATGATAAAAAACTGGAGGTGTTATTGGCTGTATCTGAAGATTCTCATTTATCAACTAATCGGTTAGCGGCCAATTTCAATATTTCACAGTCATCGATCGTTTCAATCTTGAAAAGTGAAAAATATAAACCTTATAAGGTACACCTTGTACACGAGTTGACGGAGGATGATTTTGATAGAAGACTACAACGTTGTGCAGAAATGTTAAATATTTGCAATAACAACAAAAATTTTGTTACAGTATAACTATTTCTGCTTGAAACTCCTCAGACGATAAGACCCTTGAATAGGCCGGATTATAAATACTAATGTAAACAAAGCGATTTAAAAGACGATACAGTTCCAATATTTATATGCACAATGGTTATTAGACATCATTATTATCATAACTTACCGTTATAATCCGCTCAGCTACACTCGTAGCGTCCGAGGAGTTTCAGGTAAAAATAGTTATACTATAACAATATTCTTTTTTCTACCTGCTTGTGCTGTGCTCTAAACACATGAAAACAACGAACACCTTCCCAATGACAACATCTGATTCCAGCCAGATGGTGCCCCACCGCATTATGATTTAAACGTTTGTCAATATCTGAATAACGTTTTTCAAACAGATGAATTGGAAGACGAGGAAATATTGAGTGGGGAGCCCGTTCGCTTGATTTAAGCACTTTAGATTTTTTTTCTCTAGGGATACGTAAAAAACAAAGTCTACAGAGATATGTGCAATGACACTGAAGATTAAAAATCCGAATTACTAGAATAATACAAAAAATTCCCGGTGAACTTTTAGAGAATTCTCTTTGTGTTTTCATAAATCGACTAAGTCATTGTCCTACCTAGATGATGTAAATACTCGAATCGACGTTTTCTTAAAAAATAATAAAATAAAATATATATAATGAATAATTTAAAAAAAAAAAAATCTTTAGTGCTGTTTTAAAAAAAATGCTTTATCAAATGGTATTGGTAATATGTTCCCATTTGAAAAAATTACGCGAAAGTGCGTAACTCGGAAACAATTGCAGTTAACAAAAATTCAAGTATTCCCAATTGTACATTTAGATTTAAATAAATTACATAAACAACTTTTGTATTAAACAATTTTTCTTAAAATGACTATTAACGACAATAAATCGCCGTCTCCGTACTTCTTAATAACCTTGTGTATATTTCTAATATTTTACAAATATTACAATAATATATAAAACATGTATAATCAAAATTTTTTTCTAAATATTGTAAAATGATTAAAGGTCGGTTCTATAATCAAGGTATAAAGATAACTTTAGTTATACTTACTTTAATTTTAAACTACTGACATATTTAGTTATTAGTCTTGTTTATGATAACCAATAATATGACAGCATTTTACAATCAAAAGTATAACTTAGTTGAAATTGATACAACGAATCCATTCTTATGATTCTAATACAATAAGTAGCGTTCTGATACGTCATCTTTAGTAAGTCATGCAGAAAAGCTCCGACCGCAGGTCCTTTACAAATTGCGCAAACTATACACGATAGTTTGCTTTCTTGCCTGGATGAAGTGGGAAAACACAAAATAAAACGGGACCGAATTTGTAACCATACTAGCATACGGAGTGGTGCCTCCAAATTATTAATTATATTATACCTCATTGCTTAAAAAATACGGTGCAATGGAGCATAAGTATAATTTTACAATAATATCATATTATTGGTTAACATAGAACTAACAATCAATGGTGTAACAGAATTTTAAAATTTTATACCATATTTGTAATACGTTGGCTGCGTTCTAACACTAACACTATGTGCTAACACTACATCCCTCTCTTTAAGCGAGCAACCTACAATATAGTCTTTATGACAAGCTGGAGCAATTTTAGTTCTAATTGGCCTGTTTATAAATACTGTTTTGGATTCAAACAAATCATTTTGTTCGTTCGTCACAATTTTTGCATTAGTAACTACTTCACTAGGGAGTGATTCAACGGTCTGAGTAATCGACCTAAATCCGCTATGCCTGTTTGTTGAATAAGATGCTAAAGTAAGGTGCCACATATTGCGTCGATAAACATTATCAGCTGTATGTACTAAATATGAACGCGGTTCTTTAGCAATTTCTACAATTGTTCCATACTGTCTGAAGTCGATTACCTATACGCGTTGACCTATTGTTAAATCAGGTAACAATTTAACATTATGTCTAGAATTATAGTTTCTACTTTGCGTTCTCTTTCTTTCCCTTTCCCTTTTTAGAAAAAAATTTGTATTTAGTATATTGCTTCAATTTTTTTTTAAAAGCAATTCTGCTGGGCTAAACCCACAAATTATCGCTGTAACCCGATAAGATAATAAGACCATGCTTAAGTACAGTTTTTTTATTACGTAATTAGCAGTCCGCGGCCTCTACACAACCGTTGGATTGAGAAAAATAAGAACTGCTTATTATGTGAATGAAATGATAGTCACCCGCAAATTTCTTAAAGGATAATCGGAATTGAGAACGATGGCCTTATCGGTATTGGTATTTTATTTACGTTAACTTTAATAAAGAGTGGTGCATACTTCACCCTGTCATTTACTACTGTGTTAATTTTTAAATTATCCATCTCCTCCGAGAGCTTATTCACCATGCTACTACTTTGATTGCCTCTGTGTTGTCAACCATAACTGTGACTTTGTGAATGACTAATATGTCGTCGTGATCTTGACCGTACTCAGGAATAACAGTTTCTCTGCACGTGCCCTAAGCGCCCACAACGATAATACTTTATTATCTCGTTTCTCAACTTGAACCTTGCACGCACAGGAGTTTGCTTATTGTCGTTGCTGTAGGAACTAACTCTATTAACTTTACTTATAGAACTACTACCATTTTTTTTCAGCCGCTTCCCAATTTAATGTTTGTTCACAATCCATTTAAATGTTAAATCCCTTTCTTTGAGTAACATTGTTCATAAATATATGCTTCTTACGCCAAACACAAATCTGTCACGCAGCGCTTCTCCTTTAAAAAATCTTAGAATTTACACGTTGCCGCTTTAGATTTTAATTCTACCACATAAATCACCACTTGATTGGCCACTCTTCAGGTCTTCTTTCTGAAATTTATACCTTTCTGGTATTTCATTTAAATCCGGTTTAAAATAATCTTTTAAGACCTTAATTAATTCAACCTAACCTTGTGTTTTTGCCTCTACCGGGCTTATAAGCTTGTTCAAAATGGCGTACGTTTCCTGTCTCAATAATGTTTTCAAGCAAACTACCTTCTTTTCTTCCTCAATATCATTGAGTATAAAAACTACTTCAATATTTCCACATAATCATTAAAATCTTCCCCTGGGACAACATTTTTGATTTTTCCTAACATTTTCGCTCGTTTGCTCAATCTTAACCACGTGCTTCTAAACAAATTTTATTTCTTACTTTAATTCCATTACTTTTGTTTATCCTCGTCGCCAGATGTTATGTCCGGGTTGTTATTTATTAACTTGATTACATTTTTACAATACGCTTTTACACATCGTCATGCTTATACCACACTACCAAGGTTGTTGTCGTTTCGCGCAGCGGTTCTTTAGTCTTGAAATGAACTCTACCACATCAAGCTAACGAGAGATTCATAATCGTTTGTTGGCATTATACATTTTTTATTATATTAACAATAAGATAACGTGCCACATCGAAGTTTTCAAATGAATAACATGCAAAAAGCAGATTTGTTATATTTGTTTAAAAAAGTTTTGTTAGTGTTATTCTAAACAATAACACAGATAATAGTGTATGTTAATAAATCTGACAGATTGACAAATGGCGTTTAGTTAATTAATGAAATGAAATGAAAAGTAACACTTCCGGTCGATTATGATGCCTGTAAAATACATCAAAACGGACGGCAACATAAAACATAATTTTTGTATTCCACGTTGTTTTTTATAAGCAGCAAACGCACGCATTAGAGTTGTTAGCATAAGCTGCTGCATCGGACATGTAATATAAATATGAATGATGTAGAAGTCGTAGAGACCATCATTATCAAAACTGTTTAAATGTTCGAAAAAAAAAAGTGACAACAGCACGCGGTGTTCCCAAGCGGTCACCCATCCAAGTACTGACCGCGCCCGACGTTGCTTAACTTCAGTGATCGGACGAGAACTCAACTCAACTCAACATGTTTATTAATTAATATGGATATTGACAAAGTAAATACAGACTAATAAGTAAATATGTACTCATGTGTATATTTTGATTTTTCCAGAAATTCCTACTTTTCAGTATTTGTTTCATATTAGTTGTGAATATCTGGATTATTTAACCCAACGATAAAATGTACAAATTGTACGAACAAGAATTAAAAATTTGTGTAACATTTGTAACTTTTTTATTTATTTCAGGAAAATAGTCAAAAACCTGTGTTCTTAATTGTAGTTACCAATAGGCAAAACATCAACAAAACATTAACAAAACATCAAAAACAGAACAAAAGAAATAATAATAATTGAGTTTACTGGTTAAATATAAGTAGTTCTTGGTACGGCAGTTTATGTTTGATTGTAAAAGGTGCATTGTGCAGTCTAATTTTTGTAATGTCTTTTAATAGTGGGTTAATAGAAGTTTGAGTTTCATAAAATTTTTGTGACAATTTTAGTACATAATCTCGAATAGGTTCTAAGTCTGTTTGAGTGTGCATTTCTGTAATTTTTGCATAGCGGTCTTTGTTTAGTATTAGTCTGAGGCACTTATTTTGGAAAACTTGTAACTGCTTTAAGTTTGTTTTGGATGCACTACACCATACAGGCGCAGCATAAGTAAGTATGGGTCTTAAGACCGTTTTGTACAATAGTAATTTATTGTTTTCATTTAATGAACTATTTTTTGACATCAACGCGTAAATTTGTTTTAGTACACCGTATGCCCTATTTGTTGTTAGTTTTAAGTGCTTTTGATATGTCAGTTTAGCATCTAGAGTAACACCCAAGTATTTGACATTGTTCTTTACAGAAATTATTTCATTTTCAAATTTTAATGGCGTAATTATTTTATTGTTGGTAAATTTTTTTGAGAATATTATGGATTCGGTTTTGTCAGTATTTAATTTAATTTTCCAAAAGTCGTAAAATTTTTTAAAATGTCTAAATGTATTTGTATTTGTTTTGCAGCAACTATAGCACTGAACGAGTGCGCGTAGATTGCAGTGTCGTCTGCAAATAACGCCAATTTAGTTTTCGGGAATGATGGTATGTCGTTCATGAAAAGGTTAAATAATTGTGGTCCCAGTACAGATCCTTGCGGAACACCAGCTGTAATTAATTTATTCTGTGATCGAGCGTTATTTATCGAAACGTAAAAGTATCTGTCTGTCATGTATGATTTTATAAGTTTGATTATGTTGTACGAAAAATTTTGTTTTATTAGTTTATACATTAAGCCGTCTGTCCAAACCGTGTCAAATGCTTTTGAATGTCTAATAATGTCATTGCTGTCACGTTTTGTTTATTAAATTGTATTTTTATATCAGTCACTATTCTGGTAATTTGTTGAACGGTATTATGTTTTTCTCTAAACCCAAATTGAAAATCGTTAATTAGCTTGTGTTTTCGTATATGTTTTTGCATTATTTCAAGTATAATCTTTTCGGCTACTTTACTTAACGTGTTAAGTAGGCTGATGGGTCTATAACTTGACGGTATAGTTCTATCTTTAGCCGTCTTTAATAAAGGAATTACGTTCGCAATTTTCCAAGATTTTGGATAATATGAGTGTTTAATTATCGCGTTGACTATATAAGTTAATTGAACCAAAGCTTTTCGTGAAAGGTTTTAACACGATGTTTTGTATATTATCGGGACCGGGTGCTTTAAAGTTTCCAAATGTTTTAATAATTTCAAAAATTTTTCTAGGAGTTGTAATATATTTTTTCCACTCGTATCGATATGTAGAATTAATAAATGTGTTTACTTCCAGTTTAATTTTAGTTTGATTTTCCGAAAGATTATCTAACCCTATGTCATGAACAGTTTGAAATTGGTCAGAGATCATACTGCATTTGTCTTTGTCCGTAAATGCGTTAAGACCATTGTTAGTTAAAGTAGGTATAGGATCGTACCGTCTTTTAAGTTGTTTAGTAAGTTTCCATAATGAGTTGTCGTTTGGTCTTAAAGATTCTAATTTTGTTTTCCATTTATTGTTTTGTAATTGTTTATTTCTTGTCTAATCTGTCTTGTGAGTACGTTTAGTCTTAGTTTTTGTTCTTGTAATCGTGTACGTTGCCATTGAGATCGAATTTGGTTTCTGCTTTTTATTAACTGTATTATTTCGTCAGGTAATTTAGTAAAAAGTTGTTTGTTTGTCTTCTTGGGTATTATCTTATTTATTGTCTTTTGAATGTTATCTGTAAAAATTTCTACTTGTCTATCTAAAGAATCAACGTTAGGTATACCATTGCCTAGCGTGATGTGTTCATCTAACAATTTTCTAAACTCTTTCCAATTTACATTTGAGTAGTCATAAAATTTTTTCGAGTTGTTTTCTAAAGTTTGTCCGTTTAAAGTAAGGAATATGGGGTAATGGTCTGAATTTAATTCGTTTAAAGCAGTAATGTCTGATAAGTTTTTTACGTTTTTGTTTAAACCAATGTCTATTGTCGTAGATGTCCCGTTATTTAATGGATGATGAGTACTTTGATTTGGATATACAACAATTGTGTTGGTGTTGACCATGTACTGAAACAAAGTATTTCCATTTCGATTATTTCGATGACAATTCCACATTGAGTGCCTCGCATTAAAATCCCCGATTATTAAAACTTTATTACCCACACGTTGTAATTTGGACAGGTCTTGTTCAGTAAAGTTATGTACCGGTCTGTTGTAAACTCAATTATACAAGTACCGTCTGTCAGTTTTAGTCCAATGTTTTCCTAACGAACAATTTTGAATAGTTTTAATAGTAACAAAAGGTACGTCATGTCTAACAAGTATAAGTACACCTCCATGTCTTTCACCGACTCTATCACGTCGTAAGCAGTGATAGTGTTTAAATTTGATGTTAATGTTTGGTGTCAAATGGGTTTCTAAAATTACAAAGATATGCACATTCATTCTTGTTAAATAGTCAATTACTTCTCCTTGTCTGTCAGTAAGGCCGTTCGCGTTCCAACTACTTATATTCAACTTACTCATCTGACAAAAATTAAAAAATAATTCAAATTTTTCGATACCTGTTTTGGCATTCTGTAATTTCAAATTTAAATTTTTGACTAATCACAGCATTTTTTTGACGTCTATTAATTTATTCAAATTTTGGAATTCCGAAATTAGTTCATTGAACTCGTTGGTTGCGAAATTAGATTTTTTACTTTCAATATTCTGAGTATTTACCTGTCTATCGGTAACATTTGAATTTTGATGTTTCCGATTCTACATTGCTTTTTCCCTCAGAATGCTTAACTGAAGCCCATACTTGTGCAACAACTAATTCAATTTGCATATCCAGGTTTTTATATTATGCTTTTTAATTATTTCATACAGCTCGGTTTTCCAATGTTAGAATTTATGTTCTCCGTGCATTCCATAATGCCTACACACAATAAACATTAACTTTAGAAAAATACTCAACTAATTTTGTCAGTATAATCATTGTATAATACTATTTGTGTTAAATAAAAAATTATCTGCAAGAGGTATTTTCTAGTTAGTCAAGAAAGTCATACTTTACGACTAGGGCCACTTGTACATTTAACGTTTAAACTTCAGTCAACCAAACTTGAATTAATTTCAAAATACTGACATATTATTGATTGTTGGTTTTGCGCTAACCAATAATATAACAGAATTTTAAAATCAATCCAAGTTTAGTTATGCCAAAGTTTAAACTCGGATTGTACAAGTAGCCCTTAATGTTACAAACTTGAAAAACAATTTACTTACCTACATAATAGTATATTATATATCAAGGTTGAGAAGTGCATCATTATAACCTAAGCGATAGATTATGTCGCAAGACTAAAAACCATTTTTGAATCCAATGGTCCAATAAGAAAAGCGGCCAGCTACTGCGGATGGAAAAGAAATCGAATACGTCGATGGCGCAGTACGTGATGAAATTTACGCAAAAGGCAGAACGGCTAGAGAAAGCAGGAATTAAACTTCCCGACTAATAGTTATCAATTATTGGGATAATTGCCAGCGGAATTTGAGAGCTTTAGCGTAGCTATAGAATCACGTGATAAAATACAGAAGCTTGAAACTTTGAAAGCGAAATTTTTCGAAGAAGAAGCTAGACAAAATTACCGTAATGTGAAGAACAACGCATTATTGACAAAAACTCAATTTTCAAAGCATTCGCAACATATTGATTCGAAAAATAAACAAAAAGTGCGAAGATTCAGTGGTAAGTGCTATAATTGTAATAAATACGGACATTTGAGTCGCGATTGTAAACTAAAAGCAAAAAACAAGAAATCTATTAATTCAAATAACGCGATGATTGTTATTGCGTGTAACGCGGATCAAGTTTCAAGATCGAACGTTTGGTGCCTGGATTCGGGATCGACAAAATACATGTGTAATGATAAGACTAAATTCATAAACTTAAATGAAAGTGACGTGTCTAAGGTATTTACTGCTTCAGATCAGTATATTAATTCAATGGGCAGCGGTAAAATAAATTTAAATGTGAATGTTAGTCACGACAAAACATATCGTATTGAATTAAAAGACGTATTATGCGTTCCAGAACTCCGAAATAATTTGTTATCGGTGTCGAGTATTACAAATAAGGGTATACGCTTACATTTGAAAAATATAAGGCAGAAATTAATATGTCAGACGGGTCAGTGGCCCTTACAGCGATAAAACATGACCAACTTTATGTTATTAACGAAAACAAAGAATGTGTCTCGATTACACAACATGCGAGCTACGAAAAACTACTAAAATGGCATCAAAGATACAGACATTTGAACATTACTGATTTAAATAAAATGAAAATTAACAGGATGGTTTACAGAATGGATTTTACAAAAATGAGTGAAATAAATTGCGAAGTATGTGCGAAATGCAAGATTCACGTACAACCATTTAAATCACCAGACAGTCGAGAAAAATAAATCTTGGGTTTAGTGCATTCCGATATTTGTGGCCCGATAAATAAAGAATCACTTGGAGGTGCAAAATATTTTGTTACGTTTATCGATGATTGCACCAGGTACACGGAAAGGGTTATGCTCCGCAATAGATCTGAGGTCTTAAATGCTTTCAAAAATTATAAACGCCGTGTTGAAAAGCAAACTGGTAAGCAGATTAAAAGACTCCGCAGTGACAATAGATTGGAGTACTTGTCCAAAGAGTTCAAGAAGTTCCTAGAAGAGGGAGGAATTGATAAACAACTAACCATTGAGTACATTCCTCAACAAAACATGAAGTTACAGGCAAATTTACCAAACTTGTTATGGACAGAAATGATAAACACGGCAACCTTTTTATGAAATAGATGTGCAAAAAAAGTTTAAATATGATTACCCCATGCGAAACGTGGTTTGGACGAAAACCGTACGTAGGTTTCTTCAGAACAATTGGCAGTAAGGCGTTTGCATTGAACAAGAGAGAAAGACGGGAAAAATTTCAATCAAAAGGTGACGAATACGCATTAGTTGGGTATTCGGGCGAATCAAAGGCGTACCGGCTGTGGAAGCCAGGAACAAAAACCGTAATTAAAGCACGTGATGTTAAATTCATCGAAAAATTTGAACCTCCTCATCTAAGCGACAACGAAGAATACTTCATCCTCAGCGAAGAAAACTTCACTTTGGAAGAAGTTACGTTAGAACAAATCGAGGAAGATATTGGTATAGAAGTTCAAGGTAGTTCACCTAACGAAAATGATTCTCAAGACGAAGAACAAGAGAATGAAATCCGTAGGGGACCAGGTCGTCCAAAAATTGTAAAAACGGGAAAACAAAAAAGACCTACGAAAATATACTGTACTAAACAACCAGATCCTGAATCTGTTTCAGAAGCATTAAACGGTGATAATAAAAGTGCATGGCTAACCGCCACGCCATGAAAAAGGAATTTGACGCGTTGCAGAAAAACAAAACATGGAGTCTCGTACCACGACCAAAACATAAAAGAATCTTAACAAACAAATGGGTGTTCAAAACAAAAATTGATGAAAACGGCAAAATCGTAAAGTACAAAGCCAAACTTGTTGCACATGGGCATACGCAGCAACCGGGTATTGACTACGAAGAAGGATTTGCGCCCGTAGCCAGAAACGATACGCACGTTACTGGCTGCAGTTGTAAATGACGAAATGCACGTACACCAAATGGACGTGATTTCAGCTTATGTACAAGGGGAACTGCTCGACGAAGTTTACATGGAACAACCGGAAGCGTTTATTCCAGATGGTCAAGAAAACACAGTTTGCAAATTATTAAAACCACTGTATGAACTAAAACAGTCAGGCCGTAAATGGTATAAAAAAATAGATAACTGCATTACAGAAAGTGGTGGCAGACGTACAGCGGCAGACCCATGTGTTTATGTAATTGGCGAAGGCGATGATCGAATCATGATTATCATCTACTATGACGTTATGATTCTAGCATCAAAGAAATTGGAAAATTTGGAACTAGTCAAATCGAAATTTAAATCAACATTTGACGTAGTAGACCTTGGCCCAATTAGCAATATTCTCGGAATACATGTGAAGCGAGAAACGGCAACCGAGAAAATCCACATTTCACAAAAGAAGATATTTTTACAAAAGCTTTAACGAGGTGTAAGCATTATCAATACGTAGAAATGTTAGGATTAAATTAACTTTTAACATGTATGCCTTGTATGTTTTTTTTATATTTGCGTATTGTGTTGTGAGCACATATCGATAGAAGGAGTGTAAGAAATATGTAATAATGTATCGACATGCGCTCAAAGTTATTTTCGTAAGCTAATGACTTAAGCACGGTAGTTAGCCACATTGATTAAATGTGTTTTCTGTATTCGTATACTTACTTAGTTAAATATATTTCACATATTGCGTTTCAATAACTCAATCACTCAATTCCTGTAAGTTCTTTAAATGAGATCTAGGTAATACGTATTAGATATATGTACGTTTTCTAGGTACGCATTCGTTGTTGTGGGCCGTGTGATTCCCGTCGCAGTTGGCAGTTTCTTGCTTTTGGTTTTTTGTGTTCAATAACTTTTATTTGTACGCAATTTGGTTCTTCGTTTTCGTAGTCGCTGTCGCTTGATTCAATTTTCATATTGCTGTTTTCTGCACAAAGGGAATTTGTTACCAATGTTTATATCTTTTGTTCTTTTGCCGGTCGGTAAATTATCAGGTGGCACGCTACGGTTCGTACAGAAATTTATAAACTAAAAAAAAACTTTCTCCCCTAAAATCTTCCCATCACCATCTTACTATTCTAATTCGTTAAACCTAACCCTCTTCTCTTATCCTTCTTTCTTTTACTGCTTTCATCCAATCCAATCCCTCCCAAGCAAAGCCTTCCTCCCCCTCAATTCTTCCCTTAGCTCGCCACACTCTTCACTCAAGTGCTCTATGTCCTCCCATCCCTCCCCACATAATCTACATCTCATCATTACATCCTCCTTCCAATACTTATTTAAATTCTCCTCATTTCCACACCTAAACCTGGCTATAAGTCGTTTCTCTCCTAAGCTTCTCCTCCCCATCAAATACTTAGGAACCCCCCTGGACACTATATTCCCATACCTTACGTTATACTTTCCTTCCCTTATCTTTCCTTCCCTCTCTTGCACCTGCGAATCTTTATCTCTTCTTACTATCTCCTCCATATTTAACCTCCCTTCCTCTCTCTTTCTTTCCACCTCTTCTCTTACGAAACCTCCTCGTTGTTAATACAGTTTCCTTTCTTCCTGCCCATATATGTTTTTGCTATCATTTACTGTCCTCCAGCAACATTGCAAAATTTTACATTCTCTCCTTATCTTTATTTTCTCTTCATAACTTCCCCTCCTTCTCTATTATGTACCCTGGCGTCTCCCTGTCTAAGCCTAGTATCCATTTCAAATATTTTATTTGTACGCTTTCCAATAGGTTCCACTCTTTCCAACCCCATACCTCCACCCCGTACATCATCACACTTTTAATCAATTTTTCAAACAGCCATCTTCTCTTCTCGATCTCCTTCCCAAATACTCCTTCCCCTAAACTCCATACCTGCCCAAATACCCTGTTACCCTTCTATGCTAACTCCCTTATATGCGCATCGTCTTTATTATCATACCTTAGCCTATATCCCAAGTATGTCACTTCATTCACTGCCTCTATCTTCTGTTCTCCCCAACTTAACTTCTCCTTTTTCTTCCCTCCTCTCCCTTTTTGAAAAACTACCATCTTAGACTTTCTCACATTTAAACCCAAATCTTTCCTTTCCAGATACCTCTTTATCATATTTATCATACCTTTCATCTCCAACTCATTTTTTGCCACCATGACCATATCGTCTGCATATGCCAACACCCACACTTTAATCCCTCCCTCCATGACAACCCCACCACACTCACCTCCCTTCAACACTTTTTCTATGTCCCCTATATACAGTGCAAATAAAATAGGGCTAAGAGGACACCCCTGCCTCAGCCCCTTCCTCGTAACACTTCTTAATTCTTTACCTCCTTCCTATCCCCTCCGTTATACACCGGCAGAATTAAACTTTCTTTCCAACTCCCTGGCAATTCATCCCCTTTCCATATTGTATTAAAAATTTTTCTTACATTTCCTCTCACTCTCTCCCCTACATATTTCCATTGTTCTCCTTGCGTACCGTCCGTTCCTGCCGTCTTTCTTAATTTTAGTCTATTTATTGCTTCCTCCATTTCCTCTTTTGTTATCTCCCACCCCTCCTGTATTGTATTTACCCCTTGCAATATCACCTGCCCTGGTCTTTCTATTGTACCCTCCAAACGTTCCATACAATAACCCAACCACACCTTTATATCCGTTAAACCTCCTCTCCTCTTAACTCTTCTTCTCTCCTTGTTTAGAAATTCCCACACTTCTCCTTCTTTCTTTATTTCCTTTACTTGTTTCTCCATTTCCTTTTTATACGACATCTTTCTCTCAAAACATACATTTTTAAAATTCACTTTCTTCTCCTTATACTCCTGCACATCTATTATACCTTTCTTCCATCTTCTTCTAGCCTTTCTCATCTCTGTTTTTGCCTCTCTACATTCTCTATTCCACCACCTATTTTCGTTCCTCTTTTTTCCTACTCCTTTAGTCCTTCTTCCTCCCTCTACATCTCCCCAAATCACTTGCTCCAACTTCATCTTATATCTTTTTATGCTTTCCTCAGTCCACACCTTTTTTGCTCCCCATCCCCTCTGTTCCTTTTTAATTCCTTGCTCCTTTTCTTTTAAAATCACTTCCAGTGGCTGATGATCCGATTCCTCTTCATCTCCCACTTTAAAACTTTCTATGTCCTCCCACATCTCTCCACTCACTATCACGTAATCGATCACCGATTTTCCCCTCCCTCCCATATAAGTGTAGTCACCTCTGTCCCCCTCCTCTATATTTCCATTAAGAATTGACCACCCTTTTTCCTCACATATCTCCACTAACATTTTCCCATTCCTATTAACTGTCTTATCCATGCTAACTCTTCTCTTTACTTCCCCTCCAATAATCACTCCACCCTTTTTCCCTGTTCTCGCGTTAAAATCACCCCCTATAATAATCTTTTCTTTTTCCTCCCCCTGTACTATTTTCTCAATCTTTTCACTTATCATCCTCATATCCCGCCCATAAACTGTTAACACTATATATTTTTCCTTTCCTTCTCTGACCACATAATTTTTTACAATGCCTTTCCCTTGCTTCTCGTCTCCCTCCTCTTCTTCAACCGACCAGTTCCTTTTTATGCCCGTTAGTATCCCTCCCCTTGCTCTACCTTTACTTTCTCTTCTAGTTGCAAATTCCACCTTCCAGTTATAACCCTCTGGTAATTTTTCCTTCCATACTTCCCAGTCTTTTTCCTCCAACCATGTTTCCGACATTCCCATCATATCAAACCCTCTACGTATCTCCAGAAATCATCTCCCTTATTTTTTATGCCTGTCACATTCCAAAACAATAGTTTCATTTGATTCTGCTTTTCCATCTCTTTTTCCTTAAAACTTGCTAATCCAACATCATTTGATCCATCCTTCCCTCCCCCAACTCTTAGTTTTTTGTCCCCTTCTTCACTAGAGTTCCCCTTTCCTCATCCCAAAATCTTTCTTCACCTTCTACCCACACTTTCAAGAATCCTATTTTAATACTTTTCCCCTCTCCCTTCATCTTATTCGCCTCATATCTTATCTTCTTTTGTATATCTATTTCCCTTCCGGTCATGTCATCGTCTAAATAAATGCTCGTACCTCTTAACCTTCTTTTTTGCTTCCATACATCTAACTTATCCTCAAATGTACCCATCCTTACTAACTTTCTAGTTTCTACCACTGTTTTCTCAATATTTAAATCCTTCTTCATCCAATTTTCAACTTGCTCCTTTTGCTCCTTCTTTCCATCTTTCACTTCCATACCTCTTATGATTATGTTTGTTCTCCTTTTTTCTTTTTCCGTTTTTTCCTAGCTTCTTTCTATCTTCTCCAATCTGGCCTCCAACTTTCTATACTTTTCTCCCATTTCTTCAAATTTCCTTTTCCATTCTTCATTTGACTTTCTTAATTCTTCTTTCATCTCCTTTACCTCTTTATTATTCTCCAACTTCTTACCCATCTTAATTTGTTCCTCTCTTATACTCTTTATCTCCTTTAACAGTTCTTTACACATTTCTACTAACTTGCCATCTTTCCTCTCTTTTCCTTCCGCTACCGGTGATTTCCTTACTTTGGTGCTCTTCCTGAACATCTCCTTCACCGTAGCTTGCCTTTTTCTTTTTCCTTCTGACCATCCTTCCTCGGAATCCGACATAATTTCCCTTCTCCTCTAAACTTTACACTAATTAACTGTCTGCCCTTTTTGAATAACGAAATGTTAAATTATATTAAAATCACTAAAAAAAAGACCACGAATTTTAAGACTTAACGAAATATTAATTAAATTAAATTTAAATCACCAAAAAATTTCACTATTTTAAAAGTATAAATGCAAAATATAAACGCCGGAAAATCCACGTTGATTATAATAGTATCTTATCTGCACGCCTCACCTTATATCGTAATCAAACGACTACGTTTTAAATTCACTACTGCGTTTATCTACCTTTAAAAAATTTTAACTTTAGTTTTACTACCATTAAAACGCGTTATTTTAGATTTAATAAATTAACGTAACTGTACAACCTTCCTCTTTTACCGTCAAAACGTAACTCCTTGATTTAAGTAACTACAGGTAGCTGACTCACGCTGTTGTCGGTGTTGTGCAACGCATATGTTATGTCATGTTGTTTGGTAGATGACTCACCTCCTTTGTTTTCAATTAAACAGAGTTTCTTTTGTAATATTTTTTTTGTTTGTTGTCTTATATACTGCCATTTTGACGTTTTCTATTGTTTCCGAGGTTAGGCTTCCCGATTCTATTCTTTTGGTGATCCTGGACGTCGTTACGCTAATAATAATTATTTTGTTTTTGATTTTCTTTTTAGTTTCGTTTTCGAGACACTTTCCACGTAACTGTAATTCATTCGTTTAGGCCGTGGAACGCATAGACTAACACACACAGCTTATGCACTAACTTATCACTAATAATCAATACTCGCATTAACTAATTTTATTATTTGCAAGTACGACAATACCACCATTCGCGAGACGGCACACACGAGAACTTATTATTAAACACAGCTATTGTTTTTATTTTAAAAATTGTTTATTTTTTCGCTAATTTTGTTTAAATTCTTGACCGCGATGTTGCAAGATCACGGCAGATTAGTAAACTCGCGTATGAATTTGTTATTTGGCGTTAGCACTCTAGAGCACATCTGACGGCTACCGCTGCTCGATCCCAAATAGGACGAGAATTCAAGGTTTGGATGCAAGCATGAGGCAAGTCTGGAAACAAGTAAAGGTTGTCTTTAAACTGCATTAACTAAAGACAGAGATAGCGTTCTATGACGTCACAAGAGTTTTGTTAGTGAATATCGCAGTTGCAGTCTATATGTATATTTTACATTTTTTAATTTTTATTAAATCCTCATTTATTTATTTAACGTGTTTCGTATAAATATATAAAGTTATATAAAGATAAATATACATATAGTTTTTGAATTATTGACACTTAGACAAATGCATAAATGATAATAATGTGTAACATTCTTCAGAAGAGCCAGTGGAGTTTCTTGTAGTTAAAGCAATGCAGCAGGCAAACATTGATTTACCAGAAAGGCACATAGCAGTAGAAATAGAAGCAACACACACAGATTCATCAAGTTATAATTCGGAAACATGCGATAGCGTAATAACCACATCAGAACAAAGTGAAAAGATAGTCTAGTTTATTTAGCAGATTATTTAGCGTATAAATTTAAAGAAAATATTCTCATTTGGGAAATAACACACATAAACAAACCAATTGTCATTCATTTTTAATACCAACATAGGTTCAGCAGTTATCATTTGGGGGACTCACAGATCCATCAAGTGAGTGGACAATACAACAAATGAAGAAATGTAAAAAAAAATAATTTGTAGTATTCCACGTTGTTATTACCACGTTTTTTAGCTTGCTTTTGTGTTTGTTTGTCTGCAAAATTTCAAATTTCGTAATCGATTTTTCGACCACTTCTACTGCACTAATTAAACTAAAATTTTTTGGACATGTGCATTATCTCACCCTTTACTATCACCATTGATCCATCTTTATTGTTTGATTTAGCTTTGCACCAATTTTTCTGCATCTGTAGATTGTTAATGTATTCATTTGAGTATCTCTTCGAAAAATGTTGAATCATCTGGTTTAACCTGGTGTAGTAGGTTAATAATAAGAAAATGCCTAGGTGTCAACGCAAACAGATGATTGGATATAGGATTAACGGCCGGTTCCACTGACACGACTTAAACTTAAGCAATGCTTAAAAACAATTGTTGCTATGGTTTTAACAATTGTATCTAAGTTTTTAAGATTTGCTTAGGTTTAAGTCGTATTGGTGGATCCGATCGTTAGAGATCTAGAATTTAGTACTGATTCAATTTGAACAAATACTGTCATTAATTGTTCAAACGTTAAATCTGAATTTCCAATCACTTTTTAATATATTTTTAGCTGATTTTACGGCGGCTTCGCAAAGTCCGCTAAAGGGTGGTGACTTAGGAGAGATAAACTTCCACTGAATAGAAGCTGATTTAAAATATTCTGCAAATTGTGCATTAAATAATGTTTTAAGGTTCCGTTTTAATTCAGTATTATCGCCTACAAAATTTGTTCCATTATAAGAATATATCGATTTACAAGTACCTCTTCTACGAATAAATGGTTTAAGCGCATTTAAGAATGAGGACGTGAATAAATCTCCTGCAACCTCTAAATCCACTGTCTTTGTGCTAAAGCACACAAAAATAGATAAATATAATTTAACAATCTTACGATTTCTCGTTTTGCCATCTTTAATGAAAAATGGTCCCGCATAATCAACAGCGGCATGTAAAAATGACCTGGATAGTCCAATACGCTTTGATCTTAGTTTGTATCTGGCACATTTGATACATTTATGAATTACCTTTTTAACAGTACTGCGGCTATGCAGCGGCCAAAATTTTGCGCGAACTACAGCGTAACTTGTACACCAACTTCCATATTTCGTTTATTTCGTAGTCTATAATTAACTGTGTAAATTTATTTCCTGCTGGTAAAATAATCGGATGTTTTTGATTTATATGTACAAGCGATTTAACTAAACTACCACCTACTCGCATTATACCGTTTTTGTCGAGGAATGAAATAATTTTACTGCTTGGCGTTAATAATAAAATAAGAATTGTCATTGACTTATTTAATTCCGCTAAAGTGAATTAATTTACATTCTTAATTGCTTTATGCCTGCTTACATTGTCAATAAATCTGAATGCAATTTGTAATTTTGATAAATTTGAATACTTATTTTCTAAATCTAAAATATCGTTTTTTAAAATGCTCCATATAAAAGTTTTTCTTGTTTTGGGTAAATAAGTTATGTTTCCTACAGTACCTGAATAATATGTGTTAATTAATTTGAATCTTCCCATTAAAACTTAAAAAATGTTTGTAAAAACTGCTTTAAATGACTGTAAAATCGTATTCATTAAATTTGCTAATAGAACTGCACCGCATCGCTCTAAGTTGGGCATGGTAATTGTTTTGAGCAGAGATACTTTGGATTTTGCACTTAACAATTTACTATAAATATTATCTAACTTGTCCGTACTTAGGACATACACGCAACATCCGTAAGCTGATTCAGAAGCAATGCATAACCTATGTAACTACAAATTTACATAATCTCTATTCGTCACTTGTTTCGGTAGTACAATATTTGCTATAAAGTGCAAGTTAAGACGAATGCGTTTCCAATCAAAGTAAATATTTAGTAGTAATTCCTTCAAAAGTCTTTGTAAAATAAAGTTTAATTTTAAATGCTATTGGACCGATTAATCCTAATGGGTCAAATATTTTTGCAACCGTAGACAATCTTGATCGTTTGGTAACTACTTGATCTTTACTATAACAATTTAACAAAAACTTAAAAGAACCACGCTCGCGTCCCACGTTAATCCTAATTTTTTTATATTCTGATCATCTGTAATATAATATTATAACGAATTTTATTATTATTAAAACTAATTTATTTATACTACAAATATGTACACACACGTTTATAACTAACCGAATTAATTAAATCTAAATATATTTATTAAAAACACACTATAATTTATATCGCACTTACACGAAGATAAAGTCCGCGGATACCTTCTATTTATCTAAACAGCGACACTTATTTATATTAAAGTTACGTACTCCGTATCTTTATCGCATACGCGTAATTCATTTATTTCGACTGGAATAATCTTCTTAACACTGCCGTCTTCCAATTACGGAAATAACTGACCTACGATTTGTTTGTGCCATATTTATACGTGTTACGCCCTGAGCAAATTTTCCTAAATCCGGTACTGTTTGATTCATTTAAGTTGTACGTGTTGGAATTTGCTGTTGTTGCTAATCTCACGCTTTATTTCGTTACATTTTAAAGGTTGATAATTTGTAATATATGATTAATTAAGAGCGTATTATCTTCGCTTAATACGTGGTTAAATTCTGCTTTTCTGCAAGTCCTTATCAAGATCCTTGTTTAAAATATCAGTTACTCGAGCGCTCTCACCAGTTTGCTGACGAATTTATTTTGTTATCTTCTGAGGTCATTATGACCCTAGGTATTTCGTTTCTTTCTTTAATCAGTTCCTGACAAACTCTTGTTGAGATCACTTCAAAAATTTACTGTACCTTGGAAGTACTAACGTTTACTTAAGCACAGTGATTTTACCGGATATTACGTTGAAACCTTCCTAACTTTTAGTATATCTACGGAACCTGTTTCTTTCCTAAAATTACTAAAAATCGTATATTTACGGCTATAAGTTACTTTAAATTTTAAAAGTGTACTTAGTTTTCTTAACGCTGGATTATTATACCCAGGTAAAGTACTTAGTTTTTGCTTTATTTAGCTAATCTAACTTTGCTTTTCTCCTTTAGTTTTTTATAGCGTTTTTTTCTTCCGACGAAAGTGTTCTAATTCCTATGAACGGATCGTTGGAGAGTTCCTTCAACTACCAAAATACTCCGTCCATCTGTAAACTCTACTAACGCTACGCTGAGAAGTCAACTTGGATTGCAACAACTGACGCTAAGTGAAAAACCAACCGTTAACCTTCGTTTTATTGTGAATTAAATCATATTTGTGCAAATCTCAAAGATTTGATTTTCTACATTGAACTTTTAATCAAAATCCTACTTGCTTAATCAACTTTAGAAATTCAAGAACTTTTCTTTATACTTTAAAATTTTACAATTTTTTTTTTGCTATTTAAAATTCACTTTTGTTATTTAAACTTTGGCAACATTTACTTAACTTAATTTCTCTTTGTTTCTATAAGGATTTGTTATCTGATTTACCTTGAAATTTGACTTATAACATAATTGTAACTGACCTATTAACCTACATAAATTTTGTTACGCATCCCCTGATCTACGAGATAGTAAACTTGAACCTAACTCTAATTCTCGGCTGTTATTTGCCGACGGCCAATTCGTTGTTTTAAATATTTTATTTAAGGAAACTTCGACTGGAAATACCGTGCACAGAGTTTCATCAGCGAAGTAATAAAGCTAAGATTTTTTTTTAATTTTAAATTGTAATTACTGTCTTGTCGAATCCCGATCGCTGCCCCAATTTTTTTTCTTTTTTTGTTTGTTTTGCGAACCTAACGTAATTAAATTATTTTTACTACTTTTGTTTTAACAGAAGGTAATTTAGATCCTGTATTTTTGTAATATTTGAAATCCATTACCGATTGTTTTACTCAACTTCACACATATTTTGTTTGCATAATTCAAAATTGAATGTTTTATTATTTTGTAAATTTTCATTTATTCTAAATTCATTATATTTACATCAAATTTACTGATTGCTATTTATTGTTTAAACTTCCCCGTTCTCTTTCAGCAACTCTGCGGTACTACTAGAGCCCTGTTAAACTTTTACAATTTACTTAACAGAACCGTAACTAAACAAATTGTGTGGCGCCCATTTCTAACAATTTCTACTCACTATTTGACTAACTTTATCTACCACGACATATCTGATTTAAATATTCCCCTCACAATGTCTAACCCACCCCATTTTGCCTACAAGAACCGAGCTACTGCGGCCATCGCTCCATTTAAATTTAGTTACCCCTAATTCTTACCGTAACATACGTTTCTGCAAACATTCTAGAAGCCTCTACATTCTGTCGTGAACGTTTTAAAAAATGGATAAAACTTCGAGAAGGTTCTTGAAGTTGAGAACGTTTCAATATTTATCAATATCACCCTTAATGCTAACCTCGTTAAAAATCAATTTGTAATTAGAGAGCACTGTTTTAACTCAAATTCTGCTGATTCCAATACTGAACTTACGTTATTTTTTAATCTAATAGTTTCCTCTATCGTGGCTGTACCAGTCATAACACCATTCATGTAAAAATCGTTAATAATTGTGTCGCTTGCTTTTGGAAACTCGATTTCGCTTTCTAACCCTAATTGTTTCAAACAACAAACTAAAAATGATGCTGATGCCGTTTCGTACGTTAATGTGTTTAGCTAAAAATGTGTAAAAGGCTTTGGATGGATCGTCTCGCCAAATAATACGTTGTAGATCCCTGTGTATAAGAATTTGTCGGTACATTTTTGTTGTCAGCTGTTAGAACATAGTTATGGTTTCTAAGTCGCAATACAACTGATAATAAATCGTCCTGAGTCGTCGGACCAACGCATAATTTATCGTTGAAACATTCACCAGAAGAAGATTTGCTAGGCGCATCAAATACAACTCTCAATTTGGTTGTTAAATTAGATTTCTTTATAACACTACACTGTGGTAAATAAAAATTTTACTTTTTTGATTTAAAGAGTTATTTAATTTGGTCATATGACTAAGTAACTAATATTCTGACATAAATTCAGAGTATTTTTCTTTAAATTTCGGTTCGCGTAAAAATCTTTTATCTAAAGATAACATTCTGTGAGTCGCGTTGTCTAATGAATTTTGAAAATCAAAATCATCATCTCGCATAGGCAATTGTAGTACAAATCTACATGTCAAATCGCCTATAACGTTTTTTATTATAAATTATGCCTTGTAAGTGGATCTTGTAGATAAATACAATAAACACAGCAAAAAAGAACTATCACACTTTTATAGTTTATTTAAAGAACAATGAAAAAATACTCTATACATACAGGATCTAACAACGTACTAACGTACTCACAAGAAAGGTAACTCTAACAACAGTCTTTTACTTATATATATTGTTTTTTGGCGCGCGTACACATTGAACTACTTAATAACATTCTACCTACTAATATGCTACAAGTTCATGTTATTATAATACACATTTTATAACACTTTCCCTTCTTATAATAACATAACGAAACAAACACACAAAAAAAAATTACAATGAGTTTAATAGTCCTATTCCATTTACACAATTCAAATGTTTTTCTCTGCTTAATGGTTTAGTACAAAAATCGGCTAACATTTTATCAGTTGGCATATATTCAAGTACAATTTGTTTATTCACGACACATTCCCTCACAAAATGATACTTTATATCAATATGTTTTGTCCTTCTGTGATATACAGGGTTCTCCACCAATTTAATAGCCCCCTGATTATCACTGTACAAATATATAATTTCATCAATTTTTGCAAGTTCCTTTAAAAAACCCTTTAAAAATAGACATTCTTTAGCACATTCTGCTATTGCTACATATTCAGCTTCGGTACTAGACAATGCCACCGTCCTTTGTTTTTTAGACTCCCATGATATTAGTGAATTGCCAAATTTAACTAGATACCCAGTATACGATTTTCTATCTACCACATCATTTCCCCAATCTGCATCAGAAAATGCTATTAAATTATCGTTGCATTTCTCAAAGTTAAGACCTAAATCATATGTACCTTTTAAGTATCTTAATAGACGTTTAGCCATTAACCAATGCACGTTTTTGTAGCAAGAATTGAATTGACTTAAATAACCAACTGCATACGCAATATCAGGTCTTGTACATACAGCAAGGTACATCAGAGATCCAATCAGATTCTGATATGGAGCATTACATTCGTTTTCATTAGAATCTACAATCTTACAATTTTTATCCAATGGTGTTGATACAGGTTTTGCATCCGACATATTAAACTTGTTTAATAACTGTAAAACGTAATCCGATTGACACATATTAATCTTATCGTTTTCATACCTTATACTAATACCTAAGAAATATTTTATTGGACCTAAATCTTTAATTTTAAATTCTTTGGCTAAAGCAATTTTCACGTTTTTCTTTTCAATCTCTGAATTAGACAATATTACAAAATCGTCAACATAGACAGCAATTATTGTAAGAGAACTATCGTTGCATTTGATATAAACACAAGGTTCAAACTCGGATTTTTTAAAACCAATCTTAGTAAGAACATTGTCAACCTTTCTATTCCAAACCCTTGAAGATTGCTTTAGTCCATAGATAGCCTTTTTAAGTAAACAGACTTTCCCTGCACCGTTAATATCCTCACACCCCTCTGGTTGTTCCATAAAAATTTCTTCCTCTAACTCCCCATTTAAGAATGCAGTTTCAATATCTATATGATCGATACTCATTTTTAATCTCACAGCAAGAGCTAACAAAAATCGGAAAGTACTAAATCTTACTACAGGTGAGAATGTCTCTTTAAAATCTAATCCATAACGCTGTGTAAATCCCTTTGCTACTAGCCTAGCCTTATATTTAATTCCATTTATAGGATCATGCTTTATTTTAAAAACCCATTTGTTTTTAATGACATTTTTTCTTACAGGACGATCAACAATTTCCCAAGTATTATTCATTTGTAAACTGTTTAGCTCTACATTTACCGCAGCTTCCCATTTTTTTGCATCAATCCTTTCAAAAGCTTCGGTGATTGACATGGGTTCATTACAATCTAACTTAGTACTACAAAGCATTACGTAATCAGTAAATACCTTACTTTTTCTTTCCCTTTTTGGGTACCTTCTCTGAACATCTTCAGCTGGTTGGTCAATTCCATCAGAGTCAACTGGCACAGGAAATACGTCATCTTGTTCTTTATTAACTTCGGGTGACTGGGTATCCTCTACATCTTCAGAACCGCCGGGACCAACTGTAACAATTGTTTCAACCTGACAAATTTCTTGTCTGCTATTCCATTCTTCCCTCGATTCTTCCACAGCCTGGTCTACAGTGTTCTTTGGAACTGTACCTACAATTTCACATTTAAAAACAACATCACGACTTTTAACCACCTTGTTTTCTTGAGGAATCCAAACACGGTATCCATCTCTTTCATTACAGTAACCAACTAAGTACCCATGCTTGCTCTTTTTATCCCACTTCTTTCGTTTCTCTTTAGGGATGTGCACATAACACTCTGTACCAAATATTTTAAAATGTTCAATACTTTGGTATACCTCTCCTGACCATAACTGCATAGGGGTTTTTCCTTTTATAGCACTTGGACCTGTTCTGTTTAGGATATGAACGGCGGTGTTCACTGCTTCTGCCCAGAGCTTAATAGGTAGGTTTTTGGCATGTAACATAGATCGAGCAGTCTCAACCAATGTCCTGTTTTCCCGTTCAGCACCACCATTTTGTTCCGGAGTGTAAGGCATAGTTGACCGGATATTTATGCCTTGAGAACTTAACAACTCTTGTACAGCTTTATTGTCGAACTCGCGACCTCCATCACTCAAGAATTCTTTCACTCGGTGTCCTGCTGTAATGCACTCATTAATATAAATGTTAATACACTTGGCAACTTCTTCTTTTTGTTAAAAAGAACACGCGACGGAATTTAGAAAAATCGTCTTTTATGCACAAGTAAAATCTAGATTTGCCAACCGATGTTTCATGCATTGAACCGCAGACGTCTGCATAGACTAATGCACCAGGAAATTCAGCACGTTTCTTTCTCATACTGAATTTTTGTCTTTTCTGCTTACCCATCATACATCCTTCACAGACTTCATTATTAGTGCCAGAACAAACTTCAATCTGTCGATTAATTAAGAATTCCTTTACATGGTTCTTGCCCTGGTGACAAAGCCGTTCGTGCCATAATTGGAGGGAATTCTTCTGTTCAGTCACTAGTGCTTCTTTTGGAAGACAAACTCTCATATTAAGAGTGTATAAACCATTACTGTTCGATTTACCAGTAATCCGGATTTTACCACCTTTGGATATCTCGCAACCATTGCGATCAGCAAAAAATTTACATCCTTTTGCTACGGTGTATCCTACAGAAAATAAATTTCTTGAAGTATTTGGTACATACCAAACATTGTCGAGATAGTTCCTTTCCCATTTACCATTACTCCATGTTTCAACATTTATATTGCCTTTGCCATATGCAGCTATGACTTGTTCGTTTCCGACCTGAATTTCTTGTGGAGTCACAAACTCTTCATAACTTTTAAACCAGTTCTTATTCTTTGTCATATGAACTGAAGCACCTGAATCTGCAAGCCAAGCTTCTGTTTCGACCGAGTTAGGCACATTACAAATGAAGGCTTCACCATGAAGTTCATTCTGGTTTTTCTTCTTGCAATTCTTCGCAAAATGACCCACCTCATGACACTTAAAACATTTGTATATAGGCTTTGTTTTGCTCATGCTTACTTGGTAACCTCATTTCGATGAGTCTTAATCTTTCTAATAATAGATTTATGGTTCTCTCTTCAATGGGAATAGATTCCCACACACTTTTGAATTCAAAGTAATCTGCAGGCAGTGTCGACATAATTCTACTCATAAGGAGTAGGTCCGGGAGCTTAGTTTTCGTTAACCTTTCTAGTTCGTCATTTAATTCAAAATGATTTTTTTGAAGTTTCGCAATGTGAGTTGCAATGCTTTCACTGGGATTCATTGACATTTTAAAAAATTCTTCCATTAATCTGTCAACTCTTTGTCCAGAACTCTGTTCGTAAACACTCAGTAATTTATTCCAAATTTCATGTGCTGTAGTACATGTCGCAGTCAACTCTATATTACTTTCACTTAACGCTCCCACAATTATTAATTGCGCTAATGCATCCATTTTCTTAAATTCTTTACTTCTTTTTAAGAATTCTGCATCACTTTCGCTACCTGGTTCTAGTTTCGGAGCTACATGTACACCCTTTGCATAATCGTGTACATCTTGATGGATTAACAACAACTCAATCTGTCTTTTCCATTTACTCCAATTGCTTGACCCTTCAAGTTTCTCAATTTGAGCCTTTAAGTCCATTGTCTCGAAACACGTGGTATATACGTTCTTTTTACTTATAATCCTGGGCCCATAACCTATTATAAATTATGCCTTGTAAGTGGATCTTGTAGATAAATACAATAAACACAGCAAAAAAGAACTATCACACTTTTATAGTTTATTTAAAGAACAATGAAAAAATACTCTATACATACAGGATCTAACAACGTACTAACGTACTCACAAGAAAGGTAACTCTAACAACAGTCTTTTACTTATATATATTGTTTTTTGGCGCGCGTACACATTGAACTACTTAATAACATTCTACCTACTAATATGCTACAAGTTCATGTTATTATAATACACATTTTATAACATTTTTAGAAAATGCTGTCTACTAAAATAAATCTGCAGTACTTAAGTCGCGTTTACTTTCACATTCTTCTAATTTTCAAAATTTCTCTAATTGATTTTGTACATCATTATTTGTAGCATGCAATACATTTATACGTGATCGCGGATGGTTTATTGATACTGCAAATTTCCAACCTAATTCGATTTTTTGAATAATTATTTACACGAATTTGACCTGTACGTAGTAAGTTCCAAAATACACCCGCTCCTAATAAAATATGTATTTTACTAGAAATTTTTTTATCAGCCAAATTTATATCATTTGGTATGTTAAGTTTACTTATATCTAATACGGTGTTTGGAATATTATAAATATAACCAGCTAAAAAGAGGATCGCCGCAAGAACGCATTTATGTAAAATACCGTTTCTTTAACCACGATTAGACTACGGTAGCGTACGATCATGCATTTTAATTTCTTAACGCCATTTTTTAATCTGCGAATGTTTATTTAAAAAAAATAGGCACTCTTAAAAAACTATAGCACGTGCATTATTAGAAATTTATTCTGACAAACAACATATTAGGTTACAAAAAACTCATAATAACCAAATTATCCATGTTCTGGAATTATGATACACACCACTAGATTTGCAATTATTCATAAGTAATCTTTTTTGTAGATAAAAGTTAACCAATGCAGTTTTAGTTTCATATCATTTAACGCTCCTTTTACAAAATTTAATTTATTAATTAAATCTTGCGTTATAAAATTAGATTGACACTGTGAGTTCAATAATGCTCTGCAGCGAATGAAACTGCATTTAGAGTCTAAAATATTAGTTTGTGCTGTCGATAAAGTCACATAATTTTTTTTCTATTGAATCGGTAACCAAATTTTCATCAACTTGTATGTTTGATACAAAATGTGCTTGTGTTTCTCCGCCTTGACTTGTATCGTCGTTATAACTAGTAGGTAGGACGTTGCTAACTACTGTGTTATTTTCAATTATTGTATCTTTGTATAGTAAAGTATTGTGGTTCTTATTGCATTTTTTACACTTTTTTGACCAACATTCATTATTAAATTAATGATCTGAACGGAAGCAATTGACGCATAATTTTAGTTTATTAATTTTGTTCCATCTATTTTGATTGCTTAACTTCAAAAATTTCGTGCAACAGTATAATAAATGATTTATCTTACAATAATCACAAAAATTTTTTGTATGCGTATCGTTAATAGTTAAATGATTATTCAAAACATGTTTCTTTATTAATAGGTTTAAATTATTACCTGTACTAATGGTTGGCATGTCTTTGTTATTAATAGATATTGTTTCCCATTCGTTTTTTGTTGCATTATTTAGTTTATTGGTAATTATATAAATTAATAAAATATCCCATTGATTGGTTGGTAAATATAACATATGTAACGATCTTAAGTGTTTGAATTGTCTACTCGAATCTTAGTGACTTATGCGAGTCTCTTATTACAGGCATTAACTCAAATACAGGTACCTTTATATATATGAGTATTAATAATTATTTTTTTGTTTTTAAACTTTTTTTTAATTAACTCCACGCAATGGCGTAATTTGGTTCTGACATCTCTAGAAAGTTTAACAAATAAACCGCTTCTCTTTTCAAAACCAACTTTAAATGATAAAACCGTTGAATGTGCGACAATGATTCATTTTTATTACATAACTAGTGCATCAAAGGTATAGAAATTTATTCAATAATCGTATTTACCATGAAACACAAGTAGATTGATCATTGGTAACCTTACTTTATTTGTTTGGATTGGTTGTTTGCGAATTACTAGTACAAGTTGTACTTGAATACGTTTCAATAATTTTTTGCGCGATTGAAATAGAATATTAAAAATATAAAATTTCAAATTCTTCTCCTTCAATGGAATAACCTACTTCGTTATTACTAGCTTCAATGCCAAATGAATTAAATCAAAATCATTGAGGAGAGGTTCAATTTTTTGAAGCCTAGCTCTTAATTCAATAATATTATTTACATTTTAATTTGTTTTTTATTCATTAGTTGTTTTAATTGTTTATTTTCCATAATGATAAAAATAGGCAAATAATAATAAAAAGATTCGTATTAATATTCAAACAATAGTTTCTAGGTAAAGGATTATAAAAATAATAATAATAGCTGGTAACTTTAAATACGTGGACACTTTGTTCGAGCTTGCTGCTATTGTACAAATTTTTCCACTTTTACACAAATTTATTTTTGGGTACATCACGTTTACTTTAATACGCACAATATCAAATAACGTAGTAAATCCGGCTCGAAGAACCATATTTTATGTTCTTTCAAAAATACAAGTTTTAATAAAAAATATATTGATTTATACAAATAGTGGACGGTATGTGTTGCTTACTTCAAAATACGAATTACAATAATAAAATGTCTTAAAACTACTCTTAAAGAGTTGGTCATGCGCTATACAATATACAATAATGTGTAAAACTTACTTTTTCATTTTATATCTAAGTTCCCCAAATGTTTCCTTCTTAGAAACTATCCTAAGTTTTACTTCTTATTTAAAAACAGGTTTAAAAAACAAAGTATTTGTTTACATTTAAAACTGCAACAAAGTATATTTAATATAAAACAATACAAACAAAAAAAAGATAACACTAAACAAAACAAAACAAAACATACTCTACTTTAGCGCCGAGCTTATTAAACTTAAATTGGCAAAGACAATATAAACTTTCTAAATTAAAGTAAGAGCAGATTCCTAGTTAGCGGGAGCATCAGGACGGACATTGTCCATCCTGGGTTTTGTTTTGCTCGATCTAATAAGCAAGTAATATACTAATTAATATTGAAAGTACCAATAAAATTTTTCCTGATCGCCTCTTTTAAAAATAAATTGCCATAATTGATTATTGGTTTTGTGCTAACCAAGAATTCTAAAATTAACCTTACTATTTAGTTAATTTGCAGTTTAAACTGTTGTAATTTATGAAGTAAACATTAAATTTAACTACCAGTCTAAAATCTATATTTAAAAATAAAGTAAAAAATTAACATGGTAATTTTATATAATATTTTTACCAAAAAACTAGCATATGTATAAACTTCAAGTCCAGCATAACCCTAATGGAAAAACCGGGTCTAGTAAGCTGTATTCAATTATAGTAGAACCATATTTTCTGGACTAAAAAGTTTAACGTAAAACTGACAAATGCCAACATAACTGACATAAAACAATTTAAAAGGTCTGGCATAAAACTGGAAATATTAGCAACAACAATAAACAATGAAAACATCAAAAAACCATTTGTCGAACAAATACAGTTAAAATAAATTTGAAATGCTTAAACGTCATTGCGTGTGAGAATTTTAATAACAAAATGAAAGCTTTTATATTTCGTAAGTTGTGTTACATTTATATTTTTGACAAAACAAATATAACTTCTTTTTAGAGCGTTTTGTAACAAGTGAAATGATACCAGATAAAAACGAAGAATATGTAATATACTTAATTGCCCGAGAAATTTTAGTATCAATCATTTTAATTTTTTTAATGGCTTTTAGTAAGTATTATAATAGTTACCCTACAGTAAATTGTATTCGTGTGTAAAAGGTGTCATTAATCTGATTAATATTGTTTGCAAGATGTACCTATAATATACTAACTGGAGAAACCACTTCGTACATAAAAACGAGCCGTCGATATCCCCACTACTTTCGGGCAAAAACGCCCGACCACGTTTGATATGTAGAAGTAAAATTAAACTTTGGCAATTGGCAAATTTCTTAAACTAAAAATACATATCATTAAAAATAAAATACAAAATTATGTATTTTTAAATAAAATAAATTTAGCTAACCTAAATCAACTTATTAAATGTAATGGAATTGCTAGCTTAAAATGACATTTATGGTTTTGCAGTAAGTTTTCAATCGAAATTCAAAATATAATGGTCTTATGAAAACATCGCAGATCTTTTAGCGACTCCATGTTTCCCTCAAAAAAAAAAAGATCCGTTAGTTTACTATTAACTAAAAAAGGACCGGAAATAAGCACCTCTAAATCGTTGGGACCTAACGGACGACTATTAAGAACAGCGTCTAGGCGACATAGCAAAGTACTTACGTTTTTATAAGTGAGACAACAATTACCAACAATTTTGGTCAATAACTTCTTACATGACTTTATGTTCAATTCCCAAAGACCGTTAAAATGCTGTGCTCGGAATAAAATAAACTTCCATTCAATTTTTTCGTCGGCAAGACAACTCAACTCTTTCAATTGAACACTTAAAAGTAAATATAATTCTTTCGAGCAGTTCCTACAAAATGTTTCGCATTATCACAGATCATTACCTTAGGTCTTCCTCTACGAGCAATAAAACGATGAAACACCGATAGGAACCTAATTGTGTGAAATCCGTTATGAGCTCTAAGTGTACACATTTTGTGGCCATACAGATAGACAAATATACACCTTGATTCTTTTATTACTTTAAATTTTACAATTTTTTTATCAAAACAGGACCTTCAAAATCTACCTCAGTCAAGAAATTACGTGGTGAGAAATTGTAAGCGATTTTAAATAAGACAAATCAGATCGAAGTTGCAACTATCATTTGCAACGCATACTGGAACTGGCTTGTCCTAAGAAATTTTGAACAACCAAAGTTCTTAAAGCAGAATCTTTGCCAATAAGGAGAAATAAATCCTAATGGATCAAAAAGCTTAGATACATCCAAAAGAATTTGACGTTTGCTAAATAAACAATTTTCAGACAGAAAGGGGTGAACTAAAAATGTAAATAAATCAGCAGGGACATTCCAAGAAAGTCCCAACAACTTTACCTTTTCTTTCTTGTTTGGATCGTACATACAGGGATGCACCCAACAACCTTTAAAGCTTCTGGCTTATTTGAAAGCCACTTACATAGTTCAAACTGTCCTTGACCAAGGACATCTGATAAATTCTTAAATAATTCTTGCGCTTCCACAATAGAACGCGCACCAGTAATAATATCATCTACACAGAGCTGGGCAAGTTACTTTGCAAAAGTAGTTAACTGCTAACTAAAGTTACTACTTTTTAAAAATAGTGTAAGTTACTAACTACCGTAAATCAAAAAGTAGGTTACTAACTACTCAATAGTTGTATTCTAAAATATAAGTTATTTTTTTCAACTACGTGTAAAAAAAGTAGTTTTGAGATGATTTATGTTATACAACTTTCAGTCATATAAACAAAAGTACCTATAGACACTAAATTATTATTACATTAAAGAAGACAAAGTAAATCAATCACGCTCACACGAAAACAGTAAAACAATTTTAACGTAACTACTATTATTCTATTATCATGTATATCTATTGTTATACAAATTCTCAAAAAAAAACCTTTAAAATCAGAACTTAAAGTAATAAACTTAATGTGGTATTTGATATTCTTTTCCTTTTCATAAAACTAACTTTTCAAAAAAAGCATCAGCTAATGGGTTTTTTTTGAGCGAATTTATGAGTGCAAAACAAAAATAATCGCTCGGCAGCAGCTGATGAAGGTAAAATTGTACTATATCTAATGAACATTTTTTAAATAATCTTATAATCATCTGACATATATATATGGATTCTGTTATCTTCCAGATTATTTAACAATTCCAGTTATATTCTTCTGGTTTTGCGAGTATGTTCATTCTCAATATCAGAAGAAATGTGTAACTTTTTAGACAAAGCAGGTTCATCAAAATCAAAAAAATCTTCATTTTGTTGAAGTAATACTTTGTTTACGTTTAGATCAGTGGCATTTACCATTTTGAAATAAATTAGGTTTGCTACATTTATAAACATTTTTTAAATAGTCTTTACATCTATGCGAAGAAATAACATTCTGTTGAACTTTCATTGTTTATTATTTTGAAATGAATATACACAACGTTTCGATTGCTGTGGTATCTGCAATCGTCATCAGGTGAATACTAACAAACTTAGAAATTACTGGAGCTTATATACTAAAAACATGTTCGATGAAGCGTTCAAGCGTACAAAATCAATTTAGCGTAACAGATTAATTAATTAACAAAATTACTTAGTAAAGTTTAAGTTGTTTTAGAGGTTCGATAAGTGGTTTCCATATGTTGCTTATCTCGACACTTGGCTGGCTGAAAATTTCTTTGTTGTTGTTGATGAATGCCGCTTCTTTAAATTTCCGTTTGTACCAATGTTCCTCCCTGTGTATGATTTTTGCTTCTAACCATTTCATTCGATGTTGGTTATCCCACGAATGTTGCGCGATGCCGGACTTAGAAGTCTCTCCTCTCTGTGTGTGCGTCTGATGTTCTTTCAGTCTGATGTCAAGTGGTCTTTTGGTTTCCCCCACGTATGATTTGCCACATTCACATGGAACTTGGTAAATACAGTTTTGGGAATCTCGACTTGTTTGTGGCTTTGTATTGGAAATTATACTACTAATGGTGGTCGATGATTTGAACACTGTATTTATGTTGTAGCTTTTCCCTATACGTTTTATTGATTCTGATAAACCTTTGACATATGGGATGCTCAGCAGTGAATTGGGCAGTTCTTCTGTTTTAGGTTGTCCCATGGTGTTCAATTGCTTTTTCCGTAAAAGTTCTCCTACAATCTTTTCTGGATAACCATTCTGCCTTAGATCGTTTCTAATGTTTTTGATTTCTTCTCGTAGCCCTTTCTCTGTGTTGCACAACCTGTACGCTCTGTCGATTAGAGATTTTACTACTCCCCTCTTCGTAGATGTGGAGTGGTTGGATTCAAAGTTGAAATATCGACCGGTGTGTGTCGGTTTCCTGTAGACAGTCGTTTCCATAATTTTCTTGTTCTTTGTTACGTTAAGTAATTTTGTTAATTAATTAATCTGTTACGCTAAATTGATTTTGTACGCTTGAACGCTTCATCGAACATGTTTTTAGTATATAAGCTCTAGTAGTTTCTAAGTTTGTTAGTATTCACCTGATGACGATTGCAGATACCACAGCAATCGAAACGTTGTGTATATTCATTTCAAAATAATAAACAATGAAAGTTCAACAGAATGTTATTTCTTCGCATCAAGCAACATTGTTTAATACATTCAAACAAACCTTTACATCTATGTTTATTTATGCGTTACCGTTCATCACTCGAAGGACTTTTACCCATCTCAGTTTAATACTTGGTATAGTTATCACACTGAATCTTTAATTCACACTTTATTTTTGACACGTTTTAATCTGCAAAACTGCAATGAAAGCTTAATAATTGTAGCCATTGCATGTAATTGAGGTCGTTAATAAAGTAGTTTAATTATTAGTAAAGTAGTTAAGCTATTAACAAAGTAGTTTAATTATTTTTGTAGTTAAAAAAGGGTAGCTAACTACTTTTTAAATACGATTACACAAAAAAAGTAATTTATTCCAATTACAGTTACATTATTAAATTAAAGTAATTTGAATATCTAGAAAAAACTAACGTCAACAATAAAGTAGTAGTAGCTTAACCACTTTGTAGTTAACGACTGCCCAGCTCTGCACCCACATACATATTCTTTAAGATTATATTTAATATACGAGGTAACAATGATTTACACTCATAAACCAATTGCTGAGCACAGCAAATAGCAAGAAAACTAGACAAACTGACACCAAAAGTAACCGTATTTAAATCAAAAGAATCAAGAGGCTAATCGAGAGACGATCGTCATAAAATTCGTTGATAACACCTTTGAGCAGACTGTACTTTAATCTGTCTGTACATTGCTTTGATGTCCGACACAATAGCACACAATAGCAATAGAATGACGACGAAACCTTAGCAAAGTAAAAAATAAATTTGGCTGCAAAACTGAACCAACCATGAACAAATTATTCAACGAATAACTACTGTCGCTCTTGAGGGAAGTATCAAATAACACTCAAAGTTTTGTAGAAACTGATTGTTCTTTTAAAACACCATGATGTGGTAAATAATAGAGAATATCCGCTTCTCACAAGCTACGACAATATTATTAGAAGAATTATTAGAAGTTCGAAAACCCAAAATCCTTCCATTTGCTCATGCAATCAAAGTTTGTGCGAAGACGATGGTAACAGGATAAAACCAACAAAATTTGATTAGATAACACTGGACCAGACAATATCCATCGCAAATGCGTATCGTGCAAAAATTGTATATTTTAACCCAAACTAAATTGTTGTGGCAGCAATAACGTTCATAAAACACTACTTCTATTGGAAGTGACATGTACGAAGAATCAACTTCTACTGAAGGAATCTCTGAAGTGATCTCTTCCAAAACAAAATAAGTAACGTTTCTTTTATAATCACTAAACAAAGAATTAATGTAACGATCACAATAACAAAGGAACTTTGATAACCTACTTCCAAAAGAGGCTGGTTTGAAGATCTCGTAACTAATTTCAATGTGTTACAAAAAGACTTTGTTATAATATTAACAGTACTACCAGAATCCATTAATGTTTTAATTGTACGACGATTATATGGCGTACCTGAAACTTCCACCATAGCCGTAGGCAAAAGAATAGCTGTTTTGTCAACTATAGAAGATTGAGACGAATTAACATATAAGGTACTTAAAACATTGCTTGCAGAATTTTGCAACGGCCGAGATATAAGAAAACGCTTTTCCCATAAACCTGAAGACGGTAATGGAAAATGAGACTCCGACATTCAAACTTGAGCTTTATTTTTACTTGGGAACGGAACTAAATTAGAATTATTATTTGATGACACAACCGAAACCTCTAAATCTAAAAAACTGTGATGCTTTTTGCGACAAGCAGTTTTTGAACTACAGTTAAATCAATAGTAATCTTTTTGTAAAAAATTTAAACATAATTTGTACCTTTTTGGATTAAAAATTCTGTCTGTAACTGTTAATTGCTTAAACTAAACACAACTTACGATAGAATGAGCACCAGAACACAAAATGCATTTAGATTGACCAATTGTGTTTAGAACACGATTATTAGATTTTTTAACGACAGGTTTATATGTACGATTTTCAATCGTTTCTAACATTGAAATACATCTTTACAAAAACTGAAATAATTCATCGACCATAGGAAAATCAGACTACTCTACTACTACTACTTATATACATATAACAGCGTTAGTATGTAAATAATAATGATTAATTAAGATTTAAAATACAATTAACAAATGTTAAAAGCTTGTTTGAATACATACATGAGAAGAAACGCATTGTTTGTAACAATAACGTAAAATGTTTCAGTTACATTAAGTATGACTTCCCCGACAATGTGCGTTCTTACCAAATCTTTACAAAAATATTTTTTGGAAACAAAGTTTAAGGACAGTGCAGGCGATACTATATCATTTTACGATGTAAAAACTGCTAATCATTTTTGGAGTGTAAGTATACTTTTAAATAATTTATTTTTGTTATTAATAAATAAACAAATGTATTTTCTAATTTCTTTTTACTAAGATTCTTTTATGTAATTGTGCTAAAGAGTTTGTTAGATGTTTGTACATTTTTATATCTTTTCATATATGAACATACCCAGGCCCGCGCCTAGCACTTTTGGTGCCCTTGTGCAAATTTAAAGTAACGCCCCAAATTTGTATTACGTTCATATGTGAGTGCAGATACAGGTTAAGTTAACTATTATTATCCACTATTGAAAAATAATTTAAAAAAGTATTTTCATAAATATATTTTCATTTTTATATTTTACAGGTACACGCCATAAGCCATACAAGTATTTTTTCATTGAGGTACATAACATAATTATAAACTATAAAACAGAAATATATTACAGTATTACAACTCAAAATTTTTGTATTTTAGTTTCAAATGTAATATATGGTACAAAAGCACAAGAAATAAAAAAAATATTTAAAACATTAAAAATACTCGTTTATATATCACAGGACGAAACTGATCAACAAAAAAATATATTATTTTAATAATGCAACATGTCATCTTTTAAAGGTTAATATCCAGGTATTAGGTATTGGTATTAATATTTTAGCTAAGTGAATTGAGCTTTCGGTGCTATACTTTTTGCAAATTGTTTAATTAAATCTTCGGTGTCTAATTCTTTTGACTGGTCCGTTTCTATTGAAATGAAAGCAAGATTACTTAGTTTTAAAAAAGATCGTTCTGCGGTAGCAACAGAAAGTGGCATTGTTAATAAAATACGAAGTATTATGCTCGTATTAGGAAAAGAATTAACTAAGTTGTTAACTATTATATAATTTAAAATTTCTTCTGGAGACGTAATAACTTTTTCATCAAAATTTTGTAATTATTGCAATTCCACGGCAGTTATGTCTCGTTTATTGCGAGTTTTGTCGTTTAATAAATGTTCAGCTTTTTGATATAATTCTAATTGATCGTTTTCAGAATAATTTTTTTATTTATCAATATTCCATAAAACGCGAAATTATTAGAGTAAAAAAAAAGTAGTTGGAATTTCTCATCCACTGATGTTATGATTACATCTAGAGCATTAAAAAAACAATCAACTTTGAACTTTAAAGTTTCGTCGTGAATCGGTTCATCGTCACATTCATAATCAAATTTTTTGTTTTTCACGATCTTAGATCTCTTTCTTTTTTGAATTTAGATTCTATGTCTAAGCTTAATGCTATTTCTTTAGCATCAATCTATAGATCATTAAAACCTTTGTCAAAGCGATAAGCTTTCAAAAAATTATTTAAATTATTTAATTGATTACTGAGCACTGAGCAACATCAAAGTTCGGTTTTTGAATAATTTTACTAACAATGTTAACTTTACTTAAAATATTATACCACATTATAAGATTTTAAATGAACTTTTGCAAGTTTTGGGCAACGATGCAGCCAAATTTTTTATGTTGTTTTCATAGTTTCCTTCGCTTATTTCAAATAGAGCATCATAAACCTCCCCAAGTTGATAGTTCTTGGTTGTTGCATCTATTCTACTAGAGCATCAAGTATCCGATAAAAGTTTTAAAGTTAAATTTGTTACATTAGATAAATTAGATTTCAGAATTGACCAGCGTTTAACAGAAGCTATAAAAACGACAAACAGTTCTTGAACTAAAAAAAAATTGATGCTCAAACTATTCGATTTTGCGGCAGCATTGACGACTAAATTTAGGGTATGATTGCAACAAGGAACAAAAAATGCTCGCGGATTAAAATCCAAAATTGTAGACCATTATGTCTACCACGTATATTTGCCCTATTGTCGTAACCCTGACCCCGCAAATTGTTGATATTTAAACCTTCTTTCTTTAACGCCAATAAAAGAAATATTGTCAAGCCTTCACCTGACACATCATCTATAGGACAAAATAATAAAAAATGTTCTTCTATACTAACCGTGCTCTTTAAATTAACAAATCTTATACAAACTGAAATATGTTCTTGATGAAAGGCAGGAGTGCATTCTAATAATGTGGAATAATATTTTGTCTTTTTAGTTAGTTCTAAAATTTTGGATTTGATATTTTCACCGATTAAGTTGATTACTTCATTTTGTATTTTATCGCCGAGATAGTTTTTATGATCTTTTATTTGAGAGCGTTTTGTATGTTCTGACATAATCGGGTCGAACTTGGAAATCATTTTTATGCATTTTAAAAAGTTACCATTGTTTTTCTCAAACAGCTTATTACATTTTGAATTTCAGAATCGATTATTTCATTTTTATTAAAACGGATAGAAAGATCTAAGAATTTTAGAACATTTTCGATATGTAACTTGCTCTTTTCATGAATGTTTAAATGTTCACCTAAATGCTGCCGGTCATTGTAACCAGATTTATCACTAAGGCGAACAGATTTCAAATCGCTGTCATTAAAAATTTTGCAACAGAAGCAGTAACGTGATTTTTTTGTTTCAGAGTACAACCAAAAACGCTCATTTTTTTCTTCGTTCGGTGAAATTCTAAAGAAGTAACTATTGGAAAACTTACGCCCCGACTCCAAACTGTATCTCGGATAAATAACCTCTTTGTTTTAATAATGAGCTAGGGCCACGTTCTACTAATTCTTGAATATTAATAGGACGTAATTTGTTTGACCATAGTGCAGCATCTTTCAAAAGTTGACTTATATTTTCCGTTCTGGTAATTTTTGAAGGTGTTGATTTCTCATTATCAGTAGAATTTGAAGATATTGATGGATTGCTTTCTAGAAGATCAGTTTCTTGTCTGCTGCTGATACTTGCTTTAATTTGGCAAAGTAAACTCGAGTTTTGAAAAAAATGCGCAATTTTGACATGGTTTTCTAGTTTAGCATCTCTTTTTCTTTTATTCAGCAAATTTTGGTATCTAGACACTTTCTTCTTTTTTTCTGACATCCTGTATACTGTAAAGAAATTAATACGTAAGTAAACAAATTGACAAATTATTTATGAAAAATGGAAATGTGTCGACGTCTCGAAAGTATTTTCTCAACATTACTTATTTCAAGTTATTTCAAAATAAATTTTTATAAATAGTAATATTAGTGCTTATCAATTATTTTGTTTGAATTTACTTCAATTAACAATGGTGTTTATATAATCAAAAATAAAAGGATTTTTGAGAAGCAAGTTTTTGGCTTTTAATGTTTTAATAAATCTAAAATAAAAAAAAGTTTAGATGAACTCATCTTAATTCACAACACAAAACACATCACTATAAAGTCTGTAAAACTAAAAAAAACTAAAGTTTCAGCAGATATCTTTTCCCCCATGCAACTTTTCACTTCGCTAAATTAATTATCGATCTTGAAAATGAATACAGAATAGTTGACACCGCTAACTATTGCATTAAAAATAACCAAGATGTCCCGTTTTTATTTAGACGGATTACGTCTTCAATATTTTTCTAGAAATTTAATGGTTTCCTAGTATCTTGCCGCTTTTTTATTTGCCGCCAGGGTGCTATGCACCATTTTCACACTTAGTACGGCTTGACCCTGGCGAAGAATATGATGTGATGAAGCAGAGACAGAACTATCGATTGTTGGTGCAGAGGAAGCATGTGATAAACTCAAAAAAAATTTGCGTTTCATACAATATTGTAATCTACTACATCAGATATCATCATATATTAGTACATTAAACAAGTCTCATAAAAGCTTTATGAACGAGTTTTTATAGCATTTTTTAGAATTTGCGCTTTTTGGACTAATTTTACACAAAGATTTAAAATCATAAAAATCTAGGTAATTTTGTAGATTCGTACTAAGTACTATATCTTTTGCCATTAGTTTTCAATTAATTAAAATTAAGTTCCTAATACCAATCTTGTAAAAAAACTTACACCAATTTTATTAAAGCTTGCCTATTAACGACGCAAATTCTAAAAAAATACTATGCATACGTAAGAATGTATTTTTAATTTCACTGTAATATTTTTGATTGGTTGATATGTTTATGTATAAATGTTTCATATGTCAAAGTTGTTTAATTTCTTTTCTTGAAGTAAACATTCGAATCTACTATTATCATCGTTTATTGCAAACTTCGTTTATAATGTACTAGTTTTTAAAATATCTTGTGTTTTTATAACCGACTGACGTATATATAGTTTTTAATTTAATATTAGATTTAATTTTAAAATGGTTGTTTTTCTTCTATACGTTTTATACCGATACTGACTATTTTATTTTAGTATTCAGAAATAATACTAGCTAATGGCATTAGCGAGATTTTGTATGATACTAACGAAGTTGCTCGTTCAACGGGACAAAATAATCAAATCTTGTCTCCAAATTATTTAATAGGAGGTGCAAGAATAAGACAAGTAAGTATAAAAAATATCAATTTACTTTGATAATAAAAACGAATTGCAGTTAAAAGTGCGAAACAACTCTTGTCCTATTCATGATTATATGGTTCGTAATTTTCCCGTATGCTATGATGCGTTTTCACAAAATGGTGAAGATAAATCCAACTTTGGCGAACAAAACGGTTATGCGTAAGTATTGTAGTTGTTGTCTATATAAATTAATAATTTTATGATTTAATTCCAGTTGGACCTATAATAACGCATCAGCAGTTCGTGGAACTTCTTATTACGGCATCGTTAGTGTTTATCCTTTAGGGGGATTTTATAGTATTTTAAAAAAGAGTAACTCTTTAAGCCTTCTGAACACTTTAAAAGAAAAGTTTTGGTTAACGAAAGGAACAAGATTAATAATATACGAGTTTGCAGTATACAATGCAAACGTAAACTTAATGTGTGTTATAAAGTACGATATTTTGTCACTACGATTACTAGAATTTACATTTCTACTGAATAGTTTACATAAAAAATTAAAGCAGATAAGTTATCAAAATCGTCTAGTGATGCCGATCGTCTTTTTATTATTTGAGTTTAAACGCGATATGTTCGTTATAAAAGTTGACAATCATCAACACTATTATTATTATTGTTTTATTAGAACCTATATTTTAGAAAATGATTGTTAGAGTGGTTGTATTTTTCAACCACATTGTATAGCTATGATTATCGTCTTCTTTCTACAGATCAATTGAAGTGAATCGTATAACATTATCAATAATTGTTATATTCCCAAAATTATGTATTTTCTCGGACGTTTTTATAGCGCTTTTTAATTTTTACAACTTTTCTATAGAAAGTAATTATATATAGTCTGTAAAATTTAACATTTTCAGTTTCGGATTAGCGCTTTATTTAACACCGACATATATACACTATTGCCGTTTCCTTCTTACATGTAGGATTTCATCAAGTAAAGCGAGCACGTACATTAGTTATCTGAATTAAGAATCACACTACACGTTTGAAAGTATTCGTCATACTCATAACAACCATTAGGTTAGAAAGAAATAATCCCATTCAAAACTTGTTTGTAAAATTTTTAAATGTGTTTAAGAAAGCGCATGGTTGCTTTATTTGGTATTTCTTTCTAACCTAATGGTTATGACGAATACTTTCAAACGCGTAGTGTAATTCTTAATTCAGATAACTAATGTACGTGCTCGCTTTACTTGATGAAATCCTACATGTAAGAAGGAAACGGCAATAGTGTATATATGTCGGTGTTAAATAAAGCGCTAATCCGAAACTGAAAATGTTAAATTTTACAGATATCTGTTACCGTTAAGGCAGCGTTCGTAAAAAACCCATCGTTAACTGTAGTTGTAAAATAGGTCAGCACAAATAACTTTTTTAGTTTAACGGGATAATATATAGCCTATGTTGACCTTGAAAATTCAATCAAAATATCGGTGACAGAATTTTTGAAATCGGATGATTGACATACAAAAACTTTACCTATTGATAATATTAGTATAGATTTTATTTTGCTTTGTTTCCATATATAATTTTAAATTAGAATTATTATTCAGTTACATTGTATTGTCAAGATCAGTCATTAATGACAATTTTATTTTAGATAAAGCATTTCGTTGTATTCTATTTTCTAGCTAACTTAATTATTATATTTTAAATGTTTTTGTTAGTCAAATATCAAATAGAATTTTGTGTGTTTGTAGTAGAAAACACGCAGTAATAATAATTGTAATATGTATATATTTTGTTAGACTCGCGTTTGAATTTCCACATACTGGAGGAGTTTTGCCCTCTGCAACTTTTCAGACTGTACACGTATATCGATACAGTTCGGTTTTAGATTTTATCGTACTAGCAGCTGAAATACTTTATATATGTTACGTAATTGTTTTTCTAATCGAAGAAATGGTTGAATTCAGTTATTTTGGAAATACGTATTTTAAGAACTGTTGGAATTGGGTTGATCTAAGTATTGTAATTGTAAAAAAAATAATTATTAATGTCCAAAATATAATAAAACTGATTTTAGTTTTCTTTTGCGGCTATTGGCTTTAGAATACATAGAGAAATTCTACTTTACACGCTGGCAAAAACAAACGCTGATTATCCAAGTTACGATGAAGTTGTAGATTATCAAATTAAATATGAATATATTAGTGCATTTTTGTTATGTCTTTTTATGTTAAAACTGTTTAAATATTTAGAATACAGCCCGATATTAAAAGAGTTGAACTTGACATTAAAAACGGTATGTCTCTAATTACTATTTATTTACAGTATAGACAAAACCAAACTAATTTTTAAAACAATTCGACATGTTATTAAAAAATAGTATGTTTTGTTTTTTTAATCTATTATATTTGTGTGCGTGTACAATTATTGAGATAACTTCATACACTTATAAAATTATGATTATTTTTTTTAAATGAAGTTCACATCAATAGTTTTCTTTTTTTTCTCTCTTTATTCTTTTACCTCCAATTAAGCTGAATAAAAGCGTTTACCTGTTTTTTTATTTTAGTGCGCAACAAATGTTGTTGGGTTTGCTCTAATGTTTTTTGTTGTGTTTTTTGCCTATGCTGAATTGGGATATTTATTATTTGGAACACAGGTATTTTATTCAAAATAATTAACAAGTTTTATTAATATCTGTATTTATAAAAAGGTAATCGGATTTTGCGGTTTCTATGTTTCGATGATTACTCTTATACGCACAATATTAGGAGACTTTGATTATGAAGAAATAGAAGAATCGGATAGTTTGTACGCACCCATATACTTTTTATCATATATATTTATAGTGTTTTTTGTGTTGATGGTAAGTTTTACTAAATAGATTATTTTATTTGTTTGTATAGATTTTTTTATTGTCTTAGAATATGTTTATTGCTATAGTAAATGATGCATATACAGACACCAAAACAGAAAAATCTGTTAAAAAACGTTCCAAAAGAGAAGAGTTATGTACTTTAGGTGTTTATAAGTTTTTTAAAATGATTCGTCTTTCATGTTTGATTCCACGGTCAGAAAAAAATCCAGAATCAGTTTGTCTGACAATATACGAGATTATAGCCATCTTAAAAGGGTAAACCTGTTAAAATAATTTTTTGTTGTTAATCTTTTTTTGACTTACAGCTGTGGGTTTAGCGAAGAAGATATCACAAAGGTATTTAATCAGTGGAAATTTACAATTAAACGAAAATCTCAATATGTTAATCTCTATGAACTAATAAAAAATGTTGATCGAAAAGTGTATCTTCCTCCAGGTATAAAGGTATCTATGTTATTATTATAAAAAAAAATTATTTCAGAAATGCCTAGAATACTTGATTCAATAAATGGAACTCAAAATAAAGTCGCATTAATTTCTTATGAAGAATTTCTGCGGTAAGATTTATTTTATAAATAAATTTCTATACCTATTTTTAGTGCTATAAAAAGTAGGGACTACAAAAATTTTCTTGTTGACCATGAGTTTACTCTATCAGTGCGAACACGGCTAAATGGTTTTCCAAGAGTCCATATCACAACGTACAATTATATATATATAATAATATCTTAAACTGTCGTATCGTCCAAATTGTCGGTGATTGCAAAGTCCACTCGATCACGACGTCCTTATATCACAGTTGATCACAACGTCCAACTTGAACTTGAACGCCAAAATTTCATGGTAGATCACAACATTCAAATTTCACGGTTGATCACAACGTTTTACTCGAACATAACTCTAAATTTGTTTTGGTGATTACAATACATTACCGCTTAAGCTTCATTATATTTACTATATCTATTATTTAGTGCCGTATGACACTAGAGTGTTTGCGTAATTTGTAAAGGACTTTCTACGCGAGTTACTAAAGATGGCGTGTCAAATCGCTATTATCGAAATACCAAACACATAAAGTTAAGCCACCTTACACAAAAATTTAGAGAAATTACACGATTGGCTAATTAGAATTAAGCGCGAAACCGATGCTTGTAAACCTGATGCACTAGTCAAATATTTAAATTGTATGATATTTGTTTTGTGAAGTTATGTGTTAGTTGTGTTTTGATTCAGTTTTTATAGCCATTTTATACTTGTACGGATTCTTATACTAAAACAGTCGTTTTCAAAACAGTTATTTAATTATTGAGCAAAGGTAACACAAATCTTTGGTTATTTACTTATTATAAATATGACGTGTTTTATAGATTAGATAACTTTTAAAATGAACCATTCGCCAACCAAAAAATTAATTTAATTTGTGTCTGCATTTGTATTAGATATAATATCTGTTTGATCTGTAAATCAAGCGTGTTTAATATAATACAAATCTTGTGCTACAATCTCCAAAACTGTACCACAGATCGAGACCTATATTGGATAGCGTACCAGGTCAAACAAAAAGCGCCCTTAGAGATCTTGTGTTATGTTAAAAAGTTGGTAGATCAACTTTTGAGTATAAACATTTTTCAAGTATAAATTTGTTCCTCGACATGCCCTACCTTTTTCTTCATAGCCGGCTGTCAAAACAAATTCATTTCCTGCTAACGTTTTGTAAAATACGGATCGTTCTTAGCGGTTTTTCTGGCTCAACAAGACTTTTATTATTAAATTGGTTCACGCCATTCCATGTGAATATGTGGGCGAATTTTGCGTAGTGTTGAGTGAAAGCTTATTTTGGGCGGGTCCGATCCCTCCACCTGTAATCTTATCAGTGACGTTGATAACACCTGTTTGTCGAAAAGTTTTCATGACGTCATGTCAGGTCGCTGAAGGCTAAGGGGTTGTACACCACTTTATGAGAAGAAATACTTACACAAGTGCAAAGTTAATTAGAGGGAAGCTCGACGCATTCTTTTACGACAAATATTGTATGCATTAAATCAAATTACTTGTGCTAACACAGTATGAACGCTTGTGTCAAAATGCATATTACGTTTTAGGTCAGACTGGTACGGAATTATCTAATCCCCTACTGGATAATACACAACTGTAAGTATTGTATTTTCTATTTCACTTTGTTGATCATGTCGATTATTGGAATGGCCACACGTACATACTAGATTGTAATCACAATTAATATTAAACTCTTTTTTTGTGTGTCACATACTTATCAGGTGCGCTTTGATTCTCGATACTTTGATTTTCGTGTTCTTGAAATTTAACTTAATAAAGTAAAGTCATTTCTTCGTTAAATGTAAAAGTTAAATCGATTAGGACACGTAGATGTGTGACGTGTTGTTCCGACAAAGGGCGTAACTTATGTTTGGCCTGTGATATCAACCCATGTAATATTGTTTGCAACGCTTATATAACTATATTTATGTACTGTCTTCGTCCTCTTCAACTAATTTTGTGATACAATAAATATATTCTTACATGTTTTTTTACGTTTGGAAAATTAGTTAATTTTAGTAATTGGATAGGATTGTTATTGTTTTTTTTATGGTAGAAAAATTAGTTGATTTTATTAATTTAGTATCAATGATAGCGAACGAACGACTAGAAACAGGTTTCTCTATTTCGGTTTTAAAATTACTCTTTCACGCACGCATTTTAGTGTTAGAATGAAGTCTATTCTTTAACGATTTTTGGTAACTTTTATTTTCTAAGTTTTACATCCTGATTTCTAATTGCCACCGAATGACAGCAGAAAACTAGGTAAATGTGTCAAATATGTGTCAAATATATGTCAAATATGTGTCAAATATGTCTAGTCAAACATGTATCACCGTTGCCAATAGAAAAATTCTAATAAAAATTTCCCTGCTGAAAAATATTGGACATTTTAAATTTATCAAATAATGTAAATATCGACCGAAATAGAGAAAATAGTATAAAACATTCGTTGCAGAAGGCTATTCAAACACTTATCCAAACCTAGATGCGTGTTTGAATATTTTGCCTTCTGCAACTTATACTTTAATATACTGTTTCGGTTTTCAAATTATGAACAGAACTAGTTGAAACGTAGAGCGACTAAGGTCGTAAAAGTATATGTCATTTACCTATTTATCGTGCCTAGATTGCGATCATTCTTTTTCAAAAGAAGGGTGTTCATGGAAAATAGAGGTAACTTAATTCAAATCAATGAAAAAAAGTAGAATTATTAATTATATTTCCGGGACGTTTTAGGTACCGATTAGAACCGTTTTTTTTCCTTTGAATGGTTGTCAGAATAAGGACCCTAGATGAATGAGCTAATTATCAGCCAATTATCAATCAGAAGACAGATACAAACCCGAATGAGCGATATGACAGGTCGTAGGTGCATTTATCGTCGGCCTTGCCGATTTTGAATTTAGAATTACAAGTCGTATTCATACAAACATAATTTATTGATTTACCATTATTTATTTTTAATTTCATTTTCATATCATCATCATCCATATCATCATCGTAAGTTAACTGTTATTAAGTAAAATCGAAACTCTAATGATTTTTATTAATTTTGTTTATTATTTACATATATAATTATACAATTTGCTTAAGTGAGAATAGGTGTATTAGATATAACCTTTCCAGAATCCACAGCCGGATTGTCAATTTCTGTTTAGTCTTATCGGGATTATCGAATGGGATAATCAAACGTAACAATATATTCTGTGTTATTACTTCTGTCGTGTTATTTGTTCTTTTCCAGCTACGGGTAGAGTTAGACGATATCTCCCTAATTTAATATTTTATCGTCTTGGCGCCTTCTTTTAGCTTTAATCTATAATTTAGCATCACAAAGTCTACGACTCCCTTTCCGGGGAAACCGTTTTAGCCGTTACAGCGTAACACTTGTTCATTCGTTCTTTCTACATAATGAACCACCAACAGTAAGAAAAAATATGAGTTACATAAGTTAAGATAAAAATTTACTAACCTTTAAGCAAACAACACTGAATATTCTATTAAAACAAATTTGTTTTCGGTTAGTAGTAAACAAACAACAAATGCAGTATACTTTATCTGAATTATTCTTTGTAGTTATGGTAAAAGAAGTCGCAAGAGTATGCTTTAAGAGAAAAATGAGATCATAGTATGTAGAAGACGATTCCTTTTTTTTCTTTGGGGCCTATCAACTGGATTGAAAAATCTTTCTGACAAAAAAAACGATTAATCGGTTTATACAGAATCAGATGAAGGATTAGTTAAAAATCGATTGCTGATTTTTGATTCAAAAGCAACAATTGATTACCACCAAGAAATAAATGCAGATGTGTTTGAAAGGTAGTTAGAAGCAATTTTGCCTACTTTAGAAGAAGGTCCTGTGGTTGTTTTAAACAATGCTCCCTACCACAACAGGAAACTTAAAAAAATCCAGCATCTGCTAATAAAAAGGCTGATATTCAAGCTTAGTTGAGAACTTAATCAGTACATTTTAAGAAAAACATTTTAACATCAGACTTGTTACAACTTGTCAAAGATAGTAAAATTTCAAAACCTAAGTATGCAGTAGATGAAATAATAAAAGTAATCGAATTGTTTTGCGACTACCACCATATCACTGCGAACGGAACCCAGTAGAACTAATATGGGGACAAATTGGAAATTTTACTTCAGAAAATTGGAAAAAAATGTGTACAGCATGTGATTAAAGTGGCACAAGACATGTGGCAGATACTCTTTACATTAAAAACCGTAGTTGAGCCACTAATCATTTCTTTGGGTACTGATGAATCTTCTACATCTGGCTTTGAAGAATCTACATAAATTAAATATTAAATTGATTGCTTAAAGTTTTATATTTGTAGTGATTTGTAAATACTTATCTCAAATATGTAGATAGCATGAACTTAATAAACTACAATTAAAAGAATAATTTCTTAGTTTTTTATTTAAACTTGTAAGCCAGAATTTGAAATGTTGTTGAAAAGATACTATTGTTTGAATTTCACATTCGGCAAGAGAGAGCACCACAAGTTTGTCAACTTTAATGTATTGCTGTGTGTAAATCTGGTTTTACAATAAAAAAAGTTCGTGGGAGGTGCTTAACTTTATCTGTTGATTATTTTGATAATATAATTATGTTATTGTATTATATTCGTAAGAATGGGGTGTCAATTTTATGTACTGGGCATATCACGTAACAGGTCCTTTACAAATTACATAAACTATACTTATTTAAGCACTGAATTCAGTATTGAAAATATTTGCATTGAAAACCGAACTGAAAACGTTTGAATTTTTTATCTCTGTTTGTAACCGTGGAAATTAAACATCTCTACACTTGCAAATACTGATAAGAAATCCAAACATTTTTAGTTCGTTATTTACTGCAATAATTTTTAATACTGAATTCAGTATCAAAATAAGTATAGTGTCATACGACACGTCTAAAAACATTATTACGTTTGATGTATTTTTTTAACAAATTATAATTTAACTTCACAGAAATATTTCTTGATTCCTTGATCGCACTTTTACATATTTGTCTTTAATTTGAATTAATTACTGTACTGATTCTATGGTGCTGGTGTAAGTGGTGTAAGTAGGCGGTATTAGATAGATAGACGTAAAATAATGACAATATTTTAAACTCCAAAAACCATGTAGGAAAAAATAAATTAAATTTTCTTCAGATAGTTAACATTAAACAAATACTACACTGTAGACTAATAGCTTACCTAGATACAAGGGGTGGCTTGTGATGTCGGGCTTAAGGTGGGCTACATTTGAAATATGTTTGTAGATAAAAAAATAATTTAAAGAAAAGCACTGATTTTTAAAAATGCATCAAATACAAAGGATCTTAAAAGTAGAAAATAATTCTAATTTTGAATTAAAATTCTTCAAGATTTAGTCCAATTTTTTTAATTCTTAATTACGTTTTCAAATTTTCAGTTACTATATAAAAGGCGACGTTTCGATTTTTATTAAAATCATAATCATGCCTACAATACATGTTTAAATTAGATTATACATATAAAAACAGTGTTTCACAATTACTTGTTTACTTAAATTGTTAAGTTTTAACATTATTATGTATGGTTAATATATAAAGCACTTACCAATTAAATTAATTTCTTTAAAAACATTTGATCTTATGTTAAAATTTTATTTAAACTATGAAATAACACCACACACGTTCTAAAATAGTTTTAGACTAACAGGTTTACACACAAAATTATTACTAACAGTATATTAGTATTATCGTTATTATACAATATGTTTACATGCATATATAATTATATTTATGACAACCCGGATTTAATTTGATTAAATTTGAATAAATGCTACTTAGTTTATCTGTATCTTCTCTGGCGTTTAAAGTATTTTTAGTTAATTTTATATATCACATTTCCTTTATCATTCTTTTATTATAATTATTCTCTTTACATAATATAATTGGATTTTCTATATTCATTTCATGGTTTTTTTGAATGATATGTTTTGTTAATTTTGTAATGTTGCAGTTATGTTTTTTTTATTTTTTGCACCATTTATGTTACTTTTATGGTTTTTAATCCGTGTATTTATAAATGTTTTCGTGTCCCTATATACGATTTTTCACAGTCATTACATTTGATTTCATATACTACTTCTTTGATATGTTCTTTTTTATCTTTGTCTTTAATTTTAGTGTATAATTGTTTTAAACATTTATTTAATTTAAAAATACTTTTGTTTTTATCATCTCTTAGTATATAGTTTGTAAGATAAATCGTTTATATAAGTGAATGTATAATATTTAACATTATCATTCATGTTATTGTTATTTTTTTGTTATATCATTTATATTACAGTTATAGTTGTTAATGATCTGATTTACCAGTTTAATTGGATAAGTTTTAAAATGTTGCAAATTTTATTTTTATTGTCAAACCAAAAACATTTATTTCTTAGTGTTAGTACTCTATTCACAAGTTCAATAATTATGTTGATACATACAACTTACAAAAAATCCATTATCCAAAATTTACAACCAATTCTAAAGACTCTTAAAGATAACAATAACAATGTTAAAAATTTGTATGTTTTTAAAAGTGAACTAACTAAAGTTGTTATTCCTAAAGGTTATATAATGATATCTTTGGGTGTAAACTCATTATTTACTAACATATCCACAAACCCAATTATTGACATAAAAAATAGATGAGAAGAATTATCAACAAAAAATATACCATCTAAACTTTTTTTAGAAATTATAAAATTATGTTGTGAAGAAGCATATTTTCAGTTTCATGATAAATTCTATAAACAAATTTATGGTGTGGCAATCGGATCTTGTTTATTGGGTCCTATTTTGGGGGACATTCTATTAGATCACATATTAAGACAAGGCATACGACAACTAAAAAAACCACCTATAATTACAAAAAAATATGTTGATGATTTGTTCTTAATAATCGACAATATGATTACTGATGACTTGCTTTTCAAGTGCAATAGTTTTCATAACAGGATACAATTTACTTATGAAAAAGAATGTAATAACTCTATTAGTTACTTAAACGTTAAGGTAACAAAAAATTATTACCAATTGGTATAGTAAACCTACATCCGCAAACAAACTTGTAAACTTTAGATCAAATCACCTAATACATTATAAAATCAACATTATTTAAAAAAAACTTGTGAATAGAGTACTAACACTAAGTAATAAATTATTTTGGTTTGACAATAAAAATAAAATACGCAAAACTTTAAAACTTAACAATTACCCTATTAAACTGGCGATCAAATCATTAACAACGTTCCATAACTGTAATATAAATGAAATAATAAACAATAACAATAATATGAGTGATATTGTTAAATATTATACACTCACCATATATATATAAACGATTTATCTTACAAACTAAAAAGTATACTAAGATGATAAAAACAAAGGTAGTTTTAAATTAAATAAATGTTTAAAACAATTATTCCCAAAAATTAAAGACAAAGATAGAGAAGAAGTAGTGAAGTAGTATATAAAATCAAATGTAATGATAATGAAAAAAAAATTGTATATCGGGACTACAAAAACATTTATAAATACTCGGATTAAAAACCATAAAAGTAACATAAATGCTGCAAAAAACAAAAAACATAACTGCAACATTACAAAATTAACAGAACATATTTAAAAAAACCATGGAATGAATATAAAAAATCCAATTACATTATGTAAAGAGAATAATTATAAAAAAAGAATGATAAAGGAAATGTTATATTTAAAATTAACTGAAAACTTTTTAAACGCCAGAAAAGATACAGATAAACTTAGTAACGTTTATTCAAATTTATTAAAATAAAATCCGGGTTGTAATAAATAAGTATATATGTATGTAAACTCAATGTATATAGACATAATGTTAATATACTATTAGTAATAATTTTTTGCGTAAACCTGTTAGCCTAAAACTATTTTAGAACGTGTGTGGTGTTATTTCATAGTTTAAACAAAATTTTAATATAAGATTAAATTTTTTTAAAGAAATTAATTTAATTGGTAAGTGCTTTATATATATTAATGATACATAATAATGTTAAAACTTAACAATTTAAGTAAGAGTTAATTGTGAAGCACTTTTTTATATTTATAATCTATTTTAAACATGTATTGTAGGCATAATTATGATTTTAACAAAAATCGAAACGTCGCCTTTTATATAGTAAAACGAAAATTTGAAAACGTAATTAAGAATCAACTCAAACTCTTGAAGACTTTCGGCAGCTTTTTGAACCCGACTTTTAATTTGAGCCTGGTATACTTGTTGAAGATGAGCATCTCCATATCTCATTTCTAAACGTGAAATTAAAAGTTCGTAATTTTCTTGTAGGTGGTCAGGAACAGTTTGTAAAATTCCAAGCGCTTCTCCGCGCACACTATTAAAGACGTCGCTTTCTGCTTGTTGCTCCAACCATTAGCTGTAGCTAGGGCTTCAAACTGCTTGTAGTAGATGGACCATGGAAGTTTACCGTCAAAATTTGGAGGTAATACTTTAAACTTGTGAGTGGTTTCTTCCCGATAGCCCATTATTAAATCTTTGCTCGTGACGCTTCCTTCACCATGGCAAATCATTTGGTTCATTCTTTCTTCAAGCAGTTTCATTCTATCCCCTACTGCTTCTATTTTGTCATTCATAGATTCGCAAATTTCTTCTTTTAAATTTAACATATCTGTTTGGGTTTCCTCTTGAACAATTTTTATTTGATTTTCTATGCTCGTTTGTATTTCTTCTTTTAAACGTCTAGAATTTTCCATTAATTTTTCTTCTATCTTCTGGGTATTTTCAAATAATTTTTCTTCAATTTTCTGAAAATTTTCGTAAAACTTTTCTTCAATTTTTCTAGAGTTTTCTTCCATTTTTCTAGAATTTTCTTCTATTTTCTGAGAATTTTCGCCCATTTTTCTATTATTTTCTTCCATATTTTTATTCATCCATTCGAGAATTTCAAATATTTTTGAATCCATTTTAACTGCTTGCAAACGCGTCACCGGCGTAAATTTAGCCACGAATAATAATTAAAAAAAAGTTTAATAACACTACTTTAACCAACTGATATAGCTATGATTACACTTTATAAATAAATACGCGTATCGCGAACTTAACAGTTATTTACGCAATCAATGTTTTTATTACGTTAGCTATATTACTTAATGATATTTACACTAAAATTCACGAACGATACCCCGCACTGACGCCACTTGTAACGAATTTTATTATTAAAACTAATTTAATTAAATTACTAAAAATATATACACGTTTAAACTAACCGAACTAATTAATTCTAAGGATATTTAATAAAAACACTTACAGTATAATTTATATATAGCGCTATCACTGACACGAAGATAAGATAAAGTCACACACTTGTTTAACACTTGTTTACGTTAAAGTCACGTACTTCGTAGATTTATTTATAACACTCGTTAATCACTTATCTATTTCCACTTGAGTAATCTTCTTAACACTGCCATCTTTGCATTACGGAAATAACCGACCTACGATTTGTCTGTTCCGTATTTATACATATTTTGGAAATCCTTCTCGAGTGTTCCATATCTTTTGGTATACGTTCTAGAAGATGGATAACAACTTCGAGAAGGCTCTTGAATTTGAGAACGGTACAATATAAATTGAAATTAGAAATTCTTTAACAAAACCAATCAAATCTAAAGTACGTGTGTCAAAATTTTTAACAATATCAAAAATGTTTCTAAAAAAGTAGCCAATTGACCAAATCTATCTACGACTCAATTTTTCTAAGTGGCTTAGATATTAACTCATATTTTTTTTAGGAAATTTAATATCTGAACAATATCTACAATTCATTTTCAATAAAACTAAAAATATTTTAGATTAGAAATATTCTATTGGTATTGAATTGCCTTATACTGTTTTAGCAAGACGAAACACATGAACATAGTGCCGCAATTCTGAGACAATATTTAAAAATTCGATTTAAAGAGAAAGTAAAGAGAATGTTAATTGAGTGCCTCAATCACCTGATCGTACCTCATTAAATTATTTTTTGCGCTTCAAACAGTTTAAATAAGATTTAAAATAAAATGATAAACATTTTTATAGCATTAATAGTAAAACTTTAGATACGGCTACTAAAGTATAGCTTAAAACTACACAGTCCATCGAAATGAATAAAAAAAATTTTAAACAAGTAGTTTGCGCTTGTTCTTTATTTGGAATATCTTTATTCTACGCTTAGATTGTGACACCATCTTTTTCTTGGTTTCTCAAGATTTTCATTCTGCTTCTATTAAGTTTTTCTTCTTATCGCATTGTTCCATTCATTTGCTTTGATCTTGTATGTCGTTATTTGATGTCCGGTATACCATAAGTTTTATTTTATTTTTACGACATATAAACAATTAACTTTTTCTTTTAAGGATCCCCTTTTTTTTGGGCTAAGAACCGGCAGTGGCAGTTATTGAGCTACTCAATGCATACAATATCTACCTCAAACAAAATGTATATGTATTTTTCTTTTTTTGGGAGTTTTTTGAGCTTATACTTCAAATAAAAAAACAAAACTCAAAATGGCATTTGTTTTCTGAATCTAATCAATAGTAATTTATTTTTCTTTTCAACGACATGTTAATGAGAATAAAAATTTTCACATTTTTCTTATTTATACGATTTTCTGTTTCTACTTCACCAGAATACCGACGGCGTCCTACGTCACATAACTCACACCGTATACATATGTAGTACATATATCTATTATGAGATGACCAAATACACAAAGGTGAACAACATCGTTATACTTTATAATAAACTACAATGCAACATTAAACAATGTCTTTAGTTTGCAAGAGAAAGAGACTTAGAAATTAAAAATCACATTTGTTTTAGAACCGAAGAAAAAATTAGAAAAATTCAAGCAGTACTGGCGCACTTTACAGCAAAACTCGATTCTTTGTTAGATCCGTTTCCTCAGTGTTAATCGTTCATACTATTTGTATTTTACTTTAATTTTTATATTTAAATGCAAAATACAATAACAAATATTGTATCTAATAAGTAATAATAAAATTATTAAAACGGAAGTAGTTTTGTTTTTCTCACATAATGTTGAAATACAATTGAAAGTTTGATGCAATAAAGTTAGTCAAAATATATTTATAAGATTTTATTTTGTATATATTCTAAGCAGAAAATAATCAAGACAAAAATAATTTGTTTTGCATAGATCAAAATTATCAGTAAAAACAGTTTTATAAAAATAAAAGATAACTGATACAAATTTTGTATTGCAAGAAATTTCAAACGTTTTTTTGATAGAGCAAACATTTAACCATAAAGTTATAAACAAGAACTTTTTTTACATTTGTCTATTGTATAAGCAACTATTTGCAACATAATAAACCATCAAAACAGAACTTTCAAAAAGCTTACGCTTTTTTAAGTTATTAAAAACAACTTAAATTTCAGACGTAGTGCTTTCAGCTTTGTACACACAGCGTCCTAAATAAATAATGTAGTACCTGGGGCGCCGTTGAGACAAAAAGTAAGGGGGGGGCAATATATTAAAAATTTAAATATCATTGTTCTAGATTTACCTTAAAACTGTTGGTCGGCATACTTTTGTATGCAGTGTAATTTTCCAGGAAAGGGCAACAGACCACCCTTGCCCCCCCCCCTCAAACACAAAGTGTAAATGTAAAAAACTACACAAAAAGATACTAAACCTAATCAAAAACAAAATTAAGCAAACGCTGAAAAAGTACTTTAACAAACATCTCATTTATTAACAACCTATCAACAAAACCTAAAATTTCAAATAAGAAATCGAACTTTTTAAAGAACAAAAACTAATTCTTTTTTTCAAGGCCAATATTAAATACTACCCAAAAACGTAATAACCCCACGCTTTTTGGTGTAGATTTTATCGAAGACGGCCGTGTCGTCATAGACCTGGCAAACCAAAGCTAAAATTTCATGGAACGAGGCGCACAAATTCTTCCCGGAGCCAACCTTAAATTTTTTCCACCAAACTAGCTGACCAAGAAAGCTACTCGTATGCAGAAAACATACTACGTAGTGACCTTTGCAGGTGCATGTATAGAACCTACAACTCTTTGGGAGAAAATTGAGCGAGCACGACGACACAAATAATAAGGTGGATCCCAAGATTTATAGCATTTTTGTCAGTGCGTTATTACTATACGATCCACCTTTCAAACACCCGCTACCCTTAATGAAATTTCTACATTCACCTAATATGAAGAAGCTCTTCAGACATGTAGACCTAGCCACCTTTCTAATCCCCGAGCAGCGCACCTATTTTAATGAGTTATTGTGTTCACATCAGGACGTCTTCCAGCCAGGGCGAGAAGAAACGCCGTATTCAGAGCATGCTATGCCAAACAAACGATCCTGAAGAAAGAACTGAAACAAATGATTAACACGGGCATCGTAACCAAACGATAAGACAAGGGTACATCGATTACAGAAAATTAAATTCAATCACACAGTTAGACTAATATCCACTTCCAAGAATTGACAACCTGCTTTACGCCAAAGCCTTAGTAATCTCCACAATCGATATCAAGGCAGGGTACTGAAAGACTGGGACAAAACGGCATTCGTTTCACTTTTCGGTATATATCGGTTCCGATAAATGCCTAAAGAACGCTCCAGTCACTTTCTAGAGGCTTATCTATCAGCTTAAGCTTAACCTGCTAGACGTCACAATACTCGCTTACTTAGATGACATCATAGTATGGTGGAAGTCCGTCGAAGCCCATACAGACTACGCCAAATTTAAACTAAAGGAAAAACGTGTGAAATGCCACTTCAGCTGCCACCAAGTAAAATACCTTGGACATATCCTAACGCCAAAAGGGCTTCAAGCGGATCCAGATAAAATCAACGCTACAATCGGCCTTTCAGTACACGCAACGTGAAGCACTTAATGTTCTTGTTACAAACCTACTCATGGCACAGGCGGTTCATACCCCAGTTTGTACAGGTTAGCAAACCACTTTCCCAATTGCTTAAAAAACCAATAGGCGGCTTTCACAAAGCTGTAGCATTTTCTTGTAAGATTTCTACTTCCGTTTCTTCTGATAATTTTTCTTCTGTATGTACTCTTACTTCGATCACTTGTGTTCGTTGTCAATCTCAAGGTTTGTCACCTTTGCGTATTGTTCGTTCTCTTTTATCTATTTTTTTCAGTTTCTAGGATTATTAGACCAGCTACCAATGACGTATAATATAATAACTACTAGAGGCACCACTTCGTATGCTAGTATGGTTGCAAATTCGGTCCAGTTTTATTTCGTGTTTCCCCACTTCCGAGCAAGAAAGCAAACTATCATATATAGTTAAGCGTTTTCTAGCGTTTGAATTACATTCGACAATTTTAGTTTTGTCAATTTTAGTTGCTTAAAGTGCATTTAATAATAAATTTAATAATCTTAACTTATCTATAATAAAAGGGTTTATTTTATAAACGAAAAGGGATAAAAAATAATCTTGCGGCCAGGGTAAAAAAAAGTAATAATAAGTAGAATGCATTTAAAAATTATATTCAACCAATTGTAAAGACGTTTGGAAGCGTCTCGCATGTGTGGAAAATTAGTTGTTTAAATAATTACTATATATAGTAATAGTATGAATTTCGATTAAACATTTACTGCTAAACGATAAATGTTATTTTAAGGTTGTAGTTCCATTACATTTAAGAAGTTGATTTAAGTTAACTAAATTTATTTTATTTAAAAATACATAATTTTGTATTTTATTTTTAAGAATATGTATTTGTAGTTCAAGAAATATGCCAATTGTTTTCATACAAGGTTTAATTTTATTTCTACCTTTCAAACGTGGTCGACCTTATGCGTCTTTGCCCAAAAGCAGTGGGGATATCGACGGCTCGTTTTTATGTACGAAGTGGTTTTTCCAGTTAGTATATTATACCTTATTGCCAACTACCAATCTTTGGTAATTAGGTTTAGTGTCTAAAGTTACTGCTTCTTCTCGTCGTTTCTCTCGTTGGTGTGTTGTAAAAGGTCTTTTGTGTGAACGTGTACGTGTTTCTTCTGCTGATCCTTGTGTTTGAAAGTTAGTTGTTCCATCGGGCTAGCGCAAGCAACTTATTTAGGATTACTATATTATATATCTGATTGTGATCACCGCAGTGTTAGGCGCACTTTAAAAGCTCTTCGTTGACACTTTTACTGGTCTCATATAAGACCTAAGGTTGTTGAGTTCATACGCTACTGTTCTTTGTGTTGGAACTCACAATGAAGCATTCCTACTAGGTTGCGTTGTCACGCATTGCCAGGCACGACAAATCTTTCTAACACTAGCGTTACTATAAAACCTACACGTCTACATAAATATCGTGCAGTCTCTTCAGATGTAAAAACCGCTGCTATTGCTTTTGCATCTTTTTTTTCAGTCGCTTCTAATTATTCTATGTTCCTTCTTTTAATCGTTCTCTTCTGTTTCATCGACGTCGCAAGCATCATAAGTTCTAGTTTTTTTTAGTGCTTTTGGGTTGTGACTTCTGCTACTTTTTTGATTTTCCACTCTTGATTTTGGTGGTTCGAATCTTGGGATAGGTCGTTAGTATCTTGTCGGTTGTTGTTCGGATGCTATCTATTTGCTTTCTCCCATTTTGCTCTCACCGATATTCTTTTCTTTGGTTAAGTTTCTGATACATTTCTTTTGATTTTTTTTCTCGATCTTACTTCAGGACAGACTATCTTTCCCTCTGTACCTTTCATTTCTTTCTTTTTGGGGCTTATATATATTTTTATGTGCCATTTTTCTTTTTGCTGTTTTTAAAATTCATCTCTTGGGTGGTTAGTTGGACATAGAAATATCTCGTCTAATCATTCTTCGTTTTTCTTACTTTCATTTTTTCTTTCTTTTTTTTCTCTTTTGTTTGTGAAAGTTTGTCTTTTGGGTAATTGTCTCTTTTTTTAGTTAGTTGTTTAAACACTTAATTTTTTTTTTAATAACTTTTTTGTTTAGTGTTCACTCAACTATGCTTAATTTCTTTTCTTTCTCAGTAACTTTTCTTGCTTAATCAGGTTTAGTAGGTTTTTGTTTTGTTGTGCTTGGGTTAAAACTTGGGTTGGACTGCAACGTCTCTTCTTGTATTGTACGTACTTCCGCTTAGTCGGCATTTTTGATGTTGTTAGTCACTGTTAAAGTATTTTCTTTCTTTGGGTTTTTTTTGCTCTTGGAATATTCTAATCCGTTTTTTGCATTTACGTTCCAATGTTATTTACTCTGACTTCTATTTGTATTTGTTTCTTTCGGTTTTGTTTTGCGTGTTGTGGTTTTGGATTTTACTCTGATTATTACACAGAAGTAGTGTTTAGCTATTTGATGAATTTGTAGTTCTGACTTTGGGATTACTAATTTTTTATTGCGTTTTGGTAGCCCCACTTCTGTCGGATTTCAATCAAAATCTTCTGCTTTAGATTTCTTTTTTGGTTTTTTTTGCTTAGATCTTTAGGGTCTGTTTGAGTTTTTTTGTGGAGGCATGTCATATTCTCTGTTGACAATTTTTTGGCACAACTGTCTTAGGTTTTTTTTTTAAACTTTTTCTTTCTAAATCCGTATATCACAATAAAAAAACTGCTAGATACTTGGCTTTTTTTTTATTTTCTGAAGTTTGAAAATTTATATTCAGGGAGGGATTTGAATCTCTGTGTTGGGGTTTAGTAGGATTTTAGGGCATTGTCCTAAGCCGTGGTCTAAACTTATCTCTTTCCTATACTCAATTTTCTCTTGGTTTGCTTAGGAATATCCTTCAGTGATGTCTATGGGACTGCGTTGTTTTGTTGCACTTCTAACGTAGCGACTGATGTCGGCTTGCAACGGATATCTTTATTGATAATTCGTTTCTGTTTGTTAGAGTTTTTGATTCTTTGGAGTATCTTTTTGCTTCATGCGACTTTTGGACACATCTGATTGATGATACTTAACGAACTGGAAAAAACAGCTTTCATTTTCGTTTTTTTTTGAGTTGGGTGGTATTGTGTTTGGGTTTTAAGGTTGTGTCCTTGGCGTATGCTTGAATTTCTATTTTTAATTTAGGTAGTGTCACTTTCCAGGTTTTTATGTTGCTGAGGGGGAATTTGTTATGTTAAAAGTGTTTTAGTATTATGTTTGTTTCTTGTATAAGATTTATTCTCAGAACGACCACTTTTTGTCGCATTGGGTAAGGATAAAATGTTAAATTTTAAACATGCTTTGATGCTTTTGGTGGAGTTTGAATAACGGGGACATCATCTAGCGTTGTGTACGCCCAAGACTTTTATTGTTCAGCATTCACACCCATTCAAACATAGAATAGAATATCGTTGCGATTTGAGTAAAAGTTTGTATTTGTGGTAAGCATTTGTTTCTTTTGTTTGTGGCTTAATTTAATTCTTCTGTAATTGTGTGTAGCGGATTTCCATACCTCCACACGTCTTCTTTGTCTGTGGTAATTCGAAAACTCTTCATGAAGACGTCACGTCACTGTAACTAACACCATGAACACCTTCAAAAGGTTGAATGCAATTATTATCGTGTTGAGGAAAACAATTATCAAAATTACGAAGTTAATTTAAGGTAAACTTTGGCCATTCGCTTATTTTCAGTAATTGTAAGAATTAAATGGGTTTATTTGTGATAACACCATATGTACGTTTTTGTTTATGTTTTTGTACATTCTTAGCACTCATAAGGTTAGCGATAAACACAAAAAATTGTCAAACTACGGAACAAACCACAGTCTACCTAACCTTTGGTAAAGAACTGCAAACAACAGACTACTCCCAACTATTATAACAAGTCTAAGAAATCCTTGCTAACTCCAGAATCACAACAAGACAGAAGAATACAATAAACAGACAAGTAAAAGAGAGACGCCTCACCATTCCAGAATGGATACCTGGTCTGGATCCAAACGCACATACTCAGTAATAAAGCCAAGAGAATGTCCGGGAAGCTGGCACCACGCCAAGATAGACCTTGCCGCGTCTTGCAAGCAATCTCGCCTACCTCCTACAAACTAAAAAACCCAAACCCACAAGAAATCATAGGAATTTACCACATTTCAGCGATCAGTGCGTGAACCGATTGGAGACCCACCGCCGCCAGTTCAGCCTATCATAACACGAGATCATTCAAAAAAACCATAAACCTGGCGGAAGAGTCCAGACGCCATCAATGCCAGAAGAGTATAACTTAAACCGCCTATGACAGATGACAACAAAGTTATCTCTCGTAGATCAGAAAACTATCCTAAGTATACTTAAATCAAACAGATTTAGTTAATCGACAGTACAATTCAGTTGATTTCGGTTCAGTTGGATTCAGTTCGGTTCAGTTTGGTTTAGTTCGGTTCAGTTCGGTTCAGTTCGTTTAGTTCAATCAAGTTCAGAACGACTTGCCATTGGATCTACCGTTTCTATCACTTCTTTCCGTAAGAATTTCAGAAGCGTTCCAATTTCTTATTCAATTTGACAAATCCGTAGCGAGAAGTTCTGGACCGTCACCGTTACGCAGTTATTTCTTAAAGACACAGGCTTAACCCTTATATTTTTTCAATTGACTTATTTAGTGTAGTGTATATAGTTACTGTTTAGATTTAATTGTTAGTGTTCATAATAATTATTCTTTAGACGATAGTTACAACTATATTTGTGAGAGTGTTAAATAAATCTATTAACCAACCAACAAGTTTTATTATAAATCACGCTAAATACGAAAAAGTTTTGAACCACGGTAACGCCTCTGTTAAACAAACTTCTATGCTCAACACACAATATTCGCCTTCTACTCCTTGTAACATAGTATACGATTCATAATTTTACTACAACCGTTGTTTTTGTAAGTTAAAAATTTATTCTATAATTTATTAATATTTTAAATTCCTCTTTGCATACTTCTTGAAGTATATAAAGACAACGAATATATGTGGGTTGGTTAAATTTACTCAATACACTTGAATTAATTAAGTAACATTTATTTACAAAATATTTACAGATGGTTGATGATTTTTTAATAATAATAATTCTATTCACTGACAATTTAATAATAATACAACTTAGCGCACGTCTATACGTCTTTACGTCGTTAGGTCGTCTCGTCATCTGTACCCTCTACCTGCGGTTTACTATATTCTAAGGTCAACCCCACATCTCGGCCATCCTGCTCGTCATCTGACTCAGATGAGAAAGAATCCTCACCTACCCGATTCCACGGTTTAATTTTGTCGGCGCTAGATGATGATACTTTAGGTCCCTCTCCATCTCCTATTTTCTCAACGTCGTATCTATCGTTTAACTTTACTTTAATAATTTTGTATGGACCTAAAAATCGTGGAAATAGTTTAATGCCAGAACCAAATTGCGTTCGTTTTATAGCAACAATGTCGCCTACTTGATAATTATGTGACTTTTTACGTCTACGATTGAAGGATTTTTGTTTTCTTCTTGAATCTTAGCAATTGCTTCATTAGCGTTTGCTCTCATCTCATTGCGTTGATCTTCAAAAATCTTTCGACCAACTTCTTCAAGAATCTCTATTATTTCTAGGCTTTCTTTTCGTCGTAGCTCAACTCCAAACATGATTTGAAACGGATTATTATTAATACTTCTGCTGAAAGTACTGTTTAAATGTTGTTGCAACAGTGGCACATGTCTGAACCATTCTTCTGGTTTGTTTACTGACATTCGTCGTAATGCAGCAGTAACAGTCTGAACTGTAATTTCGACTTGACCGTTACCTCTTGGAACACCTGTAGTTATTTGAATGTGGTTAATGTTTTCATTTAGACAAAATTTTGAAAAATCTTCGGATCTAAAGCAACCTCCTTTATCTGTAATTATTCTTCTTGGATTTCCAAAAATAATCTGGTGAGCAGTCAATTTCTCTATAACTTCTTTAACATTTACTGTTTTTGTTGGATAAATCCATGTAAATTTTGAAAAAACATCTATTATTATAAAAATGTATTTATAATTCTTCCTCGTCGTTTCAAATGGTCCACAATGATCTAGATGATACGTGTCTAATGGTAGATCGCTTTTTGGTATTGGATTTAAGAAACCTTCTTGTTTTCCTTGCTTACGATTTCCTAAAATACATGGAATGCAAGCGGCAATAAATTCTTCAATTTTTCTTTTTTCTTTGGAATATAGTACGTCTTTGAAATTAATCCGCTAGTTTTCTTTAATGCAAAGTGACCAGGGCCATGTGCGTCTTTAATAATTTCAGTTTGCATGGCTTTCGGTACTACTAACAATTTCTCACCATTTTGCTCTTTGTATAAAATTCCATTAAGTAAAATGTAGTCATTATAAGGTTCTGTTTCTAAAATTTTCATTATAGCTTTTAATGCTGTGTCGTTTTGCTGAGCAGCTTGTAACCTTCTGAATAACTGTGTTTTCTATAATCATAATCGTTGGGTATCGGCAAAGCGTCTACGTGCTTCATACGTTCTTTCTTTCTGTGCTCAATAGAATATTCAAATTCTTCTAATAGTAAGGCCCATCTAGCTACTCTTGTCGTCAAGTCTTTTTGTTCATTGTCTTTGAAACGCAGAACAGTCAGTAACGATTTTGAATTTTATTCCTAGTAAGTAAACTCTAAATTTTAACTGCTTGAATTATAGCCTAATACTCTAACTGATAACTGTCGTATTTTTCTTCGGCAGGAGTAGTCTTTGCTCATATAGTAAATTGGATGAAAATAACCGTCTTCGTCTAACTTTTGTAACAGAATGGCTCCGTAGCCGTGTTTGCTAGCGTCTGTGTGAAGTTCTGTATCACGGTTTTGTTTAAATACATGTAAAACAGGTTCGCTGGTAAGCAATTCTTTCAATTTTAGATACGCAAATCTTTGGCTTTCGTCAAAATTAAAGTTTTGGTTCTTCTTTAAAACGTCAGTCAACGGTTTTGCAATTAGTGCGTACGACTTTATAAATTTGCGAAAATATCCCGTAAGTCCTAAATAACTTTGAATTTGCTTAATCGTCTTTGGTTCAGGATAATTTTTGATAGCAATGGTTTTTGCTATTGATGGCTTAATTGTGCCATTTTTTATTATATGTCCTAAAAACTCTATTTTATGGTTAAGGAATTGACACTTTGTCTTATTAATCTCAAGACCATATTTCTGTGCTACATCTAACACTATTCTTAACCGAAGTATCCCTTCTTCTTCAGACGCTGATGGAATAACTAGGTCGTCCATGTATACAACGACAAGGTCTTGGTTTATCAACTCTCTAAACACTTGATAAACATATCTTTGAAAAACTGCTGGACTATTACATAATCCAAATGGACATCTTAAAAACTCATATTGGCCGCTGGGAGTCACAAATGAAGTGTATTTCGTACTATCCTCAGCAACTGGAACATGGAAAAAACCATTTTTTAAGTCTACAGTAGTAAAAACTTTAGCATCTTGTAATTTATCTAATACGTCATCGATTAGCGGTAATGGAAAACGATCTTTAATAATTTTTTTATTCAGTTGCCGGTAGTCAATGCAAATTCTTGTTTGGCCATTCTTCTTTTTAACTAAAACTATGGGGCTGGCAAAATCGGAACAGCTAGGTTTTATGATATTGTTATCCAACCACTCTTGTATCTGCTTATCCACTTCTTTTTTTTCTGGAATTGATAAACGTCTAGGATTTTGGTAAACTGGCTCTTCATTTGTTAAAATAATTTTCATTTCGACTTCCGTACGTTTTGTCTTCTTTGGTACATAATTTTTCACAATTTCTTCAATTGCTGCTTTATGCTTTACGTTTTTAATGTGATCCGTACTTACACATCTGTCTTCGTTTTCTAGTCGAATGTGCATTAGAAAATTAGTTTCTTCTTTTTTGTGAATTAGAATACCATCTTCTCTCAACACAATCTCGGATACTTCTAGTAATTTATTTCCAATAATTGCCTCAAAATATGAAGTGTTTTTAGGAATAACATGAAACGTTAATTCAAAAGTTTCGTTATCTATGATTCCATTTTTGCAAAATGAACCCAAAGTTTTAAATTTACTTGCACCAATTCTCGTAAGAACAACGAAGTTTTCTCGCAATGGTATGTTCTTAAACTTATCTTCAAAAATGTCTTGCCTGATTGCATTAATGTCGCTGCCTGTATCAAACAGAGCAATTACTTCTATATCGTCTATAGTCAATTTGATGTGGTTTCGCGACGTTACTTCTAATGTACTAACGCTTGCTTCAGATGTCATTTCTTTTTTAATGTTCAATTCTTTTTTACACGATGAAGATACATGTCCAAATTCATTACAACGAAAACATTTCGTTCCTTTATATTTCGAAGGGCAATCTTTTGAACGATGTCCTTTTTCACCACAATTATAACAAATATCTTGTTCAAAATTGTTCTCGCTCTTTTGTTTATCATTGTTTCGTATGTTTACATAACTTTTTTTGCTAAATGATGTGCTTGGTGCTGAATATTTTTGCGTAATTGCACTTTTAGACTTTATTGTATCATACAATTTTACTTTTTCTTTAAACTCTTGAAAATTTTTAGCTCCGTATAAAACAATTTTATTTGACGTGTAGTCTATTATTCCGTCAATGATGTACTGTATCACTACTTCTGGTTCAATTTCAGCTCTGCTGCCTATCTCTCTCATTTTTAGAACATATTCTTGTGACGTCTCTTCTTTTCTCTTTTTTCGACTCATTAACATTTTGTGAACCTGCGAGCTACTAATTTTTTCCTCAAATTCTTCTCTTAATAGAACTTTTAACTTACTCCAAGTTGTAATACCTTTCTCCGATTGAACAAATAATTTAGCCATACCTTTCAACAATTTTTTGGCAAAAATAAGTTTTGTAATTCATTCCATCCTGTTATTTCAGCCATTTCTTCAAAATCGCTGATCCATTTTCCGATAGGATAATCCTCTTTTCCGTTAAAACAACAGGAATTGAATCTTCTACATCACGAAGGAGTTAGTGCAAATTTGTCTTTTCTGCTTGTTACATCCGTGGTGCTATATCTCAACCGATTTTTCTCAACTGTAACAGGTCTCCTTTCTTGCTCCACATATTCGTCTTCTAATTCTTCGTCTTCATCTTCTTCGTCTTCAGATTCTGTGGTTATGGAAAGAGTTGTCAAATAGGAACAAATGCGGTCAACAATTTCATTTTTAGCGCCAGAATAATCTAAATCTAGTACATGACAAACAGCCGTGAGGTCGTTAGATGTCAATGCATTTTCGACTTCATTCACTTTTTCTTTATATTCTTCAGAGTTGATGTTAAAATCAAACCCGGTAAAATCCTTTAAATTTTTTTCTAGTTCGGCGTGGTTGAGCTTCACAACCAAAAGCTTACAACATGTAACGCTTTTACTGCTTTCAAGCTACTATTGTTTATATTGTATGCCACTTTAACATTATCTCCTAACGTCGTCATTTTAAATATTCTTCGTTAAATTTAGACAAAATATTTATACACAGCTTTACGTCTTGACTCTAGTTACAAACAGTCTTTTGAAAAATTATGCGCGTCTTCTAATTTAAAAAAGATAAATTGTTTAACGTCTTAAATTTTATAATCCAATTAACGTATTAATCTTTAGTTTTATCGTCTTTTCGTCTTACGTCTTTTAAGTAAATTTTAGTCGTCAGTGTATCGTCTTAACAATTTACAAAATTATTATCATCAATGTTTCAACTCGACTTGAAAACATAAATTTAATATAAATACTTTACGTCGTAAATATCAAAACAATAATGCTTTTGGTACGTCACTGGTACAAATTTTGTACTACTTACAAATTTTCGTATTTTGTTAATATACTCAGATGTTAAAACAATTTATATAATGCTAAATTATTAAATGAATATTCATGCAATCACATGCAGTTAAATCAAATTTAAATAAGAACGTCATGAAAATATTCAACTTAATTTTTGTACAAAGATGTCGACAAGTTAGTATAAAAAGATTATGGATTAAATACAATGTGTACGATACCGTAACTTAAAATATTTTGAATCTTCTTACGTCACTAGTACCATACGCTTTCTCTCTTCTTCTGACTGATTTACCTCTTCGGCCTTCGTCTAACCAACAGCAGCGGCAAAGATCACTTGAACCATAAACGCTGGTCAAAGGAGGTAATGTACCCTCGATCGCTTTCAGGTAGAAATCCTCGATCTTGCACACTTGCAACTTATAACACTTTTTGAGATTTTCTTGAAATATTCATTTAGAATAATTAACCTTCGTATGCAATTTTTAATTAAATTACGTTGTGTAACTTTGATTTAAACCAAGTTTAAATTCACTGTTTATCAAAAGCACTTTTTCACATCGCGGACGAGCCCCCAATTTGTGGGTTGGTTAAATTTACTCAATACACTTGAATTAATTAAGTAACATTTATTTACAAAATATTTACAGATGGTTGATGATTTTTTAATAATAATAATTCTATTCACTGACAATTTAATAATAATACAACTTAGCGCACGTCTATACGTCTTTACGTCGTTAGGTCGTCTCGTCATCTGTACCCTCTACCTGCGGTTTACTATATTCTAAGGTCAACCCCACATATATTACGTATCTGTCACAAAATAATCGTGTCTACTAGAAATTATGTTTTTGCGCTTGCAAAAGCTTACACAAATACCTTACAATTTTGGTTGAAAAATAATCTTTAAGAATCCGGGCTTGATAAGACCAAAAATACGCACCTCAAATTGAATTTATCAAGTACTACCGGTCCACCACACAGCAAAATGACATGCACCTTATTGATCAACGGTTTAATGTGCTCCAGCTATAGGAACAGTCTCCAAACAAAAAGACTATACGTAATTAACTAATCATAAGTGCGCTAAGCCATTCTGTAGTAGGGAAGATTAAAAAACAACAAGCTTGCCAACCAAATCTTTATTTGAGGTAAAGACAAGGTAAAAAGAAACAAACATTAGATTAAAGTCTTTTTATGTAAATACCCATTGTTTATAATAAACTTATTTTGTTTGCAAAAAATCCAGTTACTTAAAAAACAAATAGTTGCTTAACGTGTTACTGTGAATCACTTAATTAATCAGAAACCTAACATTAGAATAAAATGTTTAAATGGTTAAAAAGAAAGAAGAAAAAAACTGACATCACTAGTAAGTATTTAATTTATAAACTTTTATTTTCACTCACCAATTTATAATACTAGAATTTTTTACTACATGGCAAATGATCGAATATGATCAACCTGAAAAAATTGCTCAAGTTGTACTACAAGAAATAATTATATATGTAATATTTGGATGTTTTGTAGCTTATAGTAAGTAAATACTGTAAGGTACAACAAAAATATTTGTAAACATATTTTTAGTGACAATTTCGATGACATCTACATCAATGTTTTATCATCACGAGTTTTTTCGAAAGTTATTTGTCGCTTCTACCTTTGAATCTGTTGAAGGATCTGATATAACTTTAATGGATATCCACGTAATAGCAAATATATGGAACGTTAGTATTTTTTTAATAAACCATAAAACAACACAGTTATCGCATTTACACACGATTCAAATATTTTTTTAGTTAAAAATATTGTCATTTTTTAACAAATCAAATTTTAATAATAGACTATTGGTATTGTCTAAATAATGCTTCTTTGAGCAGCACTAAATTAGAAACTTACTTTATTTCACTAGAAGCATTAAGTGTAAAAATTTGTTTTCGAAAATTACTAGTATAGCATATATCTTTTTCTTTTTGTGTTAATTCAAAGCAAGAGTTTAAAAGTATTTATTTTTAAATTTTAAACTTATTTGAGACTTAAGAAAACTATTCAGTTATAATATAATTTATGCAACCATTTTTTTGTTTTTGGTTATTATAGTTTTTTTTAGCAATGTATCTGTATGTTTTCCATCTAAAGAAAGTATGTATTCAATTGTCATTTTTGTATTTACAATACCAACACTTTTTGTTTGATAAAAATAAACTAAAACTTCTATGAATCGTAAAAAGTTTTGACGTACAAAACTTATTTTCTCGTGTTTTTAATTAAAAGAAAATTACTGTTAGTTGGTTTTCCCAGATTTTCTAATTCTACTTATTGCTTCTGTCAGATTTTAATAGGATATTTACTCAGAAACAGTAATTAAAACATCTCAATTTGCGTTATAAACTTGAATATTGTTTTAGTATTTACAACATATACAATCAGCCGGTTTTTATTGGGATTCCTGGTCTGATTCTAACAACACAAATTCTACAATGGACAACAAATTGCTTGGAGTTCCAAGATTAAGACAGGTATTTATTGTATTGTTTGTTAATTGTTTAGACGCCCTAATTTTTTAGAATTGTATGTTTTTGAAAGATTTTGGTAAAATTAAAATTCTATAAAACGGTTTATTTATAGCGTTTGCCTTTGGTGAAACACGTAGGTGATACCAAGTGATAGATGCGAACTTTGACATATATGATTCTGTTAACAAAAAAGTGAACTTTTAAATATTTTTTTTTGTCTTGACCGTTTCTGTTAACTGTTATTATGTCAACGTTCGATTGTCAGAGCATTGATTTTACAATGAAATGTACTCCCTAATTATAATTGACTAATTGTTTCACCATTACAGATGTTTAAATTGAGTTGACATTTTCCTGGGGAATGTGCTCCGTACTTTGTGCTTTCAGTTATTGCAGTTATTCTCATTCTGTTTAAACCACTAGGTATGACCTTATCTTACAAAGTTTTTAATGATGTATTGTTCATTTACTTTGTATGTTAGTGTATTGCTTTTTGAATGTATAAAACTAATAGACTCATCTATTTAAATGTGTTTATTTTTCTAAACTATTTAGAGATATGCAAACTATAAAATAATTAGTTATTAAAAGCTTTCATATCAGCTTTTACAAAACTATTAAGAATGCAAAAAATTTTTAAAAAAACAATAAACTTTTCATCTGTTGTTTGAAGCATTGTAGTCCTTCTTAGATTCCTTTCAAAATTGAGGATAATACGATGTATGTGTTTATGCGAAAATCAAAATAACGCTTGGGCGTGCTACTGCACTTTATCACGTCACGTAGTAAGCTCCTATTAATGCCAGGTAACTAGAATCTTAATCCTACTTAAAGTAAAAAAAAATTCAAACAAAGGAGAATGACACAATATGTACAATATTTAACTAAATTCTAGAACTATGCAGGTAAGACGGAACATTGCACCCCCCATTGAAATACTAATTTCAATTGATAACTAGAATATACAATAACTCAAAGAAAATTATTATATTAAATTTTGTTCAAATATTGTTACTGTCGTCATCGTTCGGAAACGCACGAATTTTTTAATATAAGACTATTTGCGCTTTTCACTGACACAACGCGTCACTCCGTCATTTCCGGGATGCAGTTTGGTAACACTTTCAAACAACCATTTTGAAGGTTGCAGATTGTCATCTCAAATTAGAACTAGCGCTTCTGGTTGCAGCATGTTTTTCCATTTTCCATTTCAAACGAGCTTGGAGTTCGTGGATGTAATCCTTGCTGTAGCGTTTCTAAAAATGATGTAATTTCATAATATGTTAATATTTGCTTAGCTTGATATCCACCATGTTGATCAAATCGGGTTCTGGCAAAGCGATAAGCTTAAGTTCAATTAGAAAATGTGCAAGAGTAAAACGATCAAGGTTGTTTGGGTCAGATAAAAATGAACTCAATGGCCAAGAGTTTAACACGGCCTCAATTTGCGTTAACAACGTATAGAATTCTTCAAATGTGAGGAAAGTATTTAATGCAACTCGTTTTAAATGGAACTTGACAGATTTTACACCGGTTTCCCACTAACCTCCAAAGTGAGGTTATACCATGACGTATATAGAATCGCAAAAATTTTTTAAAGCTTTTTTTGTTTTGGTTTTGGATAAAAATGAATTTAATTTGGTTAGTTCTACCTTAGCTCCATTAAAATTACTACTGTTATCTGAGTATATGTTTAAGGATTGACGTCTGCGCGCTACAAATCTTTTCAATGCGGTTAAAAATGCTTCCGTTGTCATATCTGTTACTAAGTCAAGATGGATCGCTTTTGTTGAGCAACAAACCAAGATGCATATGTAGGTCTTATTTAGTTTAGAGCAGCGTCCTTTCTTATTTTTAATCATTACCGGACCTGAATAGACAATTTTTTGGTAAATTTCTCATGAGAGGATTTATTGATTTTTTATTTGCACGGAAACAAATCGTACACTGATATATAATTTTACGTAACATTCTTCTAGCAGCAATTGTCAGTAGCTATCTCGGACTGGTGAAAGAAGCTAATTAACTCTACAATGTAGCAATCTAATATGATTTGTTCTGCAGATTTATTTAGATAACCAATATGATGCAAAAGACCATCGTTGTCAAGAAGCGCATTTAAAGGTAATAAAGAACTTTAGAATGAAGAGGTTTGCCGTTACTTAATCTACTAAACGTTTTGTATAGGACATTTTTTATTATTTTTAAAAAGGCCCTATCTCTTTCCTCTGTACTGAGAGATCCTATTATTCTGTTATCTTGTTTATTTTTTGAATTATGGAAAAATCGGTAAATATATGCAATGACCACTTGCAGTTTTTTTAATGAAGAGAATTTTGAAAATGATTCCGTTGATTAGTTTTCAACAACTACATGTGATAACGCCCGTGATTCTAATGTAATTGACATTAGCTCTGGTTGAAGTGGCAAGGCATTTATGTCGTAATTTAACCATTCAAAGTCATGCTACTACAAAGACATAGAAGACAGTTTGCATGGTGAAACGCTTCGGAATAATAGATTGGACATGTTTTTAATGTTGAGTAGTGGTTAATTGTTGGATCTCTGAAACACGATTGGTTACGAACGTTTTCCATTGGTTGGGGGGTCCACGTAACCAATTTAACGTTATGGTAGAATCAGATCAATAAAACATTATGTCAATTTCAACATTGAAAGCTGTTGTGACTTGTTTTATTAAGCGAGTTAAGAGTAAAGCCGCACACAATTCTAGTCTAGGTAAGCTTATGTTTTTTAATGGGGCTACATGTGATTTTGCACATAATAAATAAGTTAGGGCTTGTCCTTTATTGTTACAAGACCTAACGTAGATGCAAGCTCCATAAGCTGTTTCCGAAGCATCGGAAAATCCGTGTAGTTCAATATTTTGAGGTTTTGCTACTATTACATGTCGTGTTAATCTTAAAAAAATTAGAGAGGATAATTAATCAGAAAATGTTAACCATTTTGTGGAAGTAAGCATAAGAAAACCTTCATCCCAAGTTACCTTCTCTTGTCATAATGATTGCAATATGATCTTTGCTTGAATGATGACGGGACCTAGTAGCTCTAAGACATCGAATATTTGTGCTGTGGTAGCAAGCACGGAACGTTTGGTAATTTTTTCAGCATCTGTAAAGTTTCGAATGCTATATTGCATTGCATCATTTGAACCCATAAAATGCCAAGTATTCGGGATTCTTGTTGGTCAGAAATTTGGGAACAGTCTGATTGTTGGTATTTTTAGTTGATCGCAAATGTTCTAGCAAACTGACTACTTTCGTAACTTGAAACCTGCAGAGTTTAAGATTACGGAAATGTGGGATTGTAATCGTAACAAGCTATCAATGAAATTTGATCTGGTTCAAAGATCGTCGACGTAAAAATCGTATTGCCTAAGATGCAAGAGGATAAGTAGAACGGTTGTCTAAAACTAATTGTTTTAACATTTAATTGCTAATAATGATGCTGCTGCTGTACCGTAGGTAACACTATTGAGTTGATAACAGAAAATATTTGAATTTTGATTTGACCCTCAAAGAATCAATTATGTGTTTTGTTGACTTGGGTCGACTAACACTTGACGGTACATTTTCTCAATATCTGCTGTAATGACGTATACATCTTTACGAAATTGTAATAATATCTCAAACAAACCACTCTGCATTACAGAGCCGTTGTGTTGAGTGTCGTTTAATGATAAACCTGGTGTGGTTCTTGCAGAACCATCAAAAACAACACGAGTTTTGGTAGCTGAGCTAGTTGCCTTGATAACGGCGTGATGTGACAAATAAAGTTTTAAACCATAATTAATTCGTTAATAGCAATCATGTGACCAAGAGCTTTATGCTATACCAGAAATTTTGTATATTCCTATCTTAATGATGGATTGGCTAACAGTTTTCGTTCTAATGAATAAAATCGTTTTAACGCTAAGGTACTGGGATTTGCCAAGAGCAATAATATTGTCTTTATAACGAATGTTTACTATAATACGTCCGAAACGATCTCGAGTAGTGGTTTCTAAGAAATGACCTTCACAAAATTGCTCATCTGATCAGTATGGGCTATAATTAATTATACATTGCTTGATTTCTCAGAATTTTTATAATTGTTCTCGAGTTTGATTATCTTGTAAAGTGTGCGCACGTATGCTAACAATGCAACTTTGTTATCTTGAGTAGGTAATTTGACCACCGTTATCCAACCTAATTTTGTTTTTTGAATTTGGATTACTTAAACTCGTTAAATTCTAGCTACATTTACTATTTGCTTTAAAGAAACCTAACACATCGCATAGTTTGTCAATGAAAATTCTTAAAAAGTAAATAATCCCGTTTTACCTGCGACTCCCATTCCTGACGAGTGGTAAAAGATTAATTTAGCACTGATTATGTGAATTAATATTGTATCTATTGTAGGCTGTTCACATTGTTTTAGTATATGCATGATTTTTGTGAGATCATCTAAGAAATTCTGCAACTGAGAATAATTATCGCACTTGACGGGTTCGAAATTGAATAAGGCCTTAAGATTGTTAAATAAAAGGGTTCAAATCTTAAGTCTTGACAACCATATTAACAATTATTTTATTTTCTTTGTTCTAATTAATTGGCGACATGTTTCGGCTTGTAAAAACAATTAAGCCATCTTCAGGCGTAGTAAAATTGAATTAAGTAGTACATATAACTAGTGTCAGGTGAGAATTATTGATTAACACGTTAAACAAGAACACTTCTTAACGAAAAGAGTGCACATAATTAATGAAAAAGGTAAAATTATTACATGTTAACATACAGACACACAAACAAAACATTTTGTTTGTGTGTCTGTCGCCAATTAATTAGAACAAAGAAAATAAAATAAATGTTAATATGGTTGTCAAGACTTAAGATTTGAACCCTTTTATTAAACTTCAACCATACTCGATGGATCCATTTTTTAACTTAAGATTGTTGTTTACGGTTAATTTTTATTTTCAAATTTTTTAATAAAGTCTCTCACGCAATTGTATAATTTTCTTCTGTTATTTGCAATGTTTTAATCTTTTGGGCAGTGTTACAATATTTATTATGATCTAATGGGGGAGGTGGAGAAAAAGAAAGAACGAAGAATAAATTACTTAAACGTAATTGCCGAGATGTTGTTGCTTACCTTTCGGCTAGCCTCACCGTAGATGGTCGTCGGGTAAAAGAAAATCGTAAGACACCAAGTTTTCTTTCGGGAAGCTAAATGCCTAAGTGCGCCACCTCTTCTCGAAATGTTTTTATCGCAGAATTCCAGTCTAGGTAGGAGAAAAGGAGAGCCTAGACCCGAGGTCCCCCAAAAGAAACATATTGCAAATTAACAATAACTATTTATTGAAATTATTGACTCATATCCCCCTTCCGGAACGGAAAAAAAGGCCCTTCGGCGGTTACGCCACTGGTATAATCCCTATTAAATTATTTACATAACCCCCAACAAGAAATAGTAATAACATATCTACCAATTACACATAAGTAAAGCAGGTCCCAAAAATAGATTCTGGGAGCAAACAGAGTTTAACAAGTTGCAATAAACAATTATCTCCGCGGCTACTGTAGATCGTAGCAATACGTAATCGCGTTAATGTACGTAATACCGCCCGTTGACCTTGATCAAGTTCAGCACGACCGGTAATCAGAGTAACATGTAATTAGTTTCCGAGAGACGGCAGAGCTCCCAAATTTCTACCCTTGATGATAGCACAAATACTTGATATGACACAAATTATTAACTGGAAGTTACAATAAATAATTGTAATGAATCAACCATTACAAATAAGGCGTTTGATAACCGTGTGAATAAATACTATTAATATTTTACAGCAAAAATGACGTTAGATATTCTTAAATTTAAATCGGCAAGTTACAGACATGCATTACAATTACTATGATAAGGTAAAGTTACAAAAGTGCATTACAATTACTAACGTTAATTAACTTAATCGGTTAAAGAAAGATTACTTTAAATATTATTTATCACTCTTATGTCTGTTACAAAGAATATTCATTATTCTTACTCCAAGAAACTTTATAATAATTGTAGTCGACAAGAAAAGAGATTTACGATTTCACCTAACACGAACCGCGTGTAGCGATAACAGGAGTCTGTAGCGCGTGAACGAAATGAGGCCGACCGCTAGTGCGACTCGAAGTTAAGGATTTTATAAATACCTCGCTACTTCATTCTCTCGCTTGCACAGCGCCAACGATCCCCTGGGATCCTTTATTTTTGTTGTTTTCCCCTTTCGACTACGATTCGCCTTAGTTTAGTGAATCCACCATTCTTAACGGATTTATACTAAAATTCCCCCAGCCATGGTAGAAACCCCAACAGTGCAGATTACAGATGTAAGAACAACGAAGACGTAACTAAGGACTACGGACTAAGAAGTACGAACCAAGAAGCTAAAATAGCGAGAATTAGGTGATACGCCTCCATTTCTAAACCACGTGTGAAATACTAACCCACTTTATGCGTATCTCACCTCTCCAACGTTTTCACGTTCCTATTCAACCAAATAACAGCATAAAAATGAGGTTTGTAGATGGCCGACTACCTTCGAGCGCCCTCACGAGCGTTGAATGTTACTTAAATTAGGATTTTCATTAAACATTGAATCAAATGAATCGCGGAATTCAATCTAATCCTCAAACTTCCCTCCGAAAACGTGCAATTCTATATGGGACATTGGTAATGATTTAATGAATCCCTACATTGTTTGACGAATTATCTTTACTGTTGACAACAGCGCATTTTTAAGGCCGACAACGTTCTATGAAACTTGATGCTTTAGCAGTAATTTCAAAGAAACTGTTTTCAAAAGTCTCTAACCCTAATTCATGAGAATTCTCGTCGGATATCTGTATCTGATTTTAAAATAAAGAGTATTATATTTGTTCATTACGGTTTTAATCTCATTTGATCGATAAACAAGATTACGTAATTCATTCGGATTGTAAAGAAAGTTTTGAAACGAGTTAAACGCGATTAATAAGCTTCGTTGCAATTTAAAGTCATCCAAGACGATGCCAAGGAAAATAAGGCAATATTAAATGCAAAGGGCAACAATGCAGCAGAGAGAGAACTGTTATATCATTTTTTGGAAACTAATTAACAATGACAAAACGAGAATTGTACTAGGTACCCAGGTCACGTAGTAGGCCCCTAACAATGCCAGGTAACTAGAATCTCAATCATACTTAAAGTAAAGCAGATCTCAAACAAAGGAGAATCACACAAACATAAACAATATGTACAAGATTTAACTAAATCCTAGAACTATGCAGGTAAGACGGAACACTAGGGAATTTTGCCGGAGATGGCATATCTGGGTGAGATGGCATATTGACATTTTTAGCAAAAACAATTTAAATATGGCAACTATGTGTATTGGGTTATATGCAGTTTGACATTTAATGGTCGCTGTGAAAATTCAGTTCACCTGCAAGTGTCGTCGGAGTACGTATGTTATGTTTTATACTATCGGTTCGTGGAAAGTTTTCTGTCGGTTATTATATAAGTGTTTGTAACTGCGAGCGTTTAAAGTTCTGCTGAAATTTGTTAATGTAACAGTGTTTATTTGTAAAAACTGTACACATCTGTCGCACAACATATTACAAAAATGTAAGTGTAAACTAACAACATACATCTAATGTAAATCATGCATTTTAGAGCGAGATCGCGATATAAATGATTAGGTTAAGAAGGCATGGTATGCCGTCTCACCCTGAAATACTATTTCACCCACAGTTTTTTGTAAAAATGGTTGGAAAATACGTCCGAAAATCACAGCGACAAAGTTGGAGTAAAGAAAATATGGTAGAAGCACTTAACGCAGTTAAAAATAATCAAATGGGATGGCTTTTGCCATCAAAAACATTTAATGTACCGCATACAACGTTAAGAAGGTGTACTAAAAATGATTGTGGATCCAATAAGGGTTACTTAGGGAGACATGTTCCAACATTTAATGCCGAGTTGGAAAATGAATTGGTGCGCCATGTAAAAGAATTAGAGGTACGTTTTTTTGGACTAACAACCTTAGATATTCGGAGGCTTGCTTATGAAATTGCCGATGTAAAGAAGATTCCAAATAGGTTTTCAAAGGAAAAGAAGATGCCTGGCTGGGATTGGCTTAAGAGATTCCGCAAACGAAATCTTTCTATTTCGCTTCGTACACCAGAGGCAACATCAGCTGCAAGAGCCCGTGCGTTTAACAAAGTTCAGATTGAGAAGTATTTTGATAATCTTGAGAAAGTGATAGATGAACACAAATCAAGCAATGCTAAAAGGCTAGAAAGGAAGAAAGCAAGTTGGTATTCTGACAAGCGCAGAGAGAAGCCAACATCTTACAGTTGTATGCTGCTTAAACGCCATTGGAACTTACGTACCACCTGTTTTGTTGTTTCCTAGGAAAAACATGAAAAACGAACTTATGCATCACGCTCCAGTAGGAGCTTTGGGATTAGCACAAGAAAGTGGGTGGATGACGTGGGAAATTTTTTTGAAATATTTAAAACATTTTGTCAAGTATGTCAAGCCATCTGTCATAAGTAAAGTGCTCCTTCTTTTAGACGGGCACAGCAGCCACAAAAATTTCGAAGCTAAAGACAACGGCATTGTTATATTTTGTTTTCCACCTCATTGCACCCACTGTGGGTGCAAAACCTTTACACGTTTGTTTTTTCGGACCACTAATGACATATTACAATCAAGAACTACTTCGTTGGCTTAAGTCCAATCCTGGAAGAACATCTTCAAGTCGGTGGTATAATGAAGGAAGCTTATAATAAAGCTGCAACAATAGAAAATGTTGTAAACTCATTTTCTAAAACTGGCATATATCCACTAAATAAAGAAATCTTCCCAGAATGGATGTTTCAAGCGGCCCAAGTTATTGATCAACAAGAAAATGTTAATGATTTTATAACACTCAACTGTCATTGTCTGGTTATCCAAATGATAAGGTAAATGATTCTCAGCCATCAGTGTCTGTATCAAATGATATTAGTTCACAAAGCCCAAATGTATCCATAGAAGATATTTCTCCGCTGCCTGTTTCTTCTGTGGCGACAAAAAATCGCAAACCTAGAAAGGGAGGAAAGTATAGTGTACTCAACAACACACCTAAAATTGAAATTGCCAAAGCAATTATTGCAGAAAAAGAAGCAGCAACCTTGCGAAAATCTGCTAGAGAAGCAAAAAGGAAATTAGTAATTGAAAAAAGTGAAGAAGAAATAGAATAGGGTCAGCAGAAGAGTGAAGCAGTTTATTTGCGATGTATGCAAATAAGATGGACTTTTTTATTTTATTTTTTTATATTCTTTCAAGTTGTCTAAAAATTTTGTTTGCTGCTCAAAATAACACTAAATGTGTTTTATGTGCATTTGTGTTGTGTTCTTATAAGTTTGTTTTGTAAATTATTTTGTTTTCTAGGAACATTCTTTATTAATAAAATGTTACTTTGCATTACGTATGTAGGTTTTAGTTTAGCTTGGATGAGATGGCATAGTATGCCATCATACCCTACACCCTACATATTAGTGTGAGATGGCACTTTTTTTTTCAGTTATAATAAAAGTCAAATTTGTTAAGTTATATTCCAGTCAGTTGTTGTCACGTGTAGAGATAAATTAAAAGATCCACAGAACTGATCGTGTTCTTTAATATAATTTGTTTTGTGAAAAATATAAGGGCTCAAACAAAAAGTATGCCATCTCAAGCACAATTTCTATGTAGATGCAAGATATGTGATTTCAAAATCTAAGTACTTGTTTTATCTTTTTAAAGGATTTTTTCCATTATGTTAAGGTAATTAACTGTAATACAAATTAGATTTACCATCAAACGTTAAGAAAAAACAACCGCATCGAATTACCTTGAATATGAATTCTGTGATGGCAGTTTGATAGTATTCTGAATTAGTCAAATTAAGTTTTACCAGTTTTACTTTAACCTAGCCAACCTATATAATACTTACAATTTTTATTTTACAATTTTACAGTTAAAAGTTCGTAATGGCACTTGCAAGATTGCTTCTAGTTTTAATGGCTCTATTTCAACTTGTTACGGTAAATTTTCATCAAATGCCGAAGATCGAAATAATTTTGGACCCAATGACATGTATTGTTATTTATTTAATTTCTAACTCAATGCAAACGTTTTGTAGTTATAAATACTCTAATGAGACAAGCAGTAACATGTATCATGGATACATTTCATCATATCATGGGAACGGATTTGTAATAAATTTACAACAGATACATGACACAGATACTAATTTCATTGAAACTTTAAAAAAAGACTTTTGGATAGATAGAAGTACTCGCGTTGTCTTTTTAGAATTTACTGTGTATAATCCAAACGTAAATCTATTCTGTATTGCAAAGTATTAACTTAAGAAAAATATATCATTTTACTAATTACACTAATTTTTAGGATTGTATTTGAGTGTCCTCCGACTGGAGGTGTTTTTCCCTCTTACATGTTTCAAAGTGTACAGTTGATTCGTTATGTTACTATTAGTGATTATATTTTATTTGTTTGTCAAATAATTGTTTTGTTTTTTTTGATTTTTTATACGACTATAACGATAAAAGAAATTACTTGTTTAAACGCACTTTTTTTCTACAGATACTGGAATTGGATAACATTATTAATGCTTTTGGTACGTTTTGTTTACCCTGTTATAATCACGTAACATTTATGTTTCCAGTTTGGTTATATAGGCTTTGCAATTGATATCTCGGCCTTCTTAATATTTGAATTTATTAAAAAAAGAATATTTTTAACAGATGTATACGCTAATTTAGAATATCCGGCTAATTTAACCGTTATTCGAGATTCTATCTTTGGGTTGTTCGTATTTATAGTTTTTATAAGATTGTTTAAGTATCTTGCAATCAGCAAAACTATGGGACAACTTAATAGCACTTTCAATAAGGTAAGCGAATTATTTTGTTACAATTAGTAAACTAATTATTATTGCTTTTTACATGTTTACTACCAAACACGGTTTCAAAGATTATTACCGATTTGATCTTGTAGAACTTTTTTTCATACCAAGCGACAAGGTTTTGAAAATAAAACTATTGTTGTTTTTAGCAATTGTAAGATATAAGCAAATTTGTTTAAAACAGTTTTGTTAGTGCTATTCTAAACAATAACACAGATGATGGTGTATGTTAATAAATCTCACAGATTGACAGAAAATTAAAGTTCCGGCCGATTATGATGCCTGTAAAATACTGAAACGTTCGAGAAGTTATTGTCAACTTCGAGAACGTTTACCGAAGGATGTAGAAAATTTTCGAGAGATAAAACAAATATATAAAAACGCTTCAAAAGAATCATAGGTCAGGCTTTTGAAGTCGAAACTATTAAGAAGACTGTTTAAATAAATAAGTAATTAGCGCGTGTGTTAGAGATAAATATAACGGAGTTTAAGCTTACGTGCCTTTAATGTAAATAAGTATCAGTTTTAGATAAACAGAAGTTATCTGCGGACATTATTTTTCGAGTGTTAGTAATATATAAATTAGTGTGTTTTTCTTAAATATCGTTAGATTTAATTAGTTACGTGTAGTTATAAACGTGTAAATATTTAGTTATAAATAAATTAGTTTTAAAATTTCGTACCCGTTAAAAATAATGATATTGTGTAAATAATCAACTGTTTAGTTCTCGATTTGCGTGTTTTTTATAGCGTGTAATTCTAGCTGTTCCAGTTCGTTAAACTAGTGTCAAGTGTTGCAATGAATACAAAATTATTTAAATTTTTCGAATCAATAAAAAATGGCCAGGAATCTATGAATAAAAATATACAAGAAAAACTCAAAAAATCGAAAAAAACTTAAAAAAAACTGTCCGAACATTCTCAAAAAATGAAAAAAAAAATTTGCAAAAATTCTCTAAAAATTGAAGAAAAATTATTTGAAAATACCCCGAAAGTAGATGAAAAATTAAAGGACATTTCTAAAAATTTAAAAGAAGAAATACGAACGTACACAAAAAACCAAATTAAAATTGTTCAAGAGAAAACTCAAGCAGATATGTTAAATTTAAGAGAAATTAGATACAGAATAAAATTGTTTAAAAAAAGAACGAATCAAATGAATTGCTATAGTGAAGCAAGCGTCACGAGTAAAGATTTAATAATGGACAATTGGGAAGAAACCACTCACAAGGTTAAAGTTGTACTTCCAAATGTTAATGGTAAAGTCCCATGGTCAACCTACTACAAGCAGTTTGAAACCGCAGCTACAGCTAATGGTTGGAGCAACAAGCAGAAAGCGGCGTCTTTAATACTGTTCTCACGTGGAAAAGCGATTGGAAATTTGTAGACTGACTACCTACAAAAAATTAAAAAGTTTTAATTTTACGTTTAGAAATCAGATATGGAGATGCTTATCTCTGGTTTAGAAAACCACCGAAAGTCTTCAAGAGTTAAAGGCTGATGTCCCCAGATTAACATGACTTGCGTATACTACAGCACCAGAAGAAGGCTTGAAGCAATTGACTCTTCAAACCATTGTAGACAGCCTCCGGCACAGCAAAACGCCGCAGACTCTCCGGTTAGCTCGACCGAAAAGGTTGGATGACGCGTTAGTGCATGCCTTGGGTTTGAAGCAGCAAAACAAGCATCGCAACAAAACGGTCATAAACTCCGCTGTGTTTCAGAAGTGCCCGCGAAGACACTAAAATGCATCGAAGAGATAGCGCGACGAATACTTCGGGAAAAAAGAGTGACGACTTTGAACTGCGTTGAAACAAAAACAGAAGAAGAAGACAAGAAGAGCACTCAAAAGTTTGGAACGAGTTGGCCAAAAGAAGCAAAAATTAATCTCATCTAGTCATGTTCCGGAGATTACCATTTAAATGGCGTTGCCTATCGAGTAATTGCATAGCATTTAACTCGATGGCAAAATTAATGAACGAAGTGTTCAGTTATTGGTTAACAGGGGAGCGACGAAGACCATCATTTGTCCTGACATGTTATTGGAAAACGAAAAGACATCAACAGTACGACTTCAAACGGCGGCAGGCAAAGAAATACCTACTCAAGGACAAGTACAACTGACGATTGTTTTGGGAAATGGAGTACTGGTAGTCGACATCACGGTAGAAGTTATCCTAGGAATGGACGTTATAAAGAAGTATGGGTTTTATTTGGATATGAAAAACAATGCCCTGAAGACTGACGATAAAGAAATTCTTTTTCATTCATCAGAAAAGACGTTACTTTGCGTGCAAAGAATAAAACACGATGCCAGTAAGAATATTTAATGTCAGCGCAAATCCAGTAACGTTAAAAAAAAAGACCGTGGTAAGCCAATGCACGCCAGTATCTCAAATTGTGAGATGCGTAAATTCTAATGAAGATATGTCACCAAATTTATTGGACATTCTTACTTCCAAATGCCAAAACCCCAACCAAGACCAGCTGGCTAAAGTTAAAGTGTTAATCTAGCAGCATAAAATTAATACCGGAGACGCTCGGCCGATACAACATCCACACCGACTTCCTTTGGCGAAAAGAGAAGAAACCGAACAAATAATTATGGATATAAAGAGAGAAGGTGTGATTGAACCTTCAAATAGCTAACGAGCGTCCCCATTGCTACTCGTAAAGAAGAAAGATGGATCAATAAGGTTTTGCGTAGACAGCTTGACGACATTACTAAAAAGGACAGCTATTCTTTACCGAGAATTGACGATACGTTCGACACCCTGTTATGATCCTAATGGTTTTCTATGTTAGATTTAAAGAGTGGTTACTGGTAGGTAGAATTGGAACCTAAGGGTCGTAAAAAACAGCTTTTACGATTAGAACTGGTTTGTGGCAGTTCCTTGTAAAGCCCTTTGGTCTGTGTAACGCTTATTCAACGTTCGAGCGTTTGATAGAGATCATCTTGCGCGAACTGTCTTGGAAACGTGCTCGGTTTACCTAGACAACGTGATCGTGGTTGGACGGTCGTTTGAAAAACATTTAAACAACCTGAAAGAAGTGTTTAAACGACTACGTGGGGCAAATTTAAAACTGAGCTCAAAAAAGTGCCAGGTATTTAAGAAAAAAGTGCATTACTTTGACCAGGTCCAAAGTTTTCTTGAGTTGTGCACTTATTATGGACAATTTGTACCTGGATTTGCCAATATTGCCAACCTTTGACCAAATTGACCGAAGAAAGAGCAAAATTTAGATAAAACAAAGACTCCGAAAATGCTTTTTATCAACTAAAACAGAGCCTAGTCATTTTAAGTTATCCAATAGAAGAGGGAACATTGGTTTTGAATACCGACGCAAGCAATTTGGCCTTAAGCGCGGTCTTTTCGCAGGTGCAAGATGGACAAGAAAAAGTGATCGCGTATTTTAGTAAAGTTTTATCCAAGCTAGAAAGGAATTATTGCGTGACTAGAAAGGAGCTGTTAGCAATCGTCAAGTCTATAAAACACTTCTACAAATCTTTGTATGGACGAACAGGCTGCCGAGAAACGGACGTTCAAGTGTGCAGTTACCAAGCAAGTAGAATATAGGGTCAGGAAAAGTCCAATGACTACTACTTTTATGCTCAAGAAAGTTACCAAAATAAATAGAGCTGCCGCTATCGCCACGATCCTTTCTACCGGTGTCCCATCCATTTTCCTGTTCTGCGACAGAACAGTTTTAAGAAGGGGACAGTAAAACGTTCGCGAAGTTATTGTCTACTTTTAGAGCGTTTACCAACTTATTGTCAACTTTCAGAACGTTCACCAAATAATGTAGAAAATTATCGTGAGATAACAGAAATATATAAAAATGCTTCAAAGGAATCATAGGTCAGTTTTTCGAAGTCGGAACTACTAAGAAGACTGTTTAAGTAAATAAGTGATTAACGCGTGTGTTAGAGATAAATATAACGCAATTCAAGCGCACGTGCCTTTAATGTAAATAAGTATCAGTTTTAGATAAACAGAAGTTATCTACAGACACTATTTTTAGAGTGACACTAATATATAAATTAGTGTAAGTGTTTTTCTTAAATATCGTTAGATTTAATTAGTTATGTGTAGTTAAAAACGTGTAAATATTTAGTTATAAATAAATTAGTTTTAAAATTTTGTTACAATACAATAAAATTCATCGTCTTAATTTTGACGTATGTGATTTATAACTTACAATTGAAAAATGTATACAAAAAATTATAAAAATAGTGTTTTTGTTCAAGTGACATTATAAATATTTCAAGTTTGCTTATATTTTATCTTACATTCACCTCATACCTTCTGGTCGTTGAGAAAGTTTAGTCTGTTACTCAGTTGAAATTAAAATTCGATACTCGTGGATTCGAGCGCGAGCGTAAGCCTAAGCGTCAGAAATTATAAAAAATATTCGGTAACCTACAAAATTAAAGTATGATTATATTATTATTAATTCAAAAATATAATAATATATTGCAACGGTTTTTTAATTTATTTTAATTGTTTACATGATTATTATTATAAACCTAACTAAAAACAAAATAGAACAAGCTGATAACAAACTAACAATTTAATAAAAACACGATTACAGTAATTTATATATACACTGGCACGCTCGTTCAACACTTACTTTACATTTATTTATTGAAATCGTTAAATTCTTCTTAAAACTGACTAGACTACAACTTTAAGTAATTATCTGTCACCTTAGATGAAACTAGAACATTATATCCCTTTCGGTAATTGCTTTGAATAATCTCAAGATTTCGAGACTTTTTACTTCCCCTTCTTTAAGACTTTTCTGTCTCAAAACAGCACTAATAAAATAAGTCGTGGCGATAACGGCAGCTCTCCATTTCGGCAACTTCATTGCGTATAGTAGCAGTCGATGGACTTTTTCTGGTACAATGTTTTACTTGGATAGTGACTGCAGACTAACACTTGGACACTTGTTTCTCAGAAGACGACCTCTAACATATCTCGAACTGTCTTTCAATCTAGTTGATCTAAGCCCCAATGAAGCTTAGATACTGTCAACAACTCAACGTTATGGAACTGCATTTCTCTTTTGAGATTATATAATGCTCGCCATAAATTTTTATATAAAGGCGTTGCCCGTGAGTACTTCTTGTTGACCAGGTAGAAAATAAAGTGCCGGTCATCACGTAGTTTTAATATTTTGCCGACTGCTAGTTGCTGTCTTCCTAGTTCATCTAACCGTTCAAACCTTTTTTTAAATACTACTGCAATCCCTCTAGACATCTCAAACTGTTCATTCACACAATGTGAAATGGCATAATCTTTTTGTGTTTGGAATAGGTCTTATTGCTTCTCGGTCGTAACTTCCAAACTAGCCTTTCCAGAACCCGCGTACATGTTTACAAACTTATCAAAATCTATTTCACTAACTTGATCCTTATTTCTGCTCGTTATTATCTTGGTTCGGACGTGGTCTCGGGTAACGTTGTTATTGCCAGCAAACGAGACGAACAATCGATGTGGACCATTTTTGGTTTGTTCCTGGGTGGTTTTCGGATACAGCATACGACTTCATTAATACGCTGCAAAACTTTATAAACTACGTTTTTTTGTGGGTATTATAAAACTACACTATGTTGCCCGGTTAAAACCCACCGTTTTATACCTTGACGTCATATCTTCATTCTGTCGCTGGCAATTTGCGTGTTTTCACAAACCAAACCACCTCATGTATTTCGTTTAGCCTCTTCATCCACTTGCTGAAAAAACAAATTTTCTTCGTTGTCGTATCCACCGAGACTCTCCGGTATTGATTTTGTGTTTTACCACGTCAGTTCTACTTTTAGAACCACTCTCCAGCGCGAACACATCTTGATATTGCTGGATTAACGTTTAAATTTAGCCAGCTAGTTTCGGCTGAGGTTTTGGCATTTGGAATTCGCGCATCTCACAATTTGTGATACTGGCGTACATTGGCCTATTACGATAATCTTTTTTAACGTTCCTGGATTTGAGTTGACATTCAAGATCTTTATTGGTATCGTGTTTTTCACTCGTACTAATGTTTTGCCAACTATTAGTAGCCTTTTTTAACCAAGTTGGTTCAATAACGCGAATGTATCTTTCCCGGTGATTTTCATCTAGGCGTACCATCACCACACTTTCAGTCCTTCCAGGTAAAGTCAAGTCTTCACTCAACAAGATACACACGACTGTTTTTCGAATGAAAAGGAATCTCTTCGCCGTCAATCTTAGGCACATCGTTCTTCATCTCCAGATGGACTACATACTTCTTTATAACGTCCATTTCTAGGATAACTTCTTCTGTGATGTCGGCTATCAGTACTTGATGGTCGAATACTACATCTCCTAAACCAATGGTTACTTTTACTCGTCCGAAAATAGGTATTTCTTTGCCAATCACTGTTCTAAGACGTGTCATTATCGGTAATCTCTTTATTGTCAAAACGAACGATGGTATTCGTCGTTTCTGTGGTGAACATTATGTTCATTGTTTTTGCCATCAAGATAAATGCTATGCAACTGCTCCATAAGCAAAGACTTTCCGCGGCTTTCTGAGCCCGAGTTTTTATTTGGACTTAGTACACCTGTTAAAGATTAGCCTCTTTATATCTCATTTCTAAATGTGAAAAAAAAACAGTTCGGAATTTTTTTAGAGGTGGCCAAAAACAGTGTACAAAATTCCAAACGCTTTACCACGTAAAGTCACTCTATTAAAGACGCCGCTTCTGTTTTTTGAACTTGTGAAAGGCTTTTCTTCAACAGTCCATTATTAAATTTTTGGTCGTGACACTTCTTTCGCCATGGTATTTAATTTGATTTACCTTCTCTTTAAGCAGTTTTATTCTGTCTTCTAACTTGTTCTCTACTGCTTCTATTTTGTCATGCATAGATTGTTTTCCGTTCATTCACATTCAAGAATCATAATATACAAATTATACATTCTCGTATACAAAGCTTACATATTTGTATGTCACAATGTTGTTCTTCGTAAAAAACACAAAATTATAGTAACTAATAGTAAGTTATATTAATTCAATTTTTAGTGCCGTTCCGACATTCAATCTTTTTCATTATTGTTTATGTTAATATTTTTGGCGTTTTCTGTAACTGGGTATTTATTTTTTGGACGCATGGTAAGATGGAGAAAAATCTTAAACGTAAATAAAAATAATTTTATAGGTGCTGGAATTTAGCGGGATTGGTATAGCAATGTTCACACTGCTGCGCGCAGTATTAGGTGATTTTGATTACGATCAAATAAATAAAGCTAACAGTTACTTATCCCCAATCTATTTTCTTTCGTTTATTTTTCTTGTATTTTTTATACTATTGGTACGAAAAAAATGTTGGAAAAGAAAAGAAAAATCATTACAACCACTTTTTTTAGAATATGTTCCTAGCAATAATAAATGATGCATATGCAGACGTCAAATCAGACATTGCTTCTACTACTTCATATGACTATTTAGGACAACACGTAGAAAATGCTTTTAGAGCTTTAATTGGTCGTGTTCCTGCAGACGTCCCTTTCAAGGAACCAACACAATATCAAGATACGATTAATGCAATACGCAATGATTTACAAAGGCATAGTATATTTCTACCAAGAAATTGTTTTCTTAAATGTAATTTTTAGGTGTGGATTTAAAGATTCAGAAATTGATATGTTTTTTGACAGGTATAATATCGATACTACAGCAACGGTTGGCTCTGTTGATATCAATAGCATAATGACTCAGTTAGAAGTAAAACCTGATGATAATAAAGGTTGTTTAATTTTTTTATGGTTTTTGATTTATTTATCTATTGCAGAAGGCAAGGAAGATAAAATTGTGACTGAAACAGAATTTCAAAAGTAAGTATTAAACGTTTATTTTTTACCAACTACTGATTTTGTATAGGTATATTTATATTCTTAATATTGTAATGGATTTTTTAATTAATTTAATTAAAACTATTTACACGATTATTGATTATTATAAATCTAACTAATAATAACACAATACAAGCTAAAATAAACTAACAAACTATAAGTTAAATAGAAACAGCATTTACATTAATTTATTTAAATAATTGATCACTTGACCCACTAAGCAAACTAAGTTTGTATTTAACTTTCTGTGAATTTACATTAGAGAACATACAGTTTACTGCAAATTTACTGAAAGCCTGAAAGGGCCACGCATAACACTTACTTTTTCAAAATTTAAGAATGTAATTATGTTTGTTTTTCGGATATCAGATTTTTCTTATAATTCATCAAGGGATGCTAATACAAGAAATATAGTTAAATCCAATGTTTCCATGGTTTAATGCTTCTAGTGAAAGAAGTTTTTCTAATATTAAATTAATGAAACATTATTTAAGATTTACTATATGTCACAAAAACGATTAACAAACCTGAGTGTAACTCGTGTCCTCTGACGTGAGGTTTCTGTTACTGTTACTGATGTGGAGTCTAAATGCAAACTAAGTGCAAATAACTAAAGTTCAATGTATTTAAAATATATTTCCACAAATGGTAACAGAAAAAATAACATTAGTTTCATATGAATAACAAAATTATCAACAAAAAATGTCATGTACTTGCTTTTTGCCAACTTTTGGCAACAAAACGAAAAAACTGAAAAATGATCTTAGGTAAAGTAATTAATATAACATCAAACAATATAAAAATACAATTAACAAAAATATATTTTTGAACACAAAAATTCAGGCAATGGGTTAATAATCCCTATTTTCCGTGTAACTTCGGCACGATTTTCGAGCACACCCGAGACAAACTGGCTTATGACAACTAACGCATATAATGAAAACAAGCGACTTTCGGCTTAGACCGCGTCGTAGTTAAACACCCAGACTTTTAAACGTGGTTGTAGTCTCTCCTTGGGAGACAAAAGAACAAGTAGAAGTTGATCTTTGCCGTATTGTCGTTTGTGAACCCAAACAAACTGACGTTGCGCAAGACATTGCAGCTTGCATCTTCAGAGTGGTAAATTTCTCTGAAGGAAAAATGTAATGACAATATTTATATCATTAGCGATTAGCGAAATTAAAGGACCTTATCTTTTCGTTGCCGTTGACTGACTTCGTTATTACTCGAAGTAAGTGTTTGTGTCCTTTGCAAGAAAGTTGATCTTTGTCTTCGAGAATGTAATACTGGTAGCCAAGACTTGCTGAGTCTTAAACCGTCTTCTCGGTTCGTATTACATGGATCTTTTTCTATTTCCACAGCTTCGCAGATTAGTCTGGGAAAGTAGAAAGGAGTTCTAGTCAACAATTTAGTTTGGTCAAAGTTTACTGTGTGCCATATGTTTTTTTACTCTAACTTCAATCTATAGGAACAAAGAATTTTGTAAACTTTGGTATGTTTTAGAGCCCCTCGTTTGTCAAATGTAAACCAAGTATTCAGGGTATCCTTAGTCGTAAAGGCAGTTTTAATGTTATGTTTTTTTGACTTTTGGATTTATTGCTCTTTTCCATACGATTTGGATCTATTAGTGTGCGTTTTCTTTCTATAAACGGAATGGACTAATTTTCCGTTATTTTTCGTTATCACCAGTACATCAATAAAGGCTAGACTGCTGTTATGTTCTAACTCCATAGTAAATTTAATGCTATTATGTGCAGAATTTAGATGTTAAAAGAACTGATTTAGTTTATCTTTGCTATGAGGCTATACAACAAACGTCATCAACATATCTGAACCAAGATTTTGGTTTTAGCTCAACATTGTTCATAATTTCAGTTTCAAAATACTCCATGTAAATATTGGCTATAACTAGAGAGAGCGGTGAACCTATGTCCGCTCCTTCTACTTGTTTAAATAAGTTGTCGTTATAACTGAAATAAGAGTTTTTAAGATAAAGTTCGATGACAGAACTTGTTCTTCAGTATTTCTCTCCTTAAGCAAAAACAACACTTCGTCAACCGGGACTTTAGTAAAAATAGATACTACGTCAAAACTAGCTACGATATCTTCTTTTGTTATACGCAAGTTCTTAATTTTCTCTACAAAGTCTGTAGAATCGTTAATGTTAACCTTCCTTTTTTTAGGTAAATGCGACAGGAAAGTTACATCTTTTGTAAATCCATACATATTTAAATCTGGTTCCCTTTTCTACCCCAAAAACAGCAATGACACATCCCTTTTGCTTTTTTTCAACGTACCCACGTAAACAGTTTTTGCTTTTTCAGTTCTGCAACCAAGGTAGTGACGAAAACCAATTTGTGCATCGGTTGGTTCCCACAATAAATGTATGCGTTGAAAGCATAGCCAGTTCTAGCATCAGTGAGCATCATCATTTTGAGGCCGTACTTGTTCGGCTTATTTGGCATATACATTTTGAAACGACAGCGTCCCCTGAAATCCAGCAACATTTCGTCTAGGCAGGCGCATGAACCGATTGAATATTGCGTTTGCAAATTTTGAATAAATCTCTTGAATATCTTAATCACTGCTGCAGTTGGATCGGTTTTCTATTTATTATCCTATTACAATCGTCGGAGTTATGAAATCTAAGATATGTTAGTAACATGCAGAACCCGTTTCCAGTGCCATCTGTAGCAAACTGCAAAATGGCATCTTCATGGTTATATTTAATACAGCCGAATATATTAAGAAACCAATAAAAGCTTTCACTTTATTTTTTAGTTGAACTCTATCGTTTTGGTATGTTGCTGCTGCTACAATCAAATAAATTGCTGAATCGACTGAGCGCACAAGAGCGCGTAATGTCGAAAGTTTTATGATAATATTATACTAAAGATTACAGTTTTGGTTGGTGGTTGCTCACTTTATACAATTTTTGCCATACGCATATTTCTTCACAACCACTTGTTTCGAATCGGCGCTAGCTTCTGTGCCGTCGAATTGTGTTTAACCAGCTCCAAGACCTTCATTTCCAACACCTACGTTCTCATTGTCCAACTCTTCTGTATACACTGCTTCTCTCTTATATTCTTCCTCGGATCCTTCTAGATTCGTGTTGTGTTCACTGTCAATATATTAATCTGCGTCTTCTTCATCCCCACTAAAATCGCTACCAATCTCATTCAGCCAGCAAACAGCTGCTTTCTCAAAGTCTTTATAAAGTTCACTGACAGTTTCCCAGATGTGCTTGGTCTGGGATTCATTTTCACTCAGTTTTGCTCCTTGGAAATCAATTTTGAGAATAATGTAAAAAGAAAAAAAGTTAACACTTACTGAAGTGAAGACTCTGATACTCCTAATAGCGCTTATAAGAAACAAGTGAATCACAGAAATATTGTGCAGCTTCGTTTACGGCAAGATTAGGACTAAACAGGAATGTACTGAAAAGCGCAGAGTGGGGCAATTCAGATTACGGATGGGATCAAGCGCCAAAAGTCTTGCCGAGTCTGTGAGACTCTGTGGGTTTACATGCAAATGACTAACGAATAATTATGTACACAAGGTTTATTTACATTTTATACAATATGATTACAACGCACAAGGTGCTATGAGGTAGATGTTTACGGAATACAAAACAACTGAACTAAGTAACTACGAACTACGACTACCGACCCGGCACGCTTCCTCCGGTTTTTTCTTTTTCTGCGGCGGTGCAAGAAGGCATTCGTAGTGGCGCGGTATATGAATAATACAGTGTCGCCACAGGACCCCCTTGCCAGTAATGGAATTACGAAAACTTACAATTTTTTTTGTGTAGTGCAATTGGTAATTTGTAGTTCAACCGTACTCTGCACCACATGCAGTGTTGTGCATTATCTAGATGAAATTATATAGATAATTCATCTAGGTAATTTTTCATCATCTTTTTCCTTATCTAGATAAAAGTATTGAATATTATCTAGATGATTATCTTAGATGATTTTTCTTTTATCTATCATGAAATTATCTAGATGATTTCTTAAAAGTAACATTAATTTTTTAGTTTAGATTTGTTTGTTTGTAATTTTTATATTTGTAAGTCTAGATCGCTTAAACCTGATAAATAATCGCCGTAGATGTTTCGTATTTTTGCAGCTGCTGACAAAAACCAGACTCTCATGACCTTGAGGGTAAATACATGCAATACGAGATATAAATAAAAACACAACTCAAATTGGGTACTTTTTTAAACTGAACCTATCGCGATAAGTATCTTATCGTCTTTAGAAACAATAATAATAATTTTTGATATAAGTGCATTTATTCAATACATTATCTTGCAAGATTCATACATTGAGATTAACAGCTACTAGTTTTGTAGTTTTGAAAATCTAATTAGTTGAAGTGCATACACAGCAAAACTATGCCCAAATACTAAAAATGCTTAATTGAAAAAGAGAAAATTCATGACTTTTTGAGCAGTTCAAAGTGGCAAACCTCGACACACGTGATTAGAGTTCTTTTTAAAGAGTATTTAAGTTATGGAGCTTTTACCTTACTCTTTAAATAAACTTAATAATATTAACGTTAAAATAAAGTCCTAATGTAGACTGCGTCGAATAAAAACGCTCCTATATAAATCAATGGTGTAAATTATCATATGAGTACAATTACCTGTCAAACATAATTAACAAAACTGCAAAGGAAAAATGCTTATTTTTTACATTTGGATTTGTTGCACTTACAATTACAAAAAGTACTGAGCAGAACATATTAGAGTCCGTTAAAACCCAAATTTTTTTATAAGAGAAAAAACTGTTTGCGTTTTTTTAAAATATCTAAAAACTAATTCTTTAAATGATCGCTGATGTAAGCTGCTCAAAATTTAAAATACAATAAGATTTTGAGAATTAGTTGTTTTTTTTGTGAAAATTTTGTTTAAAACGTTGAACTACAAATGATAACTTAAATTTAAAAACAAAAAGGAATAATTTAGGGAGTTTGATTAACGACTATGAACGATAATTTTTATAATTTTTTAGGTTCAAACTAAAGTCGATATTAAAGCCAGATTTTTCCTAACTGTTACAAAGGCAAACTAAGTTGACTAGACACTTCTCCATTTGTGAAAAAGTTATTGATTAAACACATCAATTTCGGCACTAATTGAAAGACTTTAGTCCTGATAGTCTAAGTTTTGCTTAGCAATGAAAATTTTGAAAGGACTATATTGTATCAAGAAATTTGTTTTATATTTTACAATAGTAGGTCATTAAATCAATAAAATGTCTGTTACGTTTTTTCGATTTTTATTTTTTTTCAATCTATCTTTCAGTTTTTTAATTAGTAAATTTAATAAACAAAAACAATGAATTAGTATTTATTCTGTAATGAGATTATATTGTACATTTACGTATATGATAATTAAATGGTGACAATCAATTAAAATTACTACCTGTTTGTACCTATTTGATAGAATATCATCTATCGTATTATCTACGTAAATTATAGATTATCTTATCTATTATCTAGATAAATTCTTCTACTTGCATCTAAACGTTATCTAGATAAAAAAATTGGAAATTATCTATTATCTCATCTAGATAAAAATTAAATTATCTATGCACAACACTGACCACATGTTTATTTAAGTTCAATCTTCTACATGAATTGAAACTAAATCTCGGTATTTCGCTGGAAATCTTACTGTTCTACCTGCTTTCGTAGTTTTCTCACTTGTAGGTGGTTTAAATGTGTTTGTCTTCTAGGTTTGGTGTTCTTATGATGTTCTTCGGATGATTGCTACTTGTATTGTTGTGGTTGAAATCATCGGCATCAATGAATGATGGTTTAACCCTATCCATTGATATCACCTGCTGTTTGTTACCAGTTTCAATCGTGATGGTTTTGGGTGTTTGAGATACTACCCGAAAGGGACTATTATACGGCGACTGAAGCGGTTTGCGGACTGTGTCATCTGTAACAAACACGTGGCAGCAATTGCTTAGTTCTCGATAGATGAATGGTTTCTGTTTGTTGTGGTGCTTTATATTAGTTGGCTTTATCAATGTAAAATGTTTACGAAGTTGGGTTATGAACTCAGAACCATTATCGTAGTCAACAGGTTCGAAGAATTCACCAGGTAGTTTTAGATTTTGTTCATAAACAAGTTCGGCTGAAGTTGCCTGAATATCTTCTTTGATGGATGATCTCGTTCCGAGTAACACAGTAGGTAAACTTTCTACCCACAATTCGTTGGCATGACATTTTATAGGTTCCTTAAGTTGTCTATGTAATTGTTCTACAATTCCGTTACCCTGTGGATGGTAAGCAGTGGTTTTAATATGCTTTGAACCTGTAAATTTCGTTAACGATAAGAATAAATTGGAGTCGAATTGCCGACCTCGGTCTGTTGTTATTCGGAGAGGCACTCCGAACCTCGCAATCCAGTAAAAGAAAAATGCAAATGCGACTGTTTGGGCTGTAATGTCCGGAATTGGAATGACTTCTGGCAATCGTGTAAAGCGATCTATGCTTGTAAGACAATACGTGTTGCCTTGTGATGGTAGTAATAGACCAATCAAATCAATGTGGACATGTTCAAATCCTTTCGATGGTGGCGCGAAATTTTGGAGTGGCGTGATAACATGTCTGGTAATCTTGTTTCTCTGGCAAGGAAAACATGGACGACACCATAACCTACAATCTTTTCTTATTGATTGCCATACAAACCTTGTTGTAATTATTTTTGTTGTAGCCTTTGCTCCTGGATGTGATAGATTGTGCATTCTATTAAATACTTGGAGTCTGAGTTGCTGTGCAATAACCGGTCGAATTTTGTTAGTTGAAGTGTCGCAATAGATGTGGACATCGTATTCCGGGAAAAACAATTTCTTTATTTTTAATCCTGACGATGGCTGTTTTCGGAGTTGCTGAATTCATATCTGTTTCTTACATCTTACTTAGCTCTTGATAATTTATTGGAGCTAAAGGTGTGGTGGTGACTTTGCAGATTTGTGAAAGTGTGTCTGCAGAGATATTGTTGACACCAGCAATGTATTGTATGTCGGTCGTGAATTGTAGAATGAAATCGAGATGTCGAAATTGTCTCGGTGTGCATTTTTCCAATCTTTGTTTTAGTGCAAACGTTAATGGTTTATGGTCTGTAAAGAGTGTGAACTGCCTACCTTCTAACGAATGTTTAAAGTATTTGATAGCAGAGTACGCAGCGAGAAGTTCTCGATCATAAACACTGTAGTTTTGCTGTGCACTATTTAGTTTCTTGGTGAAGAATGCTAACAATTGCCATAGATCATCTACAGCTTGGTGCAAAACTCCTCTCATTGCTTCATTAGAGGCATCGACCATTAAGGAAAGTGGTGGATGGTGAAGGATGTGCCAGCATTGTTACATTAGCCAAGGCGTTCTTGATTCTAATAAAGGCGTCGTTGGTTTTACTGTCCCAAATAATTATTTTTTTTTATTGTTTGTTTTATAACCTCCTAAGAATCTATTCAATGGGGCTTAGACAGCTGCCGCTTTAGGAATGAAACGTCGATAGTAGTTTACCATTCCCAGAAACTGTCTAAAGTCCTTGATGGTGGCTGGTTTCTTGAAATTTGTGATAGTTTCGATTCGATCTTTTGGCGGTTTGCTGTTGATGATGTACCCTAAAAATGTCATTTGTTCTTGGCCAAATACACATTTGTCCGGTTGATGCATATTCCATATTCGTCGAGACGATAAAAAAGGGTGCGTAAGTGTACAATATGCTCCTCTTGAGTTGTTGATGTTACTAATATGTCGTCAAGGTAACTGTAGCAGAAGTTCAAATCATTGGTAACTTCATCCATAAACCGTTAAAATGTCTGGGATGCGTTAAGTAAGCCAAATGGCATCCGAAGGAATTCAAAGAAGCCAAATGGTGTCGTAACTGCTGTTTTTGCAACATCGTCGGGATGCACTGGTATTTGATTGAACGCTTTTATTATATCAATTTTGAAAAATATTTTCTTGCCGTACATCAGATGTGTAAAGTCTTCAATATACGGAATGGGATAACAGTCGTGGATGGTTCTCGAGTTTAGAGCTCGGTAGTCTCCGCAAGAACGAAACTCACCGTTCTTCTTCGGTGCAAGATGAATGAGTGAGGACCGATTGCTTTTTGAAGTTGTATAATGCCTTGTTGTAGCATTAGTTTGAATTCCTCCTTTGCGATTATAAAACTAATAAACTAATAATAGTTTTTATGGAGCTCGTCTTGCGCTTCACTAACTCACCAGGGGATGTTAAGAATGTAGAATTGTCTATAAGTTTTTTATTCCTAATGTCAACTAATAGATTAAAATAACACAAAAAGTCTGATCCAATGATTGGTTTGTTTATGTCCACGACAATGAAACGCCACAAAAATGAACGTGTTAGCTTTAGGTCTAGTTCTAAAGTAATAAACCCAAACGTTTCAATTTTTGTGTTGTTTGCGGCAAACAACGAAAATTGACCTTTGTTACGATTTTCACTAATTAGTCTTTTAGGGTATACACTAACATCAGCTTCAGTATCGATGAGGAATTGAATTTTTGTTCTTTGCTCCGTGACAAAGAGGCGGCTTTGCTGGTTGGTGCCGTCGTCAACTGCCGCTACCGGCGACGGTTGTATTAGTTTTCCTGGGCGGGTTTTGCTTGTGTTGCGGGGGATCCATAGGTGCAGGGTTGTTCGCAACGGCGTGCTTTATCGCCAAAACGGTTGTGGTAAAAACAATAACCTTGTACATTTTGACGTTTACGACTTCTACTTCTTGAGCTAGAGCGCTAGCTGTCATAACGTGGCCGTTCACGCTCTCCACTTCTGCAAAGCTGCTCCACCATTTTTGTTAGGTTTTCCACCTGAGCCTGTAACGCTTGTATAGTACTGGTGCTGGATGCTTGCGCGATTGATTCTTTTTTGTTTACTGCGGCAATATGTGGGGTTGCTGAAGTCATGACGGATGCGGTGGTACGTACTTCCGCTATTTTATCAGCTATGGCGGCCATGTTTTCTAGCGTCACATCAGAACTGGCGGACAGGTTTTCGTATTTGTCTGTCTCCGGAGGGTTAACTAAAATATCGCTTACTTCCTGTAACACCGCACTGTCCAATCACGAAATTACCGTAAAATATTTTGTAATGTCCGATTTTACTTTGTACGTGTAGAACTGAGCATCGACCTGGGTGGACCATAATGTAGGGTTTACTTGTCAGAACGGCGGTAATTTTACTTGGCGCACTTCTTCACCTGCTGCTTGGTTTTGTATATTTCTACTAGCGACGGCTTTACCTTAAGTTTGCAGATTTAGCACAACCCCAAAAACTACGATAAAAAGTATATAAAACAAACAATTATTTTTTAACTTTCTGTCCACCGCAATTCTACAGGGTGTTTTTGATTAACAGGTTGTTACTTTAGCAGGTGAAATTAGAGCATAAAGACAAGCAAAAAATGTCAAAATAAATGTTCCATTAAAACATTAAAAAAAAATCAAAATTATTAGCACAATAAATCGTATATTACAAACCTGTAGTCTTCTAAAGTTGTTGATAATACGGATAAAAATAAACTATAAATAGAGATCATTTCACGACTAAAGAACCGCGAGATGCGCGTCGGATAAATACGGAATTTGACGATCATGCAAAATAAATTCTAACTAAAAACATCATCGGTAAACGATGTACATTAACTGTAATAGTTTACGTTTAATTGAACTAAAAAGTTATTGCATACAAGACGATGAATATAATATAAAAAATATAAAACACAAAGATAAAAAAGAATTTGTAACAACTTGTGGAATAAATGTGGACACTTCAAACGCCGTATGAAAAGTGCAAAGGTTTTTTGGTTAGCTAGTATATTGACATTCGGAACAAAATTGGTTTCTGCGCAGCGGTTCTTTAGTCTTGAAATGAACTCTACCCACTTTTTTCGTAAGATGCGCGTCAACCGGGACACATCTACCGGATACGATTGAAACTTAAACATATACAAATGTTTTAATCATCGTAGGCTAAATATCTCCTGTGTGAGACTTGACTCTATGATCGACTCGACTTTTTCCCAGAAACATCGGACTACCGTAAGAATAAAGTGTTTTAAAAAGTGACATTTTCTTTTTAGCGATTTGCTGACACCAAACAAAAATAATTGCAAAATAATGTTATCGGATAACGCGTAGCGAAAATTGATCGTTACTCGCGTAAATAATTACACATTCTGTCTAATTGCATTTGCTGCTGCAACAATTTTGCAGCTCTTGTCTATTATTTACGGGGTTTTTTAGTATACTTCACCTTTCACATAGCTCCAGAAAAAAGTCTAAAGGTTAATATCTGTCTACGAGCTGACCAGTGTCTAGTGCCGTTTCTTCCAATCCAACGACCTGTAAAAATTATATATGAGCTCCATTGTGCATAAGCCACATTGTTCTGTAAACTACAAAGGGTAAGTCATCAAATTCTTTCGCAAAACTTTCTTGTAAAAGTATAAGTCGCCTGTAAGTCTTTTAGGTAAAATAAGCGGTCCAATTAAACTATTTCTTAAAATACCCGGCCAAACATTATTATAAAACCGCCAGTGAAAGTTACTTTGTTGAATTTCATGAGGGTTTTGTTCATTCCAAACACACGTGTTGTGAAAATTCAGCACTCTATTTTGTGTAAAACAACACTCATCTAAAAATAATATTTTGGCACTAAAGTCAGGGTCAAAAGTTTCTTGTTGCTATAACCACTCACAACTCTGAAGTTGCGGTTTAAAATCAACTGTTGGATTCGTTGAACGTGGCAAGGGTACAAATAATAATTCTTTAAAGCACGATGTCGCGTACTATGGGACACGTCAGCTGCGCGGCCTATTTCTCTCCGTGTACGATCTTTTACAATTTACAATATCTGCACATATATTGAAGAAAAACAAAACAAATATTAAAGTTTTGATTTTATTGAAAAGATTTCTTTTTCTTCTCTTGCTAATAGATGGGATGGCTTTTCTCGATCACGACCTTCGTAGGTAGGAGGAACACCTTCAGTTTCTCTAAGTCCTTGCACACACTCCAAAATAAAGTTTATTAAAGGCAATTGTCTTTTAAGATACTGCTCAACTCACAATCTACGTGTGGTGTGAAGGTTATTACAATCATCGTACATTTAAACAGTATCAGTGTTGCACATTATAACGACAATTTCAATTAAATATTATGAAGTACGAGTACGTTTACACACATCACTTAGCATCAACTAAAGAAATCTGTTAAAAAATCGAGACAAAAATTAATCAGATTGTCGAACTCAGTTCAAAAGCTGAATTTTGCATTTGATTATCTAAAGTCTTGCTTTGGTTACAACCAAAGATAAACGTAATCGTGTACACAAAGTACATTTTGTTAAGCTGGTCAACAATACAACAATAGATTTCACAGATTTTATAGCATTTACACCCAAGGATACTAAATGAATAGGATTGCTCGAACGCTCGATTTATTCTGCAGAGATCATGTAACGCGCTGACGTCACTGGTCGCTCTCAATACTTCTATTACAATCTGTACTAAAACGCACGTTAAAAGGCTTCTAAGTATTTTATTTGACTGAATTTGACAACATTTGATTTAATAAGCAATGGTGTTCATAATCGAAATATTAATTTTATTTATAATTTTTTAAAGGTAAAAAATTAATTAATCTCGTTTGCTGTTTGATGGATTCGTTTTTAAATTGAACTATAGAAAAATTGCTATTAATTTTATAACTTACGGACAAAATAAAATGTACTATTTGTTATATTATAATTACATACTAGTACTCCTGGTACTTATGCAACTCTGAAAGCAACTGTGTATGGAACCGGGCTGAGAAAGTCAGTCTGCTGTATCCATCCTCGGTGGCAACACCTTGTTTGTTTGATGTAAAGTTTTAGTAACTATAATAAAATACTGCTGTTCTTTAAGTTATTTAACGATACTATAACACTATTAACGGTTAAAGAAATGTATTCAAATTTAAGGTTGACAAAACAAATAAAAAATAACAACACACTACAAATTTATTTTGAAATTTGATTTAATTTTCTTCGTTTTATTCTTTTTTCATCGGTTTCTTGAGCTGGTGTATTCGCTCTTTTTTCCACTTCTTTTTTCACTAAGTTTTATATTTTGATAGTTCATTCTGATAATGGTAGTTTTCTTTTTTCTTAATTTTAAAGCTTAATTTTTTTAGAGCTTGTGGGCTTTTAAAAAATCACCGTGGAAATGTTCGAAGTAGTGATTCCATTTTTTTACTTTCTTATGCCATTTTTTTACGAAATTTATGTCAATCAATTTTATTTAAAAACCTAATAATTCGTTTTGTAAATCTCGTTCATATAACTCTCCTCTGTAAAATGAGTAGAATAAATTACGCTATTATTAGGCTTCATGTTATCAGCCCTTTTACAACACCTAATCCATTCATTTTTAATCGTAATGAACACTAATCGGTGCCTTTTAGGAACTTGTGGTATGTAATCTTAAGGTTTGTATTTTTGATTGCAATCAGGTTGTTATTGCAACCAAAAACAGCGCGCCTTCTAATATAATGTAAATAAGTTTGGATTTTAAATTAAACCTGATAATAATTAGAAATTCTTAGAAGCAACTTGTAGGCACGTATTTGAACGAGTAAAACACCAACAAATGTAATAATTATTATAAAAAATATCGCAAAACCGTTGTATTTAAAGTGTATTTAAGCACTATTTATAAGCAGCGAGCCGATATGTGGTCTACGGCTGACGTCACGCGTCAAGAATTACTGGAGTGGGGCGGCTTACATTGCGAGAATACGAATCGAGCAATCCTATTCATTTAGTATCCTTGATTTACATTTGTTTAGATAGTCAGGGCCGGCCTGAAAACTAATTGCAAATATCTCAAAACTGGTTCACTTTAGACCAAATCTTAAAAGTTTTTTTTTCATTTAACGCCACAAGGAAACTACTCCTTGAGTGTGTAGTTGTATTTTAGATACACCTTGTATACAAAACTCAAATAAAATCATTTATTTCGACCATTGCCATCCGCCGACGTCACATCTTTCGTCCTTGATTTTCATTTATGTAAATGTTCAGTTCGAAGGCAAACCAGTTTCCGCACTCTTTGTTAAAGTACGCTCCATAAAGGCGCACTAAAGCTAAGGCAGGTTGCAAGTCAAGTGCACACTTTGCTCAGTTTTATATTTGAAATACGGCCGTTTTAAACTAAAATAATTTAAGTCTATTAGGGACGGCAACTTTCTACTTAGCCTTCAGCCGTCAACGCTGCACTTTTTACACAGCTTTTCAGGTGTTCACATTAATAAAGATTAACCATTATTACAGCCGACGTTTTTAGTTATCTCGCATGATTCGTCAAATTCCGAATTCATCCAACGTGCAGTATTTAATATTAAATGTTATTAATAACCCTAAAAATTGATCCCAAACATAAATGCAGTTGCAGATTTTCAAAAAGATATTGTTATTGACTGAATATTTTCATTTCAGGCAACAAGAAAAGCTTTTCGACATCGAAAGGGGTATATCCCAGTTAACGTCAAGAGTTGATTGTTTGTTAACAAAGTTAGATGCTTTGGAATACGTAAGAAAGCACAAAAAATAATAGGCTATAGAACGTGTGCAACCAAAATAATAATAAAATATAGATAGTAATTTATTTTTAAACAAACAAATATATACATCAAGTTATGTGTAATTGAAGTTATAAAATTATTTAAAAAGAAAATCAGTCAATTTTCATAATACTTAATAAATAAACAATTTCATAATAATATTAATGGAAGAGATTCGATCTCGTTTGTTCCATCAAGACCTTTTTATAAGATCTGAAGTCAACTATGTATGCAAAACAAAATCGTCAATTAAACAATTAAAAATGTAATAAAACAAAATTAATACATACATATTCCTATATATAAAAGAATGGAAACGGTAAATACTTGATGAGCATTTAAGATATCACAATAGAATTGTGGCTTCTATAGTCAGTAATAGCAATAATAAAAATAATAATGATTCACATTGCAAATAAAATTAAAATACATTTTCTTTAACATGCTTATAAAACAAACCTCTGCAATTGAAGGTTAAAATTTTACAGTGCCACATAGAAACTTCCGAATTTTTACTAGTTTTTATCACAGTCCTACACGCTTTTTGAGAACTTAAAAATATGCGTAACAAATAAAAATATTACTTTGAATAATTATGAGAAACTTCTATATTATTGTGTTTGGCCTGTAATAATTTTGATAAATAAGTCTCCTGCAAATTTTTAATGCCGATTTTACATAAATAAAAAATTATTGTATTTAAAAAGTTGTAAAATCAGTGTTAAAACAGATGCAGTAAACATTTCTTAATATTATCTACAATTTTTTGACAATTTAATATTAGAAATATCTAATTTTGACTTATATAAGTTCTATCTATATCTATCAATTAATTTATTTACATTTTTAAACGGAGTTATAAATATTTACTAGATATGTTTACCAAATAAACATCAGAAAAATATATCCCAACTTACAAAGAGTAATTTTTAAATAAAAGTATTTTCCTACAAGCATCTTACTGCAAGTTATACAAATTTGTGTATACAAATTTGTCCCTTGGTAAGTACTTGTTTTGTTTATGGACGGTAAATATAAATGTGTAGCTGTAAATATCAAAAAGATTTTAAACTATTACGTCTTTATTTGTGATCGTCAGATATATTGGAAAATCGTTTTTCTAGCGAATCGCATTCGGCCATATCTTCTCCATTTTGTTGATACAAACTTGAATTCAAATTTGAGTCGATACTGTCATAAAACTCATTGCCTAATTCGGACGTGTTCCACAAAAAGTTGTTAGCCGTTTGGTAACGATGGCTACTGGATGTTTCAATTGTTACTGGCTGTATGGATTCGTTACAATCCAAAGAGTCGGGATATTGTTCGATAGAATCAAAATTAAATGAAGAGAGAATCCATGGAGACTGAGATTTTTCTTTTGCAGAGTTTGAATCGATCTGTAAATTATTATATTAAATTAAACAAACGCACCGACAAACACAAAAGTAAAATTCCACATCGAAATATCATTACCTTTGGTAGCATTAGCTATATAATTAGTAGAGTTAACGGTTAAGTTATTTTGTTAACTAGACAATTAAATGGCAAAAAGAAATTTAAATTCGCAAATAAATTCAAAAATGCAAACATAATTAGTCAAATATTTCAATTAATAGCACAAATAACATTTTTTAACACTAAACGTGCAAAACATGCAGACACACTTGTGCAGTATTAAATTCGTAATACTATACCTTATAAGATCGCAAAAAATAAACTCTATAGTAGATCCTAAAACTATAGATTCACATATTTTTATTTAAAAGTCTTATGAGAAATCACAACTTTAAAAATTAAAAAAAAATAGGTGCCCCAAAATCTAAGTAAACTGTTAAGAATTGAGAACACTTCTATATTTTTTTTTGTTTTTATTCCTATTTTTTATATAGAATAATTTAGAAGTTCAAGTTTAATTTTGGTTTAATGTTACTTGTTTTAGTTACTATTGTAGACTCTTCTATTTTACATGGTTCATCCTTATATAACCTCGTGCCTTATGCGCATGACGTGCTAACAATAAACAAGCTTTAAGTGGGGGCATAATATTAAATTCATAATAAATGGTTGGCTGAAATAGCTAAATAACTAACATAAGCTTTGTATAAATTGTTAAAAATTTGCAATGACCGTGAAGTAATACTGTAAAGCGCTAAGAAAACCACCAATGGAGTTTTGATTTGATCTCATTAAAAACTTTAAAGATTTATAATTGGAAAAAACAATAGAAATTGCTAATAGGTTTGTTATTATTTACAGAAAAGTAATATTGTTGCATAATCTTTACGTTTTTGGTGCAAGATACTTTATGAGAGAAATGTTTTTCAATGATAATAAATATCTATTTACTTGGCTTCCAAAAACTCTAATTTACCCTTGCTGACTAATTACTTTCACAAAAATCCTGTTCTTTTGCAGATGCCCAAACGCGGAGATTTTTCTTTATTCAGTTTACATGTTTTAGTCAATTAAGTAGGCAAAATATGAGACGGCTGTGGATTGTTTTACTGTCAAGAAAAATAACCTTTTGTGAAACTTGAATCATCGGTCTAACTAAACAATAATTTTAATAACTGTCTAAAGTAACCAAGACAATATTATTTCAACTAACACAACAAATAACATTAATAAGTAATTTCTTCTGTTATGTAACTAATAAATTTGGTTTTAAGAAATAGCATCAAAACAAAAATCAAATTTCAACGTTCCCTCCGTCCCTTTCAATACAAAGTATGGTTCGTTCATACATTTATTTTGAAACATACCTCAACATAACAGGCGGTACTTCAGCGGCACATTCTCTAATTGTATTTTAGAGATGGTTAATATTCCTGAAAGGTCTGAGTTTGTAAACCTCATTTTTGAAGAAATCACATGGTGTTATATCCGGAGAGCGCGGAGGCCAAAGAATTTCCGAAAACCCTCCAATCCATTTATGGGGAAAAATATAATCAAGAAAATTACGACGTCAACTGTACTGTGCGCTGAAGCACTATCTCTGAAAATACATATTTCTGCGAATATCTAATTGAATATCCTCTATTACACTAAAAAAGTCATTCTGAAAGAAATGCAGGTACCTCTCAGGATTAAGATTTTCTCGGAAAAAAAATGGTCCATTGATTTGATTCCACACCAGACATTCGTTTTGAATGAGTATCAGTCGCGTCCTTCTATAACAAAATGGGGATTTTCGTTAGCCCACCACCGTCAATTTTGAGAACTAACAGTTCCATTTGACGTAAATTTGTGTTTGAATTCAAAAGCTGAAATATAACCGAGCATCTAAATCTCGGTCTTGAAACGTGTGGATAATTTTTGGGTTTGTAAGGTCTGAATTTATTTGTTTTAAAAATTCTTCTGGCCATTGGGTTCTGTTGTGCGATTTCTCGAAGAGGAGTTTGTGGAGTTTCGACAACAGTCTGCATTACCTGAAGCTGATGTTCTTCAACATTAACCCAAGGATTATGAGGAACTTTAAACTTATTTCAACACTACCCGAAGTTTTAAGTTTCTTTAATAATGGTTGAGTAGCAAATGTGTCTGTCGAGATGTCGCTCGTTAAAAATTCTTGCCATTTTGCGTTTTATAATTCTCACCGACAATCAAAAGAATGTCGAGTTTGTCTTCTTTAGTTAAATAATTATTCATTTTGATTAATTTTTAATGGAATAAATTTAAAATTGACTAGGAAACAGAAAATAACAATCCAATCTTCAAAGTAATTGTCAATCATAAAAATAATTTTTGTAAAAGTTCTCCCATAAAGTATCTTGCACCAAAAACGTCAAGATTATGCAACAATATTACTTTTCTGTAAATAATAACAAACCTATTAGCAATTTCTATTGTTTTTTCCAATTATAAATCTTTAACGTTTTTAACAAAATCAAATTGAATTTTAAATCAAGTCTTGGTATGTAAAAATTTGAAAATATTCCAAAAAATTAAAACTTTAGTTTTAGCGGAAGTTAAAAAAAAAGGATTCTGGTCTTGAGATCGTTCGGTAAGCTAAAATAATTATAGCAATTATTGAATTTAAACAATTTCGAAAAACGCATTTTCTAGATAAGTGAAAATCACTCGGTATATCTGATAGGGGCTAAATAGGTTTTCAGACAAGCACAAATTATTGCCAAGTTTTAAAAAAAATCCATTTGCTGCTGACTTTTTGGCCAGCACTGTTTTTTTTTCATTTGATATTTATAAAATCAATATTTCTTCATAAAATATAATAAAGCCGACATTAAAATTTAGTAAAATTGAATATCACTATTCGATAAAAACATGTTACTGCAATAATTAAAAAAATGTACATCTTTAATTAATCAATAGCAAAAGTTATAAACATAAACAATTTTTGAGCTTTTGTGATCGTGTATCCATTACTTATTATCAGATATTTTGAGCTAAAAGATTAAAATTATTGAATAACAGTATTGTAATTTATTTCATATGTATTTTAATACCACTGAGTAGTTGATAAAATTCTTGATTTACGTTAAGTATGAATAATTTTTGCAAATACTACAAGAAATAAATTATTCAAAAATCAACACGCCCAAATATCACGGACAAGTCATTATTAAATATGAAATATCAAAAATAGGTGATCATAAACTAACTTGAAGGTATAAGAGGAGGTGAAAATACTAGCGGTTCTTCTGAAAATTTAACCCAAGCAGCAAAAAAAAGCAAGTCCATAAAATAATGCACAAACGAAATAACTTGTGGAGTATATCGGTTCTAATTTATTGCTTTATAATGCCATCGACTTTCTGTTTTTAGTTTCAAGATCAAGTTTCTATGATGAGATTCGAAACAAATTGTTTCTTGTAAAATTACATCTATACCAAAGCATCAAAATGCCTATGTAATTTCAGATCCTGGTTTAGAAATGAAGGTAAACAACGGTTGTCACAACATAAAACTACTGAAACTTCTTCTTCCCATTAGTATTTGTACATTTACATTGAAAAACAAAAAATCAAAAAAGATCAAAGTGAATATCAATTATTCCGATTCAAACTTATCGAAACTTAAAACTTTTAGTTTTTTTCGAATTCAATCATAAAAAAAATTAAAAATAATTCAATGGGTCATTACGAAGACGTAAAAACAAGTAAGAAAAATATTCCCTACGATCATTATTTTATGGACTACTGTATATACCCAGAAAAGCAAAACTTACATATAGGTATGTATGTGAATAACAATTACAATCTTCTTTGTAACAGTAAAATTAGAATGTACGTATCGGTAAGAAATCTAAATTCACACGAGACTATTAATTACAAAAGACAAATCAAAACAAGTGCATAAAATACTTGCGTGCAATAAAATGATGAATGTGTGCAAAAACTAATTATTTAGAAGATATAGAAACATTTTTAATAATAGTGTAGAGGTCTTATTCAAATTTTAGAAATTTTCAAGAACAATCAGATGATTTAGTGAAATATGTATTGGTTCCCTTAATACATTCACGATAAATGTTAAAAGTAGAATACAATTCAAGATAAAGAAGAAATACCAAAGATAACTTCAGTATTTAATAAAAAGCTTTAAAGATAATTAACGGCCTTCATATATAGAAAACATTATTTTAAATTACATTTAATAAAGGACACAATAATAGAGAATCGCGATTATCGTATACGTGGGTTATTTCAAAAATAAGTTTCACTATTATATAGAACCGGGTGAAACATACCGAGATATTTACAAATTAATTTTTTCTATAAAATCGCCTAGTAATTATTTTCATTTGCCGTTAGCATTATCCAGAAACAGCACTTCAGAAATTTAGAAAACCCCTGCGCCCAAACTATGTGTTTCAATAGTCGCAAACAATCATGCGTTGAGTTGTGTGCGTCTTGGTAATACATATTATTGGACAAATAAAAACTGATTATTGAGAACAATATAACTGCATTTACTACATGCAATAATTTAGAATTCAGTTAAATCCCCCGCAAACTTCTACTTGGGTTTTGATTCTTTCCTTTCCATGAAAACGATCCATTATGTTGAAATGACTATTTAAGAATTGAAGATGTTAATGTTAATTAAATGTATACTAAATCACAATACGAACAAAAATATACGTTCCACTGTAGATTTTAGACAATTCATATTTTTGTAGCTTTTATAGTACGTAAACGGCAGATTAAATTATCAAACGTTCAAAAATGTTCCTATTTTTTACTTTTCTCCACTTTATAAAAAAGAAAATTTACCGTTGATATAACCTACATACATCCTTTATTTTTTTTTATCGATTTGTATAATAAAACTGCACAGTAAACAATCACGTTCTACCAAAATTAAATCTATACTTACTATTTAGTTGTTAATTGTTGCCAAACATATAAGCAAAAAAGCAAAAGAAAATAGAAAAGAAGCGAGACTTACTGCACATAAGATGACGAGGAGCAACTAATGGCTTAGTCGAGTATCTACGACGGACCATTGTCGAGAATTTTCAGCCAGTTGCTCCAAAATGGTATTTTGGGTCGTACCTTGGCGTCAGGTGTATCCCGTATACTGTTCGTCCTTCTAGTGGGAGCAGATGATTTTTTTAGAGAAACATCTCGTTTCGTGCTGCGATTTGAAGTTATGCTAGCATTCACAGGTGAATCACGCAGTTTTGACAGTGACTCGACACTTCTCAGTTTGCCGGTTAAAGAATCTTTTGCGTTACTTAACGATGGATTTCTAGATTTTGAAAGTGAGGTGTTGCTTTTGCTGCCTGGTAAGCTGTTAGCCTCGCTTTTATTTCTTACTGATTGTGCAGAGTGTGGTCTACCAGGGGATTCCCCACTACGACTACGTGCACCAGGTGCAGGACTGTGTTTACCTCCAGGAGGTTTTGGAGCGGCGTAACTTTTCACTAACGGAATTTTACTAGGTTTTTTCTTCAATTCTCCTTTTCTCGCAGATTCGGCTTGATCGTGAGCCGATTCTGTACTGCTGGAATGATCAAATTGTAAATTCATCGGCAAAGGACTCATGGCTTTCATGCTAGCTGTAGTGATTTCAGAGCGTGATCTATCGTGGTGGTCAGAAGTGACAGATTCAAGATTTGGTATCACATCTGGAGAACTTGTTGTAGCCACTGGACGCTGCAGTTGTTCAAATAACCTCACTCTCGCACGTGTTCCTTCTAATTCAATATTCTTATCTTCAAGCTGTGTAAAACATGGAATGACAATTATCATATAGAAACCGTAAAAGGATTTTTACCAACCTGAAATTTCAGATCTTCATTTTCTTCCCGTGCTTTGTCTAACTTATCTACTAGTCCAATTTCTAACCTTGCTGCCATAGTGAGTTGATGCTGTAATACCTAGAAATAGAGACATTAAAATTATTTACTTTTTTATAAATTTGGAGTTAGCTATGCAAATAGTAATTTAGGTAACAAGCGTCGAAAGTATAACATAGCATAACGAACATAAATTCGGCGCAAAGTCGAGCGTTCCATGTGAGTAAATTATGCTATAAAATTTTCGACGAGAGTAACGTACGTTATTTTTTGTAAAATTACATTATTTAAAAAAAAACTTAAATAACCAGAAATGTAATGTTGGTACTACATTTGTCACTAAATCTGTCAAATTTGACTTTAACCTCGTTTTTTTTAATTTTAACTGAATTTGAATATTTTTTAAATAACTTCCACGTGTCGCATATTCGTTCTGATATAATAATTGACTTTGAACACTTTATTTTATGTAGATTTCGACTTTTTATTAAGCCACTCGACAGGTTTTTTCAGCAATTACGTAACTACACTAACGAACGAATATTGACGTTTGCGATGTTGGCAGCACAAAAACGTTTTTTATATGCCAGTGTTTGAAGTAAAATGATACACGGTTACATAAACAACAAATTTTTACGATAATTATAAGCAAATTCAACTATTTAATAAGCTTTGCACTTCGTACCCTTGAACTTCTATTATAATATTTAGTTTAAAGGAATAAAAGTGTCACTTTTAATTCTTAGATTCTATTTTTTATATCACAAACAAGAATTCAAAAAACAATTATTTTCTTAATCAATCTATTAGATTACAAGACATTTCAAACTTTTTTTTTTTTGATTATCCAAACTAGAACCTATGTACATTTTCTGAGATTATAGTATGAATAAATAGAAAATAAATTGTTTGATATAGTAAAAACCAAACTCCCTTAGTCGTAAGTAAGTGCCGAGAATCAACTTACAGTAGATTGCTGTATCTATTAAACTTTATCGTACACACCTCGCCATTAAACTATCTTTTTTAACTGCTTAAATAATTGTTGTCTACGGCTGTGTCTTCTAGGTAACAAACTTCGATCAAGCATCGATGGGTTCGTTCATTATTAGAATTTGCAGTCAGTCGTTTGTGTTCGTGATTAACCTTTCATCGATGTGTTCGGTGTTTGTAGATCGATCTATTTAGTTGTTACCTACAAGAAGGTCGTGTTTTTGTTTTTCCGCGAGTTGAAAAAATTAAAACAAAAAAGATGTAATAAGTGAATAATGGTGTCTCTACGTCTGCAATGCAAATATCTCGACACACTATTGTTCTACAAAAGTGTTCGAGGTTCTACAGCACGGTTTCTATGAATTTGTCTCATAATGTCCACGCTTTTTAAATTCAGCTTCACCTGTTTGAAAAGAACTACCAGCAAGCATTGAAAACATCAACTTTCTTAGTTATAGTCTAGTTACACAATATCTTAATAATAAGGTCATGTTTTACGTTTTAGTGTGCAAAATACCCGAAATTAGTTATCAATTCATGTGTTGGAATTGGAACTATCACGAAGAAGGTAAGGGTGCACCAGATGGCGTGGGTGCTACGTTTAAACAAACAGCAGACCATACCGTAAGCACAAGTGGTGACGTGACTTCCTTGAGTCAGTTTTGTAGTGGTATTCAAAATCAGTGCCAAAATATAACGCTTTTTACTGTAAACTGACGCTAAAATAGAGGAAATGAAAAAGTTAGTTTCGAGCGATCAGCCAAATTTGTTTCCATTTAAGAACACTTTGGAAGTTCAGCAAGTGCAAGAAAGTGCGTACTTCTAAATAAAAGCTGTGATGAAAACGGTTAGCTGTTTTTGCAACGACATGTGTCAGCACGTTCGATTGGAGCTTTGTGTGAACAACAATAATAATAATAGACATGTATATAAAATCTACAATACGATCGTACTACTATTTGCGCATTTATAGTCGTAATCGTGAGAGATGTCTTATGACTCATCGGTAGGCAACGTAAGGTTTAAGTTTTTTGGAACTTATGTCCTTAACTAGCACCTGCATAATAAGTGATACCTGTAATACCAATAAAATAAAATATTTAGATTTTGAAAACAGCTGTCAACTTATGTAGCAAGAATAGTTCATTGAACTAAAAACAAAGATAAAATCCCTTGAATAATTGTAAAAACCCTAATTTGATGTAATTTGAAATTTTTTAAAACTTATTTAAGTGACAATTGTTTGGATCTTTAAATATTTAAGATCATCTTTCGACAAAAATACATGTGCGCACTTATTAACCAAGAATATCAACATTAATAAATTCAAATTTTGACTGTCACAATTTAGAGTAATTAATAAAAGGCAATTAACATTTGACTGTTGGATTGAATTTGTTACTATAAATTTGAAATTTTAACGACCGTAATTGACCGGACTTTTGGACTTTGGGCGTGATCTTCCACATATATGGTTTTGAAGAAATAACGACGGCGGAGGATGTAAAAACCGCCATGATCGACAAAATTAACCCAGATGAAAACAGAAAACCTAATCTCCATCACATCCATGCGGCCTAGAAACTGGAGGACCCAAACTGCAACGGCGCGAGTCCCAACTTCCCTAGTTCAAGCTCTCTTGTCTGATCGGAGACGGTTACGAGTTGGGCTCTCAATCGATACCATAGAAGCGAGAATAGAAGCCCCCACATCCAAGTTCTCAAGAGTTCCAGGCTTTGCAAGAGTTTTAACCGCAGCAAACTCTGTAGCAGATGCGGCAATAAAGGTCACAATCAGAAAACGCGTGAAAATGATAAACGGTATCTGATCTGTGATTCCACAGGTTACGAGGCTCGCATTCTAAAGTATCCTGTATACAAGGTCGCTCTCAAGAACAAGTCACTTTCGCATTTCTGATAGGGTTCTGGCAGATGTTCCAGAAAAATCCGAGATTCTCTTGCTAAATGATCGACTGTGCCCAAGTAAAGTGGACGAACAGGTGCGTTTGGATAGAGATAAGTGGCCTACGCCTAGGTAGTTGCTATTTTTCTCCGAACGAACGCACAAGAAAGTTTTAAGACGGTTTGTGGAACCTCCAAAGGGAGATTCAATTCAGGTGAAGACTATTGACGCTCTTGACCGGAAATTTCAATGCGTCATCGCCCACATGGGGATCTTCAAGCATAAACGCCAAGGGCTGCCTAATTGAAGACTTTCTGGCGGCCACCAACAACGTAATACTCAACGACGGCCCGCCAACCTTTTGCAAAAGAGTCCCGGCCTCCTATCTGGATCTAACAATTGATGCTGCCTTAGCTGGTGACATTCGCGGTTGCGGGGTCTCCGATGAGCAGACACTGTTGGATCACAAGTACGTGTTCTTTAAGATACATCTCACACCAGCCATTTCTTCCCCATCGGCTCTCATCTGCAGAAAGGTAACTACCGACGCAATTTTGGCCATTACGTGAGTTTCCTAAATTCAATAGATACCGTGTGAGACTTCCAAGTTTTCTTACTGCACTGTATCTCTTAGATCCCCTAACGTTCTAAACATCCAAGTCCATCCGCTCATTGGGAGAATCCTGACATCGGCGAACTAAGGAAAAACTGTATCAGAGCTCGACGACGACTTCAACATTCTCGGAGACGCACGAACAACGATGACAGCGCTATCCGAATATTACAGGACACCTACACGACTCTCCAAACTAGCTTTACCAAGGCCATTAAGACAGCGAAAAAGTAGCGAGAATTGCGCGCCGATCTCGACAGGGACGTCTGGGGTTTGACGTACAACATCGCTACGAACAGACAGAGACTACCTAAACAATCATTAAACCTTAACGACGACGAATTCTTAAACCAAATCCCTTTTCTCTACTCGCCATCCCCGGTTGACACGGTCGATTCAAGTCTCCTATAATCGTATTCAAAATTGGCTAACGCACGTCCACGAGAAAAATTCAGATAATGTTTGCGTCTGGGAATAAGAGACTAGATATCGACCATGTCATCCTGGAAGGGACCAGGGTGTCCATCGGGAAGGACATCAAGATTGTTGGTAGTGATGTACCGAATATTCGGTTAACTATTCGGCGAACGGAATATTCGGCCACTTTACCGAATATTCGGTATTCGGTTACCGAACAAAATCGTTATTCGGTACATCTCTACAATAAGCACTCCACTAGTTGCGCCGGTAATACGACACTACCGGGAGAATATTTACAAATGTTGCATAGATTAAGATTTTCTATGTGTGACTATTTTTAATTTATTTTTTTCAATAGCAAATTAATTAAAAATATGCCTAAATTAAATGCCTTACGCCAAGGACCAAATTTTTCATGAAAAAGTGTAATAGATTCTGAATGTTTCGTAACAAAGGAATAGATTTTCTGTAATTGTAATAGATGTTACGATTGTACATTGCAATGGCAATAGCAGAATGGTGACCGGTGTAACGCTTTTATGCTTTATATTTTTTTATATCAGGTGGGGGCCCTTCGATCTATATTCGCTTTAAGTTTGACGTGGTATTTATGGGACACGACGCGTATAGAAAAAGTAACCAAACATTTAGTTTCGAATGTAATTCATTATTCGGCCAAATATTCGGCTAGGCCGAATAATCAGGGCCGAATATTCGGTTACCGAACAAAATCGTTATTCGGTACATCTCTAATTGTTGGCGTCCTCTTCAATAGACACCTTCGGTTCACTCAACATGTCAGGTCTGTAATACAGAAATCCACAGCTGTCGCTAATAATATCGGGCATATGATGCCACCCCTTCTAAACAGCGCCTGCTGGCGCACGCTGAGCTCAACGTGGCGCTTTACGGAACAAAGATCTGGTAGAAAGCCCCAGGTTCAGCTCGGTGCAGCTCCAGTTGAAGCAGCTGCGCTGGAGATTGCTCATCAGGGTAGTCTTAACCTATAGAACGGTTCTTTTCGAACAAAGTGTTATCTAAAGATGCAATAGGTATCGGTCACATCATGGACTGCTCTTTCGATCCAGAATGTCAGAAATTGGGTGAATAGAACCCACGTAGAAACAGATTATTACCTCATGCAGTGGTTGACGGGTCACGGCGAAGTAGGCGCATACCTATATCACATCGATAACAGGCCAAACTCCTGATGCGCGGACTGCGGAAGAGAGAACGACAAAGCTCACGCCAATTTTCACTGCCAACGATGGGGAATCCTAAAAACAGAATTTGAGAGAGGGTTATGGTTGCCCTTTACTCAGCAGAATGCGGTGGAGCATATGTTAGAACCCTCCAGAAAGAGGAACCCCATTCGCAGCTACCTCTTCACCGTTTTGTCGACTAGGGCGGTCAAAATCAGCTCATAAACTTATCTTATTAAGTATTTAAAGCTGCCAATACAACAATTCTATACAAACTATATTTATGTTTGTTTTAGTTTCTCTTTTCTTTTGACAATACTTGCTGCCACTGGCTATTATATAAACCAATGTATAGAAATGTTTTAATAAAATTAGTAACAGAAACTTGTTATGCCATTATTTATCTGTTATTTACAATTTGTAGCTGCCATAATCTGTACTACTGATTTCTTAATTAATAAAAAACATAGACCCCTGAACGCTCAGCCAGCCGGAAGAATGAGTTGCGTCGGTTCCTGTCCGGTGCAAAAGGATTTTATGAAAAAAAAGTACCTAATAACCAGAAAAGAGAAATTAATTTGAATATGTAGCATAGGAATGACACAGTAAGAGTAATATTTAGTATTACTGAAAAGCTATTTTAAATAAATAATATTTTAATCAAAATATCGCAACTTTCATGTACTTTGTAGTATGTGACTTGACTCTATGACAGACCATGGCTATTAAATGGATGATCTGAAATTAATGTACTGCGGTCCTATTATGTGTACTTTTTAAATTTAAAGCAAGGATTTAAATATAGATAATTATACTACTATTTGTATTACGGAATAAAACTAAAAAATAATTTAATATTTAAAATGCACTCATAGTCATGAACAATTATAACACATTACGATTCTTTGACTTAGAAACAGTTATTGTTTCATTAACAGTTAATTTATTTCAATGTGAATTAAATTGACACATAAACTGACAGTATTTTAATTAAGTTATCGGCGTACGCTGGCGTTATAAATAACCTACGTTATAAAGATTAGCATTACAGAATTTCTAAAGATTAGCTATCTTTCTTTAACTGCAAAAAATAAATGACATAAGTATACTATATTATTTTACCCTTTACCAAGTATGGGTCATAAAGCATTTCTTGTAATTACGACTATAGTACTGATGTTGCAAATAATTTTAATTATTAAAAATCTACCCGTGCTTTTCTAGTAAATATTTTTAACATTCAAACAAATCACATGGTCATAAAAACCTGTGGTTTCCAACTCTTGTACGTTTAGGAACCTTATAATATAACACTCGAGTTCTTTAAATTCAAATTACTTTGCTTTATTTTAAAAACATAATACGTAACTTTTTAGAATTTTTATCAAAAAAAGAATAATTCTTTTTATAATTTGCAAAACTTTACAATTTCCAAAAGTACTTATTTTTATAAATACTAATTTGCTTAGATACGCGCGTGTAACGTAACTACCGAAAACAATTTTCTTCTGTAAAATTATTTAGTTAAATTATAGAGAAAACAAAAATACTGGTGTTAAGTCGGCAATAAAACAACAACCGGAAATCAATCAAATAAATAATGGGTAGTCATACATTTGTACTACGAAAAAACAACGCACATTTTTAACACTATTATAATTTAGGAAGTTATTTGTCATAGTCGTCGACTTGCTGTGGCATTTATTTCACACACATTGAACACAAATTGCTATACTAACAATCCGCAACAACATCTTTCATAAGTAAATCACTCAGAAGTGTATTATTTTAAGCAGTTTTAAGCCGATGAGTAATGACGATTGTTAATTTAAATTTTTAACAATTATTCGAATCACGATTAATTTAGAAATATACTGTTATATTGATTAACTTTCCTTTCTTTATCGAACATATAAATGTTGTCAATAAAAAATGACAGTAAGACTATGTGCAAGTACATTTAGTAGCAAAATAGAAGAAGTATATTCTTACCAGAATAAATGTATAATAATAAAAAAAGATAATTTTAAAAAATGCATTTTAATAATAGTTTCCAATTTGACTTGGCGAAGTGTAAAAGTAAAGAAAAAAATCGTACTTACTTGATTCTGAACAGTCGAAGTTAGAAGATGCCTTTGAAGTACCAAAGGATCGTGCTCTTTTAAAATAGCGGCTATTTTTCTAGAATCTGGAGATTTAATTTTGGGTACACGATCACCTAATATATTATCGAGCACATTAGAATTACTTTTTTTACGAGTTCGTTGACTAGCACTTGGTACATTAAACATATCTTTAAGTGTTTTTTCCGAGTTAGGTGAACTAGGAGCACTTTTATTAGTTACAAATTGCAAATGCAAATCATGGATACGAGTATTCACTTCACCACTTTGAGTCATCACAGCCCTTAGTTGCTCTTCCAGATCTTGCTTAGCGGATATAAGATTTTCTAAGTCTTCTTGTAATCTTGATGTTTGTACGCGACCTGCTAACAGTTCGGCTTCCATTTCTGCTACGCGATCCATTAGTAAATCGCGCTCTCTTTTCAAATGTCGAACGTCATCAACTGACGCGTGTAAAAGAACCCTTTGGAAATCGCTCTCGCTATTATTTTCAATATGTGAACGTTTTCCTTCCCTAATAGAATCTTGCAGAGCTTCGAGTTCATCTTTTAATCGTGTGCCTTTTCTATGAATTACATCTAAAAGGTTCCATAATTCGTCTTCAGTTTCATCTTGATCAGTATTCATAGCTGACGTAGATGGTGGTGGTACAGTTGAAGATGCGCTATGCGTCTCTTTGCTGGAAGCTTCCGTACTAAAACCAGAATCTTGGACCCCAGTTTCTCCATTTTTCTTACTGCTACTGCTTCCACGTGATTCTTCTTTACTAATAAGTTTTCGACGAACACGAACACCTGGTTCCCATTCTCTTCTGACAGCTATTGGAATGTTTGATGGATGAGACGTCATAGTGGTTGGAGTAGAATTTGCAAGTTTCGTCCGTAAATTTGGAAAAGTTTCGATGACGAGATCACGAAACTCAAGTAGAGCACCCACTTCATGTTGTAATTCTTGAAGGGCGACCAACGACTTTGCCTGTTCGTTAATGAGGTAATGAAACGGCCCGGCTGACTGACGAAGCTGGATACAGTCCATGCCCGAGCCCGATTCGCCACCCTAAAAAAATACGTTAAATGTATTTCCAACATTTATACAAATAAAAACCTTAAAACTAAGTACAATTAGCAAATTAATTAATTTTCTTTAATTTATCGTCGTCCTTGATTAATAGATATTAATAATGAAAAATCATCACACGACTCAATGTAAGGATTAGTACAAACTATTTCTTAATTAATATTACTGGTGTGAAAGACAGAAACTTACTTTAAAGCAAAGATATTGTTAACTCTGAGAAGTATTATTAACATATGCGAACTATTCGGCAAGAACAGGTGAATTTGTAAAACAAATATCAATAATCCGTTATCACTTTCTATCTATGTAAACGACATCATTAGCAATTTTATACTGACTACGAATATTAATTTACAGTTAATTTTCGAAATTAGAAAAAAACACATAAAATTGTTGTTATTTAAGCAGTCAATAAAAATAAACATCTACCTACGATCGGAAACCTACATTGCATACCTACCTTTAAACGGTAAACTTTTTAATAGTTAATTTTAACTTCCATTATTAATAGAAAATAACACAAAAAAGTAGATATTAAAACCCATATATTTGAACCTCGACCTGCCTTGTATTGTTACAAAATTTCCGTATCAAAACAAAAAATTCGATGCGTTTTCAACAGTCTTTGATTAACGTGTCAGTTTAAAAATAACACGCTTGTTAGTATTTCATACAACAAAAAGTCGACATAATTACAGTTTACACACAAAAAAATTGATTTGCACATTTGTTAAATATAAGGCATTCTCTGTTTTTTTTTTCTTTCTAATGCCCCACAATTACACGACAAAGGATTGATGAATTATTGTTAGGTATTCAGTAGTCATTGAAATATGTAGATAAATAAACCGAATCTTTCTTTATTCGTCTTTTTTTTAAAATTAAACGCAACACTGAAAAAACAATAAAAATAAAAATCATGTTTGATACTTGTATCTATAACAAAAAAAAACTACAAAAGTTATGATCGCATTGAAATTGCTTTTCCAGAGTACTGAATCGGACTAACCAATTTATTATCAGTATATCATCAATTTAGTTAGTTAACTTGGCTTATATCAATCTAAAAGGTTACTACTAATTACCTGACTATCCAAACATAAGACGAAGTAGTCTTTCATTTCATTACTTTTAAAGATTAAAGGTTTTGCAACGATTCTAATACGTATAAGTAACATGAAAGTATAATTAAATGATATACATAAGGATTTCCACAATAAATGTAATTCGAAAATGTAATAGAAATTTCTGTGTGAAGGACAAATGTCAAGTATAATGAAGTTCAAATATCTTTGACACCAAAATTTATGCAGAAATTTAAAATAATTCAAGGCAAACAACACAGGAAATTGCCTACAAAATGAATGCGTAAGTTCTTCCAATGTGTGGGTAACTAAAAGAATTGAGAGATTAATAAGGGAAAGTTATTAATTTTACATAATCATAAATAACCAATTACGTTGTTGAGACATACTTCAAATCATTGCAATCCGATAAGGTCATGTTCGTACTGTGGATATAATGAATTCCACATGGAATTAATTCAGCTTTATGAGGTTTTGTAACATGTCTAATCAAAGAAAACACTATTTAGTTAGTTTTGAGCATGTTTTCAACTGAATGTGTGTTAACACAGTCGTAATTTAGATGAATAGCTTAAGATTACAATTGCAGAATGTTAACCATCTTTAGTATTAATAGAAAATATAATTTTATGAATTTATAAATGACAACTTTAAAGATTTATTCATAAATTAGGACACTTAGTTGATCTTGACTTATTATAAAGCGTCCTCCTCTAATATATGTATGTACATGCACTGTGTAGATTCTTTGTTTGTCCAAAGTTACTTTCATAAACATTTTATCTACAAAAAAATAAAATCTTTGAATATATAAAAGTAGTATTCTTTTTTTATCACCGGTAAAATATAACCAGAGTATCATCTAAAGCGGTGGTTCCCAAATTGGTCCCTACGGACCCCCAGAAGAGTCCGGGATTATTCAGGGGGTCCGTGGAGAGTTAAAAATGGTTTGGGGTTCGCATAAGATTTAATATCAAATAAAAAAATTGTGACACATTTTCATTAATATGAAAGTTAAAATAAACACCAATGAATAAATTATTAGCGATTTTTACGTCCTAAGTAAAATATAAATAGAGACGGATGCCTAAAACCCAAGTAATAACAGGCGACGGTGGGTCAGGCCTATCTATACAGGTTTATACAGGAACGCAATAGAGCCGATACCTCACCAACTAGTCTATAATATGAATTAGAAAAGAGTCCTTTTTATTTAAATTTATTAAAGTAAAGTTATACTCTTAAGTTGATTAAAAAAATTATATATCACAGTTAACAGTTTTTACGTTTCATGAAATATTGATAAATTTAAAAATCATTCTGAAAACGAACAATTAGAATTATGTCAAAAAGTTGAAAATTTATTAAACGACAAAACTTGCAATGAACGACACATAACTGCCGTGGAACTTGTTAAAGAATTGCAATACTTACAAAATTTTCATGAAAAAGTTATTATGTCTCCAGAAGAAACTTTCAATTATATAACAATTAACAACTTAGTGGATTCTTTTCCTAATATGAACATAATACTTCGTATTTTATTAACAATGCCGGTTTCTGTTGCTACCGCAGAACGATCTTTTTCAAAACTCAAAATAATAAAAAATTATTTAAGATCGACCATGGGGCAAAACCGACTAAGTAATCTTGTTATCATTTTAATAGAAGCGGACCAGCTAAAAGAATTAGACACCGAAGATTTAATTAAACAATTTGCAAAAATTAAAGCACGGAAAGCTCAATTCACTTAGCTAAAATATTAATAACAATACCTAACACCTGGATATTAACGTTTAAAAGGTGACATGTTGCATTATTAAAATAATATACAGTGAAACCTGTAAATGTGACCACCTGTATAAACCGACCAATTGCTTATATTGACCACTTTTCAGGCAGTCCCTTCAAGAAAATAGTTAATTTAATGTAATTACCATTGCATAAATTGACCACCTGCTTTTTGTGACCATTGACCACTTTTACTGCAAATACTTTAAGTAAAAATGCTTGTATAATCTGACCAAGATTTCAGGACAGAGAACACATTGTGAACATATCGATTTTTATTTCAATTCAGTTAGCTGCCATTGTTAAAACGACAGATTAAACTGGTACATAATTGTATCGTTGATTATATAAGTTTATAGATAACCGGTCGCATAGGAGAATTGGGCGCTTAATTTTAAGGTTACAATTTTTTCTAGTAGATGTTGCTAAGATAGATAATATTGAAATAATTAGCAAGTGGTGCAAGTTGTTATTTCTTCTTAGAGATGCTGTTTGACCTTGATTTGGGTATTTACTAGACCGAGAATTCAAATTATTCCATCTTAGATAAAAACAACTGTTGACGTATGGACTAGAGCCTTGCCAAATTTAAACCAGAAGACGTTTTCAATGCTAACTATTATTGATTATTGTTTTCTGAAGTGATTGCTAAATGTGAGTCAAAGATTTAAAATCCGTTATTGAAATTGCAGTTAAGGTTAACGTTCTGGATGCGGTTATGTGAGTGGCAGAAACGTGGCGACAAGTAAAAGAAGAAACAATTATGAAATGTTTTAAAAAGACAGGTTTTGCATTTAGAGAATTAGAAAGTAAATCTTCTGAAATTATATCTTTTGAAGAACCGTTACTACTACAATTTAGCAACTTCGATATGGATAATTCCTCTGTTTTTGAAGAGTTCAATGCTGAAGAAGTTTTTAAAATGGTATTAGAAGACCAATCAAATAATAACTTGCAAGACGATAAACTTGGTAATAGTGATGACGATACTGATAACAATCCAACAGCCGTAGATGGAACTGAAAATAAAATCACTTTTCAAGTTGCCTCCAGTAGGTTAAATCAGTTGATCAATTTTGCTATTCAGAACTCTCCAGAAAGTTTGACGTACTTATATAGTGTTAAAAATAAAGGTAACGTACTAATTTGTGCTAAACACAATAATCTTAAGATTAATTGTTTATATGTACATAATTATTCTTAAGTATTGATGTGTTTTTGTTAGATACGTACGTATATGCATAATTGTTTTGTTTTATTCTATACCTTTGTTCAGGTTAAAGATAATACAAAATAAGAAAGTGTTGATTTGTAAATTTTAGTGTCTAAAACATTATTTCTTTCAAAATGACCACCTGCTCAAAGTGACCATTGTGTGATGGTCCCGAAGGTGGTCAATTTACACAGGTTTTACTGTATTGTTTTGTTTTTATTTGTCGATCAGTTTCGTCTTGTGATATATAAACGAGTATTTTTAATGTTTTAAATATTTTTTTTATTTCTTATGCTTTTGTATCACATAATACATTTGAAACTAAAATACAAAAATTTTGAGTTGTAATACTGTTAGAATATATTTCTCTTTTCTATTTCTAAGTTTATAATCATGTTATGTATCTCAATGAAAAAATACTTGTATGGCTTATGGCTTGTACTTGTAAAATATAAAAATGAAAATAAATTTATGAAAATACTTTTTAAAATTATTTTTCAATAGTGGATAATAATACCTAACTTAACCCGTATCTGTACTCACATATGAAGGTAATACAAATTTGGGGCGTTATTTTAAATTTGCACAAGGGCGTCAAAAGTGCTAGGCGCGGGCCTGGTAATTTCTCTATTATGCATTAATGTAGTTTTTTCACTCACGAGCCAAGTTTTGACTATGAAAAGGATTTGTTAGCCAAAATAGTTTGGGAACCACTGATCTAAAGTAACTTGAGCTTTTCTTTTACTGATAAATTTCCTTTTAACTAATGTTTAAAAGTGCATTTGATTTCCTATTTAATTAATACTATTTATTATATGATTTTGTTCTTGAACAAATTTAATTCAGGATTTCAACACCATTCATTGTGATTTCAATACTAATTTTTCTCTTAACTGCAACTGAGTTTAGTCTAAAATGTGTTTTCACAGCGCAAGTAACAAGTCTAAGAAACACGCATTTAAACAAAAACATTTATTGAACGATAAGCTTAAGTTTTATTCGAATTTTTAGAGTATTTCAATTATTCGAATAAATTTTTGTGTCACTATTAGAATTGCTAAATTAAAAAATTTCTACTTCGTTCTAAAAATAAACAACTCGGCGCTGCAACAATTTACAGCCATCGGTAAGAAAACTCTGAAAATAGTCTGCTATGACTCGTCAATTAAATACTATTTGTTTTGTGTTCATTAAGAAAAGAGACATCGTATTTCAAAGAAAAGTCGATGATCAAAAGAGTAAAGAAACTGTAAACAATTTGTTAATTAAAAAAAAAAGAATAAATTAATTACTATTCTAAAACATAGACAGACGTTATAAATCTGTTACATTTTCAAATAGAAACTAAATTTTCTTATTGTAAAAAAATGTCGATGCACTTTCTAACCATCTGACCCTAGATAATCCATAATAAACAATTTGAAAAAAAAATTTACGAAATCTATATCATATATTTGATGTATACGGAGGTTGTACCAATTCTAACTGCAAAAGCTTTAAATTAACATCTAAAATTAAGCTAATTGTACGTGAATGTTTTAATTTAAGTAACACCGATTATGTTATTTGAGTAGGTGATTCTAACGTGGTTTATAAGCGTTGGTGCATTTAAAAAGTCAATGGCAATAATTACTAGTGGGATAATGTAAAAAAATACTGCATATTAATTATAGTATAACATAATAAAAAAAAATGACGAATACTTGGTTTAGGTTTTTGACCTTTTCTATAAATGACTAATGTCTAATGCCTAATATACGAATAGATTTCGATTTTATCGTATTAATTAAACTTTTCTCTAATCGTAAAAATATAAACAAACTTTCTTCCTTATGTCAAATTACTAGAAAATTAACAATTCCTTCTATTAAAAAGAAAAAAAAAACTATTAACATTACTAATTGTGAGTTCATTATATTTGTGCATTACAATGAGAACAAATGCTTTTTGATGGTAAACTTTTCATAAGAAGAAAAAGATAATTTTAAGTTTACGGATTTCTTCGATTCACCAAATTTGCCTTATACATTTACAGACGAGGTCAGCAATTACCCAAATTTGTTTTAAAATATAACGGTAAGTAATAAACGAATGACATCTGTATCCAAATACGTCTAATCGTTTTCACATCAGTGAAAATTTTCATGTGTTTAACCGATTTCTAATCTAGCAATTTTAAACACGTATTAAGGTTTTGGATTTTTGTTAGAATCGTGTAGGGATTTTCTCCTCTGTGGTAATCTTTGATTAGAAACGGAAGTGGCTACTGGCGTGGCGTTTCTTTAATATATTGACGTATTGTTAGCGGCGAATGACTCACTATTTTCTAAATATATGACGATCATTAGTAATATAATGATTGATTTCTAACAATAGTGTACAGTTTCTACGTTTAAATTATTTCTAAAAATAGTTTACCTGTACGTAGAAAACGATTTTCTGATTACACAAAATTTTTATACCACGCGGGACACTACAACACGTTACTCCAAAGATTCATGATCCAACTGTTTAATGTAAAGAAACATTTTCCTGATTACACTGTCACAAGTCAGTGAATATAACCGACTGACTACACATATTTATCACATGGTTGAAGCAAAAAGTGCATATGCGTAAGCTATCGTGCAGGCTCGAATAAACAAACTAAAACACATTTTGTTGAAAAGGTTGATGCCCCTCTACAATTTAAGCTTTAATAAAAAGATCTGGCGATTGTAGTCATTTACAAAGGTTGTGACGCCACATTAATACAAACGTCGTTAACTATTCGTTTATTTATAGCAGTAGGTCTATGGAGCAACACACTTTATGTACACAAATTACACTTCATTCATTTATGTATATTCGTACAATTTTCTTATTACTCAACTTTGTCGAATTGAGCCATAACACAAATATTACATTATAAATGTAAGATAACCATTAGACTTTGAAACTTTCATTTAATGCGTTCATCTGCTTTTTATGTTTATAAATTAACTGTAAACATTAAAGCAATGCCAGACACGTGAATCGATACTATTCAAAATCCAAAATCGGAGTATAGAAGCAAAATAATAATAATTTACTTATATCAACAATCGACTATGCAATCTTATAAATGACAATGAAAATATTGTATACCCAAAACTAAATTTTAGAAAATGAACAATAATAAATGATGATCGCACAAATGAATGTTCTGTTACTTTGTAGTTGAAGAAAAATCACAAAACACTAAAGGCGGGTAGCACATACTTCTAAAACCAATAGTTTATTATTGATTACGGTACGATAACCTGCGGAAAAAGTACTATAATTATATCAAAGCAAATACTAAACATGAATCAATGCAGAACCGCTTTATATGAATAATTTAAATTATAATTTGTAAAAACAGTGATATTTTTATTTATTTTGAAATGATGAAAATATTAAAATACAAATAAACAATGACACCCTGTTTTCAAAAAATTGGAAGAAGAAGGTTCTTAAAATAAGTAATATAGCTATATTTGGCGGAGAAAATAAGACTTACTGGAATTTTTCCAGCAATTATAATAGGAGAGCGGTAGACTATCCATAACAGAAACGAAATAAAGACATAGTAACTAACAATTACTAACACGTCTGATTGTAGTCTTCCTTTTAGATTACATCTGTAACGGGCAGAATAAACTAGTTTGGGTCATGCAGAAACTCGATCTGATAATCGATTACTATAAAAATAAAACGTTATGTAACTATATTACACACTTTTACGTAACATCTAGAATAAGTAGATTTACTTTTAATTATTCTGCAAATGATGAAGGTATTTAAAATTATTTAAAAACATCTAATTTGAACGCTTTACTTATTTACATGACGTACAAACGGAGCCAGGATTTATTTTTTACACCCCTCTGTCTTATATTGTAGTGTGAACTAAACAGAAATCATCTTATTCTCGTCGAGAATTCTTCCAATAAACCCTTAAAAAAATTGGTGTTTCGCTTATGACTGTCCAAACTAATTTTATCAAAACTCTCTGGCATGTATGAAATTGGCCTATATAAATTTATCAAGTCACGCTTCGCAAAATGATGTTTCCTTTTTGTTGATATTTCGTAATAACAAACTTAATTTTGCACTTTGAGCTGTTTACATACAAAAATGCTACTAATTTTAAATTATCAGAAATCGTGACATCCCAAAACTCTTTCTTTAAATGTAGATAAACGGTTTATCGATACGTCAACTGTATGTTGAGATATTTAACTTCCTATTCAAAGAAATACCCACTACAATTCCACTGTTTTTTTTTAGCATGTTGCTGTAAAAGTGCATTTCTCCTGAGATCATGTTTGTGTTATCATCTTTCTTCTTTAGGGCTTCTATAATTTCTTGCTTTATCTTTCTTCGCATGTTCTCTGTGGTTCGTGCCTCTTTCACATAAGAATATAGTGTGTACTGGAGTGTGTGTGTTAATGTTTTGATTTTTTTAGGATATGTGCCAAAGCCTCAAACTACAATAGAATATAAAAAGTTTGCTTTGCAGAATTTAAGTTGACTGCTCCATTAAAACCACAAACTTTACAATAACAGTTACAAAAAAAACAATAAAACCAGTTTCCACAGCAACCGCGTATCACTATGGGTGTCTATTTGTTCTGTTTAAAATAATATTTTATTATTCTTGAAGTCTTCTCCACAGCGTTTAATACAGTTTACAACTTCAAACATGTATATTTATTCCTCGATTTATTCATTTCTTGAATTGTCCACTACGGGAGTATTCATCAAAATTCTCTTTACGCTGATTTCTTCATTATTTAGCATCTATGTAGCTTTCTAATAAGCATTTATTTTCTAGATAAAATTACTAATAGGTTTCCACTTTCATATTAACTTAGATGATCTCAACACTTTTCAGTTATTAAAAACCTTCCCGATATAATACAAGATGTAACGGTACACTTTCCAAGCGCTATTTAAATTTGTTTTTGTTAGACACTGTATATGTGCAAGTGCGTAAATCGGGCTTCGTTTTTAAGTAAATAGTAAGTGTGGCGGTACAAAAGTGAATGCAAGTGAAAAGCACGTAACAGGGAACGAACGTGTATTGTGCGCATTGTGCAATTTTGCACTTAAGTTTTTATACGCCAGTATTTAACAAAAAACGGTGTATTCGTCGAAACCAGTCCGGCGTAAATGTGATCTAAGGCCATCGAGATCGTCGCTAGTTTTGAAATCAGGTTACAAGCTGCAATGTGGTGCAACATTGGTATGTAAGGTACTAACCGACGAACTGGTTGTTAAATGCTTCTGTTGTCATACATCTTATTGCGTGGTGGGCCTTGGTTGTTTGAATCGATATTCAGTATTGGGAGATACAAAACGAAGAATTGATGATCAAATGCTTTGGTTGTGATATACCTGATTGCTGCATTTGCCTTTGTCGGTACCTGTCTAAAATATTCGGAGACTCCAACCTGTAGCAGCAAGTTACGTTGTATGGACTGTCGCTAGAAGAGAAGCTGATTCGATCGAACCAGCCGTTGCTGGCAAAAGATTGGATTTATTTGTGTATTACTTATTTGGATATTCATGATTAATAGAGCGAATGTCCGTTTTACCTTAAATGTTTGTTGTTTGCTGAGCGTTGAATCTTTTGGTACATAAGTTCCACACAAGTCCTGAAAACAAGAGATCGTGCGAGATTTGTTTTTAACTGGAAATAACCCTTTAAATAACTTCAACGGGCAAAAAGACCATAGTCTTAAAATACCACTAGGTATATAAATATACTTTATACCCAAAAAATTACATTTAAGTATATTTTGCCGAAAACGCCAAATTGAAATTTCTTGCGAAGAAGTTCTCGTTCGTCTTATAAATAAAAATTAGGTATTCCCTTTTTTATCTACGCCAGTGCTTGCTAACGTTGTTGAACTAATAAGACTTTGACAAAATACCGCTACAAAATTTAACTATTCAATTATGCAATTTAAATTTTTTTTCTCGAACGTTTAATTTAAAAAAAAATAGATAGATTTTTTTCTATTTACGTGTACATACTTAGATTGGTAAGAGGTAATTTGATGTTTACAAATAAATTTAGTCTTCTAAAAATCCCAACATTTGTATCAGCCTTTAAAAACCACAAGTTTAATTATTACTTTATTATATAATGATGCATATCAAGATTAGTTTTTAGAAAGAGATATCATAACTACAAATTGAAAGTTAACTCACGATAGTCTACAAATGTTTATATTTCTACAATTTATGCTAAGCATATATTAAATATTTACTTATTAAGTATTCACGTGAATAATCAACATGTACGTAAATGCATTAAAAAAAATGTTGATTAAAACAATTTTCTACAATTTAAACAATCTCTCCACGTTTTGCAAGAATGTCAAATTCCCAATAAATAGATATCGTTGCTTTTACAATTCCGATATCGATATCTTATCAAAATTAACGTAAATGTTTGTTATGAAATGTGACTTCAAAATTGTTTACAACATTTTATACAAGAAACAACATAAATAACAAGTACCTGCATTTCATTTTCAAACGTGTAAAAAGGAAGTATTAAATTGTATTGTCCCGCAATTTATACGTGCAACATCAGTAATAAAATAAAAGGCAGTTGAATTTCTATAATTACGCATTCATGTGTTATCTGTAATTTGATACATCTATATATAATTTCAATATGTTTTTTTATTTAATGATACTTCAAAACTATTCCAAATATGTATTTGAAAACTTACCTTGAAGACTTCACAAGAAGTAAAATACTACAACATAAAATCAAATACATATTTAAATGGAATTATTAAAAAAAGCCAGTCAACTTGTATATACTTCAGAGTATTTCAACCGATTTCAACCTTAGTTTCAATGAGTGTTGCCAACTGACATTGTCACGATTCCCGGTACAAACAGTAAAAATTCCACAATTTTATTCACAATTCCACAAAAAAAATTAAATTGTGTTTTCTTTTTTTAGGTATTATGAATTTGGTTTATAAATTCCACATTCCTCTACAAAACTAATGTAAGCTCATACAGAATTTTTCTCAAAATATCCGAAACTACATAAACACCCCTAATTTTGTGAAATTCCACTACAATTGGCAACGCTGGTTTTAATACCGTTGTGACAATTTAATTTAACTCTCACTAATTATTTTGCCTAATGACATTGATAATTTATTGAGTGAACAAGCAAAACATTTTGCCTATTTACCACAGAGGACGCATATTTAAATGCATGAAACTACAACCAATAGGTAAAAATAAAGTAAATTTAGAGAAATACTCGACCTTTACTTACTTAAATTGTAAGATGTGATTTATTACAGGGAACGTATATTTGTATATTTTAATAGATAAACATAAGGCAATTACCGAATTTATAAAAATGTGGTCTTTTATGCTAATCGCGATTTTTCAGAATTGTGAATGTACTTAGACTTTAGATCTGTAAGAAGCATAGTAGTTTACTACATTAATTTATCGAAGTAATGAAATAGTCACGAATTAATGAATGGCAGCAAGTACAAAAAGAGTTAAATCTTTAACCCGAATGATCGAAAACTATGTGGAAAAAATCTTAAATAAAAAGATACAGACAATCACTAGTACACGATAGAAACCAGTCCAATCTACAAACTAAATAAGAGAAAATTTGCGATCTAGATGGTTTTACATTACAAATAAATAAATAAATAACCGTACTTTGTCTTATTTTAATTGTCTTTTAACTAATGTGAATTACATCAAAAGTCAGCTGTAGTTCATAATAATCAAATAATTGGACTACACAATCGGAATTATATAACAGATGTGCTAATTTGAATAGACTAGGAATAATTACAAAACAATATACCTATACTTATTGCAAACCCATTAAACAATTATAAACATTAAATAAATAATACATTCTTTATGTAGTCCTTTACAATCAAGACAATTGTAGGTATTGATTAAAAATGCCCATTAGTAGGTGGAAACTCGCAATGCAAAAATTCTTGTTTAAAAATATATGAATATACAAAAAAAATAAGAATTATAATGGTGAATACCTTCCTTAGAGAATACAGTATAATGCCCTATTTTCGATATAACACTCCTAGTTTATTTTAAAAAACTTATATAATCTGTGTAGTATTTACAGGATAGAGGGCTACTTAACATGTATCTTTTAAATAATGAATCTTTAAAAAAATTTCTAACTGCCATGACGTATAAATACGTAACTTCTCATTTTATATAAGGAAATCATTAAAAAAACCAACTAAATCACTCATTAAAGAAAAAGTAAACGATCGAAAAAGCTTACTTGGGAATTACGATTCGTAATTAAATAAAAAAGAAATATCATTCGTTTCAGAAAAGTCATGAGATGCACAACAAAAATAATTTATAAATCAATTCGAATAAAGCATAAAATCATTATGATTACATGCATTAAACGTTTCTAATGTGATGAAAGAAGTAAACAAAAAAAATTGTATATCCTTGTCACGCTTAGAATTAGTAAAAAAAAAGTGAATTTACTTTTGTACTTGAAGTGCGCCAGTTCTTTAACTTAATTTCGATGTTTGATTAAATTATTGTATCTATTCCAATACAAATATAATTGTTTATGTTTGCAACCTACTCATGCTTAAATAAGAAAAAAAATGAAGAGTGATATGTTTACCTTAAAAAAAGCAAACGCAGGGAAAATTAATCGTGACAAAACTTACTTCATCGCAATAAAATTGACCTATAACAAGAATATCACGTAATGTGTAATTCGCATACTTAATAATATTAAACTCCATTATAAGTCAGTTCAACGTTCATATAAATTAACAATTAAAAAATTTAAACAGAGCAAAACACGTACGTGTATGACCTGCTGATATCTTGTTTCGTTTGAAATTAACGAGATCAGTAACCAAAGCGTATGTGACCCACTCTTTAAGATGCAAATTTATTTCCTTCTTGAGCATCTTCTACACTGTTGTGAAACCAGTTTTAGAATACAAATATTTAAATTTATTGCAGACGTTTTGATTAAAATAACCCACTTTTCATACGTCCTACTTCTTTAGATTTATTTTATATCCTAAACTGAGTATACAAGAACCACGTAAATGAACAATACTAAAAATAACGTTACTACTTTAGAACTGTAATTGTTAATATGAAAAAGATGCAGTTAAATCACACCGTAAAAAAATGACTTTTAAAACAACACCCATAATAATTATAATTGATATCTTATCATGCCACCATAAAGAAACTTGTCTTTCTGAAATCTAAAACGTCTACTCTATACTTTGAACTTAATTTGTCAGAATATCCGCCAAGTCGTGTTAATTAATTTACACAAATATCATTGTCAATAAAATCAAAAACATACAAACCTGGGCAATTGCTTGCGATGAATAATAAAATAGTGATGCGATACATTGCTAGTAGAATAATAATAACAACACAAATTTCACTTTTGAATTAATTTTAACAGATGTTGGCATTTGTACTAAACAATCAAAATACCTTTTTAGAATAATAGGCATTATCATCAGTTAAACCACGCCCTGGGAGCTGCACCAGACAAATCAGTTCACGCCAAAAATATTAGTTTGAGATTTTCTTACTTATTTTATTGCCAGTTATTACCACTACCCTGAATTTATTACCCTTACCAATACGGTGTAGTCCCGTTGTGGGCTAGATTAGTTCTGAGCTAGACCATCCATAAGATAATTTTACTTAAAACAATGATTTCGGAATGTTGTTTACGTCAAGATTTATTACCATTTCATTATCAATGTATTAAAAAAGGTGATAAAACTATCGTTGATAATTATCGGCCAATTTCTCTCTTACCATCGTTATCAAAAGTAAGTATGGTACAGTATCTTATACTCCTATCTACAATGATTGTTATTGATGGTCGTTTTTATCTTCACGTAGAAGAAGCAATAAAAAACCACTCTAGTCTTTTTTATGGCTACGTTTCGTGTCTCAAGTGTGCACTACTTCAGGCCACTGAAAATTTATTGGCGGTAAGTGAACAACTTAACACAATTACACAACAACTAAGTTTTTTGTCTATAAGCGTATCTGTTAAAAAATTGTCTTAGTAACAAACATTTTTGATGTTGACTGATTTGGCTGGTGGTTTAACTAAACCAGTGTTTACAACCTTTAGAATAAGATGTGTATTTCTGAATCAAAAAACAAAATAACTATTATCGTAACACCCCTCTCGGACTAAAACTGAAATCACTGAAAAACCACGTTATAAACTAGAAACCTAATAACGTGTTGGTAAAACGCTTCTACAGCATGCCATGTATTAAAATGAAACGATGATAAGACAGTAACTGTAATAAATTTTATAGTAATGAATTGATTGAGAGTCTTTTGACTTATATTGCATTCGAAAAATACTGAGTTTCATATCAAGAAAAAACTATGGCATTAAATTACATAGTTTATATTATTTTAATTATATTAAAATACTCATCAACATACATTCGAAATGAACGACCGTCTATAATCACAAAATCATCTACAGTCCCCGAAGTGGCTTCATATACTATATTTTTGTACCGAAGAGATTCTCTATATTAAAGCAAAGAGAGCTAAATTTAAAAAAAAACAAAATATCATAATAAAGTTTTTATACTTTATTTTTACATATTTTATTTGTAATCTGCCAACACTGTTTGTAAAGAGAAATGCAATCGATTTTGAAAGGTGGGAGTGAATTAAAATTTGATTTGGTAATTCATAATTAAAAATAAATTGTTTTTAATTAATGCACGTGAAAAAATGTACGTACTATTAGTAAATCGAATAATGTCGTTATGCTTATTTGTTTTCTAAAACGTTATTGTTAACACGTTTATTATACTTTAAAATCGTAATAAATGTGATTATAAATTATAATGATAAAACAAAAAGTTACAAAATATATGATTGAGCATAAAAAAATTTAAAAAAAACACGTTCAACAAAGTACGTCTCTACATACTGAAAATAGTAAAACGGACTTCATTAAAAAATAATTAAATTAATATAAACCACTTCTAATCAGATATAGATTTTCTATATTTGTGCTATGCAACTGTAATAACAGAATAAAGAATCCCCACAATTGGAATAAATAATGCAGTTAATATCAATGTTTTTATTTACAACATCTAAAAATTTCAAATAGCAATTAATTATAACAAATAAAAAAGTACAAGTTTAATATCTAAAACTTACTACTCATATTATTATAGCCACTTATAACATTTCGGTATTTGTAAATTACATTAAACTATCCCTAGTTTTGTCATGATAGGGATGGCTACTGACATAAAATTTAAAGATAGAACGTACTCGAGAATATAAATTAAATAAAATGTTTGTAAGTAATTTAACGTTTTAAATCGTAGAAAATTTCAAGGTGTTGCATAATTATTTGATTTTCTTTATTGTGATAACGTGGTTATTAATACAAAAATTAGTATAGAATTATTTCTTGAAAAAGTTACCATTAAAATTCTTTTGGTGGAGAAGAGACATCGAATTACAAGTATACTCGCACAAACGTAAGTGGTAGATTTGCCAGAAAACCTATTGTAACTTATAAAATCTTAAACTTTCGCGGTTATTTTGTTTCTGATTATAAGCGACTTTCGGCTTAGAAAACGTCGTAGATAAACATCCAGAGTTTTTAGGCTCTCCTTGAGAAAGTTGCTTATAATGATAAACTATTGTAACTTCTAAGAGAAGAAAAATCGTTAAATATCTTCTTACAATGTCATAGAGTATATTAACACTGGTAAACAAAATTTTAGGAATACCATGTGTAATGTGTAACTTTCCAGTTTTCATTATAAAGCACATCCTTTATTAGATTAGTAGTGTTGCAGACCTATTAAATACCGAAATTAACACCAAGCAAAAACCCGAAGAAGTTAATGACATATAGTAAGTTTTGATCAAAATAGTTTTGCCTATTAACTATTACTGAAGTCTCCCACAAGTCCAAGCAAGTGCCAACTTTTCTTTTTATTTGATTACATAATTTCTCGGCTTCACTTAATGGCAGTAAAAAACTAGACGTCATTTTCCATTTGTTTATTCCCTTCCATTATATTTGTTTTTATAAACCACATATTTCATAAGCTAAATCGTCTGACACACAAATGTATCTATAATTATAATTCATAGATTGCAAGAATTGGCAAACATGTCAATAAATACTTAATTTGCTCAAACATGACTTAGTGCTGATTCAGAATGAGCATAACGCATAATACCCACACAGCCAAAAGTAACCAAAAGTCGTAATAAAGGTAACCGCTTTGGATTGGCAAATGTGATCATAGAGTAACCAAAAGTACACCCAATGGTGAACTATGTCCCACTTAATCCCTCCATAGGATACTCTTATACTGACCTTGCGTGTATGCAACGGTCAACCTTTTAGGATAACCCGAAATTAACCGAAACGGACAACTTATTGTCCACTTTTAAAGCTACTCTAAAGATACTTCTTTTTAGTTATTCATTGGTCAACTTGTTGGGCTAACCTAAAGTTAATCGAAATGCCCGGTGCATAGTTGAATTTTAAAACTACTAAAAGATACCATTTTTGTTTGCTCAACGTTCAACCTGTTAGGGTAATCTAAAGTTAATCGAAAGTGATTGTTAATGGTTGGTATTTAAAACTGCCTAAAAAGATACTAATTTTTGTTTGCTTAACGGTCAACCTGTTAGGATAACTTAAAGTTAATCTAAATGGGTATTTTACTATTTAATTTTAAAGCTGTTTAAAATATACAATTTTGCACTTATTCAAGAATCAACCTAAAGTTAACTGTAAAGATGTATAATTGTTGGATTTTAAAACTGCTTAAAAATACTATTTTTTCAGTTGCTCAACGATTAATGGCTGCTTAACGGATATCTTATAGTTAACATTTGAAAATAAAACACATTAAAGTAAAGGTGCAAGTCTTGAAAAACAGATTTATACGATACGATATAATACATATATATTTATTATTCATTTACAAATTTAAAAATATCTAAAATAAATGTTATCGCCTTTAACCCTTTTTCACACTTTTTCTCGATTATCTAATCCACACCTTTGTCGCCACTAAAACGTCCATTTCTGTAGTTGTGGAAACTATTCATTTTACGGAAGCTGAAATTAGAAAAAATACTTAACTAAACCACTAATATTTATATTTGATTTGATTTTTTACAGGGTTCCCAGCGATCTAGAAAATTATAAAAAATCTGGGTATTTTAAAATCAGGGCAAACATGTAAAATTTAGAGAAAGCCTGTTTCTATGTCTTTTTGTATACTACCGTTCATCTGCAATTATGAATTATGTGTTCTTTTGTGTCTGTTAAAAATATGTATAAAGATCTTTTACCTTTATAACTGGAACTTTTAGTATAACACAATTACACGAAGTTAACACTCGACTTGTACAACACGCACATCAACAAAACTTGAACGATTGTCTAGCAGGTAAAAAAAACGACGTTCAATTTCAAACTAGTCTTAAAAGAACCCGGTGGTTATTTAAATTACTATACCCATTCTCTCCCACTTCAACAACATTATTTTAAATTTTACAAACGGTGGGCGTTTGTTTAATGTTAATTCAATGATTCTTGAAATCTATTTTTGTTAAGTTTAAATTAACCCCGTAACGTGCACGCTCGAATTAATTTGAGCGCTATCGCTATAGGAAACATAAGAAAAAAATGGTCTTCTTGATTTTTTTTATTTACATCTGTCTTGTAAGCTATAAAATGTTAGAGTAATATTACTTTTCGTCTAGTTGTAAAACAAAGAAACGTTTTTTTGAAAATTATTATTGATTTAGTAGTGAAAGACTTTTTTTGTAATGTAATATGTAAAAATTATAAAACTGCAGAGATAAGTGTTTATAGACAGTTATTTTGTATTTAGTTATTACTTTTGGCCAAAATAAAGTTCAAAAATGTATTTTCTTACATTTAAAAAAATGATTCTTTTGTGGTTTTTTTAAAAAAAAATGCTTTAAGAGGTTAAATAAGAAGTTGAGAATAATCAGTACAAATGTCATATCCTTATTGTTAACTGCGACATGAAAACTTAAGTTACAATTTTTTTTACGAAATTTATTTTTTTTTTAATGATGGCTACATAATAAAAAACTGTTGAATTAATTCCAGAAAGTTCATTTGAAGCACTAGATCAATTATTGTATTGTCACTTTCGACATTAATGATACTTTTTTACCGTTTATCGTGAATAAACTATCCTTTAATAAGAAACACTAAAATTTGCCTGTATTACGTTTTTAAAATTGGATATTGATGCGCATATAACTCCTTTATGAGTCACAATATTAAAGAAGCTTGAATACAAAACTTGTTCGGTATGTCTGTTTGGAGAAATTCATTTTCTTATTTGCTATCAAGAGGCCAAGTTATATTGTAATTGTTTAACGGATTTGTTAAAGCAGAAATGAATATTAAACTCTGCTCAAAGTAATAACGATTTTTTTTAAATTTTGTCAGAATCGGCAGAATGAGATTCTTTGAATGAAATTTCCGTTAAAACTGCAATATCTAAGAAAAAGACCTTGAATGGTCGAAGAGACCGACACGCTGTGCCGACACTTTGAACGGATTAAAGTATCCACAAAGGCTTTGTTTGGTGCCCAGTTGACACACAGTCGCAATGCAAAACAAGTTCTTAAATTAATCATTTACCGTAACGGATGAAACAAAAACAACAACAAAAAAAGTTTTTACAATCAACATTAAGATGCCATCGCGTTTATTAATACTTTCTCTTTAACCTGCTAAACGCATTTGAAGAAAAACTTGATATTTTTTATCGATTTAAGAGCGATAATTTGAACTATTGTCAATACGATTTTGTATCGATCCACATTACAAATTATAAAAAAGTTTGTTTAAAAAAAATCATTTTTAGGTTGAAATTAAATTTAAAAAATCATTAGGCTACAAACAAAAAAGAACAATGTTTATGACGATAATCGGATTAAAATAGTACATTCCAGAAAATTGTTGTGCGAGCGTAATGGTGGAACTAAAATAAAGTTTACTTCTAAGGATTTCATTGTTAGCCAATTAGATTTTTATTATAAATGTAAGCAGTAACTAAACTTACAAACACTAATTAATAATAATCAATTACACTTACAACTCCACTAAAATGTTTCTTTTCAAATACAAGTTTTTCTAAGATAATTAGTTTCAGCGTATACAACTACGGATCCTATATACTTATAAGAATTACAACAAATAATTAGCGAAACAATGACTGCAGGTTCCATCTGCAGTGCTTTTAAATATTTTTAAAATAAGTGTTTGTCTATTTAAAAAAACATACCCTTGAATTTGTTGTAATTAGAGCTTACGGAGCGACTAACTAACTTCTGACGATTTTGATCAATTCTTTAAAAATTCATAATCTGAAAACTAAGCGGTAATGCACAAAAAACCAAAATAAAGGTACTTTTTTGCAATGAGAATCACCAAAAATCAGAAACGCAATTGGTAAACTCATTTCTTAGTTCCTCCTTGTAAGTCGTAATAATAGTAAGAGGTAACTATCAGAATATAGAAAAGTAATTTTGGTTTAGGTGATTTTCTTCCGAGGACGTTTTCCCGCGATACAGTCTTATTCTACACAAAAACATTCTACTAAAAGGTTAATTTTTAGGATTAACATAAAATTAACTTTTAGAATGTCTGTTCTCACAACTTTTATAGACATTGATTATAAAACTCACCGAAACTAACATTTATGTGCTTACTAAAAACACATGTAGTCTCATTCTGTACGATAAGGCTACTAAAAACTTAATTTTTAGGATTCACATTAAATTAATTTTGTAGGATGTCAGTTGTATAACTCTTTTTCAAGACATTAATTAGAAATCTCTGAAAAGATATCGAAAAGTTAACTTATAGGGTTAGTGAAAAACAAGTAGTCTCATTTTATACTTGAAAGCTCTTAATAGGTTAATTTTTATGGTTACCATCAAGTTAACTTTTTAAAACGGCTTTTGAGTAACAATTAAAGTTGTCTATTGAAAAGTTATCCAAAAGTCAACCTCTGTGGGTAAGAAACGAGATAGTTCGCCATATTTTATACTTTAAGCTTATACAAAAAGTAACCATTACGTTTACAATTTGGCGTATTATTAGGAATAACTATTTGTTGTGAATAGGTTAACCATTAAGGACACGCGGTAGAACTAACTTTTATGAATGACTAAAAGGCACGATAAAGATACCACATGCTTGTCAACTTTTCAGGTTAAAGTATGATCACTTTTTAGACAATTAAGGTTAACTTTGGTTATGTGGGTATGAACGTAATACATAATTCTGACATTGTTATACATAGTGTAGACGTAAGGTAGCGGAGACACAGTTGAAGTAAAGTAATATAGTATTACATATGTATAAAACAAAGAAAATAAAGAATTACAAGTTAAACAATAAATTAATAAAATATAACATGGTGGCAGCGACGACGACGCGATAATAGTTATAGAAGCTTAAAGATTTAAAGTTGTAAAATTTAAAAAAAAAGAATTTAAAAGGAAAGGCAAGTGAGGTTTAAAAAAAGCACGTGATGCAAATTGAATAATTTAATTAATTGAGCTAAACTAAAGATTTTAAAGTACACGAAGAAACCCTACAGTTGATTGGAATAAATGGAAAAGAACGTTTGAAACGTACATGGTAGCAGCTGGATTGGATACACAACCAGATAAACGAAAAATTGCAATACTAATTAATTTAATAGGTGAAGATGGACTTGATTTGATGAATAATTTTACATTTACACCAGAAGCAAATGGAAATTTATACAGCAAGGTCATGGAAAAGTTTGATGAATATTGCATGCCGAAAAAGAATTTAACTGTAGAGAGATTTGGTTTTCATAATATCAGTCAAAAGAAAGGTGAAACTTTTGATTCGTTTGTTACGGAATTGAAATCTAAAGCAGCACGGTGTGAATTTGGAGATCAAAAAGACAGTTTAATAAGAGATCGTCTTGTTTGTGGAATTAGAGATAAAGCTATACAAAAACGATTGTTACGTGATACCAACATAACCTTGGATGACTCAGTTAAATTGTGTGTTGCAGCAGAAGTTAGTGATCGACAAGCAAGAGTATTACAGAGTCAGCATTAAGTTAACATTAAAGAAAAGCGAGTCAACTACAAAAAAATTTAAACCAGGACCAAGCAGATGTACTACAAAGGGAAATGAATTTCAATGTAATCAATGTGGGACGAGGCACAAGTTAAGGGAGTGTCCAGCATTTAGAAAGGTATGTAACTATTGTAATGGCATGAATCATTACAAAATAGGATGTAAAAAGAAAGGCAACAAAATGAGCCGTAAATTTAATAAAAAGAATAAGACAAGTAAAGTTAAATATCATGTTAATGAGATAGAAAGTGAAGATGTTAATTTAAATGACACGTTTTTTGTTAACTAAAGAAATAGAAGAAACTGTACAAAAATGTGAAGTGTGTGAAAGATTTCAAAAACAAAATATGAAAGAAACATTGTTATCGCATTCAATTCCAAAATTGCCATGGGAAAAAATAGCAATGAATATTGTGTAGTTTGGTAGTAAGAACTTTCTAACTGTCATTGATTTTTACTCTAATTGGTTAGAAGTAATCGGTTTACAAAGAAAAACTGCTCTTGAGATAATAACAAAATTGAAAGAAATATTTGCTAGAAATGGAATTCCTAAGCAAATAGTCTCAGACAATATGCCATTTAATAGTACAATATTTCATGAATTCAGTACAGAATGGGATATAGAATTAATAACGACCAGTTCAAGATTTCCTCAATCTAACGGAATGGCTGAAAAAGGAGTTCAAATTGCTAAAAACATGTTAAGAAAAGCATTTGAATTAAGAACAGATATTTATGAAATGTTGATGATTTATAGAAACACACCAATAAAAGGAACTGAATTGACCCCAGCACAGATGATGATGAGTCGGAATATGAGAACAAATTTACCAATACTAAATAGAAAATTAAGACCCAAGGTAGAAGAAGGCGTAAAAGAAAAGAAGGAAGAATATCAAAATAAGACTAGTAAATATTGTAATAGACATGTAAAGGGCTTAGAGCCATTATCTCCTAGAGGCGACATCAAATTGAGACCAGGAAAAGAATGGATTAAGGGTCGAGTAATAGATAAATTTAAAACTCCAAGATCATATATAGTTGAAACACCAAAAGGACAGTACAGGAGAAATCGATCAGATTTGAGATCAATTATTCCAGCACCAATTGTGAATATGGAAGATGACATAATTTCAATGGAACTTGCTCGTAACGAAAAAGTTATAGCCTCTGAAAAACCACAAATTATTGTGGAAACACAAAATGAACCTAGCACTCCACAATTATCAAACCCATCCTTAAGTTCACAAAAACACAATCCCCACGTAATAGAAAGTTACCAACTAAATATTTTGATTATAAATTGTATTAGTTTAAGGAATTTAGAAACGGAGATGTTATACTATATAGTGTAGACGTAAGGTAGCGGAGACACAGTTGAAGTTAAGTAATATAGTATTACATATGTATAAAACAAAGAGAATAAAGAATTACAAGTTAAACAATAAATTAATAAAATATAACAGACATATGTGGACGAAGTGTTCACAATGAGCGTAGTCTTTCCCCATAAGAACATACTTTTATGCGCATGCGCAGTTTTAATAAACATAACTCTAAATCCGTTTCTGTCAGAGTTGTGTCGAAAATGTCATACTAAATATGTCTGACAATAATATAATCGTACATACCAACAACCTTTGTAATATCAACTTATTAGTGAAGGAAACTAAAATACGCTATATTCCACTAAATACATGAAATGAAAACGATTTATTACGTTCGATCATAAGAGGTTCATAAACACAAGATAAACTTGCGACTTATTAAGAAGCATTGTGAAAACATACATTGATTATAGTATATCCGAACTTTATGAACTACGTATCTGATATGCTCATTGTAATGAGCAGTAATGTTATTTATTTCAAACGAATAAGCTGTTTTTTCCTAATAACTCACGTAGCAGAATAGTTTCCGCTGAAGCTTTAAATTTATCGCTTCCATTTTGACCTAACACAAAGTAAAGTATAATGTTATAACCACCAAACTCACAGTAATCATTCTAACACTATATAACTAATGCAGTGCACGCCGTTAAATAGAATCAAAATGAGACTTGGGGTACAATAACCGAATGATAACAAAATCCGATGTTCGAAAAAAAAAACATGTAAAAGTTTTGTTAAGAAAGTGAAATGCTATACACCAGTACAAGTAAAAAAAAATGTAAAAACAAAAATTATAATAAAACATTTTTTAAAAAATTTGAACCAAATAAATCGAAACTTATGGACATGTTGCATTTAAATAGTCTCCTAAATTTGTTGACACCATGAGTAAAAAGAAACCAAAATGAATGTTACGATTGACCGTAATATTGGACACTGAAGCCAAGATGACGCACGTGCAGTTTGCTCACTCCCGCTTGCGCATGTTTCTTATTTTAACCTTAAGTCATTACCACGTTTATTCAGTTAAAGTTGTGTAAAGGAAGGGCAAGAGGTAAACGCATTTAATCACTCATGGGTAAGTCTTGAAATTTCATTTTAGGTGCTCTTTGGTTACTGAGACCCCAGGGTGCAATGTTAAGTTGTATTTTTATTATTAGATATTTTATTGCTTATTATTTTTTAGTGCAATGTTGAGGCCTAAGTGGAACGGCACTCGTTAACTTACGCCGAGTTAGAGAAAATTGTAAATAATCTAAGAGATAGTCCAAGCCAAGGAAATGAACGATATATTCCTGAAAGTTTGGATAGTGAAGATAATTCAAACTGGAAGAGGATGAGGAAGCCGATGAACAAAGCGCATCTGAAAGTGATCACAGTAATGTAAATGAACTAAACAGTGCTAAACATGGAGAGAACAATGATAGTGAAAATAAACAGAACAGTGATAGTGAAAATGAAGGACGTTCAAAAGTTAGATCAAACACAAGCGCACTAAGAGGTAAAAAATGGACACACAAGGTCATTTGTAATCCGTCAGCGTCGTAGACGTGATAGAGCTGATAACATTGTTCTTAATTTGACCGGCCCTATAGGTGATGCAAGCAAGTTAAGTACGCATTTGGAAGCATGAAATTTGATTATTAGTGAAGACATAGTTGAAATTATTACCAACGGTACTAATGAACAGATTCAAAGAAAACGCGACAGGACTACTAAGCTATACCAAAAACACAAACGTTATTGAGCTAAAAGCTTTCATTGGTCTTCTGTATTTATCCGGCGTTTTGCAGAATTCAAATTGCAACCTAGACGAATTGTGGTCTGCTGCTTTTGGCAATGGAATTTTTCGAGCAACAATGTCCCAACAAAGGTTTTAGTTTTTAGCTAATAACTTATGTTTTGATAAAATGGATAGACATGTACGACGGGAGACTGATAAATTTGCTCAAATCAGGCGAATATGGGATAAATACATAACTAACTGCAAGTCTTACTACACAAATCACGAATATTGTACAACTGATGGGTTTTCGTAGCGGTTGTGGCTTCCGCATCTATATGGCAAGTAAACTTGATAAATATGGTCTAAAAATACTCATGCTTAATGATGGTAAAACTTCCTATATGTTGAATGCAATACCTTATGTGGGAAAAGTGCAATACGAAAATAATGAAAGTGTGCCAACTTATTATGTTACCCCATACTAATACCATACGAATCGCAATCTAACTGGTTTACTTCGATACTTTTACAGTACAATCCAACGTTGGTAGGAACCTTACAAAAAAATTAAAGAGAAATCCCACCTAGTTTCTTGGCAAAAAAACCGTAGGATCCTCCTTATTCGCTTTCGATAATAACAAAACTCTGGTTTCCTTAACACCACAAAAAAATGAAAACGTGCTTCTGCTTTCTAGCTTGCATCGCGATGATTATATTGATCAAGAAACAAAGAAACCGACTATAATTGAAACATACAATTCAACATGAGGAGGCACATATACTTTTGATCAACTGTGTCATTCATTTACCACTGCACGTAAAACAAACAGGTGGCCTATGCGAGTGTTTTTTGGAATGCTTGACGGAAGTGGTAAAAGAATTGGGAATGGCATTGGTGATACCATTTCTTAGAGAACAATCACATATTTCAACGCTTAAAAGACCACTGTGCCAAAAGATCATGGAAAACCTGAATGATCCTCCTCTAGCTCCTCCTTTAAACAACGAAAACCTAAGAACAAGAGTTCGTTGTAGTTTTTGCGACAGAAAAAAGGACAGAAAAACCAATATGTTGTGCAACATGTGCCATAAGCCATTTTGCAGTGAACACAGGGCAATGGTGTGTAAGAATTGTGAGACTGATATGTAAATCGCTGGATAAAACAAACTGTTATCATTTCAATTTTTTTAGTAACATACTAAAGCAGAGTGTTATTTCTTTGAAACATTGGTTATATTAAGAATTCGATCATTTTAATTTTTGTTACCATTTTTATATTTTTTTGAAAATGGTTACTTTTGTTCGCCTTATTTTTGTGTATTTTATTTTCAAAATAAAACCATTTATTTATAGTATGTACTCTTAAAAATAATCACTGTAACAATTGCATGCATAAAAATAATCAAAAAACCAATACCAACTTTAAACAACTGCTCTTTGTTCAGTGGATCACTGTGACCCCAGTGTCCAGTTTATGTCACTAAAAAATAAGTGTACAGTATTAGAGTTAATTCAATGTTCTAAGAACAACACATTTCTTCTCAGTAATTTGTTGATACCAAAAATAAATACAAAATAATGTTATTATAAGACGTACTTGAGTAAATAAAGCAAATTGAGCAATAAAAGTAAGAACACTGCAAAAAAGTTAAAAATGCAAAATCCGCATTTTTAGGGTATAATTATTAAATTTTTCACTCTAAACATACGCATTGTGAAAATTCAGCACCCCATTTCGTCTAAAACAACACTCGTCCAATTAAAAAAATCATGAAAAATCGGATGAATAGAAACCAACCAGAGAAGAAAATTGATAACATAAACCGATATTATGATTACTATAATGTTTTTTCTATGTAGTAGCATACGTCCGGTCCGTTTCTTAATAATGTGATAACATTACCCGACTGATAACGTTATCAGTGATATTTTTTCTCTTTCAAACCGTATTCTATCAATCATAAATATTTTACGGCGTAACTAGACTGAAAAAAATCCGTGTACTTTTATGTTAGGATGACCAAAGATTTTCATAGTAAAATAATAAAACTAAACTGGACAAAAAACTACAATTTTATAAGTTTCACATTTATTCAAAAATTCGTAGCTATGTTGATAACTTTGCCAATACAATGTTGAAAATAAGTTACTTTTGCAAAAAAAAACGATTCTCTTTTTAAGTTGATAAAAAATTTAATAAGAAACTCTTTCCATAATGGTATTATCAACGAATAAATAAAACTACATGTACAGACGGTAGGTTGCCGTTTATTGCTAACTAAAAAGTATTTTTGGCATAATTAACGAAAGAATATGTTATGTTAAAAATTTGGTATAGTAAAAAATACTGGTATGAAATTTATTCTCGACACATCCTTTGGTGACGTAAGGACAAAACTGTAAAAATTGTTAAAACACGAATTTATTTTTCCGGTAAAGTTCGAAAGACGCGGACATCGTTGTAAACGCGCTACATGGCTTCCATTGTTACGTATAGTGTACACCTATGTGCACATGATTTATACGATTGTTGCAATATAGTAAAGGTCTTTATTAGGGGTAAGAACTTGTTTTTTTTTGTATCGTGGTTTAATTTCATTCTTTCATAATTGTCTGTAGCGGGTTTCCATACCTCCACCCGTGCTCGTTACCTGGAGGAGTTGATAAGCACATGTGATGTATAGAAAATTTACATTATGACGTCACGTCAGTGGAGTTAACACCATCTACATTTTCGAGAGGCTAATTACAATTATGAGTGTACCGCAAAAAACAATTACCGAAGTTACGACGTCAATTGGAGGAAAACTCTGCGCATTCGCTTACTTTCAATGCTCGTATGATTTAGAAAGGGATTTACTTGTGATAACGCCGTATGTACGCTTTTTGTGTTAGATTTCAATTGAGTTTTAAGTAACGCTACAGGATGCACTAGCTAGTACATACCTGCAGGAAACTAACTGTGAGTATTTTACTTTAATTCTTAATAGGTTGGCGATCTGTCGATCGTACGTACCTACATGCTAGGTTGTAACCACAATTAATGTTAACGTCGTTTTGTTGTGTCACATATTATACGGTGAGCTTTGATTCTCGAAATCTTCGATTTTTGTACGTTTATACGTTAATTTACAAATAATGTAAAGCCATTCCTTTTCTGTATGTAAAAGTTAGACCGACTAGGTCACTTTGCTGTACGACGTGTTGCCCAGTCGAGGGCGTAACTTATACTTGGCCTGTGATATCAAACCACGTGTTAACGTTTGGAAAATTTATATTAATATACTCATTCTTCTATTTTGGCTAACGTAATACTGTTTGTGATAACATAAATATATATGCTGTGTTGTCACTTCTGTCTTGTCATTTGTTCTTTTTCAGCAGCGGGTAGATTTAAACGGTGTCTCCCTAATCTATTCTTCCATCGTTCTGGCGCCTTTTTATACTTTTTTGTTTATAATCTAACACTACAAAGCTTACGACTCTATCGCCGGAACAACTAAGTCAACCGTCGTTCTTTTTTTTTGTACGAGAAAAACAGCGTAACAAATACTTAAAAACTATTCGAAAAATTATTTTTTTGCTGCATAAGACTTGCTTAATTATTTAATAATAATATTTTATTTATTTCGTTATCCACGCATATAGTGACAGATAATATTTACTATGAAATGGCACATGCAGTAACAAGCACTGTTCGATGTTATTTGTTTTTTATGTTAAAATTTCCGAATTAAGTTTATTTAAAACACTCTGTACAGCATTAATTGTAAACAATAGTGTGAATTTACTAGACCACATTAAGCCTACGTTCATTCTAATCACTAGACGTTATAATTTGATATGAAAACGTAGATAAAATACTGTACATCCTCTATACTGGGCCCTGATCAGAAAACTAATTAGTTTACAGTACGTAAATAAAATCGATATAATCGTGCATTATGCACAAACAGCATAAACCATCTCAACTCAAAGGGTTTCAAATATATTGATTTAAATTTAGTAACTTCACCTTGAACTAGTATTTCTAGACGTACAAGATAATCATTTTCGTTTATCGGAATCGGAAACTTCTTAGTAAGTATTGACCTGTTTCGACTTAATTACCTATAGTTTAAGTAATTTGCTCAACAACAGCGTAATTTGTTAATGCCCGTAAGGTGTGAAAATAAGCGGAAAAGGATTTCCAAACAGTCAGGAAATTAGTATGAGAAATCGTGTTTTTATATAGTTACTGTAACATTATTGATAAATCAAACCAATTATTTTAATTTCGTTTCTTCTTTGTGGTTCATTTTTAAAATCGCTTATGTTTACGACTAATGTTTCATAAAAGAAACATAATTTTAATACCACATAAATACAGTCAACAAAAACCTAGGTACATACATTAAAATTGAGCTATAGGTTTAGTTGCGGTTGTAACTCTAATTTCTTAAATGATAACAAAACAAAAAGTGTTATTAAAAATCCAAAATTATAATATTAAACATTAGAATTGAAGTGTTAATAGATTAGACATTTTTCAGCCTTATTGGATAATAACACAGACTTTTGAAAACTAAAGAGAAATAGCATTTATGTCGTATGTCCTTCATTTGACCATATAAACGATACCTGAGGTCCTGCAATTACTATTTTACATACATATGTATTTAATTTTGATCAATGCACGAATTTACTGACTGGAAAGTTGTAAGCAGATGTCATACTAAAACAATATCAGAAAAAAATTATAATAATGTGGTTCAGTGTAAGCATAAAAACCAAAAGTAAATATAGATCTATAAAAATAACAAAAATTGTATAAGTATTAATCGAACAGTTTATTCACCTACAAAAAATACATCGGAACTGTAATGTGTTTAACTCATTGATAAATATAAAAAAGTTAAATCCAAATATTTTTTAATCAATTTTCAAGTGTAATTTTTTTTAACCCAATAAAAAAAGTATCTCCTTAGGAATTAAAACAATATTTGATAAGGTTTATTAAACTAACAAATAAATTAAGATAAAAATAATAATTGAAAATATTTCCAAACTTCATTTGTATTTCCTAAATAATAACATTCTGTCTAGATTTAATAACGGTATGATTGAACAAAGCAGAAGTGACTAACACTAACAAATTGTAAAATCGCAATAAAAACAAGTAACAAAAAATAGTACAAATTATCCTTTCTTTCATGCATCCAAGCTTAGAGAAATCTCATTTTTTCAACTTTCATTCACAATTAAATAAGTATTTCACCTGAGTGATTGATTACTGTAACATAAAAAAGTAAAATCATTAAATCAATCATTATAACTCGATTCACAAACGATCAATGCTTATTATTAATCAAGTTGTCTTTCAAAATAATTTTAGCTTCAAATGTATCATTATTATGGAAAATTGATCTAATTAGGAATTGTACTTATGAAACAATATCTATCAATTAAAGTATTTTCGTGAAACTTTCTTATTCTGTTAATATTCTTCTTCATGAACTTAAATGGTAGGTAACGATGATTTATTCTGGTGAATTGCAAGAGAATAATTTGCACACAATGCTTAATTATTTAAGCTTTCATACCTATTATGCCGCTTCCTTAATATTAAATAAACTACACTTGTCCTATTACCTTTTATGCTTAAGTGTGAAAAATTTATTAGTCGCTGATTAATTTTTGTAAGAACTATCAATAAGGGATTATAATATCGTAATAACTATGTGGCAAATAAATTGAAAATATTAATTGTACGATGAGGAAATGATTCGGATGTTCATTAAGCTACTGTAATTTAAAACAATAATGTAATTGAAGGTTGTTATGATTAACTTCTAGGATATTTAATTACATTTCCTTGGCTCCTTAAAAAAATATCCTTGCCTATTATTACATGAACGGATACCATTTAAGAAGTAAAAATTGAGATAAAGTCGGATTGATGTGTTACAGTGTCACAAATATAATAAGACATTCCAGTTTAAAATTTTTGAAAAGAATATAATCAAAGTGGATAAAAGGTTTTCTCCTAAACACACAATTTTGAAAGGTTTTGTCAACTCTAATTTAGTTTAACCGAACAGGATGATACGGATCACACATTTTGAAAAGGTATAAAGACAGATTAAACAGTAAAATATTATTTTAGTAAAATATATTTTATCACATTTCAAATTTATATTTAGACATCAATAATAATGTTGAATTGGGTTATTAATTACGTTTTTATTATAGAGTGGTTCTAAACAAAATTAGTAAAAGAAAATTCTGCATTAATTTAAGTATGCTGTAAACAAATAAAGTAGAAATGAACAGAAAATATTTTAAAAGATGACTGTAATTGTTTCCGCTGTAATAGAAAAGAATAATTCAAAATAGTCTCCAATAAAGTTAAGACTGTTATAAAACCGAAAAACTAACTAAAAATATAAACAACAGCAAAGCAACCAGGAAAAATTCAAAAAAGAAACAGTCGTCAATTTATCTAGTTTGACTCTCACTTCAAAACAGGAATCGGTGCTATCTAAGGGTTTGAATTTTGTTGTTGCAAACGTATTCCTGAACCACATCTCAGATCTCATTCGTATTCACAGTGACAAAATCCTTAAATCATCTAAACCCAACATTTCTAAGTCGGAAGAGTTAGCCCTAAAAAGTCTTCGTAGCGTAGCTTTTTCTAGCCGACAAAAGCAACGCTACTGTCGTTTTGAACCAAATTGATTATGATGCGAAATCCATTCTATTTTGTTTGAGGAAACGTACGCACTTCTAACTCGTAATCCCACTTCAAGGAATAAACGTGAGATCAGCCAAATCATCAAATTTTCCAATCTACCTCCAGAAACTAAACGTCGACTTACCCCTTTAGATTCAAAACCACCTCGTCTACACGAACTTCCCAAAGTTCACAAACAAGGTATTCCCTTTCGACTTATCGTCAGTACTATCCAATCTCCTACCTACAAACTAGCCAAGTTCTTGTCCAACGTTATTTGCGAATTTACAGGTAAAACTTCTTCCCACATCCTCAACTCTCAGCATTTTATTCAACGGTTAGAAACTATAAAACTTGAACCCTAACCTTTTTGCCAAAATTCCAGAATTCGGTTATTATCACCGAAAAGATTCTGTCTCAACATGGCAAGAACTTGAGTTGGGTTCCTCTTATTTATAAATGTTTATCATCCACTTACTTCCATTTGGTAACAAGCTTTACGAACAGGTTTCTGGTGCTGTTATGGATTCTCCTCTTTTACGTTTGTAGCTAACATCTTTATGAAATCTTTTGAAACGGTTGCTATGGAATCATAAATATTAAAATCTAAAGTTTGGTTTAGATAGGTTGATGACACGTTCATTGTTTGGTATCATGTCATCTCGAATTATATAAGCTTCTTGATCATCTGAACAATCAACTAGATATCAAATTTACTATAGAAATCAAAACTAATGGTTCTCTTCTATTTCTCTCTCTATTCTGTTTATCGGATACCTACCCATACGGATAGATACCTACATAGTTCATTTCTTCATCATGCACAGAAGCTTTCTGTTATTGAATCTTTGGTTTATTGCGCTTTTTTTATTTGCCAACTTCTCATCTAACCAAAACCTTGGTGAACAATGGTTATATGAAACGATACATTCAAACAATTATTAAACGTCGTCTACATTTACGTGCTCGATTACCTAAAAACAATTCTACTTCCGAATCCAATCCGAAATTGGCATCTTTACCCTAGATTCAAGAAGGTACAGATCAAATAGAGAAATTTCTTCGTAAGAATAGTATTAAACCCATATTCAACTCGACAGGCAAAATCTCTCAGATTCTACTTTTTCCCAAGAACAAATTTCCTACACTTTCATTTGAAGGTGTATACCAAATTCCTTTTTCATGGAACATGTTTAGTCTACATCGGTAAAACCGGTTGTTCCGTCATTACACGCATTTCAGAACACGATCGTTGTGTAACGAAAGGGCATATTTCTAAGTCTGCGGTTGCTGAACATCATTTTACTACAGGTCACAATATTGATAACGTTTCGGTGATTGCAAAATCTCCATTTTTCTTCAATAAGAAAATCCGAGAGAGCATAGAAATAATCAAACACACCAATAACTTTAATCGTAATCATGGTTTCCAGCTAACCTCTCTTTGGTTCCCGGTTGTACAGTTCACCTAAATGTCTATATGCCTAAATAATAATTGTAAGACCCATATTGTAAACCCCCACTCTCAAAAATCTTACTCAATTACCGTAGTAACCAGTAATTGTTCAGCGTCAGGACTATGAGTTCGAAACCAGCAATCGTTCAATAAACACGTTTAAGCTATCTCGTTTTTTTTCTTATCGCCCGAGTGTGACACGTTAATCGTGGCGTGATATAATTTCGTATCAGCGTCATCTACATATGGTCCTTCGAGTCGCATTAAAAAATCTCGATTCAAGAATTATCTCGCTTCGCAGTTTGTGTATTGTGTACCACCTAATTAATTATCATCTCGCAAAGAAGATCTCGCTAAGATTCGCCACTGCTCGCTCGCTCGCTGCTCTCGTCTACATCTACAAGATCAACTACAGTAATAAGGTCAGATATCCTTTGTACTATTTTAATCCTAAACCCGCATAATTATTACCGACGTCCACCATGTCGCATGATCCTAATACTACTGGTGAAGTACCATCCACTGTGAGCGACATTAAAAAAGTTAAAAAACAACCGTACATATCTTAAACGCAATTTGACCATTTTAGACAAATATTTAGAATCGCCAGAAAACATACCCGAATATTGTAACAAAATCTGTAAACAATTTGAGTTATGCGAAAAATCAATCAAAGCATTCGACGAAAACCTTGAAAATAGTTTCGAGGCCGATTTTGACGACCAGTTTGACGAATTTTCTAAGGTCGCTCGGAAATAGATTCATTATTTTCAAAGTTAAAAATCAAAAGCGAACAATATTGCAAAGAAAACAAGACCAATTCTCATTGTCTACAACCCGTTAGCCCTCGGGTGGTGAAACTACCCGCGGTAAACCTACCTGTTTTCAATGGTCAATACAATGAGTGGTTATCTTTCATACCTTTAATTCGTTAATTGATGCTAATCCTGCACTTTATAATATTCAAAAAATGCAATATCTCATTCGTGCCTTAAAGGAGAAGCTTTGGATGTGGTTAAATATTTAGACATCACAGATCAAAATTACGAAAACGCTAGAGAATTATTACGCGAAAGATTTGAAAATACACGCATAATTGTTAGTAATCACGTTCGCATTCTTTTCGGAATAAGCGCTTTAACGAAGGAGTCTTATCACGGATTTCGAAACATTTTAGATTGTATCACAGCATACTCGCTCATTTACCGCAATGAATCGTCCCGTAGATGAATGGGACGATATTTTGATTTATTTAGTGCTTTCGAAATTGCCATTTATAACTCGCAAAGAATGGGAAGAAAAATTAACATCATCTGAATTGCCCACTTTCAAAGAACTAACCGAATTCCTTACACATAAATGTCACACATTAAACGCAGTTCACGCAAAAGATTCTTTTCCAAAGGTTAATAAATTGAATCCTAGGGCAGCATATTGTAATGTACTCGCAAATAAACCAAACGTTACCTGTAATTATTGTACCCAATCCAATCATTTTATAAATCAATGTCCCACATTTTTAAGTTTAACCATTCAAGATCGTATCGATAGTGCTCGTTCAAAAAGGTTATGTCAAAATTGTTTGCGCCGGGGTCATCATGCACGTGAATGCAAATCTTCTCGTTGCAGAAAATGCCAAAAACTCCACAATACAGCTTTACACATTGAAAGCACAGAGACTTCAAACAATTTACAAAAAATTAATGAACCGAAACCTAGTACAAGTAGCGAGGCACAGGAGGTCGTTGCTTCATCTTTTTACGCCGCTTTCAATCGATCAAATATTTTGTTACCTATCTGAGATTAAGGATTTTCAAGGTAATTATCATACTGTACGCGCGTTACTCGATTCTGGATTCCAGATCAATATTTTAACAACAAAATTGTTGGATATACTTCAATTACCCACAAAAGCTACCAATCTACCTGTCGCCGAAATTACCGGAAACTTTACAAATGCGAATTTAACGACTGTTGAAATTAGATCAAAATACTCCAAATTTTACTTGTCGCTAAAAGGTTACGTATTAGATCGCATATCATCCAACATACCCGTAAGAACTTTAAATATCGAGAAAATTAATATACCCAAAGATATACTCTTAGCAGATCCACAATTTTATCAGTCTCGACCTATTGACCTATTAATCGGGACACAGGTGTTTTTCCAACTATTATGTGTCGGACAACGACGTACAAATAACGGTGCGCTAATATTACAAAGGTCCGTTTTTGGGTGGTTATTGTAAGAGGAAACAAATAACAAACCTTTAACTGACCATGCAATTTGCAATTTAGGCGTCATAGAGGAACTAAACCAGAACATTGTGAAATTTTGGGAAACAGAAAATATTCAAAACTATTCTTTAAAATCGCGCAAAGAAATGGAATGCGAGGAACACTTTGCAAACAACACAACCAGAGAAAATCTGGACGTTTCGTAGTTGCTTTACCGTGGAAATTAGACCCAAATTCAATGGGAAATTCTTTAGAAACTGCAAAATCGCGATTTTTTCATTTAGAACGAAAATTAAATAAAAATCAGTGTGCCCGGGAGGAATATAACGCATTTGCGAAAGAGTACTTAGATTTAGGTCATATGCGCGAAATAGGTTCGCTCGAAAATTGTAATGACGACGATTATTTTCTTCCACAACACGCCATATACAAAATGGAAAGTGTTACAACAAAAGTTCGCGTTGTTTTTGACGCCTCTTGCAAAACTGCACACGGTAAATCGTTAAATGATTGTCTAATGTTAGGACCGGTGCTACAAGACGATTTATTTAGTATATTATTAAGATTTAGGTTACACAAATATGTTTTAACAGGGGACATTGCAAAGATGTACCGTCAAATTCTAGTTCACGAAAACGACCGGAAGTATCAAAAAATACTGTATAGGTTTAATACAAATGAATCTATAAGAGTCTTTGAATTAAATACTCGTACATATGGAACCCGCCCAGCATTCTTTATTGCAACTAGATGTTTAAAGGAAAGAGCATTACAAATTGAACTCGCGAACCCGAAACTTTAAAACTTATTTGTAACGACTTCTATATGGATGATTTGATAACCGGACATAATGACGAACGAGAGTTAACTAACATTCGCGAAAAATTAGTAAAAACGTTAAGTAATAATGGTTTCAATTTGCGTAAATGGTCATCAAATAGTAATAGGGTTTTAGATGGTTTTCCAACGAATCAAGAAAATATAGTTTTATCAGGCAACGATAAAGAGGGTTTAAAAACATTAGGTATTTTTTGGTCACCGACGACAGACACGATCACGTATAGTTGGAATGTCAAGCACAATGGTGCTAGAGTAAATAAAAGAATGATCCTTAGTGAAATATCAAAAATTTTCGACCCGCTCGGTTTACTAAGTCCTGTTACTGTAACAGCTAAGTTAATCATGCAAAACCTGTGAAAATTAAATTGTAATTGGGACGAATTTGTACCTTTAGAATTTCAAACTAGTTGGTCAAAGTTTTGTAGAGAGTTACGTGAAGCGCCTAAAATATCGATACCTAGAAATCTCAGTTTTGAGAAAGATTCTCGATTTGAGTTGCACGGTTTTGCAGATTCTAGTGAACGCGCTCATGGAGCTTGTATCTTCGTTAGAGAAATAGCGGTTTCCCAAGAGATTCACTGTAGAATTCTTTGTGCAAAGTCCCGAGTTGCTCCTTTAAAGACCTTAAGCTTACCCCATTTAGAGCTATGCGCAGCAGTATTGTTAGCGGACCTAATGAAAAAGGTTCTAGAGGCAACAGTTGATTTTCGCCCAACTCTCATTAATTATTACACCGACTCCACTATAGCACTTTCTTGGATTCATTTATGCCCTAGCAGATGGAAAAGCTTTATATCACACAGAGTGACAGAAATTCAGTCAAAATCAGATGCAAATTCTTGGTATCACGTGAAAAGTAGTGAAAATCCCGCAGATATCATCTCTAGAGGTTCGACTCCCGCTAATCTTTTATCGAACGGTCTCTGGTGGTCAGGCCCGCGGTTTTTATTTGACCCACAGTATAGGCCAAGAAAGTTCGATCCCAAGAATCAAATTCCCGAAGCAAAGTCATTAGTTGTACAAAATCAAGAGTCGCTTAACCACAAAAGTGAGCTTGGAAATTTCATCTTCTCTAAGTTTTCTTCCTTTGGTAAGCTAATTAGAGTCATTGCTATTTGCTTCAGATTTTATCGTAACTGTCAAGGTAAATCCAAAAACGTAAAAGAATTATCAATCACGGAACTACACCAAGCCGAAAAAACACTAATCCAATTAGAGCAAACTATTCATTTCAGAAGAGAAATTGATGATTTAAATCGATCAGGAAATCTAAACGCTAAATCAAAAATCCTCGCTCTTAATCCGTATCTTGACGAAAACAATATTTTGCGCGTGGGAGGACGCTTACGCAACTCGAATTAAAAATGTAAAAATAAACATCCTATATTACTTCCTGAAGGTCAATTGTGCAATTTAATTATTATTCATTTTCACAAGGCTACTCTTCACAGTGGTGTTCAAGGAACATTGACCGCTGTTAGGTTAAAATATTGGCCACTTCAAGGAAAACACGTTGTCAAGGGTGTAATGCAAAAATGTGTATTATGTTTCAAACACTACCCTATCATTGGGCAGCCTAAAATGGCTGATCTCCCGTCCAGTAGAATTAACATAACTCGACCCTTTTCGAAGGTTGGAGTTGATTTCTTCGGTCCCTTGCACATAAAAGAAGGCTCTAGAAAATCGCGAAAGATCATTAAAGCGTATGGTTGCGTGTTCGTATGTATGGCTATCAAAGCTGTTCATTGTGAATTAGTTGAAAGTCTCACTAGCAAATCCTTTCTTGCGACCCTTAAACGTTTCATTGCTAGGCGCGGTCTCCCGAGCGAAATTTTTTGCGATAATGCGACTAACTTCGTAGGCGCCGCGAACGAGATGAAAAACATTTATGATTTTCTATAAAATTATGTCAATCAAACTGTTATTGTTAAAGAGTTAACCGCAAAAAAAATTCAGTGGAATTTTATAACGACCAAGGCTCCACATCAAGGAGGTCTATGGGAATCGGCGGTAAAGGCTTTTAAGCGCCATATCAATAAAATAATCCGCTAAGCAAATCTTACGTTTATACAAATGTACACATTAATCACCGAAGTGGAATGCGTACTTAATTCCCGACCTATCGCTCCTTTATCCACGGATCCAAATGACTTTAGTTACTTAACACCAGGCCATTTTTTAATTGGCGACTATCTAAAGTCCACACCGGAAGAAAATTTGGCAAGCGAACCAATAAATAAATTGAGCAGATGGCAATATACACAACGATTACACCAAGAATTTTGGAATCGATGGAACAAGGATTATCTACAAGAATTACAAAAACGGCCGAAGTGGAAAACAGCTCGTGGCTCAGCTATCGCTGTTGGAGACATAGTGTTAATCGTTTAAGACAATACACCGTCTAGGTTTTGGAGACTCGGATTAGTGATCGCTGTGCATCCGGGAAAAGATGGTGTTGTGCGCTCAGCCAATGTAAAAACTAATAGTGGTGTAGTGCAAAGACCCGCGATACGATTGTGTTAACTAAAAGACAAAATTAAAATGGACATATAGTATGTAAAGTATGTCTAAGGTGTTCTATGTTATAATGTTGTAGCTATTGTAATGTTCTTATACACTTTTAATATAAAAGAAAAGCAAACATAACAGCTATAGTTTAATAATGTGCTTGTCTATACATAAGTTCACCGATTGTATATTAATTGATTGAAATTAATAATTTCAAGGGTGGCGGCATGTGTACAGTTCACCTAAATGTCTATATGCCTAAATAATAATTGTAAGACCCATATTGTAAACCCCCACTCTCAAGAATGTTACTCAATTACCGTAGTAACCAGTAATTGTTCAGCGTCAGGACTATGAGTTCGAAACCAGCAATCGTTCAATCAACACGTTTGAGCTATCTGGTTTTTTCTGTTATCACCCGAGTGTGACACGTTAATCGTGGCGTGATATAATTTCGTATCAGCGTCATCTACACCGGTCATGGCTTCTTTATCGAAAACACGCCTCTTTTCGACCGTAATCCAATCAAAGTGGAGCTTAACCAGCTGTGATGATACTTCTTCTTTATATACGAAGACTAGTACTTGTTAAGTCACTTCTATGGGGTTTAGAATCTGACTTGCTTCACAAGTTGATTACCAAACTCTCTAGTGGTTCTTTGTTAAATTACGGTTGCTTGTTTAAGTTCTTCGATTTATTTTACGCCCTAATGTAGCCCGTTACAAAAGTGGGCAAACGTTGGCAACGTCAGTTACAACAATTACACGGTCCAAACCCGGAAGACGTTCTCATCTTTTTCTAAGCCGTTCATAAATTTAATTAAATTTGGCAAAAGTGCATTTTAGAGGATTATCCTAATAAATGCGAGGCCAAACGCCATCTTGTAGAAACGGAGCTACGTACGAGTTAATCCACAGTAGAAAACTATAAAGTTGTTAGGCTAGATAGTAAATATTACAACTGCGAATTTCAAAAAATGTATTTGAATTATACATATAATAATATTTACTATCTAACTAACAACTTCATAGTATCCTACATGAGGATTATCTTATTTTCAGTATTCAAAAAAACTCAAAAATAATTGTAGAAGCATTAAAACCGCCCTAAAAAATAACGATTATTAGTATTTGAGAAAACATTTTTTCCTTCAATACACGGAGTTTTTACAAGAGTTAAAAAATGAAGATGATAAGCAAGCTTTCCCGTCTGAGAGCCGAATTGCCACCCCTAAAAAAATTATTTACAAAAAACAAAGGGATGAGCGCGGTTTCAACCCTTCTACGATCCTTTTTGTTTTTTTGAAGCAAAAATTATTTAACTAAATTTATTTTGTTAACAGTGCTTACATAAAAATTATATTAATTAGAACAACGATAAGCTTCTCAAGGTATAATGAAATTATCTCCAATTACGACTATGTACACTCTATAGAAGCATATGTACTTTTCAATTTTGTTATAATATGATGAAACAAATTACAAAACTCAATTACATGCAAATGAAAATTGGAAGTTAAACTTACAATAGAAAAGCCAATAAATCAATGATCAACGAAAATGTTTAGAAAAATCTATGTTGTAGACAGAACATGAATGTTAAAAATCGGGTTAATAAAGTAGCAATCAATACAATGAATTAAAAATTCAATTGACAACCACTACTAACTTACTATTAGTTTTAATAGTAATTTACGTAACAAGGGTCGAAAATACATCATAGCATAACAAACGTTAATGCGACACGAAGCCGCACGGTCGAGCGTTGCATGTGAGTGAGTTAGCGATGAGAGTAAGGTACATTATTTTTTGTGTTGCTTTTTGTAAAATTACATTCTTAAAAAAAAAATTAAAAAATAACCAGAAATATAATGTTGGTACTACATTTATTACTAAACCTGTCAAATTTGACATTAACTTTAACATCGTTTTTCTTTTTCAATTTCAACTGAGTTTCAAGATTTTTTAAATGACTTTTACACTTGTCGCATACTCGTTCTAATATAATAACTTTAAACACTTAGTTTTATGTGGATTTCTAGTTTTAATTTTGCCACCCTATAGCTTTTTTCGTCCATTACGTAACTACACTAACGAACGTTTGCTATGTTGGCAGCACAAAACATAGTTAAAACAGACAAGATAACTTCAAATAGATTCGAATTGTTTCTGAAATTTAAAACGAAACAATTTCCTATTTATTGTATTGTTAAATAATTCGCAACATATAAATCTAATGTTACTAAAAAAATTAATTAAATCTATTACAACAAGGATCACTGACGCATTGAAAGTTTTGCAGTGAAAGTTATGTCAAAAAATTTATAATTAAGAATACCTTTTTAGAATATCTTGCAATATCCGAACAATCATTGTTGGAGAAATAAATTAATTTTTTTCAGTTATGAAATGTACGAAAAATGTTCCCTAGGTACTATGTATCCTTGTGTTAAATCTACACACCGTATATAATAAACTTTTATCTAGTTTTTATTTACTCTTAAGCAAACATATATACTTAATTGTTCACCTACCTACTCAAATTGGCCTCGCTACTAGTAAATGCAAGGTTAACTCAAATAAAAACAAAAAAATGTTATGCAAGGTAATTGAACTTGCAATCGAGATTGGAAGAATTAAGTTAAAGTAGTTAATCATCTTACTCATTAATGAAAATCTTCTTCGAAGCCAACGAACTACCTTACCTGAAAAAAGACATTAACAAATTAAAATATTGAATGTCATTCATTAAATTAAAACAATAATTAAATTTATTAGCGCGTGTAAAGCTATCGAAATTTTGTTAATAAAAATAAAGTCATCATCGATCAGAGAAAGAGGCGCGTAACAAATTAGCTTTAGTCTACGACATTTTGTAGTGTTGTAATTGCAATTAAAATTTTAAAAAATCCTTAAATTGTATTACGTGATTGTTGATTAGTTTTACAACCGAATGAAAAATAATTTGTAGATTACGTAAGTGAACGTATAAAACTGACTCATTCTTTAAAGCAAACCTTCCGAATGGTACATAATAAATGTACACAACAAAGGTTAAAGAAATATAAAATATAAATATTCATAAGTACTTGAGATTTTAGTTGTACATACTAATAAAATAATCTTACTTTAAAAGTACGTCATACTCCAAGATGTAGCGAAACAGCGTTTTTTCGACTTCCACAGAAAAACATTTAGTACGTAATACTAACGAACGGTATTTATTGACCACAAGTTGGTAAATACATTATTTTATTCATTCATTGAACAAATACATGTTTATAGATCGATTATGCATTCGTTAATTCTACGTTTTAGCATTCATTAAATATATCAATTACTATGTTTCCATGAAGAATTGAATTCAAATTAAAAACGGTATTGGGAGTCAAATTACCATGGAAACACTTTCAAATCAGTATTAAAATCGATTTGAATTCCAAGGTCGATATAGTAAATTCTGGGATCGTGACGGAATTGAAAGTGCAATTTTATCAGAGAAACAATATCGTATTGAATCCAAGTATGCGCAGTTACTTGGCCGCGCTTGTGTCACAAAAAGTTGACATTTGACGGGTTTTTCTTAACCAAACTTTTGTACATGTGGCAAGGTTGTTGTATGAATTGGTACTTGTAATTGATGAGTTGCAACAATTATGTATGGTTGGCACGTCAACGGGACATTTGACGGATGTCATTTGTAACTGGATTAAAATCGATTTGAATTCGATTCCCAACCACATCATCAAAACACACACATATTCAAGCCCAATACCGTTTTCAATTCTTTATGGAAACGTACTAAATATTTTTTCATTAATTAGACTAACATGTTCATTGGGACAACGATTTTTTTACCTATACAATAAACTGTTTTATTATTATTATTTTACAGATTTATCAGTTTTTCATAACTGAGATTATTAATAATTATAGTAAGTTGCTCTTATTCTTCTTCCTTAGTTTATTCTTAACACTCAGTTGACTTTAGGATTCTTCAATGAGGAGAGGCTTTAAAAACACTTAAGCATCTGAGAATTGGCTACGTGTCGTGCGGCTGTGTGCACACTTCTTCAGGCCTAGATAAGTCTTATAAAGTGGCGTGTGACTACATTTCAGAACAGCCACAGCAATTATTAACATTAAGAAATAAATTAACATGAAAATAAGACACAATTATCGCACTAACAAACGTAAAGATTTGGAAAACATAGTGTGCATTGAAGAGTGTGTATCAGTCAATACTGGCGTTACCTTTCCATGAATCATTGTCAGAAACATTTGTGTATTCAGAAATAAATTCGATGAAGAGTAGATATCTGGTTTTTGCTTGAGTTTTCATAGTAAACTCAATTAATATCGGACGGGGGTGCTAGATGTTTCCATATTATTCGTTCATTTAACAAGATTTGCATTTCAAATAAATTCACTTTTCGCAGACAAAATCAATTTTTCAGCATTCTTTTTACCATGATGGTACAACTTGCTTTTATATCCGTAACAGTTATTCCATCAGAATCACACCGCTTTGGCTTCAACTAATTTTTTATAAGATGATAGTATTGTACACCTCTTCTCATCCTAGGACATTCTTTTTTAGTAGATATTTGTCCCTAGATATGTTCAAATCTACGTACATGGCCAAAGCTTCATCTTTAATACGTTTTTACCTTCATTTTCAGGTCAAGTCAATAAGCTCTCTTTTAATTCGGGTGATAAATATTTTAATTTTTCAATAATGTTCGCATGTTTTGTTTCACCAATCAACCCTTAACGCTTGTTCGTAAGAGAAACTAATTATATCTAATCCAAAATCTCGTATTAATTTTGTAGTTTTTCTTTTCTTTATTGCCTGAGAAGACTCATCATAGACTTACCTCTTTTTGATTCTGCAAGTATAGATACTTCTGGTGTAGATCCTTCCGTATTATCAAAATCAACGACAAACTCCTTCTTTAACCAAACTTGGTTATTCGATATAAATCGATTCTTTCTTGATGTTGCAGTCGATTTTGACTTAAATGTAGGAAATGTTTATTTGTATATAAGCTTTGTCGCAAGCAAATTGCATTTCAGTTAAATTCTAATTATCAATTTAAAAAACTTCAGCAGTTAATGTTTTTCAAGTTCAATGAATGCCATACACAAATTGTTCACTGTAATTTTATGACAGATATGTATTTTATTTCATGTTTAAGTTATATTACACACACCAGTACTAATCGTAATATGTTGCCAATGGAATTTGCATTCCTTTATATACGTTTTGAAGTGATAAACCGCTATGCTCCTTAGTTTAATTTGAAACTATGAAGAATTGAACTTATACGTTTACATAGCAAACAAGTTTTATTTTAAGTTGACAAAACAAAATCGATATTCAACCATTTAAAAATTATTCTAGGGGTTCAAAGTGTCGCGTATAATGAAGCTAAAGATGTTCAACTTTAAGATGCTATTACAAATTAACGGAAAGACAATATAATTACATATAATGAAAATTTTGGTTTTAATGATGCATAATCAATTGTTATTTTAGTAATATGATCAACTTTACAAAATTAAATTTTGAGATAATTACTTGTTCGCCCTATAGTGCGGCGTCTTCTAAAAAATAACCATTACTGATTTAAAAAGTTTGTTATGATAAAAAATATTTTTAGAAAAACGCTAAAGATACACGTGTCCAGTATTCACTCAATCATGTTTATTTTTTTAATCTAGTAGGCTTCCTTGTTCAGGAAGTCGATTACCAACCCCAAGTACTAATTCGAGCTTAAAAGTATATGTAGAACACAAGTTCTATAATTACGTTGTTATTATCAGTGGTGTAATTTTTCTACTAAATTAATTTGGTCAAAGCAATATCAAAATAATTCATACATGTGAACCTAAGCTTCTCAAAGTACAACCGTTAGACTGTTGAGAAGCAACGTACTCGAGTACAATTTATTAGCATCGAGAATTTTAGTAAAACTTTATGGAATACTAAACTCTATCCATGAATGTAAATATTAAGAACATCTCTGTCTTTGTTGTTATTTTTATTATATAGAATTATAAAAACAATTCTATACAGAAAACAACAATTTGTAACTTATTTGTGACGATATAGTTTTATAAGTTTACAGACAAATTAGCTCTCAAAATTAAATAATAAAATGTTATTTTTGAACTCTAAGAAAAGTTTTCTTCAAATACAACACAAATCACACAGAAAAAATAATTTAGGTAAATAAATGACGCGCTCTGTTAATTCTACTACCCCGACATCATAGTAACTCTATCTTACCCCAAAAAGATACTTATTTCTTTAAAGGTATGTACTTGTCTTTGTTTAGTAAAACTTCAGAATCCCGTACCCACTCGTCTTTGTATAAGCGAGAACACCCCCACGAAGTATAATAATAAAGAGAGTAATTAAAATTCTTCTCGGATGCAATAATATCGTAAAATGTAAAAAAAATTAGTAATGCTAATGTATACACATTCAAAACTTTTAATATTTTAAATGCAGAGATTAGCGTGATAACCTTTTACACTCAAAGAATACATCACTGTTATTCTGACAAGAAAACTTGTACCGAGATATATGACTATTAAAAATGCTTTTGCAGAGAGTAGGTTTAACATCTCATCCAATTTACAATCCGCCTACAATTATGTTCGTATATGGGTTAGATCCTTATGTAAAAGCTTTTTTTTATGTCGTCTACACAACATTCTGAGAAAATTCGAATACCATAAAATTTTATTGTAGACTCCTTTATAAACGCTATTCTACTACGTTTAGTTAAAGAAAAAATACAGTAATTGGCTTACACGTCGTTAATAAGAACGTTTTTTTACTGTAATTGCTATCAGTAATTACGATCGTCGTCCAGCCCATTTAATATACCGCCTTCAACTTACGTACATATGTAGATTTATTGACATTCAACAGCTTTACAAACCATCCGTAACAGCCGCAGTCGTTTATATAAATATTTAAAAAATCAATACTTTTTTTGTAAATGAACGTGACCGTTATGACTAGACTGTGAAGGATCATTGCTGAAGTGGAACTACTTGAAAGAAAACTTAAAGGTCATTACATTATAAATATAGCGACCATATCACAGGTATACAAAATTTAAAATTAGTGTTATATTCTAAATATAAAATATATTATGGGTATAGCCTAATGAAAGTGTTTGTGGTGTTCAATGGAGAGAAAAAATTATACCGTGCTCTTATATTTCACTAAAAAATTACGACCTACAAAAACCGTCAACGAGTATCACGTTTTAATTAACAAGTTGCACTTTTAAGCAAATACAAATGTATTTTCACACGTGCTTGCGCTTTCTACTGTTTAACTTATCTTAATAAATTAATTATATGATTCCTATCTCGTATATAATAAATTGAAAAATAAATCAAGCGCACGCTATTGAAGATTTACGAGCAATAATTTTTCGTTTCATATTGTAATAAACATCGGTACACAAGAGAATACATTCTTTTGCTCTAACTTGTATTACTTTAAATAGAAAGTGATCATAAAATGATGTACATACACGAACAGTATACTTCAAAAAATCATTATTTTTTAACACTAAAATTTTTAAATGCGTAAAAGATTTGCTTCTGAAGTTTACGACCTATAAATGACGACAGAACCTCACTTAAATGCGAGTTTGTGCTTGAACAATAATATGAATTGATTAGCTTATCACATACAAATGAACAACCGTACTCATTTGTACTGTATACTGTATAGTAAGAGAAATCGTTCATTTCTGCTAGTTCTGAAAACATCTATTGATAGAGCAGTTACAGCAAATAGCTTATGACGTTAATTAAAATTTATTTCAATGTTCAAAATTCGAGAGCAATGGTAATTTCTTGTGATTTTGGACCGATAATATAATAGAAATAACTACGATAATTTTTTACTGTATCAATTAACCAATAAAAAAATTTGATTTTATTGCATTTTTTAAAATTCAACCAATCATCAACGGATTACAGCGATAACACCACGGTAGTGGTGTTATCGGGCAAAGCAGACATGATATATTCAAATGTCAAATTAAATGTCAGATAGTAAATCAATTCATAATAATCATACAAAGATTTTCTGATATTTTTAACAAGAAAATTAACAAAATTCTTTTAGAAAATACACCAAAAACACAATTAATTTGTATTAATTAATTAAACAACATGAAAAGTAGTAAAAAATTATCTTACCGAATACCCCTCGAGCATTGATAAATACTCAAAATTTTGTCGTAGAGAATGTTTCAAGCGTGTTTCTTTGAGGTAATATCACTCGGCCTTCGGCCTCGTGATATTACCAAGAAACACGCTTTCAACAATCTCTATGACAAAATTATCTCGGTATTATCAATGCTCTAGGGGTATTATAGCTGAAAACACTATACCTAATACAGAGTATTTTGTTGTCAGTTGCCGAACTTGTGTATATACAATAATAAATATGTATATCAATTTAAAAAAAAATTAAAAAACCACGATTGGACATAATCAGTAGCAGACATTGAAACAAGAATAAAATAATAGACAAAAGATACCGCAACCAAAAAAGAAAGAAACAAGAGCGCCCCGTTTCTTAATAAAAATATTAGCTTTTTGTGGTATTAATTAGAAGTCGATTATTAAATAGTCACTAACTTATAGCGCCATCGTTCTTGATATGCATTGCCAGTATAATTCAAGCTAGAAGAATTAAATTATTGTACAATAGTTCATAGCATAAACTGTAAACAGTAGCACGTTCCTGATTTTTGAGAAAATTCCATTAAAAAATCGTACCCCACTGTGACGTTTTTAAGTTTTACACGTAATTACAATATTTTTCTAGAAACATATGACTTTATTTAAAAATGAAATTAGAAAATTTTAAAACATCTGCACTAAAAAATCAATGTAACTAAAAAAGTACGTAAATAATAAAGTCTTTCATTATGTCGTGGACTGTGAACTTGAGTTGAAAATCGGAATTAATAAACTAAAAATTGAAAATTTGACAAGTTTAAGTTAATCTCAAAAAACTTCGTTTATTTAAAATACAAACAAGTCAACAAAAATTTTTAATAATGTAAAAATAATTAGATATTTATATATTAAATAAAAATAAGTAGTAACAATAAAACTTATTAATTACAAATACAACGACAAAAGCAATGATACGTTAGAAAAAATGTTACACCGAATGTTTGTAAGGCGGATGATAGCAACATTTTGACATAAACTGATTACAGCGCCACAGTTCATGAGATCCTGAAAGACTTATACTGGTTTATTTCAACACGTGAATTTACTTAACTAGATGATTTTCAATATTTTATTGAAAAAATGATTCACCTTGAATTTTAAAAACAGTCGTCATGCATAAAACCATTATTAAATGATTTGAGCTCTAATCACACCATTTTTTATAAACATGCCGTTCCGGTTAATGGGCCTAGAACAAAGGTGTTACGGTTACCATGGTATTTATTTTGATCTTGTCAACAGCAATTAAAACATGATTCAATCAATGTAAATGTACAACTACTCCTGTAAACATGACAATTTTTCCATACGAACTTTGCATTTAAAAACTATAGAGAAAATGAATAATTTCGTCAACTGATTGTATTAAATATCATATTATTAAAGCCACGTAGGAAATAAATAACAACTTGGGATTACAGTTATTTAGTTTTACCTTTACTATATAATGTTTAGAAACAATGAAAACAAAAGGATTAATGTGACACTTCACTTTCTCTTCGTATGTTTCTATCATAAACATTAAAAAGAAAATGTAGTTAAAAAGAAATCTACTTTTTATTAACATTTATCGTAACTACAAAATTAGCTTTGGTTTTTCGGTATTACTGCAAGTCATTTGTACAAATTAAAAACATTATCAATTAAATTTACTTGCTAATGTTATCCTGAAGGAGTGCCCGATACGTTTCGCAATTTCTAATTAATTATAAAAATCTCGAAGGTGCATTAAGAATGCTTGTGTTTACCTTTTGATTTTCTAATCGTAAATAATGTGTTAAGGCCGTTGACGTTCCAAGTACTGATTGCAATAATGTGATAGTAGGAGTTAGGAGTTGTAATTTACTAATGCGCTGTTCCCTTTTATGCGTATTCATCACGTCCCACTAGGCCTGACCTCGGATGATACTTTACATATATCGTTATTAAGGAAATAGTAACTGTGACTGACAAAGTGGTGTTTAAAAAATGTAATAATCCATTACCTATTGGTGTATTCAATTGTGAGAATGAAATTCTGTCTTATCAAAATTTCAATCATTCCTTCGTTTAATTTTGGCGCTAATGGTCTATAAAATGTAAAACAACACAAACACAAGCAGTAGTTTGATGTAGTTTTAATTGCTGCCTCTGTCTATATTTTAAATAATCAAATGAAGTTTCACCACTAAATGTGATTATGTAAACGTATTGAACAACATACATTTTATTGTCTAGACGTAAACATCATGTTAAGAATCTCTGAAGTTATCAAAGTGAAAATTTACTACGTGCAATGTCTGTAATTCAGGGTTATTGATTTCAAATCAAAAAAACGTTGCTATTTTCTACAAAATTAAATATAAACTGCAATAAAATCGTGGTGTTAAATCGTTGATTAAAAAAAACTTTTCATTATCATAGTCGAATTTAGTTGTTCCGCATAGTTTAAGGTTTCAGCTCTAGTCTATATTAAACAATTTAATAATTTAAAGCTCCACGTAACCCAGAAGAGAAAAAACAAATTAAAACATTTTTGTTTGCATTTTATTAAATTTTCCGTCAAAAGTTTTTTGAAATTTCAAAATTAATTTCGTTTGGTACTATACATTATGTTTAATGAGAAGAAGCGGAAGCGAAGATCGTTTATTGAATTAAAACTATTTATACTAGGCGTTGAATCAATAATCACAGAAAGCTATTATCAATAATTATAGAAATTAATTTCGTTGTTTTAGAGAAACGTATAGAACGCGAGGAAGATGTACCAAGAAAACTCAGAAATTTACTATGTATGTGTAGATAAGATCCGTGAAGTTAGCAAAACATTTTAAGCACTAATTCTGAAAATTTGCAAGGAATTAGAGCATCATATTAGATTATCAGCAAACATTTGATTTGAAAGTTATAGGAGGTAAAAGGTTTTTGCTTATTTCACGCTTCAGCAAATAATGTTGAGCACTAATTTTGAAAGTTTGTTAGGAATTAGTGCTTTGTTACTGCAGAAAATCATCAAACATTTGGTTTAAAAGTTATAACCGGTTAAAGTTTTCTGCTAGCTTCACGTCCAACAAAAAATGTTGAGCACTAATTCTAAAAGTTGTAAGGAATTAGTGCGTTGTTAGTGCTTCATATCAAAGCATCAGCAAATACTTTGTTTAAAAGTTAGTTTTGTAACTCATGGATTTTCCGCGTATAAAAATTCTATCATCCATTTTAAAAATTACTCGCAAGCTAGACAACGCTTTGTATTTGAACACTTTTTCGCACCGATCGAACTCGTTAGAAACCGCAGAGCTCGGTTTTGCAGAGATTGGCGTGCGGTGTAAACAGTGAACGTACACTTAGGCTCATACAAGAGTTGTCAACTCTAATAGCAGAAATAGTGATACTACTTAATTATGTGCGTAAACAATAGATGGCGCAACATACGCCAACAGACATGTCTTCCTCTTTTTATTGCATGACTTTGTTTGGATTTGCTTACTATCAATAACGTCATTGCTTCTATTTACTCTTATCACTATTTAATTTGCCATGCATAAACATTCTTTGTTAGAGTTGCGTTGAAACATTTAAGTAATTTTGGTGTCTGAACGATAGTTTCCTTTTTGATTATAAACTAATTCAAAAGGTATCTAATATATATTGATGTTATCTATTACAACACAATAAGCAACTTGAGTGAAATTCGACAATATAATTCTAATACCGTAAGTGAAAATGAAGTAATCTTAGAGAAAAGACTACAAACATTGTATTTAGGTATTACGTTTTAGAAATTGCAAGTAAAATGTAAGCTATAAAATTAGAAATCAAGTCTTATGTATAATAATTTCTATTTCACATTATTTATAAAACCTTGAAAGATTTAAAGTTCCCGCCTAAGCATACACATGTTTTACAAGGGTAGCGTTCTGTTTTGCAACATGTCAAATGAGATCTGAGGTTGTGCGTAAACAACAGGTGGCAGTCCCTATTTCTGTTCATAAGAGTGAATCTTTTCTACAGTTTTTACAAATTTACGTGTCTTGTCTGACAATACATTTGATATCATGTATAAGGTGAAATTATCTGCATCGTTTAAACCATAAACGATGTAAAATTTGTTACAAAAAATTCTAAACAACGTTAAATGTCGTTTTGCTTTTTTTTAACATTCTGCACGTTCGTTATTACTAGAAACCAACAAAATTTACTGCAATCATCAACATGGTTTGTAGTATGTATAATCATTATCAAATTCAAATCACAATGTCGCAAGAAAAAGGTTTAACTTTAAACGGAGAAAAGACCAAAGTTCTTTGTATCGGCAAAGCATCGGTTAGAAAAAAATGTTATGATACCATTAAATCCAGTATCATCATAGAGAGACAGGAGTTAACATTTTCTGAGTCGTTTAAAATATTGGGAATCATAATTGATGAAGACCTTACTTTTGCTGAACATGTAATATCAAAATGTCGATTGAGCTGTGGCAAATTAAAACTTTTATACGAATTTAAAAATTACTTACCTGCACATATTAAATATAACTTAACATGCAGTTTAGTCCTCAGCTCAATTGAGTATTGATTAATAACATACTACGGTCACTTGACAAATGAAATAGCGAAGGCTTCCACGGCCGGAATCTATACTAACATTAGAATGTCTTCCGGGTTTGGGCCGTGTCATAGTTGCAACCGAAGCTGCCAACGTTTCGCCCACTTTCGTAAGGGGCTTCATCAGGGCGTGAGAAAATCGCAAAACTCAAACAAGCAATCGAAATCTAACTAAGAACTTCTCAAAAGTTAGGTTATCCACTTGTAAAACAAGCCATAACCTAAACTATGAAAAGGTAAGGAAGAAAACGATAACCTGAAAAAGCAAACGAAAATCTAACAAAGAACCACTACTGAGTTAGGTAATCAACTTGTGAACCAAGCCAGATTCTAAACTCCGTAGAAGTGACTTAAGAAGAAATAGTCTCCGTATTTAAAGAAAAGGATCGTCACGGATGGTTGAGCTCGGCCCTGATTGGGTTACGGTTGCTAGGGGGCGTGTTTTTGATAAATGACTAATAACCGGGAACCAAAGAGGGGATAGTTCGAAACCATGATCGCGATTGAAGTTATTGGGGTGTTTGATGATTTCTATGCTTTCTCGGAATTTCCTGTTGAAAAAGAATGGAGATTTGGCAATCAACGAAACATTATCAAAATCTATCTTGTGACCTGTAGTAAAATGATGTTCAGCGACCGCAGACTTGGAAGTATACCTTTTTCTTATACAACGATCATGTTCTGAAATGCGAGTAATGACGGAACGACCGGTTTCACCAATGTAGACTAAACCACAAGAACAGGGAATTTGGTATACACCTTGAGATGAAAGTATAGGAAATTTGTCTTTGGGAGAAGGAAGAATCTGAGAGATTTTGCCTGTCGAGTTGAATATGGGTTTAATACCATTCTTACGAAGGAGTTTCCCTATTTGATCTGTAACCTTGTGAATGTAGGGTAAAAAGGCCAATTTCGGGTTGGATTCGGGAGTAGAAATGTCCTTAGGTAATCGAGTACGTGGATGTAAACGACGATTAATAACTCTATGAATATCTCGCTTTACATAACCATTGTTCACTAAGGTTCTAGTAAGATGACGGAGTTCTGAGTCTAGATTCTCAGGTTGACAAATAGAAAAGGCACGATGGACCAAAGATTCAATAACAGAACGTTTCTGTGCAGGATGATGATGAGACGAAGCATGAAGGTATCTGTTCGTATGGGTGGGTTTGCGATAAACAGAATGGCCTAGAAGTCCGTCGGGCTTACGAGTCACAAGAACGTCAAGAAATGGAAGAGAACCATTACTTTCGATTTCCATAGTAAATTTGATATCTAAGTGTTGATTGTTAAGATGATCAAGAAACTTAGACAATTCAAGATGACCATGGGACCAAACAATAAACGTGTCGTCAACATATCTAAACCACACTTTAGGTTTTAATATTGATGATTCCAAAGCAACCGTTTCAAAGGATTCCATAAAAATGTTAGCTACAACAGGTGATAGAGGAGAACCCATAGCAGCACCAGAAACTTGTTCGTAAAACTTATTATCAAATTGGAAGTAAGTAGAGGATAGACACTTTTCAATAAGAGGAACCAAACTTAAGTCCTTGCCATGTTGAGATAGAATCTATCTATCCCCTCTTTGGTTCCCGGTTATTAGTCATTTATCAAAAACACGCCCCCTAGCAACCGTAACCCAATCAGGGTCGAGCTCAACCATCCGTGACGATCCTTTTCTTTAAATACGGAGACTATTTCTTCTTAAGTCACTTCTACGGAGTTTAGAATCTGGCTTGGTTCACAAGTTGATTACCTAACTCAGTAGTGGTTCTTTGTTAGATTTTCGTTTGCTTTTTCAGGTTATCGTTTTCTTCCTTACCTTTTCATAGTTTAGGTTATGGCTTGTTTTACAAGTGGATAACCTAACTTTTGAGAAGTTCTTAGTTATTGCTTGTTTGAGTTTTGCGATTTTCTCACGCCCTGATGAAGCCCCTTACGAAAGTGGGCGAAACGTTGGCAGCTTCGATTGCAACTATGACACGGCCCAAACCCGGAAGACATTCTAATGTTAGTACTTGACAAATGAGTTTAAAAACAAGTTGCAAGTTGTTCAAAACAACTGTTTCAGGTTTTCTTTTTTTTAATATCTAAGCATAATCATGTTACCGCATATTATAATGAACTCAAAATACTTAGAATAAATGATAGATATATAATGTTATTTCTGACACTGCTATATAAAATTCTTATGTCAAAAACGTGAACATGGGCAAAGAAAACGAACCGCGCACATCCCTAAGCACCACTGTTTAAAATTTAAAGGTTTCTTTCAATACTTAAGCGCATTTCTGTTCAATAAGTATTACACAATACTGAACACAAGCTCATTATATAATTTTAGGTTAAAAGTAAAAAATAAATTATTGTAGCAAAGAAATCTATATGTAAAATGGGATGCAATGAAAACCAGTTTTGCTGATTGCATCCTATTGACCGCGCAAAATGTATTTTGTTAAGGTCAATAAACATTATTATTATTATTATTATTAAAATTGCTCTGAACAATGTTTTACCAGCGTTATGTTTAAACGACAAGATTTTTATGGTATTTAACTGTCAATTCGGTTATACAGTTCTCTGTCAAATTTAATTGTATGACAGAGAACGACAGTACGTTGGGTTATCTTATAACTTAATTTTATAGAAAAAATAAATAAATAAAGTTGCATCGTCAGGACAGTTTGACACCATTCTGACATATATATTGTAATAAATAACATATTTAACAACAATAGTAATGTCAAACCTCAAAATCGCCATAAGGTAGTCATTAGTAAACATTTAAAAGGCTTCTATCTTCCTTTACCACATTGATGTGATTAACTCTTGGAAGACATTCTTATTGTAGAATACGGAACACTATCACAATAATAAAAACTTTACTATTACTACCTACCTTTCTGCATCTTTCTTATCTTTTGACCTTTTAATCTAGTTTTTCTAAACTGATAAAAGTAAAATGAGTCGTTTTATTTTGTTTATTTTTTCAGTTTTTAAAATTTTTAATGCACAAAACTCAGACTACTAAACATCAAAAATATTCGAAGAACGGAAAGAAATAAATTAAGATAGTGATACATGATTATCAATGTAAATACAACAAAGTAATCATAAGAACAGTATATTATATGTTAACCTTTACTTACAAAATTCTTTGTACACACAATAATATATTCACATATACTTAAAAGGACAAACAAATGAAAAGACACATGAAGGTACCTGTCGGAGCTTTAAAATAAACGCCTAAACAGATTTCGCATCCTATACTTTCATATGCAAATAATCATTTCCTTATAATATACATTGTGTTGGAGTATTAATATAAACCATTGTTCAACGATAATCGAATTTTATTGCAAAATTCCATTTTAAAGATATTGTTTTTTATGTCCGAGTTAGGTTTTTAAAATTACACATACGCTACCCCTCATAATAATAGGAATAAATTTTTATAAAACTGTTGTAACTATAGTAAAACTAATTATTTTAAATTTGTATAATGTATCTGTACTGTCTTTTATTTTGTGCCATTAATTAAAATCAAGTGTGTTAACCTGTTATACAGTCTCTAGTAGACAGTTATTGTAGAAAATGAATAGTAGAATAATATTTCACTACAATCAATATCGAAATTAATGATAATTACCCAGGTGGTGCTATTTCAACGATTTTTTTTAACTTTTAAGTAACTACAAAATATAAAACATTTTTATTAGTTAGATTCTTTTCCATAAATATCATTTTACATTATTGCAATTTAGATCAATTAACATCGGTAAATATGCTCAAATATGTCTCAAAAGATAAATAAATTAAGTAATCTGTTAACAGATTCCAATTACTTTGCATTCTATTTTAACTACACACAAAAAAAGTTCTTGCGATGAGCTTTTAAGAATGTAAGAAAACTGTAAACTAAGTCATAGTAATTAAGAATTGCTAAAACAACCACAGTGTGCAAGTTACTAACAGGAAAACACTAGTAGAGTTATTTTTGCGATTGTCCATTAATTAAATCAGCTTTGAGAAATATTTTTAAAACTTCTAAACCCTTTGTCCTAACAATTACGTTCTGCATTGTAGAATTAAACGTTTTGTAGTGCATAAACCAACGAATGAATAAGAATACTTTTGAGATGTCTTGAATTAATCACATTTATAAACTTTTATTTAGAAAACAAATCTAAGTTTGAATGCGTCTATTATACGAAAAAAGAAATTATAAATAATAACTTGTTGAAGTATGTTTTAGAAGTAATTTTAAATGAATGCATCACCAACTAAAGAAAGATTATTTTATAGCAGACTATAAATTTCTAAGACTTAATTTTACCAATATCCATACAATTAAGGTTGATTCCACTATTAAAAAATATATAAGAATCGTTTATTAATAATTGCAATAGTTGGTCACACTTTCCTTACCGAATGTTTAAATATAGATTCTAAATTGATTCGCGTCTACTTGTAGTATGTGCTTTTTTGAGTTCATGTTTAGCTAATTGTGCCACGACTTTTTATTACAACCATTAACAACAACTTTATTAGTTTAGTTACTAAAATATAAGAATTGTTTTGAAACTTATTAATATATAAGACAAAAATAGAAATAACTCCTAATTTTTAAGATACTTGAAGAACCACAAATTTTGTGAACTTTTCTAACTTTCCCATTATAACGTACGTTAAATAAAACCAAATCTGTTTGTTTCTGAATTTGAAGCAGATATACATGAAAGATAGTATAACAATCGAATCTCAGAGTGATGGAGATGAATTTTCATCTCTTGGTCTCGAGTAACTTAATACTTAATCGATGCAAGTTCTCAGTGAACCATTTAACACATTTGTTTCATGTAATAAATATGGCAACATTTGGCAAACAGCAAATTAAAAAAAAAACTTACTAATATACGTTATAATATCATCGACCTAGTTTCTAGCTTTTAGTCAGTTCGAAAACAAACTTATAAAAACTAACACTGTTTAATCGAAATGTATTGTGTTAGATGCAATAATTAATCGTAAAAAGGTAGTTAATTTTATTCATAGATTTTAATAAATGAAAATAAAATTTTCATAGTACAGATAAGTGTTAAAAATCTAGCTTATATTTAGATTATATTATTATGCACGAATTTAAACTTTCAATCTAATAGCTTATTTACGGTGTTCCTTATTTGCTTTATGAAGAAATATAAAATTTCTATTTCTTTAATTGAGGAATTATTTAGATATAGATGACATTTGTTAGAAAACTATATTTTCTTGCCTAATTTTCTAATCATATACATGAGCTGAAGTATTTATTGAGTCCTTAATTTAATTAAACTATAAATATAGCATAATAATTTTGTAATCACGAAAGAAAATTTATTTACATTATTAAAGTTTAAAATGCTTAAAGCAAGATAGTAAGTATGTATTCATGAGTTAAAAAAAACTGCTAGAATAAGCCTAAAAATAGAATTAATCCTTCAAAGTGTATTCTAGTGTAGGTACTTGATTAAAGAATACAGTTAAGAATATGTTAATTCAATTTAAAAAAGTGTAATTTCTAAAATAGCAAATCCAGTTAGTTGGGTTAGTAATCTTGTAATAATAGAAAAGAATGACGAGTTAATTTGATTATGTTTGGATTCGACATATTTGAATTGACTTATTAAAACTTCTATAAATACTTCAACTCCAACAAGCTTTTTATAACAGTAAGTCAAGCTAGAGTGGATAAATTTTATAACACAATAAATTAAAAAATATAAAATTTTAAATAAAAATTCAAATAATGAACATTAAGAAGTGGCATATACTAAAGTTGAGAACGTGCTTACACAATTGACCAAAAAAATGAATTATGTATTTTTGTGTGAAAAATAAACATGATGAATAATTATGATTTAAAGAATTCTGGAAATATATTCATCATTCGAACAATATTAAATAAAAAATCTTAAAAACTTCCTAATCGATTGTAACATAATAAATCGGGAAATAAGAATAGTTCCATGTTTCTTTCATTAAAATAATTAAAAACATTATCAATGTATTATATTTTTTGTTATTCATGCGGGAACTATCAAACAGAGAGTTTTGGCAAAATATAAAGAAAAAATACAAGTAAACGTAGTTTATATTACAAAAGCATATTCTTTATTAGAAGAATGTTTACTTTTCATAGGTACGTATAAAACAAATTAAAACGATTAAAACGGCTTTACAAACAAAGTCCAAATATCTTTGTGTTAATTGATATTCAGAAGAAAAAATAAAAGCTAAGCAGCTATTTGTTTTCCCTTCTTTGTTATTTCATAAATATTATACGATGTGTACCGTGTACCTAATTGAATTTTGGAATATAAGAAAAATCCTCGAAGGTATACAAAAATTTGTAAATATTGTGTATTTCATTTCAGATCATAATTACTATTTCTTCCAAGTTATTTCAAGTCATAGTGACAGAATAATTGCGATTATTAGGTTTATTTCAAATAAAATATATCCAAAGTTCTAATTTGCATACTCCAAAACTATATAATACTGTAGGCGTTAATTCTTTAATTTATAAAAGATTTATACATGTCAGTAAAAACAATATAAAAACAAATAATTTTATGCAATTTCTTAGATTAAACAAAATGCTATTAAATATTGTATATATATATATAATATATATGTTAATAAGCATATTTTATTATAATCCTCTGAGAATTTATTATTTCACGTCGCGTACTTGAAATCCTTAAAGATCGTGTAGGACGATGTAAAATTAAAATTTACACTTGATTTTGTGTTAACAAACTTTGTTGCTTCAATAAACTTTCGCACGAAGAATAAGTAATGAACACTGTTGTATTTATCTTATCCTTTCAAGAAATATAATAATTCATTTTACTAAATTCTGTTCTGCACGACCACCTTTACTTAAACCACATTTTAACAGTAAATAGAAATTTATGTTACAACTAAAGTGACTCGTAACTCCTCAGCATCATCCAATAAACTTCATTCGTTCATTACAAGCAATTAAGAAATATATACATATATACAAAACTTGCAAACAAAGATAATTGATTTAGATGTATGGTCAAACTAATAAATTCGTACACAAAAAAAACAGGTATTGTTGTTAATTAATCTCAATAACTTCATGCACTAATAAGTCGGGTATTATCAAATCACGCAAAATAAAACTTTAGGCAAAATTAGAAAATAACTAACAAACGAAATTTTCATTGTTAAAACGCTAATACCTATACGCATCACAGTAAAGTTATATTGCGTTTCTAAACATAATAGCATATTTTGTTCCTTTATTCGCATAAATAGGACACATGGTATAATTAATGTATAGTAAATAATGACTTGCACATATCAATCAAGAAATATAACACAAATTAATTCATTAAACTTGCAGTCAATGCAGTGATGTGTAAATATAAATGTAATTATGATATTAATAACCATTCATCTTTTAATTATATGATATAACGCATTAATATTAAATTAAAAGTTTTATCTTTATTAAAATCTTTAAGCTTCTTTTCAAACGTCTTATCCGATTTCACTTTTCAAGATAATGTTTCTAACGTTAACAATTATGAACGTATCAAGAAGCAATTGACGATGAAAGTTAAGATATAAAATCTCTTTTTTATTTAAGTATAATCTAGGACGTGCATTAAAGAATTTGAAAATGATAGTTTGGAATTGCGTCAATTATATCCAAGTATTTAATATTAATTATTGATGCATTGATAGATGTAAGAAAGTAGCCAATCTGCATTAGCTGAACGCGACTTTTCAGCCGTAGGTAAATTAATTATCCGGAAGGAAAGTTCAGTCGTGAACAAAATAATAATCTCAGTTTAATAAACGTTGTTACTATGAGAAGAAATATAATGCAATGGCGCTTTATACTACATATGAAGTCTATTGGAATTATATGAATGAAATAATTACACAATCGTACATAAACTACAGATCGTGTACTTATTATGTTGAGTTCCGTATTATTTCAAGAATATTGACTCTAAACTAACAATCATGTTCACTAATAGTATTTACCAATTACAGCGTTACTGTGAATCAGAAAGATAAAAACATAATCAATGTAAAGGAGTTAATGCTCCTCAGGTCAATGCATAAAAATCAAAAGTACAACACTACAATTAAAATACAAAGATTTAAAAATATTTATGTATCTATATTTTCCCACATACATAATCATCAACTTGTAGTATTTCCTTGTTCGCCCACATGCAGAAAACAAAGAAAATATGTAAACCAAGACCAAAAACAAAGAAATATAAAAAACAGAGAAAGTAACTACGAGAGAATTATCAATTCTAGTCGTATAAATTAGAATAATGAACCCAAAAATTAAAACAAACAACAATGATGTTAGAAATATGGTAAATTTATGAACTCAACTGAAATAAAATAACCAAAAATAGAGGAATATCAAAGTAATATATCAATGACTATGATTAGAAGATAACATTTAGAATAAATTAACACACAAATCTTATTTATTTACAAAGCTTCGTATAATTATAAGAGTATAACGCACATCTTTAATCCAAAGTTTAGTAATAATAAGCAAACTAAATTTGAATAAAATATTTAAAATAATGAGTTTAAATTTATTATCGTCAAACCGCAGTAGTGTCCAAACAGCTGACATTGATTTTAAATGTAATTCTTTCGATATCCAAAATTTTTTACGATTCACATTATTTCAAAAAAAAGAAAATTAATAAAGCACTTGCTTTTATTAAAAAATAGAACATATTAACAAATAATCAAAATTTATAATACTATAATGCAATACAAATCCTGATATTTGAAGTCTCATAATTTCAATCTTAGATAACTCAGAACACAAAATAAACAAAATGCTTATGCTTTTAAATATAATTCCAATTGCTTATAGATCGCAAATGAAAATAAAGTGCAAGATATTTTTTTAATAAATTGAATTTGATAAATTTCCACATAATTGTATATACGTAATAACATGTCTGGCCTATAGGTGTCGTCGTCGATTTTCACAAAAAAAATAACGTACGGTAATTATTATAAAACTAGTTAAAGCGAACACATGTCGATGTGTAATTGCAGTGACTAACATATTACATTTCATAAACGAAACGAATCTGCATGTAGTTAATATTGAGAAAAAACGAGTTTCAAGCAATTATTAGATGCAATAATCGACAGAATGAAAAAAGACTCCAACACTAATAACTGAATGTATGCTTCGAACTTGTAAGAAGTCTCAATAAGGTAGAGATAAAGTGCCAATTATAAACACACTAATAAATCTTTTATTGCTTATTTCCATTTATATTTCTTAATAACGAATATGCCAAACGCTAAAAATAGATCGTAGAACGTTTAAACCCACTTGGAACAGATAATCTCCTTGATACAGTGCATTTGGATAAGTCAATTTGATATGTTTCTATATAAACTCATTATGCATTGAAACTAACATTGACCTTTTCAATGTAGTCTATAAATAAATACTACATGAAACAAATTTCACTTTTTGATTTAATTAATAAGTTACATAAGCCGTGATTTATAGGAAAGTATCGATTGATAAGAAGTGCTTACAAAACAATTTTTTGGGTAAATGTAAGAGTGCAAATCATAAGCAACGCCATCAAATCCAATCGAGATAAATAGATTAAAAGATTTTAATTAAAACGATATTTATTATAATTGTAAATACTACATGCAAATTCATGTGTAATTACTAGAATATTTATTTTTTTGTGCTCCATTGCACATGTATTTTACCTTCAAAACTTGTTTTGGTTTTTAAAGAATCCAAGAATTATTTTATTCTAAGATGATACACAGAAAACACTACAGAATACAAACATAATTTTGTTAACAGAAATATATAGGCCTTATACGTTCACAATTATTTAGCTTTATTAGTTAAGAATTACGCATAAAATAGTATTGAAATAAAACTGTTTTGAAAATATCGCTCGGTTTTATTATCTATTTATTACGTATACAATAATACACGCAGCATTCTATCAATAATCAAAGCACATAGTTTTTTATCGTATAAACTCCTGCATAAAAACGCTACTTGACAGTGTCATTTTCGTAGCTTATGACAGAGATACATTAACGCATATATTAAAATGCCCACTTGAAAAAACGACAGAAACTATTGATAAAAAAAAGTGCTCACTGAATTTCCAGAAAAATTATTTTTTTCGTTGTTACTCAGAAGCAAAGAGACTCTAAATTTAGAAATTTTTAGTCGGCGATGAATCAGATTCCCTAGTTACTCGTTGCCTTTCTTGAGATTTGTTTTTTAAGCTACGAGATATACCAATAATGTCTATTTATAATAAAATCCTAGAGTCTTTCAATTTTTCAATAACTGTTATAATACAATACAATTCATTTTTGTAGCTGAAGCCCGCTAATGGAATCAACCGCCATTCTTAACAGAAAGTACTAGTTACATTTATAGTTTTTCTATTATCCATTGTAAGGAATTGTGTTTGCAGGTAAACCTCATAGGTTATTTGAACAAAAAAAAATAAAATCATAGTAAATAAATACGGAAGGTAAACGGAACTAAGGTGTAAGCATTTCGACACCTACTAATAATAACTATTTGTTTTGGTTGAATGAACAATTGCTTATGACCGCAAATTTACAATAAACAGCACCTTGCAATGTCCTATCTAACTGTAAATAAAATGAAAGTATGATTTTGTGTAAAAGTTTACGGTGTAATAAATAATATTTGTATAATAGTTTTTCGAACACCACAACACAATTCGAATTGGTTGGTTATAAAATCTCAGCAATTGAAATTCATTTGATGCATATGTTTACTAAAAATTGGTATAATAATGAGTAATCGAGAATTCAATGACGTAATTTAAACGTAGTAAGTTTAATCAGCATTATCATTCCTAGCATTAATAAAGTGGATTACAGCAACTCCAATTTTCATTAAAAACCAAGCCCTTACATTAATATGCAGTGATGATTATTTAAAGTATGACACATTCAAATTTAAAAACTAGAATAATTTTTCTGTAATGTCAGCATTACAAGAACGGGAAGAGAATAATAATGCATAGCGTACATAAAATTTTTTAAAACGGGACTGCTTCCTGTCGTTTATTGTAGTTTTAGTGCTGTACTCAAAATAGTTCATACTGTAAATCGTAAAAAAATTACACAAACGTATAAATATAAAATACACGACACTGGAAATAATCCATTGACTAAATAGTAAATTAAAAATGTTTCCTTATCTGTACTACATCTACATGAATAATAACAACGGTGTAATCAGCAACTTATTATTACAAATAAAATAACAATTTGCTATACCTTTACCATTAGTTAGAAGACGTAGTAGTTATAACGCGATGAAATTAATAAAAGTTACGCTGAAAAAAAATTATCAAATAATTATTTATTTATAAATACTGTTCCACAATAACAGCTTAAAGCGTTGAAGATTTTAATGACGGATACGAATAATGCAGCGAAATCTATTCTGAATGAATTTGTTATAAACATGCAAATTTAGTAAATTTAATGGAAAGTTACATCAATTAAAATATGTCCTTGTTATATTGTAACCAAATGCAATGCTGAAGATAACCTTAGTGTTAATTAGTACTTAGAAAGTTTTTATTTTTAAAGCAAATACATACGGTATATTTTTGTTACTTCTTATTATGAAACACCCACCTAACTATAAATTAGTATTCATACCTTACCGGTACAATGATGCGTAAGATATAGTGCAGTTTCATTTATAAAACAGTTAGATGTTAACCTTCCGATTACCATTGGGGTCTTTTTTGACCCCAGACGTGTTGTTTTTGTTGTCTTTTCTTAAGTTTTTTTTACAACTGTCCCAATATTTTTTTTAGCTGAGTTTCTTTCAGCAATGTTTAATAATATATAACAAATTTTTCAATTGTTATTTGTTTTGCGACTTAAAAAAAATTGTTTGGCAGACACAGAACCAGAGGAAGTGGCCGCAAGACGAAACTATCGCTCGCCCAAAAACAAAAAATGTTCGGAAACATGTGAAAAGTGCAAACTCTTTGTATGTAAACAACATTGCCAGAAAAAAACTACAATAATATGTAATAGTTGTTCCCTCACTAATTTATGTTTACATTTCATTTTTATATTTTTATTAGTTTATATGAAATCTAAAGTTAATTTAAAATATTAATAAAAGTTACCATTACAAATTAATCGGTTTTTCTTTATAAAATAAGAAAAAAAAACTTGGGGTCAAATCTGACCCCACTTGGTAATGGGCGCCTCAAAAATTGCTTGGTAATCTGAAGGTTAATATAGATCTCTTTTTGTTTACCTCTATATTCGAATAGACGAATAATAGAAATAATCAGATATACAAGATAACACGATAACATTCAACCTAACATAAAACATGAAAAAACAGCACGTTTCTATACGTATACATACATACGTGCCATATGTTCTGTGAATAAAAAGTACCGTTAATTTTTGCTATTACGGGTTAAGAGATTAGAACCTGTAGCAGTACTTTTCGAAAGATCTTTAATGAGGACAAAAAAGGGTAACAGTTGAATTATAGATTTTTGAGAGTAAACATAGATTAGGGCATTAAAAAAATCGTATTGGAGTGATTGCACAAAATATGATAAACGAGTGACAGATTTTTAACTTTTATTTATCGCACCATCAATCAAGATAATGAGACATCTGAAGTAGAAGACAGAAAAAGAGATGATCGACTACTAAGCGTAAAGACACCTAAAGTGATGAAACAGTTCGTGAACGAATTCGAATAAATCCTTTAGGAAAACAAAAAATTATGGCTAAAAAACCTCAAATCTACAAAAATTATGTCACGTGATTTAAAACGTGATCTAAAAGTGGGGGCTTATCGTACTTTAAAAAACATTAGATGAGAAATATCAAAATATCGTCTAGTAGAAATCCTAGAAAAAGTGGTGAAGCCACTTAGTACTACCCTATTCGATAAACAGCTTTGGATATTTCAGCAAGACTTGGCACCACCGCGTTAAGCCAAAAACAATGAAGTTTTTAACCTCTTCAGACCCAAAAATGTTAATATGTAAGAAAGGAAAAAAAACAATTTTCTCATGTGATATTTTATTGTACCATGATATATATAGTGTATTTTTAACATTCACAAATTTATTATTTACATAAATTTAAAAAAGACAATGCCACATTTGTGTGCAAGGCACATTGAAGGCTTACATGTGAAAGGCCTCCATACATTCTAAGCAAATTGACTCCTATATTGACGCATATCGTGTGCGTTTTACACAATTCTTGTAATGACATCTTGGTGGATTCTTTAAGTCCCGTTTTTTCTGGGAAATGGCCAGTTCCGTCATGACGAATTTCGGAAATAGTTTTGTTCCAGCCTCTTTTTTTGATTGGCGTCTCGATTACTTGTGTAAGTCTTCCTCTTGTTTTGTTTGTCTCCAAAAGAGCATTAGCAATATATGCCTTGAATTCTAATAAGGGCATTTTGATGTTATTGGCTTCGCGATAAAGAATCCATGAATTGATAATTGCTATGTTTATAAAATGAAATGCGATTCTTGTGTAAAATTTGCGGTTTTTCCCAATGCGTGGATAATGAACAACCATTCTGTCTGCCATATCAACACCACCCATAAAACGATTATATTGATTTACAGCATCTGTTCGTAAAATTTCAATATGGCATTTAATAGACCTATCCCATCTTCTAACTTTATTCTGTAGTTCCTTACCAGTGAAAGAAGAGATAATATGAACAGCATTATTATCTATCCATCTAATAATAGTAACATTGTCTGATGAAGCGGTTACCAAACTAGACCCTTTTCCTCTCTTTTTTAGATCTTTTTCGCACACCAATTTTTCATTAGCATCACCAATCCTATTTGATCGTATAATTCCTACGACATATATTTCGTTGTTTTGCAAATATGCACAGAGTTCAAAGATGTGAAAAGGTTGTATAAAAATAGTTTATGGTTTTGCCCTTCGATGTCGGAACATAGTCTGACTACTGTGTCGCTTATGATACCCAGTTCAGTTTTGTCTTTTTTTGAACTTGATACATTTCAAATTTTGAGACATAACCGTCAGCAGATGCTCGCACCCAAACTTTGAATCCCCATTTGTGTGGCTTAGATTTTATATATTGTTTACATCATTTCATCTATAGCCAAATACTCAGTTGGCGCGCCGGCTTCTGCAAATGTTTTTTTAAATGCATCTAGTAATAATGGTCTATCTTTTATAAAATAATCTTTATTATCACATGGTTTGTTATCATTATTTATGAAGTGCAAGAATTTCTTTATTTCCTCATGCCTTTTGAGTGACATACTTTTTGCTATAAGATACACTTAATTGTTGACCAATACATTCCATAAGAAGGATACTTTATGTATGTCATAACTATATTGATTGCAAAAAACTTTTTAATTTCTGCTACTGTTAGTTTATTTTCCTTACCCGATTGTATAGCGTACCTAACAGTTTCATCTCGCATCTTGAAGAGATTTTTTGGAAATCTGGAATCACCCTGTATATTGATTCCATAAGCTGAGAAAAAGGGTGGTGCATCACCCACAAAATTATTATCATTCTCAACATACCATACCTTTCTCTGTTGCTGCTGCTGGTCTAAAATACGTTGTTTAATTTCGATGAGAGGCAATTCATCAGTATCAAATTCGTCGTTTTCAGAATCTGATTCTTCCTCTGTATGTTCAACGTCTGAATATTATTTGAATACCATCTATATCTGAATCATTTGGATCAATCAAATTATTGAGCATTGTTATATTTGGTGCTCAATGTGTTTTCCCATAAAACGTCATCGGTGAAATGTGGTCAGACATCTTGAACGCTAGGGTAAATAATAAAGTATGTGCTAAAGATAATTATACAATTGAAAAACTTAAATGAATGGAAAATATAAAAAAAACTTATACATTAGCATATAAAAATATTGCACATATACACAGTGTACACATACGTGGACACATAAGAAATACTCAAAATGCACAGATGTGATTATCTAACTTCAATATTGCTTGTCTATAAATAAGTACAGATATAGTAGTCATAACTTACCGATTTTTTATTTATTGTACAGTTTCTTCGTTGCAAGTAAACATTAAAAATTAGGAACCGCTTTCAACATAAACTTATCAAGCACGTGCGCGCAATCGAACGTTACAAACTCACAAATACAAAGGTAATACATATGATTTCCATATAGGTTAGGCAACATATTATACATTGGCAACAAATGTAGCCATTGTGCGCTAATGAAACGGCAGCAATAAAATTATATAGCATGAGAGATCCAACGTACACTAGAAGAGGTTCGAGATGTGATCAAGGAAACGACATTGAAACCGATCGATGTGGTGCGTGGTGCAATAGATGACCTGTGTGAAAGCAAAAGATGGTGATTTTGGATTTTGATAGTTACCTACATAATGCTATCATGATATCTAAACACGTTCACATCACCTACAAGCATTTAAACAAATGTCCACCTTAAGCCCGACGTCACGAGCCGCCACTCTATTGCGTAATGTAGACTAAAGATTTTATATGAAGAGAAAAGTAAGTGGTAATCGCATAAACTTGGACCAATAAACTAAAGTGTACCTTTATTCCCAAAAGTAACCGCTGTCATAAAAAATTTAGACCTCTAGATAATATAAACAAATTAGAAGTAAATAAGTAAGACTTCAAATCAATTTAGAAAGTCTTTGTGATTAGTAGTAAACGGATTATTACATTATAACGGTTTAAAAAAATTATTTAAAAAAGTATATCTAAAAAGTGTACAGAATCAGAAATTAAAGAGCATGGTGTCTGAAAACTTTCGGTTTAGGGCTGCTAATCCTTGAGCAATAAAACATTAAAAAAACTAGACTTGCCGTTATAAATAAAAATAAAGGAATTAGAAACAAGCGTTTTAAATGTCCCAAAAAATATTTTTTGTGGCCATACTGGCTGTGTAAAGCGTAAAAGTTGGCGAAAACAGGTAACTTTTCAATGAGACACTCAAGGAAAATGCAATGTTGCTGTTGTAGCACATAATCAAGTAGATTCTGTACATGAAACTATTCAAAAAACAAAAAAAAACACTTCAACAAGCACATACACGTCTATTTTTACTGAAAGACAACAAATGATTAAACGTGGAGAAATGAATATTTCTGAAAAAGCACATAGCAGCGGACGGTAATGCTGCTTAATTTCGAATATCACATGCATATCACATAGTAGCAAAAAAAACAGAATCGTTCCATAAACAAACAAGAAACCCTTCTTAAACAAAATATACAATCACCGGCATGCACAGCGAATTAAAACAGTAACTTTATCAAATCGTCAGAATATGTACCTAAATTACGTAAAAGAAGTTAAATTTAAATAAAATTCCTAAATGTAGTAAATACTTTACAGAATTTTAATAAGTAAGTATAGTAATATGGAAACGGAAACGTACATTATTGAAATTATTAAAATGTAATGATATACGGGGTAAGGGAAAATGATTAGGGTCAACTTAAATTTTCCACTACAAATTTTATTAAATTTTGTGATCTTAAGTTGGTTCCAGTGTAGTTAAGAGTAAATAATTAAATCATTAAAGGCTATGTTGTATCTTTTGAGACACATTTAGTTTGACACTAATGACTTTTAAATGATATTATGAAGAGTTTTTACCAAAATTTTTAAATAACTAGAAATTCAACTTGACCCTTTTCTTTTTGGCTCGCCCAATATAAATTATAATAAAAAAAATGTATATGTAAATATATAATAATAATAATGTAAATACAATTTTATTTTTTTTTAGTCGCATAGGTTTTAAAACTGCTACTAAACATATTTTCTTAAATGGTAAATTGTAAATATTTTACAAATAGCTTTTTCCAAACAAAATAATGAACATCCAACAGCTATAATCCCTAAGTACCCACAGAATCTTAAAATTATTATATCGTTAGTGTTAGTCTTTCTAGATAAAGTTGTTTGTTTATAAACGATTTCAAAATTCTTACACAGAATCTTTTTTACTAAATAACAGCCTTAAGGTGTCAAATTTCTAAATTAATTAGTCCAAAAGAGTAAAATTATGTTCATATACAAAAAGAATTTAACACTAATTGGAACTAGTGAAATTGGACAACTTATAAAAATTTTCATAATTATTGAAAGAATTCTTCATGTATGTATAAAGAACACACATCACACGAAAAAAATTATTACAAAAAATTTTATGTCGTGAAAAAACGAGACCAGTGAAAGTTTTAAGATAAGAATAATTTATGTTAAATGTCGGATTAATATTGAGAACAATCGAAAGTGATTAACAAATTACAAGAAAATAATCAAATATTGTTTAAAACTTTTTAAGTAGAAAACCATTAATCTTTTTAACATTTTCTAAAAGTAAGTGAAATTACATTTAGTTGTTATTTTAGTTACATTTTTGTTCGATGTCAGAGGATCGATGTACACTTACACGTGTCTTTCTTAATTATATAGATTACAGATTTTATTCAAACTTACGATTTCTAAAAGAATGTAATTGAAACTAATAAGATTTTCTATTCTGCAAGCAATTTGTATTAATTTATCCTAGTCAAGATACAAAATTTCTACATTAATGTCATTGTAATTTGAAAATTACAAGAAACACTATCATTATGTATGATAATTGAAATATGTAATTGCAAATTTTGGTAAAGCGCGATTTAATTTAATAACACTAATATTAAATATGCACTATTAACTTGATATAAAAAATAAAAATATTTTCTAAAAATTTTAGATCTTTGGTCATAATTTTATTACTACTTTATGGTTAAATACATACATACATAATTGCTAATAAAATAAAAAATAATTTAAATGATAATGTACATAAGCTAAAAATATTGTATTTTGATTTTGAAATTTAATCGTTATTAACCTAACGGAGTTTAATAAATAAAAGAAACGTAAGAATCACACAAAACGTAAATTTCTTTTAAATTGTTTCGTTGACTAACAGTAAAACTTGTAATGAACTTTAGGTCAGTGTTATAAACAATGCATATTTTAAATTAGTGACCAGCTTTTGTCATAATACATATTATTAAATTATAAACCAGAAGCTTGAGTTAGAAAATTAATGACCTATGATTAAATTTACGCTATGTGGTATATTCTTCTTAATGGAGCATAAAGAAAAACTGTACTGTGACCGACATATAATAATACCTCAATTAGAAGCTGCTTATATTATCATTACTATTATAAGTCGGTTATTTTTTATTATTACTGATTGAATACAATTTGAAATGTTTGTATTTATTATAAACTTGGTGAATTAATAATCAAAAACTAAATAAAATACAGGTATGTAGGTACCTAAAAAACTGTTTATTTTATATATGTTTTGGTATCGAATAGTTAAAGTACAGCGATCGATTCAAAGTCTACTAAACCAGAAATGAACGTTCCTGAAAGAATGTCAAGTATGTGATTAATTTTGAAAAAAAACATAGTTATTCAACGCTTTCGGGCAAAAAATTTAATTAAGGACTAAAATACCCAACGCCTTCAAACAATAGGTATTACTTTTTTCTATAGTTATATTTTTAAATAAATCAAAACATAATATAAAATTCGATAATTTGCGTATAAGGTAAGGACGATAATCACGTTAAATCATTTTTACACTGGGATGACGCACTTCCCATAGTTAAGTGTAATTGTAGTTCTACGACTCGTTTACGAATCGTTTGGATGTATTGGAAGCTACATATTAAGTTGCCATTTTAAATAACATATTATTTTAAGAATAGAAGAAATTCGTAACGAGTGATGATCGTTTCTGTTTAATATGTGGTGGTATTTAGTGTTAAAATTTTTTATCGCATCCTTGAAAATTGTACTACGTAATGTCATAAAAATTTGAGAAACCGCTTATAATTTCTGCTACATTATAATTAAATTACAAGATAGTAAAATTAATGTACAAAACAGCTCTTATTTTTCAACGCGCAAGATAGCAAGCACAAAGTACAAACTTTATTGAATGTATTTTTGTTTGTTCTTTTGAATCGAAATCCGAACTATTTTTCATGATTCTTAAAGATACAATAAATTTCATAAAAGCATCTGTAACATTAAACATCTTTCATTTTAAGAGAACTGTTTATCACATTTCCAGGTATAATCAAAATAATCTTTTTTGCAAAAAAATTACATATAATTAGACACACGCATGCATAAATAAGAGATATTTTTAAAGATGTTACAATAATTTACAGATAAAGCAAGAAATAACTAAATAAATTGTGAAATAAGAAGTCGTAAATTATAAAATTGTAATTGTTTTGTGTTTATGTGTGTAAAAATAAAAAAAGACGGTTACGTAGCGAAATAGAAAAAATCCGAAGTAGTTTGTAATTAACTTAAACTTTACAATCGCGGAAATTTGCATTAGTATGCTGAAAAGTTTATCGATACGGTTATCCAAAAACAATAGACACCACTTAATGACTTATCCGATTAACTCCAAACAAGCATTATAAATGTATAACAAAAAATTATTAGGTAATCAAAAAATTAATAATCACACCCCAATTCGTTTCAAGGAGCCAATTTTGCTAAATAAGGCTAATAATTTATATTTTAAGGAGTAAGCATATTTTAGCTCGAGTAATGATCAAAGTAGCAAAAGTGCAAGGTTGAAATACTGAATTACTTGACTTACATCCTTTTAAAGTTCGTCTGCATTTGCAAAGCTCTCGATAAGAAGTTTTACCCTTGTATGGTAGTATCAGACTGCATATATGTATATCAATCGACCATGATATATAGAATATTTGGTTTATTGGAAACTTAAAAAAAATACGTCAATTGGATCAAGGACTGAAAGCGCTCTACATACATAATCTTATTAACAAAACTGCAATAATCAAACATATGACGAATCGATTAAAATACATGTTAATGCAACATTATACCTATGTAAAATTTTTTACAAGCCAAATGAAAGGATAACTGTTCCGGACATAATTGCACAATTTATGTTAACAATAATAATTAACGGTAAAATAAAAACTTTAAAATGTATTGTACGAATATCTACTACTTCCAAAGCCATACTTAATCGCCGTTATCTAAAGTAAAATTTAATGAACTTCAGTTATTTAAATGCGAATTATATTTGCATTGATGATTATGAGCTTAATTGCTAGTAGATATAAAACGGTAATGTAATTAGATTATGTATGAATTTATTCAAACAAAAGCAAGAACGAACCAAGGACATTTTCCCTGTCCGATTGTTTAAGAAATAAAGACATTGTTTGCAAACTAACATTATTGTTTTAAACAATTTACTATTGAAGTTTGTCATTCGTGCAGTTATTGTAGAAGTTTAATAAATGTAAGCTTGATTACAACATTAAAAAATATTAACAAAGTACACCGTATACGTAAAAAACGAAATAAAATGAAAATATTTTTAAATTTTGTTTAATTTGTAAAAAAAAATTTGAATAAAATTCACGTCTCTATGCAAATATAATAAATGCCAAAAAAATTATATAAACACACGTAATAAAAAAAAAGAACTTTTTTAATACAATAAAATATAGTAAAAGAAAATTTCAAACCTTTTTAACTAAAACAGTATGCACATAGAATTACGATACCTCATTTTAGCCGATAAAAATATTATTTATTTTGCCTAGTTTGAGTTATTTCGAGCAGAACAAATGTGTTATTTTGAATATTGAATCTGTTTATATTAAACACAGTACTTATGACATTACTTAAAAATTAATAAACTTCATTTTTGAAAACTGAGACAAAATAACACCAGTTAACGTTACGTACAATTCGTTACTAAAAAACAAAAGTAAAACAGTACAGATACAATATCAATTTTCTTACATGACTGATAAGAAGGTATTCGATCGCCTTTCTTAGAACCCGATGATAAATTAAATTGGTTCTTCAACTACGACGAAGTCATTAATCAATACGAAATACGTTTACTTTAATTAAATTGTATATCCGAAACTGCTACGGAGATATCTTAAAATTTAAAAATCGATATATAAATAGACACAAATTATTTATGTAGATACTTAGTACTTATCTTATTCCATTTTACACGCAAAGTGTTTTACAAACCACCTTTTCGGCATAAAAAAGATGTTCATTCTAATTCAGGTTCTACTTTTCCTTCTTTCGAGCACGTTTCGTTCTTTAACAATATTAGAGACGATAAAAAAGACATTTAAGCAGTTTCAATTATTTTAATTCAGAAGCAATACAACTGAATTTATAAGAGCCATCTTAACGTAAAAAAATACAAACTAGTTAAATTTGAAGTATTGATTTCAATGCGCTTTCAAATACAAATGTAATAACAACAAAAAAAAATAAAAATGACCAGAAAGAATTGTAATCATATAAATATTTTCGTAAATGAATTTATCTTCCAGTTATCGAAAATATGCATACTTACACATTAAACTAAATTTTGACCTAAAAGTTGTTTAATTAAAAAAAAAATTAATTTAATTTAATAACAAGTGTTGACAATTTTATATACCATATATATAAAGTATTTATTAACGTTAAAGGTAGCCATTTTAAAATTAATATTATATTCATATATATTCCGTTGTTTTTCAGACAATTTAATTCTGTATAATCTTAGTTTTATGTCGTGCATATTATCCAAGTTCAAATTTCAAAGTGACATTAAATAATATATTTTATTTTTACTAAAATAATACTATTTATATGATGCATCTTAAAACATCATTCGTTTTTTGTATATTGCAAAAAAGTATTCTTTTTAAAATGTATTTTTGTGAAATAGTGTAATTACAAATTGAATTGTATACGTTCATGGAATAGACAACGTGTTTTAATACCATCACTATATACAAGTATTAGCATATTTAATTAGTCTATTCAATTAACTTTTCATCGTCTGACTAGGTATGTGCGGTATTAGACGATTCCACCATTTTGTAATGTGCCTACTTAATCCCAAATTAATAATAGATTTTCACATTTTCGTCATTATAATGAACTTATTTGCAAGTTTAAGTGGTGTGCGTTGCTAAATCCTCGAGTGTTAGTCGCGTTCAATAAAACAATACAGTCGAGTAAAATAAATATTATTAAGCGCTCGAAAATTCTATATTAAGTACGTTCATTACACGCTATTAATTGTTCGTTTATTTATTTTTTTTTTTACTAAAATTTGTTTGAGAATAAATTCTATCTTTTTGGAATACGTTAGTTCTATTTTATTGGGTTAAGCGTCTAATCTACTTGCCTAGATAAATAAGGACTAAGAAGTAATGAGAAAGTCGCTCGTGTCCGGTTGTTTGTTCGTTCCATTTCCTTCCAGACATTAATGGGACTTACCTAGAAAAAAAAGATTGTACAGGTTATATTTCCTCAAACATTACGTTATTTTAAAATTAATGAATTATCGTAAATTGTTATAGTTTTCAAATGTATTGATAAGTCGATATAACGTAAAATTTTTATAATGCATAAACGTTGGTAATTGACAGTAAAAATCTAATCTCCGATAAAAAATAAACCAAATTCTGAATAGTAAATCGCTGGTTAAGAAACTAACAGCAGTTAAAAGAACCGAGTGAACATATACTATACCTAAAGAAGTCAAACAATTAATACAGTAATAATGAAGAAAAGTTCGATTTAATCGCATCTCACGAATTACCAATTACGGTAAATCTCAAATCAACATTATTATATACCCACGCTATGCAAGTGGCTGCTCAGTAAAGCACTATGTAATTAAAAACGTGACCAAATATCCAAATTTACCAACAGCGATTACCAGTTGGACTTCACGCATCGATTTACCGCGATCCACATCTTAGCATTGATGAGAAATTATTTAGGAAAAAAAAATATATATATATATATAAATAATTATTTTTCAAAATAAAAAACTTGATTACTTATCAAAAATAATAGTTATTCTTTTTTTTTATTCCATTCAAGTACAAATATACTTAAAATTATTTGAAACAAAAAAGTAATCAACAATAATGGATTTAATTGAACGCTAACCAATAAAATAATGTACTTTTTAACGCTATGAGGGTTTTAACATTACCACTGTTACTTTCAAATTATGTCCTTAAATAAGACCGGCCGCATTTGCAGTATGATTCATACAGATAATTGCAATATTGAATCTAAAGCACACCTTCAGCATAATAAAGGTAATTAACAATTTACATAACATTTGATTGCTTGTAAAATAATACGAATTATATAAACACATACGTACGTAAACATTTTGTGTTGTAATGATGCAAATACTAGTGCAATTACGGAAATTATATATTGAAGTGAACAAAAAAATAAATTATATAATTTTTATAATTGCAAAATTTCACACACAAGATTATAAAAATATTACTATCGTACTCGTAATTACAATCCGAGTTACAATCGTTAATCTTATGCTTCACAATTTTTTTCATGTGCTAACTGTCACAAACACGACGAAACCATTCGGCGAACAAGAAAAAGTACTTATTTTGCGAGAAACTATTGTCATTTATCTAAAAGGCGTAACAGTAAAGTTTTCAATAAAATTCAAGACAATACCTTGTATTAAAGTATATTCATTAGAGAAACATTAATCTTCAAAAATGAAAATGAAAAGAAAAACAAACACTGCAACCTTTTTAAAGAAATAATTCATTTAAAAAATAATATAAGTAGTAGAGTTGTAAATCAAACAAGGGTTGACAAGAGTTTTGTTCATTTTTGAAAGCATTTTATAAATGTTTCCTAACGTTTAAATTCAATTGTAAGCCAATACTATAAATAATAATACGCATAGATTCTTGCACAGATCATATTTTGTTACAGGAATATAGAGAAAAACTGTTTACTAACAATTCAGCTGTTAAAGAACGAATAAAATGTTTTTGTTCCACAAGCTCATACCTGCTGACAAGTACATAAAAAATTTACTGTAAAATAAATAAAACATGTAAAAACTTAGAACCCTAATATTTTTTTAAATATTAAAAAAAATACAAATAGAAACAAAATTTAAATGGTGACATAAAAAATACCTTATTTCTGATTATTTTATTCATGAAAATAATTGTAATAATAAAAATCACAGGTGTTTGATTACAAAAATATAAAGTTGTCTTCTAAAATATACCTATATTTTGCGGCAATGTATCCCTTTGATGGACCTTACTGATACCTCTTCATAGATAATTAGATTTTCATTGTTATCGAGTTTGTATCACAATATTTCTTTTGATTGCAATTAGTTCTAAAATTAACAATAATTTCTAAAGTCACAGTTGCAGATAAAGTATAAACACTGTATCAATTTAAGTATTCCAATTTAGAAAATCCACAGTTCTGTTTAGGGATGACGATTTGAAATCGATTAAATAGAGATAAATATAATGGAGGAAAGGATCACATAAAATTGGCAAGATTGAAAAATTTCCCTGATTTCGTGAAACAATTGCATGTTTTCCCTGACTTTTCCATGATTTCCCTGACTATTTTTTATTCTCTGACATTTCCCGGTTTTCCAGGTCGCTGGGAATCCTGGAATAATCGAGACATTTTAACGTCGTGGGCAAGTTTAACGAGCGAACACGTTAATATTGTTAAGATTATTTATCGCTGTGTGAAATTATAAGATAACTGAAGTATACGAACTAACTCATTGTTATATCTAGTAATCGCTTAATATCGCGTAATCAGTAGTTGCTAAAGATTTCACTGGTTGCTATACATAATCGTTCATTAATAGAAATGCATTCATTGGTTCAAAATCGTTTATTAATAGGAGTAATTAACAATCTATTTTTGATACAATAAAGAGTTATTGCAAAGTGAAATAAAGGTTACTTTTGGTAATAAGACTTGCGCATGTGTATATTTATATAACTTGATTCAGAACTCAGCAAAAATGACGTTGCAATTACTCTCTATTATTATAAATAATATAAAAATTATTTAATGTACTTAAATATATAATTGTAATCGCGAGAGGTATCTTATGACTCATCGGTAGGCACGTAAGGTTTAAGATTTTTGAAACGTATGTCGTTATTGACTAGCACGCGCATAATAAGTGATACCTGTAATACCGATAAAATAAGATATTAAGATTTTGAAAACGGCTTTCAACTTATGTAGCAAGAATAGTTCAGTGAACTAGAAACCAAGTTTTAGGATGAAATAAAATATTTTTCAAGAAGAGGTGGTATATGTATATAAAATCTTAAGCTTTCGCGGTTGTTATGTTGAATTTCGAAACAATTAAAGCAAAGCTTGTGGAGCATCTTGTGAAATCGAAGAACAAATACAACGAAGCTATTAATTTTCGTAAAATTTTTCAGAAGCCAGATGAACCTATTATTGAATTCATATCACGACTAAAAGCCGGAGCACGATACTGCCAATTCAACACATTTTTGGACTATTCCTTAATTATTCAATTTATTCATGGAGTGCAAAGAGATGATATTCGCGACGAAACAGTTAGTCGTAAACCTAACGTGTTTGGAGATGTTATTAAAATAGCGTTAGAAATGGAAGCTACACGGGAAGCTGCAAGCTTAATGAAACCTAACTCCGTAAGTACAGAAATGCAATATAAGTTTTCGCATGAAAGTAGACCAAAAATTAAGAAACAGACAAATTTAAGACAAAAATCACGCTCACGCAGTAATTACCCATCTTCTAATAGACAGAGCACAAATTCCAATATTTCTAATAAAAACTCTATTCCTGGGGCATGTAATTCTTGTGGTGGTACTCACTGGCGTCGTTATTGCAAATTCCGGCATGCACAGTGTCACATATGCAAACGTACAGGTCACATCGCTAAAGTTTGCAAAAGCGAAGAGTCCGAAAACAAGGCACAACCAAGTGTAAATGAAATTCAGTCATCTGAATCAAATTCAGAATTTCTCCAAGTTTCTGTTAATTCTATAATTGAGTGTACTCCAAGAACAGTCATTAATATTCTTCTTAACAACAAACCAATTTGTATGGAATTAGATACAGGAGGTGCATGTTCTATTATTAGTATTGATGTCCTAAAGAAGACAATTCCTAATGCAAAACTTCTCCCTACTACTCGTAAATTTTCCAGTTATACGAAAAATAGTTTTAAATGCCTAGGGTATGTTCAAGTTGATGTAACGTATAAAGCTCGAACCAAACTATTCAACCTCTACGTTGTTGTTACTCACTCTGAATGGGCTTCTCCAACCCATATAGTTATCAAAGGTGATAAATTAAGAATTACCGGTGATTACAAATCAACTCTCAATCCGCAATTGATCATTGATGAGCATCCGATTCCTAAGATAGAAGACATATTCAATAAACTACATAACGCAAAAGTCTTCTGTAGGTTAGACGTTACGGACGCTTTTATGAGTTTACCCTGTAACGAAAATTCTTACGAAATGATGACATTAAACACCCCTACTCACGGACTTATCAGGCCTACAAGAGCGCAGTATGGAGTAGCTAGTATTCCTGCCATATGGCAACGTCGTCTTGAAGAAATACTTCATGGAGTACAAGGATCTGTTAATTTCTTCGACGATATTTTAGTTTTTGCTGATTCTTCTAAAAATCTACTCACCGTCCTTCAAGGAGTGTTTGAGAAACTACTGAAATCCGGGTTGAAACTAAAACGTTCTAAGTGTGAATTTCTGTTGGATAGCGTAGAATTCCTTGGCTATAAAATTGACGGGTCTGGTCTACATAAACTAGACAAACATGTGAAAGCAATTGTTAAGGCTTCTAAACCGAGGAATCCTGATGAACTGCGAACCTTCCTTGGGAAAGTTACATACTATCATTCTTTCATTCCCAATTTATCTACTATTACATTTCCATTAAGGGAAATGCTGAAAGCAAACAGTTTTAATTGGACTAAAGAAAGAATTGAGTTGTTTGAACAATTAAAATCCGAATTGACTTCAGATAATGTGTTAACTCCGTACAATTCTCAACTGCCATTAATTTTAGCTGTAGATGCAAGTCCAGTCGCTTTAGGTGCAGTCCTTTCGCACATAATGCCTGATGGGAAGGAAAGACCGATTGCGTATGCTAGCAAATCTCTTACTTCAACAGAAAAGGCTTATCCTCAAATAGATAAAGAAGCCTTGAGTATTGTTTGGGGGGTGAAAAAGTTTTTCCAATATGTATACGGTCGTAAGTTTACAATCTTTACCGACAACAAACCTGTGTCTCACATATTTGCTCCAAATGCTCTTCTGCCTAAATTCACCTTATCACGTTGTGCAAACTATGCTAGTTATTTATCTAATTTTAATTACGAGATCAGACATAAAAGTTCAAAAGAGAATATTAATGCAGATTACTTATCGAGAATTCCAAATTCAGAAAATCAAATACAATTGGATCATTTTGATTGCTTTGTTCAGAAACAAATCTGTCAATTGCCTGTAACTTCAGACGAAATTGCTTCTGAAACTAGTAAAGATCCAAAATTGTCACAATTGTTAATTGCTATTCAAGAAGGAAAAAATTTAGCTACCTTAGGGTATTCAGGAAGAGAGCTAGATTATTCTCAATCATGCAATTGCTTAATGCTCGGACACAGAATTGTCATTCCTTCTAAACTACAAAAGAAACTACTTGAAGAGTTACACATGGCGCACATCGGTATCGTCAAAATGAAAGGTCTAGCCCGATCTGTTATCTACTGGCCCAATATCGATCGCGATATTGAACAATTAGCTAAATATTGCGAAGCTTGTCTTAAGAATTCTAAAATGCCACCCAAAAATAACACTCATCATTGGGAATATCCTGAAAAAGCATGGAGCCGTATCCACATTGATTATGCCGTTACGATTTGTGGAAAATACTTACTTATTGTTGTTGACGCTTATTCTAAATGGATGCAAGTTTCCATTACTTCATCCATGACTAGTGAAGAAACCTGCAAGTTGCTACATGATTTATTTTCCCTATATGGTGTACCAGACACTGTTGTATCGGACAACGGAACGTCTTTTACTTCAAATACCTTTAAGGAGTTTCTAAAGGTACAAGGTGTGAGATTTCACAAACGTATTGCTCCATACCATCCTTCTACGAATGGTCAAGCAGAGCGCTACGTTCAAACTATGAAAAGAGCTCTATACAGCATAAGAGCTACAGCTAGTAATCTTCGAGAATGTATAAACCTTTTTCTCCAACAATATCACCGAGCTCCTCATCAAACTACCGGACAACCACCTTCACTGCTGTTCCTTGGCAGAACCATACAATCTCGAATCGACACTATCCGCCCAGACTTAAGACGTGAAACACTACAAAAAAATAATGACGTTATTAATCATGGCAGTATGGTACCATTGTATCAAAATTTGGAAATCTTCATTATGAAGTCGAACAGCAAGGCATTCGCCACAAGCGACACGTCGATCAACTGATATCTCGTGGTAAATTAAGAAACCCATCAACTCAGAAGATCCAAGCCCCTGAGCAAGGAAGACGAATAAAATACTGCGACTCCTCCTCTGCAACCACAACTCCGAAGACTCGAACAGTCCGATTTTTAGAAGAACCTAGAAGCTTAGCTGAAACCCAACCTCAAACAGAAGAACTCAAGACTACAAGCCCAGCTGAACTCGAAGCCAGAGCTTCTATGCCACCAGCCGACAAACCTCAAACCAGACGATCCACAAGAGACAGGAAGCCACGGCGTCCATACTCACCAACATAAAATTCTAATAAATGTAAAATTTTAAATTTTGGTAAATGTAAAATTTTAAATTTTAGTGAATGTAAAATTTTAAAATTGTTATTATTTTTCAAATAGGTGTGGAGAATTGTTATGTATTGAATTTATCATACACTCTGTATATAATATTGTAGTAAAGTCTGAGACGGAGGGGATAAGGGAAAAATGTCGTCTCGATGCACGTGTTGCTTCTAATGTTGCTTTTAATTACAACTGTCCTTAAAATATAAAAATAACCAAAAAAAATCTTCAGTATTTGCAAATATGTTTTTATGTGCAGCTGAATGTAGAACGTGTTTTGTTTCTACATTTCTTTTGTGAGTTACCTATGTTCAATTGCACCGTATTTTTTAAGTAATACGTAAGTGCTAATTAAGTGTTATTTTACATTAAGTATAACTTAAAAAATACGGTGCAATCGTGCATTAATTAAGTATTTAGTTAACTACTATATAAAATGAAATCAAGAAATTCTAACCAAAAACATAAAATAAAATCTTAAGCTTACGCGGTTGTTATGTTTATGATTACAAGCGACTTTCGGCTTAGACCGCGTCGTAGTTAAACACCCAGACTTAGGCTTGGTCCCAGTCTCTTCCTGAGAGCCAAAACAAGAAGTAGAGCTTGGCCTTTGCCGTATTGTCGTTCGTGAACCCAAACAAACTGACGTTTCGCAAGACATTGCAGCTTGCATCTTCAGAGTGGTAAATGTCACCGACAGTGAAGATGCACTTCTATTTTATTTCTTATGATCCTCGCCAAAGGTGTCCCCTTTTTTTGTGTATAAGATAGATAACTGCTTCACTCCACTTATCTAGCATTCTTGCGTCTTTCCATACTTTCTTTATTACATCTGTTACCCACGACATAACAGTGGACCCTTTCTTTCAAGAATTCTGCTGGTATGCCATTCTTCCCAGGACTTTTATTTCTTGCCGATTGCTTCTTCTATTTCTTGTTATTTTGGCTCTCTTAGATTTTGTTCTTCTTCTATCTTTTCTACGTTCCTTGTTTGCTCCCAATAGTTCTTCATTGTATTGCGTCCACACCTCTATATTTCTTATGTCCCCTTGTTTCTACATTATTCCAGCGTTCCCACTTGTTTTGCTTACTTCTTTTGGCCTTTTGAAAAAAAATTCAACGTAACAATTATTGATCATATTGACAACCAATTTGTTCTATATGCAAGACACAGGAATGATCATACATTTTCTGTAACTGCCAACATCAGAATACTTTTAAGCGTATTACATGTAGGTTTTATCAAATTTTCTACTTAATTTTGTAGTGCTTTATAAATTAAATACTATAACAAACTTCTTATTTTTATCAATTATAGCGGCCCGGGTACGTGCTTCCCTACGTATAAAGTGAAATAATCAAAAAATTTAATCAGATCATCAAATTCATTTATTCAAACAAAAAAATATTTTATTTTTTAAAACTTAATCCAAAATATTTGGATAAACAATATTTTTTGTTTTTCCATTTTGAGCATGAATAAACAAACGGCTTAAGGTACCGACTCTGGAACAGGCAACATAAAGTTGGCCATGTGAAAAAACATGATTCCTCCAAATTCACACCACAAACGTGAAGTGTTTGCCCTTGGGCCTTGTTGATAGACATCGCAAATGATAAACGCACAGGATATTGTAATCGTTTAAATTCAAATGGCATATCAGTTGGAATCAAGGGATACGCGGTATCAAACAAACTCCTTTTCATTTAGCAGTTAAGATCGTAGCTTCAATCAAATTTGGCAATAACTTTTTCACTGCCAATCTGGTGCCATTACACAGTTTTGGTGGATTAATATTTCGCAATAATATAATCAAAAAACGAACTTTCAGATTCAAGCAATGCGGTGGCATACCAGCCGATTCCAATGAATTTAAAAATTCAATTGGATAATTCATTGCCTCATCTTGATTCATAACACTGTCAATTGATTTATATGTCGTGACTACACCTGGCAGTTTCGCTTGAATTTGAAAATTAATGGCATTGATATGAATGTTCTTCGGTGCTAAAATGGCGCGTTCTCTCAACCAATCATGATTTCTGTAATTCTGAAGAATATTCGGAAAAACACATTCAATCAATTTATCTATCGATTGCGCAATTGTACAAAAATTGTTCGGTACAGCGATCAATCCGTTGGTACTGTCGATTTGTATTTTGCCAATTTCTAACAATTGTTTTGAAAACTCATGGGCAGCTGCATCATTTTCTAGGTGAATACGCATATTAATGTAATTTGTCAATTTTTGTACATATCTCCAAAGAACTGATGATTTCAAACAGGCATTTATTTCATCAGCAGGAGTTGATCCGAGGAATCACAGGCAATGTTTGACGAAAATCTCCTGACAGTAATATCAAAGCACCACCAAAAAGCTATTGATTACCACGTAAATCTTGCATTGTTCGATTAAATGCTTCTAGTGATTTCGCCACTGTACACTCATCCCATAAAATAATTGACGTTAATCGCAGAACTCTTGCCATAGCAGAATTTCTTGAAATATTGCAAGTTGGAGTTTTAATCACCTGTACATTCAATGGCAATTTTAATGCAGAGTGTGCGGTCCGACCACCTTCTAATAATGTAGCAGCAATTCCCGAAGGTGCAAGTGCCAATACAATTTTCTGTTCCGATCGAATAGTCGCTAAAATCAATGATATAACAAACGTTTTGCCTATACCACCAGGTGCATCCAAGAAATATAATCCGCGTGCATTATTGGAAACGGCTTGCATGATTGTGTCATATACATGTTTTTGCTGAATATTCAATTTGGTTATATTCGATTGTACAAATAAACGCAAATCATTAGAATTGAATTCCTGCTCATGTTGCAATTCACGATCAAACAAATCATGCATCTCACGATTTGGTGCGGTCAAAGTACACACACACACATATACATAGTAGATTTGAACAATTCAAGACTCACCGTTTGTATGAAGGCACTCAACAATATGTTTAAAAATATAAACACAAAGCAATGATTATCGCTGACAATTTGTTTTAATCGAAGCACGTCCAAAATGAAATGACCGCATGATTGACGTAACAACATGCTTGTACTGTCAACACTGAAAAAAGTTTCAATTTGACAGCACAGTCTCCATCTGAAAAAAGTTTCGATTTGACAGCAAAATCCCCATTAACAAAATCATCCGCCATTTATTGAATTCATTTGTTACAAAAAATATCATAAATGAAGAACCGCTTGACCGATTTTGTGCAAACTTCATATAAACCATCTACTAAATAGTCCGAACAAAGCCTAAACATTTGCTTTGGATAAGTGAGCTTGTTCTTGAGTTATAAAGTTACAACGAAAAGTGGCATTGATTTTTGTATATTTAGATTCCAGTATGTGTCCATTGTCCTATGTTACAATATATCGTTGAAAAGAGAAAAAAACATCATCATGTACCTTTTATATGAAACATTTTTTTATATCTTTTAAAATTAGAGAGTACGTATAGATACCTTGAATAACTATATTAATCGGTATTACTTTAATATAGAATGGTTTATTATGAATTAAAATTTTACGGACCTTTATCATTAACGGTTACGAAGTTCCAGCATCCCGTCTCAACTCTGTTACTGTATCTAAATCGATTATTAATTACATAAGTAACTACCTTTTAGTATCTATACAATTATTAGCACAAGCTGTTGAACTGTATTCGAATTAGAGAAAGTTTATTAGTTCAGAGTTCGCTAAACTATTACATGGCGCATATCTGTATAGTTCAAACGATTCGCCACTTAAAATACATTATCTGAATTAAAAATAATTATTCTTACACATCTAAATCATAACAGCATTTTCGAAATTTAAGTAAATTATCAATTCTGTTAGAATCCTCGTCGTTAATTGAAGATTTTTGTGTGTATCTTCTTAATGTGATACGATAAACACATAGTATAAATATGTGTTACACTACGACTTCCAACAGTGTCAAATTTGGAATATATGAGCTTGTTCTATTAGCATATCATAATATTCGTATCCTTAACTTATTTCCTACTTTTTATTAAAGATAAATATTTTGTTTTTATTAATACTTGTCTACGCAATTCCAAAATCATCTTAAATATAAACATAATAATAATTTTTAATAATAATGATAAATAGTCTTCTTTCACTTTGATTTGCGCTACTTAACTGCTTAAACCGCAAGACACTGAATAATAAAAGTAATTATTTGGAGGTAGTAATTTTTAAGACTCAAGTTTAAATCCTTTCAGTATACAATGTGTTGATTTTTTACAGTTATTACCTTGAAACAGCATTGATTAATTTCTAATCGAAAACCAATATGAAGCAGGATACGCCTGACGCGAGTCCCAGTAACCTTGCCAATAACGGATTACTTACGTACTCGCTGATCGAGTGGTGTTAAATTTTATGATTATAAATTACATCTGCTATTAATGTAGTAGTAGGTCAGTAGATATAAGTATAATGTACTAATAAATAAAAACGGTGTTTCCACTCGTGCTTTAGTATTAAGTAAGGTTGCGTAAAGTAATGAATCATCCAAGTGCATCGTATGCTACTGTTTTCAACTTATAACTAAAAGCTTTCTACCTACATATTTTACTGTGTTGTAAAATTACGATACCGACAAAAAAATTTACACCAAAGTTCAGTCGTTCGATTTTTGTTTAATCAAAGTTAATAATACGAGCATTAGAAAGTGATAAAAAGGAATATATAAAAATTGAGAAAGTTAACTGTATTCAGCTAGAATAATTTCAGATAGTATCACCGAAGCTTAAAGCAAAAATAAAGAACACAACTTTCTTAAGCGATTTATAAATGAAAAACGACTACGACAAAATATAACACGGAAACCTTACAAATGAGTAATAATCGAATATGCGCATTTGTAATTAGTTGTATATATTTTTTCTATTCCGCTAACATGTTTTTATATGTATGTATTTATCCTGTAAACACATACTTATAGTTTTTTTTTATATTCTAGTTCCGTAAGGAATAAAAACTGGAAAAAAAGATGTTGTTTCTTAATAATTTTAACGTTATATGCCGGTCAAAGCTGTATATTAAATTGCGCTGTAATTTTACAAATGCATAAAAGGCGCCGAAAAATTGCATAAACGATTTTAAACAAATTGTAAGAAAAACACTTAAGCATTGTGCTTAAAAGTGATTTGATGACGTCTATGCAAAGGTTGAATTTAGAACAAAAAAGAACAAATGATTGAGTAATAGTAAAAATGAAAATAGTCCTAATATCCAGACTGTGCAAACAACATGCAGAACAACAAACACACTTTTGCAATCTCACTAGTTGTGTTTACGTTGGTAACATTTTATAAATCAAATTTTAATTGAAATTCATCAATTTTGTTAACGTAAATAAATATTTCTTGAAAATTTCGAGCTCAAAAAATGTAAACAAAGGAAATTGTTGTTGCATAAGCTTTTATACCAATTCGATTTACAAAATTGCTATAATATTGATTCAAAAACACCCACATATAAATACAATTAAGTATTGTATGTTGAAAATTGAATGCTAAAATTCATATAAAATTCTATAAATCGACTTCTATATGCCCATTGTAATCTCGTTCGTCCTGTTGTGCATAAACGTTAGTGTTAATAACAAAACCTTAAATAAAGAATCGTTCATTTTTTTTAAATTAAATCGGATATAATTGTGTACTGACAACATTAATGATTCCGTTAATAATGCACAGGAAATACTTTTGATTGCGTTGTATACGAAAGGTTTCGTTGGTATACTGGATACAGAAACTAAATCTATAAATAATTATTGTTGAATCTGCGTGTTAAGTTACATATAAAACGTTAATTGTGCATTCTAAATTTCAATTTAAAAATACACACATAATTAAAAAATCTTATTGGTAGAATCTAAAATTAACGCAATGTTACAGAAACGTTAATATGTATTTGCAAAATATTTCTCTGTAAAACTAATGCAAATTTGTTTGTTTGCGTTAATCGTAATCATGCAAAAAAAGTAGTAAAATACACTACCTACGCTGACCGTTTAATTTCAAATAACCTCAATTGTTCAAATCTTAGATTTAAAATGTCACAAAACATTTATTATGATCTTTACAATCCTAGAAAATCTGAGTTAACAAAAAAAAATTATCGTTTCGCATGATTCTTAAGTTAAAATCAATTTTTATATTGTTCGTATCACGTCAAATTATCCTCAACACAAGCTCGAATAAAAGTAAGCTTTAGTAATGCTACATATGTAGTACGTGTGACAAAAATTTATAAAAGAACTATCACAAATTGTTTCAAATATGATTTTGATGTGAATAAAAAACCGAAAGTAAGTAAACAGAAGAATTTTATGGAGTCACATAGAACATGTAAAATGTTACGAATCTAAACCTTTTTATAAACAATTTCTTTTAGTACAATACTTTATAATTTATTTACAGTTTTATATTTTTATTTTTCACTTCGTTATGAGTCACTCATAATGCCTAGGATACGAGATAATTAATATGTTACATAACAACGGGAGCATAATAAGAGAGTGTTAAGAATTCATTACGCCCTCTCATTACGCACTCAAAACTTTTTTTTCGTATTTTTGTTCAGGTTTAGATAGTAACAGGTTTTTTATTTCTTTTTGTGCATTTTTTTACATATATGGCCAATTCTTGTACATTAATTGTGATTTTTAAATCAATTTGACAAGTAAATAATTAAACGTCAAACTATTTCTTGTTCTAAGCTATTACACATATACTTGTAGATTTAGTAAAACAGAAACTAAAGTAATTGTTTACTTTTAGCGTTTATATAAGTGAAAAACAAAATCTTGTATGCACCACTGGCGTGATACAACCCGAAAGTCTCTGGCCCAAGGGATGAATCTTGTCCGAAATAACGCCCTTTGTGCATAAATAGCTAAAGTAATATCCAATATAAACTTACGTTTCCATGGTATGAATATTGTTATCAAAAACATTTCTAAAATTGAGTATGAATAACAAAAGTTGTTCTAAAATCGTTGATTTTACGTTGTAATAGACAATAAATCAATTTGCAAATCATTTTTGTAGATATTCAAATAACTACTACCGCTCTTCGATATTTAATAGTAGCTATATAAATATATACCTGTGCGGATGCGACCCCCTATTTACTCCATGAATCTAATGGCGGCCCTCGGTCATTCATAAGTTGGAAACCCCTAGACTCTAAATAATCGTTAATAAAAATTACATCTACAGTTTAATTTTACCAAATCAGCAGTTTTTTTAATATCTAAAATTACTTTATATTTTTTCTATAATAGAAAAAATCAATACTGGTTATAAAATTTCAATAAAAAAGCTGCATGAACTTTATACAATGACTTTAATTTGAAACATAATACCTTCAAATTAATTGCATTTCGATGTAGGTACCTAACATTAAAGTGGTATTTTCTAAAATAAGCGGTATAGTTACATAGAACAGGGGTTGCTATTTTTAAATACAAATAGGATAAGGTCGTACCAAGAGTTCCTAATCACCGCCCTACCTATCCTAATATTAAAAGATAGCGCATAAAGAATTTGCGTGCCAAAAGACTAAAACACACGTTCAAGGTTTAGGGATTGTTTGATATAAAAACAATAAAAACTTAGATACGTTAAAAATAACTTAAAAAAGTTCAACTAAAATGAAGATTGTTCAAATAATTACTTCAAGGTTTTTTTTATTTCGTTGCAAAGTTCAGTCACCATTTCATGAGCATTTATAAACAGCAAAAGTACTGTAAATCGCCGAATTTTAATACCGATAAATTGATACTAATTATAAATAATTAGTTGCTTTTATCTTTTTAATCCACAAAGAGCGGTTTACAGTCTTTGCGCGAGTTAAGCTATAAGTAGTTACAAAAATCCATTGAGAACATAATCTTTTCAGAGTATTTTTTTCATATGCAAATTAGACACTAGCATTGAATTTATTTTACAGATTTTATTAAGTCGCGTGCATTGAATTGACATATCCTGGTACGGCTCAACACGGTTATATTCGTGATATTTTCCATTATATTTTTCTCCACAATCATAAAGCAAATATTTCCATATTTAAAAAAAACCGCAGTCTTCTCGTATTAGTAATTAAGTTATGACAACAACCGGTAGTTAATTCAGATAGAATCTCCAAATTAAAACATTAATCACTATAATTAAACATCATGATTTCATGTTTAATTGTATTGTTCCAAAATTTTCTTAGTAATTAATATAACGAACGAAGAACTCTTTGTTTTTGACGCTCCTTTTGTGATTTCAAATGTCGTATACTACAATATTAATCCTGGGTTTTGGATTTTCAAAATGATAATCGACATTAAGTAAATCGTTTATAATCTTTTAATGCTGAACTGAACTTAAATCAACTATGGTTACTTATGCTGGCATCTAAAGAATTTACTTGAGTCTGACACGTTGTTTTTAAGCACTGAATCTTTATAAAATATTTATGAATAGAATTAGTAATTTTAAAACTTTTCTTTAAAAAAAGTAGTAGATAAATAATATTTTAGATTTTATTTTTTTAACTTTTTATATATAATTTGCCCATAAGCAAATAAGTACACTATATCTTTAAGAAAGAAGTGCGCAAAAGATTTACGGCGGTGTATATCAATATTGTCTCTTAGTCTCGGGTATAGTTTTTCTTGTAGCTGTGAAAAATGCAGCCTTTGGAGTTTGCAGGATGGTTACGTTTGCAGTTCACACAAGCTACTTGATCGTCCTTAGTTCTTGTGTGCGTTTTACACATCTCCGAGTGTGCTGGCAATAATTTTTGGTATGACCAACTCGCTGGCAATTAATACACTTCTTAGAATGCGGAGCTTCAATTACTACACTCGTGTTCATGAATAATTTTATTTTGTAGATTTCTGTATTGTTTTCTTTTTGCTTTCAACATTGCAATGTCTTACGAAACGTCAGTTTGTTTGGGTTCACGAACGAAAATACGGCAAAGGCCAAGTTTTACTTCTTGTTTTGGCTATCAAGGAGAGACTAAGACCAAGCCTAAGTCTGGGTGTTTAACTACGACGCGGTCTAAGCCGAAAGTCGCTTATGATTATAAACATAACAACCGCAAAAGCTTAAAATTTTATAAAATAAAAAAATTGTGACAGATTTTTATTAATATGCAAGTTAAAATAACTAACAATGAATAAATTATTAGCGATTTTTACATCCTAAGCATGACCATGACCATTTAGTTCTGTGTTATGCGTGATGTGAAGTGCATACAACAAATTTTTCTAGTCTTAGACAAAAAACTATAATTTTTTTGTACTATTGCGCAGATAGCGTACTTTCGTTACGCAAGTATATTTCAATAAAATGGATATCTCTTTTTAACTTAAATTTATTTAAACAAAGTTATAATGTTTAAGTTGATTAAAAAAATTATATATCACAGTTTTCAGTACAGGAATCCCTTAGCATTTATTAAAGATTTATTTTTTTATTAAAAACTTAAGAAAGGATTGTAAGTTTGTCTAACACAAATGTTTCTAAAGAATATATTATTAATGATTCTGTAAAAGAAATTAGACATATTGGGTTTTATAATTCAATATAATGCCCCCAAAAAGTTATAACTTACTGTGTTATATTTTTGTTTATTTTGTTTACTTCCGCGACTAACCAAATCCGCGAATGTTTGGAATTACTGTATATTATTGAAGAATTCCACTGAGTAATAATACTGTACGAGGAAGGATCGGCGAAATAGCTCAGTATGTAGAAAACTGTTTATGTGACTGCTTAAAAACGTAAAAACGACTGGTATATGACTGATTTATTTGACAGATTTAAATACACTAATTTGAAACTACAAGGTGACAGATTAAATTTAATCAAAGCTAAACGTGTAATATCTGCGTTTGTTGCACAACTTTTGCTGTACAAACAAAGAGGAGAATGTTCTCAGTTTCAAAATCTTTCAAAATAGAGATTATTTGTTTGCTTATTATCAACACTTAGAGCGTTTTATTGGATATTCCCGACTGGGTGAACACTTTTGCTAGTAGTCAAACTCAAGAGCACAAATACAGATGAATACATACTAACACAGGAGCAACTTATTTAATTATCCACAAATGCGGAGCGGAATAAAACCAAGGATACAAAAACTTCTGGTTACAAAAACAGATCCCAATTTTGTATCCAGCATTATGGGTTATTGTGCGGAAGCTGTTGATTGCTTTTCCATCATCCTATTTGGTAGAACGTGAATTCAGTGCCGTTAGAAGTCTCATCACAAAAAAAAAGAAACCGACTACAAATTACTCGTGGGGATTTGCGGTTGTTACTCGAAATCCCATCAGGTTTATCCAAGTCATTAAAAAAATGTTTTTTTTTGTATTTTAAAACAAAATTTATAATTTCAAAAAATACTTCAACAAAATGTTTTATTTATATTTTAGTTTTACGTCACCATATACTAATCAAGACATCAAAGTTAAATTTGTAATTTTTCTATTATGCATTATGTAGTTTTTCAGGGTTCCCAGCAAGTTAATAAAATCAAATTCCCTGACTTTTCCCGGTTTTCCCTGACTAAATCTTTTATTTTTCCAGGTGTTTTACCAGTATTGTAGCTATGTAATATGGTAGTTTCAAAATAGTAATTGGAAACTTTTTATTATTCATTTTATTAAATAAACGTACAAAACAATAATAAACAATATAAGTTAAATTCGGTTAAATTAGATGCAAAACTGTCAAAGAGAAAAAAAGCATTTAGAAACTTTTGATTTTTCGACAATGAACTCTCAAAGTGGTTAAAAATAACTATAACTAAAAAGTTTCTACTCTAATCGAATTAGTTATCTTTGGTATTAGTGTCACAAACAAACGATGCGAAGAGGTCCGTGAGATAAAATAGTTTGGAAGCTACTGTGTTAGATCAAGCACCGTACCTTATCATGTTGACTTCCGAAATCCAACGAATTCTTGGAAAAACTTAAAATTGTTCAAAAGTACAACAAATTGTGCAAACCTGTTTTATTATAGCTACCGCAGAAATATCGTTTTCGGAAAAAATACTTTTTTAAAAAAATTATTGCAGAATTAGAACAAGATAATGTAAAACTTTTCTGACTTTAGTAGCCTATTGCGAATTCAATCCAATAGAATTAATATGTGCTTACGTAAAACATATCGTTGCAAAATTGAAGACCGCGCTTAAAATAAAAGCTGTGTATAACAATGTTAGACATTCAGTTAGAGCTAACTGTGTGGCTCATTCTAAAAAAATCAATGATATTTACCGATACAGAGAAAACCTGATAGATGTGGATGTGGAACCATTGATTATAAAGAGATGAAAATAAGAGATATTTATTTTTATTTTAGCCAGAATTTGATGATGACCGCACAGTATATATCATAAATTAATATATCTTTTATGAATAATTAACAGCTTCTTCATATTTAATTTTAAAAAATGGCTATATGAAAAATGATATTTTTAGGCACATACATCGCGTCATTAAACAAATTACTTTTATAAACTTATCAAAAACTATCAATAGCGTAGAAATAAATTATTTTCAAAAGAGACCAAACATATTAAATTCAGATGAATAATTTGCCAAGTTTACAAACAATGCAAATATGTACAATATGTTACGTCTTTCCAGTGACAAAAAATAGCAAGTGTCCTAACCGCATAGTGCATTTTTCTACATTTAAGTTTATGGAAAATTTATTATGTCATTTGTATATTCTAGAACGATATTTTTAATTTTTTTGAGATTCTTGAAACATATTACAGTTCAATCTTAAAAGCTCGCGTGGGAACTAAATTATTGATTTATTAACTGGTAACTTTTATAAACTTTTTATGGGACCTGTAGTGACAGTTACTATTATCTAACATAAATTAACGATAAAAACGTATTTATTACTTTGTAAAATGTAAAGTTCTTCAGTCTGAACTTGAATATCCAGTATGTACGTGTCATACCGAAACTAATCCATATCATTGAAAAATGAACGGTGTTTTAAATCATGAATTAAATATTACAGATAAGTTGTATTTTAAGCTCTAAAGCATTTATTTTTTGCATCCTTGTTCATTTAAACATTTGGGAATTTAGCAAAATCAATTTAAAAATTACGTTATTCAGTAATAGTGCAAAGTTGAAGTTTTATCGAAATTTTATAACACATAAAAAAGATGAATATAAAGGTTTACATATTAAAAATGAACATTAATTAACAAATAAGTGCGTAACGTCGAATATAATGTTAAGTGTAAAACATTCTTCATACTAGTTTAGAAACATTTCCATTAAATGGATTTTAGTAACCAAATATGTTTTCATTGCAAACCGATGTAATTGAAATATACTGGTAGAAGTAACATAAATGAATACAAATTTATAGCAAACAATAAATCCACTGCTTACATTCAAAGCGTCGTATGAATCTATTAAGCCAGCCTAGAAACACCCATAAATACAAGAAGAAAGTTTGTATTTGACGTGTATTTGTCGCGGATAAGTTCCCAATTATCCATAGTAAAACCTAATTAAATCTGCACATAAGCACGAATAATTCTACTAAAATCAATATGTAAAGTTCTGATTTAATTAACAGCAAAACCAATAGAAAGGAAAACCACCAACAAGAGCTTTTTCGAGTTTAGAACATTTTATAGACAGAACTTTTTATGATTGTAACTAAATCAAATATTAAGTTCGCCTATTGCTAGTCAATGTTATTCTTTTCTGTTTCATTTTATGAAATAATTTAGCATAGCAACAAAGAGGATTTGAAAATTAAATTCACAATTCAAATTAAATCAAAATAGAAAACCATTTACATAATTCAAATTAGAGCCAATTTCAATATAATTATCAAAACTAGAAATCAAAATGAAGTGATTGTATAATGTATAAAGGTATTACAAAAGTGCAGGGTTGTAAAGTACCTACTCTCTTGTATTTCATTTACTGAACCAGACGTAAGAGAATTGAGCGTTGCTATGGCAACAGACTATCATTCTAAGGGTCGTTGTTACTTCCTTCGTAGGTCGGTTGCGTTTATGGGTAATCAAAAAGTGAATCGACAAAAAAGAAAATTTGTTGTGATAACTTTTTTTTTCGATCGTTCGATAATTTTCTTTCGATGTAGTCACGTAGCAGAAACATCTTAAGTTAATGTCTTTGACACGAAATAATAAAGTAAATATTGTGCGCGCGTAGGTAGTTTATATGCTATACCCATGAGATCAGATCATATTACAATTGTTTTTATCTTTATAGTAAATTGTCGGATCTATCATTATAATAACTCTGATAAATTATTATATATAACAGATACATAAAATTTAATAGCTTTAAGTAATGTCTGCAAGTTACTTAAAATAATCAAAAAAATGTTTTACTATTAAAATGCATTTAAATATTTTTAAATGCTCTAAAGAAAATAATTAAACAAACTGATACCAAATCGTAAAAACTAATTTATAATTTAAACTAATTTTCTTATAGAATAATAAAGAAGTAAAGTATTTATAATATACTATAAATTACCAACAAATCTGCTGACGTACAAAAGAGACAATTTCCAATCCAAGTTAAACATAATAGCATCACAAAAATATTTAAAATCTAGATGAAATACATTTTAAATTATATCGATTACATTCGATTTAATTAATTAACAAGCAAAAAGCATAAACTTCGATAAAACATATGTAATCGTCGATCAATAAATATAAATAAATCAAAGAAGTACAAAACATGAATCTTTTATTTATTATAATATTATTCAATAGATTATTTTTAATATAACGACTATTGGCATATACTTTTGCATGTTTCACAAATATTTATCATGAATGCATGACGAAATATTGTTTCGTGTAATATACATTTTAATAAAAAAAAAACAAAACTGAACAAATACCTACAAAAGGTAAAAAACGACCGCAAAACCGTGCAACCTGTCGTTAAAAGTTTTGTGGTGAACCAATTTTTAATACTCTTGGAAATTGCAGTACAAAAGTTCTAATATTTGTATTTGCCTGAAGGGTTAACATCAAAAACGACAACCGGTTATAATAATAAATATGTTTATAAAAAAAATTCTATATACTGTGCTAAAAGATTCTCTTTAAAAACGTGTTACAACGGTTAATTATACACGTCAAAACATTCTTGATAGAAATTAATCTTATTTTTTAAAATTATTCATAATATTTGACAGTATCTTTAATTTTTGAAATATAAAATAAAGAAATTGCTAAAATGAATTTTCCAAACAGACCAGTTCCATCAAGAATTAAAATATGTATTAATCTCAATATACCTATTATGATTTGTAGTCAACACATAAGATAAATAATACTTCTGCCACTCTAAATTTCACCTGCTACGTGTATTTTAAATAATTCAAAATTATAGTTAAATTCGTGGAATTATAAAATGACCGAGACAACATCCGTTTTGTGCACAAACCATGACCGTAATAAAGAAAGATAGATGTAACGGTTATTATGGCATTTTAGCAGTAACGAAACACAAATTTTTATATTTATGAAGAAATGATTAAACGCACAGTACCTGTTCTAAAATGTATAGGTACAGTATCTTAAAGATAAAGTTACCTCTAACTATAAGTTATAATTACCTATAATGAAATTTAAGAAGACCTTGGCAAAATGATACAAAAAACGTGTGTAGTAAAAATAGGTATAAAATTTCCACAATCAAGAACCTTGAGTCTTTGTAAAATCACATCATCCTGTAACTATCGTCCACATCATTATTGTAGTCACTAACACATTAATTATACCACAAGTTAAACATTTCGGATACAAAACTTATTGTTTTGAAACGACAATATAAAGCTACAACGAAAATACCCGCACCACGTTTACTATACAACTGACTAGTGTCTGATCGCAGACTTGTAGGTATTATTAATTCATTATGGCGATTACATACACGTAAACTGTAATTATCTTTTCTAATACTAATAATAAAACTGTTAAGAGAGATCGCCATACTATAGCTTGAAAGAATAAACGTTTTGCAATTTCATCTACTTTCTTTAGTTTATAGTTTAATAAAGCTATAAAGCAAAAACAGACTTGTATTTTTTGAAAAAATACTAAAAATTGTATTAAAAATTATTTAAAACATAATTGGACCTTATCTAATTATTAAACTTTATAATTACCTTAATTCTAAAAATGAACTGTTATCGTTTTAATTGTTGAATAAATCGTGTAACTGTATTGATAATTAAAAATGCTACATGCAATATGGTACGCTACATACAAATGATAAATATTGCTTATGTTTAGCGTATAGAAATTCATTCATTTTTAGATTTGGAATTAAATGAATAACGTTTCGTATTTTAATTAAAAATTTTTGCATAAATATTAATAATGAACACTTGTTAAAACTCTATTTACAGTACATGTTGTATACAGTTACAGAAAAATGTGTAGTTAGATGATCATCTATCAATAGCATCCATAAAGCAAATAAATATCGTTACGCATCGTCAATATTAAAATCATTGTAATTGTATATAGACAAATCATTTATTTGACAAGTCAGTACTAAATTATTTCAAAACTTAATTATACATTTAATCCATTATTCAAACGAAAGCGAAATCCCATTTACCTTATCCGATCTAAATTTATACTTAGAAAAAAAACGTTTACATTTAAACGTTGGTTTCAAAACAAATTAAATTTGCGCTGTTAGAGTGTTCTTTAGCATCTCGCTGTCGTAACGGCAATCAAATTAAACATGAGTTTATTAATAAAATTCTTCTGAAGGTATTTTCGTTATTGAGAATTCGTATTCCAAAATTAATTCAGATAGTTTAATAACCTTTAATTTTTAAAATTTCATTTTTATTAATTCGATTGTTGTGAAGAAACCTTGAGTTTTTATGTAAAATGTAAATTATGTATTTAAATTATACATTCACATCTTATACATCTTATAGTAGTAGTAACGAAGTAACAAATATGTAAGCAGCAACAATTGAATCCTATTTTTGACATAAACCTATACTTATGGAAACGTTATTTAGTACTGAAAATACTCTCGCCAGTAGTATGACAATTCTTTTACATTTGTATATATTTTTTCTATTATTAAGGTGGTTGTATAGGCAGCCAAACATTCATAGTTTTAAGATAGTTTTTTTGTGAGGCATTAAGGGCATTGCATTCGTACCTCGGTCCTTGTACGAGTAGGTACGCTTCGACAGTTGTAGCGTTAGCTACCGTTATTTCAGTTTCATATTTCAAAAATGATTATCATAGTGTTAGTAACCAGTGTAAATTATTGTAAATAAATTGTAAATAGTGTTTGTGGTGTTATTTCAAGTTACAATTAAATTAAAAGAAAGGTTTAGCTCGAACCAGCTCCACCGAGCATTCGAAGTAAAATTTAACATCATACATTTTCAAAAACAACATTTGTTGATCAAAATGCTTCACTCAAAGCCCAATTTCAGTTATAAAAATTTAAAAAAAACTATTCCACAAACCAATGCCTCATATGTTTACCTTGAATGTGTATCTAGTTTTGTATTGTAATCGAAGTATATAAAGTGAATACTGTAACAAAACTGCAGATTATAGCGTACAAAACGACATACCAAATAACTACAAAAAAAAACAATTAAAAAATTTTGAATATTGAGTTGAAGCTAACTACAATTTCTATAATGCAACTTAAAATGTAGATATTTTAAAAACACAACCACAAATTTTACAAAGGGTTGCAATACAGACGTTTTAATAACAAAGATGAAAGTCCTTACATAAACTTTAATTCAAGAATGAAGCGTCCAAGATAATATATGTGTAACAAATGTAATTTATTTTCTGCTCAAGTTAATAATATTTCAGACAAAAACGTTAAACAAGAAGTGCACATGAGCAACACATTGCTTTATAGTTTACCAAAATTGTTAACCAATGTAATTAGTAAATTTTCTCTAGAAGGAAGCTATGGGCGAAAGAGCGATGAAAAAAATTTATCAATTTACTCTTAAAACATCAGATTGGCGCGTTAATGCTTTGCTCAATAGTTATGGCATACAAAATAGTAATATAATCAATGTGCTATTGTTTAATAGTATATTAAAACACAAGTTACAGAATGAACGCGCTTCACAAAAAAAGTTGTTATTAAGTCCTTATTAAATATTGTTACGTATCTATTTATTAAAAACTAATTTATTTAAACGATTAAAACTACGTTTACTTATTCTAGAAATATATACACTTTTAAATTAACCGAACTAATTAAATCTAATAATAATATTTAATAAAAACACTTACACTATAATTTATATCACTTAAGATAAGATAACGTCCTCGGATTTCACACTTGTTTACACTAATTATCACATACACGATTATTCTCGATTTATTTATGTAGACAAACACGTGCTAACGATTTATTTTCACTTGATAATCTTCTTAATACAGCTGCATTCGCGTTTCGACAATAACTGACCTACGATTTCCATGTTCGGCATTTATAGACATCGGCGAATCCTTCTCGAACGTTCCCTACTTTTCGCTATATCTTCTAGACAGCTTCTAGAAGGCTCTTGCCTTTGCAAGATATTTCTTGAACGTTTCACTGCCCCCTTCTTAGGACTGTTCTGTCCCAGAACAGGAGACTGGATGTGACACCGGTAAAAGGGATCGTGGCGATAGCGGCAGCTTCCTCCATTTCGGCAACTTCCTTGACCATAAAAGTAACAGTCAATGGACTTTTCCTGACCCAATATTCTCCTTGGTTGGTAACTACAGACCAACACTTGAATGTCTGTTCCTCGGAAGACGACCTCCAACATGTTTCGAACTGTCCTCCAATTCAGTTGATCTAAGCCACAACCAAGCTTGGGTACTGCCAATTTCTTAACATGATGGATCTACATTTCTCTCTTGAGAGTCCATAATGTTCGCCACAGATCTTTGTATAACGGCTTGACACGTGAGTATTTCTTGGTGACCAAATAGAAAACGAAGCGTCCGTCACCACGTAGTCCTAAAACTTTTCCGACTGCCGGTTGCTGTCTTCGTAATTCATCTAGCTTCCCAAACTTCTTTTTAAACACGACTGCAACCCCTTTGGACATGTCAAGGTCCTCGCTCACGCAATGTGCGATGGCGTAATCTTTTTGTGTCTGGAACAGGTCTTGTTGTTCCTCGGTAGTAACTCCGTACCTAGCTTTTCCAGAACCTCCGTATAAGTTCATAAACTTTTCGAACTCCAGTTCTTCGATTGGATTCCTGGTACTGCTACTTATTACTCTGGTTCGGACCTGAACTTGCGGATTGTGGTTATCGCCAGCAAACGGGGCTAGACGATCGACGTGGACCACTTTTGGCTTGCCTCTGGGCGGTTTTCGGATGCGGTATATAACGTCGTTAATAAGCTGCACGACTTCATAGGGGCCCTCCCATTGCCTTTGCAGCTTCGGCGACAAACCACGTCTCCTTTGAGGGTTATACAACCAGACCATATCGCCAGGTTGAAACCCACCATTTTGCGCCTTGACGTCATATCTTGTTTTCATCCTGTCGCTGGCAATTTGTGTATTTTTACGGACCTCTTCATGTACTTCGTCTAACCTCTTGGCCAGCTTGCTGACGTAATCTTCTCCAGCAACTTCTTCTTCCGGTCTTCGCCCAAATTGAAGATCGCACGGTAATCTTATCTCACGACCGAGCATGACACAGGATGGTGTTTGGCCTGTGCTTTCGTGAACGGATGATCGGTATGCCATTAAGAAAAGGTGCAAGTACTGATCCCAGTCTCTTTGGTGTTCGGACACTACCTTGGCTAAGTACTTGCCCATTGTTCGATTCATCCGTTCAACCATGCCGTCAGATTGAGGATGGAGAGGCGTTGTCCTAGTCTTCTTAATTCCTAACAGTCGGCAAACTTCTTGAAACAGCCCAAACTCAAAATTGCGGCCTTGATCAGAGTGTAATTCCAACGGAACTCCAAACCGGCAGAAAAATTCTTTTACCAATACGTCTGCGACTGTAGCTGCTTCCTGGTTGGGTATGGCGTAAGCCTCCGTCCATTTCGTGAAATAATCCATTGCCACCAGGATGTATTTATTTCCCGAATCGGATTCTGGGAACGGCCCTGCGATGTCAATCGCAACTCTTTCCAAAGAGCTTCCTACGTTGTATTGTTTCATGGGTGCTTTGCGCTTTCTCGCTGGACCAATTCCTGATGCGCAGACTGTGCATTTACGGCACCATTTCATGACGTCCTCTTTGCAGTTCATCCAGTAGAATCGTTCTCGCACTTTACCCAACGTCTTCTTAATGCCAAAGTGTCCTCCTGATGTCCCATCGTGGAGATGCTTCAACACTTCGGTCACCCTGCTCTTCGGCACTACCAGCTGTAGTTTATTTCCCGTGCCCTCGGCACTTTCTAGGGATCGCTTAAGAAGACCGTCTTCTACTATCAAGGAGTCCCACTGCGCCCAGTACGCTTTGATATTTTTGCCCAAAGCACTCACTTCTTCCCAGGTTGGTCGTCGGCCGCTTTCTTTCCAGTCGAGGAGTAGTCTTATTTCAGGATCGTCTTCTTGTTCGCGACGTAACTGCTCAGGTTGCCACTCATCATCAACCATAGCAGTTCTCCGGAGGCATTCGACTTTTTCTTCCAGTCGCGAACAATGGCTGCAGTCCGCCGGACATGGTCTTCTGGACAAGGCATCAGCGTTCCGATGACTGCTTCCGGCACGGTGTTCCGTGTCGTAGTCATACTCTTGCAGTCTCTCGATCCATCTTGCTACTTGTCCTTCTGGGTTACGTAACTGCAGTAGCCATTTTAAAGCGGCGTGGTCTGTTCTCGGTAAAAATTTTCGTCCATACAAATACTTGTAGAAATGTTCGATGGACTTAACGACTGCTAACAGCTCCCTCCTAGTCACGCAATAATTCCTTTCTGGCCTAGACAAAACCTTGCTAAAGTACGCGATAACCTTTTCTTGTCCATCTTGAACCTGCGAAAGGACCGCGCCTATGGCCATATTGCTTGCGTCGGTATCCAAAACAAACTTTCCATCTTCTCGTGGATAACTCAAAATCGGCGAAGTGACTAGGGCCTGTTTTAGTTGATTAAAAGAATTTTCGCAGTCTTCATTCCATCTAAATTCTGCTTTTTCTTCGGTTAGTTTTGTCAATGGTTTGGCAATATTGGCAAATCCGGGAACAAATCTTCTATAATAAGTGCACAACCCAAGGAAACTTCGGACCTGATGTTTGTCGATCGGTCTTGGCCATGCTTGCACTGCTCGGATTTTGTCTGGGTCAGCCCTTACTCCATCTCTAGATACGACGTGGCCAAGGTATTGGACTTCCTTCTTAAATACGTGGCACTTCTTTGGGCTTAGTTTGAGGTTAGCCCCACGTAATCTCTGGAACACTTCCTTCAAGTTGTTCAAGTGCTCTTCAAACGACCTTCCAACCACGATCACGTCGTCCAGGTAAACCAAACACGTCTTCCAAGACAATCCGCGCAAGATGGTCTCCATCAAACGCTCGAACGTTGCAGGAGCGTTACACAAGCCGAAGGGCATTACAGTGAACTGCCACAAACCAGTTCCGATCGTAAAAGCTGTTTTTTCACGATCCTTGGGTTCTAATTCTACCTGCCAGTATCCACTCTTTAAATCTAACGTAGAAAACCACTGGGATCCTGACAGGGTGTCTAGCGTATCGTCAATTCTGGGTAAAGGGTAGCTGTCCTTTTTGGTCACGTCGTTTAGCTGTCTGTAGTCTACGCAAAACCTCGTTGATCCATCCTTCTTCTTTACGAGTACCACCGGGGATGCCCATGGGCTACTTGAAGGTTCAATCACACCTTCCTTCTCCATATCCGTAATTATTTGTTCGGCTTCTTCTCTTTTAGCCAAAAGAAGTCTGCGTGGATGTTGTCGTATCGGCCGAGCGTCTCCGGTATTAATTTTATGTTTCACCACGTTAGTTCTTCCTTTGGAGCCACTCTCCAGCGCGAACACATCTTGGTACTCTTGGATCAACACTTTAACTTTAGCCAGCTGGTCTTGGCTGAGGTTTTCGCATTTGGTGGTAAGAATGTCCAATAGATGTTGTGGACACTTCTTCGGCGACGTATCTTCGTTCGACTTCACGCATCTCACAATTTGTGATACTGGCGTGCATTGGCCTACCACGGTCTTCTTTTTCAGCGTTACAGGATCTGAGTTGATGTTTAAGATCCTTACTGGCATCGTCTTCTTTACTCGTACTAAAGTTCTGCCAACGAGTAGTCCCTTTTCAACTAAGCCGCCCTCCATTGGTTCAATCGCGCGTATGTAGCCTTCCCGGAGACTTCCATCCAGGCGTGCCATCACCACACTTTCAGTCCTTGCAGGCAGAGTCACGTCTTCACTCAATAAGACTCGCACGGCTGCCTTCTCTGACGAATAAAAAGGAATTTCTTCATTGTCGATCTTCAGGACATCGTTCTTCATATCCAAATGGAACCCATACTTCTTTATCACGTCCATTCCCAGGATAACTTCTTCCGTGATGTCGGCTACCAGTACTTGATGGTCGAGTACTCCATTTCCCAAACCAATGGTTACTTTGACTTGTCCGTGAGTAGGTATTTCTTCGCCCGTCGCCGTTCGAAGTCGTACTGTTACTGGTGATGTCTTCTCGTTTTCCAATAAGATGTCAGGACGAATAATGGTCTTCGTTGCTCCCGTGTCAACCAGTAACTGGACGCTTCTCCCATTGATCTTGCCATCGAGATAAATGCTATGCAATTGCTCTCTAGGCAATGCCATTTGGATTGTAACCTCCGGAGTTTGACTAGATGAGATTACTTTTTGTTTCTTTCGCTCGCCTCGTTCCAAATTTTCGAGGGCTCTTCTAGTCCTCTTCTTAGGTTTGCTACGATGCCGTCGTACATGGCTTATTTCGTCGCAGTTCAAAGCTGTCACTCCTCTTTCCCGAAGTATTCGTCGCGCTATCTCCTCGATGCTTTCCAGTGTCTGCGCTGGTACTTCTGTAGCACAGCAGAGTCTATGACCATCTCGTTGCGATGCTTGTTTTGCTGCTTCAAACTCCAAAGCATGCACCAAAGCGTCATCCAATGTCTTGGGTCGAGCTAACCGGAGAGTCTGCTGCGTTTCGTTGTCTCGGAGGCCGTCTACAAACGTTTGAATCGCCAACTGCTCCAAGAAGGTATCTGGTGCTGTAGGATACGCAAGCCGTGTTAATCTAGCGATGTCAGCCTCAAACTCTTGAAGACTTTCGGCAGCTTTCTGAACCCGACTTTTAATTTGAGCTTGATAGACTTGTTGAAGATGGGCATCTCCGTATCTCATTTCTAATCGTGATATTAATAGTTCGTAATTTTCTTGCAGATGGTCCGGAACAGTTTGTAAAATTCCAAGCGCTTCTCCACGTAAGGACACTATTAAAGACGTCGCTTTCTGCTTGTTGCTCCAACCATTAGCTGTAGCTGCGGCTTCAAACTGCTTGTGGTAGGTTGACCATGGAACTTTACCATCAAAATTCGGTGGTACAACTTTGAACTTGTGGGTGGTTTCTTCCCGACGGTCCATTATTAAATCTTTTATTTGGTTCATTCTTTCTTCGAGCAGTTTCATTCTGTCTTCTATGGTTCTTGAATTTTCTTTTAACTTCTCTTCTAGTTTGTCTTGTACTTCTTCTATTATGTCATTCATAGAATCGCAAATTTCTTCTTTTAAGTTTAACATGTCTGCTTGGGTTTCCTCTTGAACAACTTTAATTTGATTTTCTATGCTCTTTCGTATTTCTTCTTTTAAACTTCTAGAATTTTCCAACAACTTTTCTTCTATTTTTCTAGAATTTTCTTCCATTTTCTGAGAATGTTCGGAGAGTTTTTCTTCCATTTTCTGCGAATTTTCTTCCATTTTTCTATTCATCGATTCTTGACCATTTTTTATCGATTCAAGAAATTCAAATAGTTTTGCATCCATTTTAACTGCTTGCGAACGCGTCACCGGCATAAATTTAAATATAACACGAATATTAAGTTTAAATACACTACTTTTTAAAATGCAGTTTTTATATAACACAAAATTTAATAACTATCCACTTGTTAATATTAAATCACGAAAACGAATTTAAATAATATCGCGATCACGCACTTGTTAAAAGAAAAAGTTTAATAAACACTATATTAACTTTATAAATTAACGCGCTTATCGCGAATCTTAACAGATATTTACGCAATGAATGTTTTTATTACGGGAGCGATTAGATGACTTAATGGTATTTACACTAAAAAAAATCGCGAACTCCACACCTTACACCAAATGTTGCGAATTTTATTTATTAAAAACTAATTTATTTAAACGATTAAAACTACGTTTACTTATTCTAGAAATATATACACTTTTAAATTAACCCAACTAATTAAATCTAATAATAATATTTAATAAAAACACTTACACTATAATTTATATCACTTAATATAAGATAACGTCCTCGGATTTCACACTTGTTTACACTAATTATCACATACACGCTTATTCTCGATTTATTTATGTAGACAAACACGTGCTAACGATTTATTTTCACTTGATAATATTCTTAATACAGCTGCATTCGCGTTTCGACAATAACTGACCTACGATTTCCATGTTCGGCATTTGTAGACATCGGCGAATCCTTCTCGAACGTTCCCTACTTTTCGCTATATCTTCTAGACAGCTTCTAGAAGGCTCTTGCCTTTGCAAGATATTTCTTGAACGTTTCAATATGAATTCTAATAATTTTTTAAACTAATTAAGTACCTGAGAATGTTTTCCAGACTTTAGAAGCGATCCCCGTTGGAAATCAAAATGAAATATAAATCTCAGTTTTTTTTCAAATATCTCAATTATTTCATTTTCTTACTTTCAACAACTACATAAAAATGATTTTCTTCAATTTTTCACTGCGATTGTTTAAATAATTTAATTGTTTTTAAATCTATGCTTTGAAGAAAATAATGATTTTTAAGAGAAAAAAACACGTATGCGTTAATGAATAATTTTTTGACAACTGGAAATTAATATTAAGGAATATTTTTTTGTATTATCATTTTCACTAATCTTCAATATTCTAAATATGTTAAAATGCAGATGCATGAAACCGAGCATGATGGTACTTCGCCTTTTTATATTATTGTATTTGAGTCCTATAACCGATTTTCGGCAGAAACTGTTTTGGCTAGATGGAAGTACCCGAGGGGTTAATCACGACGTAATTAATTGTACACTAGAGTACGAATACAGTGAGTACACGTTGCGGTCATATGAGTAAACTTGAGTACAGACTAATACATTTGAATACAGAAGAGTACACTGAATAGAGATAAGTACACTGAATACAGATGAGTACAGTGATTACAGCAGAGCACACATGAGTACATCTGGTTTATATAAAAATGTATGTATAGTACACCTTTTCAGGTATAACTATGTTTACAAAAGAATGGTAAATATTAATTAATATTGAATAAAAAATAAATCAAGAACAAATAATCTACCCAAGTACTGTAAGAAAAATTTGTTACTGTACTGTGAAAACAAATTAATTTATTTGTATAAGAATCTATAATTTACTTTAAAAAAATGCAGAATAGTAGTTCAAGGAATTTTCATCTAAATCGGAATTGGATTGCGGAATTGCATTTTCAGCAAAACAATTTTCATTCAGTTTGGGTTTTCAACAATTTCAGATAATTTGTCGGCACTGTAATAATGTACATCAAATGTTTCCACTAGCGTCGACTCGTGAACTCATCGTGGTTTGGAAAATGTGATGTTTGATGATTTCAAATCTATTTTTGCATGTTCAATAAACTGGATGCGTCGTAATCTATTTAGCAATTGTAAAATTGAAATATTTATGATGGTGGAAAAAGTAGACGTTAAAGATCGCGCCGACCTGAACAGCTTAAAAGCGCATGAGTATTGAGTTCTATACATTGAAATGAATTAGTAGAAATAATTTTGTTTTGATAACGTATACTCTTGAGTCGATATTATCCATCGTCTCTAACCTCTGAGAAACAATACGACAAACCAAATTTTTTATTTTCGTTCTCGCTCACGTTTAAATTTTTGTCCAAAAATGAAGATAAGATGTTATGAATTAGTTTCAAATATGTTTTAGTTTCTTTGGCGTTTTCAGAACCTAGTAAGGAAATGAAAAAACAAGATAATTTCTGTGCTTCTTAAAATTAATGTTATCTTCGCCGCTTATGTCTGTACTAGTTAGCATGTGGTTATCTTTTGAAACGTTTCTAATTAATTCTTAAATGTGACTTGTTGAAACTTGGTGTTTACCAATTTGTAAATTAATTTAGTATCAATGTGAATAGTGTCTTTAATACACATCCAGAGAATTAATATTAAATGATACCAGGACCACTTTGTATCAGTGTTATCAGATTTCTTTTGTGAAACCAATTTCATCGCTTTTATCAGAAGCCATTTTATCAATAACTTCCCATCTTTCCAAAATATTTTCATGGGTAAACCGATTATTCGTTACAAACAAGCCAACACAAAAGTATGGCGCTTCCGCACCCAGCTTGGGTTATTATCACGTAGGCATAAATAGAATACTTACAGTTATGAAAACAATCTTGCATGCGATATGCAGATATGGCCAAATATGCATTTGTCTCAAGCAGTCTATTGTCCTTCAAAGGAAGCGTGAGTCTTACCAATTTATTAGAAACTGAGTTATAGTCCACTTTCTCTGTTAGTCGTGTACCATCTTCACTCAGCCATACTACCATCGGTAAACATTTTTTTCTTAAAAATTCTTTTAAACGATCGAAGTAAAATATACTTCTTCGACTCGTTCCTCTGATTGAATGTACCAACATACAGTGCTTAGTGACAGAATTACATTTTTTAAGTTGGCATACAACGTTTCGTATAGTAAACGTCCGCCAATTATAAACATGTATGTTGAAAACGCTTTCTTTTTAAAACTTTCACTATTTTTGAACAGTCTTCATTCTGATACTTCTACTTTCGACAAATCTACATTAGACGCTATATCTTCTCTAATACTTGGGTCCAGTTCAGCATTTTTTTCTTAATGTAAGATTTAGCTCGAACTGACACATCATGGTTTTCAAAGGTCAAATCAACGTCAGCAACTGACATGAGCGCTTTATCAATTTTTCGAATTGGTTTGGTTGAAATTTCTGCTGTTCTTGATTTTTTTTAGAGTGACACTCATTGGAATATCAATCTCTTGTGACCTCTTACGATTTTAAAGTTTTCAGGGCATGCTGCTTACATACTAAGAAATCGTTCCTTTTCGCTAGGAAAAAGTTTAGGGATTTTGTTCCCTGCGAATTCTTCGACGTAATTGATATCATCGTTTATTTACAAAATTAGTTCGAACAACATAATGTTTAGTAACTGTATAATGACATTTGTAGTATTTTTAAATTCTAAAACTAGATATGCATATATCACGTAGAAAAGTGCTCATGATGCAGTTTATACCACAATTAAAATAACGGTTATGTTATTACATTTATATAATAAATAAATTACTGAACTCTTAAAAAACATTGCGTAATAAAATATTTACCTTCACATTTATAAAACACTTAGAGCACTACCAAAATCATCCGGCTGATGCAAACATCAGATTCGGTAGCATTCGGTGACACACCGAGTTCATTTGGAGGCGTATTTTACACAAAAGTATATTTTGAGTACATATGAGTACACCTTGAATACACATGAATTTAAATGAGTACACTATCAGAATACATTAATTCACATGAGTACATATGAGTTGTGCAAAGTACATATGAATACTGCAGATTACATATGAGTACACAGAGCATGTACACCAGAGTACAGCCGTGCGTAACCCCTCGGAAGTACCTATTGAAAGAAGTTAAAAAATATGGTATTACTATAGCAGGCTTCTCATTAGACGGCGACACTATATCTATGAAGGCAGTGAAAGTGATTTTCCGGTTCTCAAAACCACTATTTATAAAAACATGCACTGGCACTGGCACTTATCCAAGCGACAAGCCCTATAAATGATTTGACAAACAGTATAGACGCTCTTCAACGTCTGTCAATGTCATAATTTGTTTTTAAACATGATTAAATTAAATTAAAAAAACCACTCATAGTGGTAAAAACAATTGACCGCATTGAATTTATTAACTTTTCAGGCAAACTTTAATTGATGAAACCAGTTGCAATTCAAGATACTGTGCACTTTGCTACAAACCAAATACTGAGTTACCCATGGAAAAATATTTTATATCAAAAATACATCTAAAAAACCTCATTGCAGAATTTCCTAAATCTACTCATATGTGCCTTAGGGATTTTAACAGTATCGACAAGATTTATGCCACGTGCGTTACTAATCTGTTGAAAAAAAAGAAGTTGCAGCCGCACACTGCGTTTTAATAATCACCAGAAGACTGCCAGACTGAAATTATTGAAAACCGAACTAGACGAATAGGTACGTTTAGCGGAAAGATGACAACGTCCAAACAGTAGAACAAACTTTCATTTTTTAACGGCCCGATTCAACTGACTGGGAGCGGACCATTTCGACAAGATAAACTGAATATTGAAAAATGTTCCAAACCTTAAAAAAATAATAAATAAAAGCAGTCAAAAGAATTGATTTTTGCTTTTTTATACTTAGTTAATAATTTACACTCTTGACTACAACATCCAACTTCATTTAAATGGATCGTAATCGCTCGCGACTGTACTGCGATCCTAGCAATTGTCCATATTACCACATATTGCCTTCAAATTTACAGTAATCACGTAATCTGTGCAATCGCTCAAAACTGTGACAGTCGCTAGATGATTACTAACCAATCATCGCATTCGCTTAAAAAGTAACATTCTAAGTAAGTGCAAAGAAACACATACAAATTAGTAAATCGAGTAAAAAATTAGATAAGTGTTTAACGGTTATCAAAAATATCATTATCATAATATCAATACACGATGCAACTAGAACATTTTTTTAAACCAGTGAAAGAATTTTTAACGTCAAACCAATTGCAAAAATGCCTAAATGATTAACATTATGAATTAGAGCAATTCAAAATATTAAATACATTAAAAACAAAACAACTTATTTTATACTTTTACAATAATTTGCGCTAACCAGGTAGCACCGTAAATGTTTTAGCGAACTGTTTTATACAAAAGACTGTAAAAATGAACAAAAATTATAGTTGTGTCCTCTTTCTAATTTTGAAATCGCATATTGTAAACGATTCGGCTTCTTTTTAGTTCATGAGAAAATAAATTAATTATCTATGAACAGATAATGTAAAACAGAAACACAATAAAAGTTTAATCAAAGATTGAAACAAATCGGTGAACAAGCAAACAAAAATCTAACCAAAGATAGTTAGAGTTAAGTAATCAAATTGTTAACTACGCTATATTCCAAAGAAGTAAGAAAAAATAAATTAATTAACAACCTTGTATAGTTTAGAATATAATGGTTGATAACCTAAATAGAATATTTGATAATTTAATTTTCCAACGACTAAACAAGTATTTCAGGCATGAATAAAAGAAAAATAAATATTTGCCTAACAAACACACATATAGAATTGTGCAAAATTAATTAGCTTTATTATATATAGATATTGCAAAAATCCAAATTACAAAATTTTATGATCCAATGTTAAAGAATGTAGAACTCTTTAATTACCCATTATAAATCATGTAACATTAGCCAACGTGTCTAAGACCTTATATCTCCCAAGTCAAAAATGCAGAAATAAACTGTTTGCACTTTTTGTATACGGTCAATAGTTCAGGTATCAATTGCCGAATGTTATATCTGTGCACCGACATTAAAATAAGATAACATAAATCCTTCACATTTCATTTTAGCTATAAAAACTATAAGAATATAACATTTTAGTTGTTAATAGCGTATGCAAATATAATTGTTAATTGTTTGGAAAAGTTTTTCTACCGTTTTGGCGCTCTTTTAATTATTTTATGATTAGCACCGAGTACTGCCTGCAATCCTATCGCCCAAGTTTTCTGAGCTGCCAACTGCACTAAGTTACGGTTATATTTATGTAATAAACTAAACTAAACATGTTTGCAGTCTTTTAGATTTAGGTTATAAATTGCACCTACTACGAATTTTAATTTTTATTGCATCTACTCAAAGTTGCTCAAAATCAGTACTTTGACAATTGATAATTTTAAAGTAAAGTACTACCGCAATCCTTTCTAACAAACATATTCTTTTCAATTATTAGATTAAATAATTTGATCTATACTTTATTTATCAAGAAAAATTTAACATGAATACATTAATCACACAAGCATTACAAATTAAACAGTTTTTATAATTTTCAAACTTACTGTAAATCTAGGGTGAGTCTGTGTTCCTACTAACAAAACAGTATTTGAATTTACGTTACAATAATAAAAAGTAAACAATGAACAAATCATACAATGAACCAAGTAACGTGGTAATGAGAACAATTTATAAATGAATATGAAAAAGTGTATTAGTAGTTAACCTCAACCATATTTCGTCTTAGTAAAATGTATTTAACGTAATAGAAGTTATTCAAGCGCAATGAACGTTAATATCTGTTTTAAAAATAAACGCATAGAAAATATTTATAACTGTATTGATTAGGATCTGATTCAGCAATTATATAAACTGAACTAATCAAATAATTAACTTATAGCGAATACGATATTCGTGTGATGTAAAACTAAGCTTTTTCTAAGTCAAGTGCATAAAGAAAGCTACAGATGACCTTTAGCTCCAAGTCATTCTAAAATTACATCCAAAAACGACCTTCAGTAACTGTACTTCTTTTTTTCCCCGTTGCAATACCAGTTTCTTTATATTTTCATTAAAATTTAAATATTTATGGTATTATGTAACTAACCAAATCAAAATCACAACAGCTGTGCAAAATTTAGTAAAGAACAAAAACTTTTCCTGTAAAAATGCACACACAAAGAATTACACAATGATACAACACTTCTAACATTACAATTAAATGCAATTAGATCGCTAAACAAAAATATTTTTTAACTTTTTCTAAAGAAATTAACGGAAACTTTATTGAACAAGAACATGCAAAAGTCCACTTTTGTTTTTATTTATTTCCTGGTTTTCTAACACGTCCGAATACACTATTACTCAACATTTTAATGAAGTACGTGCCGACTAGTGCACATGACGTTTTATTATTGTTTACATATTTTTCCAATCCATACGGTCAGTATATAAGTCATTTTTAGTGAAATAACTTCGTTAATAGAAAACGCTGCATCCCACGTTCTAGTTTGATGTTTTCATTAATGCACTTTTTATGCATTAGAAATCATACCGAACAAAACATTAGGATTTTCGGAGATGATTATTTTTTAATAATTGCAGGTTGTATTGTAACTGTTAATGGTACGTTTGTAAAGAAGTTTATATAACATCACACCTGTAGTGAAAGTTCATCATCTTTAAATTAAAATAATACAGCAGATTGTAGTAGCAAATCTCTAATTTACAACTGGTTAACGCATAACGAATAAATGCACTAAACAGGCAAATAAGCAGTGCAGATTCAAATCGTAATAACAGGAACCCTGCAAAAAGGTTTTAGTTATAAACAATTTCTTTTAATTTGTATAAACTGAAATAGTTGTTGAGGATCCTAATTCGATTATAAAATTTATTAGTTCAGTTTCAAATTAAATTGGGGTAATCTCTATTAATGCCATAAAAAAGCACATCAAAGCAGCTGACGTGGGCAATCATCAAATTTAGCCTAATACTAATAATAACGTAAGGTGCGTGAAAGCCGATTAAAAAAACGAAACAACTGTTGTAAAAGGATTAGACTAGATGAAACCAATTAACATCTCTTTACACAAGAAATAGTGTTTTCAAAGATTAATAAACGTTGGTTTTACATTAATAAATTAACACTAATTACTACATATTTTTCTAATATTTAAATCTATTCTTGTAATAAGTAGAAAAAAAAATGAAGAATCTCAGGAAATTAGTTTCGTTCCTTATTATTAATGACCATTAAAGTTACTTTTCTGCATTAGTATGCAAAATATAGAAACAGCGTTCGAAAGTAAATTATTTATTAATTTCCATTTATTTTTTTCTGCTTTAATTATTGCCTTTAGAAATCAAAAGTTCTTATTGTATCGATGCTGTTTGTTTCAAATTTACTTGAATTCATAATGCTCATATGTATTTAAACACAACTGCGATTTATAATAAAAATATTAAAGAAATTTTCAATACCAAAATATTAGAATCTTGAACTAATTAGTAAATAAAAGCATGGTTTAAAAGTTTGAGGTATGTAGGGGAAAGTAGCATTCATCAAAAACTTTTTTTAAAGTTAATTTACTTAAAAAATGCATCAATTTATAGAAAAACCTACGTGATTGCAATACCGTTCACAGAAAATACTTTTAAGCATTGAAAAATACTGTCGATAACCTTTAAAAATTCTACAAAAAACTTATAGCAACTAGTGAAAGTAATCATGCTTTTAAGTAGCATTTAAAATTAATTTTGTCCTCAACGTTGCTACAATAATCTAGCACAAAATAACTAATGCGTTTCCCTACGGTATTGGTATAATTTCGAAGAAACACACCTATGTTGCAATTAAATTAAATTTTCTTATTTGAGTCTATTAAAAAACACAATTGCTATAAAACATACAATTTTGACTATTACGGCTAAACTGGGACAATATAAAAAAAAAACAATTAAACAGTAGTGGTAGCAATTGACAATAATTTTTTTCAAGAATGGATTTAATTATAACCAGAAAGTATTTTCACGAACAATATATAATAAATATATTGTTTGGTGTATAGTATTATTAATTTATAGATCTCATCAAGTAGTAATAAATTCTAATTTTGTAAAAAGTTCATAGAGTACTATCTAAACTTTCATCGCTTCTAGATAGCCAAGGATGAATAATAAACGGAAATTAATAAAGTAGTCCAATATTAAAGTTACAAATAAAATTGATAGAGTATCGAATTACTGAGAAACATGTTTAACGTCCCAAGGCTAAACGATAATAATTAAAAAGTACTACTGAACTAGGACAGTCTAAAGCAAATATGTATTTACCGTAGTAGCTAACAATTAAAATTTTCAAGTTAAAAGAATCTTTTTATGATTTACTGCATCTTTAAAAAATACGTTAAGCTATTTTTCCTATTTATAGGACCAACTAATCGCTTCCAAGATATAGAAAATTTTTGGAATAAAGCTTAGGTAGGTACGTGGGGTAAGAGTTCATTGTCATGTTTATCACATCTGCTATGGAAGCTGATAAAAATTTACTCCACAATGTTACCTGTTCCACAAAAAAATCAGATACTTTTCATATAATATATCAATTATGACACAGAAACTAAAAAAATGTGTATAACCCAATTCCACTTTTATTATTTGTACTGGTGGGATGTGGAAGTGAGTAAAATGTATTTATTCACATTCAGTTAGTAATGTACAGTTTTCCGAACCTCTTAAAGGTTGGTAAGTGAGCGGTTTCCATGGTTAAAAAAAACGAGTATGTAATGAAACCTCGCGGTCAGTAATGTACACTTTCCGAACCTGTAATTTGTGTGTGTTTTGTTTTAACTAATTTGATAAAATGACAATCATAAATTAAATACGTATATGTCAATTTTGAAGTGCCTACTATGTGTTAATATTTTACCGAAATAAACGATAATATTTTGGAAGTAGGTTTTCATTCATTTTTTATTCGTTTTATGTTATTTATTTTATTTAATGGCTGATTGTGAATAAAATTTTATACAAACCTTGGCAAAAGTGTTCCATTTGTCTCGAGAACTAGCTCACCTCGAGGCTATGCCTCTCAGTAAACTATAGTTCTCTAGACAGAAATGGAATACTTTCCGCCTCGGTATGTAATCTACTATTACTACTGTTTTGATCTTGAGTTACTTACTCATTATTTTTATATTATATCTTCAAAGTATACCTTATTCTAGAGATTATGATCTGATATGACTCTCATGTTGTAGTTGAAAATGATCAAAAAATGTACAATGATAATATTAGTATCAAATTCGTAGATTGGTAAGACTGCACTATACAAAGGTAGTATTTGAACAACACTACAAATACATCATCTGAAACAAACAATACCAGTTTGAGATAATTCCCCAAAAAAACCTACAAAACACAAGTTTGAATCTCTTCATAAACAGATAGAGCAAGAGTTATTGTTACTGTTGTTTTGACATAGTTTCCATTGGTATGTAATTATTTCTTTTTTTAAAGTTTGGATCTATCTACGACATGCAGATTTGCCGTAAGACAATGTTCTACCACAGTTTTTATTAAAAAGACAATATATTGTATCTACAGTAATTGTTAGTTACTTCTATTTCCTAATTTTAAGTGTTTTGAAAACTTTAACTAAATTTTAAAAAAATCAGATTTCAACAATACAGTAATCATAAAGAAACAATGATCAATAATGTGGAGCGCCATAAATTGCATTAATAAATAAATACGTAATATAAACGATGATGTACTAGAATAAATAAATATCACTATTATACATATCCAAATTAATTTTAGAAAAATTATGTAGACAGGGATTTCAAATTTATATAATGGAAAGGAACGTTCTAATCAACGCTAGTCCATTCATACATGTTTAAATGTATGTAGATATATCGGTATTATTAATATTTAAATTAGCGATTAACCAAATTTTATGTTTATAGCCATTTCTCATAATATGGATCTTCATCATAAAAAAACTTAAGCGTAAAATAACGCCGCCTCGAGATATGTACTAGTATATCGCATAATAATAGATTTGACAGGTAAAAGTAAATTAGAAATTCATGTTTTGCAATGCAAAAAACCAAAATTATTCTTTAAAAATACATTAAATACGCAATGAATTAGGTATAAAGTTGGCACATTCTACGAATTAGAATAATACCACTTTTACAGTTCTACAGTTCCTAATAAAACAAAAAGGGGTCCGACAAATATCAGAATTGAAAAAATGTTTTAACTTGGTGAATCTAGCACAACACCCTTCTCTCTCAAGTAGGTACAGAAAACCCGTTAAAACATTACCATTTTTGACAAAAAGCTCTAAATAGTACTTTTTAATTATATGTGCAAATCCAGATTTATTTTGCCAATTCATAATTTTTTATCAATTCTAATAATTTTAGCATGAGTGTGCAACAGTTGGTGAATATCGGTCGTGCTGATAATTTTACACAAATTTAATGTTGGTTTGTTACAGTGCAACAAGAGTTCTATAGAATCATTCTCACAGAAAGTTTACTATTTTTAAGCAATTTACAAAAATTACGTCTAGCAAGATATTTTGTGGAATTGATCGCACTGAAAAAAAAATGTATATAGGCCACTTCCACACCAAAGGCAATACAGTTTTGATCCGTGTGTATCCCAACTTTTATTATTCGTACTGGTGAGATGTATAAGTGAGTAAAATGTATCGACTGTGCATTATGGATGACAACACAATATACAAGCATAAAAAAATATAAAACTCTTGCCATAGCTTGAAGATTTCTGATCTACGACAGTTGTGTAAGCTATGTAAGCCGGGCAAGTTGTTAAACTGTTTGTTTAAAACTTTATTAAAACATTATCATAAAACTAAAAAGTAGAAAATAACTTTTCTTCAACTTAAAACGTCAGCGCATTCATAAGAACTTATAGAATTTAAGAAAATACATACATTTAAATGCGCCCACGTTTTAAGAAAACGTATTTTCTACTTTTTAGTCTAGGGGAAAAACGTGGTTTTTTAAAAAACTTTGTTTATAAAGTATTTTATATCTTCAAGGTATATCTTATTTTAGAGATTATGCTCTGATATGATTTTCACAATTATATTATTATAAATTCGTAAATTGGCAAGACTGCGGTATGCAAAGGTAGTATTTGAACAACTAAATTAGGTAATTCAAATTGTGTGTACTACACTACAAATACATCATCTGAAACAGAAAATAACACTTTCACATAAACCAAAAAAAAACATATAAATACAACTTTGAATCTCTTGATGAACAGATAGACTATAATACATAGATATCACTACATACATTTCTGAACTAATTTTTGAAAAATTATGTAGACGGGGATTTTAAATTTGTGTAATGGAAAGGAACGTTCTAATCAACGCTAATTTATCCACGCATGTTTAAAGAGATATTTATAGCAAAAAGCGACACGACAAAAAAAAATATATGTTATCGTTGCTGTTGTTTTGACATACTTTGCTTTGGTATGTAATTAGTTCTTTTTTTAAAGTTTGGATCCATCTACGACATGCAAAATTGCAGTAATGTTCTACCCCAATTTTTATTAAAAAGAAAATAAATGATTCTTTTATTTACAACTGTTAGTTACTTGTATTTCTTAATTTTAAGTATTTGGATAACTAACTACTAATCGAAGCGGGACCAACATTAGTAATAATGTAATTAACGACTTAAATAAGTTTATTATTTGTCTATGAAGAGAAATTTAAAAAAAATCAGATTTAAACAATACGGTAATCATAAAGAAACAATGTGATCACAGATCAATGATGTGGAGCGCCGTAAATTGCATTATTAAATAAATAATGATATACTATAATAAATAAATATCACTACATACATTTCTAAATTAATTTTAGAAACATTATGTAGACAGAGATTTAAAATTTGTATAGTGGAAAGGAACGTTCTAATCAACGCTAGTTTATCCACGCATGTTTAAATGTAGATATATCGGTATTATTAATATTTAAATTGGCGAGTGCGACATTCACCATTTTTTGTGAACGATTAACCAAATTTTGCATTTATAACAATTGCTCCTGGTATTGATCTTATAAAATGTCGGCACAGTTAATCCTTGCAATGAGAAATGTGCATATACTCGTACAAAATCAAATCTTTAAGGCGTTCATTTCCCATTTTTCGAAAATCATAAAAAAAAACTTTAGCGTAAAATAACGCCGCCTCGATTAGACAGGTAAAAGTAAATTAGAAACTTATGTTTAGCAATGCAAAAACCAAAAATTATTCTTTAAAAATAAGTTAAATACGCAATATACTAGGTGTAAAGCTGGCACTACATTCTACGAATTAGAATTTTAATATCACTTTTTACAGTTCCTGATAAAACAAATAAAAGCCCGACCGAGGGCCCGACAAAAAATCAAAATTGAAAGAATGTTTTAACTTCGTGAATCTAGCACAACGCCCTTCTATCTCATGTACAAAAACGCGTTAAAACATTACCATTTTTGACAAAAAGTTCTGAATAGTTCTTTTCAATTATATGTGCAAATTCGGTGCAGTTCAGATTTATTTTAACAATTCTAATAATTTCAGCATGAGTGTACCACAGTTGGTGAAAATCTGTCGTGCTGATGATTTTACACAAATTTAGTGTTAGTTTTTTACAATGCTACAAGAGTTCTATAGAAGCATTCTCACAAAAAGTTTACTATTTTTTAAACAATTTACACAAATTACGTCTAGCACGACGTTTTGTGGAAATGATCGCGCTGATAATTTTCCGCAGTTTTAATTTAGTTTTCGAAAGTTCTATAATAGTTGTTTGGGTCATTCCACATCAAATCAACACAATTTTAACAACTTGTTTCCCTCACCATCTCAGATTTTGTTGAAATTTGGTACATAGGTTAACTTAATGTAGACTAAAAAAAATACCAAATTTCACCCCAATTTCTCAAACGGTTTTCAAAATATAGCTATCCAAAGTTTTCAAAAAACGCAAAATGTTGACCTGTCGTGTCATTTTAAAGCCAATCATGACATGCAGCTCAATGGAGTTAAAAGGAAAAGGTTTTTATCAAAATTTGAATTAAAATTTCAAACTTGAGTTTCTCAAAAAGCGCACTTTTAAAAAAAATAAAAAAATTCAGTAGTATTGATAAGGTTGTTAATAAGCGTTAGAAACAGATGCTGGGAATTCGATTGAATCGCAACACAAATTCCAACATTTACATGAACATAAAGTTAAACACAAAATAATATACAGTAGGTACTAATGAATTCACAAAGAATTTTTCATTTCAAATAGAACATACCAAGAAACTATGGGCTCCGGTGTATCTCAAAAGCTTCATGGGTCTTTGTTTCTTTTTCTTTAAAAATTTTGTAGACTCGCCCTGTCGTTGTAACTGGGTTCACTTTACAAAGAATATTTGTGACACTGAGCCACAAAATGTCTGGTTTTCTTGGAAAGGTAAATGATGGAGCAAGTCCAACAGAGTGGAGGAAGGTGAGTTTGACCTCATCATCTTCTTCATTTCGGGCCATGACATATGCCAATCACCACCTATCTTCGTACACTTACCCACTTATGTCTGATAACTGAAGTTTTTCTGAAGCATCCAACACCTCAATTCTTGATTCAGACGATAGTTTGAAAACCGTTTGAGATATTAGGTTGAAATTTGGTATTTTTAAATCTACATAAAGGTAACCTATAGGCCAAATTTCATAAAAATTTGGTGAGGTTTAGTCACTGTGTTGATTTGACATGGAATGGCGTTTGCTTTAGAAAACAACAACAAAAAGTTCCGATTGTTGACTTTCAAAAACTAGTACATTAGCACGACACCTGTTCAATAATAAAGAATAACAACAACGGATTTTTAGGTCACCGTATTAGATCCGTGAAGTTAGCAAAAAATTTTAAGCACTAATTCTGAAAATTTGTAATGAATTAGTGCTTCATATTAGAACACCAGCAAACATTTCATTACAAAGTTATAGACAGTCAACTTTTCTGCTAACTTCACGCTTCAGTAAAAAATGTTGAGCAATTCTAAAAATTTATTAGGAATTAGTGCTTTGATAGTGCTTCATATTAGATCACCAGCAAACACTTGGTTTCAAAGTTATAATAGGTAGTGAAAGATTTTTGCTAACTTCACGCTCAGCAAAAAATGTTGAGCACTAATTCTGAAAACTTGTTAAAAATTAATACTTTGATAGTGCTTATTAGAGCACCACCAAACACTTGGTTTCAAAGTTATAGGTAGTCAAAGATTTTTGCTAACTTCACGCTCACCAAAAAATGTTGAGCATTAATTCTGAAATTTTTTTAAGAATTAGTGCTTTGATAGTGCTTATTAGTGCTTCATATTAGAGCACCAGCAAACACTTGGTTTCAGACTTATAGGTAGTCAAAGTTTTCTGCTAACTTCACGCTCAGCAAAAAATGTTGAGCACTAATTCTGAAAACTCAAGAATTAATACTTTGATAGTGCTGATTAGAGCACCAGCAAACGCTTGGTTTCAAAGTTAAAAGGAATCAAACATTTCTGCTAACTGAACACTCAGCAAAAAAAGTTGAGCACTAATTCCAAAAATTTGTTAGAAATTAGTGCTTTTATAGTGCTTGATATCAGAACATCAGCAAACACTTTCAAAGTTATTGGTAGTCAATTGTTAGCTGTACGTCCAGCAAAAAATCTTGAGTACTAATTCTGAAAGTTTATTAGAAATTAGTACTTCGTTAGTGCTTATTAATGTTTCATATAAAAAAATTAGCAAACACTTGATTTAAAAGTTATAAGTGGTTTATTAGCTCGTACGAGTTCTGAGGTTGTTGTGATGAAACGTTGAAGTTTAATAACAAATTATTTTAGTTAAAACTTCTATATCTAACTTTAAATGGTGCACATTCGTATTTCTATTTGGATATGTTTCATAATTCAGTCATCTTTGAGTGTTTAGACTATAAGCGACTTTCAACTTATGGCGTGTCGCAATGGAACACCCAGACTTTATAGGCTTAATCCTAGTTTCTCCTAGTGAGCCAAAACACAGAGATGAACTTAACATTTGCCGTTTGTAAACCCAAACAAACTGACGTTTCGCAAGACACTGTAGTTTACATCTTCAGAGCGCAAATTGTTGGACTAAGAACTAAACATAGAAAACCATACGAAAGCTTATAATTCTATATTATTAAGTGCTGCGCATCAGAGTGCTAAAAATAATTGAATATGAATAATCTTAGATATTCATTAAATAAATGACAAATACTATCCCTGTCACGATATTAAATAGAAAATGAGATCTAAAATGTATGTTTATTGGATACATAGTGTACTGTCTGAGCGACTTATGAAATGAAAGAAATTTTATACAAAAGCGTTCTTGTTTTTTGCTGCATCTGTTTTAACCTTGATAGATATAAAGACCAAAAATTACTTAGTTCTAAATGAATAATTTTACAAATGCATTGGCAGATACACAATTGACACAATACATTAACTTTTATTTGATTTCAAATAGAATTTAGGGGTGTAACATTTAAACGATATACTAAGATATAAGCGATATTCTTAAAATTCAAGTAGACAATGAAGATTGTCAACCCTCATTTATGGTAGACACCGTGGAAACATTTGCACTGTGTGCACAAGTGATGGTGATGATCTAGTTAATAAAAATGTTATTATATAAATATATATTTTAGAAAATAATGCAGTCTTCTTATAAAGTCGTATAATGTACGAGGCTCGAGTAACCATGTTCGTTCCAAACACCCCAGTAATTTTGGGTTAAATTTGCAGAAAGAGTGTGAACATATATAATATATGTACATCTATATATAATATGACAAAATTGATCAAAAATTATTAATTGGTAAAATTCGATCGAAATTGCACATACATGCTTAACTTTAAGAAAAATATTCAGAACTCTCGTCCAAAATGGTAATATTGAAGGAGTTCAGTCGAGGGGTTGATCACCTAGTAAATATGGTGTACCGCGATAGTAAATGTAGTAAATATTTGGTAAATATTGGTACATATTTTAAATGTGGTGTACCAAATTTGAGTCAGTGATCAACCCCTCGGGTTTAATACTTTTTTAAAACTCTTATCAAGAACTGCAGAACTATAAAAAGTGCTATTAGAATTGTTAGTATTCTTCTTTATTCGTAGAATGTCGTCCTTCACAGACACATTTAGTGAAAATAAAAGACATGTAGGACAACAATAGAAACCATTTTAATCCTCTCGTTTTCCATATTGCTGTTATTAACAAATTACGAAGATTCTATTTATTTCGCAACTCAAGGAAAGAGAAAGTGAAGAGGTGGAATTAGATATAGTATATTCCGAGGTATATTCATATTTGTTTTTTGTAATTGAAACATATTAGTACAATATTACCTAAATAAAGGTTAAACAATTCTGAAAAGATTATTAATACATCTTGCCACTGAGACTGGTTATTAGATAAAACTTTAGCAAATATTTGGAAAACTATGAGATTGAAAAAATATTTCTAGTTAAAATCATTACTATCGAACAATAACGACGAAATAAAAACCACTTGCCAATTCGAATCAATAAAGCTTATACAGAACTATGTAAGAATACCAAAATGTAAAAAAAAATGCTAGTTTTCGTCTCAAGATTAAAATACATTTTCAGAACGGAGAGTTAAACAAGGTTGTCATCTAAGTTACGTATATGTATCGGTTTTATATTCAAAATTCTTCCTCTTTAAAGTAGACGATTGAATATATTTGATCCAAAATATGTTATATGATTTAAACGTGGAGGGTTTAAATGTTAACTTTAGGTGACTACGATGAACATACGTACTGGAACATAGAAGTAGCATTTCTTCAGTCAACGGAAGTAGGTAGTGCTACAAATATAATATCAGGTGCAATTCAAATTAATAAGATGACTTGACATTGATTTTACCTTCGAAAATTTCTCATTAAATCAATGTATCTGGGTTACCTTGATCTACATTACACCTAAGCAAAAAGTATTAATCAGGAAACAAGATAACGTTAATAGAATTGAATATATTAGGTATCATTCATTGGTAATTCCATCAAAAACCACAATGATTAAAAAAAAATCAAACTTATCAGACCTAATAGTACCTAATTAGATAGGGTAAACAAATTTACCTCGATATAAGATCACTAGACTCTTGTAATAATAAAATTGAATATAGTTTAAATCAAAATAAATAGTAACAAGGTAGGTATTAAACAACTACAATAAAATACTTAAATAAAATTTTCAAGTTTTCTTAAATTACTATTAAAAAATTCAATAGTTTTTAGGTTAACTACATTTATTGTAAAATACCTGCTAAGTACAATTAATTTACATATAAAGTAAAGAAAGAATGAATAGCACTTGTAATTAAATCTGCATTGCATATAGTAATGATAATGAAGCTTTGATTTATTAACGAGATATAAGTGGGCTATGAAAGAAAATTATCTTTAAAAACGTTCCTAATTAACGTAATTAAAATTTTTGGAAAATATTTTATAACTTACCGTATATAAAAATGGTGCTCCAGAATTGCAATAACCTCTGCTCATCTTCTAGTATAGAAAAACAACTTCCGCGTTGATCTAAGTTACATCACGAATTCCTGTGGTGCATCTCCAAAAGTTATTTATTAACACAATAATCATAATTAACACTACAAGAATGAACACGATTTTTTAAAAGAATCTTCGCTGCATTCTAACAAGGAGGTCAGCTGATAAACTTGCACAAGCGACATATAAATTACCGATACTACAGTTAACGTTCGATTAAACAGTAAATTTTTAATTTAAATTTGATAGTATTGTTTTACGGTTTGCAACTGCACGAGTATTGATAACTAAGCTCGAAAACGTCACCATTTCTCAAATACTACACAACAAATGATTCATAACCAATCACACTCGTTGCTAACACCTCTAAATTGATAGAAACTCATGTGCAACAGCTGCTTTACTGACAGTAAAGTGGCGCCAAAGCGGATAACGTATGAACTGTTTTCATGGCAGTATTTGTTCTTTAGCGCGTTATTTCAAATTCATTGTGGATTTATTAACATTAACATATACACAAAAAATATGCTCATACACGTAAACAAAAATTTGTTAACATATGCAATTATTTATTTATACAAATTACGTAAAGTTGTTGTACATATTTTAAAGAAATAAGTACGCAGGTATGTACGTAAAGCAAAAAAACAAAAATTAGTCTGAATACATAAATTACACATCGAAAATCATTATACATGGATATTAAAGTACGTTTCGACAATCTCAGAGGTCAAGTTATTGTTTCTACAAAAAACAATTACTGATTTACATAAGAAACAAAACTTCATAAACAATTCGGTTAATGACAAGCTCAAAATTTATGAAGTCGCGTGCAATACTAAAAACGGAAGCAACTATTTAAAACAATTTACCTAATCAAAATAATAGAACAATAGTCAATAATTATTATTAGATATGGACTTCTGTAAGTTTTGCAGCTGCAAATGTATCACTTTAGCTAATTATGTGTTTTAATTAATAGCATTGATAGACAACCTTACTATATCTTTCAGCTATGTCCAAATAATTTTTTAATAAATTTGAATTATGAAAGAGAACACAGGGGCTGACATTTCGGTTATCCCTCCAAGAAAATTACAACGAAAAAGTTTTCGGTGGAAATTTATAGAAGCCGATGTACTTCGACCAATATTAGACGCCGACTTTTTTAGGCATCACGGACTCCTAGTAGACTTACAAAATTGCCGTTTAATAGACAACATTACCCGATTATTAACAATAGCCACGGTAGCTCAACAACAACAGTGGCAAAAACCTCAATTTATTACGAAATATTAGCAAAATTTCCATCGATATCCCGTACAACAATAGTTACGGCAACCAGGAAACATATGGTAGTACACCACATCATCACCACAGGACCACCCGTAGCATAACGCAGAATTCGACTTTATGCTATAGCAAAGGATCTGCAGGCCGTCCAACAGTCAATTGTCTAGCTCATTACACTTGGAAAAATAGTCGGGTGAATGGCGATCTTGCGGAGATTAGGAGATTACCGTCGCCTTAATTCTATTTGGGTACCCGAGCGTTACCCAATTGCGCACATCATTGATTTTTCATATAAATTAAATGCTAAAAAAGTATTTTCTAAGTTAAATTTAGTGCGAGCATATCATCAAATTCCAGTAGCAGAAGGTGACATCCAGAAATCCGCAGCACCATTTGAATTATTCGAGTTTCCATTCATGACAATCGGATTGCGAAATGCCGCGCAAACTTCTCAAATTTTTCATGAACATGGTGTTACAAGGACTAGAATTTTGTTCTTGCTACATCGACGATTTTCTAGTGACTTCCGCTAATGAACAAGAGTACCTGGAAATCGTCTTCCAGCGGCTGGACACCTAAGGTATCGCGGTAAACCTCATCAAGTACGTACTAGAACCATTCTAGAAGTCAAACAATTAGAATACTTAGGCTATCTTATCTCCGATGAAGGACAATGCCTTTGCCATGAAGAAACCTACAACCATTGTAGAGCTTCGACGTTTTTTGGCTGTTATAAATTTTTATAGACGATTTATTAAAAAAGCTGCAAAAATCAAACAATTTTCAACAGCCACAGCAAGGATAGCAAGCGTAACGACATAAGATTAATCAAACAGACTTCAGAAGCATTTGAGTTATGTAAACGCGATCTCGCAAATGCGGCATCTCTTACGCATCTGTCCAAAAATGAACATTCAACCTTAACCGTAGATGCATCCGATTACGCGGTAAGTGCAGTGCTAGAACAATTACAAAACTGATAAATGGCAACCACTTGCGTTTTTTCCCAAAAAACTAAGTGACGCGCAGCGAAAATACAGTGCTTACGATCAAGATGTATACGCAATATAATCAGCGATAAAGCATTTTAGGTGCATAATCGAGAGACGTCATGTAATAATAAAAACAGATCACAAGCCGTTAACATTCGCGTTCCAGCAAAAATCTAATAAAGCTTCACCACGACAGCAACGGCATCTCGATTTTATAGGTCCACAGACATTATTTTTATAGCGGATGCGGATAACACAGTGGCCGACGCGCTCTCCAGCCTCGAAGTTATTTAGCTACCTGCGATAGACTCGAGTGAAATCGTAAGTGAACAAAGTAGTGACGCAGAACTTTTGTACCTACTAGGTAAATACGCCCATTGCCTCATTCGTGCTGTAACAGTATTTTCCCGGAAGCGACAATTCACCACTGCACTGTGACATCTCTACAAGTAACATTCGTCCAAATATCTCTCTAAAATATTAAGCCGACAAATCTTTAACACAATAGATTTGAACTTTGTATGTAAGAACATTTGTTTTTGTTTAACTCGATATATAGAGAGTTCAGAATACGGGGGAGTGTTGGATAATATATATTCATAAACTCTGTATAATAAAATAAAGTTGCGCGCGCACATAATGGAGTACAAATAATGTGCAACATACATAGAGTCTGTGCTGTTGTAGTTACTCGGTGAAGGTAGATGTTATTAAAACATAGTGTTAAGCATTTTTCATGTAAAGCCATAATCACTTTATTTACTCATTAAATAGTCACGATTGTGTTTAACGCTTTCTTAATCTATATCCTTAAGACCATCAATACGGAAAGACGTTACTGAATGGATATGAACTTGTATTTAATGCCAACGGTCAAATGTACAGCGACATATAAAATCGCTTATCGGTCATTTTCTAGTACCTAGCTCTATTATTACAGATCAAGAACAAAATTCGAATCCGAATATGTTGGGGTCAAAATAAACAAGAACGACAACATACAACTAAAAAAGCAACGAAATGCTAGAACGCTGGCATAGAACGTTAAAAGCTGCGATTATATGTGACGAAACTTAAAAATGGGCTGACGTTTTACCTACGGTACTATTGGGTCTCCTCACGACACATAAGGAGGATTTAAAAAGCTCCGCAGCAGAAATGTTGTGTGGAGAAACATTAAGCTTGCCCGGAAAAGTCAGCAATGATCCACAAACTTTTGTCACAAAACTACGTGAACACATACGACAGCTGCGACCGACGGCGATGCCTGCATCAGCCTGAAATAACAAAGTGCACTCACGTTTTCGTAAAGGATGACTATCCGACGACCACTGCAACACCCTTACACCGAACCGTACGAGGTCGTCGCCCGGATTACTGATAAAATTTTTCAAGTGAAAGTCAACACCAAGTTAAAAAATATATCTGTAGACAGATTGAAGTCCGCTTTTCTAACGGCATCGGTCGGATTCGGTCACAGAATTCAATCTTCGGTAATCGCCACATGAACGCCAGCTATCTGCTTTCTTTTTCGACACGAAATGTAATGGACTTGCCCACGGACTGCTTGAAGGTCTGCAAATTCTATATTCAACTAAGTAATCGAATTCTGCCCTAGCAGTTTTTAATTTCTCTCATGGTAAATGACGAACTTTTTAAGATATTGAAGGACCTCTTGTTATGGTATGGTGTTGCATTTTATGTTGAACTTGTATTCCGTTGCTACCTGCAGTTAAAATTTCTGGAAATTCTGCCAATAACGATCGATATTTTGAATCTTTGTTTATGACAAACACTGTATCTTGAGGGTATTTCGATACTTTGTGCGATGATTGATAGCTTTGTAATACCATCAATAAGGCGGCGATTTTGTAGATCCACCAACAGTCCAAGTCGTATTAAAAAATCAGCGCTGATAATAGGACGAGCAAAGTTAGTCATTTGCAAAGTGGTCTGAGGCCCAAGTTTAAGCATAATAACTGTACGGTTTGCTGCGTAAAGTTTGTGTGTTGTAGAACTAGGTTTTGCGTCTAATTCAGCAAGCATAACTGACACATTAGCGCATGCGTCAATTAAAAAATGTATTTTTGTATTTTTATCGAGTACAAAATCACGTCTGTGTTGGTCATTTTCGTAGATGACCGCCTCTAACAGCGACGGGTGTATTAGTTTTTCGAATGTTCGTTCGTACGTACGTAAGTTTGGTGTATTTATGCGCATTGTTGCGAAATCTTCGGTGGTAGTAGCAAATGTCTTCTATAGAAGAAGAACTGTGGCGGTAGTGAGAACGATGGCGTTTCTTTCGATCGTAGGAATGCTTTTCAATTAAAATTGATTCCATGAACTTTGTTAATGTCGTTACCTGTGCTTGAAAGGCAACAATAGAACTTGGTATTTTTAATAATTGAGATGCGTGCGCCGATGCGAACATACCGATGAATCAACTTTGCTACCGGATGGCATGCCTGAATGCATTGCAGCTGTCGTTGGAAATGTATGTGACTGTATTTCGTTAATTTTATCCGCTACGTCAGCCATCTTATCTAACTCTAAGGTATCACTTACAGTAAGTATTGCTTGAACTCGGTAGTTCATTATAGTTCATTACAAGCATGCACCCTAACAACGTCATAATTTCAAATTGATCAGTGTTTTAAATGTTTTGTATATAAAAGCGTTTAGTTTTGTTCTTCTTTTGTTCTTTTTTTTCAGAAATTTTCGTAGGATTTCCAATCGTTTATTTGTACATTGCACGATAAATTATATTTTTACTCATCAGACATCACACTGGCAAAGTGAAAGCAATTATTGAACATGTAATTTAGGTTATTTTGTAATACCACTGGGACAAATATGTTCCACTATAATAGATTTGTTTAATTTTACTTACCAAAATATAGAAGTGGCTACAAAAATATACAGCAAATCCCAAATCATGAAAACCACGATGTAAAAAGATTCTCATAAACATTGCACCAAATTCAGTAAATTATTTTTAAATTTCAAATACATGCCGGAAATTGTTTTAAAATAATTCCAATTTTAAACGTAATAAACAACTAATTGGTTGTTTGTGACTAAACACCACAATCATCAGCTATTTATCAAATAAATCTCTATAATAATATATAACCTCACAAAAAAACATTTGTCAATATTTTGTCAGTTTATCAGACCAGTGGAACGATCTGTTCTTCATTCTTGGTACTAGGAGGGCTAGAGGCTTAAATACCACTAGGAGATTTTACTATATCTAGCTGCCTGGGTTCATGTCCCACCAGAGTTTATTATTATTGCACTTGGACATATGTTACCGTTGGTAGTCAAAGGGTTAAATTAACATTTTTTATTACTTTTTAATATTTCTAGTAAATAGATCTTTTTGAGTTTTTGCTCATCATTGCTTTAAATTTGATAGACAACGCTATTATAACATTAGAAGTGGAAAAATTACAGATAATTTGTGAATACAACTGTTTGGAAGTAATTTCTACGGTGCAACCAAAATTGCAAATAGTCACAACGGACAATGATAGTTATGTATTAATTTCAAACGAGTACGTAAGTTCGATGAGATCATACGTTTTTTCATTCTACGAAAAAACACGCGTACAAAACAATTGCAAAACGAGAAACACCATGATGCTAATTAAGACAAAGCATGGCGCGCTAAAACCTCACGAACGCAAAAGCTAATAAAATTAGAAGTTTGCAATATTTCAAATAAGAACCTTTATGCACACTATTTAAATTCATAAGATAAAACAGATTTCCAGAGGTGCAGATATGAGGACCCAACACCAGCAGTCTCCCGGACAAACATTTACATACAAAACTGGAAAGCGTTTTAAAATTAAAAACGGTTATAACAAATCAATGAATATAAAAACAAAATCTTAAAGCAAAAATCGACTCATGCGTTAGAAAGAAACGCGAAGAACAAAAGCAATAGAGATTCACCAAGCCAAGTAGCTTGGTTTGAAACGTAAAAGCTTGGCTTGGGCTTGAAAATCAAGCTTCTAAAAATAAAAGCTTGATTGGCTTGATGTTTGTGGATACAGACTTGGCTTGGTTTTCAAGCTTACAAGTTTTTTCAAATTTTTTCTTGCTCCTTCTGCAAACGTAGTTTATGGCCTTGGAACACGTACTCCGCACATGTTACTGCTCACTGTCACAATATAAACAATACTGCTAGCATAGGTTACATAATTTTTAAACTGAATTGAAAAAACAACGCGTCTGTACGTGGTAGTAATAAAAACAGTTACTCAATGAATCTAATGATTCATTTGATAATAAGAAATACACAATAAACATTGTATGGTAATAGCAATACTAAATTTATTCACTTGTGGCAGACAGGGTAATAAGCGCATAATAATGCCCTTACAGAGTATTAACGATGCGAGGTTTGAATGTGTATACTTGGTGACGCGTTCCTGCTTTAATTTCTGATTGATTCCGAGTTATGCGGAAATCTAGTTACGATCTAAAGTGATATTTGAAATTAAAGTTTTCAGGTCGGTTTTGTCTATTTAAATAAGTGAAGATTGACTTTTGATTTTAATCATGTGGTAATTCTCAAAGAGCAAAGAAACGTTTTTTCACGTTTGAAAAACGTTACGTTTTAAAATAGTCAAAACAAAAAATATTTTTTAAAAAAAATATTTTTGTTGTGTTTTAAAAATATTTCATTTAAACATTGATATTGAAACATTTTAAAAATGTTTTCTAAAACATTTTTTAGTAACATTAAAAACGTTTTTACTTTATTAGAAATTATACTTTTGCTTGCTTTCACCTATACACCTTTTTCTTTTATATATTGTAACAAAAACACAATTATATAAAATTTTGTTACATATTATTAATAAATACATGTTAAACCTTTTCGTTTTTCTAAAAACTTCCTTGCAAATTTGAATTAAGTACTTAATAACCGCGTTTGCGCAAAGTACCAGTATCTGCGTGATAAGATGGCGATTTTGTATATTATAATTGCATTATATTTTAAGCTTCAGCGAAACAATTTCCATGGTATTACTCGCTACGCTGTGTAATGTATTGTTAGTGTATCAATTTAATTGTTTTCTAATTTGCGTTCTAGCGAAACTCAAATAGATACTTTTATTGTCAGCATTTATTATGATGGTACGTTTTTCTTTGGTTTTTGTTGCAAGAAATTTTGCTGAAGTATAATGTTATTTGTTACAACAGTGGTACACTAAAACGTTGATTCTATGTACTTCATGATTTCCATTCTTTGTGATGTTTTAAGGTTATCAAATTGATATGATATTGGCCAAATGAGAGATTTGAAAGTGCACAATAACCAAGTAATGTTGGTATGTATTGATGCAGTATTATTTTGTGTGTACAAAGTTCAAAATCTTGGATTGTTAGTTGTTCTGCTTTTTGTTTATACACATAAAGGTACATGCATAATTAGTCAAGTTTTCTTATTTTATGAATAGAATCGTTCGATGTGGAGGAACGGCAACAATAAAAACAACCTTTATTGTTCAGGCGTTAACAACAGATAAAGGTTGTTTTTATTGTTGTCGTTCTTCCACTCCGAAGGATCCTATTCATAAAATAGAAACATTTTTGATTAATTGGAAACTTTTGTGAGGATTATTATAATTATTTCAATTAATATAAAGTAATTACATAAATAACATTTGTTCTACTTTATGTTAATGTGTTAATTTTTGTTATAGGCACCAAATGCGTTTACAGCCACATGAAATTGAAGTATTTAGAGTATACGAAGATTGTATTATTTATCTTTTGTAAGCATGTTAGGGCTGGTTCTATAATAATGGTATAAATGTCAGTTAAGATATACTTAGTTTGATTGTAAAATGCTGTCGTTATTGGCTGTGTTATTGGTTAGCACAACTAAAACTAAACTTACATTTATACCATGATTGTAGAACTGCCCTTAAGCATATTGCAATATTAAAAAAAGCGTTGATTATACATTTTTTATACATTAATGTAACATTTGTAAAATATTACAAATATATATAAATAATATTATAAATAATGATTTTTAAACATTTTTAGAATGTTTTTCTAATATTGATTTTGCAACGTAATTCTGGCCATTAAGACGTTCTTGCTATGTTTTTAAAAATGTAAATATATTTTTTGTAAAACGTTGAAAAAAACATTTCAAAAATGTTTCCTTGTTGATTGGGTTGCTGTGATATCCCTATTTTAAAACGTCTTCATGTATTGCGTTAACTATGGTTCTTTTTAATTATCCCGTCATCTACAAAATAAACTGTTAGTAAAATAATTACAGCAAATACCAATCTTTAGTTTTTCGTATTTACACTGATCTAACTCAACAAAATTTACTTTGTGTACAAAACAAGACTTCACCTAACTAAACAAAAAACGTTGCAATGTAAGAAGTATAAATGATAGATTTGCTTATTTTCAGTTTTGATTTCTTCAGTTCACGCTGTTTGCTATAGTAATTTGCGTAAATTGCCTTCGATAAACTTTATTTTGCGGACATAAGTTTTAAATCAAGATAACATTTTTATAAAATTAAAAGCTCGCTAAAAACTTGACCTGCAAAATCTGTAACGTTTTTATTTTAGTTAAAATTCTTTATTAAAAATTCTTTAGTTTGTATTTATCAGTTTTTCTATAGCGATTTTAGAAGTCATTAGATTTCTTTTTTTTTTTAATTAAGACTTGTTCGTTTTGATTATTTGCAAATTATTGGTTTAAGAATAGAAATTTTACAACGCTGTTTTATTTGGCGGAACTACAATTTAATCAATTACCTGTTTTCGAAAATTTCAACTTGAAGGATACATAGGTGGTTTCTTATCTCGCGATGCGTATATGTGTGTTTTCCGTTTTAGAACGGGTTGATATCAATAAGCTTTCTGATCATTAATTTCTTGGAATAATTCGGTTGTTTCATTGTGTTATAGTGGAAACCTCGAGTGCAAATTTATTTTACCAAAATTTGGCCTTACATGTAAATGGATTTATTCCCTATTAACACTGCGCGTCTTTTGAAGAATTTGCTATATTCGAAAAGAAATTTGGTGGAATTTTTTGTTTGTTTGACGCACACGTCGTTGAGACGGATTTGTGAACTCCGACGTCTTCTAAAGATTTAAATTCGCAAATTACAGCCGCCCAAAATCTAAAGGTATGTTTCTTATTAATCTGATGTTTAATCGGCACGTTGCGTTCACCTGGTACTAAGTATGTAACTTTTTTTAGGCTGTTTGCTTCGTCGTAACGTTATGAATACAGAAGTTTCTTTGCTGGAAATCGTTTGTACGTCCTCGTGTTGTGGTATGTGGTTCTAGTAGTCCTGCTACTAAAGAAAAATTTACGAAAAATTCCGACACCGGATGGAGACGCCATCTTAATGCGATTGGTTTTCCCGGCACTTCGTGGATATCTACGGCGATTAAAAAACTAAGCTTAAATTTTTCTTTGATATCATTATCTGTCACCTATTATTGTATAAGAAATCTGACCAACAATTTGAATCAATTCTTTTTTTTTTTAATTAATTATATTGTTTTAAATATCACAATCATTGAAGTTAAACAAACTATAACCTTTTTTCTTTCATAAGTAATCAATTTAATACTATGCGATCTCAATTAGATCAAATTTTTGCAGCTTGATTGAGTTATTTTATTTTGCGAATTATTTTATACTTCTTACCAACGATTTTCCTGTTTTCTTTATAACACATCCTTGGTGTGGTGGTTAGAGTTATTAATTGAAAACAGCTGGCGCTTTATTGGTTGTTTTACGTTAAATTTAACCCAGACCGTCTTCACTGGGCTTAGTCGGACCTCTATCCACTGCTTTACCAAGTTGGAGCTGATTAAAGATATGAAAGGCACGAATAAAAGATAGGTTGTTTGTTGTTTAAAATAAAATTATATATAAGCGTCGCAAATCTTGGGTTGGCTAATATTGAACTTAGCTTGATTATCTAAAAACTTGGCTTGATTTCAAGCCTAGCTATTAAAAACCAAGCCAAGTCAATGAATCCATAAAAATCGTCAGGGGCAAAACAAAAATATCGCAGCAAACTTTGAAATAAAATATTTTTTGGATGAAGACTAAAAAGAGATATGGAACGAGAAGAGTGAGTCGAAGAAACTTTTCAAAGCGAAAAATAAAAAGTTATGTACGTGAAAACGGCAACAATGACGATGGAACACGAAGTGATATTATCCTGTAAAAGCAGTTACGAAGTGTCGTAGTAAATTTCAAACATATTTTAAGTGAATTCACTGTGTTAGTAGCACATTTGATAGCTGAAGTTTGTAAACGTGAGCTTTCTGCTTAGATATTGAAAAACCAGCTGTCGCATGCAACAAGGATGCGCGTGTAGACTAGAAATCGATAGTGTAACTTTAGGTAGTAAGTGGTATGGTGTTAGCGTAGTAGAATACGGTTGTGGCTAATGATGCATAAAGTCAATGATCTAATAAACGTAATAAACCAATAATTGATTGTTAGACAAAACACCACAATCATCAGTTATATACCTAGTAAACAATCTATATTGATAAACACAATACAAGGCGTGAATGGGCCGCTGGCTAACGATGTTAACATTGACCCACTTGTATCGAGTAAACAGCCGCGAAATTTGTTGAATCTAGTAAATGATTATCACCAGTGTTTTGGATTTTGTCAAGATGAATTACGATGTAGGTACTGATGTAATTGCGATATTTTTTTCTTATCGATATTTTATAGACCAATTTTGAAATAAAAAATTGTTTGTGCTGTTTCTATCGAAAACGCCCAATATTCATTCGTTGTACATACGTAAAACTATGTTTTAATTTACTTATCATTAAAAGAAAACGCTTTAAAAAACTTATAAATTTAAATACTACAGTATTATATATTCAAGAGTTGTACTACGTAAAACATTCGAATTTTGAACTTGATAGATTCAGTTAGTTATAAATGTACTATCAACATTATATTTGTGATGTTTTCAATGATTCTTTTTTAAATTTTCTCAATTTCACAAAGAACAGGATAAAAAATAATGTATTTGATTCTAGTCGAAAGTCCCATAGCATAAAGCCCGCCGAGACCCAGTTCAAGCACAGAACACAGCCCACACCCATGACTCGCACCAAGATCTCCATTTCTCCCTGTGTGCAAGATTACAGCAATCCAGCAACAACTTCTCGATTCAGAATCTGAATCTGAGGATAAAGAAATACTTATGTTCTTGCAGTTACGCAACTGAAAAATAAATTTCGGTTAAATAAAGGTCAGTTTAGCGTGGTTCATGAATTAACTAAAGGTAGATCACTGGTCAAGGATGCAATACGCAAAAGGCTATTGCAAGTGAAGAATAACTATCAGTATGTCTGAGGTAAATATTTAAGAAAAATGGATAGAAAAATAAGTTGTTGTTTTTATAAACATTTATTCAATATATTTATTTCAACATGCTATTACAATGGAAAATATGATCTTGAAGAATGATCTTTACGTATTGAGCAACTTCTTTTATTTGTATCTTCTGAGTTCACCGATGTTGAATTTGATGGAAATAAGAATTCAGGAAACTTTTCCATAAGAGCACAAAAAAGTGCACCAGTAGAGTAAACGGTTGATAAAGGAGGACGTTGTCTGTAAATTCTACTCAACTTCATTTTTGACAATTCTCTTCTTACTTGTATTTGGTACTTTGTTGGAAAACCTTTAGTTATTTTGTACATGGACATAAAACTGATATAAAACTTGATTCTCTAAATATTTGATAAATTGAATTTGTTTTCGATACGTGCATAGACTAAAACGTATTACTTGTTGCCCACTTTTTTGTTCTTGCTTTTGAAGAGCTTCTCGGTAACATTCTCTCAACTTTCGCCATTGTTTATTGATTTGGATTACGAAAATTTTTAAATTGTTTAGGTGCTGTTGTTGGGAAACATATTAACATTCGAAAAGCACTTCTTAGTGGTTCTTCTTTCTACAATTACAAACAAATTTTTTTTAAATTTTGATGGCGACTGTAAATGCAAATTATCGTTTTACAACCGTAAATGTGCGTTCTATGGATAGGTTTAGTAATGGAAAACAGTGGGTTGCCCGAACCAAAACCGCTACCTGGACAAAATACAGAAACATTGTATGTGATTATCGGGGTTTTTTCTAATGTCAAAATGAATGCGTCTATATTCTAATGCGAAAGTGGCTGGCAATTATAAAAACAAGGTTTATAATTATAGATTATCCCGAGTTGGACAAACAGTAGAATCTTAACAGCTAAATTCTGTGTATACAAAGGCTTTTGAATGCAAGTTGGATACCACAAATAAAATAGTGTTGACCACAATTTGTACTTCATAATTATTTGAGAACTGATACTGTCTCAAATGCCAGTACACCGAAAGAAGAAGATGAATTAAGAATCAATTTAAATGAAAGTAGCTTACGTTCTTTAGCACCAAATCGAACTAGAAGTTGTAATGAAGCTTTTTTCATTACACAAAAATTCACTAAAAATTTTAAATTCTAACCACGCGACAGATCTGTTGATTGGTAACGTAAACCAGTAGAAATGGGACACTTTTGAACAAATATTGTCTAAATTGCAACGTTTCCTTGATGCAACATAAAATGCAATAAACTAGGACTACGTTGAAAGATTACCAATAAAATAATTTAACATCAGTGTAATTAAATTCTCTGGCGACTTTCTGGCACAAATCATTTTGCAGTTTTGTTTTTATGTGATCTGGATGGCTAGTATCATATAATACAGAAAATACTTTAACCATTTCAATCCACGTAAAAACAGATTGGAACTTTGCTTCACTTTCAACGCTTGATACATAAGTTACTATTTGTGCTGCTCTTATCGCAAATACCAATATTTATTCATTAGTAATGACAAAAAAAGCTCTAGAGCCGCAAAGTGATAACTTGAAGAATTATACTTGAATAGGGTTTTTTTAATTGAAAAGCATAATTGTAAAATTAAATGTTTATCCGGAAAACTAATAAACTATTTGTACCACATTATTATTTTATTGAATAATTAATAACGTCAATACGCTAAACACTTAAATCTATTAGTTTTAGTTGAACAAAGTCGAATAGCCTCGGACATATAAATAAAAAACTTGGGAAAATATTAATTAAGAAATAATCATACATTTAGGCATATCCGTTTTAAATACGTTTTATAGCAGGGTAACCGTGTTATGTTATCAACGGCCGTTTGTTAGACCTGCAAACGTCACAACTATAGAGTAAACGTACAAAAGCTCGGTTTCTACATCTTTTGCATTGAATTCACTCTTTCGGAAAAGCTTCTCTGCAAATAAAGCACTTTGTCTTCACTGTGATGATCCTAACAGTTACACTTTTAATATTTTTCTTTGTTATTGTTGCAGTCTTGTTTTTCTACATCAAAGCGCGTTTAAACGTGTAGAAGTCTTACTTTATTGTTTTTTGTACCGTATACAAGGGTAGACTAGATGGCGCACCTGAAGCTGTAGTTCTAGCATGTAATGCGAGTTTTGACCGATAGATAACTAATAGTCCAAAGCTGGTGGTTGGCTGTAAGACAAAACTGCTAGATAGGTTGGTTACAAAAGCTGGTTTTTGTTCAATATTCAAAAATTTCAAATCTCTAAGAATATCCCAATTAAAAAAGTGTATTTTTTAGCATTTAAAATTGTATTGTGCCGTTTCCATCTTGGCTGCTTTAGGAACAGCTACATTCACAAAACCAGCATCTAAGTAACAGTATTTTTTTAGTATTGATAATTACCCAGCAATTATACCAATCGTGTTTGTAATTTTGCATACGATTTACCGGAAACCTGCTCTGATCTGTAAAAAATTTGGAAGTCAAAAATAAGAATCGTAATTGAATAGATGAATACTATAATTTATATTTTCTATAAACCAGACATCTAATTGAGACTAAAAATCACGATTGCTCCGGTAATGACAGGAACAACAAAATGTAAAAACGAATTTTGAAATCTTCCTGCAATTCTAAATTTTTGTATCTAAATTACATGTTTAAAATGTCCGATTTGAATAATGAATTAATAAGGCCCGGTGTTGGGTTGATGCTGTACACTAAGAGAATATCAAAATTTTGCAAGAAATTTAGTAACACGAACGCCAACCTAACAAGTCTTCTTCCAAACATACCTCAATCGTATATAATTTATCCACGAAGTAAACCTGCAAATCATAAATTATCTTTTATTGACGATCCTCCTTACGTTCAGGCAGTTGAACACCACTTGCCCGACTACACGTCAAATTTGTTTTATGATTATAAAAAAAAATGCAGATGCTCACAAACCGACGATAATGAGGTATTTATTAAAGAATTAAATTACTGTTTAGAAAATTCATTGAATCACTTACAAGAAACCAAATCTATTAAAAAGAACCTTGGAAAAAAAAGCATTTCTCGAGAAATAATAAATGAAGTTCCTTTATTAACGTCATCATTTTCTACAAAATATATTTTAGATAGAAACAGTTTACCTTTATGGATCATCAAAAATTAAAATACTAGAATCCAAAATCGTTTTAAATTTAATCAAGTGAGTTCAAAATATTTGAATATACTCTTGTCAGTATTTTTTTAGATATACATATACATCAGTTAAATTATTTGTATCTGAAACTTAGGTAATTCATTTCCTGTGAATGCTATACAATACTTATTATTATTTCAACAGGTGTAAAGTTGATTGAAGCTAAAATAATGCCTAAATTTCTACATTATTTTGAATTTAATAATTATTATGAAACTGCATTGAATGCGATACAAATATTGAATTACATGGAAAAATTTGTTAGATAATGATAAAAAGGAAAGCGGAGACAAATAATAAGCAAGTACAAACTATTATACATTGTTATCCTTTTATGCTAACTAGTAATAACGATTTAGTTGACGTTAAATGCAATCGAAGTTGCCAAACTGCTGCAAGTACAAGATTAGATAGGCCAAATTCTGACTTGTATCCTCTTCTAGAATTTACACCTTACCAGTTAATTTTAGAAGGAGCAGTTAAAGAAATTGATCTTCCAAGAAAGTCTCTACTACAGTGGAAATCCGTAGAATCAATTACACAATTATCGAACTTGTTGCCAGGAAAAAATCAACACAAAGTATACAAAAGTTCTTTAAAAAAGAGTAATTGTATTAACTATAAAACCAGCCCAATGTCTCTTTCAAGCAAACATAAATTATCTATTGAAACCGACACGCAAACTGATATCTCTGTTTCTCCTCACATTCTCCAGGTCGACGAAGTTGCAAATGTATTTGCTGAGGTTTCAATACAAACATCGATAACGTGCCTTCCGGCAGCTTCTGTTAGTACTATATTACCTCAGTTAAAATCAAATTTAATACACGAAAAACCAAATGTAAATGAACAGGAATACCAGGAAGAAAATACACCTGAAGATAGGCCTATAAAATGGATTTCACACGAAATAGAAGATATTTTGGAAGTTGACAGACTAAACACCTATACTAATATCTCAAGCGTGTATGAAACAGACGATGGCACGGAAGATACTGACGAATTTGAAGAAACAAACGATTTCATAGGAACCTCTTTAGAACGTACGAGAAAAACTTTAGATTTGTCATTGCTTGATATAGATAAACTAATAATCAATCAAAAAACATCAGACATAACATCAAAAGATATAAGTGAAATATATTCGTTTAAAGGAAAAGACATTTGGGATGGCAACGCACCTATTGAAATTCGAGAAATAATGTATTCATCTCAATTTAAAGACATGCTGTTTGAAGATGAATTAGACTTAAATGAGCAAATAATAACAAAAAACGAAAATGAAACATTTTTTGAAGAAACAGAACAAGAAGTAGATCAAGAAACAGACGACGCTGAACGAGATGAAACAGAACAAGAAATACATCAAGAAACAGACGACCCTGAACCAGATGAAATAGAACAAGAATTAGATCAGGAAATAGACGACGCTGAACCAGAATTTAAATTAAATGAATCAGAACAAAACCAACAAGAAGAAAGCAATACAGAAAAAACAAATGGTAGATAAGTATTATCGTTAGTAAAACAATTATTTAAAAGCATTGTTTTAGGAGCTATAAAAAATGTAGTAAATCTAAATAACTGCTCGTGTGGGTCTAACGCTTTAAAAAAAATTGCCGATCAATTAAGAAATCAAGTAGTAACAATACCGTTCAATCCTGAAGTAATCGTTTCTGATAAACCGTTTAGTGAAATCATTTTAGAAGCATTGAATGTTACTATGACTGTTTTACAAACAGAACTTGCAAGATTAATAGACGTATTTTCTAATAAGAAAGACATAGCGTCAACATCTTGCAATTGCATCGATTCACCTCTTAATAGCAAAAATACAATCAAAGTAACAGTTGATGAACATCGAAATACTCTTCAAATAAAGATCAATCAATATACCGAAGTTGATGAGTTTCACTTAACTCGTAATGCACCTGGTGATCACGTTAATCGAGCATCTAATAACGTCGAATGTGAGTGTCAACCATCATACTCGGGAGCAGCACCTCCATATGTATTTGCTAAAAATAATACTTTTTATACAAGTAACAAAACTATTAAACCGCGTAATCCTATTGTGCCCTTTCACGTAACACCCGTCAAAAGTTCTTGTTGTAACAAAATTTCAACTCATCAATCGAAAATTCCCACTTCTTTAGCGAATAAACCAACAGCTTCAGTACGAGGAAAACGATCTATAACAGAAAGAAATAACAGAGGTTATTCTAATAAAACTTGTTGCAAAGATAAATCTGCTGGAGTTCAAACGGAATTGACACTTGGAGATAGACTGCAATCAGAATCATTAAGTTCGTTGGTTAATTATACTAGTAATAAAACGTCGTGGAATAACATTAGCCTCCCAGCACCTGGAACCTACAGTATTAAGGTTAGTCGTTGTATTTATTATATACCTATATGCATGTAATATGTTTGTACGTTGTATACAAAAGACTCTTGTTTAGCCAACACGTAAGAAATGTCGTGCTAAAAAAGAATCTACTGTAAGAATACATAAACCACCAAGCCAAACTTCACGATCTTATGAACCTTACACCGAAATGCCATGGAACGATATTCTTTTACCTCAAACTAATATTTTTAAAAATGCACTCAGTCAAGGTTCATGCTCTTGTCGAAACGATGATTTTGCTTATAAAGGTATAAAAATCTTTTTAAAAAATAACTATACTATCAATTAACTTTATAGGAAAAGGCGCGTCGTCTACAAAATTATCCAAACCATTTATGACAATTAACCTAAGACCTTCAAACATACCACTGTCCAAATCGTGTCCAAATTCATTATCTCATAAGATAAGTACAAAATCAACACCAAGTAATCTTGAAGTAGGAAATAAACCTAAAGGTACCGTTTCAGTCAAAATTGTAGGACGAGAAGAAATAGTTAAAGAACTATATTTTAAACCAAAAGATAATACTATGACAGTAAATTTAAATGATATACGCGCTGCACCCGTAGTGAATACAAGTAAGTTAGAAATTAAGACACAAGAAGAAAATGAAAAACAGACACCACAAGAAGATCAGAAGGAAACAGAAGATAAAGACGAAGATAAAAAGGACTTGAAAGAACAAGACGAACATGAACAGGAATTAGAAGAACAAGACGAAGATGAAAAGAAATTAAAAGAACAAGACGAAGATGAAAATGAATTAGAAGAACAAGACGAAGATGAAAAGGAATTAGAAAAACAAGAAGATAGTGACATCAAAAAGGACGACATTGAAGATAAACAAAAAGATAAAAAAACCATTTTTGCTCCTGCTGAATGTTCTTGTACAAATAAAATTAAACTAAACATTTTTAAACCGGACTTTGTAATGGCAGCAATGGAAACATGCGAAGCTGAAATGAAACCTCTACGTCAAGCCCTACAAGAACTTCAAATGAAAGTACGCGAATTAAACATTCCTGAATTAAAAGGGTGTATGTGTACAGTTGCTTTAGAAGAGCACAGTAAATGCGTAAGTACTCTTGGAACAGGCAGACCAAATCCAAACAATATTCCACATATTGAAGAACCGTCATTGCTAAACACTTTTGGTCCATGCGCGTTTTTTAAACCGGCTAAATTTTATGAGCCACAAGTAAGTTTTCCGTTTGGACAACTTCCACCACCTGTCCTAAAACATTATCAACCGGTAGATGCGTCTACTTACTATAATAATCAATATCATAAAGATGAGAATAAAAAGAAACATCACTGTTGTATTTACAAAAAAAGAAAAACCGTTTCACCAAAACATGATACTCATAAGAGCACGAAAACCAAAGTTTGTGAAGTTTGTACTAACACCGAAAATGTTCATAAAAAAGAATCTAAATGTTGTATGTTTGTTTCGACTTTAGGTATGAATTCACCATTTATTTACAAACCTCATTTAAAACCTTACGAAAATGGAGGAAACAAGAAATTTCCGTTTGTAAAACCTATTATTAAATTTCCTTCTAAAGACTCAACGTATCAATATGGCACCGATTGTACAGACCACGATTATCCATCAAAGCACCAAACAATAGAACATAATAAAGAAAATCGCAAACACAAAAAGAAAAAGCATCAAATTATTTCAGATTTTAAAACACATGATTTTGATTTTTTAGAACCTTATCATAGTGTGTTTGACGTGCAGAATTTACGACCGGGGCAAGCTGTAAAAACAGACCCTGATGACTTTTTACTGCCTTTCAAGGAATCTGTTTACAAAAGTGACTTTCGAAGTCCGCATTCCTTATTGTCGTCTTTATTTCCTAAAGCTCCATCTAAAAACATCTTTTAGGTGCGTTTTAGTATAATTTTATGTTGGTCTCTTAGTTTATTATATGTTAATGTATTTTTTTAATAAATTTTTTTTGCTTACATTTACGCGTTATGGATGAACAAACAATGTTTCGTATATTAGTTTTAATTGTATCAAATGTTTACGGCACTGATACTTAAACGTAGTAATAATGTTGGCATAGTCGTAATCACGAGAAGCGTCTTATGGCTCATCGGTAGGCAACGTCAGCTTTAAGATTTTTGAAACGTATGTATTTATTGACTAGCACGCGCATAATAAGTGATACCTGTAATACGGATAAAACAAAATATTTAGATTTTGAAAGCAGCTCTCGAGTTATGTAGCAAGAATAGTTCAGTGAACTAGAAACAAAGTTTTAAGATGAAATAAAATATGTTTCAAGAAGAGGTGGTACATAGTTACATAACAGTCATAATGATTTGTATTTTTTTTAGCTAATTGCACATGTAAAGTTAAAATTAACAAGCGCCAATGACTAAAAACGAGAAATTAGTTTGAATTTGTAGCATATCAGTGGCATAGTACGAGTTTTATTTAGTACATTATTAAAAAGGTATTTTAAAACAATTGATTTAATCAAAATATTGCAACTTTCATGTATTTTGTAGGTTACAAATATGTGATGTTACAAATATGTGATTTGATCCAATAAAAGACCATAGCTATTGAATGGATGATCTGAAATTAATGTACTGAGGTCCTATCCTGTGTACTTTTTAAATGTGGACTACTATTTGTATTACGGAATAAAATTAAAAAATAATTTAATATTTAAAATGTACTTATGGTTATGAACAATTGAAGACGTAAGTAGATAAAGGTGTTATGTCGCATTTTTAAATAAAATGGTTTAATTGACTTTTTATACACCTAAGGTATAGATCTATCTTTTAGTAAATTATAAATATCTAATTACTTATATTTTAAGGTACTTTCCAGATAATAAAAGTGTTATGTCCATCAAAAATCTTTAGTTGTTAGTTGATGAAGGTGTCATGGTAACATAACATTTTTATCCACGAATAAATAAAGTAAAGCTCAGTTGGTAGAAGTAACGTGTATTATTTTAAGGTTATGTTTTTAATATCGCAAAAGTTTCAGTTGTGATTCGAGTGTTTTAGTTTGAAATATTTGTTTATTATCAAAAATTATTATCCTCTAATGATGGAATCTAAAGGGAAACGTATTCTAAAATTACTGGTTGAGCAGAATAAGTTAAAGTTGTCAAAAAAAGGTAAAATAGTTTAGATTTCAAGCTTATTAAAAATTACTTTCCATTTTTGATCTGTAGACTTTTCAGCTATAACAGAACGCAGTAACAATGAGGATAAACCATCAAATAGGGAACTTAATGACTACAAAGATGATTTATTGTATACTGAATATATTCTATATTATAACGACGAAAGAAGCGATGAACACCTGGATTATTCCTCTGAAAGTGATGACGACAGCGAAGCTTCTCGGGACGTAGATAAATTACCTACTACTGAGACGAGTATTATTGTTGGAAGCAGTAACAGTAAGGTTTTCTATGAAAAACGAGAAATTGTCAAAAGAACTATTTTTTAAAATAATAAACTAACTTGCCGTTCGAAAAATGACAAAAAAGAAACACATAATAGGGTGATTAAAGATAACAATCTAAACAATGTGGTTGTTTTGGAAAATCAGCAACAGATAAAAAAAAGTTTTTGAACCCAAACTAAAAATTTCCCGAAAACGAATACGCCACCCAGAACAATGAAAAAGAAAAATGTTTGCAATATACAGACAAAAGAGAGAAGAATATGTTTCGCAAAAAACTGGAAAAATCATGCAAGCAAAGACCATAAAAAACGGATTGTTATGCAAAGAAAAGTGCAGATTAAACTGTACAGCTAAATTTCATCTTAAAGCAAGAGAGGCCATTCTTGAAAAGTTTTATGCATTAGATATATCTGCAAAAAATTCTATGCTCTTTGAAAGTATTGGCATAAAACCAGTTGCCCGCCATCAAACCAATATGACATCCCAAAAAAAATATTCGTTTACATATTCAGTTACGTATGCCAAACAAGTAACAGCAGTGTGCAAAGATGCATATTGTTCACTACACCAAATTGGCAGAAAGAAAATTAAACTTTTACAAAAACGTTTAAAAACTGGACAATCGACTCAAACACCGGATAAACAAGGACGTCATCATAATCGGCCTCACAAAAATAGTGACGATGTAGTGAAATGTGTTACAAATCAAATCAAATAGTTTCCGACCGAGGAATCTCATTATTCGCGAAATAAGAATGGGAATAGAAAGTATATTTCCCCAGAACTTAATATATCCCGACTTTATCAGTTGTATATAAACCAGTATAAGGAAAATAAACTTGATAAAAGATTTATGGTTAAACTTTCTATGTACCGTCATATTTACGAAACCAAGTTTATATTTTCATTTGGATACCCTAAAAGTGATATGTGTAACGTATGTGACGCTGGTGAAAACATATTAGAACATTCAGAAAATTACAGATTTGCTTTCGAATGCCAGAAAATAGACAGAAAAAGGCCATTAATTGACAAAAACATCTGTTATATTACAATGGACTTACAGCAAAATATGCCGCTCCCTAAATTGTCTACATCCAAGGCTGTCCATTTACGGCAAATGTGGCACTACAACTTTGGTGTGCATTGTATCAGTCATTCAGGTAACAAATCGTATTTTTTTACTTGGACCGAGGATGTAGCTAATAGAGGCAGTAACGAAATTGCAAGTTGTATGTTAAGATTTTGTACGTTGCTCAAAGAAGAGAATCCCGAAATTGATCATTTAATAGTTTGGTCAGATTCATGTGGTGGTCAAAACAAAAACTCAATGAAGTGAGGTACTTCAGATATAACAACATTAGGTATATCGAAACAGCAAGTGAATAAATCATTTGACTTGGCATCACTTCCTACAACCAGCGCTGCGGTTATGCAACATTCTTATCGTGTATACTTGCAAGTACAGCATTGGAATGGTAATATGCTGGAATCAACGTTATGGAGGTGGTCAAAAAATAATGATAAGTTAGTTCCCGTTACTTCTTCCATCCAACCAGCACCGTCTGAATTATTAAAACTGGTGTGTAATTGTAAAAGACTATGCTCTAACAAGCACTGTGAGTGCGTAAAATCAGGGCTCCGATGTTCACCGATGTGCGCTACGTGTCAAGGCTTGACATGCGAAAACTGTGCAGAAGATGATAACATTGATATTGAAGAAAATGATGATGACATTATCTAAATAACAACTTTTATATTTCCTATATTTGTTATTTGCGAACATTTTATGCATGAAATCTCAAGAACAATAACCAATTTCGTTTCCGAATTTATTTCATTTCAATTTTGTTTTACATGAATTTTTGTTTATCTTTTTAATATATATTTGCTTATAACACTTGGTATACTGTATTATTTTCTAAAACCAGAAGTTTCTCTCAAATAATTATTTGCTATTGAAATAGGTTATCAAAGTGATATTAAACACATTATTATTGACACCAATGAAAAGATAAAGCCATTTTGTGCCATTATAGTTGGTCACACAAAAAAATGGTAATAATAAATGACAATATGTAGCGATTCTCTTGCTTGTATGACACATTTTTTTGAGAATATCTAAAATGACTGTACTATAGGAAGAATCGGTGTAGTTTTAGGTATAATAGATTTTTCAAATTAATTATGTCGTCAATTAGAGCCGTAGTTTTGATAAAAGAAATTTGTTTGAAAGTTGTTAAATCTACCTAATAGTGGGCGTAACAAATACAAAAATATTTAGTCAGTAATTTTTTTCTACGTATTTGCTGTACTTTTTTGCATGATTAAACACCAAAAAAATTATTGTGTTTGATGCAAGATCGTGTAGATTTTTACAGATTTTTTCTTGACAGGATGACAGAATATGTTCCAAAGATAATAATAATAAGATAATTTTGTTGTAATTACCAGAATCAATTTTACATTTAATATAAAAAATTGTTTCTAGAAAGGTTTCTAGTTTAGAATTTAATATTTGTTTTTAATCGATTAAATTTCTTACTTTAAAACTATCTCTAAGTTTCTTACAATATATATGTATGTATGTATGTACACATGTGTGTATTCTTAATAATGATTACAAAAATAATAAACACATACACTTTTGAATTTTGATGTGAGTATAATAGTACACTGTATTAAATAATTTAAATTTGCCATGATTGAATTTACATTATAATATTTTTTTAAAATAGTTTGGGATTGCAGTTTAAAAATTCGGGATTTGAAACCTATTTGTCCTGGTTTTGTGATTTTACAATGTCAGCCCTATAAACTACCGGAAAAATGCATTTTGCATTGTATTTTTGTATAATTGAGAGATTTTGCATTTTGGCAATAAAGTAATAATATATGCGTTTTTTTAGTTTACTACTTTCAATCCAGAACCACGGATTTTTGTTTTGTCTGAATTGGAATTTGATTTAGTCGAGCTACCAAAGAGACGAGACGAGAGACTTTTTCTTCTTTGACAGAATTAGGAATTCATATTTAAAAATAAATTGTACACTATGTATTTGCTTTTTCAAAAATTACGTACGAAAAATATACCGTTTCACTTAAGACACATCCTACACGTTTCACTTTTTCATCATTACTTTCGCACGTTAAAACTTCATATGAACATTTTGTAATGAGGGTCGCGACGTCACGTTACAATGCTTTGTTGTTTGCTGTTGCGCTGCAATATCTTAAATGCAAAATTAAACAATCCATTATTTTAACAGTTTTTTTAACAATGTATTGGAAAGAAGATGTTCACGTGCCTTCTGCCACCACTTTAAGAATATGTAGACTCTAGTTATCAGTTTACTATTGCAGTGATTAAGCTTGTCATTGGGATCAATCGAATACGAATATCTGTTGATCTGATGTTAAAGAACAATATATTACAAACTTGATAATTGGAAGTTTAAACGATAGTAAATGTATGATCAGATATTTAGTTTCTGTCAAAGAGTTGCAAAAAACCAATAATGCAACTATTGCCTTACGTTATTTGAGCAGGACAAAATTTAAAAATATTTTTACCCAACTTAATACATGTAACTTGCTTGACACATGATTGAAAGTGGCTGAACTGAACTTGTGATTGCTAGGTGGGGAACATGGTTAAATTAAGTTGATTTCATAACAGATAATTTTGAGGAAGTTAAGAATTTAATTTACAGTTTTGACGTAGATAGTTCCACTTTTAGTGCATATTTCACGAGTTTTACTTATCACTATTATATTATAGGAAAAAACACATCGAATAATTAATATGATCTAATTACGTGTAGTGTAGTATTTAATAGTAAGTAGTTGTATAGTCGTTACCACAAAAAATGATCCTTGCGTTATCAGCGTGTGAATTTAAAAAACACACGAATGAAAAGAAAAAATTCTGAGTGCAACAAAGATAACATCATTTTTTCTTTGTGTTATGAATAAAAAGCTTAATTGAATTTATCGTTGATTGACATTAGTTGACATTTGTCATAACTCGTTTATATACATTGCTAAATTCCAGTTCTATCTATTTAAGAACAAACGAGCATGTTAAAGTTCAATGTAAACCACTGTATACGTAATTAACCAAATAATTTGTATTTTTTGTTTTATTATAAAAAACCTATCAAAACCAACTGATTTTTAACAAACAGTAATTTTATAGTTTAGTATTTGGATTAAAAGCAATCAGCATTACAAACGCTAGATATTTAGTAAGTTTTAGATTTTACTAGTAACTGCATATTAAAGTAACTGATTTGATTAGCAAGTTTTTACTTAATTGAAATGCATACGAGTATGACTTAGGGATTCTTTTCCTGGCAACGACTATATTGAAACATTCCTGAAGTATTTGGAAACTTTGGAACGCTCATCAAAAAGAATGAAACATTTTGGATGCAGATAACAAAAGAATCTAAAAAGTATTCGAAGAGAGCTAGTCAGTTTTTTTAATTGAGTCGGAAAAAGGGTTAAAAAGACTGTCGGTTTAAATAAATAATTAACGTGTGTGTTAAAATAAATAAATAAAGTACACGTGCTAATACAAAATAAACACGGCGTTGTAAGTGTACGTGTTTTTAATATAAATAAATACCGGTTTAAATAAACTTTAGCCACGTCGTATCTAGAAATGGAGTAAAGACTGGCTCATACAAAGTTCCAGCAGTTCAAGCATGGTTAAGACCGATCGACAACATCAAGTTTAAAGTTTCCTTGGGTTCTGCACCTATTATAGATAATTTGTATCTGAATTTGCCAATATTGCCAAACCTTTGACAAAATTGATCAAAGAAAGAGCAAAACTTAAATAGAAGAAAGATTGCAAAAACGCTTTACATCAATTAAAACAGTCCCTAGTCATTAAGTTATCCAAGAAAAGATGGAAAATTTGTTTTGGATACCAATGCAAGTAATCTGGCCATAGGTGCAATACTTTTACAGGTGCAAAACAGACAAGAAAAATTTTAGCAAAGTTTTGTCCAGGCCAGAAAAAAGTTACTTAGTCTAGCAGCATTTGCGCGATGGTACATCAGGAAAACACTTTGGCGTGAAAAAGACAGTAGGAAAAGTTAGAAAAAGATTCTACTGGGCGAACTGCTAAAGGACGTCATGGAATGGTACCGTAAGTGCACAGTCTGCGCATCAGGAAATGGTCCAGCAAAAAAACGCAAACCACTGATTAAACAGTATAACGTGGGAAACCATTTATAGAGAGTAGATTGACATTGACATCGCAAAGCCGTTCCCAGAATCTAATTCAGGAAACAAATATATACTGGTACCGATGGATTATTTCACAAAATGGACGTAGGCTTAGGCCATATCCAATTAAGAAGCAACTACAGTTGCAAACGTTTTAGTAAACGAGTTTTTCTGCCAGTTTGAAGTTCTGTTGAAATTATATTCCAACCAAAACCGCAACTTTAAGTCGGTGCTGTTTGAAGAAGTTTGCCAACTGTTGGGAATTAAGAAAACTAGAACGACGTTTTTCCATCCTCAATGTGATGGTATGGTTTAACGGATGAATCGAACAATGGGAAAGTACTTAGTCAAAGTAGTGTCCAAACACTAAAAAGATTTGGATCAGTTCTTGCACTTTTTTAGCTGCAGAAGCAATGAGAGGGCCCTTATAAAGCAGCATTTTACTGACGTCATATATCGCATCCATCCAGAGGCAAGCCAAAAGTGATCCACATTATTCGCCTAGCTCGGTTTGCTGGCAATAACTACATTACAAAAGCAGCAAGATCTGTTTCAAACACAAAAAGATTACTCCATCGCTCATTGCGTGAGCGAAGATCTTGAAATCGAGTTTCACAACATTAACAAATTGGTAGTACTCAAGCTTGGTTGTGGTTTCCAAGGAACAGACGTTCAAGTTTTGGTCTGCAGTTACCATTGAAGTAGAACATCGGATCAGAAAAATTTCATTGACAGCTACTTTTATGCTCAAGGAGTTCTAAGAAAGGAGCACCGACTATATAAAAACGTTTGCAAAGTATTTGGAAACTTTGGAACGCTAATCGAAAAGAATGGAACATTCTGGATGCAAATAACAGAAGAATATAAAAAGTATACAAAGAGAGCTAGAGTCAGTTTTACAAATTGAATCGGAAGACAGTTATAAAAACTTTTTCGGTTTAGATAAATAAGTCAATAAAGTGTGTGATAAATAAATAAAGTGCACGTGCTAGTGAAAAAATCAATACGGCGTTGTAAGTGTGTGTGTTTTTAATAAGAACAAATACCGGTTTAGATAAACATTTAATCAGTGTTAAAAGTAGTTAAATCGTGTAAATATTTAGTTTTCAAATAAATTAATTTTAAAATTCGTAACAATATATTACATGTATTGTACTAATTTATAGTTAAAAAAAACAAAATGATTTCAAGTCGATTGTGATTCTGTATACGTATGTAAATAATATACAAAAAATAGCAAATACTGTATATAGTTAGAGCTTTTTTATTCAGTTTTATAAAAACAACTAGATAGTATTATGTAGTGATCGTACTGCATTTCTCCCAGTTTAGTTTTAAGATCTATCGTATATGGGTCACGTAATTATCGAACGGCACCATTAGCGTACTGAGCAGACTTACGTGAGTGCCGCAGAACACGGGCCCGGGGCTACAAAGGGCCCGGCAGCAAACGTTACTGTTTGAACATTTTTATTTTAAACAAATACACCGATATATTCGTATCGTGCTACGAACCGAGTTATTGAAGCTGCCGCGGTTGTTCTAATACTTATATTTGATGTTTTACGATTTTTGTGTATTAAATGTTGGAGATAACGAAGCACAGATATAATTTCGTGGGCTCGCACGGAATACTGGAACACAAGCCCGCCTATGTGTCAGTACGCCACTGAACGGCACACTTTGTGACTTGCGGGTTATAGTTTCGCCATCGCTATATAGATCTTTGGAAGTAAAAGAACACAAATATTACTAACAATTTAGTTTCAGGATAACGTTTTGTTGAATAAGCGCACAACTTATTTAGACGGATCTACAACTGACAATGATTGATTTCCACAATTAAAAAAAAACTACTACAACATTAAATCTTTAGTTACGACCTCATAAAAATTATACGCATTGCATAGATAATTTCTTATTTAAATGTCTGTCTGTTTTTTCTAATGACTTAATAATTACTCATGAAGACCTTCTCTTGATGTTGTTATATTATATCTTAATCTATTTAATACATAAATATGCTTTTATTTCAAAAAGTGTAATCTGTACATATTTTTGATTTGTATGTAAGTATATGTTGTAAGTGTTTTAATACAAATTCAGGTAAGTTTACACAGACCATTAATTGATTACATTTATGCGTTTGCGAGATAATTAAAAATTCAAATATAAGCCAATCGTCAAATATAAACTTATCTTAATTAAAGATAGTTGTTGGTTTGTATAAAACAACAGTTTTTAATACTCTAATAGTTCTTATTTAAAAGTTATGTTTATTTAATTTAGTTTTGCCTACATATTTTTTGGTGTATTACACTTATTCAAACAATATTTAGTATATTAAATTTTCTCCTTAAAAAATCGATTGTCATGTGTGTATATAGGTAAGGCATCGATCTTTATTTATTTATGCTATTTATGTTCAGTTTCTATCATTATTTTTGTTTCTCATGACCATGATCAATGTAATAATCTGATTGACATTTATATTTACAATATTATTGATGTTATTAATCCATTTTTTTAGTACTATTTTACAGCACACATAATTTGTCTTAATTTAGGTAATTTTGTGTTACAATACGGGCATAAGTATAGAGTATACTAAAGGTTAATGGCAAAATTTAGTATTATTACAAACGTACAATTAGTAATTTAGTAACATTATCAATCGGGTATTTTGTAATATAAAAAAGTAATTTTGTTTGCTCATCGTAAGTCAGGTACATTATTTGATTGGATGAATTATCAAATTTTAGCGTATTCTTATATAGAATATTATTTTTATAAAATAAAGTATTTATTGAAGGCAGATGAACAAATTGTTCATGAAAATGGTTACGTTTCGCAATCTCAAGTTTTGATTACTAAACACGTTAAATAATTTGTCAAACAAAATGCGTTTAGAATTAGAAGTATAAGGTATACTGTTAAAACAATAAAGAGTATAAGACCCCACGATTTAGTAACATGCATGTGCATATAAGATTTAGGGCCAGTTCGATACAGAACGCTCTGTTATCAGGTTGTATAACACGAATTTATGGTGGTAAGAGATTGTTCTTCGAATATAGTAGTTCATATAATTAGTGTTTTATTTCAATACAACGACTGTTTTTTTTCGTTGTGGGGTAACTGCGATAAGTACAAAAAAATTTCCTGACGCATAGATTGGTAATTAGTGGTAATAAAACGAATTAAAAATATCAAAAACAAATAGAAAACGTCGTGCGAACGCGAGTAGTGATACTTCTTGTAGTACGTGTAGTAGGTAGTAATAGTTCAAGTGATGATTCGCGCAAAAGTCGCAATTTAAGAAAGAAGCTCGAACATCTGAAAAATAAATTGAACGCGAAATCGAGTCGTTATTAGGGAAGAATAGACAGCGTGTTAGTGTTTAGCGACAGGTTAGATGACATGACTATGGTGCAATGGCTGCATACTATTGATTCTACTGGAGACGTTTTCGAATGGGACGACAAGGATCGTATATTTTGCATGTCCATTAAGTTAAGAGGTAACGCTAGAACTTGGTACAATCATCAAGAAGACCTCAATCTCTATTGGGAACATTGGAAAACAAATTTAATTGAAGCTTTTTTTCCACAACATGGAATTTACTGTAAGTTAAAAGAGCTTGCCAACATAGAAACGAGCTAACATGAAAACTTGTTACTTATATTAACGGAAATTAGAATTAGGACAAAGTTGTAAACTCGAGGAAAACAAAATTGTCGATATAATTGCTGATAACTTAAATGACCCATTTTTAAAATCGGGTGTGTGAGCTTCCGGTTGTGTAACTACAAAGCAATTATTAAAATATTTAGTAGTTAATACGGAAGAAGCGAAAGTAAATAATCGTGATGTAGATAAACCGTTTCATAAAAATAAGCCGGTTCCACAATTATTTCATGTGAAAAGATCAATTAAATGTTATTCGTGCGGACGCGAAGGACACAACAAGGCGAATTGCACAAAATTTAACTCCGAAAAGACTTGTAATTATTGTAAATTTAAAGGACATTGCAAAACTGTGTATTTTACAACGAAAAGAGACTATTCTAAAAATAAAAAAAATCATATACTTATGGGTAACATGAATTATAACGTTTAGGGCGATAAATATTCCAAAGAGCCAAAATGAATGGAAATACTGTATCTACCCAGTAAACACGGATTGAAACTGTTACAGTCACAAAATTAAAACAATTGTTTCATTACGTTGTTTCGTGTTAGTTCCATTTTGATATCATTTACATGTAACTGACAGTGAATAGATTGAAAGAGTTCCGATTTTTCACAATCAGTTTTAAACCGTTTCAGTACTTGCAAATTTTATCCCATAATCAGCAACCGGCTAAAAACTGATTTATTAAAACCGAATATTTTTTGAATAACTAGAATTGGTTAAAGATCGATTAAATAAGATTGAATTATTTTCAAAACAGTGGAATCGTTCTAGGAAAAACGAATACTTTGTCATTAGTCAGCATTAGTCGTTGCTATACTTTTGATTACTGTCGTCAACGCTTGCGCTGCAAATTGATATCTTTTCACTTGTTCGGTTGTAGTTTGATAAGTGATGCTGTGTGTACAATTACGAAATGGAACAATAAACGGTAAGTCGAAACATTTTATTATAATCCATAAATGTAATCGATATTATCATCATTTCTGTTCTTTATGTATCATGTTTTAATTTGTATAAAAAAAATGTAAATTAACACATATGGTTGCGTTAAGGTAGATTATTGCGTAAATCTGTTGATACTTTAGGATTTATAATTACAGTTCAATTCTTCAAGTTTTCTATACGATTATGTACAGCTAAAGGTATTCACAGTGTTTTTATAACTTTCTTATAATTGCTAAAGTGATATTTATATTAAGTTTGTGTTGTTTTTTATTTAAAAAATGTAATTAATTTTGTGTAACTCTATGATTATGTATGTATATAAATGAAATATTTATTTCTATGTTACAGATGCGGTTAAAAGTTGCTACCCAACAGTAACTGATGCAGTTTTCGAGGCTTCCGTGAAAAGACCACATCAAAGAAATTTGCAATATGTAAAAAATTCAATGTGATATTGTATTTAAAAATATTTATTGTGCAATAAAATTTGAAACGTGCATTCGAAAATGTATTATTATATTATTGAAAGAATTGTTTTAGTTCATTATTGAAACAAAAAAATCATACATGTATCGATCATTTAGTATCAGTTCAAGAACGAAGCTTTTAAAACGTAAACCGAATGCAACATTTAGTTTGCAACATATTTGAATTTAAAATACCGAAACTATACTGATTCAAATAAGTGAAACAGCGATGGACTTATAGCTATTTTATTGCAGTTGGGTTTCTTTTATGTTTGAAACAAGAGTGAATCATAAATTTTTTGTTTTGAAACTGTTACTAAACATTATCAATTTTGTGTTTACTGGGTACATACGATGATTTTGGTAGTAAATGTAACACCGTGAAAAATGCAGTTCTCAAAAAAATAAATTTGAAACCTTATCCGTGCGACGTGACATTGGAATGTTACGGTGGGGCTACAATTAAACCATTAGGAATAGTGCAAGCTGAAATCGAAATAGATGAAATAAAAATGACGATTAATTTTTATGTGGTACTCGACGCATTACAAGTTGTTCACATTATCGTGGGACGAGCTGTCGTGTTTTTGTCAAAATAACTTTGATTTACCAAGGCAATAGTGAGAAATAGTATATTATATATCAAGGTTGAGAAGTGTATCATTATAACCTAAGGGATAAAAAAAATATCACGAGACGCGAAGCGTCGAGAGATATAAATCGCGCAGGTTATAACAAACTTCTCAACCGTGGTATATATGCAATTTTTTTCACTACTAGACTTATTAAAACCTTTCTACCTGTTACTAAATCAAATTTAAAATTTAAGATATTAATTTTAAGTTAAAAATCAAGTCAGTGATTCTGACAGTTGTCATTAGTTTAATAAAATTAATTTTGACGTAATTCTTAATTGTGATTTAAAACACAAATATAAACAGATAACGTAAGTTTTTATTGTTAAAGTTGTTTAAATTGTTTAAAAACATTCCCAAACAACACATTGGTACAAAAAACGTCTAAATGTCCGTCTAATAAACGTTAATAACGCGTTTAAAAACGTTTTTATGTCTAATAAACGTCTATTAGCCGGACATTTAGACGTTTTTTGTACCAATGTGTTGTTTAGGTTATTATTTTAAGCATTGATTATATTTAAAATATATTTAAATCATTAATATTCACATTTAATTAAGCGCGAACTTCAAATAACTTACTTTTTAAAATCAATTTAATTTATTAATTGAACGATTTGAAAACTTAAATTAGCATTAAATAAAATCTCTTGCTTTTGGTGGACAGTTTCGTAAACTCTTTTTCTTTGAAACTGTTATAGTATTATCAGAAAATGTAAATATGTTCATTATTAACCACTGGTGAATAATAAATATTAAAATTATAAATATTATTTACCTGCGCTTAAAAAAGTACAACTTCACAACCTACTATTATACGTAATAATAAAAGCCTATACAACTAGTAAGGGAAAAATATATTTTCAACACATAGCGTTAATAAAAAACCCTTCTTTTATAATAGCGAACTTTTGTAAAATACTGCTCTTGGAATTTATTATCGAAACAAGTAGATATGCTCTGCACTTCATTGATTTTTGACTTCCTCAATTCGCAGCAAAGACCAGCGCTAAAATAACCTAAAACGTTTAGATTTATTTATCAAACATTTTTGATTACAAACTTTAGTAGAAAATCTCAATCTGCGATCTTTCCAAAACTAATTTTCGCCTAATATTCTTTTAATTCATTCTTGAAATAACTTGCGATCTTACTATATTTTCAGTTATTTACGTTATTATAGACCACATGAAAAAAATTCTTAAAATTTAATAAATACGATAGCATCATTTTTTCATTTATTGTCATTACCCGCTGAGTCCGTGAAATTCGACAGTAACAGTTTTTCTACTGAAGAGAAGCAATGATTTCTTTGCTTTTTCAAAACATTTCAATTTTTGTTGTAAACAGTAAATAACGTATAATAACATCCAGTAGGTATACAAAAACCTGCCACGTTTCACTTTACGAATACGAATATTTCTTTATTAAATTTTGACCATTCTGATTTTATCTTATCCTTGCATGCGAGTTTTACATGCACTTTATCCACTTAAGAAAGTTGAAATTTTCTTGCGTGAATAAAATGCTATCTAAAACACTTATATTACAAATACATATAACTTATATTTTTATTTTTGAGGCTTTCGCGGCTATAATTTTTTAACAAATAATTATTTTCGGGTTTTGAACCGCGTTCCATATTTACACTTTTCACAAACTTTATAAAACTTAGAAAACTTACAAACTGAAACTTAGAAAACTTACAAACTGAAACTTAGAAAACTTACAAACTGAAACTGAAGATAGTATAGGATCCTGACAAGCCTTTATATTACGCCGTTTGAGTCAATGGTTCGTGACGGTTCCGATTCATTAGTTTTCCGGAACATGTTTTTCCATATTGGCGCTAGATCGATTCCATTATCCCTATTAAAATTGTCGTACTTCTGGATTTCAATGGCTTCCTTGTATAGTCTAGGCTAGAAGTTTTGGGATTTAGCCAACATTGTTGCCTCTTCAAATTTTATCGTGTGACCGATGTCTAAAAAGTGTTCCGCAACAACAGATCTTGTGTTATGTTTTTTTGTATCCACCTTATGCTCTTTTAATCTGGTAGGTATGTTGCGTCCCGTTTGTCCTATGTAAGCCAGCCCACACGAACAAGGGATGTGGTAGACCCTTGGTTCCTCGAGTGGTGCTTTTGTTTCTTTTGATTTTGATTTTGAGAAATTGGCGGATATATTATTTGTTGCAGTGAAGATCACTTTGATATTTTTCCCTCTAAGTATCCTGGCTATTTTATCCGTGCAGTCTTTTATGTAAGGAAGGAAGGAAGTTGCCGCGGGTTACTCCTTCTTTGGTTTTTTCTTACTGTGTTTGTTAATTGCTTGATATAATTTGAAGAAGCAACAATAACTTCTGGTCTAGACTATACAAGGAAGCCATTGAAATCCAGAAGTACGACAATTTTAATAGGGATAATGGAATCGATCTAGCGCCAATATGGAAAAACATGTTCCGGAAAACTAATGAATCGGAACCGTCACGAACCATTGACCCGAACGGCGTATTATCTTTTTTTATAAGTATATTTAAAAATTACGTAATTGTTTAAATACAATTTATGTATATTAAACTGAAATTGTTCTCTCGTTCTTAGCAATAACATACAAACACATAATTATTCGTATTTGTTTAAAAAATTGTTAATGTAATTCTATATAATAGATGATGTCGGCAATAACAAATCTGACGTAAATGTTAATGACAGCAATAATAAACAATGATAAGTATTAAAACGGACTTGTAACAATAAAAAAATGGAACTTGCTTATAACTTATAAGATATTATATTATAAACACTGGCACAAATAAAACAACAATTTTGTAAGAAATAGACAAAAAATGCTCTTGAAGTATATAATTTTTTGAAAACTGCTACAAGATAAAAGATATTTTTAATATGATAGACAGTGCATATTTGTTATTTTTATCTGTTAGAATTTTATTAAACTAAGTAAGCGTTATACATATATCTAACGTTTACTGCTGAAAACTATGAATTTAAAATTTTGGGTTTCAAAATTACAGAAAAATTATGCAAAGTATCGATCAAGTTATGCGATAAAAACAATCAAAATGCTGACCACCTAAACATAACACATGTACAAAAGAATCAAAATTAAAGTGTATTTGATTATAATGCTATTAAATAAAAGCAGCGAATTTAAGTGTTACAGACAGATAATGGCATAAAAACTAAATGTGTATTCATTATATGTGCTTACATTGCAAATTTTTTTAGGTAAGTAAAAACATTTTACAATTTGCATTAGTTAGTGTAAGTTTGAAATTTCTTGTACGTGAAAGATTATCAAAGCAACAAACATAAACGTTTGCATTTAAAATACATTTTTATGGAAAGTTAGTAACTGAACTAACAGTTATACCATTAGATAATTGTCTATCAAGTTTAACTACTACATTTCTTAAAACTAATTACTAGTGTATCATTATAAGTTCATTGCTAATTTAACATTTTCTATTTAGTGTTAAAATAATGAATTGTATATATGCAACTCCACGAAGAGAAAATGAAAGTATTCTTTTACAATTATAAATATTTTATAATGCAATCTTGTATTATTTTATTTAAGTATAATTACAGTAGAACAGAGCGTGTATAATTGGCAATAACTGATGTTTAATGCATGTACACGCAATTTCCTTGCTTTCAAAATGTTTTAATATTATGAAAATATGATGGTAATAAAACATATTAATCGTTTAATGTCTTAGTATTTCTATATCCTTAAGGCTTAAATCTATTTTACTAACAACCGTCAATGTTAGAAAACATAAAATCTCTAAAAACTTTATTGAAGTTACAGGAAAATTAAAGAAAACACATAAAAATAGTGCTTTAAAGTTTTGTTTCAATTACAACGCAACATTTTTATATGTGTTTATGTATATAAATGTTTTGGTTTTTATTAATATACGTTAAGTAAAATTTAAAAAAAAATTTTTTGTTCTAAAATTTAGTTTTGAAAATAACTGCAAATTTTAAAAAAGTGTGTTCAATATTTTCTTTTTGCAGCATTGAAAATCTTTTATAAATTTAAAGTAAAAGGTTTCTATAACATTTTTGTACACGTTTAAAAGTATACAATAAAATCGCAGCTATATTGAAAATATAGAAATCAGTTTTAGTGAGAATTAGAATAAAGGTTTTTTAAAATAAGACGACTGTTGTTGTTGTTGTGGTAACTAAAATAATAATTGAAATGTGATTTTGTAAAAAAAATAAGTAAAGAAGTAGTTTAAATAAAAAGCAAATTTATTAATAATCCGGAGTGAGAATCCCTCTTACAATTTAGGTGTGGAGTTACAAGTTGATATTTGCAAGAATAATCAGTATTTATTTGGATCACTAATCCCAGAGTTTAATGGTAATGATGACAAAGATGCAGATTCTTCGTTCAGAAAGATTGATATGGTTAAAAGAACGCATAATGTACGTGGAGCTCTAGTCGTAGTACTATTGGTAAGAAAGCTAAATGGCACTCAAGTGGTTTTATTCAAAGTCATGTTAAGCTACTTTCTCATACGAGGAACTTACGAAGTTAATGATTCCTATGTTTAGTCGTCAAGAGAGTAGGTCTTATGCGTAAGTTTGATAGTCGCAAGTTGGGACTTGTAGGAGAGGATGTCCTGGAATATTTAATTAATGCACAGATTTTACAGAGTTAATCAAGACTATAGTATAGATGAACAATTAGATAGTATGCAAGGGAAAAGGTGGTTTTCCAAATTGAATGTTTTTTATGTGAGTTTAAATAAAGCATTTCTTTTTTGTGATTCCATATGGTCAATATGAGTTTTCAAAGTTACCATTCGGATTTCGTCATAGTCCTCCATTTTTTACTAGATTTATTAGTATAGTATTTAGTGAGTTAACTAAGGAAGGTAAAATTTCGATTTATTTCGATGACATAATGATTGCCACAGTCACGGTAGACGAGAACATACAGATTTTGAAAGATGTTTTTAAAGTTTTGGAAGATAACTTGTATAGTTAAAACTAAGTAAATCTTGTTTTTTGTATAACCAAATCAAGTATTTAGGATATGACATTATTGCGACAGAGATACCACCTGCTTATTATAATATCAAATCAGTTGAAGAATATCCTATTCCGGAAAACACAAAGGATTTGCCTAGTTTCTTAGGATTGGTTATTTATTTTAGGCGTTCCATTAAAAGATTGTGCGTAACGGCTAAACCGCTTTATGAATTAATAAAGAAAATGCTCAATTTCGTTTTAGCAAGCTAGAGTTAGGTGTTATGGAAGATATAAAGCGAGAAATAATTAATAGGTCAAATTTAGCGATTTATTCAGTGACAGCAGATACCAAGTTGAATTGCGATGCGAATACGTTTAGTAAGAAAAAAGTAGTTCCGCGCATAATGCGTTAGGTCTTGTTTATGCAAGATGTTGGTTACACGTTAGAGCATAAGTCAAGCAAATACATGCAGTATGTAGATTCTTTAAGTATAGGACGTATGAAATTTTGATTGGAGGATGATTCGTTGAAGCAGAATTTAGGGTTTTAACAGAAATCGGATCCGGAACTACAGTCAATTCGAAAATCGCTAGAGAAAAGTGAAAGTTTACTGCACGAACTGCAAAGTGGGTTAGTTTATCGTAAGTTTCATAGAAGATTGTTATTTTGCGTTTCCAGCGTTATGCAACATTGTATTTTGTATAAGTATTGAGTTTGATCATACCGATGTGGAGTTGCGAGCTAAAGTGCATATTAGCAAATGTATTGCTTCAAAGAGTACAAAGAAGGATTATTACATCTATTAGAAAATAGTAGGATTCCTTTCGAATCAGTGCACAAAAAATTTGGAAAAAACACATTCTTGTCCTGAATGATAGGTTCACTAAATTTGTAAAGCTGTATGCTTGTAAATCAGTAGATGCTAAAATAAGTTATTTTTTTCAAGTTACTTTTTGAAAATTATAGTGTCCTTAATAGAATTATTTCTGATAGAGATTTAGCTTTCACTTTAAAATCAATGCGACAATTTATAGATGAATACAAAATCAAGCATGTACAGATAGGTATTGGTACATCTAAGGCTAGTGGCCAGGTGGAGCGAATAAATAACATAGTAGTTAATATTTGGCTAAGTTATCTATCGCAACCAATAGGTGGGACAAAGTTTTATCTAAAGTGCAGTTTTGCATTAATAACACTGTAAGTAAGTCTACGGGCCCTGCAACTAGTCGCTTACTGTTTGGTACAGATCAGCGTGGTCAAGTAGATGAAGAGTTAAAGCTTTTAGCAACAGAAAATGAACATTTTGACTTCGAAACTTCTCGAGTATTGATTCATACTTATATTCAAAATGCTCAGCTTATATTATTCTCTACATTCTTTAAATATTCTGGCACCCCTTCTTGATAATTCCGATTATATCTCTGCTCTCTTTTATCTTTGTCCATCTTTCTTGTTTGTTGATGTCACTATCTCCTTATTATTTCTTCCCTTACCCCTACTCCCTCTTCTCTTAATCTCTCCACTTCTTTTCTCGCGTACCCGTTTCTTTTGTAATACTCTTCTCTGCCCTCCTGTCCGTACTTCACTTTTCCTCCCTTTATCTCTTTCCAACATTCTTGCAGTATTTTGCATTCTGTTCTTTCCCTCAGTTCCTCCTCGTATTTTATGGCCGTTTTTCCTGTCTCTACTCTTATTTTTGCTATCTGTACCTCCTCTCTTACAATATACCCCGGTGTATCTCTGTCCAGTCCCAAAACCCATCTCCAGTATTTTTCCTGTAGCCCTTCTACCTCCCTCCACTCCTTCCAGTCCCATATTTCCGCTCCATACATTACCACCCCCTTTATTAACTTTTTAAACAACAACTTTTTTTTTTCTATATCCATCTCAAACACTCTTTCCCCCACACCTGTCCTATTAACCTGTTTCCTTTCCTCACTATTTCCTTTATGTGTTCTCCGTCCTTATTATCCTGTTTCATCGTGTAGCCCAGGTATGTAAATTCCTTCACTTGTTGCACTTCCTCATCACACCATTTCCACTCCTCTCTTTTTTTCCCCCTCCTTTTCTAAATACCATTATTTTTGTTTTCTCCGTGTTTACTTCCATTTCTTTTTTTTTCATGTATTTTTCCAGCGTTTTCATCATCTCTTTCATTTCCTTTTCCTCCTTAGCCACCAACACTATGTCATCCGCATACGCCAACGACCATACCCTACCACTATCCCTCCTGTCTGTTGTCCTCTCATTGTTTCTTCCAGATCCCCCGTATATACTGTGAACGGGCTTGGGCTTAGTGGACATCCCTGTTTCAACCCTCTCTTTGTGATGAATTTCTCGCTCCCTTCCCCATTCACTTTAACCCTGTATCTCGTTTCTTCGTAGATTTCCTCTATTCTTTGTATTATTCTTTCATTGATTTTTTTTCTCTTCATGTATTCCCACAGTTTTTCCCTATTCACTTTGTCAAAAGCAGCTTTTAGATCTACGAATAGTGCCACCATTTTCCGTCTTTTTTTTCTAGTTCTTTATTTGCCAAGTGTTTCAGTATATATATGTTGTCTATCGCTCTTCTTCCTTTTCTGAATCCCGCTTGTCCGTCTGGTACCAAACTTCTTTCGTCTATTTCCTTCAGAAAGTACTATTTTGGGAGTATAAGCGAATACTCGCAAAATACTTTTAGGACGTGTGATACACAATTTTTTTTGTGCTGACCTTTATAGTATACATTTATTAAAAGCAGTTATTTATTGATATTTAATTAAATTTAATAAGATATGTTGATAAAACTGAAACCTGTAATGACGAAATTCAATTGTTTCTGAAATTAATTTGACAATTACATAGTATTATTACAATTTAACTTATATGAAAAAAATCAATGAAAGATTAATACAAAGAATAGAGGAAATCTACGAAGAAACGAGATACAGGGTTAAAGTGAATGGGGAAGAGAGCGAGAAATTCATCACAAAGAGAGGGTTGAGACAGGGATGTCCACTAAGCCCAAGCCCGTTCACAGCATATACGGGAGATCTGGGAGAAACAATGAGAGGACAACAGACAGGAGGGATAGTGGTAGGGAAAGCAAAGGTATGGTCGTTGGCGTATGCGGATGACATAGTGTTGGTGGCTAAGGAGGAAAAGGAAATGAAAGAGATGATGAAAACGCTGGAAAAATACATGAAAAAAAAAGAAATGGAAGTAAATACGAAAAAAACTAAAATAATGGTATTTAGAAAAAGAGGATGGAAAAGAAAAAAAATGTGGAAATAGAAGGATGAGGAAGTGCAGCAAGTGAAGGAATTTACACACCTGGGTTACACGATGAAGCAGGATAATAAGGAGAAAGAACACATAAACGTAAAAGTGAGGAAAGGAAACAAGTTAATAGGACAAGTGTGGAGGAAAGGGTGTTTGAGGTAGAGATAGAAAAAAGAAGCCTGTTGTTTGAAAAGTTAATAAAAAGTGTGGTGATATATAAGGCGGAAATATGGGGATGGAAAGAGTATAAAAAGGTAGAAGGGATACAAGAAAAATACTGGAAATAGGTATTAGGGCTAGACAGAGAAACATTGGGGTATATTATAAGAGAGGAAATGCAAGCAGAAAAAAGTAAAAGTGGAAACAAAAAAGAGAGCCATAAAATACGAGGAAAAACTGAGAGAAAGAACATAATGAAAAATACTACAAAAATTTTGGAAAGGGATAAAGGGAGGAAAAGTGAAGTATGGGCAAGATGGCAAAGCTCAAATAATAATATTGCGCTCACAAGCATGTTATGCAAAAAAAGTTCGAAAAATTATGATTCACGTTCACTGACTCATTTTCTGCTGGCTTAGATACGTTTGAAAGCATTCGGATAAATGTAAAATTTTCTCTAGACACAATCAATTTTAGAGCCAAAGTGGAACTTTCATAAATTTAGTCAGACTTTGATTGAGTACACTTGGATTAAACAAATCATTCAATTATTAAATAAACAATTTATATTGCGTGATTCTTGACAATTGCTTCACCACACTGTAACTAGTTGATGCGCATTTGAAAAAAAAACAACAAAACTAAATGATTACTGGATTTTACCCGAGTTTTATGGCGCTTCACAGTTCTACAGCTTCTAAAATTATGACACGATTCGTGCTACGTTGCCACATCCTTTCAGATGTAGAAGTTGCAAAGTGGAGATTTCATCTTTGAAAATGTGCATTCACAGTTTAAAAATTGAATTTTTTTAACAGTTTGTCGCGTTCGTGATTCCTTGTCATACCTAAAGAAAACTTACAGCAGATTGGACTCGCAATAAAAACATTTCGTGCGGCCTCGCGTCGCATTAACGTTCGTTATGCTATTCCTTACTTTCGACTCTTGTTACGTAAAACTACTATTAATTAAAACTGTGTTGATTTGAATACATATGGCAACAAACCGTGTATTAAATCACTAGTTTCTTTTATAAGATTAATTGCATGTCTTCTTTAAACTAAAAACAAATTAAAAAATAATCTTATCAAAAAAATGTAATTTTGTAGTCAAAAGCATTAAAGTACTCAAAGTAGTAATTAAAATGCCTTTTTCCATAAGTCAATACAGTCTTGCAACATATTACATTCAAAATAAAGGCACCGTGCAACTTGAAAAAATAAATATTTATCTGATTATTTTCCTCTTGTTCGCCCCAACAAAAAGTTTTTGCTTGAGTTTCTCAAAGCTCGAAGATAATTTTCAACAGAAAAATCATGACTAAGTACATATTACGTCAGTAAAATTTAATTGTTTAAGCAATGTTGCCTAGTGAGATTGGCGAGAACAAACTTTTATTAAAAACCCGATGACTTTCAGGGTGAGGTTTTTTTATGCAGCTTGTTCGCGTCGTTGAAGAAAGCAATGTTTAAGTGTTAAGAATGTCGTGTCAAATAATTTTTGGTTAGATAAATTCCACAAAAACAATTACGTGCACTATTTTTTCATAAATGTACCAAATGCATGAAATGAATAAAGCAGTTAAAGTGTTAAAGATAGGAATCTATCTTTTTAACTAAATTTAAACAAAAATCTACTATAATAAATTTAAGTAAACTTACAGTTATGAAAAACACAATTTTCAAATTTAGTTCCATCATCTAAATAAGTAGTCGAAGTGGTTAAAACCGAGGTAGGTAGCGTAGAAGTTGAACTCTTTTTCTTGACGTCTAATCCAACTTTTACTGCGGGACAGATTTTGTAGCATAAACCAAAAGTTGATTAAAAACACAACAAAACATTAAACTTAAAAAATCTATTTGTTACAATATGTTTGCCTTATAATATTTTTTTATTAACAGTGTCAAACTCCGAATTTAAACAGGAATCAGTTGAATACAACATTTTATTGCTCGCACAAAGACTACAAAGCCCCCAAAGTCTCAAAATCTTTTAAAAATAGTGTGACTTCTATGTTCACACTTACGCAAAAACTGTCAAAAACCATTTACAAAAGCAAAAAAATTTATGACAGTCAAGAACAATAAACAATTTTCAAAAATATTAGCAATGAAACGTTTCAAAAATGTTATAGAAATTAATAAAGAAACAATCAAAAAGAAATCAGAAAATACAAAAAAAGTCAAGATATTATTTAGAAACAATATATAAGTTTTTATAATAAAAAAAGCTACAATAGTAACCGGCGAAAACTATACCTAACTCTAATAGCACACAAAGTCCGTCGGACGTTAATTTTAAGTCCAATAAAGGTTAGAATATCCATGGACCTTTAACGAATGTTCATAAAATGTTTTGTACAAAAAGTACACTGGACAAAATATTATTTATGTATAGTGGCCGTCTTTCGTACCTATACCGCACCCTATACGGTAAACGGTAACGCTATTTTTCTACAACCTGTACGACTACGCATGAACTGCGGCCACGATACGTATGCGATGTTACGTTTTCAATATTTTCATCAGTTATGATTTCCTAGGTGATGTATTACAAAATAATCGGCGATAATAACTGTTGGTTTATGAATTCAGACATAAAATTAAATTAGTGAATTAAAATCATCGTAACCGTTCAGCAAGTCTTTTCGAACAGTGATGTTTAAAACAACAAAAATAAGAATTGCAATTCAACAGCTTGTCGATGCGTACATACCAGTGCTGCGCCTGTGTGCAAAAATTTTCATGGCACCCATGAAAAGTTATAGTTAAAAAAATTGTTTAGTATTGTTAAATAAAAAGTTAAGTAAAAACGAACAAATATCTATTTAGATGACACTAATACAGGAAATATAAAAATAGTAAAATATACAAATCAAATACGCTACACAAGGTACATATGTTAATACACATGTAAATGCAATGGTATAATTCTTAAACATGTAATTAAAAAATTATCTTTGACAAGCTACTTCTAACAAATAAAAATAAATCATAAATTCTTTCTGGCAGAACTGTCAGCTAGACCTACCTAATACTACAAAACAAAATAAAATCTATTTTTACAAATTTAAAATTTTCGAGCCTTCATCGGCAATTTTTTTATGATATGGTGAATATCTATTTTTTCTATAGATAATTCTATTGATGTGATAGATACATTTGATAACCGTTCTTGACTCATGGTCGACCTTAAATAATTTTTTTAATTGGGAGAAGGATCTTTCTGCAGTGGCAACAGATACTGGTAAAGGGGTAGAATTCAAACTGCCTTAGTTGGGATATGCTGCAATTAAATCATTATAAAATATAAACCGTAAAATTCTACATATATATTTTTTTAAATCTTCTAACACAGGCTGGATTTGTACAATTTCGTCGTATAAATAGTCTCTATCTATATCTAAATTATTGTTAAATCTCAGTTTTTTCTGCAAATTGAAAGGCGTCTATGTAATTTTCTACTAAGGAAAATCTTTCATTGACTGAAATTAATGTTTGATCGAGAATGCAGTAAAAAAAGTTAATTTTGTATAATGTTTTAGGATCTGAAATTGGTTCATCTTTATGTTCGTAGTCGAACTGTTTAGTTTTTTGTCGACGCCGTAAAGGGATGGCTGTTTGAAAATTGGGTTCCACATCTAACTTTTTTGTAGTTTTTTTTGCTGCAGTAATAACGTCATTAAGTTTATCATCTGTACGGAATTCCAGTAAAAATCGTTTTAATTTTTGTAAAGCTTTCAGAGCCAATTGTATATTCATAGTTTCTGATGGTAACAAAATTGACTTGCACTAAAACTTCTTACCAAATGTAAACTTACCATATAAACGTAAATGTTGATTTCTTATCTCCTAAACGCCTAGCTTAATATTTTGATTCCTGATCAAATCTATCTGAATTTGTTATGTCGTAAAATGCGCCATATATTTCTCGTAAATTTTTAAACAGTGGCTTTATCGTATCAATTCTGCTTGACCATCTCGTGTCAGATAATGGTTTTAAAGTAAAATTAAATAACTGTTATCTGACGAGATTCCAACGTTTAGTAGACGCAGAAAAATATTTGTATAATCCTTGAAGTAAACATGATTAACTTTTGCAGCAGCACTAACTATTAAATTTAATGTGTGAGTGACACAGAGCATATAAAATGCTCCTGGATTCAGATGTAAAAAAAAATTCTGCAAACCGCAATTTTTACCACACATATTGGAACCGTTATCATAACCTTGTTCCCTCACAATATTTATATCTAAATCAAATTTTTTTAACTCTTATATTATAAAAGAACTCAAACCAATGCCAGTTGTATCAAAAATTGAGCAAAAAACTAAAAAATGTTTGCGTATTTCTAATTCTTCCGAACAGGTATTAAAGTGGACAAAACGTATGCTAATACTTATTTGCTATATACGTGCAATTTCCGGTGTACAGTCCAATATTATAGAAAAACACTTATTCTGTCTGCATAAATTTAAAATTGAAGTTTGGATTTACTTTGCCATAACAGATACAATTTCATTTTGGATTTTGTCACCAAGATACGTGGGCATTTTTTTGCTTGTGAAGTAGCACGTTGAATATGATCATTCATTATAGGATTAGATTCACTTACCATTTTAATACATTTCAAAACATTTCCATTATTATTTTGAAATAACATACTGTCTTGCCCTCAAAAAGCTAAATTTTGTCAAGCTAAAAATTGAATAATTGAATATACTATTAATTTAATTATATTATATCTTTCGTTGTTTTTCGATTGCAAGAAGTTTTTGACTGGCACCATCAATTGTAGTTTTATTTTTTAATGCTTGACATCATTCTGTCCATTTTTGATAGTTAAATCTTTGATCCGACGAATCACGAAAAAAATTGAACCATGTAATTTGTTTCAGGCGATTTTCAACTAAAATTTGTATAGTATTCGTAAATTTTGCTCACCTAAAAACTGAATCACGTAGAAAATTCGTTCTATAACACCTTGTCAGTATTTAATTTCTCTGTTTATTACATTTTGAAACTATTATTTCATTTTTATTAAAACGGTTAGAAAGATCTAGCAATTTGAGAACATTTTCGATATGTAACTTGCTTTTTTCATGAATGTTTAAATGTTCACTTAAATACTGCCAGTAATTGTATCCAGATTCATCACTAAGGCGAACAGATTTCAAATCGCTGTCGTTAAAAATTTTGCAACAGAAGTAGAAAAGCAATTTTATGTTTCGGAATATAACAACCAAAAAACGCTTAATTTTTTCCTTGTTCGGTAAAATTCTAAAGACGTAACTATTGGAAAACTTAAGTCCCGACTCCGAACTATCTCTCGGATAAATATCTTTTTTGTTTTGATAATAAGAAGAGCCACGTTCTACTAATTCTTGAATATTATTAGGACGTAATTTCTATGGCCATAGTGCAGCATCTTTTGAAAATTGACTCATATTTTCCGTTCTAGTAATTTTTGAAGGTGTTGATTTCTTATAATCAGTGGAACTTGAAGACGTTGATGGATTGCTTCCTAGAAGATCAGTTTCTTGTCTGCTGCTGATATTTGTTTCAAGTACAGGTTCAGAATATTGGGATTCAGCTGTATTATTGTTGTTATTAATATTTGGCAAAGTGGACTCGGGTTTTGGAAAAAACGCGTAATTTTGACATGGGTTTCCAGTTCTTCTTCTCTTTTTCTTTTATTTAGCAAATTTTGGTATCCAAACAATTTCTTCTTTTTTTCTGACATCCTGTATACTGTAAAGAAATTAATACGTAAGTAAACAAATCGACAAAGTTCATTTCATTCATGAAAAATTGATATGTTTCGAACTTTCAAACTCAAACTCGAAACTATTTTTTCACCATTACTTATTTCAAAATTTACAAATTTTTATAAATTGTAATATTAGTGCTTATCAATTATTCTGTTTGAATTTACTTCAGTTAACAATGATGTTTATATAATCAAATATAAAAGGATTTTTGAGATGCAAGTTTTTGCCTTTTTATGTTTTAATAAATCTAAAATAAAAAATAAATCTTAGATGAACTCACCTTAATTTACAACACAAAACACATCACTATAAAGTCTGTAAAACCAGAAAAAACTAAAATTTCAAAAGCAGATATTTTTTACCCCATGCACCTTTTCACTTCGCTAAGCTAATTATTGATCGGGCATCTAGCAACAAATGAATTCGCGACCGATGCAGCGCTTAAATATATATAAAGTTTCGTACATTGCAAGCTCAGGCAGGAAAAAATCAAAAAATTTCAAGCTCAAACATGAATAAAATGAAATTTGTTTGAGTTCACACAATTTATGTTCTCATGTTACGTATTCGATCGAATAAATGCTATTATTGCGTACTTTCATTTGAAAAATATATTATTTTCGAGAAACAAATAAAAAACAATGTAAAGCTAGCAATTCCTTACTGGTTTTTTTATCATTATAAATTTTGTTTTGATAATGTCGTTTGTTGCTTTATTTTTTTTTTACTTTTGAGTTTTGAGGCACCACACGATTTTGCCCTTATGTACGGAGCGGGACTGGCTGCCTAAAAGGAATATGTTGCGTTACTACCAGGAAACGTACCTCACTCTCGATTTTTCGTATAAGTGTCTGCACATTACACTTTTACAGTGTGTTAAAAAAAATATTTTTGGAGGTATTTTAAAAACGACTGCCCCATATTTGCGACTACCTCAAGCAAGAAGGTACAAAGGCCACAGTTTTAGAAAAACATCCGTTAGATTACTTGCCGACAGCGGAGCCAATATTAAGTCTATAAAGAGCCACGGAGAAGATCGCTTAAGCATAACTCAAAATCTACAATCAATAAGTATTAGTGTCGTCGACGTCACTTAATTGCATTATTATAAATGTACATTTTGTACATTTTTCAACACGTAGGAATGGTATTAAAGTTCAAAAATCAAATATAACAATTATTGTATTTAAAAATTGCATAATAAAATATTGTATTAGTATGTAAAATAAACAACGGGTAAATGTTGTTATCAACTTCAACATCCTTCGTATCAACTGTTTGAACTAAGGACCCTTTCGATGTTACTAGCTAAACAATATTTTCAATATTCAGAATTACTGACAATACTTCAATCTTTTGTGATCATATACTAAAAAATCTAACTATTAGTATTTCTGAACAGGTAAAAAAATTTCTTATAATTTACTACTAATAACGTTACTAAAAACACAAATTTAAAATTGTTATTAATTTTGAAACGTTTCTAATATAGATCTAATACATCCTTAATCAGTTCGATGCTACTTTATTAATTTAAATTACAAATGCGTTTCCTTTAATTTTTATATTTAAGCACTTTCTATATTTTTAGAAAGTACCTGTTGTTTTTATGGTAATTGTAACCACCATGAGCATTTACGTCTAAATCTTTGCCGTTATGTTTGTATGCACATAGGTAACTGTTTACCGTTTATCAAATCTATTACAGTCACACCATATTTAACGTTATTTTGAACGCTTGAAACGGTTAGGTTTCTCAATATTTAACTAGAATTGTATAAATAATTTTTGAAACTTAAATTTAAGACGGTTCTTGTATTTAAACAAATTAGAGTTAAATTTTTTATTTCTTTAATATCCCTACCACTACTTACTTTTAACAGTTGTTAAAAAAAAGTTTAAGAAGTAAAACTCGAAAAAATATATACTAAAAGGATTTAAATATGTTGTTTTTGTGTTTAACCAAAAATGTTATAACACAATTAAAACAATTTCCCAGTATTTCTATAGCTCTTGCGGATTTCTGCTCTGTTTATTAAGTCGCAACGGTGTAGTTAGCACAAATATTCTTAGATTTTGTATAAAAGTGAAATTTTTATTTGTTCTGTTCCTGCTAGTAGGCTTTGGTATTTAAAGTATCGGAATGATGTAATGGTTAGATTGAACTAGAGTATATAAACAAAGTTGGAATGTTGAGCTGAATAAACAAAGTCCCTGGAGAGGCGTGGCTGGTGTCACTCTAATCTTAAAGGTACACTCAAATTAAAAAGTATTTTGGTGGGAAATTCAAATTATTCATAAGTTACCTGTGTAAATAATCATTAGAGCTTGTTGAAGTTTGAGGTTATTTCAGATAAACACTTTATGACTTTATGATTATTAAAATAAATTGTAATTACACATTTACTTTTCTAAAAGGTGAGGTATGGCATTACAAAATATTACATATTTCTAAAAGTAATTCTAAAAATTACTTATTTACATCGAAAAACACAATCATAAAAAAAATAAAGCAGTTCAATCACTGTCACTTTCGTCTTCTCCACTACAACTTTCATGGTCGGATGATCCTGTGTTCACCATAAACGACAGGTTTTCCACCGTTACATCCATCAATCCATCACGTTGCCACATTTCTTGCTCCAAGTGATTTACATGTCGACAATGTTTGTCCCAGTCCGATGCAGTTACATCAGAAAATGCCTTTCTCACTAAGGCTTCTATCTCTAAACCACTCTGTGTAACATTATTCATAGCGATCTTATGTTTCACTAAACTCCATATCAACTCGATTGGATTTAGGTCGCAGTGGTGCACGGTGGCAGGCGTAACACTGTATGCCCGTGTTTTTTAAGAAGTTCGTCTCGTAATATGTCTTCATTATAACTAAATTGCTTCACTAACATTATTAGTTCTGCTTTACGCATTTCATTTGTCGTTGTTACTCCATTATTTCGAGCCATTGTCGAATGCTTTCCTTACGTTCTGCTTGTGTTGGAGGTTTATTAATTTGTACACTGTGATAAGGTGCATTATCCATGACAACAATACCATTAGGAGGCAAGTTTGGAATTAATTGTTTTCCATCCACTGCATAAAGTTGGTATGGTTCATGTCGTCGTGATAATCACCGGACTTAGTTTTAGATTTAAAGATTAAAGGCCATTATTAACAAATCCGTATGATCCACCTGCATGCACAATAATGTACCTTTGACCTGCTCTGTCCGTATGATAAACACCAGCCTCTTCTTGGATTGCCAGCACTTACTAACACCGTATGATGGATGAATGTAGGTCTCATCTAAATACGTTATTGGTTTTTGTTTTCGCTTAAAGCATCATTTCACTCGCAACTTGCGTAAATAACGAACGCCAAGCAATAATATCATCACGTTCCATCAATAATTTTCTTTTATTGTGGCATTTCTTATATTTAAAACCAATTTGTAACAAATACTTTCTTAGTGTATCTGCTCCCCCCTTGTAATTAATCTTTTCTTTCATTTTTCAACTAAAATTTTCATGTTTGGAACTTTCTTATCAACCGTGTAAACTTCATGGACAGTTCTTTTTAAAATGCTTAAGTCGCATAATTATCCAACGTTATTTTATTTGCACCACCACTTCTTTTTTCTTCGAGGAGATCTTAAAAATACCATCACTGGTCGTCATCGCTTCCTCCAGTTTTTAATAAAGGTGGTTGATTTGCCCGTTGCAGCAGCAGCTAGTTCTGTTGCCTTCTCTAGAGGAAAGTCCATACGCCGCAGCTTTCTGTTTATCGAAAAACTCCACAACATTTTTAATAATGGTTCTGGCGGAATGAATGGTTTTCTTCGACTTAGATTCCATGTTGGTAAATAACAGCTGAAACAATACAGAAAGTAAGTAATCTAAAAATCTCCATAGAAATTAGTTATTGTTTGTAGAATAAATACTGAAATTAAATACAGATCTTTAAATAATGAATACAAAGTAATAACTGATGTTGAGGTTATGCTACAAAAATTTGGGTTATACTTAAAACAAAATTTATAAATACACATACCTTGTTCACAAATAATGGCGTTTAAAAGAGTCTTTATAAAGACTAGTTGAATAACGACGAATTTTTAAGTAAAACAGCAGGTAACGATGTAAACAAACACGATGCAATCAAGGAATTTTGATTGTAATTTAATTTTTCAAGCGGACGGTACTTTGTAATTGTGATTGGTTGAAACATTTACCGCTTTCAATTTTTAAAATTAGTTGACATATTTTCCGCGGACTTTGTTTGCTTCGGCGCTCTGTATAGGTAAAATACAATTACAGGAAATAAAACGAAATTCTTAATTAGCAATTTAAAATAATTACCGAAAAAAGTGTAAACCAAAGTTGACAAATTGCTGTACATATTTTGTACAACGTTGTTCCACTTACCGATTTCAGCATAATTGCAGTAATTTAAACTACACAAAGGACATTAAACGGTGCTTCCTATTAATTGTGAAACCCAACAACTGATTTCTTTTGCCATTGTTGTTTACAAGTTCATGTGCGATTTAAATTTTACGTTTTTAAAATTTTATTTTTGCGTGTTCACAAATAAAATTAAATGGCGGTAATAAATTACGCAAAACATAATAGCGTTTTAACAATTTTCAAATTATCTTAATATTATTTATTCTTAGAAAAGTTTATGTTCATATTGAGATTTCAAAACAATTACAATAGTTTTCATATGATGAATTTTACGCTTTCCTTGTTAACAATTTCTATTTTTTCTTATTATAGCATCGAAGATATATTTTACTTTAATTGTTCTTAAATTGGTTTTATTAACCATTTTCAATGATAGTTTATTGATTACTATGTAATCCCTCTGCTGACGAACCCCAAAAGAGCGAAACGGCTGTCCAGTGGTTCACGATAGTAGTATTTTCACATTTGCATTGACATTGTTTACCTTACAGTGTTTACCGTTGTGATTTTAGCCCGCAGTTTATTCAAAACTTATTTGAATTACGCTGGTATAAAATCAGCTTTCAACGTTTCCATCTCTAAAAGCATTCACGTACTATTATTATTTATGCATAGTAAATTCATACTATGAGATGGCTTTGCCATCGTATTTTACTCATGTTATTGATTACCTAATATATTTGTTGTACAGCAGTCACCTGATTTTTGCATATTATACAAAAAAAAAGTAGGTATACGAAAAAAATAAAAATATAAAATTGTGATAAAATCTAAAACAACGAGAAGAATAAGATACGAAGTAAAATAATTTTAAACTGCTATGCCTACTACTACATTTTCAACTGATCTGTAATAAAACGTAAATTTTAACTGTAAAAAACAGATCAGTTAAAAACTAAATAAGTGAACTACAATTTATGAAGTGTGTTGAAACTGCATCAAAATTTGGGAAACTACAGATACCGATAATTTGACATAAATTAAGAGTATACTTTAATTCAACTAAAATTCCAGTAACAAAATTATGTTACAGACTAAAATTGTCTATAGGAAATTACACAAAGACAGATATTAATCCTAGGCATAAGTAAACAATCACAAAAAAATATTAGATAAAAGCGCCAATATGCGACATTTTTTTATGAAAAAACCATAAGTAGTTAAGAAATTTCTTAAATGTATATCATCTTAAAAATATGTCCTCAAAATTATATAATAATTGGAACACACATTCAAAAGTTATATGCGTTTACAAAACGCTACATGATAATGTTCTCAATCCAAATAACGTTTTTATGTCGATTGAGATTTAATTATTGTTTGTCGTTTGCTTGACATCAAAGTTTGTTAGGTTGATTTTGTTTTCTCTACATTTCCTAATGCTTTACCGCATTTTTAAGTATTATAATTATAGCCGGGGATCATTACAAAGTTACATACGTAGACGAAGCATCTACAAAAATTACTTTAATCAAAACTATACAAAAAATGTTTTAATCAGCAAAAACCTACAGGAAAAATTTTAGTACGTCTCGAAAGAAAATGAGACTTGGTGATACGGTGACCGCTCGGTTATTTTTAAAGACACAGTTTTAAATTTTACTCAAATATTTTCCGTTCTTGTAAAGTGCAAAACATGTATAGTAGCGACAACCATTCCAAAGCTACGATCACATTATAAAAGACGACTAGACCAGAGCTATCATTGCCGAGCAGCGCGCGCATGCGGTCACTAAAAAACAAAGTGTAGCTCATAGAAAATACCAATTCTACGTTTTGGAGGTGGCTGAAGATGCAGAAGAGATTTTTTATGGTCTTGAACTAGAAGAAGTATGAAATTTATAGATTTATAATTTTAAAACTGATCTCTCAACAGTGTTTTTTTTAAAAATACCTTTGTGGTGATCATAAATTTTGCAGCAATTAAACTAGAAGGATGTGTGAAAAAAGTTGGAAAAAAAGCAGAAACAGAAGAGGAGGAAATGATACAGCTACATAAATTAAAAACGATAAGCGTAAATATATATACAGAAAAATGATAGTGTGTGTGTTGGAAGTCAAAGAAGTAAATAATAAACATAACAAGAATAGGAAATTGATGCACAGCAAAGGACAGAAAAACAATATAATTAGAGGAAGACCTACGCGCTAGTCGTAGAGCAGAAGGTAAAAAATTACGAGGAAAATTGGTAACAAAAATTAGAATACAATTTAAAGATAAAGCAAAAGCCGAAAAAATCAGAACTAAGCAGTACTAAAGAAGGAAAACTGTTAATAACAATAGAGAAGGACGAACAAGCGTTAAACAAAATAAAAGATGAGATAAAAGAAACGAAGAAATAAATATAAAAAAAATTGGAGAAAAAGTAAACATAAAAAACCTAATCATCAAGAGAATGGGTCTAATGGCAACAACCAGGGACATAAAGGAAGCAATAAAACACCATGGAAACGTAGAAAACTTAAAAAACCACACAAACTCAGTGACAATCAGGGTCCCAGAGGACACAGCTAATAAAATGTTAGAAAAAACAAAAACTAAAATAGCCATGTCACCAGAAGATGCAACACCGGTTAGATGTTATAAATGCTAGGAGTACGGACATAATGCAAAATAGTGCAAAGAAAACAATAGAACAAAACTATGCCATAAAGGAAGAACACGCATACAGAGAATGCTGAGAAATGAAATACTGCCCAATATGCAAAGAAGAAAACAACGCCGGTGGAGAGAACTGCGGCAGCTGAAAGAAATACATAATGTAGGTAAAAAAACAAAATAAGACGGCGGGAGGGAGAGCCAAAGACATAAATTGTGATAAAAAAACCTGTGATATAAATGTTTTTGTAAAGTCCAGAGTTTTATATATACCTTATTTATTACACTTATACATACGCTTATACACACAAATGTCTAAACTAAATAAAGGTGAAGCAAAAAATATAAACATCCTCTAAGTAAATTTAGAGAGAAGAAAAATTGCTACGGATCTTCTAATGCAAAAATGCAAAGAAAGAAATATAAACTTTGCACTCGTGAGTGAGCCAAACATAAACATGGCGAATAAAAATAAAAAATGGATTATGAGTAAAAAAAAAAATAGAAATATATATATATAGCGACAGATAAAATTAAGATATAAGAAAGGAAAAAAATATCTGTAGATAGTAACAAAAGACCTACAAGTATACTTATGCTACGCCACGCCAATATATAAAGATAGAGAGATAAAGGCATATTTACAACAAATACAGAGAGACATTAAAAGCACAAAAAAAAACAAATTATAAGAGGAGATTTTAACTACAAAGCGCACGAATGGCCCTCTCCATATAAAGACAACAATGGAAAAAGAATTTTAAGAGTGGATAATAAAAAACGATTTAGATGCTGAATAAAGAATAAACTCCTACTTTTTAAACTAGAGGAATGTGGTCATACATAGACATAATTATAGCTACAAAACGGACACATAAAATAACATGGAAGGTAAGCGAGAAAGAAAACAACAGTGACCATAAAAATATATACATATATAAGTGTAAAGTATTGCACCATATCTACTAGATTTAATAAAAAGTTACTTAGAGAACAGAGAAATACAGGTCGGGGACAAAAAAGAAAGAATCAAACTAACATGCGCGGTACCACCAAGCTCGGCACTAGGTCCAGAGCTATAGAACATTTTCTATGATTATATCGTAGAAACTAATATGCCAAAAAGTTGCGTGATGATAGCCTATGCAAACGATATGGTTTTAGTAAGAACGGAGAAAATAAAAAAGGATTACAGCAAAATAAAAATAATAAAAAGGATACTTAAAGGCAGAAAAATACAAAAAAAGCAAAAAGCATGCAAAGATAAGCAGGGATTAGAATCTCAAGAAGTTACAGAACAGTATCTACAATTGTCACTATACGCTTGTTGTTTTGCATATTTAGCTTTATTTTTGCAGTGTAATTTATTTATTCAAGTATTTTGACTGACCTACGTGACATTACATCATTTAAATCTCTATAAATACGTTATCTTTAAGAATTAACTTAAAAAGCATGTGCGTTCTTAGAATAACAACTTCATTTAACTACGTCTTATGTGATATTGTTATTTTGTATCAATTTTTATTTGTAATGTGAGCAAATTACTGAGAAATTGTAGTTCTTAGATAGGTGAATTAAACATCTTAACGTTGTTTTTGATTTTTTTCTGTTAACGGTATCAACAAATTATTTAATACTGCAGTTTCGCAATTTTCGATTTATTTGACTCACAATTTGGATGGTTTTAAACATTTTATAAAATATTTTTTGCTTGTATCGATGCTATGATTTTACCTTCTAAATTAACAACCTGTTAATCAGATACACGCTGTATGTATTTACTGCGTTCTAATCAATAAACAATTATTTGTGATTCTGTTAAGCGACGTGCACTGTATAACAATATATGATTTAGTAATATATGTTTTGTTTAACAAAATTACTTTATTAAAATGTTATTGTTCAAAATGTATTAGGATATAATTTGCAAAGTGCAAAGGGGGCCGCAAAATTTCAACGGCCTAAGAGCCTCTATGTGCGTTAATCCGACACTGCATATACACCGTGTTCAATGTTAAACGTTCACCATTGATAGCTCCGTTATTATTAGAGCTGCCAGGTTGGTTAAATCGGAAAATTGATGTCAATAGAACAATTTAACGTCCCGTTTTAAAGATATTCACAAAAACAGTATTTTTTTTAATAGAATACCTTGTATATTTTTACACATTTTGAAAGAAAATTTAAACTTAAACTTAAAAATAAACAAATAATAAGCAAATAATGAGTCAATACACATAAATTCAACAAAGCGTAAAATTGTCATATTTCTTAGGTTATACTATTTGTATATTATATGTAGATCGGTTATATCGGAACTTAATACTTACTTATTTTGTTAGCTTATAGTTTAAATTGACTGAAAACAATTCTCCAAATATTGGGATTTTTACCACTTGCGCGTCTGTACGTCTCCCGTGTGTATAAACGCTTCCCGCTTTTAATGGTAAACGCACATAAATGTTTAAGTTGGAATTAACCGAATATTATTTAAATATAATAGTATGTATACGTATTACATACCTGTATAACAAAAAACAAATTATATTTTTTTAGAAATGTGGTCACCACACGACTTTCCTATAAGAAATGATGAAGGAAAGTCTACATATTTTTTAAGGTTATGTTGTCATAAAAGCATTTTAAAATGTTATGTCGCAGGCAAGATTCGAAACTATATTATATTTGTGAATTCATTTTAAATTAAAAATTAAATATCTGATAAACTGGTAATGTTAGAAATTTTTTTATTTGAATAAATTGTTAGGAAGAATTAACTATAAAAAACTGTAAAAATAATTCAAATAATTTACATACGTACAAAATTACAAAGCAGAGAGATTATAAAAAGCCAGCTCCACGCAAATTTTAAGTTACTAGGACTTTTGGTTCGAGAGTTATCGTGGGTACATCCAAAAATAATTTAAACTCCGTATATAAACAAGTCAAAAAAATATATAGAAAAATTGTTATTTTTTAACTTATTTTGCTTTCCCTTTAATATATGGAATTTTATTCTAAAAAAAAAATCGTCGCAGGCAGGATTCGAACCGATTATATATGGAATTCGCACTAAATTATAAATCAAATATCTAATAAACTGTTAATGCTAGAAAAAATTTTTATTTGAATAAAATGTTAGAAAGAATTACTGCAAGAAAGATTACAGAAGGAAATAGAGGAAAGAAGTTTGGTACCAGACGGACAAGCGGGATTCAGAAAAGGAAGAAGGGCGATAGACAACATATATATATAATGAAACACTTAGCAAATAAAGAACTAGAAAAAAAAGAGGGAAAATGATAGCACTATTCGTAGACCTAAAAGCTGCTTTTGACAAAGTGAATAGGGAAAAGCGGTGGGAATATATGAAAAGAAATAAATCAATGAAAGATTAATACAAAGAATAGAGGAAATATACGAAGAAACGAGAAGCAGGGTTAAAGTGAATGGGGAAGAGAGTGAGAAATTCATAACAAAGAGAGGGTTGAGGCAGGGATGTCCACTGAGCCCAAGCCTGTTCTCGGTATATACGGGGGATCTGGAAGAGACAATGAGAGGACAACAGACAGGAGGGATAGTGGTAGGGAAAGCTAAGGTATGGTCGTTAGCGTATGCGGATGACATAGTGCTGGTGGCTAAGGAGGAAAAGGAAATGAAAGAGATGATGAAAACGCTAGAAAAATATATGAAAAAAAAAAGACATGGAAGTAAACACGGAGAAAACAAAGATAATGATATTTAGAAAAGGAGGGGGAAAAGAAAAAGAGAGGAGTGGAGATAGAGTTATGAGAAAGTGCAACAAGTGAAGGAATTTACATACCTGGGCTATACGATGAAACAGGATAATAAAGAGGGAGAACACATAAAAGAAAGGGTGAAGAAAGGAAACAGGCTAATAGGACAAGTCTGGGGTGTGGGGGAATGAGTATTCAAGATGGATATAAAAAAAAGAAAATTGCTGTTCGAAAAATTAATAAAGGGGGTGGTAATGTATGGAGCGGAAATATGGGGCTGGAAGGAGTGGAGGGAGGTAGAGAGGCTACAGGAAAAATACTGGAGATGAGTGTTAGGATTGGACAGGGATACACCGGGGTATATTGTGAGAGAGGAGGTTCAGATAGAAAAAATAAGGGCTGAGACAAGAAAAAGAGCAATAAAATACGAGGAAGAAATGAGGGAAAGAACAGATTGCAAAATTCTGCAAGAATGTTGGAAAGAGATAAAGGGAGGGAAAGTGAAGTACGGGCAGGAGGGCAGAGAAGAGTATTACAAAAGAAACGGGTACACGAGTGAAGAAGTGGAGAGATTAAGAGAAGAGGGGGTAGGGACAAAAGAAGAAATAATAAGGAGAGATAGAGACATCGAAAAACAAGAAAGATGGACAAAGATAAAAGAGAGCAGATATAATAGGAATTATAAAGATATCAAGAGTGAAGGTGTGCCGGAATATTTAAAAGATAGTGAGATTAAAAGCAACAAAAGGAAAAAAAATGGTGGCAAGGTTCAGATGTGGCAACGAGGAGTTAGGGAACAAATATTGGAAAGAAGAACCAGAAAAGTTGTGCAGGCTATGTGGAGAAGAAACGGAAGACCTTAACCACATGAGAAAGAAATGCAGGGAACTAAGAGAAGAGGTGATGAAAATAGTGGAAATCTTAGATGAAAACGGAAAAGGAGCGGAATGGATGGAGGAAGTATGGAGCAGAAGGAAAAAGTTAAGGGGGGAGAAGGGATAAGAAAATGTAGTATATATGTATAGACAACACGACCAAATTTGTAAGCCAAATGGCAACGAATAAAGTTAAACTTATATATGTTAGAAAGAATTAATTAATTCGAATAATTTACATACGTACAAAATTATATAAAAAACTGTTAAAAATGGCGGATACACCCACTTCCGGTTTTTTTATCAGGCCCATCTTTTGATAGAACCGACAGAATATGAAAAGCCAGCTCCATACCAAATTTCAAGTTACTAGAACTTTTGGTTCGAGAGTTGTCGTGGGTACATCGTTACACACAGACACCCAATTTTTTTTGTCTTTCTGATTCAGGAGACCTTGAAACGTAAAATTATGCAATAAAAATTTTTTGAAAAAAATTGCGATCGTTATACTTTATAGGAAAGTAAAAACGGAAATCAAGTGGTTTGCACTTGTAAGTTATCAATACCTTCTAATACCAATATTTTTTTCGTGTGATAAGCTTCAAAACATGGTATAATACACAACGAAGCATCACATTTTGAGCATTGGTACGTTGTTTCCTTTCTGATTCTCTTTTTTGAACAAACGCAACATACAAACAATGCATTACGTATAGACGCAAACGTGCGTTTCCCGCTTGAAAATGCTTTTTATAGCATTAGAAAAAATTGGTTTCTCGTGTATATGCCAGCACTGCAAAACTCAGAAAATAATTTTGCTTTTAATTTCAGTAAAGGCATCGTACACTGCCGGACTTTATATGTCCAAAATATTACAAAAAAACAAAGAAATCTTGTGTTTTAAAAATAAAACTGAATGCGTGAGAGAAACGCGTAAAATTTGTAACATACCAAAAAAAACTTACACGGAAACTGCTAAATTAGCACTAATAAGCAAAATAAATATCCAATCACCAAAATTAAACTAAACATTGAGAAACTTAAAATATATATTAAATGAATAAAAAAGCACCATTTATATACTTAAATAACACTATTGAATTAACAATGCACTTAAAATAAACAAATGGTATTTTAAAATAGTGGTGAATATAAAGCAGTGTTAATAAATTTTATACATAACACAGAAAAAATACACGTAGAACACAGGTTTCTCAGTTAAGTATACAGTTTCGCTGTAGCCAGACTGCTTCGCGTGAAGCTTCGCTAGCTGCTACTACTCAGCTTCTGTTGTAGATATCAGAACAGATGGTTGTCGCTGAGAGAGCCACCGGCGAACATGCAGGTTACATCACTTGTGAATCTGTCAGTAATTGGCCACCACCATGATATGCGTCGCTGTAACACTCTAACACACCTCTTTTTAATTTAGAACTGTAGAGTATACCAAGATCTTGAGTGCAATGCCGACCGCATATGCATTGTCTGGCCCCGTGCCACACATCAGATATATCAGCGTACCAACTGCCTCTCGGTACGGATAAGTAGTGTTCAGTTTCTTATCTTCTAATTCTTCTAACCCATCTTTTATCATTGGAGTTGATTTTGCATTGGCATTGTGCAACCCAAACTTCAAAAACATTTTGTTTGTATACGCTTATTGACTAACCTTGATCAAACCATCTTTTTGTTGATCAATCTCATTACCCAAAAAATATGAAGCTGGTTTTGATACAATCTTGAATTCATTTGTCAATTCGGATAAGAACCACTGAGCATCAGTTTTATCCTTTGTCGCAATAAGTCTACCGTCGACATATAATACTACAATTAGCTTCCTCTGATCCTGAATCCTAGTAAAAATTTAAAATTTATTTTAACGAGAAAAAAAACCAAAACGTTGATTCCAACAACGAGATTACTGTTTTAAGCCATACAAACTACGGTTTAGCTTACAGACACGACCGGTGCAGTCGTGAAACCTTTTTGGTTGTTGCATGTACATTATTTCATTAAATTCATCGTAAACAAACGCTGTAGACACATCGAACTGCGTAAGAGACATGCCTTCATCGTCTGCAACTGCGATAACACTTCGAATCGTTCCCGTTTTTACAACTGAACTGAAGGTGTGGTTAGAATCGATACCTTTTTGTGGTTAAACTATTTGATCATTAACTTAGCTTTGAATTTATCTGTAGAACTATCGGGATTAGTTTCAACACTATAAACTCATTTGGATGAAACAGCTTTGCAATATTTTGGTAGTTGTATTAATAACCAGGTGTTGTTTTCATTTAACGATGTCATCTCGTTTTTCATCGCACTTATTGAGTTCGTGATTTTCGATTGTTTTGGTGTATGTTTAAAGCTCAACGGTTGCCATATACATCGTTGACGCTGTCAAAACATAATCGTTAAAATGAACTGGTTTCTGAATGGTAGGTGTATTTCGTAGATATGAGAGATTACTGTCATTTCTCATTATTTCATTTTCGGACTCGTTCCCAATTTCTTCTTCTGTTTCGTCGTTGTTCTGATTTTCTTCGGGTTCTAGAACGGGTTCCGTATCGTTTGGCATGGCTTTCAAATTGATGTAACCGTTTCCTGATTTTTCAACTGGTTGCGTAACGTTGCAAGCAGGAAAGCTTACTGGTTCAGTCAGAAAAGTGACAAGTCTTGAACGACTTAATTTAGCGGTATCAAGATTGTATAGTCGATAATAATCATTAATAATCATTTTTCAGGTTTCTTAAACATCTTTGAAGTACGTCGTTGATACGGTAATGTTTCGTAGCACGTCGTACCGTTTACTCGTAAATGTTTTATCGCAGGCTTTCTACCGAACTAAAGATTACATGGTACTCTTTTCCCATCATATGTTGGTCTAGCGCAGTTGAAGATGTAGACGGATGTAAGTAAACTCCGCCGACAATCACTCTGGTAAGCTCCCGTGTGCTTGGAACAAAACGCGTGTCGCCTCAACTGTCGTTTGATTTTATCGTTCATCAGCGCCGTTCTGCTGCAAAGTATACGGAATTGTAATTAGTTGCTCAATTCCTTGCTGTTGTAGAATGGACTTAACAGTATTGTTATCAAATTCTCCACCACCGTCACATCAAAATTTTTCAATTGTATGGCCTCCTGCTTTTACCTCTGCGATAAACTGTTTGGGTTTCTCTGGTAATTCATTTTTTTTGTTTAATAAGATATACCGTGTTATTAGATGTATATAAAAAAAATTGTCTAACAAAAGCTTCAGAAACATTTAGAACATTCTTTTAGTTGTTAATATTCACTTATTCGCTGTAGTTATAGTATATTCTATAATAAGAATTGTCTTGTGAAATGTAATTTATTATTTTATTTATCGCGATAAACAAACAACGTGTGATTGCAAGTAATTCGAATACTATTGTACTTATACTTACGTATATTAGTCATAAACAATCCCTAATTTTATGTAATCGAGTCGCAGTAGTCTGCTTCGACATTTTTACATTCATTTTTACATATTATGTCTGTATCTTTGGCTCACGCATCTGCGTTTCTTCCATAACCAGGACTTCAGTGCCTATTGGCAAGTTGTCAGTTAGCTAACTCTCCTTCTGTTTAATTTGATGATGTTTTTGTCTGTTATATGTATTGAGATTAAAGTATGGTATCACATCTTTGTATTTGTTTCATTAATTAAAATTTGAAATGTCCTAACTTTTCATATTTTATTGACATCTCTGATTACAAACCGATTGGTATATAAATTTAAATTATGCAATTAGCTTGCAAGGTTTTTTTTTTGTTTTTTAGAGAACATGAAAACTCTTGTTCAAAACTTAACGACCTTCATTTCAATAAAAATTACGATTTATTTTTTATGCGTGTTTTTTTAACCTTATTGCAGGTTTCTCACATATCGAGAGTAAGCAGTGTTACCACATTTAATACAGCATAGAAACAAAGATGGGGGCGATAGCTAGACATTCACAGCCACTGCGAGATATCGCTGCATATTTTTGGTTTGCGGATTTTACTTGCCAAATACGAGTAGGTTACATCACAACGTATTATATTTGATAAACATTAGTACTTTTTTTTGGAACGTTTTGTTTCATACTGTTAAGATAGTGAAGTACTGTTGTGGTTTTATCAATAAATAAACCACTAAAAGTAATTATCTACAACGTGTACATTTAACAATTTTTTAAAATTTTTGATTTTTAAAAAAACAATTTTTACGGCGATAATTTTGCTTGTCTGAAAACCTATTTAGTTCCTATCAGATATACCAAGTGATTTTCACTTAGCTAGAAAATGTTGTTTTTCGCAATTTCAATGATGTTTTTTCATCGTCTGTCAGTTTTAGGTTACCGAACAATCTCAAGACCAGAAAACATTTTTTTTCTTTAACTTCCATTAAAACTACAGTTTGAATTTTTTGGAATATTTTCAAATTATTACATACCAAGACTAGATTATAAAATTTAATTTGATATCGTTAAAAAGGTTATAGATTTATAATTGGAAAAAAACAATAAAAATTGCTACTTATTCCTTTAGGTTTGTTATTATTTACAGAAAAGTAATATTGTTGCATAATCTTTACGTTTTTGGTGTAAGATACTATATGGGAGAAACGTTTTTCAATGATAATGAAAATCTATTTACGTGACTTTTAAAAACTCTAATCTACCCATGCTGATTAATTACATTAAAAAAAATCCTGTAAATGTTCCTTTACAGTTGCCTAAACGAGGAGATTTTTTTAATTCAGTTTATATCTTTCAGTCATTTAAGTAGGCAGAATATCAGACGGCTGTGGATTGTTTTACTGTCCTAACCTTTTGTGAAACTTGAGTCATCGGTCTAACTTAACAATAATTTTTATAACTGTCAAAAAATAATCAATTAGAATCAAGATATAGTATTATTTCAACTAATATACAACAAATAACACTAATAAGTAATGTTCTGTTCTGTTATGTAACTAATAAATATTGCATAATTTTAAGAAATAGCATCAAAACAAAACAGAAATTAAATTTCAATGTGCCCTCCGCTCTTTTCAATACACACTATTGTTCGTTTAAACAATTCTCTTGGAACATGCCTCAACATGATAAGCGATACTTCATCGGCACATTCTCTAATTGTATTTTCAAGATGGTTAATATTCCTGAAATACCCCATTTTAGAGGTATCGCCACAAAAAGAAATGGCTTGGTATTAAATCCAGAAAGCGCGTCTGGAAATTTTCGAAAATCTTTCGATCTAGTTATAAAGAAAAAGATAATCAAGAAAATTACAAACGTTAACTCCACTGTGCGCTAGCGCACCATCTTTCTAAAAATACATATTTCTGCGAAGATGTAATGCAATATCCTCTATTACATCTCAAATGTCATTTTGAAGAAAATGCAGGTACCTCTCAGAATTAAGATTTTCTCGGAAGAAAAATGGTCTAATGATATGATTATTAAAGATTCTACACAAGGCATTCGTTTTGAATGAGTATTGGTCGCGTGCTTCTATGACAAAATGAGGATTTTTGTCAACTCACCACTAACAATTTTGAAAACTAACAGTTCTATTTGACGAAAATGTAGATTCGTCGCAGAAAAGCACATGTTTAATAAATGATATGTCCTCTTCTATTTGTGCTTGAATCCAAAAGCTAAAATATAGCCGAGTATCTAAATCCCGGTCTTGCAACGTGTGGATAAATTTTGATTTGTAAAGTCAAAATTGATTTGTTTTCAAAATTCTTCTGACCGTTGTGCTGGATACTGGGTTCAGTTTGGCGATTTCTTGAAGAAGAGTTTGTGGAGTTTCGACAACAGTCTGCATTATCTGAAGCTGATGTTCTTCAACGTTAACCCAAAAATTATGAGGAACTTTATACTTATTGTCAACACTACCCAAACATTTAATTTTTTAAAAAATCCTAGTGATGGTCGAGTGACAAATGTGTGTGTCGAGATATCGCTCTTTAAAAGTTGTTGCCGCTTCCCTGTGCGTTTTATAATTCTCACCGACAATCAAAATAATTTTCATTTTGGCTTCTTTAGTTAAATAGTTATCCATTTTGATTAATTTTTAATCGAATAATATTAAAAATAACTAGGCAACAGAAAGTAACAATTTTCAAAGCAACTGTTAATCATGAAAGTAATTACGTTATTTTTCTTGTCAGTAAAACAATTCAAAGCCGTCACATATTCTGCCCATTTAATTGAATGAATCATCTTCTTACTTAGACAATTGTAAAACAACATTTACAAGGTATTATTGAAAGTAATTCATCAGCAAAGATAAATTAGAGTTTTTAGAAGCCACATAAATAGATATTAATTTTCATTGAAAAATATTTCTCCCACAAAGTATCTTGCACGAAAAACGTAAAGATTATGCAACAATATTGCTTTTCTATAAACTGTAACAAACCAAAAAGAAAAATTAGCAATTCCTATTGTTTTTTCAATTATAAATCTTTAACGTTTTTAACGAAATCAAATTGAATTTTGAAGTCTTGGTATGTGAAAATTTGAAAATATTGCAAAAAATTGAAACTTTAGTTTTAGTAAAAGTTAAAGAAAAAAATGTTTTCTGGTTTTGAGATTGTTTGGTAAGCTAAAACTGACAGACGATGAAAAAATCTCATTGAAATCTTGCTTAATTTAAGAAAAATTGCAATTTTTGAATTTAAACAATTTTGAAAAATACCATTTTCTAGCTAAGTGTAAATCACTCGGTATATCTGATAGGGGCTAAATAGGTTTTCAGACAAGCACAAATTATTGCCGTAAAATTTAACAAAAAAATTAATTAATTAAAATTATATATTGTATTATATAAACAGGCATTATTAAGTAATTAGAATAGCAAATGTAACTGTCTATAACTATTCAAAAAAGCAAATTTTTTAACAGCAACTACATTATTATTAACATCAAGTAATGTTTAACAAAATTGGGGAAAAAACAACATGGACCTTTATTTAGAAAATAATGAAAAGTATATATATAGGATATAGGTATGCTTTAAAACAGTATCACTAAAAGTAATAAACACATCTAAAATAATGGTATCAAAAAAATTGGCAGCAAGAGGGTGAATGATGAACTCATGTTTAATTAATAAATTTATGAAAATTTATATGTGTAAATGGAAAAGGTCGTGCACGTATTAGTATTACTAATCTAATTAAAAAAAACATATTTTACTTTCACCAGCTGTTTTAAAATTAATTTAATTATCATTTGGCAAAAAATTAAACAAACCACATAAATTTTAATTAGCTCAACGTAGACAGCTTTACTTAATTTAATTAATGTCTAACATTCAAATTAGTGATGTTATTAATACCATAATAATTGTTACGTTGTAATATGGCTTAAAGCCTTTAAAAGCATATTCTTTTGTAATGCCGGCATGATAAAAACTTTGAATGTTGTAAACATTATTACATAAATATTCATAATATAAAAAACAAAACAATAAGAATAAAAAGCGGAAAAAAGAAACTTTTCTAAAATTAAAATTACATTATGCTTGTACATTTGATCCGAAGTCTTGCATGGAAAACTCTTAATTGCGCATACGCGTGTTGGTAATTTAAACAAAGTAAATTTAATGCTTTTTGTTACAACTACTAACTTGCCTGTACTTTTTAGATATGTATAAGTTACGTTTAATACATAATAAATAACTGCATTTATATATTTTATTATTATTACAACTTTATGTTGAGGATTAAAAGTGGCTAATGTAACTCACACATTGTTTCATTTTCATTGTTATTGACTATTTACACTATAATTACATATCTTTACAAACTTATGTAAAAACTTTACCAAAACAGGGTTAAATCCAAAAAAAATTGTTGTTTTAAAATTTTCTTAGCGAAGAAAACAAAGCACTTACCTGTTGTTTTTCAGTGTCGATGTTTCCATGTATCATAGATTCTGTTTATTTATAAAATATATCCATAGAATTCTCACATTATAATTGATCACTATCAACACTAAAAGTTCTACACAACTATTGTCTAAACCAGAGTAGGTATATCCAACACATTCGCGTTGATCGTAGTAATGAACAAACATTAATGTAACTCCGAGCTACTGATTATACGCCAAGAGCTATCCAACCGAAACTTGAATATAAAAGGTGCGTTTTTAAATGTAGTTGCTTAATAGACAAGGCACAATGAGAAGGAAATAATTAGTTAAATTTTTGTTGTTACTTACAGTTCATAGTTTACTTACAAATGAAAAAAATTAGTTAATTATCGTTAATCAACTTTTTAATTAACAGTATACAACATTCAAAATTCTGACCAAATGTTAAAAAATAATATGTTTATACTATTTTAGAAAATTATAAAACGTGAGTTACATAGAATCGAATCTTACACTGTAATATCTTCGCGACACACTGGTAAAAAATTTGGTCTCTTTAGCTTCAGTTGCGTCCCACCTATTACAAATACGCGAAAACATCTCTTTCTTAACAGACTTAAAAAGTATCGCTAAACTAAGTAATTTGTTGCAATAAAAATGTATTATTTTTTTCTATCAAAGTAAGTTATTTGTGATTCAGATTCCGCAGCAGTGCAACTAAAAACTAAACAGTTGGAGTAGACATCTGAAGTTATTTCTTACTACATTGAGATACAATTAAAAAAAATGAAAGTTAAAAATAATAAGAAGGTACATAAGTTAATTAAAATTATGTAAGAGTCAACATCTGAAGTAAATAGACTGTAAATTAACATGACAATAAATAATTTTAACGTTAGAAACAAAAAGTGTATTATTGGAAGGGCTTAATAACTTTACAAGATAAATAAAATATGAATTTGCACTATATTTATTTTTGAAGCCACAGAGTATTTAAAGAAAGTTCTATTTCTTTTTTACCAACTTTCACAGTGAGTTGCTTTCACGTTATGTTTTTAGTAATTGAAAAATTAATAATTTTATTTATTAATATGTGTAAGTACTAAATGAAATAAAAATTATAAATAAATTACGACAATACTACATTATGTGTTGCAACAAGCAGTTATTTATCAAGTATAATTCTTATTAAAACGACCAGTAACAATTATAATTTATGAAGAATAATAAAACCTAATAAAGAATACCGTTTAAAAATATTACAAATTGATTAATTAAGCTTTCGCGGTTCTCTTTGTTTGAATTATAAGCGACTTTCGGCTTAGAGCGCGTGCTAATAGAACTCCCAGAGTACCTTTTTACAATTTTGAACACATTTTATATATCAATTTTCTGTTGAAATATAGAATTGATCATTATGTTCAGAGTAAAAAAATTGAATAAACCAAAACAGAAAATGATTCGTAGATACAATTAAAAAAATCATTATAACAATAAACGTTGTTATTGAAATTGATCTGGTAACATGTTTTATTGAAGTAATGCACGCTGATTTGTTAATTAATAAATGAGTTTGCTAAAACATAATCGGTACATAGTACCACAGTATAATGTTTTTACAGTAGGATCACCCTCAGGAATATTCTTCCGTAAAATTTCTCGGAGCATGATCGACTCGTGGTAACTAAAACAGTAGCTCGTTTTTAGTATTTGTTATTGTTTACTGGTTTCATAACCTTTTTAGTATAATCTTATTAAAGTTTTTGTGTAATGCAATATTTATCATCTGTTTGCTAAAATAATAGTAGTAATAATTCGAACCTTAGTTTTTTCGTATACAGTCGAACTCCTATATAGTGATGTTCAAAATTCCCTTCAAAAACATCATTATATAGAAACTTCATTGTATAGAATTTATACTTAAAAAATAAAACACAAATTTAAACGTATATAAGAAATACATATTAATTATAAACACTTTCGTTTTGTCATTTTTAACCAACTTTACACTTAAACAACTTGAAACGAAAAAATTGCAAATAAAACGTGTTCAATAACATGACAATGCATTTCAAAACTCGAAGGAAATCCTATAATCCTCTAAACAATTCATGCATTTATGTCATTTACAAATGTACAAAATTTTTAGTACCAAGTAATAGCCTTTCTGTATTGTAAATTAAGAAGTCTTATAATCCGCTTATCCGTTTAACAATGCGGTATTGTAAAGGTAAAGTAAATTGTACGTGATTCCAAGAAAACTTTAAGGAGTTCGGTAACATTTTCTTTAAAAAAGATCATAATATAGAATTTGAACATCATATTTTAGAAGTGTTTTTACACGCATTTTAACCCGAAGGTCAATATCCTAAAGAAAACATCACTAAATAGAAAAAATCATTAAATAGGAGTTCATTGAATAGAGGTTCGACTGTATATACCAGCTGATGCAATAAGGTAAAAAATTTTGAAAAGTAAATTCATACGTTTATATACATCGGTCGAATTATCTAGATGTAAAAATTGGCTTAGAAATAGCAATCGACTGATGACAAAAGATGGTAACTATTGTTACAACCAAGTCAGCAGTAATTATGAAGATGGCATGTTGTCGTCATTGCTGAAAAATCGATTAAAATTAGATACTGTTTAGTTATTTAAATCAATACGGTTAGAAGTTAGTACACAACGAGCAGACTGTCGTAAGTTTTAAAATTAACACAATTAACATTGATATATAGGTTCTTTTTAAAAACCAATCGTGTACATATAAAACGTTTTCTTTCAGTTTCAAAATCTATGAAACAAACTAATCAATTAATACACACATCAAGTTCCACAATTGAGGGTGAGACGTAGGGTACGTAGTTTATTACTTTAAAGTTTATTTTTATTAATCAAATGTGTCATTGTAGGTTACAAGTACAACCCGATTTTAGTTTTCATTATTTAGATTTAGCAACAACTCCAGCTAAATCATCAAAAGGTGTAGATTAATACATAGTCTTAACTTGCGGTGAAAATTGGATGTCTCTCGACGTGTGTAAAAAAAAAATCGTGGTATCAAAAATAATTGATGAGCAATTCTGTAAGTATTGCGATGAACACTTCCTTACAATAAATACCCATGCTTCCACCTTTATAAAATCGCAATTACGGCTAACACAAAATTCTCCGAAGAGTTCTAGATACTCTAATAAGTTTTCCAGTTTGCATTAGGAGTTCTGTTTATTTTGATTTCAATATATAATTTTTTTAATAGTGGATGTTGCACGTTAATTATTTTTGTTATGTAAAATTTAAATCATATAATAAAAAGTTTGTTTTTCTTTTAAAATCTTAATACATCAACACTGGGCCGTCAAAAATTGCTATACAGTTTGATAAGAACTAACTTGCTAACATCGATTTTGCATAAACAGCGTGAATATCATCTTACAAAAAGGATACACGTTCGCGGATCATTTTAAGGTGTGTAATGCTTCACGTTTTATAAAATAAATATTAGTTACTTTTACTGAATTTTAAATTTAAAAATAAATAGTTTGTTTTAACAGTATTAAATAATTTCCGTTGTTATTACATAAATACCATAATATTGATTTAAAAAGAAAATAACATCGGGCGTGAAAAGTGAATGGCACCGACGCGACGCATTGAATTAAAAATATTTAAAGTTTGAATTTAGCGCTAAAAATTCTCCCACTCAAATCAACTCGTGGTAACTAGCGCAAGAAAAAAAACTGGTTCTGAAAGCATTATACTGTGATAGTACCAACAAAACCGAGTTTATTAAAAGAACAAACAAACCTCTACCTTTTATAAACGTAGTATGTGGATTGTTTCAAAATCCACAGATTACACATGTTTAATCAACGTTTTTAGTTATTCAATAGTATATTGTATAATGAGTATGAAAACTTGTAACCGAGCCGAAGGCGAGGTTGGCAATTCGTACGAGTTGGCAATACACATTCCTTACGAATTATACACTATACTTTTTCTACGACTCTATATTTAATTAGTAATCAAAGTTAAACAGAATTTTACGAAAAAAAATAACGCAAAAAATAAATAAAAACTAATTTAAAAATGTGTATTGGTAATACCTAAAATGACAATTAAAAAATTATGTCAAAACTTATATTTATTTTATGTCAACTTGACAGCGTTTACACTATTCGTTATGTGTTATTATTATTATTTAATTCTTGTTTTTTACTCATCTCTAGTTAAAGAAATGGTGAGTATAATTTACTTGTTTTAAATACATGTAATTTTAGTTAACTTCAAATCATTTAGTATTTGAATTTTTTTTAATACATTAATTTCAAGCATAACCTAATATGAATGAGCTGCATTAGTTTAATAAGTACTAATAATTCAATGACAAGATTTTGGTTTTGCAGTCAGTAAATTAAAGAAATCTATTCATGCCGAAGGCTGAATTGTTAACAATGTCGTCAAGTTCCGACAAATGTTGATATATGATAGTTTTAAAGTTTATTTTTTCATTTATTCTTTAGTTGCTCAAAATGGGTTAATTATATTATATTATTTTATTTTTATTTTTATTACATTTTGGCATTAACATTTCTTTTTCGTCAAATAATAATATTAAATCTTTATTTGTTAATACTAAAGATAAAATTAATATTTTAGACAAATCCGGTGTTTATAAATTAAAATGTGGTGATTGCAACGCATTTTATATAGGTCAAACAGGTCAAAAGTTTTCTATTAGAATTGCTGAACATCTATCTTGTATTAAAAATAGTAACATTTCATTTAAATCATCATTTGCTAATCATATACTAAATTCTCAGCATTCATTCAATTCTAAAAAATATTTTGAAATTTTACACATTTGCAATAAAGGTTTAAGACTTAATTTTTTAGAAATAAAAGAAATTATTAAAAATTACAATTACAATCGTGAATCATCCCTTAACGAAGTTGTTAACTTTAATAATAATTTACTTTTTCTAAATTAGTTTTTGTTTGATTATTTCCATTATTATATTATTTTGTTGTATCCTAGGATTTTCTATTATTAAGATAATTTTGTGTTGTTCAAATTTTTGAAATTTGTCAAACTTCAAATATTTAACCATTTTCAATTTAATTTGATTAATATATGTTGGGTAAGTTTATTCATTTTTATAACTTGTTGATTTTTTAATTCATTTTTCAGATTTCTATTATTATTATTTTTTAAAAGTTTATGTAATATTTGAAGTTTGATTTTCAATTCTAATGTAAGTTTATATTTAATTAAGATTCGATTTTATATTTTTTCATTTTATAGTATACGCCTGAAGATGACAATCTGTCGAAACATGTAGCGTTTATTAAAATATAAAAATTAAAATTTAATATATTAATAAGAAGGTTTTGAGAATCTATATAAAAATAAAAATAAAATAATATGATAGTTTTACCTAGAAGCTTCAACCGAATAACATGTGGATGTGACTTACAAAGCAAATAAGGTGGATTTGTAAATGTTTAACGATAATTTGTAATTAATAAATGTTATTCTTAGGAATGAAGGTTTACGAACTAAGAAGGTAATAAGAACATTACAGTTGAAAAGTTGAAAAAATTTCCTTTTAGAAAATGCAAGATAGTTAATTATCCTAATGGATCTAATGTGCTGCAATAATCTTTACTGCAAAATTAGTTTAAATATGAGAAATGAATTGTTAACAAAACACATTGTAGAAGGAAACAAGTGATTAAGTGCTTTTGCTTATAATTACATACAAATATCAAATTTTGTATAAAATGGAAAAACCAGTGGTTTGCATTAGTCTTGTAACAATTGATTGTATCTATGTTTATCTTGTGTTATTTATTATAACGTAAGTCCAAAGTGTTTGTGATTAAATTTGTAAGAAGGTAGAAATAATATAATAATATAAATATAATATGTGGTAAAAGTATACATAAATACTTATGAAAACTGCATTAATATAAGGATAAATAATAAACAGATATTGAGCATGTGCAAAAGAAACATTTTGGTATCGTGCAACTATCGATGAACACCAAATTGAATTCTTATGCAGTTCAAAAAACTGATAGATTATCTAATAAATACTAACTTCTTTAAGTTAATTTGAGCATGTTATTTTATAAAATGAGTAATTTTATTTCAAGCATTGGATTACTGAATCTGTTTTATAACACTGCAAAAGCAAAAGTCCGATAAATTACTAACAACAGTTCCTTCCCATCAAAAGAAAACTCTGCAAGAAAACAAGTAGCTAGGTTCCAAATTAGAAGTTTTTACTTATTCTAATTACCTTGAACTTCTAAAATATATTCATTACAAGAAAGTCACCACTAAATGTCAACGTTACAAATATAACCTAAAATATGTAATTTATAAATCACCCTTTTTACGCTATAGGTAAAAGTAATGCAATACTCATTGATTTTGTTTTCCAATTTTATAATTTGTGATGCATGGAATATTTGTTAAAGTCTTCTAAATTATGTTCTTATAATTCATTATCCTGTACGTTAATGGGATTGACCTGTACGGAAATGACTTTGACCTGTACGGAAATGAAATTAGACAATCACAATGGACAACGTTGCCTAAACTCAATTAAACATACAATGTATGTAATTATCTGTTAGTCGTAGAAAAAATATTTATCACATTAAAGTCGATGTCAACTTGTAATAATTAAGAAATCATTAATGATTTTTATAAAAAACAATTTTTCAAAAATTGTTGATATACTTTCTAAATTTCTTATATCACTGTGGCGATATTGGACGCATATAACTTCCCCGTATACAGTTAATTTCTTTTAAAGTCACTTAAAATTAATATTCGTAGAGTTATTACTCTATTTATTTTACTTATTATAAACAGAAATATTAAATAAGATTTTTTTAGTGTTAATGGTGCAATTTATTTCAAATTAAAAAACTTACAAGCTTTTGAACGTAAACTACGCGATGAAACTTTAAGAGATTGTTCTGTGTACATCCGTAAAAGTTTCTAATCACTCAAAAAAATAAAATAAAATAAAATTCAAATAAATAAACAACTGCATGTGGTTTGCTCACGAGTCTGACTTATTTGAATATATTGTAACGTTTATTATTAAAACTAATTTATTTATACTACTACTATATACAAGTTTAAACTAACCGAACTAATTAAATCTAAATAAATTTAATAAAAACACTTACACTATAATTTATGTATAACACTATCACTTTCACGAAGATAAACTCCGCGGATAACTATTTAACGCTTGTTGTTTGTTTACACTAAAGTCACGTACAAGGTTATACTCCGTATATTTATCTCAACGCACGCATTAATTACTTATTTATTTAAACTTGAATAATCTTCTTAACACTGCCGTCTTCACATTACGGGAATAACTGGCCTACGATTTGTTCGTACCGTATTTATACGTTTCTGCAAACATTCTAGAAGCCTCTACATTCTTTCGTGAACGTTCTAGACGTGGATAAAAAGTACGGGAACGTTCTCGAAATTTACAAAAACTTCGGGAATGTTTCAATATGAAATCTTAAAAGTGATGTTAAATTTATTTTTAAAATCTTACCAATTTTTCAGCTAAGAATGTTTTCATTATTTTATTTATATATATATTTATTTAGTTAATAACTTAAAAGACTCGGCGTTTTGGATGGCATGACTATATGTAGGCATTAATAGTATCTCAATGCTTTTGCTACATACTGCTAAATCATGTTCATATAAAAATTATGTAGTTTTATTGTGTGTTTAAGAGTTTTCCGATATAATTAAGCTTGATATTTAGTAAAACATACAAACATATTATGATCTAAAATAGAACGAGTTAATATTTATTTATGTTAGAGATTTGCCAATCACCGAAACAATATAAAAATTTATCTTGCGACCTGTAGAAAAATGATGTTCAGCAACCGCTGACTTAGAAATATGCCTTTTTCTTATACAACGATCATGTTCTGAAATGCGAGTAATGACGTAACGACCGGTTTCACCAATGTAGACTAAACCACATGAACAAGGAATTTGGTATACACCTTAAGATGAAAGTGTAGCAATATATCTTTGGGAGAAGAAAGAATCTGAGAGATTCTGCCTGTCGAGTTGAATATGGGTTTAATAACATTCTTATGACATTTGACTAAGGTTCTAGTAAGATGACACAGTTCCGAATTTAGATTCTCAGGGTAGCAAATAGAAAAAGCGTGATGAACTAAAGAATCAATAATAGACCGTTTCTGTGCAGGATGATGATGGAACGAAGTCGAAATAAAATTCGCCGCGCTAATGTCACAATCCTATATGATGTGACAGCTGTGGTGACAGCTCGGACCGGATATATTATTGATTATTAACTTCATTTAAAATTAAACAATCATATTACACCATTTCAATCACGTTTTTCAATTAAACGAGCATTAATAATCGATAACACAACCGGAAAAGATATAATTACAAAGTATGCCTGTTGATAAGCAACCATGAAAACGCCCTAAATTCAAAAATTCATAAACGTCAACCATGTCACGTTTTGGTTCGACTTATTTTGTAACGTCACTAATAATTATTATGACAATAAATAATTTTTTTGCTTTTTTCGAGTAATAGGTAATCATTTGAATTTCATTCGTCTTTGTAAAATTATCTAAAATTCGACACCTAGACAGAACTCAAAATGTGCTGCCAAAACGTAATTACTAGGGAACACATTTTTCGTTTCCGTCAATAAGGTGTCTCATTATCGATAATTTTACAAACACTTATGATATTACATATGATAACATTGCGTTTGTTCATAATATTGTCACGGACCGATCAAATTAGTTAAGAAATTTGATATGTTAAAGAGCCAATTTTGCATGATAATGTCTAATTAGTAATTACTAATAAATTTTCTGTCATTCGCCGAAATATTTACTTCTTTCAAGTAGGTAACATAAATAATTAAATCAGTTATAATCTGAATAGATATGCTTACGAATGAAAAGAACAGTCTACACAATAACTGTATGAATGTACGCCCACGCGTTTTTTGTGTTACTTAAATTGAAAGAAATTTCTGTTATCTTTACAACTATGCTTTACAATAACAATAGCATTTTTTTTATTATTAGTCAGTAATTTCACCCTAAGAGTGCAACATTCTTTTCTCGTTAATTTCAGTCTTGTGAAATATTTTACCAGTCTAGTCTTCAACAGTGTGTAACTAGGCTAGACCTGCTTAAATATTTAATTATTTGTTTGTGTGTTTTCTTAAATTTCATTTCAAGTATTTTTAATTTATATATCTATGACTAAGTATTGGAGCAAAAAGCACATCACTTAGTGTATGTTGTTTACATTTTTTTAGTCTTTTTGATTTAAATTCTTAAATAAGAGGGCAGTGAATTTGACCTACGCTCCGGGCGGCATTTAAATTTTCACAAACGCCACTGGAACTTGGGACTTGTGTTTAGTGAGCTAAACAATGGATAACAAAAAAAGCGCAAAGGTGCTCAAAAGTTTGTTAAATTAATATACGTTTTTGCATGTTCCCATTCGTCTACATCTAATGCAGTGTCGGGAGCGGTGATGGTAACTGAACATAGAGTTTCAAATAGTTCATATCAAGATCAAGAACTAGTATGTATTGAACAATTAGATAATCAGAAATTAGAAATTAAACAAGAGCACATTACGACATGCCGTCTGTGCAGATGCATCTGATCTTACTAAAAGCGACAGCTGTAGACTGAGCAAGATACAAATAATTTCCGTCGATTAAATATTTTGTACATCCTGAAAAAAGTGAACTCGGTTTATTTTTTAAATATCATCCAAAGCAAGAGATCAGTGATCCTGTGTTAAAAAAAGTTATGTTTTGGAAAGATGGTTCTAATCGGAAGTGGCTGACATATAGCAAGAAACCAAATGCTTCGTTTTGTTTAGTTTGTATAGCGTTTTCTTTGACTTCTGATACCAGTAGTTCTCTTTTTATACGAGGAATGGGCGATAGCAGGCATGTTCATGTGAGAGCGAGGAACATGAAAATACCGAAATGCACTATTCTTGTGCGGAAGCTTATTTTTTTAAGAAACAACAATGCAAATCTTGATCATTTACTATTCTACAATCAAATTTCTTTACATCGAGCACAAATACGAAAAAGAAGAGAAATATTGCAACGAATATTATTAGATTTATTGGGAAACGAGGATTGACTTATATAGAAGCGAGCTAAAAGGTGCCCATAGTCTGGAGGACATGTCTATGCCGATCTAAATCCACTATTAATAAAGTTATTCAAGGAATCGGACAACTTATAACACGGAATATTAGTATAGAAGTACAAGCAGCTGGTATGTTTTCTTTATAAGTAGATACAACACAGGACATTTCATTCAAAGATCAATGCTCAATTATTATACGACATAAGACAAACGATTGCGTATATGAAAAACTTCTCGCTGTTGTAGAGTGTAATACTTCAACTGGAAAGTAAAAAGTAAAAAGCACGAGGAGAAGACTCTCAACTTGAGAAAAGTTTTTGGTTCATTCTCAAACTCGGATTCAACTATAAAGCCGTTATATGTAACATTGATTATAATTTTGGAAACTATACAACAAAATTTAAATTTTAAACCAGATGTTTGCGCAAAGACAAAAGTATATTTAGAATTTTTTTGTAAATATGAAACAGTGATCACCGCAAAAATATTCTTAAGAATATTTGAAATAACTACGCCGCTCTCCAAATACCTACAAACCTCAGGTTTATCTTAAATGCTTTTCATATGGTATCACAAACATGTTCAGAATTAAAAAAATAGTGAGAGATTTTGATGTCGTACAGAAAGTAGCAAATGATTTTATTACTTGTGCAAATGAAGAATTGGATAAATTTGAAGCCTCTGAAAGTGAAATAGAAAAAGCATTTCCTCAAAAAAAGACTCCAAAAAAGAAAATTAATGCCAGGTGAGACAGCGCGGGATAAAGTTGTTCTTGATGCAGCCACTGCATATAAGATAACAGTCCATAACGTTATTTTTGATACAGTTTTGGTGGGAATGGAACGTAGTTTTCTCGAAAATAAGAAATTCTACGTCGATTTTTTGTATCTAGATCCGAAACGTTTCACTGAGATATGTTATAACAAACTTAAATCTGGGGAACTAGCAGAGTCTCCTGTTAAAATTTCTTGAAACAGCTACGAGTGAAAATTTACCGACTGAACTAAAGAATTTAGCTTTGCATTGGAAAAAAGTAGAAGTAGAAGATTACAGAATCAAAGAAGATACATACTTCAAATGTAGATAATAACAATTATCTTTGGAGAAAGAAAAACAAGAAATGTGTCTAACATGTAAGACACGTCGTGCATGCAAAAATTGTGTTATTTATTGTTACAAAATATTACATAGCTTCAATTTATTGACCAATGGTTATAATTTAATTGGGTTAGTATTAAAATATTTGCTGACATTATCAATGAGCCAAGTAGCTTGTGTAAGATCTTTTTTCTGCATTAAAAGCTATTAAAAATCGCATGAAGAGATAATGAAGAGATAATTCTTTCATGGCAATGGCTGTTAAAAAGATCTTTTAATGAATTTAGATAGCGATCGATGACATAATCGATAAAGTATCGGAAAATAGCGAGCTTTTTCGAAAGTCTTTAAATACAAATTGTTAAAATAATGTTCAAATAGTTATTTATATATGTACATGTACATGTAGTAATAGTATAATAAATAATAGTATACAGTGTACATATACTGTTTTTGTTGGAAATATGAAGCCGGCGTCTCTAAAATGCCCGGCTCGCTTTTAAGTCCCAGTCCGGGGCTGCCTGTCCGTATGGGTGGGTTTGCGATAAACAAAATGGGAGAGAACCATTACTTCGATTTCTATAGCAAATTTGATATCTAAGTGTTGATTGTTTAGATGATCAAGAAACTTAGACAATGCGAGATGACTATGAGACCAAACAATAAACGTGTCGTCAACATACCTAAACTAAACTTTAAGTTTTAATATTGATTATTCCAAAACAACCGTTTTAAAAGATTCCATAAAAATGTTAGCTACAACAGATGATAGAAGAGAACCCATAGCAGCACCAGAAAACCTGTTTGTAAAACTTGTTATTAAATTGGAAGTAAATGGAGGATAAACAATTATCAATAAGAGGCATCAAACTAAAATCCTTGCCATGTTGAGACAGAATCTTTTCGATGATAAAAAGCGAATCCTTAATAGAAACTTTAGTAAAAAGTGAAGTGACATGAAAGCTTAGGGTTCAAGGTTTATAGTTTCTAAACGTTCAATAAAATGCTGAGAGTTGAGGATGTGAAAAGAGGTTTTACCTGTAAATTAGCAAAGAATGTTGGACAAGAACTTGGCTAGCTTGTAGGTAGGAGATTGAATAGTACTGACGATAGGTCAACAATTGTCAAATTAATTTAACTGACGAAGAACTTAGCTCAAGTTCAAAAGGTTGCATGTAAATTGTATTAAATAAATACACGATTTACCCTAAAAGCTTTTCATTATGTTTTATTATACTTATATGGGAAAGCTGTTTTACAAAACGTCATTATTATTTCATTATTGCAATTATTAAAAAAATCTATTTATCTTATTTTTTAATAACTACAGTCTCATTATAATATTGCAGTTTGAACATTATTAATTTTATACATTGAAACTTTAAAATTCTCAATTAAAATGTTTAAATTAATAAAATTATAAAAGACAGTAGACCATTGATCGTGAACTATGAAACCTGTCAGTTAACTTAACTGACAGATATAATTTACCTTTTATATACACTCGAGTGTTAATTAAAATTTTAAATAACAATGACTTTACATTTATCCGAAAAGGATGTTTTATCAGCATTAACTGGAGTACAACCCGATGGAGGAGGCGATGTTCGCCTTCAAAAAAATATATTTTTATCGGAAAATTCTTTAAGTTCTGGCCCCACTACAGATGATATAGAAGTAAACGTTTATCTTTAGTTGTAGTAAGGTTTTATAAAAGCTAATTTATAATTAGGTTGATGACTATGAAAACACCGTGCATTATATATCACCGGCTACAATGTCATCAACTAATATATCCATATATGAAGAAGAACCCGGTTATAATTACGAATCTCCAAGTTTTATGAAATTTTTACACAGTTATGAGAAAGATACTGAAGTTACTCTAACAAGTCTTGTGTCTTGTGATGAATCTGGGTTGCAAAGAACGTTGGCAATTGTAAAGCCAGATGCTGTGAAATATGAAAATGTAATAATTAGAGCCATACAAGAATCTGGATTATTTATTTTGTATGTAAGTGCAAAAAATGACAATTTCCAAGAAACAGTTTTTTCTTAGATTTTTTAAATCTTCTCTTAATTTAAAAATAAGATTAATAAATTAGAGTTGTATCAAAATTAGTTCAACCTACACATTTTGCTTATGATTAAATGCAAATTTTTATAATTTAAACATTATTTAGTTTTTTAAATTAATATTAAGAACATATTTGCTGTTAAATTTTAGTAGCGACATTTACATTCTCTTCTACAGGTGTTTAAACGTTAAAACAATTTATAAAAGTATATTATCACATGATTTTATTTTACAGAAAAGATTTGTGCACTTAACTCCCGAACAGGTTTCTGAAATCTATTCCCAGCATTACGGTAGTCCTGCTTTTCCGCATATAGTAGTAAGCCTAAGTTCTGCTCCTGTATTATGTTTGTGCTTGTGCGGTATTAACGCCATCGAAAAATGGAAATCTATGATTGGGCCCAGTCACGTTATAAACTCGAAGTGGTTTTATCCTATGAGCATGAGGGTACGATTTGGATTACTTCCTAATATTCCAGATGCTTTGCACGCATCAGAGAATATAACCGAATCTAATAAGGAAAATCGATATGTTAATCCGGAAGGTAACTTGCATATATTATTTATTAAATGTTACTTATATTTAGTATTATAATAAAATTAAAACTATTTTTTTAATTAATCAGTGATAGTAGAAATGATTTGTATTCATCGAATCGCACAGTTCTAGAAAGAACTTCAAACAGTATCAATCATGTTCTTTTTTTGTACTTACTATGGAATTTATGACCACCGTCGATTACTAAGTCTTACTACTTAAACTTATTAAAAACAACATCAGATACAATAGATCATAACTTAATACATTTATACGTAAAAATGAAGAAAAAAACAAACTCAAAAAAAACTTGATTACTCATTTTGTAATTATTACATAGAAACGTCTTCGTGGGCACTTAATTTTTGCAACACTATATAATGACTACGGTTTTTTTATACGTTTAGGTTAACTGTGATTATCACTTAATGTTTACTAAAATCGTTCTATCACTTTCAGGCATCATTGAACCATTAATGACAGAGGAAGAACGTGTTGTAGATTTTTGCAATGCTTATGTAAACTCAACTTTATCTAAAGGATTAACAGAAGTCTGCCGAGTAAAACCTCGAGATCCAATTTGTTACTTAGCGGATTGGTTATTGAAAAACAATCCTTATCAACCGCAACTACCAGATAATTTAGTAAATATACCAACTTAATTTTATCTGTAAACAATATTTAAATAAAAATGAGTAAAATTGCTATTGTATAATAAATAATAAATATGTAACAAGTAACATGAAGGTATCCGTAATTTTCTAACAATTTTTTTTCTGACACGCATTGTCTTCATTGTTTGTTTCTTGTAGTTGTTTGATTTTACCACGAAGTGTTGCAATCGATAATCTTACAGTCAAAATTTTACAAATGGTCGCGGATTGAAGTCTGCAACTGGCGTGCATAGATAATTTAATTTTTATCTAGATGATATAATAGGTAATTTACAATTTTTTTATCTAGATAACGATTTAGATACAAGTTGAAGAATTTATCTGGATAATAGATAAGATAATCCATAATTTACGCAGAGAATACGATAGATGATTCTATCAAATAGGTACAAACAGGTAATAATTTTAATTGATTGTCTTTGAATTAGCACCGAAGATAATGTGTTTAATCAATAACTTTTTTACAAATGGAGAAGTGTCTAGTAAATTTAATTAGTTTTTCTTTTTGGCAGTTAGGAAAAATCTGGCTTTGATATCGACGTCAGTTTGAACCTATAATGCTAAAAGATTATAAAAATTATTATCACTCATAGCCGTCAATCAAACTCTCTGAATTACTGCTTTTTGTTTTTAAATTTAAGTTATCAATTTAAAAAAAACCTAAGCAAAATTTGTTTTCTTCTAAAAAAATTTGAGTTTTAGTGGGCTCCAATATATTAACAAGTTTCTGCTCTGCTCAGTCCTTTTTGAAATTGTAAGTGCAACAAATCCAAATATAAAAAATAAGCATTATTGCTTTGTGACCACGCATTGTTGTAAATAATTAACCTAATAATGATACAGTTAACTGAAAACCAAACTCTTTAGTTTGTTTCTTTATACAAAGAACATGTGTGCTTGTGGGATATCACATCAAAATTTTATAAAAACAAACGTATGCGCCAATTCGCCTTGCAAGAAATTTTTTGAGGGTATGAAAAGGTTTAACAGTAGAGAATCTAAAAAATAAAATAAAAAGTATGCGATCTAAATATTACTTTGATCTAGACAAGATTAAGAAATCATCTACGTCTGGTGCTAGTGGTGATTTTACCAAGTTTACCAGCCTAAGCTAAAATAATTTGCTGAGTTTAATTCATTTATATTCTGGCACATGATAATCTATAACTGAATATTTTTTCTTTAAAACTTAAATTGGCTTCAGGATATGGTTTCATTAGATACGTTTTTAATTGAAAAGCAGCATTAGCTACAATTAATCCTCCTTTCTGGTATAAAACAGACATTTTCTAATTGATTATAGATATAACAGTTTTTTAAAATACCACCATCAGACGCACTTCTATTTGCTCCTACGTTGATATACGTAAATCAATAGTCATGGTCAACAAGTGCCATAAAAACAATGCTATTATCTTTATTATAATTAAAATTCACACTTCCATACCTCTTGAAGCCCGTAATGTTAACATGTCCATCAAGCGCTCCGTAGCAAAGAGAAAAGTTCCAGTTATTCCGAAAGCCGTTCTCCATTTGTTACGATTCGTACTTGGTAGGTACCTGTAATAAAATAATAATTTTATTTTCCGGAAAATACAAAATTCCAATCAGGAGACCATGCTGATGAAAATCCCCCAGTTCCAGAAATTTGACCAGAACCTTGAAAGAAGTCCAGATTACCACAGTTATCTTCAATTGTCAACAACATGAAAGAAATCAAAAATGACATCTTTAAATCAGAAAGAGAGGAAGATAAATTTGACATCTCTGAAAAATATATTGCGACACTATTAAGAAAACTTTAAACAGAACAGGCTATCCTGGGTCAAGAAGAAATTCAAAAAGTGGTAATAAAATGTAGACTGAGCGATTGGAAATTTAGAAGTACGAGTTGTTTCATACCACAAACGCCTAGTCCAATATTTTAATACTTTTTGAATTAGTCCAGCATCTACTACAGACATCCAAGCCACTGATGATTTACTTAATGTATCGTGTTTACGCCAATATTATTATTAATGGTTTCAATAATGCTTAAGAAAATTATAATAAATAAAATTTCCAATTTTATTTTTGCAGGTATTGCAATCTTCTGATTTTAGCTGCCGCAGCAGCTTTGTTAAGCCCCCTGTTTTATTTCTTTTGCTTATCCAATTCCTAACCCACATCCGTTTTTCTTTTTTCAGTTCTTCTTTCACTACATCAGTGACTTCTAACAATAGTAATTGAACAGTTTTTAAACTACTTTTGAAGTATTTCCTTGAAATGATTGTCCCTATAGTGTTACCGATTTAACAGAATGGCTGGAATAATGTATCCAGTGCTGGACTGAATTGACTCGCTGAATTACTGGACTGGAATAATGTGAACAGGGCATAATGTATTTTATTCCTAATTCAGAAGTGTCTTTTAAACACCTTTCGTTTAACCACATTCCAGTGAGATACGTTTAGATTTTCTTGAAATCTGCGTCAAGATTATTATCACTGCTTGTGGATAATATTACATTTGGATCAGCCGGTATGTTATTTATTTTGGCATTCTCGAGATTGAAACGTTTAAGCAGTCTATTTATGAAATACTTTTAATGAATTAACACTGAACAATCATTTTTGTAAGTTTAAATTTCTAACCCGACAAAATAATTCAGTTTACTTACACTTCTTTCAAAAACATTGCTCATTTTGTAAAGTATTTCGTCAATGTCCTTTTAATTTTTTATTAAAATTAATCTACCATTAACATAAAGCACTAACATAACTCGTTCATTGTTTATGATTACTATATACACGCACGTATGTATCTGCAATGCACTGATTAAAACCGTAATTTAAAAAAAAATGCCTAAATTTTCTGTTCCAGTTCCTTGGAGCCTGCTTTAAACTCTATGGATTTTTTTAGTTTACACACATGTTTGATTACTAAATCATCTGGAGGGTCTGTAAAGATTTCTTCAGCTAATTCACTATCTAAGAAGGCAGTTTTCATGCCAAAATGCATTATTCGGAAATTTTGTTGTACCGCTAACGCTAACAGAATTCTTGTAGTGTCGTACTTTGTCGTAGGTGACAATGTTTCTGTATAATCGATTCCTCCAATTTGTAAAAATCTTTTCACGCACAAACGAGATTTATATCTATCAATTTTACCATCAGGCGATCGTTTCACTTTAAACGCCCATTTTGATCCAATCGTTTTTCTCTCCGGTGGTAGCGGCATTATTTTTATCTAAGGCGTTTATTTCTTCACGAACTGCGTTCATCCGTTTTTCGCTGTCTTTGCTTTTTATGGCTTCTGCGTACGTCTAAGGAATGTCAGCTTCGACAATACTTATTGTAATCTTTGTAGCGTTTTGGCATATGAATTTGACCATCGGAGATAAGTATAAAAGCTTCACTACCAAACACTTTTGTATGATGTAGTGTAGTTTTTTTCCCGCACCATTTTTCAAACGGATGTTACATTCCAAAATTAACACAAAGTCACTGCCTGCAATGTAGTAACATAAACAGGGGTTGTGCCACTAGCTCAATGGAGAAGGGTGGGTTTTATTTAAAAGTTTCGTGATCGAAATGGATTGACTTGTCGAAAACACAAAATCGATAAATAATAATGTCGAAATCAAAGGGCGCCAGGAAGGGGTAAAGCTTAATGGACTAATGACCCTTGCCAACCATAAGTCCGCTTCTGTAGTATGCACCCCCAACGGACTTACCTTAGAGGGTGCATTTGCTAAAATCTAAAATAAACTAATAAAGTTACACACGCGGAGGCCGACGGAATTAAAAGCTCTTTACAATTTAATAATTTAACATTTATTTGAACAAAATAAAACAAAATGAATAAAATAATAAAATAAAATAATTGAATTGAAATTGACAAAATTAAATACACAAAACAGTAACAAAATAATAAAAATTACGTGAATGCACGTTTGATCAAAACCAAAATTTAAAGTTAATGGCACAAAATACACAAACAAAATAATAAAATACACAATACAGAATTTTAAAGAAATAAACAGCACAAATTAATCAATCTAAAAACCTCTATGATCACGGCCGTGTGTCGATATAATTTAAAAACAAAATGAAATAAACTTATAAACTAATTTATATACATATAATTTGAATCGATAATTCGGTCCCGTTTAATAAATTTTTAAACTTGGGATAAAACAGTACCGTAAAATACGATCATTAATTAGTTACATTAACGATAACTTCGAAACACTTGCAATTTTTAATTGAAAATTCAAAGCTTTTAACACTTAATCGCGTAAACGTAAATTTCACATATCAATAGATGGTGCAAAATAAATACCTTGATTTACTCGAAGACGGGCTTTTGGTTAGCGTAGGCCAGCAGAACGTCCAGGACCTCGATAGGGTACCAAATCCAGATGAATAAATTTACCAACGGAAGAATTATTATTGATCCGCCTCCAAGGCGAAAGATGTGAGATTGCGAAACAAACTCACGCACAAAATTCACTTAACGAAACATGCGATATTAATTAGGAAAACAGTGATCTCCATGAACCGTAATTACGAAAAAGGAAAGTTTTATTTTCCACTCAAGCATCACTGTACCATTTTCACTTACTTCCGCGGTAACTATTATAAAAGGTGAATTATCACCTGCGTGAACTACATTCTGACGTCTGCCAATCAACTAACTTCGGACTCGTACCTCATTTACCAAAATCACACCTATATATCAACTTTTGTCGACTGCCCTTTCCACAAAGGCTGCGTTCGAAATCTCAACCACCAAAATATTCTCGCGAAGCAGTGCAATAAAGAGGCAAACAGCACTTATTACGTCATAGTCATATTATTAGGACACAGCGTTTCGCTTGTACGTGAAACTGTCAATTTGACAAGATATTATATTACAAGAATTTAAACTGCCTAATAAATTAAGATAACGACTTAATTTTTCCACGTAATCTAAACGTTTGACATAAAGAAATTCCAGTACGAATGTACTCGAACAAAGAACTCATAAACCAACTTAAAATAAACAAACGGCGAAAATAGATTTAATTATGGTCATATCTCAGAAGGAAAACATAACTCACAACTGGAATTTTTCAACAATCCAAGTGAAACATTCAATAAGCAAAATCGCGAAATCAGATGGTTTACAGCGTAACAAAATACAAAACTTTATCAACAATTACATTGTAACTTTGAATTTAAAATCGTAAAATAACTTATTAAACTCAATCCAAAAGTACATTAAAACAACTTCAAAATACATTAAATGAAAATCGTCAATCCAAATACTGTGTCCGTTATCAAACATTACTCAATCAACCAATCGATTTTTAAACGATGGTTACACCTCCCCTACTTAAAGAGGGATTTCTTAAATCGCTCTAAATAAGAAACCCTAAACCTAAAACAAAACGAAACCATAAACGATAATGTAACAACAAACGTAAAAATAAAACGAAACTAAGCCTATGGTTCTCGCGATCTCGCAATCATCGAGAACCCCTAACGAAACTAAAAGAACGAGAACTAAACGATAAGAAGGGTAGCATATGTTTGGGTTCGACACAGATCACTCGATGCTGCACAATAGAAGAGGGCGCGCTGCGCTTCACGAGATCCGCGCATTGCGTTTTTCCCACAACTACTGCCCTCACCGAGCGATGGCACCTAGCCGCAAACACTACAGAAATAAAAGATAAGGACAGACAAGATAGCAGAAGAAAGAAAAATGGAAATAAAAGAACCGTTGTTTAGTCGCCTCTTACGACAAGTGGTGTCCCCACTGTAGAGAAATATTCTTAGTCCGTCTCTACACGGAACCCAAAAACGAAACTAACTAACCTAAAAAAACGAAAAAGAAACTAAAACAAAAAAAAAATCAAACGGTAAAACCTAAAACTATTTATCCCCAGTCGGGTTTAACTTTAAGTCCTTGGCGTTCCATATGCCTTTTGATGCTCCCGTGTCATCAGACAACTCATAGGTCTGATACGAAACTTTCCGTTTCACGTAGAACGGACCGATAAACTTAGGTGCCAGTTTGGCCGAGAAATATCGAGATGCATCAGAAAGGACATAATTCTTCCGCCACACTGTGTCTCCCACCTCAAAGGGTGCTGGACGACGACGTAAATCGTAATAATGTTTAGCGCGGACATAAGCGGCATTCAAGCGATTCTTAATGTCGACGTAAACTTCTCTAAACGCTGGGCCTCTTTCGGCCAAAGGTACGATCAGCAAAAGCTAGATCGTCGATAGTCTCTGAAACGGTAGCTTTTCCATGACGTGATCCGTCTAGACAGATTTCACGTCCAAACTTAACGATAAACGACGTTAAGCCGGTGACTTCATGAACGGCAGTACGAGTAGCACATGCTACTTTAGCAAGATATTTATCTCAATGTTGCTGGTTGTCTTCGATCTAAGACGATAGCATTGTCTTCATGACTTGGTTGACTTTTTCAGTTGGATTTGTTTGTGGATGATAATTAACGTTAAAAGTAATTATGGATTTATATGACGAAACCATTTTCGTAAATTCTGAACTACGAAACTGTGTGCCGTTATCACACAAAAGATACTGAGGAACTCCAAACATTAAAAATACATCTTCTTCAAGACGTTTAGTAACTGCTGCGGCAGTAGCGGAACGTAACGGGAAAAATAGAACAAATTTCGAAAAATAATCTGCAACCACAAGAATATACGAATAACCACTCTTAGATCGCGGTAGCGGTCCAACAAGATCGGTAGAGATCAACTGCCAAGGTTTGTCCACAACAGGATGACGGGTCATAAGGCCAGCAGGACGTTTCTGTTCTGGCTTATGCGTGATACAAACTTTACAACCATTGATGTAACGAATAACGTCAGCCTTCATCTTAGGCCAGTAATAAAGCGGAACAATTCGTTCGAGAGTCTTAAAGATACCAAGGTGTCCAGCGGTAGGCTCATCGTGAAACTTTGACAATATTTCAAGTCGTTTTGACTTAGGCACAACTTCTCTCCAATTGTCATTCTCAGAACGAAGATCGGGATAGTCTACGGTAACATGCTTAAATAGCTTTCCGTTACTAATTTTCCACTGTGGAAAAGCGTTAGGTTTTGAACGTACACGTTCCATAAGTTTCGTTAACCATTTGTCCGAAGACTTAGGTTCGGTAATGTCACAGTCGGTAGTAATGTTGTCGATAGCTGGTACTGAACGAGATAGTGCGTCAGGTACGACATGATCCTTTCCTTTACGATGAATGATCGTAAAATCAAACTGCTGAAGTCTAACAGCCCAACGTGCTAGACGACCGGTAGGTTCCTTCAAATTATGTAACCAGACTAATGATGCGTGATCGGTAACTACAGTGAATGTTGTTCCTTCAAGATAAGGGCGTAATTTTTCAATAGACCACAGGACAGCCAAACATTCCTTTTCGGTAGTTGAATACTTGCGTTCACATTTTGTGAGCGACCTACTATTGTAACAAATGACACGTTCTTCACCGTCGATAAACTGTGTAAGAACTGAACCGAGACCAAAATCAGAAGCGTCAGTTTGAACTGTAAACGGAACATTGAAATCGGGGCAAGACAAAATAGGTGCGGAAACTAAACAATTCTTAATAATTTGAAAGGCTTCATCACAATCACTAGTCCAATTAAAGCTGGAATTCTTCTTTAACAGAGACGTCAATGGAGCGATAATTGTCGAAAAATTTGGTACAAATCGGCGATACCACGAGGCCATGCCTATAATTCTTCTCACTTCAGCGACACCAGTGGGAACTGGAATACGCAAAATTGCATCGACCTTTTCCGGGTCAACCGACAAACCAGTAGAATTTACTATAAAACCAAGATACTTAAGTTCAGGTTTACAAAAATGACATTTGTCTTTACTTAGCATCAAATTAGCCTCTCTAAGGCGACGAAGAACTTCAGTTAACACTTCCATGTGTTTCTCGAAGGAAGGAGCGCAAATAATGACGTCATCTAAATAAACAAAAACGTAAGGTTCTAATTCGGGACCTAAAACTCGATCAATCAACCTCTGCCAAGAAGCTGGTGCGTTAGCTAAACCAAACGGTAAGCGCGTGAATTGGAATAACCCACGGTTCGGAACTGTAAAAGCGGTATACTGCTTAGACTCTTCGCTTAAAGGAATCTGCCAATAAGCGGACTTAATATCGAGAGATGAAATAAACTTAGCGTCACGAAGACGATCCAAAATAGACGAAACGTAAGGTAAAGGATAAGCGTCCTTTTCGGTAACTTTGTTGACTTTTCTAAAGTCCACGCAAAAACGATAAGAGTTGTCCTTCTTCTTCACCAATAAGATCGGGCTCGACCAAGCGCTGTTTGATTTTTCTACAACGCCTAACTTCAACATTTTCTCTAACTCCAGATCGATTTGTTTCTGGATAAACGGCGAAACTCGGTAATACCGTTGCTTAATTGGTTCGGAAGTAGTTTTGATCTGATGTTCGATCAAGTTGGTGCATCCAAAATTTTCATTCGTCGAAGAAAAATGATTACTAACTAAACTGTCTAACTGATTGAGCTGTTCTGAAGAAAGATCGAGACGAGACTTAATAACGGAATCTTTATCTTCCAATTGTGAAATGGTGTCCATATTTTCGAAACGCCACTCACCTTTTCTAAGATCAGGAACGATACCTGCTTGTTTCCAAAAATCAACGCCTAAAATTAAATTATGCGGAACGTCAGGGACAACTAAAACTTCTAAAACAACAATTTTTCCTTTAATTTCGATTGGGACGAGAAGTGAACCTAAACTTTGTACTGATTTACCATTAGCTACAATACAATTAACTTTAACTGACTTATTTAATTTCAAACCTAACTGACTAAAAATTTCCCAACCCTTAGAACCAACAATAGTGCGAGAAGCGCCACTATCTAATAAACTTAAAATTTCGTGACCAAAAACTTTAACATAGACAAAAGGTCTTTCGTCAGACTCAGCAGACTCTAAAACATAATCCAACACGACTTTATTCTTAACAAAACTCTTTTTCTTCGAAGAATGCAAACTATTAAAATAGACAGCCGATTTAACTTTAACCTCTGACGTCACTAAACGGCTTCTTAGTACGTCCTTTACTCGTTTCCCGAACACTTAGGACAAGTGCGGACCGTAACGTTAGACTTTCCACAACGATAACAGAATAAACCTTTCTTAGGTTCTTTGCAAGAAGCAGCTCGATGGTTAGGCTTCCTACAATTCCAACACAATTGCGGACTACTTCGATTAGAAGAAGCAGGCGCATTAACGATAGCTAACCTTCGTGAAGAAGGTGCGATACTAGAAGACGGTAATCGTAAATGTTGTCTAACAGGTGGTGTAGATTTTTCACCACTACTAACGTTATTTGAAGAACGAGAAACGGCAATGTCCTTAACTTGAGATGTTACATAAGCGAGATCAGGCTCCATGTCCTGCTTTCTACGAGATGGAGGCGTGTAAGCTTCAATAGCTTGCATGCGGTCCTCGATAATACGACCAAATTTAATTAATTCTTCAATTGAAGTAACTGACGACAAACCAAGCTGAGTTTGATAAACGGGAGAAATATTTCTTAATAAAATCTTTAACTGTTTTTCTTCAGAAAAAGGTTCATCGAGACGTGAAAACATGTTGCGAATAATTGCAACGTAAATACCCATAGGTTCATCATTAGCTTGAGTGCGACGCTTAATTTCTTCAATAAGTCGTTCGTCATAATCGGTAGGTTGGAATTGTTCACGCAAAAACTTAACTAAGTCTTCCCAAGAATTAACTGAATTACGAATGGACCTAACAAAAATCAATGCATGACCTGTAAAAAGATCAGTACACTCCAAAAATAACTGATGGCTTGAAACGTTACGCGATAATTGAAGTTCGGCAACTCGTTCTAAGAATGCGTTCTATGAAATTGACTTTGCGTCACCAGAAAACTTTAAGTTCCATTTTGAAACTGAAATACTCTTAACATGACTAATAAAATTTTGACTAACAGCAGAAGACGTCGGTAAAGCGTTATCAACTACTAAAGAAGGCTGAACGACAGGTTCGATGACTTCATCGGCGGAAGTAGACGGATTTGAAACAACAATTTGTTTATCCAAAAGTTCGTACTGCGAAATTAAAACAACTAAATCTTTTAAAAACTCATCTTTAACTTGAGAATCGTCACCTTGAATAGGAATTGAATTGCCAATACGGTTTAACAAATATTTAATTTTGGTTTCAATTGTAGAAGAAATTTTTGTAGTCGGAGTAATTTTTAATGAATCTATTAACTTTCTAAGCTCATCGATACCTTCACGAATCGCTAACTTATCTGCATTAAAATCGAACGGATACACAGGACGAGATATTTTTCCGGCGGCTTCTTCAATAAGGAAATTCTTGAGTAAACCTCGTAATACGACAACACCTAAAGATGCATCACCACCTCTAATCAAAATTTCATAACGTAATTCGTTATGCGATAAACGATCAACAATCAATTTGTAACCCATTTTAAAATGTAATTACAAAACGGTAAAATCTTCCAAAAATCACGAAACTTAACAGGCAAACTAAAATTCGAAAAAGGCCACACGTTGGAGACGCCAAATTATTTATGTTACATTCCAAAATTAACACAAAGTCACTGCCTGCAATGTAGTAACATAAACAGGGGTTGTGCCACTAGCTCAATGGAGAAGGGTGGGTTTTATTTAAAAGTTTCGTGATCGAAATGGATTGACTTGTCGAAAACACAAAATCGATAAATAATAATGTCGAAATCAAAGGGCGCCAGGAAGGGGTAAAGCTTAATGGACTAATGACCCTTGCCAACCATAAGTCCGCTTCTGTAGTATGCACCCCCAACGGACTTACCTTAGAGGGTGCATTTGCTAAAATCTAAAATAAACTAATAAAGTTACACACGCGGAGGCCGACGGAATTAAAAGCTCTTTACAATTTAATAATTTAACATTTATTTGAACAAAATAAAACAAAATGAATAAAATAATAAAATAAAATAATTGAATTGAAATTGACAAAATTAAATACACAAAACAGTAACAAAATAATAAAAATTACGTGAATGCACGTTTGATCAAAACCAAAATTTAAAGTTAATGGCACAAAATACACAAACAAAATAATAAAATACACAATACAGAATTTTAAAGAAATAAACAGCACAAATTAATCAATCTAAAAACCTCTATGATCACGGCCGTGTGTCGATATAATTTAAAAACAAAATGAAATAAACTTATAAACTAATTTATATACATATAATTTGAATCGATAATTCGGTCCCGTTTAATAAATTTTTAAACTTGGGATAAAACAGTACCGTAAAATACGATCATTAATTAGTTACATTAACGATAACTTCAAAACACTTGCAATTTTTAATTGAAAATTCAAAGCTTTTAACACTTAATCGCGTAAACGTAAATTTCACATATCAATAGATGGTGCAAAATAAATACCTTGATTTACTCGAAGACGGGCTTTTGGTTAGCGTAGGCCAGCAGAACGTCCAGGACCTCGATAGGGTACCAAATCCAGATGAATAAATTTACCAACGGAAGAATTATTATTGATCCGCCTCCAAGGCGAAAGATGTGAGATTGCGAAACAAACTCACGCACAAAATTCACTTAACGAAACATGCGATATTAATTAGGAAAACAGTGATCTCCATGAACCGTAATTACGAAAAAGGAAAGTTTTATTTTCCACTCAAGCATCACTGTACCATTTTCACTTACTTCCGCGGTAACTATTATAAAAGGTGAATTATCACCTGCGTGAACTACATTCTGACGTCTGCCAATCAACTAACTTCGGACTCGTACCTCATTTACCAAAATCACACCTATATATCAACTTTTGTCGACTGCCCTTTCCACAAAGGCTGCGTTCGAAATCTCAACCACCAAAATATTCTCGCGAAGCAGTGCAATAAAGAGGCAAACAGCACTTATTACGTCATAGTCATATTATTAGGACACAGCGTTTCGCTTGTACGTGAAACTGTCAATTTGACAAGATATTATATTACAAGAATTTAAACTGCCTAATAAATTAAGATAACGACTTAATTTTTCCACGTAATCTAAACGTTTGACATAAAGAAATTCCAGTACGAATGTACTCGAACAAAGAACTCATAAACCAACTTAAAATAAACAAACGGCGAAAATAGATTTAATTATGGTTATATCTCAGAAGGAAAACATAACTCACAACTGGAATTTTTCAACAATCCAAGTGAAACATTCAATAAGCAAAATCGCGAAATCAGATGGTTTACAGCGTAACAAAATACAAAACTTTATCAACAATTACATTGTAACTTTGAATTTAAAATCGTAAAATAACTTATTAAACTCAATCCAAAAGTACATTAAAACAACTTCAAAATACATTAAATGAAAATCGTCAATCCAAATACTGTGTCCGTTATCAAACATTACTCAATCAACCAATCGATTTTTAAACGATGGTTACACGGAGTTGTATCCTTTGTGAGAGTATTTGAGGTAACGATTCAGAATGTACAAGGCTGCATTTACCGCTTCAGCCCACATATGAAATGCAGCTCTTTAGTATAAAGCACTGATCTTGCACTTTCGACAATTGTTCTATTTTCGCGTTCTGCTTTTCCGTTTTGCTGATCACAATAAGAAGGACTAGTTCTATTCCCTTTAATTGTAAAATCTCACGAAAATCATTATTAATATACTCTGATCCATTATCAGTTCGAATCGTACTCACTTGCTGACCAAATTTGTTCATACAAAGTTTTACAAATTGCTTAAAACAATCTAGTGTATCGGATTTGTGTTTCATGAAATAAACTGACGGATAACCGATATAATCGTCCTTAAACACCACGTAATACAATTATCCACTTTCTACCGACGGCACTGACATTGAACCGCACAAATCAGTATGAATAAATTCGACAGGGTTCACGTTTCTTGTATGTGCGCTGATACTCCACTATCTAGAATACATTTTACGTCATCTTCGCTGAAACTATGCACTTATTTTTCTACGTTGAAAGCGGACGAATGATCTTTCCTGTTTTCGTGGTGCGCGACAATCTCTTTTCTATTGCAGTTGAAACGCATAACTCGAGATTTGTCGTTCTGCTTCTTTACGGTCTTATCTGAAGAGGATGCCACAAAAGCATTTTTTTTATTCCGTATTATTTAGTGCCCTTTGCTGTTAACGCGCATTCAATCTGGAATACTAGTTGTAATTCTTCTCTTCGAACTTGTTTATAAAAGTTAAATCCGAACCTTCTGCGGATTCTACGAGGATTCTCAACGCTTTTCAATACGAACACGTGTGTTACCTTCTCAACTAATGTACAACACTAGCCCTGGACTAATAACCTGTTGGAGGAAATTGGAAAGTTGCAGTTTGGTTATAATAATGGCAAAAACGTTGAAGAAATACTAACTTATATTTAGTCAGAAGAAGAACACATAAACACAAACGACAACTTATTACTTACAAATCTATACTTGTTACTATAAAAATGGCTACTGCATATACCAAGCATATACTGTATCACCTTACTTCTTAAAAGATCATTTATCATGCTAGTTGAACGTAAAAAGATGTTCCAAAGTTTATGTTTTTGGGCGAGAATTGAAATTCTCTTGAATATTCCACACTTATGTCACGAACAAGAACATGTTACAAAAATATTCAAATAAACTAGTGTTATATTCTTCACGAAATATAAATTCGACGTTTTAATTTTTACGTATGTGATTTATGATTAAACTATAATTTAAAAAATTTACAAAAAAAATGTAATACAATTTTTTTTAATAGAGATGCTGTCAAATCGCCCTTACAATGCCATTTTATTTTTTTCTATACTAAATTACGAAATTAAAAGAAGCCTTAAAATTTAATTTAAGTTCGTAGTATTTTCTTTATTTTAAAATTTCATTTATGTGTAATTTTAGACACAACATTCAGCGTCGTAAATTTGACTGTAATAATACTAATAATTAACCATTTTAATACTTCCGTCGAATTTAACATTGATCTCGAATTTAGATATGAACAAAAAAAACATAACGTATTATGTGACAAAGCCCAAATCTGCTAGTTTTTTTAACAGGATATCGTGGACAACTTTATCGAATGCTTTTTTGAAATCTGTGTAAATAATGTCAATTTGCTCTTTTTCTTCTAATGCTTTATAAATTTGTTGAGTGCATACGTGCAGACTTGTTATTGTGCTGTTTTTTTTCACAAAACCATGTTGTTCCACATTGACTGACGGATTAACATGAGAGTATAATTTGGTATACATAATTTGTTCAAATAATTTGGAGAAAGTAAAGCTATTGGGTGGTAATTTTATGCTTGTGACTTAGAGCCTGTTTTATGCAGTGGAACAATAATAGATTCTTTCCATTTGTCTGGAAATTTAGAGGTTTTTAGCGCAAGGTTAAAAATATATAATAACGGCTGTTGAAACCACTCTGCACAAGCCTTTAATATATAAGAAGGGATCATATTGTGCCGGGCCTTTTTTTTGGCTTTAATTTTTTGATTGCCCTTTTATAGTCTGCGTTAGAAATAATGTTTAGAGAAAACATATCTAGTTTATTAGTTATATTATTTTGTTCTTGATTAATTACATAATTTGCTTTATTAGTAGCATAAACAGATAGAAAATATTGAGCGAATATATTCGCTGCTGCAACACCTTCGTACAGGATTCTTTCATCTTTTATAACCATCTGTTTTTTGTTAGCCGAGTGTTTATTTTTTATATAAGACAAAAAATGGCTAATATTTTCACCAATCGCACTTTCGACTTCTGAGAGGTACTTTTTATGAGTGGATCTAGTTAGCATTTTTAATTGGCGCCGTATTTCTTTGTATTTCACATTGTAAAAATCTGAAACGTTTTTAAGTTGACAATAATACTATTTATCCTTGCACAGCTTTTTCATTTTAGAAGTAAACCAAATAGGGTACTTCAACGATTTTATTTTTGATTTGGGGACAATAAAATCTAAAACAGTGTACAAGATATTGTAAAAAAAATCAGTAGCCGTATTTGCATCTATACACTCTCTAATACTAATTGCCAGTTAGTATCTCTTATTGAAACAGCTAGATCATAAAAATTATATCGATTGAAATTGTAGTGTACGTTAGTAAGTGCTGGATTTGTGAAATTATTTGATGGAAACTCTATTTCAATGGCCAATGCAGGATGATGACGATCTTCTCTGAGAAATGGTACGCTTTCATAATAAATATTAAAATCACAGCACGACTCATCATCGGGTAAGATAATCAAATCTAGAGTTTTGTTATTATTATTTCTAATGTCATTAACTAATTTTGGAGAGTGTAAGTTAAGTAATATCGAAAAATCCGAGTGCTTTTGATCTATTTGCATTAAGTTAATGTTTGGACCTTGTATTAATTGTAAATCAAAGTCAACAGTGGGAAGCAGGAAGTCATTACGATTGTCATATGTGTTGTCTACAAAGAATTGACCATATTCAAGCGTTTTTTTGGACTTCAGGTTTAACATTTTTGGGTTGGTAAAACTGATGAATTTTAAATCGCCCTCAAAAAATAAAAACTTTTATTGGTTGTCAACAACGACCTCTCTGATTGATGGGTCATAATGAATTCCAGTGATTTGTCAAATCAGGTTAGTAGCAACAATAACCTCATGATAACAACCAAATCTTTTTGTCCATATTTGCTACCAACCGGATTTGACAAATCACTGGAATTCATTATGACCCATCAATCAGAGAGGTCGTTGTTGACAACCAATAAAAGTTTTTATTTTTTGAGGGCGATTTAAAATTCATCATCTTCGCCTGTTCTTCTTCTCCTACTACAGGTTCTACCAAACAAAAAACTTTTCGATTAAAATTGAATAAAAATAACGATTTATTTTTGCTAACCTACAACTTTCTACACCTATTGAGAGTAAGTACTGTATAACTGGTATAACAAATTTAATACAGCGTAGAAGCCGCTGGGGTAGCTTGACCTTCACAGCCACATTGAGATGTCGCAATTTATATTTTGGTTCGCAGGTTATATCAACTGTGAAAATATCGCCGTTTTATATATGCGACATATACATATATTTTTATATGATAATTTTATTCTACACAAATTATAGAAATTATTTTGTTGAAACTTATTTACTTTTCTAAATTATAGGTTGACATTAACTGAGCTTAGATAAAATTGAATGAAACTCTTTTCTAAAATTTTGGAGCAAAAAAAAATTCAACGCAAAATAATAATTTCATCAATATAAGCATGGATGAAGTGAACGTCTTTATTGATGACTTATTATTTTATCGCTACGCAAAGTATCCTAATTACATTAGTAAAGAAAAAACTGCTGACATATCTACCCGGCTTGTGGCACATACTGACCGTTTCTCTTCAACATTAACAGAAAACCAACTACCTTTGTAGGAATCGTTTAAAAGAAAACTTCTTTGGGATGTGAACGACGCAAAGACCAAAAAATATCATTTAATTGCAGAAATGTATGCACTGGATAAGGAGCTATTAAGTATCGTAGAAAGAGTAGGATTTAAAAAACTTTTAATACAAGCCCTACCGCGCTATAAATTGTCAAGCCGCACTTATATTTACTAAAAAATTATTCCTGATATCTACAACAAAAAATATGAAAAAATAAAATCAAACATTTCAAACGCTGTTCCGATTTCCGACATATGAACCTGATGCACACAATTCCAGTTTTCTGAGTTTCACAGCTTATTGATTATCTCCACAGTTTCAACTGGAACACGGAATTCTAGCTATGAATCCGTTTTCTGGATCTCGCACAGGAGATAACATTGCGAAAGAACTAAATAATATCGCAGTTTGTTGGGATAGTGTGCAAAGCAAAATACATTTACTCGTTCATGACAGTGGCGCTAATATGGTGAAACGCATTCGAAGAACCGAGTATGATTCTGCTAGACGATTTATCCATTAGCTTCAGAGAGTTGTCAATGTGTCATTGAAAGTCCAGCCTGATGTATTAGAAATCATTACTAGTGGTAGACGTCTGGTAACTCACTCATTCAGGTTTAGCACAAGAAAAACTGCTGCCGATTCAAAAAGAGCTAAGTTTACCAAAGCATTGATTGGAGCAGGATATTAGCACACGATGGAATTTGAACGTTAATGCGAGGCGAAGCCACACGGCCGAGCGTTGCAAGTGAGTTATGCTATGAAACTTCGAGAATAACGTACATTATTCTTTATGTTGCCTTTTGTAAAATTAATTCTTTTTTGAAATAAAAAAATTGAAATCACCGAAAATACGTTGGTACTACGTTTATTATAAATCTGACAAATTGTCACTAACTATTTTTTCCAACAGAATTTCAAAATTTTTTTAAATGACTTCCACCTGTCGCATACCTCGTTCTAATGTAGTACAGTAGAAATCGCTTAGTCAACAGTCGGTTACTAACGTTTACAAAGTAAGTATTCTTGCAGTTTGGTTATATGTAAGTCCATAAGGCTCTTTAATCACAAATCGTTTAGTAAGTAAGTCGAGTTCAGTAAATAAATAATTTTTATATATTTTGTAAGTAAACATTCTTGTACAAAAGAAGGTTTTTATTGTTAAAAGTTTAAGATTAAATACGCTCCAAAATAACGGATGTAATTGATAGGTAACACTTGTATTTACCTAATTTTTTTTACAATTTACACCTATTCATACTTTATAAAAATAACTAACAGTGTCAGTCTTAGTTTACTTCGCCGACATAAGGCGGGTTGCACAAAGCAAATCAAAAATGTAGCAAGTGATTATTTCTGAAATCAATTGTTACATCACGGATAAACGTGATTTCATTGGCTATGTAGCAATTGTTTTGAGAAATAATCAGTTGTTACATTTTTGATTTGCTTTGTGCAACCCGCCTTTTGTGTTTTGTTTGTTGTGAAATTTTATATTATTTGAATGATGCTTGTTAAGTTGCACATATCAATTAAAACTAAGTTAGCAATCATTAATTTTCCAAGAAATTTGTATATATTTAGAGAGAAATAGAATACAAACTTCTTAAATTGCGTAAACAGTCAAACATTTTAGATTTTTTGAAAATATAATATAAAATTTTAAATAAAAATTGTTATGGTTTTTAGCAATATGCTTATTAAATAACTTCAGTTAAGAAGTAAATATGTCGATAGCAGTGTTGTGCATTATCTAGATGAAATTATATAGATATTTCATCTAGATAATTTTTAATCATCTTTTTCCTTATCTAGATAAAAGTATTGAACATTGTCTAGATGATTATCTTAGATGATCTTTCGGTTATCTATCATGAAATTATCTAGATGATTTTTTAAAATTAACATACATTTTTTGTTTAGATTTGTAGTTTTGTAATTTTTATATTTATAAACATAATATTGTTTGTAATGTCTGTGGTAATGTAATACGGTCCAGATCGTTAAAACCTGATAAATAATCGCCGTAGATGTTTCGCATTTTTGCAGCTTTTCTGCTGACAAAACTAGACTCACATGACCTTGAGCGTAAATACATGCAATACGAGATATAAACAAAAACACAACTCAAGTTACTTTTTGAAACTGAACCAATTGCTTGCGATAAGTATCTTATCGTCTTTAGAAACAATAATACGCTTTTTGATATACGTACATTTATTCAATACATTATCTTGCACGATTCATACATTGAGATTAACAGCTACTAATTCTAATTAGTTGAAGTGCTACACAGCAAAATTATGCCCAAATAAAAAAAATGCCTGATTGAAAAAGAGAAAATTCATGACTTTTTGACCAGTTGAAAGTGACAAACCTCGATACACGTGATTTAGTTCTTTTGTAAGACTATTTAAGTCATGGAACTTTTAGCTTACTCTTTAAATTAACTTGTTGAGTAAGTAATATTAACGTTAAATTAAAGTCGCAATAAGATCCTAATGTAGACCGCATAGAATAAAAACTCCTATATAAATCTATGATGTAAATTATCATATGAGTACAATTACTGACAACCTGTCAAATATAATTAACAAAACTGCAAAGCAAAAATGCTGTTTTTTACATTTGGATTTGTTGCATTTACAATTACAAAAAGTACTGATCAGAGCAAACTGTTTAAAATAACCCAAACTTTTTAGAAGAAACAAAACTGCTTGCGTTTTTTAAAGACATAGTGAACGCTGATGTAAGTTGCTCAAAATTTAAAATACAATAAATTTTTGAGGATTACTTGATTTTTTATGAAAAATTTGCTTAAAATATCGAACTACAAATGATAACTTAAATTTAAAAAGAAAAAGCAATAATTCAGGGAGTGTGATTAACGGCTATATGAGCGATAATTTTTAAATTCTTTTAGGTTCAAACTGTCGTCGATATCAATGTTTTTTTTCGATTTTAATTTTTTTTTAATTTGTTTTTCAGTTTTTTAATTAGTTAATTTAATAAACAATGAATTGATATTGATGATGATGGTATTAAATGGTAACAATTAATTATTACCTGTTTGTACCTATTTGATAGAATCATCTATCGTATTATCTACGTAAATTATAGATTATCTTATCTATTATCTAGATAAATTCTTCAACTTTTATCTAAATCGTTATCTAGATAAAAAAATTGGAAATTATCTATTATCTCATCTAGATAAAAATTTAATTATCTATGCACAACACTGGTCGATAGTCCCTCGAGTTACTCATTAAAAGATTTACATTGTAATTGACTTTGAACACTTAGTTTTAGGTGGATTTCTACTTTTCCTTATGCCGCTCTAAAGCTTTTTTCGCCTATTACGTAACTACACAAATGAACAAGTATTGACGTTGCAACTTTGGCAGTACATAAAAGTTTGTTGTTGCTCAAAGTGATAGGATAACTGTCGCAACATGCTTCAATTTAATAAAGGAATTGGAATTGAAAATGGAAAACATACACAGTGAATAATGAGAATCACTAAAAAAAATGAATAATTATAATTAATATGATAACTTTATTTAGTTTATTATACTAAAATGAGAAAAATCTATCACAGTTTAAACGTAAATATGTCATGATAAACTGCGATAATAATATCAATATCCATATCTAGCATATTTAAAGAGAAAAAAACCCTTACTTAAATAACACAAATTAAGTAATAATTTTACAAATTCAAAACTTTGGTGCACTTCGCTCCTAACAATACATTATAATTATATAGAAGATATCACTTAAGGAGAATTTTGTTGCTTCCACACTTTCTTTTTACAATGATCTATGGCCTAAATTAAAAGTCAATATTTAAAAGTGTACAGATACCTGGAAAGTATACATACATGGCACTCAACAGCTGTTTGTTCTGAAAGACACCAGTAGCCTGGTCCTCTTGTACATTTTTGTTTGCCAAGCATCATTTGTTCGTTAGGACGATAAGTCTTTGCAGCGCACAATTTAATTTCTTGGCAAATGGTAACAGGTTTAAGGTTCGATGAAAGCATTTGGAAAATTTTTTCACCGTACATTTCGATCATCGTTCGACACTAAAAAGACCATCTATAGTAGCATCACAAAATATATTGAAATTATTTACTATTTCCTGATTTTTAGGTGGAAAAGCTCTACAAGTTTTCTCAAGGACATGTTCTATTGCTTTATCGACATTGGGATTTTGTAAAATTTTTGCCATTATATCAACTGCCACTTCACACACCGCACATTTTCGAATTTCCACTGTAAACCAAATCATATAAACACAATGACTACTCGAGAATTAACGTTCTACTTACATTGAAACTTATGAGTGCTGCATAAACCTATAATCGAACAAAATTCAGAGGGGTCAGAAGCAAATTTCAAAAACTCGATAATTTCTTTTCCATATTCTTCAATAAATTTGTCACAACTTTGTTTCTTTGACGGAAACCACTCACAAACAGTTTCGACTGCTTTAATAACATCATCCTAAAAAAATAATTCATATTATATTTGATACAAAAAGGTACAGTACACTCTCGGTTAAGTAAACAACATCAAATGGAACGCTCGATAATGTAAATACCAATTTTGCATTTCTTTCTGAACTTTAGTGAACATATTACATGTGTTTATAAATCTACTTCTATTAAAACTATTTAATAGACAAAATAAAGATAATAGTTACAAAAATTTCAGAATATCGAAATCAACGATATATATATGTAATAAGATAGGCATTTAAAGACAAACATTTCAAAAAATCGTAAATTTAGAAGAGAGGGAAATTAAAAAAGTACAAAAACTAATTTACAACACCGATGAAAGCAGATAAATAGTAATATATCTCTGAAACAAGTAACATTACCAGAAACAATTTTTATGGAAGACACTTTATCAGCTCTAAGCGTAATTAGGAAACAATTACAATCTTATGGTAACGCTAATACTCTTGTCAGTGTATTAGTGTTGTTAATTTATTGAAAATAGTAAATCCTAACATGTTTTGTACTACTTATATTAATTTATGAAACCAAGATAAGCACATAAATGATGCAAATGAGAGGAAATCGAAAAAAAGAAGTATCATACACTTATATTTTAGTTCTTTGTAAATGAGCAGACAGTACATATAAAGGCAGATTAGAATAACAAAAATTTGTATTACTACTTACTTATAGATGCCAATGTGTTATTTACGTTTTTTTTAGTAATTTATTTAATAACAAAATTATGCTCGGTAATGTAAATATTTCGATAATATGAATTAAGGTTTCCAAACATTCGTACAAAGAGAGGCAAAATAGCGCCACATTTTTTTAAAAATCTCGTAACCATGATGCAGTTTTTAGTCACTTTTTAGTCAAATCACAGAAACGTTTTTTAAAGTAGCAACACTTTTCCTAAACAAAGATGAAAATGTATAATCGCCATAAAATAGCTACAACCATAATAAAATGTCAATGCGCCAACCTAAATTTAAAATGGTCACACCTGGCAACCCTGATGTTTCACTCATATTTACTAAATTCACCTTCGTACGATATACGAGATAGCCCAACGAAAACTACAGACGAGTTTGTGGCCAGTAGTTTTTTTTAAGAAACAAAAACAAAAATAAGGGAGACAATTTTGACTTTTTCTCAGAGTCCGCTAAAGCATTTTGCGTACGTGATGCATACAAAATGTTATTGATAGTGCAACAACAAATGAACATGTTAACACGTCAAAACGAATGAAAACTCAGCAGCAAATACTGAAAGAGCTAAACATATTGTTCTAAATTTACTTCTTGCTAAATCTCCAGAAGAATACGTAAAAGAGTATATCTGTTTTAGTAAGTGGACAGCAAAACAAAACGTGATGGTTGTGAATGAAGATGCAATTTTAACTGACCTGCATGCACAGGTATGTATATAATAAGTTTGCAGTTCAGTATTTTTAGTTATTAATTTTTATTTATAGTCACAAGTTCCGAAACCATCGTCAGTCTGGTCTAAACTTTCGATGTCTAAGGAGACTATGAATGTAAAGAAAAATATTGACATTGGTGCGTTTATGAAAGTTATAGCGTTTAAAACGTAATGCTGTAACGAAACAAAAAATCTAAAGGATCAACAAGGCAGGATGTGAACAAATTTTTGAAAGATGCTGACGATAATGTGTACTTGCTGGTGAAGATCGTCCTTACGTTCAGAATCTGTAGGGCGTACAAAAGAGAAGAAATTCATTCTTTGTGTGCTAGAGACATTGTGGAACAGAGTTCCTCTGTATTTTCCGTGACAGCAGATTGTGAGACAGTTAATGGATTGGAGATATATAGAAAATATGCAGTACTCGATCCACTAAACGTGCGACATGACTAATTCTTCATTGCTAATCAAAATCAGAAATGCACGGTACGGAGGGACTACATTCCTTTGGTAAAATGCCTAGAATTGTAGCTAACTACTTGAAGGTGTTGCATCCGGAAATGTACATCAGGTATTGCTTTAAAAGAACTTTAGATACACTAACACCGAGACTGATTTGGTGACTTGAAGAAGCTTGGAGGTTGGCGATCATCTACTGGCGTAAAGCTATATTGAAGAGTCGTTTGAAAATAAAAGAACATTTTTTAAGATTCTGGAAGAAAAGTTGTGGGTTCATCAATGAATATGACACTTTCTTCTGGTGAAGGTGAGCTGTCAAGGTCTACGTCATTGCATCTTATGCTTCTGACTGACTTATTGCTACTGCAAATAAGGAGAGAGAAAGTGGTTTTTCATTTACTGGGAATAGCTTTAAATATGCGACAAATTGTTAAATCAATTATCATGTGTCTAATGTGTTTTGTATTAACATGTATTATTAATAAATAATAAAAGTCTTCTAAAAGTTTGTCATAGTTGTATTTTGTGGAGCATCCGCAAATTACAATTTTAATTGAAATTACTTAATTCGTTCCGTGATTGGTTAAATTTTGGTGAAAAACCAATCAGAAATCAGGGTTATAAATTTATTGATTATTATTGCTTCATTTCTGACGGAAGGTTCTTGAAGTGGTATTAGCATTTTGTTGTTTTAACTTTTGATGAAGTTTATAGAATAACTTCTACAAAATATCACTAAGAATACACCAACAGCCTTGATAATACCGAGATCATTTTGTGATAGAGAATACTAAGAGCATATTTGGTTGGTAATAGCCCGAGGTCGAGCTAAATCGATTGCCAATATGAAGTTCAAGTGACAGTAAACATTTACCAGTACAAAATAATTCCAATCAAAAATTAAACAGTTAGCGTCCGATTAGTGATTTGTTGTCATACTAACCAAAATGGTTTACACAATACCTGAAAAAGTTAACCTCAATTCTCTTGAAAACAATAGATGCGGTAATGCTACTACAAATTTGTTCAAGCAACGACATCCGCATGAGATCAGTTCCAGAGTATACGTATTAAGTTTAGTAGGCAAAATTTCAGGTAACCAGGTCTGTTGTTAATAAAAAAAAAAAGAATACTGAACCTGCTGTCAGAAATGAATCGATAGAAGCGGCATTTGCCAAATTGTCGTTAATGCCATATCGAGTATGAGACAAGTGGTTGCTGAATCTAGTTTATCAAGGACTTTTATTCAAAAAAATTTAAAACACCATAAATTTTATTCTCACATGTTTAGTCTGGCACAGGAACTTAACGAAGGTGACTTTAATCGACAATTACAAATTTGCGAAACTATGACTGTACGGATTATTGCAAAAGTGTTAATTTTTTTAATGGAATAGTCAATCGTCATAACTGTCGTTATTGGTCTGATTCGAACCCGCCATTAACGCAAGAAGTTTACATTTAACCGCAAAAGTTAAATGTTTGTGTCGGTGATAGTATCGTTGGGCCTTTTTTCCTACCAAGAAATTTGAGCGGCGAAACCTATTTGGATTTGTTGGAAAAGCACCTTGACTTCAACAAGACCACTCCGCATTGTGCTTTACGAGTTCGACAATAACCAATGAATTGGAAGGAGAGAACCGACAGAATTGCCACCGCGATCACCTTAGATTTTTGTGGGGTAACTTAAAAAGTAAAATTGTTCCCGGGGTCCTTGCAAAATTTATGTGAGCACAGAGTAAAAGAATGTCGCGTTATTACTCCTGAAATGTCACAGAATGTTCGAGAACGTTTTCATCAAAATCTTTATGATTGCATGGAAGTTGAAGACAAGCACTTCAAACATTATAATCAATTAAAATTGTCTTTTGTATAAAATTCTTTTATTAATACATTTAAAAAGACAAACCCTTGTCTTTATCTAAAAATTAAAGGGTTTTTCACCTTTTTCCTTGGGATAAAAATCACAATACTGACAAAAATGAAAGTAGTTCTTCTGAAACTACAATTGACCCGTCTGAGCTTTTTTCAGTTTTTGAATACCTTAAACCAATGCTTAAACTGATTCTTTATTTTGTGTTTTTGCAACTTCCAACTTTTAGTTAAAAATTAATAAAACCAGATAAAAATAGTGCACTGAATTCAGGGATAGAAGACCTTTCAAATGAAGTATTAGCTGCCCTATTATCCCTACTTAAATTTTAGAAGTTATCACAGCGCTAAGCGGTGAAACTATTTAGGAGTGAAATTTATGACAAAAGTTGTCCCCTTACTATAAAAATTGAAGTTTTTTTTAAGGAAAAAATCCACTGGTTACAAACCTGTTTGTAAAGTTATCTTTGGACCACCCTATATAAAAACTCTACAATAAGCACATAAAAAAATAGAAACCGCCAGACTAGTCGACAATTAAAAGAAATACAAAAAAAAATTCTTACCTCATTTATTTTTCCAGCCAGTATTTTTTCAATTTGTTTCATAACCAATTTACAAAACATACATTGTGGAGAACTAACACTTACTTCGGTAACAGACTCAGGTTCGACATTATCGATCAAGAGATCGTTAACTTCTATAAAAAAATCAAAATTATTTTACGTTATAACAGAAATGCCGTTTATACCTAAAGCTTGTTCCGCCACTTTACACAATTTTATTGCTTTACAGACATCACCTGGAGAAAGACTATTTATTATCAGTTGAATTACAACATCTTCATATTTATTAATAAAGTCGAAACAATGGGTTTTTATGTACTTTGAGGAAAAATCATTACAAATTTTATTCAGCAATTCCTTAATTTCTTCCTAAAACACAATATATTTTGAATCACATATTTAACAAAAAAAAAAACGTTTACTTCGGTGGCGTTGTTTTTAAGCGTGTTCTGTAGTTCCGACATTAAAAATTCGCAAATAAAACAAATGTCTTCGTTAACAGCTTGAACATCCGTAACAACTTTGCCATCAATGGTTTCATCAAAGATTACATTGGTTTCTACAAAACTTAAATTATAGATTGAAACGAAATACTAAATTACTTACCAATTTCGCCACCAAACGGTAGTTTGGGAACCTTTTCATTATCTGTATCTTCGCACAATTTCAAAGTCACGCAAACTTGTTGTGGCGTAAATTCCTTTATAATCAATTTTACAATTTCGTCAGTGTAAGTGTTCACAAAGTCACTACATTCGACCGCTAAATTGCCTTTAAAATGTGAGCATAAAGATTGCAATCCTCTTTTAATGGAGTCCTGTAAAATTACCCATAATAACAACTTTCAAATGTTTTACACACGCGAAAAATATTTGTAATATACAATTTATTGAATCTCGTTTGAAGTACAAAAACCGTTTAATTTTATCATATATCATTAACCATATTCATAAAGTTCCTCTTCGTTGATCTTAATCTTAATATCTTTAAGTGCAAAATGTAAGATTGTTCTTTAAAAGAAGTAAAAATACCTACCTCAGTTTTTTTATCATTAATTAACTCCTCTAAACTGGTAATTGCAAACAAGCATAAAGGACAGTTTGGTTTATCTCCTTTATTGTGTTGCATAAAGACTTCCACATTTTGAATTTTGAATAAATCGTTCGATGGACACAAACTTAATTTCGGACATACAATTGATGGATCAATTTCTTGCGCAAATATTGCTATGAATGCTGGGCCATAGTCTTTTACGAAGTTTTCACAAGTAGAACGGATACTACTTGGTAGCATATCGCATGCTTTATCAACAACCTCTTTAACTCTTTCCTAAAATCAGAGTAAAAAAAACATGATCTATATTTGAACTTATTATACTTCTGTAACTGGATCAGTGATTGCTTGTTGTACATAGTGTAAAAAGTATTGACAGAATGTACATAATTCGGTATTGCCTAACATTGTAAGTGCTGGCGGCATGATACGTTCAATTGGTAGTTGTATCAATTCAGGACTGATACCTCCTAAAGATTGAGACGCGTGATAATTTTGAACGGTTTCAACAGGAAGAAGCGGTGTCAAAGGTACGTTCTGTAAAATACAAAGTTAAATTGCTATCTTCAAATTTATAAGCAATTACGGTATGCGTAATTCCAGGTCCCGGGCACAGATCAGCTAACGAACATAAAACTGTGGCATTTAATTCGCTTACTATAAAGTTGTAAATCATAGGGTAATATTGATCCACGAGACTAATGCATTCATCCTTGAAAGATTTTGTTTGTTTGCACACGCCTAACAGCACCTTGTGGAATTCTTCTTCAGTAGTATTAGCAATTAGAACATTTTGCAAGTGTTTAACCAATTGTTTGCAGAGGTCGCAAGGCAAGTTATCTTTTCTATAAAAAATCACATACAGTTTTTAATAACATTAATACTTTCAATACCATACCCAACAGGAAGAATGCCGATTTTCGAAAAGTGTGTGATTTCTACATTTACGTGCGAATGGAATAATTCGCTACATTCTCCTGACATGAAGCAAAAATCTTGGGAGTTCAAATTCTCATTCAAGTGTTTGTAAATTTCATTGAAATACGTGACTATAATATTGCTGCATGCATCAGAAAAACTTCCTGTCCTGCCACAAACCTAAAAACATTGTTACGATAATATGGTAGTTAACGAATGGAGAAAAAAAATTGTCACGACTCTGACAGAATAGAATCGATCATTGTCTTCATACTTTTTTCCTTTTTGTATTGAGTTCTAAGACGTTGTTTTAAAGTAAAAGTTTAGCCGCATTTAATATTTCTATTTTTCAGTAAAAAGATGTGGACGAAAAATGGGATAAAACAGGCTTGGTCGAAGTTAGACGAGCTGGTGAAAATCTGATAAAACTAAATTTAAGACTTGCATTGTATAGCATACAATATGACACAAAAAGGAATATCGGATTGCACAGACTGCTTAATTTGTGAAACGGATCTAAATACCTCATTATTGGAATAGATATAATAAATAAAGATTGCTTAAATTCAATTAACCGTTTAAATGATCTCAAAATATTTTTTCCGTGCCCATTTTCTATTTGATTCATAAACAAAAAAACCTCATAGTTTGCTGTTAAAAACATAAATAAAGCTATAAAAAATAAACAGCAACGAATAAGAACAGATAAAAAAAATAATAGCGCAACTATCTGAGAGAATACCATGTGCGCACAGAAAAGAGTTTACCATGTGCGCACAGAAAAGATGTTTTACCCTAGAGTTCGACCGATACAATAAGTTTCTTACCATAATACTTAATTTTCTAAGCAAGATGATATTAGTATACTACCTCGGTTTTCTCATGAACATAATGTCACGATTTCGCGCATATAAGCGCGTAATATAAGTACTTACTTGAAAATAGTATTCACAATTTAAATCAGAGAAACAAGCACAAACAAAATACAATAACAATGGCGAATTGGCAACGGACGTTTCACAGCCGGTTCACAGCTGATTACCGAACGGGTTTTTGCGCACTGCACAATGTGACGTTATGTTCATAAGAAAACCGAACAAGTCTACCTATTTCGAGAGTTATGATCGTATTTTCAATTTTCAAGAAAAAACTTCGTCTTCAACTTATAGTATCTAACAATTCCACTAAAACAAGCTAGTCTGAATCATTTTACTTTTGACTAAATAATTTATTAGGTTATGGCCCATTACTAGACACCTTGTATGATCTTTTAAAAAAAAATGCTATTATAATGTAATTTTTGTTGCTTTATATCGTTCCTTCTCGTTGTAGAACTTTTAACAGGTTATGATGGTTACTCAATGTCTTCAGCCGCGTTGTCAATTTAATTATATTTACAAAAATTCATATCAAGCAAGTTCTGAATCGTGATCTTGTATCTAAAGAGCGCAAGGTCAAGTACAAATGCTATCAATTTGTCATCATAGTTTCATACTTTTCCGACATACTAAACGGGTTCAGAGCTACCCCTTCATAAGTTTCTGAATCCGCGTCTGAATGTCTTCTAAAGTTTCTCTGCATTACCGGTTAGGTCCCATGTATAAAAACGCCCAAAAGATTGTGAAAACACAAAAATAAATAAAAGCATTGATTGACAAAGCAAGGCGCCAATTTTTTTGAGAACTCATATATAGTACTAATTTCGCGATAAAAAGAAATATTATAAATACTGTTTAGAATAACACGTAATTAAACAAAATTTTGCTTCAATCCACCGTTATCAAAAGTATTTTTAACAAACCTCAGCGATACTTAAAAGCGAAAACTAGATCTATTTGTTACTTATTATTTATTACAAGTTACAAAGAAATGTCTTTTTCTTATCGAAAAACCTGTAGTTCATGTTATATATAAAGTTTGTCAGTTGATTATTTGCTAGAACAAAAAACTGTGCTAATTTTAAAATAATGTATATTACCTGTAAGAAGCTTTGAAGAACCTCGTTACGACTTGCTTTACGGTATTTATTTTCAATTAAATCCATTACGGCGAAACAGCCTTCACAGTCGGAAACCACAGTTTTCTCCGGTTTAGAAATAGTGCTAACACTTTTACTTTCTTGATCCAGCAAGTCGCGTACTCGTTCATTGTTACACAAACCAGCTACTGAGCACACAATCTGTGGATTCATCTGCGAGGCAAGCGTATCAATTAATTCTGGTGCAAATTCGTCTACCAATTTACAACATTCTTTTGCAACTATTTTGACTGGGATTAAATTACAAGATCCTTCAAAAACTTCCTTGATTTCTTCCTGCAACAAAATACATTAATTATACGATGCATTAGATATGCGATATGATTTTCAATTTCAACACATTTCATCGCAAACTCTATTTCATACATAATTATTCATATAAGTTTTCTATTAAAAATTACTTAAAAACAATGATTAGTAGTAATAGTAAACACAAACCTCTGTCTCGTTGCTTAATAATTGGTCTCTTGCTTCTTTTACCATTTCCAAACATGTTTCGCATATCGAAGATTGATCTGGAGGTAGTTTTTGATGTAACCATACCGTTTGGATGCAATGCTTCGTTGCGCGACAATTTGCAGCATTTCTACAAAAAAATAATTCTGATCAATAGAAAATTCATTTCATTCTTTCACTACTACTACTACAATAGAAGTTAACATATTGCATAAATAAAATTAGCCATTTACGACATACTTTTATTTTCGAATTCTTAATATACATCATTAAATACACTCAAGGCCATGGAATAATAATAAACATGATTAATAAGTAGATAAAAACTTTTAATGAATTCAATTTCAACAAACAATTACCGAATGTTTAAAACTCCAAGTAAACTAATGTAGGAAAATGTACATTACTTGTGTCGATTTTTTTGCTAGGAAAACACTTATTTTAGTATGAATCAGATAATGATTCATACAATATCAAGAAATTTCTAAATGATGAATATAAGATTGCTCAATTGCTTAGATTACAGGAATTTCAAAATGGTACGTAAGATCTTAAATTTATATATTGTAAGCCCCAGTGGCGGCTGGTGGTCAATATTCCAAGAAGGTCATTTCAATATTAAGACTTTAAAAACACAACATTCTCTTCTCCATGACTTCTGGGCAAACTCACTAAATTTTGAATGCATTGCGCTTGTATTATGAATTTAAACAATATTAATAATAAAACAATTTTTCATATTTTCTTGGAGGGTCATTAACCAAATGCGCTAATGGAGCACTAATAAGTCTACATTCGGGAACCATCAGTAATAGTATACACTTTTACTATAATTATCAACTTTTAGAAAAAAAACACATAATTATGTGGAAATGAAAGTAGTGTATAGCAAGATGTTTCAATTAAATTTTAAGTTTGCCTTTAACGACGAACGGTAAGTAGTTTGTTATTTTGAAAAACTGCAGTTATTGTTAACTGAAACCGCTTCTTCTCCAATCTAATTTTTTGGTTTCATGAAAGCAAATATTACAAGTGACCATCTTATTAATAATACTTTAATCATTGAAATAAAATGCTTAATTTGAATGGTCTTTGTGATCTATCACAGAAGACAAACGATTTACTAGGTAGAATTCAAAATAGGTGCTGCAAGTATGCCACAAGAGCATCTAAAAATTTAAAAATAATTAAGATAAAGTAATTAAATTTTAATATAATTTTCTCTGCTTGTGATATTTAAAAGAACAACTTAATTGAATCTTGGTTACCCAGTTAGCCCAACCTTATTGATACAGATTAGATGAACTCGAACTATTTCACTTTCCATTCCAAATGACCGTCCAGCATTGTTAATTGTCGACTGTCATGTATTACACAATTCAGTTGACGTTATAGAGTTAACAATCACTAATAAAATTATAATTTTAAAATTAAAGCTGCCTTATATTCATATTCTGCAACCTTTAGATGTATTTTACTTAAAAAGCTAGACTTGTTAAACTCATTCAGTTGCTGGTTTCAAAATATCAATAAATGTCCAGTGATATTAGATTCAAAAACAGCAATCGATGACAGAAGTGATTCAATTACAACATTAGAATAATCCAGGGTTTTCGAATTCTAAGACTGATGATATTCCGAGTACCAGATAAGAATAATTTGAAATGCTTTCTTTTTCAATTTTATAAGAATTCAAAGAGAAATGTCAATTGTCGATGCCTCGCCAAAGCAGAAAATAATGGTTTCTCGGAAGCAAAAAAAAACGTTAACTAAATACTTGTGACCTGTAAAAGTCGATGTTTTGCATTACAGTGAGTCTGAAATCTTAAAACGCCTCTTTCAGATTAGAACATAAACCAGTTACCTACAAATTCCGGGTAACAACAAAAAATTTGAGAATCAGAATAGAAGATGTCTTCTACAACTTTTTTATCTGCATGTATGTACCGTACTCAAAGTTTTCTTAATCATTTTCATATGATGGTTCATTGGCCTAATTTACGATATTTAGATTTAATAACATTTATCGTTTTAGCAAGAAAACTCCTTGTTTAAAAACAACTTATTTAAGGCCAACTTGTTTATAGAAATGTTTCCTTATATGTTGACAATGCAATTTTTTATATATTTTTTTACAATATTAGTCTTTTCGTTTTATAGATATTTGATCAACCTTCATGTCCATTTACTACAAAGCCACGTTCTATTCTAGCATTGACTTGAACTTTATAGTGATGTCATAAACATAACGAGTTTCAGTGGCTCTATAGCTTTACCATTCCCGTCCGTTCCCGGACTTCATCTGTAACAGTACTACAAATAAGTTACTATTGCAGACACACGCATAACTACAGAATAAGCAGGACATGTCCGTTGCAATATTTCTTGCCGTGGTATGTAATTGATCAGTTATATTTGAAAACACACAAATCTGCTTTTTTTGCAAGGAATACAAAAAATACGTAGTTACTTGATAGTCATAATTATTTGTATTTGTCCTTTAGGTAATTGCATATATATGAGGTTAAAATTAACAAACGCCAAAGACCGGAAAAGAGAAATTAATTTGAATTTGTAGCATAGAAATAGCACAGTATGAGTTTCATTTAGTATTACTGAAAAAGTATTTTAAAACAATAATTGTTTTAATCAAAATATGGCAACTTTCATATATTTTGTAGGTGATTTAACCCAATGATAGATATTGAATGGATCACGTGAAATTAATGTACTGTGATCCTAACCTGTGTACTTTTTAAGTCTAGAGCTAGGATTGAAATGTAAATAATTATACTATTACTTGCATTACGGAATAAAACTAAAAAGTAATTTAATATTTAAAATGTACTTATGGTTATCAACAATTATAACACATAACATTACGATTCCTTGACTTAAAAACAGTTTATGTTTGATTCACAGTTAATTTAATTCTATGTGAATTAGTTATCGGCGTGCGCTGGCATTATAAATAATCTACGTTATAGAGATTAACATTACAGACTTTCTAAAGATTGGCTATCTTTTTTTAACTGCTAAAAATAAGTGAAATAAGTATATTATATTAATTTAATTTTTATTCGGTCAAGTATGAGTCATAAGACACATCTCGTAATTACGACTATTTGTAGTAATGTGTTCATTTATATTTATATTTACAAATGTAGCATTTATGGTGAATAGATTGTTCACAGACAAGAAGATAAATAAACCAAAAAAAAAACAGATTGACTTAGGTAATATATAGTTTCTCTGTTTCTCTCAATATAAACGTGCCAAAATAAATGGTAATAATTAAGCAATCTCATAAGAGTTTTGTTTCTTAAAGCTATCCTAACATTGATTAATGTGTATTTTCAAGCAAAATTGTAACTACGAACAAATAGTATATCCTAAGTATAAACAGAACTAATTATATTTATCACAAACGCAAAATAATAAACGGCAGAAGTAGCTTTACATTGTGAATCCACAGAATTTGGTTTTTTAGTAAAAAATGTTTACGTAAAACGAATGGCAAAAGATGGTGACTTTAGACTAAAAATAAGTATATGTATACTTCAGCAGTAGCAACTAAATAGCACAGTTAATACAGTTATTCGCAGTAGCACACAAGAAAAATCACAGCTATAACTACTTCAGGCTCTATATATTATGTGGTAGTTTCTTAATTGAATGACCCCTGTATAGTGCCTCGAACTGTACTAAAATTGCGGTTGTGATAGTCCTCATTAACCACAGCATAATTACAAATTTGAAACTGTTACCATTAGTGCCTCTTCAATTGGTAACTTGTAATAACAAAAATATTGTACTATGGCAAAACTTAACGTCACCATTTGTCGTCACAACCAAAAAGTACAATACATCATTACCAAACCAAAAAATTAGAAAGATTTCAAAAACTAAAAGTGATTTATATGGCACTTTAAAAATGATAATAGTGGACTACAGCTACAAAAAACATTCCTGCAACTATATCAATGGATAAATTGGCAGTAAACTCTGCCATATATATGCAAAAAGCTACATAAAAAAACCTATGCGGAAATGCCAAAGACTGTACATACAACGAAAAATCCCTAAAAAAAGTACGAATAAACGTTCATTCCAATTTTTGAAATACTTTTATATCACACATCGGGGCAATATAAAATATTAAAAACTGACTGATTTTACATATGAATCAATAATAGTTTTAATGATTCTAAAGACAGTTATTATTAATTTTGAGAAGTTCCTAATGCATTTAGCATATAGTCTAAGACACAGAGTTGTTGAAGTAAAGAGATGAAATAATTATAGACTGCTAATGTAAATGTGTTTGAACAAAACCCTTTGCAGCAACCAAATATAAAGCATTTATTAAAAACATGACATCGTTTCCAGTATAATGTTCCAAATATTTACAGATCTGGGAATGAATTTGACAAACATTTTTAGTCCGCATTACTTATGATCACAGTTATGCTGTTTTTGAAGAATTTGACATGTAATAAAATAAGTTCTTGTCCTCGTGTATTTTTTGTGATTCCATTCAATTGTGATAAATTGTGGTGTGGTTAATTTTGTGTGACGAACTTTCTGTGGATTCTTAAATACGCAAATGCAGATATCAATGTGATCTAAAGTTATAATTAAACTAAATGAAGTTCATACACTGAAAACAAGTTTGTGTAGCTGCATGACTCATTTAATAAAAGGAGACATTTGAAGTAAAATAACATTTGGTAAATTAATATGTTATGAAGCAAAAGAACCAAGTCAAAGATGAGCATTACCCATGTTAATAACTAAATACCTACCACAAATCACACAATAGTCAAAAGTATTGTAACTATCAAACAGAGTTATACGGTTATACACAAAATTACAGATAACTACTGTTAATCAGAAAAAGTAAACAACTTATTGAAAGTTTAACAGGTCATTAAGTATGATTAGAATCATATATTTTAAAAACAAGCTTTTATCAATCGAGTATTTGGATATACCCATCGATATCAGATTTTTGAAGTATAAAGTGAATTAAATATAAACATTAACAGTTTTAATGCAACTTAAGTGAATTTGAACATGCTTACGTAAGATTTTGACACCAATATGAAGGTCCGAAGGTGCATTCTTTTGATCCTAAGAGATGAGCCTTTTGTATTTGTATCCTGGGTTCTTTAGTAGCTACATCTACTTCTCTTGACAACCCAACTGCTATTATAGTTACTGTAATAAATATAAGCAATTTTAATTGTTGAAAAATTTGATATCTTAGTACTTTGAACTTGCGATTACCAATCGCAGTCCAACAAATACAAATGTCGATTACTAATATGTAGTATCATCAACAATTCTTGTCGAATATAAATATATAAATATGGTACTATTCAATTAATTCTGACTAATACAAAAGATAATGGAATCTTGACCGAATGAATCATAAAAGCCATTTTTAAAAGCAAATAAAGAAATAGCAGAGATTTATAATATTGATAGCGTTTATTAATCAAGAAATTTGCAGAATATTGCATAAATTCGATAAAAAATTCTGTTAAAAAGAAAAAAGAAAATGAAAATACTCACCAAGACATAAAATGCCGGAAATCCAATACATTTTAAACGAAATTGAAACAAGCCTAACTAAGATTTAAAACTTCTTTTAAATATCCAACAATTTCCACAGCAATGTTTTTGACGTTATATTGTCATTTCACGGACAAGTCAGCTGATTATCTGCGCCGCTGTTTGATATTTCAGCGTTTTGTTTGGACATTATACTTCGGAAGTTTCCGCCTTAATTCGTCTTGTTTATGTTATGAATGGTAGTATGATTAATTGCGCTTTAAAATTTTCTTTAATTTTCAAGGTTAACTGAATTTAAAATATACATTAAAAATGTTTTAGAATAAGGTACTATTGATGTAATAACGATTTTAGGGACTTAACATTTTAATTGATCTAAGCTTTCTACAGGGTGTCTCAATGTGAACGCTTTTGTTGCATTAGAAGCAATAGAAAGTCGATGAAGATATGTGACGAAAACATATCAAACTCATGTACTTATGTATTAAATATGGCTGATGCTTAACCAATCCAATTTTTTATTTGTACCTAGTAGTTTGTAGTAATTGTATATATTAGTATAATCAAAGTTTAATATACTTCAGTGATATTAACCCCACCTATTTTAATTATGGATTAAACGTTAGGATAATATAAATTAATGTACTAAAAACTACTACTATTAATCTAATAAATTAGTATAAAACAATTAACAATGAAACGAATATTAATACAAGGTAAAGGCTTAGGAAATACGATAATGAACACAGGAACGAGAGCAAATTGATAATTAAGTAATATTGGAGGTTATGTAGTCCATCTTTGATGTAGTCCAGAAAGCACCGCGAATACAAAATCATAACAAAACGACGTAGGCGTAACTAAGTTGAATTGTCGTGGTTTGCATCCTTATCGTAAATTCAAAATTAAAAGAATTGTGTGTCTTTTTACATTAAAATTTCTTTCTAACACACAAATAGTTAACATTTCAAGACCCCTTGCCACTCATTTTGTTTTAATAACTCCACAAATATGAAGCAAACTTACACCTTTTTATTATAAACCTTAACAACGTGGCGATAAGGGTCAAAATGTGAGTTGTTCCAAATTTTAAATTTCCCAGACAATTTTGACGTCATCACTAATGGGGTCTATTAATACCAGCTTCATTAATATGACACAAATTTTAAAAATAGTGCCAAAGTTGTGTTCATGTATCATCTATTAAAAAAATCTATGAAGTAAAATGGAAAAAGCAATACTTATTTCATGTTGTGTGCACTTATAATCACGACTTTTGCTTGTTTTACATTATACAATCCATTAAAATGGGTATCTCTAACACGAATACAATCATTGTTTCATTTGTATTTTTAAAATTTTGTTTCGATAAATTTTTAATTTTTGGCGTATTTGAACAACAACCGTCATCATTTTTACCTTAATTAAGTTAAGCATTAAATTTTGTATTTCATATAATTTTTTTGGAAATAGAATGATTATACTGTGCTTATGCTGTGACAATGTACACCATAAATTAAATAGATGGAGCTAGTGGTATGATTGTAAATTATTTTCTGTACTGAAAATTCATTGAACTGATAAAAGTTCATTTTTTAAATATACAAAAACAAACAATGTCAATCAAAATTAAATACTTAAGTCGCAAGGCTCCATAAAGCGTGGGGTCCGTACCATTTGATTTGCTACATGTGATACTAGGTTAATCCACCACAATATTGTAGCTTTTGAAATCTCTCATAAGTGATAATAAAAATCTTTATAAGATGGAATGTCAATAACGCTTATAAATATCAACATTCTCAAACTACTGTTCAATTTTTTTATTGCTTGTATTAAGACAGTTTACTGTAATCTGCATAGAATAAACGTTAGTTTGTACATTTATCAGTAAAACAAATTCCCTGTAAAGAATTTAATGAAATAAAGTTAGTAGAGTGTTTTCAAAAAGTTCATTATTGTTTGAATCACCGTCAATTTATTCATTTTACTTTTTTTTAATTCTTGCAGTAATTATTTACTTTTATGATATTGTCTAATGCTTAAGTCATTTTTTAAAGTATGTAATACACAAAAAGAGAATAGTATACTAATTGTTTTAAAAGTGATAGATAATTAACATTTCTAAAAACACATGCGTTTTTACTTCTAAACAAAATTAATACTCTACCTACTAGTTAAAAGTTTATTATGTGTATTATGGTTTTTATTTAGTAATTTTAGAAAATTGAGTAGTAATTTATTTGCTTTTTAAACGACATTTTTAGGATTTATAGAATATCAGTCTTATTAAGAAGTATAAGTAATAGGGTGGTCCTTATTTAGGGTTTGTCCGAATTTTATTTCACGATAGTCCTACATCGGTTCTAAATCTATTAAAAAAAATTCATGCCAAGTTATAGCTCTTAATTTTCTTTTTAACCCGACCCCCCCGACAGCCAAAGTTTTAAATGGAAATAACACGGGAAAAGTTTTGTTGATTTTTTGAAATTTTTTTTTCATCCTGAAATAATGAACAGATCATGTTGACCAATGACAATTCTTATAGCAAATTTAACGCTCTACAAAAAAGGTCTCTTATGAGTTTTTGCTAACTCTAACGGTTTCTGAGTTATTTAAGGTCATAGTTGAAGCTTAAGACAATTTTACGATTTTTCTATTTCTACCGTCGTTTAATGATTTAAAAATGAAAAAAAGATAATAATTCATAACTTAGACGACTTTTTTTACCTTCACGCATGCTCTGAAAGAAAAGTATTATTTTATTAAAAAAATCGACTATCAAAATTTCAATAAATTAAAAAAAATACTTTTATCATCATTTTTTTTAACATCGATACTGTTATGAAGTTATTACAGTTTTTTTAGCGCATCAGGAAACATTTGACGATTTAATTTTTTAATTTTAAACGACAGTTCAAAAATTAGAGAAAAAATAATGTCACTTAATTATTAAAATTAATCGGTCAACGAAAAAATAATTTGCTAATTAATGTAACTATCATTTTAGGGTCACGGTTACTTTGGAAGTTTTCTAAGAAACAAGAAAAAAAAACCAATGAGATTAAGAATTATTATCCTTTTTACATTTTTAAATCATTAAACGACGGTAGAAATAGAAAAATCGTAAAATTGACTTAAGCTTCAACTATGACCTTAAATAACTCAGAAACCGTTAGAGTTTCGGACAAACCCTAAATAAGGACCACCCTAATACGTAAATTATTTTTATTTATAAAAATAGATAGTAAATTATTTAACTCTAAAATTTTCATAGTTTTAATTACTTGTGTTTAGGCCAACGTATTTTGTTACTATTAATTATTAATAGAATTAAGGTCAAATTATACTTTAAAGAAACATATTTGTAGTACATATCTTGAGATTATTTTGAGGTTTTGTCTGAGTTTTACTTTATAATCTTTTGATATTTTGATGGCATTCAGAGGTATGATATTTTGCCTATTGTTTTATATAGATTTCCCATCATTAAAAATATAACTTTTCACAATTATCGGAAACACTCGTTATATTTACACAAATATTATTTGTAAATACGTCATTTTTTTTAGATATTACAAACTTTGTATTACAATGTGTTTTAAATATAACAGTCACTCAAAAATTAGTAAAAACAAGCAGTTTAAGCGACGACACGTGTATCATTTAATCCATTCTGTGTAATGATTAACTTCTAACATACAGGGTATTTTTTTAAAGTGTACAGTGATATAAAGCTATAAGCACTTTAAATACGTTTTTACAAATTTATGAACATTTTTAAAATTTTTCTTCTAAAATTTATGACATGCTTTTAAGAAACAAAATCTTGTATTGTAATGATATTTTGTTATCAGGTTTAACAAGATTTGAGGTATCCATAAAAGTTTCAAACACTTAATTGTGTAATACAGGTTCTTGTATATTAAAAATCAAACATGCAGAACTTTAAAAAGCCAAAACTAGATTTTTTAAATGTAACGACCTAATTTGGTATTTGACAGAATTGAAACATCTCTGTAATCGATTTTCAAAGGAAGCTCTAACATTTCTCAATGTGATGGATTAAATATTTAAAAAAAATTGTGTAATTTTATTGGTGGTTAAAAGAACAACTTAACCCCATTTTCCATCCGATGGTACTAAATCATATTCCTTTATTTTGAAAGCATGTTTTGTGTTCTTTACTTCTTTATCTTTATTGTTGGGTTTAAAGTGGTTCCGCGACATAATTTTCGCTCATGCACTTTAAGAGCAATATTGTCTGTTTTGACAATATTCTGTTTTCCGCACAATTTCATTTTTCCTCCTTTTAGGCGAAGTACTTTCGATTTTAGACATTGTACTATTTTAAAACGGTTTTTTCCTCAAATCGCGCACAATTTATACTAATTTTTTTTTATTAAAGGATAATCAACTTTGTTGAAATGTTGCATTTTAACAGCTAGAAAATCGTAGAAATTTAGTTTATAGTCTACACTTGGTTTTTACAATACTTAAAGCTTTTTTACTTATTTTTACCAATCCGTTCGAATCTACACATCGCGATAGCAAGCGTCATCTTTTTGATACCAACCACTACATTGGACAACTGCCAAATTATCTCACGTGGTAAACAAGAGTACCATTACGAAATACCACATCCTTTTTAGAATATTCCGTAGAATAGTGTCAGGAAATCGAGACAAGCCAATTTGCAAAAACTCCAAATAAATTTGCCCCTTTACGGTACATCTATAAAATGTGGTTTTTGATAATAGTGGAAGTTATGGCGGTTAACACAACCATTTTTTAAAATGTAGTTTTATCCCAACCATAGTAAATGTAGAAGATTGCTCAATCATTCAATTTATTCTACCGAGATCATATGACGCGCTGACGTCACGCGTAGATCTCGTTCTCAATACTTCTAATATTTTATTTGTGTAAATTTGACAACTTTTGATTTAATAAGCGATCGCAATAAAAAATTACGCTGGGTCTATCTTGTTAGCATTTTTATAACACCTAATCCATTTATTTTTAATTGTAGAAGACACTAAATCCGTGCCTTTTAAACTTGGGATATTAAGCATAAAGTTTTTACTCAACAATTGTGAATTCTTCGTTCAAGAAAGGGCATTAAAAACCACTCAGCTTTTCTTTCCGGCGACGTTTCGTGCACTAAATGTGCACTTCTTTAGGTCACTGCAAATTTATTATAGTAAGTACTACAACTACCTGATCAAACGTGTTGTCTAAAATCGCACGTTGATGACACAGGGATCATTTTTTATTCTTAGCAAACAATTTATTATAATAAAAAAAAACTACATGTACTACATATATGTATTATACAGTGTGTCCCATTCTGAGTTACATTGCATGGGTATCTTATTTGTTAATAAAGAAGATATCGATTCGGTTAAATAGGTAATTATCTAGAAATTTTTGTGCTGATTTAGATTATCTTTAAAAATAATTCGAATTCCAGCGGTCCCGAAGTTAAACGAAAAAAAACAAAAAATGCATTTTTTGAAAAAGGCTAATATTTTGTTTATTCTAACAGTTACAAAAAAATGTTTTGAGCAAAATTTATTGATTTCATTGTAACAAACTAACAGTATGGGAAGTTTTGTTTTAGCCAGTTTTGTTAAATTTCATTTGTTTTCATGACTAACCTATTTTAATTATATCAAGTTTGCCGTTATCCGTCATTTAAAACATAGGTTGTTATATGTTCTTGAAAACAGAAAAAAAATACAATCTATTTATCTCAAAATCCAAGGTGGCGCCCATTTAAAATAAGAAAGTTGCTAACAATATCTCGAAAACAGTATTTGTGATAAATTTTTAGAAAACATAAATTAGTTTGTTACAATGAAATAAATAAATTTCGCCCAAAAATTTTTTTGTAACAAGCAAAATATTAGGCTATTTAAAAAAATGCATTTTTCGGTTTTTTTCATTTAACTTCGAGACCGCTCGGATTTAGAATTATTTTTAAAGATAATCTAAATCAGCACAAAAAACTCTACATAATTGCCCATTTAACCGAAACGATATTTTCATTAATAACAAAGATTCCCATGTATTGCAACTCATAATGAGATACTGTATACTAAAACAATAAACAAAATAAAAACAATTATTGACGAAATAATTAAGAATATTCGTCAAAAAAAGAACCTTTGTAAGAAACATTTAAACAATAAACATATCAGTTATTGCGTTTTTTTGGAAAGTTCATTTTTTACAATTATTTTTACTTTTTACTTTATAAGTATAGCAAATGCAACTTTAAAAAAAAATTTTGTTTGCATAATTTTACGTTTCAAGGTCTCTTGAATCAGAAAAATATATTTTTGACAAACAAATTTTGAGTGTCTGTGTGTGTGTATGTGTGTGTGTGTAACGATGTACCCACGATAACTCTTGAACCAAAAGTCTTAGTAACTTGAAATTTGGTATGAAGCTGGCTTTCATATTCTCTAGGTTCTATCAAAAGATGGGTCTGATAAAGAAACCAAAAGTGAATGTATTCGCTATTTTGACCAGTTTTTTTTTATATAATTTTGTACGTATGTAAATTATTTAAATTATTTTTCCAGTTTCTTATAGAGATAATTTTTGCTAACAATTCATTCAAAAAAAAAATTCTAGCATTAACAGTTTATTAGATATTTTATTTATAATTTAAAATAAATTCATAAATATAATCTATATTCGAATCCCGCCTTGGACGATTTTTTTTCTGAAAAAAAAATTCCGTATCACACGTTAAAAATAATAATTTTTACAGATTTATTAAAAGGGAAAGCAATATCGATGCGTACAAATATAGGGATTAGTCGATATGACAATATAAGCTCAATTTGCCATATTTCGGTTATATCTTAATGTAATCGAGGAGAACAATTTCAAAAAAATCGTAGCATGCTAGGAAGTCAATACAAACGTGTACATTTCACTTCAAAGCGGTTCTCTGACAATATAACCTTAAAACAAATATGTAGACACTACTTCATCATTTCTTATAGAAGAGTCGTGTGGAGACCACATCAGTTTTTTTAAATTGTATTTTCAATAATATTCTGTTTATAGTATAGTCAACAACACTTGAAATTAAATAATCATGTAACAGTAGTAAAATCAATGTGAAGCTTCTAAATAAGTTTCTAACGCGGAATTATAAGTAGAAGACGCGTAACCTTTGTCAATATTTCAAAATACATTTCTTAAACTTAATACTCTTTGCTGGCTTTTACTTGCGTTATTTATGTCACAATACCGTTATCATAAATTTTTTATTGTTAACTTACTATTTGTTATTGTTAACTTACTAAAAATGCACTTTGCGTTACCGATCATTCTCATGTATGTATGTGAAACTGAGTGACTTGAATATTATGTTTTGTAAGATCGCGTTAAAATATTTGTTTAAGCAGCCTCAGCACTGTAATTTTTCTAAAGATGTACATGTATTGTACACTAAAAACAATATAGTTAAAGTAATCCATCTCTAAGTGGAGAAGATATTGTAATAAAATATGATATTTTCCAGTCAGTCAGTCCACAATTATTATTATATTCTTGTTATTATTATTAATTAATTATGGATTGACTTATGAAAAATATCATATTTTAACAGTAAAAACAAAGTGATTAGACAAATTGATACACATACTACATTCCAATCCAAATACTATATATGTCATAGCCAATTTCCTTTTAATATATCTCGAGGGTTTCACCCTTGTTTTCAGTGTGCAGATTGTATAACAGTGTAAATTATTTATAGAATCTAAAATAATTATTGATAAGCTATTACAATGATTAAATTTTAATTTTTATTTTGCATTTAAAGAAAGTCTACACTGTACGTTGTTAATTTATGCATTTAACTCATAAACTAAGTACTATATTGTAATATACATTGAATTAGTCTTATATTTAAAATAAATCTAAAATAACTTGAACCATTTTAGTTACAATACATTTGTTAAAGTTTACATATTCTATTTAATGGTAGCATTTTAAATCAAATTGGTGTAGTTTCAGATAAAATAAAATATTCAATGCTATTTTTGGAAAGTATTAAGCATTTCTATAAAATAAACAAATTCAAAAATCCAAATTAATAAGTTAAAAAAGTTGTTAAAAAAGTACTAGAAAGAAAACAATAACATAATTTAATAAACGAATATTTATTACACAGAAGTTTTACTCTATATGGTATTTACAGTTATGATGTAAGCCTGTTATTAATTTAGTTAACAACATATAATTGCTTACTTCATTTCTACTTTTAAAAAACTTACTGAGTTAATGTAATAGCAAAGGTTTTTACCGCCGGAGTCTATACTAAGTTGAGAACGTCTTCCGGGTTTGGATCGTGTCATTGTTGTAACCGAAGTTGCCAACTTTTCGCTCACTTTCGTAAGAGGCTTCATCAGGCCGTGAGAGAAATCGAAGAACTCAAACAAAAACCTTTTAAAGGTTACGTAATCAACTTGTAAACCAAACTAAATTCTAAACTCTAAAAAGATATAAAAAAAACGAAAACTTGAAAAAGAAAACGACAATCTAACAAAGAACCACTATAGGGTTGGTAATCAACTTGTGAACTAAACTAGATTTTAAACTCCATACAAGTGACTTAAGAAGAAGTATCGTCACAGCTGGTTAAGCTCCACTCTGATTGGGTTACATTCAAAATGGGGTGTGTTTCTGACAAAAGAGTAATGACCACAAACCAAAGAGGGAATAGCTTGAAATCATGATCACGATTAAAGTTATTGGAATGTTTGATAATTTTTATGCTTTTTTGGATTTTCCTATTGAAAAAGGAGAAGCAATCATAGACACGTTATTAAAATCTATATTGTGACCTGTAGTAAAATGATGTTCAGCAACTGTTTAAAGTTCGTTTACAAAAGACCAAGATATTAGAAAACTAATGAAATTCGTTTTGCATAAACGCAAGGCGCATTAGACGCAAAAACAAATGAAACAAAGGCCGCATACACGCATAAACATGCCCCTCGTCACAAAAACTGGTCTTTCATAACTAACTAATAAGCGACAAGTACAGTAAAAATGTACACAATGCTAGTGAGTGGTAGAGATAAGCACAAGTAATAAAATGTTTGCACAGGTAATCAAAACTGAGTACACTGAGGTTTCATCGTCTGGTAAAGAACAAATCTTGCCACGGCTGCTTTTTATGGTGCCAACTGCAGTTTTGATTTCTGCAACTCTTGCAATCTAGTCCTTTCCTGGGTAAAGCTGTATGATACAACCAAGTTTTCATTTAAGTGGAGGCCTCAATTTTTGGATTGTGTTCTCGAAATAACTTTGCTTTTTGCTGTAATTGATTAATGTATTCGTAATGCCACTTCTTCCAGAAGTGTTAAAGTATTTGCTGTATGTACTGAAATCTTGAAAACATAGGTAAGTTTAACAGCGTAGACTCTGGAATCTCCATTAAAGATCCTCCAATCAAGAAATGAACACGAAAATCTAAAAAAAGTTTATACTAATAAACTTGCGCCGTTCCTCTATATTCTCAGACCTTCGAAGTAAATCTATTTTACTTTTAAATGAATAACATTGTAAAAAGATTACGGGCCTAACCAAGGCCTCGTTGACTTTAGAATATGTTAGGCTGCCCAAGGTTCTATCTTGCAATCGTTTGCTACAGTTCTGAGCAAATCAAAGACAGTAGGCAATTATCCTCTCCAATCGACTCAAATTCGAGAACCTTTCAAATGGAATGGAGTCGGTAAAAATTGAGAACTGTGATTCGGCAGTATAAGTGGCCCAATGGATTCGTCTGACAACAACCATCCGTGACCGTAAAGCCAAGGTTCTAAACTTTCTAACTCATTAATAGTTGCGCCACAAAAAAGAAGGGCGGGATTTGATTTTGAAGAGACGTGCCTCCAAATAACGTTTTCCGATAGTTCTTACATTTTAGAAATTCTGCATTTTTAACCAACCTAAAACAATGGTGGAGTCAGTTCAGAATATGCATCAATTAAAAGAAATACTTAAAGCCCGTATCGTTTGTCTTGCAGTACTAGAGGTCCGCACAGCTTTAGCTTGGAAATTGTAACTGCCTTTAAAGGAGCTAATTTAGTTTTTGAACATAGAAGATTAGAGTAAATAGTTCCCTCTGCATTAATTAAGCGAATACATGCTCCATATCTAGTAATGGAAGCATCAACAAAGGCATCAAGCTCAACAAATTTTAGATTGTAACAAACAACTAGAAAAACAAAATCATTTAGGGATGATAATGTATTTATAAAGACTAACCAGCGATTTTTAATTTATGAAGAAACCGTATCATCTCTTGACACCTTTGCCAGCCAAAGTGACTGCAGAAAACTTTCGCCAGAAAGAATGCTATCTAGCGCAATATTTTCTCAAACTAGAGGATTATTTGAGATCCACTTTCTCAGAGAAAAATATTCTTTTGCTAAAGTATCGTTTAATAACTTGCACAATTGCTGTGCCTCTTATAGCGAATTAAAGCTTGTTAACAGTTTTTTGCAATTACTTGCAATAAAACTGTTGGCAGTAATATCCTTTGCGGGTAGGTATTAAATGAAGAAAAGCTGGGGTTGATCTCGTAGTTACTTTTGGTTGAAACAGAAGCAGGAGTAGAAATTTAAATGTAACAAACTGTAATGCCTTGCTCTACAACTGTTACGACTTATTTTTGATTTGCATTTTTCGATTTGATGACTCCTTGACAAGCAGTTGAAACAGTTTTAATGCCTAAACCTTTTCCCTGCGTTTGCTCACGGTTAATAGTTTAATTTCAAAAATGTTTGCCCTTCTTTTCAAAAACTTAATAAGTTCATCGAATGAAGATAAATTAGAATAGTTACAATTTTCAAACTCTTTAAGAGTCACAGAATCTAACTTAGTATTAATCAAATAAATTAAGAATGCTTTTGACAAATAAACACTGATACCATATGGTATCCGTAGGCGTTAGGAAACCTTTTTATTGCAAAAAAATGTCCAATAGTTATAATTAAATTCTTATATAGAATATGTAAAAACTGTATTTATTTTGTGTGATAAGAGGCAAAACAATTGATACATAGACCCACATTACGCTTCTGACACATTGTTCTTCTAAATGATAAACACTCTACTCCGGCACATCTTCATCTGCTGCACGAGATCATAAAATGATCCATTCGATCAAATCTAATATCTGGAATTATATTTTTTGTTAGACTTATCCGTCCAGAAGCTTTGATAGGTGTTTTGTATCTTGTGAGATATACTTGCGCTATCTCTCTTCTAAAATTCAATGCTGGTATTTTCCCATTTTTACGGCACAAATACCAGGTATTGTGCATTGCTACGTCAATAAACCATTTGAAAATTAGCCAATACCACTTTTTTCCACGAATGTCAATGCGATAATTAGCAATTCCCTGATCCATCTGATCGGTTCCACCCATGTTCCGATTGTAAACAGCCACGCAGTCTGGACGAGGAATCATTACATGCTTTCTTTCTTTTTGGCAGTACCTTTTCACCGTTTCTTCTAGCTGAACACCGGCACTTGTTGAGGGCATTGTTACAACGGAATTGTCCATCCACCGTACTAAGAGAATGCCGTCATTTCTTTCAATGACATGTTCGTTATACCCCCGCTTCCTTTTTTGAAAATCTTGTGTTGTGGTCAGAGGGCAGAATTTTCCTATTCGATTTTCTCGAAATATGCCAATTGCCCTGTAGCCTAAAGTTCAATGAAAAGCCAACAAATTGATACCGGTAAACAAGTTATCAATATAAATAACATGGGGCAAGCATTGCTAATTTTCACGTCTTCTCGAGGGTCATTTCCTTGGTATAAATCGAAATCCACCAGATATCCATCTTTAGAATTCAACGACTACATCTTGTAACCAAAGCGGATCGGCTTGCCACGGATGAATTGCTTACAACCGTGACTTCCGTGATATCTAATCATAGATTCATCGTAAGACATATCCTGAACTGGTTGAAAGTTGGCCAAACACTTCTTTTATAGCATTCATTGGCGGTTGTAATTTCCAAGCTTTGTCAGATTAATCTATTTGGGTATTGTCTGCCATATGGATAAATCTCTGAATTTTAAGAAATCGATCTCTTCTCATCGAATCTGCAACCATTTTGTTGTAAACGTCAGTACAACCGTTTCGATGGTAAAGGATTGTATCCACTGAGAATAAGGATTGCGATAAAACAACGGATTTTTGACGCAGTAATTCCGGGATCGGCTTCATTTTTAAAACTAGCATAAATTTGCGTCTGTTTAGCAAGGTACTCAAATACGCTATATCATCAAAAAATATTTCAAATAGCTGAATAGGTGACAAGTTCTTGTATATAAAATAATCTGCTTTAGGAAACTGTCGAGCGTTCGGGTCAATATCACCAGGAATCCAGTTTGGAACTGCTTTTCCAGAAATCCGATTTGTAATCCGCTCCCGATTTTCTGTCAAAGGCATTTGTCTTATAGGTACTTCTACCAAAATCTCCTAAGAAATTATAAATGTATGTAAATTATTTAGTATTTCATGGAAGAGGCAAAATTTTACTTACGTTATGAGGCCTGTCGTATCTATTACATATTCCAATTCTCTCTGCATTTAGTAATTTTATTTCAGCAGAAGCACACAATTGACGACCTGTAACGTAAAAAATAAAATGTGGATAAAATTCATACATCTATTTTATTTTCCTACTACATTATCATTGAAGTTGCAAACCATTCCCCCTTCGTCTTCGTCCGCAGAATCCTCATCTGTGTCAACGTTAGGATCGGGGGGTTCTACAAAAATTTTATCTATGTTCGCAAGTAAGTCATCATCTTCCTCTAGCATATCCATGGCTTGGGAAAGCGAAAATCCTCTTCTAGAACGTTAAAAATGATATCAAAATAAAACGTAGTGATACAACACTAAAAGGTTCCAAAACGCCTACGGATACCATATGGTATCACTGACATTTGACCTAACATATTGCAATCACATTACATCGAAATAATTTTATTTATTGACAGTCGTATTCTATCATTCATAATCTTGTAACTACCGTACATACTAAAAATAATATAGAAATATGTAAAAAAATACTTACGTCCATCGCATACACATTATTTCGTGTAGCAGAGAATTACCTAATATGAAAACTCTCACAAAACTGCCAAAACGATATCAAAAGCACCGGCCTCCAGGGAAATGCAAAACCGACTGACTACTGAGGATAAAAACATTTGCGCGCGCTTCTTTCTTATTCGACCTTGACCAACGCACGCTAAAATACGGGAAGGTGCTTTGCGATACCATATGGTATCCGTAGGCGCATGGGTTAAGGAACACAAATTCTTCTTAATACAATCAATCTTTGTTTTTGTTTTCCGTAAATAATTGTCCTATAAATAGTAAGCAGTATTTTATAATAAATGGATGATAAGTTTAAAGTTTTCACTGAATTGTAACTGTTTATCTACTTATGTTGTTTTCTTTTTAATAAATTCAATTGGCTTGAAAAAGTGGACAGAACAGATCGCCTAAAGAAAACATATAAACTAGTTTTGATTGCCTCTTTTACATATCTTACTACAATCAATCAAGTTTCTAAGTTTTGAAGACGATTTCTTCCCTAAATTTTTTAAACTAAACAAAGATTTGAGATGATTATGCACTAGAAGCTTTTTGTTGTCATAACGATCTTTCAAATTATCTCAAGAAATCTGATAGCTAAAGCTGACAAATTCAGATTTTTTATCGACTCGGCGGCTTTAGCTTTTAAGGAAGCACAAATTAATAAAGTTTATGTACGCCTGAAAGATGTTCATTATCGTGAATAAAACTTATAAACAAATCTTTAAAATTCATCGATCGATTTTTATTAAATTTACGTTGATTAAGAATATGCTCAGCAATGCTAGCCAAACTAAACTCAACTTAAAGCAAGGATTTATTTAACAGAAATGCGTCTTGAATTCTTGTGATATAACTTTCAAATCTAGTCAAACGAACTTTTACTTTTGCAATCTCGTATCTGAATGTATTAAACAAAATCCAGAAGCCACGGCAAAAAACCAAACACTACCTCATAATTTTAACTAAAATGTTAAATCGAGTCCAGACTAAACTTATTAAAGGAACTACGTTAGGAACAAAAAAATAACTTACTATAAGATTTTGGAGTTTTTCTTCTTCCAACAAATACGATTTTTTTATTAAAGGCGTAAACTCCATTTGCATTAACAATAATGGCGGCGAAACAACATTTCACTTTTCTTAAATCTTCGATAACTGCAATCATCCGGGTCCAAGAAGCAATGTTGCAAACATTTCAAGTGGGAAACTGTTCCCGAGTATATTGTGTATTTATCAACAGAACAACAATTTTTTAAAAAATCAAAAATAACTCAACAAATTAATTTTTCCGATAAAAATAAATGCGAAAGCCGCATACACGCAAGGCGTATTTGACGCAAACGGCAATTGCAGACTTAGAAATACAGTACTGACGATAGGTCGAAAATGAATACCTTGTTTGTGAGCTTTGGAAAGTCTGTATAGTCGAGATCGTTTGGAATCTGAAGGGGTAAGTCGATTTATAGTTTTTAAAGGTATACTGGAAGATTTGATGATTTGGCTGATCTCACGTTCAATTCTCAAAGTGAGATTAGGAGTTAGAAGAACGTGCGTTGCCTCAGACAAAATAGAATGGATTTTCGCAGTCTAGTCAACTTGGTTCAGAACGACAATAGCGTTGCCTTTGTCGGCTGGAAGAACAATAATATCGCGGTTCCGCTTTGACAAAGCGATTTAAAGTTATAAATAAAAATATACTTTTTTGACATCTTAGAAAGTGTTAACGCAAATGGCAGCAACTGCTAACTAACTGAAAAATTGCAAGCCAATTTTGTTAATATTCATTCTATTCGTTGTAACCACTTTCTCCGTGTTGATTAATTCGTTTACTTATTGAAATTTAAAACTCTAGACAATAGTTTAAAAACAAAAGGTTTTTTCTAATTTGATCATTATCATTTTGTATTATATTTTGTATAATATTTGCTACTAAATTTACTAATTTAATAATTTATTTAAATAACTTGCAAGAGGCTTTTAACGACGAATGAGTAATTTATTGAAAATGTTTATTAACTACAAATAAACTTTGGATAATAAAATATTATATTGTAAAGCTTCTAAAATTATGTAAGAACGGCTTACAAACATTAACATTGTAAAAAAAACTTCATTATTGGAAATAGAAATTTAAAATTACAATGTATTTGTTTAAATGTCTTATGTTGGGTTCTAAACTATATAATATTATGCTTAAAGCTTGGTCTGGTGATAATTTAGGTTACCAAAACAAAATTTATTTAAAATTACAATTATATTATAATATAGTATGTATATATATAGATGGCTCTTGAAAACGTTAAATTTCGTTTATTAATTGGCGAAAATATTAAAAACAACCACCTTATCACAATTCGTATTTATGTTGTCAAACTTTTATTTGTATAACTTTGTAATTTGACATCCAATTTGAAATCAGAAGTCAAAGAAATGTCAATTTCTTTTGAAACCTATCGAATAATAGCTGCCTTTAGTTTGTTTTTTTGTGAAGTTTACTGATTTGTATTGATTGTAATCTCGTGTAATTACCCATATATACTGTCTAGTTGTCTACTTATAACAAAGTTTTTGCATTCATTGGATTCGTATCAAGTTCAACTTATTGCTATTGTTTAAAACCAAGCTAATAATTATTACTAAATTCCTTGAACAAACAATACCGATGCATATAGGCAACCATCAATATTCCAATATTTTTTAATTAAAAAATGAAAAAAATAAAAATTTTATGTTAACAGTTTTGATATCAATAGATATGTAATGTGTAGTATTTTACATAACAGTAAAAAATTTACATATCTGTTATTTTAATTGTAAAAGCCTCTTGAATGTGTAACATTAAAAAGAAGCTGCAACGAAAGTAATTGTATACAAAGAAAGTCAGTGTTAGATGCTTATTTGCAAGTCTAGGACAATTTACAAATATAATTCTGGGTATTAACACCTTATATAATTCATTTAAATAAAACACTACGTGAGCAGAAAATTAATGTAAAACTTTGTAATCTTCAGATTTGTCGGTGCAGAATTGTGATTAGCAACCAACAGAAATTTTTGCATAAAACTTTCTCTACGAAATTTTATTCATTCTTTTGTATTTGTGTTTAACAGTGACAATACGTGCTTAAGAGCCAACGTGAATAAAACGCAACTGAAACAAACCTACAACCTTATAATAATTCATAATTAACTTATGCAAAATGTATACAACCCCTATTCATTTTGACTTGAATACTATGTTTGTTCAGAGGGTTTTGTATTCAGAAACATTTATATAGATTAGTACTTACGATGCAAGTCCTGTTTTAAAAACATTAAAACTTTTAACAATGTTTGAATTATAACATTTGTATATACTAACTGTTTTTAAATTTGAAAATAAAGTATTAATCATTAATTGAAAAATTAAAAATGGAATAAACATAAACACATTAAACATTTGCAAAAGCATTCTTTCGAACGAATTATAATACATATCAATAAATCAGTAAAACTGTTACAGAAAAACTAAAACATTATCTTAATTAAAGAATTATTACAGAAATTAAAGCTAGAAAAAGATGACAATCTTTTTATTATTTACGAAAAACAGTTCTATAAAAAATTGTATGTAAAAAAAATCAAATTATGTTAGTTTTGAATATACACTGTGTTGAAAAATTACATTTTTAATGAAATATTCAAGTATTTAATGTCGAATTAGATTCCATTAAATGAGAATGAATTATAATTATTCTTGTCGCTTTATAAGACTTTTCTTTTGCTTATTTATACATTGTTTTATTTGAAATAGCGTTTAGCAATCACAAAACTCTACCCTCTGGTTTTTTGATATTAAATTCATTTTGAAAAAAAAAGTTTAATTAACTAAATTAAACTCTTGTCACTTAACTCTTGTGTTGAAGACGATATTTGGGCGAGGTCGACAAAGTTTATAGACAAAGTTCAAATAATCTTGTTAACGCGTTTTAAAAACAGTATTTACAATAGTATACAGTTTTTAAACATCCTACATTCTCCACAGTTTCATCAAAATACGCTTTGTAGTTATTGTGTGAGAAGATCTAAACATCCATCCACCCTCATAAACTTTCGCCTTTATAATATTAGTAGGAAGAGTATCAGTAAAAAACCAATATACGTTTTTTCTCAAATCAGTAATTTTATTCAAAAATCACATAAAATTCTATTGGCAATTTTTTTAACATTTATTTGAAATCGATTATTTTGTTTTTTATCTTTTTGTGCTTATACGAATATAAATAATAAATTAAAAGCATCATTAAGTATATTTATTCAAAAATTATATAATTGTCGATTTTCTGGATTTTTGTTATTTTTTTTATTGTTTATATTTTTTTTGTAATTTTTGGCGCGTTTTTTTAAAATTTTGTTACCTTTCGTAGACATATTTAAATTTATTAGTGGCTAAAAGCTTCTCTGTACACAATTATTTGACGTCGTGTTGATCAACTTAATATAGCTAAATAGAAGAAAAATACGGTTCTAAAGCAAATACAGTAAATAAAATTATGTTAAATGACTTGTATTTACGAAAACGACAGTTACTATTGGAAATAATTTCGCATTCAATTGTTGTAGCTATTTGTCAACGCTAACAGTATCTAGACACTTGCGTACGGTGCGTATCACGCTGACCACGTGACGGCGCCGCGTGGCTATCCATCTCGCAGATGAACGCGCTTTGCCCTTTAGTTTTTTCGCCACCCGCTGACACAAAAACGTATTTAATTTTTTTGAAAAATCCGATTGCAAAATCTAAACTACTTGTCCAAACAATGTTGTGTAAAAAGCAATTTTTATCTAAATAACATCTTTTTTGATGACAAGTGTACATTGATGGGAATTTAAGATTACCTACTTAAATTCATTGTGATAAATAAAAAATATGTAACTTTAAAAATAACTTTTAGTCATATTTTATCAATTTGTGTATTAACCTTAACATATAAATATATGTCGTTGCAGACTTTTTGAATTTTACAATTTCTCTATAGAAAGTATTTAAATATTTTTTCATAAAAAATTCATTGCTTGTCTATTTTTTCGTTAATTTTATTTGTAAATTATGCGATTATCAATCAATAATAAAGCATTTTTGCACTGATCACGCGTTTATTAGCTTCGTTGCTTTGTATATTATGCTCTATTTCATTTAGCGCAAAGTTCGAAGTAAGGTTAAAATAAAATCTTCGAATCGAACTCGAGTTATTACTTCGAGTTCGGTTCGAAAGTTTCGAAGGTTCGCACACCTCTATGTACATGTATACTATGAGATGGCTCTGCCATATCATTTTACTCATGTTAATAATCTATTAAATTTATTGTTGCTTTGATTATTATCGTAACCATAAACGTTAAAAATGTTGAATTTGTTAAATATCGGTGTTTTCAATTTGATAATAATATTTGTTATCGATGTTCAACTACTAATATTAGCACCGATGCCAACATCGATGTTTTTTTTTATATTTACTTCTTTATTGTTTTATTTCTGTGTTTTTGTCTGTTATAAGTAAATTTTGTTTATTTTTTAAACATAAACTTTATAAATTAGTTTAAATCTTTTAAAATATATAAAAAGTTAAGGAACCAAAAAAAATATTACAGAAGGGCAAAGACGCAGATTGATTAATTTAGAAATTATAAAAACCCTTACGATAATTACATAAGTTTAAAACCAACTAAAGATTTTCTAAGATGAGGTCATTGCATTATATTATTTGACTATTGGGATTTCAAATTAAGATCGCAGCGACATGACGGATTGTCCGCGAAGCAATCTTTTGTACATAGTTTCATAACCTCACTTTTTGGTAGTATTGCTTTGTGTTGTTTTGGAATTTTTCCAACGTTTGTGGCTATTTTCTTGTTTTTTAAAATATTTTTATTATTGTCATCGTTAGTTTGTTGTTATATTTGTTATGCTTTTAAACTATTATACTTATTTTGTCTGGAAAATTGAATTGTCCTGTCCGTTACCTTTAGTAAGTTTTATCATTTTTGTCTGAACGTTTTTTAAATTAAATATTGTTATTTTAGTACATCAACTATGTTGGTACAAATATAAATTCAAGATGTGTGGTTAAAAGAGAAGAAGTATTAAATGCTGGTCACATTATTTCACATGGCAGAACAGATTATGGTTCATCTCACATTAAATTGGCTTCCATTTGTCTGCAGACTAGTGCTGTACAGTCGGCACCTCATCAAATTAATGGAGAACTTGTTATTTTAAATGGGCCAGCTAAACTAAAATCAATGGTTTGTTCTTGCAAAGCTGATGCTGGTAGACATTGCAAGCATATATCAGCATTTCTAATTTTGCTGAACAGATGTGTTTTCTAAAAAAAAAGCAATTAAAACAAAATACTGTTTTATTTTTGTTTCAGGAAAGATCTGTCTAAATTAGAGAACATATGAAAAACACAACGGACCTGCGCCTGGTCAAATAAGAAGGGGTCTGTAAGAGAGAAGTACAAAGCAGTGCTGATTAAAGATATATCATCTATCTAAGCCAAATGTAATGTCGTTTCAGAATCGAGTGATCTAAGAGATTCTATGTTACAGTATTTTATTGAAAACTTGACAAATGTTACCATTGCAAAGCATTGGTAGACATGATTGTTGCACTTAAAGAAAAGAATTAAAAAAAAACGTTTTATTGAATATATAGGAATGGACGTTCGGAAGACCCAGCTAATATATTGATAAAATGTCGAACCGATTATTGACAATATTGAAATCCTTAATAACGCTGCACAATCAGTCATAATAATGGAATTGGCTCCATATTTTGTAGGAGATTGCTGTGACAGTTTTTATAAGAGCATCTTAAATGAAGATATACATATGTCAAATGTTCGCATTGGTTCAAAATTCTCACGAATGGCATAGTGCAAGAAAATATCGCATTACTGGATCTGAGTGTTATCAAATTTTTACGTATAGTGGTACTGATTGGGAGATGAAATCAAAAAAGTTTTTATACCTTAAAACCTTCACCAACAAATTTGTTAGACACGGATTAAAATATGAAAATTCTGTCAAAACAGCTCACCAGATTGTTGGTCAATGAGTGTGGTATGATAGTTAGTCCCCAAAATAAATGGTTGGGATTTTCACTCGATGGCATTGTTTTGGAAGCAGCCAACAAAAACCCAGTGGCCTTATTGGAAATAAAATGTGTTTTTGCTGGTAATGGTGTTTTCTAATTATGTTTATTACTCTACGCAGCTGTAACTTTATTTTGAGATTTCAGATTAACGTTTTTGCATTTTGAAATGCTTTAGTACATTTTGATTGCAGGTGCTTTACCGTTTATCGAGGATGCTGTTCAATCAAGCTCATTTAAAAAAAAAAAAAATGAACAATATTATTTAAAAGAGAAACATAGCTATTATGGTCAAATATAGCTTGACCTAAGCATGCTCAATTTAAAAAAATGTTTTTTTTGTTTTATATGCCTCCTTTGATGAAAGTTTTATGAGAATAGAAGTAGATTTTGACTATGTACTTTCGATTACAATGCTGAAACAAATTAAATCTAATTATTTTTCGAAACTGTTGCATGTAATATGTTTTGAAGATCAAAGTTGATTTATATACACTAATATAATACCTACTGTTTTTATTCTTTATTATTGAACCTAATTTTTTATTACTAAATAAAACATAATTCAAACAAAAGTTGTTTTATTTCAATTATAATTAAAACAAAATTAAATAAATCTTTCATCGGACAGAATTAGGGCTGAAAAATTTGTAATTCCACAGATTATTGTAAAAATTACATCAATTTTAGGAACTTTAGCTCACTGAAGTTTACCACTAATCATTTTAAAAATTTTCAATATCTGATTAGATCGCTCTATATGAACCCTGGCAGAGGCAATTTCTTGATTGAGATGTGCTTCTTCAGTTGAAAGTTGTTTTTTATTACTTAAAAGAGATGGCCTTATTAGTTTTATTTTATGCTTTGCACAAATTGGTCATTGTTAGAGAAAAATTCTTTCTTGTACAGTAAGTCTATGTGACCGTCTACGCTTTGTCATCTCCACTATACATTCCAAAATTTGAAAATTGTTTATTCCAGTAAAAATTTTTAAAAAGTAGTCTGTTTTTAATAAGTCACTAAGGGTTGAAATTTTTTAGGTGTTTACTTGTACTTCAGTATCACTTATCTCCACCAAATTATTAGTAGCACTATTTATGTCTATTTCCGTGACATTTTGTTTACTGTTAAGCAAATTAACCAAACCCTGGGCAGCTAGTATCTCAGCCTCCGTATTATTTTCGTCGATTTCAGGTTAATCACACGGACCATCTGGATATGCTTCCATCAATTGCCTGTTCCAGTATTCTTTAGCCCGATTGGACTGTAAAAATTGTGCGTTTGAGGTAGTGGACACTGTTATAAGTGCAGGAAAATTTTAGGAAGGAATCACTATTTTCTTTAATGTTTGAAATCATACATCAGAATTTTTACTTTTGTTAAAATAATCTTCGGTCCTGAAATGTAGAGAGCAAACCTTCATTAATTTGGTCACAGGCTTGTCAATGCGTAGTCTAATTATCCAGGCATCCCTTCAATCCACTAACTGTTTTCCCATTCTGGATTCAAAATACACTTTTCTTGATTTTTCTTTAAAAAAATGATAAAAACGCAATTCCTCTTCAAGATCTTTTTTGTCCCAGAAATGGCACTGAGGGACACAACAGTAATGGTTGGAAAGCTTGGAAGAAAACATTTCTGTTTTTCAGCAAACAACAAAAGTTCCGGAACTTAGCGACCGACTTAACCGCAATATTGAAACAGAAAAAATAATTATAATAACAGTAAAACTAACATTCGAAATCGGCAAACAGTAAATGTAAACAAATACGTCGAATCAATGTAATGTACGAAATATTAGTTCTGTATTCGGCCACCAGAGGTCATATAGCTTACCTTGAAACGCCTATATTCAACTTAAAATTTTGTTTATTTCATAAAGTTTAAATTTTGTGTTTGTTTATGTATACTGTCAATTTCATACCTGCATTAAATAATTTTGTCTATATTATACTTTTTTTTATTAGAGATCGTGTTAAATATAATACTTGTTAACTTTGAAAAGATAATTAATTACATCGTCATATCCTGATGCGTCGTCATTGGTCGTCAAGTACAAAATCAATTGTTTTGCTATCGAAATTCTCAAATCGGTAGCTACGATTTAGTTAACAACGGCACCAGCTACCAACGTAAACTTTGCTGTATTTGACCGGGCATAACTGTGATAGGCAACATAAAACTACAATATAAATTGCATTTAATCCTACAGACATAGAACATTTAGCACTAGAAACTTAAAAACATTTTGTACATTATGTAACGTCAATAAACTTTCTCAAGGGTCATTTGTATAACATATAAACTTACTTAACATAAACGCATAACAAAATAAATTAATTAAATGCACCAGGCTAGCTCACAAAAATATTTATTTAAAACACATTGAAAAAACAAACTACATAAGAGCAATGAGCATTTTCATATTTATTTAATTAGAGTCGTGGGAATTCTTACGTTACTTAAGATTAATAATTTTCAATTTGATAAACACAAAATTTTATAAATTGGACGCCACAATATTTTTTATATTAAAATGGTTAAATATTGAAACCAAAAGATTTACACTAACATAATAACAAAATAACATATTTACATATTTGACAGTTTCGAAGGTTAAGTATAAATTCAAAGTTACCTGATCTCAAACTTTAATGCGCAAGTCGAATTGGTGAGGTCAGTGACGCGTTCTCATCTAATTTATGCGATGATGCAACATTACGAAATTCTTGAAATGCATATTTAAATTTCCATATTTTCCGTATTTATCCTGATTGATCTAATATTCGTACAGATCCATTAACCAGAATATCGTAAAACAAACGTAGCGTATGATAATCATTCGCAACATCCAACTCAAATTTTATCAGACGTAACATGAATAATTATCGATTTTTACTCATAAAAATCATAATTCGTAACGGAAATTCTTCGTAAAAGCGACGTTGTGACTAACATCAAACGTGCAGCGTAAACCATATCTTAATATCACATTTCAAACATCAAAATCGTAAAAAGGCGTACGTATCCAAACGAAATTTTCGTAATCATAAACGAATTCAAACGTACACAAATCAAAAAGCATCGAATAAATCAGAAAACGTAGTCGTATATCAAAAGCAAAAACTTCCAATTCGAACGTAGAATAATTATTGCGCAACTTCTATTAAGGTGTGGTCATGATGACTCATTGAAATGGTGCAATATGATGCAATTTCCATAAATCGTATCTTTCATAATTAAAAACATCGTATAAGAACGAAATCAAAAATCCGGAACAAAGAAAAAAACTAAAACGTAAATTGCGATGAATTACCAATTCGGATCAAAACAAAAATCGACTTACCCCTTCGAATTTACGGGTTTTTATTCTATTTTTCGTAAAGACAACAAAATGCACATGCTACGAACAAATGCGGAGCTACAAACAAACGCAGGCTTAAATAATTTTCACCATTAGGGTAAAAATTCACAAACACAAATTAAATAAGTGGTAATTCCACTTTTTGCAGCACGCAAAAAAATGTCCGCTCACTACTTCATTGCGAAACGTAAGATGTCTTCGTACTTAAGAAGAAGGCTCATAACGCATGTCAGTGCGTCAACTGCTTGCGCAAAAGATTTTATATCAACAGTGAATACAAAAATGTTACTTAAAAACAGACTTATTCAAACGTAAAAAATGTAAACGTTACAATTATAAGTAGAATCATAGTCATCTGTAATGTCTCTTATATAAAAAAGCGAGACTATAATCACATTCTAAGTGTAGCTATCGTTCTCTACCTACAAAACCCAATAAAACTTTGATCACCGGTGGAGCTATATCTTCTTCTAACAATTGCAAAAAGTGCTGTTCTGTTAGGTTTTCGTGTAAGAAAAATTATTCTATAATGTGATGACCTAACATTCTCACCCAAACATTAACTTTTGAGAGATACTATAAAACGTTTTTCTGTAGTGTACTATTAAGAAATTCAATTTATTTTGGCAATGTAATAATCTACGTGGGGTTATGTTTACTCAGTAGTTTGAATAATCGATGATGGCAATCATCACAAAAGCCAAAAACCAATTAAAATGAGAAATGTCGTTTTATAACAGTTTGTAGCTTTTACTTTATGGAAACAACATTTTTCTAAATGTATCGATATCAAAAGCAGAAGAGATTAAAAAAATTGCAATACCATCATTCAAATAGTATAAAAAAACTAAAAACAAAGTATTCTATAAAAATTCGATGAATACAAAACATGACGTTATGCTCCCGCTTTCTATTCATAACAAAGCTTTTTAGGTAGATATCGATGACTAGACTTAGAATGTGACTAGATATTTGTACTTTCTCAAGTTAGAAATGTTTAAAATGACTATAACTGTACATCCAACTTTTTGTCATTTAAACATTTTGAAGATTTTCAGTAGATATCTATAGAAATACATATAGATTTTTGCGTATATAGAATGTTCTATGAACATCCTTCGGATGCTGTGGTGCTGTATAGGATGTAATCTCTGATGAATAATACTATAGTATAGAAACAATTAAGTAGTTTCACTACTACTTTGAGGTTTGTGTAACAGTTTTAGCCAGTCGCATTATGCTGGGAGTCAATTGATACGGCGGGCTTGATGGAAATTACGCCACCTGTTTTAAACGTTTGCAAATTCAGTCATTTTGAGTCTTATTTCAATCCATTATTCATTGCGCATTACATTATAAGTTGAACTGCTCAAGGACAATTATGTTACACAAGTTTAGTATAATGAAACTACTGGTTTGTTACTATACTGTAATAATACAACCACGATATTTTTGTTAGCACCACAATTTGTTAAATATAATTCTTTTTAACTTTTAATTAAAATTAAGCATATTAGTAGTACTAACCTAATAATAAAGACATTTTTAGAAACCTATATTGTTGTACTGGTGTTTGTAAATTCGTTGTTACCTTACAACTACTTATTACATTAGCATGAAAATACATAAATTGTATCAAGCGAAAGGAAACAATACAAGAGAAGTTATAACAGATATAATCCAGGGCGTTTCAGTAAACTGAATATAACAATGAGAAGATTTTGATCATGGGTATTCTGGTCGAATTCATATTTCCATTACAAAGAAGGCTTTTGTATTGTAACACGGTAACTCTATATAATTTCGTTTAGTTGTATATTATTGCCATCAGAATTTTATTTTACATAAATATTCTTAAAGTACACGATAACAACAAAAGTTGCAATATGAATCAACGCTATGAGTACAAATTTATAATACAGAGTATCAAAATTTCAATTAAAAACATAAATTTAAAAACTTCATTAATAAATCATGCGAATCATTTTTGTGTTGTTTAATTAATAATCGTTATGACATTATGCAGATACCATAAATTTTATCGCTTACACATACAATCCCTTGCGAATCAGACCTGTCCCTGGAGGCGTAACGCATCCCTCTGTTAGGATGTCAAACAAACTGTCCTTTTCATCAACAGATGGTCCTTATTACAAAACGACTATTAAAACCACCGCTTTGTATCACGTAATGTGGCGGGAAATTGTATTTGTTGTTTAGCTATTTATATTATTATCTGTTGGTTTTACGAAAGAGGGTTCGTGATTTATGTGTTAAAACGAAAAAATCTATATATCAGTCTTTTATGTACATAGTTCCAACTTTTGTGATTTTTCAGATTTATTTATTACAGTACAAAACTACAAACACTGCTTAGGTAGTGTGCGTCGTCTAATTGTAATATACACAATAAATGTTACTATTCATTAAAACCAAATTATAGTATAGTAAATTTTCTTACTACTGCCATGCACTAAAGTTTTATTTTTCTATACTGTAGTATGTTGTACATAGCGTTATTTATTTAATAGTTTAATTAAACTAAATTTTTTATCTTTAAAGACTATTTTCTTGCTTAAAATAAATTAGGTTCATAATTTATACAAAAATTAATCAGTTTCAATGAAAACGTGAAAAAAATAATTCACTTTTATATAAATAATTCAAACAAATTTTTTAGAAACAAAAATAAAAAGCTCACTTGTATCTGATATTGCTTAAAACAAAACAATTTCCCTTTAATATAGATTAAATTTTTATAAAACAACATAGCTTTTTTTAAATTTTTAATACAAACTCTTAATATAATGTAAATTTGTTTCAAATACTGAAACATTTCCGTTTCGTAATTTGACAGTTCGCTTCCAAAGTTCTTACCTTCAGAATAAACCTCAAGACATGAGATGGTAATAAGAAGCTTTGACTAGTTTAGACAAACACCACACAACTTTCCTATAAGGAATGATGAAGGAATGTCTACAATTTTTTTTAAGTTATGTTGTCATGAAACCACTTTGAAGTGATATATACCTACATGTTTGTAATGATTTCCTAGCATGCTATAATTTTTTTGAAATTTTACTCCTCGATTTCATTAAGATGTAACCAAAATATGGCAAATTCAGCTTATGTTATTATATCGATTTGTGCGCTTCAATATTGCTTTCTCTTTAAGTAAATCATTAAAAATTATTATTTTTAACGTATCTTGCTTTCCTTTTAAGATATGGAATTTTTTTATAAAAAAATTGTTGCAAGCAGTATTCTGGTTTGTTTGAATAAATTGTTAGAAAGAATTATCTCTATAAGAAACTGTAGAAATAATTTAAATAATTTACATACGTACAAAATTATATAAGAAAAACTATTAAAAATGGCGGATACACCCACTTTCCGTTTCTTCATCAGACCCATCTTTTGATAGAATTGAGAGAATATGAAAAGCCAGCCTCATACCAAATTTCAAGTTACTAGGACTTTTGGTTCGAGACACATCGTTACACACACAGACACCCAATTTTTTTGTCAAAAATATATTTTTGTGTTTCAGAAGACCTTGAAAAGTACATTTATGCAAAAAAATTCTTGAAAAAAAAAATTGCAACTGTTATAGTTTTCTTACAGGAGAGTAAAATTTAAATATAAATATACACAAATAAGTAACAGCTTACCGACATTTTTCAGTTTAAAAAATAGAAAATGTGCAACTTTAACATCCATTATCCGAATTATCAATTGTGACAAAAATTTTGCAAAAATCATGTTTAAAGACAGTTACTCAAACCTGTAAAAAACTTTATATTTTGTGGCAAAATACAGAAACTTTATTAAAACATATACACGGTGTGTATAAATTAACAAGAAAGCTACACGCTGCGATATTCTTCGTTCAATTCTAAATGGAAAATCTTAATGGTAAAATGTTGTATCATGCTTTATACGTCTGCAAGAGGTTCTCAAAGTTCGAACTTTTGGTATGTCAATAAGCGATTAATGGCTGGTTTATAATAGCAATAACCGTATTCTCTATTCCATAATCTGTATTCCGTATTCTGTAATACTAAACGCGGTGGTTTATAATAAGAATGAGAAAACAAATATGTCGATAAAATAGAATATCTTTATTACCAGCTAGGTAGCAAAGGACTAACCTTGTCCGCCAAAAATTACAAATATAAAAGCGTAAACAGAAAGAAAACTTTCTTTTCATTTTGTTAATCGTGAATCATTAAGTTTTTCTTGTCGATTTGTATGTTTATGTACATATTTAATAAGTTGTATCGTTATCATTGTTAGTTTTAATTGGTATCATTTATTATAATAGTTATCCTTGTATTTATAATTAATAAAAAGTGTAAGCAAGAGTAAAAAATAATTTTTGTAAGATGGATAGGGACAATGACTAGAAAGCGTCGACAAAAGCAAAGAATCTTATGGTTATTACAATAATTTATTTAAAGATATTAAAGAAGGTCATTCTCAACAATTCTTCAAGTTCACAAGAATGACAAAGGCATCGTTTCGATCATTTGCTATTCTTAGTTTAACATAAATTGATTTAAAAAAGTAATCGGGAACCATTAAGTCCTGAACACAGACTAATAATAACATTATTTTATTTGGCACATGGTTGCAGTATGCAAGTTGTTGTTTAGAGTTTCTTAGTAGGGAAATGCACGGTTTCAAAAGTGGTTCGTAAAACTTGCCAGGCTATTTGGGACGTTCTGTCACGTATATGTTTAAGAAAACTAACGAACGAATGCTGGTTACATATTTCCCAAGGTTTTACAGATAGATGGAATTTTTCTAATTGTTGTGGTGCTTTAGATGGAAAGCACATCACAATTCAGACTTCAAAGAAATCTGGAACAAACTTCTTCAATTATAAAAAGCACTTCAGCTTAGTGTTAATGGCAGTTTGTGATGCTGAATATAAATTTAATAGACATAGGGGCATTTGGATCTCAAAGTGACGAAGGGGTTTTTCGAACGTCTGCTTTTAGTCGAGCACTGCAATCGTGATCTATAAAGGTAATTCTAGTCGACAAGATAAAGACGTACGATACAACTAGAAGAAAAAATTCTAGACGCTCTACACAAACATCTTTCGCTTAGTACCCAACAGTTAGCTTCAACATTAAATGTCCCCACTAAGAAGACCGTTCACTTGGTTCTACAAGAAAACCTGCTTCATCTATATCACGTTTCTAAAGTTCAGCCTCTTTATAATGACAACTTATTAAGATTAAATTTTTGTAACACAATCTTAAATTTGATTTAAGAAGATGGCGACTGCCTCAAGTGTATTCTTTGAAGCGATTGATCTATGCTTACCAGAGATGGTGTATTTACTACTCATAATTTTCACCAGTGGTCAGATGAAACTCCCCATGAATTTATAAAATATGGCCACCAAAAGAGGTTTCCCATTAACATTTGACTAAGCATAATAAATCGTTGGGCCAATTTCTTTGCCAAACTCTCTTAATGTATTGGAACAAGTTATCACCGAGATGCCGTTGAACATAAGCCATAACATGATTTACATGCACGATGCAATTTATGCTCACTTTGCTTGTAATGTAAAAGAATGCTTCGATGAATACTTCCCGAATAAATGGATTAGTCGCGGTGGTCCCATCCTATGGCCTTCGAGATATCCTGATATCAATCCGCTCGAATTTTTTATTTAAGGTTTTATTAAAGAGACGCTGACAAGTTTCAAAAAGAATTCACACAGCGGTAGTAGAAATCACACCAGAAAGACTCGAACGAGTAATCTAGACGATACCTCGAAGATTGCAATTATGCATAGAGACACATGAGTTTCAATTCGAACAAACTGTAAGGGTTAGTGTCATTGACTTACTATCAAATAAAATGAAAAAAAAACCCTGTTGGAAATCACATTCTAAATTAACATTATTAATTGTATGTACTTAGGTATTATTCTGACAATAAACAAATTGAAGAGTAAATCATATCTTGCGTAATGTGTAGAATTTGAAACGTGTTACCAATGACGAGTAAAATGTGTTTGGAGATTAAAATTTGAAAAAATTGCAATGGCAGGTATTGCAGTCGTATGCTAGTTTATAATGTTGTCAAACGTATGTTTAAGTGCTTCCTGAATACATACGAAGCCTAATACAACAATTTAACATTAGGATTTTTAATTCAAATTTAAACGATGAGTGTTTAACGCAGTGTTTAACTTTATCGTATTTGTACATACTCTGAATAATAAAATTGATGATGTATTAGGAGAAAGCTTAGAATAAAAAGTTTACTTTTTATAGTTTGCAAATTTTTATACTAGTTACAGCAGTGCTAAACCATTTTTTTTCTCGTTCCTTATTTGTTTTGGTTATCGGTATTTTAATACCAACTACATAAATTAAATTATCTACTCTAAGGAGACAATTCCAAGATGTGTAATTGCTATTAACGTTGACTATTTAGAAATGCATAATTAAGCAGAGGGTGATGCTGCAACAGTGATTCAGGTGCCAGGAGTACAGCCACAGAGGAAACAACTGCAAAAAAAAGGGAAGAAAGGTGTTTAAGATGCGACAAGAAAATAAAAGTTACGTGTGTAATTTATATGAAGTGTGAGAAGTTCAGAAAGCAAGTAGAGAAGATGGAAAGTGCGAATGGAAGGAGAGTGAGTAAAAATGATTGAGTCTATCCAGAGAAATGTCGATAGAGTCGATATTTGAACAAAAATGGTGACGTCGGTATCAAAATAAACGGACGAATCACGTCACTTTGCAGAGTTTACGTCTTCCCCAATATAGGATGGAATGAGATTTTAAAAATAATAAACGTGTGGGATAAAAGGCACAAAAAAGCTTATCATATTGGCGGGAGTCATAAACTCCAAGCACGTCGTCTGGGGATCGGCTTCTACAAACTGGATGGGAGAGGTCATAGCAAAGTTAGTTGCCGTAGCAAATCGGAGACAGACACGAACTTTTGTGAAGGGAGATCAACGGACGATTATTGACGTTCCCTTGGCGAGCGAAAGATACCTAAACGAAGTTAGTGAATGGGGAGTGATGAATGCGGAATTACTTACGTTGGGTTTGGAATAAGTGTAGAAATCACGTCGGTGCATATAGAAATGAAAACGGCGTGAGATAGAAAACGAACGTGGAGGCTTTAAACTGGAAACCAGAGTGGAAATGCTAAGATGGAAAGCAAGAAAAGATGAGTTAAGAGTGAAAGATGTGAAAGTGTTTTGGAAAAAACGAGTATTAAAGAAAAAGGAAAAAGTATTAGACGGCGGACATAGGCGAATGTTAGAAAGGAGTGTGTAAAAGCCAGACGAAGGATAACAAAACTAATAGAGAAGAAAATAAAAGAACATGAAAAAGAGCACAAGTTGAAGGAAGAATGGAAGACAGAAAAAGAGAACTATAAAACCAAAAAGACAAAGCTAAAAAAATAAAAAAAAATAAAAAACAAAAATAGAAAAGTCTACTTTGGAGCTGGATGTACGGGGTGACAGCTACAGAATTGTTACAAGTAAGTTTGGTAAAAAGGTAGACTTAAGCATAAAAAACGAGGAAAAGTTGCATCTAGCGAAAAAGTTGTTTCTTAGGTACCTAAAGATAGAGTGGAAGAAAAAACACACAAACGAGGTATCAGCGATCACAAGCAAATAGTTTAAAAAAGCAGTAAGGCATATAAGTAGTAGTTAAGACCCGGAATCTGATGGGATAACTGTTGAAATTTTACATACGGCCTACTAGGTGATTGCTATCATTCATTAACAAATGTCTTGAATGCAGCTCCTTCCATAGAGTCTGGAAAACCGGTAGTTTGGCGTTAGTTCCAAAGTCTGCCAAACCTGATGGAAGTTCGGGGGATTTCAAACCTATTTGCTTCCTTCCAGTACTGGGAAAGGTGTTTGAGGCAGTGATAAGAAAAAGAATAAAGTCGTGGTTAGAAGTCAAAAGTAAACTAAACTAAAAGGATAAAAAAGTGAGTCAGCGAAACCGAGAGTTCTGTGTTTTTAAGTATATCCAGAACGCGTTTAACAGCGTCCCATGGTTGGGCATCGTCAAGCCATGGAAAACAAGGGGCACCGGCATACCTGACACACAAGGTTAAGGGCTATTTTGGCGAAAGATGGCTATACGTCGAAGAAAGTAGTCAAATACAACTCACAGTTGGAGTTCAACAAAGGTCGATCCTAGGGCCGATCTTGTGGAACATCTATTACGACGGACTGCTGAAATTGGACCATATTGAAGTAGAAACATTACTTCAATATGTTAGAGAAGACGCAAAAGAAAGTTGTTCTGAGGATCATTGCAGCTTATAAGACAGTATCTACAAAAGCCCCCTCTTGGCGGTAGCGATAAATTTTGGACATCAGCCATTGTCGGATAGGTTGATGGAGGAGTGGCAGGATAGACGGGACAGAGCAAGCGTTGGCAGATGAACGTATGGGCTCATTAGTAGAGTGGTTTACATCTCATGTGAAAAAAAAAGATATCAGTAGTCTTATTAAATTATCGACTGTTTTATTTAACTTGTACACGTTTTTTTATTCTTTAATTACATGCTTCACACATTTTTTCCTATCAGTAGTAAACATATTAGAGCTTCTTGTAATTTTTTTACTTTAGACAACTTGATAGTTTAATTTTTAGTTGTCACCTCGTTCTTTATTGGAGTCCATATTAGTTCTATTGAATTGAATTTGCAATGATACGGTGGCAATCGTAACAATATTTTATTTTAAGTTTTATTAACATTTTATCATTTATATACAAATCATGTTGATACCGGCAAAACTGGTGATGCGGCGACGAAGATAAAATTTTAGTAGTTTTTTTGGAACAAATGAGTTTTTTAATTCTTTACATTAGTGGTTTTCAACCTTTTAGCTACGACGGACCCCCTAAAAAAATTTTTAAAAATTTAACGAACCTCCTCAAACTAAAAAACCTTCTTTGCATTTTATATTTCTTGTAAAAGCAAAACTACAACCCTACTTGATGGATAACAATTTGCTGTTACTGCTGAAAACGAAAATATGTCTGATTCCAACTGATGAAGATTACAATCGGAAACAGAAACAGAGTTTTAAGCATGCAATTCCAATCTCATCATTATCAACTGTAGAACAATCTGAGCAAGGTGATAATATGACTGTAACATCAAAAACAAAAAACAAATTGAACGAAAAATAATAAACTGGAATTTTCCGAGAGAAAATTAGGAAACGCGCTGAAAGATCAAAAGCAAGTAAACGGCGTCGATTTGAACTACAGCAATCGTCTTATGATAGCTTGAAACTTTTCTTTGACTTACTGTATACTGCCACAAAAGTATTGTCAATACCATTGCAGTGTCAAGTGAGAAATCGAATACAGTGCATATGTATTAACTTTATGTAGGTACTCACCTTAGAGTAATTGCTAATCTTCCCATGGTAACTATTGACCGACGAAAGTTTGTATTTTGCTTATTGATATTGGTGGTTAATTTTTCTCAAGATACTCAAAAATAATTGCTGAGTTTTGAATCATCTAGTTCGTTAATGAGTTTATTTAATTCATCTAGAGTTTCTTACCTTTTCATGTAACCGCTCATTCAACATTTTTTTTGCATACATATTGTGATAACATATTGAAAATAATCTTAACCGTTAGCTTTAGAACTTATGTCGATTAACATTAATTCTGTTGATATAAAACGCATTTTCAGTAAGAATACGTACACATCAACTCCTTCCTACATTATAAACACGACTGACTACCATAACTTAAATTAAAAACACAGTTTTTAGTGGCCGCTTGTACTTACCTTACCATAATTTAGTTTAGCTTAGCATAATTGCGTTTCGCTTGCAGTGACCGCCCGCCTTTATAACTATTTACAGTTACTGGATAAATTTTTTTGTTTTCCATAAATTTATGTGTAGATACGTAAACACATAAATTAAATATAAAACTAACAAAATCTAAATCTAACAATAAGATAATAGTATATTCTGTAACAAGGTTAGAATAAACATTCGAGACGAGTGGAAACTATAAGCTAAATGCAAGATAAAATTTAAGCAAATGTTAGTTGCACAAAAACATTATTTTTATTACATTGTATTAACATTTACATAATTATACCGTTTGTACAATTATTGAAATTAACAAATAGTCTATTAATAATTAATTAAGTAGAATTTATATTTGACAGTTTGAGAATTTTGTTTGACCAGTGCTAGAATATTCATTCTATCATTTGTTATAGAATGAAACTGTATGTAAATTGCATAAGACGCAAGTGTTCTAATACAACGAGTAAGAATGTTTACATTCTGTTATCAAAAATGATAACATTCGGTAATTGGAAAAAAAAATTCTTAAAAGCAACTGATCTACACATTCTTAATCCTAAAAATGTAAAAAAAATGAATTAAGTTAAAATTATCATGTAGAAGTAGAAGTACTGATAGATCAACACATTTAATAATAAAACTACGTTTAAACATTAATAATTGAATATCTATAACATTATGATTACATATAAAGTAAGTAAGAAAATCATAAAATATTTCATTCATTATTTCTGTGAAGTTAAAGTTGTATCAATGCATATTACAAAATAAAAATAAAAATTGAATTCATTTACAACTTGAATAGCAAGTGACAACACTTACATAATATCTTGTTTGAATGGAGGGGTGCGTTTAAGGGGTGTTAGTTCACCCAGTCTTGATGATTAATTACACTTTGATGAATATGCATGAAATGCACCCGGTTGCGAGTTATGAAATCTTAGTAACAGTATTACAAAACGGGATGTGAATAATAAAATACGTATACCTAATAGTAAAATTTCAAATACAAATTTGCTTAAAAACAACATTAATTACAAATAACCGTTAGAAGTTTTATTTATGTTTTATATTATTGTTATATTATTAATGATTACAATAAACAGTAGCGTAGTAGTTTAATGGTCAATGTGATTGGACTTGGACTTTAATTTTAGTCAGCTCCTATAAACACTTCTACATTTATGTGCTTCTTTGTATTCAGCACTCGATTTAAATTTCGCTAAACACAGATGTTTATCAAAATTTTACCAAGCAAACAACAATCATATTTCACAAGCATTTAAAATGTTAACATTATTGCTGTTTATTGTCAATACATTAGTTACAAAATCGGTTATTAGAGCGCGTTTCTCACAAGTAATGGTTTAGGATTTTTTATCAATTGACATTTATCTTAAAAAACGTTTATAATGAGTATTGACACGTTTTCAGAACAATATAAAAACTTTAAAATTTATAAAAATAAATGCTTTATTATCGACATAAAATTTGATTTAAAAATGTTTTAGAACAGACAGTCACGCAAATATTAATTAGCGATTGTTGATAAACGTGGAAACAAGTAGTAGTTAAAAATATATTTTAAAATATAGTTCAAATAGTGCGAAAGCATATCAACAACTAATTGAATTTTTGTCTATGTTACCCATACCTTTAACTTACACCCATCTTAATATAATTTCATTAGTTATATAAATAATTAAATAGTTGTTTTGTTAATATTATTTGTCAATATAAACATTATTACATACATAAAGAAATAAAAAATCAATAGTGTTGTTCTGCTCTTGAGCTGGCAGAACCGTGTTGGCTAAGTGGGTTAGATTAGATTATGTTTATTCAGTTTTAACGTAAAAATAATGCTGCTGAATGAATTTGAAGTTACGTCAGCATTAGTACGTATATTTCTACACCACATTCTGTATTATTAAAATTATAGTAAACACTGACTAACAAGTTTTAATTCTGGATTTTTCTTAAAATGACGTAATATAGGTATACATATTTTAATGAAAACAATTACTTTTTTAAATAGAAGATTAACTCTAATTTTGTTTGAATCTTATTGAGAAGATTTGTTTGTTTCCCAAGAAACTAAAAAACGCTTAAACATTAAAACGTGATTGTGTTGCGATTGAGTTGCATTGAAAATATTAAAAAAAAATGTGGTAGTTTTAATTGTTTTATCAGGAAAAGCAACTAAGTTGTTAAAATGAGGTCGGGCAGCTCACTCAGCCTTTAAGTTGCCGTTGAATATGCAAATCAATAGAACTTTAACAAGCAACTTTTCGAAGAACTGTGCGATGGCCAAACGTTTTGCAGCAATTAAAATTTATTATTTGGAATAAATGTACAATGGTGCATAAAAGATCAATCCAAGATTTGTTCAGTGGTGCAATGATTTTGTTGGAAGATGATTTTTATTAAACATTACTAGTGATTCCATGATTAACGCCAGTCGATGAACTTAATGCAAGTTTAAAGTAGTCTGTTTTGTGGAAACACGTCATGACACTAAAATTAAGTATAAGCAGGTGTGTCGACTTGCAGAACAACCAATCTGGACAAGTACTTTTAAAACAATTATTATATATTACGTCACTAGCTAAGATGATGTTGTCAGCTATACAACCAAATTTTTAAACTCGCAAAAATTACCCAGATTCCGCTTTACAGTATTTAATTTAATTGAAAATCGAATCGGTAATCATAATGTTGCAAAATATAAACCAATTGCGTCTTTGTAATTGCACCCGATTTGCTGAAAAGAAACTGATGAACAACGTCATCCAAGCAATACTTATTAAGAAAAAAATTCCAAAAGAAAAGACCACGGATCCCAATGATTTCAACCGACATGCTATTCGACTAAACGCGGGCAGTTTCCGGTGCGGTTTGAATCGTATTTGTGACATTAACCTTAAAAAATCCATGCTTGTTTCCGTATCGGAAAACCATCAGTTCTGTTTGTTTACGCGCCAGACAGTAAAACAGAAAATGGCGTGTATCATAAGGCATTGCAATAAACAAAATGATGATGTCACTGCAAACCAATTAAAACAAAGCATTTTTTTAATTGTTTACTTAAACATTTATTTTGCAATCGAAATGTAAATAAAAAACTTTCAAATTTAATGGAAGAAAATTATTGATTTAGTAGACATAAAATATTGACTTCAGTTGAGACATAAATTTTGAAACAAAACCGCATGGTTGAATTTATCACATTCCCGGCATATCACAGATTTCTAGCATTTATTTTGTTTTATTTGATCAAGAGGAGGTTTGTTTAGCACCCCTGCATTGCGGTCTCTTTGGTTCTTTTGTGCACCTCTGATTTGTTGCTCCCTCAGCAGTTCTGTTTCGTCAATAAAGCTCAGAAGTTTATCAGTCTCATTTTATGCATATGCCTGTTAAGGCCACAATGCCCTGTTATTAGTCCCGTGAGTTACCTTAACTTTTGTCGACTCATGCTTGATAGTGCAGTTTGAATGTTTGGTTGTGGCTCTGTAAGAAAGAGTTTTGTGTGCTTCATTTCTGAAGAGTTTTTCCATAGTTTCTTATGTTCCACTGCTAGTTTGTTGCAAATTATTTCTTTTCCGGTCTCGTAGCCGATTCCGAGAACGGGTTCAGGTCCGATTTTTAGCCAGTGCCTCCGCAATTAGGTTTTCCTTTACATACTAGTCTTTTGGTATTCAGATGAGTTGCACTAGTGGGCGAGTTGCCAATATTTTTAGACTGTTTATGCATGTCATAATCAGTTTAAATTTTATTACTGGCGATCTTAGCGCCAGTAGTGCTGTTTGGCTGTCAGACATAATCTACATTGAACCATTTGCGTATGATTTCGAGTCAATAATGTTCCTGACACACCAGTCAATAGCAGCAACTTCAGCTTGAAAAGCGGACACATATTTACCCAAAGTCAATGAAAATTGCTTCCCGTGGTGCCCGTTTCCATATATTTCTGCTCCGGTACCATTGCAATTTTTGGCCCCATCTGTGTACCAGATAGTTCTTTTAACCGCGCCCGGGTAAATTTTTTTTGTCCACTCGTCTCCTGACGGTATTATCACTTGAAATTTCTTTAAGATGTGATAATTTTTTGTGAAGTCGGATCTCATAGTTAAGATTGTTTCTTCACGCAGCACGTTGTATATACCCGGTTTGTTTTTCCCGGTAATTGACGTGTGTTCAGTAATCTGCAGCCTGTATGCTGCTTGTCTTGCTTCTATCATTACAACGAAGTGTAATGGTAAGAAAGTAGTGTTTCCATGGCTGTTGTGGGCGTGGTTCTCATCGCTCCTGTTATCAGCAGTCATGCTTTTTTCTGTACTTTGCTTAGCTTTGCAGCCGGTGTTTTTTAGATTAGATCTTTCACCCCATACAAGCGTCCCGTATGTGATGATGGGTCTTGTTACCACAGTATATAACCATTTGGTCATTGTGGGTTTTAACCTAGTAAACACGGATTGAAACTGTTACAGTCACAAAATTAAAACAATTGTTTCATTATGTTGTTTCGTCTTAGTTTCATTTTTATTTCATTACATAGAACTGAAAATGAATAAATTGAAACGGTTCAGATTTTTCGTAATCGTTTTTAAATCGTTTCAGTATTTGCAATTTCTATCTAATAGTCAACAATCGTTTTGAAACTGATTTGCTGAAACCGAATATTTTTTGAATAACTAGAATTGTTTTGATTAAATAAGATTGAATTATTTTGAAAACAATGGAATCGTTTTAAAATTGTTTTATTAAAAACCGATTAGTCTAAATTCATTTCGTTTTTAGTCAGCATTAGTCGTTGCTATCTTTTTGATTAGTGTATCTAGTTTGTTTTTAGTTAAAAAAAAGTAATTCATTTTGTGTAACTCATTGATTATGTATATAATTGATATATTTATTTCTATGTTACAAATGCGGTTAAAAGTTTCTACCCAATAGAAACTGATATAGTTTTTGAAGCTTCTGTAAAAAGACCACATCAAAGAAAGTTGCAATATTTAAAAAAATAATTAATAAATAATGTGGTTATTTGCAAAACCACAACCTATTGGAACCCAATGTGATATTTAAAAATATTTATTGTACAACAAAATTTGAAACGTGCATTCAAAAAACCATCGATTTAATTGTTTCATTTTAAAACCAAAACTAATCTATCATTATAATCTTGAAAAAATTCTTTTATTTTATTATTAAAACAAGAAAATGATATATCTATCAATTATTTAGTATCAATTCAAGAACGAAGCTTTTAAAACGTAAATGGAATGCAAGATTTATTTAAAATACCGAAATTATACTAATTCAAATAAGTGAAACAGTGATGGATTTATTGCTATTTTATTGCATTTAGGTTTCTTTTATGTTTGAAACAAGAGTAAAACATATTTTTTTTGTTTTGAAACTGTTAAACATTATCAATTTTGTGTTTACTGGGAATCTTCATGTGTGCCCGACCATCCGTTTAGTTGTATTAAGAACCCTGATGGCCTACGTTATGACTTTTTCTAGATCAGCATTGAAAGTCAGTCTAGTATCAAGAGTGAGTTTAAGATATTTGACTTGTTTTGTCATCGAGCGCGTGACTCCGTACATCGTAGATAGTTTTATGTCATCCGTTTTCTGTCGTTTAGTAACCGGAACGATTGCCGTCTTAGTTGGGTTCACTGATAGTCCCTCTTTTTTGCACCATTCTTCGACGGTGTCTGGTGCACTGCATTATGTTCGATACAGTTGCCCCAAACCAAATACCCCGCCGTCTTCTATTTCTTGTAGTAGCCTGTCCATGACGGGGCACCACAGTAGAGATGACAGCACTCCGCTTTGTGGGCACCCGCCAGCCACTTTGGCTCTTACAGTGCTACCGTACAAAGTAGCTGTTATCGTCCGATTCCTAAGCATTGAGTTAATCCAGTTTTGAACTAGAGGTGTGATTCCTTTGTCTTTATTGCGTTTGCAATTGAGGTGAAGGTAGTATTGTCAAATGCTTCTTCAATATCTAGAAAAGCACCCAATCATTGTATTAGATTGCATTTTCGCATCTGCTTAATAGTTGGTGAATTGTAGCATTTAAGGGGATTCTAGTGTTGAAAACAATTTCGGAATGTAGCCTTCAATTTTTACGATTTGCCTAAACGTATGAAACTTATAGTACTTCTTTTAACCGATAAAGTTAACATAAAAACAAAAACGGCAATCAATCGAGTATTTTAGTCATGACACTACAAGACCTGGAAGGGATAGTTATGCTAATGTACGAAATGTCCGTTATCAATACTTTGAAGGTGTTTATCGCTTCAGTGTAATTTTTTTGCCAAACAAGAATTATTCTTTATATTTATAAAAAAATATATTTTAACCATTTTCAATAAATAGTATAACTGCATATTAAAATACTGCATGCATTGTTAATTTAAATGTAATTTAAATACAATTTAAAAAACTTATATAATACACATTTATATGTATATAAGGGGAATAAGATTTTACCGATTTATTGTAATTTGGATTCTGTTTAAATTATTCTTATTAACGAAAGAATTATACTGCAGGTAAAATTAGTTGGTATTTGTTAGTTCACAACACGACTGTTGTCAGTTAAAGATTGATCAAACCGTCGTATAAGAACCACGAACTGAAAACGTAGTAAGTAGTCAGTATAGTTGTGAAAAACAACACTAAAGAAACGATGGACAGCTGTTTCGTCCTTTTAGGAATCCTCAGCACCGTGATAACTCTAATGTGTTTTTACAACTATTACTGAGAACTACTGCAGTTATACTATATATTAAAAAAACGCATTAATTGTTGATATCTTTATAAACCTTAATTTTATAATGTTAATTTATAATTATATATTTTTATTACAAATTAGCTATTAATAAATCGTTGTATCATCATATTTTCGAGTGGTTGTTTTATCTACATTTGACAGTTTCACAGTTAAAAATAAATGAATACCTAAAACTTTCACCATAAAACATATTAAATTATTGTTAAGGTAAATGGTGTATTATTTATTTAGAAATATAATTGCTAGCTTTCGAACTTTATCCAAGTTCTTCGTCAGGCAAAAAGCTTTCGAATTTTATCCAAGTTCTTCGTCAGGCAAAAATTTTTGCCTGACGAAGAACTTGGATAAAGTTTGAAAGCTAGCAATTATATTTCTAAATAAATAATACACCATTTACCCTAAAAATAATTTAAAATGAATACCTGCTTACCAACCTGGAAAAAATAATTATAAACGATTGATAATACATATTTACCTTTAGGCAATTCGATATCTATAACAAATAGTTTTGTAGTGAGCGCGTATACGTAAAGTAAAATTCATACTAAAACAGGAATTACTGGTTGCGACATCTAACATTGAAATAGTGAAGTACTTTTTTTTATTCCTTAAGTAATTAGAGACACTTATTAATAAAATTTTTATTGGAATTACGTACGTGTTATTAGTAGCACACGTCATTATAATAGAAAATGATTTTCACTCTCAATTGCATCTTAAAACACGAGTTATTTGTTGTTACAGTAAATCACATTTTTTAAATAAAATTAATAATTTTTATGCATTTTCGTATGATAGCAGTCTTTTTTATACTCCTCTCTAGGTCATGTGTAATTTTCAAAGTGATAAATTTTAAAATGAATTTAGGATTTTGTTTTAAAAAATGACATGTATGTTTTCTGCGTTTTTCATTATTTTTGTAGACATAAAAATGATAACTGTTTTCAATTAAATGTAATAGCGGACTAGCTATTAAAAATACCTATCATTTGATGTATAATAACCTATATTTATGTACAAATGTAAACACCTTTTTGTTTACAAAAAGTACGAGATAATGTCATTACTGTAGATTCCCCTTAAGCGGTCTACTACTGCCAAAAGAATTGATCTCACATGTAAAATTTTCCTATTAGCGTTCTTACGAATAATAGATTTAGTATTATTATTTAGAAAATTTAATTTAAAAATAAAAATTTGAGATTGTTCAAGTACCTATTAGATTGCTATAATTATTTTATTTAGGTCAGAAGAGTATTTTGTATTTTAACTGTTTTTATTTATTGCACGATTCCTAATAATCGTCATATAATCAAAATGCATTTTTAAAAATGTAATCAGTTAATAGCCCATTTATTTTTTAAAAATATCAATTTAAAGCAGTTGATATTAAAACAATAAACGGTATATAATTATACTGTTGTGTAATTTGCCACTAGATGGCACATTCCGTATGCCGCAACTACCATAATGTTTAGATTTTGTTTATGGAATAAATCGTAGTTTTTCAAAAACAATACTGTATGATAAATGTTTGTTCAATCACAGTTTTAAAATATTAATAAATAAAATTTGATTTACTGTACCTAGTTGATTCAAATCTATATTCGTGTAACGAAATTAAGTTCATCGGAATCGCTCTTTAAGCGCATCACACTATAAAACTCTATTTAATTATTTTAATTTATGTAATTATAGTATTTATATGTTTGTGTAAAAAAGTTAAAAAAACAAAATAATCAACTAACATTAATCAACATACATAAACGTCAGATGAAATAACACTCAATAATTGGCCGATCCAATAAAGCTACTGCTTGTCGTTCAGTAGATGAGAGAGAAACATATAAATTATCCAGGTTTTATATAGTAACAAAAATTTTAATTTATTTGAAGTTTAGTACACACGTATTAGGAATAAATTGTCTACTTAAATTTGAATTTAAATTTATTACTACAACTTAATTATTCTTTTAATTATTTTTTTAATAATCATTACAACAAATTTAAACTTTTAGAAGTTGTAGCGACAGAAAATATATTGTTTTAATACTTACTTTGTGCTTAAATTATAACCTTTCCTAAATACACTACTAGGTTCTTGGGTTTAGAAGCTAGAATGGTCTTGCAGGTGCTGGAGCTCCTAAACAAATCCCAGTAATCCAGGCCGGCAATTTACCTCAGCTACGGCTTTGTCCGGTCGGGTTTTAAGCACTCAGTTTTATTATATTAGAGAAGCGGATGAACTGACCAACAAGTCTGTTGTGAGCACTAAAGTTGTCGCAGAAAGTTTATAGCTAATAAAGAACAATTATAATATAAAATATAATACATTTCAGAATTACAAAAAGCACAATACGTGATTACAACTCCAACAATTGTTTGTGTAATTTTGATTGTTATGATTTCTGTCTGTGCATTCTTTTTTTTTATTCTTTTGGCACGTGTTGTAGGCAAAGACGCGTGCCATTAGTGAGGGTTAGCATGAGCATTGTATTACGATTCCTTTTAGTGTTTGTTTAAAGCATCACGCCGTTCATTGAATTAACTGGATGATGGTTAAGCGCTATTGTGCTCGTTTCACGTTTTATTTGTTTGAAATTTTAAATCAATTTTCTTATTGATATAAAAGCACTAATACTTTACATATGCTTAGCGATCATAGTGACATATTTATATAAATCAAATAAATTATTATAAAAAAAATTTGTTTAAAAATCTTACGTTATACAAAAAACGTTGTACACAAAATACAAAACATTTTTTTTAATTTACAGACTGGTTTAATGATTTTTATATCGATAAATTGCATAGACCTTTGGTTAGGAATACCTTTGCTTAAATTCAATTACTTTTGTTTAACGACTGTAAATTATAAATTAAATTTGTTAATTGCACATCAGTAATTGCATTAATGAAAAAAAAAAAAATTTTAACGTAATTTTAGCCTATTGCAATATTTAGATGAAGCAAAGTTAACTTTTTTTTACAATCGTTATTATATATGTATTTAATTTTGTATTGCTTTGTGAACGACTTTGGTATGGTAATTATCTTCACTCGTTCCGCGCCTTTTATTACTTATTACTGTTGCAACAAATTTTGAAACTAATTTATTTAAAACTAACTTTTTACACGATTTAAAACTGATTATTAAATATATAACTAACTAAACGTAACGATGTTAAAAAAAACAACTTACACTAGGTATTTACTGTCCGCACTTTTTAATTATCTAAAACTGTTATTTCTTTATGTTTACAACATGTTCACTTGCACGACGTTGTGTTGTTGTTTAGACCCGCAGGTGCACTTTATTTATTTAAATTAACAAAGTCTTCTTAACACTTCCGACTCAACGCAAAAAACCGAACTCGATCCTTTTTTGAATATTTTATATTTTCTTACGTTATCTGCTTTGAAACCATTTCAGTAATTACATCGAATTATGACAGTTTTTTTCAGCTTGGCTTTAGATTTGCCCCACGTAGTCGTTGAAATACTAATGTTCTTCAAACGACTTTCCAACCACAATCACGTCGTTTAGATAAACCAAGAATATCTTCCAAGACAGTCATCGCAAGATTGTTTTCATCAAACACTCAAACGTTGCACGAACGTTACATAAACCGCAGAGCATACAGCCATCTGCCACAAACTAGTTCCAATCGTAAACCCTGTTTCCAATTCCACCTGCCAGCGTGAAAAACCACTGGGATCCTGACATGATATCTAGAGTATCGTCAATCAATCTTTATTCTTTACTAGTACCATTGGTGTCGCCCATAGACTATTTAAAAGTTCAATCACACTTTCTCTGTCTATATCCGTAATTATTTGTTCGGCCTACAACGGTCTTTTTGTCAACGTTACTGGACTTGAGTTGACATTCAAGATCCTTACTGAAATCGTGTGTTTCCGTCTTACCAATGTTCTGCCAGCATTGCGAGTATAGCTTTCCTGGAGATTGTCATCCAGGCGTGCCAATACCATAATATTAGTTCATTCAGACAAAATCACGTCTTTAGGTACTCAATACGACTCCCACGACTACCTTATCTGAAAAGAATTGCTTTACCTTCAATTTTCAGGACATCGTTCTTCATCCAAAATAGAACCTAGTATTTACCTTGATGGTCGAGTACTCTATTTCTCAAACCAATGGTCACTGTTACTTTTTCGTGCGTAGGTATCTCTTCGCTCGTCGTTTAAAATCGTAATGTTACTCATTTACCAAAAACATGTCAGACAAATAATGGTCTCTGTCGCTCCAGTGTCAACCAGTAACTGAACCCTTAGTCTATCGATATTTCCATCGAGATAAATACCTTGCAGTTGCTTCAAACGCAATCCTATTTCCACGGTAATTTTTAGGTCGTGACTAGTTGACGTCAACTTTTGCCCCATTTGGTCAACCTGTTTTAGTCGTCTGAACGCTTTTCTAGTGTTTATTAGGGTTTAGTACAGCGTCGTCGTACGTGGCCCACTTCCCCGCAGTTCTAACACGTCACTTTTCTTCTCCAAACTACTTGTTTGCGGAATACACGTCGCATTATTTTTTATGCTTTCCTGTGTTTGTGCGGGTACTTTTGCAGCACAACTGAATCTACACAAGACGTGTTTTGCTGCTTCATACTTTAAAACTTTATCCAATGTTTTAGATCAAACCAACCGTAGTCTGACTCTTAAAGACTTTCCGCAGCTTTTTGAACACAACTTTTTATTTGGGCTTGGTACACTTGTTGAAGATGAGCATCTCCATATCTCATTTCAAAACGTGAAATTAAGAGTTTGTAATTTCTTTGGAGGTGGTCAACAAGAGTTTGCAGACTTTCAAGTGCTTTTCCACGTAAGGCCACTGTTAAATACTTCGCTTTCTGATTGTTGCTCCAACCATTAGCTACAGCTTCAAACTGTTGTGGTAGGTTGAGCATATAACTTAAACTTGTGCGTGGTTTCTTCTTGGCCGTTAATTAAATCTTTACTTGTGACACTTCGTATAGTTGTTTCTAATAATATCAATTTTGTAAAACTCATTGGTGAAACTGGTGGAAGTAAAATATTTATACAAAATTGGAGTGCACACTGGAAGATGTTGTGAAGACAGATAAGACGTTATATCTTGAATATAGTAACGAAAAAATCAAGTTGAAAGTAAACATTCATATTTCTATTAAGTAATTTTACCAAATTAAAAAAAATTCATAATTTTCAAAAAGTCATATGATTTTTTACTTTTCAATATTGTTTATTTTTAAATTTTCTCGATAAAAGGTGAAAAATATTATACGTTACTCTGGTATTAAAAATATCATAGCATACAACACTCTCATGCAGCGCTTAACCTACGGCCTCGCGCTGCATTCCTGTTTGGTACGCTATTTGTAACTATCGACTCTTTTTACTGTTAGTTTTTTATATAGGGGATCTCAGCTAGTACACTTATGGCAACATAAATGTAAGTATCTAGTTTGACTATTTCTCTTCTATCATATGAAACGAATGAACATTTATATTAATTTATACAAATTGTATTCTAATGTTTTTGTGATTTCAGGTACACCCTTGGACAAAAATAAACTCCCTTTCCCTGTGACGAAAAAGTACTTAGTGAAGGTAAATTTTTTTGCAAAAGATTGTAAGTAATACGAAATTATTGTTTTAGTTTATAGGTATTCAATTTTACAATAATTGTAATTAGTTTTAATAAACAATATAATTGCTGTTTTGAAGTTTTAATATTTCTGTAGATAAACGTCAAGTTGATTTATTTTTATTATTTTTAGAAAAATAGTTTATGTATGAGTGAAGTAAATTTATGATAAAAGCATTACTATAAAGTATTATAGAACATAAATTAAATCAGACTGGTAAAGAATAAAATTTAATTTTTTTTTAATATTTAATACATGATCATTTATATACCTTATCATTGACCTAATTAGTAAAAAAATCAATTTAACTACCGTATAGGCAACCAACAATACATATATGCGTATGCATTCTTATTATTTGTGTATGTAAATCTGACTTAGCATAATTCCGCCCTTTTTGAGTGGGAGTCACTTATTTCCATCTGTTCAGCGAGTCTACCATAATGAAAACACTATCATAACGATAACATGACTAATAATACTGCTTAAACTGTAAGCCATTGTTGTCTATGCACAACTTGTATCATCTTCTCACACTATTTACTACTAGAATTAATAATAAATATCTGCGATAGTTTGTCTAAAAAGAGAAAAAAAGTCGATCAGCGTTAAACTGGAGGAACGAAAAGACTATTTAGTTGATCCGTTAGTACCTATTTAGTTCTACTCATCTTGATGAAAAAAATACGTAATGCATTACCATCAATGGCAATTCGTATAGATATGCGGTTAAATCATTAGCAAAAAAGTGGCTATAAGGCTCGGTTATTTTAATGTGTCGTCAATAAAGATTAATCCCACAATGTCCTTACCAAAGATGTCTAATCAAACATTAATATTAAATCTTCTCTGAAATATTCGCTCTCTTACTTTTTTTATGTTTTTGTTGCACCAGCGATAATGCATGATTCAATTAAATAAGCCATTGCTAGTAAATGCGCTTTGTCAGACTACAGAATCTTCATGGAAAAATTAGGATTTTGTGGCTTGAGTTTTAAAATAATTCACCCATCATTCAGGTATAAATTTTAAACTAAGTTAACTAATGAGTAATCAAAACTAAATTAATAAATGAGTATCCTAGTAATACGATGCAACGCAACTTATAAAAACGTTTTTTATGCTTATGCTATGTAGTGAACTAACATATTGCTTTAGTGTTACGTGGAATTTCACGAACCGATGTTTGTGATTTTCCATACGGGGATAATTAACAGTAAAATGAAATTTTTAGGCACTTCCAAATGAGAAATAAAAGATTTAAAATGGTTTGATCACAATCTGTTTATTTCAGAGAAATTCAGATCTAACAGGATACTAGCTTAAATAGAGTTTTTATATTTGTTGCAAAATTATCATCGGAGAGGAGCTAACACAGAAAAGCCGTTAGACTATTTCGAGGATCTGGACTGGATCATATTCACCATTCTTATGTTACAAGGACTAAAATCAATTGGAAAATCTAAACATACTGCCATTATTGAGCAACTACGTTCTATGTCGACGGAAGCCTTGGATGCGCTTCATAATAATTTAATGGGAAAAATCTGTCTTTGGTGCCTTATTCTAATGACGAAGCTCCAGCAATGTTACTAAATTTAGATTTAACTAAATAACAATATAAATACCTTAGAAAATATGTTACAGGTAAAAACCTTAATTGGTTTTCAGCATACCAGCATGTGCTAGAATCGAAAAAAATGTGCTATGCGGATAACGTGGAAATAACCGATGTAAGACAAAAGTAAAGTTGCAGTTTTCTTTAGATTACACAATTACTAGATTACTAATGCTTAATTCCATTAATCTCACTGATAAAACGAGATTAATTTTATACAGTAAGTGGGGATGTGATGGTTTCTCTGGACAAAGCGAGTACAAACAAATAATTTTGTCAATCGAAAGTAAACTAATATCAGATTCCAAGCTATTAATATCATTGTTTGTGCTACTTAAGCTTGTTAGTGAAGTGTTATTTGGCAAAATCTACCGCCTTCGTAGCAATAAATACAGCAACGTTTTCTATAAAGCACACGTTATTTTTTACTATGATCAATCAATCAAAAATACTGCAATAAGATTTTTCACTCATTTCGCTTGTGCATCCCAAATTACAGGAGTTGATGAAATATTAATAAAAAAACTTTATATCATATTGCAAACTATGTGGTGTGGCAGAAAGGTAAATCCAAAAAAGTTTGGTGAATACACACGCTCCACAGCTGAACTCTATGTGAACAAAGATAACTTGTACTATATGCTATCTTCAGTTCACAAAATTCTTATTCACGAAGAGAGCATAATTAGATATAATTCAATCTTGTAACTCGTAAGCCCGACGGACTTCTGGGCCATTCTGTTTATCGGAAACCCACCCATACTGATGTTCTGTTATTGAATTTTTGGTTCATCGTGCTTTTTCTATTTGCCAACCTGAGAATCTAGACTCGGAACTCTGTCATCTTACTAGAACTTTAGTTAACAATAGTTATATGAAGCGAGATATTCATAGAATTATTAATTGTCGTTTACATCCACGTACTCGATTACCTAAGGACATTTCTACTTCCGAATTCAATCCGAAATTTGCTTTTTTACCCTACATTCACAAGGTTACAGATCAAACAAGGAAACTTCTTCGTAAGAATGGTATCAAACTTATTTTCAACTTAACAGGCAAAATCTCTCAGATTCTTCATTCTCCCAAAGACAAATTTCCTACACTTTCATCTCAAAGTATATACCAAATTCCTTGTTCATGTGGTTTAGTCTACATTGGTAAGACTGGCCGTTCCGTCATTACTCGCATTTCAGAACATGATCGTTGTATAAAGAAAAAGCAAATTTCTAAGTTTGCGGTTGCTGAACATCACTTCAGTACAGGTCACAAGACATATTTTGATAACGTTTCGGTGATTGTCAAATCTCCATTCTTTTTTAACAGGAAATTTCGAGAGAGCATAGAAATAATCAAACACCCCAATAACTTCAATCGTGATTTTAGTTTTGAGCTATCCCCTCTTTGGTTCCCGGTCATTAGTCATTTATCGAAAACACGCCCCCTTTCAACCGTAACCCAATCAGAGTCGAGCTTAACCAAAATTTGTGACTTTGTCAGTGACATTCGTATTATTTTAACAATTTTTTTTAGCAAGTATATAATCTTTATATCAATTAATCTATATATGAATTTCAACAATGGGGAATATTATACTTATATGAATAATTCATACACAACTAGATGTAAGTTTTTTTGAAACACGCTGTGTAAATTATTATTATGTTAATAATAAGTGTTTATTGCAGTAGTTTTTATAATTTGAATTTTTTAACATGTAGTAATATGCAATTGAATACACATTTTAATATGTAGATATGTTATCTTTACGAACTAACTAACATTTTTATAGTTTTTAATTGTTCACATTAAACACCAATTATTTGTCATTACCTATACCAAACTTGATAACAATCGGTAAAAAGATTACGTAGTTATAGATTTCTGACACAAAAACTTTCATTTGGAACCACAGTGCGCTGCTTATATATAATTTTGTTAAAGATAACTTTTGTGAACCACAGTGGTGAACTTGTGTGTTGAAGTACGTTAAATCATACCACAGCTGGGAGACGATTGACTTGAATTTTTAGTCTGCTGCCTTGTGTCTAATACGACATTTGTGATATTTCCATTTGAACAAACCAAACTTTTTATTATGCGTGAAATGAGTGAGATGGCTCATTTCATAGTATAGATTTACTATGTATGAATATTAGTATAGAGATGGAAACGTTAAAAACTGATTTTGTCCCGCGTAATCCAAATACGTTTTGAATAAGCCGCGGGTCAATATCACAACGTATAAACATTGTAAGGTAACAATGCTATCTCTATACCCATTTAGAGTTTCTAATAATTATCATATCAACGGATACATTTTTGTATCGTTTTTTTGGGCGTTGTTTTCTTCAATTATTTTAATTCGAAGTTCATCGGGAGTTAATGTTTCATCTCTAGACTTTATCGCGACTCTAAAATATCAATAACTTGATAGAAAATGTATTTATGTGTTTACGAATATTTGTTTCATATTCCATACTACTCGTAAAGCAGCCTGTAACAGTTTTTAACTGTCAAATGACAAAATAATTTCTGATCTTGAAGATTAACTTACCGTAATCTGTTAGATTCATTGTAAAAATTTAAATACAATTTAAAAAGATGAAATGGTAATCAACTAAAGAATATTTTAATAAACATATTGTGTAGTATAAAAATTTAAATTTTTGAAAATATTTGCTAACTTAAAGTTTATAAGTAAGCTATTCAAAACTCAAAAGCAAGCAAAAATAAAATTGTTTATAGCTGAAAACTTAAGACAATATACTTAGTAAGTTGCATATACATTCAGTTACAAGTTTGAGTTAACATGACCGAGCGCTTATGTAAATTTCAATAAAAAGTTCTTGACTTGACAGACAGCTAAAAAAGACTATTATAAAACAATATGCATAATAAAAAAAATTTAATTATATTTAAAACGTTGGTTTGAATTACAATGTAACTTTGAAACTAACATTTTTAAATACACATTTATACTACAATTAGCAAACACGAACAGCATTACACTGACATTGTACAAATAAGTATTACTTTGTTTAAATTTTAATTTTATAGAAGAGATTAATTCTTTTTTAATCCCAGTTTAAACAAAGTAGCCATGTTATATTTATTTAAATGCATAGCCACGTGCCGATGTCGTTTTTATTTGATTTAAAAAAAATATAATTTGAAGTGTTTAATCTCGTCGTGGATAGACACGTTTTCATTTGCATAAATGTTTTTATTCCACTGAAAATTGAATATTTTTCAATGTAAAATTTTAACTTGTTTTAGGGTTTTTGCGGTGTAACATCAATTATACGTTATTATTCATTAGCATTTGTTCATCAAGTTTGCCGTTGTTAAATAAATACAATTGTTTTTTATTTGTTTTAAATATCTGTATTTACATTTTTGTGGAATATTTTGTTGCGTTGCCAAAGTGCGTCAGTGTCAGTCAAAATTAAATTTATTTTACTTTAACATTTTTAATTTACAAATGTTTTTTTGTTTTTTAAAGAAGTTTTTGTATATGGGATAATATAGATGTAACTAAAATTAAAATTAAAACAAACCACAATAGACATTAATTGTCTTAGCTGAAGTTAATTGTGTAGAATAATAATTCTTGTTTTTTTTACTTTCCTATAAGTATAGCGATCGCAATTTTTTTTCAAAAACTTTTTATTGCTTAATTTTACGTTTCAAGGTCTCCTGAATCAGAAAAATGTATTTTTGACTAAAAAATTTTGGGTCTCTGTGTTTTTGTCTGTGTGTGTCTGTGTAATGATGTACCCACGATAACTCTCGAATCAAAAGTCCTAGTAACTTGAAATTTAGTATGAAGCTGGCTTTTCATATTTTCTCGATTCTATCAAAAGATGGGTCTGATAAAGAATATATATATATATAATACAGGGTGTTGCAAAGACTAAAGTATCAAAATTGTGTTTTTTTAAATGAAACCTCTTGTATATTATTAACGTTTATAAGGCCTAAACTCTAAGGTTTGTTAAATAATTATAATTTTGTTGAAGTCTAACCGAATTTTTGTTTTTTTGTTTGAAATGTTTCCGAAGTATTTAAGTTATGGAAGCAAAATTTACAGTGAAGTGTAACAATAGATCATATTTTGTATTTAAATTATAATAAACTTATACAGGGTAGAAGTGTTAAAATCCTTTAATTAAGAAATTTAAGTGGCTATAACTTGATTAATTTATATTATGTTAATCATTATATTTAAACGGCACCAGCATTGGTTAAGAAATAATCAGCTACTATATTTCTTAAATTGTATGCTGCTACACCCCTTGTTGTTCTTTAGGCACATCATCAAAACCCTAAATTTTTATAATATCCTCTATGCTATATCCATCTTTACAGCGCACAAAATTATGTAAAACACAACACAAGTTTTGACGATATCTAGGGGAAAAATCTGCATCTAAGTTAATCAGTTTGTGAAATATTTTCCATTTGTTACTGAAACGGCCAAAAGAGCAATCGACGGATTTCTTAGCCTTTGATAAACTATAATTAAACACCATTTTTTTTAAAATTTGGTTTGATCTGCAATAAGGCATAAGAAGATGTTTGTGCAGCGCAAAAGCTTGATCGCCTACAAAAAAATATGGTACATTTAGACTTGCTGCTTCAGAGAGACAAGTTTCCGCTGGTAAATCTAACTTATTTATTTTAATTGCTGTCTATATTGAAGATCTTTTAAATATTTGAGAATTACATTCTTTGCCATAGCTCCCAACATCTACATAAACAAAAAGATAATCTGAGTTTTTTTCCATTCGCATAACAGACCAAATATTTCGACACACATCTTTTACTATCTTGCTTATAGATAGAATAGAAATACCAAGACTGTAGGTATAATGTAAACCCGTGACAGTACAGCTACTTGCCAGAAATGTAAAACAATTTTCCTTAATTTTAGGCAAACCAGTTATAAAGAAATTATTTTCTAAAATCTCAAAAGAAAGAGAAAGATGCTGCAAGATCAGATATAAAAAAGTACATCTACAGCAATCAGTTACAGTTTAAAAGTGCAGAAAGGAAAACATATGATAGTTTGACGGCCGATGAAGATAACTCTGATAATGAAGCAAATAAAGGACAATGCAATTAAAATACCTAAATCTGAAGTTGGATATGCTGATAAATTCAGATTGCCGAAACATGTAGTAGGGTCCCGGAGACACAAAACAGATGAAACGGAACTCAAAATGTTGAACGTGCTAGAAGGACTTTCTAATCGGAATTTGTCTTTCTTCGAAGATATAATACCATCACTATAAAGTTTTGAAGAGTGTTGCAGTTGATAGCTAACATAAAGCAGCAAATATATCAACCTATTACAATTCATTGTTTTCTTCCATGAATCCAACTCTTTAGCACACATTATTATCTATTAGCTAGCCAAAACAGTTCAATTATTTTCAATACTCAAGTGCAATTCAACAACGATCAAACGCATGTCAACAGATGCAGCCAAGGACCAGTCAAGACTATCGTAGTCAAAGTTTTTAGATGTGCATGTCATCTCCTGTCAGATTTCTAGCAGCTATCAACTGTCAACTTTAACAGTAAACAGTCCTTCAAATATCACTGTTTAGCCATTTAGCTATTACCTATCGATTTCATTAATACGTAAATTGTTTGACAATAAATAAAAATAAACAATAAAATTAAATTAGTTTTTACATGCCTAATAAAAACCGCCAGCATTAGAATACGTTGAATACAGTTCCTCGTGGTGGTATCATGACGTAGTGCATCTTTTAGACGGTTGCGTAGTTTATTTATTCATTTCAATACATCTACCCAACAAAAGCCAAATTCTAAATTAGGACAGGTAAAAATTAATGTTCATACATACTTAACAAGTAAAAGTAAAAATACAGAGAAAAAAATAATAAGGATACAATATATACATAAATTCAGTAAATAACAACAAAAATCAATGTTAGTTATATATAAGCCAGCACTAATAGAAAGAAAATAGATAAATCAATAACTTAATACAATTCAAAATATTTTTTACAATAATCTGTTATTGTTGTTAAAATTTAAGCTCATCCGGTTGATGGGTGACTTGAAATAAATATTTGTTCGTGCATGGTCGAGATAAAAAAGTGTTGAATATCTTGTATGAACTGATGGAGAATGAAAATTTAAATTTTGAAGAGAAATTGGGTCATCTATTTCATTAGAGATTAGTTTTTTGTAGAAATTGCTCAGTGTTACAGTTACGTCGTTGATTTAGAGTTTTTAATGAGAATCGTTGAAGTAAATTATCATAAGATATATTAACTGGTGGATCCTATCATCTTAAAGTAAATACATTTAAAAAATTTGAGTGGGATTTTTTCAACGTGAGTTTTTTGATTCTAGTAGATAGGATCCCATATCAGTGAACCATATTCTTGTCCGGACCGGACAAATGCGTAATATAATGTGTAAATTGCATGAATGTTGGAGAAACTTTGAGTGTTGCGAACAATAAAACCTAGCATCTTTATAAAAGAAGAACAGACTGAGTCTATGCGCAAGTTAAAAGTAAGTTTTTTTTTCAAAAATAACACCTAAGTCTTTAATATTGTCACGTATAGAATAACAAACTTTAGTTGTAGTCGATTTACAGTTAAAAGAAACAACTTTACATTTAGCGAGATTAAGATTTAAATTATTTAAACGACACTAGTTGTTAATGTTTTGAAGGTCGCTTTAAATTGCAAAACAATCATTAGTTGTGTAAACAGCATAAAATTTTTTTATACCGTCAGCAAAAAGTAAACGTTTTGATTTTATTACGTCATTGAAGTCAGTAATAAACATCAAAAATAGAAGAGGCCCAAGATTTGATAGTTTACCAAAGAAGGTTATTGACATTCTAAAGTAGTTAAAGAACTTATTTTAATCTTTTCTGAAATCTTTGAAAAGTATATTAAATGCAAGTGCGTATCTTTTTGTATTGAAGGATGTACCTATTAAATTCGTGTTCGTCGTCTTCATTTTCGACGCCAATATAATATCAACATTGAAATAACGAGTTCACGTTTCATTATACCTCGCTACTAAATGATAACGAGAACTTTCCACACCAGAACTAGCTACAAAACCGTACGTAATGTAAAAGCTGAATCAAACCCGGATACCCGGCACCGAATCCCGGTTCCGGCATATAAGATCAAAAACAATAAACACATATCTTGCGAAACGTTAGTTTGTTTGGGTTCACGAACGACAATACGACAAAGGCCAAGTTCGACTTCTTGTTTTGGCTCTCAAAGAGACACTAGGGCCCAGCCTAAAAAGTCTCGAAGCCGAAAGTCGCTTATAATCATGGATTACATTAAACACATGTAGAAGTGACTTTACGTAAATGTTTCAGTAGGTATCTAAAATGATTGGTAACCAGAAACCAGAAATAATAAAGAAAAAGAATGTTTGGCATGTAAATGGAAGTGTGAAGTTAAGTGAATAATAATAATCATATTTTTTTTACTATTGCCGGTAATACATTATTCTTCGTAATTTTACCTAATCTTATTATTATATTTAATAATTGGTGTACACAAATTTTTTAAACGTAAATTTAATTAAACAAAGAGAAAAATAATATATAAATTTAAGTTATTCACAATCAAAGTTAAACCTTTTTATCCTGAATTTATTTTAAATACGCGTTGTGTTTTTTTAAATTCTTGATATGATTCATTCATTTTAGAATATAAGTATAAAATATGAAAAAAACAGTTTATCTAACGCAGATAATAACAATAAAATCGATGCATAGTTTATAGGGTAGACGTTTTGAAATGTATAGACATAACATAAAACACTAAAATCTTTATAATATAAAAATTAAAACAAAATATTAAAAGTTACAAAAAAATTTAAAAAGTACATTTTATAAAAACTTTAATAAATACAACAAATAAAATGTTTACTAAATAATCTTAAAGTCATGGCCTACTTGGTAAAATTAGAAGACTCTAAGAGAGTTTGTTGCACAGAACAAAGCTAAAGACTAAAAAGCACACAAATCACTGGCATAAAAAGATAAAAACATATTTATTATTTTCAATAGTATACATACTCAAGTTTAACAAAAACAAACATTTTTTATAGAGGCTAATTATCCAAATTATAACATTTATACTTCTAGTTTTATATATTCAAATAAAACTTTTATATATGTACATTAATTAACGTTTTACACATACATAAATACTATTTTTAATAACAGTTTGTAATTACCAATTACATAGAAACTTGTGTGTGAATATCCAATTAATTTTCTACTAGAAAAAAATTTAATTAAACACGGTAGAACTTTAATAAAATTAGTTTAGATGATATCGTACATTGTAATGAATATTCAATAAGCAATAATAACATTTTCAAAACATTAAACGGCAATAATTTGTTTTAAAATTGATTTTAAATGAGAATTATTGTTCGCGATTGAAATTTTAAAGCCAAGTTCGTATTCGATTTTTAAACCTATCTGCATTTAGTTAATCAGCAATGTAAATCGAGAAACCATTATTGAAATACAGATTATTTATTTAACCATTTTTATTCGCCCTCTAAAGCGATTGTCCGGTTTACACATTGTCTTCATTTGCTGTACAAATTGATTATTGAAAACGAATTTTTGTCGCATGTATTAAAAACAGATTGAAATGTATGATAATGTAGTAGCGTGATGCAATCAGTTTATATGATAAAATGGTGATAGTTTTATGACCAATCGGTCATAGATTAACTTATTGACAGTTATATTGCTATGATAAGCGATAGAAATTTAGAATCATAAACGTTCAAGTCGTTGCGTAATAGAACTATATAAATTTTTATTTAAAATCTTTATTATATTACGTTGTCGCGTGGTAAAGTGTTATTTATTTGATTAAGAAAGGGTTGATTTCAAAATAGTAAACGGTATTGTATAGAGTTAGACAATATGATTCCAGTCACTTTAAATTGAATAACACACGTCCTTGTTATTTTAAATTTAAAAAAGTACTGCTCTTATAAAATTAAATATTGGCTTTGGCAACATACTTCCAGCGTTATATTAAAATAAGCAATTTGAAAACACATAAGCAAAAAAAAACGTTAATATTTTAAACTCACAAAAGTTTATAGTATTATTAAATAAAATATGATAAGAATGAGTACTATTTAAAAAGGTGCTGTAACTTTGTAATAAATTTTACTATACTGAAGAGAGTAAAGAACAAAAAATATTTGTAGTAAAATGTAAATTTGATTGTTTTATACACAATTGACGACATTAAAAAGAAGCGTTTAAAACGTAGTCAATCTTGTATTTCTTGTTTTTTAGATCCTCTAATAAATCAATTAATTATAACCTAGAATTTCATTATAACAAAATGAAGCACATATTAAAAATACAATTTAGATAAATTTATTTGTAAAACTTTTATTTTTGGAACTTTAGGATACCACCGGTACATCTTGTTATGTTATGGTAATTTTTTTAATGTAATGTAAGTATCGGCTTGTATCTAGGGGTACTTATTTTGTTTAGTTATAAAAAATGCAATATAGGTTATTAATTAGGTCAAAGACAATTAGGAAAATATAGGTACATAATATAAAGACCTGATTTGATACTATGGCAATAAAGTGATGATGTTAGAATACTGAAACGTTCTCAAATTCAAGAGCCTTCTCGAAGTTGTTATCCATCTTCTAGAACGTATACCGAAAGATATGAAACACTCGAGAAGAATTTCCAAAATGTGTATAAATACGGAACAAACAAATCGTAGGTCAGTTATTTCCGTAATGTGAAGACAGCAGTGTTAAGAAGATTATTCAAGTCTAAATAAATAAGTCTTAATGCGTGTGAGATAAACCTACGGTGAATAATCTGGTACGTGATTTTAACGTAAACAAGTGCTAAACAAGTGTGTGACTTTACCTTATCTTTGTGTCAGTGATAGCGCTATATTTAATTATTTTGTAAGTGTTTTTATTAAATATTTTTTGATTTAAGTAAGTTCGGTTAATTTAAAAGTGTATATTTTTAGTATATGTAAAAATATTTTTCGTAGTTTAAATAAATTAGTTTTAATAATAAAATTCGTTACAATACCTTAGAGGCATCGCACACAATTTTCTTATGGATTAAGATGCATATTGTTACTTATTTTTTATTATATCTATCATTATTTCTAAATATATATTTGAATCTGGTGTTATTTCTATATTGATGATACATGTACTAGTGTAATTGTAGAAATCGAATCGAAATACCTTACTTTTAGTTTGAAGTAAAGGCGGTATTGCGGTGTGTTCTAGGGTTGGAATGAGCTTGCGTCGAAATGAACTCGGGTCAAGATGATCTCGCGTCAAGATGAACTTGCGTCGAGATAATCTCGCGTCAAGATGAGCTCGCGTCGAAACGACGGTGTCGAAATGAATGCGTCGACGTGGTCGCGTCAAAACGAGCTGCTTCGGTACAGATTACCTATGCTTTGAAACGGCTGTATTTCACAAATCCGTAATAAGTCGCAATCGTTTCTTGTTGATTTTGAAAGTTTAGATTTTCACTTACCGATCTTGAAAAACCTCAAGTTTTATTTACTAGATTAGGAGTGTTTATAGCGCTTTTACGAGAAAATTGTCAACGTTTGGTAGATCTTGGTTCAATTTTAGCTATTGATGAACAATTGATGTTGTATAAAGATCACCTGCTTTTACAACAATACATAAAAAGTAAACAAAACCAATTTGAAATTAAGATTTTTTATGTCTTAGCAAACATATACATGAATATTGTGTCATACATACCTGGCACAGAATAGAAATAGTCATAAATAAATTATTGTTGATAATTATTACAAGTCTGTGCTGGAACAATCGGAAAAACAGAGGTGCCTAAAATCGATTGCCAGAGGTACCTTTAAAGTAAAATTAAGCTTGTTTTGTTTGTAAAGAAATGCAATTTCTAGTACACTCAACCAAAGTAGCAACCAAGTAGCATAAATAGAAAGAAAATAAACATTGTTTCAATGAAAAATTCATCAAAATTGGTCCAAAGTATTACATCATTGTTACAATGAATTTAACAACATTGAAATATGAAAAATACTTTAATCGATCACTAGAATCATTGTTTATATGAACAGGTTCATAACTGGTTATAACGATAATTTTCCTTGTGGCAATGAAAGTGTTCATAGTTTCAATGTAGGTCTTTTATTAATTGAAGAATCTTTTACATTACTTTAACGTATACTTTTCTTCATATTAAGGCATTTATACTAACGACAATATTTTGGTTTCATTATGTTAATACCAGGTTTTTGAAAGAATTACAATGTATTCTTTATATTGATGAAAATGGATAATTAAATTAACGAAGCAAAACTATTAGGTTAATGAATCAAATTTTTAACTAATGTTAACATATTTGTTAAAAGAAACATTGACAAGGTAATTAATAATTTTTGCTTTTAATCCTTTCTACCTAGAAAGGATAAAAAACGAATACTATTAATTGTTAAATTACAGAGGAACAACTGATTATCTACAAGTTACGATTTTTTTAACAGATATGATAAGCCCACGTGCTCGTTTCAAATTTCCTAATAATAGATGGTTTAGAAAAGTTTCAATTTTTATTTTTTTTAAACTAAATTTATAAAATTTCAACACAAAGATATGACGATACGAATATGTATTAGTCAGACTCAATTGGGTTACATAAAATATATAATTTAGAGTAAGAATTAATTGAATCTATATTATAAAACCTTTTCAATTAATGTCCAGAATATTAATGAAGCTTCGGGAAATATAAGATTAAACACAAAAAAAAATTAAAACAAATATCAACTGCACGTAAGAAATTTTTAATAGTATTTTATGTTGTCAAAATTTACAAACATTTCTTTTACTGCTGTTAACTAGTCACCAACAAGTGAAAGAAAAGGTTGAACGCTTGATTTTCTTGTCTTCAAATAGGTTAAATGTTCTTCTAAAGCTAAAAGCTAAAAAGACAAAAGTTTCTTGAGAATTAAATAAAACTTTTTCCGTTTTGATCCTTCCGGACTGATCTGTTTGTAGGAACTAAACAGCCATGAATTGCCCCAAATTTGATAGCGTGTCGACTATCTAAAATTAAAAATAAATTACAAAATCATATTACAAAAAGAAGTATTAATTTAAATACGTATTAGAAATGCGAAATCAGTCAATAGAATAAACTAACTTACTTTCATCTACTTCATGTTTTTGTATATAGTCCAATACACCTTTTATACTTTTATCTTTAACATTATTTTCGGACGTCAAAAACTGCTCTCTTTTATTATTGCATTTACTCAACAAACCATCTCCAGTAGTATAAAGGGCATCAAAATCCATATCGATCTAATACGAAAAAATTAAAACAAAATAAAAAAACCACTAATTTTTAATTAAGAATATTTGTTTAGAATTGAGACTTTTTAATTTACGTTTAATTAATTAAATATAAAAATAATAGTATAAAAATGACATCAATCAAGTTTAATAAGTATTCTAAATAATTTTTTACCAGTCTAAATCCAGAAGGTGTTTTATAAAAAGGCCATTTATCTAAAATTGACGCTGTACTATCCATGGTTTTAATCTCCGCCATACGAAACTGTCGACATGCCTTCCAATAAGTGTCAAATTCTTCGGTTGACAAGTTGTCAAATTTGAGCGACCAATGCACAGTATTATAGCCGCTATAAAAAAACACACACACTTAGATTGGGAATAAAACAACATTAAATTAATAAGAAATAAATCTTACCTGTTCAGTAAGTAATTTTTACACTCTTGTGGCACACGATATAAATCTACTGAAATTGTATTATGGTTTATCGAAATAAAAAACACTAAAAACGTGCAGATATGCAAATGCGTCTACTTGGCGCCCACTAGCAGACATTTAGAGACCAATATAACCTTTATACTTATACATAACTACAAAATTTAGTTGTGCAAGCACTCCACAGTTTCATACATTGATAAAACGAATTTCTTCGTTAAGAATGATATCTTTGCTATTAAGATTATAAAGTGCTTACTTTGAAAGAAATGTTGTTCATACAATCATCAACATTAATGTTAACACCGATAAATTCATCCATTTATTTTATCTATGTTTAGTAAAAGTTTTGTCAACTAATATTTTTTTATAATCCAACATAATTTTCATTGAGACAACGAAATACAGTTATAATACTAAAGAATTTTTAAAACAAATTTAATGTTTGTCAGATTCATCACTCAATAAAACCTGATACATTATATTTATGATCACTGTCTTTAAACAAGTAAATTTGATATTTTTTTTTACATAGCAATAATGAAAATCTCATTAAACAAATGTAAATCAAACTGATGAAAGCCATTCATTAATATTGAGAAAGATTTTTTTCAGTGTACGGTACCAAAATACAAATTGGTCTCCATGTGTTAAGCACTAAACACACAAGCGGTTCTTGTGAAAAGAAACGGTTACAGTTGGAGGGCAAACTGCGTATTACAATAAACCAAAGCACATACAACTCTGCAACAAATATATAAGATTATTATATAAGATCTTACAGCCACTTACAAAAATCATATACTTCGTCGAGGTACTCTTATAAAGTATAGTATAGTAATGGTTACAAAAATATAATGCAGAGAAATCAAACTTCAACATTTACAACAGCAAACGTTTTTCACGCATTGGTAGATTTTCCAAAAAAGCGCGTAACGAAAAGTATGTGTTATTTGTAAGAAACAAAATCCAAGAAAGCTAACAAGAAAAAACTGTATTGTGCGATGGAACATTTCAAAGTTTTTCATAAATTGACGTTCCTGTTTTTGTACTTTGTTTTTCAATAGCTTGTCAACCTGTTTAGAATTATTTGTGTATTTTTTTAAATAAAAAGAAAACCTGAATTTCTTGAGTTTTAGCAGAATGTGCAAAATATCTTCACGTAGATATAATAGTGGTGTATCATGTATCTATATGTGGCAATTTTAGTAAATCTTGATTATTTTTTATTAAAAAGCACAAAGAATGCCATTGACGCCAAACTATGCAAATTTGTACATTTGTACTATTCTAAATAGTATTTGGTGTGCACGAGAGATAATACGAGAAGACTATTGCTTGTAAAAAAACTTTACATTTATCTTCTTTTATGAAAAAAATGATTAATAATAATTATTTGTTAACAAGACAAGCTACAAAAGTTAATCCTATATTTTTTTATTGTAATAAATGCAGTAAGCACGCAGTAAGTAGTCATCATGTTGCCGAGGTGATGCATAGTTAAAAACAAAAAACAATAAATTACTTACATGTCATTGTTTGCACAAAATAAAAAAACACGTTTCGATAGTCTTGCAAGTAATTAAAAATCTATTGATATTTGAATCGTTCTAGTACAAAAACAGCAAAAACGTTTAGTGTAAATTTTTTGCGAGGAAAAACATATGTATTTAGTAGAAGCACTTCAGTTAAGGCAATATCGTGCAAGATTTTAAATACAATATGAAGAAAAGTGATAGTTTAGAGAACAAAAAGAAAGTATTTAAAATTCAGTGGAATCAAATTGCTAAAATTTTGCAAAAAAGTAATATCGAGAGTATAATTTTTGCTTTGATTCCTTTAAAAACATGGTTTTTAAGAAAGCATGAAACGCACTAGATGCAAAGAGAAAGGATCTGCAGCTGTATCCAGAAAAGCAGAAAACGGGTTGGTTTAAATTTTAAAGAACAAAAGAAAATGATTGAGTCATGAAATGAAAAGACATCGGAAGGATTGCAACAAAAATTTTGTCACACTGTGTTATATAAATTGGTATGACAAAGGGGAAACGTCAGCAATTGTTTAATCCAATCTTTCAATAAGAGCTGAATAAGTTTGGAAACCCAACGAGAAGGATAAGCTATAATCCTATTTTAACCGAAATAAAATAATTAATAAAGTGACCATTGAATGGTTAATAAAGCGGATCGTTGCTCTGTTAGGTAATTGTAAACTTACAAATTTAATTTATAAATATATGCAGCTTCATACATTGTTGACAGGCGCCATGAGTTGTTACAAAAAAAAACTCATATATTACTACTAATCGTCTCTTTTTAAGATCGAACCCATTTTGGGAAAAAAAATTAAATATGCTTATTGGAACAAATACAATTTTAAGTTAGACAAAATGAAGCTCTAGCAAAAATAAGTATCTAACTTAGCAAAGTACTGAGTCAGCAAAATTCAAATTTCAAAAATAACGAGACATATCAGTATTAGTTTGATAAACAGTTATTTCAAAATTGATTATGAAAATCACTAAAAAATTGTTGAAAAGATGCGACATAAAGAAGAGCAAATGGAAAAACCAAAAACGGAAGGCATATCATTCATAAATTGTCAAATTACTAACTGTAATTTTAGTTAATAAAATTATGGATTATTAAAATTTTAGTTTTTGGGTATTTGCACTACAAATATCCAGATATATGCACAAGTGCAAGAACACCCGATAATATTTTTATCTGATTGGTTAATGTTGTCGTAATGCTACTACTGGATTAATTGAAATTTTTCGAGAGCAATAGGCCATTCAATTAAAGATACAAGCGCCTCTAGCGGCAAAGAACGAACTAACGTTGCAATGATAAACGTCATAATTACCTTTATTTCAATACTACTTATACTACTTCTTTTTGTGTTGTTACAAGCTTTTTCTGAAAACCAAAGCTTAATTTATGTACTTTATAACCTTTTTTTATAGTGTGATAAGTTTTTTCAGCGTTACATAAGATTTACTAATATTATTTGTGATTCTAAATTAGTTTGTATACAGGTTAGAAATTGCATTCACTAGTCGTTTTATTGTGGTTTAGTTTAGTGCTATAAAACAACAACACGATATTTACTTACAGCTCAATTTACAGCTAGTATAGTTGGATTGGGCTCTTAATAGTTCAATTAGTCACTAAGAAACACAAATTTTACTTTACATGTAGGTACATTGTTTTGTCATCGCAAACTTCATCAAGCATCGGCTTTATGTAATTTTTTTTTGTAATAAAGTGATGGTCAGCACGTTTACTTTGTAGTGTTTTGCTTGCTATTTCAGTTGTAGTGAGTTGTGTGAGATATTGTTTGGAAGGCAAATGTAGTGTCGAAGCCCTTATTTTTTAACTGCCGGGCAGTTTGTCTGAATGTATGTAATTTTATCATTGGCGCTAATGTAGAATTATAATAACAACTAAATATATACTTGTTTGATAAAAATAATGTTATATTTAAAAATGTTACAAACAAAATTTCATATTTTTTTCCGAAATATAGTTAAGAACACAGCAGAAATTCAAAATAAAACAGCAACAAATTAAGTACGCGCAAGTTAGCGTATCGCTTAGTTTGAATCGCCTATAGTCACTGCTATATGTACCCGTACTTAAGAATAATAGCTACACCGTTGCGTTGTTCGCAATTAACAATTAAAATTTAAAAAAATGGTTTTTGCAATTTGATGTTTTGACAGAACGCTAAATCTTTACTTGCAATATTGCCAGATCTTTTCCTCACCAAATTGGCAGGTTGTCTTCAAATAAAAAATAAAACAACATTATTTGTAATATTTTATTTGCGTGTGTAAACTTAGTTTAAACAAAGGTCGTTGTAATGCTATTTTAGAGGCAAAGATAACTAAAATAAAATTCTAATACCCATAAAGCAATTTTTTTTTCAATTTTTGCTTAATTCTGGAAATTTTGTTCACAAGTTATATTTTTGTTTGCAACTCACTAACATTTTGGTTACTGTATATCTATCAATAGCTATTGTTACGTTTATTACCCCAATACGTGTTTTTGGTTAGTTTTGATGTCGAGTCTTTGGTTACTAACGTGCTTGTATTTGATTCAATAAACATTGTCACATCTTGGAGAAAATAATTTTTTAACAGACAAGTATTTATTATCGAGAAATGTTTGACGTCTACGTATTACTTTTCAAAAAAAAATTTACTCACAAACATCAAAAACTTTTACTTGCTTTTACCCGTTGCTAGTATATTTCTGGAAAATAGAAAGAAACTCTTCTTTACATTTTTTTGGACGTTTAAGTTACTTGAGATCAAGATGATTTATTAGTACACCCAGTTTATCAAAAGCATCCCATCACCCTTTTTATCACTATTGGTGTTCAATTCTTTAGCATACAGTCAACCCCAAAATCTTTAAAAAGAGTTAAATCATCTAACTAAACTTTTCAACGCAAACAGCTGTAGAAAAAAAATTACACAATCTATTTCCAAATTAACTTGTTTCAAACCAAGAGTGATAGCAAAATCTAAATTGCAACCGTTGTCTATCGCTTATCGATACTACGGATCGTATAGGAAAAATCTTGTCAAAACATAACATCGCTTAAATTTCTACTCTTGCTAATTTGAAGAAAGATGTTATTCGTTCCAAGTTCAACTTCGTTTATAGTATTTCGTGCTTCTGGGATCGTAGATGTAAAACGAGTAGAAGCATAGGAATTTGTATTAAAGGACAGTAACGAAATACATCCTAACAACTAACAGTGGCGACTTGTCCTAAAGAGCACAAAAGCTCTCTCTTCTCTAGCAATGTAAATAATAAAACATAAACTTTTAAGCTTAAATTATTCACATTTTCTTAAATTCTTTTCTAAATATATGTTGTTAGTAGAATTTATCAAATCTAACCTCCGTTTAACAGTCCAACGAGAAAAAGCCTTATACTAAAAATTATGTTCTAGGGCAGTCAGCAGTATGTACTTGTTTTAAACGTGCAAACATAAATGATTACGCGATTTAGAACGATTATGAGCACAATTCGACGTTGTTTGTTTTGATTGCACGCAAGGAATGCTGTAAAGCGATAAGCGCTCTATTTAAAGCAAGAAGCAATTATAATAAGTCAATCAGGCATGTAACTACAAACGTGTTAAATGCAATTTGGCTGCTAAATAATATTATACTCTTCTCGCATATTCGTTAACTTATGTTTATTTGAGTTTTATTAAAAATATTTAAATATAGAACAGGAACGAGCAAAACTAAATTCAAAATATTTAAGGCAATTGTATTTTTTTATACGAAAAAAAGGTTTTAATCATACAAAAGCGCAGTTCTGTTTCAAATTTCAAAATAAAACTCGTAACTTCAAGTAAAACAAGGACAAACAATCGGATACTAAGATTAGAACGTCTTTCGAGTTTGGACTGAGTTAATGTTCTAACTAAAAGTGCCAACGTTTTGCCCAATTTCGTAAAGGGCTTTATCAGGGCGTGAAAGAAATCGAAAACTTAATAGAGACAAAGCTAACAAAAAACTACAGAGTTAGATAATCAAGTAAGATGTAAGTATAACATTGTTTTTGTGCCTTCCTACTAAGAGTTTGTTTTGGTAACGTTTGCGATCAAAACGGCATTTTACTTTGTAATTCGTGGAATAATATCTGTTTGATCAAATCATTTTAATTCGCGTTATAATTTTAACTTGCGTTTTAATTTGCAATTCATAGAATAATTTGTTTGATTGAATTATTTTAATTTGCATTATTAATTATTATTTTTAATTTACATACGCAACGTATCCTTAATTAATTTGTAAAACATCTTTATGAGTAATACTTCTTAGAAAGAGCACCTGTCTGCATACTTAACTCATTCCGTTAAACACAAGCTTTTAACTATTTTTAGCGTGTGCCGTTTTGGTCGCATGGCTTTCCTAGATGCAAATGCATGTGCAAGTATGAAAACCAAGGGGGTTCAAATCCCGTTGCGGCCGCGTTTTTAACGAACGACAAGTTTGCAGTTTTTGCCTCGTTTGACAAGGATAATTCTGTGAATTCAAAATCTGATTGAGCCGCTAACCAATCCCGTGGATCAAAAGCGCCGATCACAACCCCCGAATCAAAATCTGATCCACAGAATTGATTAACGGTTTTTGCAGTTTTAATTCGCTTTTTTAATTTGCTGGTTTAATTCGCGGTTTTGATTTGCGCATTTAATTTGAAGATTTAATTCGCGGTTTATTCAAGAATTTAATTTGAAGATTTGATTCGCGGGTTTGATTCGCGTATTTAATTCACGTTTTTAATTCGCGGATTTAATTAATTTAATTGCTCTAATTAAGAGATTAGTGGTGTTTCTATACTACACAAAAATAAGAAAACACTGTTACTGTTTTCTACAATTCCAAAAAATCTACTTTACTATTACTACATTGACCTGATGACATCTTTCCGCGTTTATTATGTTATAATATTATTAACGTTAATAGTTCATTTTTATGATCTCATGATTTGTAGAATGTTTTGTTGTAATTTATATTGTAACTTAAGTTGTTCAATAAAGAAAAAAATTGTAATCTTTTAGTAATGCAAAATTTTATATAATTTTAACATCACACTACTTAGAAATTATTTACTTTGCGATTTTTTTCATTTTTGAGATAATAAGAATTCGTTAACAATTGTATTCATTCTATAAAACAACATTTTTGCATTAAATAAATTGACAATTTTTTGAATCAATATACAAATAACACTAAAATTTATACGATGAGATTATTTTAATGAAAATTTGCTCTTCTTAAAAACAACTTTTATTTAGTTTTCTTTTTTTTTGCATATGCCGTTTATCAATATCTATCTACATAATAATTTATGTAGAAATCAAAATTTGTAAATATAAAACTGCATAGCAATAAATTATAAAACTAAAAAAACCTTTCAAGTCTAATAATATAAAAAAAATCAAAATATGTTATTAAATTTGTATACAAGTTTAGAGCAAAGTAAAATTGATCAAACACACATTTATATTTAATTTTCTCACAATCATATTTCTAACTCATAGCTCATTCGCGTTTGTGCTTTATGCTTTATGCAAATTTGTAATGTACATGACATCAATTTAGCTCATAAAAATTTAATCAAAATAAATTTTGAGATTTTTTTGGTTTTGATGTACACATATAGTAATTCAAAATCTTTAATCTATTTGCCGCGTACACGACTTTTTAGAAACATATAATTATAGCTGTTTTTTGCACTACTATTATTATATTCTACTAAACCACGTAACATTACAATAAAATTAACTTTTACTTAAACCATTTTTATTTATAAATTTGCAAACGTAAATCTATTTATTACCAGTTGTAATCAATACAAGCAAAACAAACAGCAAAACGTGCCTTATGACAACTGCAATAAAATAGTTATTTGTTACATCAGTATAAAAATAACAGTTTTAAGACGAGTATAGAAGAAATGTAAAAAATTAAGATTTTAGGGACAATAAAATTCTGCTGAAATGATCTGCAATACAAGAAATAGATTTGGGTATAAAATCTTTAGTGATATACCTACAGCATTGCATTTGAATATTTTAATTATCATTGATACATGTTATCATATTTCACAAAAACTATTAAGACAGAAATTGATTGAAAACATTTGCATCTCTGTGCGTCTAACACACGCTGTAAAGTAGATACACAACTGGCATTTAAGACGTAAAAACTACATATGTTATCTATTTGTCTTTGATATTATCTTTTATGTGTATTACCTGTTGGATTAAATAGGAAAACATTGACATGAAAGCACATTTGTATCTAAAATATGTGTTTTGAGATGTTGTTTAAACACATTTTTTTAACATTATGTCAATAGTTGAAAATTAGTATAATGTTACAATATTTAAAAGAGAGTAAAGTAAACATGCTATAGTAACAGTTAAATTTGAAAACTCCACTTTATTTAAGATGTGAAACGCCGAACTGCCATAGTTTTATTATTATAAATACAATGACACCCTTCAATTTTAAAAGGACTGGTGCATGTATGCAACAAGAATATTCAGTTATCCATGTGGATAAAGTATAATCCTTATCTCGACACGCTGAGCACGACCCAAGCCTTAGTGCAGCTGATTGAGGTGTTTGGTCTATGCTCTACATGTTTATTTACATCGTGTTAGTTGGCTTAGCAAATAGCATTTATGTTTTTTCTAGTATATCTTAAACGTCTTTGACGCTAGCGTATAGTAATTTAATGTCTCAACACAAGCAAAAAAAAAATTAGAAATCTACGTTGCGTTTTAGTTCTTACTTATACTTATTCTTAAGAGCAACAATAAAAGTGTTTTGCCACATTAAAAAATTAATACCGTAATAATTTAGATCTGATAATATTTTTCAAAATTGTTTTATATAGCTATTTGTATTCAGATTCACCCCATTGGTTTCCGCTTATGTGGCAATAATAGTGTGTTTGGGTGCGATGCTGGGGTGAAACGTTTTATTTTACAATCATTTATCTTAACCTCGCAACAATAGGTTGTCACAATGGGGATGACACTTCAACCCCTAGTGGGGTGGGTTATAGAGCCAACTGAGCGGACAATACTATACAACAACATAAGCTTCGTTATTATAATCACAAAACTGTTGATACTTTTTATTAATAAAGATTTTAAAGCATTAACTTTTTAATGCAAAAATAGGAGTAGTGTATGGTAATATAATTGTTAAAACTAAAATTAATAAAAATATCAGTTATTAATGGAAACAACTAACAATGTTATTACATATTTTAATCAATTCTGATGAAGAGTTTTAGTTTTTTTTTTATAGAAACTGCAAATACTTTTAAGTTTTACTTTTATTTCCAATAACTTAATTTATAGTGCAGTAAAAAAACTGCAGTCATGTAATGTAAGCATTGTTTTTTAACAGTTTAAGCACTTACCATAAAATTACATGAACATAATGAAACTAAATGTGCGCACTTATAATGACTATTCGCAACTGCATTTTAAGAATAATAGAAATAAACGTTGGATTCTTCTATCATATGGCTTAAACTAATTGAAGTTCACTATTGATTATATATATAGTAGTATTACTCGTTGAATTAAATAGCACTATAAGTTTTGTTTTAAGTTTTCTACTTGCGGAATTAATGTGTGCTATATGTGCGAAAACATAGAAAAACTATTTACAAGGAATATTTTGAAACTGAAATTATGAAAAATGTTGAGTTAAAACAAAAAACTTGGTTCAGATATGTTGATGATACGTTTGTTGTATGGCCTCATAGCAAAGATAAACTAAACCAGTTCTTTCAACGTCTAAACTCTGCACATGTACTATGGAATTAGAACATAACAACAGTCTAGTCTTTCTTGATGTACTAGTGATAAGGAAAAATAACGGAAAATTGGGACATTCCGTTTATAGAAAGAAAACGCACACTAATAGATACTTAAACGCCGAATCTCACCACCATCCAGTACAGAAGAATACTGTTTTGCATACTTTAGCTAAAAGAGCTATACGTGTGTCAGATAATGAAAATTTACAAAAAAGAAAAGGAAACACTGTTGGAGTCCCTACAACAAAATGGATACCGGTTCAAAGAGATCCATAACACATGGAAAATAGCAATAAATCTAAAAGTCAAAGAAGACTTATCACCTCCTACTAGCACCGCTTATTTACTATACTGTATGGGTTCGACAGACAAAATAAGCAGGGTGCTAAAGATACATAATATTAAAACTGTCTTTACGACTAAGGATACCCTGAACACCTGGTTTACATCTGCTAAAGACAAACAAGGGGCTCTAAAACATGTCGGAGTAATACAAAATTCCTTGTTCCTGTGGATCAAGTTATATAGGACAGACGGGACGCTCTATTGAAGTTAGAGTAAAAGAGTTACTAAATCAGCAGTGGCAGAACACGTGTGGAACCAAAGACACACGCCGAACTTTGACTAAACTAAAGTGTTGGCTAGAACTTCTTTCTACTTTCCCAGACTAATCCGCGAAGCTGTGGAAATAGAAAAACATCCATGTAGTATGAACCAAAAAGACGGTTTAAGAGCCAGCAAATCTTGGCTACTACTATTATATCCTCTAAGACAAAGATCGACCTTCTTGGAAAGAACAGAAACACTTACTCCGAGTAATAACGAAGTCAGTCAAGCGGTAACGGAAAGATAAGGTTCGTTAATCACGCTAATAATAATAATAATAATAATAATAATTTATAATCCAATCGACCAATAATACATGGTATAGGACAAGTCATAAACTTCAACTTAAAACTAGCTAGTACAATATCATAATATAAAACTAAATTACTATTTTAAATTATAAATAAAACTAAAATATTTTTCCATATAAAACTAAATTACTATTTTAAGTTATAAATAAAACTAAAATATTCATCAATTGAATAGAAAGCATTATCTATTAAAATTTTTTAATTTCTTTTTAAACGTTTTTACATTTACACAATTTTTAAACAAAACGGAAGAACATTAAACAACTTGGCTCCAATATAAAATATATTTTTCTGAAATAACGTGAGGCGATGGATTTCATATTCTAACGTTTGTCCATACCTTGTATCATATAAATGGTGCTGGTTTAGCGTTCTAAACTGATTTCTATTTATATAAACAAAACTTAAGGTTTCTAGAATATAAACTGAATATACTGTTAAAATGTTGGATTTTTAAAAAGCTCTCTGCATGGTGAATTTGGTTTTAAGCCTAACATAGACCTCAATGCTCGTTTTTGAAGTAAAAGAACACGTTGACAATGTTTACCATTTCCCCAAATAATAATACCGTATCGGATTATCGATTCCACATGAGAGTGATAAAAAGTAAGCGATGCTTCTAAGTTTATAATTTGCCTTAATCTATGAATGGCATAACAGTAGCTTGAATTTTTTTGCAAATATAGCTAATATGCTCATCCCAAGTTAGAGATATGTCTATATATATACCAAGTAATTTGAACACTGATAACTGCTTTACATTTATATTTTTAATATTTAACAGAGTACTGCAATTGTACTGATTTGGTCTCGTAAAAAATTGCATACTAAATGTTTTAGTATGGTTTAGAGTTAAATTATTCGTAGTGAGATACAAATTCAACGCTTGTAAATTTTTGTTAAGTTGCAATAAAACATTATCAATATTATCATTTGCCGCCAGTAGAGTTATATCATCGGCAAAACAAGTAAATTTACATGACAAACAAGAATCAATGTCATTAATATATAGTAAAAATAATATCGCTATTGGTATAAATATTGTCATTTACACTTTTTCTTTCAGTGGCATTTACCACTCTGAAGATGCAAGCTGCAATGTCTTGCGAAACGTCAGTTTATTTGGGTTCACAAACGACCATACGGCAAAGGCCAAGTTCTACTTCTTGTTTTGGCTCTCAAAAAGAGACATGACCAAGCCTAAGTCTGGGTGTTTTACTACGTCTCGGTCTAAGCCGAAAGACGCTTATAATTTTAAACATAACGACCGCAAAAGCTTAAGATTTTATATTTAAATTTGTTGTCAAATGAGTTAACGAGTTAAAAAACTCGACGAAACAAAATTTTTGACAAAAATACTTTTTGGAATAGTCTATTCTAAAACGGAAAAGACCTACAAGTAATATCAAAAATAAGATACATAAAAATAATGCTTTAAAATACCATTGTTATTATACGGCATATAACAGCACTCTGTCAATGGAATGTAGGTCGCTTATTGTCTTCAGGTTTTCTTATCCAGAATGCGCGGGAAATCAATTCGAAATTTTCCTTTCTTGTATCGTTTTTTTTTACAGATTGTTGTGTAACTGCGTTTTTTGTTATTTTGCTCCTTTTCGTTTTTTATTAATTCTTTCCAGTTTGTTATTCTCATGTCTCGTATATCTGCCATTACTTAGTCTTGCCACCTGATTTTTCGTCTTCGTCTTGGTCTGTTTCTCATAGGTTTCCAATTTAATAATGTTCTTATTTGTTCATTTTGTTCTTTTTTTTTGCGTGTGCCCGAACCACCGAAGTCTTTGCGTTTTCATAATTTTACTATATTTTTCCTTCCAGTATGTTCATCACCTTGAAGTTCATAAGTTATCTAGGTTCACTATCTGTCGTTTTCACTGGTTCATATATTATTTTTATAATTTTTTATTCTAATATTTTTCGATTTTTTTCCCGGATAGGCACATTGTTTTGACAACATATGTTATGACCGGTCTAATAACTACTTAATTTATTTTTAACTTAAGCACTTATGACACTTTCAGTATGCTTTGTTTTCTGATTTTATTCATTCCGTTATTTTCGAACTTTTTTTGTTGCTTCATTTACTATTACTCCCAGATATTTAAAGCATTTCACGTTTTTAAAGCTGTATGGTACACTTCCATTCCTTTGAGTTTTTCATTCTTCTACTTGTGTTTTCTATGCATATTGTTTTTTTTCACATTTATTTTCAAATCACTGATTTCGGTTTTTTTAGTGAGTTCTATTACTTTTTGTTCTAAACTCTTTTTTGTCTCTTGTTATAAGCGTTAAATCGTCAGCGTATTTAATTATTTGTGTAGACCGTGTGTTATTGTGTTGTTTTCTCATTTCTATATGACTTCTTTTAGGTTAAATGGCGTGGTTAAAGAGCTAACTTCTTATCTCACCTCCAATTCTATGTTAATTTCGTCTGTATTGCTATCAGCTGGTATTGTTTTTCTAGTAGAATTTTTTATAGTCATTTTTGTGAGTTTAATCAAGTTTTCTAGTATTTGCATGTTTTCCATCGATTTCAAAATTAGAATTTTATATGTCGTGTTCAACAATACAATTGCCCTATAATTGCTGCATTTTGTCGGGTCACTTTTTTTGTAAATTGTTGTTATTTGGCCATTTTTCCAGTCTGGCAACATGTCTTCCTCGATCCATATCTTTACTGTTAAGTTATATATTCTTGTTAGTAACTTTTCTTCTCTATTAATTATTAGTCCATTATTTAAATTGTTTAGTTTTAGTTGTTTAACTACTTGTATAAATTCTTTGTATGTTAGTGTGTCTACGTCGTTGTCTCTCTCATCATGTAGTTGTTCTCTTCTTTTTCTTTAGTATCTGTATATAAGTGTGTGAAGTATATCTCCCAATCGTTTTTACTTATTTTTACTGTTGTTGCTTTTTTTGTATTGAACTGTCTCATATATTCGAAGAGTTTTTTGCTATGTTTATGTTTTACTTCGAGTAACTGCACGTTTTTTGTGATCCAAGCTGCTTCCTTCCTTTTGTTTGTTTTTCTTATAGTCGATTAATTCTTGGTTTTGTATTGTATTTCTCCATTTTTTTTTGCTTCATTTTTGATTTCACTCTTAAGTTGACATTCCTAATCAAATCATTCTTTTGATATTTCTTTGTTCTTTTGACGCATTGATTTTCTGCTGCTTTAGTAATTCTTGTTTTTATATTGGCCCATTTATTTTCAACGCTTCTTTTGCGGTTAGTGTTGTTGCATGTCATTACTCATGTATTTTCTAAAGGTTAATTAAAATTTATAACAACACTGATGCGGAGTTCACTGGAAGTAAAATTCTTAATTTTATTCGACATTTACGAGAGGAAATTGCAAACGGGAGTATTAGTGCTTTCACTTGCATATTTTAAGTTGTTGTGACTGGTTGATTTTGTTAAAACACTGTCCGCTCAATTGTCAGTAATGCTTCTTTCTGTTTGATTTTCAGTGTGGGTTATTTCTATTAGCAAGCCCGCGCCTAGCACTTTGGCGCCCTTGTGCAAATTTAAAATAACGCTCCAAATTTGTATTACGTTCATATGCGAGTGTAGATAAGGTTAATTTAGGTATTATTATCCACTATTGAAAAATAATTTTAAAATGTATTTTCATAAATTTATTTTCATTTTTATATTTAACAAGTACAAGCCATAAGCCATACAAGTATTTTTTCATTGAGGTACATAACATAATTATAAACTTATAGAAAACAAAAATATATTCTAACAGTATTACAACTCAAAATGTTTGTATTTTAGTTTCAAATGTAATATATGATACAAAAGCACAAAAAAAATATTTAAAACATTAAAAATACTTGTTTATATATCACAAGACAAAACCGATCGATCAATAAAAACAAAAAAATATATTATTTTAACAATGCAACATGTCACTTTTTAAAGGTTAATATCCAGGTATTAGGTATTGTTATTAATATTTTAGCTAAGTGAATTGAGCTTTCAGTGCTTTAATTTTTGCAAATTGTTTACTTAAATGTTCGGTGTCTAATTCTTTTAGCTGGTCCGTTTCTATTAAAATGATAGCAAGATTACTTAGTCGATCTTGCCCCATAGTCGATCTTAAATAATTTTTTATTATTTTGAGTTTTGAAAAAGATCATTTTGCGGTAGCAACAGAAACCGGCATTGTTAATAAAATACGAAGTATTATGCTTGTATTAGATAAAGAATCCGCTAAGTTGCTAATTGTTATATAATTTAAAGTTTCTTCTAGAGACGTAATAACTTTTTCATCAAAATTTTGTAAATATTGCAGTTTCACGGCAGTTATGTCTCGTTCATTGCGAGTTTTTTTCTACTTTTTAACATAGTTCTAATTGCTCGTTTTCAGAATAATTTTTAAATTTAAATTTCAATATTCCATAAAAACGGGAAATTATTAGAGTAAGAAGAAAGTAATTAAAATCCCTCATCCGCTGATGTTATGATTACATCTAGAGTATTAAAAAAATTACCCGCTTTGAACTTTACAGTTTCGTCGTAGATCGGTTCACCGTCGTATTCATAATCAAAATGTTTTTTTTATTTTTCGCGGTCTTAGACCTCTTTGTTTTTTGAATTTAGGTTCTGTGTCTAAGCTAGATGCTTATTATTTGCATCAATCAATAGATCATTAAATCCTTTATCGGAGCAATAAGCTTTCAAAAAATTATTTAAATGGTTACAACACTGAGCAACATCAAAGTTCGGTTTTTGAATCATTTTACTAACAATGTTAACTTTAATTATTATACCACAATATAAGAATGCAAATGAACTCTAAATTTTGCAATATTTTGGCCAACGATGCAGCCAAATTTTTTACGTTATTTTCAAAGCTTCCTTCGCTAATTTCAAACAGAGCATCATAACCCTCCCCAAGTTGATACCTTAAAAGAGTTATTGCATCTATTCTACTAGACCATTGCGTATCCGATAAAGGTTTTAAAGTTAAATTGGTTACATTAGATACATTAGATTTTAGAATTGACCAGCGTTTAATAGAAGCTAAAAAAAATACAAACAGTTCTTAAACTAAAAAAAAATTGATGCTGAAAGTATTCGATTTTGCGGCATCATTGACGACTAAATTTAGAGTATGATTGCAACAAGGAACTAAGAAAGCTCGCGGTTTAAAATCCAAAATTTTGTTTGTAAATCATTATGCCTACTACGCATATTTGCCCTATTGTCGTAACCTGGATCCTGCAAATCGTTATTAGTTAAGTCTTCTTTCTCCGAAAAAAGAAATTTTGTCAAGCTTTCACCCGAAAAACCATCTATAGGACAAAATGATAAAAAAAATGTTTTTCGATACTTATTCCCGTGCTCTTTAAATTAACAAATCTTATACAAACTGAAATTTGTTCTTGGTGCTTGCCAGTATTCAGTTTTTCTGTTTATTACATTTTGAATTTCAAAACCAATGTATAGAAATTAACTCTTTTTTGTGTGTTATTCGTTTAATTTAATTATTTACATACTTGTGCTTTTGTAGCTAACACACGTCTCTCTGCCATATTTCTTACATTACTAAAAATCCCCACTTTGCTACAAGGCGGCAAATACAAAAGACATAAGAGATTTAACATAAGCTGCCCGCCTTGAAGTGTTGGAAAATACTTCAACTTAAAAATTTATGAAACAATATTATCATAACTTAACTAGGTACATCTTAAATAAAAAATGGTACATATTAATATAAACTAAATAAACATGATTCTTCTAGCATGATGCCATCTAGTTGTCTTCTTGATTATCTATAGGTAAGACAGCAATCTTGTTTACTGGAACTTTCACTATACCACTTGCACATCGTATAGTCACTACTCTGGTAACATTGTCTTTTCCTGGATGAAGAACAATTATTCTGCCAATAAACCATTTTGATGGTGGAAGTTGTTGATTTTTTATGATTACCAACATGCCAACCTTAAATTTGTAGTTGTTCTTCTGCCATTTTGTTCGACGTTGCAGGTGAGTAATATAATCTTGTGACCACTGCTTCCGGTGCATTTGATTAAGCCTTTGTAATAACTCATATCTTGTTAATCTATTTGCAGGTGCATCTGATACGTCTGGATCAGCAATTGTTGTAAATTGACGACCAATAAGAAAATGTGCCGGAGTTAAAATGTTAAGATCGTTTGGATCATTACTTAAAATGGATAAGGGACGAGAGTTTAGGCATGATTCAATTTGTGCTAATAACGTACTGAACTCTTCGTAGGTAAGTATTATATTTGTAAGTAATCTTTTTAAGTGGTTTTTAACGCTTTTTATTCCAGATTCCCAGAGCCCGCCGAAGTTTGGTGAATGAGGAGGAATAAAAGACCAATTTATACCTTCATCGGCCAATGAATTTGTGAGATAATTATCGTTCTTTAAAGAAATTGTCCAAGTAATTTTAATTCATTGTTGGCGTCCGCAAAGTTAGTGCCATTATCACTAAAAATATTTAAAGGTTTCCCTCTTCTAGCAATAAACCGCTTGAGTGATAGCAAAAATGTTTTTGTACTTAGATCTGTAACTGCTTCAATATGTACTGCTTTAGTTGAAAAACATATGAATAAACATATATAAGCCTTTAAAGTTTTATTTCCTCTACCAAGTTTTTCCCTTATTACATAAGGACCGCCATAATCTACGCCCGTACTATGAAATGGATACATGATGAGTGTACGTTCCTTTGGTAATTCGCCCATAATTTGATTACAAGGTTTCGCATTAAATTTAAAGCACCTTTATACAATTTTTTACAATCTTTTGCAATATTTCTTCCGTTAATTGGCCAAAATTGTTCCCTAATAGAATTTAATAAAAGTTTAGGACCTGCATGAAGAAGTTTTTCATGCTCTGTTCTAAATAAAAGATCAGTAAAATAATTGTGATTTGAAGTAATATAGGGTGTTTTTGTCATAAGTAAAATTGATAATTTCAATCTCCCTCCTACTCTTAATAAATTTTGGTTATCTAAAAACGGTGTTAAACTTAACAATTTGCTTTTAGAATCTAGTTCCTTATTATTTTTTTAGCCGATAGTATTCCTGGGGAAATGACATTTGCTGTACGATTACAATTAATTTTCTGAAAGCTATTGTTAATTCAGAAATTGTCAAAGGACCTAATTGTTTAGTTTTAGGATGTAAACTGTTATGTCTAAATCTAAGGCAATATGCTGCAATTCGTTTTAGTTTGTTTAAATTTGAATACTTTTCTATTGGAAATGAATCTTGTACGTGTGTGTTAAAAGCATGAGCTCTACGTTTTAATTCTGGTAATTGTTGTATGTTCGTAGAGGTTAATCTAGTAGGATAATTATTAGCATTTTCTTGTAGCCACTGAGGACCTGTCCACCATAAAGTATTATTTATTAACTGATCGGGTAAAGTACCTCTTGAAATTATATCTGCTGCGTTATCTGAAGAATCGATATGATACCAATTTGAGATTTCACTCAATCTTTGTATTTCTGCCACACGATTAGCTATGTATGTATTCCATTTGTTCGATTCTGATCTAATCCAGCATAAAGTTATTTCTGAATCACACCAGTAAAATTCTTTATTTATTTTTACTGTTAGGATTTTTTTGAACTTGTCAGCCATTTGTGCTCCCAAAACTGCTGCGCAAAGCTCAAGCCGTGGTAAAGTTACTTTTTTGTGGGTGCTACCCGTGATTTGGCTGCTAATAATACTGTTTGGGTTTGATATAATTCGTTGTAAGACTTCAAATATATACAAGTGCCGTAAAGCACGTTCTGAGGCATCTGTAAAAATGTGTAGTTCAACATAGTCTTTATTAGGTATTAAAGCAAATCGCGGAACGTAAATTTGATTAATGTAGTGTAATTTTTTTTCTAAATTTAAGCCACTTTGAATGCAGGTTCATTGGTATTGATTCATCCCAACCGATATTGAGCTGCCATAGTTCTTGAATTATCAATTTTGCTAATAAAATAATTGGAGATAAAAAGCCTAATGGATCATAAAGTTTAGCTGTGTCAGATAATATTGTACGTTTTGTAACCTCACTTTGAATTGGTAAACACTTAAATGTATATGTAATTTTATCCTCTGATGGAATCCAATTTACACCTAACGTTTTGTTGTCTTTGTCTGATAATTTCAACATATTCGAGGTTTGATCACTTAATTCAGTAACATTACTTCTAAATTTACGTAAAATAAATCCCGCATTCTTTAATAAATTGCAAATATTAAGTTTAATTAATTTAAGTTTCTTTAAATTGTTTGATCCTGTGATTAAATCGTCGACATAGAAATCATTTTTAATTATTTCAGATTCTGTAGGAAATTCTCGTTGATTATCAAGCGCTACTTGCATTAAGCATCTAACCGCAAGGTACGGTGCTGATGTGGTACCATATGTAACCGTATTTAATTTATAAACTGAAATGTCGTCGTTGGTGTTTTCGCGCCACAGTATTTGTTGATATTTGCGTTGTGATGTACATATCCAAATCTGTCAATACATTTTTTCAATATCGCTTGTTATTACATACTCATATGTTCTAAATCTAGCTAATATAGAAAATATATCATTTTGTAGAATAGGACCTTTAAACTGAACATCATTTATTGAAAACCTATCTTGTAATTTAGAAAACTATCAAAAACTACTCTACGCTTAGTGATTTTACTAAACTCATTTAGTACACAATAGTGCGGTAGAAAGAAAGCTTTTTTATCAACTTAATCTAAATTTACCTTTGTCATATGAGTTAGCGTTAGATATTCATTAATAAATTTTGTGTACTTGACTTTTTATCTTTTTTAAACCTCTTTTCTAAGCTTGTAAGTCGCGTTTTTACAATTTCGTACGAACTACCTATATGAATTAAATTTGGTTTAAATGGAATTTTTACTACAAATTTTCCTGCTTCATCGCGTCTAGTTGTTTCAGAAAAGTATGTTTCACAATAGTTGTCATCGTCATTAAATGTTCGTTTAGGTGACACAAATTCGTCTACTTCCCAAAATCTTTCTATATTTTTATTTAATTGCTCAATGGAAGTATAAAAACCTTGTACTGTGTTCTGTAACTCAGTATGTTTTATTATTTCACCTGATAATATCCATCCTAATTTAGTTTTTTGCATTATTATTTCGTTGTGTTTAATTTGACCTACGCATAATAATGACCAAAAAGTACTTTACCAATTAATATGTCTATCGGATTTGCTTCATTAAATGTGGAATCTGCTAATTTGATATTGGGTGGAATTGAAATGATTTTTTTATTAAACGAATTTAATGGTAAGGCATTTGTAATTTGTGAGACTATTAGGCATTTTAAAAAATTTGTGTAATTATTATGACATGATTTGAATGTAACATCTACATATTCAGATATGTTTAATAATCCGCGGCCAATTCCTACTACGTTTAATGTTATTGGATTTCTACGTAAATTTAATTTTTCACACAACGATTCCGTAATAAAATCTGATTGCGAAGCCGAGTCGAGTAATGCCCTTACCTTATGCGTATTATTTTGTGAATCCTTAACTAGTACAATAACTGTTGATAAGAGCGTTTGTGAAATTTCATTTAGTGATGAACAATTAGAGACTAAATCGATTGCGTCTGAGGTACATGCTTCGTTGACCTTGTCAGTATTAGTAATATTAGCCTTTATATTATCAATGTGAAGTAGCGTATGGTGTCTTTTTGAACATTTTCGGCAATTTGACCTTGAGTTGCAGTCACTAATGTAATGACCTTTGCGTAAACAATTTATGCAAACTTTGAGTTCGCGTATTCTTTCATTTTTAGCCTCTACTATCTAATTTTAAAAACTTATCGCATTCGTATAATGCATGCGCTTGGTTGCAAAAATGCAAGTTGAATTTATTGTTGCAAAGACATTCCGAACTGGCTTTGGTCGTTGATAACTACTTGTATGTTCCACTAATTTGTGGTTAATTACCTCAAGTGTATTTTGTTTGCAATTTAAAAATTCTAATAAGTTATTTAAAGAAGGAATACTTGACGTATCTACAAACTCAGAATTTAATTTTGTTTGCCAATCCTTTATGGTTTGATTATCTAATTTTGATGTTATAATAGGAACTAGTAATGCACTCCACGAGTCTACAGGCTGCCCTAATGATCGTAAACAATTTACATGCGTTTGTACGGTATTAATTAGATGCCTTAAATGTAATGAGGAATCCTTTGTTATGTTTTGTATATTTAAAATAGTTTGTACATGATTTGAAATAATTCTGCGTTTATTGTCGTACCTTTTTTTTAATAAATCCCATGCGATTTCATAATTGAGTTCTGTAGTTTCAAGAGTAGCAATTAAACCATGTGGTTCACCCTTTAGTGACGATTTTAAATAAGTTAACTTTTGAACATTTGTAATTTCATTATTGAGATGAATTAAAGAATTGAATGCGTCATAAAAGCTGCACCACGTTGTAAATGTTCCGTCAAAAGAAGGTAAATTAATTGGAGGTAGTTTTACTGCTAGCATTGGTTTATTTTGCATAGAAGAGCTTGCTTGCAATTGATTAGTTTCATTAAAACTTGTTAAATTTACATTTACTTGTTGATTGTCCAAAAATGAATTTGCCTTACTTGTCAATAAATAAAACGAGTTTTCAAATGATTCGCGTTCGTTACATTCACGAGTGTATTCATCCTCATTCTCAAACGTTAAAAGTTCAATGTCATTTTGAAATTGTTCAAAAGGATCAAATATTAATTCAACCTTTTCTAATCTTTTCTTTAAGTTTGTGAAATCTTCAGTAATTAAACATTCTTTATTTAAGCTTTGTAAATATTTTTCGAAATTTGTTAATTGTTGTTTAAATATTCCTCGTTTGAAACGTAATGTTTTAAGTTCAGTAGTCATTTTACACAAATTTAAATTAATAGAATAAAAGGAATTTTAAATTTAAGGATATTTTACTTGCTTTGTTATTGCTGCTGTTGATGCACGTGCACGAGCTGAGTTTCCTTGATTTTGTCGAACACCTGCGTGACCTTGTTCGCTGCCGCTTGCTTCAATGTTGTAAGGGTGAAAATTGCTTGATTGGCTTGTGATTTACTTAATTTCTTCTTGTTTTCGTAAGTGTGGTTGCTAATTACTTCTTATCTGGCTTGCGAAGGACCAATGTATAGAAAATAACTCTTTTTTGTGTGTTATTCGTTTAATTTAATTATTTACATACTTGTGCTTTTGTAGCTAACACACGTCTCTCTGCCATATTTCTTACATTACTAAAAATCCCCACTTTGCTACAAGGCGGCAAATACAAAAGACATAAGAGATTTAACAACCAATTATTTCATTTTTATTAAAACGGTTAGAATGATCGAGCAATTTTAGAACATTTTCGATGTTTAATATTCACTTAAATGCTGCCAGTTATTGTAACCAGATTCATCACTAAGGCGAACAGATTTCAAATCGCTGTCATTAAAAATTTTGCAACAGACGCAGTAAAGTGAATTTTTTCTTTTGAAAAACAACAACCAAAAACGTTCAATTTTTTTTGTACGGTAAAATTCTAAAGACGTCACTACTGGAAAACTTACGCCCTGACTCCTAACTATCTCTCGAATAAACATCCTTTTTGTTTTGCTAATGAGCAGGGCCACTTTCTACTAATTCTTGAATATTATTAGGACGTAATTTCTTTGGCCATAGTGCAGCATCTTTCGAAAGTTGACTCATATTTTTCTTTCTGGTAATTTTTGAAGGTACGAAAAGATAAATTTCTTGTCTGTTACTGACACTTGTCTCAAGTACGTGTTCAGAATATTGGGATTCAGCTGTATTATTGTTGTTATTAATATAACTATAGATACGAGATTAAAAGAACATAGAAGACATCTTTGTTTACTCCAACCTACTAAGTCTGCCATTGCCGAACATGCACTTGACACTCTTCATTATATAAACTTTGAGAAAACTAAAACAATTTCTAAAACAAAGAACTGGAAATCAAGAATCAAGAAAAAAAAATTATTAAACATACTAACAACTTCAATAGAGACAGTGGTTACGAACTATCTGACACCTAGTTGCTTGTTATTTCCTAATCTTAATTTGTCTACCATTTACACTTTAGCTACGTCTAGAGTTTTTATTGTGGTCTTCCTTTAGATGCTGTAGCTAAATATACTGGCGCCTTTTATCTAGTTCCCTTACGAGTTGTTGTTTTTAGTTACCTTGGTTTTACAATTTTCAAATTAATTTAATTTTGCCTGACGAAGAACTTAGCTTAAGTTCGAAAGCTATTACTCTAAAAAAATCTTTAATGGCAACATAGGCTAAATTTGCCATATTTTGGTTATATATTAAATGAAATCCTGCGTTTTCTTCCAGCAAAATCCCATTCTATTCATTTTTTTTTAAATCGATACCATCATCTTGCACTGCTTGAAATGCTGCTGCCATAGTAGGCCTTTTCTTATGTATACTACAACTAGAGTTGTTAAACGCCCTAATTCGTTTTAAGTTTTCATAAATTTATAGAGGTTATAAATAATTTTTCGTCTTTGACTATGACCAACCTTCTTTTGATTATTCATCATAAAAAAAGATTCTTGCAAATAACTCTTAGTTATAAACAAATAATATAAAAATTCGATTCAAAAACGGTCAATTTGTCACTATTGTTTAATAACCTCGCAATGTTTAATATGAATTCGTGCAACTGATTAAAGTAACTATTAATTGTACGTACTTACTTGAAAAAAACACTTAAATTTCAGTCAGAGTAACAAGAACAAACAAAATACAATAACAACAATGGCAAATTAGCGACAAATGTGTTTGAATTAAGTACTTAAACGTATCACAGCTGATTACCGAACGCATTTTTGTACAACGCGCAATGTGATATCATCTTCATAGCAAAACCGATGAAGAATAACATATACATATGAACGAGTTGTGCTTGCTTATTTTTAGAAATTGTTGGTGCAGTACAAGTCCTCGACTATGTGGGCTATTCATTGGAAATTACAAAGTATGGTGAGGATAAACAAAGATGTCGATATAAAATCGTTTGTGAAAGTGTATGAATTGATGAATGCAATTAGCAAGAATGATGTAGCCAAGAACGCATATATATTTAAGTATCTTTGGCTCTTGTGTAAGATGTGAATAATGTGATTTACGCTGACTATTATTTAACCATCTAAGAAGTAAAGGCTTGACGTTTTATAGTTGCAGATAGTGATGGAATTAGTTATGTGAGTTTGCTGAAGCAGTATTTATCATTGCACATTCAAATGTTACAACAGATTGAGTTTTCTTAGAGTATCATAAGGAGAAGTGTATACATTTGTCTTTTCCTTTGCAAATTGCAGGTTATTTTAAGTTACAAGAAGAAGATTAAATTCAACAACAAGTAGGATGCAAACCGGCATCTGTGGCGACTGATCGCATTGAAACGGGTATTAGCAATTAGCAAAAAAAATTTTCAAACATTATTGGGAGTGTCATTAATGAAAGTGCAATCTCACTAACTTTTCTTTGTTTCAAAAAACCAAAGCATTAATATTTCAAGTAATATGAACTGTACTTTTAAAAAGTACTCTTGTCAGATCAATAATTGAAGAACTTATTGTAATAACGTGATATGCCACAAGTAAACGAGAATTAGTTATTGGGCTTCAAAGTCTTGGAAAATATACTATTATTTAATTTACATGTGATGTATTTTAACACGGTTATTAGGTACTTTTCTAATAAACACGTATGAAAAAAGGACCAAAAAATGCAAACTGGATTCAAAAAATTTTTGTTTTTAAAAACAATGTGGTTTATCATATTATTGCCTACAATAAGTTAGGTAGGCATATATACGTAAAAAGAGATTGCACGTTTTGTAGTTTTTTTAATGAAATTTTTATTGGCCCCATGTACTTCCTTTTTAGATCACATAAAAATATCTTTACGAACATACCCTTCTTTGAAATGTTCACTTCTTTGTAATTGCCGTTTACAGTATGTTTTTAGGTTCTCGGCTTTAAAATGAAAGGTATATACACCTAAAAAATCAAAATTTTCTTTGTTGGTAGTGTAAGCACTCTTTTGTATGTTACCCAGAATAAGTCTAAATCTGAAAAAATATTTTTGCTCCATAACTGTGTCCTTAAAAGGATTTTAGCTATTAGCATTTTGAATGACCTTATGCTAACCTTTTGGAGAACAAATTAAAGTTGTCGGTGAATACAATAAGATTATCTACAAAAGCAGTTTCATCTGCTCCACGTTTGACCTAATTTTTCGTTCATAGATACATGTGATTCTGTTCAGTCGTTCAATCGTGTACTCCAAGACTATAGAGTCAAATTTTTTGGCAATAAAAAGCGAAACTAGTCGTAAGCTTGGGTATAGGCATTACCTGTTGTAAATCCAAACTTATGACGAATGCGTTTCTGTTACTTTTTGATAGCCCCGTTTGTAGTTTCAGCAAATCTTCTATTGTCTTAGCTCTATTTCTGTGCAAATTTATGGAAGTTGTTAAGCGTTGCGCCTCCACGTCGCCTTTGTTGGATTTTCGATATAAAGATAAATATTTGTACAAAATATCTAGCGATAGGCACTGTGTTCTACAAGGACGATGTTTTGTTGTTGACACCACAGTACATAAAATTCCTTGTACGGGCGTTTTATTCATGTTATGAGCTCTACTATAATGGTTCTGATTGGAATTTCTTCAATATGATTTCTTACGTATTGTTGTTGGTCATCGGTAAGTGCATTCGACCTCTTTTCATGTATACCACAAGCGTCTTGTGTGGTTTATCATGTTATTACTTCAATTGAAAAGTTTATATTTAGACTTTGCGTTTCTTGAGTTGCTGATGTAGCCATAGTAACTTGAAAACATGTGCATTTTAAAAAAATGATTTTAAACACGCCAAAACCTACTTTAAATAAGCAAAATTAAGTACACATTTAAAAAATATGCATTTCTAACGTAATGGTAATAAGTAATATAGCTTATACCAAGTTCAATTTTTAAACGTCGACTTTTAGATAAAAAATTAAAAAGTTTGTAAAAAGCAACCCTTTGTTATATGAGTATTTTTAAACAACCTTTAAAATTAATAATAGCAATAGTAGTAACAGTAATTTTTGCTATTTACCGATTTAAATTTATATACTTATCTTATTCATGTGTTAGTTACATGCTGTCTTAAATTTTATAAATACTCTTATAATAATAAATTAAAGATAACATTTTGTTTTTTAATGTTTTGTAAAATATGTAGTTTTTTTTTCACATTGCTGTTTTAAGTTTTGACACTTGTTCTTAACGTTATTAAACATACTTGTTTTTATTAATCACTATTCTAATGATAACAAAAGTAATAATTGCAATATCTATTTTACTTCTAATAAAAAAATAAACTATTACGTGATAAAAACATGTTTCCGCCCGGGATCGAACCGGGGACCTTCCGCGTGTTAGGCGGATGTGATAACCACTACACCACGGAAACTTACATTTAACTATATTTTTTAAATTTCTATAACCAAATACCAACTTAATTTAATTTAAAAAAACATGTTTCCGCCCAGGCTCGAACTGAGGACCTTTCGCGTGTAAAGCGAACGTGATAACCGCTACACTACGGAAACTTATAGTTTTATTAATACTTTCACAAAAGTAGTCGTCTATATTAACCTTATTAACAAAATAATAAACATACTAAATCGTTTCATGGTCTTAATTTAACTTGCTTAAAAGTTAACATAAGCCATTATAGCAGCATAATTAAAATGCTTGTTTAACATCAAAAGCAAAATATAAAGAAAACTACCTCTTTTTAAATTAAATATAAAAATAATTTAATTATAAAATAAATTTATTGATTTTATATTGTCGTAGTTTATTTTACTTTTGTACACCTTATAAATTATCAAGATGCATGATTTATTTATAAACTATTTTAGCAAGTATTTAAATGTTATAAATTCTTATTAGATCATATATATAAAACACGGATCACGTTATGCCCTGTGAGAACTTGAGATTATGGGTTGTATAATATATATCCAATCTTTGCAATTCGTTGTCAGGCGAAGAAAATATAATTTTTTTCTATATTTTCGTATTTTTACTGTAAGATTTTTTTCAATTACGGTCGCCGCATTTAACTACCCCCCTCCCCCTTCCCTATCTACTCTGATGCTATCTATCAAGCTTGTTAATATTTATTATACCATAATTACTCAACATTTAATGATGATTTGTAAAAGCTGCGTTTTTATTATATACAAATTAAATTTGCTATAGTTCATTCCACGAGAGAAGTAGTGAAGAAAAGCATAGGTATTTATCAGTGGTATTTATATACGTATATGAGTGTTATTCTGATTGGTTAAAATCGCAACCAGTTTTACACATATAAATAATTTAATTAAAAAATAATAATATTTTAATTTATACGATTGGCAACAATTATTGAATATTCTGTCAATCAAAGCTGTCAATTTTCTTATTAATCATATTAATCGCCGTCTATTAGTACTCCTGCTTTATATTAATATTTATTACTGCGCTACTGTATTTTCTGAGTTTATATAAACAGTTCTTCTAAAAATTCATTTTGTTTATGTACAAACTTTATAACGTGAGTAAGTATGCAATCCAAATTGCTGCTTTAATTAATTAAACATGTTAACAGATTGTTACTGCTGCTATTACGACTGAACATTTACCATTCAAAATTTTTTAAAAGTAAACCAGTTAAAAGTGGTCAAAAAATGATGGCGTACAATATTTATTTAGAAAACGAGATCGACAGAAGTAAATTTTATCCCGACGAATTATTCAAAGCTGATTTTGAATTTCACGGGTGTTAAACTAATTTCAATGTTATTTGAATTATCAGTCCACCAATAATAAAAAAATTAATCTTTCAAAATGTATTTAACATATGTTTCGAGCTTGCAATTATAAAGCTCATCTTCAGAAAACTACAAAAAATATTATTAACAACTCATAAAAAGTTAAATTACAAAAATTTTTAAAAACTTACATTTTTTGAAAAATGTCAAATATGAGAAATTGTAACTAAATATTTAAAAAAATAAAAAATGTAATTTGGAGACAAATTGTTGTTATAACTCATGTGATGTTCAAATAAGCTTGAAAGCACATCTGCAATAAAAATAGTGAAAACCACTCGGACGCTTGACGCATTTGATTACGACGATTTATTGTTTGTGAACAAGCAACTTATTACTTTAATTTTGTTAGCGATTGTAGGGGATGATTGAAGCATGCAGATAGCTATTCGCATGTCTTGGGTAATCAAGAGTAATTTTTTTGTTACAAATTTGTGCATTTGTCAAATTTAAAATACGTGTGACTTAGATATAGATATTGTCATAATTAACGCACGCAAATTTTTGCTTGTACGATTTTAATTAAGGCTAAATGCGATTTGCTTCGGGTTGCAAATTTACTGGTTTTGCATTAATTCGACGTTTAAACTCTGAGATTAAATATTACTTGATTTTTTTTATACTGTACTACAATAACTGTATGTGTGAAGTGTTGTCCACCCTCCAGGACGCTATAACTGTGATATTTATAGAACTATTCATTGTCATTATATATGTAATTCTGCCTTGCTTAAATTTTTATAGCTTCTTTTTCTCTCGTTGTTAAAAATAAATACATTTTTCGTTTTAACCAGTGTTTTGTCATGTGTCCTATTTCAGTGTTGGGTAGATTTAAACGGTGTCTTCATTTCTAGTTTTTAACAGTTTTGGCGGTTTTTGAATCTTACGTTATGATTAACATATCGAAACCTGCTGCGATCCGCTTACCGATTCAACTGAGTTTGTGGTCAGCAATTAAATTACAAGAAAATCTTTGTAACATTTTTTTTTAAATTCAACTAATCATCCAAGGATTACAGCAATAACACCAAGCATGTGGTTGTATTAGGCAAAGAAGACAGAGATATATGCAAATGTCAAGTTATATTAAACGTCCAATAGTAAATCAATTTATAGTAAGAACAAAAAATTTTGCCAATATTTGTAATGACAAATTTGACAAAATTCTTTTAGAAGATATACCAAAACACACAATTGATTTATGGTTATTCATTAAAAAACAAGTAGAGTCGTAAAAAATTATTGTACCAAATACAACTCTAGCATTTATAAATACTAAACATTTTGTCGTAAATTATGTTTCAAGCATGTTGCTGTAAGGTAATGGCATGAGACCGAAACAATACGCTTTCAACAGTCTCTATAACAAAATTATAGCGTTATTATTAATGAAGTTATGAGTAAATTCTAACTTAAGTTACATAAGATAAATCTTTAATATTATGAAGCACGAGAAAATGATTTTATTGATTAAATATAGATTATTACTATATATAATGGGTATTTATATTCGTATATTTTAATGAGTAGATAAAGAATCTACTAAGTCAGAGAGGAACTGAACATTTTAGTTCGTTTTTGCTATCTTAGAAACATAGTTCGGTAGCTATTGCGGTATCTATTTTTAAAATTATTTAAACATCTATTGCTTCGATTTCATTTTTTTCTTAATAATAAAGTTTTCTGTCTATATTTTACTGTTTTTATTTTCTTTGTATTGTTAAGTGTTAGTGGTATTTTTTTTACTGCTGTTGATGTATACTGTTTGTTATGATGCTTGAGATAACAATTTTTGTTTTATTGATACTGATATTTTCTTCAATTATTTTTTAATTGTTTTTTGTCTGTTATCTAACTGTTCGTGTTAACCTATTTTGTGTTTGTAGCTTGGTTATTTAAAAGTAATGTAATTTTAAACACTTGTTATACAATTTACTTGTATAAAGTTATACAATTTACTTGTATAGGGTCTTCTCAGGTTTGTTCTATACATAAACAATAGCCTATTTTGTATCCATTTTTCAGCTAAATTTTCATAGTTGGCTTCTAAAGTGAACGAAAAATGTAATTATTGTACTCTAAATTAATTTTTGCAGTATTATTATTATATTATCTCATTTAAACATCTGTAAATACATTATTCTTGAGTTACTTTGTATTTTCAGTGTGGAAAGATTGTGCAGTTCTTAGAAAAACAACTTAATTTAACTACGTCTTATGCGATAACATTTTTTTTGTATTTGTTTCTAGTAGTAGTAGTATTTTTTGATTGTATTGATACTATCATTTCATCTTCTTAATTAACAACCTGTTAATCAGATAGACGCTGTATGTATTTACTGCATTTTAACTAATCAGCATTTATTTGTTTTCTTTTATGTTAGATACTGTTATCATTCGGTTATTGTTTCAAAAACTTTAAGTCTCAATGTGATTTTATTAAACGGCGTGCACTGTATAAAATAAGTTTTATTAAGTCGTTTTTGTGACAATGTGAATTCTATTTTGTGTGTTTATTATTCAAAGTTGTTTTCTCGGAAACCGATAAACACTGTTCTCTATATAGTTATATTAAATTTAACTTTCTGTGACTATTTCTTATTTTCTTGTCTGTTTTATTCTAAAATAAAAAATAAATAAAATAAAAGGTTATGTGTTTAATTTTCTTTTTTTGAGTTTGTGATTAGCTTATGATGTGTTCAGTTTTTACGTAAACGTATAAATTATATTCTAGATTTAAAGCAAATAAATATTGGTTTCCACTTTAAACATTTTTTCCATTAAGTACTAGTAATATAACTTTTGATATAGCACTTTTTAACCGCAGGTAATAGTATATTAAAATATAAGTTGCAGAAGGCAAAATATTCAAACACGCATTCAGGTTTAGTGGATAAGTGTTTGAATAGCCTTCTGCAACGAATGTTTTATACTATTTTCTCTATTTCGGTCGATATTTACATTATTTATTAAATTCAAAATATCCATTATTTTCCAGCAGGGAAATTTTTATTAGAATTTTTGTGTTGGCAACGGTAATACATATTTGACTAGACATATTTGACACATATTTGAAACATTTACCTAGTTTTTTGCTGTCATTGGGTGGCAATTAGAAATCAGGATGTAAAACTTAGAAAATAAAAGTTACCAAAAATCGTTAAAGAATAGACTTCATTCTAACACTAAAATGCGTGCGTGAAAGAGTAATTTTAAAACCGAAATAGAGAAATTATTTATATTATTTATTACTAGTTAACAATAAACATTTTCTGATAATTCTGTAACAGTTTTAAATAAAAAAAATATAAGAAACCATCTATCAGAAGAAAGAGATTTTATTTAATGCTATTTTAAGAATTGAATTGAATTAATTTCTTTTTAAAAATATAAGTTGTCTGAAGTTTACGCTTGACTAAATATGATTGTTTGAGATAATCAGAAAACTTTTTTTTATTATTTTTCTACGGCGCATGGTTGGGTGTTTTTTGTAACGTGTACATTTTTTACGTTTGAATATGTCTGTTTTTAAGTAACATTTTTGTGTTCACTATTTATGTAAATTCTTTTTGCGCAAGCATTTGACGCACGCACATGCGTTTTGAGCCTTCTTCTTAAGTACGAAGTCATGATTCGACATCTTACGTTCGCAATGAAGTAGTGAGCGGACATTTTTTTGCGTGCTGCAAAAAGTGGAATTACCACTTATGTAATTTGTGTTTGTGAATTTTTGCGTAATGGGGCAAATTATTTAAGCCGGCGTTCGTTGTAGCACCGCATTTTGTTGTTTAGAATAAAAACCCGTAAATTAGAAGGGGTAAGTCATTTTTGTTTTGATTCGAATTGGTAATTCATCGCAATTTACGTTTTAGTTTTTTTCTTTGTTCCGGATTTTTGGTTTTGGTTTTGATTTTTGTATGGTACTTGGTTTCAAATCTACGAAAAAGAATTAAATATACGATTTACGAGAGTTGCATAATATTGCATCATTTCAATGAATCATATGATGACTACGCCTAAATGGAAAGTTGCGCAATAATTTTTTCTACGTTCGAATTGGAAATCTTTGCTTTTGATATACGACTACGTTTTCTGATATATTCGATGCTTTTTGATTATTTGTACGTTTTAATTCGTTATGGTTACGAAAATTTCGTTTGGATACGTACGCCTTTTTACGAAGTTGAGGTATGAAATGTGAAATTACGATATGGTTTACGCTGCACGTTTGATGTTAGTCACAACGTCGCTTTTACGAAAATTTCCGTTACGAATTATGGTTTTTATGAGTAAAAATCGATAATTATTCATGTTACGTCTGATAAAATTTGAATTGGATGTTACGAATGAAATTATCATACGCTACGTTTGTTTTACGATATTCTGGTTAATGGATCTGTACGAATATTAGATCAATCAGGATAAATACGGAAAATATGGAAATTAAAATATGCATTTCAAGAATTTCGTAATGTTGCATCATCGCATAAATTAGATGAGAACGCGTCATTGACCTCACCAATTCGATTTGCGCATTAAAGTTTGAAAGCAGGTAACTTTACATTTATATTTGACCTTCGATACTGTCAAAATATGTAAATATGTTTTTTGTTATTATGTTAGTGTTAATCTTTTGGTTTCAATATTTAACCATTTTATATATAAAAAATATTGTGGCGTCCAAATTATAAAGTTTTGTATTTATCAAATTCAAAATTATTAATCTTAAGTAACGTAAGAATTCCCACGACTCTAATTATATAAATATGAAAATATCTCATTGCTCTTATGTAGTTTGTTTTTTTATAATGTGTTTTAAATAAATATTTTTGTGAGCTGGCTGGTGCATTAATTAATTTATTTTGTTACGATTAAAGTGTATTAGTAAGTTTTTCGCTATATTTTGTAGTAACTTGTTTTTAGCCGTTTAAAAATAAATTATTATATGTATATTATGTACGGGTACATAATATTTGATATAAAAATTTTTCTAACACTTAACACATTGGTCCATCAATCTATATATAGACACGTATGTGTACGATTAGATTAGTTCAAACAAATTTATCGATAGCTTAAATTGTTATTTACTTAAGTAGAGCGTACGTTGACTATGCAGATCTGTTATTCAAATTACAATGACAACATTTGCTTTCATTTATTGTTTTTTTTATATACAATTATTATTTAAAAAACGTTCAGAATAAACCGAGTAAACTGGTTTAAATAAAAAAAATTAAATTAACACAGTATAATGAAACCTACACAAAATGATTGCATTCCTTTTCAGAAAAGTTGTAATTGACGCTTTTATTATATTTTCTTTAAATTAAAATCTTGTTTTAATATTGTAATCATTTTGTAGTTTTATTAAAAAAATTAAAATAATTTGTTCGTTTAAAAATAAGAGTAAGAAGTTATTTTTTTAGCACAAACGTTTTGTAATCGAAACACTTCTTAAAGATTAAACGTTCTGATGGTGTTTTGATGATGTGTCTATGTTTTTAAGAAGATACTGCAAATCTTGTAGCAAACAAAAGAAATGCTAAAAGAACGAATTGAAATGACTAAATGTAAGAACAGAAAACAAGTAAGATGGTGTATTTTCCCTATTAATTGATCAATATTTTAGACGATTTCTCAAGCGACATTTACGATAACAAATTTTTATTTTTATTTAATAAGACAAAAAATAATATATAGCAGAATAAAAATTTACTAGAAAAAAAACTTATTTTCACTTTTTATTACAGTATTAAATTGAACATGTTTAATTATGCGCTATATATTTTTATAAGTTATAATCCTAAGCTTTGAGTGCTTTGACGTATTTCTACAACAAATATAAATGACAAATATATACCACGTAATTCAACCTTCTGGAAAAGTAAACTGGGATCTCTATTAATTAAATGCGGTAAAAAAAAGTTTATATAAAAGTTGTCATATTTGATGTTTTCTATTTACTAAAATTATTTTTTGATATACAGAATGCTCCGTTTATCTGTGATAGTCTCAGATTCAATTTTTTTAAACCTAGGTATATATTTTACTAATTGTATAAAGAATTTGTTTATTCGTTTAACTCTTTCTGAAGATTTTTGATTTTTTTTAAATACATTTGTAGACCCGTATCTCTTAAATCTTCCTAGTTTTTATCTCATTTTTTTATATTACCTAAACTAAACTACGTTCTAACTTGTAGGTACTACAGCAAAATTTGAAAAATATTACTGTGTGTTTTTTTTGCCATAAGTTTTTGCATATTTGACATACAAAAACTTAATTTTTTTAAATAACATCATTTATTTATTGATTGATTTTTAAACGGTTGGTCTAATTTTACGCAAATTTAGTTATACACACCATATTTGTATTATTAATCGTTATTGAAATAATTTAACTTTTAGTAATATCGTATCAGTTTACCTATTTGATTTAATTATTACTTTTTGACAGAAAACTGTTTAATGTTATTATTCATATTAATAATCATAAAAATAATTATTTGACAACAATAACAATTTTATAACATTTTAAAATAAAAAATTTAATTAAGTAGGTGTTCCAAGTTATGCTTATTTTCTTGTAAGCATAAATTGATTTAAAAAAATCTGTGGACCCTTTTTAAAATGTTTACTCTAAATGCTTGTCTTTAACCTTAAACAGTTATGATTATAAGCGACTTTCGGCTTCGTAGTTAAACATCCATATTTTTTAGGCTTAGTGCTAGTCTCTCCTTGAGAACCAAAACAAGAATTGCCGTATTGTCGTTCGTGAACTCAAACAAACTGACGTTTCTCAAGGCATTGCAGCATGCATTTTTGAAGTGGAAAATGTCACTGAAGGAAAAAGTGTAAGTGACGGTATTTATATCATCAGCGATTAGTGTAATTAACGAACAAGGAATTTTGTAAACTCAGGCATGTTTTTAACCCTCTTGTTTGCCTTTAACAGATTTAAATCAATTGTTCAGAATATCTTTAGTTGGAGAGACAGTTTTTATATTATGTATAGCTTTTTTAGTTAATATGTAAAATAGTAGTTTTTTGTACTGGGTGGTGGTGAGGTTTGGCGTTTATTAGTGTGCGTTTTCTTTTTATAGACAAAATGCTTCAATTTTCCGTTATTTTTCTTTATCGCCAGCACATCAAGGAACGCTAAACTGCTGTTATGTTTTAACTCGATAGTAAATTTAATGCTATTATGTCCAGAGTTTATTTTTGTTAAAAGAACTGATTTGGTTTATCTTTACCAGAAGACAATACAACAAACGTATCATCAACACATCTGAACCAAGTTTTTAACCCAACATTTTTCATAATTTCAGTTTTAAAATACTCTATGTAAATATTGACTATAACTGGAGAGAGCGGTAAACCCATGGCCGCTTCTTCTACTTGTTTAAACAAGTTGTCGTTATAACTTAAATAAGTGTTTTTAAGACAGAGTTTGATAACTTCTTTTTCAGTAATTCTCTCCTTGAGCAAAAACAACACTTTGTCGACTAGGATATCTTCTTTTGTTATACGCAAGTTCTTAATTTTCTCTATAAAGTTTGTGGAATCTTTAATGTTAGTTTCTGTATTTCCTGTCAACGGTAAGAGTTTTGCAGCTAGATAACGTGGTGAATTGATGGTGCCACTATCGGTCGTATACTTTTTTGTGTATCTTAGAAAGACCGTAGATTCGTGGCATAACTAGATTTTTGACAATCAAAGTTTGTTTCTTGTTAATATCTATAGTAATGGAGTTTTTAATGGCAGAGTTTACCTTACTGTATGTCACAATCTTCTGAGAGTAAGTTCGTCATTTTGTCGTTGTAATCTTGTATGTTTATAACGACTGTAGCGTTTCCTTTATCTGTTTTCAATACTAAAATGTCCTTATTCTGACGTAACCACTTAGCTGCTTCTCTCTCCTGTCTGTTAATATTAGAGCATGGCGGTTTTAATTTTCTTACAATGTTGCAAACATCTTGTCGAATAGTTTCAGAGATCTCTTTAGGCAGAGTGCGTGTAGCAGCTTCTACTCTACATACTCTTTCTTCTATAGGTGTTGTATTAGGCGTAACGGCATAATTAAAACTTTTCTTTAACAAAGATGTGGTCTGTTCATCCAAAACCGTGTCTGTTAGGTTCACGATTACTTTATGGTCGTTTAACGTTTTCTAAAACTGTGAAGGATGTAATCGCTCGAACTTCTTAGTTTGCTTCATTTTTGATTGTTCGTAAATTTTGTTTGCTTGTATCGTAGTGACAGCATCTATTTTTACTCATATCAAGTGTTCTAATTTGTTAGACAAAGTTAGATGTAGCTTGTATAACTTTTTTGTGACAGCATCACTTTGCGTGTGATCGTCACTTACACTTTTTTCTTCAGTGACATTTATCACTCTGAAGATGCAAAGTGCAATGTCTTGCAAAACGTCAGTTTGTTTGGGTTCACAAACGAGAATACGGCAAAGGCCAAGTTTTACTTCTTGTTTTGGCTCTTAAGGAGAGGCTAGGACCAAGCCTAATAATTTTGGGTGTTTATCTACGACGCGGTCTAAGCCAAAAGTCACTTATAACCATAAACAATTCCAAATTAAAAAAATGGCGTTATGAAACTAAAACGCATGATGGTTAAGATAAAACAAAATATTGCCCAGCCTAAGAAATAGCAAAATACGTAAGAATAAAAAAGGTTGAACAGTTGCATTTTATAACTCGGGAGATATACTTACGTCAAAAACCGTGGTCAATTTTATCTACACGTAGAATTTTCTATTTACATCTAAAAACGTTAAAATGACGACTGTATGTTTACTGAAAAGTAAATAAAACTTCTTTATTTTTTCTTTATTTATAACAATATTGATTAAAAATTTGTTGTCGTGATTTATTCACGGTAACATCAATTTATGCGTAATTTTGAATTTACTTCCTAGCAAACATGATCACGTATTTAAGGCGTTATTAATTGGTGAATATTAATGACGTGAAGACGTCGTAGATGACGTTAATTAACGTGTAAATGACGGGCAAATGTCACATGAATATGACGTGATATTGAGACTCAAACATAACGTCATTATATGACGTCATTTTTACCACTAGTTATCACCTCAATGACGTGAAATATAATATGAAAATGACGTAAGTTAAGTCTTTATATGACGTAAATTTCAGAAGATTCCTATTTACCCTTACATTGGAAATAAAATAACAGGTAAGTCAATAGATGCTTTAATGCATTAGTACCTACATATGAAATGTTGCTAATTTATTTGTGATACAGTGTTTTAAAATATTGTTCACTTTTCCAATAACATCCCTTCCACCCAGAGTAGACAGATACGAAGCCTAAAACATTAAATTTTAAAAACGATCAGTATTCAATATACTATATCTTGATTTACCAAATTAACTAAATTCTCCTTATCCGCAATGTAGTTCTCTAGAGTGGTCAAGTCCTTTTCTGCATCGACAGGAAATGCAATTAATTTATTCATAGCTACTGGATACTCTATGAAACAATAGTTAGTAAATACATTTTTCCTAAAAACTTGGTGTTTTATCCACATTTCTATGTGCCAATCTTTTATTTACTTGTGTATCCTTACTTGTAGTTATTGTTTGTCGTTCATTAACAATCAACCTTTCCAGCGATGTGTCTGAACAAAAAATAAGCATGATTTACTTACATAAATATGTAACATACGTTTATGTTTACAGCAAGAATTTGAAACCGCACTCGAAAAATTTTCGTGATATCGTATATAGTTTCCACTTTCCTACGGAAGGTGGGTCTCCCTTTCTTAAAGCCTTATCGTATTGATCTTGCGTTTTAAATGGAGGCCAAGAAACCTCCTTTTTAAAAGGAGTTAGCCAACTACTATGGACGAGGGCCAGTTCACCATCGCACTCCTCATTAAATTCTACACCTACGAAGACCATTGTTTGGGCTACATAAAAAAAGTACCCACAAACAAATAAACTGATAGTAAACAATTTAGTATAAAGGCTATTATTTTTTTTAGACAAAACGTGAAACATATTACCTCTTTGTCCAAGGCGTTAAGCAGACAGATACAAAAACCAAAGAAAACGTAGTATTTTTTAAAGTTTAGGGTTATGTTTGATAACAATAACTTACCTCAGATAAATGGTTGAATTACAACACAACTGATTTATATTGTAGTGTAGCTGAATATTATCCTTTATATGCTAACGGGGAAACGTTTTTCCGATTATAACCTTGCGATAAAATTGGCGGCAGTTACTAGTAAAAGACCGTTGAGTTAAGAAATAATCTCGTATAATTTATTTTACCTAAGATGGTGGTTATACGTTTGTTCAAAGGTCTAGGTTCAAAGGTTTGTTAGTGACCATTTGAGCGATTTGAACCGACGAACTCGTTGATTTGAGCAAGTGCGCATGCGGAACGTACTAACTGCGGGAGTTTTCAAATCCGTGTAACATGGCGCTAATCTTAAATTAATGTACAATCAATAAAATAAATTCGTTTGTTGATAAAAGAAAGTTCGATTTTATATTACCTATAGGTAGGAGGTTGGTACTTCTTATTGAGCCTGTTAGTACAAAATAATAATAACAATAACATTATTACTATTGTTATGAGCAGAGGTAGCCACTAAAATTATGTTAAAATGCATTCTTAAACAATTCGCTTATATGATGTGAAGGTATAAAATTATACCTAAACACAACGTTGTTTTGACGTCAAAAAGTAGACGTTAATATTCGTTCAAATATTGACGTTATAAAACACGTTACTGTTTGCACATTTGACGTTACCGACCAACAAACACCTAAAATTGACGTCTTAATAACGTGAGACTGTTTGCTGGGTTAGAACATGTAGATATTTTTTTTTTAATTACACCTTATAGGTAACTGTGGTATTCAATTAAAAAGTTGATTTTTTCACATTTCACCACGTTGAACAACTTTTTGACATAAATGCCTAGAATAATCTGAAGGTTTTTTTATTAGTTTTCTCTACTAAAACGCATATAATATGTGTATCGATCTCCATAAAAAACGTGCTAAACGTTATTACAAAACAAAATTTTACATAATATTCTACTTATTATAGTTCTATATTAAAAAATTGTCAAAAATTTAAAAAAAAGTTTGATTTTATACTTGATTAAAATTATCTGTGTTATTCATTGATTGCGTTTGAAATTATATGTTTCCGTGGTGTAGTGGTTATCACATCCGCCTAACACGCGGAAGGTCCCCGGTTCGATCCCGGGCGGAAACAATTTTTTTAAATTATATATATAAAAAAGACATTTTAAAATATTTTTTGTTTTGATGTTCTAAAATCTAGTTTCACCAAAATATACTAAATTTTAATAACTATGTGTTGTAACCGTGTAAACATCTGTCTTTTTGTTAACATTAGAGGGAAATAACACTTAAGTACGTGAATGTAACCTCCTTTCTCTTTTAATAGTAACATGATTAACTAAATTAGAAATCAATTATATTGGAAAGTAAGTTTCCGTAGTGTAGCGGTTATCACATTCGCTTTACACGCGAAAGGTCCTCAGTTCGATCCTGGGCGGAAACAGGTTTTTTTAGTTTGGTTTGATTTTGATTTTTTGATAATAAAGAATCAGTTCTTATTTTAAGAAAAACTGTAGATAATGCAATGTAAATAAAAATGCATATCATTAAAAAGTTTTTCATTTTCTAATAAACTCAACTTATTAATATTTCAAGTTTTATACAAAACAGTTCAAGATTTTCTTAACAATTTTTACTTTCAAAAAAACCATTGTTAAGTATAACGTTTTACTTTTATCAATGCATTGTAACTACCTAAATAAAATAATTATGAAATTGACATAGTTTGTACTTGAAAATCGATATTTTTACTATTAAAGCACGTAAAACATAAAACAATGTGTTAATACCAAACTCATTTAAGCTCTTTAATAGCTTAATAAAATGTAGATTCAAAGTTAGTAACGTAGAAATGTCATAATATTAGACATCAATTTAACAGCAGATTTAAATTTATAAACATTACGTTAGTGCTACCAAGAACTATAAAATTGTTTTAACAAAAGTTTTGAAATAATTTGTTTAATTACTTAAATAAAATATACATAGATAATATGTTAATTCTATTGATTTTAACTATTCTATATTAAAATATAATTGTTAAGTATTATACCTATGTGATGAGTGTATTTTGATTTGTTTTTTATAAGCGTAGAAAAAGCAATTGTTGGTTGGAACAGCACTTTGTCGGGGGCAACTTTGCTTTGCTACTAAATAACATATAAATAATAAAGAACCTTAGAATAATAATAATGCAAACGTAAATTGTTTTAACTAATTCTTACATTTGAAACGGCGACAACGTAATATATGTACTAAAAATCAATTAAATTTGAATTATTTTGTTATAATTTAATTATTTGCTAGAAGATGATTACCGTAATTATTATATTTTTACTAAAAAAAAAAACTGTAAATATTAATAAAACGTATACTTTTTTATATTCTACATACTTTCATCTCTTTTTCTATACAGTATTTATTTTTGTTCAAACATTTGTTATACCGTTCAATAAGTTTTTCAATTCTGTCGCCAAAGAACTCTGCCTGTGAAGAAACATAGATCATTACTGCGGTTTTCACATTTTCATCGTCCTTGTACCGTTGATTACCAAACAACTGACAATCCATGATTCGCATTAGAAACCTGAAAATTACTAAATTTTGAAAAAAGTATTAAATTATTATTGATACCAAAAATAATGAAATGAACAAACATTAACAGATATCTAAACAATAAAGAATTAGTAGATTCGCGTTTTTTCAATTCATTAATAAAACCACCAAAAGTAAAAAACACTTTCATAGTTTTTTAAGATGCTTTAAAATGAGGACATGAGATCTTTGATAACCAAGAATCGAAAAACTAAATAAGTTCAAAAAAATTATGAATTATATTTCTGATGTGTTCGAACAATTATTATAATACTAAAGTATGATTTTCTTGGAGTCAAACATTATGGGTTTAGAATGTAAATTTCTAATAAGCCAGATAAATACTTCATCAAAACGCACGATTACAAAGTAACTTTAAAAGTGTACATGAAAAGTCTACTACTAATATAAAATTAGACCAGTTTTGTGTTTGCAAATTGTTTTTATATAAAAAACTAATGACTTAACATAACGGGTGTCAACGATTGAGTACTGCTTCAATTGTTTACGTCTACAAACCGTATATGGTGAATATAATTTGCAACCTTCAAATATTTATAAAATCTTAATGTTCATAAACCAATTCATAATTAAACAAAATAACAAGGTTGTACAAAAGTGACAAATTATTTTTGCTACTCTTGCAAATTTGTGTTTTCTGCTTAAAAAAGAACATTTATTAATAAGTTTTCTAGAACATACAGTTTATCTCTTATTATTAATATTGACCCATCTTAACAAAATGTACAGTTCACTTGAGTAAACAAATAGTAAACATAATCCCTGGAGAGGCGTGACCAAGTAGTAATTGATGTTGAGGTTATGCTATAAATGTTATATATAGGAATCTCAAAAGTAGATGAATGCCACGTGACATATGACGTCAAAATCATACCACACTAAACAGTTTAAGATTGTGTTTATTTTCGCATGAATTTTAAGAAAGAGGTTGGTATTACAACACGGTGTTGTCACTTTTTCGCGTGCTTATTATTGTCAAGTTAGGTTAAATTCGTTTTGGTTTCTTATTTATATTAAAACTGTTCTTTTCAGAACAATTTTCTTGATTACTTATTTTGCGAGTTTAGTTTATTAATATGCCTGGTACGGAATTAGGAAAACGTGGTTATGAGTTGGTAGTTTCGTTAATTGAATTTTTTGAGCAAGAACGTGATGCAGGTGGACCGTTTTTATCTTTGAATAATGTTCGAGAGGTATGTTTAACTAATTACAATTAAGAACAAAATTACTTTTTAAGTTTTATTACAGCGTGTAGCAGTTGCTTTAAAGATAAGTATTTCCACCGTAAACCGAGCATCCCAGAAAGTTAACGATGAAAGTATCCCGAGTACTTCTCAATTGAAACGAAAACTTCAAGGCCAGTAACAAACATTGATAATTTTGCCAAGGTTGCTATTCGAAACACAATTTATAGAATGTATGAAAATAGTAAGTTGTAAAATTAGTAAAAATTCAATTTAACAATTTTAATTAACTTAGATGAACCTGTAACAGTTCAATTATTGAGACAGAAACTTGTTGCTGACGAACTTTTAAAGGATGTGAAACATCATTAAATACTGTTCTCAAAAACATAGGATTTAAGTACCAAAAGATAATCTAGACGAGGTTTAATGGAATTACCAAACATTGTGATCAAACGGATTCGATTCTTAAAAAGAGTATTTAGAATTCAAAAAGCAAAAACTTACGAATTTGTTTACTTGGATGAAACCTGGATTTTTCAGAATGGTACAGTAGGTCGTTCTTGGCAGGATGACGATTTAAAAACTGTAAAAACTACCAAAGTCGATGGCAAAAGGTAACTAAGATAAAACTTTTATTATGCTTATTATTAAAATTTGTTAAAAACAGGTATATTGTACTTCATGCCGGTAATAAGAATGGATTTATTCCTGGTGCAGACTTGGTGTTTAGTTCTCGACCAAAAACTTAGATTACCACGGGAAATGAATCAAGCAAATTTTTGAATTGGTTTGAGAATAAATTACTGAAAAATTTAACTAAACCTTCTGCAATTATAATGGACAATGCTCCATACCACAGTACTTTGGTTACGAAGACTCCAAATAGTGGATGGAAAAAAGAAGATATCCAGAAATGGTTAAAAGAACAACATGTTTCATTTGAAATCAATTGCTTAAAGAAAGAGTTACTACACATTGTTGAAAGGTAAATTAATATTTTTCTGTTAATGAATAAACTAAAATTTTGATTTATAGGAATAAACCTGAAAAAATGTATGCAGCCGATCAATTGGCTGAAAAATATAACCATAAGGTACTTCGTCTCCCTCCCTATCATTGTATATTCAATCCAATTGAACTCATATGGGGAATTACAAAAACTTATTATAATAAACATGTAGGGAGGGATGGAAAATCAGTTGAAAGCTGCTTAAATATGTGGAAAGAAGCTTTAATGGCGGTGCCAGAAGATGCATGGGCAAATTCTGTTCGAGCATTGCGAACAAATAATAGAAGATTGGTGGAAGAGAGAAGTAGCTTTCGACGACGGGGACGTGGCGCCGCTCATTATTAATTTAAATGATGATAGTGACTCTGACTGATTAAAAAATTATATAAATTAATGATGCCCTATTTAAAATGCAAATTGTCTACCATTCAAATTTTTTGTTAAATAAATATGCACATTTCTTTTTCAATGTAGCATGTAAAATAATTGTTAATGTTAGTTTCCTGTTTTTATTATTTTCGTTATAAATAAATTGGCATTAGCAATGTTCTCTGTGTCTTCAGTAGCATTGTTCTCTTTTTCATGTAGTATTTCTTAAAAAAAAAAAGGTTTAATAAGTTTATACGAGGATGTCTGGGTCAAAGTTATTGCAGGAGAACCTGGTGACTTGAGAGTAAGAAACAGAACCAAGGTGCAAACATTGTTCGTTAATTTAATAAATAGTCGCTGCTAGAAGAAATAACTATTATATTAAACTGTTTTGTTTTTTAGTTCCAAGAATTATACTCCATACCTATGTAGTAATGTAACAAAAAAAAAAGATTATATATAAAACATCGAAGTGTTGGAATAATTCAAATAAATGCAATTTATTTGTCAGACGACTTGTTCATTGATAAATATAAATATTATTTTACAACGATGAAATAACTACTGTCGGGATAATTCAGATAAAAAAACATTCTACAATCAATTTAAATAATTGTAATATCAACCAAATTTATATTTGATATTGATTTAATTAAAATAAAAACAATTTCACCCTTAATGCAAAGTCGAAAGCCACTCAGTTAATTAAACAAATTAAGTATCAAATCGGATGATTGAAATATTAATTCTGCCAATCTTACAAATATAAATTTGTGTATAACTAGAGATTTTTAATCGAACAAACCGCTTATAAAATTATTTAAAAGAATGTAAAACATAACCAATTTTAAATTAACCTCAATAAAATGTCAACATGAGAACTGGCAACATTACTTATTCTGACGTCATAAATTTGAAGTCACGTGGCATTCATCTACTTTTGAGATTACTATAGTTGGATTTTTCTAACTTTGAAAGTGCGTCATAACTGACGTCACTTTTAATGTAAATGCCACTACCAGAGTATCAATTCAACTAATAATCACTAAATTATTATTTTAGTTTTTTTGGTAGACAAATATAAATATTCTCAATATCTTTTGTTTAAATATTGCAAATATATAGTCTTTTGTATAAAACACGAGTTTTTAGAATAAGTAAAGTTATTCAAAATTATAACAACAGTAAATGTTTTAGTTGTCAAGTTGGTACCGGTAGCGGAGATGCCGGTTTGAAACTATCATATTTATTTTCATTCTAACCTCGCTTTTGTGTTATTTAATTTTATTCATTTCTTGCTATTAATCAGTTCTTTTTAGAATTGAACTACCGTTCTGTTAATAATTACGCGCTGTGTTAATTAAATATGACCCCCAAAGCAATACAACAACAATCAAAAGAACTTGTAAGTCTCTTGATTAATGTATTTCACTAAATTGTGTTCGTGACGTAATTATTTATACTGTCTCTTAAAATTGCATTATCTGTTATGTTTTCAATTGCATTACCGCGTTTGTCAAGCACTGCAAATTAGTATGACTACCGTAAGTGGTATATCATCTGCTGCTAAACGTATAATGAAGTGTTAGCCGGTCCTAGCTAACACAGGCAACGACAACAACTATAGTACGCAGCATAGATACTTTTACTAGTACAGCAATTAGGAATGCAGTATACAAGATGTATCAAGAAAGTAAGCTTAATTTACTAAAAGAATTTATTTACACTCACTTTCGTTTATAGAACAACATATTACGGTAGCTACTTTTTTAAATCACCCCAAACAATACGATATTTACAATGGAAGCAAATCAACATTATGTAAGATATTACATGATATCGGTTTTTAATGGAAGAAGGATAATTCATAAAGAGGATTAATGGAGTTGTCATATGTAGCATTACTACGTATGAGTTTTTTAAGAGAATACGTTCATAACCTAGACAATCACTTTTGGGAATCTTACATGCAGGTAACAAAAATGGTTTTATTCCTGGAGCATCTTTAGTTTTTTCTTCTAATACGAAAAACCCAGATTATCATGGAGAAATGAATCAAACAAATTTTTTACAATGATTTGAGAACCAGCTGTTAAAAAATCTAAAAAATCCATCTTTTATTATTATAGATAATGCTCGATATTATAGTTCAGTTGAAAAAACTACTCCGACAGCAACAAGGAAGAAAGTCGGGATGCATAATTGGCTTACAACTAATAAAATAACATATGACCCAGACTTATTGAAACCACAATTATTGTCATTAGTGAAAAAGTGAGTTTCTTGCAATTCAGTATTTTATTATTAATAAATGAATTTTAGGCATAAGCCACCAAAAAAATATATTGCCGATCAGCTGGCCAAAAAATATAAACATAAAGTGCTTCGCTTGTTCCCATATCATTGCATGTTGAACCCTATTGAACACATTTGAGGTATACCTAAAAATTATTTCAATAGGCATATAGAAAGAGATGGTAATGGTATAAATAATGCAGTTCGTATGTGGCATAAATCGTTAAATCATGTTACACCACTGATGTGGTCAAATTCAATTACTCACTGCGAACAAATTATACAAGACTGGTGGAACTGAGAAGTAGGTTTTGACAACCTTTAATAATAAATTTAAATGAGAGCTACGATAGTAGTGACCATGACTCCGACACTGAGTAGGTTCCTATATATTTTATATTTGAAATCGTTTCTGTGAATATTCATGTTAAAACCAATTGTATAATGAATTCAAATAAGTAAAGTATGTGTAATTTAACGTTTAACTTCATTTTATCCTTTCGAGTAGGCAATCCCTATGTAAATGTAGAATTATTGTAGGTATTCATCTTTTGCTGGAGATCGATTAATCAATCTTCAGTTTTTTGTAAACTACATGAGGAGAATAATGTTATTTATATAAAAAGTAAAAATTTTTGTAACATACTAAAGATGAGGTTACATTTAATCAGATAATTCGTTGACGTTTGCACACAACTTAAAAAAAGCTGGCAACTATGTATTTATTTTCACTGATGACGCCCTTCCAAACTTATAAAAATTTGACTATACATAAAAAATGTTTATAAATACACACACCTTGTTCACAAATAATTTAATTTAAAAAAATCTTGATAAAGACTATTTAAATAACGACATATTTCTCAATAAAACAGCAGGTAAAGATGTAACCAAACACGAGACAATTTTTATTGTAATTTAATTTCTCAAGCGGATTGTGATTGATTGAAACGTTTACCGCTTTAAGTTTTTAAAGTTAGTTGACATATTTTCCGGGGACTTTGTTTGCTTGAGCGTTCTGTACTTACTTCTTAAGACTCGGCTTAGCAACCTGCTAAGTCAAAGGTGGCAGACGCATGGTAGAAATAGTTACTTTTCTAAAATTTTGATAAGTTATTACTTTTTTTTCAAATTAATTTTAAAATATTTTAAATAATAATTTAAAATCAGTAAACTATATTTATTCAAATAAAACGCACTTTTATTTGTTGCAACTTTTCGACCGTCACTTTTTTTCAAATTTTTGTAGCAAACGACACAGCTCAATCTTGAATCGGTCCGTTCCAAGATATGCTTTTCGCTGTTATTTTCGGATTCATAATTTTTCTTTGAATCCTGTTATGAACAATTTTTCTTAGGTAACTTCTTTGTAGACCAAGAAATCATTTACGACAGCGAAACCTAATAGTAATTCAGGGACAAGCTTTCTGTTCTTCTGCGTAAACAGTGAGAATATAATTTTACTTGGTCAGACAGATCGATGTATGATTCAGTTAAATTATAATTTAATATTGCTTCAGGTTTTTCTCTTAAACCCCTTCTTTGCGGTACTTTTCTGTGTTATCTTTCTGCATCGTGCTTAGCATAAGCACATCTCATTTGTCACGCATTTGATGACCATTATCCCGGAGTTACTTTTTGTAGCATATATTACTTTGGGTTTTAATTTTTTTTACAACTTCTTTCGGGTTATATTTGCGGTTACTTTAGAGAATGCTAACAAGGTGTGTCTTTCGTTTTAGTAATTTAGTTGCTAAAGACACTTTTGTATAGTAATTATCTGTATAAAACTCCCTACCAGAATCCAGAAAATTATTCATTAGTGCAAACACTACATTTGAATATGCATTAAAATCAAATTTCTTAGAAGAGGAACCGTTAACAGGATTTTACTGTAGGTTACTTAGGACATTTTGTTTATTTTTGTTTTCTGAATCACTTTCTCGTTTGTAGATAGAAATTGCATTTTGGATAACTTCTTCTAAATTGCTTATATGAATACGTAGCGCCTAATTTGATTGAATATTAAGAGAATGATCACTAGAGGCATTTCATTATGTCGTGAACTGTGACCTTGAGTCGAAAATCGGAATTAATATACTAAAAGTCAAAAATTTTACAAGTCTATCTAAATTCCAAAAACGTTAGTCTATTTAAAAGGCACTCACGTTAATATAATTTAAAAATAATCAGATATTACCTATTTATTAAATCAAAATTAATTTATTTACAAGAATACCTACAGACTTATTAACAACAAATGCAACGATAAAAGCAGAGATAGGTTAGAAAAAATGTACCGCAAATGTTTGTTAGACGGATAATAACAAATATTTTGACATATAGAAACTACAGCGACACAGTTCACGAGATCTTGAAAGACGTCTACCTAATATAATCTTATCATATTTATTTCAGAAACTGTTTAGCGAATCTTCGAAATTACTTGATCCACACGAATTATCGATTTTGCTGGTGGATGCACCAGAACACATTATACTATTTTTTCTGGCAATATTTTACGCCGGAACAAATAAAGATGCATCGGGACTTTAGGCATGTGACGAATAAACATCACGAATTATACTAAGCTCACTATCTTCTTCAGAGTAGAGCAAAACGTTTCTAAATCATTTACATTTGTAACATTTTTAATATGCTTAAAAGGTACATTAAAACGTTTATAAAACGTTTTCAAATCAATGTCATACTGCTTCAAAAGCGAATCCGAACATTGTTTTTTAGACGGTTTTTGAAGCGCATACAAATCGATTTCAGAAATAATACCAAAATTGACTGAAAAATTATTGTCTAAATCGTCTTTGTAACATTTTCAGTTAGTTTTCACTAAATATTAAACGTTGACGTCCAAAATAATTTACGGAGTTATCTACGTAAAGTTGCAGAATAATACACAGTTATCATCTTTTAATGTTTCTAGAAACGATTTACACGTACATTTTTTGATTGATTTGTATTTGTATTTCCAAAACTATACATATGAAACCGCTAAACTTAATACAAAAAGCTATTAGATAGCTTTGTTTTTTGATGATTCAGTATTAATCCATTGGGACAAAATAGCGAGTCAAACTCGTGGTATGTAACCTTTGCCAAACGTAGAAATAACGAGTCTCACTCGTGATACTCATTATATTTTTTGGTTGTTTATAAAGCAATATATCAAATGACGATTTTTATTCGTTAAACAAGTCCAATCGGCCGTCAAGATCAAGTTCTAGCAAGTTTTTCTATCCTATATTTTGAACGCATAATTGCATTGTTTTGAAATTGAACTTTATAATCGTTGCAAACCCCGCCTGTGTAAACGTTCCAAAAACATTTCAAAAAATCGTTTTTTGAACGTATACTTTCCTTATTTTGGATTTAAACTTAATAATCGTTCCAATGCTATTTTAAGAAACAATTTAATAAATTAAATGAACATGAATGAAGTATCGACTCTAGTTATCATTTTTAGAAGTGTTTTAAAACATTTCAAGAATGAGTTAGGAAATGATTTATAGAAACATTGCAAAGGGCGGACATTTATTAAATTTGAGACAAGTGTGAAACGATTCTGGTATATTTCTTTATTTCATAAAAATCGTTTTGAAAATGTTGCAGAAATGAATTTTTCTACTAGGGATAGATCATTCCGCAACGTTTCTAGACGTTACTGCTTCTTTTTGTATTCGCTCATTGTGTTTATATTCACTTACAAGAATTACATCACTTCTGTTTTTCGATATTGCTAACAGCCGACTGCCTCGAAGTTTAGAAATGCGCGTGATGTTATTTGGCGGTTAGCTTGACCTTGGTACTACATAAGCTCCATGTGGTCTTTACGTCCTTTACGAGCAATTTAATTGTTAGGACCACGTGGCAGAAATATGCCACATAAAAAATATAATAAAACATCACAAAAAGAAATCAAAAAACAAAAAAATGTTCTAAATATAATCTAACAAATAAATTTCACAGTAGGAATTATAGAAAAAAACGTGTTTTCTTCCTTTCTTTTTCTGATTCTGATTAAATGGTAGCGCTTAAGGTGTGTTACTGTTTGAAAATAATTAGAAATAAATGCATCTAATCATTCTAATTAATCATACTTTTAATAAGACATTAATATAAACATTATTTAGCGACACAATGTTGAATTAATTAAATTAATCTTTATTTCAGTGCGAAATGTAGCTTTGCGGAAAGCACTAAAAACTCATTTATTCATACATCTCATCACTTCGTATGTTAGTTTTGTTTAATTAAAAAGAAAATAATTACATTTAAACAAGTACTTTCTTAAATTATTAGATTGGCAAATTTAAACTAATCGGACCTCACTTTTACACCTACCAACTCCATCTTAAATTTTGTAATGCTACACGCCACTTGTGCAAAGTTATTTAAACTTTTGCCCTAAATAATAGATATTTACTTATGTGTTCTATAACTTGTTTATCAATGGTGTAGGGTATCTTTGGTATAATATTATTAATTTATTCTATCGGATTTTATTTTCTTTAGGAAATATTCACTTCAATTATTCAAATTTATACTTAATAGATTAGTTCACAATGACAACGAATTAATACAAAACTCTTAATATAAGTTAAATTATGAGTACAATAAATAAATTAAAAAAATCATTATTGTAATTAATAAAAAATTTACAACTATGTTTCCGCCCGGGATCGAACCGGGGACCTTTCGCGTGTGAAGCGAACGTGATAACCGCTACACTACGGAAACTTATATAAACTTGTTACTTATGTTCTGTAATAAAAGGAAATATAATGAAATTCTTCAACAATTTTACTTAATTTATAAAATTTATATAATTTAGTTTTATATACTGCTTATTGCTATAATAAAATAAGTGAATATTTTAATACGATATGTATAATCTTAAATAAAAGACCCTTTGTATAATCTCTCGTAGGGTCATCAGGTGCACTTTAAATAAAAAAAACATTTAGTGAACCGATCAATCTTATTCGACTCGGGGGGTAATCACTACCCTTAATTGATCGCTTTTTTCTGTTCTGCTGCTGATGTTTTGTAGGTATCTCCAGAGGCTTCAAATTGTAAAGTTAAATTAATTCTTTTTTGTCAGATGTAATTTATCAAGTTTAATTATCGATTATTATGTTCTTGCCATTTTGATTTTTTTGTTTTTCTTTTTGTGCATTAATTTTTGATCAAATGTAACCCAAATAAAATTTATTAAAAAACTTTGAGGAACAAAAAGTGATTATTTTATTGTCAGATTTTTTTAAGATAAAAATCGGCTACTACAGTAAAATCTCAATAAACATGTGGTTTTTAATCTGCATTAAACTACTACGTAGATAACTAAACACACTTTATTTCATATTTTAAACAAAATACTAAAATCTAAAAATTTAATTTATTAAAATTTCAGTAATTAAGTCAATATTGTCTATAGCCAAAATTACATTTGATGGTTTTAGTAAACAAATAATTCAAGTCTAAACCACTTACCAGACATTTAACATTTAATACGTAGTGCTTGCAAGCTACTCATATATGTCGTGTTAAAATAATTGCACGATTACTTAATTACTATAGAAACCATTGTTATAACAATACTTATAATTATAATACTTTGCACTAAGTAAACCTTAAAACCTACGATACAATTATATTGTAATGATTATTATTTTAATTCCCCAACGTCATTTCTTTACCATATTATGCAGTGTATGAGAAGAGAAAATTATTTTAAAACATCTACGTCTTAAGATGCCCAAACTGTCTTTTTTTATGTGTCATCCTAAATTAATTTCTTTATTCGTTAAAAAGTCGGATGAATTAGAAAATGTAAATACCTTGCTTGCTATCATTTTCAAGTAAATAAAACTCTACTTAAAACTGTCCCATATTATAAGATATTATTAGTAAACGGGTTACGTATCTGATATTAATGTTAGAATAATGTTTCTCTATTTCAACATGAGAATTAGCCATTCTAACACTAAAATCCGTGTAAGAATAAGCAAATTCTTACACGAATTTTAGTAATGTTAGTTTTTTCAAAATTGGTATCTGCATCGTAAGTTGACGTTACATGAAAAAGAAATCAAAATTATTGGAATTTAACAATTGAAATTCAAATTTTGATGCCAAGATAAAATAAACACGTTTTATTAATTTAAATTTACTTACTTATAAAAGTATAAAGAGATAATTTCGTATGATTTTATCAAAATAGAGAAAATAGTATAAAACACACACACGTCATAGAATACGTTTCAATCACTACCGCTTCATAAACTCGCCGCTACGCGGCTCGTGTATGAAACCCGGTCTCGTGATTGAAGCGCGTTCATTCTGTAACTTGTGTTTTAATATACTATTACAGAGCAATTTTTCTTTGCATCTTACATTAAGCGTCAATCTGTAATTGAATGCAATTCAAATTAATAGTAATTATATCTTACTGTTGATTGAAAGAATTGTGCTTTGTTAAACATTCTAAACAATATTAATCTTTTATCAGTTCTATTATTAAATACACTTGGACTTAATCGTTTCCGGAATTTCGCTAAGGTATTTGGTCAATAGCTACTTAGACATTCACGCATTGAATTTATTGTGCTAATTCTAGTTTTATCATTTAAATTACATCAAAAAATTTTAACGGAAAAATAAGAAAATGCTGTTTTGTGAAAACAAAAGTAAGTAATGCAATAATGTTCATGTAATTAAATGACAATGACAAATTACAATATAGGTGTCTATTATTGGTCATATATGTCGTAATTAGTATGGAATTACTTAGAATTATAGAAATCAGAAAATACTACACTTTAAATATTTTAATATTATTGAAAAAGTTTCGTCTCAAGTCTTACATCTAATCAGGAACGAACAAGCACCGAATTTCATCCTGCACCACTGCGCTCAGCTAATTGTTGCAATTCAAGATGATTCAAGATGCGTATGATGCTATAGACCACAATTACCTTCAGGCAGTGGTAGCATCCGTACCCGCACGATTGCAAGAATGCATAAATAATCATATCCATTATCAGTTTACATTTCATATTTTACAATAATAAAATATTAATGTCGTAATTAGTATGGAATTATTTCAAAAGATTTTTTAAAACTAAGTTCAAAAATACAACTCTGCTATTAATTATTTTATTAAAATCGTAAATACTGCACTTTAAATAATTTTAGATTTTGAGTGAAAGAATGAATAAAGCATGTTCTTTGTTAAATTGCAAACAATACATACAATGGCCATGTTCCCTCTGGCATTGTTTACAAAAACAATTCTTTAAAGTAGATATACTGTTTGGACTTGTAAAAATTTCTTGTCTCGATTATTTTCAAAATGAGTGTACATACCTGTTATCGTCTGATACCGTATATAAATCAATTTTTCAAATTTTGGCTTTTGCAGTCACATTCACCTGTATGACGGTCATAAAAGCAGTAAAGATATTACCGTGAGCAACTATGAATGCAAAGCGTTGCCTGTGTCGTCATTTCGTTTTGATCCTTAGAAATATACAATTATATACCATTTTACCTTATTACGAATCTTTCTGCTACTGACTGCAATTATTCAGTTGTTTTATAATATTTCAGTTAAAATTTTAAAGAATCGTCGGTAATTTTATTATACGTAATTGAAAAAAAAATCAAACCACAAAAATTAAAACAAAACCAAAAACCTATGAACATATTAACTATCAAATTGTTCAAATTTCGCAATGTTGTATTTCATTGTTAATGGACAGTAACTATATAAAATTGTTAAGTTTAAACTTTGTAAAAACTGTTTATTTTACAGTAACACAAAAATGTGTACAATCAAAAATAGAAAAATTTTTAGGAAATGGAAAAAAATTCTAGAAAAATAAAAAAAACTGCCAAAAATTTTTAGGGTATTAAAGACAAATAATTAAAACATTTTCAAAAAATAAAAGAAATACGTACCAATATTGATAATCAAATGAAAACTGTTGAAAAAGAAACGTAAGCAAGCATTTTTAATTTAGGAAGAAGAATGCAACTGCTTCGAAAAAATGAACCAAATAAACTGTCATTAATAGACTATATGGTAGAAACAACAAACTAGTATAAGGTTGTACCTCTAAATTATGATGGTAAAGTTCTATGGTCAACAAACTGTTTGAAACCGCAGTTAATGCTAATGGTTGGAGTAGCAAGCAGAACGCGACATTTTTAATAGTAAGGAGAAGCACTTAGAATTTTGAAGACTGTTCTTCATCACCTATAAGAAAATAAAAAACTGTTCATTTCACGTTTAGAAACAAAATATGTAGATGCTCATTTTCAACAGGTATACCCAACCCAAATAAAGAGTTGAGTTTAAAAAGTTGCTGAGGCTGATATCGCTAAATTGACACCAGATATTTTCCCAGAGTAATTAGATATTGAAACCATTGTAAACGGCGTCAGAGACAACTAAACGCAGCAGTTTTGAACTAAGACGTTGAATGACGTTTAAATAACTGATGCCTTGGAGATTAAAGCAGCAAAACATACGTTGCACCGAAACAATTATAAGCTTTGCTGTTCTGCAAAAGTACCCCCAAAAACTCAAGAAAGCATCAAGGAGATAGTGCGGCAAATGCTACGAAAAAAAAGAGTGACGACTTCCAACTGCGGCGCAATAGACCACGTACGTAAACACCGTACTAAGTCTAAGAAGAGGTCAAGAAGGGCGCCCAAAAACCTAAAAAGAGTTGACAAAACCTAATCATGTACAAATCATTTGTGCACAAAAACACAGACCAAACACCATCTTGTGTCATGCTTGGTCGCAAAATACGACTGTAATGCTACCTCTAATTTGTACGTAAACAAAAAAAAGTTTTGGAAAAGCTTTTGAAGAGGCTACACAAAGTACATGAATTGGTTTAGAAAAATACGCAAAACAGAATGAACACCAGATATTACGTCAACGCATAAAACGGTGGGTTTAACCGGATAATATAATTTAGTTACATAACTCCCAAAAACGACGTGGATTGTCCCTGAAACTGCAGCAGCAATGGAAGGACCCTTATAAAGCTTTGGAACTTATTAATAACATTGTATACCGTATCTGAAAATCACCTAAAAGCAAGCAAAAAGTAGTCTACATCGATCGTCTAGCTCCGTTTGACGGCAATAACAACGTTACTCAAGACCAAGTTTAAACCAAAATAATAAGAAACAGAACTAGGAATAAAATCGATGAGATAAATTTCAATATATTTATGAGCAAATACAAGAGTTTTGAAAATACTAAGTTTAGAGTTATAACCGAGAAGCAACAAGATCTGTTTCAAACACAAAAAAATTACGCCATTGCATAAGTTAAGATCTTGAGGTGTCCAGAAGAGTTCCAGTAGAATTTAAGAAGTTTATATGGGTAGACCAAGAAGAACTCACGTGCAAAACCCTTATACAAAAATCTGTGGCAAGCATTATAAAATTTAAAGTGAGAAATAAAGTTTCACAACATTAAACAATTGTCAGTACCCACGTTTGGTTGGGGTTTAGATCAACTAGATTGAAAGACAGTTTGAAATATGTTCGAGGTCGTCTTTCAAGGAACAGACGTTTAAGTGTTGGTCTGCAGTTACCAGATAAGTAAAGCATCGGGTCAGAAAAAGTTTATTATTATTATCACAGAAGTTGCTGAAGTAGAGAGAGATGTCGCTATTTTCACAACCCTTTTTATAGGTGCCGCGTCCAATTTCCTATTCCGGAACAGAATAGTTTTAAGAAGGGGGCAGTGAAACGCATAGAAGCTTTGAGGTCATTTCAGGCAATTACCGAAAGCAACAGAATCTTCTCGAAGCAGATAAAATCTATTCTAGTGAGAAGTCTAAAATCGTAAAAATTGTTGGTTTAAATAAATAAAATGTTATAAGTTGAGGCGCGTGTCAGTGAAAATAAATACCAGTGTAGATAAACAAAAGTACTTATCTGTGGACAGTGTTTATAAATATCGACTGATAGTCATATATAAATTACTTGTGAGTTTTTTAAATAATGTTACGTTTTATTAGTGTTTGTTGAAAGTTAATTACATTTATAATCATCTTATCTAAAACACGTCTAAATACTTACTTTAAATAAATTAGTTCGTTAGAAAATACTATTATTTTTAAATATTAAAATATATTATTTCAGATTTTTTTTTGTTTTCTAATCCTTAAAGCTCTTTCGAGCGTTGGATGGCGGTCTCTAGTCCTGTATTTAATTTTCCTATTTTTTTGGTATCTCGCTATTTTTTTATTTCGTTTACAATCATTCTTCTTTCTGTATCTATTTCTTTGATTTGTTGCATCCATTTTCTTCTGAGTCTGCTTTTTTGTTTTTCATTAGTTTTTCTAGTCAGTGTTCACTTACATTTTTTTCCCAATCTTGCAGGCGTAAGTTATTGTTGGTAATGTTTACATATTATATAAAAATAAAATTGATTTACGTTTTCATCTCTATGACTATTTACATACTATTATTCATTTATAGTAAATGTATACTACGAGATGACTTTGCCATCGTATTTCACTCATGTTAATCACATCATTTGGTAATAAAGTTGTGGAAATGTAGTAGAGTGCTCTCCTACTGCTGAAGAGCCCCAAAAGGGCAAAACGGATGTCCAGTGGTTTACTCTAGTGGCATTTTTACATTTACATTGACATTGTTACCTTACAATTTTTATATATTGTGGTTTTAGCTTGCGGTTTATTCAAAACTTATTTGAATTACGCGGGTATAAAATTAGCTTTCAACGTTTCCATCTGTATAGTCATTTATATATTAACATATTATGTATTTTCTTTTTCACCGCTATGTCTTTGTGGCTTAGTATTGCTTTCTTAACGGCATAGTAGATGCTTGTCGATTTATTAGCTATATTTACTAATTCTACTTGCATTTTTTGTCGTTTCATGTTTTCTAGGAATTCATACGTCGATTCTCTTTCCAATTTTTTGTTTTTACATTTTATGTCTTTATTATTTTGATTTCTTTTTTTTTTTTTTACAATCATAGTTTATGTTTTCTATTTTATGAGATCAGGTGTGTCTTAGTTTTTGCATTTTATTCTTGGTGTTTGATACTAATACTACGCTATCTGCTTACTGGAGGTTACTTAGTTTTGTTGTTTCTAGGTTCTTCTATTCTTTAACTGCTTCTAATTGATAGTATTTTTCTTTTGTTTGTTTTGTTATTTTGTTCATTATAGTTATAAAAAGCAAAAGACTGCTTTTTTGCTTAGTTTTTTGCTCACTTCAATTTTCTTCAATCTTTGCCCTGCCTTGTCTTTTGATTGTTTTATATGTACTTATTATTTCACTTAAAAGCTTCTTGTTTATTTTCAATTTTCTGAATGTCCAAATTTCTCTTCTGCCGACTGCATCAAAAACAGTCAACAACAACAAATGTGAGATACAGTTCTTCTTCTTCAGTTTTTTTAATTATTTTATGCTTTTATAATATAGTCATTTCTTTGTTTATTTTCTCTAAATGCTGCTTGTTTTTCTTTTAGTTTTAGTTCTATTTGATTATTTAACCTTCATTCTAGTATTTCAGGTTTTATCAGTTTTAAAAAGTTGTCTATTTTTTATCAAATTGTTGTCTTATTCTAGATAATAGATTTACAAAAATTCTAAGAAATAAGAACATTTATTCTACAAGATATAAGTTATTATCTGACAGTACTAGCAGTTATGTGGCATATGGGAACATTTTAAAATACTTATAGATAAGTACTTAATTACAGCTATGTTGTTACAACTATCTTATACCCTACAAATCAAAAATATACTAAAAAACATTATAAAATAAATAGATTATACCCCATTAAACTAAGAACCAAACTCCAACGTTAATTTTATAAAGAGTTTAATGTTTTGCTATCAGTTAAATAGTTATTGATTACTTTATAATTAAATTTTCACTAAATAAAAATTAAACAAATGTGGCCAAAAATGTTTATTAAATTATAAGAATTTCAAACTGTTAAAATGTATTTCAAGTTATCTTGATTTCATCAGCTTTACTCAACTCTGAGTTTGTGTTAAACAAATTGCAGTTGTTTGCTTGCATTATCATTTGTAGTAATTGTTGTCTTAATATCTGTACCCAATATTCAATGGTTTTGTCTTTCACTTGTTGCATAAGTTGCACTTTATGATTTTTCTAAATTTAATGGTTTTATGAAGTTAATACCTAGTAGTATAATTATTCTGTCAAATTAAAATATTTTTTTTGAACGGCTTCAATAATTGTATCAAACGTTTTTGCAAAAAATGAATTATAAAAATAAACAGCAAATCTCAAAAAATACAAGCAAACAGACAAAAATCAAGTAAAAAAAGCATTCAAAAAAGCAAAAAGATTGTTTAAAAAAACGTGTTACCACTAAACCACAAATTCAACCATTAATTATAGAAAAAAATTTAGGTAAAGCAGTTAGGTATATATAATTATATACTTTAACTTAAACTATTAATGTTTTTTGTAATTTTAATGAATCACAATCTAACTAATGAAAAATTTACCTCAATTTATTTATGATCTGTAAGTAGTATAGCGAAGTTGCAGTTTTTGTATTTAAGTCGCAATTATCAAAAACAAAATTTAACTTTAGCAGTTTTTTGTCATATAAATATAGGTATGATTATAACACTACCAACCACATCGAATGATCACTATGTTTATCAAGTCGCGTAATGACGCACTTAAATAGTCTTTTTTGTCTCCAATGCTCGAGTACAAGTATCTCAGCGATACTTGTTCTACTGTATCCTCATCTCTAGTTGGTGATTCAAATAGTTTAATGGTGCTTGATTTACCCTTAATTGAAAATTATTTTAAATCGGCTATTTGGAGCTTTTACTTGTAATTTGTAAGAAAATTAAAACAAAAGTTTGTTTTTGTCATTTAAAAATCACTTGAAAATTTCCTATAAAAACAATTCTAATATTACCAAAAAAATTAACTTTTGAATCAAAACGACACTTCACGTAAACAAAACGTACTAGAATTGTGTAAAAGGCAATACTACTAGTTCAAAATGATATTGACGATTAATAATAAAACAATTGTTAATAAAGTCTTGGCATAACTTACCACAAAAACACAGCAAATTTTATAGTATCAAACAGGCACCGTTATTTAACCAAACCTATAGTTTCATCATCGCAATACAATAGTGAGAATTAAAAAAATAAAATTATATTAAATGAGTCAATAAATCAAATGGGAATCATAATAAACCTTATTTCAGCACTAGTATATAAATAAACTTAATGGCACAATTTTTTAAAGTTACAGAAAAGAACGTTAAAAGATTGTGTCAACATGCACTAGAGCTAACGCTTTTCTTATTATGCTTATGACAAAGACAAACCTCACCGAAAAAGGCTACAAAAAATATAAGTACTTATATATCTGAATATGACATATTAGACACCTAGATGCACATAAATTGAGTTACAATGGCGGCTGGTGACGCCATGACTTCTTAGTTGTCAGCTGTTAGATTTTTCTGTGCGAACCAATTGAAGATCTATTTCAAAAGTTATCAAAAAAAAATGCCGGATTGTTGTGTAATGCAGGAATTGTAGTAAAAGTAGCTATCCATTATTTAGTGTAGCCACAGTCAAGAATGATAACCAGAAAAGAAAGAAGTGGTTAGATTTTAATAACAAAAGAGAATTACCGGCAAGGGTTTCAATTTATGAGATATGTAGTGTTCGCGTAATTTGTAAAAGACCTATGGGCGGAGCCTTTCTGCACGTCTATCTAAAAACAGTGTATCACAACGCTACTTATTGTTATTATATTTGTAAGAATGAATTGGCGTGTCAATTTTGTGTACTGTGCATATCACGTGACAGGTTCTTTTGGTATTAAAAATCGCAATATGGATACTATTTTGTTACAATTCATATTTCTTGTTACACTATTTTTTCAGATACATTTTAATGACGATCAGTTTAAAATGAACCAAAAAAAATAATCAAAAACTTCTGAACAAAAGTGCTATCCCAACAAGGTCTTTAAAGAGGAAACTTATCACTAAGTATAGTTTTGCAGAGTAGCGCAGATGTATTGTAAAATTGTATGAAATTGCAAATGATAAGCCAAGGAGTTTGGAAAGTGAAACATCTCCGAATGCTAAAGTAATCACTAGCAAGCAAAGACATAGATCAGCTATAATGTCAACTGTATATGTACTGGATATTAGTTATTAAATAATAGTCAAAATAGGTCATTCCGAAAAGATGGCAAAAATAAATAAATCAAAATCTAATAAATCATATGTTACGAATGAACAGTTTCAAAGGCTTCAGAATAAATTAAAGGTTGCCGAAGTAAAAATTAATAATACCCTTGAGGCACAGTGCAAAAGTATATTTACTGAGGATCATGTACACATGTTGGTAATCACATAAGACATCAGTAGTCTGATGAAACTGTACAGAAATCCCTTAAGTTGTATATGGCGTGTGGAGCAAAGGGCTATAAAGAAATACTCAGTCAAAAACACCAAATCTTAGTATACGCACACTCCAAAACAAAATTCAAAAATTTAAATTTTGGGCAAGTGTGTTCAAAGATATATTGACGCTACTGCATCTTAAAAGTAAAAAACCTATTCGTTTTCTCTATATCTATTTATATTTCTTAGTCTTCCATTTCTGGTAAAAAATTTATACAGCAAGTAAAGAAATAAAGTAGAGTATAATTTAAAATCAAACCAAAATTAGCTGAGTTTATACAGAAAGGAAGAAGTAGAAAGGAGCCAAGTAGTTCGAAAAGAAGAAATTAAAGTAAAATGATAAATTGCCAAGGTTACTTTACTTTTTAGTGGTTACTTTACTTTCCTGTCTAATCGACAAGTAATTTATTATTTCTTACATTACTTCTATGCTTTATTAATTTACTTGCTGTTTAAAACCACAATAATAACAAGTAATGATTGAAAAATAAAAATTCTGTCCGAGTAATTTTTATTAAAATATTAATTAATTCTTTTCTATTGCTATATTATTTACAGGTGAATAGTTTTAATTTCTATGAGAAGCACGCCTCATTGCTGCTTGATAAAATAGCAATAAAACCTAGGCTTCCATACGATAACTCCAAAAAAACTGTGATTGGAAGACCAACGATAATGTTGTCGGGAAACAAAAATGCTGCCAACAATTTAGCAACGCATGCATTGGTGTTCATGTTACCTAGTTTAAACACTTGATAAAAACAAACCATTGGATACAAATTTACTGCATCTTCGTATAGCGCAGATGAAGTGTTAGAAAAACTTTTTTACATAATTTGACGATTAAACGATATCGGAATCACCATCAAGACTATTATTAAATCAGGCATTTTGGCTTATACTTGGCATTAATGCTAATCAGCACAAAAAAATAAGGAATTTTGGTCTGCATCCTTTGGATAGTAATGCAAAATTGTATGTCATGCTTGATCCTGCACATTTTTTAAAAATGTAGCTACAAGTTTAGTGCGGGATAAAGTATTTAAAATATCACTGGAAACCTAGAACAAGCACAACCGCTGGATAATCGTTTGGAATAAGTGTAATTATTATTGAATTTTTTAACGGACGTGCAACATTATTAGCATTAACGTTATTATTGTTATCGTTGAAATTTTTCTCGATTACATTATCTACCGCTTTATAATCATTGAATTAACTATAACATTTAAATGATCTTTATTTAGCGGACCAGCAATATGTTCAGCATTTAAAAACTTTTTTATCAAATTCGATAAAACAATCTGCTTCCGTAATATCACTAACGTTTTCTTCTTTCAAGTTTTGCCAAAAGCGCGTGTCTTCTGGCTTACCTTTCCACTCTCCATCTTTTTTTGCATTTTCAAAATCGAACAGTTTGGTAGCATTTTTAAATTCGAAATATTTAAAAAAAAATTCTTTTCCATTACTTGTAAGATTTAATTTCGCTCTATTTTTTTCGATATCTGAATTTTGATGCAACTCATCAGTAACTCTATTTTTAAAAAAAAATATAAAGTTTAATGTTATCTGCATTAAAGGGCACTAGTCCACAGGTGCCAAATCCCTTTTGTATTGTTGTGAAAAAATGACTATTTTTTAATAAATTTTTATTGAGAATTAGAGCTAAATTAGCTTTACCAAAGGCTTGATTACGATTATCTATTCGCCAATTTTGGATAAGTTTTCTGTAGGTTGATTTAAAAAAGTGCAATAAAGCCAAATGCAATGGTTGTAGAATATAGGTCGAATTGGGATACAAGTTTATTGGAATTATTCCATTTTCGGAGCCGAAACGGCTAAGCTGGAGGGTGATCGTCAACAATAATATAATAGGTCTTTTAATGTTGTTCTCATTTAACTATTTAATGAACACATATGCAATATATTCAAAAAAAAGTCTCTTGGGTCATCCATCCGTTTTTTAGCGGCCCATGGCTCATCCTTTAGAAAAGCTGGCACTTCTACTTTTGGAATTCGTTGCAATGCATATACTATCATCGGAGGAAGTAACTGACCCAAAGCATTTACCATTATTAGAGCCGTAAGATACTCTTTTCTGCTTGTAATGAATGCATAGACAGTTTTATCTCCCTTTTTTGACAATACTTTGTTACCTTTTGGAGACAAAAAAACTATCTCATCACAATTATATACTCGGCTTAGTTCTAGCAACAAATCTAAGAAACCTTGTTCTTCCACATAGTTATTTATTTTCACAAACTAGTTTCGTATATGTTCTTCTGTCACTCTAAAACGTTGTTTGGGACATCCTAAAACATATATGCTTTCCACAAATTTGTAGTACCAATTCTTACCAGGTTTGTTGTCTTAAAAAGGATTTAGTCGCTGCAAGTCATACAATATTTTTTTCACGCTATTGTACAGCTGATGTTTTGTAATGGGAAATCCCTGGTTTGCTGAATTGAGTATGCATTCTACTAAAAATAACTCTTCATCTTTTGACAAAATTGTTTGTGTTTTAACAGCTCCAAGGTGTTTTGTATTTAGTTTATTAGATAGAATTTTACTGAGAATATTAAATTTCTTACCAGCACCTGTGATGAACATCTCTGCTTTAATAGCATTAAGAGCATGTATAATATCTTCTTCAGTATACTACTTTATCTTTTTTAGCTTTATTGTCCTACGAAAAATATAAGTGCTTATTTAAATGCATGCATATTTGATGATATCTCAGTACGACAGACACATCACAACATACAGCCGTTTTTTTTCAGATTTTTATTATCTTCTTTGTCAGCTAAATTCAAAAAATAATAATAATTAAAAAAACTGACCGAGTGAGCAATTTTGTCAACACCTTGTTTTATACGTTATGAGTACAATTAACACAGTAAAGTAAAATAAATATAACACAAAAAAAATATTTTTTTAGAAAAATTGCATATTGAAAATTTATGTAGGTACATTATATCTTAAAATTACTGTCGAAAAAATGTAAGAAATAGAAATGGTATTACTTGTAATCAAACTGGAAAAAGGCATGACTACAAATTAATTATATTTACGTTACATTTTCTTTTACATATATTACATCCTCTCCTCTTAACCGTTTTCTCCCCCTCCATACTTCTTCCATCCACTCCGCCCCTTTTCCGTTTTTCCTAAAATTTTCTCTATTTTCTTAACCTCTTCTTTTAACTCCCTGCATTCATTCCTTATGTGTTTAAGGTCCTCCGTCTCTTCTCCACATAGTATGCACATCTTTTGTTTCTCTTTTCTCCAGTATTTATTTTCTAACTCTTCAATCTCACATCTGAACTTTGCTATCATTTTTTTCTTTTTGTTGCTTTTATTCCTCTTTTCTTTTAGATATTCTGGGACTCCTTCTTCTTTTATATTCTTATAATTCACATTATATCTGTCCTCTTTTATCTTTGTTGATCTTTTCTGTTTGTTTATGTCCCTATCTCTTCTTTCTATTTTCCTTCTTACCCCTATTCCCTCTTCCCTTAATCTCTCTACTTCTTCTCTTGCGTACCCGTTTCTTTTATAATATTTTTCTTTGTGACTTGCTCATACTTCACTCTTCTTCTCTTTATTTCTTTCTAACATTTCTGTAATATTTTGCACTCCGTTCTTTCCCTCAGTTTTTTTCTCGTATTTTGTATTTTTTTTTTGTCTTTACTGCTATTTTTTCTGCCTGTACTTTCTCTCTTATACTATATCCCAGTTTTCCCTGTCTAGCCCTAATACCCAATTCCATTATTATCTTTTGTATTCGCGGTGTTTCCGTGTCTAGCTCTAATACCCAATTCCAGTATTATATTTTGTATCACTTTACCTTTTTATACTCCTTTTACCCCCATATTTCCGCTAAATATAACATTTAAAAAAATAAATAATTAGAAAAACTGGTCTATCTGGCAATTTTGGCAGTACCGTTGGACTGCAGCTAATTCGGCCGGTATTCTTTGTTCCAAAAATAATATAAAAAATAGAAATAAAGTTAAATACATAAAATTTAAACCGCCTGGATTAAGCCAAACATAAAATAATATTTAAAATATAATTTTAATTTAAGAAAAATGTGTTTTAAGAATGTATGCAGAATACGTACTTTATAACACCGCACGTCTCTATTCCACGTTGTCTGACATAAGACTAAACTTTTCATGCCTGCACCTAGACATCCACTTCCAACACAATTTGTCAACATGGTTGCCATATGTTCACAGATTACATAGAAATGTATACTTAACAAATATTTTTTGTGTAATCATTAATAAATATGAAAAAATAGCAACACTGCCAAAGTTAACCTCAACGCCGAAATTGCCCTCGCTTACCTTAACGATCGTATACTAAACATGGCGACAATAAGAAGAATTTCAACAGATCAGTGAAAGAGTTAAAAAAATCTTTTAAGAAAATTTAAAATCAATTGATTTAAGAGTTTCTTCGCCATTAACAATTACTTAGTACCCTCGGTAGAAAAACACTATAATAACTTATTCCACATAGAAAAGATGTTACCAACACAAACAGAGAGTCTGACTTTTATTTGATTACAAAGTCTTTTAAAGCTATTGAATACAAAACTAAAAGAATTTTAAGAACTAGCTATTAGGTACGTTAGTTCATAGAAAGTAGCACAGATAATTATGCTGCTAGTGCCTGGTAAAAAATTAAGACCGTCGTGTAATATTATAACGGAAAAAAAATTATTAGTCGCCAGTTTTGGTTTAAAGAAGAATTTGGTACAGTAAAACAAGTAGGTACATAGAGTAGCAAAAAAGATTGAAATAGCGCTAGAAAAGGAAAGTATTGTTTGGCAGCATTTATAGGAATCGTATTATTGTGCAAGTTATAAAAGTTTCCCACCTTCTGCACTATAATTAAATCAAGCTTAAAAAACTTTTTTTTAGTGAAACAGCGGAATCTATATACTAATATCAACTTATATTCCCTCCACTTTCATGCTTTTTACGAAAACTTATTGAGTCCGATATTCTATCTTCTGTTTTAGGAAAAACGTTCTGTCTATACATATTAAACAGTCAATGTACCTATTTGCAGAGTTGCATTAAAAAATAAAAACTTGTCAATATCTATAAATCGTTTATTTTTGTATACCCAGTTAATGCAAACATTGTCAAAAATGTGTTTTTTGCCAAGATACTTTTCTTTTTTTGTAGGATATATAATTTCTCAACTAGACAAAAAAAGTGTAAACAGGAGCTATACCAAAGAATAATAAAAATTGTTCCTTAAACAAAACCAATTGATTTTTAAAAATCTCCTTAGATATACTTAATTACAAACTACCAACTCGCGGCGCATTGCACACACGTTTGTTACAAAATACCAAATTTGATAAGAAACTTAATATGTAAAAAACTAATGCACATAACCACGCAATGCGGCTATGCAATTAAAGTCAACAGTAAGATGTTGAATATCTGCGGTTTAAAATCAATAAATTCTAACGATTTAACAAATCAAAGTACAGTCAAAATGGAATCTTTGAAGTGCTGCGTACTATAATTTGATTATTTGAAAACTTTTTGCATTTGGTATAAAAAAATAACAGTTTTGAGCTTTAGAGATTGAGGAAAAATCTAAGAGAACTAAGGCACCAGCTTGACTTAATTGTAGATTATCAAAAGTTAGTTTTCGCAATACAAAGAACAAAAATACTTGTCGACATTTTTTGTAAACCCGAAACTAGCAGTTGAAATTACAAATATAGATATGTACTAATTTTATATTTTGTTTTAATAGAAGTGATCTCAAGCGGTCATAAAATGAACGTTAAAAATTTTTTTGAATCTTGCACTGAATCTGCAAAAGTGTATGTACGCTGACTCAAAGAAAATTATTAATTCATAGTGCAAAAAGTCTTAAAACCATAACAAAAGAGTGTCGAACGAACCATAGATATATTATTTGACAAGTACCTACTCATTATAGTTTTGGTTGATAAAAAAAGTACCATATATTTGAACTGTTCATTATTTTGTGCTAAGTATTGGTGGATGTAAATAACCTTTAAATTTAGTAATTATTATTCCACAAAAAAATTAAGCTATGGCATTTAATTAATTACCTCAGCATGTGTTTGTGTTAAATTTAAAAAAGTGCTTTGTTTTTGTAATTTTATTGAAAAAATTTATAACATTTAATTTTTTTCAATAATTTAATAAAATCATTTTTTAATATTTACAAAATTGTACTACTGTATTTTGCAACTTTTCATACTTTTCTAAAACAAAACTAAATCATAGAAACGATTAATAACACACAATCCGTCGAAGAAACACAAGATGCAAAGTTTATCACTCAAACGCGTTTTAACAGTCCAGCGTTAGTAGATGATATAAAAAAATCGAAACAGCCGAACGTTAAATAAAAATTATTAATATTTAAAACAAAAGATAATTAAAATATAGAAAGATAAAGCTTACAACTCTGTTTTGTTTATTATTTTATAACTGTGTTTAAATTTAACGTTAGCTTAAAAAATTTTGTTATAATAAACTGAAGTAAGTATTATTTAAAAAAAAATTATTTGAAAATTATCAACAGCAAAAAAATTGCAAAAGTTAACAAAAGGTTTCTAAAGTTTTACCAATAAAAAAAATTCAGTTTTACTTGAAACATTCAAAGTATTTTTACAATTAAGTACTTACTTAATATATTGAGGCATTACAACGTCAATAAATATTTACCTAAGGTATAGGTAATACTTATATTGTAAGCTCACAATCGTAACTCAGTTAAAAGCTTAGATCTATGAAAAAACAAAATAATTTACCAATATAAAAATCAAACTCTACAATCAAAAGTCGTTTTTATTTTATAAATAATACGCTAAAATTATAACCAGACTAAATAAATTTGCTACAACACTGTTATTAAAAGCACCAATTAGAAAAAACTAAATAAAGATTTAAAAGTAGTTTAAAAAGTTGCTAAATTAATTTTATTTCGCACTGACACAAACTAAAATAATCAGAATAAGTAATTGCTTGGTTAATATTAACCACATTAATTAATTAAACATACTGACTAAAAGACACTAGAGTAGCGTAATGTATGTACGTACCAAAATGGAAAACAGTAAGTAATTATCACTAAGCAGATTGATAACAGTGAAAAGTAAATAGTAAATTATCTAGCCTAAAAATACATACGAATTCTTAATTACACCGCACACGAATAAATTTAAATGAAAGAAAAACCGATTACTTATATTGTATTCATTGAAAATTTTACGCTTTAGCGTCGGTAAACTGTTGTATCCAAACGTCAATGGTATGTGAATCTGCGCGTCACTGTACGTCTTGAGCGTCAGATAACGCCATGTTGGACGCCAGCCCCACCTCTATTTCGTACTGGCTGATATACAGTTATCTAAATAGGCGGAGTTTCCCTATTATACTCTTTTGATTGACAGTTCTTGATAACGTACTACTTGTTCAGAAGTGTTTTTTCTAATGTTAGATTTTATGTTTTTAGACAATTTCCTGGATGATTTGATTCATATATTGAATTGTTTGGAAGACTCGTGATAAACTTCTTTCATATTTTGCGATCGTGAAATACTTTCTATTTTTGACAAACTGTATTACGTATACGAATTCACTAATTCACAATCGGAATTTGCGTTATTCATATTTTGATTTTTTTACGGGTAAGTTTTAAACAATTTTTTTATTATAAAAACCACATTTTTTAAATTGGGTGTTTTGTTTTGAAGCATAATTACAGTAATAAAACGACAAAATTTAATTTTGTCAATATACCGCATTAAATGCAACAGGCTAAGAAAACCGTAAATTTAAGTTTGACGCATTTTACGATTTAATTTAATTTAAAGCTAAGTTAACTCAAAGTATCCAATTATAATGGATTGACTATTTCATGTGTTTAATTAATTTGTAAAAACGTTTAATGAATTAATTAATTTTATAATATTTTACAATTATTAGGTAATTAGATTTTTCTTAATTTAGTAGATACGGTTATGTATAAACGGTATGTAGAAACAGTAAGTCTGTTGTAATATGAAAATTAACATATCATAAATTAGAAATAAACATGAGGATCCTATATCAATAGATATGAAACGTGCAGACTGTAAGTACAGTCATATTCCTTTGACTTAACGCCTTTAAAAGCTCCACCTACCATCAATAGATCCTAAAATATGACAGGGAAAAGGACATTCGTATCGTAAGCGTTCAAGTGAGATGATAAAGCGGAAAACATGACATATGCACGCATGCTCTTTGAATTACATGCGGGGGCGTGATCGTACGCTAGGAAACTTTTAGAGTTCTGATAAGAGTATAAAGTTGAAGCCGATATGAGAGAGTAGGTGAATACAGATTTTCAGCATGTAAGGTGGAAATAGTTGCGACGGAGAACAGCGAATGTATCCGAAAGGACAATGGGAGTCTCGTAAGGGTCGGCCCGCGGTCCTATGATGATATATAGAGTAGGCGACTTATGGTTAAACCGCGCTGGGAAGTGGCCCAGATTACAGGGACTTTACAGTATCAAGTCCTAACCCGATATCTGTACGGCCGCTAAGCGCTTAAGACTTTTTAATACTTTCATAGGATTTCGTGTAAAACCGCCTGATGCTCCCGTATTTGCACTGGCAGTGATTTGTAAGATATTAACGTCGCGGACACGGAACCGTTTTGTTGACAACGTGGAATTTGAAGTGGATGAATAGTGGATTTAGGTACTTTTTCGGATTTTTCTATCGGATTTGCGGTGTTTTTATCGTTACCCCATAGACTGTGATACTTTAGTTGATTTGTTCCTAAAATTAATTTTTGCAACTTTACCTTAAACTCTATTGGAGACTCTGCAACAGCTTTATAAATACACGGTATGTTATAATTTCTTATTTAACGCAAACTTAAATACAAAACAAATTTTCGCGGTAACGCAACTAGCTTTTCCGTTAGATGTAACTAAATCGGAATATTTTCTACATAAAAACAACGAAACCAATAAATGTTTATTATCGGAAGTTTGAGCGTAATAAAATCGGGCCTACAAATATTTTACCTAAACGTTATTATCGATGATACGCATTTATCTGGAAGAAAATATTTATTCTATTTATGACACGGTTATATTATTAATGTTCTTCCTTGAACCAAATCTTTTACTTGTAACTTTCTTTTGTGTTTATTAATATTAATCGTTAATATATTTATGCCTAAGTTAATGGTTTTTAATATACGACAAAGCTAAAGTCAAGTAGGCAATCCAGAAAATCTCCAGGATATGTAGAAAAGCTTATAAGCTTTGAGCAAGTCCAGAAATCCTGTACGATCCAGGCACTTCATTGCAAAGCTCCCAGACTTAACCAGTGATTTTCTCAGTTATATTACTTAAGTCCCGTTAGCGAATAAAATGTTTCGATGTTAGCTACCTTAAATAATAAAAAGTTATTGTTAACCGCGGCGTAGATGAATAAATCGAATAAAAGTCAAATTATAAATGCAAATGAGAAAATAAATATCGCGAAGTGATTGGATGAAGGCTGTGTAAAATTAGTAGGTGGGAGACAAAGAGGGGATGAAAAGCTCAGGCTTAGTGTCCGCAAAGCTTTCATACCAACGCCGCCGGCTACGTCGCGACGCTCTTTATCCGATCTAAACCTGGCCAAAGCTGTTTTTAAGCTCCGTACCTTTTTTTCATGGACTTAACCGACTTTTGCTCTTTGTTCACGTCGCACCTGGATTTACTTACAATCTTTTAAGTTATCCGGACACTTAGTGATTTTCTAACTGATTTGTGCATCTTTAAAAGGATTTTCTAGATTACTTAAAAGGGTTTGCAAATTAATTCGAGAACTTTTTCTTTTGATGAACTTTGAAATCTTTTTAATTCTTCGCTCATTAAAAGATCATCTGTTTAATTAACAATCAATTTCGACTTTTAAACGTTTTCTGATGTTTGTTTTTTTCTGTTATAGGTTTCAACTAACGTGCGGTTAAAAGTAATGCTTTTCAAAGCAAGGTTATATAAGTAAATAGTTTTTAAAAAATCTAACAAACTGTATAAGTACGTCGGAATGGAACGTATGGAATCTTTATCAGATCCTGCGTTGTGTCTGCAAGACCTCGTTACGGGCGTAACTACATCATCGGCAGGTAGTGATTTACACAACGTTCATCATCTGCACGATTCCGTAGCGACGGCGTCCGTGAGTTCGGCAATTTCTGGTATTATGAGTGGTGCTTCCGCTTCCGTTTTAGGACATCATGTAACATCGCACGACCCTCATCATCATGGTGTTGTACATCCTCCAAGTTTACACCATGAACCATTAGAGAAACTTAAACGTGGTGAGTTCGAATTTATCTTATTAATTACATTTCTTTAAGCTCAAAACAAGCTGTAAGTAAATTATTTCTTCAATTGGTCTGTTAATTGTGTTTTATATTATACATTTTTTGTAAAATGTATGTCAATGTTACTAAAAAGAAGTGACTATTGAAGCAAATCTAACAAATTAGAAGTTTGAGAAACTTACCTATTGAAATCCAATAAATTATTTTACGCCTCAAAACTTTCAGAGTTCCGACGCATTGCATTTACGATACAAAGTTTTCAGATGTTTTTCTAGATGTTTAGTTAACAAATAAAACATTTTTGTGCTTTAAATACGTTCTAAATCAAAAGTGTAATTCCCATTCGTGATAAAAACGATTAAATAGGGTTATAAACATTTAAAAATAAGAAATTAAAAACTAAAATTTGCTGTTTACTAAGTGCCTACTTTTTCTAAAATTATAAATTGTACAAACTTTTATACGGGCGCTAAATTTTATAAACTTATAAAGCATTTTTTATTACTGTTTTCTTGTTTATGTCATATTTTTTGAAATTGCATAATCATTGTCTAGTGATAATCTAAGCAAATACCTTTTATAAATGTATTATAAATTTATCTTGTAAACAAAATTAATGTTATATTTCAAATAAGTTAGAAAAAAATAAGTCGGTGTAAACGATCAAAAAAAAAAATATAACAAACGTTTTTAGTTAAATACATTTTTATAATTGTTATTAGGTAAAACTTATAGAACGACGGTAATCGTTTTTTTAATTTTTAATTTATGAGTAATTCATAACTCATTCTGTAACTAAATATTTAAAATTGGTTTTATTTTGTAACATAATTATTCTGTGGGTTCAATTTTTATACTTTACCTAGTACATAAGATTTGTTTAATTTAAAATGTAAATATTTTGTTGACGATTTGATGTAGGCACTATGCATAATAATACCTTGTCTCCACTCAAGTATTAATTATAAATATTTTTGTATATTTTTACTTAAAGTAGCTTTTAATTATTGTTATTAATATTTATGTTTTGGTTTCTATTTAGTTAGATAAAAAAGTTACAGATTTTTTTTCGTTGACAAAGTTGAAAGTGCGTTGCCAATTTTTTTTGTAATAGGTACAATGCATCATTATGCATACACACATACCACGTACCTATCTTGTTTGACAAATTTAATCAAACCATTTTGTTTGATAATTTGTTCACTGTTTTAATAACTGTAATATTGGCTTATTTTTATCAGCTTATCTATTACATTTCAATGATTTTGAAGTACTTTCATTTGAGTACACTAAAATAAAATAAAAAGGAACAAAACAATGGAATTAAAAGTATAAAAACAAACAATTAAACACGAAATTAATACCAATACCGAAAATTGTTTTGAACTTTTATTTAAAAAACGAATTTTATTAACCAAATTTCTTGTTTCTCTATATTCGAAATTTAACTACCACTTTATATCTATTAAAAATCAATTCAAAATTAGAATCTACTTATCGGAAGTAAAAAATTCCAATGGTGCTTCTACCGATCGTAAAAATTTAATTTTGTAGCGATAAAAGCAATAATTGATAATTACTTATCTTTAATTGCTCTCCATAAATTTTCGCAACAATAAGAAACGCAATAGATAATCATAGTTTTAAAAATGTACAATTTGTGACTAATTTTATTACCTTTGATAAACATATTTTAAAATTATCTTAATGATTGTAACAACTAAATTGGTACAAAATGTATTAAATTACCGATTACTAGATTAGGGTTACGACCCTTCATCTAAATTTTAAGCTATTCTAGGGTGGTTGACGTAATCACATGGGACAATTCATAGAGAGTAATTACCCGTAAGTTTATCAGTCGCAAGGGATCAAATTGTTTACAAACTAAAACTATAATTTATTCAATAACTTGAAAAAACTTAAATATAATTGAAAATATTTTGTGTGAATACTGAAACTTTTTTAATGATCGTAAAGAAAAACATTTTGCAATGTTAGAAACGGCCGCATGGATAACTCCCATTAGGTGGTCATTACCGCAATACCAGGATCAGCCGGTCTTACCGGTAAGCTTCAAGTTAATGAATCAACCATCTTCCCTTTATTCATCTACCACTTTCCTGTTTACCGATTGATTTAGCCCGGTTAAATTATTTAAACTTATCTTCTTTAATATTCGTTTGTAAATTTTAATTTTAATGAATAATTTTAACTCTCTTTGTGGCGCTATTTAAATAAACTATAAACTAATAACAATACGAGTAAACAGATTTTATTAAAGAAAATTCTAGGAACTAATACAATCATACAAGCAGTTGTATTCAAATTTAATAAAACGTTGTTTTGTAATTATCTGAAAATAGTATAGAAAACATTTTTATTTTCAAGAACATCATGTTTAGACAAAACGCTGTGTTGTGTGTACCTACTTTACAGAAAAGATTTATGATAAAATTCGTAAAGAAAAATAGTATAAATATGGCTGCCATTTACTTATTACATAAATAAGAAGACTGTTTACCACTATCGTAGAAACAGAGGTTTTCAAGGTTTTGCAAATAAAGCTTATTACCTAAAGTAAATAAATTCTACTATTTAAATTAGATTATACTCCGTACTCTATTATACATGTATTCTTTTGAAGCTAAAGTGTTATTATCTAAATAAACATTTATCAACGTTGATTTTACTTGCAATTCTTTTTCCTTTTAAATTTTTACTTTTTAAGTAACCGATGCTGCTTGTAAAATTTATGATTTTTAACATTAGTTATTGTTTTTTATTCGATAAAAATAGAATAGAAAAAACTGTTTAAACTATACAACTGTACGATGATGGCCTATTAGAGGTATATCTAGAACTAATTGAAATAGAGTTTTTAAACATGGCACATGACCGACTTCTGTTTATGCCGGAAGTAACTATCAACTTTGTTATTTTAAATAGAACACCCTGTACATTTTCACATTCTGGAATGCTTGCTGAATTCTCGGTTAGATTAGAAAAAATATTTTGAAATTTTGATATTAGCCTAATCAAATAGTCGTATTTGTCTACGTCAATTCAAAATTTCAATGTATTGTACCGGATGTCCATAATATTCCTACCATTGCAAACTTTTCAAAATCACTAAAACTTTATTATTTCTAATAGAATACCCTGTGCTCTATTTTATTTTTGAATTCTACATAACTTTTAAAGATAAATTCATTAGGAATGTCTTATATTTAAAGCTTATACTTTTTTGAATATAAGGTTTTGAAAGTAATAACTATAAAACCAAGTAAAATTGTAAGAGTTTTTAATAAAGTTTTGGAAGAAAACGTTAAAACAAACAATCACTTGACAAGTTTAATACTTATTTGAAAAAAAAAACAAAACAACTTATAACGTTCAAATCGAATAACTAAACATATAAGAATAATGTCGTTTTGGTCTACGCATTTATCTATTCTTGTAAGCAAGTTTTCATTTATTGCACGTTGCATATTGTCTTGTTCTAAATTGTTAAATGCATTTAGCAATTTTTCAATCAGATTTTCTTTCGACGTAGAAGGATTAGCATAAACAAGACTCTTTATGTAACCGCAAATAAAAAAGTCAATGAAAATCCAGTATACGATGGGGCTAATGAAAAGGTCCATTATTGGCAATCCACCAATCTTCAAACATCTCATGTAGCATGATTTTAACAATATGGGCATTGTGTGCTGGCGTTGCATCGTGCTGGTATCAGGCTTCTGCAGCTTTTTGAACTGACAATTATTCAAAGAAACTTAATCAACGTTTCTTAAATTGTTGCAATAACTTTCGGAATTGAGGTTTTTGTCATAAATGTACAAACATAAAATTTTGTTTGTTTGATAGCTACTTCCGGTATAAACAGAAGTCACACACAACCGTGACACACTCTGTATGCATAGTTTTTTATTAGTACAAAAAAATTAGTTTTTGAGATGAGTTAGAATGATTACCAAACGACACACAGTGGAGTGGAGAAATTTAACAACGCCTAAAAACGCATTTTTGGATGAATTTTGCAGTTTTTTTAATGGTTATAAACTACAACACAATTCAAAAAGACAGTATCATAAAGCAATATCACGTTTAATACGAATTGCTAATAAATTTAATATAACATAATTTGAAACACGTGTATTTTGACAATTCAAAGTTGCAACACGTAAAACGCCAAATAGATCAAAATAGATTTCGGTATTCATGTTTGGTACAGTTGCTATATAAATTAACAAAATGTTCTATGTGTGGTAAAAACTTATTTAAAGTTTTGTTTTATTTTTGCTCAAACGTAGTGAATTTACTCAGTTTTGCTTGGACTGGTAAATAAACATTAGTTGTTTTGAACAATGTATAGAGAAAAAAATAATGTAGTGTACCTTCTCTTCGGAGGTGCTTGTCAATTCATGCAAAAAATATAGTTAATTCAATTTTAGCTAAACTTTATTTTATCATCAAATTGCAGAAAATCTGATCCTACATCACCATCGGCCAATTCAAATACAATATTACGTTAGAAGATTTACTTTCTAGTTATTATTATTAATAATTTTACATTTGACAAAATTTATTTACACTCACAATTAACATCGCCTTGCAAAACCAAAAATGATGTTAAAAATTCTATGATCTTGGAGATCAAAAATTTCATAATTTATTTAATGAAAGTAATAATCAGCGATAACCCAACATTGTTTAAATAAAAAACTTGAAACAATTTTTGTTGTAGATGTCAACATCTCTACCTATAACATGCGTTCATTTTTTCAAAATTCCAAAACAACGCGTAATACCCACTAATTACCCACAACCACAAAAAAAACCAATTTTGAGGATTTCAACAACAAGTTACGCTGGTCGCAACCACAACAGGCAGTGTAGGTTACCGCCGATAAATGATTTGGAAAGATTTTGTTTTAAGTTTTTTAATTACTAAACTTTATTCATTGTTTAGTTTCAGAATTTCTTTATTTGACAGTTTGTTGTACGATCCTCAGGCTGGCACTGTTTAAATAGTATTTTAAAGTGCCTCAAACAAGGATTTTTTCGTACTTAAAAAGTACAACCAAACTATTAAAATTAAGATAAAAGATATATTCTAGATTTAGGTATTTTTCAAGTTACTAAATCTTGTTTTCCCTAGAATTTAACATTCAGGGAAATATTTACATTTCAATTATTACTATATATTATACACTTATGTTGTTGCTTGCTTTTTACAGTTCAACTGTTAACATATCACGTAAAGAATTTCAGTTGTTTCCCATTGTTGCTTTCGTATTTTTATATTAAACTAGAACAAACTCATCGGTAAAGTTTTATAAATAAAAAAAACACATTACAGTAATATTTTCATCTTATTTATAAGTATACTTTCTTCTTTTTCCTGTTTTAACAAAATTGGTTTTTATTTATCTTCTTACTCAATACTCACCGATTTCTACTACTGTAAATAGCTTGTAAACTAAACTAATTTTGTCTCGTACATTTTGATGTGTTTTTACTTGTAAAAACGTAATACTTCTATATTTAATTCTTTATTATTACACGATTTTACTGCGTTGGTTATTATATATGTAGATAGAGTAATATAAAAACATACAAACCATTTTATGATGTTATATTTCTTATTAGTTGACAAATAATAACAACGTAGTACCGTAAAAATTCTGTTTATTTAGCATTAAATTTTAATTTTAAATGGCGTTACTGTATTTTCTATAAACATAAAACCTTAACGAGAGTGCGTAAGTTAACGAGAAACAAAATTACTTTAGAAAGTTTACTAACACCATTTTTTTATGTATAGGAGGTATATCACGACAATATTTAAAACTTTTTTTATGTTCGTTATAATTGTTAATATTGTTTTTGTTTGCATATTTTGTTTATTGTTATTTTTTTTATAATATATAAAAGTGTTTAACGACGGTATAATTGCAAATGAAATTTGCTAAACTAAGATGTTAGTACACTTTAATCTTATGAATTACCGTGCACCTCAGTACCTAAGTATCGCACTACAATCGGAGAATAGTAATTGAGTTATAAGTTTTACCAAAACCTCTAATTGCAAACTGAATTGTACAAACTATGCACTTGCAGAATTGTATTGTATTACAAAATGAAGATAAATGTAACCGTTACATGTTGTTCATGAACTTTCAAGTTTAATAGTTTAACTAAACTAATCGTATACATAATTATTAGTAACGTTACACATAATTATAAAGAATTTAATTTTTTGTTTTGTTAAATTTAATTATATTTATCTCTAATTATTGTTATGTGAATATATTTGAGTCGATATAGCTCAGATAATGCTGCAGTGGCAATATAAAATACTATAAAGTCCATGTTGTTAGATAATGATTTTATTGAATATTATTACAAGTTCACGTACACTAAACAAATCTAAAATTCTAAAATTTCTAAAACCAAAGAATGACAAAAAACCTGATTTTGTATGATATACAGCAAAAAAAAATTTTTGAGTGTAATGCCACATCGCACTTGTGGCATCTAAATTTCGCTTTTTTTATGACGCTATGCATCTTGATTGGTTTTATTGATAGAGAACTAAATGATCAATTCTATCATAACGAGAGTGTTCATGAATATTGGCAGTAGTACGGACAGGACCCTTTTTAGTATTTTTTTTTGTTTCCAAAATACCCTGAACAATAGATCTTCTAAAAGTGATTCATTTTACTACCGTTTAGTCAATGAATCTGCCACGCATTCTGTTCCGCCATATCAATGCATTGACAGACAAGTGGGAAATACCACTTATATCCTCTTGTAGAGAGCCTATAAAGGCTAACATTTTGGTTAGCGCAATCCTCACCACCCATATTCTGATTGTATGTTTTGTTCACTCGTGGTTGTTCAACTATAATGCGTATCTTTTCTTGTTGAAAAAAACGACTAACGTTTGTCAGTGGAAAAACAAATTCGGCATTAGTTGTCGCCATGACCACGTTATCATTCCATTTTAAAATAAAATTAATGTTAGTGGGTTGTTCTAGAGCGTATTCAAAGGTACTTTTTGTAGTTTTTTTTTAAACTTTAGAATGATTCAGAAAAAGAAATTCTATTATCGTGCATTGTTCTTGTCGCTTTTAATTTTCTTTTTGGTGTGCAGTAAGTCTATTCAAGTAAAACAATTATCAAAAACCAAATAAAATGGCATTTGGTTTTTATTTGACAATAACATATCCGAAAAAGTTAAAACCACATTGGTGCCCAATCTTAAATCTTTATATGAATCAGACAACTTTGTTGAAGCACATTGGTAAGGTGCAAACCATTCAATGTATCTATGTTTGGTTGCATGAACCCAGAGTTTGTAATCCCAACGTATAGGTTTTTCTCTGATAAATTGTTTCGCACCTGTCTTCAAAAATGCAGCGCTATACTTTCGTCTGTGCTATGAAACTCCTCCATCGGGCCAAATTCAATAAAATTTTTATACAGTGCATCAGTCAAAGGTCTAAGAATTTGTCGCTGGGATCTAAGTTGAAATTTATCATTGCAATGGAAATTTTGCATTATAAAATTAAATCGATTTCTTAAAATAGCGGAATAAACTAACTTATTACTACAGTTATGATTGGATTTTCAATACATTAATCGCCTCGGAAAAACGTTATAACCGGTTCGTAAGAGTATACCAATAAAACATTTTATTTCGTTCGTTGTTGTTATATGTGCAGTGTGGTTTTTTTGGACTGCATATAAATTACTATAGTCCACTAACATTTGAATAATGAAATTGTTTCAAAAACATAAAAAAATATCCAATTTGGATTTCTGGTTTTTTGGGTAAAAATCATCTTGCTAGGTGGTAGACAACACAGGTATTACTGCACACATGAATATATTTTAAATTTTTTCTTGGTACGTTTTTTTAGTAAATGTGATAGTGGTAGGTCATTTTCATTGTCAAAATAATCACTGAGAAATACTTTTTGATTATAAACTGCTTCTACTGGCGCCTTCAATTGATTGATCGGAAGGTTGTCTATTGTGACATTATCTTCTTTACCTAAATCATCATCCATGTTTTCAACATTAGCGTTGTCGGAAGGAAAAAGTACAACTGCTTCCGGTAATTCTGAGTAATTGTCCAAATTTTTCATTTTATACCACTGTCCTTTTAAAAAGACAGCAAAATTTATGAACACTCATTTTATACGTCAATTTAAATAATATAAGCTAACCAGTTTATTTACACATAGTGAGCATATCTGCATGTCTGACATAAATTAAAACAGATAAAAAATAATATCAATTTACAGTAAACTTACCTCCAATTATCTATGTTTTTAGCTCAATAGAAACATACACAAATGTCAATTATTAAAATAAAAACAACGAATACGACCGTTAAATAACAGACGGCGATATACCGACAATACACTTGTTTTTAGGTTAAACAAGCATCAACTATAATTTGCAAATAAAATTTTTGAAAAGTAGAAATTTACTTGATGTCCAAAATGTTAATAAACAATACAAATTTAAGGAGATGTTTATTTATCTTTATTATAAACTTTTAACATAATTTCTTTGCGTTTAGTATTTATTATTATATCATTTACTCAGCTAATCTTGCAATGAGAAAATACCATTTAGTTAATTGAATTACTATTTTTTTTTTAAGTGATACTGTTCTTTAGAAGTTGTAGTGACAGTTTGTTTGTTGTGAGAGAACATAAACTAAAAAGAAGTTGTAACGACTTTGAACGATGAATTATTGAATCTAATTACTACCGCCCCTGAATTTCCTTTAAAATGAAATAAAGAGTAAAATTGAACGTATTTATCCCAATCAATCAACATGCAACAGTAGCAAGAAAAATGTTGCAACGCTTACAATGCATTTTGGGAAAATGTATTAATTTAAAAAAAACACCATCCTTCTTAGTTTTCAATAAATTATAACAAGCTAAAAAAATAAATTAAGGTTTAAGTATATGTAGAATTGACATTAATTTGGTCGTAGTCAAAAAATGCAATAACTACTATGCCCCATTTTCACATACGTAGTTTATCGCATGAATTAAATTTTAAAGCCAGAATTTTTAGTATATATTTTTTGTTATCGAGTTGAATTTTAGAAAGGAAAATAAAACACTGGATATTTATGTTTAAAAAATTTTGGTATCGCTTTATAAAATCCACATAAAAAGCTTTCAAGTGTTGACAGCATGTAATTTCATTAAAAAATTTGCCAAATAATCTGTTATATGATTTGTTTCTGATATTATTGACTGTTCTAATAGCATAATGAAGCGAGGTATGCAGGCGTTCATTAAAATTATTTACAACTAAGTACTGACAATGAATATCACAATGCACATAAAAGACTTTTGTTTCAAATGCAGTTAGACGCTTTGCCATTGTTGGAGCACCATCAGTAACCGCTAAAAAATATTTTTAATACATTTTTTTTCCTGAAAAAACTTAGCTTATATACAGTGTAAAACGTTTAGTAAGTCACTCAAAGGATCATTGATATTTTTACTTGTTAACCAAAGTTTCTTAATAAGCGTATTCTTAAAATCATAAAAATTTCTATTTAAAATTGTAATTTTAATTTAATTTTTAACAAAATCTTTTTTTTTCTACTTCATTATTCTCTAAAATGTATACAAATTTTTTAGAAAATGTTATCAGAAAAGCATTTTGAAAATCTTTTTTACCGTTAAAAATTATTTATTAACCAAATTCAACTTATTTACTAAACGATTTATGATTACAATTGCCTTATAGACTTATAGCCGGACTGTCGGAATTCTTACTTTGTAACCGTTTTTACTTAGTAACCGACTGCCTACTAAGCGACTTCTACTGTAGTATTAAATAACATTTTACTTTTTGAAACAGTTTTTTAATTTCTTGCAAATATTAATTCTTAATACACTATTTTATACAAGTTGTACGTATATGGCTGAATTAGTTCATGAAATGTTGAAGTACAGTAAAGTGTTCTCCCATTGCCGAAGCGCCCCAAAAAGGCAAAACGCCCATTCAGTGATTTCTCATCAAATGTATGTGTTTGTTTTGTTTTTCTGATGAACAATAAAATATTACACGAAACTGGTAATCTATTATCTTATTGTCTATAAAACGCTGTAAAAACTTTTGATATTTGATGATGTTTTTGGAAAAAAAAACACATAAGTAAAAATTGGCTTGTTGGAGAATGCCTAAAGCTATACTTTAAATACTCAATACTGTACTTACTTCTGGCATTTTTTTTAAATTCAAACACGATAAAGACAAAATTTGCAACGGTTCCAATATATTTATTTTTCAATGATTTTACGTATTATTTCCTAAGACACACAAAAAAAACTTATATTTCATAGATGTGCTGCGTGCTCGCATCGACTTCTCTGTTAGTCATTCTTGCTTGTATGGGATGTCGCCTGCGGCTGTAGATAACTCATTGCAAGTAATGCATGAATTACATAATAACGTATTAGTTTACCAATTTAAAAAGACTTGTCGCAACTAAGACTAAAAAATATAATCATAAATTTAATTTTTAAATATCTTTTTGTACAACAATAATATCAAAGTTATCAAGCGTAAAAATTAATAACAAATATAACTATTAATAATTTATTCAATATGCCAATGCAACCCTTACCCGCTTTAACGCCCTTCATTAGCTTTTGCACTTGCTTCCACCCTCTCTGTGAAGCCTTCAGCGCCTATTGGGCAGCACTACCGTTCGCGTTGAGATTGTATGATCTAGATAGAGCCACATGCATTTCATAAATATGATCACTATTTCGTTTTGAATGTTTTTTTGTGATTTTTATAAGCATTGTTGATACTTTATTTATCAGGTAACAAAATATGATTTAGTTTACTTTAACAATTATAGGTTCTTAATAAAATTTAATGTTTTTATAAGTATTTAAATACCTTCCTATGTAAATTGTTTAGTTTGCTCAGAATGTCAAAATCAAAATATTAAGAAAAACATCTACAATTGCGATTTGCAGAAATAAAAAATCGTGCTTTTAAAAACATAGTATAAAAAATATAGAATACTGCAATACATTCTACAATTTAGAGTAAAAATTTTAAAAATAGAAAAAATGAAATCTATGACAGTTTTGACCAAAGAAGAGTAGTTGCTTGAAAATTAGAAAAAAAGATTTAAAAGATTCAAAAATTATTATACGGACAAAGAATAAAAAGATATTTTAAACTAACTGTTTGGGTTATTAGTACTAATGCAAATAATAAATACAGTATCAAACATACTCAATTAAAAAACAATATTGTAATATTTTCTTTTATGCTAGCAGAACACATGAGGAGAAATGAAATTTATTTCTACTTAAAACTAGAAGAAAACCAAAACAAACTATGTTACAATGTACAATTTTCTATAACATTGTTGGTAGATTATAATAAATCATACCAAACTTACAATGATAACAATGTTTGCACCAAATTGCAAATAGGTTTAATTACTTTAACTTCAAGCTTTACAAAAATAATACTATTTTTTAAAGTGATGGCATTCAAGTTTTTTAAGAATAAATAGAAAAGAAAATTGGGCGAACACATTTTGTTTTTACTGTACAAAATTTACTCAAAAGTTTGAATCAGCAAATCATTTTGATATTTTATATATATTACTGCTACTATTGACTACGACATATGTTAAAATAAATATAGAAGAGCTAAAACACTCAAAGAGTAAATATTACGAGATACGTAAACATATACATAACAACAGGAGTGTTATGAATCATTACGCTTTCTTATTACGTACTCAAAAATGATATTTCTTTTTATATGTTTGTTTAGGTTTAGATGGTAACGAATTTCTACTTCTTATTTTTTTTTCAACGTATTTGAATAATTCTTGCAGATTTATTGTGATTGTAAAATCAATTTTTCTAAACTATTACTTATACTTGTAACAAAAACTAAAGTAATTGTTTATTTTTAGTTTTCATTTTATACACAGTAAAAAATAAAATCTTGTATGCACGACTGGCGTTACTGAATGATTACGCCAATTGGGCAACATACATCTCTTGGGCCAGAGCTATTTGGATTACATACCGTTGCCCTCCGGCCGTAATAATCGTAATAACGCCCTTTGTGCATAAACAGCTATACTATTTTATTAAAATCTAAAACACGTTTAAAATGTAAATGATTAGGTAGTTTATCTATTTTTTTCATTTTTAATCTATAACATTTTTGATAATCTCCCGGCTACAAATAATTTTTTTTTGAAACACCCAGATGTCAATTTTGAAGTTGTTGCTTCGGTAGTAACCATCTGTAAATTTACAGTTTTGATGTTATAAAGTGAATTATTACTTTACTTATCAAGTGTCTAGTATCTTTTAGAAATACTGGTTCACTTAATTGTCAACTAATAAAGTCAAAAAACCGCAAAACTATAAATTGAATAAAACGGTGAACACAAATGACTAAAATATAAGTAACGGCGGATTAAAAATAAACTTGACATTGACTTTGACACATCACAAGCGTTAAAATGAAATTGTTTATACAAAATCTAGTCTCTGCGCATATGTGACGTTAAGTCTTTCTTATAAAATTTTTTTGCTACTAACTTATTAAAATATAGTATTACCTAAAATACCAAAAAAGTTTAGCTTAACATAGTTTACATATTTAAGTTTCTTGTTTTTAAGCAATGCTCTAATAATTAAAATAAATCAACAAATATTATGCCTGATTAGCAAAACGGTTGTAGTAGTACATCTTAGTCAAAATTTAAAATACGTTATCTTCTATCCACAGCTTACTACCGTTTTCTAAGTTAAGACTTAAAGAATTTAGTTGATAAAAATAAAAATTGACGATTACATCTAAATCGAACGTATAACAATTAAACTTTTCTTTGTAATCATATCACATGAATAGTCAAATTTGGTTTTTGATTATCCTATACTATACCGAATTAATCACGCTATACGGTTTTGAATATTGTGACCAAAATACGTGCCTTTCAAAACATTTTCTTTTTGGGATATAGAAAAGTCTGTTACGGTTACTTTTTACAAATATTTTTATATTATATAAAGCGTCGTAAAAACTGTAAAAGTATAAAAAACTTTTATTGAAAAAACATCAAATGGTTCTAAAAACAATTATTGGCGTATTGTGTAGAAACGGGAAGATTTAGCTATAGAACATTTTAATACTATTCGATAGGTAATTAAAAAGTGCATTTTTAAATAGCGTTCTATTTAAATTTAAAAAGTTAGATAGATAAGTTTTAATTATTGGACACCTTGTATAAAATGTAAAATTTATTATAATTGAGATATGAGGAGTGACGTTGCAAAATGCAGTTTTTATCAAAAACTTGTTTCCAAGATAATGACGATTTATTGCTTGAGACTCTACTACTACATTTTTAAAGTGAGTGTTTCCGGTAATCATAAGGCTAACTAAACTTGAATATATTTTCTGAAAAATATTGAATCACCTCAACACCCCATTTTACGTCAAACTTCGTTTTGTTCCGGATATTGACTAATAAACAGTTTTAAAAAACTTCAGGTGCTGTAAGTGTTATGTTAGGAAATTAAAAAAATGGTTATACAACAAACTTATGAACATGTGAAAAAGTAAAACATATGTACATGGTAGGCATTACTCAAAAAAAATATGGAAAACATTACAGTTTTAATCGGTCATCATCTTCAAGACAATCGCATTCTTCAGCATTGTCTTCATCTCCTTCGTCAGGGTTGACAGCTGGATTGTTGTTTGCATTATCTATAAGTTCTTTGTACCACTGTAAATCTTCCTTCTCCCTCCAATTTACTTTTGCACCGTTTACTTCCCTTGAGTAGCTCTTATCCAATAAGTTATCGATATCCTTCTTTTTGTTTAACTTGATTTCCCTCCCTAAGGCAAGTTCTGGAATTGCGCTGTTGAACGATTTTCCAGGTTTTAACGAAGACTTTGGTTTATCGATATCACTGTTATAAAAGGTTTCTACGCGTAGCTTTATAGTTTTACTGCACCCTGTACGAACAGTTTTTTTAAAGTAAATTCGTTTGGCATCTCTAATTCCAACTACTTTTTTAAACGACTCGCCCAATAGTTTTACATCATGTAATACCTAATCCGTTCCTAAGCATCCAACTTCTTCAACTTCTTTATAAGTTTCCCAGTAATCGTTTTTTAGAATTTCTGTACGTCTTTTGCGAATCTTTTCAATTCTCCCGAACACGCGATCAGCAGGCAGAAAGGAGTGACATCGAATAAGAAAAAACAACACTATAGTTTTAAGGTTTATGGGAGATTTGTTATACAACCAAAACATAAGCATATTAATAATAATCGAATTCTTGTTTTGGCCAGAACAGCCATCACAGAACAGTCTCAAAGTTGTAGTAGTTTCCAAAAAGTTGGTTTTTTACAAGAATTGCACTTTTGTCCATTTTAACTACACGCTTATACCAGAAACAATAAAATATAGCACGTGTTTTATTTACAAACCGCAAATTATACATAAACCACTAAAAACTGCGTTTTGAAGCGGAACGTTTTGGTTAAAAACTACTCTTTGAAACGAACTCGTGTTATCGAAGCCAAATATTAATAGGAAAGGTTAGCTTTTGAAACGGCCTGTTTATATGATTCGATGGAACTGCTATTAGTGTACACAACGCCATCTAAAAAAAATTTTTTGTACTTTCATCAAAAATTGCGGTTTGAAACGTCACTCCTCATATCAAATATGATCTATTGTTACACTTCACTGTAAATTTTGCTCACATAGCTTAGATACTTCTTAAGTATCTCAAACATGAAAATTAGATTATATTTTGACATCATTTAAATTATTTACAAAACCTTAAGGCTTAGACCTCATACATGTTATTAAAACACACCCTTATTTTTATTGGAGGACTCAAAAATGTAATAATATACAAGGGTATTAAAAAACACTCAACTTTGATGCTTTTACGGCTTTTGCGACACTCTGTATAATATTAAAATAATTTTAAAAAGTAACTACAATAAAATGAGGTTTTTTGAAAGTCACGTATGTTGGTTACAATATTCCAAGTCGTATAGCGTGAATAATCCTGTATATTTTTTGTCGCACATTTAAAATAAAAGTTAGCTTGAAAGTAAATGTAGGTAAACGTTTTTAGTAAAATCAGTTTTTCTATAAAATTATGTGGGGCTCACACATGATATCTAAATTAATCTCGATTTATTTCTGCAATACTACAGCAGAAATTATTTATGATACTAATTTAACAGAAAACAGTGTAAACATATTTTAACACAACGTCTTTTGTTATTTTAAAAACATGGGTTTAACGTAAAACAAAGAAATTAGATACTCAAAGTGGATGTTTTATTTTCTTGTTTTTTTTAACATTTGTATAATTACAATTATTAACAATATAGAATACTTGAAGCGTTGTGAAAAGTAACTGAAGTTTTGTCTGTGTATTATTTCAGAAATATGGATTGTCGAATTGTCATTACATGAAGAGAGAAATTACAGATGTTCTTGTAAGATCTCAAACGAGTGATGAAAAGCATAGAAATCAAATTAGTTACGGCAGTAGATTCGATATTTCTATTCAGACATGAAATCAATGTATTACATTATTCATCGTAAAACTAACTAAAGAGTAACTATACTTTTTGAAACAAATAATAAAAACGTAGTTGAAGAACCAGTGTTAGCTACGATCAAGTTAACATTAAACGTATTGACGGTAAAGCAATAATTCATTCTTTATAAAACGTTTTATTTTCGAATTGTGATTTGTAAATATAAAAAACTATTAAAATATAATAATTTATAATTGACAGTACAGATAATAGAAGAAAACAATAAGTATATATAACTAGAAGAGTACGATTAAAACATTGTTTCAAAATTAAACGTTTATCAATTGCTATTATTTTATACTATATTTTTCAGTTTATTTATACTAGAAACTAAATGTTTAAGAAGTAATATAATACATATATTTCACTGCTTAGTTGTTTTCCCGTTAGTGTCTGAGATGAACGAAAAATACCTTGATAACGGTATCTTATTTTAAGAACTAATGACGTTTTTTAAGAGTGCATGTAAACAATTTGACGTAACTATATAAAAAAATCTTACAATCTATAGTTAGATAAATAATTTTGTAAGCATTTATTTTTAGTAACGGCAGTTACTAAGTGGTGTATACTGACAATTCTTTATTGCAAATTAATTAATAACTTCAATTTGACTTAAAATCTGATTGGATTACTTGTAGGTATATAATGTATTCACATTTTTAAAAAATAAAGAAAATTTCATACAGAAAAATAATAAAAAATAATATTTTATAAGAAAAAAAACTGCATCCATGTTTATTGTTTCCAATTTTCCATTTCCTAAAACTAAAAAGATGAAAAAAATAAAAATTACATTATCAAAAATCTAGAATGCCATGGAATTATAAAACCAAATATAAGCATTTACTTAGATACAATGTCATTTCTGTTTTACGTTTATAATTGATTATTAAATTATGTTTTCTTTAAAATCTGTATAACGCAAGAAGAAGTGGAAATTATGCAGTAGTTTTATGATGGAAAAAGTACTGTTCAAGTAAGTGCCTTGTTTAGTATAAAATACCACTATCAGCAGATTTCAGGTAGTACAACACTTGACAGAATAAGTTTGAAACTACAAGCACAGTATTAAATAATTGTCATAAGTACAATTAGAATTTACACCAAAACTAGAAAAATGACAACACTTTCAATATTTTAGCGACAGTAGCTGAAAATTCCAATATAAAAAACTTTAGTTTGCGTCACACCCGATGCTGCAAATTTCAAAAAGCACAAGTTTTGCTCTTATAAACACCAAAAGTTGCGTGAACATAATTTGGAGAGGAGTACGTTTTGCTACCTGATGATTGAAAAATAACGCGGATAAGGAGTTTTTAATAAATATTTTGTTTACGGACGAATGCACGCTTACACTGCATAATGACCTAATTAAAATTTACGATTTAATACAAGAAATACAGTGAACTTAATTAATAGTGTTTTTGCTTAAATACTTCTTGCTTTTTACATAAACTTGGTATAGTTTACGAATGTTTGCTTTATTTAAAGAAATATCACATTTAATTATCAGAGTAGGCTGACTCTACGTAACTCATGTGCTTACATGTTTTCGTAAATAATTAAAATTGTCTTATATATCCTAAATGCAACATACAACAGAAAAATATCTATATTATTTATTATTCTGTTTAAACTTCTAAACAGTACTTTTTTGAGTTTTGACTGAATAAATATTTTTCAGTTGATATGTTTATATAGTATTCATAAAACTGGTTATTGATTTAAAAAAATTGTATAGACTAAATAATAAAAAAAAATCTTTTATGTTCAGATCACACAAACTAACTTTCTTTTGTACTTAACAAAATATATAAATACATCTCAACTAGGATTTTTTTTGTAGTTTTTAAACGTAATTTTTACACTTGTATAAATTAATCTTTGTAACTGTTTAACGATTGGTGTATTTTTAATTTGGTATATGAAAAATAATAAAAATAAATTGTTTGCTTTATTTCATTTAATTCTTCAATACAAATAACAATGTAGTATGCACTAGACAATGATCAATCTCTAAATTTTATTAGCAATTTTCTAGCGACTTTTGCGTAAATAATGTTTTATGATGATAAGAGCAACATTATTATAAAGTTTGTAAATGTTATTACATTAAAAGAATATTGTACTGTGTAGAAACATTGAAAAAAAAACAATATAAAACTTTAAAAATCTAACAATATAGTACTTTAAAAATAAGAAATCAAGTATAGATTCAAAGTAAAAAAACGTTTGAAGTCAACGCTACCTAGCGGAATCAATGTTTACACGCCAATACAAATTACGCAGTTTTACTAAAATAATAGATTTTCCAGATTTTTACCAATTAATGCAAGGCACAATGACTTTGATATTATTTTGCAGTAACGTTATTGCAACGATAAGTCAAAACTCGATAGCACCACACAGCACTGTTACTCATTGAAGCCAATATTTAAACAAATAAATCAATTAAATTACTACGTGGTAAGGGTGCTAGATTCTCTAAAGCTTAGTTGTAATCTTGAATCTTTTCTAAAAAACTTCTGAAAGATTCAAAACGAATTAACTTTACAAACAGTTTATTCTAGAATGTTTTTATTGTTTTGTTTTGTTCTCTACGTGTATAGCATTCACTTTTGTTACAAATTACAATGTGATTCAGATTTCTGATAGAAAAATACAATCAATACATAACAAACCTCTAATTTCATGTTTTTGGTTTTTATTATATTTGTGAGACATTACATTATTGATTTTTTTACCTTTTCAATTTTCTAAAACTAATCAAAAATATGTGCAACGTTAACAATCAAATCTAAGTAGTATATTTTGCAATATAAGATAGTGCTTTGTTTAACTTAAGTTTACAGCTCAGAGAAATTCCTAAACGTTTTGTTTAAATTACATGCTGTTTCGAACACATTTTACTTTTCATTAAAAACATTAGAGGCAATTTTATGTTTCAGTAACACTGAAAAATAATTGTAAAACAAATAACAGACAATTTTTTAAACTTATTTTATAAATGTTTATTGAATTACTATAGTTATTATTTATTTAAATCAAATATACGTATATTTAAAATCAATAAATAGTTTTAGAATAATTTAATATACAACTGTAAATTATTTGTACAATATGCATATATAAAAATAGTTTCATTGTGCTATTAAATTTAATTTTATTGCAATTACTTACTTTAAAAACTATAAAATGAGGTCTCTAATAAAGTCACGTTTGAAAGCGTTTTTCATTTCTGTTTAAATATTAAAGATTGTTTATATATTTGAGTAAACTATGAAAATGTCATTAGCCTTGATTCATAAATAATGGACCAAATCAACCCTTCTGCCAAACCTTATTTAAGCCTAAATAAGACACATCTGTCGATGGGTTAGTTCAATAAGTTTAATTTTGGATATATCTTTGAACAATGACTATGTGCCTTTATAATCGTGTATAGAATTTATGACTTGATTTATTTTCCACAGTAAATTATTCTGTAAAAACATGTTTAAACACGTTTTGTGGGATATTAAAGTCACCTTTCGTATTAGATCGCTTAATTAACAAACCAGAAATTTCTTTAAATTAAACCAATTCCATTAACAAGAAGAGTTCATATGTGACTATAAAAGAACATCTCAAGGGATAAGAAACTCTCTGTAATCCCTATCTAAACCAGCCAGATGCGAGTGAATTCGGAACGGTATTACCATTCGCGATAAGCAAGGGTTGCTATCATTTCACAATTCCAAAAGGGTTTTGTTATCTCATTCTATGTTCAATGTATGCCTATTACATTCTACAGAACAAACGAAGATAAAAAATGATGGTGTGAAATAAAGTTTACTAATAGAAGACACATATGGAAGCCACAGTCACCGAGAAGGCAAACGATGTCTTTTGTAACATCGTTTATTCTCCCCCGACGGTAATTACTAATTTAGTGAGGTGTGTTTTATAACTCTTTTATATAATGTGTTTGTGTTGGGGTCGTATTATAATGCAGTTCTCGAATAAGATTAATGACGACATTACACTAAAAGGTATTTATGTACGTTTGGAAAATGTGTTACTAAAACTACAACGCTTGGCAAATGTGGTATACAATTTTTTGCGTTATCGATAAGACCGATAAGTAATCTACTTAACACTTACAAACAAAAGATGGCGCAAATAACTGGGATAATAAAAATTATATACAACTTCTTAAAGCGGAAAAAATTATTACGAGCTAAAAAAATAATATAATTGTCCTGTTTTCATTTTTCTTCAATAAAAAATCTATTTTTTTAATCAACTAAAAGAAAAGTTTTATCAATTTTATTAGAACCACTATACAAAACAGGTTTGATAGTTATTTTACCATTGACATTCTATAAATAAATGAAGTTATATAAAGTTTAACGAAAAAAATAAAAATAAAACAGTTTACTCTGATAGGTACATACTCGATTCTGTTAGTTCATCTTTTGAGTAAATAATACCGCGTTTTTTATATCTTTTTTTTGTAATTAAATCTTGTAAGCTTTATCAATGTTCTTACATTTGTAATAATTGATTACTCCTAATTTTCATATGAAAATGTTATCGATAATATCGAGTTGGTTTGCTTTGAATAGGTTGCGTGTATGCCAACAATAATCTTCATCGACTTTACTATTGTTTTGTGTGTAGATTATACTTAACAAATTTAACAAATATTATACTAATAAACAAAAATAAGTTTGAAAATATAATTAAAGTTAGATTCTTAGCACATAACATTAACAAACAAATGTACAGCAAAAGTATACAAAGTGAATACTATTATCCAACTAGAATAACAGAATATTGTTGTTGTGTATTTAGTTTTATTATCGATTTAAACAGTTAAAAATTTTAAAAATTGAAGAGTTTAAAAGATGATAGTAATAAATTTTAATTAATTTTTGTATAGGTTTTTGCTACTGCTACCTCAAACATTGTGATTAATGATCGAATATGTTACTTTGCTAGGCAGTAGTTGTATAAAATTGTACTAGTTTCAGATCTACTGTTGTTTATTCATGTTCCAATTAATTGCTAATAACTGAAATAAGAATATAATAGAAAAAAAATACATAAGTATACCTACAATTGTGTTTTAAGTTTTTGAATTATTAGAACCCTTGGTTAAGCAAAAATAAAAGAAGAAATTACTGAGCAATAACTAAAAAAAAAACAGTTTTTGTTTTCTTTTTCTCTTGCCTCTAGTTTAGCTTCTTGTATTTTAATTTCGAACATGGCTACTCCTAAAATCTTCTACTGGTTTCTTGTGCTGCTTAAAATTTATATTTTTTTTATATCTCAAGACAGGAAAAAGATATCCACATGCGGTTTTTGCTATTCTGTTGCTAATTAGGTCTCCTTTTATAATCTCCAATTAAAACTGCATACTCCTATTTAATATCTTCCAAAGAAAACTATATTTAAAAAAAAAATTAAATAGCGCTTTCGCTATAGACTAAAACTTGTAATACGAAATCACAGATTTTAAAGCATGCGATGATTGTTATTTTATTTTTATTTAATTAAGTTAATTTTGTAAAATTAAAATTACGCGCTCTGGCGGTAGATATACAAACTTTAATATAAGTTCTAGTTTTTTTTTTAAGGCCACTTTTGTTATAAATCTTTTGTCCCGCATCTGTACTATAAACGGTTTATGATACATAACCAACAGCCATTCTTTTCGGGACACCCAGTACATGCAAACAAGCAGTTCATCTATCGCTTATCCCCACTGTTTTCGGGAAAAACGTTTGAGAAGTAGAATTAAAATTAAAGTTTGTATGAAAACAATAAGTATAATTATTAAAATAAAAATACATATCATTAAAATGAAAATACAAAATTATGTGCTAATTCAGTTAACTTAAATCTAATGGAACTACTACCTTAAAATGACGTCAACATTTATAGGTTTGCAGTAAGTTTTTAATTGAAATTCAAAATAAGTAATATTCCACTTGTGTTGAGACATTGTTCTGCAAACTTTAAGGGGCAAGTCATCAAATTCTTGCGCAAACGTTTCTTGTAAAAGTACAAGTCGCCTGTAAGCCTTTCTGGTAACATCAACGGTTCAATTAAACTATTTCTTAAATCACCCGCCACAAATTAATAAAAAACCGCGACTGAAACTCACTTTGTTAAATTTCATGAGGGTTTTCTTCATTCCAAATATGCTTGTTGTAAAAATTCAGCACTCCATTTTGTGTAAAACAACACTCGTCTAAAAATAATATTTTTGCACTAAAGTCAGGGTATAAAGGTTCTTGTGGCTGCAACCACTCACAAAATTCAAGTCGCGGTTTAAAATCAACGTTGGTTAACTGTTGAACTCGTTGAACATGGTAAGGGTTTAAAGCATAATTTTTTAAAACACAATGTAGCGCACTATGAAACACGTTAGCTGCGCGGCCTATTTTTCTAGTGCTATTTTGTGTCCGATCTTTTACAATTAACAATATGTACACATACATTAAAGAAATACAAATAAAAAAGTTTTGATTTCATAGAAAAGATTTATTTTTCTTCTGTTACTAAGACATGGGGTTGTCTTTCTCGATCACGTTCTTCCTAGGTAAGAAAAACACTTTCAGTTCTTCTTAGTTCTTACACACACGCCAAAATAAAGTTTATTTGACTTACAATCTACGTGTGGTGGTGTAGAGGTTATAATTACACTTACGGTACATTAAAACAGTATCATTGTTATACATAATTAAAAAAAATTATTTAAGTATTATGAAGTACGAGTATGTTTACACGGATCACTAAGCATCAACTAAAGAAATCCGTTAAAAAATCGAGATAAAAATAATTTAAGTTGTCGAACTTAGTGCTAAGAAAACTGAATTTTGCATATAATTATTTGAAGTCTGTTTTGGTTACAACCAAAGATAAACGTGACCGTGTACACGAAGAGCAATTTGTTAAGCTATGTCAGTAATAAATCTAAGAATACTTACCTTTTGTAATTCTTTTATTTTTAGTTTGCTTTAAACGAATGCTCTGCGAATACCAGTTAACCCAAAACTTGTTGGTACAAAAACACAAAATACTACAAAGTGACAGAAAACATGATCTAATACTTACAAAAAACTCAACTTTTCTGCGTAACTCAAAAACATAAACCTTATTTCAAAAAAATCTTAAAAAAAGTAAGTATATTAATATACAATGGTGTCTAATTCTAAAATATGTACATTAATTACAATCAATTTAAAATTATAGACACATATTGTAAAAGTAAAACCTAAAATTCCGTAACAGTTATTTGGGAAGATTATTTTACTAGCAAGTAATAACACGTAATAACAACTACTTTATCTACTCCTACTGAAGGTTTTATCATTAACACTCAAGATAAAGTTATAAACCTTAAAACTTATAACGACATACACTAATAGAGCATAAACATTGTAAATCTACTGAACTAAAGAACCGTACAGACAACAAATAAGATGGTTTTATTTTAACATATAACAATTAAGTAGGTTAGATTCCGTATTGCTTGTAATCGCCAGTTGACAATTAAATACAAATGTTTGTTATTTTTCATTTTAATTACTTTTCAAATATTCTCAAACTTTTTTTATATAAACGATTTTAAATATTTGCAAAAATTATTTTATTTTACTATTTTAATGTTGTGTTGCTTACATTTATTTATACTCACATTTTTCTATGCAAATGCTTTTTAAATAATCTAAAAAAACTAAAAAAAATGTTTAAAATTAATTAACAAATGAAAATAAATACATTTATGTCAAGCTGCTTTGCAAAAAAGGAATCACATCTTCAGTTTGTAATTAATTAACTTACAAATAATAACGCTTAAACAAACTGTAATTTATTAAAAATATTTTTACATACTATTGTTATAATCTTTAATTTAGCAACAAATTTACATACATAGATATGTAATAAAAATAATTATAAAATACTTAGAAATGATGAAAAGTGCTCAAACAATTTTGTTTATATTTAGTTATTTCTGTCTTTGGCTATTTTTACTGATAAACAATAAATGTTTTATAGTTAGTTATTATAAAGAGTTTAATGCAGTTATAATTAAAATCCAAAATAAAAATTAAAATTTAACGTTGTCCGGAATTTAGAATTATTAAAGAAAAATTATAATGTGTAATTTAAACTATACTGTAAAAAATATATTTTTATTGTACGCACACTAGAAAAAATGAGGTGAGTAAAGAAAAATGCATTCTTCTTTAGCTAGCAAAAATAAAACATTATGATGCAACAAAATTAGTATATTATACACAAATTAGACAAGAAGTATTAACGTAACTGCTAGTTTATTTTTACAATAATTACAACGTTACCGCAATTCATTTTGGTTGGCATGCAAATGTACTAAAAAATTTTAGATGTCACAGATGACCACTAAAATAAAAATTATGTCTTAACTTGACAGGTCAAGCAAAACCGGCAATAAAATAAATCACAAAATTAGTAAAATTGGGTTCCTCAAATAGCAATACAAACTTGGAATTTTACGTTTTATTTAAATTAATTTTAGAAAAACAGAAATTGGGATACGTTTCAAACTATTTCATCCGTAAACTTGTCAGGTCGGATCTGATATATAACTACAAAACAGCTTAAATTTTTTAAAACTGTCAATGGTGTTATTTAATGGTATCTTTTACGTTGTTTACTTAAAACTAATTTTAAAAAAACGTTAAGTTAGTTTTGACAAAGTTTATAAATGTACAATGATTAGTTACACGGAATTATTACTTTAAGATTGTTAGATTAATTGTTATGCGTTTCTCGACTACCCTTAAAGTTTCGCTTGAAGCAACGTCATTCCACTATCATCCATCCAATTTTTTCTCGGATTTTTAAACACTCAAACGCGAGGCTTTAAAACACTAATAACGTCACGTTTTACAAGAGACGACGACCCACCTGACTCCGCTCAAACTCGAGGGCGATTGCATTGGAAGGGGACGATTCTCGCTACCAGGCTCGCGACACGTCCACTAAGCCCTTAATCTTGGTTTCCTTTAGGATTTTAGGAAGTCATTAATCAGTCACATATTACACTACCAGGTGTTGTGCGCATAAAGCATGATGATTCCAAAAATCACAATAATGCACAATCTTCAAAAAATAAAAATAATCCTTATTTCTTTTTATAAAACTCACTTTATAATTTAAAAGCAAAGAAGGATAAATTTATTATAATTCTATAATCTTTAGGAATAACGTAAATTAAGTTTTTATTTGACGAACGAAAACGAAACAGCTTGCAAAGATACTGTGGGTTTCACAGAATAAATCGCGAGTACTTTCTTTAACAACCTGATCCTGGATAATCTTAGATGCGCTATCAAGTTTTATACCATAATTCCCGAGCACAATTTTAATGATCCTTTAATCCTAAGTATTACACCGATCTAAGAGGAATTAATGCTTGGCAAATTTCTTGTCACGCCTTCAAAACATTGTCATTTAAATAAGTTCACAAATCAGTGAAGTTAACAAATATTTATAGTTTATCTAAGATTTATAATTGAAGCACTTTAGTTGCAATAAGATATATTTTCTTGAAGTAAATTATATTAGTCCAATTGTCGGTTTGTTTAGATAAGTTTTCTATTACAAAAACAACTTATCTTTTCTTGTTTTTTTACACTGAAGACACACAAGGGACGATGAAATTATTCGAGCGCATCGTATATTGAAAACTAATGAAAAATTGCGGGAATTTGAAAAATTGCATGAGAATGTAGCAAGTGTCAGGTCGCGCCTATACCTATGACAGCACCCCTATAGCTACAGATTAACGAATTATTCCATCTCACCGACCCTATTTTAGTCAGTTACCCCATAAAACAAGTTGCCATTCTGTTCTTCACAAACTTTATCATCGTTTCTATATTGAAAATTTGATTGATCGACTAAACATATAAAAGAGCTATCAGCGTATTGAATAAATGTTTTGTACGCAACATGCATGAATTATCCACCAAAATGACCCATAGATATGCGTTAAAAGGAATTAATTCGTTTATTGTGTAGATACGCCAAATTATAATTGTAATTCATTCTATTTATATTTTCTTTAATAAAATTCTAGAATCCACAATCTTGTTTTTTCAGGTGCATTGAACACTCTTCAACAGCACCTGTGTCTTTCGCTCTTAATAAAAGTCCTTCTGCAAGTAAATCTAGGTATTCATTTAAAAACTTAAATTAATGTATTAAGCTAAGTATTAAATACTAATTATCTTCTATAAATAAGAGACACGTTTCGTACTATTTATATAACCGAAACAGCAGTTTATCTTTGTAGCGTTAGAACTTGAAGTTATTTACTTCAGTTGGTTTTATGTTTTTTGTGTTAATTTATTTTGGCTGTTTTAGTTAGTGTTGATAATAATCGACAATACAAGAGTTACTGTTTATGTTTATTATAATAATTTTTTTCCCTGCCATATACCATAAATACATTCTTATTAAAAATGATGCCTAGATTTTTGAAGTACAATATAAAAACACTAAATTTAAACAGAAACAATATATATTTTATATATTTAAATTGTGTTCAAAATTAGTAAAATTAAATGAAAAGTTTACATTAAAAAATATTAAATTGGAAGCTCTTACTGATTTCTAAGATACTAATTAAAGTTCTTAATGTTTTATTACTTAATTTGTGCAAATGCAATTTTTTTAAATAACTAAATAAATAAACACAATAATAATTTTTAGTTTGTACATTTTTTTATTATTTAAATTAGTGATCTAATTATTACCGCTTTCTCAAATAGGTAAGTAATATTCGTTAAATGTATAAATCTATCTTATTTTAAAAATTTTTGTGGATCAAATATTTAATTTTTTTTACGTTTTACACGCTCAAAAATCTTAGTTTTACTAGTCATTGTTGTTAGCGTACTTTAGGAATCATCGTATATAGTCTGTTTTAAACATTTGCTAAGTTTTCTTTTTAAGCGCACTTAACACTTTTTGCATTAACTGATATATACCTAATGTAATTAAAAAAATCAATTAAGAGCTTTTGTTTAATGTTTTCTCAAAAAGATTTGCTGTCGCTGTTTTACCGTTGCCGGTTTGCTGTTGGTTTGTTTTGATTTTAACTCTTTTTTCCACTTAATTCACCGATATATATTTTGCCACTGGCCGTTTTGTCCAAGAAAGTGCAATTTTTTTAGGATAATGTACTTGTTTTTTGCGGCTGTGTGTTAATACACTAGTTCAAAACGGATTTCTAATTTAAAACATTAGTTCTTTGCAGAATCGATGTCTACTATAATGTAACAATATTATATTGGGAATGTAAGATGTCGCTATTTTAATAATCAGGTATGTACTTGCAAGAAATTTGCAAACACATTCCGTTGTAGTAAATGCATACTAAGATTTAGATATGTATTAATAAAAATAATATCTGATACTTAAAGTTACGGTTCATGCATAGACTTTACATACTTTTTTTATTGCAATGACAATCATATTTTACCGGTTCATTGTTTTCGACAAGTCGCAACCTGTCACTGCAAGCCAAAATTATATGTTAATTGAGTTGTTTCAGAAACAACTTAACCGCACGTGCTTGCAGTCGCTTGTCAGAAATTTAACAGAAAAGATAAACCGTCTCTATTTTTTGTTGCAAAAGAATAAATTGCTGATTAACAAAATAGTAATGCATCCTTATTTGTTTGACAGAAAACATATATTTAGTAATACAATAAGTAATGCAGCCAAAAACATTATTATTGCTAATACTCCAAACGTAGAGGAATCTATTGAACACACTCAGATAGAAGATACCGTCGCAAATGATAGAAAAGAACCAAAAGTGTTCTTAACCAAGAAAATGTACCAAAAAACAAAACGCCATTTTTAAAAAAGTAATAACAAAGTGTGAAAGATAAGAAGAAACAACTTTTAGTTAAATGCGATTTCGACGCAAATTTTTAGTGTTAATTTACAGAATTTTTTTTATAGACTTTTACTTTAAGTTCTAACTGGATCTCGTTGCGAACCTATAGTGTTAATTTACCGAACCTTTTTGAAGACTTTAGTGTTATTTCACCAAATGTTTTTTGTTTGCTAACTTGCTCAAATCACTTTGTAATTATAGGTATTTTTTTAGTGTGCAAGTTTTATGATTACCCGTAAGAAATGCAATCTAGTTAAGAACTGGCGCGAATCTAGGGAGAAGGGGGGCAATGACTGCAATTGGAAACCTAACAACAATTCGAACCAACGGAGTGCAAATAAATATTTACGATACACCATATTTAGATAATTGACGTGGAACATCACTCGAAATCAACAGCAAAACGAAACAAAAACTATAATTCTAGACTTGTGTCCCCAAAAATTGATTGATGTTTGTCAGTATTTCTAGTAGATTTAATTAATAAACTTTTATTTAAAAGCAACTTATACTGTAATCAAAAGATGCGAGGTGAAGTACTGTATAGTGTACTAAATGAAAATTAAAAAGCTTCCATATTGTCAAGACTAATAGTAATACACTTTTCCATTCTGCATAATTCCGGTGTTGTCGTTATCACACAAGCTAAGTTTTCGTCATGCGTCGCAGTGGACATCTTCAAAACCTGAAACAAACTGATTAATTGCGCCGTCAAGTCTTTATTTTATAGACCGGTCCCCGATCGATAAAACTCGTTTCTAAATCTCCGGTAAAGGAACTTTAGAATCTCGGTTAATATTAAAATGATTTTTAATTATTTCAATGGATTCCCTAATTTTTTGCTGATGGTAATTAAAAAAATTGGTCAAAATTTTAGTGTTTTCAAACATATTTTAATGACCTGATTCTAGCACGTGTTCCGCCACCACCACATTTTTACCCGTTTCTCCTATGTATGCACGACCACAAAAGCAAGGAATACTATAAATACCATCAGATTGACAAGGAATAACGTCCTTTATCGGATTTAAGAGTTGATCTAATTTAGGAAAAGTAGAGCACCGAGCAATAATGTTGTGTTTAGACAACATTTTTGTGGTACCTTTGACATAGGGTTGAGACATAGATTTCGCTGTTACTCTTGGTTTCGCCAATGTAAACTTTATAATAGATTGTTTAATACTTTTTCTTTTGTAGTTGTTTGCGACTAGCACTTTGGTTAGATAATTTAACTCTTTTTGAAGATTTTGAGGTTGGCTTAAGTAACAGCTCTGTACACTAAAAAATTCACTACTGATAATTTTTTTTGCATGATCTGAAATCTACTTGCAATATATCTGACATCCTGCTAACATTAATATTACTAATGCTTCTAATGGAATTTCTTCTAAATCTTCATCTGCTTCTAACGTCGTTATGGTATTTTTTTGTAACTTTTCAACCTATTTCCATGAACTATTTGTTCGTTGGTTCTGCTTAATACTTTTATTTTAAAAATAATTTAGTTTATGCGTTCAAGTATTCGATAAGGTCTTGTCCATAATTTTATCAATTTTTGTGATACTCCTGTTTTTCCTTGTGGTTCCTACAGTTTTATTAATTCTTCAAATAATAAAGCATCTTGTCCATAAATTATTCAAAATGGTGATAGTCCTGTTGATAAATGAATGTTTGTATTATACGCTATCTGAAAATAAAGTAACAAGTTTTGCCAGTTTCTTTGATCTTTTTCAACGTAATAAAACGTGATGTCTTTTGAAAACACGATGTAAAAGTTCAATTACGTTTCATTGTGGATGTAACGCACTTGTAGTAATTCTTTTTATTTGAAGTAATTTAACATGTTGCTTACAAAATTACTACTCTTGTCAGTTGTTGTTCTGGAAATTATTATTATGTTTTCTACCAATGTTTTACTTACTGTTTTTTGCTGTTTGGTTTCAAATGAGAATTAATTCTATCAATTTTGTAAAATTACATTAAAATGGTAATACTCATATTGTTATGTTAAAAATACTCTGGTATAAAATTTATTCTCGGTACGCTTACTTTTCGTTGTTGCAGTAGGGCTAGTCTGTCAAATTGTCAAACACGAATTTATTTTATTCTTCCGGTAAAATTCAAAAGACTCAGATTTTGTCTAGCGTTGTATACGCCTAACAAGGCTTTCCTCGTTAAGTGTTTTACGTACATCTATGTGGAAACGAATAAGGAGATTGCCGCAAATTTAGGAAAAGTCTATTAGTGGTAAGCACATATTTCTTGTATGCCGATTTAAGTTGATTCTTTCGTAATTGTCTGCAGCGGGTTTCCATACCTCTACCTTATCTTGTGGAGTTGATAACCACATGGAAAATTTCCATGATGTCACGTCATTGGAATTAACACCACTTACACTTTCAAGAAGTTGAATACAATCATATTGATAAAAAAAATTATCCAAGTTACGAAGTTAATTGAAGAGAAACTCTGCGCATTCGCTTATTTTCAGTGATCGTATGATTTAAAACGGGATTTACTGGTGATAACGTCGCATGTACGTTTTCTTTTGTGTTAGATTTCAATTAAGTTTTAAGTAATACTGGTACGGAATTAGATAGTTTTTTACTTGAGGGAAACTAATTGTAAATATTACACTATATATCTTAAATTCTTAGTATTTTGGTGGTCATGTTGCTTGTAGAATGACCGTACGTACGTGTTAGATTGTTAACACAATTAATTATAAAATCGTTTTGTTGTATCATAATACTATACGGAACGCTTTGATTTTCTAAATCTTCGATCTTTGTACATTTGTACTTTAATTTATGAATATAGTTATTTTTTTAACGTAAAAGTTAAGCCAAGTAGGTCAATTTACTGTACAACGTGTTGCCCAGTCGAAGGCGTAGTTTATATTTTGTCCGAGATACCGACCTACGTGTTAGTGTTTGATAAAATTTATATAACTATACTTCTTCGTCTTCATTGAACTACTCTCTGTGATAAAATAAATATATATTCTGTGTTACCATTTCTGTCTTGTCATTTGTTCTTTTTCAACTGCGGGTAAATTTAAACGGTGTCTACCACCTTCAACCTTGTTATCGTTTTAGCTTCTTTTTAAATTAGTTTATAATTTAATATCACAAAGCTTACGACTCTATCTCCGGAACAACTGAGTTAGTCGTCGCTTTTTTTTCTTAACAGAAAATCAACGTAACAGCAACTTTCACATAAATAGCCACTAGTAGAAAATTTTTGTAATGGAGTTTTCTTTAAATATGGTGACGTCTTTCTTTGGTTTGAAGATACGTAACTCGTAACGTATTTGCATTTTTTTTTAAATTTTTATAATATTACCAATAAGTTGTTATTTTTGTCTATTAAACTTTTTATACATATTGTCATCGTCTAGGTAATAGTCGCAATTTTCTTTTAAGTATTAAGTTTTGTTTAGTTTCTATGCGAAATTGGTTCCTTTATTGTAATTGTTTAATAATTTCTCAATCTCAAATAGGTTCAAAGACTGATTGTTGGAAGTAGTTTTAGAAGTAAAATAAAAAAATTATCCTAATTTATCGTTTTCTCTTCGGCAATATGGCAATCAATACTATATTGATTTTTTTTAAAGTTCTTGTTTAATCTTATTCCAAGTTTAGAGATGAGCACAAATAAAACATTTTTAGTTTTTTTATTTTATGAAAATGTTTTTAGTTCTACTTATTTAGACTTATATATTTGATTATTGCTAATTAATTTTTACAATGTTTTTACTAGAGTATTTTACTACTTAAACTTAAAATCACCTCTGGTTTTAGATGTTGTGCCACTCACATGATTAAAATATATTATGATTTTTGTAAGCTTAATATGACCATCTACGGTTGGTGTAAGGGTACGGAATGTTTGCATTAAATTGTGTAAACAGCACGTTGGTAAAACAACTTTTGCAATGCTTTCAGACACGTTTCTATAACTAAAATGTATCCTTTGTTAATCTAAAGTACTCTTTAAATTATGTTTCATCGTCTATCGAAGTAACGTGAAGAAAACATTCTTTAGTTCAACGTTTTACGAACATTTTTTCTCAGTTTTGTACACAAAGATAGTGTTTTCGCTTTCTTTCTCATCTAGAAGAAAGTTAAGTACCTGCAACATATCTATTTCAAACGTATTGCACTACTAAACATATATTTTCAAAACTTTAAGAATAAATAAAATAAACGATATGTGCACGACTAGTCGAGATCTTTATCGTATTAAGTAAGCAATGGATTCCAGTTTGACTCTAATAATAATTTGAATTTACTGCATTAACAAATCGTGTGCATGTTTTCTTAATAGCAATTACAACGTTAATTACAGCGACAAACGTAAATTACTATCTGTTTCCTTTAAAACGTTACCATCCTGAGTATACAATCTTGCACTAAAGCATCAGCGTTTTTTGCACATCCAGAACTTTATGATGGCTAGCAACACTCTTATTGCCAACCGTTGTAAATAATTTTTTTGACGCCTCGGTTGCTTAAAATGCATTTAACCATTGTTAACCAAATAAATTCTACAAAACAGATGTGAAATTGAATTTTTTACATATTTCTTTTTTTTTCTATGTATTTAAAAAAATCATAAACACATTCAATACCTGTAACAAAAAATAAAAGATAATAAAATATAAAAAACATTCCTACTTTTTATGTAATTTTAATATGTCAATGGTTAAAAGGACGTTGGCGAATCGGTCTTCAACAACATGTCTTCGGCAACAAAAGACTATGGTAGTCAAAAAACGGTAGTGAAAACAACATATTTTTAAAACAGTCTAATCTATTAACCAATGGCGGCTTTTCTATTTGGTCGTTTGGTGAATGACCCTCCAAAAATCAATAAGAAAGGTATTTTATTTGCTTTAAAATTACAGAAATTACATAATTAATAATTACATAAAATTTGCGTTTAAATCAAATTATCAGCGTTTAAATTTCGTGCGATTAAATAATTGTCAATTTAAACGCAACAGATATGAAAACTTGCGAATTTACCCGAGGCTGACATGTACTTGTGACCGTATTTACATTATATTACGATGATAGTTATTGTAATCAACAGTGAGACACACATAATACAATTTTCATTCATTTCATCTATCGTTATCTTCTAGGTTTACTGTTTTCAGATGATGCATTAATCATTATGTTGTAAAAATAATGTTACGGTTTTATACCATTTAAAAGAAAAAGTAAAAAGCACTTGTGAAATCAGTAAAAGACCATAATGAAAATGTTTGTAAAAACTAAAAATAGACACATATATTAAATAAAACAATTGATTGACTACAGTGGAAAGAGAGCAATGTTTCTCTGTGTTAAAAAGAATTAAAACATTTCTACGCAATTGGCAAAATTATGAGACAAGAAAGATTTGCATTTCTATGCTAAGTATTGAAAAATCATTGTAAATTTTTAATAAGTTTGTTATTTGTCATTTTGGTAATTGTAATTATAGACGAATATCCTAAATCTTAAATATAATTGATTTTAAATATAAATCACGTTACTCTAAATGTTTTTTTGGCTTTTTTGCGATAATTCATTTTTTCTTGTATGATTGACCACCAGCCGCCACTGCTATTAACTATAATTGAATTTCAAGAATTAAAAAGACAGTTGATTTCAGGCAATTTTAATTACTTTAATAAATTAGGTTGACGACGTTTTGATGACCTAATCATTATAAATTTAACATTAATTAAAGAAAACATGGACGTTTTAAAAATGCAATTTTAGTTGATTTATCAAAGATGTTGATAAAAGAAAAACTTTGCATACAAAATTATTATATACAAGCTTTACTTTAGTTGGTGTTTGTAAAACTGACCGCTAAAATTTACCGTTTGGTATCATTTTACCCATTTCAACGCTTCGAACAAACAAGATAAAGTCCAACGATATGGCGATTAAGTAACGAAAAGAATGTTCACCGGTTCTTAGATTTTCTATGTAAATATATTATTGTTGAATGCTAATATTTTGTTTGCTTTGTATCATTTATACTTTTTCAAATTAACATTAGTTTAGATAGGCATTTGTAATGCTCTGACTGGTTTTGCTTAAACAACAGTCAAAATAAAAAAACGTAATAATATTATATAAATAATTATAATGCGCTCTAAGATGTATGACATTTCTTTGTTGTTTTATTTATTTAACTTTATGTACTCGTGTGTCTTAAACAAATATAATTTAAGAGATATATTTCCACAAATATCATATACTTCTTACGTTTTAGGTAAAAGTTTCTAGATACACTGAAAAACACACATTTCGTAATCTACAAGAATGTTAACAATTAGTGTTAATTTAACTATCGCTTAATTAAATTTTTTATCTCTATAAATACTGAATGCAGATGCAGATGTAAATATATGGTAAGTTTTATTTTTAATGAAGTTAAAGTGTATGTTGTATTGTCTTTATTATTACAGATAACGTTATCGCTTTTTCTATTACCATAAAACTTAATTGAAAGGTCTGAACTATAGCACTCACGATGAAAAGTTTTATTGCTATTTTAAACTATATTTGTTTTGTCTCAGATTTAATGCCTATCCCGCTTCATATAGTAATAGCATTTAGTGTTCAGTAAAAACATTATTGGTCTAAAATATATGCGTATGTATCGATGTTAATAAAAATAAGGACATGTGGAGATAACACTAACAGAATCTGTGGTATTTACATAACCGTAAAATTAAAATACCGTATTAAAAATTAGATGAGTAGGTGTGTAGTTTTGAGTATGGTGTGGTGCTGGTTGTTTTACTTTTGTTTGTATTTGTTTGTGATTTCTCTTCAAAATACGTTAATGTTTATTGGAAATTATTTTTACTCATTATACACATACTGGTGTAATCAATTAAAGGTAAATTTAATCTTTGATCTAATTAACAAAAACAATTTGTAATTGAATCAAGTTTATAAAAAAAGTATAGATTTAATATTATCAGCCATCACGTGATGTAAACGTTTTTTGCTTATATAATGTAGTTAATCGTTTTATAAATTAGTTTTTGTGTGTAAGAAGTTTTAAAAAAAATTGTAACAAAATTCAAGGTATTTTCTAGTACATATGTATGTGTGGTTACATTCTTGTATTAATTATTTTTGTTAGTATTAAATAATTTGTTTTTTATTTACATTTTACAACATAATAATCATTTATATATTGTTTTTTAGTTTAGTTTTGTTTAAAAAATTAACAATTCAATTTACTTCTAGAAAAAATATAACGTTAACGTACTATTTTATTTTGTGATTCGTAAATTAGATGAAAACTAATCGTTAACTATTTAAATTAGTCTAATGAAGTTTTTAATTTCAAATAAGCAATACTTAACAACTTAGAAAAATTATCGCAAGAAGAGTAAAATACAGGTATGTTAAATAAATCAAATTTCTTACAAAATTGTTTCACAAACTAATTGCCAGATTTTAAAATTATTCTGATTATATTTATAAACTATAACGATATATGCTTGTGTTTTTTTACTGTTAGTAAACACTACTAAATATTATATGGTAGGAATTCATTTTTTTTGTGTAAAAACAACAATTCATATTTATTTTAGATGGAATAATTGAATTTGTTTATTCTTGAAGAAACTTTAACGTTTTGTAAGCACCATAAAATGGTACTAAAATAAAAACGCAAGTAACCAAGTCTACTAATAAAGCTTAGTTTGTTTAAAAATACAAAACTGTTTGTTTATTGTTCAATTTTTTTCATCTGCACACGCATATATATATATTTGAGTTTTAGTTTTTAGTATCAATTTTTGAGCATTGAGCGTGGAAAAAATAGATGTTATTAAATATGTACTACATTGTAATTAATATAAAAGTTTACAATAAAGAAAATCAATGAATAAAATTTATGTTTGGTTTATTTAAATAAAAGTAAGTGAGGAATTTAAAAAATGTTTACTGGTTGTCAACTATTACAAATCATTTGACAAATTGACATTATTATACGCATAATCTCACATTAACACGGTTTGTTTGTGGTGCCAACTAAACATAAGTCACTGTTTGACGTAAGAAAAAATTGAGAACGTTATATGTGTGTTAACTTTTGACTCTCAACCAGGCAAAATATTTTACATTAGTTTAAATCTTAACATTATGTCGTCATATACATGAATGTGATATTTTATCTTCTATTACTTGTAAAAAAATGAACATTCAACTATCAAATCTTTTAAGACGATATTTAAGTCTTTGGTTTAATCATTTTTTTTTAAATTTATATATATTTTTAAATCTAATTATTGTATACAAATGATTTATCTTTAGTAAATAAATTAAAATCAATTTTTAGTTGAAGCTGCAAATTTGTTACATCAGACAATGAGGCACAAATACTTTCTTAATATTACATTTTGTTATAATACGTATTTATGTTATTATGTTAACAAAAAAAATATATGCATTAAATAAGCGTTATTAAAACAACTTGAAAAGTTAAATAATTATTGCAACTGTAAACTTATTAGATTTTGTTTGTTATTGATACTGTCTTAATTGGTCTATTAACTATTTCAAATACATTAAAAAAGTTATTATTACATTGCATCGTATTAATTTTATTATTTTTGTATAATTATTAACATGTAACGTATAAAGTTTGTATGTGTATACGTTAATTTTTTTTTACGTATATGGTTAATTAAATTACGTGTAATATTTAGCTTGATTGTAAATCAGAAAATATTTATATTGCATAATCTTAAAGTAAAGTTGGCGTGACGTACCTATTTACGTATTATAAAACAAAATATTTTATTCACAATATTAAACGTTTGTTCAATTTTAGTATCTAATTGTTAATTAATTACTTGACAGATATCACAACTAGTTTTATTTTCTAATCATACTGCGTGGTTACAAAATTTAGCAAAACAATATTTAACATCAACAGTTTTCTATAATGATTATAACAATGTATTCTATTCAATTTAGCGTTACTTTATTTCAAATTATTAACGTGTTTTTTTAGGTTTTTAATCGATTTGCATTAAAAAACTTGTTAAATTATTATAATTTGAATATTAAAACACTTGTATTTTTGCATCTACTTGCGTACTCATAACATTTCACAAATTATAAATAAATAAGTTCTACCAATGGAAAATAGGAATTGAGAATTATAGTTTTGGTAATTATTATAACAATCTGTCTGCATTTATAAAAAACGAATAACATACTAGTGACAATGTGGATAAAAATACTTGCAGAAACATAGAGACAAGAAAAAAGAGATAAATGTTATAAAATAAAAGAGATGCGATAAAAACATTCTACTATAAAATTATGGCAAATTTCAAGTAACAATTAAAAATTATTTTTCGGCACAATTTTTACTTTGTTATTTATTTTTCAAAAGCGTTTATCCGTTAATCTAATAACTGTTACAAGATAAATTTGTATTTTTTATATGAATTTGTGATAATAGTAAATAAACTAAATAACGGGCACATGCGTTGTATAAAAACAGTATAAAGTGCATTTATGTACATAAAGTAAGACTTTACTGTAACTATGACTCTTATCTTAGTAAATAGTTACTCTTTCTGTCACACTTACAGTTTTATTTAAAGTGTTTTATTTTAAGCATTTTTAAAGTTTGTTCCAAGCATTCCTTTCTTTGAAAGTCTAATAATACACAGCAGACAATGTAGATAAAGCAAAATTAGGTTAATAATTATTTTTTCAAGGTTTGCACGCTACTAACACGATCAAAAGATAAAATATCTTAGTATACACAGCCCTCATAAATTTAATGTCAAGAATTTTCAACTTTTCTTTACAAGATATTTCATTCGCTTAGTAACGACATTATTGTTGAAAGCATCCGTTAATACCAACTTAATCTCAATTTAAACGCTCACAAAACTGTAAGTTTATTTTTTATTGCTTGGTATTCATCAAAATTTTTATATTCCAAATTGTTTTTTTAATGGTTGCGTAAACACATAATTTCATTAATTTAAATTATTTATTAATATGTATAAAGTAATTTAAATTACAAAAAAATTAACTGGTATTAGGTAGCTTGTGTTTGATACGGAAATAATTTTTCTATAAGTGCATAAACCAAAAACAATTAAATAAGTGTTTTTGTGTTCATTAAACGAAATTGACCTTAAAAGCTACCCGGATTTCCATTATAAATTTGATGTTGAACCTTAACAAATCTATAAATACATTTATATAATAGGGACCTGTGTTTATTTGCACATAGAATCCATACTATGTGTAAAGATTAGTAAGCGATTAACCAATGATTGTATAAGCTTACCGTTAACTCTGCTTTATATATCATTAATCACAAGGACGGTTAGAAGTTTTATTCGATTTAGACATATGTAACTGTTTGAAAATGTATTTTCTTTTAAATTGGTATTTTAACAAAATTTTTTATTGCACTTTCTTTATTTACGAGCGTAAACAGAAAATTAACGTTGTAATTGATTTATAACAAAATGCTTCACATAAGAAATAACTACTAACTAGGTGCTTAAAAATTAGCCGGCTTATTTATGTCGGCTCCTCCTACACTAATTGGTTTTAACTCAAGTTGTCACTAGATATTTTTCTGAAACGATACTGGTTAACACATGCTGGAAGATACATTGAATACCTTATGGTAGTTGACGGTTTTACGAGCATGATTTATATGTAGTAGCTAAATACCGAGTGGTAACCACAATTTTCGACATAGTTGATGCCATACATCCATTTGTAACTGATATTTCATTCTAAATCCCCATGGTAGAAAATAAATTCTTACATGTAAATTCTCAAAGAAAGACCAATTTAAAAATAATTTCCTGACTGTTACAAAACCCGTTCAGTGAATTTGTCTTTTCTTTGTGAAAAAATACAAGTTAGAAATACATGAAGCATACCTATTCATAATTCAAGTTGTACAAAAATGAATGCCCTATTTTTTATTAAAGCTTGTTAATTCGTTTTAATATAAATTTGTATTTCAAACAAGCATTAACAGAAAATCGTTTTTAGAAATAAGAAGGTTATGTTTCAATAACATTATTTGAATGTTTACCTACTATTAAAATTATGATTCTAGTTTAATAAGTTACAACTTTAATTTTTGTTTTTGTGTGTTCTTTTTATTTAATTTTAACTTTTTTGTTTATCTGTATTTTATTATTATAGATCATTACTTTTAGTTGGAGTCTGTTAAAGTAATTATCAATTGTAAAGTGGAACTTTTGATTTTTTCTAAAACGCAATTACTAAAATATTTATTTTTCCGGTTTCTAATTTCACAAATATCACTAAATCCTTTCTCTTGTTCTAAGATTTTCTTATTCTCATGTTTGCAATTAATGGGTTTTAATTGTTTAATTAGTTAATTGTACGTCGAAACGTTCTAGACAGAAACATTTAAGACGTATTTAAAAAAATAATTTACGTTGCGTAACAGATGATTAGATTAGATTTAAGAATACAGCATTAATATATAAGACAAATAATGTTACGTTTATTTACACTAACAGGTTTATATATAACAAAAAGATTTAAGTAATAATACCTAAACACAACACAAAAAACACAAATATTTTGTTTATTTTAAGAATATACAATTATGTATCTAAAAAACTAAACTTGCAACTTTTTTGATTTAAAAACCAAACAAAAACAAAAAATGATTTAAAAATGCTTGTTTAATCAAACTTGTCTTAAACTTTTTGCCATACAAAATTAAAAAAACGTTTATACGTTACAAAATATGAATAATAAATAAATTAAAACAATTAAATAATAATTTAAAAAAAATAAACAATAATAATTATATAAAAACTATTTATTTCATGTTAATTGTGTTTTGTATAACAACCAAGCGCATATATCTTATTCATATATAAATAGTATTAGGATAAGTTTAAAATGAATATTTTGCTTCTTTAACAGATTAAAACATTAAAAGATAATATTTAAATAAATATGAAAATTAAATTAGTTGTGTGTATAATTCTTATTGTATTAGATTTAGGTATTAATAAAAATGAAATGTTAATGATTTATGTTTGTTTTCTTTATTTTATACAATGTGTGAATATAACATTTGTGATATAATTATACAAAATTAAATGCGAGTTGCTGCATGTTACATATTTTTATATAAATGAAAAAAATAGTCTGCTGCAACTGTATAAATATTTAACTGTTACGACTGACGCAAAAAATTTCTCCGAAATTTACATTTTATATAACGAACATAACTCTTAAAGTAGGTACAAATTTAATAGAACTAAAAAATACTGTGTATCCAGATTATTTAATTATTAATAGTTTACGATTATTTTTCCATTAATTAAAATCAATTTAATACAAATTTTGACTAGAAATTATTATATATTATATTATATTATTATTTAATTAAAACAAATGAACAAATGCACATTAGATCACATAGTAAATACTTAATTAAAAAGATATTATTTAATCTAACTACTGTTAACCTATTTAACACAGGTCTAAAAAGAGCTGTCTGTATGATTATATAAGCAACTTGTAAGGCACTGAATCTCAATCAAATCTTGGAAACAAAATTTCAGTAAATTCTGATTGTGTTGGTTTAACACGATATTTTGCATTTTGCTTTTTGCTTCGTCTGTTCTAAGTAACATTTGTTGCAATGGTTACAATTAATTTTATCTTTTATATATGTATGTCGAATTTTTATTATTTATATTGTTACGTATCTATTTATTAAAAACTAATTTATTTATAACGACTAAAACTACGTTTACTTATTATAGAAATATGTATACTTTTAAATTAACCGAACTAATTAAATCTAATAATAAAAACACTTACACTATAATTTATGTATAACCGTTGTATAACACTTAAGATAAGATAAGGTCCTCGGATTTGTTTACACTATAAGTCACGTTCACTCGATTCGGAGTACACTGTTATTTATTTAAGACGCCGCGCGTGCTAACGATACGTATTTATTTCAACTTGATAATCTTCTTAATACTGCATGCTTTCACATTCCAGCAATAACTGACCTACGATTTCCATCTTCGGCTTTTATAGACATCGGCGAATTCTTCTCGATCGTTCCTCACTTTTCGCTATATCTTCTAGAAACTAGATAACAGTTCTAGAAGGTTCTTGCATTTGCAAGTAATTTCTCGGACGTTTCACTGCCCCCTTCTTAGGACTGTTCTGTCCCAGAACAGGAGACTGGATGCGACACCGGTAAAAGGGATCGTGGCGATAGCGGCAGCTTCCTCCATTTCGGCAACTTCCTTGACCATAAAAGTAACAGTCAATGGACTTTTCCTGACCCAATACTCTCCTCGGTTGGTAACTACAGACCAACACTTGAACGCCTGTTCCTCGGAAGACGACCTCCAACATGTTTCGAACTGTCCTCCAATTCAATTGGTCTAAGCCACAACCAAGCTTGGGTACTGCCAATTTCTTAACATGATGGAACTCCATTTGTCTCTTGAGACTCCATAATGTTCGCCACAGATCTTTGTATAACGGCTTGACACGTGAGTATTTCTTGGTGACCAGATAGAAAACGAAGCGTCCGTCACCACGTAGTCCTAAAACCTTTCCGACTGCCGGTTGCTGTCTTCGTAATTCATCTAGCTGTCCAAACTTCTTTTTAAACACGACTGCAACCCCTTTGGACATGTCAAGCTCCTCGCTCACGCAATGTGCGATGGCGTAATCTTTTTGTGCCTGGTGGTTCCTCGGTGGTAACTCCGAACCTAGCTTTTCCAGAACCTCCGTATAAGTTCATAAACTTTTCGAACTCCATTTCTTCGATTGGATTCCTGGTTCTGCTACTTATTACTCTGGTTCGGACCTGAACTTGCGGATTGTGGTTATCGCCAGCAAACGGGGCTAGACGATCGACGTGGACCACTTTTGGCTTGCCTCTGGGCGGTTTTCGGATGCGGTATATAACGTCGTTAATACGCTGCACGACTTCATAGGGGCCCTCCCATTGCCTTTGCAGCTTCGGCGACAAACCACGTCTCCTTTGAGGGTTATACAACCAAACCATATCGCCAGGTTGAAACCCACCATTTTGCGCCTTGACGTCATATCTTGTTTTCATCCTGTCGCTGGCAATTTGTGTGTTTTTACGAACCTCTTCGTGTACTTCGTCTAGCCTCTTTGCCAGCTTGCTGACGTAATCTTCTCCAGCGACTTCTTCTTCCGGTCTTCGTCCAAATTGAAGATCGCATGGTAATCTTATCTCACGACCGAGCATGACACAGGATGGTGTTTGGCCTGTGCTTTCGTGAACGGATGATCGGTACGCCATTAAGAAGAGGTGCAAGTACTGATCCCAGTCTCTTTGATGTTCGGACACTACCTTGGCTAAGTACTTGCCCATTGTTCGATTCATCCGTTCAACCATGCCATCAGACTGAGGATGGAGAGGCGTTGTCCTAGTCTTTTTAATTTCTAACAGTCGGCAAACTTCTTGAAACAGCCCAGACTCAAAATTGCGGCCTTGATCGGAGTGTAATTCCAACGGAACTCCAAACCGGCAGAAAAACTCCTTTACTAATACGTCTGCGACTGTAGCTGCTTCCTGATTGGGTATGGCGTAAGCCTCCGTCCATTTCGTGAAATAATCCATCGCCACCAAGATGTATTTATTTCCCGAATCGGATTCTGGGAACGGCCCTGCGATGTCAATCGCTACTCTTTCCAAAGGGCTTCCTACGTTGTATTGTTTCATGGGTGCTTTGCGCTTTCTCGCTGGACCATTTCCTGAAGCGCAGACTATGCATTTACGGCACCATTTCATGACGTCCTCTTTGCAGTTCATCCAGTAGAATCGTTCTCGCACTTTACCCAACGTCTTCTTAATGCCAAAGTGTCCTCCTGATGTCCCATCGTGGAGATGCTTCAACACTTCGGTCACCCTGCTCTTCGGCACTACCAGCTGTAGTCTGTTTCCCGTGCCCTCGGCACTTTCTAGGATCGCTTAAGAAGACCGTCTTCTACTATCAAGGAGTCCCACTGCGCCCAGTACGCTTTGATATTTTTGCCCAAAGCACTCACTTCTTCCCAGGTTGGTCGTCGGCCGCTTTCTTTCCAGTCCAGGAGTAGTCTTATTTCAGGATCGTCTTCTTGTTCGCGACGTAACTGCTCAGGTTCCCACTCATCATCAACCATAGCAGTTCTCCGGAGACATTCGACTTTTCTTCCAGTCGCGAACAATGGCTGCAGTCCGCCGGACATGGTCTTCTGGACAAGGCATCAGCGTTTCGATGACTGCTTCCGGCACGGTGTTCTGTGTCATAGTCATACTCTTGCAGTCTCTCGATCCATCTTGCCACTTGTCCTTCTGGGTTACGGAACTGCAGAAGCCATTTTAAAGCGGCGTGGTCTGTTCTCAGTAAAAACTTTCGTCCATACAAATACTTGTAGAAATGTTCGATGGACTTAACGACTGCTAACAGCTCCCTCCTAGTGACGCAATAATTCCTTTCTGGCCTGGACAAAACCTTGCTAAAATACGCGATAACCTTTTCTTGTCCATCTTGAATCTGCGAAAGGACCGCGCCTATGGCCAGATTGCTTGCGTCGGTATCCAAAACAAACTTTCCATCTTCTCTTGGATAACTCAAAATCGGCGAAGTGGCTAGGGCTTGTTTTAGTTGATTAAAAGAACTTTCGCAGTCTTCATTCCATCTAAATTCTGCTTTTTCTTCAGTTAATTTTGTTAATGGTTTGGCAATATTGGCAAATCCGGGTACAAATCTTCTATAATAAGTGCACAACCCAAGGAAACTTCGGACCTGATGTTTGTCGATCGGTCTTGGCCATGCTTGCACTGCTCGGATTTTGTCTGGGTCAGCCCTTACTCCATCTCTAGATACGACGTGGCCAAGGTATTGGACTTCCTTCTTAAATACGTGGCACTTCTTTGGGCTCAGTTTGAGGTTAGCCCCACGTAATCGCTGGAACACTTCCTTCAAGTTGTTCAAGTGCTCTTCAAACGACCTTCCAACCACGATCACGTCGTCCAGGTAAACCAAGCACGTCTTCCAAGACAATCCACGCAAGATGGTCTCCATCAAACGCTCGAACGTTGCAGGAGCGTTACACAGGCCGAAGGGCATTACAGTGAACTGCCACAAACCAGTTCCGATCGTAAAAGCTGTTTTTTCACGATCCTTGGGTTCTAATTCTACCTGCCAGTATCCACTCTTTAAATCTAACGTAGAAAACCACTGGGATCCTGACAGGGTGTCTAGCGTGTCGTCAATTCTGGGTAAAGGGTAGCTGTCCTTTTTGGTCACGTCGTTTAGCTGCCTGTAGTCTACGCAAAACCTCGTTGATCCATCCTTCTTCTTCACGAGTACCACTGGGGATGCCCATGGACTACTTGAAGGCTCAATTACGCCTTCTCTTTCCATATCCGTAATTATTTGTTCGGCTTCTTCTCTTTTCGCCAAAGGAAGTCTGCGTGGATGTTGTCGTATCGGCCGAGCGTCTCCGGTATTAATTTTATGTTTCACCACGTTAGTTCTTCCTTTGGAGCCACTCTCCAGCGCGAACACATCTTGGTACTCTTGGATCAACACTTTAACTTTAGCCAGCTGGTCTTGGCTGAGGTTTTCGCATTTGGTGGTAAGAATGTCCAATAGATGTTGTGGACACTTCTTCGGCGACGTATCTTCGTTCGACTTCACGCATCTCACAATTTGTGATACTGGCGTGCATTGGCCTACCACGGTCTTCTTTTTCAGCGTTACAGGATCTGAGTTGATGTTTAAGATCCTTACTGGCATCGTCTTCTTTACTCGTACTAAGGTTCTGGCAACGAGTAGTCCCTTTTCAACTAAGCCGCCCTCCATTGGTTCAATCGCGCGTATGTAGCCTTCCCGGAGATTTCCATCTAGGCGTGCCATCACCACACTTTCCGTCCTTGCAGGCAGAATCACGTCTTCACTCAACAAGACTCGCACGGCTGCCTTCTCTGACGAATGAAAAGGAATTTCTTCATTGTCGATCTTCAGGACATCGTTTTTCATATCCAAATGGAACCCATACTTCTTTATCACGTCCATTCCCAGGATAACTTCTTCCGTGATGTCGGCTACCAGTACTTGATGGTCGAGTACTCTATTTCCCAAACCAATGGTTACTTTGACTTGTCCGTGAGTAGGTATTTCGTCGCCCGTCGCTGTTCGAAGTCGTGCTGTTACTGGTGATGTCTTCTCGTTTTTCAATAACATGTCAGGACGAATGATGGTCTTCGTCGCTCCCGTGTCAACCAGTAACTGGACGCTTCTCCCATTGATCTTGCCATCGAGATAAATGCTATGCAATTGCTCCCTAGGCGATGCCGTTTGAATGGTAATCTCCGGGGCATGGCTCGTTGAGGTCGACTTTCGCCCCATTCGGTCGACCTGTTCTAGTTTTCCGGACGCTCTTGTGGTCTTCTTTTGGGCTTAGTACAGCGTCGTCGTACGTGGCCCACTTCCCCGCAGTTCCAGCACGTTACTTCTCTTCCTCGAGCTACTTGTTCCCGAAATACACGTCGCACTATGTCTTCAATGCTTTCTTCTGAGTTCGAGGGTATTTCTGTAGCACAACGGAGCTTATGGCTGCTTCGGTGCGACGCTTGTTTTGCCGCCTCGAACTCCAAAGCATGGGTTAAAGCGTCATCCAACGTCTTCGGTCGTGCTAACCATAGAGTCTGCTGAGCTTCGTTGTCTCGGAGGCCGTCTACGAAGGTTTGAATAGCCAACTGCTCCAAGAAGGTATCTGGTGCTGTAGGATACGCAAGCCGTGTTAATCTGGCGATGTCAGCCTCAAACTCTTGAAGACTTTCGGCAGCTTTCTGAACCCGACTTTTAATTTGAGCTTGATAGACTTGTTGAAGATGGGCATCTCCATATCTCATTTCTAATCGTGAAGTTAAGAATTCGTAATTTTCTTGCAGGTGGTCCGGAACAGTTTGTAAAATTCCAAGCGCTTCTCCACGTAAGGACACTATTAAAGACGTCGCTTTCTGCTTGTTGCTCCAACCGTTAGCTGTAGCTGCGGCTTCAAACTGCTTGTGGTAGGTTGACCATGGAACTTTACCATCAAAATTCGGTGGTACAACTTTGAACTTGTGAGTGGTTTCTTCCCGACGGTCCATTATTAAATCTTCACTCGTGACACTTCCTTCACCATGGTAATTCATTTGGTTCATTCTTTCTTCGAGCAGTTTCATTCTGTCTTCTAATTTGTCCTCTATTGCTTCTATTTTCTCATTCACAGATTCGCAAATTTCTTCTTTCAAATTTAGCATATCTGCTTGGGTTTCCTCTTGCGCAATTTTGATTTGATTTCCTACACTAACCTGTATTTGTTCCTCAATAGTCTTTATTTGATTTTCCATGCTCGCTCTTATTTCTTCTTTTAAACTTCTAGCATTTTCTTCCATTTTTCTAGAATTTTCTTCCATCTTCTGTGAATTTTCGGAGAGTTTTTCTTCCATTTTTCGTGAACTTTCTGACAGTTTTTCTTCAATTTTCTGTGAATTTTCGCCCATTTTTCTATTCATCGATTCGAGAATTTCAATTATTTTTGAATCCATTTTAACTGCTTGCAAACGCGTCACCGGCATAAATTTAAATATAATACGAATATAAAGTTTTAAATACACTACTTTTTAAAATGCAGTTTTTATATAACACAAAATTTAATAACGATTCACTTATTAATATTAAACCACGAAAACGAATCGCGAATCTTAACAGATATTTACGCAATGTTTTTATTACGGGTGCGATATCAAATAACTTAATGGTATTCACACTAAAAATCGCGAACGGTTTGATACCTCAACACCTGACGCCACTGTTACGTATCTATTTATTAAAAACTAATTTATTTATAACGACTAAAACTACGTTTACTTATTATAGAAATATGTATACTTTTAAATTAACCGAACTAATTAAATCTAATAATAAAAACACTTACACTATAATTTATGTATAACCGTTGTATAACACTTAAGATAAGATAAGGTCCTCGGATTTGTTTACACTATAAGTCACGTTCACTCGATTCGGAGTACACTGTTATTTATTTAAGACGCCGCGCGTGCTAACGATACGTATTTATTTCAACTTGATAATGTTCTTAATACTGCATGCTTTCACATTCCAGCAATAACTGACCTACGATTTCCATCTTCGGCTTTTATAGACATCGGCGAATTCTTCTCGATCGTTCCTCACTTTTCGCTATATCTTCTAGAAACTAGATAACAGTTCTAGAAGGTTCTTGCATTTGCAAGTAATTTCTCGGACGTTTCAATATTAATTTTAATTTTTGTTTTTTAAGTATTGGTATTAGTCTTTTAGTTGACATAGATACATTAGTAATTCTCGTGTACATATATTTCTAATTTATTTAACGCCTAAGAACGGAAGTGAGCCTTTGTTTCCAATGTCAGTAGTACATTTTAGATCTGGATTAGAGCTATTAAAAACGTTAAGTGTATTTGAAACTTTATATTTTGGGATTCAAGTGACAATATCATCAAGGTACCACAAAAAATATAAAAGTGTATTATGTACAGATCTTCTTAAATTTGTTATTAAAGGGTTTAACAGTGGCGGCTCGTGAGGTCGCCGGGCATGTAGGTAATGTGAACACTTGCAGATATCATTAAAGCATTATGTGGATAACTACTTAAATGTTTTGGAGTTAACAAATAAATTCCGTTGAGCAATGTAAATTTATAGATTTAATATAGAAAATCGTTTCTAGAAAGTTTTTTGGTTTAGAGTTTAATATTTGTTTTTAATGAATTAAGTTTCTTACTTTGAAGCTATCTTTAAGTTCTTACAATATATGTATGTAATAATACTTGATGGATTTGTGTATTGTTAATAATTAATGCAAAAATAATAAACACATACTTTTTAACTCTTTCTTTAAAAAAAAATTGTACAAAAATTAAAAACACATGGATCCAATTTTAAGCTTGGCAAATCAAATTTGTATATAAACCTAAGTAAGCTCAACTTAAACTTAGTAAAATATCGCCATTGGGCATAGCCTTCATAGGTATACATACTGTTTTGTTAAAAAAAAAGTAAAAAGTTGAACTACAGTATTTAAAGTAGGTAAATGTAAGAGGTAATTGCAAAAATTATTGGTGGCAGTACATTAGCACTAACTCACAAAACTGTAACAGAAAATTAATTCCTAATTTACCTAAGTCGCCTCCTATATTTTTTTTTCACCACCAAAATATGAGTTATCGATAATAATAAAATTACGTTTAGGATATGGTCGCTTTCCTTCTTATCTGCACCGTATCAGTTTAAGAAGTAATGGTAATTGTACATGCAATAATTGCACAGACACAGGCAAATAATCTGCTATTTAGTTGCACGAATTATAAAAATGTAAGATTAACGTTTGTTAACAACTTGAGTCGTATGGGAGTATTCCTCTGTAATCTTTTGCATCTGCTATCATTAGATAACATAAAAGTGTACAAAACTTTAATTTTTTAGAGCGTGTGGACTTATTTATAATGTTTATAAACACAAAATACGATATTTAAAAAAAATCAAAAAAATATATATGTAAAAAAAGATTACATTTACTATGTGGTTAATGGAAATTCATTCTGAGATAAACCGACCATGTTTAAAAAGAACTAAGGAATTCCTTTGTTAATTAATCTAAAAAACAATATGTGCAACAAAATTCAATTAATGTCAATTAATATTGTTAAATTTTATAAATAATGTATTTTACCTTATTGTTTTTGTAAAAAAATTTGACCTATCGGTTTTTACCTATGGTTGTTATTATAACAATTTTTTTGTGTATTTGCATTCACGATACGTGACATAATCTGTCGTTACAAAAATCCTGTTTTTTTAAATTTTTTAAGGATTTCTATATCAAGATGTACTTTTTGAACATTTTTTAGTTTTTTTGATTACGGTTTTGACTTACAAACAACTATAATTCATATTTATAAAATTTTCAAATACATAATTTAATTTACCACACAACATGTTTTGATTTTTGTATAAATTTCTACTTTTAATTTTTTTAATCTAAAAAATGTTTTGAAATACCTATAGGTACCATCTACCATACTGATTGTAAGGTCCATTACCTAAAACGGTATAAAAAAAATTTAAACATTTATTAATAAAATAAATAATTATGTAAACGAAAATACAAAAATAAAGTCTTTCTAACTAACGTCTATACCTCACTGCGCAATAATATATGGTAAGCGAACTGCACGAGTGGGCCACGTAAATGTTTCCGTAGATTCTGATCTTAATTTTCACTTTTAGATTTTGTTATTATGTTTTTAGTATCATATTTTTGCTTTGTAGATATTTATTAAAACAAGAAAAACCTTGTTGCGATAATATCTATATTTTTGATTTAGTTATTTGTTAAAAAAAATATTGGCCTGCATAATTGATGTAGAAACAAATGTTCTCTTACAAAACTTGAAATGTTGGTAAGTGTTGCAACAAGATGTAGCAGCATCGCAACTACTTGTGATGCTTTTCCTCATTCCCACTAAAAGACAGTTTAGTTAGTACATGTTCAATGAGACTGATGTATGAGATTAAAATAGTAACCAATTACTCACACACAATGCTGAATACACGGTAATCATTGTTGACATTCTTGGATTAACAATATTACAAATTAATATGTTCTTTAAATAAATTTTGTTTTGATAAAACGTTTTGTATTGAGTATAACTGAAGCAATATTCTCTTTAACTCGTAAAGCACATTTATTTTTAATAAACTTTATCTTATAAAACGCAAAATATATTTTTGTAACTTAATAAAATAGTGTACAAACACCGAGCAATGTATCTTTTATTTTACAGTTTGGGCTGAAACTGGAGATTTTCGCGACGCTCATTCCGGTATGTCTGGATCAGGAGCAATGGACCATTCTCAACTTCCATTTCCAACAGTACCCAGAAATCGAACTCGAGATCGAAAAGGTAATATTCTAAAACTTACGTAAACATTTATAACACAATCGTTTAAAAATAACAATTTTTTAATCTTTCGAATTTAATGTAGGTACTCATACATAACACAAATTTTAATATGCTGTGATTTATCTTAAGTTTGCCTAATTGTGTTGTTTTTTGTTTACATTTGAAATTTTGTTTCTAATTTATTGGCAAACATATGGCGAACTAATAAATAAAGATTAAATCAAGCAAAGCTTGTGGACTCAAAAATAAGCTTTGTTTATAAAGTTCTTTAAATTAAGTATGTACAGGTGACATTTGTAATTTTTTTTCGTTTTCCGTGACAAGTTTTTATTGCTTTATATACGAACGAAAAAATGTTAAGCTTCTAAGTTTTTTTTTAAAGATCAATGAATGATTCCGATTGTTTTGTTGTTGCAATACACATTTAATACTCACTAACGTTAAACGTTCTACTTTATTGCCTCGTGTGCAAATCACAGCCGTAACGTAGCTTCAAATTTTATTGTAAAAACTAAATGTTGAACATTTTTTTAAATCGATTTTATTATAAGCTAACAAACATTGTTTGTGCATTTTTATTAGTTGCCCGTAAAAAAATATATTAATTTTAAAAAATAATAAATATATTCTTTTGTTAAAGCTTTACGAATCTGTTGTTGTTGTTTTCTACTTTTGATTTTTTATACTGCTAATATAATTCTTTTATAATTTTTTTGCATATTCATTAACTAAAACGCAACTGTTTATAATATTTTACTGTTTGATAACGCCGTAAATAAAAGTTCACGTTTAAAACTACAATTGGCTGTTAATTTTTAGATAAACGCTCAACGCTTAACACAATTAACGCCTCAAAAAATAAATATTTACTAAGTAGGTGATTACGTAGGTGAAAACGCAAAAAACATTAAATAAAGCAACACAATTAAAATTGTCGTATCTTTATTTAAACAATTGTTTCAGTTTCTTTATTTGGGGATAATTCAATAAGTTGCTCCTGTATTAGTATGTATTCATCTGTATTTGTGCTCTGAGTTTGATCACTTGCAAAACAATTTGGTTAAGGTCCGAATGAAGCGCAGCTAAGTGATGACAATAAACAAACAAACCTTTATTTCTATTTTGCAATTTTGAAAGATTTAGAAACTGAGAACATTCTCCTCTTCTCAACTTTTGTTTGTACAGCAAAAGTTTTGCAATAAACGCAGAAATTACACTTTTAGCTTTGATTCAATTTAATGTGTCACCTTGTAGTTTCAAATTAGTCTTGTTAAATTTGGCAAATAAATCATCTAAACGAAGTAATCTTTTGAGATAATCAAATTGTGCCGCAAATTATTGTCTTTACTCTCTAGAAATTTCAACATTGAATTAAAGAGCGAATAGAAGCGATCTAGCCATGCATTTTTAGATAACCAACGTACTTTTGTATTAAGTAGTAAACGATTATAGTCATGATCATTTTTTAAACAAAATTGAACAAATAATAACGTTTTTTTAACTGATCTAATGACATAATGTAGTGATCCATGCAAACGTCGCACAGTGTTTTTTTTAAATCAACGCAGACGTAAATAAATAGGGCGCGCCTTAAGTGTAATAATAAAAATACATTAATACATCCTTTGTTGACACATTTATGCAGTGTTCCCACTACAAGATTAATCAGCACTTGGTAGTTTCTGAAAGTGAACGTCTCGTTTCTTGCGCTTTGTATTTGCGTGTTGTTTGAACTTTTTTTCTTCCGAAAGGCCCCTAGCGCGCCAAAAACAAGAAACCTTTATTACAAAGTATAATACATGACTTGAACAGGCAATAGCAACTTTACGAGTAGTAGACTAACTCGTCCAAGGCGACCAAAAAATGTTTAGTGACGCAAGCGACGGGTCTAAAAGGAGAAGAGCTAAAGATTTGCAAAGCACTACGGATGTAGAAGTGCTTACTTGTGCTACACAACTGAAGTTACGATCTTCTGAGAAAAGAAAAGCTTCTTAAGTGTTGAAAGCAATAATTAGTACTCTACAGCGAGCCACTAAATACAAAAAAAAACTTTTGTAAGTCAGCAAGAAAGAATACAAGCAAGGATGACTTCAGTAAGCGCGCTGCCTATATTTGTTGAAGCCGATCTGTTAGAAGACAATATGAAATAATAAGGAACACCCAAAAACAGGTTTATACTTGCTATAGTCTTATACAAAAGGCAAACATAGAGTGTTATCCAGACAAGGAAGCATATAGAGTTACCAAAACGTGCGATGAAATTTATTGAATCACACAATTACAAGATTGTTAGTTTTTTTTATAAGAAATGGTACAAAATTTAAGCAACAACGAAAAAACTTGTTGTTATCCAAGTGGTGTTGAGATAGATATCAACAAACACAGTATAAGCAAAAATTTCAGTATGGATTTGATTTAGATAGTAATATATTCCAGAGTTCTTTTGTGCCTCTTCAACAAATTTGTCAGGTAAACAAAAATTTAATTTGACAGAATTCTACGCTCTCTTCGCTTCGGCATTGTTGCCCAATTAGAATAAGGTTTGTAAAAGAATCGATGAAATACTTTATATCAAAAGTAATTCTAATGTAACATTGGTAAACTGCCAAACATACTTTGATGTTTACCTTGGTTGACGGCAAAGTATGTAATGCAGCTACCCAAACAGCATCCACGATAAAGATTTCAATAACTTATCAATCATGAAAAACTTAAATTAGAAGCACTTCAGTTTGGATTATCAATTCTCCATACCAAAATCCGATTTTTTTAAAACATATTACATCTAGCCTAGAAACTACTTGTGCAGAAACGGTAGTTACGTTCACAGAATAACAAAACCATTGTTCAAGAGAGAAAGTTAAAAATTCAAACACATTTTAGAAATCAAATTGAATTAATTGAGGACGTTTCTAAACCCGGATTGGGCAACACGAAGATTCTATGCAGATGAAGGTTTAGCAACAGAGATAACAGATAATTTTAGAAGTTATAAGCAGTGGACATCACGTTGACACAGACAAATTTTCTGCATATGCTACTGAAACCGCTGAACTATATATTAGATTATATCCATGGCACCCAATGACACCTACCATTCACAAAATATTAGTGCACAGAACTCTTGTAATAAAGGAAGCATTGCTTCCACTTAGACAGCTTTCAGAAGAAGCTGCTTAGGCATGAAATAAACATTTTTGTTTATACGGACAAGCTTTGCAAGAAAATTTTTTTGAGTATCTTGTAATTTAAATGTGCTCAATAGGTTACTTTTAACTTCAGATTAAGTAATAACTTGTATGAGGTTTGTGCCCAGAAAAAAATTAAACTTTTTTTGCAGTAGACCATAGATATGTTACTTCCTGAGCTCTCCGTACCTACAGAGGCGTCTGAGAAGGCAAGTATCATCTTTGGATTAATATTAATCTGAAGATAATACAGAGAACATACAGATTTCCATTTACACTTTGTTTTTAGTTTAGTTGTAAATACATTGTAAATATCGTTTTGGTTGTTTTTTCTTTTTTTAAAAACACATCTACGCCACTCAACATACAACAAATCTTTTATAAAAGTAGTTTAGAACTCATTGAACAAACAATTTTGACCGCCTAGATGCCCCACGGTGCGTCAGTGAATGACACAATGTATCGATAATAGCTTTGGTGTAGCTTGTTTTAAGTATGCCAAAAATCCTCGGTGTCGTTCTACCATTGTCGGAGCACCGTTAATAGCAATGGAGATGATATTAGTCAAGAGTATAGCTTATATATAAAAAAATCTTTTTAATTCAGTAAATAACGTTTCACCTTTAGTATCAGTTTTTAAACATTTAGCAAATAACAATTCTTGGAAAAATGCTTCTTATTCTTTTACAAATCTTACATACCTAAGCTTACAGTAAATTTTTGTTTTCTAGTAATGTTGATTCGTCAAGCTGTACAATTCAAATGTTTTTAAGTAGACACATAAAGAGTTTTCTAGTAATGGAGCCATTTTGTCGATCCTTCTTCGTACAGTATTATTACTTAGTAGAATTTTTTTTATAATATCGCAAGCTAGTTTATGCGCGTATTACCTCGCCTCCGGACACAATTATTAAAGAAATATTATAAGAAACAAGCAGTTCATCTTTATCTCTTTTAGATGTTGCCACTGTGAGTTCTTGCAATGTCAATGTTTTCAAATATTTTTCTTTGATTGTTTGAAAAAACGTTAAATCCTTATCTTTTTTGTCAGTATGGATGTTTATTAAATGTTCCTTAAGCTTAAAAGGTTTCATTAAATCTTTTGACATCGTTTTATTACCTAGAAGACAAATAGCTAAAGTACTATTTTCTGGCAACGAAATAAAGCCATATTTAATTTATTCAACACTGTATTGTCTGCATTTATTCTTAGACTGACTCATACTATTTTTTTAAATGGAATGCTGCAATGTAACGCTTTCTTGAATTAATTATTTAAGATGTAAAGATAAAATTTTATGTAAATGTCACATATTGTGTAGGTACTCATTGTGTAGGTACTAATTAATTTTTCAAAAATAAATAATTCAGAAATTAATTAACAACAGAATATAATAATACAGTAATATACAGTAATTCCAAATATTTGCGGATTTAATTATTTGGGGAAGTAAACAAAATAAACAAAAATATAAAACACTAAACTATGACTTTTAGGGTGCATTATATTAAATTATAAAACTTAATATATCTAATTTTTTTTTTGCAAAAACTTAATAATAACATCTATATTAAAAAAACTTACAATCCCTTCTAAATTTTTAATAAAAAACTAATCCTTAATAAATGTTAAGAAATTACTGTACTGTTATATGTGATATTTTTGTAATCAACTTAAACAAGAGTATAACTTTGCCTAAATAAATTTAAATTAAAAAGAAATATCTATTTCAAATATACTTATGTAACGAAATTACGCTATCTGCGTAACAATACAAGAAATTATTTATTAAAACTAGAAAAACGTGTTACTCCTGTATTTTATGCACCTGTCTATATTTATATTTTACTTAGAACGTAAAAATCGCTAATAATTTATTCATTGTCATTTATTTTAACTTTTATATTAATAAAAGTCGGTCACAATTTTTGTATTTCATATTAAACCTTGCGTCAACAACCTAACGTTGTTTAAGGACCCTCAAATCAATTTTAGTTTTCCACGGACTCCCTGAATGATCTCGGGGACCCCTGGGGGACCACTTTGGAAACCACTGTTCTAGACGAAACACAAATTGTAGTGCAATTAATTAAAAATTTACATAAAATATATATGCTTTAAAAAATATCTTTTACGTAAAAAGTAATTGCTGTATTTAAAACTAAAGATTTTTAGAATTGATACAAAAGATATGAAAACCATTCCATTAATTGTCAGTATCCTTGCTACTACTATAGCTTCTTATCTTATAAAAATGCAAAATATTAATTAATACAAATTTTAAAAAACGAACATGTTTTTATTCAGTAAAAAACAAAAGAAATCGCACTAAAGTTTTTTTACAAATCACTAGCAATATAAATAACTTGGTTTTTAATGTTTATTTAATTATTGTCGATAACAGGTATTTAGTGTTTGTAAAACAATTCATTCAGGTTATTTTTAACAGCATTTCTTATATTAGACTGTAAAATTCTTTCTTTTTACTCAAATAAGCAGTTTTAATGAGTTTTAAGTACCTAAAACAAATTTTTGAGTTTGTAATACAATAAAGTAATAACACGAACAATAAAAAAGTTAATGTTGAAATCAAGAACGAGCAAGTTTTAACACTGCAATAACGCCTCTTAGTTTCTGTAAATTACCAATATATTTTTTATTAATAGTTTTAGCTAACTAAACAACAAGAAACGTATTCGTTTTATTGAATATATGTACATGTACTCGCGTGTAGAAAAAAAGAAAATTTAATATATTACCCAAGTAGTCTTTTAATCTGCGTTATAATGCATACACGTGTGGTAGGAATTTGGTACTCGAAAAGACATTAAAAATAATTGCAAAATCTTCCGATCAGCCACTTTTTAGGGCTTAACGGCTGAATTTTTAATCAGCTTCTCAAACAAGTTGGTTGGTGTTACAACAAGGATGTTTCCCTTTTATTTTTAAAGCTTATCGCTACAATTTTCCGTTTATTTTGTTTTAGTTTAGGTTACGTTGAATTTAAAGCATAGATCACGTATTCTTAATTGCGTTATAAATGGAGGATTAATAAAATTTGCAAATTTACGGTCATCAAAAAAAACTTAATCTATCTATTTTTTACAATGTACAAATGCCGATACAATGTCGATATTATTTTATTATCTGTTTTATTCGATAAAATGCTTCTGTATTGAATTTGATAGAGTTTGATAAAGTTTCTTTGAGTCTTAACCGCCTTCGATCAATCATGGCGTTTTTGACAGCTTTTGTGATTGGCGATGCCGACATATCTGCCGATCACAAAATGGTGTTTTATCATTTTTAAATTTTACCTTTCTACATTACACAAATTTTATGCACTTGTAATTACTATGTGGTAATTAAATATTTACAGATTTAAAAAAAATAAGTTCAATCTTGTTTTAAAAATGGATACTAATCTCATTTTTAGCACCATGCTATTTTTAGCTATAAAGAGATTTCGTTTAATCCCTTCGCACCGGGCTCATTATTTACCCGTCTAACCAAAAATATCACTACTAACATAACATACAGCTTTTTACATTAAAACATATTACGCATTTAAAGTACAAGAGGTTTAACAATATTATTTTATTTGTTTATAGGAAGTCGTAGTTTAGCAGAAGTGAAGACTGAGGCAGTTGTAGGCGTAGAAGGTAACGAAACGGATGAAAGTAAAAATGATAAAAAAAGCAAACGACAAAGAAGGCAAAGAACGCATTTTACTTCACAACAGCTACAAGAATTAGAAGCAACGTTCGCAAGAAATAGGTATCCAGATATGAGCACGAGAGAGGAAATTGCAATGTGGACTAATCTTACTGAAGCTCGAGTTAGGGTAAGTTAATTTAAATTAATCTAGATGTAATTTAAAATTAGTTTTTATAATAAACCATGCATTTTTAAGAGAAGTACAGAAGTATAGGTACTATAAAAATAAATAACATCTAAAAATAATAAAAATAATGAAACAAGTTTTGCTTTATTTTACGTAAATTGTAATATTTGCTATGAGACATACGTAATCTATGTAATGTCAATTAAACATCAAAAGTTTTATTTTTTTTTCTAAAAAAAATTTTGCAGTTTAAAATGGTTTGACAATTTAATTTATTCTAATAAGTTTGTGACGTTACAAAATTTTTTAATAAAATTTAAATGTTTTACTTAATACCATAAAACATTTTGTCAAATTAGTTTTCAGACTCATTATCAGTCAACAATGAAGTTTAAAAGAATAATTAAAAATTATAAGTAATATTATTGACAGTCTAATTTTATATTCAAAAATTGCTCAACAGTAGAACAAAATAAATTAAAAAATAGTTAAGATAACATGTCATTTATGAAATTATTGTTTACCGGTTCTCAAATCTACAATAATATTATATTCTAATTCTAGTATAATTTGACTAATATTAATCTTTTTGTATTTTAAATATTAATAAAACTAAAAATCTCTTATATAAACAGAACTATTTAAAATTTTATTGTTAGTTGTAATTTAGGTAGTGTTTATTTTATTCTATATAGTATACTATAAGCAACAAATAGCAGTTTGACTAAATAATACCCAAAAACAATATTTTTTTTAAATTTCGAGTGCTATTACCAGTATAAATAATATTAAATATTCGTTTATTAATAACTAAACCACTTAAAATAATACATAAAACAGATTTGAAGTAATTAAAAAAATATAGGAGTGGTATTTCCGTTAAGTCGGCGCTTTTGTAGATACGTGGTGCATAAAAACGTGACAATAAACGTAACCTATCAGTTTTTCGATATTTGATACTTTCCTTTATATTTTCTTTTTTAGTGCTATCTTTCTCACAAATTCTTTAGTCAACAAAAAATTATAGGCAAACCATAAATGTAAAAATATTATATTCACTTAAAATTATAAATACTTGTATAAAAAATTATTTAGAAGGAACACAAGATTACTTTTTTTAATTTAGTTAAAAAAATTTAAATTAATTGTTAGTTTTGTATAAATAATTTTAAGGTTTAAAAAATTGAGAAGCTTTATTTTTTTGCTGTTACATGACATGGTCACAGAATTAAAACGTTAATTGTGTTTTACTAAGCAAACAAAAAACGTTTTTAGCAAAACTTAAATTTTAATTGACAATAAAACAATATATTTCATATAATTAAATTTCTTTTAAAAATTTAACAAAGTTACTTGAAAAGTAGGTGACTTCTGACAGGTATGCTTTACAGTTTCTTAAATAAATTCCTAATTGCTTACTAAAAGACGTCGTATTTTTCTTGTGTACTTAAAATAAAATCTTTTAAGATTCACAAGTTGCCTTCTTTCTTGTTTCGACTAATTGTATATCAATGTAAAGAGCGTGCAGAGCTTTAAACGCATTTGCCGTCACTGCTGTTACATATCTGTGATACGCGATGTTATCTTAAAAATTTATTTTTATTTCTTTTGAATTAGTTTTATTGGGTTTTGCAATAAATTTTTACTTGAAAAAATTTCTATATATGAAAAACTACAAAGATTGTTTGACATTTTCTAAAATCGGTTTATTGATATTGAATAATTTCAAAGGATATGTGCTTTTAAACTACGGTAGAATTATACTTGCTTAATAGCAATGTAAATTGTAGGCACCTGTATAATAGGATTGTAGTTGTATATAAGCAGATATTAACATACTGTACAATATGGAAGTAATAGCTCACAGTAAGTGTACATGGCAGTCTGGATGGCGATCGTGATAATCCAAGGTAGATTTATGGTGTTAATCATGCAAGGATTAACGTTCAGTTCGAGCACTATTGTTTGTTGCTGGTATGTGTGCATACCTGAGCTTGGGTCGCGTTTCGTTGAGTTATTGCCTCTATATCACTCACCGGTGGTTTGCGAACGTAACACTATCTCATTAATATCTTCTGATTAATTGACATCGTTAAAGTAACTTACGAAGATAATCTTTTGTATACTGTAGTCAATGAACACCTATTAAGCTTTACTAACGAATAAATTCGTATAATTGCGGATAGTAATTACAAGGTCTTTCTAAATGGCAAAATTACACAGATTAGTTCGTTATCAAACGTATAAACGTAATTAATAATAAAATGGCAATTAGTAGTGATTACACTGATAGAGAATTTATACTTAAAAATAGGCAAATTGTCTTAATGATTTTATAACGAGTAATTTAATAATTATTAGAGAGTAAAAAATTTGAAAAAACAAGGTGTTATTAATACCTATTACGCTATTTGACATGAATATACTACATTCAATTATTTCTTCAATTAAATATGTATAATTATAAAAACAAAATAAAACTTAAGCACAAAAAATATTGTTTTTACAAATCTCGTAACTCAATATAGTTCGTGAAAATTGTACTATATACTTGAGCTTCATTAATTTTATGAGGTGAAGAAGAAATAGAATAGAACAATATCTAACTAGTAAATAATACAATATAGCACAATTGTGGTTTTTTAAAATACAAAAGCAGTTAGATTCTAACAATGCATGATTTTTTTAGGTAGCCAATTTGTTAATTAATTTTTTTTTCTAATCGAGTTTTTGATCTAGAAAATTTATTATTAACAATATTAGATATGGTTTAAAAAATTATTTTTGAATAAATGATGTAATTATTTATTCATAATTAAAAATTCACAAGCTATTAAACGTAACCATTTTACTTTAAGTGACAGTTAATAGAATAAACACAACTAAGGTTAAAGAAAAAAGAACAAAGACTAGACACAACAAAAAAAATTGCAAATGTTTTTTAGTTACAGCATTTGTATAAAAGTCTAAGAAACTCTAGACGTAGCTAGAAGAAGATTTTAGTTAAAGAGATAACATGTGAAAGACCAATTCTTTACCATTAGAAGATAGTTGTCCAAATTTTGTGCTATAAATTTTTGTTGTATTTACTATGCATTAACCTAGAGCTCTAGAATTCTATACGGTCTGTAACTATAAGCCATCTTGCAAGTATGTGAAACCATAAAATAATAATTTAGTTTCAAAATCTTTTTTATGCTGCTTTCGTAAAATTATGTCAATTTTGTTTTATTTTTTTAATTAAATTATTTTGTTTTTAACAGGACATAGTTTTTGCTATATAATTTATATTCTTTATGTGTATATTTGTTAGCAAAGCCTACGTCAGTTATACATATTTTATGTAGTTACCTTTGAATGTAAATATTCACACTGACTTCAATACAGTGAGATTGTGATTATTCTCAAACCACGTGGCCCTGTAGTATAGGTAACGCAGTAAATATCTATTAAAAAAGTAAACAAACAGGTTACGTGGCTTGCAAATAATCTCGATCACACGTTGTTTCTTATGTGACATATGTTAGGCAACCAACATTGCTTGGAATAAAGTAAAACAAAAATTACTAAATGAAACACTTGATTTGTAAATAATTAATTAAAAACGGCAACATATTAACAATAATATCTGTTTGTTTAAAATAAAAATGTTGTCCTTCAGCTTCTATACATATGTTCAATCTTCTCTTTAAACGTTAGAATGCATTACAAAGCTCATCAACTTCAATATTTCGAATAGCATTAGTAATTGCATTTTCGAAGTCTTCAATTGTGTACAGTTGATTCTTAAATATTGTACGTTTTTAAACGTTCGTAAAGGTCAAAATTATAATATAAGCATAAGATCTAAAGATCGTGAAAGATATAACCTTTGATTTATTAGATTTTTATTGTAGAATTGTTGAATAAATTTAATTGAAGCTCGAGTAGTATAAGCGCCAGCATTGTCTTGTTGAAAGTAGCCAAATTGAAGTTTGTTGTCATCTAGCTGTTTAAGAAATTCACAGATTATGGTTATTTAAATGTTAATTAAACCATTCACAAAATTGTACACGCTGCAAGAAATTGAAAGCTCGTAGTTCTTATGCGGCAAGCTTTTACTGGCAATCCTTAAAATGAAATGCTTATAAATTCAAAATTAAACTTAATTAATTTATATATTTTGCTGCAGATAACTTTGCTAGCGATGTATTAGAACTTTGTTTCCTGTAATTATTAATGTCTTCGACAACAGGTGCAGTGGATATAGTAAGCTTTCTTGTGTATTTTGTCTTTCAAATGCAATTCTCATTTTAAAAACAATGAATTAAAACCTGTTTATGTTGTCGAGAAGTACCGTAATTAAAATTTGCTTTTGGGAAATGATTAACTAATCGATGCAACTTTAGGGAGAATTTAGGTTATATTTTGAAAATGCGCCATTATAATAACGGTGTCTTGTCTAGGATTAAACATTGTAAAATGCTATTAATATAAAATTACAAAAATTAGATAACTTTGAAATTACAACTGTCATTCAGTACTACCCACAAAAAACCGAAATACTGCTGAACAGTTATGATAATTGTTTTAAAATATGAAAATATAAATAAAAAAACGACAAAACTATAAATAAGACACTCAATACAAACATAACGTGAAAATGATTTTTGAAAATATTACTAAATGGTGACAGAATCAACCTAAAACAATGTTGATGTCATAGATCACGTGAATAACGGATAATAATGAAGTGCCTGTATAACGATTAATTTAATCATATTTTATAACTTAAAAAAAATAAGTATAATATATATCACATATAAAATTGATTACTTTAAAGACTTCTTATTAAATTATTTTGTTTATATACAGTGCATATTTTAATGATTGTCCGGTGTTTGAATTTGCCGCGTCGTCATTCTAGTAACTATAATCAAACAATGTTGGTTCGTTGACGAATGAACAAGCGGCAAATTCAAACGCCGGACAATCATTAAAATACACACCGTATAACTAAAATAAAGAATAAATAAATTTATAAATTTCAAATAAATAATTAAATTTTTTTTTACAAAATATTTACTTAAATGTTAGATTGATCGATAAGACAGGTTTTAAAAACTTCTCAAAATGGTATATAAACTTTTTTTGTTAGTTGTTCTTAAGAATTATTACAATTAATTAACAATAATACAATTTAATTGTATATTAAGTTTGTTGCAACTGTAAAAATAGATTAGAGGTTATCTCCCACTGCTGATCAGTCCCAAAAATACAAAACAGTCGTCTAGACGTTTACTCTGGTAGCATTTACACAACTGCGTTAATGTTGCTTTATCTTTTATGTCCTTTATGTTGTGACGTAGCTCGTGGTTTTATTTAAAACTAATTTGAATTAAGTGGGTTTAAAACCAATTTACAGCGTTATCTACCTTTATAGTTATTTACATCTAATGCGTACTAATATTAAACTACGTAATGACACTGGTATGACATTTTGTTTAAGTATTATTATAAAGCGTAGTTTTAATTTACGCATTTGTAATGGTTTTTGGAATAATGAGGTTTATAATGTGATAAATAAAAAAAATTAATGAAGTTTAATAGTAAAACATACAAAAAAATAATAACAATTGCTTTATAATAAATGTTCAATGTTTTTTCCGTTTACTTTAATACATTTTTGTAGTCAAAGAATTTTTTCTCGTTGAACGTTAAACCTCTGGTAGAATAAATTTTATTTCTTGGCGTATTCTCTGTTTCAGGTCATCAAAATTATTTAGTCAGCATAAACTTTAAATTTCAAATAATTCTATAAAAGATCAGTGACCTTGGTGACCAGTCAATAAAATTTCTGTGTGCAATCTATTTCTAAAGAAAAGTTAAATTAAGAAATTGTCGAACTAAAACTGCAAAATGAGGATGTGCTCTATCATATTGAAACCATATATTATTATAAGGAATATCTAAATCTTGTCGATGATCTTCTTCTTCTCGAGTCCTTAAACCAAAAGTTTCATATGTCCTTCCAGTGGCGGGCACAGGCTATGGCCCTGTCGGTGGCTGCGGTGAGGTCCTCCATGGTGCATTTTTCGTCGAGGAGTCGGCAGATCGGAAGATGTTCCATGGTCTGTCTTTCCCCGCAGTCGCATAAATCGCTGTCGTTAGAGTACCCCCACTTGGTCATGTTGACTTTGGATCTGCCAGTTCTAGTGCGTAGGCGGTTTAGGTTTTTCTACGTAGTCCAGTCCAGATCACCGCCAGCGGGTAGGTGTTCTCCCACTTCTAGGCTGGTACCGTCGATTGCGTCGGTGTTTTTAACGCGTTCGCGCCATGAATCCAACCTCGCTGCTTTAGCTGTTGAGTCCAGGGGTTTCTCGGGTATGAAGCTTTTTCGAGATTTTAGGCGTTTGTCGACGTTGGTATGGCCGTACAATGGATGTCTGGGGTCCTCTAGTTGCCTCAGTTTTTCCCGCCTACTCGCTACATTTCTTCTTATGTCGATGATGAAACACGACAGCTAAAACCGGAATGGGTTCAAACTAAAAAAAGTCTAAATAGTTATTCCCATTTAAAGTTTCTTTAAAAAAAACAAAAGTAGCCACATCAGAAAAAAAACTATCTTTGGGTGAATTCTAAGCTTTGATTATTAATTGTCTTCTAATGATTCATGTATTAGTAAAATCTTATACGGACGATATTTACTTTTTCGGAGTATTTCTGACACAGATTCTAATGATAAATTGCGATTTCCAGGAATTGTCTTAACGACTACATAGGGATTATTTACAGTTTCTACTAAAACGTCTAGCTGAGAATCTGACATTTTTGCTGGACTTCTTTTAGGTAAATCTCTAACGTAGCCGTGTTCAGCAAATTTGAATTCAATCTTGCTGACAGTAGATCTAGTAATTGGATGTCAATCAGGATAAATTGGATCAAATAAATTACACACTTTTTGAGTACGCACTCTGTCTCCAAGACCAATCGTCATAAGCACTTTAATACGTTCTTTTCAGATAAATGGATTTTTACAATAAAACGTATAACTGTCAAAATGACTGACAAAGTAAAACCCAATGTAATAGTTTGATTTGACTGCTACAGGATACCTCATCTAAATAATGGTTTGTTGGCCAAGAAATGAAAATGAATTAATTAGAAATATATTATTTTGTTGAAGAAAAGATTTTAAAGGTGTATAATGTTCAATTTATAGACTTTGTGTGTATTTCAAAATTTCACATTTTACACGTCATTATTCCGAAAACCGCTGATTTTAGATATGTGGTATGTCATACAAAAAATTTATCGTATAATTTAAAAAATGGCATAGTATACAGTGTTCCATTAAGAAAATCAATGATGACTGCATATTTTCTTTTTGAGACACCTTGTATATAATTTTTCTGAAACAACCGCAATTAAAAATAGTAATCAACGTGTCTAAGCGTTATTTTATAAAATAAATAAATAAACGATTTGTTTATGTTATGTGAATATAAGGTGTTAAAAAAAGAGTGTAAACTATTTAAAGAAGTAGCAGTATCTAAATTTTAACTATAAAATTAATTTGAAGCATTAACTATAAAAAAACCACAAAAACTAATAAACTCTTATTTTGTTGTTTTAGAACTTGTCCGCAACGGAGAATCTGCCGGTGTGTTTTTACAACTACACTGATAAATGTTCGCAGTTTTTTATGTCAATTTACATCGCATAAATAAATGTATTGTTTAACGGAGTGATTTCATACATTATTAAGTTACATAGTCTAAATACACAAAAAACAGTTTTTACGTTTTATTGATTGTTAAAATTATTGCAATTACTTATTACAGTTATTACCAATTAATTTAACAATATTGCAATTGGTACGATTTAAATTAAAAATAATATTAAATATCCTATAGGTAATCGGTTTAAAAAATTTGATAAAACAACAAATACAGTAACGAGTAATTTTCTGTCAGAACAATTGTACAATTTGTTTATGTCTTACTGAATTATTACAAATTTACTAATATTTTGTGGTTTTGTTTTGACTTAAACTGTAACTGCAATTCTAGTTTTAGTTTAAATGTTGAATTATAAAAAGCATTTTGTAAAAACATTTTCTAAATATCTTCTTTAATTTATAATGTATATCTTTAAATCCTATTAGTTTACGCTTGTGTTTTTTATTAATTTTATTTTTAAACAATGAAGATACTTATATATTTGCTTTTGATTAAAACTCTAGACGAAAGCACAAAGATTATACGTATTACTCGACTGCAATTTATGTCAACTTAACGAACTAAAGATTTTATTCCATCAGATAGTTTTCTTAATTTCTGCAAATAAGTCTGTTTTTGTAGAAATACTTAACTGAACTTTTTGTGTTAAAACCTAAAATTTAAATAAAACGAACAATATATTAGATCTGGGACAAAAAAAGAAAATTAGTTTTAACGTTACAATTACATATATATATATATATATATATATAATCAAGTACCTTAATTGTACCGTTTAGGTGTTAAGGTTAATTACATAACTAAAATAAATACATTTACATTCTCTGTATAAATAAATAACTATCCTAATAATTCCTTAAAAATACAAAAAAAAACTTATATTTGGTTATATTCTAAAACACTACGTTGTAACAGTGAATTTATAATTATAATTTATTTATCCGTATATCTTCTTAGCCCATTCTTTTTTCTGTCTCGCTAATATTTTTCCTTCATTCCAGTTCAATCCCTTTTCTTTGAGATTGTCTGTTATCACATTGTCCCATGACTTTTGTGGTCTTCCTCTTTTCCTTTTTTGTTCTGATCTTGCTTGCCATACTTCTTTCGGTGTTCTTCCTTCATCCATCCTGACTAAATGTCCAAACCATCTTAATTGTTGTCGTTTGATTGAGTTGATTATCGGTTCCTCATCTAACTCTTCTCTTACTCTATCATTTCTGAACCTATCTAGCCTCGTTATGCCTATTACACCCCTTAAATATTTCATTTCAATTGCTTGCATTTTGTTGGCAATTTGGTTTGTTATTATCCAACTTTCACATCCATATGTCAGGATTGGCTTAAAGATTGTTTTGTAGATTATCATTTTCGTTTTCCGTGATATTTCTTTTTTTCTGATAAATGTGTTATTCAAGGAGTAATACAAATTTGTCGCACTTACCAGCCTGTCACTTATTTCAGCATCGATTTTACCATTTTTCTGTATTTTTACACCTAGATATTTAAATGTATCTACTTCTTCAACGTTTTTCCCGTATATTGTTATTGATGTATTTTTGTCATGCTTTCCTATTACCATCACTTTTGTTTTTTCAACATTAATTCTTAAATTTCTATTCCTTAATGATGTTGACCATAGATTAAGATTATGTTGTAGATCCTGCTCATTTTTGGCGTATATCATTATGTCATCTGCGAATGCACTTTCCACTATCTCAACTGGCCTCAAATTTCTGTATCCTACTTTTAACTTTCTAGTTTTTTCTTTAATTTCCTTCATTATATCGTCGATAACTACATTAAACAGTGCTGGGCTAAGTACTCCTCCTTGTCGTAGACCCTCTTTAGTTATAAACTCCTCTGATGTAAGTTACATATATGAATAATTTTTTATTAGAGTTTGTTACATGTATATAAAATATAATTATTTTATAGTATAGGTACTCATATTAGTTAAAGCTGTAATTAGCCCATCTTAACTATTTTTAAAGATTGTGTTAATTACTATATTATTATTACTTGAGTATCTCTATTAAAAAGCTTAATTTTATGTTGCCGTATAAAAAAGTGTTTTTGAATTTAAATTAGTATTTACATTGGCACTTTAAAATTTAGAATTTTTAAATAAATTGGGTAAATGACATAAATGATACGTTTCTTTTAAAATAAATAAGAAGCAAAAGTGTGCTTAATACCAGTTTAATATCTTAATTAGTAAATCGGCCGCGAGCGCTGCGGGTTACTAGCTTCGTATTGATCCAAGCATTTCTGCCTGCCCCTGTAACCACCATGGCCGACAACACAACATGGCAGTGACCGAAATGTAAAATAGAGATAAGACACAAATATAATCAAAAATATAAACATACTGTTTTTATTTTTATCGTACGATTTTGATACATAGATATTTTCTGTTTAAAAAGGCATACATTTTTTTTTGCATTGCTAGACAATTTTTCAGGTAGTAATCAAATTATTGTAAAAGGCGTAAACGTCGTATTCTATAAAATGATGGAAGAACATTGATAACTGTGTTTGAATAAGGAAGGTATGGCTTATTTACTTAGGTACCTACTCGAAAAGCGGCAATTATCAAAGAATTTGAGAGCGACGAACACATGTAAACATGTTAACAAGATGATAAGCACCTATAACAAGGTAGATTTCTACAAAAGATAAGAAAATCAACACGTAGTTATCAGAACAATGTGTCAACCATATTTTATACAAGGACTGAACGACATATGTTATGTTAATCAATTACTTTAGCAGACATGATACACCTAGTATTTAGTGACAGTCTAACCTGACTACGCTAACAGATGTCGAAAAACAAAATCAAGACAAAATCGCACGTTTGCGGTTGCCTTTAAAACCGAATGAAAAAGATACAGGAAGCGAAGCAATAAATCAGATAGCCAGTGGGTGAGAGTGGATCTGTTCTGTCCCAACCGAGGAGATGATGGCCATTTGGAGGCTTACCGACTTGAACTAGTATATCCTATACCATCGTTCTGTTCATATTTTTACATAATAAACGACGCATTTTAAGTTTTTTAAATTTTAAAATAGTGATTTTTTTAAGTTGTTTATTTTAATTTGACAACTGGTAGCCACTTAGATTAAAATGCTAAATGTAACTAACTGTTTAATAAGTTTATAGTTTTAATAAACCATTAATTCATGTCATTTAAGATATTTAATGAGAAAATTGTTTTATACAACTTAAACATATGATTCCCTAATTTGTTCAAACAGTTTCGAGTACAGTAAAAAGTCTTTAGTTATAAAAAACGTTATCAGTTTTAAGCAAATACTTGTTTAACCACTATTGTTATTAATTTATTTTATTGTCGTATAATAAATGACAAAATAGAACTTCATAAAAATGCAATAAATGCTAAACCGTTAAAAGATGAACACTACACATAATTATATATATATACCATTTTTTACCGTTCAAAATTTATTGTTTAATATCATTCCATTTATTATAAAAGATTACTGCGGGAGATTTGTATAAGTGAAACATTCTTCTTTGTAATTTTTTTAGAATACCATAGAATTGAAAATGCAATACCTACATTCATTTCTAGGTACAAAATAATACAAGAAAATAATGTAATATATTGTGTGTGTACAAAAAACAATTGTTAATATGACTTTGATACATATAATCGCAAATAAATTAAAAATAAAAACGCAAAATTTTTTACATATTAATTATTAAATGCTTAAAAATTTAACAGAAGTGATAATGTTATTGAATAAGCAAAAACAATATATTTGTTGGTAAAATTTAAAAACAATTCAATAATAAAAAAAATTATAATAATAAAAATAAAACTTTAAGCAATCACAGTTGATGTTATTAATGCTTTTATAGCTTAAAAACATAGGACTAAGTCCGAAAGGGTTACTGCTTCTGATAATTAAGTCTGCGTTTGTAGATAATAAAAAATAGATTTAAAGTAATCATAACAATTAAGATAGCAAATTCTAAACTAAGTGCAACAAAGCTCTATTGTAAATAAATTTTAATCAAAACAAAAACCAATCACTTTGATTTTAAATTATTACCTTTTGTATTATAGTAAAAAAAATTTAGTTATTCTTTACCACAACCAAATAACTAACTTTTTCAAACCACTTTAAAAGCAATTTTTTTCTTGAATATTTTTACACAACTAATTTTGTGTTATCTGATAGAGCAATCTGCAATCATAAAACATATGCAGTTTTATAGTATGAGAAACGATACAATTAGATTTAAATTAATATATTTAAATCTGATTAACAAAATCTAAAGAATTCTGTTACGTTCTATCGGGTGGCTTTAGAAATTCAATCTTTTTTCGACAAAGAACTTAATCAATTTTCTAACAATTAATTTCCTGGTGCTTAAAATTTGGAATAGTTTCAACAATGTAATGTAAATATTATACATTGTATTTTTTTAAGTTTCAGAAACTCAAATAAAGATGTAATTATAAATCTTCTAAACAGTGTTTTGTAAAAGTTGACAGGAATGACTCTTGCATGAAAGTTATAATCAATATTCTTGTCGCTGATGATGATAGCATATCTAGTGAAACGTGTTCGAGTGTTATAAACTTATTGTGGTATTTGGTGTAGTAGTTAAGGCTGGATGCTACTCGATTCTTTCCATAAGCTTATAACAGAAAACGAGTTCAACTACATCTCTAAAATGAGTCAATTGATTTGTACCAATTTTGACACAAAAGTAAATGTAAACACTATCTACAACTTGACAAAAAGATTTTGTTAAAAATGTTTGCGTTTTCATAAAAAAGTAGGTTACAAATTCTCAGTTTCTAGAAACTTAAGTTTTGATACTAAATTAGTTGAAAAAATTTGTTTTGAGCTTCGTCACTCTATAGATATCATAATTAGGTATACAAAAATGTAACATTTCATATGATATCGTTTTTTATACTGTAATTGAAACTGAATTTATATAATGCGACTCGCCCCTCGTAGATTCCACCTTACACTTCTCCTACTAGATATTCTTTGGTCTATTACATTTTTTTACCAAAGGGTAAATGTGTTTCTGCACTTTTAAGAATCCATAAAAAGTATTCATAATTCCGTCTGTAGAAGTTAGATAAACTTTGGTTTAAAATGACCTGTAGTTTAACTATGACTATTTGGTAGTCATTTTAATGTTAATGATTATAAAAGTTAATTAGTTAAACAAAAAAAAATGTATGTACTTTTGATTTATACTCGTTTTCTCGGTTTAAAACACTTTTTTGTGCTGCCAACATCGCAAACGTCAATATTCGTTCGTTAGTGTAGTTACGTAATGAACGAAAAAAGCTCCAGGATGGCAAAATGAAAACTAGGAATCCACATAAAAGTAAGTGTTCAAAGTCAATTAATATATTAGAACAAGTATGCGACAGGTGGAAAAATCATTTTAAAAATCTGAATTTCAAGATTAAAATTGAAGAAAAACGATGTTAAAGTTAGTGTCAAATTTTATAGATCTAGTAATAAATGTAGTACCAACATTATATTTCTATTGATTTTTTTTTATTTTTTCAAAACAGAATGTAATTTTATATAAAACAACACAAAATAGTAGTTTACGTTACAAGAGTCGAAAGTAAGGAAAAAATAATGTACATTACTCTCGTCGAAAGAAACATAACATCACTCACTCACATGCAACGTCGGCCGTGCGGCCTCGCGTCGCATTAACATTCGTTATGCTATTTCTTACTTTTTGGCTCTTGTTACGTAATAGTAGTTTACGTAACAAGAGTCGAAAGTAACAAATAGCATAACGAACGTTAATGCGACGCGAGGCCGCACGGCCGAGCGTTGCATGTGAGTGAGTTATGCTATGATTCTTTCGACGAGAGTAATGTATATTATTTTTTGTGTTGTCTTTTATAAATTTACATTTTTTTTTGAAAAAATAAAAAAAAATAACAGAAATATAATGTTGGTACTACATTTATTACTAAATCTGTCAAATTTGACATTAACTTTAACATCGTTTTTCTTCAATTTTAACTGAATTTCAAGATTTTTAAAATGATTTTTCCACCTGTCGCATACTGGTTCTAATATATTAATTGACTTTGAACACTTAATTTTATGTGGATTCCTAGTTTTTATTTTGCCACCCTAGAGCTTTTTTCGTTCATTACGTAACTACACTAACGAACGAATATTGACGTTTGCGATGTTGGCAATACAAAAACTACTATTATTGATGTCATTGACAGTAATTTCTATAACTACAATACATTTATAGAATGTTGCTAAAAGTATCAAAAATATTGTCTATTATTACTTGATCACAATTAACTAAAAATAAAATATATTTTATCAATACATTTATTTTAATTTCTTTATCGGCACAAAAACAAAAATATTTGAATTTAATTTAATAAAACAATGTTTAGTATATTACATGCAAAAAATCGTACTTAGGTACATATTAGTTTATAGAATTATTTTCCTAAATCAGTTTTAACAGTTCAAATTTTTGGAATCCAACATCTAAAATGAACTATAAACAATTATACTATATTGTTTATTTTTAAAATTACATTACGTCTTAAGTAACAATATTCAATCAAAATATTTTTATCATGTACGATTATCTCGAATTTTCATACTTCGGGGTATTCGTGGGTCAACGATTTTCGGTCATGGTTATTATCAAGCGATGCAATTCTTTTGTTATATTTTGAGGAAATATGTATAAATTACATCTTTAGAAATGTTTAAACAATAATGAATCTGACAAATTATCTATTAAGTATTTATTTGTTTCAAGGGCGTGTTCTAATCTTTTTAGTTTTGTTTTATAATTGCTTTTTTTTTTAATTCGTTCCTTGAAGAGCAAATTTTAGGTATTTGTTATTTCTTAACAATAGCAATTACATGAAGAATTTTGGTAAGAAAACCTACAAAAGTAATAATATTATAAATCATTGACTTAATCGATTACATGAATTTTATTGTAGCTTCATTTAACCACTAAGACATAAATGAATAATCTGAGGATATAATAAGAAACTAGTATTACAAATAGAAAGTGTATCAGAGATACATTGTTTTTAAACGTTATATAGTAAACACTTCTATGCAGTTATGACGAATACAGCAATAACGTCTTATCCTTATTTAATAAGTACTTTTTACCCGAGTACACGTTTTAAAGCGTGTCTTGAACGATACAAACAATTTTTCTATTTAGCTGCCACCTAGTAGATTGCAACTGTCCCTACACAGTACTAGACACCCTTAAGTTATAATTAATATGAAACAATTATTTCTCTTTATATAACTAAAACTAAAAATATGACTACTAAATGTTTTAAATAATTTGATGTTGAATTTGGTAAACGAATCAATAAATAATACAAAATCAATAAGACGGTTGAGGCTCGTGGAGTTTTATCAATTTGTTAGTTGCAAATTGCCACTGGTTGGAACATCCAATCTGTTCCTGTTTAGAACTAAATATAATGAAAAAAAATCGAGTCAAAATGTTTGTACCATTTTCTACAAGCACAACGTATAAGAATTGTACGGTTTACCTTACAATATTTATACGTTGTGATTTTAGTCCGCGGTTTATTCAAAAACTTATTTGAATTACGCGGGTATAAAAATCAGCTTTTAACGTTTTCATGTCTATAGTCATTTACTTACTATTATTCATGCATAGTAAATTATACTATAAGATGGCTCTACCATCATATTTCACTAAACAGTTGATTAAATTAAATTGAAATCATCACTTTACAACTGTAAATTTGCTTTTTATATATTTTATGTACGGGTTTGTCAGATTGGCGATACAAGTTTTGGATGTGTATAAGTTAATACGTAATTTTTCAATTCTGTTTTACGATCAAAGTCACAAAAACGTTTCAAACAAATGTCTTTTGAAACCTAACAGCAGTAACAAGAAATTGAAACCTTTATTATTTTCATCACGTTGCCAATGAATCTGGCACACTAGCCACTTAATAATTTGCTTCTAATACTATAATTACTGTCCTAATAACATAACATATAGCAAGAATATTTGATGCTGTTTGTTGTAGATGTGTTATAAAACTTTTGTGATGCTTCGTCATTGTTTGACCTGACAAAATATTTTTTTTAAATTGTATGATAAAAATAATGTTTTGTCATTTGCTAATTTTGTCAATTTTTTGTTTTGTCCATTATCGCTCAACTGAATGTTTTTAAAAATGTCTGACGCTATGATGAAGAACAATTATTAACAGTTTGTTGATTACAAGTAAAATTAATTTTCAGTAATTGTGTGTTTTCGTCTCGCTTTTTTGATTGATAATAAAATATTGTAACGATTATTAAAACTAATTTATTTATACTAAAAATATGTACACGTTTATAGCTAACCGAACTAATTAAATCTAAGGATATTTAATAAAAACACTTACACTAATTTATATAGCACTATCACTTGAAAAATAATGTCTGCGGATAACTTCTATTTATTTAAACACTAACGCTTGTTTACATTAAAGTCACGTACAAGGTTATAGTCCGTTATTTATCTCGACACGCGTTATTCACTTATTTATTAAAACTTGAATAATTTTCTTAACACTCGACTTTGAATTACTAAAAAAAACTGACTTATGATTCGTTTGTGCCGCATTTATACATTTTGGCAATTATTTGCAAATGTTCTATATCTTTCGGTAAACGTTCTGGAAAATGGATAACAACTTCGTGAAGGCTCTCGAACTTGAGAATACTTTCTCAAACGTCTCAATATTATATGAAACTGATAGTGTTTTTTTTTGTTTAAAAGACGTTACAATAGAATTGATTGTACGTTTTCTTTCAAAAAATAGTTACAACAGAAGACTGTCGTTTGAAAAACGTGGTAACTCTATTTTTTTCCGAATTTGAGCTATTGATATATTTGGATTTGTGTGATTATTTAACATCTTTCTACTTAGCTAAAACGCGGTAATTCCTGCTAGTGTAGCCTTACGAATTACGACTGTTCAACTTAAGGTGTTTTTTATTAAACACAGCGCATAGTTAGTTGTAGATTTGTAGGTATGTATAATAGTAAAATTTGTAGTTTGTGAATGATTAACATTAAGTTCTGAGTGTGTGTAGAGTATTATCAGTGTCTATTTAATATCTAGTAATTTATTTTTTTGCAAAATACAATAAAATAAGTGTTAAATCACACGATAGTAAACAATTATACATAAGACAAAGTGCGACTTCACATAAACTTAATTCAAAAACCTGTAGATTAACTTATGTATTATATTTCAAAAAAATCTGCAATTGAACTAGTTTCATTAACTGGCTCACTTCAAAGTATATAACATAAATTTTATTTTCCGGCTATGCAAAGTAGAGAAATGGTTTTAGTAAAACTTGAATTGCAAAACATGTCAATGCCAAATGCCAAGTTCTCTTATCGATAACAACACTATCTCGGCTATTAACAAAAATAACAAAGGCAAGATTTATCAGTCAAACAGCATCAGTACGAAAAGTTTTTTTCAATGATATCAATCACTTCGGAATTAGATTATGAGACTCGGGAATTAGCACTAACCAATAATGTTGAAATAATGCATCTATCATTCGTAGAATATATTTTATTATAAAACCATTTTTAGAAGATAATCAACGTCTTTTTGCGATGATGACTTGCAAGTACTTCTCCCAGAAAAAAGATAACAAAAGATACCACTACTCTTATTAATGGATTAGTATCAAGTATCAAAATTGAGGACATACTAGTGGATCCCCCCGCCTCCACTGATGGATAAATAAATAAATAATAAAAATAAAACCTGGGACATCAACAACTACTTTGACGACTCTAAAGAAAACCAAAATTATGTTTAAGATGATACATCAAATTCTAAACCGGAACAATGTTCGAAAGCAATCAATGGAAATACAGCAACCAATACAAACCGTTTTGGCAAAAAAGGTCGCATAAAAAACTGCAAAAAATTTAATACTTCCGTCAAGTAAAAAAAAAGAAAATTAGCTAAAAAAGGTGAGATTAAATCATTTAGTTAAATCGCATTGTGGAAATTGTAAAAAGCAATGTGCTGTAAATTTTTGTGACCATTTTGGAACATGACATAATTCATCGCCGTCAAAGGGGTGATAATTCAAAAAGAAATATAACTTTTAAATACTATTTTAAAGGCAACATTGGAGAACGATTTCAAATATGCCTAACTTTTTTTCTAACAACGTTGGAATACTGCAACGGCAATGACCGCTTCATTCAGGAATGCTTATGTAAATCTAAATTTGATCAAATTTTACCCAAAGACGATCAACTAGGTAAACATACAAAAACCGCGTTGGTTAAAAGAAAACGATTTCGCCCGCATATTGAATCGTTTTATCCATTTGCCTTGCACTACAGAAGAGAACATGTTTCTAACAAACGTTACCTTCCCATTGAGATAAAAATGATGTATGACGGCTTTAAGAAAAAAAACTGTGTTTTAAAATATTCTTATGAAATGCACAGAGTTTATAGTAAACACATGAACATGTCGTTTGCAAAATTAGAGCAAGAAGAATGCAAAAGATGTAAATATTTTTCCTTACATGATGCAAGACACAATAGATAACTTTAATCTTAACTGCGGCTTGTGCGTCTTATGGCAACGTTATATTTAAAAAACCACTGAAGCACGCTCTGCATACAGAAAAGATGCAAATAAAATTTATATAGCTAATGAAAGTGCAGCATCTTTTTCGGTAGATATAGAAGAGATTATAATGCTTCCTAGTATTGAAATGTTTAAAAAGGCTATATTCTGCACCCGTGTAGTTGCATTTGCCGAATGTTTTGTCGCGGTAGGAAAATCAACATAATTTAAAACCTATTGCTGTAATATGGAACGAATCAATAGCGTGAAGAAAAAAAGACTTAGTAAGTACTTTTTACTGATTATTTTTGCATATGCGTGATTCTTTAATGATAATATTGTGGCTCAATAATTGTGCCGGCCAAAATAAGAACTGGACATTATTTAGTTTTTTGATTTTTTTAATAAATGGTCAGAAATATGCAACTAACAAAATAATTTTAAAGTATTTTGAGCCCGGGCACAATTTTATGTCGGCCGACAGTTTTCATCATCAGGTGGAACTGTCTTTAAAGAGAACTGAAAAGGTATATGATTTTACCGATTTCAAAAATGCCGTTGAGTCATCAAATTCTGAGAAAGTAGAAGTAATCGAAATAAACAAATTCTACAATTGGAAAGATAACTGTTTTGTGCATAAATTACAAAAGACAAATCTTCGGCCATATTTAAAGGATATAGTACAAGTTACAACTAAACGATAATACGTTGGCTTACAAAATAAAGTTTTCCTGTAAAAAAAATTTTGAACTTAATTTTCTTAAAGCTAAATAAATAAGAAATGAAATTCCAGTGTTCAAACGTAAAGAAGAATAAAATTATAAGTATTTTATCAATTTACTGTACAACAAAAAACAGAATGTTTTTTTGGAAAAACATTTGCGGTAACAATGACTTATCCATCTAGATAGAACACCACGTGTTCAGATAAAGTAAAGTTTACAATGATGTTTTTTTTATTTGATTTAAATAATTTGAGTAGAATTTCTCAGAATAATATATTACTGTTTTTTTGTTGTCAATAATCTAACTGAAATTTGCTACCATTTGTTTTTCATAATAAATAAACAAGTTAATTTTGTAGAATGATATTTTATTATTAAAACCCTTTTTTATGTAATAAATACATTACATCGACTGACTTGTAAATAAAGTTAAAATTTGTTTACAAATGATCGCAAATTGGTAGATACGATATTTTAGCAATGTGATTATTATTTTCTACAGAGCTAAAAGGTGGTATCTGTCCAATCAAGGACAACGCGGTCGAAATTGTAAAATTTTGTAGCATCAACAGAAACTAATAAAAAATTTTTTAATATATTGAAAAATAATAATTGCAGACAAATTTTTTATACTTGGCTTACTTAAAAATTTTACCAGAAACTATAAAAATGAAGCTGCCACGTTTTCAATAAGCACGAAAGAGGATTTGAAAGGTGCGTCATAAATATCTTTGTAGTAACTTTAAAATTTTGACGACAGTTTATGATATCATTAACAGCGCACTTGTTTTACACTTACACTTTACGTTAACCTATAAAAATTATAACTTATATTGTTGCCTAAACATGAATCGGTAAATATAAAACAATTACATACTTTTACACGTTACATAACGTTAGGAGAAAATTACATTTTTGAAACTAAAGGAAAAAGTAATGACACAATTCAACAATTTGTTCAGTGTGTAACAAGAATATAACATCTAACTTAATACATATAAAAAGGCAGGAACAAACCGTGTTACACCAACGAAACAACGAAACGGGAACAAAAACATTTAGTCTTAAAAAATTTGGAATAACATAAATAAAAAGCAATTTGGAACAGCAAATAAATGTTGCCAAATTTAAGATGATAATGTTTTTACATGATCAAAATTAATTATTTAATCTTAAGGAACATAGCCTTAGCTTATAATATCTGTTTGTCCAGATTAAATATTGTTAAAAAATTCAAAGTTTCTATTACAAAATCGACAATATTGAGCAAAGTAAAAAAAAAGTGTCTATCAAAATTACTGTCAAACAACTTGATGATTATTCAATTACAATTGATTAAACTACTAATATTTCAACAATTACTAGTTGTACTGATTCGGTATTGTGATGACCAATATCAAACAGTTAAGGAAACATTTTTAGGGCTTATTATGTTAAAAAACTTGTAATGTAGATAATCTCTTTACTGCAGTAAAAGATTTTCTAAATCAATATAAATACATATACCAAATTTAATTGGATTAGTTACTGACAATGCAACAGTTACGATGGAAAATATAAGTAGAGTTAAAGCAACGTTTAAAGAATTTAACTTCATTATTTGTACTCGGGTACTGACAATTCGAAAAACAGCCAAATTATTTTAGTAGCATTAAACACACTTGTGATGAAGTTTTATTTGCTGTTTCTTTCATATATCTAAGATATAGTTAAAAGTGTTAATATAGAATTTTAAAATGGAGACCCAAAAATTAATCAATTATTGACAAGAGTAAAACAGCTATACTAAACATTACTAAGAAATTACATCAAAATTCAAATTTCAAATAAGAAAAACATAGTAGATATTTTTTTATCAAATCTATACATATTTGTGCCCATTGAAATTTTGTATTTAGGAGCAAAAATGTAACAGTTTTTAAATTCAGCGGACCAGGTAATTAATTATTAACTGAGATATAGATAATCATTAAAAAAACAAAATCTATGAAACTTACTGATATATGTTTTTAACCTAAGAAATGATATCAATAAAATATGTTTACTCCTTTATCTAATAAAAACAAAAGAGAGGAATCGACAGACAGTGACAACCAGTGATAGCATTTTACATGCTAATGAGCTAGTAAAGCCTAATAAATGCTATAATTAGGAATCAAACAATACTTTGTTAAAAAAAAGACGTCACGTACTTATATGTACTATTACGATTTTTTATGTTTTGTTGTTAGCAGAAAATAGGATTTTTCTCTTTTTAATTTTTAGTGTTCGTTAGGTAAAGTAAAACCAGAATGTGTCTATCCAGTTTTAAAATTTTAAAAAATTGAGAGAATTCAATATCATCACCAAGCAAATTAATCATTATAATATTTATGTATAAGCACTCACAAAATCCTAATTATAAGAAAAAAATAATAAAAAACGGTAAAAAAAATTATTATTACTATTTTGAAATCTGTAGAAACAGAATCTGAAAAATATCAAATGTGTCGATGCAGAACAGAATAGAAATACGTAATTAGACGACAATCAAAAATATTATTGTAATATACGTGTTTACCTTCTATTTTTTAAACTCTTTTAACAACACCTGAAAGTCTTTTTTTAAGATCTATCACAAAAACACAAAATCACATATCTACTTAAAATGCAATGTAAACACACGACGTTTGAATACTAAAAGCGCGTCAACCAACAACGATGTTAGGTTGTAGCATTGGTTGTAGATATATTACCAACAAATAATTTTATAGGTTTTAGTAAGTTTATTTTAACAATGCATAATTTCTGAAACTATAGAAATCGATTTAAATAATGTCCTTCGTTATTTTGCTGAAATATTGATATAACTTAAAATGAAAACTAGACGCGCATGAAAATATTTATAAAATTGCAAGCTAACAATAGCAGTACTTATCAATTAAATTGCTGTATTCTACGTCATACATGAATCGATTAAATAGAAAACGACTTACAAAAAATACAGTTTTTAACAAACTAATTGTTATAATTGATATGTATTAGAAAAAATCATAAAAATCGATATAAAAAGTTACAGTTTATATACAGAACGAAATTATTACCAACGCACTAACCTCTATTTACACACTAAGGGAAAAATGTTAAACCTAAAGTTTTTGGAATAAATATTCAGGTTTTTTTGATTTGTGGAATTTAAGCGTTGGTGTTGTGTGGTTGATATCTATCAAGCAGTATATAATCTGTATTTTTCATCTAACATTGATAAAAGTTAAAGTAGGATTTTTTCTTGAAAATATGTAGTTTTAGTGGCCAATATAACAAGAATATAACACAAAAAAGCGTTTAAAACAAATAGAAACACTAATCAGCACTGACAAACTTGTTAGTGCTTTAGTCTTTTCTTCAACCTTGTACTTGATTTGCAATAATATTAATACAAGTGAGCTAAATATTTGTCAACCATGTGCTTTGAGTTTGTATCATTCTCTAATATTACGCTTTAGTTAAAGACAACGTCTATGTCAGAGTTGATGTTTTTGCCACGGTTCATATTTTTGTCAGAATTGATGTCTTCATTTATAAATCTATTATTACTAAGTTTAATTCTTGTTAGGAAATGCATATTCTAATATAAGTTCTTTATTGAAAAAACTTATATATCTTGAAATGAAGCAATTATGTCTCGTTTACGTTTCTGTGAGTTCTGCGATTTAGCAAATTGTAGATAATTTATTGTTTTTGTTAGATTTGTTGTTTGTTTAAATTACATCATTACATTACATTTTAATAATACACTTTAAAAGCTCTACAGTACGCATAAATAGGTACATAAAATTGAATGGTACAGCTACATATACTATATAATAAGATAATACCATTAGCTTTAGCATACTTTAGAACTTTTACTAAGCTATAGTACAAAGTTTGTTTATCTAAATTAAATATATTTATTTTTGAGAAAACAATTTATTTGCAGTTATTTGAAACAAAAATAGTTTTGATAATAGAATTCTTTTTCCCAGACATGTAAATGTAATGTATTTAGTTTTATTTCTGTTTTTCTAACGGATTAAGGCACAATGAATTATTTTTTGAGTCAATAATTGGTTTTACGTTTTTTTTATATGTCACACTGTTTTCCTCTCACTTCTACCTCTAATCATAGATGTCGGACTTAAGTTATTTTTATATTACTCGTTGCAACCAGAAAATTGTCTTTTCTTTTGTATATATTAAGGTTTAAACTGTATTAGATTTTTAATACAATTAAGTAACATCAAATTTGAAGAAATAAGACAAACAACGTTTTCTGTACAATTTCCAGAATATGCGTAAAATGTTTTCTGTTGCAGAGTGCACGTCTTATTTTGACTAAAAACATCGTAGTTTATGATTACATTTAAGTTTTATAGTTTATATAGACGTAGTATCAATTTTTTAACAATTTACATAAGTTGATTTAATGTGTGTAGTTTTGTTTCGTAAACTAAAATAGGTTTTTTTTACTGATTCGTCATACGTTTGTCGGCAGTCTTTAGTGTATATGAAAATATGTTAAATTGCTCTATTCCGTATATTGTGTAAGCTTTTCACAAATGCAAAAGTATAAATTTATACACCTCATCTGGAATCGATGAAACAAAACAAACACATTGGGAATATAAATTTCATCTCATAAAGAGCAATGACAACACAATCTGCATTTACCTGCAACGAATTTAAATCTATGTTTAATGCGCATTCTTCTATGTTCCTATTTTTATATGTAATTTTTTTTTGTTATTAATATTTGCACTTGCTGTAGTTTACTGACAAATTATATTAGAAAAATGTATACAAAGAACAATATAGATTAACGCTCTATATTAAACTCGCCCCAACATATTGCCTACAAAATCAACACGGAGGTGATTTATGTCAGTAGTTTAACTAAAATGATTGTATAAATAGCATAATGTATGCGACCGCGGTGGACGCCGGTTATTGAGACCACAGGGTGCCGCAATATATGAGAAACCCCAGGGTGCTGCAATGAATAGACTCTATACGACTTGTTAATCAGCGTACTGTGTGATTGTTCAATTATAAACCTTACTTTTGTATATTATTGTTTTATGGTAATAGAATTATTATTAACTTTACATATTATGGGTAGTTAAAATCACCTTCACTTGATGCTATTTTTACGCCTTGAATGTTAGTTTGTGATACTAAAACAATAAACAAAAAATCTATAAAAGCAATATTTTTATTCGTTTTAGTTAATATATATAACTACCTTTTTTTAGCATAGTATAAATTTTAGTTAACTAAATTAGTAGCATAATGTTATATAAAACGTATAGCATTAAAGTATTTCTAAAAATTTAAGCTAATGTGTTTTTACATTATTTCTTTTTTTTTTACTTTTAAATACTTATGCAATTTTTTCATTGATTAATTTTGATTACAGAGTACTATTTTTTATTTAATTTCACATTTGAAGACATTGTCAATACATAATTTTTAGTCATTCACTAGGTTTATGAGGTACATAATTGCAAAGTGTCGTCGGTTTGTGTAATTTTATATTAATTTTTAAACAAATACATAGTGTATTAAGTTATTAACAATGGTTCAGTATGTTTGCAATTATAAAAACGTATTTTTTTAAACAAAAGTAAACATGTTTGGCGTACAAAGTGTTTTTCAATGTTTGTTACAACCAAATCTCATATGCAAAGTGTTTTTAAAAGTATAACACAATTTAGTGTATCTATACAAAGCAAAATAGTGTTTGTAATATACATTATTTTACTAATAAATTGAAATGTTCAGAAAAATATAATAAAAAGTGAGTATGTAGATTAATATTACTACGTTTCGTGTTATTAAAAACATCTTGTCCTTGTTTAAGAATGTTTTATAAAGCATATTAAAAATTAAGATTTGTAGACGTTAAATCATAAAATAATTAAAAAAATTAAATTATAAGTTTACACACATTTGTTTGTGATAATATATTTACCATTAAAAAGATGTTTTACAGTAACTCATATATAAAGTCTGTATACGTAGAATTAGTTCGCTAACTTTTTAAGAACTTATGTTTTATAAATAAGCTGATGTCACGATTTTAGTTGTAAACGTTGTTGTTAAAAACTTAATTATAGTTTAGTTTGTTTGTCGTATATGAATTTTTGTTTACTGTTTTCATGGCAAAACTAATATGTAATTTATTAATTTCTAAATACATGTTGTTTTTGTTTAAATAGTCTCTTTTTTGCAGTACCAATTTGTCTAAAAAACCAACTTTATTAAGTAAGTTTATTTTAATATAATTTATAAAACAATTATGATAAAACGTCGTTTTAAATAAATATTTTTGCATCAAATTTTTTTGAACAATATTGTCAAATGTTGACTAAACCTAAGTGGAAACGTATGACTTTTATTTTGTTTTTGCTGTTTTTTCAAGACACACAAACATTTAGACAAATTATCTTTGTTAGGCAAATCAATATGTTCAATGTGTGAGAAAGATAAATTTTGCACATAAATGAACACACAATCGCATATAAAGTCCTTAGACTTCCACATTTATTTTCTTATTAGTATTACTGTAAAAATTTTGAGTTAGTTTTTTATGCACATTATTTTACGTGAATAATTTTATAGTAGGAAAAAAAATAATTATCTTAATTTCTAGTTTTTTCGTACACCAAGACGATTTAAAACTAAGTTTTATTTCAAATTGTTTACTAAGAAAATTAAAATTTAGTTGTAGTGTCAGAATGTTTTGCTTTTAGACGTGTTTTGTAATTAACATGTTATTTTTCAACACAATGTTACAATTTAATTTCAAAAATATGCTTAAATTATCATTGAGTTACTATGCAATAAATAAAAAGTTAAACATTAATTAACAATATTCCGCAAGAGTTGAGAGATGAGTCATCAACAGTATTTTTACAATGCTTTTAGAAAAATATTAAGTTTGAACAAAGGCCGATATAAGTGTTTTATACATATATGCATACTTTAGAACTGCGTATAACTGCGCTTATACGTTAAACACGATTTGAGCGGTCATAAAAGTAATTTTGATCTAGAATTATCAATGACAATTACTAAACACATTGTTTCTAGACAACTCAAAGAATAAAATAATAAAATTATTATTACTTTTAAGACATATTAATTACAGTTACAGCAATGTATGGAGCACGAACGTGAAGCAGTAAAAACTGTCGCTGTTTCCGATTTTAGTAATATTTGATTGTGGTATACCTACTCGTATACAGTGCGCGCCAAAAGTATGGGATAATGGTCCCTGTCATGATTATAAAAAAAAGGTTTTGACACGTCAAATTGATGTATTTTAAAATTAACATTTTCCAGTATTTTTTAATTTTGCTACGTCATTAATATTTTTTAAATAGCAACCCTCCATTTTCATAACAGTTAAATAATTTTAAAGATATTAAATTTTTAATACGGATAAATTATCTTCTAAGTGCTTCTATATAAAATACGCTACTGTTAATAACAAGTTTTTAGGTTCTGTTGCATGATAGTGTGTACAGTGTTGTAAATAATAATTTTTAAATTATATAGATAGTTAAATTTTTTTCTTTAAAAAATTATCTAGTATAAGATAATAGATAAATTTTATATAAATAATAGATAAAATAATCTGGGTAGTAATAACGATAGATGGAGTTCATTTGAAGAACTACTATGGAATGTGGGAAATTATACTGAAGAAAAACATATTTATTGTAACTGAAATTTTACGGGACTGGATTTTTTATAAATATTATTTAAATAATTTAAATAAACAATTGTGTATATACAGATACATATAACTTTCATATTTTTTGATTGTATATAGATACATATAAATAGATAAAAAATATGAATCTAATTTATCTATATGAATTTATATAGATAATTTACAACACTGAGTGTGTACGATGTTTTTCAGTAAAATTGTCAGTTTTGTATTGATAATTAAATAATACGACGATTGTTAGAAAGTCAAATAACTGAAATTTTGATTATTAGGAGTTGTGAAGACAGAATGCGTACGCAAAAAGAAGTATGCAATTATTTTAATAAAAAGTATTGTGATGCGCAACCTATTATTCAAGCAACCTTCAGTAAGTGACATCCATACAAAGTGACATTAGTGCAAGAGCTGAATGAGCATTATTCTGATCGCAGACTACAGTTTTGCGAAAAACAAATGAATATTTGTAATGTGGATGGAGAGTTTACAAGTCGAGTTTTATTCAGTGACGAAGCAACTTTTTATTTAAGCGGAACCGTAAATATTCAAAACTGTCGCTATTGGTCGGACCACAAGATTAACAAGTCCAAAATATTCACAACGACGGTGTTATAAAGCATTGGCGGTGCTTTATCTACATAATAAAGATCCCGACATACCAAGTGAAGCATTGTGGTTTTAACAGGATGGAGCTCAACCCCATTATTGTCAAGAAGTACGCGATTATTTTAATCATATATTCCCAAACAGATGGATTGGTCGACGAAAATTTATTGAATAGTCGGCTCGATCTCCAGATTTGACCCCACTGGAATTCTTACTGTGAGAGTATATCAAAAATAAGGTGTATTACAATAAACCAAACAGTATCCAACAATTTAGAGATAGAATTCGAAAAGAAATGAGGATCAGAAAGAAACCTTACAAAAGCAGGTGCAACGAGTTTAAAAGCAAACGCGGCGCGAAGCATTTCGGAAAGTAGCCAATGCAACGACTTCATGTAGTCTGAATCTAAATAAAAGTTACTATCTTTTAATTGAAAGACTTAATATCAAATACTTCAATCTTAATATTATGTTAGATGGGAAAGAAATAATGAGAATATCAGAAACTAAATTTCTTGTTGTGGTTATCGATTTCAAATTAAACTGGTTGCAACATATTATTAGTGTTTGTAAAAAACTAAACAGAGATTATTATTATTTAAAGTTGCTAAAACAAACTGTGACCGAAGATGTATTATTAAGTTTTTATTATGGGGGTGCGTACAGTACTATCAAATATTGTATTGTTTTGTCATTGTTCTGAAAGTATTAGAGTGTTTAGAATGCAAAAAAGCATAATTCGGTTGATTTTTAACTTGGTTTATTATAAACCATGTAAAAACATATTTATAGAAAAAAATCTGTTGACATTTTATGGACTGTACATTTTTGAACTTATATCATTAACGAAACAAATTCTCAAATATCTTAGTTTAAATCAAGATGTTCACTTATATGATACACGAACAAAATGCAATGTTTTTGTTAACCATTGTAGAACAGCAAAATATAAACATAGTCCTCAAAGTAAAGGAATTAGTTATTACAACAATCTACCAAAACATTTTAAAAGTATACAGTCTTTAACAAAATTTAACAGTGGAACTAAGAAAATACGTTGTCAGCAAGTGTCCGTATACTATATTACTATAATATTATAATAATTTTATTTAATTTCTTTTTGTATAATATGACGTGTGTATACTCTACTGAGTCTGAAACAACAATAAAAAAAAATTAAAAGTAATAACAAATTGAAAACTGCTGAAATCCACATGTCAAAAAATAAAAATTGTATATTTAACATTTATTTAAAATAAAAATGACACTGCTTGTAATATTTATATTTACTTGTGTAAATTACAAATACAACTTTTTTTTAAAAATCATGACTTAATATGTTTTATGGTGAAAGTTTTATGTCTAAATGACTTCGTTCTTTCAGTAGCAACTTTAAAGCACTCCAGTGTTTTAATGTTGAGATTTTACACGTTTTTAATATTTTAAACAGGTATTATGAAGCAAATGTGATAAAAACGCAATTTTTAATGTGTAACATCGGTGAGTTATATTAACAGTCCTGGCTTTGACGAAATTGGAGAGCACCTAAAAAAACCATTCGATGAAAACCAAGTAACAAGTGAGCAGTTTTATGTATGGATTGGTACAGATCGCTTTACCACGCTTACTCAAGTCTTTCTATCGGACGAGTTTGTCGACAGCCTTTGCTCAGCCCTTGACTTTTTGAAACCTCATGCCTATATAGCAGGCCAACAAACTCAGTATTTTAAACTATTAAAAGTCTATACTAAGTTGAGAACGTCTTTTGGGTTTGGGCCGTGTCATTGTTGTAACCAAAGTTGCCAAAGTTTTGCCCAATTTTGTAATGGGTTTTATAAGGGCGTCTCAAAAGTCACTTCTTTGGAGTTTGAAATCTGGCTTGGTTTACAAGTTGGTTAACTAACTTTTGAAAAGTTTTTAGTAAGATTTTGGTTGCTTGTTTAAGTTCTTCAAATTCTTTCATGCTTTGATGAAGCCCCTTACGAAAGTGGGCAACGCGTTGACAATTTCGGTTACCACAATGAAACTGTTCAAACCCAGAAGACGCTCTCAATTTAGAGTAGATTCCGGTCGTAAAAGCCTTCGCTATTATATTAGAAGAGTCGATTATACAAAGAGACATTATTACTCCATACAATTTTGCGTAAAAACTACAGCTTTATAATTCAAGATACTGCTTAATTATTCACTGAAACAACGACGAAGCTACTTTTCTGTCATAAGTGTGTTATTACAGAATAAAGAAAAATTTAAAACACCGAAGTATTATAATGATTTAGACGATTTATTAGACGACACTGCTATTATGTATACTTTTCAAAAAAATTTGCAACATCATCTTCAGGAAAACAACATAATTACTTAAAAAATATAATTATATTACGGACGAGGCATCACAACGCTTTAAAAATATACTCGTATATAATATATATAAGTGTAAACATTTGTAAATAAACCTTTAAATTATAATAATATAAGGTGTATAAAAATCCATTATTTTTGCATGAAATTGAAGGCTTTAATTACCATAGTTAGAATGATCGCATTTTGGTCAAATATGCGCCGTTTTATTTGATAACTCCCAACCAAGCTCCCGGAGCTTCTGGCGAATCACTATGGATGTTTGTGGTCTGACGTTGTATTGATGGAACACAGTTCTCCTAAATCTGGCCGCTTCTGGGAGATTGCTTCCTTTCGCAGCTTATAGTAGATAATTTCCTGTTAATCCCACAAAACACACAGCAAAACCTTCCTGTTTGTCAATCCTGATTTGGTCACCGCTTCCGTCGGCTCACCGCGACTGGACCACGACCGTTTTTGCTTAACGTTGTAGGAAGTGATCCACTTTTTATCACCAATCACCAAGCGCTTCAGAAATGGATCGATTTGGTTTGGTCGATTGAGCAGTAATTCACAGATGGAAATATAGTCCATGAGGTTTTCTTGCATTAACTCGTGTAACACCCATACATCCAAACAGTTTTTTGTGCAATCTTTAGCTCTTGGACAACCAAAACAGTGCTTACATAATGGTTGGACTCGAGAATGTCCATGATTTTATCGACATTGTTGACAATTGACCTTCCACGGCGTAGTGCATCTTTGGCATCAAAATTATCGGAACGGATTTGTCAAAATCAAAATTACGAGTGATTGGTTGTTACATTATCAGAACCATTAACACTATATACATTTTGAACCGCCTGATTAGTGTTTTGGTCTTTACCGAAGAAAAACTGTAAAATGTAGCGTATTTTCTCTGTGCTAGTGTCTATCTCTGACGCGCGCTCAAACAAAACCAAATGAATTAATCACAAAACTGTCACAAAATTTTTTTTAGTACGGAATCTCATCTTTCTCACCACATATATTGGAACCCGATTGGACTTATACAACGCGATATACAGATCACTAAAGCTATCTATTGGAAACATAATGGATTTTTTTACGGTAAAATGATTTAATAAAATTAGGTAAACAATATGTCTAATTGAAAGTTTTTGTAAGCTCACGCTAGATGACGCCAGACAAGACCCGGCACTGGACACCAGGCCTCGTTACTGTAACGAATCCAGCTCCTCAACGTTTTCCACGCCCTTTATGAAACTTGACAAGCATCATTTATACATAGTGCTATTTTAAAAATAATTTAAAAAAATAATATGCTAATTTTGTGATTCTCAAGTATCAAAATTAAAATTTTTTTAATATTCAAAAATTTATTTTTAAAGCTTGTTAAATAAAATATAAATTAATTAATAAAATATATAGAAAAAACGTAAATTTAATTATTTACAATTCTAAATTCCATAATTTTATTTATTTTATTGTAATTTTTTTTAATGGGATTCAAAGTAGCGCATATCTACTAGTTTAAAATTATAAAATTTATTTAGCAACTCTATGTTTAAAGTAAAAGTAACTACTTCGTGCAACTGTTTTTTTGAAAAACTTTGTTCCATCAAAAGTAGTAATTTTTGTGTGTGTAATATATAACGGTGATAGTAAAAATTAATTGTCAGATTGACTTTAGTCAATGTTAAAATCATAAGAATAATATAATACAAATGTTAAATATTTTCAAATTTATAATTAGAAAGTATACAGATGCTGATCACTGTTACCAACTACAATATATGGAAAGTTGTTGCAATATATATTACATTTTTTTCAACATATAATGTAAATTAAAACGAAATAGAGAAAGTAGTATGAAAAACAATTCATTTTTGTAACGCTCGTATATTGCGTATTACGCGGGTCGTTAAATTACACATAATCTCTTTACAATTGTCGTCATTGTAACACTCGTTTTACATTATACTATTGCATATTTAAGTTTGAAACATATATGATCGCTTTTTTAATATTATTATTACTATTACTTTGATTAAACCTGGCATTTTCTGACGACATTTGCTTTTGAGTTCAAGAATTATGAAAACTTTTCTGCTTTGTTAAAATTTTTGGTATACATTTTTGCAGCTTTGGATCCACAATTTTCCTAACCGTAGCTAAATTTTTACATTTGCACTTTTTTCTCCAGCATTGTGGTTTAAAAAACTCACAAAACAAATATACTGGATGGGAATTTTTGTGACCAGAACATGAAAAACCATTAAATAAATTAATACTCTTTATGACCAGTTTGCTAGTAGCTTGCTTTATATGTACATACAACCAGTGTAGGCAATAAGCTATCCAGGCTCTACAGACACGCGTGGTCACTTTGTACCATTGTTGCTAGTTTTCGTTTTGTCAAATAGTATTTTTATATTTTTGAAAAACAGTGAAGTTGCGTCTAGTGTTCTTAATTGTATTAGCACATTTCATGAATTTTTGTTTTGGAAATTTCTTTGTTTTTGAGGACTAGGGCAATTTTCAATTTTTCTGATACAGATGCAGCTTTTTTGATCTAATATTCTATTGGCGTCTTACGTCTCAATAAAACTTTGCTATCTGTACTTCAACGTTAACTCTATTAATTTTTCCAAAATTATTAGCCCAAATTGTTAAGCAAAGAATACATTTAAAACCTCCGCATGTAGTAGATGATCAAATTCTTTAATTTTTTACAAAGCACAATTTTTGGTTAATTTGTTATTAAAATTGTGACAGTTACGTGTCTGATCGAGTAAGAGTATTACTTTAATAAAAACCTAATAAATTTACAATACTGTTGTGAAAGCTCTGGTGATACCAGTTCTGTGAAATAAGGTACTAAAACATTTTTACTATAAATGTTTGCTCCTTTTCTGTGCACCATTTTATGAAATAATGTATTGCTCCTCATATTGAGTTTTTGATTTTGCTATTATTGCTATTATGTATGTACGTTATTAAGAAGTCGATATTACACAAAAAAATTAATTAAGTTAGTCAAACTGTAAGATTGCCAACTATGTAGTACATAAATGTAATACAAAAATAAAAAGCTTCTACTGCTAATTCTACTTGTTTATTTAAATTTTATTATTCTTTGTCTAAAAGTTTAATAAAAATCTCGTGCGTTAGGACATACAGCGCTCTAGTTAATGAAAACCTTGACACACGGGCTCGCGCTGTAAACTTTCATTTACCGCACTCAGCTGTAAATAACTATTTTTTTATTTACGTTATAAAATCAACTTTTGACTCAGCATAAAATTTTTTAATAATGTTATGACGCCTAAAAAAATTAAGAATCCCACTAACTTTTATATCGTAAGATATGTTTTCATGTGTAATTTGAAATTATATTACGCAAATAAGAATTTTATATAATTATACAGACATTTTTTTGCGTTTGTTGCTGTGTCACAAAAAGTAGTCAAACTAATGATTATTGTTTTATTACAAATTACAGTTAAAAAATTATAAAACTACGCAATAAAAAGCTTAAGTTATATTACATTTATTGCAAAATATAAATTTTCATTTTTAAAATTTTACAAACTGTTTACAACGAATGTGTGCTGTTTTAATTATAGTAATTGAACCAAACAAGATTGTTTATTCAATATATGATACTAATTTTTATTTTTTAGATAATAATTTGGTTTTACCATTAAACACGCACACTTATTAAAGTATGTTGTTTCCAATTTTAATTTATGCACTAAAATGCATTAGAGCTGTACTAAACATCATATAAGAGCATCTATTAAATTATGTTGAAACTTACTCTTTATTGAAAAAATTATCTAAATGATACCAATTAGCTTTTACACAGTATTTTCAAAATCATAAAACAACGTCAATATAAAGTGTTTAATCTTATCAACATGTCGTTTTACTAGCTGTAAATTAATTTCTTAATTAAGCACGTTATATGTTTCAAATTTTTAAATAATTAAGCAAGAACTGTTAACTAATAAAAGTGTTTTGTTCAAATAAATTTAATTGTTGCTTGTCTCTGTGTCTGCAAATTGTAATATATTTTACACATTATCATCATATAATAACCAAGAATTAATTAAACATTTTGTCACAATAAATTTTTTAACCGATATAGGTTACATGTTTTTGTAAAAGATTTACTACAAATAACTTTTTTGTATTTTAGTATTATTTTACAACCAGTTAATGTTTTAACGAAAAGAACTGATATTGTGTATGCTATTTTATATTTGGATACCTTTGTGTTCATAAAAAAACAATTTTTTTAATTAAAGTGTTAATTAATGCATACATTTACAAACCAATCGTTTAAATAAATCTAATTAACTTTTAATGACTTCATTAAGACCCGGTTAAACCAATACTATCGTAATGAGAATAAAATAAAATAAAATGAAAAGAATCATTTGCAAAACACTTTTCATTAAATTTAAAGAACGCTTTACTAATCTCGTTAAGATGCATCCAATTGAAAAGCAACGAGCAAATTAACCCGATTTGTATGAAAGACCGAGAGTATATTAGTTTGAGGTGCTGAGCTAAGCGCGCGACTCCGGTATTGCTCCGCTAGATCCGGGAAATCCTCACAGATCCAGGGCTCCGTTAACTGCCGTGCGCTCTTCACTGGAATTTATTTTTAATGAAGTGCGGTTGTTGGATACGAACATGTAATACGTGTTAGAATATTGTTTTAAATCGTAATTTCTTCAAATAACTTTATAGCGTATGTACATTAAAATTTCTATATTTCCTGTTGTGGGAATTTCGAATTATTTTTACGTACTCCTACAGATCATTTTAACAATAAAAATTAGTATTTACAACAATTACGTGAAAACACAGAATTTAATTAATTAACAATAGTTTGATCTTAGTTACATTTGGACAAATAAATTGTTTTACACTAATTATGTTGTTAAGTAATCAGTGTTTTTTTTAGTATAACATAAAGTTCTAGCTTTCTAATAGTTAGCAACCAATAGCAATGGATTCTTTTAAAAATAAAAATCTAAACATGATTAAAAATTATTATTTTAACAACTAAGCATAAAAAAGTAAACGGAGCTTATGGTTAAAAAACAGTAACAAAAAATCAATTATTTAAACTCAATCTTCAGAAACGTTGTAACTAATAGAATCAGTTTCATCACTGTCATCCTGCGACCTATTTCTTAAGCTTTAAAATCTTTAGTCACATATTTTTGACTTAATATCATCACTTTAACATGCGTTTTTACTCTGTAATAGAATTTTTATCAAGAAATTTATACGGTTTTTAATAAAAACGGCATTTGTAGTTGGACTTTTTAGATTAACAATATGTTTGTATAATTAGAAGACAACTAATCTTTGCAGTTTTCTCTAATTTTATTTGATTGTACTTACTTATCAAAAATTTTATTTAGCATTAAGTACGGCACATTTAGTGTTAAAAAATCTAATAAACGTAATTTTAACAAAAAATAAATAACTTAAAAAATGCTTTAAAAACTTAAAGTATACTTAAGTAACTGAAATCTCTCTATATAACAAGTTTAACAATTAATGTTTTAAGTAAAAAAGATAATAGTATATCTATAGTTGTAAATTATATATACACTATGTATCTATCAATTAAAATGTATCTATATGTTGTCTAAAAAACAATAAGTTCTGTTACCTCATGAACTATGCATCAATAAATAAAAAATAGAACTAACTCCTCTTATTCTAAGAAATAATAAAAAACATTAAAAAAACAAGTTTGTATTTAAATGCTCTAAAAAGTAAAAAATAATCTTTAAATTGAATCAAATCCATAAATTTATTACATTATACAATTTATATAATATAAAACTTGTTGCTAGATGGGATCTAATACAAACTAATGTTTTTGATGGACAAATTTTTATGCTCAATGATACCTCAATCTTATCCTAAATCACATGAAAATCTTGTAGTACCACTTCACACACAGCGTCAATGTTTTTCGGAACAACAACAAATCTTGAACAATTTTTACGAAATTTGTTCTTAAGTAGATCATAGCCCATGATTAAAGTCGGCAAACTATCCATAAACAGTGTTTTTTATGGTACTTCATTGCCAAATTGAATTGAGTTTATTGTTGCACTGTTGTTAGGTTAATACATGTTGGAAACAATAATCGCACGAAAATGATCACAGTTGAATTATATTTTTAACCGAGATACATTTTTCTAAGTCACTGTAAACAACACAAGTAGAAATCATGCGTCAAAACTTTCTAAGTACCGTAAAAAATCTCAAACTTTACAACAGAAACATTAGTTGCCAGATGTTAACAGTAAGTTAGCACAATCTCGAAATATGAAATGCATTTTCGTATAACATAATTTTTTTAATTTATTGCTTCTTTCATGTTGACTTTTTGCTACAAAAATTGTGTAACTGGTGAACATATGTATTTTTACAATTATCGTAAGCAAAAGCAACTTGGTAACTTGATTTTTAGAATTTTGATATGTTTTAAAATAATTTTCGTCTATTACAAAACCTGTTTTATTTCGTCATGAACATTTTGAAATATCGACAAAGAGAGTTGAATTCCGTACTATAGTAGTTAGATCTATAACCAAACTCATTAAAATAATTTATCTTTATAAGTTTAGATTGGTTAGGTTTATAGATTTGGTAAGGAGAGAAAACGAAGAGGTTTCTGTAAATAGTATCTTAGAAAATGTAAAGTTATAAATTTTTCAAAGTAGGTTGATGTAAAATTATTTGTCAAAAAAATCCCTATTTCAAAAAAAAAAAGATTATTATATAAATAAGCATTTTGGAGATAAAAACTCTCTTAAAGAGTAACAATACAAAATATTTTTTTAAAAATAAATTTAAAACTTATAAACAAACTAAAATTCCAAAAATAATATTTTCTAAAATATCTGAAAAATTGTAATTGTAATGAAAAAACATGTTTCGTAAGGCACGATTTTTTGTACGAGTTCAAGTTTGGAAAATGAGCCGCGATGCGGCGAGTATTCTAAAGGACGAGTGCGAAATAGACTTTATTCGCACTCATTTAGTAACGTACATCTTTTCGAACCTGTTAAAGGTTGGTAAGTGAGCGGTTTCCATGGCTAAAAGAACGCGTATGTAATGAAACCCCACGGTCAGTAATGTACACTTTCTGAACCTGTAAATTGTGTATATTTTGTTTTAACTAATTTGATAAAATGTCAATCATATATTAGATACTTATAGGTCAATCGGGAAGTGCCTACTATTTGTTAATATTTTACCGAAATAAACGATAATATTTTGGAAATAGGTTTTCATTCATTTTTTATTAGTATAATGTTATTTATTTCATTTAATGGATGATTGTGAATAAAACAGTATACAAACTTTCCATTCCGCTTCATTGTGTAATCTACTGCTATTACAAAACAAGTTTTTTATACTAATTTTTTTATTTTGTTTTTTTTAATTTCTTTTTAAATAAAAAAATGCAATCATATAAGTTTAGCGAATTTTGTGGTAGTTGGTGGAACTGTGAAATTAAAAAAAAATGAATTTCAAGTAGTCTGGTAGTCAGACTTTTTTTTGTTAAACAATAATTAAAAATGAACCAATTAAATGTTTTATGATGATGAAATATAGCTGGCAATGAAAGTAGGTGTACTTTTCATATGTATATATAACAGCTAAGTATTGGTATTCAATTTAGGTTATTTTGATAATTGATTACAACGGTGCATGCAGACGAGAAGAATTAATGAATATGTCCATAGACGACGTTGCATCTAAAGTTGGTTCTATCGTTGTCACTGTAACTAAATCAATTGAGTTAATAAAAAAGTATGTTAGTTTACGACCCAAAAACATTTCTCATAAACAATTCTTTAAAATTTATCGTAACGGTTATTATATTAATACCCCAATCGGTATTAACATAATGAGAAAGGCGTCGACATTGCAACATTTCTAAAATTACCAAATCCAGAGGGCACTGCTGTCGATGATCAAGTGCCGAAATGACTTTAGCAAGTGATACTAGTGATATAATTAAAGCATATGACTCGGGATGAGTCAGTATTCTAGTTTTACTAAAGTTCTCTAAAGCTTTTGATACTATTAGTCATGAATTACTATGCGCAAAATTAAAATATTACGGTTTGATAGTACGGTTTTACAATTAATAGATTCATACTTAAACAATCTAGAACAACAAATAATCGTTTATAACACAATTTCATCTCCCACAAAAATTTTATCAAGTGTCCCACAAGGATCATTATCAAGCCTTTTGTTTTTTTCATTTACACATCAGTTATATTAAAATCTATGAAGTTTTGTAAAATTCAAGCTTATGCTGAGGATACACAGATCTATTGTAATTTTCCTAAAAGTATGCATCAAGAATGGTGTTTACCTATCAATAATGACCTTAAAACTTTAGAGCAGTTGTCTTTTGAACATAATTTAATATTAAAACCTTTAAATTCAAAACTTGTGTGTTTTGGCAACAACAAAATCTCATTGTTACTTTCCGAACTAATCGTTTATTTTTTACTAAAAATGCTAGAAATTTAGGTTTAATTCTTGATTCAAACCTTCATTTTAAAGAACACCTTAAAGTAACTTATTCTAATTTAAAACTTATTTTTCATAACCAAAATATTTTAGACAAAAATACGAAGAAATCATTATGTGAATCTTTAGTTTATTATTGTGATTTCTTGTATGGACCGTGTCTAAAAAACTGGCGAAACTTTAAGCATTTAACTTATCATACACAAACTCAAAAAATTTTGTACAATAAAAAAAAATTATATTATTTTATAAGGCACTGAAATGTGACTTTTTTGGCGAATTTGTTGTTTGGAAGATGAACTGACAGCAAACTGTTTACAGTCTGTTTTAGAATTAGCGCCTTATTTTTTTTAGCCACACTATGGGCACTACTTTCAAAATATTTGGCAGTATTATGTTTCAGGACATTTTCTACACGATAGTAATATCAGATTTTTAATTGGACGAATTGTTTCAAACTGGCAACTTTCAACTATTTTTTTTAATGGAATGCTATCATTTTTTTATTATCATTGAGATCCTAAAAACATTCTTTTTACGATAGTATTTCGGTTTTCTTAAAAATTCATTTCTTTCCTTATCAAAAAGCAAACTAACATTTTAATCTAGTAGCGCATGAATGTTTTACACTCGATGTTATTTTTGTTTAAATATCAAGTAGCAGTAGACACAAAAAAAAACAATTAAACTTTAATCTAGTAGTCAAACGTCAATCAATGCAATTTAGTTGTTAGTGCTTGTTAATAACAATTGTATTATTAAAGATTATAATTGTTAATTTAAAATTAATTGATACGTTTTTAAAATGCCGTTAAGTTATAGAGAGATGAGTTAATTGATATGCTCCTACTATTTGGAAAAGCATACGAAGATCCTTATAAAGTAACCAGATTGTACAGAAATAAATATCCAATCTGAACATCAAACATTTACTAAATTATTAGAGAGAACGCGTAAAACAGGAACTGTGGATTATAAGAAACCGGTATATGAAAACCCAGCTACTTGCAATGACGACAACAAAAACCAGGCTACACATTATTGAGAATCCCCATGTCAGTACTAGGGAGATTGCAAATTTGGTTGGAATATATACTTTGGTCTAGAAGATAATAAAAAAACAAACTTCATTCAAAAAGATTCTTCACCAAGAATTAACCGAAAATGATTTTCTGTTACGAATTAATTTTGCACAGTGAGGTTTGCAACAGATGGTACAAAATAGAAACTTGTTTAACAACGTTTTACTTTCGGACAAAACAAATTTTCGAAATGATACTGTTGTAAGACAACATGCATGATTACGATAATTATAAATCCACACTGGACTCGTGAGTGACGCTGTCAACATCGATGGAGTTTAAACACGTGGTGTGGAATTATAGGACAGCACATTGTTGAGCCAATATTTATTAATAGACTAAATGGAGAGAATTACCTCAATTTATTAGAAAATGAAATTCAAAATCATTTAAATGAACTTCCACAAAATATCAGAAATAATTTGTAGTGACAGCACATTGGCGCTTCAGTACATTATGCCCTTCCAATTAGGGAGTTTTTAAATAATCGATACGAAAACCGTTAGATTGGTCGTGAAGGATCAGTTGGTTGGCCACCTAAGTCACCTTATATGGCACCACTGGACTTTATTCTCTGGGGGTATGTAAAACCCAAGGTGTACATTGTTGAACCAACAACTATTGAAAATATGCAAGAAAACATTCGTACATTCGCGAAATTTCTCCGGAAATTATCCTTCAATCTATTGGCTCCATTGGACGACGTTTTATTTTATGTATTAAAAAAGAAGGAAAACATGTCGAGCATTGTTTGTAAATACCGAATTTTGAGTTTTAAAAAGTAGATGCTTATTACAAAATAAAGCTTGTTTCTTTTGGGTCTACTGCTATGTGATATTTGGACAAAAATAACATCAAGTGTAAATCGTTTATGCGCTTAGATTAAAGTGTTAGTTTGCTTTTTTAAAAGGAAAGAAATGATTTTTTAAGAAAAACGAAATTCTATTGTAAAAAGAATGTTTTTAGGATCTTAATAATAAAAAAATCTTAATTTAAAAAAAGACAGGCTGTATATTTTGACTTTTTTGTCAAACGTAAATATAGGCATTTTGCTGTCTCTTTAAGCAAATAATTCTTTTTTGAGGTTTTAAATTTTGTCTATTCAAGCGACAGCAAAAATACTTTACAGCCATTTGTTAAAATAAATTTAAAAATTCATATAAAACATTGTGTTTTCCAAAAATGTACTTATTAGTCACGGTTATATAAAAATTACATATAAATAATTTTTCTTTTAGATTTTTTTAGTATTCGTTTTATTCAACTAGAAATGTTTCTAACGCTACTTAAATGGACATAAATTTTATATATAGCAAATTTTATTTAAATTAATTATAATTACATACGTTTTACACTGGCACACAAGTACTTATTGTGGTTCATCTGTAATTGCAGTTACGGTAAGTTTATTGAAGCGACAGCAAAAGTTCGTTAGTGCCGAATCCAACAAAAATACTTTTTATTTTATTAATTTTTATTAATATTAGCAACCCATTACAATTTTTTTATAAATTTTCAAATAAATTACATGATATGATTGAAACGAAAATGTTTGCATCGTTAATATTAAAAATAGGATGTTGTGATGAATATTTTCTGCAAAATTAAGTACATTTTGTAATAATAGCAAACTTGACAATTTAGTTAAGTCCGAAACTAATATATATATAAGTTTTAAAAAATGTCAAATCTGTAGCAAAAAATAGCAAATATTCTGCTAGATTGGATTTAATATGCGACACGAAGATGAAAATAAATATAAAGCAAATGTAATAAAACTGAAAAAAAATGTGAATGTAAAATTATTACAAAAGAAATATTTTAACAAATATAAACGTTCTACATTTAAATGTGACATTATCGAAAAGGTTATAAGCGAATATAACTACAACTGCCTGAGATAATTACCTGGTGTAGTTTAACCGTAACTGCACATACTTTTTATTTCAAAAATACCAAATAATGGCTACTGAGAAGAGAAGTCAAAAATCTTGTAAGTGTTCAATAAAATGATATTAAAAAAAGACCAAAAACATCTCAATCTTTAACTTTGAATAACAATACCGCTGTTGGTATAAACAAACTTAGGTGGACACTGTGAGACAGAGAAAAAATACAAAACAGAAAACAAATTTTTAAATAGTTTTTAAATAATAGGCAATTTATCTAATGCAAGTGCAAATTCATTAAAAAAAATTACTCACACATCAACCAATTTGGAGCCGTAAGTTAATGAAAAACATCATTTTAACATAGTTTTGAAGAGAAAAGAAAAGTAGCAGCACTTGTTACATAAGACAGAAACAAAAAAGTTTACAATACATTTAATTTTATTAACCTTCGAATTACCAAGCAATTTTTGAGGCGCCGATTACCAAGTGGGGTCAGATTTGACCCCAAGTTTTTTTTCTTATTTTGTAAGGAAAAACCGATTAATTTGTAAAGGTAACCTTTATTAATATTTTAAATTAACATTAGATTTCATATAAACTAATAAAAATATAAAAATAAAATGTAATAAATTAGCGAGGGCAACAACTATTACATATCATTGTAGTTTTCTTCTGGCAATGTTGTTTACATACAAAGAGTTTGCACTTTTCACATGTTTCCGAACATTTTTTGTCATTTGCTCTTAAACATATCTTACAACGACCTCTTTTTGGTTGAGCGATAGTTTCGTCTTGCGGTCCCACTTCCTCTGGTTCTGTGTCTGCCAATACCATCGCTATTGCATTCTTCACATGTCTTGGTAATCCTTGAAGTGTACGTTTTTTGATATGTGGGATTACTAATTCAATTCCAAGTTTTTGCAAAAATAATCTCTTTCGGAATGTTTTCCCTTTTTCAAAATTTCCAAATTTCGTAGTGTATAGAATAAATGCATTCATGACAGCAATATCAAGGAAATTAAAAAATAGAACAAGAGGCCAGCGATTTGTATTTCTTCTGCATGAGTATTCCTTCACCATTTTATCGACGCTGTCCACAGCTCCTTTGCAGCTATTATAGTCCAAGATAACTTGCGGTTTGTAACTGAGGTCTTCTCCGGACAATTCCAAATCTTGGTGTTGCGTTGAAAGTAGCATAACGCTTCTATATTTTTTAGGTACGTAAGATACTAAAATTGTGTCTTCTCCATATAGAATTTCGCTTGAGTATTCTGCTCGATTTCTTTTTGGCAAAAATTCTTTTGGTATTTTTCTACGTGTTTTACGAATTGTTCCGGTCTAGGTTTCTACTGGCACGTATCGCCTACAATTCTTCTAGCTCGAATGTTTGTTTCTCTAAGTATTATGTCCATAATGTCTTCCAAGATAAATAAATGAAAAGCATCTAGACATGTTTAAATATGTTCACTGAATTTTGTTAATCCTAGCGGTGCTTTTAGAATATTTCGCTAATTTCGTCTTCTAACCATCTTTACCCACCAGTATATTTTTATCATTGGGCGAATTATCATCACTGTCATCGTCTTCCGAACTTTCAATCGGGTTTACATCGGGTACACTTACTTCTTTAAATTCGGCATCACTATCGTCAGATAAAATTTCATCTTCAATTTCATTCAGTAAATTAATATTGCTAGCTATTTCTTCCACTTCACGCTGAGACTAATTTTTTCTAGCTATAATTCAACAACAACTATTTCCAATCAAATGTAATAACACAACAAACACATTTTTCAACTGATTCAAACAAACTCACCGAATGTAATGACTAAAGACGGAATGGTAGTAATCATGATTCAGACAAATCACACGTTGAAACACGTTGAAACAAGCAGATTAGATGACAAATGCAGACAAAATATTAGAATTACTTTTTAGAACGTCGGTTACCAAGTGGGGTCAAATATGACCCCAACGACAATATTTCTTTTTACGTCGCAAAACAAATAACAATTGAAAAATTTGCAAAAAGAAACTCAGCTAAAAAAATATTGGTACAGTTGTAAAAAAAACTTAAGAAAAGACAACAAAAACAACACGTCTGGGGTCAAACAAGACCCCAATGGTAATCGGAAGGTTAATAAATAATTGTACTGGTTTTTATTTTTTTAGTCGTAATATAATCTAACAGAATTCTTAACATGAACTTAGACAAAGTTCGAAAGCTAGCAATTGTATTTCTAAATAAATATACACCATTTACCCAAAAAATAATTTAATAATGTTTTATGGTGAAAGTTTTATGTTTATTTATTTTTATTATTACTCACTTCGGCACTACTCAATAAATAAAACCAGTGCGACGAGAACATTAGTTTGAATGAAATAATTTTTGATTATTTATACGATGAAATTAAACGTTTTAGTTTTTTTTATGGAAAAAAATTAATGTTTCCGACCGGGATCGAACCGGGGACCTTCCGCGTGTTAGGCGGATGTGATAACCACTACACCACGGAAACTATACATTTTAGATCATTTATTATTAGTTAGTACAATAATTATTGATCTAATTCCTTCTTTCAAAAGAAAAAGTATGTTTCCGCCCAGGCTCGAACTGAGGACCTTTCGCGTGTAAAGCGAACGTGATAACCACTACACTACGGAAACTTGTTATTATTTAGATACTTTCACCTGACGGTAGTTGAACGTGTTTATTTAAAACTAAGTATAAGTATTTTGTGATAAAGGATTAAAAAGTACATCTATTATACATTGACACGTAAACCTTATTACTGCCATTTATTTCAACTTATAGTAATTTATTGAGAAATCAACGCTATAACAGGCAAAACTTAATTACTCTTTTATTTTTCCACCAGTGTTTTGTTTTTGTTTAAAATTTAATGGTGCGACGGCAGAGTATAAATATTTTTACACATTTATTTTATTTTATTTTTATTTTATGTTTAATTGTAAAAGTATAATTTTAGTTGCATTTTACATTAAGTTACATTGATTCAATTTATATACATTATCTAACATTGAACCTAAATGGGAAATGATTAGTACATTGTAGTTTAAAACCTTAAGTTACTGGCTTAGAGATTCTGTTAACAAAGTACTAATTGTTAATATGATCACAACATTTGCTAGTAATTAAATGATAAAATAAGCTAATTATACAATAGTGTCTATATCTATATTGTTTACAAGTTCAAATTTAGTACAAAATTAAAATATCTATCGAAAATATTTGTTGTAGCGTCACGTGATTATTTTGAGCTAATAAACAAATTTTTTTAGCGTGTTTATACTTACAACGCAATTTTTTTTAAAGAAAAAAAAGTAGATTAGCAAATGTTTTGTTGTTTTACTATAAAATTTCAACGCGTATTAAATACTGCAGTCAATGCAATAAAATGTTTGGAATACAACCATGTTTATTTAGGCTACTCTAACATTACGTGTAAATGTTTATATTCAGTTTATCCTTAAAATGAATACATTATAGTTCATTACTAGTTATTGTTATAACGGGCATATTTTTAACAATACATTCATTTGAACTTATTTCTAAACAAAATTAATTTTTATTGACAAGTCTATAGATTTAATTTAATGAAAAGTAAAACGTGCCGTTATTAGGTACAAAATGAATGAATACAAAATTAAAAATGCCTCATTAAGAATTGTTGTTTCTATGATGTTCTAAACTACGACAATATTAGTTACACAATAAGTTTTGGTATTTTACAGTAAAAGATAAAATGAAGTCAATATTATAACTCAATAAATTACTGTAAGATAGAATAACGGCAGTAATAAAATGTTTATGTTACTTGTCAATATATAGTAGATATAACAGTTGCTAATCCTTTATCCATAACTAAAATACTTATACATACAATCATAAATAGGTAAGTTCGACTACTGTTAGGTGAAAGTTGCTGAATAACAACAAGTTTCAGTAGTGTAGTGGTTATCACGTTCGCGAAAGGTCCTCAGTTCGAGCCTAGGCGGAAACATACTTTTTTTTTAAACTAAAAAGGTTAGCAATAGCTTTAAGAACTAATAATACATAAACCAAAATCAGCAAATTTATAATGCAGTGATATTTATCCTTTCTTTTATTTTTGTTTACAATTTATATTAACACGTAAAAATCCATTGTGTGTTGTATATAAAAAATAAAATGTTTACAATAAACAAAATTTTGGAAAAAACACTAGCAATACACTTGATTTACAAAATTATGTGACAAAATGTGTATAAAAGCGAGTACAATAATGATGTGATGAAGTGGTCATTTCTAATCACAAACAACAATGGTGTTTAACCCTAGATTGCCAGCGTTACTCGGTAGTAGCTTGTTACCAGGAATACGAAAATTTTATGTGTAGTGGTTAAAGAAGGAAAACAGTTTGTTTGAAGGTTTTATTTATTACAAAAACATATGTTACTTTATAAAACCAAAAACTGAATACCTTAAAAATTTTAAAAACTTCTTGCTTGTCGTGCAAAAAGCTTGATGGTAGCTCAATACTGGTGGCATCTTTTATTTTGATGTTCGCCACAAATATGAGTTTTGCATATGAAGCATCTTACTTTTGTTATCCTTTTTTTAACATACGGATAAAAGTAACAGTATTTTCTAAATCGTACTGCACCCTGTTCTAAAGTAGACGGCTGTATTTCTTCCGGTTGACCTCAACTCACGGCATACAGTTGGGATAGTTAATATTTGCTTTTACCATTCCTGGATTGAGTTTTTACTCAGTTATAACATAAATTTAAATCTACGTAAGAACTTGCCATTTTGATTCGCTCGGTAAAAATTGTGTACGTAAATTACATAAGCATTAATGCATGCAACAACAACAATCTCCTTTTGTGGAGCTATAATTCATTACAACTTCTGGTTTTTTAGATGTTTCAGTTATTGTTGCCTCTTAATGATAAGAAGAAACTAAAACTACCAATTTATTTGGTTTTGGCTTATAGGACACTAAACTCATATGTTAGTCAAACAAAAATAAACATGTTCCTTGTTTCCTTTTTTGAAAATGCAGATCATACAAACACACACACATACATGGGAGGTTCTTTTTTATTTCTCTTTATAGTTCCAACAACAATGAGTTTATGGTTTGTAAGTAAGTTTGTCACAAGCGATACACTACAAAACCAGTTATTCATAGTGACATTACGATTCAATATTGTCGCTACAAAATTTTCCACGAAACAGCCTGCTATTGGCTTTTCTAAATCTGGTGTTTGCTTTCCAAGATAACGCATGGCATCAATCATATACTTGATGTCACATATCATCACTATTTTAATTCCATAACGATCAGGTTTTGAAGGTATATACATTCGAAAAAGGCAGCGCACTCTGAAATCAACTAGTTGCTCATCTACAGTGAATATGAGCTGGGCTTGTAATTATTTCTATACTTGCTATAATAGCATATCTTTCAATCTATTACTGGAAACAGTCAAGAAGAACTAGTTGATGGAGCATCCCGGTTCTGCTGATTGGTTTCGTTGCTGTGCCGGTTATTGAAAGCTGCTTCCATATCTTCTTCTGAACGAATATGGGGAATGTCGCTAACGGGAATAGCAGTAGTTGCTAATTCCACTCGCGCCGGGCACCCCAACATGGCTTCGTATGGAGACTTATCTATTCCTGTGAGTATAACGTTGTGTTATAAGATATATTATGGGAGAGTGATGATAGTTTACCTGAGTGAAAAGCACGATTTTTCTGGAATTGGACGATTTTTAATCCTGCAGGCCAATCTGGACAATTATTTTCTGCCATCCAAGCAGCTAGCATTTCTTCTACATCACGATTAGCACGTTCTACAGATCCCTGGCTCTGACTATGGCGTGGTTTTCCATGTACAATTTTTATTTCATCCCACATGCTGTGAAGCTCATCCAATACCGAATTCACGAATTCTCGCCCATTGTCTGGATGTAAAATGGTGGGTGCTCCAAATGTTGTACAAATATCAAACAGCATCGACGCAACTTCTGCGGATCTGTTAGTTTTCAACGGCCTCAGGAGAACAAACTTCGTTAAATGGTCTTGATACACCATTATAAAACGAAAATCATTGAAACTTTGTGATTGCATATTAATCAGATCGACTTGAGCGCGGGAATTGAATGCTGAATGTAAACTAGGTTTTGAAACTACACCTTTATGGGGATTAACCGACTTCTTTTGACAGTGCACGCATAGTTTTAGGTAGACCATAATTACTTCTTGAAAAATGTTGCACTACTTATTCTTAATTTTAGCTACCATTCTATTTTTGCCTCCGTGACCTATATCAGAATACGTAGAATGAAGTATATCGAATAGTTCTTCAGTTGTCACGTAGTACAGTACAACATTAGATGCATTTGGACCAACAGGTTTTATAAGTCTCTTTCTCCCACCTATGGTTAAAATGTCATATTTTTTAACCATTCTATAGTCTCTCATACTTTTCTTCGCACCTGAAGTAGAAAGTAAAGATTTCGATACTTTAACAGATGCAATACGCTCTTTATAATCATTTGCGGTAAGAAACGGCATGTTATCTTCACGCTTCTCAGCAATCAAATGTAATATCGCCTCGTCAAATCTTTTTCTCATGTCCATGTTCACTTTCTTTCCACACCACAATTATTAGCACTAGCACCGCAGGGATTGACGCAACGCGTAGCATCACCAAGCTGTTCGCGTCTTAAGGTGACGCGCTTGCGCATCGCGTTTGCTCGGAATAAAATTAAAGTTATTAACCAAGAAGATTGTTTATTAACGTTATTAGCCAGGACATACAATCGACAGGAAAATGTGATAAAAAGCCACGTTACTTACAGTTTACAATCTCTTGCTAGTACTAGTAAAAGTGTAATCTTCCCTAAAAACTGAATATAAATACACTACAACCAATTATAGACTTCCATTTTTCAAAATTTGTAGTTATATATTAGATTTAGTATACATGTGCATCGATAGAATTTTATAAACCAAGTTCTATAATTTTTTTCATTAAAATACTAAATTTGGTCTATTGGGTGCCACAACTCCACAATTTCCACAGTTTACGAAAAACATTCTCGATGACGATATTCCAACAGAACATCAAGCATTCTATTTACAAAAGAGTCGTGTTGACCATGTAATTTAGTAGATAGTAGTAAATGCTAGAAACGACAAAAGTAAATCAAGTCTAACCGTAAAAAACATAAATGTGCATACCTCGGCGATTCTTCCCACAAGCATCAATTTATTTTACATTTGATTTTTGCCATAAAACAATTGGATGACTAAAAAATTTTTAAAATGCTTCGCCAAGCATTTAAATTCACATGTGCTTACTATGCAGTCTACGTCTAAAATTTCAAACGCGTGAGTTGACCGAACAAAAAAACTCCAATTCTAACAACAGTTTCTATTTAATTCATAGATAGTTAATTGCAAAATGAAGAAATATAAAATCTGTAGAAACTGGAGTGATGATAATTATCAAAAATTGATTTTCAAAACAAACGTATGCATTAATTTTGAGTAATCATTACTAAGTGCTTAACACTTATGATTTTTGTATTCGTAATGTTTATTTTTTATTTTGATTACTCTGAATACAAGTACCGTCAAATAGTTTATTAAATTATTCAACAATAAAATTATTAATAATAATTAATTAAATTAATGTACAAAAAAATATTGCTAAAGTAATAGCAACATATAGACGTGACTACTAAAATAAGATTTTTAAATGCAAATACAGAATCTGTTAGCAGTAGGATAAGAATTGAGAATGAACGGGCATCGTAACCAATTTAGCAGCGGTGGGTGTTGAATGTACGAATATTTTGTCTATTGCGTAATAAATACTTTAGGTTCTCGCGGGTAACAAGTACTTATATATTTATGTACGTAAAGTTACTTATTCTCAATCATTGGTCAGAATCAATCAAAGCTAAACATAAATGAACTAAAAAAAACAATTTTACCAACTAGCTAAGGCGTAATTAGTTTTCAGATTCTATGTTTTTACTCAAAGCTGTCACTTGTTAGAAGTAACCAGCATCCATTTAAAAAAAATATTCTAATTCTAGTAAAAAGTACCAATATTTTTAAATTTATTATTGTTATATAATTATATTATAAAGCAACTAAGTGTTTTGATTAATACTGTGATGAGTAGCTTTGTTGACATTAAAAATTATGTGTTATTCTTATCAAACATATATGTTAAAAATCATGGCAAAATTGTTATTTTTGCTGGTGCCGAATGTTTGAACAAAATGCTTGAAAATAATTTCAAAAAAAGGTTAGTCTCGGAAATGATATACATTAACATGTATAAAAACAACATTAATTTCAATAACGACACCAACAATTTAAGCAATATTTACAATAATTTAATTTCAAAAATTGCAAGATAAGCTTTATAGTTTATGCGATTTCATGGTCATTTCTATCTATTAGCCTTATCATATTTACAATTATTTTTGAATTTACATTCAGTGTATATTGTTTGTTTAACTTTAATGTCCGTCGTTTTTCTTTGTATATACATTTAAATTCTTTTATTCATTGACTAAATTTTATGTTAACTAGAGTAAGTAACTTATTAGACGGTATGCTTGTTGGACCAGTGGACTACCACCACTCGTAACCTTTTCTTATAAGTTTTTTGTTGTATGCTGTACCTATTAACAAATTGAGTTAGTTGTTATCTACGTTGTGTAATGTTGTTCACTTACCGTAAATACATTTTCAGTGGCCTGAAGAAGTGCACACTAGAGGCACGAAACGTAGCCATAAAAACAGTTTAGAGTGGTTTTTATTGCCCCTCCTAAAGAAGATAAAATCTAGAACTAACTACAAAATGCTTGACATTACATCAACTACAGCTGCAGTTTTTGCCAAATCTAACCAACAATCTAAAGTAAATAATCTGGAACTAATTAACAATAAACAAGATCGATAAGAAACCTGTATATTTGGTGTTGCAACATTGCATTGCTGGATCAGATTTATGGAATGCGTTTTGCATGTATTATATAATTTACAATTTAAAAAATGGTCTGCTCGAAGCACAGAAAAAAAGTAAAATTGAGAAAGAAAAACAGCTACACAAAAATAAATTCAGATCTTGCGTTAATTACTAATAAACCTTGTCAAGGTAGTAGAAATTCAAACGATAGAAACATTGCGAGAAAGTTTTTTGTAAACTACACATGTAGTGCAAATATAATAGGGGTAAATAAACATCTTATCAAAAAATTTTACATAGTTTCACAAACTATGGCTAATATTAACCTTATTGACTATGCAAAAGATTAATATTATGTACAAGAGTACTGATAGAGTACTGATAGTATTATATGCCTGTTTCACAAAGTATTAATTTATGGAAAAAACATCATAAAACACCATACCTTGCTTCTGTTAGAGCAGTTATCAGAAGATTCCCAAAAAGCAAGAAATAAAAATTTTAAATATTTTGTTTGTTTAAATGAAAATGCTGATGATGATCTACGAATAAAGATGTAATGCATACACTCATGTAGACTTCCGATATTTCTACTAAAAGTTGTACGTAAAATTATGAAATTAGAAGAAGCTAAAGAACTTTTGCAAAATTTAAGTCTAGAATCAAAAAAAAATTTATACAATAGATTATAATGAGCATTTTTAGTAATTTATAGTTTATTTCTGAAAGGCAAACAGAAAGTGGCAAATTTTTTTTCTAAACATTAAGTAGTTATCATTACTATTATCATTATTATTTAGTATTTTTTCAAGTTATTTTCTTAAATAAATCATAATTACATTTAATTTGAAATTTTACATTTACTATTACTTTAATATTTTTACTTTAATATTTAATAAACCTTGTACACAAAATAAACCTACATTAATTTATTATTACATATTTTAAATTTCACTTTAATACTCGTATTCGTTTTTAAGTTATTGATTTTTGAAATTTTTTTATAAACTTGTAAAAAATTTTGCTAATAATTGTGATTGAAAAGTTTCTTTAATCCGTTAGAGTTTCGAACTAAATTAAAAATATTTGTTTTATATAATTTATTAAACTTGTGTCTACTTATAATATAACATTGTTCACAAATATGTTTCCGTTTCTATTTAAGTACGATGGAGAAGGGTCACTCACTTCTCTAGAAGATATAATTTGATTTTTAAGCTGAATTTCTGATTCGAGTTCTATACTTGTACCTTAAAGTTTGTATTTGTGTTCATTGTATAAAATTATCAATAATTAGTTTGCTAAATTTAATTGTCTTTGTACAACCACGATAGATACATAATTGTACACTAAAACTAAAAAACCAGTAAAATAAGAACTTTTGTGTAAAGGTGTTTCAGCCCAAAGAAACTTTCTTTAACTTGTAGTGTTTATTATTTATTAATAAAATTAAAACGTATTTTAAACGCAATGACAAGTTTCATTTATTTGATTAACAAAAAGCGCATGCAAAAAGAATGTAAACAAACATTATTATATTAAATTAGTTTAGTACCATAAAACTTTTACATTTATACACGATTTAGTATAAGAAAAAAAATTAATATTGTCTAGGATAGATCTTTATTTTTAAATAAAACGAACAAAAAAAATTAAAAGCATAGATAACGTGTGAACTAGGTAGTAAATACATTTTATATTCTACGCATTGGAAACAATAAAATTTGCTATGTATAATTGTCGCATATAACACTTTTTTTTCTATACAAGATTACAACTTAATTTCATCGGAAAGAAAAACGCATTTAAAACAAATTACTGTTTAATAAGCAAATCGGCACGCGCTTGACAACCCTCCTGGAAATTCTATCCGTGTTAATCAGATTAGTTTCGCCACACAGTCACACGCCTCATCTACTTGCAACGTTTCAGAAGTTGCAACCTTTTTCATCAATCTTCATCTCTTTCATATTCGACGATGTAAGCGAGATGAAATAAATGTTTACCGAAATTTAGTGAGTGGACATACGATAGGAGAATTCTAATGTTTCTAGTAGACAGTAGCAATCAGTAACGAGGGTCGATTTATTTGCCGTTTGGACTTGTATGTTCTGTGATTGAACGGTCAAGCGTGCCAACCAATGAGGCATTCATAACAGTATATAAATTAAGGCATTTACTGTGCTACCGTGTCATTGCCTCAGTTAATAAATTACTCTAAGCGGTTGATTCGTGATGTAAATATGCAGTAACACATTTATAGATTTTATCATACTTATAATATGCTTTAAAAACTGCAAGTACTTCATAAATTTTTGATGTCAATGCTCAGTTTTGCTTTTCGTGTTATATTTTACGGTAAATTAATAAGCAGTTTTTGAAATTATCATCAAAAATATAAAAAAAAGATCTAATAATTGAATTAGAAAAATATTTATACCCTTGTTGCACAGTATAGTTTTTTATTAACTTATCAAAACGAATCAACAGTAGTTGATTATGTAGCACCCTTACGTAAACATGTAAGTGTAATTTTTTTTCTCAAAGTGAAAATGTGGTAAAGAGGTGTCAGCAACTGATATTCCAATTCCAATTTACTTGTTGTATCAAAGATGATGCGATCAAACAATTTCTAGTTCAAAATTTTATTAAAATTGAATTAAAAGCTACTTTGTTGGAGGCTTCAAAAATCGACTCTCATTGTCCGTATACTCCTCAAACAACAAAACCTATCGTAAGTAACAATCCAGATATCGATAATTCTAATGTATTTAAAGTATCTAACCAGAAGAAATCCAATCGACACTCAAAATTTAGCAATAATGAAAAGCATTACTTATACTCATATTATTTATAGCCAAAATAATCGACAAAAAAACCAACATTCACATAGAAACATTTCAAAATCAATCGAAAGAAATGATATCAATTATAAAAAGCTTAGAATCTATAACATTTGCCTTAGATGTTTAAACAACTCTCATAGATCGAATGCTAGTCATGTACTAAGTCAAACTCATTATGAATATTATAATCTAAAGTCTGTATATAAACTCTAATGTCAGTAAATAAAACAAATCAAACTGATTATAAATAATTATGATGATTTCTAAAATGTAAGCATAAAATCAATAACTGATAATCCATTTCTGAATAATCTTTTCTTTTTATTGTATGCTTAGCGATAATCCTTTACCACGTTGACCAATTTTGATTATTCTTTTTATTAAAAAGGAGATACTTAGGAGTGGTCCGTCATAGGTTTGGTCAACTTTTGATGATGTGATCAATGAGAAAATAATCATATAGGCTTAATTTCTAGCATTAACTTTAGCAGTTGAAATGAGTTTAAGTCGAATGTGTTTGGCATTGATTTTAAAAAGTAGTTTCGTGTAAATAAATGTATTTATTAGTCATATGTATTATGTAGACGTGAAGTTTAAGTATGTGGTATAAAGGTATTTATTTAGGTGTAAAATAAAAATTTTGTTGTTTAATTGTAACTAAATTAAATTATTATTTTTTTACTTTTTAGCCCATTTTATTTGTTGCTTTTAATTTTTTTGAAGTCGGTTTTGTTTCAACTTAGAAAAAGTGCAAAACTAAATTACACCCCAGAAAGATCAATTTGCTTGTTTACCACACTTGAACAAAAAATGTACACACTTTAATACGTTAATCGCCACGATGACATCAACCAAATTTTTGTCTGAGCTATGATAATTTTATTACATAAATTAGGTACTGCACCTGAAAGAAATTTAATGCCCTATTGTACAAATTTTTTATCAGAATTTCCGGAAACGCACTATTTTTTGTCACATGTATATGATTGACATGGTCATGCATAAAACTTCATGTCTCACAAGCCATGTCAGTCATATATGTGTGACTCATCTATACATGTTACGACTAGTTTTAGCCGGTACTGTGGTAAACTCGTTGTGTAATATACGAATCATTACTGCATCTAACGTTACTCGGATAACACGTAATTACTGTGACTATTTTTTTTATAATTTTGATCTAAATATCTACAAATTTGGCAAAACAAAGGTTTCTAACTGAAAGTGAATTGAAAGAGATTGTCGAAAATATATCCGATAAAGAATACAAAGATTTTTGTTCAGATGATTCAGTAAATGATCCTAATTATATAATCACTCGTCGGATGAAGATGAAGAAGATCTTCAAGAATTTTTTTAAGATTTGGAATTGAAAGAAACTGCAAAAAAAATTGAAAATAACGAAATACCTGAGCGTAAATTGTTTGAGTTTAGTGATATTGAATGGAGCGATTATGAAAGTAGACAAACGTTTTGATTTCATATCAAATTAGATGCATTCACAAATATTACTGCTTTTAATACGTTTAAACTATTTTTTGACGAAGAGATTATAAATCTCATTGCCACTGAAACTAATATATACGCTGAACAAACAATTCAGCGTACTTAAACAACTTGACAGTTGTCTAAATAAATGGTGTACAACTAACGCTGAAGAAATAACACTTTTCAGCCTGTTTGTGTGGATGGAATTAGTGCAAATGGGATATCTTCTTATTGGCCAACCAAACATATTTACAAAAATAGCATAGCTCCAAGTTTTATGTCCCACAACAGATTTGAATTATTATTAAGTCTGTTTCATTTCTCAAAAATTGAAAACATTATTCCTGGTGACAGATTAGCAAAAATTAAACCGCTGTTAGATTTGCTTGAATTTTAAATTGTGTTTTTCAGAAGGATACACATGGGCAAGCAAAATTTATTCAGGTATATGTAAAATTTATGATTAAAAATACTGCTTATTCGCAAAAGCTTAAGAGGATCTATCACAAGCGCTTCTGAACGGAGGTAGAACGTTTTACGTGGAAAATTTTTATACCAGCTATTCGCTAGCATTGGCATTTCTTCGCCAGAAGACGCATATTGTGGATACTGTAAGAGCAAATAAGAAGTTTACTGTAGTACTTAAATGGCTAGATACTCGAAATGTTAGAATATTGATAACAAAACATGCTCCAGAAATGGTGAATACAAACGTAAATTCAACCAGCACAAGTAAGCAAAAAAAAATAAACAAAAACCACTTCTGATTTGTGCTTATAATAAAGGTAAAACAAAAATAAATATTTCGGATTCCTATGCAACAACTCTTAGAAAAAGTATAAAATGGTACCGTAAGTTAGCAATTGAATTTTTTTAGAATATATGTCGTAAATGCTTATATTACATACAAAATCTCTATGAAAAACAATGTAGCAATTAGACAATTTTGTGAAAATGTAATTTTTAGTAGGTAACAAAATATATATAACTAAGCATATTTTATTTATTTTTCCCTAGAAAGCCAAAACATTTTTAGATTTTTTCTCTTTCTAGTGAGCCAAGTTTTCGAAAGCTAAAGCAAATCTGTCGTTTGCGTCGGATATCAGTGACAGTGGTTTTTTGCAAAATTACGCATGTCAGACATACATGTCTGACATGGCACGTGTAGAACTTCTTAGTGCCAGACGCATACGACTGATGTAGCAATTAGCGTGTTAAAACTCAAATCGGATATTTAGAACATGTTATAGCACAAAATCAAATTTTAAAATTGCCGGTTAAAGTAAAAACTATAGTTGACATGCTAAACCCTAGTAATTCTTTAGATTTTTAGAAATGGTGGCACATTATTCACGTTTTTACCAGATATGCGTACAATAATATTTGTCAACTATTAAACTCAAATTACAGTTTCTATTAGAAATAGTTAGAAGATTATTGTGCTAGTCAGCATTTATCAAAAGAAAATCAAAATTGTCAAGTGGTTTTTGGTAACCCAGTGTTTTCTGTAGTCTTTGTAACCGACGCTAGTCCGACTAAAACATCTGCAATCTTTTCATAATTCACATTAACAAAATCAAAATCAAGATCATTGACTGTAGCAAAATAAAACTATTTTCAATCGGATAGAGAGGCGTTAGCGATTCGTTTTGGCGCAGATTATTTCTATGCTTTCTTGATTGACTTTGATTTCAAATAATCTTTTGCTGACTAGAATATTTCATAGAAAATTTAAATTACCCAGAATTAATGCATCTAGGCTACTGCGGTACGCATCATTTTTTGCAGGTTTTGATTAAGACGTAAAATTTCGTGCATCAAAGCCAGTGAGTGCTTGTCCAAAATCCTAATCTAACAATTACAAAAACTATCGATACAATTATGAACAAAGAAATACATCAAATTTGTCACAACCAAGTTTTTTTTTATATCAACTGCTGAATTAACTGCGAAAACAAGTTGGGAAAAAACAAAAAGATGTCAAGTTATCTAAAATTAAACAAGAACTTCAGTCAAGAACAATCAAAAGTTACTTTACATTAAATGATGGAATATTGTTTAAAAATAAAATAAGATAGTTCTTCCTAAGGGTTTGCAACCAGTAATGCGTAATAAACTCATTTAACACAGATAAACATTTTAAAAATGAAGCAGTTGACCAGAGGGCATTGTACATTGAACACATGGTAAAATCATGTGAAGCCTGCTCAAAAAATAAAAAACGTCCTAACAAAAGCGCCATTTCAACAGTAGGACCCTTTTGAATGAAATTGGAAACAAGTTAACATGAACTATGCTGGTCCGTTTTTATTTTCTTATTTTGATTAATGCATTAAACAAAATTTTACACTTTCAGATCATCCCGCGACAAACGAGTTGACAGAAAGAAGTGTTTGCCAATGCACATAGAAGTGCTTAAATAGTTATGTATCTAACGTAACACTAGATGACGAACGTCAATTAAAACGCCACATACATCAACTACTAAAAGTAAATGTTCAAATTAAAAAAAAATTTTTTTGACTATTACAGAAGAGAAGCAACGCAAACTAGAAACTTTTTTGAATGTTAAAGCTATTTTATGGTTTTTAAAACCGAACAGTAACTGCTAATATGCAACTTTTTTTATTACTGTTTTATTTGTAATTTTATCTTTTTATTATAATACTTTTTTTAATTTTACTTTTGTCACAGATAAATGCATTTATTATATCTATTATATTAACATGTAATTCAAGATACATTTTGTTGGTTTTAAATAAATTTTAACCTTTGTAACCAATTTCATAGTTTATAGTTGTCTTAGGAACACCACCACAATTTACGTGATGGTATACCGGTGCAATGCTTTCATATGGTTTCATCCGTCAAACCTTAATGCACTGAATTTTCCAATTAGATTGGTTCTATGAACTGATTTTTTTGTGTATATATTTTTACTAGAAAAATTGGTTCTACTCTAACAGTATGTTATCTTACAAATATGATTCCAGTGGATTCAGAGAGTGTTGAATGGTATTCTTTACGTGTTGATTTTTACTTTCCTATAGAAAAAATATAGCAAAAAAATTTTTTTGCTGAATTTTACGTATCAAGGTCTCCTAAATCAGAAAAATGTATTTTTGACAAAACAAATTGAGTGTTTGTGCGTGTGTAACGATGTACCCACGATAACTTTAGAACTAAAAGTCCTAGTAGCTTGAATTTTGGTATAGAACTGGCGTTTCATATTCTCTCGGTTCTATCAAATAATGAGTCTGTAGAAATTCCTTATAGGAAAGTCGTGCGTTTTTGCGCAACATTTCTTTTTCTGGTATAAATTAAAATTTGTAATATAACCATCTTTGGTATTTATTTAAACACCACGTTTTGTAACCAAAAAGAATGGGGTTTTCCGATTAATTGTTTGCATGAGTGGTATAGTATTTGACGATAGATTCGCCGTAATTATTTTTTTGTTTAAGTACAAAATTTTTCGAAAAAAAAGGTTTTTTAATTTATTAAGTGTTAGATTTTTTTCTATTTGGAATTTATTGATTATTATTAGTACAATGTAAGTATTCTATAATATCAAAAACTAATTTTTTCTCCGATTTTCTATATCTGTTTGGAAAACCCAACACAATTGTTTTTAAGGTTTTTTATTATAATCGCTTAGAATATGTATATTCCTATCACTAGAATTTTTTAATGTAAGTTTTATCCGGATTATACTTAAAAGCTACATATCAAATTTCTTTTTCGCGACAGATTTAGAGAATAGTTTTTGTTTGTTTGTGTCTTATGAACATTTGGGTTGCGTGAGTTGTAGGTATCTCATCTGATTTTCCAATTCTTGCATTAGTTGTTGCTAAACTAGAAGATAATTCAAATCTATTTTATTGTTTTCATTAGTTTCACATCAATGTTTTTATTGTGCGCTATTTCTAAAGGTTTCTTTTAAAACAATTTTTAAAAAAAATAGGAATCTTATTTAATAAAATAATTTTTATTTATTATAAATACATTTAGACAAATATTAATACATAAGCTCTTGTCTAAAAAATAGTAAATTGTTTACTATGCACTCTCGTGTCGGTGGTCAATGCTGCAAGAGAGACATTTATATTGAAACTTCAAAAACGCATTCTTACTTAATACATGATTTATATTTAAAGTCGATTTATCTATCTTTGGAATAAAAAAAATTAAACGTTACATATTTGTAATTGTAAATTAATAATAAGATATTATTTAGTATTTTTTTTGGAGGATCATTAGCCAAATGACCTAATTAAGAAGCCGCTACTGATATGTTGTATGGGGTTTTTAAGGGTTGGCAAGTAAATTTTATAAAAATTTTTTAAATTACTTTTTATACCTACTTGTTTTAGGTATCCGTATTTATAAGGGAGTTTGTTTCAAACCTTCGTTTTTTTTAATTTGCCGGCTTTTGTATAGTGTAACCTTACAATATAGTTGAAGTCTTCTTGAAATTTGTATTTTTTGAGAATTTTAATTTGGTAGTGTTAACCGAAATTTTGTAATACGTGTCGTGTTTTATGTCTAATTTAAATTTTTAAGTGTTACCTCGCTCCCTAGCTTTTTTCTGCTTTTTAATTGTTTAGGTTATTTATAGCCATATTCTCGATTCTACTGTAAATTTTTTAAACCAATCTTTTCTGGTAAAAACATGGTTTTGAGTTTGTTTTATAGCGATTCTATAATATAATATTTTACTAAAATACATAGTCAATTTTTACCGATTTTTATGAACTGTAGTTTTGGTCGGTAGAATTCATATTATAGGCAATTTTATTACACAGAATAAAAAAAATTAATTGTAATTTTCAACAAAACTGTAGAAATATACTTGATTGTTTGCGTTATACGATTGATATGTAATGTTAGTAATATATTTCTTTTAAATTCAAATAATATGAAAAACTGACTAAAGTTAAAACGAATGTAGTAGCTTCTAAAAATATAAATTGATTTCACGTTCAGATTAATAAGATAACAAAAAGTATTGCTGCTACGTTTCTCTAAACTGTTGCTGTTAGTATTAATATTTATTAGCTTATTTCTTTAGTCTTTACGGTAATCGTATAAAGCACAGCTTATTCATAAAATTTTATAATGCGTTTTAGATGGTTTTAGTCTTTTTGTTAAAAATACGTAAAATTTAATACTAAAAAGTGATACCTAAGCTAGATAAGAACTGTAATAATTACTATTTGCAAATAATCTTTTAACTTTTAATGGAATATTTTAAATAATTACGTATATACAAATACCATAATTAAAATATATGCATATCTACTAAAAACATATTATTGATTAAGCTTAAAATTATTTGCATAATTAGACATTATTAATAACGTTTTTTAATTTTATATTGATTATCTCACTAAACATAAATTTTATAACATTTATTATATATTTTTAACTATAGTAAAAACTAAGTCTCTTTAAAAATTAAAATCAATTTTGATATCCATATTTATAATAAACATAAAATATAAAAAACGAGATCAATATTCTCGAATCTCTTGTATAAAGTTTGCAATATTTGCATTACTTTAAAACAGATTTTTTAAATAAAATTATGTAATCAACAACACTTAAAATTAAGCAAATATTAAAACAAACCATAAAATTAAATAAAAACAAAAAATGCAATTAACTAGAAACATTAAAATGCAGTCAATGAAATAGATAAATTGGAAAATAAAGAAAAGTTTTAGAAGCACTAATTATTTTATGTGTTTGTGTAATAAACGTCTAATTACATCATTATCAATAACAAACTGTAAATTGCATTGTATTAAAACAAACTAATTTATCTTTCGCTTGGCATTCCCATAATACAGTTAATGTTCTAATCATCAATTCGTATAGCGGTTTTATTAAATTTTATATTTGTAGATTGCTTTGCATACAATAAATTTAAAAACGTGCTTCGGGTTTTCTATTATTTATTTCGAAAAGTATTGGAAAAGAGCAGATGAAAATTCGCGATCCGTTCAAACACTTCCCCTAATATAACTTCGCGCCGTCGCGGCCAATCGCACTGCTAGTCGATCTTCATTCTGCTGCCGCAATTAGATGGGTCGTTGGCCACGGGTCGGGGGAGTCTGAATGAACCCCTGTGTTTACGCGAGAGGCAAAGGGAAAAGCTGCAGATGGAAGACAAGCGTAATAGAAGATGACGGCGAAAATGGTAGCTCGTTTTATAAAGACCAATTTACCAAGCTTGGATTCATATATCTTAAAAACAAAGAAGAGCCTTCCTTGTGGCATTTATATCCCACAGGAAATGACACTTCGTAGAAAACAACGGGAATGAAAAGCGTACATCAGTTGGCTGTTCTGCATTTTCAATTGTTTCTATTTGTATTTGAAAGACTTTTTACCTTATAACCGTTTAATCAAACTTATTCACTGAGCACTTATTAGTTGCTATTAAAAATGTGAAGCAGTAACAATAACAAACATTTTACCTAAAACAAAAATCGACAGTATTTATAGAGTCGCACAATTTATTGAAAAGGCCTAAAACTTAAACTTCTTAGTAAAACTACTAAGATAGATTATAATTTCTAAAGCTATAAAATTACATTAATTTCGTGATCAATTAAGCACAAATTTACTTTTATTAAATTTAATTAATTAGGTTAATAAATCTTTAGTTTGCTAGTTGTTTATATTTGAATTATAAGAAATAATAAATAAAAAATATAAATCATTGATTTAAACATTATATTGATAAACTTTTTTTTATTCAGCTAAGAATAGATCAAGTATACATCGTTTCATCGGTATTTTCTTCACATCAGTTTTTTATTGTTTTTTTTTTCTAGTTAAATTTGATTTTTTGGAGACTTAACGTACGTATATTTATTTAAATCAATATGAATCTTTTTTATAGAAGGGATATTATCAAATCTTTTTATTGCTCGTGCATAGATTGCAAATATGTAATAATTATAATGGTTTCTCTATTATTTAATAATGTATTTTTTTTTGTAGTTTCTAGTAGGTATATGTGATTACAAATAAGACAAGACACACATTTTATTATCCTTATACTTTGTGTGGTTTTCAGCAACTGCATAATTGTCGATCATTTATAGAAGACTTATATTAGAGTCTTGTTTTACGTTTACTTTTGTATTGCTACAGTGCTTTTATGTATACGTACGTAGTTCAATTAAATAAAAAAAAAAGAATAATCACCGAACATTATAGTAAATATAGGTACTCTGTATTTATCAAATCTTAAAGGAATATACATTTTTTTGGTTACATGTTTTAATGCAAATATTATTTTTTAATCTGCAGTTTTAGAAAGTTGGCTTTTGTTTCAATAAACTTTACTTATCGCACATTGGTAATGTTGACGCGTGAAAAGTAAAACTGCAGCTTCCATTAGCAACTAGACACAATACAACATCTCAGTACATAATAACCTTAAATTTCTTTCGTGTTAACGTTGATCTGAAGTTTTAGAAAAAATTATAGTCAAATATTAAAGTTATTGTTATAGGTATTAATATATGGATTAGTGTTGACATTGCACACAGTGAATTTTTGCATTAATTTTTTATAATTTTTCTAATTTTAAGGAATCGTTTCTTATGTTTGATTTGTTTCAACCTAATATATATTTGTGATATTAATTTTTAAGAAAAGTTTCAAACCAAATTTCTTATGGAACACTAATCAAATTACTTGTTTTTGTACTACTTTATGTAATAATTCATTACCTACTATAACTTAATAATATTATTATCTTGGCAAATGTTATTTTATAATTATAGATATTTAAGTTTTTTCATAAACATTTTGTTTATTAAATATTTTCTGGTTTATAATTTTCGTATTTTTTGTTGCAGGTTTGGTTCAAAAATCGACGTGCGAAATGGAGAAAACGCGAGCGAAACGCAATGAACGCGATGAATGCAGCGGCAGAATTTAAAACAGGGTTTGGTACTCAATTTAATGGTCTGATGCCAACATTTGGAGATGAAACTTTATATTCATCGTATAGTTACAATAATTGGGCAAGTAAAGTACCTAGCCCTTTAGGTACAAAACCATTTTGGCCGGTTGTTCCTTCGAATCATCATCAAAGTCCTGTTAATTGTTTTAATTCAGCATCTTCAGTTGCTTCAATGACTGGAGCAGCAAGTTCAATGTTGCCAGGAGCAATGGGCACTGGTTTAACAACAACGCCAGGTGCTGTTGCAGCGCAACCTTGTCCGTATACAACACCCGCAAATCCGTATTCTATGTATCACCATCGAGCTGCTGCTGAACCATGTACGGCTATGTCGTCAAGTATTGCATCTTTAAGATTGAAAGCAAAACAACATTCAGGTTTTGTAGGATATTCAAGTGTAAGTCCCGTAAGAACGAGTTCGGCGGGTTTGTCCGCATGCCAATATGCCGGTAGTGGAATAGGTGTGGGAGAAAGGTCTGGCTGAGAACACGATGGGCCCTTAGGGGCCGAACTAAAGCACGAAAATCAAGATGATTGATACATAATCAACAAGAGGTGCCTGACATAAACATGTTAGTGCAAGAAGATCGTGCTCCAATAAGTGAATATAGGTGATAACAAATTTGTTTTTGCCCAAAATAGCAATAGGTTTCTTAATAAAAAATTTAAACAATGTGAATTAATCTGCTCTTAAATGTACATTTTGTACATAGTAAATAATTAAATATAATTTTTTAGTAGCGCGTTTATGTCGATTTGACATGTAGCAGAGTAACGAATTTAATTATTCTGCTAGTTCATTAGTTTTTGAATAACTTATTAGTGTAAACTAATTTTTGTCAGCGTTACTTTTTTAAAGGCAGTATTAAACTTAATTTATCTTACAATTAGTACTAATTATACTTGTCTTCATCATAAATCAGTACAAATCATTTTTAAAATTTTGTGCCATAAATGCGAGTTACCATTTGTAAACTATAACCAAAGATTTTGTTAGACTTGTAAATTATTTTTAAATAATAAAAAATGAGATTGGCGAGTCTTTAGTGGCTCTAGTACAAAGGCTGCATAGTGCAATGTAAATATAGAAATATTTAAAATGTGTACAGAGTACCTAAACGTCTGATGTAAAATAGTCTTTAGATTACATATTCAAAACCAAATAATAATGTACCTAATTAATTCTATTATACTCTATGCATATCGTTTGTAATTGTTCAACCATTTGCAGTCATCTAGTCACAATAAAAATTATTCCATACAATACACTTGCTTCATTTTAACCAAAATTATACTAAGTTTGCTTTTACAGGCACTTTCTGACAAGTCCAGTTCGTTGTAATGTATTATTATGCAAACGTGTTTTTATAGAAACATAGTTTGTTATAACTGTAACCATGATATCTACTAATTAACTTGAGAAAATATGTAACGTGCATTTAAATGAAGTACTTCAATGTGCCGTTTATAAACGATTAAAGCGAGAATAACTACAGCTGCCCGTTCACACTTCTACACCACTGAAGGAATACACCTAGAACACAACAAAAAGTAAACTTATTTTAAAATTGATGCTTGTAAAAAATATAAACTCAACAAATATTCATAGATAAGTACAATATCACAGAAATGAGAAATCAAAAGATTCAATTATAGATATACTAAATCTTTAAGTTACTGTACTATTAAGTAAATCAACAAAGTAAAAAAGTATGATTTTAAAATTGACAATATAAATTTAATATAAATTGGGTAAGAAAAACGCAGAACAAATTAAGTTCAAAGCTTAGATATTCTGAATGTTAATTATTACACAAACTAATTGTAATACCAAATAAACGTGCACTCAGTCGCAGTACATACGGTCGACAGCAAAAGGTAATAAAAGCAAAAGGTTACTTACGGCTTACAATCATTTGCTATTACTAGTAAAAATGCAACCATCCCTAAAAGCTAAAAATAAACAAACAAGTATACGTATTGTAGTGGTATCACAAATAGGACTAATTCTGTTACAACCAATTTTAAAACACGACATGCGCTAGACTTTCAATTCTCCAAATTTTGTAGTGAATTTTTAAAATCGTACATGTGCATAAACAAAATTTTATAAGCAATTTCCCGTTATATTCCCCATTAAAATACTAAGCTTGACATATTCGTAGTTAGAAGCTGTCACAATAGTTCTCCAAGTTTCCGAAAAATGTTCCTGACGACAATATTCCAACAGAACAGCAAATACAAAGAAATTAATGTACGTAATTTAGTAGATACGCTCGTAAACGACAAAAAAATTAATCTAACCACAAAACGTAAAAGTATATTATACCCCAGCGATTCTTCCTATAAGTATCGATTGATTGTACATTCAATTTTTGCCAGAAAATGATTGAATGGCCAGAGGTGTAAAAAACTTACATTCTACAAGATGGAAATGGCAAAACAAGATAACTCAACAAGAAACAACAGCTATAATATTAAATGCAGAGTAGCCAATTAAACTGAATTTGGAATATACATTGAGTGCATCAAAAAAAAAAGATTTTTAACATAACAAATCTCTGCCAGCAACATTAACACCTGGAAAGTAGACACTAGCTAAAATAAAAAGTAGAAATTTAAACACGTCAAAGATGGAACCGTAAAATTCAAAACCAAAAATTAAGTAACGTATTCAAAAAGCGATTTACCAGTTCAGTACGTATTACCAATCGGATGTGCTCAAAATATGCATAAAGCGGAATTATACTTCTAAGAAGCAAATAAATTCCAACTAACAGATACGTGAGTATCAAGAAAAGGTACTCGTTGCAAAGTCAACAGTAGTCGAAACGCTAAAAAAATACATACTGGTAATAAACTCAAGTCATGGTATATTTAAGGCCAATTGTCAAAACAATATAATAAACATATTTAGAATTCAATTTTAAAAACAGATACCATATACATAGACAGTTTAAAAAGTATAATTTAATTTATTTGTAACTTTATATAGATGTTCTGTTACAAAAATTAATAAAACAATAAACCTTAATACGCAATGTTTTGATAAAATTGAATTGAAAAAAGTTCGACACTTCACCTACTTGTTTATGTATGTATCCATAAGTTTAATCAAATATTTTGTCGCACAGTACCTAAAAAATTGGAGGGAAATAAAACTACCACGTATTGTAGAAGTCAAAATAAGTCGAATAGACTCATTTTTATATTTACACCAAAACGTATCGTTTGTCCGTGTGAAGAATTCAAAATCTATTTAAAAAAATTACATTTTTCTACGCTGTTCAGAAATGCACGAAACAAATTTAATGAAATTTGGCAAAAGTATATTTTAGAAGATTGCCCTAGTTTCAGTAATAAAAAAAAACAAAATTGATCGTAGAAGGGTTAAAACCGCACTTACCCACTGGTATTTCTTTAATATTTTTTTTAAGGTTAGTGGGCTCTAAGACTTTTTTTAGGACACCCTCTATAGACTGGAGTTGCCAATCCGTATGCAACAATTGAAACTCAAAAGAAAAAATTGTAAGACTATCATTTTCAATAATATTTAGGATAGAAAAAGTTGCAACAATCTTTATTTTTTTTACCTTTTTATGATCGTACATTATACACTCTTTTAACGAATTTTTGAAGCTTATAACCAAACAAATCTATTATACATTTTAACATATAACAATAAAGTGGAGAATATATTAAAAAAGTTTGAAATAATCTAAATATATTATAAATTGTCTTTTATATTAAAATTAACTAACATCGCATTTTTTATTATTCACACGCTTACAAAAATAATTTAAAATCACAAATACATAAAAATTGATTTTTTTGATTAAAGCGGAGTATACTGTCTTCTAGCATTATGAAGACCTCCCAATCATCAAGGGATTTGACTCACATTTATAGCGGTATCTTTCTTTATTGTTCTTATTGTTAACATTTCTATCTACGGTTTTTCAAATTAAAGCAACGTCAAAACATTCTTCGTAGGTGGGTTAATTAACTTTATTCTTCTAAACCGGTGAGTTCGACGTTCTGGAAAAATAAACTGGTATTTTTGTTAATTGAATGCGGCAAAAGAAATTTATATAAAAGTTATATTTATTGTTTTCTATTTACTAAAATTATTTTTTAAAATAAATGATGTTCCGTTTCTCTGAAATAGTAACTGATTCAATTTTTTAAACCTATACGCAAAAAAAATTCTCTCAAGGTAAATTACTTTATTTTGAATAAATAGTGACTTTCATATAATTCTAAGACATATTTTCTTAAAACACGTAAAGCGTTTCCTTAAAAATATTTACTAACAATAAAAAAATTAGAGTTTCAAAGCACGATAGTTTGATATTCTCATTAGCTAGCAATGATTGTTTTAAAGTTCTGTTTCTGTTTTAATGTACAAGGTATTTAATTTGATATATCATATACAATTTATTGAGTATCTGAATGTTTAAATCAAATTCATCTGGTTTATAACTAAAGACATATTTATTTAGTTTATGTAAGTGAGTTTGTTAATTTAATCTTCACCGTGATTTGATTTAAAAGTTAATGCTTATGTAAAAGAAGAATAGAAATAAAAAACTTCTATTTAAATTTTAATTAGACACATATATTTATGAGTGTTATAAATAATATATGAATTTAACAAAAATAACTGCACTTTTCTTTTTGAAGAAGCATCAGTAAAGATTTTTAACATCTTCTGCATTTAGTGAGTTGAACTCTGACTGGTGTACCAATTTCCATGAGTCTTTTGAAATTGCTGTACCAGTAGGATTCCATAACGCCGACACACAAAGATAATTATTCTGTATAAATAAAATAAAAAATTAAATTAAAAAAATTGACAGTCAAACATAACACCAATAAAATAACACGTTAATATTTACACTAATAAAAAAAGAAAGCGATTACAATACATACCTACTCGTAGTAGGTAGTTCTAGATAATTTCTTTTAAGGGTCCCCAATTCTTATAAAATCCTTCGTGTCCAAATAAACCACATGTACAAACGTTCTAAATACACCGCACAATTTGCACAATAGACAGTACACAAGTACGAATCACACTAATCTTAATATAAAAATGCTAAAATTAGATTAATCTTTTTCACACGATGCATATACACATTCAATTCGAGTTAATGATGATAACGTGGTCACGTAGCTGCTTGCTAGGCATTATTTAAAAGTACAATTCTCAAAGTAAATAATTAATTTTTCCATTTTAGAACATCAATGTTTCTATGGTTTTAATTTTTGTAACAGAGTTTTATACATTGAAGTGCATAGTTTTCTTTGTTTTTAGAACTCGGTTGCATTATTTCTATGACATTTCTTTAAAACATGAGCTATTCCTAAAAAATAAGTTTCCTGTATTAACAAACTGAAAAAACTTAATATAATATAATTCTCTCAGTTTGAGATCAGCTTTAATTAAATCTAGTAAAAATATTCAAAAGAATATGTCTTCAATTCGAGATAACTTTTTTTTCTGTGCAGGGAATACATTTTTTAGTTTTTTCATTTATAATAACATTTGTACAAACCATTTTTTTATTCTTTAAACCCTTTTTCAAGATTTTTGTATTTTTTTTTAAATACTATAGCGATAAATTAATATCTCTCAAATCTTACAAGCTTTAATCTCAATTTTTTGAATCTAGTATTAGGTGATCCTACTTTTAACATAGCTGGTGTAGTGATAGCAAAAAAAACCACCAAAAGCGGAAACATATTACATTTTACATCAAGCCGTAACAAAAGAAAACAACGAAACGACAAGATATAAGGCGGGTTGCACAAAGCAAATCAAAAATGTAGCAAGTGATTATTTCTGAAATCAATTGTTACATCACGAATATACGTGCTTTCATTGGCTATGTAGCAATTGTTTTGAGAAATAATCAGTTGTTACATTTTTGATTTGCTTTGTGCAACCCGCCTTAAGAGTTGTGTTTGATGCCTCAGGAATCAGTTTGAAATAATTAATGCATTCTGGACCAAAATTGCAACAGAATTTAAAGAGCATTTTACTCAGATTACGAAAACATAATTTAGCAGATATATAGAAAATATACCGACAAACAAAAATCATTGACGACGATCAGGATTCTCACAAAATAGTTTATAGATTTTGGCATGATGAGTCTATAAGAGATTGTAAACTAACAACCGTTACACTTGGTACCTGGTCGGCACCCTTTTACAATTAGCAGAAGATGTACTAATATCCAACAACAGCACACGTCTTAAGCAAAGATTTTTATATAGATGTTTGATGTCAGGAACAGCTACTCTGTAAGAAGCAACACAATTACGACAAGTAATAATCAATACCAATTTGTGTATGTGTAATTTGTGTACCAATGTGTAAGTTATTGTTCACTCAGTTACAAATACTAAGACACTTTGATCTGTGCAGTAAGAGGATCTACTTCCTAGTAACTGTTTTAATCTTTCAAACTTGATCCATCGTATCAAGTTTCACATCAAACTTTAGTGTAATGCTCTCTGTTAAGGTAGTTCCATTCAGAGTGTATTCATTTGGCGCTTTTTGATTTTGAAGTTTACTTTTGTATTTTTTAGTTTTCCAAATTATTTACGAATTTCCAAACTTAACTTTACTGAGCACCGGCAATTATCTCTTTTATTCAGACAGTTTTAATGTATGTAACAAAATTTGGTTAAAATAAATAAAAAATAAATAAAACAAAAAAAAGTATTAAAAATTTTTTATGTTAGAAATAAAAATAAACTGAAAATATGGCAGGTGAAATAAATTTTGTCGTTTACTAAAAGTTCAAACAAAAAGAAAAAAAAGCTTTCCTTTAATTTTAAATGATAAAATGCAGAAGTTGCATCTAGTTTTGAATAAACCCGCGAACCTCTCAGTTTGGCCAACGTAGTTTCTACCCTCGGTATCGAACGAAAAATGAGATACAATACACTCTTATTTAACCTTGTAAAATCACAACAAATCCTTACCGAATCATTTTTAGGGACCACCATTATAGGTGCCACCTAAGAAGTAGGTTCCTCTAGCGGTACAGTAATTTTCAATTCCAGCTACCACTCTCGGTGCTGCCTGAATATAAGGCTGCGCATCATTTTTTATGACTATTTCTATTTCATCCTTTAATTCACCAATGGTATCAAAAAGAGTAGGGAATTCCTCAAAAACCTTGACCTTAGTATTTTCTTTTAGCATGCTCCCTGTAAATTTCAACAGATTTAACTTTACAATACTTGGTCACTCCAAGATAGCAACTTTTAAGTTTTTCACCATATAAAACTCCGTTACATGAAAACACTACTTCATGTGTTTTATAAGTGACGTTTCGAGGATAAAGTGTCCACTTCTTGAGGTCACTGTATCTAATAAAAACAACATGATTAATACAAGCATACAAACCAGGTAGCTTTGAACAATTATTTAAACTAATTAATTATAAAATTGTTTTGATCTTTTAGAATAACTAAAAACTAGGATGTAAGAAGAAACCAAACAACTTACAAAAAACTAAAAACAAGTTGCGATGAATGAAATTTTTTTCTGTATTGGCCGAGTACTATAAACTTTTTACTTTCCAATAAGGAAAGTATAGCGATCGCAATTTTTTTAAAAAAAATTTGTTTTGCATAATTTTAGGTTTCAAGGTCTTCTGAATCAAAAAAATGTATTTGTGAGAAAAAAGTTTGTGGTGGCTGTGTGTATATCTGCGTGTGTCTAACAATGTACCCACGATAACTTATTCGAACCAAAAGTCCTAATAACTAGAAATTAGGTATGGAGCTGACTTTTTATATTCTCTGGGTTTTATCAAAAGATAGGTCTAATAAACAAACCGGAAGTGGGTATATCCGCCATTTTCAACAGTTTTTCTTATATAATTTTGTACGTATGAAAATTATTTGAATTATTTTTACAGTTTCTTATAGAAATAATTCTTTCTAACAATTTATGCATTTAGAAAAATTTTCTAAAACTAACAATTTATTAGATAGTTTATTTATAACTTAAAATAATTTGACAAATTTAATCTAGGTTTGAATCCTGCCTGCGACCATTTGTTTTAGAAAAAAATTCGATATCTTGAAGGTAAAAAACAATATCGAGGCGCACAAATATAGGGGTTAGTCAATATGACAACATAAGCTCAATTTGCTATATTTCGGTTATATCCTAATGAAATCGAAAAAAATAATTTCAAAAAAATTATAGCAGGCTAAGAAGTCAATATAAACGTATACATATCACTTTAAAGTAATTTTATGAAAAAAACTTAAAAAAAAGTATGTTGATATTCCTTCATGATTCCTTATAGAAAAGTCGTGTGATGACTACACCGCTTCTTTTATTTTGCTTTTGTTCTTGTTTTTTCATGCAGAAAACCCAAGTTAATAACTACTTGCAATTTCAGTAATAATTTTAGTTAAGATTCAAATACTTGAACCTTGTTTGTTGTTGTTGTTGATGACAAGTTTATAATTATAACTTAGAAGTTCAACAAATAAAGCTAAACCACTTTCCACAAATCAATTGGGTTTTTTATTGTAAAGCCAGATTTACATACAACAATAATCATCAAAGTTGGAAAACTTGTGGTGCCTTCTTTTATCAACTGTGAAACGCAAACAATGATATCTTTTCAACAAAATTAAAAATTAAAACCTATTTTTTAATTACACAAATTTAAATGAAAAGAGTAATTTTTGTACCGGTATAAGAATCTGTACAAGTACAAAAAGAAAAACTGAATCAAAAGCACAACTAATACACAACCGTACAAAACAAAGGACAAAAAATAATAATGAATTGAATGCAGCTGGATACTACAGTACAAATTTTTGACTACTGTGACATGTTTGCCAATGACATATTTAGTAGGCTAAAGTAAACGATGATGGTTTTTGTATTTTTTCAGTTTAATATTCATTGTTATACCAGTTTTACTAATGTATACTTAGCCACAGGTGCACTGGGCATGTTACACTACACAGATATTGTAATGAATTTTGTCTTTTATAGAATTCAACAAATATTTAATTTTTGTTGTAGTATTAAAAACAACTTTTAATGTTATGTTTTTAGTAGTCTTCCAATTTTGTCACTTATACTGGTAACAAAAGGTAGAATAGCAAAATTGTTGTTTATAATTAATTTATCTGTTAAAATAGATTTGTCTTAGGTCAAAAAATGTTTGATTTGAAGGTTCGTGTAACGAAACGATGAAACGCTCAGATGAAACAAAACCTGGAACTTGCGGTGGTGCCCAATTTCACTTCATTTTTTTGTATTTTTTGGATGAAATGTTTATTATTATTAAACAAGATATTCCTTATGATTTGTGTTATGTTTTAAAAATATTATAAGTCTTAATTTCACTTAGCAGTGATGAAAAATAATTATAAATTATAGTAATTGCAGAATTAGATCTGCGCGAGCTTTCGTTTTGTACGCTGCAAAAACGGTACACTATAGATGAAAACTGCACATAAACAATTTATTGAGCACAAAATTTACTACAAAAAAGTCCACGGGAGTGTATAATTATATCTAATAGTTAGAGTTACAGAATTTTAATGTAATCTTGGTGGAACGTTGCACAGGTGTATCTTCTAAACTATTGAAGGTAATTGTACTCTTCCGCCGACTTTTTTATACTAAAATTTGTCGTCTATAAAATTGTTTATGTGCAACTTTCCTCTATCTTGGACCGTTTTAGGGTAATAGTGTATAGGTTATTTTAAGTTATTAAGCAAATTATTTCAATACAAAAATTGTGGCGGTTTCGACGCAAGCATGATTTACAAGAAAAACAACTCTTACGACATCGACAAAGCTACCCTTAGTCGCAAAAAAAACGCGGTGGTCACCAAAAGCAACTCGACCGAAACACAGACGTTCTACTAAACCGATAATTTAAGTTAAAACTTTAAAATGCATAAACGAAATATTTTAATAAAGTTTTATAATAAAAACTATCAGCAATTACTGGTTTAAATCATAAACGATTTCGCTGTAAAATTATCAACATAGAACGAAAGTATGTAAAATAAAATTTGAGTAAATTTTGAATGTTGAAATTGTATCAACAGTCAAGCAATTGTAAATATTATTAGCGTTATAAATCAGTTAATACTAGAGAAAGAATTCATTCATTTAATGTTTTTTTATAGTCAGTAACGCATTTGTTTATTATTAATAGGAAAAACAATTATAGAATCGATAAATTTTTAAATTGATAAGGGGATTTATAGTTATTGGTCAATTTTTTAATTATTCAAATTCAGTCCACCAATAATAAATTCGTTAACCTTTAAAATGTATTTTTTACATATGTTTCGAACTTTAAAATGATGAAGCTCATCTTCAGAAAAATTGACAAAAAATATTTACAACTTATAAAAAGTTAAGATTACAAAAAAATTTTTAACTTACATTTTTTGAAAATATGTAACTAGATAATTAAAAAATCTAAGTTTTACAAAATGTTAAATGTAAATTATTTTAAAAAAGGTAGATGCAATTTAGAAACAAATCTAAGAAAATTTAAGTTTAAAATCATAATTTAAATTGATTTGATCGTTCAACAAAAAATTGTTATTGGATGTTTTAATATTTAATATAAATCAACTCTAGTAATTCAAGAATTTGTTTGTTATTAATGTTATTAAAAGGATGAAACAATTTGTAAAAAAAAGAGTATGACGATTATCCAAAACATGTTGTGCAAATGTAGATTTTACTAAATTTGGATTAAAAAATAGTTCAAAATACATTAATAGTATACATTCTTATTTTTGGAAATTGTAACAAACCTTGTTCATTAAATTACTTAGGTAATATTGTGTTTCTTTTCAAACACTTTCTGATAATTGCAAGATTTGTGATATCTGTGAATTTTTTAATAAAACCTTTTTATCATAATCTAATTTCTTTTTCAATACTAAAGTTTATGTTTGAATGCTGATTGTTTAGCTTTTGCAAAATGTTCTTAGGTTATTCTGAGACCAATTCGCAAAAATATCATCAACATATGTAAGGTATAGCTTGGTTTTTTATATGTAGACTTTAAAGTTTCTTTTTCCAAATATTCCATAAAATAATTTACAATAAATAATGGGCGATCTCACTGATACACCATCTATCTGTTTATAGTATTCACCATTAAACAAAAATAATGAACTGTAAATAGCTATAAAGGCAGAAAACGTTGTCAGCTGATTTTGCATCAGCGCAATTCAAAATAGTTTTGGAATAAAACTGTAGAATAAAACTACAACTTAAAAGACGTTGGGGGTAAAGCAATGACAATTCAATTCAATTACGCAAATGGCACCAAATTGACATTGTTTTACCCTTAATGTCAATATACATAAATAAAAAAAATGTATAATTATATGACTAACAAACACCAAATTAACGTATGAAATTTGAAAATTAAACGAACTAACAAACGTTATAATTATGTATACAAAAATTGTGATACGAATTTTTTTTTGTGATGTCTTTAAACTAATAGAAATAAAACTACAAAAAGACAACAATTACTTACCACTGAGTCATAAAAAGAATTAAATAACAAAAAAAACATTAATTAATACACGAAATACAACACAGGTCATGTAAAATTTGACAAACGTACGTAATTTTTGGTACTAGTTTATGACCAGGGCCGGCGCTACCTTATTAGAGGCTAGGTGCAAAATAAAAATGCGAGGCTGGAACTTAAAATAAAAATTTACTCTTAAAAATTAACATAATGCTTGGCGGCAATAACATAATAAAAAACTTTAAACGATAAACAAGCGGAAAAAATCATAGATAGGTTTTTCGTGCTTTGGCTGAAGCAAACGCGTCAATGGTTTTTGATGTATCCAGTTCACGTCCAACCTCTTTCTCTATTGCTAACATAGCCAAACCCAGCAGTCGTTCTTGGCACATACTGGATCTTAAATAATTTTTAATTAATTTTAATTTGGAAAAACTTCTTTCCGCAGAGGCAACCGTGACAGGCAAGGTTAGTAAGATTCGAACTGCAATGTATACGTTAGGATAGGCCAAAAATAGCTTTGTCATTTGAAGATATTTTAATATGCTTAGAAGCGAATGGAATGACTGGAATAAGAGATTTCAGTTCTTCAAACATTTCCGTGTGATCAATATCGGAATCGGCATTAGTCGCGGATAAAACAGTCTGTAGGTCTTCGCACTTCTTATATAATTCTTCATCAGAAAGATCTTTGATTTTTGTGAAATCGTACATAAATTCAAAGTTTTTCCTTATGTCCTCATATAATTTGAATCTTTCTTTAAATGATTCTATAGCACTATCAACAATTAACAGAAAGTATTCAACCCGAAATTTTTCTTCATCGTTTTCTAACGTTTCATCTGAACCTTCATAGTCAAAAGATTTTGATTTTTTTTATTCGTCGTTTAGGAAACTGGGTTTTAATATGGTTTTCCTCTGCAATCTTTTTTGCTTTTTGTACACTTGTAATATATCCATTTGTACGAAATGTGTTTAATTTGCAAAAAAGTGTGTCTAGCAATGTAATAGCGACATCCATTTGCACGTCCATTCCTTGCAATATTTTTGATACTCTATTGACTTCGACAAGTAATTCATACCATATAACAGCAGATAAAATAAAAGGATAAGACTCAATTTCTTGCAGTAATTAATTTACTTCGCTCTTAGTTTTGGCATCTTTTGATTCATCAATGATTTCGCCAAACACTGTTATAAATTCCCGGATTTGGAAAATTATCGCTCTTACACTTTCTACTCTGCATTCCCATATCGTCGCTGATAGTGGTTTTGGAGTAAATGACAAATATTTTTTGGCTATGTCGTAACGGCACTTAGAACTTGATAAAAATGTATAAATTCGTTGAATTACTCCAAAAAACGAAACTGCTTTTACAGAAACACTAGCTACATCCGAAAGTATTAAATTCAAATTATGGCAACCCCAAGGAACATAAAACGCTCGAGGATTTTCTTTCAGAACCTGAGCTTGCACACCAGATTTATTTCCTTTCATATTTGCCCCATTATCATATCCTTGGCCTCTGCAGTTTTGGAGTTCTAATCCGAGATTTCCGATGTGGTCTTTTAAAATTTGGGTTAATCCTAAGCCGGTAGAATCTTTTACAATTAGAAATCCAGTAAAGCTTTCGCATATTTGCACTACATTGTCTTCAACAGATACGTATCTGATGATACAAGAGAGTTGTTCAGTATGGGATGAATCGTGTGCAATCTAAAAGTATAGAAAATACTTTGATTTTTTACGTGGTTGACAATTTATTCAACACTTCTTGTCCCAGAAGTGTAATAATTTCATTTTGTGTATCTTTACTTAAATAATGTACGCCCTTTTTGTATTTCTTGCATTATTGACGTGTTATGATAATACAGGGTCGTATTTGGAAATTAATTCAACGAGACCCAAGAAATTTCCATTGTTTGAAGAAAATAATGTGTCACATGTTTCTCGCAATGCCAGGTTATGTTCCGCTAAGTATTGAATTATAGATATTATTCGTTCTAAAATATCTCGCCATTTTTTCTTTCCTGAATAAAAAGTTTTTTTCGGAATAATGTGGGATGGACTCCTGGTTGGTAATATGTTTTTTTGTTACATTCCATTTGTCTATGGCAGCAAAGTGTGTTTTTGATACTCATGCTGCTTTAATCTTACAGAACAATGTTGCCAGTCACTAAATCCAATCGTTTCTAACTGACTTGAGGCAGTTTGAAATAGTTTACACGGGAAACAAAAATTCGATCCTTTCCATTGAATACATCAGCCACGTTCTTTCAATTATCTCGCCGTTATTTAACTTTCTTGTAATATATTTCAGAAAACGATCTATTTTTGGAATCTTTCGGATACGAAGATTTTTTCAATGTTGTAGGTCCTTGCATCAAAATAAATTCTCGCTGAGAAGGAGTTAAATATTCTGGCCAGGCTCCAATATCCTTCAGGTCTTGATATTCCAAGTTTGAGTGCATAGTGTCAGTTTCTACCACCATTGTCAAACACTAAAATAGTTTTAAAACATTTAAAATACCAGTAATAATTTTTATATATATATTTAACTAACATTTTCATTTACCGGATTCAAATTAGGATTGATACTTGTGTAGGTCCCTTCCATATTAGGCGATTCAGTGACAGAACTAGTGTCAGGTGCTGATTCTTTTTCGGAACCTTCAATTTTTAAAAATTTGTGTAAAGCCCCCTTTGTGTTTTGATAAATTCTTCATGAGCCTTTCGCTTCCTTACTTTTTCGGCCCCACCCATATATTTCCTACCACAATCTCGGTCTCTGGACGTCATGTTTCTAATACGTATGTGCTGTTAAAAAAGAATAAATGTAAATTTTAACGTTGGAAAGACATGTTGGTAACTATGTAAACTAATGAAACAAGATGAATGAGAAAATAATTTGTATTGCATACATTTCCGCAACAAAACCATGAAGGTCTTTTTTATTATTAATTTATTTATTTATTGTGAAGTAAAATTCCAAAAACAAAATTTAACACATTGTGGATAAAGACCTACTAGTCTCTGCCAAAAATTGTCACTCCCATATGCCATTAAAAAACAGTCATTTCAGCACAAATTAGCACAACTTTCAACTTTTTATCAATTTTTAAAACCTTTACTAATTAGAATATTAAAAAGCTCAGAATCGAAAGCTAAATAGTTTAAATCCGTTATCAAATTATTATTTCTTTTAGTTAGAAGAATTTTTAGAAACAGCAAAGTTTTTAAGGTTTATTTTAAATAAAAACTTTGCTGTTTTATAAAAAAATCCTTCTAACCATACGAAAATATAATAACAAAAACAGCTTTTGCTGTTTTATATTAGTATTTTTTTTTAATTTGTACCAGCACTAAATAAATAATAGTTATTTTTGTAATAGGATAAATGCGTAAAGTGGGTGTTTTGTAATGAATCTAAGAAAAAATCCAAGAAAAAAATCTAAATAAATCTAAAGGTAAATAAAAGTAACATTTAATTTTAATTCAAGTCTGTTTTAGACTTTTGTACTTAGATTTTTTTCCTTGGACTTTTTTATCGAACTCTTTTTTAATAGCATACGAGAGCATTAATTTTTGGCCGAAATGGCAGGTCGAGGTCAAAAATTTCTAACGTTCCATTAAAATACAAAATTTACAAACGAAATACAATCAAGAATTTTTGTACAACTGTAAATTTGAATTAATCAGCTAACAGCAAGTCAAGTTAAGTTGCTCTATCGTTACTGTAGAAACAATTAGTGCAAAAGTTTTTTTATCAGTATAAAAGACCTTTTTTTTTAAAAATTAATAAGTTTAACAAAAATGTATTATACATACCTGTTACGAAATAAAGAAGACAAAGTAATAAATAATAAAGTAAATGTAAATTATCCAGTAAAACTCGAAACACTAATACACTACACTAATAAATGAATACTATATTAATTTAGTTTAGAACTACACAAAATTAAAAATAAATATATGTACGTATAATCAAAATAAACACGTGATGTCACTTGAACAGTCTTTAACAAAGTTATTGTCGCATCGAAAGTCGACAAGGAAGTTCTGTTGGTGGTGTAAGAAGCAATATTTATAAACAAGTAGTGTGAGAAAATAATTAATTTGAAATCAGCAAGCCGGATGGGATTTTTAGGGTTTAATGTTAGTAAAGTGGCAAAGGTGTAATACACCGACGTCGGCTTTAGTGATCAACGGTCAGTGCATTGTGTGTTTATGCAAAATTGTAAAATAGTTGACAGGTAATAGCTTAATGAAGCAAGGTGTAAGACCGAGCACGTTTGCACAAAATAAACAAGATTTAGGTACAATTGTGATGTTTCCACATTACAATATAAAGTATTTACAGAAATTTTCTCACACAAGGCATTTACCATTGGGTATAAAAACACATTGCAAATTTTAAGTTTTTTCAACCCCAGTAAATAATTTCTTCTCTGTAACAAATGGTTTATTACTTTCGTTTTGACCATCAAGGGTAGGTTCAATTTATTCAAGATGTTATAAACCTTTACTACAATATGAGAAAAACGTTTTGTCGGTATTTACTTGAACGAATTTTGACACGTTTAAGATTTATCATTCTAAAAACTTTGTTGCGCGCGGGGCCTATAAAATGCGGGGCCGAGTGCACTGCACCGTTTGCACGTGCCTCACGCCGGCCCTGTTTATGACAAGGTGAAAGGTGTATTTTAATAGAAAACTTAAATAATTTTATTTGGTAACGATAGATAAGACTAAATTAAACCAATATAAATAACCACACTAATTATAAACCATTTTTTTAACAAATGCTGTATGCGGAGCGACCGCTAATTTAAGTTAGTTAAGATTAGAACATAAGTTAGATAAGTTAGGTAGTTTGTACATATTACTTAATGGTCCTTATGTTCATTTTTTTAAATTAGATTATTATATACTGAACTAAAGTTTTGAGTGCTCGTTCTGAAATTGACGTTATTTTTATATAAATTAATAAAATTTGTTTCTGCAACAAGTCTTTTGTTAAAATTGGTATCAAAATCTAATATCATGATGTAAGAACAACGCTGTTTTTTTGGTCTTGGAAACGTAATTAGTTTTTTTACAGTCGTATTTATGGTTTTGAATACGGATTTTTAGTTTTTGTTTAGTCTGACCGATATAACATTTGTCGCAGTTGCAATTAATTTTGTAGATGAAACCAGTTTTGTCGAGATCATTCATTTTATCTTTCAGTTTAGTGTAAAATTTGTTATATAATGTGTTATTATTATATAAAGCTATATTAATAGTATTGTTTTTTAGTACCTTCATGATTTGGTGACACAAAACGTTTAATAAACTGGCATTCCCTATACTGTCAGTATTCGTCGTACTTAACCCAGTGATCATTGGAGGAAAATCAGGATTGAGCGTTGGAATGTTAGTGGCGAATAAACATTTGACTACGTAAGACGGATAATTATTATTATTGTAGGATTTTTAAGTTTTTCTTATGAAACTGAAGACTACTAATGTCAAGATTTGTTTTTGGTGGATTTGATTATGTTTATTTTTTGATAATGGAGATGTCTTTATAGAAATTAATAATTCCATTAGATGCCGTAGTTTTAAAGAACCAATCAATTAGGATATTGTTAGAATTTTTAATAAGGAGGATGTCGAAGAAAAAAATTTGGTTATTATATTTAACTTTTATGAACAATTCTAAGACCGGTTCGTAATTGTTGAATATAGAAATGGTGTAGTCTATTTGATTTTCAGGAATGCAAGTTATCACGTCATCTACATTAATTTGACACCATGACTCGAATGGTATTAAAAGCTGACTGTAATCAAGTGAATAAATATCCTACCTATGTAACGTTTATTTCTGACAAAATAGTTAATAATTAGTGTAGAAAAAGCTGCATTTCAGCATTGAGTAATAATTTGAGAAGAGGCGCAAATAGTGTGTTAAAAATCGTACTGTAGTTTTATCTTTCTTGTATCTCTTATTTTTACCCGTCTGTACCCCCTTTTTTCATAAACTAATAGACTAAGACCTGCTGCCATCTGCCAAATCGTGGTTTTTATGTTGCGAACTTACTTATTTGAAGTACGAGTTAGAACCTTTTCTTATATTTGTGTTTACTTTACCGTTTACCTGTTCAAAAAAGGTTAATACCATAAACAATAGCTTGTATTGTTACGACACAAATGTCAAATAAACTTAAACAATATCATGTTTTATATTTAAGAAAACAAAAAAAATATGTATATTTAAATATTTATTTATTCGCGTAAAATATAAATCGAAAACAGAAATAACTAAAACAATGCAAATTAAATTAAAATTAAATTGTTAAGGGGATTCATTGTTATTGGTGAATTTTTTTAATTATTCAAATTACCAGTCCACCAATAATAAATTCGTTAACTTTCAAAATGTGTATTTTACATATGTTTCGAGCTTTAAAATAATGAAGCCCATCTTTAGAAAAGTTTACAAAAAATATTTACAACTTAAAAAAAGTTTTTTAACTTACATTTTTTTGAACAATCTTAAATATCAAAATTTGTAACTAGATAATTAAAAAATGTAAGTTTTACAAAATGTTAATTATTTTAAAAAAGGAAAGATGGTGCAATTTAGAAACAAATCTAAGAAAATTTAAGTTTAAAATCCTAATTGAAATTGGTTTGATCGTTCAACAAAAAAAAATTATTTAATATAAATGAACTCTAGTAATTCAATAATTTGTTTGTTATTAATATTAAAATGATGAAATAATTTGTAACAAAAAAGAGTATGACGATTATCCAAAACATGTTGTGCAAATGTAGATTTTACTGAATTTGCGTTATTAATGTATTTTGAACTATTTTTTAAATATCTAAGATGTTCTTTAAGTCGAGTTTGAAAAGATCTAAACTAAAAGAACACGCCATACACTCACATACTATTTGAGTACTTTGTTAATACAAGCTTTCAGACAAATAAAACTCAAATTAAAAAAGTCAAAGAATTGTTTTAAATAAAAACATACAATGATGTTAGTTAAAGTACTGAAATCACTTTACTTTTTTTAACAACAGCATTTAATTACTTTTACAGTTTTAGTTAATTAAGTTCTTTCATCTTCAATCGTAGAGAAACAGCAACGTTAATTAAAAAAAAATTTCACTAATAACAAGTCATTGTTTACAGAAAAAAAAACAATAGTTGGTTTCAAAAGTTATTTTACATTAGCAAGTTTTCTTTACGTTCAAATATGTCTAAATGCCTAATTTTGACAATTACAAATTTAAAAAAAATATTTTGAGAAATTATTTTATTTTAGTTAAACAAACTAATTTCTTGATGTGTTAATTAAATTAATAATAATAATAAAATAATAAATAATAATAAATAAAAAATATAAAAATAATAATAACATAGCAAAACTTTAACATATGTTGACATTTATATAAAATTTTTATCATCATTGTTAAGAAATACTACGAAATTGATGAACTGCCGCAGCACTTCTCGTTGATTCAATAGCAAAATTAAACATTAGACTGTAAGCTGATATTAGTATTATTACTAAAACAAAATATTCTTCAAAAGTATGTTAAGTTAAGTTTATTTACCTAACATAACACTTAATAAGTCGCAGACCAATAGGTAACAGTATCTGACGTCTGACTAAATACTTAAAGAACCCGATAATTTTATAATAGATAATAATTAGTTTTAATTCTTTGCATGCATATTATTTGTAAGAAGTTTTTCTGTGTATTAAAGCTTTAATGACAGTATTGCATACCTAGCATTAATAAATTACAATGAGTATATATGCAAGTCAACAGCAATACTTTATCTAAAGTAACACAAGCAATTTTCCTTAAGATTCTAATTTATTTCATTAAAAGTCTTTTATTGTAGTGTAGAAGATAAAGGAAACAACCAAATGTAATTAATTTAATGAAGTGGTGCAGTTAATCACGGTGGGCCTGATTAGTTGCCCGTACTGTTTTAGTGAAGTTCAAGCAACAACCGTTAATGTCAACTTTGATTAAATTCTACACTGACTGTAATTGATTTCTAATTTATCAATGCTTAATTTTTATTATTTATATTTTAAAGTAATAATCAATGTAACTAATTTTCTATTTACTTAACCAAATTAGAGTTTTAACGCGCAAAAATTGTTTTAAAACTAAAGATGTGCAGTTTCAAGTTTAATAATTTACATTGTTTTAATATGTATCAAATAAATAAGTTAAATGTTTAATTAAAATATTGTTTAAAGATAAAATTAATCCCAAACACTATATTCATAATCGCATTTCTTGTAGATATTTTATTTGCAGTTTTTATAATGATAAGAATAATAGCAAAAATTAATAATTTTACATATTAAATTTAATAAATTCATAAGTAAGTAACTCAAAAACATGAACAATAGCAGTAATAGCATATGCGACATGGTATATACAATATAACACTTTAATTAACTATAGATTAATTATTCTATTCTGTTAATACTATAACATATATTTGTATGTATGATGTATTGTGTCCCTTGTGGGTGGAGTTAGATGTCACCAGTCCATGCCATAAATAAACGCTTAAAGCATATTGAGGTTTCGTTGATATATACATGTACCGTAGCTTTTATTGCAATCGTAATCCTTATATCATAACTTGATCAGCATAATAATAGTCAGTGCACCCTAGAACATCTGGGTATACTAAGTTAGTCATTAGATGCCGGTAAATGGATAAAACGCAATAAACAATGACGAACTAAACTAAACTTGATTATGCAAATATATCTAACCCTTTCTTACAAATTTTTACACAAAATGTAACAAACATGTTAGCATTATGTTAGATTAAAATTTATGTTTTAGTTGTCTTCAAAAACCTTTCTATTAAAATTTGTAGTCGATAATGTTAGTAAAAAACAATAATGCATTCAAATTAACTTTTTATGTATTATTATTACAAACAAAAGAATGTTTGGATAATCGAATTACCGATTGTCTGATTGTTTTCTCCACAAATTGATTTTTGTAATATTTTAATTAATTAGTTAATTGTACATGTTAATAATAATAATAATAATTAGTATTATCAACATAACTAAAAGAATTAAAATTCTTAATAACTAATAAATTAATAACAATTAAACATATTTGTCAACTTAAAAAATAAATTAAAAACATATAAATGTTATCAAAATAATAGTAAAATAAAAAGAATACAACTATAATTTTGAACTGAGAAAAATAGAAGGATTTAAATTTAATATTCCATTAAAACAATTTATAAAAAAATTAGTAGGAAAAAATTATTTCGGGAGTTAGGAAGAGACACCTTACTGCAGACATGAAAATTTTAATATTTAAATCAGAAGAAAATGAATTTCTTGAAGATAAAATGTAAAATCAAAAACATAGTTAATATTACAAATATTGATGTTTAACTACCTATTTGTTAAATATAAATACTCATGTGGTCTAGTTTTGAATTTTCTCTCAGCTTGACCAATATATGAAGAATTACAAAAAGAAATAGTAAATTTATATACTTCACATTTATTTAATATTGGTAATCGATCTTTATTGCTAACTAAAAATAATTTAAGTGCGTTATGATTGTGTCAAAAATAAAATATTAATACTATGTTTTTAAAAAATCTTCTGCAAAAATTGAAAACATTAGCGAAAGTATAAAAAAGATCTAAAAACTTTTTCGTTATTAGTAGGAAAGTTTATTAACAAAAACTCTGTGAAAAATACTATTAAATAAAGGGGTATGATAATCATTAGGTAAACCAATTTGATTTATAATTTTGTGTTCTTTAACAAAATTAGAAAGGGATAAGGTATAAAAAATAGTCTATGAAAGTACGAACGAAAAGCAGCAGTTTTATGAGACAAGAGATGACACGACTTAAAAAAAATTAGTTTAGTTTAGTATTTAGTTATGCTGATGAAACTGATTATTATTTAAAAAAAACATGTACAATTAATTAATTTATTAGAATAAAATATGAAATCAATTAATTTATGCAGAAGATTTTAAAAATATGAAATTATTATTTTAAATAATCCACTTTAAGTAATCAACTATTTACTAATATTAAATGCGTACTTGCTACTAGTCTGCTTTACCATATGATAACCCAGTAAACATGAAATAGTCTTACAGCAATTTTTTTTAAGCAAATAGTATTACAAAAACTTAAAATGCATTTAAGCATACGTAAAATACATAAAAGTATGTTATTGATCAATTACCTAAACAGTAACATTACTACATTATGAAACAAAACAAGTAGCATGTAAAGTACATTTTTACTCTATGTTTAATGTATTTGATAAGCTTTTACTTTGAACATACATTCTGCTACTGCAATCTATACTTCACGAATACTTTAATAAAATACTACAATAACAAGTAACTAATTTTATTGATTGTTGAGTATAGTACAGTGCAGTTAACATGCTTCGCTATTTTTAATAATTTACCGAGAAAGTTTAAATTGCAAAATAACCTTTGGAAAAAATAATCTTGATAAAAAACAACTGCAAGACAAATTTGCTATTTAATAAATTGCAATAGAAAACTATACGCTCCTCACATAATACGTAAGACACCGATAAAAGTCAAGGTCCAACGGATCGACCGGCCTCTGTCCTTTTACGCAGTGGAATAAAACAAAACGGGTTTACACAGATAAATCTAAAACTAAATAAACATAAAACCGGATCTCTTCAAACACACAAAACTAAAATTATGGGGTAAAATATGGAAGACATTCTTATAGAAAACAGAGACAAGTTTAATATTCTGGAAGATAACGTAAAGAAAACGGAGGAGAGGAAAAACAAAATAAAAAACAAACTAGACGCGTTGCAGTTGGAGATATTGAACCTAAAAATAGAAAATTAAAAGAGACAATTACAAAACCGCGAACTAAAATGTACAATTAATGCACAAGAAAAGAAAATCAAATGATTAGCAAGAGAAATAAAAAAGACAAATTTACTGAGTTTTGGCATTGAGAAGAAAACGAGACACGGAGCTCAACAACAAAAGATAAAAGAAGTCATAAATAAAATAGGAATTGAAATCGAACCGGAGAAAGACATAACAAATATTAAAGGAATAGATGAAAGAGAGGGCAATAAAAAAGACCAATAATGACAGAAATAAAATATAGAATAAAAACGTTTAAAATAATAAAATCCACTAAAAACCCGAGAAAAACACAAAATGGAGAATAGGTGAAGACTATTCTAAAGAAGTATTTTGGCAAAAAAAGAACTACTAGAACACATGAAAGCAAAAGAAAATGACGATAATGCAATAATTACATATAACAAAGTTGTTATAAACGATATAACATATTTCCTAGAAGAATTAGAAAACCACGAAATCCAAGAACATAGTGGAAGCAACACTCCGATTGGTAAAGAAGTGGGGAAGAAAGGAAACAAAAAAACTACTCGAACAGAAATAGACCTAAAAAAATAATAAAAATAACAAAAGTTAGATGCAAACCAAAAAACTAATCCAACACCAACCTATAAATCAAACATAATAAATCGACCTGTCTAACGACAAAAGACAACGCTAAAAAATAGTAAGCACAACTACAAAAAAGGCGAGGATTAAACAAAAAAACAAATCAAAATAGCTACAATTAATGTTTAAACACTGCTAAGGACATACAATATAAACATAACATCCATACAACAAACGAGACGGAAATGATCAGCGGCAAAGGAAAAAGAAAGAACAACCGTAAAACTTTTTACATAAAAAAGAAGTTAGTAGAAAATATAGTCAAATTTACAGCAGAAGATGGCACAATAGCGTTATTAAAGCTAAATATGAAAAACATAAACATTTCAATTATTACCATTTATGCAGCAACGGAAACCGCAACACAAATTTTATAAAATCGTTTTTACGAAAAATTAGGAAAGTTATACGAAAGGATACCAAAAAAAGATGAAACTATTTTTTTGGGAACGCAATCGCCCAAATAGGCAAAAAGTCATATCTGAGCACAATGAAGAGAAACGAAAGAGGAAAGATACATGAAACAACGAACGATAATGAACACAAATTATGCCAGTTTATAAGAGCACATATGATCTTCCTGCTCACAAAATATGAACATAAAAAAAGTAACATGGAGATGTCTAGCAAGAACGATAGAAAATCAAATTGACCGTAGATCATACACAGAAAAGATAAGCAACATTTAATAGATACGAGAACGGACAGAGACGCACAAGCTAAATCAAATCATTATGTTGTAATAACTAAACTATGAAATATAAAAATAAAGAAACAAAATAACTTTAAAAGTCAACAACAAAAGCAAACTTAAAAGTTATACATGGAAACTAAAAACAAATTTTAAGAAACATATGCAAAAATGCACAAAACAAATTAATAAACACAACGAGAAAATATGGAAAGAGACAAAGCAAAATATACAGAAAACCACAAAAGAAAAAACCTAACAAAACAAATAACGTGAGACTGGTATGATACATACTCCGAAAAAGCAAAAAAAAGAAGCTAGAATCAAATGGATTAACACAAAAAGAAAACAAGACAGAAGAAAATATGAAATAAAAAGAAACAATGCTAATATATTATATAAATGTTAAAAAATGATTGGATTAATAACAAAATGAAAGAAATTGAACCAGAAAACAACAACCACAATGTAAAACAATTTTACAAAAAAATAAAAAATTAAACAACCACATGCAGAACTAGAACAAGCGAACTAAAAAACAACGGAGACCAAATAAAGTACGAGCCCCAAAAAATTAAAGATATCTGGAAAGAATATTACTAAAAATATTTAACGTAGAAACATTAGCTACAGAACAACTAGAAGAAGGCGGGACAGAATTGCAATAACAAGAAGACGACTATCCAGCAAAAAATAAAGTGATAAAAAATTGAAAAATGGTAAATCTCCAAGAGAGGATGGAATCGAGGCAGAACTTCTGAAAGATATGGAAATAACATAAAATGCTAGGAGAGTGGAACACCAAAATAATTCCAACGATACATAATAATAAAATAGAGAACAATGCAAGAATTACCGGCCAAAACCTTATTGAACACAGTTTACAATATTTTGGCAAATTTGATAAACAAAAGATTGAAACTACCAGCAGAAGATATCCTCAAAGACTATCAAAACAGTTTCAGACCTAGCAGATCAATGATTAATAGTATACCAGTGATGGGCATTTGCGCGTATAAAATAATTTTCTACACGTATACGTAGAAAATGGGTAGAAAATACGTATATAATGTATAAAATGTAGACAATGTAGATAATTACGTAAATAATGTAAAATAAGCGCCATTTTGAAAAACCCAACTTGCCAAAGTGCCAACAAAAAATTTGAGATTTGCCGTTTAAAATTAGTCCTATTGCTATTTCTTCTTTTAATTTGGTTCTAGCGTTCTAGTAATAATAACCACTTTTATGTACTACTGTGAACCGAATAGCAATATTTAAGACTTTACCAAAGTCAAAGCAAAATATCCACAAAAAGAGTACTGAAGTTTTGAATTTGAATAAAATTAGTTCAATAATTATCCAGGAAATGTAAATAAACTTTTCAACAAGAACCCTATTTTATTTTAAATTTAAGTAGGTCCAACGATTTTCATCAAGATATCGATGAAAATAGCAATGTAAAAATGCGGGTTTATATTCATCTTATAATTTAGTTTTACCATATTCTAATTGTAAACATTGTTATTTTATTTTTTTATGTACATTTGTATAAACTAAAACCATTAAAGCCAAAGTTTCATTAGTGTGTATCGGACAGATTCGACACTTAGTTTTATATAGTTTTAGTAATGACAAATCTGTCGACGACAGTTCAAAAAAATACAGTTTTATATCTTACTTTAATTCATTTATTATGTTTTCCATTTTATTATTGTCGAATGGAACTAATAATTACGAGTACAAAAAAAGTAGCATTATAATTTAATTAAAACAAAAGAATTTTATTAGAATATTTCAATAAATTTTTGTTCAACATTGCACTATTTTTTAATTTTTATTTTCTTATTTTGATTTATTAGTTAATAACCTAAAGAAAACAAAAATCGTTTAAGCAAGATCAGCTGTTATATTTGTACTTGCGCGTAGCAATTTAGCATTCAACTTATATTAAATATTTAATTAATCGATATAATTTTATCACAAAGATGATTCAACATCACTACTTCATTGACACGTTTTTTTTCATGAGATCTAATAACAGTATGTCCACAACATGATAGTAATTTATCAGCATAATCACTTTAATGTGAAATATTGCTGAACTAACATTATAAAAACTTCTTCTGGCATTTTAGTTGTAAAGACACATAATAACAACCATAAGGGATACTCAGTAGTTTCCCGCGCAAAAAAATTGAGAGTGCATGTGCTAGTTTGCACACATAAGAATATGGCGGTCGTCAATCTATTGTTTCTGACAAATTAGGTTATATTTGGAATTCTTTTGTATTTACATCTTTTATGATAAATAAACGTCAAGGATTTACAAATGCAGTACTTGAGTGCAATACAGACAATTATGCTTATGATAAACAATTTCGTTTGTTGAAAATTATAGTGACAAAAATAACGTCATTACTCAATTTATATGTATGTTAAAATTCGTATTGTTGGCTGCACGGTGTAATAAGTTAAAAACATAAATAATACCAATAACACAGACTAGACTAAATACCACAGCATTCTTTTCCGATAAGAAAATTGTAGTTTAAGCATTTGTTAAATCGTCAGAGTTTTTTTAAATGCATAACAAATAATAATTAAGATGATAAAGTCATTTAAATTACTTTGCAAATGTGGTTAGCTTAAACAGATAACTAAACTATATTTCAATTGTATATCTTAAGTTAGTTAAAATAATCGATTTGTTGTCTAAAAAAATGCATTCTACTAATAGAAATTAAATCTGGCGCTACAACACTATTTTCAAAATGGCCGAAGGTCACTCATTTTCCGGACTGCAATATCAAAGGTGCCGACAGAAGTGTCCCTTATGGTTGTTATTATGTGGTAAAGATTCCAATTGCTCAAAATCACGATTAAATATCTTCATATCAATTACTCTAAGTCAGCTTTATTTATATCCTTAGAGTGGTAAGGTGTATTGCCATTACTATAAGACCTTGTTGAGGTAGATTTGGAATAAGTTGTTTTTCCAGTCATTGTAGTACAAATATTGTGTAGTTCAAGTCACCATGATAATAATTTAGCTTGTGATTTAATGACAAGGTTAACAAATCCTTACAAATGCACTATAATACGTTGTTACTTAACTTCATCAGATTCATATATACCAGCATTTACCAACTTTTCATAATTTGCAAATTTAGGTTGACTCTAAATATGTTGTTTATTACGATACCTTCTTAGTCTTGTCATTCAATTCTATTAACAGATTTCGTTTATTATTGTACCAACTCTCATTTTAAAATATACTTTCGTAAAGTTTCATGTTCTTCCACGTAGGTGATTTTGTTTCAATGTTTTTCACTAATAGTTTGATTACATATAAAACTTAATTACAATTGGCCAAGTTCTACTTCTTGTTTTGGCTCTCAAGGAGTGACTAGGACCAAGTCTAAGTCTGAGTGTTTAACTGCGACGCGCTCTAAGTTGAAAATATTTTATTAAAAAAAATCGTATTCTAAAACCCACATCTGCCATGTTTTAAAACTCTATTTCAATTAGTTCTATAAATACCGCTAATAAGTCAGCATTGTGAAACACTCTGTATATGCAATAATAGTTAGTAACTTTATACGGTTGATCTACATCTTAAAAGATAAAAAGACCATTATTACAATACGACAGATTTGAGACAAGGAATTGAGTCAGTTTATATGCCTCCTTGCATAACAATATTACAGACGACATGATTTGGAACATAACCCCTAAATGATACTGTCAAATAAGCTAACCAAATATGCAAAACATAGTCAAAAAGTTTTTTATTTAAATTTGATTGTTGCAACTGCTATACATGACACATTTACTTAGATGAATATCAAATCTTCTGTATTTCTCTTTTTTTTTCTAAAATGATACAAGCTTTGTAAACAGTTTGTGCTTATTTAGAGTCCACTTTATCAACAATTTACTTAATATGTAATTTTAAAATTGTTTGCATTATAAATTTCAGCTTGCATCTGAGTTTTCCACCGAATGGTTGCAGACAGCAGCTGTATGTCGGCACTAATAAAACCAATTTACCAATATTTTCCAAATATTGACTACATTTACTAATCGCGGTACCTACATCATATTTACTAGGTGATCAACCCCTCGAATTTCTTGGATCATGAAATTGAAACAAAATGGTTTTAATTTTGAACCATTTTTATTTTCCACAGATCATTGTTTATATAAATTCTTTCTACGTGGAAATCGTTTTCGCTAATTTAAATAAGGTCACAGAAACATTTTTCGACTGCATTAAGTTGCCCTTATACTTGGAAAAAGTAAAATTGTGTTTCCTGTTTAATCTAATAAAAATAGTTTACCAAGTCTAAAAAACACTTACTAATAACGGTTTGCAATATAAGAATGCAATCTTTACTTCGTTAACTTTAATTTTGTAGTAGGTATAACTATTTTCTATAATCTCTTCTGAAAATAACATTTTTAGTTTCTAATGAGTCTACATACTTTTCAAATGATTAAGAAGTATTATAGTCTAATTTATATGTAACGATCATTATCTTACTATTTCTATAGGTATATAATTCGGTTTTTGAGAAAAAAACCTGTTGCGTAATTTAAACGGAAGTACACATTACTTGTTTAAAAAGGATAAAGATTATAGATATTTTTTTTGTAGTAAACTAACGATTTGGATAAAATTGGACAGTGTTTACTAATACCGAATCCAAAAAAAAATTTTAAACTACCACAAACATCAAGAAAAGTGTTTTTTACAGAATTACTTAATTACCAATCAGAGATACGCTTTAAAACAAAAGGTGTGCACGTCTGTTTCAAATTTGACCACAAAATTGTCATTTTTAACAATCATACAGATATCTTAATTGACGTCATCTGGGGGTAAAGTGTACGTACAAAAGTAATAAAGGCAAGAGTAGATCTTGCAGAAGAACAGTAAAGTGCTTATTGCAAAACCAGCAGACGGAACTTTATTCTTTCACATTGTATGATCTGTACCAACTAAGATAACAATTCTGATACATTCAATACTATAATGACTAGCAAGAGCAAAATTATTATTCACTTTAAGGGTTTAGGGTATCTAACTTTTGGACACAACCTGTTGCACCTCTTCATGTAATCAGGAAAATAACAATACTAGATACCATAGATTATTAGGTAACCACCGACACGCCATTTCTAGAAGTTTAGCACTGGAAATATAAGACACATCAAGCAAGTTGTCCCAAAAGGGACCATTTTAACGGCTGGTGGTCAATTTGTATAGTAACTTTTGTTTCTTCTAAATAACCACATTTTTTTTAGTTTACAAATGATTGCAAAAGTTTCTTGCTCTGTAGTATCATTATTTGTTTCAGCAGGGGTTAACAATCGGCTGGCATACTCAATGGAGAATACCTGGGATCTCTCCCCTCTGGTTTTTTAAATATACTACAGAAAAGAGTCAGCTTGGCATAATATAAGTCTGAACGTCGACAATCTTTTAGGTTTATGAAAAGCGTCTTATGGGCGAGAAAAAGTAAACAATTGTTAAACGTTCTTAGGCAAACTTATGTCTAAAATTGCTGTTACCTTAGAAGGATTAAGGCGGATACCTTCAGCTGATACGCTGTGACTTTTTTTACAAAATTTTTACAAAAATGTACACAAAAGTGCATTTTCTTTTGTTTAAATGAAGTTTGAAAAATGTTGATCAATCAAAAATTCTTTGGAGATTTTGACGATGATCCGATAACGTTTCGGAAAAAACAATAAAGTCATCAAAATAGACAAGAAGAGTAAGATCAGTCAATACACTTCTAAAACGATTCATGATTTATTCATTCATTCCTAACACCAATCGATTATATTCAAAGGTACCAAATAGAGTCGCGAAAACTGTTTTATCTCTGTCTTTAGTTTGCACCAATATTTAATGATAGCCTGAAGTAAGTTGCCTAAACGCGACAGAAGATAGTTATCCGCGACAGTTACTGCATTTAACACACGAAAATTAATGAAGAATTTATTTATTTTTGGAATTAGAGCCACAAGAGCTGTAAACGAGGACTTTTTTCAATGACCTGGAAACCTAACTATTTATGAGTTTACTCTGTAATAGTTGTTTTTTTTGCATGTCAGTTTTTACACAATTTTATTACAACATATAATATAACACATTAGACTTTTTTACACAAACATTCAGAAAACCTGCCGTTTCCCTTAATTTAGTTATATCGCTCAAACACGCTAACTTATGGTTGTCTCAGTGGGATTTCTTTCGTCGTCGGCTGCACGGTAACTTATTTTCAAGAAGGTTGTTTTGACATGTTACAAACAATTGTTTAAACAAATTGTTCATTTGTTATAACACTAATAATTATAAAAAATGTTTTAAACAATTCTAAAGTATGGCCAAATTAATGACCCCTTTTTTTAGGAGGTTGGAGAAAAGCAACTACTTCAGTAATTTTGCGACGTTTCGTGCTCTGGATGAACACTTCATCAAGCTCGCGCACACTGAATCAATAAGTAATTTGTGATATAAATTTTAAAAAAATCAATCAATATCGTTGTACGTTTTTCAAAGTGCACGATGTACGTGAATTATCATGTTTTTTGATTAAATGTTTTTATTTTTATTTATATCACAAATTACTTGACTCAGTGTGAGCGAGCCTAATGAAGTGTGTATCTAGAGCACGAAATGTCGCAAAATTACTAAAGTAGTTGCTTCTGTCCAACGTCCTAAAAGAAAGGGTCATTAATTTGGCCAAACTTTAGAATAACCGTTACTAGGAGGCGAACCGTTCTGTTTTAAACAATGTTACGCAAATGACTGTGCTCACTCTAAAAATATTGTAACCACTCATTTTTATTACTCATTTTTCCATCGACAACAAGACAAGTTTAGTTATCTCTGAAACTATCCAAATAATATCAACAAACAGTAAATACATAAATAAATCACTACTAAAACGGATTCGTGTAAACAAGTTAAAAAAGTCAAAATTTTAAGTAAAAGTGTTTTAGGCATTGGTTAGTCAAGATAAAAAATAACAAATTTAAATAAAATAATACAATAGAAAGCAATTATTGCAAATTTGAGTTTCATGGATCAAATCTAACACTACTTTATTTTTCATTACTAACAAGATTAGACCTATGTATAAACACACGTCATCACATTATTTGAAAATTAATTCCCAAAATAAATCTAAAGTTAACAGTAAATTGTTCATAGTTACATACTTCGTTAAATTGTTAAATTAAGTATATATATAATAAAATAATAAACTCAAAGGCAGTTCTTTTGATTTTTTTTCTCCGTAAAAACAATAATTACTTTAAGCAATTTTTTTAAACGGTCATCGATTTAAATAGTTCTTAATTTTATAAACCAGTACAGCTCTAAGAAAATCTTACTATAAGTGAAAAAGAGATTTATATCTTCGAGTTTTATTTGAGGTTCTTAACTTGATTGCTTGGATATACAGAGGAAATGGCCACGTTCGAGGCAGAAACTCGTTAGGAGCGGATTAGATATCCAATGTACCGTGCATCTACAATGGAACCACATCACATTTCGTTTACAGTTGTCATTGGCCTTCTTCCACAAATTTCATTTAAAATGTAACGCTAAACCATTTTCGTTTAGCTATAAATTTTTACAAGAACATAAGGTTACTATTGTTTACAAAAAGCGATTAATTACGTTTTTACTACGATTCAAAAATATATTCTCAATATTTTAGAGGCTTTTTGTTATTTTAATTTTATCACCATCTTTAATTTTCAATTAACGACCCTATTTTCTAAAGAGATTTAATTGACTAAATGGAGTCGAACTTTCAAATCTACAGTTAAATTGAAGTAGAAGTTTAATTTTCTTGAGTGATTACTTTTTGTTGAGTTTTATTTATTTATTTTCAGTTAGTCAACGCTTCTATTCTATTACGTAATTTCGTTGTATATTTCTTGAAAATAGTGCTTTGTATTTATTAGTGACTTGCAATTAAGAGAAAAATTTACTAAATTTACTGAAAATAAACTACTAGAAGACATTTCTAATCACTGCTAAACAATATATGAATCGGAAAGACAAGTTTATAGCAGCCATTTTCCTATTTTTATATCTGTTTCATTTCCGTTTTATGTGTCTTATTTATCCACCCTTGCACACGTCACTTCCAGTATTTTACAATCTAATCATGGGGAACGCACTGAGGTAATCCCACGTTATTTCTCTTGCTGTGTTTCCAGTTTTCCAGTTCTATACTCTTTGGAAAGTTTACGAGTTTGAAAAGGTACTGAATATAAGCAGTAGATTCGGGCTACTGTACGATAGCTGCTCTGCAAAGTTCCCTTCCGAACATTTGGATCAGAATATAAAATAAACTAACACGACCCCCTATACATATTTCGTTTTGTTTTTCAAGGGATTCACTCTTTCTGCAATCTTATTTCTTGATTGCCTTTGAAATTTACAAAAATTTTAAATGAAAATATGAAACTGATAAAAGCAAATATTTGTTTTGAAACAATTTTTTGTTACATTGTTTTTAATATCAATGTGTTCATAACTCTTTTAAGATAATATTTATATTACGTAGTTTCTATCATATTAACTATTATAAAAGCTAACTTACTTATATAAGTATTTTTAATAAAAAAATTATTTATTAAAATGCTTTCTTTTTATTTTTTTTGCACTCATTTATAGTTTACTGTTTTAACCATATTATTTTTCAATCAATTGTTAGAAAACTCAATAATTTTATGTAAACATTGTGTTACAATCATTTAATTTGATTTAAATTAATCAGTAATAATTAAAAAACTGTTTTATTTATCTTTGTATTAAAACAACGTATTTAAATGCAATGTTAAACAGGTCAAAACGAATTGTAAGTTCTAACAATATTAAAGCTTGCAGAATATTAAATATAAAATGTAAAACAACGATTTTTAGTCAAAACATTCAACAAAATGTCGTAACATTTGTAGAATGAATTAGTAATACTAATTTTAAGGTTAGTGATGTTTTGCTCACGTAGCTTATAAATTGTATTAACTAATTGTTTAGTAACGTTATGACTTTTGCAGTTTACCATATTTTTGTTAGTAATGATTGCTTTAATTATACATAAACATATTTGAACAAGTCTGATGATAATTTTGTACTAACATAAAAAAACTTCCTTTCAACGCCACAGAAATTACTTTATCTAAGCAATTCTACAAATTTTGAAAGTATGAACATTGAAGAGGGTAGTTGTAGTATGCACAGGTCAAAAAGACAACTAAATTTTTTTTGTATTAACAGCTAAAAGTAAAGAATGTTTAATTTTTTTATCAAAATATTTTAAGACTAGCATTTTGATTTTTTCAAGTGTTTTAAGAAGGGGTAAAATTGTACCACTTTTTGTGACTTATTAGAGGTTAAAAAAAAGATAGGTTTTAGTTAATTAATATAAAGAAAACTCGCAATCACTTAGAATACTACATTTCTTTGCATATTTAAATTCTACTCATTATTTGTTCATCTTTAAAATTTATGGTTTTTGAGATACATTGATTTTAATAAAAACTAATGCAAAAGCAAATACAATGATACAATTAATTTTATAAAAAAATTGAATGAGCAACCGAAGTCTACATAACAACTTTTAAAAAGCTAGGTTATTTATTTGTAAATCAAGCCAGATTCTAAACTCTAAAAAAGTAAGAAAAAAAGGATAAATTTGAAGAAGAAAACAACAATCTAACAAACAAACGGCTGAAGAGTGAATCAACATATAAACTAAACCAAGTTGCGGTTAACTAAAGGTTTAATAACAGAACGTTTCTGTGTAGAATAATAAAAAACAAAGCATGTTGATAACTTCATACATTTATTATAATTTTTGGGAAAATTTGTTTAAAATACATTGTGGTTGTATTTTGTTACAAAACTTACCAAAAAATTAGGGTGTGTAAATATTATTAACAGATAATAAATAAGTCAGTGGGGACTGGTCCATAAGGGTTCCTATTATTAAATAGGTATTTTTTTATGCTAGGGCTACAGTTATTAGAGCCCATGGCTGTACAGGTAGCAGAGCATTCTAACATGAAGTCGCTAGCCTCACTACAACATGTCATATGCAATTTTAACATGCGAAAGCGCTCAAGCGTTTGTAGCCCGCAATGGTTTTAATTTGGTAATCATGAAGCGGTAGGACTTGCACGACTTGTTCTAAGTGAAACGGTGTATTTGTTGTACGTAACTTAAAATAAAAAATACTGTACAATTTTTTTAATGAACTTGTAAGGCTGTCGTTAAAGCTTAAAATAAAATCCCTCAGAAGGCTATAAAAATACCGCATTACAGTTTTATCAAAACGAAACCATAAAATGATCGTAACATATCCTTTAAACTAATAATTTTAGACGTCTACAGATATTCAAATAATATTATTTTGCTTTTATTGTTAATCAGCAATGAGTGTACGAAACAATCAATGTCACTGTGACATTTACCACTCTGAGGATGCAAGCTGCAATGTCCTGCGAAACGTCGGTTTGTTTGAGTTCACGAACGACAATACGGCAAACGTTAAGTTCTACTTTTTGTTTTGGCTCTCAAGAAAAGACTAGGACCAAGCCTAAGTCTGGGTGTTTAACTACGACGCGGTCTAAGCCGAAAGTCGCTTATAATCATAGACACAATAACCGCCAAAGCTTAAGATTTTATGTTGAATACAATGATTCACCTATTTGAAAACTGAATCTTTCTTAAGTGATAAAACAGCGACCCATAGACGTATAATATTATTGTGAAACGATATTGAAGGTTGTGCAATATATTGGCGCAATCACCAGCACAGACGTACAACCACATTGTGCAACCAGTACTCGCCAGAATTTCATGAAGTCAACATGTTTAGTGAAAGTAAATTGTCTTGCGTGATAATTGCTGTCACCGCAACCCAAGTAGCAAAAATCAGTTACAAAACGGTTGTAAAACTCTCTTGCAACTATGGTTTCAGTAAGGTATTTAGTTACAGAATAGTTGCTGAGTCTTTCCTGATACGTTGTCAATACCGGATTTGGTCAGTTGCAAGGCAACTGCAGTAATATTATAACCGTTTTACAACGTGTCTGAAACCGTTGCAATTACTACTTTGTAACTGTTTTGCAGCGTTGCTATAACGCTTTTTTACAAATCATGTTTACCTATTCTGAATCGTTTCTGTAATGGTTTATTATCACGGTTTTGTAATTGATTTGTAACATTATAGTTACCGTTTACGGCAACTGCTATGTAACTGTTTTGAAAACATGCTTATTACCATTATTTGAAACTACTTTATAACCGCTTTGTTAAGCAACTTATCCAAAATTTTAGTTACTAACTGCATCATAAAGATTAAAACAAAAGTAGAGATAAAAATATATTAATAAAAAGATACAGATATATAAAAAGTTATAATAAATGTACATTATTTAAATTTTTATAGTTTCTTATAGAACTAAATTCAAACAAAAAAGATATAATAAAAGAATTTTTACATCTGTTGCAAGTAGGTACCAGTAAACAGGTTTTTACGGCAAATTTTCAAGAAAAACGGATTATGTCTATTATTTATAAATTTTGTAAATAGTAAATGCATAAATTTTGTTAAGAGAAAAATGTCTTTGTGTTAAAAGACCATGGCGGATTAAGATATTCCTCGCATGTTATAGTTTAATGCGTCTACGTAATTCTTAGTTAAATATTTGTATTAGGCTACAAATGCACATGTGCACTTATAATCGGTTCAATGATCATAATCTCGACTGGTTTTTTAAAGATTATAGGTGTTCGCAATGGCGATCTAATTTACACGTTCTGATCACTGTGTGTAATATTGTAATGTCCTTGCAATCAAATTCTATTTTATCCTAGAAGAAAATAAAATCAATTTAAAATTTGCTTACTTATAATTGGCATAAACTAATTCTTCAACGTTGATTAAATTAGAAACAGCAGTTTAAATGCACGATTAAAATTATACTAATATAATATACCAATAATTGTACTTACGTAGTTTTGAATTAGAAACACTTTCGGTACTGTTTATTGGATAATGATAATGGACTATGTGTCTTATAAAAATCTCGTAAAATGCACTTTTTCTGTTGCTGTTTGAACGTATAGATTAACACTGTAGTGTAGTTTTAGAAATTGACACTTGTAACCATAGTTTCAAAACTGTTACACTCGAAACCGAGATAAAGGTTTTAATGTCACTAAATTGACACTGTAGTGACATAAGGGTTTAAGAAAAACTTACTTATAACCATAGTTGTAAAATGGTTATTTCTGTAATAGATTTGAAACCTCAGTAAATTACGAAAGTTGCTGCTACGTTGCTGCAACGGTTTATTTACCATGGTGCTAATGTTACTAATTTGCAACTGGTTACAACGTAACCACGGTTACAAAATGTTGCGTGGGAAGTTTGAAAGAAGAAAAGGAAAAAGGCTTGCAGAAAGGCAGAAAATAAGCCAAACAGTGGTATCTTGATAGGGAGAAGCATATGAATTGAGAGTGATCAAACCCAATGATTTCCGCAAGTTTTTACGGATAAGCGGAGAATGATTTACTTGGCCTGGATACATCAAGATACGAGATATTGCACAACGTTGTCAACAGACTATACAATATTTTCCCAAATGCACAATATATTTTCAACATTTTGAAAATCACACAATAATAACGAACGTCCATGGGTTGCTTCAAAGGCATTTGCTATGTCAGATAATCTTGAAAAACACAAATCATACCTGCATAGAGATGGTTTGCCATTTTAACCAGTACTCTCAATTGTGAAATTTAAAATGCCTAAAACTACATTTAGTGCGTTATGGATTAACTGCTACCGCAAAATATCTACCAACTATTGTGTACAGCGTATTCAAAAAATGTAAATACTAATTATTGTTAAATTTTTTACGACTTATGTTTCAGATTATAAAAATAAATGCACTTGTATCGCAATTTTTCAATTTAAATTATTGAAACAAAACATCGTATTTTGTCAACATTCAATACGTGCAGAATCCACTTTTTTTTTAACTTTTTGCTTTTATTTACAGATTCATGCGGATAAAGTCTGTTGTGGACGAACATGTCAAAACCGCAAAACATATTTCAAACATGCGTAAATTCAAAGGAGGTGGAACAGCACATTAAAACCTTAAAAACTTGCATTAAACACAAATTCAAAATTAACAGTCAAAAGCAATTCAATGAATATTTATGCAGAGCAATGGTTGCAACCAATATTCCTCTCAATAAAATAAATAATTCCCATTTGAAGTTGGTTCTCGCAATATACTGTAAGTTTAATATTTCTGACGAGTCATCGTTACAAAAAAGAACTGTCAAATCACTATATAAAGGAACATTAACAAATATAAAGAATACCGTGAGTGACAAATATAAAAAGATAGATCGTATTATTTTCTTCAAAGCAACTAGAGAAAACAATTGATTTAACATAACAAGATTTGTACAAGGTTCAATTAGTAATGTTTTCTTGCCAGATGTAGTTGCATCGGAAAAGTTTATTTTAATTGTATCTGATGCCGCACCGTATATGGTTAAGGCAGGTCAAAACTTAAAAACTTTTAAATCTAATTTAATTCATCTAACCTTTTTAGATCAAGGTATAAACAGAATTGCAGTATGTATAAGAAGCTAGTTTATTATAGTAAATGAATGAATTAATTATATAAAAAAAACATATTTCTAAAAGTCCCAACGCGCATTTAATATTACAAACAAAAATTTCCAGATCTTCTGTTGTAACGTGTTTTTTTTCTTTATGTGTTTGTTACACTGCGCGACAGCTCGTATGTGACCTGTAGAGCCTCATTTAGGGTGGGTTTAACTTTAGGTGAAATTGGGCGCCATCTAATCTTCCCTTGCTACCTGGACTAAAACGGGGCTTTTTTTTAATAAAACAATAATGCTATTAAGATCTGGTATCTAATTTATTGCTTTTAACTTTATTGAATCTAAATACATTTATTTAGTTTAATTACGATAATCTCGGGTAAAGACCAGTTATAGGAAACTGGGAGGAGAAATAAAAACTTTATGCGGAACTACCTTTAATTATCTCAAATCTGATGTTTTTTTTCCACACTAACTTTCTCGAAAATTGAAGAAGGAATCAATAATTCCAAAATTTCCCAAAACTAAATATCATACTTCACCTGCGCGTGATTTTAACAATTTCAACCAGAAAGTTGGATTGCCTAAATTAAGTATAAAACTAGTATTTATTTACTTAAGTTTAAACTTAAACTAAATTCTCGATAAATCTCTAATCTTAAAAACTACACCGTTACCCCCACAACCAATTATAACTCGTTGGGGCACATGACTTGAAGCAGCTAATTTTTATGCCGAAAATTACATTGGAATTAAAACTATTATTGACGAACTGACAGACTCTTCCTGCGCGGCTCTAGCAAACTCAAAAGATTTTGTTCAAAATACAGAGATAAAAAAACAAATTAATTTTTATAAAAACAAATTATAATTTGGTTCTAGAGCATTTGTAAAATTAGAAAATTCATATGTTTCTCTAGTAGAGTCAGTTAAACTTGATAAATTGTTTTGAAACGTGTTGTAAAAAGATAAATGGAAAAGTAGATGTTGAACGTACTTTTTCTATTTTTAAGCACACGTTTACCGATAGGAGACTAAATTTTAGAAAACTTTGAAAAATAGCAAGTTATAAATTGTTTTCATAATTGTAATACATGAGTTAAATATAAGGCATTATATTGCGTTTCTAATTTGCACGTATTCTTATCTTAGTTTTTTTTTAAATAAATGTTTTATAATAATCATATCCTTGTTTTAGATTGTCTATAAATCTTAATTTTGCCAAAATTAAAAAATATTACTATCATAATTTAAATTAAACCTCTATCTGTAGTTTTTGTTGCATTTTTTTCAAAACGCTTGTATTTTTTGATAAAATTTGGTGCATTTAAATGCGCATTTTATCACATTTTTCAGTGAATTTTTCGGGTCACTACTTATGAGTTAAGTTACATTTACATTAGCTTTAGTGTATTTGTATTGTGAGTACACGCTTGCTTATAGAACTATTCACATTGACTTATTTGTAAGATTCGTATGGTAGTGGTAGTGTAGAAGCTAACAAGCTTTTAACTTTTCACTACACGCTTACAATTACCAATAAACGCAAACAATTTGTTGTTTGTTTGTTACTTTTAATAGAAGATGCGACTATAATTATTAAAAAAAATGACAAAAAAGAAAATGTTTAAGATTACATTTATTTCTATTGAATAAATTACATGTGTTCGTAGTTTTAATTTCCATGAACAACTTAATTCTGTACCTAATTGCCAATTATTGACAATATTTTTAAAAATATCAATATCAATTTAAAATTCTTTAGTTAAAAAAAACACACGGATCAATATCAGTAAAATATAGAATGACGTGATTGCTTCGACTTAAAAAAATTTACAATACATTACACAACTGCACCGCAAATGTAGCAAAATTACACTAACGCTTATGTGAATGCTACTTTAGTCAAATGGGGTAGCATTATTAGTACTCAATAGGTATTTTGTAATTAAAAATATTGTGTAAATTGTTACTAAAACATATTCTTTTTTACGTCTTGTTTGTGTTCTTCTTTTACGTTAACATTAATTTTTGTTGTGTAATAATAATCTTAATAAAGCATAGTCTTTAACAAAAATTACAAAATCGGGAAAGCATACAGTTACAGTAAAACCGTTTTGTAATTTAATTTACATTTCAATTAGTTTGGATTTTGCGTCATCTACAACGTGTGAGTGTAACGTGATCTGAATTACATTTACTCATAACGTTGAGTGTATAATGACTTTGAAATACCATTTTTGGTCAAATTTATAGACAAAAAATTAAAAACATTACAGCATTAGACATTGCTAGTAGTTTATTGTACATTATAAAAATTGAAAACGTTTTTTCTCGTCTCGAGAAAGAAATATAATTTGTTTAGCTTAATAAACTGTTTCATATAAAATCAACCAATCAAAAAAAATACTTTAGACTTACCGAAAACAGGATTTTATAATAAATTATTATATTAATTATACTTATTCAAAATATTTCTTTTTTTATTTTGATTTTTATTCAATCAGTGGAACTTTGAAGTTAAATGTGGCAGTTTTCAATTAGATGCTACCACCAAACACATAACTATAGAAAAAATTTTAATATAAACAATAAGAAAGTAACATGTGAAGATAAAAAAGAATAAATGGGTTAAAGTAAAATAGAATTGGAACGCTGCTACAGTATATACACTAGTACATGCATATACATAATTAATAATCATATATAGTTTATTGTTGCTATATATAAACACAATTTAATATACGTAAAATTAAATTTACAGAAACATATTGAATTCAACAAAAATTTATGAACATATTTTATCAAACATATTGTAATTGTTAAAGTTATTTACACAGCTGGATTGTTTTATTATTATTCTATATATTAACGGAAATAATAATAATCCTCAAAAGAAGTTTTCAATTAGTTAATAGTTTTCTTCGTATCGTATGTAAATTATTTAAATTGTTTTTATAGTTTCTTATAGAGATAATTCTTCCTAACAATTTATTTAAATAAAAAAGTTTTATAATATTAATAGTTTATTAGATATTTGATTTATAATTTAAAATGAATTCCATATTATTCTAGGTTCGAATCGTGCCAGCGATATTTTTTTTAGAAAAAAATGACATATTTTGAAAGCAAAGCAAGGTACGTTAAAAATAACAATTTTTACCGATTTTCTAAAGGGGAAAACAATATCGAGGCGCACAAATATAAGGGTTAGTCGATATGAAAACATAACCCTAATTTACCATATTTTGGTTATATCTTAATAAAATTGAGAACAAAAACTTCAAAAAAACTATAGTATGCTAAAAAGTCAATACAGACGTGTACTTATCACTTTAAAGTGGTTTTATGACAACATAACCCTAAAAAATATATATGTAGAAATTCACCACACTAGTTTTTTTTTTAAATAGGGTTCTTCGTAGTGAAGGAAAGTGAACAATAATGACAACATTTATTTGTTGTTAAGGCAAAAGCGCGTAGCTTCATCAGGCCAGTCTATATAATTAAAGAAATTAATAGTTAGTAAAATAAAATTACACATCAATAAATGTTAGTAACATTAAAATCTATCATTAAAAAAATGAAATCTACTAATTGAATGATAACAGTTAGTAAAAAAGTTTGAATTAAATAACAATGTATGACTAGAAGATTAAAAATACATTTGTATACATATATGGTCAACTAGAAACTATCTTAATAACTACTATGAAGTTATTTATATAATATTCAGTAATTAAAATCGCACCAACAATTATTGATTGGTTTTAACCCAATTAATAACATCGCAAATTACTACGTAAAACTATTTTTTTATTTAAAACTATTTTAAAACATTACAACAAAGTCGAAACGCAACACTTATAAATAATCAATAGTACAAAATTATTGAAATTTGATAGATACGTGACGGACTTAGCAACGGTTATCAAAAATGACATAGAATACAAATTTAAATTTTCAATATGTTATGGAATTATTATTTATTTTATTAGCTACAGTTTGATATTAATTTTACTAATGATTTTGTTATAGATCGAACTTAGTTTGTCAGTGTCTGTTCTTAAATTTGCATTGTTTTTGTATACATTAATAAAAATAATTTTTGAGATTAATCACTTTTTTGAATTGTATTGTACATCTAGAATTTCAGAGCTATCAAAATTAAAAGTATGGTTTGTTGTGACATGATGGCAAGTTAGACTTCTGTCACTACCTTTAGTACTGCAATCATTCTTATCGTGTTTGATTCTATTTGATTGCAATGAGAACTGAATCTTTGCAATCTTACATTTAAAAAATCAAAGTGCGTGTAATCGTTACGCGCGATTCAAGTAAAGCTTTTTTGTCGTTTGTGGCAGATATTACTAAAAAAATCAAATTAAAATAAATATTATTCTAGATAGTTGATTTTTTTAAAATTTTTATTTAGTGCGGAAAGGGTAAACTGTTCTTGGTACTGTGCTATTTTAAATTAGAAGTTGTAAGGCATCCCAAATGACTTTGTCTTTTGAGCTACATTATAATATGTAAGCATCCTGTCGACTACATCAACACCGCTTTTTGTGAAATTGTAGAATGTTAGTAGCTCTGGTTTATTTATTATTACCAGTATTTTCGTCTATTTTGTCATCACACTGCATTGACGATACAAATAATACATTCTTTAACTTTTTTGAGACATATGAAGTAAATGTAATATTGGCATGGTCTGCAAAAACTGAAGACTTTACAGGTTTATCTTTAACACTTTTACCTTCTTTCGGCAACGACTTTTGACTGGATTGTATTGTGCAAACTAATGTTAGGCGGTGATCATGCAACAAACGACTTACAGCTTCCACGCTAGTAAATCATCGATCCATGGTAACATTCATTCCAGTTCCTGAAATGTAGTTCGTCATTCTTAGAATGACAGCTGTTACATACTTGTTTATGTAAAAAGGACCTTCAGGTTAGTTTTCAGCCTAGATCTGCAAATGCGACGTATAAAATGTTTTTGCATCCGTTGTAGAATACACTTTCATTCGGAATGTAGATACGAAAGCCACATCTCCCACGAAATTCAAACAACATTTCATTTAGAGTCACATATTTACCCACACTATAATGTTTTTTAAGATGTTAATTAAAATTTTCAAATATGTCTCTAACGGCAGCAAGTTTGTCTAAGTTCATTCGCTCATGCCTTGTATCGGTATTGTTGAAACGTATACACTTCATCAGAAACATAAATCTTTGCTAAGATAGACTAGCAGGAAATAATTGAAGCTCTAAGCCCTGCCCGGATCAAAATTCGTATAATTTTTTCACTTCCGGCATGTTGAGAACCGGCCAAACACAGCAAACCAATAAACACCTTCATTTCCACTTTATTAGTAAGTACAACGTCGTATTTATTCATGATCTTGGTGCTATTTTTTGTATATACAAATTGGTATTTTCGACAACTGTTTTCAAAATTTCTTCAAAAAAGAACATCCAACGCTGAATTGGCGTGTTTGCATTTCTTGCACCTGCACAAACACCAGGAAATTGGGTAACAATATTTTGCTGCTTTGTTCAAACTCGTTGGCCTGGGACAAGCTTTTTCCACTTGGTTCTATCTCTTCCATAAAAATACAAAGATCTGGTGGTTGTAATGGAAGTATCTGATTGGTTGCCATCTTCATCTGGTTCTTCTTGCTCTGTATCTGTATCGTGTTCGCTAATTATGTCTTGTGCATCTTCGTCTTCTAATTTAGATGCTTCAGAAACATCCAAGGTTGGTACTTCATCGTAAAGTGCCTGTAGTCTAATAATTTCCCGCAAACAAAAGTAAGTAAGTCACAAGTGAAAAACGTCCAAATACAAAACATGACTAACTTTTAGTAGCATTTCCAATAGAGACTAAACTAAAAATCTCTTGTCTTGCTTTATATAGTACAAACTAAGTTTATAGAGAACGGCGATTTCACTACAAAAGATAAACTATTTAGAGTAAGAAAGGTAAATCCCTTAAACTCAACATAAAAATTTGCTAACATACAAAACACGCAGAAACAATAAACAATTAAAATTTAAGGACTTACCCGTATGCAGAAAATTCTGCGTGAATACTAAGAAACTAGAAGTAGGCCCTAAAAATGTTTTATGCCTAACAACAACACAAAATTAGTCCTTTTACAAAATACGAAAAAACAAATTGTAGAATAAAAACTTACACGAATACACGGGTTAGGTCTGACAGGCTCAAAGCCTGTCTGGCAGCCAAACAACAAATGATAAAATTCAGACAAATTTAAAAAAACATGTTTTTATTAAAACTAAGAAAGACCCTAAAAAAACATTAAAACATATTTTAAAAAATACAACAAAAAAAAGATTTTTCTGGGCCTTACAGACCCAGTCCGTCAACCGAAGGGTTATATGATTGATTTATTTGGCAGATTTAACGAAAATATCTGTTTGTTGGAAAACTTTTGTTGTACATACAAAACTTGGGAACAGGAAAATGTTCTCAATTTCCAAATCTTTCAAAATTGCAATATATATATGAAAATTTGTTTCCTTATTGTCAACACTTAACAGCATTTTATTCGGAAAATTGCATTTATCAACCGTTCAAATACCAACTCCAAATGATATAAGTGTTCTTCAAACGTTTCCGAACCAACGAGCAGATTACCGACGTAAGTGGTACAAAATTGATCAAACGTAGATCCATGAACCTTACTCATACAACGAATAAAAGGAGCGATCGCCATGGTTATCCTTAAAGATGAGATATTGGAACAATACGATTTTGTACCGACTCGAAAGCTGGTGTATTTCTTAACTTTAGGTTTTAACGGAATTTGCCAATACGAGTGGGTTAAGTCTGTTGTCGACATAGACTTAACACTGTACAGAGTCGATTTTCCAAAGTGATCTTTTGCATACGCGAATTTAAACGAGGAGAATCTAAGCGAAGTCTGACATTATTGTTCTTTTATACTGTTGTAACTAACGGGCTTATATAAGGCGTAGCAATACGTTCAATAACACCCCACGTTTTCATGCGGTCTATTTCTTCTTGCACGACTTGTATATGCGTCGTAGGAATAGGATACTGCTTTCGTACGTAAAGTGTTATGTCCGTGACACGGTAGTCTTAAAAATGTTCAGTGGTAGAACGTGTATTCAGTACTGCTATAAGTCTCGTCACAAAAAAAACCAACTAGTATTACTCGTGGGGATTTGCGGTTGCTACTCATAAACATTGAGCCGGACATAAATACACTCATAACATCCCATCAGGTTCATTGAAGTCATTAAATTTTTTTTGTATTTTAAAAGAAAAGTTATAATTTTAATAAATAGTTCACAAAATGTTTTATTTTTATTTATTTTTACGCCATCATTTACGATTCAAGACATCACAGTTAAATTTGTAATTTTTCTATTATGCATTATTGTAGTTGTTTCACTCAGGAGTCTGTGAGCAAGTTTTGACTATACAAAGAGATGCGTGAGCCAAAAGAATTTGAGAACCATACTGTTACGGACAAACCGTAAATAATCAAATTGTTGGTGGACTGTAATTTAAATTTAATTGAAATTGTTTAAAATATTTACAATTGCGTGTAACATACGTAACGTGACAAACTTAAATTTGTTCTGTGTTCAACTTACTTAAAATTCAAAAACTGATATGTTCCCCCACTAAATCAAGTGCGCATAATGTCTTTAACATAAATTGGGGGAGGCAAAAATTGTTTCGGAAGAAACATGCGTTATTGCTAATTTACAAATTAAAATAATATACAAACTTAGATATACATGCGTTTTTATAAACTAACTTAAACTGTATACTTAACAAAATTGCTTAATAAACATAAACTGCATACTTAAAATATAAAATAAACAAAACTTGTATCTTTAATAAGTAATTGTAGACAAAAAAAACATAAAACGTTTTAATCAATAGGCAAAACTGCAATCTTATTGATTGCTCGAACTGAATGTCCATTTTTTGTTTTTATTTTGACTACTCTTACTTTTCCATCACTGCCAGGTATTACTTTTTCTATTCGAGCCATAGGCCATTTTAAGGAAGGCAAATTGTCATCTTTTAAAAGTACAAGCATACCTTCTTTGACGTTGGGAGTCGAATGTTTCCATTTAGGTCTATTTTGTAATAAGTTTAAATAATCTAAGTGCCATTTAGCCCAAAAGTGTTGTTGCATTTGGGTACACCTTTTCCAAAACTTTAATTTATTTTCTGAAATAAGAGTAAGATCAGGTTCAGGAAAGGCTGTTATAGAAGCACCTATTAAAAAGTGACCTGGAGTGAGATAAGTTAAATCAGAAGGATCGTTAGTTATTGGAGTTAATAGTCTTGAATTTAAAATGCCTTCAATTTGAACAATTAACGTATTAAATTCCTCGTAGGTGAGTTGGTTATTGCCTACTACTCGTTTAATGTGATATTTCGCACTTTTAGCACCAGCTTCCCACAATCCTCCAAAAACAGGAGAATAAGATGGAATAAATTTAAATTGAATCTTTTCATCTAAATAATAATTATAAATTTTGGTTTTATCTACATTTCTATAAAAATTATTTAACTGATTTAACGCACCTTTAAAAGTTAAACCATTGTCGCAAAAAACATTGCTAGGTTTTCCTCTTCGAAAAATAAATCTTTTGAAAGCACTCAAAAAGTTTTCGGTAGTCATGTCTGACAAAAGTTCCATATGAATTGCCTTTACTGAAAAGCACACAAAAAGTAAGATATAGGATTTAGTAGAAATAACTCTTTTTAATCTGGATTGCTTAATATAAAATGGACCACAGAAATCAATACCAACGTTTTCGAATGGACGGGACGCATTTACCCTTTTTTCAGGAAGAAAACCCATCAATTGCTTAGAACAGTTAGCCTTATGCTTAAAACAAGTGACACATTTGTAAATGTTTTTCTTAATTTCTCTATTGCTATTTATAATCCAGAATTTCAAATTAAGACTACTTTGAATTTGTTTTTGTCCAGCGTGCAATAACCTTATATGTTCCCTACGAATAATCAAATCAGTAATGTGATTGTTTTTTGGAAGAATTATAGGATACTTTTGGTTATACGAAATGTTAGCATTTTGAAGCCGACCACCGACGCGTAAAATTTCCTCTTTATCAAGAAACGGAGAAAGATCACTTAAATTAGTTTTAATTTTATTGTTACGTTTTAAGGATCGAATTTCTTCAATAAAACAAGTTTGTTGTTCTTGCCTAATAATGCGTTTTAAAGCAAATTCTAATTCAAAAACAGTCAAATTTCCAGTAATTTTATTTTTAGATGTGATATTAATATAAAATCTAAATATGTATGAAATTATTCGTTGAAGCCTATTTAAATCAGAATAATTTTTAAAAAACGTTTGTTTTGATATTCCTTGAAGACAAACTTGTTTCAATTCAGGTAAAAAATTGCAATTAGTTATTTCAGTTTCTATACTATGACAAAAATTAATATTGGAAAGTTCATTTGGGCCAAAAAACCAAAGAGGACAATTATTGATTTCCCATGGTTGTAAGCCTCTTGAAATATAATCGGAGGGATTTTTCTTTGACTCAACATAAAGCCAATTGAAATCAGAAGTAATATCTCGAATTTTTAAAATACGATTAGCAACGTATGGATTTCGCTTGTAAGGATCTTTTTTAATCCAAGAAAGAACTACTTCAGAATCGGAGTAAAGAAATACTTTTAGGTTAGGTAAATATTTTAGCAAATTAAATACTTTGTTTATCAATAGCGAAAGTAGTAATGCAGCATTTAATTTGAGTCTAGGCATAGAAAGATCATTATCTTTTTTTTAGGAGCAATTCTAGATTTAGAGCACAAAAGTGAAACATGGACTTTATCCAAAAAGATTGATCTAACGTATACTACACCTCCATAAGCCAAAGACGAAGCATCACAATATCCTACTAGTTCGATATTTATTGCTTTGTAAACATACAATTTTCTGGGTATACTTAACTTTGACATGTTAATTAACCCTTTAGCAAAATTGTGCCATTCATTCAGCAAATCATTAAGTAACACGTCATCCCAATTCAAATTAAACGTCCAAAGTTTTTTCATAAATAACTTAGCGGTAACTACGAGTGGTCCTGCAAACCCTAATGGATCGTAAAAAGAAGAAATAAAACTTAGAACGTGCCTTTTAGTAACGTATTCTTTAAAATTTAACTTTGGAGCAAAAATTTCAAAACAATCATTAGTTGTATTAAAATAAATTCCTAAAGTTTTAACTGTGAAATCATGTTTGTCAATATTAAAATTTTCTAATGTTTGATTTTCACAAGAAATGTTTTTTAGAATTAGAGGATCATTAGCATTCCACTTATGTAATTCAAAACTACCGGTTTTAAGTAATTTAATTAGTTGATTTCGCAATTCAACGGTTTCCTCAACCGTGTTACCTCTTGACAAAATGTCATCAACATAAGTATTTTGAAGCAGCGCATTAGAAGCAAGTGGAAAACTATTTTGATTATTAATTGCAAGTTCATGAAGACATCTGGTAGCAAGAAATGAACTACTTTTCAAACCATATGTTACCGTCTGTAATTGTAAACATTGTATCGGTTCATCTGAACTTGATCTCCATAAAATATTTTGTAAAGATCGGTGTTTAGGATCAATCCAGATCATCCTGTACATTTGTTTTATGTCGCACAAAAGAGTGTATTCAAAGGATCGAAAGATGAGCAAAATTTCAAAAAGTTCTTTTTGTACTACTGCTCCGTTAAAAAGCATATCATTAATAGATTTATTGTTATTTGTTTTCATACTGCCATCAAACACAACTCGGAACTTAGTAGTAGTTTTATCATTTCTCACTACACAGTGATGACTCATAAAATAGACTGAACCACTATTTAAATCATATTTATTTATATCTATTATTTTAGCATGCCCTAGTTTTATATATTCAGTTAAAAATTTATTATATTGATCAAACAGAATGGGATCTAATTTAAACCTTTTCTCGAGATTGTGTAATCGTTTTAACGCTAAAGAAAACGATTCTCCCAAATTAAGACACATAAGATCTTGTTTTAAAGAAAGTTCAACTTGAAATTTTCCAGCAACCTTTGTGACAGAAGATTGAAAACTATGTTCACAGGCTTGTTGCTCGGTATTGTATTCTTTGTATAGCTCAGGAACTTTTTCCGTTTCCCAAAATTTATAAATGAGGTTTTCCAATTTAGAAAAGGAATGCAAAGAATAAACTTTCAAATGACAAAATGAAGTTCTTTTTAATGAAGTGATAGCTCCACTTAGAATGTAACAAAATAATGTATTTTGAAGAACAAAACTGGAACTTGGAATTTTAAAGTTACCAGTTGTAATCATTTGAAAAAATATATCTGCACCAAGTAAAATATCTATGTCTTTTAGAGTATGAAAATCAGGATCAGAAAGTACAATATTGTTAGGTATGTTTATTTGAAAAGCATCAAAGCTAAAATTTGGAAATTGAGCTGTAATGTTTTCTATTGCAGAACAGCTAACATTAACGTTATAATAACTATTACACGACTGAATTTCAATGCTGACGGATTTGTGCACCTTTGTAATATTTTGAGATACGCCAATCACATCTAAATTACTATTGTTAAGTTTTAATACCTAATCGGTTAACTAAACGATTGGTTACAAATGACACTTACGAACCACTATCTAACAAACAATAGGCAATAATAAACTTTCCTAAAAAAAATCTTACTTTTACTTTTGCAACTGGCAATAGAACATTTTTGCAGGTTTCAGGATTCCTGTTAAATAGTTGTAAACTGGTAGTAGGTTCGGGTTCTGGTAACTCCTTTGGTTAGAAAAATTTATCCAAATGCAACAGCGTATTATCGTTTTTTCTACAGTTTCGACAATTGAACGTAAATCTACAATCACCAAAATGATTATTTAAACACAATTTACAAAGTTTGTTTTTATTTACAAACATAATTCTGTCACCAGTCTCTAGCAATTTAAATTTATTACATTTATATAATTTGTGATCAGGTAAAGAGCAAAATAGGCACTTTTCAATTTTAACATTAGTTCCAAGATGTACGTGAGTTTTTTCTTTATAGAATTTTTTACTTTCGGGCACTTCTTGTAATGACAAAATTCTTTGTTGCAAAAATTCTAAAAATTCGGTATAAGAAGGAACTTTAGATTTATCTCTATGTAATTGATAAGCTTGATTAGTATAAAAATCCAATTTTTTAGTAAAAATTCTTACCAACATGACACTCCAGCCATCTACTGGCTGACCTAACATTTTTAAGGCACCAACGTGCTGTTTAATACAAGAAACAAAATCTTTTAAAACAGAAGGATTGCTTTTTTGAATACTTGAAATATTTAATAAAGCGTCAATGTGAGAATTGATTAATGCAGTTTCATAACTGTAAGCTTCCTTTAAAATAGACAATGCTTGAATATAAGAATCATTTGTTAATGGCAAATTACTTATAAGATTAAGCGCTTCACCTTCAAGGTGGCTTCTTAAATGATATAATTTTTCTACAGGTTTGAGTTTAGTGTTTGTATGAATTACAGCTTCAAACATATCAATAAAAGGTTTAAAATCGCTAATGCATTTTCCATTAAAATTATGAATTTGGATATTTGGTAATTTAACATTGGGAATTTCATTTACGTTATCACCTAGTTCACGTGTTATTAAAATTGTTTGCTCGTCACATTTTTGAATAAAATTATTAATAAACGCACCGACGTCATAGTAAATATTTGAAATATCGTCATTTTCATCATCAGTTAATGCTTGATTAGCATCCAAACAAATAATTTTTGTATCTAATTGATTAATTTGCTCAAAATATTCACTAAGACTCGATTTTCTAATAAGTAATTTAGCTCTTAATTCAGTTGACGGGGCATCTAACTTATGTTCGTTTACAAATCTTTCAATTCTTTTAATTTGATTGATACATTTTAAAATTTTTGTTTTTAATTCAACCACTTCACATTCAATAGTTCCTTTTGGTGCCATTGTAATTTACAAAAATTAAAAATTTAATAATTATATTTAAAATAATTGGAAAATACAACCTTGATCTGGTTTTCTTCAATTATTATCGATGCAAGCGCTTCAACAACTTCGATGTATGCGACCTCGAATGGCGATATGTAATAACGACGATAGAACAAATACTTCCACTGCTTTCAAAATTTTCCAAATTTGTTTAATCTTCGTTAATTTGCTTTTACTTAATTCCACCTTCTTCGTTGATTATTCTTGTAGGACGACGTTGTTTAGTATTTATAGAATACTTTTGAAATTTAACTGATTAATTAATCATTTTAATTTAACTGCCGTTTAAAATCCGGTATCGATAGGACCAGCATGTTACGGACAAACCGTAAATAATAAAATTGTTAGTGGACTGTAATTTAAATTTAATTGAAATTGTTTAAAATATTTACAATTGCGTGTAACATATGTAACGTGACAAACTTAAATTTGTTCTGTGTTCAACTTACTTAAAATTCAAAAACTGATATGTTCCCCCACTAAATCAAGTGCGCAGAATGTCTTTAACACCATACCTTTTTTATACCTTTTTTTATTTTCGCAAATCAAATTAACCTTTCAACAAGCTGTCAGAATTGTCAATACAATAATCTCAAGTTTCAACAAGAAAAGCATTTCCATTAATTTAAAATAATTTATTTTATAATGTTTATGCTACGTGTAAGTCATCTTCAGACTATTGTTATTTTTAAAAATAAACCTTATCTTAAAGTAACTTACATTAGAATTAAAAAATCAAACTTAAGATATTTAGTAATTCAAATTGAACTTAGAAAACATAGAATAGTATAGAAAACTAAAAAATAATTAAAAATTCATATAATTTCCAAAAAGAGCATTAAAAACCAACTTGAAATTTTAAAATTATTGATCAAACAACGTGTTAAAAAATATTTTAGAAAATTGTTAGATTAAGTTACATAATGACGTTTTAAAATTTTTACTATCTGATTTCTCAAGAGACGATTTTGTTGTCGTTGATTACATCGTAAAAACACAAGGTCTATAATATTAAAAATTACGATTTTGCATTTCACAACACATAAAAGTCGATACTAACAGAACAAAATTTCATTGTTAAATGCATTTTAATAGTATTACAAACCAATTGAATTATGTGCAAAATATTGCTTAAACAATTTTACTTATTTTATTTTTTGTTTTCGAAAATTAAATTATAATTTCTAAATTTTAAACTAGAATTAATTACTCTAATTAATTTTTTTGTTTCGTACAGCTTTTTTAATTTTTTAATAAAACTATTACAATATATAAATTTAAATTAAATATTTTTTCCATTCTTGTTTACAATTTTACAATTAAAAACTGATATTAAATTCTTTATAGTACGTTTTCATTGTTTTTGATTTTATAAAATCTGATGTCTTATAATATGATACACAGAAGTAAACAATATAAAATCTATCTATCTATGGTGTCAATGAATAAATCAAGTAACTCATCGCTGCCATTGTAAAGAAAGAGTTTTGATAGACCAGTTCCATATCATACAAAAAGTCAACTAACTAAAAATTGTTGCACTACGTCTCAAACCTTAGACGGAAATACAATACGACAATCATAACAAAAAATTGTTTGATTAGTAAAAACTTTTTTTTTAAATCCGACTACGCCACTGTATTTTCGTTACTTTTATAATATTTTTAAAAATTCTTAACTGAATGAAATTATTGCGACTGTGTGTAATTTTTAATGTTTGGTTGATTTTGTCCCTAATTTACCGAATTTTGTCTATTGGGAAATATAGAACGAATTTGTTACGTTACCTTGTCAAGTTGTTTGCACTTCTCTACCTAATTTCTTTGACAGTGGGTTCATACGTACGGTTTTTCCAAACTAAGAGTTTTATGAGTACGCTAAGAGTGACGGCCATTTTTTTTGGTAATAGTATTTTCAACTACCCTCACTCATCGACATCTCAGCTAGCCGTAGGGTAGGGTTGTTACTAGCAAGATCCGCTAGAACAAAAAAGTTGTTAAGATAGATTTTTTGTTTTTATTACATCATTCACTTTGTTTCTTTCTGTACTTAAGAGAATCTTTGTTTAATCTGTCGATGTTCTTGCATCATTTTTGACCTACGGTTTGTTATTCTTCTTTTTATTAATATTTCGTACTTTTGGTTACATTAGATTAATTTTTTTCTTTTATGTCAATTTGGCGATTTTTTATTATTGAATCGATAAGCATTTTTTGCTGTTTTAATCTTAATAACAAAAATAAATGTAAACAATAAGTACTATTACGTAAAAATAACAATTAAAGGATAAAATAATACAAAAAAAACATTTTTGTATTACGGTAAAAAATATCTATAGACTTTAATAATGCTATAGTTAACTAACTAAAACTAATTTTGCACACTAATGTATAAACTATAAAAGTACTTATAATCCAAAAAAAGTATTCTTAATGACTTTTATGATATTTATTTGATGAAATAGCTACCACAATGGTTAATTGACTAACTTGCAATAAATCTGGTTAAAAATACAAGAGGAAAATGTCGTTTTGCGTTTTAATTACTCGTTTTCGCAAATGAATTTCATTAAATTATTTATGAACCAATCAATTGAATTTAGTTTAAAAATTAACTATAATCAAAAGTATTGAAAAGCCATTAGGTTAAATACCGTGTTAATTTAAGAGTAAGCTTTAAAATCGCACAAAATTGAAATAAAAAGCTCCGGATTTAAATAACAAGCCGCGTAATGTAGGTACGGATAAACCTTTAATTCTCATCGGAAGAATTATTGTTAACGAAATCTGTTTATTTTCAAGTCTTTAAACACATTTTTAGAAACAATTTTAATGTAACTGAAACTCGTGTATTACTTTAATTCAATTGACCACGTCCCGATCTTGCAGTGACAGCAGGTAAATCCTCCGGATACAAAAGGCTTACGGTGGCACCTGGTATCAGCTGCCACAGAATAGAGAAATTGGAACAAGGTAAATTTAAAAGAACAGTTTGGATTAGAATAAGATGACTCAAAAAACGTAAAGTGAATAATGCTTATAAATAAAATTGTTTAGTTTTTAAAATAAATATACACACTTAATAAAAGTGAAAATTAAATTTAAAATAATTATACGATCTACATGATAAACATTTTCACATAAAAAAGCTTGTAATTAATTTTTGAGAAATGAAATAATAATTAACCGGTATTACTGGAACCGTTTCCAATGGTTGCAACAGTTCTTTAATACAACAATATTACACTGTGCAATTTTTTGTAAAGTAAAGTTTTAGTAGAGTGTTACAATTTATAACAGAAATATAATGTTTACTTATTTAAACTTAAAATAAAGATTTTGGTAAAAGTTTTAACTTAAAAAAAAATGGTTGGCTATTTATGTACTTTAGTTTTTGTTCTTTTTTTTAAATAATTTAATATTTCAATCTTCTCTTTACTAATCACAAATTAAAATATTTTTTTTAATAATGAATATCTTATTTTTGTTTTAGAAAAATCTGGTAATTATGAACTTTTTTGTTATTTTTATAATTCTTATGTTGGTCGAACTAAAAAAATTAAAATCAAATTAAATAATAGTATATTATTACTTTAGTTGTATAAACAGTGTATTGTTGAACAACTAAACAACAGTGTTTGGGGCACGCGAGCAAAACGAAGAGTGCCACAATAGAACGAGTTCAACAACAGGCCGTTTCTACAGCGTATTTTATATACTTTTTTATCCAAGTGCCTTATTATTTGAATTATTGTAAAAAATTTGCTATTAAGGGGGCGTTTGTACGCTACAGTATCCATTACTTAAACTAATTTTTAAAAATAGTACCCTAAAAAATGATAGATGGAGGAAGAATTTTGTATCACAACAAATTGATAAAGCTATAGAGATAAAACACGTGCTTTTCATAATTTTCTGCACAGAGCGCAGAAGCCAATATTGCCCTCGGAAAATATGTGTACTAAATTTAAAAGTTTGTGGTGGTAAAGCAATTAAAATTAAATAATTCTAGCAGGTATCTTCCATATCAAGACTTTAATAAGCTGCTAATGTGTGGTTGTTTTCTTTAGGCAAAGCAATCGAATTAGTTTCCTAGATGCAACAACAAAGCCAGCGAAGTTTATAAAACAAATAAGGTAAGTTAGTATATATTTAAAATATGCAAATAAAAAATTATTTTATTAAAAGACAAGTTTTATAAGCTGAGCATAGAGTATTAAAATCTCTCTCAAAGAAACAAAAAAGCTGTGGTTCTAACCAAATTGTTTTGGGTATCTTGAAAAGAAGTGTTCATGAAATTGATACAATAGATAAAAAGTGCCAAAAATGAAAATTTTAGTTAAAAAAGGAGAAAGTTGAATACTGCGGTGAACCAGATAGTCTAACAAAATCCTCATGTCAAATTGACTTTAAATATAAAAAATGTCACACTTAAAAGAAATGGTTAATGGAACGCAATCACTTGGCGATGTTGTTAATTAAGAAAGTTGCTAGAAATGATGTTGTAAGAGAAAATAACATACCTATTAAAAACAATAATGATGAAGATCACAGTGGTTAACTTTTTTTTAGTAACTTTTCAATTAATAAATACATAATAATATAGAGGTGGTCAAAAAGAATCGCAGCCGAATGGTTAAACTATAACAGTTAATTGTTTTTACGATAACCTTTATGTTGTTATTTATTGTAATTGAATGCATAATTGTCTTATGATTACAGTTATCTTAAAATATCTAATTTTCATAAACGTAACAAAGGAAACTGTCATAGATTTGTGTTTCGATAATTACTCATTAATTGTTTTTGTAATAACATTTATGTTCTGCTGTTTAGTGTAGTGCAATACATAATTGTTTTTTGATTATTATTTAATTTGTAAATTTGTAATTTTCTGAAGTACGAAGGAAATTGCTTGAGTTTTCTAGCATTAAAACTCGAAGATTTAGGATTGATTGTTTTTGTAATATTACAATATAGTGAATGTAAGGATAACTTCAAAAAAGTCAAAAAAACTTTATTTATTAAATCAAATGTATATATGTCTGTCGTTAAGAATATTTGACAAAAAGCTTGATTTGTTGTTATCAATATATTTCTATTTTTGTCTCGATACTCATCAGGCAGTCTGAGCAAGAATGCTTAATGCTTGCAATCTAATTTAAGAGTTTTGTTACAATTGTAAGTTTTCATTGTTATTTTAGCAATCGGATTGCTAACTTACTACAATGCAAATTCCAGTACTCTATGCAAAAAAAATAACTGAAAACTTTCATCGTAATTTGTGTAAAATAATACATGAGTAAAAATTTGTTTTTCCAAAATTAATCAATAACATTATTAGAATAGAAAAGACATATAATACAACTTATATAACCTTTTGCTTGAAATGTACCGTCAAAATGACGGTGCCCTCAGTCACGCCCCATCTAGTCACTTGCTTGCTTATGTCAACTGTAAGATTTGCTTTTTTCTACAATTAATAGTAAGCATTTGCGCTTGCCTTTGTTAATCCAAAAGTCAACTTTTCCGTAGAATGTTATTTTGTCTCTCACGCGTGATGAAAATGCGTGCTACCCAATTAATCAAGTATTTACTGGTAAACGAAGGTTTTGTGTGCTTCTAGTGTTTAAATACAAAGGCAGAAGAAGAAAATGAGTTCAATGAAAAGTTGCGACATAAATATGAAAAGCAGTACGATCAGTTTATCGCATGGTGTAAGTTGATAAAGGTTAACACGGAAAACGTAATGATGACTTTGTTTAGTGAAAAAGAAAAAAATATTAACGCTTCAACCCTTTGGTCAATGTATCTGATGTTCAGATCTGTGTTATCTGTAAAAAATGATATTGATATCAGTCAATACAAGAAATGCATTCTTAAAACGACGTAGGATATAAACAAAAAAAATAAAAAAACTTGAAGAAAGGTTGAAGTTTTTTTTTGCAGCGCCAGATGAAATATTTCGAAGAAAGGTAAACAATAATATTTATTTTATTCATGTATTGCTAAGATGTTCTTTACAGGTAGTCCTAATTATGGGAGTTTTCGGTGCATGTAGACGAGACGAACTTATGAAAAGGACGATAAAAAATATTGAAAACAAACATTCTTTATTATTAGCACAAGTTCCTGATAAAACAAAACAAAAAAAAAGGTTTGTTACCAACAGCAGAGATAAGTCAAGTGATATTTTATCAATTTTCAGAAGATATGTTGCGTTAATTATGACATCGCATGGCGTTTTTTTCTACGATATTCCAACGAAAAATGTTTTAAACAAACGGTGAACATAAATATTATCGGAAACTCCCTAGCAAAATCGCCTAGTATTTAAATTTACTAGAATATAAATTATATGCTGCGTCAAACACCAGCCACACTCTTGGTTGATGAGGGAGGTGATATTGTACAGCTTAAGCGTCATGAAAGCTGGACAAGTTCTTCAACAGTTATGATAGTTATTGTTTAATAAAATCATTTGTTATATCATTGTTCTCTGAATTTAAATTATTGAAAAAAAATAATTATTAATCTTCAAACCCCGTATGTACTACTGCTGGTATTACTCATAAGTTTTATAAGCATTCTCTTGATGATGATTCAAAAAAAATACAACTAACTAATCTTTCATTATATTTCATTTTTCATTAAATTTTACAACGATTTACTTTATTTATATACCGAGAACGCTAATCTTTACCAAACCGCAGAATTTTTTCTCTTAGTAAATCGGAAATTTCAGATGTAATGAGCAATTAAATAACGTATTTGGAATGCATTATGCGTAAATTAAATTTATGATTGAAAAAAAGTTATATATGAATTTGCCTCTATTGAACCTATGTGAAACCCTCCTCCTTAAATCGGATCTTTTAGAAATAACTGCAGAAGGTACATATAGCCAACATTAAACATACTTACAAGTGCATTATTACAGTCGCAGTAAAATGTTTACTTTGAAACGTAATAAATACTTAAAGAAATTTGAAACAACAATGTCGATGACTACAAAGAGACTATTAATTAACATTCCCAAACTTATACCAATGTTTTGTACCTAACTGACTAAAAGTTACGGTAGAAAAAGTGCTACGTTTGGCAACTGTTTATTAAATACAAATATTTTTATAACCAACCGTTTCAGGTATCAACGCTCTTACATATCTGATATCAAACTAGTTATCAAATAAATTGAACAGTATCAACAACCACATCTCTGCATCAAAAATTCTCACGAATTTATTAAACATTTAATAACGTTGAGCTGACTGAAAATGAACTGTTAGTATCATTTGATGATAGAGCATTATTTCCAAGTGTCCCGATTGATAAGACTTTGAAGTATCTAAAAGATATATTACCTAAAAACTATTTTGACAATTCAGAAGTAGAAAATTTTGTAAAATTAGCGAAATTATGTATGGATCAGTCATACTTTTAAATTAACGGTAATATTTACCATCAAAAAAACGAAACAACGATGGAAAACAGCATGTCTATATTTATGACTAATTTGTTTATGAGTAGATTTGAAACCGATCTATAACAAAATTTATATTACTTCCCGAAAATTTTGCTGAGGTATGTGGACAACATTTTTGCGGTTATTGATGCTAGTGTTTGCAGTCCCCAAGAATTTGTTATTAAGTTTACCCATGAAATAGAAAAGGATGGGAAGGTACTATTCCTAGACTCTTTACTGACCAGAAAGGACAATAAATTAGATATTGACATTTACAGCAAAGATCTCAACATCATACGATTTATAGCAAATGATTCGAACCATAGTTTGCCACATAAACTTGCTGTTTTTTAATTTTTGATTTAACGATTATTGAATTTCCCATTGTCAAAAGTTAATTTTAACAAAAAATTAATATATATTAAACATATTGCAACATACAATAGATTTTCGGAATAAATAATCAACAGTATCATTAGAACCAAATATTTATAACGCAAACCAGAAGACCCCTGAAAACCAGTTATAAAGACCACTTCACTCAAATATAAGAAAATAGATAAATCCAGTGTTACCTTAAACATGTTCTAAAATAATCATAAAACAGAAGACATCAAATTAATTTAGAAAATAAATAATAGAAAAGAACTAGATTCATACGAAAGTTTGGAAATTTGTAAAAACAAATGTTTATTGGTGACCAACAACCGTTTTTCGGAATTGTTTAACAAGGGTGAAAATCAATGAGAAGTAACAAAGCGTCACAAAATTTTAGTGTAATTTAGCTTTAGTCATAATTATAGTTTTAGTATCAGTTCGCTAAGGATAACAGCATAGCTGTCGAAACACGTGTATGACAATTTATTGTAGTTGCTAGGTTATTGTGAATAAAATATATATTTAACACTACAGTGTTTAGTGTTTTTATTCATCAATAGATGATATTCAATATTAAAAATAAATAATTATCATATCATTTCCTCACACTAAAACAAATACAAATAGTGTTCGTAATTTCTGAATTGCGTTAGATAAATTTAATTAAAGATGCAGTAACCTTCGTCATAGTGCAATTCTAACAAAACGTTTCTTTTTAAAATATCGTACTGGACTAAGTATATCAAGCCGTATCAAGACGCTTACTAAAGTGCCAAAGAAGTTGCTGTTTGTTTGAAATTAGAGAACCCTGAACTAAACACTGGACACTGTCTCAGATGTTCTAGTGCAACAGCATGACGAGTGTAAAAGTTCAGCTATAGTAAATGGTTACCATAAAACATCTTTAAGTGAAAAAAAAGTAGCTGACATGTTCACAGCAGGAAGTACGTGAACTTTCAATGAAGCTGTGACGACGAATTTTTCTCAGACTTACGATTTACAAAATACAGTGCACGCCGCTTTTTAGAATCACGGATAATGTTATCAATCGGGGAATATTATCACTTTATTAAAAAAACTACTACATAGAAAAAACACCGCTTACAGTAATCATAATTTCGGTATATGTTATCAATTTTCTTCTCAGGTTGGTTTCTATACATAAACAATAACCTATTTTGTATGAATTTTGTAGCCGCATTTTTACAATACGCTTGTTTAGAATAAAAAATATAATCATTCTACCCTAAAAATAGTTGTTTTGCATATTTCACTTTATTTTTGCAGTGTTATTTATAACTTTACATTATTTAAACATATGTAAATACGTTGTCTTTAGGAATTGACTTGGAAAGCATGTGCTTTCTTAGAATAACAACTTAAATTAACTGTGTCTTACATATTTAATAATGTTATTTTGTATTTATTTTTAATGTAAGCAAATTTCTGAGAACAATAAATTAAACATCACAACGTTATTTTTGATTTCTTTTTATTAACATTGCCAACAAACTATTTACTGCTGCAAGTCCGTTGGTTTAAAATTTTGATTTGGTTAGACGTTTTATAAAAATTTTGCTCGTATTAACGCTATAATTTTATTTTCTACATTAACAATCTGTTAATCGCATACACGCTGTATGTATTTACTGCTTTCTAGCAAATAAACATTTATTTTTTTCTGAATTTCGGATATTGTTATCATTCTGTTATTGTTATCAAAAACTTTAAGTACCAACGTGATTCTATTAAGCGGCGTGCACTGTATAACTCATACCCACAATAACAATACTAACCACAGAACACTTACTTTAGAATAATAACTTATATGGGTAAAACTGGGAAAAAATTAATTTTTCCTATAACCGAGAGAAGGTACTAATTACAAAATCGTTTTAAAACGGATATTTTCGGTTTAATGATTTTGGGATTTAGAACATTAAACACAACCCTCATCCTCAATAACTCTTATTTTGCACGTGGTTTACACCGTTGAATTGTTTGTATCTTAAATTCCAGTTTACTTTTATATTTTGTGATTGTGTTTAGAAAAACAGTGTCTGGTTGTACCGATAAAACTAGTAAAATGCATCGCTCTCCAAAAGATCTTTAATATTTTAAGAAATGACTAATTAATATTGATTTGCTTCAGTTAAAACAACTTGATCCTTTAACTGTATATACTAAATTTTATGTATGCTATAGACATTTTTCGCCAAACTTTATTGTAGGTACCTGGTACTAAAAGAGACTTACATAAAGAAGCTGTACCAACTTTAAATTTATTAGATATGTTTATAGAAAAGTTATAACATATTTAAATCTCATAATTCTTTTTTGTAGGGACAATCAATGCCACTAATACAACTCAATCAGCTTCAGCTTCAAAACCATTAAGAACTGTTTGTAAAGTTATTAAATCATTAGAAGCAAGTAATGAAATGGTAACAATGATAATATACACATTAATAAATACTTTGAATTTAATAAAAACTGCTGAACTTTGTCTACTTAATTATGGTTTTAATTACGATTCTATATGGACCTATTTAAACATATAAACAAATACTTATGTGTGTATATTTAATCTTTGTAGAAACAGTTGTCTTGGAGTTAAAAAAATTGAGATAATAAAACATACCTTTAAATTAAGTTACTTAATAATTATTATAAATCGTATTTAACATGTAAAACAGCATCATCATTGAATTTTGTCTATTTAAAAGACCAAAAGTATTTATCACCCAGATGCAAAAATTGACTAAATCAGGAAAAAAAATTGGCAGTAGCTCGCAAAACTGTTATGAACTTACATTTAAAACTAAATAAAGGTGATAGTTTATTCACTTCCTCAAATCGCAAACAATTATTGAACTTAGTAAATCATCTTATTTACATGTTTATCATGCAACAAAAATTACCTCCTAAGAGCAGACGATTTACTTTAGATAAAAAGATTTTGTTGGTAACTTTATTAGTCTTGTTACGTGCAAAAGTTTCCTAACGTAATACTCTGTATATCCTTTACCTTCAAGTTCGCCCTCTCTGCCAAGTTTAGTTTCCTGTCAAGACGTCAAATTCTAATTTGAAAACGCATTTTGTGTATTTTATTCATCACAGGGTAAGCTTTTCCTATTCGTTTTTAGAATTCTTTGGTCATTTCCTTCTTAACTTGATACGACGTCTAGGCACGTCCCGCCACGTTTTTGGTTGTATGTTTTGATGCAGTATCGATCGATGTGAGGTTAATATTGACAAATACCTTCATGGAACGATTATAATTCTGGAAGGCTTACGTTCAAACTAAAAACAAAATCACGACAAGAACTTTTCTCCGAGATACTACTTTTTATGCGTCAGTCGATTGCGATGTCAACCTTTACTAAATGCGTAAAACAGCATTCGATTAATTGTGTTCTTATATCGAATTTCTTTAATAATAATTTAATGATTTTGTAGATTTTTGCTTTCGTGAGTGATTGTGTTGACACGATTTGCTATTAACAATTATTCCAAGCCTACTCAACGAAGAAAATGTTTTTTTCGGGGAAGTACTGGATTGTGGGTAAGTTTTGTTTAATTACTTTGTCGCTGTCAGAAAAGTCACTCACGGAATTTTGCTTGTTTTAATTTACGCAAATAAAAAAGCTGTTTCAATACCAGTTAGGTATTTTCAGTAATTATTTTGTGTTATCGCATGTTGTGAACCATAGTTATTTGGCATGTAATTTTTCTTTGCTATCGTGTAAACTTATGTATTGTGTGTTGCCGATACTTCCGGTATTTATGGGTTAAAAATGTACTACAAAATTTCTGAGACTCGTTGTTAATAATCTACATTATTAAACTAAAGTTGTTATACATATGTTATCTTTCCTTTATGGCAACATATCTTTCTTCTTGTTGGTTACACGAAAACTAGTGTATCAAGGATTACGAACCTGAAATTCGTTACAAGCTTGGACCTTCTGTTCTGTTCTGTTGTAATCAAAACAAAAGTTTTACTTATAAAAGATCTGGCGCCCTTTAACTCTTATTTATTTGAAACTCTTCTATCTCCGACTGTGTGAGTTGGGTGCAAGGTTCGTAAGACCTATTAGCTTGTAACAGTCTGATAACAGGACATATCGATTACTCTAAAAAAATATTTTGTATGCCATTTCGTCAATCTGCTGTAACAAAATTGTAGAATAATGACAAATTATGTGTGGTTGTTTTTGATGAAATGTCTCTGTCACCATCACTGAGTTATAATAAAAAATTGGACGTTATTGAAGGGGTGAAAGGCTTTGGATATAGACGTCAGGTCATATTGCTACATATGTAAATGTCTTTATGATAAAAGGGGTATTGAGACAATAAAAACAAGCGCTGTACTTTACCTTTATTCACATGACTGTAAAAAGTGTACAACTAAAGAACGCTATACAAAAAGTTGTTAAGAAATCTGTTGCTATTGGTCTTAAAGTAGTCGCTACCATATGTGACTGCGGTAGCGCAAGTCAAAGTGTACTTACTTCATTATTAATGGAAACAAGAGAACTTTGTATCAAAAATAATAAGGAAAATAAGTACTTTGAGTTCTTAATTAACAACTGAGAAATTATTCCATTGTATAATGTTCCACATTTATTCAAGGGTCTTTGTAATAATTTATTGCAAAAAAATTGCAGTTTACACTAAATCGGATAAAAAAACTGCCAAATAGATCTACATCATACAATTTGTTATGTTGAAAAGTTGGTAGTTCAATCTTCAAGTATAAAAATTTTTCAAGTATAAAATTTGTTTATCGACATCCATCCCTACCTTTTTTTTCGTAGTCAGTTGTCAAAACGAATTCATTTTCTGTTAACGTTTGCTAAAGTACAGATCGTACGTAGCTATCTTTTCGGCCCAACAAAAAGCTTTCATTACTAAGTTATTCACGATACTATACATGAATATGTGGGCGAATTTTTAAGCGATATTGAGTGAAAGCTTATTTTGAGATATGTAATTTTATAACGTTTTTGCATTGAGGGCTTAAATTAATACTTTAGCGGGTCCGATCCCTCCACCTGTAACGTTATCATTGATGTTCGTAACACCTGGAACACCTGTTTTGTCTAAAAGTTTCCATGACGTCAGGTCGCTAAAGGTATGTACATTTTATGGAAAGAAATACTGATAAACTGCAAAGTTAATTAGAGGGAAGCTCGGCGCATTCTTTTACGTCAACCATTGTATGCATTAAATCAAATTATTTGTGCTCACACTGTATGTACATTTGTGTCAAATTGCATATTACGTTTTAGGTCAGACTGGTACGGGATTAGCTAATACCCTACTGGATATTCACTACTGTAAGTATTGCATTTTCTATTTTATTTTGTTGGTCATGTCGATTATTAGAATAGCCACACGTACATACTAGATTGTAATCACAATTAATATTAAACTTTTTTGTGTCACCTACTTATCGGGTGAGCTTTAATTCTCGATACTTTGATTTTCGCATTCTCGAAGTTAAACCTAATAAAGTAAAGTCATTCCTTCGTGAAATTTAAAAGTTAGATTGATTCGGGCACGTAGTTGTGCGAGTTGTTGCCCCGACAAAGGGCGTAACTTAGATTTGATTTGTGATAACCCATGTAATATTGTTTGCACCGTTTATGTAACTATACTTAAATAATGCCTTCGTCTTCAACTACTTTTGTGATACAATAAATATGTATTCTGTGTTATTACTTCTATCGTGTTATTTGTTCTTTTCCAACTACGGGTAGAGTTAGACGATCTCTTCCTAATTAAATCTTTCATCGTCTTGGCGCTTTTTTTAGCTTTAATCTATAATTTAGCACCACAAGGCATGCGATTCCTTCTCCGAGGAAACTGTGTTAGCCGTTGCCTCTTTTTTTTGTTACAAGAAAATTAGCGTAACAAATTGTAGATGTTAGATACCTTAGATGAAAGTATGATTTGCCCAAAATTAATAGATGTCCATATATCTGCCAATGAAATGGATATAATGAGAGTTTCTCTTATACGCCAAATATTTAGCCATCAAATTGGATATTTAATGAAACGAATTAGTCAGCGGGATATGTAGTTTGTTACTATAAGAAATTTTATTTGTTAATTTTTATTGTTATAAAGAATACATATGCGTTAGACAAGGAAACCAGTGATTGCCGACCTTATTTCATTTTTGAATTCTTTATTTGATAGTGTGAATAGAAATAATTGTAAGGCTTTTGCCCGTAAGCTATTAAAATGTGGAATAACAGTAAATTTGCCCCATAAAAAATATTGGCTTAATTTAATTACAATTTTGAAAAGTATGCGGTTTTGGGATGAATGTAAAAAAAATCGATTCAAGTTTTTGCCTCGGGCATTTCATCAAGATTGCTTGGAGAATTTTTTTGGGAATGTTAAAGCACATGGTATCCAAAATTATCTTTAAATGCAGCCCATTTTATTTCATCTTTTAAAACCTTTTTAATTAATAATTATACGTCCAGTTATTCCCCAGGAATAAATTGTGAAGAACACATAACTGCTGGTGGTTTGGATAACTTAAGAAGTTTCCTTACTGGAGAATTCATCGCGGTGTTGTACCATCAACAAATGAAACTGAAGTAAATGTACCTGCTTCTATTATCCGTAGTAAAAAGAGCAGATTAGCAAAGTGTACAATTGCTTATATAGCTGGTTATGTAGCTAAAAAAGTTTTAAAAGTAAGAAAACATTGTATATTTTGTAAAAATTTGTTATTAAGATTAGATGGAATGGGGGATGTTCCGCTAGATATCATTGAGGCAAGACAATATGTAATGTCTCGACTTACAGCACCTGGGAGTCATCCCCAGTAAACACGGATTGAAACTGTTACAGTCACAAAATTAAAACAATTGTTTCAATACGTTGTTTCGTGTTAGTTCCATTTTTATATCATTTACATGTAACTGACAGTGAATAAATTGAAAGAGTTCCGATTTTTCACAATCAGTTTTGAACCGTTTCAGTACTTGCAATTTTTTTCCCATAATCAGCAACCGGTTAAAAACTGATTTGTTAAATCCGAATTTTTTTTGAATAACTAGAATTGCTTGAAGATCGATTAAGTAAGATTGAATTATTTTCAAAACAGTAGAATCGTTCTAGGAAAAACGAATACTTTGTAATTGTCAGCATTAGTCGTTGCTATACTTTTGATTACTGTCGTCAACGCTTGCGCTGCAAATTGATATCTTTTCACTTCTTCGGTTGCAGTTTGATAAGTGATGCTGTGTGTACAATTACGAAATGGAACGGACGGTAAGTCGAAACATTTTATTATAATCCATAAATGTAATCCATATTATTATCATTTCTGTTCTTTACGTATCATGTTTTAATTTGTATGAAAAAAATATAAATTAACACACATGGTTGCGTTAAGGTAGATTATTGCGTAAATCTGATGATACTTTAGGATTTACAATTACAGTTCAATTCTTCAAGTTTTCTATACGATTATGTACAGCTAAAGGTATTCACAGTGTTTTTTTAACTTTCTTATAATTGCTAAAGTGATATTTATATTAAGTTTGTGTTGTTTTTTATTTAAAAAATGTAATTAATTTTGTGTAACTCTATGATTATGTATGTATATAAATGAAATATTTATTTCTATGTTACAGATGCGGTTAAAAGTTGCTACCCAACAGTAACTGATGCAGTTTTCGAGGCTTCCGTGAAAAAACCACATCAAAGAAATTTGCAATATGTAAAAAACTCAATGTGATAATGTATTTAAAAATATTTATTGTGCAATAAATTTTGAAACGTGCATTCGAAATTGTATTATTATATTATTGAAAGAATTGTTTTAGTTGATTATTGAAACAAAAAAATCATACATGTATCGATCATTTAGTATCAGTTCAAGAACGAAGCTTTTAAAACGTAAACCGAATGCAACATTTAGTTTGCAACAGATTTGAATTTAAAATACCGAAACTATACTGATTCAAATAAGTGAAACAGCGATGGACTTATAGCTATTTTATTGCAGTTAGGTTTCTTTTATGTTTGAAACAAGAGTGAATCATAAATTTTTTGTTTTGAAACTGTTACTAAACATTATCAATTTTGTGATTACTGGGTCTGTACTTTGTTGTAACTTAATCTTATCATTTTTTTTTGCTACAATTATAAAAATAACAATATGTATTTATAATTATTTTAGAACAAATTATTATTAAGAAATGTTAAAAGATAAAGTCCGCGGATAACTTTAGTTTAGCACTTATTGTTTACTTTAAAGTCACATACACGTTATACTCTGTATATTTATCTCGAACACACGCGTTAATTATTTATTTATTTAGACTTGAATAATATTCTTAACACTGCCCTCTTCAAATTACTGGAATAACTGACCTATGATTTGTTTGTGCCACATTTATACATTTTGGTGAAACGTTTGAGAATTTTCTATATCTTTTGGTGAACGTTCTGCAAATGTACAAAAACCTTGCGAAAGTTCTCAAACTTGGGAATAATTTCTCAAACGTTTTAATATTATCTATTATTATATTGTTTGTCTTTTGTCAGCTGACTTGCGTTTTACTAATTCCCTCTTGATTGTTTCCGACTTTAATCTAAATGAGGGAAGTACTGACATTAACACATACATTGCCAACAGTACAAATTATAGGTATTTACAAGTCTAGTCGAAATCATAGATGTTTCTGTTGAAATATTATTCAATCCAAAAGCGTTGAATAATAACATTTTTATACCACGGAATTGCATAAACATATTTATTTTGTTAATTAATACTTAAATCCCATCAGTTCAAATACGTGCTCCGTTTTTGTTAATTATATTTTGCCTACTGATAATTCTGTTTGTTCGGACCCTCTTTAAATTTGTCGGTTTTTGTAGTAATAAGAAGATTGTTAAGACTAGTACATTAACAATCTTAATTTTATAATTTTTTCATTGATCAATCAACCGAAAGTTTTATTGGAACTTACGTAAACTAAATTGTTGAATTAAGTTACCAGTAAATGCAATATAGTTTAATTTTTTTTATTTTAAAAGAATAATGAACTAAAGAATTATGCGTTAGCATCTTTAAGTAATTATGTAAAAATTTCAATTGTTTGATATTGTTTAGTTTGTTTTAATAAATTCAGAAGTTAATCGTAAAGATTTTTATGTACCTATATAAAGGTATTCCAATTACTTCATATTGTTTATTTTATTTTAACGACTTAAAGGATTAAACGTAATGATCGCCAAGTATTTATTAAACAATGGCAATTTTTTCAAATTATTTTTGTTCTAAAAAAGAGTTATTGTAGTAAAATGGATATTAAATTGGTTTTTAGTAAAAAAAAAGACAAATATATTGTTTGATAGTTATTTAACACAAAAAACAAAAATAGCAATATTTAAAATTACATATACTGGAGATGCCAATAAAATAAAATTAACAAAATCTTTAATGAGTTAGTACATAAAAACGCAATAAGTACTGAAGACGTACCACATTTCTTATGCATCTATTTGTCTTAGCATACTGCATCATGCTTTTAGATTAAAATATATTAAAGAAACATATTGTTGTTGCATGATGTAAGACAGTACTTTGGTTTAGCCAGTACGCCAAAAAAACATCACAGCAACAATAAATAGAGAACTTTATTTGCTATACAACCATAAATTAAAGAAAAGCAGAATAAAGTTTTTTAGTACAGGAAATAAATATTGTACTCTTAATTTTAAAAGAGCATAATTTAAAAAATGTTTTTTAAATTTTATTAGGGTGTGTACACTCATCTAAAGAAAAATCAGGACACTACCCGCTTCCAAGTAGAAAATATAACTGTGTAAACTAGATTCAACCCTTATCTACTACAACACAGACTTTGAATGAATCAGGTAAATTCTAACATTGTTTGAAAGTGTAAAAATTTTTATTTACAATCAGTTTATAACATGACAATTAAATACCCAAGAAAAATTTGGGAAGTGGATCATTAAAAACTCGAATCCATTACATATCACATTAGATAGTATGTAATAGAAGGTCGTTACCATAGAAATGTCATTACATACTATGTCGTCAGTGTACCGTGATAGCGTTAGATGGCGCAAGGCAGACTATAAATTGACATTAGGTATACACAATGACTTTATACAGGTTAAAGGTGGATTTATGCTGACCTATTTAGCATTTGTCATTTACATTTAACTTTTAAGCAGTTGTACTACGAATTTCTAATTACCCCATTTACGCACTTCATTTATTTAAGTTTTACAAATTGGTTTAAGTTTTATCTACTTGATAACTGCACACTGCAATACTGCGCATACTGACAAGCAATTTGTAATATGTGCGCTAAAACTAAAGTTATTAAACACGCGTTTTTTTTTGGTATAAATAAGTTAGGCATTTAGTTGACCTGGTGCGTCAATTTGATGTACTCTGTAATAAACGCCAGGTTGATTTTAAAGATAAACGTAGGTATTCGCGTAAATGCGTAAAACGTTTGACACAAAACACGTTTGTTTTCCCCGCCAGTTAGATTAAATACAATTACACAGTTATTGACTTTTAGCTCGAATAATTTGTGTTAATTTGAATGATAATGCACTGATTGTAAACAAAATAGTATACATACCTCGGAAAAAAGCTTCATTCCACTGTCGGGCACATTGCCGACCTCGAGCTTCGCTCTTGGCCGGTCAACCTAGCCCTCCACTGTAATGAAGCTTTTCCCCAATCGGTATGTAATCTATTATTTATTCACACACAGTTAGTAACGTACAGCTTTTCAAACCTCTTAAAAGTTGGTAAGTGAGTGGTTTCTATGGTTAAAAAAAACGCATATGTAATGAAACCCCACGGTCAGTAATGTGCACTTTCCGAACCTGTAATTTTTGTGTGTTTTGTTTTAACTAATTTGACAAAATGTCAAATCATAAATTAAATACGTAGATATGTCAATCGTGAATATTTTACCGAAATAAACGATAATATTTTGGAAGAAGGTTTTCATTCATTTTTTATTAGTTTAATGTTAATTATTTTATTTAATGGCTGATTGTGAATAAAATAGTATACAAACCTTGGCAAAAGCGTTCCATTTGTCTCGAGAACTAGTTCACCTCGAGGCTATGCCTCTCGGTAAATTATAGTTCTCTCGACAGACATTGAATACTTTCCGCCTAGATATGTAATCTACTATTTCTATATTGTGATATGTTAAAGTCGGTAATGCAATTTTAGTTTTATTGGTTACTATTTTTGCCAAATTTTCCAGTTTATTATAAATTTGAAAGTATCTGTTTTTTTCATTTATGTACCGGTTACTTTCTCTCTTATATGGTTTGTTTGCCACCTACCAAATTCTTGTCGACGACAAGCACTAAAATATCTTTTTCTAACAAAAAGTAGGGTTTCTGCCTTTTTTGATTTATAAAATTCAGATTTGCCTTTCAGAAACATATAAAGTTTTTCACATCTATATAACAAGCGTCATTTTTAAATAATGAAAAGTACATAGACGTGACACATACTAACTTAAATATGTCAATATTTTTATGTAATTTCAAGCAAATCTTTTACATAGAATTTTTGTTTATAAACTATTTGTTACAAGCTTCTTTGCTATTTTACGAACCTGCACGGCCAACTCACAATAGTCGGTGAGAGGGGGGTTCGCAGATAATATAGAAAAGATACTTAAGGGCGCCAGAGCTTATCCAAAGTCACTTCTGTCCCGCTCAAGACAGACGGTATAAACTTGTAACAAGATGTTAGGTTCGTAATGCTGAAAGAAACGAAAAAAAGAAACTAAATCGTTAATAACAATTTCACTTTAATTATTCTATAAGGATAAATAGATTAACGTTTGAATCGATAACAATTGGATAGCATGACCAAGAATAATTTTAGTCCGAGTACAAATATAGACAGGTACTAGAATATCAGAAGTATCGGCAACACACAATACATACGTAAATTACTTGACATGAATAGCGAAGAGTAGATTGTATTAAATTTCGTCTGCATACAATATGCGAAGTACACAAAATAATTCGTAATATGGCATTACAGACAATCAAACACCGTGATAATAAATTACTACATTAATGTTAACTTATCGTAACAAAGCGTGTAGAATTAATATAGCACTAACGGTAATTAATCGTTGGTAGTACACAGCATGCGCAACTCAGCATAAGTAAAATTTACTACCTAACTGGTAAACAACAATATCGATAATTACAGAACTAATAGCAAAAGTTTCGTGAGTGACCTTGTTGACCACGAAATAAAACACATAAAATCACTTACCATAAACACAGGAACTTCCACTTGTGCGAAGAAAGCGCTTTCCCCGACACACAATCCTGTAAACAATTTGAATCGCAAATCGTGTCAAACTAATGCCTCACGAAATCAAGATCTACAACAATCGTTACTTAAGGTACAAGAAAGTATATATAATATAACCCGGTTGTCGAATGCTGTTGTACCCCTTGACTGTGGTTTAATTAGTTATAACCGTAAGCCTTATAAAAAAGTTAGCATCGTCCCATCCAAATATTTGTCGAGGTTCATCCTTCGTAATTCGGTATCGACTACTGTATATAGTGGGACCACAAATAGGGGGTTAATACAATTAACGTCGTGTCATCCACGTGTAGCGCTATTTGCCCTGAAAGGCTCCGCAAGACCCCAATTTCGTGGCGTGGAAATCGCCTTCCGCCAGCGCCTGTGTACGGTAACGTGATGACTTATTCAGCAGTCGTTTACGATATCCATTTATCGAGAATGTAACAGGTGCGAAATGAAGGAACGCAAAATGGCTGTTAAAAGGAAGAAAGAATTACGAACGAATTTTTACTAACAGACGGCACTAGCTTACCCTGTAACGCTTCGAATAAATTAGATAATTCACTAATTATAATTGGTTTTCCAGATGGTAACAGATAACATAACTATTCAATGCGTATAGACTATTTTATATCATTTACGTGTGACGAATTTCCGCCAAATGACCAGCAACGAGAAACGATCGTTAGAGGGCGTCAACCCGAATCTAATTTCACGTTGAAATACATAGGCGTACGTAAAGAAAATTTCGTCCGTAACATATTTGGCGAAAAATCAAAGCACAATATCGTCGTTGACCACCTCATCAACGCTTGTCTTTTTACGCTATGCTTTAAAGTCTTCATATTCTTTTTTGTACCTCAATCTACTCTTCAACGGAAACAAATTCAAACTTGCAGCAGTCGCTTCATCACGATTATCTTTGGTAATTTCACAAACTACAACACTTTTACACAACATATTGAAATTTTATTTATATATTGTTTATAACCGGTACTATGGCAAGAAATTAAGACTGCCTGATTAGTTTCCTAAACTTCAATTTTTAGTTTCCTTTTAATTAACCAAATTTTTAGTATAACAAAAAATAGCGAACAACGTATAGCCGATATAAGCGTATAACAGTTTCGGATAATATATATTAGCGTCGACTAAGCCTTGGCTTTCAAACATTTATCTTAGACTGTTATACGCTTAGTATCAGCCTAATGTCGATATATACTATAACAAGTTTTTGCGTTCATTGGACCTTTTTTTCACAAGCGGGCATTTTTAAATCCAACCGAAGAGAGAAAAATGCTTACTTTAAACAAAAACGAGTTGAATACGTTATAATGCTCGAACAGACTCTACAAAGTCTTCAAACGCTCAAAATTTCCCAAAAATAGTTTGACTTCTATGTCGACAAGTTCGCAAAAACTGTCAAAGACGGTTTACAAAAACTAAAAATTAGAATTTATAACAAGAACAGTAAAAAATATTTTTTTGTTATACGTGTAAGCCGTCCTCGGGTGCAGAAGTACACGGCTTTACAACCTCGAGTAGCTGTTGCAGAGAAGAATTGCACGTTCTAAATATAATATAATAAATGTAACATGTATAATGTAAATTATCGCAACTAACTAATAGCTTGATGTACAACATAAACTATATAATGTAATCAAAAGAAATTATAAATCTTCTCGGATCGGGTTTCAATTCTCCAGCGTCGTTTCTAAAATTAACCTACAAACAAACGTTATCATTAAATGGCGATACTTTATTATATCGACGGGTGAACGTGTAAATAAAGTTTAAAGTGGGTGATTTCGGGTTGTTGAATCGGCAATTAGTGATAGGAGTGGTAGGTGGTTGCCTAAGAGTAATCAACGGCAAGTATAAATAAAATAAATTCTCAAAAGTTGACCTTCGATCTTTGACAGACGTGTTTAATTTTTAACGGATAATGGTTAGCGATAACAAAACGATGTTTTCGGAAGCTGATAGTCAACTTCACAGGCTCCAACTTTTAATTGAATTAACAAAAATCGGTTAAGAAATTTAATTAACGCTGGCGCCAAAGTCGCGCGCTTTAATACGCAATACGCTGTTTAATGACAAGATGATCGATTAAATTACTTTGTGTTTATTTCAGAATGCGTGTAACGACTGTACTGCCTTCAGGCTCGTTAAGTAGCCTGTACAGATTTTTAGTGCTACGCTGAGTCGGTTATAACACCCCTTACGTAAGGTTTAATTGGATATGCTCCAGACAAACCCTCGATAGGTTATCTGTTTTTGTACAGTATAACGAAAGTGTAACTTACCAATTAAACAAAATTATTGACACAAAATCAAGCGGCTAATAATAAAATAAATAATTTAATTTCGAGTTAAACGTAGAGTTTTGGTGAAAAAATTAAAGTAGATGGTATTTGCAGTGGTATGAAATGAATCGGTCAATAAAAATTCCAAATGAAATAGTTAATGTCGGTTAATAATATTAATTCGTTTCAGGATAAGTTTAAAAATAACTGGATCTTGGAATCGAGTGGTAGTTGGAACTTTGCAGTGCTTGCAAATATATCTATTGCTGCTGTGGTTAAATGCTTTCGAAGAGAGGATCGTCCTGCGCATCTTTGAGCAGTTAGTGGGGTAAGTATGCAAAGCTCAAAATCATTGCGTATTTTCTTAAATTATTTACTAATTCTCTATAATTTAATGAAACCGAGACTGTCTTACGTCAAAATATGGACATTTTACTGTCAGTTTGAAAAAAGTTGAAATGACACTTTTTTGATGTTTTATGTTTTTGTTTATTCAAGCGGCAGCAAAAGTACTCTAATGCCGTCGGCAGCGAAAATACTTCGCTTGTTAAAATAAACTTAAACGTTTTTAAAATACATTGTATTTTCCAAACATTTAGTTATTCTTTACAACTATAGTTTACACAACCAACAGATACAGTAATCACGTGCACATTGAGTGATTTTGTGACATCGGAGATAGAAGCCGTTTTTACATTGCTACGGGCAGAAATTTATTTCAAGCGGGAAATTTAAATTGAGTTCAATATATCCCAAAAATAAATTGAATCCTAGTTAAATTGACAAAAACTGGTTTTTATATCGTGGCTTGTTGCACCAACTATAAATGAAAATTACATTTAAATACTTTTTGTTTTGGTTTTTTTAATATTCTTACTATTCAACTAGAAATGTTTCTAAAGCTTCTTGAATAGATATTAACAATATATATATGTTTCTTAATCTAACAAATTTTATTTAAATTAATTATAAAAACAACAGATTCGCCACAAAAAACCACACTTCAGTGCCTTATAGAACAATATACTAATAATTATATATAACAATTAACATTTAAAAAAATAACGTTTAAATTTAAAACAAAAAGGGTAAAAAAATTAGATAGAATATATTTTTTTAAATAAATAGATTGATGTTTATTTTATAAAAACTTAAAATATTTAAAAAAACACACACACTACAATTACTTATTAACAGGCATTTTTTGTGTTTAAAAATATATTTTTTGCATTTTATTCTTATACGAAGTATTTTCGTGTATAAATAAAACATTTATATTGAAACAAGAGGCAAAACTTCAATTTGAGTACAAGTTATAATTAAAATTTAATCACTAAATCAATTACGACCGTTTGCACCAATATTTTAATTTTATACTAGGTGGTAAGTTCCATGTAATTGCCATAACAACAATTGTTACACAAATTAGTTAATTTGGTAAATATAACCTAAAAATTTTGTTAATGAAAGTCGTTAATCATTAATATGTACTCAAATCAGCTGCCCCAGCTCTGATTGAAACAGTGCATTATTAAATTATTTTATTTTTTATAAATTCTCTAATAACTTTATTAATGCTATTTCATTCTAAATACATGTTTTATTATATCAATATATATTCACAACTATCATCAGACAATAAATAAACAACTTACATTAATTTACTGTAAGAATTTTAAAAAAATTATTTGAGATGTGACTAAGGACTATCTTTAGTGATTTTATATTACCAGCAATTTTAGCATTTGTATCTGCAACCAATGTCTTCATCTCTTATCCAAAAGTTGAGATCGCAGATCTCCTTCAGTGTTTAGGCTTTTATCTCTTTTAGTGCTTCATATCGACAATATATAACATCTTATCATTTGTGATTTCATTTTAATGTTTATATATTTACTGTAAAAACTCTCTTTATTTTACAAATGTGCTTCTTGCTTGCTCAATTCTAATTCGTATCTCTTAGATGTTATTATTGTCTTTATTAATTGTCGATTTGATAGTTGATTCTTTACGGTTGTCTTGGGTTGTTTTTGTTATAAGCACATATTTTGTTTTTTTATGTTAGGTGATAAATCGTATTCTTTACTGTGACAATTGTATTGATTTGCGTTTGTAGGTTTTTGAGTGTTCCTGTTAAAAAACCGTATCATCGACAAACTTTAGATTATTTATTGCTATGTCGTTAATTTTGTACTTATGTCTTTTGAGTACATGTTAAACAAGATCGGTGAAAGACAAGATCCCTGTTTGTACTCCCATTTGTATTTTTTATGTCCTTCACTTATACTGCTTTTTTACTTTATCAAAAACTTTGTTGTAATAATTCAAGAAACAAGCGTATATGTTTTGATTTATGTCTAGACATCTTTTCGTCAAGATTTTCAATGCAAACAGTGTTTCCTTATTGTTACCGCGTTTTTACAAAATCGAAACCTTTAATGTCTGTGACATTGCATTGGACTTGCAACATTGCTTAATGTTCTGATTTTGAGAGAGGGTTATAGAAATTGCTAGGAATCACTCATTAGGTATCATTTCTGTTCTGTATATAGCATTGATTGATTCCATCAAAATATGAACCCGACTTTCTATTAATTTAGGAATTTTTGCTGGCAACTAGTTTGGTTCTAGCGCATTTTTGAACTTGAGTGTATTCAGTGCGTATATCACTTTGTTCTTAATTATTTCTCAACCAATTCTCTTTCTGTGTTATAAAGGTCATTGTGTTTGATCTCCAAAGAGTTGCTCCATATAGTCCAGTTTCTTTTGGTAAAGATAATACGCTACCCGATAAGCAGAGAACTAATTTGAACGTCTGCATTTCCGTTCATTGCAATTTTTTGATGATTTGTAAAATTATTACAAGACTGGTATAAAGGTTATCAAAAACAGGTAACGTAGTTTAGTTCCTCTTTTATTTTTAATTTAATTAGATAGGTTATTATACAGTTCAGAGAGAAATAAACATACATGTCATGTCAATTGTTTGTTTTGTTTACTAGTAATTTTATTATTTACAATTATTTTAATTATTGTCAGTTTTATATTTTTTTATAGATATTCTAACACGTATTCTTAATGTTAATGTTTGTAGTGTGTCTATGTCGCTGAAGTTAAGAACGACTCTACTTTAACTTTTTTCTTTAGCATGAAGAAAAGAACTGTGCACGAAACGTTGCCTTAAAAAATCTTGAGTTGTTTATTTGCCCCTTTTATCAAAAAACTGTATAATAACCTACATACTTAATTATCAAAAACAATCAATTCAATGTAAAACTGGCACAAAACGTACAAAAAGCAAATGGCCTCAATCTCAATTGATGGAAGTTTGTAAAGATCATACAATACGTAATCTGTAAAAGGCTATAGAAGGGAAAACGTTAAAAACTAATTTTACATTAATTGACATAAGTTTTAAACATACGGCGAGCTAAAACCACACTGTATGAAATTGTAAAGTAAACAATATCAATGCAAATAAAAAAACGCCACCAAAGTGAACCATCGAACAGCCGTTTTTCCTCTTTGGGAGTCTTCACTCTAATGTAATTTACTTTAATTGGCATTATAACAATTTATAATTAAATAAGAAAAATGGAAACCTCAAACAAATATATACAATATAAAAAATGTTATTTAATAAATTCAACAAATTTGAAAGAATCATTGCAACTTTAAGTTGTACGCAATATTTAAATGCTATATACCTATTATTGTATAATTACGTATCTTTTTCAAACTATTTAAAAGAAATTGTTTGTGTAATTAAAATTCAGGTAGTAGAATTATTCGAAATAATAATATATTACAAGAAACATATTTAAAACGCTGCAGTTTCTTGTGCATCAAACAGTCGAGTGTTTATCGTTTATTAAAAAAAAGTGTTAAAATGCATTAAAAAATATATTTAATAAATCTTATCTGTTTGTGTTTAACAAAATAACGAATTTTATTAGTTAACAGTTATATGTTTATACAAACTTTTTATTCAATGTATTACAAAAAAATTACATTTTTTGAACAAACAGTTTGTAATTTTATTTTTTTAATAGTTTTCTGTTTTACCGTTCCTTATTTTTTGCAATCTAAAGAGAAACACGTACATATAGCTTCTTTAGTTGAATTACAACGTTATAGTCGTCCTTGTCTTACTAGCGTAAAGCAATTTCCCAATTGCTATTGTTGCTTCCTATCAATAAAAACCAGAAGATACCGTAAGCATTTACGACTTTAATATAAAAAGACAAATGAGACTGATATAATAATAGAACACAGTGACAAGAATTGTGATTTAATCAAATTCAAAACAACTTCTTTATAATAAAGTATACGTAAGTAAATGTAAAGATATGTTACACATAAATTTAATATGTTATTTTGTAATTTATTCAAAAGATTTTACCTTTTTACTGAAAAAGTAATGCTATTATAAAAGTACTTTATTAATAATATTATTATTTAAACGTTTAATCATTTTAAGAATTGTATTATTTTATAGCATAATTGTTTATTTATGCTTTGGCATAATACGTAATGTAAAAACTGTTCATTATTACATTTTAGAAAAATTTTTAAACATGAATAAATAAAAAGAGTATGATAAGACTATCTGAACATGATGAGAATCCGAAAAATCCGGAAAAGCCAAGTTCAGTCCCTATTTCTTCATTTGAAATGTAACGTGTTTTTGATCGAGCTGAGTAAACGACCACCACAATCCCAGTGCACATTATTCTCATACTTGGCTTTGCACGGCTTCCGGACTAGTCCGGGTTCTCGAGGTAAAATCCAGATTTAGACTCACTCCCTTATAAATACTGTTCACATGATTTTTTTAAGATTAGTTATGTATCATTTTTTTCTTTCATATATCAACAGATGGTGCATTTAAAATGATATTCTAGTTTATACAAAATAATGTAAATTTTTCTTTCTCGATTTTATTCCGCTCAGAATAAATCCTAACCGACCTATTTTTCTATATTTTTTTATTTTCTACATTTTGTTTATTTCACATTATTATTGAATTGTGACAGATAATACAACATTAATATAATTTGTTTAATTATTATAACAAATATTTTATAGACACAATTAAATTAAATATTTTTTTTGTTAACTCAAATTTAATTTATTATATAAAATGAGGTTTTTATGACTAATCAATTGCAATACTGTTAGGTAATAGATAATACATAGGTTTTGTATATATGTATATATATTTTAGGTCATTGGTGTAATTTTCTAAGCGTTCTTAAATTGTCAGTTTTTAGTTAAGGAAATATGACTTTCTGATATTATGATAATTATAGTAATATAAATATAACAATATTAATTATTAATATTAAACATTTGTTACAATTTTAAGATTACACTAAAAATTAATTTTTTTTATAAATTGTGAAACTTAGAGTCTTAGATCTTATATGTAGTATATTATTAGTATATATGTATACCGAACTGTTTCCAAGATAGCAAAGACAAACTAGCATGCTCCGTTTTTCTCTAACTTGTTGCATCGCTAAATTAAAACTGCCATCATACAAATAACAATTTAAAATAATTTAACGTATGTGTGTCTATCTGTAGCATCGTAGCTCTCAAACAGAATAAACCTATTTTGATGCGTTTTTTTGTTTGAAAGCTGATGTGGCCGAGGTGGTTTTTAATTATAATTTATGAAGATCTGTTAAGGCGTTTGAAGATCGTCAGCTCATTTCCTACTTGGCAAACGGGTATTACCAACTTTCACAGGTTCGATTAATTTGAAATTTCATGTACTGTTACTTCAACGCGACGACGCTTGGATCAAAATATTACTAGGTACTTATAATAAAGTTAAAGAATCAACAAACACATTTTATTTTTTCCTTATTAAAAGTTTTTTTTTGTTTCAGGAATTATTTAAATGTTTATTATTTATCAGCATTTTATTATATAACTATTTTTGTGAACTTCTCTACTCGTTTTTAGTTTTCTTGTAAGTAATTTTACAGAATCATGATCAGTTTATAAAGTTATAGTTTATATCTTTCTAAAATAGTATGTTTTATTATAATTAATTAATATATATATTATGATGTTTTTTTTTAAAATAAATTTATTGGTATGAGGAGGCGGATATCTTTGTCTATAAATTCCCAAACACGGTACTCTTGATGATCGATGTTCAGCAGTACCGAATCATCAGATTGAGGATCAAAATATCACCGTTTTAAAAACTATAATGAGTAATGTCAATCATCATCGATGTTACAAGCAAACAATGAATTCTAGATAATATTATACATATTACGTTATTACTAAAAAAAATTAACACATTCGGTTAAAAAGATATTGCATTTATCTATTTGATTTTTTTGTTTGTTTTTCTTGTGTGCGCATTTAATTTTTATGTTACATTTTTAAAATCGATTCTTTTGTTATAGTTTATTAAGTCTATTGTTGCTTATACAGGGTGTACCACGGTACCCATGCGTTAGAACTATTGGCGATGATACATCATCTACAGTTTTTAAATTTTAGAGGATGAAATAACGTGTAGATCTCGATAGAAACAAAATGTTTTGAACAGTGTATAATTCTTGGTTCAACCGGAAGTAACCGTTAATTTTGTTATTTTAAATAGAACACGCTGTGTATTATTAAAATTTTGGATTTTCCAAGTAATTCGGTGATGACTTTGTTATGTTAAAAAGTTGGTATGTTAAAATTCTTTGAGTATAAAATTTGTCCTCGACACGCCTACTTTTCGTAGACGGCTGTCAAACGATTTCATTTTCCAGTAACTTTTTGTACAACACGGACCGTTTTAGCAGTATCTCTAAGCCCAACAAGGCTTTTATTATTAAGTTGTTTCACGCAATTTCACGTGAATATGTGGTCAAATTTGACGTATCTTTGAGTGAAAGCTTATTTTGGGGTATGTGATTATATAATTTTTTTGTATCCACCTGTGACTTTATCAGTGACATTAATAAAACACTTGCTTTTTGAAAAGTTTCCATGACGTCAGGTCGCTTAAGGCTAGGGGTTGAACACCACTTTATGGGAAGAAATACTTACACAAGTGCAAAGTTAATTAGAGGAAAGCTCGGCGCATTCTTTTACTTCAAATATCGTATGAATTATATCAACTTACTTGTGATTACGCCGTATGTACGTTTTTGTGTCAAATTTGATGTTACGTTTTAGATCATACTGGTACGGAATTAGCTAATTCCCTACTAGATAATACACAACTCTAAGTATTGCATTTTCTATTTATACAAGTATTACTTCGTGATCATGTCGATTATTGGTATGGCCACACGTACATACTAGGTTGTAATCACAATTAATGTTAAACTGTTTTTTGTGTGTCACATACTAATCTAGTGCACTTTTATTCTCTATACTTTTGATTTTCGTATTCTTGTATTTAACTTAATAAAGTACAGTCATTCCTTCGTTAAATGTAAAAGATCGATTAATGTACTCTGATGTGCGACGTGTTGCCCAGTCAAGGGGAAACTTATACTTGGCCTGTGATATCAACTCATGTAATATTGGTTGCAACGTTTATATAACTATACTTATATACTGTCTGTATCCTCTTCAACTAATTCTGTGATAAAACAAATATATATTCTGTGTTATCAATTCTGTTGTTTTATTTGTTCTTTTCCAGCTGCGGGTCGAGTTAAACGATATCTTCCTAATTTAATCTTTCATCGTTTTGGCGCCTTTTTCAGACTTAATTTATAATTTTGCATCACAAAGCCTGCGACTCCCTCTCCGGGAAAACTGTGTTAGCCGTTGATTATTTTTTTTTGTTACAAGGAAACTAGCGTAACAACTTGTATTAAGTATTTTTAAACCTATCTGTAAGAGTGGAGTTATTAATCATATTTCTTTTTGCTATTTACGCTCTCGCATTAAATTTAATAGATTTTTCTTATTTTAAAAAATGGGAAGATAATACTATGTTTTTCTTTCTTTGTATACCTTCACAAATCTTTGCATAATCCAATTCGTACGTTAATTATGCACTGTATACTTACCTTAAATAGTTTTCTTTTTATTAGAAGATTTTCTCAAAGTGCGCGTCTATAGCTAGTTCAGGAAATATCAAGTAAGCGCAAATGGTCATAAAAACTAAAGTACATATTATTTACAATCAAAGATAAACTTACAACTATTAATGGCAGAAAATACAAATGAACACAAAACAAAAAATTATAAATGTAAAACATGGCTTTTATTCTTCTAGAAACACTTTAAAATTCTTTTCCTACATTATCTGGTAGATGCGCGAAAAACAGTTTCTAAATTTAATTAATCAAAAGCTGTTCTTACACGAATTAAAAGGTCTTTTTTGGTTGCAACTGGTGTGATGTACACCTTGTTCTTGAGATACCTCCAAAAAAATCGAGTGGGGGATAAATCCAATGGTCTAGGAGGTTACTTCTATAGACCATTAGAACCAATCAATCGATTCTCAAACATATACGATAGTTGGTGTCTCTGTTGAGTAAAGTGTCAAAAAAATCTGCCTCTACTCCTCAAAAATTTAAAAATAGTTTTGTTAGTTTATATTTGCACCGTAAATTTTATAACACACCATATTCTTTATAATAGCACAAAGCACATTAAAACTAAATTGTATTTTAAATTTATTCTGTCGCAGCACATAAGGATTTTCATCTGTCCAATAATGGTTATTTTTTCGATTTACGATTCTTTCTCGACTAAATTTGGTTTTATTAGTTCAGATCAGTTAACTAAAAAGTTCTAATTTTCTTGCATTTTTAAAAACATATACTCGCAGTATTCAGTTCGTCTGAAATCGTCTCCAATACGCAAAGTTGAACTGTAATTTAAAAAAAAATGTGCTATGTAACTTTTAAGTTCGTAAACTTTAGGATCTAATTTTCATCGCTTTGTGTAAAGTAGTATAATTTTAAAAATTACTTTTGAAAGATAGCTATGAATCAAAAATGCCTATAGTAATAGCATCTATGAAATTTAATGTGAGGGTGTAAAAAGCAAATTTTTCAAAATAAAAATAATAACTCAAAAACTCTTACAGATAGGTATAGAAATACCTGACACAAGTCATTACCGAATTAATCGAAAAATCCAAAAATATAATAATATGCAGGGTGTTTTATATATTACCGGAAATTGCACACTGGTCAAAATATTTTACTTCTATCGAGATATCCTGTAAAATTTCAAAACTGTAGATGTATCATCGCCAATACTTCTAATACACAAGTACCGTAGTAAGCTCTGTATATTATTGTACTAATGTGTTGTGTAGTATGGTTTTTAATAAACACACATTAGTAAAGATTTAATAGAAAATAATAAATACAATTATATTAACACAACGTGTTCGTTCGTACGACTTTTATCGTAAAAAAACGGCATGCGCTGTTTAACGCTCTCTGTTGCGTGTCTTCCTGCACAATGTAAAATGTTTCCACTCTGCCCTATTTACCTCAAATTCTTCTTTGAATAAAGCTTTGGTAAATATGACAGTTAATTGCTGTGAACTTGAAACGTAAGCAGTTTTGAATTTTCTATTACCAACATATTATATATGTGTTTAGTGCGTCAATGAAACACAGGATTTGTATTAGCAGCTGCGTTATCTCAAAATATAGTTGTTGGCTTGTGTTGTTTACAGTTGATGTTTTTTAGAAAGCGACGCAACCAAATAACTTCTTTTGTTGCTTGATACGCGGGTATATACCCGGCGTACGTTGTTGAATCAGCTGTTAGTGCAAGATGCGTAATCACCATCCGTGTATGCTACGATTTTGTTGAAATTTATACACAAATATACACAATTACACGGTTATACACAATTCTAATGTTTGAATAGTGTACGTCGCTTAATAGAATCAGGTTGGGGCTTAGTGTTTTGATAACAATAACCAAATGATAACAATATCCAAAATTCAGATAAAAAACCAATTAAATGTTTATTGGTCAGAAAGCAATAAATACATACAGCATGTATCTCATTAGCAGGTTGTTAATTTAGAAGGTGAATTCATAGCATCAATGCAAGCAAACAAATGTTCATAAAACGTTTAAAAATAAATAAATAGAAAATTATAGACTTGTAGCAGTAAATAGTTTGTTGACACCGTTATTAAAAAAAATCAAAAAGGACGTTATGAATTATGATGTTTAATTCACTGTTTTAAGAACACTACACATTTTTTCAAAGTACCGAATTTACTCACACTAAAAATAAAAGCAAATACTAAATAGCGTTATCACATAAGACGTAGTTAAATGAAGTGTTATTAATAGAACTCACATGCTTTCAAAATGCTTCAATAAATAAATAACACTGCAAAAATCAAACTAAATATGCAAAACAAATATTTTTAGGTTACAATAATAAAATTTTTGCTCTAAACAAACATATTGTAAAAATTCAGTAAAAAAATAGATGTAAAATAAATTATTGTTTATGGTATAGAAGCAAACCTGACAAAAAAAGTGATAACATAAACCGAAATTTTGATTACTATGAACGGTGTTTTTTCTATGTAGCAGCATGGTTCGGCCTGTTTTTTAATGCAGTGATAGCATTACCTGTCTAATAACATTATCTGTGATTCAAATAAGCGACGTGCACTGTAGTTTTACCTAATAACGTAAAACATGTATTACTGCTTCTCAATGCTGTTTAGTTGCCGTATCTAGTTATTTGGAAAGTTGTACTGCTGAATAAAATAAATCTGGACGGGTAGCAACAACCAATCACATCAAGAATATCACAAATCGCTTATAAGAAACTTTGACTTTTACATTATCTTCTAAAAACAGCGATATTCCAAGAATTGCAGGTGTAGCGATCGAGTGAGCGTCGCACATGCCATACTTATCAAGCACGTTTTTAATGTACCCATTTTGCACCAGTCTAATTGATTTGTTTACATACAACGTACTTTTATAGCGCCACATGGATCAGCTGACGTTGGTTTTAAAAAAGCCTTTAAACAACACACCTGATCAGAGTTATCACTAAAACCTTCTGGCTGCTCTATGTAAATAGTGCTAACAATATCTTGATATAGAAAAACTGTTTTTACATTAAATTGTTAGACTTTGTAATATTTACTGTTGCCACTGCTAATAACACATGTACCAAATCAAATCTTCCCAAATAACAATTTTATATTCTATAACGTTTGAGAGAACGTTTACAAAACAAAATTTATAAAACACCTTTTGTCCTAAGAACGTAACTAAAACGTTCTTACAGTAGCTATAAATGCAAAATGGGCGCATATTTATAAAACATATTTGTTTTTTAACGTGTTTTATAAAGCCAACAAAATACTGTTATGGGATAGTTACGTAAACGTTATATATCAATTACAAAACAGTTTCATGAATATTTTATAGTTGGTTGGCTCTTTATTACAATAGTTTTGATGAAGTTACAAAACATTTTTGTAGTGTAGAGCAGCTTCAATAAAATCAAACAGTTATTAAGTACTACTTTTCGGAACTTAATTATTCTTATTACTTACTTAAACAAAAACGGATGGCTATTTCATGAAAAATGGCAACGTATACAAGTATATATTATTTACACGAAATTTAATGAGATAGATCTACACGGACGTCGTTTTTTGCTACGAAGGAAATTTTACTGTCAATTATGAAGTAGATAGGTCGAAATTTTAAGTGCGCCGCAGGTTTAATGAGTATTTAAACAAAAATTTAATAATCAGATAAGAAACAAGAAGTATAAATTTCAATTTTTTATCATAATACTAGTATAAAAAGCTTTAATTGATGTATTTTTGTCTTCAAAGTCGGCCATGTAAATATATGCGAGTACATTTTCAAAATGGTCTCTTTTTAATAGAACATTTTTATTACCAAATTTACTCTTATACAACAATTATGATGCCTATAGTGTAGGCAAATAAATTGTTGTAAGAGTTTATGCACAAGCTGGCAACCGCGCGCAAGACGTGACAACGTCAAAATAAGGATACATGTACGTTAAGAATAATGAAGTTTATGTAAATTACGTTTTACGTGGTTTTTTTTATATTATGTATATCTTCGGATTATGGCCGTGGATAAATGATACTACATGTGAATAAAATTCTGTTTATTGCATCTTTATTTCCTGACAACTATAATTGCCCACAATGGAAAACTTATAAAACGTTCAAATTTAATTACCTTAGTTTATTAAAATTTAGCACGACAGCATCGTATTTTACAAATGTGATTATATTTTGATGAATTTTTAATCGCGTATTCAATAATAAAAAATTAATGAAAATGGTCGAGCAGGCGAATCACATATAAAGCAGCGTAACTTAACAATAAGCTCCGATCCATTCATTATTAATCCTTCTGAAATAATTATTTTAGCTTCTCTGACAAACGGTTGTAGATATGCTGGCAAATCAAGTGGTTTTCTATTACGTCAGCATATCCGAATTGTTTTATAACTATATTTAACACTATAATTTTGCACTTTAATAGTAATATTGCACTATAACCGCTTTTCTCTTATTTTTATAACTGAGACTTTGTGTCCTTTTAGTTAACAGTTATATTGGAACTTCCGTTGTGAGTAATCTGATCCAGAAAGCAAAATTTTTATATAATATTACTAATACAACAATTATATAAGGTAGTCACATACTTTATTAAAACAGTTGTATAAAACAGTTCTAAAGTGATAAATGACAAAGCTACATAGCTATTATAAATCAATTAATATTTGTAAGGAGTGAATTCTTATAACGAATGTTATATAAACGTTTACAAAACACTTTTATACTTATCTCCTAAGTAGTTTTATAGTTTTGTTGTAAGAACGTTCTAAACATCGATTTAAAAAACAATTTTGAATAGATAACAAAATAAGCTTCCAGACAACTTTAATAGCACCATTTTACATTTAGAGAGCAACAACATAACTACAATAAAATTGAAAAGTTTTCTTACTTATGAATTATAAAACCACTTTGTTACTTGGGTTTCAACTGAAGAAAATGTTTGTGAATAATCTAATCCGGGTTGTTGCGAACAACCTATTACAACAAGCGTGCTTTGTAGCAATCAATACTACCATCGCGTTTTGTTTTAATACGGAATACCAATATGCTTTGTATTACATTGTTATTTATAGGGCGCTCAACCAACATCCATGTATTGTTATCAGCAAGTGACTTTAATTCCTCTTGCATTGCTGACTACTGATGATTTTTATTATTCGACGACTTTGCTTCTTGCACATTTACTAGTAAAATAACATCAGCCACAAAAGTGCTTCTATTGATGATTAAATTACCTTCAACGCTTGTATGTGGTTTCCTGTCACCACTGCTTTTTATCATGCTATCCCTATCACTGTCTATTTTTTCGAATAAATACTAATCGATTGTGTTAGTTGCGTCTTCCGAGTTAATATACTTTACTATCTTTATTGGTGGTGGCTCATGTATTATAACATTTCTACTTATTACAAATCTGTTTGTATGTAATTGCCGTAATCCATAGTCTACATTATCGTAGTCAACTAAAACAAATTCTTTGAATTTTGATTCAAATTTATGCTTTATTGATCTATTATTCAATTGAAACGCTTTACTTCCGTAGATATGCTTAGATGTCCAATACTTGGTTTAATGCCTTAAAACCTTAGTAAGTGTACAATCATCAAACGTTTTCAGGGTAATCATATTGCGGATTTTTGCTGCAGTTGCACAAAGTTTTGCCCAAAGACCGCGAGGTAAATCTGCTTGCTTTAACATTGCCGTAACCGTTTCTACAATGGTACGGTTCTGTCTTTTGACGCGACTTATTTGCTATGGTGTATACAGCGCACTATCATTATGTTTGATCACTTACTTACGCATAAAACTATTCATTGCTGACGATTTGAATTATTTTGCGTTGAACCTTGCCCGACATATTTCATGTTTACTTCCTTTATATTCAGCAGTTAAGTTCTTAACACTATCTATAATTTGAGATTTATGGCGGAGTGGTTTGACATGCACCATTCTTGAATATTTGTCTACAAAAACTACAATTACTTCTGCACCTCCAAATAATTTTCATTGAAGCACAAATGCCGCAATAGACTAAGTCGTACGTTTTATATTTTCGTTAAACGAAGGATTTTTCGAACGTCTATTCTGATAACTGCTGTTCAATTTTCTAGTTCTTGCACAGAATAATAGTTTAAGTGTCTTAGCCGTTCATGCATTGCGCGGTGCAGGCACTGTTTAAATTTCCACAGTTTTTACTTTTTACAAAATCTACTACTATTATTATTACTAAGTTTTCTTTGTCCTTTTGCAACGACTTTGCCATTTTTGTACATTGTCATGGAGCCTTTTATAAATTCAATCTAAACATTGCTTGTAACCGATTCAAGCGACAACAAATTTTGTTCGAATTTAGGAACGTACAGTATGTCAGTCACATCAATTAATCCTCCTGATAACGAATAAACTCTTACGATACCGTTACCTCGCGCGTATATTACTTCGTTATTTTCCACGTTTATCACGGATACACCGTCCTCAATTTCTTTAAATGACAGGTACTACAATAAACGGTCAAAAATCATATGACGGGTAGCGCACTGTCACCAATTTAAATGTTCTTGTCAGAACAAACAAATTGTCAAATATTGCGAACTTGCTTGTTTTGAAGTTGGTATACGGATTGTATTTTTTTTGGCTGACCAGATTCATTATAATTAAAACAACAACCATTATGCTTTTTGGTTTCTTTCTTACATTTTATTACATGAAGAATCTTACTTTTCTTATCAACATCAACGTTATTAGTTTCGACACAAGAAAGCTGTAAATGACTAATTTATTTTCTGTTTTCAATCGATCAACTATCCAAAAGTTCTGCACAGTAACTGGATATTTACTGCTTATCATTAAATGTATGCAGATGCAAGGCCTGTGCCGACACGTATATGCTATTTTCACTTTTAGGCTTATAAATTGCATAAATTGATTTAATCTTTAACCAAATGTCTTTTGATGTTAAGAAATCACGGATCGTTGTCATGTAGACCGCCTGAAGGTATTTGTTTTGTTTTCGCATCTTTTTTATGTCGTGACTTGTATTGGTCTTTTCGTTTTTGTGCTTTATCTATTTTATTTTTCACCTATAAGTAGTCTCATAGAGTAAGTTCGATCTTTGATTCGTCAAAACATACGTAAAACGCACACAACAACATTAACACTTATATTGATTACAGATGAACGAAAAAGTAGATCGACACACAAAATATAACTTTTTATATTCCACATAAACGTAGTGTTTTTTTTAACATTGTTGGATTGCTACTGATTTTTTTTTGTAGATTTAATTCTATTTTTTTCTTATTTATTACACCAAATAAATAATATAATAGATTTTAAACATATAAAAACATAAGTATACTCAATTTTTTTAAAGAATTTCTGAGATCTTTAATAGTTTTAAATAAATAAAATGGTTTAAAATCATGTTGTTTTAGATATATGGTCTCTCAGGTCGAACGCAGTCGGTCAATATAACCGAGATTACCAGAACCTCCAAAATATACACTGTGTTTAGAATTAATTGACGAGTGTTTCGTGCGTCATCATTCTACTAACTTTCTATTCAGTTTTGATGGATTTCTAAATTTGACAGTTGATTTATGGTTCAGTGTTGTTTATATTGCGATTTCGAGTTTTTTTTGTTAGTTAGCTGATACGAAATAATGACAAGATATATTTCCTATATACTTTATAAATTAGTACAACATATATTTTGAGTTTCAAAAAATGTTTATTTTTTTTTACGATGATTACACAATTTTAATGCAGCTATAAGTACACCACCATACTTCTACAACTAAATAATTTAAATACAACACATAATACAAGAATAAATACATAATATATTTGTATGTGGTATGTGTAGGCGAAAGCTACTATTTTCAATTCTTGCATAAACTGTGCAATTAGGAGTATTTAATTATTTCACCATAACGAACACAATACAAACAAATATACAAAAGTAGTTCAAAATCTTGTAAACAATGGCTTTACTTTAAAATTATCAATATAGACTTATTTATATTGCAAACAACGGATCCACAATTATCTGCTACTATTGCTATCTTTCTTATTATTAAAACTACAAATTGGGTTAGATTAGCAAAGTTTACGACACACGAACATCAAGTTTTAGCAATATTCTTAAAAATACTTTTTTTTAAATGAAACATTCTATATGTTTTTGAATATTTTCAGAATACATAAAGTTCTGAATAAGAAATGTGTTTGACTACTGCTTTCAATTTAAACAAATGAGAGACGTTTAAAGTATTGATATTTAACCATAATGTACCCAAGCTTGCCATGTTTATTTTCTGTTAAACAACGGTAGGTGGCCGGCAACAAAAGTGTTTGTTGAGTTTTTAATTTACTACTACTCAATAATTAATATTTCTGTTTAATTTATAAAAATATGTCGTTTACACGTACAGAAAAGCGCAATATCCTAGAAACATAAATCATTTTTAAAAAGAATTCAATAAATGCTCTTAGACATCGCCAAAAGTAATTGTCAAGTGTAACATACGTTGTACTTTTTAAGGTTATATTGATAATTTAAAACTATGAAAGTGTTTTTATAACAGGATAAAATTAAATTTGTTCTATAGACAGATGAATCTTATTCTAATTCAGTTAAAACTTGATGTGAAAAAAATAATTTTTTTTACATTCAAGCATGTGTGATAAAAATCATTGGAGTAGAGAAAATCCTCTTATAGTAAATCTGTAAATTCCGAAAAATGAATTTAGTCACAGCATTTGGTACGATGTAATAGGTTTGCGAGTTCTTGGACCAGTGTTCTATCAGGGTAGGATAGCCGGAGAGCTTTATGTCCATTTACTATCAAAAATCTTAAACAATTTCCTTAATGGATTTTTGCTGCTTCACAGATCCAGATAAAAAATGGAAAAGCACAAACGCATCAATACGATGACCTACACGTTCTCCGAACCTAACGCCACTATTTTTTTGTGAGGTTTTGCAAAAAACGAAGTGTATAGGCAGCAATAACGTAATGTTTTAAAACTTCAAAACAAAATCATAGAAATTATACAACGTATTTGAGGAAGAATCATTCTATGTGCTACACGGAATGTAAGATTTAGAGCACAAACATGTTTTCATGAGCGAATCAACTTTTTTGAAAATTTGATAAATTAGCTGAACTGTGTCTTTGGTTCTAGTTGATGTTTATTTTGTTACAATTTGAAGTAGGCAGTAAATTTAAATTTTAAATTTAGAATATTAAAACTTGAAACTCATCTCATTTGTTTACTTTTTAATTTAAAGTATTAGTGTGTACGACATTTGTTATTCAGAAGTTTATAAACTTTTAAAACAGCTAAAAATATATATTGTCCCATTAAAATATGTAATTTTATTTTCATGAATATTAATAAAATTTAAGGTTTAATTGTTTTTTTGATTGCACTGTCGTAATCCACAAAGTGTTAAAACTTTGCTAATTTAACCTAATTCGTAGCTTTAATATTAATAAAAATAGCAATAATAAACAAATAACTTTGAACATCTTGTATATCTAATTCTAATTCAAGCTAAAATAAAAACGCATTGCATGCACACATTGAGATAAACGGCAAATTAATTTTGTACACCTCATACAAATACATACATACTTCATAATGTAATATATTTTCGCAAAAATTTTTAATTTGTTTGTGAATGTGTTATAAGTACTAATATTTGTGTCTTATGTATATTTGCAGAAAATAATTAATATACAAACATTAGCACTCAAAAACCAGAAATATATGACAGTATTAAATTTTGCTTACCTTTTTATCAGTTGATAAAATCACTGCTATAGATGATGCAATGCACACATTAACTGCGTGTGAAACGTTCTGCTGGTTTTGCTGATTTATCATAATATAAGGAGATTTGTTCATAACTTAAGATCTAATTGTAACTATAGTGATAACTAGTAAAATATAAAAACAATTCATAACTTGCTTACATTTATAAACCATATTCATACTACATGAATATACCTAACGCATACAAACTGCACTCTTAGGAATGTTGTGTGCGTATTACGCATAACATCATAATATAATTCACGTTTTATAAATTTTATTAAATGTGTAATTTATGAACATATTATTTATAAATAGTGATTACAGATTTCTCTCAGTGCAAGCTAAAAATAATTGACAAAAATATTATTCGCTTTATCGGAAATTTAAATACTACCAAAAAAATTTACGCGCATCTATGGATTGTTAATACTTAGTACCAACTTTCTAAAATTATGTGATGAGTGATGAGATTCGTTAAAATAGGCATGTTGACTTTCTTAAGTTGCAAAATTTTTTAATTTTTCCTACGGTTACATTTTCGTATATCGGACGGCGTTCGTCGTAGGACACCGTGTATAAATTGTGTCGGATAAAATACCATTAAAATTAAATTTAATTTGTTTTGTGTAATAAAAGTAAAATGAAACTTTAGTACAAACTGATATTATATTTATTGATTACAATATTAGAATAGCGTTAGCACATTTATTTGTATTTTATAACTATTATAAAAAAAAAATGAGCAATAAAAGTAAAATATTTACAGCACATTTATTAACTAAAACATGACTAAGATGTTTTATAATCTTGAGAAATCAGCGTATTTTCCATTCGAATTAAATTGAACTGTATCTTACATACTGAACTATTAGATTAATAAATTGACTATGATTAATGTAAACTTATAAACAAATTTTATTAAATACGCACTAGAATAAACAATTAAATATAAATTAAATAAAGAAATCTCTTCTTTCTCTTGTGTAGACCACACATTTAAAGATTTATACGTTACTGCATTGACAGGGACAAATGGACCGAATAATCGATACTGATAACGGAAAAAGAACGATTTATGGCTTGTTGTAACTGGAAAAAGACGTACACATATGAAGTTGAAGTTAATGTATTACTAAACTGTAAAATTGAAAATATTCTTTTTAAAATAAACTTTAAACTATTTTTTTAAGTTTTAAAATAATTTGTTTTTAACTAAACTATGTACTACTTACTACATATGTAAGTTACACACATAGGTACAAAAAAAGTAATAACTAATTTATTAAATATTTGTTTTTTAACGATAGATCTTAAATTAAATTTGCTAGTTTACAAAATAGATATAAACAACAAAATTGATTTTGTCAGATAACATTTTTTAATTTAAAGTACATGCACATAAGCAAATAAGAATAATGGTAATTACAAAAGAGTTGAAATTAAATTGCATCAAAACTTACAAAACTATGAAGTACACAACTTACGTTACATTGCATAAGAAATTGTACGTTTTTCGAATTACTCCAACACACTCAAAATTTTAAAAAATTGTTTTCTTTTTTTTTACAATAATTCATTACCTTCAAATCAAATAATTTTTACAACACATAGGTAAACACTATAGATAACTGTTTACAAATATAATATTATTTCTTTAGGGTTCTTCTATGTCTGTGAACGGCAATGTTTTGTGCGTCTGAGTGCGCACCTCTTTGGGCCTCTGTTTTATTGAAAGAGTCCAGTTCACAATAAAATAATTAGTAAATCAATAATTAAGTTAGTAAAAAAAAACTATAATAAATTAACACTTACAGGTGCAGACTTTACGAAGTAGTATGTTCACGACTTCTATTTAAGACGCTCCCAACAATGATTAAAATTAGAATAAATTAACATAACATAAGACAGTAATACTAACAAAACTAACAAACTTCGACGCGATTATACGTGTAAAATTGTCCAAGTCATAATAACATGAATGTGTCTTTATCTTAAATAAAACTCACTGTATATATAAAGTTAGTTTTGTGTTAGAATGTGTTTTTATAGAAGAATGTACCTCTGATAAAAAACAAAAAAGAAACAATATTTAACTAAAAGTCTAAAGCAACAATAGAAAAATATATTCTACTATTATTAACATTTCAATGAAAAAACAGACAGTTTATGGATAACAACTTTAAAAAGATTGACATAGATTCACTTTAAAATTGTTGTAAGAAACATTTGTGAATTGTTAGAATATTTTGAAAATGTGTGCAAATAATACTAAACAAAAGATAAAAAACTAAAAAATAAATACATTTAGAGTAACGGGACTAAAGCGTTATAAACGTGCTTATATTAAAGATACTATAGTTACTTATTATTTCCAATAAATTAAAAAGCATAAAAAATGCATACTTTTTAGACTATGAGTTGTCATCACAATAAACACAATCATGAACTATAATAGTAATATCATTTGTGTTCACTTGTACTCCATAATCTTTTTTTACAAATTCGATTATTTATACCTATATATTAGTATATTGTGTAACGAGTAAAAAATGCTAGTCATTGCCAATGAGTATCAAAGTTTGCAGCTGGGCCAAAGGCAAATCTGTTATTCATACGAGTTGGCAATGCACATTTTTTACAAATTGTACACTATGCTTTTTCTACGACTATATATTTAATTATTTATTAAATTGAAATAGGAATGAATGTTTTACAAAACAAATCAAAAATTGATATAATAAATAAATAACTACAATTTAAAAATTTTTGTTATACCTAAAACATACTACTGATTCTTCCAATTACAATTAAAAAATTATATGTTATAACTTTCTATTTATGTTAAGTTAATCGTCTATATTAGAAGTTACTAGTGTATTATTTATCTATTATTTAATTCTTGACTTTTAGACATTTATTTAAAACAGCCCAAGCAACACATTGGTATAAAAAACGTCTAAATGTTCGGCTAATAGACATTTATTAGACATTAAAACGTTTTTAAACGCGTTATTAACGTTTATTAGACGGACATTTAGACGTTTTTTGTACCAATGTGTTGTTTGGGAGCCAGTATAATATTATGTGTTTTAAATAAATGCAATGTTAGTTAACCTCAAACCATTTACTAGTTGAATTTTTTTAATACATTAATTTAAAGCAAAAGTCGATGTAAATAAGTCAGATCAGTTTAAAAAGCATCAATTATTTACATTTTTTCGTTTTAGCAGCCAGTAAATTAAAAAAACTTATTCGTGTCATTCTTAAAAATGAACCTTTACGAACTAAGAAGCTAATATAAAAATTTTACTTAAAGAAATGTTGATTGCAATACTATTGTTTTGAATTAAAAACTGATTTAATCCTTTCATGATCAATTGCATTAGGAAACGCAAGATAAAGTTAATTACCTTAATAAATTTATTATGCTTTGAAAACTATTACTGTAAGATTGGTTTAAGTATACAAAATGTTGTGATAAAAGGAAATTATTAACCTAACAAATGTATTGTAGTTTTGCAACCTTGTTACTTAAGAAAACGATATTATACGAGTAAACAAGAAATCAATTACAGAAATGAAGATAACGGTGATTAAGTGGTCTTGCTAATAATTACTTTTAACAATATATATTATTTAATGTATAAACGAGTGATTTGCACTAGTCTTGTAACACATTGATTTTGTGTTATTCATAATAACGTAAGTACAAAATTTTTATAATTATTTTATGAATATGCAGTTTTACTAAGTGTAAATTAAGAAACTAACCAAAATTTCTTAAAAGGAAGTGACACTACAAATTGATCGTTTTGATAAGATTATCATGTAATACAAAATAAAAATATACATAAATTTTTTATAAATACTGTAAAATATATATAGAAAAATAACACACATATTTTAGACATGTTCAAAAAATACACTGCACAAGCAGAAATCCAATATATTACTATTGACGTTTTATCCTATCAATAAAAAAATAACTGAAAACTAGTAATGAAATTGCAAATTAAGTGCTTTGCTTTATTTTAATTACTTTTATTTAGTTTGAGTTTGCGAACATAACCTAAAATATTTCATTTACAAACCAATTTTTTTCACTCAATACGTAGCGTTGAAACTAATGGAATAGATTCCATACACAACCCTAAATATTTTTTTTAAGTTTTATAATTGTGGTACAAGGAATACTTAAGGAAATTTGTTGGTTAGTTAAGTCTCTCCATTTATCACAAATTTTACTGGTTGACTAGAAACGGTTCCAAAAAGCAAAAAGCTTAAGAGCACGATTAGTGGTGCATTGAGGAATGTTTTTGTTTCTCATTATTTTTTGCCTATTTTTTCCAGTCTAGAGAGATTGTTGCGACAACTATGTTCTACACTATAATCAGCTCAGAGCGTAAGCAATATTTTATTGTTTACGTTCTTTATTTGCTCAGAGTAACGCAATGACTTATTAATTATTATTAATAATGCTGGCGTCAGGTGAGTTGAGTTTGGTTAGAATATTGTGCAAAATATCATCACCAACAGACAAAAATGGCAGTAACGATGATGACAAACCGAAAAACTTTTGTTCAATTTTTAGTGCAACAGAAGCTCTCATAACTGCAGAATTCTTCCTTTAACACAAAGCAAAACAAAATTTAAAACACAAACTTTTTACGCTAATAAGTATAATGTATTGTTTGTATTTTTATTACTATTATTTACATTACTAAATATTTAACTATTTACTGTATATACTGGTTTTAATTAAAGTTAAAATTTAATTTATTTATTTTTCATTTCGTAATCTACTGATCAGTGGCGGCTTCTCTATTAGGTCACTCGGACAATGACCCTCCAAAATAAATTAGAAAATTATTTTATTTACTTTAAAATTACAAGAACTCGCGTTTAAATCAAATTATCAGCGTTTGAAATTCAATTTTCATTGTAAGCGCTATGCATATGCGAAAACTTACGAATTTACCCGAGGCTGTTGTGTTTAAAGTCCCTGTATATTATATTGTATTATATAATGCAGCCGAATCGTAAATGATAGTTATTGTAGTCAAGAGTGCAACACGCATAATACAATCTTATGCGAATTAGAAAAAGACAACTAAATGGTTTCTGCGGTTGTCAGCCGAGTCACATTTCGCGTACTCAATGCAATGCTTACCTCATTTATTATTATCTCCGCAATACGTGTTTGCAAAACAAAAATGCTGTAATGCACATTTTTTATCTCCTACGACAAACTTTTGTAACCAATGTCAATGACTTTTACAAGTTAAAAGAAAATTAATTATGTTTAAGTACACATTACCGTTTTTGTTTGATAAAAAAATTAATCGCTAATAATAGTTTAAATTTTGAAAGACGTTTAGAATTTAAAAACAATGGTCGTCCTCAGCCTTTACTTCAAATTCGACAAACAAGTAAACATAAAAATAAAGAAGTACACCGTAATTTTAAAGAATCTATGTACGATATATCAGAATGTATTTGTGGATGTGAAGAAACATGGAAAAATCTTTAATTGAAAACATTGTAAATTTTAATGAACTTGTTATCGATCATTTTGCTAATTCTAAAGATAGACGAATAGATCTTAAATATAAATCGCTTTAATGCGAAAAAGTTTTTTTTTCCTTTTTGTAGTAATTGCGTTTTTTTGAATATTTCAAAATGACCCTCTGGTATGATTGACCACCAGCCGCCACTGCTACTGATAATACCTAAGATACGAAATACGTAAACTTATACATATTAACCGGGGCACTATGAAAAGGTAATATTCAAACCGCCCTCTAATTACGCTCTTGTATTACGTACTCAAAAACGATATTTATTTTCATATCTTTGTTTAGGTTTAGATGGTAACAAGTTTTTTATTTCTTTTTGTATAATTTTAATATAATGTTAATTTTGTTATGTGAGAAAAGAAAACTATTATAGAAGATTCGGAAGTGGTAAAAGTTATTTCCGGGAGCGCTACATATAAGAAAAATGACCATAATGAATGCATGTAACCATTGATTTTCTAATAAATACATTAGGTTTATTTAATTTTTTTATTTCTTTATCTAAATGGTAGAGATTCCAGACGTCTTAGAATTCCTACTGCATGCCGGACAAAGACCAAAATTACTGGACATGTTCGGAAAATTCCGGACGTATTGCACCCCTAAATTTAAGACAAAGATTCTCCTACGTACCGAAACCTTACAAGAATGTCGGTTTTTGTCAGATTCTGTATAATTGAAACATAATGAATAGCGTGGTATAACCTTGGTTTTTTTATTACTTTTTTGTTTGTTAAACTGATGTCTACTACCATGTAAAAATTTAAAATATTGTATTCTAATATGTAATTTGTAATTAGTGTTTTTTTATAAGTGTAGATCTCCACTAAACATAGTAAAGTTAAAAAATATAATCATTATTTATACTGTGCATATTTTTATTAATCAACATGGTAGCATAATTAATACAAATTTGATAATGATTAAATAATCATGTTATGTGATATGATTTTGGCATCAAAGTGACATTCAGCTTTCTTATTCATGGTATCATTTTAATGCCTCAAAAGTGATAGTGATAGTTTATAGATACCAATTTCATGCGTAATTTTCGACAAAAATTTTGTATGAAAAAAGTGGCTAAAATGATGTCTAATTGATACCCGAGAAATGGTGTTAAAAAGATATCCTTTTACGAGAATTTTGTTATTTGGGTATATTCTTACCTGAGAAATAATTTGCGATTGCAAAATATTAATACAAATGGGAATATAGCACTAACTCACAGCGAACGATTGGCGGCAAACATGCGGCAGAAAATTAAAATACGCAGTAAAAGCTAAATGCATGGGCATAATTAGGAAAGCGGATAATTTAAATAAAAGTTTAAATTATAATATATTTTCTGTTTGGTTGATTAATTATTGTTTGTGTGTTTTGTATTCATTATTGTATGGACAATGTTTTTACTGTATTTATTTGAAAGTGTCGGTGTATTGAAGACATTATTCTCATAAATTGGGAGTATATTGACTAAGAAGAATACATTATACGGTACTATCCTTTTGATTTCGACAGAACATTTTTTTCTTTCTTTAAAAATCATATTAGATTTATCCTCTTAAAATTCATAATATTTTATGTTATATTGAAAAGGAGAATTAAAAAATTAAAACGTAAAATATGCGTCTACCTAACGTATTTTAATCACGTTGTTACCAAGTGAACGACCGTACGCAATATTACCTCGATAATTGGTGGTTAGACGTCGTTGACAAAGAAACACTATATTTACGTTATAACTAAATAATTTGACCTAGGGACAATCGGTACAACAATTCTCTTCTAGATCGACATGGTTTGTTTAGAGTAAATGATAATCTGTTACCTGGCGAAGAATAGAGCGTTTGCTTCATTCATATTTGTATTTAGCTAGAAAAAATATTTTTTTAACTTAATTTTTGTTACTAACTTATTAATTAATTTAATAATTTAGTAGTTTAATTTAGCTTATACAATAAATTAAAAAAAAATTAAAATTAACTTACTTTATTAGAAATCATAAAGTTGCCGTTGAATTTAATTAAAAATTAAGTTAATTTCAAAACACAAATAATTTCAATAAATTTTTGATAAATGTTGATTGTCATTGTACACGTTAAAAAATTTTTGATTATTATTTATTGGCCATACTTAAATGTCACTATTCCAATATAGTACTAGACAAGTTTAATATTTAATCCAATTCATGTTGGTAAGTAAGCAGACATAGTATGTTTGCGAACACGGTCACGCCACCATCTTAAACTCTTGCTTGTTTTCTACAAAAGAGAACTAAACATTTATCATTTTATATTATTGCTACAATAAAACGTGCTCGCCAAACGATTATTCATTTTGACTTAAACAAACAGCGGTGATTTACGCTAGGACGTTTAGTGGATTTAAAATTTTAAAAATAAAAGGTTCTTTAGTTTGGGTTAACTTGAACCGATTTTTATTTTTATATTGTCAAGATTTACATTTCAATTATTTCCGTAAGATTCTCTAATTACATCTTACGGGTGCGTTCCTTCAATTGTGGGCAGTGTAATTATGCACCCTAATACTTTCCCCTAGTACACAGTTGTAGGATAGGCTACCCTCTGGGGATTACTGTTCTAAACAAGATTATAACACAATCACAATACAGACAAGAGCCGAAGATATGTGATCTCGTTAACTTTATTTTGTTTGGTTATTTGATACTGTTGTTACATTCACAAAACTGGCATTAGTGCAATTATGACGACACGATTGAAAATTACTTCTTTTGGCGCCGTAAAATTACACATGTAATACGATAGTTGTTCTAGTAAATTACGTTAGATTATAACGTATAAACACAAATTCAATTTGATAATAAATCACAATTGACAAAACTCTTATAAATTATTTCATAAGTACTAATGAGTATATTTTGCATCTGGTGACAAATAAAAGAAAAATGTTTGCATTACTAGGTAAATATGTAAACAACAGTTACATATGTCAAAAAATTTAATATCTGTATATTAACACGACTAATTTAATTAGTTTGATAGTACTTTTAGGAATTAATCAGTTAACTGTTTTGGTATTGCTTTTTCGTGTGTGGGAAACGACGATTGTAACAATTAAATTAAACGCATATGCCAGCTGATAAATGTTTATATTTTAGTGTGCAGTACAAAACAGCGATATAATAAATACAACAAAACTTTATAAACAGAATAAGCGGTGATAATAGAAAAAGTTCATATATAAAAAACCTACTTTTATATATTATACCAACTAAAATTACTGAATCTATATTTACAAATGAATGTATACCATCATAAATTCAAATATATTAGAAGATGATTTGTAACAAACGCTACCACTTTCTGATAAGCCAAATTAAAAGTATTAAGGTTTTTGATGCTACAGATAAAGTAAACTGAATTCCAAAGAAACATCAAAACTGTCTTTGCAGCCAAAGATACTTTAAACAAACTGGTTTAGATTTGCAAAAAATTAACAAGATGTCTTAAAACACCCGGTGTCTACAAAATGCCTTATCGCTGTGAATCCAGTTAAAAAAGACAGACAGGACGCTCAATTGAAGTTAGAGGAACATATAGCTGAGTATAACACTGCATAGCAACAAAATTATCAGTGTCTAAACACGTCTGGAACGAATGACACACGCTAAACTTTGCTAAATGCTACTTTCCTAGGTTAATGTGCAAAGCTATGGACATAAACAAACAGCTATCTAACATAAGCCTTGAAAACGGTCTAAATCAACATTTGTCACAAGGACACGAATCCTTTCTCCTAGTAGTGACAAAGTCAACTATGAAATAACAGAAGAGAAAATGAAAGATTGTAAATTATCACGTTTGTCGCAAGTTGTATAAATCGCCGTCACTAATACTTTTTTTTAGCAGTGACAATTTACGTTTTGATGATGTAATGTCGTTTAGGTTCACAAATAACAAAACCTCAAAGGCCAAGCTGAACTTCTTCTTTTGGCTCACAAGAAGAAACCAGAACTAGACCTATAAAGTCTAATACGAAAGTCGCTTAATCTAAACCGAAAAAACTGCATAAGTATAAAATTCTGCAACAGAAGCACACGCAACTACTAAAAAACTTGCATCTAACTAAAATAACTATTAACAGCAAAGGTTTTTTTTAAATACATACTTTGTGGTTATATTGATGTTTTTACCTAAAATGCTTTTGACGTGCGACGGTTTTAATAAAAATGTCATAAACTTGATTTTTAGTATGTACGTGTGTTCCGAAAAGTTTTATACAAAAAAGTTTCTTACATTTTACAAAAAAAATATTTTTGATGAAAAGCGTTACATTTAGTGTAAAAAATCCAAAATATTCAAAATAATTAAACCATACAAACCCTAATTTACACATACTTTAAAAGAAGGAATTGTTGAACAAAGGTTCGAATTTTGTAGTCGTATCCAAGAAGAATTGGAAAATAACAGATTTATGACACGACATACTTTTCTGACCAAGTAACGTTTTTGTCTAATGGTACAGTAAAATTGATGTGTAGCGATGTTAACCCCAATTTCTATGTCCAAACTAGAGATCAATATTTATTTAAAATTAATGTATGATGTGGCATTTACAAAAACAGTTGGATCGTTCTTTTTTCAAAATAATATGAATAGAGAAAAATGTCTACAACTTTTAAATAGTCAGTTGTCTGATTTTCTTGATAAACTACTACTAAATAAACTACGAAAAATATGCTACTAACGCGATAGAGCACCATGTCACTGTAACAGAAATGTACGAAATTTTCTCCTCGACACTTTTAACGGTAAAGTGATCGGGAGGTACATGGAGTTTCTATGGCCTCCAAATTTTCCTGACATTACCCATTTAAACTTTTTTTGTAGGGTTACTTAAGTGAAAAGCTATATCATTAGAAGCTATTTCAAGATGTTCATTTTGAAAGATGCATTAGAGAAACATGTAAAGCTATAACCCTAGATGTGACTAGAAATCACACAAATGTGATCCCCGAAAACGTTCCCAAACTAATTGTGAATGTTGGATAATATTTTCAGGTGTTCTAAATTGAATATTAATATCCCAGTTTCTGATCATTACACCCCACATATTTTTAATTGGGTTTAAATCTGGCGATCTCGCTGGCAATTCAATTATTTCATCTTCAATCCAGTCAGTTATATTGTTCGAGGTGACATTCCTGCTTGTGTCATCCCAACAACACTTCTTCTTAATTCTAAGGTAGAATCCATTTGTCCTAATCTTCGAGGCATATTCATAAAATATTATAATCACATAAACAATGATGTTACCACTAGGAACTCCCAATTTATGTTACAATTTTGTAAATGAAAAATTTATATTTATACGACAAAAGGCTATAACCTGATAATATATTTACAAAAGGTAATTATGAAACTCATTAATAAGTGAGGTATTTATTAATCCGCTTAATCCTAAGATGCATATCCGGTAGAATTGTTTATTAATTTGTACAAAAACATAAAAGCAGTAGTAGTTTCATAAAACTCTTGTTTCAGAGTAATATTTAAGTCTCCTCGTATGATTTTGAGAAACACATATACAGTTTAATAATGGTAATCACATTTTTGTATTTATACGACAAACAGAAAGCCGTAACCTCAAGGTATATTTATAGATGTCAATACGACCAATACTATTAAATGACTTTAAAATGAACATTACCGCACTTTCATTGACAACACATCATTAATAAGTGTGGTATTTGTTAATCCGCTTAACTCTAAGATGCATATCCGGTACAATACCTACTTTTACATAAACTGGACCAACATTCAAATTATGAAATTGAAAAAATAAACAGTTATTTTATAACAAAAAACAAGTATCGTTGTTACTTTTAAATTATTATATAAGAAAAATTGTTTATAAATTATAGTAACAAACGCTGCATATTCTTATAACCAAACATTACTGCGGGTCTGATAAGCCAGGTTTATACATCCTACATACAAAAATAATGTGACTATCAGAATACACATTTCAATAAATTACATCAATAGTTAAAATTTAGGCGTAACAAATACTTTTTAAATAATTTTGCAAATATAATTTCGGCGTTTTTATTCAAAACATTTATTACCTAAAAATTTGACTATATAATATGTCCAATGATTATTAAAAATATGTTATTAAATTGTTATTCAAAATTAGAAAAAAGTGTTTGTTCTTTAATTCGCACAAAAAATAAAAAGAAAATTTTGGTTTTGAGAGTAATATTTAAAAGCCTTTTCGTATGATTTGAGAAATACATGCAAAATTAAGTAATGGTAATCACCTTTTTGTATTTATACGACAAAGAAAAAACCATAACCTTAGGATATATTTACAGGTATAAATACGATTAATACTATTAGAATGTGACTGAACGTTCGGTATTGCTCATTTTAGGGACATTTCCAATGACTATAGCTGGACGTACTTATATATTTTGCAAGTTAGGCTAACAAGAATTTTTTCAGACAGAACTCAATTAACATGTCGTGTTTTGGGTTGTCATATATTTTGAAGACAAAAAAATAGTACATTAATCTACAAATCTAGAAAAGTGATAGATTTTTAGTAATTGCAAATGTTGGAATTTACGAGTAAATCAAATTTACACGCACATGTTAATTCACTTTTTGAACGTGTAGATTATGCTATTTTTGCATTTACTTGACAAAACTAACGTTATTACCAAAGTGTCAAAAAATAATAATATGTTATTAAGCATGTCGCGTTGTGACAAAGTTTTGAGGTTTTACATGATCTACTACACCCGAATATTGAGAAAATTATCACGAACTGGAGGACACTTCTTAAAACTAGGGAACGACTAGGCGTTTGTTTGAGGTAAATTGAAAAAAAATTATTGTTTACATTTTTACAAAAGTATTTATTTTAAACAAAACAGAGTAATATAAAAAATAATAGAAAAAATTGAACTACCTACAATTTGATTTTTGACATACTATAAAAAGCAAAATAAGCATAATACGTTACAAAGGCAACGAAACTAATCTGATTAGAAATGAATCCCACAAATGTCAAATAAATTACTTGTGCTTTCGTACAAATTATTGGTTGAGGAGCCCATTGAATGTTGTAATACACTAGGGACGGGGACGTACTATGTCCTGAGCGAGATGGTGAATGATCGTAGTGCATTATTCAATACGCTGTAGATAACTCAGGTGAGTAATATGGTGTACCAAGTTCTGTTATTTCTATTTTTGCGAAGAGAGTCGCAAGTTCAATCTTCACCAGTCTTTGTTTCGCAAACTGGAATTTTCTAAACGTGTCAGCATAATGTAAGAACAAATGATCTATACCATCAAACTTGCGTCTTGCAGGTTTACTTTGCAAATAATGCAGGACTGTGTCTACGGGCATGTTCGGTGGTGTATCATTTTAGGCCTTAAGTCTAACTTTTCTTTCCGTAGAAGAAGAGGTGACATTGCCGTTTGTGTAGTTGTAGAGAGTAGAAGTGTTTCATGTTCTTTAGCTTTATTTTAAGGTTTAGGAGTTTTCTTCGAGATACGTGGTGTCTTCAATTTCGTCACTTGGTATACTGCTGTCTGTAGGACGGGTTTGAAGGGTATCATTCAAAAATTGCATTTGTTGACTCTATAGCCACTTCTGATACTTTTTGGCCTACTTTGTTAAGGTGGCGTTTGAAGTATGTTGGGTTGCCTAAAATATCGTATTTTTAGCTCGATTTTGATGGTTCGCGGTTAATATAACATTTAAAAATAAAATAATATTCCAACATTTTTTATTAGAATTGACAAGATAAATCATAGAAGAATCGATAATGGTAATTAATATATTTTATTATTAATATATAATATTAATACTCAAAACTTCTAGAGCGACACTTGAAAATGTATTAGAACATTTGAATATTAACAAAAATTGTGTAATATGGAAATGTTATATTAAACAGTAATATTTCCATATAACCAATGTTAAATGAAACTGAGATAACAGAAATCTTTATTGTTTTAGTTCAGTCATTTTACCACGGATGGCGCTAAAAAATAAATTGTTTTTTTGGTTCATAAGGCTCATTTTTGCACTTATGCTTTACGCGCTTTACGCTAATGTCATTATATTTTTGTTTATGTTGAAAATTTCGAAGAATGCATATGCACAATATGGTTTTCTGAGTTGATATTTAATGCCACCGTTTTATATTAAAAAACAAAAACAGATAAGGTACACAATCTACATTTTACTGTTTATTTGAATTTGCGATTTTTGAGTTGAGAAACTATATACCGACTCTTTTATAAACAAACTATCTTATTAAACAATGAAAATAAAATCAATTTTTTTCTGTAAAAGTTAAAATCGGAACTTTGTCTCTTTGGTAAAATTAATAAAAACACTATTTAAAGTAATCCGATATTAGTAAAATAAGTCGAGTTTAAGTTTTTAAATGCAGTTGCAGCCTATCATAATAATTAGAAAAAATGGGTGATTGCAAAATGCAACAAACACACAAAGCTTTCATAAGGAATTTGAAAGTTTGTGAAATTATTTGAAAAACCGCTAGATACAAAAAAATCGAAATCAGTTCAATAGAAAATCTAGTGCAAAAACGTAAGTGCAAATTTTAAGTCAGACCAAAGTGAAAAAAGTGAGCCATTATCGATATCTGTTTTCGGGGTTTCTCCAAAGCAATAAAAACCAAAGGGATTTTTGTTTCTTTTTTGGTTAGCATCTTTTTAGGTAGATTATTTCGTACAACTTGACCCATTTAATCGAGCTTTTTTTTCTATTGGAGGTTTGAATAAAATTAAATAAATAGCAAGGGTTTTACAAGAAATAATTTTTTGAATCTAGAAAATTTGAAATCTTTTACAAATATGTTTGCAAAATTTATTTAATTCAAATTAAATGTTATACAAATTACTACAGAATTCAAATAAGATAATCAACGAATTGTTAAAACATGTTAGCATTGCTATCTTGTATTTAGGTATTTGCTGACATCGCACATTAGCAAATTAAAATAAAAGGTTTGCTGAGATTGAATTCAAGGTTTTCGTCTCAAGATGGGTATATTCACCTATTAGTTATACCGGTTATACCTGGTAATTTTGTAATACCGTAAAATAATTGAATTGCAGCATGTTATTTAATAATTAAATTACCGTTTTAGCTTCTTTATTATTTCTTATAATCAACTACTGTATATAATTGAAAACCAACATTTGCCCATCTCTAATTTTTGCATCAACGTCTTTATAAACAGTTATCTACTTTAAATCGAGAGCGACATCTATTCTCTATATTTTGTAATGTTATTTTTCTCAACGCTCACTACGAATTTAAAATGTCGCATTCAAACGCGCCCTTAAACTTTTTTTTTAATGGTGCAATTCAAATCCGAGAAAAGTTTTTTGATTACTTTGCCAGTCGGTCATAATTTTATGAGGTTTTGTTTATAACACAAATATTAATAAACTATGTTCATAAGTTATGATAGGTAGGTATTCGTATTTAGTTGTAATATCCAGCGCTTCAGTAATCACATATATTCCACGCCTCCACCTTTCTCATTACATTTTTGTACAGATTATGTGAAGTATTGTACAAATAAACAAATTTTCTCACTGATTTAATAAACTATACTTTGATGTAAATTAAATTAGTTTTTGAGGCGTAATTACTTGCACCTAAAAAGTTTTAAAAAAATTGATACATTTGTTCTTTTTACCGTGGACCCAATTTAAGTTGCTAAAAAAACATCTTTTTAAAATGCGCTTCTAAGTTTAACAGCTTCAAGTAGTCGTTGTTTTTATAGGCGTTATAATAATGAGATGTTCGAAAAATTATTGTCAAATCTGAGACAATGACCTAAGAATGTTAAACACTCTAGAGAGAGATAACCGAAATATATAAATACGGTTCAAAGTAAGCATAAGTCAGTTTTTCGAATTGAATCGAGAAACGCAGACTAGTGATAGTAATATATAAATTAGTGTAAGTGTTATTCTTAAATATCGTTAGATTTAATTAGTTTTAAAATTTGTTAGATTGGTGCCAGTATGGAGTTGAGGGTTTTAAGGTGTAAATACAATTAGTTTAATTGCTCCCATTTCAAAAACGTTGTATGATAAGTACGTGTCCGCATGTGTTTGTTTATAGAGTGGAAGCATAGTCCTTCCAGTTTGATAAATAATCTCCCGTTAATAAAATTTAGTGCTATTAAACTATTTATTTGTGTTTTAATTCATGCCGGTGACGCGTTTCCAAGCAGTTATTTTCGAATTAATAAAAAATGGTCAAGAATCAATGAATAGAAATATAGAAAAAAATACTAGAAAAATGCACGAAAATTCCAGAAGTTTAAAAGAAGAAATACAAGCGAGCATGGAAAATCAAATAAAGACTATTGAGGAACAAATAGGAGTGAGTGTAGGCAATCAAATCAAAATTGTTCAAGTGGAAACTCAAGCAGATATTTTAAATTTAAGAGAAGAAAGATTTTACCATAAAAATTTTGATAAAAACATCTTTTGGTCAATACTACAAGCAGTTTGAATCCGCAGCTACAGCTAATGGTTGGAGCAATAAGCAGGAAGCGACGTCTTTAATAGTGGTTTTACGGGGAGAAGCGCTTGGAGTTTTGCAGACTGTTCTTGGCCACTTGCAAGAAAATTACGAATTCTTATTTTTCAAACTTCGAAATGAAATATGAAGATGCTCAAATAGCATCGCGTAGAAAGCAATTGCATAAGATTTATCTCGATCAAACGACGACGGGCGAAGAAATACATACTCAAGGACAAGTGAAAATAACCATTGCTTTGGTAAATAGAGTGCTCGACCATTAAGTACTGGTAGCCGACATCGCGGTACAAATTATCCTAGAAATGGACGTGATAAAGAAGTATGGGTTCTATTTGGATTTGAAGAACGATGTCTTGAAGATCAATAGTAAAAAAATATATTTTCATTCGTCAGAGAAAGCAGTTTTGAGAGTGTTATTAAATAAAGACGTAACTTTGCTTGCAAGGACTGAATGTGTGGCGATGGCACGCCAAGATGGAAATCCTCGGGAAGGTTACATTTGCGCGATTGAACCAATAGAGAACGACTTAGTTGAAAAAAGACTACTTGTTGGCAGAACTTTGGTACGAGTGAAAAACACGATGTCACTAAGAATCTTGAATGCCTACTCAATTCTAGTAACGTTGAAAAAGAAGACCGTAGTAAGGCAATGCACACTAGTATCTAAAATTGTGAGATGCGGAATTCTAATGAAGATACGTCGCCGAAAAAATACTCACAACATCAATTGGACATTCTTACCTTTAAATGCCAAAACCTCAGACAAGACCAGTTGGCTAAAGTTAAAACGTTGATCCAACAGTATCAAGATGTGTTTGCGCTGGAGAGTGGTTCCAAAAAAAGAACTAGTGTGGTGAAACATAAAATTAATACCGGAGACGCTCGGTCGATAAGACAGCATCCACTCCGATTTCCTTTGGCACATAAAGAAGAAGCCGAACAAATAATTACGGGTATGGAAAGAGAAGGTGTGATTGAACCTTCAAATAACTCATGGGTGTCACTAGTGGCACTCGTAAAAAAGAAAGATGGATCAACAAGGTTATTTGTAGACTACAGACAGTCTTCTTAACTTCCGACTTTGATAAGTTTATGAACATGTACGGAGGTTTTGAAAAGGCTACGCTTGGAGTTACGACCAAAGAACAACAAGAACTGTTCCAAACATTAAAAAATTACGCCTTTGCACATTGCGTGAGCGATGATCTTGACATGTTTCGAGGGATAGCAGTCGTATTTAAAAAGAAGTTTAGACAGCTAGATAAAATGCAAAGACAGCAACCGGCGATCGGAAAGGTTTTAAAGCTACTTGGTGAGAGACGCTTCGTCTGCTCACCAAGAAGTACTTACGTACAAAGCCGTTATACGAAAATCTGTGGAAAGCATTATGGAATCTCAAGAAAGAAATAGAGTTCCATATTATTAAGAAATTGGCAGTACCCAAGTTTGGTAGTGGCTTAGATCAACTGAATTGGAAGAGAGTTTGAAATATGTTAAAGCTCGTCTTCTAAGGAACAGGCGTTCAAGTGTTGGTCTGCAGTTACCAACCAAGTAGAATATCGGATCCATTGACTACTACTTTTATGTTCAAGGAAATTGACTAAATGGAGAGAGCTGCCGCTATCGCTACGATTCTTTCTACGGGTGTCGCATATAATTTTTTGTTCTGTGACAGAATAGTTTTGAGAAGGGGGTAGTAAAACCTTTGGAGTGTTATTGTCAAATTTGACACAATTACCGAAGAATGTTGAACATTGTAGAAACAGATAACAGAAATATATAAATACGGTCCAAAGGAAGCATAAGTCAGTTTTTCGAATTGAATCGAGAAGATTTTTTTGATGTAAAATAAATAAGTGATTAACGCGTGTGAAGATAAATAAATAAAATGCCGGTGCTAGTAAAATATAAATACGTCACGTACGTGTTGTTGACATAAACAAGTACCTATCAATTTTTGATACAATTAAAAAGTGCTGATTAGTGATAGTAATATATAAATTAGAGTAAGTGTTATCCTTAAACATCGTTAGATTTAATTACTTACCTGTAAATATTTCGTTTTAAATAAATTAGTTTTAAAATTCGTTACAATAGTATACTATAACTCTAGATCAACGTATTCCACGCAAATGCGATTTGTAGTCTTTCAATACTATTTACCAGACAAATGTACAAGCATTTTAAATTTATTGCATTTAACTTTGGTTTAAAACGTAATTATACAAAACCTTTTTCAAAAACAAAATTACAAAACGCATACTGACGTCTTTGTCTGCAAATGCCGACAGACACTAATTCCATTTGCCAAAAGTAACTCTCAGCGAAACGGTTTAACTTAATATGATGTGCAGTTTGTTGAATATTCGAATACACAAAAAAGTCCAAAGAAATAAAGCAAAAACTTTTAACGTTGTACCGTTGGTTGTACTGCATTTGATTAGATTTTAGCATTCTTTGTTTTTGTGATCGTACATAATATATTAGAAAAACCGATAGAACCATAAGAATTCATATTAAGAACATCAAATATGTAATCGTCTATAACAATATTCTAAGTCAGCAATAGCGGAAGACTTGACAGAAATAATTCATCAAATTTGTTTGAAAACAGTCAGGTTTTAGTTAATCCTTTTTTCTGTTAAAATATTTAAGAAATTTTTAATAATAATCAAAATTATAGTTTTTTTACTGAATGTTTGGAAACAAGTTCTATCAAATAAAAGCCGGTCTTTCATGATGTTGTCTACTGCGACGTGTGACGAAACACTTGTACACCCAGAATTTATCTAGAATAGAAAATTATATCAAAATGTAAATTGTGGAAATTTAAAATATACTGTAGAATATATTTTTTCAAATTAATAAAAGATGGTGCGCACATTCATACAAAACAATTAATTAAGTGAATTTATTTTACCTATAAGAATGACTTATGAACCAAATTTTTGCCTAGCCCGGCCCAAAACCCAGTTTGATATTAAGCTTGTTATCGAGCCGGGTCGTCAAGAAAAATTAAGCTGGGTTTTAGGTTTTAGTTACATATTTTCATTATATTAAGCCGATCTGACAATAACGGCTTAGAACAAAAAATTAGGTTTGTTGGACCGGTTTGAAAAGACTGAAGCAAATTAATAAAGTATGTGTTTAGTAAATTTTGTGTAAAAAATGAAATAATAATAATGTTTATTGTTTTTTTTAATATGGTATGTAAATTCAATTCAATGAAACCAGAAATTGTATTTTAATAATCAATAAAAAACGGATACTAACCACATTTTTTTGGTAAGTTTTAATTATTTCTTGACCCGATCCACCTTACTTGAAAATCGTTTATTTAAGCTGACTTAAGCTTAGGCCGTAAACTATTTAAAAACGTAAGCTCATCAACATTATACATATCGAAAAGTTTGGTTTTGGCCCAGCTGTCAGCTCGGTTTGATTTCAAGGGTCTTATAGGGCTGGTTGGTAGAAAAGAATTAAGTTGGGCTTCGGGACGGTTTGAAATTTTTGGATTTAAAGAAAAACGCATTTAAAAAATATTTCATGCTTACAAATGTGTTTGTTTTTGTAGTGCTCAGATTAAAATTTTCGCTTGTCTGTAACTACTCTTAGTACAACTGAATATGATATGAATAGTATCTGTGTTTTTTGTTATACTTTGTACGGATGATGTACTGATTTTTATCGTTCCACCTTTTTTTTCGTACACTACTCTTAGAATTAATTTATATGTTTCTCAACTCAACAAGCTAATTCGTTTATTATTGCTATTTTATTTATTCTACACAAATACAAATAACCAAAAAAATATGTAAATGTACTTTCGACATTGGAGATCATTTTTATATATTCTTAAACCGTTTTAAAGTGTTTTACAAAGATAACAGACAAACACAAATCTACATAAATATTTAACAAATTTTATTTGTTTTGTCAAACAATTTATTAGCAAGACTTAAAAAGTTTTATAAATAAATGTGTTTTAAAAACTATCAGCGATAAAAAGGATTTATTTTTGATCTAACATTTTGAATAGTTAAAAAATATTAATATTTAATAACATAAATGTAATAAAAATAAGCAAATTATATAAATGTGCATATTGTATAACTCTTCAAAAAAGTCTAAATTACTACTCTTCGGAAAGTTTCAGTACACGATAGAAAAAAGATTCGGAATGAAATTTAAATGCATCCACGCACCTTACTAAAATAAAAAAACTTTAATTTTTAGTTTAAAATGTCTTAACTTATTTAAAATTGTTTTTTTAGGTTCAATATTTTATATGGACGATGATAAAACCAAATATTTTAAAACGTTGCTTATTTTGGCATTAAAATACGAAACACCAATTTTTATGTCTAAATAACGGTTCTTCCAGTATCTTTTTAAGGTATATTTTATTACCGCAGTACATCCTTTATTTTCTCTATAATGTAATCGATATTTATATATACATTTAAAATTTCTTATAATGCAACTGTTAATAAAAATGTCATTTTGCAAGTTTTATAAAATAACAAGAATACAATTTAATAAATGTGCAATGTTTAGATTCAATAATAAAAAAAGTTAAAGAAGTTCATCGTTTTCATTTTATTGAGTGTGTTTCCACTAAAATTCATCAATCAGCAAGCAAAGGCAGAAAATATCTGCATAAGCTTGACACGACTCGTTGCCCCTAATTATGCACGCAAAGATTTCTCGCTTAATTTAGTTCTACCGGTTCTAGAGTTCCCGTTCTCTTGTCCCATTCCACTCGGAAACTTCCTTTAGCGACGCTTCGTTGACTGTGACAATTCTTGGATATTTCGATATTATTCAGTCACATTCCTGAGCGCAAGGAAAAGGTATCCATGGAAACCAACTTCAGTAGGGGACCGCCATTTTGTCCCCGACTCCGGAGTTAGCGAAAACGCCACAAATTTATATCTGCCTCATCCAGGGCTCAAAGGAGATCATTACCAAAGCTTTCTACTCAATTGCGGATCGCCTGGAGTTTGATCTATTTGTCGACGCTCTTTACCTGAGCTTTTATCTTCATCAAATTGTTTTCATGGATTTTTTTACTAGCTACGAGTTGTCTTTTTTATTAATAATTTACATAAAGTTAAGAAACTCGACCAAATTCACTTCGTTAACTTTTAGAGTTATGCTAAAAGTAAATTAAGGTAAATAAATTGTTTAGAAATTTGATTTAAATTACTTTTTCGCACAAAAACGTCTGCTTTTATAAGCCAAACTAAAGATTGACACATAATCGATGTCATTCACTTTCACTTAATTACGTTATAACCGATTGTTTCAAAAGTTAACTTTAATAAAGCAATATGAAAAGGGTTATAAGTAACGCCGGTCACAATCTTGAGTAAGGCAATAAAGAAGAATTATTAAGGAAACCCGTGAGCTAACAAATCCAGTCAAACTTAACAGCACAAGTTGGGGATCAATGGACTAAAGAAACGCCATCTACACAAGAAGTAACTCTTCGTTTTTTTAAATCTGTATAAGGTTTGTAAATCCAATTTTTTAAATTTAACTAATTAAATGGGCTACTGTTTTATTAGTAAATCGCAATTCCGTACAAATACAATTTAAACAAAACATAAAACAAATAACATTTAATTTGGTATCGTAACAAAAAATAAAATAATTTAGTTAAATACAAACAAAAATACATAAAGGTTTTTGCTTATAAAAGGAATAAATCAAATGTATTTTACTCAAAGTATCAAATTATAACAAATTACTATTTAAATAAATTCTCAAAACAAATCAATTTGATTGTTTTTTATAAAATAATAATGATCACGTTAAATAGAAGCTAAAATTTGAAAAACATCAAGAAAAATGTAATGAATGAATGAACTATTTAAAAATGAAATAATTACAAAAAAAATTTTTTTAAACAAGTACAATAAATACAAAATACTTTTAAATTGTGTGTATGCTAAATAATAAATCACTTGCTAAAATCTAGAGCAGTTCTCTTGAATCCGTTTGACTAATAGGACTTTTATTTTTAAAGTAGCCGCTTGTCGTAATGTTTGATTTGAGGATTTACATTGTTTTACGTATTGTGTGACCAATATATTCAAATTTTCATAAATGGATTAAATTTTATTTCAAATCTAAATTAAATGTAATAAATTAATTAACAAATTGACCAATTTTATTTTACGTAACTAAATATGAGACACACATAGATGAAGTTGCATTGCACAATAATTGAGATGATTTAAATTAAATGTTTCTTGTAAAAAAGTCATCTATAAATTATTTTTTATTCTACAACGTACTTAATAGTTAGGTGGTGTTGCCAAAGTTAAGATTATAACAGTTATTTCTTGAATGTTAATGGTTCAAATTTTATGGTTTTCTAAAGTTTTTACAAAGTTTTTTTCTTTTCTCTATCAGGATTATTGATTATCGTTATCTAATGCTTTCGTTTATATTGTTTGCGGAGTATTTGCTTTTACTTAGACCACTGTCAGTTGTATCAGTGTGTTTCATTTATTTCCTTTATTATTTACATGTGCTAGATTTTTTTACATTATTTTTTCTATAAAAGTTTTTTTATTTTTTTCTCTTTGTTTGTCTATACTACTTAGCAATTTATGATTACTTTTTGTATTGCACTAATTTAGCACTGCAACATTCTGTGTGCTGATTCTTTTGTCAATAAAAATTTAGTTATGGTTTGTTTTTGTAAAAAAGAGAAAAGTATTCATTTCAGACCGCTTTTTGTTAATTTTTGTTTAAGGTATATATTCGTCTAATATCAGCGTAAATCTTTTAGACAAACGTTGTTTTAATAAAATGTATATATATATATCTTTATAAATATACTATTCTGCTGTCATACATTTATATATTGTTCAACATAATATGATATTAAAAGCTATTTCAAATGCCAAGTGCAGTGAGAAACCATATAATATTTTTTTATTTCCAGCAAAAACTCGTTTGTTTTATAACCTGATCTGAATTTGGTTTGTTCTAAAAATTGGTATCTTATTTTCTTCTTAATCTGTTATTATTTTCGATAAAAGTTTGATCAAATGCGCTATTGAACTAATGGGCCGGTAATTTTCTATCTTCTTTTTTTATAATTTTAAACAACAGTTTATTCTAAAGTTAAACTTATTGGTGTATTTCTAGAAAAAAAAATCCTTTTCTGTCGATTACTATTAAGCTGATTGAACACTGCAACATCTTGTATAGTGTCTATCCTATTAGTGAAAATGTAATCTCTTATTTTTGTGACATTCTATAAAACAAAAACGCTTCAATAATTTATCAATATTTATTTTATTCTGATCAAAGTTATCTTCATTACAAGCAATACACATTTTTCAACGCTTCTTCCAATCTTCAAATTCTTTTTATAAGCCGATTTTGGAGTTGCTTATAGCTCTTTCTGCAAATTATCTTTTATTGTCTTAAAACCCTTTTTGCGAAGTGGTAACATTAGTTGTAGAAACAGGAAAAAGTTGCGCACGGCGATGTTAGGTGAATACAAAGCTTGCGAAACGCCATTAACGTTGTTTTTGATAACATATATACAAGATAATGTGTGTGAAGTGTAATTAACTGACTGATGTAGAGTATTTTTCGATTATAAAGTATATTCATGGATTGGTAATTTAAATATGAGTGCAAACATAAAAAAACAATTAAATTAGAGTTTATTTAAAATATATTCAGCTTCTGCTCTACCACTTAACCCTTTCTTCAATATTTGAAAATTTTAGTTGCTTACACTAAATATTTATTTAAGAAAGAAAAAAAAAGAAACTCTAAGGATAAAATAAAAAAAGATCTTAAAAGTCTAAAGGTCTAAAAGATAAAGATGCAGTTGCTGAATCCGTAACTGTGGTAAAACACTAAACACATGCAATAATAATACATATAAAGCTTAAGGTACCTATTCACAATCAGTCGGACGGCAGTCCGTCTCTGCAGTCCGTGGGCTGTTCGTCCAGGCCGGATGATCGCGATCGATACTCAGACTACTACTGCAGCTTTGTTTACCGATTCCGTCCAACAATTTTCTGTAGGTTTCAATAGTGGCCACATATTTGAGACTATTTCACTACACACAAGCAGTTTTTAATCGTGTTGGACATGTTGCAAGGAGAGTGTGTAGCGGCAATTGTTATTTTATCACACGAGCAGAAGAGAAAAAGAAAAACAAGTTATGGGAACTACGACAATCGATGATTTAAAAAATTATCTGAGGATAAACTATAATTGTTTTGAGTACTTGCTAAATTTAACAAAACCGTAGATTACAAGAAGGGATACCGTAATGCTACTAGCAATTAACGCAGAAGTACGACTTTTAGTAATTCTAAAATATTTGACAACAGGACGCAATATGGAAGACTTAAAATTTTGCAGAATTATTTGGCCACAAGCTCTAGGAACAATTATACCATAAACGTTCAAATATATATACATATTTGGTGTTGAAGAAGGAATGTTTCAAGGTAAAGCAAAAAATATTAAAATATACTTAAGTATTTTATTTCAAAGTTAACAAACATTTATACATACACAATCAAAACTTATTGTAAACCAGAATTTGGTTGCCTGTGTAGATAGTCTATATCAAAGTCGGTGTCATTTTTATTCTGTTGTGTTGATTGAGGTTGTGAATGAGCACATCACTGACAGTGGAGCCCTGTTTGTAGTAGAGTGTGATGTGATTGGTTCTGTAGTTGCATCTGGTAACGTAATTGTGCCTAAGTGCAAGATGTTGCAGTTTCCATACAACATTCCGCCTATAGGGTTGAACTCGTTGTCACCTCTGTTTAATACCTTGTATGCTTTCTCAAACATCATATTATTTTTTGATTGTTTTGTTTTTTTCGGGATAGTCGCTGTGGGTGTTCTAAATGGAAATATCGCCTAGTATGTTGTAGTTCGTGGTAAGAATGAATTTAATGCTTCTATGCTTCCAAATCAGATGCCAACTAAAAATTTAAAAAAACTTGGCAAACTAAATTTGATTTTGTAATGTTTAACTTAAATGTTTTTATAGTTTCCACAAAATGCCGACGAATAGCAAGAAATAGCAAAATATTTTCAAAAGAGAGAGAACTTTTCTAACTGTTGCGGCGCATCTGATAGGAAGCACATTCAAAAAGGTAAGCCAAAAAACATCAGCTTCTATTTTTTAATTATACGGAATAATTTAATATTGTTCTAATGGCGCTAGTCAATGCTAACTATAAATTTTACGTGAATGTAGGATGCAGTGGTAGAGACGAATGCGTATTTGAGTACACCGACTTTCATGACAAATACAAAAAAACGCTGAATTTGTCAGTTGCACGTGACACGACTAAGCATTTTAATTTTGTATTTGTAGCCGATGATGCATTTGCCTTTCCCGAAAATGTATTAAAAGCGTATCATCAGAAAAAATTATGTCCAGAACAGCGTATCTTTAATTACCGACATAGCAGAGTCAGACTCGTGGTATAAAATGCATTTAATTTTTTTTAGCAATCGTTCTAGAGTTTTCCACACCGCAGTAAATATGGGTTTAAACAAAATAGATTGTGTGGTATTGGCAACATTCAAATTTTCTTCGCAGGCACGCAAAATCGTTTTATACATCTTCAAATTCTTTCGATGATAGTGAAATAGTACAAGGTGAATAGAGACAAAATCGAGATCAACATTTACATAAACTACAGGTTGGATACAACAGAAATATTTTAGAAAATGCCAAAGAAAGTCGCGAAAAATATAAAACATATTTTATGACTACTGGAAAGATATCTTGGCAAGATATTTTACCGTTTTCACCGGTTTTGCCGCGATATTTAAATTGACATCTAGGTAAACTATTTTTAAAATGTTTTTAATCAGCTGTTATGTGAAAAAAATTAAAATAAATATTTGAAAACAATACTTACTTCCATTTTTTTCGTTATCCCCTTTTTCAGATTCGACCTGTATATCTATGAACTGGAAAATGCTTTCCTACATTCTTCTTGATCTGCTGTAAACAAAAAGTTGTCAAAGTACAGAGCGAAAGCGTGTATATCTCGTCAGCAGAAGAACCGCTTTTTTTTGACATCATTACCTTTTTAAGTTTTTTTTTGAACGCACTTCTCATATTGTTTATCTTATGCTTCACATATTCTAAAATAGCAATCTATTGTTTTTTACAATTTAAGTAGTTCTTCATAAGCTTGAAAGATCTGATGCCATATAAAGCGTTTTTTGTTTTCCACAAACAATTATGTTTACGGTGCAAATCAATAAAATCTTTTAGAAAACTAAGCTGATTTGCCGGCCGGCGACTTACTACACATTAGTTTTTAATAAACGACAGCCGACAGGCAGTGAGCAAGATGAGACGGACCAGGCATGGCAATCGGGTCAGGTTTCGAGTATATATCTTCCAGACTTGGAGCTGAAGTTACGAAAACCAATGCTGATTAATAAAATATGTATTTAGCAGCTGTTATATAAGAAATAAAATAATAATAGGGTTTATTGTTTGTTAATATCTTTATGTAAGATTGAATTTAATTTAATTAAACCAGAAATTATATGTTAATAACCAATTAGATTGGTTAAACGAATTTTATTATCATTATATATTTTAAGAATATTTAGATAAACCAATCTACTTAATTAATGAATATGCTAATAAACAGCTCCACCTGCAGCGCCGCTGGGTAGATTGAGTAGCTCACCGGTGCTGTTGCCGGTCCCAAGCCCGGATAAAAGAGGAGAGTTGAAACAATAAAACATTATGGGACTTATAGGACAAAATAAGCAAAGATTTTGAAAGAACTAAAAAAAAAATATTGACATCTGTGTTTTAACTGAAACAAAAAAGAAAGGCAAAGGAAGTGAGACAATAAGAGAGTATATTCATTTTTACAGCCGAGTGTGTAAGAGTACAAAAAAGAGGAGTTTCTATAGTCGTACATAAGAAATACAAAAACAATATCAAGAATTGGGAAGAAATAGATGAACAAATAATAACGATAGAGATAGAAAAAAATTGAGAAGTCATAGTAATAATAAAGATGTACGTTTCAAGCGAGGATGCTGAAACGGAGGTAAAAGAAGAATTTTATGACAAATTGACGCAGATATTGAAGAACATAAATAACAACAAAGAGATTTGCGTACTAGGAGATTTAAATGCCAAAGTTGGACGGAAAGAAAATGACTCGGCGGTGGGAAAATGTGGTGAAAAAAAAGTAAATAATAACGGTCAATGACTTATAGACATGTGCAAAACACTATCCCTCAAAGTAATAAATAAGTTTTTTCAGCATAAAAATATACACAAATTCACATGGATACAATCCACAAGACAATTACGATCGGTAATCGACTACCTGATCTAGCAAAAAAATTCAAAATTAAAAACCAATGACGTAAAGGCGTACCGTAGGGCAGAACGTGAGACAGATCATTACTTGGTGATGGCAAAAGTAATTGAAAATAAATAGAGAAGGAAATACAAAAAGGAATATGAAGAACTGGGGTTGGAAAATATAATCTAGAAAGCCTTAAACAAGAATCTACACAGTTTCTATATAAATTAAAATTGACCACGAAGCTTCAAAGAATAAAACATGAAGAACCAGACACAGAAAATAAATATCAACTTATTAAAAAAAACGTACATCAAGCAGCAAAAGAAGCTTTAGGGTATCAGAAAGTGGACCAAAAACAAAAGCCAGAATGGTGTTCAGGAGAAATGAAGAATCTAATAAAAAGTAAAACAAAAGTTTATTATTAAATGGGGCTGTGTACCAAGGACCCGGAAGACAGAAAGGTATATGCACGATGCAATAGAGAAGTGAAAAAGATGGTGGTAAAGAAGAAGAACGAAATGTGGAATAAAAAGTGCGAAGAGTCCGAGATTTGTTTAAAAGAAACTAGAATAACCCAGACATGGAAAGCCATAAAAAAATCTAAAAAATGACAGAAAGGAGACAGGAAATATAAACTTGATGAAAGAAGAAGAATAGTGAGAATATTATAGGACACTATTAACGGAAAATAGAGAACAATTTAAAAGAAAAATAAACAAGATTGAAGTAGATAAAAACATGGAAGAAAAAGAGATAAATATAAATGAAATCAAAAGAGCGTTGACAGACATTAAAAACGCCAAAGATTAGGACTGAAGACATTCCAGTGGACTGGAATTTGGCATATATTAATTCAATTTATAAGAAGAGAAACAAGAAAGTCTGTGGGAATTATAGGAAGATACGTGTCACTAGTTCAATGGGAAGGTCGTATGGCAGGATCCTAAAAAAATCAAATCGAAATATGAAGACTTAAAGGAGCAGAACGGTTTTTGTGCGGGAAGATCATGCTGAGATAATATATTTAACCTTCAGCAAATTATAGAAAAACGGAAAGCCTGAAATCAACCTACGCATCTGGTATTTATAGATCTTGAAAGCCTACAATACAGTGCCCTTGACAAAACTTTTCGATGGGTTGACGAAGATCGGGCTCAGTAAAACGTACATTCGTGCTATTTGTAATAATAGCTCAAAAAGGGTGGTGAAAGTGGAGAAAAAAGTGTTAGAACCATTTACAGTTACAAAGGGTCTCAAACAAGGATGCTGTTTGTCCCCACTTTATTCAAGATATATGTTTAAGAAACTTTAAAGAACTGAAGGAAAAAGTGTTCAGGAATAGGAATTGATATCGGAGGTAAATGCTTGACAACTTTTTTTTGCTGACGATTAAGGAATTATTGCAAACTGCAAAGAAGATATTGACTACATGCTAACAAAAATTATAGAAAAATACGAAGAGTGGGGTATGAATATAAACAAAGGAAAAACAGAATACTGACGCATAGGAGAGGAGCAGGAAGACCCGGATTTACAATTAAGAGAATTAAGGAAATGTAAAAAGTATAAATACTTAGGTAGCATGATATCAAGAAAAGGAACATTCAATAGAGATATAACGTATATGGTTCAACAAGGTCAGAAGTTTGTACGAATGCTCAATTCATTACTTTGGTCGAATCAGATTAAAATAAATACAAACATGACAATCTACAGGGCAATAGTAGAACCGATATTGACATACGAATCAGAATGCTGGCAGTTATCGGGCAGAAATAGGAAAAGAGTAGAGGCAGTAGAAATGGATTACATAAGAAGGGCAAGTAGAGTGTCCAGGCTGAAACGTATACCAAATCAATTAGAAGCGTATAAAAAGAACATATACGACTATAGACGGGGACAACTTCTGTGGTATGGAAGCGTAATAAGGATGGAGGAGAATAGATGGCCAAAAAAACTATGAAGTATGTACCAAGGAATTGAAGAAAAAGAGGAAGACCAGCATTAACATAGAAAAATGGAATAAGAAAAACAATGAGGGATCGAGCTATTGAGGAAAAAGAATGGAGAAATAGAGAAAGATGGCGATCAAAATGCGGGATGCGGCAGAAGCTGTAGAACCCCCGCTTATATGTAATATATAATATGTTAATATATAACATACGTTATAAAACTTTTAACTTTCTTAACTTTTTGTTATGGCTAAAATTAAGTGTTATTTATTACCATTAGCTGGAACGAGTCTCACTAGAAGGCGATTTTTACATGAAGTTAATATCTTTTGTTCTATTGGTTAATATTTTTCTAAAAACGCATAACGTTATATTGAATTGCATCCATTAAAAATTGTTGGTTTTAATTTATCTGTTAAAAATTTGTATAGAGAATATACTTCTCGATTTAAATATTTAAAGAAAATTTTAAAAAGTACATAAATAAGAATATATAAGCATTTTTGAAACGCGGACCACAAAGCAAGTATGATTTGTTAAATTATCTATCTTTGCCGAAGTGTATATATTTTTTTAGATAATAGTTATAACATAATATATTAAAAATGCAGCCGTAGTCAATTAAACGGCTTAAGCTGCGTAAAAAGATTTTTGAAGTGAAACTTCTTTATCGGCGTTTTTTTCTGAAACGCAATAGCGACGAGATAAATAATATATCAATACTAAAGTGATCAACAAAATCAAAGCCTTTATTTTAATTCTAATTCCAGTGGATTTTTAACAAAAGTAAGTAATTATATCTATTTTTCTAATACTTGTTAAGGTTAACCTCAAATTCTGATTGAACGATGACATTTTAAATTTAAGATATTTAAGGTTAACTTCAGTTTCTGATTGAACGATGACAATGACAGTAATAATTCTATTTCAATTAATGAAATGCTGTAATAACCTTAGTAGCAAAAGTTAAAGTGAAATAATTGTATTATTTGTATTCATGTTTATTATAATAAAATCCTTTTGTTTAAACTTTATCTAATTTTAAATTTAAGATATTTAAGGTTAACCTCAGTTTCTTATTGTAACTATCGGTCAATGTATATGATTTCATTAAAATAGTATTTATTAATTAATACGACTGCTAATTTAATGAACATCAATTAATTGGCATAGAGTATAAATTCTGAAATATGTTATTAATTTTTGTAAATCAATTAACTAATTTTTGTAGATTAAATTTCATATTTCAGTTACCATAAGCCATTAATTATTAAATTTAAGATATTTAAGGTTAACCTCAATTTCTGATTGAACGATGACAATGATAGTAATAATTCTATTTCAATTAATGAAGTGCTGTAATAATTTTTATTCTGCAAGTTTTTTTTACAAATATGTATAACTAAACAATTTTGTATTTCTTTTATTTGTCAGCTGTTTAACACGCACTTTGTTCACTTTATATGCTATCTATTTTGTAGGTCGGCCCGAAAAGCTTAGAATGCTCAATCTAAAAATATAATCAAAGCTTTTTCTCGTACTCAACAAACTAAAACTTGGATTTGGTAAGTAAAAACGTAACTTTATCATAAAACATTTTACAAATTAAAAAATTGTGCATTAGCTTGGCCCGGTCCGCAACCCGACCTTATTTCGTGCCGGTCATCGGACCTGGCCATAAAAAAATAATTCGAACTAGGTTTCGGGCCGATTATACAGTTTTACGACCGAGCTTCTGTCAAAGTTTGGATCGGCCTGGCTTGATTCCACTCCTAAGTGATAATATAAACAAAGAAGATTGTCATTTTTTAATTGGGCCATCGCATTTCAACGGTTTTACATGAACCGCAGACTACTTTTCCACAAATCGCAGGTTTTTGAAATTATTTTATTTCTTTTTTTTTTCTTTTTTAGTACAACTTTCTTAGATGATGAGCTTGGATGTATCGTATTCAGTGTTTTGGTCATAGATATATTAATAGTGTTATTTAGCTTCTTTTACTAATTAAAGTAGAAAACTGTATCATAATATTTTACTACTTGTCAATTCTCTAAATAAAGTTCAAGCATTTATGACTGATATATCTACAATGTTGTAAAACATATAAACAGACCTTCGTCGAGTTCCTGCTTTCACACTGTACGTTTTAGTCATGGAATCGAAAATATCCACACTACATTTAGTTTTATTACAATTTATATTTTTATCTGAATTAGCAATCTCAACACTTGAATGCAATGTACTTAGGACAGATATACATTTACTCTTCTTGTACTGATAAGTACTTTAGGCATACCTATTTGGTGCTACAAAAACTGCTGTATCGTGTAAATTCAATTTATTTTTTCCACTTTTTAAAGTTGGTGGTAACCACTTTCTCTTTCTGTTTGCAGTTCACTACTTGTCAGTTTTTTGGTTGGAAAATATCTTTACCAGTATAAGGGTAACCATTTAGTAAATATTTAGACTTGTTATCAACGACCAACTAAAATTTGCCAGGTTTTTTGGACATGTATTACGTGAATAAGTATCTCGTTTAACTGAAAAGTAGTTGCTCATCTATTGTAATAAGACATCAGATGAAAAACTGAAACTACATTATCGCTTATTTCTTTTTGCGTAGCTTGTAGGTCCGGGAACTTTTTGTATAATATTTTGCTTAGATAAGTACTTCTATAAATAATGAAAATGAGGTACCGTCATTATTGTGTAAATCCTCATCGTTCAATTCATTACTTACTAATTCCGACTCAGATCCAGAATTAGAATGAAGTTCTTCTAATTGCTTGCTGATAAACGCCTAGCTATTTCAGTAGTTGTACAATTAATGATAAAATATGAATCATTGTATTTATAAAAGCATGTACGCATACGTCTAAACATTGTTACTTGCAGAATATATATATTGTTTATCAAGTTTGTACAAGTTTAAACCTGCGTAAGTCTGCGTTTATAGGTATTTTCCATTGTAACAATGCGTGTACTACAATTTTATACATAAATACCGCACTAATGCTTTTTTTGTAAACAGACTTGAACATATTGTGTTTGTACCTTTATAATTGATTGTAAAGACTTTAGAGGATTGATTTAAAATTTGTACATTTATTAATAATATGGTTACATGCCCACGTACATATATGACCTGTATAAACCCTCTATTTTATTCCCGGTAGGTGTCATCACATTCCTATAAATATGCACATACAGGGTGACTCGCAATTGCTAACACATATTGTAAACGTAGTTACAATAAAATGAGTATGTAGCTTATTGAACACCATCTACCTATTGGAAAGGATAATATGAAAAATAGAATTATTAATTCAAAAATTATTTAATTTTGCTAAGTTTCTTTGTTCTCACTAGAGTTATTGTTCGTTCTTGTTAATTATTTCGTACTATGTAATTTTTCGTGTTTATTATTATCTGTTGCTGGTTGTACTAATACATTAATTTATTTTTTTTTAAATTTTAGTTATTTGTCATATTTTGTAACTGTTTTCATGGCTTACTAGATTACCAACAAATAATATAATATTAATAGCCATCGGACTTTAGTCAATAAAAAAAATATCTCCAAAATCATTTCATTTGGAATAGTTACATGCTATATCATTTGGATAGAAAATTTAATTCTCGCAAGATGTTAAATTTCAAATTAGATCGTTTTCTATAAAAAAAAATCTGCTTATAATTTTGTAAAGACTAACTTTAAGTTATAATATAATATCATTTTAAAGTAGACTTTAAGAGAATTCTAAAAAACTATTAAGATACAAGGTGTTTCATGCTATAGTAAAAAATAATTTTAAAATGCAAAACTTGAAGGACGCTACAACTTTTGTAAATATTTTTTTTTATATTTTGTATAATAAAGAATATATTTACATATGTATATGCATATGTAATAAAAATTAATTTTTAAACAAGATTATTTTGGTTTTTAACAATGCTCTTACTAGAACTATTTTGAATTTCGCGGGTGTAAAATCAACTTTCAACGTTTACCGCCGTTATAATTATATACAATTATCAATATCATTCATGATATTAATAAATATGTTTTCATATCACACATGATAATACAAATCATTACATTGTTCTAACTTAGTCTTTAATTCTAATTAACTTTGATCAATAATGTAGTAGTTAGAAATATCATAATGAAATTAGTAATATATCATAATTTAAAATTTTTAGCATTTATCATTAAATAACACTGGAATGTATTAGATGATTATGTTTATCGTACGTTATACACATTAAAAACTAAAACGGCGGTTCATATGTAAACGTACTCGTACAGTCAAGTCATACTTCGTAATATTTAATTTAAATTTTCTCTTTACTATGTATAACTGCAGAATACAGTGGTATTGTTTTAATGTGCGGTTAGTGTAATTATAACCTCCATACCACACGTAGATTATGTTTTGAGCAAGATCCTAATAGACAATTTCCTTCGATAAACTTTATATTTTGTATTAGTAGAGGCAGAAAAATAATTTTTTTCAATAAAATCACAACTTTAATATCTGCTTTTCTTTAATGCATGTGCAGTACAAGTAGAACTAAAGAAATAATTCGCAAGTTAAGAGGGAATTGGTTGGTGTAAAAGTGAGGTTAGATTATTTTCAATTTTCAATCTATGGAATTTTTTTTTTGAACTAAACAAAACTAATAGTAGAATGCAAACTTTCACGGCCGTTGTTAAAAAACAGTGCTACATTAAACAAAACTAACATAAGAAGTGATGAGACGTTAATATAAGTGTTTTTAGTGCTTTGCGCAAAGCTACATTTAGCGCTCACATAAGATTAATTTAATCTTAATTAATTCAAAATTGTCTCACTTAATGATGTTATATTAATGTCTAATCAAAGGCATGATTAATTAGATTGATTAGACTGCATTTGTTTCTATAATTATATCAAATAGTAACAAACATTAATAGGTTCGTGGTGTATTGTGCGAGTATTTAAAAAGGGAGAATACCCCGCGTAAAATCGTCGACCAACTACATTGTCAAAACAAAATTTAATTTTACCCAAACACCAAAAAAACTATAATTTATTACTCCGTTTTACTTTCGGACATTAACATGCGTGAAACAGGTTTGTCCATAATAAAAAAAGTGAGAAAAAAAAGAGACAAAAAAATTAACACTTGACTTTTGCTATGCTCGATTACTCGATGTAGGAAGAGCATGCAAGAAACCTCCACCAGCCGTTATTTTTTCATATTCAAAATATTTAACAAACAATAAAATCAATAAATAGCTTGCTTTGATCCAAACAAATTAAGAGGACCCCAATTGCTACGTTACACTTTCGCATATCATCAACTAAAACACAAGAATCGTTAAAGAGTGAACATGCCATGTATGGCTAAAGTTGAAGATGTTTCGAAATTGCAACATTAGTAAAACCGGCTACCAAAGTAATCGAATCACGGCTCATCGTTTCGAGGCCGATCATAGACCGTTCTAAAGAAAACGTTCTATTGGTTTTTAAATCAATCTTAGATTCATTACATAGATGAATCACATTAGGTTACTTTACAATACAATAAAGGGGGGATGGTAATACTTTAACAATTCGAATTCACGGGAAAAAATCATTAGTAAAATCAACAAGACATTTCATACAAAGCATAACGTAGAATTAAGGTGAATAAAAGATAAACATACACAAGAAATCCCCGCAAGTTCCGTTTACAATTACAAAACAACATACGTCTGAAACTACGTAGATGACGTAATTATTTCTGATTAAGATATGTTGATTAAGTCATCTTTCAGCCGCGAGAACCAAGAAATCGATGCGTAAACTCAAAATCAATACGTAAATTCGATAGCAAATTCCATTCAATTATTCTCATACATATTAAATCAAAACTTAAGATAAAAGAACAAATTACACTAACTTTTAAATAAATTACAAAAAAAATGTTCTACAAAAAGGTAAGAAAAATACAATAATTAAACACCAAAACTAAGGCAGCGCAATCTAATTCCTTTGTCTTAGGTTAATAAAGAAAACATGCATCAAAGCTTTAAAAATTTATTTTAAACTGCCATTTCAAATAACATTTAATTATTTTGAATTTGAATGTATAGAATAAATTCATACCTGCAATTGCAATAGCACCTATTACTTTTTTTTTACACCCGTAACTTTTCTTTGTTCCCTTTTTATTTCTTTCTAAGGCTACCAGAATCAAAACTACTTCGCCTCATTCCCGGGTTTCAAGGTCCCCCTATTTTTCTTTTTTTTTCCACAAGCGCTAACCCACCCCCGTTTCCTCGGCAAGATTAAAACACGTTTTGATAGACAAATAACTGTGCAGGCAACCAGCAATGTTTGTTAAATTTAAATTAGAATATCTGGATACTACAGGTTTTAAGAAATAAATGCAGTTATTTTCTTTTAAAAACATATATTAAAAAGTGAACGTAAGATTTTCCTAAAATCAGACTTTTTAAAACAGATAGTAGGTAGATAGTAGATAAAAAAGATAGTTTTGACTGTTTTCAGTACAAACTTTAAATATACGATGTGAAATATAGTGGCTGTAATGGAACGTTGTATACCTATAACTTTCTGCCTAAATGTTTAGATCAAAAAAGCAAGTATTTAAAGTTAGATTGGACGTTTATAAATATTTTGAATTGTTGCAAATGCTTGAAATATTATTTAGCTTTGTTTAAATAGGCGGGAAAATTCCTATAAGGGGAGTATATTAGGTTTAAAACTATCCCATATAAGAACTGACAAGTTTACCTTTAAAAATACAAATGTTAAAAACATCACTATACTGCAATAATGACGACTTGTAAACAATACTTTTGTGTATTTACGAAAGATAAATTCTGCACAGAGTCACCTTATTTTTTTGCACACCCGACTTCAAGGTTACTATACATAGTAACCTTTATTAGAATGCAGGCGAAAATTATGTAAACAAATTTAAAAAATGTTATCATATAGATTTTGCAGCAAATATTCGTACCGAATGTGGGAACCTACATAAATGTGGCGCAACCTCAAAAACTTTGGACCGTGTTGTAAACTTTACTACTCGTGGTAAATGAGTATCATTTTGGCCTCGTACAATTTGTCATTCTAACACCCCAAAAAAAAAGTAATAAAAGAGTCGTAATTGTAATCAAATGTATAAAAATAGTATGTACGAAAATAAATTATTTTAGTAAATTTTTCAACCCTGTCTTTATTTTTACTTATTTTCCAAAGCATAAACTTTCAAATAAACTCTTATAAAAAGAACACATTTGTGACGTGAGTTTTGTGATTGGTTGCAGCAACACCAAGTTTTAGACCCTTACTTTAGTGTCAAAATATTATTTTTAGATGAGTGCTGTTTTACACGAAATAGAGTGCTAAATTTTCAAAACAAACATGTTTGAAATGAAGGAAACCTTCATGAAATTCAACGAAGTAACTTTTAGTAGCGGTTTTCTATTAATGTTTGGGCAGGTATTTTAAGAAACACTTTTATTAGGCTGTTTATACATTTATACATCTACACATACGTTCTCTTTTAGTTATTCTTTTGACTTTTTTGCTTGTATTTATGCTCTAATTTTATTTGCTAAAATAACAACTTGTTAATCATGTACACCCTGTATGTAGGTGATAAAAACGCAAACATCAATCTTGCATGTGATTTCATTATATCGAATAGTCAAAACGGTAACTTTTACCTAAAATAGTTTGATTTTTAAAATATAAATATGTAAACTTATTAACAAATAAAAGATTAAATTAGTTTGAAGCAAAAAGGTCAAATTATATCATATATTAAATAACTTTTCAATCTTATTGTTAAATATAAATGTTTTAAAAGTTGCAACATTAGAAAATAAATAGCCCTAAAAAAACTTTCTAAGTAAAATAAATGGGAAAGTGACAGAACTTTTGTATAATGGTAATATTGACAGACTGCTCAGTAAATAAGCCAGCTATAAATAAACAGTTCGAACGTAAAATACTCATGCTCGATTGGACCATATTTTTTAAGTCATACTTAGTGCTAAGTAACGTTTAATTACTGTAGAAACTATTGTTATAACAAATGTTTTCATAGTAATTAAGTGTTGCTTTACATTAAGTATAACCGTTGTTGTAATTCAGTTTAAAGTAAATTCGATTTTAAAAGAAAAAAGCAAAATTGTGTGTTTTTTGCTAAACTTTATGATTTTGTATATATTTTAGTGATGAACAGTTAAGACTTTGTTAAAAATTGAAATTTGTTTTTTTAGCACTGCATTTATTTGTTTTTTAAACTATCATAACGTACGTTTTTATAGTGACTAATGCCCGATTGCACCGTATTTTTTAAGTTATACCGTTGATTGAACTCTTTCAATCAACGCGCGATAAACGTATCAAAATATTAAAAAAATACTATTTTTTTCTTTTATCAACTCTTTACTGGTAAAACACTAAAATTGTTTTGTTTTTTAATATATACAGTATCAGTATATTAAATAATGTAAACCAATAAAAATGAATAAAAATTAATAATCAAGAACTATTAAGTTTTTCATTTTAATTAAATCTTACAATCAATGAATTGTATCAATGTTACTATATCATTCTTTTGTAAACCTTTGAAATCTTAAAAATTATAAAAATGCTAATGATCTGTTTACAAAAAACGAATTGAATAGTTAACTGAAATTACAGTTAATTTTCTGTAAACTAACCTTAAATCGCAAAAATACTTAAAAATTAACGTGCGACTACATTAAAAAAGTGGCATATTACTTGAGTTAAAATCACAAAGTAAATTGTTTGTCTATGCTTGTGTAATGTGGTTAGTGAAATGTTATGGGATAAACTGAAAATTGCTTGCTTATACCTCTCCAGTGCAATAATGTCCTACAAACAAGCTTTAAATAAACGTATGTCAAAAACTATACGTGATTACAAAAACTTAAAAATAGGTTTAAATGAAAGCGGATATTGCACAGATCAGTTGATTTTAAAAAAATGTTACTTCTCTCATTTTGTAGCAATTCTCATAAATAATTTGCAGAGAAAAGTGGTATTTTTTTAAAACTTAAATAAGTACACGTTTTCGTTTTCTGAACACTAAATAATATCAAATTTGTTTTGTTATTTTTATTTGTTCTACCTTAGGACCTACTTTTTTAATGATAAATTTAATTTGACTAAAATAACTCAAACTTGATTATGTACTTATAACAAAAAATTTTAAATTCAGCTGATCAAGTGAAAATAAAAAAAACTAAAAAGAAGCAAGATACATTTAAAAATACACTTAATTGATTAGCTAACGTAAGGTTAAATTACATCCAGTTAAATGTAGTTTTTATGTTATAAGTTAAAAATTTCAGTTTTTTTAAATATTTATTTATAACAACTTAAACAGATTTTTTTAAAGCGCCGTTTTATTTTGTTGTAACTTAATGTTTTAATTTACTAATATAACATTATTGCTTCCACAACTAAACGTTTTCTTCTTCTTTATTAAACCGCGAAAGCAAATGTTAATTTTAACTTACCTATGGTAAGGCATGTAAATAATTTTTTTTTCTCGATGAAGTAGAAAGTTGTTTGCTGTCATAAAACAAGTTTTTATGTAAATCTAATAAAAGTGTTTTTTTAAAAATTTTTTAATGCAATTTATGTTTTGTAATGCAATACTGCGTCATCTGACGTACTTGATGGAAAGTACCGGTAATGTGAAAACAGAACTTTTGTTTTGCAGAGGCCTGTCGAAATAAACATTAGATTTATATATAATCAATAAAATCATACAACAACAACTAAACTATAAGATTTATCGTCGTCTTTAAACAATTTTACTACAAACTACAGTATTAGCAACAGTTAGCAAGGAATAAAATTTTGTTAGTTTTCGTAAGATGGCGTTCAGCGTTTAACAGCAGACATTTGAAATTTTTGTATAGAATAGATGGTAGATAGATGGTACTAATATCGGTACATCTGAATACATGTGATAGTATGCAACTATAACTACACACATCATAAATCTTATTTGGGCGATCCTAAATTTTCAACAATAGACTTAGGGTACTCAGGTAACTAATATTTTGCTGATATATTTTTTTGTACTTGCTCGGATGGCCAGCGTATATCTATTCAAATATTTTTTATATTATACATAAAAACACTGGTAATTGTTGTTTATATATGATTATATATAATTCTATAAGAGCGACTTCTTTAAAAACAATTTGATTATTTCGTTTTACAAACAAAAGTTTGTAATGAAATATTTATATTACGTATATACATTTCAATAATTTGCAAACAAAATCGTTAGTCGCGAATTAATGTCATAAATAAAATAACAATGCTATGTGCAAAGTATCTATTAAAACATTGATTAAAAAACGTACATGTGTATTTTGTTTTATATTCTAGTTTTCATACCCCTTTGGATTCTAGAATCTACAAGTTCCGGAATACAATGAGTTTCCCAAAATTTAATTAATCTTAATAAAATTTCTTTACAAAATATGTAGTCTTTTTTTATTTTAATAATTTCTAGATCCACAAATGTAGATAATGCTAAGTAGCAAATCTTTTTTACAGATAAGCATTTGTCCTTGAATTTGATGCATATAGCTATGGTTTTGTTTTAAATATAATTCGCCCCTTTCATTTAGAGCAACGCAAAGTTTGCATAGCATTTTCTTTACTTTTTTTGTTTCTTAATGAAAATAAACGCTTTACTTCTATAATTGTATTATCGTCAATAACACCATCAGGACTTGCTTGCAAAAAATTGTATTTATCGTGAATGAAAAAACCACAATTTTTTGTAAAACATTAAAATATTGAAATCGCGATTTTTTCATTCTCAAATCCGTACATAATAGCGGGTGTTTGTAAAACAAATATTTTGTTTTTTGTTTTTGCACTACTTCCCGGCATATTCAAAAACTAATATTTTTACACACTATCTGTTACAATTGTCAATATAAAGCGTTGGAAATGTAATGTAGCATTGATAGATAGAAAAAAATCGAAATATGATTTACTAGTTTCTACCGAAGATTTGCATATGACATAGTAAGAATAACCTTTCAAAGAATTTTAACAATACTTATTTGTTCAAATATGCTTTAACCGTAATCGGCAAATTCTCGTTTTATTACCTCCGTCTCTAAGCACCTATTTCGCCTTGTCATTTCAGACAAAACGCGCCGTGTGTTTTCAATATTTTATAAATTTTGAGTTTTTCAGACGGATTTTCTAAATAAGATTGGTATTAAAAAAAAGTTTTTGTGATGAAATGTACAATAAAATTGTTCATAACTTCTACAAATATTGTAATTATTGAGAGCAACTTTTGTTAGATTACAATTTAAAAAAAATTCTCAAGTTTATTGTTATTACATAAATTCCATTTTTTCTAGCACTTTAATTCGTAGGCAGTGTTGGGCACGTATAATACGTGTAATTTTTTACACAGATTTTTACGTGTATTCTGTTCTTAAGCTCATTTTGTTGTTTATTTTTTACTTTGAAGTACGAATTTTTACTTCATTGATATTTATTATATAAGATATCCATGTAATACATGAATTACTGACTTTGGCAGTACTTTCAATTGTTATAATATACTTTAAAAATGATAAAAAGTTACTTGGCTTAAATAATTTTAATACTTTTATTTGATACATAAATCAATAAACAAACTGATTTAAAGCTAAAAGTACTTATTTGAGGTAAATAATTCAAAGCATGTTCAGATTTAAGATGCGTTTACACATATCAAAGCACGTATTATACATTTTTTTACTTAAAATACGTTATATACAGAGTTTTTTACAGGTATACGTATAAAATTATTTTTTACGCAAAATTGCCCATCACTGTTCGCAGGTTTCGTACCGTAAAATGCAACCGATTACTTAGTTGTAAAGTAATATACATAGTCTTTAATAAAACTTCAGCTTACTTTAGTATTTTTGGTCATTAATTTAAAGATAACTGTAGGCAGTGCATTTTTAATTTAAAACTGCCGCCTTATTTTAAGTTGGTATAGCGGTTGGTAGTTCTGAAGTTTCTGGCGCGTTATGCACAAAAAAGACCGCCATTTATATAATAACCATTACGAACTTATGTGTAGTTATAGTTAGACGTTTTTTGTGATTTTGTGAATATTTTTAAGTTTTTATGTCTTTGGTCATCCTACAGTTATTTTAAAAATAAATTTAGCAACGTTTAAAAGTTTGTTTAAAATACCACCTACATAACTAAACATAACTAATAAATTACAAACATTACAATATGAAAAGATGTATCATTTTATCTAGTTACAAACTAAAAAACTAATACAATTATTACTTTTTTTACATAAGCACTAAGCTACATTATTTTTTTAAAACGTATAATATACAAATTACTAGTTTCTAAAAGTGTTTTTAATTTATACAAAAAAACAAAATATGGTCTTAGCATTAACTCGTACTGTAATAACAGTTGGATGAGCAAACGGCGACTTATCGGTCAAAAAGACGTGAACTCAGATAGTTATCGTTTATGAATAATATAATCTCAATAGGAATGTAAAAATTTCAGTAACTGTAACATACGCAACTTTTCATACACCGTCGAGTGCGTGACTACACTACTATCAAACTACTATAATTTATATGGTAATTTTGCGCATCTGTTGTTTTTGAACTTATGAAACTGTACCGAAAAAAAGTGAAAGTATGAAATTTAATGTTGATGTAAACACTACACAAGTCTAGACGATTGGTACCGCAGAATAAACTTGTCTTTTATAAGGAATGTTATCATGTTCGTTATGTATTTATTACAAGGAAGAATATTGTTATCATTTCGGGACGCAGACTTAATTCATTTTTAATATAATTAATGTAGAAATGTAAAACGTTTTTGTTTTCTTTTCTTTAGTTCAGTAGAATCAGTTTTACCAAACTCTTCACTTTTTTCAGCTTTGATTTATGTTTCACTTATTTAGTTTTAAAAAAAGGATTTTTAAATGTGAAGGGATTTTTAAGTACTCGCAAAAGAAAGATTAATTGTAATTTTTCATTTTATTATTCATAAATATTATTAAATCATTATTTATGTTCCAAAACTGAGAGTTTTACAGATTTTTCAAATTGTTAGAAAATTCTTCACATCTAGAAAAAAAATTTTTTTATCGCTAAATGCCTAAAATCAACCATATAATCCAGATGAGTATTACAGCTATCAACTATGACCCAATTTGGTAGTTTTTTGAAAGTCAAACAGCTGTAATTTATAAAAAAATCAACATAAATGTATATCTACAATTTCATCAGAAGGACATTTTAGTTATAAAAATTTATCAGTGCTGTAATTTCTGAGTAAAATTAATAAGTCATCTGGTCAATGGCGACTGAAGTTTGAAATTGGAACATTCAATCTTTTGTACGCACTTTTTCACTAAGAAACATGCGCATTTTTCAAGACTGGGAGCTTATCTTATTGATCAGTGTTTATCGTCCACTTCAAATTTGATAACAAGCTTTACGAACAGGTTTCTGGTGCTGCTTTATTGCCTGTTGTACAGCTAACATTTTTATGGTTATGTGGTTTAGTCTATATTGCTCAAACCGGTGGTTCCGTTATTACACGCATTTCAAAACATGATTGTTGTATAAAGAAAAAGCATATTTTTAAGTCTGCAGTTGCTAAACATTATTTTACTACAGATCACAATATAACTTTTGATAACGTTTTGGCGATTGCAAGATCTCCATTGTTCTTGAATAGGTAAATCTGAGCATATAAATCGTCAAACACCTCAATAACTTTAATCGTGGTCATGATTTTGATTTGATCCCCATTTTGGTTCCTGGTCATTACTCCTTTATTGAAGACACGCCCCTTTTTGACTGTGACGATACTTTTTCTGGCTCGGTTCACAAGTTGATTACCTATAACTCTGTTTTTTGTTAGATTGTCGTTTGCTTTTGCAAGTTATCGTTTTCTTTACCTTTTTATAGTTTAGCATATGGGTTGGTTCACAAGTTGATTACCTAACTTTTGAGAGGTTCTTAGTTAGATTTCGGTTGCTTGTTTAAACTGTTTGATTTATCTCGCGTCTTGATAAAGCCTTTTACAAAAGTGAGCGAAACGTTGTTGGCAGCTTCGGTTACAGCAATGACACGTTCTAAACCCGGAGAACGTTTTCATATCATAGAATAGAATTTGAACTTTGGCTTGACTTAAAACTTTGTTTATTCAAGCTATTTATGTACTTAACCGATTTTGCATGCTGCTACAATAAAAGCAATATTTGAAACACTGAAAAATATTTATCAAAACTGAATGTGAAGTTATACATGTATTTTATTGTTGCGCTAATATACGCTAACTACGATAAACACAATATATTTGAAGTTTTAGAGCAAACCAAACATTAATATATAATATTCAATTTTACATAGTTTTGAACGTTATGTATTTATAAGTAATTAAATAGTTAAGCTATCGCTTGAAGAAAAAGTACAAAAACAGCTTTGATTTTTGTCCTTGTCCGCTCTTTTTTAGGGAGTTATTTGTTCTACTAATAAGCATTGGTGGTAATACAAGTTCACTATTAACAGTTGGCTAACAGTCTTCTCTCTACTGACCACTTGTATTTCCATAATCTGATATTTAACTTTAAAATTACTATAGATAGGTAAAACGATAACACGTATTTTTATAGTTTATTTAAATAAAGATAATTGTTTTATAACAGTGTACGTAAGAAACTGTTACTACAAACATAATACAAAAACAATACAAAGCATAAAAACAACTATAAGTTTTTACACTAAAGCCAATATCACTTTTACACAATTTTCTTTGTTATCTTTTTGAATAGTTAGCAAATTAAATAGATGAGATATAAGAAAATTATCTTATAATTGTTGCAATGCTTTTATCACAGATGTTGATTGATTTTCAGTATAAAATGTTTTTAAAATAACGAAAACAAACTAGAAACCTTTTCAAGGCCGTAAAAAATGTTTTTTTAAATTTTCAATTCGGATTAGAATATTTGAAGTAAAATACAACCACCATAAATATAAAATAGACCACATTGTTTTTCAAACGTGTGTTTTATAAGAAACATTCTAATCCTTCTTAACTTGTTATTTTACTTTATACAATAAACAATATTTTGCTAAATTACAATTAAAAGTCGAGTCTTAACATAGTAGCACATGCATGGTTCATTCGATACTCGGCGTACATTATTCCTGTATTATGCCAATAATACAGTGCAAATACTACAAATATATGCCACCATTGATGAGAATGACCTAAATAATCAAATTTTCCGGCACAAAATCGTTCAGGAACTTTAGTTAAGTAAATCAGAAATGCTGCTCCACTGATTGCATACATACCAGCCACTCTTGGTATTAATGTCTGTAACAGAATAGAATTTGAAACAATAATATAATGAAATAGTTAAGTATTTACAGCTACTAATGGATTACCAAAACCTCCCATAAGAATAGCCCAGTGTAATGTGGGAACTACTCCGTACGCTGCCCAAATAACAAACACAATCATTTTAAGGTTTGCATTAATATTTAGTTTTGGATACTGTAAAATCATTGCAAAACCAAAAATAACAGTTATGGTAATCATATAAAAACTTAACAGACCCTACAAAACAATTCATTAACGCTTATTCGCTCGGATATAAATAACAGTACCTGATGACACCAAAAAGCGTAATAAATACCAGACATGTATATAGCAAGTAGTGTCAAAGCAATTCCAAACAAATCTAAAGATAAAAAGTAATTGCAATCGTGTTCTGATCGGCAAGAGAATGTATGATATATTGCTGATAACGCCATACAAGCCTGCAAAATTATGAATAACATTTATTTAGTTTTTATAGTATGTACATACCTGAAAGCAGAGCAACAACATCGCTACACATAATTTGTCAAGAAATGATGCGTGCAATTTTAACAACAATAGATCATATATCGTTAATCCCACAAATAAAAGAAAGCCAAATATGTGTGACCAAATGTTCATTGTCTCATTTGTCCACCAAAATATGCTGTAACAAAAACATAAAATTGTAAAGATTATTTGTTTTAAAATCTGCGTAATATTGTATACAGATAAATTTTAATGGCAACAAAAACATATGTGCTAACAATAAGATTATAGTAGAATTCAAGTTTCCGCGGGTTGCATTCGTAATACAATTTTCCATTCTGGATAATTTTCGTGTTATCGCTATCGCACAAGATGAGCTTGTGTGATGACAACACGAAAGTTATCTAGAATGGAAAATTGTATAATAAGAATAGACAACAAAAAATAAGTGCTTCTATTTCTTTTTGTAATTTGTTTTAAAGACGTTTTTTAATAGGATGTTGAAGAGTTTTCAGTATTGTGACAACTAAACTTTATTTATATTGAGTGTCACTTTTGAAATAAACTTAAATATTTGTAAATTAGTTAAGATTAATCTAGGTATTTTAGACTTGAAATATTTGAAGCATAAAAGCATATTTGTTTAGAAACATATGTAGAAGCAGTATTAAAATTTGTTTCTCTTATTTTGTTTTTTTTTAAATTTTATTTAAATGTATATAACTATTAATTTAAATTAGTAATTAATGTAAATTAGTTATTGATAAGTGCAAAATATTATTAAGAATTGTAAAACCGTGCGTGCTTACATAAAGAAATTGTTTTAAATTTTGTTATTGCTCTAATCTAATCCAATCCGATCCGATCTAATACTAATAATACTAGCAAGGTAATATCTATCACACTTTGTTAATTATACTGGGGTTTTTCGTTTATTAAGTTAGTTAATGATACGGTAAAACGTAATTTTTCTGTATCAAAAAAAAAAAAACAACTGTAATAATTATAATAAAATAATTTACCTTTCTATGCATAATTTGGTATTTAGTATTCCTCTATAACCCGTCAATATAAAAATGTTATGTTGAAGATGTTTTGGAGCTTCATTTAAATTATATAGTCGCATCATCGTAGTACTGCATTGATTTTGTTTTTCTATTTTATTGTCTAATTCTGGTTTTGCTTCTTTGGTTTTTTCTTCATTATCAAAATCATACATTGTTGTGTCAAGTAGAGATTCTGTGTGATTTGTTGAACTGACGTTCTGCAAAAGAAAAACAAAGAATCAGAAAACAACTATAAAAACGCTACACATACTCTAGTTGTAAAAATTAGAACTTAAACATTTCTGAATACAAATAGAAATTAATTAAAAATAATAATTACATCCTTAGTTTTATTTAATTAGGAAAACGATCAAAAATTCCATCAACAGTTACTAATAAGAAAGTTCCAAATAATAACATATTTTTTAACAACAGTGCTAGTATGATAAGCAATTGCGCAATATTAGATAATGCTTTCTAATTAATATAATATAAATTTGAATAAAACTTACTATTGAAAAACTACTGTTTAAATATAAACTAGCAAAAATTAAATATAAATAAAAAATTAGATAAAATTAATTTTTAGTTTTAATTACGAGTACAGCGGATTCAGTAATTGAGACATAGTGTTATCATTTTTTGGTTTGGTTCAAATATTTAAAAAAAATTACAAATGTAAATTGTGTAATCTAAAAAAAAATTACTATCTCTTATTAAGGCTAAGACAAATCAAAAGACGAATAATTATATAAAAAAGTTTCAAAAAAACTTTAAAGTGCGGTTTTATAAGAGTATTTAACAAACCAACAATTAAAGTATACATGTTAAAATAGATATATTATAGAAGTTATTCATCCAACGTTCTTAGAAAAGTTATAAGTTATAAGTTATAAATGATAGTCGTATGATTAGCCCTTTTTATAACGTTCTTCTAAGTGCTACCTCAATGAAGTGAATAAAATTCTAAGATAAATAGTTGTTTCTTCAAATAATTTTTAATTAAGTACAAATAACATATTTAATCGGGCCGGGTCATGCTTTGACAAAAGCCCAGTTTCAAAACTTCAAAACCGGTCAAAGCCCGACGCACATTTTTTTCTACGGTTCGGACCGATACAGGGCCCGAGATTTGATTGAGCTTAGCTACCGAACTGGTCTTTGGTTAACTGAAATGTCAAACATACGGTTAAGCCGGGTCTTAAATATATGGAGGATCAGATATTTTGGATTTGGATAAAATAGGTAAATCTAGGGAATCCGCAATTAAACGATTTTATTCATTAAAAAAAAAGACTAAGCAAATACTTGCAAATAAAACGCGAGTATTCCGATTTTTTACATAAATATGAGAATTTAGGACACATGACAAAATTAGGCAAAGGTGACAATATCGCGATATTTAATCCTCATTATTATTTACCCCACTAAGCCGTGATAAAACAAAATAGTATTACCACGAAAATTGAAGTAATCTTTAATGGATCATCAAAAACCTCCATCGGGTTGTCATTGTCTTGGTCTTGCGTTTGGCTATGACTAATTTCTTTGTCGATGACTTGTTGACAGATAACGATTCAATTAATTAAACCATACAAATTCAAAATAAAGCAAGTTTTGAATTAAGAAAGTGGGACTCTAATAGTAAAGACGTGATACAATCAATTAGTGATAAATCTAATTGCGCTGTACTTAACTACGCTGTTAGTCTTTTTGCAGAAGATGATATTGAAAATAAAACCGTAGGGATTTTGTGGCAACCGAGTAACGATTAATTAATGTATAACATCAACTTGACAAATAGATCAAAGCACATTACGCAACGAACAATTTTATCATTCATTACTCAAATATTTACCCATCTAGGATTATTAAGTCTGAATAGCATTATACTTAAAATTATAACGCAAGGGCTGTGGCTGATGCAACTGTCCTGGGACGAATCAATCCCATTAGATTTGTATACAATGTGGGTCAATTTTCGTGGCCAATTACCGTATTTAAAAGAGCTACGCATTAAACAACTCACTAACTGTTCAAATTCTAGTCTTTTAGAACTTCACGGTTTCTCCGATGCTTTAGAGCGAGCGTATGGAGCGTGTATTTATGTAAAATCAGTCGATGTTTTAGGAAATTATCACATATCATTGATGTGTGCAAAATCACGAGTAGCTCCGTTGAAGAGTATTTTTTTACCTAGTTTAGAGTTGTGCGGTGCGTTTCTTCTAGCAAATTTAATGGACAAGTTAATGAGCCCCATGCATTTAAAATTTAATAACATTTTTTGTTGGCGTGACTCAAGAACCACCCTTGGTTGGACAAAAACCACTTCCAAATAAATGAAAAACTTGTATCAAACTGGTGTGATGAAGGAATGTCAACATATTCTTTTTTAATTATGTTGTCATAAAACCATTTTGAAGTGATACGTATACATTTGTATTGACTTCCTAGCATGCTATAATTTTTTTGAAATTTCTCTCCTCGATTTCATTAAGATATAACCGAAATATGGCAAATTGAGCTTATGCTGTCATATCAAATAACCCCTATCTTTGTGCGCCTCAATATTGCTTTTCTTTTTAGTAAACGAGTAAAAATTGTGCTTGCCCTTCAAGATATAGAACTTTTTTTTAAATATAAAACCGCCGCAGGCAGTATTAGAACCTATATTATATTTGTAAATTCATTTTAAATTATAAATAAAATATACATATAATAAACTGTTAATGTTAATTTTTTTGTTTGAATAAATTGTTAGGAAGAGTTATCTCTATAAGAAACCTTCATTCATTACACCTTGGTGCTAACTCATTGTTAGCTTTATTACGCGATAGATACTGACACGTATCCTGTAAGAATATTGTTAAACGAATCATCCGCGAATGTATTGCTTATTTTAGAGTTGCTCCAAAGGTAGTGCAACTCATCACAGGTAATCTCACAGATACACGTATAAAACCTGGTCCCCCATTTAACAATTCAGTTAGAATTAGTGACAAATTTAACTGCAGAAACTTTTTTAGGCGCTCAAAAAAGATTATTTGCTAGAAGGGTACAAGCACTGAATATTTATTTGGATAATGGTAAAAATTTTAAAGATGCTAGCACCCAACTTTGTGATTTGTATTCCTTTTTTGAAAATCATGAGAATAAAATTATCAATAGTTTAGCCAACAATATAATTATCTGGCATTTCATTCCGCCTTTGCACCCCAAACTTTAGAAGATTGTGGGCGAAAGTCAAGAGTGTAAAGCATCATTTAAAGAGAGTCTGGAAAATGGCCATTTCGATTTTGAGTTCTATTACACATGATTAACAACTTGAAGCTATGTTGCATTCTCGACCTCTAAGCTCCCTATCACCAGATCCAAAAGATCATACCCTCCTGACCCCTGCACACTTTTTAATTGAAAGAAAATTAACTGCACCACTTAAACTTAACCTGAAGGACGTAGCCAGCAACAGGCTAAACCAACATCAACATGCGCAGAAAATAATCCAACACTTTTGGAAGCGCTGAAATAAAGAGTATAGCAGTAAGCTTTAGTCCAGGTCCAAGTAAAAGATTTCCACCACCGTGCTTGCTATGAAGAACTTGTGGTTGTCAAGAAGGAAGATTTACCGCCACTAAATCAGCAACTAAGACGCGTGGTCCAGTTACATCCTGGTAGAAATTGAGTCACACGTGTAGTGATCTACTGTTTTGAACGTGATACGCACAAATAATGCATGCAGCCGTTTAAGCATACTATTGTAAATTTTGTTGCAGCTGGGATTAAATTAAGACATTTTGGCGCCTTTTCAAGCTATAAATCAACCCTTGTCAATTTAAATTGATGATCTGTGTCCCTCTCATAATTTTTGCTACACATTTTTGTATATGTACTTTAAGTTTTATGTTAAGTTATCGAACAGTCGCTTACTTATAATTCACCAAAAAATTGCCGACAGTTTTTTGTTTATTTTGGAATAATTAGTGTAAAATAAATCGGTTAGTGCTTTACCAGACTTTTTATTAGAAGTTTTATTTGCACGAAGTTAAAGTAAAGTGTACAGTTTTTTTACTCTGCTGTGCTTGAACAACAACAGCTAGTAAACGCGTATTTTATCAGTTTTTTTAGACAGGCCCAAAAACCTCAATTTTTCCGGTTGAGGCGTTATATAATAAGAATATGTACCCAAAGCCACGCTCTAACTTGTTATGATGACCCGACCGAAATCAAAATTGGGCTGAGCCGGGTTACAGCCCTTTTCGTAACTTATTCCTGTTTTAATGTACTTGTGCAATGTATAACATCTATACATATCAGAAATGTTTTGTTTATTATAACATATACAGCAAATAAAAAATAAGACGAATCTGTTGCTTCTATCTGTTTCATGCGCATGCCAAAAAACTGATTCATTTCTTCATTTTACCACTTTAATGTTAGTAGGGTTATTGCATAAGAATGTTTTTTCAAAAATTATTATTAATTAATTAAAAAAATCTTAATTAAAAAACAACTATAATAATTTCTGGTGCTGTAAACTTGGTTTTAATGCTATACAAATAAACTTTGATAAACTAAATGCATACACTACAATTCATTCAATTCATTATTTAAACGTCACAAGCGGTACAGACTACATTGATAAACATTTTGCAAAAGAAAATAAAAGTGCTTGTTAAATATTAATTTTCTTAGACTGTTAAAATATTGAAGTATTTAAGTAAATATGTTTTTTTCTAATACAAACCAATCTAACAACGCTCTTTTGTTACCATGTAATATTTGTGATTACACAACAATGATGTATAGCAAATATTGTAGTTATATCGAGCAAATAATTTTCTTGTAAGTTTAACAAGACAAACTTAACTTTAATTTGTATCTTTTCATTAAAATGTTGTAATGTTTGTTTTGTTTTCTTCTAAATAATTAGCGATTATTGTAATTCAAATCAAATCACATGGATTTTTATGATTCTTCTTTTTTTATGTTTAAAATTATGTTTTAAATTACATAAGGGAGAGAACAAAAAAACAATAAAGAAATGTTGTGTGATGTAATAAACTGCAATAAATGAAACTACATATAACGTAAAGTAGTCAATGACGCTTGTCCCCTTGCCTGCAATCTTATTAAAAAACGAAAAAAAATGTTTTTTTCAACAAAATAGAATTGCCCAATATGATTGAATTGTGCTGATACAGAATTACGAACGAAAGTCAAGAATATCTCTAAGAATTTTAAACAGATAAATACATTTTCTAACTCCATTTTAAATGACAATCAATAGTATTTTTTTTAAATTGAATGTCATAAAATATGTTTTACTATAGTTTAGAGAAACAATACTATTATCCAACAAATATTTAATTCGCCACACACACAATGAAACTGTATCATAAACTTCTTTCCGTATTTTACCACTAACGTACAAAACGGTATCACCAGCAAAAGAATAATCTGTGAAGAATCAGTATTAATATTTAAAAGATCGTTAATATAAATAATGAAAAGAAGTGGTCCTATTACAGAACTCTGAGGAACACTACAATGTATAGTTTTAATTTCACTTAAGGATGTTGATACTGAAACCTGTTGTAGTTGTTCTGGAGTCGTATTCTTGACTACTGGAGAAAGGAGCGTTTTCCGAAACGTTCCTGAAAAAACTAACTCATCTTCACTTCTGGGAACAAACATGTCATATTCTTGAACGCTTCGTGAGTGCAGTGCACAGTGCACAGTGTTAACGAGTATTCAAGTGTCAATGAATGTGCGAAACTTGTGTTAAAGTTTGTATACCAAAAGAAAAAAAGTGAAGATGAGGTAATTTAACTTCACGTTGCCGGTTGAGACCCCACATTCAGCCTGACGCTATATACTCGTATCAGCCTCGTTATGAATAGCGATGTGGTTATCTATCCGCATCGTTATTTCTGTAAAATCGGTATGCTGTATCACTTATAATAGTTCAACTGATACCGATTCTCGTTACCCACTCTCGTTATTTTAAACCATAACGATCGTGAGGCGTTTTGGTAGTCGTTATTAACATAACGATAGTGATGAATAGGTTTGGGAGCTTTTTTGTATGAAAAAATGAATTTTGGAGATATTTTGTAGATTGCTGTATGCGAGGAAGTGGAAAATGCAATCAAAAAGCGGGTTTTTCAGTTTTACCGTGTATTTAAAAAAGTAAGTAAGATTAGAAACGTATCCTTTCATACATACAAAGGAGGATTTTTCGCGAAAACAGCGACCCGTACGTAGTAACTACGTAAACAAAATGTACAAAAAAGATGTAAGTTATGTAACGGTGTGTTTTGTAACTCAGTTTTATTTCAATTTAATACACGATGTTGACAATTTTACGTATTAATTAAAACCAATTATTCAATAGAAAATTGGGGAAATCGAGGGATGATGTGCACCACTTAGTGGAAGTGTAGCAAACATTTAAATTTTATTTTATACTATGTAGTTTCAGTCCGGATTTCCATTTAAATGTACTGGTCAGATGTTTTACGACAACACGGCGCATGGCCTATATCCTCTTCTCACTCTTATATGTTCGGCGGTCGTATAGTGCTCTTTGTTTTCTTAAAGGCGATACTTTTTTCTAAAATAAAAATCGCAAGATAGTGTGCGACATATCGATATCGTTAAAATACCGATAAGGTATACCTATTTTACCAATCATCGTTATATCAATCGTTATTTTCGACCATTAATTCTGATAACGCTAAGTACAGAGTGTTACAGCATTAGGCTGATTGTTTATTTTTGTATTTCACACTTATACTTATAAAGTTTTGAATGTATAAATTGAACTGCCGTAATTAATAGATGCTATATTTTATTTCATACTGCTGGTATAGGTTCGATTAAATTATCAATTTAAGTCTAGTAGGCTTAGGATCAAAGCTGGTTGGTGAGTTATTATCAAAGAACATATGGTTATTACAGAGTCATAGCTGGGAAGTGTTGCTAAGTCATTAAAGAGCAGCGTTAAAACTGTTTTTCAATGCTGCTCTTTAATGAAATATAAAGTAAAAGCTCAAAATCGACAAAAGAAATTTTGCGAGATTTCGTTTTCCTTTAGGTTAAAGACAGGAAACTTATAATAGGAATATCACATTCACCGTTTTAAAGTGAACCATGCCTAATTTTCGGGGAAGTTCTGCTCCCAGAAATTCAAGAATACAAATCCTGATAAATAACTTTTAAAAAAATTCACAACGATTTATCTAAATCGTAATAATTCAAGCTTATCTAGTAATACTTGGTCACAAACAGTATCAAATACTTTAACAAAATAAAAAAACGCAGCTGATGGTCAATATTTGTCCAATCAGACAGTAAAACGATCCTAAGGAGATCTAAATAAAAATTTATTAACAATATCAATTTCTCTTCTAATCGAATGACTACGAAAGACTTTCGCAAATTATTTTTTTTCTTTTTGTCATTGTTTTGTAAAATGTAATATATGAATGCAGTATGTTCATTATCTAGTTCATTTTTATCTCCTTTACGTTTTTTCTCGTTTTCATATTAACTTTTATAGTTATTATTGATCAATATAACTAAAATAAATGTCCAACTGTTGCCATCAGCATATTGCACTTTTAAAACTTTTCGTATTATTTGTATACTGTTCGTTTAGATGCTTTATTTCTTCTGACAAATTTTTTCCTTAAACAACACATACGTTTGTTCCTCTCTTGAGAAAAAATCCAGGTTTTTTAAAATCTTGAAATTAAGTGGAAAAGCAGATGTGTGTATCAACATTTTTGTTAGCGATGTACTTATACAAATAATATGTATTAAAAACCACACGTTTGATAATCATAGTGAACCACATCGGTTAACTTTTATCTCCAAACAAAATTACCTATGAATAGGTTGCAGCTTAAAATTCACTGGTGTGTATAATAATTCCAAAACATTTAAAAAATATATACATGCATACGAATAATTCGGCTGTTATGATTAGGATGCACGTGCTTATCTTATCTACTATATATGCGATAGGTCTGAAGAAGATACAAGTCGCGATTTAGGTGAAAAGTTGTTTCGAACGAATCTGTTTACAAATTATTGAATAATGCCTATTACTTTTTTTTAAATAAATAATTGCACATTAAAAAAGTGGCGTTAAGAAACTGAAAGGCACGATCGTACGCTACTGTAGTCTAAACCCGGTCAAAAAGCGGTATTTTACATAAATGGATTCTTCTTTTTATGTAGTTATAGTTATAATTAATTATAAGTTTTATAAATCATGCAATACACTATTGTATTATATCTTTTATAACAAAATTGGCAATCGTCGATAAAGTTGTAGACATATAACGCGTCGTTTAAAAAAAATATTTACAACTTTGACTGCTAAATAAAAATGATAAATACATCTCGCTTTGTTAAAATTATTTCAAATATTGACAAGTACACATACGCTTAATTCCACACACAAATACAGTTAATTTACTCATTTACCCCATACACAATAAAAAAATATTGTATACCATGTCATTAATTTGAATTCTAATATATAAATTTAAATGTAAATTTAAAGTATATTTAATATTTTTCAATAAAAAAATACGTCCCCTGATTGTTGGAAATATTTAGCGACACAAAAATATGTTTTAAATTTCAATTTTAAATTCGATTGTGTTAATACAAATTTATCCTTTTGTTGATTACTGATTAACACACTTAACAACAAATATAAAAACAAAAACAGTAACTAAGTTAATAAAAAAAGCGAAAAGCTGTTTATACTTATTATTTATTTCTTTCAAATCAGGATATTTGAATATACTTATAGCATAATTATTCGACAAATAAAGACTATATACAAACTTTTTTTAAAAAGAATTGCTCTAAACGGTGTAACCATATAGTTACGCTTAGCGCTTGTAAGCATTATTGTCGATAAAAGTATGAAAATTAGAAGGGTTTTAAAAAACTTTTATTTTGTGTGGAACATGGAAAAACACTTTATGCATAGGCCAACGTCACATTTCTGACACATTGTTCTAATGTGGCAAATGCATCCTTCACCTGCACAACGTCTTCGCTTATTGTTTGGTATTGAAACGACAAGATGATTTGAAGAATCGTAACGTTAGCTATGTTAGATATGTTCTTTTAAAATAAAATTTATGTACATTAGACGGTATCATAAGTAATTTGGCATCTTAAGCATCACGTTTCAACCCACATTATTGTCATGTTACGTGGACGATATTATCACTTGCGTACCAAAAAACAACATTTTAAACATTTTCAATAGTTGATCTACATCTAAGTTTTACTTACAAGATTCATTAACTGTAAATAGTTATAACGGCGGTAACACGTTGAAATTGATTTAACACTACCGAAATTAAAAATCAGCTTTGAATAATTCTGCGGGATAAAACCACAACGTAAAAAGACATTGGGGGTAAAGATATGTCAATGCAGTTGTGCAAATGCCATCAGAGTGAACTAATGGACGGCCGTTTCGTTCTTTTGGGGCTTATTAGCAGTAGGAGATACACTCTCATGTAATTCCCACAATTACATTGACGCCCCTAGAGCTTCAAGTATAACAAAGGTAACGATTAATTAATGTTTGATGGCAGAGCCATCTCATAGTGTAATTTTACTATGTAACAAAAGTTTACTATAAACAGCTATAACGGCGGTAACACGTTGAAATTGATTTAACACCCGCGAAATTCAAAATCAGCTTTGAATAATTCTGCGGGATAAAACCACAACGTAAAAAGACATTGGGGGTAAAGCAATGTAAATGCAATTGTGCAAATGCCACCAGAGTGAACTACTGGACGGTCGTTTTGCCCTTTTGGGGCTTATCAGTAGTAGTAGTGATAATTAATATAATTTATTAATATGAAGCTATATGACTGTTAATGCATTTTTGAAAGTACAGTAGAGTGTTCTCCCACTGCTAAAGAACCGTCCAGTAGTTTACTCTGATGGCATTTTCACATTTGCATTGGCATTGTTACCTTACAATGCTTTTATTGTGTTTTCAGCCAGCGGTTTATTCAAAACTTGTTTGGATTATGCGAGTGTCAAATTAACTTTCAACGTTTCCATCTCTATAGCCACTTACTTATACATAATAATAATGCAACTTTTAGTACCGATTCGAAAATGTCTGTTATTTTATGTTTTTATATAATTGTTTGTAGAGTTTAATAGTTTAAGTTTGCTTTAAGTGTTTCTGTTCTCCGTTATTTAATAGTTTTTAATTGATGACTTTGTTAGCGAACTTATTTAACATTTGAATTATGTCAATTGATTGTTATCAATTTTAATTACGTTGTGTTTTTTCTTTAATAAATTCAGTGACCTGAAGAAGTTGACACTTTGATTCTTCAAAACGTCGTCTGAAAAAACACAATAGTGTTTCTATTGTCTCTCTTACGTTAGAAACATTTACCCTTTCCACAATACTGAATTACGAGAAGTTTTAGATATTAAACAACACCCCTGCTCATTTTTATTTTGTCATTTAGTAGACCCATCTGCAGTTTTGTGTTTTAAGAGCTTAAGTTTAACAAGAAATTGACCTTGTATTATTTTTCTCATACTTAGCTTTAAACATTAGTTTCATTGATTTCATAAAACAAGTATCTCTATCAGATGAAAATCAGAGTATAGTTATATCACATGTTTTGTGCTCCGTTTTATATGCCCACATTGTTTCAATCTTTTCGTAGTCAATCTATTATTCATACCAAACACTGCAAAAGAGTAAGAAAACTATTTTTTATTGATAAAAATAGCCCAACCGAGAAGCATTGCGTTTGAATACTTTTTGAAAAAGGTGCTACAAAGTAATTAGCTTTGAGCAATCTATTAACTAATGAGCAATTAATGATTAGTAAAGTAATAATTATTTAGATTAATTGCAATTTTACTAAGTTTGTCACTTTTTAAAATTTAAATTATGACAATACTGTGCGTTCATGATGAAAGGAACAAATTCGTTTAAAATTTCGGTAATCATTTTGTAAAAAAACATTTGGATACGTTGATTAGTATTTTTAGTTGCGGATTTTTTGACATAAGAATATTATATGCAGGGTGTCTCATTGTATATTAAGCTATTTTTGAATTGTTATTTTGAACACTTTTTGTATAAAGTACTATATCCCTAAATCAGCGGTTTCCGGAATAATGATGCTTGAAATACGATACATAAAAAAAATAGAAACTTTAATACGAAAACTTACAACGGAAATCATAACAAATGCTTTATAATAAATGTTCAATGTTTTGTCTGTTTATTTCAATATATTTTAATAATCGAAGAATAGTCTCCCGTTGAACGTTTACATTTATCTCTAGTACAATAAGTTTTAATTCGTGGCTGATTCTCTCTGTTTCAAGTCATCAAGATTATTTGGTCTATTCATATAAAAACTTAATTTACAAATCTCATAAAAAATGTAATGGGGTTAAATCCGGTGACCTTGGTGGCTAGTCAATAGGAACTCTGCGTCCAATCTATTTATTAGTTAAATTAAAAAAATGTCAAACTGCAATTGCAAAATTATAAGGTGTCCTATCATATGGAAAACATTTTTCATTATGGAGAGTATCTGGATCTTGTGGATGAGAAAACACAACAGCTAAATCGAACATAAGTTCAAACTGAAGAAACTTTACAATACCTGCTCACACATTTATTTTTTGATAATGCTGTGTGTGATAGTCCTGTATCAGAAAAAAATATCTAAACCTTGATTATTAATCTCAATTATCTGCTCACAAACCTGCGTTCTTCCGTCAAAATCGTTTTCTAATAATTCTTTCTTGTATTAGTTAAAGGATATATCGGAGTATTTGTGATAAGGATTGCGATGACAAATTACAATTCCTGGAGATTGTTCTAACAACTACATCTGTTGTAATGTAAACTAAATGAATCTGGCAACGTAGCACATGTTAATAGCATAGGCACCAACTCCAGAACAAATATAAAATGTCGACCATTGTATAACGATGTAATATAATTTAAGTCGTATTTAATAAATCACAGTTCATCAATTATAGTTATTGATTTAATATAAAATAAGAACAATAACAATACAACATGGCGCTGCGAACTACGCGAAATAATTAATATTTCTAATAAAAGTAAAATTAGAAGCACGTGTAAAATGGAATTCAAACCACCTAAAAATTTAATACTGGAAAGTGATGTAGAAGCAAACTGGAGAAAATTTATGCAAAGTTATAACATTTACTTAAAAGCAAGTGGCAGAACTAAAGAATCGTCCGAAAAAAAGGCTGCAATGCTACTCAACTTCATAGGTGAGGATGCTCTTGAACTTTTTAATACATTTAATTTAAAAGCAGAAGATAAAAACGACGAAACTAAAATAATTGCCGCATTTGAAACTTATTTCAAACCACAAAAAAACGTAATTTATAATAGATACATATTTTACAACAGAAGTCAAGGTGAAAATGAAACATTTGATTCATTTTTAAAAGACATTAAATCGTTGGTAAAATCATGTGAATTTAACAATGAAGAAAATAATATGCTTCGAGATCGTGTAGTGCTTGGAATTAAAAATCGAGAAGTGCAAGAAAGACTATTAAGAAACTCCGAATTAACATTGGCAACAGCAGTTTCTACATGTCGTACAGCTGAAATTAGTCGACAACAAGTTAATAATCTACACAATGTAAATACTGATAGTGTCAACAAAATGGTTAAATGGAAATCTCAAACGAATAATAATCTTAATAAACACAACAGGAGAGAAGAAGCTAGCTGTTCTAATAAGTACCATTGCAAGAAATGTAATAATGAACATGGCCCACGACAATGTCCAGCATACGGAAGACAATGCAACAATTTTAGGTAAACCAAATCACTTTGCTATTGGGTGCAAGATATACAAACGATACCATCGACAAAATAAGGTACAAGAAATTGAAGAGGAAGAAGGTATGAATTTGTTTTTAGATGAAATAAACTCTATCGAGGCAGAAACACTAAATATAAATTCAATAATGGAAGAAGCATGACAAGTAGTGAATGTTTATATTCGCAAATTGAGAAAGAACTTTTAAGTTTAATATTTGCTTGTAGAAAATTCAAAAATTTTATTTGGGGAAGAAAATTTAATGTTCAAACAGATCATCAACCGTTAGTAAATTTACTTAAAAAAGAAATTATAAAAATACCATCAGTAAAATTACAAAAAATGAGAATTAAGTTGTTAGATTACGAATTCAATATTAATTACATACCTGGTAAAGATATGCACTTAGCAGATCTATTGTCAAGGAACTTTTTAAATGAAGTACATGAAAATGAACTAAATATAGAAGGACACATACATTCAGTAATTAGATTAGATCATAATTTAAACAAAATGCATAATTTAGGTAATGAAACACAAGCAGACCCAGTACTTCGACAGATTTATGAATATTGTATGAATGAATGGCCAAAAAATAAAAATGCAATACTGAAAATGTAAGATTTTACTATAAGTTAAGGCATGATCTAATAGTACATGATGATATAATATATTTTAATGATCGTATAGTAATACCTAAAAATTTAAGAGTTAAAATGTTAAAATTGCTTCACGAAAGTCATATGGGAGTTACTAAAACCCAAATGCGCGCGAAAAAATTACTATATTGGCGAGGTTTTAATGAATGAAATAGAGCAAATGATTGTCAGTTGTAGTATTTGTGAAAAATTCAGATCGAATAATAAAAAACATGAACTAATACCACACGAGTTACCCCAATTACCTTATGAAAAAATAGGGGCAGATATCATGACATATAACAATACCGATTACTTAATAGTTATTGATTATTATTCGCGATGGATTGATGTCATTAAATTAGATTATAAACATTCTAGTGAGTTAATTGATAAATTTAAAACTTTATTTTCAAGTTATGGTATACCAAAAATATTAATAGCAGACAATATGCCTTTTGCATCGTTACAATTTAAAAATTTTGCAAAAAACTGGAACTTTCAAATAATAACCAGTAGTCCCCACTACCCGAAGTCTAATGGTATGTCAGAAAAAGCAGTACACATAGCTAAACAAATAATTAAAAAATCTATAAATACAAATACCGATGTACAAATAGCATTATTAGAATATAGGTGTACCAATTTACCCTGCCTTAGGTATATCTCCAGCCGAATTATTAATGAATAGATTACTTAGAACTAAGATACCTGTAAGCAATGAACTATTAAAAACAAAAGTTCCCATTAATATGACAAATGTATTTTTTACAAAATCAAAATAAGTATAAACTGTATCACGATAAAACCGCATGTAGACAAGACCAAAAATTTTGTAAAGATCAAAATGTATTAATAAGGAAAGGTAAAGAGTGGGATAGAGGTAAAGTTGTCAAACATTGTGACACGCCAAGATCATACATAGTTGCTGACAGTAATGGTAGAATACTTAGAAGAAATACGTATCACTTAAAAAATACTTTTAATGAAACTGTTATTACTCCTCAAATAATAGATCAGGATATAACTACAAATGATCAAACAAACATAAATAGCAATTTGTCAAATCAAAAAGTCAGCGATCGTGTAAGACCTAGACGTGATATTAAACCACCTGTAAGATTCAAAGATTATGTAACTTATTAATTAAAGAGGGAGATGTTGTAATGTAAACTAAATGAATCTGGCAACGTAGCACATGTTAATAGCATAGGCACCAACTCCAGAACATATATAAAATGTCGACCATTGTATAACGATGTAATATAATTTAAGTCGTATTTAATAAATCACAGTTCATCAATTATAGTTATTGATTTAATATAAAATAAGAACAATAACAATACAACAACATCGGGATTATTTACGGTTTCTACTAAAACGTTTAGTTGAGAATCTTTTAATATTTTTGCTGGTCTTTCTTTAGGTAAATCTCTAACGTGGTCGTGCTCAACAAATTTTAATTCAATCTTGCTGACAGTAAATCTAGTAATTAGATGCCGATCATAACGAATTGCATTAAATACATTTCACGCTACTTGTTGAGTACACACTCTGTCTGTCTTCAAAAATTTGATTTTTATTGCAACAGAATACCATATCTAAACAAAAATCGATTTATTCGAAGTAGAATATTTTGTTGAAAATTACCAGGTTGTTTTTGTTGGCTTTCAAAAAAAAATTCAAGGCGTTAATTACTTGTGTGTATTTCAAAATTTTACATTTCAAACGTCATTCTTCCGAAAACCGCTGATTTTAGAGATATGGTATGTCAAACAAGAAGTGTTCATAATTTACCATACAATTCAAAAATGGCATAATATAAAAGTGTTTCATAAAAAATAAATCAATGATGACTGAATATGTTTTTCTCCCTGTATATAATTATTTATGCCCAAAAATCCGCAACTCAAATTACTAATCGACGTGTCCGAGCGTTTTTCCACAAAATAATTACCTTAATTTTAAGCGATTTGTTCTTTTTTTCATGAACGCACAGTATACAGCAGTGCTTTAATTTTTATAAACAGGACAATTGTTGTATGTATTAAATTTTAAAACACAAAGTAATTAATCAGAATATAGAATAAAAATTAAAGCGGATATACAAAATCCTTAAAGTATAACGTTCGTAATTAATAACTTAGAAAGTTTAACACTAAATGTTTGTTACGTACAGTGAAAGTAATTCTCACATTGCAGTGTAACATTAACGTTTTATTACATCGCAGAGTTTCAATCAAGAATGATTATTATTTATTCCATAAAATAATGCTGCCTTATATTAACTGACCTTAATCTGAATATAACAAACAATTATTTCAAATTGCACGGATGCAAATAATTGTAAAAGGTAGGAAAATATGACAATTATGAATTATCTACTTGATTTGTTGGTCAATAAAATTTTATATCGTGTACATATTGTAGTTTATAGAAAAAGTTTACATTGTACTACCTATTTCCTTTTAATTTTTTAAGACATATCTGTTTTTGAGTTTTTTTATTTGTCATAATTATGTGTAAAAATTGTAATTTTACAATAATAATAAATAGAAAAATAACCTTATAGCTCTAATTTTAATCCGACAGAATGAGACGAATAGTCAACTTATTCAAACAAGTATTTTTTTAAATCTTGTAGTGATCGTATTCATAATCATATTCAAAAAACTTTTAAGCTGTCAAAAGTAGTGTAAGTATTTGTTAGAATACGATATTTGATTTCGCATCATTTTTATACACTTTTTATATTGCATTTTTTGTTTGACTACGCGAATTCAAAAAAAAAGACAAAAGAGTAAAAACTAATCTCTATAAACATTTCTCCGTGCTGAAGTTATGCGATTATTGAAACAGTGGTGGTGATATTATTGTATTTCAGTAAGTAAGATCGTGTTTATGTAATTTTCTAATTTAGTTTTTTTCTTAGCTACTTATGATTGTTCTTGACGCTCTTTTTAAATAATTAATAGTTACTCTATCTTTTCAGCATTTGAGGATTCTAATTCCATGTAGCGTTTTACCACCTAAAATTTGCGTTTGATATAGTAATATTGATTGTATGACAATATTGCTTAAGTTATATAAAAATTCTCATAATTCTTGGTACGTTTCATTCCTTAACTGCCAACGTTTTACTCACATTGATATAGTCTAATTACAAAAAACCTTGACTCTTGACGCGATTCTTTAATTTACTGTATAAAATTATTATTAACATATACATGTACAATTTATTATTATCCTAATATTATAGATATCTTCTCTTTATTTGATACATAACACATTTGAATTTTAACGGTGCTGTTCTTCTCGGGTCTATATGACCCAAAATTAAAGTGTTTTTGTTATATTTTGCTAACTTTTAATAACTTTTATATAAAAGTTCATGATTTTGTTTTATTTTTATGTTTATTATTTAGGCATTACAAAAAAATTTTATAAACAAATATTTAATTTCTTAGAAAATTAACTTTGTTACACATTTACTCTTCCCTTCTACTTGACCCGAACCTGCAAGACAAAGTTGTTACTATTTTAAATTCTTAAATTGTTCAGTTGTAAAATCAATACCGATGTGTCATATTTTCAAGTTAGAATATGCATTCTGCCTTTGTATATAAATATAACGTTCATGTGATATGGGTTCAGTTTTTAATTTTGGTCGTACCGTGTAAATGCAGATATAAGGCGTAAAAATGCAAAACTCGCTATTCAACAAAAATTCTAAAATTAAGATTTTGCGCGATTTGGACGTAAACGTTTCCAAGGGATACGATATGTTTAGCTCGGATAGAAGCAAAACTCAGTATTTAATATCATAAATATTATCGCCAACCACTGATCTCTATAATAATATGGATAGCTGATACTTGATACTGATACTGAGATTAGAACTAAATTAAACGAATTTTACGTGACAACAGTGCCGCTATTTTTCAAAAAATTTTATGATCGTTTTGTTAAAATTGCATAACAACTTACGGAATTGAATAAAACTGTAAAATTTTGTGAAGTTTAATGACTAATCAAATTTTAATTAGTTTTAATAAGATTATACAAAAAACAACAGTTAAAGTCATTTTAAGAATTGATCACACATGCTAAACACACTTGTAGATTTAACGATCGAACGCATGTCAAAATTTCGAAGAAATCAAGAAAATTAAACAACATAACATACATATTGAAATAAGAATCTAAAGCACAAGCAACTACTAATGCGCCCAAACAATTTTCAAAATATTTTTAAACATACTAATCTATTTAGAAAATATCTTACAAAAATATTAATATTTATGACAATTGCACTGACAATTAAACTGTAACAAAAAAGGATGGTTAGCGCATAGAGGTTAGCGCTACACTTTAGTTCCTGTAAAGGTGTCAATGTCAGACTACAGTATCAGCTATCCATATTATTATAGAGATCAGTGTCGCCAACCGTCAATAGAGCCATGTATTACCATAGCGATTTTCGGAAGTAGACAAACACTTTATCTTATTGTAAAATCAAGTACTTTACCTGCCGTAAATATTTATCAATATAGCCAAGAATGTATGACAACAATCGTTTGTCGTTGTCATAGCTCCAATTCGTTAGAGTTACTTATAGAACTTATAGAAAATAACAGAAGAAGAAATTTAGTATAGGTACGCCACCTGAAATTCAGAAGAAGTCGTTAAAAACGTCATTAAACATTTTATATTAAATTAGTCAAAAAATATAATCGCCAATATGACATTTTCTTAGAATGATACAAACAACACGGAATTAAAAAATATAGTGAAAATGTGTTACCGGCTTATTTTTCCGATCTATCGAAAAAATATACTCCTTCAATGTGGTCATATTATTCTATGTTGAAAAGCAACCCATCAGTAAAAAATGACGTTGACATTAGAAAATATAAAAAACTTTCAGCTTAAAACAAAAAGGAAGAACTCATACTTCAATAAAGTTAAAAACTTTTTCACAAGAAGCAGTACTGGAATTTTTACTAAACGCACCGGATGGAATCTACTTGACGATTAAGGTAATTGATGCAAACTTTTTAGAATCAATTTGGTATAAATATAATAATTATTTTAGATTTGTGTTGTATTTGGCATTGCTGGGGCTTTACGTAATGAAGAACTTCTAAATTTAAAAGTAAAAGATATAGAGCACAAGGAGCAATTCTGGTTGTTCATGTAACTAATACAAAAACCAACTGGTCTTGATTGTTTGTGATCACTTTAGAGTTTGAAAGAAAAGTAAAACCTATAGATTTATTTGACAAATATTTAGCTTTGCGTCCTAAGCAGACGTCATACGACCGATTATTCATAACTTACAGAAGTAGCAAATGCACAATCCAACCAGTAGGAATCCAAACTTTTGAAAGTGTACCAAGCAAAATTGCTAACTATCTGCATTTATCAGAACCATCACTCTATACGGCACATTGTTTTCGTCGAACGTCCGCCACTCTCTTTGCCAACGCAGCGGCAGTAAGGAAGATTTAAAATATTACGGAGGGTGGAAGAGTGACACGATTGCAGAGTCTTACGTTGAGGAATCTTTGCTCAATAAAACAAAAATCGCAAAAACTGTTTTAGGTGAAAGTCAAACTGACAACATAGTTATCATCAACTTTAATTCTAGCAAGGACTTACACGTTATCAACGTAGATAATAATCCTGAAACATTTTCAGTTGAAACTTCTTGTACTTCAGGAATTAATTTTTATAATGCCTCAGAGTGTACGTTCACATTTAATATAACTAATAATAAGTAAATTTGTTTTGTATTTGTTATTTCTGTTGCTGCATACTTTGTCAAAAAAAAATCTATAACAAGTTTTTTTAAAGTTATTAATCATTTCGGATGAAATTTTGTATGCACCACAGCAGTAAAGTGTCTTTATCGAACTCGCTTGTACTCGCCTTGCTCGCTCGGCTCATAACCTCAGACTCATTTGATAAATAATCACTTTACTGACTTGGTACATAAATAACTATTACAGCTTCATGTTTGATGCAAAACTCACTATTTGCGTTGACAGTTTAGATTCCAAAGTAACTATTTACTTTAAACTAATAAAATTAAAAGCATTTAGTAATTGATACGTTGACTATCATGGCGTCTAGTTTGCTTTTAGTGGAAGTTATATTAGTAATTGTTTAGTTTGTGCTGTAGTTAGTTAGTGTATTTTTAATCAGTAACAGTTTGAAAATGAAATGATATAGGACGTTTGAACCTTGTGCTTCAAGAAAAAGCGGAAAAAAGTTACGACAAAACAACAATCGACAAGAAATGCAAACAGCATTTACTTGAATACGAATCAACTCTGTTACAATAGTTGTTAAGTTGTTATGTTTTTCATACAGACACCGTCCTAAATAAGTACTACCTAAGTTTTCTACCTGTAGTCATAATGGCAAGCCAGGATTACCGTACTTTTGTGCTACTTTGAGTATCAGCCAAATAAAGGGACTTCACAAACTTCCTTACTTATCAACTGATAAGATTAAACAGGATACTTATATTCTTACATGTTGTAATGGAAGCCTGCTAAACGATCTAATACTATAAACTGCAACAGAGACACTAAAGTTTCTATTGGTTATAGTATTCCAGATGATGATGGCGGTTTGATACGCGATTGTAAGAAAGCGTTTTTAGAGATTTCATAAATAAGTAGTTTTAGGATAGAGAACGTAGTAAAAATATTTGTACGTCGACCTTCATATAGAAAGACGAAGAGGTGATCGTGTGAGTAATAAATATATTGACTGTAAAAAAAGAAATGAAAAGGTTTATAGAAACACTGAATTGCATCGAGTCTTACTATTGAAAAACTAAAACATCTTCTCGTTTGTATTTACCATGTAAACTAAATTTTAAAAAATTGTATTCAATGTATTGTTCAAAAGTCAATGATAACTTACACGTAAAGTTAAGTTACTTTCGTGAATTTATTAACCGAACACTGACGTTCGACGTGTTTAAGAACAGAAGAATTGTTAAAAGTAAATTTAGAAGAGGACAAAACACAAAAAAATTGAGCTTGAATACAAAACACAAAAAAAATCTCAGGCTTTTTTTATGCAATTAAAGACTGAGGAACCGCACATATAACATTTTTCATTTGATTGCCAAAAACATCTAAATTATTATCATTTTGCAATAGTTCATGGCAGTTCAAAGAAAAATTAGATCTTTCTCATGTCTTTTCTTACTTGTGGTTAGAAACTGATGCATCTGAACTGATGACTGTAGAGGTCAAAACAGAAATATTACTTTTTTCTTGGCTGTTTTGAGATGCACCAAAAACGGTTGATACCATAGAATTTATTTTTCCCATAATAGACCACTCATTCATGCCATGAGATCGAGTGTTTAGTTTAATTGAAAAACGCTTTACAAAAAAAGTCTGTTATTGTTAATTCTGTGAAATAGGATGAAATAATATCATATGCATATGGAATGTGAAAAGTAATATGCAAAAAAGGCAATCAAATCTCTTTTTTATCGCCAAAATTAGTTGTGTTCGGAAGGTAACTCAGAGAAGATGAAACTTATAAGCTACTAGCGACACATTTCGGAGCGCACTGGCTATTAAATTCAAGCCTTGAATTGTACATAAAAATGTTATTCCCAGAAGATAATTTTAATAATAAGCTGATGGTTAAAGTTGATGAACATGAAGTTAGGGACACGATGATGAATACGACGAACATCTAGAACAGTCGTTATTTTTATACTTATCTATTATTACGTTATTTTATTTTGTTTATTGTGTTCTGTTAAGTTAAGTCTTATTTAACATTTGTTTTGGCTAGTACAAACGATTACGCAGTTGTACGCAAAACCAACTAAATTGAACGGTAAGTTGCAGAAGTCTTTTTTTGCACACTTTAGATCTAAATAAAACGATTTCTATGAGCTCATGATATATAAAAACAATGTTTTACGATTTTAAATAAGTATTGCTATCTTGTAACAATATTTTATGGTCAAAATATAATTATAACCAACTAAAGCAGTTTTTTGCAAATATATTAGAACATAAAGTTTGCCAAATAGTGAGTTTTACATATATACGCCTCATATAGTGCGAATGAATAAATTATAATTATAAACAAGTATTTTTATATTGTTTTGAGAATTTGTTACTAATAGCAACTCAATTTTTAACCGACGAAAAACTTGAAACATTATGTAATGTATTTGACAATAATGTTTGTATTTTATAAACTACTACTAGTGATGATCAACGGGAAATATCCGAATCGGTTGATGAGCTTAGCCACGTAAATAATAACCACAACAGACAAGAATGTACATAAAAATGTTAAAATGATTGAGTTAAAGAATAAAAGTGTACATTAGAATACACAAGCATTTCCGCAACATGAATAAAGATTTGCGGCAAACGTAACAGCTTAATACTCTAAATTTGAAAGTCAAAATGAGTTTGGCATGGCTAGAAAATCTTACTGTTAACATTACTTTGCATAATACATTGATTTACTATTATTAGCCGGTGTTTATAAATCTTGTAGTAAATCTACTAAGTTTGTAAAATGTAGAAACAGGTCTATTTTTCGTGCAACGTCTTTGAAGCGATTTTACTGTGTGTTACGATTTGATGATAATTGTACTCGTTGAGAAAGAAAAGAAAATGACAAATTAGCGCCAATAAGAAAATTTTGAAAAACACGTATTCAATATTAATATTAAAACTATATAATCTTAGTTTTAATATAACCGATGATAAACAATTAGTGGGTTTTAGAAAACTTTTGTCCTTTCAAACAACACATTCCTAATAAACCGTCTAAATAAAGAATAAAAATATGAACACTTTGTGATAGTGCAAGTTCTTATGTTGTAAAAGCACAAGTATAAGTATACTAAAAACTTAAAAAAAAAATCAATAATATATCGTTCAATATATACTTTTGTTATATACGGTTATATATAATGCATTGATGTTTTGCGTCATTATTACCCGAAGAAGCAGTAGTGTATAATACTTTTGAAGAAAACAGCGGAGTTAATATCATAATATATTAACAACAAATAGATAAAAAAAAATAGCTAAGTAATTTTTGTAAACAAAACCAAAAAACTAAAATTTTAAAACAATTATTGAATAAAAATGTATGATAAAAACTAAATATTTTAAAACGCAAAAACTGTCTATAAAAGTATTTAAAAAAAGCAATTATTTAATTATGTCAGTAGGGACTTCTTTTATGAAATTTAATATATCGCAAATCGTTTTTTTATTTACTCTGCAAATAGAAAGTTGAGTCTGCATTTAGTCTTTGTCCTACATAATATTTATTTGTTTAAAATAGAGACTATAAATAAAACTAGTAGTAATTGTTAAAATTTTTTGCATTGCTGGTAATCAATTTCTTAATACCACACAAAATAGGGTCATGAACACAGTCTCGTAACAAACGAACGTGGCTCTATTAGATATTCTTCGTATGTATATCAATGTCAATTGTACACGCGACATAATGTAATACTGCATATATGAAGAAACAAAACCTTGAAAATCAACACTAAATTTTCAATGTTAAATAACAGCTTTAGTTTTTATTTGACATAACTTTTTTAATTAATTACATTTGTTCTTTGATTATAAAGCTGTTACTAAATTTTAAATTTCCAAAGGTATAAAATCTATTTAAAAAATTGATTACTAAGCGATACACAATAGTCGACTGTTCAGTTTTATCTAAAAATAATCTAAAATCATTAGGTAACTAAAAAACTGACATTATTGATAAATTTACAAGTTCAAATGTAGTGGTTGCAATGCGTTTTATATAAGTCAAACTGATCGTAAACTTCCTGATAGCTTTTTCGAACACTTTTCAGGCATTAAAAATTATACCATTTTAAACTACCCATCAAAATCTTTTTTTGCGAATCATAACATTACGATACTTTTTATATACGCAATACTATAAATAATTATCACCGATAAAAACGCACATTTTTCAAAATCAGACTGCATCTCCGCAAAAACAATGTTTAACAGAATGCTGAGAACCCAGTTAGATTTATTAAAATACATTCCAAAAGTAAAAACATGGAAATTAGTTAAATCGAGAGAATTTGCGCTAGGAGACGATGTAATTGTTCGGGATTACAGAAGCACAAATGGAAATAAATGGACTAGAGCAAAAATTGAAAAAAAACTGGACCAAATGATTTATTTGTGCAGAATAAAATCAAACAACGCAGTATGGAAACGACATTTAAATCAAATATGGAGGGCGCAAAAATGGAAGCTGAGGAAGACAAGCTGGACCATCAACAAGACCAAATGCGTGACGCGAGATAAAAAAAGATTGCTTGTACAACAAATAATAAACTCGTAGGTGAAAACGGTAATACAATAAACGTTGGTAACTCAAACCTAAATCGTAACTCTGAGATTAATATAGAAACCCAAATTTGTAACAAAAATAGTTTAGCTTTAAGGCCAAAACAATGTATAAAATTGCCGCAAAAACTATTAGATTACCAATTAAGTTGACTTAAAAATAATATTCTTTTTTGTAAGACTAGCAACTAGTAACGGTAGAGATGTGGAATGTACGATAAAAATGACAGTTTGGCAACAACGCCAAGCACACACCATACCAGAAAATGGCCGACTTGTACAACACATCATACATGTGTCAGTACATGGATCACTTTAATATTATATTTATAAATGCATATTTAAAAATGATTTTTTTAATGATTATACAAATAAAGATGATTATGGATGTGTTTGGTTCATAGATCTTATATATAATTTATCTGATAAATTTATTTTACAGATAAGTTTTTTTTACTTAGAATCAGTAATTTTGGTTCAAAAACTACTTTTTTGACAAAATTAGTTTATTTTATGTAAGACAACATTTTATTAACGTAATATTAAGGAATAAATTATAAATCTGGCAATGCCATGATTAGTATTTAAAGAAGCACTGTGAAGTGAAAAAATATAAAGAATATGAATGCCAAGTGTAACTAATTACTTTTCTGGTGGTGAGGATGAAGACATTAAACATTAGAATTAAAGAATTAGCAATGTGCACTTATAATGTAGACTTAAAAACCTTAAAACTAGTATTAACTGTAAAACTGCAGGGTACCGCTTTATCATGAAAGATAAAAGAGTTTAGTTTGCTCAATGATTTAGGTACTGAGGGTAAGGAACTCTATATCAAATTATTAAAAAAATGTTTTAACTGCCGTGGGACAAGTCACTATGCTTTATCTTGCCCTAACTCACAACCTAGAAGTTCCTGCTCTAATGGCCGTGATATAGCCTACTTAAAGAAAGATTGTCTGATGAGTTGAAGTTATTTGATGTTGATAATAACACTAGCTTAAATTTAAATATAAATGAGGAAGTTGCACCGAAAGATGTTGCAAATGTACGATTTAAAAACCTTAAAACTAAATTTCCAACTAGTATACGCTTGGAAGATGGTCACTCACGTTTTTCTATAGACCGAGGAGACTTTCTAGTTTAAATAACATTTTAGTAAACGTTATTAAAGTTTTGTTAGCTAGGAAAGTAATTAGACCTAGCATGTCACCTTATGCTTCCTGTATAATATTGATTAATAAAAAAAACTATTTCAAACGACTCTGTATAGATGATCGCTATTTAAATGTCACTTTAAAAGATCGGTATCCTATTCCTTCTATCGACGATCATTTGCATAGCTTGAGAGACAAAAAATATTGAAACGTTTGAAAAATTATTATTAAGTTCGAGAGCGTTAACAAAGTTATTATCAGCTTCTAGAACGTTTACCGAAGGATGTAGAAAATAACGGAAATATATAAAAACGGTGCAAAGAGAGCATTAGTCAGTTATTCGAATTCGGAGGTGTTAAGATGTTTAAATAAATTAGTTTTACAATTTGTTACGGTGGATACAGGTGCGCGGTATTGAAACCCGTTGAAATCGTGTAAATAAATAAAACTGTATAGTTCGCGCTTCGCGTGTATTTGTTTATAAAGTGTAATTATAGCCGTTCCAGTTCGATAAAGAAACGCTCGTTACATAAATTTAGTGTTATTAAACGTTTTATTCGTGTTATAACTTAAGCCGGTAAATCGTTATGAAACTAAAACGAATGCAAAAATATTTGAAATTTTCGAATCAATAAATAAAAAAATGAGGGAAAATTCGCAGAAAATGGAAAAAAAGTTTTGCAAAAATTTTCCCAAATTGAAGAAAAATTATTTGAAAATACCCAGAAATAGAAAAAAAATTGATGGAAAATTCTAGACGTTTAAAAGAAGAAATACAAACAATCATAGGAAATTAAATCAAAACTGTTCAAGAGGAGCAACAACTAAAAAACGACGTTTTTAATAGTGTCTTTACGTGGAGAAGCCCTTGGAATCCTGCAAACTGTTCCTGACCACCTACAGGAAATTTACCATTACTATTCAAATGGCATCGCCTATGGAGCAATTGCATAGCATTTATCTTGATGGCAAGATCAATGGAAGAAGTGTTCAGTTACTGATTGACACGGGAGCGACGATGATCATCATTTGTCTTGACATGTTATTGAAAAACAAGAAAACATCACTAGTAACAGTACGACTGCAAACGGCGACGTGTGAAGAAAAACTTACACTGAGAGAAATGCAGTACGATCTAGATAATACTACATAGTTTTTGCTATAAAACTGTATAAAAAATCTCTAACTGCAGTATTTGTTATATTGTATATTTACCTGTTTACATGAACAGAATTATTAAGTACTACTACTAACTCGTAAAATCATATTGTTATGTTTTAAAAAGAGGGTATTGAATAAAAACAATAAGCAGTTATAGTCATTTACAACTACAAATTAGTACAGCACATGTAACATATGGACGTTAAAAAGAAGTATGGGTTCCATTTGGACATGAAGAACGTCAGAGAAAGCAGCCATGCAAGTCTTAGTGAGTGAAGACGTGACTCTGCCTGCAAGAACTAAAAGTGTGATGATGGCACGCTTGGATAGAAATCTCCGGGAAGACTACATTTGCGCGATTGAAAAAGGACTACTCGTTGGCACTTTAGTACGATGCCAGTAAGGATCTTAAATGTCAACTTAGATCCAGTAACGTTGAAAAAGAAGACTGTGGTAGACCAATGTACGCCAATATCTCAAATTGTGAGATGCGTACATTCTAACGAAGATACGTCAGCAAAGAAGTGCCCACAACTTCTATTGGACGTTCCTACCTCCAAATGCCAAAACCTCAACCAAGACCAGCTGGCTAAAGTTAAAGTGTTGATCCAGCAGTATCAAGATGTGTTTGTGTTGGAGAGTGGTTCCAAAGGAAGCACTAACGTAGTAAAGCATAAAGTTAATACCGGACGCTCGGCTGGTACGACAACATCCACGCTGACCTCCATTTGCAAAAAGAGAAAAAGTCAAACAAATAATTATAGATATGAAGAAAGAAGGTGTGATTAGACGTTCAAATAGCTCATGGGTGTCCCCAGTGGTACTCGTAAAGAAGAAAGATGGATCACCAAGGTTACTACAGACAACTAAACGACGTGATCAAAAAAGACAGCAACCTTTTATCGAGAATTGAGGATACGTTAGGATCCTAGTGGTTTTCCACGTTAGATTTAAAGAGTGATTACTGGCAAGTAGAATTGAAAACCAAGGATTGTGAAAAAACAGCTTTTACGATTGGGACTGGTTTGTGGCTGTTTACTGTTAGCCTCTCATGCGCGGACTGTCTTGAAAGGCGTGCTTGGTTTACTTAGACGACGTGATCGTGGTTGGTAGATCGTTTGAAGAACATTTAAACAACTTGAAAGAAGTGTTTCAACGACTACGTAGTATAAGTTGCCGCAATGAGAGAGCTGCCGCTATTGCCACAATCCTTTTTACCGGTGTCGCATATAGTTTCCTGTTCTGGAACAAAATAGTCTTAAGAAGCGGACAGTAAAATTTTCGAAAAATTACTGTCAAGCTCGAGCGCGTTCACGAAGTTATTATCAGCTTCTAAAACGTTTACCGAAGAATGTAGAAAATTCTCAGGATAGATAACGGAAATATATAAAAACGGCGCATAGGCCAGTTGTTCGAATTTAGAAGTGTTTAAATAAATAAGGGATTAACGCGTGGTTAAGATAAAAAAGAGTATAAACGTACGAGACTGTAAACAAGTGTCAGTTTTTAGATTATCCGCGGACATTATTTTTTGAGTGATTGTAATATAAATTAGTGTAAATGTTTTTCTTAAACATCGTTAGATTTAATTAGTTTGTTTAGTTAGAAACGTATAAATATTTTGTTATCAATAAATTAGTTTTGAAATTCGTTATAATATTTGAGTAGATTAGACCTAAACGATGTGTTTTATAAAGATTAGATTAGATGAGAACTCGTCGCAATACACAGCGTTTCTGACACCACAAGACCAATATGAATTTTTGAGGCTATCATTTGGCTTTTGTAACAGCCCATCCATATTTGTTTATTTCAAAAGTTTTTTTGCAATTTATTATCAACTAGAAAAGTAATAATTTATTTAGACGATATAATCGTTGCAACTAATACTGTTGAAGACAACATAGCTGTCATGACGGAGGTATTTTATGTTTTAGTTGAAAACCTGTTAGAATTAAGGAACGATAAATGTAGTCACTTGAACACAAGTGTTTAGGGTATAAGATAAGTGAAAATAGAATTAGCCTAAATAAATAAAATGTTAAAACGGTAATAAGCTACCAAGTTCCTCAAAATGTAAAAGGATTTTATGGTATTTTAAGTTTAAGTAGTTATTTTTGCAGATTCATTAAAAACTTTTCATTAATCTTTAAACTCTGTTTTTACTGTGACGCTTGCATTCGCAGATTTGACGGAATATTGATGCAGAGACAAGGTGATAATTTGTTTTATCTCGTAAGTTATTTTAGTAAACGTACAAGGGATTTTAAGAGCTGTTATTATAGCTGCAAACTCGAATGCATAACTATGGTAACACGCTTTGAAATTGATTTGAAGAGGCTTAAGTTTGCAAAAAAAATTGTAGTTCCACGCGTAATGCGTTGGATACTGTTCTTGCAGGATTTTCACTATAATATACAACATAGAGCCGGATCTCGAATGACACATGTAGACTTTTTCATCCGTTTACCCACGATTATGTTGGTTGAGGATAATCCTATAAAATTTACCTTGTCCGTTAAACAAGGTGATGATGACAAAATAAAAATTATTCGTGAAGCGTTATTTGGAATTAAAGAATGGGGTACTTTACAGAAAGCACGGGGACACGTTGTTGTTTTATCCGCCCAGAGTTATGATGTATAAATATCATATTGAGATACATCATAGTGGAGTTAATAAGACATTAAAATTAATACAGAGAAATTATTGGTTTCCTAAAGCGCCACATTAAGTTCGGCAGTTTATAGATAATTGGCTAAAGTGCAAAATATATTCTAGTAAATCCGGCAAAAGGGAGGTTTTCTGCATGCCATTCCCAAGGATGATGTCCCATTTGTTACTCTTCACATATGTCACTTAGGACGTCTCAAGAAAAGCATTTTGGTTCTGGTTGATGCGTTTACAAAGCTTGTTAAGCTTTACGCATGTAAATCAGTTGATTCCAAGGAAACTGTTAAACGCGTTTTCTCGTAGCTTCCCTAAGCGAATCATTTCATATAAACGCACTGCTTTTACATCCGCAATATTTGGTGAAGTTATGAACGAAAAGAGCGAACAGCACATAAAAATAGCTACCGGTACACCTACCTACACTGAGAAAAATTACATTTGACTGATACTAGAAAAATATTAATAAATACTACATGTAGTAGTATAGGCGCCAGTAGTTACTCTGATTATTAATTACAACTACAAAATGTTACTTACGTAGCGTATTAGTGAGATATGTTTTAGATACAACTACTTGTAGTTGTTGACGTGTAGTACTACGCCGTTGTTATTAATACAACTACAAGATTTGTCTTATATAGATTTTACTACTTGTATTGGTAGTATCTCTTCGTTGTTACTATATAAAACTATGTACTGATAATTGGTATATCATACGTGGATATAAAATAAGGATTGTAGCGGTAATACATAATACTTACTAAATTTTCACTATAAGTAGAAAAAAATAACTTAAATAATTTAATTTATTTAGATTTAACAATACACATAATTTTAATGTTAAAAAATTAAAAAACAATTTTTTACATTATAAATTGTTTTTATATTTTGAATATCTAAAAATGTAACTACATATTTAGTTCTGTGACTAAAGACGAAAGTTTCCATTACGAAAACTTTCAAAGAAAAAACAGATGGTTGTAAAACATCATACTACACAAATATTTTAAATAACAATGCGATAAAACGTTTATTACCAATTCCTTCCAATGTCGGGTTATTTTCCTTCGTATTCCCAATTTTGGAAAAAGTTGATGAAAATCCTCTACTTAGCAAATTTTAAAAGCTTCAATGTGTGCAATTTTCTATAAAAAAGAAACATAGTGAATGTTAATTGTAGAAAAATGCAAAACTGATGATGTGTTTTCTTAATGCATTATAGGTATGCAGTTCAAAAGTTGCACATTAACACGATCATTAGGTAAATCGAAATACTTACTTTTGAAAGTATCGATTACTTCGGATAGATTTAGCTCTTGCAAATGTTCAGTTTTATCTATCATTCCTTTGAAGATAAGGTGAAGATGATCCACTTAAATAATAGTAATGAGTAACCTACACCGTTATCTACAGTAGCGCGATCACGAAAACATTGAAACGTACCGTGTTGTTAGCCTATCTTCCAGGATATTTAAAATAAAATATTAAATAGCTTAAAATCTACGTAGATTAAATGAAATGTGTTAGTAAATAATAGTAACCTATCTACAATTTTTCCATACATACAAGGAATGTGAGCTTATCTTACGCGACGTGCCGGATGTCTTGCGCCGGCGGTTCGCTGATTATTTTCCTTCTCGCTAATTTATCCTTTTTATAGACTAGGATGGTAGGTGCCCTTATATCAATGACGATATGGTACACCCGATCTTTGAAATTATCTTAGCTCATCTAAAAGGCCACAAATAAGTCAATACAATAACATAAAATATACGCAATAGAAGTAATACAATTTTAAATATGAAGGACTAATTATTAATGTATAATTAAGTCCTAAATGAATTATCTTCAAACATGCTTGTATTAATCACTTATAAAAATTATTAATTGTTAAGTTATTTAACAATAATGTAACTTAAGTGAATACTAATCTAAATTTAAATTAAGAATAATAATACATACTTGCATCTAATTGCCATTCACTAAATCAAGAACATAAATTAGAATTAGGATTTTCTTTAGTGCACCAATCAAACGTGCAAAAGTTAAAATGAATTTGTTTAAAACTGGAACATAATCTAACTTACAAAGGCGCAAGGCAAGAATTATCAAAATTGAAAAATGTGAACGTTGCCACGTAACAGTGTGATAAACGTTATAACTATAAAGTCGTACGTGCTAAAATGAACAATGCAACAGAATCTCTATTTATCACTTTTAGTTTATACGAATAACGACATTTAAGTTTCGCCAAGATATAATAATACTTGTGAAGATCTACGTCATATACGTCGATTAATTAAAATGAGATAACTACTAGATGCTCTTTACATTTAATAGTGCATAGTGGTATTGTATGTTACATGTGCTGTACTAATTTGTAGTTGTAAATGAGTATAACTGCCTAGTCTTTTTATTCAATATCCTCTTTTTAAAACATAACAATTCTTAACGAGTTAGTAGTAGTACTTAATAATTCTGTCAATGCACGACGGCGTCGAAAAGCCTCAAAACTCAAAAGTAAAAAAAAGGTAAGCAACAAACAACATTGTCAAAACAAAATTTAAAATGATAAAAAAACCAGTAAGGAATTGTAGCTATTACATTGTTTTTTTATTTGTTTATGGTTTTATTTTTACTCTTTGAGACGAGGGAACCGAATTACTTCTGAAAATAATATATTTTCCAAATGAGAGTTTCGCAATAATACCATTTATTCGATCGAATACGTAATACGTAACATGGTAACATGAATTGTGTGAACCCAAACAAATCTCATTTCATTCATGTTTGAGATTGAAATTTTGGCTTGCAACGAGCCAACGAGCGAACAAGCGTTTTTTTCCTGTCTGAGCTTGCAATGTACAGATATCTGCTTTTGAAACTTAAGTTTTTTGTAGTTTTACAGACTTAATAGTGATGTGTTTTGAGTTGTGAATTAACGTGAGTTCATCTAAAATTTATTTTTTATTTTAGATTTATTAAAACATTAAAAGCCAAAAACTTGCATCTCAAAAATCTTTTTATATTTCATTATATAAACATCATTGTTAATTGAAGTAAATTCAAACAGACTAATTAATAAGCACTAATATTACTATTTATAAAAATTTATAAATTTTGAAATAACTTGAAATAAGTAATGTTGACAAAATACTTTCGAGTTTGAGTTTGAGACGTCAGATGTCAGAAAAAAGAAGAAATTGTCTGGATACCAAAATTTGATGAATAAAAGAAAAAGAAAGGAATAACTGGAAAACCATGTCCAAATTACGGATTCTTTTCAAAACTCGAGTCTATTTTGCCAAACATTAATAACAACAATAATACAGCTGAATACCAATATTCTGAACTTGTACTTGAAACAAGTATCAGCAGCAGACAAAAAACTGATTTTCTAGAAAGCAATCTATCAACATCTTTAAGTTCCGTTGATAATGAGAAATCAACACCTTTAAAAATTACCAGAACGGAAAATATGAGTCAACAATTACGTCCTAATAATATTCAAGAATTAGTAGAACGTGGCCCTACTCATTATCAAAACAAAAAGGATATTTATCCGAGAGATAGTTCGGAGTCGGGGCGTAAGCTTTCCAATAGTTTTTTTAGAATTTTACCAAACAAAGAAAAAATTGTGGGTTTTTGGTAGTTGCATTCCGAAACAAAAATTCACTTTACTGCTTAAGATTTGTTAATTTAAAGAGCACGGAAATTAGTATAGAAGAACATTTTTTATTATTTTGTCCTATAGATGATGTGTCGGGTAAAGCCTTGACAAAATTTCTTTTGTTGGCGTTAGAGAAAGAAAGCTTAAATATCAACAATTTGCGGGGTCAGGGTCATGACAATGAAGCCAATATGCGTGGTAGACATAATGGTCAACAAAAAAAATTGCAATTCAATCCGCGAGCTTTCTTTGTTCCTTGTTGCAATCATACCCTAAATTTAGTCGTTAATGATGCCGCAAAATCGAATACTTTAACCATCAATTTTTTTCTTCATCTCAAGAACTGAACGCTGGTCAATTCCGAAATCTAATTTATCAAATGTAACAAATTTAACTGTAAAACCTTTACCGGATACTCGATGCTCTAGTAGAATAGATGCAATAACTCTTTTAAAGTATCAACTTGGGGAGATTTATAATGCTCTGTTTGAAATAAGCAAAGGAAACTTTGAGAATAACGTAAAAAAATTGGCTGCATCGTTGGCTAAAAAATTGCAAAATTTTGAGTTCATTTGCATTCTTATATTGCAGTATAATATTTTAAGTAAAGTTAACATTGTTAGTAAAATTATTCAAAAACCGAACTTGTTGTTCAGTGTTGTAATCATTTAAATAATTTGCTATCAACTATCAAACGTGTACCAAATTTTGATCATTATTGTTTGGTTTTTATTTCACAATACTTCTGTTTGAATCCACAATATGTTAATGTTAAAGGTTTTTAAGTCTACATATATAAAAAAAATTATAACAAACTAATTTGCAAAAAAAGAATGCAAGATTAACATTAACGACACAAAAAACATTAAGTTTGAAAAATATTGAACAATTATACACTCAAAAACTTTTTTTTAAAATTACTTTTACTACAAACCTAATTTTACTATTAAATATTCTACACAACACTTTATATTTCATCAATACCAAAAACTTTCTTGGTTACTGCAGCATAAATTAAATAATTACAAATGTTAAAACCTTAATGAATATGATTGCATTGTAAATATTACACTTGGAGTGTTCAAGTGCTGTGTCATTGTACGTAAGCACGTGGTATAATGCACATTCATATGCTTGTTGTTTTACTTTGTTTTTATATAAGCAAGTTTAATATTCTCATAATATTTGTTGTTAGTTGTAAATATGATCATGGATGATAAATGAATTTACAAACGCTATTGTATTTGTTATGATTATTAAATCAAAACAAACATCTTATTTTTTATTTAAAGGGGAAATTAAAACTATTTTCCGACGACGTAACCTCACCTTCAGCTTATTATTCATTAATGTGTTCAAGTGTTTTTATATAAAGTGCACGAACATAGTTTGTCACACCAACTACAAAAAAAAATTTCACTTTTTTCAAGCTTTATACCGCGTTTTAAAAAAAAATCTTTTTATTTTTCATAGAACAGTTTTAATTTTTTTATTTGTTTAGTATACAAGTATAACTTTATAGCGTTAACCTTCGTTAAGTCGTTTTTTATGTTTATACTTCATAAAGCAATCAAGTACCTACTAATTAACTATTAAGGTTTCTTTATTTTTTTGATTTGCAGTTTTTTGTAAAAAAAATTAGACAATTGCAAGCATTACAAATGAAAATAGTTATTTATGTATTAAGGCCAAAATAAAGATGTTTATATTCGAGAGCAACTATCTTCGGCAACAGTTTACAAATTCAAAGGCCCCGCGTCCGAGGTATTGTAATACATTGCCCGAGATTAATAAACATCAAGCATGCCTGAGCTTCATATAACATTTTATTTTTCACCTATGCCAGAGATTCTTTTCACTTTAAGATCAATTATTGATTGACAAAAAGCGTATTAATACAAACAAAGTCTACATTGTATTTGTACGTTGTTTCGTATCTATGGCGATGGAACAAAAAATTAGAAAGCATTACTCGAACGAGCATTAAAAGCTGAGTTACTCCTCAAAAATCACGACCACTTTACGAGAGAAAACTCAAAAATTTTGTCAATTAAACAGTTCTAATAAGATATTTTCATGAATGTATTGCTACTTTTGTTTTTTCAATATTTTATGACTAAGATTTAAGGTTTTATGTTTTTCTTATAGTATAGTATAGTAGAAATTTTTCTGAAACAAAGTTCAAAATAAGAACAGCTTTATTGATAAAAATTGAAAAAGCGAAGACTGGCGGTCCAAAAAGTTTCACTATTGTGGAAGGAACTGAAATGAATACCTTGGAGGAAATATGCAGTATTGCGTCCGACCGGATTAAAAGAGACAAAAAAATCTAAAAAAATTATGCAATGTCACTGAAACTATAACAGACATTGACATATTGAAATTAGAATCCAAAGTAAAAGCTACCTACTAATAATGCGCATAAACAATTTTCAAATTTTTTTTTGGTATACTAATGTATTTATAAAATAATAAAATTTATAACACAATTAAACAAAAAAGAATGTTTGTTGCACCACTTGTTTTTTTAACGTCACAGGAAGCGTTACATTTTAGTTCTCATCTCAGTAAAGAGTGGCGCTAATGATTTCTCTAAAGACGTCGATAACAAACTATATCACATGTTTTTTATACTATTTTTTTTATTTTGCATTAATTTACATTAGTTGGTAGTTAGTAACAGCAATTAGTATCTGCATACTTTCTAATTTCAAACTAAAGTCAATGTGTTGATCTGACGGTACTAGTAGTTACTACTAACCGTCTATATTCTATACAAACAAAAATCACTACTTTTGATTGCAAAAAAGTTGCAGTTTGTAGAGGCGTTTTATTACGTTGTGATCTGTGACCTTGAGTTGAAAATCTGAATTAATAAACTAACAATTAAAAATTGTAAAAAAAAGTGTAAGTGAATTTCAAAAAAGTAAATTCAGTTAAAAGACATACAAGTCAACAAAAAATCTCAATAATTAAAAAATACTCAAATCTTTATACAAGGTGTATCTGAAACACGACTACAAACTAAAACAGTAGTTTCCTTGTGGCGTTGCACGAAAATTTTTCTTTTAAAGATTTGGTCTAAAGTGACCCAATTTTGAGATTTGCAAGAAAGCTTTCAAGCCGGTCCTGACTATCTAAACAAATGGAAATTGACTATGGATCATGACTATACGGTAAACGATGAGTAAATGCTCTAAAATCCGTGAAACGTATTAATTTACTGTGTTGATTATTGTTTTCTTTAATTTTCCACCATCTACAAAATAAATTGTTAATAAAATAATTAAAGATACTAATGTTTATTTCTTAGCATTATCACTGACCTAGCTTAAAAAATGTATTTGGTGTACACGATCACGTTTATTTTCGCTTGTAATTAATGAAATGGAAAATTCAGCTTTCTTAGAACTGAGTTTAACAATCTGATTTATTTATGTCTCGATTTTTTAGCGAATATTTTTAGTTGATGCTAAGTGATTCGTGTAAACGCACACGTGCTTCATAATATTTAATTAAATCTATTTCTTTATTATATACAACTGCAGAATACAGTGATATCGTTTTAATGTGCGGTGGGTATAATTATAATTATAACCTCGACGATACACGTAGACTGCGTTTTGGGCGATATCCTAATAGACAATTGCCTTTGATACACTTTATTTTGACGTGTGTGCAAAGAAAAAACTGGAACTGTTTTTTTACCAACAAAGAGTGTAGTCGAGCAATACCACCCCATGCATTAAAAGCGAAAGAAGAATAATTTTTTTTCATAAAATCAAAACTTTAATAATTGTTTTTCTTCAATTTATATGCAGGTATTGCAAATTGTAGAAGTTCGGTCACAAAATAGTACTAGATAAATAGGTGACAAAGTTATCGTGTGCTATAGTACGGTTTATAGTGTTTTTTTTTTATCTTTTGTACCCTTACCATGTTTAACAAGTCCAACAGTTATCCAACGTTGATTTTGAACCGCGTCGTGAGTTTTGTGAGTGGTTGCAGCAACAAGAAGCTTATTTAGACCCTGACTCTAGTGCCAAAATATTATTTTCAGATGAGTGTTGTTTTCCACAAAATGGAGTGCTGAATTTTCACAACACGCATGTTTGAAATGAAGGACCCCCTCATTAAATTTAACAAAGTAACTTTCAGTGGCGATTTTCTATTAATGTATTTTAAGAAATAGTTTAATTGGACCATTTAGTAGTCAAAAATGACAGAAATACTTGTTTTGCATATTTGTTTTATTTTTGCAGGGTTTTTCATTAATTGAAGTACTACTGAGTTACGCAACATTACCTAGATTTAAACATCGGTGAATACGTTATCTTTTAGGTATTATATAGTGTACTTCAAAAGAATGTGCAGAATAGCAACTTGATTTAACCACAGTAATTTAACTACGCCTTATCGGATAACATTATTTTGTATTTACTTTTATTTTTGTTATCAGCAAGTAGTTGAAAAAAAATTGCACTTCTTAGAACAGTATATTTATATTCATGGTGTCAACGACCTTAATAGATTTAATTAATGCAACAGGTCCGTAACTTACAATTCATTTTGCTGAAAATTTTGATTTTTTTAAATAGTTTAATAGAACTTTAATTTTGACATTTTTTCTTGTATTTATGCTCTAATTTTACCTGCTAAAATAACAAACTGTTAATCAAATACACCTTCTATATTAAATAAAAATAAGTAGTAATGAAGACAATGACAAAAACAAAAATAGGTTAGGAAAATTGTACCGACGAATGCTTGTAAGACGGATGATAGCAACATTTTGACATAAACCGATTACAGCGCCACAGTTCCGGCGATCGTGAAAAAAAATTTAGTGCACTGTTTTTTAAAACGCAGTTGTTCAAAGTAATCATTGTATATGCGTTAAATGTTCTTACATTTATTCGATTTGTAGAGTTATCTAAAGTTTTATATAAAATTTGGTTTATAGAGAAACCATTAATATTCTCGGATGAAACTTTATTGATATTTTAATTCTAGATATTTTCAATTAAGTATTTAATATAATTCCTACGCAGCACTGGAGGATTTTCATATTTCATGACGTTTGATGCAATTTATATCTGCTCCTGAGTTTGCAAAGAGTGTTGCTGGAGTTCTTCAAAAACAGTAGCCGGTATACAGTATGGGGTTTACTAGTTGAGCGTATTTAGCATTATTACATTGAACTAAAACAATTGTGTTAATTCCAACCGCTTAGTTGATACATGATACATGATTGATGTCTATAGAGTTGAAAGTGATTAGCGGCTACCACGGTAAACGATTGTAAAACATTGGTTATTGTATAGACTTCTAGACTAACTTGGGTATTGATGCTGAATTAAAACTAGTGAAGCCTATTAAAACTCTTAAAAAATTTGGCTTTGCACTTGACAGGAGTTCTGTAAGAACATGGGCATTTGAACTTGCTGAACAAATGAAAATAAAAATATTGACAAAGCTGGGTACGATTGGCTACACTCGTTTTTACGGCGCCACCCAAATATTTTTGTTTGAACGGTTGAATAAATCTCCATTAATCGTGCTACCGGTAAAACCAAGTAAAGTACTTCATAAAAATGTTCTTTTTTTGGCAAACCATCAAATGTTTTTAATATAGACGAAATTAGTTTACAGTTTGAATAATAAACCAAAACATATTTTAGCTGCAAAAAGGTCCAAAAACGTTTCACCATTGACGTCAGATGAGAAAGGCGAAACCATTTCAGTATTTGCGTCTGGGTCTCAGATTGCAATGTCTGTAAACACGGCATATGTCAATACAACTATTTTTAAAGGTTTGTTAAAGTAACGTTTTATGCGCTGCAAACCATCTGGAACCGTATTGTTGATTCTTGATGGTCACACTTCTCACACAAATTCGGTAGGAATTTTGTGAAATAAAAATAAAATAATTTTTTTTGCTTTCCTAGTCAAACGACCCACTATCTTCAGTCCCTCGATCGTTCTTTTTTATATCTTAAAGAAGTTCCTTAAAACATATCCATTTAGACAGTTAACCACCGTACAGTTTGGTAAACTTCTCGGATATGTCTGGTATAAATCAGCTACCGTGAAAAATGAAATAACTGGATTTATAGGCAACCGGAATTTTACTTTTTAATATAACTGCTATTCTAGATTACACCTATATTCTGATGTTGTTCAACCATCTTCAAATAGCACGCATCTCCCTCAAACAATTAGTACATCTTCATTTCAACTTGGAAGTTCGCGTTACCCAGACCTTTCAACGGCTGATGTAAATGTTAGTGATGTTACATCGGAAAGTTACTCAACATAAATCACCAGTTTTAAAAACCAGTACGACCGTAGTAGTAAAAAAATGTGAAACGCAGCTTGCAACGTTACTGAATACTCCAGAAGATATTGAAGTGCGACGAAACAATCCTACAATAAAAGAACAAAAAAAGGAATCAAAGGTAATTAAAACATCTGAACAACATAAAAAGAAAAGTCAAGTTAAATTGTTAATCAGCGAAAGAATCGGATAAAAATGAGCGCGAGTTTTTATGTAGATTATTGCAAAACATCTAAAACCAAAGAATGATCGTCAATCAGGACCTTGGTTTATTTTTATAATTTAGTTATTTTTTTATTAAGCTATTATTAAATATATTTGTTATTAAATAAAAATTTGACTATACTATTTCTTTTTATCAACTGCTAGTATTTATTTACAATCATAACCCCCTTCATTCAAAAAGTAGTTAAACTATACCGGGTTTACCCTGTTTATATATTAAATAAAAATAATTTTACTTATAATTATACGCAAAGACTTTTTAATGACAAACAGAACAACAAAAGGAAAGATACGTTAGAATAAAAATACCAGCAAATGTTTGTAAGACGGATGATAGCAACATTTCGACATATAAGGACTACAGCGCCACAGCTCACAAGATCTTAAAAGACGTCTACTAAATTTCATTCCAAATTAGAAAGAAGTTGGTACTACGTCTACTCTACAATCAAGTTTGTAAAGGCACATTTTTTATTACTGCCAAAAATTTAAAAAAATCTAAAAATAGTTGTTATTTGTAAATGTCACGCTTTGTAAAATTGACTAAAAAGGCTCAAGTTTTTTTCTTTCTTATTAGATAATAGAAATAGCTGTCTGCAACTCAAACAACAACTTTTTTACTTATTATTATTATACTATTTAAAAAAATTAACCTTAAACTTTTGCGGTTTTCATGTCACTGATTACGGACAATTAGTGCACTGGTGATGCAAGCTGGAATGTCTTGCATAACGTCCAAGCCTAAAAAATCTGTTTGTTTCATTACAACGTGGTCTAAAATTGAAGTAAAATCTTAGCTTATAAGCTCTGTATAAACAACATTTTCAGTATTACTAATATTAGAATATATGCATTTTGATAAAAATGATTTTAAGAAAGTATAAAATGTAAAAATAGTATTTTATTATGAAAGAGAAAAAAAGTACTGTATTTTGTGTAGGTTATGTTGTCAGACAAAAACCGAGAACTAAAATCTAATATTTTTTCCGTGTATAATACACTATTTTTTTGTAGCGGGAAAAACGACGATTTAATATTGAAAAAATATTACAATCTATTAAAGTGCGAAAATTACCGATGTGCCTGCGTAGCTTAGCAAACCTTTAAAGTAATCAAATCTCTGTGAATTTAATTCCGTGATTTGATTTAGAAATTGTAAACTTAGTTGTTGTTTAGTAGTTATTTTAAATAATATATAGTTAAAAAATGTTTGATTCCGAGTTTTCTCTGATTCCACCGGAGTTAGTAGAAGCAGCGAAAGTAGCCACCTAAATCGCGAAAACTTTGTACGAAACTGCGTATTCAAGATTTCTGGAATAGAAGATAAAAAAACATACGGTTCCTTCTCGGAGACGGTGTTATTGGCTTATTTTTTGGAACTGCTACAACAACGTAAACTATGTGGTCAAATTATTCAATGATTAAAAGTATATTACAATCCCATAATAATGTAGACATTTCAAAATATTTCAAACTAATTACTTTTCTGAAACAAAATGAGAAAGGTTACCCCAAGAAAGCTGCGATTTTTACAAGCACACAAATTACTGATTTTTTCTAATGGCCAAGGTTGTTGTTGTATTTGGGATTGCAAGACTTTGTCGAATTTATGAAATCAGATAGGTAATATTAGATGATATTGAAGATTCGGGAACGTTATTAATTGTGAAACTTAAGCAAACAAAGAATGATGTAAACAGGAGATTTGTTGTTACTGAAAAATATATTAAATTTTACCGAATGTACGTAGCCCTTTGTCCAACCGCAGCAAAGGGTCGCCGCCTGTTTTATGCATACCACAATGGAAAATGTATCAATCAGGTTGTGACTAAAAATCAGTAAAACTCATATATAGGTCATTCATTTTGAAGATCGTCTGCTACACTTTTATTTGAATTGGGAGACTTGGCGGTTGGAAGTCATTAATAGTTGCTGAATGGTATGTTGATGAATCGGTATCACACAGAACAGAAATAGCTAATAAAGTGTTTAAGGGTGTGGCGGTGGTAAAATAACACCCAATCTGCGACTAGGTACATCAACGGCAGTTGTCATATAATTTCAACACAAAAAATTTTTACTGTTGCACTGAATAGTTCAAGAAACATGTCATTCATGCAATGCACATTTAATAATTCTACTTTTGATATAGAGAAAATGTAACTTTTGTATAATAAAATTAAATATCTACCTTTACTTATAGCCGCTTTCGTTGTGTGCATTTGAGTAGCTCCGGGTAGATCCGATCTTCCCCTACCAAGTTTGTTTTACATGGGTAAACTGCACTGAACTACTTTGAAATACCTTCCCCTGTCCCTGCAAAGCACCTACCTTTTCCGTGGATCACTTTGCCCCAACAAATGTCACTTGTTAATTTTGAATTTTGTTTACTATTAAGTTGGGTTATGGTCATACGTTTTTTCATCTTCCTTGTTACGTTCAGTAAACATTATTTAATGATTTTTTCTTAGAAACGCAAAACAATTTTTTTAACGACTGAATATATTTAATTCGATTAAAAGTTTTACAATATTGCTAGGTTATGATGTATCATATGACCAGATGTCAAAGCTTTTTGTGGGAACTGCGTTCGTTTTGCATGTGATCAGATCAGTTCAGTTCAGATTCAATCTACCTTTTTTGAGAATTAAAACGAAAACAGCTTGTCAAATGAGACAAAACTTCATATTGTTTCTCGCTACAGAAAAACTATATTTTTAATTAAAATAAATGTCATTTGAATAAAATACATACTATTAATTTAAGTTTTTCTTTTAATTATTAACAATAGTATAGTATTTTATAAGACACTAAAGTGTGACTTTTTGTGTCAAATCTGTTGTTTGACAATACAGATGAGCCACAAAAAGTAATTCAGTGCCAAATAGAATGTACTATTTTTTTGTAAAACGTATGTAATTATAATTAATATAAATAAAATTTGCTAAATTAAGATATAAATATATAATTTTAATATTCATTCAAGTAGCCTTAGAGACATTGCTAATTGAGTAGTAAGAATATTAAAAGAGCCAAAACAACAATGATTTACATGTAATTTTTATTTAACCGTAAATAATAAATAAATGTTTAAGTTTATTTTAACAAGTAAAGAATTTTTGCTGCCGGCGGCACTAAAGTACTTTTGCTGCCAAAAAGTGTCACTTTAGTCTTGCTCAAACTGACAGTGAAATGCCCATATTTTGACGTTTTTATTAATTTTTACTTAACAGTAGATACAAGACAAATTAAAAATGTATGTGTAAAATAAATTAAACTAAACTAAATTAGGCCGAAAGTACTAACTGGCTCTAACTTAGGAAAAATAATAGAGCGCAACCTCAAAACGTGTACCTATTACATCACAGTCAAAAAACGTTTTTTATTTTTGGTTTTATTTTAATTCATTATTAGTTTGTGTCATTTTATCAAATAAAACGTACTTTTCTAAAGCTTTACTTTCTACAATACTTTTTATTGTATTGCATCGCATCAGCTAAAGTTTGAATTTCTTTGTTATAAAAATATAACGAAAAACTTTCTACTTCTACATATTTCTTGAAAACTAAAATAACGCAATGTAAACGCATGTAAAACGGAAAAGAAAGTTAACATCAATGAAAGGTTATAGAACTTTGCTCACCTTATTCGTACAACATGTTTCATTGTCGTTTGTATCCGTCTTGGAAATATCACTTTTAGGAGGAATTGAAACAGTCATTGTAAAATTGAGAACGCTCTTTCTTTATCTATAACAAATAAAATAATTAGTTGACACATACGTCTTTACAATGTACAATAAATATAAAAACATAAATATATAAAGGTAATCGAAATGATTAAGAACTCATTGTGCTACATGCGCAACTTTCACAGAATGTTCTGTTAATAGCTCTTCTTACTTTTATTAAAATTGAAAATTAGAATACTGTATTAGTAGGACAGTTATTAAAAAAGGTTTATTATTTCTATCACAACAGTGATTAACTATAATTTATTTTTTTTTTGCTTGTCATGTATTAATTCCATAGTTCATCAATTAAAATTTCTTCTACTTATAACACTTTACATTTTTAAGAAGTTTGCACTTTCAAATTTCTCACTCTGTTTTTGTAAACAATGTTTTTTGTCTGAAACACCCGTTAAACATATTAAAAATTACGTTATAGTTAAAATTTAAAATTGATATAAAAAACAAGACAAAGACATCAAAACTATTTTGGTAAAAATCGCTTGCTATAAGTCTTCTATGCCAGTTATCCGTAGTACCAAAACTTAAATCCAACGTATCGTAATATTTTTAATAATTCGACGACCTTTCTCAATATTTAAAGTTATTTACTTATGGGTAAATTATTTAAAAGTAAATAATGTTAAAGTTAATAAAAAATTAAAAAAGATACGATCAAAGTATGTTTTCACAAAGCTAAAAGCATTTATAGATTTTTGGTTCACACTATACTTTAGTATTGTAATTAATGGTTCTGAAGAAAAAATATTGTTGCGTCATAAGCAAAAACCAATTTAAAGTTCTGATGGAAATCATTCGTATTGATAACTCAGAAACAAAAGTATAGCGGCAAAAAACTGACCTGTCTGCTCTTATTTCACAAATTTCAATTATGTTATTCAGAATTGTCAAGAAGTTAACAGCATTGGTATATGTATAAACAAGATGTTAGTGATTTTTTAATGTTGTAATTTTATAGTGTTTATGTCAGAAAACCCAGATAACACAAAATCGTTTTAGTTAAAAAACATAATCTAATTTTTTTTTTTGTTTGTTTCGGTTTATTTTTTTATGGTTTCATAGTTTTTTATAGTTTTTATAGTTTTACATCTCGTCAGCAACCAAATAGGTATATGTCCGCCACAAAAACTATTCAGAAATTTAAATCTGTATTAAAACTAATCGTGATTTGTTTTAAAACTGTATATATTTGGTTTAGAAACTATTTAAAAACATACACAATCAAAAATAATTAAAAAAAATTAATCATATTCTTGCGTTTGTGAACCATCTGTTTTTTTTTTATAACCCATTCTCTATTTTCAAGTCTGCACATGTATTTGGAAGCAACATAGCACTGAACTAAGCCGATAGTAAATGAAGTTTGATTAGTTTTACTTGATCTTAAGAATGCTGCATTCTAACAAATGTAAAACATCTTGTTGTAATTTAAACGAGAGCGCATGATACCAAAAGAACTCTATTATATGTATGTAAATGTTGCATTTATAATTAATGGTTGTAAATATGTCATCGTAAGACATTTAAGTACATTACAACAAGGTTGTAAATAAAGACTTCTATGAAAACATTGCATATTGCATTTGGTAAAAATAAGCACGTGCATTTTATTTGTCTCAGCAAACAACAGGTAACCATTTTTTTTAATACATTTAGCTTATGTTACATCAAAACTTGTTTCTAAAAATGCAGTTTACTTAAATCTTTAAATGTAATTCTGTAGAAAATTGTACTATTTGAGTTACGGACATTATATTATGTAATAAATAAATAATAATTGTTTGTTTACTGTTATTGTAAGGTTATTTAGATTCCGAAGCAGTTGGATTATCTAAATATTGTAACTATTCCCATACAGCACATGATATCGTACGGATATCCACTATATCTTTATATATATATTTCTTGTGTGCGTGTGTATGTCACTGAACTCCTTCTAAACGACTGGACCGATTTTGATGAAATTTTTTGTGTGTGTTCAAGTGGATTTGAGGATGGTTTAGATTCACAAATAAACCCGGCACATGGCGCTGCAGTCGTTATATAGGTTATTTATCTATACTGCAAGTAAACTGCTGAATCGACTTGAATAAATTTTTGTGTATGCATTTATTCATTCATTTCTTACTTTGTTTAATATCCTAATCGCTTGGTATATTATGCAGGGCAACGTCTGTCAGGTCCGCTAGTGTCTTATATAATCAAAAATGTCCTGGTACATTTGGGGTATCCCATTGATATCATATAGACATTATTTTGAATATCTATATATATTCCTTAGATATCCAGAAATATATCCCCAAGATATCTACTATAGTCGTTTACATCATTCATAATCACTGAGAAAAAACAATAATTATTGTTTACGAATTATTTGCTCTCAGTTATCATGATTTTTTAATATATACAAAATGCAGTTTCTTGTCGTTTTATGAAGATCTATATAACATATTAAATACTAAACACGTTTAATGGTAATCAACGTAATAAGAAGATAATTTACATTTAGTAAAAATTATAGTTTATAAAATTTATAATGCATGTATGTAGCCTTTAGTTTGTTATTTAAAAAGAAGTTCTCATTTAAATTTCGCGCGCAATGCTTCAAACGAAGTTAACGAAAGAAGCGTGACTGAGCATAACAAGGTTTTATTTCTTTGACGACGCCACGTGCCCACAAGTGACCGCGGTTTCAAAGTTGAATTGTATTTTCTGCATCACGGTTTTAGTTGGTTTTTTGTGTTGTTGTATATTACAAACTCTAAACGTAAGTACCTAGAAGCAAAATATTATTTAATGTAATTGATTATTTAACGTATAAATTATGTTGTTTGATAGAAAGTTAGGTTAGATACATTTCAGATTTATATATTTTAACAATTTTACAATGCACTCTATTATGAGTTGACGGTGGTTGTACTAGTTTTCGACGGAGTACCAACTATCGACACTTTTGATAAAATATATTGTAATAATTCTTATCAAATTTTCTTAATTTTTGTACTGCATAGTAGCTACATGTTTCTTCTTTGTAAATGCGGTTTACTCCTTTTTATTTAAAAAATTCATTTACTGGTATGTACAAATAAATGTACAATTTCATTTATTTCAGATTAGTTTTACGGGAAACTAACTTCTCTTTACCTATCAAGAGAATATTGTAGTCCCGACTGTAAGTATTTAGTGTTATTTTGTGTGATGTTTACACCTTCTTATAATCATGCCTAAATTTAAAATAAATGATAAATAAAAATACAAAACTACTTATCAGAATTTCCAAATGACGTTTTTATCGTTTAATGAGAAAAAAATAAACAGTTTCTAAATCTGAATCTTAGTACCTTTTTTTATTTCTTAATTATATGCTGTTACCATTTTTTAATATTTTTACACAATTGGTACCGGCTACTACATATATCTAGTAATAAAACTGAAACAGAATATTCTAGTTTTATTTTATGAACTCATAATAGATAGATAGACTTTTTTGGATTTAATCTGGATATTTGTAAGATTTTTGGATATAGATATCCTACAGGCATCTATTAATATTCAAAAATTGATATCCAAATAATTAGATAAATTGTGACATTTATATATCCATAAGATATCCACTGGATATTGATGTTAATATTCTAGATATATTTGAATATCCATCTAGATATATGCGGATCACCTATAGATATCTCATGGATGTTGAGTGCTGTTTGAGTTACGGTTAATATGTTTCGTTTTATTAAATTATTTTTGATTTCGTATAGTTACCACACAATTTGATTTTAAAAAATCAAAACTGTTTGGTTATTACGAATCAAACTTATTTTACACCAGATCACAATAACTGAACTGAATCTTAGCAGAAACAAACTTTCTTAGTTTCAATAGGAACTTAACTGTTAGTCAACCGTTTTGGATTGAGGAAACATTATCAGTTTTGGTATCAAAATAGCGGGCATAGACCATATCAACAGTATTGACAGTATTAAAGAATTAAGTGCTATCAAGGGTATCAAAGTATTAATGGTATCAAAATATCATTGGTATAGAAAGTATGGCAAGTATTAAAGTATCGGCGTTGTCAAAGTATTGATAATAGTATCGCTACATGTATTTATTGTCAGCATTAGTATTGGCTGCTCAATACTTTTTGTATTAACAGATTAATATTTATAAAAATATTGATGTTTTTTTTAGTTTTATTGAAAAATAAACAAACTGCTAATATTAAAAAAACACCATTATTAGGTTAGTTACAAAACTAACGTAACGCAGCTGTTTAATATTGCGTTTTCATTAATTTCTTACAGGTATGTATTATTTTCAAACTTAAACACATTTTTTATTATATAGGATTGTAGTATGTACAAGTAATATTAAATGACAAGTAAGACATTAACACTAATAATAAATATTTCATAAAGTTTAACTATTACATCACAATTTTATATAAACAATATAATCATAGTATTAAATTTTTGCAAGACATAACATAGATGTACAGTTAGCTTTTAGTGGAGTACGTAATAGATTCACTTAATTTAAACTTTTTACCTCAAAACCGTTATATTACTTGTGTTTCTAATAATATATTCTGTGTATACGTTGTTGTTTTTATTAACACAAGAATGTTATCTGTTTAGATGTATTATAGTAATTAGACACTATTACAATTCAATAACAGCAAACATTGCATATGCAGTAGAACACGATAAAATGTAAAGTGAAACTACAAACTAATTGTTTTATTGTTAAAATTGGTGCTGCCATTAATAAATAAAATATTAAAAGTGTAATATCCAATAAATACAATTTGATACAAACGTAATTACTGTTTGTATAAATATCGAAATGCTTCAAAAAAATTATTAAATCTACGAATAAATATTGTTCATTATTAATAAATTAGGTTCTACATAAAGCTTTATTTTTATGTTAATGTTTGAATAGCATAACAATAACTCATTATTATGTGAAACCGGTCAATGCAAAACCTCTTTAAAACGGAAATCTAAAAAAAAACGTATTTTTTATCAGGCGAGTATACACGCTTGATAAAGCGCCAATTTCCGTTTTAGCAATTTTTATGTATTTTAAAAATATTACACATTTTAAAACAGTTATGGTATTTGCATAAATGTCTAATTAAATATAATAGTACTGAAAGTATAATAATAATAGAATAGAAAAATCGTTCGTTATTGAAAGTGTTGGGAATAAAGTTACATTTTAAATAATAAATGCATATCAACATATTTTTATTGAATTAATTTTTATACCAAGAAATTTATAAAAATCTTTTATTGCTATACTACTAAATATTTGCTAATAGACATTTTGGTGCTAAAGAAAACATAACTCGACATATGCAATTATAAAAAAACAAAAATTACATTGTAATTACAAATGTTGTAAAGGTACTGAATTAATTTTTATGTAAAATTTTATATCTTTTATAAAATCATTATGATAAAAATTAATAATAATAAATAGAATTACAATACCTTTATAACAAATTTTTTTAAAATTTAAAAAAAAATAAGAATTGTTTAAATTGTAGAATTAAAATGTATGTCGAATTAAAATGTTACATGAATTAAAATGTTTCTTGATAATTTTAATTCTTCCATTATAAATAAAGAATTGAAATTACCAACAAACATAATAATTCTAAATTAAAATATGTGTTCAATTTTAAATCAAGAATCAAAATTACCCACAAACATATTAATTCTGAATTAAAATGTTTGTTGGTGATTTTATTCTTGATTTAAAATTGAAGAATTGAAATTATCAACAAACATTTTAATTTATATAACATTTTAATTCGACATACATTTTAATTTTCAAATTTAAATGATTGTTATTTTTTTGTTCTTAAATAAAAAGTGTTACATAAATTCAAATGTTTGTTCATATACTTTATTTCTCAGTTTAAATGACTGTTAGAAATTTTTGAGCAAAATATATTGCATTAATAAATACGGTTTTACCAAACAAGCAGGGTTAATGTATTAAAATGAACAGACAAACACGAAAATAAATTTAATAAAAATTTAAGTTTGTTTACAATTGTAGCAAAACAGTAGTATTTAATAGTAGAACAATAAAGTAACTAAAAGATTTAATTGAAATGTATATTATTGATTTTTGCCACATTTAAGATGTTGGTTTAAAAAACTTGTTTTTAACTGTTAATTGATTTAAAATGTTACTTGAATAAAAATATACGTTGAAAATAAATGAAGTAACATTAGAAAGCAATTCATTTTTATGAAAGAGTTTAAATGCTAGACTAATTTTTAGCAACTTACATTTTAAATGATGGAATTAAAATGTTAGTTGATAATTTATAACGATAACCGAATGAGGCGACCAATTAAAATAATTATCAACATTTTAATTCTATCATTTAAAATGTTAGTTGCTACAAGTTATTTTAGCATTTTAATTTATTCGTGATAAATCAAGGGTTTATAATGTTAATTACTTACTTCAATTTTAACATTTATTTTTATTCAAGTAACATTTTAAACCAAATTACAATATACTACCCTAAAATTTTTCAAAGCAACATTTAAATTGTAACAAACATTTTTAATATGCACAAGAAGTTATTTTATGTTACGTATAAAAACGGACAATAAAAGGTAAAACGGCGTTCCATACACGTCGATCATTTAGTTTTTAGCATTTTTCTCCCATGATTTGTAAAAAAATCCAACTAAAACAAATCTGCTTGATTAAAATAATGCTTGTGGTTTAATTGAAAATTTATAAATATCTTTATAACTGTAGATGGTAGGAACAAAAAGTATTAGTGCAAATCGATTGAAAATTAAAAATTACATTAGAAACAGTTAAAAGAAATCGAGGGTGCCATTTAAAAAAAATGAGTTTCAGCAATTTGAAAAATACAAAATAAGTATGACGAATTAAAAAAATCTTAGATTATTTAAGTACTTCTGACTTTCATCTACGAATTTACAAAAACAAATTACAAAATTTCAAATAACACCAGTTTTGTGACCACTTCTTTCTGATGCTGCATTTTTAAAGAAATTGTTCTAAAATGGTAACGCCGCAATTAATTAAAAAAAATGTTTTTTATCTAAATTAAGCCTTCATCTAACAGCGTAAAAAATTGATGGGTTGCTATTTAAAAAAGTGTAACTTTATGCTGCTTAGTGAAAACTAAACACCCTGTATAAACAAATAATTTTTAAAAGATGCAGCTATTCAATAAAAATAAGTACAGTACTAAAACATTTTATGATGACAATGATTCAATACAAAAAAATAAATAAACTTGCTTAAGCGTACGCAAGAATATGTAATGCCAAAAATTTAATGTAAATGAATTTAAAAAATAACAAAACCGTTTACTAAAATTGTTTACATTATCTTTCAAGACATTCTTACAGTTATGTTACGTTAAATTTTTGAAAGCAAACTTATCAATTGCAACGTAAATCATATTGTAACGAATTTATTACTTAAAAACTAATTCATTTAAAACGATTAAAACTACGTTTACTTATTATAGAAATATGTATACTTTTAAATTGACCGAACTACTAAAATCTAATAATAAAAACACTTACACTATAATTTATGTATAACCGTTGTCTAACACTTAAGATAAGATTAGATAACGTCCTCGGATTTGTTTACACTATAAGTCACGTTCACTCGATTCGGTGTACACTGTTATTTATTTAAAACGCCGCGCGTGCTAACGATACGTATTTATTTCAACTTGATAATCTTAATACTGCATGCTTTCACATTCCAGCAATAACTGACCTACGATTTCCATCTTCGGCTTTTATAGACATCGGCGAATTCTTCTCGATCGTTCCTCACTTTTCGCTATATCTTCTAGAAACTAGATAACAGTTCTAGAAGGCTCTTGCATTTGCAAGTAATTTCTCGGACGTTTTACTGCCCCCTTCTTAGGACTGTTCTGTCCCAGAACAGGAGACTGGATGCGACACCGGTAAAAGGGATCGTGGCGATAGCGGCAGCTTCCTCCATTTCGGCAACTTCCTTGACCATAAAAGTAACAGTCAATGGACTTTTCCTGACCCAATACTCTCCTCGGTTGGTAACTACAGACCAACACTTGAACGCCTGTTCCTCGGAAGACGACCTCCAACATGTTTCGAACTGTCCTCCAATTCAATTGGTCTAAGCCACAACCAAGCTTGGGTACTGCCAATTTCTTAACATGATGGAACTCCATTTGTCTCTTGAGACTCCATAATGTTCGCCACAGATCTTTGTATAACGGCTTGACACGTGAGTATTTCTTGGTGACCAGATAGAAAATGAAGCGTCCGTCACCACGTAGTCCTAAAACCTTTCCGACTGCCGGTTGCTGTCTTCGTAATTCATCTAGCCGTCCAAACTTCTTTTTAAACACGACTGCAACCCCTTTGACATGTCAAGCTCCTCGCTCACGCAATGTGCGATGGCGTAACCTTTTGTGTCTGGAACAGGTCTTGTTGTTCCTCGGTGGTAACTCCGAACCTAGCTTTTCCAGAACCTCCGTATAAGTTCATAAACTTTTCGGAACTCCATTTCTTCGATTGGATTCCTGGTTCTGCTACTTATTACCTGGTTCGGACCTGAACTTGCGGATTGTGGTTATCGCCAGCAAACGGGCTAGACGATCGACGTGGACCACTTTTGGCTTGCCTCTGGGCGGTTTTCGGATGCGGTATATAACGTCGTTAATACGCTGCACGACTTCATAGGGCCTCCCATTGCCTTTGCAGCTTCGGCGACAAACCACGTCTCCTTTGAGGGTTATACAACCAAACCATATCGCCAGGTTGAAACCCACCATTTTGCGCCTTGACGTCATATCTTGTTTTCATCCTGTCGCTGGCAATTTGTGTGTTTTTACGAACCTCTTGATGTACTCTCGTTCAGCCTCTTTGCCAGCTTGCTGACGTAATCTTCTCCAGCGACTTCTTCTTCCGGTCTTCGTCCAAATTGAAGATCGCATGGTAATCTTATCTCACGACCGAGCATGACACAGGATGGTGTTTGGCCTGTGCCTTCGTGAACGGATGATCGGTACGCCATTAAGAAGAGGTGCAAGTACTGATCCCAGTCTCTTTGATGTTCGGACACTACCTTGGCTAAGTACTTGCCCATTGTTCGATTCATCCGTTCAACCATGCCATCAGACTGAGGATGGAGAGGCGTTGTCCTAGTCTTTTTAATTCCTAACAGTCGACAAACTTCTTGAAACAGCCCAGACTCAAAATTGCGGCCTTGATCGGAGTGTAATTCCAACGGAACTCCAAACCGGCAGAAAAACTTTTACTAATACGTCTGCGACTGTAGCTGCTTTCTGATTGAGTATGGCGTAAGTCTCCGTCCATTTCGTGAAATAATCCTTCGCCACCAGGATGTATTTATGTCCCGAATCGGATTCTGGGAACGGCCCTGCGATGTCAATTGCTACTCTTTCCAAAGGGCTTCCTACGTTGTATTGCTTCATGGGTGCTTTGCGCTTTCTCGCTGGACCATTTCCTGATGCGCAGACTATGCATTTACGGCACCATTTCATGACGTCCTCTTTGCAGTTCATCCAGTAGAATCGTTCTCGCACTTTACCCAACGTCTTCTTAATGCCAAAGTGTCCTCCTGATGTCCCATCGTGGAGATGCTTCAACACTTCGGTCACCCTGCTCTTCGGCACTACCAGCTGTAGTCTGTTTCCCGTGCCCTCGGCACTTTCTAGGGATCGCGTAAGAAGACCGTCTTCTACTATCAAGGAGTCCCACTGCGCCCAGTACGCTTTGATATTTTTGCCCAAAGCACTCACTTCTTCCCAGGTTGGTCGTCGGCCGCTTTCTTTCCAGTCCAGGAGTAGTCTTATTTCAGGGATCGTCTTCTTTGTTCGCGACGTAACTGCCTCAGGTTCCCACTCATCATCAACCATAGCAGTTCTCCGGAGACATTCGACTTTTTCTTCCAGTCGCGAACAATGGCTGCAGTCCGCCGGACATGGTCTTCTGGATAAGGCATCAGCGTTCCGATGACTGCTTCCGGCACGGTGTTCTGTGTCGTAGTCATACTCTTGCAGTCTCTCGATCCATCTTGCTACTTGTCCTTCTGGGTTACGGAACTGCAGTAGCCATTTTAAAGCGGCGTGGTCTGTTCTCAGTAAAAATCTTCGTCCGTACAAATACTTGTAGAAATGTTCGATGGACTTAACGACTGCTAACAGCTCCCTCCTAGTCACGCAATAATTCCTTTCTGGCCTAGACAAAACCTTGCTAAAGTACGCGATCACCTTTTCTTGTCCATCTTGAACCTGCGAAAGGACCGCGCCTATGGCCATATTGCTTGCGTCGGTATCCAAAACAAACTTTCCATCTTCTCGTGGATAACTCAAAATTGGCGAAGTGACTAGGGCCTGTTTTAGTTGATTAAAAGAATTTTCGCAGTCTTCATTCCATCTAAATTTTGCTTTTTCTTCGGTTAATTTTGTCAATGGTTTGGCAATATTGGCAAATCCGGGGACAAATCTTCTATAATAAGTGCACAAACCAAAGAAACATCGGACCTGATGTTTGTCGATTGGTCTTGGATCACTGCTCGGATTTTGTCTGGGTCAGCCCTTACTCCATCTCTAGATACGACGTGGCCAAGGTATTGCACTTCCTTCTTAAATATGTGGCACTTCTTTGGGCTCAGTTTAAGGTTAGCCCCACATAATCGCTGGAACACTTCCTTCAAGTTGTTTAAGTGCTCTTCAAACGACCTTCCAACCACGATCACGTCGTCCAGGTAGACCAAGCACGTCTTCCAAGACAATCCGCGCAAGATGGTCTCCATCAAACGCTCGAACGTTGCAGGAGCGTTACACAGGCCGAAGGGCATTACAGTGAACTGCCACAAACCAGTTCCGATCGTAAAAGCTGTTTTTTCACGATCCTTGGGTTCTAATTCTACCTGCCAGTATCCACTCTTTAAATCTAACGTAGAAAACCACTGGAATCCTGACAGGGTGTCTAGCGTATCGTCAATTCTGGGTAAAGGGTAGCTGTCCTTTTTGGTCACGTCGTTTAGCTGTCTGTAATCTACGCAAAACCTCGTTGATCTATCCTTCTTCTTTACGAGTACCACTGGGGATGGCCATGGGCTACTTGAAAGTTCAATCACGCCTTCTCTCTGCATATCCGTAATTATTTGTAAAGGAAGTCTGCGTGGATGTTTTCGTATCGGACGAGCGTCACCGGTATTAATTTTATGTTAGTTCTTCCTTTGGAACCACTCTCCAGCGTGAAAACATCTTGATACTCTTGGATCAACACTTTAACTTTAGCCAGCTGGTCTTTGCTGAGGTTTTGGCATTTGATGGTAAGAATGTCCAATAGATGTTGTGGACACTTCTTCGGCGACGTATCTCGTTCGACTTCACGCATCTCACAATTTGAGATACTGACGTGCATTGGCCTACTACAGTCTTCTTTTTCAGCGTTACCGGATCTGAGTTGACATTTAAGATCCTTACTGGCATCGTGTTTTTTACTCGTATTAAAGTTCTGCCAACGAGTAATCTTTTTTCAACTAACTGGCCCTCCATTGGTTCAATCGCGCGAATGTAGCCTTTCCGGAGATTTCCATCTAAGCGTGGCATCACCACACTTTCAGTCCTTGCAGACAGAGTCACGTCTTTAGTCAATAAGACTCGCACGGCTGCCTTTTCTGACAAACAAAAATGAATTTCTTCATTGTCGATCTTCAGGACATCGTTCTTTATATCCAAATGGAACCCATACTTCTTTATAACGTCCATTCCTAGGATAACTTCTTCCGTGATGTCGGTTACCAGTACTTGATGGTGGAGTACTCCATTTCAAACCAATGGTTACTGGTACTTGTCCGTGAGTAGATATTTCTTTGCCCGTCGCTGTTCGAAGTCGTACTGTTACTGGTGATGTCTTCTCGTTTTCGAATAACATGTCAGGCCGAATGTTGGTTTTCGTCGCTCCAGTGTCAACCAGTAACTGAACACTTCTTCTATTGATCTTGCTATCGAGATAAATGCTATGCAATTGTTCCATTGGCGATGCCAGTTGAATTGTAATCTTCGGACTAGATGAGATTACTTTTTGTTTCTTTCGCTCGCCCTCGTTCCAAATTTTCGAGGGCTCTTCTAGTCCTCTTCTTAGGTTTGGTACGATGCCGTCGTACATGGCCTATTTCATCGCAGTTCAAAGCTGTCACTCTTCTTTCCCGAAGTATTCGTCGCGCTATCTCCTCGATGCTTTCCAGTGTCTGCGCGGGTACTTCTGTAGCACAGCAGAGTCTATGACCACCTCGTTGCGATGCTTGTTTTGCTGCTTCAAACTCCAAAGCATGCACCAAAGCGTCATCCAATGTCTTCGGTCGAGCTAACCGGAGAGTCTGCTGTGTTTCGCTGTCTCGGAGGCCATCTACGAAAGTTTGAATAGCTAACTGCTCCAGGAAGGTATCCGGTGCTGTAGGATACGCAAGCCGTGTTAGTCTGGCGATGTCAGCCTCAAACTCTTGAAGACTTTCGGCAGCTTTCTGAACCCGACTTTTAATTTGAGCCTGGTATACTTGTTGAAGATGAGCATCCCCATATCTCATTTCTAATCGTGATATTAAGAGTTCGGTCCGGAACAGTTTGTAAAATTCCCAGCGCTTCTCCACGTAAGGACACTATTAAAGACGTCGCTTTCTGCTTGTTGCTCCAACCATTAGCAGTAGCTGCGGCTTCAAACTGCTTGTAGTAGGTTGACCATGGAACTTTACCATCAAAATTCGTAGGTACAACTTTGAATTTATGAGTGTTTTCTTTTCGATGGTCCATTATTAAATCTTCACTCGTGACGCTTCCTTCACCGTGACAATTCATTTGGGTTATTCTTTCTTCAAGCAGTTGTATTCTTTCTCTCAATTTTTTTTCTAGCTTGTCTTCTATGGTTCTTGAATTTTCATTTAACTTCTCTTCTATTATGTCATTCACAGAATCGCAAATTTCTTCTTTAACTTTAACATGTTTGCTTGGGTTCCCTCTTGAACAATTTTAATTTGATTTTCTATACTCACTTGTATTTGTTCCTCAATAGTCTTTATTTGATTTTCCATGCTCGCTCGTATTTCTTCTTTCAAACTTCGAGCATTTTCTTCCATTTTTCTAGAATTTTCGGACAGTTTTTCTTGGATATTTTTATTCATCGATTCTTGACCATTTTTTATCGATTCAAGAAATTCAAATAGTTTTGCATCCATTTTAACTGCTTGCAAACGCGTCACCGGCATAAATTTAAATATAACACGAATATAAAGTTTTTAAATACACTACTTTATAAACAAACACGCGTATCGTATCTCGAGCGATAATAAATTACTTAATGGTATTTACACTAATAAAAATCGCGAACAGCTTTATCTATTTACACGATTTCCACGGGTTTAAAAACCGAACACCTGATACCAATTTGTAACGAATTTATTACTTAAAACTAATTCATTTAAAACGATTAAAACTACGTTTACTTATTATAGAAATATGTATACTTTTAAATTGACCGAACTACTAAAATCTAATAATAAAAACACTTACACTATAATTTATGTATAACCGTTGTCTAACACTTAAGATAAGATTAGATAACGTCCTCGGATTTGTTTACACTATAAGTCACGTTCACTCGATTCGGTGTACACTGTTATTTATTTAAAACGCCGCGCGTGCTAACGATACGTATTTATTTCAACTTGATAATCTTAATACTGCATGCTTTCACATTCCAGCAATAACTGACCTACGATTTCCATCTTCGGCTTTTATAGACATCGGCGAATTCTTCTCGATCGTTCCTCACTTTTCGCTATATCTTCTAGAAACTAGATAACAGTTCTAGAAGGCTCTTGCATTTGCAAGTAATTTCTCGGACGTTTCAATATTATTAGTGTAAAAAATATGCTCTATGAAAAAATGCTTTTTTGTTAGTTTTACACAAAAATATTTTTACAAAATTTTGGTTATAATAAAAGCATTTTTTGTAGTTTACACCAATAAGTTTCAAAAGATATTTATTTCATGTACAAACAAAGTCAGGGTAACTTAAATTTTGAGACACAACGCTATTTATACCATACACAAAAGGATATAGAGTGCACATGTCGTATACTTTTGTAGGCACAGAAATAAACAAAAAGATAATAATTGTAAAAAGTTATTACTAGTTTTTTCTATTATTCTTCTTTCTGTCGACGAATCAATACTTCAAGTATGATTTATAGACTTTATGCTATATTTTCCGGTTTGATCTGGAAACTAATATACCGACTAGCACAACAAACTTATCCAAATTAATTTTTCAAGTTTTAAACAAATTTTTTTAATTTATAGTTTTATTAGAAACAACAACAAATAGCTGTGATTATTTTAAGATTATCACACAATTTTAATTTAATTATAAACACTGTCAATTTTTGTGTATTTAAGTCAAATATATTTTGTTTAATAATTGTATATACTAATCTATTTTTCAAATTTTAAAAATATTGAAAATGACAAGTTGTTTGAAATGGATAAAGTAGGTCACAATACTGCGTTAGAGCTTACCATCACTTACTATTTTGTATACAAAGCACATTTTTTTAAAATTATCACTCTGTATAAGATAACTTTCGAAAAACGTTCTATCATAAATTGCTTATGCATTATCTTCATCGCAGATTTTATTGATAAATCGCAGTTTTTGCAGTTTTTGAATACAATATAGAAATGATTACCAGTTTATCGCAGTGACTTCAAAAAATAGATACATAATTTAAGTTGTTTCAAATAAATAGCACGCTGTAAACAAAAGCCAGGCAGTGACCACTTATATCTAAAATATCCTTACTTATTTTTAAGTAAAATTGTTTTTTCTATAGTAATGCTAGCAAGTTGTGACAAAAACTAATTGATTAAAATAGTTTAATACAATCAATCCAAAAGCAATCAAAGCATAACTGTCAATTGTAAAATCATGACCAAGTTTTCATTTTGCTTATTTAAAACTATTGCATATATTCATTGTTTTAGTATCAGAAAACAAAAATATCTAATAACCTATTAAATATTAAATCAAACATTTTAGTTATAGAAAAATTAGGATAGTAGATCAAGTAAAAACCGAATATTAGACAATATTTTCTATAATTAAATCGTACGTTTAATAGCAGAATATGTTAACCTACTTAAAAGTAATTACGCTGTATAAAAGTACTTACAGCAATGAAAATAATAAACGTAATCAACAATTTAACACAAAAGTTTAACGTAATTTTAGAATACCATGAAAAAAGTTATTAATATCTAATAATGATAATAACAAATTGATTAAAAATTGAAATAAAAACGTTGCCACAAGTTTATCATATTCAGTGACGCAGATACCAATTTTATCAATCATGAAATTTAATAACATATACTTTATCTAGTACTTCAATATTGTTGTAAGATTTTAAAAATACTTTAATGCATAATAGTATAGAAACAAGTATCAAATTTTGATGGTAAGCGAGTAACAGACTATACTTTCTCCACAACCAGAAAGAATAAGCTAAATGCAATAAAATAAAACAAGTTTGAGGTATTTTTATTGATACTTGAACAAAACTGTAATTTTTATTACACTGTATTAACATTTATATTTATGTTGGTAAAGTTATAGAAATTAAAAAGTGATGTACTCAATTTTTTGTCAATTTTTTAAGTTATAGGTTAATTTGCTTATAAATTACATAAAAACGTCAAAATTAAGACGTTGCATTTATATTTGTAACTTTGAGTAACTAGTGTCAACGTATAAACGTTTTATCTCAGTATAGACTTCGGTTATGGAAACTTCTGCTGTTGAATTTAGGCAATAACTTAAAAATATATAATAGTATTTAACGAAAAAGGTTGCTAATGATAGCGATTAATAATCGAAACATTTCAACGCCGTGAGCGAGTGTAGCGAGCGAACTCGTTAGTATTGTCGAGATTATTTGTCGCCGATTAACCAACTAGTTAGTTTTAAATCTTTTCCGTTGATCATACTTTAGTAAAATGTGTGAAGTTATAAGTAAACTAAAGGATGCGTAACCCGTTGTTATATCTAGTAGTCGCGCAATATCGTTAAATCAGTGGTTGTTAACGGTTTCATTGGTTGCTATACAAAATCGTTGATTAATAGAAATTCATTCATTGGTTCAAAATCCTTCATTAATAGGTGTCATAAACGATCTACATTTTTGTATGAAAGCGATAATTTTAAAATTTTTCATGTTGCTGAAACTCATTTTTTTTCACTGTTTCTAATGCAGTTTTTAATTCGCTATCGATTTGCACTAGTACTTTTTGCTCCTAACATCTACAGTTGTCACATTATTACCAATTACTACTTTCTACGTTGTTAACTTTCGATTAAAATTAATTTTCCACAAAACGACTTAGTGGACATGGTGTTTATTTGAGGTAAATGTGGAAAAATTGTCTTTTGGCTTCTCGTGTTTATAAACAAAGATTTCTGATCATCGTGATCCAAGTATCCGTGCAATCCAAATATTATTGGCACTGTTCAAAGAAAACTGTCAGAACAGAAGGGGCAGAATTTATGGTATTGCAGGCTGTCGTTGAAAATCCAAATGCTAGCACCAAACAAATTAGTTGAGAACTACAGTACAGCTAGTGCTACTTCAGTGAGAAGAGTACTAAAAAGCCATAAATATCATCCTTATCACATTGAACTACATCAAAAGTTGACTATAAGAAATTTTAACTCAAGAAAAACGTTATGTGCGTAAATGTTAAATAAATTTAATGAGATGCCAGGCTTTATGTCCACTGTTTTATTTACTGACGAAGCTACCTTTCATAGTAATGGCCGAGTAAATTGTTGTAGTTTTCATTACTATGATAATGTAAATACTCATACTTTAAGAATTTTGGATCATAAATACAGATGGACAGTCAATGTATGGGGAGAAATTGTTTATGCTTTTATCGTAGGTTTTTACTTTTTTGATGGTCGTTTAAGTGCCGACAGATATTTGGAGTTTTTGAATAATATTTTGCCACAGTTACTAGAAAATGTTCTGGAAAACACAAAAAGAACCATGTAATCTCAGCATGATCCTGCGCCCTGTCATTTTACTAGAAATGTGCGTAATTATTTAAACGAATAATATTGTGATTGATGCATTGGCGGAAGAAGTCCTGTGCCATGACCGGCAAGATCTCCGGAGGTCTTGTCATGGATTTCTTTTTATGGAAGTTCGTAAAAGATTACGTATATCAAGAAGATGCTACAACACAAAACGCAATGAAAACCAGAATAAGAACGGTATTTTTTAACGTCGCACACAAGATGTTACAAAATGTGCTTGAATCTTTACGACAAAGACAAGACAAAATTAGCACTCTCATACAAAACAAGCAAATTAAAAAAAATTTTTAAACTATTTAAGTATTGACTTTAATCTACGAATTTTCAAAAACGAATTTCAAAGTTTTAAAAAACACTAGTTTTTTAATCATTTCTTTCTGATACTGTATTTTTTAAAAAATTGCTTTAAAATGGCAACGCCGCAATCAATTCAAAAAGTATTTTTCATCTATATTAAACTTTCATGAAACAGCATAAAAAAATTGTTGAGTTGCTATTTAAAAAACTGTAACTTTATGCTGCCCAGCAAAAACTAAACACTCTGTATAAACAAAAATATTTTTAAAACATGCTCTTCAATAGAAATGAGTACAGTACTAAACATTTTATGCTGACATTTATACAAAAGCACTAGAAACCGAGGCCGGAGTCTTGTTTTGATACTTCAAAGATCAAATTGTAACTGTTATGTTTATTTAAAATATTTATTATTAAAGTGGTTAACATACACAACAAATTTACATTAAAATTATAACGTTTAATTTGTATTTTGATCTTGTGTGGGATAATGTTAGAATAACATTTTAATATAATGGAATTTTTATTACTATAGCGTTTAGATAATTGCAGTTTCCTAAGCTAGTAACATTTTAGAAATTTTAAATAATTTTGTTTTACAGTGGACTGCCAACCGTGGCTTTTTACGACAAACGAAAATATTTACCTACAAAACATTTTAATGTTCATAAATCACATGTTGAATGTGTAGTGCTCACTCTTCAAAAACAATAACGAGTAAATAATTCATAGAGGAACTTGAGATAACCTGCATATTTGGTTACTTGTTATTGTGTGTAAACCAACAGGAATATTAATGCAGTAACAACTTCTATATGCTGAGAAGAACATAACAGGCATCCTTCAATAATACGTTTTGATCAACGTTATTAGCCTAACGCCCTAACAGCTTCTCTAGGGGTTCACTAGCTCCTGCTAAACGGTACATGTAAATATCTTAAAACTAAAATGCGATTACAAGCCTACAATTTATCTATATGTATTGTTAATTTTTGTTGATTATAAATACGTGTTAGTCACCTAAGCTACATACGTGTTTATTCTGTACGAAGTGGCTCTAAAAAGACTGTTTTGTCACAAATCAACCTGCAACAAGTGGCGCTCAACGAAAAAACAGAATAACCGCACAAAAACAACATAGCCGACCGAGAAAAAACACCACCACGGAGGATCGACTTAACACTTGGCCGTACAAACGAAAGACAGCATCAAAGATGCCAGCTACCATTACGACGACGATATCGGCAGAAAAACCCATCCAGCTAACCATAGAGCAATTAAACCAGCTCCTGGCTACCATCGGACGTTCAGCAACCAATTCCTTCTCAGAGTGCACCGCCAGATACCAAGCAGCAGAAGACGCGCTCGCGTTCACAAACGCAGTCCAAATCTTCAAAGACTGCGAGAATACAAGTAAATAAAACGCATTGATGAGACTACCAATGCTCCTGGAAAAAAGAACCGCAACATGGTGGCAAGTTATCAAGAATTCCATCACAACGTAGGATGATGCTATGGATCCGCTTAGAAAAGCGTTTGGCTCTACAGAGGCACTTCACCAAATTTTGAAGGAGATCTTAACCACAGAGCAAAACGACTCCACACCAACATAACGCTTCATATGCAAGAAACGAGCACTTCTAGCAGAACTCCCGGAGGATCGTCGTATGCCAAAATCGCTACAACTAGACACAATATACAATGGATTGCACTGCCGCACAAAAAAAAAGTTTGCGGTCGTCGAATGCAGAAAAAGGAAAAGGCAAAAAACAGCCTCTGCGCTACAGCCGATAACACACCACTTACTTACTTCGGTTGCAAGTCTCCGGGCGTCATCAGAAGTCAATGGCCAAAATGCTACAACAACCAGGCGGCATTAACGCAGCTTTCTTTCTTTCCCGGCAGACCCTGGCGCTACACTAATGACCTAAAAAAAGCGATGGCCCCTCATTCCCGTTCGAAATCATCCCATGTATCATGGACTACCGTACTACACACCAGAACCCAAGAACCCGAGAACCAAGACTGTCATAATAAACGCACTGTTGAGAGCTGACGATGGCGAAGCCAAAGAGTTAGTACGTTTTTGCGCTCTTCGAAGAGGAAGCTGCAACAAATAGAGATACAGATAGTCGACGTAGAACCACTCAAACTACACTAAGACAAGGAAGAAGCACTGCCGCCGTGAAAACAAGAAAGAGCGCAGCAACAACGCCTTACAGCAAACAAAATCAAAACTGGTAATAACTCGCCGGTGGTCACAGCTTCATATCTATTGACAGAGAAAAAAAGATAGTGCTACAAGAAGAAGTAGACAAGACGCTAAAACTAAATATTATTGAAGAGTGCAATTCACTGCGCATCGCACTAGCATTGATGGTGTCAGAATCGGACTACCAAGTGCGCGTGGATTGTTACCTAGAGAAAAAGAACAGATAAAAGACCTGCAAAATATGCAAGCAGATTCCTACTACCACCAAAGAAAAACTACTCAACAACAGAGCAAGAAGCTCTGGGCTATAAACAAGTTTAAAGGTTACCTAAAAGGAAACCTGGTACACGTAAGGACAAACCACCAACCACTAAAGTGGTTCCTAACGCTGAAATCGTCAACGGAGAGGCTCGCCCGCTAAGCACTAGCATTTAAAACCTATGAGATAACATACACGTACATCCCAGGGAAAATAAACGTGGTAGCGGGCGGACCATTAAAACCACCTAGTCTACACGAAGAAAAGAAATGATACCTTGCGTGTGTGGTATCCATTAACATTCCTACAACATCTAGTCTCGATATTTGATAAGGACAACTCCAAGATCTAGAGCTATAAAAAATCAACCGATGTTTTGAACAACCAGACTCCGCGCCAACAGACTTTTCTTGATACACAAACCGAAGATATATTAAGAGATTTCCTATTCCGGTACGCTACTGAAATCGACACCGAAAAAGCGGAACAAGTAGTTCCAGCTCAAGAACACAAAGCCATCATGAAAGAGTCCCATGACTAGACTCAATACTACTAGGTAAGCATGCTACGTCAAACACTGCATAGTGCCAAATATTTAAAGCAAAAAACCATTAGCCAGCGGGTCTGATGCAGACGCCAGCACTGACTCAACAATTCAAGACAGTCGCCATCGACTTGTTGCTCTACCTAAAAGGCCCAGTGGAGACAAATGGATCTTCATCACAGAATATACAGCCTGTTTTAGAGTAAGCGCCTTATTTTATTTGTAGCCACACAATGGGTACTACTTTTAAAATATTTGGCAGTAATATGTTTCAGGACATTTTCATGATGGTGATATCAGATTTTCAATTGGACACAAAAGAAACAAGTAAACTTTATTTTGTGATAAACATCTACTTTTTGAATCTCAAACATAAAAATTTACATCAGATAAAAACTAGTTATTTACAAAAAAATGCTCGAAATGTTTTCCTTCTTTTTCAATACATAACTTTAAACGTCGTCCAATAGAAGAAATAGGTCGAAAGATAATTTCCGGAGATTTTCGACGATGTCCTCCACGACCAATCTAACGGTTTTCGTATCGATTATTTAAAAACTCCCTAACTAGAAGGGCATAATGTGCTGGAGTGTCATCCTGCTGCCACTACAAATTATTTTTGATATTTTGTGGGAGTTTATTTAGATGATTTTGAATATCATTTTCTAATAAATTAAGGTTATTTTCTCCATTTAGTTCAATAATAAATATTTGGTCCAACAATGTGCTATCTTATAATTCCGCACCACAGGTTTGAATTCCATAGATGTTGACAACATTGCTCACGGGTCCAGTGTGGGTTTACATTATTGTAATAATGCATGTTATGTCTTACAGCAACAGCATCACTTTGAAAACCTGCTTCGTCCGAAAATAAAACATTAATAAAAAAGTTTCTATTTAGTCCTATCTGTTGCAAACCCCACTGTGCAAAATTAATTTTTAACAGAAAATCATTTTCGCTTAATTCTTGGTGAAGAATCATTTTGAATGGGTGAAATTAATCTTTTTCTATTACCCTCCAGACCGAAGTATGTGATATGCCAACCAAATTTGCAATCTCGCTAAAACTGACATGGGGATTTTCAATAATATGTACCATTACCTGGTTTTCGTTGTCATTGGAAACAGGTGGGTTTTCATGTAGCGGTTTCTTATATTCCACAGTTCCCGTTTTACGCGTTTTCTTCAATAATTTAGTGAATGTTCGATATTCAGGGTGCCATCTGTATGGATATTTATTTTTGTACAATCTGGCTGCTTCATAAGGATTTTCATCTGCTTTTCCAAATATTAGGAGAATAACAATTAACTCGGCTCTTGTATAACTTAACGGCATTTAAAAACGTATCAATTAATTTTAAATTAACAATTATAATATTCAATAATACAATTGTTATTAACAAGCACTGACAACTAAATTGCATTGACTGGCGTTTGGCTACTAAATTAAAGTTTAATTGCTTCTTTTGTGTCTGCCGCTACTTGATATTTAAATAAAAATAACATCGAGTGTAAAACATTAATGCGCTACTAGATTAAAATGTTAATTTGTTTTTTGATAGGTAAAGAAATGAATTGTTCAGAAAAACGAAATACTATCGTAAAAAGAATGTTTCTAGGATCTTAATAATAGAAAAAAATAATGGTATTCCACTTTTTGAAAAAAAGTTGAAGGTCGCCATTTCAAAATAATTCGTTCAATTAAAAATCTGATATCGCTATCGTGTAGAGAATGACCTAAAACATATTACTGCCAAATATTTTGAAAGTAGTATTTATAATGTGACTAAAAAAAATAAGGCGCTTACTCTGAACCAGGTTGTATATTCTGTGATAAAGATCCATTTTCTCCATTGGGGCCTTCAGGTAGAACAACAAGTCGATAGCTGTATAATGTCGATATAGATAGAATTGTTTGCCATTACTACAGCAGACGCTGAGACTTGTGCTCGCATCTAAATTAGCGATGTAATCTTGAGATATGGCACGTCACGTCGAATTTGCAGCGACAGTAGTACACAGTTTGTAAGCGGTGTAGTGTAACAGAACGCCTATTGCCTAAGCATCCAGAAGAGCCTCACACCAGTATATCACCCACAATCCAGTGGAACGAAAAAAGATCTCAAAACCCAACTAGCCATACTAGTATAACGCACACACGACCACTAGCCAGACAAACTACCAGCTATCAAGTTCGCCGTAAACACGGCAGCATGCCAAAGCACATAATACACAGCAGCATATTTAACCTTTGAAAAGGACCTTAAAACCACAGATGACGTGACGTATGACCAAAAGGCAATTATCGAAAAAAACACCTTCCTACCCACAATCATCACGTATCTTGTATGGATAACTAAAGTGCGATTACAAACCTATAATTTATTTATATGTTTTCACCCAAGCTACATACGTTTTTATTGTCAACTTAGTGATTCCAAAAGGACCGCTTTGTCACAAATCAACCCGCAACAGTAATGAATTGTCAACCGTGAATTTCTGCAACAGAAGAACGTATCTACCTTTTTTTTAAACTATTAGGATTATTAAAAAAACATTTCTATATGTTGACAAGAATTGCTTATAATTACTTCGTCAGATTTGATGCTAGTATATTTGTATCAATTATTGCAAATCGTTTTTCGTTTTAAGAAGATTCTTCTTTCCCGCAGTTCACATTAAAACAATGTATGCATATACTCTAAAATGAACAGTAAAAAGTATGAAGATCTAATTTATAAATACCTACTTTTATAGCTAACTAAACCTAATTAATAATTTAATTTTAATGGAACTATTAGGGGTAGGGAGGGTAATGGTGGCTCTTTAAGTATTTTCTCCCATCACAAACGACGTTCACCAGATATTGGCAAAACAATGTAACTACACGTAGAACATAACTTACACGTCTTTCAGGATCTCGTGAACTGTGGCGCTGTAGTCTGTATATGTCAAAATATTGCTATTATCCGCATTACAAACATTCGCCGGTACATTTTTTCTAACCTATCTTTGCTTTTATCGTTGTATTTGTTGTTAATAGGTCTTTAGGTATTATTATAAGTAAATTAATTTTTAAGTAATAAATAAATATCTGATTATTTTTAATTTTTATTGACGTGAGTGCCTTTTAAATAGACTAACGTTTTTGGAATTTAGATAGACTTGTCAAATTTTTGACTTTTAGTTTATTAATTCCGATTTTCGACTCAAGGTCACAGACATAATGAAACACAAAATAAAAAAAACATTTTTAGAGAAAAACAAATAGTAAAAAAAGTATGTCATGGCCATCATTACTCCAAGTAAGTGGGGTAATCCGGACCATGGTATTGCTCCGATTGTCCTTTTCATTATTTACAGTGATTACAAACATAAGCATCTCTCCTACTTGTTACGTTAGTGCACTGTTTGTGAGCCCAATCATCACATAACGTACACTTTAGCCAAAGTTCTCCGTTTTTGCCGAATTCTCCGCATACGAGACACACTTCTTCTAGGGCTCGATCGATGTCATCGTCAGTTCCACTTTCCTCTGAATCACTAAACTTGTGATGATTTAAATTGCTTTTAAATCTCTGTCCTCTTTTTCTTTCATCATTCTTTTCTTCAGTATCTTCATCATTATTACAGAATATTTTTCTCTTGGTTTATAATGCAGTGTCCTTTTTCGATGCCTCTTTCGCTTATTTCTGTTTTCTTTTTGTTTCCAATATTTGTTTATATGGTGTGGATGTTACAATAACGGAATGCTGTTTAATTCTAGATTTTTTTGGTTTATTTACTCCCGACGTTCCAGGCAAGGACAGGAGATTTTGGAAAGAAGGTGTTGGTGTTGGTGAAAAATGGTGGAAAGTTGGTGTTGGTGTCGATGATCTGGGATCAAGGGCATGGGGCTGTGCTCTCTCTGGTGTCGCTTCTCTAACTGTTTCTACCATGTCAGTTTGGTTTAATAATTCTTCAGGAGCAAAGTCTTCATCTATAAATATGTCTGGATTATATGGATAAATTCCTGTACAACAAAACCCATTTGCAGCTGTTTCGATTGTACATATTCTTGCATATACATTGTTGAAAATTTTTGCAACTTCGAATGGTGTTATTTTCTCATGTGAATGATTTTTAAGATACGTGCTGCATTCTACGTTATATACAGTCTTTAATGGACCATAGAAAGTGCGGTCTAAAGGTTGCAATTTATGCGAAAAGTGTAGTGGAATTGTAAGAATTGCAATACCATTATCCTTACAAAAATTATAAATTTCAAGAGTTGAATGTGTTGAATGGTTATCCATGATTAAGAATACAGGATGATCTAGTGTAGATTTTACAAAATTTTGAAAGTGTTTTAAATGGTCTACAAAAAGTTACTCTGTAATCCATCCTTTTTCTGAGCAAGTATATAATGCTCCAGTAGGGCCCCCTTTCTGCAATTGCACATTCATCCGTGTTCTGCAGTAAATAAAGATTGGTGGGACATATATTCCCGAAGAAGAAATGGCACATACTACAGTTATCGTTCTTCTTCTTTCACAACTTGTGGTATATCCTACCTGTTTGGATCCCTTGGAAGCTAATATTTTTGGAGGATTCTGGACAGTCGATATTACAGTCTCATCTGTATTAAAAATTCGATAAGAAGGAAAATTATATTTGTTCATTAATGTTTCTAAATTATTTAAAAAAAAAGAAACTTCATTTTTGTTGAATGCAGTTACACGACTAATGCTCGTTGCTTCTGGTTTTTGCAGTGAAATTATGGGATTGCGCTTTTCTTGTCGTTGCTAAATGGACAGGGCAAGTTATTTTTTGCAGTAAATTCGTAGGCAACTTTTTTTACTGTGTCTCTTGTTATTCCATAAAACATTTTTGATAAGTAAATTATCTGCTTTGTCAATTCTTTTTCTAATTCACTATTGGCGACCCATAGATGGGCTATCATAATTATTTATTTTAATTATTTTTTGTAACGTTGGTAGTGGAATATTAAAAGTCCTTGACACTTCTCTTACTTTTCTCCCTCCACGAATAGCCTCAACAGCAGCCCTCAGGTTATCACTAGTCCATTTGTGCCTTTTCTGTTTTGCGAACGTATATTCTTGGCATCTGTAAAAAAAGGAAACAAAATTTTTTTGCCTGCCACTGTAAACACAACTGAAAACATAGACCCTTACTTTGCGAAATTTTTCAAAAAAACAAGGACTTCACTCTGCTCTTCAATAAGTGTAATGCTTATATTACTGACAGTTAAAGCATATTTGAAATCGCTGGTAATACAGAGTTCGCATATTTGCAGATTAAGTAACTTCTGTAAGATCATTAGTTACTCACAGATGGCACTATGTGTTTATATATGACGAACATGAATAACAGGCCTCAAGAAACCCTCCCTTCTCCTAATCTTTATGTAATAGCGAAGGCTTCCGCGGCCAACGTTTCGCCCACACACACGAAACGTTGACAACTTCGGTTACAACAACAATGACACGGTCCAAACCCGGAAGACATTCTTATCTTACTATTAATGTTTGTTTTCAAAATGTTTAAGCTGTTAGGTAGGTACATAACTTACTGATGTGTTTAACCAATACTTGTAATTTGTGTATCTTCGTTATATTTAAATCTTCATATAAATTTATCTGTATTTTAACATCAAAGAAAGTGTAAATTTGATATAAACATTGAGATCTAACAGAAATTAACTTATTAAACTTATAGTGTAGTACATAATAATTTTTCACTTAGTTTAAATTAATTTTTTCGTGGATTGTCTGTTAGCAATATTAACGTATAATAATGTATCAGAAATACATCGTTAATGACCTCTATTAATGAACGATTTTGAACCAATAAATGAATTTCTCTATTTCGACATGAGAATTAGCGATTCTTACACTAAAATCCGTGTAAGAATAAGCAAATTCTTCCACGAATTTTAGTAATGTTAGTTTTTTCAAAGTTGGTATCTCTGCATCGTAAGTTGACGTTACATGAAAAAGAAATCAAAATACTTGGAACTTAACAAGTGAAATTCAAATTTTGATGCCAAGATAACATAAAGACGTTTTATTAAGTCAAAGTTATTTACTTATAAAGGTATAAAGAGATAATTTCGTATGAGATTGTAGGTTAAGACATAAATTTCAATATGTCAAAGTATAAGTGTTGCCAATTCAATAAAATATTAAAGTTTCTCAATGTTGTTTTAAAATTAAAATCATACAAAAAATAATTATTATTGTGTCAAAATAGAGAAAATAGTATAAAACACACGTCATAGAATACGTTTCAATCACTCTACCGCTTCATAAACTCGCCGCTGCGCGGCTCGTGTATGAAACCCGGTCTCGTGATTGAAGCGCGTTCATTCTGTAACTTGTGTTTTAATATACTATTCTCTATTTCAACATCAGAATTAGCGATTCTTACACTAAAACCCGTGTAAGAATAAGCCAATTCTTACACGAATTTTAGTAATGTTAGTTTTTTCAAAGTTAGTATCTCTGCATCGTAAGTTGACGTTACATGAAAAAGAAATCAAAATTATTGGAATTTAACAATTGAAATTCAAATTTTGATGCCAAGATAAAATAAAAACGTCCTATTAATTCAAAGTTATTTACTTATAAAGGTATAAAGAGAAAATTTTGTATGAGATTTTAGGTTAACACATAAATTTCAATATGTCAAAGTGTAAGTGCTGCCAATTCAGTAAAATATAAATTTCCCAATGTTGTTTTAAAAATTAAAATTATACGAAAAATATTAAATATTGTATCGAAATAGAGAAAATAGTATAAAGCACACGTCATAGAATACGTTTCAATCACTCGACCGCTTCATAAACTCACCGCTGCGCGGCTCGTGTATGAAACGCGGTCTCGTGATTGAAGTGCGTTCATTCTGTAACTTGTGTTTTAATATACTATTCTATTAATGAACAATTCTGTATAGCAACCAATAAAATCGTTAGCAACCACTGAGTTAACGACATTTGCGACTATTTTATAAGGACAAACTAGACGTAAATGACTTAATCTTAAAAACTTAACAAGTGAATATTTTTGTGAACCTGTGAGCTAAATCAGAAGCTATAAACTGTTACATAACTTAAAAAACAATGAGAACTGTAAAATAAAAACGACGTAAAATACAGTGTTTTCTGGTTATATAATCAAAAAAAAAAAATCAAAGATAAAATATTAACCACGCAAAGCAGAAAATTAGTCTTTAAAAACTTGTACTTCAAACACTTTACAAATGATATCCCATCTAAGCTAAATATTTTCTTATCGTGGAATTTTATGTTTAAATAACCTCTTACCTAACAAAAACGTAGTTAGAAATTACGTATATAATTAATTACATAATTAAATTTGTGAGAAGAGCACAGCAACAGAACGGTAAATGTTTGACAAAAGAAACTTCAGATGTAACAAAGTACGTGTACAGTATAAACTCATGAAACATGAATGCAATACCATATCTTAAAAATTGCATGTGATCATAACTTGTTAGAAGAAGAAAAACTAGTCTGTAATATTAGCAATTAGCATCAGAAATAAACCAAAGAAATTCAAGGTATCAATGTACCGTTAAACACGAGAAAGCGGCAATTAATGATTTAACCAGATGTTACATGCGTTTCTTTCAACATCTATAATTTTTTTTAATGTTTTGTTCACAGTAAAATTTTAAACGCGATTTCGTATTTTTTTCGTTATGAAAATACGAATTTGTTTTGTTTAAGGGATTCATGTCATGTCATTATTTTCAAAATATAAAAAAAGTGCTTTAAACTACATATGCAGTAAAAAAACTTTTTGGCTTGATGTGACATCGCTAATTAGCGTTGAATAGAAATGGTAATTGAAATCACTTTGTTCGCTATTTATAAGTTTTAGTTTTAATGTCTACTTAGGCATTTTGTTGCAAAGTTGCTTACAAAAAAGACAAGTTTTAAGAGAATTATGATACAAGTCAATATTTTAATGATTCTGATTTCAATCGATTCCAAAAATTTACAATTTTTGAACATGAATTTATTCTGTACAAATTGTTGTAAAACAAAAAAAATAGAAAGATGTAGATCGAGCTTGATTTCACAAGTCACTAAGAAAGATTTTATATTTAATTGAAAATAAAAGAGATTTGAAGAAACCAGATGTACAGAAGATTATTAATTAATTTAGAAAAGTTGGAATTTTCTTACTCAAATCGTAAAGCCATCAAGTTTGTATGCACAGCAAGCAGTAGCGTAAAGTTACAAAATTGAGTACGGTTGCTCAAAAATATATCTACATATAATTAAAAATCTAAACATTTCATTAGGTATAGATATTGAGTACATAATACAAATACAATAAATTTTGCATGCTACATAGAAAATGGATTTTGCCTAACAAGATTTTGTAAAATAAAATTATTTGCGATTTGAATTGCCGCCACTGATAGCAACTAACGTTTACTATAGTAAGATTAATATCGGAAGACACCAAGCTGCGCGAGGAATGTGACGTCAGAGTGTAAAACTGAACTTAAAAATATGTTTTCAAAAAATTTAAAAAAATCATTTTCCAGTTTTATTTCTTAGTTATGCTTCTGTTATTTTTAAGTTTGATTTGAAAACTGTAAAACTATATATTTTTTAAAATTGTAACATAAAAATCAGGTTATGTTATTCTATACTTATTTGTTAAACTTTAAGTAGTTTTTAATTACAACGTTCAACTTTGAATTTATTTTTCAATATTTCATTAAAACGATTTGTGAATAGTAATATTACGAAAAAACAAAGTAGTTTATTTAAATAGTAATTAAAACTAAACAGCTTAAGATTTGTTAGTACAACATAACTACAGTTAGTTTAATATCTTAAAAATATAGAATTCATTATTTCAATTACATAAATTAGAAAATACATATTCTAAGCAGTTACGTAAGTAAGTTTCATTAGCACTCAAAATCAAATGTACAGTCGAGGTCTTCTTCGGAAGTATCACCAGCTACGTGTACTATAAACTTTTCGTATTCAGTATCCACATGTTCTTTCTTCATGTAATCGTCTGCAATTTCTTTTACATGGAAATGCGTTGAACCAATACTGTAGTTTGGTTTGTTTAATTTTATTAAGTTGTATAATTCTGGTTTTGTTAATTTTTCGTAATGTGAGATCTTCCATTAATCTGGTACTCATTTCGTCATGTCGAAAATGTTTTTCAGCTGACATGTTATGGTAACTTACATTTGCCCATTACAATTACAGTATTCTATGGCAAATTGGGTAGCAATTTGTTCTCAATCCACCTTTTATAATTTTGTCCGATTTAATATCAATAAAGCATTATCGATAAAACACATTTCAACTTCTAAAATAAATAATGGTAAATGACAAATTTAATATGAAAATTTCATGTAAACATACCAGCATGTACTATAATAAGTTTTTCCTTTTGTTACTGGTGATTTATAACCTCTACGTGATTCATCTGTTCAAGCATATGACATTGTGTGAGAGTGAAGTTTACGATATCAAAGTTGAAATCACAAATGAACTTTTTTCAACGCAATCAATTGCACGACCCTGTTTTCAGATATGTACAACGTTACTTTTAGAACTTCAAAAAACTACCTAATAAAAATAAAATCGTGTAAAACAAAATAATTCTTTGTAGGTACTAATAAATTATATTTTACCTTGTGAATTTTAGTTTCCTAATCTTTCTAGCATCCTTCGATAACACAAGCCGTTTCTTTACAAAAGTAGACGTACTTGCTGAGCACATTATAACAAACCGCAAAAGATTTCCTTAATAACTTTAATAACAATTAAAAGAACTTACCTTTAAAACAAATACAAACAGCAAAATTTTTTTTTTGCAAAATAAGTAGAGATAAACAGTGAGGTTATAAACAAACATCAACAACAAACAGCGAAAAACTGACGTAATTTCCAGTAAATGTTTTTAGCATGTAATGTAATATCTTTATCTTTCTCATATCGTTACTGCATCTTTTTCTAATTTAAAAATGCGTTTTTGCGCTGATGTCATCCGATCTTGATCTTACTCTAACTCTTAAGACTTACAATACATGGTAATTCAACGTTCTAGAAAAGTCTTTATTATTTAAATGCGGTAAAAAAAAATAGAAGTAGATGGAATTTATATCTTCCAAAAGGTGTGGCAAAGATGCACAGCAATGAAGATTCTTTCGTCAGTTCTATTTGGTGAAACCCATCCTTCATATCCAAAAATGTGAAAATTTTCTTTCCGCTCAGCATCTGACGTAGTTCTTCAACTTTCGGAATGTTGTAATATTTGCGTTTCACATATTTGTTTAACTGTGCTGGATTTAAACACACATATAGTTCCATTCTTCTTTTCTACTATAATTAGGTCATTTACCTAGTCAGTTGGCTCGGTCACTTTTGCAATTACATCCTTGGCTTCTAACTCATCTAAAACTGGCTTTAACTTATGTTTGATAACTTCAGCCAACTTGCGTGGAGATCCAACAGCTGGGACAGCATCATCCTTCAATTTTATTGAGTATTTGAATGATAATTTACCTAACCCAGAAAAAAAACAGATATATACTTCTTAGTTATTGCACTTTTGTTGTTATCTACTGTGAGACTACCAACTTGTCTTATTAGATCTAGTTCTACAGCTGTGTTTAATCCAATAATGGAATTTGCTTTAGTTTCCTCTACAATAAATCTAATTTTAATTGGTTCTCGATTTTGCGGTTCACATAACACATTTACACTACCAATTGTTTTAGTGTTGCTTCCACCATATGTCACAAGCACCCTGTTAATCCTATTAGCATAACATTTTAAGTACAGATCGTATGGCAAGACATTTACATCCGAGCCAGTGTCAATCTTAAAGGATATATTAACAACATTGTTAACAATTATGTTATGTGTCCACTTATTTACTTTTGCTTCACTAGCTTCGCATATTTCTTATTTTTTATCAGCTCAATGTAATCTACAAACCATTTATCTTCGTTTGACTCTTCTTTTTCATTCTCAACTTGTAATTCGTGAACTAATCTTTGAAGTTTCCTTTTCCTCCACTTATAGCAAGCAGCAAAATCATTATAGCCTCCACAATTATTACATGATTTGGCATATGGAAGACAAGTATTTGCTTTATGTTTATATGAACATTTACGACATTGAATTCAGCAGCATTGCAATTTTGATCGCATCTTATTTCTTCTTATATTAATTTACTTCTAGGAAAATTGTAAATTTCTAAATAAATGTTTTCTAATTTTGAGCTATATTGCCCTCCAGACTCCAGACACGTTTGCGCTAGTTCGCACCTGACACCATGTATTGTTTACATCAAAGATCAGTAATTAACTAGTCTTAGATTTGAACTTGTTTTTTAATTGTTACTGTTTATGATACATCATGCATGTGTTGCTTGGTCCAGTGGTTGCCAAACATTGGCTGCAAGCAGTGGTATACAACACAGGTAAGTTATAAATTGTTATTTAGAACTTATTATAATAATATATGAATTTTGAAGAAATTTACTTACTGTTCTAGAACGATAAGATATGTACTTACAGTCGAGTTAAGCTTAGCAAGTATCAAACATAACTCACTGTTTTGACAACAGTTGAATCGCGCAAAAAATGTAATTAAACGCTACAAATAAGGTTTCTGGATAACCAAAATGTTTGAACATACGTAATTAAAAATTCAAATGTTCATAGTAAAATTATGTGCCAGTTTACGTAAATATTCTAAAAGTGGTCTATTATTATATTCATGCACAATAGGTTTTATTCTAGTCGCATAATCACGGTATATCCTTTGAGGCCAAGTTTTTTCTTCTTCGGCAAATGTTTGTTCAAATCTTGCTCTTTCTTTAGGCAGTTAATAAACTTTCACATTGTTGGATGACAAGCACCAACCACCACTAAAAATGCACGATGCTATCTTTCTAGCGAATTGTTTATCTTAGGTAAGCTATTTAACACGGAATTATAACAATTCCATAAATCTATTGAAAAAGTAGGTGCTCGTTATCAGAAAAAAATTACTCTTCAATAGCTGTATAAACACTTCTATTAAGTTGTAAGCCGGCACAAAAGCTAAACTTAATAGCATCCTTAAATTTAGAATAAATTCAACATCATTTATGTACCGTACTCTAATGTCTCGGCACAGTTTTAAAAGTACAGTCCCCAAGCCAATGACGCGCCGTGGAAAGTAGTTCTAAATTACGAACGGCTGAGAAAACTAGGATGCTATTGTCTATAGAACCACTATCGTGTAATCGAAATTGTTCACCAATATAAGTAAGTTTATATTCATTTGGAATTTGAAAATCCAGTAAATTCGTTGGTGTTGGGAAAAATCAATTGTTTCGCACTCGAATAATTTGTACTGTTCGTTTAATTCTGTTTATGCTGAGAAGTTGTCCAGATACGACTTGACTTATATCAGCTGTTGCTAAGTTAATTACCTCTTAGGTGCTGTTTGATGTTGTTTTTGCTAGAGTTCTAATTGTAGATCTAACTTCTTTTGTCTTTATTTTAGTTAAATTTTGTACATGGTTGTGTGCTGTATACTTCACCACTGTATCATTTTTTGTATGACATCGTCCGCGACAACCATGGGTTTGATATTCAGTGCACTTCCACATAATGTTATTACCACGGCCCACTCTTTCCTTGCAAAATAAGAATCTGTCATATTTAAGTAAATATGTATTTTTTTTAACTTTTAATGTGTTCCAATTGCATTGTTTTTTAAAGTTCTTACACTTTAACATTTGTAACTTTTGTGTCTAAAATGAAGTACTTATTTATATAGGAATATTTACTAGTTTTAGTCATATCTATTTGCGCGTTTATATACACTCGCCTATTTTTGTTACGCGTTTTAACTGCAACGCCTTTATTACCTTACGCATCTTTTTTTTTTCGCCGTTTTTACGCACGCTCTTTTCGGACTTCTTGGCAGAAGGAGAACACTAACGTACTTCTACAAATGCATTGACAGACTTATATCTTACAATGAACAATGGTAATTTTATAAACAAAATATAATAGGAGAGCCACCTCATGACAACAACAGTTGTAAGAAAGATTTTTGTATAAACGGTTGCAATTACCTAATGATAACTGAAAATTAAGATTACTATCGAAACAATTGTAGTTTTTATAAATAAAAATTTTAAGAAGTCATATTTTTAAATTATTATTATGGTTTAACATAATTTAAATTTATCATAACTTTATAATAACATAAATATTACTCTTAGTATATATAGTAATATTTTTTTTAATTTATGTGTATTTATTTGCTTCTATGTTTTATTTAAAAAGCTTTAAAGTTATTGTTAATGATTACTACAAATCCTTGTTTTTTAGTTTTCTAAATCTACCACAAATGAAATATATAAATAGTATACACCGCACGTTACGGTATGATCGATTTTTCATGCTTAACGGTTTTTGTGGTTATGCCAAATAACGTTTAAAAAATAAACGTTACAAGAAAATATACTACTCTTATTTTTAAATTCATTAATAATTTGTCTAGAATAATTGTATACAATTGTTTATGTTTTTATACAAAGTTTCATTAATTTATCTTGAATTCTATGCTAACTACCATTAAATAATATTTCCTTATGCAAAAACAAAAATATGAAGAGCGTAAAGCTATTTAAGTAATTATAGCTTACGTAAAAGAAAGTAAAATTAAGAAGTTACATAACGTACTACTATCATGTATTATATTATATTTACCGTTGGCTATGTTATACAAGCTACTTCCGGATTAGAAATTGAGTTCTATGAATGAAAATGATTACCGATCTCATTGTTTAAGATGTAATAGTTTTTCTAATGAATAATGTTTTTAACTAACAACATGTAAATAAAATTCAACTTAACAATCACAACTATATTAATTTGAATTTAAAGTTATGTTGACTGTCGCTCGTATAAAGTAAATGGAGTTTTAACTAACTAAATTAGCTACAACCTTGGTATCACTAAAAAATAATTAAATTTTTTAATAACATTATGTAATTTTTTATAATTAATGCATATTTAAGTTAGAACTTGATGTTAAGCTTTCTAACTGACTAAACGTACTAAAATATTAAAAATGTATCTATTTTTAACATGCTTGATGCTATTTAGCTAGTACTAATAAGAAAAAGAATTTCATTACCAATTTTTTTATTTTGTAAAACTAAATATACTTATCTTGATATACATATATAATTAATATAATAAAGTTTAGTATGAGAGTAACCATCATGTACACTCACTCAACTTCTACATATGTATGAGATAAGCCATATGAAAATTACTGAAAAATTGTTGTCCACTCTTTTATTAGTTCAGCTATTAAAATAGTTTTAATATGTTTTATTTTAATATTGAATAAATGTTTACTCTACCAATTAAAATTAAATTTTTGTTAAATTGAAACCAACCGCAATTACTAAAACAAAATGATTAAAATTGATAAAAGAGCACAAACAGAAATATTGTAAAACGCTGCATTGTTTTTGTTTTAAATATATATTTGTTTAGTTAGGTATAACAGCAACCTAAAACGGACAAAAAATAATATTAATCACTTCAATGCTTATTTTAGAGCAACCATTATAATTCGTAGCGTTGCTTGTAGACTAAAATTTAGACTCATTTGCAGCTTTGCTTACTTAGCAACATCAATCTCATTGTCAGCAAGATTATGATTTATATCTAATCAGATTAAGAATTTGTGTTATTCTTTACTTTGCCAAGTTTTTGTAGCGTGTTTGACCACTGAAATAGTAAGTATAATATTACTGATTTTATGAAATAAAAATATTTTTTTTTTATAAAAGGTTTTCTTTGTCGATGACATAATATTACATTAGAACTATATTAATTTTGATGTACGTCGTGTATAAACTATAACAATTCATAAATATGATTTAAAAAAAATTTCATTTTTGAGTGTAGATATATGGTTATTTATTAAAAAACAAAGAAACAAAATTTTGTTTGATGTACTACTGCAAACTTATTTCTTTTTTTTTGTAAAAAATACACTAATTCTACATTTTTTTGAAAATTAAACACTAAATACAAAAATAGTTTTAGATTTGTAGCTAGTTGATTTTGAAATATTAAGCAGAACAGGCATCGCGTGACATCAAGACTTAAGTCAAAACTCAAACAGACTAAAATACTAAAATGTCAAATACAAAAAATTACAATTTCCGGTATCTAAGATTGCTATGATAAAGCGTGCCATTTTGCTGCAAATGCAATAAGAATTTGCGTTATAATTCAATGTTACTTGTATAAAACTGTTTGAAAAGACAGTTTATGCATCCAGATATGTGAAATTTTTTGACAAAAGTAAAGAGAAAAAAATTGTAGATTATTACACACACGTACAGATGTTAATTTTTTATTTTAACTACACGATTTATCCTTTTGCAAGAATTAGCTTGTAGAGAATAAAATAAAATAAAGATAAGACAAACTGAATATTTCTTTAAACGGTCGTCTGCTACGAAACTGAACGCCGTTGCTATAATCATACATTTAAGAACGTTAAAAGGACATTTTCTTCTACATTAACCGTAGCGCTACTCAAGGGACACAAACAAGAAATTTAGAAAATGTATCGACAATAACTAAAATAAAGTTGTATCCTTGTGATGAACGTACAAGTTATCTTATCAGCTCACAGCAAATTAATTTCCATAGTTTATCAACTCTAGCATTACTTTAAATGACGTTGTACAATTGATATAATAATGTCATTCAAATAACAAAACGCATATGGTTGTAAGTATGCCGACCAAACACAGTCAATTAAACGTTGCCAAGTAGCGCTAGCAATCCTATATAGGGACCACTTTGAACTGCCAAAAACCTCTACCAGGAACAGCAAATGCTATTACTTTGCGACTTTATTTTGACAACGGTATCGGAAAGTAATTGTTCTTAATATCCAACGATAAAAGATATTATTACTCTTACGAAAATCAAACTACCTTTCTAGTACCTACTATCTTTTTTGGAAACTAAAATAAAATTAGTTGATCAAGGATTATTTGATTGATGTGATTTGCGATTAAATAATCCAATCCTCTGTCCATGTCTAAGTATATAATTATGAAAAATAATGTGTTCTACAAGCTATCGTCTAAACCAATTCATCGCTTTGTCCGTAAAAAGATTTAAAGCGGAGAGAAATAATTCCTTCTCGGACACGCCACGTGTTACCTGTAACTCGTCTACTCTTTCCAAGACAGCTTCGATTGACAATCTTTTTGGTTTGGCCGAAAATTTTAAACTTCATTTATAAACAGGTACCAGTCTAAAACAAAACACCCGCGCTATTACTGTATGTGTTTTTTCGAAACAACATCAACCAAACGTGAACTTAGCGAGCGCATTATCAATATTAAGTTTCTGTAAAATTTTTAGAATTTCAGTAATAGTATTAGCACTTACCTTCTCATGATCAATAGTTGTTGTTAGTCAGTTGCACCTAGCTAGAAGATGCGACAAACAATTGTGAATTTGGAAATCCTTTTTGTTAACACGAAAATTTTATCATGGCATGCTTTTATTTTGTTTGAAAAAGTTTTGTTACATTCAAGGTTTTCACTTCCGTGTTCGATTTTTTTTAAGTTCAAAATTTTTCTTACACATACAATTTATACCACAACTAATAGAAAAACCACGATATTTTAATTCATAAATTAATTCATCTAATTCTAAATGTGGCGCAGTAATTTTATACCTTGCGACCATGAGAAACAGCTTGATCGAGCTGTGGATAATTTAATCCTAGATAAAGATCTCGAAGAAACCCGAAATTGTAACCCTAAGCAAAATTTATCCAGAAAATATTCAGGTACTTTCTTATAGAAAGGTTCTTACTTGTCCTTTTAAAATGCCCACCGCTGACCGACCGTCTTATGGCCAAAAGCGATAGTCAGAAATCAAATAAATAAGAATTGGAATGGAAAGTACAACCATTTAACGCAAAATTTACATATGTAATAACTAAAATCAAACAAATGAACAAAAAGGAACTAGAATGACACCTAAACTCTATAATTATCTGTTAACCTCTTGTTGCCGAATGGGTCAAATAAGAAACGTACTGTATTCGACATTACAATAATTAACAAATAAAATGTAAGTATTCGTATCTATGGTAGCTTACTGTTCTAAATTAAGGACATACTATTTAAATAGTTTTTGTAGCTTGTGTGGCCACCTGTCAGCAGTAAGTATAACCTATATATTAAAATGCCGTCTGCATGTAACAGTTCTGATAATTTATGAGTTTTTTTTGTGAAATCAATTATAAAAGTAAGTAAAACTGCTTATAATAACATCTACGTAGTTTTTACATGTTTTTGTTACTTCACAAACATATTTTTCGCTATATCTTTATATTTATTTTTGTATAAATAAGCAAAATCATTTGGTTTCTAATATGGAACATCCGTCTTCACTTCACCATAGTAGAAACAATAATAAGCATTTGAGTTCTTTTGGATTTCTCATTTGTGTAGGAATAACTTGCACAATTGATGCACATTTAAATGTACATATATCCACCCAGTGAGAGTGAGGATAAAAAATTTGATAATAGTGATGAAGATTCCAATTATATGCTAACGAAAGGAAATTATTCAGGTGATAATAGTGAACATTATCAGAAGAGGATGAATCTATTGTTGCCAGCACATCAGCAGGAAACAGGCAGAAAAACATAATCAAAAAAGTTACATACACATGAAAAAAGGTGCCTATTACGTCTCCTCCGTTATAAATGCCATCATTTGTTATTAAAACACAGAAAGATGAACCTGAAATAGGTAGACCCTGTCACTACTTTGAAATATACTTGAATAGAAATATTCGGAGTCATATTGTTTGCGAAAGTAACAGATATGCTTTACAAAAAAAAGGTAAAGAAGCCATCCAACTTATTCTATTCTTTGGTACTGTGATTTACATGTCAATTTTTGGGCTTCCAAGAACTAGAATGTTTTAGACAAAAGAAACGAGAATACCAAAATAGCAGAGCGGATATCTGGAGGTAGGTTGTTATGTAAAAAATTTGGTAGTTCAATTTTCTAGTATAAAAATTTTTCAAGTATAAAATTTGTCCCTCGACATACGCTATCCTTTTCTTTGCAGTCGGCTGTCAAAACGATTTTTTTTGCTGCTAACGTTTTGTAAATTACGGACCGTTCTTAGAGGTCTTTCCGGCTCAACAAAAAGCTTTCATTATTAAGTTGGTTCACGATACTCCACGTGGATATGTGGGTTAAGTTTGCGTAGTGTTGAGTGAAAGCTTATTTTGGGCGGGTCCGATCCCTCCACCTGTAATTTTATCAGTGACGTTCGTAACACCTGGTGGTCGAAAAATTTCTATGACGTCACGTTAGTGTTAACGTTAGTGTCAAGGGTTGAAAACCTACAGGATTATCCCTTTTTTGGAAGACGGATTAGTATGAAAACTGGGAAAAGTTATTCCGCTAAGTCAAAGGGAAACGCTGCGCATTTCCGTTCTTAAATGATTGAATGCTAAAGGGAACCTGTTACTTGTGTTAACATTATATGTTCGTTTATATTGGGTTTAATATCACTTTTTAGGTAACTCAAGTACGGAATTAACTAATCCCCTACTGGATAAAACCTAACTGTGAGTATTACTATTTGAATTTTTTTGATTTGTATTTCGGAGGTCATGTCGTTTATGACCGTACTTGCATATTAGGTTAACACGATTAATAATATTTTTGTGCTTCACAAACTCATAAGCGTTGAGTCTCGAAGGCTTAAGTTGTTTGTTTGTCTACCATTTCAAAATTTGCGATTATAAATTGAGACGTCATGTTTATGTAAAAGTTTAGACCGACAGGGTCAGCTTGTTGTACGGTGTGTTGCTCACTAGTCGACGCAACTTATAATTCATTCGACTCACTTATAAATCTTTACGAAAACTTATATTTATCTACCTTCTCCATCTTCTGTGATAAATAAATAAATATATACTGTGTTATTACTTCTGTAGTGTTATTTATTCTTTTCCAGCTACGGGTAAAGTTAGACGGTATCTCCCTAACTTAATCTTTCATCTTCTTGGCGCCTTTTTTAGATTTACGTTATAATTTCGCATAACAAAGCCTGCGATCCCTCTCCGAAGAAGCTGTGCAAGCCATTGCTTTGTTTTGTTACAAGAAGACCAGCGTAACAATTTATTCTTGGCTGCCCAACTCAGGAAACCTGATTTTCTCGTAACAAGGTGGGAAACTATAAAATCCAATATTCATTTTGCAAATAATGAAGACAATGAGAGGGAGCCTGATCGTGATAAGTTGCATAAAATTAGGCTACTTGTTACTCATTTATGTAGTAAATTCAAAGAATAGTTACCGTTGCTTCAAATGTTGTACATAGATGAACAAATAGTGCCTTTCCGTGATCATTCATCTCTCTAGCAATACAATAAAATATTTGTATTGTGTGATGTAAAGGGATGTTCATTTAATTTTGATATTTATACGGAGAAAATCTTACCTGTTACTGAAAAGCCTGATATTGGTGCAAGTGGAAACATTGTATTGCAATTGAGTGAAATAATTTCTGGCAACAAGAATCATTTGTTGTATTTTGAAAATTGGTTCTCTTCATTACCTCTGCTGACACTATTACACAAGCACGGGTTAGGATGTTTGGGCACTATACGAAGTAGTAGGATTTCTGCTATAAAACTAATAAGTGATATCAATAGGAAAAAGAACGGTGATGAAGTTATAAAAAACACGGTAGTCAAGTAAATGATACTGAAATAAGAGTTGTAAAGTGATTCGATAATAAATCTGTGACTCTTGTTAGGACTTTGTGCGGAGCGCAACCGTTCGATATAATACAACGTTTAAAAAAAAAAACTAAAGTTGATCTCTTAGATGGCGTAATCTCTTACCACAGAATAAATATACGATTTAAAAGTAGTATCTTTGAGAGAGACTTCAGATGAAGGACATACCCGATCTGTTAGAATTCCGAAGCCAAGTGGCCGAAGGCGTATGGCTCCTGGATAAATCAACAATTACAAAGAAACGTGGCCGTCCGTCATATGCTAACAAAATAGATGCTTCATATGAAGAAAAGGAGAAAAAAGAGTCTAACAAAATCAATTTCTCAGTTTGATGTGTGACGCGATAACATTGGACATTTCCCACTGCCCGTGAAATGTGATAAAATTTAACTGCGGCCTTAAAACTTTTTTCAAACATGTTAAATGCAATATATGTTTGTGCATTTCAAAAAAATCTAATTGTTTTATAACATTTCATGAATGACATGTTTTATATTTATCATGCAGGAGTTTACAAAATTCCTTGTTCCTGTGGATCAAGTTATATAGGACAGACGGGACGCTCTATTGAAGTTAGAATAAAAAAACATATGGCTGAGTGCAAACATCGTAGAGTTACTAAATCAGCAGTGGCAGAACACGTGTGGAACCAAAGACACACGCTAAACTTTGACCAAACTAAAGTGTTGGCTAGAACTCCTTTCTACTTTCCTAGACTAATCCGCGAAGCTGTGGAAATAGAAAACCATCCATGTAATATGAACCGAGAAGACGGTTCAAGACTCGGCAAATTTTGGCTACCAGTATTGTATTCTCTAAGACAAAGATGAACCTCCTTGGAGAGGACACAAACACTCCGTGTAATAACAAAGTCAGTCAAGCGGTAACGGAAAGATAAGGTCCGTTAATTACGCTAATCGTTATTGATATAAATATCGTCACTTACACTTTTTCTTTCAATGACATTTACCACTCTGAAGCTGCAAGCTGCAATGTATTGCAAAACGTCAGTTTGTTTGGGTTCGCGCACGACAATACGGCAAAGGCCAAGTTCTACTTCTTGTTTTGACTCTCAAGGAGAGACTAGGACCAAGCCTAAGTCTGGGTGTTTAACTACGACGCGGTCTAAGCCAAAAGTCGCTTATAATCATAAACAAAACAACCGCAAAAGCTTAAGATTTTATAAAACAGTTCATGTTTGGTTAACAGTTAATTTAATTCAAGATGAATTAAACTGACAGAACGTGTTTAAGTTATACGCGTACGCTGGCGTTATAATAACCTACGTTGTAGAATTAGCATTACAAACTTTTTAAAGGTTAGCTATCTTTCTTTAACTAAAATGTAAGTAAGTATACTTTATTATTTAAATTTTCTATTTGATCAAATATGAGTCATAAGACACCTCTCGTAATTACGACTATAAGGTGTGTTATTTTGCTAATTATCGGTTTGTATCTCGTTTTATCGTCTATCAACAAAAATCAAGAAGTAAAGATAAGAAATTGTCTAAGCAACAAAAACATGTACCCGAAAAACTTAATACTAAAAAACATTTTTTTTTCACAATGTTATATTTGCTTAACTACAGTAAATGCAATTTTATTATACCATATCTAACAAGTATCCCCAAGCAACACGTTGGTATAAAAAATGTTCGAATGACCGACTGATAAACGTTTATTACACGTTTAAAAAAGTTTTAATGTCTATTAAACGTTTATCCGAAGAAGATAATTGATTTAAATTTATGATATTTCATATACATCGTAAGCGACACTGTTTGACATTTAACTAATTCTTTTAATTTGAAATCTGCGTAATTTTATGAATTCAATTGTTTTGTCGTTATCTGTACTCATTGTTTCTTCTTATTAGTAATAATTAATAATCTATTCTTAAGTTTATTTTGTAAGTCTCTGTATATACATATTTCGACATTTCTATATGTGCCAGCTTTTGAATTCGATCTGGGCGTGTCGAGGATTTTAAAATAAGGGGAAAGAAAAGATTTCAGAGTTGTATGAGTAGTACCATTATAGCGGTTAATCCAAATAGCTGCCTAAAGATTAAATGAAGAAGTTGCCGTTGCAACATTGTACATATCATTATATCTATGTGCCTTAATTAAATCTTTAAATGGTATGATTATTTTTTTTATGTGATCGCAAACTCGAAGATACCAACCACCCTACCACCGCCGTGGATAAATATCCCAGCAAACACAAGGTAGCTTAATTTAGTAGTTTATTGGGTATTGAAAAGTCATTTATAAGTAATTTAATTTTTTTCGTAATTTAAGAGTAGTCTAAGGTGACGTTTAGCAGTAATTTAAATGGTTACTAGTTTAAAAGTAGTATACGAAGTAGTTTAGGAGTATTTCAGTATTGTGGTAGCATAAAAGTAATTTAATTAATAGCTTAATAGTAATTAAAAAAATTAAACGTTGTAGTTTAATGGTAATTGAGTCACCATTATACTACCCGGTAATTAGAAAGTAATTAAGGAGTAATGTAATGGTGGGTAGCTTACAAATAGTTTAACCAGTAACTTAAGAGTAATTAAAAAATTGAACGTTGTAGTTTACCGGTAATTGAGTTACCATTATACTACCGGGCAATTAAAAAAGTAATTTAGGAGTAATCTAATTATTGGTAGCTTGAATAGTTTACTCAGTAACTTAGTAGTAATTCCAGAATTAGGTTGGGGAGTTTAATGGTAATTGAATGTCCGTTAAAATACAAGGTAAATTAATAGTCAGTAGTAATAGAGTTGCTATATAAATGTTAAGCTAAATTATTTAAAAATAGTAAATATATTTGCCAAACAGTTAGGTCTGCTATCAAACAATTGCTTGAAGAATGCATAGAAAGAAGGAAAGTGGCAATTATTATCGACAACTAAAAAGATTTCGTACAGTTTACGAAAATATTAATATTGGAAAGTCAAATAGCATTGGTCAATCTGCGGGATCCAGTAACGCAATATAAATATAAAACAAAAGTAAATATTATAACTTATGATACAAGAATATCAATATTGCATGAAATTATGTACCTGCCGTATCCAAAAATATTCGGATTATATAAACCACTTCAAGCAACTAAGACATGAATTATCCTGATTACAGAATAACAAAATCAACAAGAGTATAATTAGTACGTAGCGATGCAAATGTATACATATATAGGACTAATTCATCATCAGTCTGATTGTCATGTGAAATATTTAATGGTTCACGTTGAAAGTATTAAATTACGAATAAGTTACTCGATTTTGTATTCAACATATATAACGTGTAGTTAGCATTTATTATATTAGGTAGGAGTAGTGGTTAACACGTTTAGGTTGCAAGGGATTTTCCTGATGTTCGTGGGATCAAACCCCAGGTAAGTACTTAAATTAAATTTTAATTTTAAAAAAATCCCACAATTTATCAATTATGTGCGTCAAATTCTGTAAACGAAATAAATAAAAAAATTACAGAAACAAATAATTAATTAAAAAAACTATTTTTTTAAATGTGTTAGTGGTTTTAATAATAATTTAATAGTTTTGCTAGTAGTTCAAAACAGTAGTTTAACAGTAATTCAATGGTAATATAACAGTATTTTAATGGTAGCTTATTAGTAATTTAGAAGAATTTTTGGTAGTTTAAGTGGTTGCTTAATGGCGCCCTTTTAACTGTTTAAATTACTACTTAAATTACCGTAATTTAATGGCAATTCAACAGTAATTTAAGACCATCTGTGTTTGCTGGGATACAGCTAATTTATTAATACCTTGATATTAAGGCAAAGAGAATACAAACTCAACATTAATGATACCACAAAGTGACATTTCAAACGTCAATATTTATCATAATTTAGTTTTTAGTTTAGTTTCAGTTAAATGTGTCATGACGGATTCGATTTTTTCTGTCTGTATTTAAACTGTCCCGTTTAGTCCTAGAAAAAACAAAATTCCGTCAAAAATACAAAATCACTTGATTTATGAGCAAATAAAGTTTATCAAAATGGTTTTTGAGGTAAAACTCAATTGTTTCAAATAGAACCATATTGGTACCGTGGTTCCATAGGTAGTATTAGTAATAAAAACTTTATGCATACCCGTTATTAAAATGTACGATAAATCAAAAATCAAAATTACAGATAAAAGAAAATAAGAAAACACCCACCTAGGTATAATTATGCCCTGATTAAATGTTAAGGCTTTGAAAACAATGAAATTATTCCTTTAACTTGTCAAATAGGTATTTATTGATTTATCGATGTTTTTATTGTGTTTTTAAAAAGTGTTTTACATTTCTTGTTCATTTTGTTCAAAATGCCGAAAATTTATACAACAGACGAAAACGTGTACATGTTAATTATCTATGGAAAATTTAGGAAAACTGCCGTTGCAGTTTATGACAACCAATGTCCTAATAAGCAATATTCAGCGAGAAAATATTTTAATCGTCTTGAATTGTCTGAAGAGTCACCAAACAGTAAACCGAATTTTGCACAATTACTGTTATAAATCTTTTAAATACTAATTGCACCAGTACTTGTACGAAAATGATTACGAACATAAGATGGAATATTGTAATTGGATTTTGCAGAATAACGTGCAACCAAACAACGGTTTTTTGGAAATGATTTTATTTTCGGACGAGTCTAAGTTTACAAATTTGGGAAACCATTTTGCAGAACTTTATTTGCTCATAAATCACGTAGTTTAGTATTTTTGACGGGATTCTTTTTTTCTAGCACTAAACGGGTTAATTAAAATAAATCGGAACCGTTATGACACATTTCAATGGAAAACTAAAAATTAAATTATAATAAATATTGAAATTTGAAGTATCACTAATGCGTTATCATTGGGTTCAGAAAATTATGCAGATTTCACAAATACAATAACATACAAAGTATTCTATTTAAAAATCAAAGGCTAGTGTCACTTTCCTCAAAACCGAAAGTGAAAAAAAATCACTTGAATGTCAAACAGTGCCGCTTATTATGTATAATAGATATCCTAGATTTTAATCAATTATCTTCAAAACTAAAGAAGAAACAGGGGGTGTGTACTATGATCCCGTTACACACGGTATATATTATATTCAAAACATATACAACCAAAAATAACTGAGATGCACCAAAAAAACTTTGAGTTTAACATTGTTGTAATGTAATTTAACGCTCTAACAATTACCTAAAAAATTGCTACATAACTGAACCCGTCAAATATAATCGTTAACAAATATGTAAAGCTTTGTTTTGTTTTACGATTAAATATTTGAGGTTCGCTCGTTGTCAAAACAAGAATTTGCTTTGTTGCGTTCAAATCTCTGGTTTCTTATTTAAATATTAGAAATACGATAGGTTTTTAAAACGAGTTATAATTGGCAATAAAAAATGGAACAACAAATCTCTTCAAATGTTGTATTTATAATAATATGTTCTTTGCTTAGTATAATTTCAATTGCTGTTTTTTACAAAACAACGTCGTAATTAGTTTAACTGTATAAAAAAAATAATTTTATCAAACAAAAACGACTAGAATTGGTTAACCGAAAAGACGTAGCATTTTACTGATTTTACTATAATAACGTCACATTTTTCAGTGAAATAAAAGTTTAAAGTGCTCTTACTGACGTTTAGTTTCGATGTTTTGAATTGCTTTCGTCAGCGTTGTAAATTAGTTGCATATTGACATCCATATTTTTGGTTTGATTCGTTAATTTTCTTTAAACGGTTTGTACCTATTCGTGGTTGTGCTGATAATTTTTGACCATATATAAGAACAGTAAAATTTCACACCTTGTTTTTTTCATTCTGTTCTGATGCTAGTTAGGATACGGTTTTTTGGATGCTTCAAAAATCATTTATATATAGAATTTTTATTTTAAACGTCTTTGAATGCAATCGACTTTCGGTTATACGGAACTGCATTAACCAAAACGCCAAATTTGTAGAGTAAAAATTGCCTCGCAATTTTAACCAAAAACATCTGTAAGTAAATCTGATTATTATTTAAAATTTGCTGCATTTACAGCATCACAAAAAATCAAATAACGTACACATGATGCTATGTGTTAGTATTGTCATTAAATATACCCAGATAACAAACAAGCAACTCACGTTACCCGCACAGTGTCAGAAACACATCGTGCATGAAAAATCTTGCAACACACTATTTAATGTGCCAAATTTTATACGGTTAACTGCGTTCGATTTTTATTAGATATACATATTGAACCTAATGACAATTCAAATTGAATTATTTCTAATAAATTGTAAGATCTGAAAATTTATAAGATGATTTCAAAAAGTTTATCACTTAATATATGTGCTTGAAATAGTCAACAAGATCAATAAATCAATTAAGCTAGAAAATGTACTCTACCCGTAAGTAAAATATTCTCATGCATTTAATTTTTAAGTTTTATGTATATTTTTATATTGTATTTTTGATATCGTATAACGTAAAAAATCTAAGTCACAAATATAAATAAAAAAGTCGAAGATGTTTAACACATCCCACATAATTGAACAATGTAATACCAACGCCAAAAAAATTTAGGCTCAAATAAACAAAAAATTGCTTTTGTGCATTTCAAAAGTTAGTTTGAATTTAATGAATGTATGCTTGAGTAGTGATGTGGATTGGGTAAATATCCAGTGGGTAGGTAAATATTTTTTGGGTATTTACCTTGGTTTTTACCCGAGGTCTGGGTAAATACCTAAAAACTGGGTATTTAAGAAAATTTATCGTTGATCAATTTTTATATTAAGCTGAAGTATATATTAATTTTATATACATATGTCCATATGCGTAGGTTGTATTTAATTAACTGGTTGTTTATTTCAAAGGTGAAATTATAGCATTTACACGAACAAACAATATTAAACTTCAAATTTTATTAAAACATTAAAAGATCAAAATAAATCGAAAATTACGGATTAGTTTTACTGGAGTGTTCAAATTAAAAAAAAAAACAAAACGGCGGCGACAAGTGCCATAACGTAAGTTTGTCTCACGCAGAATATAGACAAAATTTTATCTGCTACCATTTAGAAAACTAAACAAATTAATTTAAGTATTATTAAAACAAATTGACCAATATGTGACGAAAAAATAATTTTTTTCCTAAAAAAACAACTTTTTTTCAACACTATGTTGTAGTAAAGAACAGGAAACAAACTGTAATTTAAATTTGGTGAAACTGAGAACAAAAATAAATCCAAGATAAAGTTATCGCGTTATGTGTGTTATTTACTTCATTCTTCCAGGAATTTGATATTTGTTCCAAGTACTTTAGTTAAAATATCCCCACGCTTTTGCACAGGGATAACACTATAAAAATTTAGTCGAATTGTTGAATGTAGTAATGAAAAAAAAGCTGAATTTACAAAAACAACTAGTATATACTTCCTTAAAAATCTTCTCGCAATGCCATGTTTCATTTTTATTTAGTTCATCTTGTTTTGATTTATTAAATAGTGAATGTGAATGAGCGAAAAAAACAATGGGAAAAAAAGGACCTGCTTGGAACTTTCTTATTGTTAAAAAAGATAAAAGTGTTCAATGCTGAGTACAAACATGCCAATGTAAACAAAATGGAGAAACTTATATGAAAGAAGTAAAAAAAGAAACCGTTTAACATCTGAAACAGCAGCTAAACTCACATATGTATCATATAATTGGAAGATTATGCATGTAACCAGGAGACAATTTCAAAGAAACAAAAAAAGATTTAACTAACGAAAAAAATCCAACACAAGAAAAAGAAAATGTACAATTATTGACAACTGAAAAAAATTACACAGAAACAAATAATTTGTGCAGTTTGTCTGATAATTCAAACTCTGAGTCCCATTATGAAACATCTGAATCTGATTCAGATTAATATTAAAATTAGAATTATAAACAATATTTATTTAAATCACGTAATACATTATTTTTATAAAATTAAAAAGTTGTTAAACGTTTATAAATTCTAATTTTCGTTACCATACCTTACATCAATTCATCTGTTTTGAGTAGTTAAAAGTAAATACCTAGGTAAATACCCGTTTTGGGTATTTACCCGGGTATTTACCTATGGTATTTACCCTTAAAAATAAATATCCGGGTAATTTACATCACTATGCTTGAGTATTTAGAAGAACTGAATTACAGTACAAAACAACAAGAATTGATGCATGGGGTTAGATCGTATCCTCTACATTGACGTTTAGAATATTATATGTTTTAAATCCTACAAAATTCTCTTTTAGTTTGAATTTTAGTGGTCTGGAAGCCTGTAAAAACTGTATATACCTGTTTATGAAATATAATGTCTTAAAACACGTGAAAACAAATTTGTGCTTCCTAGTTTTAGTTGTTTTAATCATTAAAACTATCTTTGACAGAACATCTTATAAACAGTCATTCATGTGTAATTGTTATAATTATTAATTTTATATATATTTATATTTATAAAGTATTTTCGTTAATGCAAATTATACCAATAAAGTTGGTACATTTTTTTAAATTGCAGTTAAGAAGTTACTTTTAATAAGATCTATTGTTTGAAATTATTATTAAAAATCTATGTTTTATCTATTTTAGATACAAAAGGTCACGCAATAGTAATTCGTAACAAGATAATAGCTACAACATACATAGTTTTAATTGCTTTAGATAGAAAAAACTCTATAATACATAAATAAATTAAAAGTCAATTTACTACTTCTACTCAACAACAAAAATCTAAAAGCCTTTTATAATATTTATAATAATTATTATTTCGTTTAGTATTTATTTTGTAATAGTTAGTCATAGTAAACAGAATTGTTCAATTAAATTTTTTCAATTGAATAAGCATTTAGTTTAATTTTTTTTCCTTTCTTTTAGTATTTCATTGCTTTCTTATTGAACAACCCTAAGAAAAATAGAAAAAGTAAATTGACAGAACTACTGTTAATTTTATTTAATGATCGAAATTATTTTGTTCAGTTAGTAAACACTACCAATCATTATAAAGATACATAATTTGAATTTGGGTGAAATGCTTAGTTGTTCTTAGGAAGACTTTTATTTATTTATTAAGTATTTTAACAGTCAATATTAATTATTACCAATAACTTACCTGAATGATAAACGTATGAAACAGTTTAAAGCAAAAACAAATTGTTGGATTTATGATCTCTTGAGACAACAACAAAAATGTAACTTTCTCCGATGAATTTTAAATCATTAAGAAATTGTGCGCAAGACACGACACTGTACACAGTTAACGAACGACTGAATGTCTCTCACCTCTTTCATAGCGGTAGCGTAAGAATAATTGTGTCGAAACCACGTCCTCAATTTATGTTACATATTCATTTAATTGATATCTATGCATAATTACTGTTTTGTCAAGTACTTGAAAAATAAATAGAAAACTGTTCTTTTATTGCATTAGAAAATTTAGAACATCTTTCAGATATTGTGATAATTTTTTTACTTACTTAGTTTATTTAAAAACTGTTTGATAAAGTGAAATGCGTTAACACACTTCCTGGATTTTAAAAAGTTTGGAATATATAGGCAATTCAATATTTCAATACAAATTATTACTGAAAATGTATATTTATTTAATTTCTTTATAATACAAGAAATTCGCTTATCGTCTAATTAGCAAAATAGAGAGTTAAAAACCATAAGAAAAATATTTTCTGTAAAAGAAAGTTTTGTCTGCTAATTTTTATTTTTAATCATTACACGATAATTGTTCAATGTAGCAATTAAGTTCCTCCTTCATTGAATGAACTCGATTAGTTTTTTGTCTGAAAGTAATAAATAAAAAAAACGAACCAAAAAAATTTTGTACACAGAACAACACAGGTATAATATACAGGGTAATTTTTTAAATTGGTGCATTAGATGTTTCTCAGTTTTGGTAAACGTCACACTTTTATAGTCTATTTTGATCTAGTTTTGTAAAACTATAGTTTTTTCTTTGCGGTTTTAGATTCTTTACTTAATTTGCTATAATTTTGTCTAAGGTTATGTTAATATGTTTGACATGGTTACTGAGATATTCAACTGTTTGCAAATAACGTCTTGTAGAGTGTATTCTATAAATTGATAACTTGATAACCGCTTAACACAAAGACATAAAAAAAGTGTCAATTTACGTCAGAAAGTGCGCTTTATACGTGCAGCAGTTTTCAATTCGCACAGCTGTTGTACAAAAAAAGAAATAAAATATTGAACTTAACATTGTAAATTTAATTGTAAAGTAATAACGTTTTTTTTTCAAATGTATCACTCTTACTTTCTTTACACTAAACAACGCAGAATTAGTTTTAGTGCATATTTTGTTAAATAGTACTATTGTTTTTATTTGACGGTTTTGAGTAATAAGCAATTTTATGTGAAATACAATGTTTCAGACGTATTAAAGTAATTAGTGGCCTGTGAAAGCAATATTTCTTTAGTTATTTTTGATGTTTGACATAAACTTTATTTATGTCATATCAAAATGGTAAACGTACAAAAAAATCACCTTTTTCGTTATTCTTCAGAACAAGTTTTTAATTGATTTATGTATTATAGAGAGTATAATACAATCATTGGCAGAACGTGCTGCCGTTTCAACGAAAAATTTCCCAATTTGCTTCTAATGACAGCCAGAAAGTTTGCAACATTACGCAAAAATTTTATTGAATTTGGTTCAACATTGGCCCATTGAAGAAATACCACTTGGGCTTTGACAGAAAAAACCGAAATTAAAGTGCGGCTTATTTTGAAGCGCATTCTCGGTCTTTAATTCGTTTAGCATTAGCCGATTTTAGATCAAATCATGCAAAAACACAAACAAATTTGCGAAAACATAAAAAATATACATTTTCATTTATGCGGTTTCAAAAATTGTCACAAGAAGATAAGCTAAAACGAATTCGTCACTGCGGGTAAATAATGTTAAAAGTGCAAGAAAATCTTAACATATTTAGAAATGTTATTTGGAGTGACAAAGCAAAGTTCACTGAACGGGAAATTACTAATCGTTGCAATAGGCACTTCTGGGCTTCTGAAAATCCTTATTTTTTTGAGGAAGACTACCAAAGAAAATTTGGTGTAAACTGTTATTGCTTGATTATGTTTGACAAAATTAAATTTGTGTTATACGAGAATAATTTAAATAGAATGCGAAACGTTGAGATTATCCAAAAATATGTAGTACCTTTTATTGAAGATATTCTTTTAAATTGGTATAGAAATACTTGGTACCAAATGAATGAAGCTTTACCCCACAACACAAGAGCTTTAGATAGGCAATAAATTAAAATGTTAGAAAACCGTTGAATAGGAAACAAAGGATCCACCTCGATCACCGAACCTCACAACCTTAGATTGCGATTTATAGGGTGTTATTAAAAACAGAGTTTATGATAGAGTCGTAACTTCGTTAGAAGATTTAATAAATCGAATAAACTTAGCCTTTCAACAAATTGACACCAAGGAATTAATAAAAGCTACCACAACAGGGGTGCAAAGAAAAATACCAACTTGTTTGCAGAAAAATGGAGAATATATTGAACATTTAATTTAATTGCTTTCAACTGTTATTTAATAACTTTGTTTATGTTAAATTTTGTATTATTTTCAGTTGCACTAAAAACTGTTTTTTAAGAATCAAGGCGATTTATTTTCTATTTTGATATGAAATAAATTATTTTAATGACAAGCGTAAAAAAAACTAAAGAAACATTGCTTCCACAGCCTACTAATTCCTTTAATACGTCTAAAACATTGTATTTTACATAAAATCGCTTATTACTCAAAAACCGTCAATTAAAAACAATAGGACTATTAAACAAAATTAGCACTAAATTTAATTCTGCATCGTTTGGTGTAAAGAAAGTAGAGGTGTTACATTTGAAAAAAAAAGTTATTAAACAAAAAAGTTTAATATTTGATGTCTTTTTTATAGAACAGCTGCGCAAATCAAAAACTGTTGCACGTATAAAGCCCACTTTCTGTCGCAAATTGACGCTTTTTTTATGTCTCTGCGGTTGTTAAGTTGCCAATTTATAAAATACACTCTACAACAAATTAATTTTTTGCAAACAGTTGAATATCTCAGTAACCATGTCACACAGATTAACACAACCTTATACAAAATTACAGCAAATTAAGTAGAGAATCTAAAACCTCAAAGAAAAAACTAAAGTTCTATTTAAAATAACAAAGTTGCTAGTCACTTCCGACATGCCGGTAGTCGCCATCTTGCTAAAAATATTTTACAAAGGTAGATCAAAACAGACTATAAAAGTTTACATATTTTTAAATTACTGACGTTTACCAAAGCTGAGAAATGTAGTATATGCACGAATTAAAGAAATCACCCTGTATTGCATTGCTGTAGCAAAATTAATTAGTTTCTTCTCAAGTTGGTAATTTCTAAGCTTTTAACAAATATTACCAACTTGAATTTGAATTTATATTAGCTAAAATTTAATTCTGGTATGCTATTCTATCTAAAAATTTACCCAACATTACAGTTTTTCCTTATGTTGATGATTATACCAATAAAAACTCGACATAATGATTTTATGGACTTATATTTTTTTTTGTTTACTGATAGTTTTAGTTGATAAGTCTTTATAGAAGTTGTTTATCATTTAACATGAGTTGTAAGAATGTAAACGCGACGTAAATTATTTCTATATACTACATACAGGGACCGATCCAGGGAGAGGACAAGCTGGGTCCCTGCCTAGGGCGGCAAACGTCAACGGGTGGTAAAATTGGAACATAAAAATATAAATTAGTCAGTTAAAATATAAAGAGGCCTAAAAAATATGTATACACTAAAATAGTTGATTTCATCAAATTTACGAAAACAATATCAAGATGCGACTGACAAAGTTTACTGCTTTAGTAGCGAAATAGTTAGTGCATTTAAAAGAAACGTTATACTACCCACATGTTATTTATGCATTCCTTTAGTTCTTGTATAAATAAACATTTATTTTCTATCTCCCTTTTGAATCTTCTACTTTTTCTTTACCTTTCGATTACGTGTACCGCCACCTATTAAACAGTAGTCGCAAACTCTACAATTACACCAGTATATGGTTAAAAAAATGTTTTAAAAAAAAACGACGTTTTCCGGGAAAAAATAATTTCATTTTCCTTATCTATAATATAAGTTACCTCTACAAAAATCCTGCACAAACTTGTGGGTTTCTTAGGAGAAATGTCTGTACTTGTCTGTGTCATTCAAATTTACTATATTCTACAAAACAAACAGCACTGGAAACAAAACTTAAGTTTAATATTTAATTTTGTTCATGAGTAATTTTTGTTTGAAGTGATATCTAGTGTTTTGCGTTAAAAAGTGTAGAAAAAAAAGCAGTGATTCCAACATTCTATAAGAAGTAAGTATTTACCTACTTGTAATTGTACCGTCATTACTGGCCCTATAATTCTTACAAAAGTTACTGTGCAACATTACTTTTACCTTTTACAGTTTTACTAAAAACTAACACATTATAGACTATTAATATATTGTAATCGTAAATATTTATTTTATTTGTTTTTACTTTCAAATTTGTATTGCCGTTTCAAAATTTAGTCTTTTACGCATTTTGTGTTAATATAATTATATTTTTAAGTTTTCGACGTATTTCAATAAATTAACCCACAAATTTAATTACGTTATTTATTCGTAAATATCTCGATTACACTTGTAGATAATTAATACATTTGACGAACTTAACTTTTAATCGGTCTTACTAACTAAGATATAAGTTGACTACGCGCCGTCTCGCGGATAGTTTTTCGCGTTCTCTAGATGCGACTTTTCCGACTGATTCAATCCATTTTTCTTAGTTTTTATATCCGTAAAAGAGGGAGAAATCATTGTACATAATTACATTTACATTTTCGTAAGCGACTACCTTTGTGAGGGCGATGTCCTCAGACTTAATTATTATTGCCTATTCGTGATTAAAGGCGAGAGATTTTACAAATCAAAAAATAAAAGTTTTTAAAGACATTATAATAATTACGTTACGTGATTGCAAGCGAGAACTTTTACGCTATAACTAATAAAATAAAAATAAAGATGTCAGAATTATAGTCTAACCGTGGTAGACAGCGAGAAATCTTACATCCTACAACATAAATGAAAAGTTTCTATGACATATTTTCGGCGTTTATTGGTTTTGAAATCAAAGCGTAAAACTAATAGGCACCTTTTTACACTGACACTAACACTGACACAAACACACACATAACGTAGGATATAACTCTTCCCTCCTTAGGAAGAAACGTCCACGTTTCTTAGGTATAGGTGTGGTTGATGTTCCATTGGCTTCCTCCGTGATGAGTCTAAAGTTTTTTTTTTTTTGTTTTTTTTTACGCAATATCACGGTGTATAAATGGTAATATGAAGTTGTAAAACATTCTTCTTGGTCCATAATCTTCATTATCCCTTTTGGCAGAAGGAACCATAGGATAATTTTGTTTTGGATAAAAGATGTGGTTTAAAATAATGATAAACAAAAGGTTAGAAGGAAATTTTCTACAATGGATACTATTTATAATTTAAAACTTATAACTAAAAATATACGTAAATTAAATTTGAGTATCGCGAGGTTATTCAATTCATGAATTGTTAGCATTTCGCATTATAGCATCGAGAAAAGTGTGTGCGATACTCTTTTTCTTACTTGTAAATAAGTCGAATCGTTAAGAGCTAATAAAATAATTGTTGTTACAAAGATAAAAATAATAACTATTCCTAAATTTATTTTCAAGTCAGTTATAATATCAATAAAAATTTATATAAACTCGAAGAAGTCCCCTTTTTTTTGAATGGGTTATTTAATTAAATTTTTTTTTTTTTTTTTTGAATCGGAAATGTTCTAATGTGAGCGGTTTGCAATTTTTTATCTTTGCCTAAAACTTTGCCGTTTTTTTGTTCTTCGATTTGTAATTTTGAAAAAGGAGGATCTGTTTTTCGAGGTCTATTGTTTTTTGCGTAAATTATAGGCTGGTTTATAACGACTTTAGGTTCTTTATTTGAATTTAGCTTTTCTAAATGTTTAGTCCCCTTCTGAAGGGTTTTTTGATAGATTTGTTCGTAAAATGGTAATATTTCATTTTTTCTGTTGTCATTGTATTGTTCGTAAGTTGTAAGGTCTAAGTCGATTTCGTGAGAGTAATCGTAAAGACCGTATAATAATGAAAAAGGGCTAAAACCTGTTGTAGAATGCAATGATTGGTTATAGATAAGAATTGATGAAATCATTAGATTTTGAAGGCTTTCGTTAGGGTTTTTTAATTTTAAGGTTCTCAGTTTTTCTATAATAGTGGAATGCAATCTTTCTACTGGGGAGTTAGAATTTGGATTATTGGCCGTAGTGTAATGTAATTCGATGTTCATTAGTTTGCAATATTCTCGTAGAGTTTTATTTTTGAATTCAGTACCTTCGTCGCATACTATTTTCTTAGGGTGATTGTGATGGGAGAAATAATGTCGTAATTTGTTAAGGATTGAAATACTGGTAGCATCAGTTATATAGTACGCTTGTGCGTATTTAGAGAAGAGATCGACAATTGTTAAAAATTTTGAACCGTCAAAGGAAAAGGTATCTATATGTATAATGTCAAAAGGTTTTTTTGCCGTTAAAGGTCCTGAAAATGCTATCTTATAGGGGGTTCTCTCATACTTGGACTGAAGACATGTTTCGCAAGAATTGATTATTTTATTAATTAATTGTTTCATATTGGGCCAGTAGTAATTTAATTTTAAGTGGTTATAAGTTTCTGTAATGCCGTTGTGATTTTGATTATGGTATTCGTCTATTATGGTAATATGGTCTGTCTTGTCTGTTACGTCTCGACAGGAAAAGTTTGAAATAATTAGCTTAAGGTTACTATTAAACATTTCTTTGCAAATATCGAGAAATAAGGATTGTAGTTCCTTTTCTTTAAAGTAAATTCCGTAAACTTTATTAGGTTTTATAATTTCTTTGAACGTGCTTTCTAAGTCTTCTAATTTGTAGTTCTGTCTTATAGTTATTATGTGATTACTTCTTTGAAAGGGTCTGGTGTATTTAATGTCTTGTTTATTTCCTAATTTAAAAATCAATCTGTTATTAAATGCGTTAATAGGAGATTCTGTTATGGGTAATACATTACCGTCGTCTTCGTTGAATGCTGAATGTGCAGTCTCGTTAGGGTCTTGTCTTAAAAATTCGTCTAGTTCGTTTGCGCGAGGTAATTCGTCTAAGTCTATTTGCGGGGTTATTGATTCTAAGTCTAAACTTTCATTATTATGGATTTCTATACGTGATAATGCGTCGGCTACATAATTTTCTTTGCCTTTTTTATAAATAATATCGAAATCAAATTCGCATAATTTTAGTTTCCACCGTACTAGCCTTGAATTCGGTTCTTTTATCTTATTTAGCCAAACTAAATGGTTATGATCGGTTTCTATTGTAAATTTCCTACCAAATAGATAAGGTCTAAAATGTTTAGTGCAATCTAAAATAGCCAAGAGCTCCTTTTCTATTGTCAAGTAATTCTTTTCAGCGCTGTTTAGCGTTCTCGAGTAATATCCGATCGGTCTTGAATTCTGGGATAAGACGCCGCCAACGGCCACGTTTAAAGCGTCTGTAGTGAGTTTAAAAGATTTTCTAAAGTCTGGGTAAGCTAATATAGGGGCATTGACTAAAAGTTCTTTACAATGGGAAAAAGCGTTTTTGTATTCTTCGTTTTCTACGTCGATTTTTGAACCTTTTTTTAAACATTTTGTTAAAGGAGACACGATTTTTGCAAAGTTACTAACGTACCTTCTGTAAAATCCTAAAAACCCAAGGAATGATTTTATTTCTTTTGTAGTTTTCGGGATTGCATATTTTTGCACAGTTTCTATTTTTACGGGGTTCGGTTTAATACCATCGGGAGTAATAACGTGACCTAAAAATCCTACTTCTTCTCTAAGAAATTCCGATTTATTTATTTGAATTTTTAAATTAAATTCGCGAAGTTTTGAAAATATTTGTTTTAAATGTAGTAAATGCTCTTGAAGTGATTTTGAAAAAACTACGACGTCGTCCATGTAAACGAAGCACGATTTATGTATAAAATTTCTAAGTACGTTGTCCATGACTCTTTGAAAGGTAGATGGGGCATTTTTTAAACCAAATGGCATTCTTACGTATTCGAAATGACCGTTATTAACTGTAAACGCGGTTTTTTCTATTGACTGGGGGTCCATTTCAATTTGGTGGAACCCTTGCGCTAAATCAAGAGTAGAAAAGTACATACATTTACCTAGATTGTCTAATATTTCGTCGATTCTAGGTAAGGGATATCTGTCTTCGATTGTCTTGTCGTTTAATTTACGGTAATCAATAACTAATCTAAATTTTTTGTTTCCGGTCGCGTCTAGTTTTTTTGGTACGATCCAAACGGGTGAACTGTACGGAGAAATTGACGGTCGAATTATTTCGTTTTGTAAGAGTTCGTTAATTTGATTTTGAATTTCTAGTTTTAAATGATACGGGTGTCTAAATTGCTTAATAAATACGGGTTCTTCGTCTTTTGTGCGAATATTATGTTTGACAGCATTAGTAAAAGTTAAGTTACATTTTTCGTTGTAAAACACGTCTTTAAATTGTGTGCAAAGTTTAATAATTTTTTGTTTTTCTTCTAAATTTAGGTGTTCGGTACGAATTAGTTTTAAAGTTTCCAGACTTGAAGGTAATTGCGTAGGGGGTTCTATTATATCGTAATTTAGAACAGGTTTGACTTTTATGCGTTCGTGAAAGTTTAATTCTATTTTTCGGTTATGTTCGAGAGGTAGAGTGCATATCCCGTTTCGCGAGTAAGCCAAACTTTCTGGAATTATTGTGTCGTGGCCTAATTGAATTTCGGGAATAACTACTTCGCCTTCAACTATATTTACTGGTATATTGATACGATTATCGATAACTCGAATTGTTTGATTTAACCTATCCTCATTGAATTCAAAGATAAATGGGATCACAGTGTTATTTATTTTCAAAGTTCTATTTTCGTAATTAATTTGTGCTTTGAGTTTTTGAAAATCTGAACTACCTATTAAAGCGTCGTATCTAGGATGCCAATCTAAAATATGAAAATCGAATAGGTGGTTTATACCAAATTCCTGTAGGATCGGAAATTGAATGTTACTATCGTTGGAAATTTCTTTGTTTAGACTTTTTACTGTAAATAGTTTTTTGTAAATAAAATTTTTAAATTTAGAAAATGCCACATTACTATTAATAATTGAATTATAAGCACCGCTATCTATTAAAATTTTTAAATCTAATTCCGGTAAGTAAATAAATGGTAACTTAGATTTATTTGAAATTGAATTTAAATCTAGGGATACGAGCGTTTTTTCGAGGCTACTATTGAAAAATTTTCCGGTTCTCCCGCGCATTCGCTATTATTTTCGCCGTTACTGTAATTATTTGCGTCGAATTCAGTTTCGTTTTCGTCAACATTGTGTAGTTCTTCTGAAATAAAGTTTCTATGTCCTAAGTTATTAAAATATTGTTGTACGGGTTTGTTAACTTGCGTTTTTGCGGTGATGGTGGAAGTTGACATAGGGGACTGTTTAAAATGTGTATTGGTCGATTCTGTAGGTTTCTCAAACGCTTGTCTATTCGTAAAGAGTCTTTGGTTTTGTACGGGATTGGGCTGTACTCGAATTGGTCCACAAGGAAACGATTGAGATTGAAAATTCGTTTGTGGTCTTTGAAATTGGGGATATGAATTTTGATACGTATTGTTACTTTGGTATAATTTTGGTTTTGGAAAATTTTGAAAAGTTTTTCTAACATTTTTATTCCTAAGCATGTTTTTAAATTCTTCCTGTTTTAATTCATCGTCGTATTCGCGACATTTATTAAGACATTGCCCTAAATTGGCAGGTGGATTATTTCTTAAGTAAAATTTGTAGGGATCTAATAAACCTGATTTAAAACTTTGTAATGCATTTTGTTGATACAATTGTTGTTTAAAATTTAATTCTAGAGGATTATTTGTTTTTAATTGTATACATTGGAGTAATTCCGCAAGTAAGCTAGTTACCCTAGTATGATATTCCCGATAGTTCTCGTTACTAAATTGAAATACGGTATTTAATTCATTAACAAGAAGTTGTTCGTAACGAATATCTCCGTATTGCTTGATTAACGCCTGTTTTAAATTTCCCCAAGACGAACAGTCATAGTTATTTAATACAGTTTCCGCACCGTTTTTTAATTTTGTTTTAATTATTTGGAGTAAAGTTCGATTATAAACCGAACCGGGATCGCGTTGATTAAATGCTAATAAAAGAGCTTCTTCGGTTAATTTTGTAAATAAGGCTAAGTCACTACCTGGCGTAAATTCAGGAATGAGATGAGCAAATGTACTTACTGATATTTCATTAACTGATAACGGAAAGTCACTTAAATTTTGATTAGAACTACTTTGTTTGCCGTCAGAAGTCATTTTAAAATTTATTTTTGAATTTACGTAGTTCGACACACCGTTCTCTTTAAATTGCTAACAATTTCACTTATATCACTATCGCTTAAATCTGAGTCGCTATTCATTAAAAAAATAGTATTCAAGCAGAAATATACGGGAAAGAAAAATTGGACTTACAGAACAAGGTGACGCAGTGATGTCCTTAGGGTTCGCAAGTTTTCCTTTTTCTTTTCCAGGTTCTTGAGGAATATCCAGTAAAGGCCTGAAGGTCTCCAACGATCTGCAGTTGATGTTGTCTGAATATCCTGTTCGCGCAGCGCCAATTATATTTTTAAGTTTTCGACGTATTTCAATAAATTAACCCACAGATTTAATTACGTTATTTATTCGTAAATATCTCGATTACACTTGTGGATAATTAATACATTTGACGAACTTAACTTTAAGTTGACTACGCGCCGTCTCGCAGATAGTTTTTCGCGTTCTCTAGATGCGACTTTTCCGACTGATTCAATTTATTTTTCTTAGTTTTTATATCCGTAAAAGAGGGAGAAATCATTGTACATAATTACATTTACATTTTCGTAAGCGACTACTTTTGTGAGGGCGATGTCCTCAGACTTAATTATTATTGCCTATTCGTGATTAAAGGCGAGAGATTTTACAAATCAAAAAATAAAAGTTTTTAAAGACATTATAATAATTACGTTACGTGATTGCAAGCGAGAACTTTTACGCTATAACTAATAAAATAAAAATAAAGATGTCAGAATTATAGTCTAACCGTGGTAGACAGCGAGAAATCTTACATCCTACAGCATAATGTCTTTCTTAAATCGTTTAAAACTTAAAAATATGATATGTGTTAACTAAATCTTTGCATCTTGTTATTTGCCGTTATTCTAAGGAATTAAAAATCGAAAATAGTCTTGAAATTTATTCAAAAGTTAAAAAACTTAACCTTTATATACTCTTACAAAAATCCAAAACTGTTAAAATAAAAATCAACCAATTCAACAGTCTGCTTTATTGGAACTTTATATACAAAATGGCTGATGGTTGTGGAAGGAATCGTCTCTCTGGGTACCAATATAAAAAAATAAAATTAGAAAAAGAAGCAGAACTGCAAAAAAACGGGAGCTTTAGAATCGGTTTTAATAAGAAATAGCCAAAACCGAAGTTCTGAAACTCTTGACAACTCCGAAGCAGAAGTAACCCAACAGTTACCTTTGTCGGAAGCATTTTATTCTTTAGTTACTTCCACATCAGCATCAATAACACAAACAAATGGCAGTCTCTTCTCAACGGCTTCTAGTTTGAGATCTACACCTACAAACCCTGCCAAAATTTTGTCTTCCGATCCAGCTACTTAGTTTCATAGTTTGGGAAATCAAGAAAGAATATTTTTCGCAAAAGCAGGTCCACCAGGTTCTTTGTGCGATTATGATCTTCCGTGGGACGATTCAAGACCCAGGTTTACTTCAAAAAACTATAAACGAAGTTTCAGTGACGGTGAATTAATTTTAATAAATTGGCTTGTATATCCCGAAACAAAGAATTACATTTTTTGTTTTTGTTGCAAAATTTTTAACGTGGGCGCATCTAATATAAAACCATTTAGAAAGTAATAAATCATGGCATGAGCTTAGTCAGAGGTTGAAATTTTTTCAAACCATAGATACAGAAGTTCAAAAGCCCACAAATTCCGAAATAAATAATTGATTATCAAAATGTTGGGAGAATAAGTTGTTTAGCGTTCCAGGGTAAATCAAATAAATTATACATAATAATGGAAATTAATTCAACTCTTTGTGGAATTCGATCCTGTTATGGAAGAACATGTGCGCAAAATTTTAAGAAAAAAAGAAAGTTCAGCGACTTATCTAAGCAAAACTATTCAGAACAAGTTGATTAATATCCGAAAAAATTAAATGCTATATTATTGAAGGTGCTAAAAGGTCGAAATATTATTCGATTATCTTAGACTGCACTTTCCGATGCTAGCAAAATTGAACAAATGACCATGATAATTAAATATGTTTTAATCAATCAAATCCATTACAACTCAAAAGCAGAGGTTATAATCAAGGAAAGTTTTCTAGGTATTGTTCCAAATGAGAAATTTACAGGTTTAAAATTAACTGAAGTTCTCCTGGCAGAACTAGATAAATTGGTATTGCCTTTAGAGAACATAAGGGGGTAGGGGTATGATAATAAATCTCATATGAGGTTCTCGTGCCGGTGTTCAAGCGAGAATAAGAAATTTAAATCCTAACATTTTGAACCGAATTAATCTTGTTAGTAAATTAATGCAGAGTCATGACATTGCTTTAGATTCTGTGATGCATTTATTAAAAGCCACGAACGATTTGTTCTAAAATTCTCGTTCAGGCGAATTTTTTACCCAAGTGCTTGTAGATGCCAAAAAGTTAGGTAATAAAGTAGACATTGAAGCAACTTTTAGAACTGCACCTAGACATCGAATAAGATCTAAAAAGAGACATTTTGATTATGAAAATTGAGATGAACCCATAGTAGATCCCAGAGAAAAATATAAAATTTACTTTTTTTTCATGTCAGAGTAGCCATTTTGCGTTTCTCTATGATATTTATTTGTTTTATACCTATTTTAAAATACTAGTGATTTAATATTTTATGCTTCTTTGTTATTGTTTTCTATTTTTAAAAATAAAATTTATATTTCTGAAATCGAAATTTATTTAAAGTTGTTAAAGTATAAGAAAACGAATAATGTACACTAGAAAGCCTATTTTTCAAAAGCATTACAATTTAGAAAAAATTTGTAAGATCAATTTAGAATGATTTGACCTTGAATTTAAAACAATTTTTGCTTACGGCGCGGCGCATTTGCCCAGAACGGCATAAAAGCTATATCGGCTTCTGTCTAAATATAAATCATCATTATACTATTATTAACTTATTAACTGTATGCTTTTTAAGAAAATCGCAAGCATTAAAAATGAGTTTTTAAAACTTTCAATTGATTTAATTTTTAAACGAATAGGATAACAAAAAAAATGCAACAGGTCAATTTGAATATTGAGGAGGACGATTTTTGACGTTTAAACAACATTTGTAAAATTAACCCCTTGACCCTTAGCATCTACACAACAAAATTTAAATAACAACTTTAATGAGATATCAAGTTTGTTGTACGTTTTAATACTACTTATCTACAAAAAGTGTGATAAAAATGGGAAAAAAATGTTTTGTTATTGTGGTCTTCGTTGTGCGATAAGTATTATTAAGAGCTAACATCTACATTAGAACATCTGAAGTTCCTAAGCAAGCAAATCTGTCACTTATCAAATATTCATTCTATTGACAATGACCTACACCACCGCCGAACACGTCAAAATTATCTTCATTTATGGCATGGACAACCTTTAAAAACGGATATCCTGACCGAAATGTAAGACACGCGTACCTTCGTCAATTGATTGCCAAGTTTGAAGCAATAACGGGATTTGTTGCTAATAGAAAAAGAAATAAGCCAAGGATACTTGATGAAGCCACCAATATTGAAGTACTTGAACAATACTCTTGGACAGCTATAAATTCAACAATGTCAACACGTCAAACAGCAGAAGATACGGTTGTAAGAGTATTAAAAGCACTAAGTTTTATCCATACAAAATCAACATCGTACAAGAATTTGGCGATGATCCAGACAGAAGAATTGAGATTTGTAAAACTATCTTCTATCAAATTAATGGAAATCCGCAATTTCTAAGAACCAGAAAAAAGAAAACTTAGTGTTTTAAATCTGTCCATAAATTTGAAGATCAAAATAGGAATTACCCTACACATTGAGAGTAATTGCGACTAACGTTTAGGAAAACCAAAATATAATGTACATATAAAGTAGATTTATGTTTATGTTTGTGGATATAAATAAAAATAACAACGCCGGTACATTTTTCCTAGTCTTATTATTTGTTTTTTGCTTCCTATACTATAAGTTTATATTAAAAAAAATATTTTTGTTTAGTATCTTACAGATTTGATGTGTATTAGATTTAAAAGCACTGTTTTCTTTTCTTGCTATTTTATCATTACTTTAATTTTTCAAAACTTAACTCTTTGTTATAGAACTTTGTTTCTAAAAACAATAAAATTATTATTATTAAGTACACATTACCGTTTTTGTTTCATAATGGTCAGTGTTGTAAATTATCTATATAAATTCATATAGATAAATTAATCTAGATTAATATTTATGATCTATTTATATGTATCTAGATACAATCAAAAAGTATATAAGTTATATGTATCTGTATATATATAATTTTTCATTTAAATTATTTAAATAATGTTTATAAAAAATCTAGTGTCTCGTAAAATTCCAGTTACAATATGTGTTTTTCTCTATTTCGACATGAGAATTATCGATTATTACACTAAAATCCGTGTAAGAATAAGAAAATTCTTACACGAATTTTAGTAATGTAGTTTTTTTCAAAGTTGGTATCTCTGCATCCTAAGTTGACGTTACATGAAAAAGAAATCAAAATTATTGAAACTTAACAATTGAAATTCAAATTTTGATGCCAAGATCAAATAAAAATGTCCTATTAATTCAAAGTTATTTACTTATAAAGGTATAAAGAAATAAATTTTGTATGAGATTTTAGGTTTCAATTTCAATATGTCAAAGTGTAAGTGTTGCCAATTCAATAAAATATAAGTTTCCCAATTTTGTTTTAAAATTAAAATTATACGAAAAATATTAAATATTGTATCGAAATAGAGAAAATAGTATAAAGCACACGTCATAGAATACGTTTCAATCACTCGACCGTCTCATAAACTCGCCGCTGAGCGGCTCGTGCATGAAACCCGGTCTCGTGATTGAAGCGCGTTCATTCTGTAACTTTTGTTTTAATATACTATTCTGCAGTAATTTTCCGCATTCTATAGTAGTTCTTCAAATGAACTCCATTTATCGTTGTTACTAAATTTAAAAATTATCTGTTTACAACACTGATAATGGCGGTAGTACAAATAAGAATCTATATATGATTTATCAGATTGGATTTGTAGATACAAAGAAATTAATAGATTTTACTGTTTTGTATGTTTACTATTTTCACACGATTCATTATGGTGTAAAAATGGTGTTACCGATTTAAAACATTTAAAAGAAAAAGTGAAAAAGCACACTTTATCTGCGGATCACATGAAAAATTCGATCGATCATTTTGCTAATTTTAAAGGTAGATAAATAGATCTTAAATATAAATCGATTTAATGCAAAACATTTTTTTTTACTTTTTGAGCTAGTTGCGTTTTTTGAATATTTTAAAAATGACGGTATGATTGACCACAAGCCGCCACTGCATATACATATCTATTCCCTGTACGGCGAAAAAATAGAGTTAAGCTCCTCCTTCAATTTTGTATGATAATTTAAACCAATGTATGAAGAGACAAGTTTACACGGCTCAAATTAGTTAAAGCGCGAAAATTTAAAAAATATGTAATGTATAATATAGGCATTAAAGATTAAAGTACATAGGAAAAAGTAAAATTTTCAATTAATGTACAAAAATATAAATTTCTACTTATAACAAATAAATACGTTTACAACTTTATTAATTTAGTTACACGATTTATTTTTAAAATTTATCAAATAACACTTGGAGGGAACAACTAAACATTTCAAACGCGTATAAACAAGGGCGTCATTAAGTTTTTACTTATTAACAAATTTGACGAACTAAAATTATGACATATTTTATGGGAGTTTAAATAACATTCTATATTAAAAAAAATAGGATGATTCAGATAAAGAAGTCATCCTCCACACGAATATAAACAAATGTTTTTCAAGATATTGAAAAATACTATTTCGTCAAATGAATTGAAATCACAAAAACCTAGAACTGCGAATAAATTAACCAAAATGTCAAACGTTAAACTCAGGTCAAACTGAAGTATGTAATTTGTTTGTTGTAATACTGACTTGAAAATTTTAACCAATAAAAAAAATGTATTCAAATTTAGCGCCTATTTGATGGGAGGGACTTAACACTATCTTTTCGCCGTACAGAGAATACCAATTTTTATGGTGATCGGTTGAATGGTGTTGAAGTTTAAAGATAACATATATATAAATATACAAACATCCATTTATATATACATAAAAAGAAGATAAAAAACTTTTGTTTAATTTTTTTGTATGTTTTGTTATTGCTACAAATAAAATTGAAACATGTCGTTTATAACTTATGAAATTAATTAGCTTAAATTAAAATGTGTTATGTTTATAGAATTTTAAATTCAATGTTAAAATAAGTACTTTTTCCTAAAAATTTGTATGTATTTGTCTTATCTTTTTCAAATTCATTATTAGAATTATTCATGTTAAAATTACATCTATTAAAGAACAAAGACTTTGTACATTATGTTTTTGGTTTTAGTATTTCATATAAACAACAGACTATTACATGTTTCCGTGGTGTAGTGGTTATCACATCCGCCTAACACGCGGAAGGTCCCCGGTTCGATCCCGGGTGGAAACATATTTTTTAGCCCCAAACTTATAAAGTCATATACATACGTATCAATTTTTAATACTTCTTATTATAATTATTGCACCAAAGGACTTATAATACAATAACTAATGAAAAGTACATAGTGACTATTGATACATTTTTGAAAACAACGTAACTGCATTTGAAATACGTTGTTAGTGTTCTATTAACATGTCAATAACTATTTATAATAATTTATGCCATTTATTACTTCTTTAAGGTTAGTGCTGATTTTTGTTATTTATATTTTATGTTACTTTATCAAGTTGAGATCAGTATTTAAAATAGTATATTATATATCAAAGTTGAGAAGTTTATGGTTATAACCTAAGCGTGTTACGTAATCTTATCAAAATAGGGGCGTAACAACCCAGGTTCAAACTTTAAAAGAAACCTCACGTTATTAAGAACTAAAATATAATTTCAAAATGAACGTACACAGAATCGCTGTGAAACCAGGCGCGGCTTCAGAGGGGGGGCCGGGAGGCTATGCCCCCCCCCCCCCCGACATTGAAAATAATACTGAAGTTTTTCTCAGTTTGTATGTAATACATTCGCTTTTTTTATAGTTGTATAATTTATGATACTTTAAAAAATGCTATGAGCACCCCCCCCCCCGCTTTAAACTGATGGCGCCCCCACCGAAATACACTGCTGGAGCCGCGCCTGTGTGAAACCCAAACACAAAAATAATATAAGAACTAGCGGACCCGATAGACGTTGCCCTGCATGATATACCAAGCGATTAGGATATTAAACAAAGTAAGAAATGAAAGACAAATAATATAATAATTTTGTTATTCTTTATTTTGAAATAACATCAATTTTTCTAAACACAATTCGTTATAATCAATAATTGTTACAAGTTTTTGCTGGTTACGAACCTGCACGGCCAACTCTCAATAGTCGGAGATAGGGGTAGGTTTTCTAGAAATATATAAAAGATAATTAAGGGCGCCAGAGCTTATCCAAAAGTACGTCTGTCTGCTCACAACAGAAATGGTAATAAACTTGTAACTAGATGTTAAGTTCGTAACTGCTGGAAGAAACGAATAAAAGGAAAAGAAACTCAATCGTTAATAACAATGGTACTTTAATTCCTCTATAAAGATAAATCTATTAACAACTAAATAGTCAAATATAAGCCGGTACTGTAGAGAATATAGAAAAGAGAATAGCAGTAGGATCGGCAACTTACACTACACGTCAAACAAGCGTGTAAGTACTATAACATGTATAAAACTTTATCAGTAAGTAACATTAACAATGATAAGTCATTGTGGATATAAGCAGCAAGCGATAAGTAATTTACCTAAATTAATTTAGTAACAAACAACAGTAACAAATCAATTCGAACGTACAATTAGCAAAGATAATAAGTCGTGAGTTTACACCGTAGCGACAACGCATAAATAAGTAAAAATTGACTTACCAAATTCCAGGGTACTTTCAGAAAAACGTTTTTCTTACGGCCTCCTGCAATTAAACTTCCTGAAAAACATAGACGTGTCTACCTGGCGACTCACAAACTACAAATAAAGACACATTTAAGGGACAGTAATCGAACCGACACTTATCGTCTGCTGTTACATTAATGTTACGCCTATGGTGGTATTAAGTAATTGCCTCCGAATAGAATTCAATCGTATCCAGTAATTAAGATCTTCCGAACAAGGTGATAGTCATCAAGGTTAAGTTATGGCCTCCGAATAGAATTCAATTGTTTCCAGTAATTAGGATCTTCCGAACAATGTGATAGTCATCAAGGTTAAGTTATTGCCTCCGAATAGAATTCAATCGTATCCAGTAATTAAGATCTTCCGCTTTCGATTATAGTTTTCCCTTGAGGATTTTATGTAACGGTACGAATACCCCTATTCATGAAGGTGGCACATGGCGCTAACCAAAAAGGCACAAAAATTACGTTTAATTAAAGAAAGAATACAATCACTTACCCTGCGTGGATGAAATCAATTATTTAAGAGAAACTACTAATTTCCATCGTGTCCCAACACGTGGATGATTTCAGAGAAACGATATTCAATTCACGCAGACATAGATACTAACATGCCCGATGTTAAAGTGAAAATGCCGGTTTTTCACCGGATGTCGTCGACTCAATACAAAGTGACCAACGAACCCGATAGATGGCGTCAAGAAATATAAAAGTGATTTTTAATTAGACTGATATACAGGGTAATGCATTATTTAAATTTATGTACGTAACAGAATTCCCCCCCAGCAAGATAAAAGCGTGGAGCGAGAATAACGAAGACAAAAGCTAAAATGAAGATAGAAATTTAGGCATACGCCAAGGATAGAACCCTAAAATCCAAAACCAACCCCAGAACACAATAACACCCAACCCCAGAAGAAACGTAGATGAAAGAAATTTTCTCGGTTTACTAAGCATCACCAACCAGATGTGTCCAAAAGTCGCATGAAGCGGAATGATACTTCAAAGAACCAGAAACTCAACTAACCGAATAGAAGTATCAGCACAGGTACTCGTTGAAAGTCGACAACAGTCGTTACGCTAAAAAGCCAGAAAGCAACGCAGTCCCATAGACCTTACTGATCGACAGTACCAAGCGAACCAAGAGAAAAAGAAGAATGATAGGAAAGAAAAGAAGTTTAGACCACGGTCAAGGACAACGCCTTAAAATCCCTTGAAACCCCAACCCCTGAATACAAATCCAACCCTGACTATAAACCCCTAGGAAGCCCCTCAGGAAAAGGACTAAGGTATCATAGGAAAATGGAAAAGGAACGGTACCCATAACCCCGAGACTAGGAAACACCCTAGGAATCCTATCGCAGACGAAGGTTTCCTCGTTGGAGTGCCGGACGATTGTGTGGCGTCGAAGTCTTAATCCCACCTCAAGCCCTCGCGACAGATGTTAAAGCGCGTCGTCGGGCCCCTCATCGTTAGTCCACACAAGCGCACGTCACCGCAACCAGTACTCGCTTGCCCACAATAGTCTTCCTCCCACCCCGGATGGATTCTGATCCGCGACCAGAGGGAACAAGACCCAGGAAATCCCCCCACCCTGAAAGTAGATAAAAGAAGAAAGAAATGAAGCATCCCATAATTTTGCCCAAAAATCCAAATATAAAGGACTACAGCCCGCAATTGCGTGACTGTAGCCGGAAGCGGTGCCTGCTGTACAACCACAACATCCTATGCGCCGGTTAAGAAGAATTGGCCACCCCCGCCAAGATCCACCAAGTCCGCCGTACGGCCCCCGAAAGGTATAATGTCTGGTCCAGAGCTTGGGGCTACCGGGTCGGAGACAGCCAACCCTCCCGGACGCATAGCCGTCAGGTCCCCACAACAGGCGCCCCCCCACTCATGGAGACAGATCGAAAGAAGAGAAAGAAAGACAGGAAGACAGAAGGAGAAAAGAGAGTACGTTGGAGTGTACGGCTCGACTATCTCTCCCTAGATAGCCGACCCCGAGTGACCTTACCCTACTGCCCAACCAACCGCCCAAATGCAGTAAGAAAACAAGACAACATGACGAAGAAATCCGAAGCGTCGAGACATAGTGTGAAGAACTCACATCACACTAGACTTGGATGGAGATATAGTGCTGTAAAGTCGTCAAAAGACGGTATGATATCCTTCCCCAAAAATAGAACGAAACCCAAAATAATAATAACCCTCTACGGGTAGCCCTTCTTAGGCGAACTAACTAAAAAAAAGTCCCCAAAATACTAAACCCCAAAAAGAATAATAAACCAAAATTTTGGAGAGGTCTGACAAAGACCACCCAACAGCAACCTAAAACCAACGAAGGAATATCATTAGTAAGGACTCTGGTTGCAGTCGACTAAGTCGTATTACCCTGACTGAGTAAAGAAATGAACCAGCAGTCCGATCAGTCACTAAACCCCAAGCCAAAGACTAGAGTGACCCCCAAACCTAGTTTTCCACTATGAATCTACGTAAACCTAATAGACACTAACACCGATGAACGTTACATTTGCCTAACATTAATTGCAGAATTCAAAAGAACTGAAGAAAGTAGTAATAAGTCGAAAGCAAGATTAGTCATCCAGAGAAGCAATAGATACTCTAGCACGTAATTTACGCCGCTTACGCCGACGAGGATACAGTAACGACACGTTGACCGATCGACGATTTACCTGGTGTGGAGTCTCATTCGAATCAGAATCCGAAGAGCCTTGATCTGGTTTAAGATCTTTAACATGCCAGACCCCCATCGATTGTCCAGTAGTGGTGACTAACTCATATGTCCAAAGAGATTTAACCGTTTTAATAATAAAAGGTCCCAGGAACTTAGGAGCTAACTTGGCATTAAACTGCCTAGTGGCGTCAGAAAGAGTATAGTTACGTCGCCATACCGAATCCCCAATTTTATATCGCACGTGTCGACGGCGAAGATTATATCTATTGTGTGTCTTTGTGTACGCTTTAGAAAGTTGTTTCAAGATATGCGTACGAATAGCTTCATAATGAGACACTGAGTGAGTAACCTTGGATTCAGAGATAATAACATCAGAAGAAGAAGGACCAAAGAAATTTCCAGAGATAACGTGTTCACGTCCGAACATTGCAAAGAAAGGAGTACAGTCAATGACCTCGTGTTTCGCAGTACGAATGGCGCAACCAATCTTCGAGAGATTTACATCCCAATGCCTATGGTTTTCTTTGACATAAGAAGAGATCATGGTTTTTAAGACACGATTAATTCGTTCTGCGGGATTAGCCCTAGGATGGTATTTAGCTGTAAAGAGTATCGTTGTCCCATAAGTAGCGCAAAGTTTATCAAATTCTTTACTCCGAAACTGTACACCATTGTCTGTAATAAGGTATTGAGGAGCACCAAAAAGAAGAAAGATATGTTCTTCGATGATTTTACAAATAGAGGTAGCAAGAGCTGAACGCAATGGAAAGAACAAAGGAAACTTAGTAAAATAGTCAGCGATTACTAAAACATAACTATGGCCTTTCGAAGAGCGAGGCAGAGGACCCACGATATCACAACAAAGAACTTGCCAAGAATGTGTTGGCTTAGCGCGAGGAGCGAATACGCCAGGAGGAGCCACTTGTTCCACCTTGTGCGCTGCACACACACGACAACGCCGAATATAACGAGCAACATCGGCACGTAAGCAAGGCCAATAATACCGTTGTAAAATCCTTGCCGTAGTTTTCGAAACACCACAGTGTCCAGCAACCGGAGGATCATGATGAGTACGAATCATTTCCGTGCGTTGTTCCGTAGGAACCACTATTTTCCAATCATCCGCAGAATCAGAAGAGAAAGAAGTAACAACACGACGATAAAGAACATTATCTCTAACAGACCATTTCAGAAACTTATGAGGAGCATCCAAGACACGTTTAAGAAGATTATTATACCAAGGATCAAGAGTCGGCAGATTAAGCAAAGTAGAAGAAATTTCGGACAGATGGATAGTTTCTAATACAGGAACTGGGCGAGACAGCGCATCAGGAACGACATGATCTTTTCCTTTTCGATGGATTATCGAGAAATCGTATTGCTGTAGCCTAATAGACCACCGAGCCAATCGTCCTGAAGGACCAGTAAACGGTTCAACCACAACAACGAATGATGATCAGTTATTACTGTGAAGTGGGATCCTTCCACATAAGGACGGAACTTCTCTATAGCCCATAACACAGCCAGACATTCTTTTTCAGTAGTCGAATAATGTCGCTCCGCCTTCGTGAGCGATCTACTAAGATAACTAACAACCTTTTCACCATCCGCAGTCGTTTGACTTAACACCGCACCTAAACCAAAATCCGAAGCATCAGTCTGTACCACAAAAGGAAGTGAAAAATCAGGACACGACAGAATAGGAGCAGCAACTAAGCTGTTTTTAAGCGAATCAAAAGCGACCTGACATTCATTTGTCCAAATAAAAGAAACATTTTTACGAGTAAGAGCCGACAGTGGAGAAGTAAGAGAAGAAAAATTAGGAATGAAGCGACGGTACCAACTAGTCATACCAATAAATCGTCTGACATCAGTGACATTCGAAGGAGTAGGAATATTAAGTATCGCTGTTACCTTGTCCGGGTCTACCAGCAGACCATTCTTGTTGACTACGTATCCGAGGTACTTCAATTCAGACAAACAAAAGTTACATTTGTCTCGCCGTAAGGTAAGTCCAGCAGAAATTAAACGTTCTAACACCTTTTCTAGTACCCGAATATGTTCATCGAACGTTGGAGTAGCGATGATAATGTCGTCAAGGTAAGCGAAGCAATAAGGTTCCAAATCTACACCCAACACCCTATCAATCAATCTCTGAAAAGTAGCAGGCGCATTATGCAGACCGAATGGCATGCGCGTGAACTGAAAAAGACCACGAGAAGGAACAGTAAAAGCAGTCACAGCTTTGGAGTCTTCTGACAGCGGAATCTGCCAGTAGGCAGACCGAATATCCAAACTGGACAAAAATCTAGCATCTCTCAATCGATCTAGAATAGAGGTAATGTACGGTAGTGGGTATGGATCCTTTTGAGTTACCTGATTCACCTTTCGAAAATCGACACAGAACCGATAAGTATCATCCTTCTTCTTCACTAAGACAATTGGATTTGACCACGGACTACTCGATGGCTCCACAACACCCATACTCAGCATCGAGTCCAACTCCTCATTAGCAACCTTCTGTAACGCTGGTGATAGCGGATAATAGCGCTGTTTGATGGGTTCAGCAGTCGTACGTATCTGGTGCTGAACGAGAGAGGTGTGACCAAGTCCTGAGGATTGTTTCGAAAAAGAGTCCGCAACAACGTTGTCTAAGAGTTGTTGTTGGTATGGAAGTAGTTCTGAGATAGCCCCACGTTGGGCGCCAATTTTGTTACAAGTTTTTGCTGGTTACGAACCTGCACGGCCAACTCTCAATAGTCGGAGATAGGGGTAGGTTTTCTAGAAATATATAAAAGATAATTAAGGGCGCCAGAGCTTATCCAAAAGTACGTCTGTCTGCTCACAACAGAAATGGTAATAAACTTGTAACTAGATGTTAAGTTCGTAACTGCTGGAAGAAACGAATAAAAGGAAAAGAAACTCAATCGTTAATAACAATGGTACTTTAATTCCTCTATAAAGATAAATCTATTAACAACTAAATAGTCAAATATAAGCCGGTACTGTAGAGAATATAGAAAAGAGAATAGCAGTAGGATCGGCAACTTACACTACACGTCAAACAAGCGTGTAAGTACTATAACATATATAAAACTTTATCAGTAAGTAACATTAACAATGATAAGTAATTGTGGATATAAGCAGCAAGCGATAAGTAATTTACCTAAATTAATTTAGTAACAAACAACAGTAACAAATCAATTCGAACGTACAATTAGCAAAGATAATAAGTCGTGAGTTTACACCGTAGCGACAACGCATAAATAAGTAAAAATTGACTTACCAAATTCCAGGGTACTTTCAGAAAAACGTTTTTCTTACGGCCTCCTGCAATTAAACTTCCTGAAAAACATAGACGGGTCTACCTGGCGACTCACAAACTACAAATAAAGACACATTTAAGGGACAGTAATCGAACCGACACTTATCGTCTACTGTTACATTAATGTTACGCCTATGGTGGTATTAAGTAATTGCCTCCGAATAGAATTCAATCGTATCCAGTAATTAAGATCTTCCGAACAAGGTGATAGTCATCAAGGTTAAGTTATGGCTTCCGAATAGAATTCAATCGTTTCCAGTAATTAGGATCTTCCGAACAATGTGATAGTCATCAAGGTTAAGTTATTGCCTCCGAATAGAATTCAATCGTATCCAGTAATTAAGATCTTCCGCTTTCGATTATAGTTTTCCCTTGAGGATTTTATGTAACGGTACGAATACCCTATTCATGAAGGTGGCACATGGCGCTAACCAAAGGCACAAAAATTACGTTTAATTAAAGAAAGAATACAATCACTTACCCTGCGTGGATGAAATCAATTATTTAAGAGAAACTACTAATTTCCATCGTGTCCCAACACGTGGATGATTTCAGAGAAACGATATTCAATTCACGCAGACATAGATACTAACATGCCCGATGTTAAAGTGAAAATGCCGGTTTTTCACCGGATGTCGTCGACTCAATACAAAGTGACCAACGAACCCGATAGATGGCGTCAAGAAATATAAAAGTGATTTTTAATTAGACTGATATACAGGGTAATGCATTATTTAAATTTATGTACGTAACATAATGTTTGTTTAATTCGCTCCTCCATCTGCTCGATATGGTTGTACTGGCAGCGTGCGTTTATTTGCTGCTCCTCATCACCCATGAATTAGATTTGCAGAAATTTTAGATCGTTATCAGGCATCGGAATTAAAGAACCAATTTGATGATACACTTGGCCCTGAATCTTAAACGTTGATTGAGAATTGCGACCATCCTCACTCTGAACGATTTTTGTTGCTCCAAATGATGTCATTTGAAGGCACGAATTGAATTTGCGAATTTTACGAAAAAACAATTTAGATTGAGATGTAGCTCCTGCAGCCAATAGTGCTTTCAATGGTTCTGGCGGCGAATTCAATGGTGGCAATACAACTTTTCCAGGTGCGCAGCAGAAACCGGCCAATTCACCTTTGTATTTGAGTGCATGACAGTTGGCATTGTTTGTTCATAGCACCGATTACAATTTGTGAACGTGACGAATATTCGATTTCCGACTCATATTCAAACGCAAGGCGAAGAAATGATGCACGTGTCAATGCGCGATACACTTGCAAACGTTGTTGTTCGCGTGTTCTGAATGTGTTGGTGACTCGTTGACGGGCCAGTCTATGTCTCAATGCATTAGCTCGAAGGCGTTCGTTGCGTTGCTCTTGACTTTCACTAGCACGTGTGATTGCAGCCTGGTTTCTTACATTTTTATTGTCTTCTGCCGATCCATTTAACCGACGGTTCTGGAGTAATTGTGAATTCCGAGTCCGTCGACTAATATTTCCTCCTCGTCCAGGAAGACGTGGCATTGTTTTATGTACGTAATTTATATGTGAATATAATAAACTTCATATTCACTGAAATGCGACACCTGAAATATCAAAAGACACCGTACAAAAAAATTAAAATCTCAAAATAACGATACATACTTAATATAATACACTCAAACTAAAATGTTGAAAAATAAACGAAATCTTATGCACGTAACTTTATCTGAATATAAGACGCTAAATATTTACGTAAATGCGATACATATAATATCAAAACACAGCGTACAAAAAATTAAATGCATTGAATGAATACATACACAAAATGAATGAAATGAACGAATAGATGCATACACAAAAATTCATTCAAGTCGATTCAACAGTTTACTTGCAGTATAGATAAATAACCTAGATAACGACTGCAGCGCCATCTGCCGGGTTTACTTGTGAATCTAAACCATCCTCAAATCTACTTGAACACACACAAAAAATTTCATCAAAATCGGTCCAGTCGTTTAGAAGGAGTTCAGTGACATACACACGCACACAAGAAATATATATATAAAGATTAAATTAAAATATACGGTTACTATGTTTATCTAAATTAATTAAACAAAAATTTAATCCCGATCAAAATCGCTGGCTGGTTTTTCGTTTTTAACTTTTTTGCACTTTATGCACCGCGTGGCACGTTAACGAATAATACACGTAAACTGAATTCATATGTACACTTAACATTTATTTCAGTATTTACAATTTTACACAATTTATACAAGATAAATACCATTCACACAAAACAATAAATTGAATTTTCGCCTAATGAATGCATCGAAGACCGAAAAGGAAGTGATCGTTTTTTACAACACTGGCATCCTTTAAGTTCTAATACGGACATGCGCAGTTTTTGCCTTAACAGTTACAATCCAACAATAATTGCTCTTAAAAATTCCGACTTAGTAATAGTAGTTTTTGTTTAAATTAGACGCGTTTCTTCCCAAGAGGGCATTTTTAAACCCAAGTGAAACGGACGAAAAAAGCGTCCAATTCAGTCAGGAACGAGTTGAATACAACATTTTATTGCTCGAACAGAGACTAGGAAACCCTCAAAGTTTCAAAATCTCTCAAAAATAATTTGACGTTTATGTTGACAAGTGCGCAAAAACTGTCAAAGACGGTTTACAATAGCAAAAAATTAAAATTTATGACAGTTAAGAACAATAAAATAATTTAACATTAAGCGCTACAAAATCATAAAGCGTAAAATAAAATGAAAACCTGTACTTAAACGTCGTTACCTCATAGATATGGATCATAATTGCGTTTGTCGATAACTTTGGACAACTACGCTCTGATAACTCGCCATCGAAGGTAACAAAAACCCGAACGTAAAACACCTAAAAGAAATTTCAAATTACAATTAATATTTCCAAAAAAATAAACTACCAATAGTTAGCGAGAAATATTTCGGTGTTTAAACTAAATTAAAGTATTATTGAAGGACAACCCTTAGGTATGTATAACCGACAAACAGCTTGACCTGTGGAAACAAAACAAGGATCAATATAAAATGACGAAAATAAGGAAAGAAAAATAACTCTTACCGAGCGGTGGATAAGTTAAATCCTGGATATAAAAATTCGAACAAATCGTGTATAGACTAAATCCAAGAAATCTCATTAGTTACACTTTAATTACATTTCTAGAACAATGATCTCAAAAAGAAAACTGAAACTTGCAACCTTAAACAAAAATTTGCTCCAGGAAATATCTAGGTAACCTTTTCATTTAACAGTTCACGATAGTCTCCCCAAAGTCTCCACGCTGTCCGACTAACTTATAGCCAAAAGCCGCGTGAAATACGGGAAACACCTCAGGGTCATGAATCAAATAAATAATAATTTTAGAATGAAAATTAATAAAATTTAACGCAAAATTAGCATGTAACAAGCGATAGATTATATCGCAAGACGATGTGTGATTTGATTTGGGTATGAAACTTCTGGGGAAAGGGAGCGCTAAAACAGTAGCTTGCACAGACGGGAATATAACTTTAGAACAGCACTGTTTACCGCTATAATAAAAAAAATTATATTATTTATTCTTCTCACACATCTGTTGTTTTTTGTGCTAACCGCCCAGGGGCGGATGTAGAAATATTAAAAGGGGGGGCTCACCAGAATAACATCATAATAGTGTACAGTGCAGGAATTTTTCTAAAAGATTAACTTACTAATTTTTGCCAGATGGGCCAACTTCTGGATCCGCGCCTGTAACCGCCTATGTCGCTAAGTAAACGAAGCTCGTTCATGTATTTCCCGTGCAGTACGTGTGATACGGAGAGAACAGAGAGATTATACGGTTCAACACGATTTGTGACTGGGTTGTCTTTAATTGGTATATCTGATATGTGATGCGTACTGTGTGACTCCGGGTCGGACTGCTTATCTGAAATAGAAAGCACGGGAACGGTACGGTTCTCGGGCGCCAGATTTGTTCGAGTTTATTTTCCTGTTAGACAGTGTTGTCCGGGTAACTGCAGTGAAGACACAGTTGTCAAGGGCTCCAAACGTTCCTAAAAGCGGAGCTAGACACCAATAAATAAAATAACTTTATTTTATTCTTTAAAAAACAAGTAACGATACGGTAGTTTTGGAGAGGTAATCGAAGGGAGCGGAAGCGCCGAAAAGAAACACCAAGCAAGCGTGAAATGAACGGTATAAATAATGACTAGTAGTCGTGCGTTCGGCAAGCGGCAACGTCAGTGACCAAGCAAACATGCAGAAACGGAATTAACCTCCGTCGGATGGGTGGAAGAGATTATTCGAGTTCGGATATTCGATGAAAAAACGTGGCTTAGAATGGGACCATTAGCCGTATAAAATCTCTCAACACGTTACTGGAACCCTGTGTTGATGGCGTGTTACGCAGGCTAAAATCCGACACTACGAACACAACGTCCGGTAAGGAATAGAGTAAAACCAGTAGTCGTGTAAAAATCTCTCAACACGTTACTGGAACCTAGTGTTGACGGCGTGTTACGCAGGTCAAGGCCGACACTACTAACACGACACCCGGTAAAGAGGGTTAGGGAAGGGTAGGCACAAAACGGTATCTCTTTGAGGTTCGGTTAATATAATTAAAGCGGCTTACCTTTGGTTCGACTGGCTTCTCTCGGACCCCAAACTCCTCTTTGGGTTAAGCTACAACTAGATCTGCCGTTCCTGCGTTGGGGCCTCGGTTTTATAGCGGAGGATCTAAAGAGGGAGAACGACTTTATGCGGGGTTAAGATGCACTCTGGTGAGAGAAGCTTTAAGTGAGGATAACGCGTTTGATACTTGGTGAAATTCCCTTCAATTATTTATTTACAAACGAGTAATTAGTACAATCCTAATTACAATAAAATAAATCAGTCTTAATAGTAACAATAAAATAAATAAATAGCGGTTCGTAAATACAAAATAAATAATACCAAACATACCAATAAAAAACTGAACTCGATAATGCAAAAATAAAATAAACTAAATACATTACGATTCAATAAAACAACTTGAACTACCACTTAAACAAGTAACGCTTCGTTACAACTGAATGAATTTTGTTTCGGAACGCCCTCTAGTTACATATAGAATATTAACTGTTTCTTTTTTCGGCATCCGGATATTAAATTAAAAAAACATAGTTCCGCTCTCGATGTAAAAACAAGGATACGTGAAAAAGCTAACGCTCAGTGAGACTTTTTTTTAATTACTGGCACATCATTCACCTAATAAATGGGTGTCTTGAGTACGTTTCGTGTGTGTTATTTGTGAGAGGTTTACTCGGGTAAGAGTTGACTAATATTTTTACGACACAATTTAATTTTATCGTAATAATCTTAGCTACTTAGGCTACCGCCACGTGTTTGCCTCTTTTTGAATGGTAGATATGTCTATTAAACACATATACCTTGAATTGACAACTTGGAGCACGTACTAAGGTGGATATTGGTTACTAGCACCAATTTGTCGCAGTAGTTTGAAGTCAAGTCGTTGAAGTACTTTGTGTGATGGTTTATTAATCTTGGAGACACACCTGCAATATGAATAGCGAAAGTTATTCGGAAGTTTGGCACATTAAGTTACAACGATTCATTGATTGAATTACCAGCGATTTCTTTGTGATATCAACGTATATTTAATTTTTTTCTTCCACTTTTAGCAATATTTGTAAATACGTACGACTTAGATATAGTTGTTATCACAATTAATGAATGCAAATTTGTTTGTACAAATTCGGGTTGAATTTATTATAAGTGCGATTTACTTCTGATTACAAAATCACTAGATTTGCATTGAATCAAAGTTTTATTCGTCGCTTATGTATTAGTTTATACTTTCATATAGTACTACGATAATTACATATACAAAGTGTTGCTTACCCTCTAGGGCCTGCATCTACCTTATTCACTGTGATATGTATCGACAAACGTTTAATTGATAGCACCTATGTAATTCTACATCGCGTTATTTAACCTCTTTCTTTCTTTGTTAAAAAAATATATATTCGTTGTTATAATCTGTGTGTTGCCATTTGTTTCTTTCTCAGTGTTCGACAAATTTATACAGTATCTGCAAGTAATAGTTTACGGCCGTTTTGGCGCCTTTTTAATTACTTTAAGATTAGCACATCGAGAATCACTTGCAATCCTCTCGCCGAATTGATTTCAGCTAGCCGCCTACCTTCAGTTACTGGTAAATTTACGTAACAAAATATAACCAACATATTTTTTCCGGTTTGTTTTTGGGGTCAAAAGTTTAATATTACCTAAAGACTCGGGTTTTTTCTATGAGTTTTTTTAAGTATACGCTGTACGGCTCATAAACGTTTTTTTTTACCTTAGAACGATTCTACAGAGGTTTTCCATTGAAGAAGGAGACTTCTGCTTCTATCGCAACATTAATGAAATGTTGGAAGAGATGGGAATGGAATACGAATCAAATAAATGGCGCCTGTTTATTGATGGTTCATCTCAGAGTCCAAAATCGATTCTATTGCATAACGAAAACAACCAGTAAGTACTACAATAGAATAAAAATCTAATTGGAAGAAGCAAAGACCAAGACTGACATAAAGATTATAGCATTCTGGTTAAAATAAAAAAGTCGAATTTGAATTTTTGTATAACTGATTATAACAATTAAAAATATTTTAGAATAGAGAATGTAGTAGAAAGTTAGAAACGTTAATTTCCAAGCAGTTGTTACGTTTAAGGATAGTGAGTATAGTGTCACATTGGTAGGCAAAGTACAAAACTCTCACACATCCGTTACTATTTTTATAATAACTTCGAAATTTAATTTTAAAATTTAGAATAATGAAAACACACTCTAACTAACATTAAATCGATTGAACAAATATCTATATACAAGTACGATATTCTACATTATAAGTTATACCACGCAATTTCGTAGAATTTTTAAAATATCTAATAAAAATTTAATGAAACTAATGTAACATTTTTTGTATCGCACATACGTGTATGTTTTTGTATTTCATTTTTTACTTGAAAAATTTTTCTCAATTATAATATATTATATATTATACTTACACCTAAATCAATTTTAAATTTACAAAGTAATGAGATGTATTGTAGAATACTCGATAGAATATGAAACACGTTATTTCTTATTTGTAATATTAAAGTTAAAAGTGCACTTTTGAAATTCTATAATAAAAATTCCTGATCCAATAGCCAATTTCATAGTTTTTGTTCGAAATGTCACTATTTTGATTACTGCAATTAGCATATTTAAAGAATTGTAAGTTGGAAAGTCCTGGCAAAGTTTCCTTTGTTGTTTGAATTTTTTCATTAATGCATCGCAATTTCTAAGATCAGATACGGCCTCTGGTGGGAACTTTATGAACTAAAAGATACAGTAACATATCTTTTTCAAATTAATTATTTCGCATAAAAGTTAATCTTAATAAATTTTGGCACAAATTATTTCATTTTTTATTAATTATCTACAGGTAATCGATTTTTCTGAATTACAATTTAAATTTAGTCTATTTGTGAGTGTTATACATATGTATTAAGCTGTGCAGCTTATGTGCACCTGAATTGTAATTATTATTGTTTTTATTTATGCATATTTTTAATTGGAAATAGTGATTTTATTTATTAGTGCAAACGACTTTGTTAAAATAGTAGTTATTTGTTTTATTCGATTCATACAATATTAAAAGTTTAAAATCTTCGTTAGGTTATAATGTTAGCTTGTACTTTAAAATAAGTTTATAGTTTGTGAATAAGCCTTATTATTAATTGTTGTTTAGTTAATTTATATTTATTTATGATCTGGTGTATTAACTACACTTTATTTCTTAGTTTGTACTAAAGTTTATTACATATTACAGTGATTTTAACCTTTACGTTGAAATTCATCATAGAAAGAATTAGTAAATTATAAGCATGTCGTTATGTGTGGAAATCACTGTTAAAGCATTTTGTTTACAGACAAGTTATGAAAGTGAATGTTTCGGTTGGTTTTCTGGCGGCCATAACAGCCATAAACACTGCAGCTACAATTGACCATATTCAAGCGTTTTTTTGGACTTCAGGTTTAACATTTTTGGGTTGGTAAAACAGATGAATTTTAAATCGCCCTCAAAAAATAAAAACTTTTATTGGTTGTCAACAACGACCTCTCTGATTGATGGGTCATAATGAATTCCAGTGATTTGTCAAATCGGGTTGGTAGCAAATATGGACAAAAAGATTTGGTTGTTATCATGAGGTTATTGTTGCTACCAACCCGATTAGACAAATCACTGGAATTCATTATAACCCATCAATCAGAGAGGTCGTTGTTGACAACCAATAAAAGTTTTTATTTTTTGAGGGCGATTTAAAATTCATGTTTTACCAACCCAAAAATGTTAAACCTGAAGGCCAAAAAAACGCTTGATATGGTCAATTGGATATATTTCTGCACACTCAACATATGAATTTTGAATATATAGTAGGCGTTAGAAAGATGTTATCCGGCTCAATGTTTTATCAACGCTTTTCAAAATTGTTGGTTGTCTATATACAGGGCAAAGCGTATTGTTTGTTCAGTGATTTAATAAGAATTAGTAGTTTGATTTAAAATAATAGCAATAAAGTCGGACATTATACATAGGTATCTAATAAATCCAAAAGCTTTTTAATAAGTAGCAAACTAAAAAGTAAACGACTTTTTTTAATTTGGTATCAATTTACGATAACTTTTATTAACATAAACATACAATACGAATCTATAAATTTTATTCAAAAAAAAAACGAAGTGCAGCTATTATCCGTTAGGTGGCGATAGAAATTGACAATTCTTTGACTTATTTCAAATTCTGTCAAACTAGAATGTTATAAAAATAAGTTTGACATAACATAAATACGAATTCTCCAATTAATAAACAAAATCTACAATTGCCAGATACATCTATATCAGAATAGAATCGTAATATTAAAAAAATGGTAGTCAGATAAATTACCTTAAGGGGAGAGGCCAAAATTAAAGTGCATTTGGGACAAATTAATTTACAAATATAATAAAAAGCTTTTATCCATTTTATAATTTATTCCCCCATGTGTAAATCTATAAAGTGTGTATATTCAGAATTGTTTCCACAGTTTTAATATTAAAACATAATTTGAGTTTTCTCATATTTAGAAATACCAGCGTCAAATATACAGAGCTGCAACTGATTAAAACCTTTTGCACATCTTAAAATTTAAATAAATAGTCCAATTAACGTTAACTTTAATATCGCACAAAAAACAGTTTTTCACAACTATTATTAATCTTCTTGTGTAGGAACGAAGAAAAACTGGATCATTCCTTTTTAATTATAAGAATATTTTTTTCGGTTTAAAAACTACACTGCACCTTTAATTCTTAAAAACCAATTTCCTCTGCAGAGGTCACAATTTTGTTGATTCTAAGATGTACATTAATTTTTTTTCGCTGTAATAAAAGCCTACATTGACTAGATCATGTACAAATAGAATTAAGTAGATTAAACGAAAAGCAGGTCCCTTAACTTTCTGGCAATGGAATTAAAAAAATCTATAATATTGTCTAGATATTTTCCATATTATATTTATGTATAAAAGTGTTTTACATGTTAAACAGTACAGGCATTGGGGTAACACAATAGTGTTCTGGTGAAATAAATAAGCATCACAATGGGCCTACTTTGTACATACTATTTTTATATTCAAAACGAAAGTTATCGAAGTCCATAAGCGAAGAAGGCGTACGATTACTTTATACATATGGATGACCACCTTTCCAGTCATGAACCAATACGAATATTGATGCTGTTCATTCTTCTTAATCTAAACATTATTTACAAATACCCTATATAAATCTACCAGTACATGGCGATAGAATTATTGTTAGGTTTAATGTTAAGGAGCACCGTTTTATAATAAAGAAAAAAGATTGTAAAACACCTGTGGTTTTATTAAAAAAAATTAAGTTATATAAAACTTTTCACAAAGCCATTTTGCTAACACTGCAGATAATTAAATAAAGCAACAAAACATTACATAACTGATCCTAAATATACAAAAAAAAACAAGATTATTTTGAGAAAAGTTACAATTTTGATGTGATTAAAAATCGCGTCAACATAATCAGATCAGTTTCAAATAGTTTCTCAAAATAAACTTGGAAACCTATAAAACAAAAAAAATTTTAAAATTCCAGAACTTATTTTTTTGTTACTCGCTAAACGTTCTTATAACTAGCAATTTCAATATTGAACTAAACCAATGTACATTTATACTGCCCTAACTTGATTTATTAAATTATATATTGTCTAACAATAATTTTAATGTACCATACCATCAAATTTAGATATACTTACCACACCCGAAGAAAACATCTTTTTATGAAAGCTAGTTGGTGGTCATCCAGCTTCGTTAATAAAAAAAAACTTCCCCGCTTATGAAACTTGTGGCTTTTTACATAAAATGATTGAGATCCAATTTCAGACATCGATATAATAAAAATTGTAAACAGCATATAGATTCAGAATGAAATTATTTATTATTATATTACACCTAGCTGAACCACAAAACCTACAAATTTAATTTAACTAACAGTTACATTAGTACAAGAGTGTGTTGCACACACAATATGATGAAAGTCCGGGACCCGCTGACGGACGGAGCAGAGAGGCGCTTGCACACTTAGAACAACTAGTAGATAATTAGCAAGCAACATCTGGGCTCCATATTACGATCCATGTCAAGTGCAAGTGGGGAGAAAAAACGAAATTCAACACTAGTCCTTACAACCACAATATATTAAATAAAAGACGAAAAATGAAATTCTTAATTACAATCTGATATAAATTGAAACATTTAAAAAACCACCAAGCATATTGTGGTAGAAGGTGAGGAAGGTAAACAGTTTGAAAAGTAAATATACACAGTTGGAAATAAACACTAGTGCTGCTTGGCAGCATCCCTTCCACGTTTTTTTTTTGTTGAATTAAATAGTTTTCATTCTAAGTGTGGAGTAATTGATGGGGGCCGGGTCATCACATAGCATATTTACGGGTCCACTCGCGTGCAAGCTCGTTGTACTTTTCCCGATCAGTTTTATATATCCTAGCAATTTCTGGAACAAGAGGATCATCTGGGTTTGGATCACATAAAAGTGAACAGATCGACAGCAATACTGAAACAAAAAATAACCACAAATTAATCCTTTTGCGCTAAGTATCTACGGCTATATTATTGTATCTCTATATCGCATTTACAAATCTTACAGTACAAACAAATTGATACTTCATTTAAAAATGTTTAATTATGTAAACTGATTTATATACATAATTACAAGATCAGAAGCAAATGACAAATAATCAATTCCAAAAATATTTTATGCAGTAATACATTTAGATAATACAAGTAAAGAATATCACTTTCTCTATATGGATAAGGCTGACAATTAGTATTTGAAATAATTCCAAGTCATTTGCACGGTCGCAAGTTTTTTTATGGATTTACCACTACCTCAGCGTGTACAACATAATCAAGGTCTGTGTGAACATGTCCAAACCAAGTTCGTTCGCCAGATATTTGTATGTGATCGGAACTATGGGTTCCTCCTTCAGATTTTTCGAATTATTCGTAAGAAGCTACAAGTTATGCGTCGGCAAACCCACCTGATTGCGTATTCTTGTTTTTAATCATAGAGTTAAATTAATTGTTTTTTACTTCCATACTATCTCAATAATGTTACGGTACACCCACCCGTGTAAGACGTACAATTTAATTCAACTTTTTAAAAATTACTATATTAACATTCACATTTTTGTAAGGTTTAATTAAGTTTAGGTGTTAATGTGCTATTCAAAACAATAAGTACAGTTGATAGCACAAACCAAATCCGAATATCTTTACCTGATAACGTTTGAAATAGCCCTAATAATACCGGTGTAAACAGATACTTGACTGATAAGAAACAATGTTGAGACGTACTTAAAAATATTTGCATATACATATAAAAAATTAAAAATAACGACTAGATATAAAGTAACATACATTCCGTAAAAATGAAAACTAAATAATTTATATTAATAACAAGTATACTCTAAAAATTTTAACTAGAACCTTGCAATTTAAAAAAAACAATATCACAATTATGGTCAACATTAAAAAACTTGTATCTAATACATTAGTATCAAAGCTTAGGTTAAGATTTTTGGGTTTGGTTGTGCCATCAACATATGTTATATGAAACACATATTGTTCTCTGATATTATAAATTTAACTAATATCTACATCAAAAGTGTCTTAAAAACTATACCCAAAACCAGAACAAGACTCAAAGCTTTCCTACATTACTGTCTAATTTTATGGTGTGTTCGAAATTGAAAAGAACTGAAAAAGAATTGTGCAGATTGTATCTCTGCAATTAAAGTTAAAAATATGTGAGCTCACAAGTTATATTGGAAATGTACACAAAATTAACAAATAATCACGAATAATTTTTGAATTGGATAATAAAATAATGAAACCCAAATAGATTTTCTTCTCCGATGTACGTGCTTAAAAATCAGCACAAATGTTAAAAACAAAACCCGAAACTCATAATCCGGAATCGCAATAGAACAAAAGAAACATTCAAATAGATATTGTTTATTCATTGAAAGATAATTTTTTCTACTAACGTAAACAAATTATCGTGGAAATCTAGAGATAATGTGCATTTACGCGTTTATCCAAGCGATTCGTCATAACTTAATAGCAAAATAGAAATACAATGTCTAGTTAATTTCCCCATGAAATTCTACTTGAATTTAGAATTTCTCTTTACTGTTTTACATTAAAAAATTACATGTATAGTTGCATAGTTCAATTGATATGTTAAGAAAATATAATCCTTTAAGCATGAAAACTTCAAAACATCAAGTAAAAATTATTTATAAAAAATGACACTGAAAAAAGCAATACAAAGTGTATCATCTAAGTTTGATATTTAAAAATAGTTTTTCTACGGCGAGGTTAATCGTTACAATTTTTAATCGATATAAAACGTACATTATAGAAGATATTAACAGAAGACAAAAATGATTATTTAATTAAATTCGAAATGAAAGTCAACCAATGTGTCATCATCAGCCTATAACTGCTTCGTGGCACACAAATTATTTGAAATAGCTGTATATTTGCGAAATTATCAATCAATATAAAAGTCTTTTATAAAGATGCGTTATGCTTAAAACTTGAACCCAATTTAAAATTAAATTACTGTTTAAACAAAAAAATCGAAAAGATTTATTTTTATTTATTGAACACTGGCAAACATATTTTCATACAATTTTAGCCCATTACAGGATTAACCAATTAATTAAATTGAAACCTTGTTATCAATGTGACCCAATTTAAGAAGACGCGTAATTATCTATTTTAGGTAATTAAAACGTAAGGTTGTTGTTTTTATTAGTTTTTCTTAACAGATTTTTTTCATCGTCACGTTAAAAATATCGCTGCGGTCTAGCATCAACTGTGGTTACACCAAATATCAAACAAATATTTTTATCAATTACGAAATATAGTAATTTCGTACCAGCGTATTAGAAAAAAGGTTGACATTGATTACGACAAATATATAATCTACTTCCATTGTTTGTAGTATGCAAACGGATTTAAACATTAAAACGACCTGTCACTATCATTTTATTTTTTTAGTTTTCAGCGTTGAGAAAATTTCGTGAAGTATTATTTGAATTTCGAATTGTGATTTCTTCTGTAAGAATTCAGTCTGTTTTACAATTAAAAAAATAGCAAAAAAAACGTTAATGGAATAGAAGCTAATAAGTTACATTTAATAAGACTGTTTCAAAGAATAGAAGTAACAAATTCCAAAATTCTAAACTTGAACATTATCTTAAAAAGGAACACACGTTTTGGAGATATCGTATCCTGAAGAATAATTAAATGAAACTTAATTACGGTTTAACAATAAAGACACAGAATCCAAGTTAGGAAAAATAACATTTAGGTTACGCGAATATGTACCCTACAACTTTTTAGTTGTATGATTGTCTCTTTAACCACTGCAGAACCTAAAATAGTTGCGTTATGTAATAAAAGTGATACAACGCTATTGAAGATGAGCTTGACTGGTAGAAAAAAAAACAGGTTCACAGCAAATTTCGGAAATTGGTATTTAAAAAACTACATGTCAAGATAACGGTTCTGTGTGAAATACCGTTGTTATAACTGACATTTATCATGATTCATTAGCGAAATGATTTTGAAAACGTTTGGTTTTGGTTTGGTTAGGAAATTACCATTATTTTGTTGACTTATACAAATATGTCAAAAACAAACATCGTAGTATAGATAACAAAATATTCTAAACATTGCAAGAATCGCGCACGGTAATTAAGGGGAGTCGGTTGTCCCTATGCCGCCAATGTTAAATTGACATATTTAAGGTACATTTTTCTCAAAAACTATAAGAGATAAAGACATAATTTTTTTTTTAGTTGATAGATAGTTGTTTTGCCTACATTTTAACATGAGGGTTTACAGAAAAAATGTTTCTATTTTTTTCAATAATTTTATTTCCAACCTTTCAAATTTTTAAGACTTTATTTTTATTATAAATGTTCGTAACTATGGAAATTCTAACAAACTCTAAAAACCCTCATGTTAAAATATGTATTAGCATAGAAGGAAAACATCTGTAAAAAATTATTGAGATATCTCTTTTAGTTTCTGAGATAAATGTACCTTTATGTAAAAAAAGTCATTTTTCAGGAGAGCGAAAACAAAATTTATAACTACTTTTTCTTATAGATTTAATACATTCCACTTCCATAACTTGAATTTTCTGCATCTTCTTGTTCTTCATATAGGTCTTCAAGCTTTCTTTTAGCTAAACTAGTCTTTTGGTGGCATTTTTTGTTGAGTAATTCAATACATTTCTCACTTTTGTTTATTCGCACTGTATCAAGTTTACGCATCGCTTTGACACAATAATGCCTGGTGTGATTCCTAAGCTACTTAGAACTAAACACTTAGTGATATTGCCTTGGTCGAAACTAGATATAGCCTCATAAACACCTAGCTTCAAATTATTTAGCATGACAAAGTTAATTTTTGGATTTCTGGACCATATAACACTATTGACCGATTTATTTGGGTTTTGCGTACCACCATGTAAACACTTCTTCAATAGGTCATGATTAGCCAGGTGATTTTATCTGTTCCATAACAGCAAATGATAAATGGGTATGTTTGTCATGATCATACTGGGTTTTATTTAAGCCTGCTTGTTGGTACTACTAGGCTAGGCTATATGTAAGGTTTTATAAAAATATATGTAACTTTGGTTGTAGTAGGCAGAATTTAATAAACTTGGTCTTAAATTAATCCTAAAATATCATGAAAAAATAAAATGTAAAAAACAAAAAATCGATATTTTTAACCAAAATTGACAACCGACCCCCCTTAAGCAAAAATAAGTGCAGAAACATCCTTAGAAAAAGCATCGTTGTGGAAAAAACCAAGAAGCCCTTATAGAACAAATTCATTAAATCCATAACGTTTATATTGTTATAAACGTTTACAAAACCACTAAGGTGATTTCTAAGGTGGCGAAGAAGTATGCTCACCACTAGAAATTTAGCATCGATTCATCTGTTGGTCAGCATATTACATATTTGTTAACTATTATAGATCACTGAAGAATTATGATATTACGTTGTAGTGATGTTACCATACAAGCAAATGTAGGCAAACCAAAATTTCTGTGATTAAGTTTTTACAATAAAAAAATCGCGGTTAAACTTACAAACACTTATTATTTTTTTGCGTTTAAACATATTCCTTTTTGTACTTTTTTTTTTTCATCCCTATGTGAAACCGCGTCTCTCTACCCTGTAGTCTATAACAATACAGCTGCATCCAATAAAAACAAACTTCTATCCTAGTCTTAAAGATAATTCACAAACTACATATACTGGTTTTATTTAAGATTAGACATGCCCCCAAAATTTTCATTAGAGCTCAAATAATCTACCAATGCAAGACAGCCAAGTAAAATGATTAGGACCGGTTTCATAATCACTTTTAAATTTTAAAGTCCCTTTAACCGAAAATTTTCATTTTTCAAATTACAAATACATACTTAACAAATCAGCACAAAAAGTTCAGTATTGTCAACATCTTTTGAAATGCCTCTTGTAAAAGCTAATCGATGGTAAATCGATAACTTTTAAATAAAATAAACCATTAAGGTGAACTTTAGTTAAAGTGACATGAACGTGTTATTCTAAAACCGGTGGTTAGACCTGTTCCTGCAAGCAAAAGTAATTCATTGGAGTTAAATGAAAAGGAAAAGAACATTGTATCAAGAAACGGGGCAAATGTAGGAAACTCGACGATCAAATATTCAGAAACTTTTATAGAGTAGTTGTCTCAGCCAGATAAACAGTGGTTATACTAATCTAGTCTTCATAAAGTAGTTTTACAAGAAAGCGACACACCATAACCTTACAAACAAAGTAATCAACGCGGTAATAAAACCTAAAGAAGAACGTTTCCTAAATCTACAAGTATAACAACGGTACAATTACACAAAAAAGAATATAATCTTACATTTAATTAAAAAACTAATGTTAAAGGCTAATCTACAATTTAATAATTTATTTAGTAACCTTAGAAAAGTACTTCAAGTCGCAAACATAAAATTTAATAACATCTATAAACACAATTACTGCATTTATATACTGATTACTTTGGTTAAATGGTATTTTTATTTTTGGAACAATTGGTAAGGCAAATATTCGCACCTGTCGATTAAGCTGTAGGCTTAACAAGACACTAGACACTAATAAATTACCTGCATGAATCTTGAGTCATAAATTTGTGTGCACATTTAATTGCATAAAATTTACAAAACAAGAACAAAGAAAGTATTCACGTTAAATTTTTACACAACAAAAAAACTAGTGTAATTTAGATAAAGATCATTGTTAGAGTAAGTTTTGTAGACCAATTTCGTAAATTAGAAAATTAGTGTCGTTGACGTTTTTACAAACAACTTCAAAAAGAATTTACCAATAAATACTAAAAGCATTATTCTATAGTGCAACGACCTTAACCGACTCATTCAAAAAATTTCTGGATCATTAAGTAAATCACAAATAGGATAATCGTATTTAAGTAAAATGGTGAAAAAACATACCTTTTGAAATAGTCAATGCTGGTGACCACTGTGAACGTAAAATATCAAGGCAAATACTACCATTACTGTTTATATTTGGATGATAAATTCTAGTAGTAAATGCCACTTTAGGTGGTTTGAATGGGTAGTCTGTGGGAAAGTGAATTGTTAAAAAAAATACTCCGCCTTGGTATGGACTGTCAGGCTGAAAAACACGAATTCGATAAGTTACAGAAAAATAATTTAATCACAATAAGTTGTTAAATGGTACTTACTGGTCCCATTATTGTGGCTTGCCAATGAAATACTAAAAAAAAACGAAAGCGTAATTAGCAACGTCTCAAAGTGTGACAGCTTTACTTACAGTCGTCTCCCACCGGTCCTGCCGAACATTGTGCTGGAGGGTCTCTGCCGAGGTCCTGTAATTCCTAAAGAAACAACGACTTCAATATGATAAAATGTACACGATAACAAAGCAACAAAACTGTAGAATTTCAATACCTAATATGGTGAGGTTAGTTAACAATGTGATTGGCCCTGGCCTTAAAAATAACACCCTACCTGAATATGCCATATTGAAGAGAATCTTAACAATAAAGCAATAAAACTATAGCGGTACTAGTGATAAACCGCGTTTTATCCGGCAAATTTTACATTAATGCTTCTACCTGATAAAAAGAAAAATTAATATTCTCAATAAGCATCCAAACGAGTATTTTCCAAGATGCAAAGCACTGGAATGTATTGCACAACACAATGCATTTTTGATTAATCGTTGAAACTGTTATAAATAAGGGTAAAATAACAAAAATTCTGTCGATCCCGCACTGTTCTATCACAAATCATTAAGGGCGTTTAGCTCACATAAAAACTAGTAATCCAACATAATTGCGAACAATGAAAAGTCATATTTCACTGGAAAAGTTTTAACGTACCTTATTAATTCTTTTTAAAGCCATTTGATGAATAGTGTGTTATAGATACTGGTTTTTCACCAGACAAACGAATCCGCGAGCCAAGGACCTTTGATAGGTGATTGCAAAGATGGCCTCCTTCAAAACTCCAAACCACAACGCAAATCAAAATAGTTACAAATTAACTAATCGCACACCGAAATAATCGTTTACTTTCTTCAAAAACTCACTATAGCGCAATAAACGTGGTTGCTGCAGTATTAACGTTATCTCAATTTCGAACTAAAATTATTCATGCAAGCGTTTCTTCTAAAAATTACTAGGAAAGATGACGGATCACTTCCGTGGCATGTTCTATCGGTATAAACGTACAGTTAACTGTAAATTAGATATGCAATTGTTCGATAACCTTTAAGTGTAATATTTCCTGCTAGATGTCGCTGCTATAAATTCATTCACATCATTCAAAAAAAAAATCTTAACCAATAAATTCATTCATATATTCAAATTTAAATTACAAAAAATATTGATGAATTAAAAGTAAAAAAATTGCAGAATAACTATACACTCTTGTTGTTAATAATTATAGTATCAAATGTATGAATCTAATAGAAGCTGGCAGTAAATGATGTAGGATCATAAAGAAGCGGTACTACCTAATGTATATACCTATGTATATACCAGTATATACCTACAATCAAATATTAAAAGTATACATTTAGATAAACTTGTTAATATGTTTAGTTTTAAAGTAAATATTATGATTTCAGTTTTGGTTAAATAAATATTTGGGAATAAAAAAAATCTGCGATGTAACAGCGAAGATGTTACGAGACAGGTAATGGATTAAATTGAACATACAAAATAATGAGGTAAAGGTATATTTCAAATTGATTAATTGTATGTGCTTCTATTTTGCCTGCGATTTGTTTTCTCATTATACCTCTTCCCTTGTTCATCTGATTTTATATCTATTGCATTTTTTGTGTGTTGAGATAATCCTATTTCTCTCTTAGTCTGTTCATATTTGGTTCTCTATTTATGCCTTTCTTTGTTATGTCGATTAGTCATTCAGTTAATTTTGTTCCTTTGCTTTTGATTTTCTTTTGCATTTAAGTTTTACCTGTCTCTTTGTAAATAATTTTATCAATTTTACCGTAACTCTAAAATGTCGTTTGCTTTTTTCGTTTTTAATCTTGGTCTACCTTTATAGATAATTTTTTCTATACTTTTTTGATTACCGCTTACTTTATTGTTTTGCCTTGTTGTTGTTTTTGTTTGGTTGAACAACCTTTTCTCCACATACTTCTCTGACAAATTCTAACTAGTGTTTACCTATTGTGTGAATCTGTCCCATATCTTTGTTCTGGAGCGAACTGTGTACTGCAAACGTGGTTGATACTAATTTGTGTTGTGTTTAGTTCTGCCGTTTTGTTTATTCTTAAGATTATCAAACTGTTTGCTCTTTTTTATTGCCTTAGATGTTTTATCTCTGTTACTATTAGAATGCTATTAGTCTCTGATTCTTTATGATGTTGTGTAGTTTTTTTTTAACATTTTATCATACACTCCACTAGCAGTGCTTTTTTGTAGTCAACATATTGGAACCATGAAAACAGCTTTCTCTTTTTCTACAATATAATGTTAATACTATTTTACTGTTATTCCTTGCACACAAGTACTAAGTCTTGATTTGTACTAGTTTTAGCAGTTTTTTTTGCTCATAACTTTTTTAGAAGCCTTGTTTTGCCAGTTTATGTTTATTAAGTCATATTGTTTTTGTGCTTTTTAAACTAAAGATATTTGTTTTTGAGGATTTCTAAGAAGGTTTAACGACTTTGGTTAACCAGTCTTGAAGTAAGTTTACACTCAAACGTTTGTGCCTGCTTTCAAATTAATACAAAAAGTGTCTTGACTATGGATTTAATAAAACTTTGGTTTCCTATTTTCATTAAGGTGAATAACATTAGTCAAAACAATTAAAAAGTTTCTAACAATACTTTATGCACTCAATACAGTATTACCATTGGTATTACTCAGTGAGTAAAATGTTTGTAGCTGCATGTAAGGTACGGACACATTATTAACACGTGTCTTGTTGACACGTGTTAATACGACACACCAGGACGCGACACATCTTTTAGTTAATCTAGATACAAATCATAATACTCTAATTATAATGGCTAACCTACTCGAACAAATAGATTTGTTGGACGAAGAAGAGGAAAGTGTAGCTGCTCGTGCGCTAAAAATTTTTTTCGTAGATAAATTTTTTCTTTACTCGCTTATACCATAAATAGCTATTTAAACAGTTTTAAATTTTTATTTGTGACAAGGTAGTACATGGATAATAAAACTAGCGCATGCGTAAAACGTATTACTTGTTGCAGAGTACGTTTTTCAGCGTTGTCTGGTACGTTTACGAATTTACCCCGTTATCAACTTTTTCATATCTGAGGACGACACGAAAACTAAACCCCTTCGGTAACAGTAACTTATTTATTGTAGAACTTGTATAACATTAAATAATATACTAAACGCAAAAACTAACTACCGCGTTTTCATTTTTTACTGTCAACCTTTTCCTTGTGTTGTTCACCTTCACTCTTTGTTTTCTGGCGCGTTCATCTTTTCTTTTACTTCCATTAAAGGTGCGCACACACTTCTAACACCCCACCACCCCGGATTTTTGATTCCTAACTTTTCTAGATGAATTTTCGATTTTCCTATTGATAATATCTTTCTTGCTCTGTATGCAGTCTCGAACGTGAAACATTCTCAGTTGGACATGTTTGGTTCTGTCGGAAGTTGTATTATTTTCAGCTACTTTAATCGCGCTTTAGTTTTCAATTTTTATTATTGGTGGCTGGTATCTCACTTTTGTTTGATTTATTTCGTTTGTCAACTCCGATATCCATAAGCATTCCTTGGCTGCCTTGCTTAAAGTTATGAACTCCGCTTCCATTGTGCTTAATGCCACGCACCAGTGTTTTCTGCATGTCCAAGTTATAGCACCTCCGGATAGCGTGTTACTTGTCCACTATAAGACTTTTTATATACTATATCGCTTACCCAGTCGACGTCAGAATACGTGACAGTCTTGTCATCTGTTCTTTTGTAAGTTAATTCTTTGTTCAGCATTCCTGTTAGATATCGTAAAATGTGTTTTAAACCGTTCCAGTGCTGCGTCGATGGTTTACTACTAAATTGACTCAAATAGTTGGTTGCAAATGATAAATCAGACCTCGTGTTGGTGGATAGGTACATTAAACTTCCAATTCCTTTTTATTACAGGTTTTTCATCTTTTCGTTCAGGGCTTCGTCATCCTCGCTGTTTTCGTATTTAGTGTTTTTGTTTCTTTCGCATCATCCATGCCGAACTCGTTAATGATTTCCTTTATGTAATCAGATTGATTTAGGCTAATTTCGTTCAGAGTTTGTCTTTCGTTAATAGATAGAATCCGTCTAGCTTTACCTATGTCTTTTATGTTAAATGTTTTCTGATCTTTTCTTTGAAACCTTTGATTTTTTCGATTTTTCCATATATTAACAAATCCTCTACATACGAAGTCACCACAATTCGTTCTTAGCGTCATAATATAAACATGTATCTGATTTGCATCGTAGGAAACTTTCTTCCATCAAACATTTATTTAAGGTATCTTTTCCTAATAGTCCTGATTGGTGTAATTCGTACATAATGTTCTCGTATCCATCTGGGATCTCCAAATATACTTTGTCGTTGATTTCTGCGTTTAAATATACTGCGTTTACATCTATGTGATGCACTTCCCAATTTTCTCTGACGCTCAATGCCATCATGAATCTGATTGTCTTCCTCATTACGACAGGCGAGTAGGTTTTATCGTAGTCTACTCCATATTTTTGGTAATTTCTTAGTGCTACTAATCTTGCTTTATATTTTGATATCTCACCACTTTTGTTGAGTTTTTTCTTGTATCCTTGCCCACGCTGGTGTTCTTATTTTTTGTCCACTAGTCGCAACTCTTTTGTTCGCCAAATCGCCGCTGCTGTTCTTTTCGTTGTTGTCTTCCACTTCCGACTCTTCGTTTATGGTTTAGCTTCCGACTTGTCGTTCATTTCAACTTCTGAGTCTTCGTTTATTTCAACTTCAATCTCTTCGTTTGATTTAGTTTCAACTTCTGGCTCTTCGTTTAATTCAATTCCCAAATCTACGTTTAGTTCACTAATTTTTCTTGTTTGGTTTCCATTTTCTAACTTTTAGTAAAAATTTGTTTTCATCAAATGTTACGTTTCTGCTGATTGTTAATTTATCTGGATGGTTGTAGGCCTTTGCTCTGGAATCGTACCCTATGAACACGTACCTTTTGACTCTTGGTTGCCATTTATAAGTTTCTTTGATCATTTCCGAGTACGCTCCATGCTCTGCAGCCAAATATTCTCAAATGATTTATTTCCGGTTTTCTGTCGTTCCATAATTCGTATGGTGTCTTTCCGCCGTTAGTTTTTGTGGGTCGTCTGTTTTTTATGTAACAAGCATTTAGCATTGCTTCTGCCCACATTTCGTTTGGTATTCCAGATTCTTTCATAATGCATCTGGTGATGTTCATGAGAGACTGGTTTACCCTTTCGGCTACACCATTTTGTTGAGGCGTACCTGGTATCGTTAGTTGTCTTGTTATTCTTAAATTTTTTAAGTAATCTTCAAAATTTTGATTTATATACTCAACGTCATTATCGCTGCGTATTGTTTGGATTTTCTTCTCAAATCGTCTCTCCGTCTTTCTTCTATACTCGTCGAATTTTTCCAAAGCTTCGTCTTTAGTTTTCATTAAGAATATTTCGGTGTATCTCGAAAAAATCATCCGTGAAAGTTATTACATACTTATTTCCTCATTGCGATGGTGGGTTAATAGGTCCTATTAGATCCGTGTGTATTAATTCCAACACATGTAAATCTTCTTGCTTTTGGTTTTGCCATTTCACAAATGTCGCATTTTCCCATTTTTCTTCCGTTTTCGGTAGGTTGTTTAACATAGCGTTTAATCTTGTTCGTTTAAGTGGCCTAACCTTCTATGCCGTAATCGTTTTTTACTTTTTTTCGCGTTTCCCACTGTCGGTTTAACTATGCATTCTTCTTTAATTTCGTATAAGTTTTTATTTTCTATGGCTACAAACAATAGTCTTCCTAACTTGCCTTTTATTGTACATTTTCTGTCTCTGAAGAACAGCGTTATCCATTGTTTACACATTCTCTTTGTGGATAGCAGGTTTACGTTTATGTTTGGTAGGTAGAGTACGTCTTTTAATGTTACAACGTACCCTCCATTTTCTTTTTGCCATTTTGCTTTTATGTTGCCGTAGCCTTCACCTTTTAGTATTTCTCCACCTGCTCCAATAATTTCACATTTTGCCTCGTGAAACGTTTTGAATTTGTTTCTATCGCTACTCGTATGATCTATGGCACCGCTGTTAACAATCCATATGTCGTTGTCATTTTTGGCGTCTGTTGTGCAACCTGTTTGCTTTTACGACGAATGATGTTCGGTGTGTGTTACTTTCTTTATTTGCTTGTTGCTCGTCACCGTATCATGGACAATTTCTGCCAATGTGTCCTCTTTTATTACACCGAAAACATTTTCATTAAATTTGTTTTTATATCGTGACGTTCCTTTGCGATGTGTTTTGTTTCTCAGAGATTCCTTGTTCTGCCTTCTCACGTTATTCACCTTCTTCTTCTGTTAAACGCGTTTTTAAACTCGATACTGACACATCCTCGCCGTCCAATTTTATTGTTCGACTCAAATAATCGTAGTCTTTTGGGAGTCCTATCAATACTAGTTTTATTTGCTCTTTTTCCTCAAATTTAAAGCCCGAACCCTGCACTTTTTTTTATAAGTCATTACGTCTATTTACATACTCACTAAAATTTTCATTTTCGCGTTTCACTTCGTTTATAAATTCGTTCAATAAAAGGATACTGTGGTAGCTATCGTCTTTAGTATGTGTGTCACATAATTTGTCCCAAATTTCTTTACCCGTATTACACTCTTCGATATTATGTCTAAATTATTATTGTCTACACTTAAGTATATTAACGATTTGCACTTTTCATCTTTCTTTTTCTGGTCGATTGTTAGTTCACCTGTCTTTCATTCCCAGCAAACCCTTCATACGGAGTGACCATTGTCGATAGTTGCTATTATTTAACCTTTCGAATTTTTCCTCCATCTCGTTAATTTTCGTTTACGTTTCTTAACTTGAGTTGGTTTTCTTTAACCATCTGAGTCGATAACCTGTTGCAGAGTACGTTTTTCACCGTTGTCTGGTATGTTTACCAATTTATCCCGTTATCAACTTTTTCACATCTGAGGACGACACGAAAACCAAACTCCTTTGGTAACAGTAATATATTTATTGTAGGATTTGAATAACACAAAGAAAAACACATTAAGTATACTAAACACAAAAACTAACTAGCACGTTTTCATTTTTTACTGTCAGAGAGAAGATATACTTAGAGGGGAATCTCCTGTATATAAACTTGGAACACAGTTTATGGCGCCCTACAACGGTTGTGGGAAAAACAAATAGCGCGAATTTTAAACTTAATGTGTGGGTGTGGGTAGCACCCATTATTATTACAATGGTTTATTTTGAATGTTTTCTTGTTTTTGAAAGAATAGTTATGAAAATTGTCACTTTTTTATAATTATGCGTTAAAAAAGCGACTTATTTTATATAACATTTTTATTTGCACAAATACAATATAAATAACTTCCAGTTTCATTCGAATCAACACCGTGTGAATATTGTAACAACTTTTCTTTAAAACGAATATGAAAACCTTCAGTTTTTAAATAGTAATAAACGTTAGAATCAAACACGTGTAAAAATAACTTGCATTATTTAGTCGATTTTATTCGAGAAATGCAATTCAGCGTTTTTAGCCTTCAAGGTACGAAAAAGAGGGAAATAAAATTTACTGTGTTTGTATTTTTTACCGATAATTATTACATAGTGGCCTCTAACGGTTGTGGGGAAAAGTTAAAACGTTATTCCTTTTCTCTCAATTGAAGTTACTCGTCTACAAATACTTTGTTTATGTTTACTGTCAACCTTTTTCCTGTGTTGTTTACCTTCACTTTCTGTTTTCTGGTGCGTTCACCTTTTCTTTTACTTCCATTAAAGGCGCGCACACACCTCTAACATTACTATCTTTCTTTATTTTTAACATACGTCCATTAAAACATTACGGTTTTCTGTGCGTCGTTTGCTCAAAGCATTCCTACAATGATGACTAATTAGCTACAAATAGTATTATTTTTTCTTAAGCATATATTATATAGTTGGGACGGCGGATCTTTGCACTTGTATGTAAACGTGAACGACATACGTTATTGTAGTAGCATTCATGATTTCAAATTATAACAAGGATAGAGCCTATCAGGTGATTTCATTCCGTAAGATTCAATGAACGAAATACGTTATTAGTGAAAGTTGAAGATGAAAAAGGATAAAATACCCGTTTGTCGATTACTAAACACGCATTTGTACTACACTAATCTGATTAGAGTAGTATAAGCACGTGCAAAGTTTAAAACGTAAAAAATAATAGTTTAAAGAAACTAAAAAAACACGCTTTTATAAATAACCGAACTAAAAAGAAGAAAATAATTTATAATTACAAACAAAATTATTAAATTCAGAGCAATAATATATAATTATAAACAAAATCACTAAATTCAGAGTTAAAAGCGTGGGGTGCATCCGGATACACGGTAGTCTTTCGCGCCAAGTATCTGTTATTTCTTTTTTTTTGTAATTAATTATATCAATCATTGTTTTAACATGTATTCAGTTCGACTATTGCTGTCAATTTGTCATTTGACTGATATACATAATACTGTCACTAAACACGACGTTTGAATAGATACGTGACGAGATATTCTACAGCTGCACTGTTTTTGTTAAATCTAATAATTTCTTGTAAAGATCAGAGGTTTTTTTTTATATTTTGTGTTCACAGAAATAAATTTATCATTGTTTGTAACAATAGTTTAACGTGTACTTGGCGAGACATTATACAGTGAAACTGTTATTTGTAGGATTTTTCTATATTTTCATAACTCTCCCCTTATTGATACCTGCCTTTAGAATAATTGTAACAATGATTATAGATGCACCCCACGCTTTTAACTCTGAATTTAGTGATTTTGTTTATAATTATATATTATTGCTCTGAATTTAATAATTTTGTTTGTAATTATAAATTATTTTCTTCTTTTTAGTTCGGTTATTTATAAAAGCGTGTTTTTTTAGTTTTTTAAACTATTATTTATTTTCTATTTTTTAGTTCGGGTACCTATAAAATATCAGTTATTTTCCGTATTTTAATTCGATTTATCAATAATCAATTTTTGCGGACATGTGATTATGAAATATCTTACGAAGTAAAAACGTATTGGAAACAGTAGTTATCGACAGTAAGACCTTATTTCTCGGGGAGGGAACCTGAGAAACAGCTATCACATCCAAGGCAGGCAGCGGGCGCGCAAATTACCTGCTTCGACACGAAGTGGTAATAGTGAAATACTGAAATACACTGGAACGATTTAAACGCGATAGGCTTTGTCGAGATGCACACCTGCGCAGTTCACGCGCTCTGTCTTTGTCACTCTCATGCAGAGGATCCCTAAAGAAATCAATTAATCCTGACGATGCTAATTAGGATAATAAAAACTTTTTAATGAATTATTGCATTGTCATCGGTCCGCGAAACGCATGCAAAGTTTCAAGTTAATCAAACACCTGGAAACCGCTGAAAATTAAGCTCAAAGATTCCGTTACATACATACATACATCCCGAACTAATAAAAGCGTGTTAATGACATAGTAAATGACATTTGTGTATCATTTGTATTTTTGTGTTATTTTGTATCTTTGCTTGTAAAAATTGATTCTCGCTGTTCTCTATTACTTCAAGAAATCTGTTCTTATCAGAACAACTGCATTCAATACTGGTTATTATTACATCTTGTAAGTACAATATCTTTAAATAACTTTTAGTTAATTTAGATTATGGTTTTAGGTTATACCTGGCAATCAATTGAATAGTCAATCCAGAGAGATGGTTATTCATCTTTTGGCGTATTTTCAAAAAGAAAAAGAAGATAGGGAGCCTTTCGAATCTGTTAATAGTGTTCAAGACGTAAGATTAAAACTATAATACGAAGTAATAACATTCTGCTGAACTTTCATTGTTTATTATTTTGAAATGAATATACACAACGTGGTGGTATCTGCAATCGTCATCAGGTGAATACTAACAAACTTAGAAACTACTGGAGCTTATATACTAAAGACATGTTCGATGAAGCGTTCAAGCGTACAAAATCAATTTAGCGTAACAGATTAATTAAAAAAATTACTTAGTGAAGTTTAAGTTGTTTTAGAGGTTCGATTAGTGGTTTTCATATGTTGCTTATCTCGACACTTGGCTGGCTGAAATTTTCTTTGTTGTTGTTGATGAATGCCGCTTCTTTAAATTTCCGTTTGTACCAATGTTCCTCTCTGTGTATGATTTTTGAACATTGGTACAAACGGAAATTTAAAGAAGCGGCATTCATCAACAACAACAAAGAAATTTTCAGCCAGCCAAGTGTCGAGATAAGCAACATATGGAAACCACTAATCGAACCTCTAAAACAACTTAAACTTCACTAAGTAATTTTGTTAACTAATCTGCTTGAACGCTTCATCGAACATGTCTTTAGTATATAAGCTCCAGTAGTTTCTAAGTTTGTTAGTATTCACCTGATGACGATTGCAGATACCACAGCAATCGAAACGTTGTGTATATTCATTTCAAAATAATAAACAATGAAAGTTCAGCAGAATGTTATTACTTCGCATCAAGCAACATTGTTTAATACATTCAAAAAAAACTATAATAATTTTTCTACGTTGTATTATTTACGCTTATTTGTTTTTAGAAGGTTGCAATAGCACTTAATATTTCTAAGCGAACCGTTTGTTGCATTAAACGTGAGAAAGTTGAAAATCCTGTTTTATGATCACCTGGTAAAAAAAGACCCCGTATTACAACCAAAACGACAGATATGCCTAAAATTTTAAAAATGAAAATCCGTAATTGTTTATACAGAAATCTTGGCAGGATAGTACCAAAAGCGCTCGTAAACCTGAAGGATATGATGGCAAACCTTTTATTGTTTTATATGCAAGAACAAGCAATAGATTTGTTAAAGGGACAAGTTTGTTATTTCATTCAAAATCAAATACCTTAGATTACCACGGTGAAATGAATCACGATATATTTATGACTTCGAAAAACAGAAGTTAATTCCCAATTTGAAAAAACTATCGTTAATTATATGGATAATGCACCGTATCGCAGCGTACTTCTAGAAAAACAACCTACTAGTTCATGGAACTATCACAATATCAACTATAATGAAAATTTGTGTAACGCTGAATTACTGCAAATTGCAAAATTAAACAAAAAAGATAAAGTGTGTGTTATTGATGAATTGCTTCGAGAAAATGGTCATGAAATATTAAGGCTACCACCTTATCATTGTGAGTTCAATGCAATCGAACTGATCTGGGCTGAAGCTAAATCTTATTATAATCAACACAATGGTAGAGATAGTTTTAGTGACGAAAGTGTATGAAATCTGTGAGAAGAAACTTTAGCAAATTGTAACGATTCGTGGAAAAAGTGCATTCAGCACACAGAAATGGCAATTGAAGAGTGGCATAACCGTGAAAAAACTCTTACCGATCTTGAGATTGAACCTATAATTATTAATTTTAATAATGATTCAAGTCCGGATTCTGAATTAGAGTAATGGACATTAAAACATTTATGTTTTTCATATCTGTTTACATATTTAATAAATTTTTCCTATTTTTATTTTTTGCATAATTTTAATATTTAGTACTTTCATAAAATTAGTGTGCAAGTGTGAGAAATTTTTTATTTGTTCTGTCGAATTTTCTATATAACCTCAAGTTTTTTTGACATTAAAAATGACAAATATACTTATGTAAGTAAGTGCTAATTTGACTTCAGTTTTTAATCTTGATTCACACGAATGTTGTAGCGGCCATAATTGCAAAGATCCACCGTCCCAACTATACCTTCAGTTAGAAAAAAATAAGTTTACTGTTTTTAAGTAGTTGTATTACACCTTCACGTAGGAGAGGCAAAAAACTAACACTTGGTAAATTTTTATAGGCAACGTTTCGTGGCGCTATTGTGCGAACTTCTTCATGGCCACTATTTATTGAATAAACAAGAAAAATATTAAATTTAACATGGCGGATTATAGGTACCTACATATTAAAATATATTCTAACGTCTAACTATAGTTAACTTATTATAGGTGTACACTTAATAAAATAGGGGTCAAGATGAGCTGTCTGATAAACATCTCACAAAATTAAAACTCAATAAATAAATAAGCAATGACATTAACAGTGTAGAGATAAAAATATAATAAATTACAAACAGAAAACATCTACACAGACAAACATCATCTAACTCTGCTTATGACAGAAAATGTTTCCTCTTATCACAGCGTTATAAATTATGCATTGGTGTAATCCAGTGAATCTCAATCACATTTTAGAAATTAAAGTTTGGTAAATGCTGCTTAAATTATTGGTATCGGTATTTAAATTAACATTATTGTTGTGCTTAGTGATGAAAATCATTTCGGCTATCGAGCATTTATTTAGTTCCACGTCTAACATTGAGTGGTTAGAAAAATCAAGATTGTGACTTGTGTTAATGTAATGTACTGCAACCGCTGATTCTGGTTTTTTGTTTTTACAGTCGTACAGGTGATTTTTTAGACGATTTTTTGTTTCTTCTGTTCTATATAGCATTTGTTGCAATCGTTTTTGTAAACGACATTGTGTACTTCAAGATTACTAGTTTTATCTTTTATTTTTGTATACAGCACGTTGTATGTAGTGCTAGTATTATAATAGTATTATATGTACTAATTTTATGTCTATACTAAGATAAGAACGTCTTCCGGGTTTGTACCGTGTCAATGTTGTAACCGAAGTTGCCAACGTTTCGCCCACTTTCGTAAGGGGCTTCATCAGGGCGTGAGGGAAATCGAAGAACTCAAACAAGCAACCGAAATCTAACTAAACATTTCTTAAAAGTTAGGTAATCAACTTGTGAACCAAGCCAGATTCTAAACTCAGAAAGGTAAGAAAGAAAACGATAAAATTGAAAAAGCAAACGAAGATCTAACAAAGAACCACTACAGAGTTAGGTAATCAACTTGTGAACCAAGCCAGATTCTAAACTCCATAGAAGTGACTTAAAAAGAAATAGTCTCCGTATATAAAGAAGAAGTATCGTCACGGCTGGTTAAGCTCGACTCTGAATGGGTTACGGTTGAACGAGGGCGTGTTTTCGATAAAGGACTAATGACCGGGAACCAAAGAGGGGATAGCTCGAAACCATGATCACGATTGAAGTTGTTGGGGTGTTTGATGATTTCTATGCTCCCTCGAAATTTCCTGTTACAAAGAATGGAGCTTTGGCAATCACCGAAACGTTATCAAAATCTATCTTGTGACCTGTAGTGAAATGATGTTCAGAAACCTCAGACTTAGAAATATGCCTTTTCATTATACAACGATCATGTTCTGAAATGCGAGTAATGACGGAACGACCGGTCTCACCAATGTAGACTAAACCACATGAACAAGGAATTTGGTGTACACCTTGAGATGAAAGTGTAGGAAATTTGTCCTTGGGAGAAGGAAGAATCTGAGAGATTTTGCCTGTCGAGTTGAAAATAGGTTTGATACCATTCTTACGAAGAAGTTTCCCTATTTGATCTGTAACCTTGTGAATGTAGGGTAAAAAGGCCAATTTTGGATTGGATTCGGAAGTAGAAATGTCCTTAGATAATCGAGTACTTGGATGTAGACGACGATTAATAACTATGAATATCTCGCTTCATATAACCATTGTACACTAAAGTTCTAGTAAGATGACAGAGTTCCGAGTCTAGATTCTCAGGTTGACAAATAGAAAAAGCACGATGAACCAAAGATTCAATAACAGAACGTTTCTGTGCAGGATGATGATGAGACGAAGCATGAAGGTATCTATCAGTATGGGTAGGTTTGCGATAAACAGAATGGCCCAGGAGTCCGTCGAGCTTACGAGTCACAAGAACGTCAAGAAATGGAAGAGAACCATTACTTTCGATTTCCATAGTGAATTTGATATCCAAGTGTTGATTGTTAAGATGATTAAGAAACTTAGACAATTCGAGATGACCATGAGGCCAAACAATAAACGTGTCGTCAACATACTTAAACCAAACTTTGGGTTTTAATATTGATGATTCCAAAGCAACCGTTTCAAAAGATTCCATAAAAATGTTAGCTACAACAGGTGATAGAGGAGAACCCATAGCAGCACCAGAACCCTGTTCGTAAAACTTGTTATCAAATTGGAAGTAAGTAGAGGATAGACACTTATCAATAATAGGAACCAAACTCAAGTCCTTACCATGTTGAGACAGAATCTGTTCGAACAGATTACCTAACTTTTGAGAAGTGTTTAGTTAGATTTCGGTTGCTTGTTTGAGTTCTTCGATTTCTCTCACGCCCTGATGAAGCCCCTTACGAACGTGGGCGAAACGTTCGCAACTTCGGTTACAATAGAACCCATGAAACTAACGTGGTTACAATGTAGGTACAAGCTTAAAACATTTAAATAAAACAAATTAAAAAAAGAAAGTTTCTGCTCGCCATATACATTGCTTAACGGAATGCATTTCTTAAGTCTAAAACATTTTGGTAGTTACCTACATAATGCTTTATTAATACTTGAAAACGTTTACATTATCTACAAACTTTATAAAACAAGTAGCCCACCCTAAGCCCGACCTCACGAGGCCCTACTGTCACGTACATAGCTTAATTGTTGATTTAAAGAGTTTACTAAGATGCCCAACGCTTACGGATAAAAGCGTATCGAATATCGCACTCCTTCTACTCTGCGTTGCACTTGCACTTCTTATGGAAAAAGCTGCGCTTGTAATGTGGCTACTCCACTCAATTCTAGTAAACTACAATTCACATTCGTTCGGCAGGACCGAAGTGCACATTGTTTTGAATCGTATTATCTTAAAGTAGCAATGATAAGTCACGTACGTTGATACTGCAATAACAACGCGTTGATTAGGGTTCCTTAAATCTCGTTATTTCAAGTTTCACCTGTCAATAGATGTTTATAAAATACTGTTAATTGGAAATGTTTTCAATCAACGAAAATACCAAGTGTTCGGCTTGATTGAAGAGAAATATTGATATGAAAGATTGCTTCTGCATTATCAACGGTCAACTTTGGTTATGATTTTCTGCTACTCTTAATTTTTTTAATTGTAATCAGCAACGGATCTTCATTAACGTACATACCCAGTAAACACACGACGTCCCGGGGACGTTCGTTTTTTGTCCAAATGATGTCTTTACATCCCGGGCTTTAAAACGGACCTGTATAGAATGTCTTTAATAGGACGTCCTCAGGATGTCAATGAAGAACGTACGATGGGATGTCCTATGCGGGAAAAAACAAATGCAAACTTAGTGCGCGTGCCCACTTTCCTTCTTGTTCTCTGGTGTCTACTCAACACCCGTACGCTCCTTTGGTATAGCAAAGTGGTACACTCTGTTTGCACCGTTTGCACTCTGTATCTGTTTTTGTTGGTGTTCTGACTGCTTTATTTATCTGTACTTTTTATTATCTAACGTTTTTTGGGTGTTTTAGTGCATAAACAAATTTATTTGGTAAGTTTTTGGTACCTTGTATTTATTTATAATGTATAAAAATCATCATTTATTATTATTTTGAATTACTAAAAATTAATAAAGGTTTATTGAAATTAAAAGATCACAATTATTAATAATGGTGATTTAAAACCCCATCTCGCGCGCATACCTATGCGGTGAATTGCAAATATTTATTTTATGTAAAAAAATTTTTTTACTCAAAATTATTTAAAAAATGTTTTCTTTGTATTAAAGGTTTAAAAGTGTGACGTTAGCTCACGACTTTTATCGTCGCGATTCACAATAAGTCATCCAAAAATGTCAACATGACCGATAAGACACAAAAACGCTAATCTAACTAAGAAACTATAACGTTATCGCGTTCTTGGTATTCATAGTTATGATTACTGTGCGTATTTCGCGTATTGTATTACTATTTCCACAATAATCATTTAGGTAGTTAAAAATACGTCTAGAAATAATTTTGTTTTTACCACATTCCTCTGATGAAATGTAAATGCGAAACGTATAAAAATGCTTAATGAATTTGCAAAACTGACGCGTTTACAAAATTTAAAAAAAAAACGGTTTAAACAATTTTTAACTGGTTATAATCGATCATCTCTTATGATTTAATCAATAATAGATTCGTCAAAAAGATCAATCAATAATTCTACAAAAGAAGTATCACTTTATCAATTCTTTAATTTAGAAAAATGTAAATTCTGATTACATAGAAATACCAAAGTAAGCTTTTTGTATTAACTTTTTTATCAACTCCACATGACGATTACCATCTCTTATGTAATTGCATTGTTTCAGGCGCCACTTAAAAAAATCGGGAAGAAAGTATAAAAAACTCGCTAAGGAGGGCCAAAGAACGCCGGGATCGAGAAGATAAAAAAATGAAATAATCTAATTTTATTTTAATTGAATATAATTTGGATTATTATTTAAAAATATAGTTTTATGTAATAATAATTTGTATTTATTTGATAAAGTTATTTTTATTTATTACGTCAAGTCGCAGAGGAGTATGTTAAGTCTCCTTACTGAATAAAAAAAACAATAGAAAAAACCACAAATTAGATGTACTTTAACTGGAAATGGTACTTTTCTTGATAAAAATATAATATACATATATAGTACATATCCTACAGTCATCTAAAAGGGACATCCCGTTGCGGATACGCAAGGATGTCCTATAAGGACATCGTAGGGATACACACACTTGTGACAAAAGAACGTCCCATGAATGTCCCTAGGACGTACACAGAACCAAAATGGGATGACTTTGGGACATTTAGTGATCCGCAACATCATGTCCCCGGGACATCCTTTTGTTTGTTGGGTAGTATTATCAGCTGGTACATACTAACTTTTTTGTTCAAAAACATTACATATTTGGTTTATCACAGTTTTATAAGAAAAATCTCACAAGTTTAACTTTAAATAAAAAGGTGAATAAAAATTTTATTGTTACTTGCAAATCGGTACATTGAAACTTTTCTTTAAATTGACCATATTCAAGCGTTTTTTTGGACTTCAGGTTTAACATTTTTGGGTTGGTAAAACTGATGAATTTTAAATCGCCCTCAAAAAGTAAAAACTTTTATTGGTTGTCAACAACGACCTCTCTGATTGATGGGTCATAATGAATTCCAGTGATTTGTCAAATCGGGTTGGTAGCAAATATGAACAAAAAGATTTGGTTGTTATCATGAGGTTATTCTTGCTACCAACCCGATTTGACAAATCACTGGAATTCATTATGACCCATCAATCAGAGAGGTCGTTGTTGACAACCAATAAAAGTTTTTATTTTTTGAGGGCGATTTAAAATTCATCAGTTTTACCAACCCAAAAATGTTAAACCTGAAGTCCAAAAAAACGCTTGAATATGGTCAATTGTCTAAAAACTACATTAAATCCTACAAAATCTAAAGTTTGTAGGTTTATTTTGTTTAAATGAATATAATTTCAAAGAGCAGTTTTTACTGCAATGATTAATATGTAACTTAGTTAATAATTTAATTTTCTTTAAAAATCGTAAATAAGTATATTAAGTTTTCATAATATAAATTATTTAATTAGCCATTAACAATCACAGCGAAACCCTTAAATTATAAAATTCTATAAGAAGAATGCGAGATTAATGAATATCTATATCATACATATCTATTTCCTTCTCGAAGTTTTAATATAAAAATGCATATTTTTATTGATATTGGTGACGAGCACGCCTGACCCATCGGAGTCTGAGATACGAAACGCTAAATTAGGGAATAAATAATAAATCAGTACCTTAACCGTATTCATCATGTCGGACCCCACTTCAGGGTCTAAGGTGAGCATCTGAGATTTGAAACTACGTAAGTATCTCTTCTCCTTTTTAAAATCTCAGACCCTGTTAATAGGCTAGTAACATCTAGATGTCAGACCCTATATGCGGTACGCGTTTTACAATAGGAGTTGCGTATCTTAGTAAACTCTTTCAATCAACGGTTTAATCACATTTAAATGATTTCAGATCCAGTAGGATCATTCCTTGTCGGTACCTTAGATGCCTGTTCCAAATATTTTTCTTGCGCTAGTTACCACGAGTTGATTTGAGTGGTAGAATTTTTAGCGCCAAGTTCAAATTTTAAATATTTCTAATTCAAAGCGTCGGTGCCATTCAGTTTTTCACGCCGGATGTTATTTTCTTTTTAAATTAATTTTATGCTATTTATGTAATAACAACGGAAATTATATAATAATTTTAAAACAAACTAGTTTTTTTTAAATTTAAAATTCAGTGAATGTAACTTATTAAAACACGTAACAAATATCCAATACTCATTACCTATTTCTAACCTGAAGAAAGGCACACGCTAGCGTGCCCTCACCCAATTAGCAAGGAAACGTTTTTTTCATGTTTTAAAACCGCTACGTTTTAAAATAGTCAAAATAAAAAATGTTTTTCAAAAAAATATTTTTGCTGCGTTTTAAAGATATTTCATTTAAACAATGGTATTGAAATAGTTTAAAAATGTTTTCTTTTGCTTTCACCTATACACTATATACTAAAAGTATCTAACTTTTAGTATATGTCAGCATTTATTATGATGGTACGTTTTTCGTTGCAAGGAATTTTGCTGAAGTGTAATATTATATGTTACAGCAGTGGTACACTAAAACGTTCATTCTATGTACTTGATGATTTCCATTCTTTGTCATGTTTTAAGGTTATCAAATTGATATGATGGCTAAATGGGAGATTTGAACGTGTACAATAACCAATCAATCTTGGTATGTAATTTTTTCTGATATTGTTGCAGCATTATTTTGTGTGTGCAAAGTTTCAAAATCTTGGATTGTTAGTTGTTCTGGTTTTCGGTTTTACACAAAGAGGTACATGCATAATTAGTCAAAAGTTTTCTTATTTTATGGATAGAATCGGTGTGGAAGAATGGCAACAACAAAAACAACCTTTATTGTTCAGGCCTTAACAACAGATGAAGGTTGTTTTTATTGTTGCCGTTCCTCCACTCCGAAGGATCCATGAAATAGAAAAACTTTTGATTAATTGGAAACTGTTATGAGGATTATTATAACTATTTCAATTAATATAAAGTAATTACATGAATAATGTTTGTTTTACTTTTATGTTAATGTGTTAATTTTTGTTATAGGCACCAAATGCGTTTGCAGTCACATGAAGTTTAAGTATTTTGAGTACACAAAGAATGTATTATCTATCTTTTGTAAGCGTTTTAGGGCTGGTTCTATAATAATGATATAAATGTCAGTTAAGTTATACTTAGTTAGATTGTAAAATACTGTCGTTATTGGGTGTCTTATTGATTAGTATAAATAAAACTAACAGCCAAATATGTCAGTTTTTTTAAAATTAAAGCAAGTATAACTAAACTTACATTTATACCATGATTGTAGAAATGCCTTAAGCATATTGCAATGTTAAAGAAAGCGTTGATTATACATTTTTTATACATTAATGTAACATTTGTAAAATATTATAAATATATATAAGTAATATTATAAATAATATTTTTTAAACATTTTTAAAATGTTTTTCTAATATTTACTTTGCAACGTAATTCTGGCCATTAGCAATTGCAATCTTTTTAAAAATGTAAATATATCTTTTGTAAAACGTTGAAAAAAGCATTTCAAAAATGCTTCCTTGTTGATTGGGTAGAGATAGCGTTATCAAAATTAAATAAACACTCAATAACACCACATTAATGACATTTATTTCTACACTATATTCACCACCGCCGTGCGTCGCAAAAATGTAAATGACGTCATAAAAGTAAAAAGTAGTTCCAACTTTAAAATTGTTGATAAAATGAATATTCCGCATTTTTTTTAAATAACCATCTTAAAAGGTTTTTCTTTATTAGGAATACTTAATAGTATTTCTCAAAAACGAGTGCCTTAAAGTGATATCTAGCCCAACAATTAAAAACAAGATAAAACTGCGAATAATGAAATGAATAATTTATGTTTAGAGTTAAGCGTAGCGTTTTGGTGAGAAAATTAAAGTGAATGGTCAGCTCGGTTCTTACAGTTACATGTAATAAATCAGCCAATTAAAATTAAAAACGGGTCGGGTTAAAATTGCAAAAGAATCTGTACAGGTAGTCAGTAAGAATAGCTAAGTTCGGTTAATAAAATTCGTTCCGTTTCAGCAATGTTTCAGGATATGTTTAGGAATAACTAGATTTCGGAATCGATTGGTAGTTAGAAAGTTGCAGTGCTCTCTTATACGGGGATGTCATTGAAACAAGTACACATATTTTCAGAGTTGACAGAGCATGTAAAAAGGATCATATTATTTAAATAAGCATTGGTCGATAGATGTCAAATAATTGTCACTTTGCTCGTTTTCAGAACTTTTCGGTGATTTACTTGTAAACTTATCTTGTTGTTACTATTGTGTTGCTGTCGTGTTGTGTTCTTTTGTTCTTGTTTCGTTAACGTGCACAATGCACAGATTGACTTGGGTTAAACTTGCCGATATGCACCTTGTGCTCGGGGAAGCCCAAACATTACGCGCCGCACGCCAAAACTCGAAGAGTACGTTTATGTAATGAATTAAATGGATGGCTCTTCGAACACAAGCATTAAGTTCAATAAAAATCTAGAGTAAATTAGTCCTTTAATTTTTTGAATTTTCTATTCACGTGGTTTACCAACAGATTCGGATTCCAATGTTTGATTATCGCTTCATTTGGAATTTAGATATGTATAATCTTTACTTATTGATCATCATTATTATTATGATATGCGATTGAGTGGTAGATGAATTGATAACAAGATGCTCAAACGTATGTTCTTGTTTAAGTTTGCAGAAGGTGAGAATTCATGCAGTTCAGCTACGTTACTCCATCTTCAAACTATGTTTGGTTTTATGGTTGATTATTATTAATCATCAGTGTGTCAAAAAGCAATGTGGTCAATTATTGTTATGTTTGCCACCTGACATTTAGTTAATTATTTATTGGCAATCGCGGTTTTTAATCAATTATACGCTCTTAATTATTTTTTTGCGAGGTGCATTTTTATTGTCATCTATTGTTATTATCACTGTTATAGTTAGCATCGATTAAAATACATAAATAAATATTTTAAAAAATCATCATAAATTTGTATTATACAAAATTCTTTTTATTTCAGACATTTGAATAATTATTTTTAATTAGAAAAACATTAGTAAAAAAACGTTGAAAATAATCAAAAAGTTTAAGGAAATGAAAAAAAATGTGTTCCAAAACACAACAAATTGCCAATAAATTATTAATTTTTATGTTAATTAAAAGAGAATGGTTAGTTTAAACTATTTGTTTTTATAAACGTGTACCTACAATAAAAAGAGTCTTGTTATATATTTAATAAATTCATAAGAAAACAATTCATTGCTGTTTTAGATTTAAAACAAAAATTATTTAACTAACAATAAAATTATCACTCATTGTTTTAATGTACTTATTAAACCAAAAAGTGTTAACTTGTACATTCGAATGAACTTGAGTTTGATTTTATAAATTATAAATTTAAAGCGTGCTATAATCACTAATTATAGCATGGAATTTCAATACCAATTCTTTAATAATAAAAGGAATTTTAAAAACCTACATGATGACATTTTAAGCAGGCATTAACGTTTGTATTTATTATATAATAAAAAACTTACAGCAGATGTTGTTTCTTTTTAATACCTAGGTATTGTAGTGTTAAACTTCCGTTTTCTAAACTTCTCATGTATCCTGTAAGTGTTTATAGATGCATAATATTTTTATGGATATCGATCGGCGTTGGCTGTACATGATTTAAATCGTGAGAGCTTTCCAATTTTAAATTTTGTTTTGGTGTCTGTTTATTTTGTTCCCGGCAAAGTTTTTTGAAAATCTTCAAACTAATTTTATAAGTTTTCGACTTGAGTTTTTAGTCTTGTTTTGATTTGTTAATTTATTCGAAAAAATTATTAGAAAACGATGATGTAATGGTTATTTGATCTTATGATAAACAAAAATACTAAACCCCCTAATGGCGCTATACAAGAAAGGTGGTAAAACCTTCAATGTAGGAGAAGGCGATAGCAAACGCTATTTAATGTGTTTTTTGAAGAAACGTTTTGTAGACTTGTGTATCTACTTCTTTGGGTCACTGAGTTTAATAAAAAAAACAACATAATTAACATATGTAATCACACCACAAGTAAAAAATAACTAATATAAACAAAACTATAACAATTTGATCTTTTAAAATAACTAACAACATTCAAAGCTAGTCCGGATGTATAATACATGTTACCAGGGTTTTCTCGCAACGCAAATGGCTAGCGACTAACTCAGTTGAATTCGGAGGTTTGGGTCGTAAGCGACAAAACGATTAAAAGCTAGAGTAGACATCGTTTAAATCTATAAAACGCTGAAATAGAATAAATGACAAAGCACTGGTTATAACGACAAATATATTTATTTTACAATGAGAGAAGAAGAGATTTAAGAGAGTTAAAAGATATACATACATATTAGTAAAAAAAAATATTTAAATATCACAGTTATAGCGTTGATACAAGTCCTGGAGGTTAGGCAACCCTCCACACAAAGTTATCAAAATACATCCAATAGAACAAAATCAAGTAATATATAACTTTAGAATTAATGTTTAATCTAATGCAAAATTAGTGACTTCACTCCTGTTGCAAATTGCATTTTACGTAAATTGATACAATTGAACAAAAAAATCTGCTTGCGTTAATTATGATAATAGCTATACTTATGTCGTACGTATTTCACGTTTGACAAATGTACAAATTACTGACAAATAAAAAAAAAGGAGTACTTGCGGATAGCTATTGGCGCGCTCAAACCATTCCTTAAAATCACTAAGGAAACGAAGAAAAATTAGATATAGGATCGTATCACAATTAAATTGCTTATCGACAAACAATGAATTCTAGTTAAACCCGTCAAGCATCCAAGTGGTTTTCACTTATCTTAATGCAGGTGTGCCTCCAAGGTTCTTTGAGCATCACACTAATTACAAATATGATTGTCTCTGAAGTGGCTTAATTGATCGAGAGCCCTTTTTTTGCACGTGCTTTTAATTATAGCCTCTATCGGAAGGTAATGAATTAATCAGGAATTCTTCCAAATTGGCCCAACGCGTGATAGTAGCATAAATTGCCCAGGACGAATTTTACAAAAACAGCGATAACAATACACCTATTTATGACATAGATTCTTTGAAATTTTACAAATAAAAACTCCGCTGGGCGCTTATGTTAGAACATACATGTAAAGTGTATCACAGACACCGGAAAAAATAGTTTCAATTTAACATCTTATCCCCGTCCTCGCGACGAAAAGTGAGCGTTCCGAGAATAAATCTTATACAGGGAATAAATTTCATACTAAGCTAATCACAAAAAACTAAAATAAATAGCGATGATCCGCCAAACATAGTCATAAGAAATAAAACATTAATAAATAACGGAAAAACATTTAGAATGTAAAAAACTTAAAACAAACAAGTTAAAAACAAGCTCACAAGCATCACACAAGACAAGAGTTAGATACATTAGCTTTTGTGCTGTTTTTTGCAAAATTAAATCTAAATTGAAGAAATAAAATAAAATTGTAAACGTGACAAATTTAATGTTATTTTTAAAGACACAGTTTACTACAACTTTTCAACAATTTTTATCAAATGTCAATTAATCACTGACAGCGTACGTTCCGTAGGCATTCTGAAACGCATTGTTTATATCACCACTCTAAAAACTATAAACTGGGAGGAAGAAATGTGATCAAAAATGGAAAACATATTAGATAATTGTTGAAAATTTCATTTTTCCACTACTAGTTGTATGTGCTTTCATTATTACGTATAATAGTAGGTTGTGAAGCAGCACTTTTTTAAGTGCAGGTAAATAATATTTTATTATTAAGCTCTGGTTAATAATGAACATATTTACATATCCTGAGATTTCTATAACATTTTTAAAGAAAAAAAGTTTGCAAAACTATTTACCAAGGGCAGAGATTTTATTTAATGGTATTTTAATAATTTAAATATTTCATTAAACAAATTAATTTGATTTTAAAAATGTAAATGAATATTAGTAAATTAAATATATTTTAGATATAATTAATGCTTAAAGTAATAATGTTTTTTTGTTGTTTAGATTTTAAGTTGCATTTTTAATATCTATATCCTTGATTATAAACAGCAATTTAAAACACGCTTCCCATAACAACGTGTTTTAAAATTTTAGGTTAATGTGTTAAAGATGAAGGTATCTCAAACGACTTTCTAGCAATTTTGATGCGTTATTCTACGGAATCTTCAATCTACGATTGTGCTACGGTAGAACTACGCCATCCGCCACGTCGTTTCAACGTAATTAAATCTCCACCTCCTTCAGCGAACAAAGTTGCCGAGCTTCTTCAAAAACAATGCTCCGTATAAGTTTTAGGATTCTCTAATTTCAAATATGCAGCAACTTTAGATGGAAATTGACCAAACGTATTAATTCCCACTGCCGACTACATTTCCCACTATTATAATATAAGAAGAATCGATGGGGAGGTGTATCCACTGGACATATTTTCGGTATAAGATCGAAGGGTTTACTACGGAGCCTTGTCCAATAATGATAAACTTCGTAACTAAATAAGTCTTTGTATCTCGAAGTGTTACAATGTGAACTTCCCTAGTATCCTGGATATCATTCAGCCCTACATTTATCTGTTTGAGGTAAGCAATTATACTACCAAACTACGTCTCGTTGCATAACGACAACTTCGAACTTTAAGCTTGTGTTTTCGCACTCGTATTATTAATAGCTATAAACAATTTTAGTGACTTTAGCAGAAAAAACCTTACTTTACCAATTTTTTTGTGTTATTAATCGCAATTAAGAATTATGTTAATATTAATTCTATTAAACTGATGACAACTGTCACAATCACTGACTTATTTTTTTAATTTTAAATTATTATCTTAAATTTTAAATTTGTTTTTTAACAGGTAGAAAGGTTTTAATAATTCTAGTAGTGAAAAAAATTGTATATATAAAACGGTTGAGAAGTTCATTATAACCTGTGCGACTTATATCTCTTGATCTATCGCTTGGGTTATAATCATACATTTTTAAACCTTCTTCTATATACGGGGTTTTTCACTTAACCCGTTCGTTCAAAGTTTTTATACTTCCAATCATAATTTAATTTCGATTTTTTTAAATATCAGGTAAATGGTTACTGGCTTTATAATTAAAATATTATTCAAAAACGTATCACTTCCGATTATACAGGAAGTGACATCGGTTTTTTTATTTTATACGGAATGCTATAATTTTTAATAATTTTTTTAATTTTTACGTGTAATATTAAACTAATTTTCTTCATAGTTTATTATCCCAAAAGTCAACGGCTTTTTGAGGTATTTAGATGTTTTTGAGAATTGTCACATTTGTAACATCAACTTTAAACATTAATATCTTGTGAAATTATAAACTTTAAGCTGCGATATTTGTATCACTATTCATTAAAATTATCATATTTTAAACAACCTTTTGTAAAAGTCTAACAAACATACTGAGTGTTCAAAATATAATGCCAAAGTTAACAACTTTTACATGCCTAAAACTCAATTTTTTTAAATGAAACGGCCTATATATATTTGGATGGTTAAAAACAATAAAATTTTGCATTAATTGATATAAAGGTTTCCTATGCCGATCTTTGCCCGTTATGAGCATAGCATTTCATATGAAATAAAAAAACTGATGCCACTTTGGTATAACCGGAAGTGATACGTTCTTGAATATATCTTAATTATAAAGCCAATAACTATTTACTTAATATTTAAAAAAATCAAAATAAAATTTTGGATAAGTATAAAAAGTATAAAAACTTTTAACGAACGGGTTACGTGAAAAATCTTGTTTATATATGTATATAAAACGACTAACAATGATGTTTTCAGGTACGCACATAACACTATAAATATTGTTGTATGCACACACAAAAACACACAAAGCATAGTTATTTCAAAAAAGCGCCTATAAGTAATTTATGAAAAAATCGTGGTTTGAATACCTTTAGAATAACGTATAATTTTAAAAGATGCTGCTGTGTAGACTAATTACTGCTGAAATTCATTAATACATAATTTTACATGCCAAAAATTCAAATAGCTTTATAAATGGAGCACAACTTGTTTTTCTATTACACAACGATTGCATAAATGTGAAAAAGTTCACGGAGAAAAGTGAGAAAGTGTCATACAAAAATGGCCAATTAATCATAACGTCAAATTTAGATCGACCGACCTTGTTAAAAATGAAACTTTCAACAAATGTATCCTTGTAAGATAAAGAAATAGCGATATTCATATTGCTTATGGCATTGTAATAAATTAACGCACACTTTTTTGTGCCTAAACATTATCTTCGGAGATTTTACACAACTTTTGTAAGTTATGAATTGTTAAAAGAACTTCGTAAGTAATTAGTAATCTGAATATCTTGCTATACTTTTTTCACTGAATAAATTAGTTAGTGGCGTTTTACAGATGCATAATAACCAGCGTAGCATTTGAAATGGATAGTCACAAAACGGAACGTTAATTTTAACAACAACTTTCTAGATTTTGTTTTAAAATTATTTAACAAAATAAATATATAATAATTCTTATATAGATTTGTGTATTGTTCTCTTTTTTAATTTTTTTACGTGTGCTGGATTAATTGCTGAATGTTGATGACCTTTGGTCATTTTTTTAAAATCTAATACTTTCAGACTTGCCAGCAAAGTTTTATAACTGTTATGTAGCTTGTACCTTTCAGCAGTACTAAAATGTTAGAAACTGTTTTTAAATTATTAGCTATTTATTCATTTCTATTAGTTTTTATTAGAGCAATCTAAAAACACTTGGACAATTTTAAAAGCAATATATTTTTTAAATATTTTAATTTTTTATCTTTACAAATATTTATAAAAGCTCTATTAAAATACTTAGAAAGTGCGACATCATTTTTTGAGGGCAGTTCTAGAATTTTGCCGAGTATTAAGAAAGCTCCATCGTGTGCAGAGATAAGCAAAACATTATTTTCAACAATATTAATTAAATCAAGTTTAAAGAAATAAACGTTTCTTCTTTTATTGAAAGTTTTTATTTGTCTATTAAAACAGTCATTTTTTGTGCCAATAACTTTTTGAAAAATTGTTTTTTTATTTATGTTGCAATATGATTTGAATCTGCCGCGTAGATTTTGTCAGTAATTTTCTGTTTAAATTTTGTGTAAAATATATTGTTATGTTTTTTTTTGTGTTGCATTTAGGTAACACAGCACAATTTTGTAATGGTTTTGAAAATAGATCATTTAAACAATGCGGCCTCACGTCGCATTAACGTTCGTTACGCTATGCTGTACTTTTGACGCTTGTTACATAAATTACTATTTATTAAACAATTTTTATTTGAATTTTTAATAAGTGGTGGCTTAATCATTTATCGCAAACATTAATATTTGTCGCAAAATAAGAAATCGAAATCTGTGTAAAACTATGTTTTTCAAGTCAATTATTATACAAATAAAAGAAAAAACTGTTTTTAAAATTTTATGATTTTTAATACTAGAGTATTATATATTTAAGAGTTGGTACTACGTAAAACATTTGAATTTAGAACTTGACAGAATAAGTTAATTACCAATGTGCTACCAATATTATATTTGTGATGTTTTCAAAGTGGTTCTTTTGTAATGTTTTTTTAAATTTTACAAAAAGCAGGAGAATAAATGTTGTATGTTACTTTCGTCAAAAGTCTCATATCATAACTCACTCTCATGCAGCGCTCGGCCTACACCCTCACGCCGTATTAACGTTTATTATGCTATGCTTTACTTTTAACGCTTGTTACATAAATTATTATTAAAACTATAACTATTTAGAATGTATCTATTGCGTAGATAATAATTTTAATTTATAGTATTTCATTTGTATTAGTTTTAAATCAATTTTAGTTATCAGATCTGTACATTAGCAATGCCGTAGGCTCTATAGTTTCAAATTATAATTATATATTATAACGTCATATAATATTTTTAATGAATGTTAAGCCAATTTAAATAAAAATAGTCAATTATTAAACTCATCGAAACAAATCAAATATGAAACACAATTTAAATTAATAATTAGTTCTCGTTTCAATTTCAACCATGAAAGACTGTCATAGTCTAAGAACCAAGGGTGACTTTCGATAATGCGAGAGTTGTATTATATTCGTAAATATAAATAAACTCGCAAATTATTTTAATAATAATAGTAAAGTAAAATGAACAAGAGCACTATGTAAACTTCTTCAACGCTTTAGAATTCCGGTTTCTAGCTGGAAGCGACCATAACGCCAAACACGCAATATAGAAATCTAGACTTGATACACCCAAAGGTCGCCAGTTTCATAGCTCCATAGAAACGAACAATTTGAAATTTCTATCGATTTAAAAACTTATTATTTACCGGCTAACAGACAGAAATAAACAACCCGATCTTGTTAACTTTTGTGTTACAAAAGGAGATTCTCAGGACATTTTTACAGCAAAATCGTGTTTCCAATTGTCAACAAACCATTTTCCAGTTTTAGTCACATTAAATGAATCTATGGCAAATAAAATATAAAAAAAAAAAACTTAAGTAGCAAGCATACGAATTGAGATTTTAGTTTTGTAAATAAAAATTTAACTTTTTAGGTTTTGCTTAAAACTGAGCAAAACATCGAAATCGCAGTCAAATATTTCAATAATGTTATTCAACAGACTGGATGGCCTGCTACCCTAAAACCGTGCTTAATAAGAACAAAAACGCATGTATTGAAACATTTTTTAAAACTTTACTCTCACCGTAGCTACAAAATTACTCCATTTGGAAAGCAACAAAAAAGATTAAACAATGTAAAAAATTTTCCCTACCTATCAAGAATTTACAACACACTTTAGCAAGCACATGTTTTTGCAAAATATTTAACGGGTTTTTAATAAAATTCAAAAGGTACCCGTATTTAGAAAAATATTAGCCAATAGAACAAAATATCTGAATTTTATATAACAATCACGCTCTCATGAGACACGTCAGTGCTAGGGATAATAAATCACACTTAATACAAGTGTGTGCGAACCTTCCAAATTTTCGAACCAAACCGAACTGAACTAGAAGTACCTAATAGTTCGAGTTCGGTTCAAAAATTATTTTCTAACCTTACTTTGAACTTTGCGCCAAATTAACTATGGCATTATTTACAAAGCAACGAAGCTACAAAAACGCGTGATCGGTGCAAAAATGCTTTATTATTAGGTGATTCACTGCTGTATTTTGATGTATACGCGGGTGCGGGTATACGTCTTAGGTATATATTTAAATGCGCGATACACAATATAAAAATAAATGATACAAAATATGACTCATTTAAGATTATTTTTTCAAAAAAACTAACAGTTACCAATACCTTACCGTACAATAAGACAGTCATATTTTCGTAAAATTAAGACTGATTATTTATGATTTCCTTACTGTCAATAGGATGTTATTATAGCTTATTCAATTTCAAGAAAAATATAAAAAAACATTGGCAACTTTATAAAATTTCTTTACAAAAATGCATTTTATACAATGTTCTAGCGGTAGAAAAACACCGCAGTCAAATGTCCAATAATAGGTTTCATTTGAGGAAACTAGTTTGATTATAGTTCGAAGTTCGTAAAAATATTCTCAATGTTCAGTTCTAGTTCGGTTCGAAGAAACAAGAGTTCGCACACCACTACATTTTTAACCATAACAAAAATAATGTTAAGAAATTCAAACGTTTTGTGTTTTATATTATCCTGTTCATTAATTAAATGGAGTGGTGTATCAAAAGGAACAGTATATTACATATGTAATAATAATAACCGTCTAAGCAATTAAATTGGTTATTCAAATATAATTTCCGGTTTAATTAAAATAAATTCAATCGTACAAAAACCGTATTATTATTTTATTTCTTATATAACAGCTACTAAATACATATTTTATTAATCAGCATTGGTTTCTTCGGGTTGGCCGGAAAAGCCCCATTTTTCGGGCCGAATCGTAGCCGTGAGCCCGGTCCGACGCGAAGCTTGGCCCGAATTTTTTTTTCTTGGCGTGGCCCGCATCTCGGCCCAAATTCAAACTGGGCTTCAGGCCGGGCCGGACCATCTGTAGACAATTAATCTTTAAATCTAATCACTGTAAGAACTATAGGATGTTATGTACAATTCGATGTAATTAAATTATTTTACATTATTCTTTTTGTAATTGTCTTACAGTTTACAATAATTGTATATTGTATAACAAGTATTATAATTAAAAATAACTTAATATATTGCTATACGTTTTTTTTTGATCAGGTTGTAATAAATTCCTAATATTAACGTTACAAGTCAAGCATTAAATAATAAATTACTATACAAAATCTATAACAAATTATTGTTGGTCATTGTCAACTTTGAAAGTTGAACTTTTATGTTATTTTTTTCATATGCAAAGTTTCCATTATATAAATTGGATAAGTGTCATAGTTAAACGAACCACATTGACGTTAATAATAGTGTATGTTTTTTTAAAGAATTTTGCAGGAGTTATTGCCTTGAGCTCAATAATAACAGAGAAAGTTTTATTTTTTATACCTAGTAAAAGAGTAGAAAAATATTAACAACAATGTCTTGTTTACTAAATGCAAAATTACAACGTTAACTTGTTTTTTTTTTTTAAATACAAAATCATCCATGACAATTAACATACTACTGCCAACTGCAAATATATTTGCATTCCTAAAGATTGACAAAAACTATTTAAACAATAAAAAATTTCAAATTCTGATTTTCCAATGGTATTGCGTAGTTGTCATAATTTATTAGAAAACTAAAAGCATTAAATGAAATTATTGAATGTTCTCTTGAGTAAGCAAGAATATGGAAAACGAATGTGAAATTGAAAAAAAAATGTGCTTGTTCAGACTTCTAACTTGAACTTGCTAACTCTTTATGGTATGTAGACCTCAATTATTAAGTAAATTAAGTAAATAGTACAACAAAATAGTTTTAATGGTTCCAAATATATAACAAACAGATTTGGAAAATCGTTTGCCAGCTTTAGCATAACCGATACAAATATTAACTACTTTTAGGTTGTAAATGGTCAGAAGACCTTATTTTAGATGTATTTTAAATTTTAAAAAATTTGAACATTGGTGATTTGATCAACGAAGGAAAACCAGTCACCGTACCGCGTGCTGCGTCTAATACGCGAAGGATTATCGATCTGCAATTGTTCTTAATTCATTATTATATTATCATTGCGTGAAGGTGGTTTTTCGTACAGGGAAATTGCAAATCGTCTTAATCGGAACTAATCCACTATCATGCCTTGTTATCAAACCTGTATTAAGAAAGTTCAGAATTGTCGTATACAAGGAAGGCAAACAAATGTGATGCAGGACCATCATCTTTGGCTTATGGCATTAAGAGACCGATTTTCCAGTACCAAATTAATTGCCGATCAATGGTTAGATAATGAAAGTCATCCTTTCAAACAGTTTACTGTCGAATCAAAATTTTTGGATTGCAATCTTATCAGTCACATAATGGGCTCCTACTGACGGCTCAACACCGACGTAATGTTTGGAGTAGTGTAGGGTTGCGATTCCAATAGAATCTGGAATGGCATAAAGTAGTCTTCAGTAATTAATTTTAATTCTACACGATGACCGTATAAAAGTCAAACGAAGACGTGGGAAACGGCGCAATGTTCACTACTTTGTTGAGAGACATGTGTAGTGTGGTGTAGGAATTATAGCATGGGGTGTTATATTCTATGGAAGTAAGTCTCGTTTGGTATTCATCCGAGGTAATATAAACGTTCGGCGGTATGTTAATGACGTGATAGAACTTTATGTTCTTCTATTTCTTCAGCAGTTGAAAAACTCACTTTTTCAGAAAAATAATGGCTGTCCCTACATAGCATGATACTTTATGAACCAATTAAAAGAGGAAAATGTTAATTTCTTATTATGACCATTTAGATTTCTCGACCTTTCTCCTATTGAGAACGTGTAGGACATTATGGGTAAAAGAATGAAAAACTTAGCGCATTCTCCACATACACAAGAAGCTCTCCGGCATGAATTTTTAAGCTGCTTGAGATATATGAAAAATCGACGTCGCGTAAATTGACGAAGTGTGAAGCCAATAGAGGGAACGAACACATTTTTTTGGTAAAATTTCTTTTAGGCTGCGCAGTTACGTAAGCGGCAAAATAAAAAATAGGAATCCACATAAAATTGTTTAAAATCAATTATTATATTAGTTCGGGTACGTGACAAGTGGAAAAGTCATTAAGAAAAATCTTTAAATACAGTTACAATTGAAAAACAACGATGTCAAGGTCAAATTTGACAGATTTAGCAATAAATGTATTACCAACATTATATTTTTAATAATAAATCTGAGACGAAAGACAATCTCGTAGAAACGGAGCCACGTACGAGTTAATCCACATGTAAGAAACTATGAAGTTGTTTGTTAGATAGTAAATATTACAACCGCGAATTTCAAAAAATGCATTTGAATTACTTTATATTTTATATATTCGTTTATAGAACTGCATAAACCATCATTAAAAACCAGTGGACTTTTCTCTTATCTCGACTCTTTAGCAGTAGAATATTCTAATGCAGTTTCGACAGCCAAATAATTCAAATACATTTATTGAAATTTGCGGTTGTAATATTTACTATCTAACTAACAACTTCATAGTTTCCTACATGTGAATTAACTCGTACGTAGCTCCATTTCTACGAAGTGGCCTTTAGCTTCAGATTTATTAATGAATTTAACATCCGAATGGAATAAAACTATGGCAATTTGTTTTATACAGTTGTAAAAACTGCATTAGAATATTCCAGTGCTAAAGAGTCCAAATAAGGCGAAGCAGCTGTCTACTGGTTTCCAATGATAATTTCTGCAAGAATACAAAAAAAATTTGGCACTTGCGTAGTATAGTTAGAAATATTATACCAAATATAATTCAAATACATTTTTTGAAATTTGCGGTTGTAATATTTACTATCTAACAAATAATTTTATAGATTTTTACATGTGTATTTTTCGTAGTAAATGTAATACCAACATTATTTTCTAGAGACTTTAAAATTAATATTCAAAATTAACAAGTGGTAAATTATGGCAAATACAAATTAAATTCTCTGCATTTTTCAGCAACAAGCAATTTCGCTTATCTTCTTAAATAAGGTCAGTTTCTAAAAATAGTCTTTTGCTAGACACACTGCTGTAAGGAGCCGAAAGATACAACTTAGCAAATTTTGTCAAATGTGGGTAATTTTTTCAATTAGCTGACCACCAAATGTATAGGTATTGACTACAATCGATTCGAACTATCTTTAACTAACAGTCAATCTTGCTTGCAATACTGTTTTTTCCTTGACTATGCAACTGAATATTATTTTCATTTTCTCCTTTGTTTCTTTTAGCAAACGTTGAAGATAGCGATAAACTGTCACTGTTAGCAAACTCGTCGTAAGATATTTTTATATACTCTATCAAGATCTTTTGTCGGGCGCTTTCAACTCCGACTACTCGCCAAAAATTTGTCTTGAATCTGGGGTCTAGGAATGTTGCAATAAGATAATTAGGATTTTGTCCTAAGGAGTTGAAACGACTTACCAATTTGGTTTTCAAAGATGTTCTCATGTGAGCTAATCTAGGTGTTCTTTGGGTAGTCTCATCTTTGTCCAAATACTTTTAATGCAGCTACATCAGGTATTACTTCGGATATGCAGAAAAGTGTAGTATGGTATAATTTTGTTTTATCTTTGGTTTTGGAATAAATGGTGTTGTTATTATAGGTCGCTATTTTCAAGTTAGTTTTTTGGTTTTCTTACATGCGATTAGTTTTAGTTACTCTAAAATATTAAAACAATTTTTATAATTTTGTATTAGTTTAAATACTAGTTCTAATTACTCTAGTTGTATTTATGCTTGTATTAATTATGTTGTGTTTTTATTAAATACATTGGCTTGAAGAAGTTGACACATTAGTCTACGAAACGTTGCCTAAAAAACAGACTAAGTAGTGTTTTTTCATCGCCTTCTCTTCTTAACTCGCCACAAAATATAGCTGACCACTGGATCCCCGGTTTCGAATCTTGCCGGATATTCGGTATTCGGCCAAACAACTATTCATTTTATTTCTAATTATTACCGTTATGCATTTATAACCATTTTTTTTTCATTTCATTTTTGGTTAGTGTTATGTCCTTGACCGTAATATGTTGAGTTGAACTTTTGGGGAACTACCGGAATACTTTTAATAACAATTTAATAACGACAATACACGCTTGACACATCTTTATCCTATACTGACCATGTCAGCCTCTATATTCAAACATACATACTACTAAATTCTATACCGGACAATATGTATACATAACAGTTAGTATTTCAAGTATTTAAAGTTTAAATCAAACAAGTGTACTATACTTGAATTAGATTACGGTGCCACTACAACGTTAAGGTGCCCTTTCTTAAGTTTCGGCACCAAAATGTAAAGAATTACAAAAAGACCGGTTGAAAATATCATAGTATTTTATTATTACGGCACTTAGGTTTTTTTTAATTAAATTAGGCGTTAGGATTGTTACCAACAAAAATAGTGCAAGAAATTTAAAATCGACAAAATGTAACTAAGGTTGTTAACTATTTAAGTACATTTACTCTACGCCTACTTGTGGTAGGTTATTTTCCATTTCTGTTTTAACACTTCCATTATAAATTAAAGAAATAATAACAGTTATCTCGTTGTATTCAGTTATATTTTACTAGTCATACCAAATTATAACATTAGAAAACGTGTTGATAATGTGTAATTTATTTCTTTAGGTATCGTTGGTGTTTAATGTAACTAAACCAAGAAAAATTTTCGTGTACGTAGTAAAACTTTAAGTAATTGTATTTTGAACAAACTGAATTTCTTGAAATAGACAAACAGAGAACTAGTTGTAGTGTTGCCATCGTTTTCTCCTTTGTGTATTTTGTGTTTATTTTTATTTGTTAATAGGATTTAGTAAAAAATTTTAAAAAAGAACACAATTTTTTGCATTTTTAAATAATTGTTTGTACATTTCATAAATTAGCAACTGATATTACTTATAGAAATATACCTAACTATTTATTTCTAAACTTCTTCGTGATATTGGTATATGTAAGAATTCAATTTTGTGTTAAATTTATTTGCGTTTTGAATTACAAGTTAAATATTCGTCAATAAATTATAGTGGTCTTTGCACCTTTTTATATGGTTTATTATATTTGCATTATTATGCTCATGCTAATGTATGTCATTTTTATAGTATTTTTTTTTAATTTGAATAATTTCAACACACACTGTACTAAAGTATTTTGTAAATTATCGTTGTCATTCTGTTTGTTCTAATTGCATTGATACGTCATAATTTAATTATGTTTTGTAAAAACGTTTTGATTCTTTAACGTTAATAAATTTTATAATAATTATTATTTATACATACCATTATATTTAAATTGTGATTCAAATTACATCAGGAAAAATCAATATACTAAAACTTACTAAATATTATAACTGTAATTTAACCATATTTAAAAACTGTAACGTTTTTTGAATACTAAAAATTGTTACATCTGCGACCTACTAAAACGAGCAAAAGTGAAAAGTTGATACTTATGTGAAAATTGCGTAATTTGCAATTAGACTGAAAATTGTTCTGTTGTAAGAATTGGGAGTACTTCCAACACTTTCTTTAAATACTTATATAGTTTTGTCTCATTGTTTCTGTCTTTATAGTAGCAAACATACTTTCTAGAAAAATATATTTATTGTTAGTACCAGCGTTTTATAATAACTATATAAATTGCATAAATTAATTAATTCAGTGATTGTATTATATGATTTAATTATAGTAGTTGCAACAATACTGTTTACAGCTGTGAAAAAAGTGAGTGTTTTTTAAAGGCCTTGACTATTGATTTTATTGGATAATTTAATACTATTTTAAACGCACGATTTGTACCAGAAGTTGAGTTAGATATTTCTTACGCAAATTAGAAATGGATTTAGTAACAGTTTCTGGTTTAAGGTCAGGTTCACAATACAGCTAAACAGAAACAATTAAATAACCTTGCAGCAATAACATTCCAGAATCAAATCCAGATCACCGATATACGTAAGTAGTGGGATACACGAATAATTTCACTTTCAGTCATTCAATATCATTCTACTAAGAAAGTAATCTTAAAAATGTTTTTAAAGGTGCGTGCTTGTATACTAATGCTAATGTTTTTATTTTTTTTTGTTTTAGTGGATATTTGGTTTTATTTTTCTACTTGAAGTGGTTCTAGGGCAATACGTTCATCATCCTTTAGGTGCCGTAAGTTTTTCCCAAAATACGTTTTATGAACCACATGGATATAATTACGTTGCTCCATCCGGACAAAAAGTAAATGTTTATTTTGGAAGTCGATTGCATCGTGTACCTTTGGCACACAATTATAACCAACCATTATTTCGTAATAATTTTCATATAGCTAAAAATTATCATGTTTCATCTAGATTTGAAACAGACAATGGATGGTTATTACAAAGATCAAATGCTCCTAGTGCTAAAAGTTTATTTAAACCTGCAAATGTAGGCGATGCTTCGGCAACTAATAAACAAATTGAAGCTTACAACGATTATGTAAAAGAACTCTGGAAAGAAGAACAAGAAGACGATGATTCAATTACAAACACCTTTGAATATTAATTGCAATAAACTACTTGTTTCTTTACAATAAAGTGAATTGTGCCATATTTGTGTAAAATAATTTAAAACAAAACTGTTAAACCTTCAATATTCTCTTTTTCAGCATACCAAAAAGAATTCTGATATATTCAATAATCATTATAATTAAACTTAAATATAAGACATAAAGTTAAAAACAACATAAAAAGCAAAGTTTCTAAATTACAAAAAACTTCGTTTTTATTTTAATGACTGGTGCATAAATATAAAAAAGAATTTTTTCGCAACATCACGAAGAATTTAAAATATATAAAATAAAAATATGTATGTTGTGTCCATAAGCATCTAAATTATAAAAAAACATTTGGCAAATAATTTACATTTTATAGTACAGTATTTATTACTTATTTGTAATTCTATAGTTTTTAATGAAATTTTATATGTTTATCTAACTTTTTTGTTTGTTTACCTAATTTTGATTTGAGAAATTTATTTTTATAAAAATTACAGCAAGTAATGTTTATATATAAACCCTGAAAATTTGTAAAACATTTTTTATTAAAATAAACGTTTTTTTAATTTGCGTCAAAAGTTTGATGTTTTTTAATTTTTATTATAGAATGATAAGCATAGTATTCCGATATTACTTATTTGAATTAATAATTGAGATTGTATTTAAAAATAGACCCTTAATTATATTGAAAAATACAAAAAAAATCATATTAAAAGATAGTTTTAGGGTAATTGGTGTATTTATTTAAAACAATTTAAATGCAAGCTTTCGAACTTGGTCTAAGTTCTTCGTCAGGCAAAATTAAATTAATTAATTAATACATCATTTAAAACACAAGATGTTAAAAATCTATTTCTGAAACAGTGACTAATGTATCTGCAGATAATAGTAAAAAATTCCTATAGCATGCGATTAAAGCAGAATAGAAAAAAACAGAAGTTTTCGCATAAATTTTTATGTCGTCCGATTTTTTTATTTGTGTTATGTAAATAGTTAATAATCTTATATAAAATATCAAATGTAATGTATTTATTAATTGCTGTTTTTTTATTTATTTTTTTTTAATTTTATTCAAGAGGTGGTTCGTCTAACGCTCCTGCACTGCGGTCTTTTTGCTCCTTTTGTGCACCTTTGAATTATTTACTCTCTTAGCAGTTCTGTTTTGTCAATGAAGTCTAGAAACTTATTCCAATGGGCTTTTTTTAACTCATCATCGGTCAGTTTTGGTCAGGTGCGTTGTGTTTGATATGCTTCGCATTTACATAGCACATGCTACGGAGTCTCGTTGTTCTCCAAGCATCCACTGCATAAAGAACTATTTTACAGTCCCATTTTATGCATGTGTTTGTTAAGACCACAGTGCCCTGTTATTAATCTTGTAAGTTTCCTTAACTTTTGTTGACTCGTGCTTGACAGTGCCTTTAGAGTATTTGATTGTGGTTCTGTAATAAAGAGTTTTGTTTGCCTCATCTTTGAAGAGTTTTTTCATAGTTTCTTATGCTTTTCTGCTGCAAATTATTTCCTTTCCAGTCTCGTAGGCAATTTTGAAAACAGGTTTATGTCCGATATATGCCCCTGTCCTTAACACTTTGGTTTTTTAGTACCCAGATGAGCTGTACTTGTAATGTTGCTTGACTGTCAACATTTTTTCCCATGGTGTTTACCTTCATATATTTCTGCACCAATACCGTTGCGATCAAAAGCGTGACTCCGTACATTTTAAGTAGTTTGTCATCCGTTTTCCGTCGTTTGGTAAACGGAACGATTGTCGTCTTAGTTGGGTTCACTAATAGTTACTCTGTTTTCACAAATTTTCTGTTTATGATAATGGTGAGATCGTAGACGTTTTTGACGAAACACCATAGTAAAGATGACAGCACCTCGCCTTGTGTACACCCGACAGCCACTTTGCCTCCTACCGTACAAAGTAGCTGTTACCGTCCGATTTCTAACCATTGAGTTGGCCTAGTTTTGCATTAAAAGTGTGATGCCTTTTTTTCTCAATTTCCTTTGCAATTGACATGAAGGTAGTATTGCCAAATGTTCCTTCAATATCTAGAAAAGCACCCAATGCAACATCTTTGTATTAGATTGCATTTTCGCAAATCAAATTTTTCATTTAGTAATTTTTTTTACGTTATACCAATCCAAACAATGTTGGTTGCCTAACGTATCTGTCACGCGAGATTCAATCATTTATGAAGGCCTTGTAACTCTAGGTATTGGTGCTTAATAACTTTAAACAACGATGAACCCCGGAAGTGTTTTTGCAATACTTTTTACAGAGTGCCTTCAACCGAGTGTAAACTTTCCGTTTTCGGTCAGCATAGAACCGATGTTTTCAGTGCGGTCTTTGCTCAGAGCTTTTTATAGGCAAGAACTTGTAGGTTCATTTTCTACGTCCTTACAGTATCTTCTTTATGAGTCTCACTTTGCTTTTTCAATGGCATTGTTGTATGTTATGAAGCTGGTTCTATATTTATCCCAGTCTCCGCTTTTTTTTGCTGTGTTAAATAGCTTTCTTGTACGTGTCCTTGCTTTATCAATGTCCCTGTTTTACTAAGTAACCTTTTTGATGTTTCGTTTGACGGTTTTTGGATAGCTTGTTGCAAATGCTTTTTATTGAATTAACAATACTGTCCGTCATTAGTTTTAGCTCGTGCGTTGATCTTGCAACTGAATGACTGTCCCTGATTTATCCGGTTAAAGTTTCGTTCAGCAACTCCTCTTCGGTTTTTTGTACTTCATGTTAAGTCTCTCGTTTGATTCAATGTTGAAACGAATATATCTAAGATCAAATAAAAAAGGTTCATCTGATACATGCCACATTTTTATTACTTTGCTTGTTTGTGAACTAGCACGAGTAAAGGAAGGTGGGGTAAGATAACAACGTTAACAAGAAAAATCATTTTTGGGCAAAGTAACTTTAATAATTTTAAATAAAAGTGGCTACTACGTACATTGGTTATCTACTTTTGAATTTAATATGATTTTAAACTAAACTCAAGATCCAATATTAGTTTAAAAAAGTATAAATGAAAAATGGCATTTTAGTCATCTTACCCCATAGTGCGGGTATGTTGACGCTTACAGACACAAATCGCAAATAAATTCTTCTTGTCCATCGTAATTGGAGCAGTCTTCGTGATACCACTCTTGACATTTGTAACACTTTATCCAATCGTCTACTGGTGGTTCTACGTAAAGTTCGTAGCAGATTGCACAAAAACAGGATGCCTGATCAGTCTTTTTGTTAGGCCCTGATTTTCGTGTCTTCTTTTTTTTCTTTTCCTCTTTTTCTTTTGCTAATCTATCTTTTTCTTCTAACTGTTCTTTCATGGGTGTGCCAGAAATTACGCTTGTTTTGAATAGGACGTTGAATATTTGATCTGCAGAAAAATTATATTTTGTCCGCACATCTCTTAAAAGATTGAAAAATTGGCTAACGGCGACTCTGTTGAATCCCATCAATCGGCCGATGGACGTGGCTTCTGCTGAGTCGTATGACTTTCGTAAATTCCAGGAACCAGTCCTCGCCAGCAGACTTCTTTTCGTGGTTAAATCTATGTTCGATATTGTTTTTTTCGGTGTATTCGTAAGCTAATTTTTAAATTGAACTCTGGTAAAGCCTTGACCCCGGTTGTTAAATTCTTTTACATAAGTTACAAATTCAGTAGTTTGTTGGGCATTAAAGGTTTTGTGAAATCTTTCTGAGTGTTCAGGTAAATCTTTGTTCTCTTTCGACTTTTTGATGTAACGCCAAAGTGTTGCGTCAGGTATTTTATAGTTTGCTGCAGCTTTATTACAGGATAGAGTTTCCTCTTCGTGCATAGCCGCTATCATTGCGTTTTGAAACCAATTTTCGCGATTGGTCTTCCGTTTATAGCTTCTTGGCATGATTACTTACATATATTAAAAACTTATTAATAAAAAACAATGCATTTGGTTACTGAGATAAAATTACGGGGTAAGATGACGATCGTCATTTTACTCCCGTGATCTTACCCTACTACAGATAAAAACGAGTTTTAAAATTTATATAAAAAGTGTCTTAAGATTTATTCAATTTAAATAGAACACCATTGTTATACAGGTTAGGGTAGAACCTACAGCAAAAATGAAATATATCAAATATCCCACTGTGCGCCGGCAGTGGTTCTGTTTATTTGTAGGGAAGGTAACCGAATCGGATAATGAACTGCCTCCTGATGCTTTCCTATACTACAGATATTTTAGCTGCTACTAGGTCTTTAGAGCATAAATCCCACAATGGCATTAACTTTAGTGCATTTATTAAAATAGTGCATGTGCAAAAGTTGTGCATAAGTTGAGCGACAAACAGCCATCTACTTGAACATCTAGTTTAACTTTTTTATTGTTCCTTTGTCGATCCATGACTCCTGAACAAGGTAATATCAATATCGTGTGTCACGATGAAAACACCCACACAGCACACTTGTATCTTAATGACGTCTTACTGATATCTCATACTAGATATGTGTATATACGAGGGATATCAATTTTAACGCCAACCAATATCCTATGAACATCTTAGGAAAATCAAGATACAATACCCATTTAAAAAAAATCCATTTTGTTTAACAGTAAGTATTAATAAAATTGAATTATTTGACCCACGGTCTTTTCCACAAAATATATAGACTTTGAGTCAAATAATTCAATTTTATATCTATATTCCACTTTAAGAATGGATTACTTTAACGTTATAAAGTAAGTATTAACATTTAACGATCAAGACGATTTTTTTAGATTAATTTTCTTAATTGTCTTTTTGTCCGTTCTTTGGATCTTTTCAAAAAACCAACGATGGCCATTGCCCTCTGTTTATTAGTTTACTGCTGTTAGATGATTTTTTTCTAAAGGTTCTAGAACATAGTTATTATGCTAAAATAAAAACAAACATAACTTTTTATTTACTCAGTATAAGTGTTTTTGTTAATACATTTGTAAAGGCTTTCTTACCTTTTTGCCAAGCAATTTGTCGCCGTGTAAAACAGTATCATTAATCAATTTTGGAAGGACTACTATTTTTGCAATTTCTCTAATCCAAAATTACACATCCATTAAATGTAAACTGAATAGTTTGAAAACCAGTACAATGCTTACGAAATTGTTTATGTTTTCTTCTGATTGAGGGTACATTTTCAAAGTGGCAAGTTGTTCTTGAGAACTTACAGGAAACTTTAGCTCAGTAATAGCAACGATAAAATTTTTGTTAGAATAATTATAACCCCACTTTCGCTTATGTATAAAATCTAAAAGTTATTTTTTAAATAGCTCATAAAGAATGCCAAAACTTACCTACTCCAATCAATATTTTTTCATTTTTTTACGTACGCAACAATCAAGATCACGACACAAAACAAAACAAAAGCGTGAAGCTAAAACAGCTGAAAAGCCAGTGAAAGATATCCCACGGATATAGTTTTAATGATCTTCTAAATATTTCATTTTTATGATATCTTATGGTTATGTTTTAAATAGCCGGGACATACATCTATGAATTGGCCGAGAAACTGACATCTTCAAGATATTGGGTGCTGCATGAGCACTAAAGGCCGCTGAGGCAGCCCTGTAGTGATGTATATTTATCTGAACGACTTTTAGCATTAGATTTGCCGTTAGTGCGTTTTTTCCGGATTTGGATTTACATCCATTGCCTTGTCGACATAGTTTCTAGCATCTGGTTCTTTACTGTCCTTTTTGGAGTCGGCTAGCGTCTGGAGAATTACCCTCAAAAATCCGAAGTGCAGTTGGTTGGCTAATGTTACCACCTTCTCCCAAGACCCCTTGTCTATAAACATGACGTATAAAGTTCCTTTTGGATCTGGTTTAATGTTAACCACCCGCCACGTTTTGGTCCTGATGTTGTTCTGTACCGATATTCTTTTTAGCAAGGTGGCCGGTTTCGGTACTGTTTCCGGCGCCCAAGTGATAATTTTGTGGGTGCAGTAAAGTCTTTGAGATAAATAATCTCAAGTTCCCTAACCTCCCCAGTGGTTCTTTTTGTTTGACGTGCCGACTAGCCACTCTCTGATTTTTTCATTTTCGCACGGTATTTTCAAGAATCCCTCTTTATGGGTACATTCCTGAAAACGTGGAAAATCTTATTATTTCTCTAATTCGTCAATCCATCCGAGTATCGAAGTTTTTATGACTTTGGATTAAACTGATAGTGTTTTCAGAGAACCTGTTTGATATGATTAGAAGAGCAATTCTTGTTATAGTATTTTTGAATGTCTTTTTTGGAACCCTTTGACTATTCGACTTCGATTTACTGGTCGTTTTTGTGACGCCGGTGTGCTACTGCTAGAAAAGTTGCGCTTATGCGCCTTTGTTGTTCCGACATTGCGTGCGTCGTCTGGTGTTATCGTTGCGTTCCTGGCGTACCCGCCTTAGTTTCCTGTATAGGTGAGTTTCGCTTACGCGTTCCTGCCGTTGGAATGGTACCAGTTGCCTGAGTTCCCGATTCTTTTTGTTTTTCAGTTTTTGCTTTGCCACTTTAGAAAGTTTTTTAAGTTTTTTATATTAGCGCTCAGCATCAGCCACGACACTACAGCTTGAGCTGGAAAAGTTGGTTCGCGTGAGAGTAGTATTGAAGTACGTACGGATTTGAAGCCGAACTATAACATCTGCTAAGGTAAACAGGGTTGTCTCGGCTCAGTTAGTAAAGCTGTGTGCTGTGACACTCTCTTTACTCTCCTATCCACCACGTAGAGACGCGCCCGATAGATAGCTCAACTCACGGAATTACTTGCTGTTGGTTATTACAATTATAATATTTCTAGTTCGTGGCAGATTACACAAAAACAGGATGACGACTTGGATGCCTGATCAGTCTTTTTGTTAGGCCCTGATTTTCGTGTCTTCTTTTTTTTCCTCTTTTTCTTTTGCTAACCTATCTTTTTCTTCTAACTGTTCTTTCATGGGTGTGCCAGAAATTACGTCTCAGCTCAGTTAGTAAAGCTGTGTACCGTGACACTCTCTTTACTCACCTATCCATCACCTAGAGACGCGCCCGATAGATAACTCAACTCACGGAATTACCTGCTGTTGGTTATTACAATTATAATATTTCTAACTAATAAAAAACAGTCTGTCTATTGTATGGACAACGAATAATACACGTATGCATATTAAGTAAACGTTATATACATTCTTATTATGCGTGTATATAAATATGAATTTAAATAATTTTGCCTTTTTCTTAGTGGGAGAGACTTATTTTCATCTGTTGAGCGATAGAGGTATAGTAGTAGTATTTTTTGTTTATTCTGCTAAATCAATGCACATACGAATGAATTTATGTTAAGAAAGCTTTTGAAAATATGGCACAAAACAGCCAAGACTGTATTTTTAAACACAATGTTTGTTTACAACCAAAACTATAATAGTTATTTAGTTATTTGAGGTCGTGTAACTGCTATTTTACAGCGCGACAGCTTATTATTTGGCTTTTTTTAAAAAACGATTATATTTAATATATATATAATAATATTTAAAAGCACAAAATTTGTATTAATTTTTTAGTCGACAATGTTAATATAAAAAATTATCAATAATTACGTATATTTTTTATCTTTATATAGGTATTTCATTTTCTGACTATTCACCTATTACAATTTTCTTGAAAAACCAATTTGCTAAAAAAGAAGTATTAAAAACAAAAAAATGCTTAAATGGCGAACTATTAAATGTACAATCGTGGTTTGTGGAACAATCTAAAATCGTTGATAACTTGACAGTCACTAGCGAACTGTATGCATAACTGACATAGTTATCACAAGATGGTGCATTTTTAAAAACTAAAATATAAATTCAAAAATCTTTACGTTTTTGTACATTTACATCATTAAACATAGTGTAAAATAACATTTATTTATATGAAGTTTAATATTATCTAATTAACATACTTTTTAGATGTTTTTTAAAGTATGATATTTAGTGTTTATTTTATTGCGCTGTAGAAGATTTAACAATACTGTCATATAAAAATGTGCACAAAAATCAAGTTACGTTTGATGTACAAAGAATTATAAATTAAGGTATTTAAGGCGACTAAAAGTATAATTATTAAAAACGCGATTGTTGAATGCATGAAAATTGCTGGAAACAAGTTTTGTTTATTTTAATATTCATGTAAGAAAAGAGTAATATTAAATTTAAAAATTCAATTTATTTAGGATAATGCAAGTATTTTAGGTATTAAGTTTAAGTACTTTCTAAATTAAGCAATGTATTGGTATAAATATAATCAGTAATAAATATATAATGTACTGCTACTGATTTTTACAAGTGCGATTAGACTGTACCGATACTTGATAACTACAAAAACTACTTGAAACACGTACTTATTGTTAATTATTTTAATAGACACAACAAAACACGTAATTATAATAAGAGAATTTTTGTTTTATTATTAATTAGAAGCAAGAAGATTAGAACTGATTTAATTATGTGATCCAGCGCATTTTAGATTCATTGTAATTGTTGGTAAGCCGTTTATTTTGTTACGTGGAGGTAGACAAATGAAGCAATGAAGGAATATACCCGCTAGAAGTCAAATAGTGCCAAGTTACTGCTATAAGCGACAACTGAGCGAAACTAGCAGTCAGCAGCAGGCACCTCCCACGTACCTAATAAAACTATAAGAGGAAATTATAGTGTAGGAAGAGAAAACCTAGATACACATATACAAAGAAATAACAACATAGCAGTTTTATTATCAGCTTAAAGAAAATAGCTTAACACGTATTACGATAATTAAGTGGTTACATAAATCACGAGTAGCACGCCACTGTACGGTTGAAACATTCAAGTATGTTATTATTGACAGTACGTCACTGATCTTAAAGAAGCTACAAAATAAAGTGAAGTTATATGAAATTTAGTAAGAGTTCTTAATTTAAATTGCCTGCAGTTATGGCAATATGCAAAAACTAACGTGACGCGTGTTAACAGGTAAACGTTGATAGTACAAGCCTGTAATAATCAATTTGAGTTTCAGGTTTAATTGCTCCGTGTCACGAAGTTACTATTCGAACCTTACCTAAAATTCCCACATAAAAGTATAATCAGCTTAATTTTTAATTATTAACATTTTTTTTTGTTTTTTTTTAACGACCGTACATGACATGTAGAAATAACAAAACAAATAGATTACGAGACGACTATTAATCAATGTGGTGCCTACAAGGGCTACGGTACAACATAACTTTATCTTCGTTAATAAGAAATGGAAGGATCTGACCTGTATTTCATAGGTGTCGAGTAAGTTATTACGCTGGCATCCGGGTGTCTATAACCATTTATGTTGGTGATAGCGTAAACCAAGATGTCGCTACTTTGAGTGATAACCGGAACGGTAATTCCCAGATGAGTTCATAACCATGGCAGTGAAGCTAAGTAATAGACACATCAGAATAAGAAGGCAAAATACAAAAAAAAAAACTACTAAAAGAACCACAGATTAAAATCGTTAAGTCGCCATTTTGTTAAACCTACCAAAATGTGTTTAATCTTATCAATCCAACAAAAATATGTGTGTGAATAGCCGTAATGCAGATAAATTCTTGAGTGAGTACGTCTAAAAGACAAAATTTAATAAACGTTGCATTTACAGAATAAATTCTTACCTAGCAATTAATGTCGAGCAAACATGTGCTGATAAGTAGTTTGTTAACATTTTGTGGTTTTGGTTAGCGCTTTCAAATGGAAAAAAACGTCTTAGAGAACGTCGAAGAGAAAGAAGATTTGTGAGCCTACGATGATTAGAATTGAAACCTGTAGTGAAAGCGTATGAAGCAAACTGATTCTTCCTAGCGACAAGTAACCAAGTCAAAAGAAAAAAAAGTACATCAAAAACATTATGACTCTCAACGGAAATCCCTACAATCGAGAACCTGGAAGCAAAGTAAGAGCGTTTAATCCGCTACAGTCTCTGAAACCTAAATCGAAGTAGACTGACAAAAAAAGAAGAAAGACAGGACAGTCAGAAATTTGGGTACAAGCGTCCAAGACTAAGTAGTTCTAAAATCCCAATGAAAACTCAACTTTTGAGTACCAAATCCATCCTAAATACACTCACGTAAGGAACCTTCAAGGATGGGTTATACAAAACAAGAGGATAATAAGGAAAGGTTAACTACCAATTACAGGGTTAGGACATGCCATAGGAATCCTATCACGGCCTAAGCTTTCCTCGTTGGAGTACCGGACGATTGTGTTGTAACCGGTCCTGACGTTGTGGAGTGATTATTGTTTTCATAACACCCTAAGTAGCTAAGTGGAGAAATTAGTATTCGAAACACAGTTGAGATGTAGAATAAAATAATTAAACGTATTTACATTTAACAACACAAAAATAAGCAAAACAATTAGAATTCAAAATACAATAAATAACATAAAATAACATAATTCAGGAAATAAAACTTAAATTAACTTGTATATCTCCTTCGTGAAATCCGCCGACAACGCCCTCTATTGACTTATGTACGACTCTGTTATACTTCAACGTTTTTTTAATCTAAAACAAATTAAAAATATGGTTTTTACATGTGTTTTCCGGTAATTAATTAACGCAAATCCCCTTGCCAGCGGTGATTTTTCTTGCGTTTATCTGGATAACTGGAACCGGTAGATTTGACAGGTAAGTTTCTAAACAATCTCGTCAAATTGTTTGAACGTTGACCTCGGATGCTTTTTTAAATGCAATTTAAACACTGCTTGTATGTAAAAAAATACGGTTTTTAGACTTTACAGATTGATACGGCGGGTTATTAAAAATCAAATTTAATTAAATTCACGTCGATTAAACAACAATTAAAATTAGGGCGACGTTTTCTATAATTTCTCCAAGGTCGCAACTAGATCTTAAACTTGCGGTGTAAATGACTAGATGAAATCGATTGAAATACACTTCAATATGTATTTATGAGGTATGTAACACGACGCGGTAACAACAAATTTTTGGTGTGTTTATTTGTCACAGATGCGGAGATACATAAAGTTGTCATACAACTCAAGAGATAAATAAAACCGCCTTAAACACTTACGGCGAGCACTAAAGTACTCTACGAGCAAATTTTAAGAGCTACTCATCCAGGTCGACCAAGGTGCAGTATGTAACAATCCAGTAATAGTGAATAATCCTTCGGTTATCTACGGTGAGCACTAAGGTACTCTATGAACAGACGTCAGGACAATTACTAACAAATACAACACTCCAAAACACAACAATTACTGAATATACGAACAAATTAATGAAAATCCGTAAAAATAATTCGCTGTTTGTTGCGACAGGTGAAACGCAGGTCCCGATCGTTGCAATGGCCGGCAGGCTGTTTTGGGGATGTACGAGGTGTTTTCAAAGACGCCGCTCGGACGACGACGAAAAAGATCCCATCCTAGACGCTTCAACCGCTTTTATATCCTGTTTCCTTTTGCCGGTTTTAAAGCGAGGGTCGTCTTGGCGCTGGAGGGATATACGAGGATAGGGGTAAAGTCCATGCACCACTTTAAAATCCGTTTTCAATTTGTTCAAAATGGTGGATTTCATGTTTGTTTTGTTACAGTGTGGCGTCTAAACACACCTCGCGTTCTCGCGACAAGGTGTAAAAGCGCGTTGTTAGGTTTCCCAACGTTAGTTCACATAAGCGCACGTCACTGCAACCAGTACCCACTTGCTCAAAATAGTCTTTCTCTCACCCAGGATAAGGATAAGCGTAGAGCTTTGAAACTATTCAGTTTGGAGAGATGGTGCTCTCAAAACCCAAGGATGAACCGTCCTATCGCAAACAGATAAAAAATGAAGAAAAGAAAATAAAAGACCCAAACCAAAACAGCAGAACTAGGATAGCTAGTTGTGGGGCGGTATTGTCTACAATCGTCGGTTTATGGCACTGGTTAAGGCTAAACAGCTACCCCTGAGTTAGATCCTAAGCCCCCCGTACGACCCCCCAAAAGGTATTGGTCTGGGCAAGCCTGAGGTTTACCAAAACCGAAGCTTTGTTACCCCCAATTACGATACCCAACGATTTCCAGACAAAAGAAAGGCAAAAGGTAGAAAAAAGAGAAAGATATAGTAAAAAACAGAGAAACGAGAAAGCTTGATGTTACGGCTATTCCATCACGTTCTCCATAAAGAAATGGAAGCAGTGACCGTCCCTACGTGCCCTAACAATCGTCGTAATGCACCAGAAACTGATAATTCTAACGATCTAATGATTTTCCAAGTGAATCTGACAACTCATAAGTTTAAGGAAAAATAGCAGTTTTGATGTTAGAAGGACCTACAAATTTAGAAACTAGTTTAGCATTAAAGTATTTAGAAGCGTCAGAAAGAGTAAAGTTACCACGCCATACTAGATCACCAACTTTATATTTGACATAGCGACGACGTAGATTATACCTAGCTTGAGTACTATCGTAAGCTTTCTCAAGTAGTTTAGTAATATAATCCTGAATGGTTATATGCCGTTGAGATGAAGAATGAGGCAGTTTCTGATCAAAGGCAGCAGTGTCTAGAGAAGGTTTTTCGAAAAGTTTACCAGAAATAGTATGTTCACTGCCAAAAAGAGCGAAATAAGGAGTACATCCGATCACTTTAAGTTTAGCAGTTTGAATTGCGCAACCAATCTTAGACAAGTTCACATCCCACTTACGTTAATTTTCTTTAACGTATGACGAAATCATGGTTTTAAAAACACGGTTGATGCGTTCAGCTGGCATCGCATGTGGATTGTATTTACCGGTGAAGAGTATAGTAGGCTGGTATTCATGACACAACTTAGTAAATTTGCGACTGCAAAATTGTAAACCGTTATCGGTAATGATGTATTGACCCACACAGCACACTTTTATCCTAATGATATCTTACTGATATTCCATACTAGATATGCGTATATCCGAGAGATATCAATTTCATCGCCGACCAATATCCTATTGACATCTTGGGGAAAGCAGAATGACACAGAATTGGTTATCCTACAGACAACTAAGTCAGACATCTTACAGATATCAGAAATACAATGGCCAAAGGATATCCGAAATAAGATGAGCTAAGGATCTCTGAAATAAGATGACCTCGAGATATAATAATTTCACAAAAATATTAAAAAACCTTAAAAAAATTCCATTTAAATAGAATCCATTATGTTGAACAATAAATATTAATATTTAAGAATAGAGGCGATTAATTTTAAATTAATTTTCTTAATTGCATTTTTTTGGACCTGGACTAGTGTTAGAGGATTTTTTTCAAAACTTCTAAAACAGTTATTATACTAAAACAAAAATAAACATAATTTTAATTTACTCAGCATAAGTGTTTTTGTTAATAAATATGTAAAGGTTTTCTTACCTTTTGGCCAAACAATTTATTCCCGTGTAAAACAGCATTTTTAATCAATTTTGGAAAAACTATGATCTCTTCCGCGTTGTCCCCCATATTTTTGCAATTCCTCTTATCTAAAATTACACATTCATTAAATGTAAACTGAATAGTTAGAAAACCAGTACAATACTTACGGAATTGTTCATATTTTCTTCTGTTTGAAGATACTTTTTCAAAGCGTTTTTTTTTAGCTCAGTAATAGAAATACTCGCATATTGTTTGGCTAAACAATAAAATTTTTGTTAGAATAACTCTCTTACTTTCGCTATATAGAATCTAAAAGTTATGTTTTAAACAGTTCATAAAGAATACGAAAGCAAGTATAATTACTTACTCCAATCAATATTTTTTCATTCTTTTTTACGTACGCAACAATCAAGATCACAGCACAAAACGAAACAAAAGCGTGAAGCATTAGCTAAAACAGCTGAAAAGCCAGTGAAAGATATCCTACGGATATAGTTTTAATGATCTCTCAAATATATCATTTTTATGATATCCCATGGATATTGTTTTAATAGCCGGGACATACATTTATGAATTAGCCAAGAAACTGACATCCTCAGGATATTCGGTGTTGTATGGGGAGGTACAGTAAATATCAAGAAAACTTGTTCCTTAAGAATTTTAGTAACAGCGGCAGCTGAGGCTGTTCGCAAAGAGAAGAAAAGTGCAAACTTGGAGAAACAATCATCTATGACAAACACGTAACAATTGCCTTTAGAAGAACGAGGGAGAGAAATTTACAGAATAAATTCTTACCTAACGACTAGTTTCGAGCGAACATGTGCTGACAAATACCAAATTTGTTAACCTTTTGTGGTTTTCGTTAGCGCTTTTAAATGGAAAAGAACGTCATAGGCGAGAAAGAACTTATTTATGCGTCAAAATCTCCCACCAACGTACGCTATTCGTGGTGGTAAATCAGTACGACTAATTTTACGAAATCCAAAAAAACCAAATAACGTGAGATATTAGAATATATAAGGTTAAACAAAATCGAAAAAAAGAGATGTAATGTAAGTTGTCTATACGACAGATCTTAAAACGTAATTCATATCGGAAATTCCTTGTTGCAAGTTACTAAACAGATTAAATGCAAGTTTTACATTACAATTTGTTTAATTGATGTTATTTTAGGATAGGCAAACACAAATGTATAAAATTAAAATTAATTTTATACTTTAATGCCCCGCCTAATTCAAGTGCTGTCATTAATCTATCTATTTGCGATCTATACCAAACAGAAAAAATTAATTCAGATTTTAACGCTAATCTCGACGTCAAAACTATTAATAGTGTGTGACAAAAGTTAACTAATGTATAAAATTCCAATAAAATATAAAGTAATGAAAAAACAAATTTAAAGTATTCAGATTTGAACACCCCGAATAATTTGATTGAAGTGAAAACCTATAAATAGTGTCCAGTTGTAGTTTTTTGCTGCAAAACTTGTCACTAGATTAATCAAAATACTCAGTTGCTTTATAACAAAAATTGTATAAAAATACCTCATTTTTGAATTAAAAAAATGCTTTTTAAAGATTGACAAAATAGTTATAGTAAATATGAATTACAAGAATTGAGACTATAACTGTTACATCCGAAACTGAAACATGTTTAGTTACATTTTTACCGAAATATTTAGTATGTGCAGTGCATACTATAAATGTAATTGCTACTACAGACTGCAACAGTTCATTAAATAAAACATAACCATCTTGTTATGCCTTTTTTATATCTATGGTAGTTTGTAATATGTTGAAATAGTCTAGTTAGCTTTATAAGTCTGTGGTTTAAAGTAGTGTGAGCGTCTGAAAAAGTGAAAACGAAAGAGACCCCATCTTACGATGCTCAACCAACTGCCCAAAATATGTAGAAAAACATATCAGTTCGTCATAAAACGAATCCGTACCAATTGCTGTCCTCAAATTGGAAAGTTTACTCCAAGATTTAAATGCCGACAAACGGAATAGGAACCTCAAAATTAAAAAAAAAAACGTAACCCAAAACTAATGTAGAGTCCTACTAGTGACTTGCCAATCTCAAAATGACCGACTAAGCGGATGTAGTTATATATATACATAAAATGGTAGTCTGTCCCGAAGTAAGACGGTTAAGAAAAAAAAACCCAAAGAAATTTACTAAAAACTTAAAAAAAAAATTTAGTGCAGCAAACTGGAGAAAAACAATTGGGTAGCATCCCAGCTATAACCATCAAGGTACCAACGACGCATTCAAAAACTGGAACCACTAAGCAAAAAGAAAAGAACCAGAAGAATAGCCGAGGTCACATCCGAAAGCTCTAAAATATGAACTAGCACTTACAACTTCGAAGCCGGTGAAAAAGATGAGAACGATTAGAAGAAGGAGGCAACAAAAAATAATTAAAAGTGATTGACGAAGTAGATGCAAAAGCAAGAGTAGCAGCTTTTACATCTGAAGAGACAGCACAATCCCTAAGTAGACGTGTAGACTTAATAAGATGGCTTCGTTGTGAGTTTGAACACGAAGAACAGTAGCATATGAATTCAGCAACCCTAGGTCTCATATGAGGCCAGTGAAAATGACACCAAAAAGCTTCAAACCGTTGACTGAAGAAATGTATAAAGACTCGCAAGGCTCATGTTAAAAATCGTACCGTATTACTATCTCACTTTTGTGGCTCTCTGCACCCCGCTGCCTAAAAACTTCACTCTTGGATAGTCGCGACACCGTTATTTTCAACGCAAACTAAAAAGATAACAGTGGAATGCTTGGAAAGTAATATGATAACTCTTCAAAATAATCGTTTGTTGTATTTACTAGATACCGTTGACTGATATAAAATGTTTTGAGTAAACGGTTGTAATTTGACAAGTTGAATTTTTTTTCTTTTGGTTTTGTTTTTTCTCTGCTGTTTTCATTTACTTTACAATATTTTATACTTTTTTTTCAAAAAAGCTTTGGTAGGAGATTACATTTATAAAATTCGATAACTTAGTTCTATATTATAAATAGTGGTGGGTGATACGATACATCGAATCGAATATCGATACGTATCGATATATCGAAGTATCGATACGTATCGATATATCGAAGTATCGATACGTATCGGAATATCGATATGGATCGGAGTATCGCTACGATCGAAATATCAGTACGTATCGAAATATCGATACGTATCGAAATATGTATACGTATCGAAATATCGATACGTATCGAAATATGTATACGTATCGTAATATCGATACCTATCGAAATATCGACATTTCGATACGTATCGATATATCGATAGACGACCCAGGTCTAATATAAAGTAGGAATGGTGATTTAAATCATTAAAAATCGATTTTTGTACTCTAATAAAGCGATTTTTACAATCGATTTTTCTAGCCATTTTTTTTTAATTAATTGATTCAAAAATGGAATCGATCGAACATCGCTTTATGGAACTATAATTATTCTGCAATCAACAAAAATGTAAAAACAAAAAACTCATAAGTAAATAATCAAATCGCCAAGTGAACAATAATTTAAAATAGCAGATTACAAATTCAAAACCGCCGGCGGTAATTTGATACCTGACAAGAAGCAAAACAGAATTTTTGTTATGTTTATAAATGTATATAACTGTCTTATCGTGTTTTGCAGTTGATAATATTCTTTAAAAGGTGACTACAAAAGCGATTACCAAATCGGTTTTCCGTTCAATTAAAACTTTTTAACTTGATTTGCTAATAAAGATTACACCAATTTTCAATAAAATTGTGAATTTGAAACGGCGTTTTAGTTTTTTTTATCAGGTGTAGCACACCGATACATCGCAAGTTGGTCCCCTAATTCATAAAAAATAAACTAGAACTCCCATCATTAACGGTATCTCTTGGTAGATGTTTGGGTAAACCCGATTTATTTAAATCATTTGTTAAATCATCGTCCTTTGAACTGCAAAGAGAGCGGTATGACTAAGCGTAGCCACTGCTCGATGCGTATACATACGATGCAAACACTACAACTTCTAGCAATGAACTGAAATCTCGGATCCTAAATATACGGTGGCGCCCCCTATATCTCGGATCCTGCGGTGACTACGATTTTTACCATAAGGTTGCGAGTCTTTATACATTTCTTCAGTCAACGTTCAAACGTACTCCTAACAATGCGAAGCTCACGCTCAGATAGAAGATGGTGATCATAGATTTGTTGTTTGCGTTAGTCCCAAGAAACAACTAATTTCCACTTGCAAGGATCCAAACAAGGAACAGGTACGCTTTTACACAAAATACCTTTCACAGCACACCAACGAAAAAAACGACGAGGAAAAGCAGAAACTTTAGAAATCAAACTTAAATACCACAAATCGGTAGTAGGCGAAATAATCCTAGAAATTGAATAAAAATTTAGAGGAAAAGAAGCTAAAGAACAAACATTACGTACAAGTTTTTCAGCTTTAGATCGACAGTGCACACAAGTATTAGACTCAGGAGTAGTTATAGAAGAAGAAAGTGAAGAAGTATCACGAGAACTCGCAACGGCAATAACAGAAGCGGCCGAAGTAGCAGTCTTACTAATAGAAGTCAAAGATGGTTCTAGAAGTATGTCACTCATATCAGGTGCTGGAAAATTCAAAGATCTGCTAGAGTTAAAGGTTCGACTCCAAACGTTTCCCTAAAGAGACCAATTAAGAAAATGACGTAATATCCACAAGTGCGAACTGAGATTCATACAACAGAGTCAATTTACGACGAATGATTTTAAGCTCTGTCTGCTTCGAGGCCAGTTCTAACATTTGCATAAAAAGGTATCGCATAGCAACAACGTACATCTCAATAGATTCGGTAAGTCCCATTGTGCGCTTGCGAATGGTTTCTATCAGACTATTGTCGTAATCTAAAGGCATCAATTCTGATTTTAAGATTGCAGCAACATTCTGCCAAGAACGCAAAGTATGCCGTTTGGTTCTAAAAACAAGCCCGATAACGCTTCCAAATCCGAAAAAAAGGTTGATGTGAAACTCCACAAGACAAACACAGTTCGTCAATTCGAAGAAAAAATTCCATAAGTACAAAATTATCTTCACCAGAAAACGTAACGTTCCTATCTTCTAAGTTCGTTTATGAATCAGAGTCCAAATAAGTAAGAAGTGGTGGTTTTTTATCTGAAGAATACATACTAACCTAACCTAAGCTAACACACTAAAAGACACAATAAACTAAAATCAGTCAGACCAACGTTTTACTTAACGAAAAAAAAAATAAGTAAGCCAACTACAAAGCCAAGTCTTGAAACAACCCGAAGAACGCGAAGTAAACTTTGAGTAAACCAAAGCCACTAAAGACAACTAATAAATAAAAAAGTCAATAAAAACAGAACAATTTATAATCGCACACACGAATTCGAGTCCAGACAGTTGGATGCCAAATTTTTTACGTGGTTTTTCTCGTAACTTTGTGGTGTTAAATTTAAAAATTTACTCGCAGCTGAAATAGAACAAATAACAAGACAGAAGTGATAACACAAAGTATATTTATTTTATCACAGACAGCAGTTCACTTTAGAAGAAGGTACATAAGTATATTTATATAAATTTTTACAAACGCTATCACGTAGGTTGGTATCACAGACAAAATATAAACTGCGCCTTCGACTCGATAACCCGTCCTACAATAAAGTGACTTAGTCGGCCTAACTTTTACATTCAGAAGAAAAATGACGTTACATTTGTAAATTAAAATACGAAAATCGAAGGTTTAGAGAATCAAAGCGCACCGTATAATAATATCCCAGCTACCAGAGCACGTTAAAAACACCTGTGTCGCTGATAGATCGTTTCGTATATTTGCCCAAATTATCAACCTAGATAACACGTTAATATGTCACACCGATTCTACCTATACAAAGAAAATGAACGTTACATTCACGAGTACAAAGCCTGTGTTGGAAACGAATTTTTAAATATTGTATTAGGTCTTCTAGAATCGTTTTTACGGGTTATGGGATTTAATTAAAATACGTAACCGTAACCGATGTTCATTCTATTTTTATTACACAAAAAAGAAAACTTACAGATATGAAAACTTTGCACCTACATATTTGTTCAAATTAAATTTTACAAAACTTGAAATAATGTTTATTAGAACCTACTATAAATAAACAAATTTACACGCAACTGTGTATTTGAATAATCATTAAACTCTAAAATGTAAAATTTGCCGCCACAAAAGATAATTGTATTACAAATTATCTATTGTGTGAAACAACGGATAAGACTAAAAAAATTCTTTATGATGAGATGGAAAAAGTCAACACCAATCTCCTTCGGGCATATTGTCATAGAACTTTTCAATATTAACAGCATACAATTCCAAAGTTTCTCTTAAAGACTTTGTTTGGTTTTTAACTTCTATAACTATTTTAAAGTTTCTGTGGTTATAGTTCTGATAAATGCAAACAATTTTCTATGCTTTTGTAGCATACCCCATAGTTACCTCATAAAATACAATTTTATTTTTACAGACATGCATAAAAAAACTATTATAGAAAAAGAATTAATTTTTTTTGTCAAATAATTTTTAAATAGTTGTACTAATAAGCAACACAGACGAAATCATGCTAGTTTTAAGTATATCAGTGTAGAATATTTACTTTTTCGCTATTTAGTTTTCCAATAAAAGCTTAGCACGTGGCAAAGTTTAGCTCTTGCATTGCGACACACTACTACAATAGTTGAAAGTAATGTCCAAAATGCGTCCTCTTTGCAAATTTGTAGTAGGCTGTTTAAAGCCTAAATTTCAGTTAAGTATCTGAAAAAATGTAACCCATCAACTTGTATGACAGTCAAAAAATCAAATCTGTATTAACACTGTAGTTTGTGCAATTTTTAAATTTATTAAAAATGTTTGTAGTTAATGCCTACTATAACTATAACATAATGTAGAATTATAAATATAGTTGACACATCAACTATACTCTGTTTCTAATTAGGAAGTTAAATTTTGCGTAAAAAATCGGAATACAGGATTTCCTATTGACAAGCCAAGCTTACATAGAAGAAATAATTGACATAACTTAAACTAATCGCGTTTGTAACCAACTTTCTCTATTTTGCATATATATACAATGACTACATTGTGTGCAATCGAAAGTAGTAATTTTTGTATAACATTGGTATTTTGGTAGTGTCAGATCAACGCATTGACTTTAGTCAATGTTAGAATCATCAGAACACTGATCTCTATAATAATATGGATAGCTAATACTTATAAAAAAAATTAAATGTAGAATTAGATTGCGTAGAAGGCAGCGCCACACAATACTGAGGTTAGAACTAAATTAATTGTGATAATTCATTTTTTTAAAGGTAAATAATTTAAAAAGTTTTATGAAATTGCATAAAAATTTAGGAAATTTCATAAAACTGTATATCAAATTTTAATAATATCAATAAGTTTATACAAAAAACAACACAGTTAAACAGTCATTTTAAGTCATTAACCACACATGCTTAACCCACTCGTAGATTTAACGATCGAACGCATGACAGAATTGCGAAGAAATCAAGAAAATTAAAGAACATAACATACATATTGAAAAAATCATAAGCTACTACTGCTGCGTCCAAACAATTTTCTAAATATTTTTAAACATACTAATCTATTTAGAAAATATCGGACAAAAATATTAATATTTGTGACAATTGTACTGACAAATAAACTGTCACAAGAAAGTATAGTTAGCGCTACATTTTAGTTCCTGTCTCAGTAATGAGTGGCGCTGATGATTTCTCTAAATGCGTCAATGCCAGACTACAGTATCAGCTATCCATATTATTATAGAGATCTGTGCATCAGAATAACAATTCTAGAACAATTCATTTATCAAGTATTTTTAAATTTGAAATTAGAAAGTAGGCAGATGCTGATCACGGTTACCAACTATAATATATTGAAAGTTGCTGCTATACATATATTAAAATTATTTTTATCAATAAATAAAGTATTTACAGCAAAATAAAGAAAGTAATATAAAAAACATGTCTTCCTTTCTTTCTTTTTGTAACTTTTATTACAATTGTCGTCATTCTCGTTTTACAATACATTATTAATTGGTTTGCGTACTTTATAGTTTCGATCAAAAATCAGAACTATATTTGCAAGTCATATAGTTGCTGAACATAGATTCAATATTCACTAGTAAGTACTTTTAGTTTAGTTAGATATCAATAAATATATAATAAGTTTTATTTTTATACAATGAATTACAGTTTACTATATTTTTTACAAATAATTATGATAAATATGTAAATGAACTTAAAATATCAAACGATTTACATTTGATCTACCTTATTAAATTCATTGACCATAGCAGCGATTGCGTCAAAAGTTTCTTCTCCCGTCGGAATGATTTGATTAGGTGGTAACAAGAAACCGTATCTGCCTTGATCTCTTAATTCAAAAGTATAAGCGTATCGAACATTTCGGTAAGCACCTAAAACCCAATCACCACTTCCTCCACTTGCAACATCTACAAAATTTAAATTATGTTTTTTATCAAAATTTACATACTATGTAATTCGTACACATGATCTCTGGGATATTTCCTACTCGGTATCTTGTATTGTATTTTTGAGCCAATTTTTGAATTGCTATATTTCCAATTCGCTTCTAAAAATACCGTTACATTCTATTTTACAACAGATTTAAAAGTTTACCAATTCGATATTGTTTGGGGGTACTTCCAACCCAGCGTGACCAAAAGGAATTAGTAGTACTTGTGAATATGAGTGAAATCCTATGTATGCCTCAATATTGTTAGCGATTGTTCCAATAAATTGCGCCATTGATTTTGTTTCTATTTCAGAGAACGGACTAGAACCTGCAAAGCTGTCATGACAGGGCGAATTGCTAGCTCCACCATGCATCCAATAATAACCCCAATTACGATTAGGATCTGCACCGTAACAACCACCATACGGCTTGCGGGTTTTGCGCCACATGCGATCCTAGATAAAATTTATTTAAAATATTGTTTAAATATATTGACTAGTTTACTCTAGTTCTTGAATATTGATAACCGTCTGGATTAAAGTTTGGAAAAATATACCAATCACGACTTCTTGCCATAGCTTGAATTGTAGGATCGGTACTTGATAATAATTTGTTTAAAATGTATAAGACTGTAGTAGAAGAAATCCTAAAATATTTTAATAAAGCGATGCTAATTAATGTTACCTAAATTTACCATTCTCGTGAATGTATTCCACCTTCAAGAAATATAATTTTGTTGCCTGGTTTAAACGATACTTTTACACCTAGTATAGTACGATTTTCGTATGAAGTGCCTCCGTTGATTAAAGTTACGTGGGGGTAATGAAAAGTCAAAGACTTTAACCAATCGTAAACCTAAAATAAGTATTGCAGGACACGTAATTTATTATAACGTAAATAAATACTTACTGTGTTTAAATCGTAGTAATTATTAAAATTAAAACCTGCTTTTGAATGGTTCACGTCTTCGTTGTCGATCAAATCTTGAACATTTTTAATCCATAGTTTATGCTCAAAATTATGAAGGAACCTATTAAATTTATTTTGAAGAACAGGATCTACCATTACATCAACGCTTCTGTTTATGTATGATACTTCATTCCACAAAATGTAAGAAGGATTTTGTTCTAATTTTTTTAAAGCATTAAGCTGATCTTCGTTTCTAGGTATAATTCGATACACTTGAAAATTGTCGTATGATTTTTTAAAACCATCACTCGATGTAAATAACACGACTATTATTAACAGTACGGTCTTCATTGTATTTGTAACAAACAAAAATCAGCGATCGCATTTATAAAGTAGAAATCAAACCACTTTAAAGATAAAATTACCGACCGTATTAAATTAAATATTTTAAAATAATTTCGAAAAACAAGCTTCTTATGAATTATCTATAATTATATAGCAAGACAAATACAATTAACTTAAATAAATTTTGAAAGTATTTTTTATCATCATCATTGAAAAGATACTAATCACAATTAGGTAAAAAACGTGTAGTCAAAGTTCAATTTAAGTTTGAATATTGTCACTTAGCTAATTTATAACCTACTTAATTTTGTTAATCATAAGATATAAGATTATTGATTTGTATCAGATTTGTCAATAATTGAATTGCACTTTTTTATCAGACAAATGTATTTTTGTGTACTTACAGTGCAGAATTTTTAAAAATCTTTGTTTTTGAAAAGTTTAATTCCAAAAATTGTACTAAATGAAATAAAAATGTAAAAAAACCTGTTAAGAAATATATACAAAAGGTAACAACCTTATAAGCGATAGTAATAGTAAATACAAGCTTTGTACGTCGACAAAGTCTAATATGCAGTTGAAAAGCATACTGCTAAAATGAAACAAATTATCTAATGTTCCAAACGTTAACAAAAAAAACCTACACAATATTTTATCTAAAAAAATTACACATAAGAAATTAGTTTGCGATCAGCAAAATTAATTTGTTATCAAAAAGACGAGGATTTATGTAAAATGCATATTTTTGCATTTATTACATGTTTTATCTGTTTTTCTCTGCATATTTCGATGCGTTTTGCATACTCTGTTAAATATTACAGTTTGTCAATCTTGGTATAATTTTTGTTGCTTTCAAATACACTGAAAGAAAAAGTGATGTAGAATCAATGTAGATCTTCATTGAATCAAGGAAAAATGTACATATTTTTCATCCGATGAATGTGTACATCAGCACAATGAATATGTTACCTTACATTAATGTACTAAAACATTGAATCTGAACAAAAATGTGTACATCAAGACAATGTATTATTACTTTAATTGAATGTACATGATTCATCAATTTCGTGTACCAACATTCATGAATCAATGTAAAAGTTCATAAACACAATGTACGATTACATTAACGCAATTTGTGTGCGTCATTAATTTGATGTACAATTACATTGATTTTATGTATGTATTGCATTATTTTGATGTATCAGATTTCATGAATCAGTGTAAACTGTACATCAACAATATTTACAATTAGATTAATCTAATGAATGCACTACATCAATTTAATGTATTAATAAACATTAACTGTATGTAAAATATATATTTAGATATTATACAAAGCGATCAAATTTTATAACACTCTGAAAGTAAACATCAATCAAACAAATAAAATTTTAAAAAAATTAGCTTGTTATTCGTATTGGTGATTTTTAGTATCCATCTCCTGGTGGGTATAGTAAAGTCAACATCAATCTAAAAAATATTGCATTTACAATTAAAAACATTATTTTATACAATGTTTTTACCAAATGAAATTCAGTTTTGGTTTTGGCCATTGATAAAATATTTCGTTGATAGACTTGAATACATTTCTAATTTTATGCATGCTGTCCAGTAGGAATCCAACCCATCCGTTGACAATTTACCAAATCGTCTTTTGAGGCTAAAATAATTAAAGCTGTGAATAACTATTTAGTTAATTTCTATTTTTTGCTTTAAATTTGATAACGTAGGGAATAACGTCAATTATTATTGGTAACACTTAATTAACAATATTATTTAGATACATTTGAGAATTACAGTACTATTGAGAAATTATTAATAAATAATAAAATGCATACACTCGCCTATGGAACAAACTTTAGTAAATAAAACGTTGACAGCGTATTAAACATATTTTTTCTTCTGTTCTACTACATTATGGAATTGCAAGAAAAATACACTGACACCACCTGACATGCAATATAAAAATTAATTTATTGCTGGCATTGAGGTTCACACATACTCAAATTTCTTAGTAAGATAAGCTTGGTGCTACGTATGATAGTGATAAGACTTGATTCTGTGTATGTTACATTGAATCAATGTATCTCTTACCTAAAAGTAACGTATGTATTGATAGTTTTAATGTAAAAATACATTGAAATCAGAGCTGGGCAGTAGCTAACTACAAAGTAGTTAAGCTGCTAATCTAACAACTTTATTGTTGACGTTAGTTGTATGCTACATATATTCAAGTTACTTTAATTTAATAATGTAACTGTAGTTGGAATAAATTACTTTTTTCGTGTAATCGTATTTAAAAAGTAGTTAGCTACCCTTTTTTAACTACAAAAATAGTTAAACTACTTTGTTAATAGCTTAACTACTTTACTAGTAATTAAACTTTTATTAACGGCTTCAATTGCATGCAATAGCTACAATTATTCAGCTTGCATTGCAGTTTCGCAGGCTAAAACGTATCCTTCAAGTGATGAACGGTAACGCAGAAGTAAACATGAATGTAAAGACTATTCAAAAAAATTTTATAAATGCAGCAAACCTAACTTGTTTCGAAATGTTAAATATCACTGATCTAAACGTAAACAAAGTATTACTTCAACAAAATGAAGATTTTTTTTTATTTTGATGAACCTGGTTTGTTTAAAAAGTTACACATTTCTTCTGATACTGAGAATGAACATGCTCACAAAACCAGAAGAATAGAACTGGAATTGTTAAAACACCTGAAAGATAACAATTCATATATCTATGTCAGATGATTATAAGATTATTAAAAAAAAAGTTCATTAGATATAGTACAATTTTACCTTCATCAGCTGCTGTCGAGCGATTATTTTCGTTTTCCACTTATAAATTCGCTCAAAAGAAATGCAGTAGCTGATGCTCTTTTTGGAAAGTTTTATGAAAAGGAAATGAATATCAGATACCACAATAAGTTTGTTACTTTAAGTTCTGTTTTTTTAAAGTTTTATTTTATTTTATTATTTTTTTTGAGAATCTGTAATAAAATAGATAAACATAATAGAATAATAGTACTTACGTTAAAATTGTTTTACTGTTTTCGTGTGAGCGTGATTGATTTACTTTGTCTTCTTTAATATAATAATTCAGTGTCTATAAGTACTTACGTTTATATGACTGAAAGTGGTATAACAAAACAGGTATAAATGAATATCGTATCAGTTCTGTTTTTTCTAGATTTAGGTATTAGATGATTTCTGAGTTTTTGACCGGAATGTCATATTTACTCAAAAGGTATCAAAGTAGTAAATAACAACCTGTCTTCTTAATTTAAAGTCGTTTATTTCTAAACAAATATTTTTAATTTACTGTAAGTGTGCTAAAATCATGTCTCAAAATATTTGCACACATTTGTTCTTTTACGAAACTTTTTTAATTTGTAATACTATTTTTTTTCTTGTGATTGTGTTTAAAATGAATTTTAATAATTTATTTGTTTAATAATAGATATCGCCTGTTAATTATAAACATTTAAAAATCAATTAATAAGATAATTTTACTCGTAGATTAAAAAAATGTTGGTATTATTATATGAATGAGTAGAATTGATAAAATATTTAAATATAATTGCTAGTGACGTACAGGTAGGTATTGTTTAATAAATGTTAAAGATATCAGATGAAGTGCTCAACAAAAATGCACTTTGCAGTATTGAAAACTTTCAATGAAAATTCTTTAGATGATTTGACTATTTGTTTACAATGCTGTCATTGTTAAAACTAGACTGATATTACATCTATTAACATTCTATTCTATGTATAACATCTATTGAATGCCAAAAGAAATAGATATAATTGTCAATTGAAACAAAAATCTTTTTGTTCATAACCTTATCAACAATGCCGTCAAAGGGCAAAAACGATTTTACTTTTTCTAAAATTACATTTTAGTAATAAACGTGATTCAGTGTATTATCTAAGTGACATCTGTAAGTTAAATTGATTGCATGGTTAAATTAATTGCAATTTGCTTATACATACAAACAAAATAATTGATTTATTATGTTCCTATGATCAAAACAAAATTTTAACAAAAATTGTAGTTTATTACATATAAACAAATAAAAAAACAGAAAAAAACTTATAATTACTAAACACAAACAAAGTTTATAAACTAGAAAGTAAAACTATTAGAAACCAAAAGTAAAATCAATAAACATTATATTTTTGCAGTTTTAAAATTAATCAGAAAAAGCTAGAAAAGCATGGAACACAAAACCAAAAGTAAAATTAGACACCAAAAGCTTGAGATCAATAATGGCTTAATATTATAAGACTGAAAAAATGTAGAACTGGTTACAACATTATGCATTAAAAAAGCTAATAAGAAAAGTAGAACAGTAATTTATCGGTCGTTTACTTGTGCGGTTTCATAAAAGAGTTCGCATGTTCAACAGGTTAAGTAAACAAATTAGTCAAATAACAAAATTACTCAAACTGGTATTTAGAATAATTTAGTTTATTCAAACATTTGAAAATCAAAAATAGATAAAAGTAGAAATACATTTAAGAAAACTTCACGTGCTCACTATTGCCTCGACTTTTTGGGAGAATTGTGGGTAGTGGTCATCATTTTCCTTAAAACAACATTTCACTAATTAATAAGTGTTTAACAAATAAAATATTCACTCAATTTGCACACATAACACACCTGATCTATAGTTCTCTATTTTTCTCAAATTCTCCGCACACTAAATATATATCGTCTACCTTAAGAGCAGGGTCTCGTCGGCCATATTTACACTTAGAGTGTAATCTCTAGTAGGTGCTGCTTTAACGGTGAAGTTATTAACATTAAAAAGTTATACTACTGTGAGCCAGGTAGCGCAACAAAAAGTATTATGAAATGTGTAAAAGCAGCAATTTTTTACAAATAAAGAAGTTACACTATTGAAAGCCAGGTGGCGCAAAAATTATAAAAGTTTAGTGGTGGGAATAATTGCGATTATTCTCTTGAGAATGTTCGTTATTGCACGACTATCATTTTTGCGATAGTTTTATTAGTTAGTAAGCTAAATTCTTTTTACCCAGAAATCGTTTTTGCAATTGTAGAATTGGAAAGATGATTCTTGCATTCAACTTTTTTAATTAAAATGTCATTCCCGCATGGTTTATTATCCACAGTACGCTTAAAACCCTCTAATATAATGTCAGATTCCATTGCCCTAGATGTTCTTGATCAGTTTTTGTAACATTTGTGTTCGCCCACTGTAATATGTATTTCTTGGTTTTGCCCTTTCCCACACAGGGCAATATTTGTTGCTAACGGCGACAAATAATAATTTACCAGTGTTGGCACCAACAATACATGCCACACCAGAAGAAGCAACATACTTTGTCTTATAGAACCGTTTCGATCACGTTCCATCGGCAACGACCGTTATATTTACCTATACTAAAGGATTAAAATTAAAAAATAAATAAAAACTACGTTAATTTGCAAATTTATTTTGTTATGATCGCTCGACATCATAGTTGGCCGTTGAGTCTTACCAATTTTAAATTTTCTTGTAAAATGTTCTACAAAATTTCTTTGTATCTAATTTTTGAAGAATTTTGCCACCCTGCTAAATGTTTAAATTTGGAAATGTATAACGCCTATACATACTATTGGTATAATAAACTTTCATTAGATAATTACCGCACTACGTTTAAAAACACAACAAATCAAAATTTGTTTCTATTGCCTGAATCTTACTTCTATCGTTAGCAAATCGTTTATAAATTATGCAAGAATACAGTACACGCTCACAAATGTTTTGAGGATCAACTTACATAACAGATAAAAATTGTTTTTGATTACACCGAAATGTTACTACTACCACCTGTTTATCTTATGCATAGTAGTAAACTACGATACGACACACGACGTTGATTATAAATTATGCAAGAATACAGTACACGCTCACAAGAATTTTTAATGCTCACTGGCTTTTAAAAAGAAAGTTCTACGATATTGGCAGTATTAAACGTACTAAAAAGGAATTACCTTATTATACATTTCATTAAAGTAAAAGTAAATATTTTAGGTAAAACCATATTACTTTTTCTAAATGAAAGAAGTAATCCGTTTTTAAAATAGTCAGAAAATATGATTTCTTTTCTACTATTCTTACTAATGAACATCTGTGTCAGTTGCGGCTGGTAGGCAATACTGCAGGAGGGTCATTTCAACATTAAAAATTCAAAAACGCATTCTAACTTAGTATAAGTTTTATGTCTAAGGTCAATTTATGTATATTTGGGTTAAACAAAGGGATTATCATTGTTTACAATCTTTTTAATATAAAATAGCATGTATTTAAGTATTTTTTTGGAGTGTCATTGACCAAATGACCCACTGAGCAGCCGCCACTGATCTGTGTGTCGCTCTTAAGGTTATTTCGCGCTAGTTTGTTTTAATTCTTATGACTAAGAGCAATGAGTATTGCTTTTTTTCCACAACCGCTATTGTTACTTTATAAGCGATCGATGTTTACGATAGTTATTTTATAGGCAATCGATGATTTTGACATTTTTTTATGATCCACAATTGTGATTGCGATCGGTTTTTTGAAGAGGCTGCAATGTTTTACAAAATTTTTTTATATTTTCTTAAAAGCATTTTAGCAATACTGAAGTTTATTTTTAATGTCATTACTAGTTTGTAGGCCGTAAATTTAAATTCGAATTATTTCTCATATATCTACAAACAAATGAAACATAATACATAGTAATACTATCTCAATAATAGATTGTTTATCACTAAAGAGCGGAAGTTGATGCAGTAAAAATCATCAAATAAAATATAGATACGTACATCCAATTTACAGCGCTGCCTTGAAGAAGTAGTTGAACTTTTATACAACTTTACTTCTACAAATATACCGCTAGGTTCGCTCTGCAATGAATTTAACTAGTTTACCTTGATTTGTAGCGTGAATAAGCAAAATTAGCATTGTAGCTTAAAATATGTTACAAACCGCTAAATTTGGCAGGGGATGGTACCATTTTGAATTAGGTAAAGTAAAAAAAAATTCAAAATTTTCAATATTTAATAATTTATTGTGGTCTTATTCTAACTACTATTTCTATAAAAACAGTGTTAGCCCCAAAAGCTAAGAACAGTCTTTAAAGTAAGCTTTAGTTTTTATGAAAATTTTGCGTTATAAGGCTAAAAAAGATTATGTAAAATCACATTTGATTTCACCAGTGGTGCCATCTCGAGGAATTCGTGCTGTAGAGCCCCCTCTTAAGAGTTTTGTTATTTACTTTATCGTCAGCATCTTCATCACTTGAAGTGGATTGCTGGGTTGTCACAGCCTTAACAATTTTTCGTTTTGTTTTTTTGTAGCTTCTTGTTTAGATATTTTTTTTCGTTTTTTTTTTCTTCCAAAATTTCTTTATTGGGCGTCAATGTCACAATTTAGGAATGTTGTTTAGTGACTTTTTTCTGCTTAATTTCTCCAGGTTGTTTTTGAACCCAAGACAATGGTAAAATATGTTCAAACGTCACATTAAATGTTCCGGGTTATTCAATGTTTCAGCATTTATTTCTAATCTAGGATTAATATTTTCACTATTAGTGTTGTTGAGATTAGCTGGCTGAAAATTCTCCTCAGGGAAAATGTCCGGATTATAAAGATAAATTCCTGTTTTTTGAAACCCATTAATTGCCTTTTCAGGGGATGCGATCCTAATGTAAGCATTGTTAAAAAGCTCTGCAATTTGAAAAAGTGATATTTTTTCGTGGGGATTGTTATTTAGAAATTCTCCATTTTCAGTATTAAAAGCTGTTTTAAGAGGAGAGTAGAAAGTCATGTCCAAAGGTTGAAACTTATGTGACGTATGCGGAGGAATTGTTAGCAGAAAAAGTCCGTTTTCCAGACAAAATTTATAAGAGCCTTTTGTAGAATGGGTTAAACAATTGTCTATTTAAGTAACACTGCATTTTCTTTGCTAACCTGAACAGAACCTTAAGAATTCTTAAGGTATTCTGGAAAAAGTTGTTCGGTAATTTAACCGCTTTTCGTACAGGAGTAAAGCGATCTTCGCAGTCCTCCTTTTGCAACAACCCAAACAACACATTGGTACAAAAAACGTCTAAATGTCCGTCTAATAAACGTTAATAACGCGTTAAAAACCGTTTTAATGTCTAATAAACGTCTATTAGCCGGACATTTAGACGTTTTTTATACCAATGTGTTGCTTGGGAATGGGGTCATTCTCTGGCGTGACATAAAAACCTCCTGCACTAAAAGCACACATTACGGTCATATTTTTACTTCTTTCTAACTAATTCCAAATCCAACTTGCTAATATCTTTTGAGGTTTATGGACCGTTGATACATCAGTCTCATCGATGTTAAAAATGCGATTTTTAAAAAAATGGTATTTAGTTATGACTTCCTCTAAGTTACTAAAGAATAAAGTTATTTTTTTTATTAAAAGCTGATATTTGATTAATGTTGGGTGTCTCAAGTTTTTGCAAAGAAGCTTTTGGATTTTGCTTAAAGAAGTCTTGTAGCCATTTATTGCTTGCTGACTTATTTTCTTTGTTGAACGAACAATTCAAATTGTTTTGAATTGCAAATTTGTATGCGCACTTTTCTCCTGTTCCATTTTAAATAATGAATGCCTACTCAATAAAGTTTCTGATGTATCATTTAATTTCATTCTTTTCTGAAGTATGCTTCTCGAAATATAAAATTACTTTGAAACACTGATAGATCCTCCTTCACAAATAGCCGCGATTGTTGTCTTCAACTGATCAGATGTCTAGGAAGCTTTCTTAGTAGATCTACTACGACGACGAACCATCTATAGAGAACGTAGGTATGTACATTCAAATTAAATGTATCAAAAAATAATTCAATAATCATTATAAACAACCAATTAACCGAATTAAAAAAACGCCTTAAAATTTGAGGAAATGTTCCATAGACTCAAAAGAGGTGGCGCCACTCATATTATTTATTTAAATCCTTTAGATATTTCTTTTTTGAACGGCTCTTATTACCCCAGTACAATTTCAACTAATTCAACATTATTACAAAGTACATTAGTATTAATTTGCTCATTTTCCGATGAGCTGCTACCAAAAACGTTTTCAGAAAACTCTATTATTTCTTATATTCTTTCACTTCATGTAGATTCTTTATATAATGTTGATGTCATAATTATTTAATGCGCCTTTCTTCTCTGTTTCTTTTATTTTTAAACTGATTTAAGTTTTGTGAAAGTGGAAAAATCTTGGTTACAAAACATTATGTTTGTTAACACCATCTGTGTTTGGTGTCTAGATTTGATTGTCTTAGAAGATGTTGGCCGATGTTTAGGCACTGTTACTTTAGTCGGGTTATCAACCTTAGTCGCTGACTTTCTTTTACATTCGGTTTGTTTACTTTTTGCACCTGAATCTGGCTTCTGATTTTAATGCTGTTCGGTTCTTACTTTATGGTGCGTCTCTACTGCCTGGTGCATATACATCTGTAAATGTGTTTCAATTAAGTGGAAAAATTCCTGTGTGCTAAAATCTTTCAACTCCTTTTTCGATAATTGCTATTCGAATATATGTAACATTGAACAAATACGTTACGTCATAGTCGGTAATTGTTTTACAAGTATGTGACCTCAGATAAGATTCACGTTTCCTATTTAATGCCGTTTTTGGAGGATTAGTTTATTATTTTGGCTAGAATCATTATCTATAATTAAAAGCACTAGATCTTCTAATGTTAGTTTCATATGACAAGTTTGAATAACATTTTTGTTTGTACTTCTGATTTATGAAAAGCTATTCACACCAGTAACCTCAAGGTTTTTTTTTTTAGCAAATTCAAAGTTTACTCTCCTTAATTTCAGTTAAAATATCACAAAAAACAATTAGATACCAATTGGAAATATCCAAGCTTAAATTCTGAATTACTACGCAATATATTCTAAAACCTGCGAACATGCTCGAAGGTCATGTAGTCAAATAACAATGCGTTTTTAAAGTTTTAATATTGAAATAACCCTCCTGCAGCATTGACCATTAGTCGTCAATACTTTTTTGCACTATTATAAACATCTCAAGTAGCACAGATGTATTGGACCAATATTGCAATTTTATGCTGGGTATATAATGAAAATGTTAACGTTTTTTTATAGTGGTTAAACATGGAATTCCAAACATTTATCAACCTACAAGATACAATCTATTTTAAATAAGTACTATCTAAGTTGGAAAAATATTGTGTGCTTAGTTTTTACCAATATACGCTTTGGAATGTATGATGTCCAATAAGCGTTAACTAGATTGGGAAAATAATGTATTGGCATTGTTGGCTATATAATTTCCCCTATATTTACCTAATATTTATGTGTCTCTAAACGAATTAAAAATTTCTTTAAAAACGAGAATATATTTAAAAACAAAACTTGCGGGTTTATAAAAATTTGTAGCGGATTTTCATGATAACGACGATGTTAACAAATTAAAAAACCGCATATTTAAAATGACTGAACTAAAAAACGAATTAAGGGATGTTAATTTCAAAATTATAACTCTAAAAATCAATCACGATGACGAAAAAGACACAAAGACGTTACACACGAGGAGTTTCGCGAAATGGAAGAATTTGACACAAAGTGGTACTGTATTAAGCAAGATGCAATCTCTTGTCGATAAATCGAATTTTGATACAGTTAATCACAAACCTCGTACAAATCAAACCAAATTTAACGTAAAATAACCCGTTATTAATTTACCGGAGTTTTATGGAAAATATTCAGAGTGGATGCCATTTTACGATACTTTTAATTCCTTAATTTATGAAAACGTAACCTTAGACAATTGTCAAAAACTGCATTATTTAAAATCGTGTTGTAAATCAGAAGCGTTAAAAGCAATAGAATCTCTTACCACTAGAACTACAAACTACAAAATTGCGTACGAAATTTTGCAAAAAAGATATCAGAATACAAGATTAATTGTTCAAGACCACGTGAACGCATTATTAAACACCCTGGAGATAACAAAATGTTCAGCACTTTTGTTAAGATCATTAATAAATGATATAAATTCAAATGTAGAATCATTAAAAAACTTTGAAATTCCAGTAGAAGGGTGGAACCACTTATTTATTGTAAAAAGTTAAAAAGTTTTTTTCACTAGAAAAGAATTCGAACTTACCTACTTCAAATACGGAAATACCGAAATTATCTGATTTAATAGACTTTTTTGATAAAAAATGTTTGGTTTTATGTTCCATTAATACAAAAAACGTAGAAAAAGCAAACATCACAAAAACTATAATTTCTTATAATATATATCTGTAAATGCAGTCACAAAAAAGTTTAATGCATCGTGCCATTACTGCAAAAATTCGCTTTTTGTAAGCCACTGTTCAGAGTTTGTTGCTTTATCGATAAAATACAAAAACGTAACGTGTTCAAATTGCTTTAGAGATAATCATACTACGAAAAACTGTAAAGCTCCGGATGTGAAACATGCGGAAAAAAGCATCATACGTTACTTCATGAAAAAATTAAAAGAACAAAATTTATACGTGTATAAAACACCTTCAGGATACATGGGAGGTATAATTTTATGCACTTTCCTTAAACACGCATCAATATTGTATTATACTATTGCGAAAAACGAACACGGTTCTATTAAACCGTTAATAGAAAAAATTGGGTACAGAAAGAGATTGAACGACCACAGTCTCTTTATACAATCGAAAAACGAGCATGCGAAAAACAATTCAGTATTACGCATGGACGCGACGAAAACGGAAGATTTATAATTAAATTACTGTTTAAACTACACGGAGAGAAATGTTTTCAGATATCATTCGTAAGACGCACAACTTATGCGTAATTTAAGCATAAAAAACAACTACTACTAGCTATTCATAAATTTATAAACCATCGGTATAATTTGTGAATAGTCATGTTAGCATCGATGATGATTATAATTCATAAGTTATGAAGTAAACGATTTCGTTATATATGCGTAATAATCATATCTTTATGAATAATACTCACAAACAATGATCATATTAAGAATAAAATTTTAACCAGGTAATTGTAATTTGTGATTTAAGTCACATCTATTATGATTATAATTCACATCCAGTAACGAAGTATTTTCATTATGTATGCTTAATAATCACATTTTTTTTATGATTATGTTTTTTATGATCAATATTCATAAACTCTAATTAAATAAAGAATAACTTTTTAAGCAGCCAATCATAATATGTGATAAATAAAGTATTGTTTATTAAATGATATTCAGAATAGTGTATTAACAATTATGAATATTAATCATAATTTCGGAGTTAATTTTACTCTTCTTATACGAAATAATCACAAGATATTTCTCATATATATTTTATAAATTAGTAAAACATGTATTTCGAGTTTCAAAAAATGTTTATTTTTTTTACGATGATTACACAATTTTAATGCAGCTATAAGTACACCACCATACTTTTACAACTAAATAATTTAAATAGAACACATAACACAAGAACTAATACATAACTAATAACAAATAATATCATTATATAATAATACAGATTATTATAAAAAATAAAACATTATTCAAATAAATAAAACGTAAATAATATAAACAAAACTGAAACAGAACTTGAGCAACAATTTAAAAAAATAATTTTACAAGTTGCTAACCACAAACCTTTTCTTCTATTGCAGTCAAGATAATTTAACAAAAACGATTTTTAATATTGAAGTTGAAGAACATGAATACAAATAATTTTTGTAATAGGTTTACTTATCATATAGGCAGCAACGTTTATCAATACTAAGATAAGAACGTCTTCCGGGTTTGGACCGTGTCAATGTTTTAACCGAAGTCGCCAACGTTTCGCCCACTTTCGTAAGGGGCTTCATCAGGGTGTGAGAGAAATCGAAGAACTCAAACAAGCAACCGAAATCTAACTAAAAGTTAGGTAATCAACTGAGATTGGTAAACCCTTTATGTTAGGAGTGGCTATAAAAACTACTTGAAGAGTTTTCTTATGGCGACGTTTCGTGGAACGGTTGTGTCCACTTCTTCAGGCCAACTGAATTTATTAAAAAGAAAAGAAAACAACATAAGTAAAAACGGCAGTTACAATCCGGTGAGAGCTACAAACTATTATTCTACTTATTATAAATGCTTTTTTTTTTTTTTACTTATGTTGTTTTCTTTTCTTTTTAATAAATTCAGTTGGCCTGAAGAAGTGGACACAACCGTTCCACGAAACGTCGCCATATGAAAACTCTTCAAGTAGTTTTTATAGCCACTCCTAACATAAAGGGTTTACCAATCTCAGTTGAACTACGCATTAGGAGGTATAAAACACTTTTCTTAATTAGGTAATCAACTTGTGAACCAAGCTAGATTCTAAACTCAGAAAAGGTAAGAAAGAAAACGATAAACTTGGAAAAGCAAACGAAAATCTAACAAAGAACCACTACAGAGTTAGGATTCTAGAATCTGGCTTGGTTCACAAGTTGATTACCTAACTCTGTAGTGGTTCTTTGTTAGATTTTCGTTTGCTTTTTCAAGTTTATCGTTTTCTTTCTTACTTTTTCTTAGTTTAGAATCTGGCTTAGTTCACAAGTTGATTACCTAACTTTTGAGAAGTGTTTAGTTAGATTTCGGTTGCTTCTTTGAGTTCTTTGATTTCTCTGACGCCCTGATGAAGCCCCTTACGAAAGTGGGCGAAACGTTGGCAACTTCGGTTACAACATTGACACGGTCCAAACCCAGAAGACGTTTTTATCTTGGTATAGACTCCGGCCGTCGAAGCCGCTATTACAACGTTTATCAAATCCATTATTTTAAAGTAGGCATCAAAAGTTTATAGAAAATTATTGTATAAATGCGTAATATTATCCGTTACCAAAGCAAACTAGATTATCGTCATCCTTACTACACATATCTGCCAGTGTTCTCACTTCAGAACTAAAAAACTTCCATGTATCTCCAATGCTAACTTTCCATACCTTATTGTCTGTTTTCTTACGGCCTTTAGGTTTTACACCTCTTTGCAATACTTTAGTTAAATTATAGCGACGCAAATCTAGAAATAAGAAGTATGTGTATTAGAAAATGTAAATAAACAGAAAGTGATCAAAAGTGTTTCAACTTTCAATTTAATCTAATTCGTAGCTTTTAATATTAATCAAAATAGCAATAATAAACAGATAACTTTGAACATCTTGTATATCTAATTCTAATTCAAGTTAAAGTGATGGTGAATTTCGTTACTTTTGAGTAATGGTTACTATTCCTTACTTACACTTTTTGTATTCGTTACTTTAACTCGTTACTTTGATTACTTTGGATACTATGACTACTTTGACAACTGTATGTTTTTGTGGTAATAAATACGGGTACCGGAATATAATTCCTTGAATTGTTTCGCGATAAGGATTTGATTACCTTAGACGTATGTGCATAAATGACTAGAACGTGTTGTAAAATTCTAATTTATGTAAACATTTTTGACAGTAGCTGATACCGGAGAAACTTATCATTTTAAACACAACATGTGTACCTACTTTGGATTGTTAGTATTTATTAACGTTTTTAATATTAATTTTAAGAAACGGAAATATATATATATATACGCATAATATATAATGTAAAATTGAGATAAACGGCAAATTAATTTGGTACACCTCATACAAATACATACTTTATAATGTAATATATTTTCGTTACCTACTAGTTTACGCAAGAATTATAAATTTGTATGTGAATGTGTTATAAGTACTAATATTTGTATCTTATGTATATATGTAGAAAATAATTAATATACAAACATTAGAACTCAAAAAACAGAAATATGTGACAATTTTATTACATTTTGCTTACCTTTTGATCAGTTGATAAAATCACTTCTCTAGATGATGCAATGCACACACTATCTGCGTGTGAAACGTTCTGCTCGTTTTGCTGATGTATCATAATATAAGAAGGTTTGTTCATAACTTAAGATAAAATTATAACTATAGTGATAACTAGTAAAATATGAAAACAATTCATAACTTTATTACATTTATAAACCATAATCATAATACATGAATATACGTAAGTCATACAAATTGCACTCTTAGGAATGTTGTATGCGTATTACGCATAACATCATAATATAATTCATATTTTATAAATTTTATTAAATGTGTAATTTATGAACATACTATTCATAACTAGTGATTGCAGATTTCTCTCCGTGTAACGTTGTAAACTTGGATGATTCGAGTCCCAACGTTTCCAAGCGGTTTTGTCATTCGAACAAAAATGTCAAAGAAAAGATAATGAATTTTTACGCAAAGGATATACTAAATCTATAAATGAATCATTAAAATTAAAGTTTATGGATCCAGTTTTAACTAAAAAATTATAAAACGAAAATTCGTATTACTTGCCACGCGCAGGCGTAATTAAACCGTCTAGGACTATAACAAAGGTCCGTGTGGTTTATGACGGATAGGAAAAATCAAGTAACGGATTAAGTTTAAACGATAATCTAATGACCAAATTTGCAAAACGATTTGTTCGAATTAATCGTACGTTTTAGAATTCATCAAATCGCATTTTGTTGTGATACGGAGAAGATGTTTCCTCAAATTAAAATTGCCGAGTCATCAGATCAAGACTTTTTGAGATTGTTTTGGTTCGAATCACAAGATGATCTAGTACAAACTTATAGTTTGACTCGCGTAGTATTCGGACAAACTAATTCGCCATTTACCGCGATGAGATGCATTAGACAATTGCCATCGAATCGGAAAACGAGTATCCTTTAGTAAACGGCGTATTAAATGAGGATGTTTATATGGACGATATCCTTAGCGGTAGTGATACTATAGAAGACTGCTTAGCATTACGTGAAGACTTAATAGAAGTATTGAGTTGAAAAAGTTTTAAGTTAGCAAAATGGAGGACGTTACACGATGAAACAGTAGCAATAGATAAAAAATCGACGAAAGTATTGGGATTACTATGGAACTCAGGGCCGCGCCGTGTTTTTTGTTGCCCGTGTACCAACCCTTTCCTTATGCCCCATATCCCTCCCTATCTAGAAAAAATAAAGGACCAGGTGTAAAGTGTACATACCACAATTCGATTTATATGTATATGTATATTAATTATGTATTAAAAAACTATACATTTTACAATCAAACGTGTCTTAGTTTATATAAAATGTAAAGGAAAAGTAGTAAAATTAATAATAACAATAAGTAATCAGTAATTTCGTAAAATAAAATAAATTGATAAACTTCTATAAAATTTCAACTTGTCTTGCTTTTACTTCAGAAAACTTTTTTATAAAGAAATGCAAGTCAATTTTTTCGGCCAATTCGTGCTCAATAGAAATCATTGCTAAACTAACTAATCTTTCTTGTGACTCCTTAAATAATTTTCAATTAATTTTAATTTGGAAAAAGACCTTTCTCCAGATGCCACAGAGACTGGTAAAGTAAGCAAAATTCCAATAGCTACTGCAGTGTTTGGAAATGTACAAACTAAGTTATTTTGAATTATATATTCTAATACATCAAACGCAGTCATGTCAGACGTTAAAATATGTTTCAAAATATTAATTTCTTCATATTGCTCTATACCATCAATGTCCGATTGTTTGGTACTATCATCTGTTAATTTGAGATGTAGGTCTTTGCAATATTTCATTATGTCGTCGGTAGAGGGCGTTTTTAAATTTGATATATTGTACAAAAAATTAAAATTACTATTGTGTTCTTGAAGTAAAGTAAATCGGTCTTTTAAAGAAGTTAAAGCTGTATCTAATAAAACAAAGTAAAAATTAAGTTTGAAATTCATCTCAGGATCAAGTACTGGTTCGTCATGGTGTTCGTAACTAAACTGAGTTTTAATTTTACGTCGCCTGCGCATGGAAATATTTAGAAAATTTGGTTCGATTTCAATTTTTTAGGCTATTTGTTTTGCAATTCTTATATATTCAACAAAAGCAGTATCGGAACTTTGATTCTGTAGAAATTCATTAGTATTATTCAGAAGATCTAAACATATTGACAAATTTAAAGTGGGACTTTGCATCATTTTACTTACTACATTTATTTTTGATAAAACATTATACCAGATAACTATTGCGCATATGAATTTAAAAGATTCCCATTTTGAAAGCAAACACTGAGCTTGATGTTGAGTATTAAGGTCTTTCTTTACATCATTAATGGTTTACAACAATGTTTCATGTATTTCAAAAAATTCAAACCTAAGTGGACGTACTGCCGCTATTCTACTCTCCCATCGAGTTTGCGAAACAGCTTTAACGTGTAAGTTTTTCACATGTTTTTTATAAGTGCCCATCGTTGCGTCGAAGAGGAAAAAAATATATAGATCTTCTGAATAATATTAAAAATTCTATGGTGTCGGAATTATTGATATCCAAAATGTGTTTTTGCAGACCATTATAAATGCCTCTCATATTTGCCCCATTGTCGTAGCCTTGCCCGCATAAGTCGAGAATATTTAAATTCAAATGTTGTAATTCTTTGATCACAAATGTTGTTAATCCTTTTGCGCTGAAGTCACACACCGGACAATAACCGACAAAATGTTCATGAATTTCTATTTTATTTGCAGAATTTGATTCATTACTATTTAACTTTACAAATCTTAATATAATGGTAATTCGCTCTGTTTGACTGGCATCTGGAGTACAATCCAAGATAATTGAAAAATATCGGGACTTTCTTACCATGTTTAAAATATTTTTCTTTATTTCTGTATTTAATAAGTTTAATATTTCATTTTGAATCTTGTCTCCTAAATAGGTTGGGAAATATTTCTTTTTCACAGACTGAATTCTTCTCATATGTTCCATCATTGTGGAATCAAATTTCGAAATTGTTTCGACTAATTTTTAAAAGTTGCCGTTATTGAGTGTAAATAATGGATATGAGTCACCCCTAAGAGCAAGATTCTGTTTAGCTAAAAAATGATTTATTTGAATAATGCGTTCTATTACATTGTACCAGTGCTTCTGTTCATTATCAAATAATTGTTGTTGATATTGATCTATTGAAGTTTTTTTCTTAAAAGATATTTGAAGTTGTCGCTTTTTTTTTAATTTTTTATGTGCATTAAACTCTTTTCATGGCGAGATAACGAAATGGATAAATGTTGCCAATCTCTGAATACATTGTTAATAAATGGACTTTCTGATTTTTGTAAATTAAAAATTTTACACGAAAAACAAAAATAAATAATAAATAATAAATAGATAATTTATTATTATCGATAAAATAAAAGTAAAATACAACTTGCCTGTTGATATAGTGTTTTATAAATATGCCCTGTATTTGTAAGCCAAATTGTATTCAACTGCCACTAACAATCACAAAAACGTAACTGAGAAGTCAGAACTTATAACCGAAAATAGTATAATGCAGAATTAAGTTATTTCTAAATATAGAAATATTTACGATCCATTCCTCACGATAAAAAAAATCAGTTCCAGCAATAATAGTATAAACTTGGTGTCGCATTTTCCTCATTTTCATGCATCCGAGCACGGCCAAGTGTAAAGTGTTATTTTGAAGTAAACAAACTTCAAATTATAGGTATATGTAATCTTAAATTTTTTTTTTTTATTCTTTTCGAGTAGATTATTTTATTTTTTTATTTACAGTATTTTTTCAAATATTGTCTAAAAATTTTGATGCCCCTAAGGCTGTGATGCCCGTGTGTCACGCACAGATCGCACACTGGCACTGCGCGGCCCTGATGGAACTTTAACCAAACAAATTTTGTTAAGTCAAATTTCGAAATTATTCGATCCGATTGGAATGATTTCTCCTGTAATAATAAAAGCAAAAATAATCATGGAACAATTATGTGTGCGTAAAAGTAGATGAGATGATCCTGTTCCAAATAGTATACGAAAATCGTGGCTGTCTTACGTAAAACAATTACAGAATTTAAATAAACTCGAATTCTCTTAAAAAGTAGTTCCACCGGAAAGTGGAGATTTAGAATTAATCAAGATTAGAACTGTGCGCGGCGGTGCTTGCTGCTACTCTCTTAGATAAAATTGGAAGAACTATAAGAATACCCGATACTTCGCCGACTCGACTATCACGCTACATTATATAAACTCAAATTCAAACGGAATTCAAATTTATGTGGCAAATCGTATTTCTCAAATTCAGAATTTCAGCAAGGCAGATGAATGGTATCACGTTGGAAGTAAAGATAATCCAGCAGATTTGATATCACGTAGAACCAGTCCTGAAACACTTATTAAATCCAAATTGTTTTGGCACAGGCCATTCTTTTTAACTGAAAGTCAAAATTCGATCGAAAAGCGCTTCAAAGGTACATTCGACTGTTCTGAAATTCCAGGTAACGTAAAACGGTCGTACTAACAGCGACATCTAAAGATATTTTCTCAGTCATATTGAATGTTTCTTTATTTAATAATTTACATGGCAATTGTCCATTCTGTCTTCTTTTCATAAGCAATTTGAAAACCACACATAACAAACAAACCGGGATTTTGTCAAGTTATGAGTTATCTCATGCTCACAACGTAATAATTAAGATTATTCAAGCACAAGAATTCCTTTCTAAATACGAAACTTTAAAAAGCGGTCGCGGAGAAGTTGATAAAACCAGTCCACTATTATCATTAGATGTATACATGGATGAAAACGAAATTATTCGCACCGGAGGTCGCTTACGTAATTCGTGACTACCTTATTATTCAAAACATCCCATTTTGATGCTTAAAAGACACCATATTACAAACTTAATAATAAGAGAAACTCATGTGACACTTTATCATGCTGAACTAACTCAAACGTTGGCAGCAGTATGCTCCAGATATTGGCCGATACAAGAAAGGGAAGATGTTAGAAAAGTCATACACTCTTGCTTACCATGTTTTAAAGTAACGCCTATGTTACTTAACTTAAACTATTTCGTTTCCAAATTGTGAAAGCCTAGTAGACGCTCAAAAATACAATTGAAATCGTGGGTGGCACTTTTTGTTTGCATGGTAACACGAGCTGTGCATTTAGAAATAGTAATGTACTTAACGTCAAAGCCATTTGTAAACGCTTGAAAACAAATAATTGCCAGGCGAGGTAAAATAACATATCTATTGCTATAACGCCATGACCTTTGTTGGCGCAAAACAAAATATAAACAACGATTTTAGTAAATGTGTACAAGAATTTAATAAAGACGCTGACGTACAAAATTTTGTAAGAGCAAAACACATTATATGGAAATGGATTTTGGGAAAGGCTAGTTTGATCCGCTAAACAGCAAATTACGAAAATGGCGAAAAATGCAAATTTATTAATATGAAAATTTTGACACATTTTACTCAGATAGATGATATCCTAAATTCAAGTCCTCTTACTCCTTTTTCAAATATTCGGAATGATTTTGAAATTTTGACTATTGTCCATTTCATTGTTAGAGAATCGGTGACCAACCCACCTAAGAAGAGCTTAGAAGATTCTTTATTAACTCAAACTAATCGTTGGCGACAAGGCAAGAACTAAAAGAACGGTTTTAGAAACGATGGAGCTCTATTACAACTTTAACCTCATCAAAAATGGCGTAGTAAAGCTGGTTGTACACCGTTAAAAGTTGGAGCCTAAGTACTTTCAGCAGGATAAAATTTTTCGCCTTTAGTGTGGAAAACTGGCCGCATTAAAAATCTTATACAGGTCCAAATGGTACAATTCGTGTAGCTACGGTGGAAAAGTCCCAGAGAACCTATACAAGATCAAACAATAAAAACTCGACTCTGTCAAGTACATTCAACAGCCTGAATCAAATCATATGTGATCAGATCGGAAAGAAGATCAAGACCAGGCTGCACAAACATATAGCAGACACGAGAAGAAATAGCATGAGATTAGCGGTAGTTCATTCTCAGACCGCAAGACATGCATGCAATAAACTTTTGCAGAACCAGAACACTTGTTTAGCTCAGACACATTTGGTCAAGAATCTACAAAAAAGCGATAGAGATCCAGAAAGATGAAAACATTTATTCAGATACCGGTCAACTAAAACGTTACGGACTAGTGAAGAAAAATGCGCAATTCGTATAAATACTGTACCCAAGGAGAAGCAAAACAAGTCAACGATAATTCATAAACAAGCGGAAACCAGCCCGGAAATCAAATTTCAAGATGTATTCAAACTGATATTTACTTTCGTTTTGAAAGAGTTAATTTTACAAACAAAAATCAGTTTAAACAAAACAATAAATATATAGAATTTTAAAAAATAGACTAAAGTCGGGTTGCACAAAGCAAATCAAAAATGTAGCAAGTGATTATTTCTGAAATCAATTGTTACATCACGAATAAACGTGGTTTCATTGGCTATGTAGCAATTGTTTTGAGAAATAATCAGTTGTTACATTTTTGATTTGCTTTGTGCAACCGGCCTTTAGAGACTTATCAAATAAAAAAACAACTGAAAATTCAACCAAAATTTGATTTTTACACCATAATACCAATCTCTCTAAATTCAAAGGTGTTATACAAACTTAAGCATGCTTGTTGATCTTTTTCACAACTAAAACCTAATAAAAGATGGTAGTACAGCTAGTCTTTAATACCCGTCGAGGACTAGTAAAGAAAAATTAAGAAAAATCGAATTCATATTCTAATATTAGAACATGTGTGCAGTACTTCTTCGCGTTGTTTTGATATTTGAAATAAACAGGCACGGTAATTTATTATATTGCTTAATCTATGTTTCATTATGTAAAGTTTGTGAGCTGGTAGTGTTAAAAATAAAGTTTTCTACACATTTTGGAAAGAGTTTAGGTTTTGCTAAGTACATTTGTATATTTCACTTTAGTAACTCATTAAACGGTTTTTTACCTACTTTTACTGCAAATAATGCACTATAAATAAATTTTTTGATAAGTTTTATTGATCAATTTAAACAATTTTTAGTTTATTTCTTTTTATCAAATTCTTTCATCATAGCAATAACTGCGTCAAATGTTTCTTCTCCAGTTGGAATAATTTGATCTGGCGGTAAAAGAAAGCCATATTTACCTTGATCTCTTAATTCAAAAGTATACACATACGGTATATGTCGATTAGTACCTAAAACCCAATCAGAACTTCCTCCACTTCCAACATCTAAAAGTTACAAATACATAATGAAAAATATTTACTTAAATAAATCGTACACATGACTTCTGGAATATTTCCTACTCTATATTTGGTATTGTATTTTTCAGATAATTTTGTGGCAGTTATATTTCCAATCCGTTTCTAAAAACAAAGTTAAAATTTATTTAAGAACGTGTTTGCACGTTTACCAATTCAACATTGTTTGCAGGTACTTCTAACCCAGCGTGTCCAAAAGGAATCATTAGTACTTGTGAGTACGAGTGAAATCCTATATACGCTTCAATATTATAAGAAATGCCGCTAATAAAATGTGACAATGATTTTGTTTCTATTTCTGAGAATGGACTTGAACCGGCAAAAGCGTCGTTGCAGGGCCAGTTACTGGATCCACCGTCCATCCAATGATAATTCCAATTGCGATTAGGATCTGCACCGTAGCAACCGCCGTACGGTTTACGAGTTTTTCGCCACATACGATCCTAGTTAAATTTTATTTAAAAGGTTTAGTTATGATACATTTACCACCTCACTTTAGTTCGTGAATATTGATAACCGTCTGGGTTGAAGTTTGGAAAAACGTACCAATCACGACTTCTGGCTATAGTTTGAATTGCAGGATCGTTACTTGTTAACAGTTCATTTAAAATATACGTGACTGTAGCGGAAGATATCCTAAAATATTTTAATAGAACGTCAATTATTGTTAGTTAAACATACCATTCTCGAGAATGTATTCCAGCTTCAAGAAAAATAATTTTATTGCCAGGCTTAAATGATACCTTTACTCCCAGTATAGTTCGATTTTCGTACGAAATGCCACCATTAACTAAACTTACATGAGGATAATAAACACTTAAATATCTTAACCAATCATAAATCTAAAAAAAATATAATTTTATTTGTTTTTTTAAGTTATTTACTTACCGTGTCTAAATCATGATAATTGTGCCAATCGAATGTTGATTTAGACTCAACTACGTTTTCGTTGTCAATTAAATCTTGGACATTTTTAATCCACAGTTTGTGCTCAAAATTTTGAAGAATTTTACTGAATTTGTTTTGAAGAATAGGAGGTACCATTATATCAACACTTCTGTTTACGTACGAAACTTCATTCCAAAAAATGTAAGAAGGATTTTGTTCTATTTCTTTTAAAGCATTAAGCTGATCTTTATTTTTAGGTATAATTCGATACACCTTGAAATTGTTGTATGATTTTTTAAAACCATTACTTGATATAACTAGATTAATTAGAACCACTATTAACAGTATGATCTTCATTGTGCTTGTAAATGATAATTACGTGGAAGCAATCGTATTTATAAATGAAAAACCAAGTCACTTCAAAGATAAGATTAGCTAATGTATAAAAAATACGTGATTATATAATGTTGTAAAAACAACTATATTATCTATAATTTGGATGTAACTGCACTTTGTATGTCAAAAAGACTTTTGCTTAGAATGGATACAGTCTTAGTCTTAGTTTGGGAATATAAATTGAACTATTAACAAGTTATATGTTTTAGGCATGTTTAGTTTTTAATTCTAAAAAATTATTTATTTGATTAAATAGATGTAGGTATGATTATAAATCTAGTTTCTGCTTTTTATTGTGTTAAATTCAAAAACATACTTATTTTGTAAATGTATTTTACTATTCATTTAAACGTTTATTTAATTTATTTTGTTCTAACCAAAGGTTCTAACATTGCGAATTGGTTTCTACCGTTGTCGTGGTCTATTCAGTTGTTTCTTTCGTATGCATTTTTATTTCTAGAAAAGCGCAACTTAGAATTTATAACTTAACAGTCATCAACTGGTCCACTGTTCTTGAATGTCGAATTTGCAATTACTTGAGAAACGTAAACGAAACGAGAAAGACACAAATGAAAATGTGTATAAAAAGAAATCAAACCTGGTGACTGCCGAACCAGTAGATACACTAAATGCTATGGCAAAGTATATAACAGATCTTGAGAATATCGTGCCGGTATACAAAAACAATAAAAAAAATTGAGGTGGTTACCATAAAACTAAAGAGACAGGCAGATATACTAAAGAGATACACTATTAAAAGACTTTTGAAGGATATAAAGGCAATTCAATTTAAGATTTCAGCGCCTCGTACGAACTAACGTTGCAATGATAAACGTTATAATTGCCTTTATTACCGTACGATTTATACTTCTTTTGTTTGTGTTGGTACAAGCTTTTTATGAACACCAAAGCTTAATTTATGTATATTATAACTTTTTTTTATAGTTTGATGATTTTCTTTCAGTATTACCATTGATTATAGAAGATAGAGTAGATACGGAACCATAAACGTTTAAAACGAGCACTAAATTTGTACCGTCCGTGAGGACGCGTTACTTATCCTTCTGACGATTGGTACAAAGAACTTTACTGTCGAGCAGTGACGGCTAGTGGTCAATCATTAAAAAAAAACGCAAAAAGTAAAAAAAAACATTCTTACAGTTACGCGATTTATATTTAAGACATTCGTCTATCTTTACAATTACCAAAATGTTCAATAACAAGTTGATTAAAATTTACAGTGTAACCGAAGATTTTTCAATGCATGGCATAGAAATACGCACAATCTTTCTTGTCTCATAGTATCGCCGATTCTGTGTGAAATGTTTTAATTCTTTTTAACGTAGAGAAACATCGCTCTCTTTCCACTGCTGTCACTTAGCTTAGCACAATTAATACAATTTTTCATTTGATTGTTCGATAACGATAGTGCTTTTTACTTTCTCTTTTAAATGCTATAAATCCGTAACATTATATTTACACCATAATGATTAATAAATCATGTAAAACAGTAAACATACAAATCCACAAATCCAATCTAACGAATCATATAGATTCTTTAAATTTACAGTTGACTTTTTTATTTTTATATGTTTACTGGTCTGTCGAATTTGAAATAAACGCTGAGAACGAGCATTAAATTTAAATTCTAAACGTATTAACTATTATTAGTTATTATTTTTTTGTTTTGTACTACCGTCATTATAAAACAAAAACGATAAATCATCCCTTACAAATGAATATTATAGATAAACCAAGAAAGTTGACTGTAAAGTTTGTCATATGTGATAAGAAATTCTGGCATCTATGTTTATACGCGCGTGCTGCGAAGATGATGATAAATGACGTAAGTCACGTAAGCATTGTAGATCGCACGAAAGCATTTAAACATTTACTTATCTTCTTTTCTAACTCGCATAAAATTGTATTCGGTGTGTCTCACTCTTTTCTGCCGTAACATGCGGGTATAGTTTGGGCACACGTTTGTGTCAGTCTCGGGTAATTTTGCAAGCTTTCCTATCTGTTGCGTTTCAATTGACAATTATTTAAACGACAATTTTCTGTAATTTTAAAGTAAATAAAATACCTTTTTAATTCATTTTTTTGGAGGGTCATTGCCCAAATGATCTAATAGAGGAGACGCCACTGCTGCTAAGTAGTTTTTTTAAGAACTATTCTTTTGCAGAGGATCGCGGTATAAAACTTCTCTAAAGGATCTATTATTTCATAATGAAAATTTTATCAATAATATTGTTTGTAATTTGTTTATATATGTACAATAAACAGTCGTTTAAATGACAACCGAGCAATTAAAGATATTTTTCTAACTTCTTTTAATATGTTCTATTTATTAATGTGATGGGAATCATTTTATTATTTATCAATTTGGCCAATTATAATGCATGTTTTAATAGCTTTAATTTCTAAATTGTAGCATTGGTTATAAGTAGATTATCATCAAGTGCATTTTACTGAGCTTACCGGATGTAACATACATACACATCATACATTAAAAGTCCTTTATAAGTTCTTGTTCTTTTTGGAAATAGTTGTTCCGTTGCTACTGCTATTAAGTTAACAACGATATTTATCTATGTAAAGTTTTAAAAATGAATGTAGCTTATATTTATTATTGTGACATTTGAACAATGAAACAAATTGTTAAGTTTTTGGTCTCTGGAATAAATAAAAGTATTATTTTATATAAGCATTCTAAGAAATTACCATAAAATTGTTATTTTTTTGATGCAATCATTAATTATATAAAACAATATTTATTTTCTTATAGATCTAATACCTTTATAAACAATTGAAGAGCATTATTCCAAAACTGCTCAAGTTCAAAAACAGTAATTTGAGAATATTTGGGATTTTCTTTGGGACTCAAAATTTATCAAAATTAACGATCAAAGCCATATTTTAAAATTAGGTTTGTTCATTTTTACAATTAAGTATCAATAAGCAAATTTGTAATTAACAAATATATTATTTTGTTACACAGTGTTATTTAGTAAACATTATATCAAAACTAATCTAAGTCCGTTGAGTTAAGTTAAATATAAAAAAGTTTGTTAAAAAATGATTCATTATTATCGTTGTTTTCTTCTACATCATCGCAAATGTTTTTTTCTGTTAATTTCAGCCCCTCTTTGTAAAAATCATTCTCTTCTTCTTCATTATAGTAAAGCAAGAATTTTAAGTCAGCTAATTTTTTAGTAAAACAAAAGCAATTTTTTTAATCCATAGTGAGGTTACGTTTCGCTAACTTTAATTGGTTTTATCATATGATTTAATCAGCGGCGGACAGAACTAGATAATCGGTCCGGGCATAGTTACTTAGGCCGGCTCGAAGCTTTGGTAAAAATAAGTAACTACAAAAAGAAACTAAACCTTTTCGTAGATTACATGGTGATTTGCAAGTTTTGCTATAATTGTATTATTATCAATATTGCTACAATATTTGAACTCCATATTCATCAGCATGAGTGCCTCTAATTTGTCTTCATCAAGCGTTACGCTCAACCAATTTTTGATATGTTTCAGTTTTGCGCACGCATGAAACTTGTGTTATTGACGTTACTTGTAACAAGTGAAGATAAGGCTATATGCTTTGAACTATAGGTTATATTTTGTAAAATTAGATAGCAACAGACTAGGCAATGTCTTAGTAGATACAAAACAATCCTGCCCTTCGTCAAGATTTTTACTAGTTAATTCCGAATATATTTCGGATTCTTCATTTAGATAAATCTCCTGAATTGTTTGCTTTAGTGAAATATATTTTAAAGCAAAATCTATTAGTTCTTCACGAATTCTTGATGCTGTGGCATCTCGGTTAAATTTGATAACTCGTTTGCTCATAGACTCAAATACTAAATCGGGGAAAGCAAAGGAGTTGGTAAAAGTTGTTAGGATGAAACCATGCGATTTCAGCAGCAATTACGCCATATTTTTGAAATCTGTTTGTCAATATATACTAGATTGTGTACTTCAATTTAAAATTTTTCATTTGCATCTATTAAGCATTCGTCAGTTGTAGTTTCCCCTGGCATCAATTTTCTTTTTCTTGGTCGTAGTATCAAGAGCAAAATCGTAATTCTATTCTTCAAATTGCTTGTTTATATGTAAATCAAAATCTATAGCAGCAGCCTCTATAGCTTTGTAGTCGCGAGAGATGTTGCCTAGCTTTTAGTATATCCAACCTTTTGGTTTGCAAGTACTTTGTAAGAGACATTGTATATTAAAATATTCTTTGAAATATTTGAGTAGTTAATATTGTTTTATATGACAATATCTTTATTATATAGGACGTCGTATTCAGTTTGGCGTCGCCATTACCTGTGTTGTCTTTAATCTTAGATAGAGCAATGACAATCGTTGTGAATAATAACTTTGAGGGATCAAGAACCAAATGTTTTTCCCGAGGCAGCATCTTGACTCCACCATATTGTACTTCCAACGAGACTTCCAATGACGTTTAGTCGTCTGACTTGATTAATCTCGTAAGTTATTTCTTCCCAAATATCTATTCTTGTATGCGATTCTTTCAGAAACACTGCTATGGATTTGCCTTATACCCTAGACACACTTAGCACTTAATGATCATTAATTAATTAATTAATTAACGTATATTTATAATTTAATAACACTTGCGATTATGCAACAGAAGGGTTATAGGATTTACGCAAATTGAGACGTAAGAATAAAACAATTACACAGACATTGGTTTTTACGAGTCCAAGATTTTCATATAATTGGAAAATTTCAGTTTCAATTTTTAATAATCGTTCTTTGTTTAAAGCACTTGAGGTAACAATGGAATCACTTGATTTTTTACACAAGGATAAAAATATTTATGCTATGTTTGATGTTCCACGTCTTATTAAAAGCATTCGAAATACATTATTAAATTCCCCTACTTTAATTAATAAAAATAAGCTATTATGGTCCGATGTATGTAAAACTTGTGAAATTGATTTATCATTCAAAACAACTCATACAATGCTATAAATTTCCGTGTCAAGAAATGAAAGTTAAGTTCGTTTTGGGAACAATTAAAATCTAATAAGACACTGCCGATTTTTTGAAACGGGTTAATACAATATATTTGATGCTTTAAATAATAGAATATTTAGAGATCTACTGTTTTAAAGGACTCTTACAGTCAATTCAAGCCACGCTTTTTTTATGGCACGGTTTAGAACTTGAAAATTATTCTTATTTAATAACATCAAGATTACAGCAAGATCCACTAGAAAACTTATTTTCTGTAGTTCGTCAAAATGGTGGTTATAAAATAAATTCAATTCTGGAAATTGCGAAGTAAAGTGATTGACAAAACTTACTTTTTAAGTGAAAATAAAACTATTAAATATATTTAATTGTTAACGGAATTCTCCTATAAAAAGCTGATACTACCGTAAATACAAGTTCAAGCATTGAAATCTCTTTACACTCTATCTATACCGACGGATAGTCCTATTTCCACTGATTATTCCGTAATCTCTATTTCATTAGAGCAGTGTTGTATAACAGCTGTAACTGGATATTTGTTGTATAAAGGAAATAAGAAGTTTAATTGCTCAAATTGTGTTTATGAGTTATCCGATAAGGTAATGATAAATTACTCCAAAAATAAATCTAATTTATTTTTGGTTTTCAAAGATTATGGTCTGTCTGATGAAATTAAAATTTATAAATGTAGTTTCAACGGTTCTAATTGTATTTAATAGATTTTATTTACATAGTAAGTGTAAAATAGGAATCTTAGCAGGAATCATCAATTACCTTAAAAAATATTTTATTCAATGTTTTAATATGCCAATGACACGCACATCTCACAAAGAGTTTTTAATAATACACCTACTTAAAGTGTACATGTTTAAACGATTAAATTGAAAATCTAACCAATTTAATCATAAACAAAACAATCAGAAATTAACAATTTTATCCAATAAATAAAATGCAGTAAACAAGTATTTATTGATTTATAATTATTATATGATTTTGTACATAAGTATTTTTGTAAATAGTTTATTTTTTGTAATAAATAATATTGAAGAATCCTTTATTTGTTATTTTTATTTTCAAAGCGAATTGTGTTGTAGAAATGTTATCGGTTGTAAACTCTGGGTCATTCAATAGGACAAATTTGTTAAAACATAAGCAAGGGGTCGTTTCAGGTACACTTGACATCATATACTTAAGTCGACTAGGCTAGAAACTGTCCTTGCAAACTGTCCTACTGTCCGCTTTCTTTAAATTGGCAGCACTGATTAACGAAATTGACCGAAACTTACTCTCATGCTCGAAAAGATCAGCGAGGTTGCACATCTATACAATTTTCTATAATCAGTGGTATTACATAAGATTTACTAATATTATTTATGATTCTAATTTAGTGTGTATACAGGTTGGAAGTTGCATTTATTAGTTCTTTTATTGTGGTTTAATAGATTTGTGGTTTAGTTTCGTTCTACAAAACAACACCATAAGTATTTACAGGTCAATTTACAGCCAGCATAGTAGGTTTGGGATCTTAATAGTACAATTAGTCACTAAGAAACATCAATTTCGTTTTGCACGTAGGTACATTGTTTTCTCATCGCAAACTTCATCAGGCATCGGTTTTATTTAAATTTCTTTTGTAATAAAGTGATGGTCAGCACATTTACTTCAAAATTTTTTGTTTGTTGTTGTTAATTATGTGCATTTTTTTTCCGAAACATACTTAATAAAACAGCAGAAATTCAAAATAAAACAGCAATAAATTGAGTACGCGTATTAAGTTATCATTGCAACAGAAGTTCAAATTGTCGCCGCAAGTTAGCGTATCGCTTAGTTTGAGTCGCCTATTATATATAAAAAAAATGAAAAAAAAAACACCTTTGATCCCGATGTCCTAACAGATGAAATCAAGAAAGATAAGAACACAAGAGAAAAGGAAATATACACTCAAAACATACAGTGGGACGACAAGGAAAGAAAGAAACTAAATAATATAGACGAAATAGTAGATGTGAAGAACTGGATAAAAAGATCCGAAGAAAAATAGGAAACATCCATCTATAAGAACACCAACATAATACAATAAGTGGGTACTCATATTGACTGAGGCAACAGTCAAAACAATATTGACAAGAAGGGACGATATCAATATGGAACAGCAAAGTTTTTTTTAAGTGTTACAAAAATCAAAAACGCTGATGGAAAAACACATAAGCAACACAATCAAAATAATCTACGATGACGATATACAGGACATACCAGTGAGAATGTCTAAACAAAAAGAAGAAACAGAGAGAGAAGATAAGATAGTTCTTCATAAATTGAAGAACATCCAAACAAAAAAAATTAAGGAAATTAATAGAATGAAAATTAAAAAATGAGAACAAACAGATTGTTTTATACACTCCGGAAATGACCAAAACAGATATAAACCAAGAAAGTAAACCGGACCGGAAAACTTATGTCTTGATAGTAAATAGTAAAAATAACCACAAAGAGACGATTGTCAAAATAACTAACTTTAATTAAAGACAATGGAGATGTATAAACAAGGATTCAAAACTTAAGAAACTCAAAAGAGGGCAACATTATAATAACACTATAATGACAAAGGAGCTCTTAACAATTTTCAAAGATTTATTCAGGAAAATAAAGAAGAGTCAATAATAAGAAGGTTGAGAGACAAAAAATATACAACATATTATAATCAGGGGTATAAACGCGCTGACGATAGAAGAAGAAATTGAAGAGGAGATAAAGAAAGAAATCAATATCAAATAAACAATAACAAATTTAAGATTGGAAACATAAGACTAAACAGGTATAACACGACGGCAGTAACGATTGCGTTAGGAAAAGAAGATGCTCAGAAGTTAGTGTATTTAGGTTGGTTCCAAGTAGAATTTACTCGGAGCAAAATCGAGAAGCAGATATTCTACGCTACCGGTCAACTGGCAATCGGTGTTTGTTTAGCACACTTTTCCTCTTCCACGAAAAAAAAAGATATGCGATATTAAGTCTAGTCTAAAATATTTATCTATAAAAGTTTTTAAGTGTACTTTAAACTATTTTACAACATGCATGTATAACACGTAATAGAAGAAAAAAACCCCAAGGTGGCAAAATGAAAACTAGAAATCCACACAAAACTATTTCGGTTGCTTGTTTCAGTTCTTAGATTTCTTCCACGCCCTGATGATGCCCCTTACGAAAGTGGGCGAAACGTTGGCAACTTCGGTTACAACATTGACACGGTCCAAACCCGGAAGACGTTCTTATCTTAGTATAGACTCCGGCCGTGGAAGCCTTAGCTATTACATTAACAATCTTTACAAGAAGAATATTTCTTCCAAAACCTCCGTATTTTCCAAACTTCGTCACAAACTCGTCAAACTTTTGTGCACTTTAACCTTTCTTAGTCGCTGTCGTGACCACAACATCATTCCTGCATTTCTCAGAATTAAGTTTCACATTCAGACACGTTCTTCGAAAAACATCTTACACTGTGCTAGTCTACCGTTGGTACGCGAACGGATTAAGCAAACTAGACAAGAGTTAGACACCATTTCGAAACAACTCTTTTACCTTCATCTTGAGTTGGCCAACACTCTTTCTCCGGATGATTGGAATCTCTTTGACAACATTACTTACCAGCAGTCTGATACCACTCTACGACTAACCACTGAAGGTCATCTCAAAAAGTTTCAAATATTGGAATTCAAGGATCGTAAAATTTCATCTGCTACTAAATCTTTAAAGACGGTTGTTAATTTATCTAGTTTGGTCCTCACTTCAGAACAGGAATCGGTGCTATCTAAGGGTTTGAATTTTGCTGTTGCTTCCAAAGGTATTTCTAAAGAAGATATTTTATGTGCTGTCGAGTCTTCTATAAGACATCTTCCTCGCCACATCTCAGATCCCATTCGTATTAACACTGGCAAAATCCTTGAATCATCTAAAGTTCTTAAACCCAACATTTCTAGGTCGGAAGAGTTAGCCCTAAAAAGTCTTCGTAAGAACCCTGATATTATTGTTCTTCCAGCCGACAAAGGCAATGCTACTGTCGTCTTGAACCATACTGATTATGTTGCGAAAATCCATTCTATTGTGTCTGAGGAAACGTACGCTCTTCTAACTCGTAATCCCACTTCGAGGATTGAACGTGAGGTCACCCAAATCATTAAATCTTCCAATCTACCTCCTGAAACTAAACTTCGACTTACCCGTTCAGATTCTAAACCACCTCGACTATACGGACTTTCCAAAATTCACAAACAAGGTATTCCCTTTCGACCTATCGTTAGTACTATCCAATCTCCCACCTACAAGCTAGCCAAGTTCTTGTCCAACATTCTTTGCGAGTTTACAGGTAAAACCTCTTCTCATATCCTCAACTCTCAGCATTTTATTCAACGTCTACAAACTATAAAACTTGAACCCCAAGATCTTCTTGTGAGTCTTGATGTCACTTTACTTTTTACTAAAGTTCCTATTAAGGATTCACTTATTATCATGGAACAGACTCTGTCTCAACATGGCAAGGACTTGAGTTTGGTTCCTCTTATTGATAAGTGTCTATCTTCTACTTACTTCCAATTTGATAACAAGTTTTACGAACAGGTTTCTGGTGCTGTTATGGGTTTTCCTCTATCACCTGTTGTAGCTAACATTTTTATGGAATTTTTTGAAACGGTTGCTTTGGAATCATCAATATTAAAACCCAAAGTTTGGTTTAGGTATGTTGACGACACGTTTATTGTTTGGCCTCATGGTCATCTCGAATTGTGTAAGTTTCTTAATCATCTTAACAATCAACACTTGGATATTAAATTCACTGGGCCATTCTGTTTATCGCAAACCCACCCATACTGATAGATACCTTCATGCTTCGTCTCATCATCATCCTGCACAGAAACGTTCTGCTATTGAATCTTTGATTCATCGTGCTTTTTCTATTTGTCAACCGAAAAATCTAGACTCGGAACTCTGTCATCTTACTAGAGCTTTAGTGAACAATGGTTATATGAAGCGAGATATTCATAGAGTTATTAATCGTCGTCTACATCCATGTACTCGATTACCTAAGGACATTTCTACTCCCTAATCCAATCCGAAATTGGCCTTTTTACCCTACATTCACAAGATTACAGATCAAATAGGAAAACTTCTTCGTAAGAATGGTATCAAACCTATTTTCAACTCGACAGGCAAAATCTCTCAGATTCTTTCTTCTCCCAAAGACAAATTTCCTACACTTTCATCTCAAGGTGTATATCAAATTCCTTGTTTATGTGGTTTAGTCTACATTGGTGAGACCGGTCGTTCCGTCATGACTTGTATTTCAGAACATGATCGTTGTATAAGGAAAAGGCATATTTCTAAGTCTGCGGTTGCTGAACATCATTTCACTACAGGTCACAAGATAGATTTTGATAACGTTTCGGTGATTGCCAAATCTCCATTCTTTTTTAACAGAAAATTTCGAGAGAGCATAGAAATCATCAAACACCCCAATAACTTCAATCGTGATAATGTTTTCGAGCTGCCCCTCTTTGGTTCCCTGTCATTAGTCCTTTATTGAAAACACGCCCTCGTTCAACCGTAACCCAATCAACGTCGAGCTTAACCAGCCGTGACGATACTTCTTCTTTATATACGGAAACTATTTCTTTTTAGTCACTTCTATGGAGTTTAGAATCTGGCTTGGTTCACAAGTTGATTACCTAACTTTTGAGAAGTGTTTAGTTAGATTTCGGTTGCTTGTTTCAGTTCTTTGATTTCTCTCACGCCCTGATGCAGCTCTTTACGAAAGTGGGGGAAACGTTGGCAACTTCGGTTACAACATTGACACGGTCCAAACCCGGAAGACGTTCTTATCTTAGTATTTGAAAAACTGTTTAATTGTAATTCTATCAAAAGTACATTTATTTGTACGCAGAACTTCTAATTATTCAAACATTAAATTTATTGTATAGGTAGGTTTTGCTATCGCACATTTTTTTTTATTACGACAATTAAAAGTATGTAGTTAGAACTGATAAATTTAAAACTACAGAGTTTATTCAATTACTTTATTAACAAATAAAACTTACATTTTGCAAGCATAATTTTATTTTTATTATTAATTAATACTTAATATACCAGATTTTTGTTCTTAGTAAAATATTGTTAAACATTTTTATTTGGAATTTTATTATTGTGAAGTTTAATAGTAAAAGCTAAACGCAATTTTTTTAATCAAAATAACTGATCAAACAATTAGTGTTAAATTTTAAAGATCTATTTGATTAGACAATTATTTTACAGACAAATTTAAAACATTTGAATTTTTATGGAATAAAAAACAGTTATCGTATATAATGACAAACTCAAAAGTGTTATTAACTTAAAATTAAATTAAAATGATTTTCTAAATTTTTACCTTTTTTGTACAATATTTAGTAACCGATAATATTAAATCTTGTATTTTGTAATTAGTATTTAATCCGAAAAAACTTTTTGTAGTTGCTGTGCAATCTCATATACGATACTTGTTTGCATGGACATTCTATTAACCGGAAAAAAACCCAGAAAATAATATCAAATTTACCGTTTAATTATTTCATTGATGTATCGTAAAATAAGACAAAGCAAAGAGTTGTTTTGAAAAGGTAAGCAACGTGCACTGCGAAACTGTTGATCTCGTTGCATATCTAAAACAATAACAGCTAAATGAAATAATGTAACTTATTCACATTTTCATTATAATATTGATCTAATATAAATTTTCTAAAACTTAAAATTTATATAACATTGTAAATATTAGTCATCGATTGTCATTTGTCACAAAAATTAAAAACACGTCGGTGCTTTAGTGTTCAAAACAAAAATAAATAAAAATGTACACCGAGTCTGTGGCGTACTAAAAACTGGTCGATAAAGTAGGTCAGGTATCAACATTTGCATTAGTTGAAAATGAAATGTGTTGAAGTAACAAAGTATAACTTCTTGTAGTTCTAATTTTTTGAACGTCCATACTGGGGAAGTGCAGAAAATGTGAATGTAAAATTTTACTTGTACCTAATAATAAAAAGCGTGACAGTAAGATATGTTTGTTTAATTTTTAGATTCAAACCAGATTACTACAAGCAGTGACGTATCCAGGATTTCAGTTAGAGTGACCCTTTACCTTATAAATATACTAAAAAGTTTTAAAACTCCCGCCTGGTTTTTTTGCAGGCATCACTTTATTCAGGATTTTTAATAAATGTTTCGGAAAGAGTTTGAACCCTCAGGATCCCTACCTCACTGCTACAAGACTTGTAATAACATTTGAAATTCGTTTACGCTCATACATTTATCTGAAATCATTTCTTTATGCGTATCATAACTACACTTATGCTTATGCAGGTATGCTGTGCAAAAGACAACTGTAAAAATGGTCAATATATACACTTGCAATAATTCTAGGGTTGTGCAGCTATATATGAAGTAGAAACAAAAAGAAATTGACGAATAACATACTTAATAATTACTAACTCATAAGGCATACATCTCAACTTTTACAAAAACATGAGAATTAATAAATAATTATAGATGCACCATTTTAAGCCCAAATTTCAAGAATATTTGAAGCAATTTAAGTAACAAACAGAACTAGTACAATATAAGGCTAACATATAAAAGGAAATCGCAGAAAATTGACTTGAGTAAATCTTAAAGAAAATTTGCCGGTGTGAATAGATAAGTGCAGATTCAGAGATTTTACGCGTGTTGTAAAAATAAATAAAAGTGATAGCGATTATCTTATTTGCGTATGGTGTTTATAAATCTACAGTAACAATGATATATAAATTGTAGTAAGTGTTTGTTTTTATTAAATTACTAGTTTGTTATTTTGCTTAGCTTGTTATATTGTGTGTTAGTTTACTAAATTAATTATATTTATAATAATAGTGGAAACAGTTCAATTAAGTTACGTTTTTAAGTACGTACTTTGAAATTAGTTTCTATTTAACGTTAAACTTAAAAATAAGTTGATAAGATGAGTATTTATCATTGTATTTATAAACGGCAAGTAAAAATAGTTTAAAACTACATGATCTATGTTATCAATTTTTGATTTTTTTTTAAAAAACGTTATTATATTTAATACAATATGATAGAAATCTAGAAAATTAGATAATAGTACGTTTGATTAAAAAACAGATGCTAGTAAAAAAATGAAATAAAACCATAAAATTTAAAAAAGATTTAGTATGTCAGTTTTTAATGTACATGTTTTACAAAAAAGTAAAATAGGGATATGAAGTGAACATGAACTGTGTTAAACAATATTTATTAGGAGATGTTAAATTTTTTATTTTATCGTAAGTGTTTTATCTGTAAATAACAGTATCCAAATAGAGTACAATTAAAACTTTAGTGTTCGGTTTAGACATAATTCCTAAACTGCTAAAAATTTAAAACAATTTTTAAAAATATTGATATTCGATAACTCCCCAATTCAATAACATATTTATAAATAAAAATTGTGTTGTTCTCGTTAGTCTCTTCAGCTATATTGATTTAGCAATGCTATAAATTAGCTCCTCTTACAATACACATTAATCAAATATGTGAAATGTTTTATGTTAATTATATTATTTTACAAGAAATTTTAAGTTTCTACAGAGTTCACTATTATTCCGGCTTCGATTTCTAGTGCCTTTGTATAAATGTCAGCATAAAATGTTTAGTACTGTACTCATTTCTATTGAAAAGCTGCATGTTTTAAAAATATTTTTGTTTATACAGTGTTTAGTTTTTTTAATTAGCAACTCTCGTGTATTTTAAAGAAATGCGACAACACTACACGAAGAAGGGGGATGCAAGGTGTGCGCAATGTACAATAGAATATAAAATGGCTGAGTTGCAAATATAATGTTAAGTTTCATTTTTAATCAAATGTAATCAGGAATTATAACAAACGGGGTCAATTCTTTACATCCGAAACCCACCGTAAGTGCCCCAAAAAGGACAAAGACATAAAATTGGAGACGAGTACGGGATTATAAAATTTAATAAGCGATCGTGTAAGTGAAATACAAGCTACAACAATGGTGGAAATACAAAACCTAGTAGATGTCTTGACTCAGTTTATGAAAAACCTTCAAACTCAAAATGTGTTCTAGTAAGTCAAGCCTTATCTTTTGAACCTTTTGATGACACGAAAGAAACTTACCACACAATTCAAAGTTCTAATTAATTATTTGGGAAGCAAGCATTATCAATTATTAAGTAGCCTCACAGCCCTTGAAATTCCTATTTCGAAAACATATGACGAATTAATGAAATTTTTATAAACGCATTTGTGTCTAGCTCCGACAACAGTTATTGAACAGCATAAATTGTCACCTATGCAGTCTCCAGGTGAAACAATAGCTCAATACGTCGCGGCGTTACGTCAGTTAACAATAACCTGCGACTTTAACTGTTCATCACTGAGAGTCGGCATTCAAACGTAATAAACAAGTATTCTGAAAACAGCAAAAACAATTTTGTGTGTCGTAGTATCAGAGCTGGGCAGTAGTTAACTACAAAGTAGTTAAGCTACTAATCTAACTACTTTTTTGTTGACGATAGTTGTATTCTATATATTCAAGTTACTTTAATTCAATAATGTAACTGTAGTTGGAATAAATTACTTTTTTCGTGTAATCGTATTTAAAAAGTTGTTAGCTACTCTATTTTAACTACAAAAATAGTTAAACTACTTTGTTAATAGCTTACCTACTTTACTAATAATTAAACTACTCTATTAGCGGCTTCAATTACATGCAATATGGCTACAATTATTCAGCTTCCATTGCAGTTTCGCAGATTAAAACGTGTCCTTCAAGTGATGAACGGTAACGCACAAGTAAACATGGATGTAGACTTTCAAAAAAATTTTATAAATGCAGCAAACCTAATTTGTTTCGAAATGTTAAATGCCACTGATCTAAACGTAAACAAAGTATTACTTCAACAAAATGAAAGTTTTTTTGATTTTGATGAACCTGGTTTGTCTAAAAAGTTACACATTTCTTCTGATACTGAGAATGAATATGCTCACAAAACCAGATGAATAGAACTAGAATTGTTAAAACACTTGGAAGATAACAGAATTCATATATCTATGTAAGATGATTATAAGATTATTAAAAAAATGTTCATTAGATATAGTACAATTTTACCTTCATCAGCTGCTGTCGAGCGATTATTTTCGTTTTTCATTCATAAATTCGCTCAAAAGAAATGCTGATGCTTTTTTTGAATAGTTACTTTTATGAAAAGGAAATAAATATTGAATACCACAATAAGTTTATTACTTTAAGTTCTGTTTTTTTAAAGGATTATTTTATTTATTTTTTTTTTGAGAATTTGTAATATAATAGATATACATGATAGTAGAATAATAGTACTTACGTTAAAATTGTTTTACTGTTTTCGTGTGAGTATGATTGATTTACTTTGTCTTCTTTAATGTAATAATAATTCAGTGTCTATAGGTACTTATGTTTATATGACTGAAAGTGTTAATTATAACATAAATCGTCTCAGAACTACATTTTCTACAAGTAGTTGAAAAAAATAACTTATATTTTAGAATACAATTCTTGAGTAGTTAGTAACCTAACTACTTTTCGATTTACGGTAGTTAGTAGTTAGTAACTTACACTACTTTTAAAAATTAGTAACTTGAGTTAGTAGTTAACTACTTTTACAAATTAACTTGCCCAGCTCTGCGTAGTATCCATCGCAATCATGGAACGTCACCAACAAGCCGGAGTGAAAGTATAACGCCATTTTCAAAATCGAGATACAAGAATAACCGTGCACGTTCGCGTGTTAAATTCAGTAAAGTGAAATCTGTGCAATAAAATCGGGCATATAGGAACAGTTTGCATTACGAGTCTAACAAAATCAAATTCAAATTTTACACACCAGGAATAAATTAACCAAATAAATCATTCTTTATCTCCAGACGTGCAAATGATGAAGCATCATTGCAGTTCGATGTAAACAAGATTATTATTATTAAAAAAAAAACATCCGCGTCATGAGAATATGATGTTTATACTGTAAAAACATTTAAACCCATTAGTGTACTAAAAGTTCCAGTTTCTTATGGACAAAACAAATCAATCGAAAATCTTTACGTTGTTCCCAACCCCGCATGCTGCTATCGCTAGAAGAACATGGCTCCGACATTTAAATATAATAAATATAAACAATCGCCTACAGGGCACAATGCATTTGCAAACAAAAATTAGTCAACTAGCAACTACTTCTGTCGACAAATTAAACAAGATATTTTAAACAATTATGCAGACGTATTTGAAGAAGGCATAGAACTCCTACCCAATTATAAATGCTCATTTCAACGGAAAAATCAAAATGTCACACCAATATTTTTAAAACCTAGACCAATTCCATACGCATTACAAGAAAAAGTAGAAACCGAATTAGAATTGCTAGAAAGTCAAGGAATAATCGAAAAGGTTAATTACTCAGATTGGGGTTCCCCCCTTGTTTGTGTATTAAAACCGGATAATAATCTACAACTATGCATTGATTATAAGCCTACCGTGAATCCAATTTTGCAAGATTCGCGTTATCCAATACCATTAATTGACGATGTATTAAATAGTCTCAGAGGAAACAAAGTCTTCTGCATTTTGGATATTTATAGAGCATATCAACATCTCCAAGTAGTTCAACAAGGCGAAAACTTACAAACCATTTCAACACATAACGGCACATATAAAATGAAACAACTTGCGTTTGGTATCAAGGCAGCACCTAATGAATTCCAAAAATTTATCGATACAGCGTTACAAGGGTTAGAAGGTGTTACAACAAAAAGAAATGCAATTTATTCGCCTCTGAAGTCAAGTATTTGGGACATATTGTCAGCAGTAAAGGTTCAAAAGACGTCAGAAAAAGTAGAAGCTATAATAAATAGTTCTCGTCCGAAGAATGTAAGCGAAGTTCGCTCGTTTATAGTATATGTCTCATGTTACTCTAAATTCTTGCCAGACGTGACTAAAACAATGTATCCCATTTATCAGTTATTAAAAAGAATTGAATCTTTTAAATGGACAGCCTCCTGCGAATCAACGTTCGTACAAATTAAGAATGAAATTGCAAGTGACACAGTATTGGTTAGATACGACCCTAACTTATTTATTGTTTTGGCAACAGATGCTAGCCCAGTAGGCATTGCTGCCGTATTGTCACATATAATAAATGGTGATGAACACAATTGGATACAGAAGTAGCTACAATTATTGGGCATTTTAAAAACTACACATTTATATCTATGGAGGAAAATTTACTGTGATCACAGACAACAAACCGTTGACTTATATTTTTGATGGAACCAAAAAACTGCCATCCATCACTGCATCGAGACTCATTAGATATGCGATGTTCATAAGTGGATTCGACTATGAAATTCGGTACAGAAAATCCAACGAACACGCAAATGCAGACTACTTGTCACGCGCCTTATTATTTTGTGAGAATTTTTCCGAAGGAGAAGAGTATCTCATATTTAATATGGTCATTTCAAAAGTTACTTCTAATACTGTCACATTTGACTCGATAAAAATGGAAACTGAAAATGACGAAGAATTACGAAAACTAAAAATTGATTTGAGATTGGGCAACGACGACCCATCAGAATTCAGTCTCTATGATGATGTTTTATTTCGAGGCCCAAGAGTAGTACTTCCTAGTAGTTTACAACCAGAAGTGTTAAAAGAGCTTCATTCAACGCATCAAGGCGTAGTCAAAATGAAAGAACTTGCTAGAAGGTACTGTTACTGGAAAAATATTGACCAGGATATTGAATGCTTAGTAAAGTCATGTAAACCCTGCGCTGACATAAAAAGTTCTCCGGGAAAAGTGCCTCCACATACATGGGAAATTCCAGAAGAACATTGGTAGAGAATACACATGGACTATGCGGAACCATACCAAGGATATTTTTTCTTTCTAGTTCTCGATGCAAAATCAAAATGGCCTAAAAGTCTAGCGTCTAAAACCCCACCTACTTTAACCTTCACAATCAAAATGCTACAGAATTTTTTAGCAGAAATGGACGGTCACAAATTTTAGTGTCAGACAACGCAACAATTTTCGCATCAGTAGAATTCAAAGACTTTTGCTCAAGAAATGAAATTAGACAATCGTTTATAGCACCAAGTCACCCAGCCACAAATGGTCAGGCTGAAAGGTGTGTCCAAATACTAAAAGGAAAATTAAAGGCAATGTCTAAAGAACTTGGAACCATTCATTCAAAGTTGTATAAAATCCTGTTACGTTACAGGGCTACACCTTTATCGAACGAAGATACGTCTCCATCAGAGCTTTTTGTAGATAGAAACTTAAGAACCAGACTCGATTTATTAAAAATACAGTCTCTATATTGTGGTACAGAACAAACACCTCAAATGAGTAAACTTACGCCTGGGAGAGAGAGTCCAATCAAGAAATTTCAGTTCATCAACAATATGGAAGTATGGTACAGTAGCAGCAAAACTAGACCGTCTTCATTACCTTATAGAATTGGATAGTGGTTATGTAATCAAAAGGCACATAGATCAGCTAATAAGAACAGAAGTTCCAATCGAGAACAAAAAAGTCAGTTTTAGAGACCAATCCTTAGATGAATTGACACAGATGACTCCTCAGTTGCGCCATCAATTGGACAATCAAAAAGTTTAGCTCAACCTGTCACGATGGCAACCGAGGTTCTGGAAAGATTATTTACACCGCCGCTCGCATTGCAACAAACCCAAACCGACTCAGATTTAAAAGATCTTGAACTGATTGCTCAAGGAAATGATGGAAACAGCGAACATCTACAAAATTTTTCACCGATACTTCGTCGATCATCACGTAAAAAAAACCAGTAGAAAGATTAAACTGTGCAACAAAAAAAAACACTTTTTTCTTTTTTTAAGTTTTTTCAATGTTGTTACACGTATAGTTATTCATTTGTATTATATCGTATTTACTTTTTATTACGCATGGAAGAATTATCATGTATTTTAAAGAAATGCTACAACACAGCACGAAAAAGGGGAATACAAGGTGTGCGCAGTGTACAATAGAATATAAAATGGCTGAGTTGCAAATATAATGTTAAGTTTCATTTTTAATAAAATGTAATCATGAATTATAACAAATAAGGTAAATTCTTTACATCCGAAATCCACCGTAAGTGCCCCAAAAAGAGCAAAGACATAAAAGCACCCATCAATTTTTTTGATCACTTAATTTAGATAAAAAATACTTTTTAAATTTTAATTTTAATTTGTCATTTTAGAACAATTTTTAAAAAAATGCAACATCAGAAAGAAATGGTCACAAAGCTGGTGTTTTTTGAAATTGTTGAATTTGTTTTTGTAAATTCGTTGATAAAAGTCGGAAATACTGAAATAGTCTAAAAGATTTTTAGATTCGCCATACCTATTTTGTATAAGAGCGCTAATTTTCAAATTTTTCAAATAACTTAAATTCTTTTTTTTTAAATGACACCCAGGATTTCTTTCAACTGTGTCTAATGTAGTTTTTAATTCTCTATCGATTTGCACTAGTACTTTCTTCTTCTAACATCTACAGTTATGGAGACATTTATAAATTTTCAATTAAATCACAACAACCATTATTTTAATCAAGTAGACTTTGCTTCTATATAACAAAAAACAAATAGCCAGTAGAAGTTACTTATTGTGTGTAGTTGTCACATTATTAACCATTACAACTTTTTACTTCATTAACTTTCGTTTAAAATGAATTTTTCACAGAGCAAATTAGTGGTGTTTCTTTTGGGTAAGTGTGAAAAAAAATTGTCTTTTGGCTTCTCATGTTTATAAACAAAGATATCCTCTTCGCCGTGCTCCAAGTATCCGTGCATTACAAAATTTATTGGTTCGATTCGAACAAACAGGATCGGTAAACTACAAGGCACCTGTGCAAAAATAAACTGTCAGAACAGAAGAGGCCGAATGTATGGTATTGCACACTGTAGTTGAAAATCCAAATGCTAGCACCGAACAAATTAGTGAAGAACTTGGTACAATTAGTGCTATTTTAGTGAGAAGAGTATTAAAAAGACATAAATATCATCCTTATCACATTGCACTGCATCAAAAGTTGACTATAGAGGATTTTAAATCAAAAAAGAACTTTTTGTGTGTAGATGTTAAATAAACTTAATGAGGTTTTATTTACCGATGAAGCTACCTTTCATAGTAATGGCCGAGTAAATTTATAAAATCAGAACAAGCACTACTTTAATCAAGCACGTTTATTCTAGTAGGCTTAGCTTCTATTAAACAAAAACCATAAGAGAGAGACCATTAAAAAACCAACAAATTAAAAAAAATATTAATTTAACAAGTGCTCAAAATTTTTCCCATTTTGTCGTAGGCACGTCTCAAATCTTTGCTGTAATGATTCACGTACATTTTGTAACATCTCGTGTGTGACGTTAAAAAATGCGGTTTTTATATTGTTTTTCATTGCCATTTGTGTAGTAGGATCTTCTTGAAATACGTAATTCTTTAGGAACCCCCATAATCATCATTTCCGGATGAAACTACCGACATAAAACAAAGATACGTAGCAAATATCCTTTTTGGGAATTTTAGGGATTAATGTTTGTGTTTTTTAAAATCTCTTTATTCTTTCTATTCTTGTTCAAAAATTCCTGGTTTTTATTTTGTGTAATTCCGTTATCTCTTCTTCGATCTTTTTCTAGAATTTCTTTTATGTTATTTTAATTTTAATTTTTTTACAATGATTTGTTTTCTTTTGTAATCTTCCATTTTGTTTTCTTTGAATATATCGTTCCCATGTTATCTGCTTTTTCTTTACCATTCCTTTTATATCTTCGGTTCATCAGCTTATCGTTTTGATGTGCTTGTTGTATTTTCAAATCCCACATATTGTTTTTGCTACTTCTTTAGTGTTTTTTTAAAGTATATTTATCTTACTTCTAAAGTGCAGATGGATTTTAGATTTCTCTTTCTTTAATATCCTTTATTCGTTTTTGTCTAGTATTTATGTTTACTCTTTGTACTTTTAAGTTTACGTATTTGCAAACTACTATATTTTCTTGTTTCTTGGTTGTTGTTTAATCTGACCTAATATTCTGTTACTAATCTGCGTTATGTTCTCACGTATCCTTTTTTTTGTTTTCATTTTTTGTATTTACTCTGTTAAGTTCTGTGAATAAGTTATGTAGTGTATTATACTTTTATCATAAATGTATATTTGTCTACTAATGGTGGATTCCACGGCGTATTTTCTATTAATAAGCTGTTTCTTCTGCAAAAATTGATCATTTTTATTCTGTTTTGAGTTTTTGCTTCATTCTCGCTTATGTAACTTATTCCTCTGTTTTGATCTTTTTCCACTCTACTGTTCCAGTTACTAATTATTATTTTTTTTCTTTTTTCTTTTGCTGCATCTTATATTTGTTGTAAGTTTGCATAAAAGTCCGCCATTTTTTCTTCTATGGTGCTTTCTGATGGTGCATAGATTTGGATAATGTAATGATAAGCATTACTTATAATTTGTTTTATATTTAAATTTAGGCATGATGCTGTTAAAATTGTAAAACTGACACGATTCAATAATCCAAATTATTATGGGTGTTTTATAAGCATTATTTTTCAAATCGCCATGAATAAAGTACCGTTATTTTTAAAGATATAAAAATTGTTTACCAAATTAAATATGTTGGATTTGAATTTTATATATTAATACCAAGTTTCAAGAATGTAAACTTATTTTAAAAAAAATTTTAAATAAACTAGCAGGCTACGAAGAAAACAGTTGTTAACCAGTTATTTATTATTTGCATTTGTGTCAAGTTTTATTATTAAGATCTTTCATTTCTGTTTTAAAGTGTCTAATCAGGTAAAAACTTTAAGCAAAAATGGTACTTACATTGCTTGGAAAAATGTATATTATGCAATGTTACTGAGTTGGTGAAAACGCCTTAAGGAAAGTAATAAGACAATTTAATTTAAAATTTCAAAACTCTATTGTCTTACGCACTGCAGCTATAAAAATAATTAAAAAGTTTTGGTCTACTGGTAGCGTTCTTATTATAAAAAGAAAAGAAAAGACATCCGATGTTGGCAACATAATAGCTCTTGATTCCGTTACAGAAAATCCTAGAATACTACTAAAAGAAAGAGAACGTAACATTAATATTAGTAAATCTGAACAGAGAAATTACAAAAGTAACAAAATTAAGACATGTAAAGTAAACTATAAGCATACGACTAAAGAATGAAATGACTGCGGTAAGCTTGAATTTTGTTTAACTGTTGGAGAAAAAATCACGGAAGAAAGATTTTTACATCATTACATAATTTTCTTAGATTAATCTATATTCACAACCAATGGTGTTGTTTCATCTCAGAATTGTCGGTTTTAGGCATCTAAAAATTCTAATTTTAGAACTCATTCTAAAAGACAATACTATAAAAAAGTGTACGTGTGGTGCGTCGTGTCTTGCCACGTTGTAATTATTGGACTTTATTTCATTCAAGGAAGGCACACTGATTTACAGATTTTTAAAAGATTTTTTTTTGAAAATTTAAACATGTTGAGAAGTACGTTTTTGCTTTATTTTCAAGATGACGGTTGAATTGGCCACCCCACAAACATGATCAATCTGTAACGTCCCGTTTGAATTCATTACATTAAAATTCAATTTTACATTCATTTATTTTTTGCAACTAATATTGCACGTAAATTTATTCAGTTTGACAACGTCGCGTTGTATTTCGGAAGCGTCTGCGTAGTTGACTTTAGTATTAGCTTAAACTTCACATCTTTGAACTTCACTTCCGTTTGAACAATCTCACGCAATTCACGTGTGTGATGCGAGGAAGACAAAATTTTCTTGATTATGGCGTAAAAACGCATGTAATTTATTTTTTATTCATTCCATCTAATTATTGGTGAGTTTACCTTTATTTTGATATAATTTTTCTATTGAATTCAACATTTTTAGTGGTTTCGCAATGTTACGCAATCGTTAGACAAAGGACTTTATTTTGAAGGCCGTTGTAAATGCAGCGTGAGTACATGATGTCATTTAAAAAACCATTCTAATTATTTATATTTAGGGTCTTTCTTTTTATTTGGATCTTTCTTTTTATTGGATCTTTTCGTTTATTGGATTTTTATTCTGGATCCTTTCTTTTTGGTTTTGTCGTTTAATTACTGGATTTTTCGTTAATGAAGTTTATTATACATTGATAATTCATGCGTGCTGGTGTGTTCTGAAATCTACATTCCTTTAGAAGAATTTTATCACAAGAACAAAGAATGTGCTAAAAATAGAAGATATCCGATAACGTTATATTAAACATGGTGAGTCAACTAAAATTAAGATACTGCATTTTGTCTTCAAATAATTAAATTGTGTTATTAAAACTTTTCACTCATAACAAATCAAACGTTCACCGACATTTGCATGTAATATCAATAATTAACAATTAGATGTAAGATTTTACACTTTTTATTCATCACCGATTTAAAGGTGATTGGCGTCCAAATACTTTATTTTAAATCCTGTTTTATTTCTAATATGTTTAATTCAAATATTGTTCTTTAATGTAAATAGTATATTAAGTTATAATTAATAAATTACGGAGTTCACATCTTTGTAGTTATTTCCATTCAACCCATCACCCAGAGGTCTGTGCTTACGATTGCTTGCCGTGGTCAAATTATTATTTTTACTTTTTATTATACGTTCTTTATTCCGTCACTGTACTTTTTTATTACAAATCGGTGGTTGAATGTCAACTATGGAGATAATTGAATTACCAAGCCCTGGCCTATTATGTGTGTAACTATTTCTAATGCGTTTTTAATAAGCTTTAACTGTCGATTAGGCAGCTTTGCAATCGTGTGAGGGTAAATATCTCAATTGTAGAAAAGTTTTTAGCCGTAATACGGCGCAACTTCTGCTTGATTTCCGGATGCGTGCTAACGCCACTGTTACTTTAATGGTTATGCTGGTAAAAAGTACGAGAACAAAATTCGAGAAATCCTTACTGATGCATTGCATTTAGACTTTTAAAGGGCGGCTGGAGATTAATTTTTTGGATGCACTTTCGGAGATCGCATTGAGGTTAGTGATGAATTTATCCACACGTAGTTGCGGATCGCAATTTTTTTTTGTTTTATTAGTTTCTGCTTTGTTACTTTGTTACCTCCATGTTTTTTAATTGCTGGCGTTCCATCACTGGAGTTGCTAATACCTCGACTAATGATTAAGGTCTGAAACCATCTAATTAGAAACAAATTAATATGGGCTGTATTGATGAATGTGTTTCTTGGTAGTACTGTACTTTACGAGTTTCATTTTTTTCCAATTACTAATATAACAAGTCAAGTAGGAACACAGATGAAAATAAACCATCGCTGTTGAGCCGTTCCGACGTAAAGTTTGGTGGAGTTTGCTATTAACCGATTTGAGTTTGTTCGGTGAATAAACTATTAAAGTGTTAATTGCTAATCGTGCTACAAGGTCACGGACTGCGTGATAACATTACTGTATTACTTTATTTCAACTTCTAGTATCGTTTGATATACTGTAAATTAAGATTATTTGTTTATATTATATCATTAATATTTAGGTTACTATCATAATCCCATAACTTCGTTCTGTATGGAAATTGGGAAGTATCCGGCGTTTTTGAAATTAAGTCAATATTTTTTTTACGCACGTATGTCTTTCTAGAGGCACATAATTTATACGATAGAACTACTAACAATTATTATGCAATTTTCACGATATTCAGTGATATCGAACAAGAAGAACAGCTAATTGTAAGATTAATTTAATGCAGATGCTATCTATGACGTAGCTGCGATATAAGAATATTTTATGTATTAATAATTTAGGGGTGTACGGACGACTACTATTTAGTCTAGAGCTTTGCTGTGATATCTTGTCATTCTTCTCTGTCGGCCAACTGCTAAACTAGTCCAGAATAAATCAAAATTTTAAGTCTGTTAGAACTTTGGGTTGTTTATTTCTCAACGCATAATTGTGATTGCGGGTTTTAGGCATTTTCTTTTTCTGGCCCAGACTTTTTTTTAAGATTTTTCTTTTCAAGGCACTGACCCTTCCAATTAAGTTTGGTACTTATAGCTTGATTCACGACCGTCTACGACGGAAGCTAGCCAAATAGGTGATGTCAACTCACATCTACTTTAACCATTTTTTACCTTCGCAATTGGTGCGTTACAACTGGCCGCTTTTTTATGGGGTCGCCTTAAGCAGTTACCCTAGTAGAGCAAAACGTTTCTAAATCATTTACATTTGTAACATTTTTAATACGCTTAAATGGTAAATTAAAACGTTTATAAAACGTTTTCAAATCAATGTCATACTGCTTCAAAAGCGAATCCGAACATTGTTTTTTAGACGGTTTTTGAAGCGCATACAAATCGATTTCAGAAATAATACCAAAATTGACTAAAAAATTATTGCCTAAATCGTGTTTGTAACATTTTCAGTTAGTTTCTACTAAATATTAAACGTTGATGTCCAAAATAATTTACGGAGTTATCTACGTAACGTTGCAGAATAATACACAGTTATCATCTTTTAATGTTTCTAGAAACGATTTACACGTACATTTTTTGAATGATTTGTATTTGTATTTCCAAAACTATACATATGAAACCGCTAAACTTAATACAAAAAGCTATTAGATAGCTTTGTTTTTTGACGATTCAGTATTAATCCATTGAGACAAAATAGCGAGTCAAACTCGTGGTATGTAACCTTTGCCAAACGTAGAAATAACGAGTCTCACTCGTGATACTCATTATATTTTTTGGTTGTTTATAAAGCAATTTATCAAATGACGTTTTTTATTCGTTAAACAAGTTCAATCGGCCGTCAAGATCAAGTTCTAGCAAGTTTTCCTATCCTATATTTTGAACGCATAATTGCATTATTTTGAAATTGAACTTTATAATCGTTGCAAACCCCGCCTGTGTAAACGTTCCAAAAACATTTAAAAAAATCGTTTTTTGAACGTATACTTTCCTTATTTTGGATTTAAACTTAATAATCGTTCTAATGCTATTTTAAGAAACAATTTAATAAATTAAATGAACATGAATAAGTAACGACTCTAGTTATCATTTTTAGAAGTGTTTTAAAACATTTCAAGAATGATTTAGGAAATTATTTATAGAAACATTGCAAAGGGCGGACATTTATCAAATTTGAGACAAGTGTGAAACGATTTTGGTATATTTCTTTATTTCATAAAAATAGTTTTGGAAATGTTGTAGAAATGAATTTTTCTACTAGGGATAGTTTACGCTAAACCACTTCTTAACAATTTAATGCATTAAACTTTATACTGTTATTTGAAACAGTTTTTAGGAATTTAGACGGACGATTGAAAGATGTGCGCATATGGATGACAGTTACATCGAATAAAAATGTATTGTTCAGTTTGCTTACAATTTGTTGTGTGAGGTTTAATATTTATTACTTGTTCGTTGTATGACAATTCAAAATTTTAAAAAATATACAATATCGGTACTAATTTATTTAAAAAACTTGAAAATTTACATTCTTGACATTTGGTATCGAGGTATAAAATTTAATTCCAAATTACTTCATTTAGTAAATTTTTTTTAAATTTTTCAAAATAAAGGTACTTTACTCAATCTCTAAATGCCAATACAAAATTAAAATTTTTTTATCCATTATTTGTTACATCTATACTGGGACACACTGTATATCAGTTTTAGCTGTGCTGAAGTTGGCAGTAAACTTTTTATTTCTGAACTATTCTAAAATTAACACTAAAACGTGCACCAGTTCTGCAAAATATTGAATTCGTGCTGTTTTTTTAATGAAGGCTATGTTTCTTTTGCATAAATTAGTTTTAGATTGTTAAAAGTTTAACAATCTATTGTAAGTTACTGTAATAGACTCTGACTCATATTTTCTTGCTTACCAAGAAATTAATCCAACATATGATCATTTTTATACTGATAGGTCGTTTTATTGACCGTCTCTCAGAAACATCAACTATTTATTTTTGCTAGATATCATTTTTTAGGTATTTTAAAGTATAAACATATTTTAACAGAAATGTTAGCAATAACAAATAAAAAAAAATAATATAAACAGATAAAATGCAAAAGAAATTATGCAACTCTTAAAAATTTTAAAACATACAAATTTAAAAGAAAAGAAATATTCAAAAGATTCAATTAACAGCGAAGTGAAGATCTAAATCTAAACAAAATAATAAATAAAAAGTTGATTTAATATAGCTCGCTCTAATTCTAAAGTATGTAATACATAAATTATTTAACAAAAAATAACTGAATAATTTAATTATCAACACAATATTGAGAAATTATAAAGCCAACACGTTTTTCTACTTATCACGGAAGTGTATCGATCTGGTTCGTATTTACATAAGCACATTTGACATTTTGAGATTGGTAATAATATGTGGAATGATCTTGAATCAGGAAACAATTTAATAATCAGGTTACCACACCCAATCTTTGTTATTGCATTTTACAGGTTCAAGATCAACACTAAGAACAACTTTTACATATTTAACATACCTTTAAACAGATTTGTATAAAAAGACTATTGTATTATAGACAATATAAATATCGATAACCGGTAATTGGAATACGTTGTGATATTTGAAATAAAACACATTCTCTCAAGGTAATAATAAATAACGTTTATTTTTTGTTCCATTATATGCAAAACAATTATTTAACAAAAATCATACAATTACTATTTACTATGCAGATAAAATTAATCGGAACGTAGAAAAATCACACTTTATTAAAGGAATAACTAAAACCGTCTGGAGATCTATTCAAAGATAATTTTCCGGGAGGATAAAATCTGTGTGGTTGTGGTGTGGTCTGATCGTGATAATGTTGAGGTTGATAGGTCGGTTGGTGGAATTGTTGAGGTTGGGAATTATATTGCGGTTGAGGATTGTATTGTGGTTGTTGATTATACTGAGATTGTTGTTGTGGTTGGTGGTTATATTGTGGTTGATTGTTATATTGTTGTTGATAATCGTTGTATTGAGGTTGTTGATTATATTGATTTTGTGATGGTGGGTTATATTGGGGAAGTGGTTCGTATTGAGGTTTTGGAGCTACGGGTAATACCGTTGGTGGTGCTTGTGGAATGTGATCTCCCGTCGCGTGAAATCCATCTTTTCCAGCAGTGTAAGTAACAGTCTTTTTATTTCCAGTAGGGTCAATGTATGAGTATGAACCGCGTCTTGAACCATCAGGTAAACTTTCTTCTTTAAATTGTACTCCATCTTCTTGCGAGTATTGTGCACCAAAAGAACCATCTCCACTTAAGTACCTTTGTTCGCTAAGAATAGCTGCATTTCGTGGATCACCATAATGTTGTTGTCCAAATGTGGCGCTAATTAAAGCGAATGAAACTAACTAAAAAGTAAAAACACTATAAGACTACGAAAGGGCTTGCTGCAGTAATACAAATTTCTAAACACGCATATAAAGTACTCACAAGTGTATACATATTTAGCAGCTAATGGTCTACCAACACGGAAAACTATAAACTAACTGACCCTACCCTGACGTTCGTACGATTTTATACCAAGTCAACAACCTTGATATATCCGACCCTGGTATTACACTCCCTTATAGAACATAACCAATTACACACGTTTATAAATACATTTTGGCCAACAATTTTTAAAGAATGTCAATCAAATATCTCGTGTGAAGATTATTATTACATGTGTTTTACGATGATGAAACATAGTGCGTTTTCCGTTTGACTGCCTCACTAAAGCTTGTGAACGGGGGCGTGAATGATGTAATTATATTCATTAGAAATTTTAGTTACTTGCAAGAAATCATTCATCCGTGATTTTAATAACAAAAGATCACCGCACAAGATCGTGTAAATACCAGCTATATACTTTCACTAGTTTAATAAAATTTAACTTTTAACGAGAATTAACAATAATCAGAATTAGGAAAATACGGTTACGAACTAAAATACATTACATAAACACTGCGTTTAGAAAATAGAATAAACACTCTATTTGATTACGTGAAACAAGTAATATGATATAATAAGCTTTATTAGTATTTGTGAAATTATCTAATTATTAGAAAATACATATTAATGAAGTTAATAATTGTAATATTCGATCGAGAGAAAACTAAACAACTTTGATTAGGTATTATATTATATAATTTAAAACAGTATTTTTTCAGTTATATACATGTAACTAAAGTTGTTTATACGTTAATGATCTAATTTAAAATAATTTAAAAAAAACTTAGGCTAGAAAAGCAAAAAAAAAAACATTTATAAAAACGCGTTTCCTTTCGTTGCAATTTTATTTATTTCCTACGTTATTTTTTAATAAGACAAACATTTACTACTGTAATATTTACATCCGGCTTGAAACAAAAATAAATTACTTTTTATTCCTTTACAATAGTTTGAAATAATATTCTGCAGACAAAAGGTAAGATGTAAGATCACTACTAGTTTTTTTTTATAATGTTTGATGTGTAATTTTTTAAATAATTAGTTAACGATACGTATACGGGTGTTGGTTTTTGGTGACTAACCATGGGGATAAGCATAAAAGAAACGAGGTCGGTTAAATTAGGCTAAAATTCCACATTTGAAATAGAGATTAATATGCCGCTAAAAATTAATGTTTTCATGGGCTGTTGAGTTTTTGAAGAAAACTGAAATCTTGAATTTTATTTTTACTTTCTACGTCAAAAACTGATAAACGTAGACGATTTCAACTTAACTTTATTAAAGCATGTGACAAGATAACATTTTGCTTATGAGCGCTATTTTTGATTTTTACAATTTTGAATTACGATGATGTAAGGTTCAGCCTTGCCGTTTAGTAAAAATATCAAAATTCTTGTTTCTGCTAAGAGTGTCTTAGAAATAAGCGCTATACTTTTGTTTAATGAAGACATTTTTGATGGTTTAACTAAATTTTGCTTAGCGTCACTTACATTAACAAAATTAGTATACATTAATTAACAAGATGCCATTTCAAAACAAGAAATTTAGCTACGTTTGATGCAAGTCTAAAGCCGTGTTCATAGACCAAATAAAACGGAAGTAAAAATGTTATGAGCGGTGGAATAAAATAATAAACGAAATAAACTGAATTTGTTGTCGTTATTTAATAGTCTCTCAATTGCTTAACTTTACCCAAGTTTAACCGACCTCGTATCTCTTATGGTTAGTGAGATCTGCATGGTTGAGCTCCAAAAACGGGCACCTTGTACATCTGTAAATACTTTGCATGCTTTAAGCGGTGAATTCAAAAACTTCTTTGTCTTAAAATATTCGCAATGTACAAATAAATTTGAACCCATCCACGAATGTTTTATTCATACGACTTGGTCAATAGATGTTTAGTCCTTGATGCTGTTGTAATAAAATGAATACTACAATATGTACAATTTGTTGCGTGTAGCGACAAGTAGTAAAAAGACAAAGAACCGCTCTACTCGTATCAAGGTATGTTCTTACTTTATGATGCAAGTCGGAACATTCAAACAGAAGTATTCCCTCGATAGTTATTAGATAGATAAATATTATAAGAATTTAGTTTAAAAATTATCATGAGTAATTTGCCACATAACCAGAAAAACGGTTAAAACCGTTAAAGTTTGAAATTATTTTTTCTCCGTATACCAGGTTACTTATTTCAAATCCTATTATTTGGCTTCTAGAGTAAGATTAATATCGGAAGACACTAAGCAGCGCGAAAAATGTGACGTCAGAGTGTAAAACCCAACTTAAAAATATAGATTCTCAAAAAATTTAAAAAAAATCATTTTACGAGTTTTATTTCTTAGTTAATTATGCTTCTGTTTGATTTATAAGTTTGAATTGAAAACTGTAAAGCTATATTTTTTTAAACATTCTAATATAAAAGTCAGGTTATGTTATTCTGTACTCATTTGTGTGTGTTAAACTTTAAATAGTTTTTCATTACTACGTTCAATTTAAAGTTGATTAAACAAAATTAGAACTCATTTTTCAAGATTTCATTAAAACGACTGTAAACTTTAGACGTCAAACATGTAGAAGTACTTATGAATAGTAATATTACAAAAAAACATAGTAGTTCATTTAAACAGTAACCATTAATACGAAACAGCTTAAGATTTGTTAATACGACATAATTAAAGTAAGTTTAACATTTTAAAACTATAGATTTCATTTGTTTCAGTTACATAAATTAGAACATACATATTGTAAGCAGTTACGTAAAAAGTTTCTTTAGCACTCAAAATCAGACGTACAGTCGAGGTCTTCATCGGAAGTATCACCAGTTATGTGTACTATAAATTTTTCGTATTCAGTATCCATATATTCCTATTTCATGTAATCATCTTCAATTCCTTTTAGATGAAAATAGAAACATTGGATCAATACTGTATATTATGTAATTTGGTTTGTTTAATTTTATTTAATTATATAATCGTGGTTGTGTTAATTTTTGTAATATGAGATGGCACGTTCCATTAGTCAGGTACTCATTTCTGCTTTTACAGTTGTCAAAATTCGATGTTTCACAGCTTACACGTTATGATAATTTGCATTGGTCTTCAATCCACCTTTTATAATTTATTTAGTTCATATCCTCATGATAATGTCCTCTTCTTTGTGCGATTTAATATCAATAAAACATTATCGATAAAACCTATTTCACCTGCTAAAATAAATAATAGTAAATGACAAATTTAATATGGAAAAAATCATGTAAACATACCAGCATGTATTATAATAAGTTTTTTCTTTTACTACTGTAGATTTAAGACCTCCACGTAATTCATCTATCCATTGTGTGAAAGAGAAGTTTTCGGTATCGAGGTTAAAATCACAAATGAACTTTTCTCGCCACAATCAATTGCACGACCCTGTTTTAAGACATGTACAACGTTACTTTTAGATACTCCCGTTACTTATACAACTGTATTCAAAAGATTACCTAATAAAAATCAAATCATGTAAAACAAAATAATCTTTATTGTAGCTACTGATAAATTATATTTTACCTTGTAAATTTTAGTTTCCTTTTAAAAAAAACTGTAGATGTTCCAAATAATCTATCTAGCAACCTTCGATAACACAACTCGTTTCTTTACAAGAGTAGACTTACTTGCTTAGCACATTATAAGAAACTACAAATGATTTTATTAAATATTTAACTTTAACTAACTAAAACAACTTACTTTTAAAATCAATACAAACTGCAAAATCTTTTTTTGTAAAATAAGTAGAGTAAAACAATGAGGTTATAAACGAATATCAACAACAAACAGCGAAAAACTGACGTAATTTCCAGTAAATGTTTTTAGTGTGTACTGTAATATCTTATCTTTCTCATATCGTTACTGCATCCTTTTCTAATTAAAAAATGCGTTTCTGAGTTGGTGTCTTCCGATCTTGATCGTACTATAGTTACTGTAGCATTTAATCTTTGTTTATGTTTTATTTATATACTACGCACATACGATACAATTGATAAGTTAACCCAAACAGCTCGAGCAATAGAGCTGGAAAATGAGATGCGCAGAAACGAGAAAGAAGTTTTCGTGCGTAGAAGACAGGTATAGTTTGTTTCGCAGAAAGTACAGTACAGTACGCTTTACAGCTACATATTGTTTCATATCTGTATATGTATTTTAAAATCAATTCGTCAAGACGTAATTGTGGTATTAATAATCTGAGACAAATTGTAAAATATACGAGAAGCTTAGTAGCGATAAAAATAGTAGCTAATTTATTAAGGTCGTGTTATATTTAATGTAGTTATATTTTTATTTATTTTGTTTATTTATTTATTGACAGATCAAAACACAAGATAACAATCATTATACCAAATTGATAGAACATTCTGTGAAAAAGTACCTAGTCAAGTCACTCATCTGGGCAGATGCGTTCATTTTCTTCCGACCCTTGTACACCTTTGTTTTTACACATTTTATTCCAGCGGTTCTCAATTACATAAGAACAAAATAAAAACACGCATATATAAAAGAAACAAAAGGGCAACCATTTAAATTTGTTGTTGTATTAAACAGAGTAGCAATTGCAACGTAGTGAGCAAACATATCAGCATATGTTTCAGATGCCTGTTTAGCGTCTCAGGCATTTTATTATTATACAGCAAAGCGATATTATACGAAAATAACCGTCTAAATAATGTTTTACTAAGTCGTGGAAGCCTCGGTGCCGTAGGTTTAAGTTGTGGATGTCTGTTTTTCATATAGGTAAGGGTGATTTTTGTACAATAGTATTTGATGAGAAAAAATATTAAAATGTAAGTACTTTATCTGAATCATTTTTAGTTTTCAGAGCAAATGAAATACGTTGACGGCGACCTATACCATAAATAAAACGCAAACAACAATTTAGGACCTTTTTGGTTCTATTCGCCTCATGTCAATCTAAACAGGGACCATAAATAACATCGCAATAGTCAAAATGGCTTAAAACTAGCGTATCACAGAGAAGTTTACAAACGTAAAGAGAGAGAGAGAGAGAGATTGTCGATACACATAAATCGATCGAAGAGACGAGTATGTTTTTTTAATTGTTGAAGACTCCTAAACCTCAAATCAACATCCAAGATTAACCCTAGATTTTTTACTTCATGTTGAAATACAAGAACGTTATCATTCAGATTGATAGAAATGTTTCGAGAAATTTTCTCTCGGCCTTTCCACATAAGAAGAGAACAGAAGATTTTACCGGATTTGCACTAAGGCAGTGGTCGTAGGTCATCCGTAAAAGGTTTGAAAAATCAGTGTTTATGCACTGTTGGGCTCTTAAATAGTCATGTTTTAAACAAATAGTATAATTGTGTGTTATCAGCATACAAGTGAGACTTAGATGAGTTTAAACATTGGAAAATATTACACGTTAAATGGAAAATAACATGGGTTCAAGGACAGAGCTTTGTGGGATGCCACAAGAAACTAAGTAGATTTGGACATCTTATTATGAGCTTCCACACATTGACACTTATTACATAAGAATTGTTTAAAGAAATTTAAAATAGGCCCCCAAATCCTATAAAATGCATGATAGAAAGTAATAGATTATGGTTGATAGTATCAAACGCTTCTGTGAAATCAAGTAACATCAAAGCAGTATTATATAACCAGAATCTAAAACCGCAATAGGCGATTCAAAGTAAGCGATACGCTAACTGGCAGCGACGATTTGAACTACCGTTGCAATGATAGTTTAATACGCGTACTTAATTTGTTGTTGTTTTATTTTGAATTTCTGCTGCGTTGTTAAGTATATTTCGTAAAAAAATGCACATAATTAACAATTATGAAACTAACAAACTTGTTGAACGACATGCAGTCCTCGTGGTGAAATTATAACTTGGAAAATCTGTTAGAAAAGAATAAATAAGAAACTTTGTTTGCAACATTTTTAAATATTACATTACTTTTATTTAACAAGTATATATTTAGTTGTTATTATAATTCTACATTAGCGCCAATAATAAAATTACATACGTTCAGACAAACTGCCCGACAGTTAAAAAAATAAGGGTTACGACACTACATTTGACTTCCGTACAATATCTAACAATTACAACTACAACTGATTTAGCAAGCAAAACACTTCCAAGTAAACGTGCTAACCATCGCTTTATTACAAAAGAAATTTAAATCAAGCCGATGCCTGATGAAGTTTGCGATGAGAAAACAATGTACAGTCGAACTCCTATATAGTGATGTTCAAAATTCCCTTCAAAAACATCATTATATAGAAATTTCATTGTATAGAATTTATACTAAAAAAATAAAACACAAATTTAAACGTACATAAGAAATACATATTAATTATAAACACTTTCGTTTTGTCATTTTTAACCAACTTTACACTTAAACAACTTGAAACGAAGAAATGGCAAATGAAACGTGTTTAATAACATGACAATGCATTTCAAAACTCGAAGGAAATCATATAATCCTCTAAACAATTCATGCATTTATGTCATTTACAAATGTACAGAATTTTTAGTACCATTAGTAATAGCCCTTCTGTATTGTAAATTAAGAAGTCTTATAATCCACTTATCCGTTTAACAATGCGGTATTGTAAAGTTAAAGTTAATTGTACGTGATTCCAAGAAAACTTTAAGTAGTTGGGTAACATTTTCTTTGAAAAAGATCATAATATAGAATGTGAACATCATATTTTAGAGGTGTTTTTACACGCATTTTAACCCGAAGCTTAATATTCTAAAGAAAACATGACTAAATAGAAAAAATCATTAAATAGGAGTTCATTGAATGGAGGTCTGACTGTACCTACATGCAAAGTGAAATTGATGTTTCTTAGCGACTAATTGTACTATTAAGAGCTCAATCTAACGATGCTGGCTGTAAATTGAGTTGTAACTAATTATTGTGTTGTTTTATAGCACGAGACTAAAACACAAAACTATTAAACTACAATAAAACGACTAGTAAATGCAATTTCTAACCTGTACACAAACTTATTTAGAATCACTAATAATATTAGTAAATCTTATGTAATGCTGAAAAAACTTATCGAACTATAAAAAAAGATTATAAAGTGCATAAATTAAGCTTTGGTTTTCAGAGCTTGTTACAACACAAAAAGAAATAGTATAAATAGTTTGGAAGTAAAGGCAACTATGACGTTTATCATTGCAACGTTAGTTCGTTCTTTGCCGCTAGAGGCGCTGGAATCTTAAATTGAATCGCCTATTATATCATCAATGTTAGAAGCTAATGCTGACGCACAACTATACCCCGGTCCAAGATCAGACTGCACGGATGAGAGAATATTGAATTTGGTAAGATAAGCATTAATTTTCTTTACAACTATCTTTTCTAAAATTTTTGATAAAAATGAAATAATGTTTATTGGACTGAGATTATTTAATTCATCGCACTTCTTCGTTTGCAATTTTTAGTGAAAAAGAGAAAATAGACTCGAGCAAACATGAGTTTATAATATGCGTCACATCTAGCAAAATAGAAAGACAACAAAGCTGTATCATTCGTATACTCAATTCGTCAGGCCTCACCGCATTAGACTTGATACCTCTTCCACTTCCTGCTGGGAGACAAGAGTAAATAAAAACATTTGTTAATATAATATGATACGAAGTTATCAGAAGCAGTAATTAAACTAGTGTAGGAAACAGCAAAAAATGTGTCAGTTATATTAGAATCTCGAAGATGTGGAGGTTACCAGCTGGCGACAGTTGTAGATTGAGAGATTTAATTGTCTTCAGAGTTTATGAGTGTTGCTCTTGTTAGAAAAAACCATATATTCAAAATAAGTTTTCTTTTCTCTGCGTAAAAATGCGTTAACAAGATTTCTTAGTGATTTGTAATAAACCCATTTGCAAAGACACGATCACACATAAATCGGCGCAAAGCTTTATTTCCCAGTGTCATCATGAATTTATCGTTATCAGTGGGCAAAAGAGTAGAAGGCTTATAGGATTTGTATAATTTTAAAGGAGCGTGTATATTAAAAAGTTTTACAGCGAAATTTAAAAACGTTACTTTTTCGTCGATGTCATTCATGCGATAAAGGATTGAATTTAAATCATTTAAAAAAATTCTGTTTGTATACCATTAAAATGCCTAAATTTTTTTGGGAGCCGCATAAACTTTTGAAGTTAAAGTTATGTAATGTCACGTATTAATAACGACACTACTAATCTAATATTAATACGGGACATAACTGACTTCAAAATTTTAGATAGAGAAAGTAACTATAAAAAAATTAGTATCAGAGATGATATTCATTGACGTATACAAAAACGATATCAATTTTAATGACGACACTAATAATTTAAGTCATGTCTACAACTTAATTTCTAAAATTGCAAAAAAGCTTTAGGTTTGTTAAATTTGCGGTATTTTTTGTTTAATCTTTTAGTGATTACTTTGACATTGAAAATAAATTTTTGATTATACATGCCATGTCAATTGTTTATTTATATACGAGACGAAACGTTGCCAAAAAAAATCTTGAGTGGTTTATTTGCCCCTCCTATAGAATAACAGTAAAATAATCTAAGAAAATATTTGAAAAATATGGTTTACATGAATTATACATCTCGATGCAAAATTTCAGAATAAGTAGAGATTGATTGGAAATAATAAAACTGTCATGTACTGATTCTAAAATAGTATATTTCATTACTAGGCTTGAAAGAAGGCTTCTCCCGTGCGAGCTTGCTTCGCCTCACACGGGAACGCATGCGAGAACGGGAAAAGCCCTTTCTGCCGTGTAATAAACGATATTTTTCATTATACGTGTCTACAAAACTAGAATAAAACATATAAAAATTGTCTGAATCACCCTTCATTAAAACAATGCATATCTAGAATGCATTGAAAATTTCATGCATAATTGTTTTGACGTGGGCCAATATTCTAAAAGATAAATTCTGTAGAACATAATTTTAAAATACCAGAAAATATTACTCAGCAAGCAGCAGAAGTACGAGCAGAATTACTTCCTAAAAAATCTCGAGAGAGAGAGATATGAAAAAGAGTATCGTTTGTTCTATGAATGGCGCGAACAAAAAAATGTAAAATCTGTTAGTGATGATGTTTTTCTTGTTTATTTGTCGGAGAAAGCTAAACTTTTGAAACCATGTGGAGTCGATTCTCTATGATAAAAAGTTGTTTATCTATTAAAGAAATTGTAGACATTAGCAAATAAGTACAATTCACAGAGTATACTTGCGTAATACTTCTATTTTTTACTTATGCATTTATTCGTACAGATTTCCACAAACAATCGCATTTCTCAAACGTCAACGTACCTAAAAAAGCCAAAGTATTAACAGCAGAACAAATAACCAAATCCATGTGTAAAGCTTCAGATGAGAAATGGTTATTGACAAAGGTTTGTGTTTGACTTATAATATGTAAAAATTGTTCCTTCCGATAGTAATACTAACCATTTTCGTACAGGTACTTTTGATATTTGGTATTTATGGAGCATCTCGACACGTTGAACAAAAGCAAATCGGAGAGTTCGACTAAAACTGTAAATATCAGTAACAATTCAAATTGTACCAGTAATGTTGCATTTAATTAATTTATTGTTAAAAATAAAGGCTGTTCAGTTAGTTCTTCTACTATATACATTCCTAAAAAGCAATGTACCATAATTGGCTGTTTACAATAAAAACTTATAACTTACATGTCACTCGATCCAGTAAACTTGAAATAGAATTTACTAGAAAAATTTCACAATAAACAATGTGGTTCAACTTTGAATACAAATAAAGATTTTGACGGATGTCAAAAATTTATTGTAAAAATGCAGATCGCCAACATTAATTTCATGGCTCGCAAATTTGACTTCCTTAAAAATGTTATTATAAGACCTAAATAAGACCGAAAACTGTTAAATTACATTGAAAGTATACTCTAGGTGAAGTATCTAAAAATTATTGTTATAAAATTAGTCCTTAGTATTGTTACCTACAAATAAAGTCACTAGTGTAATGTTATTTTTAAAAGTTGGCAACAATGGAGCATAAGAAAAACTTTTCTCGTGCACTGCACGGGAAAGATGACCTTTCATAGCTTATAAACAATTACGAAATACATATGTTTTCATTGTGATATAATGAAAATTTTTTTTTGTTGTGATTTAGTTTAGACTACTATTATTGAAATGCGCTACAGATACAGCTAAACCTCCTCCCACTAAAATTTACAGAAATTACATGATTGGCTAATTTGAACTGAGCGCGACGTTTAAATTTTAATAGCGGGAAATATCCCGTTTTAAGAAAATACCAGTACCTCAAAGTGTTGGAGCAATTTTAAAATTTTGCAAATTTCGTGTCGCCGTCTTGTAATTTACTTAACGAATGTTTCGTATATATATGGCACAAATGAGTTATGTGGTAGATCTACCAACCTCAAAATTTAGCATTTGTTTATTTCTTGTTTGTCAAAGTAAAATTATAGTATTGTTTTATTTTTTTAAATAAAATTTTATAATAAATGGGTGGCGTAGAATAGAATAAATGGAAACAGTTTCAGATCATTTTTGTAATGTATGATAATAAAATACTTAAGCGAGTTTATAATACTGCTGCGCAGACATCCAAAAATGATTAAAAATCTTTGTCCCCAAGTCGCATCTCTTAAACTAAATTGTGGTAGTCGCCTTATTATTTCCGCTTTTGGAAGATTTATTTTGCCCACATTACCCGTTGATATTTTTCCGTCTCGGTTGTAATACAAGAGAATCAATGCTATTTTTCATTTTCAAAGATTTATTTTTTGCCACCAATATGAATTTGGTTATAAAATTATAATTCTTTATGAATTGCGAAACATTTCCATGCCATATTTCGCAATTCGTACGCATGGGGACGTAATTTTGTTAAAAAGTTAAAAAACTTTGTTATGTGAATTTCTCGTGTGATAAGGGAAGGCACTTAATTTTATCAACTTTGATGCATTGTTGTATCTAAATTTGGTTTCACAGTAAAATGTTTAATTAATTCGTAGGAGGTGGCTTACCGTTATTTGTTGAGCGGTTGTATATTCATGTATGTGCAATTTACAACTCACACAACGTATAGCCTCAAAGAACGTGTTTTAGTAGCTCTTTGATTCAATCTATCTGAAATTTGTGTATCAAATTTATTAATCAATGAACATCTAGTGATTACGCAATTAAAAGCAAAGCGCAGAAGTGATAATTTCAACAGGTAATTACACAAACAAATCTGCATACATTATCTCATCAACTATATCCTAAAGTAACTCTTAAAACTGTTTGCGTTTATTGCTTGCATCCGTACATGTACCAACTTATTGACTTAAAAATTAAGTTAATTTATCCATTTACAACGAGGATGGTGCACGATATTTAAAAATAAAGATTTTACTGCGGGTAGCGTAAATTTACGTGCTGTTTTTCTCAACGTCAAAAACGTAAGTGAAAACCAATACCTTCTCAAACCTAAAAATGACATTTACGTTTTGGGACAAAATTCATACAGCACGTAAACTATACCAAAATGGTTTTAACATAAGAAATTGTTTAAAATATATTTGTTGTATGACATACTAGTAAAAACACAGTATTAAAAAAATTGTTTTGTCCTGCGCAAGACTCACTATTAACCTTACATGCTTGTTCTTTTGTCCATGTGCCAAAAACTGTTTTGTCTACATCTTTAGCTATAATGTAGAGTCCCACGTTGTAAAACCACATTTAATTGAGTGTTATATACTCAATTCCCTTTGAGTTCTTCATTAGCTCCCTATCAATTTTTTGCTTTGTAGTTTTTGATATGTTGCTCATATGCAGCACCTGAATTGCAAATGCTGCAAGTGTCACTTTTGGTATAAACAAATTAAATTTAATGTTGAAGATATACCGGTACGTACATCTATTATGGATTTTTTTAGCATAACATTTCTCAATATAATGTTTATGCATAATAGGAACTGACAAAAAAAAGAAAGATGTTTCTTATTTATATTGCATTTGCTTAAATATTGCGAATCTTCAGCAGGAAAACTTGAAATATGCTTGGTTATGTAAGCAACCACATCTTCAGGTGTTTTGTTGTTTCTGCTGTTATGTTTCCTCTTTTTATCTGGCAGAGAAGCCACTAGACTTGTCCGTATTGACTTTATAGTTGAATGAACTATTTTCATGGTAATGTAATACAATGTAAAAGTTTGTTTTCATACAACTGTTTGTTTTCCACCGCATGTTATACTATATTGATGAGATTGATTTGTGTTTTACAGCTCCATTTCTTTTTAGTTTTGCGTCTAGTTTGATATTGTTTGAAGCATCTTTAAAATTCATATCCAGTTTGTAAAGAAATGAAAATATTACTTGTCTCTTCTCAATTGTAAATGCTTGAGAAAACTGTAGGTGGCAATTGTCAACGCATAAATTACATGTGACAACAGTCTTGGCATATTTCAAATTACTTCTTAATTTATAAAGTTTTTCTGCTTTCGTCAAAAAACCCTTACGTTATAAAAAAAAGTACAAGTACAGCAGCTTTACCACCCTACTGATTGTTTTAAAGCTATTCTCCTATTCATTTTATGAAGATTGTTCTTAGCCTTTCTGCTGCTTTATGCAGGTATAAAAATGCCACCCTCATATTTAAAAAAAAGATAAACTTTTAAACCAAAAATATTCAATGAATCCTTTTTTATTATATTACAGCAAGAAAAACCAATTATCGGCAATGTAAATATTATAGACTTAAAGAGTGTTAAAAGTTTTATACCTAGTTAAATGTTAAATGATAAATTAACTTACAAGTGTTTTTATTTGTATGTCTTGTATGCATTAACATTTCCATTGTTCCTATTAGAGTTGCCTCTAATCTGATACCTTCGGTATAAAGATTAGGTTTTAATGTAAACGTCTTTAATGGCTTTTGCTGTCATGCGCGGCTCTGACTACAAAAATAGCATTAAAAAAACACAAGCCTAAAGTATGACATTATTGTATAAAATATGGAGTTTTATAATAAAATTCGTATAAATGAATCACTTCTTGTCGCTGGTGTGTAGATTAGCATTATATTTTTCACTTTTTGTTACAATATTTTTATTAATCGTGCCATATAAAGCTAATTGTAACATTAACTTTAACTTGGAAGTCATTTTAACTAGTAACATTATTAATTGAAACAACTTGCACTTTTAAAGCGCACCTTCACCAAAATAAACGTTGTTGCTTTGATTTTCGTAGCTATTGTGTGCATTAAGAAGGTATGCTATGTTACATAGTTGACTCTCGGCATTAGTGGCAGAAAGATGTATATAGTATTTTATGGTTCATACCTTTTTCTTCCACTATAGTTGTACGTTGTTGTGGTCACATACCTTTTTCATGACATTGCTATCTCTATTAATAAGGTGCTTAGAGAGCTGCCGTTAGTACCACATATACCTACTCATCCACCCCAATAATTCAATATTTGTGAAATAGTTACATACTTTCTTTTTTACACACTATTTAAATCGTTTGTTAATATGGGCAGTGATCGGAATTATGTGAATGAATTGTTATCATTTTACATGGTCGATGATCACGATTGCAATGATTCTATTCAAAATGATCGGCGATTTCATTAAAATATACAGAAAATCTTCCTCTGATACTTCCAAATGTTCAATTTTATTTGAGCTTTGCGATATTTAAGAGTATTGATTTCTTTTGAACAACCGTAATTGTTGTTTTATAAGCGATTCACGATAGTGATCATTGATCATGTTATAGACTATCGATGAGCGTGATTAATATGTTTTATGTGATGAAATTGATCGTGATCGAATCAGTTTTTAAAAAATATATTTTTAAACGATCGTTTTGACCACTGAACATGGATTTAACTAAACGTATAATCTTGTGCAATCCAGTGCACCATTAATTTCAAGTAACTATTAATCAGTTTTTAAGTAATACTCTTATCTTAAATGATAATACATCCAGTTAATTAATTAATTAATCAAATATTTTAAAATAATTTTATAATTCAATAGTTTCCGTAGACCATTACCAATTTATAAATTATAACTATAACAATAGTTTTGAAAAATTAACCAGCTAAAATTAATATTTTTTAGAAGCAATTACCAAATAAAATGAACAATTCATAAATCCTAAAATAATTGTAAAAATAGATAAAAAGGTAGTTATATTTTATAAACGTGTACTTGTTTATCTTATCTTTTTATTTGTTCTTGACATATATGCCGTATACTTGAAATCTATCGAATTATTTAATGCATCCATTTTTTTATCGTAAATTATTACAATGTTAATTATTATCTGATTAAAAGAAAGAATGTACTATTTATATTAAAAGTAGTCAAAGCGCACAGGCCGCTTAAAAACTGCGGGCAAAAAGCTTGTTCGTTATTTAAAAACAAATTTATTACAATTTTAAATTTTTTAATTCTATGAAAAGTTGATATCTTGTTTAACCTACTTCGAACCAAGGGTCAATTTGTTACGTAGAAACCCAAGACACCCTGGTTAACAAATTTGCGCAAAATCTTTTGGCATAATGTTATCTGTTGTTAGTAAAGACAATGTGAATATTTAAAACAATTTAATGTTTGCATAAAATACAAAATAAAAATAACATAACTTTTTATAGAAAACTAATGAATGATATTGTGTAGGGAATTGTTTTCCTATTGTTCCTCTGTAGATGGGTTGCATATTTTCTTTGTAATAGCGGTGCTATGTTCTGTACAGACAAACCTTTTGCATATGCTGCAAGTGGTACGAACTTTTCTGTCTCGTTTACGTGCACAAGCGAAGCACTTTCCTTGTTGCGCTCTCCTAAATCTTCAATTGCAGTAGCCCGGCGGTTTTCTTTTTGATCTAAATCTGGAACTAACATTGTCATATAACTCACTACTCTTGTACTTAAGCCTGTAGTGTTTTCACTCCTCCGTTTTACATAAAAAATAATGAGTGATTTTCCCAATTCAAGCAAAAAGATATTTCTGCGATCTGATCTTTGTTTCTGCCAGTCTGGAAACTTAGTTGTCCATAATGCAAACGCATTTAAGCCTATAATGTTCAAGAAGTTTGCAAAAGTAACCATAGGCCATCGGTTACACTTCCTTTTGGTTGTATATTCCTTGGTCATCTTATCAATCGTGTCTACACCTCTTTTGGTAGCATTGTAATGTGAAATAATGTGCGGCTTTTTATGTTCTTCTTCGATAGCTATTTTATTATCATGGTGTTCCGTAGATAAAAGTATGACAACTCATCTTTTTTCTGACACGTACGATACTAAGGTATGCTTATCCGTGAAGCAAAACTGACTGAAAAACTTTTCTTTCTGTGCCGTTGGTAATAACTGATGAGGTACAATGTAAGCTTTGTTTTTGCGTAACATTCCGCAAAGAGTAAGTTGCTTTTCCAACAAACAGTCTGCGAATGGCAAACTAGTAAAAAAGTTGTCTGTTGTTATCCCATGACCTTTAAGCAAATGGTTCACTAAGTCAAAAACAACTCTTTTCCCTTGTTCCTTTTCAGGCTGTTGTCTAATTTTTCCTAAATACACTTGCAAGTTGTGGACATAAGCAATTTCAGTATCGGCAAGTAGCCAGTGTTTTAGGCCATACTTATCGGGCTTACTTTTTATATATACCCTGAATGGCGCCTTTCCTCGGAAAGCAACAAGTTGTTCGTCTATGCAGAGGTGTGAAGATGGATTCATAGCAAGTTTGCATTTATCAACAAACATATCTGCAATATCTCTTATTGCAGCTAATTTATCAGTTGGTCTGCGTTCTGCTCTTGTTTGAAAATTATCGAATCTTAAAAATCTATAGTCAAAAAGGCAAAGCGATTTCTTGACATTGTGGCAGGAAATATTGGCCTGCAATATAATTCATTAGATTCCCACAGCGATCGAATTGAGTCTTAATTGGCCTTTAGTGCACCTTGGGTAAAAAGTAAACCGATATAAGCGTATATTTCGATGCTGTCTGTCGGTTTCCAGTAACGTAATTTTTGTGGGTGCTTTTCATTCTATTCCTCGTGCATCAAATTTGCTTTTCGATTTGTTTCTGTAGCAATAATATCAATCATTTCAGCAGTAAAAACAATATAAAGGCTGACTCGATAGTTGAAATGTTGGTACTATATTGCGTCAAGCGAGGCTTATTTGCCAAAATATTAGCAAGTCGTCTACGAGATGTTTTCAGTGGCGTAATAGACCATTTCAAACCAGATTTTGCAACCATATAACTGTGCAAAGCATCATCCACAGTTTCTTCATCGCTGGTATTTAATTCTTCATATTCTTCTGCTGAAATTTCATCATTTTCTCCGTGTTCTTCCTCAACTTGATCATCGTCTTTAGAGTCTGAGCACATTTCTTTCAAAAATTCTTCATCATCATCGCTGTTCTCGGCATAGAATCTCAATTGTTCTTCCGTTAGTGGAACATGTCGATGTCGTGATGTAGAAGGTTGGGAGTCCATAGCTTTGAACACCTAGTTTATAGAATATTTAAGGTTATAATTTACACAAGCAATAGATAAAGCCAATCACGCAATAACTTACAGCAATTCAAAATATTTCTTACCTAAAAGCCGACAAAAACAATTTTTATAATGTTTTCAAATGATAATTAGAAATATTTGTTGTCAACGCGAACTCACATGTCACTTTAGAAATTAATTTGTAACGCCCTCTGCCAATAAATAGTAAAATCTAATAAAAATTGTAATTTTCTTAAGTTCTTAAGTGGCACTAAGTACCAACATATTTTTTTTTGGTGTTTATGCGATTTAATCTAACAATTACTAAGTGACACCTCGTTTTGAGAAAGCTTTAATTAACAAAGTCTGAGAGTATCAAAACTAAAAGAAAATAAAATACTTTAGTACGACAAAAAAACGACTTCTGGGGTGCAGCTGCACCCCCCCTTGGTTCGATGAAAGTTAAAGAATATTTTAACCCAATTTACAACAGAATTTTTAATTTAAAAATTCAGATTCTTTGTTAAAGTAATATATTAGTCAAATTGTAAACCACGTTTCGTTAGCTAAATGCGTGAACTTTATCAAACCAGTCATTGTATGAATTAAAGATAAATGAAATAGTTTTCAACAAGGGCAAAGTGAAACAAAAATTGTTATTCTAGTAAGTAAACCACATTACACACGTATGTAATGTTGTTTACTTACCGTAAATAAATTTTCAGTGGCCTGAAGTAGTACACACTAGAGGCACGAAACGTAGTCATAAAAATAGTTTAGAGTGGTTTTTATTGACCCTCCTAAGCAAGATAAGATCTATTACTAATTACAATTTGTTAATTAAGATTGTCGGATTTTGTTTACAATTTTTCTAGATAACTTATTATTGCGTATTAAGAAAATTTGACAAACTGGAATGTCTAGAAAAGGTGATCTAAGGCTTTAAATAAAAGTATGTATTTTTTTCTTGTCTATGAAACGTTAAATTTTATTTTCTTTCTTTTGATATCAGGTTGTTGCCACTTATTCTCAGCGGTTTTTGAGATATTAAAAACTTCTGCGAATGAGCTATAATCTTGCATACCTTATTAGACGAGTATCGCTTTTTTAGAATAGAATATCGTATCGCGATACATTTGAGAAAAAAAGCATCGATATAAATATCGCGATAATTTTCTTTAGTATCGCCTATCGCAAAAAGCGATACTTTGAATCGATACTTGACAATTTATTGGAATGTTTACATTTAAAAGCACTTCGAAGTAAAAACGAATTCCTAATTTGATATGGTATTTTAAATTATAACTAAATAGTCCTGTACTATATCTAAAACTTTTAAACGTACCATTGTATTTGCTTTCTTTAAGACAGGTATAAACTGCACCATCGTCTGACAATTGAATTTTATGGCTTTTACTAAATAAACCGAATATATTTTAAGTAAAATTTTCTTTCTAAAGATCGCAATAGACGATAGTAATTTACATGTAATTTACATCAATTTATTCACAAACTGCGAATATTAGCGTAGCTTAAAATTTTACATCAATTTTTACATGCAAAATTGATGATATAGAACAGGTACTATTTTTGAAAGTCATTCACGTCGATCATGGATATTTACATCAACTTTACATGTATGAATTTGATCGTCTATTGCCCGCTTAAAAAGATATGCGCTTTTCGAAATCATGTACATACAGCAAGTACTTTTAGATTATGGTACAAAAATCAAATTATTTTGAAGATTTATCAAATATGGTACACCTTTTTATTATTTTGCAGCAAATTATTATGATTTTAAAAAAACAGTGAGAATTAGAATAAAAAAGGGTTGCAGTAAACAGCTTTTAAGTAAATCCTCACAACCACCCAAAAGTCACGTTGCAAAAAAATACTTTTATTTTTACCGACCCAGATGTACTTACCAATCGTATTTTTATCTTTTTTTAATGCCTGTCACAACCAAACCATAATCCAATACCTATACAATAAAATTTCTTACAATATAACGGAATAACACCGAGATATTGATTCATTGAGTAGTACAATTTAAGTGTAATTATGCTTTTAGCTAACATTTTTTTAAGTATTATGTAAACAAGTACTCACAAAACATATGTACTTATTTTCAGAAATAATATAACAATTGTGCTAACTGATAAGTGCAACTTTTTTATCCGTGTACTTTAAATCTTGATTTAACCCCTGGTTTAAATCTTGGAGATAACACAGCTTTCAAAAATAGGCTTATCATTAATTTTTGTTTAATGTTCAAATACGGCTAAATTGAAATTGTAATTTCTTTTTGTATAGATTTAAATAAGTGAGTACGATTTTATCATAAGATGAAGCGACGATTAGTAGGTATTACTGAACCTTAACAATAGAGATGCAACTCAAAGTAATGTAAAATTCTTATCGGGATTTGTATCCTCAGATCACTAATGAAAAAGTATCGCAATAAGTAACGCAAAATCAAAGCGATACTTTTATCGCTATCGCGATACCATTCTGAACAAAGTAAAGAGTATCGGTATCGCGATAAATTTTTTGCTCAAAGTATCACTTATGGTATAGCGATACTTTTAGAAAGTATTGGTCCGACCACTGACATTAATAATAACGTTGCTGATGACTGTGTTGTTGTAGACCACACAATGACAAAACAGAGTGTTACCAAATGATGTTAATCTTAAGAAAGAATATGTGTTACAGCTATGAATTATCCTAGAGCGGGTCTGCTTTAAATGAGTATGTTACGTTTTCTTTTATTTAGTAACGTTCTCAAATGAACGCACCAGTTAATAATTTATTCAGTAACGTTTTGCAACGTAAATAAAAAATGTGCCTCTACAATGAGATGCAGGTTTGAACTAAGTCCAAAGTTTGACACGCGCGATACTTACATTTGGCGGCCTTCTTGTCAACTTGTCTTGTTACTACGCACACGTAGTTTTGACGCTGCTATAAAAATTTAGTTTTAAATGGTCAACTCTTAGCTTGAGGGTTTTTATCTTTCCGATTTTCTTTATTTCTCGTGGCTGCTTGCTCCTAAATGTAACCGTTTACAAAGAATAAAAGGGTACAAGATGGCGGGTGAAAGTCAACCTCGCACATCTCTCTTGCGTCGATGCTAAAGGGCCGACGAGTGCCGTTATGTGTTATAATTACGATGTCTGATTGAGACAATTTATCTAATCCTTACTGTTCGATTTGGAATAATTACGGCGAATGATCGTTTCTACAAGATTTCATTGGATGCAGCTTCTGGAAATTTACAATGCTAATTTTCTTTTCTTAAGTTAAGTAAACGTAACTTCAATTATCAGCTTCTAGAAGTAAACTAATATATTGTGGTAATTTTACTTATGTGCTAACCTACATTAAATGTGAAGTGTGGGAGGTGCTGTCTTACTTTTGTGTGTTTTAGCTACTTTCTTTTCCGACCACTAAGGACGAACACTTGGACAGAGCTCTGGACTAGTCGATCGATCGGTGTATGTAAAACATTGTTACCTGTGACAGTAAGGTAGTATCCTATATTTTTACATTTTATGTAGTGTTATTTGCTTTAACGATTCATAATTGGTCGTGTGATTGTGACTAGACCAAGTTTGCTTAAGCCTTTTGATTGAGTAGACGTTTACTTCAATTTACTTAAATTTCACTTAAATATTACTACATATGATTTAATTGTGTTTTAATCGTACTTAATTTTACTTAATTTGTTTGGATTACTCTACGAGTAAAAAAATTTGTTTCGACGATGATTGCACCGAGGGAAATTACTCCCTAACGGTAGAAATTACAAAGTTTCTTTAATTTGTGTTCTCGACTCGTATGTATTTAGAGTCCATATTAACTTAGGTCTAATTTGCTTACTATATGTATATATTATTCTTATATCTATTGTATCCTTAAGTAGTTAAGTATATTTACTGTATATGTATTTCTTTGATTGGTTTTGGTAATTTAGCCAGAATTACACCTGTTAATTCAAAATAAACTACCTGGCGCCTGTATCTCTAGGTATTTTCTAAATCTCTTGAGTATCAAAGTGGATATTAATTTTATTATTATATAAGCTATCTCCAAATTCGGCTGCATTATTATTTCTAACCTACTTCCCCTCTCCTGAGCTAGGGCAATATTCTTTTGACTATTAATTCCAATTGGAATTCTTCTGCATCCATTATTACTACTCCACTGCAGCTGGTAGGGGTAGGTAATAAGTAGCAGACGTGGCAACTAAGCGCGCTACTGAACAATTGTAAACCTTGAAGACCAGACCCTGTCGTCGGTAACAGTAATAAAGTTAAGTTGAGAAAGAAACGTATTTCAATTACTTCAACCACCTAAAAGTATACAGTCCACAAAATTAACGATACCAGATAAAACATGGTAACTTTCCAGTCAGATATTAAAACAATAATAAGAAGAAAGAAGCCTGAAATAATAAGGCAGAACAACGATATCCAATAGTAAAAGCGTGAGTCATTTCCATTTTATTCCAATTTTTTTGCATGCTTTAGTTTGATAATCGTATTTAACAAAAAGATACAATTTGTTTGATTTATTGGCATTCATTTTGCATTGGTGTTTTGTGCGACCTACATAATTATTTACAATTAATACAATTACAATGGCGGATCTAGCTAAATTAAAATTTCAACGCAGTAATGTAAAATCCTCAATTATTAGAGCCACACAATATTTCAATAAAATATGTCAAGGAAATATTGATTCAAAGATAGTTGCCGAACTTAATATTAGAAAAGAAAAAATTGAGGCTACTTTTGATAAATTTGAAACAATTCAAGAGGAAATTGAAAGTTTGAGTTCTTCACCAGGCGTTACTGATGAAATTGAACGCGATCAATTTGAAACAAATTATTATTCACTAATGAGGGGCATTAAACATATAATTTCTTCTTACAATGAGTCATTGCGTCAACAAAATGAAAGTATAAAGGTTTTTAGGCGTTCAGATACCCTTACTGCGTCCTTCTCTATTGGTTTAAATCAAACATTACAGCAAATTAAGCTTCCTACCTTAAATCTCCCAAAGTTTACATAAAAATATGAAGAATGGGTTGACTTTATTAATTAAATGATGATGAGAGTATTTCATCCATCAAAAATTCTATTACTTAAGGTCATGCTTATAAAAAGATGCATTACATATCATTGAATCAATGCAAATATCTGCGGAAAACTATGAAATCGCATTGAAAATGCTTAATGAAAGGTACGAGCAAAAATCATTGACAATTCATAGCCATGTTCGATCAATTTTTGAATATTTATCCTGAACGAAGAAGTCTCATGTCGACTTAAGAAATATGTTCTTAAACGGTAGAAACTTGGGACACTTTAATCATTTATGTGTTGACGTCTAAATTAGATCAATCTACGCGGCTGAGTGGGAATTGTTTGAGAAAGGCGAAGCATAAACGATAGAAATAAATTTTTAAAACAGAGGTGTGTACTAGAAAAAATTTGCTTAAATCTAACAGATCAAACTAATCTGGAAAAGAAGAGCGAACGCTGCGACGAACAATGAAGCATCCAATTCTAGTCCCTGAACCTCAGCAACCTGCTATCTTTGTAAAAAGGGACACACGATATTTCAATGTAACACATTTCTAAGAAGATCGCTCAAGGAAAGGATTAACTTGGTAGAGGCAAACCGGCTTTATTATAACTGTTTACGACCCAATCACGGGATACAAAGTTGCACTGCGTCCGGTTATCGTTAATGCAGCCGACGCCATAATATCTTATTACACTTAAACAATTCCAATAATTCAAATAGTTCTCCTCGTCACATTCAGAATGAAAACGTTTGAAATAATAGCGATCTTTTTAGTAAATATGCTGAAGTTGCAATAAATACTATAGACAATGCACAATCAAATTAATTGAGCGTTTTGCAAAGCACTGATATTTCGTTTAAATCAGAAGTTCTATTATCAACGGCATTAGTTAACGTACTAGACTCGTGTGGTAATCTACATCAAAGCCGCGCGCTTCTTGACAACGGTTCAATGAGTAATTTTATTATCCGAAAAATTAGGTCTAGCACTTAATAAAACTCATTTTGCAATTTTCGGAGTAAGTCAATCAAAAACTACTGTTCAATCATACGTTAATTTAAAATTACTGTCTCTTAACAAAACCTACAAGAACACGATTTCATGTTTAATTTTATCGAAAATTACTGACGATTTGTCGATAATTTGCTTTATTAAAAATAGTATAAAAATTTCAAACAATCGAAACTTAGATAAGGACATAAGGATTTACTCTTGGGCTCGGCAATATTTTGGCAGTTATTGTGCGTGGAACAAGTACAATTAGGTGAATTAACATTGCAAAAGACGCGATTAGGATGGGTGATAGGTGGAAAATTCGGAACTGCACAGGAATCAATAAATCAATCAGTTGTTGTGCAATCGGGGGTTATGATAATGAAACTCTTGATAAACCACTAACTAATTTTTAGAAAATTGAAGAAATCGATGCCCATTCAAATTTATCCGATGCAGAACAGTTTTGCAAAAACCATTTTATAAATAATTTAAAACGTAGTAGCGATAACATATTTATTGTAAAAATCTCATTAAAAGATAATTTTAACGATTTAGGTAATTCCAAAAAGCTCGCATTGAATAGATTTTACGCTTTAGAACGTAGAATAATGAAAAATAAACAATTACGAACAGATTTTTTACATCAATTAGCAATCGAAAATCAGAACAAATTTCCCGTGGCCAGTAGAATAAAGAAAGATTTCTATATGAATGACATAATAACTGGAAGCGATTTGGGATGCAAAATGCTACAGTTGCAAAACGATATAACAAAAATACTATCCTCCGGGGGATTTGAGTTACGGAAATGGCAATCAAATAATCCACAATTAAGTAGGAAATTTCACGTTAATGACAACGTGGATGCAAACATGCTCCCATTGCGCATATTTTGCAATGCAAAACAAGATTTAATTCAGTACGGTATTTACAAGAATGTTAACAATAATATCATTACAAAACGTACCATACTATCAATAGTTTCACAAATTTATGATCTACTTGGCCTTTTGGGAGCAATAATAATAATAGCTAAAATATTAATACAGAAATCATGGTAGGCAAATCTTTCCTGGGATGAAGCAATTCCTCAAAGTTTGTACACATTGTGGGAAGGGTTTAAGAGCAAATTACATAAATTACAGTCAATAAAAATTCCACGATGCGTTCTAACTTCATATTATAATTATGTCGAGCTTCACGTATTCAGCAAAGCCAGTGAGATAGCCTTTGGAGCTTGCGTATATTTACGTAGTAAAGATAGTTTAACTCAAATTCAGTGTAGATTGTTGACAGCAAAATCACGCGTAGCACCAGTTAAGCAATTAACACTTTCAAGATTAGAACTATGCGCAGCACTATTAGCGGTACCATTAAGCGAAAAGATAAAATCCTCTATGCATTTGAAATTTGATAAAGCATATTTCTGAACGAACTAGGAGGTAACGCTCTGTTGGATACAAGGACCCGCAAACAAATGGAAACCTAATAGAGTTAGTGAAATTCAGAGTTTGACCGACATAAGTGAGTGGCGTCATGTCAGCTCAAAAAACAATCTAGCCGATCTAATTTCACGTGGCATAAACGTTGAAGAGCTGGAAAATTGCACTTTTTGGTAGTCAGGGCCAATATGGCTACAAAACCATATAGATTTACTATTAACCAAAAAAAGCGTAACTCCGCAAGATGTTCCAGAGCAACGCGTCGTAACAAATCTAGCAATTTACAGTAATGTTGTTGATTTTGAGCGTTTTTCGTCAATTACATAACTTCAAAGAACATTTGCGTATGTTCTACGGTTCATCTTCAACTTACGATCAAAGGTTAAGCAATTAGGGAAGAGAACGGAAATTTTAACAAGCGATGAACTACAAAACTCCTTAAAGGGTCTCGTTAAATTATGCCAAAGAGAAGCATTTCCACAAGATTATGAGCAATTACAAATTGAAAGGATATTGCACAAAAAGAGTCAATTATTAAACTTAAATCCATTAAATTGTAAAGACAAAAAAAGCATCCTATGATTCTGCCTCGAAGCATCATTAACCATTTTAGCATTGCAGTAGGAACACATTACATTATTGCATTGCAGCCCAACAATGCTGCTTGCTTCAATTCGTGAAAAACTTTGGCCGTTAAACAGGCGTAATGCATGCCGCGCCATAGTGCAAAAATGCGTAACATGTTGTAGAGTGAACCCACCTAGCTTAGCAAACAATCGCATAAGTAATTTGCCCGCCGCACGAATTTTGATGGCGCAAATGCTAAACAAACTTTACGAAACGATTTAATTCACAAGTTGTTGTCAACGGAAAACATTATGTGGCATTTTATCTCTGCCAGAGCACCTCATTTTGGAGGTATCTAGGAAGCCAATGTAAAACGAATAAAGTACCATTTAAAACGGGTCATGGGAGAATCCCATCTAAATTTTGAAAAGTTTGAAACCATATTAATTAAATTGAAGCGGTTCTAAACTCCAGACATATATGTCCCCTCTCCTCTACACCCGATGAATTAACTCCACTAACATCCGCACATTTCCTGTTGGGACGCCCGTTAACTGCCTTATCGGAAAGGTCTTACATGGATACAAAACGGAACCGATTGAAAATGTATGAACGGCTGCAAAAAAGCAACGTGTCCAACAAGAATTAAGGGTCAAGACCATCAAAACTATGTATTTTTCCAAGTAAAGACAATTCAAGCATTTAGATGAATAAGTATGTCAATCGTTCCATTTTTATGTTAATATTATTATATTCTATGATTATTGTAATGGCATTTATATTAAGGATTTATAGTCCACTTTGTAGTTTTATGGGTTTCCGATAGGTATAGATTTTTTGTAATTTATTGAAAACGAGCACTAAATCTTTTAAGTTAAAACTATTGTTCACAGACAAGGTTTTTAAAAATCGCATTTTTTCTATATCTATTTACTATCTACAATATGTCCGTATTGTCTATTTATTTTCTATATACACGTGTAGAGAATTATTTGTATTTGCTTATCGCTAGTTAAGAGGAAATCGCTTCTGTATTAAATCTTTACCAATAAACGGCTTATATTAGGACATTTTTTATAGACATACTAATAACAGTGTTGTACTAAAACAATAAAAAACTGTCAGCAAGACACATAAAAAGATACTGTAATAACTACAAATTACATCGCAAATTTAAGACATTATCAGCCCTATTCTATATGCTTTTCGTTAGGTTATAACGATCATTAATTCGAATTCAGTACATTTCGATTTTGTTATAAATTCGTTGACAACACTGTTAGTGTTCGTTGTAATACAGTTTCTAAACGAATGCAATTGAGCTATCGTTAGCGACTCAACAAATTTGTGAATGGTGTACTTTTGCTGTCTCTTGCGCCATAAAACATTATAAGGTAAACAATATAGTTATTGGCCACCTAAGTGTTTTGTTTCAATCAAAATTCAGTCAAAAATGTATTATTCGAAATAAAATAAAATAAAAATATATCGTAAATGTGTCGTTTATTTCTGTTGGAAATAAGTTAATCGAAACGTGCCCGCCGTTACAAAAATGTATATGTACGTTGTTAATACACGCGCGAATACAGCAAGTAGAAGCAGTAATAAAGAGCGCTAAGCTCGGATAAATCGTATGCCGGTTGTACTCGCGCAGTTACTTTTTAAGTTGTAGTATTTGCTTTATTACAATAAACTTTGATTTCACTTTATTTCCCGTCAGGTTATGGGCCCAGAAACGCCCAAAGTGCTTTAAAAAAGATAATAGTGTGTAAAGTGTAAGTGAATCATAACGATAATAAGGAAAACGCGTTGCGCGAAGAATTACATTAAAAAATGGCTACGGCAAGGAGTTTCGCGAACATTGAAAAATTAACAGATTGCAATTATGAATTGTGGAAAGTGCAAATGAAAAGTGTACTAGTTTTCAATGATTTGTAGCAATACGTCAATGGTACGGAAGTGAAACCAACAGAAAATTTTATTAATTGGATAAACAAAGACTCGAAGGCGTTAGCATTACTAAATCTTTACATTTCGCACAGGCAGTTAAATCATGCGAAAAATGCATGCTCATCGAAGGAAGCATGGTATGCACTTCAAGCGATATTTGAATCGCGTGGCCCGGTAAGAAAAGCAGCTTTGTATAAGCAATTGTTACGCATGGAAAAGAAGCCGAATGTTAGCATGACGCAATATTTAGCAGATTTCACACGCAATGCAGAATACCTGGAAGAAGCAGGAATTCAAATTCCAAATGAATTGTTATCAATTATGCTGTTAAGTTCGTTACCTACAGATTATGATAGTTTTACCATTGCAATTGAAACGCGTGATAAAATACCGACGCTTGAAAATTTAAAAATTAAACTTATTGAAGAGGAGGCAAGACAGAATGATGGATCTTCAAGAACAAGCTATATCGAAAATGTAACCACTGCTATGATTACAAAACGTCATTCATACCAAACGAAACAATATAATGTTTCATAAAAGTCGAGATTGTAAATTAAAATTTAAATCTAACGAAACAAATAAAGTGAATGACGCGATAACAGTTATTGCATGTAATACGGGAATTGATAAATCAAATTCGTGGTACCTTGATAGTGGCGCAACAACGCATATGTGCAACAATAAACAAAATTTTGCAACTTTAAGTGAAAGTGAACAATTAAAAGTTTATACGACCGCAGAACATTTTATAGAATCCACCGGAAATGGAGACGTAAATTCAAATGCGAAAATAAACAAACGCTTTACGAATAAAGTAAAATTAAAGAACGTATTATACGTTCCCGAACTTCGAAACAATTTACTTTCTGTTTCAAGTGTTACCGACAATGGCTATACAGTTACCTTTATGATAGATAAAGCAATTATTAATCGGAAAGATGGTTCGGTAGTTCTTACAGCAACAAAACGAAAAAAAGAAGAAATTGTTGCATTTGTACGTGACAACGATGTTGAAAATTTAGTTAGATGGCATCAAAGGTACGGACATTTAAACGTTAACGATTTGAAAAGAATGGAAAACGAAAATATGGTTTCTGGTATGAATTTGCATTCGAAAATAAAAGAATTAAACTGTGAAGTGTGCGCAAAAAGTAAAATTCATGTGCAACCGTTTAAACAATCGACAAATCGTGAGAAAGAAACTTTGGGTTTAGCGCACTCGGAGATATGTGGACCAATGAAAACTGAATGATTAGGTGGCGCGAAATATTTTGTAACGTTTATTGACTATTACTCACGTTATACGGAAGTTGTTATGCTTCGAAATAAGTCCGATATTTTCCAAGCATAAAAAAGCTTCGAACGGATAATGGAAGAGAATATTTATCAATTCAGTTCAAGAGTTTCCTTAAAGATGATGGAATAGTACATCAACTGAGTGTTGAGTATGCACCTCAGCAAAACGGCGTTGTAAAACGAGCTAACCGAACGTTGGTCGAAATGGCACGTTGCATGATGTTACAAGCTAAGCTTCCAGATTCTTTATGGGCCGAAGCAGTGAATACAGCAACCTTTTTGAGAAACAGGTGTGCTACTAAATGTTTAAATGATATCACTTCGTTTGAGGCATGGTCAGGAAGAAAGTCGCACGTTAGTTTTCTGAGAATTATAGGCAGTAAAGCTATTGTATTAAATAAAAATTAAAGAAGAAAAAAATTTCAACCGAAAGGTGATGCATATTTGCTTATAGGTTATTCAGATGAATCCAAAGCTTATCGTTTGTGGAAACGAAAAACAAAGCTAGTCATCAAAGACGATTTAATTTTGGTGGCGAAAAAGCTTCAAAATCTCGAATCAATAAAATTGAAATTGTAGTCATCATTCAAGTTGGTAGACCTTGGTCAAGTTAGCAACATCCTTTTTTTTTAAGTTGTAGTATTTCCTATGTATTATAATAAACTTTGATTTCACTTCAGTTCCTGTCAATTTCTGATTCCGTAAATTACTTTGCAAATAGAAAAAGTATAAATAATTAAACTAAAAAATGCAAACATCGCAAGTGAGATTACTTTTTGGTCGATTACATATTGTGCATTTAATTTGCTTATTCTTCTTATATTTTTGTTTTGTTTTCAAAGATTTTTTGAAACCGGTTGAAAATTATAGCAAACGACAGTCTTTCTATCTGATGCTTGCTTTGGCGTTTAGATTTTGGTCGATATAAATAGTCAGCTAAACCTCCAAGTTTGTTAAAGTTTTTTTTTCTACCTCAAGCATGAACTAATAGATATAGTACACGTTTTTTTCGATGTCACAATTTTTCAATTGGCAAATGTATTCAAATAAAATAAAAAAAGTTTAATATATGATATAAAATTTATAGTAATTTAGCTTCTCTTATTGCTTTTCTTTTTTTTCAGACCGTTACGACATGAATTTAATTACCCCACTAATTTATTCCACGCTTCTTCAATGGCATTTGGGTTAGTCGAGGTGTTTTTGTTTGTTTTTAAAGTTACATTCCTTTTCAGCATTTTCACATATATCAACTGTTGTGTGAAAGTAATTTTCGTAGAGAGTGTCCTTTTTATTACATGTTCAGAGTCCATGTTAAAAAAATCTTATTTTTATAAGTCTGTAAAACTTAGAAAATGCGGATGTCATGTGAACAAAAATTTATATTAATCTAGATAAAAGTCATTAGTGATTTTATTATAACTTATTTTATGCAAAAATCATGAACGATTTCGTTTATGCATATTCCTTTTTAATGTATCAAGTTTAAAATTACGTATAAAATTCGAATTATATTAAATTTTCTAAAATTTATTTATATTTTAGATGTTACATTTTTTTAAACAGAAAAGTTTGTGGAGGTCTGAGGGTGCGCGGCTTAACCAGCCCCTCTTCCAATTGCGTCTAAGGATTTACTTACGTAAACATTAATACTATGCATAAGAATACGCGAAAAATAAAGTTAAATAATTACCTACATTAAAAAGACTGACTATAATTATACAAATTATTAAAAGATTTTAAAAAACCTAATATCTTAAATTTTTACATATTTTGTTTACCCTTCAAATATAAAAATGATTTAATTTTTTTACACTACATTAAACGCAAACTATTATATGATAAACAAATAAATCAATTTTGAAGATCAAGGTTTAAATTACAATATATGTTTTAAATCCCGTTTACACTTTTATGAGTTTAGATCATTTTCCCGACAGATTGACGCATTCATTGTTAACCTTTTCTTTAATTAAAAATTTGTTATTTTTAGTTACCCATAATATGACATTAGTTTAAATACTAGAAAGTGAAAATATTATACAACATTTACAACGTTCCGAATAATTAGTATGTTTGAAATTAGTACATAGAGAAACGGTTAATTCGATCACACGGTTGAATAAATTTTTAATAAATACACGTTGTATTGTCTTAAGTTATATAACCATAGAAAACAAAGAATATGTGGTATTACATATTGAGCATTCACATGAATTGTAAAATAAACGAGATAATTTCTTAGGTATGCGTAAAACCAAACAAAAGATACAACAATGAAGAAATATTGCTCTAGGCTATACTGAATCATGACGTACGCATTGGAAACACCCATTAAATATTGTCTAACTCACTATTTAAAATATAGATTCTACTTAAAAGTAATCCATATTTTAAAAAACTGTATTCTGGCTTAAAATAACGGTTTGATTAATATAATTAATTAGCAACGGTAGCTGACATTTAAGGTTAAAAATTTTTAACGCTTGATTTTTGTAACAAAAATGTCGGCATGCAAAAGATAGACTAGTTAGATCAGTAACCTATTTTGAATACAAAACAGATAAAACAAAGCAATTTGTGTATTAACAATAATTGCTCAAATAATGTATTATTATATATAATTTGTGACATTGAAATTGCTACAACAAGAAGGGGTGAGACTTTTGTGACCAAACTTGGCTTGTTTAGCTACTCAGAAGTAGTAAATTATTAAAATTTTATTCAAATGGTAATGGCATATTTGAAGTTTTTTTTTTGTTTTTACTACTTCATTATCGTCTGTATTTCGTGCGAGTCTTGGTTAATGTTAATATTGTTCTTCTGTTTAGCCTATGAAAAATAGCACATAGAAACCAATAAGATTCGATTTAATTGGATTGAGTAAATTTCTATATTGGTTTTTGTCTAGGTAATTATCCATTTAAAACTATTATAATAAATTAGAAAAATACATATAGACTTATTATGTTATTCTGTTAGAAACTAATAGAAAACCATTAATTTTTTAAAGAAAAATACTCTTTAATGCAGAAAGACCCGTTAAAACCAATAAAAACCCACACTTTTTTAATATGTAATTACGAAAAAACTCAGTATTAAATAATATTGTTATTGTGAATTCCCAATTAAAACATATTACCTCATTTTCAATCGGGGATACCTCATTAATTCCAATAACTAGGTCGTTAATATTCAAATTTAAAAGATAACAAATTTTACTTACCAGTTGTAGCAGAAGAGCTGTGAGTGATAAAATCATAAATCGATGACAAAACAATTAGAATCAGTTGCAGTCATTAAAATTCATAAATTTTCATAAAACTTACTAGTATAATGATGAGTGAAATTTCTTCTATTTCTCCATCAATTATACCATCATAAGCTTGTGTTCATCAAACAAAACTATAGTTCGGAAGTTACGTCGTTGGTTGTAACTGGTCGCCGTGGCATTTAATGTATATGTATATAATTGTATCGTAAACACAATTTTATATAGAACCTAGTTAAAATGTCGCTTATTGAAAATTTTGTATAAAAACCTATAAATACTAAACCGATTGATTCCAATGTATCCCATTGATTCCCACTAAAACCTATTTAATTTTGTATTAGTTTCTAATGGTTTTTATGTGCTATTTTTTAGTAGAGTAATGTGTTTTAAAAGGTTTTTCGTACAGGGAAATTACAAATTGTCTTAATCGGAACGAACCCACTATCAAGAGCTGTTATCAAACATAGACCAGGGAAGGTCAAAATTGCCATAGACAAGGAACTGAGGGACGGAAGCTAACAAATTAAGTGCAAGATTGTTATCTTCGACTTATGGCAATTAACACCAATTTTCCAGTACCAGAAAGTCGTCCTGTAATCCTGCGAACAGTTTACCGTTGAATCAGAAGTTTCAGATTGCAATCCTATCGGCCACATCTTGTGCTACCACTGACAGCTCAACACCATCGACATCCACGTTTGGAGTGGTGTAAGTTGCGAATCCACTGGAATCTGGAATGCAGAAATGCATGATAGCCGTATGAGAGTCAAACAAAAATCGTGGAAAACGGCGCAATGTTCAATTTTATGTTAAGCGCCATATGCCCCGCACTGTGAAGATTCTGGTATAGGGTGCTATTGCCTATGAGAGTAAGTCTCGTTTGGTATTTATCCAAAGCAATATAAACGCTCGACGATATGTTAACGATGTAGTAGAACCCCGTATTCTTTCATTTTTTTAGCAGATTAAAGACCCACTTTTCCAGCAAGATAATGCCCGTCTTCACATAGCAAGACACTCTATGAACCGATTCGAAGAAGCCAATGTTAATCTTTTACCATAGCCACTCAAATCTCCAGACTTTTCGACTATTGAGCGCGTGTGGAACATTATGGATAAAAACTGGGAAACTTAGCGCATCCTCTACACACACACACACACACACAGGAAGCTCTCCGGCATAAATTGCAAGTTGGTTGAGATACAATAAATCAAGCGGAAATTGACCACCTGCTGGAATCGATACCACATACAAAGCGGAAGTATAAAGCTAATAGGAAGGGATCAACACATTATTAAATAAAAATTGTGTTCATCTTTATTCATTTTCTTTAAAGTTTTATTCATTTACTACCTCTGAGTAGCTAAACCTTCCTGTCAAATTGGGTCACAAATTCTAACACCTTCTTTGTGTTGCAATTTTAATGTCACAGAGTATAAAACACGTCGATAAATGGTAAATAAAGTCTACTTGTCGTCTTCGTCTATAACTCAACCAGAAAATACTGAATAGTCTACATTCTGCTGCGCTCTTTTAAAAACTTTGATACGCAAACGGATTAAGCAAACTTACGTTAGATCCGATTTTTAAACAACTCTTTCGTCTTCATCTTAATGTTGCTAATTTTTGAGTACTTTGATTATCATTATATAACATTATGCAACTTGAATTGCGCGTTAGTTCGCCAAACATATTTTTTTCCTTTTTTTTCTTTTAGAAAACCTGTATAAAATTTTCTATCAAAAGAATTGCTGCTCCAATCGGCATCTACAAAACCTTCTAATTCTTTATCGTCCTTTGCAAACTTTAAACAATAGTTTTTAGTTTTTTGCAGTTAGCAAATTTTTATTGCATTTTCCACTTCAAAAAGTTATTGAACTGACTTAAATAACTAACGTTGTATGATACGTCAGGTCTCGTAATTACATCAATATACATTAAGCTGTCTATCAACTGTTGATATGGCACTCGAACATCACATTTTTGACCCCCAAATTTAAATTTGTTTTCATAGGTGTCTCTGCACTTTTACATTGGACTATGTCATATTTTTGCATAATCCTTTTGATCAATTATTTATATTTTTTTCATTACTAGTATTCATACAGAGACATTATTAAGTTTGATCAAAATCCTTTAGTTTAAATCTCGAAGCAAATTTTTTTTTCTCAAACTTGTTCTACCTCATTTTAAAAGAATTATCGACATGCAAAGCTATTCTAATATAATTATTTTCACATTTTCAAAATATACATAGTTAAGATTTTTTAAACTTAAATCTTTTAAAACGATTTCAACCTTGTTGTACCACACTCGATAATTGCTTTAGTCCGTATATTGCACGTTTTAATTTTAACATCTTATTTTCTTGATTCCAAATTTAAAACCTTTTGGTTGCTTTATATAAACCGTTTCATCTAACTGACCATTTAGAAGCGCGGTGGTAACATCTAAATGTAAAATTTAAAATTTAATTTTACGGATGAAGTGTAGAACGTCTAACTACCGGGAAAAATGTTTCTTCAAAATCAATTCCGTAACTTTGAGTAAAACCCTTAGCTACCAGTCTAGTTCTATACTTACCTTTTTTTGTTTGTACATCCATTTAAACTACACAACACTTCTACTTTCTGGAACGTCGACCAGCTTCCATGCATCGTATTTATGAAAAGACTGTCTGACCTGCCATCGCTTGCCTCCTTGCTGCATAATTAGGTCTGAACAGCGCTTCTGTAACAGTAATGAGGTTGCATCGCTTACGTTGCACATATAAGATACATAGTTTTTAAAAAATTTTAATTCATGCTGCCTCTGTGATTTTCCTACATTTTCTACATTTACAAGCCTATCTCTATTTTTTTCTGAAATAGAATCACTATTATTTAAATTTGTTTTACGTAGAGTCTAAACTAATTTCACTTGCGTGGTTTTCCGCTACTAAAATTTTTGTTTTTTCTGGGTTATCACTTACTCCGTTTACATTACTTCTTTTCTATAATTTTCATTAACAAGTACATCTCTACTTGTGATAATATCATTTCTCACTGGATCATATAACTTATACCCTTTTACTGACTGTGTCAGTAAATTCGATTAACCGCATTTAACCCGTTTTTCTTTAGAAATGCGTACCATAACCTTGCTACCCAAAATTTTCAAATTTGGTATTTTTTTATTGTAAATTTCAAAAGAAGCTTGATTGAGCCTTACGGCAACCGACCGTTTGTTCAAATAAACGATATTTACTGCCTCTGTTTAAAACTGTTTTTTCAGTTTTACTTTAAATGTTATGATTAGGGTTAAAATATAAACGCATTATATACTGTTAAATGTTTGCCTTATATCTCTGTGCAATCTAAGATAAGCTATCTAGATTTAAATTTATCAAAACAACGAATCATACTATTTAAAATTTCTTTTTTAGGTAAAATCCCATCCATCTATAGGATCTTTTTTGATAAAAACATTGTAATTGTTATACTATTTTAATACCTGTATAAACCATTTACATAATTAACAAGTACGTTAATTTTAAATGAGTCTATTATTTGGAAAGCTTGATAATCGACAAAACCTTAAAAATTTGTAGAATCCCTTACTTGTACCGAGTCTCATTACTGCAGTAGCAAGACAAGCGTGAAGATTTATTTGCCATGTGACTTGAATATTAAGAAAATTTTCATCTTTCATCTTCGGGAATATGCACGTGAAGCTTAGTTATTTCCAAAAATACGTAAATAGTAATTACAATATTTCTTTTGGAACTCCGATGACTGATTGTTACTCCACTTGCTTGAGGATAAAAGAGCAATTGAAAATAGCAACTTCTTTAGATATTCGCCTAAATTTCCTGACCGAGCACCGCTTTTACATTACAAAATCAAAGCCTTTTTTTAACTCCTTAAGAATAAAACACCAAACACAACTTACTTTTCATTCAATTACCAAAAAAATTGGCGCTACCTAGATTGCCTGATCAGCGGCTTATTTTAGCCACCAGATAAACTATAATAATTTTACAATTGTCGTTGTAACCTCCAAAGGCAAACTAAACCCAAAGAATGTGTTTTCTTTTTTGTGGATCAAAATCGACTTCCGAAAGGATTCTAATAGTATAGATTCGGCTTTGCATAATGCTGTAAAAAATTTTGATTTTGATTCAAGTATAACAACAGTACGTTTGCTGATGGTTGTGGCGGATAAAGTAAAAATGCAAACACGATGGGGATTCATGGCTTCTTAAAAAGTCGCCGCAACAGTAGATTTTTTTCTATTGTCGGTCACTTCTTTATTCCGTCTGACCGTATATTTGGCTTAATAGAAAGAGACATACAAAAATGTCTGTTATTGTGGAAATAAACTGCCATGACAATTTAATTAGAAAGCATTCCACTGTACGAAAAATCGGTATTGATTAGGATGTGTATGATTGGAGAACACAAACAAAACGAATCCCTAAATTGCCTGGTTCATGGCACTTTAAATTTAAAGCGGTTTATCTTTTAGAAAAAAGAACACAATGTTTTAATCTAATTTGAACCCAATTACCACGTTGACGTCAAAAAAGCTAAAAGTGTTTGTAAGAAAAATTTTGGTTTTTGTTCAATGGTTCCTTGGAAATTACCACTTGAGAAAACACTGACAGAGTATAAAAGGAATATTAATGGTCTCCTTGCAAAACATTATAGAGAAAATTGGACCAGCTTTCCCAAACTACATTTTTCAAAGAATACCGTTGCTGGTTTGGAAAGCTACCAAAATGCCGAGGATGACTCCTGTTTTGTTTAAGTTTTCAAGAGTTTCCATTTGTTTTTTAATGTTTATAAGTACTTACTTACATATTCTTTTGTATTAATAAAAATAGAAGTTATTTTTTCATTAATAAATCCCTTGCCTTCGTTATTAAACTTTTTATAAAGTTAGATTTATTTTCAAAACTGACTATATACATTAAATATTAATTTTTTTCTAAAAATATGTCACTCTTTTAATATGCAAACTTCTACTTTCCTTTCCTATAAACCTTAAGCAACAACAAAAGCTGAAGTTTTGCAAATAATGGACTTAAATTGAAGGTTGATATAGAAAATGTACATCTAAAAAGTGTATATTAACACCATCTAAACTAAATCCTATGTTACTTTACATCTTTTACGAAGAACTTGGAAACAAAACTACTTATGCTACCACTTACATTAACTATTTTTACATACCTACTTTTGATTAGAATAGATATCTAACAAGTTATGATAAAATCAAACTTAAATAGAAAAACAGAAACTGAATGCAAATCTGGTAGAGAAAACTAAGATTGTTTGATCAGCAATATTTTTCACACAAAATAAAACACCAGACCGAAATGTGATATTACCAATTGTAGAGATTGAAAACTTTGACTTTACCTTTGTGTAGATTGTTATGCTCAAGACAATTGAAAAACTAGTAGATACGTATAAGTACCATAGAAGAAAAAATTTAAACTCTTTATTATATAACAAAGAGGTTTTACTAACTGTTTCAAATGGATTAACTTTGCGATTACTAACAGTAAAATTACAAGCTTATTAAGCAATAAGATCAAATTGTTAAAATATAGCAGCAAGGTAAAGTGTTATTGCGTTCTTTTACAAAAATTAGAACAGCAAGAAACACAAGAGTAATATATTAAAATTTTTGTTAAGATACACATACACACGCGAAAGCCTCAAAAATAACACACATACACGTTTTGTTATTAATTAGAATTTAAATTAAAAATTATATATGATGACGTAAAAATTATTAGTAACAACTGTTTATTTATATTGATTTATTTGTATCTTTTTCATTAATAATCATTTATTTTAATCCAAATTGAGCAACACAAATTTTTGTAAACTGGTTGTGCAATCTTGAACTGAAGGATACTAAAATTTACTCACAACGGAAGTCAAACCTTCGTCTTCTACCCATTAAAATTAATTATTATTAAATATCAACCTAGGTCAACAACCGTTAAGGTTAAGTGCAAAGTGCTTCCTGATTTTTTTTATTGATAGAGTTTTAATGTTTTGAAAATCATTTTAAAATTATCGTGTAGTCGTCCTTTAAGCATTAACAGGTGCAACTTGTTATTTGTTGTTATCTTTTAATAATGAATTATTTCTACGCTAAACAAAAAATATATGTAAAATGAAACAAAAGAAAGATATGAAAATGCACTAAATAAATAATAATAATATAGTAAAGTAAAATAATAAAAGATTGTTCAATTACTAATGCAAAGCATAGTGCAATTAGTGTTATAAACTACAATTACTTGTTAGACGAATACATTTTTAGTTAAACCACAGTTTTATTAGTGTCCAACAATTTTTGTAGTATTTGAACAATATTTAATAATAACAAATTATATTTAAGGTTAAAGTACAATATTTGTTGCACTTGCATATTTGTTAGTCTACAAATTAGATGTTAGCCAACCGTATTTGCAGTTAAATAATAAATTTAATATTCAGCTGAATTTTAACTGTTTTATTGATTTCTTTTTTTATATTGTAAGTATGAATAAAATAACAATTTTACAATATGCTTTGAGAACCATTTTAGTAATCTATTTGCAGCGCTTGTTAACTTTAGCTATCAATTATTTACCATGAAAACGCGATTTTTTAATGACTTGATTGATTTAAAGTTGGCTTTTCATGACAATTAACTGACAGATAAAATGTATAGATAAAGAAACGTTTTTATGCTGCCAACATCGCAAATGTCAATATTCGTTCGTTAGTGTAGTTACGTAATGGGCGAAAAAACCTCTAGGGTGGTGACAAAAAGAAAACTAGAAATCTACATAAAACTAGGTGTTCAAAGCTAATTATTATATTAGAACGAGTATGCGACATGTGGAAGTAATTTAAAAAATCTTGAAATTCAGTTAAAATTGGAAAAAACGATGTAGCACCAACATTATATTTCTAGTGTTTTTTTTTATTTTTTCAAAAAAGTATGTAATTTTACAAAAGGTAACACAAAAAATTATGTTCGTTACTCTCGTCAAAAGTATCACATGCAAAGCTCGACCGTGCGGCCTTTTGTTACGTAAACTACTAATAATATACAATAAATAAACTTAAACACATATTACAGTTATAAAATAATACAAACTAGTGCAGTGAGGTAGATAGGACTTATTGTAAAAAGTACTTAGCTTCTAGCCCATTATAGTCATTAAACGCTTCTCGACAGCTGTTAGTGAGGTAGTTGCTGCTTTCTCTCCGCCATTTCGTCTTCTTTCTTTTCTAATTAAAGCGGCTTTACTTTTTTACTTTACTACGCCAACGCGTAATTGTTTCTTGTAATTTATGCCCTGTTTTATGGCCACACCCCAAGCTGTTAAGTTGCGTAGCCAATTCTTGCCACTTGATCTTTGTTTGAGTATTATACCAATCAGCTATTGAAAATTTGGTCTAATCAATTCTGAATTCGCTTCAAAAAAAGTGACGATGATGTTTCAATGTTCGGCGGTTGCCTTAAAATCCCGCGAATCTTTACCATCAGCACAGTCTTCTACTCGGAAGAGCTATATCAATGTCTCACAAGTCTGTCGTATATTATTAAAACTAATAAATTTCCGTTCGATTTGCAAGTGTAAAATATTTAAGGAAGTTATAGTATGAATCAAAATAAACAAAAAAGTCTTAATAAACATGGGTCAGCAAAGTACCGTTTCGTAGATATGGAATGCTATTTTTTTTTAACTTCTTATTTTAAATTTTGGCTATTGTTGTCAATCCACAAGTTTTCGTCTGCCATAGTTTACCCTAACGTAAAACTAGAACTGCATGCGTTGCTTACTTTCTGCAGAGTACAATGATCTTTTAGACGACACTTCTTTAGACCAAAAGAAACAAATGTGGTTTCATCACCACTCCAACTCATTTTTTGAATGCCATAGAGAGTATTTACACCAAACTTTTTCACGTAGATGGGTAGGAAAGAACGGACCTTTAGATTTCTTTCTTTGGACTGTTTGAATACATTAGTCTATAGTATTTCTGCAAATATCCTTGATGAACTGCAGCTACAAATTAATCAAACATGTCAAGAAATTTGATTCAATGACAGGTTTTTAGAAGGAGTTTTTTCAGACTAAAATGTAGGGCCTGCTTGAAAATGAAAAGCAGGCACTTCAAACATATTATGTAACTCTGTTTTTAGTTTTTACTAGAAACTTCTTTTGTTTATGCATAATAAATAAGTAATGCAAATGAATGTTTCAAAATAGTATATGAAAACACAAGTTACAGAATAAACGCGCATCAATCACGAGACCAGGTTTCATACACGAGCCGCGCAGCGGCGAGTTTACGAAACGGTAGAGTAATCGAAACGTATTCTATGACGTGTGTTTTATACTATTTTCTCTATGTTGAATCAATTTTAATATTCTGTGTATAATTTTAATTTTCAAACAACATTCGGGTCACTAGTATTTTATTAAATTAGCAACACTTACACTTTGACATATTGAAATTTATGCATATCAACCTAAAATCTCATATGAAATAATCTCTTTATGTCTTTATAAGTAAATAACTTTGGAATAATTACACGTCTTTATTTTTCTTATTATTTTGATGTTGATATTATTTTATTCATTTCAATTTTTAAAATACAATAATTTTGATATCTTTTTCATGACATGTCAATTGTCAATGCAAAAATACCAACTTTAAAAAAACCAACATTATTAAAATTCGTGTAAGAATTTCATAATTCTTTCACAGATGTTAGTGTAAGAATTGCTAATTCTTACTTCAAAATAGAGAAAAGAGCATCTCTCCACATTTCCGAAACCGTTACATTGCGGGTTCATGTTAATGAAAACTTTTATTATTTATTTTGGTTCATACTACTATCTTTTTAATTATTATACGCCTTTTTTAACGCAATGTAGATACAAAATAAACATAAAGCACAGTACAACAATATTTCTAACAAAATAAGACCGAATAAACTCGGAAACTTTCGAATTAAATTATATAGTACAAACCGCAAAATTGTCTCTACGTAGAAATAAAGATTGTCTCTATTCTCGTTACATAGTAGTACCACTACAGATTGCTTAGTAATTTTGCATATTATCCATTGTGCTAAAATATAGCACTAGCATAATATTATCTAACATTATTGTACTAACTACTAAGGTACAGTGTTACACATTCACGTTCAATAGATTTCAACAACAAAGAATTGTGTATAGTACTGCGTAATGTGTGGTTGACGGTTTAAGCAGCTATGACAACAGTGATCCCAAAAGAATAATGAATTCTCTACTTACGTAACAATTCTGTAGTACTTTCAAACCAATTTTCAGCATTTGAAACGGTTAAAATTAGTTGTGCAATAAAATGCGTAGGTAAACCAAAAAGTTATTTATTGTTAAAATGCAATACTTTGTTAAACTAACGACGTTTCTTGTTTGATTATTAATTGGTTCGTGCGTGCGTTTCTCTTATATAATTTTGTACGTATGTAAATTATTTCAATTATTTTTATTTACTTATAGAGACAATTCTTCCTAACAATTTATTCAAAAAAAAACTTTTTCTAACAATAACAGTTTATATAGATATTTGATATGATTTCAAATAAATTCCAAATATAATTTAGGTTCGAATCCTGCCTGCAACGATTTTTTTTTAGAAAAAAGTTTCATATCTTAAAGAAAAAGCTACGTTAAAAATAACAATTTTTACTGATTTACTAAAGGGGAAAGCAATACCGAGGCGCACAAATCTAGGGGTTAGTCGATATGACAACATAACTTCAGTTTACCATATTTTGGTTAAAAATTTCAAAACAATTATAGCATACTAGGAAGTCAATACAAACGTGCACATATCACTTCAAAGTAAGTAGGATAAAAAAATGTTTTAAATAAAAATTGTCTAATGTGTAATACTTAGTGCTTGAGTATTAGAGTAACCTCCCGATTATCCGGATTGGGACTAACCGATACGCCGAATTATCCAAAATAAACTAATCTTTTAAACCCGCTGTTTTAACCGAAACAAATCTAGACGAAACTTCCGTTTAACCGAAATTTTAAATTTTATACAAAAAATCCTTTAACCTAGAATAACATCGTGGGCCGTTTCGTTGAAAACGTTGAAAAACCCGAAAGTATCTAGTAAAAATTTGCCTGCTTAAATTAAGATCAATTGTACTTCCAGTCTATAAACATGCGTCACCTCTTTTCATGAAATGTTCTTTTTGCACTTTATACATAAAGTTTTTGTAAATGGTTTATTATTATTACTTTTTTCAACATTTCGAACAAAACATTCAGTTCTTAATGCGTCACTGTCAATTTGACTAACATAATAAAAAAACTTTCCTATAAGAAATGATGAAAAAATGTCTACATATTTTTTTAAGGATATGTTGTCATAAAACCATTTTGAAGTGATATGTACACGATTGTATTGATTTCCTAGCATGCTATAATTGAAATGTTTTTCCTTGATTTCATTATGATCATATTGACTAACCTTTATATTTGTGCGCCTCGATATTACTTACCCCTTTAGCAAATCAGTAAAAAGAAATCGTCGCAGCCAAGATTCGAAACTATATTATATTTGTGAATTCTAGATTACTACTTAAATATCTGATAAACTGTTAATGTTAGAAATTTTTTTATTTGAATAAATTTTTATCTCTATTAGATACTGTAAAAATAATTCAAATAATTTACATACGTACAAAACTATATACGAAAAACTGTTAAAATTGCGGATACACCCACTTCCGGTTTTTTAATCAAACTTTATTAAAGCAGAGCTCCATACCAAATTTCAAGTTACTACGACTTTTGGTTCGATAGTGATCGTGAGTATATCCAAAGATAATTTAAATAAGATGCAGCACTTCGTATATAAACAAGTCAAAAGAATATAGAGAAAAATTGTTATTGTTAAATATAGAATTGTTTCCTAAAAAAAAATCGTCGCATGCAGGATTCAAACCTAGGATTATATATGGAATTCACTTTAAATGATAAATCAAATACCTAATAAACTGTTAGTGTTAGAAAAAAAATTATTTGAATAAATTGTTAGGAAAAATTAACTCTATAAGAAACTGTAAAATTAATTTGAATCTCAAGCAAATAAAAATGAACTAAGAAGTAAAAATTTCATAGTTATGTCATCAAACGTAACATCATTAATCCAACGTATGGATCAAGGCATATTAGGGAATTTCAAACAACATTATCGACGAATCTTACTGCAATCAACTTTATAAATAGTAGACATTGGCGAAGGCTTCATGGATTGTTTAAAAATAATAAATTTGAAAAACGTAATTTATTGGGCAGCAGATGCATGGAATAACGTAAAAAGTACAACGTTAAGAAAGTCGTGGGCAAAGTTAATACAACAAGAAGGTTGGGAAGATATTGGTTAAGAATAAATCAAGGAGTGGACATTTGACAACGAAGAACAAAAAGAACTAACTGTCGTTGACCTTATTGAATTTGTTAATGAAAGGGATCGTAAAAAAACTAGTAATAATGAGTTACAAAGGAATGAAGGAGACAGGAAAATTTGATGCGTTAAACACAGCATTTTTACATGCAAAGCAACAGTCTAATGTCACACCAATTGACATCTTACTTTTAAGAGGATGGAAACACATTGCATTAAAAAAACACTTGCAAAATTTAAACAATAAGATTGATTCTTCTTTTTTGAGACCTTTAGAATAATATGCCAATGTACCTATATTGTAGTACATTTTATTATGTATTTTATATTATATAAAAGGGCAATTATTCAGGAAAGCTTACAAACGTTTGTAATGTTACGCTAAGTATGAGTCATCACTGTAAAAATTTAACGAATATTTGAGATTTGAAAAAAAATCGAAAAAAATTTAGAAAACGCTGTCTGTAGGAAGCGGAGAAAAATTATGCTTGAAAATTTCTGAATGAGATGGGTTACATTCAAAATTGATAGTAGTTAGATTATTTTCTAATAAATATATTCATTTTCAGCTGTCTCTTCTGTAATTTGTTTAGCCTTATGTTTTCAACAAAAATCGACTATTAGATTTTTGCATAAGTCGTCAAGAAAATCGGTTGTGTATATTTGACGCTATCTCATTGCAATTCAATTAATTTAATATTGTATTGTTCTAGTGTCAGGTTTCTTTCTATACATGAACAATAACCTATTTTGCATTAATATTTCAGTTGAATTTTTACAATATTTGTTGCATATTTAGCTTTGTTTTTGCAGTGTTCTTTGTTTATTCAAGTATTTTGACTGACCTATGTAACATTATCTCATTTAAACATCTGTAAATGCATCTTCGAGTTACTTTGTATTTTCATTGTACTTTGAAAAAATGCGCAGTTTTGTATTTATTTTTATTTTTTGTGTCAGCAAATTACTGAGAAGAAATTTGTAATTCTTAGAACAACGAATTAAACATCTTAGCATTATGTTTGATTGTTTTAATTAACGGTGCCAACAAATTATTTAATCCAACTGGATCGTAATTTTTTATTTAATTGGCTTAAACAGCATGACAATCAGATACCAGAGAGAAGATATACTTAGAGGGGAATCTCCTGTATATAAACTTGGAACACAGTTTATGGCGCCCTACAACGGTTGTGGGGAAAACAAATAGCGCGAATTTTAAACTTAATGTGTGGGTGTGGGTAACACCCATTATTATTACAATGGTTTATTTTGAATGTTTTCTTGTCTTTGAAAGAATAGTTATGAAAATTGTCACTTTTTTATAATTATGCATTAAAAAAAGCGGCTTATTTTATATAACATTTTTTATTTGCACAAATGCAATATAAATAACTTCCAGTTTCATTCGAATCAACACCGTGTGAATATTGTAACAACTTTTCTTTAAAACGAATATGAAAACCTTAAGTTTTTAAATAGTAATAAACGTTAGAATCAAACACGTGTAAAAATAACTTGCATTATTCAGTCGTTTTTATTCGAGAAATGCAATTCAGCGTTTTTAGCCTTCAAGGTACGAAAAAGAGGGAAATAAAAGTTGCTGTGTTTGTATTTTTTACCGATAATTATTACATAGTGGCCTCTAACGGTTGTGGGGAAAAGTTAACACGTTATTCCTTTTCTCTCAATTGAAGTTACTCGTCTACAAATACTTAGTTTATGATCAGATACACGATGTATGTATGTATTAACTTCTTTCTAAACAATGAACGTTTGTTTCTTTTTAATATCGGATATTGTTATTATTCGGTTATTATTATCAAAGACCCCAAGTCTCATGGTGATTTTATTGAACGGTATGCACTGTATTGCATTAAGATATATAAGATTTTAACTAATATACAGGGTGTATCTGATTAACGGGTTGTTATTTTAGCAGGTGAAATTAGACCATAAATTCCACTAAAACATTTAAAAAAAACCAATTTTTTTAACAAAATAAATCGTAAAATACGTACATGTTGAAGTAATTAGTCTCCTAAGGTTGTTGACACAACGAATAAAAATAAACTATTTTAAGAAGTGGCTATTCTGCGCATTTTTTTTTCTTTTCAAGTATACTAGATAATACCTAAAAGATAATTATTTATATGTTTAAATGTAGGTAATGTTACGTAATTCAGTCATCATACTTCAATAAATTAAAAAGCACGGCAAAAATAAAATAAATATGCAAAACAAATGTTTCTGTAATTTTCGGCTACTAGCAGCGGGTGTTACTAAATGAATACGAAACAATAAGTTAAATCCGATTTTGTTACTTTAAAAATATAGTAAATGTCCTCCATCGGATAAAATCAGACGTCCAAACGTTGCCGAAAATTGTTCCTAACTCACGTAAATAATTACACATTTTGTCTAATTTCATTGGCTGCCGCAAAAATTCAAATGTCAGCTCTTGCCTATTATTTACAGGGGTTTTGTATACTTCACCTTTCATATAACCCCAGAAAAAAGTCTGAATAGTTAATATCTAGATTACGAGCTGTCTAGCGTCTAAGGCCGTTTCTTCCAATTCAACGACCCGTAAAAATTATATTTACGAAATCGCAAACGAAGCCACTTACATGCGAAGGAGCTCCATCGTGCATAAACCACATTCTTTTGCGAATTTTATGAAGTTTTTCTTCAGTCCAAACATGCGTCTTGTTAAAATTTAGCCTTCTGTTTCGTGTAAAACAACACTCATCTGAAAATAACATTTTGGCACTGAAGTTGAAGTCTAAAGCTTCTTGTTGCTGTAACCACTCACAAAACTCACACAGCGATTTAAAATCAACGTCGGTTAGTTGCTGGACTCGTTGAACATAATAAGAGTACAATGAATATTATTTTTAAAACACGATGTACTGTAGCACTAGAGAAGTGCTACTTTGTGACAGATATTCTACAATTTGCAATACCTGCACACACATACAAAAAAACAAATATTAAAGTTATGATTTTATTGAAACGATATTTTCTTTTACTTGTTCTTCTGCTACTAATACACGGGGTGGTCTTGTTGGCGTGGAGGTTATAATTACACTCGCCGTACATTAAAACAATATCATTGTATTCTGCGGGTGTGTACATAATTAAAAAAAGATTAAATTTAAATATTATAAAACACAAGTACATTTACACGAATTACTTAGCATCAACTGCAGGAAATCCATAAAAAAAGTTGAGGTAGATATAAAGCTGATTGTCGAATTAAGTTCTAAAAAAGCTGAATTTTGCGTTTATTTATCTGACGCCTTGTTTTAGTTACAAGTGATGATAAACGTGAACGTGTACAAAAAGTAGCAATAGCGCTAAAAAATAAACATTAGCATCTGCTTTAATTATTTTGTTAACGATTTATTTTGTAAATGATGGAAAATTAAAGAAAATAATAATCAACACAATACATCAGTACGTTTCAAGTATTTTATAGCATTTACTCACCGTTTACCGCATAGTTACAATCAACAATCGATTTCCATTTGTTTAGATATTCAGGACCGGCCTGAAAACTTTAATTGCAAATATCTCAACACTGAGCCTCTTTAGACCAAATCTTTAAAAGAAAAGTTTGATTTAACGCCACAAAGAAACTACTCCTTGAGTTTGTAGTCGTATTTTAGATCCTCCCTGTATAAACTCTTTTTAGTTGAATTCAATTGTCACACATTTCTCTTTTTCCAAAATAAAGAAAATTGTTGAATGGTTTGGCGTTTTTGTATAGACAATTAATCTTATAATAGTAATTAATAGAAACGGAAATTAAAAGTTTATTTTTTGTACCGTACTGATAAGATATAAGTTACGCCCGTTTTAGGTATATACTAGTTACATTAAAGAACTTGCAGACGTTGCAAGAGATAACATTACTACTTCTTTTGAGATTGCATAGTTTATTTGGTTTATAAATAAAGGTTATTAATAAGTAAAGGTAGACTAGTTTTTGCTACTAATGTAAGAATATCGATAAAATTGTTGTTCGAATATAAAAATAAATAGTTTCACAAACTCGTTATTTGGCAACACAAAAAATTACATATAATATGAGTTACTTTTTGTGAATATATGCACTGATTCCTTTATAACTTTTTATAGAATTTAGTTTATTTTGTTGTAAATTATAACACTGTATGATAGGCAATACATAGTACGTAGTTGTAGTGAAGTATACGACTTATACACGGAAAACGTTAAAAAATTGAAATTCTGCGTTATAGGTATTCTGTCTGTTGAAGATTACTTGGAATAAATTCAATTATTTTAAATTAGTATAACAATTATCATTTTCAAACATTTTAAATCAGCGTTTAATCTGTATCTTCGTGAATAATCAGTTAACTTCTAAATATAAACATTACCTAATTTTACTAAGACCTCTTACATTAAATGATAAAATTATAAATATGCAAGTTTAAAATAAAATATAAATTATATTATTTGCTACAATTTAGTTCGTAACATCGTAACTGCCTCGTAACTTTTTTTATATGCTGTAATGTAATTTGTGGAAACATAATTGTATGTGGAACTCCGTTTAACATATAATTATAATAGTAATCATAATTTAGATTTTAAGCAACTTCAGGCTTAGACCGCGTCCTAATAGAACGCTCAAAGTTTTTAGGCGTAATTTTAATTTCTCTTTGTAAGCTGAAGCGATGAGTTGAACTTGGCCTTTGCCGTTTTGTCACAGGCATTGCAATTTGCATCTTTAAAGGGCTAATTGTCACTGATGATCAGTAGGTGTTCTATTACAACGCAGCTTAAGTCGGAATTCACTATACAATAAAAACTGCGAAAACTTTACAATAATTACAGAACATGTAGAACTTATTTTGACAGTTGGAACTCTACAAACTCAAGCACCTAACAGTAGAGCACAAGTTCACTGAGTGTGTAAATTCTTCTATCTCAACATTTTTAACCCGTAATTGGTGAGGTGGGGTTACTCAAACCCCAGCAAAACTTAGATTCGTTACCGCGTAATTATAGGAGGTGGGAGAACTACGCCTTTAACTGTAGCTTTCAGTCAGTCTACGCTAGTCACTCTAATAGCACGTGTGTGTCAAAATTGTGGTGTAGGGTTTCAATATTTTTGTCTTATTCAAATTTAGGGTGCATCAAACCCCACCTCACCAAATAGATACTTCGTAAAATTTAAATCGTCAATTTTGTCATGGCTTCTTTTTCATCGATAAATAAGATGAAATCGGATGATCAGCGTTTTGAAGAATGGGCTAAAGGTGTTTTGGATGACCTTGCAAGTGATTTTAGCGAAAATGAAGATTATGCGCCCGGTTTTCAAAGCGTTCACGAAAATAGTTCGGAAGAAGAGCTGTCCAGTAATGAAGACGTGAGTGTTACTGCTCAATCGAAACCACATAATTCATCTTCGGATGATGATGAGGAACCGCCTATTACAAAGAGGAAGAAAAAAAGCCCTAAAAGCTATTACGGCAAGAACAAGTTTAAATGGTCGTTAGATGCTCCAAATCAAAATGTTCGTACAAGATGCCACAACATTATTACTCATCTTCCGGGGATTATCGGCCCTACTAAAGAAATTAGGCAGTATTGTACTCATTCTTTGGCTTGGAATCAATTGTTCACTGACGAGATACTTGAAGAAATTCTTCTTCGTACAAATGAAAAATTATCTCAGGTTCGTCAGCGGCTTTCCGAACCCAATAGACAAGATAACAAAGAACTGTGCATTGTTGGGTTCAAAGCTGTGTGTTTTGATATATTCATCAATTTTCAAGTCTAATCACAAGGACCTTGAACGTTATTCGCCACTGATGGAAGGGGGCGCGATATATTCTGTTGCATTATTTCATTGAAGCGTTTTTTGATTATATTATCATGCCTCCGCTTTGATAATGCTCTGGATAGGGCTGAGAGAACTAAGACTGATGCCGCAGCTGTAATCTCCTGGGTGTTTGAGAGGTTTGTAAAGAACTGCCAAGCATGTTATTCCATTGGAGAATATGCTTGCATTGACGAAATGCTTGTGGGATTTAGAGGCCGTGGCAAATTCCGAATGTACATAGCAAACAAGCCCCGAAAGTATGGTATTAAGATTATAGTACTAAATGATGCAAAGACTCATTACTTCTTAAACGCCTATATATATTCCGGCAAAGACAGCAATGACAAAACTCTTTCTGAGAAAAAACTGGGTAAACCCACACAGTCTGTCTTGCGTCTAGCTGCTCCCATCAATGGAACAAATCGGAACGTAACAGCGTACAACTGGTTCTCCTCTATCCAACTTGTTTCAGAGCTGAAGAAAAGAGAGTTAACATATGTAGGGACCTTGAGAAAGAACAAGGGAGAAGTACCGGAAGTATTCCGACCTACTAGAGCAAGGGAAAAAAGTCAGCGCTATTTGGATTCACCAATGATCTCAAAATAGTGTCTTTCTTTCGCCTACCACGCGAACTGCTACTAAACATTGAGCGTATCCTCCAGAAACAAATAACTTACAATGTTCCACAACCTCTCACAAAACAAGTGAGGTGCGCGAAATGTCCCAGGAGCAAAAACAAGAAAACAAGAAATACATGTATTAACTGTAGAGCTCTTATTTGCGGTAGTTGTGCTGTAAATCAGTGCGCTGAGTGCGCTCAGTAGAAGGTGGTTGAAAACACTATTCCTTTGATTTTTGTAATGAAAATTTTTGTTGTCTCTTGCCCATGATCTTTTTTATCTTTCTATCGAATTGTGATTGTTGCCAATTTTACAGCGGTTTGTGCAGTCCGTACGGAAAGTATATTTTTTCCAGTAAGCCGCATTTTTTATGCAATTGTTTATAATGCAATTGTTTACTGATCAATAACATTACCCAAAAGTCAATAATGAAAGCTTTTTGATCATCTGTTTTCTCAAAACAAAATTTTAGTTTGGGATTTGTCAAACCCCACCTCACCGGATACGTGACAAAAGTGTCACCTCACCAGTTAGGAGTTAAGACTACTTGCATAAAGTGCAACACTCATTTAAGAATAAAGAAAAATACAGCGTATGGTATAAACGCAACAAAGAAACCGGGTTTAATCACAAATACTACTGTAAAGGTACAGTCAAACTCCTATTGGTTGAACCACAAATATTCGTAAAAAAAGTTTCAGAACAAGATAATTCAAGACATAATTTAAAAAAAATAGATTTTTATAAAATTGAGTTTAAGAAATTGTTTATATTAAACATATATATTTAGACAAAACCATTAAAGCGCATTTCGGTATCATATTCATGTTTTTAGTCATAAATCTCTTTGTTGTTTACTGCTTCATCTTATTGCAAGTTCGGAAAAACTGTATTTACAAGATGCCGCCAGGGCCGGATTTAAAGGTCTGGAGGCCTCGGGGCAACAAAAGAATGGAGGCCCCTTAGCCCCAAATTATTTTCCAAATAAAATGAATTTTACTGATTGCCTGATTGGAGTAAACAAATATAGATCGACGATTTTTGTTAATATTTCATGTAATCAAGTTTGTACAACAAAGTACCGTAGGTAAAGGTAAAACGCGAAATAAAATATGAAAGGAAAAGTTGTTTACTGGTGTTTACTAGTCTGAATTTGAAATTTTTTTTTCCGAAGTCTCTATTGTGGGGGCCCCTCTTTTGTGGAGGCCCTGGGGCTGTAGCCCCGTTTGCCCTCCCCTAAATCCGGCCCTGGATGCCGCAGTGTTCGGTAAAGTAAGTAAATTAAGTAGAACAATTGCCGTGACCACTTTGAGTTTTATAAATTTTAAATCAAGCTAGAGGGTCAAGTAAAAAAAAAATTTTAGAGACAATCCCAGTAAACACAAAATTGATAATGTTTAGTAACAGTTTCAAAACAAAAAATTTATGATTCACTCTTGTTTCAAACATAAAAGAAACCTAACTGCAATAAAATAGCTATAAGTCCATCGCTGTTTCACTTATTTGAATCAGTATAGTTTCGGTATTTTAAATTCAAATCTGTTGCAAACTAAATGTTGCATTCGGTTTACGTTTTAAAAGCTTCGTTCTTGAACTGATACTAAATGATCGATACATGTATGATTTTTTTGTTTCAATAATGAACTAAAACAATTCTTTCAATAATATAATAATACATTTTCGAATGCACGTTTATTTTTTATTGCACAATAAATATTTTTAAATACAATATCACATTGAGTTTTTTACATATTGCAACTTTCCTGGATGTGGTCTTTTCACGGAAGCCTCGAAAACTGCATCAGTTACTGTTGGGTAGCAACTTTTAACCGCATCTGTAACATAGAAATAAATATTTCATTTATATACATACATAATCATAGAGTTACACAAAATTAATTACATTTTTTTAATCAAAAACAACACAAACCTAATATAAATATCACTTTAGCAATCATTAGAAAGTTATAAAAACACTGTGAATACCTTTAACTGTACATAATCGTATAGAAAACTTGAAGAATTGAACTGTAATTATAAATCCTAAAGTATCATCAGATTTACGCAATAATCTACCTTAACGCAACCATGTGTGTTAATTTACATTTTTTTATACAAATTAAAACATGATACATAAAGAACAGAAATGATAATAATATCGATTACATTTATGGATTATAATAAAATGTTTCGACTTACCGTTTAATGTTCCATTTTGTAATTGTACACACAGCATCACTTATCAAACTACAACTGAACAAGTGAAAAGATATCAATTTGCAGCGCAAGCGTTGACGACAGTAATCAAAAGTATAGCAACGACTAATGCTGACTAATCACAAAGTATTCGTTTTTCCTAGAACGATTCCTCTGTTTTGAAAATAATTCAATCTTAATATTTAATCGATCTTTAAACAATTCTAGTTATTCAAAAAATATTCGGTTTTAATAAATCAGTTTTTAGACGGTTGCTGATTATGGGATAAAAATTGCAAGTACTGAAACGGTTTAAAACTGATTGTGAAAAATCGGAACTCTTTCAATTTATTCACTGTCAGTTACATGTAAATGATATAAAAATGGAACTAACACGAAACAACGTAATGAAACAATTGTTTTAATTTTGTGACTGTAACAGTTTCAATCCGTGTTTACTGGGATGTTATGCGTAAAACCAAGTAAAACTTAACGCACAGCCAGCTTTGAATTTTTTAGTAACGGACGTATTTGATATATAAAAATTTGATTATAATTAAATTAAAATTACTTGTTTAAGTATAATAAGTTACTAAATTAAGATAAAATTATTATTTTAAGCGTTTCTAAGTCTTCTCTGCAATATTTTTTATATAGTTTATTTTAATCAATTAATAATTTGAATGATTACTTTCCGTTAGTACTTTTATAGATTTTTTTCTATACCTTTGTCTTCTTCCACTTTTACTAAACAACTAAATGATAAATTAAATAAGTTTAAATAATGGTTATCTTTGTTATAATTTTCCATTTTGAATAATTTTTGTGTTTTCGTTATCACGCATGCTGTGCTTTCGTCACACGTCGCAGTGGACATGTTCAGAGCTCGAAATAAACTGATTGATTGCGGCGTAAAGTCTTGCATTTATAGATAAGTTTCCAAATCTCCGCTAAATGAAAACTAGAATCTTGGTTAATATTAAAAAGATTTTTCATTATTTGAATAGATTTCCTAATTTTTTGCTGATATTAATTAGAAACATTAGCCAAAATCTTAGTGTTTTCAAAAAAAATTGGATGACTCGTTTCTACACGTGTTCCGGCACCGCTGACTTAGAAGACGATTACATTGTTAATTTTCCTGTCTGTTTCTCCTATGTATGCAGGACTACAAAAACAAGAAATGCTATAAAGGCCGTCAGATTGAAATAGAATAATGTTCTTCATAGGACTTAAATTGGGTTAACTCTTAAATTCTAAAATTTCTCAACACGTAAAAAAATCAAAAACTTACGAAAGAAAATAATAATCTTAGTGTTAGGTAATCAACTTGTGAACCAAGCCAGATTCTAAACTCTGTAGGATAGACTTAAGAAAAAGTTGTTTCCGTATTTATAAGAGTATCGTTGCGGTGGAATGAGCTCAGCGCTGATTAGGTTACGTTTGTAAAGGGGCGCGATAAACCAGTAACAATCTAAAATCAAAAAAAAGAAAAAAATAGTTTAAAATCGTTGCCGTGATTGAAGTTATTGGGGTGTATTCTTATACTTTCTTAAACTTTCCCATGGAGGACGAATAAAGATTTTGCAATAACCAAGACGTTATCAAAATCTATATTGTGGCCTGTAATACAATAATGTTTAGTAACAGCAGACTTAAGAACATGTCTTTTTTTATAGACCTATAATGTTCTGAAATACGTGTGATGACGGAACGACCAGTTTTACCAATTAAGACTAAACTACATGAACAAGCAATTTGGTATACACTTTGACATAAAAGTGTAAGAAATTTGTTCTATGGAGAAGAAAGAATCAGAGAAGCTTTACTTGGAAAGCTGAATATAGGTTGTTATAAAAAAGTTTTCCTATTTGATCTGTGACTTTATAAATGTAAGGTAAATATGCCAATTTCGGATTGAAATCGGAAGTAGAAAGATTCAATAACAGATCGTTTATGTGCCGGGTGATAATGAAACAAAGCATGAAGATATGTGTGGGTTTTTGAAAAAAGAATAAAAAAATTAATGGGAAAGAACTATTCTTTTTTATTTCCACAATGAATTTAATATCAGGAAGTGTCATCAACATACCTAAACCAGACTTTACGTTTTAATATCGATGATTCTAAAGCAACCGTTTTCAAGGATTCCATAACAATGTTAGCTATAACAGAAGATAAAAGAGAACTCATAGCAGCACACGAAGGTTGTTCGTAAAACTTGTGATCAAATTGAAAGTAACTGGATGATAAACACTTATCAATAAGAGGAACTAAACTCATATATGTGTCATGGCGAGACAGAATTTTCTCAATGATAATAAACAAATCTTTAATAGGAACTTTGATAAAAAGTGACATCAACTCACAAAAAGGTCTTGGGGTTGAAGTTTTATAGATTTCAAGCATTGAATGAAACAATGAGATTTGAGAAAGCTAGAAGAGGTTTTAAATTTAGAAAGAGCGTTGAAACTTGGTTAGCTTGTAAGTAGAAGATTGGATAATACTGACTGTTTCGGCCACACGGAAGTCGAACAGCGGACTGTATTTACTTTATTAGAAAGGAGAGGACTTCCGGTAGCAACCCACCGAATTATTAGTAAACGACAATTTAAAATTACTTACGTAAAGTTTCTGGTTCTTCTGGGAATCGGGAGCGCTCAACCACCTAAACCCGTAATAAATCAAGGCCTCGATTCACCCAGAAATGAGCGATTGCTCGACTTACCCTGATCTTACTTTTTCCTGGTTGGTGGAGTTAAGTCTTTAGCACGCACAAAAGGGCGCACGGTTTACTCACAAAACATCACAATTAACATGTAAGAAAAATTAATGAAATGAAATTCAAGAAACGAGACGTAATAATCGGTTCAAAACTAAGTAACGTACTGTCGTATTTATCAAAAACTTGTATTTACAATGAAACTTAAAAGAGGGGACAGCAAGACAGCAAAAATGCAACGCGAGGATAACGACCTAAAAAGAAAACGCTCGCGCTAACACTGACAATAGGTCTAAAAGATATACCTTGCTTATGAACGTTCAATATTCGAAATGGGATTACAAGTTCAAGAAGCGTACGTATCCTCTGACAAAATAAAATGTATTGTTGCGTATTTATTATTATTACTAATTTATTTAAACGACTAAAAATATGTTTTACTTATTCTAGAAATATGTACATTTTTAAATTAACCGAACTAATAAATCTAATGATATTTAATGAAAACACTTACACTAATTTATGTATAACCGTTGTATAACACTGTTACCGAAGATAAGATAACGTCCGTGGATAGCTTCACACTTGTTTACACTAAAAATCACGTACACGATTATTCTCGGTAGGTTTATCTCACACGCGTGCTAACGACTTATTTATTTCAACTTGATAATCTTCTTAACACTGCTGTATTCGCATTCCAGCAATAACTGACCTACCAATTGTTCCGTCGGTATATATACACATAAGGAAATCCTTCTGGAGTGTTCCCTATTTTTGGTATATCTTCTAGAAGATGGATAACAGCTTCTAGAAGGCTTTTGCCTTTGCAAATAACTTCTCGAACGTTTCAGTATTTTCTCAACGTAATACGTTTGGTTCAAATTGACAGTAGCGTTGCCTTTGTCGGCTGGAAGAACGATGATATCGCGGTTTCTACAAAGATCTTTCAAAGCTAACCTTTCTGACGTGTATTACATCAATATTAAAATTGCCTGTTTTTACATTTACATTTCTTTGTTTCCATTCGTTTAAAAATTAAAACAAAAACTTTATTTTTATCACATTTAGTTAATAAAGATACTAGTTTTACTTTTCCAGAACGTTGAAATATCTGGTATTTTAAAAAAATCTGAAATGTAAATGGAATTATAAAAACTAATGCAATGTTATTTCTGTTTTACTGTTATGATTAATTATTAAATTATTATTCATTTTTGTTCTCTTTAAGATGTATTCAACACAAGAAAAAGTGGAAACGATAGTCATTTTTCTGCCGAAAATAGTACTCGTCAAGTAAGTGTTTGGTACCTTTAGTGAAAAATACACTAATGGATAGATTCCAAGTAGTACAGCAATTGACAAAATAATACACAAATTTAAAATTATAGGGTTAGTATTAAATAATTGTAGATGTAATAATTACGATCAAAACTTAACGAAAACAAGGAAAATGAGAACACCTTCAATGTTTTGACGACAGTAACTAAAAATCCCTATATAAGTTTAAGACGAATAGCAAAAAACTAAAGTTGCGTCACACCCAAGTGCTGTGAATTTAAAAACACACAATACCATAAAGAGTTGCATGAACAGGAATGCGTTTTTAAGAAATATTTTGTTAAGAGTCTTCAATACCAGACGAATAGTTTCTGCTGTATTTGCGGGGGGTTGTCTTATATTCATACAGAAACTATGAAATACCCTCTGTCCGCACCCAGCATAAACTGTAGGAGGGGGTAGTTGATAGATGGAACGTAGACGGCGACACTTTACAGCGATTTTGACTGTTGTAGCATGTACGCGTGTGCCTGTTTTTGACTAATCTAGAATAGAAAACCATAAACAAAAAATATTTTTGCACAAACCAAGATTTACAATACTTGTTTATAGGAACAGATTTTATATTTATGATTTAATATAAGCTGGATTTAAATCCAAACATGACCTTAAAATTGCGTTATTTACATGTATTATATTATAACTTCTTTAAATTTTAATGTATTTTTGTTGTTATATAAAGGTGCAATAAAGCTTCTTCTTGGTAAAAAATTGAATTTTAGTATTATACATAATTTAGTTTAGACGTAAACAGACACGAGCGTAGCGCCAATTCCGCTATTTCCAGCCGTGGTATTGAAGACTCTTAAGAGATCAATTCACGTTCACACTGCATTATGAACCAAATGTACAAAATTGAGAGTATGGACTACTGACAATCCACACAGAATTGCACAAATAAGTGCTCAATATCCTCAAAAAGTCAATGTTTGGGTGTGAACATTAGATCATCACATTATAGGATCATTTTTCTTACACATAACCTAACAGGAGAAGACTTCTTGCAATTGTTGGAAAAGCATATATCTCTGACGGTAGCCGAAGTTGCTGAAGACAACTTAGAAATTTTGTTCCAGATAGATGATTACCCAGTACACAACAGCCAAGATGTTCGTGAGTTTTTAAATGACTATTTTTTCAATGAGTCATTGTTTCAAATTGTGCAAGTAACTGGACTGTTAAATTCCCCGATCTTCCGTATAACTATTTTTTTTAAAGATTTTTAAAATCCAAGTTTTATTCTGAACAAACATTTTAAAATGTAGAAGAGCTGAAAAATTGTTTTTAAGCCGAATGTGACAACATATCACTATATCAATTAACAAATGTTAGAGGCAATTTTACGACAGGTTAAACAATTGTTTATCAGTAAATGGTGGGTTGATTGAATTTCTGTACTAACAAAATAGTTCAAACAGCTTTATCTGTTTTATCATATTAACACACGGGACACAGCTTTGATTTCAATAATCCTACAATTTTAGATGTAGAGAATGATTATAAAAAATATTTGTTTCTGAAATTATTCAATCAATATCTACAAAAACAATATTAATTTTAATAGTACTACTAACACTTGAAGTAGCATTTACATCAATTTAATTTTTAAATATTACAAGGTAGTTTTTAGATAGGTCGATTTCTAGCGGGTATATTCTTTCAATTTATTTCTATAGATTGATAATATTTTACCTTGACTTAATTGTTGATTATACTACATGTCATTCTGTTTGCCACTTGATAAACCTGTATTTGTTATTAATCATACAATTTTAACTTTTTTGATATATTTTAATGGAATTTTTTTGTATTTAATAATTATAATGTAAATTTGCTCATGTTTTTCAACCTCTCAATTTTTCATGTAAGTTCTTACGTCTTTTTTTATCTGTAAATGATTTAAACTTTTGGAATTGTGTTTTGATTGTTGTGTAAGTACTTAAGTTAATAAATCTGTAGTGGCCTGCAAAAATGTACACCTTCCTCTAAAATAAAGAAGTATACAAAACCAAAAATTACAGTAAAAAAAGAGAATAAAGAAACTTTACTAATAAATTCTAAGTTAAATCAATCGAAATTATTAGGGTTTAAATAAAATTAAATGTACAATATAAACACGAAGGTGACAATCTAGAATCGCATTACACCATACGGTCTATTCCGAGGGTAAAATTAGAAGCTGCTGTACTGTCAACCAGAACAAGAATCAATAAGTGCATTCTAAACAATCGAAGGCAATTTGAACACTTTCGCAATTGATCTTTCACAAAAGACATTTTTAGACATTTTGTGTCATATCTCCCGTTCCTCCAATGACAGAGAGTTCAAATTTTTTTATGATAGATTTGCTAATATACTTTACAATTATAGTAAGCTCATTTCCATTTGATTTTTTAAAGAAAATTGCAAAAATCTGAGATTTTACACTAAAATGCATCAACGATTTAACAAAAAAATTTAAAGAAAAGTACCATATGGTGTTTCTAATGTAGAATAATCCGTACTATACGACAGCTATAAACTATTTGAAATAAAACAGAGGTTCAAATTTGTCTATAAAGGTTATGTCTAACAGCATAGAGATTTAGAAACTTTGTAATAGACAATTTTAATGTTGAAGTAGATAAGTTTTCGAACTAGGTAGGTTAATAAATATGTTTACCTTTGCCGCCTGATTGCGCCGCCCCTAAAGGGTTTTTAAATGTGAAATTAATTTCAGTAAACTCCCTATATGTGATTTTTTCTTTCCGTATTGCTAGACCAAATAGTTTTCTAGATAAATTTGAGGGCAGCGCTTAAGGAATCACCCTGTATAAACGTGATGAAAGATTGTTATCTATTACAGCTTTGGGTTGGTTTTCTTCGTTTATAGTATGATGAATTTTGTGCAATTATATATTGTGCGCTTTCTATCCACATGTCATACAACTTGTCTGGTTTATAGACGACATATAATAATAACTATTCTTTAGCTGCTATTACTGAGAACATTAGATAAACATAAATTTTGGCAAAAAAAGGACAACGCTTGGGATACTTTGTTTCTCAATAAATATGCATACCCATAGTCGTCGCTTAGGTTTGTTTTATTGTAATTTAAAATCCACTTCTACTTAACTCTGTTTATAATAATTTTCAGATTACTTATCAAAATACTGCATTATTTCTTCATCTGTTTTTAACGCTCGGTTTTTGTTTATATTTTGGCAATATCGCTACCGGCTGGAGTTGCGCTTTGAAAACTTATCAACCCATTCTATACCTAGTAAATCGTGCTAACCTGCTTTTTTTTTATTTGAATAATTTTTACCAGACATCTTTACTTTAATTGCAGTCATAAAACTGCCATATTCTGAGTTAGCTTTTATTACACTAACTGACTCTCCTTTATGTTGTTGGATAATCAACGGATTCAATATGTTTATATTGTAACTTGTTGAGAAAAATTTGATTTGTTTCTTAGCTTCCCTAGATTACATTCTATGCCACATTGCATTTAAAGCATTCTGTATAATATTGGTATTTACGAACGCTAAGTGGGCGTTTGTGTTTGTACACTTCTTTTTGTAAATCCGGCAACGTGTAAAACCGGTTTGTTGATGGAGTCTCACTGAGAAATTGTATCGCGCAATCTCAGTGGAGTTACATTAGCGTAAGTGTGTGGATGTGTCTACGACATTTTTTGTTTGTTAAATAGAAAATGTACATGCACTCAAATGTTTGTTCGTATATTTTATTTCTCAATTTAAGTAAAAGCTTTTAATTTTGAGCAAAATATATAAGCTCGTTTTTTAAACAGTTTTATTGCGACTATTGAATTAAATATCAATTTAATAAAAAATGAAGTGTGTTTGTATGCAACGGAATTAAATTTAGTAATAAAAATCAAAACAGCGTTCCATACAGTAGTTTCATAGTATGCAAAAACGTATCTCTAATGCATAACATCCATGACGGCTTCTAGTACACGTTAAATATATATATATATTTAAATGGTAAAACTTGCATAGTAAACAAAAACTTTTATTTCATTAAACAATAACATTTTTGAATCAAAGAAAAAGGTTTTATGCGCGAATACAGGATTTTGTTTAGAGCGAGGGCAATTTTTGTGTGATTATACTTATATTGTTTAGAGGGAGGAGGATATTTTTGTGTGATTTTACTTGTATTCTAGAAAATTGTTTATATTGATTAAAATAAAATACTTCGGTCGTGAGTTAGGAGGGGGGCAATTGCTCTCATTGCTTCTCTCCTGGATCTGTGTCTGATAAGGTCTTACTTGTTTTAACTAGCTATGTTACAATCGCTCATGCATTTTGCTATAAACTAACATCAGCCACGGTCGACAACCAACCAGTAGTGCTATTACATTTCTTTTGCTTATATTTTGATGGTAAAAGTGTTTTAATAATTTAATAATTAATAAAAAAAAAGATGCAAGTGGCAATTTAGTTGAAAATATGCTTTAAACAAATTTGTTTACAAATTATTCAAGAATGCACTTTAACCGCAATCTATTAGAGTACCTACTACCTACTAATTTTTTTAAATAAACAATTGCACATTAAAAAATGGCGTTAAGAAAATAAAATGCATGATCGTACGCTAGTGTAGTCTAATTGCGGCTATAGGGGCGGTATTTTATATACATGCGTTCTTGCGTCGATATTTTTTTTACCTGGTTATAGTTATAGTAACTCTATTGACCTGTTATATTTGTCACATTTTTGATCACATCATATTTAAAAATTTATGCACTTTATCGTTGTGTGATTTTTAAACGTTTAAGTTGAATAAAGTATTATTCTTGGTTTTCTTTATTTAAATGTTGGCGAATGACTACGCACCAACGCGCACATTCGCACAAGCCGCAGCGACCAGTTGGCAGTTACAACCAACGGTATATAACAAACATTGCTTTTATCATTTTATTTTGTGTGAGAAATCATACATATGTGATAAAATCCGTTTATAATTTTATTTTGCAATGGCAGGTAGATTACTAATTATGTTTAGCTTTATAATTTAATTGGCTAAACAAACAAGTAAAAGTTGATAAATGTGTTAATTATAAAGTAAGATTAAAAAGGCACCAAAACTGTTGAAAACTAGAATGGAAGACAGAGTTTAAATCTATCCAAAGGTAAAAGAGAACAAATGACGACAGATAGGTTGTAACTCAAATATATTTATTTTATATCTTCGATTGGGCAAAATGTATATTAAATTAAACTTGTCGACGTAACTTTTACATTTAAAAAGAACAAATTTACATTGGTGAATATAACGCACTCTTTAATGATATATTACACACAAAAAAGTTTATAGTTAATTGTGACAGCAACATAATATGTACGTACAGTCGTACGTGAAAACAACTGACAACGTAGATAAAAAAAATTAGAATAAAAAATACAATACTTACAATTTATTTTTTTTAGGAATGCGGTTAGCTAGCGGCATCTTTCTCAGAATTTCTTAAAATTCGGTAAAATAAACAATCACCTACATATAGCGTTGTCACAAATAAGTTCTCTTCATTTCATACGATCTATGAGAAGAAACAAAAGGTTTCGCTTTCCAATAGGTTATAATTGTAGCAATTAATTAAAGGTTTCGATATCCTTAATCAACGTAGGTGTAACACCTTTTTCACTACGTCATACATTGTAACGTCTTCATAAGAATTTTCTCAGTATGAAAGAACCGGGTCCGGACATTAGGGCGCCGCCAATAGGGCGCGGCCAAAAAGGCGCGACCGTTAGGGCGCGAGGACAATTGGGCGCGAAGACAACTGGGCGAAAGGACATAAGGGCGCAAGGACAATAGGGAGCAAAGACAGTTAGGTGCGGGACAAATAAGCGCAGGACAAAGTATACAACCCAAACAAAACTTGTAGATTTTTTGTTTAACAATAAAAAAAGTAGACACCTACTTCATAACACCATCATCAATAAAATAAAAATAGTTTCATTCAAAAATATAATGAAATGTATTACAGCTATTTAAAAAAAAATATAAAAAAGCATGCATTCATTATATAGTTATGAGAAATGTCACGTAAAAACCCGACAATGTGCCTATTGTGATAGTCATCTACAAGTGAAAAACATTTTTTTAAAAATATTTTCTAATGGATTGCACATTATCGCAAAAACCCTGAATACATTGTTGGAATTTTTGCGTTTAAGCAAATTCCGTCATATTTTATATTCTTAAAATATCTGTATATTCCGAGTTTCTAAAAAATCTACCAAAAAATAAGATTTTTTTGTTACTTCTGATGGCCTGCGTAATGTTTGTCAATACAAAATATATATAAAAAAAATTATTCTTCTATTAGAAGGCGCGCCCTAATAGTCTTCAGCGTCATTCTGTCTACGCGCCTTAGGTTTTATTAAGTAAGTTCCTACTTTTTTCAATCATATATTACACCACTGCAGTTTGAGTCTAAAGAATAAAAAAAATAGAAATTATGTTTCTGTTGTATACTTTGTCCCGCGCCCATTTGTCCCGCGCTCATTTGTCCCGCGCCCTATCGTCTTCGCGCCCTACTGTCTTCGCGCCTTCATGTTCTCGCGCCCAACTGTTCTCGCGCCATAACGGTCGCGCTTTTTCGGTCTCGTCCTATCGGCGGCGCCCTAATGTCCTAGACCCTGAAAGAACAGGTGTCAATAAGTCCGCATTAATGAAATACGTGTGGGTATCTACAATTGCTGATGCAATTATGGGAAAATCAATTTAAAGTACAAAAATAAAAATTAATTCTTACCCCAGAAAGAGTTTTACATAAGCAGCAAAAGTACTACACTCATTTATAACGTAAATGAGTGTGAATATTTAGAAATAAAAACGGTACCACATTAACCGGAAAAAATGGTTTATCTCTCTTGGATAATTCCATCTGTCAAGAAAACAAACCAAATGACAGCCAAATTATGATTGTAGCGAAAAGTGAGCGTTCCGGGACGAAACTTATATGGTACGATAATCACACTGAGTACTTTTAATATAACAAGTTACTTTTTAGAAAAGTAATGAATTGGGAGGTTGCCATTTATCTTCACAGACTGTATGCTTCGTTGCATTAAAATGAGACATACAATGGTTGCTTCTTGACCTAACAACGTTCAACAATAAATGGTTTAGCAACTTATAAATTTAATATTAGTTTTCATAATTTTGATGTCGATAATGTTTATTTCTAAAAAAAATTTAAAGTGGTACTGTGTCAAACTTCTATTTATTTGCTTTTTTGTGTTTGTCTAAATGTTTACCTAGTCAAGTACATAATGAGACATTTTTAGGAACATTTGAAAATCCGTGTTATACATTTATCCTCATAGTTAATGGTTTGAAATGTAGGTATGTACAAATATCAATCTTTTGTATTTCGTTTTTTCTTTATACTGTAGATGCATTTTAGTTTGAATATTTTTGTTAAGAAAGGTTGCGCAAGCAAAGGACGCGCAACCCTAGCTAATGTTAGTGGATGAAGGTTTGCTACTCTAACACATAAGATATTACTTTACAAAAATATCAATCGTGTTACAATTATTCATAAAATGAAGAGAAGTTTGACGAACTAGCGATTACAACTTAACACGCATATGTTAGAAAACAAACTCAGTAAGTAGACAAGAAAGATTAGGCAAAAGAACTGGCAGAAACGTATACAATACCCGAATTCACGAAAAGCGAATTGAGTCACATAGCATTTTAAAACCTTTAGTAAATAATACAATTTAAAAAAGTAATTAAAAAACGATTTTTTTAATTTCTAATAAATAAGAATCAATTTACAACTCAGTTCAAAAAATAATTTTTTTTTAAAAATCGTTTAACTATTCAGTATCTAATAAACAGAAATAAAAAAAAGAGCAAAAAAAAGGTACATTGTAAACTAAACAATTAATACTTAATTATTACTTTTAACTAAAAGTTGTTGTTAAATAAATCATTTACATAGTGACTTTAAGCTATAGTTTCGAATAAATTTTATACCTGAATTTGTTATAAAGTACGTGCATGAATTTAGTGTTTTTATATTAAAAATCTCATTCTTTCAATGAAATAAAGTTTAGATTTACAGTTTGTAATATGTAAAACATTCTTATCACTTTCTTATAACAGAAATATGCAATGCTATTAAAAGAAAGTAAGTTCCTTTCTCTACTAATCTGATTTTTATCACGTTATTTGACATAACACTATTTAAATTCAGTACAAAAATACTTCTAATACATTTGTTTGATTATCAAACCAGAATTTTAATATATTACATAATAAATTACATCTGAACCTATTTACGTTAAGATAATGTCTGATTGATTAAAGTAAAAGCAACTTATTTTGATGAAACATACATAAAAGTAAATTGTCACAGTTAGTTACCGATCTCCGATTTGATTTTCAAATTAAATTACTATATTTAGAAGCAATACTGTTGTTTGTTTCTTGGCGTTTTTGTTTAAATTATTTGTTCTAAAATATTTTTACTGAAAATGCTAAACAAAATGATTTAACTTAATATTTAAGTAAGTTCTTAATTTGAAAGTTTAGTCTCATCAAAAAGAAGGAAGTAAGAATTTTATCCAAAGAATAATAAAACATAAAAATAACAAATTTACTATTAAAATTAAATCAATAAGAAACAATACTAACAGAATCAAAAAATTATTTTTGTAAATTCAAAATTTTTATGTATCACTGAGAATAAATTTTAGATACTTTATTATACATAAATTCAAATGCGTTTTTATAAATGTATCGACTTAAAATGCTAATTAACATTTAAAATAAAATAAAAATAGAGTAGATAGCAGTGGCGGTTTCTCCATTAGGTCATTTGGTTGATGACACTCCAAAAAAATACTAAAAATTGTTTTATTAATAACTTAAAATTGTAAAGATAGATAAATTGACTTCAAACATAAATCTTTTTTACATAAGAAAGCTTTTTTAAAGTTTTAATATTATAATCAGCCTCTTCCAGCATTGACCAGTAGTCGCCACTGGTAGATAGTCTTAAAAAAGTTATTTTGTTTCGTAGTCTAGTCTAGTTGTAAACAGTTTTGTTAATTTGATATGTGAGTAGTTTGCAAAACATCAGTTGGTCTTTTTTTTTCTTTCCTCCTTAGATTTATATAACACTTTGAATTAAAGTGTTTGCAAAAGATGTTTCAAATTTTAAACCGAATAAATAAACTAGAAATACTTACATGTTATGGAAATGCATCGTTACACAAATAATTTAAAATTAATTGCAGTATTAGAAAGAAAGTCACTGGCACTCAGGCTGTCTTACAATCGTATATTAAACAGAAGTAATTACAATCTGCAAATTGTTACCAAAATAGCATAACAAGATGAAAAGTACAAAAGAAAACTAATAAAACCAAATGAAAACTTACTCAGATGAGATATAAAATTTTTTTACTATACATTTTCTTACTATAAAAATAAAAAAGAATTTTAAATGTAATATATTATTTCATAAAATATGAATTGATTTTTTCTGAAGCATAATGGTTCAAAGGCTGTAGCTTAAATTAAAAATAATAGTAATAGTACTAATATCCGTAGTCAAATAGTTTATTATTATTACAACTTTGTGACGAAAATATTAAAATTTGTACGCAAAGAACTAACATGTAAACATTTAAAATTTTGATATCTATATTATAATAAATATTAGCAATGTTGTAAAAAAATAATCACTAACATTTATTTTTTGTCACTTTATGTGGTCGTTTAGCTTACATTAGTATCGAAAAATAATAGCAAAATAAATAAATATGTACAACATTATTACATTTATATGAACCAAATATTATACATTGCATACTTCTTAGTTAAACAAACGTTGACTGTGTCAACATGAATTTTTATTTGTTCAAGCTAACTAAACTAGTCTTTATAACATATTCTATTTTATCTCAAACTGGTCGCAAACATATATTTTCTTAATTGTCGGTTTGATATCGTTGGAGTAATCTGATTTGCTAAATACTACTCAAAATTATTTCTAATTACATCTGTCTAAAATCAAATGCCAAATCAGATTTGATTAGATGAGATTATCGACTTGTTTTTGAAGTGCTTGTTAATTGTAATTTCCAACTATTTTCAGTCTGTATTTTCCCCTTCCTTCAAAAACAAAGTTTGTGTCTATGATTAATTTTTATGATTAAATAACATGTTTGCTTGTAAAAATCCGTTTTCTAGAGCACTGTTTTTGAAGTCTGTTGAATACACAACTGCGGAACAAGTTAAAAAATTCTGGCAGGCTCCCCAGGTTAATACTAAAACTTTGTCAATGGCTTTAAAGACTACGTACTCTCGTAATCACGAAAGAAGAGCTCTACGTCATAACAATCATGCGTATGGTTTAATATGAAATACAATCAAATTAAGTGTTGCAATAATTACAATGAAATTCATACAATGCATCAACATTATAATGGACAGTCACAGTCTACCTATAAAAGTACTTTGGAAACGTTTAATAATATTGAACCTTTGACCAACAAAATTTCGTTTTAATTTCAACAAAATTATTATGGTTGAGTTATAATTATATACATACATACATCTTATGAAGTTTTTTTTAACCTGTTACAATAAAAGAAAAAAGCATAACTTTATTTATATTTTATTGAAAGGAATAAAATTACAATTTTCAAATGCAACCATGTCATTGCAGTTTTCCCAAAACTTATTTGACACAAATTATTCACTTTTACTCTCAGTATCTGTATCGGAACCACAATTAACTTGTATAATTAGTTCATTTGCTGTAATATGCAAAGTTTTTTCACGTTCATGCCAATTTGTAATAACGGTCTCTGTATGACAAATGCAGTTTGCCCAAAGTTCATCGGAACAGTTTCTTAAAACCTCTGCCCACATTGCCAACACATTTTGATCTGAATACCAATCTCTTCCTATGTGCTTATTATAGTAGATTTTAGCATGTGCCCATATTAATTCTATTGCATTAAATTCACAATGATATGATGATAACCTCAATATCTCATCATCATTTCTTCGAATTAGTTCGTCTACTTCATATCGTTTCACTTTCTGGATGTTTTTTGTTAAAGCAAGTAATTCTGCTTTAAATAATGTTGAATCATATTTTATATTATGATTTGTAAGCCAAACAACGATAGCACTCTTCTTTTAGGCTAAAGTTGGACAATTTTCAATTTTTGAATAACCCAAATTTCTTTTTAAACACTGAACTACTTTGAGAATACATGTTGTACAATGTATTTCTTATAATCATTTTTGAAGTATTTGGTATATTTTAAGTTTTTGTTTTCTTTCGTCGTCTTTTTTTGCCAGGACTCGATACTACCGGATTAAGTGTACTTCTTGCCTTGATTCGTTTAATAGTGGAAACAAATTCCCAAAGAACTAGCTACCCGCTATAAGAAATAAATGGTTAATTACAATCACTTTTTAAGACCTAAACCGTACTTTTTGCACAGAAGACAATGATATTAAAGGTCCATTGTTCATTTTCTCCTTTTCAAAGTAGTTCAATAAACTCAACACAAATTGTTGAGACTAAGAACGTAAATTTTTACCACTAACAGATGTAATGCCTTTTTCTTATGTCTATCGTAACTTTTAGAATGTTAAAATAGTCTAGTTAGTTTTATAAGTCTGTGGTTTAAGGTAGTGTAAGTGTTGTGCAAAAGTGAAAGAAACGGAGAGAGTGCCTTTTTGTCCGCATCAGAGGCTGGACGACCATAATTAAGAGGTTAGCGGTGCGGGCCAACCCATGAAGTATTGGGGCGATACCTTCGGTGTCACTTTATAAGTAAATTTAATAAACGTTTAAACTTAGTGCATACCGACGAATAAATAATTAGTGCCGGCAAACATAATACATGTGAATTACCAAAGCTTTGGTTCTAATAAATTTACGTGAATAGATTAAGCAAGCCAATCCGTGTAATTGGACCTACAGTGAACGGTACGAGTGACGGATAAGTTTATGGTGCGTACTATGACAAATTAACTTTGGAGGGCCACGGTGCTACAATTACACCTAAATCACTCGACACCAGCAAAGGTTGGACTTTTTATTATCTTATTGCGACCATTTAATTATATTTGTAGTTATATAGATCGAGTTAGTGAGCGTAGTGCATGATATTAAGTTAAGTTTGTTAATTAATGTTTTGAAATCAGTCAATATATACATTTTGCATTGTAATTTTTATTATTAAGAATACGATCAATATCTACCCACAAACCCCTAGAAAGAAAAGAGCATTTATCTCATGTAAAGCCGCGGATCAGATTAATTTCCAAAGAATTACAAAGTAGCACGCGTGAAGCGCGAGAAGCTGTTACACAGACACTTTAATACTTTTTAAAACGCACAAAAGTTCTAAAAAAACTGACAAAAATACAACAGAAATAAAAAATAACAATCTCGTAAACAAGTTACAGAGGTTATAAATTTAAGCCGATAAGATAGTTTCCAATAAATAATACAAAGTTACTAAGTTAGTTACTAAGTTGTTAAAAACATCAAGTGTACTGTGCAAGGAAGTAACGAGAGCAACTTTTCTCGGAGAAAGCGTGGAAGGAAAGCAATCAGCTCCACGCGATGATAAAAATCTATCGCAGCCACTACGTCTGGTACAACTGAGAGTGGCTAAAATAAATCAAACCGAAAAAAATAGATATTACGGTTACAATTAGGTACTTGAAATACAGGTTTACTGTCATGAATAACATACTTAAATACGTAATTTGCGTAATGTATTATCACGTGAGAGTCTGAAACTATTAATACTTAAGCGTCGTTTCTCTGCCAAAGATACTAAAAAAGCAAATAAACCGTTAAATTTCTTTGAAAGAAAACTGAAAAATCTTAAGCAGCATCAAAATACTATAATTTATGTAATAAAACAATATTGTTTCCTTCGTTTTTTATTTGTTTTTCTGATTTTTAAATATTTAGTGTCAACATGAACCTATTATTAGTTAGCTACCCAGTCGTATGCTGCGTCGCTAAAACAGAGAAGTCGCATACAATTGTCAAAAGTCTTATTTTGCCAGCAGTCTGGTTGAAATCATGTTAGGTAAGCAGGAGGCAAACAAGCTAAAATGCATACCACTTTTTGACAATACTACTAAACACAAATTAAACTATATAACCAGTGATATTCAAAAACAGGTAATTGAAAAATTAATCAAAGCTCGTATTTTGCTTTACAGTTTACTGATGTTTTAAATTAAGCGCAGTTGTGGTATTTGTGCGTTTTGAAGCAGAGAAAAGTATTACAAAAAACATTTTATTTTACAAAGCACTTTCTGCAAATACTACAAGCTAGTGTTCGTACATGTTTTTAGAAAACACTTGCGACTACGAAATTGATTGAATAAATGTATGGCAATAGTAGCTATAGCGCTAAAACTATAACTCGCAAAAACTGGTTGAAAAATTAAAACTAATAATGCCAAATGTCTCATAAACACACTGCTTTTTTCATCGAGAAGCTTTAACAACCAAACCTTCTTATTTAAATGGCGTGCTTAAAGATGTGATCAAAATTGGGAACTCTATTAATGGTAAAGCCTTGCAACCTCGACTGGTCAGAATCATATGTGAAGACATGGGTTCACTCGATCAAAATCTTTTTTATCATACAAAGATTAGATTACTATCTAAAGATATTAACAAGAGTGCTAAAACTGAAGACTGAATTGTTAATGTTCTTACACTATGCTAAATCGGTATATGCGAATCTGTATATGATGATACAAAATTTGTACAATTTGTAAGAAAAACTGTTAACTTACTTTACAAAACCGTACTCTGAAGCTGACAATGGACATAGGATAGATACGAAATCCTTTTTAGAATATGTCAGTACAAACGAAGAGTTTTATAGATTTAGCTGTTGACGGCATGCTTAAAACGAAATTTCATCCGCAAAGTATTGACGTCTTCTAGATAAGGGGAAGAAAAGAATATCGAGAACTGGCAAAAGACGCATTAAAATTATTAGTGCCATTTGCCACTTCTGTGAACTAACGTTATATTTCATAGTAAACAAAAAAATAAAAAAAGAAATGGACTCGAATTAGAAAATGATTTGATTACTTGCATCTCAAAAGTAAAACCACGTTTTGACATATTATTATTATTAAAAAATTAACAGGAACAGCTTTCTCACTGCAATTTTAGTTTTTGTATTTTAGTGTAGGATCTACAAACACTTGCCTTTTTCTTTTATTTGCGACCCTTTAAGTGAACCTTTGGAGCCCCTTTGGGAGTTGCCACTCTCAGCTGTAAAACACTGCTCTAGAGTAATGCTGTATGATAATCTACAAGTATTCGTTTTTTGTTATTTTAAATACTATTTTTTTTAACGGTTAAACTGAAAATATTTCCAGCTACTAATAATAAAATTTAGTTTTATAACCTCTAAAATTAATATCTAAATTGGTAGCTATTGTCTGATCTGACAATTTTGGGTATCATATTAAACAATTTTTTTAACTTAATATTTATAAAATTTAGAGTAAAAGAAATGTGTCACAAAAAATTTGAAAAAAAAAACTGTAAAGCACCATCTTTCGACCCGTTCGGACAAACCACAATTCTTAAGTCTTAAAAAAAAGGTTTTTATTATCAGTTTTTTTATAGAGACGATTTTTGATGTATAAACTATTGTAAATTAAAATTTCGCACCTCTATTAAAAATACAAGAAAATCATTCTAAAATTTCTAAATAAAAAGATGTAATAGACACAAAGAATATAATCTAGATTTAGAACCGTGAGAATTAAATCTAGATTATGTTGGTTTAAATTTAGATTAATTAAACTGTTAATTAATATATTGAGTAATACTTTTAATAAAAGAAATCCTTATTTTATAAATACTACTTAAATACGAGTAGTATGTTGTTTAGCTCATCAAGAATTTTTAGAAACATTATTTATATATTTGCATGTATGTACAACATTACCTTGTTAGGTCATACAAATTGACGTTTCTTCTTAATTTCAACCTTCAAACTAGTAGTGCAATAATTTAAACAGCATAATTAATATCATTTTAATTCTAATTGCAACAAAAAAATTAGATACAGCAATTAAATTCAATGTCTTAATATTACTGTGCTTAAAAATAAATTTTAATTTATAAACGTATTGATTTTTATCGATATTTATATTGTTTCTATACAAAAAAAAAACAAAAGACTAAAATGATTCAAAAGTTGCAAAAACAAAATTTTGTATTTAAAAACAGAATTAAAGAATCGATACAAATTTAAATTTAAAACTAATTTAAAAACGAATTTCTCTATTTGTGTTTTAATCAGATTATTATTACAATTGTTGGTACATATTGCATGTACAGAAGTCTTATACAGTTTATTGACTTGTTTTAAATGTTTATATTTGTTAGGCCAATCAACAGAGAGGGAGAGGTGACCAGTTATAAAAGATAGTGGAAGTTGTGAAAGAAGTACTTAACTTCTTAAATATTAGAGATTAAACGGTGCGTAACAGTGAGTTGTGGTTAATACAAAATGCAAAGAACTGTAATTTGTTTTGTAAGTATGTTTATGTATAATTTTAAATAATAAAATAAAAAAGTAAATAAACAAATACTAATCTATTTTTAATCCAGTATAAAAAAACTAATTTACTTAACAAACAGTAAAACTATTATAACATACAGAAGTGCTTAAATTTTAAACTTTTGTGTACTAATCAATATTACTATTACTTTAATTTTTGGCGTGGAGCTCGATACCAATCCTTGAGTATTAAAAAAGAGAATTGAAACTGTTTGGTTGCATAATCAACATTAAAAGTTCTTCGTTTACAAATTATTTAGAATGTTAACTAACCCTGAAAGATATGAAGTTGGAATAACGCTATTATTCAATTCCATGAGTATATAATTTTTGTATAAGTATTTATTACTTTTAAGTAACTAAACTAGCATAACTTAAATTAAATCTAGTACCAGATACTATTGTCTATAAATGTTTATTACCAATACTTATAATAGGAATACTTACTTAATAACATAATTATTTGTTTTTTTTAAATGGTATCACTATGATTAAAGCTTTCTGGTAATTACAAAAGTTTTTTTATGGTACATAACTTACGTTGTCTTTATGTGCATGTAATAATTACTTTTAACAAATGCATTTTATTATGAAATACTTGTAATATGCAAATCTCGTAGATTTTTAAAATCCTCGTTTCAGTCGGGTTTAAAAATGTCTACTTAGAAAAAAAACGCTCAATTTACAAAGGAACTCGTTAAATAAATAACTATTGTTTACACACATTATAACAATGTCTAACAATGAGTTTCTATAACAAACTGCAAAATTAAAATTTGGCTAACTTTAAAATGCATATTATTTTTTTGAGATTAAGTAATAATTTTTTCCTGTTTTTTTTCGGTTTTTTTCCAAGAATTTTTTTCTAAGAGGTTTTTTCTTAAAAGCTTTTTTTCGAGGATTTTTTCCGGATATTTCTTCTCGGTCTGTAGGAGCAAAATTAGTGAATAAAAGTAGCCATTTTCAATACAACCCGCAGCAACCTTACATAAAATGTCTCGACTATCTTAACACAATTTAGCTTGCACAATTGTAATTAAAAAAATGAACATATTTTATGATGGAAACCATTGTGAAACATTGTGGCTTCTTGATGTACATATTTACAGTCGGCGAATCTCAAATGTGAAATTTATTCTTGTAAATCTGGCGTCAGCTAGTGGTGTTACAAGGATGATTTTTTACTGTATCAATTAACCAACAAAAATGTTTCTTTTATTGCATTTTTAATATTCTGCCCATCATCAACAGATTACAGCGATAACACTACAGGTGTGGTGTTATCGGGCAAAGCAGATATGTTATATTCAAATGTCAAATTATATATCAGATAGTAAATTAATTCCATAGGTAACATAAAACAAAAATCAATTCATAAGAATGATACAAAGATTTGTTGATATTCGTAACAACAATTAACAAAATTATTTTAGAAAATACACTATAAAACACAATTAATTTCTATTAATTTATTAAAACACATAAAAAGTTGTAAAAAATCATCTTGCCAAATACACTTCGAGCATTGATTCCAGTGTTTTTCTTTAAGAGGAAACACGCTTTCAACAGTCTCTCTGACATAATTATTAAAATTTGACGTTGCGACGAACCACTATGATGCGAAGTCGAAATTAAACTTTAAAACTTTGGCGCAAATATTTGGGTTTCGTCAACAGTACATTACTGTTAAAGCTGAATAAAATATCTGTATTATAAATAAAATAAATAATATTTATTCAAAATCCACAACGTGTGTTTTGTCAATAAACACAGTTTATTTTAGGCTTGATTGTGTAGACGCACATTTTCAATGCTTAAATATAATAATAATCTAAATTTCTAAATAATACCTTGTCTTGGTAATGCGGCATAAACTTTTCAGATTTCTTAAATACTTAAATTTTGAGAGTTTTCTTAACCTAAATGCTATGATTTAAAAAAAAATTGTTATTAAACTTTTAATTTAAAAGTGATCATCAGAAACTTTCGGTATTGAGCTAAAGCCAATAGGTAAACAACATTTGACGTCAAGTTTACATAAATTACAAAAGAGTTTTTAAAAGAACGGTTTGCACTATACACCTTTGACATACTTACTTTACTTTTGAATAAATTGTCTTTTTGACGTGCTTTTAATTTTACATCAAATCGATTACAAAGTGAAAAATGTGTATGGAACAGTTTAACCAAACTCAAAAAAATATGTTTAAAGCTGTTATTGTTTGTTTTTTTAATTAATTATTGTTGTATTTTTTTTTCTTATTGCGTAACGTAAGTGTAAAATAATTGTGTAATCTTTTTAATAGTTTTCTATGTAATATGTTCATATTTTTGAAATTCAGTTAAATTTTTTTGCTAGTATCTACACAAAAAGTACTTAGATCTTTGCTATACACAATAATAATTTTTATATTGCAGTCACAAAATATTAATACAAAAATTAAATTGATATCTATTTGATGTTGAACTATAAGAATGATTTTAAAATTATAAATTTTGTAGAAATTATTAAGTTTTAGCTCATTGTTTAATTGTCCAAATTTTGTGTTTAAAACACTATAACTAAAAAAAAATGCAGTAATATAATTTTTATTTTACGTTCCAAATTTATCAAATTAACAAACCACATTAAAGAATTATTTAGGAAATTCAAAGTTGTAGATATATGTGCTCTAATCTAAAATAAATAATTGTAACCAGACTTTTAGTTTGTTTGTTTAGTTTTAAATATATTTAAACTAAAAACAACGTAAATACTACATTATTTATAGAAAACTTTAATGTTGTAGTTCGTATTCCTTGAAATACTTTTTTATTGACTCCTTTTTAAGTCCGCGTTAAAGCTTATTGAATTTATTGATACTATAAACGCATTTTTGTATCACAATTAGTTTTCTTGCTAATAATTGACCACATTCTAACCTTAAACATGTTAATTTTGCACGTTACGGCCAACAATTTTTAAGGCACGTTCTTAATTAAAACATTACATTTTATTCAATGCTACAGTTTTGATTTTGTTTTAAATGCCAGAGTGTAATTAGCTGCTAATAAATAAATTATGGGTATTAACCAAATGTCCATGAAAAACAACATTCTACAAATACTTTGAAGTACAGTATCGTACAGTTCATTAAAAAAGTTTTCTGTTTGTGTTTGAATAAATTGTAGTACAACGCCGTTGCATTTCTAAATGTATCTATGTGATTCGTATTCATTAACTAGTCTACTGTATCGGTGGCTTCGTTACTTTCCTTAAATAGTTGTTACATAATAACATACAAGACACTTTTACTTTTTTTTAAATTAGATTAATTAATCTTGTATTATTCGTTCCAGGTTGTTATATCACTCATTTCCAGTTTGATTCAAGCGCAAAATTCAAGGCCTTACGTAAATCCTTCGATTTTACAAGACAGCCGTAATCTTCCACAAACTGATGGTACATTTGGTTTTCTATACAGAACAGAAGATGGCATAGCGCATGCAGCTGTTGGAAATCCAAGTGGACAAGTGCAAGGAAGATTTACTTACACTGACCCGACAGGACTGAAAGTTAATTACAATTATAATACTGGTAGCGTTGCCGGACGACGTGAGCAAAGTCAACCATCGGCGACAAATAATCAACGTGTTGCCCAACCTCAACAGGAAGAATTCGCCGATTATGAAGAATATTCTGCACCTAAACAACAAAACTATGCGAGATCTCGTCCAAGGCAATCATCCTACGCTGATGTTTAGTTATCTTAAAATAATTTTACTTCACTACTAATATTATAACTTTTTTAATATATTTCGAATTAATGGTAATACTTTTAATAAAAAACAAAGTAGGAATGCAATTTATCCTTGAAACGTAAATTAGTAAATCGTACCTAAAATTACTAATTAGATTTTTTTTATGCCAGCTATACTTTATATGTTTAGCAATAAGATCACAATAAATTTTTTACATAAATTAATTATTTAAGAAACAATCATTTTAAGCAATGTTAGGTGTTATTAGTTTTTCGAAGCAAAATGTAGCGTGATCATAACGTTAAACTTATTATACAAAGCCATATTATCAATATTATTATTAGTATCTATGTTTTTTGTGTTTTCGAAACCAGAAGGTAATAAAATCACATAATGGGTTTGTTTTTAAGAAACTTTTTCTTATAGAAACTTGTGCAAATCCAAATGTCTAAAGAAAATGACAGAGAACTTCAATATAAATTTGAATATTTGCTTTACATTGTTTGTCTTATCATTATCGTGAACACTGAAAAAAATCTTTGTCATAATATTAATGAATGGCTTTCATCAGTTTCATTTACATTGGTTTAATGAGATTTTCATTATTGCTATGTAAAAAAAAATATCAAATATACTTGTTTAAAGACAGTTATCATAAATATAATGTATCAGGTTTTATTGAGTGATGAATCTGACCAACATTAAATTTGTTTTAAAAATTCTTTAGTATTATAACTGCATTTCATTGTCTCAATGAAAATTATGTTGGATTATAAGGAAATATTAATTGACAAAACTTTTACTAAACATAGATAAAATAAATGCATGAATTTATCGGTGTTGATGATTGTATGAACAACATTTCTTTCAAAGTAAGCACTTTATAATCTTAATAGCAAAGATATATCATTCTTAACGAAGAAATTCGTTTTATCAACGTATGAAACTGTGGAGGGCTTGCACAGCTAAATTTTGTAGTTATGTATAAGTATAAAGGTTATATTGGTCTAAATGTCTGCTAGTGGACGCTAAGTAGACACATTTGCATATCTGCACGTTTTTAGTGTTTTTTATATCGATAAACCATAATACAATTTCAGTAGATTTATACCGTGTGCCACAAGAGTGGAAAAATTACTTTACTTACTGAACAGGTAAGATTTATTTCTTATTAATTTAATGTTGTTTTATTCCCAATGTGTGTGTGTTTTTTTATAGCGGCTATAATACTGTGCATTAGGTCGCTCAAATTTGACAACCGAAGAATTTGACACTTATTGGAAGGCATGTCGACAGTTTCGTATGGCGGAGATTAAAACCGTGGATAGTACAGCGTCAATTTTGGATAAATGGCCTTTTTATAAAACCGCTTCTGGATTTAGACTGGTAAAAAATTATTCAGAATACTTATTAAACTTGCTTGATGTCATTTTTATAGTATTATTTTTATATTTAATTAATTAAACGTAAATTAAAAAGTCTCAATTCTAAAAAAATATTCTTAATTAAAAATTAGTGATAGGTATTTGCTACAGGTATTTTATTTCATTTTAATTTTTTCGTATTAGATCGATATGGATTTTGATGCCCTTTATACTATTGGAGAGGGTTTGTTGAGTAAATGGGAAATTAAGAGAGTACATATACTGCAGTTTTTGACGTCCGAAAATAATGTTAAAGGTGTCTTGGACTATACACAAAAACATGAAGTAGATGAAAGTAAGTTAGTTGTTTATTCTATTGACTGATTTCGCATTTCTAATACGTATTTAAATTAATACTTCTTTTTGTAATATGATTTTGTAATTTATTTTTAATTTTAGATAATCGAAACGCTATCATATTTTGGGCAATTCATGGCTATTTAGCTCCTACAGATCAGCCCGGAAAGATCAAAATGGAAAAAGTTTTATTAAATTCTCAAGAAACTTGTCTTTTTAGCTAAATGTTGTCAAGCTTTAGAAGAACATTTATTTTCCAAAGCTTCATTAATATTCTGGACATTTATTGAAAAGGTTTTATAATTTGGATTCAATTAATTCTTACTCTAAATTATATATTTTATGTAACGCGTCTGACTAATACATATTCGTATCGTCATATATTTGTGTTGAAATTTTATAAATTTAGTTTTGAAAAAATAAAAATTGAAAGTTTTCTAAACCATCTAATATTAGGAAATTTGAAACGAGCACGTGGGCTTATATCTTAAAATTTTAACAGAAAGCCGATTTTATTAGTACTTTACTAATAAGTTTTTATTTAGAATACTTCGTCATTATCGTAACTTGTAGGTAATGTTGTTCCTCTGTAATTTAACAATTAATAGTATCTGTTTTTTATTCTTGTAGGTAGAAAGGATTAAAAACAAAAACTATTAATTACCTTGTCAATGTTTCTTTTAATAAATATGTTAAAATTAGTTGAAAATTTGATTCATTGACCTAATAGTTTTGCTTCATTAATTTAATAATCCATTTTCATCAATATAAAGAATACATGTAATTCTTTAAAAATCTGGTATTAACATTAATGAAACCAAAACATTGTCGTTAGTATAAATGCTTTAATATGAAGAAAAGTATGCGTTAAAGTAATGTAAAAGATTCTTCAATTAATAAAAGACCTACATTGAAACTATGAACAATTTCATTGCCACAAGGAAAATCGTCGTTATAACCAGTTATGAACCTGTTCATATAAACAATGATTCTAGTGATCGATTAAAGTATTTTTCTTATTTCAATGTTGTTAAATTCATTGTAACAATGATGTAATACTTTGGACCAATTTTGATGAATTTTTCATTGAAACAATGTTTATTTTCTTTCTATTTATGCTACTATTTGGTTCAGTGAAGTAAGAACACGATATCTATTGACCAATGTCGGCCATTGGATATGCAGTTCTTAGATTCTTATAGTTTTATAAAAATTCTGTAATAAATTTTCAAATAATAAAATCTATTGTAATATATGGTTCTGTCTAGAGTTGTGTCACAAAAATAAAAAATATTGGCATGTCATTATAGAAAAATTTAGTAATAGCTTACGTTGCCATAATTTTAGTGCTGTCATCTAAACTATTGATCTTAAATTTTGACAACGGTTTTACTATTATTTCCAGAAAATGTTTAGTTCTAGAAATAGTAATACAATATAATTTTATTCATACCCACGTTTTTATTACTGTTTCATCTAAATATATCGGCACCTCTCTTCTTTTAACAGTTATTACCAACCTACGACACTATAAATAAATTCGGTTTGTCGGTTTAAAAACAAAAAGCGAAGAAGTCAATGCCAATGCACACAACTCTCAGAAAAAGATAAACGATGTAAAGAAGTGTTAATTTATCTCTCTTTTACTGATATATTTATCAATTAAAATTTTTGATTATTTCGCACTAATAAATAATTTTACTTCTTGTGAAAACGTCACGTACAAAACCATCAATTACAGGTGATGCATTAGTTATAAGTTTCTATATTTCGATAATGGCAGATCTCAAATATGTATTGAACAGCCGACGATGGGTAAACATACATTTTGCTGTTTTTCTTAACTCTATCTTAAAGGTAGTGATTAACAAAAAAAGCAATTTTAAATTAATTAATTTATTTTAGTATTGCTAGCTTTTCAAATCTCAGTTATTCTATTACAATTAAAAACTTATCAAAAAATAAATTTAAACTCAATAGGAAATGAAGTGAAATCGCACAGAAAGAAAAACTAGAGCTTGTTCCGATGTTTGTACATTTTTAAAGTATGTATATTAGCGTGGTCCAAGACATAAAGATTAATTGTAAGAATGAAAGGATTTTAGAACTCAATGTTTATTTAGGAAATACAATATCAATATAAAGAATCACGAGTAAAAAAAAACGTGTTGTAGATTCTACACTACAATAAAAAAACTACAATTTCAATAAAAAGTTGCGCTTGTTTATTTTATAATAATTAGTGGAAACATGATTCTATTTTTGAGAGGCAAAGAATCAACTCATTTTCCAATTTAGTTTTTATGTTCACCATTGAAGAGAACGTTAGTTCACATAGATAGAAAATATCGAACGGCACTAATAATTTCAAAGCGTTCTTTGCCAGTTCTGAATATTTTTACTTTCTCTTTATCCAGAAGACGTCGATATTTTGCAAATTAAATTTTATTTTAAGCATGCTGTCAGCAGCTAAATCTATAAGGTTTTTTCATCTTTGTTTTTAGTATCTATCTATACCTATTGTCAACTTTAAAGTATAGTTTTGGAAAATAAGTAAAAAGGTTTTCTTCCAAATTATGCAAACTCTGTATCCTGCAAAGAATGTAAGAACTTCCTACCAATGATCGCTTGATTGCAGTTTCTTTTTTTGCAGACATTGAGCACAAACAAAGTTTGCGAAGAATTATTTGATTTTATTCTTAGTTGTTACAATTTTTTCTTCTCTCTATTAGAGGCTTTTATTTATTATATTAACAAGATCAAGGAGAAACGCGAATTTTAAAAGCCAAACAAGATCACAAAGTAAATTCGCATATACATGTTTACCATCTTGTAAGAACATTAACAATTTAGTTTTAGTTTTAAAATTTTTATCAATTCCATTACTTTGGATAGCCGTCATAAAGGAAATATTGATGAAGCAAACCCATGTCTTCACAAATGATTCTGAAAAGTCGAGTTTAAAAGGCTTTAACTGTATAAATTTAATCACCTCTTTAAGCATCTCATTTAAATCTTAAAGCATTCTTAAAGTAAAACTTTAGCTACCAGAGCTTGTCGATGTGAAAGCAGTGTGTCCATGAGACATTTAAGATTATTGATTTTAATTTTGCAACAAGTCTGTTTTTTTGCCAGTTTCAGCGTTATCGCTATAAATGCAACACATTTTCTCCAATCAATCTCATAGTGGCATGTGCTTTTTATCAACATAGCGTACAAACACTGACCTGTAGTATTTGCAGGAAGTGATTTGCAAAATAAAATGTCTCTTCTTTAATTTTACAACTATTTGTTCTTAAGTATTACTAGCCGTATCGTTTAGTCTGCGTTTAATAATATTGTCAGAAAGTTCTCGTTGACACTGGATACCGAAAAACAAACAAAAAAATCACAAAAAAATAAAAAACTGAGCAATAAAAATATGATTTTAATGACTAAATAACAATACTATTTTATTACATGAACCATAGTATTTTGCTGTTGGTTAAGGTTTTTTAGTTTTGGTTCTAAGGAATTCACCGATTTATCAGCGTCTTTAGAATGTTTGGTTGAGAAGTGGCGAATAAGTTTTGATAGTTTCATAACCTTACGTGATAATTCATCGCTTCAAATTACAAATTGAGGTTTATTACTTATGAGTTATGGTTATGACAGTAAACCCGTATTTTAAGTAATTGACGTCGTAATATTTATTGTTTGGGTTTAATTCTTTCTCACTATACACTTGATTTCTCTATAAATATATGCTTTAACAAAAAAAAATTAAATACTGTAACGAATTTTAAAATTAATTTATCCATAACAAAAAATTTACACTTACACTAAGTTATATATTGCTATCACTCAAAGAATAATGTCTGCGGATAACTTTTGTTTATATAAAACTGATGCTTGTTTACATTAAAGGCACGTACGCTTGGACTCTATTATATTTATAGCTAACACACGCGTAAATCACTTATTTATTCAAACAGTCTTTTTAATAGTTCCAAATTCAAAAAATTGACCTATGATTCTTTTAACTCGTTTTTATATATTACTGTTATCTTCTCGAGAATTTTCTACATCCTTCAGTAAACGTTCTGGAAGTTAACAATAAGTTCGTGAACGTTCTCGAAGTTGACAATAACTTCGTGAACGCCCCCTTCTTAAGACTTTTCTGTCCCAGAACAGGATACTGGACGCGACACCGGTAGAAAGGATTGTGGCGATAGCGGTAGCTTTCTTTATTTCGGCAACTTTTTTGAGCATACAAGTAGCAGTCAATGGCGTATGCCTAACCCAAAATTCAACTTGGTTGGTAACTGCAAACCAACACATGAACGCCTGTTCCTTGGAAGACGACCTCCAACAAATTTTGAACTGTCCTCAAATTCAGTTAATTAAAGCCACAACCAACCTTGGGTATTGCCAATTTCTTAATATTGTAAAACTGTATTTTTCTATTGAGATTCCATAATGCTACAGATTTTTGTATAACAGCTTTGTACGTGAGTACTTCTTGGTGACCAGATAGAAAACGAAGCGTCGTTCATCACGTAGTTTTAAAACTTTTCTGACCGCCGCGCCGGTTGCTGTCTTCGTAGTTTATTTAACCGCCCCAACTTCTTTTTAAATACGACTGCAACCCCTCTGGAATGTGCGATGACGTAATCTTTTCGTGTTCGTGTTTGTTGTTCCTCGCTTGTAACTCCAAACCTACCAATTCCAGAACTTTCGTATATGTTCATAAACTTATCAAAGTCTATTCCTTAGACTTGATTTCTGGTTCTGTTAGTTATTACTCTGGTTCGGACCTGAAGTTGCGTAATATGGTTATCGCCAGCAAAGGGACTCGGTCATTTGATCGCCGCCGATTGAACACCGCCATTTGAACGGCGTCGTTTGAACACCGAAAAATTGATCGCTGAAACTTTTGAACGCCGCGCGCCGCCGATTTTGAGCACAATTACAATTACGTTACCTTATTAACTTAATATATTTTGTTAAATAATTAAACGGAGTTATATTTCATTAATTATGGTAGACAATTAAAAAAATATATATTTACAAATAAATACTTATTATAATTAATTAATTAATTAATTTAGATAATAACATCATGTAACATATTTGTAATATAACTATAATACGTGTTAATTTAAGAATTAGAGAATAATATTTATCAAAATTTAAATTCTAAAGCAAAATTTTAATAGGAGCTGCAAAGTATTAAAAAGCAGAAACATTCGTCCAATCTATAAATTTATTTACAAATAAAATGTAATCATGCCTTAATTTGAAAATTATGAGCAATACCTCGTAAATACTCTATTCTGTCACGGCTATCGTAGTCATTTTCTTTCCTAATTTAGTAGAAGGAGGATTGCCAGTTACCAATTGTTCATAAAAACAATCATGTCCCTTTTGCACTTTACGCAACTTTCAATAAATTTTGATATACCTGGATGAATCGTCCCAAGCTTACATTGAATACGTCGGTGTGCTGTTCTGGCATAGTCAACTCCTGAGGCTCGTTGATAAATTGTCTATTCTTGAGATAAAACAAGATCATTGAAATCACGCGGTTCAACGAGTGCATTAATTACTTGGCGTCGTATTCTTCTTATAGTTTTTTTTTAAAACTCCATGGTTAAGAGATGACCCTTGTACAGCAGGTTGGACGTGCTCTAAGCAGTTATTTAGCACTTGAGCTGTATCTATAATAATTATAAAAATTACTAAATTAAAAGTTTTAAATCAATTATTGATTGTTTAGTAATAATATAAATTATAAATCCTTTTATAATTCAAATATGAAAAATTAAAGTAATAGTAAATAATATTTGAATAATTTAAAGATTACATTTTTTTAAAAATGTACCTTCCATTGTGTCTTGTGCTCTACGTTTCATTTGCGTAAGAAATTTTTGAATTTCAGCATTAGCACGGATATTTATTTATTTCATTACTTCTCTGCCAACTTATGAATTCTTGCCATGCATGAATGTATTCTTTCACACCTCCAAAATTTTCGGTTTTTTTTCTGTTTTGCTATCTTTATCAAATATGTAAATATATCCGTTGTGAGAAAACTTAGGTTTTCCGCGATTACTTAATATATTATTCATATTTAACGTTTCTCTACTAAGATGTAGAAAAGTACTAATAAAATTGTTTCTTAAAAGCAATGCTAGATAGTAATCCTTACATTTATACTTGCAGAATGTTGGAATTTCTAATATTTATGAGGGCATTAACGCGTATTACCTCTTTGTTTAACAATACAATAACGATAACAATAAAAAAAATTCTTTTATATATATTTTTCTAAACTTAAGTGTTTTTAATCCTAGGTAATCCTCGTAGGCACGCAATTATAGTAATTTTCAAGAAGTTGACAATATACCAATAATCTATCTTTCAACAAAAATTTGTCAGATAGTATTGATTGTTCGAACCATTAAAGAATGATTAAGAATTTGTACCCGTTGTCTTAATTAAACTTTTGTATTAATTTCTAAGTTTGAGGTTCATGTCGTTATTTGCTTATTGAGAAAAACATATTTTTGTTAAAATGATTTTATGTACAAATAGATGCCCGGCGAGCAATTGTCCGGTAATCAAACAACGTTAGCGGTCAAATGTCCCAAACTTCAAAAGTTTCAGCGATCAATCGGCCGGCGTTCAAACGCCGACGTCCAAAAGGTGGCGTTCAATCGGCGATGTTCAAATGTCCTAGACCGACAGCAAACGGGAATAGACGTTCAATGTAAACCATTTTTTGCTTGCCTCTAGGTGGTTTTTAAATGCAATATATGACGTCATTAATACGCTGCATAAATTCATAAGAGTCCTTCCACTGCTTCTACAACTTTGGCGACAAATTACACCTTCTTTGAGGATTACACAACCACATCATGTCGTCAAGTTTAAACCCAAAATTTTGTGCCTTGAAGTCATATCTGGTTTTCATTCTATCGCCGGCAATTTTTGTGTTTTTACAGACTGTTTCATGTACTTTGTCTAGTTTTTTGATCTTGTTGACATAGTTTTCTCCAGCAACTTCTTCTTCCGGCCTTTGTCCAAATTGGAGATCGCATGGCAGTCATATTTCGCGACCGAGAATGACGCAGTATGGTGCTTGACCTTGTTAGTTCTTCCTTTGGAACCACTATCCAGCGAATACATCTTGATACTGCTGGATCAACAACATCGTGTTTTTTACTCGTATCAAAGTTCTGCCAACGAGTAGTTCTTTTTTAACTAAGTCGCTAACTAAATGTAGCCTTCCCGGAGATTTTCATCCAAGCGTGCCATCACCACACTTTCTGTGCTTGCAGGCAGAGTGATGTCTTCACTCAATAAGACTCGCAAGGCGGCTTCTCAGACGAAAGAAAAGCAGCTTCTTCATTGTCGATTTTTAGGATATTGTTTTTTATATCCAAATGGAACCCTTACTTTTTTATAACGTCCATTCCCAGAATAACTTTTTTTATGATGTCGGTTCCCAAACCAATGGTCACTTCAACTTGTTCGTGAGTAGCTATTTCTTCATGTAACAGCGAAGAAGCAACTTGTGAACCAAGCCAGATTCTAAATTTTAAAAAGATAATAAAGTAAACTTAAAAAACCAAACGAATATCTAACAAAGAACCATCGCAGAGTTAGGTAATCAACTTGTGAACCAAGCCAGATTCTAAACTCCGTAAAAGTGACTTAAAAAGAAATAGTCTCCGTATATAAAAAAGTATCGTCATGGTTGGTTAAGCTCGACTCTGATTCGGTTACGGTACGGCAAATAGAAAAAGCACGATGAACCAAAGATTCAATAACAGAACGTTTCTGTGCAGGATGATGATGAGACGAAGCATGAAGGTGGGAAATGGGAGAGAACCATTATGTAACGTGTAAATTCGAAATTGAGCGAAAATCCGCCTGATAGTTAGGCAACTTACCGTAAAAACGGATAATTACTCGACCTTGAGTCGTGATTTTAAGTTACGCTCGCAGAGGGCGCTCGAGAGTAGTCGGCCATCTACAAACTTCATTTCATTTTGTCGTTTTGCTGTGTAACGAGCGTGGAAACGTCGGATGGGTAAGAAACACGAAGTTTCTCTATCATCGTTTAATATCTGTACAACGACGCTTTATTTTAGCAATCAATAACAAATCCGACTAAACGTTCGATGCATACAATACAAGAGCGATGTATTTTGCTGCAAAACTCATAAAGTAGGTTAGTATTTCGTGGTTAAGAAAATGGAGGCTTATCAACTAATATTCGCTATTTTAGCTCTTTCGTTCTTTCGTCTTTTCGTCTTTACTGTTAGGGTTTCTACATGTCTGTTGGAATTTTCTGACGAGTTCTGTTGAAGATGGTGGACCGTGCGCTTTTGGAATCGCCATTATCAAGGGTAGAAATTTGGGAGCTATACCGTCTCTCGTACACTAAATTAATGATACTTTTATTACCGGTCGTGCTGAACTTGACGTCAAGGTCCACGGGCGGTGTTACGTACTTTAACGCGGATAAATTTGCTACGATTTACGGTAGCCGCGGAGATACTTTTTAAATATTAACGCTTTAAACTTTTTCTGGCTCCCAGAGTTATATGTATATTGTATGTATATTGTTACCATTTTGTGGTGTTATGTAAGATAATTTAATTTCGGATTGTACCAGTGGCGTAACCGTCGAGTGGCTTTTTCCGTTCCGGAATTGGCTATTAATCAATATCCTTAATAAATGGTTCTTGTTGATTCGTACTATGTTTCTTTTGGGGGACCTCGGGTCTAGGATCTCCTTTTCTCCTACCTAGACTGTGTATCTTCGACAAAAATTCGAGAAGAGGTGGCGCACTTGGGCATTTAGCTTACCTGAAGAAAACTTGATGTCTTACGATTTTCTTTTACCCGACGACCATCTACGGTGAGGCTAGCCGAAAGGTAAGCAACAACATCTTGGTAATTAATTTAAGTAATTTGTTCTTTCTTTCTTTTTTTCTCCACCACCCCCATTGGATCATAACAATTACTGTAACAATTACTTTCGATTCAAACGTGATCATGGTTTCGAACTATCCCCTCTTTGGTTCCCGATCTTTAGTCCTTTATCGAAAACACGCCCCCTTTCAACCGCAACCCAATCAGAGTCGAGCTTAACCAACCATGACGATACTTCTTTATATACGGGGACTATTTCTTTTCAAAGTATTTGGTGCTGTAGGATACGCAAGTCATGTTTTTCTGTTGGTGTCAGCCTTGAACTCTTGAAGACCTTCCGAAGTTTTTTAATCGCGACTTTTTATTTGGGTTTGGTACACCTATTGAAGATGAGCATCTCCAGATCTCATTTCCAAACGTAAAGATAAGAGTTCGTAAGTTCTTTGTAGTTGGCCATGAACAGCCTGCAAAATTCCAAGCGCTTCACCACGTAAAGCCACTATTGAAGACGTCAGTTTCTGCTTGTTGCTCCAACCGTTAGCTGTAGGTGCGAATTTGCAAATTTCTTCTTTTAAATGTAACATATCTGTTTGGGTTTTCTGTTGAACAATTTTGATTTGATTTTCTATGCTCGTTCGTATTTCTTCTTTCAAACTTCTAAAATTTTCTTCCATTTTCTAAAAATATTCGAACAGTTTTTCTTACATTTTTCTAATTTTTTTTTCCATTTTCTGAGTATTTTCTTTTCAAATATTTTTGCATCCAATTTAGTTTGATAACGAGTTACCGGCATAAGTTGTAAAACGAATAAAAACGTGTAGTAACACTTAATTAACAGGCGATTCTATATCAAACTGAAACGGCTATAATTACACTCTAGAAACAAACACACGCAGACACGTACTTATCACACAACGTTTTTAAAACGGGAGCAAGAATAAATTACTGGTATTTACACCTTAAAACCGCAAACTCCACGTTTATAACTACACGTAGCTAATTAAATCTAATGCTATTTAAGAAAAACAGTTAGACTAATTTATATATTACTATCACTCGAAGAATAATGTTAGCGGATAACTTTTGTTTATCTAAAACTGATACTTGTTTACATTAAAGACACGTACGCTTGAACTCCGTTATATTTATTGCTAACAGACACGGTAATCACTTATTTATTTAAACAATCTTCTTAATCGTTCCGACTTCGAAAAAAGCCCGTTTTTAAATATTACTGTTATCTTCTCGAGATTTTTCTCATCCTTCGGTAAACATTCTGGAAGTGTGTTCAATTTTGAAAAACTTTTTGACACCAATTCATATACCTGATAGCGGCAAGCAAAAATAACGATTTTTCTAGTAAGTTTTCGTTTTAGAAACACGCTGGCACCATTGATACGACTTGTATTTGAAACCATAGTATTACAACAATTGCGTTCGAACGTCACTAGTTGACGCCTGTTTCTTTCTTTCTTTGAATTCAAATTTGTGAATGCCTTAATAGTAGTTTTAAAAATAATTAACTGACACTTATCTAGCGCTGCAACTAATATTGCAGTAATGATTTTTTCTGAATAGATGGTTGTATGTTCTAGATCAAAGTTAACAAACCTTCTTGTAAATTTGTTTTAATTAGAGTCAGCGGATGAATCTTTTTGTACCGGTTCATAAAATGATAAAAAGTTAGTGCGTGGAAGTATCTAGTATATACGCTGCTTTTCTTCCTTAATAGTTCTGAATCGCGCTTTTCCTTTTTGTCAGTTTTTTGTCTACTCGAGCTAAGTGAACAACTCAACCTGAGTCTTTCTGACACTGTAGAAAAAGTATATCTTAATCTATCTTCATCATTTAAGCGGAATTGGCATGTGCAATGCCAATCAAATTATTCAAGTTGTTGATAAAATCTTGTCGGCGTTGTTTAAACGCGTCTGGTGTTTTTTGTGATTTCAAACTTGATAAGTTGAGAAGTTCAGAATTTTCCTCGCGTACTTAGGTTAAGATTTGGACTTACATTGACAGTTAAATTTACTTTACGAATATTTGATATATTATATATATTGCAGACTTGTTCATTAGAAGAAAGCTTTGAACCTGTTATTTGATGTTTTGCGCACCTAATTAAAGATATACTTTTTAGAACTGTGTAATTCTATTGCATGTTGACTAAGAAAGTAAACAAAAAATAATATTAAGTCTCAACAATTCTTTATTGTGCACCAGCTGACGTTTATTAATAAGGTATTAATAAGTAAGAAAAAAGCAAAACACACTATTGCATCATTCATGAGATACATGACATTAAAGTGTATTAGTTGATTAATTAGTATGCTTAGCAACAAATACAACTGACATTTACGTGCAGAAAAACATGTAAACAAAATTAATATATAGAACATTTTTTGTATTTTAAAAATATTCATATATTAAATTTTGTAGTAAACTACAAGACGTTTTAAATAAGTACAATTAAAGAGTAACGCCATATTGTTTGTAAATAACCAAAACATTTCTTTGATGTGGTTGATCACACAGATAATGTCACTTAAATAGCACAATCTTTAGCAACAAAAAAAACTGCTTTTCACATTTTTTGCACGTAACAAATTAAATTTATCACGTGAAAGATGTTTTACAAAAAACGTATAGTACAACATAACACAAAAATTTAAAAAAAACACAGCTTAAACACAGCTCAAAAACTTTGTACACTTATCGTACATTGCTAAAAAACCCAGTAAAAAAATAAAGTATTACTTCTTCCTATTCTGTTTAGTGTGGAAATAAAAAACATCAAATTTATAATATTAAGAAGACTGTACTGTTAAAAATAATCCAAAACTCTTTTGAAATTACAAAATAAAGCAATTATTTTAACTAAAAGATAGATATACAATGAGAAATGAGAAAAATTTTGTTACACCACTACACCACAACAAACCAAGCATTTTTATAATTTTTAGTAATATCGATTACATCAAAACTAGCTAGAAGAAGTGTATCTTTCTGACAATATATAATTAGGATATGATGCAAATAAAAATTTAACCTCAACTGCGTAGATTCATACTTTGCAAAAATAGTTAACAATGAATGATGATCGAAAATAGTTTTAGTTTTGCAGTTATGTTGTAATCTTGCAGAATTTGCAAAGCAATAAACATAATATGTTGTGAATGTATTCCTATGTCTTATTATTTCATTTAATCGATTTTTAATAAATTGAAATTAGTACACGGTTGTATAAAAAAAATATTTATATAAACACTGATTATACTCCATTACAAACAAAAAGATAGTAGATGGCAGTACGTCTACAAGCATGTTTACAAAGACACATTTTTAATACTGTCAATAAAATAAAAAATTGGAGATAAATATACATTGGTTGTCTGCAACTCAACAACAGCTTTTATATTAATTAAATTGCAGAAGACGTAAAGGAAAATTAAATTAACAAACGTAAACACAAAAATTGTCAAACCAGAGTTATGGAAAATAGGGTGCCAATACAATTCTCCAATGTAAGCAAATATCGCTGTTTTCAAAATACAGTTCTGTCAGTGTAAAATGTGTTTAAATATTGACCAATGACGATCAAGATTAAAACTTCTCTGTGCACTGTCTTTTTAAATGGAAAGAGAATTGTATGTTGCAGTTTTAACAATTACAATAAAAGTTTATCGACAATTTAATACTTACATTATTTGCTTTTCTAGTTTATAAGAAGAAGCAGACACTATGTTTTCAAAACGATCGCAAATTTTATGAATTTGAAAAACAATTAATCAATTATTTTAAATTCAAAAAGAATGTAAAAAAATAATTCAATAAAAAAGTTATTGTCTATTAGTGAACTTACTACATAGTTAAATTATTGTTTAATAATATCTAACGACAAACTATTTGATTAATTTGATATCGATTGTAGTATGTGTAAAATGCAAGACTGCAAAAATGTTGCGTGCAACACCAAGACTCAAGATTCATATGCAAGACTAAGACCAAAGTGAAAGATATCGATGCAAGACCAAGAGAAGACTGAATGTGCAATACCAAGTCCAAAACCTATATGGTCTTGCTTTTGCGTTCGGTCATCATTAATGATGAAGCTGAACAAACTGCAAAACCATTTAAAAGAAGACCACAATTTAATAAAATGATTATATTTATAAAATCTTAGGCAAACTATCATTTAAAAACTTTTTATCGTTTTATGAAAAAAATGTACTATTGTTATCAGTATCACCGTTGTTTATATACATTATCGTTAGACAATGAGATATCTTTATATGGAAACAGATTTTTTATTTATGTTAGATGACGATAGTGAAAACAAGGTAATAATTAAATGCAAAGCCTCAAATCGTTTTTGGTTATTAAAAAATTGCAAACGATAACGGCACAAGTAAGCTACTTACACACGTTATTAGTTCCGATATACGTGCAAAGCAAGGTTTTTTCCGTTGACTTGCTTTGATTCTTAAAACTCTGAGTTTGCAAAAATAACTCCTACACTTTGATTTCTGTTTATAAACAAAATATGGAATGAATAAAATCATGTAAACGTTTCTATAAAATTATAATCGGTTGAATGGTTTGTTTCATTTACTTTGTTTAATTTTCTTTTCAAGCCCGAAGCCAACGAATATGTGCTAATTTAATTTCTTTTTAATTTTTAGTCTACTCAAAAGGCACATAAAATATAAATATACAAGCTTATTAGCGCTTTAGATGTACCTTTAACAATAAATACAGGACAATGCTTCAAAGATTCGGACTTCAGAACCAAATTAATGATTTAAATTTTGGTATGAATTACTATTACAGCTTACAGCACTTGTCGCTTATCGCAATTACGAATAATGTTTTCAATTGGGTAATGTTATAACTTTACTAAAGTAACAATCCGGACGCATGCTACTACATAGAAAAAACGCCGTTTATAGTAATCATAATTTCGGTTTATGTTATCAATTTATTCTCAGATTTGTTTCTATACATGATCAATAACTTATTTTGTATGCATTTTTGAGCCGAATTTTCACAATAAGCTTGTTTAGAGTGAAAAATTTTATCATTGTACTCTAAAAATAGTAGTTTTGCATGTTTATCTTATTTTTGTAGAGTTATTTATTTATTTAAATAATTTGACTGATTTACAAAACGGTACATTATTTCAACATCTGTAAATACGTTATCTTTGAGAATTAACTTGAAAAGCACGTGCCTTCTTAGAATAGCAAATTAAATTAACTACGTCTTATGTGCTAACGTTATTTTGTATTTATTTTTAGTGTTAGCAAATTTCTGAGAAGAATTGTGTAGTTTTTAGAACAGTGAATGAAGCGTTGTTATCATTTGGTTCTTGTTATCAAAAACCTCAAGTCCCAACGTGATTCTATTAAGCGACGTGTACTGTATAGTTAAAAACGCAGGCATTCGGTCAGAAATGATACCAGCATTGTCGACAATATACTAGATTCCTGATGTGTTTTTATTATGTCAATAAACAGAAATATGTAGAATATTTCTGTTTGTTGAGATAAAAGCACCATCCTTAGCTAAACATGTCTGCCTACCCAAATTATCATGTATAATTTTTTTATCAGGATGTGTATTCATTAACTAGTTAACTTTAATCTAATTTATATCAAATTTAAATAAAAATTTTCTAAATTTTGTAAATTTTGTGATTTATGTTATTTTGATCCCTCAAATACTAAAAAAAATATATACAAATTATAAACTGTACGTTCAATTATAAAATTGTCTTCTATTAGAAAATGATTATGTTTCTCAGAATACCAGTTGTTTACGTAGACCTAATTTCATAACGAAAGTGTTATCGTGCATAGATATGATTTTCTTTTAAGGTTATTTTACATGTAATAAAAAGAACGTATATCTTTTCCCAATCTCTGAAACTGTATCTTTATAGATTACTGTAAGAGAATATACTGATCTGTAACTTAAAAATCTGTAATATTAATAAAAGCAGCGCCAGATATTTCAATTTTCCGTTTGCATCCAAAACTACTAGCGTTTTGCATTCAAATTAATGTTTCCAATTTTAGCGCAGTCATTGTCTAACTATAATGTATATAAACAAGAGTAATCACTAAAGATCAGATTATATGCAAATACATAAATTCTTATTTTTTAAAAGTGAAACATATTTTAAGATTTTGTTGATATAAATGCTTGAATTTTAATAAATATAACCCTAACGAGTCGGTATTTATTCATTCAAAATCACAAATTAATTACTCATTGCTTAACAAATATAATAACTGTATTTTTAATTTTATGTTTCTGTTATCGGAGTTGACAAAAAGTTTTAATTTTTTGGGTTTGTAGTTTGTCGATACCATTAACCATTGCTTTTAACTGGTTCAAAATTTCTCGGTTAGGTTTGTTACAAGCTTTTTGGTTTTACGAACCTGCACGGCCAACTCACAATAGTCGGTGAGAGGGGTAGGTTCCCAAGAAATATATAAAAGGTGTTCCAGGGCGCCAGAGCTTATCCCAAAGTAACTTCTGTCCCGCTCAAGACAGGTGGTATAACTTGTAACAAGATGTTAGGTTCGTAATGCTAAAAGAAACGAAAGAAAGAAAACTAAATCGTTAATAACAGTTTCACTTTAATTCCTCTATAATGATCAATAGGTTAACGTTCGAATTGAGAACAATTGGCTAGTACGACCAATAATAATTTTAGTCTGAGTATAACTAAATATCCGAAGTATCGGCAACACACAATACATACGTAAATTATGTTTACATGAATAGCGAAGAATAGAGGGTAGTAAATATCGTTTAAATAATTAGTGACATGGCATTACTGACAATAAAGCAGTGATAATAATTATGGCATTAACATAAACTGAACATAATAATTATGGGTAGTACACCGCATACGTAACATAAGCAAATTTACTAATTAAATGGTAATCCAATTACGTTAGTCATTACGGAATTAATATTTAAAACAGTTTCGTGAGCGATCTTGTTGACGACGAAATAAGATACATAAAACACTTACCACAAACACAGGAATTTCCACTCGTACGAAGAAAGTACTTTCCTCGGCACGCTATCCTGTAAGCACTCTGAAATAACAATTCGTGTCAAACTAATTCCTCACGAAAGTGAAATCTACAAAAATCGTTACTTAAGGTAAAAGAAAGTATATATCATATAACCCGGTTGTCGAATGCGTTGTACCCCTTATCTGTGGTTTAATAAGTTATCACTGTAGGCCTTATAAATATTTAGAATCGCCCCATCAGAATATGTGTCGAGGTTCCTCCCTCGTACTTCAGTATCGACTAGAAATCATGGGCCAGATGGTGGTAGGAATGGCCGGTGACGATTCGAATATTTCACGATCACAACGAAGTCACAACTTTCCCTGGTAGAATTTAAAGTACAACCAGAATACCCCTATTTAGGAGGTGGCACATGGCGCTAACAAAGACATAAAATTACCTTTAATTAAAGAAAGAACCAAAACCACTTACTCTGCGTGAATAAACTGAGTTAATTAAGAAAACTTCTATTTTCCATCGTGTCCCAACACGTGGATGATTTTAGAAAAGCGATTTTCAGTTCACGCAGATATAGATAATAACAGGCACGATGTTAAAGTCAAAATGCCGGTAATCACGCCGGATATCGCCTACTCAATACAAAGTGACCAACAAACCCGATAGATGGCGTCGAGAAATATAAAAGTAATTTTTAATTAAACTGATATACAGGGTAATGCATTATTTAAATTTATGCACGTAACAGGTTATTTAAAGCAAGTAATTTGCCTTTTTTATCAATGAAATCACCAACTGATACATCAAGATCTACTATGCGACTGTTTGGTTTCGAAAGGTTGATTGTTAGCAGTGAATACGTTCACTGTATATTTAAACACACTATCACAAATGTGTATTTTATTGATTGTTGACTGTACAAATGCACCAGTATTCAAAAACAATTTTTTTTAACATGTAGGTTTTGTCTTATTTTCTTATTGTTATTTTAGAACAACAATTTTATGCAAGATTACCGTTTTAGTTACAAATGTAATATTTAAGAAGTTATAGTAGAATTCAGGTTTTCACGGATTGCATTTGTAATACAACTGTCCATTCCGGATAATTCTTATGTTGTTGTTAACACACAAGCTGAGGTTTTGTCACATGTCGCAGTGAATATCTTTAGAGCCTGGGACAAACATCACGGGAATTATTCAAAATGGAAAATTGTATTATTTAAGCAGTTTTGCCCAATACCGTAAAGGGCTTCGTCAAGGCGTGAAGAGAAATCGAAGAACTCAAACAAGGAACGAAAATCTAACTAAAAACCTCTCAAAAGTTATGTAATCAATTCGTGAATCAAGCTAGATTCTAAACTTTAAAATAGTAAGAAAGGAAACGATAAACTTAAAAACGCAAACTACAATCTAAAAAAGAACCACTGCAAAGTTAGGTAATCAACTTGTGAACCAAACCAGATCCTAAACTCTATAGAAGTGATTTAAGAAAAAGTAGTATCCATATATAAAAAAGAACTATCGTCACAGCTGGTTAAGCTCAGTTCTGATTGGGTTACGATCGAAAAGAGGCGTGTTTTTGATAAAGGAGTAATGACCGGAAACTAAAAACGGGATAGTTTGAACCATGATCACGATTAAAGTTATTGGGGCGTTTGATGATTTTTAAGCTCTCTCGGATTTTTCTGTTCAAGATGAATGAAGATTTTGCAATCACCAGAACGTTATCAAAATCTATATTGCAAATTCAAAAAAAGAAAAATGATGTTCAGCAACCGTAGACTTAGTAATATGCTTTTTTCTTATACAACGACCACGTTCTTAAATGAACAACCGTTTTCACCAATATAGACTAAACACCCTGAAATGAAAGTGTAGGAAATTTGTGCTTAGGAGAAAAATGAATTTAAGAGATTTCGCCTGTAAAGTTGAATATGGGTTTAATATAATTCTTAAGAGGAAGTTTACCTATTTGATCTGTAACTTTAAAAATGTATGGTAAAAATGCCAATTTCGGATTAGATTCGGGAGTAGAAATGTTCTTAGGTAATCAAGCACGTGGATGTAGACGACCATTAATAACTATTTAAATATCTGGCTTCATATAAATATTATTCACAAGGTTCTAGTAAGATGACAAAGTTCTGAGTCTAGATACTCAGTTTGGCAAATAGAAAAAGCGCGATAAACCAAAGATTCGATGATAGAACGTTTCTGTGCAGGATGGGTGGGTTTTTGAGATAAACAGAATGGCCCAGAAATCCGTCGGGCTTAGGAGCCACAAAACGTCGAGAAATGAGAGAAAACCATTAGTTTCGATTTCCATGGTAAATTTGATATCTAAGTGACCAAACAATAAACGTTTCGTCAACATACCTAAACTAAACTTTAGGTTTTATTATTGATAATTCCAAAGCAACCGTTTCAAAAAAGTCTATAAAAATGTTAGCTACAACATGTGATAGAAAAGAACCCATAGCAGCACCAGAAACCTGCCCATAAAATTGATCAAATTGGAACTAAGTGGATGATAAACACTTATCAATAGAAGAAACTAAACTCAAGTCCTTGCCAAGCTTATACAGAATCTGTTCGATGATAATAAGCTTTGGTAAAAAGTGAAGTGACATCAAAACGTATAAGAACAAAACTAACCACCAAAAATCATCTCAAACAGTTTCAATTATTGAAATCCAAGAATTATAAGGTTTCATCCACTACTAACTTCTTAAAGACGGTCGTCAATTTATTTAGCTTGACTCTTACTGCAGAACGGGAATCAGTGCTATCTAAGGGTTTGAATTTTGGTGTTGTTCCCAAACGTATTCCTAAAGAAGATATTTTATTTGCTGTTATAAAATAAAGACAGGTATAGCAGGTACTACAATTTTCATTTGAAACGTTATACATTTTTTTAGTGTAGGAGTATTGTAGCTGCTGATGTAACACTGCGATTGAAATAAGCTATAAGGTAAAATTTTTCTCTCTCTGTCTGCAATCTAAATAGATATCTGCTATTAAGTCTATTGTAAGATTAAAAGTTTCCACAACAAAATCTACACTTTAAAAAAAAAGTCTTCTAATATTAAACCGTGCCAAACAGATATTTATTCAAAACTATTCATTTTTTAGAAAAATAAAAAAAAACGAATAGTGGTAATCATTTGTTGCTTGACCGGTTTATGGACACAACTTTAGTTTTTATAAGTTATAATGAAAATAACATGCGTTACTTTCATTTAATATGACGTAAATATTGTGAAATAATTTTATTTAAAAAACTTTTAAAGTCAAGAAGTTAACCTCAGAAATGTGTACACCAATGTTTTTGTTTAAATATTTAGATAATATATAATACGGACTAATACTTATGGCGACAGGCCAAATCTGGATATCACAAGGCCATTTATAAATAGCTAAAGAGACAGAAATAATTAACGTGTTTGTTGTCAAATGTACATACATCAATTTTTGAAAAAGTTTGTGATTGTTAACCAAAATTGAAATATTCGTTTGAAGATGTCTGGATATGGGAGGATCCTTAGCGCAGGTCGGGATGTGACAGCTTGTACTGTATATATGAGTTTAATTCGTGTACACAAGAAAAAATAAATTATATAATTATTTTTTTTAAAGACTACTTTTGTAATTTAAGTAATTGATAGTAATTTGTGGTTACAATTAAAATAAAGCATAATTCTGGAATGCTTTGGAAGAATACTACTACATCTCAAGCTGAAATTTAAATAGAGGGTAAATAAATCGATTTAAAAAGAACCATGAGACAAAGCAAAACAATAGTTTTTAGTTTATCCAGCTTTACCCCTACAATTTGCTAACATTAACGCCAGAGGACATTGAGACTTTTTTTTAAGTTTCTTTTAATACATTGTTAGCGTTGTTTAAAACTGTGTAATTATAAATATATAGTAAATAACAACATTTTGATATATTTAAATGTTCAGAATCATATATTTTAAAGTTTATTGACAAAATAAGCACTGAAAAAATCGCAACAAATCGTTCAACAATACAAAGATCACGTATGGCATCCACAACCGGGCTGACATATGCACACAGATTCAATACCCAGCTTAGTAGCACGCAGCTGTGCAAGATCACCCCTATAACACAATAAATTTATCCAAACTTCATATCCCTCTCACTTATAAGACGCATTTAACCTTTACCGAAATTTAATATTGCATCGAACCTCAATGACAGGATCAAATAATGAAGTTTGGTACAAAGTGACCTGCCTTTTCAACACTGTATTATTAAGCCATACATTATCCCTGGATGTCACTGGAACCTAGCATCAGACTGTTCGCTTTTAGACTTAATTGTTATTCAGATTGCAATCGTCTAAGTGAAGGAGATCATTAGAATCAGCCATTCTGCTTTTTGACCGCATTTAACAAAATGTCCGCACTTTCATTTAGAGTAATATCATCAGTTGAAGGGTGCATTACGTCGAATTAAATTAAATTATATGTTTTTAACAAAGGTAAAATGCACACGTAAAATAATATTTTTAAATTGTAGGTAAAAATAGTTTTATCCTTGTATCAGTATGACTACAGGCCAAATCTGACAAGCAAATCCAATTCCATTCATTGATACAATAAGTAAAATAGCAAATAGTTTCGAAATTTCTGAAATACCGTTTAGGTCGATGTTTGATTTCTGGTTCTTAGTTGTCAACTTTATTTAAAGAATGGAGGTAAAGAATGCTTAATCTCGCTATAGAAATTGTAAACTTGCTAAATATTTTCTTTTCAACGTATTGTCACTAACGTAAAGTACCGATTATTTGCAGATAAATTTAGTAAAGTGTTTTGAAAATATCTTCTGTTTTCAGAATAATAAAAATATCTTACATTTTAATTTTTTCGTTACAAAGTAATAGGTGGTAATAGTATGTACGTACAAATTTTATGTAGTTAGATAAAGTAATTACATATGAACTAAAATTCTTATTACTTCTTCGACAACGCCACAACAAGCGCAGTGAAGAAAAACAAAGAAACTACAAGACCTATTCTAACGGCTAACATAAAAGTGAAAAGTTAGAAGTACACAAACAAAAGCATAATGCATTCAGTGAAATCAAAATGCAGGCGTAAGCAACTGCGGCGTATTTTAGCATACTCTACTTAGAATAGAATATAATTACGGTGTTATAATTACAAATTAGTTTATATTACAAAGAAATGCATACTTATATTGCATTAACAAAAATTAAAGCTTTTACATTTAGACATATAAAATTAAAAGAAATTATCGCGAAACTGACCGTCGCTAAATTGACAGTTGCTGTATGACGGCAAATTTAGCAATAATGGCAACTTTTTCACCATGTAATAATGTCGGCTATATAGAAATATTATAATTTAGTAAATTTAACATTAATAACTACTATACAGTGCTCGCCAAACAGTCGGCACCAAATGGGTTTTTTTTAATTTTTAATTTTTTAAAGAAACTTTTTACAGCAATAATTTGTGGTGGTCTGAAAACTTATGTAGCCCCTATTAGATATACCGAGTGATTTTTACTTAGCTAGAAAATTGTCTAAATTTAGAATTGCTTTTTTTTCGTAAAGTAAGTAAGATTTCAATCAGTTTTTTTCATTGTCTGACAGTTTTTGCTTACCAAACGATCTCAAGACCAGAAAACATTTTTTTCTTTAACTTCCGCTAAAACTAAAGTTTAAATTTTTTGGAATATTTTTCAATTTTCACATACCAAGACTTAATTTAAAAATTGGAAAAAACAATAGAAATTGCTAATTATTCCTTTAGGTTTGTTATTATTTACAGAAAAGCAATTATGTTGCATAATCTTTACGTTTTTGGTTCAAGATATTTTATAAGAAAAATGTTTTGCATTGATAATTAAATTCTATTTACGTGACTTCTAAAAACTCAAATTTACCCTTGCTGATTAATTATTTTCACAAAACTCCTGTAAATGTTATTTTACAGTTGTTGTTTTACAGTGTTTTTTCTGTAACTATTAAATATTGCATAATTTTAAAAAATAGCATCAAAACAAAACAGAAATTAAATTTCAACGTGCCCTCCGTCCCTTTTAATACACACTATGGTTCGTTCATACATTTCTCTTGAAACATTCCTCAATATAATAGACCAGCGGCACATTCTCTAATTGTATTTTCAAGATGGTTAATATTCCTGAAAGGTCTGCGTTTGTAGGCCTCATTTTTGAGCTAGAAGAAATTACATGGGGTTATATCCGGAGAGCGCACAGATCAGCTAAATTCCGAAAATCTTCCTATCCATTTATAGAAAAAAAGATAATCAAGAAAATTACGAACGTTAACTGTACTGTGCGCTGAAGCACCATTTTGCTGAAAATACATATTTGTGCGAAGATCAAATGGAATATCCTCTATTACATTAAAAAAGTAATTCTGGAGAAAATGCAGGTACCTCTCAGAATTAAGACTTTCTCGGAAGAAAAATGATCCAATGATTTGATTATTAAAGATTCCACACCAGACGCTCGTTTTGAATGACAATTGATCACGTGTTTCTACGACAAAATAGAAATTTTTATTAGCTCAACACCGACAATTTTGAGATCTAACAGTTGCATTTGACGAAAATGTAGATTCGTCGCATAAAATTACATGTTTAATAAATGATCTGTCCTCTTCTATTTGTGCTTGAATCCAAAAGTTAAAATATAGCCGAGCATTTAAATCTCGGTCTTGCAACGTGTGGATAATTTTTGGCTTGCAAGGTCTGAATTCATTTGTTTTCAAACTGCTTCTGGCCGTTGTGCTGAATACTGGGTTCAGTGGGGCGATTCGTCGAAGAGGAGTTTGTAGAGTTTCGACACTACCTGAAGCTGATGTTCTTCAACATTTAACCCAAGAAACTTTTAAATTTCTTTAAAATCCTAGTAATGGTTGAGTGGCAAATGTGTCTGTCGGGATGTCGCTCATTAAAAATTGTTGCCGTTTTTTAGTGCGTTTTATAATTTTCACCAACCATCAAAATAATTTTTAGAAGCCACGTAATAGATATTAATTTTTATAGAAAAAACATTTCTCTCATAAAGTATCTTGCACCAAGAACGTAAAGATTATACAACATGTAAATACGTAATAACAAACCCAAAGGAATAATTATCAATTTCTATTGTTTTTTCCAATTATAAATCTTTAACGTTTTTAACGAAATCAAATTGAATTTTAAAGTCTTGGTATGTACAAATTTGAAAATATGTCAAAAAATTAAATTTTTAGTTTTAGCGGAAGTTAAAGAAAAAAATGTTTTCTGGTCTTGACATTGTTTGGTAAGCTAAAACTGACAGACGATGAAAGAATCTCGTTGAAATCTTGCCTAATTAATGGACAATTTTGAAAAACGCCATTTTTTAGCTAAGTGAAGATCATTCTCTATATCTGATAAGGGCTAAATAGGTTTTCAGACAAGCACAAATTATTGTCATCGTATTTCACTCATCATTTATGAAATTCTTAGACCAACGTTGTGATTTTTTAAGTTCATTAGAATCAAATAAAATTAATATGACTTTAACGTCTAATACTAACAATTTCAATACCCACGAGCAAAAACCAAGTAATTCAAGGGCGTATGTCATTAATGCACCAAAAATGTTGTGTAATTATTGCAAACAAAGACACTACATCTATAACTGTGACAATTTTCTACAATTAGAGGTCAATAAACGCATTACAGAAATTAAGCGACGGCACCTTTGTTTAAATTGCTTAAAAGGTAATCACAACAATAAAAACTGTACATTAAGGGGTTGCAACATGTGTCATAGAAAACATAATAGATTATTGCATATTAATACTAATAACGTGGAAAAACTCGAAAGCACCATTGCTTCCGATAAATTAATTGAATTAAATACTAATTACGCCATTGCAGGCACAAGTGGATCAGAATTGAGTCCCGATGCTTCGTTTGTGAGTTTAAATCAAGTGTCATTAAACAAAGGTTTATTGCAGAATAATACTCAGATTCAAAAATGCTTAAAAAATACGGACATTTTATCGCAAACTCTGTTATCAACCGCGTGTATACAAATTTTAGACGCCGTAGGTAATAGTCATGTGTGTCGCGCATTACTTGATCCTGGATCACAGGTAAATTTTATCACCACAAATCTATGCGACAAACTACAATTGTCTAAATTAAAATGTAATTTAAATATTGCTGGAGTTAGCAATTGCCAATCGAACGTCAGTTTTAAAACAAATTTTTCGTTTAAATCGCAAACTACTTATTTTATTACCAATATTTCAAGTTTCGTTTTAGATCAAATAACGGCTAATCTTCCAAACCAATATTTTGAATTAAAAGCATTGCAAATTCCTGCTCATATCCTATTAGCGGATCCCAAACCAAACATTACAGGAGAAGTAGATGTACTATTAGGTGCTAGTATATTTTAGGATTTATTATGCGTAGGACAAGACAAATTGGGTAAAAACAAACCAATTTTGCAAAAAACTAAATTAGGTTGGGTGTTAAGCGGTTCATTGAAAATTAAAAATAAAGAGAGTTCTGATTCAGCATGTCTTAGTGTTTTAGAGCGCGCAAATATTCAAAAACAATTGGAAGCTTCCTGGGAGCTCGAGGAATGTACAAATAGTAATCCTAAGTTTTCGAACGATGAACAGTATTGCGAAGATAATTTTGTTAAAACGACATTTCGCGACAGCAACGGACGATTTAAAGTTAATCTTCCCTTAAAAAATAGTGTTTCGAAATTAGGAGAGTCAAAGACAAACGCTTTAAAGCGATATTATTCTCTTGAGCGTAAACTTGGCCGCGATCCAATTTTAAAAAATGAATACGTTCGTTTTTTAGAGAAATACGAAAAACTAGGGCATATGACTAAAATTACTAATCCTCATAATTTAAAAGGGCTTATCTTTTATTTGCTTCACCATGCCATAACAAAAAGCAGTAGTTCTACCACAAAAACGCGCGTCGTATTCGACGCCTCAGCTAAAACGTCTTCTAATTTGTCTTTTAATGATGTTCAATATACCGGTCCCGTCATACAAGTTTATTCTCAATTCTTTTGCGTTTTTGGAAACACACTTACGTAATAACGGCGGATATTGAAAAAATGTATCGCCAAGTATGGGCCGAGGAAAGTCAGCGTAACTTGCAATTAATTCTTTGGCGTACTGCTCATTGCCGAATATCGACTAAATACTATTACATATGGCACTGCGTTTGTATCATTTATAGTTATAAGATGCCTTAAGCAAATTGCGCTTGATTTTAAGAAGAAGTTTCCAATTGCTCCTAAGGTTATACAGACAGATTTTTACGTTGACGATTTGGTTACCTGTTGTGACTCAAAAGCAGAAATTATTCAGTTAAAATCACATATTACTAAAATACTTACTACTGCGGGTTTTCATCTTCGCAAGTGGGCTACTAATCACGACGATATTATAGAAAATAGATCCTTAAGTACCAAAGATGATAAAATAGATATGTTTAATAATAATAATAATCCAAGAACGCTAGGTCTGTTATGGAATCCACAAGAAGATGCCCTTCAATACGAAATTCGCGAAAATCCAAACAAAAAAACCATTACAAAGCGGCACATTTTGTCGGTTACAGGGAAAATATTTGATCCGTTAGGTTTGTTAGGGTCAATAATAGTACTGTCTAAACTAATTTTACAAAATTTATGCCAATTAAATCTAAATTGGGATGAAAGCGTACCCATGAGTTTACACACAAAGTGGATTAAACTTCACGATCAAATGCATCACATACGTTCAATAAAAATCCCTCGACATGTGATTTGTAATAATTCAGTTTTAATTGAGCTTCATGGGTTTTGTGACGCTTTCGAGTCAGCATATGGAGTATGCGTTTATATTAAATCAACTAACGAGTCAGGAACGGTAGCGACAAATTTATTATGTGCCAACGCGCGTAACGCCGCTAAAAATAATTACCTTGCCACGTCTTGAACTTTGCGGAGCGCTAATTCTTGCAAAACTAGTAGATAATGAAAAATCATCATTACAATTAGAATTTTCAAAAACATTTATTTGGTGTGACTCTACTATTGCTCTAAGTTGGATACAGTCGGATTCATCAAAATGGAAAACTTTTATAGCTAACAGAGTATCCGAAATACAAAATTTAACAAATACTGATAGTTGGAAGCATGTTTCAGCTAATGATAGTCCTGCTGACTTATGATCCAAGGGCTTTCTTCCAAATAAGCTAAAAAATTGCAATTTATGGTGGTATAGTCCACATTGGATGAAAAACGATGTAACACAGTGGCCACTACAGCATAAATTAGATAAAACCGATTTGGAAGCGCGCATCATTTCGTGCATAGCCAACAGTCAAATTCCATGTTCGAAAAACTTTTCAAAATTCTCATCTTTACAAAGGCTATTACGTGTGGTAGGTTATTGTTACAGGTTTATTAACAATGCGAAAACAAAGCAAGAACACCAAATTTTTGGTTCACTTTCGATAAATGAAAGAAAACAAGCTTTACGTTGCTTAATTAATATTACACAACGGGAGTCGCTTTACAAAGACATTCGTCACTTAATTGAAAATAATCACGTAGAATTTAAAAATTCGTTGTTAGGACTTAACCCATTTTTAGATCAGCAGGGTCTCTAGCGTGTTGGTGGTCGTATTCGACATTCAAATCAAAATTTTGACAAAAAACATCCGGTGATATTACCAACAGGACATTGGTTAACTAAATTAATTTGTTACAATGAACACATTAGGTTGCTGCATTGTGGGGCTAATCAATTACTAGCATCATTAAGAAATAAGTATTGGCCTATATCAGCAAAAGGTACCATATGTAGAATTATACACGAATGCATTCCATGCTTTCGTGCCAAGCCAAAATCGTTAAATCTCATAATGGGAGACTTGCCAAAGGAGCGTGTATTAAACGCGCCGCCATTTTATAATTGTAGGGTAGATTACGCAGGGTCGGTCATGATAAAATCTAGAAAGGGACAAGGTGGTACGTTGATTAAATCATAGATTTGTATTTTTGTATGTTGCTCCACTAAAGCGATTCATCTTGAGCTGGTAACAGATCTTTCCACAACAACATTGCTGGCTGCTTTAAAACGCTTTATAGCACGTAGGGGACAACCGCTAAATATTTATTCCGACAATAGTTCGACCTTTATCGGTGATAAATCTGAATTAAGAGAACTTAAGGCATTCCAGCTCAATCCAACAACTCAAAACGAAATTGTAAATTATTTGAAAGAAAATAATACGCATTGACATTTCATACCCCCTCGCTTGCCCCATTTTGGTGACTACTGGAAAGCTGGAGTAAAATCCATTAAAAATCATCTAAAACGGGTTGCTGCTAACACTCACCTCACGTATGAGGAATATTATACCTTGCTGACACAAATTGAAGCAGTGTTGAATTCCCGCGCATTAACACATTTATCTACTGATCCACAAGATATATTTTCCTTAACTCCCGCACATTTTTTAATTGGGAGAAAACTTACCGCTATACCAGAGGAAAACTTGCAAAATGTTCCTGATAATCTTCTCACAAAATACGAACATATAACAAAATTTACTCAGCATTTTTGGCAACGATGGAGCAAGGATTATTTGCATCATCTTCAAGTGCGTTTAAAATGGAAGACGCACCACCACGATATTGTGAAGCTTGGAGCTCTAGCATTAGTTAAAGAAGATAACACTCCTCCATTTAAATGGTTATTAGGGCGTATTATTAGCCAGCTTCACCCAGGAAGCGATGGAATCGCGCGAGTAGTCACACTTCGCACCGCAAGTAGAGCCTCATTCAAACGGGCTGTGAATAGAATTTGTGTATTATCTAATCAGTGAGTTTAGTGTTTTCTTTTTAATTATGTTGAAGACTTTGCCTTCAAGGTGGGCAGTATGTTCGTGACGCTGTCTAAACTATAAGCTTAAGTAAAGTAGGATTAGTCTTTTTGTTTAGTATTTCTTTGAATGTGTATTTTTAGTTATTATTTAAGTATTACTCATGCATTTTTATGGTATATATTGGGAAGGAGGGTTGAACACCTGTGTACCTGTATGGTGTTGGAAAGTTTTTAGTTAGTTTTCAGATATCAGTACCTACCTATGTAAACGTAGAAGCAGTTGTTAGAGATTATTAAATGTTAAATAAGAAATTTATTGTTTTATTTAAAAACGATAATGTGCATTTGCACACCAAGGTGAATTAATTTAATTCCAATTCAAAACACTGTCACGTAGCAGTTTCTCCACAAATTGTCAACGCGATATGGTAATACCAAATCAGGTTGGATAAATCAAAATTTTTTTGACGAATGGTTTTATACAATAGTTTTGTTCTATCTAAAGAGACAAGACTCACCACGAACCTTAATTGGCTACAATTTATCGTCGCACCTTTCTGCACATGTTGCAGAATGTAAAGTTGATAATGTTCGGTTTATTTTTTTACACAAAAATTTAACTTACATAGCACACTTGGTGAGAACGTATTGGTTTTGTCTTGCTTTGCAGGCTTTGCAGATCCAACTCAATTTTACCCTGCTGAAATTCTAGAAACATTTTCTTGCAAGGCGTTCATTAAAAATTATTGATGCGACTAATCTGGTTACAAATAGACCCAACCATACAATGAATCTAAATAACTCTTGGAAACCATCCTTTCTCATAATTCTTGGATTTTCTTGAGCCTAATATATTATTAAGTGTTATGGCGATTAAACAATTCCAAATTAGTGAATTGAAATTTATCAAAAAATAAAATGCTGAAAATTTTTGATGTTTTGTAAAAACCAATTGCGATAAACCATTCTTCTTTCAAAATCACCGTGCTGTAATTGTTGATGAATTTGTTATTTCATTTCACTTATTTACAATAAAATGTGGCACGTGTGATTAAATTTGTTACGATTGATTCTAGTTTTTATAAGAAATTGATTTATTTCGTTTTTTACTGAAAAAGTTGATGACAAATAGTTACTTTACTATAAACCAAATTTAAACTGCATTATTACTATCTTAGTTAACAATAAATTGCGTTATTTTTCATTTTTTTTGGAAACAATATAATTTTTTGACAATATTAATTCTACTACAGCTCTTAAAATATGGAATTCATGTTGTCGTAGAACTAGACAAGATTTTCTTCCTAAAGCGTCATGGCCTACTTCACTTATCTATAAAAATGTACTTTTATTTGTTAATAAAAAAAAACAAAAACTAAATTGTTATACAAGGTTGTAATAAACATTTTTAGACGGATAAAATAGGCTAATAGTGAATAAGTTTGTATTTAAATTAACAAGTTAATTGTCACTTCCGGTTAAACCAAAAACTAAAAAAAAGTATTTCAAAATTTTATTCAAAAAAATAAAACAATTATAGGTTGTTACATGTCTGCTGGGTCACTCTAATATAAGAAATAATAAAAAAATTGTGAACGTTTGTTTATATCTGTTACTTATAATTAAATAAATTTCTAGGAGTACATTTTTAGAAATGAATTATGTTACCAAGCTATTATTACTGAACTGAAAAGCAATAGAAGAACAGTGCCAAAAGACATATTTCTATCTATGCTTAAAAAATTGTTAAACAAAATGAAAACAAACACTGCCGATATAATAAAAGCTAGATTTAAAAAGTATAGAATAATTTCTATTGACAGAATTAAAGTTTTGAATCAAATTCAGAAAGACGCTACAACAGAAGAAATTAAAACTAATCAACACAATATGAACAACTCTTTGATTTATATTTCAAGACAGTTAAGATATAGATATAACAAATCTAAAGAAAGTCTACAGAAAAAAAAGATTGCTAACAGAAGAAAAAAGTCAATATAAATTTCGATTCAGAATCTACTCTTGAAAACAACGATTTCGATTACAATAAAATACTCAATAAAAACGACGATTTAATTGAAAATGCCGATAAAAGTATTTTATTGGAAGATAAGTCAAACGAACTCTCAATATTTTCAAAATTTGAAAACTCCCAGACGGATTAGGGTAAATTCAAAATTGATTATGACATTGAGGAAAAAGATATTTTGCTTATTGAAATGTATGTTAGTTCTGTGAAAAGACACGAGAAACGATTTGATGCTCAGGCCTAAATATGTCAAATTCATCCAGTGATGCCGAAGTATTATTTTTGAAACCGTATTAAATTTTGAAAGATTCATTTAGGTAACCTGATGTTTTGTTTATTTTTCTAAAGTGAAGTACCATTTACCTATGTCATAAATACAAAAAAAGGGCTTTTTTTATTTTGATGTTTTATAGTTATTTGTATTATAAAAACATTTTCTGCATTTTTTTACATCTTGAATGAAATTTTCAGCACTAATTTGCGGCAGAAAAGTGCTCCATGCTGTCCCTGCAAAATATCAAATTAAAATAGTTTTGTTTGAATATTTCTTAAAATAAAATATTTTTTACATTTTTAAATATATAATGTAATCAAAGAAAAGTGTTCAACTTTGGATTAACTCTGCATTTGCTGTGTACATTTTTAAAAAATACATTAAAAGTTATTTCAAAAATATAAAATTGAAAGAACAAATACATTGCTTTTACATTTTTCTTTTGAGACTGGGGGGCTTTGCCCCTTCACCCTCGCCGAGGTTTTGCTTCTAAACTCTCTTGTTTAGATATTTATTGATTTAAATCAATCAATGATAATCTTGATCATATAAAAAGTGGATGCTTGATTTATTTTCTGGCCTGTAATGACAGACTCAGCTCAATTTTATTGAAGTGAAACTTCTTTATCGGCGTTGGAAAAAAATTTACCGTCACATTTTACGCGTCACGTCACATTTTTTATCGTCACATTTTTCCGTAGCGTAGCGACGTGATAAATAATATATCAATACTAAAGTGATCAACAAAATCAAAGGCTTTATTTTAATTCTAATTCCAGTGGATTTTTAACAAAAGTAAGTAATTATATCTATTTTTCTAATACTTGGGTGGAATTAATTGACATAGAGTATAAATTCTGAAATATGTTATTAATTTAAATTTAAAATATTTAAGGTTAACCTCAGTTTCTGATTGAACGATGACATTTAAAATTTAATATATTTAAGGTTAACCTCAGTTTCTGATTGAACGATGACATTTAAAATTTAATATTTTAAGGTTAACCTCAGTTTCTGATTGAACGATGACATTTAAAATTTAATATATTTAAGGTTAACCTCAGTTTCTGATTGAACGATGACATTTAAAATTTAATATATTTAAGGTTAACCGCAGTTTCTGATTGAACGATGACATTTTAAATTTAATATATTTAAGGTTAACTGCAGTTTCTGTTTGAACGATGACAATGATAGTAATAATTCTATTTCAATTAATGAAATGCTGTAATAATCTTAGTAGCAAAAGTTAAAGTGAAATAATTGTATTATTTGTATTCATGTCTATGATAATAAAATCCTTTTGTTTAAAATTTATCTAATTTTAAATTTAAGATATTTAAGGTTAACTCTCAGTTTCTTATTGTAACTATCGGTCAATGTATATGATTTCATTAAAATAGTATTTATTAATTAATAAGACTGCTAATTTAATGAACATCAATTAATTGGCATAGAGTATAAATTCTGAAATAAATTAATAGATTTTGTAAATCAACTAATTAATTTTTGTAGATTCAATTTCATATTTCAGTTACCATAAGCCATTAATTATTAAATTTAAGATATTTAAGGTTAACCTCAATTTCTGATTGAACGATGACAATGATAGTAATAATTCTATTTCAATTAATGAAATGCTGTAATAATCTTAGTAGCAAAAAGTTAAAGTGAAACACGGTTGGTTCAGACGAAGAGTACTTTCAGTTTCTCCAACGCAGTAGGGATAGCATGTCGCTTATTTCGTTACGCGTCACATTTTTAATTAATACGACTGCTAATTTAATGTTTAAATTTAAGATATTTAAGGTTAAACTCAGTTTCTGATTGAACGATGACAATGATAGTAATAATTCTATTTCAATTAATGAAATGCTGTAATAATCTTAGTAGCAAAAGTTAAATTTAAATAATTGTATTATTGAATTAAAACTTCTTTATCGGCGTTGGAAAAAATTGCCGTCACATTTTACGCGTCACATTTTTCCGTTACGCGCCATCTTTTTTTCTTGCCCTACCACGGTTGGTTCAGACGAAGAGTACTTTCAGTTTCTCCAACGCAGTAGGGATAGCATGTCGCTTATTTCGTTACGCGTCACATTTTTAATTAATACGACTGCTAATTTAATGAACATCAATTAATTGGCATAGAGTATAAATTCTGAAATATGTTATTAATTTTTGTAAATCAATTACCTAATTTTGTAGATTCAATTTCATATTTCAGTTACTATAAGCCATTAATTATTAAATTTAAGATATTTAAGGTTAACCTCAATTTCTGATTGAACGATGACAATGATAGTAATAATTCTATTTCAATTAATGAAATGCTGTAATAATCTTAGTAGCAAAAAGTTAAAGTGAAACACGGTTGGTTCAGACGAAGAGTACTTTCAGTTTCTCCAACGCAGTAGGGATAGCATGTCGCTTATTTCGTTACGCGTCACATTTTTAATTAATACGACTGCTAATTTAATGTTTAAATTTAAGATATTTAAGGTTAAACTCAGTTTCTGATTGAACGATGACAATGATAGTAATAATTCTATTTCAATTAATGAAATGCTGTAATAATCTTAGTAGCAAAAAGTTAAATTTAAATAATTGTATTATTGAATTAAAACTTCTTTATCGGCGTTGGAAAAAAATTGCCGTCACATTTTACGCGTCACATTTTTCCGTTACGCGCCATCTTTTTCTTGCCCCTACCACGGTTGGTTCAGACGAAGAGTACTTTCAGTTTCTCCAACGCAGTAGGGATAGCATGTCGCTTATTTCGTTACGCGTCACATTTTTAATTAATACGACTGCTAATTTAATGAACATCAATTAATTGGCATAGAGTATAAATTCTGAAATATGTTATTAATTTTTGTAAATCAATTAACTAATTTTTGTAGATTCAATTTCATATTTCAGTTACCATAAGCCATTAATTACAAAAATATATAATAACGATGACAATGATAGTAATAATTCTATTACAATTAATGAAATGCTGTAATAATCTTAGTAGCAAAAAGTTAAAGTGAAATAATTGTATTATTTGTATTCATGTTTATGATAATAAAATTCTTTTGTTTAAACTTTATCTAATTTAACTTTATTTAACCAATTTCTGAAAAGTTGCATGTAGATCATTTTGCGAAAAATAAGGCCATAAAGAAGTTTCACTTCTTACATGTGTACACTAGTACACGCCCTCATTTTTATTACGTTAATCAAACTTTTCATCCTGGTGTGAAAAACCCACGATTATGTCGCTCTCGTCTTTGACTTAGGTGCCAACAATCCGTGGGTGGGAATGTTATACTTTTCTAACTAGGTATGTAATATGCTATTTTTTTTCTGTATGAAGAAATAATTTTATTTTTATTTCAAATAAATGTCAATTTTTACATAAATAAGCATTTTAAGGTATTTTATTTAACCTTAAAAAAAAATTAAATCACCGATTAAAGTTTTTGAATTGATGTTTATAAAGAAATAAACAAGTGTATCCAGTCACCCCAAACCACGGGAGTGACTTAATACACCAACTTTTTTTTCTTTTACAGAGAAAAAAGAATAAACAGAAACAATTGACGGTACCTAAAAACGCTACTTGGTGGCACCAAATGACCTTTTCTATAATTGACCCTTTCGGAAGCTACTTGTCGCATTTTTAACTGTAGCAGCTTTCATGTACGACTGGCTAAAAAAACGTAAAAATAAGTAGTAACATACATACAAAAGTTGAACGCGGTGCATATTGTGCGACAGAAAACAAAGAAATAGCACTATTGTCGTTCGCTCAAGGTAACACTCACAAACTCTTTTAGCTGTAGTGAGCGTCTACTAGTAACAACACCTTTCATTAACTATTTTGAGAACACCTCACCATTCGCCCAACTTTTTTCTTGAGTCTAATTGCTTCATGTGGTAGGTCATTAACTCATTTCTTATATGTTTTTGTAAGAAAAAATTAAAGCAGAATAGCATTCATACAACAAACAACATTCAGATGTTGTCTTTTTTTAGAACTCTTCAGTGCCCCAACTTGATTTTGTCTTTTAGTTTAGTTTAGTTTAGTTTAAGCATTTACTCAATCATACTGTATCATTTAAAAATTTATGTAAAATACTTTTTGTTACAGCTATTTAAAATGCAAGTTTTAAGACGTCTATAAAAAATAACCCAGAAAAGTTAGATACAAAGCTTTTTTGTGTTCTATTAATTCATTTTCTAGTCAGCTAGAAAATATGATTGTATATGTTAAACGATCAAAAACACGCCTGTAAGCAACGCTTAGCAATCGCCAAATTTACAGTAGTTATTTTGTAGAATTTGCGTCTTTAATGGATCTTATTAATAAAAATTTTTGCGTGCTTTAATAAAATTGGTATTAGTGACTTAATTTTAATTACAAGTTATTCGAAAATATGTAGTACTTAGTACCAATTTCGTTTTTTGTTTAAAATTGGCTTAAAAGGCGTAAATTCTAAAAAAATAGTATAAAAGTATAAACTTAGATTCGTTCCATAAAACCTTATGTAAAGAAACAATTCATTATGCTACCAACATTTTTGTAGTGAGTATCTTTATTCATACTATCACTTATGAATACAGCACGGTTAAATCAAATAATAAAAGCTTTAGTTCAATTATAGTAATTATGACGCTAAATTTATTTATAAGTAAAACAAAAAGTAACTTAAACCTAAAAAAACTTTTAATACCTATTATAATAAATTGTAAACAAGTTATAATACTAAAACTACGTAAAATTTAATACAAAACAAAACTTATAGAACAACTGATATATATTATAATACCGAAACAATAAATTAGTTATTATTATTATTGTTAGTACCAATAATTTTTATTCAAAACGTTTAGTATTGCGTTTAGTAAAATAAATTATAATCGTTCTTGAACAGCATAGTTAACCTAAATTTGACCTTAAAGACTGAACCATAAGTGAGTTTTACCTGTTGTTCCATAGCATTTAACCTGCTACATCTATTTTTTAAGTGTATCAGTATGTCGAGATCCCACGGGAACATCCTACATAACCGTAAAAATAATGCGGGCCCTTCCGTTTCCTGAAAATATAAGGACTTGTAACATTGTCGAGATGCTCAAGTGCTAATACTTGCTCGATTTTGTACAATAAAATCACGCTGTGCGGTGAGCATCGCAAACAACTGCCTGGCATTCTACTTTTTAACAATATTAAAAGAAGCTAGGTAAGAGTTTTGCAAGAAAAAAAATTATGAATTATAGCAGTCATGTATTTCGATGTTGCAAAATATTCACATACTAATTAGAATCTTCAATCCCGCCAAAATATCAATAGCCTGCCATTCACTGGTTACATCAGCTGTCGCATGAGTGCTTTTGATAAGAGCCATTACGATATTGCTAAACAATTGACTATGTGGACTTTGATTGCTGGGTGCATACGGAACGATTTTTCTGCTTTGTTGCCTTTAAACAAACTAAAGCACTTCGCATACCACAATGGCGCAAACCAAACCACGACCCTTTTAAAATAATAACCACTACTTAGAAAACTCTTGAATGTAGCCATGTTATGAGAACCCTTACTTGGCTTTGTTTTAATTTGTTACTGATTTGTTCTGTAGAGTAGGTTATGTGTTGTAAACGTTTATTAACTGTTGTTTTGTATTTTAATAACTGTAGCATTTTATGCATGATTGGGAAATTGAATAATGCGTTTACTTAATTCAGGTTGTAGTTTTTTTCTTAACACCAAACACGAGTTTTATTAAAATAAAAACTTCACTACACTTAATTTTTAATAAACAACTACAGCTTCTAATGCATTTGTTCAAAAATTTTGTAATTAAGTTATTTTAAATCAATTTAAAATACTATTTTTATTGATTTAATTAATATTAATACGTTAATCCAAAAAATAAATAAAATCTTGAATACGCATTGTATCTTGCACAACCCATTTTTAAGTTGTCCACTAGTAGGGATTATACTATTTCCAACCGATGCTTGTCATTCATTTGCAGATTCAATATTGTTGGTTTTCAATCCCCTTCATATGACTATGACATGATTTAGGATTAAATAATTTATGTTCCCTCGTCTCTTATTATTAAAACTCACTATTTCATACGTACCATGTCCAATCGTCGTTGTCAAAACTATGCTTACTATGAAAAATACCTTTTACTAAAATAACGAATAATTTAAAAGACCACAAAGTTGTAATTCCACCCACAATTTAAAAGAAATTTTAAATAAGCAGGTAAAGCAGTAGAAATGTTACGGTTTCTTTGATAACTTTTTAACATAGCTTCTTGTAGTTAACGGACTGTAAAATTGGACATATTTTACCTTGTCGGCATGTGAAAATTAACCCTCCTGCTGAGTTTGTGTGAAAGACATCTTAACAAATGCTTCTAGAGCGTGCATTACTAAAATTGTGTCAAAATATTTATGGAACATTGCCGATTCATTTTATTACATATCTATGTAAATATTTCACATATACCTTAATATCAAGCAAACTTTATAAAAGGTGGATAAAAGTTTTACCTGCAGATATGTTGTTCTAATTTTAACAATAGGAAGATATTTATGGAAGTTAATACAGGGATGAAGTGTTTTGTCTGCTTATGATCACAAGTTCCGCATGTCTTTATCGTCCGAACAATGCTCATTAGTACTGGCTTTTCTGCCTTTTCTTACCTGACATTTTGAACACAATACTTTAAAACCAAAATCTTTCTTTCAATTATCACAAAAACTTAGCTTTCGGTTCATTTTTGTTGTTTGTTAATTCCGCTACCGGTATTTTATTTAAAGTCAATTTTAACTACATGCTAGAAAATATTGGAGCATAATATGAAAAAAAACAGATGAGTAATATAAACTAAGTATAAATTATTTAATTTGTTTAAGAAATTAGATAAAAATTTTTATATATTTTTGATTAACGAAAACTAACATAAAACATGATACTAGAAATCGAATGTTTTACTTTTAGAACTTTAAGTAAATTATTTGAAATGTCTATTTTGTATGAGTTCAAGTTCAAATGTGCCTCGTCTTTGCGATTGAAAATCATTTTTACAATTTGCTGGACTTTTACAGCTGTTTTAAGTATTAAATAGTAAATATTAAAAAAAGCAAAATTAGGCAAAATACTTAATCTTAGTAAGTAAGGAACTCATGAGTATTATGTTACTGGTTCTCCTTTTTCTGATTAAAATGGTAACAAATCCCAACATTTTTGTAACCTTTTACTTTTTTATACACCACACCAGAAGAAAAAATCATTAACACATTAAAACTTATAAGTAAGTTTTAATAATCTAATAACTTAAATATATTTTAGTTGTGTGTCTTATAAGAACATTTGCCACCGAACTGTCAAATTCAGTTTTAATATAACGTGAGTGCTATGTTTTCCGGCAACCCAGCAGAGTTATCTCTCTAAATGTAAAATACTTTTAAGATAAGCATAGTTGCATTGATTTGAAAATATTTGAACATTAGTTTACTCCCCCTCCCCTTTATCTGTTTGAAAAAAACACAAAAATTGTAATTATGATACTTAACTAATCACACGCCGCTGCATAAAACAAAAGTAATTTTAAGCCAGCAGAGACTGTATTAAGTAAGATAAAGCTTAACTTAAACGTGTTTCAAAAAACTGGGATTTTAACGTCAGATGAGATTTGATTTTATTCACCTCAATGAAAAAAGTTTGTAAAGTTAGATTTTACTGGAGACCTATTTACTCATAAAAATCATATGTTCAACATATGTCTTTCCATTGCTCTCTGTGTTATCGCCATTCATTCCATATTCCGTTTTGTTAAAGTGGTCTGAGCTGCATAGGTCAGAACGGGCAAAACACAGACGTCAAAAACTTTTGCTTTAAGCTGTTACGAATTTTTTTTGTTTTTTAAAATATGGCTTAATCTCTCGAATGAGGCCTATACTCATTTTCTTGTTCGATAATCTCTGTTTATTGGTTTTCTTTGTTCAGTTTAATACGTTGACCTAACTATATGTATTCGTCTACTTTTTCTATTTTTTGGTTATCAATAGTTATGTTTATCTGTATTTGTCATTGTTTTAGTTTTTGCGGTGTTCATTTGTAAGCCCATTCGTTTGGATTAATTATTTCATTCTTGTATCATCGTTTGTTATTGTTAGTTATAAGCATGCTGTCTTCCGCGTATTTGATATTGTTTAAAAATTGTCAATTGGTGTTAATGTCTTTTGTCTCTCAGTCAAATGTTCTAGAGAGGTCTTCTAATGTTGCCATGAATAGTTTTGGAGAAAAAGGGTCTCCTTGTGTTACTCTCTCCTTACTGGAATGTGTTCTACTTTATGTATATTTTTCGATTATTCAAACGCTTTTTGATCATCTATAAATGGAATAAACAAAAGACAAATGGTATTTATTTGCTTTTTCTATCATCAGCTTGGCAGTTAATGATGCTATTTTTTTTCCTAAACTCGGTTTGTTCGTGTGTAAGGATTCAATTTTGTTGTTAATTCGTCTTAATATTATTTTTTATAAAATTTTGTAGATTTGAGATAAAAGTGTAATTGGCCTATAATTTTTTATGTCTTTCTATCGCCTTTCTTAAATAGTAATATTGTATTTGTTTCCTTCCATTTTTTTGTTATTGTTCCTGTCTTTAGGCATTTATTGTATAATGTTTTTAATATTTTTATTATGCATTTTGTCTACATATTAAAACCACATCAATGTAGATATCTTGCTGTTTTTTTTATGTTGCCCAATAATGTTTATTTATTGTTGGTTATCATGCTTTCATTAGACCAAAATTACTTTATAAAGAAAATTTTGATCTGTTTTGGATTTCTAGTATACCATTCTTAAAAAACTGATCAGCGTCGATCTCGTCACTAGGTCTAAGATTCCGTCAAGTTCTAAATTAACAAGAATGTAGATCTTATTTCGAAACGTAATTAGTCTTGTTGATGTTTCAACATTTTTAAGAACGTATAGTAGAACAGTATATGTTTTTTCTTAGTTGGATTGTTTTTTACAAAATAAAACAAGTTCTTTAAATAAACCAAATACCTTTAAATTAAAAAGCAAACGTGTAAAAATCGATTTCTTGGGTTGTTTTTGTTCAGAATAATTATCAGAATACATCTCAGCAACTATACAGTTTTTGTGGCACCAGATGTAACAAGTCAGCATATCAAATTTTTCTTAGTTTATGTAATTTCCTCTTAACATCGCAACACTTGCCAATAAATTAAACAATAAGAACACGAAACAATATATACTAACGAATAAGTAATATTAATAACAAGGCTTCAACTTCAAATTCTTATAACGACAACAAATACTCCAAAATACGTATTCAACAATTATGTGATACATATATAAAATAGAAATATGACAGTTCTTCTAACGCCTACTAAATTACAGAGTAAGAAAATATTAAAGCTCATTTTTTTCTTATTTTTGGCTTTAGAACCATAATGTGTGATACATCGTTGAATAAAAATTCAAGCGAATACATGGTGTTTCTCTTTTTGTGGCTGTATAAAAAATTTAAGTTGACGATGGTTTCTTGGAAATGAAATGACGGATAAAAAAATTTGTTGTTTTATAAACCTTAAAAAGTGGGAATGACAAAGTTTTGTTAGTTATTTTAAATTTAAAAAAAAATACAAAAATTTAAAAAATTAAAGTTTTAAAAATTTAATTTTTGGAAAATTTTAAAACGATAAACAATAATAAATTTTTGTGACTGGCATGTAGACATACTTTAAAGAACTCATTTTTTTTAAATTTAAGCCACCTTGTATCTTTTACAGTTTAGAATATTCTCGCGGTGTGCATTCTTATCTTCGACGCATACAGCAAAATCTGTTTATGCGCACTCTCTGCATCAAGGAAACCTGCACATAAAAAAAAATTTTTGGTTTTGATTTTTTGGTCCCGAGCAAGTATACGTACCTACTTGTCTACTCCATTCTATTGATGTGGAAACTAAGGATTGACAGGTTTGGTTTGGTTTTCAAAAGTTTAGCTTAAAATCAAGCTTTCGAAGTAACCTGTGCAAGCAGTTGGGTAATTGTTTATATTGTATTGTAGCTGTAACACGTGCGAGATACGTGTTCCAAGGCCATAAACTATTTTTGTGAAAGAAGCAAGAACAAGTTGGAAAAAGTCAAGGCTGTATCCACAAACATCAAACCAATTCAATTTATTATTATTGAAAAGCTTGACTTTTAAGCCCAAGCCAAATTACTTGACTTGGTGAATCTCTAATAAAAACCTCCATAACGCGGAAGCCGAAAGTAAATTGCGACCCAAAACTACGAAATAGCATAAATTTAAACGTCAATGCCAAATGTTATAAAATAAACTTATCGCATTTACAAGAAATTCATAAATATACTATTATAGATTTTACTATTTGTAAAAAAAATGTTTCAGGCAGTGTTATAAGCTTAAACTTAATCTTTAGACAATCTGACGAAGTTTTTGGCGCTAAGTACGTCCGGTTTGATAGTTCAATAACACATTATTTATCAGAAAAAGCACGTTTACTTAAATTTTTTTTCCGTTTTCGAATAATTCTTTCGTTATTTCAAAATTAGTAAAAATTGAAAAAAATTAATTGTGGATAAACGCAAATGTATACAAAAAAATTAATTTTTTTTGTCGAGTTTAAAAGATGAGAGCGATTGTTTTATGAAAATTTTCAATTCAAGAAGTTAGACAAACGAACCATAGACTATAAAATAAAAAACTGTCAATAAACAACAATTGCCAATTTTCTTAAACAAATTTAAAAATGCATAACATTTATCTATGTATTTTTAAATACATTTTTGCAACTTTTAGCATTTTGTTTTAGAAAATGTTTTATAAAAATTTTTTTCATGATTTAACTAAAATTTTATAAAGCCAATGTACTAATTGATAAACCTCAAAAATACACACACACATACATATTAATAATATTCTCAAAAACTTTTAAGTTTGGACATAATAAAATCTTGCCGAATTTTTTATGTGGGTATAGACATATATATATAAGGCGTTAAAGAAAATATATTTAGCCATTCACTAATCTCTATATACATATGTACAACATACCTACGTCTAACCGTCCAGTTTTGTAAAAAAATCTTGATTTGCATATCTACTTTTAAGTTAAAATTTTTGGAATACGTTAAACTTAGGCCACTTGTTGTCAATTTTTTTTAAAATTTGTTTTTATTATATTTTAAAAACGTCAAAAATTGAATCATACAGGCTGTATCTGAAATACTACAATCTTAAAGAGTAGTTTTCTTGTAGCGTTAAATTAAAAATTTTGTTTTAAAGATTTGGTCTAACGTTTTGTGATATTTGCAATTAAAGTTTTTAGGCCGGTCCTGACTGTCTAAACAAATGGAAATTTACTGTTGATTGTAACTATGCGGCAATTGGTGGGTAAATGCTGTCCTCTATGTACATCTACAAAATGAAATTATTAATTAAATAATTAAAGCAGGTGCTTATTTTTTAGCATTATTACTGACTTAGCTTAACAAAATGTACTTTGTGTACACGATCACGTTTATCTTCCGTTGTAAACAAAACAACACTTTAGATAAATAAATACAAAATTCAACTTTCTTAGTTCGACAATCTGCTTTATTTCTGCCTTAACTTTTTTCACAGATTTCTTCTATTGATTTAGTAAACGGTAAACGTACTCGTACTTTATAATATTTAATTAATTTTGTTTTTTTTTTTATTATGTGTCTATACAACCGCATAACACAGTAACATGGTTTTAATGTAGGGTAAGTGTACATATAACTTCCACGCCACACGTAGATTGTAGAATGAGTGTTATCCTGATAGACAATTGCCTTCTATAAACTTTATTTAGACGTGTGTGCAAAGACTGGATGTGTTTTTCCTACCTACGAAAGTCGTAAACCGTAACAAGTAAAATAATATATTTTTTGAATAATGTCAATACTTTAATATTTGTTTTTCTTCAGTGTACGTACAGGTATTGTAAATTGTGGAAGATCCGCTACAAAGAAGCAGCGAAGGCGCCAGGGTTTCTTAGATGGGTAGGCACAAATGGGCACAATATTTTTGGGATAGACACGGTAACTTGCGTAAAAATGTTTTAAAAAAAATTTTATGTGAGTTTTTAAAAATAAGTAAATTATTTAATCTTTGCTAATAAAATCAATTTTATTCAAAAATTGTTTTTTTTTCATTTTGGTGGGCACGCGAGTGAGCAGCACGATAAACAGGGTGGACATGTGCCCACTCAGCCTCATTTCTGCTGCCGTCGCTAAAGAAGCACTACAGAAGTAGGTCGCAAAGTATCGTTACCATGTTCAACTAGTCTAACAGTTAACCGACGTTGATTTTGAACCGCAACGTGAGTTTTGTGAGTAGTTGCAGCAACAAGAAACTTTAGACCCTGACAAAATATTATGTTCAGTTGAGAGTTGTTTTACTCAAAATGGAGTGTTCAATTTTCACAAGACGGATATTTGGAATGAATAAAACCCTCATGAAATTCAACAAAGTAACTTACAGTTGCGGTTTTCTATTAATGTTATGGCAGGTATTTTAAGAAATAGTTGAATTGGGCCATTTATTTTACCAGAAAGACTTACAGTTAACTTGTATATAACTTTTTTAGCAGAAACTTTTGCGCAAGAATTTGATGACTTGCCTCTTGAAGTTCGCAGAACAATGTGCAATGCACAATAGAGTTCTCCCGTATGTAAGCCGTTCCGTTTGCGATTTCTTAAATTTAATATTTACGGCCCTAGATGCGGGTTAGCCCCTCCTCAGTCCAGATATTAACCATTTAGACAAGAGCTACAAAATTGAATTTTTTCAGCAGCAAATGCAATTAGACAGAATGTGCAATTATTTACGCAAGTAATGAACAATTTTTGCCGACGCTTAGACGTTTGTGTTTTATCCAATGGAAAAACTAGTAATTTGTTTTAATTCCAACAGGAGGTCGTGTGGTGGGCAATAAATAAATTATTTGCTTCGGAACACAAGGAGGAAAATAATAAATTAATATAAAAATTACTATTACCCATAATAACACAAGTAGGATAATAAATTAATATAGAAATTTTGAACATTTACTATAACTTTAAGGTAACAAAATATGATTTTAATCATTTTATTGTTTTCATTTACGGTTTTTGAATTAAAGTTTAACCTACAAATTAACTAAACTATGGTTAATTAAAAAAAATGGTTAGCACAAAACCAATAACTAATGATATGAGTTCAGTAGCACAACTTACGCAGCATTACCAACATTTAAACATCTGTAAATACGTTATCTTTGAGGTATCTAGCGTACTGAACGTGTTTTCCGAATAGCAACTTAATTTAACCACAGCAATTTTTATTTTTAGTGTCAACAAATTGCTGAAACAAAATGTGCATTTCTTAGAACTGTTTACTGGTTTACAACAAGTCTGTAATTTGCGATTTATTTTGCTAAAAATTTTGAGTTTTTGAAATGTTTTAATGCCACTTTTATTTTGAAGTTTTTGCTTGTTCTTAATGCTCTAATTTCACTTTCTAAAACCACAACTTGTTAATCTGATACATCCTGTAACGATGATGTACACTTTTGCTAATGGTAAATAAACTGTAATAGTAACTTTCATTTAAAAACAGAATCTTTTAATAAGTTTAAGTGCTTTTTCATAGAAGACTTTCCAATTTTTAATCAACACAAATATAATAAATGAATAATAAATTTCTAATAAACATTAAGGAGAAAAAAGTTAATAGATATAACGTATTGTACTGTATATTTGACTTCTAAATAATATGAGATGAACTAAAATTGTGTACAGTTTTCAGTATAAATAGTTCAAAAATGATTATTTTTAAGTACATCAAGCGTTCAATTATAGTAAGTAATTTATTTAGAGAATAAAATTGTAAACAAGTCAAAACAAACTTCGCTTTATATATCAAAAAAATCTTTTTTTAATATTAATATAATAATACTTTAAATATAACTGTTATTGTCAAACAATATTAAAAATAAATTAAACTCGCAGTATATGTATAAGAAACAAACATAGTTACATTTGTATATATATATATATATGTACATAATAGAAATAACTTTCTTTAACAAGTTTTGAGTGATAAAAATTAGACTTCCAGATAGACGTTACGTTAATAAATCGATTACATATTTGAAACATTGAAATATGTACTTATCTGTGTAGTAAAGAAGCAAAGTAAACCATTGCCGCTTGAGAAAGAAAATTGTTAAAGGACTATCTTTTGAAAACGGCAATGGTTATTCATGCTTAAATTACACAGCAAATTATCGCAAGCATACATAAATATTCGTTTGTTAGTGTACTTACGTAACGACAAAAACCCTAGAGCCGCAAAGTGAGAAATTGAAATCTACGTTAAATTATGTTTTCAAAGTCAATTATTCTTTAAACAAAACTGTTGGTCTGATGGAAAACATATTTTAAAATCTCTAAAGTTTAGTTAAAATTGAAAAATAACCCCAGCAATACATTGGTATAAAAAACGTTTAAATGTCCGGCTGATAATAGACATTAAAACGTTTTTAAACGTGTAATAAATTTTAGACATAAAACTTTCACCATAAAACATATTAAAATATTTTTTTAAGATAATTGGTGTATTAATTATTTAAAATAATATAATGCGAGCTTTCGAACTTGGTCTAAGTACTTCGTCAGGCAAAATTAAATTTACATAGTTGGTTTACCTTTTTTCTCTTTAGGTTTTCAAATAATTTCACATTTTGTAAATTTAATTTTGCCTGACGAAAAACTTAGGCTAAGTTCGAAAGCTCGCATTATATTATTCTAAATAAGTAATACACCAATTACCCTAAAAAAATATTTTAATCTGTAATAAATGTTTATCAGACCGACATTCGCACGTTTTTTATACCAATGTGTTACTTGGTAAACGTTTTAAAAATTTTATAAATTTAAATATTAGAGTATTATATGTTTTGAAATTGGTAATATTTTAAAGATTTTAAATTAATTGTCAAAATTGACAGATACTGCTAGTAATAAATATAGTACCAACATTAAATTTGTCATGCTTTCAATATCATTCTTTTTAAATTTTTTCAAAAACGTTTTTAAATAAATTAAAATTTTTTCACATGCTTTAAATACCTTCATTTACTCGCAAAGTATAACTTAATTTTGTACGTTGTTAAATATAAAATAAGTTGACGTGATTTAACTGAAATAATAGAAAAACGGGTAGTTACAAAAGCACAGTCAAAAGCGTTTCAGATGGTTCATTTTTTTAGTTTTTACATTATATATATATCTTTCAGCAAAGTGTTTGTGTTTAAACTGAGATTGTACGAGACCATAGACAAAATATAACTACCTACAGACTCTTCTACAAACAAATAAAGAAAATTTAAATACATGCAAACAAATTGTAAAATTTCAAAAGTAGATAGATGTACAAAAATCAAATGAGAACATTGTCACGGTTTACAATTCCAAACGATATAAAAAAGAACTATATTGCTTATTCTAAACATAAAAACATAAAAAATATTAAGTAATGCTCGTGTTTTTAAAACAATCAAAATATAACGTAAAGGTAACATTTTTTAGTGTTTTATAATATTTTAGATGCATGTACTACGAATATTGTATAAAAAAGCTACTGAAAATTATACCTAAAAATAATTTTATTCTCAAATGGTTAAAAAAAGGAATGGTCATCGTAGTTAGCAAAATACTAGTAACTATCCAATATAAAAAAAATTTGTAGGGAAGCCTTACCAAATTGAGCTAAGTAAGACAAAAGAAAGAGTTTCTAGTTGTATTAATGTACGTAGTTTATTTTATTTAATTTTTAATGGCACCTAAAACTAAACAAATGTTAAATTAAATAAATTAAACAGTTTATATCATTTTTAATAGAACTAATCGAGATAGATAACATTTGTGGCAAAATGTTAATTTATTAATTAGGAATATATACTTTCTAGAGATGTTTATAAAATTTTAGCAACAATATACAAAAATCTTTAGTTATACTATGATATCTTAAAATCTGAAAACATTTTTCAGTTTTTAGTGGCAATTATTTTTAAAATTTTGTGTTTTTGTAAAATTAAAATCAGTATGCAGTTTGCAAACGTATAAACTTTGTTTCAATTTTATTCTGATATTAGTGTTCTGGAAGTGAAAATGGTATAAATATATGTTATGATAAAATAGAAAAAATAAACATTACATAGTACAACTTAAAGAAATGATAAAATAGCAAACGTTGTCTAAGAATTTTCTAGTAAACAATCAAATTTTAATTCACGAAAAAAATTTTTGACGTGTGTATTGGTGCAATAGTAAACAAAACAAGACATTATTGTGATATGCACAAATCATAATCATAGAAAGTGTCAACGAAACTACTTTGAAACGATATGAAAAATTGATTCATCTTAATTATTATTAAAAAAAAATACTTAGTAATACTGAAACTTAATTTCAATAAAATATTTTTTATTTCTGAAATTCTCAATATATTTACAGTAACTAGAATAATAAATGTGCAAATTTGAAATATGCTTTAAATACTTACATTTTATTTATAATCTCAAATTTTACTATTTGCGTCCTAATTCTAAACAAACTTTTTAATCACAGATATTTTCTTACTACTACTTTTAAATAAGTATTGCATTCTATTACATTTAATACACAATGCAAGTTTTCACTTGCTTTTTTTATAAAAAAAACATTAAGAGTTAAAACCGTTCACAACCAATTGCTGAGCATCACAAAATTGCTATACTATTTTTAAACAATTACAAAACATCGTTTAAAGATGTTCTGTAAATATTACAAATAATATTTACTATTGGGATATTTCCTATTGTATTTTTAAAGAACAGTTCTTCAATTGTACTACTTTTAACAGTTTGTAAAATAGGTAAAAGAAGAAGAAGTTTACCGAAACGAAGTGGTTGTGACGGATACGCCGTTAAAATGTATTTATTCAACATCAACTGGGTATTTTCTTGCACAGCGGATACTTTATCAAACTCGCGTATTTTATGGTTCCTTTGATTGTCGTGCGTGGTTTTAAATAATAACATGGCACGTAGGCACGCAAACTCGTGTGGATCTATTCGAAACTGTATAACTTTTGATAAAGCACTTTGAAATTCGTTAACTTCCTTCTCGAATGTGCTTATATTTTCAGGATTCGCTTTTACTATATTCGAACTGTGAATTAACAGATTTAGTTCTATCGGTGGTAGATACTGCGCTGCTCCTAGTATAAATAATTCTCTCCAGCTTTCTTCCAGTAGCAAAAGTTGGTCTTCGATGTGTAGAGAAGTAAAGGTAGGAACGCTTTTCGCCCATGTTACATTAAAAAATAAAAGCCGAGCTGCCGCTTCGCAAATGTGACTCGGGTTGAACGCTTCTGATAGTACAACTGGTGGTGGTATGTGGAAACCGAACGGTAACTGTAAAAACCGCACCACGTAAATTTCGACTACTTTTGTTTTACAAATTTTACTTACTCTAGGAAATGGAACAGGTGGTTGATTGAAGTATCCCGTATTAGGACTTAAAGATAATGGAGGATGAAATCTTGGCGACGAACTAGAACTTGGCATCGATAAATCTAAAGACGTTGCACCGGTCGTCGTTAATAATTTAGGCGTACTTTCATTAAGCAATTGTACCATTTGTTGTTGTTGCCTTCGTAAAGTTGAATTTCTAGGGCCTCGTTCATGTTGAACCGCTGAAACAACAAATATTTTATATAAAGCAAACTGTGAAGTGTTAACAAAATATGCTACTATTAAGAGTCTATTTATGCATTTAAAAATATTTTTGCACCTGGTTGCCCTTATAAATCTTAAAGCTAAAAGTTATTTCAAGCATTCTTCTTTCTTGTAATTGCTCCTTTAACAGCGCACAATAGCACATACTATTTGGCGTTTTAAATTAAGATTATGTTATAAGAGTAATTTAAATGTCTTTGAATTAAGTGATAATACTTACCATCTTTGTTCATTCCAGCTTCTTGACATTTTAATAGACGACAAGCTCTACATTGATTTCTATGTGTTTTATCCACTATGCAAGTTCCAGATGATTTTGCCTTACAAACGTATTGTCGATTTTTTCGTATCGAACGCTTAAAGAATCCCGCACAGCCGTCGCACGCAAAAATATTATAATGTTTTCCAGAAGAATTATCGCCGCATACTTTGCAAGGAATGTCCAAAATACGACCTTAAAAAAGGATAAGAATTAACATCAAATTTTAAAAAAATCATTTTGATTAAAGCGATTATAAGAAAAAACAGAAAAAGCAATGCAAGAAAATAACTATATTGAAACAAAAACATTATAAAACTCGTACGTTTTTTGCAATTTTTTTTTATAAAGTTGTATAAAACTTACTTGACGACGTCGGAGCGATCCGCAAAGCCATGTTAGAATTAGAAATATTGGCACCAACAACACTAATCATTATAACACTGTAAAACGACACGTAAAATTTAAACTCATACGCAAACACTGAAACTTTTTCGCGTAACAAACTTATTGCTTTCCACTTAAACAGATAATGTGAAGTTCTAAACAACAGTAAGTCTTTTAGAGGTTGAGCTTTTTCGGAAATTGTTTTTAATCTTCCCTAAATATATGAATGAGTTCCCCTTTTTGACTTAACGTTCAAAGTTTTCACTTCTTATTGGTTAGTTGACTCCCTTCTCAATGTTAGGGTAGCTTTAGGCCCTTCCCTTTCATTGTTAAAATGTAAAGGATGAGTTCACAAATTCTGTTTGCCCTATATGATAGAAGAGGGGGTAGATTTCTAGATTGCGCTTTCACTTTTTGTTTTTATATTTCGTTTTATCGTGCTGTTTTCTAACTTTTTAACCTTTTTAATTTTTTTCGACTTAAGATATATAATATAATAATTGTCATATTTTGTTATATTAAAAAAAAAATTAAAAATAACGTTACGTATTACGTTTATAATTCTTAAAAATGTCGTGGATTGCGCTTAAATACTGCTTTATTAATGATTGACTTAATAAATACTCTAACATCCGGTGTAATTAATATCAAAAAAATTATAATGACCTATTTCCGAATATCTTATCAGTAATCTGTACTATTGTCTTACGTGATGCCGCATAATGACCTTTGGAATTTTCTTCCTATAAAGATAATCAAAACAGGAAATTCCTTCTTTTGTGAATTCTAATTTAGATCAAGTATTGTGCGGACAACAAGAAAATTGAAATGTCTTCTATTCATATTACTGCAAATTTTGTTTAGTTTTAAATAACTACCGATAAACCTAAAACAAATAAAAGTAACTTTTCAAACAACTATAAAGTTTATTGTTTCAATTGTCTAATATTTAACGTCACTATTTTTTATTTATTTCACAGTAACACAATGTAAATAACGTAATTAATGTAAAAAAAACATATGTAATTAATATTTTTTTGGTACATTAAAGAAAACAATAAATTAATAATTAATCGTCATGCTCATTTTTAAGTGTAGCTATGCAAAAACTTTGGTAAATAGTAAACATTCGAAACTTGATGCAGTTTTTCAGGGTTTATTGTTTGTAATAAATTAACGTAAAAAATCAGATATAAAAAAATACAATTTTAAAAGATGCATTCAAATTTGTCTGTGTAAGCGCAAGCTAGCTGTTTAAACAAGTATTTATGCCAAATATTGCAATCTGAAACTAATAATAATTGAATGTTCTTTATTTAATTGTTAGTTTTTGATCTCTGTATTTCGTTTTTTAAATACTTTTATTATAGTGGTGCTTCTTAGTGGTTGATTTCGATGCTCGTGCAATCATTTTTAACTCAGAACAGAACTCATTTTTGTATAGTAAATAGCACATAGTGTACCTATTACATTTATGCAATTCTTTTTTTTAGTTCTTTGGTTAGGTTTTTAATGCATTTACGTTTGTGATTTAAGATTTTTGCAAAATTTTCTGTTATAATTTATTTATGGTTAAAACAACTAAGAGAATAAAGCTTTATCTTCATAAAGATTAAATTGCTAGTAAATAGTTTAACGTTATCAGTGACGTAAAACGTATGCTAGCTTAATTGTAAAAAAAAGACAAAGACTAACACATTTATTTTGTAATAATAATTTTAACTTTTTATAATTAAAAAAATATATACCTAAAAAGCTGCAAAAAAAACGTCTAGTTTTACTGTGAAAACTAGTGATCATCAAATGATCAACGATTTTCATAGTATAATTTTTTACTGAATCGAAAACTAAAATATGTTTGTTATGAATGTATTTGTAAACAAAACATTACACGTGCATTTTTACAAACATATTTTTACATTTATGATTTATGAAAAACATAAATAAAGTATTACGGTTACAATCATGTAATTTTTACTATTACAGACGTGTAATCATAACGTAATATTTTCAGTGTGGTTAATTAGTGATGTTTCGTATTTTCTTCTAACATTCATTTTTATGTATAAATCTTTTTTTTTCTGATACTTTTCAGTATTGCTTCTGGTAACATTTATAAATAGATTTGAAATACGATGAAGTACAAAATTTATTTTTCTACTAAGAGTATTATTTTTACGATCCACCATAAAAAAAGGTATTTATTGTTGTCGCAATAAATGCGTTTTTGCATACGTTTTGAGTTTATTTCAGAGCTTAAACTACTTAATGCGCTTGTACAAAGTTTCTTAAGCGGAGAACAAAAACACGAAATCAAACATAGATTAATATGTGATATAGTTAGATCAAACTAGGAGATACGTATTTAAACATATCAATTATTTAATCTCCTGCTGCGGTCGAACGAATTGTGAAAAGGCTTTAGGACAACTAATCTATGCTTTGTATTCCCATAACGGCATTGTTAGTAGCTTTGCAATGATCGGAAGCTTGTCTCTTAAAATAAGCAAATTGCACTTTGTAGTAGCAACATTTGGTAAAGATTTTTATTTTCTTAGAAAGTACTTTCCAGTTTTAAGCACTGTCGCGACAGTTATTTATTTAGTGATATTATAACACAAGTTTTTGGTTTATTACTTGAATACAACGTGGATTACAGAAGCCGACACAAGATTTTTAGAATAAAAACCTACTTTAGACACTTAGATAGACCTTCCCCTGACATTACGGTCTCCCTAAAACTAGATTCACACGGAATTTGAAGCACATGTTACCTGATAACCCTGTATCGCAATGTGAAACAATCAAAACACATGATGACGCTTCATTTCGACGTCAGATGCGTATAGGGATGTGTGGGAACCAATTTCAAATTTAAATGGAAAATATTGAAACCGCAACAGTAAACGCTATTAATACATATCCACTTAGTGGATTGACAAAAAGTGTATGTCGTACAATTAATAATCAAAAATAATGAATGCATTAGAATATTATTTAGAAAAAATATAAAATTTTGATAATGGTAATAATAGAAAACAAAGCAGGGGTGTTTAATTGAGGAAGTTTAATGTAGGGTAATAAAGCTTGATGCTCAGGTATATCCGGTTGTTTCATAACACCGTCTGGACCACATGGCGTCGTAACTACCCTTCTCATATTCACGCACATCTAAACAGATAATCAATTGCTATAATTTTTCACATATTGAATTATATAATCCCAGCTGAGCAGGCTGAAAGTAATTTGGGAATATCTATGCACATAAAGCTTTTAAATGTACTATCTTATGTTTTTATTTATTTGAATAATGTTAGTGTTTTTCTAATAAACGTTAACTATTATAAATCATAACCAAAATAAAAACTAATGAATACTTTACAAAATAAATCTTTTTGCAACAAAAAACTTGTAAAAGCTAGGTATTAAATTACAGAACTTTTATTGATCAATATAATTATGTCAATACTCGTCTGCATTTTTATAAAAATTAAAAAAGTTTTATAGAAGGTATTTTAGGTTTTTTATTCTTACTGTTAAGGTATGAACCATTTCTGTTGAAATTGTGTGAAACATGGAGCGCGTTTTAATGCTTATAACGCAATCTAAGATTAAGGCAATATTTGGTTTAATTTTTTCTACTACGCAATTTAAATTACTAAAACTACAAATTGTACACTTTCTTGTTCAATGAACTGTGTAATATAAAAAAATTTAGGAAAAAGGCCCTTGGAAAAGAAAATCACAGAATTAAACGTTTTTTTTGTTTCCACCACTTCATTATCGGGTGTATTTTGTGCGAGTCTTGGTTAATTTTAATATTGTTATTTCTTGTAAGGTTATTTTAACGTGTCAACGACAGAGTGAAAACTACCGCCAATTAAGCGAATTAAACAGAGGTCAAGTTCTTGGATTACGTAAAGCTGAATTTTTGTACAGAGAAATTGCAAATCGTCTTAACCGGACCAACCCACTATCATGCGTTTTGTTATCAAACATCAACATGAGACAGACACAAACAAATAACGTGTAACATGTCGACTTATGGCAATAAGAGACCGATTTTCCAGTACCAGATCAATTGCCAATTAATGGTTAGGTAATGAAGGTCGTTCTGTAATCCTTGAAACAGTTTACCGTCAAATCAAAAGTTTCGGATTGCAATCATATCGGCAACATCTTGTGCTACCACTGACGGCTCAACACCGACATCAACGTTTGAAATGGTGTAGATTGCAACTCCACTGGAATCTGGAATAGCATAGTGGTAAATCCCGATTCTGTTGGAGAATGCATAATAGCCGTATGAGTTAGACAAAAACGTGCGGAACGGTGCAATGTTCAATTTTCTGTTGAGCGGCATGTGCACCACACTGTGTGTATTATGGTATGTGGTGTTATAGACTAGGAAAGTAAGACTTGTTTAGTATTCATCAGGGTAACATAAATGCCCGGCAATATGTTAACGAGGTGGTAGAACCCCATATTCCTCTATTCTATTTTTCCGTCTTCACATAGCAAGACACTGTATGGACGGATTCGAAAAGACCAATGTTAATCTTTTACCATACCCACCCAGATTTTCCGACCTCTTGCTTATTAAACACGTGTGGGACATTATGGGTTGAAGAGTGAGGAACTTAGCATCATGAATTGCAAATTGCCTGGAATACAACTACTCAAGAGGAAATTGACCACTCGCTAGAATCGATGTCAGAAGAAGCGTGAAGCTAATAGAGAAGAACCAGCACATTATTAAATGAAAATTATATTCATTTTTGTTCCTTTTCTTTAAAATTTTAATAATTTACTACCTATGAGTAGCTAAACTTTCCAGTCAAGTTTGGTCACAAAATGTTGACACCTTCTTTCAATGTCACAGAGTATATATTTATTATGGCATGCTTGACTAAAACACAAATTTTATGGTTACGTGCGTTAATATATACATTTCTTTATTATTTATTGTGTAAGTCATATAAAGGTATTCGCAAAAACATATTAAACTGTTTTTAATTGAAATAACTACCTGTTAAAATGTCAAATTAATTTGTGCCAGTATTAAAAAATTAACAAGAAAATAAAAATTTTGAAATAGTTTCTTGAAATTTCTGCAAAGATATGAATTTGAAATGTGTATCTAAAAGATTGTTTGATTATGTTTAAAACCAAATAAGTGATTTTTTTGCAGTAATAAATCAACCGTTATTCTATAGCTTTTGAGGCCATAGAAAGAAAAACTAGACATAGCAGTTGAATGAAAAAATATAATTTTTAGTATAAACAGACAAAAAGTAGTAATTTTTAACTGCAGGTTTTCTAATTTTTAGTTCTAATTGACTATTTTGTAAATTTTATGTAGGTACTTTTGTTTTATTCGATATTATGATGATTTAAAATTTGTAAAAATTTCTATTATTAAATTTCGAAAATTCTTTGTGTTGTGTATAAAAAAAATTAGCAAATAAAACGATGTTTAAAACATGTTTGAATGCTAAGCTAATTAAGTCGTTCTGAACAAGCGGGTTTTTGTATTTGCTTTTGTATTGGTAATTACCATTATGCTTTTTTAGTCCAGGATGTGAATAGCAAAACAATAAGAAAGTTTAATTTTTTTATTTGCTATCCACGTGATGGATATTTTTCAAAGACCTCTTAATGCCAAATTACTCAAAATATTGTTCCATCTTAGATTTCCTTATCCAATTTGCTTCAAAACTGCTTGGGTTTTTTCTACTGCTGCTGCAAAATATGGATTCATACCTATGTTATTATTTTAATAATTTCTAGTTGTTTTTAATTTATTTTTATTAATGATTTTTGTAATTTGCTTATGCAAATACATAGTGACGTAAACAATAATAAAATGTTAAGCATTTTTTAAATATGTAATTTATTTTATAGAAAATCAGTAATTGCATTTTGTTGACAGTTTCTTATAATATTAACAACAGCCATTATTCGTGTACGCAACAACAATGTTTTTTTTTATAGAAAGTGAAAATGTAAACATTACAAACGAAAACACTGTTTCAATTCAAGGGTTTAATACGTTTTTGCGATTACTTTCTATGAATTACACAATAAATATAAATAAATAACTTAAGCAGGCAATACCTTAATATAGTTTAGACTTAATGTTCCAATAAGTGAACATAACATGTAATAAGAGTAAGTTATTTGTTAACGTTTAAAGAATTTGTTAATAGGTACTATGTATTTTGTTAAAATATTCTTCTGGGGTGTATGTTTTTCTGTTTTTTGGGAGATTTTTATTTCCGTAGTTTTTATCACAAAGGTTTTTTCTCTCTCTAAAAGTATATTATTTGTTCTCAGGTGTTAAATGATGGAATGAAATTACATTCGTTTGTGTTCAGGTATGTAACTACATTTCTACTCAGATTTGCTGCCTCAATGTATTTGCTAACAAAACAAGTTTTGGCAATCCTTAAAAACTAAGTTTGTCTCTTTTGTCGTCTGTTACATTCCTAAAAATTCTTTCAAAATGATCTAAATATTATCACATACTGACATATGACAAATTTACGCGATAATTATGTTAATCTTTGTAGATTCTCATTCTGTATAAATTTTAATTTGTAGAATGTTATTTGATACAGTTATAAACGTACACTTTTATAAACAACTAGCAATCCGCGTTTTAATTCGTTCGAATACCGGGCTCGGTTTTGGTTATATTTTTTACGCATTGAGTTGATTTCCAAATATAGTTGGCCGGGTCGAGCAAATAATCTTGATTCGAATAAAAAATTACACTTTTTCGATCAACCTGAAAAAACAGAGTGAATAAGTCAACCAAGTTTGTTTAAACAAATCTAAAAAAAAGGAAAAACAGTTTTTTTTAAATTTTGATGGCTTACTAATAAATATTGCATTAAGCAAACGTGTAATACCTACAATTTGGTATTATTTTAATATATACTTTACTCTAAGTTTAACTGCGCAGATAGAAAACGCATTCAGCCAAAAAACAATAAACATTACTCTCTAAACACAGAACAGATATATGATTTCAATTAAAAAAAAAATTTAACTAATTATTTAACTAATAATTGCATTGTTAATGCAATGTAGTTCGTTCTAAAATGAACTGTATTTTCTAAATAAAAATAACAAAAAACACGAAATACAAATATCTTTAATAAATGCAGCTGACGCGTATCCTAACAAAACCAAACCAATTCTCTTAAAGTTTCAAGTTTGTCACTGCGCAGTTGCTCCGCCTGCGACACGAGATACTTGTCAAGTAATAGATTTTTAGAACGTGGATCAACAATACTCACTAATTGGAACTTTAACAAAATATATTGAAGTATTGTCTGCTTGAGTAAAGTTTAAACTTAATAGTTAAATAGACTAATATATCTATGTATTTATTATTTATTATGTAATTAATATACGGTAATTGCAAAATTCTGATAATTTTTTTTTTTAAATAAATAGATTTAGTTTATTTAGGTTTAATTATGTAAAATTTCATTTTTTATAACAAAAAAAATCAATTCTTAGAATATCTTTAACTTCTTAACCTTCCAACGTACGCGATTAGTTTCACGGACCTATACAAAATGTAATTTTGCTGTCGTTAAAATATTTTTTTTATAAAAATACCCTTTTCAGTACCTTTCTGATTTTTACAGAGTTAAACTTATTACAAGTTTTTTATTTCTTTAATCCGTTTCTATTTTTTATTGACAGTTTTAGGTTATAAATGGGCAAAAATCATAAATTTTTAGTTTCATTTATTTTCACTATAAAAACTTGTTATTCAGCGTGTCTTTGAAGAACATCTTAAGACGTGAATGTATATAATTTATTTAAATTATTTATTGTGACCTGTGTTTATTTACATACTCTGTAACATTGAAATTGTTGTAAACGTGGCAACACGGCATTGTGTGTGTGCCACATAAAAGGTACATGTCATGCGACTCAATGCGACTCATAGTTCATAAAAATATAAAGTTTATTGCAATCTCTGTCTTTTATTTAAATCTTATAAATAAGAGATATGACATGGCGCAGTCGAGGTAATAGAATCTTCGCAAGAAAACAAAAAATAAACTGCAAGTATTGAAAAATATAGCCATTGAGGTTACGTTTTCACTTCATTGGGTGTGGTTCATAACTAACGAACTTTCTGTTGTAATAAGTTTACATTACAATAAATACAATGGAGGATGCAAGAAAACCAGGAATTTTAAATTTAACAGGAAATATTGCAGAAAATTGGCGTAAATTTAAACAAAATTATAATATTTATATGAATGCTACTGAACGCAACAAGAAATCTACGGAAATCAAAGCGAACATATTGTTATGTTTAGCTGGTGAAGAAGCAGTTGAATTGTACAACACTTTTGATATGAAAGAAGAAGATAGACAAAATGAAGATGCTGTATTAAAAGTATCTGGAGGAATTCTGTAATCCGAAGAAAATGTGGTATATGAAAGATTTAAATTTTATAAAAGAGACTGTTGAAGGTGAGACCTTTGAACAATTTTTACCCATGGCAGTCAAGAAATTAGCACAATCATGCGAATTTGGAGATAAAAATGAAGAAATGGTTCGAGATAGAATAGTAATTGGACTATTTGATTCAAGTTTACAAGAAAAATTATTACGTGTGGATAAGCTGGACCTCAAGAAAACAATTGATTATTGTCAAGCTGCTGAAGTATCGAAAATGCAAGCAAGAAACTTGAGGGGAAAAGAAACAGAAATAGACATAGTGAAAACAAACTCAAAAAAAGGACAACATAAGTGTGAAAATATTAAATTTATGTGTCGTAGGTGCAAAACTACTCATGGTCCTAAGGAATGTCCAGCATATGGAAAAAAATGTAACCGATGTGGAATAGTCAACCACTTCGAAAAATGCTGCAGAGTCAAAATATTACGGTAGTACAAAGTAATGATGATCATGAAAATGTTAGTGATGAAATTCTAATAAATGTAGTAAAGGTAAGGAATGTAAACAGTTTAAATGCATGGTTTGAAAAAATTAAATTAAATAATACGGAAGTAAATTTCAAATTAGATACAGGGGCAGATGTAAATATTTTACCTCTAGATATCTATAATAAAATTAAAAACACAAATGCTATTAAAGTGTCAAATATAAAGTTGGAGTCATTTGGAGGTACAATTATAAATCCTGTAGGTGAAGTAAATCTCAAATTCTCTTATAAAAATATTGTACTCACGGAGAATTTTATTATTGTTAAGACAAAAGTTCCATTGCTTGGAGTATCAACATGTGTTAAACTAAATCTAGTAAAAAGGGTTGATAATGTAAAGAATTTTATTGATAAAAATATGTTTCTTAATAATAACGCTGAAATTTTTAATGGGTTAGGTAGGTTTTCAGAAAAATGTACAATTGAAATCATGAATAATTGTAAACCAATTGCTAATCCCCCCAGAAGAATACCAATTGCCATTCGTGATAAGCTGAAACAGACTTTGAAGGATTTGGAAAGTAAAAATATAATAGAAAAAGTTGAAAAGCCAGTTGGGTGGGTTAGTAATTTGGTAATTATAGAAAAACCAGACAAATCGTTAAGAGTATGCTTAGACCCAAAAAATTTAAATATGTGTATTAAAAGACCAACAAATGTATTAATACCAACAGTAGAGGATCTAACTTATGATCTATGCCAAAAAAAATGGTTTACGGTTTTAGATTTAGGATTTTGGCAAATTGAATTAGATTCAAAGTCGTCTGATCTGTGTACATTTTCGACTCCATTTGGATGCTGGAAATTTTTAAGACTTCCATTTGGATTGAATATGGCACCGGAATATTTTCAGTATATTAATACAAAAAATTTTGCTAACATTAAAGGAGTTTCTGTTTATTTTGACGACATTCTCATAGCTGCTGAGAATGAGGCAGAACATGATAAAATATTATTAGAAGTTATAAATAGGGCGAAAGAGTTAGGTATAAAGTTTAATAAAGATAAAATACAATTTAAAGTGAAATGTGTCAAATATTTAGGACATATATTTTCTGAGAAAGGTGTGGAGATTGATCCAGATCGTGTCAGAGCTTTATTGGCAATAAATAATCCAACCAATAAAAAAGAATTACAAAGCATTTTGGGTATGATCAATTTCTTAAGAAAATTTATTGATAATTTAGCTGAACTAATATCACCTTTAAGAGAGTTGCTAAAAAACAATGTAGAATTTCAGTGGTTGCCTAATCATACAAAGGCATTAGAAGCAATTAAACAAAAAATTTGTGAGGCACCTGTGTTGGCAAATTTTGAGGGTAAAAAAGAAATAACAATACAAGCCGACGCTTCAAAAAAGCAGGTTTAGGATGCTGCTTGATGCAAGAGGGCAAGCTGGTGTACTTTGCTTCGCGTTGTATGACACCCACTGAACAAAATTTTGCGCAGATTGAGAAAGAATTGTTAGCGATAGTATTTGCATGAAAAAATTTCTACAATTTTATATACGGTAGATGCATTAATGTCATAACTGATCATAAAACCATTATTAGGGTTATTGAATAAAAATGTGTGTGACATAGCGTCATCACGTTTGCAGAGAATGAAAGTTAAATTGTTTAAATATGAATTAAGGGTCAAATACTTACCTGGTAAATATATGTATGTTTCAGACTCATTATCAAGAGCGTTTCTAAATTATTGTAGTGATGATTTGAGGATAGTTGGATATGTGAAACGGTTCATTCAATTAGTTCTAATTTAAGCATAACAGACAAAAAACGAGAAGAATTTAAAATTGCTACTAAAAATGATTCAACTTTAGAATCATTAAAAGTGTATTATTATCAGGGGTGGCCAAAAAGTATCAAGAAAGTACCTGATAATTTAAAGGTATATTTTAAACTTCAAAAGGAAATTACAGTTGAAGATGAATTAGTATTTTTAAATAAACGTGTCATAGTACCTCTCAATTAAAAAGATTACATTTTATATATGTTGCACGAGTCACATTTTGGAATAAGTAAAACCAAGGAAAGGGCTCGAGAAATAGTTTATTGGCCGGGTTTAATGAAGGACATAGAAAACTTAATATCAAAATGTTTAGTTTGTGAAAGGTTTAGTAATGCAAATAGCAAAGAACCACTAATACCACAAACCATTCCGGAACTTCCATTTAACAAAATAGCTTGTGACTTTCTAGATTTTGCGGGTAAAAGTTATCTAATAATTCAAGACTATTTTTCAAAATGGCTTGAAATAATACTCACAAAAAATAAATCGGCTGAAAAAGTAATCATACATCTGAAAAAAGTATTTTCAAATTTTGGAATACCTAAAACAGTAATTAGTGATAATGTACCATTCTAGCCTGTATTTATGCAAGACATTTGCAGAGAATTGGAATTTTGAATTTATAACCAGTTCACCTCATTATCCACGAAGCAACGGTCAAGCTGAAAGAGCTGTCCAAATTGCTAAAAACATATTAAAAAAAAGTAATTATACAGGAAGTAGTGTTGAACTACTATTATTAGAGTATAGAAACACACCTATTTTAGGCGTAGGTTTGTCCCCTTCTCAGATGTTATTTAATCGTAGGTTGAGAACGAAATTACCAATTCATACAGATAAATTAAAACCAATAATTAATGAAAATGTACATAAAAACTAGTTGACAGACAAACAAAATATAAATCATATTATGATCAAAACAACAAAATCAAAACCTAATTTAAAATGTTGGTGATAATGTTTTAATGAGAGAGGAAAATTATGGGAACCTGCAAAAGTTCTAGCTAAACATGATTCTCCTAGATCTTATGTTGTTAAAATGGAAGGGGTTCAATAGTTCGTAGAAATTCTTATCATTTGAAACCATCCAGAAATGAGTTTAAAGTGAACACAGAACAAGACGACCTATCAGAAATTGACAGTAATAATAATGAAGATATTGATAGGAATGTGCAAAACCAAAATTGTAAAACCTCGACCAGAAGTGGTAGAATAATTAAAGAACCTGTTAAGTTAAGAGATTATGAATTGTATTAATTAATTAAAAAAAAAAAAAAAGAGGAAGATGTTGTAAACGTGGCAACACGGCATTGTGTGTGTGCCACATAAAAGGTACATGTCATGCGACTCAATGCGACTCATAGTTCATAAAAATATAAAGTTTATTGCAATCTCTGTCTTTTATTTAAAGCTTATAAATAAGAGATATGACAGAAATTGCAAAACCAAGAAATAGTAATAATTTTCCGACCAAACCAAACTTGGCAGAAAGGTGTAGGTACTCAGCGGTAGTAAATGATTAAAATTTCAAAGAGAGTTTTTGCGATTACCTTATATGAATTACACAATAAATATAAATATATTTATATATTAACCCATTTAACTATAAAGTTCATGCTTTAGTATTTTGTGACATTAAAATTGCAACACCAAGAAGGGGTGGAAATTTTGTGACCAAACTTGGCAAGAAAGTTTAGCTACTCAAAGGTAGTAAATTATTAACATTTTAAAGAAAAAAAATAAAGATATTTAGTGATGTGTTGATCTCCAACTATTATATTTACCATCCCTTGCTCTTTGAGGCATCGATTCCAAGAGGTGGTCGATTTTCTCTTGAGTTATTATATCCCAAAAAACTTGCAATTCATACCGGAAAGCTTGCTGTGTTTGTGGAGGATGCGCTAAGTTTCTCAGTTTTCTACCCATAATGGATAACTCTACGAGTGGAATAAATATAGGAACGTTTAGCGGTTGCAAAATTATTTTAATATTTACAATAATACAAATTATTAATAACTTTGTTTAAATAAAGCGTTGTTTTATCTTACGGTTTTTTAAAGGCCTGCACATAATATTTCTCGTTCTAGTACCTACACAAAATATTTCATGCACGTCGTGAAATAAACAAAACCAACGTGCCACTTCTCAAACTAATATCAATAAAAAAATGTTTTTTGTTTATTTAACAGTGTTTCGTGCGCGTTTAATACCGCCAGCTTTTCTGTAGATACAAATTTGGATTTTTTTAAATTATTATTTAAAACCTTTTTTGTTTTGACTCAAACAAAATTAATAAATAAGAATCATTTTTTAACTACCTTCAGTTCTTTTTAGTAAAGAATGAAAATTTGAAAAATTTTCTATTTGTGTTCATAATGATAATTTATAAGAAAAATATTTTTATATTAGATTTTTAATTTTTAGAATATCTATAGTTATTTTACAGAATTAGTTTAGTTTTTTTTTGTTAGTGGTTTTTGTTATTGCTTACTCTGAATTTTTAATTTTGGAAAGACCTTTTTTCTGTTTCTAAACTGCACAATTCTTTAATTTTGTGTTTATGTAAGTTTTGTGTTTTAATCTTATTATTTAAATTTAAATTTAAAAAATCATACTAAAAATCAAAGTGACACTGTAAGAAAACTCTAAAGTTTGCGTATAATGTTGCGGTACAAAAATATAAAAAATTTAAATAACAGTATTACAAATATATGTACCCCCGAAAAGAGAAGGTGAGTAATGTTAATATCAAAATATTTTTAATAAGGGGAATATTAGTACGAAAACTAAGGGTCGTCATCGTATTCAGAATATTAATATCAGAATTCCAGACGAGCTTTCTAAACGCCCTCTTTCGCCAAATTAACCAGAGTTATATGAAGTTGTCGATTTCAATATGTTTCGTCGAATTTTTTAGATGAAGAAAGAAATGTTTATTCTGAAATAACTCTTCGATTGTTAAACAAGAATGGAGAAATGGTATGCTTATTGAAATTTGTTTGAACTAAATACGTAGTTTTTTAAATAAATTTAATGCTTAAATAATTTTATGATTACCTGTAACATTTAAACTCAAAAATTTAATTTTGTTGCCAAAACAAAAAATTTCATCTATCCTTAAAATCTTCAAAACACAAAGTTTATTTTTAAATCTGTTATTTTAAATCGCGTTAATTAATCTTAAATGGTTTAAAAGGTTGACTCATTAGAATTAAATATTGTGAATAGTTTGGTACGTTTTAGATATTACTAAATGTAGGTAAATATTTAGCTACTGCAAGCGCCGTATTTTTATATTTAAAATTGTTTCTCATTTTTATGATAGTGTAGTAGATAGTGCCTGGTCAGTAGTTCAATCATCATCTTTGCCTGATTCAGTGCACATGCAATGACCTCATTTTAATCACATTCTAACAAATATGTAAACCTTCAAATATAGAATGTCACCACACACATCTAAATCTAATTCGCATGTACAATCAATTTGTATTACATCAGCTACTGTTGACCGTTACAAAACAGGATTGAATAAAACTTAACACATAAAAAATAAAACATAAATATGAATATTCAATGCATGATGAGTAATGAAGGTGTCCACAAAGTTAACATGTAGCATAAGGAAACGCCATATTTTAAAGATTCTTTTACGTAGCGTATCTATAAGGACGAAATTTTGTCAGATACATAACGGTTGATTAACCAGAAAACGGGATTTTAAACAAACCTATATCTAACCTCACAATAACAGTAACCCGTAAAAAACCAAATACAAAACACAATATTCCCAATGTAGCAAAACGTTTCAGTGGGTGTGCTTCAACTCTACTACATGTTAAACTAACAAAAACAGAAAATGACATTTTCAAAAAGATATCGACGCGCTGTTGTAAATTTCATATAGAAACCAATAAAAAAAATCTATTTGCCTCCAGATGTTTTGTATCTGGAATTTGAAACGGCTATTGCATATACAAAACATATAACACTCAATTTGGAAATGCATATAGGACAAATTATGTTTCTATTTGGAAATGCACATGCTGTATTTGCAAGCTGTGGAATTGCACATATATTTACACATAGGATTCTAAATGTGATTGATAAAACCATATAAAAACCAATACATTTTTATTATGAATAACCATTTTTTTCATTATCAATACGTTTTTGGAAACTGATCGATCATTGAAAAACTATGAAAACAACAAATTATTAAACTTTTTGTCACATAATATAAGGAAATTGTGTAAGAGTTGCCTTTCCAGTTATTTAAAATCCTTTCTTGCAATTCATAATTTAAATTCCTTACTTTAGTTACTTCTTCTGTTAACTTTACATTAACTTCTTTAAGTTGGAAATTTTCATTTTGTAAAGCTACAACTTTACTTTTATAATAGTCAAGACGGTCGACTATATCTTTTTCTGTAGAAGTTGTTAACTCATAATTTTTTTTACAATGGTTGCAGACTGCCCTATTGATTTCTTTGACTGCAATTCCAAAAACATTAGATTAAACCAGTACCAGTATCCTAAAACTGATACTTTTTGGTTGTTTTTATCATGTTTAACTACGGTTTTAGCTTCCTCCTCACAGCTACCTAATAACATGAATGTTGGAGGACATTTAACACGAGACTCTTCAACTCATTTTGCACTTTTTTCTGGTGCATCTAAAGTTCAGTTACTGTTTATAATCTCAAAAAGTTAAGTAATTTCAATTAATAAAATACAAGCTTTATAATATTGTGCATCTTTGTATTTTACTTTATATTTTTTTGAATAATTAATATTATTTACATTAAAACGCTTAATATTGTTTTTACATACAATGCTTTTTATATTGCCGTCAGCAAATTTAACGTAGGCATACATTTTGCATGTCAGTCTAAAACATTTTAAACACATTTGAAAACACATGAATTTTTTTACCGTAGCTAATCATTATTAGAATAATCAAATTTCAGAATATAAAAATATATAATTAACAAATATACAAACCCTTGAAAATGAGAATAAGCAAACGCATGCGTGCTCAGACTTAACTTTTTTCGAAACTTTGGAGGCATTTGCATATAGAAAATCATATTCTTATTCTTATTTGGAATTACATATATATTATCTATTAGTTTTGTTCACAACTATAGCATTCCTTCAATTGCCTATAGGTACATGAAAATTACCAATAGACTATTTATATGTTTTCATCTTACTGCATATACATTCCAATGATGTCTTATAAAAGCCAATAGAAGCATATAGGTTTTTTATTGATTTTAATGTAAATTTTATATGAAATTTTCAATAGGGCAGTGTTAAAACATAATTTTCAGTAACTACCGACCCCTACTAATACTAGTCATATGTCATGAATGTTTATTAACTTCATAGTTGCTGAATTGTTTCTGTTATATAATAATACAGTTGCTAAGCCGCCCAGTAATGCTAACGTTGCTTGCAGGTCTACTGCTAGAAAATTTAACTATAGTACTTTGTGTAGTCTTATAAACAATTTGCATAAGGCAAGGAGAGGTAGGTGAGATGGACTTTCGATCTTAAAAGTAACGTACAGAGCTATCTTCCGTAAGAAATGTTAGTCTTAGTATTAAAAGTCACTGAAGGTAACCGCTTGTAAAGTTTGTGTCATTTAAAGCAAATAACATAAAATTTGTGTAAAAAAGCAATGAACATTTTTTGGTGCCTTACGAATACGTTTATTTTAAAACAACTGCGGTAAGTTTAAACTTATTATTTATACACAATCGTAACAAGCACATGTTTTAGACTTATCATAAGCTACAAATACTGTGTTATTCATCTATAATTTGTAGTATTAAGTGGTCCATCTCTTTTCTGCATTGAGGACAGATGGTCTACCTTGACAGAAGGGAGACGGGCTGAGTATTTCTTCTGCTGTTTTCGTTCTAGTCATGCCCACAACTTACATTAAGAAAAAAGTTGGGTCAAATAAAGGGAAATAGATAATGATAATGATGAATATGCTATAGATTATAAAAACAAATGTGTGAGTTCTAAAGAAGATTACGGAAAGATCACTGAGACAGATTAATGGATAAAATATACTATTTGGGTTTGATAATGCAGGAAAGATGTACTTCGTATGCAGATTTGTCTCAACAATATGAGAAACACTGTCGAAAGAAAGATCATCACAAGATTTAGAAGTTCACTCAATTCAGAAAGAGTGTAATGTGTTATTTAAACGATTTTTTTTGATACGATCCATAATACCTAATGTTGGACGTCTATATATTTTACTTTTTAAAAAAAGTTTTACTCACAAACATCAGAAGCCACCATGGATTATCCACTTGTACTCGTTGTTGCTAATATATTTTGAATATTTTGAGAAAAAATATTTATCCATATTTATTTAAAATCCAATTGCTGGTATAGATACGTTGATGACACTTTTGTCATTTGACAACATAGTCTTTCGGGCTCAACGAATTTCTATGTCATTTAAGCTCTATTCATCAAACTATTAATTTTACTATCATTTTTGGACGTTTTAATTACTCGAAGTAAAGATGGATCGTTATCACATGCAGTTTATAAAAAACATACTCATATTGATAGATATTTAAATGGATTGATTCACTATCACCCTTTTCAGAAATTATCAGTAGTGAATTCTTTAGTGTACAACGCTGCTTCTTTAAGTCAACCCAAAAATCTTTAAAAATAGTTAAAATATCTAACCAAAGTGTTAGCTGCTACCAACTACAGTAAAAAAATGAAGCCTATCGCAAAATAATTGTTGTCCAAACACAAACAACATTATCACTCGTTTTTCTACTTTTTATAAATTCGGTCAACTCATAAATTCTAAGAAAGATGTTATTTTTTTTCAGTTTGATGGCGTTTATAGCATTTTTGTCCTTTGTACGTACAATAAAGAAACTGGTAGAACAAAGTGTGTTTAAAAACTTTAAGGTTTTGACTAATGTTTTTAATTACTATCAGCAAAAAATTAGATAATTCATTGAAATAATTAAAAATCATTTTAATGTTAATGGAGATTCTAGTTTTGCTTTACCGAAGATTTAGAAACCAGGACGGAAGCTCAGCTTGTGAGATATCGACAACACGAAAATTATTTAGAATGCAAAATTGTAATAATTAATTTGTATGGGCAATCACATAATGTTAACCAACAGTCAATTGTTTTTTGCGTTACATCTACTTTTTTTATTACGTCAAATAAATATTGGTTAGATGAATAGGTTCACGTTTTTAGAAAGTCGAAACGTTTGCAAAGATTTTCTATTGCATTTGTTCTAATAGAATAGACTTACTTTTAAATAGTTTAGCAAATAACCGCTCTTCGCCGACCGCCGCTGCGCCGTTATCCCTTTAACCTTGAATAAATAAATTCACATTTAATTTATACTTTACATCTAAAGTAATTGAAAGATATTTGCTATGATTCACATAATTGAATTAAACAACTATAATTTTGATTTAAACTACTTTCGCATTCAATAGTTTTCATTTGTTTTTATATTATTAAGATCAAAGCTGTAATGCATGTAAATTTATAAGTTTAGTTAAATTACGCAAAAATCATAAAAGCAAAGAAACACGTTAGGACGAATAGTTTTTTCATTAAATTACTATCCCTTCAACTTTATTTTGGTGCTATTAACTTGCGAATACAGAAATACAAGCCGCACCTGGATGGCGGATGCGCGATTACCTTCGGCTAAATTTCTAAAGAATTGACCTAACTCTAGTTATCCTTATTAGTTGGTTGGCCGATCGAGGACAATACGAAGATTATCGTGCTTATAAATAGAGCTGTAAGGAACCTTATCTGCATTTAGGGATGATTTCGGTTCATTGATGCACATATGCTTATTGTGCTCGTAGGGAAGTACAAATGCACTAATAAAATCGATTAAACTACAACAAACTTTGCATCCTTCTTGAAACGACCCCGCTTACCTAAAATAAGTAGAATATCATTTTTGGGTTCAGTTAATTAGAATAATGTATTAGCGGTCATTTTGTTGTCGCCTTAAGAAAGTATTAGGTAGTTTACTTTGTACATCCCTGCTATAGGTATTTTAACATGGCAGTTGATGATGTTAGTCGTTGTTGTATCTGCTTCTGCCTTTGTGCCTTTGCGACTAAATACCGGATTATTTCTACAGACCAGTGCGTTAACACGCCGACAATTCTTTCTATACTACACGCACTAAAAGGTTTTTTAAAACTGATTTTTTGATAAAAATAGCAAAAGAACGTAATAATAAATGATATTAAGAAAACATGTTGCAAAAAGGTATAGAAATTGTAAAACTAATACGTTACCAATTTAATTATTCTGTTTTTTGCGGCAACAGCTAATGTAAGGTTTTTATGTAGATGGTGCAAATACTATATCTATCTATTTAAATCAGATATTAATCTATCCATAACTTTTTGACAGATTTTAACACTGTTCAATACTTTCAAGACTTGACTTCTTCGGATCTGTTAAGATTATTATATGCAAGTTTTATTAGCTACGCTACAACGAACTACGGCATTGAAATAAAAGTAGTTGTTAATTTCGGTTTTTGTATAACATTATTAAAATAAAGTGTTTAAAGTTTTTTATTATTTATTCTAACGAATTTGCGCAGATAGAATAAGGATAACATAGTTTTAATTGATAAAGCATAATTGTAGTCATTTTGAAAACGCACCATTGTTTTATCACCAACAAATGTGAAGCATTCTTAGCATAAACAAAAATTATTAAATTATGGTAAGATCGGTTTTTTTTGTTGTCTCTAATGTATACCTTTACGTGTATTGCCATAACTATACAACTAAAATAGTTTTATAGTTATTTATATAAGAAGATAAGTTTTTTTTTACAAGATCCTTTAGGGTTATTACAACGTGTTCTTTTAAGCAGATTAATGAGCAATTTTGTTCTAACCTAGGTTGTTACGTTTGATGATTCTTAAAACTAAGGTCTTACTCACTAGTTTGTCTTGTGTTCTAATAACTTTACAGCTTTGCTATACTAAACATAACATGTAACATCACTATTTCACTAACTCAAAAGGCTTGATCCTCTTGAGGCTTTTTACTCAGCTTATGTTATCTGGGAGCTGTATCGCCTCAACATTCACATGGTTAAGCAGCTTTTCTTTGTGGCTACTGGCATATTTGGCGAAGGTTAGATCAACAGATTCTATTTGAAGATCCCGATGGATGCCTCTGTTTTGGCAGTACCAGAGTTGCTTTTCTGACACAACCCCAGAGTTGAATGCCGTAGTTCCAAACAGGTTTCAGTAGTTGCTTGTATAAGAGCAGTTTGTTATATGTAAACAACTTGAAATTTCTTCCAAGAAGCCAATACATTTTTTAAGTAGATGTCCCGTTCTTCACGTTTCTTTTTGACATAAACTCTCTCGCGTTTAATGTCATTCACAGATATTTAGCTGAGTCATTTAGCTGAGTTAGCTGGGAATCGTTGATTTGAATGCGAAAATATTGATTTTGTTTATTGGTAAAGTCTACATGTACAGACTTATTGTTGTTTAACTTGATTCGCCAAGTTTTAGTCTAGTTGTTAATTTTATTAATAGAGGTTTGGATCGGTAGCCTCTTCGTGGTGTTTTCCGACTGCAATGACTGCGGTGTCATAAGCAAATGTTGCTATTGTTTCATGTTCAATGCTTGGGATACCATTAGTATATAATAAATAGATTACTGAACCTAGTTCTGAGTAAGCATCTTCGTGTTTAATTCTGAAATATCTTTCTGATAAATATGATTGTAGGCGCTGTAAAAGTTGTTTGGGACAGAAACAGGTTAAGCTTATGCTAGGAAAGTATCAAGGTCTTTTCTACTATTATGGGTTTTAGCTTTTTGAAAAACATTTTTTCATTTAATTTTGAGATTACTGTTAGCAACGATATAGGTCTATACGATGCTACGTCATTAGGAAGTTTACCTGGTTTGGGAATCATAATGACTCCTACTACTTTCCACATCTTAAGAACGTACTTCAATCTAAAAGGTGCAATAATAAAATTAGTAAGTTTTATTATAGCTTTTCTAAGAAGTTGTTTCAAAACTTCACCAGTGATTAGGTCAAAATCAGCGGCTTTTTTCGGGATAATATTTGCTTTAATTTCATCTAAGGCTTTTTTTGGCTAGGTGGGTTTGATGATAATTTTTTCTTGTTTTGATGTAATCCAGCCTTGTTTTTCTTCATCATTTGGTTGGAAAATGCTCTGAAAATTTTCTACAAACCTACAAGCTTTTTGGGTGTTGTTTCGGGCGTTTCTTTTGCAACTATGCACCCGCGTTTTTCACAATCTGCTATGCTATGTCTTCTAGTGCACTGAACATATTTTGGGTTCTTTAACAAAGTATTTTTGGATATGACCATAAACTTGGCACCGTTTGCACTGCAGTACTAAATTGGATTTTTTAATTGATTGAATTAGTGTTCTTATCCCTATGATGTCAGCCCAAGTAACAATTTTATACTTTATAACGTTTGAGAGAACTTTTACAAAACAAGATTTATAAAACACTTTTTGTCCTAAGAACGTAACTAAAACGTTCTTACAGTAGCTATAAATGCAAAATGGGCACATATTTATAAAACATTCTTTTTTTAACGATGTTTATAAAGCCAACGAAACACTGTTATGGGATAGTTACGTAAACGTTATATATCCATTACAAATCAGTTTCATGAAGATTTTATAGTTGGTTGGCTCTTTATTACAATAGTTTTGATGAAGTTACAAAACATTTTTGTAGTGTAAAGCAGCTTCAATAAAAGCAAACAGTTATTAAGTACTACTTTTTGGAACTTAATTATTCTTATTATTTACTTAAACTAAAACTGATGGCTATTTCATAAAAAATGGCAACGAATAAAAGTATAAATTATTTACACGAAATTTAATGAGATAGATCCACACGAACGTCGTTTTTTGCTACGAAGGAAATTTTACTGTCAATTATGAGGTAGATAGGTCGCAAATTTTAAGTGCGCCGCAGGTTTAATGAGTATTTTAAAATAAAATTAAAAAATTAGATAAAAAACCAAAGGTTTACATTTCAACTTTTTATCATAAAACCACAATAGTAGATAGATACTAGCATAAGAAGCTTTAATTGATGTGTTTTTGTCGTCAAAGTAGTGAAATATAAGTTAATTTTATGTTCCTTGAGAATGGCGGCTATGTAAATATATGCGAGTACATTTTCAAAATGGTCCCTTTTTAATAGAACATATTTATTACCAGATTTACTCTTATACAACAATTATGATGCATATAGAAAACTTATAAAACGTTAACACGACAGGATCGTATTTTACAAATGTGATTATGTTTTGATGAATTTTTAATTGTGTATTCAGTAATACAAATTTAATAAAAATGGCAGGGGAATTACATATAAAGCAGAATTATTTTAGCTTTTTCGACAAACGGTTGTAGATATGCTGCCAAATCAGGTGGTTTTCTCTTACGCCAGAGTATCCGAATTGTTTTATTACTATATTTAACACAATAATTTTGCAACTGATTTTCTCTTATTTTTATAACTGAGGCTCTGTGTCCTTTTAATTAACAGTTATATTGGAACTTCCGTTGTGATAATCTAATGCAGAAAGCAAAATTGTTATATAATATTACTAATACAACAATTATATAACGTAGTCACATACTTTATTAAAACAGTTGTATAAAACAGTTCTAAAGAGATAAATTACATAGCTACATAGCTATTATATATCAATTAATATTTGTAAGGGGTGAATGTCTTATAATCCATATTATATAAACGTTTACAAATCACTTTTATACTTATCTCATAGGCAGTTTTAAAATTTTGTTGTAAAAACGTTCTAAACATCGATTTAAAAAACAATTTTGAATAGATAACAAAATAATCTTGCAGACAACTTTAAAAAAACCATTTTACATTTAGAGAGCAACAACATAACTACAATAAAATTAAAAAGTTTTTTAGCTTAAGAATTATAAAACCACTTTGTTACTTGGGAGTAATGCCGAAAATTTTATTGACATCTTTGTCATTTTTGAATGATAGCATGAACATGTTCAGTAGCTATTTTGTTTTGTACTTCAGCTTTGTAGTAGCTTCAAGTAATTTGTAGCCCTTTCTTCTCATATCCTGCACTATTTCGCAAGAATGATGTTGATTAACTGCAATTACATTAATTGATCGATTTTGCTTATTTTCATAGGAATGGTATGAATATTCTTTCTCGTATAAAGTTTTAGTGAGCGCTTGATATTGTTTGCCATTTTTGACGTTAATCTTGATGTTTTTATCATTGATGATTCTAATTTAAAATCTAGTCATTATATTAGTTATGAGTTCGTAAAGTGTATTAAAACTTTTAATTCTTTTCACTATTATTGGTGGTGGTTGTAGTATTTATTTTAGTTTTTGATTGCTTCATTTTGTTCCTTTACGTTAGATGTTGAATTTGGTGTTTTTTGTGTCGTACTTTTGTGGCACCCTTTATACGTGGTTTGCAATTCCGTAGATAATCTTTGTGGATTTTCTAACTGCACTTGCATGTTCAATTTAACAGCGAGATTATTTTTCTCGCATTTTTCTCTTTTCAAAACATGAATTTTAATTTTTTTTTATCTTGCCACTATTCTTAGCAACGAAATTAATCACAACAATTAATGTTAATAATGAATAGGTGATCATATATGTATGTTTTTTGTGCTGCCAACATCGCAAACGTCAATATTCTTTTGTTAGTGTAGCTTCATCAAATTTGACAGATTTAGTAATAAATGTAGAACCAACGTTATATTTTTAATGATTTAAACTTTTTTGTAATTTTTTCAAAAAAGAATGTAGTTTTGCAAGAAAATGAGAATAAGCGGAAACCACATTTCTAAGTTTTTATTATATTTTTGTATACAGCTATAGGCATTATCTATTTTCTTGCAGGTTCATAGCAACTCGGTTTGCTATACTTGTGTTCAATCATTGTAGGATTGTGGGAATACTTTTTTAGAAAATTATTGCAAAAACGAGAATGGAATTCCGATTCTGAGGCACGCAACTGTCAGATCAAAGTATTATATTGCTTACAAGATAATAATCATTTACTACGTTTAAAACTTTGTAAATTGTGTTTTTAGTTTTTACTTTCCTATAAGGAAAGTATAGTGATCGCAATTTTTTTACAAAATTTTTTTTTGCATAATTTTATGTTTCAAGGTCTCCTCAATCAGAAAAATGTATTTTATACAAAAAATTTTGGTTTGTAAAAAAATTAAGTACATTCACAGCGTCTACATAAGAAATGCGAAATGCGATTACAGAAGTTGTTAACAGTATTACACCGGAAGTGTTACATAATGTTTTTAACAATATTAAAACAAAAAGAGTGAACCTGTGTTTAAATTTAGATGGACAGTATTTTGAACAGATGTTGTAAAATTGTAGAATTTTTTAGATTTGTTAATTACACAGTCATTTAACATCTATTGAACTTCATCTTTATAATTATTTGAAATTGTGTTCTGTCTTATAAATTAAGTAACAAAATAAAAATATTTTACGCACCATCTATTGAGTGTTAATAGTACCAATTTTATAAAATTATCTGATGAGCGCCAAATTTAAACGCTCGTCAATCATTTTCGAACACAGTGTACTATACACTTATAGTAGTACCTATATAGTAGTTTTTTAAATCTTTTTTTTTTAAAATTGGGTACTGTGTATAACACGCATTTGTAGTTGTTTAATTCTTGCTAAGCGTCTTGCATTTTGTTAATACAAGTACTAACAATAAGTTTAAAATGTATGTACTTAAAGATTACCTATTGTTTCTCAAAAAAAATATATTATTTATTTATATGACTAATAACAAAATATGCATTTCACAGACTACTAAATGCGTATAATGTGACATTAAACGTTATTAGAAGTACCTAATTTTACTTTCGTATTTCAGGTATTCCTTGATGTATAAAGACACAAAGTAGTTTAGTCATATGATAAAAACAATCTTATTTCTGCCAAAGAATCCTGCTAGTCAAAACGTGTGAAAGCATAATATCAGATACTTATTTGAATAATAAAGCTAAACAACGCTAAAAATAAAGTGTTAGTTAAAGGTTTGAAGATGTTTATAGCAAAATAACTAAATAATTTAATTACTAATTAATCATTTTGGGCAAATAGTCAATAAATATCGGTGACAATTTATTTGGAAAAGGAGTCAACTGTTGAAGTGTCTAGAGACGCTTACATTCTAAATATGAACTTGCAAATAATCGATTAAAATCGTAAAAATGAAATTTGGTTTCAAAGTTTATAATTTATTTTAAATCATATGGAATAATATTATTTTGTCGCATTTAAAATTGACATATTTTTTTACGTTTAGGATTTCGATTACTATTTTTTAGATGATATTTTGAACGTTATAGAAAATTTATTATCAAACGAATATATTTTTTGTATCGCTTTCTAAGAATCCATCTTTGAGTTATTGCTTTAAAACGCATTTTATTCGTTTATGGCTGTAATAAAGAGTAATAAATGCTTAGACTCAATGCTTAAGTTGATTGAAATTATGGCAAGTTAAATTGAAAATTAACACAAAAAGTTTTAAGATGTAAAATTTTGATAAATCGCTAATAGACGAATTACACAACATCATAAAAACGAAAATTAATTATTTCTACCAGGGTTTAACAAGACATCTAACTTCAAATTAAATTTTTTTTTTCATTTTGTGGTTGCAGTGTTATTATTTTAATTAAATACAATTTAATGTATCGTATTGTAATATAATAACCCATCTCATAATTACAAACTTTTGTTAAATGTGTGTTTATTATATGACTTACCGAGTTTGCAAAAAAGTTAAAAACAAACTTTTCTTCAGTTTTACTACGCAGTGAATATTTATGTATAAAACATTTTGACGTAATAGACAATAATCTTAAGAAAAACAAATTGCTTTTAAAGGCATCTTAAGTTTTATTATATTTAATACCTGTTCTCATTCAAGTAGTCTGTGAGAAAACGTTCCCAAGAACAAGATATCGAATAGCCTATAATGAAGTTTATATCTAACTTAAAAGACTTGATGACAATAAAGATCAAAAGAGATCAGGTGTAGAACGCCCATACGTACATAACCGTTGAGAATTTTATAAAGACACACAATGGCTCTTGAGCTTTTGGCTGCTCAATGAATGACTGAATAATCGTTTTCCTTAGTACAGGTGGGGTAAAGCGGATCTCCAGGTGCTTTTGACACCACGTCCGGGGTGTGTCGCATCTTCTCGTGTGCGATTTTAGATTTTTAACCGCCATGTTATATCCGTTTTTAACAAAGTGTTAGGTAGTTTTCTTAAAAGACACTAAATGTTTGAACATACGTTGCTGATGTAAAAGGAGCTATATATGTCTTACTTTTATCTGTGATATTTCTAAAACATTACATTTTATTAGTAGTTTGTATTAGACGGTTAACTCTAACAATCGTATAAAATTTGGTTTGTATTTTCTATTTGTAGAACAATCACTATTACTTAATACATAATAATGTATTTAAAAAGTTAATAACAAAAAAAGGACTGATGTATTGAATTAATATTATTTAATTTGTAAGATGCATTCATTACTTACGGTAACCAATAGTATTAATAACTGATTTTTAGAAAAAAAGCTTAACAATTAAGAAAAAAATGTACAGGAATTCTTATAAATTATATTCTATATGTAAGCAACTTTTCTTACTTTTACTATATTTTATAATTAGTACGTGATCGTTTGGCATTAATTCTATTGCTATTCTTCTTTACGGAGCCATGGAACTTTACCCCATAACTGCAAATTATTTTCACTTGGGCTTAGGAAAGCATAGTTCGCAATCAAGCAGTTAAAAAAAACGATTCATTTTTTTCATGTTAATTAAAACATGTTTTGTTGGTTATCATCAGAAGATAAAATAGTTATAATATATAAATTACAATTTTTGCATTGTTTTGTTAAGTAAAATAAACAACAATGTGCAACTGTATTGAAATGAACTCGTAACAAAAATCTTTTCGTTCGTTTAATAAATATAAGTACTTTAAATGAAAATACAAACAATTTGCCTTGAACTATAAAAACAAACTATTCAGTTAAATAAATAATTCATGAATAAACTGTGCTTTAAACTGAATTGTTATGCTCAACTCTAAAACAACTACACAAGTTAAACAGATATATCGTTGCCCTGTAATGTTATCTTCAATTTGCTCTACCTGCGGTTCCTTTATAACCAAGCGTCACCTCAATGACGAAAACGATGTAGTCTGTTTCTTCCAAAAATTGTTTCTTTTGATGCACAAATAAACTTGACGAAAAAATATCAGCTTGCAAATTATCAAAGATGGTAAATTTCTTGGTTACAATTTATTTTTGGCAAGTTTATTCCCAGGTTCTTAAATATAAAAATGTATTTTAAAAATCACAAAATTAAAATTTAAGACAAAAGGTCATGTAACTATGATAATTTAAAAATTTTTTGAAGTGAAACTTCTTTATCGGCGTTGGAAAAAAAATTACCGTCACATTTTTCGCTTACGCGTCACATTTTTTTTTGGTTACGCGTCACATTTTTTATCGTCACATTTTTTAAATTTAAAATATTTAAGGTTAACCTCAGTTTCTGATTGAACGATGACATTTTAAAATTAAAAAATTTAAGGTTAACCGCAGTTTCTGTTTGAACGATGACAATGATAGTAATAATTCTATTTCAATTAATGAAATGCTGTAATAATCTTAGTAGCAAAAAGTTAAAGTGAAATAATTGTATTATTTGTATTCATGTCTATTATAATAAAATCCTTTTGTTTAAAATTTATCTAATTTTAAATTTAAAATATTTCACTTTAACTTTTTGCTACTAAGATTATTACAGCATTTCATTAATTGTAATAGAATTATTACTATCATTGTCATCGTTATTATATATTTTTGTAATTAATGGCTTATGGTAACTGAAATATGAAATTGAATCTACAAAAATTAGTTAATTGATTTACAAAAATTTGTATTCATGTCTATGATAATAAAATCCTTTTGTTTAAAATTTATCTAATTTAACTTTATTTAACCAATTTCTGAAAAGTTGCATGTAGATCATTTTGCGAAAAATAAGGCCATAAAGAAGTTTCACTTCTTACATGTGTACACTAGTACACGCCCTAATTTTTTTTAATTAAATCGATAATGTATTTGTTATTTTTTTCTTAAACACACAAAAAAACCAGTACATAGTTCTCAAACAAAATACAAAGCAAACATTACACTAAAATGAACGAAACTTGGTTGCTACTCAATATTGCAATATCCTGCATTTACTATCCAAGCTAGATGACAACACTGAATCAAAAACAAAACAACAGACGTTTTGTTTGAGTTTTAAGTAAGATAAGTACATTGCGGCTGCATTCTTTAACAATAATACTACATTTACTTATTATCTTCAATAGTATGAATCTTGTAGAAATCGAATTTTTTTATTTGACTACAAACTGCACTGTTGTTTCTATGACAACGGACAGAAAAAACTTTTTAGTTGTTGTTGGCGTTTATTAGCCTAGAACCGTGTTTCCTAAACTCTTATGGTTCACGGACCTATTTCATAGTCAAAACTTGACTACGGACCCCTGAGTGGAAAAACTACACAAATGCATAATAAAAAAATTACAAATTTAACTTTGATGTCTTAAATGTAAATGATGACGTAAAAATCAAATATAAATAAAACATTTTGTTGAACAAGTATGTATTGAAGCTATAATTTTTGTTTTAAAACAAAAAAAAATTAGTGATGAACTTGATGGAATGTTATGAGTGTATTTATGTGCGGCTCAATGTTTGTGAGTAGCAACCGCAAACCCCCACGAGTACTAATTTGTAATCGGTTTCTTTTTTTGTGATGAGGCTCATAACGACTGTGCTGTGTGTTGCTGTGGTATCTGCAATCTTGATCAGGTAAATACTAAGAAACTTAGAAACTACTGAAGCTTATATACTAAAGACATGTTCGATGAAGCGTTCAAGCGTACAAAATTAACTTAGCGTAACAGATTAATTAACAAAATTACTTAGTGAAGTTTAAGTTGTTTTAGAGGTTCGATTAGTGGTTTCCGTATGTTGCTTATCTCGACGCTTGGCTGGCTGAAAATTTCTTTGTTGTTGTTGATGAATGCCGCTTCTTTAAATTTCCGTTTGTACCAATGTTCCTCTCTGTATATGATTTTTGCTTCCGACCATTTCATTTGATGTTGGTTATCCCACGGATGTTGCGCGATGCTGGACTTAGAAGTCTCTCCTCTCTGTGTGTGCACACACAGCCAGCCAAGTGTCGAGATAAACAACATATGGAAACCACTAATCGAACCTCTAAAACAACTTAAACTTCACTAAGTAATTTTGTTAATTACTTGCAAAAGCGTTCAACACCCAGTCATTGGTTAAGGTTTGAATGAAGCGCCGTTAAGTGTTGACAATAAGCAAAAAAATTTTCATCTCTGTTTTGCAATTTTGAAAGATTTGGAAACTGACATTCTCCTCATCCCAAGTTTTGTTTGTACAGCAAGTTTGGGAACAAACGCAGATATTACACTTTTAGCTTTTATCAAATTTAATGTGTCATCTTGTAGTTTCAAATTAGTCTCGTTAAATCTGGCAAATAAATCAGTCATATAAGCGATGTTATTTTTTTAGATAATTAAATTGTGCCGCAAATTATTGTCTTTACTCTGCAAGAATTCCAACACTGAATAAAAGAGCAAATAAAAGCGATCCAAACATATACTTTTAGATAACCAACGCACTTCTGTGTTAAGTAGTAAACGATTATAGTCATCGTCATTTTTCAAACAAAATAGAGCAAATAATCTCTCATTTAAGGTATTCTTTTAGATTTTATGAACTGCTTCAATGATATAATGTAGTGATTCGTGTAAACGTTCATTGTAGTTTTTTTGTGACCAAAAGATGTCGATAAATAAGACACTTTACTAATAATACATTCGGTATAGGTTGTTTTAAGTATGCCAAAAAGCCTGAATTAAAAAAATCAGTTTTATTCAAATTATACTTACTTCCTTTAGAATTCGCTTCACAGTATTCAACCCAACTCCAGTAGCTGTTGCTACCCTTTCTCGGGGGCTGTTCAAAGGAATCGAAAGTTGTCCTTGTTCTTTTTCAGTTAACATAAATTTATAAACGTTATATATCATTTTACGTCCTTGACTATGAATAACTTTTTTATTCAATGCCATTGTTTAAAATACTCCTACAAACAGAAAAATCATTAACCTAAAAAAATTAAAAAATTTTACTTGCAGTGAACTTTTAAATTAGAGATGGAATAGTCTTGACAAAGACTTTAAATAAGCAATAAAGCACGAATAGTAAGAATAAATATGAGAAAAATACGTAAAGATCGCAAATTGAAGCTGAAGTAAAATGACGAATTGACAACTATAAAATAATTAGATATTTCTAGATTGCATAGTAGCGAATTTCCGGCAAAATACGATTACAGCGCCACGGCCCGCGACAAAATGTAATACCTATACCACAAACTATTAAGCCAATATGTTAGACAAAGATGCAGCGTTTTTTCTATAAAATGGTGGTGACGCTAGTTAATTTCATATGTTATCTTGTAATGTGACAGAAAAATGTCAAATATTTGGTCTAAGAAATGTTTGCTTGTACGCGTGTAAACCACGACAATGTTAATTATATTCCTTTTTTGTGATAATACCAACATTAAAAAGATTCCAATTGATTTCATTCCCAAGCGCTCAAAAACATTACGAATGAAATTTTGGAAGTTGTTTATGAACAATATTAAAACGTTTCAAAAAATACCACACGATTACAGTTTTTTATTAATTGTAAAACACAATTAAAAAACTTGCACGGTAAGTGTTCATAATAATTTTCTAAAACTCTTTTTTTGTGTATAAAAATTCTACCATCACTAATTATCATCAATGATATGGTCTTAATCACAAAAAGTGTCTTATGACTCATACTTGACCGAAAAGAAAATTAAAATAATATAGTATACAGTTGACATAAGCAAACAAGTGACGCGAAGGGGCGTGATTGAGGGCGCTTTAATTTTGACAGTACATTCAAAGTAAAAAGTATTTCGGCGGCAATTTTAAATAATTTAAATTACGTAATATGCATTATAAGAAGTTTCTATTTAAATACCACTGCTCAGTAATTTCAGATATAAGAACTTATGTTACTTACCTATTATTTTACACAATCTATAAGAATGAAATCACATTTTGAGATTGCTTAAACCTACTATTTGGAGTAACAAAACATTAATCATGCTGCTTTCGACTTCCTAAAGAATCTGAAGACATAAATAGAAATTTAGCGATTCAAACATTCCCAGTTTTTTTAAAAATTAGTAACAACAGACTTAAAACATACTTAATAATGAAGTTTTCGTGTCTTTATTTATTTTGATATTAATTTCATTGTAGTATTACAAAAATAGTTGATCCTTATATACAGTGCTACAAAACTTGAACAATTTGCTTAGTTATACTTAAAAAAAATTACGAGATTTTACCAATAATTATAAGAAAATTATGTATTACGTTAAAACAGAACATAGATGTTATTAGAAAAACAATAAATTCTTAGGCAGTAATTATCCCGACACAAAACTTTACTCACCAATATTACATATTTAAAATATTAACAGTATTATACCAAAATTAAGCATTAGATTATAATAAATAACAAGATAAATGTTATGTTAATATCAATTAATTGTTACAGTTTAACTATTCTACTGCAAGACTATGCGATTTTTTCTCTTTGACCACCTCAAAAATATTTATGTATTCAAAAATTAAAAACTAATTAAATAAAGGTTAACTGCTGTGATCTTCTTCATCTGATGAACCAGTGTTCACTCTAAAAGACATGCTTTCCACCGTTTCATCCAACAGGCCATCACGTTCCCACATTTCGTCAGCTAAACGGTTAACATGTTGAACATGTTTATTCCGATCAGATTGAGTAACTTTAGAAAATGCATTTCTTACAAAATTTTCTATTTCTGCATTACTTTGAGTGACATTGTTCATTGCCACTTTATGTTTCACCAAACTCCAAATTAATTCAATAGGATTCAGGTCACAATGATAAGGTGGCAAACGTAACACAGTGTGTCCATGTTTCTTTAGTAATTCATCAACTACATAAGATTTGGTGATGTTACATTGTTTCACCAAACATAGTAATTCAGCTTTTCTTATATCATTAATAGTTGATATACCGTTAGATTCCAACCATTCTCTAATATCCATTTTTTTTGTACCTTGATTTGGTGGTTTGTTTATTTGTAAGCTCTGATATGGTGCATTATCCATAACAACAATACCATTAGGAGGCAAATTTGGAATTAGCTGCGTTTCCATCCATTGCATAAAGTTACTATGGTTCATATCATCATGGTAGTCGCCAGATTTACTTTTTGATTTAAAAATTAATTAATTAAACGACGGATGTATGTATGTTTCATCTAAGTACGTAATAGGTTTTTTTTTTCTCCTAGAGCATCGTTTTCTCGTAACTTTCTTAAATAACGGCATCTCCAAGATACAATGTCATGACGTTCCATTAACAATTTTTTTTTATCGTGACATTTTCTGTATTTAAACCCAATTTGATGTAACGATTTTCTTAGAGTATCTGTTCCACCACAGTAGTCAACTTTCTCCTGCATTTTCTGAACTAAAATCTTCAACGTTGGAACCTTTTTGTCTATGGTATAAGTTTCATGAATGCTTCTTTTTAAGATGCCTAAATCAGCATTGTCCAAAACAATTTTATTGGAACCACCACTTCTTTGTTTTTTTGAGGGAGATTTTAGTACTCCATGCTCAGTTTGCAAAACTTCACTCCTAATGATAACATTTTTTATTTACATATTTTAAATATTTATAAACTTACCTTATTTGTTTTATAAACTTCGGTGATTTCCCAGTGGCTGCGGCAGCTAATTCAGTAGCTTTGTCTAAAGGAAATGACCAAACACTTGCTGCTTTTTGCTTGTCGAAGAACTGTACAACAGTTCTAATAATATTTCGAGCTTCGGCATGAACGGTTTTCCTTGAGTTACTTTCCATGTTATTCTAAAAAACAAAAAGCTATAACTAAGTGATAATCTTTAAACTAATTAATATTATTCAAATTGAATCATGATTAGTGTTAATGTATTAAACGAAATAAGCGTAAAAACCCTTAGGGTAAAAACACAGTTTTGATTATGAGGTTATGTAAAGGTGCAGTTATGCAGATCAATTTAACATTTAGCACTTTATAAAAGTAGTACCCATTTATGCAAACACACTTCCACATCCGCGTTGGTTACACATTGATATATGTTGATATAGTTAAATGCGTTACATTTTAGTGTTTAATAACAAATTACGGAAGTTTTAGCGCACATACTTCGAGTTGCGTGTGAGAATGCGCAATGGCGCAATGCAAAGATAATGTAAGGCGCAATGTGAATTAAGTTTAAAATTTAGTTAATTAGGGATCCGTAGTTTAACTGCTTAAATGTTAAATGATAAATATTAAATTGGTCTGCATAAATCTATCTTTTAAGATTGCAATAATTTAGAATAAGTGTCACATACTGTTATATTTGGTATTATGTACTTACCGATTTATCAAAAAATCCACAACAATAAATTTTGAAAAAAACTATTTAATAAAAATGAATAAGATCCAAATATGAAAAATTAAGAACACAACTTGTAAACGCCAAAACGAGTACAAATTAAAAATTTTGTTAGGGAAGGTTGTAACGAAACGAAAATAAAGTCCACCGTTTTGGAAAAATTGAAAACAAATTTTAAAATGGTGCATAGACTTTTCCCCCATCCGCGTATATCCCACCAGCGCCAAAACGATCCCCGCTCTAAAACCGGCACTGTAAGGAGGGAAAAAGGATATAAAAGCGGCTGCACCGTCGAGAAGGGCATCTTTCCGTCGTCGTCCGAGCGACGTCTCTGAAGACATCTCGGACATCCTGAAAGCCGCCTGCCGATCCTGAAAACTAACCGTAAGTTAACCTGTAATCCTGTACCTGGAGCATTTGCTCAACCTGATTAAATCCCGTAAACGATCACCGCCTGTACCTGGAGCATTTGCTCAAACCTGATTAAATCCTGACCGGTTATTACAACGATCGAAACCTGCGTTTCACCTGTCGCAATAAATTGCGAATCATTTTCCATTAATCCGTACGTATATTTAGTAAATTATTGTGTTTTGGAGTGTTGTATTTGGTTATCCTGGTTAATAATTGTCGAACGCCTGAAGTTGTCTGTTCGTAGAGTACCTTAGTGCTCGCCGTAGATAACTAAAGGGTTATCCTTGTTAGTAATTGTCAAACACTGGAAGTTTTCTGTTCGTAGAGTACCTTAGTGCTCGCCGTAGATAACTAAAGGGTTATTCACTATTACTGGATTTTTACATACTGCACCTTGGTCGACCCGGATGAGTAGCCCTTAGACATTTGTTCGTAGAGTACCTTAGTGCTCGCCGTAAGTGTTTAAGTTGATTTTATTCATCTCTCGAGTTGTACGACACTAACTTTATGTAACTCATACCTGTGCCATAAACAAATACAATAGAAACTCGTTTTGTTATCGAGTCGTGTTAAAAACCTCATAAATACATATTGAAGTATATTTCAATCCATTTTCATTCTGATTTCCTTTGCGACCTTGGCAAAATAATAGAAAACGCCAATATAATATTAATTGTCGTTTGATCTACGTGAAATCAATTAAATTTGGTTCTTAATAATCCGCTGCATCGACCTGTAAATTCCTGAAATCGTATTTTCTTACGCACAGTAATTACATTGTATTTAAAACGCACCTGAGGTCAACGTACGAACAATTCGACGAAGTTGTATACAAACTAAGCTGTCAAATTTCCCCGGCACTACCTGTTGAATATATCCCGATCAACACACAGAAAAGGCACCGCTGGCAAGGAGATTTGTGTTAATTTAACACCGTGGAACGCTGGTACCAAAAACTGTATTTTTTAATTGTGTTTTAGCGTCAACGTTAAGACAGGGTCGTGTACGCACCCACAGAAGGCGCTGCCGGCGCAGTCGATGAATGAGATATACCGAGCCGTCCCGAATTAGTTTCAGTTTCCTTTTCATGTATTATTTGGTTGCATTGGTGTTTATGTTATATATTTTGTTTAGTGTAATTTGGAATTTAATTTTGTTATTCACTGTATGTAATAAAACGCAAAGAGATATTTATTTTGTTATACATCTTAATTGTGTTATTATTAATTTCTCCACTTAGCTACCTAGGGTGTTGTAAATAAAAATTACAACCCAGGACCGGTTACAAGGTACTTGCTATGATTCCATAATTGTGATTGGTCAATTGTTTTGCCACTAGAAATTTTTAAATTTAGTTCACATATTTTCCGGGGGTAATGTTTGCTTCGGCGCTCTGTACTTATTTCGCTTATATTTGGCGGTTAAAGAAAGACAGTTATACTGTAGAAAGTCGGCTACGCTAATCTCTATGACGTAGCTTATTTACAACACCCGCGTACGCCGATAACGTAAACAACGTTCTGTCATGTTAATTTACCTTGAATTAAAGTAACTGTTAATCAAACATAAACTGCTTTTAAATCAAAGGATCTTAGCCTATTTACAGCTACTGTCCTTTTAAAATTAGTGCCTATAATCGCTTCATTTTTTTGGGACTTGGTGTATAGATGGCGCAAACAAAATTCCGGTTATAAAAAAGGTCTATCAATATAGTCATTTGTAATTTGTGCGATTTTCAAAAGTTTTGTCAGTTTTACGTGCATCTTTTGTGTGAATTATTTTTTACAATGTCATAGGATATTGGAAGTAAGTTTTTTTGTTGGATATGCATGACGGATATTATTTAGTGGATAAAACTATAAGCTTTTTGAAGGTTTATTCGGCATTTTTATAACCTTAATTGTTTTTTTAGAAAAAGGCCAGATAATGTACATACGTCCACCTCTTTTTTTAGAATTGTAAAAACATTTATATAATTTTCTTTGGCATATTATAGTTTTAGCTGTTAAATATGAAATTGTCATTGTATGCGACCTGAATCATATTATTAACATATGTTATTGATATTTTATAGGCGACCTTTAAAACTTTATGAGCCTATAAAAGAATTAAAAAATATAGACGAAGATAGACAGACTTAGTAGTGCCTGACGGTATTGTATTTTATTCGCCCAAGGATGTAAATGCTTATGTAACAGATGAAGAATCTAGCGACGAAAACAATGTCGATTTGAATAATCTGACAAGAAGTCAACTTTGCCCTAATATAGAAATAATCGTGGACGTAGATACGTCTGAGGAAGATTATGATTTTAAGGATAATATATCGAAATTATTCACCCAAAAAGAGAAGGTAGCAAAACTTCATAAAGAGACCATGACTTGGGTCAAGCAAGATCATCATCATTCGCCTATGTTTCTGGGCCAACAAATAAACTTACACTTTTACAACTATTTGAGTGTTTTTTTGATGAAATAATATTAAATATGATTCTGAACTACACAAATGCATAAGCTACTAAAAAGAATTTGGTTGGTGACGTAAACAGTAACGAACTTAGATGCTTTATAGAAGTACTACTTCTTAGCGGATATGTGGTTCTAACGCGATGGCAGATGAATGTATGTATTTGAAAATTGCGAATGTTGCGATCAGTAGCAAACTTGCTGAATGAAAGATTTTTGGAATTCGCAGTTCTGCAAGAAAACTACAGTCTACATGAATCAATGCTTTCACATTATGGGAGACACAGCCTTAAACAATTTATTAAGTGTAAACCCATACGGTGGATTTACAAATTTTGAACCGTAACCATTCGATTAGAATACATTATTTGGTTTCAACTCTACCAAAGTGCATCTACAACTCTACCAGAAAACTAAAAAAAAAGTTATGATCTAGCGTTATTCTACAATATTCGGATGTCTTACAGAGTCGCTGGACGAATAGTAACTTTTATCTTTTTTCGACAATTTCTTTACATCACTTCCACTTTTGCACGAACTGTAACGAAAGGGATTGAAAATGCATGGCAGCTACATAGGATCAACAGATGTACTAAAAACCAACTAAGCTTTAGAAGAACGGTGGCGATAAATTTGTTGAAAACATACAAAAAACAGAGAAGGCAAAGCTTTTTCAGACCTTCCAGTTTAGCACATAAATTATTCAGATACCACAAACTAGACTATATTATTGCGTATCAAGAAAGGCAAACTCGTGGTGAGAAATGCCATAACAAAACTCAATTTAGATGTGAAAAGTGTGAAATCGTGTTACATCCAAAAGATGCTTCAAGCTTTACCATACAAAATAATATATTTTTTGAGAATTCGTTTTTTTAAATTTCGTTTGTTTCATTAAAACTCTTTGACATAAGTACATAATATATGTATATGTTTAGTAGCCCGTAATCCTACTGTCCTTTTAAAAGAACACTATTATTTTTGAAAAAAAATTGACGCATTTGATTTATACACTAAATCTTGATTGTGCATAAACTGAATTTCAGTTCTCAGTTTTTTTGTATTAATGAAAAATCTTTTCAACAAGATCTGCGTTAGTATTATGTGTTATAATTGTTCCTAACCATAACAAGTAAATTGTTTTTTAATTTTATTCCGTAATACAAATATTAGCATAATTATCTACATTTCAAACCTAACTTTAGATTTAAAAAGTGTACAGGATAGAACCGCAATACAATAATTTCAAATTATCCATTGAATAGCCACGGTCTTTCATTGAGTCAAATCACATATTTTTCACTTACAAAATACATGAAAGTTGCGATATTTTTATTAAATTATATACTGTTTTAAAATATTCTTATGCTACAAATTATATTTCATTTTTGTTTATTTTTCCAAACGGATATTTAAGAGTGAAATTGCAACTGAATCAATTCAGTTTCATAAGTGATCCGCAAAGAAAGTTGTAACTTCAGTCATCTTGTCCACTCTCACAGGGCTCTCTGCAACGCGGACTCTGCGGGCCCGTTAATTCAGTCACTGACTATAACCACTATTTTTAACATCATTAAAAAGATAAATAATGTTTTTTTAGCAAAGAAAGAACCGACTTCAAAAATATGCAACAAACAGAATGCACTAAAAAGTGAAAAATAATTATTTAATTTAGTTACAATGTATGTACATAAAATTACTTTTTGAAATCAATGCTATACATTCTAAATCTGAATAATTATTTTTTACTTTTTAGTGCATTTTGTTTGATGCATTTTTTTAAGTTAAAAATATTTTATAACAAGTTTACATTTTCAATCTCGATCTAATGATCTTATAAAAACATAATTTAGTACTTATTAAACGAGAAATTGCAGTTAATGTTGATTCTTGAGTTGTGTAGAAACAAACTATTTAAGACTATATTTTAGTACAATCAAAAAAAAAGATGATAATAATTAGGTTTGTAAACAAAAACGCAGCAAACAAAGCAAAGGTTCACTAAGTTACACTAAATGCAACAACGTCGTATACCAATATTTAAAAAAAATGTTCTGGAGTAATTTATTGAGTAAGCAATGGTTTTACTATGTATCAGTCAATTTTCTGTTTTTTGCTTGGGTAATTACTTTGCATATTACATTCCTTGCCAGTTTACCTTCCTTACGTTTATTAAAAATAAATATGTTCCGAAAACTATTACACTGATGTGACAAATGATAATTCTTTTGGACAATACTACTCCGTTGACAATAGCACAAAGGTACCGGAAAGGAGTTCATTTGTCACAAAGGTGGTATTAATACAAAAGACCAAGTTGCATCCAGCAGGTAAAAGCTCTGTTAAAAATAATAGTGGTATGTGATTGTTGAAGAAAGTTTCTTAGACGTTGAACAACTTTTAAACAACAAAGACGTTTATGTACTAATTGAACTATTACATAATTTAGATTTATAAAAATTGACTTATTTAGTTCCAATATTACGTTTTTAGCAAAGCAATAAATTGTATTGTATTGGAACGCTGTAAAATTATTAACTTCTTTTTGTCACAATTTTGTACACAGATATTTTTTTCCTGTTTCTTAAATAACTAAAACATGATTTTAAACGTATCAATTTATAACAAAAACATTAGTTTATTATTTGACTAACAATATATGAACCAATATTATAATGTTTTATTGTGCTTTGATGACCACCGTTTATTTGTGTAACAACAAAGTAACTAATAAAATTAAATATGTATTATTATTTTTGTCTAGACATAAAATTGATACAATTTTGTTAACAACCGTTTTGGTATTGTAATAGCGGAGGCTTCCACGGCCGGAATCTATACTAACATTAGAATGTCTTCCGGGTTTGGACCGTGTCCTAGTTGCAACCGAAGCGTTTTGGTATTATTTTTTAGCAATCTAAACCCACATTAAAATATGCTTGTCATTAATTCACATTAATGTTAACATTTAGAAATTATTTAATAAATGTTAATTATCAATTTCAAATTATTTTTTCTACAATTGATTTTTGAAATAAAATATTTTTAGCGAAGGTAAATGTAGAGTATTGGTATGTTGCACCGTAACAAAAAAAGGGAGCAGCACAGTCGCAGCAAACTACTTTTTTTTAATTTACATTTTTGAAGTTTATATTGACATGAACTATTCTAACTTTTAATTTTGTTGTGGTTGTCCACGTGTTTATAAAGCGTTGTTTTGAATTTTTTTTTACTTTCAATTAATTTAATTGATAAGTGAAAATTCTTTCAAAAATGAAAGTGATATAAACGCATTTTATATAAAATATAAAACATCTTTAATATAAAACAAAACAACGTTCAGTTAATCTAAAATGGCTGAATCCCAAGAACATTTTACTGTTTCATCAATAAATAAACATAGAAGCAATTAATTAGTTTTGTTTCTAGTGTAGTTATTTTGATATTTACTTTACAACAGGAATTAGTGCTATCGAGGCATTTTAAAGTTTGTTTTCAAACGGATTTATTAAACATTTTATACGTATTTAATTTTCATACACAATGTTTCTTGTTATACTTTATTTGCATTTACACTAGAAAAATTTATAAAATTTAAAAAAAAACTGTGAATATTTGAAGTGTTTTTATAACAATTCCGTTTATTGCAAAAATCTATTAAAATAAATAAATATTCATAATTCAATTCGGCTTTGGTATTTCTATTTTTTGGCAAATGGCGTAAAATTTTACTTTATATCAATAACCAAAAAAAAATAAAGAACAAAAACTAACCTACATTCAACTTGACAATCAACACTATGACAACATTGTACATGACATCATCACCTCATAACTTGTTATTGATGACGCCCAATGTTTAGTTCCTTAGATAAACAAACTTAAATTTTTCTTTGTCGCAAAGGCTACATTCTAAAAGTTGTCTATTGTAGGTAAGCAAATCAAGAAGGAACTAATAAAAAGTGATAAATTATTTCCAAAACAGAGACGATACAAACACAAAATAAGGAATTTGATTCATTTGTTTATACTGCATTTATCAAATTCTTTTAGATGTTAGGATAAGACAGCTATGATGTATTATACATATGTATTTTTTTCTATTTTATTCTATGTTAAATAAAATTTTAAATTTATAACTGCACAATTATAGTGATCAACACTGATATCTTATTACCGCTTTTGTTACATCTACTGCACTTTGAAGTTATAGTAATACTTTCTTATTCTTAAGTGTTAATTGACTTGTCTTAACTTCGTATAATACACCCCTTGTTTGTCTAACGTCAAGTTACCAGCATCCTCTCTTATCCCAATAGCTCAGACGCTGGCAGTATAGTATATTATATTGTTATATTACAATGTTAGTATTATTGAAAAAACACGATTACAAAAATCTTACATTTAGTTGTAGCCATTATCCATAAAAACTCAAAATCCAACATAATAGTTTCGAAACAGATTAAACAAAAAAAAAACTTAAAAAACCTATACAAAAACAAATGATAATGTTTCGCCGTACTAAAGTTAAACACCAAAATACTATCTGACTTAGATACTTATTAGAAGTTCACAAACAGTTATAATCAATTTTGTTTTACATTCCAACGTGTATATTTAAAAAGGAAGTAACCATGTGAATTCAATACATGTCATGCATAGAACTCAACCGCCCTCATATCTTCAAAAGGGACGTTATTTAACAATATAAGGTATCGTGTTACACAAGGCTTACTACTGTAAGACCCCCCTTTATTGCAATTGCTCACTTAGTGATTTCCATTGCCTTCAACTTTAATCATTTTAGTTTTAACCGAAGTTGGATTGTATTACAAATAACATTGAATTGTTAAATTACGTATGTTTAATTGTTCTTTATGATCCAGAAAAAGACAACAATACACCACTTTCAGTGATCAAATAAATTAAAAACGACAAGAAATCATATTACAGTTAAAGGTTTATTGTCAAGTTTAAGATAAAGTATTTTTGTAAAAAATTTGTATTGTAAGCACTTAGGAACAATAATCTAGAGTACAATTAAATTAATTTTTTATGAAAAAATTTAAAACCAAAAGAATATGTAAACAAATAAAACGGAGTTTAGTGCAAACAAAAATACCGACAAGGAATAGCCATCAAAATCACAACGAAAATTTAAATGATTTTGATGAGTATTTACAAGCCGTATAAAAAATTTGCGTTGCTTTTTTTTGTTTACAAATGTTTATGTTGTTGGCTTATTCTTCAGAAATTAAATAAAAAGTGCGAATAATTATCCAATTAATGCGTATACATTCGAAATCTGTCAAGAATTGAAGAAAACTAGGTGAAGATCAAAAGCATGTACTACATCCGAATTCATTTGTAGAAAAACTACAAATGTCCGACTAGTCTTATTCCAATAATTTTCTTTACAATTATGATATTATATAAGTCTGTATCTCAAAGAAAAACTGTATTATCTCCAAATTTTTCACAAATGGGATTCTGATTGGTTCTTTAATAATTTTGTCAACTCTTTCTAATGCAATATCGGATTAAATTCTAATTATTACCAGTATAATATTAGACATTTTTAAAAAGTGTTAACTTGCCGTTCTGATGAAAAACTGAAAGTTACTTGATGTAGTTTTATTCTAGATTTAAATGACTTACTATAGTGCTAGAGCGCCGCCTACATTAAAACGTTTTGAAATAAGATAGTATTAACTCTATATTCTAGAGTGATATGCATGCTGCCGTGTTTTTGTTTGCGTTCGGACTTTATAACTCTAAAGGTGTGCCCTCTAATTTTGTTGTAATGCTGTTTGCAATAACAGACATCTAAACGGTTTTTTCAATGTTCCCATCTAACATAAGTTATCACAATACGCATCAGAGACAGTGCTCATAATCTATCTATGCTTTATTACTTCGTCACTCAAAGTTGCTACGATAACACAAAAAACTTCTGGGCATTGCATTGTAAGTATTTTATAAAAAATCATATTACCCCTCTACACAAAAGTGTAGTACTGCATTTATAGAATAAAATTGTGTTAAAATATATGCTCATAACTAAGAAATATAAAATTGGGTATAGAAGTTAATCCAATAAACACATGATAACATTCGCTTATTATATTTCTTTATATGAAGTAATTCAAAATTTTTAATTGTTATTTATGATTAAATAAGTTCCATCTGTAACTCGAATAATGATAAACTGTATTCTCAAATATGAAACTACTGTAGTAATTAGCCTAAAAGTTTTAATATACCTGGATTAAATTAAAGTCAACATCCCGATTTTCTTTGTAAAGAAAGTATTATCACCATTAAAACGTAATTAGTGGTCAAACAATTGCAGTATAAATTCCCATTACTCCTTTGAAATTATTCGTATGAAAAATTAAAAGATGCATATCTCCCTTTATAAAATCAAATCTAATTTCTCAAACAGAACGCTAAAAAAATTTCATATAAAATTTGAAAATACATACCTATGCTATAAATCTAAAAATCGCGGTAATATAAATTTAATAGTAATGAACTAAAATTTGCAATTTCGTAGTTTGCATTTTTTTATGCTTTACATTATTATAGTGCCTAATAAATTTTAATAGAAATAATACTCTAGATTGTATTATAAATTATACATAAACACTATTTATATTACAAGAACAAAACTAGATACAGAAAATCCTATTAAAAAACATGATTAAAAAAGTATTTATTATTTTATTTAAATGTTTGTATTTTACATGCTAGTAATGGGTGTAATATCCATTATTATGGCGATGTGTTGTTTATATTTCGTATTTCTCTGTTATTGTTCAGTTCGTCGTTCCACCCACGCACGGCCGCCACCCACAAGTGCTCTATAGGGTTCAAATCCGGTGACTTAGGTGGCCAACGGATTCTTTCCACTTCTGGATGTTGTAAGAACCATTCTTGAACTACCGCTGCCGTATGTATAAGAGAATTGTCCTGAACAAACCGAATTGGTTCTTCGGGATAAACTGCTCGTACGGAGGGCAACATAACGTCTTCCAAAATCGTCAGGTAAGTTTGAGCAGTTAAGCGTCCATTGACACGTGTTAACTAGCATGACCTACTTAAATAAGTAAAAAACAATTTATCCTATACACCGGTCTTTTTATTTTGTTACGTTGATGATATTGTTGCTTGTATATCCTCAACACTTTTAATAGTTACAATCGATACTTGAAATTCACGTATGAAGTTGAACAAAAAGGTTCATTACCGTATTTAGATGTTAGACTTAGTAAGAATACTAACACGGGTTGTATAGTTAGTGAATGGTATACAAAATCCATAGCCTCTAACAGAACGTTAAATTACTTTTCGAAACACCCACACTATCAAAAGATTAATACGATCAAGGCTATGAAAAATAAAATATTAAGCAGCCCACAGTTCGTCACGAAAAACTTTAACTGCTCAAAGAACATATTAAGGAAAAACAACTACCCTAATAACATAATAAACAGAATACTCATACGCACTAACACAACTAATAATAATAATACTTCACCACCAATAAACTCATCGATTACTAACCCTAATACTAACCCTAACACTAACGTTATTTACACAAAAATAATCATGTTCCAAATCTAACAAAAATAATAATTCCGATTATAAAAACCAATCATATTAAAATAACAACTTATAACACTAATACTATTTATAACATGCTGTACAGTAGAACTAAAGATAAAACTAATACAACTGAAAAACATGATGTAGTGTACAAGCTAGATTGTATGGGATGCCAAGCGTGTTACATAGGACAAACGAAACAGAAAATAAAAAATCGGATCAATAATCACATGTATGATTGTAATAATACAAAAGGTGAAACTGCGTTAGCGTTACATCATATCAATACGGGACATAATTTTGACTTTCAAAAATTCCAAAATTTTAGACAGGAATTTGTAACCTGCGTTTGGGGATTGCGGCAGTTATCTTTTTATGACAGACCCCGTAAATAGATTCTGCTGGCTGAATTTTGTTTTTTTTTGTTTTCTTTGATTGATTAGTTCATGATTAGCATCAGGAACGTTTTGCTCGTTATTGTATTGCGTGTGATTTAAGTTTATTGGTATTTCAAGTTGTTTTCAATCATTACTGGTATTTTCTTTTGAATGCATAAAATTCCGTGGTTTTGATTTTGATTTAGTATTTTACTTGTTTATCTCAGTAAAATAACAATTCTGTATAATTTACGACTTCCTTTTGGAATGTAATTTGATCCATTTTTCGTGGTAGTTATACTTTGTTTATGTTGGGCTATTTTTATTAAGCGCTATCATAAGACACCTGCAAATAAGCAAGCTAAGCATTCTTGATGAGAAATGTTTCGGTCGAAAGTCTACGTGATAGAATTCACGTGGCTAATTATAGTTCTCATCTTTGTTAAGTTCGTTTGTTTAATGCTCTATCTTTTACGTAGATGTTACCGCGCAAGTTGAGGAAATTAGGTGGGAAGACGAAGTTTTAAAAATGGTAAAGTTTGGTTTTTGGGGATCACTCGATCGTTGGTCGCAATTAAGAAAATCCGGATACGGAGATGTAGTTGAGTAGTGAGGGTGTTTTACTACCCTATCGTTAGGTAATTCCGCGGAAGTAGAAATCGTGAAAATTAAGTGTTGTGGTGAAAATGTTAATTTTTCAAATTTCGTAATGTACGGCTTATATAGACTTCATGGTTTCTAAAAATAAACTGTCACGTTTGTGGGATTTAATGTTGAGGTATTGTGTGAAAAAGAAATCCTAATTTCGCCGTTGTGCGGTTATCAATTAAATTGTGAAATAAGTCTTCCGTCAGTGTTCTATTGTTTGGGGATTCCATCGAGCCCGTTTCCAACTACGGTACTCCTAGAGCGGCCGAGTTTAATCTAACGTAGCTTCCGGAAACCACTGTAATCCACAGTTCACCTGGTATCTACAATTAAATAAAGGTATTTATCGATTTTGGTTATTATCGTGAAGTGAACCGCGATTGCAATGCAGTAAAAGCTTTGAATTTGAGCCGATTGAATTACGACTAACGTTAAATTTAATTATTTCGAGTAACACTTAAAAGGTGTTTACGTGAAGTTAAATTGGATTAGTTTTTTTTTGGTTTGTGCGTATATAGAAGTAAATCGTATTCCATATAAAAGATAATGTAACGATTTGTAAAGTATAATTTGTTTGTACGTTTAGTTCGAAACAAGTTCGGACATATATTTTATAACTTGTATTTTTAGTTTAATCGAATTGTTTGTTATTTATGCGGTCAAGGCCTTGAAATTTATTTGTGTTTTGTTTTATTTGAAAACGTCGAGTTAACGCTATTATAGTAGTATTTTCTTTTTATACACTTTAATTTTTGTGTTTAGACTGTTCGTTTTTGTTTGTTTTACTTACTTATTTTTATTTTATTTCTTTTATTCAAATTTGTTTAATTCTCTTTATTACTTTTTTTTTATATATTCAATCAATAAATGTTAAATTGTTAAATGTAAAGAGCTTTTATTCATTCAGCTGCCGCATACGTAATTTTTGTTTTTAAGTGTATTTCAGAAAAGTTACAACTCAAGGTAAGTTCCGGGGTTGTAACCAACCAGATGAGCTTTCGGATAATCAGGGGTCCGGAAGCTACCCTCATCATGACCTTGATTGGCGCCCTTACCGATTTTTGAGTCTTTTACCGTTTTAGTTCGATTTTCTGTCGATCTCGTTACCAATTTATCACGGAATTTTAAATTATAACCCACCCCTTTTCCATTGAGCTAGTGGCACAACATCGTTTATGTTACCTCATTTCAGGCAGTGACATTGTTTTAACTTTGGCATGTAACAAATTGTAACTATAAAAAGCGATTAGTTTCAGAGATAATATTCATCAACGTTTACAAAAACAACATTAATTTCAATACAGACACTAACAATTTAAGTAATGTTTACAACAATTTAATATCAAATATTGCGTATTAGCTTTAGCTAGGTCTAATAAATTCGCGCTATTTTTCGTTCTTATCTTTTTTGATTACCTTGACATTGCAAATAGAATTTTTGATTATACATGGCGTGTCCATTGTTTGTCTTTCACAGTTAATTGTTCATTTACAACTATTTTAATTTATTTGACTTTTTAGAAATATTTTAACAATTACTGTTAACTTTAACTTATATTGTGTGATAATTTAATGTTGTTTGGAGGTCTATTCCACTCTAACCTTTTCGTGTAAGTTTCTACGTTGTTTGTACCTAAAATGTATTATTTGTTCTGTAAAAAGAAATGTGTTAGCTTACTCACAATATATTTCAGTGGCCTGAAGAAGTGCACGCCTGGTTGCACGAAACGTCGTGGTTTAATTTTCCCCTTCTAGTGAAGAACTTTCTACAATCTAGTCATTAATTAGTTATGAATGGAGTCAAACAAGCATCTTGGATAATGTTGTCTTTTTCAACTCTGGATAAGAGAGATGACCTTGCGCTTCTATGGGTGGTCTGCAAAAGACGATCATTTTCAGCGCCTTGTTCTTTGCGTTGAACCCAATAATGGGCCACACTTTTCTAATAAAATTAATAATAGTTACTTAAAACTGCGCAAAAAGGTTTACTAAAAGGCTTCGATAAAATAATGTTATGAATTTAACTGAAAAAATTACGTCTTTCAAGTTAGCAGTACAAGGTTAGCAGAATCAAATAAAATATAGTTAGGAATTTGTTGCGAAAGGAAAAAAATTGTAACATTCTTACTTTTTTAGTTATGCGTTTTTCGGCTAACTTGAGGCAAGTTAGCAGTACACCATTCTAAAAAGTTTTTTAATGAATTCATTCCTGTTTAAAATGTGTGAAGAATAATAATAAATCTTTCATCTTTTACAATTAATTAACAACAATTTAGCAACAAATTCTAAATACATTTAAACCGAATACCGATTCATTGAAACACTGTTTTGAATCGTGTACTACTAACTTGCCTCCAGTTTAATGCAAAATTAAAAAGGTAAGAAATCTACGTTTTCTCTTTCGGTAGAAATTAGTAAAAAATCAAATTATTAATTTAGAAATAAACGTTGTTGATCATTTTATACAAAAAAAAACTGATTTTGCCAATGTTTGGTAATATATTTCCATTACTTAAAAACCTGCAAGAATTCTGTTTTCATTTATATGTAACGAAACTCATATTAGTTTTGATTTCCAGTTCAGTTACATTTAACTAAAAATACTATATTTTTAAAAGAACATTAATTTTCTGGCTACTTGTTCTTTTTGTTATAATATAAATAAGATTTCAGGAAAGCCGCCTGAAAATAAAACTCTACAGGCACAGATAAGTAAATTTGAGTTACGCATACCTTCTGTCTAATACTTAAACTAGTAGGTTCGATATCATCCATAAATTGGGTTAAATCAGCAAAGTTGAAGCATTTTTTCCGTGTATTACGACAGTGTAATCAAAAAAACAATTGAACATCGGATTTTACCTATATTCATAAAAATCAATTTTCTATGAAAAAAATGCAAACTACGAATAAATGTTATGAGAATTTGTAATGGGAATTAAGATTACAATTGTTTAACCACTAATTACATTCAAATGATGATAATACTTCTTTTACAAAGAAAATCGGAATGTTGATTTGTAATAACTAATAAAAAATACACACACCATTTGATCTACGCAAGCCAGGCAGTTCTTTGTGAATAGCCGCCATAAACAAGCCTCCAGATATCATAAATAACAACTAATTCCTTAATCTTCTTATGTAGCATAGAAATTTTAGAAATTAATAAAAATACAACAAGAAAACACTTACTAGGTGAACAGCTAAATGTAAACAAAAATTTACTTCAATTCACAATATGAACAGGTGTTAAAATTATCTTCAAACGTTATAAAAATTGATTTATTTATAACATGCATAATAAAATAATAAAATTCAGTTCTGTTACACTCTGGCACGTTTCCTAAAAAAATTTAGTTGTCTTTCAAAATTCTGTTGCTCTTTACTTATTGCGAAAAATAACAAAACCATATCGTTCGTCTTAATAATAAGTATTTATTTTTATTAAATATTTCAATGGGAGTTAATATAGTGAATAATTGTAATACACAAAGTGCTTACACGAAATTTTTTAAAATGTAATTAGGAAAATTATAACTATCAAATATTAAATCGTCAACGGAGCACAATAATGTCGGGAAATAAATGCGTTTATTACCAATGTGGCAAAAACAGAAGAACGAATCCAGAAATAGCAATGCATAGATTTCCAGTGAAGGACGAAAATGACCGTTTGTGAATGAAACAATAATAAAAGTTATTGAATTTCGATGCTATCATTATTAAGGGGACCGAAAAATAAGTCACCGGAAAAAAAATCACCGAAAACAATTTCCGAAAAAAAAGCCCGGAAAAACTCACAAAGATAAATCCCCGAAAGAAAACCTCCAAAAATGTATAATTATTAAATATTTTACAAAAAAAAACAGTTGAAACAAGCGCAATAAATTAATATTCATTTTATCCTTGCTCAAACTTAAATTTAGTATCTTGCCATTAGTTTAAAAAAATACTGGATTTAAAGGATATTATTATAATGTGTCTAAACAAAATTAATTTTTTTAGAATATTACATCTTTCTTAAAAATGATTTTAAACTAAAAAAAGTTTTAAGTAAGACTTCGAATATACTGATGTATCAAGGGTATTTCTTAATTATAATCTAATCCATTCAAGACAATTGCAAAAAATGAGAAAATTGTTTGAAATTGAAATGACAATAACTAAATAGAATTCAAAAAAAACGTAAGGATATTAATTTCGAAAAACCTGTTTATTTTTTATTAGCTCAGTTACAGTTCAAAACGACGTTTTTTTTATTGTAACTACACCAATCGTCGATGAAAATCGTCATTCTCGTTTTGAAACTGTAGCAAATGCAACTGATGTTTTATTTAGTATTTTATCAGGTATGGTTGTTAATAAAAAGAATTTGTAATACAGCCTTGCAAAGAAAGGTTTATACTAGGGTGATTTAAGTAGAGAAAAACTCAAAAATGTTTCTCTACCAACTTATTGACCGTTAACTTTAGTATCATCTACAGTCGTGATACTTGTTAAAGCACAATATGATAAGACTTTAACCAAATAACTACATTCTTGAATAAACGTTTGATAGCAATATTGTAAAAGCTCTCGTATAATAATTTGTAAGAAACATTTTTAATTAAATCGTTTTCAAAAATATGAGTACCTACTTACAATGCGATCACCCGCTTATTATTATTAATTACTATCAACTTTTTTCTTGTGGGTTTTTTCCATGGGTTATTTACGCAAATACGTTTGTGATGTTCATTTCTTGAACGATTATTTTTTGTGGCCGGATTAAATATTGAAACGACCTGCTGTTCTAATACCTTATACAACTAACTGACCAAAAGTGAACATGCCATCTCAAAATATTACTAGAAACACATACGCCACCTAAAACTGAATCATCGGCGCAAGTTACACCAAAATCATTACTAATTTCTCCAACAACTCAACAATGGTTAGTTGATATATCTGACTTACCTAGTCCTCAAACTTCAAACAGAATTAAAAGAAAACTATTCTCCCCTTCAGATATAGACGTTTGAAATCGGCCGTGCATAATCTCAAAAAAAGATTGCGTACAAATATAAAAATTCCTTATTTTTAAAATCTAAGAAAAAATCTTATTCAATACATATAACGTCAGAGAAATGTTGGATCGTCGCGTTTACTTATCTCCTCAAGCAAAAGCTCTTGTGCGGATGCAAGTGCTGCATAGGAAAAAATCATCGTGGTTAAAGGATGAAAAAGATTTTGCATTAGGAGTATACATCAAGTCTCCCGCTACATACAAATTGCTTTGTAAGCAGTTAATATTACCATCTGTTTCGACCGTAAAACAGTGGATTGGCTAAAACTCCTATTTTAAAACTGGGTTTAACACGATATTCATTACTGATTTAAAGTTGAAAATTGATTCTATGTCCCAAGAAGAACGGTACTGTACGTTGTGCTTTGATGAAATGTCAATAAAAAAATTTTTGGAGTATTCAAAAGCAATGGATTTAGTAGAAGGATTTCAGGATTTAGGCCCATTAGGTAGATCAAATAAATTTGCAAAGAGACGCTAGTTTTTGTAGCTCGTGGATTGTATGCACCTTGGAAAATTCCGTTGTGTTATTTTTTGTCTGCTAGCGCAACGAAACACGCATCACTTAAAGACTTAATAATATTTGTAATTGGAGTAGTGAAAGAAACTTGACGTTTTTTAAGAGTTTTAGTTTGTTACCAAGGAATTAATAATCGAAGTGATGTTGCAAGCTTAGGTGTAATGAATACAAAAGAACCATATTTTTTCTATCAAGATTGTAAATACTTTGTAATATATGATGTACCACATCTCTTTAGTAGTTTAAGGAATAATCTATTAAGTGGAAACTTTGTAGTGAAGACAAAATAATTAGCTTTACATCAATAGTAAAAACATTCAATATTGACCAAAAATCTAAACTTAATGCCAGCTCATTATTGAAAATTACACCAGCACATCTAAACCCTAATACATTTTAGAAACTATCTATTAAGTTAGCTGTACAAATTTTTAGTAACAGTGTAGCAACAGCAATTCGTACTGTAGTACAATCTGGCAACTTAAATGACGATTTTTAATTATAAATTATAATATTAATTCAGACCGAAATTTGAATCATTAATTTCGTTCTAAAGTTCAAATTTTTGAAGCATCGCCCTATGTTTATTGCTGAAGATCTAAAATGCTAATAAGCTTGTATATTTATATTTTATGTGCTTTATGATTATGATTAATAATGGTACAATTGCATAGCCACCGCAATCAACCGACTTAAATCCTTTAGATTTCTATGCTTGGGGACATATGAAGCAAATTGATTATCAAGAGGAAATAAACACACGGCTACAGTTGTTGAAGAGAATTCAGAATTCTGCTACTGGAATTATAAATCAACCAAACCTTATCGTTCGATTGAAAAACACTTTAGTTCGTCGTTGTGAAGCATGTATTGAAGTGAGGAGGTGACATTTTGAGCATCTATTGTAATTATGTATTATTGATCGTTAAAACCGTGTTAACTTGATTTTTATTTCTACTTTTATGAAATAATTCAAAGCCATTTAATTCCTACATTAAGCAATATCACAAAAAATTAAATAACATTATTTCCATAAAATTACATCAACTTTCAGCTGACAAAGTTTCTCGGTGAGCTAATAAATCACTCTGAAATTTTTGATGAAAAAGCAATATAAAGTATTTACAATTATTGTGATGAGATTCATGTGTTGAAGTATAATAAATACAGTTAATAAATTCTTTCAGTCAATTGAAAAGAGAAATCTTGTGAAATCTTCTGTGAAAAATTGTTTTATTAAAAGTAGTGGGGTGATTAAAGTCCAAAAAATTAAGATAAACAGCTAAAAAAGAAACAAAAATTAAAATTATAACATAACCTAAAGTACAGGCCAAGAATAAAAACTAAAACGTGGATGAAAATGCTGCAAATGGAAGGTAAAAGAGATGAGACAAATAGGAGTATAAAACAACAATAAGGGAACTAGAGGAAATTATAAACCAAAAAAGAATAGGAAAAATAAAAGCGGCAATTAAGAAAAGAAATATAAGTAATAATTTTTTGGTATTTCCAAAGACAACTACGAAAACTCTTTAAAAGGAAAATGTTTAAACAAAATAGTAGAAAGAATGGGAATACAAATTGAGAATAATGAGATTAATTTAATAAAATAGGAATCCGTAGAGGAAACGAGACTAAGTTAATAAAAGTGGGAATAACTACAATGAGAAAAAGAAAAATCTAGAAATATTACGAAACTAAAAAAACTGAAAAGAACTAAAATAGGAGTGAGTGACGACCTGGATAAGAAAACAAGAGAGATAAAGAAAAAACGAATCTCGCACATTATGGAAGCTAAGAGAAAATGATTAAAGGCAATATTAATAAAAGATAAACTGTAATAAATAGAGAAGCGTAGAAGATAGAAGAATTAGACGCACACAGCAAAGTAGCTGATAAATTAAAAAAAAATCCGAGGGAAACAAAAAAAGAAACAAGTTTAATAGATGAACAAAAAATAAATCAAAAAGAAAGAGTAGGCACAAGTCCGAATGAACCAATTACAGGAAAATATGTAGAAAAAAACATTCCCCAAGAAAGCATTAACGAAGAAGAAAAGTTATATATCTTGGAAAAGCGAGTTATCACGTTATGCTGGAAAACAAAGAAAAAAGACAATTAAACCAAATCAAAAAATAATAAGTTAAATAAAAATCAAAAAACCAACAGTAATAAATATCTTGAATTATATATAAAGAATCCTAGGCACAAATAAGTAAAGAGAAAAAATGGAAAATATTGTAAACAAGAAAAAGAACATAAGAACAAGATAAAAATTTAATAAAATAAAAAAACAAACAAGAAATAAAATAACACAACAAAAATAAAGAAAGTGCAAACATTTATAAATATAAGAACTTGGAATAAAAAAACGCTAAACGGAAATATTGCAGGAAATAGAAGAAACAGTTACAAATATTCTAGGGATAGGTGAAATGAAAGAAAATAATAAAGAAGGAATCGCAATAATATTTAACAAATAAATAGCAAGAAGAGTAAAATAAAGGGAAGCAGTAAATTCTAAAAGAATCTTCCTAGAAATGCAATTTAAGAAAACAATTACAATAACAATAGTGCAAATATATAAAAAGAAACAGAACGTTTCTATGATGAACTACAAGATGTAATAGACAAAATAAAACGAAACATAATAATTTAATAGTTATGAGAGATCGGAATGAAAGAGTGGGATCTGATATAAAAGAACAGCTAAGGATAAAAGCTAAAATTGAAAAGAAAATTAAAAATAAGAACGGAAGACACATGATTCAGTTACTCATAGCAAACGACCTAACCATTAGAAACGGTTTTACACATATAACTTTCAGAAGAGAAGAGAAAAGCATAATAGACTACATAATCTACACCATTAAAATACAATCGAAAATAAAAAAAGATATGGATAAACATAAAAGCAGAAATAGGAACAGACCATATAGATTGGTAATGAACAAAATGAAAAATATAGAAAATCAAGAGAAATGGATAGATACTTAAATAAATACTTATAAATGCAATAGAAAAAGTATGTGGCACGAAAAAAACAAAACGAACTAAAAGTAATACAAAGTGGTGGATACAAAAGGTAAAAGAAATAAAAAATAAGATTATGGAGAAAATTTATTAAAACAGGAAAGAAAGTAGGCCAATAAATTTTGGGTAATCCTAAAATTTCTAAGAGGACAGAATACAAAAACCATCACGAATATAATATAATAGAAGATAAAGACGGAATAATGCAAACAAAATTAGAAGACATATTTAAGATTTGGAAGAACTTTCATAAACAGAACTATACAAACCCAGAAGAAGCATACACAGAGAAACAAAAAAAGAACAAGAAGCACAGGAACATAGAAATAAAGTAACAAAAATAGAAATAAAAGAGGTACAGGAAGTAGTAAAGGGAATAAAAATAGGAAAAGTAATAATAGAAAAGAATAAAGCATGGAGAAAATTTATTAAAACAGGAAAAGAAGAAGAACAACAAATTTGTATAAGAAAAAGAAATACAGCAAAAACAGAAGTCAAAAATCAAAAGAAGAAAGCTGGGGAAGATTGCGAGATGAAATAGAAAACAATTATAGAAAAGATAACAAATAATTTAGAGGCATCATAAAACCCCTAAGAGGGTAGAATATAAAAGCAATCACAAATATAACAGATAAAGACGGAATAATGAAAACAGACTTGGAAGATATTTTTAAGGTATGGAAGGTTATAATCAGAAATTTACGAACATAGAGAAAGCGTACACAAAGAAACGACGAAGAGAACAAGAAGCACAGGAACAAAGAAATAAAAAAACACGAATAGAAATGGAAGAGAAAGATCAAGCAGTAATGAAAAATAAGAAAAGCAGCAAGCCCAGACGTAATAGCACCAGAAATGATAAAATATAACGGAAATACCGCTTTAATATGGATACACAATATGATAGGTAAAGCCTGGAGAACAAAAAATACCAGAGAAATTAAACGCAATACTACCAATAATACTAAAGATAAACACAAAAATAATATAATAAAGAAAAACCTAAGAGTAAAATAGCAAATCAACAAATGTGAGATGTGTATTACAGTTTATAGGAGAGAGATAGGAAGAATTCGAAATTACAAGGGAAATAAAACGGAGTGATTCTTTGAGCCCATTGCTATTTCTAATTGATATAGACCAAATCTACAAGGAAGTAAAAAAAAACTCCTTCAACGTGAAATACTGAGATAAATAAGTTGGAAATGGAAATTAATAATGCCAAGAGAAATTTTATGGTCATCGGAAAGGAAAAGGAAGAAAGAGCAAATACAAAATAAATTGCAATAAACATACACTTAAAGAAGTCTCGACAATAAAATATCTGGGTATCATATTAACAAACAATGGAATATTTTAAACCAAAATTTCACACAAAATAAGGAAAGCAACCAAAATATAATTACTATACAATAAACAAAACGATACTTGAAAAAAGGAAATCATCAAAGAAACGGCAAAAATAGTTTATAATACTATCGTCATACCAACACTATTATCTATTCTGTATTCATTTTCAAGATAGAGCAAACTGGATTGCATGCTCAATGCATGATCATCACGTGTTGTTTCAAATGCTATTGTATTTTATCGCTCATTAAAACAGGTGTGCAATTTTGCAGGCCTGGATTCGGATATAAAGTTTTTTGTGTGATAATACTGAAACATTCGCGAATAACATTGAATCTACGATTCGATAAAGCCAAATTCCAGATAGATAACGATAAATGCAGAAAGGTTGCGAATGTTCTAGACCGAGATAACACGAATGTATAAGAAGTGTTCAAGCATGCGGAAGGTCAATTTTTGTATCTGCAGTTACTGAATGAAGTTCAAGTGTTGTTACGGTGAAGATAAATAAGTGATTAGCACGTGCGAAGTTTTAAATAAATAAAAGTGTACATCCAAGAAAGTGAACGTGACTTTCAAAGTAAACAACTGTGAACCTATTAGTGATAGCGTATTATTGTTTTATATAAATTACCGTAAGTGTTTTTTATTAAATAACCTTAGATTAATTAGTTCGGTTAGTTGAAACGTGTACATCTTTTTAAGTATAAATAAATTACTTAGTTTTAATAATAAAATTCGTTACAATACGTTTAGTTTTGTACGTAAATTATTTATGTATTTATGTTTGATTTTGGACTATCATTATATAGCGTACCTAAAATTTAACGCATACGTGTAATTATTAGAGGAACCATAAAAATTTCAGAAATGCATCACTATCAACAAAAAATACTGAGTACAGGGCTATGTGGCATGTTCACGTGAACGCCGCATGTATTTGTTTACGCGCGCTCTATCTTCAAAGTGAATAGACTAGCTTAGAAGCACTACCCACGCAACAAAAACCTGAGAAGAAGCTACTTGCCATAGAATTGAGGTTCCTAAGAAAAATATTAGGCATAACAAAAAGTTGGTAGATCAAGGAAAAACTGGGAAAAGAAAATAGAAGAAATTTCGGAAAAAAAGAAATAGAAATCATAGCTCAACAAAGAAAAAAATTGAAGAACTGGCTGAACTCTTAATACCCGACGCCCTAACAGGCAAAAGGGATATGAAGAAAGAAAGAAAATTATTTTCTTCTAAATCAGAGATTTCATTTATGTCCCTTAATTTTTTTTTTGTTTTTTTTTTCTAATTCATCATTTCTTTTGTTTATATCTTTATATGTTACGGCGTAGGTTTCTTATAGCTTGATACAAATAAAAATGAATTTTAAATACATCAGTACATTTTTATATACATGTATATTTCTCGATGCCTTTTCTTATGTGAGGCTCCTGTCTTCCGCTAAATACGTCACCTCTTAAATCCGCTGCTGCTATGACTACATTGTAGCTTCCATGTCTTGAAGTTTGTAAGTAGATTGTTATAAATAATACGTTTAATCTAACGTTTGATTTTATTTTTAGTTTGTCGCAACTATTTTTTGCCCACTTTTAAATTAGAATCTTGTGGATCGTGAAGCTTATTCATCCGTAATAAATAATTTTCCACATAAAGCTTTCACCATAAAACAATGAAATGAAAATTGTTTTTGGGTAAATTATGTATAATTTATTAATAATTAAAAACTCACTTGCTGTTGAGCGTAATCAACATTCTTCTTCGAGTGACAATTATTAATTGTCGTTGACGTTGATTACGTTCGAAAGTTTGTTGGGTTTATCATATTTTTGGTTCATTATAAAATCATTTTTACGACATTGTTATAGAAGATGGCATAATTTAATATCTTCTCAGCGTAGACTTTTTCTTGATTTCATTGATTATAATGGTTTAAACAATTTAGTAAATATTTTTTTCAGAATTAAATGCTACCCTTGATGCTACGTAAATAATAGTTCTTCGGTTAAATCAAAGAGTTGAATATTATTGACAATCCAATAAAAAAAAATTGTTTTTATCATAAGAATGATAATTCTTTTTTATAGTAGTGTCAAAAAATTAATTATATTAAGATTCCAAAATGATGGAATATTATTGAAATTATTTTTAAATTATGCAAGTTGCAAACGTGCAGCAAATAGGGAGCAATACTGAGTTTACAACATCCAGCAAAAGATGTCGCTATAAGTACTTTAAACAAACAAGAAATGAATCTTTATAGTCTGTACTTTCACTAAAAAAACCTGGATTGTATGTCATTTTGTTTAATTAATTAAAGTTGTTATATATTTAAAAAGTTTAAAATTTGATTATTTAGCAAAACTGAAAATGTATTAAAGTTTACAAAAAAAAGTTTCCTTCGAGCCGGATTTGAACCAGCGACCTATGGATATCAATTTAGATTATACAACTACAGTCCACCGCTCTACCAACTGAGCTATCGAAGGTATATATATTCCACTTGCACATTCTGTAAGTTAACTGTATGTGCCAAAATGTAAATTTGTATATAAAATTTTATATTATTTTTAATATAACAATTTTTTTTAAATGAAAACAAATAATTTTATACTTATTTGTTTTTAATAATGATTTTTAATTATTTTAATTACACTGCATTTTTAATTATAAGTAACAAAAATCGACACAATTTCCTTATTTTAAATATCCTTAAATCCTTCAATTTTTATAGCATTTATTATTTTATGGCCATTATTGCCAAGATTTATAATAGCTATTTAGTGTGGTTTTTAAAAAACTTAAGTTTTAAAAAAACTGATTTCGAAGGTGATATGTAGGGGAAGGCGGGGCAAAGTGGAATAGCTAACAAAAAACTGGAAAAAGGCACCTATTTGAATAATTTTAGTTTTTATTTTTTTAATGCAAATCCCATTAATAAGCTATATAGAACATTTCTACGAGTTTTAGGCAAAATTCCACTGATACTTTTTTAATATGACATGTTGTTTTAAAATATGAAAATTATTTCACTTTACCCCACATGGCGGGGCAAAGTGAAAAATCTAATGGGGCAAAGTGAAATAGGTATATTTTTTGTTTTTATTTTGATTTTAAGGTTTTCATATGCACAATAAAAGTAGGTACTGTTTCATGAATTATTATTTATTATTCCAGTTTAAGTCACAGTTTAATAAAATTTAATTTTTCCATATCTTAGTTTCATAAAACTTTTCAAAACACCTGCAATATCGCCCTTATAAATCTCGCTGGTATCATCAATGTCTGGAAAAACGAATATATCCAAATGTTGCCTGTAGTTTCTCATGAATTTGACATGATAGAGCACATGAGTTTCATTTTCCATTGCAATTTTTGTAACTTGAGCAACAAATGTCTTTTCTATGCCTGTTTTTTGATCTGTCATTGGCACCAACACAAAATCGTCGACTAATATTTTGCTTTGAGATAATGTAAAAGGTTCACTTACGTCATCCATGTTATCTGAATCGGGCGAACCTATAAAATTTGAATTATTATCAGACGAGTCCTGACAAAGTTCTATGTTAGATAACTCCGAATCAGATGAGTTACTGGTATTGCGTTTTCTTGTTTTGATTGATTTTGAAGATACAGTTTCAGATAATTTTCGTTTCACTGTATTTCGATTGGGTGGAGTGCTTGCCATTGCTTGCTTTTCCTTAAGTTCATTTAAATATGGTGATGCAGTTATAATTGCAGTCTTGCCACGACGTCTAACACCTTGTTTTTTTTTCTTAGGGATAACCTTTGGAAGCGGTAAAAGGTCTGCTGGCGTTACACTTAACTTTTTTTGTGGAGTTACGTGACCTAGATGTGTGTCTATATTTTGCTCGTCAATCAACGCGTCAGAAGTATTAATTGTATTTGATGGAGATGAGCCAGGATCATTTACAGCGGTAAGTCCAACCTGGGAAGACGCCCCAGGTTTATCTAGAGCAGTGTCTTGCCTTTCAGTTAAAGATGAAGGTACAAACATATCGTCTCTAAACTTATGCGGATCAAACGGATAGATTCCTGTGGTTTTGAAACCACTGTCAGCGTTGGCCAAAGTTGCTGCTCTTGAAAATGCTTTGCCAAAAATTGCTGGAACGTCAGAAAGTTCAATTATTTTATTAGGTTTATTTCGTTGGTAAGCTTTCAATTCTTGATTATAGTAAGTGCTAAGGGGAAACATGAACGCTACGTCAAGGGGTTGCAACTTATTAGAGGTATGTGGAGGAATCACCAAAATGTGCACATTATTTTCTCGTGCTTTTTCTATTAGAGGTAAGTTTTTCACAGCATGTCCATCTAACAACAACAATACTGGATCGTCAGCAGTCGGACGAGTGTGTTTTACAAAGTGGGGAAACCAAACATTCACAAATATATCCGACTGCATCCACCCTGACTTATGAAAAGCTAATATACTTTCCGGTGGAAGACCATTTTCATAAATTGGGTTTCTTCTAATACGAGGTATCACACGCAATGGTGGAATATAGTGCCCTGTGACATTAAAACAAATTTCGGCAGTAGTTAATGTTCCACGTTCCCCAGAACCGTAAATTCCGACTTATTTCTTTCCTTTTAAAGATATCAGCTTAATTTGTTTATTGGAAACTGTTGATATACCGGTTTCGTCGCAGTTGTAAATCCGACTTGGTGGAAAGGAATGTTTATCCAGTAACGAGCCCAACAAGTCGAAAAAGGGTTTTACCGAGACTGCATTGAAGCCTGACCCCCTGGCAGCAGATGTATTCTCTGGCGTTCTTAGAGATAACTGTTGGTGCCTTTTCATGAAGGCACCAAACCAATCTTTTCCAGCCAAACCTCGTTCTTTATTGAAGGTATGAGAAATTTGATTTTGTTCTGCATAATCAAAAGCTAATTTTCGTAGTTCCTGCGTTGACAATCCAAAAAATCTTTCCTCTAGATCCAAGATATGTTTTACTAACGCGAGTTCCTGGTCTTCCGTAAAAACGGTTTGAAATCGTCCAAGCTTTTTCGTTGATGCTTCCTCTTCAGATTTATTATCCTTTATACGCCTGTGTAAGCTGGCTAATGGTATTTTATATTCTTTTGCGGCTTTGTTTTGAGAAAGGCGGCCAGACCTTACAGCAGCTACTGCAGATTTCATGTCAACTACTGACCAACTTTGTTGAGCAGTCTTTCGTTTGTAGTTTCTCATTTTCTTTCTGAAAATGTACCTACAATTAACTTCGAAATGAACTAAACCTATGGGAGAATACGACTAATAAGCGATAATAGTATTGAAATCTTTACAATTATAAAATTTAAGAAACCATTAATGGGGCAAAGTGAAATATTTTACTTTACCCCACAATTCAGTATTTCACTTTGCCCCGAAGGAATCACAAAAAGCAAACAGATTGAATTACTGATGCATCTCTAACTTACAAAATTAATATTACCAGCAATGCATAAGGTAACTTCAGTGCCAATAAGGGTATAAATAGATCTGTGTAAAGTTAAACCATTTCTGAAAAAAGGTTACGTACTTACCCGAGATTCTTACAACAAAACAGTTGAAAACAATAATTTTTGTTTTTTCAATACAACTTGCGACCTCTTCCATTAAAACTTGGGTTAACAACTGACGCCAGTTGAAAACTAACCGCTGCTAGCTACTTAACCAGATGGCACCACTAATATGTTCAAAATTACATCATTTCACTTTGCCCCCCTATTTCACTTTGCCCCGCCTTCCCCTACCTATATTGAAAAATTTGTAGTATCTCGGAAGCTTATCAATATTAAGAAATAAAATTTAGTTAGAGGTGAACTATTAAAAAAAACTTGATATTGCTGTGTATATTTATATGCTCGAACCTTATAAACTAGTTGGTTATTATAAAAGAAAAAACAAACTAAAATACGTATAGATGGTCCGCCAACACAATCATTCATTGAAAACGTTAATAAATAACGAGAAAAAAAGCTATGTTCGGTTGTATTTGCGTTTTTGTCGCGGTTGCCGTTCAAAGTTAAAGTATGCGAAAATGATTGTTGCCATTTATAAACGCCGGTAGCGTCGCAGCCAAGTAGTTATAATATATTTATACCTCATTAGTCGCAGTTAGCAGTTCGTGCAGGAGTACGTTCAAAAAATTACACTTTCTGTGACTCAGTGCGAAAAAATACTTGAAAGTGAGTCTTCAAGTTCAGAAGATGAAAATATTACTTTGTCCGCATCCCTATTGAAAATAGTAAATTTCATTAAATAAAAAGCTGTTCGAATTCTGTTGTATATGGAAACAGTTGTAACTAGATACAATCATACAGAACTTCAAAGCCACTTTCGAATGTACAGAGAAATTATGAAATGTTATTGCAAAGGATAGGTTCAACTTTAAGACGCAACGGAAACGTTGGAAGAGAAACTGTTAATGTTGAAAAGCAGATTTTGGTGACACTCTGGTTACTTGCTACACTAGACTCTTATAGGCAGGTGACAATTTTTATCGAGTCAATGAGTATCGAGTATTGTTTACTATCAGTGTTGTAAATTATCTATATAAATCATATAGATAAATTAATCTAGATACTACATACTATTTATATGTATCTAGATACTATCAAAAATTATATAAGTTATATGTATCTGTTTATATATAATTTTTTTTATTTAAAAAACATCTATTAAAAAATCCAGTGTCCGGTAAAATTTCGGTTATGTTTTTCTTCAGTAATTTCTCGCATTCCATAGTAGTTCTTCAAATGAACAACAACGTAATTGTTAGGTTACGTATCTACACTTTTTCTCGCAGAGTCTAACACCTAAGTCAAAGGTAATTAAATACCTAAGTCGTCCAGAATTCGTAGCGCACCACACATAAAAACTAACAACTTTGACAGGCAGGCGTAGGGAGCACACTCGCACCGGGTGTGTAATTTCTGAACATATTCCAGTTCGTAGACGACGTTGGGTGCAGTTTGTAGTTAACCAACTTTTGCCGTTGCCGTTCGTTCCACCAATGATACGACAGCAAAGTCCCGTGATAATTGTTATTGTGTGGCGCACGTATAACGTATTTTAATTGTATACATTAATTTTAAAAAAATATGATAAGCTTCATTATTAAAATTTATTATAATATTTAAATTGTTTTTGTGTAATGTCTGAACTCAATATAGAGACGGTTTCAGGTAATTAATCCTTACCTCAGCTTAACTGACTGTTTTGTTTTCTTGCAGAGTATGGTATCTCGCTGCTCATTGATATAATTTATACGATTTAGGCCATAGAGACTACAAAAACATTAATAAAAAGGAACCAGTTTGGGCCGAAATTGCTGCAGTTGTCGGCATCAGTGGTAAGACGCAATTTTTCGTTTTTATGAAGGATATCATACTTTGTATCTTATTTGTTATCTAATCGAAGAGTGTAAACGCCTATGGAAAAACGTGAGGGATCGGTTCACCAGGGAGAAAAGAGGGTAACCGAGCAGCGCGTAGCCCCAGCATCAAATTGGTCATATTTTTACAAAATGCTTTTTTACAACAAATTGACCAAAGTGAGAAAGTAAGTGGACACTAGTAACTTGTATAAAAATTATCCCTTAATATAGCATGTTTCACAGAACCTACACGAAAACAACTACAAAACCGCCAATAGCTGCAGATGAAAGCCACGTGAAGGCAAACATTAGATCAAGCTCATCTTGTTTAGCTGTGTCCTCCGTATGATCTTTTGAGGATATGATACAGTCACCTGAATGTGATAGCTCACTTGAAGAAGTCAACAACAAACAATGACGGCAGATGCCACAGTATAGGTGGGTGACGATGTACAAATCCCAAAAACAAGCAAAGGTGATATTTCATATTTTTCGTCAATAGTTGAACCTATCTAAAACAGTTTTTTTAATGATAGATGCCAATAAAGCACCATCAGGAGATAAAAGAAGAAAAACGGACGACAACTTTAATGAAATTATAAATGTCGCCAAACGAATTGCAACAAGAGTCGAGCAGAAACCGCTTGCCAAACCTGATACTAACCAAACTTTCGTTGTCTACGTGTACAGCCGATTAAGCAAAATGAGCACTAAGAAAGCCAAAAAAACAAGCAATGCTATTATTGCTAGAAAATGAGGATTGATTAAATAAAATACAAATGTATACACAGAAAAATAAACATTTATTTTTAATTAAATCCGATATTAGTACTTGAAAAATGATTACGTGATTCATGTACCCCGATTAATCATTTCATTTTGCCAAAGAACTCTTCCATTTTCAGAAGTAAAGTAGTCTGTCAATATATCTCGAGTTGGATACAAATTTCTTCTTGCAATATTTGCATCAATTTGCCCAACATAAGACAAAGGAGTCTCTTCTTCCTTCCAAAACCCATTTTCGTAGTCACCTGAGTCAACAAACCCTGGAAGACAGTACATGTCGTCTTGTGCAGAAAATTCAGTAATTATGGAGTACAACAATTGCTTTAGTTATATTGTCTATATTTTCAATTATTGTTGTTTTTGAACTTCTCCGCCCTGCTACTAAGAAACTAAATATGTTTTCAATGACTTGTCGTGCGCGAGATAATCTAGCCATATTTTTTCCAGGATATGGTCTTCAAAACTATTAAAATTTAATTAAAAAAATACCTATAGAAACATTATGCTAGTTCGTTAGAAACCAATAGAAAACCATTAATTTTTTATAGGTAAATACCTTTTAATGCACCTCTTAAAACCTATACCTAGCTAATAAGTAATTACTAATGAAACTTAACGCCAAATAAAATAAAATTTTTATTTTGAATTCCAAATTAAAACATTTTAATTCATTTTCTATCCGAAATTCCTGATTAATCTCAATAAATAGGTCGTTAATATTCAGATTTCCTCGTGTCCACATGTGCTGAAAAATGGAAAATTTAAGCATAAACAAATATAAACAAAATTTACTTATTTTGAGGGATAAGACTATAAATCGATGACAAAAAATTGTACAATTGATAATTTTTCAATTATCATAAGTAAGGGTAGATTTAACTGTTTGCTTAGGTTTTCTAAAAAAGAAATTTTTTGAATCGATTTGAAAGTTAAAGCGCTTTTGAAGCCATTTTAAAATGTTTTGACACCGAGTATATATAACGAAATAATTTAAAGAACTACGAGAAAATGTGATTGGGTAAGCAAGAATATATAAGATGGTACATTAGACCTTACAAGTATTTTTACAATGTTTACAACATACTAGTACGTATTTAAGTATTAAAATATTTTAACTTGTCAGAATAATTGTTTAGGTTAAGCCAATGAGTTGAGCTACTATATATTTTGTTATAGTTACAAAAAAATTATTGTAATGTCAAATAAAATTAAAAAATAAATCAGTTATATTATTAAATGTTTACAGGTTGTTTCTCTTAAACATCTTTAACATAACTAGATAACACAATCATTTTTCAAAATGTCTTAGCATTATTGTTCCTTATCTTTCTATGTTTAAATTTATTTTTGGATGTGGAACTTTCCTACGTTTGACAGTTTTTTGTTCTATAATTCATTCCCTGCAAAACAAATTGATCAAATACTTTTGTTTATAGGTGTTGCGCAATTTATCTATTTTTTAGAATAAACGATAATATATTTGTTTACTCTTTCAATTTACTTGTGTGTTCTGGTCCCGGATACATTATTTTGGTTTATTTAAGTTCATTTTAATTTAAGCTTTTTCGATTCTCTGTTTAGTTAGATCTTCTATCACTCAATTGTAGGAAATGGCGACAAGAAAACACAACTTTAAGTGTTTTTTTTGTAGGCTACGTTTCGTGAACAGTGTGTTCACTTCATCAGGCCTCTGTTTAATAAATGAGAAAAAAGACAAAATTAACAAAACATAAATACAGCTCAGGTGTAACAAACAAACTTTTTAAGCAAATAACGAGTTGTAAACAGTGTACAACTCGTTATTTGCTTAAAAAGTTTGTTTGTTACACCTGAGCTGTATTTATGTTTTATCGATAATGCTTTATTAATATTAAATCAGACAAAATTATAAAAGGTGGATTGAGAACCAATTGTTACCCAATTTGCCACAGAATACTGTAATTGTAATGGACAAATGCAAGGTATCATAACATAACATGTCAGCTGAGAAACATCCAATTTCAACATGACGAAATAAGTACCTGGTTAATGGAAGATGGCATCTCACATTACGAAAAACTAACAAGACCAGAATTATATAACTTAATAAAATTAAACAAACCAAAGTACAGTATCGGTTCAATGCATTTCCATGTAAAAGAAATTGCAGATGATTATATGAAGAAGGAACACGTAGCTGGTGATACTTCCGATGAAGACCTCGACTGTACGTTTGAGTGCTAATGAAACTTACTTACGTAACTGCTTAGAATATGTATTTTCTAATTTATGTTACTCAAATAACTAATTCTTTAGTTTTAAGATATTAAACTAACTGTAGTTATGTTGTATTAACAAATTTTAAGCTGTTTAGTATTAATTACTGTAAATAAACGGATGATCTAGGAAAGTTTACCGAAAACAGTTTACCGACGGAAAGTTTATCGACGGAAATTTGGCCGAAAGGAAAGTTTACCGAAAGGAAAGTTTACCGAATGGAAATTTCTCCGAATGGAAATTTAATCGAGAGGAAAGGTTACCGAAACACAATTGGCCGAAAGGAAATTTGATCGAAATTTTAAAATTGCAAAACGAATACTGTTACAGACATATGCCAACGTTTCAATGAATTGAAACGTTGGTATATGTCTGTAAAACACATCAATTTGGAAATCCAGATAATGCTGTTTCATTTTTTAATGCTAAAGCTGAGTCGCGGATCAAACTGTTGAAATTGTATTGAATTGTTGTTATTTCTCCAAAGTAAAGTACCTACTATTCGCAAAAAATTAAAACTCGGATTTGTATCTACAATTTCTTGAAATTTTGAAAGAAAAAAAGACCAATGTATTCCTTTGTGTTATTTTTAGGAGACCATACATTATTAATTAATGGTAAAGTAGTTTGTCCTCCTGTTAGTCAAGTTGTAAGTTCGAGATTTTTATCTTCTTTAGGAGGGGCAATAAAAACCACTCTAAACTGTTTTTATGGCTACGTTTCGTGCCTCTGGTGTGCACTTCTTCAGGCCACTGAAAATTTATTTACGGTAAGTGAACAACATTACACAACGTATATAACAACTAACTGAATTTGTTAACAGGTACAGCATACAACAAAAAACTTACAAGAAAAGGTTACGAGTGGTGGTAGTCCACTGGTCCAACAAGCATACCGTCTAATAAGTTACTTATTCTAGTTAACGTGGAATTATAAAAGTCAATGATTAAAAGAATTTAAATATATATACAAAGAAAACAACGGACATTAAAGTTAAACAAACAATATACACTGAATGCAAATTCAAAAATAATTGTGAATATGATAAGGCTAATAGATAAAAATGACCATGAAATCGCATACAACTATAAAGCTGATCTTGCAATTTTTGAAATTAAATTATTGTAAATATTACTTAAATTGTTGGTGTCGTTATTGAAATTAATGTTGTTTTTATATATGTTGATGTATATCATTTCCGAGACTAACCTTTTTTTGAAATTATTTTCAACATCTAAAATTGTAGGATTGTTGAAATCGAAGGTATGTCCAGTGTTAATGTGATGGACTGCTAATGCTGTGTCTGCTTTTTTTGTTTTACAATCATAACGATGGTTATTAATCCGATTTTTTACTTTTTGTTTGGTTTGGCCGATATAACATACATTGCAATTGGTACAGTCTAGTTTGTATATTACATCGTGCTTTTCTATTGTGTTTGTTTTGTCTTTAGTTTTGCTGTACAGTGTATTATAGATGGTGTTATTATTGTATATTGCTATTTTGATGTTATTTGTTTTTAAAATCGGAATGATTCTATTTGTTAAATTTGGGACATTGATTATTTTCATATAAGTGATGTTAGTATTAAGGTTAGTGGTAGGATTGGTGTTAGGGGTCGTATTAAAATTAGTTTTAGGTAGGTTAGTTGGTGGTGGGATCACGATAGTTATGTTAGTATTAGAAAGTATTTTGTTTAATATATTTTTTGGATAGTTATTCTTCCTTAATATGTTATTTAAGATGTTAAGGTTTTCTTTGTGAAATTGAGGGCTACTCAAATTTATAATTTTATTTTTCATGGCCTTGATGACATTAATTTTTTGATGGTGTGGGTGTCTCGATAAAAAGTTAATTGTTCTATTAGAGGCAATTGGTTTAGTGTACCATTCTGTGACTAACATACTAGTGTTAACATCCTTACTGAGTCTAACATCTAGAAATGGTAATGAACCCTCTTTTTCAATTTCAACCGTGAATTTTAGATGTTTATTGTAACTGTTAAAAATATTTAAAGTGTTTTCAATTTCTGTGTCGGGAATGCATGTAATGATATCGTCAACATAACATAACAAAAAGGTCGGTGTAAATGTCATTTTGTTTTTTACATAATTAAGTAAATCATGCATTGCAAGACTGGCTAGTATAGGTGATGCTGGGTTGCCCATTGCAGTGCCAAATTTTTGAACATACATTCTGTCATTGTACGTAAAATAACTAGAATCAAATAAGAATTCAATAATATTGACAACATTAATTAGTTCTAATGTGGTGTGGCTCTTTAACTCATTCCAATATTCTTTTAACAGTTTTACAGAGAGCTCTTTTGTAATGTTGGTGAACAAAGATGACACATCAAATGAAACAAGCAAATGATTAGGCGGCATTAATGTGTTTTTAGTTTTAGCGATTAATTCGTATGAGTTTTTTATATTATATATAAATAAATATGAGATGTTCTGTATTATATTAGATATGTACTTTGATAATTCATACGTAGGGGTTCCTATACAAGATACAATAGGTCTTATAGGAAGTTCATCTTTGTGTGTTTTGATCAGACCGTAAAACTTGGGAGGTGTACTTGTATACGTTGTAAGTCTTTTTATATGTCTTTAAGTCAATGTGTCCGTTATCGTATAGTTGTTTGCTGATTTTGTTATTGTTATTTTGAAATTTGTTAGTAGGGTCTATGTCAATTTTGGTGTAGATTTTGTCGTCATTCAGTAAAGTCAATATTTTTTCTTTATATTCATTTTCGTGAATTATGACAATAACAATTCGATAGAAGTATGGCACAGAGGTTTCGAGTAACAAATTGCGGTTGATCACCCCAACATCTGGAAATTTATCGAAGCCATTCAGAGAGAGCAGAGCCTACATGAGCTTCAGATAGAACAGTGTATAGGTGGTGTAGACGGTCCACCACCACCGAGTTGTTGCAAATTACAATCCAGATAATATGATCGAATTTTTACGTGGCATAGCTCATAACATAAGTTACTAACTCACCATTTTGAAAACAAATGAAAAATAAAAAAATAAAGAAAAAGATAAAATATAAAAGAATAAATAAATTGACAAAGGACTTTATTTCCCACTCATAACATAAGTTACTAACTTACCATTTTAAAAACAAATGAAAAATTAAAAAAGAAAAAAAAAGATAAAATATAAAAGAATTAAACAACTATTTTGAAAACAAATAAAAAGTTCAAAAAGAAAAAAAAAGATAACAAAACATAAAATAACAAACAAAATTGACTAAGGAGTTCATTTCCGACTTTTAAACACGCCAGTATTCTGCTGCCAGTGCTAAGCCTGGGTAAAGTGTAAAGGAAAGTTAATAAAAATAGCTTAGTAGGTAGTTCTTAAAATTGAAATATAAATTTGGAATGCCCTGTAGGTACATGGTCGATCTAGCGGAGTAAACTGATTTAATATGGTAGTAAAAAAGGAAGAATCTGAATTAAAGGTCAGTAAAATCTAATATTTGCAAAGCAACACTTCATAAGCAATAAAGGAAGAAAAAGCAATTCCTCTTAATTGTTATTAAAAGAAATATTTTTGTAATACTTGTTATTAAAAATAAATTAAGATACCTGATCAGTGATCATTATCGTTTGTGGAATGCAAATTTTGAATAAATTAAAAATGACGTTACGTTAGTTAATAATGTATGGTCTCCAAAAAAATTATACAAAGGAATAGATTTCGGTCCAATTTCCTTTCGGTCAATTGTGTTTCGGTAATCTTTCCTTTCGATAAAATTTCCAATCGGCGAACTTTCCTATCGATAAACTTTCCTTTCGGTAAACTTTCCTTTCGGTCAAATTTCCATCGGTAAACTTTCCGTCGGTAAAGTGTTTTTGGTAAACTTTCCGGTAGCGAAATAAACTACTGTTTTTTCGTAATATTACTATTCACAAATCGTAGAAATATTGAAAAATGAATTCTAAGTTTGTTTAATTAATTTAAATTGAACGTTGTAATTAAAAACTACTTAAAGTTTAACAAATAAGTACAGAATTATATAACCTGACTTTTATGTTAATATTTAATAAAAATATAGTTTACAGCTTTCAAATCAAACTTAAAAATAAAACAGAAGCATAACTAACTAAGAAATAAAAATCAAAAATTATTTTTAAAACATTTTTGAAAACATTTTTAAGTTGGGTTTACACTCTGACGTCACATTTCTCGCGCAGCTTGGTGTCTTCCGATATGAATCCTACTATACCGTATCTTAAGTTGGTTAATCGTTCTCTATTGATATTGTTGCGAGCTTACAATTTTCTGAAATTATCCTATATTTTAATGTAAACTCTTATGTTTCCTACACACTTATTTAGACATTAAATGCAGTGGCGATTTCTTTATTAGGTCCTTAAACAATGATTCTCCTAAAAAGTACTAAACATTGTTTTATTATTAATTTACAATTGCATATATGCTTAAATGTTAATAAAAACGCAATACGTTCAAAAACTAGAGAAGACAATTTGCTTTTAACGTTTTAATATTGAAATGACCCTATTGCAGCATAAAACACCATTGATTAAATGTAAAAATGTTAATATTAGAGTATAATAGCTCGTCCAATAAACTAATTAGAAAAACATTGTTTTTGTGCTTCTATCCGTTTTGATATATTTTACAGGCAACATAATCAACCAAAAGTTTTCTTTTCCGGACTGGGTCGGTAAAGTGTAGTAGAATTTTATAACTAAAAGTTGACACTGACAATCATTCATTTTTACGTCATCTGTCATTTGTGTTAGATTGCTAGAATAACCCTAACAAATTTTAAAAACAAATATAATAAATTTGCTCAATCTTAAATAATTGCTAAAAACAAAAAAGTGTTATTTTAATACCTATAAGTTAAATTGTAATTAGATTATGTAATTGTCAAGTATACCATTGAAACAATTTAATTTTGTCACTACAGATTTCTAGTTTTTCAACATAATATGTTTTTAAATTTGATTAAAAGCAAATATTTAAATAACTGTATTTAACAAATTTATATAAAGGTTAGCACAAAGAATGTTACATATCACCCGTTTTGAAAGTATCTTGCAAGTATTCGCATTTTGTAGGCCTCGGCTTCACCTCGGTCTGCAAATATGTTCATACTTTCACAATAGCACTTTATAGACTAGTGTTACAAATAACTACTAACGCATACTACTACCACTACGACTACGACTACTACTACTACTACGACTACTACCACTACTACGACTACTACCACTACTACGACTACGATTACTACTACTACGATTACTACTACTACGACTTCTACTACTACTACCACTACGACTACTGCTACGACTACTACTACTACGACTTACAAAGCGTAATATAATCGTAATTTCCAAATTAAATAACATATCAATAATTATTTATTTATTTTATTTAATCATTAAAATAAATTTGATTATATACTTTATAATAAATAGTTAATACAAATTGCTGATTTTGCTTAATGTTTAATTTAACATAAATTATTTTTTACTGTTAGCTTAAATTTGTCTAATATACATAAATATTTTATTGCACAAAATACTTAAATATATTTATTATTAGTTAATATTGCTGTAATAATACATTTGTAATATTTTTTAAACAAATTGTATAATAAATTAACAAAAGATGTGTTTTTGTTAAACACCCAAATAGAGCAATTAGCAACTTAAAATAAAATGCAAAACTCATATATGGTACATACAAGTATTAATGCAGCATTCGTAATACGTATAACATAAACACATAATGTATGTAATTTACGACTAACATATAAAGAAATTTTATGAAGTAAACACTAAGTTTTAATATTCTAACTATAAATACGTTTAATTAACTACATAACAAAAATCCTTATACGAGTCATTTTTAAATCTGTAATTGCAATAAAACAAATGTGTATTAAAAGCTGTAATTTTTTTTAAGTTTGTTATTTTAAATGTAACACTTACTTTTATATTATTCTAAGCATTGCGGTTTGTTTTCTTTGTAGAAACAAAAAAATTTCACTTTACAAAAGTTTGCAATGAAGAATACAAACCTCTTGAACTGTAGTTTCAAAATAAATTATAAGTGTACCGTAAAAAATTTAATTCAAAAATGAAATTTAATTCTTTTTTCATAAAAAAAATAAACAAATACAAAGGAAAACATTTCTAGACATAATATAAAACTGTATACTGTGTAATCGGAGGATTACTTCTTAACTATTAGATACATCGCTACGAAATTTAGTACGGTAATTAATTGGCCTACATTTTAAAAATAATTAAATATATACAGATTGTCTCACAAAAATATGACAACCTAAACTTATGTTTTTTTTAAATAAAACACCATCTATTTTTTTGAATTTTTAGATTCTTCTTATCATTTAGAATCAAAAATGTGTAACATTCAATTCCTCTATCAGTAACCGTTCTAAAGATATTATCACTCTAATGCTGAAATAAAGTCAAGTTTGCCAAGGCGCTCATGAAAATTTTCTAATCCGTTTTGTACAATCCATTACTGATAATAGTCGAGTTTTAAAATAAGTATTAAATTTTTAGAAAAAATTGTAAAACTATATAAAATCGTTAATTTACGCGAAACGTAATTTTTTAAAAATTAAGACAACGTATATTTTCCATATTTGGATTCCATGTAGAATGTAAATAGTAAATGATAATAGGTTTTATAATCGTAAGACCAACGATTCTTGTGGAATTGACGCTTTTATGTGAAAATATTGTAACGAATTTTATTTTATTAATACTAATTAATTTATTTACACTAAAAATATGTACTCGTTTAAACTAATCGAACTAATTAAATCAAACTATCTAAGAATAAAAACGGTAATGTATATAAAACAATATACGCTATCACTAATAGGTCTATAGTTGTTTACTTTAAAAGTCACGTTCACTTTCACTCGATGTACACTCTTATTACTTTTAAAACTTCGCACGTGCTAATCACTTATTTATCTTCACCGTAACAACACTTTAATTTCATTGAGTAACTGCCGATACAAAAAAACCGACCTTCCGCATGCTCGAACACTTCTTATACATTCATGTTATCTCGGTCTAGAACATTCGCAACCTTTCTGTATTTATCGTTCGCTATCTGGAATTTGGCTTTATCGAATCGTAGGTTCGACGTTATTTGCGAATGTTTCAATATTATAGAAAAAACTATAAATTACGATAATAACATTTAAAATCAAAGAATCAGGCTGATCGCCTATAATTTTTAACATTTATTTCGTTATTAGAATATTAGTCGAATGTGAGTAAGTTTTGTGTTTTTGCGTAATTATTTACGTTTTCTATAAAATGAATTTTTTGAAAAATGAAATGGTGGATATGAACTTTATTTATAGGTCAGTTCATTGAAATGCTTTGTTTGCAAGCCGATTGTATCGTAAACAATACCCAGAATGAAGACAACTTTAGAAAAAATCGTTTAGGAATGTGGCTAAAATATTTATGAAGTATGAAAGTAAGTTATCCCAAGCATTCTAAAGCAAGTAAATGAAGAAAGTAAATTTGATGTTGCATCCTTAATAGAAAATCAAGTTCCATCACATTGAAAAACATCAAGTTTTCAGTGAAATAGACGTTCAAACTCGCGAATCTTTCAGTCAATGTGTAACTAATAAAATCAACGAAGAGCCCAATTTTGTTGACAAAATTCTATTTTTAGATGAGGCAACGTTTCACAATAATGGGAACATAAATAAAAATAATTATCATCATTATTCAGTTAACAATCCACACCTCTAAATAGTGGTTAATCACCAGCACCGATGGTCAGTCAATATGTGAGGTAGTACATTAAACTGTAATGTGATTGTTTTTTTTTAATGGAAGTCTTACTGGAGAAAGCTATTAACAGTTTTTGGAAAATGATTTACCAGTGCTTTTAAAAAATATCGAGCTAGAATTAATTCGAGCGATGTGACTTCAACACTATGGCGCTCCTCCACACTACGCAATCAACGTTAGGCAATATCTTAATAAAAATTATCCGATGAAGTGGATAGGCCAAGGCGGGCGCACAAAACTGGCTAGCTCGATCACCTGATCTTACGCCCCTTGATTTCTTTCTTTAGGGCTACGTTAAAAAAAAAGTTTACCAACACCAGCCCCCCACAAGCAAAGATTTGAAAAATAGAATTACAACTTCGTTTCGGTCCATTTTACTTCAGATCTTGTTATGGGTAAAACATTCGTTTTTAGAACTGATTGTAATATGTTTAGCACGGCGCGCTCAGCATTTTGAACATTTACTTTAAGTATTAGAAATCAGACTTTTTTCGTTTATTCTATTAATTTTTTTAAGTTTAAAAAATCGTTTCATTATTTAGTTATTAATAAATGATTCTCATCAGCTTATTAATGTATTGCTATGAGCATTTTATCTTTGCTGTTTGGATTGGTTTTTTATTTATCTGAATTCATTATTTTTATTTAAAAGAATTTCATTCACAAGAATGGTTCGTATGACGACTACAAAACCTAGAATGATTTAGTATTTACATCCTACGTGGAGTCTAAATATTTTTTTATTTACATTTCGAGTAAATTAATGATTTTATGTAGTTCTACGATTTTTTCGAAAAATTTAATATTTATTTTAAAACCCGACTATTTATCAAAAATCGATGGTACAAAACATTTAAAAAAATTTTCATTAGAGTCCTGGCACCGAAGCTTAAAAGTTGACTTTATTTCAGTATTAAAGTGATAATATCTTTAGAACGATACAGAGAATTCAAAAATTTAAAAAAATACAAAATGTTCTATTTAAAAAAACATAAGTTTAAGTTGTCATATTTTTGTGAAACACACTGTATGTACTTAAATATTTTTAAAATATAGGCCACTTGTTTATGTATTGCCGTACCAAATATATTAATATAAAGTAATATTCTACGATCACACAGTAAACACTCACCCTGTATAAACAATATATATTTTTTTTAATTTTTATTTAAATACAACGTCAGTTATATTTTCCTAGATTTTCTATAAAAAGTAAACTAATATAAATTCAAACAACAAAACTTACATCTATGTATACCCAAAGAAAGCACGACACTAATAAATGCATGATTTTTTTAACACCGGAAGGACTAAAATTGTACTCAATTTTTTCCTAAAAACAACCTTTCCGCAGAAACTAAAATTACTTTATAACCTTGTTTGCTAAATTAACATAAATTATTACATTTACTTTTGTCAACAAAAGTAAAGCATCAAGTAAAGATACGAGTAATGTTGTATTAATATTCAAACATTAAGTCAGTATGAAGCATAATATATGCAAATTACCTTAAGATTTGTTTCTTTGCGATCAATATAATTCAAGATAAATGATGCTTTGATATTTAAAGTGTATTTCATTATTATTTAATTGCTACAGTTACATTACAAGCAATATTTATAAACAATGAAATTATGTTGTGTAATTACAATGTAAAATATATTCCATCAGACACGATTAAATTAAATTTTTAATTTTTTTAATATTTTACGTTACATATGAGATGTTTTATGCACTGACTTTTGCAATCTTTCTCCAAGAATGTTCAGATTGAATTTATTTCCTAGTATCCAGTACGCATCTCAGTTTAGCAATGCAAATCTTAGCACTTTTTCTATCATAATTCAAGATATTATTACCTGCACATCTAATAAATTATTAAAGCTAATCATAAAACTTGGAAATACAGAATAACTGTTGCTTATTTTGCGTTTACTTTAATGTCACTTTAATACTCATTTAATGATTTTAACTCAGCAATTTACGGATAAATTCAACAATTTATTTCTATTTTATTTTTATTGATTTTATATACATGTTTAAATGATGTTTAAAGAAGGAAATTCGTTTTTATTTGTCGGATAAAGCCATTCCGTGAAATTTCTCAATTACCTTCATTTTCAATAACAAGCATTAAAGTTCAACTACAAGAAAAACTGTCTATATTTATTTAATTTATTAAACCTATTACAAACTTGATGTTTACTGGCAAGATAATTTTAACAAATATTATCTTAAAATTGTACATGTAAATAATATATAACGTCAAAAGAAGCATAACTTAAAATATATTATAAATACTACAATTAACTGCAGTTAGATGCAGGAAAAGGTTAGTCAGAAGTCAAACTGAAATGATACATTTTAAGGATATATTATATTATTGATGTTATACATATCAATAATTATTATTGTTTGTTATAATTGTTATTATTTATTGTTCAATATCTATGTTACGCGTATTCTAAAAAAAACTATTAAAACACAATGAATTGTTAATTGTTTTCATTTAATTATAATTTTAATTAGGTAATTTTTTTAAATATGTTTTGTATAAATTTAATTTTAAACTGTAAAGATAACAATACCATATAAAACGTAAAACGTAACCTACCATATGCCAAGCATCGACATCATTTTAGGTTGGTAAAATTAAATTGAGCAACAAAATGGTAATACTTAATTTATTTGTAATAAAATTTATTATAATTTAGTTTTAAATCAAAATTGAATAAAATTATTTTTTCTATTTTACCAACTTAATTAATTAAGTACACGAATAAAAACACAAAATATTATATATTTAATTTTTTATTTAGAAAGAGCATATAATATCTCGTTTACACTGTATAACAAAAATTATTCATCTGAGCGGTAGATTCAGATTGTCCACTGAAAGTATTACAACTACGTTCGCTACGTTTTGAATCCATATCCACCAAGCTGCAAGTTTAGTTTTCACAAAGTCTAAACAATAAAACAGAAAAGCAAAATAAGTTGTCTAAAAATACTTACGTCATTAATGTAGGTTATGTCAACTATCATATGCTTGTATTTTGTGCGCAAATTTTAACTTACTTACGCAAATAAAAAACAGAGTCTACTAGAAAAAAAATTATTTTATTATGTTGAATTAAAATTGTTGTGATAAAAATTATGAATTGATATTTCTTTAAATAACAATAAACAATATCGTTATCAGATAAGACAAAACTAATGTGTTTTGATTTTTCTGGATTTGTAATGTACAAAAAGAATTTCAAAAAAGCTTCAAAGTAGAATGCAATGAATTTAAAAGTACAAAACAAGAATGAATTGAGAGAAAGTTATTGGAACCACAGGTACTTTATTAAAACCAATTTCTAACGTGATCTATCAGTTGAGCATCAACATTGTTTTTGGTTGGTAGTATTACCACCGGTCTTTCAAGATCTCGTCAACTGTGGCGCTGTAGTTTGTATATGTCAAAATATGGTTATTATCCGTCTTACAAACATTCGCCGGTACATTTTTTCTAACCTATCTTTGCTTTTATCGTCGTATTTGTTGTTAATAAGTATTTCGGTATTATTATAAGTAAATTTATTTTTATTTAATAAATAAATATCTGATTATTTTTAATTTTTATTGACGTGAGTGCCTTTTAAATAGACTAACGTTTTTGGATTTCAGATAGACTCGTCAAATTTTTGACTTTTAGTATATTAATTCCTATTTTCGACTCAAAGTCACAGTTCGCGACATAATGAAATGCCTCTACCGTTTAGTAACATTTTTTGACATTCTCGTCTGACGTTTTGTTGACATCGGGTATTATTTTTCGTTGTTTTCCATATTCTCTATCTTTATATTTTACAATAATTATAATCATAACTATACAGAACTTTTTGTGTTCTGTTAGTAAATACTGAATAACAGCTGTAATTTTGAGGTTCAATTTTTGTAATTTTATATTAGGTAATAACATTTCACGATATGTACTACTGAACAAGTCACCGTTATTGTAATGACGCATTTTCAAACTGAGAAGTGGTACTCGAAATCCCGATGAAACTTGGTCGTATTCTCTTCAAAGTTGCATCAATCAATTCAACGAATATGTCTCAGAAGGAAAATTTACTTACGATGCTTTCCGACAGCGTAAACAAATTTTAATTAAAAAGGAAAGCTTTAAATAAGAATTATATTTGTAAGGGAAAACCTACAGGAAGGCTTACTGTACTCACTGTATATGTTGTCAAAAAAATTCACAATCGCATGAAACAAAGTCCGAATAAATCAGTGGCAAAATTATCTGCGGCAACAGATATAAAGACATTTTATTTATAAATTATCAGCATTCAATTTTTCAGTAGAAGCTTGCCACAAAGCATTAAAAAAGAGCTTTTCGATGAATCCGTAGAAGGTTACGGATTCATCAAGAATTACGTGCTCCTAACTTCTTGCAGCGTGTACAGTTTTGTGAATGGTTTAATCAATCGCAGCTGAAGAACAACATATTGAACATCGATTATAAATTTAAATGATTGTTATTGCGTATTTTATTTCAAATAAACATGAATTGTTATTAATGTGTTACCGTTTTTAACCGTAATTTAGAGGTTACGAATCAAATTTGTCATATAGTAATTTTTTATACGTAATACCAATTTATTCAATGTTGGTTGCTTAGCATATAGTATGTCACGTGGGATCCAATTATTTATGAAGGCCCGTAGAACAATAGATAAAAACTTGTCGAACAAAAGCACAACAAAAGTAAAATTATACTTTGTTAACAGAAGTCAAACTGATTGTTGAGTATTGAGAACAATTCTATCATTTTTTCTTTGTTTTTAATCCCAACTATCTTTTATATATGTACATAATTTACAAGTTTAAGTTTAATTTTATTTGATGTAGTTACTATTGTCGGCTTTGTTATTTAACATGGTTCGTCCTTATATATTAACATGTTTTATTCCATTAGGTAAGACTAAACGAGAAAGAAAATAATAATATTTAATAACAAAAAAATAATGAGTAAGTATTACAGTAAATAGTCTTTACTTTAAATTCTGAAAAGGACGATGAAATAAGTTTAAACAAGAAAATAGAAGTTAATAACCAAGAGCAAGAGAAACTAATTTTAGTGAATCCTGACAAAAATAGCATTGAAAATAAAAACTTAGATGACGTATCAGAAAAAACGTAGAGTAGATTATTTAGATCTTGAAAAATTAAGAATTCTGTTGAGAATGGGCCACGACAAGTAATTAAAACATTTCCATTAGATGAAAGATAAAAAAAAATTACGAAATACATTATAACAGAAACTTCTAAATGGAAAAGAAATGAATTGCGAATGTCTCCACTATTTACTACCGATAAGGTATTTTGTTTTTGTTGCAACGTGGTTGGCGGATATTCAAATTCCAGTACAAGTCTTTTTCAAGGTGGATGTAACGACTGGCACAATATTTCAGCAATTCTCGTTTCACATTAAAAAAAAGTCTTCAACACGACAAATTTTCAAAAATGAAAGGTATGTCTAAAATGTCTAACCAAAATTCAACTATCGATAATGTTAACATAAAAAAATTAACGAAGAAGAAAAGTACTGGATGCAAATTTTAAAACGTATAATATCCCTTGTTAGAGTACTAGAAGCTCAAAATTTAGCCTTTCGGAAAATTACTGATTAAGTCAATGCTGAAAATAATTGCAATTTTTAAAAATTTTTAGAATTTTTTGTTTTATTTGACCCTATTATGAATGAACATCTTAGAAGAATACAAAGTAATGACAAAAAACGTATTCAATATTTAGGTTACATTATTCAAAATGAACTGATCTAAGTGTTATCAAATGGTATAAAAGAAAAAATAATTTTAGTGGCTAAAAATGCCCCGAGGATCGTACAAAAGAGTAGGGAATTTAGGGATGCCAGTTTCCTGACAATATAAGTATGTCCGTTGTATGTCGCAGTCTGCGATACCAGATGTTTAAGCCATATGTGAGCATAGGGATGACTGCACTGTTGAAAATGATCACTAATGATTTTCTATGTAGGTTCCAGTTTATTTGTAAAACAAGTGCAAGACAGTCTTGCCCTTGTCAACTACATAAGAACAGTGTATAACAAAGTTCAGTTTATGATTAAGCAAAAGACTAAGGTACTTAACCTGGAAAACCCTTCGAACTGAAATGCTGTTGAGTCAAAGTGAGAGATTTTTTTAAGGAGGAACCAAAAACCATGTATTTGGTTTTGTCAACTGAGATAGTCAATTTGTTGTTGATAGTTGTCTGCGGACACTTAATAGCGATATCGTCCGCGTAAGCTAAAATGTCACAGTTATCGTTCTAGTAGAGAATCCACCACTACTTTCACAAAGTCGGTCCAAAAACCGATCCTTGTGGTCATCCTTTCGTCAGTCGTTTTGTGTAGGAGAAACCAGAAACGTTTGTGGAATAAGTGATCGAGCAACTCAATAAATAACTGTAAATGACGCACACGGTATTGATGGGCACCATACGTTATTGAACGCTTCTGAAATGTGTATAAAAATACATACTCTTCTTAGTACGTTACAGTGTACTCCTTGTGTCCGGGAGCTTTATTCTTAGAAATTCTGCTAGCCACTGACGTTATAATACTCTTTTGTAACTACCCACTCATGTCGGGACTCAATATTTGCAAATAATCGGGATCTATTTCAGGCTTGGTAAAAATCGTCGTTCGTTAGATCATCGTCTGGGAACAAGGAACTAACTATTGGCGTGATTGTGTCAGGCTCTGTAAGAGTGTATCTGTCACCGTCGCAGACGTTGGAGCATAATTAGCTAGCAAGGAACTTTTGTGAGGATATCTTATAGACTAATCTCTACGGACTCGCCGCCAAATTTCTTTCTACAAACCTTTGCCATGAGCTAAATTTAGCGTTCTTCACTGCCAGTTTATACCGGTAAAAAGCGGCCTTGTACGAATTTACTCATTGAGTTTAAACTCAGCTAAAACTTTTTGAATATATTTTTTTAAACAACGTACTTTATTACCGATAGGAGGTAACTTGGCGTCAAGCTTCCTTAAGTACGCCGGGCAAGACGTCTTGTGTTCTATCACATCGCCTTTATGGTCATATCTTATGCAATTAACGCATACAAGGTTTCCTGTGGCTTTTGGGCAATCTTTCGTATCGTGCTTTTCAGCACAATTATGGCATTGAAGCTCGCTCTTGCAGTCACCTTGTTGGTGACCGAACTTCTGGCACTTGAAGCATCTTAAGATTATTGACCCTGTATGAATTCCAAGCTACGTAGATTTGTCGGTTGGCCATTAGGTACTTTTGTACCTACAAAGTTACTTCAATAACGTAACTAGTATTTGCCATGTTTTTAAGCCCGATTTTTGTTATAACTTTAAGATGTTTTTTAACCTGTTGAACTATGTTGTTAGAGGCAGCATCGAAATTTTGTTCATGGATCGCCTCTTTTAACTGTTTAGAGGAAGGGTTAGACAGAACGTCCGAGAGAAAAATCCTAGAAAGGGAATTTGCCTTACGGTTTCATCATAACGTTGGCATTGTTAAGGATATCTGCTGGAATTTTAGACAGGTTTGTTTTTTCAAACTCCAGGCGAACGGAGTTTCGTACAACTTTCGTGACTCGGTCTAGTAGTAGACCGAGCGTGCTGGAATTTACGACCTTCATTAGGGTCGTTTTACTCTGGTCAGCTGTTTTAAAGTTTGTCTGGGGCTTTAGAACGATCACAGCTGTGGATCGTTGACTAAGCGTAACGGATTTGCCGGAAGATGCTTTCACTCTGTCGGCAATTCTGCTCGACCAAGCTACTTGAGCATAAGATACAGCACCAGTTGTGATCTGCTGGCCAGGAGCTGACAACTTGTCAGTTGTGAACTGAAGGGCCGTTTGTACGCTCCGAAGAGCATCAGAGATGTCCAAATGTTGCATAAACATTCTTTTGCGGGACAATACATCCATTAACTCTGTACTTCTGGCAACAGATTCTTTACCGGTAGAAATTAACTTGGACATAATCAGGACCTGTGCGTCAAAGGATTTTTCCAGAGTAGTTAGCTGGGAAATGTCTTCACGACAAAGTTTGGAGGAACAGTATTGAACCTCCACAATAGAGGTTGAAAGAGTAGGTGAAGGTGGGCGTGACAGTGCGGCTTTCTAGAATTACAATCAGTGATTAGTACCGATTAACACTGTTAGACGTGCAACAGAAGATTATTGCCGTATAGGTCTTATTACCTGAGCTTCGTTGCCCACCGTTAACCTCGAAGAGGTAAGGTTCTAAAGCTTTCCGTGGTAAAAAACTCACACTAACAGAAAATTGTAATATAATTAATAGATAAATAAATATAGCCTGGTCTTTATACCAGGAATCGCTCACAATTTAGAAAATATCAATTACCTAAGCTTTAGATAAAGGTGAAAGATTTATTCGTATATTAAAGAGAAACTAGAGGCAAAGAAACAGTACTGCAAATATGTGTTTGAACTTGAGTGAAATATTAGGATTTGAATGACTTCAAATAAACCTAAAAAAATAATACAGATTAATGGCCACAGCAGGATTAAATTATAGAGGTATTTTATACAGATCTCTGTATACCAATATAGTTAAAACATAGAAAGAATTAATACATGTAAAAAATGAATTAACTAGTTGTGTAAAAAATAATTAAAAAATAAACAATTACAAATATTTGTCAATTGTCGAACTTTATATTCAGCACTTTGTACACCTGCGCTGAAATAGTAAAGTAAACTATAAAAAGTAGTGTATTAAATCCAAGGCATTTTATCTAAATCATAAATAATCTAGTAAAATTTTTATGTCACACATTAAAAGAAAAATACCATAGCATAAATTATAATTTTATTTTATCTTAAAACTGACATTACTAAGAAATAATAACATACCGATTGAATTAAGTAAACAAGTAATAAAAAGTATGCGCATAATTAGAATTTACAACACATTAATTAACAAAGAACAAAAAAGTATATAGATATAAAAAAAGCAAACAAAAACGTGTACATTCATTTTCTGGCAGAGACTAATATAATACGTTTTATCAATAAAGACCAAAACAGTTAACGAAGTTACGGATTAGGAGACAATAAATAATTTACCACAAGCATTAATAATATTACACTTAAGACTGTAAATAATTAAATTCGTTAATTACAGGATAACGTTAATCCAAATTTAAGAAATTTGCAAAAGATAAAAAGTTTTAAAGAAATATTTTAGTAGCATCATTAATAAAAATAAATGGTTCTAAATTTAAAAGTCAAAAAGCTTTCATAACAGAAAAAACTTCTATCGTTTACACGTCATTCTTTACTAAGATCTAAGCTTGTTATGTGACTCTAAACTCTATTAAACACATTTAGTACACATTCTTAAGACTGCATGAATGTAATCCATATTAAGATCACTTAAAAACGTCTTAAATAAAATTTTGTTAGAAAATAGATTTTGTTTGATTTTTTATTGATTACTTAATTGAGTCATTTAGTTTTACTTTTTTAAGACTTTTGTGACGGTGCTGTTTCACTATTCAAAACCTTTTAGATTTGGAAGGACGTCCTATATTAACACTTTTTACAAAAGTCACAAAATTTACTAACTTTGTAAACCTAAATAAATTTAACATTTCGACCGTCATGTTGCTATCTTCTTGAGAAAACTGAAACTGAAGACATCGGATTCTGGAAAGTTCTTCTATACTGGTGCTAGGTCGATGTCAATATCACTATTGATGTTACCATACTTCTTAATTGCGATGGCTTCGCTATATAGTCTAGGCCAGAAATTACGAGCTTCAGCTAAAATTGATGTCTGCTCAAATTTTATAGTGTATCTAGCATTCAAAAAATGCTCTACAACAGCCAAACTGATTTTGTGTATGTTTTCTTGTGCCCTCTTGCGTCGTGTTTGTTCCACTTTTTTTTACAATTTTAATTGTTTTGCATTTTGCTAGTTTTATAATAAATTACTCTATATAACAAAATGTTGCCCTTGGCATCACTATGTGTGATAACAGAATACTATTTATTACAAGACTTGAATTTAGAACTTTATAAGTATTCAGTTCAGCTATTTTTACTTTCTTATAAGGAAAGTATAGCGATCACATTTTTTTGCATAATTTTGCGTTTTAAGGTCTCCTGAAACAGGAAAAAGTGGTGTGGTCACGACTTTCCTATAAAGAATGATGAAGGAATGTCTACATATTTTTTTAAGGTTATGTTGTCATAAAACCACTTTGAAGTGATATTTACATGTTTGTATTGACTTCCTAGCATGCTATAATATTTTTGAAATTTTTCTCCTCGATTTTATTAAGATATAACCGAAATATGGCAAATTGAACTTGTCATATCGAATCACCCCTATATTTATGCGCCTCAATATTGCTTTCCCTTCAGTAAAAATTATTATTTTAACGTATCCTGCTTTCCCTTCAAGATATAGAATTTTTTTCTAAAAAAATTGTCGCAGGCAGGATTCAAACCTATATTATATTTGTGAAGTCATTTTAAATTATAAATAAATTGTTAGAAAGAATTATCTCTATAAGAAACTAAACAAACTGGTGTGGTCACCACACGACTTTCCTATAAGGAATGATGAAGGAATATCTACATATTATGAGTTATGTTTTCATAAAACCATTTTGAAGTGATATGTACACGATTGAAGAAACTGTAAAAATAATTCAAATAATTTATATACGTACAAAATTATATAAAAAAAACTTTTAAAAATGACGGATACACCCATTTCCGGTTTCTTTATCAAACTCATTTTTTGACAAAGAGAATATAAAAAGCCAGCTCTACACCAAATTGCAAGTTACTAAGACTTTTGGTTTGAGAGCTATCGTGGGTACATCCAAAGATAATTTAAATAAGATGCAGCACTCGGTATATAAACAAGCCAAATATCTAATAAACTGTTAATGTTTGAAATTTTTTTTATTGGAATAAATTATTAGGAAGGATTAACTCTATAAGAAACTGTAAAAATAATTCAAATAATTTACATACGTACGAAAATATATAAGAAAAACTCTTAAAAATGGCGGATACACCCACTTCCGGTTTCTTTATCAGACCCATCTTTTGATAAAACCGAGAAAATATGAAAAGCCAGCTCCATACCAAATTTCAAGTTACTAGAACTTTTGGTGGTACATCGTTACACAGAGACACACACACTGCTTGAGAGTAGATTGGCAGACGTAGTAGAACCAATTCTCCTTCATTTGTGTGACTAACATACGAATGTCTTTATTGGATATTAATTTTGATATTGCGGCTTCGTGAAGCTAACCTGCCAGTCAATACGAATGTCGTTAAATATGCATCGAGGTTTAGAGAAGGAACTTGGAACAATCAAAGGCATTTTCTTTGAATTCTGTGAGTTTTTAAAATTCGACGTGCGCCCAGTTCACGTATATGCTTTTGAAAATTAGTCAACATTGCCCGCAATAACTTTTTAGACTAAACTAAGTAAGCGTTGCTTTGAATTACCAGATCAACCATGGTTTTCAGTGCTGTGGGCAAGTATCTAGTAGAAGATATTAGATGATACAGATGTCGCGCTCCATCTTTACAAGATAGGTAAGCAGGTTGAAGCGTAAGCGCCGGAAGTCTAATTTCTTCTCAGGAATTTTTGAATGTGATTTTAGAAGATTTTTGCATTTAAGGTAAAAGGTCTTTAGCATCACTCGCACTCCTGTTTGTTTGATGGTTGGAATAGAAGCCTTACACCATATTTTTGTAATTTTTGGCACCAAAATGTCTATTTTCTTATAAGTCGATTCTTTCTTCGTGTTTCGGTTCAGTTTTATTTTACGACTCCACTCATAACATTAACATAACTTTAACTTTAACATCTTCATATGTTGGCTACAAATTGTCTGTTAAATCACACATATCACCAAACAATAGACATTTCCATTTTTCACGAATACGCATTATATTAAAACGAGCGCAATACACCTTTCACTTAAGAAGCACTCTGATCTATTGAAGTTTAAGCGCTTTGGCGCAAAGCGAGCTACGACTGGTTTCTACCCCCTGTTACTCCCGCTAATTCTAGTCAACACACGTGTAGTTACAACTTTTTGATTTGATTAAAAGCTTACATATTGAATCTAATCGTTAATCACCATACGGCAACTTACCCCAAAAACGACAAAAATTCCAAAACATTTGAAATTTTGACCACAATCTGGAGGCAAAAGGACTCATCAAAATAAAATAATATTTTACACAAGCTAGTTTAAGACGATTTTACGCCTTTTTTGCGATAAGCTCCCCGGAACAAATGAAAGCGACCTATACTAGTGTACATCTTAGTTTTCGTTACTTTTTTCGACTACTTCTCTTTGCTTCTCTCTTTGGTCTGTTTGGTCTACTCCTTAATTTGCTTCGCGACAGATTGTGATGTTAAACGACTTTTTTCCACGTATAGAAACCCCCTGACAACAAGACTTATTTAGCCATCAAACTGACAGAAACCTCGTGGTTCTGGAATTTCGTTTCAATTATAATCAAACATAATTTAAAATGTACTGTAACGATACCTAAATTTTTAACCATACTCTACATTAAGAACTGTTACTAAAACACAAATAGCGTGAGATGTTTTGAAAATAAGTTAATGAAAAGAAAACTACTGATAAAAACTAAATTATTAATGACTTTAAACTAATTATTTGCTAAACATACTGATTTTTGAGTACATCATCACACTAATACAATAATCTTCAGGGTGATTAGTTTTAGAAGATCGCTATTAGTATATACAGTGGCGACTGGTTCATAAAGGCTCTAGGGCGCGAGCCCCTCAGACGTTTATTAAAACAAAAATGTATTATGAATTAAAATATTTAAACATATTTATAGAATGTAGGTATACTTCTTATTACTCTAAAAGATTAATTTAATATAGTAGTCATTCAAAGCAACGTATATTAAAAAGATATTTCTTTATGTTCGGGCTACAATTATTAGAACCCATAGCTGTCTGTATATGTAGCAGAGCATCCTGACGTTACGTCGCAATCCCCACTAGGAAATTTCATGTGCAGTTTTAACGTGCGAAAGGGATCGCGCGTTTTTAGCCCGAGATGGTTTCAATTTAGTAATCATGAAGCGGTAGAATTTGTGTTGTAAGTAAAACGGTATATTTGTCGTGCCTGATTTTTAAAAAATGCAAAAAAGTTCTGTACAATTTTTTTTAATAAATGTAGTATTTTTGAACGTCTACACATATTCAAATAATATTATTTTACCTTTACTGTCTCTTGAGTAGCTTTATTATGTCAAATTTCAGTTCACACAAAACAAAAATCAGTAGTTTCCGATTGAAAGTAGTAAATTAAAAAACAATTATTATTGCTTTATTTGAAAAATTCTAAATTTTTCAATTATTTAAAAAAAAATGCAAAACGCAATCTTTAATAGTGCTGCCATAAAATCAGGAAACCAAGACAAATAGATTTTAAATCCGGAATTTTTAAATTGCAAAATCGAACAATTTTTTAAATTATTATAAGTCAAATTCAATCATGGTAAATATAAATTATTTAGTACAATATACTATTATACCTACGTCAAAAAATATTTTTAAACAAACAGTTAAAAAGTGTATGTGTTTATTATTTTTGTATTCTCTATTAACAATACACAAATGTTGTTACGTGCAAAAGCTGGAAAAATGACACTTGCCTGAAATAAAGCAACATAAACGAAGTTATTGCCAGTGCTCAGTAAAGACGAGGTGGGTTATATTCCGTGATTGTTTTCGAAAACTCAACAGAAAAACAATGAATAAGTCAAAAATCAAAGGGCGCCAGGAAGGTGTAAAGCTCAATGTTTTACAAGCTTCTAGTAATTTACAAACCCTGCACGACCAATTCGTGGTGGATTGAAGCAATGCCTGTTGGAGAAAGGGGAGGTTCAAGTGATTTTATTTTAATGAGAGCCAGATTTTTTTTGCAGATATAGCTCCTGTTAGATCAGCACAAGAGGCTCGAAGCTTGTATAAAATTTTAAGATTTGTAAAACTGGAGGAAACGAAGAAAGAAACCAAATCGTTAATTACTTTAGAAGGATGACTTAGAGATTACAATTGGAATTAACAACAATTAGAGATAATTTGATAGTATTATAGTAGGTAAATTTAGTTCGAGTACAAGTATACGTAGGTACTAAAACATCAGAAGTATCGGTAACTTACAAGACACTTAAATCATAAGTGTAACAACCAGAACATACAAAAATCTTTGTAAGTAAATTACATTAATAATAATAATAATTGGAAGCTGACGTAATCAGCATGCGATAGCAATTGCCTCCGACTGGAAATATCAATCGTATCTGATACATATGCAATTTCGTACAAGGTGGTATTATTTAAACGTCAATTGTCTCCGAATAGAAATTCAATTGTATCTGCCCTTGTATCGTAGAGTTCATAGGTCCAATGCTTCCTATTAGAACTTCTCAGATTTGGGAGGTAGCACATGGCGCTAATGAAAAGACATGGAAATTACCTTGAATCCAAAAAACGAATAGAAAACACTTACCCTGCGTTGAATAAATTAATTAGTTATAGATATTTTTATTATACATCGTGTCACAACACGTGGATGTTTTAAGAAATTAATTTTAATTTACCAGGCATCAGGTTATGTAGCGAACGATGTCAAAGTAAAAATGACCACCTGTCGCTTACTCAGTCGAAAGGGACCAATGATGCTTGATAGATGGCGTCGAAAAATAGAAAAGTAACTTTAATTCAACCAATATACAGGGTAGTGCATTTTTAAATTTATGCGCGTAATAAGTGGACTAGATGTCTCGTGTACTACACGAAAAATCTATAATCGGCGGAATAAAAGTTTTGTTACATTTAACAATTTAACATTTATTACATAATTGAAATAAAGTTAGACAAGCAATAAAACACAAAATTACATTAAAACTTTAAATCAATTTGACGCAAATAAAATCTTAAATTAAAACAAAACTGAATAAGAATAACTAAAACAAAATGACAATAATAAAAAAATAAACAAAACTAAGTTACCTTTTTAAAGGAAAAAAAATGATGCGCGGCCGTTTAGGCATAAAACAAATAAAATACATAACAAAATCAAATGAATTCGGTAATTGTATAAAACAAACTTGACAGTCTTAAAACTATGGTACGCAAACAAAAGATTATCTTTCTTTCTTGCTTTTACTTAATGTCGATAAAATACTTTAGACGTTGGTTACATTACGTCTTTCAGTTTTGTCGTTTAACAACATTAATTAGAATTAAAATTAGCACACATGAACACCATACAGGGTTTGAATCATCGAAATATTCAATAACTATCAATGAATTCTCATAATTAATTTCAAAGCTTTTCAATCACTGAACTCACAAATAAATAACTTAATCGTAATCAATAAATATCTTCATAGTTTGTTCGTAGGCGAACTCCTCGTTAGCTTTAGTCTAGTTGACGTCGTCCGGAACTTCAATAAGGTACCACAACCATATGAAAAATTTACCGTTGGAAGATTTTCAATAAACCGCCACCAAGGCGAAAATTGGATCGCAAAACACAAACTTACGCACAAACCCACGATACGTTAATACGAAACCAAACCGGTATCCAGTGAAATTCAATAAGTCGTAAATTGCTTTACGAAATAAGAAAATTTTTCCACTTGAACGAACTATTCACTATTCTATTGTTAATGACTTTCGCGGTAATTCTAAAGAGGGTGATTTGAAATGACTGTCAACAAACTAACTGACTAACTGCTTCTCCTCACCAAAAAGTAGTGTTGGTAAACTGCTCTTGCTTCTGTGTGAACTGTCAAATTGACAAAATATTTTATGATATCATTACGGCCGTAAAGATTAGTTGTAGGGACTTCAATCATAACAACTGTCTAATAAATTATAAAAATAAACCGCACGATTCAATTTAAAAAAAAATGATAAAACCAACACAAATAATATTAGTGCAACTGCACTGAGAATGTAATTAAAACAAAAAACTTTTAAACAAACTTAAGTTAAACAAATTGCTAAACTATATTTAATTACAATTATAACTCAAAAGGGAAACACAAATTACCACTGTAATTTTGACCGAACAAAGAAAATGCCAAATCAACACAAAATCAGAATATGGATTATTAAACAACGTAATAATTTCTAAATAATTGATTGACAATTATGAATCTAAAAACGTTAAACAACTTCCTTAAATCAATTTGAAATCAATATAACAATTCCAAAATACATGAAATGAATAACATCAATTTAAATACCAAATCTTACACGAAAATAATCGCACAAACTCAAACGACGGTTACAATGTATCATGTTTATGTAGATGTAACCTAAAGATAGTTTTAAAGTAAGAAATTTGATCCATTAAAAACAAATATTAAATGCTAATCTAGAAACAGTTTTCTATATTAAATGTAAGAGTAAAGACACATAATTATTATTATTCTTAAATTACAACAAAATTATCTTATTGTTATCTTTGAAACATCGTTTCTGTCAAATCTCAAAAACTTCATGTCTCAAACACAAAACTTAACATTAGAATTTGAAACTATAGTAAGCAGATACTACTGCAAAGCGTAATTTTTACATGGCATTTTTCTAGTGCAGTTTATAATAGGCGTGGATGTGGATGTGATATGATAAATGCCTTGCTTTGTTTCCTATATTAATTTTTTTATACTGAGTGAGCCAATAAAACGGGCAAGCTTAGGATACAGGTACAGACTTGAAACATTTAAATGAGCAAATTAAAAAACATAAAATTTCTGCACGCCATATACATTGCTCAACGGAATTTATTTGTTAACTCCAAAACATTTTGGTAATTACTTACATAATGCTTTAATAATATCTGAAAACGTTTACATTACGTACAAGCATTTTAAAAAATGTAGTCTACCCTAAACCTGACCTCACAAGCCGTCACGATGTATATAAAAAAACGGTAACAGATAGCAAGTCGGTTCAGTGGACGAAACGGTAACCTCATATTCTCCATATTATCCCACTAGCATAATAAACGAATTTCTGTTTATTCGTCTTTTCCTGGTTTTTCAGAGAATCTCATAAACTTCATTGTCGATTTTTTCTTATTATGATATGCCACATACACAAATAATAACAAGTCAGCCTGTATAAAGTTATTTCTTAAAGCTAATAGTATTTAACCATAAACGTCGTACAAAATTATTTTTTATAGTAACTGCGTATTTTTAATAATACATTTGACAAAGTATGATAAATACATTTAATTAGTCTATAAGTATAAAAATGCAATATTGTAAAAACGCCATATGTAGAATCGTAAGCGACCACTTAACGTCGTCTGTGTGAATAATAAACATATTTTTTTAATAAAACTAATGGCTTTTATGTTTTTATTACATTGCTGTACACGTTTTTAAGAAGCATTATTAAATTGCAACAAACATAAATGATTCAACAAATTTTCTTTAGTTTCTTAGTTTTGTTTATATGCTTTAAAGCGGCGATTCGGTTTCTCTTAAGTATTATTTTTCTTTTATGTCTAATAATATATTTTTTGGCGACAGCATTAATCTTATTTATTGCAATCATAAAATAAAGTCTTTATATAACCACTTACTGCCTGTAAAATTTTAGTTTTTGTTTCTCATTTATTCGTTGCCTTTTTTACTATTATAAAACTTGAGAGTACTCGTGTTTTAATTGATTGTTAATTTTGGTCATCTTATTGCTAATATTTATGCCCTTATGGTATATTCCTTTAACTTTTTCATTGAATTATCAGCAGTTTTAAATATGAATACTTAATGTGTTCAGCAAAGTTGAAATAAATATTTAACTTAAGTTTGTAAACTTATTTTTTTTTAATGTTAACATTTTTTTTACAAATTCGTAACAAACAATAGTAGTTTACGTAACAAGAGTCGAAAGTAAGAAATAGCATAACGAACGTTAATGCGACGCGAGGCCGCACGGCCGAGCGTTGCATGTGAGTGAGTTATGCTATGATTCTTTCGACGAGAGTAATGTACATTATTTTTTGTGTTGCCTTTTATAAAATTATATTCTTTTTTGAAAAAATAAAAAAAAAATCAACAGAAATATAATGTTGATACTGCATTTATTACTAAACCTGTCAAATTTGACATTAACTTTAACATCGTTTTTCTTCAATTTTAACTGAATTTCAAGATTTTTAAAATGCTTTTTCCACCTGTCGCATACTCGTTTTAATATATTAATTGACTTTGAACACTTACTTTTATGTGGATTCCTAGTTTTCATTTTGCCACCCTAGAGCTTTTTTCGTTGATTACGTAACTACACTAACGAACGAATATTGACGTTTGCGATGTTGGCAGCACAAAAAAGTAATTTTTATTTGATAGTTTTTATTCAGTTGTTGTATGTATTCATGAGTCTTGCGTGCTTTTCCGCCATTTTTATCTGTTTTTTGTACAATTTAACTAATGCAATCTGCATATTACATATCAACGGTAGTTAACAATTAATTTGAATTTTAGTTCTTAAATAGGTTTTAGAACTTGATCTAATTTTTGTTTATCTTAGTTCGTCTCAAAATTTATGTTTACAGTTTACATCTGTATATATATTGGAAATTGGAAATATAATATAGTATTTAATTAGTAAACTAAATTACGTTGACATGTAGATGAAGTGTCACCCATTCGTGATTCCCTGAGTACACGAATGTATCAAGTCTTTTCAGTCTACGAGTGTTATTGGCATTATCTAGTAAATTTAACATTAACACGTTTTTTTTCATTAGCTTGGACCATTCACATTTGCGCAATATACATACGTTGAGCAGTAATTAGGCTTCCTTGTACTTTGTAGTTCTAATGGGGTTGCTGAATTTCCTCGTTTAACAGGAGTTGTTGATATATCTGGCAACCCTTGTAGTTTGCGGGGTGTGGTCCTTGACAAAGTGGTTTAGTGCAGTAGCTTTTACTGTGACCATAGAATTCGATCGTTATTATTTGATGATTAATATGTGTTATTTTTTGTTCTTTTTTGCGGATTTAAGATCTATAAAAAACATTGGTGGTAGCATCTTTGTTACAGGGTGTCGTAAATTTATGATATTATGCACCTTGTTACCTTCTTTTTGAAATTTACTAATAATTTCGTTCATATCTGCCGTATGGTGAATGTTTTTAAGTGCCGCTCTGTAGTCTTCCTTTAGTTGGTAGGTGTGGTGAAATGTAAACCAGCCCTTATTCTATTGGTTTTTTTAAGTTTTCCATTATTTTAGCATAGTTTGTTACGTTATATACAGGGTGTTTAAAAAAGACGCAGCAATATTAACGGTGGTGATTGCCCAGGTGATTTTATGCAAAAAAGTTCCTATAAACATAGTTCCGCAAACGCTTCGTTACCGAAATTAGATTTTTCCAAAACGGCTTGAGGATCATAATAAAATTTTAGGCGTGTTAATAGCTGTGGGAGATACATACTTTGCAGTACAACACGATGTTTCCGTCGTACCAGTTGTGCGCGTATTGGCACGTCACAGGCTATTTTTCAAGAAAAAAATAGGACGCGGATCTGTAAAAATAAAAATATGTTTTTATTCTTTGTTCAATTGTGAAGAAAAAAGCTCTCTTAACTTTTTTTTTAGTAAATAAAAAACTTTTTGGTGCATATTCATTTATCATGCGTACAAATATATTTTTAAACAGTCCTGTTTTATACACTGACAGAGAATGACATATTGAATGAGTCTCGTAATTAATAATTTTTTATGTGTCGAATTTGTTGAAGCTCCTTATCATAAATTGCTATACGAATGCCGAGATGACCGACATACACTACATTTATGCATTGGAAGCTAGGCGGTTGTATAGTGAAAAATTTCCTGACCGTATTGCTCCTGATAGAAAAACTTTCGAATGTATTCCCCAAGTAACAATTTTATATTTTATAACGTTTGAGAGAACGTTTACAAAACAAAATTTATAAAACACCTTTTGTCCTAAGAACGTAACTAAAACGTTCTTACAGTACCTATAAATGCAAAATGGACACATATTTATAAAACATATTCGTTTTTTAACGTGTTTTATAAAGCCAAGAAAACACTGTTATGGGATAGTTACGTAAACGTTGTATATCAATTAAAAAACAGTTTCATAAATATTTTATAGTTGGTTGGCTCTTTATTACAAAACATTTTTGTATTGTAGAGCAGCTTCAATAAAATCAAACAGTTATTAAGTACTACTTTTCAGAATTTAATGATTCCTATTATTTACTTAACCTAAAACTGATAGCTATTTAATGAAAAATGGCAACGTATAAAAGTATATATTATTTACACAAAATTTAATGAGATAGATCTACACGAACGTCGTTTTTCGCTACGAAGGAAATTTTACTGCCAATTATGAAGTAAATAGGTCGCAAATTTTAAGTGCGCCGCAGGTTTAATGAGTATTTAAACAAAAATTTAAAAATCAGATAAACAAAAAGTTTAAATTTTAATGTTTTATCATAAAACCACAATAGTAGATAGATATCAGTGTAAGAAGCTTTAATTGATGTGTTTTTGTCGTCAAAGTAGTGAAAAATAAGTTAATTTTATGTTCCTCGAGAATGGCGGCCATCTAATATATGCGAGTACATTTTCAAAATGGTCCTTTTTTAATAGAACATTTTTGTTACCAAATTTACTCTTATACAACAATTATGACGCATATAGAAAACTTATAAAACGTTCAAATTTAATTACCTTAGTTTATGTAAAACTTAACACGACAGCATCGTATTTTACAAATGTGATTGTATTTTGATAAATTTTTAATCGCGTATTCAGTAATAAAAGTTAATAAAAATGGTCGAGTATGCGAATCACATATAAAGCAGCGTACCTTAACAATAAACTGCGATCCATTCATTATTAATCGTTCTGAAAGAATTATTTTAGCTTCTTCGACAAACGGTTGTAGATATGCTGGCAAATCAGGTGGGATTCTATTACTCGAATATATCCGAATTGTTTTATAACTATATTTAGCACAATAATTTTGTGCTTAAATAGTAATATTGCTCTATAACTGATCTTCTCTTATTTTTATAATTGAGGCTTCATCAAGACGTGAGAGAAATCGACGAAGTCAAACAAGCAACCAAAATCTAACTAAGAACTTCTCAAAAGTTAAGTAATTAATTGTGAACCAAGCCAGCTTCTAAACTCTGAAAAGATAAGAAAGGAAACGATAAATTTGAAAAAGCAAACAAAAATCTAACAAAGAACCACTACAAAGTTACGTAATAAACTTGTGAATCAAGCCAGATTTTACACTCCATAGAAGTAGGCGACTTCCGTTACAACAATGACACGGTTCAAACCTGGAAGAAGTTCTCTTCTTAGTATAGATTCCAGCCGTGGAAGCCTTTCCTATTAAATTGTATCTTTTATTGCAGTAAATAAGTAACTGACGTAGAAGCAAAATATGATTGTTAAGAACTACTAGCATACTCAAAACAAAATATTTTGTTGTATCACTTATAAAATCAAACTGATTCAAACGTATTTTTTAAGTAGTAGACAGATTTACAAAATTATATGCATGCAAAACAACCTTTTACGTAAACTTAGTGCTGACGGCAGCTGAACACTTTAGAAAGTGAGTTGTAGGTATTACACAATGTGCTAATTATAAAATAATTAAAAGAGCGCCAAAACGGGGAAATATACACTATCCCGTTTATATCTGTCAAACACTGAGAGTAAACAAATTGAATACAAATATAGCAAAGAATATATCTTTATTGCAATGGCAACAATAAAATAGTTGAAAACTAATAATAGAAATTACAAAGTATACAATAACAAATTATCCACAGTAACAGAGTAAAATTAGCAATAGTCATTACAATGTGTAAGAGAACAAATCACCCTTAAGAAACGATAAACAAATTCAATATAAGCAGACACTTATGAGTAGCTCATACACATATAGGTACATGACTTAACAGTATTACAATATGAGAGTATGATTTAATAAGTAAACGAAGAATAAAAATAGTATGTTTAATGATTACGCAACCAGAAGCACATCGCACCGGTGCTAACTTTAAACAATTACACTAGCCAAACTGTTTTTTCCTGACATGCAATTAGCTAATGGCATATAACTAACTCTTACAATTGCTAAAAAAGATAATAAGCAGATATACAATAATTTCACAAGTAATGTTGCGTATAGTTCATCCAATGATTATACTAAACAGAATACGCCAAGTTTCCAACTAACTTGTTCACTAATAACATCGCAGGTGTGTGTATAATATATTCATTGTAGTGGTGCGTACAAGACTGTTTATTAGCAATTTATTTTATATACAGTATGCTGCAACAGTGTTGTCAACTCATGCGTATATATACAACATCCTTTCTCTTAGATTATTTTCTTTTATACTAAGCAAAACTTACTTTATTTTTCTGTTTAGAGAAACACTAAAGTTTGATTCTACATACATTCTATTACCTACACATTACAGTATTGTCAATAGATAATTTTTAAATTATATAGATATAGCTAATTTTTTTTCTTTACAAGATTATCTAGTATTATATAATAGATAAACAATTTAAATTTTATATAGATAACAGATAATATGAAATGATCTAGATAGTAATAACTATGGATGAAGTTTATTTGAAGAACTACTACTAAATGCGGGAAATTACTGAAAAAATTACATAAATGTTGTAATACGCAAGATCGAAATTTTACGGCACACTCAATTTTTTTATATATATTATTTAAATAGTATAAATAAAGAATTATATATATGGAAAAATATCAATCTAGATTAATTTATCTATATGAATTTATTTTTTTATTATGTTCTTCTGCATCGACTTTTTCCTCTCCAAACGCTTGCACATATTTGCGACTATTAGCTTATGTGGAGATTTGTTCTTTAACAAATTTGTTATCGGATGGTGTTTCAATTTTGTTATTGAATGGTTTTATAACTTTCTATTTTTAATTAAAATTAAGCCATCATTCAATCGGATTCTATATGATTTTATATTAACCTTATAAATTATTCTAACTAATTTCCAAATTTTGTTAGGAATTATGTGTACTCTTACTCTACAACTATTTCTTAATTCTTTTAGCTTTTTCACACTTTTTTGGTTATAATAATATAATTGTTTTTTAATTGAGTTGTCAATGAATCTTTTGAATTTTTGTTTATCATACATTTGAGGTTTGAAAAAGCTATTTGCTTGTGGCAATACAATTTTTAAATTACGATTTATTACTATGTTAGCTGGTGAATTGCTACCATTTTAATTTTACTGTTTGAATCGCACGTTTAACATAATCATTTGATTGTGGATATTTGGGAGATGATGTAGTGTTATAGAACTCCCACAGTTTTGCAAAATTTGTAAATTGATAGCTAGAAAATTCAGGACCATTATCTGTACATACTATTCTAAGTATACCAAACCTTTTAAAAAAATTGCCCATAACACTGGTACTTGACAAATCCTTTTTAACTTCTACAAATTTTGAATAGCAGTCTATGACTAATAAATATGTATCACCTTGCAAGTGAAATAAATCACACGCTATTTTACAAAAAGGTAATTTTACGGTTTTATGAGATATCAAAGGTTCACGTGGTGGAGAATTTTGAAATTGTTGACAAATGTGACAACCTAAAATCATATTCTGTATGCATTTATTTATTCCAGGCCAATAAAGCCTTGTTTACAGTTTTGTTTATGCTAGAATGACTATAGTGAAGTCTTTCCAGAATGTTTTTTCTACAATCTTTTGGTACAGCTAACTTTTGTTCTTTAAACACAAGATCATTTGCTGTAGTTTATTCATTTTTAAATTTATAGTCAAATTTCAAATTTTGTAGTAGATTTTTTGTCTTATTTGGCCATCCATTAATTAGGTATTATCTTAATTTAACTAAATCGAGATCTCGGTTTGTTCAATAAATTTTTTAAATTTTCTATTAGATACATTTAGATTAATAGAAACTAAGCATGTTTATTCATTTTTTTCTGAATTATCGTTAAAATATTGATCTTTTATGAATGCTCTCGATAAAGTGTCAGATAATGTTAGCTCTTCACCTGGCTTATACACCACATCAAAACCACAGTTTCTGATTTGTAATAGAATCTAGGTTGACATTGGCTTAAAGGCTTTTTTTATGATTTGCAACAAAAGTTTATGATCTGTTTCTACAGTGAAATGTTTAGCAAAAATATATTGCTTGAATCTTTATATGCTAAACCAGATTGCCAATAATTATGCCTCAATCTGTGCGTAATTACTTTGGGTATCTGGAAATGCACGCGATGAATGAGCACAAGGTTTTCCATTCTGCAAGAAAACTGCTCCCATACCGTTTTAGAATTATTAATGTCAAAAAATAGTAGGCAAGGACTTTTACTAAGCATGTATTTCAAATTGTTAAAAGCATCGTCATGAACATTTTCCCAATTAAATGTAACATTCTTTTTCAATAAAGTTCTTAAAGATGTTTTTCCCGATAATTTTTTTTATAAATTTACCCACGTAAGTTACCAAACCAAGAAATCTTTGCACTCTTCCACATTTTGTAGCGTTTGCATTTTTGTAATAGCTTTAACTTTGTATTTGCCAACCTCTATTACTTTCTTTGATATTTTATGGCCTATGTATTTTACTTCTTCGGCCAAAAACTTACATTTGTTTTACTTGCACGTATTCACATTTTTCCGACTGCGCCATGTAATAAGTAGATTCATTGTGGTGGTGCGTACAAGACTTTATTAATGATTTCATTTATATACAGCATGTTGCAACAGTGTTACTAACAAATGCATACATATATAACAGCGTGCCAGTGAATTTTGATATTAATCGTCCATCTCACAAATATTCTATCGACTTGATCTCAAATTGATTCTTAAAAGTAGTGTTTGTATCAATGTTTGCATTCAATACGTACTTTAAGGTATCGACTCGAGGAGATGTACTTAATAAACAATTACAATTTCAAAGAGGCAGACGCGTAGCGGTGGCCCAACTTGCTATGATAATGCGAGAAAATTAAATCGCTTCGCAAAATAGAAATTAATTCTTACCACAGAAAATCTTTCACAGATAATATCACATACGAATTGAAGCTGATTTACCCATTTAGTCATTATAGTGCATATTGCAACATAAATTATGTCAGAACGTGATAGCTATTATACATCTACTATGTGTTTTGAATTTGTTTTAGAAAGTAATATTCAACGTCAGTTAATGCAACCAATGTTCTTTGAGAAAAAGGTCAAAGCAAAAAAATGAATCAGACATTGACACCAAAACAACGTTAGCAAAATTATTTTTGAAGTTTATCAAAATCAAATCAAAATTCTTAGTTACCGTGGAGTTTTGTATAAATGATGTAAAGTAAGATTTCTCAATATTTCAATACGCAAAAAAACTACCATGAAAAGCGTAAACCCGTAGATGCCTGTAGTGTTAATAATATACAAGATTATGTAATGATTACAAATATTTTTTAAAACATTAACACCTAAGTATTGACTTCCTTATCTAATAAATACGATTAAATATAATTAAATATAGTCGTTATGTTGTCACTAATATAACAAGTTTTAAAAATTCCCATGATGATATTAATGTTGTATCTCGATTAAGATTATGCTGTAATTAACGCAAACTATTTATTGAAATTGTAGACTAAATAAATTGTAAAACAAAAGTTATTATTATTAGTTATACTTATTAACCATTTTTGTAAATAACGTTGAACGTGTCGTACGAATTATGTAAATTAGTCAAAATAAAATTATGCATCTGTTTGTAGCGTTAAATTTGGCTAATAATAAGGGTTTTTTAAAATCAGTTCTTGCATATAGATTTTTGGGCATGTTTAATTTTATCTATTCCAACTTAAGATTTTATCTGATTATCTTTTCGATCTATTTTAATTTTGACTAAATATCTGACTTTTTAACAATTATTTTTTTATGTAAATTATAGACTGAGTATTGTGCAAAAATAGTTACATTTTCTAGGCAATGTTCTAAATAACCGTAAACTTTGTAAACTTATGATCAAGTGAAATTTTGCACAACCAAATATTTTAAAATCAGTGCGAAGCAATTCAAATTATACAGTTTTTAATTAAAATGAATAAACTAATTCTTTTTTTATTTTATATTTAATGCTTTAAAAGTGATTTAGAATAACTCGAATATTACAATCCAACTAATAATTTTTAATACAAAACGTTAAAAAATAACATGAATAGCAAGAAGTTATTTACATTATTTTTATTGACTTAGTAAAAATATTTAAAATAATAAATACATACACAAAAAGTATTCTACCTACTGAAAAGAATTTAAAAAAATGAGCAACTCTTCGGTTTTAATTACAAAACTTAAAATGTAAAAACAATGACAGACTTTACGAGCGTCACTTAACTTCTAATTCTTATTCACAAGTTAACATTGTATGGCATTTATACATAATTGGATTTATTTATTAGAGCAACACATGTACTTACAACATTCTTAATACAATACGTGTACAAATTACATTATAAGCACAGATCTTAAGATACGTTCTCATTTCTAAAAACATAAAATTAGACGGAGAACTTAAGAGGAACTAAACGATATTTATAAAGTAACGTAACACCGGTTATGAAACTAATTAATCACAATGACAAAAATTTCATTAATGCGTCGTAAATGAGTCTTGGATTTATCGTACCGTCGGCCGTATACCTTACACCACGAAGTGATCCATCATCATGGCTTACAACTCCATATTCGCCAACAATAAATCCGTCAGCAGTCCGCTCTTCTACTCGATACTTTCTATAATTTCTTCCTTCTACTACATAACCAACTTTTTGATTATCGTTCAAATCATTTTTTGCGTCTACTGGCGGATGTGAAAATGGAATCTTATTTGTTTGAACACCATGCACACGACCGTTGCTCATTACGCTCACAGATTCGTCTACTTCGTAGTTTTGCTCGGGTTTGCCATATATTACAGGAATACGTTGTCGTTTAGTATCAATTGGGCGAATGTACGAAGACGGTTGTTCGCCAGGTTTTCCAGGCACTTCCCAATATTTTTCAGTCGATGGCACAATTTTAACCTGCGGCGGTTCCGATATAAGCCCGCTTTCTGGTTTTTTCCACAAATCTTTATTATTCAAAAATTGTTTTTGATAATTATCTGAAGATTCGTACTTAGCAGTTACAAAATAATCATTTGTTTCGGCAACAGAACTAGATGCTACGTGAGAAGCAATTTTAGCAGAAGTTGTTGGTTCGTTTTTGTAACTTTTGTTGTTATCTTCAAACTGGTTTTCGCTTGGACTTTTATTGATCTCAAAGTGACGTTCTTGTCGTTCTCTATAATTTGATGTTGGTTCTACCCAAGTTTTGCTTGATTCTTTTACATTCATTTGCAATTGGGGTTTTGGAAGCGCTTGTATTACTGTACTATAAGACACTGATCTTCCGCGCGCATATTCTGTTGGTCGGTCGTGATACACAAGGGAGTGGTGTCCAAACTTATCTTTAACATGAAAGTTGTGTGGATTAGGTATATTTTGAATATTAGCTGGATATTCTTGGGTTAATCCAATATTACTTGAAATAGTAATTGGTTCACTTTCATCTACACTAAAATCACTTCTGTTAATATCAGCAGCTATACTTGGATATTCCTCTGACGCAACGACGTTACTGTGCTTATCGTTAGTAGTTTTCGTAGTTTCTAAATTTTTACTATCGGTTGAAACTTTATTAATTCGAGAATCACCTTCCGACGACGACACTTGAACCGAAATGACTAAACTAGTATTCGTTTTATTACTTGGACCTAATTTATTGTTTAATTCGTCACTAACATTTTTTAATTGTGTTTTTTGACTATCTGATGTTTTAACACTTTCTGAAAGTTCAGTAGAACTGTGGAATTCTAAAGATGAAGTTGATCTCGGAATACGTAATTCTCGCATTGCTTTCTGTGACTTTCTATATGCATATTTTGGTAGTGTTGCACGTACTGACGTTGGAGTTGGTGTCGTTGTTTTTATGTTTTCACGTCTTTCATGTCCACTTGACGAATCTATTAATACCGATAAGAAATCGGCTCCAGCTATGATGTCTTGGTGGGCACCGCGCTCCTGCCGTGTCAACGGCAAGCCTTCGGCTACCATCCCCATTAAGCACGTTAGCTGAAAATAAAAAAGAAGTATAATTATTAAAGATTGATTTTATCAATACCGAATTACTTTACAAATAAATCAAAAAGTGTTTAGTCATAACATAATTAGTAATTATGTTCATCTGGAAATTTCTGTGTGATTTTAATAGCATTACTCAACTTTTAACTACTCTACCATTATATAAAAGCAAATTCATTTTGATTCAACCAAAATTAGTAGTTAGTATATTTTCAATGATTTGAAAAAAATTATTTTTTTTGTGTCATTGATTAATGACTGATATTGCAATTAGGTAAGAACATCGTGTTTATATTTTACGATTGGCAATTCAAAAGTCTGAGTCATTGCAAAATACATCAAAAAATATGTACCTACATTCTCTTAAATTCAATGTCACTGTTAAATATATGCATATTTCGACAGTTTTCATTAAGATTAGAAAACTTTTTTTTTAAATGATATCCAAATTACAAATTGGAACATTAATTTAAATATTGATTGCGTCAATCTGACGGAAATTAAAGTATAATATAGTTTATTTTTCTTGATTTGCACAAAAATAAATTAAAATTCTAGTTTTTTGATATTTTTCAATTTAAATTAAACAAAATTTTGATTTATTAAAACTAATCTTAATTAGCTCAAATACGAAAACGTACATGGATTGAAATTCAAAAAACAACACAGTTAATAAAAAGCGCCACTAATTTTTTTAAATTTAATTATATACTACTTATACAAGTAAGTACATAATTGTTCTAAAGTTGTAATGTAAACAATTTTTGTTTGTTTTAGTTTTAATACATATATTAGAAATAAAATTGCAACATTTATTCACTAAACATTTATTAGACCAACTTTCACAGTTCACAAAAAAATTGTAATGCTTACGAATTACGTACTACTAGTTTACATTACACTTCCTCGTGTCTATTATTTTCTATATAATTGAATATTTATCATTATTAATTTATATGCACATCACTGGTTAAGAGGATTTATACGAAGTGTTTCTTGCTAGCCTCGAATTTTTTTCTAATTTACACTACATTACATAATAAAAACGTAAGCACAAAATGAAAATTTTAATAACAAAAAAAGTGATTTTCTATTTCTAAATAAATTATAATAACAACCAACAATTTTTTTATTAATAATTTATAAATTGAAAGTAATTACTAAATGTAATAAATAAATTAATTTTATGACCTTTAATTGCTTTCTGAGTTTCATATGTATTTTTAAATGCAGTCATGCAGCTTTTTCGTTAGTGACATAAAATTAACCAACAGCTAAAATATTTAAAATTTGCGTTTTTTCTAAACTGGATCGTTTTTTTTATTTGTGCAACGCAACTAATTATAATACATACATATGTAATAGTATTTCTATTTATGCTGGATCTACATATGCGTTTAATTTAGATTTACTATATTGTAGCATTTTAATTACTATATTACTATATTATATATTTTTTTAATAAGTGCGTTTTACTCAATAGTACATTAAATTGTAGTTTTTAATGTATTTAATTTCATTTATTAATAAAAGTTAAGAACCACAAATATATTTTTTTAATAAGTATGATGTTACTACTCTTACTAAAACGTAGTTGAATTGATCAATTACTCAAAATGTCATTGCCATGTCTAACCTGTTGTTAGATGCTTTTTTGTCTTAAATCTAATAATTTTATAAGGTCAACTACGAATACAATCAACAAGCAATTATGAATTGATATATTTATCAAAAAAACTACACTAGATTTTTGATCTCATTTTAAAGTCATCACGATTAAATCATGTAGAACCAGTGCCGTAGAAAGATACTTTTCTACTACAACAACCAAACAGTCAAAAAAAGGGCATGGGAAAAAATGTTACCGCTGTCCACCTTTCTCGTCGGAACTGTACAGAAGTGTTAAACCACTTAGATTATTTAGAAAATATCTCAAGATTATTACCTATTGTAACAAAAGTGTTCCGTTTTGGTCACTTTAATATATGTAAATGTGTTTAATTTTGAAAATAAACAGCAAGAGATTAGTACTTACTTTGTACGAGTCTAAAATTAGATTTAATGGAAGTTAATAAACGACTGCGGCACTACTTCTTCTACAGTTTCGGATCACGTGTAAGTGTATTGTACCTTGCAGTGAACATATTTTGTATCACTGTTAGATAAGAAAATTTCTAACACTTCGAAATAAACTTAGCTTATGGAAGTACTTAAAAAAATAAACCTAGCGTACTCTCTAAACATTTATCAAACATTCATAAAAAAAAGATTATGATATTCATGCAACACAAAACTTCAAATACAGTAGAATCTAACAATATTGGCATTGACGTTTTAACATTTTGCATTCCATTCTTATTACCTATATCACATATAACACAATTTTTGTTTATCAGATTTCTCTTTCTTGAAGTATGGAAGCTAGTAGGTATTTATTATCATTAGCGGAAATACAAAACTCAACCAAATCTTAAAATTTAAATCCAATAAGTATTGTAACATCTTAGAATATACTCAGAAACTCAAAACTTTTTAAAGTCGTTTCGAGCTAATTAAAGAAACATCAAAATATTGTAAAAGACGATTGCGGAAAATATAAAAAAACACAAACAATTTATTGCAGTTTTAAAAATGTTGTGCATGGATTCACATAAATAAAATTGCATACTCTACGGCCGTGTCGTAAAAAAAAATAAACGTGGATGCATCTATTGCAAACAGTAGTTACATTATAATGTAATTTAGTAAGTTAGTATTTTAATAACTAGTTATAATTTTTTTAATTTTTTCTGTTATGTTTTAGTTTTAGTAAAATTAGTTATATTTATAATCGTTTATCGTGTTTGAATACATTACATTTACAACAGTATAATATTGCTGTATTATTATTAAAAAAAACATTCATTCCATTCAAGAGCTGTTTTCTAGATTTCGTGTTATAAATAGTATAATTTGCATCTTTTCTCAAATTGTATTTGTTCAGTTGTCTAGCTTTATTATTTATGAGATTCTTTGCATAAAATATTATTGGGCAAAAGTAATTGTGCCATTAAAAAACATTAAATTAATGAATGTTCCATCATTTATAAGTATACTTTACAACAACTTTTAGTTTTCTAGCATTTTGTCTGTATACACTGTAACCTTTGTTTGATTTTCGTACTATTCTTTTTTGAAGGACCCAGTGTTTTGGTTTGCTTTATTTATTCAAAATTAGTTCATGTTCTTTAGTGACAGTTTAGCGCTGTTTAAGCGCTTGTTAAGTACTAATTATTTGAGTTTATTTAACTCTATTATTGTTGTCATAAATTTAGATAGTTTCATAATTTATTAGTTTCCTTAGTCATTAGTATTTTGTCTAACTCTTAAAGATTTGGTTTGTAATTGTACATTGCTTTATTCCAGATTAGTTCTGCTTATGGTAGCGCTATTAAGTTTATCATTTTCTTCTTGCTGACACCAGTGAATTTTTTTCCGTAGGACGTATCTTGCGTGATGCTTTTAATTGTATCCTTGTTGAATTAAATTTGTCTCTTGAGTATCTTTTGTGAAAGATTTGACGTCATAGTTTTTAAATTCTGTAAAGGGAACAGAGGTTTCAGATGGAGGAGAATTCGTTTTAGAACGTTAGTTCTAAATCGAACTCAGTATAAAAATCTAGTAGTACCGTTAGTCTTTTTTCGGAAAGCAGGTCTAGTTGTTTTGGTGTAAAATGACTTTGTAAAACTTTTAAGTTTATTTTATTTGTTCGTCAAATACAAAATCAAATGTTCCCGTGTTATTATGTGGCGAAAAGTTTAGATTCTTATACACGTAATTTATCTTCGTTTTTAAAACGGATTTATTAACTGTGTTGCCAACTCTCTAAACCACGTCGGCTATCTCGCCTAGAGATTTCGGTTCAATCCAGAACGCGCTATCCGAGTACCGCATTTAGAACTATGTAGTTATGAGTAAACATAAGTTTGTGAGTTAACACCTATTAGGTTTTTATGTATCAACAGTTCCGTTTTGTGCTTTGTGTAAATGCACGTTTTGTGATTAACGATTAAAGACAATTAACCAGTATGTAAAGCAAAATTAACAAATTTTAAGTTACCATTAAATGTATAATATTGTACGTACATGTAAAATATTTGTAAATAAAGATTTTGTTTGATTATTAATTTCTTAATTTAATTTAAAATGTAATATTTGTTTTACTTATTTTTTATATATTTAAAAAAACTCATAATTATATATTATGAATTGCAAATAATTAAATATACAAATTTGAATGATTATGGAACTGATCATATAAAATAAAAACTTATTTTTAGCATATAATCAGTATCTAAAAATTTATATGTTCACTATGAGTGTGCCAAAAAATGTCCGCATTATATTTTCTAAACAATTAGGGTAATAAATAAAGTTTCGTAGTATGCAAAAAATATCGATGCAAGGGTCGTCGTACGTTCAACAGGTTTTGCTTCTAGCTTTTAGATGTCATTCTTATTGAATGCAGATTATCTATACAAAAATCTTTTGATGCAACAACATTCCACTGCTGGCGAAACGGCACTTATCTTTTTGGTGTTGATATTTCTTGTCTGAAACTCAACTTTTACAGAATAACAATTACCTGTATACGTAAGAGTAGTATTTCGAAAGTAGATTTTTTTTGTATAGTAACACTATATTTTGATATAAAACAAAATAAATAACTAAAAAATTAGCTTAGTCAAAACACTAATTTAAATAAAAAATTACAGTGTATACAACGTAAAATTTAATGATTATGTTAATCTTGTTTTGTTTAAATTATGGCGCTATTTTCCAACCTAAATCAAGATAATTGTACGTTTTTATTAATAGTTACGTATCCCAAATTGGTTATTAAGATAATTATGCTTTTTATGATTTATGGGACACAAAACGTTTTAATATAAACATAGTCGACATTTTATATACATAAAGGTGAGGTCAAAAGGTGGACCTGTTTACAAAAATGGTTGCAAATTCCGCGTACTAAATATATAGATATGTAATATTTATGGGTATATCGTTTGACATTTAATACAGTATGTGATTGGTTCTTAAAAATATCCTCTTATGTAAGTAGTTGCGTTTTTCAATAAGTAAATAACAATTTTTAATTAACGTGAAGGTTGTGGTAGAGAAATGCGAAAGAAGTTAGTTCTGCTTTTACCGTAGGCAGTAAAATAGAATAATTCGTGCAAATAGAATTCATTTATACATAATATATAAAACAAAAGTTTTAATCTAAAAATTATCTTATTACAACTTTATAGTATATTTTATAAATAAAGTTTAATTCAATACCTTAAAAATTGTTAGACAATATTAGGAAAAATGCTTACATACTTTTGACACCTTTTTGTATGTAAAGTTTATAAATATGTAATTAGTTCATGATTTGCTATTGGCTCATATTGATTAGATTTTTCTTATAACAAAAATTTGTTAATCATGAGTGTTAATTGAAATCGTGCTCACTACAAAAGTTTCCTTCTCAGTAGCTTATCCAAGTGCTACCATGTTAACTTCAAAACGTGTCCATTATAGCAACAATTATCAATGATTATTTCAATAAAAATTTTTTTTTGTAAAGTAAGGAAAAAGTTTAAAAATCAAGATATAAATATTAACCATTTGATAATGAAATAATTACATAAAAAAATTCTATAAATTTAATTTATATTTTATGATACAAATATAAGTACTTATGTTAACCATCGGCAAAAATATTTATTAGTATTTTTGACAAAAAAAGTTCTCTACCGACAAATAACATTTTATCAAAATAGAATTAGAACTACGTATTTACAGCGCACATGTACTGTAAAAAAATACTTAACATTTGAAATTGTATGTTGTATGAATAATACAAACGAAACAAATAATATTTTACGACCAGTAATATAAAAAACATCATGTCCAAAATTGACAGGCTTATAAACATTGTTTGACTTTATATTTGAACGTTATTTTATAAAACGGGTATAATCACAATAGAAAAAGAAAAGTCCCAAGAAGTGGGTGTATAGTTCATAAGATATTACGATCAGTATGCAAAGGCGTTGCTTACATTAGAATGTTACTCACCACCTCTTCTTAAAATCAAAATTATGTATATACTTCAAACAGTAAACTTCCATTGATACCAATCAGTTCTTTGTCTTATACACAAACACAAAAGAATTTGTTGTACGTATACAGCAAACTGCCAATTTCTTTTTCAAAAAAGTATTTCTCAGAAAAAACTTATTGTTTTAGGCAAAATTAAATGAACTTAATAGAATGAAAGGTTAATCGAAATGTCTTCCTATAAATTACAACCGTTACCGGCGTCATTATGCGAGTTCAAGGTTATCAATGTAAATATGAATATCTTAAGATTATTGAACCACATAAGTTATTTAAGTAATTACGTTAACGTTAAGAATTGGATTTGTTTGGTTCTTTTTCAATTAAGAAAAATGACCTCAACCTTTAAGATTGCACGCAGCTTTGGGCAGGTATGCAATTTTTAATTGGTTTTCGGATAAAGCGCTATCGTTTGCATACCAAAGTTGATTTGTTAAAATAGTTATAAACATTACTGTATCGTATTTATTTTTAAACGTGTTCTTAAATTATAGGTTTTGCTGTAACTGAGATTGATTTGAAGTTTAATTTTTAAAGTAATTGCTTACAACAACTAGTAATTTACAACGCCTTGAAAAAATAGTAGTTCGTTAATTGAACCAAAAATATTATACTCTAACGTCTGATTTTCTATAAATGAGATCGATTGAATGCAGCAACTCTAAAAATTTAAATAACTACCTGATCAATTATATCATCTAAAATTCTAAAGCTTCTGTTCTATTAATTATCCCGCATGTTAAATCTGTATATAATATATTACTAAACGTTTTTTAAAGATAGGTTCATTTACAAACAACTCAATGTATACATCAACAATAAAATAAAAAATAAAAAAGTCAGTTTTTTAAACAATAAGTTTCTTAATTAAATTATTTAGTAGATACAATAAAATGCATCTTTCTGATAGTACAACCTTTTTTTCTGGTTACAATTAAAACCGCGCACATGAAACGAGAATTAAAAATTGACTATTATACGTCTTTTTAAAGCTAAAATGTCAACACAATGTGACCGAAACGACTTGTTATGTTTTCATAAGTAAAAACGTTTTTTATTATTTTAAAATTATGAATTTAAGTTTTATGTAGCAATTAAAATATTAAATCTATTAGAACAGTATTATATTATAAAAACTTTACCAGTAAACGTTATTTACAAACAAATTATTTGAAAAAATTTGTTAATTTTTCTGTTTTGATAATTTATTATAATTTTTTTAGTGAGGTTTTCTACCACACATGTCTGCAAACAAAACTACAAAATATTATTTGCAAATTCGGTACTTGTTTCCTATAAATAAATCAAATTCTGTTGAAGCAAAAAGCTAAAACTAAAAACTAAAGCAAACTGGTTTAGAATTTTTTTAATTTATTTTCTTAATCTTTCTGTACGCAAAATTGGCAAACGTTACTGCTTGATCGTGTGTTAATTTATGTCTTATTTATTTTTGCATTATTTATTTTGCTTCTTCAAAGAAGGAAAAACTTGTGCATCTAGTAGCGACTGATCATTTTTTTTATTTATTTAATTAAACGAATTTTAGGTTTAATTTTCAAAACAAATAAAATAATTAAAATCAGTTGCAATGCAAATCTAACAACAACAATAAGAATGTATATTTAATGCATGTTTGCAAAAACACAAAATGTCAGTAAATAACCTTTTGCAAAAATGTTTGAACAATCCACTTTCCTTTTTAATAAATCGTTGTATTGAAAATATTTTTAAAAACATGACGTTTTTTCTTATAGTTTAGAAGACAAATGAGAAAAACTCGAAACACGTTTATTCCAAAAGAAATCTATATAACATTCGAAGATTAAAATCACTTTATAATTTCTGAACTTTTAATGTTGTACTTTGTTTAATTTGTCTGGCCTAATAATTTCCAATTCTTTTGTCGAAAAGCTCTTCTTAAACATGTTTTGTTGTTTAATTAATTTATGTCAGAAAAGGATAACAGCTTTAATTACGATGCATTGTAATAATAGTTTAACATTACGTCTGTACATAGTGTTTTGTTTAATTTTGTTTTTTAAATTGATAGTTTTGAATTTTTTAGAATTTTACTATTAACGAATACACATTGTATTCAGAAAAATGCCACAATTAGTAAAAAGATTTTAAAAAATTGATTAAGTTGTCTTATTTCAGATAATATCTTACTAATAACGCTTAAGAATTAAGTGTAGTATATATGTATTGGGATTATCTTATGATGGTTATCAAACGCGATGAAAGAACTACTTAATTTTAATGCCCACACATTTTAAGGTGTATTAAAAAGATCAAGGATAGTCATTATTAATTTAACGTAACTTTTATTCTACAAAAAAAAATTACGCCAAAACTTAAATACGTTCCTCTGAGAGCGCACAACAAAACAATATGCTAAAAATAACATTTGTAATTAAATGCCTATAACTTCCTAAACAAAATAGAACCAGTAAATTTATTAATTGCCAGAACTTGCGTTAATACCTAAATAATAATACACGTTTTAGTTTTTATTGTTTGATCTTGACTGTTAATAAAAAGGAATCCAAATATCAATGTTATAGACGTGTATATTCTGCATACAAATTAAAATTTAAAAAGTAGGTTAACGGTTATAACCTGACGATAATATAGGTTATTAGTAAATTTGATTTGTTAGAATTTTATTAATTTATTTGATTACACAAAACCTATGAAATTATCTTTACGTATATTAAAAATTATGCCTTCTATTAGCAAGCTGGAATTCTCAGATAAAAAAAACAATTAATTAAAAATCATTTTATTATAATTTAAGATCAAAGACAAACTCGTTTGTTATAATTTTTACTTATTATTTATTTTTACTTTTGCAAAATAATTTTTTTAAATAAAAAAACAGAAAATGTGTATGTAACAATACTTACATTAAATTTAATACCTAAATTAAATTCTGACTTTTTGTATATAATGCCGGGTTTACATCAGCAGGACATCAAATACGAGTTTTCAGTTATTATTAAAAGTATACGACAATGCTTTAATTTTAAATTTAGAAAAAATTGTATTATTTTTAAAAAAATATGAAATTATATGCTAACAATTACTTTAACGGTAAAGTTATTTGTGTAATTTCAATGTAAAAGCAAAATAATGTTAATACTACAATATTGTTACTGGTTTTTGTTACAAATACATTTAACCATTTTTAGTTTTACGCCATTTTTTTAATTTACCAATTTAAGATTTTTTAGTTTTATTGATTTTTTAATAACTTTATTACCTTTAAATTCAATACTGCTTGACATGTTTCTTTTACTAAGTATTAGTTTTTGCATTATGGTCTTAAAAAACACACTTCTAAAATTAACATTAAGGAACGCCCTTTATACACGCGACAGATGACTTTTATGATTAAAGTCGCTATAAAATGTCTCTTGAAAACCTTGAATTTTATTATATACCGTGTGTTCAAATAAACAAAGAGTCTTAATTTAGATTGAAAACTCTAATAGATACAAAAAAGTGGGCTGTTATGACATTAATCCAATAGATACCAAAATACAGTTGTGAAGCGATAATACAATAGAAGTCAAAATCGTTAATACAACGTACTTGTTTAGTTGTTTATATTAGTTATGCGTATATCTCTGACTAATTACTTATTGTATAACCACACCTATTTTTGACCTTTACATTATTATTACGATATAATTTTTAACAGTTATTTCTGCACCCGGATTTACTAAACACATATCATTTCACATGCTTTAACTGTTTTAAGATAGTTATTTCTTTCAGGTTTATTTTTAGTTTCCTAACACACTTTGGTTATGCACTAAATTGCTATAACGTTATATTAAGAGTAACGCTCTTGTATATAATTTCTTCAGTAATTATTTGTAATAATTGATAGAATTTGCTAGTTGCTCGGGTTTAATAGTATTATTTCAAATATATACTCAACCTTCCGAAGGCTGAAAGCAAAAGCTAAAATTCCTTTCCTAACTGGACTAACAATGAGGCCATTGTATAATTATTATTCACTCTTACTTTTGTTAAATTAAAAAAAAGACTTATTCTTTGATACAGATTTTATGTAAATGCATAATTCTACAACGCGGTATTCAAAACTGCAATATATCTTTCCTGTGTAATAAATATTCATTTCAAATCCATTTAAACCGCTTATAAATGTAAATATCACAAGCACTAATTTGTTTTTTTTTCAGTTACAAATTACAATATTCCAAAAAAAATGTCTGTTTTATTAATTTTATGTACTTTAATCAGCTTTTATATTATTATTTTAATATGTGTTCCTAAGATTTAAAAAAAAACTAAACAAAACGCTTTCAACTAAATATTTTAAAAATATAATTTGATTGAAGATTATTAATAGCACAATGTTTTTTTTTTCAAAATTGTTAAAAATGTAACACAGATACGCATTACATGTAGATATATAGAGTAAACGTATTTACGATTAATAAATTTGAAGAATAAAAAATTGAATTTAAAAAAATTTGACGCCCATTCAGAAAAAAGTTTTATATGAATAAAAATTAAGTATGAGTTAGAAGAATAATTATAGAACAGTTAAATGAAAACGATATAAAGTAACAAACCGAAAGGTACAAATATTGGCTCCAACAAAAATTTATTTTATGATAACACATTAAGTTTAACAAAAACAATTCATTTGATGATACACATAAAGTAATTTAAGTTAAAGTATGAAGTACAGCAATCCGTTTTACTACTTCAGCTTCAACATATTTAAGTATTAAAATAAATTGTATGACCGAGACGTTTACATGAAGGCAATGAATTTCATTACAATTATAAAATTAGTACACAAAAAACACATTATTAAAATTTCAGTTAATAGTTTTTGGGATTAAACAAGTTTTATTTATAAAAAATTATGTTTTATAATAAATAACTAAGTGTATTAAATTCTTACGCATATTATAATTGCACAAGAGTAATTTTGCACGTCAACATATTTAGATCAACGTGTTAAGTAAGCATGACAAATTAGAAAAAAATTGTTTTTATTCAAAAATGTAATTCAAAATATAAGTAACTAGAAACGAATTATTTTTTTATTATAACTAAAATATTTGCAGAGAAACATTGGTTTAAAAAAAAACTTAATGTGTTATATCCAATAGGCGACAAGTACAACAAATCAAAGGTAGTTTTTAATAATTACTAAAGATTTAGTAAACAATAACCACAAAAAAACAGCAACGTTTAATAACTAATTATTAGATTAATTACAGAAAAAGTATACAGCAGGAAGCTTATATATTATTAAATATATTAAATACTATAATAATTTCAATGTAGTCTATTAATAATGGCTTAAAATGTTTAATAAAAATAAATAAATCAATTAATAATCTGATAAAAAAATCATTAAAAGCAATCTGAAAAGTACGCAACATAATAGAGATATGAGAGATTACTGACGTCCTTCTGATAAAATCCTTAATCTATAACATAATTTTAATTATTTGTTAATTACTTTGACAGTTGTAATATTGATAGTTTACGTTTAAATAGATTTACCGAAAAAGGTTCCTATATAAGTTTGGGACCCTATTTTCCTTTTGATGATTTTTTTAACAAATATTTTATTTTACTAAAGTGTTTACCGTAATAATTTCAATAAATTACTAACTATTATTTTTTAAACGTTGCATTGACATTGACATTTGATTTATATCGTAGACACTGCTTTATACGACAGTTTTACTAAATCATTGCTTACGCTGATGTAACGCTTTCTTTACTCTATCATAATTGTGAAATTAAACTATCAGATCACAGGTTTTTAAATTTGTATTGTGTTTTTTACATGGAAATTCGTGTTTTGCGTCGTCGATCAACTTTTTAAGCAGTTCTATAGTTCGCAAATCATTTTTATCTTTATTTAAATATTCAGTTAATGTAAACGCACAAAGAAATTTTAATTTTTAACTGTCAGGAAATAAAATAAACAAGGCATATACAACAAAAACAATTCATGGATTAGTCACTCAAACTTAAAATAAAGAACTATAAAAAACCAAACCCAGATCTAATGTTTAAGTTTGTACTCATTCTTTTATATTTACCCGTGTTAATTAATTATCAACAAAAATCGTTTTTATTAGGTAGAATCATTAATTAAACTATGTAGTGTTGAAACAAACGTCTATAATTATTAATGTTGCATCAAATTGTTAATTTAAAGAACGTGCCATTACTAAAATTAAATCACTGAACAGTGTAAAACAGTGTAAATTAGTTAATTATATTTTGTATATAATTAATGTTATTAAACAATTGTTTGTAACTTTACGTTAATGTAAGCAAAAAACTTGTTTAATATCTCAGAAAGCGCTCAAATAAACAAAATACAATTAACTTTTTTTTAAATAATGTTAGATCTTTGAAAATTCTTCTTTTTAATTTAAAGACCTCGTACCGAAAACCTTTCAAAATTCCAAAACCTTGTATGTAGTCACGTTAATAATCGACCTTGCAAAATTTTTAATACAAATTATTGTTTAGATAAATTAGTAGATATTTAAACACGTGTTGTAATTAAATATGATAAATGTAATGATTTCAACCCTTCCCAATTACGTTCATCATTCACTATTCAATTATAATCGATATTTGTGAAGGATTTCGATAAATCTAAATAATTAGTAGAATTCGTTATAATTATAATCGAAACGTTGTTTTCTAATGCAACTACTTACAAACTTACTTGGTGCAATTAAAAGCATTTTTTCGGCATAATGAAATTCTTAATTAATGAAATTTTAGATTTAGTTTATAAAAATATTATTCAATTTTTAGAATTAAATACTAATAGTGTAAATATAATTGTACAAAACAACAAAACTTCTTTTTACATTTTTTTTTAGCTTTAACTAAATATGTTTTATTCGTTTTTTCCCTTATTAAACCTTAATAGTATTGTAAAACATGACGTTTACCTTTTAAGGATATACAGTGTTTCTCAATTGTAATATATGCAAAAGTACATAATTGTTTGTAATACTTACAACTTAATAAACTATACAATTTCTATTAGTTTATTGCTAGTGCAGAAAAAGTTGTAAAGTAACGTTCAGTCACTAATACTGATACAACAAAATAATTACAATTACTGTTTAAAATTAAATTAAAATTTTTCAGTTACGTAATGTATTTGGTTTTTATAATTTTTTCGTAAACTTTGGTTTAATACTATTTATCAATAATAGTATTAATTGGCACATTTGAAACAACCGTACAGTATTACTATATTTTTAGATAAATTTAAATGGCTGAGAAAAATAATTGTTTTAGTTTTTTTTAATAAAAATATTACTTAAACGTTTGTTTGACACGTGGTAGACTAGCATTTGTTTATAAATTAAATAGCTTTAACAAACAATTAAAACTTTTAAATTATTGATTCTGACAAAATAAAAGGTTCTTGACTTTAGTCGCTTATTCCCTATTTCCCTGCATTCCAGTCACTAAACTTTTGTAGATACTTGACACCCGATCAGAATCACACATAACAGACATGACAAAGTTTTTTTTTATTATTTTTGAATAACTGATACTTAGAAGATATGAGAACATCTGTTTAGATTTTTCTATATGCAATGTTTTTACAGGTTCTGGTTTGACAGATGCTGTTATAAATATAAATTAACGATGTTAACGCAAAGTCAAAATTAAGGCATTTTTGTGATTTCTTTAATTTAGATCTAAAGGTTTATAATGCATCGGTTTTTATTTCAAAGTTCTAGTCAGTTGAGTAATTTTCATTTTAAAACGACTTTGACAAAGACAGTTTTCCGCTCACGCCAATTAGTTTGACTGTTTATTGAAATAGAAAAATTACATATTTTTGATAATAAAAACAGAAATGATTTTTAAAGATTACTGCTATTATGAAACTTAATCTAATCTAATTTAAAAAAGTAATTATTCTTTACAACTTATATAAACTTTAACTTAGGTATCTGAATAAATTAATTATATTTACTCAGTTGTTTACAATTCCAGTAAAAAAATTACTTAATTTGCTTTAACTTCTACTAATTCGAAAAAACATTTAAAAAAAAATTGAAGCAAAAATCAATTAATTAGTAAGCGATATACATAAGTGAACGTTGTATATTTTGAACTATCGACATTTAACGTTGTAAAAAAATTACAAAAGAATGACTTAGTTACGAAATTGGAAAGTATTGTGCAGCACTGAAACTAGAAGAAAACAACATATTTTTTCCAAAATCTTATAAGATTTTAATCGCGACATGACAATCAAATTGTAGTAAAGCTTCGCTTTAGGGAACGATTTAGGTTAGGGTTATATAGACCGTAAACTACTACTTAAGACGATATTTGTTAATATATCGTTATGCACTTAAATCGCCAAGACACACCCAAGAAGTTGGCTCATCACGACCGCAAGTTCAAAAGTCGTGAAGGCCGTTCAATGCCGAGTTCCAACAAAGTTGATCCATTAATTGCTTGGCGCCGTTGTTGTCAGCTATGTGTACGTTCGTAATTCTTAGATAGTCTATTTGTGTGGTATGTGGTCTTTTGCCTGGCAGATTACAATTTACAGCGTGGTATTTTAAATTCTTCTAAAGAAGGTTTATAAATTCCAAGTTTTAATAATAAACATGTCCAACTACTCTACAATCGAGATTTTATATGCAACAATATTGCAAACCTTGTCGAGTCTACATGTCTTCGTTTCGAGACAACAGATAATACGAAATATAAAAAAAGGATTAATATTAATTTGTGTCGGTTATAATTCACTCGTTTTTTAACTTGTTTTGTATTTATATTGTTAAGAACTATAATCTGGTAATCGAGTGCATCGTACGTCCTTGCTTTTTCAGTTAAGGTAGTCATTAACTTTCTTTGCGCAAACCTCACTTTTAAATATAAAAATGTATAATTTGCAAAGCTACGCTTAATTACGTATAATGTAAATACTGCGTTCCTTAAAGACCGGTAACCAAAAAACTAGTCTATAAATTCTAATTGATTTTAATAGCAGAAACGGTCAGTGTAATTTAATTTATAAAATGCATTATTAATTACGAGTGATGTTGAGGTTTTAATACCGCAAAATAACATTAATTTTTTTTACACTAAGAGATACTGATTTGAAACATCAAAATAGGTTACTAGATTTCAAAAAAAGTTTACTGAAACATACAAGTTTTATTAAAAAAATGAATAATAAAAAAATATTTAAGAATTTACTCACGAATTAAAGAATTTTTATTGGTATATCAAGTTTATTATTAGTTAAATTCAAAGCATTTTGTAAACAATCAGTAAAAATTGTAAATTCCACAAATTTATCAAATTCATATTTTTTGGAAAAACATCAGTTTGGCTTTGGATAAACAATAATTCGCTTAATAAAAATAGTTTTTAGATAAATGGTGCAATCATATATTAGAAAACTAAAAACAGACATTTGAAAGTTTTTAATTCTATAATAAATAATTCTACAGTTTACCTAAAAACAATTTTAATTGTTTCATAGTAAACGTTTGATATGTAAAAGTTTGCGTTGCTATAGAAAACAAATTTGTTTTTGCGGTACATCAACTCTAATTTCAAAGATAAATACTCTTTAATACTTGTTTTAAATCAATTTTAATTTTAACCAGATTTTAAAAAGGCATGGTATTACGGAAATCAATAAATAAAATGTAATCTACACTAAGAACGCAAACATACCCAAGATGCATCTATGAGTGCAGTTTAGGTCGCGGTTTACGTCGCAGTTCAGGTTGCAGTTTAGGTCACAATTACGGTTTAGCTCGCGGTTACTTCAAAAATTGAAGTTTTATTGTAAGGTTATTAAAAGTTTACAATTCACACGATTGTGATAGATAACAACCGATATTAATCGTTATTTGTGAAATTTACCTGTCTATTACGCTAGATAAACAACAAGAAGTCTGTGTTTATCAAATGTTTATGATTATGTTTATATACAATAAACCGCAACAACCTTCGCACGTTGCTTCGTTCCAATATTTGTTGTCTTTAATGAGTAAGTAAATGCCACGTGGTGTGAAGTGGACGAATAAGCTTCCAAGTTACCTCAATGCCAACAGTTCTATCGCAATAAAATTTTGTTTTGGAATCGATACCGCTGTTTGCGTAGTAAGTAGCGAAGATAAACATCTTTGGTACGCTCGATTGCGATCTAAACCGTGCTCATCACTGCATCTTTGGTATGTTCGCACCTTTCCAATTTATTGACATTACAAATTTTTGATTTAAAATTAAATTAAAAGAGTTGTACAAGTAACTTATTCAGGTTAACAAATTTAATTAAACAAATTGCATTAGACCAAATTATACAAAGCTTTCACTGCATAATTTTTGTCTTTTGATTCACTTTCTTGATTCACAAAGTCAAAGACATATTTGTGCAATGTCAGTTTTTTAGTTTTTTCATACTTTACAAAAAAGTTTCTTTTATTAAAATATTTAATTTTATTATTGCACCTTATGCATCTATAACAACATTTAAAAAACCTTTTTATTATAACAATTTTTATAAAAAACAAGAGACGTTGATCTGTAGAAAATTGTTTTACGCGACAATTTTTTGATTTAAACTACTGATCTCTATAATTATGAAACTTTTGAGAAATTATTCTCAAGAGCCTTCGTGAAGTTGTTATCCATTTTCCAGAACGTTCACCGAAGGATGTGGAACATTCGCAAACGTTTCGCCAAAATGTATAAATGCGGTGCAAACAAACCATAGGACAGTTATTGCAGTAATGTGAAGACGGCAGTGTTAAGAAGATTATTCAAGTCTAAATAAATAAGTGATTAATGCGTGTTCGAGATAAATCTACGAAGTATAACCTTGTACGTGATTTTAATGTAAACAATAAGTGTTAAACAAGTGTGTGAAGTTATTTGCGGATTTTATCTTTCAAGTGATAGTGCGATATAAACTAGTGTAAGTGTTTTTATTAAATATCCATAGATTTAATTAGTTCGGTTAGTTTAAACATGTACATATTTTAGTATAAATAAATTAGTTTTAATGATAAACGTTACAATAATATGTATAAGTGATACTTATGAAAAAAATTTTAAAACATGGGGTGAGACTGCATTTCACAATACTGAGATAAGAACTAAATCAAAGGAATTTTAAATAAACATTTTTACTACTAATATATTTTAAAAATATTTTAAGAAAATGTCAATATTTACGACACAATTCACTGACACATTTAAACTGTCACAAAAAATGCTTATTTGCACCACGTGTTTTTTCGAATGTTGCAGAAAGCGCTACATTTTAGTACCTGTTTCAGTAACGAGTGGCGCTGATGATTTCTCTAAATGCGGCTGTAGCCAACTATTGAAAAGTATACTAAAATATTTAAATATAATCATTACAAATTACAAACAAAGCAAACAGGTTGGTAATGTATTTAAAAAATTGCAAATACACAATTCGATGTTTTTTCTTACTCTTTTTGTGTTTAGTTATTTTGGAGACAATGGTATATAGTAAAAAAAATGTTTAAAAAAACAAATAATTTTATTCCATTCATATTCAAAATTTTGTTTATTATAATCCATAAAAACTGCATAACAAAAAAAACTTCAAGAATGTTATTGATGTAAACATATTTACTACTCTATTTTAAATACATAAATTAATATTTGGCCATAAAAGAAATACATTCTTAAGTTTTTTATTTTCTAAATTCCATTGCACTGACATAATCTTATTAGTTATATTTTTGAGTTTTTCAACATTTACGGTTCTACCTACATTTGAGTAAAATTTTCAGACATAAAAGGTACTTTGTAATAAATGATTTGATACATAACTGGTAATAACAACATTATTAAAGATTAGACCACTTATTACTATCTACATTTTTTTCTGGATTTTATATCACTTAACCAAGAATCTTGACCTGATGCAACTTCCACTATTTTTATGTTGTTATTTTTTCTTGTAGAAAATAATTGATTAGTATGATTTTTGTGTAAAGTTAAAGTTCAAGATTTTATAACATAATTTGTATGTAAAATAAGTAACTGTGCATTGTTTTTTAGTCTCAATAACGTGGCATTATTCTTGTATTTTTCTCGAGTAACGTATTCCTTTATCTTGTCATCGAAAACATTTTTTCACTGCACCTCGCATAATTTCTTTTAGTTTTTTTCAAATTCTTTTGGCACTAAAAATATGTTAAACTATGCAGCGATGACTAACCTTAACGCATAAATTAAATAATTTATACAACCATTTATAATTTGACTTGCTACCTTTTTTGAATTAACACAGTTCATACATACGTTTAATATCTACATTTTTCTTTCTATCAAACTTCATTTAATACAATCGCGTGAAATATAACCAAGCAAATGCTAATAAATTATGCATATAAATTAATCCAACCTACTGGATATTTAAATGGCGATTTAGATATTATTTCACGGCCTTTAAATTACATTCCGTTTTATAAAATTTGATTAATTTAATGCATTAGCAAATAAACATTTAAAAAAAAATGAAAACAATACTTTTGTATTGTATTAAAAAGATAATTGGAATTATAACAAGGACGTTTACTTTAAGATAATTTAGTTGCATCAGCAATGTGCGCGTATATGCCACACCCTGTACTTAATACCATTAATATGAATTCCCACGCTAGCAAAATAGAATAAAAGTCCTTTATTTAAATCGACTTTAATAAGTTTATCTACCAGCAAAACCATCCGCTTTTAATCAATTAAAGACTAAAATGAAAACATCCCATTTTAATTCTAAAAAACGTTAATAGTTCCGGTTTTTGGGATTATTAACACGCAATTAAAGACTAATTAAATTACAAAAAATTCCACATCCGTGTTTTACGCAATAAGTAACAATCGAATTAAACACGTAAAGTCAATATATTCTTTATAATATTACATGACAAGTAGTCGAGTCCCTAAAACGTTTAAAAATATTTTAGAGATCATGTCAATTGTAAATTTAGTGATTAATAATTTTGTTAGACTAAATGGACCGTTAAAAACATTAATGAATAAATTTACATTGACAAAAAATAGTTTAGGAATTTTATTTAGTAAATCGATGCTTAGACATAAGTACTTATATAATATACAATATCAGATCTTTAATGTCAATCACGACAAGAGGACTTTTAAGATAAATGTGAGCAACTTCATTATATGGACATAAATTATCGATCTAATTAGATTTAGTTTTCATAAAAGAGATTAAATGCATATGATTATTTTTACATGAGAAGGAACATGATTTATTTAGCTGATAATTATTTAAATATTCACCTTTACATTTGTTGTCAAAACAAAATTGTTTTAGTATTAGTTTAAAGGAAATCTGAAGGAAGTGATTAACAGTTAATCGACTATTAGTTTTATTTATAGATTTTTGTTCCTACACAAAACAACAAAGAATGACAGTTCCGAATTTATTATTTCAGCTGTTAAAATCATGTAGACAAAGGCGTTAAATACACTTTAAATAAGTTAACCTATAACTTGACTACATATTAATTGCAAAATTCGTAAGTTATATTTAACATAATTTTTTGATAACCTTAAACTTTTGTTTTAATGTCTAAAATCAAGTAACCAATTTATTAATGAAATTAAATCATTTATTAAATAATTATAAATGTAAAACATTTTTTGTTGAGTTTAATTTTTGAAACTAATTTTATTCAAAATAGTAAAATCAAAAATATTGTTTTCAACATAATAAAGAAAACACTTAAAATTTACATAACCGTTTATAAGATAAAAATCTAAAAAAAATGTTGAATTCATACATTGAGAAAATTTATTACTAAAAAAACTATAATAAATAAAAATAAATGTTTTCTTTAAATCTTAATTTCTTTATCCACCAAAAAAATCGCATGTTACGCAAAACTTTTTATTAAAAATATTTACTGAAAACTTGAAAAACTGTTTTGTTAACGCAAATTTTTGAGGAAGATTTCATATGTACACAACGCCACTTTGCAACCCATTGGGTTAGTACGTCACGATAAAATTTGTATTTCTTATGGAAACACTTCTACAACTTATAACAAATAAAAAAACTTAGTATGACCAAATATTTATTAAAATTAGTATTTGCAATTACTAACTCTGGAATTTTAATGTTTCTTAGAGTGGCCGCTTAGTAAAAAGTATAAGAAGGTTTGTGTAGTAAGAGTAATAGCAATGATTCAATTGTTTATAAACATCAGTATTTGTATAATGTTTCCAAATTTTTTGCCAGTTTTGTTAACTTTGATGAAATTAATACTGGCACATAGTAATTGTAAAAATAAATTTAACTAATCAGTGAGAATTATAAGAATTTATTATAGATTACAAGTCGATACAAAATTACAATCAATGCTCCAATCTTATCCTAAAAGAGAATTAATATTTTATTATCAAGGAAACAAGTTTGTGAAATAATATCAAATTTTTTTTGTATTTTTTGAAACAATAGTATAAATAGATGTAAATTTTAGTTATTCTTATGATACAGAACGACAAATAAGATAAGTAAAGTATTTTATTAAATCTTAACCTCAATCTATTGTTTTATGGTACACTTAAATTTGTTGCTGACGTTTTTGTTCAGAACTATGCTGCTGGACGATAAAAAGTTAAGAAAAAGTTGCTAATCAAAGTAGTAGATAACTTCAAATAGTAATAATGAGTAAGATTATTCACTAAATCATGTTTTAAGATACTGCCAAAACATTTTTTGATGACTTTCAAATTGAACGACAATAAAAAATTATTTTTTTAGTTAAAACAACTACAGCTAATTTACAGCAAGAAAACCGTAATTTAGCTAAAATGTACAAATTGTACCGAAAAGGTTGCCAACTAGAAACTTTGAATCGGTTAAAAAATGTCTGCGTACAATAGTTATTTTTGTGCTTCCGCCCGTTTTAACGTATTTTACAGGCATCATAATCGGCCGGAAATTTTACTTTTCCGGCCTAGGCCGGTAAAGTGTAGTAGAATTTTATAACTAAAAGTTGGCACTAATTAATTAAATTAATTAATTAAACGTCATCTGTCAATTTGTCAGATTTATTAACATACACCATTATCTGTGTTATTGTTTAGAGTAACAGTAACAAAAAATGTTTAAACAAATATAACAAATTTGCTCATATCTTACAATGGTTTTATTTTCATACAAGTGAAATTGTAATAATATTATGTAACTGTCAAATTAATTTCAAAAACAATTGTATTTCGTCATTACAGGTTTTAGTTTTATCAATATATGTTATTATACACATACATAAATAACTGCTTTTAATTAATTTATACTATAAATGTCAGCACAAAAAATGTTGTGCATCACACGTCCTAAAAGTATTTTGCGAGTATTCGCTTTTTGTAGACCTCGGCTTCCCTCGGCCTACAAATAGTCTCATATTCGCAAAAGAGCACTTTCTGAACTAGTGATACAAATAACTGTTGTAAAAATTAAACCATTGTTGTTTTTAATCAGTGTAAGACATAAGCAAATCTGTTATATTTGTTATAAAAATTTTGTTAGTGCTACTTCAAACAATAACACCGATAATGGTGGATAATGATTACTAGTGCCACCTTTTAGTTATAAAATTATACACTTTACCGGACTAGGCCGGACGGACGCACTAACAAATGTTTAATACAAAATGCAATTGTAGATAAATTAACAGTTTTGATATACAGCGGTTTTTAGATATTCTAGTATAATGTTTTAAAAGCGTATCCCTAATGTTATCAGTCAAAATATTTGAATAAATAAATAATACTGTAAAAATAAAGCTACATATGTAAAAAAAATATATTCTTAAGATATAATGATTAAAATTCTAAAAATGCATATTGTAAAAATTGAGCACCCTATTTTGTGTAAAACAACACTCATCCATTAAAAAAATTCATGCTAAATAGGTTATTGTTCAGGTATAGAAGCAAACTTAAGAAGACAATTGATAACATAAACCAAAATTATGATTACCAAAACGATGTTTTTCTACGTAGTAGCGCACGTCCGACCCGTTCTTTAGTGATAACAATACCCGACTGATAACGTTATCCGTGATTCGAGTAAACCGCATGCAATGTATTTCTAAGAACTGTGATTTGCTGCATATATACCACAAAAGTGCAATTTGTTTATGACTACTGCTCTTACCGATTTCTTAAATAATAACAAAGCCTACAACGTTTCTGCAGTTGAGCAAACGTTTTGAGAACCAAGTTATAGTTGTGTGCAAGAATTTGGCGCGGTGAACAGCATAATAAATCTGTATTAAAAATAAATGTTTACAGTTTTTTGAATTTAATTAAAAAAAATTAAGAGCTAGAGGCAAAACCCCTGATAAAGAAAAATTATTTCAAAGATAAAGTGGCTACTAAACCAATTTAAATAAAAATTAAAAAGAACATGAATTATACTATAACATAAAAAACGTTTACGAACAAAGAATTTGAGACGCTTCCGAGTATTTCAAAGACAAAAATTAAGAACACAAGAGAAGACAATTATTTACCAGTCCCCAAGGCAATTAATGTTATAATATTATATTATATACCAAGATTGAGAAGTATATGATTGTAACCTAAGCGACAAATAACTCGCGTAGGTTATAATAATCTTCTCAAGTGTGGTCTATATACAATTTTTCCCTTACTAATATTATTAAATATTTTTACCTGCTACTAAATCAAATTTAAAATTTAACCCCCTCGGTCTCTATTTAAGTAGTAAGCCAATGAATCTTTTAATTTAATTTGGCGTAGTTTATTTGAATCTAGTTGCATCTGCTTGATGGTCATATATATTTGTTTTGTCAGAGATTTTTTCAAATAAATTTTTTGGCAAATATCTGAGAAAATAGAATATAGGTGGCAAAACTTTACCTTTATCTTCAGCACTCAATAATTAATTCAAAGTATTTGTAACATTAGAATTAAAACTTCTCTTAGACCATTTAATATTGTTTTTAAAAGTAAAATTAGGCACAAATCCAAAATATTCTTGTACTTCCTGAGTGTCTTCAGGGTCGTCATTGTTTTCAATCAATGTTTCGTTTATAGTATCTTCAAGAGTTAAATGTTCCTCAAGAAGATTTTCACCTTGTTGGGTTAATTGATCTGCTCCAATTCGAATTCTTTATTTTATAATTTCTAAAGGAATATCATCGTTGTTATCATCAGAAATTTCCACATCGGAAGAACTTTATAATATACTAAACATTAAATCACATTTTTAATTTAATTCATCATCGTGTAACAAGTCTAACATTTTTTTGGCATGTTTTAGATCATACCATTATGCTAATAATTAAAAAGAAACCGTCCACGTTGCTAATAAAATAAATAGGTTGTGTTGGAAAACACTACGCCTGAGCCCCATGTCCATTCACGTGAACACGTCAATTATAGCATTGCAGTTACATATTTCTGAACATATACCAGTTAAAAAATGCTACATTATAATTACTGAAGATATTTTGATAACAATCCACTCATCGTTTTTCTTCAATAAAAAGACTTAAACAAAGCAAAAACAATAAAAACTTACTTTGATCCGTTCGCGAACTAGACGCCACGATAGCAACACTTTAAAAATGTATTTTTAGTGACAAAAGTATTCACTAGATATCATTGCAAGTATCAAAAATCAAAAACTGAAACCTTGGCACGTTGGATTACCGATACAGAATCTAAAAATATACAGATACTTAGAATTTATCAAAAATTAATTTTGATGTCCATTGCGATAGACATGAAGATTCATTTTAAATTAAAGATCAAGTGAGTGATTGTAACAGTTGTCGTGAATTTAGTAGAATTCATTTTGACGTAATTCGTTATTGTAATGTATAAAACAGAAATAAATAGATAACGTAAGTTGTTTTTATTGATTATATCTAACATATATTATTCAGTTAAAATTCACATTTAGTTAAATGCGAACTTCAAATAACTAAAAATTTTAAAATCAAATTTATTTGTTTAATGAACGATTTAAATTTTTAAAATAGCATTAAATAAAATCTCTTACCTCTAGTAAACAGTTTTGTAAACTTTTCAGAAAATACAAATATGTTTACGTGCGCTTAAAAAAGTGCAACTTCACAACCTACTGTTATACGTAATAATGAAAGCCTATACAACTAGTAGTAGAAAAAAACTATTTTGGTAGACAATGACTAACATAAAATGTTTTTTTTCATTTCCCCAACGTTTAGGAAATGTATTTATTTTTAAAAACTTTTTAGAAAATGCCGAGAACGAAGGAAAATAAAAAGAAAATTAAGATATTTTTGAATTTTATAATTGTTTATAGTTAAAAACTTTAATTTATTTGTTTTGAAAAAAGAGTTTAATTTAATTAATGTTTAATTAAATTTTGTCTTAACTCCACAATCTTTATAAAAATGTGTCTTGTAAATATATGCAACTCTTCACATAGTAATAATATCATTGACAGCAGTGGCGGGTCGTGAGGTTGGGCTTAATGTAGTCTACATTTGATACATTTGTGTATTGTTAATAATAAATGCAAACATAATAAACACACACTTTTTAAGTGATTGTTTTAGAAAATTATTTGACATGCGTATAATAGAGCATTGTATTATAGCTATTTAACGAACAAGGTTGTTAATAATAGCAATTTAATAATCGAGACATTTTAACGCTGTGAGCGAGCGAACGCGTTATTATTAATTGAGAAATTTTGCCAATAAAGCAATAATAATTTCGTTTCTATTTAATTTACTACTTTGAATCTGAAACCACTGATTTTTGTTTTCTGTGAATTGAGATTTGATATTAATAACGCTACTAAAGACACGTTTTTTTTGGGGACTCATTCCTGATTAACAATAAACATAAAATAATATTATTTGAATATGTATAGACGTTAAAAAATGCTAGTATCATCTAGTATGATTCAACGGATATGTTACGATCAACTTCATTTTATTGTTTTCTTTTGGATAAAACTGCAATGCAATTATTTTTTTAAAATTGTAGTCCTTTTTTGCATTTCTCAATTCTCACTACATATACGGGCATAAGTTTCAATAATTGTAGGCGAAACATAAAGAAATACCTACTTAATATACGTTGCTTTGAATGACAACCATGTTAAATTAATGTTTTAGAGTCCAAAGTATGTCTATTCAGATTTAACTTTAGACTTTACTTAATCAAAAGATGGAGATTATCAACATCCACAATAAAAAAAATTCCTTTTAAAGAAATTCAAAAGTATTTTAATTGTGAAAAATGCTAGTTTATAAAACAATAAAACACGGACGATGAAGACAATGTGATAAAAGTGTCAAATGTTAATACTTTTAGTGAAGCTATCAATTATTTCAAACACATTAAAAATTAGGTTAAAAAACGAGCTTTAGACTAAAAATTGCCAACAAACAACAATTCCCTTTTTTTTAAACAAATTAAAAATACTTAACATGTATGTATGCTTTCTTTGAAAAAAAAATTGCGACTTATCGTTTTATTTTAAGAAGTGTTTGTATTAAAAGGAATTGTTTATATAACTTAACTAAAACTTTACAAAGCGGAAACTTGCATAAAGCGGAAAATTCTTGTGGTCCCGGTAGGCTCCGTTTAACAGGTTTTACTGTATAAGTAAATGATAGCTAAACTTACAGATTTGTTTCTACCGACAACTAGGTATAGTTATTATATCATAATAGAATCTACAAGGTGAAACAACAAAACGATTTATGACAATAATTGCAACAACTATTAATGGTTAATATACAATTGTGAAATAATACAACAGTGAAAAAAACGTAATCATTTGTAGGTTCTTGTTGATAAAAACGCGACATAGATACATATAAATTTAAAGCAAACGATAGTGCAAGCAATCAAGAATATTAGCTATAAATTTATATAGAAATATAATATTGTTTGAAAATGTAGATCAATTACTATTGTTTTTATGCTTACATTCCAACAAGCATTAGTACTTACGATACACTTGTAAATAGTGTTTTGTCGAATGAATGAATGCATGAAAAAACTCAATGTCCATTTATGATAAACAATAAAAAAAAGACCATCAAGCATTTAAAAATGACGACAAGAATTAATATTTAACATACAATTGTAAGCAGTCTAAAAAGTCTAATTACATTTAGGTTTTTGTTGACATAAGCTCAAAACACTAATCTTGTATAAATATAAACAAATGCTTAAAAATCTTCAATTACCATCTTTATGCCTAAAATCGTTTTTTTACGCTAAATTTTACACACTAAAGTTACAAGTATAAAATACTACTTATTGTCTTTAACTGTCATAAATTCTACTTTTTTGCTTTAGTAAGCCGTCTTTGATAGCTTCTGCGCACTTGTCAACATAAACGTCAAACTAGTTTTGAAAGATTTTGAGACTTTGAGTCTCTGTTCGAACAATAAAATATTGTACTCAAACCGTTCCTGTTCAAATTGGGCGTTTTTTCCCAGCTATTGTTGAATTTTGTCAGTTACATCTAATTAGTACTCGTTCATAACTAACAAGCGTTACAAAAACTATTTAAATAAACCGTTGATCTAAAAACTTCTTTGTAAATTTATTGTCATTGCAAAGGTTATCAATAAATATATCTATTTTATTATAATACTACGTCAATAGTATTTTTATTTTTGTATTATACACGGTTGGACCGCATTTTTTCTTATAATGGTATTATTGTTCTTATAAACTACATTTGGAATTTTTATATTCTAAAATAAATTGTCAAAAAAATCAAGGTTAATCAAATAAATAATTAGTTTTGAAGCAACAAGTTAATTTACATACGTAATTGATTTATACTTATACTGTATTTGTAACTAATATAGATAACACAAACAGGTACATTTATTAAAATAAACACCAACAGACAGTTTTATTTCGCTACTATTAATTTAACGTGTCACAAAGAATTTAGTATTAATAATTTAAACAAAACAAATTTATTAATACAAACTAGTTCCTAACTCACTCAAAATGTAGGATGTAGTTTACTTTATTATTGTTTAATAAATCTTTTTTTTTTTAATAGAACAAATTTTAAACTGCTTAGTAAGTGATGAAAACATTAATTGATTTCATAAAATCTATATAAATTATTGAAATTCTTTAAAAATGCAATACATCAAAATTTGTTAATCAACGGTTTCGCTTGAACGCCGCCCACACTGATTTTCCACTTCGGCTCCTGCAATAACACTTTTCACAAACTTCCTTGCAACATTATCACGCTTTTACATTTTTTATTATTTTATTATCGCTCCTTTAAAAACGCTAAAAGCTACAAATACGACAAAAGTAAATAGTTCTATAAAGACCATATTACAATGTCGAATAACAAAATAAGTTTACACAACAAAAATTATGCATTTTTAGGTAAATATTTTAGACATAAACGTTGAGAAGAAGTATAAATTTAAAATCTAATTAAATATTGTTCGCCGTAGTTATTCTATATGGAATGCTGTTACTTTTCAAGGTCATCAATAATTACTATAGAACATTGTTGCTAAACTCGAATTTCAAATGCCACAGAATGGTAATTTAAAAAACACAAAGCATTATATATAATTAAAAATTATTGTACACTATTCTAGCATTACACTTAAAACCTGCCAAATCAATGTAATTTGACTGTTCCCAATTTAAATATACCATGTAATTACCCAATTAAACTGAAAAGAAATTTATTCTGTAGAATCACGGATGTACAAAGGCTTAGTTTTAATAGAAATCAAAATGCAGAAGGTTGGTTAATTACAAATTGCTTTGCTATTGCACACAATGCATTTTATTAGTTTTAAAAAAAAAATAATTAAAACGTATACAAAACTGTAGACATTGATTTTATAGTATATAAGTGTAAATATTACACATAGTACAACCTTGTCATATTACGTACATCACATGCAATGTACGTATGTACTAAACCACGGATGGTATTTATGTAAAAATAGTATTTTAGAATTTCTTAGTTATATAGAAAAATTTAAATCTGCACAACTTAAACTTATCGACAAAATTTTTAGTTCTTAACAAAAAAGAAATGAAATAGATAAAACTAAAACCCGTTGTCTGTAATATTACTGTTTTTGAAAACAAAAACAAAAAACTTATATAAATTTAAAATTAATCTAAATAGTCAGACTAAACATATACTAATAAACTAGTACAGAACAATAAAAATACAAACATTTAATTATAATTTAAAGTAAGCAAGGAAGCCTTCAGTTCATTTTATCAATGTCGATCAAGAGAATCTTTCTTTTAGGTTGAAGGTTTAAGCTGTTCAGAAATATTATTGTTGTGTCTTTATCGAGTGTAAAAAAATAAGTTTGCTGTGTTAAAGCTAGGAGAACCCTTCATGATAAAGAGACTCATTAAAAATTTATTAAATTAGACCTAGGAGTTATTTTAAAACAAACGATTTCCAAAGGCGTTGTCATATTATTTTTAGGTGTCTTATCTAAATCTGAGAGGTACCTCACATATTCTAGAACATCTTGTATAGTGTAAACGGGATATTCACTTCTACTTTTTATAAATAAAAATAGAGTGTAGTATAGTTGGTAACATTAGAAAGAAAATACAAAAAACTACAAATAAATACAAAAATTTTAATGTTGTAAAAATTCTTATTTTTTTTAAATGGAACGAAAATTAATTAATCAAAAAAGTTAACTAACGATTGATTTAATGCAAAAAATAAATTGTAATAATTATATATATTATGTTATTTTTTTCGATAACACGCATTTGCACAAACAATTTTATTACATTAAAGGATGAATAGTCTATTAAAGTGTAATATGTAGCAAGCAAACGATGTATAACAAAACATGAACTTAAATGAGTAACCGGTTTACGTGTAAAAATTTTAAATTAGTTATAAAAAAAATAATGACAAGCATAAAAATATTGATCAAATTAATGTTATGCGGAACAGAATTCTTATTTCATGTATGTACTCATGAAGCAATACAAATTTACGTTACGTATCTCACACCTTTAGTGTAAACATTATTATATTTCAAAAATAGATAAGTAGATTCCTAAATTCCATACTGAAAAGGTTTGTCGTCTAGTTTTTTTGTAATTGAACCAGTACAGAATCCCGTTTTACAGAAAAAAAACCAATAGATTACTGACTGCCCTCTAAAAGTTTATCACGTTCGTTTTCGTCGTGTTATTCAACATCATTCACATTATTAGTGTTGTTACTCGCTGATATTTAAAATAATTTAATAAAATTTAAATACAATTACTAAACCCGCTATCAGCAAGTGCTATTAAGTCACAATAGGCACGCCTTGTTATCAAGGACATATAAAGTCGTCAAAAGGTAGTTACACTAGTTACCATCAACAAGTTGTTGAATAAGTTTAAGTTAATTTCTGGCAGGCAAATCTATGCCTTTGTAATTCACATTCATTCAAATGAATCTAGTTCAAGTTTACGTAGGTTGCTTACATTATTACTGACGTTAACTGAATTATTTAACAGTTCCGTAGACATACTAAAGTTGAACTTTATCCAGATGCAGTAGATTGCAATGTCATTTGATTACATGATTTTACACTATTTATCAGACAATTTATTTTACAATTTTCAACACCATCCCTTTAATATAATAATGATGGAAATATAACATTGCACCAAAGATGCAAATTCTACACTCGCCTTTGCGTACAACATATAAACATTTTTATTTGTTTATTTACACAAATAATAGAAGTTAACGTGAAAAACAGTAATATAATGTTTTTACTATAGTATGTGGTAAATTGACTACAACACCATAATAAAAACTTTAAAGTATTACACGCCACAAGTATCTTTGCTTTACACTCTTTAAATCGTTATCTGAGCTTAACTGTGTACTGTCTTTATATCAACATGTAGTAATTGTTTTATCAATGTTAATAATTTTTTTAACCACTACAAATTTTACAAAACTAAAAAAAACTATTTTTAATATATAGTAGAACAAACATTTACAATTTGTACCTATTTTTGTTTAATGTTTGCGTTGTTATTACTCACTTACATTTTACGTTTACGTTTCGTCCAAAAATAAAGTATTATACATATATTTTAGAATAAGTAATCACAGCTTTTGTTCACAACAATACATTGCATAAAAACATTCAATAAATACAATGTATCGCGCATAAAATGGTTATATTATTACATTTTGTTTTTGAGCATTCTATTAAATCATTAAAAAAAAATCATGTTAAATAATTGAAAGCTGTTTATCGATTTTAGAGATGACGTTAGATTCGTGTCAAGAATAAAATATAAAGTAATTCAATAAATAACTTAAGTACAATAGTAAAATTTGTGATGATATAAACTTGCAAAAATTTAGCATGTATGAAAAGCAAATATTAGAAAAAATTCAAAAGTAAAAGCAATTCCAAAATAAAATAGAAAATGTACTGCATTTAAACAACGATAAATAGTTTAAACACTTACGCAAAAAAATAAATTATAATACTTATAATAATCAAAAATCTTTTGATACGGTTGTCCATCACGGTTTTTAAGTGCTCGGTTCAATTAGAATAATATTTAAAATGTTGCAAAGAAAACAGGTACGTTAATTAAAATTTTAACACGCCAATATGTTTAATAATTTTTCTTTAACCGAATTTAGGAAATCAAAATTTGAAATGCCAATTATTTCGTATAAATAAAAATACCTTGAATAAACTAATAATTAATCTAAATACAATAATAAGCATAATAGTAAACTTAAATTTGATTATGTAAATTAATTCAGTTGCCGAGGAATGAAAATCTTTACACAGCAGGAAGCATAACTTTTAACGCTCAGATTGATTTTAAATACGATAAAGCGTATTAGTAATCACAAAAGGACACAGACAAATCAGATAATGGTGGCAATTAAGAACTAATTACACGTAAAAATTATAGGAGCCTATATTAGTCATTTTATTACGTATTGTCTATTTAAAGAACATAAAATGATAGTTAAGTTTCTATAGGATTTTTTGACAACTGTTTGTAGTATGAACATCCTACAACCACTAATTAACAAACTTTCCATTACTTCCGCTATATATAATGTCAATTAGACAAATAAGGGATTTTTCTATAATTACAGGTAACGTCATCCAAACGAAAGTAAATATTTATGTTTTTGTGAATACACTTTGCATACGCAATAAATTTTAATACAGTTATTTCTAGATATCACTCTAAAGCTTGGGAAACAAAGCTTTTTGGCATTATTCCATCTCACCGATTAACAAAACGTTTTTAATTTGAATTCGATTTGAGAATTATTAACCAATTCTAGTCAGCTATTAGGTTAAGGTTGTAAACAAAGTTGTAATTTATATTCAGTTCATAAATAACTGTATTTTTTTCTATTAATTATTGATGCCCGAAAGAATGTACATTATAGTTATTAAAACTAATACATGGACAAAACAGTTTATGAATTAATTTGGTAATTAAGTAATATTGATTAAATTTGCTAACACTTACTGATCATAACAAAAATAATAGAATTATGTTTTTTATAAAGTTTACACTTGTTAGAAATTAGCATAGATTAATAATTTATAACATTTTTATCAAAATGTAATTAAAGATTTTTGTAAAAAAACGATTGCACAAAATATTACTGTTACAATTCTTTTTAAACATGTTTCCGTCCTTTTGTTACTAAAAACTATTAATTTTTTAATTAATTTGTGCGTTATAAATTAAATTTATTTTGAAATAATAATCAAAATGAGGTTAATCAATTTATTATGTAGATCTGTAATTTAGTTTGGTAAACTAACTTAAATACAAACAATTGTCACTTACATCGATTTTTAAAATCTCAGCATTTATCATAACAGTAAACATGCTCTGTAATTATTTAAAATGTCTAATAACTAAATATTTCAAATATTATATACTTAATTACACCATTGTTTATTAATAAATATGAGGCTAAACGCCTTCTCGTAGGAAGGGAGCTACGTACGAGTTAATCCACATGTAGGAAACTATGAAGTAGTTAGTTAGATAGTAAATATTACAACCGCAAGTTTCAAAAAATGTATTTGAATGATACGCGGCATAATATTTCTAACTGTACCACGCAAGTGCAAAAATTTGTTTATATAATTGCAGAAACCATCTTAGAGACCAGTGGACAGCTGTTTCGTCCTATTTGGACTCCTCAGCACTGGAATACTCTAATGCAGTTTCCACAACTATATAAAACAAATTGCCATGCCAACTATGGCAATTTGTTTTATATTTTTTTATCATGTTGCAACTAATCCTTAATTATTTAAATAAAAGACGATTCTGCTGTAGACCATTCTTGACATTAATTAACTAAAATATTAATATTTTTTCAGTCAATAAAATAAAAAAATTAAAATTTAATAATGGATGCATGTACTTTTTTTCGATTTAAATATTTGCTGGGGTTAGAAACGTTAACATTCGAAGGTTTCGGGCAAAATGAAAATTGCGCGAGACAGCTTGCATCGACAGTTTGAGATTATATTTATTAGTTAATGATTAATTTATTTTCTTGATTCAAGGAGGCGCATAAAAAATACTCAATATTTCTTTTTGGCGACGTTTCTATAATTATATAGTCTATATATATTCTAGTTGTTACATCAAAAGTAATTTTTTTTATTATTTCTATCGTCTACATAACCTAAAAATGAATTTTAAATATGATGAAGCATATTTTAAGTTAAATGTTAAATTCAAATAAAAACAGAATTTTTTTGATACATTAAACGAATAATTTCGACTACCTTAAAATAAATGCATAACAATAAAATGAATATCAAATATGTCTTTAACATATTTTAAATTTGGAATTTATATCGAAAAAATTCAATTTCAAATATGTTAAAGACATATTTTTAATTCCAATATAATTATATTTAAAGATCTTTACGTTTAGCTAATATTATGTTCAGAGAATTTTTTTGTCATACATTATATCGTTTACCAAAATTTCGCATATTTTAGTTATTTACCTAACGAAAAAATGAATTTCAAATATGTATTTGACATAATTTTAATTCTTAACGTTTTAAATCGGTTTTACATGTAGCAACGTAGCTTCGCACGTGCGTTTAATCAAAATTGAAGAATTAAACAGGTTCAATTAAACTGCTTCTTAAACCTGCCAAACATTAATAGAAAACCGCCACTGAAACTTTGTTGAATTTAATGAGGGTTTTCTTCATTCCAAACATGCGTGTTGTAAAAATTCAGCATTCCATTGGTATTAAACAACACTCATCCTAAAAATAATGTTTTGGCACTAAAATCAAATCAACGTCGGTTAACTGTTCGACTCGTTGGTAAGGCTACAAAGAATAATTCCTTAAAACACGATGTATCGTACTATAGAACATTTACAATTTACAATATCTGCACATACATTGAAGAAAAACAAATATCAAAGTTTTGATTTTATTGAAAAGATTTATTCTTCTTTCATTGCTTATACATGGGGTGGTTTTTATCGACCACCGCTTTTGCTGGTAGGAAGACCACCTCCAGTCCTTGCACACACGCGATAATAAAGAGTTATTTAAAGCAATTGTCTATTAAAATATTGCTCAACTTACAATCTACGTGTGGTGTAGAGGTTATAATTACATTCATTAAAACAGTATCGCTGTTGTACGTAATAAAGAAATTTTAAATTAAATATTATCAAGTACGAGTACGTTTACACGAATCAACAACTACAGAAATCCGTCAAAAAATCGAGACAGAAATAAATCAAATTTTCAAACTCAGTTCTAAAAAAGCTGAATTTTGCATTTAATTATCTGAAGTCTTGTTTTAGTTGCAACCGAAGGTAAAAGTGATCGTGTACACAATGTACATTTTGTTAAGCTAGTAATAATGCTAAGAAATAAACATTACTATCTGCTTTAATTATTTTATTAACAATCGATTTTGTAGATTATGAAAAATTAAAGAAATAATAATTAACACAATACATCAATACGTTCCACAGACTTTACACCATTTACACTCATCACTTACCGAATAATTACAATCAACAAACAATTTTCATTTGTTTAGATAGTCAGGACCGGCTTGAAAACTTTAAACGCAAATATCTCAAAACTGGGCTACTTTAGACCAAATATTTGAAGGAAAAGTTTTCATTTAATGCCACAAGGAAACTACTCCTCGAGTATATTTCATATACACCCTTTATGTTTATTATTTGTTTGTCGCCCCAAAAGTGAATAATTCGTTGTTTATTTTTGTTTTCTAAAATTTTTTATATTATTTTAATAAATTAATTTATTGTTTTTCAAACCATAAAATCATAATAAACAAACACAATTAACAGATTTTTGCGATTTCTTACTATAATCTGAAAAGGTCAATTTGTTCGTGATCATTATTTCATTGCTATTTTTCTTTTATATAATTTTATTTTGTTAGTAAAAAGCTTGAAATGATTCTAAATGTTGCACACGCCATAATAGAAGTGCTCTAAAGTTTTTAAATATTTTTTCTTTCTTTACTTTTCTTATGCCAAGCAGCTAAAAAATACGTATTACGCAATGACTTTCAGCTTTCAACATTTTGTTATTAGTAAATGTACACCAAATGCAAAACATTTATGCAGGGTGTAAATTGATGAAAAATCTACAATACGGTATTCTTCGTTCAATTCTGAATCGAAGATTCTAATGTTACATTGTTGTTTTATGCTTTGTATGTCTTCAAGAACCACTTAAAAGAAATATACATTTGGCAACACTGTAAACCAGAATACGACTGTAATACCCGTCGTTTCTATTTTTTTTATTTCAATTTCTAAAAACATTTTACTCGTCATTAGTAACTAACACGTTTTAAATTTTACAAATTACGCAAGATATGATTTGCTTTTCAATTTATTTAATGTCAGAATAATACCTAAATACATACACTTAATAATTTAAATAGCTGTAAAAGTGGTAAATTAATAATATTAATTTAGAATGTATTTTCCAACAGGAACTAATCAAAAGTACACAAAAAATCACGAAAAAAGCAAGGGTTATACAAAAATGAAACAAGAATGAATTCTATACATAAATGTCAACATTTGACAGATGATGCTGTTGAAATTGCATTAGAATGTTTGCTTTATAACATTGCCAAATGTATTTTTCGTAAACATACGTTAATAAAGAAATGTTAACAATAAACTTTGAAGACAAAAAAGAACTCAACGAAATAAAAGCATCAAATTCCTTTATTAGTCTTAGTTTCAGCTATCTCTACTAACAGATATCGAAACTAAGATTTATAGATCAAAAGTCCGAACTTTGAGAACCTCGTGAAGATGTATAAAGCATGAAACAACATTTTACCATTAAGAATTTCGATGCAGAAGTGAACGAAGAATGTCACAGCGTGTGACTTTTTCGTCAATTTATGCACACTGTGTATATAATAAATAACAACTGTTGGAGATTTTTTTCTCAAGTTTTATAGAAAAATATTTAAAAAAAAACAGTATCACATACGTATTTTACAAAAACATGCGTTTCTGTATGGGTAATGGCAAGGAACACACGAGGTAATACCACACGTTTTATTATAAAGTTGGCTATTGAATTAGAGAAATTACATTGAATTATTACTCAGTTGTCGTTAAACAGGCAAGATTGTGTATGAAAAATAATGTTTTACAATAGCTATAGTTAAAGATACTACTATAAAGTTTTTCTAAACTGGATGTTACACTACAAAATGTTTATTCTCAGGTTAATATTTTTCACATTTTTCGTATTCAATTTTATTTTTATTTTTTTATTTATTTTGTTGGTGTTGATATGTTAAACTAATTTAAAAGCAATTTGTACATTCGTATAAGAATAGAGTAAAAAGTTTCGTATTATTACAAAAATTGCATATTGTTAAAAAATGTGCTATTAATACTAAAACCAAATATGTAACAGCTACTTGACAAAATCCACTGTTTTAACTTCTTTAAGTATTTTCTTTTTAGTTTAGTATTTAGTAGTACTTGTGTCAGATATGTTTACAGGAGTACGCATCAGAAATAAGCTTTAATTTAGTTCTAATACGTTATAAAGAAATTGTTATTCGAATAAAGTATTAGATACGCAAATAAATTATTTAATTTTGTTTTTTAACACTCACTGGTCACTAAACAAGAAAAATGAAAATATGTTTGAAAGTGTTGAGTTTAAATGTTTAAATCGTAGATGTGTCTTTTTGTGTTAATTAGGTCCAGAGATTGCAACAAAACAGTTAAAGAACTCGAAATGCAATAACATACAAGGTATTTTATTTAGAATTAGAAAGTTCAATTGGGTCTAGGTTAAAAACAAACCATTTCTACAAAAATTAATAATTTAAAATATGGATAATTTCTGTTTCAATCATAAAAGTTGTCAACTAATGAGATTACTTCCTACTCAGTTATTTCAATCATCCTAAATAAAAAGTAGCTGATTTTTTTGTTTTTGATTAGGAGCGACATAGTGAATCTTTAATCGAACTTTGCGTAGTGTTTTAATAGTAGTACATTTACATAAAATCAAAGAAATTTTAAACCGGCTTTCTTTTAAGTAGGAAGCAAACTGGTACGTTTTAAGCAAGCTCGCTAAATTAGTAAGACAACTTCCATATTTTTATGAGTCAATGTCTTGTTACGCTTGCATTAAGAAGCAACGGTAATAATAATTTAAATAATGTTTAGTACGCAAAAACTATATTCTGTGTTTTAACAAAATAAATAAAATTATATAGAAGAACAATATCTAGAAAAACAAAAAAAGTAAATTATCAAATCTTAGTGAAACAACAACTGAACTTTAAAAATCGTAAATAAAAATTCAAACTTTTCTTATAATCATAAATAACACAGTAACTTTAATTTTGCATTAAAATTCTAAGCTAAAAGCGCTTTATCTAAAAAAATTGTTTTGAAGAACTTGCAAAAAATTTTCACCAAAAAACATGATGATTAATGCTATTGCTACAATTAATATTATATCAACAAACATTTAAGACGCAACCTTGAATATAAACAAAGAAAGCGTAAAACCTTCAAAAATAGGTCAAAAATTTGTAGCAATTTAATTTTTATTTGTAAATGAGTGTATTTAATACTTTTGAAGAATGATCAAACAAGACTTGCCTTAAATAAATTCAATCGCCAAATTAAAGATACGTAATTATTGAGGAATTACAAAAATGTGAAGTTTTCAATGGCAAAAATATTTGCAAAAAATCTGAATACGAAAGTCCGGAAGTAGTAAAAGAAATAAAACCACATAAAACAACAAACATAATAATATTAATAACATCTATTTATATTGATGTTTTATTTTTACGTTGACCTGCAAATTATAAACTAAATAATAACAACGTATTTAAAAATTTAAAAACAACGTTTTTCTGGAATTTTGCTATTAGGTACTGTTATTAGAACGCATATCTAGGGTATTAATACAAAATGTAGTGTGTGTATAACAATATTATTGTTTATAACGCATTAATCAAATTTTTGACCGAGAAAAATCAAATCTTATCGTTTAATGCTTTATCGATGTGTGCTTTAATTTTTTGTAGACACGTACTTACTTGTAAAAAATTTTAAAAAAATAAATTAAAAAATGAATAAACCTATATGTACATTTATATGGAGCACTAACCAGCAACGTGGATAAATACTTGAAATAAAAATTAGAGAAATGTTGATAACCTTGAAGTCAATAAAGTTATTTCAAATTACACAGAAATTTAAAAAAAATATACATGTATTGCAAAAAATCGAGACGTAAACATAAAAAGTTTTAATACAAATCCAGACATTGCATAATAAACTTAGTTTCAATAATTCAAAATGCACGAATTCGAAAAATATTAAAATGCAGTTTAGAAAAATAAACTAATGGTTATTTAATTAATGCTTACGAACAATTACAAAAATTATTTTTAAAACAGTTATGATTAACAATAGATGATCAAAGTATTTCAATACAGATTTTTATGTACAAGATATTTTTGTACAGATACTGATTATAATTTACTAACCTTTTAATACATTTTTTTTAAATGCACTATGTATTCTAAATTTAATTAAAATTGTTTATCATATAAACCTTTTGTACATATACAATAATGTGTTAGTGCAAAACATTCTCATCTTATTCAAAAAGGAACATTGTAATGACATTACGAAGTAGATGTGTAAAGCTGTATACATTAAAACCAAAAGTACATAATATATTTAATTAATTAAATTAATAATTTATGTAAAAGTCGTCTTTAAAAGAACGGCTAACTAAAACAATGTTTTTCAAAATCATTATAATTTTATTTACGTAAGCTTTTAGAAAATCAGTTTTGTAATTATTAATTATTTTCAACTTTTACATTACTATACACTTTTAAAAACGCTTTATTTAACACATACCAAATTTATAAATTATTTTAATAGTTTAAACAAAACAGTTTTGATTGATTATCTAAAGTTGTTTTAAATAAAGTCAAAATATATATTTAAAAATAGCAATGAAACGAATTTAAGTGCTTTTTTTAATGTTAAACCAAATTGAATAAATTTGTTATTATAAGTGCCATCATCATGATTAAAAATGTACTCATGAATATTTCCAGCATATTGTATAGTTACAAAATTAATATTCATCTTAATAAATAAAAATAAGAAAAATCTGTTTTAGTCCTAATTAATACTTATATTTAAAAAACGCTATTAAAATCGATTCAAATGTAATAACACAATTACACATAAGAGATTTTAATGTTTTTAAACTTTATTAAAGATCTTGTAATTGTTAGGTCACAAAAAAAATAATTTAATTTTTATAATAATGCATAGTTTCTAAAAGAGAATTTTTTAAATAAAAATTAAAAAAAGATTACTTTCTTACATTGTTGCATATCTTTTTGTCAATAATTATTGATTATTTTAAATAAAAATAACATTAAAATTGACTATTTACATTTTGTATATGTTTTTTTTTATTTGCTTTTATAATAAACTACAATAGTATTTGTTATTGTTAATAACCGTAAACAAAAAAGTTGCATGAATGGTAAGCAAAATAAAACACAAATATACTATATGATCGTCATAGTTTTTAATGTACTTTCGGAAATCCCCAATAAAGTACAGTAATTTTTCTAAAAAAAAGTCTTACATAAGTTAATATTCCATTTAACGAACGTTAAAATAGAAACATAAGTTATAACTGAATTAACAACAATTACTGTTAAATTCGTAAAACAGGTTGTTGTATACGTACATTAACATTTCTAAAATTAAACTTAATACACACGTATGATATACAAGTAGCATCTATTTTTAGTTTATGTAACAATCACTCCAAAAATATTTCCAGCCGTAAAGCAAAGCAAAAAATACGGCATTATCTTTGAAACTTGTACAAATCCATCATCTTTGAAGGTTATTTATTACTTTACCAGGGAAGATGCGTGTCATCTTCACATAAGCTACGTATATATCTAAAGATACATTCCATAGAACAAACAACTAATTGTGTATCTATTTATTTTCAGTCTTATGCAACTTAGTGCATTCTGTAGCTATGTCAGAAAAAAAAATCAACGCCCTTGATAGATTCAACTATTATTATTTTTAATAACGATCCCAGTTGTTAATGACTTTTGAATTGCCTTTCAATTTATTTCTAGTTGATGAATGTTAACAGTGCAGTCCAATAATTAAAAATTAGATGTTAATGATTCATTAATAAAGATTTGTGTTTAAGCTATTGTAGCCAAGGTTCATTTTTTAAAAACGATTATCTCAAACAAAATGATATTACGTAATAAAAACTAACAAAAAATGTGTTTGATAATAAAGTCAATTTCAAAATTAAACAACATGTACTTTTTAAAAATAAAAAACGTTGAAAAAGCGTACATACTTTATCAATTACTAATCAATAAGAATTAATAAAATCACACACCTTTGATTGCGAATATTGCATTATATCTCAGTAGTGCATTTAATAATAAACCCATCACGACCTAAGACCCGAACAAAGCAATTAATAGAAGACAAGAAAGTTTGACATACTTTGTATATACTTTCTGGAACGCGTAAAAATGTACCTATTGTATATTTTGAAATTGATCTAAAAAATGAAGATACAATTACATAATTTTATTAAATTTGCTAATATAACAGTGTACTTTTTACTGCTTAATTTCATGATCCATAAATGCATACAATAAATTATAATTTTTAAAACAATTAAGATGAAGGCCTTGCAAGTTTTTCTGATTTACCTTTCCTTTGTCATAAGCATTTATCTGTCGATATAATAATATTCGATTGCGAGTTAATTTTGCATTGCAAATAAATAATTTGTTCTTAATAAAAATACTTACGAGTATTAGTAGCAAGGAGTAACAAGAGGCGCACATGTCTGCGGCTTCACATCATCCTGCTTCACTCACTCTCACTCGTCGTCCACGTCCTTACGAGCTTTACGGGCCACTACTTAGCGTACGCGATTGTACCGCAAATACAAACTGACTCTCTAGTTTCTACCAGTTGCTTCTATAGACTAGCGCCACTTAAACACCCTTCACTGCCCACGCCTTCCTTTATTGTATTACACAAATCTAACTAATCCGAAATGTTTAAGTAATATTATTTCATTTAATATTTATTACGCATCGTTAGGGAAACACTACAAACTGGCGGTGCAGCTAATTATGAAAATGTTTTTTCTTCAACTCATCTTTGTGGTTAACAAAATAACAAACAATAACCTTAAATTACGAAAAGCTTGCTGAAACTGCACGAGATAATTAAAAAATCGTATTCTTGGAACTTCTAATTGAAATTAATTACAAACTCAAAGTTGTTTATGAAATCTTTATACATTTTTTTATCCACAAAAGAAGCACAAAAAAGATCTTAATTTAATAACTCTTAAAAAACTGGAACTTTTAAAAAACTTAAACTTACCTTTTGCTTTTTCACAAATGCACACAATTAAATATAAAATACCGACTATAATTATTTTTTTTAAATTGCACGTTTGTCCTTAACCAAGTCTGGACAGCTGTATAAAATAGTTAAAATTTATTAGTAAAACGTAAAAAGGTTTCAAAATAAGTTGTGGTCTCTATATCTTTCGTATATAGATGTTTTATTTGCCTAATCTTTATAAATTCTAATTAATGTTATTGTATACGTGTTCGTAATGGGGTAGTTTTACATAAAATTATTTTAATATATTTGCATTTTTTTATTCGGGAAACCTGTAACCCCAACAAGACGTCCCGAGTGTTGTACACACGCTGAAAAAGAATTCCGTAATTTCTAATTGGTCATTTTGTGACCAATGATTTTCATAGTAAAATTCTTTACTGGATGGAAAATTACATTATATTTGCTATAAATATTGTAGTGTTTAAGTTATGTTAGGTGGCAAAAAACAGAATGTAAAAATTTCAATTTTAGTAAATCGACCTGTAACTTACTTTTGTAAGAATGTTAAATAAAGTGTTCAATTCTGTATTATAGTTTTAACTAACACAGCATAAATTTGGCGACGAGTCTTGCGCGTCTGCAATCATTTTCGTTCGTGACCGAAAATAAAGTTAAGCGTGCGTATGTGGTAGTGAAGGTTAATAAAGTCCCGTCAGTTCAATTAGCAGTCGTCAGTAGTCAAGAAATGTCGCTAATAAGATTTATTGAACAATTAAACTCTAAAGTCTCGGAAGTAACATCGTGTTAAGAACGCCTTAAACAGCTGTTCATTTGCAATAGTGTGGAAGATGACAATAAAATCTTCTTACTTTTAACTCTAATAGGTGGTGAAGCATACGGTATATTAAAAGACTTACTTGCACCTAACTTACCCAGCTTGGAGTCATACAATGTTCTCAAATGTACATTAATATAGTTATTACAGCCTAAAAAGGTAAAAATGCAATTCAAGAAGCAAACAAAAGCATTAAAATTTTTGTAACCAAGTTTAGTCTGTAGAATCCGATTGCAAAGCATTTGGAGAAAGTTATTGTCAGAAAATAATTTGACCTTTGAACGCGCCTATAAAATCGCGCTTTCAATGGAGTTATCAGAAGGTCAAGTTAGGTCCATAAACATCGAAACTGCCGATGCAACTTTGCCAGACAGTCTGGACAAATTGTATGTGAGTCAAGAAGATAAGAGTAATTCAGAAGCCAGATGATTGAAAAGCAGGTTTTCGTTGCAGAAAGAAGCATGATTCTAATAAGTGTGGAAATGTTTAAGCTGCAGGAAGAAAGGTCATATCAGTAGAATGTACAGAAAAGGAAATGTCCACAACGTCGAAGAAACGCATGCTGGTTCTTCGGAAGGTGACTCTGAATCAAATTCTTTAGATTTAGGTTTTTTTATCAAACTTAGATTTCAATATTAAGAATCCAGTAAAGATAAATTTAGCAGTAGAACAAGAAAAAGTTATTCTTCAAATTGATAGTGGAGCTTGTCGTTCAGTAATGCATGTAAATGATTTTGAATTTTATTTTTACCAATTGAAAGCATACCCTGTCAGATACGATTTAAGAGTGTTAACTGGTCAGAATGTCAGTGTTCTAGGAGAAGCTATGGTATCTGTCAATTTTGGTAGTCAGAATTTCAATTTACTTTTTGTAATATTAAGATGCAACCATAAGTTTTCTCCGTTCTAAGTCAAAATTGGTTAAATGTTTTGAATCCTGAATGAAGAAAGAAAATAAATTTTAGTAAGATGTATAAATTTCAGAATGTCAGTCAAATAGTAGAGTCGTCAAAGCATAATATAGAATTTTCAAAGTCTAATATAGAGAAAGTGTCAAGTCTCATTTCTAGTTTGAAATCCCAATATAAAAATGTATTTAGTGTGAATCAGAAGTCAAGTATTAAAAATGTCAAAGTCGAATTGAATTTGAAAGAAGGTGTGCAGCCAGTTTTTCATAGAGCATATGCCATTGCATTTGCTTTGAGAGACAAGGTTGAATCAAAATTGTTGAAAATGTTAAATGTAAGAATGTTAAAAAGAAATTTACTCATTCGAATTGGGCAAGTCCTATAGTCGTAGATCCAAAGAAAAGCTCAGAGATCAAGATTTGTGTGGATTTTCGCTGCTGCGAACATGTTGTTTCAAGCTTATGCGTCAATGTCTCGACAAAAAGTACAAGTACAATAGATAGAATGAAAAAACTTCCTGATGAACCAATTCATGATGCTCCTACTAGTGCTGACGATGAAGGTTTTCAACCAGTACGTAAAAAAAAAGAAAAAACAATATTAGTGAAATTATATGCGAAGTAATAACATTCTGCTGAACTTTCATTGTTTATTATTTTGAAACGAATATACACAACGTTTCGATTGCTGTGGTATCTGCAATCGTCATCAGGTGAATACTAACAAACTTAGAAACTACTGAAGCTTATTATACTATACTATATTAATACATTCAAACAAAGAATTAGTGAAATTAGTTGTACCCCTGATTACTAAAAACTATTCAATTCCAACTACACACAATTAACGCTATTAAATATGATGCCTGCAGATATGTATGCTAAAAATTTTTTTCAAAACTACAATACGACCATCTACAAACCCATTAATAAGAAAAATGATAATCATGTTCCCCCTATAATCTTGAAGAAAAAGTCGTTGTAGCCTTCCACTGCAGCATTTCTTGATTCTCACAAAATAAATTTTACTAATGCTGCTAATATTAATGAAGGTATTAAAATCACTCTTTTACCTTTTTCGTACTACCGTGCCATTAGCTTAATAGAAAAGAAAAATATTTCCAACCACACATATGCACTTCCCAGTGATAAACTATTAAAAATAGTTATTAGACGAATTCCAGAGACTACTCCAACACATACGATCTTAACTGAATTAACAGATCTTAATCTTATCCCTACCAAGGTCATTCAACTGTACAAAACAAATTGAATTCCTATGTCTCTCTGCTTAACCCTACTTCCAAGAGAGCAAAATTCGATATTCATTCTAACTCAATTGCACCAATGTTTTTGCTGCCAACTTCATGGGCATTTGCAATCAAAATGTACTGCCCCTTATCGCTGTGTAAAATAAGTTTATTTTTACTCATCCTAAATATGTACTAAGACTCGCGATCTACCTCCTAAATGCGCTAATTGTGAAGGACCCCGCCCCGCTAATTGTAACTAATGTTCTGCTGCTACCAAGCGCATACCTCCTTTACAGTACAAAAATCTCCTGCCTGGAATATCACTCAATTTACGTCTACCATTTTATTTCCTTCTTTTCCAGCTACGAAAGAAGTGACTTTAGCTGCTCATTAACCACCAATTAACAATATAACGAATGATACATCATTGCCTCATTCCAACAAATTGCAAGAATTTTAGTTAACATGTTAACAACTTTTAATCAATCTAATCTTAAATTAGCAACGTCAACTTTGTTACAGCAAACTCAACAGCTACTAAAAACTACTTTTCAATAATCAATTATGGCGAATAAACTTCATATAACATCTCTCAACATATCTTTCTGGAATTTTAACAGCCTTCAATGCAAAACTACAGAACTTCATCATTTTTTTGATCAGTATGAAATCGTTGTTGTTCTTTTATCACAAACTCGCCTCAATGCTTGGCATAACCCAAAAATTTCCAATTATATATTTTTTTAATTTTTTGAAAAGATCTTTTCAGCACCATCAACTCCCCAATCTTGCCTATGATCATATAGAATCAACGTCAATATTGCTCAAAACTTTTGTCGCCAATAGTGCCAAACTTAATTCAGATCACAGCCCTGTAATAATCCATTTTACAACGTTTACAACTGACCCTGCGTTATGTTTACAATTTCATACCGATTGCACTAGATTTAATCAATTACTAACTAATAATCTTGGCTCAATCCCAATTATTCATTCTCAAAATTGCCTTGATGATAACATTACGTTTTTCAAGCAACAGTAATAAATTCCCATAACCTTGCCATTGTTAACAAACTAATTTGTAATTGTTGCACTCATAAAAAAATATAGCAGTTTTCAAAGATGTTTAAAATTACTATTCATTGTACAGGCTTCTTAGACAAGTGCTTACATTTTGTCAATTAACAATTTTTATATTTTATGATCATTTAATATAATTGGTTCTCTGATTTTAATCCAACATTATAAGAACTGCTAATTTCTGTGATAAGTTAGATACATTTTTTGGGTTTGATTTTCCTTTCTAATTTTGCTTGATATTAATACATTTTTAAAAAAATTTTATTTGTAAATTAGTAGTTATTTAAAAAATGTACAAATATTTTATATAAAATATTTAGTATATGAATAAGCCGGTTGTTTTCTTTTCTACGTTCACTTTTTGTGCATAAAATTGTACATTAGAAATAATAATAAAAATTATATTTTTTCAAATATTTTAAAAAATGCTTTCATTTATAAATGTTAAGTTTAAATTAAAAAAATATTATAAAATTAATAAAGATAGGAAATTGTGTATTTGTATAAAAAAAAAGTAAAAAACAACCTTAAAATGAAGAAGAACAACACGCGGTATATAATTCTGCATAATCAAAACAAATCTTAAATATCATGTGTTATTGGTAATAATGTTAATTACATTTTACATGATTCTTACTTATGTAACATACGTTCTAATATTTCGATTACAAATTATTTTGCATCACATTATTACTATTGTATATATGACCTCAACAAATTTTCTAACTATTACTTGATCACATGTTCAATGTTTTATAGTATATTCCACTTTTGATTGGTTATCGTGGGTTTTTACCGTATTACTTCAAACCATTTTATTGTTGTAGATATGTAATATACGTAAGAATAAATATTTTGTGTTTAATATATAAACAGAACAACTTTCTTTAACGTAAGCATACATGGACAAGTGAAAAAATATAGCATAGAAAAATTAATTATTATTTACAAAAAAATTAATTACTTTTACATGTTAAAACTATTTTTTTGTATAGAAGTAGCTAATAGCTTTAATAGTAATTTACTATCTTTCGAATTTAAAAAATAGTAAACAAAAGATTTGCGTCTATGCATTTAGTAAACAAAAGCACGTCAAACAAGAGTTATAGAACAAGATGTAAAACACGCAGGTTCAGTACAAAACAAAATTTTTAATTTTTTTAAAATTGCTAAACTAGTAACAGCAAATCAGTTAAAATTGACAAATAGTGTTTAGGTCTACAGTAGCGGTGATAATATGTCATATAAAATGTTATTTCTATTTAAGATTTCACTTATGTAATCAACTTTTCTTTGAAACGATCATCGCTGTTTTAAATTCGTACAAAAATCCGATTTTTTTTATAAAATAACACATTTTTTATTTTACATTCAGTGTCATTAAATAATTGATTTTATAAATACAACAAACATGTATAATTTTAAGTGTCACATTTGCGTTCTACAATCGATAGTTTTGTTTTTTTTAGTTCATATGGAAACATTAACAAAACATCCAGATTATTTGAGGCAATATACAAAACAGACAGAATATTCTAGTCCAAGATAAGGTAAAAGTATAAAAAGTAAACGAATAAAATAGGAGTCAGCCCTTAAAAAAAATCAAGTGCAGTGTTGAATAAATAACTGCTTACTTCGTGTTTTCACTCGTGTGTTAGTGTAAATAAATAAAAGTGACTGCATGTTATCTTATCGCAAACGTGTAGAATTTTAGTAATATATAAACTATTAGTAATTTGTTTTTATTAAATTAAGAGAGAGAGCTATAAATTTAATTAGTGTTTGTTGTCTTCTGTTTTAGTTCAGTAAAATTCGTTGCATTTATAATAATATATAATCGTGTAAATAGTTAAAACAAATTAAGTTTTAAAAACGTTACAGTATTTTGACGGATATGGTATGTACTGCGCTTTTTAATATATCTTGTTTACATTCTGGATTAAAATAAGTCCCTGATATTTAACCATTGCTAAACTATTCCCATTACCAAAAATATGTATACTACCTATACGTTTTATCAAACATATTTCTTTGTTATATTGTGTATTTTTTTGTTTACTAAAAATATTTACACGTTTATAACTACACGAACTAATTAAATTTAAGAATATCTAATAAAAACACACTAATTTATATAGTACAATCACTTAAAAAATAAAGTCCGCTGATAAATTTCAGTTTAACGCTTGTTTACATTAAAGTCACGTACGATTTTAATTCGTTACATTTATCTCAAACACGCGTTAATCAGTTATTTATTTAAACTTTAATAACCTTGTTAACACTGCCGACTTCAAATTATAACTGACCTATGATTCGCTTGTATCGCTTTTATATATTTGGGCCATTCTTCGAGAATTTTCCACATGTTTTCTAAACGTTCAAGTCGTTGATAGTAACTTCATGAATGTTTTCGAAGCTGAACGTTTCAATACGATGAGGTATTTACCAAGTAAGAAAAGTTTGTTCTTCTTCAAAATGATTGTGTTAGAGTCATCTCAATTTTGATCTATACCTACATCAAATAACGCTCCTATACGGTTTTTTTATTTATGTACAAAAAGTGTACTGCAAATTTTGCAAACAGTGGCGAATTTACGCACAGGCAGACTAGGCATTTGCCTGGGGCGGCAAATTTATGGGGAGCGGCAAAATTTTGAAAATAAAAATGTGGATAATACACAAATTTCCTAAAACGGAAAATTATTCAAAATTCAAAATTATTTGAAATTTTGTTAAAACAGAATTGTAGTATAAATTAATTCTTTTCGTATTACGTGGACACGACGAAAAGTTAGGAAGCAACAGAAATAGAAATTATATGATGCTGCTAGAAGTTATAGCTGAGTTTGACTTATTTTTAGCATGTCACATAGCTAAATATGGCCACCCAGGTAGCGGTAACACATCCTATTTATCGTCAACTATTGCAGAAGAATTTCTGACTATTTTAGGTAATGCTCATACAAACGAAATAGTTAATGAAGTAAAGAAAGCCAAATACTTCTCATTAATAGTTGACTCGACACCAGATCTTTCACATGTCGACCAACTGGCAATTGTAATAAGATATGTCAAAGAAGATGGTTCTCCCATTGAACGTTTTTTGACATTCCTTCCTAATATTGTCCACAAAGCTGAAGAAATGTTTAATGCTATTATCAAACTCTTTGAGTGCAATGGTTTGGACATTCGTAATTGTCGAAGAAAGTCCTACGACAACGCGAGCAACATGTCTGGTGTATATTCTGGACTCCAAGCTCGAATCAAAGAACTAAATAGTCATGCTGATTTTATCCCCTGTTCTGCTCACTCGTTAAATCTTGTCGGAACTAATGCAGCTGATAGTTGCAATACAGCTTCCTACTTCTTTCATTATCTGCAACAGCTGTACAATTTTTTTTGTTCATCAACCAGTAGGTGGAATTTACTTCAAAGGTCATTTTCTGACAAGAACGACCATTCACATATTATTCTGAAAAATCTCAGTTCTACTAGATGGTCTGCACGAGATGACGCCTGCAAAGCTCTTAGAAATAGCTGGCAACAAATTCATCAAACTTTGCTGAACATTTCCAAATATTTAACACAAAAGGCAAGTACACGTGCTGAAGCAAGTGGTTTAGCTAAAAAGATGGACTGAATTTTGGGGTTTTATATTTCAAAGACTGAACGACACCAATAAAAAACTGCAGAGCACGGACATTGATCTTACATCCGTACTGCAGTTGTACGACTCATTAATTAACATCATGAAATCAACACGCAATGAGTTCGATTACTTTGAAAAAAAACACCAGGATCTATCGCAATTAAAAGTGTATGGCGAGAAAAAAACGTACCACCAAGAGAAAAAGACAACATGACGAACTATGTGGAAGCGAAGAAGCAGTGTTCAGTCCTCGTGAAAACCTGAAGGTGAATGTTTTCATTGTTATTGTCGATAACTTAAAAACACAACTTAAAATAAGAAGAAATGCTTACGATGAAGTAAACCAACAGTTTCAAGTGTTAACTCAAATTAAAGTCTTGAACAATGAAGAGCTAAGGAGAGCAGGCGACAATCTTGTTCGAGAATATCCAAGTAATTTAGAAAACTCTTTCTTGCATGAAATTATCCTTTTTGGAAGAAGCTCCATTAAAAGGGAAGGAAAAATGAACAAAACAAGCGGCACTAAGATGCCAGATGTGCTGCAGCTGCAATCAACAATGGACTATAATAGGTTAACACCTCTCAGGCTTTGCCGCTTAATTTGTAAGAATGACCTTCAGATGGTCTACCCAAACATAGATATTGCTCTGAGAATGTTTGTGAGTACGGCTGCCTCTAATTGTTCAGCGGAAAGAACATTTTCATGGCTTAGAAAGGTGAAAACGTATCTGCGCACAAACATAGGTGAGGATCGCTTAAATTCTCTGGCGGTACTGTCAAATGAAAGTGACATGTTAAAGTCAATGGATTTTTCTAAAATAATCGATGTTTTTGCTCCAAGAAAATCTCGAAGAAAATTGTAAATTCTCCAGTATTTTTTTTATCGTCTAATAAATAATGTTTACACCAAAAAATTGTTTGTGATTATGTTTCCCTTAATTATGTTTAATAAAATATATTTTACTTTTACCTAAGGTCAAAGCAAACAAGATATACAATTAATCTAGGTGAAAAGATTATGTGAAATTAAAGAGTGTAAGGGAAGAGGAAAGATATAGCAGAGGATGATGGGGCGGCATTGCCTGCCATGCCTGGGAGCGGCAGTACGCTAAATCCGCCACTGGTAATAAATACAGTTAATTGATAATAATCTTTTTTATCCTTTCAAGAATATACTCATAAATTGATTAAATCTTTCGTTTAGGATGGACATAAAAACCAGTAAAGTTATACTAACATTAGAATGTCTTCCGGGTTTGGGCCGTGTCATAGTTGCAACCGAAGCTGCCAACGTTTCGCCCACTTTCGTAAGGGGCTTCATCAGGGCGTGAGATAAATCGCAAAACTCAAACAAGCAATCGAAATCTTACTAAGAACTTCTCAAAAGTTAGGTTATCCACTTGTAAAACAAGCCATAACCTAAACTATGAAAAGGTGAGAAAGAAAACGATAACCTGAAAAAGCAAACGAAAATCTAACAAAGAACCACTACCGAGTTAGGTAATCAACTTGTGAACCAAGCCAGATTCTAAACTCCGTAGAAGTGACTTAAGAAGAAATAGTCTCCGTATTTAAAGGAAAAGGATCGTCACGGATGATTCAGCTCGACCCTGATTGGGTTACGGTTGCTAGGGGGCGTGTTTCTTTCTCACCTTTTCATAGTTTAGGTTATGGCTTGTTTTACAAGTGGATAACCTAACTTTTGAGAAGTTCTTAGTAAGATTTCGATTGCTTGTTTGAGTTTTGCGATTTATCTCACGCCCTGATGAAGCCCCTTACGAAAGTGGGCGAAACGTTGGCAGCTTCGGTTGCAACTATGACACGGCCCAAACCCGGAAGACATTCTAATGTTAGTATAGATTCCGGCCGTGGAAGCCTTCGCTATTACACCAGTAAAGTTGTTTTGAGGCGACGACGTTCAAGCAAGGGTAGATTTTTTAAATACTAAAAACTTTATTTAAAAACGCCATATTCAGGTGTGGTTTATATTTAGAAAAACATAACTTTATATGGAAAACTAACCAAAACATTTAAAAAATTTTTAGCACTTTCTATTGCCTTTTAAAAAGTGTAAATATCATTAAAATGAACATTTTCACTAAGTTCAAAAGCAATCGAATTATTGACATTTATCGAAAATCAAACTTTTGACTATAACTCGAAAACAAAAGAAGGTATGGGGTTTCAATTTTAGACATTTAGTTTCTCTCAAAAAAAGAAATTGACAATGCGTCATCCAATTTTATATAATTCTGAGAATTATCGAATTTCTCATAAGAACTATCAAAATTTACCCACTCGTATACTACTAATACGCTACAAGTGCTACTATCTATGCCTGTCGTGTTAGTGGAGTATTGTTCAATTCAAATTCTATGATCTTAATTATTACAAAAAAATGCTGTTTAGAAATTAAAATTATTGCAAAATAAGATTAAAAATGATTAAAACAATTTCCTGAAAACGAAAGTAAGTATTAAATATTAAAAATTACTACATTCCATGCTAGTTTTATCATCTGTTGAAAATTTACAAAATGTATCTACATATATTACTTAATTTTCTTTTACTTATATTAGTTACTACAATCCTTAAGAATGTTGGGTTCATCAGTCTATACTGCTATCTTTCACCTTTTTTTTATTTTGTCTATCTCTAATCATTACTCTCAGTTTCGTATCGTTTTTGCTTGTTTCTTTATTGTTACCATCATACTGTTGAATCTTTACTAAAAGTCAAAATGAAGTATGATGTTTTTGTCGGCATTTTTACAGGACTTAAAATTCTACATTCTTTAGATTATTTTTTAAGCAGTGCATAAACCTAAATTTTTAATCTCGAAAAATCGTTTATCCGGAGAATAACTTAATAATTTAGAGTACTGACTTAAGTAATGTTCACCGCTGCATCGATTACAAATAATTCCGAAATCTATTTTTGTAACAATCTTATTTTTGTTTTGTGTTCACATTAATATTTTCAAGCATTTATCGCGAAGAAATTTATTTAAATCTGACATTGTGGGTAAGGTACTAATTGCAATGTATTTTCACTTCCATTACGTGTAGTGACTCGATCGAATTTATTTGTAAAAATCTTTCAGGATTTTGTAAATTGTGGCGCTGTAATCGGTTAATGTCAAAATGTTACTATCATCCGCCTTACAAACATTCGGCGGTAAATTTTTCCTAACCTATTATTGCTTTTGTTGAATTATTACTTATTCGTATTTAATATATAAACATTTGATTATGTTTAAACCATAAAATGTTTTTGTTGACCTGTTAGTTTTTTAAATAAATTAACGTTTTTGAGATTCACTTAGACTTCTCAAATTTTCAATTACAATAAGCATGTGTATCAAATCTATTTAGTAAATGACGTAAGACAGAATGCTTTTTTTTATTTACTGACAGCAAACTTAAAAATTGCCTTTACATAGTTATTTATTAATAAAACTTATTTTTCATATCTGTCGTTTAATAAATTCCAGGGAGTATTGTAATTTGCCGACGATATTTCTAAAAAACGCAAAGATTGTACTATTTGTATAAACTAAGAAATGTAATGAAACTTTAAAATAAAGTCATTGACCATAGGAACCATCAAAAACTGACAAATTAATAGTAAGTACTTTAATCGAATTTAACAAATTTGTATCATTGTTTGCGATAGATCGCGTAGATAATATGTTCGTTGCTTGATTACTTTCGTATTCAATTATAAGTTTTTCGGCATTTGATATTAGGTTGAAATAATTTCCAAAATTTATGATTTCGTTTGATTGATCAACTGTATCGATATCGTCAATGCTTGCTTGTATTTTAATAAATGAATCATAACTTAATTCTGTATATTGTTATACGCCAGTGATTGTTATGATTATTTTTTTAAAAATGTAGCGGACGTATACGATAGCATCAGAAAAGCATTGCTTATAGTAGCTAATTACGTCATTTGCTATATTGTCCATTTTTGTTGAGTTTCACCAGTGACGTGTCACGTTCTAACATTTTGTTTGATAAAAACTGCTATGAAAACTTAAACAAAGTCGATACAGAATTGTAATATATATGAAAATTTATTATCTTTTTGTGCATATTTAATTGATTTCAAAAAATATGATCGAACTTCCAAACATATTATTGCATACTTTTTAAAACCGTTACTATAGAAAATCTACTCAATCTCAGTAGCCAATTATTAATAATTATGGTTTAAACTACGGTTTATATAATGCCAAAAAATGTTAATAAACCAATCGTACCATCATTTCCAAAAATAAGAATCAAGATATTAGTGTTATATGCCTATATTATATAGTTGTACGTTATTAAATATAATCATTAAATCACATATGTTATTTTGTGGCAGTAACAATAAAAGTATTTCTACTTTTAAAAACTATGACTAAAATAAGTAATTAACGACAAAAAGAAATAAATGTGTTTTGATATGTTTGTTTCTATTTTTGACCTATTACGAATACATTTGTTTACGCAATTTAGTATAAAATAAATAATCACTTAACTATTAATTTTTTAACAAAATGTTAGAATCAATAAAAATATTTAAAATATTTCTAGTAATATTTCCAGTTTTGTTAATAAATGTCTTTCAAACTTCATTAAACGTTTTAAATTATTTTTAAATTGTTCTGATTTTAAAGATACTTTGTTAAACCCGCGGCTGGTTCTATAGACATTTAACATAACGATTATTTTATTGTCAAATAAAATGTTGCTAACATTTTGTTAAATTTTAAAACGTACAAAAAATAAGGCTTAATTTGATTGTAAAAATTAAATTAACTCTACATACATATATATTGCAACATAGACCTCTACAAATTATTTTGCAACAAAATCATTTTTTTTTGTTTGCATCCATTTAATGTAGTATTTTCAAGAATTTCCGTTATATTTACATATTTACCTATGTTCGAATAAATAACAATTGTAAACGGATAGTCTTTGGGAGTACTATTTACGAAACGTTTTCTGGTCATAAAAAGGTTTACATTTAGCTGATTAACGAGTCACAAAACAATTAGATTTCTTTACGACCACTATTGAATATAATTATGTTGAAATCATTGTTAATAACAAAAAGTAAAGATTCAGGCAAGTATAATTTTAGAGTGACTGCAGAAACTTAACTTTTAGAAATAGTTTTGTTATAAATGCACCTAAAATGTTGTCATAAGTTAAAGCAAAGGTTAAAGTAACCGAGAGAAACGAACAGTTTGTTTTGAAAACAGACTAAGGAACTACAAAACAGCGTGTATAAACTAAATAAAATAATTAATATTTCTATACTATGACAAAAAAATTAAATTTGTTATCTCTTTTAATAAACGTCAGAATTGTAAACAATAACTACTACTACTACGTCAACGTTACTTCCGCTAGAAAAAAACTGAGTTACTCCCAAATCGCTCCTAAAGAATTTTTATTTCAAAAAAACGTTTCAAAAATTTTGTAAACTAAATAATCTTTAGTATATAGTATATAAGGCTATTTACGCTATACGGCTCAGAACATCGTGACCAAAATACGTGATTTTCAAAAAGTTTCACTTTTGGAATATATGGGGACGTATTATGGTTACTTTTTGAAATTATGTTCATATTATACAGGGCGCAAAAGCCGTAAGAGTATCAAAGTTGTGTTATTTTTTAAATAAAATTTCCTGTATACTATTACATTTTTGGATACTCCGTTCAAAAGTGTGTTTTAATAAGGTTTATGAGGTCTAAACTCTAAAGGTTATAACTTAATTTTCATGTTTGTTACGAAGTATTTAAGTTATGGAACCAAATTTTACAATAAAGTGTAACAATAAATTATGTTTTATATCCTAATTATAATCAACTTTTCATCTTATACAGGGTGTTCAAAAATTAAAACCTATCAATTAAGAAATTTAATTGACTATAATTTTATTAATTTAAATAGTACGCTATATTTTTTAATTTACCAGAAAAGGTATTTTTAATTGCCTATCAAATAGTATTAAAATGTTCTATAGCTAAGACTTCCCGTTTTCACACAATACGCCAAATAATCGTTTTTGCACTATTTGATGTTTTTTCAATACAAATTCTGATGAATCTAGTTGCCTATTGTGTTTAGAAATATTACATAATTAACAATTATAACAGTAATAATTTATTATCCAATAGACCATAACAGCAATAATGGTAATAATATACCAAAAATAATTAATAAAACCAATAAACACCAGGAGTAGTGGGTACGAAAGACGCCAATAAACATAAGCACAGAATGAATGTAAATAGGTTTTTTATATTTTTTTAATTTTTTTCAGTACATATATGGACATTGTATGTTAAGTTTCCAAATTGTTTTATTAATTAAATTAAAAATAATAATACCATTGTATGCATTTAATTTGTGTTAAGTTGCTAACATTGCCAATGCTTTTAAAATTGCGCACTATTTATGTGATGGCAAAGTACATATTATATTGCACAGATTTCACTGGCATTCTGCATTTAACTTGTATTAATATACATAACTTGCCGATATTGGTTCGATGCAATTTCTGCATTGGCAAGATTCATCCGGCAATATATCGGCCGGTGTGTCACCTGGTTACCGGCAGTGTACTTCATTTTAGTACATTGCCAGCATTCTGAGTGCCAGCTAAGGAGTACATTGCCAGTACAGACCCATTGATTTGTGTTTATTGGATAAAGACAAGGTATTTTTGCATATTTGAATTTACTTTTGCTGTACATTAATCTAGTAAGTATTTGGATTCCTATAATATAAATAATGGATAAAAGCTCTAGAAAAATGAGAGAATGTGTAAATAAAAAAGTTCGATTGTGTTTGAGTGAAAATGAACAAGTGGTCATATTTTCTGTGGACCAACCGGAGTTGTTGCATCTGGAAAATATCACTATTGGCATTTTGTATTGACTTTATTTGACGTGTGGCCATATTTTTTGGTAATATATAGATATGCACATATATTTTACCTACATATGAAGGTTCTATAAAAAAATGAATGTTTATTATACTTTAATTAAATGTTCATTGAACCTCCATATGTATGTATTTTGTACGTTCATATGACTGTTCAATATATCTCCATATGGATGTAAAATGTTTATCCACCTGGAGGTCCTATGGACATACTATGAAGATTTTTCCGTGACGGAATGATATATCCAATGGACCTCCATCCTTGCTCCATAATATTAAATATGGATGTTCGATGTACCTCCGGTATCCATGGTTGGTGTGTACATTTCATATCCATTGGATATGCTTGTGCTGTGTGGGCTAGTTCCAGAATTACTGAAATTGTCGTTGAAACTGTCTTGTTCACTTCGTTGAGATGTTATTTTACTTAGCTGTGTTGATGTTATCAAATTTGATGGTAAATTTACCGTTTTGTTTTCTTGAAGCATGTCTTCAAAGTATGAGAAATATTTCTAATGTATTTGGCCAGTCCCAGCTATTTTTTTCTTGTTGTTGTTGTCCAAAATTGTGCGATAAGTTTTTTTTTATATTCCTCATTTTCCTGTCTAGAGCATCTGCATCTATTTCATAGTCTTTCTTCCTCATTTTCATACTAATTTGATCCCATAAATTTTTTTTTTCACTTTTGGATTTCTGAATTTACCAAATTTAACCTTATATTCATCCAAAAATAAAAGAATACTTTTGTTTGTCCATAAAAATTTTTCTCTATCTAAATAAAATAGAAAATTATCGTTTAAAATGATATTAAGATGCAAGTTATTAACTTACCTTTGGTAATAAGTTGTGTATCACCATAATCTTGTTCATTAGCATTTTTTAATAATAATTGATCGATTTCATCGACTGCTTCGACGTTTGTTTCAAATTCATTTTCAATGTGTTCGGTAGAAGTTTCTGCAAACTCCAAGTCGAAAACAATTTTTATGTCGTGTGAGGGTTACATTTATCAATTCATTATCTAAAATAGGTGTAGTAGTAAAAACCACTTGTGCTAATATGTTGTACTTAAACTTAAAACATGAGTAATGTACCTACCTTCTTTATTTACTAATAATATTTTGCTATTTTCGATTATTGGTGAACCATTTTGGTTTACTACCAAATTATGAGAAATTTGGGTCACGCTCATTACTCAGAAAGCACTTAGCTGTTTTTAACCACAAAAAATAAGTTTTTAACCTTACTTCAACACCTGTTAATGTAGATTTTACGTGCACGTGATATTTTGCGACGTTCTGCGCATGCATTTAAAAACGTTAAGTGTCGTGAGCATGAATTCTTCCCGCTCAGAAATAAAGCCAACGGTTTAGCTACGTTCGTTGTGAGCGATACTTTTAGATGCAATCGCTCACTCAACAACTCAGCAGTTGACGTCGTCTGAACGTACCCATTGCCTTTTATCTCCAAGCAGCTTAAGGTCCAGCAGCGGATAAAATAATTCCAAGACGTTTAAAAACTAAACCATACGTATCAATAATGAACGTGTTGTTTGTCAGGACAAATACGATGCACGTGCTTGTCTATACTAAATATGCTATATTTTCTAAATTAAAAGTTACGATTTAGGTAAAAACTTGTTTTGAACAAATCTATTTAGAAATTGCCAAAAAATGTTTTTTTGTCGCAAGAGTAATTTAGAATTGATATCAATAGTTTCATTACAATATAATTATGTCGGCGATAAACATTTTTAGTATTGAACACTTTATATTAAGCTTTTTAAAATAAACAATTTCACAATAAAATAGTGGCGTTAAAAAACTTAAGTACACGTGTAACTGATCGTACGCTAGTGTAGTCTAATCACTCTAATCAACACATCTCTAAATATGATTATAGTTATTGCATTGGTAAAAACTTATTAAAACACAACATTATTACTCGATTTTCTGCTCTTTCTAAATTGTGCAACTTAAATACTGTGAAAGATTTGATTTCTTTTAGATCTGCAAGCGTCTATGATATTCATTACAAAAGCAGTCGTGCATTATTGAAAAAACTAAGTGAGACATAAAAACTTGTATAAAGAAACAAGAAAAGTCGGCAGTCGGTGAACCATGTGTTCAGCAACAGATTGTCAAATCTTGTTTTAAAATATTAAGATTTTGACTAATGTTTTTTATTATTATAAATCAAAAGTATTCGATGTTTGAAAACCAATTTTATCAGGAAATAAAAGCGAACCCCCAAGCTGGAATCAAACATTTTGACTTTGAAGATGTCTACTGCCACGAATGACGAATGCTTAGATTAAATGCAACTTTAGACGCGGGAGCTGCCAAGAGTAGAAATCATAGTTAAATGCAAGTTATTACATAATGCAAAAAAAATTAACAGACACATTAATTACTTCCACGTTATCAAACATCTTAATTGGCGTTTTGTGCTTTTAGACGCTGTTTTAGTTTAAACGTAATAATTTATATTCTTCTTAAATTATTTGCAGCTTGCCCATATAGCTTTTAACGAATGTATTTTGTAATTCGTCACGATTAAATTTTTTTTTATAATCTATAATTAATTTTTATTAAAGATATTTTTTGTTTTTCTACTGTATTTTATAAATTCTGGATGTTCTAGCAGTTCTCTGCGAGAATTTTAAATACTATAACCATACGTTACGACGAAAAATTATCCTTTGGCCCTACTACAAATAGCGTAGATACTGATTTTATAATTTTCTTCAATTTTCAAACTATCCAATTTGAATTAAAAGCAGTCTTTTTAATACAATATATATGTATAACATTTAATTTACTTTTAAAGAAAAAAACTATAGAAGTTCATTATTTAGAAACGTTTCCAATTTTACAATGTTATTTTTTTTAAATCCCATATTTCAAGAAACGTTTTTGCTGAATTCATAAGTAAAAATCTCTTGGCGCCCCATAAATTTTTATAATCTTTTTTAAATAAGCTTCTAATAAATTTATAATAAAAATTTTAATTTTCTTTCGGCTGGTTTTCCGATAATCTTTTTGCGCATAATTTCACAGAAACAAACACTTACATTGTTTGGTGCTTGACAAACAAAATTCTATCAAACATGGGCGCATCAAATTCTTTGAAGTGATCAATCTTCAAAACACTTGCATTGTTGTTCTAATGACTTTGTTTGTTATTGAAATTTATTGATGTAATACATCATAGATCGAACAATTCAGAATAGTTCAATTACATATAAGTTCGTTTGCGTTATAACTGATATATTTTATTTATTAATTATCTAAATCTTTTAACCAAATAAGTATGCGGTGTGTGAATAATAATAAACAATTTGAATTACGGTATTCAAAACAAAAATAAATAAAATAATTAAAATACTATAAATCAATCGTTAATTTATTTAATAACATCAGTGTTTAATTAACAAAAACAAATTCTTTCTTGTAAACTGCTCATAGAAATTTTTATATTTTATTTTATATAGTTTTTGATGTTTGGTTAAAGTTAAAAGTAATTAATAAATTCTTGTTTTATTAATTGTAATGCTTGGTAATTTTTGCCTTTGTGTTAAATTTAATAGTGCAGTACATTTATTATTATATTGTGACGAATTTTAAAACTAATTTATTTAAAACTAACTATTTACGTAATTTAGAACTAATTTTTATAAACGTAACTAATTTTTATTCAAACTAACTAATAAAATGTAACAATATTGAAGAAAAACAACTAAAAAGTAATTTATATATAACTTTATAAACACTGGCGCACTGAGTTCTTTAAAAGAATTCAATCTGTATAATTGTCATTCATGCTAATAAAAGCAATTTAATAAATTTAATTTAAAATGTTACATGAATGAACCGAGGTGAAAAATTCCCTTCTTTATATGTAATTACAATTTAATTATTAACTACAAAAAAAATTGAATTTTGAAAAATGCGAAACGTAATTCTTCATCATTAACTAATTTAAAAAAAAATTTCAGTCAATTGGCTGTAATTTATTCCTCCAAACAAATTAGATAAAAATATATAAACCAACAGATTCTTTAATCAACCATTTATTTAGAACAATGCTTCACACTTCCGACTTCTGACTAAATTAACTTAAAACTCATTTCCGATACGTGATCTATGAGTTGAGCACAACATTGTTTTAGGTTGATAGTGTTACCGTTTAGTAGCATTCTTATTTGACTTTTTTTACATGAAGTATTATTTTTTCCTGCTTTTTATTCTTTATTGTTATATTTTAAAACAGTTATTATCATAACTATTTAGCACTAGCATTCTAAGTAAGTACTGAATAACAGCTGTAATTTTGAGGGTGTCTAATTTTTAATTTTATATTAATAGCACTAGCTGACCCTGCAACGTTGATAGCGAAGATTTTGGTTGTTAAATTAAAAATAACAAATGTATTGTAAGTGTGTGGAGATGGGATCTATAATAAAAAGATGAATAAAAAAAATTAATAAACACCAACCATTGATTTTCTCAATTCGATGTATTTCATTAACTTAACGAACATATTCATTGTTCGATCTCTTAAAAGTTAAATGTAAAGTGAAAAAAAGTAATATATGTTTTATTCTAAAGTAGGAAAAGGAAATAAAGAAAATCAATATTAATTTTGAAGAGCAATTAAGTGTACGATATTTTTTGTCAGTCCGTCTTTAGCCAACACAAATAAGCTCGATAGTTTGCCCACGCGAGAGTATAAAATTGTACGTGTGAAAAACATGGGGCACAAATCTAAGCCGCAAACAGACATCGTTTGGCCTTGTGACCAATTGATTGTCATTGCGAATGCGAATCTAATAGGAAATTGAACGCGTTTGAATTCAATTGGCACGTCTCACAGTGGAAGAAATCTCAATTTTAGGAAATATTAATTACGAGTTTGCAAAAAAATTGTTTCTGATGACAAATACTTCATTAATCTTCTTATAATTTATTATAATATAATTGTAATACAAAAAACTAAAGTTCAGTTCAGTTTGACCACAAATGTGCCACTTCATAACAGTAAGACGATACGAAATGTGGAGTACACACTCAAAACACTGTATCCACACATGTAATGTAGAAAGGTCATGACTACATAGTCTCATCCGGTTGACAACTTATAAGACTTTCTAAATTATTCCTCATTTTTGGTGTTGCTCCACAAATTCCACAATTTTGTGATGATGATTCTAAGATAACACAAAAAGTTTTGCTATCAATCATTGTCTTTGTCTTCTTTGACCTGTAAAATAAGCTGCTGTTTATACTTAGAGTGGTTTGCACTTTTATCGCAGCCCCATTTGTATATAATTGAACATCTTTTTAAGCTTTTATGAGCCTCTAAACAATGTGATCAACTAGACTTTGTAACCTTACTTCAGCTGACATATCAGTGACTGTTATGCAGATTTTATTAGGGTAACAATTTTGCTTCGCAATTTTTAACGTGTCTTATGACGTATATATATTGGCATTTTTAAGTTTAGCGCCAGACTGCATCAACATGTAAGAATTTTTTATGTAACGCCCGTCTATGTATAAAGTTAATGCTTTTTCTGGTGTACAGTATTATGCATTTTGCAAGAGAATGGAAAGCTTTCTTAATTTTGGACGTTCTTTTTGGCGTGGTTTCTAGTTTGTTAAAAATCTTTGCAGCTTTTTTTTGCTAGATTTATGTAAACTTCGGCTACTCCTTATGAGAGACCTTTTCCAGCAAGAAAGAAATTTTCGTTTAGATTGGTCACTTACTTCAGAAAACTTTTTCAAATGGCGTCCAGGTTTTCGTGTTGATGGTCCTGGTATGTCTGATGCTTTTGGTTCCGGTAAAATGATTGTCGATGCAAAGGTTGGCAAAATAATATCTTTTGCCAGCCATTACTCGTCTTGCACTTTAAATTTTTGTAAACTGCTATTAGGTTTTAACCACTTTTGACTTAATCTACTTATAAAAGTTCGCAAAATTTGCTTAGTTTTTTGACACAGTCTTTAATTATCACTATTGGATAAATCCATTTTTATAAAAACATAATAAATAACTGCACTCGTTTTTTTGTCGTTGCATTTACTCTGCGCCAAATTTCGAACAGTTCTCTGTAAGATACCGACATGTTTTCTGAAAAAAATTGTACACAGTTAAAGAGCAAGAAGGTGCAATTTGTTTTACTTGAACTGGAAAGCCAATCGTCTATACTAAAAGACCATAGTAAGAATTGGCCGGCATTTCATGAATTTTTGTAGTTTAGGTCTCGTAGAATTGAATATAATATAAAAATTACACATTTTTTACAATTAAAAATGAAGTACTTATTTTGTACAAAATGAACAAGTATTTTAACAAATCTATATATTGCAAAATTATTACATTCCTTGAGGTACAAGGAACACTTGATAGATGAATTGTATCCTGCTTTGAATTTTCGTAGTAATTATTTTAGTTTGACGAACAAAAATTGACTGACAAACTTGTAAAGATACATTGATATATCACTTAAGTTTGACGATGTGTCATTCAAGACGAGACATGCTAATCACTTTTTTACTAACGAAACAATGTAACTTTATTATCTTTTTGTTGTTTAAAAAAAAAACAAACACAATTAGCGATAGTCATAAAAATGAATTATTAATTCCTAGAATTGCTCATTCTCCCACTGTGCGTCTGTGGGAATCATTGGAATTCGTGACAACAAAACATTTTCGACTCGGAATTTTCCATTCAAAATGGTGGCTTAGATAATATTTTTCATCAATTTTTTAATGACCAATCGCGTGCCATTGCACAGTAGTGGTGGGTTCAAATTCCAAAGTAAAATAACGGGAAATCCAACTTTCAGTCGTAAAAGGTGTGGTGACATGCCTAGCAAATCCAGTGAGTTCAAAAACTGTTGGATAATTTACAGCTTCGTTGACATCACAAACTGTATCGATCGATTTGTATGATACCAAGTCATCTGGCAACGACTGCTGTGTTTTGAAGTTTATATAGTCGACGCCCACATTTTTTATGTTTTTATGTATTGTGTTCGTACATCGGGAAATATGTGGACAATGAAAGCATTTTGCGAATCAACGATTGTGCAGAAATTAGTGGGCAATTTTATGCATCCAGTATTTTCGTAGACAGCAACTTTTCCATCGCCGATATCTAACAATTGTTTTAAAATATGTCAGCGGGTGGATCGTGTAGCATTTGGACGCGCATGTTTACTTTAATTGGTCTTTTTCAATATTACGTCACAGTGGCAATGATTTCAAACAAGTGTTGATCTCATCAGCGTACGTTGAACGTAAAATGATGGAAAGTGTTCATCTGAAATCACTTGAAAATAGTAACAAATCCCAAGTAACAAATTTATATTTTATAACGTTTGAGAGAACGTTTACTAAACAAGATTTATAAAACACCTTTTGTTCCAAGAACGTAACTAAAAAGTTCTTACAGTAACTATAAATGTAAAATGGGCACATATTTATAAAACATATTCGTTTTTTAACGTGTTATATAAAGCCAACAAAACACTGTTATGGGATAGTTATGTAAACGTTATATATCAATTACAAAACAGTTTCATGAAGATTTTATAGTTGGTTGGCTCTTTATTACAATAGTTTTGATGAAGTTACAAAACATTTTTGTAGTGTAGAGCAGCTTCAATAAAATCAAACAGTTATTAAGTACTACTTTTCGGAACTTAATTATGCCTATTATTTACTTAAACTAAAACTGATGGCTATTATTACACGAAATTTAATGAGATAGATCTACACGAACGTCGTTTTTTGCTACGAAGAAAATTTTACTGTCAATTATGAGGTAGATACGTCGCAAATTTTAAGTGCGCCGCAGGTTTAATGAGTATTTAAAAAAAAATTAAAAATCAGATAAAAAACAAATGGTTTAAATTTCAATTTTTTATCATAAAACCACAATAGTAGATAGATACCAGTACAAGAAGCATTAATTGATGTGTTTTTGTCGTCAAAGTAGTGAAATATAAGTTAATTTTATGTTCTTCGAGAACGGCGGCCATGTAAATATATGCAAGTACATTTTCAAAATGGTCCTTTTATTAATAGAACATTTTTGTAACCAAATTTACTCTTATACAACAATTATGCTGCATATAGAAAACTTATAAAACGTTCAAATTTAATTACCTTAGTTTATGCAAAAGTTAACACGACAGCATCGTATTTTACAAATGTGATTATATTTTGATGAATTTTTAATCGCGTATTAAGTAATAAAAAGTTAATGAAAATGGTCGAGCAGGCGAATCACATATAAAGCAGCGTAACTTAACAATAAGCTGCGATCCATTCATTATTAATCCTTCTGAAAGAATTATTTTAGCTTCTTCGACAAACGGTTGTAGATATGCTGCCAAATCAGGTGGTTTTCTCTTACGCCAGTTAGTATATCTGAACTGTTTTATAACTATATTTAACACAATAATTTTGAGCTTTAATAGCAGTATTGCTCTATAACTGCTCTTCTCTTATTTTATAACTAAGGGTTTGTGTTTATCAGTTATATTGGAACTTTTGTTGTGAGTAATCTGATGCAGAAAGCAAAATTGTTATATAATACTACTAATACAACAATTATATAACGTAGTCACATACTTTATTAAAACAGTTGTATAAAACAGTTCTAAAGTGATAAATGACATAGCTATTATAAATCAATTAATATTTGTAAGGGGTGAATGTCTTATAACCAATATTATATAAACGTTTACAAAACACTTTTATACTTATCTCTTAAGCAGTTATAATTTTGTTGTAAGATTGTTCTAAACATCGATTTAAAAAACAATTTTGAATAGATAACAAAATAATCTTCCAGACAACTTTAATAGAACCATTTTACATTTAGAGAAACATAACTACAATAAAATTGAAAAGTTTTCTAACTTAAGAATAACTTAAGAAGAAGAAAACCACTTTGTTACTTTGGAGTGCCTTCGAATAGTTGTTGCTTTTTATATCTTTAAGTGTTGTGTTTAAAGCTTCAAGAGAATGTTTGCGTGCCACAGTGCATTCATCCCACAGATTATATATTTGGATTGTTTTAACACTGTGGACATGGACGATTGCGTCTGGGTTATTTTGAATATTTAGTGGCAGCTTAAATGATGAATGAGCTGTTCTGCTTCTATCCAATAAAGTTACTGCAATGCTAGATGATGCAACGGCCAAGGCGATGCCATTATTTGATCGTATTTCGACGAGAATTAGCAAAATGAGGAATGTTTTTCCAGTACCACTAAGTGCATTCAAAAAAATGAATCCACCGTGTCCCGTCAAAACTGCCAGCATAATGCGGTCGTAAATAATTTTTTGTTCATGAGTCAGTAGTGGGAGTAACAATTGCTGCTATTTCTACAGTATCGTATTGCAGGTCACAATTTATTTCGGTGTCAATTAAGTCAGATGCACTTCGATTTGGCAAATTCATACCGAAATGACAAAGTGGTAAACTGGCAATGACAACGCAAAGATCCACGATAGCAATCAGTGCTTCATTGTACATAGCGTCGCTAAATGTAATCGTTAGACCGTTGCACCGTGTACAAATTTGATGCAACATATCGTCAGTCATTAAATCTTTGTGTTTATCCCTTAACGTGTCTACTCGTCCCGGGAAACATGTAGTCAACACTATAGTGAATAGTAGACGAACTTGTGTTGCTGTACAGGCCAATACTACTTCAGTAATCATATTGTCCCAGTGATTGTCGTTTTCGAGCAAGCCTAGTGCAAGGCATGGATCTTTATATGTTGGATACTGTTGTCTATTTACTTTGCCTACATCTTAAAATGACAATTGTTACGAGCGTTTTCTCGCAACAAAAGTTGCTAACGACTAACCCATTTGAATTCAAAGAGTTTGGTCGTAAGCTTCGTAATTCTAAGTCGCCATAACGATTGGAAACTAAAAGGATTAGCACCGTTTAAATCATCTAACACTGAAACAGAATAAATTATAATACACTGATTATAACGATAACTATGCTTATTTTTTTCTGAAGAGAAGAAGAGGTTAAAAAAAGGCATTACGTAAGCAAGACAGAATTATGTACATTGCCTCAAAAAAATAATTGGACACTTTGAAGCGCGACCTACAAGGTAAGCAACCAAACTGATGTTATAACAAAACGTCTAGTTAAATTCGGCAACACTGGTATTGTAAGTATTACTTGCAACAATATTACGAGGTTACTAACCATTCTTCATAAGCACTGCCTCAAGCGTTTAAAGAACATTTTTTTTACTGCAAATATGTATCTAAATTATGCCATAAAAAATTAAATTTTCTATTTATAATTATGTTTTCTGCTCAAGGTTTAAATAAATGCTATAGCCCTTAATTAAAAAAGTTCTAAGTTATTTATAATTTGATTTATAATTAAAATAAATTTTAAAAAGTTCCATTCCATAGCTCCAATAAATTTAAACTGCATGCCCAAATATGAAATTGCTATTTTAATTAATTATGTTTCTTACCTATCTAAATTGTACCCTAAAGTTTTAAATTCTTCTTCGCTGAGTTTTCTATTTATTTATGTGCTCTGCTTAAGTAATTAAAAAGTTTAAATTGTTATTTATAATTAAATAAGTTCCATCTATAGCTCGAATAATGATAAACTGTATGATCAAATATGAAACTACTGTACTAATTAGCCTAAAAGTCTTAATATATCCGGATTCAATTAAAGTCAACATTCCGATTTGTAAAGAAAATATTATCACCGTTAAAACGTAATTAAACGTCAAACAATTGCAGTATACATTCCCATTACTCCTTTTAAATTATTCGTATAAAAAATTAATGGATACATATGTCCCTTTATAAAATTAAGTCTAATTTCTCATACAAAACGCTAAAGAAATTCCAAATCAAATTTGAAAATACGTACCTATGCTGTAAATCTAAAAATCACAAAATTAGAAAAATGCAAACTGCATTTTCCGCTTTCTCTTCGTATTTAATTTAAGTATTAAATATTTTGAGGGAATATAAATTTAATAGCAATGAACTGAAATTTGCAATTTCGTAGTTTGCATTTTTCTATGTATAAGATTATTATAGTACCTACTACATTTTAATAGAAATAATACCTTGGATTTTATTATAAATTATACATAAACACTATTTATATTACAATAACCAAACTAGATACAGAAAATCCTAATAAAAAACATGATGAGAGTATTTAATATTTTATTTGAATATTTGTCTTTTACATACTAGTAATGAGTGTAATATCCATTATTGGTTATACATTCCCGTAGACGGTTTGGCATCGAATTGATTAAATTGGCATACATTAGCTCCTCGAAATCTTTCCCACACGGTATTAATAAGACGATGCAAGTTGTTTATAGTTTGTTTTTCTATGTTATTGTTTAGTTCGTCGTTCCACGCACGGCCGCCGCCCACAAATTCTCTATAGGGTTCAAATCCGGTGACTTAGGTGGCCAACGGATTCTTTCCACTTCTGGATGTTGTAAAAACAATTATTGAACTACCGCTGCCGTATATATAAGAGAATTGTCCTGAACAAACCTAATTGGTCCTTCGGGATAAACTGCTCGTACGAGAGCAACATAACGTTTTCCAAAATTGTCAAGTAAGTTTGAACAGTTGACACGTGTTAATTCTCTTGGGCGAGCATCACTCATCCATCCCCAGTACGTAGCACTAATTCTTCCACTTCTTTTGTTGGGTTGTACATATTTTGATTCATATCTAGAATTACGTAGTCTCCAAAGAACTTTTTTACTATCTTGGGAAATGCAGAAGGTTTTTTCATCTGAAAAAACAACACTTTTTCAATCAAAATTTAAATGTTCTTCTGAAAACTGCAATCTCTGATAGGCATTTTCTTCAGTTATTACAGGTTTCTTTACAGGTCGATAGTAGCTTATTCCTTCAACTTTCAAAGTATTCCTTATTATTTGCAACCTGCATTGTAGCTATAGTCTTTTGCGAATGGTGGCGGAAGTTGTGAATGAAGTCAAACGAGCATCTTTGATAATGTTTTCTTTTTCGATAAGAGAGATGGTCCACTTAAAATTTCTGCATTAGGTCGAAATTTGGTGGGGCAACTATTGCGACACATAAATTAGTTTCTAATAATATGGAACAACGCTTAAAATTTTGGCATTTTTTTACTTTGTTTTTAAATTTTTATTGAACATTTTTAGCACCAAGTCAAAATTTTTATACTTTTCCAATAATTTTTGTTTGCCATTGCGTACTTTACAAAGTGTATAAACATAAATAAACATTTAAAAAAAATAAAACAATGTTTCAAAACGAATAAATGTAAAAAAATCATGTTACTTGTGTGGGATCCATAAACCCGGTTCTCGGTTTAAGAGAAAAATTATCATAGAATAGTTTAGTGCTCAAGAAAGCAAATAACAATCTTTGAAAACATTTTGTCATTTTTCTTATATTCAAATTAAAAAAATAACAGGCAATATAAAGAGAACACACATTTAACATTATACTTAATCATAATTAATTTGAATTACTTGAAGAAAAAATAAGAAAAGCTGATAATTCGCGTAAGGTAATGCTTTACGGACATAGGACGCTCAAATACAACTGTAAAGCACAATTAAATACGCTCCCATGTGCTGTGAAGAAGGTTTAAAATAAACTTCGCCATGCGGTCCATAAGCTGTGACGAAAGTTTAGCCGCGGTGCTGAACGTGCTAAATACTACCTATTTGTATCAGCTTCGCATGAGTGCAACCTATGTATATCCCATGTGACATCTTTAAGTCAATCGTTACTTATAATCATCAGGTTTTCGAAGTATTAGGTATTTAAAAAAAATATTTTTTCTTTAAACCAAGGTTGAGACTTAGTTAACAAATTTAAATTCTTCGTTTAATTGTTAATTAAAGTTAAATAATGAGGATAAAGAAACCGTACCATTGAGACTTAGTGTTTATATTATTAATTTAGAAATAAACATTGTTGATCATTTTGCACAAAAAAAAACTGATTTTTCCAATGTTTGGTGATATATTTCCATTACTTAGTTTTAGCAAAAACCTGCAAGAATTCTGTTTTGATTTATAGGTAACAAAACGAAAAATATTAGCTTTGATTTCCAGTTCAGTTACATCTAACTAAAGATAATATCTTTTTAAAAGAATATTAATTTTTTACCACTTGTTCTTTTTGTTGTAATATAAATAAGATTTTACGAAAGCCGCCTGAAAATGAAACTCTACAGGCACAGATAAGTAAATTTGAGTTACGCATACCTTCTGTCTAATACTTAAATTATCATCGATAAATTGGGTTAAATCAGCAAAGTTGAAGCATTTTTTCCGTGTATTGCCACAGTGTAATCAAAAAAACAATTGAACATGGGATTTTACCTTTATTCATAAAAATTCATTTTCTATGAAAAAATGCAAACTACGAATAAATGTTATGAGAATTTGTAATGGGAATTAAGATTACAACTGTTCAACAACTAATTACGTTCAAATGATGATAATACTTCTTTTACAAAGAAAATCGGGATGTTGACATTAATTTAATCCAAAAATATTAAAAATTTAGGCTAATTAAAACAGCAATTTCATATTTGGGATGCAGTTTAAATTTATTCGAGCTATTAATGGAACTTTTTTTTAATTTATTTTAATCATAAATCAAATTATAAATGACTTAGAACGTTTTAAATTATGGGTTATAGCATTCATTTAAAACTTAAGCAGAGAACATAATTACATAAATAGAAAATATTTATGGTACAATTTAGATGCATATTTGCAACAAAAAAAACATGTTCTTTGAACGCTTGAGACGGTGCTTATAAAAAATGGTTAGTAACCTCGTAATATCGCTGCAAGTAATGTCTACATTGCCAATGTTGTCAAATTTAACTAGCCGTTCTGTTATAACGTAAGTTTGGTTGCCTACCTTGCAGGAATAAAAAGGATTACTTACAGCTGTCCATGTCAATAATTATCGCACAATCAAACCATCCCTTAAAATTTCTAAAGAAATGAAGCAAAGATTAGATATAAGATGGTAGCACAATTAAGTTGTTTATCGACAAACAATGAATCCGAATTAAATGCACGAGCATTCAAGTGATGTTTACTTTCTTAAACGCAGGTGGGTTTTTGTCTCGGAAGTGGCCTAATTGATCGGGAGCCCCTTTTTGTGCGTGTTTCTGAGTATAGCCTCCAGCGAAAAGTAATAGATTACTAATGAACCCTGCCAACTTGGCTCAACACGTGGTATCGTAAAACGCTGAAAAAATTAAAGAAAAATCAACGTAAATCACCAAAAAGATATGATCACTCACCCCGCAAAATGTTCACAGAAGCAACGAAAATAATACACCCATTTATAACACAGAGCTTGTAAATTTTAGAAATGAAAACGTCTCTGGGCGCTTATATTAAAACGTACTTGTGAAACAGAACACCGGAAAAATGGTTTTTCCTTCCGTTAAAAAATTCCAGCTGTCAAAAGCACTCACAAATATTAAACATAATGCAATGAGCCGATGACATTAACCAACCAACTAACCAACAGTCACATATAGAAACACTGAATGTGTCTTGAATGGACTGTCTATTTTTTTGTTTAATTCCATGTGAAATAGCGTGGAGCTTCGGAATAGATTAGTGTTTGTGTAAAGGCACCGAAAGTATCCCCACGATTACACAATTCTAATTTTAAGATGAACGGCTAAATGTATACCTGCTGGGTTCCGTTCATGAATTGGGAAACCAAAAATATGCTTACTTTAGAGCTAATGTACCGGTCAGTTTGGTAGCGCATTATTTCGTCGTTGTTATTCAATCGAGGAACATCCAAATCAGTATTTTGAATTTAAAATACTGCGATATCGCTACCTTTATTTATATACATACTTGCAAATATATTTGATGCTCTTCACGTAACTGCAGAACTCAACATTAATATGAGAATTAAATGTTTTGCTCAACAGAGGCAAATATGATACCACCCAACGATTGTCATTATCAGTATTTCTTTGACGATATATTGGATATCCAATGACATTTGCGATCGTGTCGTTGGTAAAATCTTTAGGAAAACGCTTTGTACATTTTCTATATGCCATGCAAGATGATAAACGATTCAGATCACCGCATGGGCCATGAATAATTTTTTTGGTAACAATATCAAACAGTAGTTGATCAGTAGACGGAACTAGAATTTTAGCGGAAATTACACTATGAGGTAATCCTCGCTTTTGCCATTTAACCAAATACTTACAACGTGTCGGACCAAATACATACAACAACGTGTGGGACCAAATACGTATAATTAAAAAAATCAACTTTTGTTTGAACACACGTGCTGTACTGTCATAACGATGTGTTGCATTTTGGCCTAGCTACAGCAAACATGTAATCTCCTGCCACTTTCGGTCGTCCGTACTCGTGCACGAAAGTCATGGCATCCTGTATGTATTCTTGCATATGACGTGGACTGCTTGCGTACGATGATGATATAATGATAAAGTTACCAATTTTAGAGGTGTCGGCGTCGCTCACGATAGCGTCTCGCAAGTGAATGTTTTCTTCCGCACGCAGCTTCTGTTGATTGTGTGGTAGGAATCGCAGTCGTTCGCTTTCTACCTTCGCGTACATGTCAACCATGAATTATTGGCACAGCTCACGACATCGCAGGATGACGTTGTCTTGACCGCGTCTAATCATCATATGGTACTCATAAAAATCCATCAAGCTCATTTTCTTGTTTGTTTCGGCTCCTGTAATAGCATATTCATAAATATTAATTGAAAATGAGAAATGATGTTCACAATAAATTACCTGTGGCGGGATATCGTTGTTTAATGTGTATGCAATATCCATCTTGTTCCTTCCAAAACATTAGCAGATGTTGGAGAGCATCGTATGAACGGTGTGTGTCGGCGATGAACTCCAAATTATTGTTTCTTCTTCGAATTACGATTTCTCGCGTCGATGTACGGTCGCCAACCATAATTCTAGCAACGTCGTCAACAACAGGTTCATTGAATCTACGCACGTGCTCTTCAGCTGGTGTTTTATCAGGATTGATGACACTAGCGTGATTGTCACTTGGCTATTTGTGCATATGTGATTTGAAAAATTTCAATAATTCATTGTGCTCATTGAATAGATCGTCCAGTTCGACGACGATCCGCCTCACCGCGCATGAAGTAGATTTGTAAAAATGTGTGTAGTTCGTTTGGCATTGACAACAATGAGCCTACTTTGTGGTACACTTGGCATTTGATTTTGAACGTTGAATTGAATTGTTGACCATTTGCCGCAGTATTGTAAACTATTTTTGTTGCTCCGAACGAAGTCATTTGGAAGCATGAATTGAATGTGCGAATAGGCTTAAGGAAGAGGTTTGAATCTAGATCCGTGCCAATGAGCAAGTCGTTTAATGATTCTGGAGGTGTCTCAATTTCTAGTAGTTGCACTTTTCCAGATGCGCAGCACATCCCGGCTGACCCATGTTTAAATTTAAGCGCATAACAGTAAGGATATGCTTTGTCCATAGCACCAATCAACACTTTCTGATGAGCGAAATATTCAAAATCTGGCTTGTATTGGAATGCGAGACGAAGGAACGAAGTTGATGTAAATCCTCAATGTACTTGTCAAATATTTGCTCTGCATGTGTTACTACTGGTAGATGGCAAACCATGAATGATTATCTACAAAAAAACACGCAATCCCACACAGCACGCGAGATGCAATGGATATACATATTTATCCATATAATATCCATTGATGTACATCCGTAGTTTAATATCCATTGTATATGCACCTTATATACATTCATGGATATCTGTGAAATAGGATTATCTTAAGTGTTATAAGTGTTATGTTCGGAAACATTTTTTTTTATGTATCATGTTACATAATTTTGTGAGTTGCTATTTTTTATCAAAATTATTTAGAAATAATTATATTCTCTAAAATTTAACATTTGTAGTAAATATTTAACATGCAACAACAAATTTAATGAAAAATTGAAAAAGTAAAAAATACTTGGCGCGGTTTAATTTAAACTTTCTTCGTTGTTCGTTTGTTTTGGCCAAGGTTTTCGCGTATATTATCGCCACTGAATTATTGCACACGCAAACTTTTTGGCTTTTTGTTTAGCTTGTATTTATCGTATGCAAACCATTTTGTGCTTTAAAATTTCGAAAAAATGTGTTTGTTTTTCATCATTTAGGATGGATGGGTAAACAAAATAAGTAAGTATTAAATTCAAATATAAATTATTTCTTAATAATAAATATATAACCTAAAAACTAACACGTTTTCGAGAAAATATATAATGACTTTGGAATTTGTAATCTAACAGCCAGTTTGTGAGTTTATCTACAATTTCCCAATTCATTATTCTTATTGCTGAGTTTTATTTAATTAAAATTTTTTTTTAGATCGATTCAATCTACTTTGTTGGATGAAAAGATACAGCAAACGAGACATGTTTTAATCAAGTAATTGGTCTGGATCAAGCAAAACAAATTTGTAAAAATATTTTAAATTTAATTTATGGTAAGAGGCTTCAGAGTATTTTATAGTTTATAGGTTAAAACTTAAAACATTAACTTTATATGTATATTAACGTAATGTGATTTCAAGTGCATTACTGCCAAACTTGACTTTCGTGTTGTATTTTATTTCACGACTATTTACAAAGCAATTCTTTATAATTACTTCAAAATTTAGTTTAGAAATTGCTAAAAAAGTGCATAAGTTATTTGGGTAGCATTACAATGTAATTTTTATTTTACAGTATCCATAAGAAAAAATTCAAATTGTGGTGCAGCCTTACAACACGCAATAAACACCAGGAGTAGTAGGTACGAAAGACGCCAATAAACATAAGCACAGAATGAATGTAAATAGGTTTTTTATATTTTTTAAATTTTTTTCAGTACATATATGGACATTGTATGTTAAGTTTCCAAATTGTTTTATTAATTAAATTAAAAATGATAATACCATTGTATGCATTTAATTTGTGTTAAGTTGCTAACATTGCCAATGCTTTTAAAATTGCGCACTATTTATGTGATGGCAAAGTACATATTATATTGCACAGATTTCACTGGCATTCTGCATTTAACTTGTATTAATATACATAACTTGCCGATATTGGTTCGATGCAATTTCTGCATTGGCAAGATTCATCCGGCAATATATCGGCCGGTGTGTCACCTGGTTACCGGCAGTGTACTTCATTTTAGTACATTGCCAGCATTCTGAGTGCCGGCTAAGGAGTACATTGCCAGTACAGACCCATTGATTTGTGTTTATTGGGTAAAGAAAAGGTATTTTTGCATATTTGAATTTACTTTTACTGTACATTAATCTAGTAAGTATTTGGATTCCTATAATATAAATAATGGATAAAATCTCTAGAAAAATGAGAGAATGTGTAAATAAAAAAGTTCGATTGTGTTTGAGTGAAAATGAACAAGTGGTCATATTTTCTGTGGACCAACCGGAGTTGTTGCATCTGGAAAATATCACTATTGGCATTTTGTATTGACTTTATTTGACGTGTGGCCATATTTTTTGTTAATATATAGATATGCACATATATTTTACCTAGTACATATGAAGGTTCTATAAAAAAATGAATGTTTATTATACTTTAATTAAATGTTCATTGAACCTCCATATGTATGTATTTTGTACGTTCATATGACTTTTCAATATATCTCCATATGGATGTAAAATGTTTATCCACCTGGAGGTCCTATGGACATACTATGAAGATTTTTCCGTGACGGAATGATATATCCAATGGACCTCCATCCTTGCTCCATAATATTAAATATGGATGTTCGATGCACCTCCGGTATCCATGGTTGGTGTGTACATTTCATATCCATTGGATATGCTTGTGCTGTGTGGGATATCTGTGAAGAGATTGTCAGCAACAAGATGGTCAGTTAGAGCAAATTGTTGTAAAGCACTCTATCGCGTAGTTACTTGCATCAAAAATGCTTTTCAACATATAGCAAACGAGTCTACAAAATTATCCGTGACAAAACTGAAACTCCTGAAAAAAAAAGTCTTAATTAGAAATAGGCATAATGGTAACTTTTTGGAGTGAAGTTATGGACTATTTTAATAAAACAAGCAAATCTCGGAAAAGTTCGGATATTGATGTTTTAAATGTAATAAGTTTGTATGATTCTCTTGTAAAACAATTAAGAAACAACCTTGAAATGTATGAAAAAGCAGGGGAGAAATTCGCAAACTTCAAAGTGGAGACTCAACTCAACATGAAACTGCTTTTGATGGACTAGGAAATATAAAAATTAATTTTTACGTTGTGATTGATAAAATAACTAATGAAGTGACCAACAAGAAAAGTGCGTACGACAGTTTTGCAAAGAATTTTGGATTTTTATACAAACTGACTAAATTGTTACCAGAATCAATAATTGAAAAAGCAACAATGTATTGCAATGACTTAGACTTAGATGAAACCTTTCCTAAAGAATGTATTCAATTTAAATATTTTATAGGAGCAGTAACCAGCGTAGAAGCTTTTGCCTTGATATGACAAGTATGATCAAATTAATACGCAAAGAAAACGTAATTGCAACGTTTCCTAATGTAGATATTGTCTTGCGAGTCCTAAATAATAAATAGCCTAGGGCTCATAACTTTCTTAATCCGACCCTGCCTTTCATAGCTCATAAACAAATACGAAATACATATGTTTTCATTGAGGTATAATGAAAAGTTCTTTTGACTGTAAACGAACATATGAATCACAAAGACATTGACAGTTTGTCTGCAAAACTATAGAACTGAATACTGGCATCTGGTTTTTAAATCTTAATATATTTTCTGGATACTTTTTTAAGACGGCAAAGACTACAAACATACATATATGTGTGTTCTAATGTTAACAAAATAGAAGCTAATTACGTACCTAGCTACAAATAAATAATGTTGACTGAATTGTACTATAATTGTAGTCGTTAGGTATACTCAGCCTGTCTGATGTTTCTAAGAATTTCTTAGTTAGGTATAAGTGCCTTACTATTACCTATATGGATTTCATTTTGTACGTTCTCTATAGACAAAATGTTTTTACTGTAGATTTTTTAAGCGTATCTAACATTATGTTGTGATAAAATTTCAGTTTTAATAATGTGCATTGTAATAGTTTACATTATCGAATAAATTGAACTTTTTTTTGTGTTAAATACTGTTTTATTGGATTTATTACTTTTAGTAAAAATGTGATTTTGAAGATATTTTTCTTGCAGATTGTTTAAAGATGTAAACTAACTAAAATTAATTTCTTTTCTTTATATTCTCTGTATTTTGATTCAAATGTCTGGAAAAGTTTTGCAACAAACAAAGTACTTATAAACTGTCAATTAATTGAATAGTCCATATTTTTAGATTTATTAAACGTTTGTATTCAATGTCGACTATTAAAATCTAGTCTAACAATTAAATTTTGCACATCAGCAATTGTCTTAGTAAACCTAAATTAAAAGTAGTAATTGTTTCTCAAATGTCGATTTTTATTAAAAACTTCTGCCTTAAACATCGTTGAATGACATGGAAAAAGCCATTGAAAACGTCTTAAAATAAATAAATTTAAAATTATTATTAAATAAACTTTTTTCAATTTGATAAATTATACCTTTTTAAACATTTACATTATTAAGTGAAACTTGAACCTAATTGTTCCAGTTAGTTTTATTTAATGAGCTAGCAGGTTTCCAAAATTTTTGCTTTCAATTTTAATTATGTTACATTTCCAAAACTCAGATAAAAGTTGTCACAATTTAAAAGTTTGATAAAAATAATTAGAAACCTTCTATGGCTAAAGCCATTGTTTAATTATTAATTAAATTTCTAATTGACGATTTATTTTAGTATCACTAATATTTCAAAACCTTAGGTACTGTACTATAACAATAATATTTTGAAACAGTACAATTTTATGCTGTTTTGGCAGAATCAAAATTTTATGCGGATTTTTGAATAAAACATTGTTTTTTCGTTTTAAGAAATCAAATATTGATAGTTAGATTGATGATTAATTATTCTAAAGTTAGTCAGAATCTAATTTCTTATTATAACTTAAAAGTTCAAATAACATTTATAGCCTCTCAGTTCAAAACCCCAATTTATCAAACACTACAAAATATAATAACAAAAACTAATTACTTCATCAACAGTTAACTGGTTATGTCCAACAAGAAAACATATATAAATATGGATCTGCCTAATGTTAATAATAAGTCGTACGATACTATATCTAAAAAATTAGAATTGTCTTTTTCCACAATATAAACTACGATAGGTACATTTTCTTGTTTTGATTTACATTCAAATCAAATTTTAATAATTTTTTTTCAGATTATAATCGTGACTTATAATTGTTGCCATTACAACTAACCACCAATATTTAAATACAAATAATTAATAACTGGAAAAAGTAAACGATTTCTGATCTTTCCAGACTGCGTCATCCACGCCTAATTTCAATAATTATCTCCGGTATTTCAGATTGTTCAACTATATTACACTATTTTATGTCCGCAACCTTAACTTCTACAAAAGTCCTTTAACAAATCACTCGGCATTCCGGAAATTAAACAACACATAACGCTTACAAGAGTGAACTTTTCACTAAAAAGTTAATAAATAAGGTTAGTTATTTATTTAATTATACCATTCTATTTTATTTGTCCTTAATGTAAATATCGTAATACAATTTTCGGAGATGACTAAATTCATGTAAAATTTGCATTATATTTGCCAACCTTAAATACCTAAATTGTTATTCGTTTTGTAAAAACAATAACATTTTTATGGCTTATTTATGTGTTTACATTTTTGTTTGACACCCGTGTCGCGTTATACTTGATTTTTAGAAGAATTTCTTTTAAAACGGCGCCATCGAAAGTATGTCAGCCTTAAGTTATGGGAATTCCACTTAATATAATTTTCAGTATCTCAAAAGTATTACAAATAAAAATTCTAATAAAAAGCTACCATAACTGTTGTTTTTTTTGCAATTCCAATTAAAACATGCAGAAATAAATTAATTGTAGATAGCTATATAGCTATCTACAGTTAATTTTAATCACATAGTAAATTTATACTATGAGATGGCTCTGCCATCAAACACTTGTGAAATAAATTAATGTAATCTAGATGAACTATAAAGAAAATTAAGATGTTTTCCTGTTTGTGTTTGTTTCTGTTTATTTTTAAGTTTTGTCAATTTTTCTAAATATTGGAAAAGTTTGACGCATAAATACTTGAAAAGAATTATACAAATATAAGATCATCAATTAGGTTTTTCAGTAAAAATAACTTAGTATCGCAAAAAATATTAAACCCTATTAAAAGAGTTAGCTTTTGAAGATAAAAAAACAAAAGTGTTTACAAAAATTGATTAGTTAGATAGTACTATCAAATGTTTTAATAGATATTTAGTTATACACTATTTTAATACGACCTTCTCACGAATTTATTTGATCTAATCAAATGTTTTATAACACATCAATATACAGGAAAACTATAGAAATTACAAGATCGATTAAATATGCAATGTTTGCAGTATTTAATGCTTACTTAGATTTAAAATTTCAAGTAGTAGTCTTGCAATTATTAAAAAAAACTGAAAATTGCAATTTAAAATAATATTAAATCACTCTGTTATTATACAGGGTAGTTCACACTCAACACGGCAGAGTTTAGTGAGGAAACTATAAATGATATCAAAAAACCCTTTAACAGAAATACGTAAGTCAGCGACGGCTACAATTTGAAAATTGTTAGAAGTATACAGGATGGCTCAAATTAAAATAACAATATAAAGTTATACATTTTTCAATGAATCACTATGTATTTTATATTATTTTTAAAAACTACTTTAAAAATAATGTCAGTTTCTCCAAAGTTCTCTATACCTATTTTTGATAGTTTTTTAATTATTTGACTTTCTTTGAAAATATAGTACTCTTAAAATAAATTAATTACATAAATTTGTAATTAACACATTTTGTCTGTTAACTCGACATTGGAGTTTTATGTAGAAATAATTAAATTATTAAATTAACGTACAGGGTGTTTGTAATTAGAAGTTGCAATAACAAGAAAAAATATTTTCTTTTTAAATCGCCATAATGTTTTCTATACCACTACCCATTCGTTTCAGACTTATTTCTATTAGTTTACCTGCATCAATAAATTGTGTTAATTAAATAGAATTTTTACTTTTCTATGAGAAAACTATAACGATCACAATTTTTGCAACAATTTTTTTGCAGAATTTAAGTGGTCCACATCGATCGTCTAGCCCCGTTTGCTGACGATAACCACAATGTGCAAGTTCAGGTCCGAACCAGAGTAATAATTAGCAGAAGCAGAAATCAAATCAAAAGAATGGAGTTCGATAAGCTTATGAGCTTATACGGAGGTTGTGGAAAAGCTAGGTTCGGAGTTACAACCGAGAAACAACAAGACCTGTTCTAAACACAAAAAGATTACGCCATTGCACATTGCGTGAGCGAGGATCTTGACATGTCCAGAAAGGTTGCAGTCGTATTTAAAAAACAGGAGACTAGATGAACTACGAAGACAGCAACCGGCAGTCAAAAAAGTTTTAAACTAAGTGGTGACATACGCCTCGTTTTCTATCTGGTCACCAAGAAATACTCACGTACCAAGCCGTTATAAAAAAAATCTGTGGCAAATATTATAAAATCTCAAGAGAGAAATGGAGTTCCACAATATTAAGTTATTGGCAGTACCCAAACTTGGTTGTGGCTTAGATCAACTAAACTGGAAGACAGTTCGAAACATGTTAGAGGTCGTCTTTCGAGGAACAGGCGTTGAAGTGTTGGTCTGCAGTTACCAACCAAGAAGAACATCGGGTCAAGAAAAATCCATTGATAGCTACGTTTATAGTCAAGGAAGTTGCCGAAATGGAGAGAGCTGCTGCTATCGCCACGATCCTTTCTACCGCTGTCACATCTAGCTACCTGTTCTAGGACAGTACAGTCTCAAATTCGAATTCTCGAATGTTTGCAGAAATGTATAAATGCGGTACAAACAAATCATAGTTCAGTTATTTCAGTAATTCGAGGTAGGCAGTGTTAAGAAGATTATTTAAGTTTAAATAAATAAACGATTAACGCGTGTCGAGATAAATATAACGGAGTATAAATATCCTTAGATTTAATTAGTTTGTTAGTTATAAGCGTGTAAATATTTTAGTATAAATAAATTAGTTTTAAAATGTGTTACAGTATTTTAAATAACACATTACTGCATATTTATCTTTTGACAGTAGCTGTGAGAAACAATTATAATTCAAGTACTGCAACATTAGCAAATATGTAAAATGTTCATAAATGTACCAGATCGAGAAGGAGGTCGTGCAAAGAGACAAAGTAAAAGTTTGTATAAAATGATAATTTTAAACTTTATTGGTACTAGTTTTTTTTGTTATTTTTGCAAATAATTTTTATTCTTATTTTAAATTTTATTCCATTAAGTAAATGAATTCATGTATTTATAGATAGATTTAAGTTCATTTAATTTTAGGTTTCATATGTTTACTTCTATATTTTTAATCAATCATTTAACATGTTTGTTTTTGTGCTTATAGATGCTTTTTTCTTTATATTCAATTAAGGAATACTGTATCTTAAATATTTTTATAAATATATAAATAAATATATATATACATATAAAATATTGTATTATTTCTAGTACGTACACTGCCTCAAAAAAGTTTTTGCACACTTTTAAGCGCGATTTGCAAGGTAGGCAACTAAACTTACGTTATAACAGAACGGCCAGTTAAATTTGACAACATTGGCATTATAAACATTATTTTCAGCAATATTACGAGGTGAAGAAACGTGTATCTTACCTGCAAATATGTTCTCTGCTTAATTAGTTTTAAAAAATTGAATTATTAATAGCCTTTATTTGCGGTAAAAAGGAATTTTTTTTGACAAAGAATTTGTATTACGAACTAATCACAAAAATATCCTACTACATAGAACAAATAAAAACAAAATGAAAGTAAAAAATAAATAAATAATAAAAGAAGAAAAAAAATAATAATCCTAAACCCTCCACCGCTAATCAATTTTTTATATACATTTATTACACTACTTGTAGTCTTTTTCTCCTTTTTATTACTTCTTCCATTCATCCCACTCCTTCTCCTCCTACTCCCAATATCTCCAACCTTCCTCTCTCCTCTTCTCTTAGCTCTATACATTCCTTTAACATGTGTTCTATATTTTCCCACTCCTCCCCACATAGTCTACGTCTCCTATCTTTATTTTCCTTCCAGTACTTATTCTCTTGCTCTACATTCCCGCATCTAAACCTTGCTACCATTCTTTTTAATCTTAAGCTTTTTTTTGCCCCTTATGTACCTTGGAATATTATTAACTACTATATTTGTATATCTCTCATTATGTTTTCCCTTTCGTAATCTTGCTCTTGTTTCTTGTCTCTGTATATCCTTATCTCTTCTTATTATCTTATCTTTTATTTCCTTTTCTGTCTCCCTTATTTTCTCTACCTCTTCTCTCGCGTATCCAACTCTTTCCTAATACCCTTTTCTTTCATCTTATCCATATTTAATTTTTACATTCTTTACCTCTCTCCAGCACATTTGAAGCAATTTACATTCTTCTTATTGAGAATAAGTAGTTCTTTTTAGTATTTAATATTAAAATGCAACACCGGTTGATATGTGACAACCGCGCATATACATGATGAAGTAGATTAACGGTAAAAGGTAGTGTGTAGTTACTTAGAAATATAATATAATAAACAAAAGAGCAGTACATTATTTTAACATGGTAGCAAGTCAGTGGTTTTTTTTAATGGATTAGTTATTTGTTAAACTGTCGTTAGAAGAATTGAGGTTGAAGTGTGAGGTTAATAGCACGTGCTCTAAAGCTAAGAAGTAGAAAAATAACTGGTGAACATGTCAGGAACAAGTATGAGGGAAGAATTAAATTTACCAGTGTTCAATGGATGTGAGTGGAGTAAATGGAAATTCAGGTTAATGTTACTGTTGGAAAACAAAAATGTGAAAGGAAGTTTAGACGATATGCCCTCAGATGAAAACCTAAAATTGGAATGGAAGAAGAAACATTTAAAAGCAAGAAATATAATTGTACAAGGTATGTCGAATTCACAATTAGAATTAATACTTAATGAAACGAGTGCTAAAGCAATGATCGATAAACTAGATTCGATTTATAAACCTAATTCCACAGCCATAAAGCTTTTAGCAAAAAGAAAATTACTAGATCTAAAGATGAAAGAAAATGATGATCCTATGGAGTTCATTACGAAATTTGAAAAATTGATTAACGAGTTGAAGAATACTGACGACACGGTATCCGAAGATGACAAACTAAATTACCTATTATTAGCATTACCAGAATCATATGACCATATTGCAGACATTATAGATGCATTGCCAGCAGAACAAAAAAACGTTGAATACATTAAAAGTAAATTGTTAATCGATGCAAAGAAAATGAAAAATAAGTACCAAGAAAATACAGGGTCCGTATTTACCTCACAAACAAGTAACGTAAACAGGAATGGGAATATTAAATGCTTTAAATGTGGACATTTTGGACATGTACAAAAATTCTGTCATTCACAACAAAGTGGTAATTTCAATAGATCAAATACAACGCAAAATTGGAGATGGAATAGAAATCAACAATGGAATCAAAACCAAAGCCATAGTTCCAACCGAGGTCAAGAACCTATCCATAGCAGAGGCCGAAGTTACACATACAGGGGAAGAAGAAATTATCAACAACGCTTTGCAGGAAATTCGACAAGAGAAAATACAGAAGAAAATGACAACAAAAATTCTTTTCAAGTCACAGTAATGGCGTCCCACAAAGATGATAGATCAAGCAACAACGTACCTAACACTGTAACATGGTTATTGGACAGTGGATGTTCCGATCACATTGTGAACAATATGGAGTATTTTTCAACCTATGATGAACTAACAGACAATGTGAACATCAAGGTAGGCGATGGTCATTTAATTAAGGCATTAGGTATAGGTACTGTTGATATGAAATGTAATGTAGGTGGTAAATTTGTTACAACAAATGTTAAAAATTGTTATTATGCGCCAGAAATGAAAAAAAATTTGTTAAGTGTGTCAAAAATCACAGATTCAGGTAATAAGTTGTGGACAGAAAAAAACTATTGTGAAATTTATAATCCTGCAGATAAAAAAATTGCTATTGCTTCTAAAAACAATAATTTATATGAATTAAGTGGTCACATAGACCCAAAGAATTTGTCAAACTATTCGAGTCAAGTTGTATCTCTTGAAGAAAAATGGCATAGAACTTTAGGGCATGTAAACTTTAAAGATTTAATTGTCATGTGTAAAGATGATTTAGTAGAAGGGTTACCTAAAAGTTTAGAAAACGTTCATTTGAAATGTGAAACTTGTCTTGTATCAAAAATGAATAATTTAAAATTTGACAATAATCGAACAAGAGCAAACAAAGTGGCTGAAATAGTACACACACATGTGAATGGACCAATCAAACAAACTGGTTTCAATGGGGAAAATTATTTTGTAAGTTTTATTGATGATTCTAGCAAAATAGCTGTCGTTTATTGTATTAAACACAAAGATGAAGTGTTTGATTGTTTTGAAAAATATGTTAATCAAATTGAAAATCTTACGGGTAATAAAATAAAAGAAATTAGATGCGATCGAGGGACAGAATACTTAAATAAACAATTTTATATGTTTGCCAAAAGAAAAGGTATCTGGCTAAGACCAAGTCCGGCGCACACGCACGAGTTAAATGGAGTTGCAGAGAGGTACAACCGCACAATTATGAACAGAGCAAGATGTCTACTAACAGATGCCAACCTAAACAAACATTTTTGGCCTGAATGTGTTAAAGCTGCGGCATACATCGGTAACAAATTAATTGCAAATAATAAATCTAAGATAACTCCTTATGAACAGTTTTTCAATAAAAAGCCTGATGTATCTAGGCTCAAAATGTATGGAAGTGCTGCCTTTGTGAGAACACCAGAAGTGAATCGAGATTCTAAATTGGCACCAAAATCTAGAAAAGGTATTTTAGTTGGTTATGATGATATGGGTTATCGTATTTTATGAATGAACAATTTATTAAAATCCCTGAAGACGAATTTGAAGACTCTAATACCAAATTAAATCAATTACAAGAAGAAATCAGAGATGATGACAAAGTTCAGGAGGTGTCAAATGTTAGGCCCAAACGAGAGATTAAAAAACCATCGTGGCATAATGATTACTTGGTAGATGCAAATTTTTCAGATGTAATTGTACCGACCTCTTATAATGAAGCAATTGAATCTAAAGAAAAAGTCAAATGGCAAAAAGCCATGGAAAAAGAATTTACGTCGTTAATTGAAAACGAAACCTGGTCGCTCAGAGATATTAAAGAAGTCCCAGATGATGAAAAAATCATAGAAGTTAAATGGATCTACAGAGTTAAACCGGATGGCAAATACAAAGCTAGATTGGTAGCTCTTGGATACCAACAGCCAAACTGTTTAGACACAGAAATTTATTCTCCAGTGGCAAAAATGCCAACACTGAAAACATTATTATCAGTAGCTTGTAATAGAGGTTTGTTTATTGATCAAATGGATGTTCAAACAGCTTTTTTAAACGGAAAAATCAACTCTCAAATTTATGTTTATCAACCAGAAGGATTTTTACAAGAGAAAAACAAAGTATGTTTGTTGCGAAAGGCTCTATATGGTCTACGGGAAAGTCCCAGAGCATGGTACGAATGTTTCCATGATTGTATACTCTCACTTGGGTTCAAAAGATCCGAACATGATAATTGTTTGTATATGAAAGTAACAGAATTATCTCAAACTTACATTATATTATATGTGGATGATTTACTTATTTGTAGTTCTGAGTACAATGACTTAGTTGAAGTGAAACAAAAATTAAATCAAAGATTTGAAATGAAAGATTTGGGAAAAATAAAAAATTTTTTGGGTATTGAAGTGGAATATAATCAAAATAAAAAATGTATGAGTTTGAATCAAACAACATATATCAAGTCTTTGGCAGAAAAATACCAAATTAAAGAAGACAAAACGTACAAGACGCCTATGGAAATTAATTTAAAACTGGAACAGGCTGAGTCGTGTGATCCAAATGTGAAATATAGAAATTTGATAGGAGCTTTGTTGTATGTAAGTCAAGGAACAAGACCAGACATTTCCTTGTCGGTGAGTTTCTTGAGTGTTTTTCAAAATAATTACTCAAAAACTCATTTTAAATATGCATTAAGAATTTTGAAATATCTGTACAGTACAAGACACTTAAAATTAAAATTTAGTGGGTATACTCAAACCCCAATTGACTGTTTTGTCGATGCAGACTGGGCAGGTGATATAATCGACAGAAAATCACGCAGCGGTTTTTTTGATTTATGTTATGGGAAACTCAGTATTATGGGTGTCGCGAAAACAAAGAACAGTAACAAGATCTTCCTGTCACGCGGAGTATATTGCCCTTTGCCGAACGTGTAAGCGAGGTACTTGTCTTAAAAGGAATTGCAGAGGATTTATTGATTAGATTTGATGACTCAATCAACATTTATGAGGATAATTCCGGAGCTAGAGATTTAGCTATAAATGGTAATTTTACTAAAAATAGTAAGCATATAGATGTGGCATATCACTACGTAAATGACTATGTTAAGAAAAATGTTATAAATGTTTGCAAAGTCAGTTCAGAAGATCAATTGGCAGATATATTGACTAAGTCCTTAGGTTTTATTCGTTTTGAGAAATTAAGATTTATGTTAAAGTTAGTTTAAGTATAAGATTTGTATGTTTTATTATCTATTATTGTAAATATAAATCCTAAAAGAAAGGAGGTGTGTTGAGAATAAGTAGTTCTTTTTAGTATTTAATATTAAAATGCAACACCGGTTGATATGTGACAACCGCGCATATACATGATGAAGTAGATTAACGGTAAAAGGTAGTGTGTAGTTACTTAGAAATATAATATAATAAACGAAAGAGCAGTACATTATTTTAACACTTCTATTTCTTTCATTTGTTCTTCGTAATACATTGCTCTCTTCCCCGCCTGTACTTTTATCTTTTCTAACTTCATTTCCTCCTCTATTATGTACCCTGGCGTTTCCTTTTCTAATCCTAACGTCCATTTCCAGTATTTTTCTTGTACTTTCTCCAATTCCTCCCATCCTTCCACCTCCATATTTCCGCCCCGTACATTATCACACTCTTTATTAATTTGTTTCTTCCCCCCCCCCCTCACTTTTTGAAACACTACCATCTTTGTTTTTCCCACATTTACACTTAAACCCTTTTTTCCAGATACTTTTTTACAGTCTTTATAATGTCCTTCATTTCTCTTTCGTTCTTCGCTATAATCACTATGTTATCCGCATACGCCAAAACCCACACTTTTAACCCTCCCATTACTATTCCTCCACTTTGTTGCCCCATCAACTCTTTCTCTAAATCCTCTAAATATACAGCCAATAAACTGGGACTAAGCGGTCACCCCTGCCTTAATCCTTTATTTGTCCAAAATGCTTCACTTAACTTTCCATCTATTCTTACTTTGCACTTTGTCTCATTATATATTTCCTCTATACTCCTTACTAGTTCTTCCTCTATCTGTTTCGTTCTTAATACATTCCATAATTTACACCTATTTACATTATTAAACGTTGCTTTTATATCCAGAAATAACGCAAAAACTTTCCCTCTCTTCACTTCTAATTCTTTGTTTACTGTCTGTTTTAATATGTATACATCATTTAATGCCCTTCTCCCTCTTCTAAAGCCTGTCTGTCAGTCTGGTAATATCTTTTTTTCCCTCCATTTCTCTTTCCAGTCTTTTTTCAAAATTGTCATATAAATTTTATATCCCACATTTGCCACACATATACCTCTATAGTTTTCCACTTCTCTTCTGTCTCCTCTTTTGTAAACTAGGCATAGCATTGCTTCTTTTCAATCATACGGAAACCCATCACTTGACCATATCTTATTTAAAATTGTCCCTATTCTTTCTTTCTCTCCTATATATTTCCATTGTTCTCCTTGCGTCCCATCCGTCCCTTCGGCCTTTCCTTTTTTTATTTTTTTTAATGCTTCTTCTATTTCTTTTTTTTGCATTGTAGTACTGCTCCCTCCTCTTCTTATCCTTTCTATTTCGAATTGACCCTTCCTCTCTTCTTCCACTTCTAAGACCTCTACGCAATGTTCTCTCCATTTTTTCATATCAATTTGTATCCCCTCTTTTTTTCTAATTTTCCTTGCTCTATTCAAAAAGCTCCATATGTCTCCTTCATTTTCCAACATTTTTATATGTTCCTCCAACTCTTTTTTATATTCTTCTTTTCTCTTACAACACTCTTTTCTATATTGCGACTTTGTTGGAGGAATGTTTTTGTATTTTGTATGGTACCAGAGACACAGCCGCCGCAGTAGGTGTAGATTAGAGTATGTTATGGCGTCTGATTGTTGATGTAATATTCACTCATGTTATTTCTGTTTAACCCCTTTTAATATATAAGGAATAAAGTTTATTTTACCCACAGACTGCTTCCTTAATAATCTCCAACAGACCTTAATCTTTTATAATTCTGAATATCAATTTTTCCTTTTTTCCACCTTCTTTTACCTCGTCTTACCTCCTTCCTGGTTTCCCTGCATTTCTTATTCTTTATATTCCTTTATGTTTTTTTTCAGTATTTTTTTCTTTTTACTGCTTTATCCATTTTACTAATCAATTCTTTCACTCCTTCCTCTACTCCTTCCTCCACCCATTGTTCTTCCTCTAATTTTTTCTTACAAACCTCAATAACTTCATCTGTCCATACCTTTTTTTCCCTCCAAACTGTGTCTGAATTTTTTCTTTCTCTATTCTAACCTTTCAGTCTTACTTCTAATCGCTGATGGTCAGAATCAATCTCTTCCCTTATTTTAAAACTTTCTATTTCCTACAAAACCTCCCCACTAACCATTACTAGTATAGATAGAAAAAAATTGAATTGTTACTTATAATAAAATAAGTTCCATCCATAGCTCGAATAAACTATATGTCCAAAAGTAAAACTACTGTACTAATTAGCCTAAAAGTCTTAATATATCCGGATTAAATTAAAGTCAACATTCCGATTTGCAAAGGAAATATTAACACCATTAAAACGTAATTAGTGGTCGAACAGTTGCAGTATAAATTCCCATTACTTCCTTTAAGTTATTCGTATGAAATATTAAAAGATACATAAATCTCCCTTTATAAAATCAAGTCTAATTTATTATACAGAAGACTAAAAAAAATCTATATAAATTTTGAAATGTCGTAAACCAAAAAATCAAAAAAGTGCAAAACGCATTTTTCGCTGTCTCCTCGTAACATTTAATTTAAGTATTACCTATTTCAAAATTATATAAACTTAATAGTAATGAACTGAAATTTGCAATTTCGTAGTTTGCATTTTTTTATGTTTTACATTACTATAGTACCTACTAGATTTTGATAGAAATAATATCTTAGATTTTATTAAAAATGATATATAAGCTCTACTTACAGGAACAAAACTAGATACAGAAAATTATAATAAAAAACATGATTAAAAAACTATTTAATATTTTATTTAAATATTTGTATTTTACATGCTAATAATGTATGTAATATCAATTATTGATTATACATTTCGATAGACGGTTTGGCACGGAATTGATTAAATTGGCACATACATTAACTCCTCGAAATCTTTCCCACACGGTATTAATATGGCGATGCAAGTTCAAATCAGGTGACTTAGGTGGTCAACGGATTCTTTCCACTTCTGGATGTTGTAAGAGCCATTCTTGAACTACCGCTGCCGTATGTATAAGAAAATTGTCCTGAAGAAACCGAATTGGTCTTTCGGGATAAACTGCTTGTACGGAAGGCAACATAACGTCTTCCAAAATCGTCAGGTACGTTTGAGCAGTTAAGCGTCCATCGACACGTGTTGATTTCTCTGAGCCAGCATCACTCGTCCATTCCCAATAAGCAGAACTAATTCTTCCTTTTCTTTTGTTGGGTTGCACATGTTTTGACTCATATCTAGAATTACGTGGCCTCCAAAGAACTTTTTCACTATCTTGGGAAGTGCAAAAGGTTTTTTTCATTTGAAAAAACAACACTTCTCTAATCTATATATGATGAAAACTGTAATTTCCAGTAGGCATTTTCTTCAGTTATTACAGGTTTCTGTACAGATCGATAGCAGCTTATTTCTTCATCATCTTTTTCAACTCTGGATAAGAAAGATGACCTTTCAGCGTTTATTATAACTTGTCGACTAGACTATAACACCAAGTAAGAATTAAGGGTATAAATGCTCAACACAATTTTACAAACGACGGGACTCCAAAAAAAATTAGAGTTACCAGAGAATACAGAAGTTTGCTTTCTGATACCACAAAAACGTTAAACTGTTTTATTAGTTGCAAATATCACTTTATTTTCAGATTTTGAAGTTGGCGGCTTTTCAAAAAAAGGTAGAAGAGATAAGCTTTTTGTAAAACTTAAATAACCATTGGAAGATATTAAAAAAAGAACTTAAATATACAAAGAATTATTCAAAATTTGTTAAAATAATCCTAGTTTCGATAAGGTAGAATTTGTTGGTTACTAAATGTTTTTTCTTACTTAGAATATTGATCTGTGCATTATTATTTAAAAGAGTCTGATGATTTGTTTTGATTTATTATTATATTACAACAAAAAAATCTGTTTATATACAACAATACTCAGTCAATTTTCTCGATGATACATAACACATAAAAAATTACATATTTACCAAATAATGTATGATCATTTTTAAAGTAATTGAAGTTGTAGAAACCACTAATGTGTTCGAAGATATTAATACTCCTCACTGCTGAATTTATAAAGTTTCTTTCCTAATAACAATACTTATGTAAAAAATAATAATAAATATTTAGAAATTACCTTATTTGATTTAGGATTCACAGTTACATCAGAGTTTCTTGTGTTGCTGTTGACAAAAGCAACAACCAGACACTCGCAAATTTCGTTTATTGACAATCTACAATGTTATAATAGTATATTAAACGACTAGTTTCATTTTAGCCGCGCTCGTTTTCTAATGATCGAGTACGCCAAAATGTCTTATGAAATGTGTGCTTTATACTATTTTTTCTATTTTAGAAATTATATGTAAAAATAAATTTAAATTACATATTTACTTTTATTTTATTGATTAGAGAAAATTATTATTATAAGAATAAGTAGGTATTAATATCAATATTGCCAATCTAACAAAACCACATCATACTTAGAGGTTCAACATTGCCACATTTCTTTAACTTACTAGTTATACAGTTTATTTAATTACTCTAAACTATGAATCTTTTGTTAAAAATGTTTGCAGTTAACTTTTTAGCAACTTACGATTTAGAATAGCTTTTAAATAATTGATTGCTAAAATTGACGACAACTTTTGGAAGTAGTTAATATTTAAATTATCAACGTTCTGTTACGTTATGTCAGTAAACATGTAAACCGCATGTAAACAAAAGATTAGGAACGTATGTCTCGCATTAAGTCATATTTAGGTTCGTATCTATAATTAATTTTAAAAAAGGTTCATATAAGCAATCTATGATATAAGCAATACTTATCGGCGATTAACGTAGTTCACTTTTTGGGAGTTGGAATTTCCTGTAACATTGGCTTACTTAACATTTATATACAATTATTATACAATGATACTACTGATATAATAGCGTATCTGATATTAAGAAAGAAAAATAAGTCTAAAAAAAGTAATAAAAGAGCCAGAAGATAAGTATGTTTGGTAATTTAGGTAAAATTTGTAGTTACATACATGTTAAATATTAACTTTTAATATTAATTAAAAAAATCATGGTTGTGTTTATAATCTTTACACTAATTTCAATAACTAATTATTTATTTACATAGAAACTAGATTCATCCACTCAATACAAATAGAATCTCCCGACGACAATTTCATATATTATTTATCACTAAGAGCGCATTCAAAAAAAATTTTTAAAGTATTATTCGTGAATAAATAACAAAGAAAGACACACAAATGCGTTTGACGATACCTACAGAAGAAAGATTAACGGTTACTCTTCAGTAAGTAAACAATGTAACAAGTGGGTACCCAAAATTACAAAATTAATCAAAATTTGTTCTTTCACTACTGTACTTCTCATTACTGTAAGGGTTCTGGTTTTGAGAGAGACGTAAAGATTGAGGAAAAGACGAAAACGCCTTAGATAATTGTGTTGAGAATACAGATTCAGATAGTATGTTTGACAAAACTGAAGAGTAATTTTGTAAAGAGTTTGATGGGGCATGGAAAAGAAGTGAATTAGGTGTTAAATTTTGAGAATGGAGATATGAAATAAGAATTCTCCACATCAAAATTTTTTTAATACTAAGTCTTATTCTAATAAGCAATAAGCAATAGGATAACTATGGCATAGAATAAAAACAAAAGAAGCATAGAAAGGTTAGCGATGCAAAGCAACGATAACTAATTATTATCTAAATTTAAAAAATAATTATGACTATTTAATAATAATAAAAAAGTAATGAAAATAATAATAATAAAAAGAAGTTACTTGATTTATTTATGTAATAAAATGTCATTCCTGAAAACTTTACGGAATGTTATTTTTGTTGTTACCAACCAATTTCTACTCACTTTAGTCATATCAGCTATGTATTTAGTTTGTGTGTTTAGTAAGGTTAGGTAAGAAATATGTAAAGTTAACAAAATTAAACAAAATGAGGAAGAAATAAAAAGCAAGCGTGTGATAAAGTGAACTTGTGCAAAAATAAATAAAGCAAAACGGGACGTAAAAAAATGAACAAATTACAAAAAGCTCAAGTGTGATATAGAACATGGTCATTGACTTAATTTTAATAATTAAAGAAGTGTAAAGGTGTTACGTGCAAAAATTTCATAAAGTAATACCCTGTATATTGGTTGAATTAAAATTAGATTTTGGTTTTGACGCCCTCTGCCAATTTTTTTTTATTGTCATTTCCTGTCAAGACGTTAAACCGACAACTACGTAAAATGGCCGGTGCTGTGAAATAATTTAAGTATGGCTTGTTTCTAAGTAAATAAAATTATAATTTCACTACGCCGTTAAACTAATTTATCCATCACCGAGTAAGCTATTTACATCAGTTTTGTTAGGATTATGTGGTAATTTCTTTCTTAATTTGATAACCGGTCCGCCACGCTTTGGCTACATGTTTCGATGCAGTATCAAACAGTGAGGGATTAATATCGATAAATACCTTCACTTAACGATTAGTATTCTGGAAGGCCTATTATCCACATCGAAAACGTAGTCGCGACAAGAATTTGCCTCCGAGATGTTACTTCTTATACGTCAGTCGATTGCGATACCCACCTTTTAATAATTGCAAGGAACAGCATTCGATACATCGGGTTCTTATATCTAATTTCTTGTAGTAATAACCGCTTTGTAAATTTCTACTTTCGTGAGTCATTGTGTTGACACGATTTGCTATTCATAATTATTTTAGGCCTACTCAACGAGGAAAGCGTTTTCTTCGGACAAGTACTGGATTGCCGGTAAGTTCTATTTAATTATTATGTCGTTGCCAAAGAAGGTCACTTACTACTTAAATTTAACTTGTTTAACTTACGCAACTGTTATAGTAGTATTGTCAGTAACTAATTCTGTGATATCGTATGCTGTGAACCCTAGTTATTCAACGTGTAATTTTCTTTGCTTATCGACACCCAATGTGTAACTTATGTATTGTGTGTTGCTGACATTTCCGGCATTTATGTATTTAGAGTGTACTACAAAAATTTCTGAATTATCGTTGTTGATACTCTACGTTATTAAATTATAGTGCTTCACAGCCTACATTATTAAATTAAAGTTTTTTTATACCTATTTAATTTTTCCTTTATGGTAACATACCTTTCTCTTTTATTGTGGTTACACGAACATCAGAGTAACAAGGAATACGAACCAAAAGTTCCTTACAAGCTTGAACCTTCTGTCCTGATCGAGAGAATTAAAATAATTAATTATTCTGTATATACTATTTTAATCCAATAATTACTTATCAATAATCCAAATGGATTCTAGATTCTCAATCTCTAGTATAAACTTTACAGTGTCAAACATTTTGTCTCGTTGTTAACTTAACCAATGACTATGTGAAACTAACACTAACTAGTTGTAGGATTTGTTCATAATTCATTATTTTAAATTTTAGCCGAATGTCAGGCCTGTGGTCCAGTGTAGCAGCTTTTCGTAAAACCGCTTTCAGGGTAGCGAGTATACCCAAATGAAATTCTCATAAAAAGATATCTTTTTAACACTATTTCTCGAGTATCAATTAGACATCATTTTGGCCACTTTTTTCACAAAAAATTTGTATCGAAAATTCCGCATAATATCGGTATCTATAAACTGTCAGTATCACTTTTTAGGCATCAAAATGATACCATGTATAAGAAAGCAAAACAAAATATATGCATGCAACATACAAATAGTGTTTTTGTTATTTATTTAATTGAAGTTAAACTATTAGTTTTTCATTATTTATTCTGTTTATTCTAAAATTTCTTGCAAGTTTTAGTTTGAATTACTGAAATTATTGTCAAACAATAAGATCAGTTTGATGAAACAATTGTTAGATTATAGTTCGATGTTCATAAAAATATTCTCGAACAATGTTCAATTCGAATTTGGTTCGAAAAATCCACTTTTCGAGCCTTCATGTAGGTATTTTTTTTTTTATAATATGGTGAATATCTATTTCTTCTAATATAGATGATTCTATTGAGATGATAGATAACTTTGATAACCATTCTTGACTCAATTCAATTTAGATATAAATAATGTGTGGTAAAAATTGGGGTTTGCAGAAAATTCTTTCAGATGTGAATCCACGAACCTTTTATATGCCCTGTGCAACTCACACATTAAATTTAATAGTTAATGATGCTGGAAAAATTAATCACGAAAAAGTTAGTTTTTTCAGTTTAGTTCAAGAATTATACAATTATTTTTGTGTGTCTACTAAACGTTGGCATATCGTCAGAAAAACTTAGTTAATTTTACTTTAAAACCATTATTTAAGACGAGATGATCAAGCAGAATTGATGCAATAAAACTACTGTTTAAAAATTTACCAGAAATATATGACCGTATTATACGACATAACAAATTCAGATAGAGTTGATCATATAGGAATGACCAAGGCATGACTTGCGCCATAATACGTATGCGAGGTTATATTTTCTATATATATGTTCATTAGTTTTGATTCTGTATGTGGTATATAGTATTACAAAATAATTGGTGATAATAACTATTGGTTGATGAATTCAGACTTAAAATTAAAATAGTGATTAAAAATATTGTAGTCGTTCAAGCTAAATGGATTTATGGAAACAAATGTTTCTGAACAGTGATATTTAAAGCAGCAAAAATAAGAATTGCAATTCAACAACTTATTGATGCGTACGTACAAACATGGCTCTCCATGGTGCTTCATATTTAAAAAACCTTGTAAAACAATAGCAACGGCCGTTATCTGGTAAAGTAGCTGACAATATAATCGTATCTTGCTCGTTAAATAAAATATACCGTCTAATGGACATACAGAAAGTACATGCAAAACCATTACAAGCAGAGCTCTGTCGTAATTGTCAGTATAGTATATTCAATGACGGGTAAATATCATTGTCATGTGTATACGTTAATGGTAAACTATAAGCATACTTCCATAAAGATCTGCTTATTCGGTTAACCTTACTATCAGAAGTAACTTAAATGAAGTTATTTTTAAATAAGTGGCAGAAAGGATATTAATTACATGACGAAAAGAATTCTTTCGAAATAAAATTTGTGGTGTCAGAAGAGACTGTAAAATTGACACAATAGGTAAGAACAAAACTTTTATAGCCAGGGTGTATTACCTACTAATAATACTATATCTAATATTCACATTAACACTTAAATTTTGATCGCAAAGTAGATATAAACGAGGTCAGAAGCGTTACTATTAAGATTCAATAGCAATTAACTGCATTTTTTATATTTATTACAAAAATTATATTCTGATTATAACAAAAAATTTAAAAGTTTTAAGCTAGATTTAAAGGTAGCAATTTATTACCTGATGGCGACTGACAATTAAGATTATACAATCGAAACAACCATTGTAGTTAGTTTTTTATAAATACAAATTTGGATAAGACATATTCTCGAGCATATTCTTAAATAATTATTATTATAATTTAAAGGTGTTTGGTGAAATCCATTACCAAAAAATTCAACCAACATATGAGTAGAAGACGAGATTAAGTCGTGGCTCAGGAATTCAGAAGTAAGGGAGGCGAAGTAAATGGAAGAATCAGAATAAGAGCTACAAGATTATTTTGTGCTAACAGTTCAATTATTTTGTTTCACATTTTTAAATAAGGAAATATAGGTTTTTTTTCATATTATTGTGCATGTTCTTATTTTACTTTTAAAACATTTTTTAAGCAATTATTAAGATTTGTTTTTCTATTGTTGTTTATATTATTTCATGAAATGTTTAATCAATTTTTAAAAATGATTTTTTTTATTGCTTTTCTAGCATTGGTCCAGTGACATTTACAACTCTGAAGATGCAAAGGCCAAGTTCTACTTCTTGTTTTGGCTCTCAAGAAGAGTCTAGGACCAAGCCTAAGTCTAGGTGTTTAAGTACGACGCGGTGTAAGCAGAAAGTCCCTTATAATCATAAACATAACAACCGCAAAGGCTTAAGTTTTTATGTCGCTTATACTAATCATAAATTCGGTTTATATCAACTTTTATATCAGGTTTGTTTCTATACGTAAACAGTAACCTATTTCGTGTGAATTTTTTGCTAAATTTTCACAATAGGTACGCTTTTTTTTAGGGTAAAAAAATTTACCATCGTACCGTAGAACGAGGATATTTTGGAATTATTTGAGAATTTTTTGATTACAGGAGCCTAATGACGTAGATTTTTTTAAACTTTTATATTGTTTTGGAACGACCTTGATAGGAGCTACTTCCAATACAAATATCACAACCCCCAGGGGGGGGGGGGTAGTGTATATATTTTTTTTAGTATTTTCCCAAATAGCCCCATAGGTCGGGGATATTTGGGAAATTGGCTAATTTCATACTGTACCGATTTAAATTTTTAAAAAAGTAAAAAAAGCGCTTATGTAATCAAAAATACATATAATACATATAATAACATAAAATAAACTCATTTAAAAAAATAAACTCTTATATTAAAAAAAAACATGAAAATTGATTTTCAGGACATACTGTACTGACATAAATTTTCATAAAAAACGTAAAATCATATCTAAACTAATTACATCAGAGTCTTTGGGCACTGGTTTTAAAAAGTGATCGGTCTTAGTAGATTTCTTCAAGAAATCAACAGAAATGCTAATTTCAGAGTTATTTTCGGTCACTGTTATAATTTGACCCACAAAATGACCAGAACTTCTATGCTGTTCATATTTAACAACCACCCAATCTCCATTTCCTGGGGTTTTTTCAGGTTGTCTGCATTCTTGAAGATTAATCAGAGGTATATCATTATCGTCATTACTATCATCAGAGAGTATCTCTTCGGTTTCATCTAAATCTTCAGAATCTGATTCATCAAGGTGGAATGTCTTCTGATTCAATATTTTTTCCTGCCTCTACCGTCAGTCTTTTTCGTCTAGGTGTTTTTGACGTAGTACTAGAAGAATTACCTCTCATTTCACTAAGGATTGAAATTAGTAATTCTGAATGTAGTGATGCGTTTTCGCCTTCATTTTCTTGATGAGGAATTCGGGCTTTGGGCCTGGCAGGATCAATAGGAAATAGTCCCGTTTTATTAAAACCAGAAACTAAATTTCTAGAACCTCTTCCATTCAATTCTAATTGATTTTGGAGTTCCATTAATAACAAGGGAAATACGTCTTTAGATAAAGTGCTTGAACGCCTCCCTTTCGTTTTCTTCCAATTCGTTAGGATTTTACGCCAATATTTTTTTAATGGGGCATAAAATGCCACATCCAGGGGCTGCATGACGTGTGTAGCATTGCTGGGTAGACATATAAATGCTATGCTCGTTTCTTGGCAAGTTTTAAGAACTGATTCAGAAAAATGAGGGGATAAATTATCTCCTACTAGAACCTTTTCTCCTTTATTCCGAAAAAATGGAACTATAATCGAATAAAACCAGTCCTCAAAACAAACTGCATCAAACCAACCAGATCGAGATCTGTTATGTCTAGTACCAGGACACCTGTAGTCCAAGAGTCTTGTACACAACATCTTGTACGCAGCATCTGCCCGTCAGCTGTTCCAGCATACATCAAGCTAATGGCAGTTTTTGTTGCGTTTAAAACTCTCTCTGGGTATCTGGTACCCCTTTTGAATATAAATTTTTTTTGCACCTGGATTATCAGTCACGTTGGTTTCATCAAAATTGATCAACAACGCAAGATCAGCTTTATTCAAAATATCTTTGGTATTTTCAAAAAACTTATCAACAACATCATGAGACAATGCTGCTCGTTTGGTTGAAATATTTGCTGAAAGTCTGTTTGATAACTTATCTTTATGACGTTTTAAAAAGTGTGTAACCCAGTCTTTACCTGGCAAATTGTTTTTCAAACGTGTTTCTTGAACACCTTTTTTATTGAGGCAATTCTGCAAAAATAATCTTAAATCTAGTGAATCAAAAGGAAAGCCCCACGAAGAAACTAAATTTAAAACAAGAATAAAGTTATTTTCTTCATTATCCAAGAACTTTGCGATGACAGGGGACTGTAACATTTCTGCAAATTCAAATCTTGTCATGGCAAGACTTAACAATATTGCTGCAAGTTTCTCAAAACTTGCAGCAAACTTGCTGCAAGTCTCCAAACTTGTCATGACAATATTGCTGCAAGTTTGTCGCGACAAGATTATCACAAGCTTGTTATTGCTTCCTTAGCCAACTTGCAGTAAACTTGCTGCAAGTCTCCAAACTTGTCACGACAATATTGCTGCAAGTTTTATAGTTGTCACGACAAGTTTGCTGCAATCTTGATACAAGCTTACATTGCTGTTTGGGCGTACGTGTCAGCCTCGGGTAAATTAGCAAGCTTTCGTATCTGTTGCAATACTATGGGACAAAAAAGTCGTGCGTACTTCTATGTTAAGGTTGGCATCCTCGTATACTTTGTAATGTTAGACTGCGTTTCAAGTTTTCAACGAAAATACTGAACAGATTTGAATGAAATTTTGCACAATGGAAGATTACATGATTCTTTATAGTCTGAATCGATTTTATTGATAACGTTTTGTAATTATCACAGTTAATTAGAAAAATACATTATTTTACAAAAAAAGTTCAGTTGCATTATACAAATTGCAATAGTCAAAACAAAAAATTATTTGGACTTTTGGTTTTCCTGAAATCTTGAAACGTTGAAACGCAATTTAATGATTTTGAAAGAACTCGCGAACTCCGTCTTTTCTATGAAGTGGTATGCATTTAGACCAATCACGTATAGTGACAACAACATTTAGATAAGATATGGATTGAAGAGGAAGCCCTTTCCAAGGTATATAAATTATAGGTGATCTAATTAAACGTACGACTATATTCTTATAATTGGTTTGCATGAAGATCAAAAATAACGTTGATCCATGTTAAAAACTTAATTTATCTGATTGCGTTTTGTACCTTCTTGCACGTCAGTTATTATTCCAAGTTATAAGCTAACCTCTAAAAAATCATTGGTAACTTCCTCCATATTAAAAAAAATACGCACGTAATTAGAATCGTTTTGAATGGAATTTTTATGATATGCCTTGAATAAGTATTTATAGAATGAAACAAATAAAAAATTGAATTAAAATATAAAAAAAATGTTTTTGTACCAGAAAACGTTGTCGTTAGTTTTTTTTATCGTTAGCAAATTATAAAGTTGAATTCTCTAAAAGCTTGGTGTTGACACATACCTACATATTTGCTAGCTTATTTCGTTAAATATTTAGTGGACGCTAACTTGCCTAAGCTTACTGATAAACTCAGTCAAATTAGCTCCCCACTTTCATTTTTTAAATTATATATTCCAGTGCTTAATTCTTAATTAATAAAAAATTAAAACAAATTTGGGGGCCAACTCGAACACTAGTCCCCCGTTTTTTCACTTTTTTACAATTTTTTTGCTTATTTAATCGTGTTTTTTTGTGTCAATTTTTAATGTAATATAATCAGTCTTAATGAAGATGCTAATTTATGGTTAAATTTAGCAATTCGTTGTTCTGGTTTAGCAGTCTCTTGTTGGTTAATTATCTATTCATTTTATAGTATAATAATTTAAAAAAATTAATGAATTTAATATTAACACAATTGAATAAACAAAATAAATTGTAAACAAATTTAATCAAGTTGAATCCGGTTTTTTTATCGAGTTAGCTAAGTTTAGTGTAACATTTAATGAAATCAAAGCGGAAGGCTACTTTGACTGAACTTAATCAGTAAGTAACTCTGATATATATATAAGCTTACAAGTTTGCTTTTAACTTGCAATTTGCAAAATAAGCTTATTACAAGTTTGTCGTGTGGTAACTAGATGCTGAATTCAAGCCTGCATCGAACTTACACACACGTTCAAGCAAGTTTACTGTAAACTTGCAAAATAAGCTTGAAACAAGCGTGCAGTTGATACGCGCATTGAATTAAATTTTTGATGAAGTGCATGCTTTTAAGTACAATACAAATAGCGCATGAACTGCTTGTAAAAAAATTCATTTGCAGCCATTACACATTTGTAAGTTCTGTTTGCAAAAATACCAACGAAAAGTAAAGCCTGACTCAGTCAAAAGAAATAACTTGAATGGTAATACTCAAAATTAGTATATTAATATGTTTTGTACATTTATGCACGTTAAAAAAAACGAATTAAGCAATAGGTTATTCAAACTGTACCACACAGCTATTGTGACCAAAAACACCCTATCTTAGCCGCGTGTGTATTTGGAGTCTCACCAAAATAAACATGTTTTAACAATTTTCTCCATAGTTACTTTTCGTATGATTAAAAGAACACAATAACTTTTATATAAAAAAAACTATTGTGGCTAGAGCGACCGTTTTTGTCTTGGCATTGTGGCAGTCAACGTGTTAAATGTAAATGGGGTTTTAATTACCAACAAAGCAAAATAAGCTTGATGCAAACTTGTCGTGTGGTAACTAGAGTGTTTGATTCATGCTTCTTCTTCTTTTATTTGCTGCAAGTTTTTAACCTTGTGACAACCTTGAATTAACTTATTCTGATATCTGAGAACTTTGTTGGAATTCGCATTTTTAAATTTATATCGACTAAGAAAGCTATTAACAATTAATAGAAAAAGTACTAATAGCTAACAGCTAACAAGCACTTAGTTGACAAGACTTTTATAGTTTTTGCATCCAACAGGTACTAATGTCTTTCTCTAAAATTGTCATCTCTTTTAGGACACATGGCAAAATAGATAACTGTTACTTACAATAATGTTAGATATATTTTCTTAAATAACACATTTTGTAACCAAATAAGAAGTATTTTTGGTGCGAAACAATTGGGTAATAAAATCTGACGTATTTACTAAAAATTTCAAAAAAATTCAATAAAAGTGACCTTAACTGACCTTTTGTGTTAATAAGTTACTTTAAGTTACTCGTAAATAATAAAATGACAGTTGAAACGATGATTATGTTAATTACGAAAAATAATAAAATAATACTCTGACACTATTGCGAATATACTAATTGAAATTGAAGCTAATATAAGTAAATAGATAAGCTACATTTAATTAAGATTCGTAATTTACTTAAAAATATTTTGTGTATTATATTTCATCGTAAAACGACGACAAACGTCCTATTCATTCAAAGTTAAGTTTAAATGCAATCCGAGCTGAAGACAAAACAAAACAATTCTGATAAGGCGGAGCGTATTATTTTCAAGTTTAAAAACGATACTGTTTCCATCTAGCGGATCTCATTCAACACAGAGCCGAAGAAGGCTAACCTTAAGCATTGAAAAATCTTCCATTAAAATCTTAATTTTTATCGATCATTTTGGTAATTGTAAAGATGGACGAATGTATCAAATCTTAAGTATAATTGATCTTAAATATAAATCGTGTTAATATAAGAATGTTTTTTAGACTTCAGGGGCCCCTTCAGACCAGGCACCTGTGTGCGCTGCACACATTGTATACATGGGCGGCGCAGCCCTGTATAGAAATATCGTCGCGGTGGGATGATCTTGACTCATATATATTCAGTCAACGCTCTTATTGGATTACATTAAAAAAGACAAGAGTTAGTAACAATCGGAAACCAAAACCGTTGAAGTTATTGGGGTGTTTGATGATTTCTATACTTTCTTGGACTTTCTTATTTTGATGAATGGAAGTTTTGCAATAAGCGAGGTGTTATTAAAATCTATATTGTAGCCTGTAGTAAAATAACGTTCAGTAACGGCAGATTTGGAAATATGTCTTTTGTTCATACGATTATGTTCTGAAATACGCGTGATAAGAATTTCACATTAGAATCGGAAGTAGAAATGTCTTTATATACTCGAGTACAGGGATGTGGAGAACGATTTATAACTGCCTGAATATCCCATTTCATATAACCAGTTTACTATGGTTCTTGTAAGATGACCGAGTGTCGAATGTCGATTCTCGGGTTGGCAAATAAAAGTTGGTTGTTTAGATGATAAAAAAAACGTAGACAATTCAAGACGACGATGATACCAAACAACAAAAGTATCATCAACAAATGATAATAAGCGAATATTTAATAGGAACTTTGATAAAAAGTGAAGTGATAACAAAACTCAAGCTTTATAAATTTCAAACGTTGAATGAAATGATGTGAATCGAGGATATGAGAAGAGGTTTTCCCCAGGTTTTCCCCATAAATTCGGAAAGAATGTTGAAGAAAAACTTGGCTAGTTGTAGTATCCAATCTCCTACTTGCGATTACCTTTTATATTATCTCCTACTAAAATATTCTTTTGGCATCTTAAATCGAATTCGAATATTCCCGTGGTTTAAAAAAGCTCTAATAACGTTAATTGAGATTGTTCACAACTAAATGCTGACGTAGAATAACACAATCTACAGCACCATCAATAACTCCTGTTAAAATATTTCCAAGTTTTTTTTTACTGAGAAAACTTATGCATAGTATTAAATACCAATTCACACTTTGTATCGTTTCCAAATAACTTTTGACACCTTTTTTAGAACGCAGGACTGAAAACTGCGCGGGATTGCAATCTCTACCTACAACTACATATATTGAAAACGGCATGTATTGTTTTTCAATATCAGACTACAGATTTTATATGCTTAAAACTAACGAAATACATGATTAGAGTAATGTTACACCAAACCATAGACGTGTGATTACCACAGTTAATATCCGTACTTTTCATTAAGTGTCGTTCTACCATCACCAGTTTGATCTTCTGGGGGAATCCACATATTATAATCCTCTTTTTGTGCATCTTCTTGATATCCTTTCTGTTTTTCAATTTCGTTTTTTTCCTTTCTATACAAATTTCTTTTTTGATTTTTCTTCTTACGTTTTTCGTTTTCTTCTGGAGTAAATTGTTTCGTACTATCATCGTCCTCTTCGTCATCATTGAACTGATCGATCTTTCCTAATCGTTCTTTTTTTTGTTCCTCAATTCCTTTATCTTGATCTTTCAATTTCTCTAAAATTAAACTTACCTTCATCGCTAAAATATTATGTTTTGAAACTACTTCATGTCGCATTTCAATGGTATCGTAGACTTCTGAATATAATCGTTCTAATTCTTTACAAATACGCATAGCACTGATTTCATCATAATTGTCCATTAAGTTGTCTATATGTTTCTTTACTTTTCGTCTCTTTGCCATAATTGTATTCTTTTCAGTTTTAATCATTCCTTCCTCTTCGATTAAAACTTTCATCTGCATTAAACTATCGCGAATGCTCGGTATGTGTTGCGAAACAAATGGCGGATATTGTTTGTTATTTATTAAATCTTCCAGATCAGCTATTCCATTAAATACTCTGACTTTTTTTGATAACGCGGAGTCTAACTCTAGGGTTTCAAGCTTTTCGTTTTCTATTTGTTGACTGTTACTAGTACTAGTACTACTTGGTTCCGCACCATTTTCCATCTTTTCTTCACTATCTTCATCTTCTTCATTAGTTATATTGTCATCAGAGCAGGTTGAAGATTTTGGAGGTAAAGTAACTTGAACCTTTTTACGTTTACCAAATATTGGTAATTTCGATTTGGATCCCCTACTAGATCCCGCTTGATCTGTTGTGGAAGTATTTTGTATAACTAAAGGTGGCAAATCGGCGGGTTTTGCCAAATTAACGAGTTTAACAATGTTGACATGTTCAGCTTTCAAAGCAGCCAGATCTGATTTTAATTTGCTTATAGTTTGCTTATCTGGTTTAGAATCTTTTAGCCCTTTCATAAATGAATCCAACGGATCCTCATCAACATTTTTGGAATTATCAGTTCCTTGTTTAGCTAGTTTTAGTTGATTTTCAATTTGACCTATTTGCGAACTTATCAAATTTTCTTTTTCCACCTAAAAGGTTTAATAAGTGTCGTTGTTTATGTAATTTGTACAAATGCTTACTAAGCTTTGATAAGTTTCCGGTTGTTGAGGAATTTTAGAGCTCATTCGTTTTTCCCGTTTTTTTTCAATAGTTCCTGTACGATCCAAAAATGTATCATCGTCACTATCATAATAGTCATTCTCTTCCCAATTTCGACCTTTTCTTTTTCGTGACTCTTAAAACAGAACAAAAAGATATTAATTAATGCTTAACTCAAGAAAGCAGTATTTAAGTACATACCGTGTGTAGCTTGTCGTAATACACCATGTCGGTCTAATATTCGACAAGCCTCTAAAGCACACTGTACAACGGCTTCTTTCTTTTTTCCTTTGTGCAAAACTTCTGCAACTATTCGCTGACCATGGTCATCGTCTAGAGGTAATTCTACTTTACACAAGAACTGACCAAATCCTTGCTCCGTGCAATCATAGTCTAAACTATGACCCTCGCGCTCCATGAAACCTCTCAAAGCCTTCTTAGGATCATCAATGTATAGCTCCTCATTATTAGTTTGAGCAAAAGGATTCTCTGTTAAATCTGATTCTTCGTCTGCATCTTCGCCTAAAGATTTTTTTAAAAGAATGAAGTTTTTATTCGTATATTACCTAATCCCCAATCGACCCCTCTTTCTTGTAATCGCTTTTGACGCTCCTCTTTTTCTCTTTCCTCTTTTAACCTGGCCTCTTTTAATTCCAATTCTTGTTTTAAAAGTTTTTCTGCGCGTTGTATTCTAAGTTCTGTTAACGATAATTCTGATTCGGCTTCGCAATCTTCATCAGGGCCTGTCAAAACATAGCTTCTAGTACTACATCCTAATTTAATCATGTGACCTACCTGAAAACAAACATATTTTTATAATGATCTGGTAAAATTAAAAACAAATTAAATAAGAAAACCATGGTTGTTTACCCCTATATCCCCTATGTATATACTGGATAGCTAACTAATGAATTGAAAGTGAAGCCAAGATCGGACATTTGCTGGGTAGGTGAAAGATCCAAAAATTAGTAATAAATAACATTCGAAAATATTGCTGTTGCACAATGGGTTCGAGATATCATATGCAGGTATGTACTTATAATCCTTTTGGCGTAATTTAATAAACACCTGTTTAAATCATTCACTGTGTATATATACATATATTGATCAAACAAATAAAGCGTACGATTCTAAATCAAGTACGACTAGTAAACAAATAATGTCAATTTAGGTGTGATATCAAAAATTTTTAATGAAATGAATTCTTTAAATTTTCAACAGTCTAAATCGTTCGGGCCCGCTCACAAAGTTTTAAACATCCAACTGCCCACTTTTGGTTCACCTGATGTTAGTTCGGACGAAAATATTTCCGATAGTCTTTCAAAGGAGGATTCGGATGAATGTTTGCATATGTCGCATACCAGTGAAGAGTTCACCGAATCGGACAAAAAAATACTCGAGCTGGTAAGAAAAACGTCAAAAATGAAGATTGACGAAATTGAAAATCAACAATTTGTAGAAGACAAACTTGCAGAACTTCGTGACAGACTCAGTGGAAGTACCCATGTTCTTAGAAAGACAGAAAATCATATAAAAAATATAAAATTCATGCACCAACAAAATATGATTGAAATAAGTCAAAGCGACGAATTGAGTAGGTTTTTAGAAAATCCCGATGAAAGCCTTGAACTATTAAATATACAAATGGAAGAAATTGAAAGAAAGTTAAACGAAGTGCAGGAGAAAACTAGAAATTTTAAAGAAACGCGAAAAGCTAAGAATCCTACTTACAGTAGCTACTTGACGTCCATGAATGATGCTGTTCAATTGTTAGAAAATATTGGAAAAGGAGATTATAATCATCCTTAAAAAAAACTTAATTAATGTAGTTTTCGTTGGTTTAAAAATTAAAGATAAAAATATATCCTGTTGATACGTTTGTGTCCTCTTATTTACTATTCTATTTATTATTTCGCAACCACGTCCAAATGTTAGATAAACTTGGATAAACGTATCAACTACAGAACCTACACAACGCAAATGTCCTAGAGTGTCCCCAAACAAAACCAAAACGATCTCATTTTTGCACAATTTGTATATTTTATTTAAAACGCTATGTGGACCAGTATGCTAATCTGTTAAATAAACTGCTATAATTACCTTAAAATCAAATACTGTAATACGACTCAAAACATTATGTGAAAAAAGTTACAGTGTTAAAAGTGATGACAGAACGCTACCAACAGTTTGAGGTGTGCACTAACTTTTGACAGTATGTCAGGGAATGGATTAAACTGTGACGTTAGAATCTTTGTAATTAATTGCACCATTAAAGAATAATGTACATTAAAATAAATCGCAAAAACAATTAAATATCCAAACAACATATTCTTAAGATATTCAGTAATTATAGATGTTTCAAATGATAAAAATAACAAAAATGAAGAAGATAAAACCTTCAAACAAAAAAAAACGATCTACAAACACATTCCAAAGCTTTACAGAATCTAAATAATCTTATAAAATATTAAACAATGTATATAAAGAAAAATCACATTTTAATGTTAATCAACAATGGTATATAAGAGAAATAACATATAAAAAAAAATACTTACTCTTAAAGGTGCATAAACTCTAGATTTTAATCGACCCTTATTTAAAAATGTACCGTGTGTACTACTAAGATCATAAATATAAAACCCTCGAGGATTTTCTTCTGTTGCCTCACTCCTATATTGTAGAACAGCATGATATCTGCAAATTTTATAATTATTGATAGAATTAACAGTACAAAATTTACCTCGATACTGTAGGATGAGCCATACATATCTCACAATTATTTGACCTTCCAAATACCCAAAATGGTTTACTCATTAAATTTATTTGTTCAACTATTACACCTGATTTTAACACTTCAAATATATAATCTTTGCCTGTCGACTGAGGCAAACCTGACCATTTTGGTTCTTTATAAGGAAGAGCTATAGAATTTTCTGTTATTTGTTGAGCAGGAGTTTTGAATGGTTTTACTAAAACTGTTGATTTGTTTAAACAAAATATAAACACAAATAGTAAAATTGTACCACTTGGGTCAGTAGTCTTTTCTTCACTATTAGAATCATTTGGAAGATCCACTATCTCTTTACATTCTGACTTACTGACATCTACTGTAGTTTTGATTAGCCCTATTTTTCTAGGTAAGCGACCTATCTTTCCTATAAGTACAGGTTTTTTAAATGTAGTTTTGTTTTTTTCATTCGTTTCTTCTTCAAGAACTTGTGTTGTTTCTTTCTCTTTATTCTCCATAATAAAATCTTTTTATCAGCATACGCTGAATTATTTTTACACTACACTAAAACTCGATCACTACGTGAAGCACTTTTTCAATGATAAAACGATATTATATATAATACATGTAATCATAGCATGTAATCAATAACATAATAAATGATTGTCTAACCCTATGGACTAACCTCAATAACCAGCTGAGATACCTTGTAAATTATTTTGCCAACCTTACAAAAATACAAACTCATAAGTTTAATTAATTTTACGATGTTGCCAGGCTCATGTTTTATTAAGAGTAATTCAATCAATACAAGTTTTTACAATAAAACTATTTTTTGTTGACTTTTTTTTTTATTTTAAAGCCTGTTTGACACGATGTTATTTTTGCTATCAAATATATTATAAAAAAAATTATATATAAATAACCTTGTAAAGGTTACTTCAGGTTACTTCATAAGCAAAAAAATTGTAATAAAGTTTTTGACGAGTTTGACGCGATAAGAAAAATATTTGAAGAAATATCCACTGTGAGCATACGCATTTGAAAATTGAGAACTGAAAGTTTGATTTTCAAATAAAACACAACATAGATGACGAAAGACATTTTTAAAACTTATTATGTATTTATTAATAAGCACAAACCGCTGTTAACATTATATGTATAATAAACACGAACTGCTAACCTAACAAACAAATTGCATTCAGAATTAACAGTTCCGTTGAAAAATTTTAGAATTAGTTTTAAAATTTCTCATTTCTTGCGTCAAATCTTGCATAAAAAATTATGTTTCTGTATGCAATGGTACAATTTTATTGCTGCAAAAATTATCCATAAAAATTGTGTAAAAAAATGCATCGTGTCAAACAGGCCTAAGTTAAATTTAGGTAGGTATATTACATAATTTTTAGATAATGATACTACGTTAAATTTAGGCATAGGACTAAATTTAATTAAAAAAATTACAACCTGGTGATTAGTATAAGCGGTTAAAGCCCATCAGTTAAATAAACTGGTAAGAAAAAGAAACCAAATGAATGTAGAGATATATAAGCTCAGAAAAAAACAAATAACATTTCGTGATTACTTGAATTTAAAAACGAACAAATCGCAAAAATATTTGAGTTAAATTGTTTGACTTTAGCCGATTAGTCAGTTACTTCTTAGATAACCGATCGCGTTTTTTGCATCACTTTAAGGTAACTGCCTCTTACCACTCACCTCTATATTAAGTAATATATATGACGTATATTTACTGTATAGTTAAGACAGGAAGACAATGGTCGTACAACATTACTCGTTTCAAAAACTGATATGTTTTGTATTAATTGACCATATTCATAGGGGTGGGCAGTCACAAAATACTTGTATTGAAAATACAGTATTTGAAATACGTTTGTATTTTGTATTTGATGAACTTTGCCTAACGTATTTTGTATTTTGTATTTGAAATACTCAGTTATTGGTATTTTCAGTGTTGTAAATAGATAATTTTTAAATTATACAGATTTAGATTAATTTTTTTTCTTCAAAAAATTATCTAGTATAAGATAATAGATAAACTGTTCAAACTTTATATAGATAATAGATGAAATAATCGAAATAGTAATAACGATAGATGGAGTTCATTTGAAGAACTACTATGTACTATGGAATGCGGGAAATTACTGAAGAAAAACATACATATTGTAACTGGAATTTTACGGGACACTGGATTTTTTATAAATATTATTTAAATAATTTAAATAAAAAATTATATATATACAGATACATATAACTTGTATATTTTTTATTGTATCTAGATACATATAAATAGATAAAAAATATGAATCTAGATTAATTTATCTATATGAATTTATATAGATAATTTACAACACTGGGTATTTTGTATTTCGTATTGAAATGCATTAATAAATGTATTTTGTACAACGCAATATTACAACAGATTTTAAAATACCGTTCTGATTCATTCGAAAAATCTGGAAATGTTTGAACTGACTAAGACTTGGCAACCAAAGCATTAAAACGATTTCCGCCATCTTAGATGGAAAATTTTATCTAATTCAGAAAAAAGTCAAAGCAAAATGTTTAATGTCTGAACAAAAAGATATAATAATTAGTGGAACTCTTAAAGCCACCACTAATTTAAAGTTACACATAAAGATATGTAATTTCAATTTTATTGAATTTTTTAACCTTAAGTTCGATTACTGCGTAAACATCAAGAATTGCTAGAAGAGTTTGGTAAACACAAAAACGAAAAAAGGAATATAAAAGGAAAGAGGAAACACAAATTAAATTAATAACAACCTATATATGTATACTTGTATTTTGTATTTAAAATACATGTATTTATATTTTGTATTTTGAATAAAAACACAAAAGTATTTTTGTATTTCCTATTTCAAATACTTTTATAGGAATATTTTGTATTTAAAATACTTTAGTGCATGTATTTTGCCCAGCACTGCTGATATTCAGGAGTTTTTTTGGACTACAAGTTTAACGTTTTTGGGTTGGTTGCTGCTGAGACAAGGCATTCTAGAATATATCATTCTAGTGATCTGTCAAATCGGGTTCAATATGGCATCCACTGATGGCATCGTTGATTTGGTTGTTATCATAAGTTTATTGTTGCTACCCGTTGCTACCCTTGGTTGCTACTAACCCAATTTGACAGATCACTGGAATTCATTATGCTTTATCAACCAGAGAGATCGCTGTCGACTACCAATAGAAGTTCTTATTTTTTGAGGGAGATTTTAAGTTTCACCAACCCAAATACGTTAAACCATATTTTTTACTATGATTCAAGTAATTTAAATTTTGTACCAATTAATATACTGAAATACAGTTTACAAAGAAATTGATTATGCATATCACTTTTGCATTTTAGTGGAAATTTAAAATTTTTTTATGTCAGAATCGCTTAATTTGCCAGTTTCGAGAAAATCCTGTATGAACTTACATTTTATAATATCTGTATCGCTATTGCTAAATAGTAACCCAATTTATAATACTTAAAAAAAGGAAATTTTAATTTTATTTCTGGAATTTTATGAGTAAAATTGTAGAATTTTTTGTTTGTGCGGGAAATCGCGACAAAGTCAGTTGGCAACTAAAATCTAGTTTGGTAATAAGCAAACAAAGGGGAAGAGTATCAACTACTATATACAAATGTGACGGTTAGTTCTAAAAACCGTCCTTCGGGGCGTTGGTGGGCAATTTTGTAGGTGCGCAACGTTAATAAAATTGGTTCAGTTTCCCGCTAAATTGTCATTGTAAGTTTCTAACCTTGTTCGGGTGAGTATTCTCTTTAAATGTAATTATTAAATAAATATATTATAATATTTACTAGTTTTGAGTATAATCTTAATCAAAATTAATATATAATTATGCAAATGAATATCAACATGCAATGATTCTAATATTTTTCAAGTTTGTTATTTACAATTATCTTAACCTTAATCGACATTACACATAATACCCATGTTAATTATTTATAATTACTGTAAAATATGATTATTAATTTAAATTTTGTTTCCTATTCCAATAGATTATACATCTTCCTATTGTTCAACACGATTTATTCAAAAAATATTTGATTTAACTCTGCCTGTGATGACGATTTGGTGAACAACTAGCATTGGAGTCATCACTGCCGGTCCCAAGCTCGGATGAAAAAGGAGGGAATATAAACATGAATTCACTAAGATTCAAAAAAGATCGTAGAACCAACAATGATGAACAACATTTAATATGACCCGAAGACAACACCCGCATAATATTGATCAGGAAATGTTTGTTGTAGATTATATATTCGTTATTCATTGTTTTTAAATGTAACATTCTATTTTCTGTATGTAATAAACTGTTAATTACTAATTTTATTTTTGTTTATTTGTATATAAATTAATATCTACTTTTGAATTTAAGTGGAAACGCGCGCTTTTGTTTGCTGGTAAAGTAGAATTATTTATGATCATTTGACACCGTTTTAGTTCTAAAAACCGCCCTTCGGGGCGTTGTAACGTCCGAAAAATTTGTACCGAGTTGATACTCTTATGGTAATAAGTTTGGCAACGTTACATGACGTTACATTTGACATTTAAAACAAATCAAAACATACGTGTGTAAATAACAATTTAATTGGTGATGTGTTCATTTTTCATCATAAATAAATAAAAATTTTAAATTGGCGTAATAAAATAAATACAAAAATGGTACAATTTAATTTTCAAGGAAATGATACACCTCTGTATCTTTCTGGTAAGTGATGACTGCTTTGATTTATTCCAGTGACAACTTTCTAATAATTACACTTTCAGTTATCTATGCAATAGAAAACTATGGTTGGTATGTTCTAATAGCTTCAGTAATCGTATTCTATTTATATCGTAAATACCAAACTAAACTTGACGAATATTGGGAGAACAAAGCATCACAAGATTATGCATCGTATTATCATAAAAGTATTCAACAATTACTTAAATGTCAACTATAGTATTAATTAAATATTTTGCAGACCCAGACTTGTTAACCGAACGATTGACTGCTCGAGAACAATATGCACAGAAACTTCAGGAAAAGTATACAAATGAAGCAAAAGTGTACCAAGAAAAGATGGAACAGGTATGTAGTTATCCTAAAAAAATATCAGCATAGTTTCTTATTTAATTTTTACAGTATCAAATTTTTTTGTAAGTATTTAATAATTAGTGTTTCCTTAGTTTCTTTTGGTTGATGTAGATAGACATGTTTGACATAACAATAACCAAATCTTTTTAATTAACCCATCAAAGTCCAGTAGATTTTCACCACTTATAAATTGCTTTCAGTTAAGTATCTTTTCATATTTAGTAAAGTTGGTCCTTTTTGAAAAATCCTTAGTTTGCTTTTAAAGACAGTTTCACTTTCAATACCATATTATTTTACTTACTTAAGCAATTATGTCATTGCTATGCACTACTGCTGTTGGCATCACGTCACTTTTATATTTGTTAATGTTTTTTTAAATCGAAATATACTGATTGTCACTGCTGAAAATCTCTTCATTAAGATCCTTTCTGCTACAGTCTTAAAACAGACTCAGTTTTTAGTAATTATTGTAAGTAAATGATTTCCAACTAAGTACTTCAGTTGCTATTTGAGTTTTGTAAATACCTTGAGTAGTCAGTCACCTTCCGACTTCAAAGAGCTACATTAAAACTCAAATAGTTTGAGGCTAACTATAATTGTAGTAAAAAATATAAGTAATAAGAATTTGTTTTAAATTATCTGATTACTGATACTTAACAAGGTAAAGCGTTTAATTTCTTAATTAGTCAAATATAATTTTAACTTCCTACTTCATACTCCCAATTCAAATGAAGGTGCAGTGCAGTTCAAGAAAACATCTTGATTTCATAAGTCACATTTTTCATCATATAGATGCTTTATTGCCCCTTCCTATATTAATGCTTTTTTTTCAATTTAGTGTAGTAGAAACCGACGTTTTTAACAATTAAATCATCAATATTTTGGATATTCCCAGCTTATACAGTATTTTATTTTTTCCTTAGCTTGCTGATTTTCAAATTTACATCTTGAGAAAATCTGTTTCAGTAGTATTTAAGTTTAGATAAGTATATACTAACCCCTTATTTCCAAATTCAGTTTTTTTTATTAGTCTTGCACGTGTGAAAATTAATGAAAATAATTATTTATAAATAAGTACTAAACGATTTTACAATTTTAAGTCTTAAAATATACAGTTTGTATTTTTCAATTAGTTGTGTGCTCTTCATATTTTCCTTAACATATAACACATTTTTCATTTATTTTTTAACGATAGTTGCATCATTACTTAATACAAATATTTATAGAAAGAGAACAAAAAGAAGCAAGAATGGTTAGAACGACATTTATCAGGTGGACATAGACTTGGTTCCAGTAATGAAAACTCGTTAAGGCCAGGTATAAGAAATGATTGGCGTGTAATAATTAGTTAATACAAGTTTATTGTTTTAGATTACAATCCATTGATGGGTGATACTTCTAGTCGTACGTATAAAGCTCAAAGGAAAACGCCTTGTTCGGGAGGTGGCTGTAAAAAATAATTATATAACTAAGGAAAAGATGTAATCTCATATTCTATACTAATTTTTATTAAAAATAAAGCAAATGAAGATTTAATTTACAAAGTACGAACACTGAACATAAACTTAGTTTAAAGAAGTCCTTGACGTTTAAGATCCTCATAAGTTTTACGATTCACTACATTTCCTTGAGAGTCTTCATACTCTTCTTCAGTTTCTGGTTGCCATCTTTCAGCTTGTTTCTGTACTTTCAGTTTTTCCCATACTATTTAAGAAACACATTAGTAAGTATGTGTCTGTTGATTAACTGTACTTACATGCAAGAGCATCTTCTATTTGTGTCACATTGGCAAAATGTGCTGTATTTGGAATGCCTAAGCATCTCATACCGTGAGCATGTCGCCATTCCGCAAAATGTCGTTGGAAAGCTTTGGGACCTTTATAAATATAATTTCCACAAATTTCGCAATTATAATTAATATTTAATCCGTGAAGTTTATAAAGCCAATAAGGTATAGGCTAAAAATTATAAATTTGTACATAGCCAATCTAAAAAAAATTGCATAACTTACCTTTCCATCCCAGCCGAGAGGCAAATTTTTTGGATTATATGGGACATCGTCTGTATCATCCTCTAAACTTTCTTCATCGCTTTCTTCATTATCGCTATCATCACGTTCGCCGTCAGTACGTGCTTGTTTCCTTTGAACATTTTCTTTCGTTGCTACACGTTGCATTGCTACTAACTCTGCTAATCTATAAATTTGCGCTTCTAAACAAGCAAGGTCCCTTTGTCGAAGTTGTTCTCTTTCTTTACTTGCTTTCCCGCTTTTATTTTTAGCCATGAGTGAAGGATCCAAAGAAGTTGACCCTTTAGTAGCCCACAATCTCTGAGCTCTTTCTTCAAGCGTCCTAAACAAGTTTGTTATTAAATACTTAAACAAAAAATAAGAGACTAACCCTCCACATTTTAATCCAAGAGCCAATAGAGCTGACTTCAATCTGTCCAACCCTAACGAAGCTAATTCTTCCCAGCTATTAAATGCTGATAATTCCAAATGTGCTCCAACATTAGTTAACGCGGATCCAGTTTCTTTCTATAAAAAGTATTGATCTTGATTCAATTGAATTACATAAATTTACAAGAACTAAGGAGTATAAAAACTATTTTTAACATTAACTTATTCAACATCAAGAAACTTTCTAGGGCGTTAGCCTGTAGTAACAAGTTGTTCCCCAGCTCAAACTTAACCTTAATAACACTGGTCGAGACACCTACAGCGAATGCTTGATTGTTTCTGTAACTTCCATAGTACTTGTCAAAATTATTTTTATTGATGGTGATTAAGGCTAGATCTAAGATAAAACCATAAGCTTTTATTCAATTAAGAGAAAAAATACATCTCTCTTTGAAGATTTGCCTGGACAAACACCAGGTCTTTTTAATATGCCTTAACCATTGTAGTAGGGCTCAAAGGATCAAATAGTTGATCGCAACTCAATTACTATTGCATTTTGTCATATAATTTTTGTAGGTAGGCGTTTATAAAGTCCTCTCTTTCTTCATATGAGAAGTCTGAAAATGCAATAATATTACACAATAAGAGGAGATAAAGAAAAGTAAACTAAAACTGTCGTCAAAACACCTCTGCTGATGTTCGATGGGATCTTCAAAAACTAGTTCCTTTAACTAATTAAAACGTACTGCGCCAATTATGGTAATTAATCAAATACAATGTGGACCAGACTTCTGACCCAATGAATTTTGAACACTCTCGTAAACACCAAAACTCAAAACAAATAACAACATTTTTCATAAGTGGGATAGAGTTTGCGCAATACAATTGTCAATAGACAAAATTATTGTTCTGCTTCCAGAAAGTTTTGTCCATTTTTTTAACAGCCAATTAAAAATGCAACTTTTCGGTACCATCCATATTGGCCCAAAAGATAGTCACTTTTCCCTAGTGCAGCGATCTCGTTTAAATGTGATCGTCCAACTACATCTAAAAAACAAACCCATTTCGTTATCTTGTCAGGATTTTCCAAACATTTGCAGCTTCTTAATTTACACTCGCACAGACTTCAAGGTTATGTTGTTTCTTTCCTTAGAACCATGCAACCAACCAGTAGTCACTTTTCCCCATACCTATTGCAAACTCTTCTTTTTTTGTTAGTACAAATGGGCCCAGATAATGGAATGTTTTTGTCCCGAGCTTGCTTAAACTTTAGCATACATTCATCCACTTCAGGGTTATCTGGCTCTTTTGAGCTCCTTTCCATTTCCACTCAAAGCACTGTCTAAAATTTTCTCCTTACTATCCAAAATAGTCAACACTCTGGTAGGTGCTACCCCATACTCCTTAACAATGTCACATTTCTGCTTAAGGCATTTCTTGTACTAAACGTGTTGTTTAATCAGACATTGGGCAGAACATCGATGGACAGGCTACCTAAAGAATTTTAGGAAGGCGATAGCGTGCTTGGAAGTCAAATACATGTTCAAACAATAGCGGATAGGCATTTATTTCTAGGCAGTGTACAGCACAATTCTCGGAAGGATCGAATTAAACAAGGTGACTTCGAGTTATCCATAATTTTTCACAATGATAACATATAAAGCTGAAGGAAGTAACCCAAAGCTTCTAATTAAAGACGTTCGATTTATCTAAGTTCTATGTATTATAATGTATCCAAGTTTGTTCACTACTATAAAGATTAATAAAACATTGAGTCCTAGAGTAATAGCATTCTTAACGTAAAAGTAAAATGAAGGCAAGGTGCATATAGAATAAAGGTGTATTTGGCTAATAGAATAGACTGTCCCTAGATTAAAAAGAAATGTATATCTATAGACTAATGATTACAAGAAAACTTATACGTTACTTTCGAACACAGATTTCTAAATAAGATATCTATTTGAATAAAACCACCATATATACTATAAAAGTACTTACTGGCCAACCAGGTACAGTCCCACTATCCCAACTTGCTACAACAGCATCGGCTTCAGTCTGCAATTCTGACTCCAAATCCATGAGCGGTTTAACACGTTGCACAAACCAACTCAAATATTCAATAAGCATGAGTAGATAACGACGGTATTCGCCAGTTTTTCTTTCTTTAGGAATATCATATAACTGTTCAAACATTCCTAAGTAAGTAATGTAGTCAACTTTCTGCAATTGCAAATTTAAGAAAACGAAGGAATACTGAATGTAATTCAAACCTACCTCGATACCCTTTAAATTAATGTACTTTTCATAGCACTCGTGTAAATCTAAGAATTTACCGTAACCTTCTTCATCAGAAAAATCAACTAAATTAGATAATTCGTCTGTAGGATTCTCTCTAGCTTTCGCGAACTCATCAAATTCAACAGACATAGGAATGCTAATCTGAAGTCAAAACTATAATAATACGATTTATAAATACTGATGAGTTTTACCTCGTTAGGATGCTTGCGATAAAAATCTTTAATTTGTTTTAACCGAGTGTAGAACTCCTGAAATTCGTTTGGACCTGTTAGGGCAGCTACCTCTGCTTTCCTATGCCCATCTCTGTCTTCGTACAATTCAACTAGACGTTCGGTGCTTATTAAATAACGATCAAGCAAATATTTTAATCTATAGTCCGAATTGATTACTTCACGATGCTAGAACATAATCAAGAAATTAGATCATTTTATTGTATAAATAATGGTTATTTCATTAGTACAAAGAATTGCCGTTTTTTGGTACGAGTTTAAGAATTTATTAACTCTTATTTTGACACAAACTTCATCAAATCTCGTTTCAGTAATAGGACAAAAGAATATTCACGTTTGGTACAGTTATTAACGAAATCCAAAAACTGACATTTCTTGTACTAACGAGTCCTGCAGACATGTTCGGAAATATTAAAATATTGACCTGTAAATTATGCCTTACAAGTGCCATAACTAATATTGTAAAGTGTATTAGGTAACTGTTAATAAGTACTGCACAAATATTGTTATAAAAACTTGTTTGAATATAAAAGTAAAATACGAACGACACTATGAACATATTTTTCCGATAAGATGAACTCAAATTTGAAAAAATGGGACTAAATTTACAACCCGTTTCATTAAGATAAGTTGTTATTTGTCAGCAAAATACCTATGACGCTTTCAATAATTTGCAGTGAAGTGACCGTTTGGTAATAAGTAATAAACATCCGCCACTGTTCGAATTCAAACGATCGAATCTTACTGAAAAAATCTTTTTCTATAAGTGAATCAATCGAATCGATTCAGTAAAAAGAATCGATCTTCCCATCACTACTAGCAATACTGAAAACAACTATAAAGCCGAGTATAAAGCACCAAGCAGCTGTTTGATGGGCAGTGTAATGATGGTTAACTTAATTGACAACAATTCCTGTGCGATTACATATGCGATTGGGTAGCAATTGCGGCGCGATTCTCAGACTGTTTTAGATTGTAGTGACTGCGTAAAGATTACGCGATTTCTAGGGCGATTACGGGCATTGCGGCGTATTTTGTACATTTAAAACAACCAAAATATGCCATACAATAAACAAAACGATACTTGGAAAAAAGGAAATCGCTAAAGAAACAGAACAAATAGTTTATAATAACATCGTAATAACAAAACAATTATTAGCTTAGAAGCGCAATCCACTCAACAAAAACATGCGAAGAAACTATGTGCCATAGAATTGATACTCCTAAGGAAAATATTAGGCATAACAAAAATGGATAAATGGAAAACAGGGAGAATCTATGAGGAAGTTAAACAATTGAACTGGTTTGAACATATAACACGAATAAATAAAAAAAGAAAAACAAAACACTACATTGAAGCAAAAACAATAAAATGAGGAAAGTAGTAGACCAAGGAAAAACTGGGAACAGAAAATAGAAGAACTTGCGGAAGAAAACAGAAACACGAAAGAACTACAAATCATGGCTCAACAAATAAAGAAGTGGAAGAACTGGCTGAACTTTCAATACACGACGCCCTAACAGGCAAAACGCACGTGAAGAAAGAAAAAAAAGATAAAGCATTAATGTTGGTAGACATAATAATAATTTGAAAAAACCAATAACAATCAATCCCGTTACCAATTTTCTGGAAAATCCTGAAATAAATTCAGTAAGGGAAGACAACGCTTCTTTAAATTTCTTCAGCAATCAAGCATTAGTAAGATGTAATCTTGTCTAAGCGAAGCGTCCAGTCCTAAAGCAAATGAGGTATCACTCATAAAAATAGTTTGAGTGGTTTAGGAATAGCGAGACTACTATTGCAATGGCAATAAATAAGTGCATTTTTAAATGTTTTTTATACCAGGGGTAACATGAGAAAAATCAATAAATGAGAATGTTTTTAATACAAATACATATACAGTATAGTTAGAAGAAACTAAAGAGCATAAATACTGCTACTTCACCTTTAAACAAAACCTTTTTCACGGCACATACAAACGTTGTAATTGTAAAAAACCTGCAGTCTTTATAAATCTAGTAATCAAAATTATATATTTTTCCTTATTTGATAAGTATCATTATGTAAGTTAAATAAATACATTTCTTTATTGTTAGTAGGATTTTACAAATCGTAGTTAACATCATATATGCCACTTTCAATATATTTAACTTCGTTTTGAGTAATATTACTTGTTACTTACGCTTATCTTTTTTTGAAGCATTTCTTTGACCATTGCATCTACCAAACGTTCACGCTCTTCATGGTAACGTCTCTGCTGTTCCAAAATTGTTTCCATAATGCTCCTTATGAATATGAACTAGTAATTCCTCAAAACAAGTGATATTAATACTTTATTACTGCAATGTACAATTAAACTACAAAGCAATGCAAATAACAAATTTTAGTAATAATGCAAATATTTAATAAGCAATCAGTTTATAGGACGATTATAAACTCAGTATTAAAAGAGTATTAACGTAAACTCAACCAAACTTTTTTGCTGTTAAAGAAAAAGTATTGCCAATATTAGCTTTTCCAGGTTGTGCCAACTTAAAGCTTGATATACAAGCGATTAAAAAAAACAATGCGAAATTGAATTTTACAAGAAACAATAATTTCCAATGTTTCCAATAATACAATAAATGTTTTTTTTGTGCTGCCAACTTCGCAAACGCCAATATTCATTCGTTAGTGTACTACGATAACGAATGAATATTGGCACTAAAGTGTAGTTACGTAATGGCTGAAAAAAGTTCTTCTAGTGTGACAAAATGAAAAAACTAGAAATCCACATAAAACTAAGTGTTCAAAGTCAATTATTATATTAGAACGAGTATGCGACAGGTGGGAAAGTCATTTAAAAACTCTTTTAAAGATTCAGTTAGAATTGAAAAAAAAAACGATATTAAAGCTAATATCAAATTTGACAGAATTTGGTAATAAATGTAGTACCAACCTTATATTACTGGTGTTTTTTTTTTTAATCTTTTCAAAAAAGAATATAATTTTACAAAAGGCAACACAAAAAATAATGTACATTACTCTCGTCAAAAGAATCATAGCATAACTCACTCACATGTATTTAAAGAGTACGCTTTAAATCAAGCTACATCTAAGAGTTATTTACATTAGTAAAATTTTAAATATCGCTTATAATTTTTTTGTTTATTTTTTGAAAAACTCATTGGAAATTGCTAAATTTATTTCCCAAATTATTAAATGCAAGGACTTGAGAAAAGCACAAAATTAATAAATGATTTAAGTTTAAAAACCTCTTCCAACATACAGATGTGGGTAGTGAAGCTATTGTGACACTTTTTTTTATCTGATCTACTACTAGATAAAATAAAAACTAACATGTTGAACAGGAATGCAAGACAAAATTTATTTGCTTAAGTGAAACAACATAATGTACATAAAAATAAAGGCTTTATACAGGAAATCGTATATAAAATATATTGGATAAACAGTCATGTAAATACCATTTGAAACCTTTTGACCTAATCAAAACTGGCGTATAATTCCTACGCAGAATTTTGTGACATGACAAAATATTATAACTCTGGTCTTACTTAATCATTGTGTTAAAGCAACGAGTATATAATGGGGAAGAGAATCAGCCTTACTGGTTATACCGTAGTACCTAAAAAAAACTCGTCCACTAGGGGTTTCAAAGCTTGGCCCTCACGTAGTTGTACATATACGCTGCGTTACTTCACTTCCCCATTATATACTCTTTGGTCAAAAGAACAAATAAGACCTTAAACTCGCAAAATATGTAGATTTTTGGATCCCTATTGCCTGCATTATACGTGTCAAAAAATTCAATCCATACTAGACCCTGCAAAGACGTAGAAATGCTGAAACTCAAAGAAAGTATACATCTTTACAAAACGTACAGGATGGTTAAAAACTACTTTCAAGAAATCAAATCTTAACTAATACTTGACCTAGAAGTTATAAAAGTATACAAAAAATTAGTTGTATGCTTTCTTGTACAATTTATTAGAAATAAAATGTATAGTAAAAAACCTCACGTTTAATAAATACAAAAAAAAACAATGCAAACTAGTGCTTCTAAAAACAAGATTTAAATATTAATAACTACACATAACATTTATTTTGTACGTTTCTTTTTTGTAAATGGGGACAGTGTCGTTGAAAGATCAGTTTCGGGAATTGACACAACTCCTGGAGAAATAGTAATACTGGTATCTTCTTCATTCTCTCCAAGGCCTTGAGAACTGCAAACGCTAAAAAAACAATACATTGATTAACCAAAAATATTTACCAACCTCGTTCCTGCTTCTAAACTACTAAGAAGTTGATAGCCAGCATCGAGAGAAGAAAACCCTACTTCACCGTCAATAGCTAAATGAACTTGTGGATTGTCTATTTCTATTACATCATCATCTTCCACTTTTACTCTTATTATCCTATAAATAATCTGTTATTAAATTATTTTGAGTATTCATCTAATGAAACTTACTTATTTTCTTTAGAGTCTGGTGAGGGTGTTTTACGTATCAATAAACTTTCATAATGCCTATTAAGTTCTTTACAACGTTTTTGTAATGCGTCTATGTACTTAATTACTCTAGTTTGGTAGTAGTCATGTAATCCTTTTATTCCTCCCATTCCTAATTCCACCAAAACTCTTTCAACAATATTCTGTAATGGTAAATATTGTAGCTATTTAAACAGAATATATAAATATGTATTTACAGGAAACCCCGAAATATGTCCCTTTTCTTCATCTTCATAAGCTAATTTTAATCGATAACATATTTTCTTCATAAAAGTTTTTAATACATCTTCCAATACATTAAGAACGCTTGTGTGAGTAGCTAAAAATTAATAATTATGTTGGCATTTAACATTTCTATAAATTTACAAACTTTCAAATCCAATATGTGCAAACATTGTTGCTATACTTTTTGACAATATTTGTCTAATAACAGTGGAACTGATTTCAGGGGACATATCTGCTTCTCCAAGAGAAAATGGCCTGGAATAAATATTTTAATTTAATTGTTTCCTACTATGTATAAAACACTAGCAATCTAATGCTTTTGGTAAAGTCATCTTTGTCAGAATTACTCTTAACAGATCAATGATAACAACAGGTGATCAGTGAAATCTAAACTAAAGGCCAGTAATTAAAAATCATAGTAGTAACATTTCAATAACCTCCAAAGTGGTAGAGGTGCACGAGTTATGAAGTAACTTAAGTGGTAAACCCGCAAGCACAAAACCTCTACAACAATAGAGAATAGTCAAACAAAGACCTGTGATATAGTATAAATTGTTTTTCTAGAATAAACATCATCAAATGTATTTGACTGTTTCTAAACTTGTAATATTTAGTGAATTAAATACCATATACGAAATCAGATTACTATCTTTATATTTGACAAACTTACGTAAACTCCTTAGGGATAAAATTTAAACAGTTCGGAGGATGTTTTCTTTCAATTTGTGGCATTACAGGCATAGGAGGTACAGCATCTGCCGGTGGTATTAAGTCTGATTCAATAGCTAACTCAGCCACCCGAATCATTTCATACATGTCATTTATGTACTTATGTAAAGAAATAGCATAAAGCATTAAAGGATCCATTGAATCTAAACTACAATATTGTTCAAAAAACATACATTAGATTTTTATTCATCTTACACAACTTCTTCCTTTTGAAACCTGGTATCATGATAATCACAGTCAAATTCTGCTAAACAAAACTTATTCATTGATCTTTCAATATCTATAGAAACATCAGGGAATAAAGAACTATCGCACGAAGAATTTGTATCGGAATCGTCTTCAATTTCTCCCCACATTTGCTTTATAGGAGATTCCATTATTACTCAGAACTCAGATAATTCTACATGCACCCCAACAAATTTTATTTCAGTTTTAAAAATGTAAGTATTTTTAACCTATAAATTAAATCTATAAATAAAATACTACATATTTTGTATACAATTTTTTTTGTACAATAAATAATAACTATACCTGTGTCTATACTGAAAAATCGTATATTAATAAAATATTTCAAAATGATTTTATGATTTTTTATTCAACAATTATTCTTTTCAAACTTAAAAAAACCAAGTGCTAAGGTAATAACGAGGGAATAATATTCAATTATAAAACCACGTTGGGATATTATATTATACCACAGAGTACAACTCTGTGATTATACTACATATTTTGTGGTCTCAAGTTTACCAAAGCTTTGAATAAACTACTACTTTGCTTCTACGTAGGTATAATCATTGACAATTTTATAAAAGCAAAACAAAATGTTGTGGATCACACACACACAGGCGTCATCTAGCGAAGAAAAAAAAACGAAAACTAAGAATCTGAAAATGCGCATGTATTTCTTAGAAGAGTGGTCGGTTTTTTAGGGTACGACGCCGGGAAGCGGTCGTGATCTTAGGGGTGAATCTTGTTCGAGATAGCAATATACGTTTTATCCTCAAAAGTTTCTTTGTATAATTTGTGTTTTTGTTTTGTCAATCTTTGTAACTTGCTAGGTATCCTCAAAAGTTTCTTTGTATAATTTGTGTTTTTGTTTTGTCAATCTTTGTAACTAGCTAGGTATGTATGTAAAATAATTTAAATTCATGTAAGTTTGTCTGTTTTTGTATTTGTGCTTTAAACGGGAACCAGGGTGGTTTTTGCCCTTGTTTCCTTTTTTTGAAAAGATATCTTGGGGTAGTCATTTTGTCGTACCGTTACTTTCCCTGTTATATTTCTTTTATTTTTCTCTGTGCCATTTATGTTTTCTTTTAAATATTATGTTTAAACAAAACGATTTTATTTTGAAATTGAGATTTTATTTGTTCATTAAATATAAACTTGGTCGAGTCGCGTACCTGAATGACGGAGCACGTTTTGTTGTAACTTACTTCTGTTTGATCATTGTTCGTGGTTTATGAATGACTCAAATGGCTAGTAGTTAGAATTGTTTTATATTATGATATTCATACATTCATGACGGGAAATAACCAAATCTACAATAGCCGGTGCAAAGACCGTTCCTAAGTTTTTTATCTGAAGTCGTGCATCTTGAATCTATGATATAGACAAGTGCCTGCTTCGATATCCCATACAGCACCCAAACTCCACTAGATATCCATTAGATATCCATAAATCTATTATATATCTATATCCGTGATGGAGTTCTCGTGGATATCCACCAAATATCCAATATGGATATCAGAATAAGTAAATTATATATCTATATAATCATATAATACACAGCAATTATCTATTTAACAAAATTTGTACTAAATAACAAATCAAACGCCATGCATCCGTGCAGGAATAAATAACACATTAAATTTTATAGTTCCATTTTTAATTTTAATTTACAAAAAAATGAAAACAATAAATTTACATAAAAATTTTTATATATGAAAAGGTAGTTCAATTTTATTATTTATTCAAAATAACCACAAAAAACGTGTCTATTTTGAAGTTCCTAGGATACATATACATAAGGGCGAGTATACGTAAATTCATTGCGCAATTGCAATTTGCAATATCTGCATGCGACTGCGTATCTGGCTTAAGCCTATTCAGCCTATTTAGCTTATTGTAATGTGCGTATTATGTAGTTTTCGACATTTTAAGTAAATACCTGTAAATACCTAAATATAATTACTAAGCAGTTATATGCTTTGTTTTGTAGGAGCACAATGTAAGTACCTAATTATTTTATTAGATTTTTTTTATCTCTTGTTTTGTGGGGCTATGCTTATACAACTCATGTTGCAGATTTATTTGAAACGGCAAGTTTTATTAACGCTTACTTAACAATTCTGTAGAATTGATTGATTGATTAAAATATTGGTAACAAGTAGCATAACCTTTCAAATTGCTTAAATAAATATCGTGGAATAAAAAATGTTCAAGCAAAAAAATTACAAATCAATAACAAATTTATCGAAAAGACATCTAAACCGTATAATTAAGAACGATGCTACATTGACAAACGTCAGTGCAACGAAATTTGGAGAGTTTCCAAACTCTGTAACTAATGATGACATGGAAGTAGACTCTGATAAGCAGCATTGCTTGGAATTTCCAAGCAATGCTGAATTTAGTGGTGATACAGATCTGAAGAATATCCCAACTCAATCCCAATTTAATCCATTGACTAGCAGATGCTGTTGCTTCAGAATCTTCCAATACATTTACTAGTAATTTGAAATCACAAAATGAAACTGGTGTTGTTTCAGATAATCTAGTTTCACCCTTTGCCCTTGACGAATTTGGCAATGATAACTGTCCTAAAAACCTTAATTCAAACAACATTTCCCAAATGTACAGAGGCAGAAATAATTACTAGTATCAAAAATTGGCTACGCCATGCACCAGCCGGATTGGCTAATGAGTAATAACAACTAATATTTTATTATTATACTCTATTTTTTTTTGTTTTTAGGACAAAGCGAAGTACCGCACAAATACATATACTTAGTAGTAATTACTCCTCTTTAATATTAGTTGTCGTATTTCAATACAATATTTCAATTAAATGTGTGGCGACTGCGTCGGCGTTACGGTAAACAGAAGCTGTAGTAGCATACGGAAGTGAAAAATCGGCAGTCCGTAACAACCCGCCAAAAGCTACCGAGGCAACTAACGAGTTTTAATTTTTGTTAAGTAGTTTTAATATTTATAGTTCTTTGGTTCTCCTTAATTATAAGTAATTGTATATTCTGTTAATAAAACCTATAAAACTACAAATGTTTATCAATAAAAAGTAATTACTTAAAATAGTTAGTGTTTATATTGAAGAAACTACTCTATCTTACTATTTAAGGGTTCGAATGCGACATTCCAAATACGTAGTGAGCGTTAATAGAAGTACTAATGTTTAATATTTAAAACAGATGTCAGTTTGGTTATAAAGTAGAAAACTGTTCGTATGACGCATAAAGAAAATTAGAGATGGGTAGAAGTTGTTATTAGAATCTTCTCAGTAGTTGCTTCCAAGAAATAATAAAGGAATTGGAAAATTAAAGCATACATTAAATTTCGTTTTAAGAACCAAATATTTAAATATATTTAAATATACTACAAAATGAGTGAAGACAAGTAATAAGACATATAGTGACTAAACCCAACTCTACATTAAAAATTGTTTCAATTTCATTCAAGGTTTTATTTTTATCTTTGAATGTGCCAATGTTAGCAAATTTAAAAATAGCGGTCAAATTGCTGATTCGAATTTCAACAGCAATAGTTGTAATTTGAATGAACATGAATGAAATAATTATGTATAAAAATAAAATAAATAAAATTGCATGCATATAGTGGGGGTTCATTCTAAATTATTTCTCATTATGTCATTTAAAAATTCTTTATTACGAACTTCAATTAATAAACAGCACCACAGTAGTCTCCCGATTATCCGAAAGTCGGGATCGAAACCTTTTCGGATAACTGAAATTTTGGTTAATACGGTGTTTTTACTAAAAGAGGTAAAAACGTAAAATATTTATGTAGGTACATAAATATTTATCTATTCAAAGAACAAAAAATATTTGAAATAAAATACATAATAGTTTCTATTTACAAAAATGTACTACATACATTGGTATATTATTTTGGTAGTGTGAAAAAAAATCAATCTTTGTTTAAATTTTGCATCCAAGCGGTTTTTTGAAGCAATGTGTTTTCACCTTGCTAAAAGTAAAGATGTCACTTGGTGAGGCATTAGGCTGTTGCTCTACATATAATAATGCTGTGTTTAACGCATCAAAAGCTTAAAAATGCAAAATTTTCTTCTCTTTTTCTTCATTCCCTTCTGATTCATTACCACTAGTATTTTCACGATCCCTTTCAAATGTTATCCACTCCTTAATTTCTTCTGGGCCAATATCCTACCAACCATCTAAATTCCTCATCTTCTTCATCATCATTGTCTGCAGAATGTTCTTCTTGGTGTATTATCTTTTTCTAAGATTTTTGTAACGTTGTACTTTTCACTTTATTCCATGCAAATAAATTACCTCTTTCAAATTTATTATTCTTAAACAATCCATGAGTCTTTTACCAATGTCGACTATTTGCTCTTGGCTTTGCGGATTTGCTAATTCACATTAAACAGGCAAGAATTGTTACCCGGTTCTTATTTTTTTTTGTAGCCGGCCGCAGCGCGTTCATTTCTTCCAGCTAAAGTTTTTTTTGGTAACATTTTGTAATAGAGACCAGTTTCGTCACTATTATAAATTTGATCTGATGTATATTCTTCTTCTTCTATGAGTTGCTTAAACTTTTGTTTAAAATTTTTGACTTCGTTTTGATTAGCAGACAATTTTTTACCGCAAATATTTAGTTAACGTACGTCGTGGCGGTTTTTCTGTCTCGATAACCAGTCATCGTTTGCTATAAATGTATCATCAGAAGCTTCGGTTACAGGAAGATTTTCACCGATTTCAATTGCTTTTTGTTGTAATATAGGGCACGAGATTGGAATACTACGGTCGCGTTGTAGAGTAAACCATAAATACAATGTCTCGACAATTTTATTGTATTCGCCCTGTTTCATAGACTTTTGGCTTTGATGTTGAGGACGCTAGTACACTACACCATTGTTCAATTTTCTGTTGATTTTTTTTTCTATATGAAAACCGTGCTTATACCTACACCATAATCACTGGCAACACTTTACAAGGATTTTCCTTTATCTAACCGTTTAATTGCAGTTAATTTTTCTTGTACAGTAACAACAACACGTTTCGTCTAAATTTGTTTCAGTTCGGTTTCGGCGGGTTCAAAAGTTCAGTTTGTTTCGGATAATCCGACGTTTCGGTTAGTCGGGATCCGGATAATCGAGAGGGTACTGTACTACATTTACTCTCTAATTTCTTCAAACTTCATATCAAAAAACCAAATTTTATTGATAACTAATAATATTGTAGTTTTTCTTGAAAAAGATCGATTGCGCGATTTGTTTATAATCGATGCGTCAAAAATCAATCTAGAGAAAAATTGATGGCACAATAATCGATTTTTTTTAAATTGTTTTTTTCTGTAACTAATATATACTAAACTTAGAAATAATCATTTAGTCAAAATGAATCTACAAAGTTTGAATGAGAAATGCAAATGGTTATTTATTTAACGTGTTCCTGTGTAAATTGAACGTTTTTTTTCACGAGTAGACATTTGTAAACCCGAGTGAAACGGGGCTTTTAAAAGTCCACGAGGAAAAATAGTCCAACTTACACAAGAAAGAATTGAATATAATATTTTATTGCTCGAACAGGAAGCCCCCAAATTCTCAAAATCTCACAAAAATATTTTAACGTATATGTTATTGACAAATGCGCAAAAACTGTCAAAACGGATTATGAAAGCGAAAATAGTATATTGAATAACAAATGTCACAATGAGACTTTTCGCCACACGAAGACTTCGTTTGCAGACCGACTGAAAAGAAATAAAACTATTGTTGTTTTTAGCAATGGTAAGATATAAGCAAATATGTTATGTGTTTAAAAAAAAATTGTTAGTGTTTTTCTAAATGATAACATAGATTATGGTGTATGTTAATAAATCTGACAGATGACGTTTATTAATTAAAGTTATGTTACTGCCAACTTCGATCTAGTTATAAAATTCTACTACACCTTACCGGCCTAGGCCGAAAAAGTAAAATTTCCAGACGATTATGATGCCTGCAAAATACATCAAAACGGACGTAAGTACAAAAAAGAATATTTATATGTGTACTTACGAATTCTTTTACAATTAATTTATGTCCTTTAATATTATGCGACATATTTGTACAGTGTTCACGATTCTCGGTCGATTTCTTTAAGTTTATTAATCGATTAGAAAAAATGAATGTATAATGAAAAATCGGTTGTAAAAATTATTTAAGTCGCTACAAAAAAATCGTGAGACATTGGAAATTGGAGCAAATAAAAATTTAAATTTGATGCTTTTTTTGATTATTTATAGCCAAATTCCGACTGCAATGCAGCTGAAATATTTTTTTGGCTGTTACTGAAACTAAATAAATTTTAAAAAAAACTAACTTTTATTACAATTTATTACAATTATTTTATATCTTGACACCTCCTTGATCGTCCAAATTGTACATTTGAATTGTAATTTTCTTTAATAAATCTAGGGTAATTTTAACATTGTAAGAATTGCCACTTTTTGAACCACCAAACTTTTGTTAGAAGAAATTATTTTTGGCAGTTCCTAATTTGAGTTTTACCTAAATTTGAGAAAAAAAAATTTCAACATTAGCACTGGAGTGTGGAAAACATTAAAATAAATATTAAAGAAGTACGATTTACAAATTTTGTTTCTCCACTGTCCAGCTGAATTTTAGAAATGTTACTCCTAATTCAATTAAAAGAATGGAAAGCGTAGGTTAGTATTAATTTCAGGGATTTCATTGTACGCAATTCAAAAATTTCCTTACTCGAAAAAACGCTCAATTTACTTATTATTATTACACGGCGAAGAAGATAACTATATAAAAATAAAAAGACGAAATAGGTCTTTTTTTCAAACCGTTGCGTTAGCATAATAGTGTTTTGTTTAAATGTTGTATGAATTAATTATCTTTGTTTGGTTGTTGCAAGTTTGCAAGCATATTGTGTTTCGTAAAACAATTAAGATAATAAGTAGTAATGACGTAATGCGCGCATGTGAAAGGTCGACCACCTATTAGATAAATGATGAACTAAAAAATTATCATTTCCTGTAATTTAGATGCGATTTACATTACGTATATGGAGTAAAATCCGTTTTATAGCTTTTTCGAAAAATAGACAACATTTTCGAAAATTAAAAGTATGTACTATTATTTGATGTATTACTTCATCGTACTGAGCTATTATAATATCGATGATCGTTTTATAAATATTATAAAACCACATTATAACACTGTCATTTCTTCACTAACTTTGAGTATCAATAACTTTTAAGTCTCACCTTATTTTAAGAAATAAATTAGCTTACGCGATGGCCTAACATGCTTTTTAGAGTTTTCATTAATAAAAACATAAATATTCGTTTTCAATTTTGAAAAAGCTATAAAACGGTGACTGCATAAAAATGCTATATTTTAGGCAACCCACTATACTTGAAACGCAGTCTTAATACTAAACGAAGAGGTATGTTTATGAGTATAAAATTTAGTTGTCATATATGTTTATTTTTGTTATGTCAAACAGTCATTCGTTTAATTTATTTAAAAAATATCGACTACAAGTCTAATAATATCCACTACATCCATAGGATATCTAAAATGTATTCATGTTGTATCTATGATAGATGTTTGTGGATAAAGTGGAACATCTGAATATCTACTAAACATCTAATGGATATCCTTCATCTATAACTATTAGACGTCTAATGGATATCTGAGTGCAGTATGGGGATTATCTAAAATGTATCCATGTTGTATCTATGATGGATGTCTGTAGATAAAGTGGGACATCTGGATATCTACTAGACATTTAATGGTTATCCATAGATATCCATTAGATATCATGGATATCCTTCATCTATAACTATTAGACGTCTAATAGATATCTGTGTGCTGTATGGGATATATACATATATATATATATATATATTAAAGTCACCGCAGGTCGCTTTCATAATAATGGACCTTACATTTTAGTGACATATTTGTTTGATATTATTGTGTGTTTATTATATGTATATTTTAGTGTCCTTGCTTGTTTTTTTTATGTCGGAAATTGAACCTGTTTATCGGAACTTTTTATTTAAACTGACGACATTCTATTTCATTTAAAAAATTTAGGTACGCTAATGCTTGAACGCGCGTTTCTGATGTATTTACATTTCTAGGCGCGCAGAAAAGTTGCGCGTAGAGTGGGGCGCTATACCGAACTATATCCTTCTTTATAACAGTTGTTGTTTTGGTATATTAATTATGTAGTTTATTTGGATTAACACTTAGTTCAAGGACCGGAGAGGTTTTTTCGCTCTGTTCTTTCCCTCCTACGACGGGCTCCACCGAACAGGCAAGGTCTCGGTTAAAATTTAAAGAGTTAAATTCAAATAAAAATCACGCTTTATACTTTTTATTGTGTGTTTTATTTAACCTACTGCAGCCTTCCCACATATCGAGAGTAAGCAGTGTATACCGAACTTAATACAACGTAGGTAGCTTGACGATCACAGCCACAGCGAAATGTCGCGGCTTTTGTTTGTTCGCGGGTCTTAAATTTCAAACGCGAGTGGATTACATCACAATACAAACAATAAGGAATGACATTGAGGACCATTACATTTGGACTTCGGTCCATGAAACAACCAATTACAGAGGCCGATATATAGCAAATTTTGTACTTTGTAAATTGTCTGAACTAGAACCAGGAGAAGCTCATTTGCTATTACGTATAATAAAATATGTTGTGAAGTTGCACTTTTTTAAGCGTAGGTATATAAATAATATTTCATAGTTAACCACTATGGTTAATTAAAGGACATATTTACATTTCTAATAATTCTATAATAGTTTTAAAGAAAAAAATATTTACAAAATTGTTTACCACCCTAATAGCACACAAGGTTCATGGAACGTCTAGTTTAAGTCCAATATAAGGATCTGAACATCCACGGACCTTTCACGGATGTCCATGAAACATTTTGTGCAATATACGTACATTAGATAAAATATTATTTACGACGTCCTTTTAGGACATTTGTACCACCGGGTAAATCAACGACGTGGGTAAATGCTAACGCTATTTTTCTACAATATTCAAATATTTTCATCAGTTTTGATTCTGTATGTGCTATATTACAAAATAATCGGTAAACTTTAGTTTATTAATTCAGACTTAAAATTAAATTAGTGATTAAAAACATCGTAGTCGTTTAAACTAAATTGATTTATGGAAGCAAGTGTTTCTGAACAGTGATGTTTAAAACAACAAAAATAAGAATTGCAATTCAACAACTTGTTGATGCGGTACGTACAAACATGCAGCCTAGCTCCATGATGTTTCATATTTAAAAAATACGGATTACCTAAAAAACAATAGTAACGGTCGTTATCTGGTAAAGTGCCGGCAATATAACCATATCCTCATCATTTGGCTAGATAACGACATCGTTATTCATAACGAGAGTGATATAGCATCAGGCTGATTATAAAAGATAAAGAAACGTAAACGGCTCGCCTAACCGCCATTGCTCTGGTTCACTACATGTTTTTTTATCGTGATTTAAATACATATTTAAATAAAGCTTTGTCAAACGTAATTTATTTTTTGAAATTGTGGTTTTTGCAGTTTCTAATTGCAACAGAGAATGTCGAAGATGTTTGAAATACGCTTACACAAGCAAACAAAATTTTCTGGTATATTACAATTATTTGTTATTTAGTTTGTAATTTTTAGAAATATAAGTTATAAGTAACTACTAAGTATAACAGGTTTACACTTTATGTTAACTAATTATTTGTATAAAAAAGGTAATATAACCACAAAAAGTTCCAAATGCTCCTTTTTTGCAGCATCTTTGTCCTTTTAATCTTTTCCAATCTTTTTATTTTATTTCAAAATATGTATCTAACAAAAGTACCTAAACTCGTGTCCATATCTGCGTGATTGACATGATTTTCATGTAATTTTCACATTTAAAAGCAAAATGTAACCAGTGCCTAAGTGTTAAGCGTAGAACTTTTTTTTCTGTATTTTAGTTTTGTTATTAATAGTTTATTGTGTAATTTTTGCTTGTTGCGTTTTGTTTTAAAGTATAAATATTACGTTAATAATTTTAAATGTAGACGTTTTTTGGGTTACTTTTATCTTTCTTTTTGGCGACACTGAAAATATCTGATCTGGCAACGCTGGATTCTTGTCTTCATTCATGTTTTTCTGCATAACCTGCATAACTTGTATAACCTTATCATCTTTCAAAATGATGTCCAATAAGTAAGTATTTTTATTGTATTAGTAATTTTTACGATTAACTTAAACAAATAATTTTTTATTTTAACAATATAATCAAATTTTGGGTACCCCAAACTTTAAAAATGGTATTAAATTTGTGCTCACACTTTGTATTTGCTTCTTTCTGCAAATACTTTCGTCAATATGGTTTCAAACTATTGCAACGTACTTACTATTCCACCTAATATTTAATTTGCTTAATACCCATTTTTATATGTTGAGATTATTGTAGGAAAGTTTCAGTTCATTTTAAAATGGAGATATCCAGAGTCTTCAAGTTTCCTTTCTTTTTATTAAGGTTGAGATTGTTGAATCCTATTTCGATTTAATTAGTTGATTATGGTATTACCAAGTAATAATACCTTAATTGCAAGTGCTTTTCAAAAATCATTAAATACATTGTAAATACTGATCGAATAAACCGCTGAATGTGTTTGATAAAATGACTAGTCATCGAAATGTTATTACTGCTTCAATAAATATCATGTAACATTTTAATAACAAATGATGAATGTTCTATCGCTGGTTATTTCGACAGTTTGTTTAAATTTAAATGCTAATTTACTTAAACATCTAATTCAGTTCTAGCAAAAATCAATTGAATCATTTGTAAGAACAAGAATGTGTATGTACATATATATGTAATTGTAGCCAAATAAATAAGTATTTTAATAATTAATGTGATTTTGTCGAAAGGATTGTTATTAAAATTTCCTTTCATAAATAGGTTATTTAATTGTAATCACATTTTTTGCAAAGAATCTCAAGAACTTGCCTTGCATTATGCACACTTGATGTATTACATTACAATTATTGTGACATGCATTAAATGCAATCAACATAAAATACTATTTTCAGTACATACGCAATAATAAAAATAATAAACTTGATTAAAACAGCAATTAAATTTAGGTTTAGTTACTTTTAATAGTATATTATATACCAAGGTTGAAAAGCGTTTAGGGATATAAGTCGCAAAGGTTCTTCTCAAGCGTGGTCTAAATATAATTTTTTCAACTACTAGAATTATTAAAACCTTTTACCCAGTGGCGGCTTCTCTATTAGGTCATTCGGACAATGACCCTCCAAAATAAATTAGAAAATTATTTTATTTACTTTAAAATTACAAGAACCCGCGTTTAAATCAAATTATCAGCGTTTGAATTTCAATTTTCATTGTAAGCGCAACAGATGCGAAAACTTACGAATTTACCCGAGGCTGTTGTGTTTTATAGTCCCTGTTTATTATATTGGATTATATAATGCAGCCGAATCGTAAATGATACTTATTGTAGTCAAGAGTGCAACACGCATAATACAATCTTATGCGAATTAGAAAAAGACAACTAAATGGTTTCTGCGGTTGTCAGCCGAGTCCCATTTCGCGTACTCAATGCAATGCTTACGTCATTTATTATTATCTCTGCAATACGTGTTTGTAAAACACAAATGCTGTAATGCACATTTTTATCTCATACGACAAACTTTGCACTCGATTTTTTAGTTGTTTGATAACATTCGTTTGTAACCAATGTCAATGACTTTCACAAGTTAAAAGAAAATTAATTATGTTTAAGTACATATTACCGTTTTTGTTTGATAAAAACATTAATCGCTAATAATAGTTTAAATTTAGAAAGACGTTTAGAATTTAAAACCAATGGTTGTCCTCGGCCTTTACTTCAAATTCGATAAACAAGTAAACATAAAAATAAAGAAGTACACCGTAATTTTAAAGAATCTATGTACGATTTATCAGAATAGATTTGTGTATGTAAAGAAACATGGAAAAATTTTTAATTGAAAACATTGTAAATTTTAATGAACTTGTTATCGATCATTTTGCTGATTCTAAAGATGGACGAATAATAGATCTTAAATATAAATAGCTTTAATGCAAAAACGTTTTTTATTTACTTTTTGTGATAATTGCGTTTTTTTTGAATATTTCAAAATGACCCCCTGGTATGATTGACCACCAGCCGCCACTGACCGTCACTACATTTTTTAAGATGATATGCTCATGTACAAACTTATATTTAATGTCAATATGTTTTGACACGTTGATGATACACTTTTATCATTTAGCAGCTTTCTACATCTCTTATTGTCATGATGGGATCTTGGCCAGGTTGGTCAAAGTCACTCAACGTGCGTTTAAGACATATACGTTTGTCCATTTTGAGTGTAAACATGCATCATTCTGACTATGTATGTAATAATATTTCTTCATTCAAGTATGCTCACTCACTACTGCAAATACTTCATCATAATCGCGTCTAAACTTTTGTGCAAACCCTTGCGCCAGCTTTGAATTTCACGATGTTTTCATCTTGGTCGGTTTTTGTCTTATCCAACTATTTACATCCAATTACACTTTCTCCTGTAGGTAATTTAGTTAATTTCCATGTTCCAAAATTATAAAGAGATTTCTGCGTTCAGGGCTGCCATGCGTATTAGGATCTGCGTTTATTATTTTTATTAGTTTATTTATTTCTATAACTAAAAGACTCTGCGGTACATTCGACCTTCTAGAACGCCTTCTTTGATATTTTATCCATTGTGAATCTGAATCGGGAGTTTCCACTTCATATTGACATCTGTTTTTTTTTTTTAATTAGTTCGATTTGCTAACTGGTTAGGAATTTATTTGTTGGCAGTTTTATCAACTCTGTACTGATGAATTTGACTGATTTTAACTGTATGTTTTAGTGTCAAATAGTCTATAACATTTAATGCCTAGTTCATATCCTACAAAGAATAATTTTTTAGCTGTATTGTCTAATTTTCTACGTTGATTCTTCGAAACGTGAGCGTATGTAGGTGATACGAAAATATGAAAATAGTTTAGATCTGGTTGTTTTCCATGCTATAGAGCTCATATGACGTTAATTTTACATATTTATTTGGTCGACGATTGATAACGTGATTAGCTATGGTCACTGCTACGCCCTAAAATTGATTATTTAGGCCCGTACTCAATAGCATACAACATGTCATTTCAATTGATGTATTTTATTCCTTTCAATTTAAAGTAGTTCCATAATTCATTATCCACGTGTTCTCCACCTCGATCAGATCTAATTACCTTCGGTGTTTTATTATGTTGCGTTTGCATTTATTCGACACATTCTAACAATTTTTCACGAACATCTGATTTATGTTTCAATAAGTGTATATGTGAATACTTTGTATGATCATCGATAAGTGTAAGTATGTATTTATTGCTTCTCGGTGTCGGAATTTGTAATGGTCCGCAAATGTCAGTATGAACCAAATCAAGTTTATGGATTGTTTTAGTACTTGATTGATGTGGAAAATGATCGCCAGTTTTCTTGCATTGAATACATGTTTCACAAATATCAATGTGACTACAATTTTCATATTTACCGCAAGGTCTGGTATCTTTATATCCACCAAATTACGATGACCTAGTACTGGATGCCATTCATGAATACACTTTGATTTCATTAAATAAAATTGTTGATGCTCTGGTTGAGCTTTGTAAATGTCATTATGAGATTTCACGATTATTAGAGCTTTACCATCTTCATTTATTTCACAGTTTTTACCTTAAAATATAAGTGAACAACCGTTTTTCGTAAGTTTATCAACTGATAAGAATTTACATTTTAGTCCTGGTACAAACTGAACATCCTTTACTTTATATTTACTGGTTGCTGTTTTAAATCCTATAATACTGGTACTCTCTGTATTGGCAAATTTCTACGATCAGCTAAAATAACGTGTTTTTCATAGATTTATTTAACTTGTGAAACATAACTCGTCACTACACGTACGTACCGATGCCTCCGAGTTATAATAATAAGGGTTATAATTACCTGTTCTTAGTTGATTGCTATAAAGCGTACTTCCTCATCTTCATTGTTACTATTCTGAACTTGATTATCATTCTTTTTTTTTCATGTAATGTATTTACGACAATCCTTTTTAACATGACTTTCCTTTTTACAAAAAAAAGCAACAAACTTTTGAGCTATTAAAAAGCTTCTTTTATTGTTTTTTGGAGTTGTTTCTATGGTTTTGCAAAAAAACCTCATTATCTTGACGTTTCCTGTATTCTTCTAAAAGTTTATTTTTAACTGTAGTGCTATTAAAATCACTTTCAGGACGTGCTGTCGACAAAATGCTAGCTTTCACAAATGCTTGACAGGTATAACGCAACTGAAAGAGTTTTCTCTTATTGGTTCACCTAATGTAGTTAATTAATCTATGCAATAGTTTATTGCACTTAAATGAGCTTGCATATTTCCACGTTCTGATAAAATCATTCAACATAGCCGTCTTAAACATCTAACTTTATTTGATAATGTGGATTTTTGATGATACGTTCTTCAATCTTGTTACTCCTTGGTTGTAACTCCGAACCTAGCCTTTGCAGAACTCCCGTACATGCTTATAAACTTATGGAAGTCTATTCCATCCACTTGATACCTGATTCTGCTCTTTATTACTCTAGTTCGGAACTACTCTTGGGCAATGTTATCGCCAGCAAACGGAGCTAGGCCATCAATGTGGACCACTTTTGGCTTGCCTCTGGGTGGTTTTCGGATGCTATACATGAAGTCATTAATACGCTGCACAACTTCATAAGAACCCTCCTATTACCTATGCAGCTTCGGCGACAAACCACGTCTTCTTTAGGGTTATGCAACCACACTCTGTCGACCAGTTAAAATCCCTCCGTTTTGTGCCTTGACGTGATATCTGGTCTTCATTCTGTCGCTGGCACTTTGTGGGTTTTTACGGACTTCGTCTAGCCTATTTATCAACTTGCTGACGTAGTCTTCTCCAGCGACTTCTTTCGGTCTTCGTCCAAATTAGAGGTCGCATGACAATCGTATTTCGTGACCGAGCATGGCACAGGATGGTATTTGGCCTGTGATTTCGTGAACAGACGATCGGTATGTCATTAGGAAAAGGTGCAAGTACTGATCCCAATCGCTTTGGTGTTCGGACACTACTTTGACAAAGTACTTTCTTATTGTTCGATTAATCCGTTCAACCATGTCATCAGATTGAGGATGGGAAGGCGTCGTTCTAGTTTTCTTAATTCCCAACTAGTGATGTAAATTACCCGGATATTTATTTTTAAGGGTAAATACCATAAGTAAATACCCGGGAAAATACCCAAAACGGGTATTTACCTAGGTATTTACTTTTAACTACTCAAAACAGATGAATTGGTGTAAGGTATGGTAACGAAAATTAGAATTTATAAACGTTCAACAATTTTTTAATTGCATAAAACTAAAGTAATAAAAAACAAACATAATAAATAAAAATGCATCATGGATTTTACATAAAATACTTTTTTTCTAGTCACAACGCGTAAAAGAGTATTAATGTATTTAGTTAAATTTAAATAAAGATAGTTTATAATTCTAATTTTAACATTAATCTGAATCAAATTCAGATGTTTCATAATGGGACTCAGAGTTTGACTTATCAGACAAACTGCACAAATTATTTGTTTCTGTGTAATTTTCTTCAGTTGTAAATAATTGTAAATTTTCTTTTTCTTGTGTTGGATTTTTTTCGTTAGTCTTCTTTTTTTGTTTCTTTGCCATTGTCTCCTGGTTACATGCATAATCTTCCAATTATATGATACATATGTGAGTTTAGCTGCTCTTTTAGATGTTAAACGGTTTCTTTTTTTTACTGTGAGTCAAATTAAAAGTGCTGAAAATTCTTTCATATAAGTTTCTCCATTTTCTTTACATTGACATGTTTGTACTCAGCATTGCAGTACGTACATTGAACACTTTTATCTTTTTTAACAATAACAAAGTTCCAAGCAGGTTCTTTTTTCTTTCACATTGTTTTTTTTTCACTTTTCACTTATTCACATTTACTATTCAATAAATCAAAACAAGAACTAAATGAAAATTAAACATGACATTGCGAGAAAATTTTTAAGGAAGTATATACTACTTGTTTTTGTAAATTCAGCTTTTTTTTCATTACTACATTCAACTAAATTTTTATAGTGTTATGTGCAAAAGTGTGGGGATACTTTAACCAAAATACTTGGAACAAATATGAAATTCCTAGAACAATGAAGTAAATAACTCACGTAACGCGATAACTTTATCTAGAATTTATTTTTGTTCTCAGTGTCAGCAAATTTAAATTACAGTTTGTTTACTGTTCTTTACTACAACAGTGTGAAAAAGTTTGTTTTTTTTTCAGGAAAAAAATTATTTCTTCGGTACCTATTGGTCATTTTTTTTTAATAATACTTAAATTAATTTGTTTACTTTTCTAAACGGTAGCAAATCAAATTTTGTCTATATTGTGCGTGAGACAAACTTACGTTATATATAAAATTAATATATACTTCAGCTTAATATAAAAATTGATCAACGATAATTTTTCTTAAATACCCAGTTTTTAGGTATTTACCCAGACCTCGGGTAAATACCAGGGTAAATACCCAAAAAATATTTACCTACCCACTGGATATTTACCCACTCCACATCACTATATCCCAACAGTCTACAAACTTCTTGAAACAGCCAAGACTCAAAGAAGTTGCGGCCTTGGTCGGAATGTAATTCCAACGAAATTCTAAACCGACAGAAAAACTTTCACTAAAACGTCTGCGATTGTAACTGCTTCTTGATTAGGTATGGCGAAAGCCTCCGTTCATTTCGTGAAATAAGACATCGCTACCAGGATGTATTTGTTTCCTGAATTAGATTCAGGTAACGGCTTTGCGATGTCAATCGCTACTCTCTCTAAAGGGCTTCCCACGTTATACTGTTTCATTGGTGTTTTGCGCTTTTTCGCTGAATCATTTCCTGATGCGCAAACCATTTACTTACGGCACCATTCTATGACATCCTCTTTGCAGTTCATCCAGTAGAATCTTTCTCTAATATCCTTTTCACGCCAAACTGTCCTCTTTATGTACCATCGTGCAGATGCTGCACAACACCTGTGACAATCGACTTTTTGGCACTACAAACTGCAGTTTGTTTTCGTGTCCCTCGACACTTTCTACGGATCGCTTAAGAAGACCGCCTTCTACTCTCAGAGTCACATGGCGCCGAGTATGCTTTGATGTTTATATCCAAAGCACTTACTTCTTCTCAGGTTGGTCGTTGGCCGTTTGATTTCCACTTCAGGAGTACTCATATCGGGATCGTCTTCTTGTAAGCGACGCAACTGCTCAGGTTCCCATCAACCATAGCAGTTCTTCGGAGACACTGGATCTTTTCTTCAAGTAAAGGCCACTATTAAAGACTTCGTTTTCTGTTTGTTGCTTCAACCATTAGCTATCGGTGCGGCTACAAACGGTTTGTGGTAGGTTGACCATGAACTGTACCATCAAAATTTGGAGGTACAATTTTAAACTTGCTAGTGGTTTCTTCTCGGTGGTTCATTATTAAATCTTCACTCGTGACGCTTCTTCCACCATTTGAATCATTCGTTCTTTAAGCAGTTGTATTCTATATCTTAATGTTTGCTATAGTTTGTCTTTTATGGTTCTTGAATTTCTTTTGTTCTAATTTGTATACTATTTCTTTTTTAATGCACAAATTGGGTAGATTCTTCCAGTTTTTATTTTGAATTACATATTAATCAGCAAAGTAATGCTTTTGTTATTTAAACAATCAGAACTAGATAGTAGATTACATAACTCTTGCCTAACAATGTTTTTTTTTCTGATAGACTGGATGAGTTGTTCTAATAGCAAAGAGTATATAATATAGAAAGAGACTCAATGTACGTGTTAAATAACGTGTATTCTAAAGTTAGTCGACAGCTTTAAAGCGGCCATCTGGTATTCGACTGACCAAACTAATTCACTTTAGACTCCAACTATTTTCAAACGAATACTGTCAATGTGTTCGTTACAGTATTGTCACATAATTACTTCTAAAACTACCTGGAATCGTTTTACAATTTGTCTTTATTTTTAACAAATTTATGGCATGTCATCTTTGTTGAAGCAAACAGTATATTACACGAGTATTATGAGTTATGACAAATTAATATACATTTAATTATACTAAAATTTGTTTAATTGAATGATGATGCAAACATATCTTCTTCTTTTTATTTTATTGTAACAATTACATTTAAAACTTTATTTGTATAATTATTTAAAAAAAATAATAATTTTGCTGCATAAAAAATTCCAAGTACCGTGTTTAGGTGTTAGCAAAAATCAGTTTTATTTGAGTAATTAAATACTGTTTCAATTTTTATGAATAATCTATTATTTTGTATAATGCAATTTACGTTGTCACATCTTCATTTCTCCCCATACAATTGATGGTTATATTGTACATTTTTCAACGACAGCTTCCCTTAATCTGCGCCCGAGGAAAAATAAAATTACCACTCTTTTGCATTCTGGGATAACTGTCTTAACTTACCTAACTACATACTTGTACTATCTGTGCTTGTACCTCTAATTGTATTTGCTTGTACTTAAAACATATTCGTGTCTTATTTGCTTAATGGCGCCATCAAAATCTTTTTCATACACACGTTATAATGCATTTGGTTGTTTCTCTTCCTATATTATATACTCTTTGCTAATAGTCATACTTTTTTAGGCGTATCAATGATTATATGTACAATTATCTTGGAGAATTATTTACATTCCTTTAAGAAATCCTTTTAATTTAGGATGTAATTTAAAAAAAAATCATTTTAAGTGGATTTTTGGGTAATGGTCATATTATATGTATGCATCTGCAATGATTAGCTCTTGCTGAGTAATTCCATATCAGATCATACAGCTAAATTTATTTGCATTCACCACTACAGGTTTTTGTGAAATTGGTTTTACTTATTCCTATGATTAGGCGAAAAGTTCATGTAAATTTTTATTTTTCTATGCAATATACATATAGTCATCTTAATTAAAATTTTGATTGCACCACATAGCGACTATTCAATTTTTGGTGAGGTAATTTCAAAATATACTATACTTCTTTCTAATTTTAGGGGTGACAATGAAAAACGGATTATTTGTCCATATAATCCTGCTCATACAATAATTCCTCATAGGTTTCAAACACATTTAGTAAAATGCCGAAAAAGTTATCCAGATACGAAAATAGTCGCATGTATTTATAATAATACTCATAGAGTTCATGAGCCAGAGTTAGCTGTAAGTATGCATTTGATACCTCTCGGCCTTTGGTTATTTGGATACTGGATTACCAGTAAATATAAAATCACCTTAACATTTGAAGTCTGCTTAAGCTTAAATGCACAATTTGGTTATTACAGCTGTTACACAATACTTAGAAAGGTTTTAATTTCAGTTTCATCACGATAACTGTCCAGATCGGTTGGGTTTGGATAAAATTATATTTGCTCCAACACCTACTGACCGTCGGATTCAAGTTCCAGTCGTAGATATCGAACCAACTGAAGTTTGGGATGATGTAAGAGATTGTTTTTGATTTTTATGCATTTAACCTATTCATCTTCATATATTCAGGAAGAATGTGAAAGTTACGATCCAGAACAATACTGCCTCAATAATCCTGTGTTACGTAAAAAAGACACGTTACCCAAAGCTCAGAGGAAAAACTTTAGATGGGAGGAACGACAACGAATGCAACAGTTCAGTTCTGACAATATTAGTCGACAGTTTGTTGAGACTGAAAAACCAAGCGTGAGTGATTACAAAAATTATTTTGTTTGATATCTTGAATGTTTTTTAAAAAAAATTTAGACATCAGATGTGCATCGCCGTAGGCCACATACTATAAGAAAAGAAATAGAACAGAAAAATAAAGTTATTGCAGACGATGTTAGTGAAATGCTGAAAAAGGTTCATTTGGGGGCCAATACTGCTATAGTTCCACCCCGAAAAGACTCAAATACTTCTAAATATAGTCAAGTAACGGAATCTGAAAATATTAACTTTAGTAACGTTTCGGAGTCTCAATCATTTAGGTAAGTGTAATTTTTTATTTTTGAATTTTAATGAATAGTCGAAGCAATCTTTTAATAGATAGTTCTTGTTTGCGTTATATAAAATTTAATAGTTTCAGGTTTCTTTGTGATAAATGATGACCTAATTTTATATTTTAACGTTTTTAGAGACAATTCTTATAATGTTACACTTTCTTCATTCACCCAAGTTGGACATGGTGCTAAACCAAAAAAAATTACTCGTGGAAGAGGATGTGCATTTGATGGAAATTAGTGCCGAAATTATTGTATGAGTATATTTTTCTTCTAACTATTAAGCAAAGTATTTTCTCCTGTATTTTAACCAGCAACAAAAATATTTTTTTATAAACTATATTATCGTGTTTGTTATATTTTTTTGAAATTATAGTAAGATATTGTATCGGTTTATAGAAATCTGACTTTTTGTTTTGCTTAAAAAACATTGTAATTTTAAAAAATAAAAGTGTTTTATTTTTTCAGCGCGATCTTTGATTTTTATTTGCACATCTTTAAAACCTTAACCATCTTAACTAATTTGAGTGCAGACCATAAATGGGCAAAAGTTCTTCATAATTACCAGAGAATAAGGTAATAATACCCTAAAGTACAAACTATCAACTATCTAGTCTTACTATTATTTAGTTTTATATAATATATGCTCTACATTGAAGCATGTGTTTAAACCAATCCTTAAAAATGTGTTAGTTCAAACTTATGTTCTTAAGGGAGAGTTGTCAGGTTTAAGTTGAATAGATTTGTTGATGAGATGTCGCTGCATTTGAAAATTAATAAAGTAAGATGCGGTAATAAAGAGAAAAAGATAGCGCTTTGCATACGTATTCAAATGTCAAAACTTCTTTTTTTGATAAAATTATCGCGAGATTTAACCTTGTAACTTGCAACCAAATGTTAAATTACTTTTTTTAGTAATTGCAGTTCATTTAGTACAACTTGGTTTGTCATCTACAAATTTGTTCTTTTTATAAGGGTTTATTTGGAACTTTATGTTTTGGAAAAAAACTAAAAATTAAAGCTGTGTTGAAAAGTTTATAGAAATCATTTATTTTTATACATTTGATTACAATTACGACTGTTATACTATTTTCTTAATAGTGTTTGGAAAAGTCTTATTTCCATATTAGAAACACTGCTTTTTTCTAAAAAGTGTCCGAATGTTAAATTGTACAACGGCGAAATGACTCATTTACCACGAGTAGTAAAGTTTACAGCACGGGCCGAAGTTTTCGAACCGGCGACATATAGTTGCCAAAAGTCACATTTAATATTTGCTGCATAATCTATATGATGTATTCTCCTTAATTTGTGTACTTGAAGAAAGCTAAATTGCTAAATAAGTATTTCAAGCATTTGCAATAATTTAATAAGTTTATCAACTTCTAATTTTTACTAATTTTGAATACTTGCTTTTAAGTCTTGACCTAAACATTTAGGCGGAAACATAAAAAAGGCGAAAACCTCTTATAAAGTTCTAGATATACATTTATACATCGTGCCATTACTGCTACTGTATTTCACAGTGTTGTTAACTGACTATGTCGAATTTCCTTACACAAAAAATTTCACAATTTTATTAATAATTCCACAAACAAAATCACAATTTGTTTTCTTTTTTTTAAGGTATTATGAATTTGGTCTGTTGGTATAAATGCTGCCACATTCCTCTACCAAACTGATACAGATTATGAAATTATGTACAAATTCCACAACAATTTGTAATAACCGCAACTACATAAAATCCACACATTTTGTGGAATTCTACGACAACTGGCAACGCTGGTATTTCACAGAATAGTATCACAGGTAGTATAACCCCTTAAAACGATATGTACTTAAACCGCTTAAACATTACAGCGAGGTACTTAACATAGTCAAAACATGGTCAAAACTATCTTCTTAAAAGAAGACTGTTTCAAAACGTCTGAACTTCATAAAATCTTGCGTTCTCTTTTTAATACATGTTGTTAAAAGAAAATAACTGAATTTATTTCTTCAAATCCATTAATAATTGTTAATATTTGATATAATTAGAAACAAATGCGGTCCAATCAATCTGATGAATCATACCTTTGATGAGACATTAATATTAACATCATGTAGTGAGACAATTTTGAATTAATTAAGATTAAAGTTAATCTTATTTGCGCGCGAAATGTAGCTTTGCGGAAAGCACTAAAAACACTTTTATATTAACGTCTCATAACTTCTTATGTTGGCTTTGTTTAGTTTCAAAAACCATTATTCCATTCAAACAAGTATTTTTTTAAATTAATAGATTGAAAAATTCAAACTAATCTAACCTCACTTTTACACCTACCAACTCCCCCTTGACTCGCCACTGTTGCGGCTGCTACTTCAAAAAATTGCGCGGTCGCAGAGATTGCTTATATCATTTACTGAAAATAAGGGCTTCATTACAAGATATTCTTCAAAATTATATAAAAGTTCACAAGAACTAATAGACATTTTGCTGAAGGTGTTGATCAACTTCAGTCCCGCGTCGTACATAAAGCAACAAACAACATTGTCAAAACAAAATTTATAATGATAAAAAAACCAGTAAGGAATTTAATATAAAATCTAAAGCTTTCACGGTTGTTATGTTTAACATTATAAGCGACTTTCGGCTTAGACCGCGTCTTAGTATAACACCCAGACTTAGGCTTGGTCATAGTCCCTTCTTGAGAGCCAAAACAAGAAGTAGAACTTGGCCTTTGCCGTATTGTCGTTCGAGACTATGACCAAGCCTAAGTCTAAGGTGTTATACTACGACGCGGTCTAAGCCGAAAGTCGCTTATAATCAGTAAGGAATTGGTAGCTATTACATTGTTTTTTATTTTTACTCTTTGAAACGTGGGAACCGAATTACTTCTCGAAAATAATATATTTTCCAAATAACAGTATGCAACAACATTTATTCGATCGAATACGTAATACGTAACATGATAACATGAATTGTGTGAACTCAAACAAATCTGATTTTATTTATGTTTGAGCTTGAAATTTGGCTTGCAACGAGCGAAAAAGCGTTTTTTTCCTGCTGAGTTTGCAATGTACGAAACTTTATATATTGTAACGTTTCTTATTATTAAAACTAATTTATTTATGCTAAAAATATGTACACGTTTAAACTAACCGAACTAATTAAATCTAAGGAAATTTAATAAAAACACACTATAATTTATATATAGCACTATTACTTACAAGAAGATAAAGTCCGCGGATAACTTCTATTTATTTAAACACTAACGCTTGTTTACATTAAAGTCATGGCACAAGGTTATACACCGTAGAATTATCTCACACGCGTTTATCCCTTATTTATTTAGACTCGAATAATTTTTTTTAACACTGCCGTCTTCGAATTACGGGAAATAAACTGCCCTATGATTTGTTTTCACCGAATTTATACAGTTTGGCGGAACGTGCGCGAATGTTCCACATCTTTCGGTGAACGTTTTGGAACTTGAGAATAATTACTCGAACGTTTCAATATTTAAGCGCTGCATCGGTCGCGATTTCGATTGTTGCCTGATACCTGATCAATAATTAACTTAGCGAAGTGAAAAGGTGCACGGGGTAAAAAACATATGCTTTTGAAACTTTAGTTTTTTGTAGTTTTACAGACTTTCTATTGATGTGTTTTGTGTTGTGAATTAAGGTGAGTTCATCTAAAATTTATTTTAGATTTATTAAAACATTAAAAGTCAAAAACTTGCATCTCAAAAAAAATTTTTATATTTGATTATATAAACATCATTGTTAATTGAAGTAAAATCAAACAAAATAATTGATAAGCACTAATATTACTATTTATAAAATTTGAAATAACTTGAAATAAGTAATGTTGAGAAAATACTTTCGTTTGAGACGCCGAAACATTTCCATTTTTCATGAATAATTTGTTAATTTGTTTACTTAGGTATTAATTTCTTTACAGTATACAGGATGTCAGAAAAAAATAAGAAAATGTCTGGATACCAAAATTTGCTGAATAAAAGAAAAAGAGAGGAAGAACTGGAAAACCATTTCAAAATTACGCATTTTGTTTCAAAACCCGAGTTTACTTTGCCAGATATTAATAACAACAATAATACAGCTGAATCCTAATATTCTGAACCTGTACTTGAAACAAGTATCAGCAGCAGACAAGAAACTGATCCTCTAGAAAGCAATCCATCAACATCTTCAAGTTCCGCTGATAATGAAAAATCAACACCTTCAAAAATTACCGGAACGGAAAATATGAGTCAAATTTCGAAAGATGCTGCACTATGGCCAAAGAAATTACGTCCTAATAATATTCAAGAATTAGTAGAACGTCGCCCGAAACAAAAAATTCACTTAACTGCTTATGTTGCAAAATTTTTAATGACAGCGATTTGAAATCTGTCCGCCTTAGTGATGAATCTGGTTACAATGACTGGCAGTATTTAAGTGAGCATTTAAACATTAATGAAAAGAGCAAGTTACATATCGAAAATATTCTAAAACTGCTAGATCTTTCTAACCGTTTTAATTAAAATGAAGTAATTGATTCTGAAATTCAAAATGTAATAAACAGAGAAACTAAATACTGGCAAGCTGTTATAGAAAGAATTTTCTACGTGATTCAGTTTTTAGGTCAGCAAAATTTAGCTTTTCGTGGAAGTAGTAATAAGTTATGTTTGAGAAAAACAATGGTATGCATGCATAGAAATGATTTCCAAATTCGACCCGAATATGTCAGAACATACAAAACGCTCTCAAATAAAAGATCACAAAAACTATCTCGGGGATAAAATACAAAATGAAGTAATCAACTTGATCGGCGAAAATATCAAATCCAAAATTTTAGAACTAACTAAAAAGACAAAATATTGTTCCATATTATTAGACTGTGCTCCTGACTCTAGTCGCCAAGAACAAATTTCAGTTTGTATAAGATTTGTTAATTTAAAGAGCACGGGAGTTAGTATACACGAACATTTTTTATTATTTTAAAAGCTTGACAAAACTTCTTTTGTCGGCGTTAGAGAAAGAAGGCTTAAATATCAACGATTTGCGGGGCCACGGTTACGACAATGGGGCAAATATGCGTGGTAGGCATAATGGTCTACAAAAAAAATTTTGCATTTCAATCCGCGAGTTTTCTTTGTTTCTTGTTGCAATCATGCCGTAAATTTAGTCGTCAATGATGCCGCAAAATCGAATAATTTGAGCATCAATTTTTTTTCTTTAGTTCAAGAACTGTTTGTATTTTTTTCAGCTTCTACTAAACGCTGGTGAATTCTGACATCTAATTTATCTAATGTAACAAATTTAACTTTAAAACCTTCATCGGATACTCGATGGTCTAGTAGAATAGATGCAATAACTTCTTTATTAAGGTATCAACTTGAGGAGGTTTATGATGGTCTGTATGAAATAAGCGAAGGAAACTTTGAAAATAAAGTAAAAAATTTGACTGCATCGTTGGCCAAAAAATTGCAAAATTTTGAGTTCACTTGCATTCTTATATTGTGGTATAATATTATAAGTAAAGTTAACATTGTTAGTAAAATTATTCAAAAACCAAACTTTGATGTTGCTCAGTGTTGTAATCATTTAAATAATTTGACTAATTTTTGAAAGCTTATCGCTCCGATAAAGGTTTTAATGATCTATTGATTGATGCTAAAGAAATAGCATCCAGCTATAGACATCTAGATTCAAAAAACAAAGAGGTCTAAGACCGCGAAAAAAAAACATTTTGATTATGAATGTGACGATGAACCGATCCACTACGAAACTTTAAAGTTCAAAGTTGATTGTTTTTTTAATGTTCTAGATGTAATCGTAACATCACAATTAACAATTTAGTGGATTCTTTTTCTAATACGAGCATAATACTTCGTATTTTATTACCAATGCCGGTTTCTGTTGCTAAAATATTAATAACAATACCTAATACCTGGATATTAACCTTTAAAAGGTGACATGTTGCATTATTAAAATAATATATTGTTTTGTTTTTATTTGTCGATCAGTTTCGCCTTGTGAGATATAAACGAGTATTTTTAATGTTTTAAATATTTTTTTTTTATTTCTTGTGCTTTTGTTCCTATCATATATTACATTTGAAACTAAAATACACAAATTTTGAGTTGAGTTGAGTTACTCTGGGGTAGTACTTAAATAATGTAGCGTATTTTATTATTACGGGCGCGTTCGAATGCGACATTCCAAATACGTAGTGAGCATTAATAGAAGTAATAATATAAAATATTTAAAACAGATGTCAGCTTAGTTATAAAGTAGAAAACTGTTCGTATGACGCATAAACAAAATTAGAGATGGGTAGAAGTTGTTATTAGAATCTTCTCAGTAGTTGCTTCCAAGAAATAATAAAGGAATTAGAAAATTAATGCATACATTAAATTTCGTTTTAAGAACCAATTGTTTTAAATATATTACAAAATGAGTAAATACGAGTAATACACTAATACTTGGTTCAATTTCATCAAATTTCATTCAAGGTTTTATTTTTATCTTTGAATGTGCCAATGTAAGCAAATTTAAAAATAGCAGTCAAATTGCTGATTCGAATTTCAACAGCATTAGTTGTAATTTGAATGAACACGAATGATATAATTATGTATGAAAATAAAATAAATAAAATTACAAGCATATAGTGGAGGTTTATTCCATATTATTTCTCATTGTGTCATTTAAAAATTCTTTATTACGAATTTCAACTAATAAACAGAACTACAGTAGTTTCCCGATTATCCGAAAGTCGGGACCGAAGCCTTTTCGAATAACTGAAATTTTGGTTAATATGGAGTTTTTACTAAAAGAGGTAAAAACGTAAAATATTTATGTAGGTACATAAATATGTATCTATTCAAAGAACAAAAAAATATATTTGAAACAAAATACATAGTAGTTTCTATTTAAAAAAATGTACTACAATATACGTACATTGGTATATTATTTTGGTGGTGTGAAAAAAAAATCAATCTGTTTAAATTTTGCATCCAAGCGTTTTTTTTTTTGGAAGCAACGTGTTTTCACCTTGCTAAAAGTAAAGATGTCACTTGGTGTTGTATTAAGCTGTTGCTCTACATATAAAAATGCTGTGTTTAACCAGTTTAATGCATCAAAAGCTTAAAAGTGCAAAATTTTCTTCTCTCTTTCTTCATTACCTTCTGATTCATTATCACTAGTATTTTCACGATCCCTTTCATTAACAAGTACAATAAAGTCAACGTCAGTTAGTTCTTCTTGTTCTTTTTTGTCAAATGTTATCCACTCCTTAATTTTTTCTGGGCCAATATCTTCCCAACCATCTAAATTTCTCATCGTTTCATGAAGCGGAGCTTCTTCTTCATCATCATTGTCTACAGGAAGTTCTTCTTGGTGTATTATCTTTGCCTAAAGTTTTTGTAACGTTGTACTTTTCACTTTATTCCATGCAAATAAATTACCTCTTTATATTTATTATTTTTAAACAATCCATGAGTCTTTTACCAATGTCTACTCTTCTGCTCTTAGCTTTGCGGATTTGCTAATGCACATTAAACAGGCAAGAATTGTTGCCCGGTCCTTATTTTTTTTGTAGCCGGCCGCAACGCGTTCATTTCTTCCAGCTAAAATTTTCTTTGGTAACATTTTGTAATAGAGACTAGTTTCGTCACTATTATAAATTTGATCTGGCGTATATTCCTGTACTTCTATGAGTTGCTTAAACTTTTATTTACAATTTTCAACTTTGGTTTGATTAGCACACAATTTTTTACTGCAAATATTTAGTTAACGTACGTCGTGGCGGTTTTTCTATCTCGATAATCAGCCGTCGCTTGCTATAAATGTATCATCAAAAACTTCGGTTACAAGAAGATTTTCACCGATTTCAATTGCTTTTTGCTGTAATATAAATCCTGAGATTGAAATACCACGGTCGCGTTGTTGAGTAAACCATAAACACAATGTCTCGTCAATTTTATTGTATTCGCCCTGTTTCATAGAATTCTGGCTTTGATGTTGAGGATGCTAGTACACTACACCATTGTTCAATTTTCTGTCGATTTTTTTTCTATTTGGAAACCGTACTTATACCTACACCATAATCCTTGGCAACACTTTTCAAGGATTTTCCTTTATGAAACCGTTTAATTGCAGTTAATTTTTCTTGCACAGTAACAACAACACGTTTCCGCTTTTTTGTTATGTTACTCATGTTGACAGTGGCGTATTTAGAACTGAATGTTTTCTTCTAAATGTTGAGAAAAGTAATAATCATAAATCATTTACGAAGACCTTTTGTATAAAGTCCGAAAAGAACATTTTATGAAAAGAGATGATTCATGTTTGTAGACTGGAAGTATAATTGACCCTCATAAGCAGTCAAATTTTTATTAAATATTTTTGGGTTTCCCGACGTTTTCAACGAAATGACCGGCCAGATGTTTCGTCTAAATTTGTTTCGCTTCGGTTTCGGCGGTTTCAAAAGTTCAGTTTGTTTCGGATAATGCGACGTTTCGGCTAGTCGGGATCCGGATAATCGAAAGGCTACTGTACTACATTTACTCTTTAATTTCTTCTAACTTCAAATCAAAAAACCAAATTTTATTGATAACTAATAATATTGTAGTTTTTCTTGAAAAAGAACGGTTTTGCAATTCGTTTATAATCGATGCGTCAAAAATCAATCTAGAGAAAAATTGATGGCACAATAATCTATTTTTTTTAAATGATTTTTTCTGAAACTTATATATACTAAACTTAGAAATAATCATTTAGTCAAAATGAATCTACAAAGTTTGAATGAGAAATGGAAATGGTTATTTATTTAACGTGTTCCTGTGTAAATTGAACGTTTTTTTTTCATGAGTAGGCATTTTTAAACCCGAGTGAAACGGGGGTTTTAAAATTCCACGAGGAAAAAAAGCCCAACTTACACAAGACGAATTGAATATAATATTTTATTGCTCGAACAGGAACTGCGAAGCCCCCAAATTCTCAAAATCTCACAAAAACAGTTTAACGTTTATGTTGACAACTGCGCAAAAACTGTCAAAACGGATTATGAAAGCAAAAATAGTATATTGAATAACAAATGTCACAATGAGACTTTTTGCCGCACGAAGACTTCGTTTGCAGACCGACTGAAAGGAAATACAACTATTCTTGTTTTTAGCAATGGTAAGATATAAGCAAATTTGTTATATGTGTTTAAAAAAGTTTTGTTAGTGTTATTCCAAATAATAACATAGATTATGGGGTATGTTAATAAATTATTGTTATAAAATTCTACTACACCTTACCGGCCTAGGCCGGAAACGTAAAATTTCCGTACGATTATGATGCCTGCAAAATACATCAAAACGGACGGAAGTACAAAAAAGAATATTTATATGTGTACTAACGAATTCTTTTACAATTAATTTATGTTCTTTAATATTATGCTACATATTTGTAGTGTTCACGATTCTCGGTCGATTTCTTTAAATTTATTAATCGATTAGAAAAAATTAATGTATAATGAAAAATCGATTGTAAAAATTCTTTAAGTCACCATAAAAAAATCGTGAGACATTAGAAATTGGAGCAAATAAAATTTAAATTTTATGCTTTTTTTGGTTATTTATAGTCAAATTCCGAATACAATGCAGCTGAAATATTTTTTTTGGCTGTTACTGAAACTAAATAAATTTTTAAAAAAACCTAACTTTTATTACAATTATTTTATATCTTGACACCTTGATCGTCCAAAGTGTACATTTGAATTGTAATTTTCTTTAATAAATCTAGGATAATTTTAACATTGTAACAATTGCCACTTTTGGAACCACCAAAGTTTTATTAGAAGAAATTATTCTATGCAGTTCCTATTTTTTTTTAAATTTGAGAAAAAAATTTTTCAACATTAGCACTGGAGTGTGGAAGACATTAAAATAAATATTAAAGAAGTAAGATTAACAAATTTTTGCTTCTCCACTGTCCAGCTAAATTTTAGAAATTTTACTCCTAATTCAATTAAAAAAATGCAAAGCGTAGGTTAGTATTATTTACAGGGAAATACTGATTTCATTGCAAGCAATTCAAAAATTTCCTCACTCGAAAAAACCCACAATTTACTTATTATTATTAAACGGCAAAGACGATAACTATGTAAAAACGAAAAGACGAAATAGGTCTTTTTTTCAAACCGTTGCGTTAGCGTGATAATGTTTCGTTTAAATCTTGTATGAATTAATTAACTTTGTTTTGTTGTTGCAAGCTTGCAAGTATATTGTGTTTCGTAAAACAATAAAGATAATAAGTAGTAATGACGTAATGCGCGCATGTTAAAGGTCGACCACCTATTGGACAAATGATGAACTAAAAAATTATCATTTCCTGTAATTTAGATGCGATTTACATTAGGTATATGGAGTGAAATCCGTTTTATAGCTTTTTCGAAAAATAGACAACATTTTCGAAAATTAAAAGTATGTACTATTATTTGATGTATTGCTTCATCGTACTGAGCTATTATAATTACGATGATCGTTTTATAAATATTATAAAACCACATTACAACACTGTCATTTGTTGACTAACTTTGAGTATCAATAACTTTTAAGTCTTACCTTATTTTAAGAAATAAATTAGCTTACGCGATGGCCTAACATGTTTTTTAGAGTTTTCATTAATAAAAACATAAGTATTCGTTTTCAATTTTGAAAAAGCTATAAAACGGTGACTGCATAAAAATGCTATATTTTAGGCAACCCACTATACTTAAAACGCACTCTTAAAACTAATTTATTTAAACTACTAAAAATGTTTTTACTTATACTAGAAATATGTACACTTTTAAATTAACCGAACTAATTAATTCTAATAATATTTAATTAAAAAAACACTTACACTATAATTAATGTAACTTACACGAAGATAAGATAAAGTGCGCGGATAGCTTCACACTATATGGAGTTTTATAATTTTTTTTTTATAATTATAAATTTGAGCCCTCAATTTCACAAAGAAAACCTTAACATCTTAAATAACATATTAAGGAAGAATAACTATCCAAAAAATATATTAAACAAAATACTTTCTAATACTATCGTGATCCCGCCACCAACTAACCTACCTACAACTAATCTTAATACGACCCCTAACACCAATCCTACCACTAACCTTAATACTAACATCACTTATATGAAAATAATTAATGTCCCAAATTTAACAAATAGAATCATTCCGATTTTAAAAACAAATAACATCAAAATAGCAATATACAATAATAAGACCATCTAATACACTGTACAGCAAAACTAAAGACAAAACAAACACAATAGGAAAAGCACGATGTGTAATACAACGCCTTATGACTATATCAAACGATAACGACCAGCAATGCTTGGTACACAAGCTGTAGATAAAGTTTTTCGAACAATTTTTTTTTTTAATTTTGCAAAATCTAAATCTTTGTCTTGCGGAGAGCAACACACCTTTCGGCTGTTCAAACTGCACTAAACGGGTCGCTAGAACGGTAGTCGTCACTAATATGCAGCGGCGGCTTCGTGCCCGTTGAAATAGAATTGCTAGTTATTTTATGTTATTTATCGAGAGTTTCGTCTCAAGTCACCCGATTTGACTGTACATAAAACTGTTAAGTACTGAATTTTTATGTGTAGCACGCGATATTTTGTAATAAATTTTGAAAATGTGATTTTGAATGCATTTGAGCGTTTGTATTGAATTTCTCGAAAATGCATGAATCATATAGTATTACATTTTGCATTTGAAATCGAAAAAGTTCACGCTTTTAAAACCAGTAGTCCAACTCGTTTTTCTACGCGCTCTTGATTTGTTTATTTAATGAACAAACCAAATACAGAATACACACGGAAAAGTAATTTTGAGATAATTTAAATAGTTGATTGTTTTTAATGTTGTTCACAAACAAAATAATGCAGATAATTTAAATGACGCGGGTAATGACGAATATTTTATAAACGCGTAGATAGTTGCGCAGAAATTCGGTGTACCTAAAACCCTAAAACTTCAAAGGTAGAGGCATTTCATTATGTAGTGAACTGTCACCTTGAGTTGAAAATGGGAATTAATAAACTAAAAATTGAAAATTTGACATGTCTAAGTGAATCTCAAAAACGTTAGACAACCACGTCAATAAATTTTTTTCCACTACTAGTTGTATAGGCTTTCATTATTACGTATAATAGTAGGTTGTGAAGTTGTATTTTGTTAAGCACAGGTAAATAATGTTTTATTATATATTATTTTATTATTATATAACCTGCGCGATTTATATCCCTCGACGCTTCGCGTCTTGCGATATAATCTATCGCTTAGGTTATAATCATACACTTCTCAACCTTGATATATAATATACTATTAATAATTTAAAAATAAGTAGATATTTACATATTAAATAAAAATAAGTAGTATTGAAGACTTGTTAATTACAAATACAACGACAAAAGCAATTATAGGTTAGCAAAAATGTTACGGCGAATATTTGTAAGACGGATGATAGCATTTTGACATAAACTGATTACAGCGCCAAGTTCACGAGATCCTGAAAGACTTCTACCGACAGGGTGTTGGGTTACTGATCGTTCTATAAGCATTATACTGTGGTTATATGTCAAATAATATATGAAGACATCTATGTATTTTGTACACTTTGCAAAATAATGCAGTTAAAATTTTCTTGTCCTTATTTAAGAATACAAATTCTATTTTTCTTTGTGGAAAACGTAAATAAAAAATTTAAAAGAAGTAGTAAGTACCTAATGAAAGCGCGAAGTTGCAAAACGTGTAAATGCTAGAAAGCTATGTAAGTAATTAACTTCTATTTCATTTCTTGGCTCAAACAAGAAGAAATTCGCAATCGGAACTAAAAATATAAACAAAACTTACGCTTGCAAGGAACATTGCGCATAGCTGACGTTTTAAGATCACAAGGCATCGTAAGGTTGAAATAACTTCTAGAATTAATTATAGCACTCTATTAGTATTTGTAAGGCTTTCGTTTGTCATAATTAACTAGAAAAATGGAATTCTTTTTCTGTTACCGGAACGCATACAGAATCGTTTTAATAATAAACGTATTAAGTTTAGTGTTGTGTTTGAAAATAGGTGAAACTGCTAATGACATTATGACATCATTAGCAGACAATCTGAACGATACTGATAAATTACCAGTGCAGGAAATTGATAATTCCAAAAGTATCGTCTTATTATGTCGTAGTAATGATAAACAGCATCTGTTTATGTATTGGCTTCTTCCAAAAGATGACGTAATAGTGGGACCCGCTAATAAATTTGATAGCGTAAAATACGATTACGAAATTTTATCTGGAAATTTAACAATTCGTGTAAGTTTAATTCTTTATTATATGTCTTTCTAACAAAACTATTTTTCTTATGCTAAATCTTAAAAAAATCACAAACTGTTATAATGCTTTAAACGGCATTAAATAGTTTCATTTCTTTATGTAAGCAGTATCAGTGTGATTGAAGTTTCTTTGTGCACGGAACTCGTTTAAAAAGATATGTATTAAATTTTTTTCAGTTTTAATTCCTTTTTTAATGAATTAATTTGTTAATAAGTATAAATAGCAAAATTTATTAGGTATAATTATTCAAAAATGACTATTTTCAGTTTATTCTAATAATAATTAATGAATGCATTGGAATTTATTCTTTTGTAATACAGTGCATGTCACTTATTAGAATCACGGATAATGTTATCAGTCGGGTATTGTTATCACTTTATTCAAGAACGGTTTTATGGTATCAATTTTTTTTCTCAAGTTTGCTTTTATACATCAACAATAACCTATTTTGCAGTAATATTTTACTGATTTTTTACAATACGCTTGTTTAGAGTCAAAAACTTTGTACCCTAAAAATATTTAGCTTTATTTTTGCTGTTATTTATTTATTTCCATATTTTGACTGAATTATGTAATATTACCTCATTTAAACATCTGTAAATGTTTTTCGAGAATTACCTTATATAGCATGTGCGTTCTTAAAATGACAATCATTTAAATACGTCTTATGTGATAACGTCGTTTTCTATTTATTTTTATTGTCAGCAAATTACTGAGAAGAAATGTGTAGTTCTTAGAACAGTGAATTTATTTTGACATGTTTTGCTTGTATTGATTTCAGCTTATAAATTAACAACCTAATCAGATACATACTCGGCATCTATTTATTGCTTTTTAACCAATAAATATTTATTTGGTTTTTTTCTAAATTTTGGATACTGCTATTATTCGGTTATTGTTATCAAAAACCACAAGTCCCAACGTGATTCTATTAAGGCGGCGTGTACTGTTATAATATTGTTATTCATATAGAATAATTAAATGAATGAATAAGTAAATTATTGTTTAATCTTTTGTTTTTGATTGTTTTCTTATAGTACGTACCTATTTTTTTATAACATCCGGTAGTTTTAGCAAAATTAATAATTACGTAAACTTTAATAATATTAATTTGCAATTTAAAGATTATTTAGTCATTGTTATATAAATTATTGAAATGGATATTAAAATCTTTTCACTAATTTTGCTGAAGTTTAGAATTTTGCAAATTATTTTTTATAAAAGGCAAAAATTTTATATTGTTCAAAAATAAAAACTATGCAGAGTGATTACTGTCGATTACTGGTGCATTAGAGATGTTTCTAGAGAACAAACATTCGAACATTTTAAGAATGTTGGAAATGTAAATAATGCAAGGAGATCTACTTAGACAAAAGAAATAACATTACAATTCCAGAATTTTATTTACATAATTTAATATTTATATAGACTTACAATAATTTAGAAATGTTTGCTAACAGTGTACTATTTGTCATTTACGAAAAATTAAGCATTTACTTATTTACGAAGTTCTCAAAAATTAATTTATATTTGTTGTAAATTTTGAAGTGCGATTTATGTTAAGTATTTTCTGAAGGTAAATGACGCAGTCCGATCAGGTCCCAGAAAGTCCTGAGCCTTTTTGGGTAATATTTAAACTTGATGTACTGTATTGAAACAAGCTAAAAAGCCTACAAATTTTATGATTATATGCTTTGAAAATAATTATATCTGATAGAAGTGTACATAAGAGACTATGAAACGCTGCTGCTGCACATAAATTATCAGTTGATCACTCAATCAAAAAATGTTTATTTATAATTATATATTTTAAGGGTACTATTTTGATTTCTATTTTTTGGACTTCAGTTGTCTCACTAACTTCACTAAATATTTAATATAGTTCAAATCGTTATCATTAGCAATTAAAAATAGTCTAAATTTTTCAAAATTGGATTTTTTGAACATTAACTCTAATCAAAATAAACCATTATCAAAAATGAAAGAAAAAACAATCACACTAACAAATAAGTACATTAAAGCTTTTGCTGCTACAGATTACAGGTCAACCTAAACCTATATAAATATATAGGTTTTTTAGTACTGTTATATGAAGGACTTTAAACATAGACTAAATGTTTTATTGATTGTAATAATTTTGATAGCTGTACTAAATGTTATTTTTATTTCAGCGCGTGACAAAAGAAGAGGAAGGAATTTATCATTGTGTTTCTAAAGGAGTGCATAATAACGACGTTAACATTCGATCTGTGCGCATGGTTGTAAATAAACCAGGTTCAACAGAAAGTGAAGTATGATACAAATATTTTTCAAACTTCTATAATAAAATGTTTCTTTTTAACATACTCAGTTTGTCGATTTCTCTAATTGGTTACTGAATCACTAAAATTACAGTACACCGCCTATAACACGCATTTGTAAAATATGTTTGTATATACAGATTGTAGTCATAGACAGTAAAAATGGACATGTTCAGGTAGAAATTGAAGAACATGGTCACAGTCTAAGAAAAAAAACGTTTTTCAAATAACCCTTCCCAAAAACGAACAATGTAAAATATTAAAATACTTGTTTTAAATGTAATCGTGCAGTTAAGAAAACTCATATAATTAGTGTCTATGCAGAAAGTACGATCACTATAAGCTGTTTATCAAAATGATATCCTAAATAATTGTTTAAAAGAATTAATTTCACATGGGGCAATATAGAATAATAACATGCTAATGTTGAATATTATGTTCGACTAGTGGACTAATTAACATTCAGGACTGGGCAAAATACTAACATGAAGTATTTAAAATATACAAATTACTATGTAAAAATGAATTCCAAATACAAATTACTCTGATAGTATTTGAATTACAAAATATCCTTATCACATAGTATTCCCACACAGAAACACATTCAATTAATATTCACTGAATGTTTAAGAAAAAATATTGAATGTTTGTAAAGTATACATGTTTCTACAAATAATATTATATGAATGTTCTGTGAACATTTAATGTCCCACTAGTGCATATTCAGTAAACATTACAAATGGATATTCTGTGAATATACAAATGCCATTTACTAATTGTGTATAAAATATTCAAATTTTTAATAAATATTGGTACTTAAAATATTTAATAAAATAAAAAACCAAAATAAAAACACGCTTTGATAGCAAACCGAACTAAAAAGTAGAAAATAATTTTTACTTACATGAAGAGCTTATGATACAGCAATAGAAAGTCTAATACTCAATCATTATTAATAACTTCTAAATAAAATTATACCAAAACATAAGTTATCTTAACAAAATAATTTAATTTTTTGTTTTTTAGAATCACGACTTTTTTTGTCGTTCTGCTGGGTTTATCTTTCTCTTTAATATGTTATTTCCCTGCAGCGAATGTCTTTTCTTAATGTTTTTATTTTCTTTGTTGCTTCATCTGTAGCCATACCAGCATCGCGTGCTAACAGCAAGCTATTGAGCTCATATTCTAGTACTACAATTTTATTCCTAGAATTGTTCTAACTAGGCGTTAATTTAGGTACTGTTTGCAGTGACTGGCTTCCACTTGATTGCACTTGAATACCGTTAATAGTGTCTCCTGGTATGTGCTGTTTGGTTTTTCCCTGCAATTAAAAGTAAACGTGTGAATATGAGCATTTCACACAAAACGTATGTACACGAAAAATTACCATGAAGAGTCCAGCTACACGATAGTGAACATTAAAATAATGAAACGTTCGAGAAGTTATTTGCAAATGCAAGAGCATTCTAGAAGCTGTTATCCATCTTCTAGAAGATATACCGAAAAACAGGGAACACTCGAGAAGGATTTCCTTATGTGTATATATACCGACGAAACAAATCGTAGGTCAGTTATTGCAGTAATGCGAATACAGCAGTGTTAAGAAGATTATTCAAGTTGAAATAAATAAGTCGTTAGCGCGTGTGAGATAAACCTACAGTGAATAATCGTGTACGTGATTTTAGTGTAAACAATTGTGTGAAGCTATCCGCGGACCTTATCTTATCTTCTTGTAAGTGATATAAATTATAGTGTAAGTGTTTTTATTAAATATTAATAGATATAATTAGTTCCGTTAATTTAGAAGTGTACATATTTCTAGTATAAGTAAAACATCGTTTTAGTCGTTAAATAAATTAGTTTTAATAATAAATTCGTTACAATAATATAAAACTTTAACTTACATTTACGTCCACGGGTTCTAGTTATGTTTTTTGTAGTTTTGACGAGGAAGAAATTCTTGAAAAAATCTATACGTGTTGCTTTCGTTTTCGTTAATTTTATTTGCAATTTTTTGATTCTCGAATTCACTTCACCTTCAACATTATCACTACTTTTGAAACTTCGCCATAAGTTGTTAACTTCGCCTTGTATATTTTGTTTATTTTTATTAGCATAAGCTGCACTGTATGCTAAATAAATTGAAAACCACAAAATACTAGAACTAAGAAAAACTATTCTATCACTCAGCGAAAGTCAACTGCTTTATTCACTTTTTTACCAGCATATAAAATAATAAGATAAACAACAAAGATGAGGTTCAAATATTTCAGTAATACTTTATGAATATTATTTATTAGAAAGCATGTGTATAACATATCGTATTGTTAGATTTGTATTCATAAGATAGTCGGTAATATCAGTAATCTTAAAATTACGAATATAATAAAATGATAAACACTGAACCTTTGTTATAATTTTTACCGATCGAATGCGGTTCCTTTTAACACAGGAGCCTACTGTAAATTTCTTGTTTTAATATGTAATTGTATTATTTTGTTGACAATTTTCATTAACAAGAAGGTTTATGTTATCGTTTTTCAGTCAGTATAATTTTAAATAATTAATCATAGTGTGATCAGTCTTTTACACAGCTAAAACTGTAAGCAGATCTTCCTCTAAAAATTTAATTAATTAGCATGTTATTAAAAATACTTTTTTATAATTTTAGCTCAAAAAATATTTAAGAAACAAATAAATAAGATATTTAAATTTTACGTTTTTTTTATAACGTTTCGAATCTTTTATATATGTAAATTTCAATTAATCAGTGTCTTCTTTGAATGCATTGCAAAATAAAACCAAATACTGTCAACTGTTATATTAATATTCACTTTCAGTAATCGATTTTACTCCACTATTATTAATTTGTTACTGTATTCGGAGTCGAGATAGATAAGTAATACCCTCTGTAATACTATTACTATTTACTATACGAATGAAGTGATACAAACAATTGAATATAGACAATCACTGCGGCGGCAAATTTTTCAAAGCCTTAGGCTCAATACAGACACGCGTTTGTTTGCCGCGCGGTGCCGCGTTGTTCTTTAATGAATTTCATAAATTTTAATGTTTTTTTTTCTATAATTTTTATCCGTTTTCTTAATCACATATTGGGGTGATAGTTTTACACGGATTATAACTAACGACCATTTATAAGAAAACAACGATAAATAACAAATAATAAGCACATTTATTAATAACGCTTAACTACCAGTGGCGGCGCGTGGGTTAGCATTTTAGGAGTGCACAGCCAATGACAAAGTTAGTGTTTTTTTTATTTTTAAGGTTAAATAACCAATCCTTAAAAGTTCAACTAAAAAAATTTACTTAATACATAACATTTTCTCACTAATATTTATATGTTTTTAATTATCTTTAGCACAAGTTTTTTAATTTTCACAAACACGTTTTATATTGAAATTGAAGTCGTCTGTCCTTTTTTGATATAAATTCTTCAATAACTAACTCATTAAAATTTGGAATGTTTTGAATCATTTGTTTTTCAATTGACAACATTGCAAGAGCAGCTAATCTATCTTGGCTCATAGTACTTCTAAGAAATGTTTTTATTCGCTGTAAAGTAGAAAAGCAACGTTCTGCTTCTGCAGTTGTCATTGGCATTGTTACAATTATATGTAAAACTAAACAAGTTTCTGAAAAATCTAAATGCAAATTATTTTCTATTAGAAACTTAAGTAAATAAACTGCTCCAGAGACACCTCTGAAATCGGGTCTTCTGTAAATTATCTCCAATTCTCTCTTTAATTTGTTTTTATCAAGAAATAGAAATGCACGAATTGCTGAATTTAAATATTCGTTAGGAAAATTTAATAAATACATTTCAAAATGTTCTATCAAAAATAAGTTAGTTATTTCTAAATGACCTGTAAACGAAAATATTCTTTTTATTTCCGATATTATGATGTCGCAAACTTCTTTAGCTTGGACAGTCGTAGATATATAGGAATTACTTTCATTCGTTTTTCTTCTTTTTTTAGGTTGACTTAAAGTCAAGTCATTTACTTCGAAGTCTCTAATCGTGTGTATGTTATCTCTTTCTTTTTGAATACTCTCTTCAAATGATTTAATACTCTGTTTTATAGTCACAGAATCGGTTGTTCTTTTTTGCAACTGTGAATATAAAATATCAACGTGAAGCATTAAACGATGAAACACTGTCAACCAAAATACAAACTTTGAGTCATTTAATAATCGTAAAAGTGCACCCGCTTTTATAATGGTATCCGTTGTCTGGATGTGTACTGAATTTTTACCATACACTCTATAAGAGCTTCTCTGTTTTCATATACAATATTAACAGTTCTTATTTTGAAGTTCCACCGTGTTGTAGACGCTTTGGGAATTCTACTTCCAACGACTTCGTCTAATATTGCAACTCGTTGCGGAGAATTAGAAAAGAAGTTGGTAATGTCGCACAGGTCAGAAAAAAAGATACGCACATTTTGATTTGCGCTTGTTGTCTGAGACATTATCAAATTTAGTTGATGAGCATAACAGTGCACGTAATACGCATACTTAAATTTATCTTTAATAAGTTTTTGTACACCGTTGTGAACTCCGCTCATAACGCTTGCACCATCATAGCTTTGGGAAATTAATTGATCGGTTTGTTTTAAAACAGAATTTAAAAGGTTTTCAATGCAGTCACTTAAAGCAGTAGCGTTGTGATCGGAAGGATTCAAAAAACTCCAAAATCGTTCAACAGGAGTTCCATTTGTTAAAGTATAACGAAAAACCGCAACCATTTGATAAGTATTTGAAATATCGCTTGTTTCGTCACTTATAATAGATACGAATTTTGAAGCAGAAATTCCTTTCTTGATATGTGCTTGACACACGCAAAGCATGCAATTTAATAAATCATTTTGAATGTCTTTTGACGTACCTTTAAACACTGTAGCTTGCTGTAAATGTTCCCTTAAAGCCAAATCTAACTCTGCAGAAAAATTAATAAGACCTTTAAATACACCAGGGTTTAATGAATGATTTCCTTCGTCATGACCTCGCAGTGCAAGTTCAAAAGCACCACAAAATTTAACGCAGTTTATTATTTTAGATAACACGTATCTATACCCACACAACCAATCAATTTTTTCATAAGTTTGTACTTTAAAATGCCTTTTGTAATCTCGGGTTTTACACTTTGTTATATTAGTAATTAATAAATTCGGTTTTGGACGACCTGCACTTTTAATTTTTATTTTTTCTTCTAAAGATAAGGAAGAAAAACAAATTGTCTTTAAGTATTGCACGCTAAAATTAACAGAATTTTCCAACATATTAATACACTGCTTGTATTACCACAGTATTACTTCATTATTACAACAGACACAACAAACTGATAACAATGGTACGCATTTCAAACGCGAATGTGCACATATTGACTGTGCACAACAGCTTCTTTAACATGTTGACTCTCGCGGGGAACGAAGTGTTAACGGAATTACTGTTCGTCCAATTAGAGCACGAAATCACTTGAGCCGTGCACTTAACTGACTTAAAGCATAAATAAATGTGTACTAAAAACAATTGCTTCTGCGAATTGCATATTGGGTATTAGGTAACTAAAAAATTCACAACAAAAGCAAATTAATAATTAGTATCTGATGCAATTGAAAACATTATGAATATATTATGTACAGTGTTGTAACAGATACTTTTTTTCTAGTATCTAGATACAGATACAGATACTTTTCATAAATTGTATCTAGATACAGATAAGATACTTTTTCAAAAATAGTATCTAGATACAGTTACAGATACTTTAAGAGAGTATCTAGATACATGTCAGATACATTTTTAACAAAATCAGGAAATAAAATTTTAAAAAACTGTCTATTTAGTTCATCTAACAACACAATAACTGTATCCCAGGCAGCACATTACGTCTTATTGACGTCAAAATTACGAGACTTCATTAAGACGTGTCAGTGTCAGTGTCGTCATATGACGTCAGTGTGCTGCCTGGATATTAAGCAAAACATTACCTTATAAACCTTAATCACATAAAAAAATACAAATTTACAAATAAATCTTATTTTGTTTTAAAATTAATAGCAAGTTAAATGTCTCGTCATTATATTTCGATGTAGAGTTAATAGTAAACTACTAACACTAAAAAGTTTCTCCACTTCTATTTGAGCTGATGAAGAAATTCAGTGTTGCCAGTTGACTTTGTCGCGATTCCCTGCATAAATTATAAAACTTCCACAATGACCACAATTGTACTCATAGTTCTACAAAGTTGAAATTTGTTTTCTTTTTTTTAAAGTATGAATTTGGTTTGGTGGCATAAATGCTAACACGTCACATTTCTCAAGTAATACATGATTATATAAAATGTAGGTTTATACACGGTTTTCCCCAAAATTCCACAACAGTTTATAATACCCACAAAATACCCGCTACTACATAAAATCTCTAAATTTGGTAGAATTCCATTAGAATTGGCGACGCTGAAAGAATTGCACTCATAAAACACCGAATACAAAGTCTCCAAATTCGAATTGTAATGTACATGATGAACTGACAGAAAAAACAACCGCGGTGTTTGCTAAAAACTTGTATAATTTACAATTTGAGCAAGAAAAAGTATCTAAGTATCTAAACCACTAAGATACTACGAAAAATGTATCTAAATACAGATACAGTTACATTTTATCCAATGTATCTAGATATGTAACTAGATACTCCAAAAGTATCTAGATACTGTATCTAGATACTTGTATCTAGATACGTCACAACACTGATTATGTAGTTACATAGTATTAGAATTATAAAATTAGTTGGGTGTGCACGTGCACATGTGCACTTATTGAGTAGCCGCCACTGTTAACTACTAAACTTCAAATTTTCAGAACTGCTCGTTAAAACCGATTGTAAAAACACCTTCCTTTTACGAAAGAACAAAGTCACTATTGATACTTTCAACCGAACCTTTCCCATAAACGGGACACTTCTTAGAATGAACGCTAACTGAATTCCATAAACTAAGTATTTGTAGACGAATAATGCAAGTTATTTTTACACGTGTTTCATTCTAACGTTTATTACTATTTAAAAACTGAAGATTTTCATATTCGTTTTAAAGAAAAGTTGTTACAATATGCACACGGTGTTGATTCGAATGAAACTGGAAGTTATTTATATTGTATTTGTGCAAATAAAAAATGTTATATAAAATAAGTCGCTTTTTTTAATACATAATTATAAAAAAGTCACAATTTTCATAAGTATTCTTTCAAAAACAAGAAAACATTCAAAATAAACCATTGTAATAATAATGGGTGCTACCCACACCCACACATTAAGTTTAAAATTCGCGCTATTTGTTTTCCCCACAACCGTTGTAGGGCGCCATAAACTGTGTTCCAAGTTTATATACAGGAGATTCCCCTCTAAGTATATCTTCTCTCTGCTGAATTCAGGTCTGCATCCTAATTACGACACTTTTTAAGACACTCAATATCGGAACCGTTACACTTATCTTCTTTATAATAATTGTTGTTAATTTCGTTATTTTTAAAACCATACGTATATACGGCGCATCTATTCAATTTCTTAATTTTGACTAAAACTTTGTCACTTTTCATTGTTTCATCTTTGCCGTTTGATCACTCAACTGCACCAGTTAAAGATATTTTAAAATTGCTCCCATTGGATGTTAAATTCGTTATGACTGCTACAGGTGCACTACTTCCACTTCCTCATGCGTCAAGAAGAAAAACTTCTCTCCATCTCTCGTCCGTCACCTTTCGTTCTCACCACTCGAGCCCCTTCTCCGGTCCCCAAAAACAAACTCATCACATCACTCCCCCCTTTTTCCTCCCTATCCTTATACTACGTGTTTTTACTTATACAAATGTTCTTTCTTATACTATCACTAATATCTATCACTGCAATATGAAGACAGTAATAAATATAAATAATAATACAAAATTATATAAAGAATAATATAAAATACCCATTACGAAAATGATATACGCATATAATTGAACTAAAGGAGTTTTGAGTTATCCTACGTGAAAAGTAAATAAAACAGTCTAACCTAAAAATGTAATATACTTTTATTTATTTATCTGGAAGATTAAAATGTTTATTGCACCCTCATAAGCTGAGTTTTTTCTTAGACTCTATCCACGTCCTTCAATTTCTATCTGTACATGTCATTTTCACTGTCCGTGACTGTACTAGAACCAAATACATATATAATACAAATGATTTTAAAAAATGTATTAGTTATGCTATAATTATATAATTAGATTTTTTTAACTACTTTTGTGTTTTTTAGATTAATTATTTCAGAGGTGTAGTTGTTGTTGCTACTCTGCTAGTTATATCTGGAATAGTATATGGTGTATATTTCATGATAAAAAAACGACAAAAAAGAGAAATACTTTTGGGTATAATAATTTAAATATTAAATTTAAGCAAGATAAAAACAAATCTGTAATTTTAGAAACATCGTCAGACGATGAGGACAGTGGTGAGGAGATGTTTAGAGCACCAGGCACATCAAAACAATCTGATACTGTCGAATTAATAAGATCGCGTGAATTAGATGACGATGATCATATAGAAATTCCAAAAATAAGTATAGATTTTGAAGATATTCTACAAAATAGTCAAAAATAGAGTTACTTATGTATTGTAAATACATAGTTTATTTATTTTAAACCTTAAAATAATTGAGTGTAATTGTTGTTCATTAAATTTTAGCATAGTTTTTTAAAGTAAAAAATCGTTACTTATGTCAATCCCCATGCCGTTGATAAGTAAATTAAATAAAATATTTGTTTATTTCACAGATTTATATTAAAATAAGTGTAACTCGACCTCCATACCTCTGTGCGCCTTAGAACATCTTGGCTTCGTTATACCCCGCTCCCCTGCTTAATACAGGGCTGTCATAAGGTCTAACACAACATATCCCCTTTCTCTTTTTTTCCCAAAGATGCTAACACGTACTTTACTAAATACTGAGGCTTATTCCATACTCTAACTGATCTCTTTAACCCCTGGTTGCTTACATTTTGCTCTTGTTCGTAAAGCGACGGCTTGTCTTGCGTAACTGCAAATTAATTTACACTAGGAGCTGGTATGACATGCCATCTATTTCAGCTGAACATCCCACGCAGTTCCGTAGCCCGACTAATTATGGTCCCGTACCGCTTGACATCAATAATCCAAACGTAATCATCTATTTTTAAATCAGAAAAGTTCCTAACGGCGTGCCTTGAGTTATAATTATCTAACTGTTTCTCCTTATTTTCCGCTTCCTTCTGAATGAGGAAAGAAGTATCTACACAACTGTTTATCTTGCTAGGTAAAATAAGTAGATTTCTTCTCAATTTTCTGGACAGGAGTAACTCCGATGGACAAACTAAACTAAAAGAAACATAACTCGTTCTTTTTCATAAGGTTCTTTGCTAGTTTAACCGTAGTTTCTATGCAACCGTTTGACTGAGCAAAATACGGACTCTTAGTTATGTGAAGAAAATTGTAATCTCGTGAAAATTTTATTTTACTATACCGAAATGTGTCCCACATGAATTAATCCCAAGTGAAGTAATTTCGAAATTACAATGGGAGATCCCTTCAACAAGAGACCATCTGCTTATGATATATCGTACATATGCTGGAAGTACACTAACAAATGAATTGGTAATTTGGCCATTCTGTCGTATTCGTATTTTTGTTGTTGAATCATAACCGTTTCTAGAAAATAATCTTTAACTGGCTACGTTTCTATAATTGTTTTGACATGAGCGTCTACTTCTAATGTTAACTTGTTATGACGCACTCATGCCTGGGAACTGAATTCCTAATAGAACTGCGTGGTAATACAACCGCTACCATTAAATTCTTTTCTGATGTATGTATATAACCTCATATTCGTAACACATAAAACGCATTCGAAACCGTTGAAGCTTTGGGCTGCGATCATTCAACGCTTTGGTTTGCAAAATTTGCAGAAGTTGCTTGGGATCTACTTCAAATAGTTTAGGAACACCCATTATGTAACCAACAAATTTCTCTGCAGTACAGATTACCGCCAACGTTGACTTCTCGATCGGATCATAAACTTTCTCCATTGGAGTGTGTAGACGCGATGCAAACAAAACTATTTCTTTATCCGAATTATATTGCATGAGAACTGTCTGTAGTTCATTCAAATATGATTCTGAACTTACGATTATTTTTTATGCAGGGTCAAATAAAGATAGACAAGGCGCTTGAAGTTAAGACGTAACAACCTCAAACGCGTCTTCTTGGGCAAACCCTATACGAACTCAATATTTTTGTGAAATAAGAAAGTTGGTGGGTCTTTGTAGGCAATGAACGTCCCAGTGAAATTTATAATTCCGAGTAAGGGCAACAATTCGGTTAGATTAGTTGGCACTTTACAGTGGAAATTTGATTATCGCTTCCACGCGATACGGATCTATCGAAATACCTGCACCCGACACGACATGACTTAAGTTACCTAAGTACGTAACTTGATTCGAGCCTATGACGCATTTATCCTTATTCAAGAATTGGGTCAATCAATTTTATTAGAGCACAGTTTCAATACATTCGATATATATATAGAAAATAAATTTTGTGTGTGATTAAACTATCGTGTTTTTTTAACCTACAGTAAACTGTTGCTTTGACAAGACCATGGAGTATATATTACTTGTTCTCACTGCATAAAGAAGTTTTGCGAGTCTAAAACTATTCCTTTAAAGATTCTAGTCCATTGGACGAATGTTTTTATTTTAGACATCGAACATAGACTTTTCCAAAATACCGCTCAATGAGGAGAGTTTTTTAATAGCTAAAGAAGATAACTAACGTTTATCCTGCCTATATATAGTAATTTACTAGGTTTAGTAGCAGCTGATTTTACGAAGCTTAGAAAATTTTCTACTCTATAAATCCACAAAAAATCAACACAAAAATAATTGTGTCGGAAATGCCGACTCGCTCTGAAGATTAGACTATAAATGAAATGCTCAACAGATAAAGCTAAGTTACCTCCCACATAATTTATTGTTGCAACCCGTTTATAATTAAAGACCAATAAACATCGGGAACTTAGAACATTCCAACATGTATAAACACGTCCACAAACGTCATTATATTAAACAGAAGAAGAGTTAGTTAACTGACAGTTTGCCAGTAGGTACTAGGGACCTAGTTACGGAAGCAACCCAGGTATTAGTTGAATGGTCGGCACAAACAAACAAGGGCCAAAAATGCACATATATAATCAACACACAATCATATATCAAACCAAAGTTATAAAGATATATAGTCCAATCAGGAAGCAACTTACCACGACTTTTATACATAAAATATGCAATTGACCATAAAATGAATACAAGTTGCACTATTACACATAAAATACAAGCAAGGTCCAATCAGAAAATTACCTGCGACCTCAAGATGTTTGCCCCTTACGGTAGATAAAATATTAAAATAACACGTTTCCTGTTATTAAACCCGTTAGAATCACCATTAATAGGTTACGATCGAAAGAATGTCCTAACTCTGACCAAGTTCTATATAATCAAATTATAAACGTACGAAATAACAAATAAATTATTATGAAGAATTGAGAATTGAAGCCAGAGATTAACATAAAGAACTTGCAGAGAAAGTAATTTCATAGATTAACACAAATTGATATAAAGACACATCAAAGATATATAAATAACAAAAAAGCAATGAAGTTTAAATAACGTTTTTTTACAAACAAACATCTGCACAAACCTACTTTATATGTTATAAATCTTTAAATTTAAATTACATTTCAAGCAATCCTTTAAAACGATATAGTAATTTGAAGTTTTAATTAATAATTTGTGAAAAGCCGTTTAATAATTTAATTGATTTTGAAATGGATAATACACATAAAGCAATTGAATCGACAAAATTGAAATGGCCGCCAATGCATTCGTTTTACCAAACAAAGAAAACTTATGGTGTCAGGCGAGGCTACAGAATTTTGTTTGGGGGGGGGGGCAATTTTTGGGTAAGATTTCCTATATTGTCGGATGAGGGGGGGCAATTTTTGTGTGATTTTACCTATATTTCAGAAACACACTTGTTGTACAGTGTAAAATTGGCTTCAGTCGTAAATCAAGGAGGGGCAATTGCATTCATTGCCTTGCTCTGGATCCGCGCCTGTGTAATGTGACGAAATTTTAATACAAAGTGTTTACAAATTTTAGTTAATTTTATTAGTATTAATGTTAGCTAACTAATACTTTAGTTACATACCCATGAAACTTCACAAAACACAAATAAAATTAAACATTATACAAATTGTGTATTAAGAATGCTGATTGTACTGCGGGTCGGAACCTTACTGGCTCGACGTTCAACACCTGCGCAACTACCTATTAAAACAGATCATGCGCAACCGATTCGTAGTTATTGTTCTTTCCATCAGATGACGATGCTTACGTAATTTCGCGCATCTTTAATTTGATTTAACCTTAAACCAAATTATCTCAAAACGAAAAAAAACTGAATCAAAAGCACAACTAACACATAATCTCACAAAACAAATGTCGGAAAATAATGAAGTAAACGCAGCTGCATAAAGAAGACCTTACAGCCAAGCTTCGTGTTTTTGATACAAACTGCACAATAAAGCAGCAAAGTTCGTTTGTTTGTATAACCTAACTTTTGAAATAATTGCTTAAATATTAAAAAAAAGTAAATGTAAACAACGTACAAAAAGTTCAGATTTTTAAATTTTGCGGATGTATATTTAACTGAATGCAATGAAAAACAAAATTTAAAAATTCTAAGTTATGTAACACTTTTGCCGTTTAGAAGTTAAACTTCGACTGTTTTAGCTAGTGTTGGGCGATTATGAATGATATAATCGGGACATATCGATTAGAGCCCAATGATCGATCATTCGATTATAGTTTCAAAATAATCGAAATATCATTCGTTTGAAACAACCGAGGAGCGATGCTAATGAATCAAACGAAATATGAAATGTCAAATATATCGAAATCGACACGACTCTATACGAGTCGACACGAACTCGACACCATGTCTCGAATAATTCGAATGATTGATATAAGCGTTGATTGAAAGAGTTCTTTCAATCAATGATATAAGGCATAATCGAGGGCATAATATAAAGTCTGTAATCGACTAATTAAGCTAGTCACGCTGCGCAATATTCAAAATATTGGAAATTTTAATTATAAATTACTTTTTGATGACTAATCATACGTTTAATTATAACCAAAACTGTTAATAATTAGAGTAAAACGGTCCCAAACAGCAATGTAAGCTTGTATCAAGATTGCAGCAAACTTGTCGTGACAACTTTAAAACTTGCAGCAATATTGTCGTGACAAGTTTGGAGACTTGCAGCAAGTTTGCTGCAAGTTGGCTAAGGAAGCAATAACAAGCTTGTGACAACCTTGTCGCGACAAACTTGCAGCAATATTGTCATGACAAGTTTGGAGACTTGCAGCAAGTTTGCTGCAAGTTTCGACAAACTTGCAGCAATATTGTTAAGTCTTGTCATGACAAGATTTGAATTTGCAGAAATGTTACAGTCCCCTGTCATCGCAAAGTTTAAAATTTGTAAAAATGCTATTGAAACATGTAAACGCAAGACTTACTTACAGACATATTAAAGTTATTTGTCATGGAAATTCGTCAAACTTTCAGTAATATCGCTGTACTTTGAAGTAAGATACAAAGAAAAACAAAAAATATTTTGCTTATTGATATTGTAATTAAATAAATACTTGTTTCTACAAATTAAGTTACAACTTCATTAGGTATTGTCTATTTGTTTTAATTCTGTTCCATTTCCACCTGTTCTATTCATCGCTAGGTTTGTTGACCTGAAACATAAAATTAAGAATAACCTTAATTGCTCGTTTGATGGTAATGTTAAATAAGCTAAACGCATGCAAAACTTTAATAATTTAAAATCATATTATTACACAATACACAGCATACATCAATGGTCTCAAACTTGGTTACTAGTGTTTGGAAAATAATTTAAAATTTTTAATCGAATAAGTATACAAACCTAAGATGCAAACCAATAAGTGCACTAAAATGCAATAATACTCACCTAAAAAGTCTACGATGAGTAAACACAGAACTAAATAATAATTGTGTTAGAATACAAACACCATGTAAATGACAGACATGACTTTCATTAACATAAAAATGGCGAGACATGCGCCGGTATTTATGCGTTTACGCCTGCGTACTGTAAATTTGAAAAAGAAGGTTTTCTGCAAGCTTGCAGCAAGTTTGCAGCAAGCTACTCAAATCTCTCAAGCGTGTGTCGTCAAAGTTGCCAATATTACCAACATTGCTGCAAACTTGCAGCAAGATTCGTAAACTTGGCAAGGAAAAAGCAAGCTGAAATCAAACTTGCTGCAAGTTTACATGCTATCTGGGGTTAAACTAACCAATTTACGAAAAATTAGTAGTTGAATGAAATAAATTTATTAAATCTAAAGAATTCAAATAAACGACACAAGTCGACAGTACTCGACTCGAACTCATCTCAATCGCTTGAGATAAGGCGCAATATTCAAAATATTAGAAAATTTCTACAACAAATTACTTTTTGGTGAACAAATATAACGTAACGATTATTTATGACTAAAATTCTTAATAATTAGTAATTAATATATCATTTCCCAGTAAACACGGATTGAAACTATTATAGTCACAAAATTAAAAAAATTGTTTTATTACGTTGTTTCGTCTTAGTTTCATTTTTATTTCAATTACATGTAACTGACAGTGAATAAATTGCAAGAGTTCCGATTTTTCGCAATCATTTTTAAATCGTTTCAGTACTTGCAATTTCTTACCAATAATCAGCAATCGTTTAAAAACTAATTTGTTAAAACCGAATATTTTTTAAAAAAGAGTTGGTTAAAGATCGTTTAAATAAAAGTGAAATATTTTCAAAACAGTACAATCGTTTTAAAACTGTTTTGTTAAAACAGAATATTTTTTGAATAACTATAGAATTGTTTGAAGCTCGATTAAATAAGATTGAATTATTTTCAAAACAGTGGAATCGTTTTAGTAAAAACGATTACTTTGTGATTAGTCAGCAATTAGTCGTTGCTATACTTTTGATTACTGTCGTCAACGCTTGCGCTGCAAATTGATGTCTTTTCACTTGTTCGGTTGTAGATTGATAAGTGATGCTGTGTACAATTACGAAATGGAACAATAAACAGTAAGTCGAAACACTTTATTATAATCCATAAATGTAATCAATATTATTATCATTTCTGTTCTTTATGTATCATGTTTTAATTTGTATAAAAAAGAATGTAAATTAACACACATGGTTGCGTTAAGGTAGATTATTACGTAAATCTAATGATACTTTAGGATTAATAATTAAGGGTCCAGTGTTATTACTTACAGTTCAATTCTTCAAGTTTTTTATACGATTATGTACAGCTCTAAAGGTATTCACAGTGTTTTTATAACTTGCTTCTGATTGCTAAAGTGATATTTATATTAAGTTTGTGTTGTTTTTGGTTAAAAAAATGTAATTAATTTTGTGTAACTCTATGATTATGTATATAAATGAAATATTTAATTCTATGTTACAGATGCAGTTAAAAGTTGCTACCCAACAGTAACTAATGCAGTTTTCGAGGCTTTCGTGAAAAGGCCACATCAAAGAAAGTTGCAATATGTAAAAAATAATTGATAAATAATCTGGTTGTTTGGAAAACCTAAACCTACTGAAACTCAATGTTTATTGTATTTAAAAATATTGCATTCAAAAATGTATTATTATATTATTGAAAGAATTGTTTTAGTTCATTATTGAAACAAGAAAATCATATATTTATTGATCATTTAGTATCAGTTCAAGAACGAAGCTTTTAAAACGTAAACCGAATGCAACATTTATTTTGCAACCGATTTGAATTTAAAATGCCGAAACTATACACTGATTCAAATAAGTGAAACAGCGATGGACTTATAGCTATTTTATTGCACTTAGGTTTCTTTTATGTTTGAAACAAGAGTGAATCATAAATTTTTTGTTTTGAAACTGCTAAACATTATCAATTTTGTGTTTACTGGGTTCTTATCATGTATGTAGTCTTGAAAATTAAAAATATTTTTTTTACAATAAATATGCATTAACTTGAGATTGATTATTATTATTTAATTTCCCGCTTCTTATTATCCATAATAAGATGTACTTAGATATTGTAGATATAGCTACTAGTAAAGTGTTGTAATAAAAAAATTTTTTTTAATTAAATAAAAAAAAACTAAAAATCCCTTAAAATAAAAATAACAGAATCGCTAATTTGTAAGAGAACACAATTTGGCCAATAGGATGGCAGCAATTAAGCGCGATAAAATTTAATTGCTACTCCTAAATAGTATATTAGCGACAGATTAGATCGCAAAACGCGAAGCGTTTGTAGCTAGCGTCACGTTGAACGAAAACGTTTCGTGAACGTTTCCCTTTTCCCACCACTATTCACCATTCGTCCGTGTCGTATTCATTTTTTTTTTGGGCGCGGCCGCTGCTGTTTTTCTCGGAGGCGACGCTTTTACGGTGGCTGCCGGTTTCGCTTTTTTCGGTTTCGTCGACACCTAATTGTTTTTTTTGTTTTCATCGGCGATGTCGGTTGCTGTTTCGAGGTCACGGCGACCAATTGTTTTTTGTCGACGGCGGCTATCGATTGTTGATTTTTCGGTAACGACGGTTTTTTTGCCTTTCTTGTAAACGCGCGCGGCCGCCTTTTTCGAGGCGGTTGACGCCGGTTTCTTGGACGAAACTTTGGAACGTTTGGCGGCCGTAAACGTCGGCAAAGTCTTCTTTTTCTTGCTCGCCGCCGTCTTCGAAACGGATTTCGAAGAAGCCTTTTCGTCGACCGACGAACCGCCCGATGCTATTTTTAACGAGCGCGCCAGACGCCGCGGTCGACTTGATGTACTTTTTTATGGGTAGTCTATATACAATTTTTTTCCCTACTAGAATTATTAAAACCGTTTTACCTGTTACTGAATCAAATTTTAAACTTAAGATGCAAATTTCGAATTAAAAATCAAGTTAGTGATTATGACTGTTGTTCGATAAAAGTGAACTGTATTTGAATTTATTTTAACTACAAGAATATAAACAAACAAGCAACACTAACTTAACTTAAATACAATATTTTCGTCTGTTCGCTACCACATGTTAGGCGATACTACTGACTAAAAACACATTAAGGTCTCTTATGTAACTATATCACCGAAGTGTCAAAAATACGCACAAACAACTGTTGTAATTAGTTTAATAGAATTAATTTTGACGCAATTCGTAATTGTGATTTATAACAGAATAGTATATTAAAACACAAGTTACAGAATGAACGCATTTCAATCACGAGACCGGGTCCCACACGTGAGCCGCGCAGCGGCGAGTTTATGAAGCGGTCGAGTGATTGAAACGTATTCTATGACGTGTGCTTTATACTATTTTCTCTATTTCGATACAATATTTAATATTTTTTTGTATAATTTTAATTTTTAAACATTGGGAAACTTTAATATTTTATTGAATTGGCAACACTTACACATTGACATATTGAAAAATTACCTAAATCTCATACAAAATTATATTTTTATACCTTTGAGTAAATAACTTTGAATTAATATGTTTTTATTTTATCTTGGCATCAAAATTTGAATTTCAATTGTTAAGTTCCAATAATTTTGATTTCTTTTTCATGTAACGTCAACTTACGATGCAGGGATACCAACTTTGCAAAAACTAACATTACTAAAATTCGTGTAAGAATTTGCTTATTCTTACACGGATTTTAGTGTAAGCTGCATTCACAACCTCGAATTAATGTTTATAATTAAGAAGTGAAATTGTAACGTCAACTTACTCAATTTGAATCATTCGCAATACATAAATTTAATAGGTGAAATTACTGTGTAAGTAGTGGCGCCATCTATGTAGCGAGCCAATTATTTAACACAACAACATTAAACATAACCTCTTAGCACAATTAGGCATTCCAATTAGGCATTCCATATCACGTGACCTCGGCCATTTAAAAATGGTGGTCGTTGGACAAACAAACATGTTGTCATAAGTTTATTATTGTAACCATTGTTGTGGCCTTAAATACGCAAATATTAAACAATGGAAGGCTAATCCAAGTATTGTATGGATTAACTACAACATCAGAGAGACGTTCGGACACATTATTTGCAAGAAATATCGGCAATTAACGCTAAGAATCTTTTTTTTACTGAATGACAACTCGAGTTCTTATGTAATTAGCATGGATATTATTTAACGTAGCTACTATATGAAGGAGCAGACGAAGATTTACAAAACTACATGAATTTTCATAGCAAAAACATAATGCATTGCAGCAACAAAACCAGTGATAGAAACAATATTGAAAATCAGAAAACATTTTCAGTTTTTAAATTATGTTTACTCATAGAAGTGAAGGGTATTGAACAAAGTAAATTTGTGCACTTATTTTACAACTGAAATGTGTACAAAATTTTTTTAATTTATTGTGATTGTATTTTAAGATTATCTTCAGACTTTCTCGTTTGTAATCGTATTTTATTATCCAGTGGTTCTATTTAGATTGGTTACGACTAAAAGGAAAATACCATTTTATGTATGTATTACTGCAATAAACTAAGATACAAGTATGTAAAACTTTATTCACAGTAAACGATTGACAAAAAATATTTGTATTTTACAAAAAAAAAGGTAATAGGAAGAAAAATCACTTATACTTCTATAAATACTTTGTGCAATTAAAGAATTCAAAGCACTGTATCATTTAGTAAACAGTTGGTCAAATAAAAATTTTTACAAAAGAAAAATTCCGAGTTTGGTTATAAGTCAATAAAGTAATAAGATAAATCATTTAGTAAGTTGAATTCGGTTATGAAATAATTTTGAAGGTACGAAAGACCTCCAAAGTTCCATTTTTTTCTAGTACAAAAAGTATTCATTAGATTTGTAATAAAAATTCTTCATTTTGTTGTATTTCACCGAAGTTGTTTTACTACTCATATTCAGTCTGAACAAAACACAGCATGTGTTGCATCAAAATTTATCTTGCCGAGACTTTTTTAATGTGAATGCTCTACCTTAAAAATAACTAAAAGTAACTTGTACATAGTTTCAATGCTTATTACTTACTTTTTCAAAATATTACAGACATCTATGCTTTTGTAAAGCCTTAATCGGCTCCTTCATATAGTACGTATGCATAAACACTAAATACACAACAATATCCATGCTAATTACTTAAACATCTTCGAAATCAGAACTCAAGTTGTCGACATTCAGCAAAAAAGAATCCTTGTGTTAGTTAACTATATTTCATGCAAATAATGTGTCCCAACGTCTCTTTGTTGTTGTAGTTAATTCATACAATACTTGGATTAGCGTTACATTGTTTAATATTTGCGTATTTAAGGCCACAACAATAATTACAATAATAAACTTATGACAACAACAAGTTTGTTTGTCCAACGACGCCATATTGAATTCGATTTGACAGTTCATTAGGCATTCCAAAGTCTCGGCAAGATAAATTTTGATGCAACAGATGCTGTGTTTTGTTCAGACTGAATATGAGTAGTAAAACAACTTCGGTGAAATACAACAAAATGAAGAATTTTTATTACAAATCTAATGAATACTTTTTGTACTAGAAAAAAATGGAACTTTGGAGGTCTTTCGTACCTTCAAAATTATTTCATAACCGAATTCAACTTACTAAATGATTTATCTTATTACTTTATTGACTTATAACCAAACTCGGAATTTTTCTTTTGTAAAAATTTTTATTTGACCAACTGTTTACTAAATGATACAGTGCTTTGAATTCTTTAATTGCACAAAGTATTTATAGAAGTATAAGTGATTTTTCTTCCTATTACCTTTTTTTTTGTAAAATACAAATATTTTTTGTCAATCGTTTACTGTGAATAAAGTTTTACATACTTGTATCTTAGTTTATTGCAGTAATACATACATAAAATGGTATTTTCCTTTTAGTCGTAACCAATCTAAATAGAACCACTGGATAATAAAATACGATTACAAACGAGAAAGTCTGAAGATAATCTTAAAATACAATCATAATAAATTAAAAAAATTTTGTACACATTTCAGTTGTAAAATAAGTGCACAAATTTACTTTGTTCAATACCCTTCACTTCTATGAGTAAACATAATTTAAAAACTGAAAATGTTTTCTGATTTTCAATATTGTTTCTATCACTGGTTTTGTTGCTGCAATGCATTCAGTGGCGTCTTAAAAGCTAGGCGGAGTAGGCGGCCGCCTAGGGCCCCTAGCTTGCAAGGGGCCCCAAAGAGACCAAAAGCACATCAATTTTGTACTTACGCCACTGTAGCTCTCGATTTCTGGATTCACGTCGTGTAGCTGTACTGTAACGCGTTTGTTTAGAGGTAATGCCGAGAGCGTGGTGGGTGACAATGCTCCACGTCCGGCTATTTGTAAGTAGAAGTCTTAAGGTCTTATAGAACGAAGCAAGAGATAATAAAGGAAAGATTTATGTGCAAGAAACACACAGTACGCGATAGCAATCGTGTTTAACAAAGTACAATCGGAGTACCGAGTGAAAACAATTTTGTAGAAAATAATTTTCTTAGCAGAAATTCGTTTATTTTTATATTATTAATCTAGTTTTTCAATGGATTATCTACTTAAAATGTAAGTGTGTCACTGTATCAAACCCCAACATTTTTTTGTCTTTGCTTCAACAGTTGAATTTCAAACACGAACACTCTAAGTTGATGATAACTATACTAAAATAATTTTTATTGAAAATAAAATGTAACGGTATCAATCTGATGCAGAGAAAAGAAAAAAAGCAGAGAGAAAGCATGAAGTACCAGAAAAACTACGCGGATTCATACGAACTTTTTTAATTCCTTCCTTCACTTATGAAGTGCAGGCAAAAGAAGTGCCACTTGAGGAAGTAGTACCTGAGTCCCTCAATGATGAAAAGAAATCGAACATTTGTGAATCTAGTAAACGCGTTGATCTTGAAGAAAATAATGATTTTAACATGCCCAAGCTTACGCCGGTTAATGAAGATATTGCTCTATGGAATGCTGTTTTAACTGGCACAATGATTGACTTTGTCTTTAAATATCCTCCAAAAAATATTGGCGATATCACAAATTTAAAATGTCTTTACAATGATAGCGATCAAACTTACTATCGAGGACTAAGAAATGAACACTTTTACCGTAGATTATCTACTGGCGCTAAGGAAAAAGAGAATGGTTAGTGTTCTCAGCTCACACAAAGTTTCAGAACATGAGCAATCGAAAGAGTATATGGCATCCATGTGCATTGCCTATGAGAAATCAGTAACAATAAATCGCATCGACGATAGTTTTGCAAACGAGATCGTCTCTCAAGATAACTATTGGCGGAAGATTCTGCTCCGAGTGGTTTCTACTATTAAGTTTTTGACACGCGTTGGTCTACCATTTAGAGGACATAAAGAAAGTGAAATGTCAACAAGGAAAGGTGTTTAGAATATTTGAGTAATTATAACGAGTTTTTGAAAATGCACTAGAAGAAGTACAATTACCGTGGAAAAGGTAACACAAATTACTTATCTCATAATATTTGTAATGTGTTTCTTTCAATAATTGCAAAAAATTTAACAGAAATAATTGTACAGGAAATAAAGGATGCTAGTTTTTACAATTTTATCGTGGATTCTACACCTGATATTTCTCATGTGGACCAACTGACATTCATTATAAGATACGTTCATAGAAATAATGATAGTAAAGAGAGATTTTTACAATTTTCACCAATTTCAAACTAAACAGCTCTATACTTGAAAGACCACATTCTACAAAAACATAGTCTATTCTTCGATTTGATATAAAGTTATGTAGAAGACAAAGTTACAATAATGCGTCGAATATGGCTAAAAATTATCATTATAAAGCGTTCTAAACATGGTTTTCTGGTTTGGGTTGACTATCTAGGGGCCCCAAAGTGTCTCTGCCGCCTAGGGCTCCGACGTTCCCTGATCCGCCACTGAATGCATTATGTTTTTGCTATGAAAATTCATGTAGTTTTGTAAATCTTCGTCTGCTCCTTCATATAGTAGCTACGTTAAATAATATCCATGCTAATTACATAAGAACTCGAGTTGTCATTCAGTAAAAAAAAGATTCTTAGCGTTAATTGCCGATATTTCTTGCAAATAATGTGTCCGAACGTCTCTCTGATGTTGTAGTTAATCCATACAATACTTGGATTAGCCTTCCATTGTTTAATATTTGCGTATTTAAGGCCACAACAATGGTTACAATAATAAACTTATGACAACAACATGTTTGTTTGTCCAACGACCACCATTTTTAAATGGCCGAGGTCACGTGATATGGAATGCCTAATGTTTGGTTTGTGAGGTTCTGTTTATGATTGTTAAAATTACAGTTGCACATGTGAAGCATCCTATATATATATAAGTAATGTAATGCAAGAAGGTGTGTGCGCATGAGATTAATGCAATGGCGCGTTTTTGTATAAAAGAAAAAAAGAGTTATTACTTTATTTGATAATGTGTAGTTTGTTAACATTATAACAAAAATAAACGGATAAACAATTAAACAATCAAATTATTAAAAGGTTATGGGCCCAGACACGTAAGTGCTAAAACAAAATAATAAAAGGAACGAATATGGCGACAGCTGCAACTACAGCAAATTTTCCACAACTAACATCGACAAATTTTTCAAATTGGAAATTTAGATTAACATGTATCCTTGACGAAAGGGGAATTAGTGAAGTAATCAAAAAGGAAATAGATACAAATGAACTCGGCGAGGAAAGAAAGAAAGAGGTTTTAGCACAAGATGCAAAAGCAAAATCTGTAATAATTATGTGCATAACGGACAAGCATATTGAATATGTAAGACATTGCAAGACAGCATATGAAATGTTGAAGTCGTTAGAGCAAATATTTGAAAGAAAAAGTGTTCTTTCGAAGCTGTACATAAGAAGGAAATTGTTACAGTTACGTTGTAAAGAAGATGTGGATCTGCAGGATCACTTCATAGAATTTGATTGTTTAATAAGTGAATTGGAGGCAACTGGAGCAACAGTTGAAGAAGACGATAAAGTGTGTCACTTACTTTTGACGATGCCAGACAAATATGAAACTGTAATTACTGTTCTAGAAACAACTACAGAGAAACTAACGTTAGATGGTGTAAAAAGCAAATTACTAGATGCCGAATTAAAATTTAAAAATCAACACAAAGCTCCAGAGTGTAGTAATAACTCATTTGTAGGTGCTGTTAGAAGATTGAATTGTTATTCCTGTGGTAAGGATGATCACCTAATAGCACAATGCCCAACAAAAGTAAAAGAATACAGAGGTCGAGGTCATTACAGACGAATGAGAGGGCGAAGTAGAGTAAAAAGGGGAAGTCACAGCTACTTCAGTCAAGATGGTGAGTCTGAAAATAAAAATATTTCATTTGTCGCAGCAGAAGGATCGGCAGAGACAGTGTTAACCTCAGGAAGAAGCGATTGTAGTATTAGATTTGTGTTAGATTCTGGATGTACCGACCACTTGGTTGAGGCTTCTGTAGCGCAACATATGCAAAAAGTGGAAGATCTAAAACCGCCTATAGAAATTAATATTGCTAATGGAGAAAAATTAATTGCAACACAAAAAGGAATATTACAGTTACATACACATAAGTTGTCTATTAATATTAGTGCATTAATAGTAAAGAATTTGTCAATGAATTTGTTGTCAGTAAGAAAGATTAATGAATCTGGTAGAAAAGTAATTTTTTCAAATGGAAAAGCAGAAATTGTTGAAAAGTCAAGAACCATATTAACATGTAATATTGTCGGAAAGTTGTTTATAGCAGATTTTTCAATAACAAAAGGTGGAAATTGTCACTTTGCTGGAGCAGAAAATTTGTGGCACCAACGATTGGGACATTTGAACAGATGGAGTCTAGCAAAGATGAAATTGCCTTTTAGTAAAAAAGTGTGTGGTAATTGTAGAGAAGGTAAAGCACAACGAATGCCATTTTATAGTAGAAGTGAGAAGAAATCAAGACGACTTGGGGAAATGTTACATACAGATATTGGAGGCCCAATAAACCCTATCTCAATTAATGAAGAAAAGTATTATCAAGTCATAATAGATGACTACAGTCATTTTTGTGAGGTATACCTATTGAAAAACAAGTCGGAAGCTGAAGGGAATTTAATCAGCTATATTAATCGTTTAGAAGCAAGGTTAGGAAAAACTTGCACAAGTCATATTCGGTGTGATAACGGAGGAGAGTTTTCATCTAACAGTTTAAAACAGTACTGTTACAATAAGGGTATAAAAATTGAATATACCGCACCATACTCGCCACAAATGAATGGAGTAAGTGAAAGGATTAACAGAACGTTACTAGACAAAGTGAGAACAATGTTTTCTGAAACAAATATGCCTAAAATACTATGGAGCGAAGCAATAAGAACAGCAGCCTATCAGTTAAACAGGTCACCAACCACAGCATTAAATGGAAATATACCAGCAAAAATATTTTTTGGAAAATTGGATTTATCAAAACTAAGAGTGTTTGGATCCAAAGCCTGGGCAGTAGTATTACCTAGAAAGAACAAATTGGATCAACGTGCAAGACCTATGCGGATGGTAGGATATGGTACTTATGGATACAGATTGTGGGATCCAGAACGGAATGAAATTGTCGTCTCAAGGGATGTTTGCTTTGATGAAACTGATTTTAATTATAACAAAGAAGAGAATGATGGAAAGAAAATTGAAAACGATGTCAAAGTTGTTGTAGAAGAAAATGTGTCAGAAAACGGTGTTAATAATGAAGAAATCTTACCTGAAATGGAACAACTTGTTGAAAACGAACATGAGCAAATGAAGACCACAAGATATGGAAGAAAAGTTAATTTACCAAGTCACCTGAATGATTTTGATGTATATACAGCATATTGTTTGGCAACCTCTGCAAATGAACCGAAAAGTTATGAAGAAGCAAGTTTAGATGAAGAATGGAAGGAAGCTATTGAAAATGAGATACAAGCTCATGAAGTTATGGAAACATGGGAACAGAGTGACTTGCCAAATGGTATAAAACCAATAGAAACAAAGTGGGTTTTTAAAATAAAAGAGAACGGTATCAAAAAGGCAAGACTGGTAGCGAAAGGGTATCAAGAGCACATATATGATGAAGTATATTCGCCGGTGGCAAGGATGTCGAGCGTTCGATTGATTCTGTCAATAGCAGTTCAGTATGACTGGAGTATAAAACAATTAAATGTACCAACAACATTTCTAAATGGTGAAGTTAATAATGAAATATACATAAAGTGTCCTCAGGGATACAATAGTAACTATGGTGTTTTAAAACTTAGGAAAGCACTGTATGGGTTAAAAGGTTCACCCAAAAGTTGGAATCAGAGATTTAATCAGTGTGTAATAAGTAATGGTTTTGAACGTTCAAGAAGTGATGTGTGTGTATACAAAAAGGGTAGTGTAATTTTGCTAATCTTTGTGGATGACATTATTGTTACAGGCAAATCAAGCGAAATCGAATCAGCAGTGACGATGTTAAAACAAGAGTTTAATACTAAAGAATTAGGAGAAATTGAAAACTTTTTAGGTATCAACATAAAACGTAGTAATAACAAATTAGAACTCAGTCAGTCGGGTTTGATAGATAAGGTTATTGTTAGGTTCAATATGAATAATTGTAAGAGTTCAAAAACTCCAATGGAAAAGAACTTTCAATTTGATATTTCAAATAATTGTGAAAATGAGAACTGTAATGTACCATTTAGAGAATTAATAGGCAGTTTAATGTACATAACTTTATGTAGTCGACCAGACATATGTTATGCAGTTTCATATTTAAGCCAATTTCTTGACAAACCATACATAAAGTTGTGGAAAGCTGCAAAAAGAATAATTAGATACCTTAGCGAAACTAAACATTTGAAATTAGTTTATAAGCAACAACAAAATGAAAATAGTCTTGTGGCATATTCGGATGCAGACTGGGCAAGCAATGTAAGAGATCGTAAAAGTATGTCAGGCGGAATAATATTTTTCTTTGGAAATCCTATCTCGTGGTTTGCTAGGAAACAAAAAACAGTAGCATTAAGCTCTACTGAGGCTGAATACATTGCTGCAACAGTTACTGTAACTGAATTATTGAGTCAAAAATATTTGGCTGAAGAATTGTTGGAACAACACATTGTTCCTAAATTATATGTAGATAATCAAGGAGCTATTTATATCAGTAAGTCAAATGAAAATGGTCGCAGATCAAAACATTTTGACACAAAATATCATTTTATTAAAGATATTGTACAAAATAATATTGTTCAAATTGAATACATCTCAAGTAATGAAAACATTGGCGATATACTAACTAAGCCACTAGCTTATGAAAAATTTAATTATTTTCGAAGTAAGATATTATGTTTTGATGTTAGTTCTTAGCTATTTTGGAGTTCATTATGTAAGTTTAGTTAATGCACCACATTTGCAATTGAGAGAGGGTGTTAAAATTACAGTTGCACATGTGAAGCATCCTATATATATATAAGTAATGTAATGCAAGAAGGTGTGTGCGCATGAGATTAATGCAATGGCGCGTTTTTGTATATAAGTAAAAAAGAGTTATTACTTTATTTGATAATGTGTAGTTTGTTAACATTATAACAAAAATAAACGGATAAACAATTAAACAATCAAATTATTAAAAATGATGTCACAGTGCCTGTCACATAAATAAATTGTGCTTAATTTATGGGCTGTCATCTGTAATCTGCTAAAGTTTGGAGTTTGCAAACTTTTGCGTTAAATATTAAGTATGAGGATTAATTTTCAAATATTGTGAATGCTTTCATCTAAAAGCTTAGGTTAAACGTTTACGCTAATTTTGGATTATTAATTCTGCGTATTAATTTTAAGATTGTGAATGCTACTTAAGAATCGCAAATTTTCATGTCGAAATAGAGAAATAAATAGGTAATGTATTTTTTTTGCTTAACTTACTAAAATTGTTTAAAAACATTATTACTTTAAGCATTGATTATATCTAAAATATATTTAATTCAATACACATTTAATTAAGCGCGAACTTCAAATAACTTACATTTATAAAGTCAAATTAATTTATTTAATAAACGATTTAAATTCTTAAAATAGCAAACTGTTATAGAATTATCAGAAACTGCAAATATGTTCATTATTAACCAGTGCTGGTTAATAATCAAATATTATTTACCTGCGATTAAAAACGTACAACTTCACAACCTATTATTATACGTAATAACGAAAGCCTATACAAGTAGTATAGTGGAAAAAAATTGTTTTTCACTTGAATTCAAATCAAAACATATGAATGATAATGCACATGCGCCATCATAATCTAACAAACGAATGATCATTCGATTATGCAAAACGAGATATTTCGATTATTGAAATATATAGATTACGCCCAACACTAGTTTTAGCGGAGCTCGTCTGTAAACAGTTGATTTTTTTTCGACAAATTGCAGTAGTTCAAAAGAAAAAGCTGCAGCAACGAAGTTTTGTTGAAGGCCTCCTTCCCTAATAACACAAAAATATCTTTTCACGGACATCTGAACCTTTTTCGGACGTACACAAAAGATCCAAAGTAAATACTATGGACGTCTATATTACGCTACTTTGGCACAGAATTGGATATCTAAAAAACGTCCAGAATAGTTCCAGCCCTGTTTTCACTGTTCATTTACATATTACAAAATTAGATATAACAATTTATTAAAAAAGCATAAATACATAATACAACAAAATACAACGGTTTATAGAATATATAATACAATGCAATGCCAGAAAACCAATGAAGAAAAATTAAATTTTTAAAAAGCGATTAGGTACATATTTCATGAAATAATATTAAAAATAACAATAGAAAAACAAAACTTAATAATTACTTAAAAAATGTTTTAAAAGTAAAATAAGAACATACACAATAATATGAAAAAAAACTTAATTCCTTATTTAAAAATAAGAAACAAAATAATTGAATTGTTACCACAAAACAATCTTGTTGCTCTTATTCTGATTCTTCCATTTACTTCCACGACTTAATCTCGTCTTCTACTCCTATCTTGGTTGAATTTTTTGGTAATCGATTCCACCAAACACCTTTAAATTATAATATTTATTTAAAAATATGTCTTATCCAAAATTTATATTTATAAAAACTAACTACAATTATTGCTTCGACTGTATAATCTTAATTGTCAGTCACAATCAGGTAATAAATTGCAATTATTTAAATCTACCTTAAAATTTTTTAATTATTTGTTATAATCAGAATGTAATTTTTGCAATATATATAAAAAAAGCAGCTAATTGCTATTGAAATGTAATAGTAACGCTTCTGACCTCGATTACATAACTACTTTTCAATAAAATTCAATAAAAATTTAAATAAGAATGTGAATATTAGATATTAGCAGGTAATACACCTTAGCTATAAAAAGTTTCTTCTGACACCACAAATTTAATTTCGAAAGGATTCTTTTCCTCATATCATTAATATCCTTTCAGCCACTTATTCAAAAAAAAGCTCTGTAAACAAAAAATTATTCAGTTAAGTTACTTCTAATAATAAGGTTAACCGAATAAGCAACTGATCTTGATGCAATTATGCTTATAATTTACCACTAACGTATAAACATCGCAATGATATTTACCTGTCATTTAATATACTGCTGACAATTACGACAGAGCTGTGCTTGTAATGGTTTTGCATGTACTTTTTGTATGTCGATTAGATGGTATCTTTTATTTAATGAGCAATCATATGTGTTGAGGAATTGGTTTGGATTGATCGCTGATTCTTCGTTTTATATCTTTTCTGCAACTTGACACCACGTGGCACCATTTAAGAATAATTTTGCTTCTTTTAACTCGTATTATTACGTAAATAAATAAGACGCTACTTGAGTGTAATAGTACACTTACTTTTATTTCATTATTTACACTTAGTTTAATATAAAAATAATAACTTGCATTCGCTTTTAACATAAATTGGAATGTAATGTCGTGTATGATAAGCGATAGACCAAAGGGAAGTGTTGGATTTTTACCCACCGGCATCCCTTGCGTTCTCCTACGAACATGCGCAGTATAATTGCATTAACACACCGGCAGCCTTGAAATCTCATGATTTCAAAATAATATCTTAAAACTAATCTTAAATAAGGATAATAAATTGTAAAAGAAAGAGACATTTTACACTTAAGCTAAATTGGCAAAACACATAATTGATGAACAGATCTCTTCAAAACATGCCCGTTGGGCAATCGAACAGTCACTGAACGTATTACGCTGTCATCATAGGAATGAATATGCACAACTCTTGCCATGCACCACTGCAACGGAGATGCATTCTTGTCCTTTAGCAAAACCAGAGAATTTAATTTTATAATTTCTGGTAACCGTTGAAACCATTTGACACGCCTTTGCAATTCCGAGACAACTTCAAGACTCCATCTTTTCCAAAATAACTGGACTTGCTTCTGTATTTTCTCATATATTACAAGATGATTATCAGAGATGGCGGCCAGATTTGAATCAGGTATTTGATATAAAGGTTTGCCAATAAGAAAATGGGCTGGAGTTAAAGGTGTAAACTCAGACGGATCGTTGGAAAGGGGTGATAGGGGTCTGGAATTTAAAACTGCTTCTATCTGAATTAATAAGGTGTTAAAATCTTCATAATTTAAATGCACGGTTCTTAGTAATTTACTTAAATGCGTTTTTACCGCCTTAACGGCACTTTCCCACATACCACCTTGGTGTGGATTTTGTGGTAATATAAATTCCCACCGAATACCTTGATCTGTAGAAAAATTAACAAGAATATTCTTTAATTCTTTTGATTTTAGAAATAAGTAAAGTTCTTTTAATTTGTTTGCAGCACCAACAAAATTTTTTCCATTGTCCGAAGAAAAGGAAATCGGTTTTCCTCTACGGCCAATAAAACGTCTTAGTACTGCAATAAAAGCATCAGTAGATAAAGATGTAACTAGATCTAAATGAATGGCTCTAGTTACCATACATACAAAAACGCAAATATACGCTTTTATTAATTTAGCCCCACGTAATTTTTTGTCTTTTATTAAGATAGGACCAGCGTAATCTACGCCTACGTGCGAAAATGCGGGATTTTTGAAATCCAAACGTTTTTTTGGCAAGTCGCCCATTAGAGGTTCATATGATCTGGGTTTGGCACGAAAACATTTAATGCAGTTGTGGACCGTGTTTTTAGAAAGAATTCGACCTGAGATCGGCCAATAACTACTTCGTATAACCGCCAATAACTGCTGTGGACCACAATGCAAAAGTGTGACGTGGTAATGTTGAAATAACAAATTGGTAAGATGATGTTTTTTAGGAAGTAGAATTGGAAATTTTTTGTCGTATGAAAAGTCGGAGTTTCTTATTCTACCACCAACTCTTATAATTCCTTCATCATCTAAAAATGGGTTTAGAGATATAATGTTAGATGGAGAAGTTAAGGGTTGACCCTTTTTTAGGAATTTTACTTCACGAGAAAACGATTCTCCTTGACATAACCTTATCAAAGTGTGTAAAGAATTATTAAGTTCCAAGCTAGTTAAACCGCTGCAACACCGTGACGACATTAGCATTGTACAATTTTGCTTGAAACGAAAAATCCAGGCAACTACACGTATTAGTCTTGTTAAAGAAGAGTATTTGTCGATAAAAGTAGAATTTTCAATGTTTAATAAAGTTGAAACAATACCAAGCTTTGATTTAAGCTCCAAAACAGAAGAATTTTCAGAATGTTGATTTGAATTTTTTGGCCATGAATCCTGAGAAAAATTTAAAAATGATGGTCCATGCCACCAAAGAGAATTTGACATTAATTCTACTGCAGATATCCCACGAGAGATTAAATCTGCAGGGTTTTCCTTGGAAGGAATGTGACGCCAGTTTTCTGGGTTCGAAAGCTCTTGTATTGCAGCAATTCTGTTTGCTACGAAAACATTGTATTTGTTCGGCGCGGAGTTAATCCAGTTTATGGCTATAGTCGAGTCTAACCAATAGTATATATTTTGAAAATTAATGGTAATTGAATCGGTAACTTTTTTAACTAATTGCGATAATAATAGTGCAGAACATAACTCTAGCCTTGGAATGGTTGTAGTACGCAATGGAGCTACACGTGATTTGGAACATAGTAACTGAGTATAATGATTAGCTTTACGATCTGTAGTTCTAATGTAGATACAAGCACCAAATGCCTTAGAACTACTATCACAAAACCCGTGCAATTCCAAATAGTCGACATTAGTTTTAATCACACATCTTGGAATTTGCAAATTACTTAAGATAGGTAATTCTGTTTTATACAGTTGCCATTGAGAATTGACATTTTCAGGAATGCTTTCATCCCAAGACAATTTTAATTGCCATAATCTCTGAATTAAAATTTTTCCTACAATAATAAATGGAGCCAGTAACCCTAAGGGGTCAAAAATCTGAGAAACCATTGAAAGAATTGCCCTTTTGGTATTATTGTAGCAATGAAAATTATCAGGAACGTTGTATAATAGATAATCTGAGGTAGCATTCCATATTAACCCAAGAGTTTTCGCTTTTTCACGCTCGCCCAAAGGAATAGTTTGAAAATTCGAATTATCGTTCGTTTCCGTACCTATAACGTCTAGACCATTTGATAAAAATTTTCTTATTCTTAATCCTGCGGTATTTAAAATGGTAATTAATTGTTCCTTGATTTTTATAACTTCTTCGATGGTATCCCCTCCAGTTAGAAGATCGTCCATGTAAAAATCGGATTTTAACGCTAAAGAACCACTAGCAAATGTACCGGAATTGAGTTCTGCAAGATGTTGCAAACATTTAGTTGCAAGATAGCTAGCGCTAGAAGTTCCGTATGTAATGGTTTGAAGTTCATATGTGTCTATAATAGTATGTGGATTATCTCGCCAAAGAATCCTTTGCAATTTTCTTTGCGGAGGATGTATTAATATTTGACGATACATCTTTTCAATATCGCCCACTAAAACAATCTTGTGCTGACGAAATCGTAATAATATCGAAATTAGATCATCTTGCAGTATAGGACCCACAATTTGGGTATCATTGAGAGAAATATTTGAGCTAGACTTGGCACTACCATCAAAAACTACCCTTAATTTAGTAGTCAACGAATCATTTTTAAGAATTGCATGGTGAGGCAAGTAAAACGGAGTTACACTTGAAAGAGGAATTTGAGTTTTAGCACCGTAAACTGTAATCAATTCTGATTGCTCGTCTTCTTTTTCATCAACGACCTTTCTCATGTGTCCTAATGCAATATATTCTTTTATAAATTTGCTGTATTCGGAATGCAAACTAGAGTCTGCTAGAAACCTTTTTTCAAGTTTTAGAAAACGTTCAGTGGCGAAGACCTTGGAATCGCCTAATAACGATAGAGATGAATTGAAAGGTATCGAAACGGAATAACGACCATCGGATGTTCGAGAAACAGTACTTATAAAATGCTCCTCACAAAATCTTTCCGTTAAAGATAACGTAGATAATCGATTTTGAAGTTGCACTTCCTCTAACTTCCAAAACCGCTGAACGCTGTCGTCCAAAGAATCACTTATTTGACTATAATTTTGATTTAAAAGATGATAAGAACATACACTGCTAGAGTTTAAATTGTAACGCAAAGGACCAGAAACTACCCATCCTAATAAGGTTTTTTGTAAAGTGGGTTTATCTTTACCTAAGGCTATTTGACCGATGCTTAATAAGTTGTAAAAATTACTAGCACCAATAAGAATATCAACTGGCTGCGATTTATTGAAATTACTGTCAGCCAATCTTATGTTTTCAGGAACACATAGTTGTGATTTGTCGAATGAACTAGCAGGCAGATTTTCGGAAATTTTTGGAATGACGAGACACTGCAAACAAGTTTGAAAAGAAGATGTTAATGACGATATTTGAATTTGTACCATAAAGTTTGATTCGACTGCACAAGAATTTATACCTAAAATTTTAGTATGCGTTGCATATCTTTTGAGTTGTAATTTAACAGCTAGCTCTTCTGTAACAAAATTTACGTGACTACCGCTGTCTAAAATAGCTCGAGCATTAAACCACTTGTTATTAGCACCTCTTATCTTGAGATTTGCTGTAGAGAGAAGAACGTCCGGAAGAGCAGGGCTAAATTGCGAAACGGAGAGCGATGTGTGTCGTGAATTTTCGAGAACTACGACTTCGTTAGAAGTTTCACTATTTGATGAAGTTTCTGCCCTTTCATTAGATTCAGAACTTGTATTCGAAATTTGAGTAAAATGCAAAAGAGTATGATGCCTCTTACGACATATTCGACAACCATACTTAGAATTGCAAGTATTTTTGTTGGAATGTCGTAAACAATTCTTACAAAGACGCAATGCACTTGCCTTGTCGAATTTTTCTTTAACTGAAAGCTGTAAAAACTTATGACATTGCGCAATAAAGTGATCGCCGTTACAATTTTGGCATAAAGTTTGTGAAACAATTAAGGAATGTGGTTGTTGTAATTTATTAAATGCATTAGTATTATGACTGCTACCATGTCCTTTTTGATTTGCTTCTATTTCCTCTAAAAGTTGACAATGTTGTTTTAAGAAGTCATTTATATCGTCCAGCGTCGGAATAACATTAGATTTAAATTCGGTAAATTTTGATTTGGTTTCCGCGTCAAGCTTAGACATTATAATATAATAAATAAACGATACACAATCATTTACTGGAACGGATAAATTTTGCAATGCGCGTATGTGTCTAGAAAATTCGTCATAAAGTTTTCTCAGTTCTGCCCCGTTAGGTTTTATTATAGATTTTATGTTAAAAATCCCCTTGATATGATTAAGAATAATTAATTTAGGGTTGTCATATCGTTCGCAAAGCAAATCAAACGCGATTTTATAATTTTCGGCCGACGGTTGAATATTTGAAATTGTATGAGCCGCTTGACCTCGAAGACTACCCTTCAGGTAGAGAAATTTCTCAATGTCGTTCAATCGTGCGTTATTGTGAATAAGCGCGATAAAAGTTTCGTGATATGAATTAAAAGCTGTATAATTACCATCAAACGATGGCAGCGAAATTTTTGGTAATTTTGCATTTGCACCATTCCCGTTATAAGAAGCATTTAAAAATGTGGCAGGTGTAGAAGTAGAAATGGGTTCAGAAATTAATTCAGCTCGTGTAGTGAGATCAACGTACCTGTTGTAAAATGTTTCGTACTCTACTAAATCTTCCATATCTGCAGACAAAACTTCGATTTTAAGACAAACATCGTCGTATTTTTCAGGCAAATTTTTAATACCTTCTATATGAATTCGTAATTTTTTAAGAAATACTGTGTCCATTACAACTTCGGACAACGAGTTTAAAAATGATTCAAAATTATTTAATTTTGCTAAAAGTGCACGCCCACTGGCTAATAAGAGTTTGACTTCCTTTTCTTTTGCCATTGTAAAATGAGTTAAAATACGTAATAACAATACAAATGTACCTAAATATTAGATTTGAACGTTTACTCACTTCAAATCAGTAATTGAAAGAATACCCTAGAAAAATTGACATTTAAAGTTTTAAGAAAATGTGGCAAAATGCGCAATTTGGCAAAAACACCATTAAGTAATTACTTTAAACGTCTGATACTTTGTGGGTTTTCAGAATGAAATATTTTTTTTTAAATAAATGTACGATTGCAATTATAGAAATTATAATCATAAAGGCAGTTTTAATTGCATACGAACAGAAAAAGGGATGGAACGTAAGGAGTTTGACTCACCCTGGCCTTGTCGTGTGATTATCGTTGATTCAATCAATATGGCGTAGTTACTGGTAAATAATATTGATTTTGATAATCTTCAATCCAAATCCGGCTTCTGAAGGACCATATGTTGAGGAATTGGTTTGGATTGATCGCTGATTCTTCGTTTTATATCTTTTCTGCAACTTGACACCACGTGGCACCATTTAAGAATAATTTTGCTTCTTTTAACTCGTATTATTACGTAAATAAATAAGACGCTACTTGAGTGTAATAGTACACTTACTTTTATTTCATTATTTACACTTAGTTTAATATAAAAATAATAACTTGCATTCGCTTTTAACATAAATTGGAATGTAATGTCGTGTATGATAAGCGATAGACCAAAGGGAAGTGTTGGATTTTTACCCACCGGCATCCCTTGCGTTCTCCTACGAACATGCGCAGTATAATTGCATTAACAATATGATTCTATTGCCAGCACTTTACTTAACGGCCGTTACGATTATTTTTTAGGTAATCAGTAGTTTTTAAATATGAAGCACCATGGAGAGTCCATGTTAGTACACACGCATCAACAAGTTGTTGACTTGCAATTCTTATTTTTGTTCTTTTAAACATCACTGTTCAGAAACACTTGCTTCCATAAATCAATTTAGTTTGAACCACTACGAAGTTTTTTTCTTAGGATTAATACAATTTAAATATTTGACTAATGTATCAGGTTTACAAGCGCCGATTTCGTGCTCAATTCAAATTAGCCAAACAAGTCATTTTTGTTGGAAGTGGCTTAGCTTTATCCGTTGGGTACACGGATTGGGCATTTCAACAATAATTTATTGTTCTGTATAATAATTACCTACCCCACAGTTCATTTTTTATAGTCACCTACATAATGTCAAACAGCGCCTAGAACTAGCAAATCAGAGCCGTAATGTTACTATTGCCCTACCGTACCCCTGACGTAACTATCCTTGAGCTTACCCATACTTAGGCTGAAATCGTTGCTGAAATAAAGTAGAAGTGTAACTTAAAAAAACTAATATCATTTTTAAAAACGTTTAGTAAAATAACTAATTTAAAAAATACAAGACTTCTTCAACATTTAGATGTTAAAAACAATAGCTACCAATTTTTTTACAATTTCATTAATAAATTAAAAGTATTCTAAACCTGGATACTGTTACGTTTCAAATCTTCGATTATTTGTTTTTCTCTTTTTCCTTAACTTTCGAACAAAAACAAATATAATAAGTGCGCATAAAATCAAACCTCCAGATCCTAAAAGTATCCAGATTTTTTCATAAGAAGCTTTGAAAGGCGTACTTTCTGCAGGAGCAGGTTGAGTAACATTGAATAACACGCTTTCCGTATTCGAGTAAGTGACATCATCTGATTGGCTTGTACTTAATTCTTTAGCCGAAAGTTTTGTAGTTCGAATCTCGAAGATTAACTCTTCCAAGTAATATTCTAAAGGTTCAAAATATTCTAGTAAAGCGTCAGGAGATATTTTATCAATGTTATAATTGAAATTCAGCATTTCCATCCAACTTTTATTAGGTCTATCTTTAATAAATTTTCTAAAAAATAATAAAGTTACTTAAGCGATAATAAGTTTTATAATTTTCATACATAAAGTTATCATCCTGCTTAATAAAATCAATAATACTGCCGTTTTCGGTTACATAATACTTGTTATAATAATCAAACAGTTGGAACTGTAAAAATATTCCTAAGAATTTGCTACAATAATATGAAATCAATAAAGGTTTAAGTATTTTCAGTTCACTTACCTTAAATATGGCTTGTTTGAAGATATAAAAGAATCTCCAAGAAAATCAACTTCATTATTGGTGTTACCATGTACTCTTTGTATTTGGCGTCTAAAAAGGTTCAAGAAAATGACGGAAACGTAAGTTTTTAAAGTCTACCTGTTCAACCACCAGTTTGCTGTAAAGTTTCGTTCTGAAATCTCCAACTCCTCTAACCTCCAAGTATCGGCGAGCAAATAATAAGGAAGTTTCGGTAATACTCTTAAAGCAAGAATTAATAAAGCGCTGTTGCGAATACTGTGTTCATCAAATTTATTAGTCCACACGTCTTCAGGAATCAAACCGTACACTGGCAAACTATGTATCGCCATTAAAGATCCTAACCCTTGTAACGCTTCGTCGACAGCTGAATAACGCATACTCATTCGAGCTAAAGACGCGTAGTCCTGATTTCGCAAAGCCACATTCATTGCAGTTTCATGAATATCCATAAACTTAGTAAAATCCAGCTTGTTGCAAGTTATAATTCTAGAATATTCATGTAAAATATAAAATAAAGTTAAAACTGGAACTTACTTAGTGTATTTCTTCTCACTATAACTAAATATATATGGTCCACAAAATGAAAAATTAAAATTACTTTTTTTCCAAAACTGTTTACCCAAACTTCCTAAATTAATCTTCTCAGTCATGCGTTCAGCTAATTTATAAACGTCTTTAACTGACTACAACAAATATTGCAATATAGTTTTGTGAAATTAATGATTAATGACCTGTTCTTTTAGTTTTTGATTTACTTCCGAGTATAAATAAATATTAGGTAAAACAATATCGGCTATGGTACTCCAATCATTTCCAAAATTAGATCCTTTAATTAAACAAAACATAAATGAATTAAATGCTTTTGAATATTTAAAAAATTAAAATTTATATTCGTCTTTATATTTCTAACTTATCTTTTTATATAATTTAAAAAAATTAATCAATTTAAATCTATAGTACCGATGATAACTTTTATTTGTTTTTAATTAATAATAGAGAGATTCTAATTGTAAAAAAAAACAGTAATACTAATGCATTTATAATTTATATACATAAAAACTGTACCTAATAAATACACCGGAATACTATCATCTTCCTTCAAGCCATAGTAACTACAGATACGTAATTTTACAAATTCATGCATTTTTTTGTAAAGCGGTTCAACTTTCTCCCAAAGATCTTGTGCTTTCTGATATCCATCATCGTATTCAGATAGCATTTCCCAGTAAGTTTTCACAGATTCCTCCTCTAAAAAAAATAATTCTTTCAAGTACGTAAATATAATAACTTATCTTACCGTTAACCAAATAACTATCATTTAAGAGATGCAGAACAGAGAAAAAATGTTCTTTGTGTGGATAAAAAATATTTTGCCACGTGGACCACAATGTAGAAAGAACTGTTAGATTTCGTTCAGTAGCTAGTGCATTTAAGTAACCTAAAATATATACCAACATTACATAAGGATCTCATAGGTAATATGTATAAATTACTCTGTTTGTCTATGTTAACAGTAGAGCTTCCCGATAACATAGAAACCTTAGAATGCTGATATAATTCTTCATTTGCATTAGCAAAATCAACTAACTGTAATAAGATAAATTAAACTAAAAGTTCAGATTTAAACTTAACATATGTTTGCCATACCATTTCGTATTCTTCTTTGGGTAATAAATAATTTCCAGTTTTTGTTAGGAGGTTCCAATTTCTGTTGTAATCATATGGTATATCATTAAGTTCGTTGTTAGTTTTAGACTGAAGTCGTAACAAGTCGCCCAGCTCTTTTTCCAATTGAATCTAAAGCAAACGACTTAAATACTTTCATTTACAGTCCTATTGATTTAAAGAAACGGTTAATAGCTATTTATGTACCATGGGCGATGATTATACTCGGAGGGTAACGTATATAGTCCGACGGCGTCTGGCTAAAGTAATCAGTTGTGTTACCAGTTGCTTACTGTCTACCTATTTGAATAACCTACAAACTGCCAATGTTCCCGAACCATTGATGAGAACTAATAAACCTCATAAAGTTGCGAATCAGGAAAGCTGGTAAATCCTTCTATCGCCTTCTCCTATTAGAAGTACTTACCAACTTTCCTATACTTATAACGTATGTCTCATAATATATTATTTAATCGATAAAGTTCTACTGGACTATACTCTTAACTGACACGATTATAATTCATTATACAAAAAAAAAATACGTATGCATACAGTTAGCGTAACGACCGTTTACTTTTACGAAAAGTGTATTTGATAAGATTAGGTAATTTAGAATTTTGTGAGACATAAAATCCTGTTAAAAAATAATAAACTTAAAATTATGTTAGTACCTTCCCACCTTCACAAAAGAAACTGAAACAATGTACCGTCAAACAAACAACACCAATTACCCCCGTGGCGTCACTTGTTTGTTTAATTGTATATGGGTAACTCTCTCATTTACTATATATGCAATTCGATCGATCTAGATAATTTTTCCAAAATCTAATTCAATTCAATTTAAAAATCGAAAAACAACAGTTAAAAATAAAATACAAAAATTATGTTACTTCAAACTTCACCCAAACTCTTCTATAAAATGCAAATTCAATAAAGTAGCGATTTCTAAAATAGTTGTGACTCTTCTCCACAGACGTGCATGAAATTTAAAATACGCACGCAAATATTTGTAGAACGACTAATACATAGCTTGACAAACTTGTAAAATGATATGTAAATTATATGTAAAATTATACCGCCGTGCTCTATAATAAAATATAGTTATTATCACTAGTTCAGAAAGTGCCATTTTGCGAGTATAAGTAGGCTGAGGTGAAGCCGAACAAAACGCGAATACTCGTAAAATACTTTCAGGACGTGTGATACACCAAATTTTTTTTAACCTTTATAGTAGTAGAAATTTGTTAAAAACGGTTATTTAAGTATTGATTTTTAATAAAGTTTAATAACATATGTTGATAAAGCTGAAACCAGTCATGACAAAATTCATTTATTTTTGAAATTAATTTGACAATTACATAAGTTCCTTGCACTTTTACTTACATCAGAATAAAACTATTATTGTTTTTAGCAATTGTAAAATATATGCAAATTTATATTTGCTTACAACTTTTTTTTAACGTTATTCTAAACAATAACACAGATAATGGCGTATGTTAATCAATCAGAATGACAGATGACGTAAAATATGAATGGTTATTAGGGCCAACTTCTAGTTATAAAATTCTACTATAGTTTACCGACCTAGGCCGGAAAAGTAAAATTTCCGGCCAATTATGCTGCCTTCAAAATATGTACATCAAAACGGACGGAAGCACCAAAAAAATATTTGTATAATCGGTAAGTGCAACCGGATTGGTTACAGTGACAGATCACTACTACGGTAATAACTAATAATTTCATATAAAATTACTCAAATATTTTTATTTCAGTTCTTTAGCAATTGCTGAAGACTAGAAATAATTTCGAGACGACTACTATATATAACGCAACTAACAGAGTAATAAACACACGTGATGTTCACGTGCTAGTAGCAACAAGCAACCTCCTTGGTTGAAAAATTGGGGGCGGTATTCGGTCTAACTTCTGTACACACTGTGCAACTGCGCTTACCTCATTCGAGCCATTAGCCGTGCCTCAGTTTTCAGTTAAATTTATGTAAGCAGCTATTTCCGAGATTCGTTTTGTGTTCAATATTTATTTACTGTACGATATAAAAATCAGTCTTTTTGAATTACGTTTCAATTTATTTTTACTATATATTGAACTCAGTTTAAATGTCCCGCTTGAAACAAATGTCTCATGGTAGCAGTGTAAAAACGGCCCGATGTCACAAATATTCACGTGCAAATTAAGCGATGTGGATATGATTACTCTATCTGTTGGTTGCGTCAACTATAAAATATTTTTTTTATACGGCGATCATGTTCTGAGATGTGTAATAAGACAAAAACTTCACTAATGTATACCTTATCAGAAAAACAATGGTGTTGGAATACGCCTACCTTAAGACGATTCTTTCTTTATTCTACAAATCCAAATCATACTCTGGTCCGTAAAAAAACATTCACGTCGTCAACGCAAGCCAACATCTCCAGTGAAATAGAGGCCAAAGAATCTGCTGTAGCTTACACGACAAAGACGGAAGATAAGAGAGACAGCATTTATATGTTGCGTTTTGAGAAAATAAGGGGTACTTTCAAAGTGATATTGCCGACATAAAATGCAATGCTCGTCTTAGTGCTGATGCAGATTTGTTAATAAAGGTTAAATGTAAGTCGCTTATTTTTATCTAATAATTTTAACAGAAGACATTGAAAATAAATGTAAATTTTAATGTAGTTTTGTCGTATTTTCGTGATTTTTTGTAGGAATAACTATCACTTTTGTGGCCAAGTCAAGCAATAAGCGACCTTCAGTTATACTTAGCATACATGTGTTTTTTTTCCATTAGATTTGGTGATTTGGTTTTGCTGTAAAGTCTATCAAAAAATGGGGATAATTTTCCCTGATTTTACATTAGAAAGAATCCCCTTAAGATGCTTCAAATAGTAATCATTCCAAAACAGCTTCGTATGTCCGACTGAAAGGCATTCTGTATGCACTATATTCATCTTTTTGAAAGCAAGATGCTGTTTTAAAATACATATAGTCATCATCCCAAATTTACGTACTTAGTACAATGTCTATGTAATGTATTTAAATTTATGACCAATGGGCACTTGTGCAAATCGGGGGGCTGTAGAGACGACGGTAGATTTATCCGCCGTCTTTATGTTTAAGACCATTTCTCTCTGATTTTATTTTTTTTTTCACTTTCAATTCTTATGACTATAAAACCATTTTAAAACGTTATTTACAGTACACACAATTAATAAAAACGGGCGTTACATTCTATTATAGTTTACAAACTTACTATGATACTGTCACTGCAAAAGTAAGGCAGTGTAGAAGTATTTGCAAATAACAGAATGGTAAAGTGTAACTTAAAGAACGCTTAAAATCTAGTAGGTTGAACGTGGTACTGATTTATACACGAGGGAGCTGATGCGGGATAAAATACCTGAGTTTTTTTACCACTTCGCGCAAATGTCTTGTTGTTGTTTTGGGCATTAGACTATCAGCGGGCGGTAAACCGAGTTGCAAACTATTTTGTAATTTTTGATGATAGTATAGTAAATAGTCCATATGAATAATCATGATTTAGGAGATAAGCCAAATTGCATTAATTTATAAATTTTTGAGTGATACAAAATAACAGTTAATACTTTCGTTGAAATGTAACAAATCAAGGTTACAACATTTATTATTATGATTATTAATGTCAATTAACACTATGTATATCACGAACTCTAAAACATATGTAGATAGAATAATAAACATGATTTTATAGAATGATAGAAAAGTGTAATGTCATCCTTACACATTATCAAAATTTAATTAACTACAAATCATATTACCTGTCATATGTAATATTAATAACTTACTTTCAAACTAAGTCCAGTAATGTTTAAGAGATGACTGCTGGAAGCTGCTGATATTTCATCATAAGCATCTGCTAAATCAAAATCAGCCAATTGTAACTCGATGACACTGCTTTCCTCTTTGTTCTCTCCTTCATCTTCGGCTTGTGTAAGATATAAGAGCATAATAAGTATTGTCCATCCGAAACCAATATTCATTTTCTAAAAGACAAGTTTATAATAAGTAATAAGATCTTTAAGTAAGTTGATTTAAAAAGAATATCACTACATATAAAAAGCATTATTCTCACTATCAATAACAAAATGTTAAGTTAATAACGAGTTAATATTTCATTAATACAATAACAAAAACTATATTTGCTTTTGAATTAATTTTATATATTTACATACCGCATGCTGTTTATATGAAACAGGAATTTCATTAAAATAATCATATCAGTATTAATACGGTGTTACATTTATATATTGCTAAACTTACGATATTGTACTTAAACAAAATGTTACATTTTCATATTTTCTAATAAATGTTTGTGCATTATGTATGATTTTCGTACATGACGGAAATTCTAATTTTCTTTTGAAATGGATCATACGAGTATTTGAATAATTAAAGGTTATCAGGTTAATAATTTTAAATTTTGCTGTGTCTTGTGTCTCGTTAACGTTACTATAACCACATTATAACCCAAACTATAACCATTGCTATATAAATAAACGACTTCTTTAATCGGTTTTTTGTTTTGAATCAACAAACTAATATAAAAATATCCAATAAAATGGTTTTTGATCTAAGATGTTATACAATTAGCGAAAATTAAATTTTTTATTTTTTAGTTAGTGTATAATATAGCGTATAGAAAATATTTATTTATTAAATACGGTAAAGATATTTATATAAAAGTTGTTGTATTGAATGTTTTCTATTTACTAAAATTATTTTTTGATATACAGAATGGTCCGTTTTTATGTAATAATGACCGACACATTTTTTTAAACTTAGAGTATATATATTTTATGTATTACTTTTTCATTCTTTGTAAGAATGTAGCAAAAGAATTAATATCCCTTAAATCTCGATTTTTTGACAGTATGTCTTAACTAAGTACGTTCTAACGTATATGATACTGATGTACAGTTTTGAAAATATTCAAGTGTGTTCATTTTTTTCCATTAGTTTTGGCATATTTGACATATAAAAACTTTGATTTTTTAAATAGGATCATATATTTATTTATGCTTTTACAAATTTTTTGTTCAATTTTAAACAAATTTAGTTATACACATCATATTTGTATTATTAACCGTTCTTGAAATACCTAATTCAACTTTTAGTAATATGGTATTAGTTTACCTATTTAGTAATTACTTTTATTGTTCTTAACTGTCATAAATTTTAATTTTTTGCTATTGTAAACAGTCTTTCACAGTTTTTGCGCACTTGTCAACATAAACGTCAAATTATTTTTGAGAGATTTCGAGACTGCGGATCTCCTAGTCTCTGCATGAGCAATAAAATGTTGCATTCAACTCGTTCTTCTCTAAATTGGACGCTTTTTTCCCAAGAGGGCATTTTTAAACCCGAGTGGAACGAGGGTTTAAAGAGTCCACAGGAACTCGTTAAATAAACTACTATTTGACTAAAAGCAAGCTGTTAATGATTATACGTAGTTTTTAACCCGCTGTTTATTCAAAACTTATTATATATAGTCATTTACATACATCATTTAACTATGACATTAAAAAGACCAAATATTATACTTTAGTTTATGCTCACTCTGAAGATACTAATATCTGATAATTATATTAAAATCAAATTGTTTCATTAGTTATTCATTTAAATTTTATTATCTTTTAATTCTCATTGTTGATCCTTCTGTTTTTTTAATATTCTACAATATCTATACCTGTCATTTGTATGAGGCGCCATTTGTACCATAAATATTTTTTACATATATATATATTAAATAAAGCCAATATATTAAAAATTTAAAAAAAATAATATATATCATCCAAACATAAAAACATATCAGGTAATACGAGTACAGATATATATAAAATTTGAGGACGAAATATATAAAACTTCAGCTTTGAATATGAACCACTAGTGGCGCTGTATCTAGAAACAAAATTGGCAACAGCGTAGATGTTGATGCATCTATTACTTATTGTTTACCTTTTAACTGTTAGACAAAGATCTGTTTTCTGTTAGGTTTCAAATGGATATAGAAGAGTTTATGTTGGAATTGGTTCGATGTTTTGAAGTGGCATATACAATAAGTTTAACCATGTAAAATTTGTAGATTAGGGATGGTATAATTTTTACATGTCTGAAAAACTATAATAGTCGACATAGATCATTACCAAGGAAGTGTTTCGACAAATAACACTATCTCGTTATTCACGTAATTAAATAAAGACATATTTCAATCTGTGGATACAATTCCCCAACTTCGTACTCAAAGCTTTCTTCAATACAGATCGATGCAAATTGTAAAATGGTTTCATTTACACTATAATGCAGCATATTAAACATCGTGTAAGATTGTTTGTATTGACCTAAACAGACTTAAATTGGTCTCATAAATTCTTAGAAGTAGTTGCTGAAGATCATTACATGCACTTTGTATTAGGATTATTAAGGTATGGCAATTAGTTTCTAGTTTATAGGCATATTCGGATAATACTCGTATATCTGGCTGAGGTTGTTCATATCGATAACTATATGCCACTTCAAAACATCAAACCAATTCCAACATAAACTCTTCTATATCCATTTAAAATTTAACAGAAAACAGATCTTTGTCTAACAGTTAAAAGGTAAACAATAAGTAATAGCAGTAATAGATGCATCAACATCTACGCTGTTGCCAATTTTGTTTCTAGATACAGCGCCACTAGTGGTTCATATTCAAAGCTGAAGTTTTATATATTTCGTCCTCAAATTTTATATATATCTGTACTCGTATTACCTGATATGTTTTTATATTTGGATGATATATATTATTTTTTTAAATTTTTAATATATTGGCTTTATTTAATATATATATGTAAAAATATTTATGGTACAAACGGCGCCTCATACATTTGCACTCTGAAATTAATTCTTTTTTATTATTTGTCGTTTTTTATTTATTCTTTTACTTTGATAAACTATTTTTTCTATAAAGTATAGCGTTACAAAATTATTGCATTATTGCATGTTAAAGTTAGTTACAGAAAAAAAATTAGTAAATAGTGAATGTTCTTTACAGACAAATAGTTTAAAAAGTTAAATGTTCAAATATTTAATATTTAATTTTGTTAATACTTTTATTAAACCTAATCTAAATCAATATTTTTATATTTTGTAATACATAGGGTGATTTACGGAACTGAGAGGTTAGACCTATAGAAAATGGCTAAATGTATTTGCTTTAAAGTTAGTACACATATATAATGACATATTCTATTAAAGCAAAATAATTGCAATGTGGTGACACTTCCAGTTATATCGTAAGTAGTCTAGAAATCCTTTATTGTAAACGTAACTCTCTGTATATTGTCGCATTTTTGTATTCTACATAAAAAATCAGATAAAGTTTTATCAGGTTGTCCTATGTCTAAATCTAAACGTTTTCGAGAAAAAAATTAATATTTGTATTTTTGAGGTTTGTTGAGATATTAGGATATAAAGTAAAATAACAATAAAAAGGTAAAAATGCACATACTGGTTCAAAATTGATTATTTATAAATCTTTCACTACTTTGAATAAAATGGTTTGCGTTTTTGAGAAAAAACGCGTTACTTGCAACATCTAAGAAATATAAAAACTTCCATTTCTTAAATAGAACAATGTCATTTTTATCACCCTATTTTATTCTACAAATAATTTTCTACAAAAAAAGTTTCTATAAAATTTTATTTAAATTAAACGGTTTAAAAGTTATTATTCATAAATGGATTATTAGTTGTAGTCGTATTACAAATTACAATTACAATATTATTAGGTATTCTTTGACAATTACATTAAATTAAAATAAACAACAGACTGCACCAAATAATTCTTTTATTTGTGACAAACCGAAATAAAATAAATAATGCAAAAACTTAAATCTAAACTCAAATTAGCTATAATCTCAATTAAATTTTTCCAAGTGTGTTCCCTTTGAATTTTTATGTGTTCACATTTTTTCTGTTACTTTTACATCTGCTTACATCCTCGTGTGTAAATTTAGCTTTATCTGTCCAAATAATTATTTTTAAGAAATTAGGGCTTTCCTCCATATTAACTACCATCATTTCACAGAAATGTATACGTTTTTTCTGATCATTTCCTTTCAGTGTTTGTACGTGAATAAATTGTTTATTTTATGTTTAGTTGAACGCTTTTAACTAGAAGAATTGAAAATTAATATGTAAGTATATTTTTTCTCCTGATCTAATTGGGTCATAAGGGCATGTTTCAAAATTAACAAATATCGCAATTCGATCCTCTTCATTTCCACTAACAAGTTATGGCATTTCTATTTTTGATTATTCAATTACGTTTGTTAAAAACGCATGCTTACAACTTTATTTACTTTAGCAAACGTTTTCTATCATAGGTGGTCGTTCGTAGTAAATTTTGTTTCGTTTAAAGCCTGTCTTACATTACGACATTGCTTGTATCAATTAGTTCTTTTTGTAAACTCTGCCATTTTAATATGTTTACAAAAAATCTATTTTTTATTTAAACAGACATATATAAAATTCATTTTTTGTTTTACGCCTTAGCATCAAAGTATACTTATTATTGTACTATAGTTATGATTACCATTGATTGTAAATAATTTTTTTTTTATAAACAATAACTTTTAAAGGGTTGAATTTCTATAAAATTTAATAAAAACTGTTTTTGTAGTATAATCATCTGTAGAATAGCATAAAATTAAAAAAATGGTATTGACTATTCATTATAACTATGCGGTAAATGATAGATAGATGCTGTTAAATCATCGAAACGTATTGATGCATGATGATTATTGTTTTCTTTTATTTTCAATCATCAAAATAAATTGTTAATAAAATAAATGAAGCAGATACTAAGATTTAATTTCTTAGTATTATTGACCTAGCTTAACAAAATGTACTTGGTGTACAGATTCTAGTGTACTTGAAAAAAATGTGCAGAATAGCAACTTTAATTACAGTATTATAACTACGCCTTATCCGATAACATCAACTTTGTTTACTTTTATTTTTGTTGTCAGCAAATTGCTGAGAAAAAAATTGCACTTCTTAGAACAGTTTATTTTTATTTGTGATGTCAACAACCTGAGGAACTTTAAAATTAATGTAACAAGTTCGTAATTTACGATTTATTTTACTAAAAATTGTTGTTTTATTAAATGTTTTAATGGAACTTTTATTTTGACATTTTTTGCTTGTATTTATGCTCTAATTTCATCTGCTAAAATAACAATCCATTAATCAGATACACCCTGTATACATGTAAACTAACATTTAAGCAAATTGACCATATTCAGCCGTTTTTTTGGACTTCAGGTTTAACATTTTTGGGTTGGTAAAACTGATGGATTTTAAATCGCCCTCAAAAAATAAAAACTTTTATTGGTTGTCAACAACGACCTCTTTGATTGATGGTCATAATGAACTCCAGTGATTTGTCAAATCGGGTTGGTAGCAACAATAACCTCATGATAACAACCAAATCTTTTTGTCCATATTTGCCAGTGTTGTGACAGGTACTCATTTTTTGGTACCTAGGTACAGGTACAGGTACATTTATTTAAAAGTACCTAAGTACAGGTGCAGGTACAGATTTGGCAAACGTACCTAGGTACAGGTACAGGTACAAAAAAATGTACCTTAGAATTTCAGGTACTTTTAGGTACTTATTTATGATCATAGAAAATACAAATTTAGTAAACCAACTCTTATTTGTGCGATCTCATTGAAAAACGATAGAAATAATTACAGCTATAAAATGCATGAAATGATTGAAAGCAATCAACGACGCTACTATATTAATCACTGTTCATGACACACACAGTAGCTGGTGTGAATCTCAGTAAAGATATTAAAATTTATACAACTTTTGTAATTGCAGTTTATTGAGCAATGCTATTGTTGTTTATTGTATGAAGTGCATTATTTAATAATAAAAATAAGATTACTTATTCTTAAATGTTTTTCTTAAAGTTTTGGGACTAAACTATAAGATACTGAACGGGAAGGGTAATGCATGGCAGTTTAGTAATACAGTTGACGTCGGTTAGTAAGTACTTCAAGGGACCGATCATTTTGTACTTATCCGAGAAGACTATTCGACGTATACGACACCTTAATTTTCGTTGAGGTCGTGCTTACAGCATTTATGTTATACCGTTGGTTATACCCGTTTTACTTTTCTCTAAAAAGCATCTTTTATTTTACACAAATTATTACGTTTCGAAATTTATTGCATTCGGTTTGATACCCTGGCTGCTCATGTTAACAGTCTGATTTTAGTAATTTCAAATGTGATTAAGTCCGAAACAAATATATAAAGTGTACAATACAGCCAATACAGGTACGCTTAAAAGTACCTATTTTATTAGGTACTTAGGTACAAAGGTACTTTCTAAAAAGTACCTAGGTACAGGTAAAGGTATATAAATTAAAAAGTACCTTTCTAGGTACTTAGGTACACAAAAATTACCTAGTTACTTGTACCTAGGTACATTTACCTAGGTACATCCCAACACTGATATTTGCTACCAACCCGATTTGACAAATCACTGGAATTCATTATGACCCATCAATCAGAGAGGTCGTTGCTGACAACCAATAAAAGTTTTTATTTTTTGAGGGCGATTTAAAATTCATCAGTTTTACCAACCCAAAAATGTTAAACCTGAAGTCCAAAAAAACGCCTGAATATGGTCAATACATTTAGTCGTAAATGCCCAATTCCGTGAATCGCCCTGTATACCTAATTATGATTAAAAATATAACTTTAATAATAATTAATAAAGACATTTACACAAAAGTTTTAGAAAGAAAGAAAATTATTTGATACATTTATGAATAAATATTTAAGCACTACTTATTTGCAGTTTAAATTATTTTCATGGAAAAGGTAATATGTCATTGTTCCATAATTTAATTTATTTTTAGTGAATAATTTGTTAACGTCAAGTCTACCGCTTGATCTTGATTTCAAAGGTCACTGTTAATGCTTTTTATCTAAATTTTAATGAACAATTACATAAAAATTACGTTTTCTGTTACATTGTATTTAAAGTACAAAGAAATATTTTGAAGACACTGCAGAACTTAATATAGCTATTAATCAATTAACATTTATTTATTTGTAATAAATCAAAAGAAATTGGATAGAACCGCAACTTTCTTTCGTCGCATTGCGTAATAACTATAAGCATTATCATTTTCTATTATTCTTTAAAAAAAATTATAATTTTTGGTTACAATGATTTAACAAATAAATTAATACTTACCAAATTTAAAAAAAAAACTAAAAACCATAACAATTTAAGTTTCTGTATTACTTTACAATCTGTAAAAGAAAAACCTAATTTATAAGCTCCCTTAGGAACGCACATGCTCTTATAAAATACTTAAAAAGTAACTTTTGTCATAATTTTTTTGCTCGTTGACGATAACACGTAAGATAAGACTATTAGCCTTGGCTTAAAAACGCTTTAATAATTTTTTTTAATGTTCTATTTTTTTATAAAACACTACAATTCATAACTCCAAATTCTAACTCTAAAACTTGATGCAAACTATTACTAATTTCAAAGTTCATACGCGATTATAGTTACGTAATAAATGTAATTAACGTACCTTCATTGTATTCGTATGTGAAATATCCTACATAACTTAATGCCCAAAAAAACATTTACTTTGTGATAAATAAAATACACTCATGCAAACCAAATAATAACTGTACACATTTCAAAAAGTTTGTGCGTGTGAGATTCAGCTCGACGTGGTATATTACAAGTAATAGATAAACACAAATACCACAAATGTGTAGAAATACACTTTTTTTAAAAATTAAACATCGTAAAGAATATGTGCTGTGGAAATCATACGTAAAAATAATTTAGAATACCAAACACAGATTTTTCCACAAAATAAACATTACTAGGGGTATGATACACTATCAAAAATGCGCTTGTTGATGTTACAAAAAATCTTTTTTTTTAATGTGCTATAACGAGTATGATATTTATTTTTAGATAATGTCTTGTATATTGTGTATCTTAGATATACAATTAAACAGAACGTATTTTCTTTTTCACATGAGCAATAAAAACTAGTTAATGCATAGACAAAGCTATAAAAAGTTATCTGAGAAACAAATTTTCCGATTTTCCGACAAAATGTAAAAAAATGGAATTCATTTGCATTGAATATTTTGCAAGAAAACGATCATTGTTTGTGTCTATTAATTAAAATACTAATCAAGGTTTGTTAAAGGACATTAATTCCGTGAACGCAGTTTGGTATTTTTGATGTGTTTTCATACAAAAAAAATCTAAACATTTAAAAGTACAAGGTCAGATAAGCATGCACTAATACTTTTTCAAGAAATTTTAACAAACGTAACAGATTATTGTAAAAAATATTTTGGATTGTATTAAGTTATTGATTTATCTATTTTCTTTTCATTAGTGCTGACTTATATATAATTAGTATTAATTTTTGTTGTTATTTACTGAATTTATGTATATAATGTATCTCTATTCTTTTCATCTCTGTGTATTTTCACTTTTACTTGTTAAGTATGTATAAAAATTAATTTCTTCCTGTCCTACTTTAGAATTTTGTTTCTGTTGGGGAGATGTATTGAAATAAATAAATAGATTAAAAAACATGCCTGCACTAACTATACTAGCCAACCATTAATAAGCTTTGCGAGGAAAAATAGCCTTCAAAGTTTGACTTTTTGGTGATTTCACGTGAAATAACACATTGACAATTAAGTAATGTGACATTAAGAATAGACTACACTGTTCCAAATAGTGTTAAAATAAAAACACACTTAATATATAAATCCTACACTTACGAAACCGCTATAGTACATCTTAAAATTCCTTGAAAACGTTTTATTGCAAGTAAAACTGTAAACAATTAAAGTTTTATACATTTATTAGTATGTAAAATGTAATTTACAAATCTTAATTGTAGACTTAAATTTTAACATTTTTAATTAAGATTTAATATCTTATGGATATAAACATTATTTTCTTTTTTCTATGCCAAACAAAATTCATTATAATGTACATTTAAAGTAGTTCCCACGTGTTTTTTTTTAAATGTGCAAAAGCTTTTACATAGGTTTTTAAAAATGTTACAATTGGCAATTTATATCAATATTTGTGTTTTAAATTACCGTTTTTGTTAATTTAACATTAATTCAAACCTAACTTTTTTTCACTCAGAATGTTTATTAGAATAAAGCAAGTTTAAGAGTAAGTTGTAGTAAGAAGAAAATAAAAATTGATAACAAATTTTACAGACAGTTAACTTGAAACGTATGCAGATTGTTATATCAACAATGTTGGTTTCTAAATTAAGCTAAAACGTATTTATTAAGGTTTAAGGTAAAGAAAGAAATTTTTTTCAGATATCGTTTCTCAAGTTTAAATATAATAGTTACAAAAAAAATAATCGAATGAGTCCAGATGAGCAGAATATGAAAAATTATTTCTACTTTTTCACGCAAATTGTCTTAATCTTCTTTACATCCTACGAAATACATAGTTTAGAAAGTCACTTTTACAAATTATTTATCTACAGCAATTTGTTGTTTGTTCAAAAATTATATTCAAAATTATTATGTTATTACAAATATAAATTTTATTATAATAATCAACCAAACACAGTTTAACTTATATGTTTGTCTTTGAAACGTTTTAGAGTCAGTTAAGCACAAACTTAAAAAAAAATTAAATAAATGAGCGTATAGTAACATAAAATAGTATACGTCAAAACATATCAACAATAAAACTTAAAGTTACAATTTAGGTTTGGTATAATCAAAGTTAATTCACTAACGACTGAATATAAATAGTCAATTTGATAATACGTATAACCGTTTATACGACGTTAATACATCTTGGATAATTATTTTTAATTACTGCAATAAATGGATTAACTACTTTGGTTACAAATATTGAGTGTTACAAATATGATTACAGCGTATATATGAGGCAGTATAGATAATTTTGTTGAAAAGTTTAATAATGAATCAATAAATAATGAGCAAACCGTATGGAGCATATTATTGAAATTAATGATACTATTGAGTTATAATTTGTTCAGGTTCAGACAACATAGTGATAGTAGGTAATATCATCTAATATCATAAATAAATGTTTACGCACGGGAAAAAATACTAAGCGTAAATTAATCTTGATTGTAGAGACCTCAGTGCTCAGCTAGCAAAAATTTCGAGTAGAAATTTAACAACAAAACATCTATGTTACGTGGATAATTTTATTTAAATAACACAAATACAAATCGTACGTCTTCGTTTAAACTCTGTCATCCAAGATTTTACTGTTACGAACAAAGAAGCAGATTCCCCTAGATTCTAGTTGGACTAAAGGTTTTCAAATGAAATTATTGTAGAAGTCATTCACGAAATCGTGAACTCTGGCGCTGTAATCAGTTTATGTCACAATGTTGCTATTATCCGTCTTACAAACATTCCGCGGCATATTTTTCCTAACGTATCGTTGCTTTTGTCGTTGTATTTGTAATTAACAAGTTTTCATTACGACTTATTTTTATTGAATATATGAATATCTAATTATTTTTGAATTACTAAAGTTTTTTGTTGTGTTGTCTTTTAAATGAACTAACGTACGTTTTTAAGATTCACTTAGACTTGTCAAATTTTCAATTTTCAGTTTATTAACTCCTATTTTCAACTCAAGATCACAGTTCACAAAATAGTGAAACGCTTCTATCATACAACTATGACTCATTTTTTTCTATGTACTCAAAGAATAACTCGTCAGATTTGACAGGTTTGGTTTGATATTCAAAGGTTTTGCATGTCTCCGAAGCCAAAAATATATTTTTTTTCACTACTAGTTGTATACCTTTTTATTGTTACGTATAATAGTAAGTTGCGAAGACCACTTTTTAAGGCGCAGGTAAATTACACAAGCCTACAAAAAACTTTTTTGGTGCAGCTCTGTTTCTTTCTGTGATTGATAAAGAAGGTAGTATATCGTATATTGATATTAGGCATTTCAACCTATCAGCTCTAGTTCACTTACTACCCTCATTTTGAATTATTCCCCGGTCTTGTTCGTTAACAGTCCTTCTTACAATACAAGATAAAATTTACCGCAGATGTTGTATTAAGAAATCTGATATGTTTTGTTGCGTTTGTGATGAATACATATTCAAGGACTTGAAGACTTATAATGCAAGTGATTGGCGTCTCTTTATTGACAGTAGTAAAACAAGGATCAAAAGCTGTCCTTTTACATAATGGCAATAAACATGCTCCTATTCCAATTGCTCACTCTACATGTATGAAAGAAGAATAAAAGAAAATTTCAGTTTTTTACAGAAAATAAAACATGTTGGACATAATTGGGTGATCTGTGCCGACTTCAAAAGAAAAATCATTCTTCCGCCCTCGCACATAAAGTTAGTAAAAACGAAAATAGTCAAATGCTTTGGTTTATTTCTCAGAAATTCGCTGGATTAAGTACTGAAGAATTAAAAACAAGCATTTTTGATAGCGCAAATACACCTCATAATCTAGAGTTGATACTAAAGTAGCATTTGTGATATCTTCATATAAGACATACCGTGAATCGGGGTGTTGTTGAACAGTGGGTCCGAAGTTGGACAAACGTGCGCGTATTTACAACATAAAAAATTCCTGTAGTTTTTAAGTATGACCTTGAATGCGTTTAGAGCCTCCAATCGTTTTTCAACACGTTTAATTTTGTTCTGGCGGTCGAGCGAAGCAGATACCTTGTCGGTAAGTGGTCTTTTTATTGGATAAAGTTCACGTAAAATTTCACGATTTTTAAGTTTTCTGTTTTATAACTATTGTAGTCAACTTCTGTTTGGAACTAAGATCACAATTTCTTCCTAAAATTATTCTAATTATGTTGTTAACGTGTCGGGATGAAATGAAGCTTCTAGCTATAAAACATATTTGGTTAGAAGTGACAAACTAAAAAATGAACCATTTTAAGGGCAAGTTGGACAGCATGTGTCGCACATATAAAAGGAACTTGGGCGTTAAACATCTCTGTCAACCCCCTCGACGTGTCGTCGTATTTCAGACCCATGAAGCCAGCATAGCGGTGGTCCGTTCTTCGAGAATGGAAAATGAAGAAACAGGGCGTTTTCCCGAAAAGCAAATTTCCCCGTTTGCTCTCATAGACCTTCGAAAAAATTAACCTAAGCTCACCCGAGAACGTTAAATCTGATTTTTCGGGTTGTGGAATAATATCTCCAGACCGCGATCGAGTGCTAAAAAACTTAGCCGATTACGCCGTACACCTAATGCAGAGAATATCTCGAACCACTGGAATGACAGCGCCCTGAATTTTTTTAAAGATAACCAAATTGTATCTACGTACACACCAAAAAGAAAAGGGAGCTGCTGGCTTAAATTTTTCGTTTCCTGTAGATGACGGCGAAGTCGAAGATGAAGAACTCCTTGACAAAATTGTCAAATCAGAGTCAGATGGCTCAACCAAAGAAAAGACTGATAATGTACAAACAGACGAAAGTGGTGATAACGATTGTGATACCACAAATATTAAGAAAAATATGATAAATCCTGATGCTGTTAGTTCTGGCACAGTTTTGAAAGAAGTCCGATATTTGCTGGTAAAATTCAAAGCGACTAAACGCAACGTAAACTTTATTGAAAAAATAAAAAAAGTTATTAAAAATTTGTCGAACATCCCAGTTAACAGTTTCTGACAATTCCAGTGGCGCCTTGTGAGGTTGGGCTTAAGGAGGGCTACATTTTTTTAAATGCTTGTAGGTAATGTGAACGTTTGCAGCTATCTTTATGGCATATGTAGGTAACTACCAAAATGTTTTGAAGTTTTATCGTCTCAAAGCAACCCAATGTTTAACCGACTTCAAAAAAAGGTGTTTCTCAATTTGTCAGAATATTTTTTAATGCATGCTATGTTCAGGGATCATTCTTTACGACGCTGATCGATTTCGATTATTTTTCCCATTCAAATTTGGTCAAATTCTGATGGGATCCACGAGAAAATGATCAAACAATGAATTAATTTAGTTACAATTAAACGATGAAATAACTTTTTGAAGTCGGTGCCAAACACATTTGCGTTAAATTTATTGCAACGGCCAGGTAATGTTAAGAATTAAGCTTAATCTTACCTAAATAAATCATACATGGCATCGTCTTCACAATTGAATTTCATGTAAATAAAAATTTTGTCGCTTAATAGTAACTGAATTAAATAATTTTTTACTTTTTCGTTCATTTTTTAAAGTTGGTTCTTATATTTGTTAAAATTTTTTTATTACAAACTACATTAGAAAAATACTAACAATAAGAAGCATTTGAGCTGTTGAGTTGAGAATGTGATCAGAAAATTCGCTTACAAAATGTGCGTGTTCTCAAAATAGAACGATTTTTCAGCATAATCAATTTACTCCAAAACAACGTTAACATGAATGAGCGTCTGAATCAGTGCTGCCGTTTTAATATATATACTATAGTCCTACATTAGTACGTCATACTTCTAGTTATCCTTAATTTAGTACCTTTTTACAATTTTTAATTTTTTTTTTGTAAATAGTAAATATAAGTGAAAAAAAGAAGGTAGAAATCAACATTTGCACATATTGTTAAAAAACGCTGTTGCTTTCTGTAATATATAATATCCCGTAGCCGGTTTCTTTGCCCTGTCATTTACCAATGGGCTTTTACAAATAAAAAACAATTATTTCAACGCTGAATTTAAAAGTTGGTCTTAACGCATCGGCCCGATAAGCACTACACTCAAAGCTGCGGGCCTATGACTAAGGAAACTACGTTATAAGTAAAATCATATTTAGTTTACTAGAAGTAAAAATATAAGATACTTGATAGTAGCACAGTAGTACAGGTTCAACAATTGTGAATATTGTAAACGCGTCAACGAACACAACTAAGAACTTGTTATTATGTCTACTAGTCTCAAAGGAACCGAGGTGGTCTAAGTGTAAAGTGTGAAAAGGTATCGCTGTCTTTTCAATAGGGTGCAACTTGCCTTGTTTCTTACCAGAACAACTTTTATAGTAACCGCAATTCAAACATGCATTGATATATTTAATAACAAAGCGTCTCATTTTATGAAAATAATAATGCATTTGGATCCGACGTGGTGTTGATTCGATACTCAAGTGGGCTGCTTGATCATGGCACAGCCTGACTATCTGCCATCGCACCGCATGGGGTACTTCCCATACTCGTCTTCCGTCTGGCAACTTAGTATAACCTTTATTATTTTTCAACACATATTCTCGAAAGTACTGCTTTGTTTTTGAATTTTCAAAACCCGTTTTCGTTTTCAATATTTTACGAATCGACGTTAATCTATAACCTTGTAACTGCGCTGATAACATTCAGTCACCTTCTGTAACGTCAATTTTGTTGATCTCAACGGTAACAGGGTAGACGCTCTACATGCGGCATACGTGCTTCAGGTCTGTATTTAATATCAAAAGTGAACTCCTGTACTTGAAGCCACCATCTACCGACTCGCGGTATCAAATCCTTCTCCGTGAACGTTGTTCTCCAGGCATTACAATCAGTCACTACTGTAAACTGTAAACCCAATAAATAGACTCGAAAATGTTGCAGGGCATAAACAACGGCCATGGTTTCGAGTTCATATAAATGGTAATGCTGTTGATTAACCGTCGTTTGCTTACTAAAGTAAGCCACGAATCGTTTGACTCCTCCGGGATGTGTTTGGAATAACACCGCCCCCACCCTAAGCGAACTCGCGTCCAGCAATGGGCGATTAAATGCAAATTAGGCGATTTTTCACGCTAACTTTACGCTGCATTTATCATTTTGGCGCCTAGCGCCAATTTGGACGATTTTTATTGACGCAATTTTAGACGTATCGTTATTTGCCGTCTGTATGCAGTTCAGTCGGTAATGATGAGTCAAAGATAGCCAGCACTGGTTTGGAAGTTAATAGCATTTTTATTTGTTCGAAAACACTTTGCGGTTTAATAGAATAATTACATCGTCTATGTAAGGAAACGCTATTGTATATTGTAATGTCCCAAGCACTTTGTTCATTAGTCTTTGGAAAACTGCCGGTGAATTACAGTCCGAACGGGATGCGGTAAAACTCCTCATGTGCATCGGGGTGTAATGAATGCAGTTTTATTAATTGAGTTTTCACTGACCGACACTTGATAAAATTCCGAAAACATGTATTCACCGGTCTTCTTCTGCACGAGTAAGACTCAGGCGCGGCTTCAGAGGGGGAGGGCCGGGGGGGGCTATGGCCCCCCCCCGACATTGAAAATAATACTGAAGTTTTTCTCAGTTTGTATGTAATACATTCGCTTTTTCTATAGTTGTATAATTTATGATGCTTTATCGCTTGCAAGTAAAAGCTTGGTGCATAACGAAGTGTTATTCAATTTTATATTAACGCCATATTCAATACATCATTATTTAAAAATGTGATGAGCACCTCTCCCCCCCGCTTTAAACTGTTGGAGCCCCCACCGAAATAAACTGCTGGAGCCGCGCCTGGTAAGACTGGGCTGGCGTTCTCCGAGTTAAACTCTCTAATAATTCCAATTCGTCAACAATTCACTAACAATACCTTTTAGAATTTCTTTCTCATGTGGTGACATACGGTACGAGTTGCAAGAAATAGATTCCTGTGTGACTAACTGTATTTCTAACTTTGTAGTATCAGTGTTTCCTATTGTAGCCACAGTGGTCGAAATTCGAACATTTTATTTTATCGTCGTCTGTGATGTCGTCTCCAAACACTATTTCACACTCGTCTTTACTACAGACTTCGAATCCGCACACTTGCTTTACTTCACCCAACCGTAATATGCGCACTTGAGTGCCTGCTTTAGAGTGCATAACGTTTAAAAAATTGCGACCAATAATGCAGTCATACAATAACTTATCCTCATTAACCACAGTTACTTGTATCATCGCGTTCGGTTGACCTACCCGTAGGTTTAGTTCTATGTCACCCACATTCACGACATAGTTCCCGTTAAAACTACGTAATGCAGTTTTCTCTTGTCGCGGCACTAATCTGAGTTTAATAGCCACATTGGCGAATTATGATGCAAGCACTTCCGGTATCTACTAAACATTTAAATCTTTTACCATTCAAAATAGGAGACATAACGTATGGGTTCACACTTGTTTGTTTTCTTACTGCATTAACGCTAGTTTAACCTGGTGTCATGCTTTAGTAGCTTTCGAAAATTGATCTTTTTTCTTAGGGCATTTGTTGGCAAAGTGCTTTAAAAGACGGCAACCAAAACATTATATTTTTAGCTTTTTAAAGTTTCGGACGCGATGTGGGCCCTTACTGCAGATATGGGCATTTACACGTATAAAATAATTTTCTATACGTAGAAAATACGTATATAATGTATAAAATGTAGGCAATGTAGATATGACGTAAATAAACCCATCCTGCCAACAGCTGTTGAAGTTAAAATCTGACATTTGCCGATTAAAACTAGCGTAATTACTATTGCTATTTCTTCTTAATCTCGTTCTAGCGTTCTAATAATAATTACAAGTTTTATGTACTATTGTGAACCGAATAGCAATATTTAAGTCTTTACAAAAGTCAAAACAAAACACCCAAAAAACAGTATAGTTTCCAATTTGAATAAAATTTCAATAATTATCACGGAAACGTAAGGAATGTTAAGAAGCCCTATTTTATTTTAAAGTAGGTTTAACGATTTCCATTAAGATATCGTTGAAAATAGTGATTGATGTAAAAATGCGGCTTTATATTCATATTATAATTCAGTTCTTAAATCCTTTATTTATTTATTATATTTTCCATTTTATTAATGTCGAATGGAAATAATTATGAGTACAAAAATGGTCTCTTCAAATACAGTGCACGCCGCTTAATAGAATCTCACTGGAACTTGGGACTTTTGATAGCAATAACCGAATGACAAGAATATCCGAAATTCAGAAAAAAACAAATACTGGTTTATTGCTTAGAAAGCAGTTAGCACATACAGCGTGTATCTGATTAACAGGTTGTTAATTTAGAAGATGAAATCATAGTATGTCAATATCAATAAATGCAGAAAATGTCAAGACAAAAATTTTGATAAAACAATCTAAACTAATGTGTGATGTTTAATTCACTGTTCAAAGAACTACACATTGTTTCTCGGCTATTTGCTGACACTAGAAATAAATACAAAATAACGTTATCACATAAGACGTAGTTAAATGAAGCTGTTATTCTAAGAACGCATGATATGCTTTCCAAGTTAATTCTCGAAGATAGCGTATATTTACAGAAGTTTAATGCAATGTTATGTAGGTCAGTCAGTATACTAGAATAAATAACACTGCAAAAATAAAGCTAAACAAGCAAAACACGTATTTTTAGAGTACAATGATAAAATGTTTCACTCTAAACAACCGTATCTGTAGCATATTGTAAAAATTCAGCTAAAAAATTTATGCAAAATGTTATTTTTCATGTATAGTAACACACCTGAGAAGAAAATTGATAACATAAACCAAAATTATGATTACTATAAACGGTGTTCGTTAAATTCTAGTTCGCTTCTGGTATCTGGTGTCTACTATTATATTTATGTACTGTACTCGCGAACTATATTAATTATTTAGAAACATTTATTAATTATATTCAATTGCTTAAATAACATATTTATTCGTTTTTATTAAAAACGTCAATGTAATTATTTACCATATAAAATTGTATCGTGGTTTGTGATTGTATCCATAACCATAACAAAAAATATAAATTAACTTACTATAAAATAACATATAAGCTTTGAACAGTGTTTTTTCTATGTAGTATTACCCGATCGATATTATCCATGATTCTAAGAACCGGCGTGCACTGTATATATAATTAATACAAATAATTTTTATTACAATACATCATATAAAATCTTAAGCTTTTGCTGTTGTTATGTTTATGATTATAAGCGACTTTCGGCTTAGACCGCGTCGTAGTTAAACACCTAGATATAGACTTGGTCCTAGTCTTTCATTAAGAGCCAAAAAAAGAAGTAGAATTTCGCTTTTGCCGTATTGTCGTTCATGAACCCAAACAAACTGACGTTTCGCAAGACACTGCAGCTTTGCATCTTCAGAGTGGTAAATGTCACTGAAGGAAAAAGTGTAAGTGACGATAACAACGTAAAATGAAACCAAAACGTCGATGAAATTTATAAACAAATATTTCATAATTTTGAACAAAATTTTGCGCATGTAAAACGTGTGGTACGTAGGTATATTTTACAGGGTGTTTTTATATTTGATAGCACAGTAAATACTTAACATTATACTTAATAACCATTTATTTTTTTTATTGTTACTCTTTCAGAACTTACTTTTCTATTAAATAGTTTATTTCGCGAATTTTATTTGTATTTGTATATTCTACATACTCGATTATTTTCTACATCAAATGTGTAAATTATTATTTTCTACGCATACGGCACATCACTGACGTTGAGTCAACGCTTAAAATTAAAACATCGCAACTGCAGTGCCTTTTCTTGTGATTGACTTGCGGATGGCACATGATGTTGAAATAGTCTTTTATGACCGGTGATCTCTACTTGAGGTAATCTTTTGGGCGTATTTTCCAACGTGCTCAAATAAGCATATATTTCGTTCGTAGTTCGAAAACGCGAGGCTCTGAGTTTATATAGTTTAGTAAGGCAGTACTCGCTTAAACCGTTGATTAAACCTTGCCCAGCATACGTTTCATACAAGGCAGCTTTTCGCAGAAGTTTTCCGAACGGTAACGGCTTTAAAAACTGGGTTATTAATTTTTTTTAAATTGTGTTACAACGAGTAGTTAACTGTTCTTGTGTGTCATACCAGCGTCGAGCCATACCTAGTAAACGGTTAGACATAAGCCTAACGATGGTCAAGTCATCCCATTGATAGTTGTTCGGTAACGCGACGAACCCACAGATCGACCGCTTAATCAGCGTTTTGCGGATCATATTTAGAGATGAAATTTTCATCCTCTGGGTGATACGTCACTCGAGGTCGTAAAAGACTGACAATGCATGATGACGTAATACACAAAACACAAACACAGATTACACTTATCTACACACTACAAACGTTCAAGTAAAGAATTGTGGATCCCTGAAATCGCCCACTTCTGATTTGTTAGAAATAAAAATGAAAACATTAATAAATAAGACGTACACACGCATCAAATTTTTAGATAAGAATGCTTTTACAGTTACAGTAAAAGCAGTAAAAGATAAAAGTTCAACGGCAATCGCCAACAATAAATATAATACTACTGTAATTCAATACTTACTACATAATTAGAGAGAGTAGAAATATGCATTTGCATGATAGTGCATTTTTTTACATATTTTGTAGTTTTAAAGCATATTTACATGTATGTGCATTTTTGATTTTTACTTAAAAATGTTAAATTTATCAAAAATAAATATATAAATTATATTCAACCCTTGAAAATAAAACAACACAACTTGGTTTTAAAAGAGGCTTTTTCTTTTCTTTGTGGTATTAAAACAAGTTTTAGGTAAAGCGGTTACCTGTTGTCATTATTAGTTGTACACAAGGGATTCTATTATTTAAAACTTGTTATGTATGTATGTATCTGTTAATCGTAAACCTTATTTCACGTGATTAAACAAAAACCCATTTGCAAGTACTTGAAAGCTTGCTTGTGTTATACTAAAGAATATCTTAACTTGAAAGGTTGGATTTGGTTAATTTTGGAGGGGTTTTCATTCGTTCTTCATACAAAAATGTAAAAGAACAAATCAAATTACAAACACAGTAAGCAGTTAGACAAGTAGGTGAGTGGTTGAACTGTTTTAGCGAATTCTGTACTAGAGCTGTGTAAAGTAAAATCGTGTCCAGTATAGAAAATTGGTTTTTATTGTTCATTTTTTGTAATTCTCACAATGCCAAAAGCAGGATCTAGTCAAAAAGATCTTACGACGAAATGGACAAAGGAAATTAAAGAATTGGCGATTAGTGGTGATAAAGTAATCTGCACTGTCTGTAGCAAATCGGTAAGTACCTACACGGAGAGAAATATTATGCTGAATTTAATCATTACAATTTCATATTTAAAGCATTTGCTTTTTTTCTAAAATTGATTCACATTCAAATAAAATTAAACCTACATGTTCTAAAACTTAAATTAAATTTCTTATTGCAATCCAAACATGTTTTTATTAAATCATTCATAATTATAATGATACAAGTAAAAAATTTTTGTTAAAATTAAGACTACAAATTGATCAAATTCAACTAATTATTATAAGAAATCATATCAGCGATTAAAGTACGTAATAAATTACTAAGAAACCACAAGTAGGAATTTCAAGTAAGCATTTATGTTATCACTATTTGTTCCACGCTGGTCTAAAATAAGGTATCAGCAATTTAATTTACGTTAAGGTTTGCAATATGTGCTAAACTTTTTGCTAAAGCTGTGGCAAAGATAATATACGTGTACCGTGACTCCGACAGTTTTTTGTTTGGAACTATACGACATGGATCCATCATTTTATAACAAGTTGCTTGCAGCATATAATCTATAACTCACTACATCAATTAGTGAATTATTGGAAACTATCAAAAACTTACAAGTAAGTATTGACTCTGATTTTGAATATTGTTCACTGCCGTTATATGTTAGAATTATGTCGCAAAGCTTGCACATTTTTTGGCATGTATGACTTAGTTTTTTGCAATGAAATGAAATTATCGTGCATTTGCTTTTCTTTTAGAACAAGAAATTGATGTTACATCCCTTGTGTGGCTAACGGAAAATAATTTGGACATATTGAAGGAAGGTGAATTTGGGTTGATTGTTAAGTTTAGTAGTTGGAGAACCCTTTGACAGAAAAAAATAACTTTCCAAAAGTTACAAGAAGATTATTTAACTCGGATGGTGTAGATTCGACTAATATTCTAAGTGTTACATACTATTAATGCTGATGCGTGTACATTTTGGTGTCAAGGACAGTATCATTTGGATCGGTAATATTATCTACCAATAATGATAAATTTTAATGTAGATTAAACCATAAACTGTAGTGATGATAAAAATATAACACATTTATTTTGAATTTAGCAAATAAATACGTTTAAACTATGTGTATATTTACTGAAATCATTCATACCCTGAAGCTGCACAAAAGCAAACATTATGACACTGCGTGCTTAAATTAATACGAAGTGTTATTACTATTAAACCTATTTATGATAAAACACAACAATCAACAGAGATAAGAAAAAGCAGTACTTGTCATAACTATGGTTCTTCTCTACGATCACATTAAGCAACTTTTGAATGATAAAAGAAAACAATGTTTTCTTAAATTGATATATTATAAAATCTATACAATTCTTTTTCAAAATATTTGTTGTAATAAAATGAAAGCTTTATTTAAGCGTACATCGGCATGACTCAAAACCAACAGCCTATTTGCATGAAATATAGCTGTTTTTGCTTTATTACAGTAAACTTTTCTCTCCGTGTACCTATTTAGATAAAACTAGTACATGTTCCGTTTTTTTTTGATTAGTTTTAAGTTTACCAACATTTTCATCATATATATTTAATTGTTTATAAATAAGACATTCATTCGGTATTACTAGAAAACTACATGTTATCATAGAACGTATTAACAAGTAATTTCATTTGCCTACAATTTCAAAATGTTAAATTTTATTTTTTTTTATTCTTCTAGATAAGTAGTGAAAAGAAATTTCAAATCACACAACACATATCAACTCAAATACACAAGGAGAACCTAATAAAATTTGGTGCCCAAAAACAAATCCTGTTGACAACATATGCGTCTACTTCCAATACATCTTCAAAACCCAGCGACTTCAATGCAGAATTATGTGAAGCTTTAATAAGTGCAAACATTCTTTTAAAAAAAATCGAAAATTCAAAGTTTCGTGCATTCCTGGAAAATCCTATTAATAGACCAATACCAAGTGAAGCGCTTTTAAGAACAAAATACGTTTCTATTAATTATGCAAGTATGTTCAATGAAATAAAAACTAAAATAGGTGACAATTTGATATGGTTTTACGGTAGATGAGACAACCGACGCAAAAGGTCGGTACATAGCTAACTTATTAATTGGAACATTAAATAATGAATGTACTTCTGGTCCGTATCTCATAGCTGTAAAAGAGTTGCGAAAAACAAATAACGTAACAATTGCAAAATTTGTGAATGATAGTCTGAATAATTTTTATTTACCTGTTGCTGCTCCAACAGAAAAATTTTTGATAATGGTAACTGACGTAGCAAGTTACATGAAAAAGGGATATTTATCATTAAAAGTATTTTATGAAAACCTAATCCATATTACATGTTTAGCACATGGTTTAAATAGAGTGGCAGAATGTATAAAAAATGAATATATTGAAGTCAATGAATTAATTAACAATGGAAAAAAAGTATTTTTGAAAGCTCCTCTCAGAGTGCAACACTACAGAAATAAGTTACCAAATCTACCTTTACCGCCCCAACCTATCCCAACACGCTGGGGAACTTGGCTAACGGCAATAAGCTACTACAGTGAAAATTTAGAGAAATTTTTTGATGTCATTAAATATTTTGAAGAATCATCTAGGCTTATTGCAAAAATCAAGAATTTAAGCAAAAATCAAAAACCAAAAATGACTTAACTTATATTGTATCTCATTTTATGTCATTTGTATCTAGAATAACAAAAAAATTTAAGTATTAGCGAATTTATTCAATTAATGGAGAAGTTAAAAACACACTTCAACGAAGTTCTAGGCACTATAGGACAAAAAGTATTGAAAAAAATTAGTGAAGTGTTAGATAATAATAAAGGGTACCAAATAATAAAAAGTGTGAATAATGTTTTGTTAGGGTTAGAAGTTAGTGATGTTTAAACTAATTGGACACCAGATATATCAAAATATTTCGATTACATCGTGCGACGTAGAAAGATCGGTCTCCGATTATTAAACATTTTCTATCTAATTGTCTACACAACTTTACATTGGAAAATGTAGAAAAAGATTTGATAATATATTTTAATAATATAAACGTGAATAGATTTTAATTACTGTAAGTAAAATATAGGGTAGGATGTTACGATATAATTAACTGTAATTAATAAATATGTTTTGTTAAGTTTAATATACAACAAATGAAATAAAAATTATGAGCATGTTTTTACTTTTTAGTGCATATTTTAAGCATTTTTTACTACTTTTATTCTGCATAATATGCGCATATAATCGCGTTTTTAATTGCATTTTTCTACGCTCTTTATACATAATCGTTAGAAAAACAATGACGTGTATCGGTACCAAATGTCTCAGGCGTCTAAAACCGAGCGCTTAGACCAATCAATAACAAGGAAATCATAAGAATTTCGTACATCGTAGCTGCAAAATTTATTAAATTTGTGAAATACTAACAAATATAGTTGTTTAATTGTAACTTCTACAAAACAATTAATTTGAAAATGCACAATTACTCTTGTATTAATCTTTCTTTATATAACAGCCCTGAGCATATACTGTGCTTCTGTTGTTAAGACGGTCCGGTCTACTGTAAAAACGATAATACTATTAAGAGTGTTACAAATACTTTTCAGATGTAACTTTTGATTTGAAAATGTTGAGTTCATAAGCATTAGACGAAGTGCCAGTGCTAATGCGATTATATAAACATATTTTCAAAAGAGGTCAAGATAAGAAAATGCAAACCAAAATTTATATCAACTGCAACTAAAATAATATAAAACGGTGGCACGTGCAAATTAAGTTTTGATGTCTCTATTTTTGCCTACGATGGCAAAGCAAATTTTACACTGTTTTGCCCAGGCCCAGCTGAGTACATTTTAGTATGTTTACAAATTTGCGCATGACACTTTTAAACCTACGCGAATGTGTATAAAATTATAAAACAATAAATTTTAAATACTACGATTACACAAAATCTAAAAAGAATAAACAAACAATTACAAATAGATAATGACTAATAACTATGGAAACATAACGTCACTTATGTCGTTATTTATTTTGAGATCAAATCACATTCTAAGAACGATTGCGAGACTAAATCGCACACAACAAAACCTAATTCGCACGTGCGACCGGTTTATATTACATCAGTAGCAGATAATATGAAATGAATGTTTGTTTATATTTTCTATCTTGACCTCATCTGAATAAAATGCTTATGCAAGTAAATGAATTTCCAGTATCACTAATAATTTTTGTTAAATTCAAACAAAAAAAAATTATTACAATGTTTTGTAAGACAATCAAATTTAACACAAAAACGCCGTTTTATCCATTGCTATTTCAAAAAGTTTTAAAGTTACAAGAACAGTGTTGTAATTATGTCTTACGATGAACTCTGCAAGTTACGAGAAAGTAAGTCTATCAAAAACTAACTAAAACGATAATATTTCAAAATATACACTAAACCACAAAAAGTAAGTTATTTACCTACCAGCTACTGACACCGCTTTCCAAAAAAAAATTGGAAAAGAACCGTCTGTTAGTCATGAAACCGACAAGGTTACTACAACAAAACAAATCTTTTACTAAATAACAAAGTAAATATTATTAATCAAAATATAAGAAACCGACCTTTGAATGAATAAATGACATACTTTATATACACACATAATTACATAAACGATTAATGGTTAACACCAAAAAAATATTGTATAAAAAGTATTTTTGTTTTTCCTTAAATTTGACCTTACATATAATTAGCATTACAATTAAAATATTTTTACACCAAATCCATTCCCAATAAATTATTTTCATAATTCATGCGATATAATTAACGTGACCTTGATTGATTCTCAAATTTACAATCCTACGACCTGAGTTTTTGCTTTTCTAATGATAGCACATAACAAAAAGGACATAACTTGTATGTGTGACGTCACTTCAAAGCAATGACTAGTGTTATTGAAGTCAAAAGCCATCATTACATTTAATAAAAACCAATTAAAGTAAAACCTTTTCTAATTAAAACATCAGTATGTTGACTATAAATTTATAATACTAATTGTACTAACAATAAGATGTTACAAAACTTTTAGTGATAGTTATTTGTACATACACGTAAAGTAATTAAATATCAGTTACAAAAATATATAAACAATGACCCTATAATGTTGATTAAAATTTACATAATTACGATACGGTTTTGTAAACTGCATGCCTTTATTTGTAATGCACCGGAAACAAGTAATTCTTTTTCCTAAATTTATTTAAATAGTTCGTCGATTTCAATGAGCATAATAAAAGTGATAATACGTTTAGTGACTAAAAACAATAAATAAATTTCGGTACTCACAAAATTTACCCACAGATATTTTGAAAACTTCAATCACAACACCTATCAGTACTTACACTTGTAAATGAGTTTTAACACTGAAGTAAAAACCTAATCTGTATTTGAACAAGCAAGCGAGTTACCGCAATCATCACTGATAAATTGTCAAAACGTAATTTTAAATTACAATTTTTTTAATTGATCTTAGACTTATTACTGCATAAATTATAAATTATGGTTCCTGTAAACAAAATCGGCGTGAGAAACGTGAAATTGTATTTAACTCAAATTGAGTTTTTGTTTAAGTTGTATAGGTACTATCTAAAATGCAATATATTTTTGTATGGAAATTAGTAGCATCCAGGTGAAAATAACACACTAGTGGGGTCAATATGACTGAAAACAGTAAGTTAAACATTAACAGTAATATTACTTTCATTTTTTACTTAAAGTCTTATCTATACATTATTATCAGATCTGGCACCTTTAATTAATGTTTTAATTCTACTTTTAGAATCTCGTTAATGATGATATCAACTCATAAAAGCACTTTCAGGTGTCATGTTACGGTTTTCTGACACATATTTTTGTAGAGGGTAGAATATGAAACGATTGTGGTATGAAGTAAATCGTTAATTCTTGTGTTTGTACTAGTGATCGGCAAATACGCGTAGAAAATAATTTTTTACACGTGCACCTAGAAAATCGACAAAAAAATGATTTCAGTTTATATTAACTAAAATCAGATTCCAAATTTGTTCAAAATAAATTTATTGAATCAGAACCTGAATTTATATTTCGGTTTCATTCTCAAGGTTATGAACATAGTTAAACGTAACGTACTTAATTCTAGTTACAAATTTGAGCTGCATAATAAATTATTTAAAATATTTAAATAGCAAATTATCAAATAATTTTTAATCAAGTGAGAAAAATAGCTCATCTTTTCGATATGATACGGCTCATGTTCTGTATATATGGTGCTGTAAACGTACATCCAAAGTATTCAGTATCTACTTGTAATTAATGCATTATCATAACTAAAACGTGTTGTGATTTGACAACTTCACTTTTATCTTTCTTTCTGAAAGCAGAGACGTAGAAAAATTTTACTTTTAATTTTTTCTCTTTTGTACCAAAAATGGTACAAGCATTGGTTAAACAAGTAAATAGATTGTTTTACAGAAAATTAAAAAAACACTGGTGTGATCACCACACGTTTTTTCCTATAAGGAATAATTAAAGAATGTCTACATATTTTTTTAAGGTTATGTTGTCATAAAACCACATGGAAGCGGCCTATACACGTTTGTATTGACTTCTAATACAATTACTTATTAGAATGTCTTCAAACTTAATTCTTATTCGAACCTACAACCAGTATACTGGGCAGTAACGAATTACTTGTATTTCAAATATAGTATTTAAAATACAATTGTATTTTGTAATTTGTATTTAGATACAATGCAAAATAGTATTTTGTATTTCAAACACATTGTTTGATGTATTTTGAGTATTTCAATTACATCAATTACTCGAGACTCACGTAAATCAGTAAACCGTTAATTTTATACGTTATAACCGTTTCTTAATTTAAAATCATATCCAACAATAAAAGAAATGTTTATAAAATTCGATTCAATACAAGTTTATGTTTTTCGGTACCAGTGGAACGTTTATTTTCATTTGCAAATTTTATACATTCACTAACTAGACGTAGTTTATCATACAAACAATTTAAATAATTAGTTTTTTTGAAAGAAAATAATTTTTTTTTTCAAAAAAAGAAGTAGTTAAATTTGTTAAGTGAATGAAGATTATTTACACGTTACCTTTGTGTTACAAAGTAATTTTTATTATTAATTATATAATTGAAATACTATTTCATATAACAAGGTGTATTTTGCCCACCCCTGTCCTGCCTACAACACAAGGGTCATAAGTACTACATATGACATTGATTTGATCGTTCAAACTTTTTGTATTTTTTATTGTTGACCAATGTATGTTGTTAATATGAAATTAATATTATTAATATTATAAAACGAGATGCCGGTAAACAATTTATACTAACCAAGTGACCTTACAGAGAAATCGCCGCTGATACTGTAGATGGTAAGACTTATTTTTTGTACAAAGAGGTAAGTTACATTTCTCAATAAATTTATTTATGAAACACAATGACAACTGTTCCGACGACTGATGTGATCATTCTAGGTTATTTCTGGATCAATCCACGAGTACAAATAGTGATAATGTATGTGCATTTTACTCTGATGAGGCTACAGATCAAAAATCGTTTTCTAATAAATTGAGTAAATGAGCAGTAAATATAAACATTCTTTCAAATTTACTAAAAATATTGATACACGATGGTAACCATAAGCAACTGACGCAAGAACATGAACATTACAGCATTATTTGCATATTTTTGACAAAGGGAAGTATGTGTGTGGTCTGTATCGGAAATCTTTACTGGTGCTGTGTTAGTGCGTTATCGAATAAAGCAATGATACTGTATATATATATACTATATACAGAAGCCATAGATTCTGTACAGGATACACCTACCTATACAGACTTAAGTTGTAATTACTATTTATACATTTTTGACAAAGGAAAGTCTGTATGTGGTCTGATGTATCAAAAGTCTACTTATGCTGTGTTAGTGCGTTATCGAATAAAACAATGATACTTTATGTATACTATGTATAGAAGCCATATATTCTGTACAAGATGCACCTAAACAGACTTAAGTTATAATTACTGTTTATATATTTTTGACAAACCAAATTCTAGTTGTGGTCTGATGTATCGAAAATCTTTACTTATGCTGTGTTGGTGCGTTATCGAATAAAACATGATACTGTGTGTATACTATATATAGAAGCCATATATTCTGTACAGAATACACCTATACAGACTTACGTTATAATTGCTGTTTATATATTTTTGACAAGAAGTCTCTATGTGGTCTGATATATAAAAAAAAAGCCTTACTTGAAAACGGATTAGGGCTCAAACATGTCTTGACAATGTTGTGACATGGTGTATGTGGCTTTCTCTTAATGACTCAGCCAAACATTGGTGCTGTAAGTTTAAACTTTCTTTTGGATACCTATATGGGTCGTTATCGAACTGATCTCTGGTAATCTCTTCAATATTAGTTATTTCATTTTCATTTGCCTAAAAAACACGATACGTTATGAATAACGCACTATTATTCACTCTATTTTCTTATTTAGTTTATCGACTTAAAAAACACTTACTTGCAAATTGCGTAAAATATAAGCACATTCCATTTGCATTAGCTCAGCATCCTCGTACTGTTCAGAACTTGAACCATAATCAGTGTCTTTGCATTCAACTTCTTTCTGTTTATGGGGCTTCGTTTCAGTTCTGATTACAGGAGATCTATCAAGCAATCGTTTTTTACACGAATGGAAATTTTGTAAGCATTTTTCTATGAAATCTTTAAAGTATTTACCAGGACTAGTGTTGGTCAAACGTTTTCACGGGCCTGTATGCCAGTGTAAGCTTTTGTTGTAGTGAAGAACTGCTAAATGAACACGCCTTTCATATGATCCTCTCTGAATCAAGTTTAACCTTTTATCCATATTCAATTTGACTACAATGTTCATTAACTTCTCACTTCGATTATTATTTTCAGTCTCTATGAGAAGATGAGCTTTTCTCAGAAATAGCCAGTGTTGTAAATAGATAATTTTTAAATTATATAGATACAGATAAATTTTTTTTGTTTCAAAAATTATCTAGTATTAGATAATAGATAAAATATTCAAACTTTATATAGATAACAGATAATAGATGAAATAATCTAGGTAGTAATAACGATAGATAGAGTTCATTTGAAGAACTACTATAGAATGTGGAAAATTACTGAAGAAAAACATACATATTGTAACTTGAATTTTACGAGACACTGGATTTTTTATAAATTTTATTTAAACAATTTTAAAAAAATTATATATATACAGATACATATAACTTATATATTTTTGATTGTATCTAGATACATATAAATAGATAAAAAATATGAATCTAGATTAATTTATCTATATAAATTTATATAGATAATTTACAACACTGGAAATAGCTCTAAAACACCTGCGATAAATAAATGTGTTAATATAGGTACGCTGTAGAACAAAATTGGGTTTGCAGTACCATGTATATGATTATAAATATTTGTTGTCTTTAACGCATTTACGTGACTGTTGCAAGTTTCGTCAACAGAATTACAAATTTGTGTTCTGAAATTCCTGTGATTTTCAAAAACATGATAAAAGCCGCTTTCTAAACCTTCTCTTAGCAATGATACGTTTTGACCGCTTTTTGAATGTTACCGAACATTTAGCTCTTTTGATCAATAGCTAAATTAATATGTTTATGTTTTTTTAGCTTTAGCAAGTTTTTGGTGTAGTTTTTCAAAGCATAATTAGTGCACTCAATTTTTTAAATTTCATTACCATAAGAAACTTTCTGCTTGAGTTTAGCGAATACGCTTGAGTCACCGCCAGCAATAAATTTACAATAACGAAGACCATGCTCTCGCTCATCTAAAATCTTCTACCTCCACGTCGGCATCCATGCCAGGAGAAGATCCCTCCCAGTTTTTGTAACAATCATGGATTTAGCTTCTTTATTTTGTTTGGCAAAAGAGCAAATCCAACAAAATTTGTTTCTAACAGCAACAAATAATAGTTCATTTGTGTGCTGCCCAACAATTCCAACCATGCCAGATAAAGAATTAAGATTAGTACCGTATGACTTTTTACTCCAAGATCCATCAAGATAGACCGTAATCCAGGGTGTAATACCAACATCGTTAAACTGTTGCTTTTGAACAGTGTAATCCTTTTCTTTAGCTCCTGCTGCTGCAATTGAATGCCATAGTGATTTTTTTCATTTCTATTAAAAAACCCATAAATCAAACGTAACATTTAAGAAAAGGACATATATAACTACCTCTCCAATTTCCATCTCGAGGTCAGAAAACATTTTTTTAGACATGTGTGGTATATTTAAACAACTAAGTCTTTCAGTAAAATGGGTGTAAGTGCTACCGGTAGCTAAAGTTTCCCACACCGCAGCATAATTACTCAAAGAAATAGATTTTCCTGAACGAGTAGGTTTATTTTTTAGGATCTTCTGTTTTTGGAATTTGTACACTATAGGGCACATATTGCATTTAAGAATAATACTACTGCCCAGTTCCAAACTTTTTCGTTCTTCTTCAGCTACATAGATCATTCCTGTAGTGCACGTTTTGGAGTGACGATACTGTAATGTAACGGCCCAATCTAAAACGTAACCAAGCTCTACAATTCTATATCCTGTTATAGGAGATGGCTCTTTGGGATCTTTTTCGATACTCACAAGATGAGTATTGATACTGTAAAATGTAACGTTAAAGATTATACTTAAAGAAGCGACTGTTTTAATACCTGTTATAATCATCATCTAATAATATTCCTTTCTGCTGTACAGGTTCAAATGATTTACTCCTGCATAAGTTTTTGAACATCCGTTCAAAATGTCTTGCTCGTCAGATAAATATCTTTCCGTTTATCCACGGTTGTCACTCATAATTTCTCGTATTTGTCAGCAAAAACATAATTACGTATAAGTATGAGAAGATTCGCATACATTACCTATTTTTTAAAAATTTCGCATCAGGAAAAGACTTTTCTTCTATTAAATAATTATTTTTCTGTAGAGTATTACAACTGGTTTCTCTAACTACATCAGAAGCAACAGTAACTTCGCTCATGATAATATCATCTACATATACACGTTGCTTCCAAGATTTTATTTTTCGTGACGGCGCACCCAAGCAGTTTTTTGCGCCCTTGCAGCTTTAGCACGTTTGGAAACTAACTTGTTTCGCCCGACCATTGTTTTTGAAATCACAATCAGAAATCTAAAATTATATAAAGAACATTTTAAACGTAAACGTTGTAATCAGTAGGACTTAAAAAGTTCATGTATAAAATGATTAAACCGCTTAGTTTGTCTTATTTTTACAAGAATTTCATATTTATAGCATAACAATAAGAAGTACACGTGCCATAAAATACTTACTTTACTACTTTTGTAAGATTCCGATTTGATTCATATTTGTATGTATAGGTATGTTAAAAATATGCTAATAACAGCATGATGCTATACATGTATAATATTTAATAAAAATTGAAAACATTTTATCCGACGAAAATTACAACGTCTACATAATTGCTTCAAATCTGTTTCAATTACATCCAGAGTTGTATGTATTTAAAATACTTTATGTGTAATCAATTATGTAATTAAATACATTACATCTACTTATTTCTAATGTAATTAAAATTTGAAATAAAATTTAAAAAAAATTAAAGAGTTTTTAAAAACTTTGCAATACTAATATTCTAAAGATTAAATATGGTAAATAATACACCCTTCATGCGACAAGGAATAGGAATTTTCGAGATATGCATTGTTTTGTATTATATAGTTTTCATAGCAAACAAAACACAACAAAAAAAAACAATACATAAGTTTCTTAAATTTAATAGAAAAAAAGCGAATATATAAATGAATCAAATATTTTTTTTTAAATTTTGAATTGCATTTAATGCAATAAAATTAGATCTTTAAATTAAAACGCTAACTAAAAGAAAAAAATCATTTGTGTGTAGATGTAATACAAGAATAACTAATGGATAAGATAAGTGAGAACGTTATCGTCGAAGTAGTGTATAAAAACTCAAGATTTTTTATTTCCTTAGTTGATATTGATATAATTTTTAACTGGTAAATGTAAACTGAATTAAATCAAAATCAATCGAGCTGCAAGTAGTTATACCATTGGTTATACTTACCTTTTACGGCTTTTACTAAATAAAAGTATATACCCACAACATGATAATTTAATGCTTATAAATCTTATAATATATTCAATAATTGACACTAGATTTGCGAACTAATTTCTGTTTTTTAAACAATTCGTGCACGGTAGACGGCACAGCTAAAACAATTGTACAATTTAAATTATAGAAAATGTGACAAAATTTTTAAATAAAGTATAGATACCGCCAATTTACAGCGCTGCCTTCATATAACGCTAGGTTCGCTCTGCAATTAATTTAACTAGTTTTTCTTGATTTTTAGCGTTAATAAGCAAAATTAGCATTTCAGCTTGAAATATCTTACATTTGGCAACGGGTGGTACAATTTAGAATTACGTAAAGTAAAAAAAAATCAAAATTTTCAATTTTTAATAATTTATTGTGGTCTTATTTTAATTACCGTTTATACAAAAACACATTAAGCCCCAAAAGCTAAAAACAGTCTTTGAGGTAAGATTTAGTTATTATGAGAATTTTGCGTTATAAGGCTGAAAAAGATGAATTAAAATAGCAATTAATTTAACTAGTGGCACCGTTCCAAGAAATTAGTGCCCCCTTTTAAAAACATCTTACTCTTACTCATTCTTATCAAACACGTATTGAGTGTACTTTGAAATATCAACTGTCAACGGAGCGGAGCTTTCTAAAGACAGTGTATTATTTTATTATATTCGTAAGAATGAGTTCGTCGTATCGATTTTACTTACAGTTTTAGTCACAATTTTAATGATTTTACCAAAAGAGTCAATACATTTAGTTTATAACCATAAACGATATATAATTGATATGGGACACCAATAGATGGCGAAAAAATCGCACGTTTTTGGAAACTATATGTAGTAAATTCCCCCTGGTCGGGTCAATTTCGTCTACTACACATATCACGTGACAAGTCCTTTACAAATTACGTGAACAATACATGTTACATCAGTGTGTTTGCTATAATTAGAAATGCCATTAAAATTGAGTATTGAAGAAACAATTTAAACTGTGTTCATTATTCGAAAAAAGTATAAAACATGTAGAGAAGCATTACCACTAGCAGAAATCTTTAATAATAGACACCCTAATAAAACAATACATTTCACATCCGTCGGATATCTAATAAACAACTTCAAGAGTTCTGGCAGTGTTGAAAATTGTTGTAATATAAAGTTACGGTAAGTAATCAAAACATAAACACGTGTAACTGTGCTGAATCTCGTGTAACGACTGATTCGCCTTGTTTATTAGAAAGAGACAAAAAATATATATTATTCTACATGCTAAAAAACTAGAGGGCGCAGTACATACCTTTTTGAGATATTTATATACAACAAAAATAACTTAAAAAAAATATCGGACATGGGTTATATTAGTCGTAGAAAATATTGACTTCGAAAAAGATTCAATTTATTGAATTAAGTAAAACTATAGTTACACGAATTTTAAAGTCAAATCAATTTAAACCATAAACGCCAACTTACGCATACCTACTTTAAAAGGAGATATTGAACATAGGTTCGTATCTAAGGAGAATTGGAAGATAACAGATTTATGACACAACAAGTACTTTGTTCTGACGAAGCAACGTTTACAGCAAGCAATGGTACAGTAAATTTGCAAAATTGTCGATGGTGGAGCGATGTTAATCCCAATTTCCATGTTCAAATCGGAGATCAATTTTAATTTAAGACTAATGTATGGTATGGTATTTACAAAGACAGAATTGTTAGACCATTCTCTTTTCGAAACAACATGAATGGAAAAGGGTACATACAACTTTTAAATAATCAGTTGTCTGACTTTCTTGATGAACTACCACTAAATGAACTACGAAAAATATGGTACCAACATGATGGAGCACCATGTCACTGTAACAGAAATATAAGGGATTTTCTCCTCTACACTTTTAATGGTAAAGTGATCGGAAGGTACATTCTACAGTTTTTTTTCCTATAAGGAAAATATAGCGATCGCAATTCTTTTTCAAAAAATTTTTTTTTCATAATTTTACGTTTCAAGGTCTCCTGAATAGTGATGGAGAATAAGTAACTATTCGTTACTTGAGTACTCGTTAGGATCCGAAGTAAAGATTACTCGATAGGCAAAGTATTCGTTACATAGTTACATTCGTACCATTCGATTCCAGTATTCAAATCTGCAAAATCGGTTCCAGTACCCGTTTGTACTCAGTACACAAGGTACATCAATACTCGTTTTATGAATTGTAACTTTGTAGGGACAATATTGAATACAGAGCGCATAAATGACGCAGAACCTTAACTCTTTAAACACATTATTATATGGATAATAGTGATCTCTGTTCTTCCCTTAGATTTCTTAAATTATGCAATTTATAAAACCAAAATTATCAACGTTTTGAGGTATAAGTGTAGGTACTTATTCGTATTCATACATATACGAATGTTAATTCTGTTATTTTCTAGATAACATCTTTTTCAAAATTTAGCAAAAAACAAAATTTATTATTGAACATTTTTAATTTTATACCTTGGAATATTTTTTTTAGCTTTTACATTATATATTGTGCGTATTTCCATTTCTCAAAATTAATATTAAAAACGTTAATAAATATACTAACAATCCAAAGTACATATGTTCTGTTTTGTATTTAAAATGGTAAGTTTCTCCGGTATCAGCTCTTGTCAAAAATGTTTACATAAATTAAAATTTTACATCACGTTCTAGTCATTTATGCACATACGTCTAAGGTAATCAAATCCCTATCGCGAAACGATTCAAGGAATTATATTCCGGTACCCGTATTTACTACCACAAAAACATACAGTTGTCAAAGTAGTACCGTTATAGTATCCAAAGTAATCAAAGTAACGAATACAAAAAGTGTGCTAGTAACTTAAAATTTGGTGTGGTGCTGGCTTTTCATATTCTCCCGGTTTTATCAATATTATGGGTCTGATCTTAGGGTCTGATGAAGAAACCCGAAGTGGGTGTATCCGCCATTTTTAACAGTTTTTCTTATATAATTTTGTACGTATGCGAATTATTTTTATAGTTTCTTATAGAGATAATTCTTTCTAACAATTTATTTAAATAAAAATGTTTCTAATATTAACAGTATTAGATATTTTATTTATAATTTAAAATGAATTTATAAATATAATCTAGGTTCGAATCCTGCCTGCGACAATTAAAAAAAAATTACATGTTGTTGAAGGGAAAGCAAGATACGTTAAAAATAACAATTTATTTCTATATTCTTTTGACTTGTTTATACACAGAGTGCTGCATCTTCCTTACATTATCTTTGGATGTACCTACGATAACTCTCGAACCATAAGTCCTAGTAAAGAAAGAAAATAAATACATTTGTTACACTGGTTTTATGGTAACAAAGAATAAGCAACGGTTAACACAGTTTCCCCGGAGAGGGAGTCGCAGGCTTTGTGATGCTGAACATCTGAGCCCACATGTAAATAACTACCAGTTGTGTATTTTATTTTACAGTGAACATGACCTCTGACTATTATGACCCAATAACGTTAAATCGTATTAGTTCAGTATATCTAGAGACAATCATTAAATGATTTGGTCATTTATCATTCTATTTGTGCGCTAGCTATGGTAATAAGTACTTAACCATCCATCTTTCCATTTATTGCTGTTTTAGAATTAAATTTCTTCTAAATATATTATTTCCTGAATTCTATTTGTATTTTTCCACATAAGCTACATAAAATGTGTCATGTAAAAAATTATCATATCCTACGTGTAGAAAATTTACTTTTCTACATAAGGTAAAATTCAGGACCTTTGCTTGCTTGGATGAATTTGATAAAAAGTCACACAAAATGTTTTTAATTGTAAATAGCTCTACCGGTGTAAAAACGTAATTTAATATTATACACGCGTAATTCAAATCATAGTTACCTACATTACGAGATGGCGCCGCCATCACATTTCGTTTACAGTAGTTCGTGTATGGGTTACGTTTTAATTTTTGTGAGGTAAGATAAAATTAAAGGCTTGGAGACGCTCGATAAACAGCAAAGCAAAGCTTACAGATTAACAAAAAAGCAAGCACAGTGAACGCCGCTTGACAGAAACACGTTAGAGCTTGGGGTTTTTGATAACAATAACCGAATGATAACAATATCCGAAATTCAGAAAAAAATAAATACAAAATAAGTACGTTATCCCATAAGACGCAGTTAAATGAAGTTGTTATTCCAAGAACCCCCAAGCTTTCAAAATGCTCGAATAAAAAAATAACACTGCAAAAATACAGCCAAATATGCAAAACAACTAATTTCAGGGTACAATGATAAACTTTTTCACTCTAAACAAGCCTATTGTGCAAATTCAGCTAAAAAATCATGCAAAATAGATTATTGTTTATGTATAGAAGCAAACCTGAGAAAAAAATTGATAACATAAACCGAAATTATGATTATATATATATAAACGGTGTTTTTTTGTATGTAGTAGCGTACGACCGATAACATTATCCGTGATTCCAATAAGCGGCGTGCACTGTTAGACTGTTTTTATTACCACCGACTCGGAAAAAAATGTACCACAGTGTACTGTGGAAGTGCCGTGCGGCGTGTGACATTTTAGATGAATCGGAAAACAAACCTCACCGCCGTCATTATTCGAGACGGTAAGCTACAGAACGGTCACGAAGCTGATGAAACGTGCTCGCTGCATTAAATTGGGGTTGCTGCGAAGGAATTTGCTACAAATGCACATGTGCAAACCTTGACTTACGTCGCGCGTTTCGGTAAAAATTTTTAAAGTGCACGTCGTTTGACCTGTTATAAACTGGGTGTCTATAAAAATGAGTTCTATCGTATCGCCCAACCAAAATTATCCACCGGCCAAAGTGTAAAATAATCAAATCTTCAATTCTTTTAAAACTAAAAACTGATCATAAACTTAATTGTTCAACCGATAACGCCGACCTCTATTAAATTATTCTTAACTGTTTTTATCTCTAATTTTCATCGATTTGAATCATATATGATTGATTGACCAATCATTTTCGCCAGTTTAGTTGGACGTTTTTTGCTTATTTCTAGTTAGGTTTTTAAATCGGAGGACCAATTATCTTGATGACACCATCTATATCAGAACTGTTTTATTCAAATATCATTTTTCAATAAGATGAATCGATTTGATTAGTCTTAACTCAAGTATTCGTTCTATTAGTAAAATATAGTCGTTGTTGGCAGTAACAAAAAATGTCGTTTAAAACTATATCTAATTTGATTTCACATTTTATTAGAAACATTTGTATAGAACGAACAAAAATTGAAGTTGAAACACCTCGACAATTCCAATAACAAACTAAAGAAACTATTAACAAAAAACGAATACATTTACAAACTACAACATAGAAATAATGTATTCAGAACAATAATTATTGAAACTAAAGAATTCAACAGCTAAATTCAGATAGCGTTTCGGCAATTAAGAATCTGTTGAACTAAACGAAATGTTATAATTTTCGGTCGAGTTCAAGTTAGTTCTTGTAATCGACGAAGAAATGGAATCTACAGGTACAGCTAAAAATAGTAATTAAAATAGGTATGTAATAATTGCAGTTAAGGTTACCTTTTCGTTGTTGAACCTCTTTATTTTCTAAATACCATAAAAACGCTTGAACGTGTCTATTTGTTCTATTTGCTTCTGGTATAGCTGCCGTAGTTGTATTAATTCTAAAAATAAATCAGTTAATAAAAGAAGTGATATACTACTTACTGTGCAAGATGCTGAAATAATCTTAGCCATAGTCTATGATATAGTTAAAGTTATTTTAAAGATAAAAAAGCATTTTAAAACGATTTTCATGCAAAAATGCATTTTTTTCAAGTTTTAAATATCTGGTACTTAAATATTCACATTTGTTTTGGTGTTAATATGTATGTATATATACCGTGGAGTACTTAGAAATAGACTACTACCACTACATATTATCAAGAAAATTTAACGACAATTTAACCCACAGTTCGTCTTTAACAAAGTGGCTAATAATGATATTCCAATAGGATTAAATCGCCTCATAATCAACCTGTGCATAAAGCTGCAATTGTTTATTTTTTATGATTTCAGAGTTTTGTTCTACTATGTTACAATAACATAAAGTTGTCGTATTGTCTATTTAATGTCATTACTCGATTGATATTCCAAATTAAAACTATATATATAATACATACGACAAAAAAGCTTCTTGTAAAAGTACCAACAAAATTATCACCATGTCTTTTGTAAGGTATATAAAGATATTGTGAAAACATTAGTTGCAACCTACTTGCGACATTTGGTTAACGTAAAATAAAATAAAATGCACTTACAAAGCTCTCTTTTCGCTGGTTGATAAAGGTTTACTGAACACTTTTAGAATATCAAAAAACATATAATGTTTATCCGAAGAAGCGGCGTACCGAATTCCCAAGTTCAGTAACATTTGTGAATTAGAAGTTGATCGATTCATAAGCAATTGAAACTGTTTGCTAAGATTCTACAAAAACAGCGTTAGCTTATTTGAACGGTATCTTAAAAGTTTACCTGTAAGTTATTAAATATATCTTCTTGAGGTTCATTCTTAGCCGTAACCAATAAATACTGGGAGTATATGTATATTAGTGACTGGAGTATTATTCCAACGTATGCCAAATCACTAACTTCACGAATAAGATTAAGCGCCGTTTTAAAAATGTCGCCATAATCATCGTGATGCTAAAAAAAATATTTTCAGTATAAATACATATCAAACTTTTTAAACAAAACATTTAAAAAAAAACTAGAAGCAAATGAAAATAACACAAACTTAGTAGGAGTATATAACAATAAAAAAAACAAAGTCCATTCAAAGTGTATATTACGAAGGAAAAGAGTAAGTGGCAGTTCACAAAATGTGAGAGTAAAGAATTTGTTAGAGCCAAAAAATATGTGGAATAGAAAAAGCCATTATGAGCTGATTAAAAAGGTTGAAAAAGAGAAAGACGATACCAAGCTAAAACTTTAATAATATAATAAAAATATTCAACATATATTCCGTCAAAAAGTACCAGGAATTGATCATTTAAAAAGCTCTCAAAGAGGTTATCAAAACTCCTTTTGTCGCTAAGTTGGCACAATTGTACTCTATACTGACGCTACAGCTAACGCGCAGTTTGAGCCTCATCTATCATTTAGTTTGTATGTATGAAAGGATAAACATATTGAATAGTACACAATATGGCTGATGCTCAGATTTAGAACGCGCAATTTATTAAAATATAAATACAATTTATAGTTTTTTTAAATAAACTTAATGTTATATACGTGTGGTTATATGTTAAAGACGTTAATTAAATAAATAAACAACATATCTTCATTAAGATAACATACTTAAATTACATTCTGTCTATCGTTGTATGCTTCTTATTACCTCAACCTCGTCATCACGAATGTCGTTGTGCTTCCCTCGCTCGTACACTAACGTGTAGGTCTTGATTTTTCTGTGTTACGCGCGTTATATAAATGTTCATATATTACAGTTAACTAGATAAATGTGTGCAAATTGTATTATCACTCAATATTGCAAAATAATGAAATTAATTACTACTGTGTGTACCAAAATTAGTACACAACCGTATTTTATGAAAATAAGAGTATAGGGTATAACCTTTCTCTGGTTTACAGTGCTCGATTCTGTGAGTTAATCTAAAATGTAATAGAAAGCGTTTTCGCAGTCTTCGTCCCATTTAAATTATGTTCTTTCTTTAGTCAGTTTCCTAAAAAGTTTGGCAATATTGGTAAACCCGGGTACAAATCGTCATAACACACATTAAAATTATTTACACATTTTTTTTTAAACTAACATTAATAAAATGCAACGGTATTTAAGAAAAACAATTACATTAATTTATAGATCACTTATTACTATCACTCGAAAAATAATGTCCGCGGATAACTTCTGTTTATCTTCACCGGTATTTGTTTATATTAAAAGCACATACGCTCACACACCGTATTTATTTTTCATTAGATTGTGCACTTTATTTATCTTAGCACCACGTTAATCACATTTATTTAAACCGACAAACTCTTCTTCCGACTCAATTCAAAAAACTGACCTCAGCTCTTTTGAATACTTTTTATATATTTTTATCTGTATGGAGAATGTTCCACACCCCTCGGTTATTGTCTCAAAGTTGACAATTACTTAAAAAACGGTTCAATATGAAACATTATCAACATCGTTCATGATATAAACAAGTATTTTTTTTTATATAATTCAGGATAATACAAATCGTTATATCGTACTAACTCAGTCTTTAAATATTTTATTATTAATTAAATAGTTATGTTATAATTATAATAAGCATTTGTCATTAATTCAGACCAGAAAGTAATAAGTAGATTATTATGTTTGTCTTCCATGAATACAGAATAAAAACTAAAACGGCGCTCCATAGAATTATTCGATTGGTGCGCTGTGCACTCACAGCATTATTTATAGTCGTTCACCGGCAAGTCGCTGGCGATTCTTTATTTGCCAAAAGAAAATTACAATGCATAATCGGTTGCCAGCAACGTTGCGCATGCGCCTTACTATAAACTGTGGTAAAAAACCTGGCGATTCACCGGCGAACGTTTGGAAGTAGTCGATAGCATCTCCGGCAATGCGCTGACGTTACACAGAATAAAATACAATTGCAAATTTTTGTAATTCGTAAAAGTAAAATGAAATTTAATTTATATATAACGTATAATGCAAATATAGAAGTTTTAGATTTGATAATTTACCCTGCGGGTAATCGAATCAATAAAGTGTAAGATTTTATATTGGAATTTCAAATAAACCGCGCTAAATGTTGACGAGCATGTCCGGCCTGTGACGCGTTGCATCTCCCTACCATCATCCGTTTTGGGGTAGTCGTTAAGTTAGCGCTCGACGCGGCAGGTGTGTACGCCGATCGAGGTTAAGTAAGTGCTGTTGTGTTTCAAGTTCTTTTTTTTGTTGTTGTTAGATTAAATAAATCGTATGAGTATTGTTATTATTTAAACTAACTCTTTTATTATTACCCGCCACAACATCAGAAGTGGGATCGGCCACGGGCGAGAAATTTAATAACGTGTTTGCAACGTGGCGTGTGGTTGTGATTTAAATCGGTGGACATCGCAATCAAATCTAAAACAACGTTTGATTTTTATTGATAAACGGCAATCCAGGACTAATTCCAGTAAGTGTTAACGGATATTTTACGATTTTGTTGTGCACGTGTTGTATGCATTTAACATAAACTGTGAGTAGCAAATAGCGTGTTTAAATAAATTTTAACTGAGTGATTTTTGTCGGATATACTCTCGTTTTGTTAATTCTTGGTGTACGTATTTATTTTTAAAGAAATGGCGACTGAGAATTCAGAAGGTAGTGCGGGTGCCTTTACCGTTACTGTCGATGATATAATCGCAATGGCCGTGCGTGCTGCGCAAGGTAACAAAAACGTACACAGTAATTCAGAGATTGCGGCTCTAATACCGGAGTTTGGTGGGAATACAAATGAAGACGCGACTTCGTGGTTCCAAAGGATTAGCACCGCCAAGGATATTTATAGTGTTGAAGATCGGGTAATGACGTTAATTGTAATCTCGAAATTAAGAGATCACGCGAAGAACTGGTTCCATTCTCGACCAGAGTATGCGGCGTTATCGTTAGCGGAATTGCAACAGGAGCTAACGAGAATGTTTTCATGCAAAGAAGACCGTATTGCTATGATGCGACGCTTCGAAGCAAGACGGTGGAGGAAAGGGGAGAAATTTTCGTGCTACTACCACGATAAAGTGTTGTTAGGAAACAAAGTTAACCTTTCTAACGATGAGCTTATAAATTATTTAATCGAAGGGTTCGATAACCCGATGCTGCAAACACAAGCGAAGTTGAAGGAATTCAAGAGCCTCACGCATATGTTAGAATTAATGAACAATATTACGAGCAGCGAAAGACAGGTGTCTACAACTTACGTACCTCCCGTAAGACGTGCTGTTAATGCAAACGTGTCGACGGAAAACAGTGAGCAGAGAAAATCTACAGTTAGGTGTTACAATTGTGGAAAACATGGTCATTTGTCGCTGTCGTGTGCTCAACCTAAGCAACAGAAAGGGGTATGTTATAAATGTGGAGAAGCGGGACATCTTCGTCAATATTGCACTAAGGAGTCTCCGACAACGTCAAGATCTGTCGTAACGGCTTCGGCAGATAGCACTGCTCTGCTAGTGGAAACGCAAATCGTCCCAGCGTATCGAGTGCCAATCGTAATGCCAATAGGAAACGACGACATCGAGGTATCAGCGGTGTTGGACAGCGGCAGCCCCGTGTCGTTCGTAATAGAAGGTATCGTGCCTAATAATTTTATTGAATATGGTAATAGTGTTGATAGTTTTGAGGGATAAGTGGCTCAAAAGTAGGTATTTTAGGACAATATTTATGTAACGTTAAAGTTAATGATGTAGATAATGTAGAGATTAAGTTTTATATTGTAAATAAAGGTACTATGAAATATCAGTGCCTTTTAGGAAGAGATTTTATCTCTGACCCTAGGCTAAAGATTACGATGGGTAAAACTTGTACCGTGCAGAAAGTTAGTGTGAACGAGCATGTAGATTTTATTTCGAATAGTATTCTTTTAATAGATTCTGTCCATAACGATAATTTAGTTACGACTACGCTAAATTTAAATCAAAAATTGAGTAATGAGGTTAAGGATTTGTGCAAACAGGTATTTGACAAGGATTATGTAATTCCAGTTAGGCCTATTAAACCTAAAACAGAATTTACGGTAGATATAGTAGTAAAATCTGGACACGTACCGTTTTTTTTTAGACCGAGAAGGTTATCGTTTTTTGAGAAGGGAGAGGTTACCAAAATTATTAACGATTTGTTAGAGGAGGGTATAATAAGGAAAAGCTCGTCCCAATATAGTTCTCCTATTGTTTTGGTTAAACGGAAGTGTGGATCTTTGCGAATGTGTGTGGACTTTCGTTGTTTAAACAAAATTACCGTGAGAGATAACTATCCTTTGCCTCTCATTGATGATTGTCTTGATGGGTTAAGGGGTAAACGTTTTTTCACCAAATTAGACCTGAAAAATGCTTTTCATCATGTTCTTATCAATGAAGAATCGGTAAAGTATACCTCGTTTGTTACTCCAATGGGCCAGTACGAATATACTCGATTACCGTTTGGTTTCTGCAATAGCCCTGCAGTTTTTATGAGATATATACATTTAATTTTTCAAGAATTAATAGAGAAAAATAAAATTATGATTTATATTGATGATATTGTTATCGCTACTGAGGACGTAAACGAAAATTTACGTATATTAAGCGAGGTGTTAAAATTAATGGTTGCAAATAAGTTGAATTTGCGTGTAGATAAGTGTTTTTTCTTACACGATACTATTGAGTATTTAGGGTATGTTGTAGATAGAGAGGGCATTAGGCCAAACCCCGATAATGTGCGAGCTGTGAAAGAATTTCCGGTGCCAAAAGGATTCAAAGAGGTACACAGTTTCTTGGGACTTGTATCTTATTTTCGTAGGTTTATTCATTCGTTTTCGACTATAGCCAAGCCATTGTATGACTTATTACGGAAAAATGTTGTTTTTCAATTTGGTCCTCAGCAACTCTTGGCATTTGAAGAGTTAAAGAACCGTTTGATTTGTCAACCGCTTTTGTGTTTATATTCTCCTAAAGCAGAAACACAGTTGCATTGCGATGCTAGTAGCTTAGGATTTGGAGCTGTTCTTCTTCAAAAGCAAGCTGACGATAAATTTCACCCGGTGTCGTATTTTAGTAAGAGAACGTCAGACACCGAATCTAAGTACCACAGTTTCGAACTGGAAACTTTATCAATTGTAAACGCTTTACAGCGTTTTAAGATTTATTTACAAGGGCTGCATTTTACAATTTTTACTGACTGTAACAGTTTAAAACTAGCTCTTCAAAAAAAGGAAGTAAACCCTCGTATTTTAAGATGGTCGTTGATATTAGAGGATTTTGATTATACTATTGAGCATCGAGGTAATGCTCGAATGAAGCATGTTGACGCATTGAGTAGGTGTCATCAGGTGTTTGTCATTTCAGAGAACTCTTTCGAGAGAACGCTTGCAATTTATCAGACAAAAGACGTCACTATTTCAGATATAGCACGTCGTTTAGAGAACAAAGAGGATAAATTTTACGAATTGCGCAACGGTGTTGTTTATAGAAAAAATAAAGGAAATATTTTGTTTTATGTTCCTGAAGTTATGGTGACTAACGTTATTCGAACTTGTCACGATGATATGGGACATGTCGGTGTAGAGAAAAGCGTAGAATTAATCCAGCGATCTTATTGGTTTCCTAAAATGAGATCTAAAATTTCTGACCATATTTCCAGGTGTTTGAAGTGTGTTGTATATTCGCCGAATAGTGGCAGAGTCGAAGGCTTTCTTCATAATATTCCAAAAGGAGATAACCCGTTTAGTGTAATCCATGTTGACCATTGTGGGCCTTTAGAAAAAACGCGATTTCAAAATAGGTATTTGTTTGTGGTTGTAGACGCGTTCACAAAATTTGTGCGCCTGTATGCATGTAGAACCGTTACTAGTAAAGAAACCATAAAGTGTTTAGCCGATTATTTTCGCGCGTACAGTAAACCAGATAAAGTTATATCTGATAGGGGTACCGCGTTTACGTCACAAGAATTTAAACAATTTTTGAATGGTCAAGACATAATCCATTCATTAATTGCCACGGGTGTACCTAGAGCCAATGGACAGGTAGAGCGAGTAAATCGAGTTGTGGTGCCTATGTTGGCAAAAATTTCGGCAGATCCAAATAAATGGGATTCTGTTTTAGCCGAAGTAGAATACAACCTAAATAATACGTTGTCAAAATCTACTGGTCACACGCCTAGTATTTTATTGTACGGAATAAATCAAAAGGGTAAAGGTAATGATGACCTAAAAATGATTTTAGATTCTGAAGTAGGTAATAACGATCGAAAAGATTTGTTAATAGTTAGGAGTAGTGCTGACGCAAATATACGAAAAAGTCAAGACTATAACAAAAGTTATTATGATAAAACTCATAAAAGTGCTAGTGTTTATAACAAAGGTGATTTGGTGATGATAACTAATAATGACGTTACACCGGGAGTGAATAAAAAACTGATTCCGAAATTCAAAGGTCCTTATGTTGTAGGAGAAGTGTTAGGAAATGACCGATACGTTATTAAAGATTTAAACGACTTTCAGGTTACACAAATACCGTTTGATTCTGTGTTTGATTCGGCGAACATGAGGCAATGGCCTAACTAATATAAATGTTTATTATATAAAACTTATTATTGATAGTTTTTAGTTTAGCATCTAAGATAAAACTAGTTGTAATGATCGAGGGCGATCACGAGTCAGGAAGGCCGAGTTGTAAGATTTTATATTGGAATTTCAAATAAACCGCGCTAAATGTTGACGAGCATGTCCGGCCTGTGACGCGTTGCATCTCCCTACCATCATCCGTTTTGGGGTAGTCGTTAAGTTAGCGCTCGACGCGGCAGGTGTGTACGCCGATCGAGGTTAAGTAAGTGCTGTTGTGTTTCAAGTTCTTTTTTTTGTTGTTGTTAGATTAAATAAATCGTATGAGTATTGTTATTATTTAAACTAACTCTTTTATTATTACCCGCCACAAAAGAAACGGGTATTAACTATTCAATTACTGCATGTATCATGTTTAAGTAAAACAACGAAGTCTGCTTTTCGTTTCTATAATTATTTTAATATTAAATACCCTTTGCTATTAGTTTAAAGATTTCAAAACAAAAATTAATACCTACAAGTTATATAAAAACTATTAAACAATAACAAAGTCAAAGTTTATTGCAAAATACGTTTGGTAGAAAACCGTAGCGTTGAAAAATAGATTATTCGTTGGCATAAGTGTATTATTTCGGAAGGGGTCTACTTTGAAGGCGACACAATAAGTTTGAATGAATAGTAAACATTTTGCTTTCTATTGACCAATTAATTCCCGTTGCTTTTGACAGAATGTAATTACAGGTTGTATCTGAAATACGACTACAAACTCAAGCAGTAGTTTCCTTGTGGCGTTAAATGAACATGTTTCCTTGAAAGATTTGGTATAAACTGGCCCAGTTTTGAGATAGTTGCAATCAAAGTACGGTTCAAGCCAGTCCTGACTATCTAAACAAATGGAAATTGTTTAATTGGAACTATGCGGTAAATGATGGGTAAATGCTGTAAAATCCGTGAAACGTATAGATGTATTGTGTTAATGTTTTCTTTAATTTTCCATCATCTACAAAATCAATTGTTAATAAAATAATTAAAGCAGATAGTAATGTTTATTTCTTAGCTTTATTGCTGACCTAGCTTAACAAAATGTACTTTGTGTACACGATCACGTTTATCTTCGGTTGTAACCAAAAACAAGACTTCAGATACGTAAATGAAAAATTCAGCTTTCTTAGAACTGAGTTCGACAATCTGATTAATTTTTGTCTCGATTTTCTAATGGATTTCTTGAGTTGATGCTAAGTGGTTTGTAAACCTACTCGTACTTCATAATATTTAATTAAAATTTTCTTTATTATGTACCTTTGCAGAATACAGTGATACGGTTTTAATGTACGGTGAGTGTAATTATAACCTCCACAGCACACGTAGATTCTGGGTTGGGCGATATCCTAGTAGACAATTTCCTTCAATAAACTTTATTTTTGGGTGCGTGCAAAGACACAATCGGACACAAAGTAGTACTAGAGAAATACGTCGCGCAGCTAACGTGTCCCATAGTACGCTACATCGTATTTAAAGAAATATTCTTTGCACCCTTGAAATGTCCAACGAGTCCCAACAGTTAACCGATGTTGATTTTGAACCACGACATTCAACAGTAAATTTCAGTGGCGATTTTCTATTAATGTTTGGGCGGGTTTTTTAAGAATTATACTTTAATGGGACCGTTTAAAGACGATTTCTACTATTACAAGAAACTTTTGCGCAAGAATTTGATGTGTTAGCCCTTGAAGTTCGCAGGACAGTGTAGTTTATGCACGATACAGCTCCTCCACATGTAAGTCGCAATGTTTGAGAATTCTTAATTATAATTTTTACAGATCGTTGGATTGGATGAAACGACACTAGAAGCTGGTCAGCCAGTACGCCATAACCCTTTAGACTTTTTTTTTTTGAGCTATGTGAAAGGTGCAGTAAACAAAACCTCCGTAAATAATAGGCAAAGGCTGCAAAATAGACTTTTTCAGCAGCAAATAGAATTAGACAGAATGTGCAATTATTTAATCGAATAACGAACAATTTTCTGTGACGTTAGACGTTTGTGTTTTATCCAATGAAGCAAGTATTATCTAGTATACTTGAAAAGAATGTGCAGAATGCAGCTGCTAAAAGAACAACCCGTTAATCAGATGCTCCCTATATGTTTCAGTTTTTGTAAATTTAGTTATTGAAAACTATAGTATGTAAAATTTTATAGCTGGATGTCGACAAGACGTTTTGATTAGGATACATCATAGACCTTAATTTTTGAGATTAGGAATTGCTATAACATGTTTTATTCTAGAGCGGTTGATGCAAACAATAACCGTGTTGCATCGTTACAAACTAAGAACGTTAAAGATAATCACTTAACCGGCAGACAACACGAATGTATTGTTTCCAAGATAAAGAAGGCCAGTACCGAAATGGTTACAAGTAGAAATTAAGTAAAATGAGAAAACGCTGCACCATTACAAGTGCATAGAAGTGTTTGATACAATTTTTAGTTGAATTATTTGTAAAAAAGTAATTTTTTGAATTTTTGGAAATATTTCCAGCGATATTAACGGTAGAATAAAAAGAGACACATTTCAATTTTTTCACTCAACGTTTTGTTTTTATATATCTATTATATATTTAATGTTTCGCAATTGCAATACTTACCGAGTAATAACATTGATACAATTTAGAAGACTCCGTAAATCCAATAACATTCAGATGTATCAAGTCAAAGACTTTGCCCATGAGAAATCGACGAGTGAATAAAGTATCCTCTATATTAAAAAATATCGATTAGTTAAATTGCATACACTTTTATTTAAATATACGTACTGGTAGTTGCTTCAAAAAGTGTAACATAAGCATAATTCATAAATTGTCTGATATAAGTTTGACTTTTAATAAATGGAGTTAAAACAGACAGTCCGTCATTTAGAGTAGTAGGTAGTTTTAAATCTTGCCTAAATTTTGTATAAACTTTGCATATGCATTCAAAAGCCTTAAAATCGTATTTTAATAATAGTCGTAATTATAGAATAAAAAACTTACTACCAGACTAAGAGCAGATTCTTGATTCTCTGTCATGAGGTTAAAACAGCAGTGTGTGAATTGATCAAATGCTTTTTTCGTAAACGCAATATCTTCATTTAACGATTCCGAAGAGATGGCATCGACTGCATTATTAATTATATATTTAAGCCTCCATTTTAAATGCTGATAACAGCATTTTAAGCTATGTTGGATTGCCTACGATTAAGAGTAAATATGTATAATATGTCTGTGCCAGAGCATAAACTGTCTTTTCAAGATATAAATAGGCAGAATGTCATATCAGGTAAAATCTTCCAGACACAGATAGACGTTAACAAAAAAAAGTATTAGATTTATCGATAGAGGCTCTTTGCTTAGTTAAAATTTCGTCGATGTCTTAGTCTCTTCCAATCCTTTTGTTTCATCTTAACTATCCATACAAGATGTTCGTTTCTAGAGTCCCATCATGGAGATCTCAATAAAGGATGCACCTATTAACTTAGAGCTAAGATATACGCATCTGGAAGAGTAATAATGTGCCGTCAAGAAACTTGTCATATATTCATGGGTTCCTAGAATTTTTGAAAAAAACTAAAATCCTGAATTTTCTTTTTATTTTCTACGTCGAAAACTGATGAATATAGATGCAAAAGTTACAATAGGCAACTCGCTTTTCTTATGAGTGCCAGTTTAGATTTTAACATTTTAAAGTATACAGTCTTGCAGTTTGGTGGAAATATTACAAATCCTGTTTTTGCAAAGAGTGCATGAAAAATTTGCTACTTTTTCCATTTCCGTATAATTTTCTTTTATTTCTTTTTTTTCTTCTTAAGTATTTTAATAGTTTTCTTATTTGTGTTATAAAATGCAGCTTTTTAATCCACAAACAGCATATACAATGAATCAGAAAAATGAAATGTTGACAAAAAAAATTTGGGTGCCTGTGTATTTGTAACGATGTACCCACGATAACTCTCGAACCAAAAGTCCTAGTAACTAGTAATTTGCTATGGAACTGGATTTTTATATTCTCTCGGTTTTATCAAAAGATGAGTCTAATAAAGAAACCGGAAGGTTTTTTAACATATTTTCTTATATAATTGTTTAGGTATGTAAATTATTGAAATTATTCTTACAGTTTCTGATACAGATAATTCTTCCTAACAATTTATTCAAATGAAAAAAATTCTAAGAGCAGTTTATTACATATTTGATTTATAATTTAAAATTAATTATGAAATATAATCTAGATTCGAATCCTACCTGTGACGATTTTTTTAAGAGAAAAATTCCATATCTTGAAGGGAAAGCAAGATACGTCAAAAACAATTTATACTGATTTACCACATTTCGGTTATATCTTAATGAAATCGAGGAGAAAAATTTCAATAAAACGAGAGCATGCAAGGACGTCAATACAAACGTGTACATATCACCTCAATGTGGGTAGGATGAAAAAATTTTGAAATAAAAAATGTCTAATGTACTTTTACTATTATTTCTTTTAAGCAAATAAAATTATAAACCTAATAAAGTTTTCTGAATTGTCTATATTCTTTTGACTTAATATTTTTCTTCAATTCGAAAATAAAAAATATGTAGAAATTCCTTATAGGAAAGACGTGTGGTGACCACACCAGTTTTTTTTAATGTCCTATCCGCTTACTCCGTGTCTCATTTTCTCCGTCTGCTTATCCGATTCTCTTTCTAGTAGTTCTATAAAATTTATTCAAAGCTTTAATTTACATGTTGTTTAAGCTTCTTCTATTTCTTTCTATGTTTAAATATTTCCACACCTTAGTTCTACAGTTGCGTTTATTTGTTTTTTTATTTTTTTCATGTCTATATTTTTTATATCAAATACTTGCGTATATCGCCTTAGTGCCTCTTTGTATTTTTGTAATTATTCTTTACTTATCATGTAATTTTCTCATGTTCAACTGTACCAGTTAGATTTGACTAATATCAGACGAAACAAAACTATTACATGCAAAGAAATTATAAAAATTGTTAACTTTCGCAACAGCAAAAAACGTAACAATATGAATTAAAATACTTACGTTAGACGAGAAATCATTTTTTTTCATAATTTCAACCGACTCCATAAAGAAGCTAAACTGCATTATACCAGTTAGATCATGATGTTTAAATAACGATAAGACCCGTAACAGCCAAATCTCAACTTCTTTCTAAAAGGACAAAAATACAAAAAAAAAACAACAAAGTTTGATTTAAGTTTACCTTATTTGATTGTTTCATGAAGTTGGTGATAGCATCTTTAATTGCTAGTTTTAACGTTTGAATTTTGATCTCGCATTTTTTTATTAAAGAAATATTGTTTCCACACATAACAGATAAGTATTTACTTATTGATTCTAACGCATCTTTATCGGTTTGTTCTACAAAAATTGGCCTTAACGACGACAATATAGAATCGATTTCCTTTGATAAATGAGAATTAGTAAGTTCTATTTAAAAACAATAACTTACAGTTGCGTTGGTATCTAAAACAAATTTTAAATCCATTAAGAATAAAATCTCTAACAACATCTGTAATCCTAACGAGTCTTTTTTATATTTTTTTAACAAGCGTGATATTTTATCAATAAATATGTTAGTTATTTTTTCAGACGTTACTTTAAATTGCCCTGAAACATAAATGTATGAGACACGGAAAAATAATATGCGCTACTTACGTTCGTATGATTTCATGCGAGGGATTTTAGATTTGCCGGCAAAGTATTGTTGGACAGATTCTGACATAATGCAAATTAATATTGTCTGAAGTTCAGGATTAAATGTAGAAGAATCGTCTAATAAGGTGTCTATCATTGTGGCCCAGTCAAGCATTAAAGGACAACAGTCTAAGATTGCTTCAACCAAAAATATGATATAATCATTTTTCTGAAAACAAATCAACACTGCAACTATTTTTGATTTTACTATATTTCATCAATTATAAAATGCGCTTTTGAAGATATAGGATTATAAAAACTTTAGTATAATCAACAAAATGGTAATTTTCAGTTTTCTCCTTTCATCCATACTTTTTCAGTCACACACAAAGTTATTTTTCATTAGTAAGTTTTGCGAATTTTTCGTTCTACAACTACAACTGTTGCGAATATAACGTTAAGAAAAACACAGATAAAAGTAGATGAAGTATTTTGAGCCATATACAGATTTAGATGACGATGGCATTACATGAGATCAATGATTCTACAAGCAACATTTACGAGCTTAAATTCGGAAACCAGTCTTCAATGTTAAGCGATTTGGATAAAATGTCTCGTGTTACACATTTTAATAGTGAGATGATCCAGTTTAAATTTAAATCAAATTGAAGACGATCGAATGCATTGGCGGTCATTTCAATTTTGTCGAATCCATTGTTTTTATGTGTACGATGCATTTCAAAATAAGTTTATATGAAATTGATAAACGATGTTTTTCACCAATTAATTAAAACTTAAAATTACTAAATTGTCAAGTTTAAAGGAATGCTTAAGATGTAATTTAGATTCGTCGTATTTCTTTATTTCATTGATGTGTTATTTTAGACACAACATTAAGCGTCGTAAACTTACTTGTAATTATTAACCATTTTATACCTAAATTCGAAGATTATTAATATTGAAAATGGCTTTGTGCAGATGTTTCTGTGCTAGTAAAAAAAAGCTACTTCAACTTCTTTGCCATTTGGTTTTATCCGTTATCGTGTTTTGGAATCAATTTGCGTTAGTTTAAAAGAAATAAGTGATTAATACGTGTGACGGTAAATAAGGTACCGGTGCGAATAAAATATAAATACGTCGCGTACGTGTTGTTGACATAAGCAAGTATCCGTTTTAGATAAAATTAAAAAGTGCGAACTAATGATAGTAATATATAAATTAGTGTAAGTGTTATTCTTAAATATCGTTAGATTTAATTAGTTACGTGTAGTTATAATCATGTAAATATTCAGTTTTAAATAAATTAGATTTAAAATTCGTTACAATATATGTGTATTTTTGTCCCGACCGTTCAACTAATAGCTGGGTTGCTTCCGTAACTAGGACCCTAGTACCTACTTCGGGAGTAGCTTGACGATTACAGCCACAGCGAAGATGTCGTTATTTTTTTGTTCACGGGTTTTACTTTTCAAACATCACAATAGAAATCGTTAACAAACTTTTATATTAAAAACATGACATCGTGAATCGTAAAAAAATGCGCACAATGCTACAGAAAACCTCTTAAGCTAACCAAAGTATTTTCAAAAATAAATATAGATATTGTGCTTAGTCGTATTATTCAACGTATGGCAATATTCAAAACAATCGCAACGTTTGCTTCAACTTCTGCTTAAGTAACTAAATAAAACAGTCATTCTTTTTCTTAGTATAACTAAGCGCGTTCTGACTTAATATAATAATTATTTTATTAAGATTAAGTATTTCCACATCCACACTTCTTACGTTTCTACTGATTTTAACCCTATTCCTGTATTCATCGACTATTTTGTACAAAGACTTAAGGGTGTTTATTTATACATATATGATGTTTCATACATACGTCGATTTGTTATTGCAATTACTCGTCTTTCAAAACCGTTTGTTTTTTTCCCTTATACTTCTTGGTCGCTTTAACTTTTGTGTATACATCAACAACCTTTGCTTCAAAGTAAACTTATGTTTATAATTGAACTGTATGTTCCCCTTTGAAAGTTTAGTTGCGTCAATGCAAAGTACACCATTGTACTACTATAAGACCAAAAAGTCCTGCCTCTTCACTTTAGCATCTAATATCTTTTAAATTGAGGAGTCAAACTTAAAATTAAAAAAAAAAACTTTTTTATTCAGTAAAGTATTTGCCACTCCTTTTAATAAGAATTAAAACTGTAAATTTGTTCTAACTAAAAATCGTTTCCATTTTAGAACTAATTTTTTTACACTATAAAAGTAATTTTCAGTATTTTCAAATAAAACCGAACTTATGCAAGGAAATGTACCCTTATAACTTTTTTATTAACGAACTAAGTAGTGTAATACCTTACCTGTTAATTTATAGTCAGATTAATATATATTTTATAAATTATGACTACTTTCTTCATAATTAATTTAAAAAATGGATATATGAAAAATATGCTTCAAAAATAACAATTTTAGACACATACATCGCTTCAGTACACTAATTACTTTATTTGCCGCGTATTAAAAGATTCTTAACTGAAATAAATTCTCTTGCAAACAAGACCCTACATATTAAAATCATATAAATAGTTTTTTGTCATACAGTATGATTAAGTGACGGATTAGGACTTTTTGCTCAGATAGTAACCAAACACGTCAAAATGATTTCTGTTCATATAAAACCCAAATAAATATAAACAAATTAAATCATTGCGTAGTTAGTATTAAATAGATATCTACTAAATTAATAGCGATTCACACTTACAATCTGAGTAGTGTCTTCTTCAATATTAAGAACAGTTAATATAAACTACATATGCCAAATTTAAAAAAATATACAATTATATAGCTGCAACTTACTTTAATAGAATATACGAAGCAAACTAAAGTCAGGAGAAAACTTTTTTCGCTTTCAGCTTTTAGATGTTTCATCAAAAATTCTCCTGATGCCATTGCTAATAAACAGTGATTTCCAAACACCAAATATATAATTTTATTGCGCAAATCATCTTCTATCACATCGTCGTACCTTTAACAAAAAATTAAACTTTGGAAAATCTATAACGTTACAAGCATACTTGTCTAAAAGTATTGTGCATATTTTCACTGCAGAAATAGCAATATTATAATCAATATCACAAACTCTGCCACCAACAACTTTCGCCAAAGTTTTAATGACCGGTTTTAAATGCTCTCCTAATTGTTCCGTTGTTACCAGTCGATAACAAGTTTTAAGAGCAGCTTTGCGAAGTTTTTTGGACTATAAGACTACCTTTAAAATATATTCTGTTACACAACGATACAATACCTGATTTTGAACAAATCTCATCAACCGATTAAAAAATTTCGTACCGCAGAATAACGAGGGATCTGTGCAAAACCACAAAAACATTTCCTCGGCGCATTCGGCTTTCATCAAATCTAAGTTTGGATCTTCAATATTACTAAAACATCAGTGAATAAAATCGAGTATTCTATTTATTTAATTCGAACTTACCAGTTATTCTCAATAATAACAGAAAATTTTCTAGATAAATGATCATCGTATTGGGTTAATTTAGTTTTAGATCGTATAGTTAGTAAGATGGTGTTCCACTTCGCAACTAAAAAAAAAGGTAGGTATATACAACATGCATTTTCAACGTTATTGTATTACTTATCGCAACTGCTGTATGACGCATTGATCTATTCATACTGTTACTGAAACCAATAATCAACGCAAATACAACAACCAAATTGGCAAAATCTATATCCTCTTCATGCACTACTTCCAATAAGTACTGAACAAATTTGTAAATCAAAGTTTGAATGTATTTTGCCCAATCGCTAATACCTTTGAAAAGATACCTTCCAGTTTCCTAAAAACAACGTTATATTTAAAAAAAATTAAATTCGTTTTAAATCTTTATAATAAATTAATATAAACATCAAAAAAAGATAAATCTATATTTACTGAATCTTGCGTACTTTCCAAAAAAGAATAAACTATAGCGTTCTTTACTAATAAGCGTAATTAATTACTATTTCTAAGTAATACTGTAATATAGAAATAGAATAAATAAAGAAACGACTACATGTCATAAAAAGTATAAAAGCACCAAATATGAATGGCAACAAAGTAATAAAATTTGAAAAGAAATGGTGTATTTACAAAGTCACGAACACAATTAAATGAATTGTTTACTGATGAGCAATTAATCAAACAAAAAACCATATACTAAAACAAGAACGTCTTCCAAGTTTAAACTTTGTCAATGATGTAAGTGTCGTGTTGCAATAAGTTAATTAAATCCATGAACTTGACGGACTTAGCTAATTGACTTGTTACGTTCAAAAAAGAGCGTGTTTTCAATAAAAGAGTAACAACCAGAAACCCAACGACCAAAACGTCTATCGAGAACGTCAAGAAATAAGATAGAATTTCCACAGCAAATTTCATACCTAAATTAGACTAAATTTTAACAACGCAACCGTTTCAAAGTGTTACATAAACAAAACAGCAGATACAGGAGCACCTATATAGCAGCAGCGAAAACTTATTTGTAAAACTTATTAAATTGAAATCATGTTAACAATAAAAGCGTATCAATAAAATTAAGAATTATATGAAAAAATGTTACGTATTCTTAAAAAACACGTCAATAAAAGATTGCACCAAGTTCATTAAAAAGTGTAGTTTATTATCGAAACTAATACAATACTCTGCTTAAATCAAAACCATAAAATTTAGCTCAAAATATAAGTCTTTCTAAAACGATTTTTTTTCTCAACTAGCTTTACACAACATAGAGGGGTGGGACAAAACTATACTCAAGTCAGTCGAGTCTGTATATTTTCAACACCCTCGCCGGGTGCAATAGTTCGCACTTCCAAGGAGTAGAGGGCCGTTTAAGTTTTGTACCATCATTAATCGAAATTTCACATGCTCTTGTTTTCCGTCTCGTACTTGCAAGGTTTGTTCAACTTTTACCAGCTTGCATGAAAATCTCGGTTTGTTCTGACCTTGCAATAAAACAACATCTCCATCTCTTTAAATGACTGGTTTTGCCTTCTCCGTATAATGAGCTGATCATAATTGCTGTAAATAATTTCGTTGTCAAACCTTAAAGAACTGATTGCCTATTTTTCCGAATGGGCACAATTTCATTTTTTCTTATTTCGGACGATTTTAAGTTAGGATTAAATCCAAGATCAGATATTCACCAATCAAAAATTTCGCAGGTGTTAATATAAACAAGTTTGTTCGTTCGTAGTCCATATACGTTAGGGTCTAAAGTTAATGATGGCTTCTACTTCAGTCAAGACAGTTCGAAGTTCGTCACAATTAACAAATTTCCTTCCTAAACTCGATTTCAATACAGTTCTTACACTCCTTACCAATCTCTCCCAAAATCCACGATTGTTGCGCATGGTGGGCGGTCCCAAGTACAGCGCGAGTGTCATCAGTCTCAGAGTTGTTTTGCGTGGATAATAATATTTAGCACATTGTTTTAGTAATATAATTTGTTTTTTCTAATTTTGCTTACTAAAATGTTCATTATATATATTGAATTTCATTGTTAAAACAACATTTTAATCCTAAAGTGAATTAAATTAAGTGAAAACAGTTAATAAAAAGTTTCCAGCAATACTTTATTCACTTAATACAGTGAATAAAATGTTTTAGCCGCACTTTATTCACACTGCTATTGACAACACAAATAAAGTAAAAAAATTAAACGTCGCACTACATTTGAAATATTTATTTATTAAGCACGCATCTAAATCAAGAAGTTATTGAAAACTTTTTTAGTATAATCAGAGCCTAAACCTCTATAGAGAGAACCTAAAGGTCAAGCTCGAGAACTGCCCCGAGAAGGTGAATGACTCGGCGGGATTGGAGGCCATGGAAGAAAACCTTCGCATGGCCATCATAGATGCCTGAGGCAAGCTGTCCCGCGAAAGAGAAAAGAACCAAAAGTAAAAGGCCCTGGTGGCATGAGGGACTCTCTCGATTGCGGTCTCAGACAAAAAAGCTCTTTAATAGAGCAAAAAACACCGGGAAATGGTGTACATACCGAACCACACGCACCGAATACAATAAGGCCATAAGAAAGGCAAAACGTGACTCGTGGAGGAGGCACTGCGAGAAAATCGAACACATTCCAGAAGGTGCGAGACTCCAAAGAGCTTCACAAGGAGGAACAGAGGCTAGAATCGGTTCCTTGAAGAAAAGTGTGAGGGGTTACACAGAGACCGTAAAGGAGACCTTGGCGCTTCTGCTCCAGTCACACTTTCCGAGATAAAAGACCCTCACCAAATCTGACGCTAGCGTATCAACAACTCTGGAACCCCCTTTCGAGGGGGAACAGGACAGATTGGGTTCTAGCTCATCAGATAGTGAACCTAACCAAAATTAGGTGGGCAGTAAAAAATTTTCATCCATACAAATCCCCAGGGATGGATGGAATTTTCCCTGCTCTATTACAACAAGGCTTAGACCTGCTAGCCTCCACACTATGTACATTACTAAAGGCAAGCGTTGCCCTGGGATACATACCTATGGCGTGGAGGGACGTAAAAGTCGTATTTATACCCAAACCTGGGCGGGACTCATACGCCCTAGCTAAGTCGTTTAGACCTATCAGTCTAACGTCATTTCTCCTCAAACTACTGGAGAAACTCATTGAGCGACACATTAGCGACGAGGTGCTGGGGCCTGATCCCATCAGTAAATACCAATGTGCCTATCAACCAGGTAAATCCTGTGAACTTGCGGTCCACAGAGTAGTGGACGCAGCCGAAAGGGCGATCTCCTGCAAGGAAGTGGCTCTGGGGGCGTTTTTAGACATAGAGGAGGCGTTTGATAATACCTCTCTAGAATCGATTAGAACTGCTATACAAAGCAAAGGGGTACATACTACCGTGGATAGATGGATTGATACCATGCTAAGACATAGAACCATTACGGCCTCGCTTAATAATGACTCTGTAGCGGTCCGAGCTGCACGAGGATGTCCGCAGGGAGGAGTTCTCTCCCCGTTACTGTGGTGTTTGGTGGTAGACGGACTGCTGAGGAAATTAAGTGAGGCAGGCTACAAAACGGTTGGCTACGCCGACGACATAGTGATTGTGGTACGTGGCAGATTTGAAGAGACCGTATCAGTTGTGATGCAGGGAGCCTTAAATCTAGTCGAACGGTGGTGTAGAGAAGAGGGCTTGTCGGTCAATCCGACAAAAACGAACCCCATTCTCTTCTCACGAAGGAAAGACCCGACAAAGCTAAAGAGCATAGCAATGTACAGAGCCAAGCTACAAGTAGTGAGGGAAGGCAAATACTTGGGCGTAACATTAGACCAGGGACTAACCTTCAAACCACACCTAGAGAGAATAGCGAACAAAGCCACAAAGTCCTTGTGGGCTTGCAGGCGAGCGTTCGGAAGCAAGTGGGGCTTATCTCTAAAGATGACCCACTGGATATACACTCGAATAATCAGACCGATCATTACGTACGCGTCACTGGTGTGATGGCATAAGACGTTCACCCAGAGGGCCATACAGATACTCAGCAAGGTACAGCGCAGAGCTTGCCTTGGAATCACGGGGGCAATGATAACCACCCCGACGGCAGCCATGGAGACTCTCCTGGACCTGCCGCCACTACACCTAGTAATTAGGGCGGAGGCATACCGCCTGAGAGTCAACGGCGAGGAGGGATCGTCAAGGGTGCGGCATTCGACCATCTTTGACGAGATCTCTAAAGACAAAAACCTCAGTATGATAACTGAGAGAATACCTAAAACAGTTTGTCCTATTAAACTATTTAAGACAACAATCCCCACCCGTTACGACTGGGAGAACAATTCCAACAAAACAAAGCTGAATGGAATCGTGTATTACACAGATGGCTCAAAAACCACTAAGGGCACTGGCTCTGGAGTGTACGGGAGCAATGGACAGGGCTGCAGAATCTCTGTAAGCCTAGGTCAAAAAGCGACCGTGTTCCAAGCCGAGGTATATGCAATCCCGATAGCATCTGCTCAACTATTAAAAGAGAAGCTTTCTAACAGGAGAATCTTTATAGTCACAGACAGCAAAGCAGCGATTGCAGCATTAGAATCATATGTGGTGAACTCAGGGCTGGTACTTAAATGCACACAAATGCTAAACGCACTAAGAAGGTGTAATACAGTTACACTAGTGTGGGCATCTGGGCATGCGGGGATCGCGGGTAACCAGGTTGCTGACCGGCTTGCCAGGGCGGCAAGCGCGAAACCACTCATAGGCCCTGAACCGGCTTGTGGGATTACATATAACACAGCCAAACAGGAGATTCAAGCAATACCAACGAAAGAGCACTGCAGACACTGGTCGAAAGTCCCAGGACAGGATCATTCTAAGGTCTTTCTGGAAACCCCCGACGGGGGCTTAGCAACGTCCATCTTAAAGTTAAGTAGGACGAAGATCAAACTTGCGACAGAGATGGTGACAGGCCACTGTCGTTTAAACAAACACCTGCATAAAATGGGACTGACTGATAGCCCGTTATGCAGGGGTTGTGGTGAGGAGGAAGAAACTCCATACCACGTCATCTGCCACTGTGATGCTTTCACAAGGGCAAGGGAACGCCTACTTGGAAATAAAAAGATTACACAAGAGGAAGTAACGAAGATTCGCCCTACTGAAATCCTGGACTTTGTCAAAGATACAGGTATTCTAGAAGGGTAGAAAACATCGGGGAGCACAATAGACCTACAGGTCGCGGTGCCGGGACCATAGGTAAATAATAATAATAATAATAATCAGAGCAAAAGGTGGTCTTCACGATTACCCTACTTTTTTAGAATTCACATATAGATTAATGTTTTACATTCTTGGAAGAAATGATGGAGCGTAATTATTCGGAATTTTCAAATGTAGAAATAATCGATACCCCTGATATACCACTTTAGTGGATCACTGATATGAATACATTGAATTCTTTACTTGATTAATCGCCAGATGATACTACTTTGCAAAGTTCTTCAAATCAAAATTATTCTTGGATTGATAATTTTAGTGAGGGTGGTCTATCAAAACCATCTGCTAGTTTTATATCTCACATTGAGAAACTTATTAAGGTGTTTCATGAAGTGAATAAAAAGGAATTAGTAACTGAAGAAAATTTTATACGTAACCTTTTGTTGAAAAGTGCTTCTATTGATTGCAGTGAAAAGGCAAAACGCCTGTTTTTTAGATTTAGAATATTTTTTCGGATAGAATAACTGAACAGGGCACTTAAAAATTACAAAGCCAAAAATTATTACCTAGATTTACAACATTTTTTTAATTAAATAAGAAGTTTTTGTCGGTATAGTCATAGAGAAACTTATTGATTTATATAACCGCCATCGCCGTCAGTGCACAAGAAAAGTCCTTGTGTTAATTAATTTAAAAATGTTTATAAAAATAATTTCTTGAATGATAAGTATTACGAAACTACCAGAATCAAGAAAAATTTTAGTATTCTAGAAAATGTCAAATTCATAACTTCAAATTGCACAAAAATATTTTAAAATCGTCCCACTGAAAAATAAAAATTTTTGAGATGTGATACTTTTTTTGTGCACCGGGCGGCTTCAATTCGATTTTTTTAAGTGTAAATCAAACAAAATTAATTGTTATGGTTATATAGGTACATAATTATATTCGTACACTTGGCCATAAAGAAAATAAATTAAAATGTTATAAATAAGGACAACAGGCCACTATTGTGTTTTACTGTGTTTATGTTTGTCTACGCTAATAGTAATAATCAACAAAAATTGCTCAAAATAACTCAAAGACGGTATACCAAAAGATTTTGCATTATTAAGTTAAGTTATATTTAAATAATTCTCTTTCATATTGTTGAATTTTCGTATATGTTTTCAATGTACGACTACGGTTAACTACTCTGAGAGTGACGTCATGCGCGAAGCGACCGCACACTCGTTCACCGGACCATCCAGCCCTGCCCAAAATCTACCTTTGTAAAATTTTCAATAATTCATTAAGCTCTATGGCAGCACGTTTAAATGTTTTGCGTTGTTCGAATAAATTGTCTTTGGAACGCAGTCCGCCGGACATGACCTTCTGGACAAGGCGTCAGCGTTCTGATTACTTCTGGCAGTCTCTCGATCCATCTTGCTACTTGTCTTTCCGGATTACAGAACTGCAATAGCCATTTTAAAGTGCCGTGGTCCGTGCTTATGAAACATTTTGGTCCATACAAGCGACTGCTAAAAGCTCTCTCCTAGCCACGCAATAATTCCTTTATGGCTTGAATAAAACTTTACTAAAACAAGCGATTACTTTTTCTTGTTCATCTTGCACTTGTCCAAAACAAACTTTCCATCTTCTCTTGGATAACTTAAAATACCGGAGAAGTGACTAGGGCTTGTTTTAGGTCATGGAAAGTTTTTTGCAGTCTTTGTCCCATTCAAATCCGGGTACAAATAGTCTATAACAGGTGCACAACCCAAGAAAAGTGCATATACTTCATGCTTATCGATCAGTCTTGACCATGCTTGCACTGCTTAAACCTTCTCTGGTTCAGTCTTTACTCCGTCTCTAGATACGCCATGACCAAGGTATTGCACTTTAAATACCTGGCATTTCTTTGGGCTAAGTTTTAGATTTGCTCCATGTAGTCGTTGGAACATTTCCTTCAGGTTGTTTAAATGCTCTTCAAACTATCTTCCAACCACGATCACATCGTCCAAGACAGTCCACGCAAGATGGTCACCATTAAACGCTCGAACGTCGCAAGAGCGTTACACAGACCGAAAGACAAGACAGTAAACTTTCACAAACCAGTTGCAATCGTAAAAGCTGTCTTTTCACGGTCCTTTGGTTCCAATTCTACCTGCCAGTAACCACTCTTTAAATCTCTCTTTAAATTAATTAAGGGTAGCTGTCCTTTTTGGTCACGTCGTTAAGCAGTCTGTAGTCTACGCAAAACCTCGTTGATCCATCTTTCTTCTTTACGAGTACCACTGGGGACGCCCTTGGGCTATTTGAAAGTTTAATCACACCTTCTTGTCTCCATATCCGTAATTATTCGTTCGGCATCCTCTCTTTTCGTCAAAGAAAGTCGGTATGGATGTTGTCGTATCGGCCGAGCGTCTCCGCTAATTATTTAATTTTATACTTCACCACATTCCTTTGGAACCACTCTCCAGCGCAAACTTTTCTTGATACTGCTGGATCAACACTTTAACTTTAGCCAGCTGGTCTTGCCTGAGATTTCAGCATTTGGAGGTAAAAATGTCCAATAGATGGTGTGGCACGTATCTTCACTAGAATACTCTATTTCCCAAACCAATGTGCACTTGTACTTGTCCGTGAGTGATGTCTTCTCAATTTCCGGTAATATGTCAAGACGAATGATGGTCTTCGTCGCTCCCGTGTCAACCAGTAACTGAACCCTTTTTCCATCAATCTTGCCATCGAGATAAACACTGTGCAATTGCTCCATAAACGATTCCATTTGAATTGTAATTTCCGGTACATGACTAGATGAAGTTAACTCCTGTTTCTTTTGCTCAAGTCGGCTTTTAAACGCTTTTCTTGTCTTTTTCTTAGGCTTAGTACGGTGTCGTTATACGTGACCTATTTCGCCGCAGATCGAAGTCGCCACTCCCCAATGTCTTCGGTCGAACTAACCGGACAGTCTGCTGCGTTTCGCTGTCTCGGAAACCATCTACCAAGGTTTGAATAGCCAACTGCTCCAAGAAGATATCTGGTGCTGTAGAATACGCAAGCCGTGTCAATCTGGCGATGTCAGCCTAAAGCTCCTTAAGACTTTCCGCAGCTTTCTAAACTCGGATTTTTATTTGGGCGTGATACACCAGTTAAAGATGGGCATCTCCATATCTCATTTATAAACATGAAATTAAGAGTTCGTAATTTCCTTGCAGGCGGTCAGGAACAGTCTGCAAAATTCCAAACGCTTTTCCACGTAAAGCCTCTATTAAAGACGTTGCTTTCTGCTTATTGCTACAACCATTAGCTGTAGCTGCGGCTTCAAACTATTTGTGGTAACTTGACCATGGAACTTTACCATCAAAATTTGGAGGTACAACTTTAAACTTGCTAGTGGTTTCTTCCCGATGGTTCATTATTAAATCTTCGCTCGTGAAGCTTCCTTCACCGTGGCAATTCATTTGTTTCATTCTCCTACTGTCTTTATCTTGTCATTCATAGATTATTCGCATACATAATATCTGCTTGGGTTTCCTCTTGAACAATTTTAATTTGGTTTTCTATACTAACTTGTATTTGCTCAATAGTCTTTTTTTCCAACAATTTTTCTTCTATTTTCTGAAAATTTTCCAATAATTCTTCTTATATTTTTCTAGAATTTTCTTCCATTTTCTTTCATATTTTTGCTCATCGATTCTTGACCATGTTTTTATTGATTTGAGAAATTCAAGTAGTTTCGCATCTACTTCCACTTGTAAACGCGTTAGCGGCATAAGTTATAACACGAATAAAAAGTTTAACAATAATGAATTTTAATAACGTGCCTTTATTATTAGATTAAATATGCACTGATAAAAAGGAATACTAAACCAAGTTTGTAAACACACACGAAGCAAGAACTAATGACTTGTTTACACAATCTTTATATTACGCGAGCGATAATTGCTTATATTTACACATTAAAACCGCACATGGCACCACTCTGTAACAATTTTAAAATTTATTTATTTATAAACTAAATATGTACACGATTTATTACAATTACTTTTAACTAACACTAATAAAATGCAACGGTATATAAGAAAACACATTAATATATTACTATCATTCTAAAAATAATGTCTGCGGATAACTTCTGTTTATCTACACCGGTATTTATTAATATTAAAAGCACGTGCACTTACACGCCGTTATATTTATCTTGGTACACGCGTTAAACACTTAATTTATTTAAACCGTCAAAGTCTTCTTGCAATTCCATTCGAAAAACTGACCTCAACTTCCTTTGAATAGTTTATATATATTTCTGTTGACAATAACTTCGAGAAAGTTTCAATAGAATCAAGTTTCCTAACGTAATCAGTTTAGTTCAAGCCAGTACCAGCATTACAAAAATTTTTCTAGACACTAACTCTTCCGATTTCGAATTTTTACATTTGACCAGTTGAAAATAATCAAAAATATTGCCAGTGTGAACAAAAATAGTTCTGAAATGTACTGTTTGCTTGTTATGCATACCTGAAATATATAATTAAGTTTTGTACTTATTTATTTGCAGACAATTCAATCTTATATAGAACATTTGTTATTAACCTTATTCTCTAATATAATAACAGCGTAGCACATCTTTGCAATAAAACAATAATGTTCAATAAGAGAGCGGCAGCATAATTCAACTGGAAATAGCCACAGTAGAGTGTACAGACGCGAGTACAAAAATCCAAAGGCATTCATCTAATTGCATAAGTTCTATTTGGAGAATTAATTAGAAACTAAATTAGAAAGGGGAAAGAAGAATCCTACAAAAAAACACTGAGAATGATCATATGTATATCCACTTACTGTGATAGATTTTAGCAAGCCTTGGATAATGATGATGAAACTTTTCATTACTTCAAAACGCGTAATTCTAAGCAAAACTTAGATGCTATGGAAACAACGAAATTGACAATTATCATTGCCTCAAATTTGAATATTTGTTGTGGTTAAGCACATCTTAACGTTAAGCAACGACAGTGCTGCTTGGCATTGTTCAAAGAAAGACTACCTACAAGCTGATGAAGAATACTAAAATTAGATTGGGAGATCTATTTAAATCTACAAAACTGACGTTTCCGAGCAGGGACTCCGGACGACACTGGACCCAAAAGTAAGTGATAATTAAACACGTAATTAATTTATTTTAGGCATTTTGGTTGGCGCCCGAGATAATCCTGATTACCGAAAATCCACAATGTCTGAACCAATGGAAACCTCCGAAACCATCCCTGAGACCGATGCGCAAGTACAATGGATTTGTAACTTGCGGAAAGACGAGCTGGTACAAACCCTGAAAATTCACCAGCTAGAAACCACCGGCAACGTAAACGAACTCAAAGCTCGCCTGATAAATTTTATACGTACCGGAGAACGCTCGGTCATCACGATCAACTATGCCCGCAGTCAAGGCACGTCGCGCCCGTCCTCGCCGAACCCGCAAACAAGTACACCGCCGACATTTGCCTTCTCCGCCGTCGCCCAGGTATGCGAGTGTGTCCGGAAATGGGGTATTAAATTCGACGGGAAAACCGACCCAATTTCATTCCTAGAGCGCGTCGAACACCAGAAAATTAATTACGGAATCCCAGGTGATTTATTATTGCAAGCTACCCCGGAAGAGTGTTACAACACGTTCTGATACAAGATTAGAAGCTTCGGCTCTACTCTGGTGCATATTGCTTTAAGCTAGTATAGTAATGTGACATATGATGGGTAAAAAGTAAAGGTGGTTATATTACGCTTAAACCAGAGCGAAAATCTCACGTTTAAGAAAAATTATTTTGTCAAACCAGCATCAACAACCGCACTAAAAATCAATCAGCATGTAATGGTCTAGTACGCATATGCCTGAACAAACTGCCAGTGTCAATTGCTGGTAGTTGATTAGGTAATATGTAATTGTTAAGCACAATAAGTTTAGTAAGCCACCGTGCATGTTTTATTACAATTAATGAAAACAAAGAAAAATGTTAGTTGTCAGAATGAATTATGTAAGATACATATAAAAAATTCAAATCAAGGTTGGTGAAGCTTCTCATAATAAACAGCTCAAATACTAAGACAACCGGTACCTAGGGTAATAATATTGATTCGACCCACCACCCTAGCTGTTTCATAAGTTATTATAAACACATGTTTAACATTTTATTAAAAAACACAGTGATATGAACAAGTGGTTGTTTACAAAGAGTTAACTTACCATTTGAATCTTTGGTGGATTTTCCTCCATATAATTTACAAGTTCTAAAATATTCATTTCTTTAGATTTCCAAATAGTTGTTATATCAAATTCCTGATAACCACATATATCAGCAACAAACTGTATCATTTCTGCGATAGCAGAATTATGATCGTTCTGAAAATGTTGAATCCAAACGTACACTTCCTTCTACAAAAAATTATTTTATTCTAAAAATTTCAAAAATTCTTCAACCTTATAATTTTGGTTTATTATTAGACTGTTGTAAATACCCTCCATCTTTCTAGGTCTAAAGAAATTATAATCTTGTCCTTTTCGAATACGATTATAGTTTTTTTGTACACCGATACAAGAAACATCTAAAATTTTTGTCTTAAACTCTATGTCTAGCTAACTGCTTACGAAACATACCTTCAAATGTCTGAAGAGTACTGGCAGAAACATTGGTGCATCCAGAAATATTCAAATTAGTAAAAAAAGGTGTTAAGTGACTTGCTAATGTAAATTTGTGGCTTAAATTAGTTGTCGAGTTGATTAGATCATCATCTATTTTTTGCTTCTTGGCATTACCATTAGGCACATCAATATCATCGATTTCAGATAAATTTGAAAATGATATCGAAAATTGGTTTTTATGAGATACTGGTGTGCTGGATACGTAGGGAGTCTGTGTATTCATGAACGACATTTTTATTGAAGAAAATATCGCAGAAAACAATTTAAGTTTCTTCTATTAACTATGATATAGAACTAGAAGCAAAGTAAAAAGCGTTTGTGAACAAGCGAGCACCGTCACGAATGTCGTTTGAAAAACATCGAATTCGATTTGGCGGTAAGTGCACTGATTGGTCGATTATCATCGTTACATATAATATTCCAATATACATGCACTGTTTTAATAAAAACACTACTGTATACAGTATAATAAAATATCTAATAATAATGCATTATTAAAATTAAGATTACATAATATTATTACAATATAACAAAATTATGTGTAATTAACACTTGGATAAAAACATAGTAAGTAGCAGTTTAAACAAATAAATCAAAAACAATCTTTTATTAGGTTCTCAAAAGATGGAAAAAATTAAAACAAATATATTGCCTAAATTACTCTAATTAGTATTTTTATTTGCAGACCTATCTCTCTCTGTTATGTATAACGGTTTAGCGGGAAGGACTTTGCCGTGTGTGTTTCTTATGAAAACTTTTAAAATTACAAGTTATTTATTCTAGTTCCAAAAAAAATTATGTAATAAAATTATTGGTTTTTGATGGTAGCTTTTAAAAAAATACATTTAAAAATGGGACTTAGTGTATTTAATTTTTTGAGTACATGTATAATAAAACTATAGCGCAAGCATAAAACATATATTATCTTTCTTTGTTTTTTAAATAGGTCAATTCCTTTGCGATATAATGCATGAAGGTAATTATTACAAATGTAAAAATATGCAAAACAATATAAAAATACGCAATTTTATTTATTCAACATTTTTAATTATGTTCGTAAATTCTCTAATGTCATTTATTTTATTTAGATTCCAGTGTAAAACCTTCAAAACTCACTGCAAAAAAGAATATGCAAGAGGAAAATATAAATAATATGTGTTTTAGTTACTTGAAGATAGCTTTATTATGTATATTGTTTACCGACGAGTTACGCCTGACAACTACCGATTCAAACAGGTGTAGTTACTAGAAGAAAATATAATCTAGTATTATACGATAATTATTACATTATCTGTATAACGTAGTCTTAAGTAAAAATTAACAAAAATCTATTTAGGCTGGATCCTATATACCGCAACTTGAAAATTAAAAGTATTCATTCTATTCTTATATTATAGAAAATAGCAAAAAGTATGATAAAATGTAACGACAATCAATACAGATTCAATAGAGCTAAAATCTCCAAGCTTTTTAAGAAAAATCAGAGATTACAAAAAAATTTGTTACAGCGTATGTAGATGCCAAAACTGGAAAACATTGAATTTTCTGCGAATAAGAAAGTGAAAAACTTATGTAAGCCGCAACATTGCATATTCGTATAGGTATTTACAAAAATCCGTTACATTGGTAATGTACAAATTTGATTTTTGATATAATTTTTATTTCTGCCAAGCTTGACTTGCTCAAGGGCACCAGAAAAGCTTGCCACAGCCCTACATATACAATCTATGATACAATCCTATAAGTTGGTAGATAACGGTACGATGTGGTAGTTCAAATGTCTCGTACTATGCCAAACCCAAAACACCCTAAGCCAATCGAAATCAATATCAAATTTTAAAATTTGCTGGTTGAGGTTATGTAATTTTATCTATGTTTTATAAGGGAATAGATAATAATGCTTTAAAATTTGATATTGATTAAAAATACAGAATGTCAGATTCAGAAAGTAATTCAAGTGAGCATGAACTATCATTTTATGCGAAAGATAAAGTAAAGTTGATGAAAGAAGTTTTAAAAATCATTAAACCAAAAAAGATTAAAGCTATGGCACCAGATTGTATAAAGGTATTCAGGTACGTTATATTTAGATACAACTAAGTTACATTGTTGTGTCTTAGCATATGGACATTGTTGACATTAATTCAATGTTATTAGAAGAATTATTGGGCATTTCAAACAAGCGTTTACAGTATATATTTAAAGGTGAAAATGCAGACAGGGAAACAAGTTCTTCAGAATCTGATGATGAAGAAAAAGAGGCTATTGACGTAATATCATTGGACGATATATCTGATGATGATGATGATTTTGATCTTTGTCTTGCAAGTACAAGCCAGAATGATTCTTCAAAAGGTAAAGTATCATATGAACAAATTATACACTATATTTCTAACTTAAACACATACCTATTACACGATTGTTTTTCAAACTTCTCTGGCCACTATTCAATTAAAACTTTACTGTTAGGATTGCTACATTATTATAACATACTGTTTTATAAGCTCCAGTAATTCAACGTACTGTAATTTTTTAAGGCATTGTAAGATCTTGCTATTTCAGAATTAAAGATGTTTAATCTGTGGATTTTGGAAATAATTCGAGTACACAATATATTAATGCAAAAAACTCAAAAATACTTAAAGAAAAACTTTGTAATTAATCTACGTATTAAAATTAAAAACATTTTTCTACTTTCCAATAAGTTATAGTTTCATCCTCCAATCTTGATTGAATTGTTATTAAAATGTTTCTTACTGACAAAAATAGGCATTTCTCTTCCACACTTGAAGAGATTGTCAATTAAAAGATATACAACTATGTTCCGATTTATTTCATTAGAGGCTTAATGTCAGTTATTTTAGAATGAGAAGAAGAAATGTATAATTTCTGCTAGTTTTAGACCGATTTACGCTTCTAATTTCCGTTTTAAATAACTTGTTGTTTAACTGAAAAATGTCAAAGATTGCAAAGACCAAGATTCATCCTAAACAATTATCTTGACTTGGGGTTTTTGTGGTGCTTATTACGAAAACTGAATTGCATCCTTGTCCTCGCTTCCTTATTTGTGTAATACTATAGTTGATGCTAATTTGCTTAAAACTAAAATAAACAAGAAATTGATTTGCCAAAGTTTAGAAGTTTTCCAATTTTATTTAACACTAGAACTGCCACTGAGTGTAAATACCTAAAAGCGCAACTTGTGGTCAAATTGATCATTTTAATAATTTAACAGTGTAAAAGCGGAAATAAACTTTATTCTGATAAATCTATTTATTGAACATCTATTTAAATCTAATGCTAAAAATGGTGCAAACTTAAGTTTATAGAAACACATAGAACGTTTTAAAGTTCACATACAACTTTGAATTTTAAGATATCAACATATCAATAACTAATAGTTCTTAAATATTAATTTTCTATACAAATAGATCCTATTTTAATTATTTTTAAAATTTCAATCAATTTATCGATCTGCAAAATCTGTCAACATAATTCATATCTCTTGTCGTTTTCAGATTGTTCTAAATTTCAATTCTCTTTTTTTTACAGGTAGAATCGGAAAGTTCAGAAAACTTGATATAAATCAACAACAAAGAAAACCCATTAATAAAAACGAAATCAAAACCACGATAAAAAAAGAAAAGAAAACGCGAAAATTAGATTTAAAAAAAGGAATCCAAAACAAAAATGAAACTGAAGAAGATAGATTAATGAATGTGTTAGAGTTATTGGAACTGCAAGCAAGGGCTAGAGCTATCCGATCACAATTAGCTATAGAAAATGAACATAACAAAAATGCCGCTGCGGAAAGTACCAAAGAGGTTAAAAAAGAAAATGACTCTGATTCGGATGCTATAATTATTGACAGTCCACAACGTAATGAAATAGTTATTACATCGGAATCTGAAGGAGAAGGTAATTGTAAATTATCTAAAGTTAAAAGTGAAGGATTGAATGAATCTTCTACTAAAAAACAAAAAATTGATGTATCCACTAAACATTTACGTATTACCAACGATTTATCAGAAGCTGAATTGAATTTGAGAAAAGCAAAATTGTTATCAAAATTGCAAAAAATTAAACTGGTACGTAACAAAACTCGTTCAAATAAAAGTGGTGCTACAGCAAATGAAAATATACAAGTAAATATAACGAGTAAAGCAGAATCTCAAGATGAAAGTAACGCTGAAAATGTTTCAAATCAAACTGATAATCTTAGTAAGGATGACTCAAAAACTGAAATAGTTAAAGCGACCCCTAAAACAGAAGACAGCACTGCAGGTGAAGCAGCTTCAACTTCTTTAAAACAAAATATTAATTTCTGTGACAATGATGAAATCGTTATAAATTTAGATGAAGATGAAATGGACGACATTGAGTAGATGTTTTTAGTGTAAATATTTGTTAGTAGAATAATTTAATAAATATTTTTATGTAAAGCATGAAAAATGATTATATTAATTGCAAGACTTTAGAGTTCGCCCTGTGTTTTCTTTTTGCTCAATATTAATTTGAATCTTAACTAATCTATTAACGTCGTTCATTATATTTATAGCAAATTTGGAGCTCCGGATCTCTGAACACAAAAAACATGATAAAACCTGTAACAAATTCCGTCTTGCTGTTTTTTCATGCAATTACGCAATCGATAATACTAAGAATTTGCTGTTCATGTTTTTAGATGCATTAATGCGACAGATTTTACTACAGTCTGTTTACGGTGCAACTTTTAGGCAGCGTGATTCTGTCACTAGGATTTATGATTTGTACTCGAAGTTTTTCTCTTTTGGCAGTGAAGTTTCAGCTAAAGAATGGTAGCGATTGTGGGATACATCCAATATAACGGGCGTAAGACTTATTCCATCATGCTTATACAGCCTTAATTGAATCAGAATGTGCCATGCACCAGAGGTGTGTGGCCGTTGAAAATTTATCTCTGTAGACGAGTACAGTTGTCATTCTTCACTTTGGCGAATAAAAATCTTCCTTGTCGGGAGTTTGAAGTTCCTAATAGTAACTTTATGTTCAATATTAAGGCGTTCCCGGAATACTTGGAGACATGAAAAGTATCCGAAGGAAGTTGGAGTTTAGTCTAATCAGAAATCTAAATAAATCAGTTAACGCGTGTACCAGTGAAAATAGTGTAGTTAAATAAAAGTGAAATTTATCCGGGGACATTATGCTTATAAATATCCAGCGATAATCATATATAAATAACTTGTAAGTTGTTTTTCTTAAATATCGTTAACTGTACATTTTATTGGTGTTAGTTTATTAAAATATAGTTATATTTATGATAATCATATTTAAATTACGTGTAAATAGTTAGTAAAAAATAATTTAAGTTCATAAATCCGTTACAGTACAAACTCATTTCCCAGTTTCTGGGTTATTTTCAGTGTTCTTCTCGATCCTGTTTCAACGTTAACATCTGTATTCCGGTTTTTTGAATTTTTATCTAACAGCAGTAAAGGAAGTAGTCCCATTGAAACCAATCGTCAATTCGATTCCACTTATTTCTTGTAGCAAGTTGGGATGGTTTAGCAAGTTCACTCTCAATACGTACATTATTATTTAACTACTTCGAAATGTGGTTGGTTTTAATTAAATATTATTTAAAACTGATAAAAAGACTAATCCAATCTGAATCACTAAGATAAAAAAAAGCAGAACATCGAATTTGAAGATCATCAACTCACATACGACGTGCTCCCTCGCGGTCTTGAAACCACGGTGGAAACACCGTATAATTCACAGGAGTTCACATGTTTACACAGTGTTCGTTTCCTTTATACACGCTGGTTCCTCGGTGAATACACGACGAACTCACGGTGTATGTAAGTTCGGCATTTAATCACTATGGAACTATAACCATGGTTACACGGTTGTTCCACTGTGGATTTCAAGGTCGTAAGGGTTACGGCTTAGTATTTATTAAAAAAATAAACAAGATTGTTAGAGTATGATGTTAAATTCAATAAACAATTGACATAACATTGCATATTTCTTTTATTCGCTTAATTTCTTGTCAAAGTTATTCATAGTAAATTCATTGTTAAATAATTTTAAATGCTGTCGCTGGTTCAGCTAGATTACGTAATTCTTTGACGCCATTCTTGAAGGTATGTGTAACTACATATAAATATCATGTGTTTAGTATACTCTATTAAAAAAATGAATTTTATTTTATAAAATTTAATAATACAACAAATTTCTCCAATACGGAGAAATATTGATAACTAATCAATTTACTAATTTTATAAATTCACATTTACCTAAAATCACATATAATAACAATTACTTTTATTTTCTATTTCTGGCAGTTGCTCTGGTTACTCTTTTTGTTTGTTCAACACAAGTATTATTAGTAACCGAGTTAAGTTTCTTTTCGCTTTTTTTATTAACACACTTTTTATCGGCTGCAGTCAATTCAGTCATTAAATTTTTACACACGTTATTTTTAACATCACTAATTTCCTTGTCGTTATCTTGAACAATCCTATTCCTTCTAGTTTCAGATTTTAACTTCTGCGTCAAAAGCTTTGTTTTACTTTGTAGTCCAACCATGGCCTTTAGTGCATTTGGCGTATAAGCATTTGGACTAGTAGGTATTAATATCGTTTCGTTATTTTCGTTTTTAGTAGGTACGTCGGGCGCAAAAACTAGATTTTCAATTAAAATATTGCGTTTTTTTCTTTGTGTTTGTATAACAGGTGGCGCATATAATTGACTAGAACAACAAGGAGTAGCCACACCGGAAGTTACATTTGTCGACTTTTCCTTATTAGTCTTAGTGGTTTTTGTAGTCTCTGTAACTTCCGAAAAATCACACTTGATTTTTGGGATCATTCTTTTAGGTGGTGATTCGGGATTAGGACTATAGCTGCGGTAAAAAACTACTTTTGACTGTTTACTTTCAGGTGTCTTCGCACAGTTTGAAGCATTATCTGTCACTACCAAGTTTTCAATTGATTTTTGTTGTAATTCGTTTACTTTTAAGCTGTCCATCAATATGATAGCATATTCCAAGTGAGCTTCATTGTACAAGTATACATTTATGTACATATTTTCAGAAATTAAATGAATCAAGTCTTTAAAAATTCGCTTCGCTTTCAGAATGTCGTTATGCCTAAACAGATGTCGTGCGTAACCAAGCAAGACGGTACAATGCGACTGACACAACATGTCTTTTACATTAAAAAAGGGATAGCAAGAAATAACTTTATTAACTGTAACCTGAAATTTGTTGTTTTCTGAAGTAAAACGATGATATAACTGCAAAGCTGCACCAAAGCAATAATTTGCGGCGGTCGTATTATTCATTAGTACGTAATGTTCTGCATCTAAATGCATTGTTGTTATAAGCAAATTTTGATATTCGATACTTAGACAATAAAAGCAATCGCATTCCGCTGTGTGCGAGAAGATGAAAGGTAATTTGAACGTTTTCAATAGAGTAGGAGATCCTTGCAGCGCTTGTTCTTTAGTAGATATAGGACAATCTAGTAGGATTTCCGCAAAGTTATCGGTTAACTCTGCTACGTCATTATTTTCCCAACGAGACTTATCGCAAACTATTTCATTCTTTTTGACTGTACAATGTTTGTTAGTTGCCAGGCATAGTATGTCTGACAATCCATCAATTTTAACTTGGCAGTCATCGATTCGAATGCTCTGTAAATCGGAGTATGCCATATAGCTTAGGATAATTCCAGTTCTTAAAGGTATCACTAATTGTTGTGCAAGAACAACTAAATCACGAGAGTAGCATCGTACTTGACGGGGTAGTAACATCCATTTATACATGTGTATCAACGTGCAGTTTATTTCAAATAATAGCGCCAATCCGTATGACGATATGTATCCTGCAAAATATGTTATTAAATTAACAAATACCCTAATAGCAAATACATCATAAATTAGTAATTTGAAAATTGCTATTTTTACATAGTAAATTTACACTATGATTACTATGAAATGGCTCTGCCATCATATTTACGTATCATAAATGAGTTATAAAATGATATTATCAACATAGGGACACAATTAAGTCGAAAATCAAAAAGTAAAGAAAACTTACGAGCAGAAATGAACAAAAATAAATCGAGGATGAACAATATTAAAAGAAGAAAACTTACTAGATCAGGTACTATAAAAGAGAAAATGAGATGTTTGAAGTAGACAGTTTTGGCACTGACCCACTGACTGACCGAATAAAAATTAAAACCAAGAAAAAAGAAGAACGATATAGGTAATTCCTCCGGTATTATTTAAATACATGCAGCTTCAAAAACGGATACTGAAAAGAGGTACTCCTAATTGTACTTACGCAGAGATCAATAAATTATAATATTAATGCCAAAATAGCAATAAACACAAACTAGACGTACGTCTAAAAACAACTTTTCAAAAATCGATGTTGTTTAGATCGTTTATATGTTTAATAATAAAGTAAACAAAAAATGACGAAAGAAGCATATTAAAAAAAACTTCAATTTTACATGTACACACGGCTCGTAAAAAAATATAAAAACTATATCAGAAGTTTTACAACAAACTAACATTCTTCCAACGTCTCACACGTTCATCATAACTAGAGATCGTTGTAAAACTAAAGAATCATTGCGCAGAAATCAACTTTGTTCCATTTAAAAAGACGTAGATTACATTAAGTTCATACATTGTGTACAGCAGATGTTTTTAGTTAGGATTTATTTCACATGATCGTCAAATTCCGAATTTATCCGACACGCATCTCAGCATTCTTTAGTTTTAGAATGAGGTCTACTCGACACAATATACGATTTAGAAGAATTATGGAGAATAAAAACTTGCCTCCTGTATAAAAAAAGACCTTTATGATATCTTTTAAAAGAGGCAAATACCAGGATAAGTATTATAAATTATAAGGGATATCATTGGAAAAAACGGCCTATCTAAAAAAATATTTGTCAAAACAAAACTACGACTGACCAGTGCAAGGAGACATTTTCAGCAGTTTATTAGGAATATACCTGGAATCTGCACTAGCGATAATCGCTACATAAAAAAATTATCTTAATAAAATATAAATAATGTTAAATAAACACGCAATAGTGCACATTTACGTATACTTAAGCCAAGTAACCAGTACTAATAACAAGAATCAGTCACTGAAAGAGCAAGAAAATGTGTATGTACCTGTAGTTATCCTATTCCAAGTTTATTGTCAATTTTAATCATGAACTGCGAATAACTGTTAAGAGAAAATAAAAAAAATAAATGTTGATCAGAAACCAAAGCCAAGGAGTTACAAAAACTTTTATACAAATATTTACTACAAAAATGTCAAACAAAAATCTTACCTTGGTCCTTCATGTACGTCAAAATGTTCCGGCAAACTTGAGAGAATTTTTGCAAAGAATATACTTCATGGTTATCAAATTGTAAGTTGCAAGGTAACTGCAGGTATCGCACATGTAAAAAATCCAATTGAGCTTTAAGAATTTCATTTTGATTTACATCGGGAATTTTATTAAATACACGAACGGCATCTTCGTAGCATTGAAAACCAGCTTGAAACTTTTGATTATTATGATACATTATACTTTGATGAGTATAAAATGTGGTTAGTGTTTCATACGTATCATTATGATTTCTTTGTATTAATTTTCCCACAAGTTGCTCGCTTTCGGTCAAAAAACCCTGTACTACATCCGCATGTAAGCAAGAATTCTCCATAAGGAAACCAATGCTTTTTAACACAAATTCCGTGTTTTTTAAAACTCGCGACATCTTCAAACACACAAACCAAGCATCAACATATTGCAAAGAATCACAATATAATCTAAATTCAAAAGCAATATTTGCCAAGACGTTCAATACGTTACATTCCTTTAATAGTTCGATAATTTGCGAAGTTAAAGACTGACTTAAGCAATTATCGAATAAAGTCAAAGCTTTTTTTAAATAGTGAACCATTTTCAGATACTCGTTTAATTTTAAATTCGTATATGATGGTACAACATCGCATTTGTTATTGTTCGAAATCTGTGACCCTTCTAAAACTTTAGTGGAAATTTCGATTTCTTTAAAATTTTTCTTCCTTTCTTCCATAACCACTGCGTAATACTTTAACATGTACAACTGCGCCAAATAAATTTCATTTTCAAGTTTATACTCGGTCAACGGAACAATTTCAGTTTCAAATCTATGCACAATCTCGGTTAATAATTCAAAAACGTCATTGTATACTGATAGCATGTTGTTATCCCAAGTTGTAACTAATGTTTTTACAGTTGTAACCAAATCACAGTGTTTATAAATTTTTTTAAACACTGCCAGCATGGGTATCCGACTAGGCCATATTTTCTGATAATGATTTAACTCGTTTATTAATAGTTGTTTGGTATTGTTAAAATAATCTTCGGCATGCGGATACATGTTGATGATTTCTGTGCGATTTTGTTCTAACACGCACACGACTGTTAATTCTTGTAAAGATGAATCGGTTTCATGTTGCTTTTCTTTTACTTTAATGCTAATCCAATGTTTAAAAGACGACGTTAACAAATTAGGACGTAGTAAAATCATGAGAGCAATAAACATTAATGCCTTTTTATAGTCATATGCCTCCACATATATATCAGATAAACACTTTAAGGCAATTGTTAAAGCGTCAATTTTAAAAACTTCAGAATGAGTTCCTTCTAGTTTCAATAGATGTTTCATTAAAAGCATAAAATATTTAGAAGTTTCGCTGTGCTTTATTGCGTATAATTTTGTTGCAATGCTGTATAACATAATTCCAATTTCTCTCCATGCCGGTACCCAACAGTTACATTTCTTATTTTTTAAAGTTAAAATTTGAACACAGCAATGTTCTAAGTAGTAAAGTACTTGATTAGACATTGAAATTGACACCTTCACTTCGTTAATAATCGATATTCTCATAAGACTTCCAATTAATATCATAGTGTTAACAGAGTGAAACAGATCACTATCAGCATCACAACTTCCGTTACAAAATTTGCACTTAAAGTTACCTATTGTAAATGCTTGCGCCAAACAAGCTAGTATTTTAAAAATATGTACTAGAGTGTTTTCTTCCATATGAGATACCCAAACAGAACAAGGAACTTTGGAGTAGTAATCAACGAGGTTATCAAAAATACAAGCTAAAATATTGCAGACAGAAGAATTTTGAATTCTTCCAAAAAACGATTTAAAATAGAATTTAACACTGTTTAAACATTTTTCGAATTTTGTATGTAATGAACTGCTCGACTCATTTATTTCCGTTATGCATTGGGCAGCAGAATAAAACACTTGGCCCATCTTTAAGTACATTTTTTCCTCTGTAATGTCATCGATGTACATTTTATAGTCTGTAAGATATTCCCCGATCTTACAAAAATGACACCCTCTAAAAAAATTTTTTATGCCAACTTCTATAACTTTCATAGTAGCTATGTAAAATTCATCGTTTTTTTCTGTTTTTAATAACTTCATTGTTAGCAGTAGCTGTTTATAAAAATTATATTGTACATTTGGATCTGCTTCATAACACTTTGCTGACTTGCAGTACGATGAGGCTAAATTCGCTAATAAAGTAGTATTTGAAAAGGGTATTCCATAAATTTGCACTGCACTTAAGCACATTTGAAAATAGAAGCAATCATTTTTTTGAGACTCCTTTATCGCTGACATTTTAGATATAGCATTATGGAAGAGAGACCAAATTGAATTATACACTTTCTTTAGTTCATGATTATCATAATAAATAAAATCCGCTGAAATGAATGGTACCAGTTGAAGCATTATTTCAACATTATTCTACAAAAAAGAGTAGTAAAAGATATCATATGTAAGTTGAAAATACTTACTTTTACAAAGAAATACTTTAATATAAAGAATAATGATCTTACATATGATAAAGATCGTTCTTCGCTTATTTTTTCTATGTACTTAACACAAGTTGTTAGTAAATTAAGCAAGTCTTGCACGATGATACAAAACGAATTATTATTGGTAGTAAAAATTCTACAACATTCTATAACAACGCTCGTTGCTGTATTGCAGTTAAGGATCGTATCATCATTACTTATTAAATTATTAGCTTTATCAAAATTGCCTTTGGCAGCTTCTTCTAGGAGTTTTCTTAACTTATTCATCCTAACAGTACCTGAAATAATAATTAAATGTTATAATGCCTTAACTACTTCTCATTTGACGTAGTTTTATATCAAATCTACGTACTTTAAGTAACGTCAAACGAATAATACTTTTTACCAAAGATAACTTTTTACAACTTATGTTAATTCATAATTATATTGTTTGTATATTATCACAATTTCAAATCAAATATGTCAAACTACATTAACCGTCAGTTTCTGGCTGTGGCTAATCTACCATAAATATACCATTACCACAGAACACTCATATAATAGTCGTGTTTTTTTCAACACTCAACTTATCTGACCAAACTTTATTTACATTTGAACTGATGTAATCCTTAACATACTTTAGAGCCGGTTTCTCAATCGTATTTTAAACTTTGGTTAACTTAAACTCAGGTTAAATTAAAAATACTGTCATATCATTGGTTAGTGGTTTTAAGCTAACCAATAATATGACAGGATTTTAAAATTAACCGTAGGTTAGTTAATCTGGTGTTTAATCCTTAATTGTGAAACCGGCGGACTTTGGTGTTTTAAAAAAAAAACAGCTGTATTGTGTTGTGGGGAAATCTTTTGAATTCGCGTCAACTCATGGATGCGAAGTTAGGTTTTAGATGTCGTTTTTATGTCCTTATGTGTGCGCAGGTGCGCGAGTAGTTGTGGACGATTATGAAATAGCGTATTTCAGATTTTATGTGCGTTTATAAATTCAATTGCATTACTAAGAAATCGTGGGCCTCGAAGAACTAAATTACCACAGTACGTATTTTGTATGATCCCTATAAACAACCAATTTAAGGTTATATTATGCTACACTCAAAGTCAGTGTTGTGGACGTATCTATAGATGTAGTATCTATAGATACTTTTGAAGTATCTAGTTATACATATCTAGATACATTGGACAAAATGTATCTGTATCTAAATACATTTATCGTTGTATCTGAATGGTAGATACTGAGAAACTTTTCCTTGCTCGCATTATAAATTATAGAAGTTTTTATTAAACATCACTGTGGTTTTTTTATCAATTATTACTTATTATTGGTAACATTTTATTTTTTATGTGATTGATTAAGATTGATAATGTAATATTTAGCCTAATACAGTTATTATATTTTTGAGCTTGAAAAAGTATTTCATCTGTATCTAGATACAATTTATGAAAAGTATCTGTATCTAGATACTAGAAAAAAAGTATCTCTTACAACACTGCTTAAAGCGATCCGAAAATTTCTTAGAGGTCGAGAGGTAAGAAGATTGTAGCACAAATCAGTTGTGGTGTAGTTATATTAGATTTAAAAAAAACACTTCTTATGTTGTTGTCGGTCAGATTAAACAGTTAAAAAGAACACAGAAACGATTTTATTTTATTTTCAAAACTAAACCCTTCATTTACTGGATTATATCAGGTCGTCTTTGTTACATAATTGGATTTAAATGTGAACTCTACGATATAACTGACACTATGCTAGATTACTTTACTTATTTATATTTCTATATGGTAATTTGACAGACAAGTATATTGCTATACAAAAGCACTGATACAAGATCACAAAATGTGGCGCAACCTAGATTTTGCAATCCTTTGAACCGTCCTACCACTCCTACCCTAATAGCACACAAGATCCATTGGACGTCCAGTTTAAGTCCTGAACGTCCATGAACCTTTAGCGGATGTCCATAAAACGTTTTGAGCAAAACGTACATTGGACAAAATAATTATGTCCAATGGACGTCATTGAAGACATTTGTACCATCCGGTAAATGCTAACGCTATTTTTCTACAACTACGCATGACCTGCGCCATAATGCAACATAATGTGCCATAATACGCAGATAATACGTATGCGAAGTTATGTTTACAATATATTCATCAGTTTTGATTCTTTAGATTAAAAATTAATTTAGTGATTAAAAACATCGTAGTCGTTTAAACTAAATTGATTTATAGAAGCAAGTGTTCCTAAACAGTGACGTTTAAAACAACAAAAATAAGAATTGCAATTCAACAACTTGTTGATACGTATGTGCAAACATGAACTCCCTATGATGTTTCATACTTAAAAAATACAGATCACCTAGAAAATAATAGTAACGCCAATATAATCATATGCTTGCTCGTTAAATAAAAGATACCATCTAATTGACATACAGAAAGTACATGCAACACCATTATTGATTAATTGATTAAAGATTGCTCTTATTCCGTTAACCTTATAAGGTTTAGTTTAAACGACTACGATGTTTTTCATCACTAAATTAATTTTTAATCTAAAGAATCAAAACTGATGAATATATTGTAAACATAACTTCGCATACGTATTATCTGCGTATTATGGCACATTATGTTGCATTATAGCGCAGGTCATGACTTCGTCATGCGTAGTTGTAGAAAAATAGCGTTAGCATTTACCGGATGGTACAAATGTCTTCAATGACGTCCATTGGACATAAATATTTTGTCCAATGTACGTTTTGCTCAAAACGTTTTATAGTATTAGAGGTAACTTAACTGAACAGTTTTTTTGCACTCTCTCTGACTATTTTTTTCATATTTAACAGGGCGTTTTTTTTTCAAATAAGTGGCAAAAGGAGTTTAAAATGATACAAGGAAAAGAATTCTTTAGAAATTAAATTTGTGGTTCAGAAGACTCTGTGAAATTGAAACTATAGGTAAGAACAAAATATTTATGGCCAAGGGGTAATACCCACTAATAATACTATATCTAATATTCACATTTGCACTTAAATTTTGATCCAACCTAGAAAAGTAGTTATAATCAAAGTCAGAAGCGTCACTATTAAGATTCAATAGAGACTAGCTGCATTTTTTAAATTTATTACAAAAAGTATATTCTGATTATAACAATAATTAATTTAAAAGTTTTAAGGTACATTTAAATGGTTGTAATTTATTACCTGACGCTGACTGCCAATTAAGATTATATATACAGTCGAAACAATAATTGTAGTTAGTCTTGATAAATACAAATTTGGATAAGACATATTTTAAAGTATTATTATAATTTAAAGGTGTTTGGTGAGATCCATTTCCAAAAAATTCAACCAACATAGGAGTAGAAGACGAGATTAAGTCGTGGTTCAGAAATTCAGCTGTAAGGGAAGCGAAATAAATGGAAGAATCAGAATAAGAGCTACAAGATTATTTTGTGGTAACAATTGAATTACTTTACTTCTCATTTTTAACTAAAGAATATAGGTTTTTTTTCATTTTATTCTGTATGTTATTTTACTTTTAAAACATTTTTTAAATAATTATTAAGTTTTGTTTTTCTATTATTGTTTATAATATTATTTCGTGAAATGTGTAATCAATTTTTAAAAATTTAAATTTTTTGTATTGTTTTTCTGGCATTGCATTGTATTATATATTCTATAAATAGTTGTATTTTGTTGTATTATGCCTTTTTAATAAATTCTTGTATCTAATTTTGTAATGTATGAACAGTAATATTTTTCAATGATAATTTTCTACTTCTTCTGTAAACTATATTGATACTATTGAAAAGAGAAAATTATAAAATAGCTTAGGGGAAGATGTAAATCTTTTTTAATTACGTTAGGTAGTTTTTGAGTGGTCCTGTTCCCAGTGAAATATGTTAACGATTTTACTGTGTTGTCTTTAAGGTCGAAAATTGAACATATAAAACGCAAACTAGAGTTAAAAAGTAGCCACAGACACACAAAATTTTAATTTAGTAGCAATAATAGGTTCGTCGATTATAACGCAGATGGCGCGTAAACTATCACTGACGCGCCTTAAATATTATATTTCAGTAACTTATCTTTATTAGTAAAAATAAACTTTGATGTTATTATACAAGATCTCGATTTAGTTTGTGTCTACATTTTTAACAATTTACAATACGCGCATTTAGTAAATACGTGACAATTGAGTTAGGTCAAGATCTTGGTTGCAAACAAAGTTAAATCTTAACGTGATTTTGAAGAAATTGATTACAATTTATTTCGAATTTGCATTTTTAACAATTTTAATTTACGAATGTGTATTTGTGTATACTAGTATAACAAACCTATTTTTATTTTTGTTAGAAATAAAAGAAAATATTGTGCACGCCACTTATTGGAATTACGGATAATGTTATCATTCGGGTAATGTTATCACTTTATTAACCCCTTAACGCACATTAACTCGAACGCGCTAAACCAGCCGAAATGTGCCCCCTCGAATTAATTCGAGCTGTGTTGCATTTGATGCTGCTGTAATTGTGGCACTCGAATATATTCGGGAATAGTAAATACGCATACGAAACAAGAAAAATTGGTTTTATTATAATAAGCTATCAAACATGTCTTTTAAAGAAGAAAATGTAGTTTTTTTCCAAATATACATGTTATTCTTAGACGAATTTATAAACACGAGCATAGTTTATGACACCCCTTATTAAGAGTTTTATGGCACTTATTACTGCTTATTACTTAAGTTTTTATACAAGCAGTTTGCATTTAAAACTCGTATTTACATAAATTTTAGGGTATTTATCCTTTAGTTAGACAATGACTGCGCTAAAAACGCTAGTAGTTTTGGATGCAAACGCAAAATTGACATATCTGGCGATGCTTTTATTAATATTACAGATTTCTAAGTTACAGCTCATTATATTCTCTTACAGTAATTTATAGATACAGTTTCAGAGATTTGGAAAAGACATACATTATTTTTATTACATGTAAAATAACCTTGAAAGAAAATTATATCTATGCACGATAACACTTATGTTATGAAATTCGGTCTACGTAAACAACTTCTGATAAACATAATCATTCCCCTAATAAAAGACAATTTTATAAATAATCGTACAGTTTCTAATTGTTACCTATATATTTTTTTATAGTATTCGAGCGATCAAAACAATTCAAGAAAGTTATAAAAAATATATAACGAAACAGCTAAAAAGGTTTATGAATATGGGTGGGCAGGCATGTTTAGCTAAAGATGGTCCTTTTATCTTAATAAACAGAAATATTTTCTGTTTATTGACAAAATAAAAACACATCTGGGGTTTAGTATATATTGTAGGCAATGCTATCATCATTTCTGGTCGAATGCCAGCGTTTATAATTATGCAGTGCACGCCGCTTAATAGAATCACGTTGGAACTTGAGTTTTTAGACAACAACCTAATGATAACATCCAAAATTCAGAAAAAAAATGCTTATTTGATAGAAATCAGTAAATACATACTGTGTGTAAGCGATTAAAAGCGTTTTTAAAAAATCAGTATTTTAAGTCAACGGATCTGCAGCATTAAACAGTTTGTTGACACCGTTAATAAAAAGAAATCAAAAATAACGTTATGATGCTTCATTCACTGTTCTAAGAACTAAACAATTTTTCTCAGAAATTTGCTGACACTAAAACTAAATACAAAATAACGTTATCACATAAGATGTAGTTAAATTAATTTGTTATTCTGAGAAGGCACGTGCTTTCCAAGATAATTCTCGAAAGTAACGTATTTACAGATGTTAAAATAATGCACCGTTTCGTAAATCAGTCAAATTATTTAAAAAAATAAATAACTGCAAAAATAAGATAAACATGCAAAACTACTATTTTTAGGATACAATGATAAAATGTTTCACTTTAAATAAGCGTATTGTGAAAACTCAGGTCAAAAATGCATACAAAAATCATGTATAGAACAAACCTGAGAATGAATTGATAGCATAAACCGAAATTATGATTACTATAAGCGGCGTTTTTTCTATGTAGTAGCATGCGTCCGGATTGTTACTTTAGTAAAGTGATATTACCCGATTGAAAACATTATCCGTGATTCCAATAAGCGGCGAGCGCTGTGATAGTAATTCATACCAAAATTTAAATCATTAATTTGGTTCTGAAGTCCGAATCTTTAAAGCATCGCCCTGTGTTTATTGCTAAAGATACATCTAAAGTGCTAATAAGCTTGTATATTTATATTTTATGTGCCTTTTGAGTAGTATAAAAATTTAAAAAAAATTAAATTACATCTTCGTTGGCTTCCGGCTTGAAAAGAAAATTAAACAAAGTAAATGAAACAAACCACTCAACCGATTATAATTTTACAGAAAGGTTTGCAGGATTTTATTGATTCTATATTTTGTTTATAAACAAAAATTAAAGTGTACGAATTATTTTTGAAACTCAGAGTTTTAAGAATCAAAGCAAGGTAACTGGTAAAACATTGCTTTCCATGTAGGTCGGAACTAATAGCGTGTGTAAGTAGCTTACTGCCGCCATCGTGTGCAATCTTTTAATAACCAAAAACGGTTTGAGGCTTTGCATTTAATTATTACAATGTTATTACTTTGTTTTCACTATCGCCATCTAACATGAATAAAAAATCTGTTTCCATATAAAGTTATTTCATTGTCTAACTATAATGTATATAAACAAGGGTATTATGTAGTATTATCACAGTATAGAAACAATACAGTAGTTTCACTTCACAGGCGGCACTTTGATCTTCGTGTAACATGATGACGAAATCAGACAAAACTAAACGCTCTTTTTTAAATTTGTTTACAAGTGTTTATTTTGCACAGCCGCACATAAACAGAATTCCTCAGAACATATATTTAAGCCACTGCGCATTATGCCACGAGTTGATCTGCGCGAGGTAAATTCGTAAATTGTGAAACTACTATATTGTATTACCTACTTTTAGTCCAATCCATTGTCCAATAGTCAAACAAAGAAAACCTTCTTTCCAAAAATTATAAAGACACTAATTATATATTATTTTTTGTAATTATTATTGATTTAGTGGTGCTAGACTTTTTTTCTGGTGTAGTATGTAATAGCGTTTGTAGTAGTCATAAAACTGCAAAAATAAGTGTTCTTACAGACTTATTTTGCGTTTTGTTATTACTTTTGTCCAAAATAATGTTCAAAAATGTATTTTCTTAAATTTAAAAAAAATTGTTTTGTACGGTTTTTCTAAAAAAAGTGTGCGTTAACGGGCGAAAGAACAGGCCGGACGTATAATATTACATAGAAAAACATCGTTTATAGTCATTGCAATTTCGGTTTATGTTAAAAATTTTCTTCTTAGATTTGTTTCTATACATGAACTTGTTTTGTATGAATTTTTGCAATACGCTTAAACATCTGAAAATACGTTAACTTCGAGAATTAACTTGCAAAGTGTAGAACACTTTTTATTTGAATAACATTTTGATAACTTCGGTAGAACATAAAACTTTATTAAAACATCATCCATGCATAATCATAAAAAATCGTAATAATCATTTTTTTTGACATCCAGTCTTACAAACTTACTTAACGTATTACCAACCCAACTAATTCATCCACAAAAGCATGTGCGTTCTTAGAATATCATAACTTAACTACGTCTTATGTGATAACGTTATTTTGTATTTATTTTTAGTATCAGCAAATTTCTAAAAAGTATTGTGTAGTTCTTAGAACAGTAAATTAAACATGATAACATTATTTTTGATTTCTTTTTATTAACGGTATGAACAAACTATCGATGCTACAGGTGGCTCAAAATTTTGATTTTTTAAACGTTTTATAAAAATTTCACTTTCTAAATTAACAACCTTTTAATCACATACATGGTGTATGTATTTACCGCTTTCTAATAAATAAACATTTGTTTTTTTTTCTGAATTTTGGATGTTAACATTCTGTTATCGTTATTAAGTTCCAACGTGATTCTATTAAGCGGCGCGCATTGTAGTAACAATGCAAAAGGCACATATTAAATATAAACAGCGTTTTTCACACTTTAAATTCTTACGCTATTGTATTTTACCGGTCGCATGTGATTACAACAAGGGTGTTGTGGATTACGATGTCGTTGTGATTTACGGCTTTTATTACGATAGATCAATAGTACTTAACGTTAAAACCGCTACTTTACGTACTCGCCACATAATAAAGAAGCACAATAAATAACAATAAAACAATACTCAATAACATACACAGAACAGAACTTTATAATAGAGGTTATATTTTGATTTTTGAACTTTGAAACGACGAAAACAGCTGTGATTAACACACAAATACCAAAGATACCAACATTATAATTATGACACCAACCTTTGCAATTACAATATTACTACGTTACTAAATAGTTACAGCAAAGATAAGTTACAGTACATAAAAAACCTTGCATAAACACCTCGTTGGCAAATTAAATTAAGTGAAATAAATCAAGCTGCAATTTATTTAATTGTTTTAATGACAAAAAAAAATAAATTATAAATGAAATTGACAATGTAACTATAATAAAAATCAGCGGCCGGCGACGTGGCGACGTGCGGGTAATGGCTCTACATATAAAATCATAGCAAATACACTTGTAAACGGAAAAAGGAACGAAATAACCTTGTTTCCAAAATACTTGTCCTACTTATGGTCTACACACAGTATAATATGCCTGGGAATGGGGGCTTCATCAATATCAACATCCAACGTGGAACATGGCCAAAACGTCCACCACAAGCTACCCGGCTGCTATGTTTTAAATCACCATTATTCTTTTAGTTCACAACGATGCCAACGGCTAATGTTAAAAGGGCGACTCAACCAACAATAATCAATTGGTCGTTCGTTTTTTTTATGGGGAGAGCTTTAAATTTAAATCCAAAACAAAGCTCTAAATAATAAAAAGAATGGTAGCAAGGTTTAGATGCGGGAATGAAGAGCAAGCAAATAAGTAAATAAGTACTGGAAGGAAGATAAAGATAGGAGATGTAAACTATGTGGGGGGTAGGAATTATATAGAGCACATGTTGAAAGAATGTAAAGAGCTAAGAGAAGAGGTGAGAGGAAGGTTTGAGATATTGGGAGAAGGAGTGGGATGGATGGAAAAAGTTATAAAAAGGAGAAAACGACTACATGTAGTGTAATAAATGTATATAGAAAATTGATTAGCAGTGGAGGGTTTAGGATTATTATTTTTTTTAAATTTATTTTTTACTTTCATTTTGTTTTCTTTTATTTGTTCTATGTAGTAGGATTTTTCTGTTTAGTTTATAATACGAATTCTTTGTCAAAAAAAAAAAATCTTTTTTTTTACGACAAATAAAAGCTATTTTATTCCAAAACAAAGCTCAACCTCATTTTTGTCTACCAAGTACGATCTAAAACCATAATATTTGTAAGATTTTGCGCCATCTGACCAATTACATCCAAAGTAACGCGGCTTCTGCCTCCAAATAATGATTGGGTTATCTTACTATAACATATTTGTACAATGGTTTCATACAGTAAATATTAATTCGATTTTTAATATCTTCGAAAATGGAACATGCATAGAAAACAAGTGTCCACCTTTATGCTTACTTATGACAATTTATTACCTAGTCGCTACATACCATAAAATGAGTTAAAAACTTGACTTTCCTCTCTCTATTTATCCCCTCTGCAGATCATTTTGCAAAAATTATTAATCCAAAACCAGAAAAAAACCTAGCTTTTTCTCTTTCTCCTGTAGTCGCCAAATATCTGACGTTAATCTTGGGTAAATGGCTACAAATTCTAGAATATCTTATAAAGTATAGTATATTAAAACACAAGTTACAGAATGAACGGGCTGATTGAAACGTATTCTATGACGTGTGCTTTATACTATTTTCTCTATTTTGATACAATATTTAATATTTTTCGTATAATTTTAATTTTAAAACAACATTGGGAAACTTTTATATTTTATTGAATTGGCGACACTTACACTTTGACATATTGAAATTTATGTGTTAACCTAAAATCTCATACAAAATTATCTCTTTATAACTTTATAAGTAAACAACTTTGAATTAATAAGACATTTTTATTTTGTCATCAAAATTTTGATTTCTTTTTCATGTAACGTCAACTTACGATGCAGATACCAACTTTGAAAAAATTAACATTACTAAAACTCGTGTAAGAATTTGCTTATGCTTACACGGATTTTAGTGTAAGAATCGCTAATTCTCATGTCGAAATAGAGAAACCCCGAGAATAGTATATTAAAACACAAGTTATAGAATGAACGCGCTTCAAGCACGAGACCGGGTTTCATACACGAGCCGCGCAGCGGTGGAGTGATTGAAACGTATTCTATGTACTATTTTCTCTATTTTGATACAATAATTAATATTTTTCGTATAATTTTAATTCAACATTGGGAAACTTTATTATTTTATTGTATTGGCAACACTTACACTTTGACATATTCAAATTTATGTGTTAACCTAAAATCATACGAAATTATCTCTTAATACCTTTATAAGTAAATAAATTTGAATTAATAAAACGTGTTTATTTTATTTTGGCGTCAAAATTGGAATTTCAATTGTTCAATTCCAATAATTTTGATTTCTTTTTCATGTAACGTCAACTTACGATGCAGAGATACCAACTTTGAAAAAACTAACATTACTAAAATTCGTGTAAGAATTTGCTTATTCTTACACGGATTTTAGTGTAAGAATGGCTAATTCTCATGTCGAAATAGAGAAACTAACTTTTTTTTCGGTTAACTTTCAGTTTGTCAAACCATATAATTTTTGGTTTATTTCATTTCTATAATGTACCCAAGTAAAAAATACACTAGCAGTGTTATTATATTTTATTGAAATAATCAAGCTCTTTATCATGTTAAAAATATAATATTTATCTTTTTCCAATGTATGAAATAGAATTAGTTTCCTAATTGCTATGTAACTTAGTATTGAAAAAATAGACACTAATAATTTCTTGTAAGAGTTTGTTGAAATTACCTCCTTTTAAGAGAATTACAAAGCACCATTTTTTACCTGTTAAAGCGGTAAGCAGTTTTTATTTAACTAAAACTATTACCTTAAATATAAATATTAATTATATACATTTCTAACCGAAATTAATGATTGTACTACACAATTCTTGCATTAACAAATTAATGAAATAATAAACTTAATAATAATGTAAGATTGTAAAGGCACTATTTCTAAGGCAGTATAGAAACGTTAGTTTTACTACTAACTACATCAAATTCTCGATTATTAAATAGATTTAAAACAATTGTAAAATATAAATTATTTGAGTTATCTTTATAAGAGATGTTTCAGTGATTAAACTCATTACTGTAAAAAAGAATAGTAATCATGCACTTATTCCCCAACCGCTAAAACTGTTAGATCAAAAGAAATAATTGGAATAATAAACGTTAAAAATCACTAATAAAAAATAAGAGATTACGATTTAAGCAGGTATCAGTTTTTTGGGCGTAGCTTCATGTTGTCTTCTTAAACGTCTACGAAATTCGACTGGAAGTTTTTCATAGCATTTCTTGCAAGCCGGTTTCAGATCAAATTCGTAGAATTTCGTTTTTTGGTTCATTTTTTGGTCGCACATAGAACAAGCAAAGTGGTGAACGCACCAAGCCTTATTGAGAGCAGTAAATACTACAATAAAAGTATTAATAACATAAAAGTGAAAGTAAATGTAAATACTACCATCTCCAGCAATGACTTGATTACAAACAAAACATAAATTTCCAAACAATTGATGATAATGCGTTTCGCAGTATGCTAATCCTTTCTTTTCGTAGTGGCGATGTCCAAAAAATGGTTTTTCGCACTTAGCACAAACAAAATGCTAAAAGTTATCAAAAACAGTATATTCAATCATAATTTTCTAAGACGAACAAACCTCAACGTGCCAGTGTTTTCCCAAAGCAGTGACGACTCTTTCCTCGATTGGTCTGCGGCATGCCCCACATATTGGTATACCCATCTTATCGTGACAACGCAAACAATATAATTCGTTCATATCATTATTCGCAAAGCCAGGTCTACTACGAACTTCCCTGGCACTACTGTCTAATTCCACTCCACAAGCCGTACAATTAAAATGGTATGGATGATAAACTTCTCCACGGAATTTTAACGGCTGATCGTCAATCAAACCACTAGATTTTTTAAAAGCAAAAAATAGACATTTATTTAATAAACTAAAAAAAACACATACTGGCATTTATGGCAGACGTATTTCCCTAACCCAACTGCTTTTACTTTGGCATTGCATTCGTGACATAAAGCTCGACCCGCATTGCGAATGAAACCAGAATCAGCTAATTCCCCTGAACACATTTCACAACGGAAACAACCTGGGTGCCAGTTTGCATTCATAGCTTTGATTACTCGTCCAATAACAAATTCTCCACATTTGCCACAGCACGGTGCAAATAACACTTGAAAATCGTGTTCACAATACTTTCGATTTTCAAATTCATAAAATATGCCTTCACGAAATGGTCGAAAACATTGGGCACAACTAAAAATATAATTAATATCAGATTCAATACACAATACGATTATAACTAATGCGAGTAATAGTACCAGTGTAGGTTTTAAAAACAAAATTACTTCCATTTTTAATGATACGCAATAATAGAAACTACAAAAAATACCATAGATCGTCTATTTTGTTATAAATCAGACAATCTAGACAATTTAAGCCAGTATCGTTTGATAAAACAATAATTTCATTAAATAGTAGCTTAAAGAAAGATGGATTTCACGACCAGAATTTTTAATAAATGAAGAGTTTTAACTACTTTCATAAGAGACTATATGAAGACAACAGAAACCCTACAAGTAATGATATAAAAAAATAAATATGTCTGTTATAGTCGAATAAGAGGTATAAAAGATTATTAAAATTTTTATTGATTTCAATGCTATTGCTTTATCAAAATTTTCTAATCTCTACAAAAACATACAGACGTAGAAATGCACTTTCCTTATACAATAATCATGTTCTCTGATGCATGTTAAAACAAAACGATCAGTTTCACCGATGTAAATCAAACTACAAACGCTAGAAATATGATACATTCCTGACGAGAATGTTCTAATATTACACATATGAATTTTATACCATCTATGAATTCCCTTGCAAACATAAGATCCACCCAACAAAGCAGGTGTTAGATAAAGAGTAAAGTTTTAGGCCTATCACGACATAACGGCGCAGACAAAACCGGCGCCGACATAACGGCGTGAACAAACAGAGCGCTACGACAAAACGGCGCTACGATAGAACAGCGCAGGCAGAAACGGCGTATATTTTTCATGATGTTTGGGCGCGATGTACTGTGATGGTATTTATCGTTTTTTGTTTGCTTGTTTTCCGTTCTTTTTTTCTATCCTGTCGTACCTACCTCTCCTGCTAACCAAAATTATCCTGCAGCCATAACAGCCATAATCCTCCATATTATAAATTAATTTCATAATCTACTATTAACTACCATTTTGTAATTAGAATACCATCATTATTAGATAAAAATGAGTTCGTTATGCATAGTATATTAAGATAATTAGAATACCATCATTAGCAGATAAAAATGAGTTCCTTATGCATAGTATATTAAGATAATTAGAATACCATCATTAGTAGATAAAAATGAGTTCCTTATGCATAGTATATTAAGATAATTACTGCCATTTTACCATCATTAGTAGCTAAAAATTAGTTTCTTATGCATAGTATATTAAGATAATTACTGCCATTAGAAAATAAGTTCTTTTGTGGAAAAGGAAACACGGTTTATAAAGGTAAGAAATTTAATATCCCTTCAGTCTTTCCACAAAATTGGTGAACACAAAGTTGGAATTCATGAACAGTCAAAGGTGCAAAACTTCTTGTTGACGATGGTTTTCTATACCGAAAAGAAAGTGTATGTAAAATAACTTATTCTTATTTATTAGTATGATTATAATGGAAAGATTCCATTTAATGGCATTTTATGCATGAAAATCTTTTAAAATAATGTATACCTTCAAAATTTTATTTATTTAACATTAACTTAGTAAATAATGAATTTCAACGAAGTTAAGCCTGATTAAATGTCAATAAGTAATTTTTATTTTGAAGTAGTAGGTAACTGAGCTTATGTGTTTTTTTTAGAATGGGGCTAACGAAAAAGTAATATGGCGATGCGTAAAACAGCACAGTACAGGATGTAAAGGAAGATGTTGGACGAAAGGCGACAACGTCATATGGAAGTCAGAAAATGATAATCATATTGCCCACAACGATAAAAATATTGCAAGAAAACTTATTTGTGAAATTAAAGAGAGGGCTTCCACGCACACTGACACTCCAGGATAAATACTGGGAGAAGAGTTACAGAATGTGCCGACAGCAGTTAACTGTAAGTTGCCCCCAGTCAATGCATTGAAACGGACCATTCAAAGAATGAGAATTGCTGATGGTAGAGGCCTCCCTGCGCCAAATTCGCTTCGAGATCTGCAAATAGTTGGTGTTTATCGAAGAACATTTAAAGACGAAAATTTTTACTTTTCGATAGTGGAGCTGAAGATGAAGATCGATTTCTAGTTTTTTCGACTGAAAATAATTTAAGATTAATGTCGCAATGACTCCACCTCTTTTTTGTCAACTTTATACCATTCATGGATTTCAAAACAACAATGTTCTTCCAACTGTATATGCGTTACCTCCAAATGAAAGAAATGCAACCTATATACGCCTGTTGGAAACGCTAATAAGTTTGCAGGCGGAATTACACCCTACTTCGGTGATGACCGATTTCGAACCAGCAGCTTACGGTGCATTTGAAGAAGTGTTTCCGCAGTGTCAAATACAAGCTTGTTTCTTCCACTTTTCACAGTGTATTTACAGAAAAAATCAAGTAAGTCGCGATCTCCTGCAAATATATACAGAAGATGTTGATTTTGCATTGCAAGTTAGGCAACTTGCAGTTCGCGTTTGTACCAGCAAACGAAGTTGTGCAAAGTTTCAAGGCCCTGGAAGAGAGTACATTTTTTACAGAAAACTTAAAAATTTTGCAACCTCTCCTGCATTATTTTGAAAAAACGTGGAAAGGAAGGTATGACAGACGACGTGGTAGGTTGTTGTGACGTGGTACATTGTTCATATATTTCAAATCTTGTAAACTTCATTTATAAATATTTGCAATTACAATAAAAATTAAAAAATACATTTTGTTCTTAATCTGGTAAACTTTTTGTATTCATTTGCAAGTGTGTATATTTTAAATAATGATATCATCTTGTAAACATATATCATTTATATAAAGCGCGGCGCTGTTTTGTCAAAGCGCCCTTTTTGGTCTGCGCCGTTTTCTCCAAGCTGTTCTGTCGCAGCGCCGTTTTGTCGTAGCGCCCTTGTTGTCTGCTCCCTATTGTCAGCGCCATTATGTCGGCGCAGTTTTTGTCTGCGTCGTTATGTCGTGGAATCGGTTTTAGGTATAACGCAATATGATTTAATTGTGCTTGCTTACTACGCCGACAGCCCGGGTTCAAATCCGTGCCAAGCCAAAAACTTAATTTGATGGGTCACCGCTGGCAAAGCAATGGCAAGCAAGCGAATGACTGCATCGCGTAAACTGTAAAACGTGTCAGCGGAAGTGTAAGAATTTAGAATGGAATGCCAACAACTATGTCTTAATGTATGGTAGTATGAATACAGCTAAGTATACAGGTAATTGTAAAAGTATTGAATTCTTTCATAATTAAATGACCCCAGACGTAAATATATAATTCTTGAATATAAACCTTATCATTCAACAATTGTTTCATTATGATAACGAAAAATATTTAGGCTTTAAATACTATAAGTCACCTGTAATTACAGTTTAAAAATACGTACACAAAACATTGTTGATGCCACAGTTCTCCTGTAGAATTAACTATTTTTTCGTGCGGTTCAAATCCCTCCCCACAACGGGAGCACATCATATTATCGAACGACATTCCCCCAACCAAACTGAAAAGAAAAAAAAGTTATAAAACAATCAACTACACAATAATAAATCCACTTTTTTTTGTTATAAGAGCATACCCATGCTTTTGTCCCAATAATGACTTAGATATAATACTAATTTTGTTTTCAAGAACATCATCAAATGACTTCTCTGATTTAGGTGTTTCGGAATCGTTAATACTCAATTCATCGTAATCGTGAAAATTTGAATCCAAAAGATGTTCTTTTGAATCCACGCGCCTTTGATAAATGACACTTTGGCCCAAAGGTTGTAATTCAGGTACATCGGGCGATTGATCTTGGGGCAAATTAAAACTTCTATACATCGTAGCATCAAAGATGTAATTCAATTTCTACCGCATGCTTTTTTTAGTAGATGTGAAACGTTATCGCTTATTTACTTAATGATAATAGTACAGATTAAACTGAGTTATCAAAGTTGAGACGAAATTTCGGTGCGTATTAGAATAATGAACTATTTTGTAACGTTTCGAAAATACAATCAAATGCTACTGTTGTTAGTATTACTAGAAAATACCAACTTTATTTACACGTTTTATTGTTTCAGCGGCAAATCTAGATTATGAAATCAATGGAAATGTGTATTTTTGAATTGAATAAACAAAAATCAGTGGTGATAACCCCACGCTTATTGACAACAAACAAAAAGCTAAGAAAACGTTGGACCAAAGCATAAAAATTGTACTATGTTTAATAATGAAATAGTATATTCACCCTGTTCCGTAAATTATTCGAACCAATAAACGACAAGACAGAAATAATACTTCCAAAAAGAAAAATGATATAAACCAAAGCAATGAAGAAACTGTATTAACATTTGCTATAATAGGATAATCATGATTGATTAGAATAACTAGTTTCACAATTTTTGATTATGAATTCTATTAGACGAATTTATATATGTCCTCGTGACTATAACTTTATAAAAAGACTTGAATACATCAAGAGTGATTTAATTTACAACGAAACTGCTTCTAAAACATAAAATATGCTCTATTATAACCAAACCAGAAGACATGTAGTCAATCAAAACATGGCGATGAAAAAGACAGTGTAAATCTACAGATAACCATGAATGCAGAAATAATCAGTTTACATAGCTATACTGCAACAAGAAATACTCTTCAGTCACAATTTTTAATTAAAATTAAACTGCAATGGGAAAAATTCAATTAAATATTCTCTATACTATACCTTTGGAAGCAAAAACTAATACAAAAAAAAAACGTTTAAGTTTCAGCAGTGGAAAAGAAATAAATGTAATCCAAATAATAATAGCAAATCTGAAAGAATTCATATATTTGGTAAGTGTTAAAAACTTATGCACAGTTATAGGATTAACGAAAAACCAGCTGTGTTGTAGATTAACAATTTTTTTTTTAGTAATACCTTAAACGATGTTAATAATGATACAAATTATAGTTCTAAATTATAAATACAACAAGCAACCGTTTGTGTTACTCAGACCCAAAATAGAATAATGTTATATAGCAATGTAAAATCTTTATTGAAAGTATCGCAGTAGATCCTTTTAAAATAGAAATAAATAAAGTTTGAGTATCTTTAAGACTGCCTAACTTTTGAACCATAAAAACATTGTTCAAATTTGAAATATGACCTAATAGGAACACTTAATCGAGCTGTGGTATGCACTTCCAGATAATACGAGTGATTAAACTATACGTATATTACTACATATCCTCTCAATTTTGTACTACTCTTAACTGATATGAGATCATTGATAATAATAGTATTAAGTAGTTAAAACACAATTTAATTCAATGTGTTTTTAAATTGATGCAAATATTGTTAGATTACCTGGGCATCGGAGTTGGTGACATTATTTCGTGTTCCACTTTGCTACCCAATTTAAAATTGCACAGATGTATGAAGGTTTATCTGTAAACAATAATTGGAATAATTACTTGAAAAATAATAGAATGTATTTGCTATTGCAGTTAAAATAATTAAAAATCTTACCTAAAATATTATAAATAATTTTAACAAATGTTCACACACCCATTATTATTATTATCATGGTTACTTAATTTTATCCACCACACCACAGCACACGTCTGGTCATTACCTTCTTTTAGCCAATCGAAACACAGTTTACCATTTTAAGAATGACATTCATATCATTGGCGTAGGTGATTTATAATAGGTATAGTGTGTTTCATAATTGATAAGTTCTTGATGTTACCAAACGTATTCTGGTGTTTCTTTCTTTAAAAAAACTAAATAGGTTTTTATGATTTGTGAAAAATATCATTTTTGTGGATGGGCGTTCAATTTCATAAAAATACTTTCTTTGTGTTTATACTGTATATTTCTTAAAATATCTAATTGAGACATAATCGGACCGCCATTTTTCTTCTTAACTAAATGCGTCCTTTCTTAACACATCATCAGATACATAATGGATACATAATAATTCTTGTTCATAACATATTATCAGCATAATCTTTTCCAACTCAACAACCATCAATCTTAACTCCCTACTTTACCGACACTCTGTTCGTTGTTGTCATATTTATGCGTTGTTGTCACGTTTACATAAAATACTAAAAACTAAATTTGCCTACAGTCGGCCATCCTGACAACTACGATCGTCCCTGATCGTATAACATAATTTTCTTAATCCTAACTTAACAACATAAACAAAACATACATGAAGTACAAGATTCGTAATACAAATTAATACATAAAATTTCCTATTTAATATGTTTCATAATAGCTATTTATCAATAATATGCTTAATACTAAATTTCTTATTGTAAACTCAAACAAGCGTCTAATATGAATGTTTATTTTTGTTCATCGTCAGATTCGAGAAGCATATCTGAATCATCCATATTATCATAAAGTTTAATTTGCTCTGGTGAATATATAGACTCATAAGGTGTTTGTGAGATTTGGAAACCCTTAATGTCTCCTACTACATATCTTTCCCTATCGAGTACGCATTTTATCTCATATGGCCCTTTAAATTTTGGTGTTAATTTTTTATTCCCTTGTGACGTATCAATGTTTTGTACCATGACGATGTCACCCATTTTATAAGTTTTACTAGGTTTTCTTCGTTTATCAAAATTTCGTTTATTTTGTTCTTGCACCCTTCTGTTTATCGTAACCGCTTTTTCACGTAATTGTTCCAAACTTTCATTCTTGTCCCGATCTCCTTCTAAAAATATTTTTATCGGATCCTCTACTTCGCCTAACTGATCAGTTCCAAATAATAGTCTAGCTGGAGTTGTACCTATCGATCTGTTCATTGTGTTATTTATACAAAATTCCACTTTACTTAATACTTCTGTCCACCTGTCTATTTCTGGCGCTAGTTTCGCCAACATAGGCACTATGGTTCTGTTACACCTCTCAACTTGCCCGTTTGACCTTGGCATGTGACTCGCTATTAAGGTCAACTTAACTTGATTCTCATCTAAGAAGGTCTTAAAAGTGTTCGATGTAAATGCTGTGCCTCTGTCCGAAATTATCCTCACCGGTTTACTGTAAGCTCTAAAATAAGATGATACGTGCTTAATAACCTCACTGGTTTGCGTAGTTTTACATTGAAATAACCTAATAAATTTACTGAATGCGTCGACGATTACTAACACAAACTTATATCCTTGGCTTGTCTTTTCAAGAGGTCCTAAGTGATCAATATGTAGGGTGTGAAATGGAGATTCACCTTTATCTATTGGGTTTAAATAACCTTCAATCCTTCCTGATTTCGCTGAATACGCAATGCATTTCAGACAGTTACTGATATACTTTTTTATCTTTTCAGTCATGCTTGGGAACCAGTAAGTTCTTAACACATACTCTTTTACTTTGCCTAAACCTATATGTCCTAATTCATCGTGACTACATCTTAATACATTCCGTTCCATAGATTTGGGTACATAAAACAAAGATTCTTCATCGCCGTTCTTTGGTTTGCGGTATACTAACCCGTTGCGTAACTCGAAATGTTTCAATTCGGTTTTTTCTAATTGCTCCCTAATTTTGACAATTTCTGGATCGCAATTTTGTTTAAATACAAGATTTTGCTCTAATGAATTTTCTTCAATTACCATAATTGGGCTTAACCTACTCAACGCATCAACATGTCCCATCTTTTCCCCTACTCTATGTTCAATTGTGTAATCATACTCTTGTAAGAATAATGCCCACCTCGAGATTCTGGGATTTATGTCCCGTTTTGCTAGTGTCATCTTAAAACTATCACAGTCTGTGATGATTTTAAACTTTATCCCTTCTAAGTAAATCCTAAATCTTTTTATGGCGTATACGACTGCTAAACACTCTAATTCAAAACTATGATATTTGGACTCCGCCGGACTAGTCCTCTTACTAAAATAAAACACCGGATGGAATTTATCATCCGTTTGCCTTTGCATTAATATTGCCCCAAAACCCACTGAGCTCGCATCGCAGTGTAACTCAGTTTCTACCGATGGTGAATAGATACAAAGAATTGGATCTGACAATAATTCCGCTTTTAAAATCTCGAAACTTTGTAACTCGATTTCGGTAAATTTAAAATCCGCATCTTTCTTTAATAAATCGTACAGCGGTTTCGCCTTTGTCGCAAAATCTTTAATAAATTTTCTAAAGTAACTAACTAGCGATACAAATCTTTTTACACTATGAGTGTTCTGTGGAATCGGATAATTCTGAACTGCTTTTAATCCTTCCCTATTTGGTCTACATCCATTGTTCTTAATTATATATCCTAAATAGCAAATTTCATCCGTTATGAATTCACACTTATCTAACCTAAATTCTAATTTATATGTAGCTGCTAATTTAAAAATTTCTTTTAATACAGTGATATGTCGTTCTAAGGTATTTGTTGCTACTAATACATCGTCGATAAAGATCAAAATTTCGTCAGTTTGTAATAATTCCATAAATATGTTCCAAATGAATCTCTGGAAAACTCTACCTGAATTCTTCAGTCCAAACGGTACTCTTAAAAATTCATATTGGCCTAATGGGGTTATAAACGATGTATATTTTATAGACTCATCGTTCATCTTAACGTGATAAAATCCGTTGCGTAAATCTAATCTCGAAAAATAATTTTTACCGCGTAATTTATCAATTTGATCTTCGATCAAAGGTGTTGGAAAATTTTCTTGCGTCGTAATTTTATTCAATTCGCGGTAATCAACACATAACCGTAACTCATCATTCTTCTTTTTGACAAGGACTATTGGACTAGCATACTCGGAAACGCTTGGCCTGATAACTTTCCTCTCTAACAAGTCACCTAAGAGTATTTGCAATTTTTCCCTATCACGAAATGAAATTCGACGCGGTCCAAAAGCAATAGGTCTATCAGTATTAACTCTAATATTCATCTCAACCTCAGACGATTTTTCATAACTACCAAATTCATTTATGTATTTGTCATAAATTGCTACAACAGCTTGTTTGGATTTACAATCTGCAATGTTTCCGAACTTTAATTCATCACGTTCACCCTCTGCAATATGATTAACATTTAATATGTCATTACTATCACTTTCATTCCGATAAGTACAACCTTTTACATCATCATTCGACTCATTCTTACTTATTTTAATGTTATCACCTCTTAATTCTACAATTAGTTCGTTTTCACTAAAGAAATCTCTACCTAAAATACAGCTACACGTAATAGTATTGTCTTCAACAACTAAAAAATTTACATTTAACTCTAATTCATTTATATTTACACACTTTTGAAATGTTCCTCTTATATCTAATTTTGATCCGTTTATACCAGTCAAGTTTAAACTTTGATTAAAGTCTATATTAATTTCTGTGCTAGGTACGTAACCTTCTCTAATTATGCTAACCGGACTACCTGAGTCAACTAATGCCTTTAGATTATAACATATAACATTCTCACATTTATCATAAACGTCAAATTTTATGTTCAAATAATAAGGTTTACTTAACTTACGAATCTCGACCAAATGCGTCGTGACTTTCCGGTGTTGTTGTATCTGGCTTAACTTGTGGTCGCTTGGAACATTGCATCGCCATATGACCCATAGTTCCGCATCTAAAACAACTGCCTCTTTCTCGTCTTGGTAACCTGCAGTCTTTGATGATGTGCCCTGACCTGTTGCAGTTAAAGCATCGTCTCGTATCATGTTGATGACCCTCTTGCTGGCTACTTAAATATTCACGCTTATTATCTTCACGTTTCGCTACTGGAGTTTCATCGACGACTACATATTTCATCGCTCCAACATTTCCTCAATCGTTGAAAATCTTGCCATTCGGGCCTGGTTTCGTAATTGCTTATCGTGGTATTCCATCTATCAGATATTCTAACATATCTGTTTCGCTCACCCTAGCCTGGTTTCCCAGCACTACTTTTTCATAAAAATATGTTGAAAAATCTTCTTTTTCGCCATCGTCAGAATCCTCAAACTCTTTCATAGCTCTTAACTTCGATGGTCGGCTTTCAAAGAATGCACACAGTCGTTGTTTCAAATCTTCCCACGACAAAGAGATGTATTCCGGTTTTGAGTGGAACCATCTCAAGCAGTGCCCTTCAAACTTTCCAATAGCCATAATCTTTATCACATCATCGCCCACTCCGTATGTATTCTTGATCAAATCGACTTTATCCACCCATTCTAATGCATCATCATTCATGCCAGAAAATATTGGCAATAACGCCGAAAGTTCCGCATGTGATAATCTGGAACCTCTTCGCTCTTCATTGTTCAGGTTAATAGCTTTTATCGTGGTGGCTATGATCTCTTCCATCGTCATCTGAACAGATTCTCTTTCCTCGTGTTGCGCCATTGTTTTCTTAAAGTAAATCTAATTTAATCTTAACGATCGTACCTTGCGTGTATTTCATATCCCACTTCTGAATTCTGTGGATGGGCGTTCAATTTCATAAAAATACTTTCTTTGTGTTTATACTGTATATTTCTTAAAATATCTAATTGAGACATAATCGGACCGCCATTTTTCTTCTTAACTAAATGCGTCCTTTCTTACCACGCTTTCTTAACACATAATCAGATACATAATGGATACATAATAATTCTTGTTCATAACATATTATCAGCATAATCTTTTCCAACTCAACAACCATCAATCTTAACTCCCTACTTTACCGACACTCTGTTCGTTGTTGTCATATTTATGCGTTGTTGTCACGTTTACATAAAATACTAAAAACTAAATTTGCCTACATTTTCTATAAAGATTTTTGTTGTAAATCCGAAAGACTTGTTTATTTAAACAATACATTTATGTTAAAAATATGCACAAAAATAAATGTTGTTTTATCAAATTAATCGACAGGCATTTGAAAAAATAAATATAAATAATATATAAAGTAAACGTCTATAATCATAATTTTATTTATTAGTATTCTTGCTAAATTCTCTAATCTATAAAAACTTGGCGATCACAACACGAACCAATAATACATCTTTTTTACAACATTATTTTCTACTGTCTTAATTTATTCTACTTTGTAGATAAATCTTAAAACTATTTGTTGGATATGCTATTTGCGTCAAGCTAGGAACATTTCTTATTAACATACACCACTACCTAACCATCCCTGCTGTTGTAAATTTCATATATAATCCATAAAAAAAATCTATTTGCCTGTTTATGATTTGTGTCTTGAATTTGAAACAGCTATGTTGTTTTATAATCACTATAAGAACGTGAAATGTCCGCGTACAACAAAATTAATTGGATTCGTTTAATAAATGTCACGTTGGTGTTGAATAATAAACAACGTTGAAAAGTAAAATAAAATGATGTTTTTTTTTTAAATAACGCGTATATCGATGCAGAACAGAAACTTTACTGTATCTGTTTCCAAATCTTTATCTATACTCACGTACCTTTGTTCTGGCGGTATCGAATAGGTAGATACACTATATCGATTTAATACCGTTTGTCTATATTTAAAGGATAAAGACGCTGCACGTATGCTATATTAGCTGAAATAACGCTTAGTATACATACAATAAATAACTTCATAAACGTAACATAAAGATTAAGTATATATACGATATAAGTTTTTACACATAATTTTATTAAAAAAACCGATTGGATCATTAATGGAAACACTATTTTTTTCGGATTTAGTTTTTATTTTGTTCTTTGTCTACTAACGTCAGTCCTTTGTAAGGAAGTTTTTGTGCTGCTGTAAATTACACAATGTTAAACTGGCGGAGTTTTTTTAACTACGGCGGATAGCGGGGTTCGAACAGTGGCCCTTGGAGTTGCAAAACCCAATACGTTTCCAATCAACAAGGAAACGTTTTTTTAATATTTTTTTTTAACGTTTTGAAAAGATATATTTACATGTTTAAAAACATTGCAAAAACGTCTTAATGGCCAAATTTACGTTGCAAGTGCAAAAACGTTATTTAAACATTGAAAAAATGTTTTAGAAAATATGTTTAAAATGTATTTAAAATATTGTAGTATCATTGAATAGATAAAATATTTTTAAAATGTAACAAAAACATTTTTCTAAAAAACATTTTTTATTTCAACTATTTTAAAACGTTGTAACGTTTTTAAAACAAGAAAAAAACGTTTCCTTGCTGATTGGGTTATTCACTGTGCTAAGGTCTCTAAGTATATGTTACTTTTAACCGTGCATTTATAGGTAAATACTAAACAGACCGTGTACCTATACGTATGTATACTGTTTTTATGGTGTAAATTTTGGATAATATATTTGCATCTTTACATACGTAACCTATAATGCCAAAACAAAATCTTCAACAATTTTATTGTCATAAAAGTAGTGAACTAGTCAGGTATTGCAAAAGACAAGAGCACAATATTCACTAATAGGAATCATAAAACTAATATAACAGAGAGTAAAAATTATATTTTGATGAATATTGTTTCTCATGTTGTGTGGTTTCACTTATAATATTAATGGAAAACCTATATAAATTGTATGCAATGAAATTTGTTACTGCCATCAACGGTCAACAAAATGACTTAGCTCATCCAGGACTTTCATCTGTTCAGCCTAGCCAGTATAATAAGTGGTAATAGGCTATATATGAAATGACAAAATTAAATTTATCAACTAGCATTCCAAGTAAGAAATAGCAACAAACAAATCGCTCAATTTTTCGCCAACAAATTTAGGACAGCAATTTTATAATTCGAATAAATAGAATAAGTGATAAAACTACGTAATGCTCAAAGACCACAACTTTAAAGCTGGAAAAAACACCCAGAAAATAATTGTAGTTCAAAGACTCACTAATGCAAAATGTCTTATTAATCAACCCAGGAATTTTAATAAACCAGTAGAAGCATATTTGATTGACGACAAATCTATATTATGTGAAATGTGTTGCATAATAAACAACTGTGATGATTATGAATAGTTTGTTTTACCAATTAATCATCGTTAACAGCTTAATCACTAAATGCTACAGCATAAAAAAAGAATACATTGTTCATTTCAATAATAAAATAGCAATCTGATTTGTTCATTTATTTTCCCAGTATTTTGCTGCATTACATCTAGAAAAATAATATTGCATTTGCATCTAAATTTTGTATTTTTGATTTCTAACCAATAATAATTTTTGTTTGCAGCAATATAATAATGCCATATTTTTCTTCCCATCCAGTATTACTTTTTCTTGCAATTGTAACCATAAACCCGATATATGACATGGTATTCTCCCTCCTTGGTAAGAACCTCTACTATAAGAATCTGAAAAAAAGTATACAAATTTAGAATAAAATTTTTTAATAAGGTAAATATTAATAGTTTTTTTTTTGCCATTTTTTATAGGGCAGTTTAACATTCCTTATATATTCTGACTCCTTCTTGTTGTCATATTCACCCTTGTAAATAAATAATTAAATGTAATACAATGAATAAGAAAACTACGCTATAAAAATACCTTGCCATCTTTAATCCAGTGGATTGGTAGGACACAGGAACCTTCCAATGTTTCAGAAAAATGGTACACTTGATACACTTTTTTCGTGGTTGCTATTTTAATAATTCTTTAATTACCAGGGCTTTAAATGTAGATATCCTTTTGAGATAAATATATTTGAGGTTAGAAGAAATTGGGGGAAAAATAGTACAGTTATAATCATCGAGCTGACAACATCGGAAAGCTACGCTTCCTCTGGACGAGTAATCTGTATACTTTCGCAATGTGTCCGAAAGATGGTTTACGATTCCTTTACAGATTCTTTAAAGCTTTGCTAGTACCACAAGCAGCTATATAAGCCCGATTTTAATGCATTAAAGGAGCTCTCTAACAGCTGCATAACTGCGGAGTTTTTAGCTACTTAAACGCTTCATGGAGGCTTTAGTTTTTCCACAAGCCACTTAAAGGTGTTCTAAAGAGTAACTTTAAAAGCTAAAATAGTTATAAAACAGCCAGTTTTAGCTACAATTTGCTCGCTGGGAAGTACATTTATTTAAAAGTACCTATTAGGTACCCATCTTTCGGAAACAACTGTGCTGCTTAAATAGCTTTATTTTACTACCTTTAAATAGCTTAAAAAATAACCAAAGAAAATATAAATTAATCACTTTTTTTACATCTTCTAGTTTTGTCTACGTTTTTTACAGGTGTATTTTAGGTGCATTTTTGTTATATGTATTTTAAAAACGCAATTTTTACTTTTTCCCGTGGTCAGATTTGAACCCGCGATCTCCTACCTGATGGATTTGTCATCATTAGATATTCCAACTAAGCTATCCTATAACATACATGTTATATAATTTGGTATAATTGATAAATTTTTGCAAACATTGTTTAGGTTAAGAAGTGCATATTAAGTTTTATCACTAATTTTCCTTTTTTTTAAGTAATAGCGAAGGCTTCCACGGCCGGAATCTATACTAGCATTAGAATGTCTTCCGGGTTTGGACCGTGTCATAGTTGCAACCGAAGCTGCCAACGTTTCGCCCACTTTCGTAAGGAGCTTCATCAGGGCGTGAGATAAATCGCAAAACTCAAACAAGCAATCGAAATATAACTAAGAACTTCTCAAAAGTTAGGTTATCCACTTGTAAAACAAGCCATAACCTAAACTCTGAAAAGGTAAGAAAGAAAACGATAACCTGAAAAAGCAAACGAAAATCTAACAAAGAACCACTACCGAGTTAGGTAATCAACTTGTGAACCAAGCCAGATTCTAAACTCCGTAGAAGTGACTTAAGAAGAAATAGTCTCCGTATTTAAAGGAAAAGTATCGTCACGGATGATTAATCTCGACCCTGATTGGGTTACGGTAACTAGGGGGCGTGTTTTTGATAAATGACTAATAACCGGGAACCAAAGAGGGGATAGTTCGAAAAACCATGATCGCGATTGAAGTTATTGGGGTGTTTGATGATTTCTATGCTTTCTCGGAATTTCCTGTTGAAAAAGAATGGAGATTTGGCAATCAACGAAACATTATCAAAATCTATCTTGTGACCTGTAGTAAAATGATGTTCAGCGACCGCAGACTTGGAAGTATACCTTTTCCTTATACAACGTCATGTTCTGAAATGCGAGTAATGACGGAACGACCGGTTTCACCAATGTAGACTAAACCACAAGAACAGGGAATTTGGTATACACCTTGAGATGAAAGTGTTTACGTTTTTCTTATTAGGTATGACTTTTAGCAAATATTGTATATATAACAATACTCTTTTATTTAATTCCCTTTCTAGGTAATATAACGTCTTCGATAAGACTACAATCCATTCAGAGTTAGGTAAAAATCTACGTTTTTATTGAACACAATTCTAAATAAAACTGATTTACTTGGATTGTTACTATTACATTTTTAGTTTGGTAAGTGTTTAATTAAACTTTATTTAAGATCATTAAATTTTTAATCATTTACGCATTAAATTTAAATACGCGATGTAAAAGTGGAGCGAAGATGTACGACTCGAAGATTAACGAAGTAGTGGTGCGCCTGCGTATTAACTTCTCACTTTCTTGCCTACGATTTCCGCTCATTGGGTGTTTATATGTATATGGTGTCAACGCTGCATGAGGATTCAGCTTTAGAAAACATTTTTAAAATATTACAATATCGCATGTTTAAATGAACTATTTTTGAAACGTAACAAAAATATTTTTTTGAAAAACATTTTTTATTTCGACTATTTTAAAACGTTGTAACGTTTTTAAAACATAAAAAAAAACGTTTCCTTGCTGATTGGGAAAGCTATCAACAACGAGAATTTTAGTTTTGTAGCCGATATTTTTGTATTCAAGTCTCGCGCCAACATTTCCCGCTCTTAGTTACTTACGTTGGTAACAAAGCAGGCAGAGAGATTTTGGCGGTAGATGAGAAAATGGCGATAAAGTAGTAGGAATAGGTGTTTTTTGTTCATTGATTTTTACGGTGTGAATTTAAGTTAAATATACATGGTATGGATAAAATTGTTTTAAATTGACGATACCCCGACCATCCTTACAATTCATCAGAAGTGGGATAGTGAATCGATTGTTAATTGAATTAAATCTTTAATTTTCAAAAAAAAAAATAATGGCGAGACAAGGTGATGATGAAGTAAGGGCACATGGTGCTTTAAACGTTACTCTGGAAGATTTGGTAGCTACAGCGTTAAGAGCCATAAATATGTCGGACACGCAACGTGTTAATAACTCAGAGTTAAGGAACCTAATTCCTGAGTTTAGTGGTAGTGCCGATGAAGACATTAATCAGTGGTTTGCTCGAATAGATGCAGTTAAACGGCGGTTTGCAGTAAGTGAAGACGTACTATTATTAAGCGTTACGGCGAAACTAAAAGGACAAGCGTTGGCATGGTTTAATAGTAAACCCGAATATGTGGCCTTGGAGCTTGAGGAACTGAAATTTGAAATGAAAAATATGTTTAATATAAAAGAAGATATCGTAAGTTTGACAAGGCGCTTTGAAGCCAGGCGATGGAGAAGAAGTGAGAAGTTTTTTGTGTATTATACAGATAAGGTTTTACTAGGGAACAAATTGAATATTACGGAGGCAAACTTGATTACATATGTAATTGATGGATTCGACAATCCGCACCTGCAAGCCCTGGCACGGATGAAAGATTTTGTGAGTCTTAGCCAGCTGCTCACAAAAATGAATGAGATAACAACGAGCGAAAGAGTTGGAATTTCAACGCCTGTACCTAGACAACCATCACAACGTGTAGGTTCAACACATGGCAGCCCAATGTATTTAAATAATGTCAGATGTTATAATTGCAATATGGATGGACACATATCAAGTAACTGCAATAAGCCAAAAAGAACAATTTGTTATGGATGTGGCTCTACAGAGCACATAAGAAAGGATTGCAGAGCACAATCAAGTCAATCGAGGTCCACCACACCGAATTGGAGGCAACCATATGATAGTAGACGAACTAGTGAAAGTAGATGGCAACCGACACCAGAATGGAGGCGTAATGATGATGGAAGGCGAGCATTCTATGACAGAAGACAATTTCCAAGCGAAGGCACTTCAACTTCCAATAATGGGCAGGTTCCAGCTGACAGCACCACCATGTTAGTGACAGAAAAGGTTGACAATGCTTATGAAGTACCAATTGAACTATATTTTGATGAAGATTGTAGTAGCATCAAGGTAAGCGCTATGTTGGATACGGGAAGTCCAATAAGTATTATTAGGGAAAAGTATTTGCCCGTGCATGCATACTCAAATGTAAACATAGGTTCTAAGAAATTTTATGGAGTTAATGGAGCTGAATTGAATGTAGTCGGTGTGTACGATAGAAAAGTATTAATTAATAATGTAACCGTTCCTATATCATTTTATGTAGTTGGGAACGAAACAATGTCTTTCCCAGCAATATTAGGTAGGGATTTTACAACTTTGCCAAATATTAGGATAGTTTTAGACGATAGAATTAATATTACTTGTAACGTTACTGCAGAAACACTAGGTGATAGTAATCTGAACAATGCGATTAGAGAAATTATGTTAATTGAGAATGAGACTAGTGATTTAAAATTGAATATCAATCAAAATTTAGATTATGTGACACAGAATGAAATAGAAACTATTGTTAAGGAACAGTATGTTAATGCGAAGAAACCCAATGAGCCCGAAGTTAAATATGAAATGCAGATTATGTGAAACATGAACAACCTTTTTCATTTCGACCTAGAAGGTTGGCATATTCCGAGAAGCAGGAATTACAAACAATTTTGGACAACTTATTAAAGACTAATGTAATCAGACCAAGTTATTCGCCATATTGCAGCCCAATAGTGTTAGTTAATAAAAAGAACGGAAATAAGAGATTATGTGTTGATTACAGAGAGCTGAACAAGATCACAGTGAAGGATCGATACCCAATCCCATTAATCGATGATCAGCTAGACTTATTAAAGGGGAAAGATTATTTTACATGCCTAGATTTGAAAGATGGATTCCATCATGTGGTCATGGCAAGCAATTCAATTAAGTACACGTCATTTGTCACGCAGTTAGGTCAATTCGAATATTTAAGAATGCCATTCGGGTTAACTAATGCACCCTCCGTATTCCAAACGTATATAAATAAGATTTTTAACGTATTAATAAAGGATCAGAAGATTTTGCTATATTTAGATGACATACTTATAGCTACGGAGTCAATTGCAGAGCACATTAATATTTTAAAGGTAGTGTTAGATGTAATCAATAGGAATAAGTTAGAACTACGGCTTGATAAATGCTCATTTTTACTCAATAGGACAGTTTATCTTGGCTATTTAATTGATTGTAATGGTATACGCCCTAATCCCGCGAACGTCGAAGCAGTGGCGAATTATCCTGTGCCGAATAATGTACGTAGGGTTCAGCAATTTCTAGGATTAGTTAGTTACTTTAGGCGTTTTATGGAGTCATTCTCGATTGTTGCTAAACCCTTATATGACCTATTACGTAAGGGGAATACATTTAGTTTCGGAGAAGTAGAACTAAATGCATTTGATGTCCTAAAAAATAAATTGATAGGTGCTCCGGTATTAGCTATCTACTCGCCAAAACTAGAGACTGAGTTACATTGTGACGCTTGTTCAATTGGCTACGGAGCGATTTTGTTGCAGAAACAAGATAATTCTTTGTTTCAGCCTGTATTTTATTTTAGTAAGCGCACCACAGAGGTGGAATCAAGATATCATAGTTACGAGTTAGAGATGTTAGCCATAATCAATGCATTAGATAGGTTTAGAATTTACTTATTAGGTATTGATTTTAAGATAGTAACCGACTGTAATTCCATAAAATTAGCATTAAATAAGAAGGAGATTAACCCAAGGATTAATAGGTGGGCGTTACTTTTACAAAATTATAGATACACCTTGGAGCATAGGAATAATAATAGGATGAAGCATGTTGATGCATTGAGTAGGGTGAATACTATTATGGTATTAGAAGGTAACACCTTCGAGCAGAATTTGGCAATCGCCCAGAATTTAGATCCGGATATAGAAAAAATAAAAAATGACTTAATGTGGCGAGAGGATAAAAACTTTGAATTACAGAACGGACTTTTATATCGGAAAAGGGCGGGAAAAATTCTATTTTACGTACCGTGTGCTATGGAGAACAAAGTAATCTACAACTCCCACGATGTGTTAGGTCATGTAGGAGTTGATAAGACCGTAGACTATTTGTTACAAGTCTACTGGTTTCCATCTCTTAAAGGAAAAGTTAAACAGTACGTTCAGAACTGTATTCAATGTTTGACATATTCTCCTTTGTATGGAAAGATACCGTCCATTTTACATAACATTCCTAAAGGAAATAAACCATTTGTCACTATACACGTCGACCATTACGGTCCCTTGGAGAAAACCCCCACAAACAAAAAATATATTTTTGAGGTGATCGATGCGTATACCAAATTCATTAAATTGTACGATGTGAAGTCTACTAGGACTTGTGAGGTGATTCAAAAGTTAAAAGACTATTTTAACAATTACAGTCGCCCAGTTAGGGTAATTTCCGATAGAGGTTCTTGTTTTACCTCCCAGGAATTTGAAGAGTTTTTAAAAGAGAATAATGTTGTCCACATAAAAATAGCTGCGGCATCGCCTAAGTCTAACGGGCAAATTGAACGTTTTAATAGATATCTGACACCAATGCTATCGAAGTTATCAGATTTAAAAAATAAATGGCATGTTCACTTGGCTGACGTAGAATTTGCAATAAACAATTCATACTGCCGTTCAATTGGAAATTCTCCTGCGGTGCTGTTATTTGGGATTAATCAGCGTCACAAGCAAGACCGACTCAGAAATTATTTAGAGCTATACAGTGATACTCAAGATTTAGGTAAAATAAGATTAAATGCCGAGATCCAAAATAACAAATTGCAGGAGTACAATAAAATTTACTATGATCAGCACCACAAAACTCCTTATAGTTATAAAGAGGGCGATTATGTGATGGTGCGAAACATAGACGTTACTCCGGGATTTAACAAAAAATTGATCCCTAGATATCGCGGACCATATGAGGTTAAAAGGGTACTTGGAAATGATCGGTATTTAATTGCTGATGTAGAGAACTTTCAAGTGACCCAGAAGCCATTTGAAGGTGTCTGTGCACCCGAGAATATGAAGTTATGGTTGAGAGATGTTAAATTGTCATAAATAGTTTAGTTCTAAGCATTTCATTTTTGTCATACTGTTAGGTTAAGCAATAATTATGTGTTAAGTATATTTATCGTTTATATAAAAACTTGTAAAATGATCGGGGCGATCATTGGTCAGGACTGGCCGAACTGTAGCCGATATTTTTGTATTCAAGTCTCGCGCCAACATTTCCCGCTCTTAGTTACTTACGTTGGTAACAAAGCAGGCAGAGAGATTTTGGCGGTAGATGAGAAAATGGCGATAAAGTAGTAGGAATAGGTGTTTTTTGTTCATTGATTTTTACGGTGTGAATTTAAGTTAAATATACATGGTATGGATAAAATTGTTTTAAATTGACGATACCCCGACCATCCTTACAGTTTAAAAAATTACAAAAGTATACTGGATAACTCAAGAAAATTATTTTGTCAAATTATGGGTTTGATTATAAAAAGTTTATTTAATATGTAAAGAAAGATAGTCCAAAAAATACCTGTTTAGGGCGACTTTTTTAAAATCGTCACTTTATATCAAAATTATTATTTTTAATGAAAAGCATAAACGATCAAACACTTCTAACAAACGGTATATGTCAATCACCCAGTATAACAATCACTGTTTCTCACAGAAGCAATTATGTAATTTGCACTGACTGCCTATTGCAAAAAAAAGTACTTGAGAAACTCATTCTACTTAGGTTGCTGTCAAAATTGAAATTTGATGTATCAGACAATATTTAGAAGAAACGTGAAAGCATTGGGTGTTTAAGCACGTTAAATAAACTTTCATAAGTTTGAGCAAGACAATAATTACCGCAATATAAGAAACACCATCATCGTTGATGAATCATTGCATAAATTGTATCTAGAGGTACGTTATAAATTGGTTTGGTTTTGATTTATCACGTTCTTAGGTGTTTTATCAAATAATCATTTAACTTCAATACTAGAAAAATCGTCCCAAAAATAGTTGTAGTAAAAACATAGTATATCTCAATAACAGTAAAAACATTATTTTTTAGAAACAATTCAAGTATATTTTATTTACAAATACATATTTACACAAGATATTTGTAATATTAAATACCCACATGAAACTTATTTTTCTACAATTTTAAATGATTGAAATACTGCTAAAACGAAAAATAGTATTTACATAAATAAATATACATTATCAACAGTGAGACTATTTGTGCCAATCCACCACAAAATATTTAACAAACGATGGAAAGAAAATACTCGATACTATTCTATTCTATTTACAAACTATTTAATTGATATCTTTTGATAATATACTACTTAATTAAATTTATTTAACATAAAGTGACGTAGTAACAACATTAAAATCACATTTAAATGCAACTTTACAGTTTTCTTTTAATTATATAACATTCAACAAATTTACAATTAGCAAAACTACTATATTCTTAATTATCTTTCTTCATTCTTGTACTAGTCATTCTGTAAATTATGGAATCACGACCTGGATCCATATATCCAATTGCCATTGATATTGCCAACAAAGTGAAGACCATAATCACGCCAAACCAAAGAATAATATTAAAGATAACTGGGTAATTGCTGCTGTAAGTTTTTGCTCTATTCATCGAGTTATCCTGGAAATCATACCTTAGTAAGCAAAATATAAATTATTCATTACTACCTCAGTTTCTTTGGTATCAGCCGGAGCTTCACGTGTTCGCCTAGTATGACTTGCATCATTTGTGGAAAATGCGACAAGCACTCTATCCGAATAAGTCTTTTTTAAAGCTGTATTTAAACGATCTATTTCATCCAATAAAATTTGTTTAGCTTCATTGGTAGCTGAAGAATTTTCTCCATGTAAATCAGATACTGCATGTAAAGCTAAGAATTTAATGGTGATTAGATCTGGTTCAAAATCGTTCGTAATAACACCATCTCTAATCTGTAAATAGTAATAACATTACACTTCCCTAAATGAGTGTTGATAATTTTTAATGAAGTTAAAGCAGTCAATAACAGCAATACTTCGCCCCTGATACAGTACCATTATGGTTATAAAATCTTTACAGAACCAAATTTTACAGATTGTTTCTTTCACACTCATAAAGTCCTACATTGGAACGAAGAAGAGTAGGAACTTGAATTTAAGTGAAAAAAATTTTGACTACACAAACTTAAGATATTTGACATCAGAAATCTTTTGAGAATACTTTTTATAAAACTATACTTTCTGTATCAATTTGAAGTACTACTCTATGTACTAAGCCATAAGAGTGTGAAGAATCTGAAAAATTCATTTGATTCTGTTAACTGAGTAAACATCCGTGTACTTAAGCAATCTTTTTTAATCCAAAAAACATTAGAAATATCAGAAAAAACTTAAAAAATGAGATCTGTACCTGCTCTGTAATAACGTTAAGAGTATTAATTTCATCAATAAATTCTTGATCTTCCTTAATAGTAGGTTTCAAAAATCTGTAAGTTATCTTTTGTGGTTCTATTTCATTTGTTTCTTTAAGAAAACCAATATCCTTCAGCTATAAATTAGAACCAGTAAAAATTAAAAACAAGTATAATAAGACTTACTGAATTTAAGCCTTGGGCCAAATTTACATCAACAATTATGTTTTTTTTATTTGGATATCGTTCTTGTATTCTATGTGACAATAAGAAAGAAATTTCGTTTTCATCAACATTCGTTTTTAAAGGAAAGGTATGTCCATTAGAACCTCCTAAGCTAGTAACACCATCAACATTAACTAAAACTACGGCACTTGCTAGTTTAAATGGATCGGTAATATAAAATCCAGAAAATGATGAAGTCTGTAAAAGTCAACAATAAAAGCTAATACAAATTTAATACAGAACCACATACATGCTCAATAGAAAAACCAAGAGCAGCCGAGCAGACTTCTAGAAGATCAGTTTCTGTAATTCTCTGGTGCCCTTTAAAAAATGCACCCGGAGGAGAGCTGATAACAGTAAGTTCCCCATTGCCCTTAACTGTAAAGGGTAAAACAATATTTTTGTAAAAAAAAAACAACTAAATTTTGATGTTTTTCTTATAGTTATTTTAGTAAATTCGATTATTATCCTTACCTAAATTAATAAATAAAACTAGAAATATTAAGTTTTGTAACATTTTAAATCAATAGTATCCACACCTACAACTAACATATGATTACTAAATCATATGACCCCAAAGCAGTGTTGCCAATATGTTTTATTTATTAGTCGCCATAGTCGCTAAATGTTGGCTAATAAATGTAACAGATGTCGCCCAAAAAATAAAGTTTTCGATACGCGCCCGAATCAAGTACACGCCAAAAATGAAAAATTATTTGTTTACTTATTTAGAAATCAATTTTACTGTTATCTTTTTTGTGAATATCACTAAAGATTCAATGCTTACAGGTAATTTATTTTTCTAACAGCACAAATGGATTGAGTTGACGAGCACATTTGAGTTGCGATTGCAACTTTGCCATAAAGTTTGCGTCCAAGTTGCCGAACTAATTTTGTAACTTTATATATCACTACGCAAAACGTACCTAAGCAAGCAAGTGACTCGGAAATATGTGAACTAAATATAAAAATTTGTGGTGGATAAGGAGTCGTGCAATCAACCGCAGTTTAGTCACATTTGCATCCCCAAGGGTTCCAATGCTTTTGTATGGGTCGTCTTCTGATTTTGACTGTTTGCACCAATTGCTGTTTATTGATTTTCTGCTTCTTCTGCCAGAACCCGTTATGGTGTGTTATGATAGTTGTTCGTTCTTAATAATACTATAGTATTATCTGTAGTATTATATGCAGTACCTTCATAACCCCAGATGGGTTTTAACAAGGTTCGTCATTTTGGCACATTCTTTCTTATTTAACATTTCTTGTGGGCGTTCTTTACATTCATTATTCTTAAATCTTCGTTAACACAGTCTATCCATTTTTGGTTTGTCTTCCTACTCTTTATTTACAATGCCTAGTATATGCAAAAGTGTACCTAATTGTAACATCTGTTTGAATTACCTAGAATCCAACACAAATACTAGTTTTTTTAAGTTTTGTATATTATATACAAGGTAGAAATGGGCAAAGAACATGTATCCTACTAATATCATTTATGCTAATATTCAACACATGGTACATAAGATTCCAGAGAAAGGTTAATTTTCTATTTGTACAAAAAGTATAGAAAATTTACTATAGGCCAAAATAATAAAAACGAACATTACTTTGGAAAAGTCAACTAGAGATAGTCGCTCCACGTCACTAAGCAAACAATCAAGGATAATCTTAATCGCTCTGAACCAAAGACTTATTTTACCAATATGATCACAGCACAGAAACCTACGTTGGGGGCAGCTGTGAACCCATTTAGTATGACTTCAGAAAATGATTAAATTCAAATCGTAGTAATAAGTTGTAATAAGTGTTGTACTACAAATTGATGACATTGGTATTTGACCTTGCACTCTTTACATACAAAATCACGACCTATGACTATTTTCTCTTATTTGTTCAGAACGTTTATGCATTCTTAATAATACCAATTAAATTGACATAGCGTCTGGTGGCAACTTCATCTGCATAGTTGAACACATGGATTCGCGAGTATGTCTTTTAATTTAGAACATTAATCATGTAAAGAAATTTAGCCTTTATTTGATGTATACAGTTAAACAAAATGTAGAATTCTTATATGAATGAATTTAATTAAAATGCCTATTTTAATCTTGTAATACAAACAATGCATCAAAATATCATTACTTAACGTTGTGTGCTTAATGCAATTTGTTCTTTTAATACCAATATACTTGTACGCTGCTCTGGAGGCAACATAGCAATTTGTTCATCAGATAGTTGTAGTACTTGCATAATCAACGCAGCCTAAAAAGAACAATCAAGTTTAATAAGAAATAATCAAAGACGCAGATCTCACCTTTTCTTGATCAGATGCACCGGCGTTGCCAATATTTGGAGACATCCCTGCACTTATCCTTTGAGCTTGTGGAATAACAGATGGTACAGAAGGAGGTGCTCTAATACCTTGCACAGATGAATTTTGAACTGGTTCTAAAACAGAATTCATCAACTTTTTTTGTTCTTAAAATTGTGTGCTGTATTTACGTATATTCTTTTGTCGCGGATCTTGGAGTCTTGATTGCCGAGGATCAGTAAAACCTGCACCACTACGAGGATCTCTTCCAAAACTAAAATAATACCATTAGTAATAAAGTTTTTCCTATAAAAAAAATAACAGGTCAATGTCTAATTCCTATAATATTGAAATACTACTGATGATTGAAAACAACCATTAATAACACATTTTCAAGTCTATTCCAAATACAGTTGCAATGCATCTGCAGCTATCATAAATTTTAAAAAGCAACTTGCACCACAAATTTCATGCATTGTTTTAAAGAATAAAATAATTTACCTGTCAGTTTTTAAATCCATTTTTGAACTGCTTTAAATTAAATATAAAGAAAGTATGTGTAACTTTTTAAAACTAAATATTCTTACTTTTCTGCAACTGGTGGAGGCAATGGATTGGGTAATTGTACGGGTATAGACCGCATGTCCTGATCTCCAGTTATACGTCCCGTTAAACGAGGATCACCAGGGCCTCGAATATCTAGCGATCGTAAATCCACGTCTTGTCCTAAAACATTCAAATTTACAAAGAGAAGCTTACATAATACTTCTTACCAGTAAACACAGGAGCTTGGGAAGTTGGATGTAACAATGCTGCTGGAATTGATGGAAAATCTTGTCTTGCTAGTGGTGGTTGAACTGGTTGTGGTGTAAAACTATTGTTGACAGGTATAGGTCCATGAAGTGGTTTTTCACTAGGAAGCAACGGTGATGGAACTGCTGTTTCTGGATGTAACATGCTCTGTAAATTTTTAAAAATATTTTTACGTTTTACTATTTAAAGAGTATACTTACACAAGCTGTTTGTGGGTCAACGATTCTCATCACCACTTGAGCTTGCAATAAAGCATAAGCTAATTGTGGATTTTGTAACAGCATATTACGAGCCTCTGAAGGATTGTTCTAAAAAAAATATTTAATGTGACACCAAACAGTCAAATAAATATGTAACAATTTTTCTACCCAAAAAAAAATCAAAAGACACTTAAAGACTTTATTTTATATATACTTATCAGATTTTGCATATAAAAATAAGAAATGAAAAACATGCTAACAAAATGTGTTTGGTAATGAGACTAAACAGAAATTTGAAGTAGAATTTATATATTCCAGAATATAAATAAAAAGCAACAAAGAAATTAGCACAGGAATAGTATATAATGACAAAGGCACCAGAGCATCTATCTTTGGATATATCGAAGAATAGAAAAACAATTAAGAAATAATTAAAAGATACGAACAGCTTGGAAATATGTTAGGTAAGAACGATTACAATAGTTCAGACTTCCAAGAAAAGTGAAACCTACAGGAACAGAAGACCAAAACAGTAGTTCTTTTTTTTCTACACCTTCAAGCATTAAAGTTTAGGGTAGTTTTCTTAGTCACTTTCTCCATCTCTTTCTGTGTGTTGCCAAGGTTTTAAGTTCTACAATTTTCTTCAATAGTCTATTTGTCTCTATTCTTGTTAAATGTCCATACCATCCTAATTGCCATTTTTCTATTTTTTGCATAATCGGTTCTTGTTTTAACTTATTTCTTCATTTCTTATTTTGCCAAACTCTGTTTTTCCTATTTTCCTCAGATATCTTATTTCCACCTAGTTTTTTTGACTATATTTAACTAGATCTAGATTCAACCCTCTGTTATCATTACCTTCCTTTAGATAAATGCTATTTACAATTTGTATGTTTTTTTCTAGAACTTCTAGTTTCTCCTTTGCCCATTATATCATTTATATTTGAACCACATAAAACGCTGCGTTGAGTCCTATAAATGTTAGAATTGGTTGCTCTCCCATTTGTGACTATCTATTAAACTTCTTATGATGAATATATTCTCTATTAGCAGAATTCAGGTTTCCATGGGTTGCATTTGCATTACAATTATCCAGAATGGAAAATATTCTGTATTGTTTACATTCCCTAAACCTGGTTTGCTCATCATCCAGTTTTTGTTCTATTGGAGGGGTTGATCAGCTAGTAAATATGGTGTAACGTGATTGGTAAACGTAGTAAATATTTGGCAAATATGTATTAGTAAATATTTTAAATGTGGTGTACCAAATTTGAGTCAGTGATCAACCCCTAGGTTCTATCTGTTTTCTTATCTTTTCTTCTACAATTCTTCTGTAAACTTTGCTTGTCACTGGTGCTAGACCCTGTAAATCTCACATTTCGTTGTATCTCCTTTGAAAAAGTGGTTAAAGAAACAAAATCAAATCCCAAGGCTAAACTATGACATGTCCCCCCCTAAACAAATAGAATTACAAATCCAAGAAATCACTAACTATATAAGCAAAAATGCATATACTATCTATAATATACCTGAATACACAATTTCATTTGCTTCATTAACTCAAACATTTGTTCAGGTGGTAGCGAAGCAACCGCTTTACTTATAGCTTCAGGTGCTTTTTCAGCTTGAATTGGTTCACCATATGGATTTTCAACGGGTGGCTGATTAAGTAAATTTTGCATTTCCATTCGAGATTTTTCAGTACAAGCATTATCTACTCTTAAATTACGACCACCTATCTCATAACCATTTAAATTTCGCATCGCACTGAGTGCAGTTTCTTGATCTCTGTATTCACAAAACCCATATCCTTTCGGTTTTCCCGTTTCTCGATCAAATACAAGTCTGTAATAAGAAACTAAATCTAAAATTTCACCGATTGTTAACAGCTTACTTAAATGAAAGGACTTGTCCGACTTCTCCAAAAATGTCTTTCAGTTTTTCTTCTGTGGCTTCGTAGGGAATATTCCCGACTAAATAAAATTGGTAAAATGTTAGGTTATAAACAAAATTTGAGGAGCTTACCAAAAACCGACCGCATCGATTTATCCATTATATTTGCATCTAAGTTATCCATTGCAATTGTTTTTTTTAATGTTGCTTATTAAAAAAATTAATTAAACTGGAATAAGATATCTTGAGTATATAAACCGCTATTTGTTTATGTTCAAAGATTAGTTTGCTTCTTCGTCTACATTAAACATTGTGATTGCTAATACGCCGACGTGAAAATTGTGACCACCAAAGGTGACCACAATATAATGTGTGAGGGTGTAGTGTGTTTTGATTGTGACCAAACCAAACGACCAAAGTCAAGACCCAAGTAACCAACAAGTAACCATGCTTGCATCGTCTGGTACATTTTTATTTAAAAACCGTTTAATCGGAATAATCAAAACACTTATATAAATATACAATTTACAATAACACATTTGGTGGTCAATCATACAAAAGGGTCATTAAAGAAAACGTAATTATCACAAAAAGGCTAAAAAACATTCTTACAGTAACGTGATTTATATTTAAGATCAATTATATTTAACATTTAGGATATTCGTCTATAATTACAATTGAATCTGTTATTGCTAAAACCCCATAAGTCATATTTTGGTCAAATTAACATGAAAATCGCTAAACTTGCCGTATCCACATCGTTTGGTGTTAAAACCACCGATGTCATTATATTGTACATGTGTTAAATAAAATGTCGATCTATCAATGTAATGCTTAAATACTCTTAAGTCACTGACTGACACGTGTTTTTATCTAACACAGTTAACTGTGTCGGTATTCTGTGTGCATGATTTAAAAACCGATAAAGCACACTATTAAATATACACAGAAAGAACAGCAGGGAAAAGCCCTAATAAAGTGTGTTCCTTACTAATGCTTTATTAAAAATTACGTGCCTAAAACAGTGTCTGAACTTTGATTATTTTCAGGCCATTGTTCAGGTCACAATAAAAATCACTTTATAGTTTGATTTTGTATAGCGTTAATTGAACATGGCCGTTTTAAAAATGTATAACATTTTTTTCCAATACGCGGCTATACTTTTCTCTTTCGTGACCGGGATTTTGGCGTTATAAAAAGAAGTTTAAAAAGGCAAGACCGAATTTACGATTAACATAAATACACTAAAGTGATTATAACTTTCAGTCTTAACAGAAAATTCACAGTTCACGAAATACAAACTGACACAATTTTAGATTCAGAATTTATAAATGGTTGGATTTGGTACACTTTCGGCTTGGATTATTCTAAACAGAAGAAAGACACGATGGTGCAATTCCCCAAAGCGAATGCCTACTTAAGGAGACTTTCTTGTTTTAAGTACAGAATCCAACGTATGAAAACATTGTTTCCGTGGGTTGAGAAAGAACATAAACCATTTTATGAAAAAAATCATACACTCTGGTAATATTAAAGAACCAAAAACAAAAAAAAGCAAGCTGCTTATGTTTCGAATAAAAGTTAATACTGTATTTTTGTATTTATTTCAAAATTCCCAGAAGTCAACAATTTCTAATTCGTTTTTTGCAAAATTGTTTTTTCTTTGTCAACTTATTTTCATCACATACATTACACATATCTTTTACTGACCTTAAAAGTCAAAAAATACCATTTATTGCATGTATATGTTACCTAAATGTTTTTTTTGTTTCCTGAAAAGTTAAAAAAAAAATGACTCAAAAAAAGGATTTTAGCAATAACCGATTCAATTACCAAAATAATCAATAACAAGCTCATTAAAATTTACGATGTTTTTAGTGGAAGATTTTTCAATGCTTAGCATAGAAATGCGCATAATCTTTTTTGTCCCATAGTATCTATTGCCGATTGCGTAGATCCCGACAATCTCCAATTTCATTCATCCACCTCGCTCGTAGTGCATATTGAACCGGAAACTTGTGGAATGTTAGGTTTCGATTTATTTTCGTAGTGCTTAAACAGTTTTTTACACAACACTTTTTCCATCCTTTACCCATCGTGAAGTTCAATAAAAATAAATAACAATAAAGAATAACAAAAAAACGACGACAACAACAACAACAATAAAACAAAATAACAACTACACAATAAAAACAAATTCGCAAAATCCAATAGAAATACAATGAAGTTAGTACAAAGCATGCACAAAACACGATATGAAGTTCAGGTATACCAACTAAAAAACTGTTAATACCAATATCACAATTATAATACACCACAGGTAGACCCCTAAATTACCCATATAGCACACTTCGTCCTTTGTACGTACATTTAATGTACATTTTACGTACGTTCGTCCGTGTACAAAATATGTACGTACAATGTACAAAGTTTACGTACGTACATTGCCAACATACACTGTACGTACTTTGTACGTACAAATAAGTGACATCTATTGGCAACGCAGTTAAGAATATGAGTTGAGTTGATCATGCGCGTTTCACCTGTAGGTTAGTTACTTAAAATTATGTGACGTATTTTGTGAATTGTGGCCATTTGTGTATTTTTTGGGTGTATAACTGCAGGACATTGATAAGTAAGTTATCCTACTACACGTACGTTTCAGCAATAACACAAAAAGTTGTAGGGACCGCGCTTTACGTGCAATTATAACCTCACTAATTATATATTTAAATCTTATAAGTTAGTCGTAAGGAATTTAACTTTAGTTTTAATCATGCCTAAATACAAATTAGCACGGAACCATTACAGACAAGCTCAACAATTATCGGATTTTGAGGTTACAAATTTGAGTGAAATTGGTGTTGTAAATAATAGCAGTATAAATGCAAGTACAAGTAGTTGCAATTATGATGAGCCCGAAATTTGTGCTTCTAGATTTTACAGTCACGATATCTCATATGAATCTTTTGATATGGATATTGATTTGAATAGCGATTGTATCACTGGTAGTTCAGAAGTAATCGAAGATCCTGTAGAACGATCAAATATCACAGGTTAACTAACAAAAGCATTTCCATTATTACTTGCCGAATGGGCTGTTACATTGAAGAAGAATGCTTTCCGTAATTTAAAATTAAACGAGCTATTAACAAGTATGTATTGACATATTTTTGTGAATGAATAAAACTAACTATATTACATGTTTACCTAGTGTCATCGATGGAATTGTTCAAGAATGCCACTATCAAGGAGGTGGAATTAAACATCCAAAAGTGGATTAGGAGGTGCTCTGAAAGAGCTAAAGCAACAATCCGAAATTAAACAATAAAATATTACATATTTTGTATTTATTGTTGTAATGTTGCTGTTTATTATCAAATTCTTATTAAATTTGTATTTGCATTTCATTACGTTTTATGCAGTAGATATTTATTTCATTTTAAAGTGCGCTTACGTACTGTACATACAGCTACCCGTATAACATATCTGTATAGATTCTATACAGTACCTTTACCCTATCTGTACTTCTGTACAGGCAATCTGTATTAATCGATAACGGGTCGATAGTATTTACGTATCGCTGGAGTACAGGCATCTGTATACAATCTTTACCGTACAGTTACTAAATATATACGAATAAATATAGTTATAATACAGATTTAATAAAGATAGAATAAAGTACGCAATTTTTTGCAAATAAAAAAAATAGTATTTTTATATTAGTTATCTTATAGGCGTCGTCTTTATCACAATTGTCGTGTGTATACAGTCCTTAACATTTTTTAAACGTAGGTTTAATTTAGTTTGGCACTGATATTTTTAGTTTTCTTTCGTGTCCATTCTGGGGGATTCGAACCTGGTCTTCTAGTGGTCTGAAATTTGGGAAATCCATTATCCCCATTGAGCCACTACAGTTAGCTAATTATACTAACCTTATAACATCTTTTATTATTAGTGATTTCTATATGCGTTGTTTTATACATAACTATGTATAAAAACAAAAATAAAATTCATTAGAAAGTAAAAAATATTTATTTTCTCTAATTAAATTTAATTACAATTAAACAACAAAATTTTTATTTTTATGAAAAAGCCTTTTGAAGTAGCTTATTTACCTCTTGGTCACATTTGTCTGTAGTTGATTTCGTCTTCGGCTTGTCAATGTGTTTTCGTGGACAACCAAACTTGTATCCTAATAATCACATTATAACAACAATAAATATTATGTATGAAAAAGTGCAAACCTTCCGGTTTTCCTTCGACTTCTTTACAAATCCGTTGACTATAAAGAACCTTTTAAGGAATCCTGCAAATAATTCCTTTTAGAAACAAATCATGTAAAAATTCAATTCAAAAATTGTCATTTTATCACTTTAAGGTTCAATAACCTCGCAATTTAATATGAATTCGTGCACCTGATTAAAGTAACTATTAATTGTACGTACTTACTTGAAAATAATATCCACAATTTAAATTGTTTAATTAATTGTTTAATTGATTAAAGTGTCACAGCTGATTACCGAACGCCATAGGCCGAACTCATTTTTGTACACTGCGCAATGTGACGTCATGTTCATAACAAAACGAGTATAGGTAAAATATAGAACATGTAAAGATTTGATAAAGAAAAATGTACCGAATGTATTTACCGTATCTATACAGGCTAATTAAAGATTCACAATTAGCGATTCGGTATAGAACAAATAAAGAAACGATACATTTCCTGTACATTTTAAAACAGTATCGATTGAATACATCATTCTATACCGAATCGCTATAGACATTTTGTTACTGTATCGATGTGTTATACGGGTATGTACGTTTAATGTACATACAACACTGTACGTTTAATGTACGTACAATACTGTACGTACCTGTTATGTACAAAGTAGTGACAAAAGGACGTACTATGTACGTACATTGTTCGTACGTTGGTTGTAAGTGTACGTACTGTGTACGTACATATGTCCGGAAGAGTACGTACTTTGTATGTACATGGTACGTACTTGTGCTATATGGGTAGTAGTTCAAAAAAAAATTCCTATGAAAAAGGTCAATTCATATTATCGATCAATTAAGAAAATCGTCTGTAAAGTTTGTCATATGTGATAAGAAATGTGCATTCCAGCATCTGTATTTTACACACGCGTGCTACGAAGATAACGATAGATGACGTAAGTCACGTAAGCAATGTAAGCATTGCACTCAAAGATAATTGCACGAAGTATTATCTTTGGAGTAGGCGGCCCGGCTGAAGACCCTGCGAAAGCATTTAAACATTTACTTATCTTCTTTTCTAACTAGCATAAAGTTCTATTATGTGGGTCTCATTTTTTATTACAATGACTATCATCGTAATATAATGTAAATGCGGGCACAAGTACGTGTACGTGTCAGAAAATTTGTAAGCTTTCGTATCTGTTGCGTTTAAATTGGCAATTATTTAAACGCATGAAATTTAAACGCTGATAATTTTATTTAAACGCAAACTTTCTGTAATTTTAAAGCAAATAAAATACCTTATTCATTTTTGGAGGGTCACTGACCAAATGACCTAATAGAGAAAGCGCCACTGATAGCGGTTTTATCAATTAAGTAAAGTGTATTTAATACAAAATAAACACGTACATACATCAAATTTGAAAACACCGTAATTACCTTAAGTAAAACTAAAACGTAAGCATGCGTACCCATATAGCACAAACACATTCTAAAAATATTTTTAAAATGTTCATGAAGAAATATTCTAATGTTTTTAAAACATTGTTTGAAATTTTTGTGATATTATTTAAATATTATGAAAATGTTTTGATGTCCCAGATTTGAACATTCAGACAATATTGATGACAAATTTTCTCAAAATGTTTTTAAATATTCTTCAATGTTTTATAAATATTCAGATATTATCATCCAATATTTTATAAATATTGCCCAAATATTTTAAAAGCATTTCCAAACGTTTCTGGAATATTTTAGGATAATTTTTAAAACTGGTATTTATTTTTTCTTTAAAACAACCTGACGTTAACGTTTCTTTGCCAACCATTGATTTTTCTAAAGCAGATGAATTTGAATATAAATAAAGTTACACACATTTAATCCCTACAATAGTTGTCAGATGTTATACTAGATTATGTAAAAAATTTATCTATATTCAAATCACACTGATTAGAAAAACCTTTGGTTGGTAAACTGAAACGTATCATCAGCTTGGCTGCAAAAAGAAAATGCATATTACACAAAATAAATCCATAAAAAGTTTATTCTTCGCCTTTATATAGTAACAACAAATATTTATCAGTCCTTCTACAATAAAAAGTATCAACTATTCTAACGAAATTGTTTTTGAATTGTACTCCCTGAAAATAAAAGAACAGTAAATTAACATGTATTATATAATATTCAGTTACTTACGCTGCAGATGTCGTAACGGCGGTATTATTTCCTTTTAATCGAAATTTGGCTTGTGCCAACCAGCTCTTAATTTAACCTATGATTTCTTTTTCAGTAGCTCCTGACGTATTTTTATTTAGTCAAACAGCTCCTGTAATGACAAAATATTTAACTATATATAATAGAAGTTGAAATTAAGTATGCACTTAATACAAGTTTATAGAGCTCCAAATTTTTTAAAACCTTTTTTTTTTTAATCCCTCGAAACTATATAGTGATCCTAATTCATTAGCAATAATTCTATACATAATTCCACGAGTAATTTCTTTGACTGTATCACCACCTACTCTTGAAAATTCTTTTGCCTAAAATTACTAATAATAATTATGCAATTAATCCGGCAAAAAAAAATAATTTGTAACTTACGAATTTGCTCATAACATTTGCATCTTTCAAATGTATCTCAATCTCGTTTAATTGACAGTCATTTAATTGCAGCATTTGCTTCTTCTTCGTCATCATTTTCACTATTACTCATTACGTATTCATAATCAGGCAAATTCTTTTTAGTTAATTTTCTGCAGCCTTTGCCAAATGAAACAGCAGTAGAGTGTGATAAAGAAAAAGCCTCAGAACAGGACGACAATGATTCCTGTTCTTTCGCCAATTCACATTTTTTAGAGTCTAAAAATTAATTTATTTAAAATAGTAATTCAGTGCTTGGGTACTTAATTAAAACAATTTTTATGTTTTTAATAGAAAGAGAATCCTTATCTACATGTTACAAATGTTGTACTTAATTCTTAGTATTAAAAACACTGTAATTTGTAGACATACCGTAGCATTTTAATAATCTAATTTTGTATTTTGTCCAGGTGTTCTGTGGAGTACTTTGTTTTATAATTGCTTCTTTTAGTTTAGCACCCTTCAGAGGTGGCCAAAAACATTCCTTGCTAACACACCAAGTTGTCGGTACAACTTCTATACTATCGTCATCAATAAATATTACTACAGCCCAAGACATCCTGTATATACATATATCTCATATATCTATCTAAAAAGAATTAGTGTCCATAATACAAGAATGACCCTCAATGAATATCAAAACGCAGTACTTAAAGTGGAATTCATATACTATTCTTAAGTCAATACAGAAGTAATAATATGCAGTAGAAAGTGAGGTTAATAATCATTAATGATAAAAATAAGGAAAACGCATTTATGAAATAGTCATACAAATACTTACCTAATTCATGCAATTCGTACACTACAAATTTACGCAACTAATATCAAACACAGGTGCTCTGTGAGCAACGGAAAAAAATTAATTTAATTGCACGATGTCGTTGTGAATCTCAAAGTGAATCTGTTGTGAATGTACAAGATGCACAATCAGCACATCATATGCATTTATTCACTCAACGTTTATTACGCGAACGCTGATTAGATAAGAACTTGAATACAGGAATATCAAAAATCTTTAAAAACCTACGCTTTGTGGAAAAAAAATTAAAGATATTTTTGAACATATGTTTTCTAAGCAAATAATAAATAAATATTATGTTAAAAATATTTAGTAAATATTTGCTAGAAAATATTAATCAGTCAATATTTTTGTAATATTTACAGAACGTAGAAATATTGATCAATCATGTGAAAATATTTTGTAAACATTGAGTGCTATATATGGGTATAAACGCGAATTCATTTAACTTTAACGTAAAAGTTCTCCAATTTTTAAAATTATGATAAACTAAAATTAAATCAAAAGGCATTGTTTGAACGTTCGCTACTAAAATAAAATTTGCAACTTTTAAACAGCCGGATACTTGTTTTCTTCATTGATTTTTTATCTTTTCAAGCGTCCGATTAGATATATTCTATGCTTTTATCTGTTGTGTACGTGTATATGTATCCAATCTATACGGAATATCTGTTTCTTGTCGGAGTTCTCATGTTTTCATTTTTTTTCTACATATATATTTTTTTAAATATGATTTAATTGTTTTTTCCTTAGTTGTTTTTTTTTAAATTTTCTAACATTGCCGAGATTATTATTTGATTTACGAAACTAACGAAATATTCTAGACAAAGATAGACCAAGAATATAAAATTTGACGACAAAAATTGTAGTCACTATTAAATAATAAGCAAGTGCAGTAATAAGTAAATAAGTGCCTATTCGGTCTTTTTATTAAATTCTTCTACGGAGTTTAGAATCTGGCTTGGTTCACAAGTTGATTACCTAACTCGGTAGTGGTTCTTTGTTAGATTTTCGCTTGCTTGTTTGAGTTTTGCGGTTTATCTCACGCCCTGATGAAGCCCCTTACGAAAGTGGGCGAAACGTTGGCAGCTTCGGTTGCAACACCAATGACACGGTCCAAGCCCGGAAGACATTCTAATGTTAGTATAGATTCCGGCCGTGGAAGCCTTCGCCAAAAATTTGTATTTATTTTATGTCAATTTGACAGCGTTTATACTATTAGTTATCTGTTACTATTATTTTATTCTTGTTTTTTACTCATCTCTAGTTAAAGAAATGGTGAGTATACTTTACTTGCTTTAAAAACATGCAATTTCAGTTAAGTTCAAATCATTTACTATTTGAATTTTTTTTAAATACATTAATTTCAAGCATAACTTAATATGAATGAGCTAGATTAGTTTTAAAAGTACTAATGATTCAATGACAAGATTTTGCTTTTGCAGCCAGTAAATAAAAGAAATATATTCATGTCGAAGCCTGAATCGATAACAATGTCGTCAAGTTCTAAAAAATGTTTATATGTGATAGTTTTTCCTAGAAGCTTCAACCGAATAACATGTGGATGTGACTTACAAAGCAAATAAGGTAAATTTGTAAATGTTTAAAAATAATTTGTAATTAATAGGTATTATTCTTAAGAATGAAGCTTTCTGAACTAAAAAGAGGTAATAAGAACGTAGTTAAAGAAGTGAAAAAAAATCCTTTTAGAAAATGCAAGATAGGTAATTATTCTAATGGATCTAATATGCTGCAATAATCTTTACTGCAAATTAGTTTAAATATGAGAAATGAATTGTTAACAAAACACATTGTAGGTAAAAGCAAACAAATGATTCAGTGCTTTTGCTTATAATTACATCTAAATATATAATTTTTTCAATGTATAAACCAGTGGATTGCATTAGTTTTGTAACAATTGATTGTATTTATGTGTATCTTATGTTATTTATTATAACATAAATCCAAAGTGTTTGTGATTACATCTTTTTAAGAAGGTAGCGACACTGTGCGAATACATTGTTTTTACAATATTATAATATAATATGTAGTAAAAGTATACATAAATACTTATGAAAACGGCATTAATATAAGGATAAATAATAACAAACAGATATCAGGCATGTGCTGAACAAACATTTTGATATTTTGCAACTATCGATGAACGCCAAAAGATAATTGGATACTTCTGAATTGTAATGCAGTTTAAAAAACTGATAAATGTCCTAATAAATACTAACTTCTTTAAGTTAATTTGAGCATATTGTTATTATAAAATGAGTAATTTTATTTTAAGGATTAAATTACTTAATCTGTTTATAACACTGCAAAACTACGGTAAATTACTGTTAATATTTCCTTCCCATCAAAAGAAAACCCATCAAGAAAACAAGTAGTTAGGTTGCAAATTAGAAATCTTTATTTATTCTAATTACCTTGAACTTCTAAAATATATTTACATTTCATTACAAGAAAGTCACCACTAAACGTCAATGTTTACGAATATAACCTAAAATATGTAATTTATAAAACTCTTATTTTACGCTATAAAACTAATGCAATACCTTTTACATGACACTCAATAAATTCGTTTTCAAATTTCATAATTTGTGATGCAGAGAATATTTGCAAAAGTCTTCTAAAGTATGTTTTCATAATTCATTATCCTATACGTTAATAGGTTTGACCTGTACGGAAATGGCTTTGACCTGTACGGAAATGAAATTAGACAACCACAATGCACAACGTTGCCTAATCGCAATTAAACATACAAAGTATAGTATTATCTGTTAGTCGTAGAAAAAAAAATTAGGGCGTGTACTAGTGTACACATGTAAGAAGTGAAACTTCTTTATGGCCTTATTTTTCGCAAAATGATCTACATGCAACTTTTCAGAAATTGGTTAAATAAAGTTAAATTAGATAAAGTTTAAACAAAAGGATTTTATTATCATAGACATGAATACAAAAAAAAGGATTTTATTATCATAGACATGAATACAAATAACCGATTGCGCCACGAAGGCTGATATTTGATGATTTTGTAGAATTTGTGGAGTATTACAACAACAATTGATCGTATCTTATAGCAACGTTTTGACCGTGTACCTTATAACCATCCGTTTTGTGACCTATAGTATGTGCCTCCGTGGCGCAATCGACTAGCGCGTTCGGCTGTTAACCGAAAGGTTGGTGGTTCGAGCCCACCCGAGGGCGAACTTTTTATTTATTTTACTACCTTTGAACACCTTGTACAATTTGTATTTATTTAAAAATATTTTAGAATTTTATAATAAAAAATTAGTTAATTGATTTACAAAAAAAAGATGGCGCGTAACGGAATAATGTTACGCGTAACCGAAAAAAATCTGACGGTAGTAAAAATGTGACGCGTAAAATATGACGGTAAATTTTTTTCCAACGCCGATAAAAAAGTTTCACTTCAATAACTATTTTATTTCATATATTACTAATTCTCTCAATATTAGTGTAGTTTCCTTTCTTTCTTTTCTTTGTCTCACAATTTTTTGAACGTATTCTTCTGCGTCAATTATGACGTTTAGAAGCATTTCATTATGTCGTGAACTGTGACCTTGAGTCGAAAATCGGAATTAATATGCTAAAAGTCAAAGATTTGACAAGTCTATCTGCATTCCAAAAACGTTAGTCTATTCAAAAGGCACTCGTCAATAAAAATTAAAAATAATCAGATATTTATTTATTAATTAAAAATAAATGTATTTACAGTTGACATAAGCAAACAAGTGACGCGGAGGGGCGTGATTAAGGGCGCTTTAATTTTGACAGTACATTCAAAGTAAAAAGTATTTCGGCGGCAATTTTAAATAATTTAAATTACGTAATATGCATTATAAGAAGTTTCTATTTAAATACCACTGCTCATTAATTTCAGATATAAGAACTTATGTTACTTACCTATTGTTTTACACAATCTATAAGAATGAAATCACATTTTGAGATTGCTTAAACCTACTATTTGGAGTAACAAAACATTAATCATGCTGCTTTCGACTTCCTAAAGAATCTGAAGACAAATAGAAATTTAGCGATTCAAACATTCCCAGTTTTTTTAAAAAATTAGTAACAGACTTAAAACATACTTAATAATGAAGTTTTCGTGTTTTTATTTATTTTGATATTAATTTCATTGTAGTATTACAAAAACAGTTAATCCTTATATACAGTGCTACAAAACTTGAACAATTTGCTTAGTTATACTTAAAAAAATTACGAGATTTTACCAATAATTATAAGACAATTATGTATTACGTTAAAACAGAAAATAGATGTTATTAGAAAAACAATAAATTCTTAGGCAGTAATTATCCCGACACAAAACTTTGGCAGTTGCCTACGTTATACTCACCAATATTACATATTTAAAATATTAACAGTATTATACCGAAATTAAGCATTGGATTATAATAAATAACAAGATAAATGTTATGTTAAAATCAATTAATTGTTACAGTTTAACTATTCTACTGCAAGACTATGCGATTTTTTCTCTTTGACCACCTCAAAAATATTTATGTATTCAAAAATTAAAAACTAATTAAATAAAGGTTAACTGCTGTGATCTTCTTCATCACTACTGTCTTCATCTGATGAACCAGTGTTCACTCTAAAAGACATGCTTTCCACCATTTCATCCAACAGGCAATCACGTTCCCACATTTCGTCAGCTAAACGGTTAACATGTTGAACATGTTTATTCCAATCAGATTGAGTAACTTCAGAAAATGCATTTCTTACAAAATTTTCTATTTCTGCATTACTTTGAGTGACATTGTTCATTGCCACTTTATGTTTCACCAAACTTCAAATTAATTCAATAGGATTCAGGTCACAATGATAAGGTGGCAAACGTAACACAGTGTGTCCATGTTTCTTTAGTAATTCATCAACTACATAAGATTTGGTGATGTTACATTGTTTCACCAAACATAGTAATTCAGCTTTTCTTATATCATTAATAGTTGATATACCGTTAGATTCCAACCCTTCTCTAATGTCCATTTTTTTTGTACCTTGATTTGGTGGTTTGTTTATTTGTACGCTATGATATGGTGCGTTATCCATAACAACAATACCGTTAGGAGGCAAATTTGGAATTAGCTGCGTTTCCATCCATTGCATAAAGTTATTATGGTTCATATCATCATGGTAGTCGCCAGATTTACTTTTTGATTTAAAAATTAATAGTCCATTCTTCACAAATCCATAAGCTCCACCTGCATGAACAATTATGTATCTTTGTCCAGCTTTGCCTGTGTGATACACACCAGGTTCATTTTCTGATTGCCAGCATTTACTAACCCCATACGACGGATGTATGTATGTTTCATCTAAGTAAGTAATAGGTTTTTTTTTTCTCCTAGAGCATCGTTTTCTCATAACTTTCTTAAATAGCGGCATCTCCAAGCTACAATGTCATGACGTTCCATTAACAATTTCCTTTTATCGTGACATTTTCTGTATTTAAACCCAATTTGATGTAACGATTTTCTTAGAGTATCTGTTCCACCACAGTAGTCAACTTTCTCCTGCATTTTCTGAACTAAAATCTTCAACGTTGGAACCTTTTTGTCTACGGTATAAGTTTCATGAATGCTTCTTTTTAAGATGCCTAAATCAGCATTGTCCAAAACAATTTTATTGGAACCACCACTTCTTTGTTTTTTTGAGGGAGATTTTAGTACTCCATGCTCAGTTTGCAAAACTTCACTCCTAATGAAAACATTTTTATTTACATATTTTAAATATTTATAAACTTACCTTATTTGTTTTATAAACTTCGTGATTTCCCAGTGGCTGCTGCAGCTAATTCAGTAGCTTTGTCTAAAGGAAATGACCACACACCTGCTGCCTTTTGCTTGTCGAAGAACTGTACAACAGTTTTAATAATATTTCGAGCTTCGACATGAACGGTTTTCCTTGATTTACTTTCCATGTTATTCTAAAAAACAAAAAGCTATAACTAAGTGATAATCTTTAAACTAATTAATATTATTCAAATTGAATCATGATTGGCGTTAATGTATTAAACGAAATAAGCGTAAAAACCCTTAGGGTAAAAACACAGTTTTGATTATGAGGTTATGTAAAGGTGCATTTATGCAGATCAATTTAACATTTAGCACTTTATAAAAGTAGTACCCATTTATGCAAACACACTTCCACATCCGCGTTGGTTACACATTGATATATGTTGATATAGTTAAATTCGTTACATTTTAGTGTTTAATAACAAATTACGGAAGTTTTAGCGCACATACTTCGAGTTGCGTGTTAGAATGCGCAATGCAAAGATAATGTAAGGCGCAATGTGAATTAAATTTAAAATTTAGTTAATTAGGGATCCGTTGTTTAACTGCTTAAATGTTAAATGATAAATATTAAATTGGTTTGCATAAATCTATCTTTAAGATTGCAATAATTTAGAATAAGTGTCATATGCTGTTATATTTGGTATTATGTACTTACCGATTTATCAAAAAATCCACAACAGTAAGAGTTTTGAAAAAAACTATTTAATAAAGATGAATAAGACCCAAATATGAAAAATTAAGAACACAACTTGTAAACGCCAAAACGAGTACAAATTAAAAATTTTGTTAGGGAAGGTACTTGCTATGATTCCATAATTGTGATTGGTCGATTGTTTTGCCACTAGAAATTTTTAAATTTAGTTCACATATTTTCCGGGGGTAATGTTTGCTTCGGCGCTCTGTATAATAATACCTAAACTTATTAACAACAAATACAACGATGAAAACAAAGATAGGTTAGAAAAAATGTACCGCTGAATGTTCGTAAGACGGATGATAACAATATTTTGACATATACAGACTACAGCGCCACAGTTCACGAGATCTTGAAAGACGTCTACATCCCTACCGATTATAGAGTATTTACGTTTGATGTCATTTTTTTGAACAGGTCTTTTGTTTTATTTTTTTCAAATGAAATTTTTCTAATTGTTAACAAGTTAATTTGAATTTATATTAAGATTTTTTTTTAACTTAATACAATGTATATTGTGGTATATGTACAGAATAAAATGTAGACCCCTGGCGGAAGATTCTATAACTTGTAATTTCGGGAAAATGGCTTCGGTTGGTGTTATATCTGTTTCTAAAAGAAAAAATAAAAGTAACAACTATTGTTGTGTGCCACAGTGTAATAGTTACTATAGCGAGGAAATTTCCATGCACGGATTTCCCAAGTATAACGAAAGTTTACGTAAAGCTTGGCAGATACGTTTAAAGATAGTTAAACCTATCAGTGTTTATATGAAAGTTTGCAGTAAACATTTTAGCAAAGACGATTTTATTTTACCTGGTAACTAAATGCTAATTACTTATTATCTTTACTGCTAGACAGTCAAATTACATACATGTGGTTTTTAAGAGTTTAAGTAGAAATAAAATATTTACTTGTAGATTATGTGAACAAACGGAGAGTTTTAAAGAAACACGCATTTCCTACAAAAAATTTGCCAGTTGGCATACATCTAAAACCACCTTCAGTTAAAACAATTAAACATAAACTAGACCGTGGAGATATAATTCGAAGTAGGTATTTAAAACCCAAATTTAAAAAAAATATAGAAGAAATTCCTGAAAACAAAATAAGTTCTGCAGAAATTGAGGCTGCTACTGCATTAATTGAATTATACAATAAAAAATCATTCTACTGAATTAAACGTGTACAGTCTAAATTAATTGTAATAGTTTTGTATGAACGGTTTAAATTTGATAGATATGACATTGTAAATACAGAGTACCAAATTGTTATTTGAAGTTATTGATTATACAAAGTCACAAAGTATGTATTTTTAATGAAAATAAAATTTTGTTTTGTATTCCATACTTTTCTGTTATAGGATGTTTGGTTGTTGTAGCTAATCGATAGGTTTGTTTAAAAGAACAAAATTATACATTTTCACTAAATAACATTAATTAACATAAACGAAATATGATGGCAGAGAGATTAATATAATTACATGGTGGTCGAGATATGTTTACAGAAGGTAAGGGGACAAATCTTGCAATTTGGGTGTTTCACTTTTTGAGCTGCTTCAATTATATTAGTAATAGTGGATTAATAGAAATTGAAGATCATTAATGAGTCTGATTATAATTTATTGGTTCATATAATGTACAGATTAATTGTCATCTGCTTGGTATACTTCAACTTTTGCATGTATGTTCTCAACTAGCAGTAACCTCTATTGCAAGTGGCCAAAATATAGGGGCCACAATTATGTTTTATATTTATCTTTCTGTATAGGTATCCTATTGTTTGCCGAGTTCCATCATCGGTTATTATTTCCTATGATTCAGGCTCATCACATTAGTATTGTAGTTGAAAATAGCGTTCTCTATAGTAATGTTCTTAGATTCTATTGCCTTTGTAATCAAGCCCTTTACTGTTTGGACCGCTCGTTCTACTAACCCATTGAATTTTGCGTACGTTCGACTTGATGTCGTATGTTTAATATAGGTTTTTGTAAATATCTTGAAAGTAAACGAATTGAAAGGTGGTCCGTTATCACTAACAATTTCTATTGGAATTCCAAAGTATGAAAATGTTTCTTCTATTGATTTGATGATTGGATTTGCTGTTTTTAAGCCTACCTTCTTTACTACAATATTACAATTTTGATAAATAATCAATAATTATAAAGTAATCTGTGGCCTTTATATGTGCAAAATCTATATCAACTTTTTGCCATGGTAATTCCGGTATTTCGTGCGACTTTAAAGGTTGTTGTGTGTTTGATCTGGAATACTTCTGGCATGTATACTACATTTTAAAATTCTTTCTTCTATTTCACGTGACATTTCTGGCCAATACATTATTGTTTTTGCTTTGCTTTGACAAGCTGTGACACCTTGATGTGCGGCATGTATTTTATCGAGAACTTCTTCACGAGGAATTACAACTTTATTACCTTTGAATAGAATACCTTCCGCATAATGCAATTCGTCCTTAATGTCCCAAAACAATTTCGCGTTTGTTTTTATTGAGTTTTTATGTGTTGGCCATCCATTGTTTATATAAAAAATTACTTCTTGTAAAACATTGTCTTTGTTTGTAGAATCTCGAAGTTCTTAAATTCTTCTTTCCGAAGCGCATATAATTTCACTTACCGGTACTGTTTTTCCTTCTATATAGTCTGTATTGATGGTCATATTTTTATTAGGGTCCCTCGAAAGAGTGTCAGCAATGCATACTTTTTTCCTGGCACATACTCTAATTTGTAATCGTATCTCATAAGTTTTAAAATCATTTTTTGTATACGCGGCGATAGAAATTTCATCTTCTTATTTACAATACTTAACAAAGGTTTGTGATCGGTTTATATAGATAAAACGCTTTCTACCGTGGGAAGTGCATAATGTTCTCCTTTAATTTATTTATTTAATGGTCTCTGATCCATACATACCCTTATTGAACCGTTTGGTTTAGAAACTATGACAATTGGGTGAACCTAATCAGTTGGTTCGTTGGCCTCTTCTAAAATACCGTTTTTAATCATCTTTCGTAACTTTAATTTTATTTTTAAAGCAATCGGTACCCTACGCGCTGGTGAAATCGACGTTTCAACATTTCCTTTCAATGTAATATGATACGGTTTACATTTAATACGTGACGATTTATTCTGAAACAACTCTATATAATCGTTAATTATTTCGGTCGCCGAATCTGTTTCTACCGAATTAATACTTTTATGTGGTACTAACCCAAACATAGTTACGTCATGCAAACCTAAAATCGCTTCCGCGTGTTCTGTTGCTACAAAGAAATTTAATACTTTGTTATTTCCATTGAAGTTGTAGGATAAAGCGCACTTTTCTAAAGTTTTGATTACATGCCCCGAATATGAGGTAAGCTTTGTTAATAATGTTGGCATTAGCTTTTGTTTATGCGGTAATTTATCATAAACATTTTTTGGAAGTATGTTAACCTCTGACCTTGTGTCAATTTTGAAAAAAACATATTTTCCACTTAGTTGTACATTCTCTCTCCATGCCACTGCATTTACCTTTCTTCAGACGATTTTTCTTCGAGAACTTTCTGTACATTTTTATTTCTACACATCTTCGCAAAGTGATTTCTTTTCTTGCATCTTAATCAAAATTTACCTTGCGCTGGACGCTTAACTTCATTTATGTGATTGAGTCCGCAATTTTTACACTTCTTTGTTTTATCACTAGATTGATATTTCTTTTTATCACCGTTGTTACCCGCAGTTTTAGTTTTTTGTCTTCTCACTTCACATATTTCGTTTGAATTTGAGCCCTGTATTTGTTCTGCTTGTCGCCTGCTTTCCTCGCTTGCTCTACAATAATCTAAAGTCTTTTTTAATTGTAAATCAGATACACAATAACCCAAAACTAATCTATCTTGAATTAACATCTCTTGCTGCTCTCCAGATTCACAAGGGACTGCTAATTTCTTCAAATCAGTAACATATTTATCTACTGATGCACCTAGTTCTTGCGATCTTGAAAAAAATTTAAACCTTTCGAACACTACATTTTTACGCGGTTTACAGTACTCGTCAAACTTTTTGAGCACTACTTCGAAATTGTCTTTAGTTTCGTTCTCCGCATATTGAAATGTATTAAAGATATCTATTGATTCATCTCCCATTAATGAAGGATGGGGTCGCGACAGCGGTCGGTGGATTAGGCGCGCGCGCCTGTGATTAAGTACGCAAGCGATGGAAACCAATATAACCCCGGGCCGGACGTATAAGGGTAGAGTTAAGATTCGACGTTTTAACTCAAACGAAAGAACGACGGCGACGTTATTTTTAAGTTCATAGTTTTTATGTTAGTACCATTGATTATATACGTTTTTATACTTATTGCTTTTTTTTGATTAATAAATATTCAATCCTACAAAATTGGGGGCTCGTCCGGGATTGAAAGGAGTCAATAACGATGGAGAAAACAATAAGTAACTTTAAACTAGAAGAACTTAAAGAGAAATTACGACGAAGAGGATTGAATAGGACAGGACCGAAGACTGAATTGTTCAATCGCATGATGGCAAACGATCCTTCAGGATCATGGATGTATGAAACCGACGACGACGAAATTAACGATGATAACGATGTGCGCGATGTGCAAAAAGACGCAGTTACAAGTGTTTCAGCTGCAGCGATGACTTCTTACGATGTACGAGAACTGGAATTGATACGAAGAGAAAAAGAACTTGCCGAGCGAGAATTAAAGATGGTGCAACGGGAAATTGAACAGCTACGATTGAGGATGCCAACCAACGAAGAACGGGAAGCAGCAACGACGACCTCAAAAGCAAATATTAGTGCTATAGCAGATGTTCTAAATTATTTCGAAGGTAACGGCGAAGATTACGACAATTGGGAGAAGCAGGTAAAACTTCTTAAAAATACTTACGATTTAAACGACGGATTAACTCGAATTTTGATTGGAATGCGACTTAAAGGAAAAGCACGAGAATGGTTTAACTCAAGATCGGAATATCTTGAAATGTCAATCGCAGATTTATTTGTCGAAATGCGGTCAATGTTCGATCATAGACCTAGCAAATTGGTGCTGCGAAGAAAATTTGAAACGCGAATGTGGAAAAGAGAAGAATCGTTTAGCGAATACGTAAATGATAAGATTATACTTGCAAATCGAGTGAAAATCGATGAAGATGAATTAATCAGCTTAATTATTGACGGAATACCGGACGTAATACTAAGAGATCAAGCGCGAATTCAACAATACAAGACTACAAAGACGTTGTTGGAAGGATTTTCGGAAATTTCTTTAAGATCAAGAACAACACAAAATACTACTGAAGTAATGGATTCGAAACACGGCGGCGATCAAAGCAAAAAGAAAAATGCACGTGTGTCGAAGCGATGTTTTAATTGCGGTGAATGGGACCATTTAAGTGCGGTTTGCCCTATGAAAGCACGAGGTGTAAAATGTTACGAATGTGGATTTTACGGACACGTAGCAGCAAAGTGTGCTAAACGACTTGAAAACGCGAGAAAAAACAATAGTTTTGCTATTTCTCAGTGCGGTAAAAATAAATATTTTAAAGACATTTTTGTCAGCGATCACAAAATATCAACGCTTATAGATACGGGCAGTGATTTAACCTTGATGTCAGAAAAGAAACACATGGAAATAGGAGCACCGATTTTAACAAAACGGCACGTACAATTTCAAGGAATAGGTTCTAACGAAATAAAAACGATTGGGTCGTTTCAAATGAACGCAATAATAGATGAAGAATTATACCAATTAGAAGTTCATGTAGTTTCGAATAATGTTATGAAACACGATATGTTACTAGGAACAGATTATTTGGACCAAGTTGAAATGCGTATTAAACAGGGTCGAGTCTACATAAGGAAACCATCCATCACTGAAAATGTCGAAAACAAAGCGGAACAAAAAATTTTTAATATCGAGTATACGTACGATGTCAATGAAGTTAATATTTCACACATAGTCGACTCAAGTTACAAAAACGCCATAAATAAACTCGTAACTAATTATATTCCGAGCAAGAAACACGAAGCGAACATTAAAATGAAGATTATTTTAAAAGATGATGAACCAATTTATCAAAGAGCGAGACGGTTACCTCAAGCCGAAAAATCAATTGTTAATCAACACATCGATACGTGGTTACGCGATGGGATAATACAACCTTCATTATCTGATTACGCAAGCCCAGTAGTACTTACGAAGAAAAAGGATGGATCTACGCGATTATGTGTCGATTACCGGCAGTTAAACAAGAAACTTATAAAAAATAGATATCCGTTACCGTTGATCGAAGATCAATTAGATAAGCTGCAGAAAGCGCGAATATTTAGTACGGTTGATTTAAAAAATGGATTTTTTTATGTTCAAGTAGAGGAAGAAAGTCGAAAGTTTACTGCGTTTATAGTACCCGATGGACAATATGAATTTTTAAAAATGCCATTCGGTTTGTGCAACTCTCCGGCAGTTTTTCAGAAATTTATAAATACGGTGTTTAAGCAGTTAATCGATAATGGGATAGTTTTGACGTACATGGATGATTTAATTATACCGTCAGCAGATTACGATAGTGGCTTACAAAATGTAAAAACTGTTTTAAACGTCGCGAGTGAATTTGGTTTAGAAATAAATTGGAAGAAGTGTCAGTTTTTAGAATCGAAAGTTGAGTTTTTAGGGCACTTAATTGAAAACGGATGCGTACGGCCTTCTACACATAAAACAGACGCGGTCATGAAATTTCCCGAACCAAAGTGTATAAAACAAGTGCAAAGTTTCCTTGGATTAACGGGTTACTTTAGGAAGTTTATACGCAATTATTCCCTGATAGCACGACCGTTAACTAATTTGTTGAAAAATGATGTTAAGTTTCAATTCAACGAAGAACAGAGACAAGCATTTGTGAAACTTAAGACAATATTAAGTGATAGTCCAGTTTTGAAGTTGTATCGCGTAAATGCAGAGACTGAATTACATACCGACGCAAGCATGTACGGATTTGCTGCTATACTTTTCCAACGATGCGAAGAAGATAATGCTTTTCACCCGGTGTTTTATGCAAGTGGTAAGACGACCGCGGCCGAAGAAAAATACATTAGTTATGAACTCGAGGTTCTAGCTATAATTCGATCATTAAAAAAGTGGCGTGTTTATTTGATCGGTATTCCGTTTAAAATCGTAACGGACTGTAAAGCATTTACTTTAACGATGAGTAAAAAAGAATTATGCGTGCGCGTTGCAAGATGGGCTTTATTTTTGGAAGAGTTTGATTATACAATTGAACATCGACCGGGAAAAAGTATGCTTCATGTAGATTCGCTTAGTCGGAATCCTACGCGTTCTTGTTTTCTAATTAATGAATGTGATTCAAGTTTAATGGCGCGAGTTAAAAAAGCACAACACGACGATAAACAATTGACAAACATTTTCGAGTTAGCTAAAGTATCGGATAGTGGTTACATTATGCGTAATGAACTTTTATTTAAGGAAATCGATGGTGAATTGTGTTTGATTGTACCTCGATTAATGCAATCAGAAATTATAAGGTCGATACATGAAAAGGGACATTTTTCAGGAAATAAAATTGAGACGCTAATAAAACGCGAATATTGGTTTCCCAATATGCGAAAAAGAATTGATAAGGTGGTGGGTAATTGTGTTTCATGCATCTTAGCGGAGAGAAAACAAGGAAGACAAGAAGGGTTTTTGTACCCACTTGATAAAGGCGACGTGCCTTTAGCGGTGTATCATATCGATCATTTAGGACCTTTACCATCGACGCGAAAACGTTATAGACATATATTTGTGGTCGTAGATGGATTTTCGAAATTCGTTTGGTTGTATGCGACGCGTTCGACGGGTACAGCGGAAGTTTTAACGAGATTGCAAAAGCAATCGGCAATTTTTGGTAATCCACGTAAAATTGTTTCAGATCGTGGAACAGCGTTTACATCTAACGATTTCGCTGATTATTGTAAAACGGAAAAAATCGAACACAACTTAATCACTGTGGGAGTACCAAGGGCGAACGGGCAAGTTGAGCGTGTTAATCGAACCATCATTCCGTTATTAACGAAATTGTCAGCACCAAACCCCAACGAATGGTTTAAATACTTGGACACGGCGCAAAAGTATTTCAATGCCACACCACATCGAAGTATTGGTACAACACCGTTCAAACTTTTATTTGGAACACATATTAGGATGAACAGTGATCTTACAATCCGTGAAATGGTTGAAAGAGAATGGGTTGACATGTTTCAAGAAGACCGCGATGAATTACGAACGCGAGCCAAAGAACAGATAGTGAAAATACAAGCGGAAAATAGAAAATGTTTTAATAAAAACCGTAAGTCCGGACAAACTTACAACGAAGGTGATTTAGTGGCGATAAAAAGAACACAGCTCGGACCAGGTTTAAAGTTTGCATCGAAATATTTGGGACCGTATCGAGTTACCACGTTATTACGTAACGATCGTTACATTGTTGTAAAACTAGGTGATCATGAAGGTCCACAGGAGACGTCGACTTCGGTTGATTACATGAAGCCGTGGATCGACAACTTCGATGTAGACGATATTTCTTCCGAAGAAGATGAAAATGATTCGTTTGAGGACAAACAAAACTTGCAGGACGGCCGAGTGAAGGATGGGGTCGCGACAGCGGTCGGTGGATTAGGCGCGCGCGCCTGTGATTAAGTACGCAAGCGATGGAAACCAATATAACCCCGGGCCGGACGTATAAGGGTAGAGTTAAGATTCGACGTTTTAACTCAAACGAAAGAACGACGGCGACGTTATTTTTAAGTTCATAGTTTTTATGTTAGTACCATTGATTATATACGTTTTTATACTTATTGCTTTTTTTTGATTAATAAATATTCAATCCTACATTAAATTTAAGAGTAAAGCTACCTTCAATTTGTCCGGTTTTGCATTTTTTTCACTTGCCTCCAGGTACAATAGAAACTTTTGTTTATACTTTTTCCAGTTATTGGAAATGTTTCCCTCGAAGCTCATGCTTGCTGGCGCACTTATTACATTTGCTTCGATGCTGAGTTATAAATTTGAAAACCGCTGCACTTGTAAATTTTATAATTTTACTGCACTTGTAAATTTCTCATTTACCGCTGCACTTAAATTTTTTTTATAATTTCACCGCTGCCACCATGTAATAATAAATCTACGTGTTTTGAGATATGCTTTATTATATAGTCCGAGGCGTTACATTACGCGGCTACTTCAAGACTGCCGTGTGCGTTTTACATACACGTATTCATAAGCACACATGTTACACAGTGCACGCCGCTTATTGGAATCATTGGTAAAGTTATCACTCGGGTAATGTTAACACTTCATTAAAGAACAGGCCGGAGGTATGCTACTGAATACAAAAAACAACAAATAGTAATTATAATTTCGGTTGATGTTATTAATTTTTTTCTTAGGTTTGTTGGTTAGACTGACCTATGTAATATTACTTTGTGTTTTCAGTGTACTTGGAAAGAACGTCTAATTCTTAAAATAGCAACTTGATTTAATTATTTCTTATGTGATAACATCATTATTTGTATTTATTATTTTTAGTGTTGGCAAATTAGTAAAAAGAAGTGTGTATAGTTCTTATAACAGTGAATTAAAGATATATCTATTTGGCTCAAAATTTACATTTTTTAAATGTTTTATTAAATCGATTAGAACTTTTGTTTCAATATTTTTTTGCTTGTATTGATGTTATAATTTCATCTTCTAAATTAACATGTTAATCAGATCCCAGATAGCATAGTCAGTTTGATACAAGGTTAAAACAAACTTGTTTTAACAATCATGTAGACTGGAAACAAACTTGTCTGGAAACTTATATCAAGCATAATTCAAGCTTACTAGTTACCGCTACCACAAGCTTATTTTATAAAGTTTGAAAAAAGCTTATTAGACAAGCTGGAAAAAAGTATGTTGGGCAAACTTGAAATAACCATGTTGAACAAGCTTGAAAGAAGCGTGTTGGGCAAATTTGAAAAAAAGCATTTTTTTCATTTTGAATCAATTTATTTTCTAAAAAAAAGTGGACTAAGATATAAAAAAATACATTGCGTTAGATAATATAATATAAACTAAAAAAGGAATAACATAACAGTATAAATTATATATGAAGAAATCGTTAAACAACAGTAGTTTTTCCTGCTGAGTTTCCACATTGGATCGATTTCCTTGATTTCTGAAAAAAAAAACAATTGAACTAGAACAAATACATGCTAAGGAATAAAAGTAAATGTATATTTTCTTAATAATGTGTTGTACGTTCACCTTGAAGAAATGTGAATCCGTTTATTAAAACACCAGATACAAAAACAAAATTGAAAATTTAATTATAGCTGAATAAAAACTTGTAGATAAAATGATATATTTTCTAAGTTATTAGCTGTTAGTCTACTTCTTCTGTGGTTAATACAAATAGCATAAGTGAAAAACGATTTGGTCGAATTTAATACAACTAATCAAACTAATACAAAAATGTATAAGTTATTAACAAATGTTAAGATATGTTACTTTTGATTTCAGGTTATAAACATATTTATGCCCATTCGGTTTTTTTTTAATAATTTGTTAAAACAGAAAATAATTTCAAGATATGTAACTGAAAATTATGAATTTATATAAAAGAATCGATAGATCAGTAGTCATATAAATTGACCGTTATAATGAAAATAGAGGTCAGTGATAAAAACATTCCATACTATTTAAGATTAAGGAGTATGGTTTTTTACAAGTTTTTTATGGTTGTACACTTTATTACAACACGTGTATAACATAACCTCAACAAAAATTCAATTACTCGATTAGTGTACTTAATTAATTTTACATTTAGGATTTAAAATAAATACTCACCTTACTTTTTTCGAAGAACAGTAGTTACACAACAAACCGCAGGAATAACAAAATAAAAATTGTAAAAACAAGGTAAAATGGCTAAGTTCAACCATCGTTGCCGCTATTTAGAAAAACATACTGATTTTTTAGGTTAACGTACTTTTTGCAATAACTTCGAACAAAACGAATTTTAAAACTGCATAAACCAAGGATGTTGATTCGTAGGAAAAACTAACATTACGATTTTTATGTATCTATTTTTTTCTAGCCAATGAAAAGATGTTACAAATATACTTATGGCGCACCTTTCAAATCAATCTTTGTTATAATTATTATTTAAAGAAAACGTACTGAAATCAGTTACAAAAGTATTGACGTACTTTTACTTGAGCAAAAATATGTTGATTCAGTACAAATGTATACTAACTTGGGCAACATTGACTAAGCTACTTAACGAAGCATTCCGGCAACTTTCGGATAACACCGTTGCCAAAATAATACCAGAGCCTGTTACGATTTTTTTAAAGCTTATTACCAAGGCTTATTACAAGCTTGTTTCATAGTTGAAGTGAAAGTTTAACATTGCAAGCACAACAAGTCAAAAACAAACTGGTTGTAAGCTTACATGCTACCTGGGTAATAAACTTGCAATAAGCTTAATTTGCAAACTTGCTTCAAACTTTCCAACCAAGTTTCAAGTTTGATTCAATGTTAATTCAAGCTTCATGTTTGAAACTTGCTTTAAGCTTGACATGACAAGTTAAAAGCAAACTTGCCGTAAGCTTACGTGCTATCTCGGATACACACTGCATATGTATGTATTTATTGTTTTATTATTGCTATCCGATACTGTTATCATTCGGTTATTGTTATCAAACACCACAAACCATAATTTGATTTTATTAAGCGGCGTGCACTCTTTAGTTTATTCTCTTATCCGGTAAAACAGTGTAATGTTCACTGATAACAATCACAAGTTTTATATAAGCGTAAAAATCAAGCTGCACTTTTTAGTCGTGTTTCCAAGACACTCGCCAGTCCGACATGTTGCTATTTTGGATAGCAGTTTAAGTCGATACTGCGCTTTATTTGAAGTAAAATTTCCCTCTTTCCACAATACACAATCGTAGACGAAGAGTTTTCTACAACACATTGTATCGTTTTCCGAGGAATTGCATTTATTACTCGTAAAACAGCTCTTCGTAGGTGTTATAGATTGTCATAATTATGGTTTGGCTGAAAAGCTGTATTGTTGACATATCCCCATAAAAAGAAATCTAAAGCATTTAGATCTTGGGATCGAACAGGCCAAGCAAATGGTTTATTGGTTCCCATCCATCTACCCAATCAGCAACGAAACGTTTTTTATCATGTTTTAAAAACGTTACGTTTTAAAATAGTTGAAATAAAAAATGTTTTTTGCAGAAAAATGTGTTTGTTGCGTTTAAAAATATTTCATCTATTCATTGATATTACAATATTTGAAATACATTTTAAACATTTTCTAAAATATCTTTTTAAATGTAAATAACGTTTTTGCCCTTGCAACGTAAATTTGACCATTAAGACGTTTTTGCAATGCTTTTAAACATGTATATATGTATATCTTTTTAAAATGTTAAAAAAAGCAATAAAGATTTTTCTTTGTTGATTGGGTAGCAGGGAAGAGTGCAATCGATCGGTGAGGATTCTTGCATTGTGTGCCGGTGCCCAATCCCTGCTGCCACCACAAAAAACGTAATTGTTGAAGATGCACTTTATTAAATATATTTTAGTATTTAATGGTTCAAAAAATCCAAATACCATGGAGTGGTCAGTGTTCAATCAAATACAAAAGGTACAACGATGTGATTTCTCCACAAACCCATCACTCAAATGCTAAAACCAAACCGGTACTGAGGTCTTATAGGCGCATGTAAGTATGGATTTTCTCTGTTCCAGTATTGTTCCAATTAAATATCAAATTTGTAAATTTGCATTCGTCTATGCAAATCATATTTTTTAAATAATCTTGGTCGTTTTTTTACTCAGAAGCCATAACTGACAAAACTGTAACCTACGCTTTTCGTCCGCGAGTATTAATAATGTATGGGTCAAATAAATTTTGTACGGTTTAAAGTTTTTCTGTTTTTAATGCATTTTAAATTTGATAATACGTTTGCTTCCCATTTGCACTTGTTTCTTTTATTGACACATAACTGTTATCATTTATCTCTGAAATCGTAAAAATATTTTATTTATTACATTCATTTACATCAGGTATTATTTGCTTCTAAAATATTTCCTTTATTCTCTGCTGGCAGCCTATACTTTCATATGTCCGGTTTTTGAATTTTGCAATTTTTAATTTTGTTAGCAGATAATGAAGCAACGCGTAATTTATCAACTTGGCTTCTATTTAACCGAGTTTCTATCTCTTATAATAAGCGATATTCTCATGTTGGAACTGAAATTTCAATTACGATGTGTTATGTATATAAACTTTGACGGCATTATGACAAAAACATTATAAGCAGATATTTAAATAAATGAAATATAAAATTTTTTCTAGGTTCTCATATATGATAGAAAAATTTTAACAAACCTTTTATCATCTTTTCAATCTGGTTGCTTTAAAGTTTTTGGCAAGTTACACATTATACTAATTAAATATGCCTTATATATTTTTTTCACTTACTCAACATTTATTATTTTATTTACATTTTGTGTAAAATATGCATTGTAGCAAATATTCGGAAGATCTAGAAAAAAGACATAAATAATATAGATTTAACGCTTTTTGGTATAAATTATTATATAGTTTTTAAGTTATATGTATAACGTTAAAATGATTTAATAAAATTTAGAATAGAGTAGAGTTACAACTTCTTGAACCCAACCAATAATTGTCATAATTGTTTGGAACCTCGTTTTCAAAACAGTTGAGAAGTTGGCTTAGGGAGTTTTTTGAATTCTTTAATCCTCAATCACAATGTTTCAAGCTATAAAACAAGTAGAAGAAAGAAATGTTGCAAATGAAATTGATATTTTATTATGGAGTGATAGAATGGATTTGGTTGCGATAACTAATGTAAAAGGTAATTTTTATTTAGTACTCAATAGTAGATGGTATTTTAATCTTTTTGAGGATAGTATACAAGTAATGTTTACATTAATTTTTGTTTCAAGGTGAAGTAGCTTTGCATCGATTATCATGGACACGTGCCTGGTGTTTATCTCCTCCGCGAGAAAATGTTGTTGTCCAAGGTCTGGCATGGCGACCTGATGGAAGAGTTTTAGCTATAGCTTATAGTTCAGGTATTTTTTATTCTATGCTGATTTGAAGTTTATTGTAACAAGTATGGGAAATTTCTATCTAATTTTTTTGGTGTTTATTCTTTAACTTTTGTTGTAAAACTTATATGACACAAAAATCTTAATTGCATTCCAGGAGAAGTACATCTGATAAATGTTGAAAATAAAAACGTTCTTCATAAAATAAAAATAGAAGGCAATGTTACTTGTATATTATGGACACGAGAAAAACCTGAGAAAACAAGCTCTACTCTTAATGAAGAAGAGGAACAGCTTGATTATATGAAATACATGGTAAGTTTACCTATGAATTTTATTATTTAAGTTGTTTTTACTATATTTTTTTTTATATCATTTATTGTAATGTTGCGAATTTATTTATTAAAAACTAATTTATTTAAACGACAAAAAAATACTTTTACTTATTCTAGAAATATGTACACTTTTAAACTAACCGAACTAATTAAATCTAATAATATTTAATGAAAACACTTACACTAATTTATGTATAACCGTTGTATAACACTATCACTTAAGATAAGATAACGTCCGCGGATAGCTCCACACTTGTTTACACTAAAAATCACGTACACGATTATTCTTGGTATATTTATCTAAACACACGCGTGCTAACGACTTATTTATTTCCACTTTAATAACCTTCTTAACACTGCTGTATTCGCATTTCAGCAATAACTGACCTACGATTTCTCTCTTCGGTATTTATACACATCTGCAAATCGGTATATCTTCTAGAAGATAGATAACAGCTTCTAGAAGGCTCTTGCATTTGCAAATAATTTTTCGAACGTTTCGGTAATTTCAATTGTTCTATACTTTAACTATATGATATTGTTAGCTAACACTCCAGGTTGGTATTGCTTAAGTAACAATGACATCTTTGTTCTATGTCGGTAGTTTTATTCAGAGATGCCCCAAATTTTGTGGTTTGTCTTAGTGTCTCCAAGGTTCTGCTAAATACTTCAGGAACGTAATTTTCTCTTATTGCAGACTCGTCAAGAGTATTTTATTTGGTACGCCCGCGATGGTTTCAATTTAGTAATCATGAAGCAGTGGGAGTTGCACGACGTATTGTAAGTGAAACCGTATATTTCTCGTTACGTAATTTTCGAAAAATGCAAAAAAGCACTGTACATTTTTTTAAATCGATTTGTAAGGTTGTAGTTGAAGGTTGAAATAATATCTCTCAGAAAGCTATAAAAATCTCGTATTACAGTTTTATCGAAAAGAAAACAATAAAATGAAGTTGATCATAGCATATCTGTTGAATCATACTAGAGGATACTAGTATTTTTTAACGCTTACACATATTCAAATAATATTATTTTGCGTTTATTGTTAATTAGCAATAAGTGTCAAAAAAAATCGTCGTTTAGTATAGCTTTATTAATATCAAATCTCAATTCACACAAAACAAAAATCAGTGGTTTTCAATTGAAAGTAGTAAATTAAAGAAAAACGCAATTGTTATTGCTTTATTGGCAAAATGCAAAATTTTTCAACTATTCAGAAAAAAATTAAAAATGCTTTTTTCCGATCTTTAATAAGGCTGCCATTTGTAAAATCACAAAAGCGGGACAAATAGGTTTCAAACTCTAAATTCTTAAACTGCAAAACCGCACAATTTTTTAATTATTATAATCTAAATTTAATCATGGCAAATTTAAATCTTTTGTTTCCCATGTTTATTGTTTTATTTCGATGAAAACGATAAAACTAACGAGGTTAGAATCTAAACATTTAACTTGAAGAACATAAAGTTTCGGCACGCCATATACATTGCTCGACGGAATTTGCTTGTTAACATTTTGACAGCCCACATAATGCTTTAATGACATTTGAAAACTTTCACGTTATCTACAAGTTTTTTTGAAAAATGTAGCCTAGCCTTAGCGCGACCGCACGAGCCGCCATTGGCTTTATCGATTCTTATTATTCACGTTTTCTAGTCTTCAAATGCTGAAACTTGGCTGAAACTGTTCGGCCGAATTAACACACTTCACAAAATTTACACAATAACAAGTTTCCATTTGTTGTAAAATCATTGTAGTCTAGAATTCCACGTACAGTTTTCTTAATAATCTTAATTTATTGAAATCACTTCCTACTTATTGATTAATTCGTTTACGTGTTGAAATTTAAAATCCTAGACAATAATTGCAAAATAAAATGACGTTTTCTGTAAACAGATTTTCAAATGAAAGTGATCCTTTGTTTTTCATTGCTTATCTGGTAATTGTCATTCACCATTTTGTTATTCATCAACTAATCATATGAAGTTCTATAAAAAAAAGTGTTGTTGCAATGTAGGTTCTCAATCCGACCAATTTGTAGTTAGTTACGATCTTGATTTACATATATTTTGTAATTCCGATGGAGATCTCTTGATTAAAAGAAATAAACTTTTGAAGAAACCTTGAAGTAACAGCAAATTGCTTTTCTGAGTTCCAAAAAAGTAAAGTATTGAATCTATTTTCTTAACAACTTAATTACCTTACTCCTTAGAGTCTCTTGGTATGCCTTTGATTATGCTTCTTACAAAAGTGGGCGAAGCTTTGGTTTCAAAGTCGGTACTGTTCAATCTCAAGTTTTTTTCTTTTATATATACAGGTACGGTGTTACCAAAAAACATTTTTTGCGCGATTGTTTTTCGATGAGTGAATGTTTTTTGCTGAAAACATATCGTTTTTGTACAGTACTGATAACGTGAATATACAAAATGCTCTTCAGAGAGGTTAGTGTTCGATTGAACTTATAATTTCTTTGAACCTATGTATTTTTTACTGTATAAACAATAAAGTCTGGTTTAGTAAACCGTTTTAGGAGCAAACGAAGAAGAAAAAGAAGACGAATACACGCTTGCGACTGGAACATTTAAAATAAATTTTTAATTTTATACTTTGTGCAGTTTTAAATCTTCATGACGTGTATTTTTGGGAGTGTATGTTGGTTTTACTTTATTTGAATATATTTGTTTATTAGCTTCTGAGCTACACATTTTCATTTAACTATGTTTTAGGATTACTCAAGTAAATATCTCCCAGAGTTGTCTCCTCTTTCAAGTTTAAGTCCAACTATGACAAATTTGCAGGACGAAAACTTGAATTCAAATTTGTTTCAAGAACAAAAAGAGCTAAACTTGCTTATAATTGGCACAGACGATGGCTATTTGAGAATTAGTATATTCGGACAATTTGTGTGTGCACAAGTTAACATGAGCGATTATTTAGGTCACAAATGTACGATAATCAGCACATACTTATCTGACGATCTTAGTTTAATGTACGTAACGGTTAAACACGAAAAGATTATTAAAATAATTTTGATAAAAACTGATATATTTAAAACTCACACCAAAGAACTGTTTGCAATTGCTCTTAAGGACGCTTACTTATATAATTTGATTACATATCTATCGAATATAATAATTTTGATAAAAGAAAGTTGGGAGACTAGTTTGTTAGAAATGGACGCGAAATTATCAAAGTACGCTTCTAAAGTACCTGATGGTGTCTTATCGGCAGATTTCTTAGAATTGCTAATGTTTGGAATTACTTCTGACGAAATGCAAGAATTCCTCCTACAAGATCTAACGGAGAAAGGATTGAAGAAATTTGGTCAAGTGTTTGAAATGTGCTACGCAAGCATTCAAAAGTTACTATTGAAGCACGTTACAAAAGCTGGTCAAAATATTACTTATCACTTGTCGGAGTTAAGGGGTATGGCACGGTTAGAACATAATTTTAAGGTAAGTTAAGCACAGTCCAAGGTTGTTATTCGCAGCGCTCATTTTCTTTAAATACCGTAATATCGAAAATAAGATATTATATTATTTCTTTTTCTTGACTGTTTTCTTTTAGCGTTATTTCATATCTTATCCTTATTTTTAATACATTGTACACGTACAGTTTTATTATTTGTCTTATGTCTCGGTTCATTTGTTTTCATTTTTCTCAGTTTTCTTGTCATAGTTTTTGTAGTAGATTTTTTTGTGATTTTACTTTTTGGCATTTTTTGTTAATATTAAAATCTCATGTTCACCTAGGCGGATTTTTTTTCACACTTCTCTTATCTTTAATAGCTTCGTATCGTTTCATTTTTTGTTTTACTGTTCTCCCCATTTCTAATTTTTTCTGTTTATTATTTCTTATGGGTTCGTTTCGCTGTTTTGACATTTTGTTCTGTCCTATGGTTCTGTCATTTGATAATTTTTTGTGTTGTGTAAACGTTTTTTTTTACATGTAATTGCCTATAGTATTTCACTTTGTTTCTATTCTAGTTTTTTCTACCTGTTCTATTTATATACTAAATGATTTTGTTCTACTTGTTATACATACTTTGTGTCATTTTTAAATGTTTTTATGTGATTATAGTTGTCACTTGGCAGTGATCAGAATATGTACAAGTATTGGTACAAGGTACACTTACAAGTAATGTATATATGACTATCACTCGATATTTATTAATAATGTTTGCAGATAAGTTTCAACTTTATTATTTTAACAACACGTTCACTCACACCGCGTTGTCATTTTCTACAAACTTTTACTTTGTCTTTTTGCACGACATTCTTTTCGATCTGGTGCATTTCTGAACGATGTCTTGATGACATTTTGAATATTTGCTAATGTTGCAGTACTTGAATTATAATTGTTTCTCACAGCTACTGTTAAAATGTGTTCAAAAATACATAAATTACCATGTATTAAATTAATTATATTGAAATGTGAAATTGCTGAATGTTTATTATTCCGATCAGCAATATTGTTTTATCCTTTCTAGTCACATTTTGAAATGATACCACCTACAACAAACAAACAATTTTGCAAAATGTACTCATTATTTGCTACAAATTTTACTACTTATAAAAAGTTACTTTTACCTGCTAAATTTTTGTTAAATTTTAAAAAAATCTTTAGTTAAATCTATGAACTGCCAGTTATTACGAAAATCTTGTTCTGTATATTGTTAATTCAAAAGCATCAAATAATTGGGTTACCGAAATAATTAACATTTCTTGATATCATTGTACATGTAAACACGAGTTCTCGAACGAGTCTTATACAAAAATATTATTAATGACTACTGTATAGATTTTTGGAGTTTACTCCTTAAGAATCGATTTGCATATATAAGGAGCCCGGTATGAGAAAAATCTGAGAAGTAAAATCTATCGATGAATGACCTCGTTACGTTTTTGGTGCGCATCCTATGTCGCGCAACTTTCTAATTTGGTTGTGAGTGTAGGGTATAGGGACACGTGCATAGGGTATACTGCAAAGCGACTATACCTATATGTTATTGGGTTTGTTTATTTCTATCAGTGTCGACATACTTATATTGCTGTTTTTATTATAAATATCAATAATTAATATTGTTATTGTGAAGTTTTAATCTTTATCATTGTGTTCCGCTAAAGTGAACTGAAAGTATTTTCAAATAACTATGGCAGAAAGAGGTGTAGATGATATTGCCGGAACATCTAACAAACACGTGGCTGCGTTATAATTCATGTATTATATGTATGAGCATGTGCAATTTGTATTTATTAAATATTTTAATAATTATCGATGTAGTTCATATAAATATATATTTGAGAACAACACATAAAATTAGATAATAATTAACCCAATATGAATTATCGAGCGCATCCACATAAAATAGAAAATTTCTAACCTAACCAAAAATTCGATGTCTATAAATTCTACCAGGTTATTATGATTTATTTTATAAATAATTTTTAAATATTAACAACTCTAGTCAATAATTCGATAATATTATCAGAAAAATCGACAATATTTTTTCATTATAATAATGTTTTCATAAAATTTTCTTTCGAAAAGTTATTTTTTATGTTCATACAGTATCAATCTTTTTTAAGTTAAATAAACCCTTTTTGCGTCTGGTTAGACTATCGAACTTAAGGAGTAAACTCCAGTCGTGCGTCGGAGCTGACACACACAATTTTTTTTTTAATTATATAGTACTATTTACCTTGATTAGCTTTGGAACCCTTTACATCTGAATCTACCAACGATTGTACTTGTTAGAGTTAATGTTTATAGAATTTTAGAGGTTAATGTTGAAGGTGCTGTAAATGGGTTTTTAGATATACGTTAGTATAATTTCACCCTTTCTTGCAAAGTATTGCTCAGTATTGGTGGTGTAAGCACCTTCACTAACGAAGTTTTCTTCATAGTCTGAAAATGATTCTTTTGTTTCTTGATTTTCTTGATTGTTGTTCATCAGCATAACTACTTGACGCACTTGAGTGTTCTAAATTTCTCATAACTACTTACAAGGACAAAAATTAACAATAAAACAAATATCACTTTATTAAAGTATACATACATACATAACTTATAGAAATCTAACTTATAGGTAAACTGAACTGCGTAATGTTTATCAATATATTTCGTATAACACAACAAAATAATTAATACCGATTTCTTATACCACCGTTTGACAAAATAAGTGTAAAGAAGCATTAAAATATTTTACTGTAAAAGTTTTTAAACTCAAGTAAGCAGTTATATATAAACAACATATAAACAAGGTATAATACCGGTAAGGGCTCATTAACTTTAAACGTTGAATTACTTTTTCAATTATTTTCTTACGACTTCTAGTAACAGGCATTTACTAGAAATTTGATGTACTGCCAACGCCATCATTTCTCCCATGTTTTCGGGAATCGGCCGTTAATCTACCGTCAGTTTGTGTTTGCTGGGTCCGGTAATCACCTCGAATCATCTTGAATGATCTATCTAGAAGCTTCTACGCGTTTCACTGTTATATTTGCGAGTGTTTTTGTTTATTAAGTTCTTGTTATATTCAAACTTTTTTATTCGTTTTTGTTTTTTATTTTTCTAGATCTTTTGATTTAATTCAATAATCTCTTTTTAATATCAATTTTCGCTACCTCGCTTACGGTTTTAACGTTATATTGCAAATATTTATTACGAAAAATGTTAAAACATATTTAAACTCATTGTTTAGCACATACTAACTAATAGAGTCGAAGTAAAGTTTATTTTACTTCATCTAATAAGCAGGCTTACGACGTCTGTAACTTGTTCTAAGCTCTATTCCTGTTTTAAATGTTTGAACTGGATACTTTACGCTGTCTTTATGTTTTTTTTGACATATGAATGCATAATGGAAATAATGAGGTACATGCGAATAACAATCGTGGTATGTAATCAAAAATTTGAAATAATTTTTTGGTTACAGAAGGTCGGATTATCGGAAGCATCGATTACAGAAGCGATCATTGCTAGTGGAAGTTTTTTGATTAAAGGTGGCGAAATTCATCAAATTATTAATCACTTTATGATTAATTATAAAGCATTTTTTCGTTGGTTGTATTCAGAAATAATACATTTAATGGACGATAAGGTAGTACCCGACTTGCCTAAAAATACACAACAGGATATTAGCCACATAATGGAATTTGTTATTAATTTTGATAACATTAATTCTAACGAGAATGACCGTAGAAAACAGTTTTCTGTAGAAAGATTAGGGCAGTACCTTAATGATAGACCCTTAGTTATGCCTTCGGAAAGTGAAGAAAACTTGTGGGAACAATTTTTAGATAGAAACGAATGCATACAAAAAGACGAAAATATAATAAAGCGTTTTAAAAACTACTCTTTAATACAACAATTCAAACATCTTGTAGCGTCGATTGAAAATATTTTTGTTATACCAAAAAGTCTAGTTGCGGAACAATTCTCTGTTAAGCATATTATAAATTGTTTAAGTATAGAAGACAAGCCGCCGTACCTTTCTAAAATGAACAACAGCACCGAGTCTACTTTTGTTACTTATTTAAATAAAGCCACACCTGCTGATGGCATTTACTTCTTGGAAATTCATAATGATCTTTCTAAAATATGTGGGGGGTATTTTTATTTTAAACAAATTGATAATTACCAACATTATCAAGTGTTAGACATCAAATTTTATTCTCCAAATGTGCTATCAGTGCTTCTTCAAGAAACGAACTCAAGCAGAAATGGTATATTGTACCAATTGAGTACCATATCTGTTAGAGATAAATTAGTCTCCGTTGATATAAGTATTGATATTCATAAGCAAAATCTTCCAAAAGTTAATGCTATGGATGTAGGATTAACCATGCAAAAATGCATTGAAGGAATGGCATGTAGTTATTTTTCAGTTTCTGGCTGCAGAAGGGTTTCTATAGTTTTGTCTGAAAATCGCAAGAAAGTACGACTATTCGAAATGGAGGCTGAGGAAGATGATGATGAAGATGCTGATATGACTAATAGTGCCAGAGAAAGCGATACTAGTATGCAAGAAGAAACTAGTGTCGTGGAATGATTAACTTTAGTTCTTAATATCAAGTTATTGTGATATACTGTTAAATTTGCACTTAATAAAGTATTTTGTTATTGTTTTGGATATTGTATTAAGTGTGTAAAAACTATTTCTTTCTGAAATGCTGATGAAATGAAACAGTCGTATGTACAGACGAGTAAAGATATTATGCGCTACAAATAATCGTGTTCATTTCAACACTCAACTTATTTAAACCATACTTTAACTGGATTTGAACTGATCTGATCCTTAATGAACTTTTGGAAAAAAAGCTGTATTAGTGTGCATTTCATATGAATCGCATCAACCAATGTAAGGTTATATTAATATTTTAAAAAGGCTTTCTTATGTTGCCGGATGTAATTCGAGGATCTCGTCGGTTACTTAAAAACGGTTGATCATTATAATGCGTTACATCAGATTTATTAGTGAGCATAATATCAGTTGATATTACCAAAGATATCACTGATATTGTAACGAATATAGTCGTAATCAGTGTTGTGCATAGATAATTTAATTTTTATCTAGATAAGATAATAGATAATTTCCAATTTTTTTATATAGATAACGATTTAGATACAAGTTGAAGAATTTATCTAGATAATAGATGAGATAATCTATAATTTATGTAGATAATACGATAGATGATTCTATCAAATAGGTACAAACAGGTAATAATTTTAATCGATTGGTACCAGTTAATTATCATCATATACGTAAATGTACAATATGATCTAATAAGAGAATAAATACTAATTTATTGTTTATTAAATATACTAATTAAAAAACTAACAAACGCATCGAAAAAAATAATAAAAATCGAGTAAAAACATGACAGAAACTTTATTGATATAATAACCTACATTGGAAAATATAAAACAAATTTCATCATAACAAATCTTAATACAATATGATCTTTTCAAAATTTTCATTGCTAAACAAAAATTGGACTATCAGAACGAAAGTCTTTCAATTAGCGCCGAAGATGATGTATTTAATCAATAGCTTTTTCAAAATTGGAGAAGTGTCTAGTAAACTTAATTAGTTTTTCTTTGCATCAGTTAGGAAAAATCTGGCTTTGATATCGACGTCAGTTTGAACTTATAATGCTAAGATTATAAAAATCTGTAGCTTGATGTTTTATGCATTTTTTTCACAAAAAAACCAAGTAATCCTTGATAATTTATTGTATTTTAAGTTTTGAGCAGCTTACATCAGCGAGCACTTAAAGAATTAGCTTTTAGGTCTTTTAAAAAACGCAAGCAGTTTTTTTCTTCTAAAAAAATTTCGGTTTTAACGGGCTCCAATATTTTAAACAGTTTATGCTCTGCTCAGTACTTTTTGTAATTATAAGTGCAACAAATCCAAATGTAAAAAATAAGCATTTTAGCTTTGCGGTTTTGTTAATTATACTTGATATGTTATCAGTAAATGTACCTATAAGATAATTTACAACATTGATTTTTAATTATAGAAGCGTTTTTATTCAATTTAAAGAGTAAGGAAAAGCTCTATGACTTAAATACTCTTCAAAAAGAACTATAAATCACGTGTATCCAGTTTTGTCACTTTCAACTGCTCAAAAAGTCGTGAATTTTCTCCTTTTGAATTAAACATTTTCTTACTTTAGCATAGTTTTGCTATGTAGGCACTTCAACTAATTAGATTTTCTATACTACAAAATAAGTAGCTGTTAATTTCGTATATGAAAAAGCTTATTATAGTTTCTGAAGACGATAAGATATCGCAATGTGTTTACGCTCAAGCTCATGTGAGTCAGCAGAAAAGCTGCGAGAATGCAAAACATCTACAGCTACTATTCATCAGGTTTTAGCGATCTGGACCGTACTGCCACGTACTGCATTACCACAGCCATTATCAACTATATTATTTTTACAAACATAAAAATTACAAAAACGTAATTCTAAACTACAAAAATTATATTACTTTTAAAAAATCATCTAGATAATTTCATGATAGATAACAGAAAAATCATCTAAGATAATCAATTAGATAATATTCAATATTTTTATCTAGATAAGCAAAAGATGATGAAAAATTATCTAGATGAATTATCTATATAATTTCATCTAGATAATGCACAACACTGGTCGTAATCACTAAAGGTGTCTTATTGAAGAAAGATAGCTGATGTTTAGAAAATCGATAACGCTAATCTCCATGACGTAGGTTATTTATAGCGCCGATAACGTTCCGTCAGTTTAAGGTTCTATCAGTTTAATTCACTTTGAATTAAATTAATTGTTAATCAAACACAAACTGCTTTTAAGTTTAAGGATCTTAATGTTATGTGCTATAATTGTTCATAACCATAACAAGTAAATTTCAAACCTAGCTTTAGACTTAAAAGGTAGCAGAATAAGACCGCAGTACATTAATTTCAGATCATCAATTCAATAGCCATGTTCTTTTATTGGGCCAAATCACATTTGTAACGTACAAAATACATGAAAGTTGCGATATTTTGATTAAATCAATTATTGTTTTAAAATACCTTTTCAGTAATACTAAATATAACTTGTACTGTGCCATTCCTATGCTACAAATTCAAATGAGTTTCTCTTTTCCGATTATTGGCGTTTACTAACTTTTAAAACTTCATATTTACCTAGTTGAAGTAATGTGATTTTATGCAGAAGTTATTAATAGCAATGTTCACATTAATCAAACAGTAACTAAAAAATTACTTTTGATCTATGACTGACTTGAGGAGTTCTGTTGATTTTGAAACGACAGATTGAGTGTAAATCGGGAAACGAACAAACGCATATCCTTCACCGGCGAAAATAGTGGCACAACACGAGAATCCTACGTTTTGTACTAACTTACGGACTAAACTGAACGTTTTTTGTTCTATCGGCATTATTAGCACAAAGGTTAGTTCGCATAGATTCCTTAAGATTGCACATGTATTATTATGGCGTCTGTCAAATTTCGATAGAACGCAGTAGTAATACACTTTGGTAATACATCTGAATTGAGTCACTGCATTTTCATCAATTTAGTGCAGCAATAGTGATACATTATAATTAGTATCAGTACAGCGACTTATCGTCTTAATAGCTTTTTCTAGGCATAGCGCCTTTGTGATTTTTTCTATTTATGTCAATATATCGACTTAACGTTTAAGTAACTTTTTCTAGTTATGCCGTTATAAACTAAGTTTTGGTGATTCTTTTCGTCGATTTGTCATAGGGTAGACTGCTTTTTCCTTGCCAAGTTTACGAATCTGACTGCAAGTTTACAGCATTATTGGTAATATTGGCAACTTTGACGACACGCTTGATAAATTAGAGTAGCTTGCTGCAAACTTGCAGAAAACTTTTTTTTGCAAATTTACAGTACACCGGCGTAAACGCGTAAATACCGGCGCATGTCTCACCATTTTTATGTTAATAAAAGTCATGTTTGTCATTTACATAGTGTTTGTATTCTACCACGTTATTATTTAATTCTGTGTTTACTCATCTTAGACTTTTTAGGTGAGTATTATTGCATTTTAGTGCACTTATGGGTTTGTATACTTACTCGATTAAAAATTTTAAATAATTTTGTAAACACTAGTAATCGAGTTTAAGACCATTAATGTATGTTGTGTATTGTGTAATAATAATATTTTAAATATTTAAAGTTTTGCATGCTTTTAGCTTATTTAACATTACCATCAAACCGGCAATTAAGGTTATTCTTCTATTTATGTTTCAGGTTTAAAAACCGAGCGATGAATAGGACAGATGAAAATGAAACAGAGTTAAAACAGACAAACAATACCTAATGAAGTTGTAACTGGTTTGTAGAAACAAGTCTTTATTTAATTACAATATCAATTAGCAAAATAATTTTTTGTTTTTCTTTGTACCTTTCGTCAAATTACAGTGATATTATTAAAAGTTTGACGAATTTTCATAACAAGCAACGTTAATATTGTAGTATGAAATTAATATAAATATAAAATACGTACTTAGGGAATCTGGGGGGAAAGAAATTGAGTGTTAATAAAAATTAATGAAGAAATAAAATCAAATTTAAAAAAAAATGCGAACAAAAAAAATTAAATAAATAATAAATGTAATTAGTGTGTAAGATCATTTTAAGAAAATCGTATAGGAGATAAAAAAAAAGATGATTGGAAGAGTTGTGGGAAGAGTGACAGAAAAAAAAGGTGAATTTAAGAAATTATGAATTAAAAAACAAGCAACGTAAAAAAAGAAAATAGTAAAACGCGTGTGTGGTTAGAGAAAAAAAAAATCTACTATAAAAGTTATACTAATTTATGTGTGACGTAGTTGTGGAAAATACAAGGAGGACTGCTCCAGTATTGCAAATTGAAAATAAATAATAATTATTTATCGTTGGAAGCCCGTTACAATTGTGAGCGTGGAGAGGAGCTATTTGATTTCAAGAATAAAGGTATTTTGTATTCTGTACAGAATAGTAGTTTAGTGTATTTGAAATGTAAGCAACAAAAGTTTCAAATAGGAAAATTTAGTCAATTGAGTAGAATTGCATTGACGCCAGGTTGCGTTAATTAATAATTGTATTTTATTAAATGTAAATTGTCGAGCATCAAAGATTTTAAGTTTTTACATTAATGTAATTTTATTACGTTTTTTGTTTGATTGAATTAAAATTTTTTTTATTGTTATTAAAGCAAATATAATTTGTATTATATTTTTCTTTATCATTATTGAGTCTACCCACAGATTCCTTAAGGGAAGAAACCCGAGCTAAGAGTAAGCAACACAATAATAAATATAAAAAAATATACACAATAATATGTCTGTAAGTAAGTAAAGGGTGGGGTAGTCAAACCTGCATTTTTGAAAACGGCTAGAGAGGGAGTGAAAGTGTGCGGAACAAGGTTACCGTTGCGTTTCCCACTTCAAAGCGTTTCAGTAGCCATGGAACAGTGGACCAAGCAACAACGGTCGTTTGCCGTGAAAGCATTTTATCAAAGCGGTAGTTATGCAGCCGCTCAACGCCGCTTCCGGACTCATTTCCAGATTAATCGTAATCGGCCGGTACCTTCTGTTAACTCAATTATGGTTTGGTGCGCAATGTCTTCAACGGGAATCATAGGGCCATTTTTTTTTGAAAATGAAAGGCAGCAAGCTGTTACCGTGAATGCGGAGCGCTACTCAGAAATGCTACGAACATTCTTCGTTTCTCGCTTTCGTGAACATGGACTAAATAATGAAACTTTATTTCAACAAGATGGAGCTACTGGTCATACGGCCCGTGTGAACATGGATTTCCTCAACGAAGTTTTTTCAAATCGATTGATATCCCGGAACGGACCGATTTCTTGGCCTTCTCGTTCACCCGACCTCACCGCATGTGACTTTTTCTTGTGGGGCTACCTAAAGAGCAAAGTTTTCCAAAAACAGCCTCATACACTTGAAGAACTGAAGGCGGGAATCCGTCAGGAGATCGAAAGAATCCCTTAGAATATGCTGCGTGATGTAATGAACAATTTTAGACATCGCCTGCAAGAGTGCATCGATCGAGATGGAGGACATCTTAATAACGTTATTTTTTTTAAATGAATAATGTTTCTTAAATGCTTTTTAACGCAGATTAACATGGTATCAATATAATTTTAAAAAATGCAACCGTTTATTTCTTACAGTAATTTCAAAAATGCAGGTTCGACTGGCCTACCCTGTAAGTCTTGCGATTATATATTTCAATAGCATTTTTACAAATATTAAACTTTGCCATGACAAGGTACTAACATTTCCGCAAATTTAAATTTGTCATGGCAATATGTAACAATATTGCTACAAGTTTGTCAAAACAAGGTTGTCACAAGCTTGTTATTGCTTCCTTAGTCAACTTCCAGCAAACTTACTGCAAGCCTCCAAACTTGTCATGACAATATTGCTCACAACCTTGTTATTGCTTCCTTAGTCAACTTCGAGCAAACTTGCAGCAAGCCTCCAAATTTGTCATGCAACTTTTATAGTTGTTACGATAGGTTTGCTGCAATTTTGATACAAGCTTACATTGCTGTTTGGGTACGTTTTTCTCTAAAATTTTGTCATTATTTTTAATATGAATGACCCTCTAACACAACTAACCGATGACAGAAAATGTTATCAATAATTGAATTTTTTTGATTTTTTTGTTTCTATTTAAAATTTGAAGATTATGAAATATGGGAACTGAACAAGTTTTAACGTCTTAATAGAATCCCAAACCTTGAATCAGCCCTGTGCAGCAATGATTTTTTAAATTTTGTTTCACAACCTATGCTTTCCGAAGCTAAGATAACTTCTGAGAGCACTGCAGTCTTCAATGTTGTACATAGAAGTGAAGAAAAGAGCATGTATGCATCGTCATCACGCTCTTCTGGTGATGTGTAACCTTATTCATCAGACAACTTTAGCTCCTCGTCTACCAGTGCAATGCAACTGCAGCTCAAGTTGCATTTATATCACATTTGCGTTGCTTAAAGGTTGCATTGAAGTTGAGCACGTGTTTGATAATGAAAGCACGTTCAGCAGTGAAACTAAAACTGTTGGAAACCATGAATGTCTATACAATTATAAATTAAGCAAGGTAGTTTGCAATTTGTGGTTTCTGAGAACTAGTGCTTCAGATGTCTCAGGAAATATTCCTTCTCCGCCTGCGCAGCTTACATATATACAAATTGTAGATATTGCAATCTGTACCAGTGAAACCGAAGACGACAACAACGACCCTTTGGTAAAGGTAATTGAAAATGAAGCACTACCCCACCAAAAACAGCAAGGTATTGCTAATAAAAAAAGAAGTTGAAAAACTTTTCTTTTGAGCTTTTTTGACCTGACTTACAATTAATGGATAACAAACTAAAAAGATTCTTTAAAAGAAAAGTTTTAGTAGATGAGATTTTAGATTGCGATGAAGAAAGAAGCCTAGTAAACACACGACGTCCCAGGGACGTTCGTTTTATGTCCAAACGATGTCTTTACATTCCGGGCTTTAAAACGGACCTCTTTAGGATGTCTTTAATAGGACGTCCTCAGGATGTCAACGAAGAACGTACGATAGGATGTCCTATGCGGGAAAACAAATTTGGGCGTTTGTCAATTCATATTTTTAATCGAATTAAAAAAAATTAAAAAGGAAAATTTTCGTAATACCTAATGCGAATGTTTATTCATAATTACTTTTCAAATAAAATTAAAACAGGATTATACATTCATTATATATAAATTAATCAATGATATAAATAAAGGACAGTTAAGTAAATATTATCCATTCATCAATTTCGGTTACTCTAGCTAATCTTTCTTTTGATATAAAAAAATATTTTTAAGATGTTGATGTGTGTGATTTACTTCAACCACAACGATAATCGGTTTTCGTACATAATCGAGACAAATGCAAACTTAGTGCGCGTGCCCACTTTCCTTCTTGTTCTCTGGTGCCTACTCAACAACCGTACCACAGATCGCACCCGTACCAGACCGTACGCTCCTTTGGTATATGAAAGTGGTACACTCTGTTTGCACCGTTTGCACTTGTATTTGTTTTTGTTTGTGTTCTGACTACTTTATTTATCTGTTCTTTTTATTATCTAATGTTTTTGGTACTTTGTATTTATTTATAATGTATAGAAACATCATTTATAATTATTATTTTGAACTACTAAAAATTAGTAAAAAATTTATCGAAATTAAAAGATCACAATTATTAATAATGGTGATTTAAAACCCCTTCTAAAAATATTTATTTTATGCAAAAAAAATTTTTTACTCAAAAAATTATTAAAAAATGTCTGTATTAAAGTTTTAAAGGCGTGACGTTATTTCACGACTTTTATCGTCGCGATTCACAATAATTCATCCAAAAATTCACCCATTACCTGTCAACATGACCGATAAGGCACAAAATTGCTTATCTAACTAAGAAACTATAACGTTATCGGGTTCTTGGTAACAGCGTCTTAGTTCATAGTTATGATTAGTGTGCGAATTTTTCGTATTGTATTATGTGCAGTGATTACGTGGTATTACTGTTTCCATAATAGTTATGTAGTTAAAAATACGTCTGGAAATAATTTTGTTTTCACCACATTCCTCTGATGAAACGTAAATGCAAAACGTATAAAAATTCTTAATGAATTTGCAAAACTGACGTGTTTACAAAAATTTTTTTTAAAAACGTTTTAAACAATTTTTAACTGGTTATAATCGATCATCTCTTATGATTTAATCAATAATAGAACCGTAAAAAAAATTAATCAATAGTTCTACAAAAGAAGTATCAATTTATCAATATCAATATTGTCGATTACCATCTCTTATGTAGTTGCATTGTTTCAAGCGCCACTTAAAAAAATCGGGAAGAAGTATAAAACACTCGCTAAGGAGGGCCAAAGAACGCCGGGATCGAGAAGATAAAAAAATGAAATAATCTCTAAATTTATTTTAATTGAATATAATTAGGATTATTATTTAAAAATATAGTTTTATGTAATGATAATTTGTATTTTATTTGATCAAGTTGTTTTTATTCATTACGTCAAGTCGCAGAGCAGTACGTTAAGTCTCCTTACTGAATAAAAAAAATAATAGAAAAAACCACAAAGTAGATGTACTTTAAGTGAAAATGGTACTTTTCTTGATAAAAATATAATACACATACGTATATATATATATAGTAGTAATTACGAGCTCGAGCTCTCGTAATTACTATATACCTATGCTATATACTATATATAAATAGTTTTCCAATTCAATATGTAGAAAAGGGGAGGGATTTAAAAGGGACGTCCTGTTGCGGATGCGCAAGGATGTTCTATAAGGACATCGTAGGGATGCACACAGTTGTGACAAAAGAATGTCCCTAGGACGTACACAGGACCAAAATGAGATGACTTTGGAACATTCAGTGATCTGCAACATCATGTCCGCGGGACGTCCCTGGGACATCTTTGTGTTTGTTGGGAGTAGACCAAGGACATCTATTTATTTTACCCGATCCAACACCGCAGATGTTACTGCCAGGGAACAATGCAAGCTTTGAGTCGCAATGGTGGAATACATTTATTCCCTAAATATTTTAATTGTTTAAGAAAGAAATAAAAATAAAATAAATACTTTACCTCAATATTATGAGTAATTTTTCTGGTACACTTATTCTAATTTTGATATTCGTGTCCCTTTTTTGAACATACGGACGAACTTTCTGTACTAATTCAAAAAATAAAATTTTAGATATTTTGTAATACTTTTGACATTATAAAAGCATTTCTTTCGTATAAATGGATGGATCTACTATTACGCTTACTGGTTTTTCTTATTTTTAAATACCAATAGGTAATTATCACCTTCTCATCGTTTGATTTGCTTGACTGCAACTAATATAGAACAACTTTGACAGTTGCAATATAACTAAACTTTTATAAGAGTTGCAATATAATTGAATTGCAGTTCCGTTGCACCGGTGGACAAAGGGCCTTAGAATACAAGAGCATATTTATCTAAATGATTCATCTCTAAGTTTCCTTATATCTGAGAATGCATCAAGTACCTATAGTGAAAATTAATTTGGCGATACTGTTGAACCAGAAACCAAATAAAAACGAAGAAAAGAAAAGCAGTACTTTTTGACCGTTAACAAACTTGTGCTAAATGTCTAAGGAACAGTGGAAAAATTTACAAAACTGCAGGAAAAGAATTAGAATTACTGAAAAACAACTATTCTGCCATAAAAAGAAGTGTGGTACTAAATTTACAGAAGAGGAAAAACTGAGAATATTTAATAAATATTGGGAAATGCTTGAAACAGCGCCTTTATGTTATAATTTTGATACAAAAAGTCAATCCCAACTACAGATATACTCATAAGGGAATTCATACAACGACTAACCACGCATTTTGTTATCTAAAAAACGGTATAATCATTTATAGCAACTGGACATTAGTAATTGCTGTATTGGTACACTCGGGGGTGGGCAAAATACACCTTATTAGGTAATTGAAATACAAAATACAAATTACATTGGTATTGTGTATTTAAAATACTAGATACAAGATATAGAATATAAAATGTCGAAAATACAAAATATAAAATAGTATAATTACAATTCAAAATACAAAATACTTTGTGACACAAAAGTAAAAACATTCTTACAGTAACGAGATTTATATTTAAGATCAATTATGTTTAAGATTTAAGATATTCGTCTATAATTACAACTACCAAAATAATCAATAACAAGCTCATTAAAATTTACAATGATTTTTCAATGCTTAGCATAGAAATGCACATCTTTCTTGTCTCATAGTATAGGTAATCTCGATTAAGATCGCAGCGCCACTGTGGTCTAAATAAAAACCTGATTTAATGGGATACAGTTTCAAGTTTTTGTAGTTTTTTGGTTTTTATATGTGGTTATAAAGTTGAATTAAAAGTATTTCTATCCTCTCTAATGTTAAGTTTTCTAGAATTAAGATTAATAAGTTTAATTAAAATGGGTAATGTAAGTAAAATTTACCGGTTAAGTTAATTAAGTATGATTCTGTTGTATTAATTGCAATATAGGTTTATATAATATTACCCATATATCGTCACAAGCATTACAATTGAATATTATGATTATTATATTAAATAAAAAATATTTAGGTTTTTTCTCGTCGGTTGCTGTTTGTTTCTGGAGCAATATAAATCATTTGGATTAGTTACCGTAAACTGCTTTAAAATGTACATGCTCTAGTGCAAATGTGCAATCAACTGATTATTTTTACTTGTCGCTGTAACACAACAGTAAGTAAACGATTATTGCAGTATTCAACATCATGTTGTAGCAACTTCAAATTTTACAAAAATTGAATTACTAAGACGTAAAATGTAATTTAATGTTAAATAATGTCAGTCAATCGATGACAACGATGCAGTTATCATTTATCTTCTATGGAAGCTGTAATTAAAAACCGTTGCAAAGAAGTTTTTATTAAAATTTAAAATGAGGTTGTGTTTGTATACCTTTATTTCTGTATATTTTTTATATTTTTTAAAATTACTGCAAACTTCTTTATTTTTATGATTACTGGTTGATCGAATTTGAAGTAAAGGCTGAGGACGAGCATTACATTTAAATTCTAGATGTGTAAACAATTATTAGCTATTCATTTTTTAACGTCTTGTACCACAATTATTATGAAACAAAAACGATAAGTCGTCCCTTACAAATGAATATTATCGATCAACTAAGAAAATCGACTGTAAAGTTTGTCATATGTGATAAGAAATGTGCATTCTGTATTTAACACACACGTACTGCGAAGATAACGATAGATGACGTAAGTCACGTAAGCAATGTAAGCATTGCACTCAAAGATAATTGCACTAAGTATTATCTTTGGCGTAGGCGACCCGGCTGAAGACCCTGCGAGAGCATTTAAACATTTACTTATATTCTTTTCTAACTCGCATAAAATTGTATTATGTGTGTCTCACTTTTGATTACAATAACTATCATCGTAATATAATGTAAACCCATGTACCCCTATGGGTAGGGGCAGAACTGTATGTTAAAAGGGGCAAAACCGGGTAGAATTCAAGCGGTAACATAACGTTAACGCTTGGATTCGCAAATTTTACCGACAAAATCGTCCATATCGTACAGCCCTCATGTGCCCAATTGTGGCATGTAGTATTGCAGCATTTAATCCAACCGTCATTTCTTTTTGTTGCTGAATATAGTTCTTTGCAATAAATGCACAGTGCGTCGTCTTCATCTTGTTAGTCTTCCTCTTCAGTCTCGAATTCTTTCTTTTATTTTTATTACTTTTTTCAGTAATCTTTCTTTTTACATTCTGCGATTTTGTTGATTTATTCCTAACAGCGAACAATTCTTCAAGCTCATTCCTGTAAGGCGATTCTGTCAAAATGTCCTCTTACGCGACCCTTTGTAGTTATTTTTCGATTACCACGTGGAACTTCCATTACAGCCATCGGAGATACAGTGAACGCAGAAGGACTGGACTGACAATAAAATTTACTTGGTTTTATTGTCAGAGGTGGCAACTGGGTATTCGGAATGCATATTTTGGGTGTAACTTGTCTATCCAACTCAATTGTGTGTTTATTGACACTTATTCCAGACGGCCCAGCTACAGGGGAAGTGGATAAAGTCTTGGGAATATCGTCGTCTCCGCGAAGGTCTCGATATCGGGTATAATCTCAGGTATAGTTCCTTGCATTGGCTCGTCACGCTTGGTTGTTTACGCTAGAGTAAATTCCTGTCTGTCTAAATCCAGATTCTGCTGTTTGAATGGTTGCTGCTTTGTTGTAAGCGTTGCCAAACAGAGCACCAATTTGGTATTGAGTAACCACTCCTCCAGGGTTCGTACAAAGCCACGTTTTTACCTCCTGGCAGTAAAAAGTACTTAGCGACGCCATGAAGCTAATATCTAGCGGTTGTAATTTGTGCGTGCAATGTGGAAGGAAGCAAAATAATATGACACCATTTTAACGCGCAAGGTCTATTAAACCAGTATTCTTCGTATGAGTAGCATGACCATCCAAAAGTAATAAAATCGGATCATCCTTTGTTGGTTTGATGTGCTTAATACAGTGTTGCATCCACTCAACGAAAATGGTTGCCTGCATCTAACCACTTGAATGACATGCTGCTGTTGTTTCAGTAGGCGCACCGTCTAGTAATTCAGCCTTCATTCTTAACCGTGAAAATATGAGAAATGGAGGGACATAATGACCTGCTGCCGAGAAGCACAAAACTTGTCTGCGGCCTCTCATTGCAATTATCTTAGAATGGCTCTTTGGAACAGTTCTAAGGCCCGTTTCATCGACGTTATAGATTCTACTTGGACGAAACTTTTATTTGTCAGTTAAACTTATCAGTAGATCAAAGAATTTGCCAACGATCACTTTATTAAATCTCATGGCACGTGCTGCCGGTGTAGGCAGTAGAATATAAAAAAATAATAACATATTGACTGCTTTTCGAAATATTTAAAATGTGACTATTTCATATGAGGCACGACCGGGTACTACCCGTTTTTGCCTCACCGGTTCTGCCCCACATGCTGTAAATTTACAAAATATGAAAATGCCGGTTATAGTTAAGCACTCAAACTCACAGTCGACACTGTCGTTAATCGCGTGATCAAACATAAGCTACATGCGCGTTACCGAAGCGCAAGGTAGTGATTATAATAGGGGTACCCGGTTCTGCCTCGCTACCCGGTCCTACCCCCCATTCCCCTATACTATTTTGAAGCCAAATCGTAAATGATAGTAATTGTAGTCAAGAGTGAGACACACGTAATACCATTTTATGCGAGTTACAAAAAAAGATAAGTACATGTTTAAATGCTTTCGTGCGGTCTCCAGTCGGGCCGCCTACTCAGTGCAATGCTTACGTGACTTACGTCATTTACCATTATTTTCGCAACACGTATACGTAAAACAGATGCTGGAATGCACATTTCTTATCACATTGACAAACATGACAGTCAATTTTCTTAGTTCATCGATAATATTCATTTCTAAGGGACGACTTATCGTTTTTAATTCATAATGACGGTGGTACAAGACATTCAAAAATTAATAGCTAATAATAGTTTACACGTTTAGAATTTAAATTTAATGATCGTCCTGAGCCTATACTTCAAATTCGACAGATCACTAAATATAATAAAAAAACTAAAAAAACACGCTTTTATAAATAACCGAACTAAAAAGAAGAAAATAATTTATAATTACAAACAAAATTATTAAATTCAGAGCAATAATATATAATTATAAACAAAATCAATAAATTCAGAGTTAAAAGCGTGGGGTGCATCCGGATACGCGGTAGTCTTTCGCGCCAAGTATCTGTTATTTCTTTTTTTTTGTAATTAATTATATCAATCATTGTTTTAACATGTATTTAGTTCGACTATTGCTGTCAATTTGTCATTTGACTGATATACATAATACTGTCACTAAACACGACGTTTGAATACATACGTGACGAAATATTCTACAGCTGCACTGTTTTTGTTAAATCTAATAATTTTTTTGTAAAGATCAGAGGTTTTTTTTTATATTTTGTGTTCACAGAAATAAATTTATCATTGTTTGTAACAATAGTTTAACGTGTACCTGGCGAGACAATATACAGTGAAACTGTTATTTGTAGGATTTTTCTATATTTTCATAACTCTCCCCTTATTGATAGCTGCCTTTAGAATAATTGTAACAATGATTATAGATGCACCCCACGCTTTTAACTCTGAATTTAGTGATTTTGTTTATAATTATATATTATTGTTCTGAATTTAAATAATTTTGTTTGTAATTATAAATTATTTTCTTCTTTTTATATATAAGTTTAACTTTATTTGTTACCTTTGGCTTACAGATTCGTTCGTGCTATACTACATTTACAACCTACATTCCATTCTATATTTACATTTACATTCTATTGGTTTTTTTTTTTTTATACATTTTCTTATCCCTTCTCTCCCCTTAACTTTTTCCTCTTGCTCCATACTTCTTCCATCCATTCCGCTCCTTTTCCGTTTTCATCTAAGATTTCTTCTATTTCCATCGCCTCTTCTCTTAGTTCCCTGCATTTCTGTCTCATGTGGTTAAGGTCTTCCGTTTCTTCTCCACATAGCCTGCACTTCTTTTCTGCTTCTTCTTTCCAATATTTGTTCCCTAACTCCTCGTTGCCACATCTGAACCTTGCTACCATTTTTTTCTTTTTGTTGCTTTTATTCTCTCTATCTTTTAAATATTCCGGCACTCCTTCACTCTTGATATCTTTATAATTCCTATTATATCTGCCTTCTTTTATCTTTGTTCATTTTTCGATGTCTCTATCTCTCCTTATTATTTCTTCCCTTATCCCTACTCCCTCTTCTCTTAATCTCTCCACTTCTTCTCTCGCGTACCCGTTTCTTTTGTAATACTCTTCTCTGTCCTCCTGCCCGTACTTCACTCTCCCTCCCGGTATCTCTTTCCAACATTCTTGCAGTATTTTGCAATCTGTTCTTTCCCTTAGTTCTTCCTCGTATTTTATTGCTCTTTTTCCTGCCTCTACCCTTATTTTTTCTATCTGTACCTCCTCTCTCACAATATACCCCGGTGTATCCCTGTCCAGTCCTAAAACCCATCTCCAGTATTTTTCCTGTAGCCCCTCTACCTCCCTCCACTCCTTCCATATTTCCGCTCCATACATTACCACCCCCTTTATTAATTTTTTCAAGCAACTTTCTTTTTTTTATATCCATCTCGAATACTCTTTCCCCACAACCCAGACTTGTCCTATTAACCTGTTTCCTTTCTTCACCCTTTCCTTTATGTGTTCTCCCTCTTTATTATCCTGTTTCATCGTGTAGCCCAGGTATGTAAATTCCTTCACTTGTTGCACTTTCTCATCACTCCATATCCACTCCTCTCTTTTTCTTTTCCCCCTCCTTTTCTAAATATCATTATCTTTGCTTTCTCCGTGTTTACTTCCATTTCTTTTTTTTCATGTATTTTTCTAGCGTTTTCATCATCTCTTACATTTCCTTTTCCTCCTTAGCCACCAACACTATGTCATCCGCATACGCCAACGACCATAGCTTACCTTTCCCTACCACTATCCCTCCTGTCTGTTGTCCTCTCATTGTCTCTTCCAGATCCCCCGTATATACTGAGAACAGGCTTGGGCTCAGTGGACATCCCTGTCTCAACCCTCTCTTTGTGATGAATTTCTCGCTCTCTTCCCCATTCACTTTAACCCTGCTCCTCGTTTCTTCGTAGATTTCCTCTATTCTTTGTATTAATATTTCATTGATTTTTTTTCTTTTCATATATTCCCACAGCTTTCCCTTATTCACTTTATCAAAAGCAGCTTTTAGATCTACGAATAGTGTCACCATTTTCCCTCTTTTTCTTTCTAGTTCTTTATTTGCTAAGTGTTTCAGTATATATATATATATATATGTTGTCTATCGCCCTTCTTCCTTTTCTGAATCCCGCTTGTACGTCTGGTACCAAACTTCTTTCCTCTATTTCCTTTTGTAGTCTTTCTCGCAGTATTGTCGCATATAATTTGTATGCCGTGCTCAATAATGTTACCCCTCTATTATTCTTGACTTTATTTTTTTCGCCTTTTTTATGGATTGGGCATATTATTCCCTCTCTCCATCTCTCTGGAAATCCTTCCCCTTTCCATATTTTGTTTAGTATTTCCGTCATCCTTTTTGCTACACTTTCTCCCCCGTATATCCACTCTTCTCCTTGTATCCCATGTTCTCCTGCCGCCTTTCCTTTTTTTATATTCTTTATTTTCTTCTTTTTAGTTCGGTTATTTATAAAAGCGTGTTTTTTTAGTTTTTTTAAACTATTATTTATTTTCTATTTTTTAGTTCGGGTACCTATAAAAGCGTGTTTTTTCAATTTTCTCAGCTATCAGTTATTTTCCGCATTTTAATTCGATTTATCAATAATCGATTTTTGCGGACATGTGATTATGAAATATCTTACGAACTAAAAACGTATTGGAAACAGAAGTTATCGACAGTAAGACCTTATTTCTCGGGGAGGGAAACTGAGAAACAGCTATCACATCCAAGGCAGGCAGCGGGCGCGCAAATTACCTGCTCCGGCACGAAGTGGTAATAGTGAAATACACTGGAACGATTTAAACGCGATAGGCTTTGTCGAGATGCACACCTGCGCAGTTCACGCGCTCTGTCTTTGTCACTCTCATGCAGAGGATCCCTAAAGAAATCAATTAATCCTGACGATCCTAAGTAGGATAATAAAAACTTTTTAATGAATTATTGCATTGTCATCGGTCCGTGAAACGCATGCAAAGTTTCAAGTTAATCAAACACTTGGAAACCGCTGAAAATTAAGCTCAAAGATTCCGTCACATACATACATACATACTTATATCCCGAACTAATAAAAGCGTGTTAAAAATAAAGAATAGTAATTTTAAAGTATCTATATGAATGATTCGTTAGATTGGATTTGTGAATTTGAAATAAGGAATTGATTTTTCTGCTTTGTATGTTGACTGTTTTCACATGATTCATTAATCAGTATGGAGTAAAAATAACGTTACGGATTTATAGCATTTAAAAAAAGTAAAAAGCATCTGTTATCGAAAAATTGTATTAATTATGCTATTCTTAGTAGCGTCAATATTCGCTTACAATTGGACAGCGCTTGCCGAAAGTCAGTTAAAGACCACGATGAAATAGATACATTTTTACATGATTGACTTTACCTATGACTACCGTAGAAAGTAAGCGATGTTTCTCTACATTAAAAAGAATTAAAACATTTATACGCAATCGGCAATACTATGGGACAAGAAAGATTGTGCGCATTTTTATGCTAAGCATTGAAAAATAAAAGATAATTTTCTCAGGTTTTCTTGTCTATATTTGAGGTTATGTTTTTTTTCTTTTTTTGCGTCTTTAACTGATGGTATAGTTGAAGAATCTTGAATTAAAAACATTGTAAATTTTAATGAGCTTGTTATTGATCATTTTGGTAATTGTAAAGATAGACGAATATCTTAAATATAATTGATTTTAAATATAAATCGTGTTACTATAAGAATGTTTTTTTTATACTTTTTGGGATAATTGCGTTTTTTTTAAATGACTTCTTGTATGATTGACCACCAGCCGTCACTGCTGTTGAGGCAACTACAGTCAGACCGCAGTCTATTGATTAATTTGATTAGAACTAATGACAGTTTTATACTACGACAATGCAAATAATGTATTGTCTATTGAAATTTTATTGCAGACAGATGCAAATTATTTGTATTGATACAGTCGTACGTTAAAAACCTGAAAATAAGTTTGTACGGGGCTGACAAATGCGTTGCTTCGATCATTTGAACTAAGACTAAGAGCAGACGAGATGTTCCAAAAAACATTATTTTATTTTATTAGTATCTGAACGGAGGAAATTCAGTGGTTATAGCTATATATTGAAACAAAATGTAAAGCATAAGGAATTGTGATAGAGCATCAACCTTATCTATAATATATTCAATTGACCATATTCAGTCGCTTTTTTGAATATCAGGGCTAACGTCTTTGGGTTGGTCAAGCTGCTACATTTTAAATTACCTTCAAAAAATAAGAACTTCCATTGACTAGAGAAACGTTATCCCTACTCCTTAGAGTAGAGATAACATTTCTCTGCTGCCGAGAAAAGACACTCCAGTGATCTGTCAACGCGGGTTCAATATGGCGTTGTTGGACAAATATGGACTAAAAGATTTGGAAGTGTTGTTATCATAAGTTTATTGTTGCTACTATCTCGTTTGACAGATCACTGGAATTTTTTAGGGACGATTTAAAATTTATCAGTTTCACCAACCTAAAAATGTTAAACCTGAAGTCCAAAAAAACACCTAAATACCCAGTAAACACGGATTGAAACTGTTACAGTCACAAAATTAAAACAATTGTTTCATTACGTTGTTTTGTGTTAGTTCCATTTTTATATCATTTACATGTAACTGACAGTGAATAAATTGAAAGAGTTCCGATTTTTCACAATCAGTTTTAAACCGTTTCAGTACTTGCAATTTTTATCCCATAATCAGCAACCGTCTAAAAACTGATTTATTAAAACCGAATATTTTAGATTGAATTATTTTCAAAACAGTGGAATCGTTCTAGGAAAAACGAATACTTTGTGATTGGTCAGCATTAGTCGTTGCTATACTTTTGATTACTGTCGTCAACACTTGCGCTGCAAATTAATATATTTTCACTTGTTCGGTTGTAGTTTGATAAGTGATGCTGTGTGTACAATTACGCAATGGAACAATAAACGGTAAGTCGAAACATTTTATTATAATCCATAAATGTAATCGATATTATTATCATTTCTGTTCTTTATGTATCATGTTTTGATTTGTATAAAAAAGAATGTAAATTAACACACATAGTTGCGTTAAGGTAGATTATTGCGTAAATGTGATGATACTTTAGGATTTACAATTACAGTTCAATTCTTCAAGTTTTCTATACGATTATGTACAGCTAAAGGTATTCACAGTGTTTTTATAACTTTCTTATGATTGCTAACGTGGTATTTATATTAAGTTTGTGTTGTTTTTGATTAAAAAAATGCAATTAATTTTGTGTAACTCTATGATTATGTATGTATATAAATAAATTATTTATTTCTATGTTACAGATGCGGTTAAAAGTTGCTACCTAACAGTAACAGATGCAGTTTTCGAGGTTTCCGTGAAAAGACCATATCAAGGAAAGTTGCAATATGTAAAAAACTCAATGTGATATTGTATTTAAAAATATTTATTGTGCAATAAAATTTGAAACGTGCATTCGAAAATGTATTATTATATTATTGAAAGAATTGTTTTAGTTCATTATTGAAACAAAAAAATCATACAAGTATCGATCATTTAGTATCAGTTCAAGAACGAAGCTTTTAAAACGTAAACCGAACGCAACATTTAGTTTGCAACAGATTTGAATTTAAAATACCGAAACTATACTGATTCAAATAAGTGAAACAGCGATGGACTTATAGCTATTTTATTGCAGTTAGGTTTCTTTTATGTTTGAAACAAGAATGAATCATACATTTTTTGTTTTGAAACTGTTACTAAACATTATCAATTTTGTGTTTACTGGGTATAGTCAGTTGCAAAAAAGGAGCACAACTGAACATAGATTAGCAAATCGCAGCATGGTTGCTACTTGTAAATCTAACCTTATGAGTTATGACAATTAAAATTGGTGGCGCATTATTTCTAATGTAATATTTTCACGATAAATGGAGCAATTTAAAAAATAAGAGTATCTTTCTTTATATAGATGCTTCTTATCATAATTACTTTTATTTATATTTTATTTAATTAACTAAATACAATGATGATTTTTCTAATTAAAAGAATATTCAAGAAAGCTACACTATATAACAATAGTTAACAATAAATTTGAGAATCAATGACGTAATACCAAAATTTCGTAGTCACAGAAGGACATTTCTTGACTGTCGTACGGAATATAACAACATCCGTGACTGGGGTGTATCTAAAAATATTTATTAAAATAAAAGCTGGTACTAAACGCGATAAATGCTACCTTTCCAACAGTATGAGCACCGTCGTGCCATACTCTTCCAATGTATAGGGGTTCTCCGGATTGAGTTCGTCCTCCTTCTACTGCTCCTGATGGAATGTGTCCACTCGATGTAGGTACCCAGTCGAAACGTTGTTCACACAGAATCTTTTTAATTACACCAAAAAATGTATTGTCAATTATAAAAATTATAATGTTAGGTACCTGGAAGGTATCTTTAGAGTGTTCTCCTCCACCGTAGGCTACATAAGCGGTATGTCTTTCAGGTATAACCTTAGCTGGAATCCAATCACCCTCGTGATATGCTCTTCCTACATATATTTGACTACCATCTTTATCAACTCCACCATGAACCGCAGTTGGCGGAACCATGCGATCTGAAGACCAATCGATCCAATAGTAAGCTGAAAAGTTAATGTATTCTAACTGAATCTTGTGTACTCGTAAATTGACGATTACGCGTTTCTCAAAATACTTTCAAATACCAATGATTTAAACTTAATTATTTTTTCGTACAACAGTATGCTACGTTAGTCATTAGTCGCTGCATGTAGAATTATTATTGTGCATGTAATTAGCGTAATTAGAACGTTATAATGATTTTATTTAACTGCAAGCAATGTAAGTCAAATGTAAACATGTTTCATTGTCGCGTGACTTCACGTAGATAATTGGAATACACGTACACTGCGTAATGATAAACAGGTGGCAACAACTATAATGTATATTAATTCGCTTACCCTTGTGCCCACCCGCTGTGATATCGCTATCTTCTTGAGGATGAGACGGGGTAGGATAATCTATATGTGGAAATAAAGCAAAGACCGGTTTTGATTCTTCTGGAAAACAATTTGTAGGATAAGTAGGAAGAGGTGGTTGAGGGACTTGAGGGTACGGTTGCTCGAAGCATGGAATAGGATGAGGTGCACTTGGGTATTCACCTGGTAGATACATGCTTGGGTGGTTATCAGAAGGAGGGGCAGAAGAGTAAGTGAATTCAGATTTAAAACCAATTCCGTCTAGAAATAATTACAAACTACAGTGTTAAAAATGATAAAAGAAAATTATTAAAACACTTACCAGCCATCGTTGTAAACGTTGCTTATAATAAAATTTGGTTTTATGTGAAAGTTTACAAAGCAATATTATTTATAACCTTTGTTTGTTCTGATAAGATTAGATAACGATTTTATGTTGTCGAAGTCCTTGGTTTTACCCGAATTACCTGAAATTCAATATTTGAACGTATTGCAGTTAAAATAAGTCTAGACTGATGGCAAAACTGCCGAAATCAATTTTATTTTACAAAAATATGTTAAATAATATTTATAAGCAAAAACCTGCTTGCATAGAAACTGCTTTTGATTTATATGGATTTAAATATACGAAAATCCAAAAACCATTATTTGTATCAAAATGTGTATTTCAATAATTTGTTGCGTTGTAAACGCAGTAATTACAAATTGGCCACTAAACTCTTGGTGATAACTGTGATAACGAAGCTATAAAAAAGATTCTTCCCCACGCACGATGACTATATATCTGTATCCAATTATTTACTTCCCACATTTTCTGATACGCATTTTTTTCTTGTAACTACTATCTTTTTATTTTACTTCATGTGCCATTGAATTTTTTTTACTTATAGAACTATAGCGATAGTATCACATATGTATTGATTTCGTAAATTGTTAAGTTGAACAGAGAATATGTTATTACAATAAAAAATTAAAAGTTATAAAAAGCAAAAAATTATAGCATTTTTAAATTTTTTGTTATGTAGTCAACAAAAAGAAATTATTTCCTCTTTAAATACGATTTTAAATCGACTTTAAAACTATATGAACAATGTTTTTTCTAGTTTAAGCGATTTTGTATTTTTTACTGTTATTGAGCATAATAGAATTATGAATTAACACCTTGTACACTAAAAGTTAAAAGCGAAACGCAATTCACTCAAAGTTTATTCTTTTTTGGGTTCTACAGCATTTCGGTAAACAAAAAAACAACACGCTATTCTACTCATATTTAATGCCTTTTAGTTTTTGTTTGATTCTTTTAAAGATTTACGTTATTTATTTCTAGTTTTAAAGTTTAAATTGGCGGCATTTTTTAAGTTTTCTGTCTAAAATACTTTATTCCGGACGTGGAAGGCTATAAGTAAAGGGATTTGACCTGAATTATTTGAGATTTATAGGTTCGGTGTAACTATACTCTATTTTTAATTAGAAAAGCGTAAGTGAACATTCCGTTGACATTATATAAAAAGAGAAATTTATACGGTTTGAATTAAAACTGCAATAATACCTACTGGCGGGGCGTATTTTCAAACAATACGACTTGCATGTGTACTTAGTTTTATAAGAACTGATCTGTCAATCAAGTCCAAACAATAAGGAATGAAAGGAAAATAAAATTGTTTATAATACAAATGTATATTTAGTGCAGGTTATGTTAAATATTTCTGATTTATTTTTGTAAACGATACTGTGTTTTTGTTTTGACAAAGTTTAACTTGCTTTTTGTAATAAAAACAAATATATAGGTAGATGAATAAAATGCTTGATGATCTTATAGAAAATCAATTTTTTTGGATAATTTTAGGGTTACGTGAATGATTAGATTTTATCTCAACATGGTAATTATCAGAAGTTGGTGTTTCTTATTAATAAATGCTTATTGACTTTTTGATGGACTGATTTTATTTTTGGACGTGCATTTTCTTACTTTAAAAAATGTATTTCTCATTTATTTATGTTTGCTATAATTGTATGTTTACTTTTACGGCAGTTGTCCATTAAAATAGTTTTATTTGGGTTATGCCATGGTCGTTGAATTTTCCTTAACGTTTTGTTGAATGTCAGCAGAGGAAATATCAGTGATGTCAGTCAATGCCAGTTTTCTTAAGTTCTTCTAAAGGTTGGCGCCAGTAGGCACACATAAACTGAAGTCAAACGAATTACACCGAAACAAAAGAAATTATAATTGTTTCCATAAATTTTAATGAAATCGCGCACACTGCCCAGAGCTGCCAGAATCGCAGTGAGCAAATAATTTCTCATTTAAGGCATTCCTATTGATTTTATTAACTGTTTTAACAACATAACGTAGTGATTCATGCAAACGCCCACTAACGTTTTTTTGCGACCAAATGATTTCGATGAACGGCACAATGTACCAATTGTGTGTTTTAAGTATGCCAGAAGTTCTTCACTAATAGTGTGCGGTTTTCTCAACTTCGCCATCATTAAAAAAATATAATAAAAAGCACGCAGTTCATCGTCATCTCTCTTAGATGTTATCCCTATAAGTTCTTGCAATGTCGATGTTTTTAAATATTTTTCTTTGATTGTTTTAAAAACGTTAAATCCTTATCTTTTTTGTCCCTATGGATTTTTATTAAATGCTCCTTAAGCTTAGAAGGTTTTATTGAATCGTTTGACATTGTTTTATTACAGGGAAGACACATAGCTAAAGTAATATCTCCTGGTGACGAAATAAAGCCAATTCATATTTATCGCTGTATTGTTTGCATTTTTTTTCGACTCACTCATGCTGCTATTTGAAAAAAAGGGACCCAAAAAGATAGATCAAAATTTTTATTTGCAACAAATCACTGTTAATTATAATATTTTTTTAATGGAATGCTGTAATGTGACGCTCCTTTGAATTAATTGGGATGTAAATTTGTTTAGAAACGATTACCATCTCTTATGTAGTTGCATTGTTTCAGGCGCCACTTAAAAAAATCGAGAAGAAAGTATAAAAAACTCGCTAAGGAGGGCCGAAGAACGCCGGGATCGAGAAGATAAAAAAATTAAATAATCTAAATTTATTTTAATTGAATATAATTTGGATTATTATTTAAAAATATAGTTTTATGTAATAATAATTTGTATTTTATTTGATAAAGTTATTTTTATTCCTTACGTCAAGTCGCAGAGGAGTACGTTAAGTCTCCTTACTGAATAAAAAAACAATAGAAAAAACCACAAAGTAGATGTACTTTAACTGGAATGGTACGTTTCTTGATAAAAATATAATATACATATATAGTACATATCCTACAGTCATCTAAAAGGGACGTCCGGTTGCGGATACGCAAGGATGTCCTATAAGGACATCGTAGGGATTCACACACTTGTGACAAAAGAACGTCCCATGAATGTCCCTTGGACGTACACAGAACCAAAATGGGATGACTTTGGGACATCCAGTGATCCGCAACATCATGTCCCCGGGACATCCTTGGAACATCCTTGTGTTTGTTGGGTAGTGTTGAGTAACATTACTTGTGCAATACGAGCGTTCTGTATCCTTTCTTCACTTGCTTTTTTTAATTTGTCATTAAACTTAAATGTTATGCTTAAATATTTAAACAATCTCAACTGGGTTATTTTTGTAACAGAAAGAATTCATATTTATTTTATTGCCTTGTCTAAAAATGATTTGTTGACATTTACTGGTAGTTGTAGAGAATCGCAATACTGCTCGAAAAATTTTCAACTTTTTTGTAACTGAACTGGACTATCGGCGAAAATAACTAAATTGTCGGCATAAAGAAGCATTATGACGTTGGTATGACTATCTTGTGGAATCCCAGTAATTCCTTTGGTTTGAAAAAAAAGTTTTATGTCACTGGTAAATAATGAAAAAAGAAGAGGACTTTTCGAGTTACCTTTGGTAACTGCTATTTTATCAGGAAATTCTCTACCATTATCGATGATTAAATGAGCTTTATTATGTAATGATTGGCGTCTTTCTCGAATTTTAGTAGTCGGAGTGTTAATCTAAGTGCATAACGTCAATTAGAGTCACCTCGCGGTTCTTGTGACACCCCACTCGGGGGTACCTACACGCTTTTAGGCGGTGCTTATTTACAATCTGTTTTTACCTCTTTCGTCGTTTTTTTACACCCCAGTGTAACGGTTCCTTGACTAACGTATAGAACTGTGTTCTGGCTACTCCCTAGCTTTGGAAAAACTGTTATCAATACTTAAATGGATTAAGCAGTCACCTATCAGTTGTCGGGCACTGATTAACATTTAGGCAGTAGCCGGCTGCTCCAAATACGTGTTTTTTTTGTGGCGAATAGATATCTGCTTAAGGCTTCGTTTGACACCAAGCTCAGTCTTTTCGGACCCAGATTTAAATTGTGATAATTCCTTGAATTTTCACGTGTTAACAAATTTGGAACCGATATACGAGGGTCGCGAAAAAGAAAGAAATATGACAGAGATGAACAAAATTGAAATAATGTTTGAGCAAATTCATGGAAATATGCAAGCAATTAAATTCAATGCTGTAATGCAGGAAATAAAGCAAATATAGGAGAAAAAAATAATACTCCTTGAAAAATTGACGGTACAGAAAAAAAGAATAAGTATATTAGAAAGAGAAGTGAGAAAGAAAAACATTATGATAAAAGTAATAAAGGACAACGAGAACGAAAACGAGGAAGAACGCAAGACAAAGTTAATACGGTAATACAGGAGACAGGAATAAACTTTAACATAAAAGAAGAATATTTTAACAAATGCGAAAGCACTAAAAGGCACAGATATCTGGATCGATGACGATTATCTTAAAGAAGTACAGAACGAAAGAAGCAGATTGATACCGTACATAAAAGAGGCGAGAAATAAGGGATATAAAGCGCTAATAAAAGCTGTCTGACACGATCAACTTTTTCAACCAAATTTTGAATGAGAATTTAAATTAAAATTTCTTCGATCGTGTCAGACACTCTTCAACGAAATTCATGACGAAAAATAGAACCTGTTCTATTTTTCATCTAAATGTATATCCGCGCACGCGAAGTGTGTTTTGTTTATTTTCTATTTGTAACAAATTTTGTGTTTTGTAACCTCAAATACGATGAGTATCAGAAATATCGATGCTTGTATAAAATGAAACACGCGTTATATTATTATTGCAGTGCCAGGGCGGATGCTCTAAAAATACGTACGAAACAAATAAAATGAGGTTATAATCTTTCAGGTTATACAAGCAATGCGCATGGTTTCATATGTAATTTCATAGAGAATATAAATTAGTATCATTCACCATGTATTTTATTTAAGAATTTGTAGCACTTTTCTTTACACAATATTTTTCGTTCAAATTCTCATTCAAAATTTCGTTGAAAAAGTTGATCGTGTCAGACGGTCTTAAGATATGAAAAACTAATAATTAATAACAAAACATACAGAACACAAGCCTTGGAGAATGAAGAAGAAAGAAGAACAATTTATGAAAATAGACAAAAAAAAATGCAAACGAAAGATCCCCAGAAAGTGATAAGTTTTAAGAAAATTAAAAAAAAATTAACAGAACTGTTCCAAAAAACTACTAAACACACATAAAGCACAGAATAACAATGACGAACATAGCAATGAACAAGGATACGGTTTACAGGAATCCCAAACCAAATAGAAAGGAAAAGGAAACAATAAAATATACAAGAAAAAATCAAGTGAATAAAAAAAGATACATTATTAAAATAGGAACATGGAACATTAGAACACTATTAGAAACAGGTAAAATAGAAGAAATAGGTAGAGAGATGGAACGATACAAAATTAGTATATCAGCACTAGAAGATATATGATGAGGAGGCAAAGGAAGAGTAGACAAAGCAAAATACTCAATATTCTATGAAGGAAGTGAACGGGACGGCATTCATGATAGATAAAAAGATCATGAACAAACTAATACAATTTAAAAAAATACACAGAAGAATATCATACCTCAGAATTAAAAATACAGTAGCTAACATATCCATAATAAAAGCTTATGTACCCACAGAAGGAGCAGCAATAGAAGCGAAAGAAGTTTTCTATAACAAACTACAAGAAATTTGTGAAAAAATACCCAAACACGATACGTTAATAGTATTAGGAGACTACAATGCAAAAATAAGAAGAGAAGATTTCATAAAAGACGTGGCTGGGAAAGAAACTATCCACGAAATAACAAAAGATAACGGCATGAGGTTATGTGACCTAGCAACACAAACGGACCTGTATCTTATAAGTACGATTTAAACACAAAAAAGAACATAAAATCACAGGATATATACCGGAAAAGAATAAAGGCAATTAAATAGACCATATTTTAATTAAAAGAAAAAGAGAGAACATGATTGAGGATGTAAGATCTTACAGAGGAACTAGCGTAGAAACAGATCACAACCTGATTATAACAAAATGAAACTAAGGATGATTAAAGAAAAAAACATAGACAAGTTAAAAAGAAATGGGACATAGAAGAACTAGAGAAACAAGAAAAAAAGAAAACATACAAAAATGAGATAAACAACCTACTACAGAAGGAGAACAAAAAAGAAAGTATAGAGGAAGAGTGGGATACAATTAAAACAGTTATCACAAAATCAGCTGAAAAGATAATCGAGTCAAATACTAACATTAGAATGTCTTCCGGGTTTGGACCGTGTCATTGTTGTTGTAACCGAAGTTGCCAACGTTTCGCCCACTTTCGTAAGGCGCTTCATCAGGGCGTGAGATAAATCGCAAAACTCAAACAAGCAACCAAAATCTAACTAAGAACTTCTCAAAAGTTAGGTTATCTACTTGTGAAACAAGCCATAATCTAAACTCTGAAAAAGTAAGAAAGAAAACGATAACTTGAAAAAGCAAACGAAAATCTAACAAAGAACCACTACTGAGTTAGGTAATCAACTTGTGAACCAAGCCAGATTCTAAACTCCGTAGAAGTTCTATGTTAGTATAGATTCCGGCCGTGGAAGCCTTCGCTCCCACACAGCACAAGCATATCCAGTGGATATGAAATGTACACACCAACCATGGATAACGGAGGTGCATCGAACATCCATATTTAATATTATGGAGCAAGGATGGAGGTCCATTGGATATATCATTCCGTCACGGAAAGATCTTCATAGTATGTCCATAGGACCTCCAGGTGGATAAACATTTTACATCCATATGGAGATATATTGAACAGTCATATGAACGTACAAAATACATACATATGGAGGTTCAATGAACATTTAATTAAAGTATAATAAACATTCATTTTTTTATAGAACCTTCATATGTAGGTAAAATATATGTGCATATCTATATATTAACAAAAAATATGGCCACACGTCAAATAAAGTCAATACAAAATGCCAATAGTGATATTTTTCAGATGCAACAACTCCGGTTGGTCCACAGAAAATATGACCACTTGTTCATTTTCACTCAAACACAATCGAACTTTTGTATTTACACATTCTCTCATTTTTCTAGAGCTTTTATCCATTATTTATATTATAGGAATCCAAATACTTACTAGATTAATGTACAGCAAAAGTAAATTCAAATATGCAAAAATACCTTGTCTTTACCCAATAAACACATCTGTACTGGCAATGTACTCCTTAGCCGGCACTCAGAATGCTGGCAATGTATTAAATGAAGTACACTGCCGGTAACCAGGTGACACACCGGCCGATATATTGCCGAATGAATCTTGCCAATGCAGAAATTGCATCGAACCAATATCGGCAAGTTATGTATATTAATACAAGTTAAATGCAGAATGCCAGTGAAATCTGTGCAATATAATATGTACTTTGCCATCACATAAATAGTGCGCAATTTTAAAAGCATTGGCAATGTTAGCAACTTAACACAAATTAAATGCATACAATGGTATTATCATTTTTAATTTAATTAATAAAACAATTAGGAAACTTAACATACAATGTCCATATATGTACTGAAAAAAATTTTAAAAATATAAAAAACCTATTTACATTCATTCTGTGCTTATGTTTATTGGCGTCTTTCGTACCCACTACTCCTGGTGTTTATTGCGTTTTGTAAAGCTGCACCACAATTTGAATTTTTTCTTATGGATACTGTAAAATAAAAATTACATTGTAATGCTACTCAAGTAACTTATGCGCTTTTTTAGCAATTTCTAAACTAAATTTTGAAGTTTTTGAAGTAATTATAAAGAATTGCTTTGTAAATAGTCGTGAAATAAAATACAACATGAAAGTCAAGTTTGGCAGTAATGCACTTGAAATCACATTACGTTAATATACATATAAAGTTAATGTTTTAAGTTTTAACCTATAAAATACTCTGAAGCCTCTTACCATAAATTAAATTTAAAATATTTTTACAAATTTGTTTTGCTTGATCCAGACCAATAACTTGGTTAAAACTTGTCTCGTTTGCTGTATCTTTTCATCCAACAAAGTAGATTGAATCGATCTAAAAAAAAATTTCAATTAAATAAAACTCAGCAATAAGAATAATGAATTGGGAAATTGTAGATAAACTCACAAACTGGCTTTTAGATTACAAATTCCAAAGTCATTATATATTTTCTCGAAAATGTGTTAGTTTTTAGGTTATATATTTATTATTAAGAAATAATTTATATTTGAATTTAATACTTACTTATTTTGTTTACCCATCCATCCTAAATGATGAAAAACAAACACATTTTTTCGAAATTTTAAAGCACAAAATGGTTTGCATACGATAAATACAAGCTAAACAAAAAGCCAAAAAGTTTGCGTGTGCAATAATTCAGTGGCGAAAACCTTGGCGAAAACAAACGAACAACGAAGAAAGTTTAAATTAAACCGCGCCAAGTATTTTTTTTACTTTTTCAATTTTTCATTAAATTTGTTGTTGCATGTTAAATATTTACTACAAATGTTAAATTTTAGAGAATATAATTATTTCTAAATAATTTTGATAAAAAATAGCAACTCACAAAATTATGTAACATGATACATAAAAAAAAATGTTTCCGAACATAACACTTATAACACTTAAGATAATCCTATTTCACAGATATCCATGAATGTATATAAGGTGCATATACAATGGATATTAAACTACGGATGTACATCAATGGATATTATATGGATAAATATGTATATCCACTGCATCTCGCGTGCTGTGTGGGCTATTACATTAATCGGGACAAAAATAGAAACGGATGGTTTGATAAAGAATTCGAAAAGATAATAATGAGAAAGAGAGAAACAAGAATGAAATGAATAGGAACCGGCAAGCAAGAGCATTACGAAAATTACAAGAGAATAAGAAAAGAAGGCGCAAAATTAATGACATAAAAAAAACGTGAGTACATCAACATAATAATAGATGAAATAAGGAATGATAATAAGAGGAATACTAAACTATACCAACAGTTAAGGACGCAAAAAAAGAAAAAAAAACATAACCTCAAATATAGACAAGAAGACCTGGGAAAATTATCTATTATTTTTCAATGCTTAGCATAAAAATGCGCATAATCTTTCTTGTCCCATAGTATTGCTGATTGCGTAGAAATGTTTTAATTATTTTTAATGTAGAGAAACAGCGCCTACTTTCTACGGTAGTCACAGGTAAAGTCAATCAATTGTTTTATTTAAAGATGTATCTATTTTGACAAACATTTTCATTGTGGTCTTTAATTGACTTTCGGCAAGCGCTGTCCAATTGTAAGCGAATATTGACGCTACTAAGAGTAGCATAATTCGTACAATTTTTCATGTGATTTGCCGATAACGGATGCTTTTTACATTTTTTTAAATGCTATAAATCCGTAACGTTATTTTTACACCATAATGATTAATGAATCATGTGAAAACAGTAAAGATACAAAACAGTAAAATCTATTCTTTATTTCAAATCCACAAATGAAATCTAACGAATAATTCATAGATTCTTTAAAATTACTATTCTTTGTTTTTATATTTACTGATCTGTCAAATTTAAAATAAAGACTGAGAACAAGCATTAAATTTAAATTCTAAACGTGTAAACTATGATTAGGTATTAATTTTTTAATGTCTCGTACCGCCGTCATTATGTAACAAAAACAATCAGTCGTCCCTTACAAATGAATATTATCCATCAAATAAGAAAATTTACTGTAATGTTTGCCAATGTGATAATGCTTCCAGCATCTGTTTTACGCAAACGTGCTGCGAAGATAATGGTAAATGACGTAAGTCACGTAAACATTGCACTGCACATTGCACTAAGTATACGGCCCCGGCATTTAAACATGCACTTATCTTTTTTTTAACTCGCATAAAATTGTATTACGTGTGTCTCACTTGTCACTACAATAACTATCATTTACGATTCGGTTTCAAGATAGTATACATACGGGCACCTCTCTGGGGCACCCGTACGGGCCAGCCTCGGGTAAATTCGCAAGGTTTCGTATATGTTGCGTTTAAATTGACAATTACTTAAACGCATGAAATTCAAAGGCTGATAATTTGATTTAAACGCAAATTTTCTGTAATTTTAAAGTTAATAGAAAAACTTTTTTTGGAGAGTCATTGACCAAATACAGAAGCCGCCATTGAATATATGTGACGAAATGTTAAAGTATGGGGGAAAAAAACTGAGAGAAAGATTATACGAAATAATAAGTAAAGCATGAGAAACTGAAACAATACCGGAAGAATGGAAAATAGAAATTAATAGATCAATACCAAAAAAAGGAGATCTAATGAATTGTGATAGCTACAGGCAAATAACACTACTGAACACAACGTACAAAATACTAACTACAATTATACAAAAAAGATTAAACGAATACACAGAAAATACCATTGGTGAATATTAAAATGGATTTCGGCCAGGAAAATTAACAATAGAGGTATAGAAAAAACGTACGAAAAAGGTAATGAAATACATATAATATATATAAACTTTATACAAGCCTTCGATACCCTTAAGAGAACAATAATAATAAAAGATGTAAAAATAATCTTATTTAACATCGCAATGGAAAGTATTATAAAAGAATTCGAAATCACGGGAACTATATACAAAAAATGGTGCAAATAATAGCATATGCTGACAATGTAACGGTAGTAGTAAAAGATAAAAAACAGATTAGAAGAGATAATAGATAAAATAGAGCAAGGAGCAAAGAGAAGAGGACTTGAAATAAATAAACAAAATATATGAAAATTACAAGGAAAAGTGAGCAAGCAGAAGAAGAAAAAGAAATGAAAATAGGGAAACATAAGTACGAAGTGATACAAAACTATAGATAGTTGGGAGTAATAATAAATAATAAAAACGACAAAAGCATAGAAATTGCGCAAAGAATAAAAGCTGGACACTTTCCATAGATACAAAGAAATAATGAGAAGTAAACATATACGTAAGAAAACGAAAATTATGATATACAAATCAGCTATAAGACCTGTAGTAACCTATGCCGGAGAGAAAGAAGAGAGAAGGGTAATTAGAAAAATAATGGGTCCCAAGAAAAAAACGGAGAATATAGAAGGCTTATAAATACAAAAGTGAATGAAATACTAGAAAACGAAAAAAAAACGAATTATTTAACACAAACACGTTTTCTTTTCTGAAGCCTGTCTGACACTCAGGAAGAAGTTTATAACTTTCTGAAAACTTATATAGTCTTTTATACAAAACTTGCGTAAATAACTTTGTTTTTGTTTATAATTGCTATTCTTCTATAATTTTCTTTATTATTAATGTCTCAGCTTTTATGTACATTTTGACGTTGCACCAGCCTTCTTGCAAATTTTCAGATTTAAAAACTTTAATAAATAAATTAGCCACAAATTCGTAACCGCCGATTGGCAAGTTTTTAAAAAATTCGTTCCAAATGTTGTCAACTCCTGGAGATTTGTTATTTTTTGATTTTCTAATAGCTTCATATGTCTCGTATCGAAAATGCGTGTGGCTTATAGAACTGTTTCTAGTAGTTTTGCCATAGATTTATAGCTATATTATTTCATGTTATTTGATCTTTTTAAATATTCTAATGTTGCGCCAGAAACTTGATGAGTTTACATTATTGGCAATTTCCGTTTTTAAGCAATTTTCGAAATTGTGCTTTTTGTCGTTATTAGGTTTTTCTAATGCTTCTTTTTATTTATATAAACACTTAAATTTCTCCCGTTTTCTTCTTTTTTATAACGTTTGATCCCAAATTAACTTAACCGGATTCTTATGTTGATTATTAGTAAACGGCATAAAATGTTTCGGAATTAAATCTAATTCACAAGCAAGATGGTCTGATAATTGGTCGTTAATGCAGAATTTAATAATTGTGTCAAAAACTTCAGTATTAACCTAAATGAAATCAATTGTGGTTTTTCCAAAGCTGTTTAATAACGTGTATTCTCTAGATGCATCTTTTTGTATTCTGCCATGAAGGGTTCATAAACCATACTTTTCCATCATTTCTACTAGAAACCTTCGTAATTTGTGTATTTTTTGAAGTTCTGTTTTCAAATAAACAACTTGATTTGTCTAATTGAAGATCGTCGCATGAGTTTAAGCTACCTATTCTACCGTTAAAATCTCCCCCAATAATTACTATAGACTACACTTTGTACAATTTCTTCTAATGAATCAATGCAGATTTTGTCATTACATCTGGGTTTTAAACAACCGCATCGTATTACATATTGTGAATGCCAATTTTAATTCTTACAAATAACGAAAAACTATTGTTAAATAGGCAAGTAATTTCAGCGTTGGTACATAATTTCTTTTTAATTAAAATAAGAATTCTACCACTAGCCCATCACTAGCCCTACCTACTTTTTCTTTCTTAGTGGCTACACAACAATAAACATTATAATTACTGAGAATAAATGTCAAATCAAGTTTTACAATCCACGTTTCACTTAAACATATATCAAAAATAAAAAAGTGGTTTAATTTACTTAGATTTAAATTATTATAGAAACTTTGACAATTCCAGTACATGATAGAAATAATAGTAATTTACGTAACAAGCGTCGAAAAGTATATCATAGCATAACGAACGTTAATGCGACGCGAGGCTGCACGGCCGAGCGTTGCATGTCAGTTAGTTATGTTATGAAATTTTTGACGAGAGTAACGTACATTATTTTTTGTGTTTATTTTTGTAAAATTATATTCTTTTTTAAAAAAATAAACAAAAAATCACCAGAAATATAATGTTGGTACTACATTTATTACTAAATCTGTCCAATTTGACATTAACTTTAATGTCGTTTTTTCAATTCTAACTGGTTTTCAATAGTTTTTAAATGACTTTTCCACCTGTCGCATACTCGTTCTAATATAATAATTGACTTTGAACACTTAGCTTTATGTGGATTTCTAATTCTCATTTTGCCACACTAGAGCTTTTTTCGCCCATTACGTAGCTATACTAACGAACGAATATTGGCGTTTGCGATGTTGGCAGCGCAAAAAATCTGTTTCATTTATTGATAATTTGCTTGATTTTGTCAATGCGTGCGTATATGGGATATTGTAGTTGTTTAGTTTTTTGGATGATTAATTATTGAAGTACTTTCTTTCTTTTCGGATTTGTTTTTTCTTCCAAATAAATGCTTCATTTACATATAACTTTTGATAATGTATCTTTGTGGTCCTGCCTAATGATCTTTCGTGTTTTGCTGTTTCTTTGATAAAGTTTTGTATTTCCATTTCTTTTACTCTGAAATCGTTGTCGATATAGATTTTAGTGCCAGTGAGTTTTTTCTTATTTGTCATTACTACAATTTTTTCTTGAAAATTGTGAATCCTTGCCTTGATATGGTTTAATTGTGATCTTATCTTATACGACATTCAAATATGCTATCTGAAAGAATCTGTCAAAATATAAAACGGGCCCGTGGTGGTGTTAATAGGGAAACCATTACAGAATATTTTAGACTTCTTTCTGGAGAATTAGAAGGTGTTTCAGGTAGCCACATCGTAAACTACGATGAAACAATTCTTTGTGATGACCCTGGTCGAAAAAAAATTATTGCAAGGCGGGGATGTAAACATTCTGAACGGATTATAAATCATAGTAAATTGTCCATCTCAATCATGTTTGCTACTTCTGGTAGTGGAGTATTACTGCCATGTTAAGTAGTATACAAAGCATTAAACATGTATGACTCTTGGACAACTGGAGAACCACCCCGTACTAGGTATAACAAGCAATAAAAGAGTGTTCCGAGAACAATATTTGTTTTATATTTTTACCGACCCACTACACGAATTTGACGGAACCATTAGATGTAGTTTTTTTGAAACCATTGAAGACTGCATTTAGAAAACTACTGGAAATAAATCAGCAGTGGCAGAACACGTGTGGAACCAAGGACACACGCTGAACTTTGACCAAACTAAAGTGTTGGCTAGAACTCCTTTCTACTTACCCAGACTAATCCGCGAAGCTGTGGAAATAGAAAAACATCCATGTAATATGAACCGAGAAGACGGTAGGTATAAGACTCAGCAAATCTTGGCTACCAGTATCCTATAAGACAAAGATCGACCTTATTGAAAAGAACACAAACACTTACTCCGTGTAATAACGAAGTCAGTCAAGCGGTAACAGAAAGATAACCACGCGTTAACCACGCTAATCGCTATTGGTATAAATATCGTCATTTATACTTTTTTTTCAGTGACATTTACCACTCTGAAGATGCAAGCTGCAATGTCTTGCAAAACGTCAGTTTGTTTGGGTTCACGAACGACAATACGGCAAAAGCCAAGTTCTACTTCTTGTTTTGGCTCTCAAGAAGAGACCAAGCCTAAGTCTGGGTGTTTTACTACGACGCGGTCTAAGCCGAAAGTCGCTTATAATCTTAAACATAATAACCGCGAAAGCTTAAGATTTTATAAACTAGTGGAACTGTATAAAAAGGGACCAGGAAGGAAGAAAGCTGGTATCGCCAAAAATGTCTTTCCCAGTTTATTCAAAAAGCTGCTTGAAGCTATTGAAGCAAACAGGTCTAACAACATAGTTGCTGGGTTTGATAAATGCGGAATATTATCGTTGAATGCTGAGTGTGTGTTGTGTATGCTGCCTGTCCAAAATCCAGTAAATGAAACTCAAGAAGATGACATCAATAACTCCGTTGTTAATATTTTAAAGTTCATGAGGTATGATGAAAACAGGCCTGCACAACGAAAACGAAAAATTAACGTCCCTGCTGGTAGAAGTGTGGCAGTTGACGACATTGCATCTTCTGATGAAAATAGCCAACATTTTAGCACTCACGATTCAAATTCAAATATGGATCCCATGTCTGAATGTGAAGGAGAAAACGAAGAGCGCCTTGTTAGCAAAAATGAAGAGTTTTCTCAGCCGTCGCCAATGAACTCTAATGACCCGCTTTCTGTCAATAAGAAAAATATCAATATTGATGACTGGCTTCTTATAAATTTACCTTACAACGATACACCACTAAGGAGAAGTGAGATCGTAGATCCAGGTCCTCCAATAGATTTTTTATAGCACAAGTTTTAAAATGAAAAAAAAAACAGCTACCAAAGAAATTTTTTACGCAAAAAAACGACTAGAGACTATTCTGGATGCGTGTATACAATTCCAAATGTAAAGGATGAATATAATTTTATATTCCAACAAACTGTAGGGAAACTACAAACTCCCGAAAGATATGGAAGAGGTCTACTTAGATTTAAAATTAATTTATATGAATGCAACAAACAATTCAAATAGAGTTAGTAGTTGAATATGTAATTATAACAATAAATGTTTGTATTTTTAAACAAAATGGTACTTAGATAACATAAAAAAGAACGTTCTTTATTGATAATTGAAGAAATACACGTTCGAATATAGATACTATTCAACCCAAAGGAGGTTAAATATGATTGAACACAGTAAAAGCATGGTGCATCCTATTCACCACAATGGCAAGTGAATAGGATCAGAGAATAACAAAATTTATATATGGAAAACCACTTGGCATAAAAAATAGCATCGGACCTGAATAGCCCAGGTATAGACACAATTTTGATATGTATATCAAAATTCTGTCTATTACACGATTTCAAAATTCACTCGATTATACGGTAGTGTTTTTTTCAAAAATTAAAAATAGTTTTCTTTTAACCGTACAATAGGTACACAAAAAAGCAAAAAAACAATATTAGGTAAAAAACATATGGATTCAAAAGCAAACTAAAAAAAAGTGCAATTAGAAATGAACCTTTTATTTCTTTGTTTAATTCCACTTATCGTCTATTTTGATTATGAAGGTATTTAGACGTTTATTGTTTGGCTAATACATACTTTGAATCTTTTATATACCTATAAGCTGATATTAGATTAAAATACTTATTTAAAATTTAAAAAAACTTATTTAAAAAGGATGCGCTACGCAAGTTTTATTAACTATACTTTATTGTACAAAAGCAATAAAAAGTAAACAGATAAATTTAGATAAAAATACTTACTATAATCACGTATTATTATGATTGTATTTAGTTAAAAATTTAGACACTCCCTTTAATGTGTCACAATTGAAAATTATAAAATAATTTAGAGTATAGATGGGTCAAATTGTTTATGTTCTTAGTACTAATATTTCATAATCAGAAAATGACATTTCTTGACTATCGTAAGGAATGTAGCAACAGCCGTGACTAGGATGTACCTGTAAGAGAAAGGGTTAATTAGTGTATAGAGTATTTTAGTGTTCTCGCCTTTCCGACGGTATGAGCGCCATCGTGCCAAACGCGTCCAACGTAAAGAGTTTCACCACCATCAGTACGACCGCCTTCTACTGCACCAGCAGGAATTTCTCCTCCACTTGTTGGTATCCAGTCAAAACGTTGTTCGCATAACATCTAAAAAGTATAAATATATTAACGCAAATTCAAATAATCTTTTAATCAGAGAAGACACCAGAACAGATTTAGTTTTGTGTTACAAAATTATGTTTCAATTGTTATTGTAATATTTTTTCTTAAAACAAAAAAATGTACCTGAAATTCTTCTTTCTCATGTTCTCCACCCCCATATGCTACATAAGCAATGGAACGAGCTGGAATTACCTTGGCTGGAATCCAATCTCCTTGGTGATACGCCCTACCTACGTATATTTCGCTGCCGTCTTTATCAACACCCCCTTGTACAGCACCTGATGGAACCATACGCGTGGCAGTCCAATCAACCCAGTAATAAGCTAAAAAATATTTTTTTTAAACAGAAAATTTAACAATTAACAATTTATAATACCTGCCATGATCGTGCTGAAACACTAATTAACAACTGTAACAAGTGGAAATTACTATTTATTTTACAATAACCAATATTGATAAGATTATTGCAATACAAATTTCAATTGGGAACCGATTCTAAGTATCCTCACACTTAAGCACTGATATTATGTATTTATATATAAACAAATTATTTGCTTAACGTTAAAAATATCCGCTGTAGTCACTGATAGTAATAGAAATAATTTATCCGTGCATTTACTTTTATGAGTTTCTTATATCATTGTTGCTTGCGTGGAATAGTGCCAACAGTGGCAATATCCAATTACATGTTGTTGTAACGGTCATATGTTACACTTAAATTGTATCAATTTGTTTAACGTCATACTACTTTTAAGTATTTGCTTTTCTAAATCGTGTTTCTATCTTACAAGTGACCTAGCAAGGGAATTAGAATCATGTGATTGTTACTCATAATATAAATAATTTTAATAGCATTTTTAAATATGTATTACACGTAGTGGACATGATAATTAATTGTAAGAGTCGGAATTTAAATAAAAAGTCTAGACTTTTACAAAACAAATATAAATTCTTACTACTATACATAATCTTTTCGAGAAACCTCATACGAAATTCGATATTAATAGAATTGACACCAATAAACTCAAGGAGATTTAATTGATTGCGATTTAAGATACCCGCGTAGTTGATTATATAATGTACTATCACGGTATGAACAATACGTTTATATTAGATTTACGACATTTTCTAGTAAGGTGATTTTTTTTACAATAATTAAATGCAAAGAATACATAATAACTAATAAGACTACCTAAATATACGCAATGGTGTTAAACGTACGTATCTGTACAAAGCTGTTCGAATGTTATAAAAAATATAAATAAATACCTATAAGACCTATTTTATTTTATTAAAATGTTTGTGTTCTTATCTTACGTAAGCAAATCTGATTATTCTAATTGTGAGTCCTAATTTGCTTTTAATATAGCCATTAAATACAAATTGGCCAAGATCTTGAAAAATTATTTAATCAACGGTTACAAAAAATAAATTAAAAGTTAAATGATTGTGTGTTTAAAGCAATTAGTGATGTTTATTTACGTTTCATATCGGCCAAGTTAGACCCCACTTTCATTTTTTAAATAATACTCCAATCTAATGAGTTGTGCTCGTTTTGTGCTAATATTGTTTTTAATTGTGCTTAACTCTAATTTAATAAAAAAATTAAAACAAATCCGGGGGCTAACTTAACCGCTAGCCCCCCGTTTTTTCAATTTTTTTACTATTTTTTTGTTTATTTAATTGTGTTTGTCTTGTGGTCAATTGTGCTCTTATTATTTGTAATTGTGCCCAATTTTAAATTGTTAATCAAATTAAAACAAATTCGGACGCTAGCCATCAGTCTCTCGTTTTCTATTCAATTTTTTTACAATATTTTTTGCTCGGCTAATTGTGCTCGATTTGTGCTTAATTGTGCCGTTATTCTTTGTAATTGTGCTTCCTTTTAAATTGTTAATAAAATTTAAACCGATTAAAGCCGATGGTTTAGTTAGTTCTCGGTTTTCTTTTAATTTTATTAACAATTTAAAATAGAGCACAATTAAAAAGCACAGTTAGACAAGCAAAAAATATTGTAAAAAGATTGAATAAGAAACGGGGGGTACTGGTTAAGTTTGCTTCCGGAATTGTTTTAATTTAATTAACAATTTAAATTTGAGCAAAATTAAAAAGAATAACGCACAATACGAACACAATTTGACGAGCAAAAGATATTTAAAAAAAATGCATAGAAAGTTAGCTAAGTTAGCGCCTAGATTTGTTTAAATTTTATTAATAATGTAAAATTGATCACAATTAAAAAGAATAACGGCACAATTGAACACAAAACAAGCACAATTAAATAAGCAAACAAAATTGTAAAAAAGTGAAAGAAACGGAGGGCTAGCGGTCAAGTCAGTCCCTGGATTTGTTTTAATTTTTTAATTAATTTAGCACAATTAAAAATAATATTAGCACAATTTAGCATAAAACGAGTACAATAATTCATTAGACTAGAGTATTATTTAAAAAATGAAAGTGGGGAGCTAACTTGACTGAGCTGTTCATGCTGCGTCTAAGTGTGCCAGCGTTGTTTTTCTGACGGAAAATTATGTAAGAATAACATTGTGAATGAAGATCAACATAAACCGATTCAAGCGTAATATGGAAGCAGGTCGAATGTTTATCAATTATGCTACATTAAATAAATGCAAAATGTGTGCCGATGCAATTTACACCGGATTTACTGACTCCTGAAATCGCGGTGCGTTGTTCAATACTAGTTGGCAATATAAAATATTCATATAATTAAATTAGTTTTATATTAAACATGCAATTATTGCGAAAATATTTACACGATCATAAATGTAACTAATTTTACTAAAACTAAAACAAATTAAGAAAATTACAACGAACTAATAAAATAATCACTGTAACTGTAAATTTAAATAAAAAAGGTTTGCAATAAGATAACTGCACTCACATTTAATTATTTGACACGCGCCTAAAAACACTGAACACGCACTTATTTATTTATGTAACACAGTAGCGTTATTCTTTCAAACCCAAGCCGTTTTTCTGCGTTTATTTTTTATATTCTCTGTTATTGCCTTCTAGAATATTCCAAAGAGTTTTTGAATTCGTTAACAACGTTCTCGAATAGTTTCGAATTTTTAGAAAATGTATACAATATTTATTAAAATTCAACCTTTTATTAATTTGTGTCCCCCGACAAGCCTCCAGTCTTGCCTTGTGCTTAGACCCAGTTGTTTATGGTATGTAGCTTAGATACCTGAATGTTTGAAATCTTTTGAATATTTTCAAAATTGTTTGTATTGAATTAATAGTAAAGTTAGAAGTACATAGATGTTATTTTTTATGTATTTTTGGCATACCATTTTTGCAACGGACAAGAAAATTAATACAAAAAGTTTTCTCTGGAAAAAATTAAACATTTTTTGTTTTTTTTTTTACTGGGTTTGCTTTTTATGAATATTTTAACAGTAATGCTTTCACCTCATTTTCTATATTTTTAATTTTTAAATTTTTCGAATATAAGAACAAAAAATAAAAATAATTTTGATACAAATAGAAACTACTAAATTGCTGTTGAGCAACTTTTAACTGTTAAGTTAGTCAAGTTAAAGAATAAGTTGCACACAGCAAATTTAACCCACTGTTTAATTTGGATTTGTGAACCCATATTATAGTTCTACAAATGATCCATTGTGCTTTTAAATACACAGAAAATATAAATATATTTATTTTATTTGGTAATAAATACCGCCTTACAAAAGTAAGCTAATTGATGTAGAAATATGCGATGTGGAATTCAAAAGCATACTATAGTAAACCGAAAATTTAATGTCTTTAATATAATCTTTAAAATCCTTATGCCATAATCGAAGTGCACATTACAGGTTTAGTTGGAAAGAAAAAATTGTTGATTCATTACCACAATTTCTATATAATTTGTAGCAGTTATTTTTTATACATATATTTAAATATTGTAAATTGTAAAGAACAGAATAAAAGTATATTATGCCCTCTCAAGTTTGATAAAAGTTTCTTGGCATTTGTATATATTGTTATGGTTACAGACGGCATGCTTATGAGAATTTCCCAATTTATTTACTTGCCGACTCACTTGCAAAGGAAATTAGATTACATAATTGATTAATAGATTAATTTGTCATCGAAAATTCATGTCGAGTATTCTAAATAATCTTAATATTTGTCATCAAAGAACGACTATCAATTTTCTTCGATTTTTATTTATAATACATATTGAAACGTCCGAGAAATTACTTGCAAATGCAAGAGCCTTCTAGAACTGTTATCTAGTTTCTAGAAGATATAGCGAAAAGTGAGGAACGATCGAGAAGAATTCGCCGATGTCTATAAAAGCCGAAGATGGAAATCGTAGGTCAGTTATTGCTGGAATGTGAATGCATGCAGTATTAAATAAATAAGCAAGTGAAGATAAATAAGGGATTAGCACGTGCGGAGTTTTAAATAAATCGAGTGAACGTGACTATCAGCTGTGAAATCCGAGGACGTTATCTTATCTCGTGTTAGTTATCTTAAGTGTTATACAACGGTGATACATAAATTATAGTGTAAGTGTTTTTATTATTAGATTTAATTAGTTCCGTTGATTTAAAAGTATACATATTTCTATAATAAGTAAACGTAGTTTTAATCGTTTAAATAAATTAGTTTTTAAGTAATAAATTCGTAACATTTTGGTGTAAGGTGTGGAGTTCGCAATCTAATATCGCTTCCGTTATAAAAACATTCATCGCGTAAATATCTGTTAAGATTCGCGATAAGCGTGTTTATTTATAAAGTTAATATAGTGTTTAATAAACTTTTTCTTTTAACAAGAGCGTGATCGCGATTAAATTCGTTTCCGGACACTAGTGGTTTAATATTAATAAGTGGATAGTTATTAAATTTTGTGTTATACAAAACTGCATTTTAAAAAGTAGTGTATTTAAAAACTTTATATTCGTGTTATATTTAAATTTATGCCGGTGACGCGTTCGCAAACAGTTAAAATGGATGCAAAGCTATTTGAATTTTTTTGAATCAATCAAAAATGGTCAGGAGTCGATGAATAGAAAAATGGGCGAAAATTCACAGAAAATTGAAGAAAAACTGTCGGAAAATTCAAGAAAAATGGAAGAAAAACTCTCCGAACATTCTCTCAGAAAAATGGAGGAAAATTCTAGAAGTTTAAAAGAGGAAATACGAACGAGCATAGAAAATCAAATTAAAATTGTTCAAGAGGAAACCCAAGCAGACATGTTAAACTTAAAAAAAGAAATTTGCGATTCTGTGAATGACATAATAGAAGAAGTACAAAACAAATTAGAAGAGAAGTTAAAAGAAAATTCAAGAACCATAGAAGACAAGCTAGAAAAAAAATTGAGAGAAAGAATGCAACTGCTTGAAGAAAGAATGACCCAAATGAATTGTCACGGTGAAGGAAGCGTCACGAGTGAAGATTTAATAATGAACCATCGAGAAGAAAACACTCACAAGTTCAAAGTTGTACCACCGAATTTTGATGGTAAAGTTCCATGGTCAACCTACTACAAGCAGTTTGAAGCCGCAGCTACTGCTAATGGTTGGAGCAACAAGCAGAAAGCGACGTCTTTAATAGTGTCCTTACGTGGAGAAGCGCTTGGAATTTTACAAACTATTCCGGACCACCTGCAAGAAAATTACGAACTCTTAATATCACGATTAGAAATGAGATATGGGGATGCTCATCTTCAACAAGTATATCAGGCTCAAATTAAAAGTCGGGTTCAAAAAGCTGCCGAAAGTCTTCAAGAGTTTGAGGCTGACATCGCCAGACTAACACGGCTTGCGTATCCTACAGCACCGGATACCTTCCTGGAGCAGTTAGCTATTCAAACTTTCGTAGATGGCCTCCGAGACAGCGAAACACAGCAGACTCTCCGGTTAGCTCGACCGAAGACATTGGATGACGCTTTGGTGCATGCTTTGGAGTTTGAAGCAGCAAAACAAGCATCGCAACGAGGTGGTCATAGACTCTGCTGTGCTACAGAAGTACCCGCGCAGACACTGGAAAGCATCGAGGAGATAGCGCGACGAATACTTCGGGAAAGAGGAGTGACAGCTTTGAACTGCGATGAAATAGGCCATGTACGACGGCATCGTACCAAACCTAAGAAGAGGACTAGAAAAGCCCTCGAAAATTTGGAACGAGGCGAGCGAAAGAAACAAAAAGTAATCTCATCTAGTCAAACTCCGGAGGTTACAATCCAAATGGCATCGCCTAGAGAGCAATTGCATAGCATTTATCTCGATGGCAAGATCAATGGGAGAAGCGTCCAGTTACTGGTTGACACGGGAGCGACGAAGACCATCATTCGTCCTGACATCTTATTGGAAAACGAGAAGACATCACCAGTAACAGTACGACTTCGAACAGCGACGGGCGACGAAATACCTACTCACGGACAAGTCGAAGTAACCATTGGTTTGGGAAATGGAGTACTCGACCATCGAGTACTGGTAGCCGACATCACGGAAGAAGTTATCCTGGGAATGGACGTGATAAAGAAGTATGGGTTCCATTTGGATATGAAGAACGATGTCCTGAAGATCGACAATGAAGAAATTCCTTTTCATTCGTCAGAGAAGGCAGCCGTGCGAGTCTTATTGAGTGAAGACGTGACTCTGCCTGCAAGGACTGAAAGTGTGGTGATGGCACGCCTGGATGGAAGTCTCCGGGAAGGCTACATACGCGCGATTGAACCAATGGAGGGCGGCTTAGTTGAAAAGGGACTACTCGTTGGCAGAACTTTAGTACGAGTAAAGAAGACGATGCCAGTAAGGATCTTAAACATCAACTCAGATCCTGTAACGCTGAAAAAGAAGACCGTGGTAGGCCAATGCACGCCAGTATCACAAATTGTGAGATGCGTGAAGTCAAACGAAGATACGTCGCCGAAGAAGTGTCCACAACATCTATTGGACATTCTTACCACCAAATGCGAAAACCTCAGCCAAGACCAGCTGGCTAAAGTTAAAGTATTGATCCAAGAGTACCAAGATGTGTTCGCGCTGGAGAGTGGCTCCAAAGGAAGAACTAACGTGGTGAAACATAAAATTAATACCGGAGACGCTCGGCCGATACGACAACATCCACGCAGACTTCCTTTGGCGAAAAGAGAAGAAGCCGAACAAATAATTACGGATATGGAGAGAGAAGGCGTGATTGAACCTTCAAGTAGTCCATGGGCATCCCCAGTGGTACTCGTGAAGAAGAAGGATGGATCAACGAGGTTTTGCGTAGACTACAGGCAGCTAAACGACGTGACCAAAAAGGACAGCTACCCTTTACCCAGAATTGACGATACGCTAGACACCCTGTCAGGATCCCAGTGGTTTTCTACGTTAGATTTAAAGAGTGGATACTGGCAGGTAGAATTAGAATCCAAAGATCGTGAAAACAGCTTTTACGATCGGAACTGGTTTGTGGCAGTTCACTGTAATGCCCTTCGGCCTGTGTAACGCTCCTGCAACGTTCGAGCGTTTGATGGAGACCATCTTGCGCGGATTGTCTTGGAAGACGTGCTTGGTCTACCTGGACGACGTGATCGTGGTTGGAAGGTCGTTTGAAGAGCACTTAAACAACTTGAAGGAAGTGTTCCAGAGATTACGTGGGGCTAACCTCAAACTGAGCCCAAAGAAGTGCCACGTATTTAAGAAGGAAGTCCAATACCTTGGCCACGTCGTATCTAGAGACGGAGTAAGGGCTGACCCAGACAAAATCCGAGCAGTGCAAGCATGGCCAAGACCGATCGACAAACATCAGGTCCGAAGTTTCCTTGGGTTGTGCACTTATTATAGAAGATTTGTCCCCGGCTTTGCCAATATTGCCAAACCATTGACAAAACTAACCGAAGAAAAAGCAGAATTTAGATGGAATGAAGACTGCGAAAATTCTTTTAATCAACTAAAACAGGCCTTAGTCACTTCGCCAATTTTGAGTTATCCACGAGAAGATGGAAAGTTTGTTTTGGATACCGACGCAAGCAATATGGCCATAGGCGCGGTCCTTTCGCAGGTTCAAGATGGACAAGAAAAGGTGATCGCGTACTTTAGCAAGGTTTTGTCTAGGCCAGAAAGGAATTATTGCGTGACTAGGAGGGAGCTGTTAGCAGTCGTTAAGTCCATCGAACATTTCTACAAGTATTTGTATGGACGAAGATTTTTACTGAGAACAGACCACGCCGCTTTAAAATGGCTACTGCAGTTCCGTAACCCAGAAGGACAAGTAGCAAGATGGATCGAGAGACTGCAAGAGTATGACTACGACACAGAACACCGTGCCGGAAGCAGTCACCGGAACGCTGATGCCTTATCCAGAAGACCATGTCCGGCGGACTGCAGCCATTGTTCGCGACTGGAAGAAAAAGTCGAATGCCTCCGGAGAACTGCTATGGTTGATGATGAGTGGGAACCTGAGCAGTTACGTCGCGAACAAGAAGACGATCCTGAAATAAGACTACTCCTCGACTGGAAAGAAAGCGGCCGACGACCAACCTGGGAAGAAGTGAGTGCTTTGGGCAAAAATATCAAAGCGTACTGGGCGCAGTGGGACTCCTTAATAGTAGAAGACGGTCTTCTTAAGCGATCCCTAGAAAGTGCCGAGGGCACGGGAAACAAACTACAGCTGGGAGTGCCGAAAAGCAGGGTGACCGAAGTGTTGAAGCATCTCCACGATGGGACATCAGGAGGACACTTTGGCATTAAGAAGACGTTGGGTAAAGTGCGAGAACGATTCTACTGGATGAACTGCAAAGAGGACGTCATGAAATGGTGCCGTAAATGCATAGTCTGCGCTTCAGGAAATGGTCCAGCGAGAAAGCGCAAAGCACCCATGAAACAATACAACGTAGGAAGCCCTTTGGAAAGAGTAGCGATTGACATCGCAGGGCCGTTCCCAGAATCCGATTCGGGAAATAAATACATCTTGGTGGCGATGGATTATTTCACGAAATGGACGGAGGCTTACGCCATACCCAATCAGGAAGCAGCTACAGTCGCAGACGTATTAGTAAAGGAGTTTTTCTGCCGGTTTGGAGTTCCGTTGGAATTACACTCCGATCAAGGCCGCAATTTTGAGTCTGGGCTGTTTCAAGAAGTTTGCCGACTGTTAGGAATTAAAAAGACTAGGACAACGCCTCTCCATCCCCAATCTGATGGCATGGTTGAACGGATGAATCGAACAATGGGCAAGTACTTAGCCAAGGTAGTGTCCGAACACCAAAGAGACTGGGATCAGTACTTGCACCTTTTCTTAATGGCGTACCGATCATCCGTTCACGAAAGCACAGGCCAAACACCATCCTGTGTCATGCTCGGTCGTGAGATAAGATTACCATGCGATCTTCAATTTGGACGAAGACCGGAAGAAGAAGTCGCTGGAGAAGATTACGTCAGCAAGCTGGCAAAGAGGCTAGACGAAGTACATGAAGAGGTTCGTAAAAACACACAAATTGCCAGCGACAGGATGAAAACAAGATATGACGTCAAGGCGCAAAATGGTGGGTTTCAACCTGGCGATATGGTTTGGTTGTATAACCCTCAAAGGAGACGTGGTTTGTCGCCGAAGCTGCAAAGGCAATGGGAGGGCCCTATGAAGTCGTGCAGCGTATTAACGACGTTATATACCGCATCCGAAAACCGCCCAGAGGCAAGCCAAAAGTGGTCCACGTCGATCGTCTAGCCCCGTTTGCTGGCGATAACCACAATCCGCAAGTTCAGGTCCGAACCAGAGTAATAAGTAGCAGAACCAGGAATCCAATCGAAGAAATGGAGGTCGAAAAGGTTATGAACTTATACGGAGGTTCTGGAGAAGCTAGGTGCGGAGTTACCACCGAGGAACAACAAGACCTGTTCCAGTCACAAAGATTACGCCATCGCACATTGCGTGAGCGAGGAGCTTGACATGTCCAAAGGGGTTGCAGTCGTGTTTAAAAAGAAGTTTGGACAGCTAGATGAATTACGAAGACAGCAACCGGCAGTCGGAAAGGTTTTAGGACTACGTGGTGACGGACGCTTCGTTTTCTATCTGGTCACCAAGAAATACTCACGTGTCAAGCCGTTATACAAAGATCTGTGGCGAACATTATGGAGTCTCAAGAGACAAATGGAGTTCCATCATGTTAAGAAATTGGCAGTACCCAAGCTTGGTTGTGGCTTAGACCAATTGAATTGGAGGACAGTTCGAAACATGTTGGAGGTCGTCTTCCGAGGAACAGGCGTTCAAGTGTTGGTCTGTAGTTACCAACCGAGGAGAGTATTGGGTCAGGAAAAGTCCATTGACTGTTACTTTTATGGTCAAGGAAGTTGCCGAAATGGAGGAAGCTGCCGCTATCGCCACGATCCCTTTACCGGTGTCGCATCCAGACCCATGTTCTGGGCCAGACCAGTCCTAAGAAGGGGCCAGTGAAACGTCCGAGAAATTACTTGCAAATGCAAGAGCCTTCTAGAACTGTTATCTAGTTTCTAGAAGATATAGCGAAAAGTGAGGAACGATCGAGAAGAATTCGCCGATGTCTATAAAAGCCGAAGATGGAAATCGTAGGTCAGTTATTGCTGGAATGTGAATGCATGCAGTATTAAATAAATAAGCAAGTGAAGATAAATAAGGGATTAGCACGTGCGGAGTTTTAAATAAATCGAGTGAACGTGACTATCAGCTGTGAAATCCGAGGACGTTATCTTATCTCGTGTTAGTTATCTTAAGTGTTATACAACGGTGATACATAAATTATAGTGTAAGTGTTTTTATTATTAGATTTAATTAGTTCCGTTGATTTAAAAGTATACATATTTCTATAATAAGTAAACGTAGTTTTAATCGTTTAAATAAATTAGTTTTTAAGTAATAAATTCGTTACAATATGTTATAAAAGCACAGTGAATATAGTGAAAACGGCTTAGTCAAGATTGTAAACATGGAAAAAATAATTCCTCAAAAACGAGGAAAAATTTATGACACAGCTACTTGTAATTTCACAATAATTTATTTACTCACTGTAAAGGAAATTATATGGTATTGATTAAATATACATATATTTGTTACCGAAAATCATGACAAATTATCAATATTTTCTTTGAATCACATTTTACTTTTATTTAGAAATATTGTACCACTCTAATTCAACAAAAAATGTCCTAATGATTATTTTTGTCATTGATTTAATCTATCGTTTTATCAGGGGTTACTGGTTATTTATTTAAAAACTAAATACAATTTACCGCATCTTTGGCATATGTACACATACTAATAACTTTTATTATTAATTTAATACAAAATTTTAATTTGCCTGCGATATTAATTGTATATTAATATAACAACTTTTTACGAGTTTGAATTGCCTCCATTTTGTAACCGAAAGTGCAAAAATCTGATTCAAAGAATGAGCAGTCGCATCAATATATCATCGAGACGATATCTATCCATACAAAAAAACTGAAGTGGTTGCTTCTGTCCAACCTCCTAAAAGAAGGGATCATTAATTTGATCATTTGATAACTTTAAATAATACAAAATTTAACGAACGATAAAAATGTTGCCTTCAGTTTTTTTTCTTATTATAATACACATAATTTAAAACTACACAAAATAGTTGTACCTACATTGTAATAGTTTCTAATAAAAAACTAACTGTGTTATAGCACCCCTTTCTGTTCTGTTCAGAACATAACTTCAATTGTTCCATATTAGGTTTTTATGAAAATTTATTAAGTTTTCATAAAAAAATTTAAAAATTGAATAATCTGACAGCAGTTCAAATCATTCATTAATTCTAAACTCACGTCAACAGTAGCGGTTTGTAAGGGCGGCCTTAAGGTGGGCTACATTTGATACATTTGTGTATTGTTAATAATGAACACAAACATAATAAACACATACACTTTAGAACTGTTTTTTTGTATTGTATTAAATAATTTAAATTTGCCATGATAAAATTTACATTATAATAATACAAAAAATTGTCCTGGTTTGCAGTTTAGAAATCAAGGGTTCAAAACCTATTTGTCATCGTTTCGTGATTTTAAAAGACTGAAAAAATGCATTCTGCATTTTTTTTAATACATAATTTTTACTAATAAAGCAATAATAATTGCGTTTTTTTTAATTTACAACTTTCAATTTGAAACCTGTTATGTTAAACAATTTTTAGTATAAAATTTATTCTCGGTACTGCTACTTTTTGTTGTTGATTAGGATAGGATTCAAATTTTAAAACACGATTTTATTCTTCCGATATAGTTTGTGGAACGTAGACAAGTAGACATCCTCTAACGTTGTGTACGCCCAACAAAGCTTTCATTGTTTTTACACAACTCCATGTAAATTGAAATTGAATATTGTGGCGATCTGAGTGAAAGTCTTTATTCGAGGTGAGAATTTATTTCTTGTATTGTGGTTTAATTTCATTCTTTCATAATTGTCTGAAGCGGATTTCCATACCTCCACTCGTATTCTTCATCTGTAGAGTTGATAAGCACATGTTGTAATTGGAAAATTTTCATCTTGACGTCACGTCACTGGAGTTAACACCAACCTACACTTTCGAGGGGTTGAATACGATTATTATCATATTATATTATTATATCATAGGAGGAAACAATTTACGAAGATAATTGGAGGGAAACTCTGCGTATTCGCTTATTTTCTGTGAATGTATGAATTAAAAAGGAGTTGTGATAACGCCGTATGTACGTTTTTTGTGTTAGATTTCAATTAAATCTTGGGTAATACTGGTACGGAGTTAGCTAGTCCTCTACTTGAGGAAACCTAATTGTAAGTATTGCACTATCTATTTTAATTTTTAGTATTTTGGTGGTCGGTCGATTATAAGAATAACCATACGTACATGTTAATTTATTAACATTAATTAATTAATTATAAAATCGTTGTTGTGTCACATATTATTATACAGTGCGCTTTGATTCTCTAAATCTCCGATTTTTGTACGTTTGTATTTTAATTTACGAAAGTAAAGTCATTCCTTTTCTGAATGTAAAAGTTAGGCCGACTAGGCTACTTTGAAGTACGACGTGTTGCCCAGTCGAGGGCGTAGTTTATATTTTGTCTGTGATACCAACCTACGTGCTAACGCTTGATAAAATTTATATAAAAATACTTATGTACCTACTACTTCTTCTTCTTCTACTTTTTCTTCTTACTACTACTACGGCTGTGATAACATAAATATACTCTATCACCAGACCATTAGAGACCAGGGTCGAATCCCTATCAGTGCACAAACTAATTAAACCTACGTTTAAAAAATGTTGAGGACTGTATACACACGACAATTGTGATATAGACGACGCCTATAAGATAATAACTAATATAAAAACACTATTTTGCAAAAATTTGCGTACTTTTTCTATCTTTATTAAATCTGTATTATAACGATATTTATTAGTATATATTTAGTAACTGTACGGTAAAGATTGTATACAGATACCTGTACTCCAGCGATACGTAAATACTATCGACCCGTTATCGATTAATACAGATTGCCTGTACAGAAGTATAGATAGGCGTAAAGGTACTGTATAGAATCTATAGAGATATGTTATACGGGTAGGGCTCAACTGCATCTTGTGTCTTGATATCCGTTATTATTTATGTCTTAGGTTTCTTTTTGTTTAACCAAAGGAAGTCGGTGTCGGTGTTGTCGTATTGACTGAGCGTCTCTGGTATTAGTTTTATGCTTCATTACGTCAGTTCATTATTTGGAACCACTTTCCAGCGCGAATCTATGTTGATATTGCTGGGACGTTTTAGCTTTGGCTAGTAGGTTATGACTGAGGTTTGGCATTTAAAAATGAGTGTGTCTAATAACTGTTGTGGACACTTCTTTAGCGATGTTGCTTTGTGGAAGTTTACGTCTCTTACAATTTGAGCTTGTCACGTCCGCGTGATTCACTTTTATTTATCTACATTATTTATTTACACGGGCACCGGCGTTAAACATTAACTTCGCATTTTCTTATTTACACCGCAAAATTCTTCTTAAAAAGTGACTTCAATTTTCCTCGATTATCATTTATATTCATACCTTATCTGGGACTAGAACATTTTGTCTTTTCCGGTAATCGCTTTGACTGATCTCGAGACGTTTCACTATTTCACTAAACCGGATGCATTGGCAAGCGTCATCTAGTGTGCAAAAAACCAGCGACTCTTAGTTAAGTCACCTTAAAATAAAACAGTAATTATATATTAGTATTGCGATGAACGTCGCCTGGTGAACATCATAGTACACCAAGTTTTACTTCTCATGTTTCATTGTTTATAAAATCATAATTGTATTTTGTAACAGGATTATCAACTATAATTGCAAATAAAGTTTATCATTTCTATTTACATTTTAAAACAATGACAATAATAGTACAAATTGATTCTGGAACAATATTATTTCAAAACCGTCGATTTTAATTTACCGGTTCTGAAACCTTCTCCTGAAACAATGACAACGTTAAGGTAGTATTGAGCTACGTTGTCATTGTGAGGAGGTTCTAGAACCGGTAAATACCACGCTGTGACTGCGTTATGATATTCAAAAGTTTCCGGTTCTCTGTCATGCATCGCCCATTTCAGTTAACAATTGTAAAATTTATTACCACACAATAGTTTTTAATAACGATGACTCAAACTAGAATAACTAAAGCTTTCAGTTAAAAATATTTATATGCTATCAAATGCTATTTAGTATACAGACGTTTAAATATTAAATTCGTAATTAGTATAAAAATTAATTTAAATGGACGACTAGTTATAAATTATCTTAAATATTTAATATAGAGTAACGTATTATTTTCGAGCTCCTAATTGTGAAACGTAAGCATTAATTTTCTCCGCTAAAACAGGTTGGCATTTACTTTGAACATATAGTAGACCTTGTATGTCTCTTTGTTCATAAGCTATCTGTGCAGCTTCTTCCAATTTGCTAAAATAATCAATAATTATTTAACAAACAAATATTTTAAATAAGCGCATACTTGGCTTTTACATAATATTTTACTATAATGTCTTCGCTGACTTTGGGAAGGTATTTGATAGCTTCAGATTGCATATTCTTCTGCAAGCATATATCAACAAAATGAGCATAACCAATAGGTGACTTCTTTGATTTAGAAAATTTCTCTAACTCGATCCAATCACCAGCGTCAGCTAAACATTGGATTCTGATCCACCAGTATCTGTAATAACATATATTTAATGAAAAAAAAATTAAGTGTATTGGTGATTCAGGTTTTACTAGAATAACTTCAATAATCGATAGAATGAGGGTTTATATTTTATTATTCCAAGAAAAAGGACCCAATTAAACTCGCACAAAAAAATTGTTCATTCGCACCACGCGTTTTACCTCATGTTGCGGGAAGTGCAATGCTACATTTGAGTTACTGTCTGAGTAAGGCTGATAATTGCACTATCATATGATGTGTTTTGTTTTTCAAGGCATGCTGCAACTGAACTTATGTAACATTAGTCCATCGCTGCAGGAATTTCTTAAGTATCTTATAAACTTATAAAAAATATCGAGAAAGCAATAGAATAATAATTAATTTGAAATAAAGATCTTATTTAAGTAATGTTGCACACCCATTGGCATACACGGGGTAAACACCAGATGTTGTGTAACAACAGTTGTAAATGAATTACAAAAAAATGTGTATACAATAGTCATCTGGATACAACTTTTAGTAAAGTATAAAATTGTACAATACGTAAATTACCGGTGAAGAGAAAATCATTGCAATAATAATGATACCCGAAAAAAAAATTATCTAAATTTGCAGGAATTCTGTAGACAGCTCTGTTTTATTACATTCCTATAAAACATTTTTTTGCAGAATTTTACGTTGTATTTTTGACAAAGAAATTTTGAGTGTATATACATATATATATATATATATATAATAAAGTACAAATGTCCTCTGAAACCAATCAGAATGTTATCATTGTTATCAATCGTAGCACACTTTCTGTTTTGTTGTACCAAAGGTTGTACAGATTCTGCCAGTTGTTCACAGATACAGTGCACGCCGCTTATTGCAATCACGGATAATGTTATCAATCTGATAATGTTACCACTTTATCAAAGAAAGAACCGGACGCATGCTACTACATAGAAAAAACACCGGTTATAGTAATAACAATTTCAGTTTGATATCAATTTTCTTCTCAGGTTTGTTTCTATACATGAACAAGAACCTATTTTGCATGCATTTTTTAGCTGAATTTTCGCAATACACTTAGAGTAAAACATTTTATCATTGTAGCTTCAAAATTTTAATTTGAATGTTTAGTTTTATTTTTGCGGTGTTATTTATTCAAGTATTTTGACCAACCTACGCAACATTTAAACATCTGTAAATACGTTATCTAAGAGAATTAAACTAGAAAGCATATGCGTTCTTAGAACAACAACTTCAATTAATTATGTCTTATGTGATAACGTTATTTTGTATTTATTTTTAGTGTCAGCAGACTACGGAGAACCAATGTGTAGTTCTTAGAACAGTGAATTAAAGATCATAAGGTTATCTTTAGTTTCTTTTTATTAACGATGCCAATAAACTATTTAATGCTAGAGGTCCATAATTTTCGAGGTATTTGGTTCAAAATTTTGATTTTTTTAAACGCTTTATGATAATTTTTAATTTGACATTTTCTGCTTGTATTGATGCTATGATTTCACCTTCTAAATTAACAACCTGATCAGATACACGCTGTATGTACATATTTACTGCTTCCTAATCAATAAACATTTATTTGTGTTTTTGTTCTAAACTTCGGATATTGTCATCATTCGGTTATTCTTATTAAAAACCTTAAGTCCCAACGTGATTCTATTAAGCGGCTTGCACTGAATTACTAATATGTTTGAAATTACAGCTAGCTTATCCTTTTTTGCTCTTCTTGTAAAGCCATTATTATATTTCGTTATTCAGGGTTTATAGGTTTTTAAACAGAATTCCATATAAGTGTTCTTTTTTTAAATGAATCCTTTGATGTGTTTTGCTATTAGAAATATTTAATCAGTAGCTACTTATCAAATTCGAACAGTTTTTAATGGTTTTGTATCAGAAAATATTTAATAAGTAATATAGAATCAAATTCAAATAGGTAATTACCGATAAAAATAGTGCCAATGTAAATTTTAGTAGTTAATTACAGTTTTCTATTTTTCAATATCGTATGCTCGTGCATAGCATGTTTTTTCAGTTTGAACAAAAACGGTTTGAATAAAAGTCTCTCATCCTCAGGATAAAAACGTACATATATCAAATGCAATTCAATAAAAATTTATTATGGTTTCTATGTACCGTTTTCTATAGGGACATTGAAGATATCTCATGTTCCATCGGTTGCGAATATATCTTTTTTACATGTAATTTTAAATTAACGAATTTTTGCATTACTCCACAGTAAATATTGATGCATCTAATTTCCTTTTATAGAAAGAAGAGATCTTTCTCATTGCTTTCGTTCAATACAGCTCTGATTGGTTGATGTTTGGACACTTGTATCGGTTTTTCCGTAGAAATAATTAGTATTCTTGAAAAAAGTTAAAAATATTATAGATGTTGATAGTGCAATCTTTAAAATTAGTAATTTTTGTATTAGATTATAAAATACTTTTAATTTCCCAAATAATTGCAGAAATCAATTTAATGCTACTTACCGCTTTTCTGGTATTTTAAAATTATTTCGCACTTTTTCAGCTTCTTTATAATCCTTTAACTCCAATAATCTTTTGCAGGTGTCATGAACAGATTTCCCTACAAGATTTTCATTAATTTTATCTTCCAGCAATCTTTGGTATTTAAGAAGACGCAGAGTTTCTTCGCATATAGAGTATCCCACTTCATTTCTGGCTTTCTTATAAGCTTCTGTAGCTGAAGTCAGAGACGCATCTCTGGTATGAGTTTTCTGAACAAATTTAAGTAGAAATTGCAAAAAAAGAAGATAAACGAAAACTTACTTTTTCATCTAAACTTTCAGTAACAAACCCTTGCGCTTGTGAATTAAAATCATCTTCTTGAATAAATATTTCATTTAAAGCTTGAGAATTATGTTCTCTGCAATATTTTATGTATAATGCTTGAGCAACAGGAAAGTTCCGTATAGTCATCTTAAAATCTGCTAGAGGCATATTATCGCGAAGTCTTAATATAACCATATAAACTAAATCGGTATCACCACTTTCAATAGCTTTTAGAAGAGCTGGTTTATTCTCGTCTAATTTTAATAACAGCTGCACTTGTTCACTGGCCTTTGATTCATGATCTAACAACTGAAAGATACTGTTTGAAATAAAACTTTGGCCATTGCACAGAATTACCTTAATAGCCAGTTGTTTTCTACCACACTGTGCGGCTGTACTAGCAATGTCACTGTATGAAATACCGCTAGTGTAACCGAATTTGTTAGCTATTTCTCTTGCAACCGACTCTTCCTCTAGCTGTGGTTGACTTACCTAATTGTTTCAATACAAATAATATCATTAAAATCTACCGAATCTTACCTTATATTTAGCCCAATGTGCTAGAATCCGACTACTACCATCTTTGTCTGGCATTTTTAAATATTTAGCTATACATATTGCTAAATAATATTGTCGTCTAATCACCAGTCTATCCAAAAGTGATTTATGCCCAGAGCATTCTAGCCTGTACAAATATGCTTAAAGAAAATAAATTCTAATTCGTTGCAAATAGTTTGATCTTGGTACTGCTTTAAATTATATTACACAAAACTCACAATTAATGACTTTTAATGCGTCTCAAGAATTTCTTCAGTTTAAACTTGTTACTTTTTCATTTGTAAAGGATACTCAGTAATTGTAAGTGGAATTCCAATTCTTCTATCTCTAACAGAATTCAATACCCTTAGTAATCTACACATTTTAACATACTCATTAGAATCAATGTTTTCGACAAAACATTTACCAAACTGCGCTGCCTTAAATTACAGGTAGGTTAAAAGCCAATATCTTGCACAACATGTAATTACCCTAATAAGCATTTTTTGAATATCCGTATCAAATTCATAACCGGCTGCCTCGATACATTGTTCAACAGCTTTGGACAAAAATTTTTTCACTAGACAAATATATTCATCTGCTCGATGACTACGTTTCTAAAGGTATATTGTATCAGTAACCACTATATGGTACATAAAATTTACCTGAAATTGCTTCGATGCTTCTAAAAGAAAACTACCTGGTTCAGTACTGTTAATTCTAAATATTTTCTGTACAACATCAGGTACTTTTTGAATTAATTCATGTTGAAAAGTAGAGAGAACACGAACTCCATCAATTTCAGGTATTAAACAAACTGAGCAATCGTATGGGTAAATCACAAGTTCCCCATGTTTTCCTAGAACTAAGAGCACAGTGTCTTTAGGTTCTTTTTCCCAAAATGCAACTACAGCTTCCGTTCCACACCTTTAAGTTGTACAATAATGATTGTGCTTATAACAGAACAACGTATTTCTTACCAAACTAATTGTTTAGGTCTCCGTACTGTGTTTGTATCAACTTCACAATATTTTGTTCTTAAATTTGCTGATCCAAGCCATAAATAACCGGCGTCCGTAAATAAAGCTACATGTTTTGCATTGATAGATACAGCCATGTTTAATATTGATGTGTAATTGTGGCTTATATCAACTTCTAGCTATAATTCAAGTATGTTATTTTATACAAACATGAACTTTATATTTACCATTGTTGTGTTATTATAATCATCTTGTTTCAATCTAAAAAGCTCTTTTTCTCTTGCTATCAAAACCTCAGTTCCTTTGTCTTCGGAAATTGCTACCCATGCAGTTGGATCTATACTTGATTCTGTGTTGGAAAATGAATATAAATATATATAAAAACATTGGTAACCAAAAGTCAGCTGCCCTTATTGGTACAGATTTAAAAGAAATTAACTAAACGAACTTAGAAAAGTTGTGAAATTTCAGTTATCAATGTGATTGGTTTTTATTAATATTTCATAAATTTTTGTCATTCATAGCTTAGCTTTTCAAACTTAGTTTACTATGCTCAGAGCCAATTAATATTTCATTCTGGTTTTACTTTAAAAGTTCTACATATGAAAAATTCTTACTTGGAAGTTCTGAAAGCTGACGTTTTTTAGGATCCAAAATGTTGTTAAAAACAAAAATTTTATGATAAGAAGTCATTACAGCAATTCCTGTAAGGTTTTGTGGAGTAATAAAAATTTTAGCATCTATTATTTTTGTATCCTGAGCTTCCTGGCACAAGGTAAACGCCTGTATAAAGTTTCCAAACAAGTCATGCATAACAACCTGGCCATCATCTTGAACACAAATAAATTTCTCATCAATCGACCAGCCCATTTTAATTATGGGTCTTCGAGTCCACTAAAATCGCATCATTAAAAAATAACTACGATCATAAGATCAAATACCTTAATAGATGATATTTTTTTTCCAGACCCAGAAAATATTTCTATAACTTGTTGCCCAGTTCCTCTTACTTTTACGATTTTACTGTCATCTCTTTTAACAGCAATCGGTCCACCATACGGTGCTGCCTCAGCAATAATATGTTCCATGTTAATTTCTTGATTCCATGCCATAGAATATATTTCAAATTTTCTTGAAAAAAAAGTAAGTTGTATATAATATTATTAGCCTCAATGTACTTACCGGAAATATAAATCTCTTCCTAATAAAAACCAATCTGCGGTTAACATTGCAGCTGACATTTTCGTTTGTTGTTTCCTTTAACAACTAATTAATGAATAAAATAACTTTAGACTAAATCAATTTGTTTACTAATGGAATGTAGTTGAAAAATTTGAGGTTAATTCATACTGACAGTTCAGACAGCTATACAGAAAAACTAATATCTACCTGATTTGCAGCATAAAGGAATAATCGACTAATAAAAACAATCTGGCTATAGCGGTAAATTTAAATTACAAATATTTTCCATAATTATAACAAAAAATTTCATCCACAAGCTGTATCAACAATTTTAAAACTTAAAATAAAACCATCAGTTTACCAAAAGGAATATAACTTTTACAAAGTTAATTAACAGTCATTTTAAAAAAAAAAGATGATACGTTATATGGTTTTGGTTATAATTGTTTATGGTTTTGTGTAGATTGGGTCTTGCAATAATAGTAATTTATGGAACAAGCATCGAAAGCAAAGCATACCATAACAAACTACCTTACAAGGTCGCACACAATTTTTTAACAGATTGTATTAGTGAAGGCAACATAATCTTAAATTATGTAGGTAACAACAGAACAACAGAAAATGAACAGGTTGATATTTTAAATATTCAAAAATTTGAATATTTCAGAGAGTGTTTAAATGTTGTGAACACAAGGGAAATTTGTTAAGTATATGTTAATGTAAACAATAAACGATATGTTATTTTTCAATTTAATTATGAATCAATATCTAAAAAAATCATCTTTACATAATTGGAATACGTAACGTGATCAGTTTAAATAATACATATTCAGTATAGAGAATCAGGGTAGCGGCAGTTTCTCAAAATTGAAGCAATTTTGGAATGTTTTATTCTAAAAATTTATATGCAAACAAATTATATGTTTATTGGCATGGCTAATTATATTACTCTAATGTATTACAAATTTACAACTGCTATATAATTTATTGTAGTGACTAATTAGGTATGTATATAGTGTTTTAGGTATTATTAAACTTTTATTTAATTTTTAGAATGACAATTTAAACTATTTATCTAATTATAGACTTCACCATTTAGCCCAAAAAAGTTTACGAACTGAAAAATAACAAATAATTCAAGAAAGCTTATCTACAGACAGAAATAAAAAAAAGGTTTGGATTAGTGCTCAAAAGTTTTTAAAATTCTGTACACAACAAAACAATAAATGGCTCTAAACGTAAGTACCGGTCAAAGTTTTCTAACTTTGAATTATGTATGTATATGTATGCAATGGTGAGCTATATTGTATGTTTGTTCTATTCCTTATTAATATCATATTATGTTTTTTTTTGTATAGATTTATCAGAACTTTTACTGAAATACATCAAATGGTGCAAAAAAAAACGATTATTTGGCGTATTGTGTAAAAACGGGAATACTTAGTTATACAACATTTTCATAGTACCTATTTGATAAGTATAATTAAAATGCCTTATCTGATAAATTAAAGAATATGGCGTTCTATTTAAATTAATAAAGTTATAGCCACTTAATTTTCTTAATTGATAGATTTTAACTTTTGGACTCTCTGCATAATATCATAATATGTTAACTTTCTTATAATTGGAATATAAAATTTGATCTATTGCTATACTTTACTGTAAATTTTGCTCTTATAACTTAGATACCTCTTAAATATCTCAAACATGAAAATTAGGTTGTATTTTGACCAAATTCAAATTATTTAAAAAACCTTAAGGTTTAGACCTTAAAAATGTAATATTATACAGATAGTTTTATTTAAAAAAATACAACTTTGATACGACCATTGCAACTCCTGTATCATATAAAAATTATTTTATAAAGTAACCATAATACTCTTCCATACATCCCAAAAGTGAAACTTTTTGAAAGTCACGTATTTTGGACACAATATTCCGAGTCGTATAGCCTCAATAACTTTCTATAATTAACGGGTATAAATCTATCATATTCAAATAATGCTACAGAAACCACTGTGACACAATACAACTGTTACTTATACTATTTTTATTATCAAGTAGGTACCTATATGTTTGGCAACATTAACTTTTTTTAAATGTCAATACTTAATATGAGCTAGATACTTTTTAAAACGATTAATTTTGATATGTTTTTTTGTTTGCTTAGTAAATACTTGATTATAATCTTTACAATGAATAATTTTAATTTATCTTGCCCTATTACCTAAAATTGTAAATTGTTATTAGTTTGTGTCTAAAATAATTACATTTTTTGTGTAATTTTTGAACTTATGGTTTCTAAATTTGCTGTTTATAGTTTCATTGTTAAAACTACTGTATACTGCAATTCCTTTAATAAACTAAAGGTCTTTGCTAAAATTTTGTTTTGATTTGTGGTTCTTTATTACAAGAGTATCTAGGAACGGTAACCTCCAGCTCTATTTTATAAGTAAATTTTTATAAGAAATTTAGAATTTAAAATGTTAACAATTTGTTTAGGATGACAAATTTTGATATCCATGATAGTAAACACATCATCTACATGTATTAGTAAAACTCTAAAAAAGATTCTAAATCTTATTCCAAATCAATTTCACGTTTTCTCATAATTGTTATTTATATATAAGTATAAGTTTAACTTTATTCGTTGCCATTTGGCTTACAAATTTGATCGTGCTATACTACATAACATTCTATATTTACATTTACATTCTATTTCTTTTTTTTTTGTTATTAATTATTTTAATTTGCAAAGTTTGAAAAACATAAATAAGTAAGATTTTTCACATTAATTTAGTATTCTTGTCGCTGATGATGAAAGCATAGCTTTGAAACCAGTAGTGGTTTCTTCGTTAGGACATTTGTTGGTCAATGTCCATTCAAAAAATACTATAAATCATGCTATTTTATACTAAAAAGTTTATGAACGATAGTAATAGTAGTAATAGTAAGAATCATTTTGTATATTCTAAAGGTAAATTAATTGACCCCAAATAAAAGTCTTTTATTAAGTAACAACGGTAACCATGCGTTTTTAAAGTTTTAATGTTGAAATTACCTTTCTGCAGCATTAGCCACCAGCCGCCACTAATTGAAACGCATTTTATAAAGTTATTGCGGTATTTAGTTTTGTTTAAACTTTAAAATTATATTGTACAAATATATGTAAATGTTTATTAAATATTATATAAATAAATATATTATATACATTTATACATATTATCCGTATACGTGAAACCTGCCAAGCGGACCCTATGTAAAACCTGCACATAACTGAATTTTGTTTAGTCTTAAGCGAGTATAAATATCTGTAAGTATATTTAATTTTATTAATGCGAAAACCTCCATAACGCGGAAGCGCAAAGTAAATTGAGACCATAAACTACAAAATACCATAAATTTAAACTTGTTTATGCGGAATGTAATAAAATAACTTTCTTGCCTTTACAAGAAATTCATAAATCTATTATTGTATGCTTTAGGAAGTGTTATAAACTTAGGCCTATTCTCTAGACAATCTGACGCAATGTTTAGCGGTAAGTGCGTCCGGTTTAATGGTTTAATAACACATTATTTATCAAAAAAAAAACACACGTTTACTTGAAATTCGTTTTTGCGTTTACAAATAATTCTTTCGTTATTACAAAAACAGTAGACATTCAAAAACATTTTAATTATGAAAAAAACGCAAGTGTATAAATCAATCAAGACACCGTAAGATGAAAATGACGTAACAGAAAAATTAAATGTTTTGGTGATGCTATAAATTATTTAAGCCCATTTAAATTGTTTGTCAGGTTTTTGAAAGTGATAGTGAGTGATTTATAAAAAAACTGGTGTGGTCACCACACGACTTTCCTATAAGGAATGATGAAAGAATGTCTACTTATTTTTTTAAGGTTATGTTGTCATAAAACCACTTTGAAGTGATATGTACTCGTTTGTATCGACTTCCTAGCATGCTATAATTTTTTTGAAAATTTTCTCTTCGATATATAGAATTTTTTTTTAAAAAGAATCGTCGCAGGCAAGATTCGGATCTATATTATATTTATGAATTCATTTTAAATTATAAATAAAATATCTAATGCTGTTAATATTATTTTTTTTTATTTAAATAAATTGTTAGAAAGAATTATCTCTATAAGAAACTGTAAAAATAATTCGAATTATTTACATACGTACAAATTTATATAAGAAAAACTGTTAAAAATGGCGGATACACCCACTTCCGATTTCTTTATCAGACCCATCTTTTGATAAAACCGATAGAATATGAAAAGCCAGCTCCATACCAAATTTCAAGTTACTAGGACTTATGGTTCGAGAGTTATCGTGAGTACAACCAAAGATAATGTAAGAAAGATGTCGCATTCCGTGTATAAACAAGTCAAAAGAATATAGAAAAAAATTACTATTTTTAACGTATCTTACTTACCCTTCAAGATTATGTAATATTTTTCTAAAAAAAACGTCACAGGCAGAATTCGAACCTAGATTATAGATAGAAATTACTTTAAATTATAAATCAAATATCTAATAAACTGTTAATGTTAGAAAAATTTTGTATTAGGATAAATTGTTAAGAAGAATCATCTCTATAAGAAACTGTAAAAATAATTCGAATTACATTACCAAGCCAAATTTTAAACTCCGTAGAAGTGACTTAAGAAGAAATGGTCTCCATGGTTTCGAGCTATCTCCTCTTTGGTTCCCGGTCATTTATTGAAAACACGCCCCTTATCATCCGTAACCCAATCTGAGTCGAGCTTAACCATTCGTGACGACCTTTTTTCTTTATATACGGAGACTATTTCTTCTTAAGTCATTTCTAGGGAGTTTAGAATCTGGCTTGGTTCACAAGTTGATTACCTAACTCGGTATTGGTTCTTTGTTAGATTTTCGTTTGCTTTTTCAAGTTATCGTTTTCTTTTTTACCTTTTCAGAGTTTAGGTTATGGCTTGTTTCACAAGTGGATAACTTAACTTTTGAGAAGTTCTTAGTTAGATTTCGGTTGTTTGTTTGAGTATTGCGATTTCTCACGCCCTGATGAAGCCCCTTAGGAAAGTGCGCGAAACGTTGACAACTTCGGTTACAACAACAATAACACGGCCCAAACCCAAAAGACATTCTTATCTTAGTATAGATTCCAGCCGTAGAAGCCTTCGCTATTATATTAACACCAAACACTGACTATAAGTTTTTTTCGTGGTTCATCATGAACTAACCACTGAGATGAAAGTTTAGTGTTATCATAAAGGATCTACTATCCGATTTAAAAATAAATCGTTATTGTACCGACACAACAAAGAAACAAAGGTTTGGGAACGTCGTTCTTTCTGTACATCACTCAACTCATGCGGTACCTGCTTGTCCAGCTTTATCACTTTGTCAAAGAAGTCAACATTCTTTGGTTATACCTAAAAATAACGATAATTCAAGTGCATTTTGATCGAGATTTCTTCCACGGTAGTTTTCAGTTGTCCACATGACTCATTGGTTAATTGCCTAAACGGAATTTGTTAAACCAACAAAATACCGTTTGCTGTGAATTGACTTCAGTGCCAAACACATCGTGATGTTGTGAGCAATCTATGCTGTTCTGGTTCCACGGAGGAACTCATACTTCATTAACACACAAATTGCATAAATGTGGCCACACCACATAGTCTTTACTCATAATCCATTTATGTAGCTTACAAATTATTCTCTGTATATATGTAGTTGTTGCCACGAAAGATGATCCCTGTGTCACATCGTGCGAATTTAGAAAACACGTTCCATTATTCATATGAAAAAAGAAAACTGTCAGTACAACAGATATAACATAATTTTTTTGTTTTGACTTTATCTGATTAGCATTAGATGACATTTGTCATAAACCACGTACTTGTTTATATAATTTAAAGTTTCAGTTCTATCGAGTATATAAAACTTACAAACAAACAAACAAAGCATGTTCATGTTCAATTTAAACCACCGTATGTGTAACCAACGTAAGTATTCATCCAATTAATTCATATTTTTTAATTTAATTATAACAAATATAATATAATTAAAACAAAAAAAAACTATTTGGATTAAGAACATAACTAGTATTGCCAACAAAAAATATTTAGTAAATTTTAGTTTAACCAGCAATTACATTTTAAAGTTACTGAAATACATAATTAGTAATTTTTTTCTTAATTCAGATGCAGATGCGTATGACGTAGAAATTTTCTTTTTTGGCAACGACTAACTATATAAACATCTTATTTCTGATAAGGCTATTCGAACATAACTTTTGAAATTAATTCAGTTAAGAAAATACCTAAGACAAATACCTACATATTTGCATACCCTTTTGTGACATTTAATATTTTAGATAAATGTTATCTAATTATTAAAACATATTGTATTTACAGATTTTTGAAAAAGCACTAGTAGTGCGAAACGTAATGTCAACACACATTAATTAAAAAAAAATATATATTCTCAATTCTTATTGCTGTAATTGTTATTCCTCCAAAAAAATATTAGAAAAAAACTTTGGTTTATATTACTTATAAAAAGTTTACGAAATTTACTAATAATCCTAATAAATGGCAATGCGGTTTTAAACCGCACGTCAAGCAGTCACGTTTTATCCATTAAGTAAATGTTATATATTTACACATTGTATCTAATATATATTCACATACATCTAAAAAGCACGACCATTTTTGTTTCAATAACTAGGTATGTGTACATACCTTTTGTAAAGGAATGTTACATGTTGTAACTTTATTTCCGTTGTTTAACTTTAAAACAGCGTTAGGAAATGCCTTTTACAGATATTTAAAAGATAATTATGTGAGTGACATTTTTTTAAATATGAAATAACCAAGTAGTTCAATAACGTATTCAATATTTAAAAATGTGTCTTTATATAATATAAAACATATATTTACTAAAAGTAAGGCATGTATCATCAAAGTAAGGGTATTCGAAAAAAATTAACAATATAAGCTAAGAGAAAGTATGTTTTTTGTACTTTCCCAACTAGTTTTTTTTAATTTGTTTTTGTCAAAGGGGACCAAATTATAGATATATATATATACATATTCTAATTTTAACTGAACCAGGGAATTAAATAATGTGAACAGACTTTATTATTGAGTGAAAAATCAAAACATTTAAGCTTTCATTTTTAATGATTTGAATAGTTACAATGGTTTTTAAAATACGGATGTCAGTTTTGTAGATACAGTTAGGTATCAAGTTGTAAACCAAATGTTGCAGAAAAAAGTTTTACAACATTTAGAAGTACATTTCTTCTAGGAAAGTGAATTATCAATATCAGAAACAAATGCGAAGTAATAACATTCTGCTGAACTTTCATTGTTTATTATTTTGAAATGAACATAGACAACGTTTCGATTGCTGTGGTATCTGCAATCGTCATCAGGTGAATACTAACAAACTTAGAAACTACTGGAGCTTATATACTAAAGACATGTTCGATGAAGCATTCAAGCGTACAAAATCAATTTAGCGTAACAGATTAATTAACAAAATTACTTAGTCAAGTTTCAGTTGTTTTAGAGGTTCGATAAGTGGTTTCCATATGTTGCTTATCTCGACACTTGGCTGGCTGAAAATTTCTTTGTTGTTGTTGATGAATGCCGCTTCTTTAAATTTCCGTTTGTACCAATGTTCCTCTCTGTGTATGATTTTTGCTTCCGACCATTTCATTCGATGTTGGTTATCCCACGAATGTTGCGCGATGCCGGACTTAGAAGTCTCTCCTCTCTGTGTGTGCGTCTGATGTTCTTTCAGTCTGATGTCCAGTGGTCTTTTGGTTTCCCCCACGTATGATTTGCCACATTCACATGGAACTTGGTAAATACAGTTTTGGGAATCTCGACTTGTTGTGTCAGAAACAAATCTACTGTTAATTTTTATTATTATTCATATAAAGTAAACAATAACTGTTCTGTATTCAAAACCGTAATCCGTTAACGATTGAAAGAAACAATACTGGTATAAAATTCGAACTTTAGGGTACATCGAGGTAGTGTGGAAAACACATAATTTTTTTTTCTGATAACTTACAGACTGCTGTTGCGATGATAATGAAGGAGAGCTCCATCCAATTGCAGCCACATAGCTGTTTTGATGGTTAAAAGGACTTCTTCTCATAATAACGGAAGTTGGTGTATAGGGAAATCTAAAACCATTATGCAATTTGAAGGTCCTTTAAAAAAATAAGGATTTTCTGACACTTTATCTAACATCCACGTACAAAATTTAATTTGCCTGCTAAATCATTTCCATAAAATTCTTGGCAAAGCTGGATTTTACAAGAATAAAATCTTTGTTTGTTTAGAATTCTGGAAATACTTGTCTGACTAATGTTAATATTTTCAGAGATCTGATTTTGACTAATATTGGGATTTTCGACAACTGAACCAACTACGGTAAAAACATTTTTTTTCAGTGATAGGTTTTTTTATAAGTTTTTTATAAGTGACACTATACACTTTCTTGAATCTGGTTTAAAAGTTTTTTAAAAACGGTCGACTTAGGATGATTTCTTTTGGGAGCATAAACTCGAGACAATAAACAATTTTTCATAACATTCTCCAAGAATAAAAATCATCAGTACGCTCTTTTTTTGGTAACTCCGTATTTTAACTAAGCACTACAGCAATATTCAAATAACAATTTAAATTTCTTTAATTTTAAAAATAACACCAATACAGCAAAGCAGGTTTTGCAAACTTAACTGAAGAAATAAATAAATTGTCTAATTTTTCTTTACACAATAGGCAACTATTTTTATTAAAAGTTTTATTAAAAAAACAAAAGTATGCAAAAAAACGATTGTTTAGCGTTGTTCGTGCCTCAAACAAATTATTGTAGTTAGAATTTTTATTATAGTATTAGTTATTAGTTAACAAGGATGTTTGTCTATTGTACATTTGTTTTCTCTTAAGAATAATCTTTGTATAAAGAATGGTATAATAGATAATTTTGTCGGTACCAATAATATTCCCACCGCCTCAAAGCTTGTTTTTTTTGTTAAAGCTTCTTTGTTTAATCTGTTTCATATATAACGGAAACTTTTCTTTTTTTGTTATTATCGACCAATAAGAATCGCCCCTGTAATTAAGGGAAATGGAAGGTTGAATGCAACCTAAAAATATTTTAATTTAAAATTATTAGTTCTATTTTTGCTTCCAATGTAATAGCAACTTGCAACTCCCGGTCTGAGACGGTTACATAGAATAATAATTTATAAAATATATGTAGTATTAGCATTGTATTAGTGATATTTGCAACTATAATCTTTATATTAAACCTGGTATTATTAATGCAACGCGTACGAATACGTTTACGAGAAAGTGCGTGTAGTTGTGCAGCAGCTACATAGACGGTATATTTTCTGCTTTTATTAAATCAGAACATATCTTCGACGAGAACGTAAGTTCTCAAAATAGGCGTATTGTGTAAAAACGGCAAAACTTAACTATAGAACATTCTAATACCTTTCAATAGATAATTAAAAAGTACATTTTCTGGCAAATTAAAAAATATGGCGTTTTATTTAAATTAGTAAAGTTATAACCACTTAAAGTTCTTAATTGATAGGTTTAACTTTTTGAACGCCCTGTATAAGATGTAAAATTTATTGTAACTGGAATATAAAATATGATCTTTTGTTATAATTTCGTGTCAATTTCCCTTACATAACTTTTGTGTTTTTTAAGTGTATCAAACTTGAAAATTACGTTATATTTTGACAAAATTGAGGTTTAGGCCTCATAAACGTTATTAAAACACATTTATTTTGATCAAAAAATGTAATAATAAACAGGGAGGTTTATTTAAAAAACACAACTTTGATACTTTTAGGACTTTTACCATGTATAAAATAATTTTAACAAGTAACCAAAATAGACTTTTATATATCCCAAAAGTGAAATGTTTTGAAAGTCACGTATTTTGGTCACAATATTTCGAGCCGTATACCGTGAATCACTCTGTATAATAATGTATTTAAATACGTTCAAACAAGTTTCATTTTTTTAAATACTTGAGATTTCAATACCTAATAATGAATTAATAGCATTTACGAAGTATGTCTTCTTGAAATATAATAAAACGCTGAGCAATGGTAACGTTAGTTAAAGAAAAGGTTGTAGCAACTATTCAAATGTAAACTTAATAATTGCGTACTGTAAACCAAAAGTACTAAGAAATTATTATTATTATAACTGAGTAGCGTATTTCATAAATAGGTATGATATATTATCTATTACCTCGCTAAGATTTAACAATATAACAGTTATACATTATGTTATTAATAAATGAAATTGTTATAATAATAATTTACAAAATGGATTATTTTTTATTGTTCTAGATATTTCTAATTTTTATACATCGCATGCGCCAGTTATACCAACAATCAATGCGAATTTGGTAAAAAGGTATTTGTCGTCTGGAGCTTCGTAGATAAATCGATTAATTTTCTCTGATGTTAAAGTTTTTGACTTTTTCGGTTTGTAGCAGTCTGAGTAACGCTTTAGTAGTGCTCTTAATTTCAAATATTTTGTTATATCAACGTTATGATGAACATAAAGCGTATTTCGAAGCACAGAATAATGCTTTCACAAAGAACTGGGTTTGAGTTTTTGAGATAACTCTCCAATGTAACATATCAGTAGATTTTCAGAAAAAGACGATTTTATTCCGTTTTTGTTTCGCCAGTCTATGAGTTGTTTGTAGAAAAACTTGTATCAATTGCTTGATTTAGATGGTAATAGGTTTAGGGAATTATTTTTTGCGGCTTCACATACTTCTGGTTATGTACATTCCATTTCTATCAGACGAGTCGCTGTCTATATCCATTGTTTTGTACAAAGCCAATATTAATATAACATAAAAACACATGGGAAGTGTTATTAACTTACCAACACTCGTTTATAGGTCACAGTTTCGCAAAAAAATTATTCACGTTTTTGAGCACTTATTTCAGATAAACAAAATAGTAACATACTTGATAAAATCAAACTATTACGTTCTAACTGTGCGTTATAATATCGCACGGGTTTTTGACAGATGAATGAATTGTCAACTTGCATGCCTACTTAATTGTGTAAAATGAACGTCTTTCATATAGTGTCATAGGAAAAATAACTTACTATACGCTATTGACTCTGTCATAAACGTAAATATAAAAACTTCTCAAAAATGCTTCTTAACATTGTGTACTTTTTAACGTAAACATCTCTTACACAAACTCCCAATGTTCAGCGTTAACGATTTATTCGAATAAGCCTATAAAACGAGATTCAAATTTAAATCTTCATCTTAATGTAACCATTTCAATATGTTAAATAACTAAATTGAAAGTAATACTATAAACGGTAATTAATGCAACTTACATTAGTCAATAGTGGTATGATTATAGATGTTAAAGTACAGCTTGATTTTTATTCTTAAAACATTTCATCGACAGATTACCATTTATTTTAACATTTTCATGTAAAACAAGGATTTAACAATTTAACCCTAAAACGCATATTGGGTTTTTTGTACCTGGTGTGACTTTTGACAGCTTTAAAATTTTTTTTTATTTATCTTATTGTCTCAGTATACTTCCAGTAAACATAATTGTAACTAAATGTATTTAAAATTTTTAATGATTTGCAGTAGTTAAAATAGTTATTTGGATCACCAGGCTAGAAAGGGATATTTTGCAAATATGAGCTTGGCTTCACCACAAAATACGAATACTCGCGAAATACTTTCAGAATGTGTAAAGGACCATTTTCTTTGTTATAGTATAAGTTTGTTATTTAAGTATGGATTTTTGACAACTTAATAACATATGTTGATAAAGCTGAAACCTGTAATGACGTAAATAATTTAATAATTGCAAAAGTTCATTATAATTTAACTTACCTATATTAAAAAAAAACTATTATTGTTTCTAAAAATTGTAAAATCTAAGCAAATTTATTATATGTTAAAAAAATGGATTAGTGTTATTCTAAATAATAATACAGATCATGGTGTATGTTAATCAATTTTTACAGAATAACAGATGACGTAAAAAATCAATGATTATTAGTGCCAACTTTTAGTTATAAAATTCTACTACACTAAACTAAAATTTCCGATAGATTATGCTGCTTGCAAAATACATCAAAACGGACGGATGCACAAAATAGTAAATTACGTAACGTTAGCGAGTTATTCTATAAAACTTTTGACGAGAGTAACGTACATTATCTTTAGTATTAATTGCAATAATTGAATAATAATTCTCACAAAAATGCAATTAGTCAAAAGTTTGCCTTTTTTTTTGGATAGGACCCTTCGGAGTGGAGGAACGGCAACAATAAAAACAACCTATTATCTGTTGTTAAGGCAACTAAAAACTTACTAACAAATTATTAAATAACAATATGGTAAGTTTCGAATTGCTTTATATTATATTATTATTATATCAAATAAGTTTACAGTAGTAGTAAGTTAGTTTTTAATGAATATATGTTTAAAATTTTCTATTAAATCTTCTAGTCATCATTGTTATATCAATATCAATTAGTACATTTCATTTGTTAATGATAGATTTTAAGGTTTATAACTATTGAGGTGTAAGTTTATTACTAATTATTGTTTTTAGATTATATAGACTGACTTGATATAGTTGTGCACTAAAGTCAACGAAACGTTGCCTTAACAACAGATAAAGATTGTTTTTATTGTTGCCGTTTCTTCACTCCGAAAGATCCTATCAGGGCCGGATTTAGAACTGTGGGGGCCTGTGGGCAGATTCACTGTGGAGGCCCCCTGAGGACCGGCCCAATATATGCGTTTTTGTTTCAAAAAAAAACATTATACTCCTTTTGTAACTCAATAAAGCTTTATTTATCTATGTACAAAATAATTTTTAGGTGTAATATATATACATATTCTTTTTTATAAAAAAACCAGTTGTTGAAGGAAAGAGAATTTATTGTAAATTACTTAAACGACATTTTTCTACACTTTCGTCGAGTAAAATCGTCAATCACTTCGGCTGTGTTGATTTCTCGTAATATATCTGATTCTAGACTCATGATGGTATTAAGATCATTTAGTCTTTCCTGAACCATCGTAGTGCGAAGTCTATTTTTCAAAAGTTTTAACTTTGAAAACGATCTTTCACTACTACAATTCGTAATCATAAGTACAAGATACATACGGAGAGCTATTTCTACATTTGGAAAAGCATCTTTCACGTCTTTCTCGATTAATACTTTGTACATAAAATGTTCTACACTAAGTTCTTCCTTCAATTCGTTCGATATATATTCGTCTTTAAAATTTTTAAAGAAATCAATAAATTGTATCAGTTCAATACCTAAACTACCATCTAGATCAGCATATGTATTCACAAGACGATTTGCATGAGCTTCAATTTCTTAAAGACTCAAACTATCTAGTCGTCGCAGAAATCCAAACCGAGCGGATACTGACTCATAAGCCGAGAGTCTTTGGTTTAAAGAAGACAGAAACTGATCAATAACTGGAATGAAATTTTCTAATTTAAATTTATTTCTAGGTGTTAATTCCACTTCTGGTGCTTGACCATAATCCAGAGGAATTAAACGAACGTTTCGTTGGTAACGTCGATGAACGATATAATCTGCTGTTCCGGCTTTTTCCGCGCCAAGCGATTCATATGTGGAAAAATTATCACGTCTCCTTAAGACAAATTCTTTTAATGAACTTATTGCTGCAGTTGCGGAATTTAAATCAAGTTTCGCACTTTGAAGTAGTTGGCTGGTTGCATTAGTTCTATCTAAAATTTCATTCCAAAATACTGCATAAAAACCTGTTTCAATCATACACATACGAGTATGTAGCTTATTAGCATCGCAACGCGCTTTAGGTAGTTGATCTAGATCTTCCGAAATTTTTATTAAAGTGTCTGTAATCTGATTGTAACCTGCAACAATCGCTTTGCAGACATCAGACCTACATGCCCAACGAGTCGTCGTCACTCTTTTAGGTACAGAGATTCAATCAGGTGTTTGATCAGCGAATAAATTTAAACATTCTGTTAATAACGTATATCGTTGGGTAGAAATTGTAAAATAGACATACAACTCCTCTAAAAAATCAACTGCAGCAGGGCAACACTCTGCAGCGCTTTTGCCAACTAAATTTAACGAGTGAGCCGCACATGGAATCCATGATGCCAATGAATTTTCTGCGTGAATCTTAGCCTGCACTCCATTATACCTTCCGCTCATCACTGACGCATTATCATAGGACTGTCCTCTACAGTACTTTATATCGATATTATGGTTTTTTAGAAATTCCATTAATGCACTAAATATATCTTGCGCTTTGTGACCCTGATTTGACATAAATCTTAAGAACCGTTCAATGGGGGTATTATGTTCAATGTACCTAAATATTAAAGTTAACTGATTTATGTGACCTTCATCTGGTGTTGAATCTAATGAAATTGAAAAATATTTAGATTTCTTGATTCTAAAAACTATTTCCTCGAGTACCCGTTTTCCCATCAGATGAATAATTTCTTCACATACAGTTGACGAAAGATAATTTGCATGACTGCTTCCATGATTTGCATAATTACTAATATGTTGTTTCAAGAAATCGTCATGTTCTGCTATCAACTCAAGCAATGTAAGATAATTACCATTATATGGCGAACCGAGTAACTCATTGTCACCACGCAGGGCTAAACCACGTTCACAAGCAAATTTAATAACACTGATGACCCTTTTGAGTAAAGTTTTCCAATAGTTTCTTGTTTCTAGTGCTTGTTTTTCTAATTCGCTATCTATGCGCTCTAGCTCTTTGGAACGATTAGCTATTGTCACAATAGCATTTAAATGTGCCTTAGATGTTTCATGACTCATTAATCTGTTACTTGCATGTTTCCAATCAAAAATCCCTCATAACTAAATTGCGTCCGAACTGGAGAGACATTAACTTACATACAAAACAGTAGACTCGTCCATTTGATGGTGAAAAACATATCCAAGATCGATGAATGATTTCGCCATTCCGAGTTTTACGTTTAAACATACTTGTTTGGCATCGACGTATTCCTATTGCTTCTTCTTTGTGGTCATTGTATTGGCAAGATTTCTGTTTGAATAGTTCTTTATAACAATTTTGTAGATCCTTGGTTCCTTTCTTCGCCCAATAGTCAACAAAACTTCCCATATTTTCGGGCCATAATCCTATATCACAAGCATATTCATTTTTTTTGTATTCGAATTCACTGTCAAGTTTTCTTGCTTTTTGTTGTTGTTGATTTGACTCCTGTGTTTCATCTAAGAAGACATTCTGAGTTTGCGCATCTGCAAGACAGTCGCTTGGTGAAGGTGAAGAGGAACTAGAAGTCGGCTGAAGAACGAAAAACTCAGTCATGCGACGCATTTTTGCTTTGACTTCTTCTCTTTTGTTTTCCTTGCCTTGAGCAATTTTTCGTTTTTCTGCACCACTTTTATAAACACGTTTCCCTTATGACGATCAGCCTGACTTTCCATTTTCTACCATAGAATATAAATAGTGTCACTTACTCATTGTTGGAGAATAGAAAATCATTTAATTAACAAACTATTTACATATTATCTACAATGCTTAATTTAATAACTTACCTCTTACTTCTCTTGAAATAAACGCGATAAAGTGATATAAATTAAATAGTAAAACACAATATTTTAAAAATTACGTAATTTTACACAAAAGTTAATGTATCTAGTCTTAGTTCACACGCACTTAGAAAAAAATTCGTTCATTCTATCTTTCTATTTCAAAGGCAGATCAACTGAAAGTTTAAAACTACAAGGCACTCATTTCAAAATTCAAACACATGCATCTGCTAAAGCTAAATAATTTCTTTATAATAATATAAATTCTGTAATACCTATAGTACTTTCAATGCAAGAAATCACTGACTGAGCAAAGGTAAATTTGGAAGCCTTTTGTGTTACCTGGCTTTTATTCCCTTCTTAGAATTAGTTAACGTTAATCTTAATCTTTACCAGGAACTTAAAACTTCAGCAAATAAAATACTTATCTTAACATGTGTAATATGATATTCTTATTGGAAACATTTTATAAATGCTGTCATATTAGTAATTTTTTTAGCTAGTGAAACATAAAACTACAAAAATAAACTCAGTTGAGAATAAGGGATTTATTTCATTAGTCATTGCAGGTTGCGTATTACATTGAATTACGGTTTCGTTTCTATGTTGGTATAATGAATAATGTTAATAATTCGTATTATTTTAAAGTTGTGTGGGGGCCCCAATTTTGTGGGGGCCCATGGGCGATCGCCCCTTCCGCCACCCTTTAAATCCGGCCCTGGATCCTATCTATAAAATAAGAAAACTTTTGACTAATTATTTTTTGTGTTGCTTTTTTGTAAAATTATATTCTTTTTGGAAAAAATAAAAAAGAAATTTTGAAATCGTTGAAAATATAATGCTGTTATGACATTTATTACTACAGCTGTCAAATTTAACATTAACTTTAACGTCTTTTTTTTAATTTTAACTAAATTTTAAAATTTTTTAAATAACTTCCACTTGTCACAAACTCGTTCTAATATAATATAATTATATAATAATTTCTTTGCCTATTACTCAACTAAACTAACAAGCGAACTGTGACGTTTGTGATGTTGGCAGCGCAAAAATATACTATCACATACCTCACATTATTTTATTAAAAACAAATAGCTGCAAGTACTCATAAATTTTGTGTAGATTGTGTGTTGCAATAAACATACGTTTTGAAGATATTAAATATCTATTGTCTATAATAGATTAGTTTTTAATGAATTTATTAGATGTGGAGAACATTTTTTTTATTAGTTAGTTTAATAGAAACGCATAGAACCAAATGAATATTTTTTTGTATCTTTTAAACTAGCTAATACAGTAATACTAGTGTTATAAAGACTACTAGAAGCATCATCTAGACTAGAGGTTCCCAAAATGACATCTACGGACTCCTAGGGGTCCCCGGGATCGTTCAGGAGGCCTGTAAAAAATTAAAATTGAATTAGGGATTCCAGAACAACGTCAAGGGGTCCGCGCAAGATTTAATATCAAATAAAAAACCTGTGACACATTTTTTTATAATATGGAACTAGAAATAAATAACAATGAATAAATTATTAGCGATTTTTACGTCCTAAATAAAATGTAAATATAGACAAGTGCATAAAATACAACTAATAACAGGCATCGTGGTGAAACAGGCATATCCATACAGATTTATATAAGAACGCAATAGAGCCGTTACCTGCACCAACTAGTCTATAATATGAACTATAAACGAGTCTTGCATCTAATCAACGATTTAGTTCTGTGTTATGCGTGATGTGAAGTGCATACAAAAAGTTTTCGTAGTCTTGGACAAAAAGTAGTATAATTTTTTGTATTGTTACGCAGATAGCGTACTTTTGTTACGTAAGAATGTTTGAATAAAATTGATATTTCTTTTTAATTTAAATTTATTTAAACAAAATTAAAAAAATTATATGTCACAATAATCCCTAAAGATTTTTTTTTATGAAAAACTTAATAAAGGATTGTACTTTTTTTTACACAAATGTGTTTCTAAAGATTTAATATAATGCACCCTAAAAGTTCAAGCTTACTACTTTATATTTTTGATTATTTTGTTTACTTACGCGAATAATCAAATCCGCGAATGTTTGAAATTACTATACACTTGTTGTTATTCTGTTAATTAATTTTTGAATAATTTATTTTTCTTGAAAAATTAATTGTACACAATGAGTGAGTACCTACACAATATGTCACATTTACATGAAATTTTATTCTTACATCTCAAATAATTAATTCAAGAGAGCGTTACATTGCAGCATTTAATTAAAAAAAATAATATAAATAACAGTGGTTTGTTACAAATAAAAATTTTGATATATACCTTTTTCTATATCTTTTTGGCCTTTGTTTTTACATAACAGTATAAGCGAAACAAAGGAAAATGCAGACAATACATTGTTGAATATATGACGTATGGCTTTCCGTCACCCCGAAATAGTGCTTTACCTATGTATCTACTATGTAATAAAACGATGTCAAACGACTCGATGAAACCTTTTAAGTTTAAATAACATTTAATAAAAATCCATAGGGGCAAAAAAGATAAAGATTTAACTTTTTTTAAACAATCAAAGAAAAATATTTGAAGACACTGACTCATAGGGACAACATCTAAGAAAAATGACCATGGACTGCGTGCTTCTTATAATATTTCTTTGATGATTGCGAAGTCCAGAAAGCCGCTTACTATTGGTTAAGAATTTATTCTACCAGCTGTAAGTGAGGTAATGCATATACCAGCTTTCGGTATTATAAAAAGAATTCCACTGAGTAATAAAACTGTACGAAGAAAGATTGACGAAATAATTTGGTGTGTAGAAAACTCTTTATGTGACTACTTAAAAACATCTGAATTTTCTATACAGCTTAAAGAGTCAAAATTACTAAAAAACGAAGCTTTTAGCCTATGCGAGATTTCTAAAAGAAGATATTGTTATTTGCTAAATGTTTGAAAACTGATACAAAAGATGGAACGTTATTTACTGAATTAAAAAAAAATTTGGTGTAAAAGCTATACTCTTGACTAATATCATTTCTGTTGCTAATCACGGTGCAATGGTAGGACGATACCGAAGCTTTCTTCCATAATCAAAACAAGCTATACTGAAGTATTATCGGTACATTGCATCATTCATCGACAAAAGCTTAGTAAACGTTTACATGAATTATGTCATTAGAGCAGTTAATAAAATCAAAAGGAATGCGTTGAATGAGAGATTATTTGCTCAACTTTGAAAAATGATGATGACTATAATTGTTTACTACTTAATACAGAAGTACGTTGGTTATCTAAAAGTAATTGTTTGGAATGCTTCTATTCGCTCTTTGATTCAGTGTTAGAACTCCTGGAGAGAGTAAAGGCAATGATTTGCGGCACAATTTAATTATCTTAAAAAATGACATCGTTTTTATGATTTATTTGCCAGATTTAACAAGACTAATTTGAAAGTACAAGAAAACACATTAACTTTAATCAAAGCTAAAAGTGCTATATCTGCGTTTGTTGCAAAACTTTTGCTGTACAAACAAAACTTGCGAAGAGGAGAATGTTCTCAGTTTCTAAATATTAAAAAATTGCAAGATAGAGGTGAAGATTTGTTTATTTATTGTCAACACTTAACGGTCCTTCATTCGGACCTTAACCAAAGATTTGTAGACATTCTTATCTTAGGTATACTCGACTGGGTGTTGAACCCTTTTGCAAGAGCCCAAACTCAGAGCACAAATACAGATAAATACATACTAATACAGGAGCAACTTACTAAATTATCCAGAGATGAGGAGTGGAAACCAATGTTTAAAAAAGGATACGGCAACTTCTGGTTACAAAAACAGATCCTAATTTTATATCCAGCATCATGCGTTATTGTACAGAATCTGTTGATTGCTTTCTCGTTTTCCTAATTGGTAGAACTAAGTGCCGTTATAAGCTTCTTTACAAAAAAAAACAATTAGCAATTAGTATTCGTGGAGATTTGCTGTTGCTACTGACAAACATTGAGCCGAACATAAATACACTCATAAAATTTTTTGTATTTTAAAATAAAAGTTATAATTTCAATAAATACTTCTTCAACAAAATGTTTTATTTATATTTTATTTTTATGTCGCCATTTACCATTCAAGACATCAAAGTTAAATTTGTAATTGTTGACGTTGTAGGACAGGTTTAACTCATAATTATTGTAGATTCTAATTGAAAAATTTGGTGATAAAATTAACGATTCCTTATATGTACAGTAATTACTAAGTTTTTAAATAAATATTTTTAAATTCAAAATCCGTTTTAATGGAAGAACAAAAACAAATAACAAATCTATTGCATATGCGAAATTAAAAACAAACCTAAAACTATAAGCTGTATTAAATATTTAGCAAAACAGATAAAAACAAATACACAGAATAAAAAGCTATAAATAAAATTTTTTTATCTACGTTTAAAACAGTTTGATAAAAAATTTTTTTTTTAGATTTTTGATTAGGAATTATGACTCGAAAAAGTAACGTTCTTCAAAATACTTGTATGTTTTATGGTATAACAATTTCAATACAAAAGTAAATAAAAAAATTGCTTGTCAACGAAGTCGGCAAGAACAACAATAAAAATTAACCAACCATAAAATTTAGAATTATTTCAAAGTAATTGTTATATTGAATGGTCGAGACCCAAAACATTGCATACAATCTTACTACCTAATTTTATTTTACTGTCATTGCATTAGTGTAAATTAGATTCTTAAGAAAAGTTACGTAAAATACGAACAATTAACAATTTAAATACATTTACATATTATTATTCTACATAAATACAATTTACTTTGTTGTAGCTGTAAACCGCATAATTGTTATAAGACAACTCCGACAAGAGAAAGGTATTTTTACCAAATAAACTACGACTTACGTGTAGACAACCGTTCTCTTTTTACAACATTAATGCATAATATTAAAAAAAAGTTATCTACTTATGAGTGTAGCAGTTTAACATTTTAACCGATTTCTTTAAGCATGTTCCTCCACATCCACTTCAAGTTGTCAGTAGTGCATTGGTAAACGTACGGTACAGTTGTTTAAATAAATCGAAATATCATTAGTGTTGTTAAACGAGTTTTTTGGAATTCTTACGCACTTTTTTTGAACGTGTGAATAAACATGTAAATTTTTTAGTGCCGGCTATAGTTCTGTAATTTTTTTCTTACTACTGGAGTAGGATTTATTAAAAAGTTAGGGTAAGATTTATTTACTAAAAATAATAAATTTATTAATTAATTGTAAATTAAAACTAAAATATTTTTTATAAATATTTATTGGTAATGGTAGTTACTTTTAAATATTTTCTTAATGAGTGGTCATATACGTGTCTATGATCCTCGTTTGATAAGAAAAGAAAGTTCAATTAATAACTTAAAAAATTTTTTTTATTCTAATATTATATTTTTTTTAATTAATGAAAATGTTATACTATGTGCTACAAATATTTTTTTGAATTTGCGAAATCTCTATAATATACCATTAAACAAATCGTTCTATTATTATTATTTTGATAACATTTTCTGCTGACAGGTACCTACTACTATAATGTATCAATCTTTAATATTACTATTTACCCTAAGTTGTTTTTTAAAATCTACTTCTCTATCAAGAGAAGGTATCTATGTTAATAGAATAGGCAAGCACTTAAGCACAGTTAACTGTCAAATTTAAAATAAGCTTAAAAAATTATTAGGAACTGAACGTACTACTGAGTTAGGGTAATAATGTGTAGATTCTATTTTTAATAAAATAATTGCATTGTGTCCTTGACTGTACGTTCTACTATATCCGGTACGCGTAAGAGGTTCAAATTCGGTGACTGGGTCAACTACTGGTATCAAGTTTGAAGGAATTTTGTACTCAGATTTTTGTTGTCATCAGTTGCTGTTTAAAAATTACATTCTTATTGCAGTAACGGCATATAACAAATGAATGCAAATTATTTTTTACATAAGTTAAATACATCTAAACTCTTAAAATACATTTTATTTAGATTTTAACTTGGGTATTTCAAATAATTAGGGATACACTTAAATCGTTTGATGATAACAATATCCGATTGATAACAATATTTATAAAAACATTTCAAATTTATATTGTTTAATTCATAAGTATATTACAAAATATTTTAAATTAAATTAACAATATATTTGTATATAAATAATCATTATACACTGCGTATAATTATGCGTATGTCATGCATGTCTGCATTGTCTACTTGAATCAATTTTTTTTAATTTATCCAGTTTGAGAAAGACTATGAAGTTTTGCTTATAAATATAAGTTGCTCGCCATGATCTTAGTTAATTTTTGGCATCTTCTTAGTATTAGCAATGTTAAGTTTTGCACTTGCCTCTGCATTTTCTTCTAGGGTTTGCATTAACCAAACTTTAAAGAACTAATTGACACATGACGTGGTACAGATTCTCTTTTTGTCAGTGTGTTTAAAAAGTTACAGCTTCTGAATAATGTGGTACCCTTCTACTCTACATTGTTGGCGTTCGTGTTATGGTGCCTGGAGTACTGCCTTAAAATTAGTTGCGTTTTGTGTCCCCGATGTTGTAGTTTAACTTCTTTGGTGTCAAAGAGTGCTTTTTCTTAGTTTAAGTTGTGGAGCTTCTTCTAAAGGCTAAAATTTTTTCGTTCAATTTTTTTTTAGTGTTATTAAATAATTTCTTAGTGTTTTTTTCACAAATGGTTGTCAGCATCAGTCTTTTGATTGTCTTTCTTCTTCTTAGTCTATATTAATCTTACAAGTATAGAATTTTTTTTTTCATAAACATGAAAAGCTGTATTCAACATTATCTTTGTTTGGAACTAGTAACAAGTAGTTTTCTATTTTGTCACGTATCTTTTGGTTTAGTTTTTCTCACATTAAATATAGTTTTTTATGGTACGTTTACAGCAGCAGAGTATTTGGTTTAGCTGCGTTGTCCACTGACCAATGCCAGTAGAGCAGCACGAAGCTACAATTTGAGTCCAAAAAGTTAGTCTGCATGAAAGCAGTATTGAAATCGGTACGTTCTAGACTACGACTGCAACACTTGTCAAATTAGACAAGGATATTCTGGCTCAGCTGGCCAAGCGGCGTATCGCAACACCCTTCATAAACGATTCTAACATTATCTGTTAATTCACATTCTGTAAATTCTCTTATCATAAAAATATTGTTGCTCTCGTTGCACAACACTTTTGAAAACTGGTACGCAGTGGCGGCTAAATCAGAAAACGTTTACTAAAACAAGAACAATTATTATGAATTAAAATATTTAAACATATTTATACGTATCATCTATGTTTTAATAACTCTAAAACATTATTTTAATATGGTAGTCATTTAAAGTATATTAAATAGGTATTTCTTTATGCTTGGGCTACAATTATAAGAGCCCATGCCTGCTTATGTAACAGAGCATTGTAACGTGACGTCGCGACTCCTACTACGAATTTTTATATGCAAATCTCAATTCCCACAAAACAAAAATTTGTGGTTTTGAATTTAAAGTAGTGAATTTAAAAAATGCAATTTACTATTATTGGCAAAATTTTTCAATTATTAAAAAAACTGCATTTTTCAAGTCTTTGATAGGGCTGCCATTTGTAAAATTACAAAACCAAAAAAGTTTCAAACCCCGGATTTTTAAACTGCAAATCCAGACATATTTTAAAAATCATTATAATGTAAATTCAATCATTGCAAATTTAAATTATTTAATACAATGTACTATTATACCTACGTCAAAAATTTTCTTAAACAAACAGTTAAATAGTGTACGTGTTTATTATTTTTCTATTTATTATTAACAATACACAACAGTATCATGTACCTACATATATTATGACTAAAGAGTTGTTGCAGTAAAAAATCTTCAAAAATTGCGCCATAAATTGCATATAAAATTTTCAAAAATTGCATTAAAAACTAGGAAAATTGCAGTATAAAAGCTAAAAAATGAAATCAATTGGTGTATGTGTTTTGTACTTGTATCAATTATTTTCCCATCATTTACATAAATTTCACTGTTAGTGCTATAAGTTTTAATTTACGTATTTACTTGTAAGTGATCCAGTTAACTTAAGCATCTTAATTAGTGCAAAACGTCTCAAAACTATCAAAAACTTTATACAATTGAAATCCATGAAAATGTCAGTAAATAACATAATATCTCGTTCATAAGTTACGATATGGTAACACGGATTAAAAGCATAACAAAACTTTAAGATCGGGTAATTATGATATTATCACCATTCGTTTGAATGAGGTAGACAATGGTGCATTTGATAAAACAGCACAATTCTGGAGTTCCATTGTCTTTATTTATTTCTTAAAAATAAATGAATATACATTAAGTTTTGATTGCTAGATTGTCTGGAATCAAGACGTATTGTATATTCATTTATTGTAGAACCAGTAGTATTCACCTGATGACGATTGCAGATACTCTAGCAATCGAAACGTAGTGTATACTGCATATTATATTTTATATTAAATATAACTACAATGGAAGTTTAGAATTGTGCTTTTTATTACCGTTGTCTAAATGTAGAATTTACTTGTACTTTCAATTTTTTTAATTAAATTGCTAGAAAATTTGCATTATTGTTGTAAATTGCTGAAAAATTGCATAACAATTGCAAAAATTGCAAAAAATTGTAAATGCCACAACTTCCGCTCTTTTCTACATTAAATGCAAAATTAAACACACATAATTATTATGATTTTTTAATTACAACAAAATTATCTGATTATTATTATTATCATCTTTGGAACATCTTTTTTGTCAAGAAAAAATCTGTAAAAACCGACAAGACTAAAGTCTTTCAATAAGACCAAGCCAAGAAAAGGTTAAAATAAAATTTCTCGAAAATCTTGCTTCAAATTTGAAACTAAATTAAGCAGATAAAAGTGTAGTTTATAATAAAAATAAATGCGTATGTAAGTGTCCCATGTTTATTGTTTTATTATTCCGATGCAATTGATAAAATTTTGGCGAGGTTAGGGTGTAGGTACAGACTTTAGCATTTAAATAAAAATATTTAAAAAAAAGTTTTTGCACGCCATATACATACATTGCTCAACGGAATGTATTTGTTAACTCCAAAATGTTTTGGTAGTTACCTACATAACGCTTTAATAATATCTGAAAACGGTTACATTGACTACAAGCATTTAAAAAGATGTAGCCTATCTTAAGGGGATTCTTTCCTATGTAAAATCAGGCAAAATTATCCCCATTTTTTGATAGACTTTACAGCAAAACCAAATCTAATGGGGAAAAAAACACATGTGTGCTAAGTATAATTGAAGGTCGCTAATTGCTTGACTTGGCCACAAAAGTGATAGTTATTCCTACAAAAAATCACGAAAATACGACAAAAACACATTAAAATTCACATTTATTTTCAATGTCTTCTGTTAAAATTATTAAATAAAAATAATCAAGCGACTTACATTTAACCTTTATTAACAAATCTGCATTAGCACTAAGACAAGCATTGCATTTTATGTCGGCAATATCACTTTGAAAGTACCCCTTATTTTCTCAAAACGCAACGTATAGTGCTGTCTCCCTTATCTTCCGTCTTTGTCGTGTAAGCTACAGCAAATTCTTTAGCTTCTATTTCAATGGAGATGTTGGTTAACGTTGACGACGTTTTCTTGACGGATCAGAGTATGATTTGGATTTGTGGAATAAAGAAAGAATCGCTTTAAGCCCGATCTCACAATCCGCCACTGCTTGTACGCAACATTCAATAAGTTTTTCAAACAACACATTAATCAACTACGGTCGCGTATTTCTTTAGTAGTTAAGAAATTTTACTGTTACACGTAATTTCTCCGAGCTAAACTACACTAATCCATATATCTTTTCAAAACAATTGTGATATGTTTGTCAAACCCAAACAAAATATATGTAAATTATACCATTAAGTACATATTAAGGCTCTCGGTCAGCTATTTTTGAATATTCCATTATGCCAACTTCTAATAAAATTGTGAAACTTCACATATTGAGGATTTTAAACTATAACATAAATGTCAAAATATTACAATATAAATATTGGCATAAAATATCTACAATAAAAATTTCCGTTTTTAAAAAAGTTCTTTAATATTTATTTAGCTTTTCAGTTGTGATTCTTTTTATTGACTAGTATAAATTTTTTTAAATTATTTTAAAAACTATATTTTTGTTCAATCTGTAAAGCACTTTCTTAGCAGAAATTTATGTAGTTCAAAAAAAATTTTAATGTTTAACAATAGACTCACGTTTTTTAAATGCTTTTAATTTATACAAGAAAGTAGTGAAAATTCATGCTTACATTTCACACAAAAGAACTGACGAGACATACTTAGCATATTAAAAAATATATTTTCTTATTTTATGTTGCTGCTTGTATATACGTTAGTATGCTCTAAACTAATTTTAAAAAAAGTTATGTGAGCTTTTATTTTGTTTGTGTATTTAGAAGCTAAATTTGTAACATTTAAACTTATGCGATGTGTTTCATAAATTTTAGTTGTTTTAAGTTATACTAAATTTTGTTTTATTTGGTTTTAAAATGAACATGTTTTAAGAAACTGTTGGATATTTTTGACAAATCGCATATTAACTAACTTTCATCTTTTGAAAGTTGGGTGTTTTAGTGAAAATTGTTTCCGAGTAGAAACTAAAGTATTATTAAACACACTTGTTTATGTTTTTTGTTCTATTTTAAATCGACCAAAGTCTATTATTCATTTAGTTTTGAATTCGACAAAAACCTATGACTTATCAAAATATTGTTTTATGTAGAAAACAGTTAATGTTTTACTTGCCTACATTTTATTCATAACTTTTGTTTTTTTTATTACCATTTCTTTTTTACTTTTTGTTTTATATTATACTGGTTTTTTTTCAATCTTTCTATTATATTTTTCAGCTATGTTTCGTTTTTATTCAAATTTTATTTTTATTTTGGATTTTTCTTTCAGAAACGTCACAAACTATTTACTATTTGTATGTTTTGTTTAATCTGTAGGTACGTTGATATTAATTTTTTGTAGTTACTGTGTGTTCTTTTACATCTTTAACTCTTATATAATATAGTTTACTTTTTTTGTTTTTTAGTTTGTTAGTTTTTTATACTCATCATATCTTTATACGTTCTTACTTACTTGATCTAAAGATTTTTTTCAGAAAATTCATTTTTTGAACTTACACTTAGTTTGCTCCTGTTTATTCTACCGTTTTTCCATTTCCGTTAATAACACTGATTGTTATTTCTATGCTTGCTGTTGACTATATTGTTTTATTATTGTCTTTGATTTGCTTTTTATTCTTTTTAACACTATTTCCAACGGATGAAAATCTAATCTCCGTTTTTCCTTTTTTACATACTTCTAATTTTTGACGTTCTTTTTTTTCTTATATATCTATCTTACCATTTCTTTATTTTTTTTTGTTTCTAGGTAAATGCTTGCTTATCTATCTTTTCACCTTTTCTTAGGGTTTTTAATAAAACGTTTTTTTTAATGAACGATTTAACGTTATGTTATGGCCATTATGTTTTTCTCTATTCTTTCAATGTGGTAGTGTTTTTTTATGTACTATTTATTAATTCTCTTTACTTTGAATATGTCTTTATATATTCAGCACTCATGTCGCTTATTTGGTTGTTGTTTCACCATAACTAGTAACTGCAATTTCTAAATATTTGAATTTGTTTTATTGTGGATATTTTTGCCATCAAAAGCTAGTTTACATCTAAGTGGTAATTAGATAGTATCATACATTTCGCTGCGAATATAATTATATTACGCAATCTATCACACAAACTATTTTATTAAACTGGCAAACAGCTTTTACAAGTTAACTTTATTTTTCAGCGAAGTACAATATACTGATATTGCGGTTACCGATTTTGTAGCTAACTGGGTTTTGGACTATTTTTTTAATTGTATATACAATGATGGTTTTTACTGCTGTTAGTTAGTTAGTTCTGTATCAATCCTAACTTGTTGTCTGTGCAAATATTTTTAATAAGTGTGTTTGTGGTATGTTAGGTTGTGATCATATAACGAAGGCGTGTTTGTTATATTCAGTCGACTTTTTCGTGATCTTCCTTATAATAAATATAGCCTTTGTATCTATGGTGTTTGTCTTGATGTATGCTTTATAATCCTTTTTTTTTTAATTAGCGATTTTTTTCAGTTTCGTTTGGTAATTCTTCACTAGTTTACATTTTTTTTTTCTAATTCAACATTAATATTTAATAGCTCAAAACTAATTTAATTATTATTTTTATAGAACGAACTAAATGACTAACATCAACAGAATACTTAGTTTAAAAATAAGTTTTATTATGTAAATGCTTTTTACTGAGACAATTGAAACTTAATATTACTTTAGTTTATTGAACCAAATAGTTTCATTTCTTATATATTTTATTTAAATGTTATCTTTTCTTTAAATAATTTTTAAATAATAATAATAATACATTTTTAACTTAAAATGTTATTAATGCTATCTCATATAAATTAATTTATTTTAACTTAAGTTTTGGGAATAGATATAACATGTTTTGTTATGCTCGTTTGGATTTTTAGATTAAGCTGACTTCACCTGCATGTTAATTTCTTTATTAACACAATTTTAGCAACAATTAGAACACCATGTTATCAAATTTTTTTGATGTAACTAAATTCTAAAATTTAGTTGGTTTTTTACGCATGGAACTTTTTGACCTAGTCTAATATGTATTATTATTTAATTTTATTAAGTGTTTAACGGTTGGTGTATGATTTACTATTCATAGAAACTAAATTAAACAAATAAATAAGTAATTGCACAATAATGAAATAAATTCATAAAAAAATTACTATTTGATTGCATAAAAATTTACATTTATAGATAATTATAAATTAGATTATAAGATCGTTTCATTGGTTATTGCATACACAGTCTTTATGCTTAACTAAGAAACGTCGATAAAAGTTTAAAAAAAATCTTAAAATCGCAACTTTGTTTAAACATGGATTTAGTTTTACGTGTTTTTAAAATTTTTTGAGGAGAAATGTTTGTTTTTTATAGGATAAAAAGTAGTTAAAAGCAAATAAACTGTATCTTTGTATCCATCTTCATGTTTTGAGACTCAAAAAAGAATATTTTCTTCACTTTTTAATTCGTGATAACATTTTTTGTAAATTCATAATAAACCAAGTTTTTTTGTCTAATAAATAAAATTTTCAAACTTATGTTTATTCTTTTTTGTTGTACCGGTTACCAATACATTTTTTTCAAATTTTAAAATAATAAAACAATTATGACTAAATGCTGTTGTAGTGTTATGAACAACTTTGCTGTTGAAATATCCTTTATATTTGTAAACTAATTTGGATGTAAAATTGTGAAACACAAAGAGCATTAGTGCTTAAACACAGTACTTAACTCTCACCATCACCAAATGTTTAGTTGGTTCAACTTGTACGTACACTCTATTTTAAAGTGAAGTTGACATCGAAAGCAAAAAATCAAGTGACGTTAAGTCTTGTAATTTCTAAACAAGTCGGAAAAATAGTTGCATGATAGGTAACAAAATTACTTTTCAAAAATAGTTTTTATTTCTTCTCTAGAGCAATTAAAATTTATATTTTTTTAAATGGTAATTAAACAACGTAATTTACGTAATTATCTAACAATTGTTTTTAAAATATATTAATTACTCGAAATGTTTAATTATAGTGGTACTTGTTATGCTAGTTTCGGCACATGTTTATCACTTTCTTTAACTTGAAATTTAAGAAAGTAAGAATCGTTATTTAATTTATTTTTCACTTCATGCTGAACATCTGTTGTAGTTTTTTAAAGTTTCAATTTTATGTAATACTAACTGTAATTTGTGTACACACGATTCTGAAATACGCTTATACAAGATTTCATTGCTTCTCGATTTTTCGTTTTGTTTGTGTTTAATGTCGCAGAAGGTATTAAAGATTTGCTTATTTTTATTATACAAAGTTTATTTCTACATTTTCTATTTTGGCGAAAATGGTAACTAGTACAGTAAAAACATATAATAATCAGACTACGTTGTTATTAAGTAGATACTCTTTTTCTTAGAAATAAGAACTAAAATGCAACTATAACACATATTATAAGTGTGCCATAGAAACATACCGGGTCAAACTTTTCTAACTCCATTAAAGTTCCTAGTGTTGACATTTGATCTTGTGTTGCGTACCGTAGAATTAACATAAGAATTGTTGATAATATTGGAATGCATAGTATTGCGTCATATACAATTATATAATAAAACTTGGATCAAAAGAAATAGTTCTTATTGATAATTGATAAAAGGAAATGTAATCTAATAATGTTAAATCGTTCAAACTGTTTCAGTTGATTGTGTTTCTTAAAAGTTTATTGATAAAATTTCATTAACAATGCTAGTTATATAACCATCAGTTATATAAAATTGTGTTGTTTAATATTATATTTTAGATTTGTGTATAAAAAGTAAATTAGACTGTTTTTTTTGTGCTGTGAGAAAAATAGTTTTTTGTTAGTAAAAAGACATTATGAGGTTTTATTTTATATTTTTTAACAAAGAATTAACTAGAAGATCTAAGTTATTGAAAAACGCTTACATGCATTTGTCAAGCACAAAAAATAAGAGCCTATTTAGCTGCTAAAGAGTTTCTATTGTATTGACCACGTATGTTCTCTCAACAAATTACTGTTAAGGGCAATATCAACAATAGAATTTACTGAATGTTGTAATAAATTGTTCAATATTTTAAATTCTTCTACAACGATTAATTGCAAAGAGTATAATTGACCTTTTAAAGGAATGGGAAATCAAGTAAATTCTGTTTTTTTTTTTAATAAACTATAGGGCGTTTAATATGAAAGGAAACTGCAAATAACAATTAAAGTTACGCTTATGTTGTGGGATATGTTATGTTTAAAAGGATTTAAATATTAATTCAAACAGAACTGTTTACCGTACATAGATTAAATTCTCAATGTAGTTTTTGACAATAGCTTTACACATATAGAACAAGATGTACTGATAACATACCCGATATGAGGTTTTCGTCGGTTGTACAGTGCACGAGTAATAGGCGCGTATTCTACATCATGTAGAAAATTGAATTTTCTACGCGTAGAAAATAACAATTTTCTACATAACGCATTTGATGTAGAAAATATCGAGTAGAATTTGTATAAAATACAAATAAAATGCGGAAAATAAACTATTTAAAAGAAAAGTAGGTTATGAAAGAGCAACAGACTCCAAGAAAAAAAGATAAATAGTTATTAAGTATTTACTGTGCTACCAAACATAATAACACCTTGTAAAATATACCTACGTACAATAATTTACCTGCACAAAATTTTCTTCAAAATCATCAAATACTTGCTTATAAATTTCGTCGACGCTTTGGTTTCATTTTACGTTGTTACTTGTTGTCTTTCTACGTTTTAAAACAATGTATTTTTTAGGTTAGAATTGTCTATTTGATTTATATCTGATGTTGCCCAATACTCACGCTCCAAAAAAGTGTTGAACTGATCAACAAAATTGAATTAGATCCTTACCAAAGTAATTTAAGAAGGCGTACACATGAAATGTATACTGCTGGTAATCAAGTTATATTCAATCAAACTATTAGTGCAAAAAATTAAAACAAAATCACATACATAGTAGAACATGAAACTTTACGAAAGTAAAAGTTTCAAATTCGGGTTGGTACAATAAGAAACGTAATCTTTTAATAGAATTAAATGGTAAGACTGAGAAGGTAACGTAATAAACAAGCAGTTACATATTTAGAGTAATCCTACATTTGCCAATTATAAAAAATTGATGTGTTGGTATAGTCTGACAAAGAACCTGGTATAAATCTCGTGAAATTAAATAACAACGTATTATAGTGCATTGTTAACAATGACCTTCTCATTTAAATCACAAGCTAAGTGATTATCATGGTGACTTGAACTACACAATCTTTGACTGAAAAAGTAACTTATTTTAAATCTACACCCAAAAGATCGTATCTTAATAACAATAAGTTTTACCACTCACTCTAAAGATATAAATAAAGCGGACTCAGAGTAGTCGAGATATTTGATCACGATTTGAAGCAATTGGAATTTTTATAACTGAAATCTGAAAAGCAATATTTATAATGTTAGTTAAGCAATATTTTACATCAAAGTTATTACCGTACCATCGGGTGACTTTGTGCCACGTTTTATGGTTTTTTTAACAATTTTGGGCAGTTATGAGCCCCAAAAATTAAAAAAAATTAATAATAATTTTTGAACTTTTGGTTAACAAAGTGTATGAAAATAACTTGAAAACTTTCACCAGTTTTTGCAAAAATAATTATAATAATTGGCATAATTTCCCTTCAAGCGAGGTGGCGGCTTTGTGCCAGCTATTTATTTATCATTTCAACACAAATTCGCCTATTTAGAAGGTGAGAATGTACCACGCTAAGCTTCATATACTAGAACTGTCAAACGGCATGGCACAATTTTACCCAAGTCAGTTTTACTCGCATTATTTTTGTGGCACAGTGCCATTTTGATTTTAATCTATTATAAAATATAATAGATACTAAATATTTTCACAATTTAAAATAAAATAAAAAACAGTATTCTAACAAATCAAAATAAAATAAAAATACAGTTAATTTTAAATAAGATCATCAAGCGTAACGATCCATATTGGGAACTCAAAATGTTCTCTTCTGGAGATTTGGATTGAACGGTTAATTTTCTTCTTGGCGATATCTACGGATGTCTGTGAGTGGTCGCGGTAATCACACCTGGTAAAAAAATACTGTCATATTGCGTAGTTTCCGACATGCAACAGTCCCTCATTCTCAAAAGTTTCCATTTTTTGTGACTCGTCATTGGACAAGTTATCCAATTCTGAAATAGGGGGCCAATCTTTTTCTCTGTATGAAAGATTGGTAGAATCTTTGTTCGTCTCAGAAAGTTTCCTTTTTCAAAGTAGATTCAGCTTTTTGTGTGGATCTTCAGAGCCTGTAGAAATAGATTGAATGAGTTCTGGGTCGTCTGTCGAAGTGGATGGAATAAGTTTTGGGTCGTCTGTCAAACTTGATGGAATGGGTTTTGGGTCGTTTGTGTTTTTTGTGCTAGTAGAATTTTGGATTGTAAAATATCGGTAGCACTTATACTCTTCTCAGGAACTATATTGACCCTTTTACGTTTAGATCGACGAGAGGCGGTAAAGGTTGTAGAAAGTGTTGTAGAAAGCTCTCACTGAAAGCATTTTTTACTTCGGAAGTTTCATTTTCCAAAATTTTATTTAGAAAACGACTTAAAACCACTTCACAATTTTGTGGATAAATACCACATTGTCTGAATCCAGAAAAAATAATATGGAATCTTTGTAGCTTATCATATCCACTAATTGTTTCAGTGTTGAGAAGAGATCTTTAGGGATGGTTGAACATCTGTTTCCCTAAGGCGAATCTTTTCATTTATTCAGAATTTTTTGCCAATTGCTTTTTGATGAATGGAAGTATGCAAAGTCTAGCGGCTGCGGAAGATGTGTGGCGTTACGAAGCAATGCTATAAAAGATATATTGTTTTGTTCGCATTAGCGCACTACTTTAACATTAAGGTGAGAACTTAAGTTGTCTCCATTTAGAGCCTTTTTGCTTTCTTGATTTTCTAAGATTGGAAGCATAAAGTTAGTAAATCTTCGAAGCATTGGTAGTCAAACCATCCCGACTTTTGTCCTATCCGCTCCATTTTCTACCTATGATTGCCAAGTTTTTCTGACTCATAAACGACATATACATTGCCATCTTCCCGCCTGCATTTTCTGCAAACATTAGAGAAGTGCAGATTTTAATCGCATTTCTATTTTTTTTCGAATATTTTGTACCCCGTCTAATTAGGTACTTTTTAGATCCAGGGTCATCCCCAACACTGGAGTCGTCATAATTCCAAACGTTGAGGAACAGAACACCTTCTAACTCTCTTTCAAGATGATTGAAAGAGGAATTTATTATTTCTTGATCTATTGCACTTATATTTCTTGCTACTCAATTTGAAAGAATGTCCTTATGTTTGTTTAAGAATGACAAAGTCCATTCTATTCCAGGAAAGTTTTATTTGAAGAGGTTGCGTTTCACTCGATTTGTTACAGTAGTAATCATCTTAAAATTACAACGCATGTTTCATTTGCTATGCAGAAACTAAAGTATACATACATACATACATACAACACTAAAAAATAATATTGCAGAGACAAAATAAATGTATCACAGAGATAGAGTATAAAGATACGCAAATCATTCGGTATCTATACTTTGTTTAATTTGTTTTGCAGCTGTTTCTACGTTTGTATTAAAATATTTAGTCTTGCGCGTAGATTAAAAATTCTATGAATTATTAACAAACTGTTAGATTTTATTTATTATTATAATTAATTAATTATCATGATTTGCTTGCTGTTTTCGTTTCAAATCTGTGGTAACTGTTTGCTGTTGAAAACTTTAAAAATAATATTTGGGCAGTGTTTGTACCTTTTGGGTTTTGAACTGCGTTCCATATCACATTTCACAAAATTCAAAAAACTTAAAAAGTTTACAAACTTTGAAAAACAATACTTGACGTTTTGATAGTAATGTCTCTTTATTCTTCAGAAAGTCTGAAATCATGACCGCAAAAGCCTTAAAAAATAATACTGTATTTATAATAAAAAACGGCTTTTTGCTTAAATATTCCACAAGCATATAATATCATTGGTGTCAAGTACTTTTTTAATTATAAAAATTAAACAGTGTGTGACATAATTATCATTAAAGTAATATAACTTCTTTATCACATTTATGTGTTTTTTTAATTTTTATCATTCTGCAAATACTCGATATTTCACACAGTCTTAATTATGTATTTTCTTTTGAAGCTAGGGAAACAAAATTTTTAAGTCTAATTAGGTACAAATGCAACAGAAATAAATTAACGAAACAAGAATAAAGTTAATTGCATAAAATAAATTACAGTTTTAGTATTACATAAGTTTATTTAAGGTAAATAATTGTTTAACTGTAGTTTCTCTTCTTTTGACTAGACATATACACACCAGCAAGTTTTTATCCCATCATTTAAAAATGAGGTAAAGTAAATTTGTGTGTAAGTCACGATAATTGATGCGTAATGGCATATAAAAAGAATCTTGGGTGAGTGACCGGTAATGGTCTATAGGTTAGTTCTTCCAAGTACGTTAAAGGTTGTATGTTTCTTACATTGTTTATTTTTAATTACAAGGTGAAAGTTGATTTTTTAATTCAAAGAGAATTTACCGGAAATTTGTTTATGAAATCCGCTCTCGTATGTAGCATTTTATGAAAGCACAGTATCCGCAGCATGCGGATACATCCTTTCTTCAATTACTTTAACTAAAGGATGAAGCAATTAATAGGTAAAAACAGTTTTAAAATATGTGTAAGATTTTATCACTTGATATATAAAAGAAGTCTAATTAACGTTTAGAAATTTCGTTTACGGAAAGAAAAAAAATAAATAACTGCACATAAGTGTTGAAAGAAGATTGTGGTTTTCAGTCTTATTTAAATAATTAACATGCATTGATCGATGATTCGTTGACATCTCATAACAATAATACTTAGCTTAGTATTTTGCTAATTATTTTTTTACTGTTATTTAAACTGCGAAACATATTATTATATATATTATATATGCTTAAAAAAAGAATTTAAAAAAATCAGAAGTCATTAAATATAAACAAACTAAGTCATAACAGATGTGGGTCGATGCTAATTGGGTACTTGTTTTAAATGTTTCTAATAGGATACATTTTTGTATTTGCACTACTACTTTTTATATCTATAACAAAATTATACTTATAATGATTTGTAGTTTTTATTTATTTTTGTTTTCATTTTGTAATTTGCATTTTATTTATACAGATAATAAATACATCTGTCGTACAATTTAATTTGCCATATAAAAAAATTTCTGTGAAGTTTGGTTATTTTTTAGCAATTCAATTCTAATCGACGTATTTATTTTTTTGTACGGATTTCTTTAATCAAGAAATCAAATAAAACTTATTCTACCATTACACTAGTAATTATTTAGATAAATTTATATAAAATTAATTAAAAACTAATTAAACTAGAATTTCAATTTACTTCTTAATGGTGATAATTTATTTGTCTATACTGAGAATAGCAAGACCTTTCAGTTGCAAAAAATGGTAATGCAATTTAGCTGTTGTCTTGTATGTTACGAATTATAATTATAAAACTAATGCTAATCGAAACAAAAATTTTGCACCGCAGACTAATATTTGATGATACCGTTACTTGTCATGTTTCCTTTTATGTGATGTGAATTCGTTAATTACTTTTACTTGCAACTAATTTTTTCATTACGTTTAAGTGTGTGTGCTTCTCTTAAAAAAAGATTATTAAAAAACTATTAAGCATAATACCAAATAAGAGGATAAGTAACGTTATCAATAAACGATTTTTCAGTTGTACGAGTTACGGATAATTCTTATTGGGTAAAATATCGGTAAGGTAACTTATCGGATACTTTTTGAAGTGCATAGATCTTGTCGGGTAGTTTACACAATACGTATGCATATGCGCAAACGTCATCGTGAAGAATTAAGGTTACCTTCTTGAATGTCTGTTGACTTGAATTATCTTTGGTCAGTTGTAAAATATGATTCACCCCCTGTTTTATGCGCTGCATTCGACACTTTGTAGCTTCTTTACATTTATCTTTTTTCAAACTTTCGTATTTGTTACACAACTGCTTTGCTGTTCGCTTTGATATAGTGCCAGTATTAAACTTGACAGTTATTACATCCCAGGTATGAAAATAATAAAACAGTATAATTGTTATAAATAAGGCTGGGTATAATCGAGAACTTGGTATCCGAGAGCCGAGTACAGGAAACGTTCTCGATAATGTTATCGGTTTTTGCATCGCATATTCTCGTTTCCGATCTCGGTGAACGTGTACGAACTCCATGGAACACGCACGAAAACTTTAGCATTTGAAAACCTGCTAAAGTAGTTTCCGAGAACAGCGAGAACTTCGAAGAATTGAGATTACATCAATTTTTGGCCTCTAGTGCGCTCGTGGTTAGTTATAAAGGAAAATTCCTTTTTTTGCCAAGTCGCAACATCTGTTTTGGTTTTATATAATGCTTTTGTAACAGTCAACAACATTGATTAAACGTCAACCTTCCTCTTTTGTATAATTGATTGTTTTTTTAATTTTACAATAGACATATTTCCAAATTTTACAGATTTATTTTAACTTAACCAACAAATGCACTAACTGATAAACGAAATTTAAAAATGTAAGTAATTGTCAGAATAAACTTTAACCAATTACCTTCAATGTATCAGACCGAGATGAAAGCTGCCAACAAAATTTACTGGTACAACAAAATATTATTTATTCTGCCGATACACATATCGCACAGATACGTGTCGATGACTTATTCCTTAGACTTGGAGGAGTGCAAGCTTGCATTTGCTAACTTAACTAGCCATTACTGGCTTTGAATACGTCGTGAACAATTACTGCGGTTACTCGTTCGATTTAAGTCATGAACGTAAACATTAATAATGAAATTCGATATAAACTGAAAGCTACATAATTATACTCAACTGAAAGTAAAACATTGATAACAATTCTAGACACAATAAAATTAGCTAAAGACTTAATATAAAGAAATGTAGATAAGCAAATAACAAAGCTAAAAGTTTGAGATAAATAAATAACAGAAAAAACTAACAGGCCATCGACAACTAAATTTTTCTTTTCAACATGGTTATGAGGTCATATGATTGTTCCGGAATTCAATTAGTTTAATCATTTTTAAATACCATTACAATAAGATAAAGATTTAACTTCTCGTACCAATAAAAGGAAAGAAAGGCTTTGTTGTTCACTTGCTAAAATTACTTCAAATGTCAAAAAGATCAATGGCGGCGACCGACATACAAACGAGCGGTGATATAGCAATAACGACGATCTAAATACTTCAGTAAAGATAATCTTCATTTAATAACCATTCTCAATCACTAAAAACGTAATAGTAAAACAACGACGTCAAATCAAATAAAAACAGAGTACTTACAATTGAACGATCAAAGTCTCTACAAATTAACCGTCTCGCAGTAAATATCGGAAACGATAAGACACTTCTGAGGTCACACTAGCTTACAGTGTGATATCAGAAATTTTTGTTAAGTTATGAAATGTAAAAATTTATTAATAAAGATACGTAACAACTTTCTTATAAACTCATGAATCTCTGCTATTATTTTTGTTATATCAGACTTTCTAGTTTCTTCCAGGTTTTTAATTTTTATCATGTTTTGTTTGCTTTTGTTAAATTTAGTTCAGGGGCAACGTTGTCATGCAACAATTTTACTAAACGTTCTCCTTTGTCAGTATACATTGGTAGCTTGGTAGCAGTCCGCAGTAACTGTTTCACCTGGTTCTTTAACTGATAATAAAACACGCCCTTGGTATCCCACCAAATACAGAAACAAAACTTTTTCCAAAGCAATTTTGTTTTGCGACCGATTTTGATGATACCTCATTTACCTATGATTATCTGTGTTTCGGTTTGTCATAGAGTATCCATTTCTTGTCGCCCGTAATAATTTTTCAACAAAAAAAAAACTTATCTGCTGCCATTTTCGACTGTACTGAACTGAATACTTTTGAAGGTTGTGTTGAGTTTTTTTTTATCAAACTCTGCTCTGTTTTTGTTTAGAAAAACTTATGAACTTTTGCAGAATTACAATAATAATACTAAAATTTAGACATCGAATTATGTTGTTTGAGTTTAGTATCATCAACATAATATTCTGTTGAAAATTATTAAAACAATTAAATTTTGCGTTATTGATAGGGCGATCAATAATATCATTATCAATCGAAATTCCTACGAAGACTTTTCAAGGTTAATTTTTTCGGTTGCAGAATGTTTTATAAAACCATATTAGATAAATCAAAAATTTTATTAGTGTAACTGTAAATGGAATTTAAAATGTAAAGAGAAAGATGTCATGTAGAAGACTAACAGCATAAAAAAGAAATTCATTTAACAGTCTCGTCAAAATTAAAAATTTTAGAAAGTAGCAATTTTAAATGATTCTGATATTCTGAAATGAGTTTTAAACTAAGCAAATTGACGAGTGTTTTTAAAGACCTAGTAGTTCAAGAGAGTTTCTGCTTCTTATCCAATTATTGAAAATTTTTGAGATTATCTCCAGTAGTTAAGTTTAGCATGGTATCAAACTGCTGGTTAAAGGAATATTGTCAAAGAGGTTCTAGTCTTCAAATAATCGAGTGTTAGTCAACTAAAGATGAATATGAAAGATTTGTTTAGAAATCGTCTTAACTCACGTCTGGGCTATTTAGTTCATTCGCATACCCACGTTAGACCAGCACAATTGAGAACGCTTTTAAAAAATCATAACTGCATGAAGAACGCTTGAATAATGTGGTCACAACTGAGGTTTTATAATAGATACTTTCTCAGTAAAGATAGCTAATGTAACCGCGGATGCTTTTACTGTCAGAGATTATTCTAAAATAAAAACTTTTTTTGCGTTTAGACTTTGTCAATGTTGTAACCGAAGTTGCCAACGTTTTGCTCACTTTCGTAAGCAGCGTGAAAAAAATGTAAAAACTTAAAAAAACAACAAAAATATTTACTAAAAAGTTAGGTAATCAACTTGCAAACCAAGCCTATCTAAGCCTAAGTAGGCTATACATTGATTAACTCGAAGACAACCAAAGACAATATGGAAAAAATCTTGAAACATTCAGTAATCAACTTATAAACTAATACAAATCATAACTGCATAGAATAGTAATTTAAAAAAGTAGTCTGTGTATAAAGAAAAAAAATTATGATGATAATTAGTCTCAAACACAACATAGACTGTCTAAGTTTCTATAGTTTTAAGATAAAAAAAATCGCTCATACTAAACTAAAGAATAAGGTACGATTATATAAATATTTGTCTTTGTTGCCTCAAGTGCATTGTTTGTCCAAAACACAAACAAGAAATAAATTACAAATAAAAAGTTTTGTAACTTTTTAAAAGAGCGACTATAAATAACATTGTTATGACATACCTATATCTTTTAAATAAATAGAGTTTATTGCTTCTATATAAATCAATAAATTTTAACTGGTAGTATCATTGGGAAAAAACTCTATACTTACATAATTTTACGTTTTAGTTATTTATTTATTCTACAGGAAATCCAAAGTCGAAGTTTATTGAATGGTCTAAAATTACTCACATTTTTGTCGTTTATTAGATTAATTGCTTGTATACTTAGAATACTAATTATGTTATGTATTTAGTAATCAACTAACGTTTAAATATTTATAATTAAATCTGTGTTTTTATACAATTTAATTGTAGTCCATATATTATGTTATTCTACTTTGTAATTGCAATTTTATGTAGTATTACGTTAACCAAAGTTGTTATTTTGTTCTTATTTAAAACTGTTTTATTATTTTTTTTCCTATTTTTTTATCTTTGTTTTTGCTTTGTAAATTAAAATTACAAAATTTGTTACAAACAAAAGATTTCTTTCTTAACAAATTGATATCAATTTTAATTGGTAGAATTTTTGTTTTAAGTAAGATAAAGTCAAATTCGTGATTCAATACTAGTTGAATAACATCGTCCATGTTACGCAGTAGTATATAGTACACTGTAAAACTCGGCGGTTATTCCTATTATAGTTATGATTTAAATGTTATCTAATTTTTTAAAGTTACGATGCGATGTTAAACAATTGCACCTTTCTACCTTTAATTTTTCGAATTTAAGATTTAATGCTAATAAATAGCTTGTTCTATAAAAGTTTTTAAGTATATATTTAGAAATAGCCATAGGGACAGATAAAATTATTGCTTATTTAAAATTAACACCGACACTTGATCAATTTTTGAAAATTGTTTATTATTATAGTAATTTATTGTTTTTTTTTATAACTGTTTTATTTTATTTTTATTCATTCTGTTATATCATAAAATAAATATTGTTACTCCTACTTGATACTTACTTCTATTTATCGTTCGAGACAAATAAGTAAAAGTTGATGGAATAACAAAAAAAGTCATTTACAAATGCTATTGACTGCCAATTCAAATCTGGTAAGATAATGACGTAACTTTTTTAATAGAAATATACGTTTACTTATAAAAAAAGTGAAATCAAGGTCGTATACACCTATATGATCATATTTCACAACTATGTAAAGATGCGAAATCTATTTACAGTGCTTTCTATTCATTAATTTTAGATTTCTTTTTCAGATTTCTATCTTTTTTATCGATGTTGATAAATTTTATTAAACGACATTTTTATTGCTTCTTATAGAATGTTACGTTACATTTTTTTCTTTTTACCAAGGGAAGCGTTTTCAGTGTGATGTAAATTGATATTTGGTGTGCATGTCATTTTGTTTAGAAAATCTCAATTACTAATAAAAAACTAACATTAAAAACACATTTGTATACTTACAAATCAAGTAATATAAATTTTCTAGTCTAAGCTTAAAGTTTATACAATATAAAATAAATTTTAATAATCAGTTTGTTTCTATTACCATTTGTTATTTGGGTTTGCCGGAGAACGTGTACAAAGCCGTTGCACTTTCGGAATATAATGACTGTAACTACCTATTTTTAAATTGGTATGCCGTTGAATAAACTTTTGCTATTTTTATTGAAAATATGTATTATTATCCGAACTTCATGTACAAAGAAAAAATACCTCTATTTACTAAAAGAAAAAAATGGTTATTTGTAGTAGCCGTAGTGTCTAGAGAAGGTATTAGTTCGAGTGATACTTTATTTCTATCAAACACGAAGGATGTAAAATAACATTACATTACATATACCGTTTACCCAAAAATTGTTTTATAAATTACTTTTAAAAGTATTTTAATACTTTAGGATTGTTTTTTTATAATATTGTTATTAACAATCGAATCTTTTTTTGCTGTTATTTATTGTCAATTTTTTAAATCCTTGATTTTTCAAATCGAGAGTCACACTATTCACAGACTTTTCTTGGTTTTCAAAAGCTTGGTTTGAAATCAAGTCAAGTTTTTGAAACTTCAAGCCAAGCTTTTAAACAGTCAAGCCAACTTCAAGATTTACCAAGCTAAGCTTTTACAGGTAATGCTTTCAAGATTGTACCAAGAAAATAATACTATCTTAATGTAAAATGTTACCTCAAAATAAAGTTTGTCAAAAGCAATTTACACAAATCGCTTCAGCAAACAGCCTCAATTAAAGAAATCAAAACAGAAATTAAGCAAGTTGTCGAACTGAGTTCTAAGAAAGCTAAAGAATTTATACTGAAACTTTTTCGAAGTAATTGTTAACTTCGAGACAATAACTGAAGGATGCGGAACATTTTTAACGCAGATAACAGAAATATATAAAAAATATTAAAAGGAAGCTGTGGTTCGCTTTTCGAATTAAGTTAGAAGAAGAGTTAAGAAAACTTTGTCGATTTAAATCAATAAGTAATAACGTGTGTCTTAAGATAAATAAATAAAGTGCACGTGCTAGTGAAAAATAAATACGGCGTTGTAAGTGTACATGTTTTTAATATAAACAAAAAACCGGTTTAGATAAACAGAAGTTATCCGCGGACATTATTTTTCGAGTGATAGTAATATATAAATTAATGTAAAGGTTTTTCTTAAATATCGTTGCATTTTATTAGTGTTAGTTAAAAGTAGTTAAGGCTGGGGAATTTCCTTGTTACGAAGACCTAAATAAGTAGATGGCGCAGCACGTACAATTTCTTAAAAAGTATTTCATACTCAAACCTTTTACTTAATTTCAACTATCTAACAATACAAAGTATTTGCGACAAAAGACGACTGTAACCAGCTTATTATTCAAAAAAAATTTACAAGTGCATAGTGTTCACGACTATTTGTAAATTATATTTTCCTTATAATTTTGTATGTTACTGTACTTGTATATTTTCGAAGAATTGCCTTTTGTTACGAACTTACCTCAGGTAGTAACCCTTTTTGAGGGTAAGATGTAGAATTTGTAAGATATATATTCTTAAGTTAGCATTCAACAATTCAACTTGTAACGTTAGTAAAATACAGTCCACATTTCATCAAACGTTTTATTTTAATTAAAACCAGTGATACCATTAGGATTAATATCCTACATTTTTGGTCCATCGAGCAAAATGGAATAAACATAGATGACTTTCGGCGTTATACATCTTACTGCGTTTAAGGTTAGTGCCATCCTTTTATTTCATTTTCCTAACTTAACCGTTTCAATCGATGCTTTGAAATTATATAAAGCAATAATCTAAACAAAAACTGAATTGCGCTTACTAATAAATTACTTGTAAGTGCATAATCAAAAACTATAACATTATACTCATTTATTTCTAACAAACTCGTATTGTAATTCGTTATTTACGTTTTGCAATGACTACTCTAAAAGAACTAATTAGCAAACGCGCTACAATTAAGGGAAATCTGACTCGATTCAGTTCATATCTAAACGAAATTGACAAATCCAATCCTGATTTACTTCAAATAAAAAAACGAATGCAAAAGATAGAATTAAGCTATGATTCATTTATTGAAATACAAGCAAGCATTGACGCTCTCGATACAGTTGATCAATCAAACGAAATCATAAACTTTGAAAACGATTATTTTAATCTAATATCAAATGCCGAAAGAATTATAATTGAACACGAAAGTCATCAAGCAACGAACACTTTATCTACGCGATCTATCGTAAACAATGATACAAATTTGTTAAATTCGATAAAATTACCCACTATTAATTTGCCAGTTTTTGATGCTTCCTATGGCCAATGGCTTTATTTTAAAGATTCATTTAATTCCTTAGTTCATACAAATAGTACAATCTCTGACGTACAAAAATTCCATTACCTGCGTTCTTCCTTAAAGGGTGAAGCGGTAGATATAATTCGTTCTTTAGAAATATCGTCGGCAAATTACAATACTGCCTGGAATTTATTAAACGAAAGATATGAAAACAAAGTTTTGTTAGTTAATAACCATGTTAGGGCAATTTTTAATTTGCCGTCGATAAATAAAGAAAATCATTCTGCGTTGCGTCAATTATTAGATGGATTTAATACACATATGCGTGCGCTGGAAATGTTGGGCCAGCCAGTACAACATTGGGACGTTTTGCTTATTTACGTAATTACAAATAAACTTGACCAAGTCAATTAACGTGAATGGGAGGGAAAAAACACTGCAATTAGTACCTTACCCACAATATCAGATTTAAATAAATTTCTTCGCGATAAATGCACAATGCTCGAAAATATAAATGCAAATGAATCACACGAACAAAAAACGAAAATAAGATCGTTTGTTACAAAAAAGGATTTTAAAATTACTTGTAATTTATGCAACGGTGAGCATTACTTAAGTCAGTGTACTAAATTACTAAGTTATTCTCCGGACAAACGATTTTCCGAAATTAAAAATTTAGGTTTATGCACCAACTGTTTAAAGAATAATCATAAATCTAAAGAATGTCGAAGTTTGAACTCTTGTAGAAAATGCCGACAAAGACATCACACATTACTTCATTTTGGTAACAATTCTACGGTTATTGTTAATGCGGCATCTCCAAGTACAAACATTGATGCAAGCCCGAATGCTCAATCGGAAACTGTAGTTAGTATGTATATTGCAAATTCTAACCAAGTTTTATTGTCAACCGCTTTAATTAAAATTCGTGATAATACAGGAATGTTACATACTTGTAGAGCGTTGCTCGACAGCGGCTCACAGTCAAGTTTTATAACCGCAGACTTGGTTAATAAGTTACAATTAAATAAATTAAAAACAAAAATATCGATAGCGGGGTTAAATCAATCGTACATAAATTGTGTAAGATACAAAGCTTACGTTAATATTAAGTCCGCTTATTCCAGCTATAGTTCTACTATTCATTGTCTAATTATTTATAAAATAACGGATAATTTACCCTCGTACCCATTTGATAAAACTAGTTTAAGTATACCTACGAATGTAGCATTAGCTGATCCTGAATTTAATGTTCCAAATACAGTTGATATGCTAATCGGTGCAGATTTGTTTTGGTCTTTGCTTGAAGTAGGACAAATTACGTTAGGTAGAAACGCGCCGATTTTACAAAAGACAGTATTTGGTTGGATAATCTCCGGTGGAATAACACAATTGCCAAATACAATTCATTGTCATTTTATTAAAAATTCAGATATTGATAAAAAATTAACGCAATTTTGGGAAATTGAAGAATGCAACAAGTCGTTACCGTTATCACCCGATGAATTGACTGCTGAAAAAATGTTCAAATCGACAGTTAGTCGCGACGATACCGGTAGATTTATAGTTCGATTACCTTTAAAATTTCCTCTTGAATCATTAGGTGAATCAAAAAAAAATCGCAGAAAAAAGATTGCGTTCAATCGAAAATAAATTAAGTCAAGACAATAACCTAAAACAGGAGTACATCAATTTTATGCAAGAATATATTGATTTAAACCACATGAGTAAAATAGAAGAAGACGTGAGTGAAGCAGGTGTTTACTATATTCCCCATCATTTTGTAAGAAAAGATACAAGTATTACCACTAAACTCAGAGTGGTATTTGATGCATCATCCAAGTCTACATCAGGGTTTTCAGTAAATGATCTTCAATTAATCGGTCCAACACTTCAACAAGATCTTCTTGAAATTATAATCCGATACCGATCACACAAGTACGTATTAGCAGGAGATATTACAAAGATGTACAGGCAAGTGTTATTGCATCCGGACGAACGAAAACTGCAACGAATATTATGGCGGTCAGACGTAAATCAACCAATCGAAACCTATCAGTTAAATACTGTAACTTACGGGTTTACGTCTGCACCTTTTTTGGCGATTCGTTGTCTTCACGAATTAGCGCATATGGTTAAAGACACGTATCCTGTATCAAGTAATGTAATTTTACGAGATTTTTACGTTGACGACCTTTTAACAGGTTCCAACGATTTAACAAATCTTACACGCATTTACAACGAAGTATCGACAATTTTAAAACTTGGACGTTTTCCTTTGAATAAATGGGTTTCAAACAGTCCCGAATTACTCGAAAATATTGTTAACTCAAAACCAGATATTATCTTTAATTTAGACAAGGAAAACGAAACACATACGCTAGGTCTTCGTTGGCACTCAAAAACTGACACCTTAAGGTATACAATCAAAGATAATCTAAATGAACGACGTATTACTAAACGCGCAATCCTCTCTATAACATCAAAGATATTTGATCCATTAGGACTATTAGGACCAGTTATCGTGAAAGCTAAAATTATTTTACAAAAACTCTGGGAGTTAAAGTTGTCTTGGGATGATTCGGTACCGTATAAAATTTATGTCGAATGGAGAAATTTCTACAATGAACTACATCATCTTAACGAATTAAGTATTTCGCGACATGCAGTTTGTGATAATCCAGTACGTGTAGAATTGCATGGATTCTCAGACGCCTCCAGCACAGCGTATGGTGCTTGTATCTATATACGATCTTTCAACAATTTAGGAAATTGCACAACCAAATTACTTTGTGCGAAATCTAAGGTAGCACCTCTGAAATATACGACAATACCGCGATTAGAGTTATCGGCTGCATTATTATTAGCTCGGTTATACGATAAGGTGAATAAATCATGGAGTAAGCCATTGGATCAAGCATATTTTTGGTCCGATTCTACAATCACATTAGCGTGGATTCGTGCAGATTCTAAAAACTGGAAAGTGTTTGTAGCTAATAGAATTTCTGAAATACAAACATTAACAGATAAACACTGTTGGAGATACGTTAACACCAATTCCAACCCTGCAGACTTACTATCAAGAGGAACGTCACCGCAAACATTAGGTAATATTGGATTATGGTGGTACGGTCCCGATTTTTTAAAGGATTCCATTTCGACGTGGCCCATTGAAAGATTTGATTCAGTTTTACCTGAACAAATGGATGAAGTCAAACAATCTAAAACAGTTTCAGTCGCACTTTTCACGGCTCATTTAGACTTGTTCACTAGGTATTCCAAACTGTCTAAGTTACAACGTGTTTATAGTTATGTTATTAGATTTATTTATAATATTACACACGCAACCAAGCAGTCTGGTCCATTATCATTTGCTGAATTGCGAGAAACGTTAAATAAGCTTGTAATGTTGGCACAGGGAGAATCATTTCATTCTGACTTAATCGATTTAAAAACAAAAAATAAATTAACAAATCATTCTAAATTAGTCCAGTTAAATCCATTTATTGATGATGCGGGAATTATTAGAGTAGGAGGTAGACTTTCTCAGTCTGATTTTAATACTGAAAAGAAACACCCAGCTGTTCTTGATGGAAAACACCCTTTATCTAAATTATTAGTTGAATACGAACACAATCGTTTATTACATGCAGGTCCTCAACTTTTAATTGCATCTTTGCGCGAAAGATTTTGGATACTGTCATGTCGAAATCTTGCAAAACAAGTTGTTCGCAATTGCATTTCGTGTTTCCGTGCAAATCCTATCGAGGCAAATTATATAATGGGTGATTTACCAAAGTTACGTGTAACTCAAACCCGACCGTTTGAAAACTGCGGAGTAGATTATTGTGGTCCGGTCAACTTACGTGATCGAAAAACCAGAAATTTTAAATTGACTAAAGCGTATATATGTGTGTTCGTGTGCTTTGCCACTAAGGCAATACATTTAGATATAGTAACCGATCTCACTACCGATTGTTTCATTGCTTGCTTGCTAAGATTTATGTCTAGGCGTGGAAAATGCTCGAACATTTATTCTGACAATGGTGCAAACTTTGTCGGAGCCAATAATGAGTTTAAAAAATTTTTAAAAATCGCCAAGGTTAAATTATCTACAGAACTAAGTCAGGAAGGTGTCAATTGGCATTTTATTCCTCCCAGATCACCTCATTTTGGGGGGCTTTGGGAGGCAGGCGTAAAATCGACTAAATTCCACATAAAACGAGTTATCGGAAATAACAGCTTAACTTATGAAGAATTTGCTACAACACTTGCATTGATTGAAGCATGTTTAAATTCCCGACCTTTGCATCCTATTTCTAACGACCCTACCGACTATAGCCCTCTAACCCCTGGGCACTTTTTAATTGGGCAGCCATTGACAGCACTCGCTTCACAAGACATATCCAATTATTCGAGTTGTTCTCTAACTCGGTTTAGACGCTGTCAGCAAATGCAGCAACATTTTTGGAAGCGGTGGTCGAAGGAGTATATTTCCGAGCTCCAAACCCGAAGCAAATGGAGGCAACAGTCAAACACATTATTGAAACCAGGTGTCTTAGTTGTCATAAAGGATGACAATTTACCCCCTTTAAAATGGAGCCTAGGTCGCATTATACAGCTTCATCCCGGTTCTGATGGTGTTTCAAGAGTCGTCACAGTCAAAACTGCTAGTGGGATCTATAAACGATCTACTGTAAAAATGTGCGTTCTACCAATAAGTGACAGTGAAGTGTTGAAACCTTAAGCACACTGTTGTTAAGGCTTTCAAGGTGGGCGGCTATGTTCACGACTATTTGTAAATTATATTTTCCTTATAATTTTGTATGTTACTATACTTGTATATTTTCGAAGAATTGCCTTTTGTTACGAACTTACCTCAGGTAGTAACCCTTTTTGAGGGTAAGATGTAGAATTTGTAAGATATATATTCTTAAGTTAGCATTCAACAATTCAACTTGTAACGTTAGTAAAATACAGTCCACATTTCATCAAACGTTTTATTTTAATTAAAACCAGTGATACCATTAGGATTAATATCCTACACATAGCAGGGGGTGGATTATCTGTAGCAGGTATATTTTTCAAGATGATTAATTGCTCACTGTTGTATTGGCACGCTCGTTTTCGTTTTATAAATAGGCATTAGAAACTAAAAGTGATGTTATCAATCAATTATGGTAGATACAAAATAATGTCACTATATTGGTAAAATGCTAATTACGTCACACGTATAATGAGCAAAATAATCTTTTAATTTTCAATATTGGCATATTTAAGTTTTGGTAGATGCTAAATAATTTAGAGGTAATAAATAAAGAAGTAAACTGATGATCATAATTGTTTTATAACATGTTGCTAGTTACTTACGAACTCAAAGGGTTTCGTAAAAGAAAGTTATTTTGTTCTCTAAAGCCTAAGTTATCGGGTAATCTTACGATACTAAATTGTTTTAGTGTTTTCACTAGGGCCCAGAAATTTTTATTTTTATTATATAATGAACATAAAGCACCATTGTGATTGATGGGTGTTTTTATCTTCACGTAGAAGAGGCAATGAAAACTAATTTTTTGATGGCTACGGTATGTCCCTTAAGCTCAAGTGTGCACTTCTTTAGGCCACTGAAAATTTATTGACGGTAAGTAAACAATATAACACAATTACATAACTAAGAAATTTTTTTAACATATACACATATAAACAAAAAACTTGCAAGTAAAGGTTATTGAGTGGAGACACTCCACTAGTCCAACAAGCATACCGCAACTGATATCATTAATTAATCCAGTTATTCTAATAACTGATATCATGAATTAATCTAGTTATTTGTAAGTTTTTATTTATAAGTGTATCTGTAAAAAATTTTCTTAGTTATGTAATTGTGTTATGTTGTTCATTTACCGTTTTAGTGGCCTGAAAAACTGCGCGCTTGAGGCACAAAACGTAGCCATAAAAAAAGAATAGAGTGGTTTTTATTTCCCCTCCTACGTGAAGATAAAAACAACCATCAATCACAACCATTGTAGATAGGAGGGTAGGATACTTTACCAATAAAGCACCATGTTTTAGATTCACCTAATTATTAGTCATATTTTGAACATTTTACAAAGATTAGGTCATATTTTCATTGTCATACAGACAAGCGCCTGTTATATTGAATAGGGTGCAATAGTACTTGCTTCTAAGACTAACTTCTGTAGGGATGTACCATCTGTATAACCAGCAGGTAATGCAAACAATAAGAGAATTAGTAACAGTACATGAAAAACATTCAGTTATTGTAAATATCTCCTTTAGTTCTGAATGAAACTAAAACTAAACTTTTATACTAAAAGAAATATATTCCCTAAATTAAATCACTGTTACTGGTGCTAAAATTTTGTGATTGTGTAAGTATAAAGTTATTTTTAGCAAACGGTGGGATGTGAAGATGCAAAACAGTTAGATCCTTTTGGTCTTTACTGTTAGTACTATTAGAGTTATTACGGTATTTTTAAATGGTAAAATAAATGCTCTTGAGATATACAAGTAAAGTCTTTATTCCATTTAGCAAAAGTTTGACCACGACAGCAAAGGATAATAAACCCTAAATGGGTTTATGAGGCAAATGCAAATAATATGTACCTGAAAAGGCAAATTATGCAGTTCTCTACAGTTCAGATTTTTTCAAACGAATTATACTTAGAAACACAAATTAAATATAAAAAACAACTGTCATAAACAAATCTAAATAGTATAGTTACATTGAATAATTCGGTTTTTAATCTTCTTAGGAAATAACAATAGAAATTTTAAATTCCTAAACGGTAAAATAAGTAAATATCACTTGAAGATCTATTATTCTATCTTGAAAAATTAGTTTTGGTGCGTGACATGCAACGAATTTTGAATTGTACTACATATACATACATATTTAGAATTACCTGTGTAAGATTATATAATCTTTTATGCTTTCATATAACTAATTTTTAAGAAATTTAAAAACCAGTACCTATATGTAATTATATTGTAAAAAAAATACACGCATAGGTAGTAGCCGGAAACTTGCCATGGTAAATGTAATAACTAATAAATAATCATAACTATAACTAAAATCGTATTTTTATCTAGGATCTCAGCAGTGTGTAAATGTGTTCATATTAACTATCTACAATTTTTTGAACCTGGCCGCGCGAAAGTTTACGTATATACACATGAAACCGTTATCCTAAAGTCTGCTCATAAGTCACAAAAGAGATATCTTACTCTTCAAGGCGAACATTGCGGGTTGCGAACAATACAAGTGTTGAAAGCGCTTCCTATACTTATATCGTCAAACTTTTTCTATACAGCCTCTTCAAAAAACAGGTTGTAACCTAGCTACATGCAGTAATAATTTTAGTGATTTCTGTAGGACTTCACAATTAAATAGACAGCTCGATTAATTTTGCTCCAGCATTAATTGTAAGCACATCAACTCTTTTGAAACATTTTCAGCTATGACATGATAGGTAGGATAAGGCGTTTAAATATAATAATCACTCTATAAATAATGAAATACAATAAGCTATAAACATCGATATTTGAATATCATTTTATCACTTATAAGTGATTATATTAAACTAAAAAATGTTTTAGGTCACAGTTTAATGTATTATTTCTATGTGTTGAGAAAATGAAAACAAAATATTTAGTACTTTTTAAATTGTGTACTAAGTTAGCAAAGTCTAAATCAAACTCGAAATTCCCCAGCCTTAAATTTAAATCGTGTAAATATTTAGTATTTAAATACATTAGATTTAAAAGTCGTTACAATACTTCTTATATTGCAACGTTTTTTGTTTACTTAGCTGAAGTCTTGTTTTGGTCACAACCGCAAATAAACGTAATTTTGTATTTGTTTTTATTTTTAGTGTCAACAAATTACTGAGAAGAAATGCATAGTTCTTAAAACAATGAATTAAACATTATAACATTATTTTTAATTTCTATTTATTAACGGCGCCAATAAACTATTTAATACTATAAGTCTGTAATTTTGGATTTATTTGATTCATTTGGTTATTGTTATTATATATTCCAACTTCCAACATGATTCGTGGACCGTATCCCAGAAATGGGCCACTTTGGACCAAACCTTTATAGGAAAATTTTTATTTAACGCCACAAAAAATGTTTCCTTCACTTTGTAGTCGTTTTTCAGAAACTCATTGTATACCAAGTTATTTCATAACTTTGGATCAATTAAAAGTCAAGCGAGAACGCGTGTGAATTGCTATAACCATAAAATGTTTATTGTGTATTTCTTATTATCAAATTAATAATCAGATAATTAAGTAAATGTAAGTATGAATTTTAGTTTACATTCTAGCAATTGGATAATTATTTATTCTGTAGCAGTAAGCTGTAACACGTGGTGGTTGTTTCAAGGTCATAGACTACTTTTGCGGAAGGAACAAGAAAAAGTTTAAAACGGCTTAAAAGCTTGATAAAACTTGGAAAAGCTTAAAAACCTTTCTTAGTCAAACCAAGCTTGTATCCACAAACATCAAGCCAAGTTATGCTTATTATTATTATTATTATTATTATTATTATTATTATTATTAAAAAACTTGATTTTCAAGCCCAAGCCATGTTTTTACGTTTCAAGCCAAGCTATTTGGCTTGGTGAATCTATATTCGTCTTAGACCGCGTCGTAATGGAACGGCTAGACTTTATAGACCTAGTCCTAGTTTATCCTTGCCAATAAAGAGTTTGTGTTTGGGTTCACAAACCGCAAAAGCCAAGTTGGTTTGACAGAGAGTACCTAAGACTAATTAAATGTACTTTAATAAAGTTAAACAGTTTAACAATTTGCCGACACGAAATCTTTTATTTTACTACACCTGTTGATCATCGACATTGGTAGTCATTGAATGTGTGGAGAAGTTAAATGAATTGTTATTTGATAAGACCTTACTCTTTAGAAATGTAAAATAAACTTTTTAATAGAGAAAAACACTTTGACACGATACTAGTTCGTTTACCAGAATGGTTCTATTTATAATTTTATGTACAGTTTTGTAAAAATTTGTTGTACAAAAATTTACCTAGAAATAGAAAAATTGTTAAAATATGTTACTTAAACATTAATAAATTTTGCATAAAACGTTTCTAACGGCAAAGCAATACTTTTTGCTTGTTTTTTTCAATTTTTTTCTCTTCTCAAAACTAAAAAAACAACTACGCTACTTTTCAATGTTGATTTTTTAAGAAAAACTTAATATAGTGCCCGTATATGTCAGACATATATAAATATAAATTATTTCAACAAGCCCAAGTTTTATAACGTGTTTTGGCGTTCCTTAGCAATTAAAAGTAATAAATGCAAGTTTATTTAAAAAAAATAGAAAAAAACTTTTAAAATATCTGTGTAGTCGCTAAGTTTCAAAATATGAAACAAAATAACCAAAAATGCTTAAAAACGTTTAACAATGGTAGAAAATAGAATCTGTCATTGTTTAATAAATTAAGCAACATTAAATATAATGGTGTCAAAAACTATTGCTCCAATTTTCATTTAAAAGAATGCACCAAAGAATTATATAGCAAAAGTAACTGTTGAGTTGTAATTTAAAAAATAAAATTTGCGTACTGTATATGAATGACTTTTGAACTTTAGATTATTTTAAAATTAGCTTGACGATTATGTCACGCTTGCCAATTATTTTAGCCAAAAGGCGATTTCGCAAGGTGTTGTTAAGTAAAGATTTTGAGAATGTGAATAAATCAGTTTTTGTTTCTTATTCAGATATTGTAACGGTTACAAGGTTCAGATAGGCATTGGCTTTGTTTAAAAAAATAGTATTTTATTAGTTTTCGTTAATAAGCGCATCGGTAGACAGTTACGTATCAAACGTAATTAATTTAGTTACAGGTTTAAAATTTCAAATATTTTTTTAAAGTTTAACGTCAATTTTGACAAACAAAATTTGGTATTTTTAAAATGATAAATAATTTGTTAAACGCATAGTATTTTTTTTCTAAAATTGGTAACATTTTTGCAAACTTCTACATAAAGAGGTTCTCTAAAGGAGAAAAAATAATTCCAAAATTTGTATTTTATATTTTACACATTTTATATACTATTTTGAATAAACTTCTGTTTGAAATAAGTCTGTCATTTGTTTACACTTTTTCATTATATTTTTTTCATGCTTAGTAGTAACAATTACATTTTTGTAAAAATTGTCAATTTACAAAAAAATACGGATTTAACAGTATTGAGAATTGTGTATTTTAATTGAGAATATTATAATACGTTTTATTTCAATATAAAGCGTGCGTGTAAACAATGGTTTACATCTGTAGAATTAATTTTATTGTTAGTTTTACCTGTAAAAGAATATTTAGAGCACATCTTATACAATTTCTATAGATTACATCACTTAAAGCGTTTAGTTATGACAAGATTATACTAACGCAGTAACCGGATCTTAGTACTAGCATACTTCAGAACAATATTCGTAATCGTACCGTAATAAAAATATTTGATAGGTTTATAAAAAGTGAGATAATTTTCACATTACATCAAACAAATTTAAATAATATTAATATTCATGCAAATAAAAAATAATTACAAATTGCTATCGGTAGTGTCATCTACGAAGCAGGGTCTATTACAGTATAAAAATACTAAAAATAGCAGATAAATATACGCAATAATCTTATGTTAGTATTTCAAATGTCCATGAATATAAAATACGTTACATAAGTAAAAATTTTACCGTGAACCTGATGAATTATTGCAGACTTTCTTATGCTTACAGCAAAATTTTTATAGAATAATTCTGCTGTTATAAAATAATTATTAAGTTAATTTGCTATAAGATATAGTGTGTACACGTTTTGAATTCGAATACCTAATTTAAATTATTTTATATTAACAAAGAAGATTTTAAGATTTAGCTAATCCGTACAGTAACTGCTAAAACTAAGTAATTTATTTTAAAATATTTTTTTAATTTAATTTTAATAATATGATTTGAAGTCTTACGTGTCATAGTTTTAAATTGTTAAAAAAATCCACTACTAGGACTACATACATAAACTTTTATTATTACGAAAGATTTTAGGTTGTAGAATAGCACTTTTTTAACCACAAGTAAAGTTTATTATATTATACTATTACAAAAACAAGAAATTACACTAAACCTAAAAAAGACTATCTGTTAAGAATTTTAACAATAACTACAAACAAATTTTTGTTTATTAAATAACAAGATAAATGTTGTACCAAACATTTTTTGTTATATAACTGTATTGCCATGATACTCATGTAGTTTTCTTTGCAAATCATTCATTACTACACTATGTTTTACTACACTCCCTTCAACTCTTAATACGTTATAAACAAAATAAGTTTTGTTATCATTCAATTGTGGTACTAAACCTATAAATCCAGTTTTTTTGCATGTTGTTAATTTGAAAACTACAATATAATACGTTATAATTGGTATTATTACAAACCTATATTATCTACAAACGATTATGAATCTCTTGACAGGTTATTTTTTTAAATTGCTACTACATTTTGGTTTTTCTCTAGAAGATTAGTCAGTAGTGACAACACTAAACTACAATATCGTGGCATTTTTTGTACTTAACCCTAAATTGTCGTAAACATCTAATTCACTGTTGACATAAAACTTTAACTTACATTATTGCAACTTAAATATAGGTACATTGTTAAAACTTTTTTATCTACAGAAATACGTGTATTTAAATTCCCGCTGGTTTTAACGTAGGTTTATAATGTTTCCTGATCAGCTTATAGTTGTCTCATTCATAATAACAATACTTTGTATTGTGCGTACTATCTTTAAATCGCACTATTACCTTTTTGTTTATCAAAAAACATTTTAGATAATGTTGTGAGATGTAATTTTTTTCGATTTCTTAGCTGTTAATTAAATAAAACTTAAAACAAATGTTGCAATTATTGGTATTTTTAAAACTGATTATAATCTTCTAAATTTCCTTTTAATTAACCTTAACATATTAAATAAAATAAATGTAGAAATTACAACAATAACCATAGCTAACGTTGAGGTTATGTAACTAGTTAATAATGAACAAATTTATATTTTCTGATAATTCTATAACAGTTTTATTTAAGGCTATTTTAAGAAAAGAAATCCCCTTTTCAAATAATTTTAGTTGTTTTACCAAAAAAAACTTACGTTATCTAAGTATTTATTTTTGTATTTTAAATTACAATTAGGTCAAATTTAAGTAATATTTAACACATTTAACAACTGTCACAACCACTAAATACAACACTGGTACTTGATTTCTAATTTGAAACTAATATTTTCAATTAAAACTTTTAGTTAAGATTAAAAGAGTAGTGTAAAAGATGTATGTATACTACGCTTGAGAAGATTATTATAGCTCTAGCGACTTTTATACTACTTGACGTTTCGTGTCTCGCGATATAATCTTGTTGCTAGGGCTATAATAATACGTACACTTTTTAACCTTGATATATAATATACTATTTAACACAAAATAATAAAAATGAACAGCTAATGCAATAAATAGTTGGAAACTCAGCGATAAATAATCAAATATTTGCAAATTGTATTATACTAAATTTACTGAATTAAACGTTTTAATATTTTCGATCCTATTAAAATAATTGAGGCGTTTTACAAAGAAATTAAACCAACAAAAATTAATTAAATTAATTATTGAAATAAACAATAGCTTTGTTGAATGAACGAAAACATTGTAATTAGAAATTTGATGGTATTTCCACTCTATTTGGTAAAGCTATATAAATATCTTTAGCTAGATCATCATATAAAAATGCAGTCTTGACATCAAACTGCATGATTTCATATTTATATTCATCGGCTGAACTGCTACCCAGATTTCAATCTCTTTTGTGACTAAATAATTTCTGAAATCAGAATTCTTATACTTCGACTATTGTCTGTATGCAAAATTTTTACACCATTTTCCAATTTGTTTTCTACAAATTTTATGAATTGTTTAAATTTATCTAAAGTGTCAAATTGATTTTTAATAAAGTACATAACACGAAAGCCCAAAAAGTAGTCTTTGAATAAAACAAAGTATCACGCGCCACCAATTGAAGTATCTATTATTTTTCTTGCATGTAGTATTTTACAAGATGTGTTTACCGGTTTTTGTTTTTATTTATTCCTTGTTTTCTTACATGAACAAAGTGGTTCATTACAATTTTTAGATTTAGTAGGGACTAGAGAAATTACCATTAGCATTATAATTAGTGAATGGTACACAAAACCTATAGTCTCGAATATAACTATCAATTATTTATCCAAACATCCAACATCATCAAAAATAAAACTTTAGGTTTAAATAGTACACAGTTTTATCTTAAAAATTTTAGCATTTTAAAGAAAATGCTGAGGAAGAACAATTATCCTGACAACATAATAAACCAAACAGTGAGACCTACAAACATAACTACTAACACTACATCACCTATAAACCCAACTGTTACTAATATTTAATACTAACCCTAACACAAATATTATTTTACACTAAAATCATAATTGCTCTAAACTTAATTAAAAAAATCATCGGAATTTTAAAAACAGATAGCATCAAAATAACAACGTAAACTCTAACACTATAAACTGGATTGTATGATCAACATGTAGGAAACTATAAAGTTGTTAGTTAGACAGTAAATATTACAACCGAGAATTTCAAAAATGTATTTGAATTATACACGGCATAATATTCGTAACTGTACTACGCAAGTGCAAAATTTTGTTTATATAATTGAATCGGTGATTGCAAAAACAATACATATCCAAATCTACTGTTTTGAGAAAAACAAAAAAAACTGTTTCAAGGAAAAAGTAGTAACTTCACATGAAAATAATGTATTGTGACTTTATGCAGGTTTTCACGAGCTACACGATCAAAGTATGAGTTCTGCAATACTGACAACAATAAAATAGTTATTTAAAAAAAAATAAAGTGGATATGTACCGTTTTTGCACTCATCATTGAATCTAATGTACAGTTATTTTGTGAAAATGGTTTATTAAAAAAAAACAATACATAGCATTGAAAATAAAAAGTTATTTGTCTTCTGTGCTTGTATGTGTTGGCCACGAGGTAACATGATAATTCGAGCGTTTCTCCTGACATATATTGAAGAACATTTTTTAAGTCGAGAATTTTGTTTTCGTTAATTGGCACGGGTTCCTTGTATGCCTTGTCATTTGGTAAACGTGGTGAAACGTTGGCTTTCAAAAGCTTAAACGAATGAGTAGTAAACCCATCAATAAATTCAAAAACGGTGACATACTCAGGAATGATCGAATCGTATGTAAATTGACTATAACTGCTAATAGCAAATGTGCCACTAGCATTTCTGTCAACAGATTTGGAACTTTTTTTGTAAAAGTTTGGCCACCAATTTTTAAAGTCAATAATATCTTTAGTAGTAATAGTTGTAGTATAAAACGAGCACTTTCTGCTTGAATTTCGTATTGTTTCTTCATATTCTTCCGGCAAATAAACGCGGTCATGCTTTCTAGTTACCCTCTTTACGCAACCAAAATCTCTGTCGCAGGGTAAAAACGAGTGACCCCGTACAGGAAAATACTGATATATTTTCTTAAAACGTTTACTTGTTACTAATGCTACTAAAAATCTTATTACAGTATTATTGCGATTTTGCACGGGACATGCACAGAGCTGGGCAGTAGTTAACTACAAAGTAGTTAAGCTACTAATCTAACTACTTTATTGTTGACGATAGTTGTATTCTATATATTCAAGTTACTTTAATTTAATGACGTAACTGTAGTTAGAATAAATTACTTTTTTCGTGTAATCGTATTTAAAAAGTAGTTAGCTACTCTATTTTAACTACAAAAATAGTTAAACTACATTGTTAATAGCTTAACTACTTTACTAATAATTAAACTACTTTATTAGCGGCTTCAATTACATGCAATGGCCACAAGTATTCAGCTTGCATTGCAGTTTCGCAGGTTAAAACGTGTCCTTCAAGTGATGAACGGTAACGCAGAAGTAAACATGAATTAGACTATTCAAAAAGTTTTTATAAATGCAGCAAACCTAATTTGTTTTGAAATGTTAAATGCCACTGATCTAAACGTAAACAAAGTATTACTTCAACAAAATGAAGGTTTTTTTTATTTTGATGAACCTGGTTTGTCTAAAAAGTTACACATTTCTTCTGATACTGAGAATGAACATGCTCACAAAACCAGAAGAATAGAACTGGAATTGTTAAAACACTTAGAAGATAACAGAATTCATATATCTACGTCAGATGATTATAAGATTTAAAAAAAATGTTCATTAGATATAGTACAATTTTACCTTCATCGGCTGCTGTCGAACGATTATTTTCGTTTTTCATTCATAAATTCGCTCAAAAGAAATGCATTGGTTGATGCTCTTTTTGAAAAGTTACTTTTATGAAAAGGAAATCAATATTGAATACCACAACAAGTTTATTACTTTAAGTTCTGTTTTTTTAAAGGTTTATTTTATTTATTTTTTTTTTTTTGAGAATTTGTAATAAAATAGAATAATAGTACTTACGTTAAAATTGTTTTACTGTTTTCGTGTGAGCGTGATTGATTTACTTTGTTTTTTTTTTAATGTAATAACAATTCAGTGTCTATCGGTACTTATGTTTATATGACTAAAAGTGGTATAACATAAATCGTCTCAGAACTACTTTTTCTACAAGTAGTTGAAAAAATAACTTATATTTTAGAATACAATTGTTGAGTAGTTAGTAACCTAACTACTTTTCGATTTACGGTAGTTAGTAGTTAGTAACTTACACTACTTTTAAAAAGTAGTAACTTTAGTTAGTAGTTAACTACTTTTACAAAGTAACTTGCCCAGCTCTGGACTTGCATCTGAGAAAATGTGAAGTTCTTGAATTTTAGATGATAGTTTATTAAATACATAATCTAGTAAAAAAGAGCAAACTCCATCTGGACCTTTTCTAGCTTGACCCTCGTAGTAGGTGTAAAAATGTCCTGAATTGTTTTTCAAATTATGAATTTGAAATGCAAAAACCCAAAGCTATATATATTTATAGATGGTAGATACTGCGGACTGAGTGCAAGAAACGTACAAGCGACGCACAGGTATTGTTTTTGCAGTCAACGACTAATCGTACCACTTCGTATTTTGATAAGAGGTAAGGAACATGTGCTGTTCTTGTATTTTTATAGTAAGTATATGATTTCTAAATACTTTGGCTATATTAGTTTAAAATCGCCATTTTGGCGTTTGTACTGTTCTTGCAATCATCGATTCAATTGTAGAAACCAACTTATAGATTATACAATTATATAAACAAATTTTTGCACTTGCGTAGTACAGTTAGGAATATTATGTCGCGTATAATTCAAATACATTTTTTGAAATTTGTGGTTGTAATATTTACTATCTGATTAACAACTTCATAGTTTCGAGATTAGTGATGTGGATTAACTCGTACGAAGCTCCGTTTGTACGAGATGGCGTTTAGCCTCAGATTTATTAATAGATTGTATGAGTTATCAAGTGTGTTATATTCGACAAACTAAACAGAAAGTAAAAAATTGGTTAAATAACCATAACTATGACTGTACTAACAAACAAAAGTGAAACAGCTTTATCTGTAGATTTTGTTGACAGGGAACATAGCTTTGATTTTAATAATCCAAAAATTTTGGATGTGGAGAATAATAATAGAAAAAAAGATTGGTTTCTGAAATGTTATTTATCTATAATCACAAAAACATTTTTTTAAAAATTTTATTTAAGAGGTGGTTCGTCTAACGCTTCTACACTGCGGTTTTCTTGGTCCTTTTGTGCATCTCCGATATATTATTCCCTCATCAGTTCTCTTTTGTCAATAAAGTTCAGAAACTTATTTTAAGGTTTTTTTTTCAAATCATCGGTTAGTTTTGGTTTGTCGAGAAACTTTGTGCCTTGTATTTGATACGCTTCGCATTTACACAGCATATGCCGCGGAATCTTGTCGTCTTCCAAGCATCCGCTGCTATCTTGCGGTCCCATTTTATGCATGTATTTGCCCTGTGTCTTGTTCTGTGAGTTTCCTTAACTTTTGTCGACTCATGCTTGATAGTACATTTTGAGTGTTTGATTGTGGCTTTGTAAGGAAGACTTTTGTGGGCCTTATCTCCGAACAGTTTTTTTTATTGTTTTTATGCTCCGCTGCTAGTTTGCTGCAAATTATTTCTTTTCCGGTCTTGTAGATGATTCCGGAAACGGATTCAGATCCGATATGTCCTTGTTCCCTTTTTAGCTAGGCATCAGCCATTAAGTTTAACTTAACACTATGACCTCTTGGTAACCAGATGAGCTGTACTTGCTCGCAAATTGCCAATATGTCCAGACTGTTTATGCATCCCATAACCAATTTGGATTTTATTACTGGAGATCATAATGCCAGTAGTGCTGTTTAACTGTCAGATGTGATCTATATCAGACCATTAACGTGTAATTTTGAGTTGATAATATTCCTGACACACTAGTCAATAGCAGCAACTTCAACGTGTGTTCATTAATCTGCAGCCTGTACGGTGCTTATTATTACAACGAGCATACGTGTCCTTATTTGTACTTTGCCTAGCTTGGAAAATGTGCTTTTCAGGTTGGTTCTTTCACCCCATACAAGCGCACCGTATGTGATGTTGGGTCTGGTTACCGTAGCATATAACCATTTGGTTATTGTGGGTTTCATGTGTGCCCGGCCATCTGTTTGGTTGTATTAAAAAGCCTGATGGTCTTTGTTGTAACTTTCTCTAGATGAGCGTTGATAATCAGTCTGGTGTCAAGAGTAAATACCAGATATTTGACTTCCGCTTATCTTAAAACGAATACACCTTTTCTAGTTCTTGTTGTAGGCCGTTTATGACGAGGCACCATAGTAGCTGTTACCGTCCGATTTCTGAGCATTGAGTTGTACCAGTTTTACACCAGAAGTTTGATGCCTTTTTTCTTCATTGTCCTTGCAATTAAGGCGAAGGTAGTATTGTCAAATGCTTTTTCAATATATAGAAACGCCCCAATGCAATATTATTGTATTGAATTGCATTCAATACAATAATATTGTTATACAGTCATTATGAACATACAAGATTACAACGGGAAAATGACAAACTTACTTTGGAAGATTGGAAGATGTACAAAAAAACCTTTTATACTTTCTATTCAGTAAAGTAAACTCCACCATCAAAACTTTAGTACAATAGCTATTAGCAAGAAACAATCTTTGATTGTCAAAAATCCAGTTATGCCACAAATTTACGGTCTTTCCAAGATACAAGATTCAAAACTTGCGTATAATAAGAAAAAAGATATTCTAGTCAGTTTTGACGTGGTATCTCTTTTTACTAAAGTCTTGGTCGACAAAATTTCCTCAAGGAAAGAATTAGTGAAGAAGTAGTTCTGCGCATCGTACTCTGGGCTAAGAACACTTATTTTAGTTATAACGACAATTTATTTAAACAAATAGAAAGAGCGGCCATGGGTTTATCGCTCTTTCCAGTTATAGCCAATATTTATATGGTGTATTGTGAAACTGAAATCACAAAGAATGTTGAGTGAAAACCAAAAACTTAGTTCAGCTGTGTGGATGATACGTCTGTTGTATGGCTTCATAATAGATAGATAAACTAAATCAGTTCATTCAACATTTAAACTCTGTACATAATAACATTGAATGTACTATGGAGTTAGAACATAACAGCAGTCTAGTTTTTTTAATGTAAAATAACGAAAAGTTGGGGCATTCTATTTATAGAAAGAAAACGTCAAATCTCGCCACCATCTAGTACAGAAGAGCACTGTTTTGCATACTTTAGCTACGTGTGTCATATAATGAAAATGTACAAAAAGAAAAAGAAACACTGTTTGAGTTTTTACAACAAAATGAATACGGATTCAAAGAGATCCAAAATACATTGAAAATAGCAGCCAATCTAACAGTCAAAAAAGACTTACCACTTTCTACAAGCACCGCTTATTTAACATACGGTATAGGTTCGATGGACAAAATAAGCAAAATGCTAAAGACAAACAAGAAGTTTTAAAACATGCCAGGATTTACAAAATTCTTTGTTCTTGTAGATCAAGTTATATAGAACAGACGGGTCGCTTTATTGAAGTTAGAGTGAAAGAGCAGTAATCAGCAGTGATGGAACACGTGTGGAACCAAGGACACACACTAAACTTTAATAGAGTCACTTACACTTTTTCCTTTAGTGACATTTACCACTCCTAAGATACAAACTGCAATGTTTTGTGAAACGCAAGTTTGTTTTGTGTCACGAACGACAATACAGCAAAGACCAAGTTCTACATCTTGTTTTGGCTCTCCAAGAGAGACTAGAACCACGTCTAAAAAGTTTGAGTGTTTAACTACGACGCAGTCTAAGCCGAAAGTTGCTTATAACCCTAACCAAGAAAACCGCGAAAGCTTAAGATTCTAAATTAATGTAACTTTGCTCATGTTTCTGACCACTGGATTTAACTTTTAAATTATTTAAACCTTTGTAATTGTGTTTTGATTATTGTGTGGTACTTACGATAATAAAATTGTAGTGGCCTGAAAAAGTATACACATTGTACACGAAACGTCGCCAAATAAAAAAACCTGAGTAGTTTTTATACCCCTCTTGAACGAAAAAGTATTCAAAACCAACAGTAATATCGTATATTTCGTGGTACGTAATTCTGGCAACTATCATGATTTGGTTTTTTAAATATAAGGATTACTTATAATGCATTACTTTGGTATAAGACATATTTTCAGCAAACGTTTTCAAAATATAACTGTTGTAGTCAAATAAATATTTATACGTATTAAATCATCTTTAGTTAATCTCTATTAATAGTATAAAAACTGTTACTTTGCTATTGTACGTACTTGAAATGTTTAACAAACCGTTTTTCCTTAGAATTTGTGCAGTTACATTAATAATAAAGGCGATTGTAGTTTCTAAACTAACTACAAATATGTCGCTAGTAAACATTTTACAGTTATTAATATTATACAAAAGGAAAGCAACATGATTTTGAAATAAACACATATTACAATCTAATATGCATACTAAAAACGATTAAAATTCTTTTAAACGTTGCGATGCAAATGAAAGTTTATTTTAACAGTCGTGAAATGTGTAAAACGACAATGACCATAAAATATTGCCAATTTGTTACTTTTTATGATATTCTCTAATTTCGTAATAATGCGAATTTTTTTAATCATATTTATCCTGATCGTATTCGTTTTATTGCCAATTACTTATTTAATTTTATTGTTATTACTTGTTCATATATATTACTTTGTAGTTTGCGTAACTTTATACTAATTATAAACTCTTCAAATGTTTAAAAATGACATAATTTACCAAGAATGCGCATTTAGTAAATCATATAACCAATAAGAAAAAATATGAAACGAAACGAATATTACCTTTAACAAATTTTTGGTTTTGGTTTCACTTGAGACATCCCAGAGACTACAAACAGAGACAAAACATCGATGCTTTAAAAATGAATAATGTGACAATATGGTGTTGCTAGCCAATAATCGATTCCTGAAGTATATACATACTACTTTTATAACAATATATGAAGAAATTACATTTAATTGATTTTTATGTTTAATTATTATTATCGTAACATTGATGATTTGAATGTAATAATAACCAATAATGTTTTGCTATCGATGTCAGCACCGATACTAACATCGATCGCTCTACCACCAAATAAAAATTACCTTTATTACAAAAGTACTTGTTAATAGAAAAATCGGTTTAAATTTGATTAAATTATGATTCGCTACAAAACAAACAAATAAAATAAAAAAGATTACTGTATAATTATACTTTCTCATAATTAGGTTGGTAGGTGTTTAAAGTTGCACGTAGGTTGATATAGTTATTTTTGAGTATTTAGCTCCCACGTTCGTCACAAATGTGTAAATAACTCTGTCTGTATGTCCAATTTCTTAGTGAATAGTTTTGGTACCTTAAATGTTAAACTTCTGTTAACAATCCACTTTCATTTCTTTGTTTGATACAAAACCAGACTGTTTTTGATAGGTATAGATTTTTTAGGAAATGTAGTTTTTTACACTGTTTTTAGCAAGTCAGTAATATTTGGAATGAATAGAATAAATTTAAAAATTAGAAAACATTTTTGATGTTTAACGAAAAACATTTACAGTTTATAAAGTTAGGTCCAAATGAATTTTTACAAGATGTAATTGGATTTTAATATTTTTGGTTCTTTACATTCTTGATCTGCAAAACCACTATTCACGCATCCAAAAACAAAACGTTTAGGTAGTTATTAAATGATATAGTAGTACATCTATAGCACGGATTTCCAACACGCGGCCCGCCGCTTTCATTAACACCGCCCGCTCAAAAATAATAAGTAAAACCATATTATGAAAAATAACTACTACCGCTCTTCAATATTTAATAGTAGCTATATAAATATATACCTGTGCGGATGCGGCCCCCTATTTACTCCATGAATTTAATGGGGGCCCTCGGTCACTCGTAAGTTGGAAACCCCTGATCTATAGTATCTGTAATCTGTAATCCAAACATCTGGATTTTGTTTATTTACAAATCATAAATTATGTTAAGTTGTGCTTTATTAAGACCTTATACATTTAAACATGTTTTTTACAATTTTTGTTTACGTTGCATGCGTGCAAAAAATGCAAATCAAAATATTTTCATTTAACTAACTTAATTTAAATATTTAAAAATTATTTTAATGTTATTGCTCAACTTTCTCCAATTCATTGCAATTATTTATGAATTAAAAATCAATTTTTTCTTGTACTTAAAATATACAACTTTACGATTTTATAGGTTTGTATGTACAATTATTTGCTACACTATACGAAGGTTGTTCGTTTCTTATGCAATAAAATCCTTGCCGTAAGCAGTTGTGGAATTTAGTTTAAACCTATATAAATACATTCTTTTGCATTACATTGCAACTAAAATCTAGTTTAAGAATTGATGTACGCTTGCTTAAAATGGTTTTAATGGAATAAATTCGAATTGACATATTGAGATCAAAACTCATCATTGCATAATTTAGAAACGTTGGCATCTCTATCTTAATTACTGAAATAGTTTAACTACTAATTTGTTTTTCTGCAATTAATTTTTACATTAAATTTAATTAGGACTTGAGGCTAACCTAATTTATATGAATCACTTACAAACTTTTGTAGTAAAATTAGGATTTATTGTATTTTATTGATTGCGATTTTAATCTTTAAATATGTTCGGTTTTTCGTTTTTACAGTTAACATTTTTTTGAAAGTTAAGTAACTTAAGCAAAAACAAACACCGGTCAAAATCAAGAGAATTAACATACAGAACGCGGTATGGTTTTAATTATTGCTTTGTTCTAAACGAAAAATAAATTCTTCTAATAAAATACAGCTTTTTTTAACTTAATATTTAATTAAATAATTTCATTTAGGTTGTAATATTGTTTTGCATCAAGATATTGTTATGCATCCAAAGATTGCAACGTTACTTCATGCTTGAAATGAGCAAAACTTAAAAAAATTGACTACTACATTTTAATTTTGAGAGTACATTCCAAGTAAAAAGTATTTCGGCGGCAATTTTAAATATTTTAAGTTACGTAATATGTATTATAAGACGTTTCTATACAAATACTACTGCTCAGTAATTTTAGAGATAATAATTAATGTTCACTTATCTATTATTTTACAGGATCTATAATAATGAAATCACTTTTTTAGATTAATTACTGGAATTTGCAGAGTTAGTAACATGTTTGGTAATATAATAACGAAAACCAATAATTTGGAATAACAAAACATTAACCATCCTGCTTTAGACTACCTAAAGAATATGAAAACATAAATAAGAATTTATCGATTAAAACATTCCCAGTTTTTTCTTAATTCTTAACAACAGACTTAAAACATACTTAATATTTAAGAATGAAGTTTTCCTAAATGCTTATATCGTTTTATTGTAATATTGCAAAACAATTGATCCTTATATACAGTGCTACAAAAATTGAACAATTTACTTCGTTATACTTAAAAAAATGACGAAATGTTAATATAATCATAAGGCAATTATGTATTACATTATAATAAATAACAGAACATGTTATTAGAAAAACAATCAATTCTTATGCTGTAATTATCCTGACACAAAACTCTGGCAGTTTCCCACGTTATTCACCAACATTACATATTGAAAATTTTACAATATTACACAAAAATTATGCATTAACAACAACATAAATGTTATGATAAAATCAATTAACGGTTACAGTTTAACTATTCTTCTTCATCACTACTCTCTTCATCTGATAAACCAGTGTTTACTCTAAAAGACACACTTTTCACTGTTTCATCCAACAGGCCATCACGTTCTCACATTTCGTCAGCTAAACGATTAACATGTTGACAATGTTTATTCCAATCAGATTGAGTAACTTCAAAAAACCCATTTCTTACAAAATTTCTGCATTACTTTAAGTGATATTGTTCATTGCCACTTTATGTTTCACCAAACTCCAAATTAATTTAATAGGATTTAGGTAAGGTGACAAACGTAACACATTGTGTTTCATTAACTACATAAGTTTTGGTAATGTTACATTGTTTCTCTAAACATAGTAATTCAACTTTTTTTATGTCATTAATAGTTGATGTACCATTACATTCCAATCATTCTCTAATGTCCAGTTTTTTTGTACCTTTATTTGGTGGTTTGTTTATTTGTACGCTATGATATTGTGCGTTATCTATAACAACAATACAGTTAGAAGGCAAATCTAAAATGAATTGCGTTTCCGTCCATTGCATAGAGTTAATATGGTTCATGTCATCATGGTAGTCGCTAGATTTACTTTTTGATTTAAAAATTAATAGCCATTTTTCACAAGTTCATAAGACTCACCTACCTAAACGATTATGTATCTTTGTCCAACTCTGCTTGTGTGATATACACCAGGTTCGTCTGCTGACTGCTAGCATTTACTAACCCCATATGCTGTATGACATTTTCTCTATTTAAACCCAATTTGATGTAACCATTTTCTTAGAGTATTTGTCCCATCGCAGTAGTCAACTGTCTCTTGTATTTCCTGAACTAAAATTTTCAATGTTGGAACTTTTCTGTCTACGGTATAAATTTTGTGAATGCTTCTTTTTTACATGGCTAAATCAGCATTGTCCAAAACAATTTTGTTGGAACCAACACTTTTTTGTTTTTTCGTAGAAGATTTTAGTACTCCCTGCTTAGCTTGCAAAACATCACTCTTAATGAAAACATTTTTTATTTACAAATTTTAAGTATTTACAAATTTACCTTATTTGTTTTATAAACTTTTGTGATTTTCCAGTGGCTGCTGCAGCTAATTCGGTGGTTTTGTCTAAAGGAAATAACTACACACCAAGTGCTTTTTGCTTGTCGAAGAACTGTACGACAGTTCTAATGATATTTCGGGCTTCGGCATAAACGGTTTTTCTTGATTTACTTACGCAAACACATTTACACATCCGCGTTGGTTACATTGATATAGTTACATTCGTTACATTTTAGTGTTTGACAAATTACAAAAATTGAAGATTTTAGCGCAAATATTTCGAATTGAGTGTAAATATGCGGAATCTGCATTAAATTAATCAATTAATTATCTAGAAATCCCCAGTTCAACTAATTAAATGTAAATGTTAAATGATAAATATTACATTGGTCTGCATAAATCTACCTTTAAAATTGCTTACAATAAGTATCATACGGTATTATGTACTTACAAGTTTATAAAAAATCTACAACAGTAAAAGTTTTGAAAAAAAAACTATTTAATCAAGATGAACAAATGCCAAAAATGAAAATTAAAAGTTTTGTTAGAGAAGGTACATATTTGCTATCATTCTTTAATTGCGATTGAACGATTGTTTTGCCACCAGAAATTTATAAATTTAGTTCACATATTTTTCAGGGACAATGTTTGCTTCGACGCTCTGCATTCTCTTTGTCTAGACTTATAAATGACTGCTTATATGATTTTATTGTTCTTAACTGTCATCAATTTTAGTTTTTTGTTTTTGTAAACGTCAAACTATTTTTGATGGATTTTGGAGCTTTGGAGACCTGTAATTTATGTTCGGTCAACATTTAGAAAACTTGTACAAACATTCCGTGCACCACTACTATAAAATTTAAAAACGACATTATTTAATGTGGTGTACATGCTATTGCATTAGTTTTGAGGGTACGTATCGAGTAAAAAATTTTGCAAACGTTAGTATTTAGTGGTAACTTTCTTGTAATTAAATTTAATGTATTTTAAGAAAATTAAGTTTAAGATAATTAGAATAAATCAAAGCACTTAATTTGCAATTTCTCTATTAGTTTTCTTGCACAATTTTCTTTTAATAGGAAACAAACGTCAATCGGACTTTTGCTTGTGCATTGTAAAGATTTTCAATCGGTTATCTAGAAACTTTACAAAAAATAGTGAAATTTGAATGTTTGACAGGTATTCAATTCAGTCTAATAACAAAATTACTCAATTTGCAATAACATTTTGTTTGAATTAATTGGCAGAAGTCAGCACTTATTAATATCAATCAGTTTTTTGAATTGCGTGACAATTCAGAAAAGAACAATCAAGTTTTGGCATTCATCGATACTTGTAAGATACCAAGATGTATCTTTCAACATGCCTGATATCTGTATTTATGCTTATGTTAATATTCAGATACTCATAAACTCTTTCTACTTGCGTTATAATAAATAATACAAGATAAATATTACAAAAACAATCAATTTTTATGATGTCAATGTGTTACAACACTAGTGCAAATCATTTGTTTATGCATTGAAAAAATTACATTTTTAAAAGTAATTATAAACAAATGCACTTAATCATCGTTATCTCCAACTCTGTTTTCTTGTACATAATCATTCTCTTAAGTGACAAAATTGCTAAGTTACAATACATTTGCTTTGTTTACAACTACTTTTTACCTCAGTGTTTCTTATATTTAAACAAATTTTGCACTAAAAATTGTTGTAGCATATTAGATCCATTGAGGTAATTAAACTTATCTTGCATTTTTGAACATAAATGTTTGTTATAAAAAGATTAAAACAAGGTTTAGTAAAAAAATAATGATATTGTAACTACCAATTTTTCTACTGTGATTTTTATATTACTTTTTTAGTTCGTAAAGCACTATTTCTTGGACTAACGCTTAATAATTACAAATTATCTTTAAGCGTTTACAAATTTAACTTATTTGTTTTGTATGTTCTGCTGCAGTTTCTAAGAAACCGGTACATACCAACATCGTATTTGTCTAAAAAACTTGATAATATTGTTAACGATTTAAACTTAGCCATTTTTCGAAGTAGAAATAAATAATTAAAATCAAAAATTAAACAATAGTAACACTTATAACACATACTGGCCGTGCGGCCTCGCGTCGCATTAACGTTTGTTATGCTATTTCTTACTTTCGACTTGTTACGTAAACTACTATTTTTTATTTTATTTTTTGACGTACAGTAAAACAATCGTGCTAAGCTACGTTTCATAATTTAGTTGACAAAACTATTTAAACTTTGTTTTTTGTACGTAGTGCCTTTTGGTCTACTCAAGATTCAACTCTTGTAAAAGTGTTATTTTTTGCACTCAACAAATAGAGTAAGCAACACTCTACTCGTTAAAATGACAACATTAAGTTGGCACACTTTTTGCAAATAACCATGTTATGAAAGTCGTTCACAAAGTATGTTCCAATATAATTCACTATACAGTAAACAAAAATTCGTAAAAGCGGTCTTCAAGTTTAAAAAATACCATTGATTACTTTTGGGGCTGTCATAAACCTTTAATATTTTTAGTTGTTCCAATTTACTTTTGACTTTTTACTTGCGTTACCTTTGTCTTTTTAGATAAAATTAAAAATTGGTCTAAGTAGTAATTAAATGATCTTATTAACAATTAACAAGACTAGTTTTAATTTTCTTAATTTTGTCTTACTCAAAATAATTCTTTTTATCTTCTATGTTCTTTTGTTTATCTTTATTAGAAAAAGTTAATGTTGAATAGTATATTAAAACACAAGTTACAGAATGAACACGCTTCAATCACGAGACCGAGTAGAGAGAGAAAGCGGTAGAGTGATTGAAACGTATTCTATGACGTGTGTTTTATACTATTTACTCTATTTTGATACAATAATTAATATTTGTCCTATAATTTTAATTTTAAAACAACATTGGGAAACTTTAATATTTTATTGAATTGGCAACACTTACACTTTGACATATTGAAATTTATGTGTTAACCTAAAATCTCATACGAAATTATCTCTTTATACCTTTATAAGTAAATAACTTTGAATTAATAAAACGTCTTTATTTTATCTTGGCATCAAAATTTGAATTTCAATTGTTAAATTCCAATAATTTTGATTTCTTTTTCATGTAACGTCGACTTGCGATGCAGAGATACCAACTTTGAAAAAACTAACATTACTAAAATTCGTGTAAGAATTTGCTTTACACGAATTTTAGTGTAAGAATCGCTAATTCTCATGTCGAAATAGAGAAAATAGTTTTTGTTTTATTAATACAAAAGATGTCAGTTTTTCGAACGAGTAAGAAGGGTTGCAGGACAAGGCGCAGCAAAATCCGAGAAGTCATAAAAACACAATATGTACGAAGTTAACATAGTTTTTTTTTCAATAAATATGAACTACTTAAAAATAGGAAAGAACTGTACCATAAGGCAATATGACGTTTACTACGTACTTCTATTGAATTTAGTATAATAAAACTTAAAATGTATTTAATTACTTACCGCAAAGAGTTTCCAATGATCTATTACTTTTGCTGTTAATTTTATCAAACATCTTTGGTTTAGATCTATTGAGAATTTAAAACTATGACACGCAAAACGACTCTTACCTTTTTGGTATTAGGACAAAAAATTATTTGCTTTTGCTTCAATTGTCAAAAAGATCTTTACAATTTGAGGTTTACGGCAATTTTAATTACTTAGCAAATACATTCTTTTTACAAGTGATTTGTATAATTTTTGGCACAAAAAATACTTCCTAATTTAGTAAGTCTGGCCATCTTGAGACAAAATATCGCATAATTACAGTACTGTAGAGTATATATTATAATGTTGTATTTAAAACGCTTCTTTCTTTTTAATAGTAGTTTTTTTAATAAAATGAGTTTGGTTAATTTATTATTATGCAAAAATAAGACAATATGTAGGTTAACTGATCTAATTAAATATTGCCAAAAATTTCTATTTTTTATGACATACCAACAAAAATGCATAGATACCTTTGATTAAATTTAATGTAAAAAGATAGTCGTGAACTAATTTCTTAGTTTTCATATATAAAATCTCACGTTTCTAATATTCACATGACTATATGAAACGCACAATTTACTTTTTAATATAACCTTTACCTGTGCACGGTGGCTAACGGTGCACGAATCTAAAGATACAAATAAAAGAGTTGCATTAATTAAATCGTTCGAATAAATAAAATATTTTTTTAATAAAAAGAAATAATGTACCTACTACAGAATATCTTATTGGTTTTTAATAATTTTAAAAACGTATCATTAGTTACATCTTTTCACGAGAATATTTAAAAATAATTTAAATATTGTTATAAGCATTTTTACTACTGGGTAACGGTACAAGAATTAATTTTGCATGGCAAATGCTTCTAAATGAAATAAAAAATTACAGCATTCATTTCTTTGAAATCGTAATTAAGTTATTTACACATTTTTAGTAGATGGATAATTAAACTTTAATGGCTGTTATAAACATACTTTTGAATGTATAATCTTAGTACTAACAAGTACAATTAACATAAACAATATATATACACTGAAATTTTTATTTAAAAGTATTGATAATAATTTAAGATAATTAAATTAACAAGAAACTGTTTACTGATATTATTTTATTAATTATATAGAAATTACAAAATTAATTGATAGATAAGTTACGAAAACTTTTTTACAAATAATGGAATAACCAAGCACGCATCAAAAATTTCGAAATGCTATTTTTTCTAGTGATTACGGTAGTTTTTTGATTTAATAGAACTTGTAAAACCATTTATAAAATCTTACATTAAAAAACAAAATACAAATTCACAAACGAAGAATCATATCAAACACTCAATTTTTTCACTCTTTTAGTTTAGAAATAGTTATTTACAATTGAGTACGTGTAGTGGTATTTTTTACAACGCGACAACTTTAGCTGAAGCACAAAATTTGTATAAATTTTTTTAGTCGACAATAATTTAATATAAAAAATTATATGATTTTTTTATGCTAGCATTATAGGTACCCACTTACTATGAGAACGATATAACTCCTCCAAAAACTTAATAGCTTGGTAGTGATTCTATGCGACCATAGATCCTTAGATGTGGAGGATAGGCATAACTCAACCTACTTACATACTTACAATCACTACAAGTTGATAAATTTAAAACTTTATTTTTTGAATATTAACCTATTAAAATTTTCTTGAATAACCACTTTGTTTATATAAATTATGTATTAAACAAATCAAATACTTAAATGCCGTAATAGCAAATTGTAGTCATAATTGATATACTTGTCACGAGATGGCGCGTTTCCAAAAATTGAAATAAAAATTCAAAAACCTTTATGTTTTTGTACATTTATATCATTAAATAAAATGTAAAGTAACATTTATTTATATAAAAATTAGTATTATCTTATTAACGCACTTCTTAAATGTTTTTTTAAAACCTGGAATTTAGAAGAATTTACAATAGGTACTGTCATATAACAATGTGCGTAAAAGTCAAGTTACATTTGATGTACAAAGAATGATAAAATACGGTTTACATTTAAAAAGATTAAGCAACGTTTTCTCAATTTAAATAAATCTTTATTTCTAATTATTGACAACATTTTAATATCTTTATCAAATTAAACGCATTATTTTATAAAATAATGCAAAATCTAAACGAATTGTTAGTTTGTTTCAAAACCAAAAATGTTGTGAGTTAAAATAAAATATCAAAATCTATAATATAAAGCTTTTAAAAATTACTTATCACTAAAGCTCGAGAAACGAGCACCTAAAAACCCTAAAATATGTATGCAATATACACTGAAAACAGTTAAAATATGCATTAAAAACAGACTTGTACACATTTTAATATAAAGGTAAGTCAAAAAAATTGGTACTAGTGTGTTTAAGAGAAAATAAATAAATCGTAAAACGTTACGTTGTATTTTTTGAGAAAAAATTAGTTTGACACTAATACTTGAAGTATTTTTTTCAGTTATCTAAAAAAACTTCGCTAACACTAGTTTATAGAAGCGACTTTAAATTTATTTATTAATAAAGGTTCTAACCGTAAATTAAAATTATCATTGGTGCAAAATTTCTTACTTTGATAATAATATTTATATGTACACTTATATGAAAAAAAATGGATTAGGGGGATTCTTCGATTCTAATTTACACTGTTTGAGTGCATCGCTTTTAAGTTTGTATTCGTTCGGCGTGTTGTACTATATTGCTATACCTGCCAAGGTGTTTATTGTTGTCGCTAAGTAGTTATTTATTGCATTTCTTGCTTATTTTACAATTAATAGTGCAAGAGTATATGCATTGGCAAAGTTGAATTTTTCATTTATTTTAGAAACCAAATTGGAATTACCGCGTTTTATTATACAATAATGTTATACATTTTTTCAATTAGAATTCTACCATCATTTCTAATCGTTTCATGTTGGATATTGTCCCAAGAGTTTTGAACCCAGTTGCGGCTCATGAAGTCGGGTGAAAAGTGAGCTACATTTTTTAAAATTCTTGTAGGTATTGTGATACAAAAAACATGAAAAACAAAACAAGGCATTTTTCGTATCACATTTACATACCCACTAATTTTTAACCGATTTAAAAAAAAGAAGTAGTTTTCAATTAGTCGGAATATATTTTTTGATAGATGCTATGTTCAGCTATGATTCTTGCTTTTATCAGAAAGAGAGTAACTTGGTGGTGGTCCTATTTCAATTTAATCAAATTCTGATGATGGGATTCATGTGAAAATAATCAAATTTTAAAATTTACATTAGCATGAAATTTTCTTAAACGATATGTGCATTTTCAAGAATTTCGGTGACTATAATCACTATTGTTAACGTCACTAAAAAGAAAAAATAAAACGAAAAAGACGAAATTTTTATTTACATGAAAGTACATACTTTTAAGGTCGATGCCAAACACATTCGAGCTAAATTTATTACAAGGTGTTGTTAAGAATAAAGCCTAAAAGCAATTTTATGTAAATAAAAATTTCATCGTTTAATTGCCACTAAATTAATATGTTCTTTTGTTCTTTTTTTTTGAAGTTGGTTCTTTTTTTGTTAAAAACCTCTTATTATAAACTGCACTAAAAAAATGTCGAGTAAAATTATGTTTTGCAGTTTTATCTGCTTGATTTAGTTCCAAGTTTTGAGTAGGCTTTTCGAAAGTTTTTATTTCAACCTTTTCTTGTAATGACAATTCTACAAGTTTATTTAAAAAAATGGATTTTATACTATTTTTTGCAATTCTTAAAAATTACGTAAGAAAAATATAACGTTTCACTTAGAATACGTCATACACGTTCTACTGATCAATCACTACTAAACCGCGGGCTATAACAGCGCAAACCCTTTTGCACGTTTAATTTGCATATGAAAATCTCGTAGTGGCGGTTGCGACGTCACGTTGCAATGCTCTGCTACATATAAGACATGGGCCCAAAAAATGTAGCCTAAACATAAAGAAATACCTATTTAATTTACGTTACTTTGAACGACGAGCATATTAAAGTAATGTTTTAGAGTAATAAAAAATAGATGATACTTATATCCTATAAATATGTTTCAATATTTTATAAGAATTTATATTGTTTTTTTTTAATGAACGTCTGAGGAACTCGCGCCCTAAAGCCCTGCTGGTTGTAAATAAGCATCTTTATAATTTTTTATGTTGGTTACATTTTAAGTGGAATTTTATATCTATATCTTTGCTTATCAACAGCAATTTAAAACACGCTCCCTATAACAACGCGTTTTAAAATTTTTAAAACACGAAACAAAAGACCAATTTGTTAACTTTCAAAACAGTAAAATTCAATTTTCACATGACCTTTCATTCACATGAAAGTGAAACTCGTATTTATGGAAACATTGAAGTTTGCTATCACAGATGAATGATGAAGAGTCGCATGTAGAGGAGTATCATTGGTAGAACCAGAAGATTAATTGTTGGTAGGTGTTGAAAATAAAGGTCAAAAAAACAACTTTCTAGCAATTTTGATGCGTTCTTCTATGGAATCTTCAATGTACGATTGTGCTACGGAAGAACTACGCTAGCCGTCATATCGTTTTAATGTAATTAAATCTCCACCTCCTTCAGCCAACAAAGTTGCCGAGTTTCTTCAAAAACAATGCTCCATATAAGTCTTAAGATTCTCTAATTTTAAATATACTGCAATTTTATAGGAAAGTTGACTACATTTTCCAATATTATAATACAAGAAGAATCGATGGGTAGGTGTGTCCACGTGACGTAAAGATGCATATTTTCGGTATACAATCATAGGGTTCACTACGAAGTTTTCTCCAATAATGGTAAACTTCCTAACTAAATGCATCTTTGCATTTCGAAGTGTTACATTGAGAACTTCCTCAGTATCTTGGATATCATTCACAGTGAGGTCACATAACTCTTTGCGCCGACATGCACCAGCAATTCCGAAAATCAAAGCAATCTATAAATAAGTGTGCTTCGTCTGCAGCTTCCACAAAAAACTTTTTCTACGACTAACAGATAATTACATACATTGTATGTTTAATTGCGATTAGGCAACGTTGTCTATTGTGATTGTCTAATTTCATTTCTGTACAGGTCAAAGTCATTTCCGTACAGGTCAAACCCATTAACGTACAGGATAATGAATTATAAGAACATAATTTAGAAGACTTGAACAAATATTCCATGCATCACAAATTATAAAATTGGAAAACAAAATCAATGAGTATTGCATTACTTTTACCTATAGCGTAAAAAGAGTGATTTATAAATTACATATTTTAGGTTATATTCGTAACGTTGACATTTAGTGGTGACTTTTTTGTAATAAATATATTTTAGAAGTTCAAGGTAATTAGAATAAGTAAAAACTTGCAACCTAGCTACTTGTTTTCTTGCAGAGTTTTCTTTTGATGGGAAGGAACTGTTGTTAGTAATTTATCGGACTGAAATAAAATTACTCATTTTATAATAACATGCTCAAATTAACTTAAACAAGTTAGTATTTATTAGATAATCTATCAGTTTTTTGAACTGCATAACAATTCAGAAGTAACCAATTATCTTTTGGTGTTTATCGATAGTTGCACGATACCAAAATGTTTCTTTCGCACATGCTTAATATCTGTTTATTATTTATCCTTATATTAATGCAGTTTTCATAAGTATTTATGTATACTTTTACCACATATTATATTTTAATCTTATAAAAATAATCTATTTATTATTATTATCTCTACCTTGTTACAAATTTAATCACAAACACTTTGGACTTACGTTATAATAAGTAACACAAGAAACAGAAACAAGAAAACATAGATACAATCAATTGTTACAAGACTAATGCAAACCACTGGTGTATACATTTTATACAAAATTTGATATTTAGATGTAATTATAAGCAAAAGCACTTAATCACTTGTTTCTTTCTGCAATGTGTTTTGTTAACAATTCATTTCTCATATTTAAACTAATTTTGCAGTAAAGATTATTGCAGCACATTAGATCCATTAGGATAATTAACTATCTTGCATTTTCTAAAAAGAAATTTTTTCAATTTTTTAACTGCGATGTTCTTATTACCTTCTTAGTTCGTAAACCCTCATTCCTAAGAATAACATTTATTAATTACAAATTATCGTTAAACATTTACAAATTTACCTTATTTGCTTTGTACTTATTTGTCGGAACTTGACGACATTGTTAACGATTCAGGCTTCGGCATGAATAGATTTCTTTAATTTACTGGCTTCAAAACCAAAATCTTGTCATTGAATTCTAAGTACTTATTAAACTAATACAGCTCATTCATATTAGATTACGCTTGAAATTAATGTATTAAAAAAAATTCAAATACTAAATGATTTGAAGTTAACTAAAATTACATGTATTTAAAACAAGTAAATTATACTCACCTTTTCTTTAACTAGAGATGAGTAAAAAACAAGAATTAAATAATAATAACAGATAACTAATAGTATAAACGCTGTCAAGTTGACATAAAATAAATACAAATTTTGACATAATTTTTTAATTGTCATTTTAGGTATTACCAATACAAATTTTTAAATTAGTTTATTTATTGTCTGCGTTAGTTATTTTTGTAAAATTCTGTGTAACTTTGATTACTAATTATATATAGAGTCGTAGAAAAAGTATAGGGTATAATTCGTAAGGAATGTGTATTGCCAACTCGTACGAATTGCCAACCTTGCCTTTGGCTCGGTTGCAAATTTTCATACTCGTTGGCAATGACGACCATTCCTTACTCATTATACAATATACTATTTCAATCTGTTTACCAGATAACCCCTTCAACTTGTTTACATGATGCCCTACATTTATCTGTTTGACGTAAGCAGTTATACTGCCAAACGCTTGAATACACAGTTTTTCTTTTGTTTTTAAAGATGACTTCAGCATCGAATAATGCGGCAAAAATGATGTAGGTGACAACGTTTCTTGCTAGAAAACAAATTAATTCAATATTATCAATGTAAATAAAAAGGGCAATCGCAGACTTACCTTGTGGTCTAAATAGGCAAGAGTTGCTTCTTCTGTTATCGAGGAAACTTTATTAATTTTTGGCCAATGGCAGAAACTTAAATAAACTTTCTCGTAATCAGCTTTAGATTTCACAAGCAACAGTTTATCCCGCAATAACCTACTTTTTTCTAAATTATTTTTGGGAACTTGACTTAATTTTTTCATTTTCGTTTATACAATAAACAAAATTTCCATAGCAACTCATGACCAACAAAAAAACTTGAATAACGCTCTTGCAAAAACAACGCGCTTAAAGTTTTCAGTTGTCTATGCAACTCGATTGATGTATTCAATATTGCCCCTTTACCTCGGTAGCTTATTCATTTCCAAATGTTAACTTTGAAGCTTTTACTTTTTGTAATAGTTTGCAGGTATTGCGTTTCATACCTTTCAAGGTCGGTACACTTTTAGAAGGCAATCAGGATAATTTTGAAAAACCTACTAAGTTAATTTAATTATTTTAAAAACGTTTACGTATTTACCTTCTCGTCTGAAAATATAACCATTATATAACGTTATGCCAAAATTCTGGTAGCTATTCAACATAGCACCGAACAATTTCTAACCTCCATTTCCTATCTTAATTTGTAAGAATTGGTTTTTGTGCAGCTGTGAGCTTTTTAATGCCGTTTTGAAGTAATTCCGTCATCGCTGTGTATCGGCAATCCGGAAATACCGTTTTCAAAACGACATTTTGCATAGAAAATTAATGCTATTACATATGATCTATAAAAATCCTGTTTTATTAAAACGTGAACACTTTTTTTATTTATATTTCGAGTTAAGTTAAGTTGTTAACTATATGTTTACGTATCTCGTATCCTAAGCAGTATGAGTAAATTGTTTGAATATGTGGCATTTCAATTACAGATTTTTGAAAACATCTACACGTTGCCATAGCAATAGAACTATTTAATTTGAAACAGCAAATTACATCTTTAATTTTATCAAAATTGTCTATTATAAAATCAAAACAATTTAACCACATTTTCCTCTTAGTAATCAAAGGTTTGCGTAGTAGATACGTTCGGTAAACGTTCTGCATACACCTGTACTCTAAGAGGAGCGGAGGAAATACTTTTTTATGTTTAATTGGAAATTCTATATTTACAAGTTTAGCCACTCGAATTAAAACATGTGCTAAAAAAAGTTCATGTATTAAAGTTGAAAAAAAAATATTTTGAAATTTTGTCCAGCTCGTATCATGTATTGTTCAAGATCACTTAACATTAATACATTTTTTTCTGTTGGTACCGGTTTAGGTAAAATATCAAATTTGTGATATACCGTCTTTTAACATATTGATCATCTCGCAACCGATTATCCAATTTAGCAAATGGGATATTGCAACGCATTAGCAAACTGCATAAATCCTGCTTGAAATTTTCCTGGCCTGTAACTTTGGTTTGGTAGTAATGAGTTGCTGAAGCGGTTTCCAAGTGTTGATCAACTTGAAATGTTTTGACATGTACTACAATTTAAAATTAAAAAAAAGCATAGAGATTTGTAAAAAACTTAATCAATGCAATCAAAAAATTAAATTTGTATATATTAAAACTATTTAATTCCACACGTTAATTATTTAGTAATCGAATTATTGTTATTAAAATTTTTTTTTTGAAACTTAGAATTTTAAATAAAAGATTATATAGTAAAAGCTCAATTTTCTACCACTTCTTAAAAACAGTTAAATTTCGTAACAATCAATCTTTAAATTCACGAAACCAATTACTTATACTAAAATATCAGTAAAAATGACGTTCCTAACAGTCACCGCTTCTTACAATGGGCACGGACATTTCAACAAAAAGTACAAGCAATTTTACCCCTTAATACTGCTCAGGTTGCAATTTAGCTTTTTTTATTGTTTCAAATGTAAATTAAATGCTAACTGACAAATCAGTGAACCCCTATTCATAAAAACCAAGGATGATTTTACTTAAAGAATTTTGGTAATACACTTCCAAACATTTTTACAGCTTATCGCTTAGTAGATGGTACATACCTTACCTGATTATACATAAAGTATTTTGGCGGTTTCATTTTGAAATTTGCTGAAAATATGCATTTTTAATAAATGCACATGCATTTATTAAATTCTGTCAGAATAGGCATTTATGTATGCATTTTGCATTTTTCTCGAACAGTATCATTTAGAAATTACAGGATACATTGCAAAGTAGTTTTTTTTATTGTCTACCTATTCTTTAACTATTTATTTTTGGTGGTCAAAACGTTGATTTTTTTACACAAATAATATAACAATGACGCATATTTAGGTCTCACGTCATCACAAAAAACAAAAACAATACTTGATTTGAAACGTCTGGTTTTTATGGGATGAATTACACTAATAACATCTAATGTAACAATAATTTGAATAATTAGTCCAAGACTTTTAAACCAAATATGCATTATTTTTAGGCATTTGATAATGATAAATATCAAAAAAGCGCTGCTTTAAAACTACTTTTTGTATTCATCTTATTTAGTTCACTAGAAAAATATAATACCGCTTCGTTAGCCTTTTACATCGTTTAAAAGCTTACGATTGTAAACTTTATTTTTTATCTAACAAAAAAAAATACAAAAAAACACGTGCGGAAATTTAGACTTAACTGTAAATATTAATTAGAAGAAATAATGGTAATTCAACAGTAAATTGTTAGGTCTGGTATATACTAAAAGACAAGTAGGTCATAAATAATACGTTTATTAAAAATTTTTGTACAAGCATTTTTAAGCAGTAATATATGCAGCAATTGAAACCCCAAACTGGCACATGATTTATATCGCAAGGTTACTTAATAAATAGTAATAATAAAGAAATAAAATAACGTACAAAACTTGTTCGCCCAGTCTTCATGAACTGGTTAATGTAAATTAATGGAAAGGAATGTATTTTCGATGGAACCGTTTTTGAAGGACATGGTTAGTTTAGTATCCTGTTCACCTACAATTTTAATCACAATTAAAAGGAGTGCAAAACGTTTGAATTTGTAGGGATTTATTTAGCTATTGTACATCTTCCGTTAATACTTGTTTTCGCATTTGACATTGACGTGTAGTCTTCATGATTTATTCAAGCGGAACTAACGGAATGTTCTATTCAACCATATCCAACCACATTTGTTTAACATGTTTTGGATCTATATTTTTGTAAGCATATTTCAGTAAACAAATAAAAATAAAGCAATAAAAAAAGTCAATCAAGCAATAACGTAAACGACAATTATCGACCATTCACAGCAGCAACATATTTATAAAACAAAGTTCAAAGTTGATAACTCGTGTTTGTATTACGTTACAGCGCTTGTCACATTTTCGTTTTTTACTTTTTACAGTTACGGGTTTCACTTTCTTTTGTAAAAATGTTACGACGTATTTGTTATTATCACTTGTTGTAATTTGTTATTACCTTCAATTAATTAATTTCTATCACGGATACATAATTTTATTTTTAGTATTTAAAACGTTTAGTACGAACTTTACAAGATTTTGGTCACATATTAATTTTTATTTTGACCAATTTTTAGTTTTTTGTTATTTTACCGATGAAAATTTTTTGAAGGTACATTTTTCTTCGTACGCTACAATGATATTTAGTTCTTGTTAATCTAATTAAGAAATGGTACAACCAAATTATTGTAATATTTGTATATTAACTAATAATAATAATAATAATAATGTAACGTATCTATTTATTATTAAAAAACTAATTTATTTAAACGATTAAAACTACGTTTACTTTTATAGAAATATGTATACTTTTAAATTAACGGAACTAATTAAATCTAATAATAAAAACACTTACACTATAATTTATGTATAACGGTTGTATAACACTTAAGATAAGATTAGATAACGTCCTCGGATTTCACAGCTGATAGTCACGTTCACTCGATTTATTTAAAACTCCGCACGTGCTAATCACTTATTTATCTTCACTTGCTTATTTATTTAATACTGCATGCATTCACATTCCAGCAATAACTGACCTACGATTTCCATCTTCGGCTTTTATAGACATCGGCGAATCTTTCTCGATCGTTCCTCACTTTTCGCCATATGTTCTAGAAACTAGATCACAGTTCTAGAAGGATCTTGCTTTTGCAAGTTATTTCTCGGACGTTTCACTGCCCCCTTTCTTAGGACTGTTCTGTCCCAGAACAGGAGACTGGATGCGACACCGGTAAAGGGATCGTGGCGATAGCGGCAGCTTCCCTCCATTTCGGCAACTTCCTTGACCATAAAAGTAACAGTCAATGGACTTTTCCTGACCCAATACTCTCCTCGGTTGGTAACTACAGACCAACACTTGAATGCCTGTTCCTCGGAAGACGACCTCCAACATGTTTCTGAACTGTCCTCCAATTCAGTTGGTCTAAGCCACAACCAAGCTTGGGTACTGCCAATTTCTTAACATGATGGAACTCCATTTGTCTCTTGAGACTCCATAATGTTCGCCACAGATCTTTGTATAACGGCTTGACACGTGAGTATTTCTTGGTGACCAGATAGAAAACGAAGCGTCCGTCACCACGTAGTCCTAAAACCTTTCCGACTGCCGGTTGCTGTCTTCGTAATTCATCTAGCTGTCCAAACTTCTTTTAAACACGACTGCAACTCCCCTTTGGACATGTCAAGCTCCTCGCTCACGCAATGTGCGATGGCGTAATCTTTTGTGTCTGGAACAGGTCTTGTTGTTCCTCGGTGGTAACTCCGAACCTAGCTTTTCCAGAACCTCCGTATAAGTTCATAAACTTTTCGAACCCCATTTCTTCGATTGGATTCCTGGTTCTGCTACTTATTACTCTGGTTCGGACCTGAACTTGCGGATTGTGGTTATCGCCAGCAAACGGGGCTAGACGATCGACGTGGACCACTTTTGGCTTGCCTCTGGGCGGTTTTCGGATGCGGTATATAACGTCGTTAATACGCTGCACGACTTCATAGCCCTCCCATTGCCTTTGCAGCTTCGGCGACAAACCACGTCTCCTTTGAGGGTTATACAACCAAACCATATCGCCAGGTTGAAACCCACCATTTTGCGCCTTGACGTCATATCTTGTTTTCATCCTGTCGCTGGCAATTTGTGTGTTTTTACGAACCTCTTCATGTACTTCGTCTCAGCCTCTTTGCCAGCTTGCTGACGTAATCTTCTCCAGCGACTTCTTCTTCCGGCCTTCGTCCAAATTGAAGATCGCATGGTAATCTTATCTCACGACCGAGCATGACACAGGATGGTGTTTGGCCTGTGCTTTCGTGAACGGATGATCGGTACGCCATTAAGAAGAGGTGCAAGTACTGATCCCAGTCTCTTTGATGTTCGGACACTACCTTGGCTAAGTACTTGCCCATTGTTCGATTCATCCGTTCAACCATGCCATCAGACTGAGGATGGAGAGGCGTTGTCCTAGTCTTTTTAATTCCTAACAGTCGGCAAACTTCTTGAAACAGCCCAGACTCAAAATTGCGGCCTTGATCGGAGTGTAATCCAACGGAACTCCAAACCGGCAGAAAAATTCTTTTACCAATACGTCTGCGACTGTAGCTGCTTCCTGGTTGGGTATGGCGTAAGCCTCCGTCCATTTCGTGAAATAATCCATCGCCACCAAGATGTATTTATTTCCCGAATCGGATTCTGGGAACGGCCCTGCAAATGTCAATCCCTACTCTTTCCACAGGGCTTCCTACGTTGTATTGTTTCATGGGTGCTTTGCGCTTTCTCGCTGGACCATTTCCTGAAGCGCAGACTATGCATTTACGGCACCATTTCATGACGTCCTCTTTGCAGTTCATCCAGTAGAATCGTTCTCGCACTTTACCCAACGTCTTCTTAATGCCAAAGTGTCCTCCTGATGTCCCATCGTGGAGATGCTTCAACACTTCGGTCACCCCTGCTTTCGGCACTACCAGCTGTAGTTTGTTTCCCCGTGCCCTCGGCACTTTCTAGGGGATCGCTTAAGAAGACCGTCTTCTACTATCAAGGAGTCCCACTGCGCCCAGTACGCTTTGATATTTTGCCCAAAGCACTCACTTCTTCCCAGGTTGGTCGTCGGCCGCTTTCTTTCCAGTCGAGGAGTAGTCTTATTTCAGGATCGTCTTCTTGTTCGCGACGTAACTGCTCAGGTTCCCACTCATCATCAACCATAGCAGTTCTCCGGAGGCATTCGACTTTTCTTCCAGTCGCGAACAATGGCTGCAGTGCCGCGGACATGGTCTTCTGGATAAGGCATCAGCGTTCCGATGACTGCTTCCGGCACGGTGTTCTGTGTCGTAGTCATACTCTTGCAGTCTCTCGATCCATCTTGCTACTTGTCCTTCTGGGTTACGGAACTGCAGTAGCTATTTTAAAGCGGCGTGGTCTGTTCTCAGTAAAAATCTTCGTCCATACAAATACTTGTAGAAATGTTCGATGGACTTAACGATCACAACAGCTCCCTCCTAGTCACGCAATAATTCCTTTCTGGCCTAGACAAAACCTTGCTAAAGTACGCGATCACCTTTCTTGTCCATCTTGAACCTGCGAAAGGACCGCGCCTATGGCCATATTGCTTGCGTCGGTATCCAAAACAAACTTTCCATCTTCTCGTGGATAACTCAAAATTGGCGAAGTGACTAGGGCCTGTTTTAGTTGATTAAAAAGAATTTTCGCAGTCTTCATTCCATCTAAATTCTGCTTTTTCTTCGGTTAGTTTTGTCAATGGTTTGGCAATATTGGCAAATCCGGGGACAAATCTTCTATAATAAGTGCACAACCCAAGGAAACTTCGGACCTGATGTTTGTCGATCGGTCTTGGCCATGCTTGCACTGCTCGGATTTTGTCTGGGTCAGCCCTTACTCCGTCTCTAGATACGACGTGGCCAAGGTATTGGACTTCCTTCTTAAATACGTGGCACTTCTTTGGGCTCAGTTTGAGGTTAGCCCCACGTAATCTCTGGAACACTTCCTTCAAGTTGTTTAAGTGCTCTTCAAACGACCTTCCAACCACGATCACGTCGTCCAGGTAGACCAAGCACGTCTTCCAAGACAATCCGCGCAAGATGGTCTCCATCAAACGCTCGAACGTTGCAGGAGCGTTACACAGGCCGAAGGGCATTACAGTGAACTGCCACAAACCAGTTCCGATCGTAAAAGCTGTTTTCACGATCCTTGGGTTCTAATTCTACCTGCCAGTATCCACTTTAAATCTAACGTAGAAAACCACTGGGATCCTGACAGGGTGTCTAGCGTATCGTCAATTCTGGGTAAAGGGTAGCTGTCCTTTTTGGTCACGTCGTTTAGCTGTCTGTAGTCTACGCAAAACCTCGTTGATCCATCCTTCTTCTTTACGAGTACCACTGGGGATGCCCATGGACTACTTGAAGGTTCAATCACGCCTTCCTTCTCCATATCCGTAATTATTTGTTCGGCTTCTTCTCTTTTCGCCAAAGGAAGTCTGCGTTGTCGTATCGGCCGAGCGTCTCCGGTATTAATTTTATGTTTCACCACGTTAGTTCTTCCTTTGGAGCCACTCTCCAGCGCGAACACATCTTGGTACTCTTGGATCAACACTTTAACTTTAGCCAGCTGGTCTTGGCTGAGGTTTTCGCATTTGGTGGTAAGAATGTCCAATAGATGTTGTGGACACTTCTTCAGCGACGTATCTTCGTTCGACTTCACGCATCTCACAATTTGTGATACTGGCGTGCATTGGCCTACCACGGTCTTCTTTTTTAGCGTTACAGGATCTGGAGTTGATGTTTAAGATCCTTACTGGCATCGTCTTCTTTACTCGTACTAAAGTTCTGCCAACGAGTAGTCCTTTTCAACTAAGCTGCCTCCATTGGTTCAATCGCGCGTATGTAGCCTTCCCGGAGACTTCCATCCAGGCGTGCCATCACCACACTTTCAGTCCTTGCAGGCAGAGTCACGTCTTCACTCAATAAGACTCGCACGGCTGCCTTCTCTGACGAATGAAAAGGAATTTCTTCATTGTCCATCTTCAGGACATCGTTCTTCATATCCAAATGGAACCCATACTTCTTTATCACGTCCATTCCCAGGATAACTTCTTCCGTGATGTCGGCTACCAGTACTTGATGGTCGAGTACTCCATTTCCCAAACCAATGGTTACTTTGACTTGTCCGTGAGTAGGTATTTCGTCGCCTGTCGCTGTTCGAAGTCGTACTGTTACTGGTGATGTCTTCTCGTTTTCCAATAAGATGTCAGGACGAATGATGGTCTTCGTCGCTCCGTGTCAACCAGTAACTGGACGCTTCTCCCATTGATCTTGCCATCGAGATAAATGCTATGCAATTGCTCTCAGGCGATGCCATTTGATTGTAACCTCCGGAGTTTGACTAGATGTGATTACTTTTGTTTCTTTCTGCTCGCCTCGTTCCAAATTTTCGAGGGCTCTTCTAGTCCTCTTCTTAGGTTTGGTACGATGCCGTCGTACATGGCCTATTTCATCGCAGTTCAAAGCTGTCACCTCTTTCCCGAAGTATTCGTCGCGCTATCTCCTCGATGCTTTCCAGTGTCTGCGCGGGTACTTCTGTGGCACAGCAGAGTCTATGACCACCTCGTTGCGATGCTTGTTTTGCTGCTTCAAACTCCAAAGCATGCACCAACGCGTCATCCAACGTCTTCGGTCGAGCTAACCGGAGGGTCTGCTGTGTTTCGCTGTCTCGGAGGCCATCTACGAAAGTTTGAATAGCTAACTGCTCCAGGAAGGTATCCGGTGCTGTAGGATACGCAAGCCGTGTTAATCTAGCGATGTCAGCCTCAAACTCTTGAAGACTTTCGGCAGCTTTCTGAACCCGACTTTTAATTTGAGCTTGGTATACTTGTTGAAGATGAGCATCCCCATATCTCATTTCTAATCGTGATATTAAGAGTTCGTAATTTTCTTGCAGATGGTCCGGAACAGTTTGTAAAATCTCCAAGCGCTTCTCCACGTAAGGACACTATTAAAGACGTCGCTTTCTGCTTGTTGCTCCAACCATTAGCTGTAGCTGCGGCTTCAAACTGTGGTAGGTTGACCATGGAACTTTACCATCAAAATTCGGTGGTACAACTTTGAACTTGTGGGTGGTTTCTTCCCGACGGTCCATTATTAAATCTTCACTCGTGACACTTCCTTCACCATGGTAATTCATTTGGTTCATTCTTTCTTCAAGCAGTTTCATTCTGTCTTCTATGGTTCTTGAATTTTCTTTTAACTTCTCTTCTAGTTTGTCTTGTACTTCTTCTATTATGTCATTCATAGAATCGCAAATTTCTTCTTTTAAGTTTAACATGTCTGCTTGGGTTTCCTCTTGAACAACTTTAATTTGATTTTCTATGCTCGTTCGTATTTCTTCTTTTAAACTTCTAGAATTTTCCAACAACTTTTCTTCTATTTTTCTAGAATTTTCTTCCATTTTCTGAGAATGTTTTTCTTCCATTTTTCTAGTCATCGATTCCTGACCATTTTTGATTGATTCAAGAAATTCAAATAGCTTTGCATCCATTTTAACTGTTTGCGAACGCGTCACCGGCACGAATATAAAGTTTTGAATACACTTCTTTTTAAAATGCAGTTTTTATATAACACAAAATTTAATAACGATTCACTTGTTAATATTAAACGGAAACGAATTTAATTAATATCGCGATAACGCACTAAAGTTTAATAAACACTATATTAACGAATTTAACTATGATTACACTTTATAAATAAACACGCGTATCTCGAATTTAAGAGTTATTTTCACAATCAATGTTTTTATTATGAAGCGATATTAGATTACTTAATGGTATTTACAGTAATAAAAATCGCGAACAACTTTATCTATTTACACGATTTCCACGGGTTTAAAACCGAACACCTGATACCAATTTGTAACGTATCTATTTATTATTAAAAAACTAATTTATTTAAACGATTAAAACTACGTTTACTTTTATAGAAATATGTATACTTTTAAATTAACGGAACTAATTAAATCTAATAATAAAAACACTTACACTATAATTTATGTATAACGGTTGTATAACACTTAAGATAAGATTAGATAACGTCCTCGGATTTCACAGCTGATAGTCACGTTCACTCGATTTATTTAAAACTCCGCACGTGCTAATCACTTATTTATCTTCACTTGCTTATTTATTTAATACTGCATGCATTCACATTCCAGCAATAACTGACCTACGATTTCCATCTTCGGCTTTTATAGACATCGGCGAATCTTTCTCGATCGTTCCTCACTTTTCGCTATATCTTCTAGAAACTAGATAACAGTTCTAGAAGGCTCTTGCATTTGCAAGTAATTTCTCGGACGTTTCAATAATAATAATAAACATTATTAAATCATAAGCACTTCATTAAAAAGTATCAGTAAGAAATAGAAATACGTACATATAACTTATACATGTATACTTATACAAACAAAAAACAGAAATACTCTATGTTAAACAATAATAAATATACATAAAAATAAAGAAACTCTAAATAATTGGGAAAACTAATAATTTTTTTCAGACTATTATATGACTGCGTTTTGTTAACAAAATGAACTAACTTTATCACATCAATTACAATTCTGTTTAGCAATAGCAATTTTTGTAATAGCGTGAGACCTTTTATCATCGTTTATTTTAGTTTCAATAATAAAAGAGACAGGATTATCATCTTTGAAAAAATACAAATATTCAATTTTGTAGATTTATATAATGCCGTTACAATTTGGTGCCATTATGTATTTTATTAACCCTTTTTATTTGAACTTGACCAATTTAATTTTAACTTTTCGTTACCCAAGAATATTTTTATTTATAAAGATTTCAATTTCAATAATATTATATTTAATTGTTGTCGGAATAAACGCGCAAAAGCTTACCTCTGCATGAAACCATAAAAGTATAGCTATTTAGTAAAAAGAGTTGTTACTAATTTTAAATAAATGAACTATATCGGTAACAAAATAAATAAATAAACATTTTAAAATTAAGTATTTTTATTTTTATAAATAAGACATTGTAGTCTACTACTACAGTAGTAGAAATGGCCACAATAAATTAGTGTTACCACGTAGTGCTTATCAAAACAGGACGTGGTTTTTTTCAGCTCTACTCGCATAATCCTTTTGCTTTGAGAAAAAGTATTCAATTTATGAAAGAAGGAAAAAAATTGTTAAAAATGACTTTGTTTAAGATTTCTTTATCAAAGTGTTTTTTAAAGAATTTATCAATCGCATTTTAGAAACATGGGTTTGCTTTTTTATACTACATTTTTTACAAAAACAAAACGTAAGCACTGATTCTAAACAATTCAAATACTTGCTAAGACAAGTTTTTTTAAAGAATAAATGTACTTCTATAATAGTTTTAATAAATTTGTGAAACAGAATTGTTTATATCTAAAAAAATTAAACCTCACACACATAAGCTCACGAAAGAAGTAAAACTTCTTTGCAAATTAATTTCTTTTATTTATTTTATCTATTGATGAAAAAGTAAAATGTTCCTGGTACTCTACCATGTTGTTTTTTATTCTATATAAAAATCGTTACCACTCTGATTTTTTTAAAGAATTTTCATTCATCAATTAAATAAATTGAAAATTTAACGAAATTTCAAAACAACGCTTCATAAACACGTGCATAGTCACTACGAAATTAAAGGTTAGTATAGCTCCAGTCAATATACACGTGAGAAATCTAAATTAAAGAAATATAGTTTGCTGCGACTGTGCTGTCCCGTTTTTCGTTATGGTACAACTTAACAAAATTTTAGATTTACCTTTGCTAAAGAAGTTTCACTTCTATAACAACTATTGATACGTAAACAGAGCTGGGCAGTAGTTAACTACAAAGTAGTTAAGCTACTAATCTAACTACTTTATTGTTGACGATAGTTGTATTCTATATATTCAAGTTACTTTAATTTAATGATGTAACTGTAGTTGGAATAAATTACTTTTTTCGTGTAATCCTATTTAAAAAGTAGTTAGCTACTCTATTTTAACTACAAAAATAGTTAAAGTACTTTGTTAATAGCTTAACTACTTTACTAATAATTAAATTACTTTATTAGCGGCTTCAATTACATGCAATGGCTACAAGTATTCAGCTTGCATTGCAGTTTCGCAGGTTAAAACGTGTCCTTCAAGTGATGAACAGTAACGCAGAAGTAAACATGAATGTAAAGACTATTCAAAACATTTTTATAAATGCAGCAAACCTAATTTGTTTTGAAATGTTAAATGCCACTGATCTAAACGTAAACAAAGTATTACTTTAACAAAATGAAGATTTTTGATGAACCTGGTTTGTCTAAAAAGTTACACATTTCTTCTGATACTGAAAATGAACATGCTCACAAAACCAGAAGAATAGAACTAGAATTGTTAAAACACCTGGAAGATAACCGAATTCATATATCTATGTCAGATGATTATAACATTATTTAAAAAATCTTCGATGCTGTCGAGCGATTATTTTCGTTTTTCACTCATAAATTCGCTCAAAAGAAATGCATTGGCTGATGCTCTTTTTGAAAAGTTGCTTTTATGAAAATGAATTGGATATTGAATACCAGAATAAGTTTATTCTGTTTCTGTTTTTAAAGGCTTGTTTTATTTATTTTTTTTTGAGAATTTCTAATAAAATAGATATACATGATAATAGAAAAATAGTAGTTACGTTAAAATTGTTTTACTGTTTTCGTGTGAGCGTGATTAATTTACTTTGTCTTCTTTAATGTAATAATAATTCAGTGTCTATAGGTACTTATTTTTATATGACGGAAAGTGGTATAACATAAATCGTCTCAGAACTACTTTTTCTACAAGTAGTTAAAAAAAAAACTTATATTTTAGAATACAACTGTTGAGTAGTTAGTAACCTAACTACTTTTCGATTTACGGTAGTTAGTAGTTAGTAACTTACACTACTTTTACAAAGTAGTAACTTTAGTTAGTAGTTAACTACTTTTACAAAGTAACTTGCCCAGCTCTGTACGTAAATTTAATTTATGGCAAAAATCAGCACGTATAAACTTAGATTATGTAGTGAAATCTAGTAGAATACAATTCTAATCCACTTTTTGCTCTAATCTAAAACATGAGCTAAAATTGTTGATGCTGAAACTTAAGGGCGTTTACACAAAACAACGCATATTTTGATTTAAATTGCTAGTGAGACTAGATTCTAGTAATATATTTAGTCCAGTAACTTAATACATTTTACCTTACATGAAGTATGGTAGTAGATTTGTTTTATATTGTATGTGGTAGTACCGAGATGCCAAATCCAATTTCAACTTCGGCGACCTTCTGGATTATCGCCAAAAAGTGTATTAAATAGCCTAAATTTTGCTTTTTTTACGTGTGGTCAATTTTGACTGTAAACCAGCACTCATAAAGAACAAGTTCAATCATATTAAAAGCACATTAAATTTACTACAATTTAAAACTAAAATGGTTATTATAGGCATAATAGTTTCCAAAATATTAATCCGCCAAAAAATGTTAAAATTGACAAATTCTGAACTTTTTTTGTTTGGTCACATTTAACCCCAAAGGAGCACCTTTTTTTATAAATAACAACTATTGCTATTTTAAAAATACATTAAATTTTCTACAATCTAAGATCAAATTAGATAGAATAGGCTTAAGAATGTCCGAGATATGATTCTTCAAAGTTTGTCAAATCTTCCATCAATGTTAGTTTTCAAATTTTAAGCTATACAATTCGGCCAATCTTAAAAACAAGAATAGAATAGAATTTACTCATTACAATAAAAAAAAATTAATTACAAAACAGATCACTCGTAAAAGGTTTATATTGTCAGGAAAAATTGTTAGAAAATATGAAAAGGTAACAGGAAAAACACGTTTCAACTTTCTTTAAACCTTTTGGAAGGTCTATGTTTAAGATACTCTTCAGCTTCCGTGTCCATGTTCTCCTATATTTTTTCAGCTTGATCAGTTTCGTTATCTGGAAAGGTGTCAGTTTGTACAAGCAGCCCATCTAGCCACATCTCTCGACATCATCCTTGGGAAAAGGCCCTATGCTGTTAGAACTCACCCTCATTCAAGCGGATGGATATTTATACCAAGTCATCTCTGCATCTGGTGGTAGGTTTTAAGTGAGTGCAGTAGCGTCTTCAGTGGGAGGCAGTCTGGCAAGGTTGAAGTTTGTCTTGGTTCCAGCTTTTGAAAAGAACTGATGACGCAGGTCATTGGGGTTTTTAATTAAGTTATTTACACCATACGCATAATAAGAATTTGCTCTTCTGCATCGGCTACGTCGTTAGGTGTGATATACGAGTTGGAAAAAATTTCTGCTTGAAGTCTGGATTCTTTTGAATTTTTGCTAACAGTTTGCTTTTTTCCTGATCAAAAAACATGAAGTAGAATCACATCCATTGAAAGCATGGGTGAAGAGAAGAAGATGACGGTCAGAAGAAATTGGGATGGTTTGTGGAGGATATTTGGCGTTTTGCCTCTTCTGCGCTTCTGAAAGTGGATGTTACTATGTGTAGGACCCGTAAAGCCATTAAAAATTATTAGTAAATTTATGTACTCACCTAAAATGAGCATTACTTTAAAATTAAAGGCCTTTGGAATAGCTATAGTGACGATTAGCCTATCAGCGTCTTCTTCAGCCTGAACAACTTCAATGTTTTTGGTTTCCATCTTTGGCTTCAGTAAGTAGATAAATCGCACTTTGTTTTTATCGTTGGATAAAAACCTTTTTTATGAAATTCGAGGCACGGTTGTCTACTCAAATATAAACTTAGGATAAGAATGTAACCTGAGCTCGGCGAATGCGTTCAGCGCTTTTTGTATTATTTCTTTCAGCTTCTGTTGAATACCTGTCAAACGCTTTTACTTTAATTTTGACAGCGTTGTTAACATGTTTTAGCGTGTTTAATAAATAGACAAATTTGAATAAAAAGCAAGTTGTAATATAGCATTATAAATTCGTTGCGTATTTTCTAAGTTATTTTTTGTGTTCAGACATTAACAAATGCTTGATTACCTAAATTTAAAAATTGTTGGACTATTTAAAAAAAATATTATTGATCGTTTGAGTCTAATATAGCTTAAAAACTTGCTTTGATGGAAGATTCGACGAACTTTGAGAAGCCATATCTCGCACATTCTTAGGCCTGTTGTAACTAATTTGATCTTAAATTGTAGAAAATTGAATGTGATTTTAAAATGATTGTTCTTTATAAAAAAGCGATATTTCAAGCTCAGATTTGACCAAACTTAAAAAAAGTTTGGCAGTTTTAACATTTTTTGGCGGAGTCAGATCTCAGAAATTATTATGTCTATAATAACTGTTTTAATTTTAAATTGTAGTAAATTTAAAGTACTTTGAAAATTGAAATTGTTCTTTATCAAAAGCGCTGCTTCAGTCAAAATTGACCAAAAAAGTACAAAATTTCGGCGATTTTTACGCTTTTTGGCGGTGATCCGGAAGGTTGCCGATGTCGAAAAATTTGATTTGACATCTCGGTACTATCAAATACAGTATAAAAATGAAACTTACTAGCCCATTTCATACAAGGTAGACCCTGCTTTTTATGACAGGGTTACTGTACTGTAGCAGCGACAGTAAAATTGGGTTTATAAGCAATAGGCAAGAATGGGCGTCGAAAGTACATAACGTCGAAATGCCGAAATTATCCAATACGTCGAATTTTCATAAAAAACATATTGCCAAGCATGACCACTATGTCGAATAATCGGTAGATTGTACAATATGTTTCTCTACACAAATCGACATGATGAGTACATTCGACAGTGTGTGATTTTAAATGATTTGACATTGTGGACACGTTTGATGGTATGTATCTTTACAGCATTCGACGTTGTGAATAAGTTTGACGACTTGTCTTTATAGGTCATTCGACATAGTAGACATGTTCGATAATGTTTTTTATGAAAATTCGACGTTTTGAAGTTTTGGCGTTGTAGGTATTTTAACGATGTAGACCTTCGATAATGTATCTCGGCCTTAAAAAAAGATTTAATGGTTTAAGGTTTACATTTATACACTATTGTTAAATCTATTTTATCCATCGGTAGTATGTTGTAGCTTCAAAATAAAATTAAGTTTTGTTTTGAGATTTCCTTTAAAAAAAACTCTAAATTGCTGTCACTTTTATTTGACATCACCTTCATTCTCAGCATTAGTGTAAAGTAAAATCGTTTAATATTTGATATAATATATTTATTTATTTCTGTATAACATAAAAGCTATTTTATTTTACATTTTTGTGAAACCTCTTATTTAAATTGTCTAACGTTTTGTAATATATTTTTTTTCTTTTTAAGGTGAGTCTTACAACGAAGCTAATCAGAAGATTAACGTCAGTTTTAGTAAAAGGTAAATAAATTTGAATTGGAAAGTTAAATAATGATTTTAACATCGCATACATTACAAATATCTGTATTCTAAATTAAGATCTAAAACCAATTAGTTTTTATTTTTTTATAAATTAATAAACCTTTTTAGAAAACTTTTGAATTGCGTAACAAACTACGATTAATAGCCTCAAATTTTCAGATTTTCTCATAATTATTCTAATAAAATAAACTGTTATTTCTTTTGCTACAGTTTAAGTGTTCCAAAAAAATAGTAGATATTTTGCTATTTTTTACATGCAAAGAAGCTATTGAATAATCCATAAAATTAAAGTATAAGTACAACGTTTTGCTTCATGAAAATTAATGTAGTCACAAGTTTTATAGTATAAATTTTTATGATTATGTATACCGATAGAAAACATAAAGAATGAAACATATAGAAAAATTTTGACAGAATTAATCTTTTTATTGCTAATTTAAAGTTGAAAATAATTTTCATAGTAAAATTAGACATTTGTTTTTTTAAATACAATTTCTGTACATAACTTTAAGCAGTAGTAAAAACCTATATTTAAAAAAAACTCAAATCTTTTATATGCCATAGTTATTTATTAGCTTTATGTTCTATGTTCGTTTTCAAATCTTGATTTATATAACATTTGTTATAAACACTGTTGTTCTTATCTACCAGAATTTGCTGATAAATCTTTACTGGATTAATACAAATCTGAGTAAAATAACCATTAGTTTGTTTTTAATAGTCAAACACTTTGAGTAACATTTAATAACATTTCTGAATCAGATTAAACTGAGCTATATATCATAGAATACATACAGTACAATTTTGTGTAGGATTCTATAGATTACAACTCGATAATCAAGATAGTAGAAACACAATACTTGAAATAATTTTAAAATTTGTCACATTCAGTGTTGTAAATTATCTATATAAATTTATATAGATAAATTAATCTAGATTCATATTTTTTATCTATTTATATGTATCTAGATACAATCAAAAATATATAAGTTATATGTATCTGTATATATATAATTTTTTATTTAAATTATTTAAATAAAGTTTATAAAAAATCCAGTGTCTCGTAAAATTCAAGTTACAATATGTATGTTTTTCTTCAGTAATTTCCCACATTCTATAGTAGTTCAAATGAACTCTATCTATCGTTATTACTATCTAGATTATTTCATCTATTATCTGTTATCTATATAAAGTTTGAATATTTTATCTATTATCTAATACTAGATAATTTTTGGAACAGAAAAAATGTATATGTATCTATATAATTTGAAAATTTTCTATTTACAACACTGGTCACATTATCTATGGACACCCGCATGCACATCCAAATTAGAAAATGCAGTTTTTGATGAAATTGATTGTCTTCTTGTTTGGTCTTCTTGTCAACTGACTGTGCTGACCCTAAAAATATAGTGTCTATTTGTGCTCACTGAAAACCTGGCGCCGTTGCTACTTGCTAGGAAACTTTCAGCTGCGCAGCGTTATTGTTTGTTCCCAAGCGGCGCTAGAACGATCCACGATAAAAGTTAGACTACTTTTGTACATGGTTCATGTATACCATAACTTATATAAGGTAACTGAAAATAAATGGAACTAAATTTGTTTTTTTGTTAATAGTTCATTATATTTATATTGAAGTAATACTAAAAAAACTGAAGTCCAAACAAGTTATTTTCTGCATTTTTAAAGCAAACTACCTGCATCGACATCGTGAACCAAGCACTTAATGTTAACCAACTTTAAGTTATAGAAACAACAAAATTAAAAACTTATCGTAATTAGATTAATTAAGATTTTGAAGGAATGAATGCAGTTACTACGAACTCATTAATTGTGATTATCCAAATAAAAAAACTGGAAGTTTTATCATGCAAGAATCTTTATATACACACTTTAAGACGAATAATTCATTTATCAAATAAAATAGTAATAATTCAGTATTTCAAGCAAATTTAAAATTGTGTTTATAAAAATGACAAGTATAATAAATTGCAAATAAAATAAATCATTAAAGATATAAAAGTACATATTTTATCTTCGACTTAAAAAACATTTTTCGTATAGCAAAACTGAACAAACTTACACAGGGTGTATCTGAAATACGACTACAAACTAAAGAAGCAGTTTCCTTGTGGCGTTAAATAATTTTTTTCTTTTAAAGATTTAGCCTAAAGTGACGCAGTTTTGAGATATTTGCAATTAAAGTTTTCAGGCCGGTATTGACTATCTAAACAAATGGAAATTGTTTGTTGATCGTAACTATGCGGTAACTGATGGGTATAAATGCTGTAAAATCCGTGAAACTTATTGATGTGTTGTGCTAATTATTGTTTTCTTTAATTTTCCATCATCTTCAAAATTAATTATTAATAAAATAATTAAAACAGGTAGTAATCTTTATTTCTTAGCATTATTACTGATCTAGCTTAAAATAAATGTACTTTGTGTTCACGATTACGTTTACTTTGGTTGTAACCAAAACAGATAATCAAATGCAAAATTCAGCTTTTTTAGAACGGAGTAGGACAATTTGATTTATTTCTATCTCGATTTTTTAACGGATTTCTTTAGTTGATGCTAAGTGATTCGTGTAAAAGTACTCGTACTGAATAATATTTAATTTAAATTTTCTTTATTATGTACAACAGTTATACTATTTTAATTTAATTTTCAACCTCCACACCACATGTAGATTGTGGGTTGAACGATATTCTAATGGCCTTCAATAAATCTTATTTTGGCGTGTGTGCAAAGACTTTGAAAAACTGCAGGTGTACTTCTTACCTATGAAATCGTGGTCGAGAAAGACCACCCCATGTATTAGCAACGGAAAAAGAATAAATCTTTTCAATAAAATTACAACTTTAATATTTGTTTTTCTTTAATATATGTACAGAAATTGTAAAATATCGGACACAAAGTAGCACTAGAGAAATAGACCGCACAGCTAATAGTAGCCCATAGTAGGGATATTGAAAATTATTTTAAATACGACTAAGGTTTAGGTTAAACTGCTATTTAGGCCCCACCTTTGCAATTACTGTATTTATTACTTTTCTTGCAGTTACCGTACTTACAATTAATTGTATTTTTGATATTTAGTTTAGTTTAGTTACTTGCGGCAATTTTTTTTGCAAGTCTATATTTGATTGTATTAGCATCCTTATAATAATTAATCTTAATGACTGTTTAGATGTTTAAATAAATAAGTAAATAAATAAAAACATTATTAACAAACCTATTATTACTACGAACATGTATTATCATTAACCGTTTACATTTAGATATAGGACATTTCATCCAATGATTTGATTTATCCATCTATTTGTAAGGAATTTATGGGAAGCGTGAATGTATGGTTCATTCGTATAATAGATGGGAAGTTCTTTTTTAGGATACTTTAGTTATTAAAGAATTAATTATTATACCTAAATCTTGATTTTTTAAAGATTTTCTTTGACCAAGTTTCTTTGCCAGAAAAGCCTATGGTATCGCCATCCTTGATTTTATCCTAAATAATCTTTAAAGTAAGCTTTCGTTCATCAGTGAGATGGAAGTTGTAAACAATTCTTCTTACTATTTCTTCAGCAGTCGTCTACGGTTGATTTAGAAGATTTAGATTAAGATTTAGAAGGCTTATAAAACTTTTTTCTCAATGATTTAAATGTACTTTGTTCGTCAGTTTTAATTAACTTTCTATCTCTCGCAATACGTACTTTAGCACACGTATGTTTACGCACGTTTATACGTATAATAGCTTGTGAAATTTCTATTACATGAACAACGGTATCAATATGACTCTATTGCATAATCTAACAAATTACTTTTTGCATTTTTATTTTTAGACTACTGAAACATTCCATACTATTGTCCTGAATTCTTTAGGGTATGTGCATCTTTTCGTAGCCGAAGATGCATCACGAATTTCGCGTTCATCAAACATGCTGTGATCAAAATTAAATCGTAACAGGATTAATCACATTTTACTTACTTGTAACTCAATAGTATAGACAGTAGAGTTTTGAAAAAAACTGATTGTAATTATTAATAGACATGAGAAACAATAATAAGAACAAACAAATAAATGCAAAAAAGCAATCAAAACGAAATGACAACTACTGGTCGATGTTTTTAGTTCGATCTATAAATAGTTTCATCGCATACAATGCCTATTTATCGCACTTGCACGAAGAAGTTTTGAGATCTGCGCAAGGATAATGAAATAACGCATTTGCTTTAGATGAGCTAACAAACCTTGTAACTTTGTTGGTATAGTCCTAAGTTGATTAGTTATTTTATGTTATACTAATAACTATAAATAACCATAGCGGAGAACGTTGTAAAGTCGATTTTAAACCCGCGTAATTCTAAATATTTTATAAACTTAATTACTTTGGGAGATTTTCATAGTAACATGTATTACGATAATTACGAAAAAAGGTCAACAAAGCGTTTTCGTTATTGACAATGTACTTTATCATAATCCAGTGGCAGCTGGCGGACAAATGACTTAACGGAGCAGCCACCACTGTTATAATCAAGAAGTGGATAAAGGTTCAACATGTGTTACAAGAAAATATAACGTACGATGGAAGCATGTTAAAATCAAATCTTTAAAATATAATAAAGCTTCATAAACTCAAATGGATTCACAGGCTTGACTTGAAATCAAGCCAAGCTTTAGATCTTTTACCAAGTTTTCAAACTCTTGAATGTAATATTATTTTGAGGTAAAATTTATACACCAAAATAAGGTTTATTGAAGGCAATTTACACAATCACATTTAAATACAGTGTCAACTGAAGTAATCAAGCAAGTTGTCGAACTGAGAAAGCTATATAAATTTATAATTTATATTTCTTTGCCAGAAAAGCCAGAATAAAGATTAATATTTGCTTTAATTATTTTACTAACAATTTATTTTGTGAATGTCATATAATTAAAGAAAAAGATAATTAACCGAATACATAAGAACGTTTTAAAATACGGATCTCACAGCATTTACCACATGGTTAAAATCAAAAGTCAATAAATAACAAATAACTTTAATTGCAAATATCACTTTAAACCAAACGAGGAAAGTTTTTATTTAACGCCACAAAAAAACTTTTCCTTAAGTTTGTAGTCGTTTATTAGAGAAACGTATGTATACTAAATTTCCACATGTAAATGTAACTATGAATTTGGGTTTCTTTATTAATTTTTTGATTACACCCACGTACAGGCAAGGATCACTTCTGATTCAGTATATTAGACAACGCGTTGTTCCTTCACTTCAGTTCGAAGTTATGTATGTATATCGTTTATATTGTGGCCGTGAGCTGTAACACGTGCGGGGTACGTGTTCTAAGACCATAAACTACTTTTGCGGAAGGAGCACGAAAAAACTTGAAAAAGCTTGGCATAGCTTGAAAACCAAGCTAAGCTTGTATCCAGAAACTTTAAGCCAAGTCAAACTTTTATTTATAAAGTTTGGCTTTCAGGCTTAAGCCAGGCTTTTACGTTTCAAGCCAAGCTACTTGGCTTGGTGAATCTCAAATCAAACTGATTAAATTTTAAATGATGCAGAACACAAGGTTTTCATACTTAAAAACAAATATTAAAAATATCATCTTAAACAAACTAAACATTCTGAAAAAATAACAAATTATCTAAACTTACGCTGTTTGGGTTTGTGTCAATGTTATATGCAATGTTTTCATTAAGTCTTCTAGTGTTTTTATAAAAACTGTAACTGTTTTCGCGCTGACAAATTTTTGTTTCTCGTTTCTCTGACATTTTTTATAGTATAATATCGGTTTACTAAAACAACAAAGACTGTACAGTATTATATTCTATAAAAAAACCTTAAACACGGTTAATTAAAATTAAAAAGTTGTTGAAAAATTCATACAAATAGTTATTGAAAGGTTATGAAAGTTATTAACGAAATTTTGTATAAATTGATAAGGGTTTTAAAAGTCCACGATGAAAAAAAAAATTACCAATTTAGACAGGAACGACTTGAATACAACATTTTATTTTTCGAACAGACTACGGGTCCCCAAAGTCTCAAAATCTCTCAAAAATGGTTTGACGTTTATTTTGACAAGCGCGCAAAAACTGCCAAAGACAGTTTACAAAAAAGTTTATGATAGTTAAGAACAATAAACCAATTGTTTTATTGCTTTGATAAACCCAAGTACTTTTATTTAATTTTTCAAGTTAAGTATCGTGTTTAAACAGCAAAGTATATTCTAAATAGTTGATCTAGAAACAATATTGTCGCATTTAATACAGAAGATTTTTTTCTTTGTGAAAATCATAATTTATAAAATACAAAATGACATTTGACAGTAAACAAAAAATTATAATTTACTACACTGTACGCTTGCTACTATTTAAACTCAAAAAGACTAGTCTTGTAAGTTGAATAATAAAATTGTTGAAAAAATAAACGTTTTCTATTTCAAAACACATGAACACTCGATGTATATCTACATTTTGATATGGATATTTTGTTCGATAAACTTATTATAAATATATGACAGAACACGCCTCTAATTTGATCAAAATGCAAGTTAATCCAAAAATTATGTATATTGTTTCAAAATATATAAAACAACAAAGCGTTTATTAACATAAACCATAAATTGTCCACTCGTTTTAACATATTAAAAGACTTCCAACAGAAATAAAATTTAATCTCAACATTATTTTATCATTCAAAAACTAAAAAATAAAGTTAAAGTAGGAATACAAATAACTCAAGTTACAGGTTATCTCTCGAAGAGTTTTGACTCTTTATTATATTTGTTTCGCTATTAAGAATGAACATCTACCTAATAAATCGTTGAATTAATTAGTAATAATAAATTTTAAAAAAACTAAACATGTACATACGTTACGACTGCATAAAAAATAGTAATGTGATAGTAACTCAAATCATTGGTTGTTTATAACACAAAAGTGAACACCAAATGAAAGAGACTATTAAAAATGGTCAGGTTACTTTACAAAGACAATTAGTAATTGAATTGCAAATTAGAACATAGAACATAAACAATTACAATTTTATTTAATAATAAATGGTTTATAATTCTTTAATAGATAATTGTTAATTTGAATTGTAATAGCATTTCGAGAAACTTTAAATTATAGTTTAAACAAAAACATAATATGCATATGTACGTTTTCATTTAGTGTATTGCTGTCGCAAGCACTGCCGACGGCAAAACACAGGTGTGTCTGCAAATTGTGAAATATTTGTTAGTCCCAGTAATAACAAAAACCATTTAGATTCTCATGCAGTAACATTAAGTACGTTCAAAATAAAGGCGTATCATACTGAAGATATGAAAGTTTGTAAATAACAAGACATTCCAAGAAGGACAGGGTGTAACATTTCAAATTGCATCGTGTATTCTATACTACTAACTTAGAATATTCTGACATTTAAGAAGCGTGTTGCACGTTTTTATGTTACACGATGAGATTTACTTAAGTGTATACGCCTAAGTTTCGAAATTCAGTTTGTTTATAAAAAATAACAGTGCGTTAAAAATGTTGCGAATATTGAATCGATCCTGTATTTTTCTTTATAGTATAACCAAAGGTATAACTGTATGTTCTGTATCCGTTACTAGAATTTATTATAAAACAATAATACATGAATTATTTTTTATATTAATAAACGTTTAATCACAAACTTTATAAATTAATAATTGTCCTAAAATAGAAGAAATGCTGTATTTAAGTTATTATAGATTTGTAAAAGGATATATACACAAGTACCTTCTAGATCAATCTTTCTCAACCGCTGATCCGATGACCGATATTAGTCCGCGATAAAAAAAATTGATTCGCGTAAGCGTATTGCAAATATAATGATATAAAATAATGTTTTCAAAGGTCTGCGTTGAAAAAATTGAGGTTGAGTATCTCTGTTCTAGATGGTATATCATAACTTAGGTACATAACTTTTTTTGTTTCTACTACAACTATTCCAGAATACTAGTAGTCATAAAAATTATTTCATAATTGTCAAATTTGATGGAAATATAATGTAATACTATTACAGCATTTGCGGTTCAATCAATATAAAATACGATAGTACAATTTTTTTTAATAATTGGAGTATTTTACGTTGATTTTTACTGAATTACTCGAAAACAGTACTATGGTACTATACATTATTGATAGAATGGTTCGCCTCCTGGCTCCTGGTAATGAACTTTAGTTATTTATGATCAAATTAATGATACTTTAACGTAATTTTGATCTTTAATGTGTTGGTTAATTGTTTTATTTATTTTTGTTTTTGTGGAGCGAGCGTGATGAAGTATTCATCTCAAACACCAAATATCGCAGAATAAGCCAAATTCGTTGCTTTCATTTTCCTCCTATAAGTAAAAATCATTAATTTGATCATAAATAACTAAAATATACATTATGTTTTGTGGTGAGTACATAGATAAGAGAAATAGTTTAAACAAAATAATATAGAAAGACAAGAACTAAAATTATTCAGTAAATTTTAAAATAAATTTATAATCAATATTATTAATAACATAATTAATATTAATCAAAAAGTAGTATTTATTAATAATAAATTACAAACATACAACATTAATAATCTATAAATAACTATAAATTTTAAATAAAATTTTTATTTTTTTATTATAGCTTTTCTTTAGGTTTTGTATTTTTTATAACATTACTTAAACGTTTGATCTTTTCTTTTATTTTGAGCAATTTGTCACTTGAGTAATCGATTTGCATTCGGTAAACACGTATTAATAAAAACTATAAGAAATATTTTTTAAATAAACGTAGTGCTTATAACTAACGTTCAGTTGTTAAATATCAAAATACCGCACACCGTACAAAAAATTGAACACAAAACATAAAATCAAAGTTAATAAACACTTACATTCATTGGCGTTACAATTAGTAACACAATCATTGTGTTATTATTAAGCATCTTTTGATTCCTAAGCAGTAACTAATTTTATTTACATTTACAAAATACCACTATTGTCAGTTACAACACATTTTCTCAGAACCTGGCTAAATGCTCGTCTCTGTAATTATGAAGTGTCAAAAAAGCTGGTCAAATAAAAATATAATATCACCCAAAGTAAGTTTATAAGGTTGTCTTAAACAGAATTAGTTTATTACATGTCCTTATTAATAAATTTTCACATTTCATACTTTACAACGATAATTCCTAACTGATCGTTTAAAACCGACACAGCATTTCGTTTCTAATATTTACTGCAAGCAGTGGATCGTTTAATTGTAAGTACTGTCCTTTTATTTTATTTCACGTCGTCGTTTTACTATTACGCTTTTAGCCATTGGGAAGTGTCGAATAAAAATTTTCTTTGCTGAACTTTACTGAAATTGTTTGTTATTGCTACAAAACCGCTTGCAGGTATGGCGTTTGCCGCCATTTTTCAGCAAATTGACGAAGGCTTATTGAAGCAATTAAACTCCAGTGCAATTAAAGTTAGGTTGATGACCTCAGGGGTTGCGTTCAAAGGGAAATGTTGGCTTTGACCAGTTGTTGATAACCTGTACGGTTTTTTCAAATATAATTTACTTACCTTACCCCTTCAATTTTGTTAATTGTATTAATCTTGCAACTGTGTTACTTACTCTTCTACATTTCTTTATATAAAGCATTCTGATTCGTTAATTCTACTAAGCTTTCAACTTTATTAATTGTATTAGGTCTTTAGCTTTATTAAGTGTATTAAGCCTTTACGTAATTTTAGTGTATTTATTACGTGCCTTTGATTGAGAGGGTGCTACGACTACAGAAAAACAAGAATTAGCAGCGGAAGCACCACAATCGTCGAAAAGGGTGTGAGTAGTAGTAACAAAATAATCAGCCAAAGACAAAATGTATTTATCAAATCATACTCAAAAAAAAATTGTTAATAGAATTTTGGGCGCCAGAGCGAGTTGGTTTGCAATCGTTCTTTTCCAGATCGCATGAGTAAAGGAATAACAACAAGCATGCTTTTATTGGCTTAAACATTCACAAAGTTACAAAATTATCGGTATGGAATAGTTTATCGCAGTCCAGTTAACCGTGGTGGAGCTACAATTTCTATTCCACAAATTCCAAAATTAAGAAAGGTTGAAAAATTACCATAAGCCGTAGCATAAGTTATTTTAGCACAATACATTTAAATATAAAAAAATGATTATATTTGTGACAACACTTATTAACATATGCAAATCGTCTTAGATACGACTAAGAACAATGACTATTAATATCAACAATTAAGTAAAGGTACTTACAACAAGGCTTCCTCAATCAGATCTAAGCTACGAATTCGATGTACATGTAAAGCAAAAATAAATTAATAATTACACTCAGCTAAACAAAAAACGGGACACCTTGGTTAGTTCAAATCAATTAATTAGCGATGTAAACTAGGTTTGTTAGCGAATGCAATTCTTATTTTTATACGAAATGTTTTTGTATGTGAATAAAAGTTACATATTGAAACAGTGCATTATAATCTTTATTAAAGCAATATTAGCATTAGAATGTCTTCCGGGTTTGGACCGTGTCATAGTTGCAACCGAAGCTGCCAACGTTTCGCCCACTTTCGTAAGGGGCTTCATCAGGGCGTAAGATAAATCGCAAAACTCAAACAAGCAATCGAAATCTAACTAAGAACTTCTCAAAAGTTAGGTTATCCACTTGTAAAACAAGCCATAACCTAAACTATGAAAAGGTAAGAAAGAAAACGATAACCTGAAAAAGCAAACGAAAATCTAACAAAGAATCACTACCGAGTTAGGTAATCAACTTGTGAACCAAGCCAGATTCTAAACTCCGTAGAAGTGACTTAAGAAGAAATAGTCTCCGTATTTAAAGGAAACGGATCGTCACGGATGATTAAGCTCGACCCTGATTGGGTTACGGTAACTAGGGGGCGTGTTTTTGATAAATGACTAATAACCGGGAACCAAAGAGGGGATAGTTCGAAACCATGATCCCGATTGAAGTTATTGGGGTGTTTGATGATTTCTATGCTTTCTCGGAATTTCCTGTTAAAAAAGAATGGATATTTGAGTTTAGTTCCTCTTATTGAAAAGTGTCTATCCTCTACTTACTTCCAATTTGATAATAAGTTTTACGAACAAGTTTCTGGTGCTGCTATGGGTTCTCCTCTATCACCTGTTGTAGCTAACATTTTTATGGAATCCTTTGAAACGGTTGCTTTGGAATCATCAATATTAAAACCTAAAGTGTGGTTTAGATATGTTGACGACACGTTTATTGTTTGGTCTCATGGTCATCTTGAATTGTCTAAGTTTCTTGATCATCTTAACAATCAACACTTAGATATCAAATTTACTATGGAAATCGAAAGTAATGGTTCTCTTCCATTTCTTGACGTTCTTGTGACTCGTAAGCCCGACGGACTTCTAGGCCATTCTGTTTATCGCAAACCCACCCATACGGACAGATACCTTCATGCTTCGTCTCATCATCATCCTGCACAGAAACGTTCTGTTATTGAATCTTTAGTCCATCGTGCCTTTTCTATTTGTCAACCTGAGAATCTAGACTCAGAACTCCGTCATCTTACTAGAACCTTAGTGAACAATGGTTATGTAAAGCGAGATATTCATAGAGTTATTAATCGTCGTTTACATCCACGTACTCGATTACCTAAGGACATTTCTACTCCCGAATCCAACCCGAAATTGGCCTTTTACCCTACATTCACAAGGTTACAAATCAAATAGGGAAACTCCTTCGTAAGAATGGTATTAAACCCATATTCAACTCGACAGGCAAAATCTCTCAGATTCTTCCTTCTCCCAAAGACAAATTTCCTACACTTTCATCTCAAGGTGTATACCAAATTCCCTGTTCTTGTGGTTTAGTCTACATTGGTGAAACCGGTCGTTCCGTCATTACTCGCATTTCAGAACATGATCGTTGTATAAGGAAAAGGTATACTTCCAAGTCTGCGGTCGCTGAACATCATTTTACTACAGGTCACAAGATAGATTTTGATAATGTTTCGTTGATTGCCAAATCTCCATTCTTTTTCAACAGGAAATTCCGAGAAAGCATAGAAATCATCAAACACCCCAATAACTTCAATCGCGATCATGGTTTCGAACTATCCCCTCTTTGGTTCCCGGTTATTAGTCATTTATCAAAAACACGCCCCCTAGTTACCCAATCAGGGTCGAGCTTAATCATCCGTGACGATCCTTTTCCTTTAAATACGGAGACTATTTCTTCTTAAGTCACTTCTACGGAGTTTAGAATCTGGCTTGGTTCACAAGTTGATTACCTAACTCGGTAGTGATTCTTTGTTAGATTTTCGTTTGCTTTTTCAGGTTATCGTTTTCTTTCTTACCTTTTCATAGTTTAGGTTATGGCTTGTTTTACAAGTGGATAACCTAACTTTTGAGAAGTTCTTAGTTAGATTTCGATTGCTTGTTTGAGTTTTGCGATTTATCTTACGCCCTGATGAAGCCCCTTACGAAAGTGGGCGAAACGTTGGCAGCTTCGGTTGCAACTATGACACGGTCCAAACCCGGAAGACATTCTAATGCTAATATAGATTCCGGCCGTGGAAGCCTTCGCTATTACTTTATTAAAGCTATTTTTTAACACATTTTATGTTCAATCCATCTAACATTCTAAATGACATTATATATAAGGTATTGCACTTAAGTTTTAATTACATTTTAAGTAGTTGTTTTGTTAATTTCTCTTTTTGATCGAAACGTCAAAGAAATGTAATTATAATAAATCTTTTAAATAATTAAGGCTTCTTAACAGTGGAATGATTCTACGTAAAATAAAAAGCGCAATAACCATTTTTGCACGATACAATTTATTAATCCGAACCATAAACCTTGTTATTACGTTACCTCTTAATGAAATCAAATGCAAATAGAAGCATTTAAGACACTGTTTTCTTAGTTTGAATAGCAAAACGTAGAATTTCAATAAATAACAAAACGAAATATCATACGCAAAGTAGCGGGTATGGTGGGAAATGCGTTTTAATAATTTTTGTAATGCAGAGTTTAACTATTTCTCTTGGGTGAACAGAGAATACATGGGTGTAATATCAAATGTGTTCAAAAAATAGCCTTAAAGTTTATAATGCACTGTTTCAATATGGAACTTTTATTTACACACAAAAATATTACGGATAAAATTAAAATGCAGTATACTATTCCAAATCATTCAAAAAGAATACATTGATTTTTTTCTTTTGCAGATAAAATATTTTAGCTTCTGGTATTGTCAATGTTTATTATTTGTCTAATTTGAATTTCTTGAATAGCATCACGAACGGTCACATCTTTTTTTTGGTGCGCGTTGACAAGTGAAAGATACCTTGAATTTTTAAGAGACAAATTAGTCCCTGTACTTGCAGTATTTATAGTATACGATATAAAGTGCGTATTTTAATGATTGCCCGGTGTTTGAATTTGCCGCGTCGTCAGTCTAGTAACTATAATCAAACAATGGGTGCATTCAGGTAACGGCTGAGCAGCAGCTCAGTAATTCGTTACCTGAATGCAGTGCTTAGTCTCAGCATGTTACTCAGCAGTCGCCATTTAGTCAGCAAAGTTTTTTTCTGTTTTTTTCCACTCAGCGGTCGCCATTTTACTCAGCGCTTCTACAGCGCCAGCGTAGTTTACATTACGGTTCATTCATCACTGCCACTACTCACTAGCGTATTATTATTTTGTCGCTGTTGTGTACAAGCAGTGTTGTAAATAGATAATTTTTAAATTATATAGATAAGTTTTTTTCTTTCAAAAATTATCTAGTATTAGATAATAGATAAACTATTCAAACTTCATATAGATAACAGATAATAGATGATGTAATCTAGGTGGTAATAACGATAGATGGAGTTAATTCGAAGAACTACTATGGAATGCGGGAAATTATTGAAGAAAAACATACATATTGTAACTGGAATTTTACGGAACATTGGATTTTTTCTAAATATTATTTAAATAATTTAAATAAAAAATTATATATATACTTACAGATACATATAATTTATATATTTTTTGATTGTATCTAGATACATATAAATAGATAAAAAATATGAATCTAGATTAATTTATCTATATGAATTTATATAGATAATTTACAACACTGTGTACAAGTGCTTCTTATATTCTGACGTCCTACCTACCTATTCAAAGAAAATTATGTCTACGCATTATTAGCAAAGTATGAAGTACTATAAATAAAAATAATCCGGATCCTACAATTAGTCCTTTGTAGTATCGAAAAAAAAATTATTTTTAAAAGATATCATAAATAACAATTTCAAATAATTGCATTTAATGCCTGAAAATACTTTTAAATCGTAATCCCTATGAAGTTAATCAAAAACTTCAAAAAAACCGACAGCATCAATAAAAGCATAAACACTATAGGTATTTAAATACCCAAATGTTATTTGATACGTGTTTATACTGTGCCCAGATTGTTTTGACAGCGTCGTGCAGTTCAGGTAAACTTGGCGGCTGAGAAAAAGCCGCATACGTTTTTTCTCAGCCGCTGAGTCTACCTGAATGCAGCCAATGTTGGTTCGTTGACGAATAAACAAGTGGCAAATTCAAACACCGGACAATCATTAAAATACACACTGTAGTATCAACATGATAATGCGCCATTTCGTTTTGAGAGGATGGTTCGCGAGTATTTAAACCAAGTATTTGCAAATAATGTCAATAGCTAAAAAGAGTGAAATTTAAACAAATAAAATCGACGTGTTTGAGGAAATTTCCTCAAACTTTGTGATTTAGGAAATTAATTAATTATTTGTTCCATACTTTACGAGCTCACTGTAGATTAAAACTTATTGTTTGTTTAGTTTTTTAGTGATATTTACTGTGTTATTTATACTACACGGTCACCTGATTTGAGAGCAATCTCGATTTATTTACATAAATTATGACTTATCTTAGATTTTAGCAAATATCAAACATAATTTTATAAAACAAAGTTCAATTTTCATAACGAAATTATGGTACTGTTTGTATAAAACTTGAACTTTGTAAAATTATTTCATTACGAATGAACAAGAATTGCAGTTTTTGCCTTTTCGAAAACCATATAATTGTTTTTTTTTTTTAATTAAAAACCGTTTAATGTCACGTATTCTTATGCATTTAGAAAAATATTTTTTTATGGCTAAATAGATTATGTACCGTAATATAACTGTAACGTTACTTAATCAAGTATTTACTTATTTAAAAGCTTAAAAGCGTTATTGTTAAAAGGTGTTTAGTATTCACAATAGTTCAATTTGGCATTTACTTGATTTTAAATAAAATAGAAAGGCGAAATTTTAATTAAGACGCAAACAAAATTCGTTATTAGGTGTACAATGTCATAAGAAGTTTTTGTAGGTGTAAGTAGTTTGCTTGGAATACGAATGTGATTTATACAAAATAAAATCCAATTTACATTTTTAACTGTATTTTGATTAATATAGTCTAATACGTATGATTTTTGAATTATATATTTGCTTAAAAATAAATTAATTATACAAATAGCATTGCTATAAAACAGAAATATTTTTTTGTTTAATGTTTTAATGTCATTTTATAAACCTTTATTTAAACTAGACATGTCAAACTCAAAATTTATTTTTTGTTAATAAAAAATTAACTTAAAACAGAAAAAAATTGTTTTTTTTAAACAGCTTTCTAAAAACTGTTTTTTCGAACTTTAGAAAACTAATTTTGTGAAATTCAATTGCAACTTTTTATTTGTTTTAAAAAAAGAATCGTTTTGATTCTTATGCCAAAAAGATAAAAATTATATAAAACGTATACTTTCAAGAACTCTACTTTCTAGATTGTTATTTTTTTTTATTACCAAAGTTGGGTTTTCAATGGCACTAAATTCCTGTATTATCTAAGCAAACAATGTAAATTATGTCTTTTAATAGTTTGTGAAACAACAAAACTTTTTTGACAAAATCAACATTTATTGACAATACTACAAAAAAAACATTAAAATTTTAATTTTTTTTAAGCGTTATATAGTAGACAGTTTTCCAATATATATAAATGTATGTATGTGAGTGATTCAATTTGCAACTGTCAACTGTGAATTACATTATTCTTTTTAGTCTTAGCTAAAAAATTCTCAGAAAAAGCGGCAAATTTCTTAAATCATTACACGGAGAGAAATATTATGCTGAATTTAATCATTACAATTTCATATTTAAAGCATTTGCTTTTTTTCTAAAATTGATTCACATTCAAATAAAATTAAACCTACATGTTCTAAAACTTAAATTAAATTTCTTATTGCAATCCAAACATGTTTTTATTAAGTTATTCATAATTATAATGATGCAAGGAAAAAGTTTTTGTTAAAATTAAGACTACAAATTGATCATATTCAACCAATTTTTATAAGAAATCATATCAACGATTAAAGTACGTAATAAATTACTACGAAACAACAAGTAGGCGTTTTAAGTAAGCATTTATCTTATCACTATTTGTTTCACGCTGGTCTAAAATAAGGTGTCAGCAATTTAATTTAAGTTAAGGTTCGCAATATATGCTAAATTCTTTGCTAAAGCTGTGGCAAAGATAAATTAACGTGTAACGTGACTTCGACAGTCTTTTGTTTGGTACTATACGACATTGATCCATCATTTTATAGTGAGTTGCTTGCAGAATATAACTTATAACTCACTACATTAATTAGTGAATGATTGGAAACTATAAGAAACTTATCAGTAAGTATTGACTCTCATTTTGAATATTGTTCACTTTCGTTATATATCAGAATTATGTCGCAAAGCTTGCACATTTTTTGGCATGTATGACTTATTTTTTTGCAATGAAATGAAATTATCGTGCATTTGCTTTTCTTTTAGAAAAAGAAATTGATGTTACATCCCTTGTGTGCCTAACGGAAAATGATTTGGACATATTTAAGGAAGCTGAACTTGGGTTGATTGTAAAGTTTAGAAGTTGGAGAATCCTTTGACAGAAAAAAATAACTTTCCAAAAGTTACAAGATTATTTAACTCGGATGGTGTAGATTCGACTAATATTCTAAGTGTAACAAACTATTAATGCTGATGCGTGTACTAATTGGTGTTAAGGACAGTATTATTTGGATCGGTAATAATTATAAATTTTAATGCAATCTAGGATTAAACCATAAACTGTATTGATGATAAAAATATAACACATTTATTTTGAATTTAGCAAATAAATACGATTAAACTATGTGTATATTTACTGAAATCATTCATACCCTGGAGCTGCACAAAAGCAAACATTATGACACTGCGTGCTTAAATTAATACGAAGTGTTATTACTATTAAACCTATTAATGATAAAACGCAACAATCAACAGAGATAAGAAAAAGCAGTACTTGTCATAACTATGGTTCTTCTTTACGATCACATTAAGCAACTTTAGAATCATAATGGAAAACGATGTTTTCTTAAATTGATATATTATAAAATCTATACAATTCTTTTTCAAAATATTTGTTGTAATAAAATGAAAGTTTCATTTAAGCGTACATCGGCTTGACTCAAAACCAACAGCCTATTTGCATAAATTATAGCTGTTTTTGCTTTATTACAGTAAACTTTTCTCTCCGTGTACCTTAATAATAATTATAATTGAAGATTCTAAAACATTAAGTTTTGACTTTATGTTGTACGTGCTAATATTTTAATTTGTTCTAAACTAACTTATTTTTTTACCAAAATTCTTTGTATTTAAAAAAAATTTTTTAGTATTAACATCAAGATATTAATTGACATTTTATATTTTCCGGTATTAAACCCAAATATTTTAGTAAATAACTTACAGACAAAATCTCTATTCAAATGTAAAAATAGTTAATAATACAACATTAATCGGAAGTAAAGTAAAAACAAAGTTATGTAATGCGCATTTTTTAAATAAATACATACTTCATTTTTTTATAAATAAGGAAACGAAAAAACAACTTTTATTTGTTTTTTTAATTATGCAATTGTAATACATAACGTAAAAACTCAATAATTACTAAATTGTCAAGTGTTACCTTACTTCACCAACATTACAAATTATGCTGGCCCAAATTCTATAGAAGAAATGTTTGTCAACTGCTTCTTATAGGCGAAAAGTAAAAAAAAAGTTTCCTTCAATATTACATCTTTTATGCATTTTACGTATGTGGAAGAAAAAAAGGGTTACGTTGTTGCACATGACTACATTAATAGGTTTGTGGAACATGAATTTAAGTTATCTATTTCAGTGAAAATCACTATTTTTCAAAAAAAATTGTCTACCCGGAAATAAAAACCCCAATAAGTTTAACGAAAATAAACCTCAAGAACAGAGAGTATTCCAGATTTTTATAACAAGGTTTTCGAATCGCTTACCCAAACAACACATTGGTACAAAAAACGTCTAAATGTCCGTCTAATAAACGTTAATAACGCGTTTAAAAACGTTTTTATGTCAAATAAACGTCTATTAGCCGGACATTTAGACGTTTTTTGTACCAATGTGTTGTTTGGGTACTGTTGGTGGTCAAATTTTACATCAAAATCATCTTGAACTACACAAACTGAAAGAAATAATCCCAATGAACTACAATGTGCTCACAAGAAACAGTTTTTCTTAATTTTTTCAAAACTAGGTTTTATGAATTTATATGGTTTCTAAAATAACCGATTTAATTATAGCTAAGTTTTCTTTATTTTTATATTGGGTTATTGGATTATTCTTGTGACGTGTAACAAACCACCTATAGTGCACACAAAGGCATTTTTAAAATGTTATGCTTAACTCAAGTTTAATTTACATTAGTAACTTAATGACCGTACTTTTTGATGATTATATGTGCACTTACTCTTCAATTTTTGTTCAAGAAAATTATTTTTAACTTTACCTTTGTTATAGTTCATGTGCGTATTAGAGACAAAACACAAGAACAAAGAACTTACTGACAAACCTTGGATTTTGAAACTATTGCAACGTTCCCGAAAAATTTAGAATATTCGACCAAAAGACATAGAATATTTTAGTCCCAGATAAGGTAAGAATATAAAAAGTATCTGAAAAAAATTAAAGCTAGTCTAGTCTGAAGTTTTTAAAAAAAGCACGTGCGGGTTTAAATAAATAAGTCAGTGTAACGCGTGTGTTGTACAAATGTAAAGGATTAGTTATTTTATCCGCATACAGTATACAGTGTTCATAAATTTCTAGTGATATATAAAAATTATTTATGCCGGTAAACTACAGAGGAGCCTGGATGAACCGGGCACCCCACAGACATCTTCAGACCGCCTAAGGAAAATGTAACTGACACATAATAATAATTTTTATGCGCAATAAAAATTCGTGTTTTACCCAATCAAAGACGTTTTGAACATTTATTATAACTTTAAGGTAACAAGATCTAATTTTACTTATTTTTTCGTATTCATTTAGTAGCAACCCAAAATAGTACAGAAATACTTGTTTTGTATATTTAGTTTTATTTTTGCAGTATTATTTATTTATTGAAGTATGATGACCTATTTACGTAACATTATCAACATTTAAAAATTTGTACATACGTTATCTTTTAGCCAATTGGTGCTATAGAGATCGTCGTAAGTTGGTAGTTAGATTTAATAACCGCGGAATTTAAAAATTGTACCGAATAAACACGATTACAATTCACTAACAAATATAGTGTAAGTAACTATATCTGTACAAATTGCAAAAATTGCCACCGGAGAGAACCAGTATACGGTCGTTTCACTCTTTTGAAAATCATCAGCACTAGGGAATACTCTCTGATCTATTTCCACAATTATACTGACATATTTCTATAGCACGACACTTTTATATGTATTTACAACGAAACAGTAATAAAACCTGTTAATCAGTTACACCCTGTATATATTTTTAGTTTAGTGAAATTAGTTAGTTAGTTTTAAAATCGTTACACTATTCTGTAGTTTTTCTTACTGTGTTGTAATGTGCAAACTTTTCTATTACATTCAAAATAGCATATTTAGAGAAATTAAAAAAAAACAAATAAAAAAATTGTTAGACCATAGAGTTAATATGCTATTTTTTCTTAATCTTTAACAATTTGGCAAAACTTCTTTTTTAATGATTAGTTTTAATTTACAAAAAGCAGATTAAAAGTTTATGTTAAAGAAACTTTGTTACGTGATCTAAATTTAAATTGCGCTACCCTGTATATTTTTGGTCGAGTTGAAGCCATCTAACGATTATCGTGTTTGTCAGTTTCGTTCAAGTCATTTTTTTCTACTTTGTCGTACATTTAATATACCTGGTTGAACTTAAAGAATTATTTCTTAAAAAATTCACGTGTTGTGTGTATATGTATGTATACAGTTTTAATTAGTTAATTTATTTAAGTCAGGCGCCACGTGTTACCTTCAAATGTAGGGGACGATCATCTATCTTTAAGAGTCAGGAGCATTCGGATCGAGTGTGAAAAATTTGTGAACCCAAGCATCGAATCTATGATTTACTTCTACACGATGTGCATATGCGATTAATAGATACCTTTATTACGAGGCATGGACGTTTAACACTACCTTTAAGAAAGTACATATGTAAACAGCATACGATAAGCTTTTTAGTTGTCATAAATGTTATCTTTTACTTTTTACGTTCTTATAAGGGAAGTATAGCGATCGCAATTTTTTGCAAAAAAATTTTTTTGCAGAATTTTACGTTTCAAGGTCTCTTGAATCAGAAAAATGTATTTTTGACAAATGTGTGTAACGTACTCACGATAACTCTTGAACCAAAAACTATTGGAATCATTTGTACAGTTTCTTATAATGATAATTCTTCCTAACAATCCTAACATTAACAGCTTATTAGATATTTGATTTATAATTTAAAATGAATTCCAAATATAATCTAGGTTTGAATCCTGTCTGCAACGATTTTTTTTAGAAAAACATTCCATATCTTGAAGGGAAAGCAAGATACGTTAAAAATAACAATTTTTACTTATTTGCTAAAGGGAAAAGCAATATCAAGACTCAGAAATATAGGGGTTAGTCGATATGACAACATAACTTAAAATTTACCATATTTCGGTTTTATCTTAATGAAATCTAAGAGAAAAATTTTAAAAAAATTATAGCATGCTAGAAAGTCAATACAAACGTGTATATATCACTTCAAAGTGGGTAGGATAAAAAAATGTTTAATCAAAAATTGTCTAACGTGTAATACTTAGTACTTTTACTATTATTTATTTTAAGCAAATAAAATTATAAACCTAAGTTTTCTGGATTCTCTATTCTTTTGACTTAGATGTTTTTCTTTAATTTGAAAATAAAAAATATGTAGATATTCCTTAGAAAAAAGTCGTGTAGTGACCACACCAGCTTAATAACAGGTGAGCCATTGGGAAAACGTTTTCTTAAGGTTAACACCGGATTTGGGTAAATAAAATTTTGATTATCGTTCGATTCACTATAGTGCTTCTCACGAGTTTTGTTTGCTTATAACTTTGGTAATTTTCATAACAATTTGTTTGCTATTACTAGTAGTCTAACTTACATTTTTATTGCATCCTGATGTGTAAACAGTTAATTATTATTGTTAATTTAAATAATCTACAAAGAATTTATATGTCCTTGCTATTCAAATTTACAATCAGATGTATTGTGAGTTGCCTATGCTTCCGGCGTTCTTATAACCAACGTTTTCCTTGAATAAAAGTAAACTATTTTTTGTGTGTGGCTACCAACTTTGAGACTTGTTTCTTATTGATTCTAATTTTATTTATACGCTATTATTCTAAGATAATTAAATCGAATTTGATGTTAACGACTTGGCTTATTCCTCTGTTCCTCTAACTTTACGGACTTTAAAAATTTTAATGTAAGTTTTGAACTTTCTGTACTGATCTAACAAGAGCTATATCTGCAATACGAGATCTGGCGCACATTAACAAAATTCTTATCACTCGGACGTTTCTTCTCTTCGATAATTTTAATTTTATTGTAAGCTGGCTTTGCAAGATTTGTAAACTTCCAAAAACTTGTAACAAATTTTGGCGCGAAACGTGGGGCTATTTTTTTTTTAAATAACAATTTTCTTGTTCTTTTATTTTTATAGCAATTTTTTTAAATGCGTTTTTCTTATAATCACCATCATTCACCAGTAGTTTAGTTAGTTAAATAATTTAAAAATAGGTTTCTCTCGAATTTTTGTATTACTTATCAGTTTAACGAAAATGACTACTCGTGGAAATTCGATGTAAACCGTCTTCACAAATTTGAATTTGTATATGAATTATTATTTAGAGGTATCGATACAGATATTAATGTGGATCGTCTTAAGAAAACTGTATGTACAGCTTATGAGGTGGAATTGAATACATCTTTTACCTCAGCTAAACATTCTATACCGTATGGGAAAGATAAGACAGTTTTCGAACAAACTTATATAAAACTTACGGCGTTAGTGAATAACCTTAATGGGGACGTTTCTTCGTTTTCAAAATTAAGTACTCTTTGGCTTCATGTACAACGACGGTGCTAGTTGCTTAATGCAGCATCTAACTCTAAATTGGCTGCATGAAATAAGTTTTTGATAACACTACACGACGTTGAATCAAAAAACCGCAAGACAAGAACTTCTTCTTCTATTTCTTCTCCCGTAACTCAGTGCTTCAGGTTTTTTTTCAATTAATTAGAAACACGACTTGATTTTTTCCATATCTAAAGAAGAATTGACAATTCCTGTACCATCGACTGAGAGTAATTCTAAGTCTACTACGGTAACTAAATTTTTTTTTTCTGGCAATAACTCGTATGTATTAGACTTTCTTACTAGAATCAAAGAGTTACGAGTGTGGGTCCAGTTGTAGAACCACCAAAGACTTCTACTAGAATTACTTTCGTTAACACTTCTGCTTGCTCTCGTCTTTCCTATTCTTTTTGTATTACTTCGTCTACTAGAATTGTAATCGAGTTGGTCACTTATCTCCGCAATGTTCAAGATCACAAACAATTTGAAAAACTTACTTTGGAGTCTTCGGACCGAGTCGTAGATTCTTGCAAAATATTTTTAAGCTCTGACACACCTTTCAACGGCTTAGGAAATACGCAACGATTTCTTTTAGTCTTTGTCTTAGAAAGTGTTAGAGGTAACAAACGACTTTTTCTAAATATTACTGTTTTAAGAATTTTTTTTAAAGCCCTACTGGATTTTAGCGTTTCACGCACTATTTTTAGCGGTCTAAGGTGAAAAAAACTGTGCTCTTTGAACGTAAATTTCTAAGACTTATTTCTGCAAGTTGGCTAATGGGGTGACACGTATAGTTTTAGGTTTTTTATCTTTTCTTTTCCGTCTCGAAGATAAAGTGGAGACATTGAATACTTAAATTATTTCTGATATTTTTGAATTGATGTTTTACAAGCATTTTTTCCTAACCATCGGACTTATGACAAACTAATTTGGTACAACATCAAATCTTTACTTGGACTGAACTTACTCTGAGTAACTTACACAGAATTAGACAAGATGTTATAACTAGATGTAGTAGAACCTTTTTCGAGTCCTTGGTTTAGTCCGATCGTTCTAGTTAAGAAATCTGACGGTACCTATCGGTTTTGTGTGGACTTCAACTAAGTGACTCAGAAGGATGCGTATACGTTTTCCTACATCTCGTATATTCTAAATCGTTTGCCTATAGGCAGATTTCTCTTCTTTCTGAATCTAAGGCTATAACAGTTTTTGCAGTGCTGCAGAGAGGCTTGTTTTAATTTAACAGAATGCTTTTAGGACTTCATAATGCACCTACTACATTCCAGCGTCTAACTGATCAAGTTATTGAGGATGACCTAGAACCCTTCCGTTTAATTAAGTAATTTAATTAAAACAAATGTCATTTTTGTCGGCCTGAGCAGAAATACCTAGAGTATGTCGTCAACAAAAATAGTTTACTAGTCAATCCTGATAACGTTGCTGCGATCTACAATATTCTGAATTGGTATCGTCGGTTCATCCCAAACTTTTCTTCTTTGATATTTCCTTTAACTAATTTGACTTGAAAAAATGTTCCTTTTCTTTGAACTCAAGAGTGTCAAAACACTTTCATTACTTAACAGAATTACTTAGTTTTGGCACCTATTCTTTCTTTTCCCAATTTTTCTCTTGTTTTTACTGTGTAAACGGGTGCTTTGGGTTAGGTGCGATGATGAGGCAAACGACCGATAAAGGAGAAATTGTCGTTAGATATATTAGTCGCTAATTAACTAAACACGAGCGCAATTATTCTACCACCGAAAACGAATGCTTAGCAGTACTTTGGGCTGTAGAATTGGGTCACTATCTCCATTTCTTTACGGAGGGAGGAATGGACTAGGCGCAACATCTGGCTCCTTTTTTTCTCTTTTACTTTGTCTTTTTCTTCTTTCGACTTTTATGGTACTTTTCCTGCCTGTCTTACTTCTTTAGAATTCCTTTATCTTTTGAACTGATTTACTGCAACTACATTCTTTTCTCTTTTAGATAATTTTTTCTGTTGCTACATTGGGTTTAAGAAGTAATTTGTTTCATTGTATAGGTATAAAACTAAAATAATGTCATTACTAAATTTATATTTATGTTAATATTAGTATTGTTATTGATACAATAATTTGAATTACTTTGAAAATCTAGTCAGTTTAAGCAGATAACCAAATTATATTTGAATTATATTTAAGTAACAGTTAAAATAACCGATTTGTTGTCTAAAAAAATAACACTATTTTCAAAATGGCTGAAGGTCACTTATTTTCGGGACTGGAATATCAAAGGTGTAGACAGTAAGTGTTCTTTATGGTTGTTATTATGTGCTACAACTCTGTTTTCTGTACTTATGTAGTTCCGGTTGGTTGGCTTTTGTGGGTGTTGTTAGTCATTCTTAGGATATCTCTTTTGCTAATTTGTTTTTTTCTTGAGATATTCTAATCTGTTTATCGGCTTATAAGTTTCATTATAACAGTCCAGCACAGTGATCGATAATTAACAAGTATTCGATTACCAATTGATAGTTCTTACGTTTCTGTGCAGTAATGTGCAAACTTCTCTACCACATTTAAAATAACATCTTTGAAGGAATTAAAAAAAAACAATTAAAAAAATTGTTAAACCATAGAGTTAATATGCAATTTTTTCTTAAAATTAAACAATTCGGCAAAAATTTCTTTTTTAAATGATTAGTTTTAATATACATAAAGGAGATTAAATGTTTCAGTTTTATGTTAAAGTTACAGTTTTTTAGTTATCACAAGTATCTCTCTCTAGACCTACTATCGCAGGGCTGACAAGGGAAAATTTCTTAACAACCATGTCTCTAAAATACTACAGCAAACTTATGCATTATGTGATAATACTATAAAGTTCTTAGATCAATCTGCCCAAGCAACACATTTGTATAAAAAACGTCTAAATGTCCGGCTAATAGACGTTTATTAGACATTAAAACGTTTTTAAACGCGTTATTAACGTTTATTAGACGGACATTTAGACGTTTTTTGTACCAATGTGTTGTTTGGGTGATAATAAATAGAATGCTTAATAATGATATTTACAAACTTAAACGGTATTCAATCTTTTTAGTACGATTCACATTAATATATAAAGAGAAATTAAAAAGTCACTTTAATGATGTAACTTCAACGGTAAAAAAGAATAAATTAAAGAAAAATGGATTATCACTTAACCATATCGTAACATTTCTCTTTGAATTCTAAATCTTGTCAAACATTAATCAGCGTTTCATTGTAATAGAAAAAATTCTATTCAACCGCTAATGAGTGTATATTTTTTAACAATTTATATGATCTATAACTAATTGTTTGAGATTTCGCGATATTTAAATATACATAGCGGTATTTTCATAGAAACTTGCAAGGTATTGACCTCACTTTTGATGAGAAATGACACGTTTATTGTTAAGTAACACATATTTTTTTTTTAAAACAAATTATACTATAAAATTAATAGAATAGCGTAATAGTATTATTAAGCATGACTGTGCAATATTCCCTTTCTGATATGATTCTTTACAAGTATATGTTACTTTTTTATCAATTACCAAATTGCTCATTGCATTGATCTGCAAATAATCAATTTATTTTGTGTGTTATTTCTTGTATTTGTATTTAATTGTAGCATATTATTGCATTATAAAAAATAAAATATAAGTTAAAAATTTTTAATTTTTATTTGGTGATCTGCTCTAATTGTTTTGAAAAATCACTATTTTTGTAATAAAAATAAAAAATTAAACTTTTTGTTCGAGACTATAAAGTAAATTTTAAGTTAACAAAAGCAATCAATTTTGATGTCATTTTAACATATAAAATTTATAATATAAAACAAAATAAATAAGTAGTGAGCACCGAACTTAGTAGCTGAAGTTCATCGCCAGACATAAGTAATATAACGGTTGCCCTCATTTTGTAGGACAATCCCTACAGGATACCAATAAATCGTATACGTTTTAAAAAAAATAAAATATTTTTGTTTAGTTGCACAACTGTTAGAATTACAAATTTTTCATTAATAAATTCACATATTTAAAATAGTAAAAAATAAAAAAATGTGTAATGATTCATCCATGGTACATATCTAATATTTATAAATACGAAACAGTTATTCATTGAAGCAACTACAGTAATTTCTTCCCCGAGGACGTATAAGATATAAATGTCTACAAGTTTTATTGAATTTAGTTAAAATTGCTATACCTATGTGTAATTACCACACCTGTACACAAATTCCTTTGCTTCTTCCTTACTATATCATGCCAAAAGCGGTTAATTCAAAAAAGTGGTCAAATTGCTTAAAGCGTTTAATTATAAACCGCTATGCGGACATGCGTAAATAATGTTTTTTTTTGTAACTGTCTGTTTTAGTACAATATTTAAGTCAGTGTAACAAAAATTGTTTTTACTGCCGATTATTGTTTTTTGGTAATGCAATAATTGATTATCAGTGCATCGGCGACCTTATTTCATAATGCTTGGTTAAAGCCTTTTCTATTGAAATTTTTTCAATAAGAGAAGAAGTCAATTTAGTTACTTAGTTACTACTACAATTTTTGAACGTTTTTTAATTTAACAAAAAAAAACAGACACATTTTTAAAATTTAGTTTAGATGCAGGTTAATTTTAAAAATTATGCATTTTTTAAATATGAATACAATTCTTAATCTTTGTAAGTCATTGTTTAACTAATAAGCCATATAAAACAAAAGAATGTTTAAAACTTAATAATCTGTCAAACTAATGTATTAAATATGTTTTCAATCTATATATAAGACATCAACACAAAGAGTTTTATTAAAAACTTGAAGCAATCCCTCTTAGCAAATTATGTGACAGAATCTGTATTTAATGTGATTACAACTTATTTTTGAGGTTAAACTGTACAAAAATTAAAAACAACTTTAATAAGTTCCTAATTTATCATGCAAAAAAGTCTAAATCGGTAATAGTAATTAATTAATGCATCAATAAGTTTATCCAACCATAATTTCGTTTTAAATAGTTTAAGTAGGTCTACTTTTTAAATGTAAAGTTTATAGGCATTTAATGGTATAAAATAGATTTGTTCATAAATACTTTAGTTCTAGTTTTTTTTAAATGTTTAAAGTTTTGTCATAATAAAACTGTGCTGTTTTGTATACTGAATGTTTATATGTGCATTAAGAGTCAAAGAGATTTTCTGCTTTGTTTATATTTTGTTCTAATGAATAATTTTAAGATATAAATCAACTTTTATTTTTAACTACAAAAGTAATTCAATAATTACTAGCTTTGAATTGCATTACACTAATTACGATTTTCCTTCATGAATGGAATCGTGTGAAAATTGTTTGATGTTTCTATTTTCTTTTTTTACATAAATTTCATTAATTAAGTATAAAAGTGTAACATTAACAGTAATTTATATGAAATTCTAGATAAACGCACCCTACTATTTTATCAGATAATTAAATGATTGTGTTCATTAAGAGTAATTCAGTTTTCTATTTGTTAGAAACTTTTATTTGCTGTTAAGCGACAAATACTTAATATGATTGTAGTCTTTCTATTTGTAAGTAATCATAAGAATTATAAGTATATTGCAATAAATTTCAAACTTGCTCACGCACCAGATACCTCTTGTAATTAACATGAAATTTCTTCTTCACTTAAACAAATATGTTATTGCTAAACAATGGGTAATAAAGTAAACGTATATAATAGTAATTTTTTTTAAATAATTAAACAAATCAAACACACAATTATTTATTATTAGATTGTTTAAAAGAGAAACAATAATGTTTCTGTTGTTAACAGAACGTGATGATGTTTAATAATGATTGTATATCTTTTTACATGACAGTTTCTATTGCTATTCAATATTACTGTATGCAAAATAGGTTGCCAGAAATTATAAGTCTATTCTACATTTTTATATAGTCCTTGCAATTTCAATACACGTCATTAACATCAGTGACGTAGTTATTTAACCATTTTGTCCGTATTATTATGTAAACTTTCTGTTTTCGTACATTCTGTATATTACATGCGAATTACGTTTTTATTAAAAGTTTCTACATTCGTAACAGATTTACGCTTACGTTTTTTTTAAGGAGATCTAAGAACCTTGTTGTTAACAACCGCTGTAGATACAGAATTAACTGTAGAATATATGTATGTATTACCCCAATTTAAATATTAGGTAAAAGGTTACCTCTCGCACAGCATTTACTGATATCAATGGACCACCATTATCTCGTTCAAGCTCAAGATCGTACAGTTTTCTATCAAAAATAATTATAGAAAACAATGAGCACTTTGACGTAAAAAACACAAATTAATTTTGACACATGCCAACAACGCTGCAACTGTAGTAAGCACACCAACAACTTGGCAAAAACAATTCCATAAGACAATTCGGTATTTATTTAATTTTTACTATAAATAGGGTGGTATGAATTTTACTTCATTAATGACGTGCATCAAAAGTTAAATTGCGAGGACTATAGTATTAATTACTAAATGAGAAGTTGGATTTGTAACCTCTAAATTAAGGTTAAGTAAATAATTGAAAACTAACACATTAACAATACCTGTTTAATTACTTAAAATTTATAACCGATGTTGATATGTTGTCCTTATACTTTGATACATGTGTTAATTCTTTTTTTTAATTTTTGGAAAACATTACAAACCTTAATTATTCAAACAGTATCAGTAATTGCATATTCCAAGTCTTCAATTGTGCACAGCCAATTTATATATACTATGTATTTTAAACATCAGTAAAGGTAACACTCAAATGGCATAAGATCTGAAGATTGATTTCTAACACTTTTATTGTAGAATTGTTGAATAAACTCTATTGTAGCTCTAGTGATATGAAAGCTTACATTTTCTTCTAAAAGTAACCTAATTGAAATTTGTTGGTATCTAGCTATTCAAAAATTTTACTCAAAATATCAAGATAACGTTCTGCGTTTACAATGTGTAAGAAACTATTGAACTATGTTATTATCTTTCTCCTTAACATTGCAATATAAGACCAACTTTCAAAAATTGTCATAGGAGTTTCCATAAAAGTGTGTAGATTTTCGGTTGCTACGTACGATAATTTTGACTTTTTACATACTTACTTAAATGAAACCATGCTTCATTTGTAAAAAAATCTAACAGGTTATGTTTGTTTAAATGTTGATAAAACCATAATTAAAATTGTACACGATGCAAGAAGTTAAAAGTATGTAGTTCTGAATAAACGATAATTTATTATTTTTTAATGTTTTGTGTTCTTACTAACAATCCTAAAAATTGAATACGTATAAATTAAAAATTAAATTTGGAATGAGTTTATAGATGTTGCTGCAAATGATTTTACTACCGATTTATTAAAATCTTAGATGTATTCGACAATAGCTGCAGTGATTAAGATAAACGGCCTGTGTACTTTGCCTTGCATATACAATTCTTAATTAAATACGATGACTTACAGTTTATGTTATCAGGAAGTACCCTAATTAAAGTTTGTTCTTGGAAAATGTTCGATGATTGAGTGATCCAGCTTTAAACAGAAACGACCAAGTTCCATTAGGATTGATAGTACCATTTCAAAAATGCTTCATTACAATAAGGGTGTTTTGTTTAGGAGTAAACATTGTGAAATGATATTAATATTAATAATAGTTGTTATACAGTATTATCCACAGAAAACACAAATATTACTAATAATAATAATCGTTTTAAAATGTAAAAATACATAATAAAGAAAACGAGAAAAAATATCAATGACACTCATTGTAAACCAAACGTCAAAATGATCTTTAAAAATGTTACTAAATAAAGGATATTTTTTTAGTGCTTTAGGATTTTAAAATGTAAAAAACAAAGAAAATGTACAATGATTTCAAACAATTTTTTTATTTAAAAGAGTATCCAATGCTATTTTTTTTAAATAATATTATTTAAATGATCCACCAAATTTCGCAACACATTCTCGCACATTTCGGCAGGAATTTCAACAATAACAAATTTGATGTTTGTTTTGAGAGCTTCAATTGTTGGATAATTAGCGTAGACCTTTGACTTCACCCATAAAAAAAGTCACAGTGTCAAATCACAAGATCTTGCTGGATATGGCACAGGACCTTTTTATAAGACAACTTTGTCGTTGAATTGTCTTTTCAGTAAATCGATGGTTTCATGGGTTGTATGAAACGTAGCGCCGTCATGTTAGAACCAAAAGTCTTCCATGTTGTTTTCAGCAATAATATGAAAAATTAATTTTTTAACATTGCCCGATAATTAACTCCCTTAACAGTGACACGCCAACCAAAAGCATCTTTGAAAAAAATAAGGTTTACACTAGCGGCATGAATTGCACACCAGACTGTAACGTTTTGTGGATGCAACTACGTTTCATCATATACATGAGGATTTCCTCGCTCCAAATGCGACAATATTGCTTATTTACGTAGCCTCATTGCTGAACAATACATCACGGTAAAAACGTTCACTTTCCGTCAAATGTTCTAATGCCCATGCAGCATAGCCACGACGTATTTTATAGTCTGCTAGTTTTAATTCGCAAACAAGTTGAATTTTGATGAAAAACAAACCCAAATCCTTGCGTAAAATTTTTTAAGTGGATGATGTAGAAAGATTTAATTGCTCCATACGACGTTGAACATACAAATTGAGGTTATCACAAACACTCTTTCTTACTGCTTCAATATTCCTTTCATTTCTGACACCTCTAGCACAAATTAGTGTTTAAATATCTAGTAGTGTACATTCAGTTTCAAATTTATGCACAACATTACGGATTCTTTGTTGTGATGATTGACTATGTCGTCTATAACTTCCACGTAAACCGCAATAAGTTGCAATAATTGAGCACTGATAACCTACAAAACTGTCAAGCAAACTATGATTGTCAAATGTGAAGTGTTGTTACATTTTAAAATCCTAAAGCACTAAAAAACACACTATAGTAATACTGATAATGATGTAAACCTTATAGATCACGTGAGAAACGGGTTTTAATAAAGTCTCTGTATAAAAATATACGCAAAAAAAAGAAAAAAATAAACTACAAATTGCTATATTTTTTACTTCTCTTTAAACGCTTGTACAGCTGCCAGTGAAGGAAATAACAAAAAACTTCAAATTTTTAAAAGGTAAAGGTAATAACTAAACATCCTGTTAGTTAAAAATTTTGGCTCTTATCAATCACGTCCAAATTGTAGCTCAAAATATGCAAGTTCTTAAAACTTCAAGCAAATATTTTTTATGATGAGTTGACAGAACAAATCAATTTTAATTTTTTTATTCCCTTACGATATGTGCGTTTTGATATCTGAGAATGATTAGACTTTTATATTGGAAAGCACAGACAATAAATCCAAAGTTTTTTTTAAGAAACTACCATCTTTCACTTTTAAAACGGCACTTTGGTTGAGTAGACATCTCTAATAGAAAAATGTCACAGTTAAAACCGCAAAGCATAAGAACAAGACTTTTCAATTGCATTATTATGTGTGGACCGGAAGTGGCTCGTGCAACATGTTAGTTTTTGATTTTAGTGTTTGGAACCCTATAGAACATTTCTACAAAGTTTAAGCAAAATCTAAAATAGTGCAGCAACAATTTTTTTCTCGATGATTTCATATGGTTTTTGAAACCATATGGTATTACATTTTTTAAAATAACAAAAAGCTGACTATAACTAGACCGAAAGCGATCTAAAACTCTTTTATTTTTGATGTTACTTGTTACAAATATCCCCTCAGTATTTTTCGCAAATCGTATTTTTGCACTTCTTACAATAATTGGTGGTCATGCTTCTTTTCTTGCTTAGACAGCAGAAGTAAGTCTTTTTTTTCTGTTCTTCACCTATGTATATTGGCAACGTCTTTATTTGATATACCAAGGAATATCATCTTGATCTAAATTAGGTTTTATTTCTTTTTCCGATTGAACTAGGCTAAATTTTTGGTGGTCGAGAGTATCATCCGAATTATTATCTTTATCGTCCTCACCATCGGAGCCACGTGATTAAATTCTTAAACTATCTTCTTACCAATCACTGCCACTATCTTCGAATGGTTCTTTACTTTAATCGCCTTGCATGCCACCTGTTGCTTCTTCCTCCAGTTGTTGAGTCAAGTATTTTTTTATTTGACATCTAAAAAAAATACTATAAACATGTATCAAAATAAGAAGTATATGAAAATAGCTTTTCTCAAATGTATTTTAATAAATACAATGAAATTAAGTTGATTATAAAATTTTACGAACCTATCGCCGAAAAATCACTTTAGAGTAAGAAATCAGAACAACCCTATAGCACACTAGCTTATTGCTAGACAGAAAAGTACTTAGGGCAATTCGATACAATAACTAAAAATAGGAAAAAAACACGAACTTCTACGAGTTTCGTACAATTTACAAATGACGTGTTTTAGGGCTAAATAAATGTTTTATTTATTTTGAAGAATTACAGAAAATGGTATTTCTGAATTTCTCAAACGTAATTTTTAAAAAATTGTTACTTCGTTAAAAAACGGCGTTTTTGTTAACTAGAACAGTTATCTTCGTTATTTAATAAAGTTTTGTAAGGGTGCAGTTTTGCTTTTTTATCCTTGACTCAGAAAGCTCATTTATTAGCAATGTTGTATTCTTACTACTATGCTTTCTTTTATTGTAGTTCTCAAACTGTGCAAGTTTGAATTCAGATAATATTCTCTGAATAGTGCAAGTCAGTACGGAAGGTACATCATAATATAGGTATTTTTACCACAGGATGACATTCCAAAAACATTTTAAAAAATTCTTTGAATAGCTTTTTGCAAAAACGCATTTGTTTAAAAAACACATTTTAACTATATAAAGTCTAGCATAATTATTTTAATTTATTAATAAACAAAATGATAATAGTTTAGTTGTGATATTTAAAAAAAATTTAATTATACGTTATTATTCATTTTGATGAACTACTAAGTTGTGATAATTGTATACAGTAACATATTTTAACAAATTGTTTAATTTCTGTAATGGTTTTTACCTCGTAATTTGCATTCTAAGTAAGAAACCATTGTAAGATTGAAAAATTAATTTTTATGTCTGCAGTTATTTTGTAGTTTACTTTTTGACACATAACGTATATAAACAAATATTGTTGCGTGTGAGGTATTCCAAACCCAATATAGAACTACTCACACTAAGTTTCCAAATTTTGTAGCATTTGGAATTGCTAGAAATGGAGAATTTTGCGGCTTCTCTCAACCATTAATATCTTGTTAAACTAAGGCATTTGTGGTTGCCAACAACCAATAAAAACTTGATATTGCTAGTAAACTATATTTACTTTTATTCAACGAATGGCCACTACGGCCGATCATATAATAATGTGTAACATAAAAAAAGGGTTCTTTACTTCAATAGCTGCACATACGAAGTGAAGTCTTGTATATTTCTTCGTCTCGCGGTACTTGGCGGCGAATCAACCCGAACAAATATGAATGAAAAGGAACCGTGTACATAATAAATCATATTTAAGTTAAACATTCTTAACATACCCCCGGCCTTGAAACAATCAGCTTTCAAAAATAAAAACATAATAAATGAAAAATACATACAATGCAAAACAAAGGGGTTCGTTAATATACATACAAAGTAAATATCACTTAACCTACGTTAGTCTCTATGGGTAAAGGACAAATTTTAGAAAATGATCTGCGCACTACACCAGTCACCGTGCGTATAGACGCCACTCTATTAACACTGTCTCGTCCAGGATGAACTTGCACAATACGGCCCAGTTTCCATTGTAGTGGAGGAAGATTGTGTTCTTTGATGAAAACTAGCATGCCATTCTGCAATTCTGATTTGTTGGCCTTCCATTTTACACGCTGTTGAAAAGTAGAAATGTATTCTTTGCTCCAGCGTTTCCATATACGCTGATGAAATTGTTGTATGAGCTGGTAGAGACTAAGTTGCGATTCTTTAATATCGCTGACGTCCGGATCAGGTAGCATTGTTAACGGTCTTCCAATAAGAAAATGAGCAGGAGTCAACGCCTGCAGATCGTTAGGATCGGAGGAAAGTGGATATAATGGGCGAGAGTTTAGAGTTGCTTCGACTTGGGTGAGCAACGTGCAAAATTCTTCGTATGTAAGAATTGAATTTCCTAATACTCGTTTAATGTGATATTTAGCTGATTTAATTCCAGCTTCCCACAACCCTCCAAAATGAGGACTATGTACTGGGATGAAATGCCAGTCAGTGCCTTCATTACTTAACGTTTCAGTTATAGAAAGGTTGTTTTTTAAAAGAAAAGAAGATAATTCTTTTAGGGTAGAACAAGCACCAGTAAAATTGGTACCATTATCCGAATATACGTGTTGAGGCTTTCCTCTACGCGCCACAAAACGTCTAAACGTCATTATAAAAGCTTCAGTTGATAAACTAGTTACTAGTTCCAAGTGAACTGCTTTGCTAACGAAACAGATAAACAAACATAAATAGGATTTTTGCGTTTTAGAACCTCGACCTTTACGGTCTTTAATTAGAAATGGTCCACCATAATCGACGCCCGTAGTATAAAACGGTGGAGAAGGCTGAACGCGTGATTGCGGTAAGTTGCCCATAATTGGCTCAGAAAAAGTTGGAGAAAAACGATAGCAACGTAAACATTTATGAACAATTTGTTTTACAAGACAACGACCTGACGTTATCCAATATTTATCACGAAGTGATGATAAAAGCAGCTGAGGACCAGCGTGCAGCATTCGAAGATGCTCACGAGTTGCAATTAATTTCGCTAGATGATGTTTACCGGATATTAAAAAAGGATGTTTTTTATCTAACTGAAATTGAGCATTGTGAAGTCTTCCTCCGACGCGAATAATACCACTACTATCTAGAAAAGGGTTCAAGCTCAAAAGCGATGAAGTTCGTTTTAACGGTTGATTGTTTTTAAGATGTTTTAGTTCATCAGGAAAAGATTCTCTTTGAGAAACTCTTATAAGACACAACAATGCAGAACGTATTTCTGCACTGGTAAGTCGTCCACTGTTTAAATTATCAAGCCTTTTAGAACAATTGTTTCGAAAACGAAGACAAAACGCTACCACTCTTTCTAGTCGATTCATGTTAGAAAAGTTACCAATTAAGAACGGATCGTTAAAAACAACAACAAGTGATCGCATGTTTTCTTCATTTCAGGGAGTGTAGAGGTTATTGAAATAGACTCAGGCCATGAAGACTACAATTGATGAGCCAATCAGACCGTGCCACCACCATAATTTAGAACATTTTAACATTTGAGGTGTAATGCCTCTCGATAACAAATCGGCGGGATTGTCCTTTGTAGGCACATGTTTCCAAACAGCTCGAGACGTGCGTTCTTGTATATCGGCAACGCGATTACAAACAAAAGTTTTAAGAAGATTGGGACTGGTTTTTAGCCATCCCAACACAATAGTAGAGTCTGACCACAAATAAACTGCAGAAATTGACAAGTTCAATGCTTTCCAGAATTTGTTCTGAAAGTTTTGACAAAAGAGCAACTCCACAGAGTTCAAGTTTTGGTATAGTGGTTGGCTTCAAAGGTGCACTTTAGATTTGCTACACAAAAGATATGAATAGATGTGATTGTTGTGATCGATAGATCTGACATAAATACAGGCTCCATAAGCATACATAGAAGCATCGCAAAACCCATGAATTTGCACATTGATGGCATTCCTGCATATAACGTGTCTCGGAATTTTTAAATCATTTAGACCAACTAACTCCTTGCGATATAAACACCATTTTGCTAAAATATTGTGTGGAACACAATCGTCCCAAGATAATTTTTCCAACCAAAGTTGTTGGAGAAGAATTTTTGCACTTACAGTGCAAGGAGTGATCGTTCCCAGCGGATCAAATATTTGCGAAATTTCAGAAAGTATGACACGCTTTGTCACTTTTCTGGTTAAAGGTTCAGATATTAAAAACATAAAACTATCTGTTTGAAATGACCAAACTAAACCAAGAGTGGTGGTATGTTCGTGCGAACCAATTTCAAGAATACCAGGGTGTATTTCCGAATCAGGAAAATCTGAAACAACATTAAGATCATTTGAGATCCACTTTCTAAGAATAAAGCCTCCGGTGCGTAAAACATTTGTAACATCTCTGCAAATTCTGCGAACTTCATCAATGTTGTCGGCACCTGTCAAAAGATCATCAACGTAAAAATCAAATTTAATGATGTTAGAAATATCCGGTTTTGAATCTTTACATTCAACAGCAAGCTGATGCAAACAGCGAATTGCAAGGAACGAAGCAGAGGCAGTTCCGTACGTTACTGTGTTTAAGTCAAAAGATTGAAGTACGTTTGTTGGGAGGATCTCCACAAGATTCTCTGAAGTGGTCCCTGAGTAGGTTCAATCAGTACTTGCCGATACATCTTCTCAATGTCGGCTGCAACAACATAGACGTGCTTACGAAAACGAATTAATATAGAAAATAAATCTTCTTGTATTGTTGGGCCAACCATTTGAAGATCATTTAAAGAATGACCCGTAGTGGTAGGAGAAGATCCATTAAAAACAACACGAAGTTTTGTTGTAAGACTGTCTTCCTTCAACACTCCATGATGAGGAAGATAATATGAAGATAAGGAGCTATCTGAACTTGACACTGTCATGTGTCCTAGATCTTGATACTCTTGCATGAATAAGGAATACCGATTAGCAAGATCTAGATTAGCTTGAAGACGACGCTCCAGAGCCAAGAATCTTTTTTGAGCTACGTCGTATGAATTACCAAGAAGGTCGACTGGTTTTTTCAATGGAAGTGAAACGATAAATCGTCCAGTGGAATTTCTGCGAACAGTTTTTACAAAATACTCTTCGCAAGCATTTTCTTCAGATGAAAGTACCTTTTCCATTGGGTAACTTTCAAGCTCCCAAAACTTAGAAAGACAACCTGAAAGATCGTTTAAAACACTTAAATGACAATGTCTTTGGATGGGTACTAATGGACTTGTTGGACCAGATATGACCCAACCAAAGCGAATTTTTTGGAGAGTTGGCAAATTTGGACCTAGTCGTATTTGGCCTACACATAACAAATTGAAAAATTCTTGGGAACCAATCAACAAGTCAATTTCGCCCGGAATGTTGAAAGACGGGTCAGATAATCGAATGTTATCTGGAATCTTGAAACTACTGCTGTCGACATAGAAGCTGGGCATAATACCAGTTATTTCATCCAAAACCAAACATGAAAGAGAAACTTGAAAATTAGAATGATGCGCGTAAACCAATACGTCACATCGTGAACGAATAAAGGAAGCAGACTTGCTTATTCCATTAATAACAATATTTGCATCATCAGTGCGTAAGTTTAGTTTTTGACAAAGACCAGAGCGAATAAAATTTGACTGCGATCCAGAGTCAAGTAAAAGACGAATAGAATGTGGCTTTCCATCAGAATCGAAAATCTGAGCCGAAGCCGTAGGCAATAGAACTTGAGCTGTGTTTTTACAGAACGCCGAAATATTTAAAACTGGCTCATCAGGACTGTCTGCGCTAGTCGCAGAGCCTGGCTGTGCAGCGAGATTTATTTTAGAAGAAGAAGGCAAAGCATGTAGCAAACTGTGGTGTTTATTTTTGCACGTTCGGCAAGTATACTTTGAATTACACTGCGACACAAAATGACCTTTGTGGAGACAGTTAATGCACATCTTTAACTCTTTAGTTTTGGTTAACCTTTGTTGAGGAGTTAACTCTAAAAACTGATCACAAGAACTTAATAGATGCGGACTTTTGCAAAGTGCACATGAAATGGCATTTGCTATAAATGATTTAGAATAATTTAATTTTGATTTTTCTTGAACAACCTTAACATACGGTTTAGATGGTAAACTATCTAAAAGATTAGCTGTGCTCGTTAAAAATTTTTTAAATTCATCAAGGGTAGGCAAATCGGAACCAGAACTGTTCCTTAAAGATTCCCATTCACGGGATGTAACGGCATCTAGTTTATTAGACATAATATGAATAATAATCATTTCAAATAATTGCTCTTCTGTTGCAAGCGATTTCAAAGCAGTGATATGTTTGAATAAAGCGTCAGAGAAATTGCGTAATTTGGTTGAAGATTCTTTATTACAAGACTCCAAATCCAAAATCGATTTTAAGTGATTCCTTATTAGCATGCGCGGTTGATCATATCTAGCGCAAATTGATTGCCAACAATTTGATAATTGTCAGCTGAAAATTGTAAAGACTTAACCACCTGTGCTGCGTCTCCAACTAGACTGGATTTCAAATAATGAAAGGGTTGGATATCGCCAAGGTCTTTATTCGAATGAATTAAACTGTTAAGGATTTCTTAAAATTCAAACCAATTTTTTAATGACCAGAGAATTTTGGTATAAAAATTTTAGACAAATTAAACATAGGAGTTTTATTGTGTGAAGTATTTGATTGTCCTGTATTAACACTGCTAGCAGGAGAAGTACTACGAGACCTATTTTTCAAATTCCCTTTTAACTTGCTTAATAAAGCCTGTGCTGTCGAAACAACACGAAAATATGTGTCCTCAAATTGAATTTGATGTTCATTTTGGATTTCAACATCGTCGACCGACTTAATAATTTCGGATTGAATCTGATCAAATTGTGATAAGAGTGCGCTATTAGCATCTAAACGATTTTGAATTTCTAGTATTTGTTCTTCTGATACAGAATTGAAATCAACAATATTTATGTTAGATAAAAATGTCTGAAATCTTGTCAGTTTTGATTTTAATATTGTACGATTTTTTATTAAAACATCTGCCATCGCAAAAGTTAAATAAAAATAATAAACGTTCGTAATACCTATTCTATCTTTGTTTGAAGATAATACAATATGTGATAAAATACGTGGGTTGCTAAATAAACTGGTAACACTATATCTGCACGAAACAAAGAAGCGTTCTCAAACAAAATAAATTGATAAGTAATGTAAGGCACTGTAATCGTTTCAAATCGTAATTATTGAATAAAGCAATAATTTACTTATTTTACTGAAACTTTTATATTAAAATAAAATTCGAACATTAAATAATATTTGCAAGTTCATTAACAGGAATTATATAAAGGATTGCTTACGTGAAAAGGTACTGCTCCGTTGCCATGACGTAGGCTACGTTGAAACATGTATTGATAACGTTTCACGACTTCGTATATTGATGTAGTTTTAATTAATTTTAATATTCGACGCGAAGGACCAATGTTGCGTGTGAGGTATTCCAAACCCAATATAGAACTACTCACACTAAGTTTCCAAATTTTGTAGCATTTGGAATTGCTAGAAATGGAGAATTTTGCGGCTTCTCTCAACCATTAATATCTTGTTAAACTAAGGCATTTGTGGTTGCCAACAACCAATAAAAACTTGATATTGCTAGTAAACTATATTTACTTTTATTCAACGAATGGCCACTACGGCCGATCATATAATAATGTGTAACATAAAAAAAGGGTTCTTTACTTCAATAGCTGCACATACGAAGTGAAGTCTTGTATATTTCTTCGTCTCGCGGTACTTGGCTGCGAATCAACCCGAACAAATATGAATGAAAAGGAACCGTGTACATAATAAATCATATTTAAGTTAAACATTCTTAACAAATATGTATTGTAAATAAACAAATTGTAATTTAAAGAATAATTAAATTACAATTATCCCTAATTAACCTAAACTATTCAAGGTTGATTACTGCATTTAATAGGACGAGGACTTACTTTCTTGTATTTTTCCGCATTTCTATCTATTACAACAAATATAGATATAGACTAAAATCTTAATAAATGTAACAAATTTTAGGATGTCTAATAACTTTTATTATTTATTAAATAAAATGCTTAAAGATAATTGATTCCCAAATTTATTTAAGATTGAAGATCTATGTGAACTGTAGTATAATATAATATTTGGGTACAATACATAGTTTAAGATTTACATCAACTTTGTTATATCGTAGGTCGTTAGTTCCGTTTCAGTTAAAATTGATCTTCTTTTATATTGAACTACGCACTTTCTTTATTGAGATTGATGGTTTGGTCCAACTTTTGTAAACTACTTTCATCTACCATACACGCGTGCTTCTACTTAATTTTTATTGCTTTTAGTTTGATTATAGTCACACTTTACTTACTGCAGTTCAATTTAAATCAAATATATTTAATCCCAAATTTGTTATTTACGTTTGCAGATTCATTTTTTAAATACTACACTATATTGGGTTAACTATTTTGTTTTCTCTTTTTTATAGTACGTTACTTATGTGAAAAATTTCTTGATGGTCAAGATTTAAAAGTTTAAATAAACCCAATCATCGATAATAGTTTTCATTAATTATCGAAAAGAAACATTGACAGATACGAATAATAATGATTTTTTAAATAGTGTTTTGTTCTCGTTTATCTTTAAAAAACCTTTTCTTGACTTCCTTCAAACACGATTAAATGCAGGACGTACACGATTAAACCGTTAAATTATATTGTAGAATTTGACATATTTTTCTTAAAACTTAATCTTGTATCTAAAAGCAGTTAATTAATTTTTATTACTAATTTTATTAAAGAATCATAACAAGAAGTAAACAGAATGTTTGTACCGCTATTTATAAAATATACTCATAATAAATTCTATAAAAGGAAAACAATTTTTTGTTGCATTGATAAACGAAAATAAGTAAACTATATGCGTTATGTTTATAGTTTTGTATTCTTATTCTGTTATATATTGGTTTAGATTTCAGAATTTTGAGTTAATAACTATCTAAAACTTACGTTTTATACAACGTGATATAATCAAAAACAATCTCTTATCTTGCGTGAAAATTAGCAATTTTTAAAGAGAGGTAGATTTGAGTCGTAGGAAAATACGGGGTGATTTGGTGTGAATGAAAAATTGAAAATTCTAAATATTTTCAGGGTCGTAATACTTTTAAGTATAGCAAAAATTAATATAATTTTCTTTTGTTTCAATTTCTATAACTTATATTATATTATAGATTAAATATAGTTTAAACTTAATTACAGGTACAATTTGCATGATTATGAAATTTCTATTCTTTTATGTTCTCCTATAATACTGTTACTGACTATTGTCACAACATATCAGAGATAAAAAATTGAACTTCACTTTACATGACGTTCTAGGAAATAGTAGATTACATACCGAGGCGGAAAATATTCCATTTCTGTCGAGAGAACTATAGTTTACCGAGAGGCATAGCCTCGAGGTGAACTAGTTCTCGAGACAAATGGAACACTTTTGCCAAGGTTTGTATACAATTTTATTCACAATCAGCCATTAAATAAAATAAATAACATAAAACTAATAAAAAATGAATGAAAACCTACTTCCAAAATATTATCGTTTATTTCGGTAAAAAATTAAAACGTAGTAGGCACACTTCACAATTGACATATACGTATTTAATTTATGATTGTCATTTTATCAAATTAGTTAAAACATAACACACACGAATTACAGGTTCGGAAAGTGTACATTACTGACCGCGAGGTTTCATTACATACTCGTTTTTTTTAACCATGGAAACCGCTCACTTACCAACCTTTAAGAGGTTCGGGAAACTGTACGTTACTAACTGAGTGTGAATAAAGAAATTTGTTTTATTTTGAACGTTTATTATATTTTAGCACCCTATAATTATACGCTGTTTTTTAGTTTAAACAATTGAAATAAGTAAGCTGTACCATTTTAACCATTTACGTTTTATATAATCTTTTTAAATACCTGCTATACATTTAATTTTGTTTTTAGTGTAAGTAGCTTATATGACAGTTGTGTTAAAAACTGAAAATAATTTATATTTTGTGTTCCGTAATGAGGAAAAAGTTCTATAGCCGCAAAGTGATAAATAGAAATCTTCGTAAAATTATGTTTTCCAAGTCAATTATCAATCAAGTACAAGTGTGTGTCTGGGTAAAATAAATTTAAAGGTCTATAAAATATTGTTAAAAAAAATGTTATGAATTAAATTAAATACTAAAGTATATTCATTTCCAAGATAGAGTGCGCGAAATAAAATAAATTGAATGTTTATGATAATCATGTGCTGTTGCAAATGCCCATTGCATTCTACCGTTCGTTGAAACAATTAGGGCAATTGTTCAGGCCTAGATTCGGATAAATAATTTAGTTATGTAAATTATTTGTGTATTTTTTTATGTTTGGTTTTGAACTATCATTGTATAGCGTGCCCAAAAATTAACGCATTAATTACTAGACGCACCACAAAAATTTAAGAAACGCAGCACTATCAACAAAAAACTCTAAGTAGTTTGTAGTGCATGTTCACGTGAACAACGCATGTATTAGTTTACGCGCGCTCTATCTTGGAAATGATTACACTTTAGAGTATTATAAAAGTTGATAGCATTTGTTACTGTGTTATGCTAAGTATAGTAATTGTAAGGATGTTGATATTAATACACTAGATAACTAACTCAAATATCACTTGCATGTAAAAGGTGAAGCCAAAATCGACCATTTGTAAAGTGAGCAAAATGTTATTATTGGTCAGTTTGAATGTGTTAACAACATATAATAATGATTACCATCTTGCGAGTATTTTAGAAACCAATATAAAAAAAAGTTTGGTGTGTTTTTATGCGACCATAGATCCTTCGATGTGGAGAATAGGCACAACTCAGAAAAAAAACTCTGTAGTTATTGTGGCTACGTTTCGTTGGCTATTGTGCCAACTTCATCAGGCCAATCTATATTCATGGTAACAATAATTAATTATACAAGTATATGAGTCAAACATATTTCAATTGTCAATATAATTAAAAACTTACGAACTAGAATAATAAATTACAATTTACAGTAAAAATGAAAACGAACAACAATTATCAAAATCTTATTTGTTCACCAATATTACGCTTGAGTAAAAGAAATAAATTAATCTACCTGACAGTGGAATGTTTAATTTCTGCCTAAGTATACATATAATTAAAACATGGACAAAGTAGGAAAGTACGAAGACATATAACCTTATACGACACAGTCATAACCCACACATAAGCTGAATCTCAATGATAGAATTAAAGTAATGTACACTTTACCAACTGATAAGCGTAAGAATTTGTATTTATAATGATAAGATTACCGTAATTTTGTTAGTAGTTATAAAATTAAGTAACAAACATTTTAGTAAATACGTTTACATTTGCTAATAATGTTGTTATAAATGGGATTCAGAACTATCAAGTTTTTTGGAGGAGTTGTATCGTTCTCATAGTAATAAAAAAAGTATTAACTTCATTATAAGTATATAGTTTTTTTTAATAGTAGTTCATGAGATATATCGTTGTAAAATCGTTGACCAATCCCATAATAATATTTTGCCTACCCAGCAAATGGGTGCTTTTGGCTTCACTTTTAATAATTAGCTGAGGTAAACATCTTACAGTAATTTAAACTAAAAAGATTTTGTTGTTAGTGATGAACTTGTACCAACATTAAATTTGTCATTTTTAAAATATCATTCTGTTTAGAAATAATGTATGTAACTTTCGCCGAAAGTCGCATAACTCACGTTTTACTATTGGCACTCGAATGACATACTGGTATAAATATAGTGCACACTCAAGCAAACAAGTTCCCCAATAAATATGTAAACTAAATATAAAAATTTGTGGCAAGCACCTTGGACGGCAAAACTTTTAATTCGTACTTCCCTTTGCGTTTACAAATTATTGTGTTTTTAATCTTGGATTTTTTGTCTTTCTTCATCATTATTAAACAGATTTTTTTAAATTCTTACAATTGTGCATCTTTTTATTAAATTGTAAGTCGCATTTACTTATCCTAACAAATTGCAATCTTACATATCAACATTAGTTTTAGTTTTACGCTTATTATTTTAATACATTAAAATCAACAGTTTAAAAAGTATTACTTATTTTCAACATTTTGCTTTTTAAAGAAGTGTGGCTAGCAAATCAAAAATAACTGTTTATGTCGCAGCAACAAAACATTATTATAAAGCTGCTGGTATGTGGTTATTTTCGAGTACGCTACCGACCTAGCCCCTGCTGCAACTGGAAAATTGTGTGTGTGCAAAAGTATTATTAACAGGAGTGAAGCTATAATGTAGCTTGGCGATGTTGCTATTTAAGAAAGTTGCAAGGAAATAATGCTCTACGAAAACCTGTCACCTAAACATACTTCATCCATCATACGTTACCTACTTAGCTGAGGAGAAAATATGGTAACATGATAATCACTGGTTTGTCAGATGATAGTAAAAATGAATGAAATTACAATGATCAAATGTTTTGTTTAATTATTTATACATTCTTAGTATGTAATAATTTTTGAAGTAAGAGAACGAATTGCGCGAGTCTTGCAGCAGAATAGTTAAACTGTAAGAATTGATTTGTGATAAAATTTATGTCGTTATTTATTTTAGTGTATTTTAAATTTTCTTTATGTTACTGTTAAGATCCTAATCATGTAATTTTATCAAGTATAACTAAACAAACTTCTCGGGTCTTGTGGCTAGAATTACAGCATAAAAATTACTTGATTGTTAAAATACTAAATAATTCATTTTCTTAAATGTAACTATTACTAGAAAGAATTGGTCTGTACTGATGTAGCATCACTGCTAAATTATACTTATGAAAACTCAAGTTTTAATAACATTGACAAATGTTTCAATTCGTGTTCTCAAATTTGTCGAAACAGTCTACGCCAGGATTGTTCTTAAAAAATATATTATTCGTTAGCCTAGTTTAAGAGCTTTGCAACTTCATATTGACAATTGTTATTACTTTACGATCGAGTTTACCTAACCTTAATCGGATGTACAAAACTAACAAATTGTAATAATAATAGTAAAAAAATGATTGAAAATACCTATTTATTAAAAGCTGATTTTTTTTCTTCTAAAATTAATTATCATTTTATACAATAAAATCTTATCTTAGAATGAAGTTTACAAAACCTAAAACAATTAAATATGAATCAAATTTACTACTCAAATACTTTTTACTCTGAATGTTAAATTCAAATTAAAACATCCTCAGACGCGCTCCGTCAGGTCACTTGTTTGCTAATACCAACTGTAGTTTACTATACAAGCTATAATAATAACTATGTAATAAAAATCATATAAAAAAATGCCTACATTATTAAAGCTAGAGATCAAATTATCGACTAATCAAACATATGGTTTTGTTTATTGATTTATATCATTTAAATGCTTTACAATAAAACGAGTCAGTAGTGTATACTAAATATAAGAGTTATTTCTTTATAATTTTTATTTGGATTTATGTTCTTAGACGGGTGTATATAAATTGTATGTTACTTATTATGCAACTATAATATTAATTAAATTGTACTATTTGTGTTTCTTAACTGTTATAACACCTAATTTTACATCTACATGTTTTCAACATATGAGTAGTTTTTGTTAATATTCAACGCATTGTATTATTTTTTAATATATTTCTTTTGTTAATACCTTAATATCAATTAAAAACTGCAAAGCTGTAAATTGAATGTTACTATAAACATAAACATAAACTTTTATAAATGAGAATAGCAGTCGTCTGGCATACCATTTTAACGGTTTTTTTTTGTATTTAGACAATGCAACGTAACAAAAAATACGTCAATACATGTATAGTAAAAAGATTTGTTTTCTAGTATAGTATGCCCGATCTATGTACACTACCGACTATAGATAGCGTTCGCAACTCGTTACATGATGTATCTAATAACTTTCAAGAATGCAATAGTTATTTGTATCACTAGTCCAGAAAGTGCTATTTTGCGAGTATGAGCATATTTGTAGGCCGAGGTAAAGCCGAGGCCTACAAAAAGCGAATACTCGCAAAATACTTTTAGGACGTGTGATACAACATTTTTTGTGCTGACCTTTATAGTATAAATTAATTAAAAGCAGTTATTTAAGTATTGATTTTTAATAAAATTTAACAACATATGTTGATAAAACTGAAACCTGTAATGACGAAAAGACGAAATACAATTGTTTTTGAAATGAATTTGACAATTACATAATATTATTACAATTTCATTTATATGAAAATAAAACCTTTGTTGTTTTTAGCAATTGTAAGATATAAGCAAATTTGTTATATTTGTTTAAATAAACTTTGTTAGTGCTACTCTAAACAATAACATAGATAATTGTGTATATTAATAAATCTGACAAATTGACAGAAGACGTTTAATTAATTAATGATTACTAGTGCCAACTTTTAGTTATAAAATTTTACTATACTTTACCGGCCTAGGCCGGAAAAGTAAAATTTCCGGCCGATTATGATGCTTGTAAAATACGTCAAAACGGACGGAAGCACAAAAAAGTAATTTTCCTCTCTGCAAACTTAAACCTTATAAAAATCATTGTAATACTAGTGATTTATTTTTTTATTTTGTATACATTTCAACCCCAGTATTAATATATTATTAAGTCATCAACACATTGAAATTGGTTTTGTAAAAGTTTGCATTTGAATAAGAAACAATATCGCACATTCTTAAAGTATTTCATAGCTTCTTAAATTATAGCAGAAAACAAACCTCTTTAACCTACTAAATAAATTAATAAATAAAAGAAATCCGATTAACCAAGTCGTTTAATTATTTATTTATTCTATAAAACAAAGCTAATATTTGCATTGTGACTCTAAAAAAATACATATTTTGTAGATTATTTGTATTTGCTCATTTCTTGGCTCGTATGTGTAACATCCTCGTTATCTAAGCAAAGTTCTGTTATTTTTTGCAATTAAACAGATATTAGTGACATTTTTGACACCCCTTGTAATTGTTTCCGACTTTATCGCTATTCTGTAAACTTTGTCGAAAGTTAGTGCAAACGTATTTTATGTTATCAAGTTAGTAGAACCATAACTTTTTACTGCCTCTAACAGTTAAAAAACGTGGTTAGAATTTGTTTATTATTTGGCTGCTATCAGAAAGTATAATGCGCTAATCTTCAGTAACCTTTAAATCTTCCTTTTTTGAAATGTATTTGTATGAGTATAGGATCATAGAATAGACGAACCTAAGGAAAAAACCTTTTCAAGTACAGTTATCTATTTTGTTTTTGAGCTACTTGCAATTTTGTATAAGTTATTACATTTTTGAGGTTCAGATTGTTACAGCTTTTAAGACACTTCCACAGCTTGTCTGTTTTATAGATTTTGCTTAGGTTATTAATACTGTAAGTGTAATTCTCACTCTCAAAAAGTTAGGTGGTTTTCAAAACCAACCTCTAATGACTTTTGTGATTTATGCTAGAGTTCTCAGTATTAAACAGTGGCGGCTTCTCTATTAGGTCATTTGGTCAATGACTCTCCAAAAAATAAGAAAGGTATTTTATTTACTTTAAAACTACAGAAAATTTGCGTTTAAATCAAATTATCAGCGTTTGAATTTTATGCACTTAAATAATTGTCAATTTAAACCGTTGTTTAAACGCAACAGATACGAAAGCTTACGAATTTACCCGAGGCTGTAACGAACTTGTGCCCAAACTATGCCCGCATGTATACTACATTAAAGCTGAATTGTAAGTGATAGTTATTGTAGTCAAGAGTGAGACACACGTATTACAATTTTATACGAGTTAAGAAAGAAGATAAGTACATGTTTATATTCTTTCGTGCGGTTTCCAGCCGGGCTACGGGGCACCTACTCAGTGCAATGTGCAATGCAATGCTTACTTACATCATTTACCATTATCTTCGTAGTACGTGTGCGTAAAACAGATGCTGAAATGCACATTTATTATCACATTGAGAAACATTACAGTCAATTTTATTAGTTGATTCATAATATTCATTTGTCTTATCGTTTTTGTTTCATAACAACGGTGGTACAAGACATTAAAAAAATTAATAGCTAATAATAGTTTACACGTTTGGAATATAAATTTAATGCTTGTCTTCAGCCTTTACTTCAAATTCCACTGATCTGTTGAATATAAAAATAAAGAATAGTATTTTAAAGGAACTATGATCATTCGTCAGATTGGGAATTGAAATAAGGAATAGATTTTACTGTTTAGACCGTGTTTTGGCATGATTCATTAATCATTAGAGTGTAAAAATAACGTTATGAAATTATAGCATTAAAAAAAAGTAAAAAACACTCGTTATCGGCAAATCGCATGAAAAATTGTATAAAAATGTTTGTCAAAATAGATACATCTTTCAATAAAACAATCAATTGACTTTATTATGATTACCCCAGCAAGTGAGCGATGTATCTCTACATTAAAAAGAATTAAAGCATTTCTACGTAATCGGCAATACTATGAGACAAAAAAGATTGTGCACATTTTTATGCTAAGCATTGAAAAATCTTGCATTAAAAACTGTAAACTTTAATTAGATCGTTATTGATCATTTTGGTAATTGTAAAGACAAATATCTTAAATATAATTGATCTTAAATATAAATGGCGTCACTATAAGAATGTTTTTTTTAACTTTTTGCGATAACTGCGTTTTTTTAATGACCCTCCTGTATGATTGACCACTAGCCGCCACTGGTATTAAGTGTGATTATTTTTAAGCGTCTTTGTAGAAACAATTTAAGTACTTCCGACCGGGACTGTAATCGAAGTTTTTTTTAGCTGCTTTTGAAACATGCTGAACAAAATTCTTTACTTGAAGACGCGTAGCAAATTCCAGAATTATTTTGAAAGATTTTAATAGAAAAAAATTTTGATTGGCGTAAAAATTGTGCTGATGCTTTTAAATAAACAGTGTGATTTTTGGTATTTTATAAATTTTACCGACAGCACTAATTAAAAGTGTTTTCTGCGACAAAAACCACTAACTACTAAAAATCTAAAAGAAGTTTTTGTATCACACGTCTTAAAGTAAACCGTCATGCTCCTTAACTTGATTTGAAACAGTTAATAACTATAGGCAATTAAATGTATACGTTGATATCGCTAAGAACTATTATATTAAGCTGGCAAAATAAAAATAAAATGCATATTCAACCATTTAAGTATTATTATAAGGATTTAAAGTTTCTAGTAGAATAAAACCCAGGATATCCTGCTTATAAATGTTCAACTTTAAGACGCATAATCAGTTATTGTTTTAGTAATTTAGAAAATTGAATTTCGAGATGAAATTACTTCTTGGCCCCATAGTGCGTCGTTTGTTTTAATTGCTGAGATTTTTTAGTATTTCATATTATCAGAATCTGTGTACTGATTTAAAATATCATTATTAAAAATTTTTTGTGCTTACGTCCATTTTGATGTATTTTGCAGGCAGCATAATCGACCAAAAATTTTACTTTTCCGGCCTAGGTCTGTAAAGCATGGTAGAATTTTATAACTAAAAGTTAGCACTAATAATAATTAATTTTTTACTTCATTTGTCATTCTGTCAAATTTATTAACATATATAATCGGTATTATTGTTTAGAATAACACTAATAAATTTACTAAGTTGTATGTTACAATTGCTAAAAACAATAATTGTTTTATTTTCATATAGGTTAAATTGTAGTAAACTTGTGTATTACGCGTCCTGAAAGTATTTTGCGAGTATTCGCACTTTCTGGACTAGTGATACAAATAATTACTTTTAGATACATAATAATTAGAGTGTAAATAATAATTGTGACATAATAAGGTCGCTATGCTGAAGTTTCTCTAACAGATACGAATATAATTTTGATGCAAAAAAAGTATGCAAATTGTAAAGTTATAACTCATTGATTTCTCGTAAAAGGTTTAAATGGGTTTTTTGTGAACTAGTTTTAAGCAAACTTATAAGATGACATATAATCTAGACAGTGGCGGCTGGTGGTCAATCATACCAGAGGGTCATTTTAAAATATTCAAAAAAACGCAATTATCACAAAAAGTAAAAAAAAACTTTTGCATTAAAGCGATTTATATTTAAGATCTATTCTCTATCTTTAAAATTAGCAAAATGATCGATAACAAGTTCATTAAAATTTACAATGTTTTCAATTAAAGATTTTTCCATGTTTCTCCACATCCACAAATCCATTCTGATAAATCGTACATAGATTCTTTAAAATTACGGTGTACTTTTTTAGTTTTATGTTTACTTGTTTGTCGAATTTGAAGTAAAGGCCGAGGACGACCATTGGTTTTAAATTCTAAACGTCTTTCAAAATTTAAACTATTATAAGCGATTAATTTTTTTATCAAACAAAAACGGTAATATGTACTTAAACATAATTAATTTTCTTGTGAAAGTCATTGACATTGGTTACAAACGAATATTATCAAACAAATAAAAAAACGAGTGCAAAGTTTGTCGTATGAGATAAAAAATGTGCACTTCAGCATTTTTGTTTTACAAACACGTATTGCGGAGATAATAATAAATGACGTAAGCATTGCATTGAGTACGCGAAATGGGACTCGGCTGACAACCACAGAAACCATTTAGTTGTCTTTTTCTAATTCGCATAAGATTGTATTATGCGTGTTGCACTCTGCACTACAATAACTATCCTTTACGATTCGGCTGCATTATATAATACAATATAATACACAGGGACTATAAAACACAACAGCCTCGGGTAAATTCGTAAGTTTTCGCATATGTTGCGCTTACAATGAAAATTGAAATGCAAACGCTGATAATTTGATTTAAACGCGAGTTCTTGTAATTTTAAAGTAAATAAAACAATTTTCTAATTCATTTTGGAGGGTCATTGTCCGAGTGACCTAATAGAGAAGCCGCCACTGAATCTAGATGTTATTAGTTTAACCAAAGTTAACTAACTAAGCTAAATTAACATTTTGCTCAGTTTTGTATTGTTAGAACATAAATATAAACCTATCAAAAGAAACAATCAAAAATTTACTAAGAGTCTCTAAACAGCTACGTACTCAAATTGTCAACCAGGCTATAAACTTCACTTTTTTGGAATTTAGAATTTGGTTTTATGTCGACGATTCTTTTCGTCTATATGATTTCGTGTCTTGTTCCTTGCGCCAATATGAAACTTATTTGTATATCTAATATTGGTACACGTCAGACTGTTACAAGCTTTAGGTCTTACGAACCTTGCACGGCCAACTCACACAGTCGGAGATAGGGGAGGTTCAAGCAAATTATAATTAAGGGCGCCAGATCAATTCGGTCCAAACTTGTAACGAATTTTTAGGTTCGTAATTCTTGTTACTCTGGTGTTCGGGTAACCACAATTTAAAGAGAAAGGTATGTTACCATAAAAGAAAGATTAACAGGTATAAAAACTTTAATGTAGTAACGTAGAAGATTAACAGGAGTATGTTTAATTTCTCAATTCATAAATGCCAGAAATATCGGCAACACACAATACATAGGTTAAGTTGAAGCGAAATAGCGAAGAAAATTTCGTAATAAATATTGTTCGTACCCAGCACGCGATATACACAAAATGATAATTGAAATTACCTTAATGGTATTGTAACAGTAAACGTAATTACGGAAATTAACATTAGCCAAAGTTCCGTGAGTGACTTTTATGACAGCGAAGAAAAATAATCAAACAGACTTACCCAAAATCCAGTACCTACTTGAGCGAAGAAAACGTTTTCCCCGGTAGTAGCCTAAAATAGATATTGAATAGCAAATCGTGTCACACAATAACTCACGAAGATAGGAAGCTACAAAATCGTTAATAATAATAAATTAAATGAGATATAAAAACTCGTTGTATCGAATGCTGTTAGTTGTAATTACGAACAGGTGGGTGGTAACGCAATCGACTGGTGTATAAGAAATAACATCTCCAAAGTAAATGCTTGTCGAGACTTTGTTTTCGTTGTGGATAATATGCCTTCCAAAATCTTTAGCGTTCGGTAACGGTATTAATCAATAGGAATTATTCTTTATTGTTCTTTTATTGAATAGAACATGTGATCGAAGCGTGGCGAAACGGCTATTAAATTAATACAGAAATTACAAAGAAATCCTAATAAACCGGATGCAAAATATCTTACCCTGTGCCGAATAGATTACAATAAATTCGTAATTGACTTATAATTTCGTACTCATCACAGTGGATGTACTTAGAATCTTAAGAACTAAGTCAAATTTACGAGACAGACCGTCTCACGTAGTTGACAGCTTCAAAATGAATCCGCTACCTGTCAGTACCCAAAAGGATCGGCAGAGGGCGTCAAAACCAGAAAATTTTGCACGTAACAAGACGTTTTTAGTATGTTAGCATGTACCTATCTATATGTTAACTCACAATGTTAAATTTATATTTTCCTAGTTTTTACTTGGAAGACAAGTTATACTTCGTAAGCGGCTCTGATCTTCTTAGTCCACTCTATTTTTTTGTGTTGCGTGTTTTGTTTTGGCCAAGGTCAGTTCTATAATGAATAAGAAATATTATGTTCTTTGAATAATTGATAAGCAGTGTTTTAAAATTAATTGTATCGACGTATTACTTTGGTAATCTTTGAATAAATTTAAGTTTAAACAAAAAAAATTTCTTATAACTATAACCAACTAAAAAGAGAATCGACGCAATAACGCATGTATGTAAAATACCGATCCTTTAGCCGCGATTAGACTACAATAACGTACGATCTTGCATTTCAATTTCTTAACGTCAATTTTTTGATGTGCGATTGTTTGTTTAAAAAAATTATAGGTACTCTTAAAAAGTAATATTTGCGATATATTCTTAGATAATTTGTCTTGTTTGGTTTAAAACATCTTTTCACCTAAATTGCTACTTGTACCTTTTTGAAACATGTCGCATATTTAGTAGATAAAGTAAACAGGTAGATCATCATAAATTTATTCTGTATGTTACAAAAAAACTTGTTTTTAAAATAACCGAATGATTCATATGTATCTATGTAATTTTTTAATATTTTGGAATTATGATACACACCACTAGATTTTAAGTTGCAACCTGTTCATAAGTAATCTTCCTTGGAGATAAAAGTTAACCGATGCAATTTTAGTTTCATTTAATTTAACACTCTTTTTACAATGCGGTTCATTATCAAACGTGTGGTTTTCAATACATATTATTTTGATAAGTATGTTACATTGCTAACAAAAATGTTGGTACTACCACAGATAAATAAGGTATACAGATAGCCAGCGTATATGATGGTTTTGGCAGTTAGTACGGATACCAAAATGTTAGTTAACTATAATATCTGTAACGTACGAAAAATTAACAACAGATGGCAAAGTAAGAAAAATTGTTTTGAGTAGCAGATAAAATAATCATCACAACTTTGAAATAAATTGTCTTTACTTTGACAGATGGTGTACTTGTAGTAGTGACGTAATAAAATTTGACGTTATGGACTTGTGACTAATAATGTTTATGTACGGTAATTTTCATTTCGGTTACATATCATCTGAATCGTCGACTCAGAACAACAGAAATTTGAAACTGTTAAATTTTGCTGACTACTAATAATCAAATATAAAAAATGTAAAATTTACGAAAAAATACAATGACTGAATAATTTATATATTTTATTCATTCTTTGACTGATAATTAAGCTGTGATATAAAAATATTTTATTAAAATAAAAACTTATATAGTAGACAGTGGCGGCTTCTCTATTAGGTCACTCGGACAATGACCCTCCAAAATGAATTAGAAAATTGTTTTATTTACTTTAAAATTACAAGAACTCGCGTTTAAATCAAATTATCAGCGTTTGCATTTCAATTTTCATTGTAAGCGCAACATATGCGAAAACTTACGAATTTACCCGAGGCTGTTGTGTTTTATAGTCCCTGTGTATTATATTGTATTATATAATGCAGCCGAATCGTAAAGGATAGTTATTGTAGTGCAGAGTGCAACACGCATAATACAATCTTATGCGAATTAGAAAAAGACAACTAAATGGTTTCTGTGGTTGTCAGCCGAGTCCCATTTCGCGTACTCAATGCAATGCTTACGTCATTTATTATTATCTCCGCAATACGTGTTTGTAAAACAAAATGCTGAAGTGCACATTTTTTATCTCATACGACAAACTTTGCACTCGTTTTTTTATTTGTTTGATAATATTCGTTTGTAACCAATGTCAATGACTTTCACAAGAAAATTAATTATGTTTAAGTACATATTACCGTTTTTGTTTGATAAAAAAATTAATCGCTTATAATAGTTTAAATTTTGAAAGACGTTTAGAATTTAAAACCAATGGTCGTCCTCGGCCTTTACTTCAAATTCGACAAACAAGTAAACATAAAACTAAAGAAGTACACCGTAATTTTAAAGAATCTATGTACGATTTATCAGAATGGATTTGTGGATGTGGAGAAACATGGAAAAATCTTTAATTGAAAACATTGTAAATTTTAATGAACTTGTTATCGATCATTTTGCTAATTTTAAAGATAGAGAATAGATCTTAAATATAAATCGCTTTAATGCAAAAGTTTTTTTTTACTTTTTGTGATAATTGCGTTTTTTTGAATATTTTAAAATGACCCTCTGGTATGATTGACCACCAGCCGCCACTGATAGTAGATATAATGAAAGAAATTAAACATACAAATAAAGGAATTAAACTATAAGTATTAAATAAATACAGTGCACGCCGCTTAATAGAAACACACTTGGGGCTTTTGACAACAATAACCGAATGATTTTTTTTATTGGTTAGAAACGAGTAAATACATACATGAATACATACAGCGTGTATCTGATTAATTTAAAAGGTGAAATTATAGCATCAATACAAGCAAAAAATCATGTTTTAATGCAACATTTCAAAAAAATTTAATTTGGAGCCAAATAAATGAAAAATTACGGACATCCTACATTTATTACTGTCCTAAGTTTATCCACACTGTTAAATAAAAAAAATGAAATACGATGTTATAATGATGTTATGTGAGTTATACGGCATTTTGTGTATTGAATATTGATTGATACGTAATTTGTATCGATATCGATACAACTATTCAGACGTACTTATGATGTTTTAATTTAGTTCTAAGAACTATACATTTTTTCTCTGACTGACACTATAAATAAATACAAAATAATGTTATCACAAAGTTTTTACTCTAAGAACTGCACGAACACACTAAAAACACTAGAAGATAACGTAGATGCTTAAATGAGGTGAAGTTACGTAAGTCAGTTAAAATACGTACTTGAATAAATTAATAAATGCACTGCAAACATAAAGCTAAACATGCAAAACGGTATTCAATTGTTTCAAGTTTTAATTGAGCAGCAGCATGCAGCTGACTTTTTTTTGTTGTATTTAGAATGTGCAATCGATGCAAAATACGGAAAATATACATTGTTATTCTATTCTCAAAAGTTACTTAATTTAAGTGGAGGGTACGTTCAAGATGATATTTTTAATGGAGATGAGACAAAGCTTTTCTTTAAATTGTTATTGTGTACGTGCCCCTTGTATAAACAAATGATGAAAGCGAATTCGATATCCTTACAAGACAACGAAAAACAAGTTAAGACTGTCACAATAATTAGAATATAACAATATACATACAAATATTTAGCTATCTGCAAACAAATAGATGTACCATAGTTATAAAACCTCTACAATTTATTTTCTGACGATTCTTTGGGTAGCGCTATTACAGCGTTAATCTGATAAGTGTGTTGCCGCCAAACTAATTTCATTTGGCCGCCAGAAAAGTACCGTCCAATTTAATGCATGCGGTTGGCTATCTGTATACCTTATTTATCTGTGGTACTACGTTAGATGCGCGTAAAATAATTGACGTTCCCAATTTTATGTAAGACGAGTTCTAATAAGTTTATTTAACCGATTTTGTATCTGTTATAATTTGACACAATCAATCTAAACAATTATTAGTCACTTTTATAAAACTATTAAATATAAAAGTTTGTGCTGCAGTTTCTTATACTTTTTAAAAAACTAAAAATTTTAATTAAAAATAAGTGCCACTGTAATATGTATTTATTCAAGCAATTTGTTATCGATAGTTGTTTAGTTTTATTTTTTTGGTTACATTTAAAATCAAACTATGTCATAATATAATATTAAAAAGAATATTAATTGTTATAAGGCGCAAATAACTAAAAAAATGTATAGTAGTATAATTTCAGTTTGTAAAAATGCAGTAGGTAGAGCAAATTAAAGCTTATTTTAGTTTTTTACTGATTTTGTTTATACTTCATAAAAAAAACTGAATAATTAATGATTTCTTTAATTAAAAGCAATGTTTTAATAAAACTAATGCAGTGATTTGTTTTAGATGAATATTTGGATAAAAATACTTTTTCTTGCACAAACAATATGGACGACGCAATCATCGGAACAATTTGTGCCATGTTATGAAGTATCTAGAGAACTACGGTTTCCATGTAAATGTCTGTTGGGACCAGCCGAAGCAGCATTAGACGGCGATCCTGCTGTTGCTATAAACTGTGATAAAATTGTATTTGCTGGAGATTTTCCTGCAATCCCATATGGTGCACCTGTTGTTTCTTATAGTCAAAGATGGACAGGACATCAATCTCTGCCAACTCAAGTAAGTTTAACAAAACATATATTTTCCGTCTGTTTCTAAAATTAAATTTTAGATATTTACTACATTAGGATTACCTTTAAGAACAGTTGATTTTTCTGGAAATGCCCTGAGAAGACTTACGGAAAGATTACTGCAAGGCTTACGGTCAACTTTAATTGAATTACGTTTAGCCGACAATTTATTAGGAGATACTTTAAATCCAATATTTTCAACAAACGAATTTCATACGTTGAAGTTTATGCAAGTACTAGACCTTAGTGGAAATGGTATAAAAGCAATTGAAGAAGGCATATTTGAAGGATGTGAAAGTTTGCAGGTATTTAAAGTACTCCTTATTGTAGAATATAATACATTTTTTAATAATCAGAAACATATTCCCACATATTTGTAGTTTTGGTAATAAAATTAAGTTTTTTTGGCTTAATAAGCAATAAAATTATTTAGAACTATCATTCATATGGCAATTATGTTCATTATTTAATTAGATTTTCTAAATTCGTCTTAAACAATTCTTCAGGCAGTTTTTTTAAAATAAAAAAAATCATATTTTTTTTAACAGGTCACAGTTTTTTATTTACACAAATTAAAGAAATTTATGTATAACGATTTACTGTGGTTATTATTAGGCTTCGAATGTATGTACATATATTTACGTTTTTAAAGATAATTAAAATAAGAGATTTTTACATTTACTGCCGTGCTAAGCAAGGTCATACACAAATAGTGAAATTCAATTAAACTTGTTTTTGAAAAATTTATCAGATACATGGCAATACAGCTTTTATTAGTGCCGACATACCGTTAACAAAATTCAAAAATAAAGTATTCTGTGACTTTTGGTAAAGCATACCAAACAGAAAATTCCTAACGTGTCTATAATAAGAAGAAATTCAGTTCCGGAACCATGAGAAACTAAAACAAAAAGTGGCAAACTAGTGACAAACTATAAAATTTGAAAATTTCTAGATAAAGATAACGCCGTAGAAGATAGATGCGTATCAAATATTATTTTTAACATTTTGAGGAGTTGATGAAGTAAAACAAAAATTGTATTTGTTCAATTTGAAAGTGTTAGTTAAAGTGAACCCTGATACAATTGCTGTCTTTTTCAATCACAGTTTGTATATTTTGTGGCTAGAAAGCATTATATACAAAAAATGTTTTACTAGTGTGTACTGATGCTGCGCCGTACATGGGTAAAGTAATACATAATGGTGTTTCCAAAAAGGATATATATTACGTATGTAGCATATGGTTTACAGAGAGTAGACTTATACTAACGTAAACAACTTGATATCAAATGTTAAAAAAGTATTTTTGAAAGCTCTAAGTCGTCTCCAACTGTTTAGAGAAATTGCTGAAAGTGTACACTGATTATGCAAAACCGCTTAAAATCATCAAGGAAGTTGTAGATAAATTGGATACTCCAGAAGCACTGAACATTAAAAAAGCTCATATCATTTTAGAAAAAAAATTCAAATTAATATCTCGCAAAACTTATAAGTTTCTCAATTTTTTGATTTCACCTAAACTATACTACGTTCTAACTTGTGCTACTGTAAAATTTAAAAAATATCTTGGAGCGTGTTTATTTTTTTTGTCATAAGTTTTTGCATATTTGACATACAAAAACTTTTTTTAAACGGCATCATATATTTATTTATAAATATTTAAAATGTATCCAATTTCAAGCAAGTTTACCTATACCCATCATATCTATATTATTACCCGGTCTTGAAATTACTTTAACTTTTAGTAATATCCCAGTAAACACAAAATTGATAATGTTTAGTAACAGTTTCAAAACAAAAAAATTATGATTCACTCTTGTTTCAAAGATAAGAGAAACCTAACTGCAATAAAATAGCTATAAGTCCATCGCTGTTTCACTTTTTTGAATCAGTATAGTTTCGGTATTTTAAATTCAAATCTGTTGCAAAATAAATGTTGCATTCGGTTTACATTTTAAAAGCTTCGTTCTTGAACTGATACTAAATGATCAATAAATATATGATTTTCTTGTTTCAATAATGAACTAAAACAATGCTTTCAATAATTTAATAATACATTTTCGAATGCACGTTTAAAATTTTATTGCACAATAAATATTTTTAAATACAATATCACATTGAGTTTTTTACATTTTGCAACTTTCTTTGATGTGGTCTTTTCACGGAAGCCTCGAAAACTGCATCAGTTACTGTTGGGTAGCAACTTTTAACCGCATCTGTAACATAGAAATAAATATTTCATTTATATACGCACATAATCATAGAGTTACATTACATTTTTTTAATCAAAAACAACAGAAACTTAATATAAATATCACTTTAGCAATCATAAGAAAGTTGTAAAAACACTGTGAATACCTTTAGCTCTACATAATCGTACTGAAAACTGTAATTATAAATCCTACAGTATCATCAGATTTACGCAATAATCTACCTTAACGGAACCATGTGTGTTAATTAACATTTTTTTTATACAAATTAAAACATGATACATAAAGAACAGAAATGATAATATTGATTACATTTATGGATTAAAATAAAATGTTTCGACTTACCGTTTATTGTTCCATTTCGTAATTGTACACACAGCATCACTTATCAAACTGCAATCGAACAAGTGAAAAAAAAGATATCAATTTGCAGCGCAAGCGTTGACGACAGTAATCAAGAGTATAGCAACGACTAATGCTAACTAATCACAAAGTAATCGTTTTTACTAAAACGATTCCACTGTTTTGAAAATAATTCAATCTTATTTAATCGATCTTCAAACAATTCTCGTTATTCAAATAATATTCGGTTTTAATAAATCAGTTTTTAGACGGTTGCTGATTATGGGAAAAAAATTGCAAGTACTGAAACGGTTTAAAACTGATTGTGAAAAATCGGAACTCTTTCAATTTATTCACTGTCAGTTACATGTAAATGATATAAAAATTGAACTAACACGAAACGACGTAATGAAACAATTTTTTTAATTTTGTGACTGTAACAGTTTCAATCCGTGTTTACTGGGATCGTATTAGTTTACCTATTCAATAATTACTTTTTGACAATAAACAAACTGTTGTAAGCCAAACTAATACAATATTACTAAAAGTTGTATTATATGATATGATGTGTATAACTAAGTTTGCATAAAATTGAAGAAAAACATTTAAAAATGTATAAATAAATAGGTATACTAGGTTATTCAAGTTATACGACTCGGAATATTGTGGCCAAAATGCGTAGCTTTTAAAAAGTTTCACTTTTGAGATAATGGGGTCTATTATGGTTACTTTTAAAAATCATTTTCATATTATACAGGGCAAAGGCAAGGAACGTATAAAAGTTGTTTTGTTTTATTATTATATTATTACATTTTTATGTTAGTCTGTTTTAATAACGTTTATAAACCCGAAACTATAAGGTTTTTAATAGTTTGAATTTTGTTAAAAGATAACACAATTTTATGTTTGAGATCAAATTTAGATCCCAATTATAATAAACTGTACATATTATACAGGGCGTTCAAAAATTAAAATTTATCAATTAAGAAATTTAAGTGACTATAACGCCATATTTTGTAATTTACTAGAAAATGCGCTTTTTAATTACTTATCGAATAGTATTTGGAATGTTGTATAGCTAAAACTTCCCGCTTTTACACAATACGCCAAATAGTCGTTTTTTGCAACATTTGATGTTTTTTCAATAAAAGTTTTGATAAATTTAGTTGCTTATTGTGTTTACAAATACAAATATCAGATAATTAATAATTATCAAAATAATAACTCTATTAATTTATTATAATCCTCCTTGTTATATCTATTAGTAAATTGTTGTTGTATCCCAATAGGAGGTCGTGGGAAGGTTACAAATTAATTAAATTAATTTGTTTTTGAATGTTGGCGACGTTTCGCAGACTATAGCTGTGTCTGCTTCTTCGGGCCAAGTTATTCTATGCAACTGTTTGCAAACAGATGAATGATGTAAAGTTGTTCTCAAGTTATGGCGTGACCAAGGGAAATAGGGATTCATTTTTATATATAGAAGATAAAAACCTTGCGAAAAGGTTTAAGAAATGAAAACATTTTTTATACAAAAAATGAAAAAGTAAAATAAAATATATATCCTACATTTAGAAAAAAATGTGTCGGTCATTATTACATAAAAAGCAAGTTTTCTGTATATTAAAAAATATTTTTGTAAATAAAAAACATTCAATACAACAACTTTTATGTAACATTTTTTACCGTTTTTATTGCAGTTAAATTATTTTTAAAATATTACCAAATTACTATTTATTTACTAAAATTATTTTATAATATTGCTTATTAAGTCTACTTAACTAACATTTAATTTTTTTAATTAATTTTTACAATAAATTACCTTTAAATGTTTTTATTACAGGAATTATACCTTAATCGCAACAGCTTCTATTCTGTACCGACATCTTCATTAAATGGACCAAAAGCGTTAAAAGTGCTTGGATTAAGAGAAAACAGAATTGGTAAGTATTAAATAAGATGTTCTAGAAGAAACCAAAGGAATTGAAGTAACTAAACTATTAAAAACAACAATAAACACAGTAGAGAAATGTTTCTAATAGTTTTATTAGTTCAAGTATTTTATTTAGTAAGCATTCTCTCAAAAAATGAATTAGTTGATACATTATTCTCAAACTTCTACTAACTTGAAATCATTTGTAATTGCTGCTTGTTTCTAATTATAACGTGCCATTTGACTAGTAACGTATGGAATGAAAGTTTTGGAAACATTTTAAACTAAAAGTGTTTAAAACAGAAGCAAATATAAAAATAAAACATTAGAAATCTAAGTCATTTTCTCTCCTTGTCCTTGTTTTAATATATCATTTCGCTTGTAAATAATTTATAGCTTATTTGGAAAGACCGGCATTACTACAAGGGGGTTTGAGTAGACCGGGCACACCCAGACCTCTCCAGACCCCCAGCACCTCGCCCCCCCCCACCTAATAAAAATATAACTGACACATAATAATATATTTTTATAAACAATGAGACTTAACCTCTCCCCCTAGCGCGGATGTCTAGTTACGCGCAAGGTTGGAAACGTGCATAAACGAAATATAGTAAATAAAATACTAAAACGCACCAAAGCTTCAAGACCATTCAAGATTATCGAAAAGGACAGAATGTTCTAGTAACAGATAATATGAGAATCTAAAAGGTAATCGCTGAAAGTTGCAAGTAAGTTTAAAATCGCAAGAAGAATTTGTTGGTCTACATAAATAAGTTAACACGTGTGCGAGTGTAAATAAATAGTGTAGATAAATAAAAGTGAAACATATCCACGGACAGTATTTATAAATATCAACTGATAGCCATATATAAATTACTTGCAAGTTGTTTTTCTTAAATGTTGTTAGCTATACATTTTATTAGTGTCAGTTGTGTTAAAAATTAGTTTCTTTAATAAATTTGTTTTTAAAAAAATTGTTACAATACAACCATCAATGACGATGTGTGTTTATCTACTCAAAACTGGCCATCTTCGCTCATTGACTAAAAAAACTTGTCAAAATTTGTAAAAACATCTAATATATTAAAAAATAGAAAATGTATTCTAGCGCGGAGACTAAATAGTGTTTTACATTTGTATACTTGGAGATAAAAGATAATAATAAGTTTTGTATGGTTGACATAGAAACCACTCCAAACATTGTAAAATTTAAGAAAAACTTTACTAAGCGGTATTTCACGATTACATTGAAACTTCTCGAAACCTCAAAATCATTCAAAGCGATTACCGAAAAAGACAGAATGTTCGAGTCACAGATAAGGTGAGACAAACAAAATTAGAGTTTAGTCTAGTCAGAAGTTTCTAACAAGAATTTGGCGGTATAAATAAATAAGTGCAAAGAATAATCAATAATCGTGTAAATAATTAGTTAAAATAAAATAAAAAGTTTTAAATTCGTTACAATATGTTAAGAGGTGGATAGAGAGTAGCGAAGAAGTACGAATTCCAGTTCATCTTCTTCAAAAAAAAAAGAATGTTTTTTTTGCAAACGTTCAAAAACTATTGCAGATAGTGCAAATTTAAAAAAAGGATCTTTACAAGACAGGAAACTTTCTAATAAAAAGTTTTAGTTTTCTGAACTTTGTCATTAGTATTTATTATTTTAATTCAAAGATAAAAATAGTGCTCAAAATAGACGATATGACTACCCGGCTACTCGGCACGATGTTCTCATATTTACAACAACGAAAATTGTTTACCTTATTAAACATGAATATCATAATTTTTAAATAATTGTTTCACTTTTTTATTAACAATTTTAGAGATGAAAAATTAAATAATCATACAAATCTATAATTTTTTTAATTTTTTTTACTTCAATAGAAATGCGTTGTTTCTGACTAAAAATTTTTTTTTGAAAGTTTGATAGTTTAAAAAAAACATGTATGTCGTTTAATAACAATAATAATTAGTAATATTTTTTTAGAACTAAATAGTACATTATATATCAAGGTTGAGAACTGTATGATTATAACCTAAGCGGTGGATTATATCGAGAGACGCGAAGCGTCCAGGAATATAAATCGCCCAGGTTCTTTCAAAGGCCAAGTTCTACTTCTTGTTTTGGCTCTCAAGAAGAGAATAGGAACAAGCCTAAGTCTGGGTGCTTAAGTACGACGCGGTCTAAGCCGAAAGTCGCTTATAATCATAAATATTTAGCAAAATTAATATAGATACGTATACCTGCTTGAATTGAATTTTAAAATGTCGAGATTTTCATTAGCACAAAGCGTTAATTTTAACATCGAATATTCACTCCACAAGCTAGTTGAAGACCTTAGATTCGATATCCTGTCGTTAAAATATACCAAAAGCACAGTTTCATTAGGTACCTTTCTTAACATTTTTTAAATTGCACCATTCCTTAAAATATGTATATGTTCGCTCATATCGAGCCTTTGACTTTTCTAGCAGTAACGACGCACCAGCTGCATTAGCAGTAGTTTTGATTTCAGAAAAATCTTCAATCTCGTCTAAATCACGCATTGTACCGATTACAAACTGGATTTATTAAAAAAAATTTATACTGAATTTGTTTGTTTACAAGCGTCGTAGCCACAGCAACTAATCAATCAGCAAACTTGATTATGACAATAAATTTTTTATTATAGATAATTAGTATTATATACCTACCCAAATATTTAGTACATATTATTAGAGTTAATTAGTTTCTTTTTTATTCTCGAATAAAAACGTTCACTTACCGCCACTTGTAATGCAAATAACAGTTTTTAAAATTATTATTTCTAATGCTTTGTTATATTTTGAGTTTTTTCTTGTTTTTTTAATAAATTTATTTATTTAATAAACAATTTGCCATGTATGACATTGAGGTAGGATTAGGTTTAGTTCTCAACATTAACTCTGGTAGTTGGAATAAGTTTAAATGGAATGGATGTGTTTAGCATCGACTTCAAAAAGTAATGTCATGTAAATCAATATTTTGAGATGTGTTTATTAGTCATATGTATTGTGTTAAATAAAAATTTAGTCGTTTAATTGTAACTAAGTTAAATCATTATTTTTTACTTTTTAGTGCGTTTCATTTAATGCATTTAATTTATTTTAGTCGTTTTTTTTTTAAATTTATGTCATTCAAGAGAATTTCACGTCGATATAGGTTTGATCATTTTCTCATGGATCCCATCATAAGAACTTGACCAAATTTATAAGACACCACTAAGGTGTCTCCTTTCTAATAAAACAAGAAGCATCGAAATTGGTCAAGGTGATAACAAAGAATTATCCCTGAATATATATTAACAAATTTCACAAAATTTACAAGCACCGCAAAACTAACTAAATTTAACGTTTCGACAGTCATGTTGCTGTGTTTTTCTTAAGAAAACTGAAAAATAAATACGTTCGTTGTAATTTATAACATACTAGCTGTACCCTGCCACGCTTCGCAGTGGCAAATTGTGATTGAATGGTTGACATTCGTATTAATTAATAATTGCTAGTTTTAATGTAATTATATTTATGTACATTAAAAGTGAGGTTAATCCAAAATAAATAATATAATTACGTCCACGTGTTAGATGTAATAAAAAAGATATAACCACTCACTTCTGTTAGAAATCCACTTGAATTATAATAAGTCCTTTTATTTTGCCTGTCGGTTAATAATATTTTTACTGTCAATCTTTGATATAAAATATAACCTCTACTTACGATTTGGTGAAAGGCGCAGTTCGATCACAACACTATCACACCAAAATTCTTGATTTAAGTGAATATTTAATTCAGATTGTATAATAATCAGAATCAGATGCAAATTTTTTTGTAAATAAACAATGTAATTGGGAACGAAATTGTTTCTCATGTGACTGCGTCATTATTATTTCGGTTGCATATTCGGTTGTCAGCGAGTGTTTTCCTAGCTTATGGCAGATGGCGCAGTCACTGGATAACAGCTGCTCGTTAAAAAAAATTATTTTCTCGCGGTCGCAGATATGTGACTGATGCAAAAAATATATAAAAACAATCCTTGATGCGGATTTTATATCATGTTAAAATTTCAACTTAATCGGTGCAGAACTTTTTGAGTTTTTGAAGCGTACACAAACCAACATAACATTTTATATATATATAGATAAATCGCTCTTGGTAGTACAGTTGTGCTATAAATTTTAAGGTCGTATGACTACTTTAGTTTAATTTTGGTTATTTTTCATTAAAACTATTTTTATTTATAAGATGATTAAACCCGTTTGGTCTGTCACTTATGTATTTATTGCTTTAATGTCTCGTGTTTACAATTTTCAATCAACTTGATTTTGGTCAGCGCTTACTTCAATCGTCTTTACAAAAATTTTAGCTTTTGCAAAACCGTACTAACAGTAACTGTAAGTTCTAAAATTTTGTTTTGCAGATTATGCAATATTATAATATTTAGTGTCAATAAGCGTTGATTAATTATATTGAAACCGACAATAAATATAATTGAAACTTATATTTTAGGTGTACTAAAACGATTGTCATTCCATAACCAAAAATCGCTAGAAAAACTCGATCTAAGCAACAATTTGATATCAACAATTGAAAGCGGATCTTTAGAAAACCTGGAAAACCTAAAGATATTAAAACTTACTCACAATAAACTGAAAAAGTTTAACAGCGACGTATTTCAAGGAGCTGATAATTTAGAACGCCTTGATTTGGCAGAAAACATAATTAGTGAATTTCCAGAAGCTGCTCTCAAAGCATTTACTCGGTTGAGATATTTAAACTTGTCATCGAATTTAATTCAGGTAAGGCACTATTATAAATTATTTGAAATATTTACTGTTTGATTAAGAAAAATAATTATTTCCTTTTCTAATCTCCCAATCAACAAGACAATCTTTTTTTATATACGTTTTCAACGTTTTGAAAATATGTATATTTACATGATTAGAAACATTGCAAAAATGTTTTAACGGCTAAAATTGAGTTGCAACAGCAAGTTACCAAAAATGTATTACAAAATAGGTATATTTAAATTTTTAATATTTATAATTTTTCAAACGTAATGAAAATATTTTCCTGAACATATTGTTTATTTCAAGTAAGTATTTTAAAACGTTATTACGTTTTTAAAACAATTAAAATATATTTTCTTACTAAATGGCTACGAGATTTTCCTACATCCATTTCATATTTGCTAAGTGAAGAAATGTACTTATAACAATGCTATAACTAATATAAAAAATCAAGGTAAATTCTAACCTTTTCATTCATCAACTTTTTTTATTTTACGTTCAAGGCATTTTTTTTAAATATTCAGAATTTTTTTAATAACTAAAATAATGTAATTTGTTTTAATTATATTTTTTAGCATCATATTAATTATTTTTTAGCTAAAATATACTAATTTTTAACAAGTCTGTAGTAAACATTTTCTCTTAATTACTGTAGATGTTTGTTGAGTAATACACGTGAAGGATTAATAATAAAGTTAGGAACTATATGAAATTTCATATTCTATATTAATGTTCGGATTGCTAAGTTCATGAGGTATAGAATTTATTAGTGCAACACATATTTCAGTGATTCTTATATTTGCATGCATATGAGATACATATTTTTTAGTGTTCCAACCACAAATTTTTAGAACCGATTATTTTTGAGCTTTTATTAATATTTTGCTTGTCTGCTTTAAAATCTCTGTTTTACGTTAGGTGCCTAACTAATTACTTTCATTACGTTTCCCTAAGAACTCCATGTTGTAAATGACCTACAGAACATGTATTTAAACCTATAGATAGTACTAAGTAAAGTTTTATATGGTAAATTCCAAGAAATGTTTTAACTATAGAAAAGTATAGAAACTTCATGAAAAATTCTTATTAAGGTACATTATCAAATTGCCTCTTTATTTAAAAATGATTGGTTTTAATCAAAGGAACTCCTATAGAAACAAATCGGTTTGTAAGTGGATTTTCAGCGCGAATGTTATAGATTACGAAAATTCTTTGTTTTGTTTCGGTTTTCATCCGTTGACAACTTTTGAGTCGAGCGTGACGAAAAATATTTATGGCGTAGCGTTACTTCGTGTTTGTTTTTGAATTTTTTTTGTGTGCATGTCAGATTCAGATTTATTTAGATTTTTTACTTAATCCGTAATTGCTCTCCATTTTTAAATCACTGTCTATCGTTCTGCATATTAAATAACTGTTATGGTTTTGTTTTTGTTTTTTTCGATAAGTTATATTTACATTTAACCTAACAATCTGCAGCAGTTTCATGGTTTCGCTATTATTTTAATTAAGATTATAAAGCATTATTGATATTTATATTAATATCTGTAGCCAATATGAATTTGGGTAAATTAGCAATGACTGAATATAATGCTCTACATTTGTTAGTTTGTAAAGTGTTAAAAAAACAAATAATGCAACCATAGTCAGATTTGTTAACGATACACTCAGTATATTTTCACCGAAGAAAAATAAAGAAAAGAAAGTGTTATTGTCAGACGCAGTTCCGAAAAGAGTGTTTTTACCCATTTATGTAGAATTATACCAAAAACTATATAATCTTTGATTATACAAACAATACATATGTTTGGCTTATGATTTGCTGATTACAGAACACAACCTGTTATTGACCGCAAAATTAGCAACGTTGAAAAGTATTTCTTAAAACACTACCTTTTGTAGAATATTTAAAACGCATGTAATTAGCCGCTTCTACCGCAACTAGATTGAAAACATGATTGGTTTGTATAAAGTTAGCTGCAGGAGTTATAGCAAAATTAAACTAAGTCAAATCACATTTTCCAAAGCACCGGAAGTGATTAAAAAGTTTGAATCTACTAGTACTCTAACGACTAAAAACTGTAGTATTATGAAACTTCATTCGACACTTGGAGCTTTACAACCATTAACTGCAATTATATTGGTGTTAAAAAATAATCCTGGTTGCGTGTTGTTTGTAAAATTTTGAATGGAAGTTCGGAAAATACGCCTTCAAAAATAAATCCAGACTAATATTGCATTTTAAATCTTAATTACGTTATAGTTGGGAATGTATTAGAAAATAAATATTTACTGAGTTCTTTTTTAGTTCGATGTTAGGTTTCGTATAAAAAAGTTGCATAATGTTCATATTTCATTTCGTAAAAACAGCGGAGTAGCGGGTAGCACTCTGTTACGGTTCCGGTAAGAGACAGGCTATTACAGTAATTGGCAATCTTGTTCTACACCAGTTACTACTCTAGGAGAGAGGATGAAACTGGACAAAAAGGGTGAAATAACTGTCATTATAGGTGATTACAACTCTACAGTTGGGTTGGAAGCAGATGATGAAATAGTCGGACAATATAGCCTTGGGCAAAAAAATGATCGAGGTGACGAGCTCGTTCAATTTTGTGCTGAGAATAATCTCATCGTTAGCAATACATTTTTTTAACTCCCATCCAGAAGACTATATATGTACGTGGAAGTCACTTGGCGACAAAACCAGAAACCAGATAGATTTCATTTTTCTTAAAAAGGATGTGAAAAAATTCGTGAAAACGTTAAAAACATACCCTGGAGCGGATGCAGGTTCAGACCATAATCCTGTACTAATGAAATTCCAAATGCACAGATTTAAAGATAACAAATAACAAACTCCACCAATATAAAGATTGTAAAATAAAAACGCAGATAAAAAATCATTTCGATGAGAAATTTAAAGACCAAACGAAGACAATGAACGAAAGCATCGAATCATAATGGACAACGATAAAACATGAATTAAAAATTGTACAGGAAAAACTAGAAATTTTGAATCTAATGAATTAAAGTGCGTACATAAAACAAAAGATGTAGAAAAATACAACTAACTAAATAGAATGCCACGGCGGAAATGCAGCGAAACACAAGAAACTTGGTTAAATGAGAAATGTCAAAAGGTAGAACACCTACAAAAAAAACACAACAACTTCAACCTACACAAAAAAGTAAAAAAAACTATCGGAAAAACGAAGAAACGACAAGAAACAATTCTAAGAAACGAAAATGATGAAATTATGTTAGACGAACAACTTTTTAACGGACACAGGCTAGAGGACATACAGCTAAGCAAAGGAAATGAGATTGGACCAGAGATAACAAAAAGAGAAGTTATGTATACCATAAAACTGCAAAAGGATGGAAAAGCTGTCGGACCAGACTAGATAAACGGTGAAATCCTCACAATATGCTCAGAAGAAAGCTTATTCATTAAACAACTGGTAGTCTCAATCAACAAGATATATAAAACAAGACAAATCCCTCTCGACTGGCTTAAATCAGCCTTCATCTCAATACCTAACAAGTTAAAAGCAACAAAATGCGACAACCACCGCTTAATAAGCCTGATGTCCCACGTTCTTAAAGTTTTCCTAAGAATCATACACACTAGGATATATGCAAAGAAGGTATAGATAGCATACAATTCGGGTTTCGAAGAGGTTTGGCTACACATGAAGCTTTATTTGTCCAGCGCTGCAAAGATATGAACCTAGATGTTTATGCATGCTTTGTGGATTATAATAAAGCATTTTACTGCATGAAGCGTAATAAATTAATGGAAGTCCTGAAGTCATCTAATATAGATAAAAGGGACCTTACCATCATCAAAAATTTATATTGGAATCAGTCAGCGATAGTTAAGATTGGACAAGAAAGGTCGGATGAAGTAAAAATGGGCCATGGGGTGCAACAAGGATGTATTCTCTAGCCACTTTTGTTCAACCTATATTTGGTAGTCATATTTAGAGAGGCCTATATAAATCCACTGAAGGCATAGTCGTCAATGGGAACCCCATAAGCTTACATCTGAAGATCTCAAAATTGGAGAAAATGAGTTGGAACGGGTATCCGCATTTAAATATTTGGCTATCAACGTAAATGAAAAAATGGGATTCAAGGAAAGAAATAAACTCCAAAATTGTGCAAGCCCGCATAACAAATATAAATATGAATAGATTCTTCCATAGTACTTAATCTGGAACTCCGAATGAGAATGGTGAGAGCCTATATATGTTTTGTGTTTTTGTATGGATGTGAGTGTTGGACTCTTGAACCATACTCCGAAAAAAGACTCGAGGCTTTCAAAATGTATATATATACATAGGCGTCTTTTTCACATTTTCTAGGTACAGAAAGTGAGAAACACAGAAGTACTAGCAAGTATAAACAAAGGAAAAAAACTGTTAACAACTATAAAATATAGGAAAACCCAATACATGACAGGTTCAAAATACGAAACTCTATGTCTAATCATTAGAGACAAGATAAGAGGTAAACGATCTATCGGAAAAAGACAGAATTCTTGACTGAAAGGCATGCGAAGGTGGTTTGAATGTTCGTCAAGTGATATTTTCCGAACAGCAATTTCTAAAGCTCGTTTAGCTATATGGATCGCCAACCTTTGTAAGGAGACGGTGTGATAAGAAGAAAACGATTAAAAACAGCAAACAGTGTGTAATATAGAGTAAACCAACAAGAAAACGAAGACATTTAGAGAAGCGGATAAAAAGCGACACTTAATGCATTAGAAACAGATAACTTAAGAAAATGGTACCGCCTATCAAAACGTGGCACCACTAAAACTGTATGCCTGAGTTAAAAAAGTTTTAAAAAATCTGTTGTACCATAGCTAAATAAAAATTAAATATAACACGGACATGTTGAAAATACGTCAAAAACATTGTAAAATACGATAATATAATAATATATCAAGAAAGATAAAAAACGCAATGAGTATGGGAAACTAAAAAGGAGTTAATGGCAATACAAAGTAACTGTATGTTCTCTATTGCCTAGTATGGCTCAATATTACAGATTTTCTAAATTTTATTCAGCATAATTTGTGTACATATATGTACACATATAATTGTATCTTGTTAAAATTAAATCGGATGCTGTTGTACATTTTTATATCCATACAATGATATTTATATTATTATTAATTAATAAATACTTATTAATTACCCCTAATTTTTAATATGTTTTGCAGGCTTTGGACAATAACATGCTCACTTCGTTCGTGAATCTGCATGATTTAGACTTAAGCAGAAATAATATTGCAAACATCGTTCCAGGAACATTTTTAGGTTTAAAAAATTTGAAACATTTGGATATTAGTGTAAATTCGTTAAGAACCGTAAGTGTACTATCTGGACGTGTTAAGAGGTAATTATCATATTTTTTACTTTTAGATTGAAGATGATGCTTTCGAAGGTTTAGACAATTTAGAAACTTTGCGTTTAAACGATAACAACATCTTGTTAATACCTGCATCGGCAATCGGCAGATTACCCCGCCTCAACACACTGCAACTCGATTACAACAGAGTGGCAGCTTTATCCGCAGAGATTTTAAAATCAATTGCTGACCAAGTAAAACGACTTGTAATCGCTAAAAATGTAGTACGCGAACTACCAGCCGCTACTTTCCAATACTTCCAACAGTTAGACTATTTAGATTTAAGTCGGAACCTTATAACCAATTTAAATTCGGACGCATTTATTGGTTTAGAAAGTACTCTTAAAGAACTACATCTATCGCAAAATAGAATCAATAGTATATCGGGTGCTCCTCTTACGCTTTCAAAATTAGAAATTTTGGATCTAAGCGATAATCAACTAGTCGAGTTGTCTAAAAACGCATTCAACTTTATGCCTAGCTTGAAATTTTTAAATCTCAGTCAAAACAATCACTTAACATCAATTCCTTCCACGTTATTACATAAGCTCACTCATTTACAAACTATCGATTTTAGTCATATGAGTCTTAAATCCGTGCCTACAGATATTTTTGAAAAATCTTTAGAATTGCGTTATATTTACTTAAACAACAACGACTTGACGGAACTTCTAGAAAATTCGTTTTTAAATTTAAGAAACTTAACAGCAATCGATCTATCGTACAACAACATTAATACTATCAAATCGGGCACTTTTGTAAACATAATGAACGTTCAAAAACTACTTTTAAAAGGTAATCAATTAAATTCATTCAAAGGCGAATTCTTTAACACCGGCACAGGTTTAGAAGTAATTGATATATCACAAAATCATATTAGTTACTTATTCCCGTCGTCTTTCCGAATCCATCCTCGACTACGAGAATTGCATGCAGCGCACAACAAATTTAACTTTTTCCCCGCCGAACTTATAGCAACCTTACAATTTTTGGAATACATTGATCTTTCCGGAAACGAATTAAAAACTTTAGAAGAATTAGATTTTGCCCGTCTTCCGAGATTACGATCACTCATATTAGCTCAGAATGAAATTGATTCGGTAAGCGAAATGGCATTCCACAATTCGACCCAATTACAAGTGATCGATCTTAGCAACAATAGATTAGAAAGACTCGGTGAACGAACTTTTGAAGGTCTAATCCGAATCAAGTATCTAAATTTAGAAAAAAATCTTTTAAAAGATTTACCGGAAACAATATTTGAAAGAGCCAAATTGCAGATGCTCGAAAATATTAACTTGGCCTGGAATTTATTTGAAGTTGCTCCATGGAAATCTTTGCAAAGACAATATTTTTTCGTTTCTTCTGTAGATATATCTCACAATAAAATTCGTGAAATTCCAACAGATAACAGTATCATGATTAACATTAAGAAAATTGATTTGTCTTTTAATCCTTTATCAGAAGAAGCAATAAATAACGTTTTAGGGGAACCAAAAACAGTGCGCGAATTGAATCTTGCCGGTACAGGAATATCCCGTGTAATTCAAATGGAGACTCCTTTTTTACACCATCTTAATCTGTCGCATAATAACATCAGCGAACTATCAGAAAAAGAATTTGAGAGAATAACATTGTTAGAAACGTTAGATTTGTCTTACAATAACTTATCAGATCTTAACAAAGATTTTCCAAAGATTTGGTCTGTTTTGAAAAATTTGCAGCAATTGGATTTGTCTGGAAATCTTTTAACGACAATATCTCAAAACGATTTTGACGGACTAGAAACTCTGCGACATCTGAACTTAATCGATTTAAAAGAATGCAATCGATTAGAAAAGAATGCTTTTAAATCAGTGCCGAATTTAGCTGAATTGAATATGTATAATTTACCTGTTCTTGGGTATTTAGATGTTCACGGACTTTTACAAAATCTACCTTCGTTAGAAAAATTAAATATAGAAATTAAAGATTCTGCTGTTGGTAGTGATCAATTACAGACAGTTTTACATTCAAGGTTGAAAGAACTTGGTCTATGGGGTTCTCGCTTACATAGTATTTCGTCTGGAACTCTTTCGGGAGTAAAGGGTTCCAACGTAATGATTAGATTGCAAAATACATCTATATCGTCTTTACCTCCATCTTTGTTTTTCCCCGTGCCCAGATCTTCTCGAATCACTTTAGACGTAACTGGTAGTAAATTAACAACGATAAGTCCTCAAATGCTATCTGCTTTAGACGATAGAAGAGGAGATTTAAAAATTATTGGACTCGAAACAAATCCTATTATGTGCGATTGTACTGCTAGAGCATTAAGGCGTTGGTTACCAGCACACATGACGATGATTCGATGTAGTAGACCAGATTTCTTGAAAGGCAAATTACTTGTAGAAATCGGTGACGACGAACTAACGTGCGATACTCACAAGCAATATACAACCCAATCAACAACTATGTCCAGCTCGCGCACTACCCGATTAATCCCCAAAACAACCGAACCAGAAATAATTTGGTCTATTGCATCTACTGATAAAATTGTACCAAAGGTTTCTCAAAAAACTAGTAACCAATCATCAAATAACGATGATACGTTAATTATTGGTATAGTCGGTGGAGTAGTAGCCTTCATTGCTATTTTAATAATAGTAATATGCATGATAAGACTACGCATGACACAAAATCAGTATAGAGGAGGACCATTAGCGAGTGCAGCGGTGATTGCTCCACCAGGTATGGGAACAGGAAGTAATTGTGCTTGCAGTGTAAAAGGAGCACCACCAGCTATATATGCAGTTCCGTCGTCATTTACAACAGGTTACGCTTCTACGCTACCACATAAATTTAATATGTCGGGACAGCCAAATATTCGACCAGCTTATTCAACAATGGGCAGAGTGCCCTATTATCAAAATAATGTACAATCCTATTATGTTGCTTTCCCTCCAGACGACAAAACTTACCGATAGTTATAAGTTCCAATATTGTTTTATTTATGCTCATAGCTATTAATTTTATGTTTTTTTATTTAAGTTTGCATGTAAGATTTTATGTACATTTTCTAGAATACACAATTAACATTAAATATTTTAAGAAACTATAATAAATAGTTATTATTTTATTATCATATCAAAAACATCGTGTTTTAGATTTTTACTTGGATAATTTGGTGTCGGTAAGTAATATTTACCTGATGTCGAAAGTTTGAAACACTTTGTTTTGAAAAAGTGATACTTTTCAACAATGGATAATCATAATATGCAACATAGTAGTATCAAAGAATATTAGTATCTATTTTGTCGATACTTTGATAAAATTGTAAAATTCAATTCAATTTATCTGTTACGTATTTAACTTTGAAAATTTAAATTGATTTAAATTTATGATTTGTGTGTTATTTGATTTTTTTAACATTTTAAACTAAACATTGTTTAAAAAAACTGGAAAATCAGTTATATTTAGAAAGTTAGTCAAGTTTCGTGGATTATACTCCAAACTAGAAGAGCAATAATTCCTACTTCAGTTGATATTCTCTGCATACTCGTCTCCGGATTATGCTAGAAATTCTTCTTCTGCGCTAAGAGTATAGATAACGACCTTGAGTTTCCGGATAAATAGGACTGTTTGTGCAATGAACCGGTATCACGCAAGCTTTGGTGAATTCTTCCAAACATACCATGTGAAGGAATCTAACGATGTAGATAAGCTTTAACATACAGACCCTGCGCTCCGGTGGCAATTCCATTAGCACGACAATACATAAAATGCATGTCAGGTAATTGTGCGTTAGAGTAAACAACCATAGCAAACGAAATGTTGTGTACTAACAACAAACATTAAATACTTAATGTTTATTTCACAAAACATCAGACAAGTATGATAATTTTCACAATGTGCATGTTTGGAATGAAAAACATCTTCATGAAATACATGAAGTAACTTTCAATGGCGGTTATCAGTAAATGTTTGGTAGGGTATTTCAGGATTTCATTAATTGGACCATTTATTTTAAGAGAGACTTCTAGCGACTTATACTTAACGTTTTTACAAGAAACTTTTACATTTGGTGATTTACCTTTTAAAATTTGTAGAACAATGTGGTTTATGGACGATTAAGCTCTCTCGTCTCTGACTCGCCCCGTTTACAATTTTTAAAATATAATTTTTATAAGCTATAAGGTTTGTCGTTGCAATTATGGGAATACATTACAGTGTATGTCCTACTGCTAATGAGACTCAAAAAAGCGAAACGGCCGTCCAGTAGTTCAATCTGATGGCATTTGCACAATTGCGTTGACATTGTTTTACTTCAAATGTCTTTTACGTTGTGGTTTTAGTTTTTAGAACCGTGAATTAAACACCATAGTATTATTTTTTTGTGGCAATCGTTACGGTAACACATTAGTTGTTTTACAGTTCGGTTCTTGTCTTATTTTCGATTTCTTTCGTTTTTTACACAACGCAACAGTGTTGAGAAAAGGTTACTTTAAGCTGCTATAGAAAAATAAATGATAATTATTTTTACGACAAAACCCAGCACATTTTTGTTTTTAGTAAACAAAATGTTGATTTTACAACTTCACTTTTATCTGAAAAAAAGATACGTGATAATTGTACTTAGTCAAAATTTTGCAAATAATACTCTTTATCAGTACTTGATCTTGATAGTATTAGCATCTCTGTTATCTTTACAATAAATATAAAAATTACAAAAATAGTAAAAGTGAACTGAAAAATATAGTAATTTAAAAAAAATATCTAGATAAGGGCTAATAGCTAATATGCATAGCGTGCTCGTCTTTTGTAAGCCCTTAAGAGCTCACGTGCATAGCGCGCTGGTAGCAGATTTTATCAAGCCGATTAAATAAAAATCGACAAACAGTTTGGGTTTCATAATCAGAGAACTATGATCGATGGTTCTACCTATAACCCACACACTTGTATTCTAATGATATCTCTCTAATATCTCATACTAGATATGTGTATATACGAGAGATATCAATTTCATCGCCCACCAATATGCTATGGACATCTTGGGGAAAGCAGAATGACACAGAATTGGATATCCTACAGTAAGTCAGACATCTTAAAGATATCAGAAACAAGATGACCTAGTGATATCTGAAATAAGATGAACTATAGGAATATCCAAAATAAGATTACCTCAAGATATAATATATTTTACATACTTTTATTACATAAAAATATTACAGAACCTTAAAAAATCCCTATTTAAAAAGAATCCATTTTGTTTAACAATAAGTATTAATATTTAAGGATAGAGACGATTAATTTTCTGAATTGCTTTTCCGTGCATTCTTTGGACCTTTTCAAAAAACCAACGATGGTCATTGCCTTCTGTTTATTAGTTTACTGTTAGAGGAATAGAGGATACTAAAATAAAAATAAACATAACTTTTAATTTACTCAGTATAAGTGTTTTTGTTAATAAATATGTAAAGGCTTTCTTACCTTTTTAGCCAAGTAATTTGTAGCCGTGTAAAACAGCACCATTAATCAATTTTGGAAGGACTAGCTCCTTATGAACTCCTCCGCGTTGTCCCCCATATTTTTGCAATTTCTCTGATCTAATATTACACATCCTTTAATTGTAAACTGAATAGTTAGAAAACCAGTACAATGCTTACGGAATTGCTTATGTTTTCTTGTGTTTGAAGATACTTTTTCAAATCGTCAAGTTGTTCTTGAGAGCTTACAGGAAGCTTTAGTTCAGTAATAGAAATACTCGCATATTGTTTGGCTAAACAATGAAATTTTTACTAACATTAGAATGTCTTCCGGGTTTGGACCGTGTCATATTTGCAACCGAAGCTGCCAACGTTTCGCCCACTTTCGTAAGGGGCTTCATCAGGGCGTGAGATAAATCGTAAAACTCAAACAAGCAATCGAAATCTAACTAAGAACTTCTCAAAAGTTAGGTTATCCACTTGTAAACCAAGCCAGATTCTAAACTCCGTAGAAGTAACTTAAGAAGAAATAGTCTCCGTATTTAAAGGAAAAGGATCGTCACGGATGGTTGAGCTCGACCCTGATTGGGTTACGGTTGCTAGGGGGCGTGTTTTTGATAAATGACTAATAACCGGGAACCATCCCCTCTTTGGTTGAATATGGGTTTAATACCATTCTTACGAAGGAGTTTCCCTATTTGATCTGTAACCTTGTGAATGTAGGGTAAAAAGGCCAATTTCGGGTTGGATTCGGGAGTAGAAATGTCCTTAGGTAATCGAGTACGTGGATGTAAACGACGATTAATACCTCTATGAATATCTCGCTTTACATAACCATTGTTCACTAAGGTTCTAGTAAGATGACGGAGTTCTGAGTCTAGATTCTCAGGTTGACAAATAGAAAAGGCACGATGGACCAAAGATTCAATAACAGAACGTTTCTGTGCAGGATGATGATGAGACGAAGCATGAAGGTATCTGTCCGTATGGGTGGGTTTGCGATAAACAGAATGGCCCAGACGTCCGTCGGGCTTACGAGTCACAAGAACGTCAAGAAATGGAAGAGAACCATTACTTGTAAGTTATAAAATCAAAAACAAGGTCTTCTGTAAAATTACTTAATTTTAATTTATGATATTAGAAGTGAACTGTCGAATTTCAGTCAAGTTGCTTATTGTGTTGTGACAGATAACATCAATATTCATTAGAAATGAATACACATAGAATTTACTATATAATCAAAAAGGAAACTATCGTTCATACGCCAAAATTATTTAAATGATATAAATTCGTTATAGAATGCAACTCGAACAAAGAATGTCTGTGCATTCCAAATTCCAAATTATATTCGGTTAAATAAACAGTGATAAGAGTAAATAGCAGCAATGACGTTACTGATAGCAAATTCAAATAAGACCTTGCAACAAAAAGAGGAAGACATGTCTTTGTTGGCGTATGTTACGCCATCTATTTTTTACGCACATAATTAACTATACTATCCCCATTTCTGCTATTACGAGTTGACGGCCACTTGTTGCAGTTCGAATGTAAACCAATTTGTTATATTATGCGCGTGCGTTTTGGCGTCTCCGCTGCATAAATAAACTAATGCAAGTCAAATTGCTTTGCTCTCCTCAGTTACATATTTGAATACGGTCGCTTTTGTAAGGTAATTTTTTATGCTTTTGACGTTTTAGCATTTTAAAGTTATTTACAGTTGTATTTTTTTTGTTGATTGTAAATGTCGTACATTGATTTATAACTACGACTATGTTCTTCTTTTATGTTTGTTACTTTTGTTATGAAACACTACAAGTTGCACAACTAAACTAACCATAGATAAATCAAAGATATTATGATTTTTTAGATATTTCTTCTTGTTAGCTGTTAGGACCCTAATAGATAAACAGAAAAATAGTTAACTGACAATCTTCCAGTAGGTACTGAAGTCCTAGTTAGAGAAGCTACCCAGCTATTAGTTGAATGATCGCGACAACCAAACAAGGGCAAAAATTACACATACATATATAGTAGTATATAAACATACTAAAATATATATCAAACAAATGTTATAAAGATGTAGAGTCCATGTATTAAGAAGCAACCTCTACCGCAACTTTAATACATAAAATAATAATAATTAATAAAAAAGTATTACAAATAAAATACAAGCAGGTTTCATTATCAGGAAGCTACATGCAACATCAACATATATTTACCTCTAACGGTAAATAAAATATTAAATTACAATTTACAAAGCAATTCAGACACTACCCTTTTAAAACGAGTCATGCGCATTTTCGTAGTTATCGTTTTTTCTGCCAGATGACGATGCTTACGTAATTTCCCGCGTTTCCAATTGAATTTAATGATCATCTTACTATGTATTGGGTGGGCGGATAAGAATGCAGTGCTGTATCTCGGAAACTATATCCGTCGTAGAGACTTGTGATAAAAAACAATATGACTAAAATATCAAAAAGAAAATCCTGGAAACTATTTTCAGGTTTCCAAGAAGGCTGCCATGGGGCGTAACCGCTATCTAATACTTTTAAGGTGATTTTCACTAAAATACATCTACTAAATGGATCACAAAAATTTATGCTTTTAAGGCTAAGCTTTATTCGAGTAATTTTTGTTTAACACTTTTTGACGTGTCTATTAAACTAAACTAAACTGGTGGGGAGTGATTCAAAGCTATTTGTAATTCTAACCTCTAAACGGTCTCGTTGGATAAAACATTAATTGCTCCATGATCAAACCCATCTTACCTGTGACAGGTCTGATTTTTAGTGATGGCACTAGAACGCGTTTTTTGATATAACCGTTGCAACGATATAACAGAAAATTGAAAAAATAAATGCAATATTACTTTTTTTCCATAAAAATTTAGTTATTCTTATTTATTTGTCTTTTTTCAAGAATCAGTGATGTTATTTCATAATTTTGAAATAATATTCTTAGTTAAAGGAAGTTTTTTTTTAAAAAAAAAGCGTGTAGGGGCATAATATTCATTACATATAATATGCAAGTGCAAAATAGGCAAAATATGAAGAGTAGGCCATGGAAGAAAAACAGATGCCTAAAATTAACTTGTCAACAAATATTAAAATTATACTTATAGCGGCAGTTTAATTAGAGTTTGTTGCACAGACAAGTAAGTCCTTAAAACTATTAAAATGCCTTTTAGAAATGATGAAGCTTCTGATAATGATTGCGGTATATTTTGAGTATCTTCAATATGCGGCATTGGTTCAAAGAGTATACAGATCTTGATATCCAAATCGGAGTTTACGCGATGCGAGAATTTTTCCGCGTTTAGTACGTAATGGTTTTCGACTTAAGTTGCGAAGACACTCGGCTAGAACAACGGAGACAATATTGTTAATGTCTTAGTATATGAGAAATTGGATCCTCACGTTAGTACGAGAGCAATGTTTATCGTGTTGGGTATTTTAAAGATCTCAATGTCATAGGTAAGTTTTTATGTTATTAAAAAAACTAATTTACTTGTAGATAACTTTCTATTGTTTTATGTGGTCGTCGTTATGTCTTGCATAACTTCTCGTTCAAAATAAAACCAGAATGTTTGTTTTTTAAGGTTTTATTAGCAACATTTTTGTGAACTTAAGGTGAAGGTTAAGTTCACGAAAATTTGGCTAATAAAACGTTAAAAAACAAACACTGTGGTTTTATTTCCCGGCGAGAAGTTATACTTTGTTTCACAATTTTTAGACTGCATCCATATCATATGGTTTTACATCAAGCCTTGAATGAAGAAAATTTCAACCGACGGATAGATTATTGTCATTGGATGTTAGGCATGATTAGGAAAAATAGAGAATTTTTATCCCAAATTCTTTAGACGGATGCGCTCACTTTTAGAAGTGATAGAAACATCGACGGCGCTAGGATTTCTTAGATAGGTGGGCACCAACAGGAACCATATTTTTGAGATAAACGTCCAATTTGCCTATTGCAGTCGTTTTTTCTTATGCTCTTCTTCAGGGAAGAGCTTCGGCGAGCGATGCGACCACGCAAATTTAATGCCTTTCGTTGTCTTCTCACGGTACAGAAACTAACTCCCCTTGTTCGGTCCACAGTGAACTGCGTTTGATGATTTTCGATCCAATAAGGCCATTATTTTTAAATAACAGTCTTGCCTTGCAAGATGTATAGTTTTCTTCCACTGTTCTGTCAATTTTCATGTGTCTTTGTATCGATTAAAGTTGTTGCAAACATTTAATTTTTTAGCAATTGTAACTTGTGTAAAATATGTAGTCGATAAGAACCTAAGTTCTGAAAAACAAAATTGTATAAATACTACTATATAGATGCAATTAGACAGTCCTCCAGTCCGTTTACCTGAAATCAGCAAGGTTTCCATAATAAAGCATTTGCACACAGCTGTATTTCTAAATTTTCCTCGGAATGTAGTTGCAATTTTCTTTTTTTTCTTTCGTGCCGATAGTAATAAGATTCTTGGCTTTGAATGCTCTAGCCAGCCGGTAGTTAGGATTACAAATTAATGCTTCCTAACCTTTATTCCATAGTAATTCAGATATTTGGTAAATGTTTTTGGAATTCTCTCAATTGCTGCTTGTAGTCTCGCTTTTTTTTAAATAGTCTTGTACATGACGGAATGTTATCTTAGTTTTTTTTTTAATAAGAACCGTGCTGGCGTTATTCAGTTTCAAATCCTCGCTTAGACCATTCTCAAGTGGTCCCGCGACATCACCTTTCGAACTCTGGCCTCGTGAAGAGTAAAGCCTGCAACAGCGGCAAATCGATTGCTATTATCGGTAAAATCACTTTATATTATTCTCGGGTACAATGGGACGTTTCCATTGACGTCACAATATGACGCGCAAACAGCTGTTCATGGGGTAAACAAAGCAAATTCATGCAATGTGTTAGTTGAGATAGTGTTGCTTGCGACAGAAAAAAACCAATTTGTGGTGTCATTGCATTGTTGAGTAAAGCAAAGTGTATGTGTCGGTGTAAATAAATAGACATTTCAGGTAAACAAGACAGTTAAAGTGTAATTTCATGTGTAATATCATTACTTAAGCTCAGTTTGATTTTACAAGGAACTGTAAATACGTAAGATTTACACATTTTTAACTTTATTATTGTTACCTATCATTGTAAATTTTTTTCTAGGTAATCATGAGAATTCAGTATTTTCAAAATCTGTCTGATCAAAATAAGATGATCAGTTATCTTGAAAAAATTAAATTAATAGGGGACCAGTATCTTTATTGTCTGACTTCCCAAGATTTTATTAACGACTTTAATAATTTGCCACAAATTAGAAAAGAAGATATAAGTGAATATTTGCTTCTTAGAGCAAGTCCATTTACCCAGGAGGCAATAAAATGTCATAAGAGTTTGGCAGCATATGCACAAGTAGTGTGCAACTGGGTTAAATATATATAAGAACTGTTAATTGTTATTTTTGAAGCAGTTAAATCACAACGATGTAGTGAATGTAGAGAAGCTTGGCGTCTTCTAACACGTTCTTCTATTACTCTGCCTCTGTTGTCACTTTCAGATGGTAGTGCAAAGTATTTTTTTCCAATCCCTCATGCTATTGTTGCTACAGCCAACTACTGGACAATGGTGTGGCACATTGTTAGTAATGCATAAGCTAATGTAACATTTCCTTTTTCTTCTTACTTTTTGTAACGAATTCCAACTAGAAATTCCAAACAGTATATCTCTCAACACAGCTGTCAATCTTTGTTTACCCCAACAGCAGACATATTGCTTCTCCCACTTCTAGTTCGTGACGTCACGTGGAAATGAGCAATTACCGATGGTATAATTTGCAGCTACTTCATAAAGATACTGACTGCAACAAATATAATTATAAACACAATAAAGACACTGAAGTATATATAATGGTTTTATTGGATATTGCCACAGGGCATACTTATAAGTAAATATAATATATAAACAAGTTTGCATCTGATCAACCGATTATTGGTTACATATTAAAGAAATAGAACGATAAAAATGTTTTTGTCCGAAATAGATGTAATAATGTTGTTTTAAAATGTATTACAGCGATTCGTTTGAGTAAAAGCGCTCAAGAAAAAGTGATCAGTTAAATACAAACCATATATATCTAACAATCAGTTTTCATCACTGCAGTGTTATTACAAAGTAGATGAGAAAAAATTGTCAGAATATGCAGAATTAAGACGAGCATCTGAATTCTTCACTCCAAGAGCAAATTATAAAACAGTACATATATCTAAATAACAAATGAATACAGGGTGTTTAAAAATTTAAAATTTTTAAAGAAGCATATTTTAATCAGTTCTTGCGTGAACACAAATACATTAGTATTAGACACCCTGTATAACTTCATATTGCAGCAGTTTATTAAACTAACAACACTCAGTGACAAATAACAACTGTAACAGTCTGAATTGGCACAGCAAACAACTAACTAATATGAATTATACAACTGTTAACACAAGAATAACATGACGAATTCAGATAACGTCGTACGCAATAAATATATGAATTTGAATAGAGCTTACATACAGCCGTACGGACAGAAAAGCAATCTCAACTTCTAGATACATTGATAAGCATTTGAATAACTTGATATACGTGGTAAAAACAAATAGTAAGTGTTGTTCGAGTCACCACAGTTCAAAATCTTAATACACTACGTCAAACATCAAACTGTAAGTCTAAAATTATACTAGAATTAATTAGTTCCGTTTGATGTTTGGCGAGCGTTTTCAAATTTATACCCACTTAAACTATCATTACGCATGAACACTCCCAATCTACTGCACTGGACATAAGACACTGATAAGTGTTCTTCACTCACATATTAGGCAACATTTAAAACAAAACATCAAGTATTCGCTTCAACAAAGAAGTTCGTTTAAATATCACTAAAGTTTAAATCTTTGCACACTAAATTAAAGTGAGGTAAACAAAACGTAATTTTCTCGTAATTTATTTCTAGAAGTGCGATCATGTAGCAGTTAAAAATGGACGTAATAATATTGCGATTTCTAAAAACAAACGTTTTTTAACTGCACGAAATAACACTTCGTTAATTTAGCTGTAAATTTAATTTTTAGAAACCAACTACCGCAAAACAAATTTAATACATACCCTTTGTGCAAGAAATGAAATCTCATTTTAGCGGTTACATAATATCGTTTATAAAATTGTCCTTCGGGCCTATTCTAGATTTCATTTCTGCTGTATTACTTTCAGAACTTGAAAACAAAATAAAAGAGAAAAAAAGCGATAAATTGAAAATTATATATACAGCAAAAAAAGTTAATATTACATATACCTAAGAATTTTATTATATTTTAAACTAAATTACAGAAAATTTGAGTGGCAATTATTTATTAAAGTACTGTAGCTATCACTTTTACGGCGCGATAACTAGGGAACAAATGTTTATTTTTACACTAAACCCATTATGGCAGCGTCCGTGTGCACTGCACAAAGTTATCATGGCACCCAGGTTGATGTGGTTCATATTTTTTGAATCTTCTCACCCACAACTACAGGATTATTTCGTCGTATTTCTTGCGCTCCCATTTCCCGATAGTCGAAGGTACAATTATGCTTATCACTGTACCGGTGGACACCGCAGAATAGACCCCCACAGCGGCACTCAAATCCTGTAACACCCAAACATTCAATTACTATACTTTTATGTATTCAAGCGTGCGCTTAAATTATTTCAACAATGAACACTGCATAGAAAATTCTTTATTTTGTGGAAGCCAGGCTCCACGACACGATCTAAGATCGTAAAGAATTCTCAATTTAGGTTAGTATTCAAAAAACGCAAGGTACAAATTCTCTGGAACAATGCTCGATATAGAAATAATCGTACACGAAATGACATTAACCTTACCTCAATCCACGACATTGATGGTCTTAGAAAAATTACTCATTCTAGCATACATAAATTAGTTGAACGTTACTGAAATATTCTTTTTTTAATTTATACGTTACGGCAAATTCGTTTTGAATTAATTAAAAATATCTATATATATATATTATATTTGTAGTCACAATTTTTTAAATTTTGAATATGTTCATTTCAAATATCAACTGCAATAACTTTTACATGTATTTTATAGAATTAGTATTTTCTTGTAAATCAAAATGTAATGTGTACGTATTACATTTATTGATAGATGAAATTTAAACCACTGAAAAACAAACAAAAAAAGAAATCAATGTTGTTTTATGTTTGTTAACTAAAACCTGTTTGACAATTTATTATTTAATTAAATTATTTCACCAATTTATTGTCGCTGTAATTATTTTTATGGTGCTTAACAACATCCTTATTAACATTTTTTTTTACTAAATATCTACCCTTATTGATGTTCTTTATTTGCACAATTAATATAATAATAACAATAATAATAATAATAACAATCAGTAAGACCAATTGGTTGATAAATAATTTAAAATAAATCAAAATTCCACTCCACAAAAAGGAGAGGCATTAGATGTGCTGAACAGATGTTTGACTATTCTCTATGAAACTCAGATTTAAAAAAAAACTTATGGAAAAGGAAATATTCCCAAGAAAAGTCATAAAAGCATTTAGAACATAAATGACGAGTAATGTGACACGAATTTGGTAATGAATACTACACCTCAAATGGTATTAGAAAATATCAACGGTTACACTTTCTGGGAAAAGTTTCCACAAATGAATAAAGTTATTCAAATGTTTAATAAGGCAAATATCACCAGTAAAGAACTAGCTTCTGATGGAGAAGTTTTTTTGGCATACAGTCGTGAGTTATATACTCTGTGGCATAAAAAATGAAACACCAAGAAGACGTTAGAATTTTTGAATCAAACTTAGCAGAAATGTTTAACTAGTCGAAGATAGAAATTGATTAAAATTTCATTCAAAATAATCCAGTAGCCATGGAGAATTTGACGTTTTACTAGTTGTTACAATCGAAATGATCGGGTATATTTCTTGAGATTAAGTAGATTTCGGTATTGTTTTTGATTGCAATTCTTTTGTTTTTGTGTTCTTTTTTGCGTTTTGACGCTGCGATTATGCCTACAGTGCAGCAATGTGAAAATTATCGACCACTGAGTGAATTCGACAGATGTCGCATTATTGGCTTACGTGAAGGTGGTTTTTCATTTAGAGAAATTGCTAACCGTAACCAATCCTATGTACTACGGTGTTATCAAGCATAGTCTATTTGACTTGCAGTCATATCGACTAGATCTTGTGCTTCCGCTGATGGCTCGTCGTCGACAGTAACGTTTTGATTGGTGCTCCTTGCGACTGGATTGAGACGTGGAATGGCATAAAGTGGTCTTTAGTGAAGAATCCCGATTCTGCTTGGGAACGCACAATGGACACATGATGGTCAGACATAGACGTGGAGGTATTTATCCGAGGCAATATGAATGCCCATCGATATGTTGATGAAGTGGTAGAAACACATATCCTTCTATTCCTCCAAGAACTGGAAGACCCGATTTTCCAACAGGATAATGCTCGTCCACAAATTGCAAAGCATTCTATAAAGCGCTTCAAAATGGTTAACGTCAATATCTTGCCGTGGCCACCCAGATCTCACCTATCGAACATTATGGGTAGAAGACTCAAGCAATTAGCTAATCCTCCACAGACCCTAGAAGTTCTCTGGCATAAATTACAGATTGCCTGGCGGAATCCATGACAAAAAGGGCGTGGAAGTGTGAAATGATAGGGGTATCCAACACATTAATTAAAAAAATGCCTTTATCTTTTGTTTAATGTCTTTGAAATTTTAATCAATTACAACCTTTGACTGGTTAAACATTTCTGCCAAATTGTAATGCCTTCTTGGTGTTGCATTTTTATGTCACAGAGTATATTTACGAAGTAGGCAACAAAGATCAAAATTCTCTTAAAACGTGAAAGTGAAATTTGTTTAAGATTGTATTCTCTTTACGATTGATACTGACCACTAAAAGCTGAATCTTAAAAAACCTTGTAGTTTTTACAATGTCAAAAGTTGTTTCGAATTGGAAGATTTAGCTTTTCACTATCTTCAATATGTACCCACAATAAAAACTAATACCAGACAGTTATACATAACTACTAAGATATTAAATGCATTTAAACCACCTCCAGTCGTTGCTAGGTTTTGTTAGTACGTCGTCATTTTTTTGCTAGATCCACAAACAGTATCAATAATTACAGCCGGACCAAAAAAATCAGTTTTTATTTTTATAATTAGTGGCATAAAAAACTAGAAAAAAATAGTTTTCAATTAGATCTCTTGTACGCCTGTCAAAGAGAATTGTAGCAAAATTTGCTAGAATACGTCGATTGAGATCATTTTTCAAACGTCCACAACGAACGAGTGGTGTGTGCAATAACAACTAAACACTTGAGGATAACTTCACCGAGTTATAATAGCAGTATCATCGTTGATCCACATATACTATACAAGTGATGTACGCTAGATGAGCGTTGCTGACTAGTATGTCATTTACTGAAACATATTTTTTTTTAAAATGCGCAAACAAGGAGAATGATACAATTTACAAAGAATGTCAATATTTGAGGAACGTGTTTCTGTGCCCCTAGTTCAATTATAGCTTTTGAAAGAAAAATATATAAACATTTAATTGCTTCTAAAAACAAAGAATGAGCTGTACCCAAACAGTTTGTTTTTGGTGTGAGTGCACTAGTACAGCAAGAAATAAAAATTGAGAAAGAAAAGCTAACCGTCTATTTACACAAAGTCAGGAGAAGAGACTACAAATAAATAAAAAAGAAGTGCGATATATCCGGAATTGATATTTCGGTGAGATTTAAAAAACCCAAATATCCAAAATATCGTAAATGCACCGACAAATTATTAATTTATATGTTCATTAATAATAATTATTTGTTCTGTAAAAACTTGAACAAAATACCAAAACGCACGACTTTTTTTCCCGCATGAAAAAGCGTATATTCGCCAGATACATTAGAAAAAGTAAAATTAGTTTGTATTACATAAATAACTGACTGCATAACAATAAATTATAACAAAGGCTACATTATACACGCATTTAATACATAAAATTTCAACCTGCACGTTATCTAAATACTGGTTTATGATTCACACAATACTTTTCGGTAATGATAGAATAGGAGAAATAAGCATACGTATGTATAAAAATCTGTAATATATTTACGAGAAAAATATTGAATTCATATATTTCTTTATGCTTGACAAATTCATAAAAACAGAAACACAATTTCAAAGTGTAGAATGTCCTAGTTCAGATAATCGTACGAATGTCATATTAAATTTAACGTACCTTCATCAACCCAATCATTTTATTGCAATTATAATGGAAAACACAACGTTATATGAATATAAATTTGTGTATGCAAATATTTTCTATGTGTAACAGTAGCTGGTGTTATCGTTTATGAAGATTTGAAAATCATTATTTAAAAAAACCTCGCAAATACATGTGGAATTATTAATTGCAGTTTCATTAACCCAATTTGTATCATACTTGAACTTACTTCCAAATACTGCAAAAAAGTTATTGCCAGTAATAGAAGAAAATTATTCATTTTAAGAGTACATCTCGTTTATTGTTGAAAACTAATAAATTCATTTCATCGTTCGAATCACTTTTTTGATTTTGGTAGCGTGTTCAAATTTAAGTAACATTTAAATGTTGAATCTATTTTTAAGGCGGGTTTATAGTGTAAATCATCATCATACCTCGATTGACCAATAGCTGGATGTAAGTCCCTCCCATAAATGCTTTTGTAATTGATTAATTCAAAGTACGCGGCAAAATTACATTAACAGTCTGATGCACTTCCCGAAATTATTGTATACTAATCCAGGTCGACAAAAAACTTTTTTTCCTGGGTTTTAATGCACGAATTTATAGTAGGCATCGAAAACACCAAAATATCCATCTTTAGCTTTAAAAGTTTGCTTTTGTTTATTTTACGTCAGTAAGTAAGTTTTGGAAGTGTTTAATTGATTTTTTAGCAACAAGTGAAAGGCACGGTAATGAGTGTTTACTTGTCTATCACAGCTGTAACAAACGTTTTTGTGTGTTACTGAGTTAGAAAATGGCGTCAAGACAGTGTAAACAGGATGTTGATTCATTCTGTTTTATTTGCGGTAAATATATTATTTTAACCTGCGAATCCGAAATAAAGATAAAAATAGGCGCCTCACTTTGCCTGTGTTAACTACAAAAATTTAGAAGGTAAGAAAATTTGAAATCTAAAAAAGTTTCGAACATATTAACACTTTTGTAACTTGAAAGTTTTTGAAAATTACCTATGTATGCATTTGAAATATTTTTATTTTCTCAATAGTTCCAAAATAACAATATTTATGTTATTTTTTTGTGCATAAAGTTTAAATGCGGCAAATGATAATATTGATAATGTTTTATTGCAACTTAACAAAAATTAGAAGCGTTGAATTTGTATCTCATTACGAACAATTTAACTCTAAACCATACTAAAACATTTAGTATGCAATTTTTTACGAGACCAAATCAGTACAATTGCAGTACTCTGTTAAATATTAAAAATATAAATGTAAAGCAATTATCAGTGTTCAAATTACTTGGTATATACATAGACATATCTCTAACTTGGGATGAACATATTAGCTATATTTGCAAAAAAATTTCAAGCTACTGTTATGCCATTCATAGATTAAGGCAAATTATAAACTAAGAAGCATCGCTTACTTTTTATCACTCTCATGTGGAATCGATAATCCGATACGGTATTATTATTTGGGGAAATGGTAAACATTGTCAACGTGTTCTTTTACTTCAAAAACGAGCATTGAGGTCTATGTTAGGCTTAAAACCAAATTCACCATGCAGAGAGCTTTTTAAAAAATTCAACATTTTAACAGTATATTTAGTTTATATTCTAGAAACCTTAAGTTTTGTTTATATAAATAGAAATCAGTTTAGAACGCTAAACCAGCACCATTTATATGAAACAAGGTATGGACAAACGTTAGAATATGAAATCCATCGCCTCACGTTATTTCAAAAAAATCCATTTTATATTGGAGCTAAGTTGTTTAATGTTCTTCCGTTTTGTTTAAAAAACTGTGTAAATTTAAAAACGTTTAAAAAAGAAATTAAAAAATTTTTAATAGATAATGCTTTTTACTCAATTGAAGAATATTTTAGTTTTACTTATAATTTAAAATAGTAATTTAGTTTTATATTGAAGAATTTTTTAGTTTTACTTATAATTTAAAATAGTAATTTAGTTTTATATTATGAATTATTATATTGTACTAGCTAGTTTTAAGTTTAATTAGTTAATGACTTGTCCTATACCATGTATTATTGGTCGATTGGATTATAAATTATTATTATTATTATTATTATTAAATTACACTAGTAGTCTTCCTTATTTCTAGCCTGGTATCGAAGAGAAAAACGACACATGAAGTTTGCATTGCCAATGCTTTGGAGAGAACCTAATGATCATGTGAAAGACTTTTGTTTTTGTATCGTACCCCTATCGATCTGATAAAAATGCAGAATTTTTTTTACCCTGATCTCTCTTCAACGTCTTTTCCAATACCTCATAGTGAAAATCTTCCAGTTCAATCTCGTTCGTTCGTCACAAAATTTAACAGAATTCATGATAAAATCGCACAAACCACTTTCATCAGCTCGACAGACTTCAATGATTTAATACCTAAATCTGCAAAAAAGCAGAGATTCTAAGTTCACTACTAAAACAGTAGAATTTGCTTGAAGATGATGTGAAAATAGATGATCAAAGAAAACGTCATTTTCATGGTTTTTTTACGAAAGAAGACGGACTTTGTTACTGTAACAACGTTTTGTTCGAGGAAATTGGAATACCATGCATATCTTCGGACTGGCGGATTTTCATCGATAGTTCTTCAAAAAGCTTAAAAGCCGTCCTTCACAACGCGAAACCAATTTCCTAGTCTTCCCGTGGCACATTCTATAATGCTTAAAGAAAATTACAACAGTGTGAAAATAGTACTGAAAAAATACCCTTGCCACCTTAGCTTATGGGATAGTAGTAGATTCAGTACATTACCAATAACGTATATGCCTGATTTCAGACAGGAAAACAATGTCAAATGGGAAGCAATTGTAGAGCCTAAGAATATATTGATGCCGCCGTTACATATAAAATTAGACCTAATGAAACAATTTGTGAAAGCTCTGGATCCAAATTCTGAAGCTTTTGAGTACCTAAAGGAATTCTTTTCCAAAATATCTGAAGCTAAAGTTAAAGCTTGCTACTAAGTATAACATTAAAATATTGGTGAAAGCGACCGTAATTGATTTTGTTGTGATTAAATTTTAATCATAATTTGTACTCAAATTGTAGTTTTGCCCTACTCTGTTTACAATTGACTATTGACCAGACTGTGGGAATTTTTAATTTTTGTAAACGTTTTTACTTAGTAACGGACTACTTATTTACTAAGCGATTTTTACAGTACAACAATCAATTAACAAGTATAAATTAACCACTAAGAAGTCGACTGTTAAGTATCAAGTGCGGGTGTTTATACAACGTGTATACTTATATAATTAATACGAAGAAAATCTTTAAAAAAAATTTGATGCGCACTGTTTTGATAATTGATGGAGTGTCAACAATTTAAAGCAAAAAACTAATAGGTCCATACTCAATATGAGAAAAATTTTAAATGAATTAGAACTAAGGTACAAATTAAAGTAAAACTACAAACATTATCGTATCGTAAAATATTTTTTAATTGCTAAATGCTGTATATTAGTTATATAAACCCACCTTTATTTTTCGAAATTATAATACATTTTGTTTAAATTGTGTTGAAATCCACCAACTTATTCATTTATAGCGTTAAAAATAATTGAGGTGGTTAACTGTTCATATAAACACTTTTTTTTAATATAAAATGATCCTGTTATGCGTTCTGATGGCGTCCTTGTAGAGCTGTCGTTTATTTTACGTCGTCATCGTCATGATAATATCCACATATATAAATAATTGTTTTGCTTTATGTAAAAATCTATTAATAAATGTTTTAAACTTCTTTAACCTTACTTTGTTGTTTCGTTTTTATTGCATTATAAATATTACTTATTGTAAGAGGCTTTTGATGGGAAGGTCCTCTTAGTTTCATTGAGACGTGAATCCTTGTCTTTAGAACCTTCAGGTTATGTAACAGTAGATCCTATACGAAAATTTAACAAAATAACGCCATGTGACATTGCACGATACCGACGATACTGAATTTAATGCACCAACGTTATATCCATCTTTCCTAGAAATGTCCAGTCAACCTCACCTTATTTCAGTGCAAAAAAAATCTGTTTTATAATTTTCATTTATATAATTTGAAAATTGCATATCTGTAACTGTAAATATTGCAGAATAATAATGTTAAAGTATCAGCAGATAAAGCAACGATAAAAGTAATACATACCCAATTTGAAAATTGCCGTTCGTAAGCATTACTTTTGTTTACCAATTTTGGAAACAGTGTCTTTTAATTCAAGTGTAAATGTGATTTCTGAAATTCTTCGACAAAAGATCAGTTTTGCATCCAATTTTTAAAAAATCTACTCGGATTCACAACTTGAAAATTAACAAAATCATCTAAAACCGATTAATGTCCTATTTAAAAATAGCATCAAGCGTGTAAATAATGTTTCTTCAATTCTTTGAAGTTATATCTATGTCATAATTATAAAGATTTTATAAAAACAAGCAAGAATATCCGCGTATAAAAGCTACTATACTAAATGACAGCTCTTGTCGAAATGTGAAAAACAAATCTTGAAAACCAAATACTTCATGTAATCCCACTTCAAAATTAGTAATAGAAAAACAAATATTTAAATTGGATATATATCAGAAATGCCCAAATCAATTCATAGCATAGCTACGAAGAACGAGAATTACTTAGTGACGAGTCGCAACTCACTGTGTAGTAGAATAATTAACCTAATTTGTCGTGAACCTACACAAGAAACAATCTAGTATGTATCCTAAAAGAGTCGCAATATGAACGCTCCATTTGATAACGCGTTAATAGTTTTTTTATTACTTGACCCATGTAAAAAATGTGTTAAAATTTCAGTACTTATAGAATACATACATTTCACAGTACCGAAATTTTGCAATAATCATATCAACAGAGTAAAAATTATAGTACCAATGTATCCGGTCTCCCATTTAAAAATGTTAGTGTACAAATATAAAACGAGTTTTAGATGTTATTTTAACTGCCTTTTTTATTGTTAAGCTTAGGAAACGTCCCGTTAATTGTTCTCAGCAAGATAGTTACCCCCAGTTGCATAATATTTTCACTAATAATGTTTAAAAGAATAATGTGATCAGTAACTTTAATATTTATAAACGCTTATATGAATACTCATCACATTATCGACAATCAATATTGTCAAAAGGCGAACATTCCGTGTACTAAAGACTGTACCTAATTTTTTTGTCAACTTCACTGAGTCAGAATGAATTGGTGAGCTTTACAAGATTCAAATTTTCTAATAAATCTAGAATGTCCCTTAAAAAAAGTTTTTTAGTGGTATGACTAACAAACTTGCTGGATGTCTCCATGATTATTTAAATCAGAGTGAATTTAAAAATCTAGTTTCAATGTATGCACCTTCTTTGGCGAAATGTATAATAGTTTACACTTATAAATAACATCCATTAAACAAAAATATATCCCAGCGGTAATTTTTTGTTTTTTATTTAAATACGTGGTTTTATTAGGTTTCGGTTTATAATATTACCTCAATTGTGTACTGCAAATACGTATTGACGTTGTTTTTCATTTTTCCTAGCTTATCTTAGAACGAAGTAGAAATTTCCCAATTTTCTATTCATTTCAAATGTATATGATATAGTTCCCACATACTGAAATTGCATATGAAATTAGTAGATGGAAACCAGCAGATTTTTCGACCAACTATAAACTCAGAAAACAGTGATAACGATCAAGTTCTAATTCCAGTAGGTATGAACACAGTAATGTACTTGAATCATCGTTAAGCAACAGACCTTCTATTCTATGACACACACAGGTCACTTGTGAAAGATGACATGGAACTTCAATTCTGTTTTCATCTGATTGTGCTTTCTAATCACAGTACGCACTAGTATCTATACTATTCATTGCACATATAACAAATATTCAGCAGCGCAAGTACTAGGTATTTTACTTAAAAAGTAAAACATGTATATAGAAATACAATAAGTATTCATATTGTGAATTGATCAAGGTGTCAAAACAGAAAAAATAACAAATAGGAGTAGTAAATTAAAAAATATGTGACAAAAGAGGAGTATCAACTAATAAAAATAATAAACACTAGAATTTCAAATAAGTGTAAAAAGGTTTGCATTAAATTACAAAGGTTAAGAAAAGTAATTCAAGTTAATAATAATAATGATTTATCTACTTCTTCATATCGAAACCTTGCGCATTAACAATGTTATTATTTTACGTCGAAATGATAGTGAATTAAAATGGTAATGTTACTTATTAGACAATACCTATTTCTTACAGGAAAATGATGTACCCGCTTCCGAATTAGTTTTACCAATACACGAATTACGAAAAAATAAATCCTTACCTGTTAGTCCGACTTTTTTACGACACACTGCACAACGGTTCTTTTTCTTTTTGGCTTCTTTGTCTTCATCCTTATCATTCGAACTATGATCAAGGTCTGCTAAACCAGACGAATCGGCGTTATTACAAGCGGCACTTGGATCTTCTTCGACCGCCTACAACGATAAACAGAAATAAATTTCACAGAAAATAGTAACGATGCCTTAAATTTACAGAAGTTCCTGGAAGGACTTCTGATGTAACAGTGTTTGTTCTTAATAATTTTTTTTGATCTTTTAAAACGATATCATCATCGTCGTTATTAAATTCTTGGTTCTCGCTAATATCGGCTAAATTGGTTTTGTTTGTATGGATACTACTATTGCTATTACTTTTATCGCTATTACATTCTTTTTGGTTTATTGAACTATTTGACATAACTTAGGAAATTTTAAATAATGAATTGCCAAATCTGACATACATTTCGTAACTATAGATATTTTTTGCATTTTTATAATACCAAAAAGTTTTACGAATACGGTATATTAATCCATCGCTTATTTTTGTTAAACAATCTTTTGAACAACGCTTCAAACAAAACAAAAATATCTTCATACGCGAGTTCCATGCTGAAAGCTAAATCTAGACATGTAAATGCAAACATTTAAATAATGCAAACTACTTTCGTTACTATATAATTACTCATTAGTGATCGAGAGTAATTAAAAAAAAAAACTAGTCAAAAAAATTAACCCTAAGACTGTATATAGCTTATTGTCAAATGTTTTTAGAATGCAAAAACTTGATTCCAATTGCGAAGTATTGTTTCAAATGCTTTGTAATAAAACTTAAAATGCATAGCTTTGTTGTAAATAATAAGTGCAGAGAAATAAGTCCAATTAAAAAGAAATTAAAAGAATTTCGTAACAATTTTACATTCGATTTACATTGTTTGTTGTGGTCTTCCAATTAGTTTCAATGTCACAATTTGGCTTCATGTTTTAGACACATTTTGTTATGTAACATACTTTTTGCATTAAAAAATCAAATTCAACTAATTTTAAAACGCTTGATTACAAATACTGGCGTTTTTCAATTATCTATATATTTATTAAGAATATGATTAAATGTAAAAATATTTTTCAGATATAGAAATTTCGAAAGTAATAAAACACACACCAATCTAATGGCCGTGTTATTGTCTTTATTTAAAAGATAATTTAATGGCATTAATGTTTAAATATGATTTCGACCATATAGATTAGAATAAAGCGCAATCTGGAAGTCCAAATTTCGGCCACTTTTTGGAGCAACTGGAATCGCATATCGGCAATAAGGCGGCGAATGTTAACTCACGCAATCTTAGAGACCAATCAGGATCTATTACGGAAAATTATGCGCTCATCGAAAGTTTTCATTAAAAATCGATTGAGGCGTCCGCTGTGTAACAAATTGTTGAAATCACAGCCTTTCACATTAATTCCATTCAGTTAAGAAATGAAAAAATCGGTAATCATGACTCTATAGCAATCTCCAAAGACTATAACGTTCTGACTGACATTTTTGAAAAAATAGAAATCTATGCTTCGACCGGACCATAAAACACACCAACCAGTGGATTTTTGTTCTCTCAATAATAGCTTCTAGATTTTATTCACTCCAAATCTGCCAATAATGAAGTCGTCATTCAATCAAAAATCTCACGGTTAATTAAATAATTTTCACGATACGTACTACACAAACGATGATCATGTGACGTGCTGAATCTTGTATGGTCGTTAACAAATCTTTCAGTAAAATCTTAAATGATGAACACAGCTCAGATTGCTGTGTACGATAGCGAATCGAATACTCCCTAACACTATACTCTATAGCAGCAGCTTCTGCAGTGCGCACTATATGACGTCTCTGACAATGCGTATTGTCGAACAATACATGGTTATTCGAATTAAGTACTCAGATGGATAATAAAATCGATTGTAAAATGGATATAGTGCACATTAAATTTGAAATTTAGAGAATTGCCAAGCGTAAGTTTATACATAGTGAAATGACAAACCATTCCGAATACAAATATGTTAAAATTAAAAAGCCGTCGCTAAAAACAGAGTGGAGAATTCGAAAAACAAACCTCTAAAAAGACAAACTTTACAATTATTATATTAGATAAGCAATAAAAATATAATTTTAAAACTTTTTCCGTTGTCGCTTCTGACTGACTGATCTATAAATCTTCCAACCTCACTGATTATCCATTTCCAAATTGTACCTAACATTTTCGCGATGGCACACAATATTTTCAAAGTAACACTAGTGACAAATTAAGTAAGTACATGTTCATTCCGCTATACTATCTCGGAATAATATATTCTGTAACAAGATTAGGGTGAAAATTAGACACGAGTGGAAAGTTCTTGGTACGTGCGTGAGAAATCACGAGCGTAAAATTTTTATTCCAACGAAGTAACTTTCTCCACGACGAGGAAAGTATGAACTGCAATAAAATTAAACTTGAACCGAGTCAGTTGTATTGACACTTGACCAAAAGTAATTTTTATTACCTTGTAAAATGCATTAAAATTAATTTTTTTTAATTCTGTAGCATTTTCTTTATTACAAGTAAAAAACAGATCACAAAAAAAAGAAAATTTTTCTACAAAAACAAACAAAAAGAGTTGAACGACAGAGTAGGAATCTAACTGCCAAAAGAGCAATCTTTGATAAATAAGTAGAACCAGTTCCGAATTGGTAACACACTACATTATGTCAAAGCCTCTAAAACAAGATCTAAAAACGTTTCAGATAATAGCTTCAAAAAATTTCGAAAAGAATGTGTCAAGCCTCAAACTAAAAAGTTGGAATATCGAACATAAAGTAAAGAAAACGAGAACCTTTAACCAGCGATAAAATCGATAATCACTCTTCTGAAATGTTACAAAAAAATTGGGAGCTAGAATGTCACTCACTTCTTGGATTCCCATTTAAGCTTCTTCCCGCTGAATCTAGGAGCCGTGAATGTGAGTGATGAAGAAGGCGAGCGATTCCATCAGGACGGGATAGTAATGGAACGATTTCAGAGCAGATGGAATGTAAATGTGACGGTTCATTACTGTTGGTTCTTGTAGAAAGAAACTAATCAAAATGCTTACAAAAGAAAACATTATAGTAAACAACATTTTTAATTTCGTATCGTATATTCAAATTGTTTGTATTATTTTTTTTGTTTTCGCGAATGACTGGTATGCTCCATAGCTTAATGTAATCATGTTTTCTTATACTTATATTAAACAAATGTTTATAAAAAACTACAAATGTTTGGTTGTATTCACAGTGGCAAAATTTTAGAGTTACAACTTTAATGATGAGCAGTGTAGTTTAATTTAATTCCACATTCGACTAAACGCAAAACGTAAGTTTCACTTTAACAATCCAGATACTTGAGAAAGCAAACAAAAAGCTACGAAGGATTAAAAAACAATACTAATAAACGAAACGAACGTTAATTCAAAAAAGGGAAAGTTAAGACAAGTATAACAATATTGCATGCAATCTTTTTCTTTAATAAACAAAGAATGAATTTATTAAATAAAATGCTTTTTAAAAATTTCAAAATGGACAATGGTACGTTACACTTTTAGCAACAATGCACATCAAAATAACAACATAGATTTTTAATTTAAAAGTAATAAAAATAAATTTGAAAATCATCCTTTCATAAACAATAAAAATTATTTATTAATGATAATTTTTCACAGTTTTGAATATTGGTTTCTAAAAATTTGCAGTTAACGAAGTGACCTTTACACATTAAATTTAAAATATGGGAAAGTATCTAATTTGCTTTTGCAAATTCGTATAACATTTAATCTATGCATACAGTTCAATAGAGACTATAGTTTGATTAACTTTCTCTACTTTTATTGATTTTGTAAAATGACCATTTTGGGGTTTTCCGATTATAAGTAGAATTTTATTTTTGATTAAAAATAGGTATAGTTGATAATTCGCATTTTATATTACATTCGTTCATTCTCACTTTTTAAAATACTTATCTAAACAGTATTTTACAGTAAGTATGTATCTTGCACCGTTACAATAAATTACGCACATGAAAGAGTGCTAATTATTGCTTAAACAAAAGCAATTCTGGTATAATCAAACAATTAAACAAGTAATGAATCCACGACACTCAAATATTAAAAATAATTGTTTATATACAAGCTCCAAAAACTACAATTACCTTGTAAATGAATAACAAAGGTAACTTTTAGATAAGTAAATATTAAGCGTATACTTACGTCTGATGGTTCTGAGCCGGATAATGTAGGCAGACAAGGTGGTATTGTGGGTTGAGCTGTGCTGGTTGCATCCATTAAACTGGCAAGAGATTGTGCGTTACTGACGGGCGCTGCCGGACTTGGGGCTGAAACTGGTGGTTGTTGCTTCTTTTTTAGAGCCTCCTATAAATGCATTATAAATGATTTATTCTGTTGCACTTTTATTGTATGAGTAGAAACTTACTAGTCAGCAAATTACATTTGATAGAGCTTGAAAAATTTAATTATTTAGTGATTATTATTAACTGCCAATGAACTTTAGACTTACATTCAAATATTGTTTACTGTCTTACTTATATATTATAATTACACTACAATTGCAAACAAATTTGTGTCAATTAAATATTTGCACAATATTAAATATGGACTCCTCAGAATCATTTGCTACATAACGATTTCTTCAATTAGTGTCTACGCAACTAAAGTTCAAAGTAGCATTACGTCGTTTCAATAAAATCATAGGTCATACTCGGTATTTAATATTATGCAAGCGATACATGAATTAATAAACCATATAGATATGGGAGAATTTTCCTTACGACCATTAAAAAACGTATTTGTAATTTAAAACTATACCTTGTAACATAAAGAACATAGACCATCCGTGGCGGGGCTTCCATAAAATCCACAGCCTGATCGGCACAGTGCCTGCATGGGGTTGGATTCACGTTCCATTCTGGTGCGTTTTGCTTTGGTTTCTGCCAGTGGAATAATTGTATTGCACGTTCCCAATTGAAGTGATAGTTGAGCGAGTCCCTGTCACGAAAACCGTTTGCTCGATGATATATTCACCTAAAAAAATATTACTTAGAAACTGGAATAATACAGAGGAAATTATACCAATCAATTAAAAATGTATTGTATAACTAGATCAAACCGGAAATCAAGGTTGTATAAACAAATAATAAATCAATTAAGAACAGTTCCTCAAAGGAAAGCAAGTGTCATCATCTTAAGGTTCGTTAACTAATAATGGCGGACGTTGCACTCAAAAAGGTGAATGACATACGAATGTCCATCCTCGGAATACACGCTTTAAAAAAATTCTACACGGGACAAGGCGTAAGCACTACCATGCGTGCCAATGTGTCTTCCTCGGGCTCAACCTATTTCACTCTTATAGAACCGGCGTCAATAAATGCGGTATAACGGCATTTTACGCAATGTGAAAACTATTAATGTTGTTTTTAACCATAGTAGCTTCGATAGTGAATTTACTCTATTGATGGTACTAACATCAATGAAAATATTAACAGAAAAGTACCACATCGAAATGTGACCTCCTTATTACTACTATACACATTTACGGTTTAACGAAAATGCACAAAACAAATTCGATTTTTAATAATTTTAAAATTAAAAATATCAACATTGGCTGATGTCCAAATTCCATTTAAAAATGAAATTTAGCAAAAACTTCGCAACAATAAATTCTGCAAATTTATTATGATATAAAATTAAGCTATTAACACACTTTTAAAAAAATGTTAAACGATTTAGAATTATTACTTCAAATAATTTCGTCTTTTAGAATTTCTGTACACGCAGAGTATGTTACGTACGTAGAAACTTTAATACTATTTTAGAAGACCGGAAATTCTTAAGCGTATTCATCGTACCATAAAAATAAAAACTATTTGTTTGAATTTCGTACATAAGTAAATATTTTTCTTATCCCGATTCCAAAAATAACTGCAGTACCGTAACAAAAAATTTAAGTTTTTTTAAATCCACAATTACCACAATATTTGAAGTTACCCGCAGAAGGTGAACTAAAAAAGATTTTTGTACTCGAAACAGCTAAGTCACTAACTAAAGATAACTCCTTATAAAATTATTAGTGACGGTTGGTGGTCAATACTGCAAGTCATTTCAATATTAATACTTTAAAACTGCATTTTTACCTAATAAAAGATTTATATTTAAGGTCAATTTATCTATGTGCTAATTAACAATGAGCATAAGCATAAGAAATAGATAACGCATGATATGAACGTAATATATAATTCTGACACTATGCGCGTAGTTTTTCCATAAGAACGAATTTTTCTACGTTCGATCATAAGAGGTGCATAAACACAACATAAACTTACGAATTATTAAGAAGGATTGTGAACACATACTGCATTCCTTGTAGTATATCCCAACTTATGCTCATTGTGAATACTATCTTTGGAATAAACAAAATAAAACGTTGCATATTTGCAATTGTAAATTAATAAAACAATTTATAATATTTTTTAGAGGGAAAATCCGCCACTAAAAATTATTTATATTCTAAGAAAACATAAAAAAAATAAGATATGCAGTTTACTATATATATTACAGACTGTGTACTAGCAACAGCTAAAACGTATTTGTTTTCTGAATGTTGTCTCAGAGTAGAAACCATCCTTTTATTAATTTTTGTTTGAGTTGGCTTGCTATTCAACGCTAAATCTAAGATATTCAAAATCATCCATAAAAGATATACAAAATAATAAAAACAATTCTTAATACACGGTGCCATAAACAAAAAAAAAACTACCAGTAGGGTTGTACAGTAAAAATATTTCTAATGCAAACAATAGCAGTTTTGCTTCAGAATTGTTTACGCAGTTTAATTTTCTTAAAAACGACAACCTGAAAACCTCAAAACTAATAAGAAAATTATCCAAATAGTACTAGACGAACGCAAATAAATGATATATTTGATCCTCTGCTTACCTCCACGGATAATTGCCTCTAAAGAAGCATAAAATCGACGAAAAAATATAAGAAAGTACGTACATTCTAGAAAAAAATGAAAGCATAATTTTTTTAATAAATCGTATTTTACATGGCCCACTACTCATAACAAAAATAACTGATTTGTAAAACAGTAAAAATGTGTTAATTTTATCAAAGAAAAATAAAAAATAACTATATGGTAAATATACACTTCAATAAGTAAAACTGTTATTCCTTTAGCAATTGCATAATTGGATTACCATATAAGAATGATTTTACCATAAGGAAGGATATTTTTGAGCCCCTGTGCAGCTACTGAGTTGTAGATTGTGAAAACATTGAGCTAAAAATTTGTCACTTCATTACAGTGTCTTTTTTAGATTCGTGTTATTGTAATTCTATTCTGATTAAAAATCGTAAAACTATAATTCTTCACTTTTGTGTAGCAATATCTATGAATTTACTTACTATATGATGGCAATTGTCCAATGTGTTTGATTTCAGTTTTCTACAAAAATTAAGTCTTAAAATATACATTACACATTTAATTTCCACATTTTCTATATGATTGTTTCATTTCCCAATGAATAGTCCTTTATATTACTACTTCTTACTACATTTTACTGCAACTAATAATCTTATGAACGTTTTAAAACAGTGTCCTGTATAAAAAAAAACTAATACCTACAACTGCTATTTAATTACCAATTCAAAACAATTATTGACATAATATGCTCAACTCTGCTTCACACGATAAGTTAGTTCTGAAGTATACCATCGATATGTTCAAGAAATACATTTTTATTTTGGGATTTGTCGGAAGATAGAAATGACACAATAGGAACGTTTTAGCACAATACAGTCTAGACTAAATCTAAATTTGATTGTAAGTAAAAGTTAGAGTAAAATTAATAAGCAGAGTGTCGTCACTCAAGCGTATTTTCAACGAGACTTAAATTAGTGGAAATAATAATTAATATAGTCTATATAGATTACCAGTGCAAAAGTTTATAATGTTAAATAATTGTTCCTTCTTTGTTTCCTAAATGAATAAATCAAACTATAAAATAATGATTTTCAAATCGGTTGAATTGGTTTCTGCTTTATTATTCGCTTTCTTGTAAGCAAATAAAAACCTTACTTTTAAACTTAGTGTAACTTTCATCAGTGAGTATTGTTATTTTTAAGATCATGCTAACATAAACTGAAAAAATAATTGGTCCAAAATTTGAAATTTGCTTACAATTATTTTATACGATAACCAAAGAATAAAAACAAAAAATTAGTTTTTATTATAATCACGTTTTAACCATGATAAAAAAAGAACCAGAATAGCTAAAAATAAAACAGGTCAATCCTAATAAGTATATTTTATTAGAGAAACTATAATTAATAATTTAACATACGTAGTACACTGTTGCTATTTTGTAATATTTTATATTTTAGTTTAAACATTATCAACTGCAACTTTAAATCGATGGTAGATAAATCTTAATCATTAATAAGTCAGATTTTATTTAAACAACGTCAATTGCGGTTATCTAATCAACTCTACATGTTAAAGGTAAAATATTGCACGAGCATAAACTTTTTGTACGATAGATAAAAAAACCAAGATCATGTTACACATGAATGAGAATTGGAAAGTGCAGTATATGCCACGTTTATTCACCGTTATTTAGACCTTTTTATTTTGTTTCGGTCAGTCTCTTTATACGAAGTACGAAACTAAAATACATACAGGCCAATCCCATAAACGTATGCTAAAATAATCTTATTTATATGCATCGACTTCTTTCTCACGGATCCTGTTTTATATAAAACTAATTAAACCCAAAATGTTTTGGGCATTAAATGCAATTTAAATACAATGAAACAAAAACGTTACTGACGCTCTAAAGTAGATTAAAGATTAATATCTTTGTAAAAGATTTTGTTTTATTGATGCCATATTTTCCTTAAATATTAGAAGATAAGAGATTTACTATGAAAAAAATTATCTACTTCAGAAATTGCAGATAAAACATTCATTATATAACGGAAAAATATAAATAATTTTTTTTTACAAAATTACAGACCAGATTATTTATTTCACAATGATGCGTTACAAGTACAATGGATAAGATTCCATTTAAAAACTCAAATTAAACATAGATGCAGATACTATGATTTTAGTGAAATTTGCGGATGTTAAGTAAAACGCTATGCAAGGTCAAGAGTATGAAGTTCTATTGAAATGAAAAGTTGGTCAGCGTCACAGTAGGTTAAAAAAGTAGCACAAATAAAATCGATATCAGAAAATTATGTTTGTTATGACACCAATATAACAACTGTTTTTAGACAATCTTAAGACGACGGACTGTAGAACTTATAGATATAATATCTAATTATGGCGTAAACATATTGCGCAATATATTGAAAAGACCGTAAATGATGAACTATAGAAATATAATGACCTAAAATAATTATCTCGGTAATAATTATTAAATAATTAAGGGCATAGTTTTTAAAATGTTTTTAAGATATGTCTCACCTTGAACAACGGTTACCGGATAAACCCAAAATTTCATACATTAAGAAAAACTATAAAGAACACACGTGAAAGTATCCTTGAGAACTTCTACTTTTCTTAAAATCGTTTGTAATCAAAAGAGCTCGCTTGTCATTTTAGAATAAAATTTAAAGGAATGTGTAAATAATTATTCACAGCGGCAATTATGTGGTAAGTTATAACCAACAGAATGCAAATCTACGAATTAATCATAAATGAGAGACCTCGAAGATATTTTTTTAAATATCCAGCTGATTTGATGTCATTAGCAAGAAATAAAAGTGTCAATGTTTGTTTTTTGCATAATGAAAAAATTAAATATAAGGTAATATTGGTTAATGCTACAAAATTTTCAGCGACTCGAGATCAACTTAAAAAATTGTTGCGGCAATCTAAAACAAAACCCACAAAATGTTGCAGGCGAAACCCATACTCGTGAGAAAAATATATATTTTAGTTTAGTATATTTTTAGCATAGATAATTTAAAAACAATGCATCATTACATTAAATAAATAATAATTATTGATTCCAGAATTGCAAGACACTACGAATAGAGAAGTAATTGAAAGTTATCCTAATCATATCCTAAATGTCATTTCAATAAATACTGTTGAACACAACCTATTGGAAAATGAACTAAAATTGCAATAATATGTAGTTCAGTACCTCACTATTCTTTAGACACTTAATTCACAACAACGATTATACATCAATACAATAAGTTAAATTTTAATATCTAACACCTGATGTGATTTCATTGTATGGTCAGTAACCCCAGTAAAAAAAAAATTGAATCCACTGTAAATATCGTAAAGTATTAACTCATTTATGCGTAAAGCCGCATATGTAGTACGGTTATTAATATAGTATGAGAATTTAGTAGTTCGACCACCAAAGTAGATAACACCAGGTGTTATCCGTTGCAAAGATTTATGTGTAATAAAATAGGATTTCAAAATACAGGCAACTTGTACGTGTAAAATTAAAAATAATACTTGACATAAAACATTTGTTAAATAATATAAATTTAATTCCTGTAACATTAACACATTCGTTGAAAATACAAAATTGTGAGAGAAAAAACATCCACTGTGTCAAGCATTATTTTAAAGGTACGTGCAGTCAGTAGAAATTTTCGAAAACTACAATATTGTACACAAAATCATGTGCTTTCCATTATATTACGGAAATTCTACAAGAATATTACGCAAACTGCAGTCAATTTGAAAGTCTCAATCCAAAATTCAAATTGGTTGATAATCGACAAGAGGTATTTAAATAGTAATAAAACCTTTATGCTGTTTCAATCTCGACTAATACAATACAGTAGGAGTATGAAATACTTAAAATTAAAAATACTCAAATTGAACGAGTTACTAGAAAAGTTTATTAAAAATACCGACAAACAGTACATTATCAGCACTCAGTATGTACTATAAGATACTTCGAGATTGGTCGAGCAGTTTCGCTGTACGAGATATCTAAAAACAAGTTGCCTGACCTGATATTTTTCACCCTTCTACTATAATCCGGAAGTATATTTAGAAAGAATAAACGAATGAGTTTATATGAAGTTGCAAATAAAAAGTTTGCAAAAAAGTAGTAGTTTTAGATTAAAAAATGTTAAGTTAGAATAAAACTAAAAGAAATTAGTAAAGTTGTCTATGGCGGTGGATTATAATGACAGAAATACACGCGTTTATCTGTTAACCGTTTCAAGATATGTGGTAAAAGTTTGAATTGTGTTTCCATCTATCGAGGAAAATTCAAATATATCAACGACAAAATAATCTCTAATTTGCGTGTTTGTTGGTTACCTGTTGTGACTAATCGATTATATTTTGTTTTATTGTGAAAAATTTCCCAAAATGTTCTCTAAGTAATACATTTTGAAACTATTATTTGCTGTGGCGTGTATAAAATACATTGTCATGGTTTTCAGCTCTATAGCGAGTTATAAATTACTAATACATTTATTATTTCTTAAATTTTGGTGTAAAATAAGATGCTATTATTAAACACCACCAAGCAGTAGATGCATAATATGTAATACAAATTTATTTTTTAATAATGGAGAGTTGTAGATCTGAAGATATTCTATACAATTTTGAAGAAATTGAAGCATTCGAAAGAGCCGAACTACATGTAGATGTGTTTTCACGAATTCTTTATTTAAAAATTTTGTTTTTCAAACAAACTTGTATGCTACACAGATCAGTACAAAGTGGGAAAAAGCAACAACAAATCTCAAGGAAATGAACATATTATTTAATGAGCATGAAATATTTGCCCAGTTATGTTTTTGGTCTATATTTCAAATGTAATGTCAAGACGTCGTTTTGATTAGTTATTAGAAAGTTTTCATAGTAACAATAATGCCATTAAACCCAAACAGAGAGATAAGGTTTTAGCAAATTTTTTCAAAATTTTATAAACCTTCAAAAAAACATATGATTTGATTCAAAGAACAGTCTCGTTACGTCAATATATGCTAAATAAACCGATAGAACAAGATTATAAAGTCTAGGACGCGCTTCAAATAGTAAACACCTTAATAAATTTCAAATATATACTGGAAAAGTAGGTAACAATACAGAAAACTTTAATGGTAATTATCATCAAACAAATAAAGACAGCAGAAAAAACAAATTCAATATTCTCAGATTATAATTTAATATGGTCGACAAAGCAGATATGCTGAGAACAGTTACGAAATAAATAAGGAAAAGTCAAAAGTGGTGATCACCTAGTAAACATGATGTATCGCGATTGGTAAATGTAGTAAATATTTAGTAGGCAAATATTGCAAATATTTGGGAAATATGTACCAAATTTTTGTCAGTGATTAACCCCTCCGTGATGGTCTAGAATTGTGTGGCATTTTGCAAATGCATTGACCATGTAGTGTAGAGAAAGATCGGAAAACAGTCTGAATCTAAAATCGTTCAGGTTAACAGTACCAAAAAAAATCTAGACCAAGTGGTGAGCTACCTGTAGTAAGTAAGTAAGTACATATGCCCATACATTCAACAACAAAACTATGTATATGTATGTATATAGATAATTTTTGAAAATCATTTTTATTGACAGTTGATGCGTTATTGGTGACGCCACTGCCTAATTTTGTTTCCTTAAAATAAAAATATAATTGATAGACATTTTTTCATTTTTTTAACATATTTTTTATCATAACATACTACGAAAGTAGTAGTCATTTAAAAAGTCTGTTCGAAAAGAGTTAGGAACAAATAGAAAACAGAAAATATAATCTACACCATAAAAGGTCAATAAATTTAGAAGGACTTTGAATTATGAACGCCAAGGTTGCAAATCGACAACGGTTTGTTGTATACCCAACTTTACTTTTTATTTATTTTATATAAAATGCATATTTTAATATCAAAACATAAATCTGTCACATTTAAGAATCATAATCTGCTTAATTTACAAACGGCGGCGCACAGTTGTAGTTGTAGTTCACAGCGTTCAAAAAGATGTAAATCAAACAGTGATTGATCCAATTGTAAAATGGATACTTTAAACCCTCAATTATTTAGCAATGATACTATAAAACATAAAAGAAAACTTGCAGTTAGGTTTATTTTGTTACACGACACCACTCGGTCTGATATTGTAAAAAGTACAGAGAATGCTCAACAGTTCGCATACCTCTATATCCCTCTTGCGATTTGCATACAAGTAACCACCGAAAAACAAACATTGATATAGATTTCGAAAAAAATATATTCTTCATTTCATCACGGTCGTGTGTATAGTAATTAAAAATAACAAAACGAATGCGATTTTAATATCCAAGTAAGCATATACGTAATAACAAAGTGAAGGAGTTAGACGATTCTTATTTAATTTCTGATTTATACTCAGACATAGACTGTTTTGTCGCCATTCAAAAGATAATGAAAATGAAACAATAAGAGTTAAAATACTAGGTCAAAAATGCACTGTGTCCTAGATTTGTTGGAGTTACGTAACGGTCGCGTGAATTCCCATCTGAAACGGAGATGCAATATCCTTTTATTGTAGGTCGAAGAATAGTAAATTCCACTTGTTAGCTGTTGTTGAATAACGGTGCAGTTGTGCCACTTTGGGGAATTAATTCGTATAGAGAAAGCCGACGACGACGACCATTTCGTTACGTTAATTTAGTTAAATTTAATTTGGCAACTTTTACGAATTTCTAAAATTCAAAGCACTTTATTGTTTAATTATAGGAAACGCAAAAAATCTATTTTTTTTTAAATAATGAATAATGACCTTCCTAAAAATTATTTTAATCAAATTAATGTTGCGTCGATATAAAACTAAACAACATTCAAGAATTGAGCAATTTTGATTAACTGGATAGTGTGTGTCTCAATGACGTAACGTAAAGAAAATATTTGCGTGGGTTATACGTCCACAATTCGGCAAAAGGAAGAGTTTTTTCCGTCGAAATTACTTTTCCAATTAGTTCACCTGCGTTGAAAGAAAACTACTTTTTGAAAACGAAAATATTTACACACGTACAAAATTTACTAAATAATCAGCTTTAAGTATATCGATCCGAGCGGGAATACCAGTTGTAAACTGTTGCAGTGGATACAGCTGTTTTGTAAGTGGGTCACCGTCATTCTATATTTCTATCGAGTTTTTTGCATCTTTCCTTTTTTCGTATTAATCTGACAAAAGCGATCATGGTTATTTGGAACCGTTGTTTTATTAATATAATAAATTTAGTTTGCGTTTCATGTTTAAATAAAAAGAAGTCTATCTACTGGAATAGGCGTATATTACTCAATGTTAAGACGTACTTATAGTAAAAAAAAATAAAGTTGCAACTTTCACATATTTATATTCCGTGAAATCAGCACTAACTAGATGCAGTAAAGAATAATTTAATACAATTTTGTTTGGCACATAGAGAAACATGTAACCCCAGCTTCGCCACGAATTACCGTGATATCGAAAACCCGCATTAAAGTATCAACGAGATAGCAATTTAAACCCTCAACTTTAGCAATAGCGTTTTTTCTTTCATTTTTGCCGACAAATTAACCACTTCTTCTCAAGTTTTATATTACATTGTATTAATTTCCTCTAGGTATTCTCATCAAAACAAAATTGCTACGTGCCAACAATGTATAATTGTTGCTAATTGAACTCAAACGTAACTATTTTAGATTTTAATAAGTTTTTTCAATTGTTTAAAAACAAAATGTTGCCCAATGTATTGCAATACCTTAAAAATAAGAAATTATAACAATTTTCGAAAGAAAACCAAGGTAGAATAAATAACTGTAAAACTTTTACTTCGGTTTGCCAATAAAAGCAATAGTATAAACACGTCATTCTTCCATATGTTGCATAAATCAATAAAAGTATGTATGTATAAATAAGCAACTACAGTAAGTATATAGTTATTAAATGCAATGGTGACGTACAATAAAAACGCAAGTGTAATTTATACCGTTTATTTTATTTATAGAAAATTTAATTTGCGAGTTTCGAAATAATTTTCACAAAAAGTGATTTGATTAAAAAATATTGGAATATTTCGAAAATATATCTTAAAGTAGAGTAGATTTTTCGTCTAATAACACAATTTAAACGTTTCAGCAAGTAAACCCAAAGTTTTAAATTTCGCAAGTTTTTTCACGTATATTATCAATTGACAGCCACCACAAAAACTTCAGTTCGATATACTGTTATTAGGTAGCACACTACCCTATTGTAGTCACTTTCCCACAGTAACAATGGATTTATATTCTTTTTAAGACCAACGTTAAGTTTCACAAAAAAAAAGTCTAAACGCAATATACATACCTGCAAATTTTGTTCTAACTTCGTTATTCTAATCATTACATTTAAAAAATACAGTGTTTATAATAATCACAAGTTTTGACTTAAAATAACCCAAATTACACAGCCAAGAATTGTCGACGCAATTTACTGATACGATGCTTTAGTCTACGTCACTTTCAAACGGCGTGCAATAAATCATTAATAACCAGAAACTATTTCCAACCTATTTACAAATATTTGTATTAGAATATCGTATTAGTGAAGTAATTATTTTGTATGTCGACGGTAAAATTACGCCTACGTATTATATACGAACCAATCCTATAAACACATGTCAATAATTGCGTAATTATCACCTTCTACGTTGTTTTATGGTGCAGATCTCTAAAAAATTTACAATTAATATAATCACAAAAGAAACATTAAAACGCAATTCTCAACTAATTTACTTCTATTCTAATTTTTGAAATAGAGACCTTGATCTATAAAATTTCAATGTAATTGATAAAACTCACGTGGCATAAGTATCAACGCCCAATATAACCTTAAATAGATAAACCTTCAATAACCTATAAAATTATTCTCTCAAATTCAATGAACGAACGTGATAAAATAATTGCAATAGGAAGCGAAAATTGGATTCTTATTCTTTGTTGATGTCGTAAACTTAGACGGTATGACGTATGTTTAATTGTAAATGAAGAAACGAGGTCGTGCGTCACTGCGTCAGTGTCGAAGTGGGCGACCTTGCTAGGAATTACACTCTGCGATTTCTTCTGAAATACACTGTTGATTGAAACACCGGTTTTGAACTTCTCGAAAACAATAATAACAGTACATTTAGGACCTTAAATTTAATATTGGCATGATAGTCTAAAAAGACAACTTAAACCACAAATTACAAGTCTTAACAAGATATGGATAAGCAAAAACAAACTAAGCCAAAACGCTCAATAGAATATGTCTATTACAAAAGGCGGTTTTCAGAAGCACAAAACACATTCCATTAGTTTTTAAACTTCTAATACTTTTTAAATACAGACTTGTATGTTTGAAATTTTAAAATAGACCCAATATTCCAACAGATATTGAAAGGTACATAGCTTGTGCCAAAAACCTAATTGCTTACATAAAGGTATTAAAAAAAAGAAGCATCGTAATGTAAAATTTAACATATTTAAAAGGTACATACAATCAGTTTCAATGATAAAATTAGAAACTGTTTTTGTTATACTTATAGAAAGGCTACAACTTCCAACACCGGAAATACCATCAATGACTGAACAGGTTTCCACAAAAATAAATTATGCTTTTTACAGATACACTTCCATTTTCTGTTGAATAGTTAATTTCAACTTTGCGATATTCATATTGAATTAATTATATTCTTCTGTTTTTAACCTAATTTACTTTATAAAATTTTAAGGAGTTGGTTTTATATCACTTGGGTGACAATATCATATAAAGAAAAAATAATGCAAAATTGGTTTTTAAATTTAAAACTGAATTTTCCTATTTGTGTGATTCTAATTTTAAATTAGATTAAAAACTTTATTATTGTTGTTTTAAATCATTCTGTAGCAGAACAGCACGTTTTTTTCAACATTTTTGTAATACAAAAATTAGAGACTATGATAGTAATATGACTGCCACAGGCTCCTCAGTTCTTTGCTAAACTACAGTAGTAAGTACTGTAATTTTGAAAAATGTCATTAAAACGCGATAAATAGATTCGTAGAAAACGTAAGAAAAAATACATAAATTAAAAAAAGGTATAAAAAAGGAACAAGTTATTAACAAGTCAAAGTTATTTGATTCGTTGAAGAAAAAGGTCCCAACTGAAACTTTCAAAATGTCAAAGTTCTAACAACGGTTCTCGGACCAATAAATTTTTCGTTTTAGATGCGAGACACAACAGTCGAGAACTCGCCACTTGATAATCTATTCGAAAACTGTCAGTTTTAAACAGTTCCGTTGAAAATGCCTTTTGAACAAAAAATAAATAAAAACGTTATTTTGACGTTTATTATGATAATGTAATACGATTAAGAAAAAAATGTTTCTATCGTGTAAAAAATAGCAAAAAGATCACGAACATTAAGGGCTCCCGGTCTCAGACATATTGTCTTAGACCGATATAAAGCCCTTACTGTTCTTAATAAGTAGTATATAGTTAAGTATGCCAGAAAAACTAACATCTAATTAAAAGAAAATATCTCAACAAGTATTATTCAGCCAGAAAGTACCTAAGTAATAAAGTATTCATGAGAGAAATACAAAATAAATGCTTTTTTATATTTGACGTCCACCGACTACATCAAATAATAAAATTTTTAATACCCATCTTAATATTACGTAATAAATATCAAAAACATAATTAAATGTTGTAGATAATACCCGATTTTAAAAATTTCTTAATACAGGCATAACAAAGTACCAGAGTTGGTTCGTGGTTTGGTAAGTCCACTTTATCAGGCGTGTTGATATCCCTCCTAGCAGAAGACCCTTTGTTTCTCTATGGCAGAAGGTTTCTTCATAGTCATCTATTTAATTAATAATTACGTATATAATAGTTTTGTCAGCTTAAATTTAATATCACTCTTATTAAGTCATATGGCTTAGTACATAATTCCTGTCGGTAATATAAATTGCTAAACCGACGAATATATCCTAAAAAAATATTAGAATTGAAAATTGTAATATCACAGAAAAGCAATCAAATTCTTGTTATATTTGAACCCACAAGTGAAATTGGTGTTTTATTTAAAAGTATTTTTTTATATTCATCAATGATCGATACACTTCCTCTTCTCGAAAATCAATTTGTTGGTTGATCTACTAATTTAGTGTATTGTATTGTATGTGCAACTCAAAAAAATTCTAATTATTAAAATTTGGCAGCAAAGTTAAATACAGACAAATTTTACTTAGAACCTAATTTTCATTAAATCAGATTCCGCTTGTAAAATATTTTAATAGTAAGATAGGTAGATAATTGCGTACAAGTAAATGGAAACCATAGTTAGACTTCCAAGTTTAATTTTGAACGTGTTCTAGACCTTTGTATTCATTTATAAAGTTCCTAGTTGGATTATGATGCTGTGTTATTTATAAATTTGCAATGTAAATATCTAGCGCATCATATTATTAAAGAGATTTTATAGAACTTTCGATTTTAAAACCATGCCTTGGTATGAATTTATGAAACTAATAATTTTCTTTGTTTAATTTGATGAATGAAGAATTATAAATTAGTATTGGGTTTAGTTAAGTTTTGAATTCCAATAAAGAGGATTATATCTAAGTTTAATTTTAGATATGTTTTTAATTATAGTTTGATTCGTTTAAATAATGTTCAAGTACATATTCCTATAGATTTCATGTCGAATACACACACGATCAGTATAGAAAGTTAGTTTATTATAACAATCGATCGCCTTAAATGATATTTATTGCCGTCAGGACTACATAGTCACTTACAAGAAGTTTGTGAAAATGTAAGAGTGTAATGATTTTCTACCACATTTTTGTTTACAAACCAATATGTACATTCCATTTTTTTTCTAAAACGAGCTCGTTTCGTATGCCTTATAATATGATTTCAACGTTATTGGTTTTCCGTTTATTAAGTATTTACCAATTCAACTTGTACAACTAGTTGGCTTCAAGGTTTGATTTCCGCGTCTGTAAAGTTAGCACGTTTTACTTTTTTTTCCACAGCTAATAAAAATTGCACATTCCCTAGGTTAAAAAATCGAAATTGAAAATATGTGCTAATTCACGAATCTAGCACATCTTTTCTCTCTAAGTATTTACTTGCGTTGAATATTACCATTTTTAACAAGAGTTCTAAATAGTTCTGTTCAAGTTAAGTGTATATGTTCAACTTTAAATCAATGTATTATCGATTAATAATTTTTAGTCAAATTTTAATATTCGCGCCCAGCACGACATTTAGTGAAAATGTGTCATGTTAAGAATTTTGCATAGTTTTAATCGAGGGGTCAACCACTGACAAAATAGTGTACAGGTATTGCCAAAAATTGCATTTACTGCCGTGACTGCCATTAATTAGAATTAGGTACTGCCGCTGATTGCTTTGACCATTTATTACTTTTGACTGCCAATTGCTGTTACGGACTGCAATCATTAATATTGTTATTCTAAAGCTTAATAACAACTTTCAGTTTGCTCCCATTATATTAGTAAGCATGCCTATACAAAAATATAAAAAAATAACTTCAAGTTTCTTCAAAATCTAAACAAAATTAAATTGTACTCGAAATTCATATTAAACGTGTAAACGTCTGAATTCTTTAAACTGTTTTATTATTATTAACCTATCAGTTCTTTTAATAGAAAATGGATTATTTCCTAAAAGTTGAATAGGTCCATGATATATTTGTTCTCCACTTCCTGAATGTCATCATTCTTTGGCCACACGAATGTGTCCCAATCTTCTTGAAGAAATTTATTAGTGCATGATTGGTTTTCGCTTAGTGCCAAAACTTGTTCTATATACCATTTGGCATCATAAAAAATTGCATAGTACGCTTCCATAATGGGATATATGTTATGGATATATTGAGATGTGGGATCGTCCGGTTCGTCTTCAAGACTTGTGCCAATGATATTCATGTCGTCGTCACTAGTGTCATTGTGTATCTAGAGATCTGTTTTTTGATTTTCTATGGATCTTTATATTTTTGTTTTTCATAGATTTAGAATTTGCATTTTTTTTTGTGTCTTGTCTGACTTTTTATCCCGTGTGTAATTTCACTCTTAGTTGAGTAATATGTATTTATTCCTCTAACTCTCAAAATCCTATCGCTTGAAAGTCCTTTTTTCTTTTCACTAAGGAACCAACACAATGAAGACTTTCGGATAGTTTTAGTTTTACCGTTTTTTTGATGTGACTAACAATTTTTTCTTTTTGTGTAGCTTTTTGATCAGTATGTGTTCGCGTATCTAAAGTACTCGGGACATTTGATTCATCTCCTCTTCTTCTTTTAAGGATTGAAATTTTCCGGTTAGTTTTGGCTACACAAGTGCAAATGCATCCACAAAGTTTACGTTTTGTCTGATTCTTTGTAGTTTTAGGTCTTAACATTAAATAACATTTTTCTATAAGAGCCGTTAATTGCATTTTATGCCCTGATGGTGTGTAAATTCCATAAATTTTTGTAAATTCATTTGATTCTAAAATATTTGATAAATCTTTTGTCAAGTCTATCATTTTCTTTCATGAGTGAAACAGAGTAAATATTATCAAACCCACTATAAGTAAGCAATTTTCTTAAACCTTCTGATATATGAAATTCAGCAATGTTTCTATGTTTGGATGAGTTGAAACCATCTCAGTAACATCTTGCTTGTGTGCTTCTGCATCCATTTCCAATTCCATAAGAAGATGGATATAATAATACTATAAACAATTAATCAAACTTACTATAGTATTCATTTAGGACATTAATGAATCGAATATAAACATTGCAAAACAAACGAGCCGGCAAGACAATCGGGTTCTATAAATGAATAAAGAAACTGCTTATGAGTAAGTAATGCCCAAAGTCATAACTTTGAGTGCTACGTGATAAAAACAGAAACAGTTACATTGCATTTAAACTGATAAATTCACCCTCCCATTGCGTTGTGCACTTAAAAATAGTGCATAAACAAATCACTTAAAATAATGCACAAAGTAATAATATTAAAGACAGCAAAGAAGAATATTCAATTTACCCAACACATGATGTAAAAGTACCGGGTGCGGGGTGCATATCTCGGCGCATGAAATGTATGCGTATTTGTACTTTCATAAATTATTATTACATATACTAAATTTTGATTATAATACTAAATTTTACTTGACTTCACTACATTCACAGCCTTTATTTCATGTCCACTAACGCATAAACAATCACATAGAGCGCAAGAAGCAACTTCCGAGTGCCGGCTCTCGAAAAATTGAAATAATCTATGACACCGTACGACACAGACCTAGAATTTCTCTCTCATTTAATGATGACTCACAATTTACTGCCACAGACTGCCTATGACTACCACTTATTGCAATGACTGCCATAGACTGCCATTGACTGCTAGCAATTTGTACAGGTATTGCCACCAGTGGTTGACCCCTCAGTTTTAATCGTACTTCTTAACCGTTTTATGCTTTCTGTAATCAAAAATACTCTTCGAAATCATAAATTATTTTTTTTTAAATAAGAAGCAAAAGCTTATTTTGACAATGTGTACTTCGAAATTCACTTTTAGCATGCCCACCTTATTTTTTTCAAAAACCTTATATAAACAAAGAACAGACTACTTTTGGTTTTTAAAAAGATGTCAGGTACGATCTTCTCAATTAATAAGAACCAGTTTTTATTTATAAAGGTTTTCGTGTTTTTATTAATGCTGGTTAGTATTTTAAAATGCAATTGAATGAATTTCTCTTGAATTAGCAGAGTAGTGTAACGTAATTATTTATCATCGCAACGTGTCAAAAATTTAGTAACGCTGATCTGTCTGAAAAATATTGATAGAAGTTTTTCGTTTAAATCATTACTAATGAGTCGCTAACGCTACACCAATTTTGGTTGATGTTGCTGTAAGTGTTTATCATTAAATCTTACTCGAAATATTTGTATATTATTTTACAAATGCACTGATAATTTATTAACTTCAAATATAGCTATACGTTAGATTCTATTGGAGCCACTTTAATTAGTGTAAATTTTAGGTTTTCGTTTTTCATTTAAATACAAACTTTGTTTTATCATAAATTTAAAATAAATTTAGTTACATTTTAAAACACGTACATATCTATGACTAAAGCAAATCCATGTTCATTGTACAGAATAATAACGTAAAAAAAGAAATAAAGGTTAGATCCTCCGTTAGAATATAATACAAGATAGACCAATTTCGATGGTTATTCTAGGATATTCGGGAACTATCAGAGTTATAAAAAATTGTATGTCGCACCCTCAATCCATTTGTGAGATAAACCTAATGTTCCATTTAGTTTTATCACCTTTTTTAATAAAATTGGATAAAAACTGATATAATAGCCCCTACATATGTTGTACCATTGAAAAGAGGGTAAAAAATGTATTTCAAAAACATATCTTTATATTATAACTCAGAAACTAACTCAAATATTTACCACATTGTGCTTCAAAATGTATGAATTAAGTATATAAAGTTTTTTTTCAGTAAGTTTAAAAATAACTGAGATGTCAACATTTATCGAAAAATTATAAAATTAAACACGAAACCTAAACAAAAAAAAAACAAATCGAAGATGCGTTATCCATTTTTCAATACCTCTGATAGTTATAGAGTTTCCCATAAGTACAATCAAAATTCACTCAACCTGTAAAAGTCACAAATTAGACCAAATAAAAATGAGAAATCACGCGGAAGACAAAATAGAGAAATTTAACCAGCATATCAAATAAATACAACTCGGACACTAATCGATTTAAACTAAACAACATTTCTATCAAAGTGCTTTTGTTAAAGGCACGAATTTCCTTGCAAAAAGTCATTAGCATGTTACATGTTACATTTAATGTTTACTCTTATAAATGATTTGAAAATGACATTTTCACGTTTTGCACATTTTTATGCACTAATTCTATTGTTGAAGGTCACCTGCATTTCTGTATACAAAGAAAATTTCGAAAGCAAAATCGTTTTACTAATATGAATTTACTTGTCGAGAAAACCTTTTGACCTTCGTTGTTGAAATTCATTACTGTTTTGTTTACATTTAATGCATGCAGCCTACATTTGGAACTACAATAACTAAAAATGTAATAGTTGAAACAAGAAGGAAATTGATGCAAAATTAGTTATTTATTTCTTTATCAGGAAAAGAACTACTTTTATATCCCAATATTATCGTTTAATACAGAAAAAAATGAATTTTAAGCACATGATTCATGCCATATTTCGAGCAAAAAACGGTGCAGGTATTCTTGTACAAATGAAATTAAAAGTACGTGTATGATAATCATGACATCATCTATACTTTCCTAGTCATAAAAGTTCCACTCGTATGAATTAATCGAAAAGTACTTTTTATTTCGTAAAGAACTTGATACATTAAGTAAGTAAGTAAGTACCACCATAATCATTGCAATTATAAATAAGTACAAAAAGTCATACGAATTAAGATAAATAAAGCAGTATTTCCAAGTACACATTAATAAATTTATAGAAAGTAAAATACGTACAATATTCTTGAAATTGTTATTGCTAAAAGCGAATCAACAACAGAGTGAAAATTATGAGATCAACAAAAATTATCTGTAACCATTCAGTTCACAAACATGTTTTTATTGAATGTTCATGAATCATATCAAGTTGTACGCCTATTAGAAAAACCAAATTGAACATCAACGTATTTCCAACGATTCAATTTCGTGTTTCAAGATAAAATAAAAATAGCGTGTACTAGAGAAAGTGATGACGTATTAAATAAAATTCGTAATTCAGAGTAGTTAGAAATTTGAACGTAGCACTGACTCATCGAAATAACACGTTGGTAAGTATAGAGCCTAAATTTCCAAAAACGAAAAATAATTTTAAAGACGGAGATTACAAAGAAGTATGACTAAGCATAGACATTTCCGGATCAGCTACCCGCCATATTTGTGTAATGATATTAATTAGGACTACGTCATATAATACCTTTGTGCAAAGATTCAGGACAAAGACCTTTAACACCCCACGTTGGTCGCAAAAAAGTTTTCGATACGAAGGCGTAGGACTAACAGTAATAAATAATAATGAACTATTTAATATAGACGTAATTGACGCAATTTTTTCATTACTTAAATTTTAATCGAGTAGTTTTGGAAATAGCACTTACTTTGAAATCCAACAGTATGGAACAAATAAATCCTAATTTTAGAAAGTTTCCAATAATTGACATCAAACAATAAAATTAATTTTTCTTTTTTTAAAAAATACACAACACAGATTTCAGTTCACGTGAGATTAATTACAGAGCACAACACATTTACTTTGACACTGACGTTTTAAAAAGTAGGAAAACGAACACAACCACAAGTTCTTTTCTAAAGCAGACAGCTGTTCGGAAAATACTGTTACACGTATTACTATAAATTGACAAAAGTGATAATTATATTAATTTAACTATTATTCTGTCGATAATTATAGCAAAGATAAAGTGCACTTTGTGTAATACCCGAAAAACGCGAAACCGCTTAAAGCAACATCAAAAACTAACTAATTTTACGTAGACGGATTTACCAAGACACGAGCAAGCGAATCCCCCACAACGTGCAATCGTGACTTGGCTAAAATTGTGCGCCTGTCCAGACGAACAAGGATAGAATCATATACGCAGCACATTAAATAAAACGAAATACACGTGTAAGTGACGTATACTATTTGGAATTGTTTTGTTTGAAAATTCACCTCAAAGTTATAAATGAATGATTGGATTAAAAATTATCAACACGTTTGGAAAAGTTATTGGCATTTAAACCAGATAAAGGCACAAAAAACAAAGCAGAAATTAATTATGACTTTATTTGCAAACATCCTTGTATCTATATTTAGAAAAAGGTCTTTGAACGTTAGCCAAAAAGGAAACATTTTCAATAGACGCAATATTGTTTGCGGAAGAAGATTAAAAATACTATCAATTTCTAGAAAAGTCTCCTATCAAACGAGGCTTGCTTAAAAAAATGTATAGAATACTAATCGTAACCTTTCAGCGATTGATAACTTGCGTATATGAAATATTCTTTGTTGCGATTCATTTTATTGAGTATACATGAAAAACGCACCTTTAAATTTCGTCACAGGTAGCACGCGAGATTTTAACTAATACGTTAATTTGCAACTAATTTCGCTAATATAGAGAACGCAGTCAGCTGCTTCGCGAAAGGCCACCGCGAGGTCGAATAGTTTAAAAATTCCATAACTGTTCACCGCTTTGTTTGTAATACACGTGTGCGATTAAAAATAAACTTGAAGTGCAAAAAACAAACGCGTCAATGAATTATCGGTTCAAATACCTACTAACTACTATCGGTACTATAAAAAAATTTCTTTGTATTTACCACAAATACATTTCTGCCATTTGTCGCTTGCTAACAAGGACGCAAGTCAGAATTTCTTTGTTTAAATGTGAATAACTCAGAAATACAAAGAAAACCCATCGCAGACTTAATACACCTTGTCTATACCATATCTTATATACTCAATATATACATATATATATATAATCATGTTGGTGAATTTAAGCGGTCATAAAAAAATGTGTTCGATTTATGCTTTAATCAAATTTTCTAAGCTAACATTGTATAAATACGTTCTTATTTTAAGTGTTTTCCAAACATAAAAAATAATAGTTTAGTCGCGTTTACCGGATTAACTAGTAAAAAGTGAGTCAGCATCATCTGTTCCGGAGGTTAGGTGCTATGACCTGTTGCAGGTTGTTTTGTCGTTATTCGTTACGTCATCAAAATCTTTGAGCATTTTTGATAATTTTATTCGAATACCTAAATAATAACAATTGAGCTAATGAAATTATTGTAAAACGTTTCTTCAAAGTTGTACGTATACTATCAACAACGCTAATATTTTTCATATACTCAGATCCAAATTTTCTGAAATCAAAAATAGTTTATCTCCAGGTATTTTCTAATAACAGGTTGTGTAATTACTAATTATACATTTTAATAAAAATATTGCGGTGTTAACTTTGTAGGGAACAACTCAAAAAACAAATAAATAAAAGAAAAGCTAAAATTAAAAAATTAATAAGTGCAGGTATACATAAGTATAAAAAAATTAATCAAAAATCCGTGCAGTAAAAAAAAAGAAAGTTATTTTTTAAAAAATTTAAGAAAAGAAAATAGTGAAATAGTTTTTCATTTTTGAATAATTTCGGTGTGAGCGATTTCTCAGAAGTCGAGCTGTTGACATAAGTCGCAGTGGACATCCTCAAAGCCTAAAACGCTATTCCAGGCTCTGATAATGTCCACTGCGATGTGTGACGAAAGTTGAGCTTGTGAGAAATCGACCACACCGAATTATCGAGAATGAAAAACTGTAATACAAAAGTAATCGATGAAAACTTAAATTCTACTAAAATAATGGAATGTTTTGACAATAAACAAGACAATTATTATTACGATCGGATAATTCGTGTATGTACTACAAGTAAAATATAAACGATTTTGCGCACCACATTTGAGGTGTAGGTATAATTTTTATTATTAAGCCATGTCTGAGTAAGCAAACAGGGACCTTATGAATAGAAAAGAATTGCAAGAATGAGACTGCAAGATGTAAAATGTCGTTTTTATAATGTCACTTTGATTGATTTTAAATATATAAGATTTTGTCAAGTTGCCTCAATATTTGTTTTCTGGAATTTACTACAACCTTGAGAATGAGGACATTTTGACTGTTTCTATCATTGCAAAAAAGCCAGATGGAGCAATTTTGTCGTTGATTTTACTTCATTATAAGATATTAGGGATAATAGTATAACATTGTATAGTAGTAATCGCTGGTACATTACAATATACGGGGGAACCAAAATGATGGCGTCAAGTTAAATTTCCCGTTACAAAATTTATTAAAATCTTATTTCAAGTTGGTAGCAGTGTATTTAAGAGTAAATAAATAAATCATTACAGATTATGTATGTTGCATATTTTGACACTAATGACTACTAATACATCAGATCGCTAACTCGAATATCAATATACTGTTAGAAAAGTCGTTATATATAGATTTTTTTTAACCATTATCAAACGTCGTTGTAACGTCGTTAACCAATCACATAACAATATTTTCCCTACCCCGCAAATGGATAATTTTAACTTTTAATTCATTAATTAGCTATCCAGTAAATATAAAAGATGTAAAAGTAAACATCCGTGGGTTTTACTAACTAAGCAAAATTTTTAAACAGCGAGGAATTCAACCTAACCCCTTTCTTTTGGCTCACCCAGTATACACAACATTCAAAATACATATGTAGTGTTTTAAATTACAACCACCTCGCAATCAACTCGCAAATCATCTATGTTATAGTACTCTAACTACATTATTTATTTTCTACGTAAGCGGAAAACCGACAACTTTCACGAAAATACAGGTTAATTACAATCGACGAGATAAACGATTAGGTGCCAAATCTCATTTATAGTAATATGTAATGAGATAGATTAATACTACACAATATTTAAGTAACATGAAAATGAATCACCAATTTACTTGAAATTAAATTATTAAATGGTTATAGAGATGGAAACGTTGAAAGCTGATTTTATACCCACATAATTGAAAAAAGTATTGAATAAAACGCGGGCTAAAACCACAAGGTATAAAGATTGTAAGGTCGATGCAAATGTGAAAATACCACCAGAGTGAACTACTGGATGGTCGTTTGATCCTTTTGAGGCTTTTCGGCAGTGGGAGAACACTCTACTGTACTTCCATAAATGTTAAATTCGATAGGAGAACCATCTAATAGCATAAATTTACTATACATGAATAATAGTAAGTAAAGGACTATAGAGATAGAAACGTTGATAGATTGTTTTATATACATTGTTAGCTAAAATAGGTAAGACAATAATTGATTAATTTTTGTTTGTTCAGTGTGTTCAACTTTAATTCACTGTCGGTTATCAAAAAATATGTTGTGCACTTAAGGGATGTAAATCATACCCTCATTTAATGTAACTATTTCAAACATCATTTCGAATTAACTTTCAGAAAGTCTCGCGTTCAAAAAAAATTGTAAATGGTAATTTTAGACAGCAAATGGCAGCATGATGTTTCCAAAAATGAGCAAAATAATATGAATATTAGATTTTTGTGTAAAAACTGTGAAAATAATAGCAGAAAGAATAAAACAAAAATATCTTAAAATATTATTGATTAACCGAAGACAATATTTAATGAATTCCTGCAATTGAATTTGAAAGAAAACCGGTTTTTCATTCAACTACATCTCAAACCATCAAGTAATAAGAAACAAAAAAATAGAAAAAAAAAACAGTTCAAAAAGAAAAAAACTCATTTATGTACTATTTGCGAAAAATAAAGAAATAATCAAATCTAAAAAAAAATTTTTTTGAACACAATATAGATGAAAACGCAAAAAAGTTAGTCTGCTAATAAAAAAATAACCAAGCAAACGACCAAAAGATTCAAAAAAACTTTAAGAGATCGGCTAGTTTCAAAGAATTTTTAGTGTTGTTACCTAAAATGGAATCATACTATTGTCGTTCAACCACAACGAATAATGAATGTGATGTATGTGTTGTACGAAAAACAAATAACATTGGTGAGGAAGAATACGCTATTAAACAAATTGATAAAAATTGTGATAAAACGTGTTCACCATAGACTTACAAACCATTATATTCAATCTAAAATCAAATGTTTCTTCTTATTATAAAAGCAAACTTGTGCACAAGTTTACAATTTACGACATTAAGGCCCGGGTTGCTTAAAGCATTGTTAACTTTAACAATGCAGTTAACTACGTGGTTATGTCGTTAAGCGTCGTCATTAGTTGTTTCGATGACTCATTATGTCAATTGCTTAATTTGGAATAAATACATTTCTCATTTTCTTGAAAGCGAATTAAAACACCAAATGAGAACTAATAACAATGGATGCACTAGACACAATCGAAATGCAATGATTGCTATTGTCCTATTAAATTTTTGCATTGATAAAGTAATTAGAGAAGAACCACGCTCAAAATAAGTCGATCCGTGCAATCATATATTGACAGATAACTGAGAAAATAAACGTTTCTGTCAATTATTCTTAACAATAGAAAGAACTTTCAAAACGAATGCATAAGAAAATGCCGATAGCTACTACTCTAACTCTGTAGTAGTTCTTTGTTAGATTGTTGTTTGCTTGTTTCAGGTTTCTCGTTTTCTTTCTTACCTTTTAGAGTTTAGAATCTGGCTTGGTTCACAAGTTGCTTAATACTTAACTTTTGAAAAGTTCTTAGTTAGATTCGGTTGCTTGTTTGAGTTCTTTGATTTTTCTCTCGCGCCCTGATGAAGCCCCTTACGAAAGTGAGCATGACGTTGGCAACTTCGGTTACAACATTGACACGGTCCAAACCCGGAAAACGTTCTCGTTTTAGTATACACTCCGGCCGTAGAAACCTTCACTATTACAAGTTTGAATTATTTAAATAAAATGATTAATATGTTCCCTTTATGTTCAATTTTTTCAAATAAATTCATAATCCATATTTATTTAACTCTCAAGCCAGAGAAACTGGCAACTCCAAAATACAGACTAAACTAAAAAAATACAATATAAGATTACTTAATTTTTAGATCATTACCAGTAGTTTACCTAACCAAGAACAGTTGAAACGATTGCTTGCTATTTGATTTTGAATCTTCCATTCCAACAAAATACAATTAAGTCAGAAAAAATATTTAACCAAACCAATAAAGACAAGTTCCATATTAAACTCAACTGTTCAACGATAACTTGTCATTCACGCCCTTCTAAACCAGAATAATCCGTGATACTAGTTATGTGTACTACGGCATTGTAAATATAAGACTATTTACAACTACCAACAAACATTTAAGAAACCTCGTATAACATAATTCAGTGTAAACAACTGGTGAAAAATACAACTAATATAATAATGCCAGATGAAACCATCTATTAATCAATTAATTACATGAAACTCCAGCGCAAAAACAAATAAGTTTCAAACAATTACTTCAAGACGAAAAAAGAACAAAAGATCTGATTTAGTAGTTCGCTTTGAAACACTCGTACGATGTGTAACCTGTGAATTTAGCAAATTTCAAAACATGTCAAGTGTGCCAAGACATATTACAAAAAAAAACTTTATCCTAAAACATTGTCAAGAATACATTCTTCGATAATCATCTAACTTCACAAAACCATTCACAAAGAAGCCACTTCTAAAACTACAAAATTAACAACTAAACTAGAATACTGTGAACACTAATTTTGCAACATATAATACATCAACATAAATCACAACCAATGAATTGACTATTACAAGTCTGGTATCTCAGCAAACAAAACCTTTGCAGAGTATTTGAAACAAGTGATCCAATCTAGATGAAGCAAAAGATCAATTCCTTCAAATACCACAACAGTTAGTTAATCCTTAAAATCACACCTAAGTGAAGAACATCATTAAAAACAATAACTTCTAAAAAAAACACGTCAAACAATATGTATTCAGAGAACATTAATGCAGAACAAAACCCGAATTTTAAAGAAACCATCACATGGCAATAGGTGACCGTATCATACAAAACAACGCTGAAATACTAGCAAAATAATGTTCAAATAAAAACCATATATAGTCATATAGTGTTAAAGCGTTACACCAGAAATACGTTAGAAAAATTAGATTTACTTCTACTTTACTCATGCAGCATCAATTGCAAACAGTAGTCAGTACTAAAAATTCTATAGATGAATGTATTAACCATGAAACATTTCATTCTCCTTTCACTAAATCACCACAAACGACAAGATTACTAATTATCGCACTGAAAAAAGTCCGTTATTACCAATGCAGAATTCAAATTAAAACTGATTTCGAATATTTCATCAATATCACAATATTTATAATCTAAACGAAATTGTTGGCCTCTTTTCTAATGTTATCATAACTCAAACCTGACACAATGATGATATAATGAGGATGACTTACTTAAATCAATAACCCAATTTCACCATTTAGATTTTTGAAATCATTGTGCAAATTTGATGAGTTTCTATTATGATGCATAAATAATAAGAAAATAAAACTTTCCTTTCTTATTTAAATCTGTTAAGATTATAATAACGCATATAAAATACCCCTAGATTACAGTTAAAGTGATAAAAAATATATAAAGAACCTTTATCATAGAATCTGATTTTATGGATTAAATTGAAATCCTTCGTGTTGTGCTTAGAAGTTTATAAAAATCGAATAGTTCAAATAAACTCTTGAATTCATGGCCCTAATTTTAAATACGAAAACAATTCAATTTGGCAACAATTGGATCAACTTCGTTTTTCTTTTCGATTACTTGAATCCGTATTTAACAGTCCTGTAATATGTTTGATTTGTATCAACGCACGGTTAATTTCACATTAGGTTTGAACTGCAAAATAAGATTTTTTAAAGAAGTCGACTCCTATGCTATTACCAAGAGCAAACCGGAGAAAGTATAATGACAAAATTTATTTTATACTTGAATGTTTACAAGTAAGCAATGTATTGTTGTGCAATTAGTTATTATTCCTTTATTTACTTCAAGCAGGATGTCATTAGAAATCGAAGGGCGTCAAATTACATTTCTACATTAGTAAGATTCGAAATTTTAATGACTCAACGTCTGTTAATGTGCTTTCGATATTCTTTAATATCTTTGTCCGTACTTTCAGTAGTTCTGCATAAAAAAAATAACTCACAGGTAAGTTGTTGACCTTCAATGTGTACAAGAAAAACATAATCGAATTTAATTGAAATGTCCATTGTGTGTATTACGATGACTTCAAAAATGTGCGCTCATAAAGATGTAGTGAAGAAAAAGAATGTTTGAATAAACTTCATAATCTCGTGTGTAATAATATTAAGATAAAATAATTATCACAGTATAAACATTAATTGCGTTTCTAAGGTCATTCAGTTTGATTAAATAGATTATTCAGTATCAAGCCGAAAGGACACGTGTTATATTCATGAACGTCAACACTAGGTATATGTTAAACGATTGTATGTTAGCTTGAAACATTGTTAAATAATTTGTGCTAGTGTTTGTTCAATGCAAACGTGTTTTTTAATGAAAAATTTGCACAAAATTTAGCTTTTAGTGGTAAATACATAGTATAAATTAGAGCAGCGCATTCTAGTGGGATATCGTGATAAGGTGTGCCAGGATCAATTAAAGTCATAAATTGGAAAATTTTCATGTCCATAATTAGTACTATAGTTCTACAGATATAAATCATGCTCTATACCACAATTAAATGTTCTTTCTCTAAAACTAAATTATAAAATTGCGGTAATACGTGAAAAATATTCAACAATTTTAATGGGGGTTGTAGTAATACGTACTTTATTTTATATTTGGTAATCCTCCATTTGACATGTCTAAACTACGAATCCTAATTGAATTCAACAATTACGTCATATCAATGACAAAATACACACTTTCGTAATCGTAACGTCTAATAAATGGTCCTGTTGATAAAGTGACATGTAGTAAGCAGTTCCTTGAATTCGACGTAGTTCATTTGGGAATAATTACTAAAGGCAATATTCACATCTAGATTTACAAAATGTGTTAATAATCTTAACATTGTAGTGTTTTAAGGTACATACAGGTCATATATAAACAATACATAAAAAATTGATGTTTATAATGTAACGCGATAATTTTTCAAGCAAATTTTTTAATAAATTTAAATTATAAACCACCTTGTATATCGAAATTAAATACTTTCATTTATTAATACAAGGTGTATTTGGAAAATTTTAATTTATACATTCATAAACATTTCAAGTAATTATTGTAGTTTTTTTTTTTGTTTTATAGGTACCCAGTAGAACAGTTATTTACGACCACACAAGAAATACTATTTCCATATATTCTAAAATTATTTACAAATGTTTAATTTATGTATCAGACAGAGCAACACAAAAATACAAATTGTAAGAATACAATGGATAACAGTTTGTGCTGAGTAATTACTACAAAAACTACAAAGAATTTAGTTTTTTATCGCAACGTCGGGGTCTTTTAAAGGGGATGTGTTTGAGTTGTTATCATGTTCTGTGTTTGGCATCGATCGACAGTCCCTTCTGAGTCCTACACACAAATAATTGCACCGTGTTAAAAGGTCAAGTTTAACGAAAGCAAAACAAAAACAAAGAAAAATAAAGTTGTTACGTATCATTAAAAATATACATTTTGAACGTTCTAAAGAACGTTTGCAATTACAGCATTGAATAGAGCGCGTAAAGTTTGAAAAATAGTCATACTAATTACGCACTAATAAGTAATAAGCTTCAAATTATACTAAATCATTCTGTACGCAATAGAGAAACAAAACACGAAAACATTTAATTGTAATTTGTACTCATAGACAAACTTTTTTTGTTATAAGTCATACGCATGTAAATTAGCTGGCATGCGGGTGTTAATGTCATGCTGGTGCAATTTTTTTCTGTCTGTCAGAATCACGCAATGGCGCCTTATTCTGCCTTCATATCTTGGCTCACAACCCTGTAAGGTCGCTGACCGACCCTCACGTGGAAAGACCCCACCCTCTGTTTTCGGACCCGAGTTTAACGTGCGACCTTGCAGCACCCCTAACCACAAATACTTACATTTCAACAGTTTTATATTGCAATCTTTGCCTTTAGTGGAAATAAAAATTAAATGGAAGCTTTTTATATCGCAACTAGGACGTATTTAAGTTCTAAAACTTTTTTTAAACAGAACTGACGTGCACATAAATTAGTAATCAAACTTTTAAAATGCTAGAAGGCTAAAGTAAGTAATTTACGAATAATGTAAATAAAATAACCAGTAATCTGCTCAAATAAAAAATGTATAGTAAATTCCTATATCCAATTAAGGAAACATTAATTACGTTTTTACACCATGATCGGAGATTAAACAGCTGCTGAATTTCATTATGTAGAATTTTAAACCATCGAAGATTTCCCTAGAATTCGTATAATTACTATATTATTTGATGCGTCTTGATAGGTATAACCTAATATGTACATTTTTTTAAAATCCGAGCTGTAACTAAAGCTGCATGATACGTTGTTCCAACTTAATTAAACTGTGTGATTAGATTTATGGCGTGGAAATGCTTTATTTAATGGTTTTATACATATGTTTAAATTTTTTTTTTTTAAAATACAATTAACTCAATATGCATGAACTATATGAATCGCATAATATTTTTGAATGAATTTTAGTCGTGGCAATATACGCACTTAAAAGTTTATCATATTCTTTTCAAATAATGTAAACACATAAATGGATACATATTGATCTAATGCAAGTAAATAATAAAACAACTAAGCCGATACGTGTGAAGAAGCACATTTCATTTCAGTGGAGTGGACACTTGTATGATGGACAAATTATAAGATAAATTAACACGATATGTTTTACTATATTGTCAATTGTTCGATAAATTATTAGCCAAATTACAAAAGTAATCCGAGCAACTTTATGACAAGCAAAATTAGATTCTTACGAAGTGTCATATAAAATTGCCAGATTAAAAAAGCCTCAACCTGTTAGAGAATTATGAAAATTATTCTTGGAAATAATTTTCTCAGCTGGACAAAACAATAAAAAATTGACACCTTTGTTTGTTTGCAAACTAATAGAGAAAGAGGAGATCTAATAAATTTTGGATAATTGCATATGCTATGAATTTTAAAAATGAAGAGATTCACAAAAAAGTTACAGATATAAAAGAAATTAGCCCTGGTCTAAATAACCTACTAACGTGTTTTAGTTATCGGGAATTAAATAAATATGGCACGTACTAATATTTGGCATATGTTTCTGCAACGCATTGTGAACAACGTGCCTAGTTATTTCCTGACAAATTTAGCAGAAAAGTACGTCATATAGGCATATAGACTAACTAACTTACTTAATTCTAAATCTATGACATAATATCTAGTGATAATAATAAAGATGACTGGTTGATTGTAAACAACAAGTTATGAAGAAATGAAAACGCTGGGAATCAGAAAAAATCTTCAGTTTTTGAAACCGTAGCAAGATTGCATTGCAGAACCTAATTGCGTCGCCAAAAATTAACAAACTGTAGTTTATGAAAAAAAAAAGTTCGAACAATAAAGAAAAATAATTGGTTATAGGATTGTAAAGAGCAAATGCCGTTTGTGGTTCATGTGAACAGCTGTAACTTATGAAAAATATGAAACTTGACCTTTTAGTGATAATGACAATTGTTACACGTTGTATAAACACCCACACTGGAAACTATTAATTATTATATAAGCCCACCTTAAGTCTCACTGTAAAATTTTAATGCCAACGATGGTAATTAATTTAGTCAGTTTATTTTTTAATTTGAAATGTTCACTGGGTTCATCTTTTACCAAAGCTTGTGAATTATTCAGAGACACAAGAGAAAAAAGTAAATATTAGAGCCTTAAAAATGGCACTACTTTTTACTTGAAAATAAAAATTTGACTTAATATGCCACTTTCTATTGCAAAGTTCCTGCAGTTTAATAACCAATTCCATCGAAAGCATCCACTCTCTTGAAATTGAATGAACACTCTATGACAAATGAAGTTGTTATTCAGCATATAATAGTCAGTCGTAAAATCATAAAAACAATAGTTTGGCAACGTTAAAAAACCTTTTTCTTTTCTTTTTCTAAACTTAGAAATTTCGTAAGTTTCTATATCGATTACTGGCCACATATAAGTCAATCAATATGCAAAACCTATCTCCTTCATTAAAAATCTGCTTAACTTAAGTATAATGTTTCACATAATCGATAGTTTCCTTTAGTTCACAAAGTGCTAATTACAATCACGATTAAGTATATAATAATTAAATATAGACAGGATCAAAAAACAACTAATTTTAACTATCAAAGTTGGGATATGAGTTATTTTCCGGTGAACTATGCCTTAAACAATAATATAGAGTATAATAAAAGCAGTGAGTTTATATACAAAAGTAAGATTTACTAATGTTTTACTTACAATATGCAACATGATACTGTGACTACTACAAGGCGTGTCTAAAGTAGACATTCGAAAAAAAACCACTATTCAAAAATATTATAGAATTAAAATAGAATTTTACAGAACACCTTATAATTCCAATTATTAATAAGATTGAATTCATAATTACAAATAAATATTCATACATTCGCATCTATATTGACATATTTATGTATTAAGCATTGAAGATTATCGAAAACAGTTTCATACAATAGCAAAGTAAATGAAACGCAAAAAAAACTTTTGTACGCTAATAAGAGAGATTTTCTCAACCATACACATAAATTACAAATTTTAAAACCAAAACAATTTTAATTTTAACAAATAGGAAGTTGAAGTTGTCCTACATGTCGGTATTTACGTAGGTAATGCGCGAGATAAATATCGGTGAAACTCAGTAAATACTGTAGATTAATCTCGGATGAATAAAGTTTTAATTGCAATAACATTCAATTTGTGATATAATACCCGAATATCAATTTTCTATTCTATTTTTCCATTTAAGTATCGAATTAACTTACATGTTGGATCAAATAACTTTTACGCAATTTCTATAATATATTTTGCAAATAAACATAGGTACGGCAATGTCTTATTCGTCCTTTCAAACTATTAATCTAATCATTGGCAGAATCGGGAATGTTTTGAATACGGAATTGTAGTATTGAACTAATGCTGCTTTAAATAAGGTAAAGATCCCATCTTTTAAAACTCAAGTAGTTTTCTACATGAATATTTTAGTATAACAACTATGTTCTCGTAATCGAAGTTTGTAGACACAGGAGCTAGACTGTAGCAGAATTTTAGTGTCTCTATTTTTTATTATAGAAAGACACAAAGAAAAGTAAATGATAATTGTCTACAAAATGATATAGCATAAAAGTTGAATTTTAAAAAACTAGCTGCGTTTAGCGCTGAAACGATTTATATTTTAAATTATAGAATTTAGTCAAAAGTACCAGACATACTAGAACACCTGGAACTAAACACCATTGCACCATTGTTTATAACGTACTCGGTACTAGCTCAACTCTTACAGAAAAATGAATTTCTCTTTTGTTTGCTTATTTTGACAACCCATAAAAAATTTACTATTGAACACAACATTGGTAGACGGGACATCAAAAATCAACAGAACAAAGCATAAAAAAAGTAGTTATGAAAAGAATACGTTTTTTGATCAAATATACTGGTAGGATTGTTATACCTATCAAGTATAAAGTAATAAAAAATAAAATACACATTTAAACTGTTATACTTATAAATGTATTAGTACCGCACAATGTATATTAAATAATTAACTTAGATTAGATATTGACACTTTGAGTTTTTTCTACATTTAGCTGAGATCTATATTTTGTTTTCAAAGCAACCACCACAGAAAATCCGATATTGTAAAGGTAAGACGTTAAAAATGATAATAGCATACGAAATATCAAAAATTCAAAAAGTCTTTTATTACTAAATTGTCTTTTGATTGACTTGTTCAATCTATAGATTTTTTTCTCTCGCAGTTGAAATTAATTTTTTTAAGCTATATTCAAGGTTTATTTTAGAAGAAAGTAAATCAGAATATTTGCCGTTGCCGTTGCTTTCTATAACGTTAAGCCATCTTTCAAACAGCGGATTTGTTATGTCTTTCAACACATTAAAAGTGGTCAAGTCATTTTCGGATCTCATCCACTGGTTATGTTCTGGACCTTTCGAGAAACTACATGTTCCTTTTAATAGCTATATGTCAACATTGCATAATCACAAAACAGCGTAAAAATCTATTTAAAATTGATTTCATAAATGCTTAAAATAATTTGTATTGTTCATTTGTATACCTAATAATCTATCATATTAATCAAACAACTTATACACAGTATCAGCCAGCAACTTTTAATTTTTGAGATTTTTTTAAAATGTGCATCGTATTTTGGGAATTAATTTTTATATTAATTTAAGACAATTATATTTGATATAATAAATAAAAAATAATAAACTATATTGTTAATTCCTTCAAACAGAATTTGGCTTGGACATAAAGAAAGCAACTACAGGTTGTAACTTGTTCAAACTCGCATTTTATATAATAAAGTATAAGAGATCACAATAATTTAGTTTAGTATTGTTTTTTCTTTCATTTAAGATAGATCGAAATAGAACAAGTAAAGTGAGAAATTTAATTATTGAAAAGTATAAAAATGCTGAAAAACAAAACAATATAGCAAAAATTATTAACATTAATAAATCAACTGTGATGGAGATAGTTCGACGTTTCATTAAAAGTAACTCTAGAAGTCAAGAAAAACCACATAACAAACTTATATTCCGCGAAAATTTTGAAGAAAATCGCTTCAAAAGACAAAAAGTTTATTTCTTCACGAACAGTACGAAGAAGATTTGTTACTTGTATACATGATTCAATACATTTCATGGCATGTACCTTAAGTCATAAATTATCAAACCAACACTTTTATTGTAAAAAAAATTCGTCTGATGGCTATATCAGACAGTATCTTTAGCTTTTATGAGTCCAGTTTCTTTTAGTCAATATCTCTCGAAATGCATAGTTCTGTTCGTACACTTATTTGAAAAAATACGTTTTCCTTATCTTGCTCGAATATTCACTTTTCTAGCCAGACTAAGTTTGTTTATCAAACATGTTTTTTAACGAATTATCAAATTAAGTTTTCATACTTTTAGTGAATATTGGATTATCTGAAACTTAATGAAATTAATATGAGTACGTAAAAAAAAATCAGTATGTGTAGACAACCATGTTTCATTTAAATTACTACACAAGGAACGAGAAAAAGACAACGTTCATGAATAATTAAAGATGGATATTGTAGAGAAAGAAAAAAGAAGAAGAAACCCAGTCAGTAATTAATGACGGTTGTTTTGACATTGGTATAAAAATGTAATATGTACTCGACGCATAATTCAATTTATGTAAAATATGCACTTTTTTAAGCCTCGGTCTATTATCACTACTTCCACCTAGTAGTGTTCCATACTTATTAACACGAACACGTACACGCACCTATCCAAACGGGCAAGTCTAAACAGGAATAGTAAACTTTAAACAAACAAAAAACAATCAGTTTTTTTTGACAAATTATCTTCGGCGTGTTAGTCGTTGGTGCTCTCTCGATAAACGTCTAAGCACTTTTACGTGGTGAATTTTTTCCACGTGAAAATAGAAATTTGATTTTATTCAAGTCCAGACATACAAATAAAGAAAAATGTAGCTACAAAGAAAGAAAGTTTAGAATAGGCTCTCAGAAACAATCGAGTTATGGTCTGTCCATTATAACTTACAGCAGCAGTAGGATTTAAAATTGTATAGATGAGTGTTGTTGCGAAATATATGAACAGTAGAAAGTACTTATAAGTTCTAAAAAACCTAAAAAATTTTCCATAGATTTCAGCGACACAAACATGCATGAGGTCAAATTTCAACAAGGCGACAAGCAATAAATGTATAATAAAGTGGGTGTATAAAAATAAAATTGAGCTCAATGCCATTAGGTAATTTATGAAACGCATCTTAAAGAAAAAAAAACAACAATAGGATACCTCAACTAAAGACAAAGAGGCATTGATAGTTCTTGAGAAAGACTAGAACAAGATAAGCTAATAGTAAGTATGTTTAAAGTCAAGCCATGGTTGTTAAGGCCCACAGTATTAATATTAAATAATAATTATTAAAAATAGTATGATCGAGATTAAAAATTGTACAGAACAAAACTATGTCATAATTGAATCATCTATTTGATTGTGTCTCTGTAAAACAATTGAAAAGAACTACATAATTACCAAGTACCAGCCCTTTCATTCAAAACTACACGTTAGTTCTTGTATCAAAAAATTTTAAAACTACACATGTATGAACCAATTAAGAAATAAGTATACAATATTGTTCGTACTTGTTTGAAAGTAGAAAAGCCGTAATATACGTTATAATAATAAACTGAAACACTCACCATGCCTACAGAAGTTTCCTAGGGATTTCTTCTAATGAATGGTGAAGACATGAGTTAACGATGGTTAACCGAACATCACAGGTTTGAAATACATCTACACGACACCGACAGACAGACACTGCACCTATGTAAAAATTTAATGCTTTTAATGCACTGACTGTACTCTACTAATTGTTTCATTAAGAATCATGGTAAATATTTTGGTTAATAAGCAGGTAATTGGTCTATAAGATCATAGCACACTCCATTTTTTGTTTAACGAAGAATTACAAAATTACTGTTCAAAGCACATTATTGCTTTTTCTTTTTTCATGCAACTTATTCTATTTAATGTTCCAATCGCACGATGATACGAAGCATCAATATAGAGAGAATAAGATAAAAAGTAAATATGGTAATGTTTTGGTACCAGCTACAGTTGTTGCATAAGAAACTATACGAGCCTCGTTAAAAACAGCTTTGAGACTTTACTACGTATCACTCTATAAGTTATTTACAAAATTCGGTAATTCTAAATAGGTGCATTATATAAATGTCTATAGAATTGTGCAATAAAAACACTTTACTACAGGAGCTAAATTAGAAAATGGCGACGTATAAGAGATTGGTTGCACAATCAATTTCGTATGTAGAAGTTAAGACGCACAAACAATGAAGGTGACTACGTTAAAATTGTAAAGAGTATTAAAACATTTTAATACTACTTACAATAAAAATCAAATTTAGAGCCAAATTATCCAAAATACAAACCGATGACAGGGCATTCCACTGCAACTACACAAATTGACAAAACTGTGGATGTACTGCACCACGTGATTAAATCAGCCGTTCCTATTCGTTCGCAGCTTGTTGTGATCTTTGATAACGCACCCTAGCGCGCAAATAACAAATTAATTGTACCAACTGAGAATTGCAATTATAACCTCAAATATAATCACTGTCAGAAACATCAAAATTTGATTAAAACATTTTTAATACGTTGAGTTGACAAATACTTCTTTTACGTTGAAACAAATATCATGCAAACTTCAGGTAACTTGATTTAATGACAAACACAATTTCTAATACAATCTTTGTAGAAGTGAAATCGAAATTTGAAAGCATCTTGAACGAGCAGGAAGATGTTTCGACAGGTATTGCAGCTATTATGACACTCATGGAAGTACTAAAGCATTACAACTGTAAGTTTATATATTCACATGATTGTACTAGTACTTAATTATATTGCATTTTGCTGAGAACGTTAATCCTGGTTAACCTCAATTCTTTACAACAAATGACAATTTTTTTAAAACTTATAAAGTTAATCCATATGAATTTCTAATTTTTATTGTATGTTGCGAATGAAATTTAACTCGGGAAGTTATACCCAAAGTATTGTTTATGAGATTCTTATGATCATCGCTGCTTCAAACTAAACCCTAAACACACAAAGTTATAATGATATGTAACATCAGAACTTGTATTCTACGTTTGATAATACATATAGTAGTTAGCTTTGTTACAATTACAGCTAGAAATTCAGCTGTGGTGACTTGGGCACCTTACAAGTGATTCTTCGAGGTGCTGAGCACCCCACAAAATTATCGCATACCTTATAAATGTATGTATAGTTATTTACGTGATTTAGGTTAATTGTTTCTCAAAAATTTAGCACTCTTCAACGTTTTTGAAAGTCGCCGTTGGCTAGAATTATAGAGTAGTTTTTGCAGTAGGTACAACTAAATAGTGGTACAAAACACCTTTGAAACTGCCTGTTTTTTACATTTTCTCCCAGTTGGTATATGAAAAAAATGTTTTTTTTTACTTGTTTAACTGGCAATACAGGCTACATTTAAAAAAGAACTGGTGTTCTAGAAACTTATAATGACCATATCTTAAAAAACCAATTATCCACAACTTTCTAATTAAGAAATGTAAAGAAACAAAAAACAAACTTCAATACACAACAGTTCATAGAAAACTGAAATGATTTATTAAGTCAAAGAAAATTTGCTTAATAGTATTGTTACTGACGGGGTAGTTACTCTATCATAAAATGTCGATGTCACATACCTGAAATACTTGAAGTATTGCTTTGCATAGCATTTCTCAGGTATTCCATATGTATTGCGTTGATATAGCATACATATTCCAATGTAATGCATAGGTGTTGCACAACATTTCATACCATTGCTTATTACTGTGTCCCACAATTACACAGAGTGATTATCCTCTTTTCATGGTAGCAGTAGTATTTTTAATCTCACTCGACCTGTTTGAATACCCTTAAACGCTTATGCTGGCCGTTGTCTTCTAAATACAGCTCATTCGGTCTCGCCCAATTTTGGTTATCGAGTTTTATGCCGAAAATGTCTAGTTGATCTAAGTAAGGTTTTGTTTAAAACGTAACTTCTATGAAACGAGTACTACTACATCGCACTCCATTACATCCATATTTGACTGTATCACATAATGCAATAGGCAATAGTTCCTGGTCTTGCATTATATGCTGTCCGATAGTCACATGACAGATATCTAATTCTTATAAATAAACGCAAATACTATGAGTATTTTAATTAGTCTTTTTCAAAAACGTTTTCAGTGTTAAATTAGACTGCTGTTTCTAATGTCTGTCGACCTTAGTACTTTACAAGGAACAAACTCAGATGTTCATACATGATAATCTAAATTAAACATTATGAAAGACGCATGTTTTCATGAGTCGCTAAGTCAAGCGATGTCATGGACGATTTAAATACGTCTGGGGATCAAAAGTTGTGAGTACAGTTGACGCCAGAAATCGTACTTTCGTTGTTGGATCGATTACATGTAATTTTGAGTAACACTATTTGATACTAACATTAGAATGTCTTCCGGGTTTGGACCGTGTCATAGTTGCAACCGAAGCTGTCAACGTTTCGCCCACTTTCGTAAGGGGCTTCATCAGGGCGTGAGATAAATCGCAAAACTCAAACAAGCAATCGCAATCTAACTAAGAACTTCTCAAAAGTTAGGTTATCCACAAAGTTAAGAAAGAAAACGATAACCTGAAAAAGCAAACGAAAATCTAACAAAGAACCACTACCGAGTTAGGTAATCAACTTGTGAACCAAGCCAGATTCTAAACTCCGTAGGAGTGACTTAAGAAGAAATAGTCTCCGTATTTAAAGGAAAAGAGTCGTCACGGATGATTAAGCTCGACCTTGATTGGGTTACGGTTGCTAGGGGGCGTGTTTTTGATAAATGACTAATAACCGGGAACCAAAGAGGAGATAGTTCGAAACCATGATCGCGATTGAAGTTATTGGGGTGTTTGATGATTTCTATGCTTTCTCGGAATTTCCTGTTGAAAAAGAATGGAGATTTGGCAATCAACGAAACATTATCAAAATCTATCTTGTGACCTGTAGTAAAATGATGTTCAGCGACCGCAGACTTGGAAGTATACCTTTTCCTTATACAACGATCATGTTCTGAAATGCGAGTAATGACGGAACGACCGGTTTCACCAATGTAGACTAAACCACAAGAACAGGGAATTCGGTATACACCTTGAGATGAAAGTGTAGGAAATTTTTCTTTGGGAGAAGGAAGAATCTGAGAGATTTCAGAACATGATCGTTGTATAAGGAAAAGGTATACTTCCAAGTCTGCGGTCGCTGAACATCATTTTACTACAGGTCACAAGATAGATTTTGATAATGTTTCGTTGATTGCCAAATCTCCATTCTTTTTCAACAGGAAATTCCGAGAAAGCATAGAAATCATCAAACACCCCAATAACTTCAATCGCGATCATGGTTTCGAACTATCTCCTCTTTGGTTCCCGCTTATTAGTCATTTATCAAAAACACGCCCCTTAGCAACCGTAACCCAATCAGGGTCGAGCTTAATCATCCGTGACGACCCTTTTATACGGAGACTATTTCTTCTTAAGTCACTTCTACGGAGTTTAGAATCTGGCTTGGTTCACAAGTTGATTACCTAACTCGGTAGTGGTTCTTTGTTAGATTTTCGTTTGCTTTTTCAAGTTATCGTTTTCTTTCTTAACTTTTCATAGTTTAGGTTATGGCTTGTTTTACAAGTGGATAACCTAACTTTTGAGAAGTTCTTAGTTAGATTGCGATTGCTTGTTTGAGTTTTGCGATTTATCTCACGCCCTGATGAAGCCCCTTAAGAAAGTGGGCGAAACGTTGACAGCTTCGGTTGCAACTATGACACGGTCTAAACCCGGAAGACATTCTAATGTTAGTATAGATTCCGGCCGTGGAAGCCTTCGCTATTACATAAATACTATTTGATGACACGAAGGATGGACAACCAATAGACATATTGATCATAGGTGGAGATGTGCCTGAGAAATTGTATGCAGGTTAAGAATACAATCTGACTTGCGAAGTAGTATCTATACAAACCTCACTATGTTTTAGTTGTCTAAAAAATACTTCGTAGCCGAACTATGGTAAACAGGTGTTTGGGAATATGGCAATAAACTTGTTTTACGACACGATTGTGCACAACAAGGATGTGTAGCTACGAGATTTGGGGTACCATAGCTATAGGGACATTTTGTACTTTTTATATATGGCGTCAGCCGTGGCGGTTGAAATTCAAAAATTAGTAGCTTTTAGAGAACCTACGGTACCAAATTGGTGTAGACAAAAAATGCTGACTGAAGTAAACAACACATTAAAAAAAGACACAAAACTAGGAAGATCAAATGGTTTCAAACATATATCATATACATATACAAAATGTTTCTACAAAACGAAAAGATTATGGAAAAACATAATGATGAAAATAAATCATCAGATAGTTAGCCCACATAATATAAATGATGAGTCAAAATGTGCATTATTTAAAATTTGCTTGCCGCTCTTTCGTGCTAATGTTATGAATGAATTGTACCGCATTTCTAATCTGAACTTGAGTTAAACCAGTTTTAGGGTAGCATGCAACCTTGCCTCTGCGCAACTTAAACCAGTTTCACACAGTCCACTGAAGGTAATAGAAACGATAACTACTCAGTGATTTTCTATAAAATTGAATTTACATTTATAAGTATTCTATAGAATAAGTTATTATAAAAAACCATTACTACTTGTAAACATTTGGATTTATACCTGTTGTCAATAAAACGTTTAATACAAAACAATAACATAGTGGAAATTTGAGATGAAAAGTTATACGCTTTTTTTACTACTAGTTTTTGTTATTTGGGTAGTCTTTTTTATATTAGGACCGTCTACAGACAGGGCCACTAAAAAAGAACTGGTTACTGACGCAAATCACCAAACAGCATGCGTTGAGTCCTACCTATGCAATTGAACACCTCTCACGGCGCTACTGGTTACAAACAAGCTAGTAACGCGATAGTAATCAGTTTCAAGCCTCTCAACTGTCAAGTCACTTTTGAGTTGAGTCTCTCAGTTTCTCGAGAGAAACGTGCGTCGCTGCATCTACGATTGATTTTTGTCTGAACATGTGCGAACAAAAAATTAATACCTAGTGGTGGGGGAAGTTGAGAAGCATCCTATTTTGTACAACTTCACACTTCCTGAATACTCCAAAAAGGACGAAACAGAAAAAGCGTGAAGGAAAGTTGGTACAGCAGTAAACATGACAGGTAATTATATTTTATAAAATTTTACATGGGTAGAATGAAAAAAAGTTTGAAATCACAAATACAGTTAATCAATAGCATATCTCCATTGCTAGGGCAGAGATGCTAGGGGGGTAAGAAAATAATTAGCCAAATCATTTCTTACAGCCGCTGCAATAGAAGTTTGTGCTTGAGGTCGTACTTCATTGTGATCATTAGTTTCACAATCTGCAAAATGGCTAGACACGTATTGTAACCCTTCTGCTTTTTGTACATAGTTGTGGAGGACGCAAGCTGCTTTGATGTAGAAGTTGACATTTGTGGGAACTCGAATGCGAATAGGACCATTCAAAACTGCAAACTTTTCACATGCAATTCCCAAAAGTACATTCAATTGTTTTTCTTCCTCTGCTCAATCTGTAGTTGAATATTCTTTTTACATTATCCAAAATTCTTTGTGGGTACGGTCTCATTAAGTGTTTTGACAACGGGAATGCTTTATCAGCAACAAAGTAATAAGGGGCTTTGATTTTCATCGTTTGTCAATGGTAAGGGGTTCAGGGATGTCAAGGACAGCCTGTTGGATGCAATATTGCATCGTTGACAGTGTTGTAAATAGATAATTTTTAAATTAATATATAGTAATTTTTTTTTCTTTCAAAAATTATCTAGTACATATAAGATAATAGATAAACTATTCAAACTTTATTTAGATAACAGATAATAGATAAATTGATGATAAAAATTAAACCTCCTAAAATTTTTTGAACAGAATGGTGCTAAATCCTAGGTAGAAGAGGGCGACAGAAAAACACTGCTTCATGTGTTTTTTAAGCGACGTTTCAAGGACAAAGTGTTCACTTCTTCAGACCAAAAAAACTAAAAACAAAGTAGCGATGATTCGCTAAACACAGTAATTGGTAAAAATAATAAATAACAAAAAAAATGATTTAACAAACCAACATGTCTTTGCACCATACATGAAACCACACTAAAGTGGTGCAGGAGCGAAGGCAAAGAAAGCATGTTATTTACTAGAAAAATGCAATTTATTGTGCCGTATATTAAGGCATTGGGTTTGCCTTTCGGAACTTTGCCTGAGCCACCACATGAAGGAAAAAGTGAACAATTTCTAACTAGCGAAGACATATTGCTATTGCCGACAACCGAAAAAGCTTTAATTTACTACTTTAATATTAAAAAAGCCAGAATGGAACCAAGCCATGCCAAACACATGAAGGATCCAAAAGCAGAAGCACTATACATGTTTTTACTCAGCATGCTACTAGACCTGCTAAAAATGTCTGATAATGAGCTGCCAGTTTCAAACGCTAGGCTGTAGAAACTGTTGATTCCATTTTTTAAGGATGTTGCCAGAAGTGGCATTTTCAACCGTATCTACAACACCTCGAACACAAATGCTTGCCATACCTCAAACTACAGAATTAACTGCAGGAGTTGTAGGTGCACAGGAGTATTATGGAGCAGTTCGCGAAGCTTTGATTGACGCGTATGAAGAACAATACAACTTACAATCATTTATAATAAAATAAGTTTAGTATCATAATAGTTTCTTATTTTTAAAAAAATTAACGCAATACCTTCTTACCTGAGAGTAATTAATATCCGTTCTTTGGCATTCACGCACTCCCTCATGTTTGTATTTTGTTTGCATAAGGCAGGAGAAATCAGTTTCACTAATCTAAATAAGTTTCTTTACACATTCGGTAGAAACATAAAAACTTAACATCTAAAATTTGTAGTCCTCTTGCAGGAACGAATAATCTGCGCTGAAAATTTCATATGGATGAACCTAAAATCCCTGTGTTTTATTTCTTTTGTGTAGATAAAATAAAACTACAGCTTCTTCACTGGAGATAGAATCATCACTGGAATCGTTATCCATATTCACAATGTTACACAATCATTGCGACGAGGGTGTTGTCTCCATGATTACCCAGAAGAATCTACTGATATCGGTCACTGATCTTCTGCGTCACTATCAGTTTGTAACCAGTTGCCCGCCGTATACAGAACAGCATCACTAATCAGTTTGTAACCAGTTAGGGATTTCAGTCACAAATCAGTTTGGTTTCTGTTGAGTAGCCTCTTGTGTATATGGCATCATATTCATTATAAAGTTATTGAGAATGCAAAAGAATACTTTGATGTAATTTAAAATATGATTGTTGTCCTGTTTTTTTCTTTCTTGCGCCGTTGAATATATTATATAGTTAATAGCAATCAACGCAGGCGCGGCTTCAGAGGGGGGGCCGAGGGGCTATGCCCCCCCCCCCCGACATTGAAAATAATACTGAAGTTTTTCTCACTTTGTATTTAATACATACGCTTTTTTTAATAGTTGTATAGTTTATGATGCTTTATTGCTTGCAAGTAAAAGGTTGCTGCTTAACGAAGTACTATTCAATACCGACTTAATATTTTATATTAACGCTATATTCAATACATTATTATTTAAAAATGTTATGAGCACTCCCCCCCCCCCCGCTTTAAACTATCGGAGCCCCCACCGAAATAAACTGCTGGAGCCGCGCCTGAATCAACGTTAATAGTTAGTATCTGATTCTGACATTTTGAAAATATCAACACTCATAAATATTATAATCTTGAAAAAGACCTACTTTAATAGCAGTAACATATGAAACAAAAGCTGAATACATATCGCTATAATGTGAAATGCTATATTCTTAAGAGAAGTAATGTGCTAATATTTTTTGAATAATCTAACGTAATTATATTTAAATCTAATATTAATTGATCTTGCTTAATTTTTCAGCAATCACAATCCAGGGTTTGATAGAAGAACTTAAAGTTGCTATGGAAGCTATGAAAGATACTAATTATTCTGCTGCGGCGATTACTTCAGGCTGTGAATTATTTAGAAGATTTATTACTTTAGGGACAATGGACTACCACGTAATAAACTTGTTTGATACAAACTCATGGATAATTTAATATTGTTACAGACGTTTGATGAATGTAAGGAAATTATGTTAAAACGCGGTAATTTATTTTTAAAAAAACTGAAAGAAGCGAAAGGAAAAGTTATGAAATTAGGTTCACAATTTATTATTGACGGATCGGTATTAGTTGTTTAAAGTTTATTGAAATTGTAATTTTTTCTTTATGCTTTGCAGAAAATTTTAACACACTCAAGATCACGAGTTGTTCTACATACGTTAAGAGAAGCTGCTAAACAGAATCGGTATTTCGAAGTGTTTGTGACAAAATCACAACCCGATGATAGTGGGTGAGTTTATTCTCTATCATTTTTATTTTAATTCCTTTATCCAACTGTTTCACTTATTCTTTGTTACATCGCCATTGTTTTAAATGTATTTTTTAAAATTAAATAACAAAAACAGTAATTTGTGGTGTCCGTGACGACGCCCGATTCTGTACAAACGAGAAGACAACTTCTTAATCGCCTTTGTATGATGATTGATGCACACACAATATGCGGGATCGTTTATCGTTATTTATTGAAACACTAAGTTAGTAATTATTATTATTATATATTATTATTAAAACATTTTATTGATTTGATACAAATCTCAGTGGATACGTAGTGGAATTTTCTTATTCACTTTGAACCCACTAAATAACAAGAAGACTGGGACGAACGCACTCTGGAAGCGCGTTAGTCTTGTGTTGTACAAGTAATATTTGAAATTATAGAAACGATAACGTAATTTATAATGTCCAATGCACTAATCACAGATTTGAATTTTTATCTAACGTCCGCCTGAGTCACAAATTGTTCTATTCTTGGGGATATCGTTTATAGGGATATAATGTATTCTTAGAAATTGCTTTTATTGTAGGATACGTATGTGCAAAGATTTGACAGAGCTTAACATCCCCTGCACATTAATATTAGATAGTGCCATAGGATATGTAATGGAAGAAGTTGATTTTGTTATGGTTGGTGCCGAAGCTGTAGTTGAAAGTGGCGGAATTGTAAATAAGGTACTTGGGTATAATTCATTAACAACATATCGATTATTGTTTATTATAGATTGGTAGTTACACTATGGCTGTGTGTGCAAAGGCTATGAATAAACCTTTTTACGTATTAGCCGAAAGTTTTAAATTCTCACGAGTATTTCCACTGAATCAAAGTGACTTACCTGATGAATATAAGGTGAGTTTCTTATTCGCTTTAAACGATTTTAATTCTCCGTGTTTCAGTACTCTCCGGAAATGCGCAAACGCGATCTTTCCAAAGAACATCCTCTTGTGGATTATACGCCACCTGCCTTAATTACACTTCTGTTTACGGATTTGGGTATTTTAACTCCCTCTGCTGTTAGTGACGAACTTATAAAGTTGTATTTGTGAGTTGTTTGTAAAATATACTTAAAAATGTAATAAAACTTTTATTTTCAATAACACATTCAGGTATCTATCGATATCTATAAATTATTTTATACTTTACAATGATTAGATATAAAGTTTTCAAAATAAAATCGTTACATTTTTAAAAAACAATCATTCCGCTTAGTCTCTAATCAAGGAGTTATTTTAATAATTTTAATTGCAATAATATACATAATGTTTTAATTACAACAATAATCTGGTAAACAGTTGTTAACACGATATGGCATGCAAGTCAGCTCCATATAATATATTTTTATAACTATAACATCACAGTAATAAAAAAAGTTTCACTATCGATTTATCAAAACTATACGTTTAATCATAAAATTTATAAAAACGATATTTTATAGGCTTGACATAAAGTATCAACAACTGTAAAAATTTGTTCGAAGTTAGGTCGGTTTTCTGGTTGGTACTCCCAGCATCTTAACATTAAGCGATACATTTCGTCTGGTGTATTTTCTGGGGCAGGCATTCTGTAACCTATTACGAAAATCACATTTTTAATTAATACATAGTAAGTAATATAAGCGCGGTAAGGTGAGTAAAGTAGATAAAGAGAAATGGCTTAATTTACGAGCAGATTTCACAAAATAGTTAGAACTTTTAGAAGAATGATAGAGTTGTCTATGTAGTGTTGAAACCTTGATAAAATGAAATTATTTTAAAGTCCGGGTAGTGGTTAGACAATAGAATTACTAATAATATTACATTAATGAATCACCGAATCAGTTAGATTCCGGTTGAACAGGAATGTAGTAATAATCAGTTAGATTTTGATATCGTTCAGTAACTTAGGCAATTAAGCTATTTACTCGAAATACAAGCAAAAAAATATTCACAATCCTGCTTTTTGTTATGTAGAATAAAATTATTTTCAAATGTTAGCGTTGATGACAAGAATATGTTGCTTGGTGGCAACAAGGTTATTCCAAAATATGCATCCTATGCTAGAATTATCAAATAACCATAAAGTTCGAAAGCGAGTGGAGTAATATGGAATTTAAAATTGAGTCTTTAGATTTATTTGTGACATTTTTTTTTATAAAACATCTATGTAGACACAGATAGTGACAAAAATATTTTTAGAAAAAATAACGATTATTCTAAAAACTCAAAAAAAGTGTTTACGATAAGAAAAACAATATTGTTACATAAGAAATGCAATTGATAAAATGTAATCGGATATGTTTACAGTACAAGCAGACGTGCATTCGTTATTGCCGTTCCGTTTCGTCCGTCCGCTTCGTTTCCATTCCTAAATAGTAGCTGAAGTTGTTCCAAAAGTAAACTGTTCCTTTAGAAACGCGAAACGAAACGGAACGGTATTTCAAAGAAGAACGTTACGGAAATAACGATACATCTCTAGTTTGTAACTGTGAACTTTCTTCATCTATAACTACATGTAAATAAGCTTGTGTGGCCAACGTTTCGCCTACGCGTGAGGGAAATCGAAGAACTCAAACAATCTAACTAAGAACCTCTCAAAAGTTCGGTAATCAACTTGTGAACCAAGCCAGACTCTAAACTCTATAAAGGTTAGAAAGAAAACGATAAACTTGAAAAAGCAAACGACAATCTAACCAACAACCACTACAGAGTTAGATAATCAACTTGTGGACCAAGCCAGATTCTAAATTCTAATAAAGTAAGAAAGAAAACAATAAACTTGAAAAAACAAAGGACAATCTTGTCAGCTTGGGAATCTACACTCGAAACTCCGTCATCTTACTAGAACCTTGGTGAACAATGGTTATATGAAGCGAGAAATTTAAACAGTTATTAATCGTCGTCTACATCCACGTGCTCGATTACCTAAGAGCATTTGTACTTCTGAATCCAATCCGAAATTGGCATTTTTACCCTACATTCACAAGGTTACAGAACAAATAGGGAAACTTTTTCGTAAAAACGGTATTAAACCCATATTCAAATCGACCGGCAAAATCTCTCATATTCTACCTCCTCCCAAGAACAAATTTCCTACACTCTCATTTCAAGGTGTATACCAAATTCCTTGTTCATATAGTTTAGTGGACATTGTTGAAACCGGCCGTTCCGTCATTACACGCATTTCCGAACATGATCGTTCTATAACAACGTTTCGGTGATTGAAAAATCTCTATTCTTCTTCAATAGGAAAATCCTAGAGAGCATAGAAATAATCAAACACCCCAATAACTTTAATCGTGATCATGGTTTCGAGCTATCCTCTTTTTGGTTCCCGGTCATTACTCCTTTATCGAGAACACGTCCCTTTTCGACGATACTTCTTTATATACAGAGACTACTTCTTCTTAAGTCACTTCTATGGAGTTTAGAATCTGGCCTTCTTCGATTTCTCTCACGCCCTGATGAAGCCCCTTACGAAAGTGTTTGAAGCGTTGGCAACTTCGGTTACAACAATGGCAGTGTCCAAACCTGGAAGACGTTGTCATCTTAGTATAGACTCCGGCCCTGGAAGCCTTCGCTGTTACATGATAAGGATTATTTAAAGCGTAGTCTATACTATAAACAAACTCAATTCTGGTAAAGTTTAGTGGTGGTCATATTCTATAAAGCGTGTCTTACATAACGGACAACATACGTATTTGGAAACATTAATGGAGATAGAGAATCGTTTAAATGGGCAAGGTAGTACAGATTTTTATACCAATTAACTTTCCATTGAGAAAATATTTGAATTTCTTTTAGATTAGATTTTTCTAGTAAAAACCACTTTTTCAAAATTTCTTCTAACTCTTCATGTGGGGTTCGATTGGAAATGTTTTTGAATTATTTTGAGGTAGTTGTTTTAGTTTTTAAATAATGTTTTGGAAAAAAATACAGTAACTGCACTCTAATTAAAAAAACAATATTGAATGTAAAAAAATAAGTTTAGCGTGTCTTAGATGCATAGCTACACTTGAGCGAAGTTTTGTGAAGCGACTACAGATTTTATCTAAATTTGAAAATGAATAGGAAAACAAAAGTGATAATTTTCGTCTTTTTTGCCCAACTATATGGACAATCAGATATGTTTCTATGACCTCTGTTTTGATAAACTATTTAACTCAATTACACGTATATATTCGTAAAAAAATGTGTGCTCCATAGACTCCGAGAGAGTACTTTCGCGTCTTGTTTTAAAATAGTTCCTTGCTTAACCCGACTTTTTTTAGTTTTAAGCGTCTTGCCTTCCATGCTGCAGAATTGACTTTGCGCAATATGTTTAGCATAATCAGGCGCCTGCACTTAGTTGTTCCTAACAATCTGTGAAAGACGTATCGGAATACTTGTTTTAACTGAATATTTATATTAATCGTGTAAATATCTATTGTAAGATTTACTTATAATATTATTAATTAACGAACAAACGCGCTGTGCCTTAATTCGTCAAAATGCTCTACACGAATAAACACGCAACCACTAAAATATGTGCGGACAGTGAGCACAAAATCTCAAAATGTGTTATTTGTAGGTTCTATGTAAAAAATTGTAAAATTTAAAAAGGATAAAGTTGAGGCTCTATCCCGTTTGGAATCATTGTTTTTTTATTATATCAATATACTAGTTAAAACTATTTATAAAAAGATGTCGTTTCAACTACTATCCTTGCATCTTTAAAGAACGTAATAGAATTTTTCAAAAATTTCGTTTATAGAATTTTGAATAACTATCAACAAAAAAACGCTTCTCTCAAACTAGACCTACCAAAACTTCCTCTTCAGCGACGTGTTCTGCGGGGTCTAGATGCTGCTTTAGAAAGCAACGTGTTTCACAATGTTATAGTCTTATAGATTATTATAAATAGCAGTTCTTTGGTAATATTGACAAGACATAACACGTCTTGTTTAACTTTTTATTTTCATTTCTGTCGGAACAGAATAAAATCCTAGGAACCCATAAGGTTAGAAGTGTCTGTTAAAACTCAATTGCTTAAATGTGTTCATTGTAAATGTCTTTTAAAATTTACTAACCGCAAAAATATGATTTTAGAAAGTAGACGAAAAACTGAAAGCGATTCGCCAGGGCAAAGAAACTAGCAACTAATAAATCCACGTATTTTCTAACAGGGCTCAAACTTAAATGTTCAAACAAAAATTCAAGACATTAACACAAAAAATAATATGTATCAATGGTATATGAAAAAAAAAAGAAAAAGACGTGTAAAGCGTTACTTATGTTTGACTCACCTGAATCAATTTTTTCACGTGCTTTCGAATTGCTCAAACCACTATATGGCGTGCCGCCTCGGGAAAATATCTCCCAGCACAATATACCATAACTCCATACATCACAAAGTGATGTATATTTTCCTGCACAAATAAAAAATTAAATTTCGTCGTCACTCAAACACATTTTTTTACCAAAGTTTAACGCTTCCGGTGCAGTCCACTTGATAGGAATTTGTTTCATACCATCCGAGACAATATATTCTTCTTCTTCTCTAGACATTCCAAAATCTGAGATCTTAACGGTATTCGAATAACCTAATTAAAAATAGTTTGAAATAAAAAACTTAATATTTAAATCGAACACGTACCAACTAGACAGTTACGAGCTGCAAGATCTCTGTGTATGCAGTTTTTCGATTCTAAATATCTCATACCAGCAGAAGCATCCAAACACATGTTCATTAGTTGTCCTTCGGTTAGGATGGTTGAATTTTTCCTTAAGAATGTTAACAAAGACCCTCCTAAAAATTATTGAAATTCCCGTTAACGGGTACTTTGAATTTGTATGTGTACAATCTATACTTTGCACTTGATCTGCTGTATCATCTCAACCGAAAATACGTTTTGACCGATATTTATATCATTTAATATTGGTAAAGACGTATAGGCAGTTACGTACATATATTTTTGAATTATATTAAATATGCAAATTATGTTAAAAATCCCGAGATAGCTATTTCCTGTTTTTCAAACAGTTTCAGAATTCTGTTGAAGTTAGTGAAAGAAAAGCTAAGTCAAACAGAGACGATTTTCGAACTCTAAAATTAATTTAAAGTTCCGCTGAACGAAAGCACATTTGGACACCGTACACATATGAATGCAGCAAAAAGTTGACAATGGTTTTTTACTGCAGCAGATTAATTAGAATTAGAACGTCTTTCGAGGCTTCATCAAGGCGTGAAAGAAATCGTAAACTTGAAGAAATAAACGATAATCTAACAAAAAACCTGTACAGAGACAGGAAATCAATTTGTGGACCAACCCAGAATCTAAACTCCATAGAGCCCCTTACGAAAGTTGGCGAAACGTTGGCAACTTCGGTTACAACATCAACACGATCTAAATCCGGAAGACGTATATCTTAGTATAGAGTCTGGCCGTAGAAGCCTTCGCGATTACAGACTATTTAGAAGTTTAAAGAAAATTTGTATATCAGACATAATGATATATGGTAGTTTAATCAGTGAATGGACAGACAAAATACCGTTGAACAAAATGCGAAAATAGTCTCACGTGTGCATTATTTGAAAAGAAATGCCTTTGTTTTTTAGGTTTTACAATTCGACTAACAAAGGAACTTATTTTACAATAACATTATACTTAGTTTACTTGTCGTGCTTACTTCTCTGTATACAGTGATTATGTCGATATAAACTTTTACTAGTTTCTCCAAGTTAAACTTAATAATGGGATTGGATTCCAAACTACGCTTGGATGCAGTAGACTTCCTTATACGCGAGAAACGCTCCGGTAACAAAAACGCGATAGTATAGTATAGTCGATAAGTTAATAAATTGTTATTTGTCGTTAAAGTACACCCACTATAAAACATTTGCAAAAAACTTTTTTTAAAAACGTACCTGGAACAAGCTCCATTACAATCATAATCGGTTGTTTTTGAACACATATGCCAATAAGCTTAACAATATTCGGATGATCATATTGTTTTAAAATACGACCTTCTTGCAGAAATTTCTTTTTATGATCTTCAGGCAAAGTTACTCTACACGTTTTTACAGCTACATCTTGACCGGTACTCTTTAATTGAGCTTTATAAACGTCGCCAAAATTTCCCTGAAAAAAAAGAACATAAACTAAAATCAAACATAATTCTGTGCAACTTACTCTTCCAATTTTATCAAGTAATACAACATCGTCGTTATTCAACTCCCAACGTTCTCTAGGTATCGGTTTATATAAGATTGCACCGGACCTGCCAGTAACAGGCAAGCCACCGTTAAATTGATATAATATCAACTCTCGGATACTAGGAAACGCAGGCCCTTCAAAACGATAAAGGCCCTAAAATTTAATCTAAGTATTTAAAAAAAAAACTTATTATTTATTTACTTCGGTAGTAGTTTGAACAATGAAGTGTTTATGACCACCCCAGCACACCGATAAAACTGTCTGGCATTCGTCATTTCTTGTCGTTTCTCGTACTAAAAAATCTCCATCTTGTGTCAACAGCCTCACTACTTCTTCACGCGGTAACACACCGTGAAACCATTCTTCGTCCATTAAAGTTTTATTTGTACTTAAAGCAACCTATACATATATACAGAATAAATCCAGCATAAATATTTAAAAAAAAGATTTTTAAATACGCTGTTATATCTACTGCGCTACATATTATCATACGTGATTCTACATACACATGTACGTGGTCTACATACTTTAATGTTAAAATCTAAAAGCTTTTTAATTACAAACAAATACAACAATAGATATTACAAGTGGTCTACTTTTTAATATTATGGAAAGTAAATTTCCATATCGGAGTATCTACAGATTATATCCGTCATTACGGTTCATAAAGCAAGAAACTGAAACTAGTGAATATATGTCATAAAATACCTACAGAGAATGAACTTCAAGATGATTTTAGATTATCATATTCTTGTTATATCTACTAGTCAAGAATTCCAAAAAATAAAAAGTATATGAACATAGCAACTAAAGTAACTACCAGAACTAAATAAAAAGACGTAAAAAGATTATGTTAGAAAGAGTTAATATTATCGGCAAAGGAAAAGGTAGTTTATGAAAAGGAAAGATCAACTGTATGTACAGGTACAGGACCTCCGACGATGATGAACATGAAATCATCGGAGCCGCGGAGAAGCTCAAGCATATATACAAGAATAATACTTATATGAACTAGATGGCTTGCTAACTATTCAAATTCGATAACAAAAAGAAAGAAAGAAAAAAGTGTTATATCAACAGCGGACTATACGAAAAAAAAGAACATCCTAGAGAAGAATCCTTATAAATATATTTTTTGTTATAAAAATCGATTTGAATATTATCAGCGATAGGAAAAATTGAAGTTATACAAACAAACAGAAATTTGTATCAGTTACAAATACAGCGGTCAATATCTACGGCGGAATAGTAGAATACAAAAAGCAGTATCAAAAAAAGAGGAAAACAGGGTGGTTTCGCAAATGGTTAGTAATGAACGGATCTTATTTTTTTGCGTAATACAGCAAATATTAATAAAGGATTTGCAAATTCATTAAAACCTGATAGTAACATATAGACAAACCTTGAAGGTGCGAAAAAACAAATGTAATAGAATGCAAGTTCCAGTAGGACACGAAACAGACTACACATTGCAATTTATAGATACTCAAGCCATAAACGGTTAAGACTGCATATGAATGGACATCTTTTCTAACCTAAGATTTTTGCATTTATTTAAATGAATAAATAGTATCACAAATGGTCAAGACCGATTAGAGAATTGAGTGACCGGAAAAAGTAAATTATATATGGTACTTACTGATTCTTAGAAATTAGAAACTAAAAAGTAAGAGACTCCTTTGAGGAACCGTTTGGCCTAAGTCACAACAAATCTGTCTAAGCCCGTCCTGCAAAATGAAGTTAACGCAAATATAAATACTTAACAAATAAACAAGATAAAACTTCGAAAACAATAGTACATCAAATAGATCGTGAATCGTTTTATATGGTTGAACAAATAAGCAAGGAAAACAGAAAGAGATTACCAAAAAGTAGCGCCGTAGCAAGGGGCTGACCGCGGGGGCGATTGTCGGAGACGCTCTCTCATACTTCGAACCGCTAAGGCACAGGCACATTAAGAACAGAGAAGATGTACTTTTGGCAGTTCTGCCAGGGGCGCAAAATCACATCGATACGGCTCTAATAAAAAGAATTGTACAGTAGCACCTCATGGAAACGAAGAACGAAGAAGCGTTGAATCGTATATCAGTGGTAGAAGAAATTGACGTAAGTAAGTTAATTTTAATACTATCAGTCTTCCGCTGTCAATTTCTACATTCACTACCGGGTTAGATCGCGATCGTTTATTTCATCTTGTCGACGTTCCGTCAGTATACAATAAAAAAAATTTCTTGTCCTGGCCTAAACCTATAAGTATATCGTAATATGCTAATAGGAAACTCTGTAATACGTAGAAAAGGCTGCAAGTCTATCTTAACAATCGATCCGATTCAACATGTATGGGGCTTTCACGCGGTAGCAAGTAAAGATTACAAATTGATTTACGATTAATGTGAAAATCCCATTGCACAGCCGTGAGAACTGAAACTGTAGTGTGACATTGATAGAAGTAACTTCTTCCATAGTAATTTAATTTTCATCAATTTTTTTTTAGAAAGTTAACGATTATACAGTAAACTGTTTTTTTTTTAACAGTAATGCAAAGCAAGTTATGATTAATAAAAATGTTAAATGAAAATAAGAATCAAAGCACATACTGGATCTGACCCATCACTTCGTGGTGTCGATTCACGCCTTCCTTTAGTGCGGGGAGGCGCCACAGGAGAGGATGGTTCAGATTTTCTACGGAATGGCTTCTTAAGCAAATTTACTATCTTTTGTCGCCCAAAAGCTCGTTTAATCAAGGAAGGTTCAGATCCATCACCCTAAAATATTAAACCAACACCGTCCCGTTTATACATTGTTAAAATCTACTGCAAGCAATTAAAATCAACACTATTGGTGTTATTTAAATACGTAATTAATGGCACAGGTAACATTTTTTAAATCAAGCTTAAAATTTCATGGTAAACACAAACTTTACCTGTTCGCTAGAATTACTAATAAACGGTTGATTATCAATTGAAAGATCACAACCCGATGGCACTTCTTCGCACCCCAATTCATTCAGGGCACTCTTGATTAATTCAGTTTGTTTAAGCATTTTTCTCTCTTGACACTTTAATTCGTTTAGTTCTTTTTTATTAGTATCGGCTATTGGTAATCTAAGAATAAATTACTTAACGTATATTGATGAACATTCCTCATTTACTTACCTACAACTAAGGTCACTATTACTATTTTTACCATTGTGCAACATTTCGTGATTCGACGTATTGATTGTGGCTTTCTTTTCTTGAACTTCTTTAATACTTGTTTCTAATTCGGATAATTTTGTGCGTAACCATTCAACTGTCAAATTATCAACAGTTAGTTCGTTTGGTAGCAATTTTCCAGCACTTTCTTCCACTAGACTGTCATCAAAATTAAACTTAATGGGATCGTTTGGAGTCGTCCTGAAAAAAAAACAAGAACATTACGGTAATCCTCAAGAACGACAACAATAATAGTAACACACTATAGCGAATCTAATGTTGCAAGTTTTCATCATAGTTTGTTATGTTTACTTAAAAGTATGTACATATAACTCCATAACCGACCTTTATCATTAGTTGACATTGATTTAATACAGGAGCCTAACGCTTTAGTCAACTATGACGTGAAATAAACTTTATATGATTAAATAATGCATAGTTAAAATAACTGCTGCTTATTGAAACTAGTAGTTGAAAGAAACTTAAAATATGAAACAATAATTTAGAAAAGTAAAATTTAACAGAAAGCTTTTACAAAATTTGAAGATGATGTTATCGTCTTCAATTAATATTCTAAAATTTTGAATTGCACAGTAAAACAAAAAACTATCAAAAACGATACTTACTTGTGTTTTTCTGTAAAATCATTATATTCTTCAGTGTGTTTAACACTTTCTAAACTATTTTCAATCCGCTTTTGAATTTCTTTATATTTCTCAGAAGTGAAATCCGAAAACTGAACAAGTTCTTGCAAAAGTTGTCTCCTGTAATCAAATTTGCATTATTATCTAATTAAGTATTTAAAAATAAACCATACCAAGCTAATATATATCCTTCTTGTACGGACTGTTGGTATTCTAACAATCCTGGTAATAGGACCGTTCGAAAGTCCTTTTCAAATTCGGTAGCCTCGCACAATAAAAGAACGTATTCGTTATGGGTTAAATGCAGTTTTCTACACGCTTTTTGATATTTATCTCTAACCTCGTCTAATTTTCGTCCCCCGCGTCCTGCTGCAAATTAACACGTGTAGTTAATATTCAAATAAAACAATTTTTGTAACACTCAGCTCCTTACTCTGCTAATCACTAAAAAATCACCACGTTTTTATGGTTATACCAAAATAAAGTGTAGCGTAGCAGCACTGCTAGCTCAATGAATAAACTAATTTAATTATTTTGAATGTTGAAACTATTTGTGCGGCATATAGTGCATACCAATATTTGTTAAATTTAAATTAAATTTAATTATTATTTGTCAACGATGCAATAACGATAAATGTATTAAACTAAAAGCTATTTTTGTTACATGGTACAGCTCTATTTTTAAGACACTGAAAAACGTAATCAAGGTGAATTTAAGTTTTACTGTAAATATAAAATCCGACACTGAATTTTAGATTTTAGCGCTTGATTATTTTAACGTAATTCTATATAATTCAATTGCATTTTACATAAATCATCGTCATGTAAGAATGCTAATCATTTTCAGTAATATTTTTAAGAAACAATGCAAATTACATTTGTTAATGCCTATTTGATCATACCGTTATTCTCCAACATCTTTAATATCTCTTTAAACATTAAAAAAGATCCCATTTAGCTTGTTGATTTGATAGTGTGTAGAAAATTGTGTTAAAATCCTAAATCGGTACTCTGTAGGCAAATTATGGCTTGTTAACTCAAACAAATTGGGAAACAGCATTTTAAAGAAGTAGATGTTTTATGACTATGATACAATAAACCTGAAACATTATATATGCATTTATCTTATTTTTCGATACAGCGGAAGCTAAAGCAAAAAAAAAAAGGTTAAACATGTTTTTTTTCTAAATTTGCACAATTGTAAAGCAATATTTTCTTTACTGTAAGGAATATAAGTATATACAGTGTGGGGACTACTTCGTTGCCCACCATTGGCATCTAGAGAGCTACGAAAAAAGCCCCGTATGAAGTTAACCAAAAATCTAACCACAAAAATATGTCGAGTGTATTTGCAGTGAAACAAAACGATAAACTATCGGAAATATAAAAAAACTGTTAATACAAGTACTAAATAATTTAAATATTTAGTAATTGTTTATATTTTAATAAATTAAAAATTATTTAAACAAGTTCACAGGAACTGCAATTTTCTCATGAATATACACATGTCGTAAATTGAATTTTGTGCACATTTAGTAACAAATAAATATACAATAATAAATAACATATTACAAAATAAAAATGACGATGTTGTTTAAAAAATAATTATTTCACTTTAAAGTCGCTTCTATCCGCCGTCATTGCTCACATGCAAAGCTTATGTTCAAACTCATTTTCTACAATGTTTGGCGTGAATTAATTTTTGTGCAAATTTAGCAACAAATAGAGTAAACAATAGTAAATAACATATTGTAAAATAAAAATGATTATATTCTTTAAAAAATAATCATTTCGTTTTAAAGTTGTTTCTATCCGTCGCCATTGCTCACTACAAGGCTTATGTTCCAACACATTCTTTACAATGTTGGCATGAATTAACTTTTGCGCAAATTTAGCAACAAATAGAATACACAATAGTAAGTAGCATATTGCAAAATAAAAATTCATGAAAAATATGCAGTTCCTGTGAATTCGTTTAAATAATTTTTAATTTATTAAAATTAACAATTAGTAAATATTAAAAGTATTTAGTACTTGTATTAACAGTTTTTTATATTTCCACTAATTTATCGTTTTGTTTCACACACCCATTTCCGGTTTCTTTATCAGACCTCAGACCCATCTTTTGATAAAACCGAGAGAAGATGAAAAGCCAGCTCCATATCAAATTTCAAGTTACTAGGACTTTTGGTTCGAGAGTTACCGTGGGTAGGTACATCTACATCGTTACACACACACAGACAGACACACATACACACACACCCAAAATTTGTTTGTCAAAAATACATTTTTCTGATTCAGGAGAACTTGAAACGTAAAATTATGCAAAAAATGTCCAGATGTCCGCAACCATGTACTTAGAAAGCGGTCATACAGATATTTTTTTTACTATTCGGGCATTATAAAGACTTGCATCATCATGTTGAAACCATTCTGTATTTCGAAGTGTTGCTAAGTACATATAATGGTCTGAAAATTATGCTGTTTAAAAGACCGGTCCAGACATTCAAAGAGTACAAGATCTGTTGTCTAATGATGTTGTTTTTTCCAGAATTGATAAACAATTCATTGGTAGGTACACAATCATTTTTTGAAAAATGTAGATCTTGTTGGAGTTTATTATGAGATTAATATATTTATTGCATTATCATTGAGTTCCAGTTTGTATAATCTTTGTGCTCTTTTCAAACTGCCACATAGTCAGATTTCTTAAGATACAAATTCCGGATACAAAACAGCATAATTTTTACATGCCAGAAGATAATTTCTATTATGTCGGATAAAGTATTATACATGTCTTGTTTTTCTTTACCTGTATACATTATTCACCGTTTACTACCACAAATACAACACAACAAAGTTGTATTTATCTGTCAGCATAAAATTTCAAAGCCCCTTGACCTGAAAAAGTATTACCACTTCCTTCAAGTCCAATCAAACATACAGGTTATTTTATTTCTCCATATTCGCTCGTTCAACTCAAAAATCAATGAAATAATTTAACATAAAATATATCACGCAAGAAAATCCATCCATCCATAAAAGAAAAAGTATTGCCAATTAAATATGGAGAGGAAACAACGCGGAATTTTATTTGACACACATCAATGATACCGTAAAAGGCAATAAAAAAAAATGCGTTTTTTCAAACAGTAGACACCAAAATGTACATATATACGGAATATTTACAGGTTAGTACTAACGTTAAGTCTAATTTAAATTTTTTAAGGATTCTTTTTAATTTTATAAAACCATCTTTTAGTTTAATTTTCAATGTAAATTCTGTACTTCTCCAAATGTCATGCCATTCTTGTCTCGGTGCTTTTTTACTTTCTAATGTCATAATAACGGATGTTGATACCTTTTATTTAATATGCAACCTATTTGCAAATTCGCTGGTAAATCATGTGATTCGATTTTTGGGCGAATCGAGACCTCGGTTTACTTTCGTTGCATTATTTTTTTAATTCCTCTTTATAACCGAATATAGACTGTCATTAAAAGCCTTCATTCTTTTTTTTATCAATATACCTTATAATACAGTTCACTGTGACCTTCCAATTGGCCGAAACAAACTATTTTATAAAAAACCCACGCACTTTTTAATTATTATCTAGTAGTTGCCAAAGTAATTTAAAAAGTTGCGAGAAATTACGTGTTATAACCACAAATAACTAATATTTCTAAAGATTGATTTCGTTAAAATTAGATTCAGATAGAACTCTATATGCAACTGGTATCGTGGGCGGTGTTTTGTAAAATGCTCATTCGGCCAGTTATTCGATTAAACGAAATATTTACACGATTAGAACTACACGTAACTAATTAAATCTAACGATATTTAAGAATAACAGTTACACTAATTTATGTATTACTATCACTAGTCTGCACTTTTTAATTTTATCTAAAACTGATACTTGTTTATGTTAACAACACGAACGCAACATATTTATATTTTACTAGCCCTGACACTTTATATATTTATCTTCATTTATCTTCGCCCATGAGCTATTTGAAAGTTCAATCCCACTTTCTCTCTCCATATATTTAATTATTTGTTCGGCTTCTTCTTTTTTTGCCAAAGGAAGTCGGCGTGGGTGCTGTCGTATCGGCCGAGCATCTCCGGTATTCATTTTATGTTTCACAACGTTAGTCCTTCCTTTGGAACTACTCTCCAGCGCAAACACATCTTGATACTGTTGGATCAACACTTTACCTTTAGGCAGCTGGTCTTCACTGAGGTTTTGGTATTTGGAGGTAAGAATGTCCAATAGCTGTTGTGAGCACTTATTCGGCGACGTATCTTCATTAGAATTCACACATCTCACAATGAGATACTGGCGTGCATTGGCATTGGTCCTACATTGGTTCAATTGTACGAATGTAGCCTTCCCGGAGATTTCCATCCAAACGTGCCATCACCACACTTTTAGTCCTGGCGAGCAGAACCACGTCTTCACTCAATAAGATTCGCACGGCTGCCTTCTCTGACAAGTGAAAAGGAATTTCTTCACTGTCGATCTTCAGGACATATCAAAATGGAACCCATACTTTTTATAACATCCATTCCAAGAATAACTTCTTCCGTGATGTCGGCTACCAGTACTTGACGATCGAGTACCAATGGTTATTTGACTTGTGAGTAGGTAGTTCTTCGCTCATCGCCGTTCGAAGTCGTACTGTTACTGGTGATGTCTTCTCATTTTTCCGTAATATGTCCTGACGAATGATGGTTTTCGTTGCTCCCGTGTCAACCAGTAACTAAACACTTTGTCCAGTAATCTTGCTATAGAAATAAATGCTCCCTAGGAGATGCCATTTGAATGTAATCTCCGGGACATAGTTAAATTTAACATATCTGCTTGGGTTTCCTCTTGAACAATTTTAATTTGGTTTTCTATACTAACACTAACTTGTATTTGCTCCTTAATAGTCTTTATTTGATTTGCAATGCTCATTCGTATTTCTTCTTTTAAACTTCTAGAATTTTCCAACAATTTTTCTTCTATTGCTCTAGTAGTTTGTTCCATTTCCTGAGAATGTTCGGACAGTTTTTCTTCTATTTTTCTAGAATTTTCTTCCATATTTTTTATTGATTCGAGAAATTCAAACAACTTTGAATCCATTCTAACTGCTTGCAAACGCGAATAAAAAGTTTAAATACACTACTTTAACGAGCTGGAAAACTATATTTACACTATAAAAAAATGCACGCAACACGTACTTATCACACAACGTTTTTATTTAGGGAGCAATATTAAATCACTTGTATTTACACCTTAAAACCGTGAACTCCACACTGACATCACTGTAACGAATTTTAAAACTAATTTATATAAAACGAAATATTTACACGATTAGAACTACACGTAACTAATTAAATCTAACGACATTTAAGAATAACACTTACACTAATTTATGCATTACTATCACTAGTCCGCACTTTTTAATTTTATCTAAAACGGATACTTGTTTATGTTAACAATACCTACGCGACGTATTTATGTTTTACTAGCCCCGACACTTTATATATTTATCTTCACATGCGATAATCACTTATTTATTTTAAACCGACAAAATCTTCTCGATTCAATTTCAAAAACTGACCTATGCTTCCTTTGAATCGTATTTATATATTTCTGTTATCTGTCTCTAGAACGTTCAACATCCTTCGGTCATTGTCTCGAATATGACATTCGTTTCAATCAGGCGCGGCTCCAGCAGTTTATTTCGGTGGGGGCTCAATCAGTTTAAAGCGGGGGGGGGGGGTGCTCATCACATTATTAAATAATAATGTATTGAATATGGCGTTAATATAAAATTGAATAACAGTTCGTTATGCACCAAGCTTTTACTTGCAAGCGATAAAGCATCATAAATCATACAACTATAAAAAAAAGCGAATGTATTACATACAAAGTGAGAAAAACTTCAGTATTATTTTCAATGTCGGGGGGGGGGGGCATAGCCCCCCTCAAAGTAAATTAAAACAAGGTCGTTATTACAAGACATTCCTTAAAAAAATCTTTGGTATAATAGAATAATAAAAATGTGATTGTGAAATGGCTTCTTTTTAAGTTTTAAGCTTTGACAATAGAACACGAATCTCGTGTTAATTCTTTCATGTACAGGATCATTAATTTGAAGCTTCTAAATAGTCTTCGTCAAAATAAATTTGAAATCATTCATGTGTTGTTGTTCAAAGGCTAAAATAAACAAAGCTCGTTGCTCGGTTGCTTTTTTTCCTATTAAAAATCCAACATGTGTTCAGTAACACTAGAACAACTTATACCAAGCGATCAATGATGCATGCCCAGAAAAAAACTACTTTCCATAAATATATTACATTTTTAGTTAATTTAGAATTTTATGTTATGTTGAGTGTAAATTTTGATTCGTATTTTGCTTTTAATTATTTTATTTAATTAAATTAATTTCTTCTAATTACACATTGCAAAATGTTTTCAGCAATCAATTTATACAGAAGAAGCATGAAATTTAGCAATATTAACCAATATGTATTATATTTGTTTGTTTTCCCATACATACATGGTTCATTTGTAGAATAAGATATATTCCAAGGCTTCGTAAAATTAAGAAAAATCGCTTTTGATATCAATATAAAAAGTTGTATTCTTTTTCTTTTTATAAAAATCTAATGGAAAACATTCAGCATTTTATCAGCACATGCATTTTCATTTCCTTTATACAAATAGCTAATCGTTAAAGTTGCGATGATTTAAAATGTAAATATTTGTGTCACTGTAATTGCTATGATAAAAATTAGAAAGAAACCTAGACACAATTACAGTGCCGTATTATTAGTGTTAATATGCATATTCTTTATACTTACATTTAACGTAATGCTCTTCAAACCTAGATCGCATTAATTTATAAAGTTCTAAATACTTCTGATATTCAACCTTTTTCCTTGTTACGTCTTCTGATAACTAAAAATAAATAAAATTATTAGTTTATCAAGAAGTTATAGTTTCTATAATTCTTTCAAAATATATTAGAGATTCACTTTATAGTAAAAAAAATAACCTACAAGTTTTATTATAAAAATCGAAGCAAAATTAAAATTGCTAAAAAATTGGAGGATAGTGTAGATTTGAGAAACAGGTCAATTAACGTATTTTGGATTATAACTGACATGATAATAAGAGACACATTTTCAGTGGATTAGCTTAACACCACTTTCAATAGTAGCGAAAAAATTGATTTTAAACCTTTAGATACCTTCGCCTTTAACTTGGTTAACAATTTACTACCGCAATAGTTCTTGTTATATTTAAATTAAGGTTATGAACTATGACCTCCTGGAAATGGTACAGCCATTCAAAAAAAAAAAACTATTACAATTAGACCAAAAACCTCACAACAAACTTGTTAGTCGCAAATAAAAAATATTTAAGTTGTTCACGAAATGCGTGAACTACTGAAATTGAGGAAACGATTTAAGGTACAATATAGTCGTTGCCAAGAAAGAAAATCCCTACGTCATAGTCATATGGATCTGAACTAACTGAAAACTCGCTAATCAAATCAGATACTTTAAAATGTAATTGCTGGTTAAAAACTAAAATTTACTAAATATCTAAGGTTAACAATGCTAATTTCATTTGATTCAAATAATAGCCTGCAGAATTACTATTTATTCAAGAACAGTTGTTTTTAATATATTTGTTACAATTAAAACAAAAAATACGAATGAATCGGAAAATAATTAGGTAGATTACACATACCTACGGTGGTTTAAATTCAACTTTAATAATATGCCTTGTTCGCTTGTTCGTAAGTTTTATATACTCGATAGAACTGAAACTTTGACATGTAAATAAGCGATTTATGACAGATGTCAACTGATGTCAATCGACGATAAAGTCAATTGAGCAATTTATCCATAACACAAACAAAAATAGTGTTATCTCTGTTGTACTTAGAGTTTTTTCTTTTCATTCGAATAATAAAACGTATTTTCCAAATTCGCATGGCGATTATGCAGGGATCATCTTTCGTGGCAACATAGAGCTAGTGTAATTTAAAAAGGCCCTGCCACGTAATATGTTCAACATATTTTAAAAAAATAATGCTTTATTTCGCTTTGGAACTTAAATTTAACTCAAAACGGCCCAAGAGAATTACATATTAACATTTTTCATCAATGAAACTAATTTTTGGAGACAATTATCCCAAATAACAAAATTCTTGTAAAAAGATATCTTTTTAATACAATTTCTCGGGTATCAATTAGACATCATTTTGGCCACTTTTTTCATACAATATTTGTGTCGAAAATTCCGCATGAAGTCGGTATCAATAAACTGTCACTATCATTTTTGAGGCATCAAAATGATACCATCTATGCTGAATCTCACTGTGATGCCAAAATCATATCACATAACATGATTATTCCATCATTCTGTTATCAAATTTGTATTAATTAAATTATATGCTCTCATATTGAATAATACAAATATGCAGAGTATAAATAATGATTATATTTTTTAACTTTACTATGTTTAGTGAAGATCTAAACTTATAAAAAAACACTGTAATTACAAATTACATATTGGAATACATTATTTTATACTTTTATATGGTAGTAGACATCGTTTAACAAGCATTTAAAGTAATAAAAAAAACTGAGGTTATACCACGTTATACTTCATCGGACAAAAACATACATTCTTCGTAAGGCTTCGGTGTGTAGGAGGATGCGGCAAATTATGCTGATTAGTTTATAATACCGCCAAAATAAAATGAAATTATATCTTAATATTTTTTTTTATGTACACCATTTACCGTAAAAAATTATTAATATGTTCTATGGTGAAACTTTTATGTCTAAAATTATATCTATTTACCTTTAATAATTATTATTATTCCACGACGTTGGAATATTATTTAATTATTTTATTATTATTATGTGTAAAATAATTTCTTTATTTACAAATTGTCTTTTGCGTAAAATACACAATAGATTAAATGGATAACTACGCATATTCGATTCATGTCCTAGTAGTAAATAAATTGCCATCTTCAGATTAATAATTGCTAAGAAAAATGTTATGCAACGTTTTCAAAATGACCAATATGATAAAGTATGACTTTTGTATGAACTAAATTGATGCTTTGAGCGTTTCGGATGCCAATAAATTGATAGCAATGCTGATTGCGTATGTGTTCCACGAGTAGGTGTTGTCTGATTTAAATCCACTAAACATGGTCCCCGAACATTAAATCGTTTCGCGTTATTTTAATAAATGTCGGTGACTTTTTAGTGAGATTTACGTTACGGTAAGTTTAGTAGCCTATTTATTGTGTGCCCATCTGGTCATATTGTGTTTGCCATGTTTAGAACACAATGTTAATAAGTGAAAATATATCTACCATAACCTAAAATGCGGGATTTTTTGGTCATGCGTGTAACGTAAAATACGCGAAAATATTACGAATTTCCATTCGGCCATTGTTTATTTGCTTACGTTACCTATTACAACACTCGGTAACCGGTATTCCTACTTTGGTTCACGGTTGTTACTCGTTTATCGAAGACACGCTCCATTTCTACCGTAACCCAATCAGAGTGGCGTTCGGAGAGGAAGACTTCTTCATAAATCACTTCTATGAAGTTTATAATCTGGCTTGGTTCATAAATTGATGATCTAACTCTTTAAAGGTTAATTAGATTAAAATTGCTCGTTTGAGCTCTTCATTTTTTTTACATCCTTATACAACCCCTTACAAAAGTGAACAAAACGTTGGCAACTTAAGCTGCAACGCTGACACGGTCCAAACCCGGAAAATGTTCTTATATTAAACTGTTTACAGTATCTACATAGTTAAAATACAATAAGCGTCAATAAACAAGTTGAGTCTATCATAAGTATGCAAGAATCATACAGCGTATTCGTAAAAAGACTATATCAACTGTTCAACTTAACAACAACAGCACCAACTATCTATAAACCATGGAAACAAAAAGGTATCAAAGTAAATGGAATTAGACTAAACCACCTCCGCTTTGTTCACATTATTATGGTAATTTCTAGAAAAAAGCACTACGAAGAAATGTAAAATAAACTGTATTAAGAATCAAAACGTATAGAGCTAAAAGCAAAACAAAATTAATGACAAACACGGAAGAAGAAATTACTATAAGGATAGAGATCACAAATATAAAGCATGTGGAACAATACATATATCTGGAACAACAGATCAAAGTGAGGAAAATAAATTAAAAAAAATATAGGTATCTAGAAGGAGAAGATTGGGATATGTAGTTTTTGGCAGGTTAAACTCATAATATAGACATACTTGCAAAGACACAATGTTATACGTAAGAATAAATGACTGAATTAGAAAGGATTGGATTAGGTAACAAACAACTGACTCTGTTTAACATGCAAGCCAACAAAAGCAGAAATAGACAAAGCGCAACGCTAGATACAATGGAATTACATTACATCAATCAACCCTAGACCACAAAAAAGAGGAAGACCACAGCTAGACAAAAGCGTCTCAGAAAGATGAAAAATAGAAGAAGCCTATGTCTAATACTGGAGTGAAAACAGATTAAAAACAATTAAAAAATGTAATGTTATAATAAATAACCAATTTTAGTAATTGATTTTAGATTATAGGCCATAATTTTAAAATTCATAACATTTTAACCAATTTTAGAAACCTCAAGGATCTTTAACGTATGGAGAAGTTATATAAATTTTATTTTATTTATATACACCTCAAATACCATGAAAACGTCTTTTCACTGAGACGTGAAACAATCGTGGCCAATTTGGTTGTAACAAACACAACTCGGTTACGTCTGCGTTCATCCGGTCACTTCTACAAACCCACTAATGTTTCAACTGAAAAAAAATTTACTTTTATTGTTTAGCGCATGATTTTTTATTATTTTGTAAACATACAAAACTATTTGTCTACAGTTTTGTTTAATATGTGGTAAACCGCATCGTGAGCTAGCGCATAGTTATTAATTTCCCCAAAATCTTAATTAAAATGTTATTAACATCGATACACTTTGCAACTTTATTGCTGTTAAAAATATTACTGTTTTCAGTTCTAAAGAGATGGACGTTTTTAGAGATATCAACCTCCAAAAATGGCAGAAAGAAGTTTAGCTCTTCTGACTACTATAAACTATTTTCTACGTTATATAGCTTTAGTACGTTATACCATTGCGTTATACTGTTTTTTTTAAAATATTTTATATTTATTTTAAAACTGTGAATACAATATTGTGTCTCGCGAAATTAACTCATTGCTAGTGGGCAAAAAATTATCAGGGTAAAAAGTCCCTCATTCGTAAACTAAAAAGCATGGGCACGTTAAAAGAATAAAATAAGAACTAAGTAGTATATAACTAGAAGTTTTCGCAGATAAGCATAAACATTTTTGCAAATAACCAAAAACTGTTTAAGCACGATGATAAAATGTGTTATCAGTCAAGTAACAATGAAGTTAAATAAATTATATTCTTATAACAACTTATATCAGTAACGTAATTTGCATATAAAAATAAATCCCCAAGCCATATAATATGTAATAAATCCTTACCTACGTACTACACTGCTCAAATATATTATCGATATTGTAACGACAGAAGATTATAACTTAAGACAACATACTTAAGTGATTGAATTTACCAGTAAGCGAAGAGCTGAAGCAACCCCACTACTATAATTCACCGCTAGATAACTGACCTGACCTTACACCGTATTTCACCTAATGAAAGCATTTTTTTGAAAAGTTAATTACAAAAAAAGTAAACAATATAGTTTCGTTAAATATCAAAAAAACAAAAAAAACAAAAAACTACAAAAATAATTTAAGCTTTGATAATTATAAGTTACTAATAGTTTGGTCTTATTAGACATCAAACCATACGCTACTGTCCATCTGTTCATTAAATTAACGTAGGTTAGGACTCATAAATCCGCTTCACATTCAGCAAACTTACAAAGTTGTTTGATCAAATGTATGTATCGTAATCAGTACGTAAGTTTCAGAATATAAGATCAATGACTGAACGTAACCAATACAATACTTCACAGAATCGGCGTTTAACGACACAATAAAAAAACTCGTCTCATAAAGCAGTTCGTAGAAAACCAAAGATTCTGTAAAAGAGTACTTATTATAAGATGAGAAAAAGAGAAGAATTTTTTAGAAGCAAAGTATTTTGTAGTAATTAGAGATTACTATAGCCTCCATTTTTCTACAATGTTTCATATGAATACATATCAGAAGAACAAGTAATTGAACTTGCAGTAATCATATGTGTAGGTTTTCAAACATCAGTCTATCAGATATATTAATTGTAGTAAAAAACAGAATCTTTTCGAAAGAGGAAGTTAATAATTTAAAAGATCGATGGTCAATTGAATTGATACAGTTTATTCACAGGAAATCATTATCGCCTTTGTATCAATTAAAAATATATTCGATCAATTATATAAATTAATTTTCACTTTAATTCCATGTACTACTCATGCGGATATAATGTAGTTATACTTGTAAAGTAGAACAATAACTGTAATACGTATATAAAGTCCGGTATGTACAAAGAATGACAAATATGGACTAAGCAATTGGTAATTAAAATAGAATCGGTAGCGGCGACATACGATCCATAGAAAGCACCGTCGGTTACAAACTAAACTGGTTTAAAAGTACTGTTAATCATCCAGACAAGTTGTATATTTTGCTAGACTTTTGTAAAACATGTATCATACCTGCGATTAACTTATCGACATTACACTCAGCTGAGTAAAGAGTTGGCTGATCGCCTTCATTGAAGTCTTGTTCAAGTCAATGAACTATGACCAACTCTTCATTCTATCTCAGCTGATTGACTTTACCTATTAACCAAACGCTTAAAAACTACAGAATGCTGCGTGTATAAATAATCTGAGTGTTTTCATATTCATGGTTTCTTAACTGTAAATGTTAATTAATGTATATAAATACAAATGTAAACACATTCTCCAATTACAGTTAACATTAAGATAGATCACACCTTTATGCAGTTCCGATAATATCCAACAATCTAGTTTTTTTTAACTACAAATGATATGTATTTTAACTGAAAAAAAAGAAAACTATTTTAACTTGGGTACTTTTGTTCACCACTTTATTAAATATTATGTAAGCCATAAAAAAATGTAAACAAATACTCGACGGGTACTAATTTAAGCTATCAATTGGCATTAGTGTATTCACTAACTTTAAAGAAACCTGTTAAATTTTTTTTAACACTAGCATCAATACATTAATGTTAATAAATTATTAAGATTTCACAATACATTAAACTATGATATCGTCAATAACTTACTCTTTTAATTTAATACGGTTTGATTGTTACTATAGGTGCTTATATACAAACTAAAAATAGTAAAATAGAATATAGATTTCTTGAACCAATATACAATTAGTAATATCTAAACTCTTTAGTACAAAATATTCTGCACAATTGTACGTAATGCTCTCGATCTATGCCTTGTGTTTTCGTTGATTTCAGTGAGATAATGACTTCAGTATACATTTTTTTTTCAAAATATTCGTTTGTTACACTGTATTTTAGAAGATTTAAATAAAAACATATAAAAAACATCAAAGATAGTAAACAAGACAGAATTTAAAAAAATCCACACCCCTAAAAATGTTTAATTTATTAATATTCTTATTAAAAAATTTCATATTATACAACTTGTCCAAAATAGATTGATGATATCTTTCTAACAGCCTATAATTACATTTGTTAAAACAAAACTAATACTAGTTCTCATTTCTGAGGTGTACGTAAATGTACTATATGAAATAATGAAACGAGTTTTTTAAACATGAATTTTTTCTACATTTCAGCGTATCGATAGAAAGAATGAACTTAAATGATTGAAACAATTCAGCCAATTTCACTTTGCGTATCGACAACAATTTTTATTCTAATAACATCTAATACTTTTCTTATTCGTACGATTTTTTTACACTATATGAAATACATGACATTTGAAAGATGTCAAAACTGACAATTAAATAAATGTAATTATGAACAAAATTTGGGTTTTATTTTACTTAGTTATAGATTAGTTAAAGATTGACCATTTCTCCTCTTTTCTTTTACCTCCTTTACTTCTTTAATCTTTTTTGATCGTGTCTTCAGTCAAATTTTGACTTGTGAGGCAACCTTTCCCTGACATCAACTAGTAAAATGATTACTTAATCCTATGAGAGGGTTGCATGACTCGAGCTACACGTCAGTAGTCCGGGGGAAACGTTATTCGGCATTTGCGCAAACTAGAAATACCCAGAACACGTTCTGAGCAAAAGTGATTGTCCACGTCGCGTTGTGGGTATTATCAATTTGCTCAATCTCCGACGGTCGCGTTTAGTTCGGCAATCGAGCACATATGTTTATCCAGAACGCGTTCTGGGTATTTCGCTTTGGCCAATGTCCGAATAAAATGCTCACATCGCGATATGAGTATCTTATTGTATCCACAACGCGTAATGGGTAAAAATTTCGGGCATTGCCCGAATTCGGCGTTTGAGTGTATCAACTATATAAGCCTTAATTTCTTTAAGACTAATGTTCCCCCCCTCCAGCTATTCAACCAAGTACGGTATTTTAACAATATGGTTGATTTTTATTAATTTTAATTTGCTCCGTTTGAATTATTTCCCAAAACAAATCGGCCCCTATTAAGATGTCTATGGGAGATGATATATTAAAATACGTGTCTGTCGGTTTATATTTTATACAAGCGGGAATGTTAATTTGAGACAAATTAATAGTCGTAAGAAGCATATGATTTGTGCTTTTTGGTAAAACTCTAATCCTGGCAATTTGACAACATATAGGCGTCAATTTAAGATTTAATTTTTGACACGTTGACTATGTAATAAAATCACTTTTGCTACCTAAATCTAACAATGTTGAACTAAATCTGCGTTTCTATTGTTATCAATTATTTTAACTAATGCAGTTGACAATAAACTGCTGAATGTTGTTGGTTATTTCTGCAAAATGTATGAATTGTGGGATTATTCGATGTGGTCTTGTTACCAATACCTTTTGTTTCGTTATTTTCTACATAATTTATATGAAGAAGTGAGTGATGTTTTCTTTTCCATGTTTTGCAGCAATTCGTTGACTTACAATTAAATGTTGGGTGATTAGTTTTTAAACAATTATTACATAACTGTAATTGCTTTACACGTTGGAAACGATCGTTTACTGATAATGCTTTAAATTTTTTTCACATAGTGATATAACGCGTTTCGTTACAATGATTTCATTTTATAATATTATTTGAGTCGATTATTATATGCGTTAATCTTTGGTCGATTAAAGTGTGATTGCAAATTTTTGTTTGTACGTTGTCTGTCAGAAAAAGTCGCAAAATTTAGGAATCTTCTTCTACGTTATTCAAGTACTGTAGTTACGTCCTCCTTTAATATTGAATTAATGACTAGATTGTAGAAAGTTCTTCACTTGGAGGGGCAAATTAAACCACTTAATTTGTTAGATTTGGAACATTTATTATATTAGTGTAGATAAACAGAATACTCATACACACTAACACAACTAATAATAATAATAATAATAATGCTCCACCACCAATAATCCCATCCATTACTAACCCTAATACTAACCCTAACACTAACGTTATCTACACAAAAATAATAAATGTTCCAAATCTAACAAAAAGAATAATTCCGATTATAAAAACCAATCATATTAAAATAACAACTTATAACACTAATACTATTTATAACATGCTGTACAGTAGAACTAAAGATAAAACTAATATAACTGAAAAACATGATGTAGTGTACAAGCTAGATTGTATGAGATGCCAAGCGTGTTACAGAAGACAAACAAAAAAGAAAATAAAAAATCGGATCAATAATCACATGTATGATTGTAATAATAAAAGAGGTGAAACTGCGTTAGCGTTACATCATATCAATACGGGACATAATTTTGACTTCAACAATCCCAAAATTTTAGACAGAGATTGTAACTATAAAAAGCGATTAGTTTTAGAGATGATGTTCATAAACGTTTACAAAAACAACATTAACTTCAATACAGACACTAACATTTTAAGTAATGTTTACAACAATTTAATATCGAAGATTACTTATTAGCTTAAGATAGGTTTATTAAATTCGCGGTATTTTTCGTTCTTATCTTCTTTGATTACCTTGACATTGGAAATAGAATTTTTGATTATACATGTCGTGTCAATTGTTTGTCATTCACAGTTAATTGTTCGCTTACAACTATTTTAATTTATTTGACTTTTTAGAAATATTTTAACAATTATTCATGTTAACTTGAATTTATATAGTGTAATAGTTTCATGTCGTTTGGAGTTAAGGACTATTCCACTCCAACCTTTTAGTGTAAGTTTCTACGTTGTTTGTATCTAAAATGTATTATTTGTTATGTAAAAAGAAATGTGTAGCTTACTCACAATATATTTCAGTGGCCTGAAGAAGTGCACGCCTGGTTGCACGAAACGTCGCCATAATAAAATCTTAAGGGTTTAGGAACACCTAAAACTTCCAACTTTTTGTAAATAGAGGGAGCAGCGTAAGATCGCTTTTAAAAATAAATTTATTTAGTAAGTAATGTCTACCTGTAAGTATCCTTTATGGATATACCATAAACAATCCTGTCAGCTTAAGCGGATTAGAATATTAGTACCTATTGTTAACTGAAAACCGAATATTTGCAATTATTTGTAAAAGATGTTTTTATATTATCAATAATAATAATAATTTATAGAAACGAATGATTAAAAATTACTTAAGCTACATTTTAGTTTTATAATTTTGCAAAAAGACAACTAGAATATACGTTAAAAATATAGATAATGCTGTAGAAAGTACAGCGCTCAAAGAATTTTGAAAAGTAACTACGTGCATTTACAAGTACTGATGGGATTAAGGAAGGTTCTTGCGCACCTACCGAAAGTAAAAAGAAATGATGTACATATATAAATGGCAAATCTCGGTACAGTTTGTGTTGAGCCTTACTAAGTAATAGTTTGTAATAGTGATTTTACTGCAAAATTAATATGGGGCGTCGAAGCACTTATCTCAATAAAAAACGAAACAAAGCTGCAATAGCAAGAAAGCGTTATCACTCCCGTAGAAGAATCCTGCAAGCTATAGAAAATTCCAATTGTTTTGTTCCGGAAGATGCTCATTTAGAATATTTTAATAAGTAAGTAATCTTGTATGAGTTTAATTTAGGTAGATATTTTTTTTGTGCAATTAAAAAAAATAAGAAAATTGGCAAAATAATGCCTAAAAAATACATGAAACACAGTCAACGTAAATAAAAAAAACTTTAATGAAACAAAAAAAAATTACTATATGAAATATATTGCACCTTTACATATTAATTTCTTATTCTATGTAATACTTCATTTTTGATAATAGTTTACCTGAAGAAGAACTTCCTAATCTTTGCGTAGAAGTTGAGGAATTAATTGAATCTACCCCAAAACTTACTGGAAACAGAATAGTGGATGTGTCGTTTTTTATAGAACAAATCCGAAAATTGGCGTTGCACGATCAGACATGTACAATGGGAAAAATGAACTTCTCTGGCGAAAACAAAAAAGGGTTGGTGGCTAGCTTCATTTACAACTGTAAAGTTTGCAATCGCAAAATGGAAATAAAAACTCAAAATTGTGATAATGATTTAAATCAATCTTTTGTATGGGGCGTTTCCTCGATTGGTAGCGGTTATAAACAATCTGAAGAACTATTGTCGGTAATCAATATTCCAGCAATGACCAAAAAAATGTATGCTAAAGAAGAAAAAACGCTTCAGACTACTTGGGAACAATTATTGTACCAACAAATGCACGCCAATGCTATGGAAGAAAAAAACTAGCTCTTGAAGAAGCACATTACAGAACAAGGACTTCCGTACATTACAGTTATTGTGGATGGAGGTTGGGCAAAAAGATCCTATGGACACAGTTATTCTTCGTTAGCAGGAGTTGCGTGTATTATAGGGCAAAAAACAAAGAAGTTATTGTACATAGGTATAAAAAATAAGTTTTGTTATGTTTGTACTACAACAAAGCGGGAACATGTGTGTTACAAAAACTATTCAGGTTCTTCAACTGCTATGGAACAAACTATTATCGTGGAGGGGTTTAACAGGAGCGAGTGTGATTATGGAATTAGATACAAATATGTAATAGGCGATGGTGATTCTAGTGTATATACCAGAATACTAGAAAATGTGTCTTATGGTCGATACGTGATTAAATTGGAATGTGCTAATCACACAACACGGGCATTTACTGCTAATTTATATAAATTAGTAAAAAATACTTCATACGACATTTCTGTGCGCAATATCATTAAATCAAAAATTTCTAGTTTTAGTTGTTTAATTAGAACCATAATAGCACGTACACCAGATATTACGAATTTGCGAATAGACATAAAAAATTCTGTTCGACATATTTTTGGAGATCATCAATATTGTAGATTAGACGTGTGTTCTAAAAAAGAAGACACTACAAATAACATAACTCCACTATTAGAATCAAGCGAAATTTTTAAAGAGGTATTAAAAATATGTGACAATGTTGTAAGAAAAGCTGATCGATTAAGTCAAAATGTTACCACTAATCATGCAGAAAGGTATATGGCCTTAATAGCTAAATTCACTGGAGGGAAAAGAAGTAATCTAGTTCAAAGAGGATTATATAAAACTAGATGTTTTGGTGCCGGTTTATCTTACAATTGTGGTGTATTATTTCACAAGTTTTCAACTAAACTGAACAAACAATATTTAAATAAATTTTGCACAAAAAGAAAAAAAGAAAAAGGTTCCAAAAACAGTAAAAAACGCAAAATTAAAATAGTTCAGCAGGAAGATATGGATTATGGGACAAATGCTGCTAAACCAGATCTTAATCCCGAAGAACTAGAAGTTCAGAAAGCCATAATCATGAGGGATATAAATAACGTCGACATATGTGAGCTAGAAAGAAAAACTCTAGGCCAAAAGGAAAATGTTGAGTGGTATCAAGCAAGGCGGAATCGACTAACTGCTTCTTCTTTTGGCAAAATTTGTTTACGTCGATCATCAACTCCTTCCCACAATTTAATAAAAGAATTATTTTACCGAAATAGTAATTTGAAAACAAAAGCTATTCAGTATGGTATAGAAAATGAAAAAGTTGCCATTAAGAAATTTGAGACTTTATCAAACGTTAAAGTACACGATTGTGGTTTTTTTGTGTGTCCTAACTTTTGCTTTCTCGGTGCTAGTCCTGATGGGATAAGTGATAATAATAAAGTCATTGAAGTGAAATGTTTGTATGCGTGCAGATCAGAAAGCGTGAGAAAAGCCGCGAAAAAAAAATCATTGTGCGTTGAATACATAAACGATCAACTTTTTATTAAAAAACGACATCAATACTTTTATCAGATACAGGGTCAGCTCAATATTTGTGATAAAGAATCTGCATACTTAATATTGTATACTGATGTCGACTTAGAATTCATTGAAATTAAAAGGGATACATATTTTTGGGATAATGTGATGCTACCGAAACTAATTACATTTTGGCAAAACTGTGCTTTGCCAGAGCTAGCAAATCCTAGAATACCACGAGGTCTAAGAACGCGAGATAATTGTCAAAATTAAAAAGAAACTTTGCAATATCTAAGTAACTTTGAATTGTATTTTCTAGATTAGTTACACAAAATTGTCAATTGGCTTGAATTTATGTTGTAATATTCATTGTATAGTATATGTATTCGTATTATTTGTCGGATAACCATAATGTCTCTATAAACAAATCATTAATATAAGTTACAATATTATTTTTTTATAATATAGATGCAATTATTTTAATTAGGTGCACATTCTAAATTCCTTTAGACCTATTCCAGAAATTCCAGATTTTTTCATACTACGCAATACCGCTTAAAAAAATATATTTATGCATAATGTGATATTTTAGTTCAGTATAAAATAATATACCTGTGTTTACATTCAAACTTTTACTTTAAGTTGGTTTACGTTAGTTTGAATACAACGCTAAGCGGATTATAGTTGTCAGGTAAGATGACTATTGTACCTTTAACTCCGCCTACCTAATTTCTCAGTTTATGAACTTTGTGTGGATAAAATGAAATGCAATTTTTTACTTTTATCGAAAACTATATACAATTAAACTGTAAGTTAAACATCTTTCGATGTAAAAACATGCACTGCATGTTATGAGGTAATATTGAGGCAATACAAATTCGTATTATTGAGTTATAAAGCTTTTTACCATGATTTTGTGATTAATTGGTGTTTTACATTTGGTTTTTTTCATTTATCTGCTTTGATATTTACTTGACCATAATCAAACTGTGTCATTTTATTGTACTTACTAACAAGAATACGTATGCCAAGTTTCAGGTCAAAATCTTTTATCTCAAGAGAGAAAAGTAAAAAATGCGTATTTTTTAAACCAATTATTAAAATGAGTGTTTCTTTGCAGAAATATAAAAAATTAAAAAAATAAGAACTATATGCAAAATTAAAGTACAAAAAATTCAATAATAATTGAACGGCAGCTATTAAAATTGTATGATATTTTATGGGTTACCCAGTCCTTAAATGGTTTAATTTGCCTCTCCTAGTGAAGAACTTTCTACAATCTAGTCATTACTTCTATGTTATGTTGTTCCCACTCTCGTTTACAGGCAAAGTCTAATTTTGAACAAATTAAGTGTATTAATAAAACATCCCAGTAATCGGTTGGCAAAAATAAATTGTTAAGAATCTTAATATGAACGTTACTTTTATCAATTGATTGTGATGACGGTTTTTTAATCTCTTCAAGTTTGAATAAAGCGGTTACATGATCTTTTATTGTAAGACCCTTATTGTCATACCGTTTAATGAATAGATCAAGTGCAATGTTATAATTATCACTAGTGGTCGATAATGTATTGATTATTTTTGCCGCTTCGTCTTTCAAACACGATCTAAGATAATAAAATTTTTGAATATCAGTTAATTGCCAATCGTTATGGATTATTGACATAATATTTATAAAAGAAAAACCATTGTTCGCGCGTGCCATTGAACTAAGGAAGAGAAAGTGGTGGCAATTTGGTTTGGCTAATTATTTCGTTGTTATTGAGATTATCGTTATCGCATTTTACCTAAAGCTGATTGATTTGACAGGGAATTATTCAAAAATAAACAAGCTTCAGCTTTTGCCATGTAATAATTATCAACAAATTCATTTCGAACTTTTTCTTGTTCTGGATTGATTACTTCGATTTCGCTTTGAATTCTTTCATAATCTGAATAAATTGGTGGTATATCGCTCAATCTTTTTGTAACATTTATTTGACCAATAGAATCGTTTTTCTCAAATTTTGTTATAAAAGAACTGAAACTGAAATTAGTGTTTCTATTTGACTTATTGACATTTTGTACGTAGTAGGTTAATACAATTTAAATTTTTATAAGAAATCTATATGTGTAAGTAGTAGTCGATAAATAAATTAATGTGATAAGGATAAAAACCCACCGATGCATTCGTTGATTAGAACTTGGTTGATTCACCAATTGTGCGTTGTTCAGAACCTCGGTACGTTAGGATTTCATGAATTTGGGAGATTTAATTTGCAACCAGTGTACGATTTGTTTAGATAATTTGTGAATCCAGATATTTTCACTTAGTCAGAAACTTTACACTCATCTGGCATATACGATTTTGTTCCGATTTAAGTTATATTAATTGAATACGATTAATTTATAATTTTGCTCGAAGAACCACGATGCGACGTTAATTAAACGATTGTTAATTGTGTTTATTACGTTTATTTTACTACGTACTATTTGTCTACGCTTACGCTTGTAGAACACTTCTGCTTGAAACTTACAAAAAAACTTAACTTTTAAGTCCCGTTTCACATCAAGCACATTGTTGCTATTGCCGCACTTTCCATCGTCGTGGAGAGCAAAAATAGAAGTGAAAAAGGGTACACATGACAAGTCTCAATTTCTTATCAGTTAAACGGGCGACGTAGCATGTGAAAGGAGTGTATAGATGCTATGCCATCACGCGCCGCGTAGATACGCGGAGTGCAACGGCTGAACGTGTGCTCTTGACGTAAAACCTAACGCGCGCGTGCCGCGTTTGAAAAACGCGCCTATGTGAAACCTTGTATCTCGTATAATACAAACCTATTTTTAACGCTTCATGTGAAACGGGACTAAAAAACTACCTGCCTAGTATTTATATGTTTATGTACAATAGAGGAACTATCTTTGTGACGGGATGCCTGAACAAAGCCTATTGACTAATTTTGTTAATTGCAAGAAGAAACTTAAGAAACGGTATATACAATATCTAATCAATAAACCAAAAATTAAAAACAAATGAACAATACATTCATCAAACATTATGTCATAAATAAACCATTACTAAAAAAGTAAACAGCTTCTAAACTCGTCGGAAAAAAAATCTATACCTTTATAACATCAACACATACTTTATACAAATAATGCTGTGATAACACAATACATTCTAACTATGAGTAATTAGTACTAATCTTCTTCTAGAGTTTTTGTTAATATTTTAATTTATGGTATTAAGTATTGATTTTAGACTTTGTTTTTTGAGTTATTTAAAAAAATAAGTTAATAAGTGACAATAATGGTAAACGGCTAAAAGCGATTACTAAAAATAATAATAATACCATTGAAATTATATTCAAAATTATAAAAATGAGATCATTCCTACTCATTTACTTTAGAATCGTTTATGCTAGTTCGACTTGTTTGCCCTTCATTCTGTTTTTTAAATTTTAACTTTTTATGGATACGTATAATATCTTATATACGTATATACCTACCACTAATTACTAGATTACCAGCAAAAACCATAACGCAAAAACAGAAAAAAAATTGATTTCTGTGTTCTGTAATCATTTTTAACGCTAATGAATAATAAACTAATACAATTTTTAAATCAAAATGGAAATTTTTCTGAGATGTTTTGATGTATAAGACTTCCTAGCAAAGTTTCTATAAATAAGAATATTAATATTCATAAACGAATTGTTTATAAAAATGTTTCAAGTAGTCTTCTAGTGCGGAGAATAAGCTAAAGTAATTCAAGTTCTACTACTAAACGACGACCAGCTATTACTATGGACTTCTTTATTTTTATGTTTACTAGTCTTAAGAATTTTAAGTAAAGGCTAAGGACGAGCATTACATTTAAATTCTCAACGTCTAAACTAATATTAGCTATTAATTTTTTTAATGTCTTGTACCACCGTCATTATGAAACAAAAACGATAAGTCGTCTATTACAAATCAATATTATAGATGGACTAAGAAAATCGACTGTAAAATCTGTCACATGTGATAAGAAATGTGCATTCTAGCATCTGTGTTTTATACACACGTGCTGCGAAAATAATGATAAATGACGTAAGTCACGTAAATATTGGACTGCCACCAAGTAGACGGAATGACTTCCGGGCTCAAGATCGCAAGCAAGCATTTAAACGTTCACTTATCTTTTCTAACTCGCATTAAATTGTATTATGTGTGTCTCACTATTGACTACAATAACCATATCATTTACGATTTGGCTTCAATATTATGCACGCAGCACACGTAAATGTGAGCCTCCGGTAGATTCGCAAGTTTTCGTATCTCAATTCACAATTTTAACGCATGAAATTCAAACTGTGATAATTTGATTTAAACGGGAATTAATACCTTCCTTATTCATTTTCCGAAGGTCATTGACCAAATGGCCTAATAGAGAAGCTGCCACTGAATTTAATAAACTCTATGTAAGAAATTGCAAATTGCAGGCTTATTTCAACCATGTTAGAGATATGAGATGAATTATAGAGGTCCAATAAAGAGAATGCTGTCTTGAAGATTTCTTAATAAATTATAAACTGCATTTAAACAGGAAAAATCCTGTAGAAACAAGCAAAACACAAATTCAAGGAACGCATCGCCACCCGCGCCATGTACACCGCCTAATTAACAGCAGATATCAGCTCCTTGGCTGTAATTCTGTCAAGAATCTCATTCACGTCACGATTTCTCACAACTTTTCGGTTTTCGTAGTCCTGTATAAAGAAATTGGCAGTTTCAATTCTTTACAACATTAGAACACTATCATTGTATAAGTTTTGTTTTAGTGAAATATTGTAATTGTTTATGACGTAAGTCAAACAACATATGTATAATAAACATAATTCGGAATATTATTTTTGTTTTATTCTTAATTTATTATTTTAAACTTTTTATTGTGTCCGTACCTACACCTATGGGCAGTTAATTTAAATTTTTTTAAAATTGAGCACATATTCCTATTTTAAGACGTATTCTATCTTTTTAGATCAGGGAGTTTTGCAAATTCTCTACTACACTAAGGAAGTATGTATTGCTAAAACTTGCGACAAATTTTCACATGATAACTTTAAATATACATACACTGCTTCTTTGCGTCAAGTGGACTAAAATTTGCTGCTACTTGGTAGATGACCTTCACTAATCATTTAAAAGTTTGCAATTGAAATTAAAATGGGACAAATTCAACTACTGCAGAAATTTTTCGAAAGTATTTAGAAACTAAACTATTAAATTTGCTGTTTTATTTGTAACCTTGTAGAAAATTTGCAATGAATTTACCTTGCTTAGTAGAAATAAAAATATATATTAGCCAAATTTTTGTAGGGTTTTTCGCTACTTGCCGTATTTTTCAACTATCAGCTTATATTTTAGCAAACAATTAGTGATATATGTGTGGTAGAAATTTCAGCGACTTTAATAGGATGTTCATAGTTTTTTTTCTTATAGGAAATGAAATTAAATTCTAAATCATTCTGTATGGCAACAGATTGTTAGGATGAAATAATGAACAAATTAGTAGGTTCCCATGGAGTTTATTTAAAATAAAAAATTAGCACATTGCTAATTGCTATCATTGGCACCTTTATTCAAAACGGAGACAGATTTCCGAAAGCTCAGGAAAACGTGTTTTGAGTTATTTGAGTTATTGTTGTTGTTATGAGATATTGTTGTGACGATGACGAAAAATCCAACAAAAAATTCATAATTCAGTCACAAACTACATGTAGGCAATAAGAAAATACGTGAAATATAAAAACACTAGTTTCATCTTTTGACAGTTGTTTTTGTAAAAAACTATTATTTTTAAGATCTCGTATAAAGAAAAAAAAAGAATTATCAGGTTACCAAAATTTAATAAACAAAAGAAAACGAGACGAAGAGCGTGACAAAAACACCACAAAAACAACATTTGTTTTTTCCTGTTCCATCTACATTAACTTTGAGTACTTGTTCGTCTTGCTCTTCGACTTCGGAAAAGACGACTCCTACTAATAATGAAGAAAACAAAACGGCGCACCGATCTGATGCGCAAATTACAACTGAAGAAAGGCTGCAACAATTAACAACCTTTGATGAAACCAACACTGATATAGACCTGAGCAAGGTAAACTCTATTCACGATGATCCATGTCATTGGCCAAAGATTTTAAGTACGAATACTATACAAATTTTAGTTGAAAATGGCCCGGAACAATTTTCCTCGTGATTCGTCAAGGTAGAAGATTTTCTTCTAATTATTATGAAAGCCATTTAAAAACAGAGAAATTTATCATAGAAATTGGTTACGATATCTAAAAACATGGTTTTCTTGCAAACTTTTCGATGTGCAAGAGAATACTAAATTTTTTCGGGGTTGTAATGATTGGTTACATTTAGCAATGAATCTAAGTGGACATGAAAAAAATTCATCTCACTTTAGTAACTATCAAAAATGGACAGAACTATGTCAAGCTTTAAAAAATAAAACTACAATTGATAGTGCCAATTAAAAACAACAATAGTATAATTAAAATAATTAACGTTTCGAGGCCAAAACAGTATGTTATTTCAAAATAATAACGGAAATTTTTTGAAGTGTATTGAATGGTAAATAACGTTGATAAAAGTGATCATATTCAACATGCTACTTCACAAGCTAAAAAATCCAAAATGAAATCATATCTGTTTTGGCAAAGTAAATCCAAATTTCAGTTTTGAATTTATGCAGGCAGAATAAGCATTTTTCAGTAATATTGAACTGAACGCATACGTTGTCTATTTTAACACCTATTCTAAAGAATTAGAAATACGTGAACATTTTTTAGCTTTTTGTCCTATTTTTGATAAAACTGGCATTGGTTTGATTCTTTTATAATAGAAGAGTTAAAAAAATTCGATTTAGATATAATGTGAGGCGACAGGGCTATGATAACGGTACCAATATGCGTAGTAAAAATTTCGGTTTGCAGAAAATTCTTTTAGATCTGAATCCACAAGCGTTTTGTATGCCCTGTGCCACTCGCACATTAAATTTAATGATGCCGCAAAAGTTAATCACGAATGAGTTGTTTTTTTCGTTTAGTTCAAGAGTTATACAAACATTTTTCGCGTCTACTAAACGTTGAAATATCGCCAGACAACATTTAGTTAATTTTACTTTAAAACCATTATCTGACACGTCATGGTCAAGCAGAATTGATGCAGAAAGCCACTGTTTAAAAATTTTCTCATCATCTATATTAGAAGAAATAAATATTCACCATGTAAAAAAATTTGCCGACATGGAGGCTAGAAAAGTGGATTTTTTATGAATTGCCGATTTTTTATTTTGTGAAAATAAATTTTTTTTTGTTGTGTAATATTAGATAGGTCTACCTGAGAGTTCTGACAGAAATACTTTATTATTTATTTTTATTTGTTAGAAGTAGCTTGTAAAGAATAATTTATTTTAATTACTGTTATATAATTCCATTTACATATGTAATAACATACCTTGTATGGTGTATTTGATTTGTATGTTTTACCATTTTTATATTTCTTGTATTATTGTCATCTGAATAGATATTTGTTTGTTTTTACTTAACTTTTTATTTAACAATAATCTTCATGGGCGCCATTAAAATTTTTGCAAACAAGCGCCACTAAATATCGGCGCGGCACCGAGCTAAGTTTATAGCTTCAAACTGCGCCCGGTATTAATAAAAAAAAATATTAAGACAAAAACAAAATAACCTATCATTACAATATGGTAACGGACGAATGTCAATGTCAAGTGAATATTGTAACAAACAATCAAACGCCCATGACACTTACATAAATGGATCACAACAATTAAAGTTAATTAAATGCTTAATTTATTCCCCACATTAATCAAACATTTAGTATTTTTAATATCGTAGTTTACGTATATAACTTAGTAAAATCCACCACCTAAATCAATACGTTATACAGTTTAACCCTGATAGAGACTATACCTAGAACTTGCCACGATCAAAACAACTCCAACTTAAATTTTCTCCATTTTATCAAATTCGATCCACACAAAACATTATCATAGAACTCTGTATTCATTATTTGGCAGTAAAGAACAAATTGCTTATTCTCAATCTCGTTTCTTCTTTAGTACTTATGACAAAATTCGCTGCAAGTGGCGTACGTTTTTACCTAGTATTCTTCGTGTGATAGTGATAGTAATAGTATAGTTTAAAGTAAAGACGGGTAAAAAAGTGCCCACATCTATTAGATTTAATACTTTGACGCCCTAATATTCAAACCTCGCAACTTTTTTTGTGCAAAAAATAAATTTGGTGCCATCTGTTAGAAGAAAAGCTACAGATTGGCTAAAAGAAAACCAGGTAACTCATTATATAATTTATTGAACTTTTGTTTGTTCCATGTGGTGTTAAACTTTAATTCACTGTCGTTCAACAAAAAATATATAGTACAAGGAAGGGATGTAAATAATATTCTTGTTTTATTTAACTTTTTCAAAAATAATTGCGAATTAACTTTCAGATTGTTTCACGTGCAAAAAATTTTGGAAATAACACTTCAACAAAATGACTTAATTAAGTCAGCTATCGACACTGCTGCAATTAACACTGATGATAACATTACAGTGTACATCATTGTGAATCTTCTTCCTACTAAGGATCCACTGCAGTAGATTCAGTGTAAATTATCACAATTTACGAGAAACTCATCAAAGTTCTTCTAAAAATAGGGTAAATAAACCAAGTTTAGACAAATGACTTCCTCGTGTCTTCGATCTTTGAAAAATAATCATCATCAGGCTGGTTCAAATCACAAAAATAAATCTACCAACATTGATTGAAAGCGAACAAACCCCTTTAAGAAAAAAATAAGACAATTTACCTGAAAAAAAAGAAAATAAAAAGAATCGTGAAACCAAACAGAAGTATTACGGGAAAATATAGTGGATCAAAAAGAGAGCGAAATAGTATAAAAATTAGATAATTGTGTAAAATAATAGCGCAAAGAATAAAAAATCATCTTCAAACGTTGCCAGTTAACGGAAAACAGTAAAAAACAAATATTTAATGACTTCTGGCAATTAAATAGAGTGTAACGTAATACTAATCTACTAAGAGGATAGAAAAAACAAAACTAATTCAAGAACAACAAACTCGTTCATATAGTATTTGCAAAAAGATAATGAAATGTAAAATAGTTATTTGTATCACTAGTCCAAAAAGTGCTATTTTATATATTTATAAATTATAATAATGGCAAGAATAACAATTAAACGTGTTTGATGACCGCAATTTAAGACGAACGTCATTTATGTGTTGCACGCAAAACAAATAACATTGGTCAAAAAGAATACGGTATTCACTTAAAGAAGAAAAAAAAGCTTTGTTCACCAAACATGGATTTATAATATGTTCTATCAAAGTCAAAATCAAATGTTTCTTCTGCCTATTGCAAAACCAAGCTAGTCGTGCATAATTTCACAATTCATGATATCAATTCCGTCATTTATAATGAATCAGAGGGAACTGTAGAGACCAACAATTTTCAACCGTAATTTCTCATTTTCTTGAAAGGATTTAACATTATATAGTAATGTATGCACTAGACAAAATTGAAATGTCTGTCCTACTAAATTTTTCCATTGATAACAGAGTTAGTCTAATCCAAAGATATTTAGAGAAAGACTAAATGGAAGTCGACGTAATGCACTCATGTATTAAAAGACACCTGAAAAACCCAAATACAAACGTTCCTGCCAATTATGTTAAATTGAACATTAGCTCTGGCACCGAGATGCGCTAGAATATGAATATATTCATTGTCTGATTCTGCGTCAGCCAGTTGTTGATTAGTGACGATGTGGGTGTTTTGATGGCTCCTAAGTGAGATAATGTATCTACAGGAACATTTTCTTTTCCGCTAGCATATCTTATGCCTGTTGTTTCTGTTTGAATACATAGATGAGTGGTTTATGATCGGTGAGCAGAATCAAATGGCGTCCTTCCAAGTTCTGTCTAAAGTGCTTAACAGCTGCATATGCTGGGAGTTGGAAGCGTCAACTATTAATGAGCGGATGACATCAGGTGATGGATAAGTTAAGGCATCCGCATCTGTTAGTGATTCATTGACGGCTTTGAATCCTTGTTCTGTGAATCTCATCATTGCTCTTGATTCCAGAACCGGATAGCAAGTCGTATAGGAGAACTTGAGATAATGCCGCATTGGGAATGAATCTTCGGTAAAAATTAATCATACCGAGAAAGCGTCTAAATTGCGTGACCGTGGTAGGTTTCTTTGCTTCTTCGATTCTTTGAACACTGGACTCTATCGCTAGGTTGTTTGCAACCTTCACTATTCACGATGTATCCCAGATACGTAATTTCCGGTTATACAAATATATACTTTGATAGGATAAGTACTATTCCAATTTTTCTAAACGTTTGAAAACTAGTTCTAAATTTTTTTGGGCTTGCTCTTCCAATTCAGGTGCTATTAGGATATCATGTGAATAAGCATAGCAACAATCCAAGTCACGTAACGCGTTGTCTATGAACCGTTGGAACGTTGCATTTTAAGCCAAAGCTGTTTTTGGTATGTCATCGGGGATGATCGGGATCTGATGAAATGCCTGTACGAGATTTATCGCTTGTTGCGCAACAGCTGTGAAAAATCCTCGATGTGCCGCATTGGATACCTATTTGGTACAGTTCGTGAATTTAGTTGGCGATAGTCTCCTCATGGTCTCCATTCTGTACCACTATTTTTAGGTACCAGATGGAGTGGCGATGCCTAGCTGCTTTTTGATGGTCGGAATATTCCAAAAACCAACAAACGTTCAAATTCTTTTTTTGCGACTTTCAACAGTTCCGGAGCTAATCTGCGACTGCGGTTTGTTACTGGTGGTCCAGGAGTTGTCTCAACGAAATGGAAAATGTCGTGTTTAACCTGGTATATTGCATGTTGTGTAGGTTTTTTATCTAGAATAACTGGAGCTCTACCTTATGATACTATAGCAATTGTCTTTATAATTTCAAATAAAGAAGCATGTGCACCTTTTATTTTAAAACCGGTAATACTGTCAATGCATTATGCACTATTATTATATAAACAAAGTTATTCTTAAACATGTACATTAACTTGCTTTTGTGGTCGTTCCATGTAAGTTATCAGTTGTAACCACTTGACAGATAATCTTTAATCTCTTTAAAACAGCACACACTATCGAAACTAACAAGTGGATGTAAGAAAATGGGTTTGAAAAGTATTTAATTACAATAAATTTTTTTATTTCACGCTCTGAAGATGTCCACTGCGACGTGTGACAAAAGCTCAGTTTGTGAGTAATCGGCAACACGGGAAACATAAAATTTATAGTAACGATTTTTAAATCTAATTTATTTAAAACTAAATATTTACACCACATAACTACAAGTATCTAATTAAATCCAACGATATTTAAGAATAACTCTTACAGTAATTTATATATTACTATCACTAGTCCGCGCTTTTTAATTTTATCTAAAACTGATACTTGTTTCTGTTAACAACGCGTACGCGACGTATTTTTGTTTTACTAGCACCGACACTTTATTTATTTATCTTCACACGCGTTAATCACTTATTTATTTTAAACCGACAAAATCTTCTCGATTCAATTCGAAAAACTGACCTAAGCTACCCTTGAATACCTTTTATATATTTCTGCTATCTGTCTCTAGAATGTTCAACATTCTTCGGTCATTGTCTCGAATTTGACAATAACTTCGAGAACGTTTTACTATAATACGAAAGTAACCCACGAAAACCTGAATTCTGTTCTAACAAGTATTTTACTTTACATCAGTTTATATAAACGTATAAACTATAACTTGTACGTTTTCGAGCATCAGAATTAACTGATGTTTTTATAAATCCATCATAAATTAATCAACTAATATATTAAATAATAGTAGAGATGAACCGTTATTTGTTGCCAAAACATTACAAGTACTCGTCTCACGTAAAAAACGTCAATCATTTTTCGCGCAGCTAATGGAGTATCAGCATTTTTGTTAGCAATGTAACATACTTATCGAAATAATATGTATTGAAAACCATACGTTTCATAATCATAGTGAACCGCATTGTAAAAGAAGTGCTAATTGGTATGAAACTAAAATTGAATAGGTTTTTTATCCCCAAAGGAGAATACTTATGAATAGGTTCCAACTTGAAATCTATCGGCGTGTATCATAATTTCAAGACATTTAAAAACTAAGTACATACTTACTGCATGTGTTTATCTTATTTACTAAATACGCGATATGTTTGAAAAAGATACATGTGACGATTTAGGTGAAAAAATGTTTTAAAATAACTGTTTACAAATTATCTAAGAATATACTTTAACCGCAAATGTATTGCTTTTCAAGAGTACCTACTTATTTTTTAAATAAACAATGGCACATTAAGTAAGTGGCGTTAAGAAACTGAAACGTATAATCATTAGTGCTGGGCGATACGGAATTTTGTGTATCGAATATCGATACGTAATTTGTATTGATACGTATCGATATATCGAAATATCGATACGTATCGGAATATCGATACGTATCGGAGTATCGATACGTATCGGAGTATCGATACGTATCGGAGTATCGATACGTATCGAAATATCGATATTTCGATATATCGATACGAGCTTGTGGTTTGTATCGGCGTATCGATACGCCCGACGTATCGATACGTATCGATATATCGATACAACGACCCAGGACCAATAATCATACGCTACTATAGTCAATCCGCGACCCAAGGAGCGGAATTTTACATAAATGCGTTCTTGCGTTGTTCTCTTTTTATTTGATTATTATTATAGCAGCAAAATAAGAACATCAATACTATTAAAAGCGTTCCCATGTCCCACAGATAAGACGTACAACCATTGTAAAAAAATAGGCTGTATTCCAATATGCCTATGAAAAAATAGTCTACATCATACCAGTCCAGTAATGGCAATCTATTTCTTCAACTTCAGCTCTACATTCATTACCAAAGCATCCGAAAATCTAAGAATGAACAGACCGCTCTTAGTCATTGTTTAAACACACACTTCTTGCAAATAAAAATGCATAAAACATGTAAAAGAAAGTAAAATAAGTTTTTTGTCCATGTTGTCAGTTTGTTAAAAACAACTTGAATTTGTATTGTTATTGTAATATGCGATAATATTTTATTTACATAGTCAATAAATACTGTTACACAAAATGAGCCCTCGTAACTTAACTGCTTTATTCACATTCACTATCTCTGTTTCACCAAAATGAATAAATATAAATAATAAGTTATTGTTCAGTTTATTTATCATTAAAAAATATTTTAGACGCAAATTATTTTATTGTTATTATTGATTGCAGTTATTTTAAAACAAATAATGTTTGATCGCGGAGTCAATGTTCTAATAACAATAATAAAAGCAAAAGGTTACAAAAAAATTTCTTGAACACGCAAACAAAAAGTAATGAAACTGTTAAATATTTAAGAATTGAAAAAGGGTGTCATTAATTTGTCGTGTCGTATAGAATTTGTGTCATATACATATCTACACACATTAATAACATAATTCTAATTAATAAAATAATCATATTTAGTTAAAAATAAACTAATGTGACTAAAACCAGTGTCTTAGGTATGTGATTCACTATTATATTGGCCAAATAACAGTATAACATAAAAATCTCTTAAAAAACCGCAGACGTCCATAGAATATAAAACAAAAATCAATAAGTGATTCACGATTATTTACCAGTTTTAACACTATCTTAAAGAAATCGAAAAACCGCTGGAAATCTAATTCGCAGTCACAACATTACGATGTCGTTGTACTAAATCATGTATCTGAGAATAAATCAATAACAATTGCAATAGTTATTGCTTCCGGTCATGCATACCAATAAGTTGACTAAGTGTTAAAATACTAAAAAAACTAAAGATACTAATGGATTTGTAAGACGCGAATGATTAATTGAATATTTATGGCTTAATCTATTACATCGTGTTTGAAAACGTATAATAATTTTTTTTCATTTACAATTATTCATTATAATGTTTACGTAAGATACGATGATATATACATGGTTTTCAAACAATGTAAAGTACATAAATTAAAGAGAAACAACCATATACCGAATTTTACTTCTTAAATATCTGTAATAATAACCAAGACTAATAATAACAATTTACATACTGCATACAGTATTAGTCATAAAATTAGCAACTCTTTATGTTTTAGATTTTTTTAATGATAACGTATTTTGAGAATTTATTTTTATGTTAATTTAAGTCAATTAGATTTGATATAATAATCAATAAAAATATTAAACCATTATGCTTCAAACAGAATTTGGTTTGAACATTAAGATAGCAACTACAGGTTGTAACTTGTTCAAACTCGCATTTTATATCATGTAGTATAAGAGATCACAATAATTTAGTTTAGTATTGTTTTTTTTCCACTTAACATGGGTCGAAATAGAACAATAACAAGTACAGTGAGAAATTCAATTAAGTATAAAAATGGTAAAAAGTTATATAAAATAGCAAACATTTTCACCATTAATAAATCAACAGTAACGAGAATAGTTTAATGTTTTTTATTAAAAGGAACTTCGATAAGTTTTCAAAAGTCCAGTTAACAGTACGAAGAAGATTGTTGCTGCAGGATTCTTTAGTAGACCGTTGTTAGCAAAAAAAGGCTCAATTACCATTTGCTCGGACACACATCAACTGGACAGTAGAACAATAAAAAAAAGTGGTATTTAGTAATGAATCCAAATGTAATTTGTTTAATAGCGATGGTGTACAGCATGTATGAAGTAAAACATGGTGGAGGCTCGGTGATGATATGGAGGTGTTTTTCGGCATATGAAATGGACCCATTACATCATATTAAAGATATCATGGATCATGTACAAAAATATTCGTAAAAACATCATGGAACCATATACCGATGAATGTCTTCCTGTTAAATACACTTTTCAACACGACAATACTCTGAAGCATGCTTCAAAAATAGTTAAACAGTGGTTTTGAAGAGGCAAAAATAAATGTTATTCCATTCCATCCCAGTCCCGACCTAAATCCCATAAAAAATCTTTGGGAAACATTAGACAAACAAATCCGGCGTAAAAACTTTTCGAATAAAGGAATATTATTCCGTGTTTTACAACGTGCCTGGTCCACAATTGACCAAAAAATTATTATGAACTTGATGGAGTCCATGCCACGAAGATGCAGGAAATTAATTAATTCTAAAGGTTAATATACTAAATTTAATTGATTTATCATCTATGTTTTGTTATTTTATAATGGTCGTTTCCATTTTGGTCGTTAAATTTATAATTTTTGAATAAGTTGCTCTCTTTTTGTCTAAGATAAAATGTTTGTAACAGGTTTAAAAAAATACATCATTAAACTTATTGCCAATATTTTATAACAGAATAAAAGAAACAACTACTGGTAACCTTTTCATAATTTGTTTTATCCATTTAATGTATTTAGTTTTAGAATACCTAGAATTATCAAAAGTTACTATCTTTATCGCAAATACTTTATATATAAGATTCCTTCCAGAGTACTAAAGTAACGTTTATGATAATTTTACAGGTAAAGTCTTTATACGTTTTTATGTGTATACATACGTAGTAAAAACTGACATAAACTAATGAAACAACAACACATTTTTATTCTCAATGTAACGTGTTTTGTAAAATTGAGATGTCTTGTCAATTCAGTGTTCAAATTTTTATCTATACATGAAAATAAAAAACAAACAATTAAAATTAAAAACATTAAACGTTACCAAAATCAATAAAAAAAGAAACAAAACATTTTTAATAACAAATAAAAACAACTAAACGCTGGTTTGCACACTTAAAAAGAAAAGAAAAATATAGTAGAAAAAAAAGCAGACGGACCAACAAACTATAAAAAACATAATCAGTAAAAAGTATAAAAAAACAACAGCAGAACTATAAAAACTAGCGATCTCGCAACAAGAATGAAAGACTTCAATATGGGTAAACGGCGGTTACTTGAATTCCAAAGCCAACACGCAAACGTCAATCTTCGTTCGTTAATGTAGTTACGTAATAGGCGAAAAAAGCTCTAGGATGGCAAAATGAAACCTAGAAATTATTATATTAAAACGAGTATGCGACCGGTGGAAAAGTTATTAAAAAAATATTGATTCAGTTAAAATTGAGAAAAAACGATGTTAAAGTTAATGTCAAATTTAACAGATTTAGTAATAAATGTAGTACCAACATTATATTTCTGGTGATATTTTAATTTTTTTTAAAAAAAGAATGTACATTTACAGAAGTCAACACAAAAAATAATGTACATTACTCTTGTCGAACGTTCGTTATGCTATGGCTTACTTTCGACCATTGTTACGTAAATTACTATTAAATATTTAGAGATTTGTCGAATGTTTCTATCTTGGATGAGATACTTTCAATATCTTACATCTTTCATTGTTCCTTTAAAAAAATGTTTTGTTGAAAAAACTCCAATTTCAACCAGTACATTAAATCGTCTTTTTAAAAAAAGAAGGAAACAAGTTGTTTAAAAAATAGAAAAAGCACGTTACACAATAACCAGTTAATTGCAAGAAGTTATCTATAAATTGTTTTTTATTGTTTACGTAGAAACAACCAATTTCAAAACAATACAAGCAGATTTATAATACGTACATTCATGTCAAAATGTTAAAAAAAAACATGTCCAATTTAATAGAACGTTCTGACCACTACAACATAGTTTCAATGCCTTATAATCAGAAATTCGGAAAAAGTTAAAACATTAGTAAACATAGAAACGGTTTAAAACTAACGGCACAATATAAGGAAACGTAGTATTTCCGTCATTTATATTACGCAATAAGTTTTAATATTTTCTTCCAATTTTAAGGGTTTTTTTCCACTTTAACTCACACTAAAGCACATGTACCAAAAATAAATTTGTATTATTTTTCTTTTTGATAAATTCTTCGTTATAAAATGAAATACAAGTTAATTTTCAACAAGTTCCTCATTAATTCAAAAATATGACTATTACTGTAACCTATTCATCCTTAATTGCAAACTATCGTTAATAGTATTTCCATACAAATGTCTTAAACATACATACCACTCCCATCAAGTTTGAATTTTCTAAATTATATAAACAAATTGCACGTCTAACAGCACTGCATACGGCAGTTTTTATTCAGTTACTTCTTGAATTCAAGCACTAATAAAATGAACAATTTCCGCACCACACATTTATTGCTTATAATGATTTAAATTCTATTTTCATCAAACACGACACTACACTGAAAAAATGTGTAATTTTACTGGAAAATTACATTATATTTACTAAAAATATATTTATAAAAAATTAACACTTTAACGGCAATGTGCACCAAATGAAGACACAGTAAAATTTTCTCCCAGACCATATGTCCATATTTGGAAACAGATTATGTTGTTGTATTTTTGACTGTTGTCGTGTGAAATACACAGTTGCATGTGAGTGACATTAATAAATGATTAGTCCGGTCCTGGGCAATAACCTATTTATCACAGGTCACAATTTTAATTGAATTACAAACGAATTTTAAGGTTATGAAAATATTTCAATTTTGACAGTGTTACAAATGTTGTGAGTTAGAATATTAAGTTTATAGTTATAATATTTTATTTGATTTTTTTTAATCTCAAAACCTTCCTATTAAGTTTATTTTAATTTTTTTTACATTTTAATAAACGCTACCTGTTTCGACTTATTGTTCAACTTCAGGCGTATACTATAAAATTAAACTTATACAATCGAACTTTATTTTAAACATAAACTTACTACATTAAAATTGAAAAATCAAACTTCAAATATTGAATATTAAACTTTAAAAAAATTAATTACAATAATCTAAAACATAAAATAAAATAAAATTATAAAAATAAACTTACCAACATTTATTTTAATCAAATTAAATATTTGAAGTTTGACAATTTCAAATTTGAAAAATACAAAATTAGCCTAATAATACAAAATTCCTCGGTTACAACAAAATAATATAATAATGGAAACAATCAAACAAAAACTAATTTAAAAAAAGTAAATTTTAATTAAAGTTTGACTTTTCAATTTTAATGTAGTAAGTTTATGTTTAAAATAAGATTCGATTTGATAATTTTAATTTTTATAGTATACACCTGAAGATGACCATAAGTCATAAGTAGCGTTTATTAAAATTTAATAAAAATTAAAAATAAACTTCATGGGAAGGTTTTCAGATTTAAAAAAAAATAATATAATATAATACAAACCCATTTAGAATTTTTGAAAGAATTAATGTAAAAAATATAGTTATAATATTAAGTTTAATTTGAGCAAATTTTAGAAAATAATGATTTTTTGATAGTGATGATATATGATCACAGCTATGATCCAGAAGAAAGTAATAGTGACTCTGATAATGACAATAATAATTCAACTGCCACTACAATACATAAAAGAAACAAAACAGATGTCTATTCAGATAGGTCTAAAAAGATAAAATTATCCAATACAATATCATCGTCTGAGCCAATTTCGTCGACAAGTACAAACGTTGAAGAGTTATGTCAGAAAGTTTTGAGTCCAGTTATGTAAAACCAAATACTAGTTCCAATTCTGAATTTGCTGGTAGTACTGCACCACTTCATTTTTATTGTCTCTTCGTTGCTGCAAATGTAATAGATTTGCTTATCCGGTAATCAAATAAATACTATGAGCTAGTGATGGGCGATACTGGTGACTTTATCGCTGTTACTTGTTGATCACTAAAATATTAGCGACTAGTAGAAATACAAAACTGGTTACCAGTGATTCCGTAACTACTGCACGGTTATTGGTCAAATTATAAATTATTAAAACTGTTTCATTGTCTGTATTGTCAAAAATCTTTACGACCTTTTTTTAAGTTACGAGTTACAAGTGATATCGATCGCTTGTAAAAGTAACGGTGACTTAAAAGTAACCGTCGCCAATTCACCGGTAGCCGCCAGCCGGTAAGCTCATCACTAATATGAGCTAAAATTATTTGAAGGTATCCTAGAAGAAAGTTTTTTCCGCACACTGTGACTGCAAATTGCAATGAATTATCTTCTTCAGAGCTAGAATGTTTTTGTTATAAAAATTTTGTTACTGCACAACGTGGAATGAGCAGAAACACAGTGGAATCTATTTTCTTCATGCTGCTGACAACGAAAACTATGATAAAAACGATAAATTGTACAAAGTATTTATAATATATAATTGATAGATATACCAGGTTATAAAAAAGTGTCCGAATCTGCCCCCTTCTTCTACATTTTTTCTTAGAATTACTTGTGATAAGATAAAGTTACATATTGTATTCTTGTTTATTTACACAGAAATACAATACAAAAGTAAAAAACTAGAGTATATCAAAGTGCAAAACGTGGTTTAGATTATTTCTTACTTTTAAGCAAAAGACTATTTCCCTATAGATCCTAACAAACAAGGTAACAAAGTAAATAAAGAACCTATCTGCTCTAAGTACAAAGTACTTGTTCTGTGGGGCGTCGTAGATTAAGCGGAAAATTAGAGCACACTGAAAATACACTAGAGCGAATATACAACGGCGTAGCTGAAGCAGCTACCGAAAATTTAGAACTTTTTGAAAATAAACAATTTCGAGCGGAAAGCTATTAGTGGAATGACAAAATAGCTAAAAAAGTAAAAGAAAAAAAATTATCAAGAATTACTTTGAACGTAATATACTAAATAAATGCCACAATCTAGATTTAATAAAAAGTAAAAGAATAAGAACTAAAAATAAAACGTGAGAACGGAAATTTCAAGAAATTAACAACTCTCTCGGTAGCGTTAAGAAAATTTTGGGAGGTGATAAGAAAGTTCAAATTAGATTAAACCTTTAGCATTGATAACTGTATGCAAGCGGAAAACATATTACTAAGACCTTCTCACAAGAAAAGCAAAAAAATTCCAAAGATGTAAACTCATAAAGACAATCTAATCAGCAAATAGAAGCGGCGTAACCTGATGCAGTATACATCAAACTAATAAAAACCGCACCACACATACTATACAAACTACTTAAGGGGTTATATACAGTTAGAATTTTCAAAAAATCGATTTTTTTTTTATTTTATTTTCTTAATGTACATATATTTAAAAATACACACAAAAAATTTCATATCGTTCTGGTGAACATTTTCGAAGTTACACGCAAATTTGAAAAGGCGTTTCAGAGTGCTTGAAAGTACAAGGCCGGAGCGGTAGCGATTACCTGAAACGCTGTCCCTTTTATGCACCTGCCTATTGTAAATGTTCCCTTCTAATGCATTAAATGCGTAAAGCAACAGTGTGTTATTGTTTTTTTTTATACCTAAAAGGTAAATTTTTATTTTTCTCTTCCCAAACTGGAAAATATTTAAGAGTGGTAGTCAGTATAAGCAGCTAAGCCAAGCAGTAAACTTGTGAGTTCTTTCATATTGTTTTCTGTAATTTTTCGTGAAAATGAAGTCTTCCAGAGAAATGAGAAAATCTCTTAACATACGTAAGTCGAGAACAAAAAAACGCAAAAATGTTTTTAATCCAAAAACAGCTGAAACGGATGAAAGTAGTTTTAGCGCCTCGGCGAAAAAATTTAAAGAACAAGAGGAAATCTCAGTTCCGCGTGATCCGTCTGTTGAGTATCGCATTTTAAGTTTTATAACAGTGTTTGCAGCAATTTCTGAATATGTGAAATGTAAGATCTGTGACGGAAATGTTAAGTTTCAAACTGCTTCTGAACGAGGACTTGGTTTTAAAATTGTTTTGCTGTGTGATAAGTGTGCAGATCGTAACATAAATTCTAGTCCTTTTGTCGGACACTCTTATGAAATAAATCGACAATTTTTATTTGTTATGAGAGTCCTCGGATTAGGGTTAAAAGGTGCAGCAAAATTTTGTGGATTAATGGACATGCGAGCTTTTATATCACAGCCCACTTACGATTTAATAATGAATAATATTCACTCCAGTGTAAAAACAGCCACCGAAAAACTTTTTCAGCAGGCTTGTACTGAAGAAAAAAAATTGACTTCCGAACATCAAGGTGATGAACATTCGACAGAATTAACTGTATCTGGCGATGGCACATGGAAAAAGCGAGGGTTTACTTCCTTATACGGTGTGACATCATTGATCGGATACTATTCTGGTAAAATCATTGATATTTTTGTAAAAAGTGCCTACTGCAAACTGTGTGAAACTTGGAGGAAGAAACTCGATACCGAAGAATATAATGAATGGTATGCAGAACATGAAAATACTTGCACTGCAAATCATTCTGGTTCTTCTGGAAAAATGGAAGTAGATTCAGTCGTCGAAATGTTCCAACGTTCATTGGAAAAACTTGGGGTCATGTACAAAAATTACATCGGAGACGGTGACTCCAAAACGTACTCGGGAATTTTAAAGGCTGCACCTTACGGTGATCAAGAAGTTGTGAAAAAAGAATGTATTGGACACGTACAGAAACGAATGGGCACGCGACTCCGAGATTGTGTCAAAAAAAATGTTGAAACAGTTGAAAACAAAAAAGGAAAAAAACTACAAAAAAAAACTCTCGGTGGAAAAGGCAAACTTACTGGAAAGATGATCGATAAGTTGACAGTTTATTATGGCTTAGCAATCAGAAGAAATTGTGATTCCGTTAAAAAAATGTATAATGCTATCTGGGCTACATATTATCATTATTGTTCAACTGACAAAAAACCTCAACACGATAAGTGCCCGGACGGACCAGACTCATGGTGCAGCTGGCAGAGGGCTGCAACTGCCAATAAATTATCCACTTTTGAACATGATTATGAGCCATTACCAGAAGATGTTGCTGTGGCTATACTTCCGATTTTTACAGATCTCAGCAGTGAAAATTTATTAGAAAGATGTGTAGGTGGTTTTAACCAAAACAACAACGAGAGCTACAATCAACTGATTTGGAAAATCTCTCCCAAAATTGTTCCGGCCGGTTCGAAAACTGTGGAAATCGCTGCATACATAGCTGCCGGCATATTTAATGAAGGAATGGCATCACTATTGTATTATATGAAGGCAATAGAAATTACACTTGGGCCCAATGCGCATTCATATGCCGAAAAAGAAGATGAGCAGCGCGTGAACATTTCCGATCTCAGAGCGCGTGAGAGCACCCGAGATGGAAGAATGGCGCGCAGACAACATCAGATCGAGTTATTAGAAGCTGCCGAAGCGGCGGAGGGTGTATTATATGGTCCTGGAATAGATGACTCGATGTAAGTTTAAAAAAAAATGTTTATTCTATGTAAAGTGTTTTTCAAACTTTAAACGCGTTTTTCTCAAAATAGTGTTTTCAAAGTCGGTGACCAACATTACTCGAAAACGGCAAAACCGATTAGTCTCAAATTTTAACAGGAGCTTCTTAAATATATTTTTTAGTAATTAATCGAAGATTTTTTCTCACCGATAAAAAATTTTTTTTTTATAAACAATTTAAGGTCGAAATTTTCGTCAAAAATCGATTATTTTTTTTGAGAAACCGCTATTTGGTCAAAAAATTTTATTTTGCTTATTCCTTCGATTAATTACTAGATTTAACATTACTTTAACGAAATCTGTTTGGTTTTTTAATTTCAGAGGATCCAGTTCAGAGATATAGTGGTCACCGCAAAACGTCTTTTTTGAGAGAAGCTCCCGGAGATCAGCTGTAGCTCCTTTCCAAATAAATATTTTTACTAATACTAAGTCTTAAAATATAGTAAAAAGATACCATAATATGTGTACAAAGTTTTAGATCAATAAATTTAAAAGTTTTCTCTGAAAAAATTCTGGAAAATTCGCTTTTTTTCGGCCTTTTAACTGTATATAACCCCTTAAGTAAAGTAAATCTATATTCAGAAAATACAAGTTGTATTCAAATCGAGAACTTATTTCATCTACATTCAATGTCACTGGGTTGCTGTCTGGTACGAACTCTTTCTAAATTATTAAATTTATGTCAACACATTATACTCTTTTAATTTTATTGATAATTAACTGATCTTTACCGAAGATAAAAACAAGATATTCTTTATGATTAAAAAACCAACGGGTGCTAGTAGCAATGAAGCTTACAGATAACCTCAAAAAAAATTGTATGGGGATGGGGTATAGAAAAACATTTGGTGATGGGTTTTTGATTGAGTGCGATTGTGGTGCTATCAAGCTCATCAATATTTTTGAAGAATAGATGTTCATTAAAAATATGGCAACGGCAAGTACCAAAACGCTTATACAGAGTTCGCCATTACTCCAGCCTCGGTTTCTATTGCCTTTAATGTCAGCATAAAATGTTTAGTACTGTACTCATTTCTATTGAAAAGCTGCATGTTTTAAAAATATTTTTGTTTATACAGAGTATTTATTTTTCGCTGTTTAGCATACGGTTAGACTTTTTTAAATAACTATCCAATTTTTTATGCTGTTCGAAGATGGCTTAATTTAGATGAAAAATACTTTTTTTAATTTTTTTAATTGACTATAGTCAGCTTTTCAATAGGAATGAGTACAGTACTAAACATTTTATGTCAGCACTCTGAGGCCGGAGTAATGGGGAACGTATAGGTATTATATAAATGTATATCTGTGTCAGAACAATAACAAAAGTGACAGATATATGAAGAGGTTCGCTGGATACAACACAAGATAAACAAACAACAGATAGAACGTCAAAATAGCACAATGGCGCCCGTGGATGAGTAAAAGAAGTGAAGAAGACCACACAACAATTGCGCTGCTAAATGATTACGATTTTAAGACTTAAATTGCAATAGTGAAGTACTAAACATATACAATCCGATGTTGGATAGAAAAATGTAAAATACAAATAAGTCAAAGCAATTATAGCTGAATTTGTGCGAACTTCTTTCAATGCAGATAAAATGACACAAAGTCACGTCTGATTTGAAATGCACCACTTTTCCTTAACCTTGATTATTCAGCAATAGCTTTTTTTCAATGATTGCTAAAAACTTTGAATTAGAATTAAAACTAAAAATTTGAAACAAATTATTCAAAACCTCAAAATCGATATTTGTTTAAACAACCACATAAAAATTAAGTACGACGTTCTAATAAAGATTTATGATCAGTGATTATAATTAGAAAAAACTAAATTCTTACTTCAACCAACGTTTGTACCACAACCATATACATTCATAGCCTAATTTTCAGAAGAAAGAAAACCATAAATTTGAGCCATCAATGAATGACGACATGCACGCAGTATAACAAGGAGAGTTATAAAAATACTACCAATAATTACACGTATTTCGAAATGGATGTTGCATTAAAATAGCTTCCAGGAATTTTTCAAGCATTCTTCTCCTTCTTTCATTGATCAAGCTAAATATATAATTAAAATATATTAAATCCTCTTCAATATCCCAGACGTTTAAATCTGAAGTTATTTAAACTCCTCCTACTAATTTTAGAACAGTATGCTATATGATCGAAATTTCTTTAAAACTCAATTCAATGTTAGTCTTTAAACTTTGTTTTAAACCATAGAGGTGTGTTGCAATTTTTGCATATATTAAAGCCTAAGTTTTTGCAAAAGCTAGACGTCGTTGTTTATTTTCTTTCTTTTTAGGCAGGGTATAACGCTGAACAATAGAAGACTTTAGGCACTCCTAAATTAAGTAGGTTGATTCTTTTGTTTTTGTGCAAATAAGATCATTAAAAATAAACTTGTGACCAGTTAAACATAGTCAAAGCTGAGTCAACTTTTTATTTAATTATTGCTTGTAAGTTTTTAATTTTATTTTACAAGATTAGGCGTTCGTTCACTTAATATTGTCAATTAGGGGTTATGACATATATAGGTCGCGCGCTATTAGATTGTATACCCCTTGTATAATAAAGTAAACAAAAAATGTGTGCGTCAGTTTTACATAAGCATCGGCTATTTTTAAATAACAAACGCGAGCGAACATTTGGAATCATAATCTTTCATTATGACAATCTGTTACATTCAGAAGCAATGCTCGCAAATTACTAAATGTTTTTCTAACAAAATGTGGCAAATAAAAGAAAACACATATAAAATAATATGAACTAAGCTAAATCAGCGGTTCTTTTTCGTTTTCTAATTGTGCATACATATAAGATTCCGTAAATAAGCATTTGACGTTAAACACAAGAGAACATTACGTTTTAAACGTCTCGACTGCCCTGTTTTTTGTAACGTTCTTTATTATCGAAAAAGATAACTAATAAGCTGTTTCATATTTTCGGGTATACTTCACCTAAAGCATTACATTACATTTTCTTTTTGTTTCCATTTCTGCGTCTAAAAAAGCATTAATTCCTTGTACTGTATAGCACAATTTGAATTTTCAAATTCAGCTACTAAATAAATGTTTAAAAAAGGGTGTTCTGTAAACTGTTTATTCAGTCATGTAGACCTCTGATGGTATAAAACACAAAACAAATTGAAAGTTGGGAAATAAATCAACGATCATTAACCATTTGTCAAAAATACAAAAAAAGGTAATAGCTATTTACTGATTCGGTATTTTGGCACTTTTTTCAAGTTTTAAACAAAATTTAATAGTTTACAACTTCTATTTTAAAATTTTTTTCGTTAAATTAGTTTTTCTACGGGACTATTGCCAAAGTATTAGTACTTAAATGAGGCAAAATTTCATGCTCAACATTTTTGATAATAATAAACTTTCTGACGTTTAGATTTAGATGCATTTAAAAAAAACCAAAAAGGAAGTCCGTAAATAGAACTCTAATTTGCTATGCCTAAATTCCATATCAATGTTGTTAGTAAACCTGCAAATATTTTGCTTACTTTAATAAAAATTTCATTGCGACGTATTAATTAATTAAAAAGACAAAATCTTAGAAAATGCACAAAAAAACGTACGTGCTATAAAAAACTGTAACACCATAAAATAGATTACTATTTTCTGACCAATAAAAAAATAGTTAATGCTTTAAGAAACATTATTGCCAAACAAAAGAAAACTGACTAATAAATACAAAACTAATGAAAACTATCATAGAGATTTGTCAAGTAAACGAAAAGACTTCGTTGCAGTTTAACTTTTTATGGAAAAGACAAAAATAAGTAAAGTCGAAAAAAAAAATATTTAGAAAAAAGCTAAAAGCTTCAACCCACGAAAAAAACATTTTTTTATTATATTGTATACAAACAACTATAAACATAGATAATAAAGCAAACATGCAGTACATTATATATCATATGTATATTTAATTTTGAAATTGGAAAAAAATATTTCTGCATAAAAAAATATTCGAAGAAAGAAAGATTCTTTGTCATCAGCAACCTTTTCATTTTAAATTAACCTTCATGATTATATTTATGAGTTGTTTGAACTGTGTTTTATATAGTTTGTGGTTAATATTTGCATATTTAGACAAAACCTTTTACATTAGGATTGAATTACTATTATAATCATTATTTCTCAATATATATTTAACTATCTCAAAAATCCTTGATTTTTTTTTTGACAAGTTATCGTTCAACTGCGATCGACTGATGTGTCTAAATTGTTGACAAATCTAATAAAGTACATGTCACTATTTCAAATTTCTATAATTAAGTCTGCGTTAAATGAAAAACGGTTTAATCTAGAAGTATTTAACTAAGTGGGATTTAATTGATTCAATTGACTTGAATTACATAGGTTACAAAGTTGAATGAGAAGTAAAACTATTACACAGTGTACTTAATTTAATATTTTGGGTCTCCTTTGTTTTATAGAACACTTTTACATTTTGTTCTTATAAAAAATACTAATTGAAAAAAAAATTAAAAATATTGTACATGCAAAATCAAATATCGACACCACTCCCATCAAAGCTATAAATTATAATTTATATTTCAAAGTAAAATTGAATTCCTGTGTATATAATACAAAATTATATTAAAGTATAAAGCTATTTTTTTTCTTTTAGAATATTTAGATGTTATTAAATTGACTCAAATTAAACTAGGTATTACTTATGCGGGTTTAATTCAAAATCCAATATACGATAAGGTCTTACTCTGTGATCCATCAATACATGTGCATTAAAGCGTAACCAAATCAATCAATCAAAAACATTTCTACCCAACAACAGAAAACAACAGTAAAAAGCCAGCTGGAAATATGTACTAAGAGATGGTTATATACAAAACAAAGACAAAAACTCATTCAATAACTGAAGAATTCTTTTATAAAAATGATAATAAAAACTATCATCAAGCTGAAACAAATATCTAAGAAGAAACTTGGTTATTTGGTCATCACAAAGAAAGTAATAAAAACAGCCTCCTCTTTAATAATATAAAGTTTTATGCAACAAAAAATTAACACAAAAATATGATAATTAACCCAAATATGTCATCAAATCATTTTTTACTGCAATAATATGTTAATAACTAATAAACAAAATAAAGCAACAGATCACAAAAAACCTTCTAAGAAATTGACAATACAAAAAACCGAAAACAACTATGACTCCAAACTCGGAAATAACAAATTAAAATTATAGTTTTAAAAAACTAAAATAAAAACACGCTTAGATAGCAAACCGAACTAAAAAGTCGAAAATAATTTTTACTTATAATACAGCAGCTTATGATACAGCAATAGAAAGTCTAATAATCAATCATTATTAATAACCTTGAAATAAAATTATAGCAAAACATAAGTTATTCACAAAATAATTCAATTCAGAGTAAAAAAACGTGGGATGCTTGATATTAAATGTTACAATTATTCCATTAGTAAAAATTTATAAAAGAAGAATTATGAAAATACAGTAAATTGCACCCCACGTTTTTTTTTTACTCTCAATTTTGTTAATAACTTATGTTTTGCTATAATTTTATTTTGAGGTTATTAATAATGATTGATTATTAGACTTTCTATGGCTGTATCATAAACTCTTGATAAGTAAGTATATTTTTTAGTTCGGTTTGCTCGATTTTTGCAAAAAAGAATTTTACGTTTCCCCTGAATCAGAAAAAACTGGTGTGGTCACCACACGACTTTCCTATAAAGAATGATGAAGGAATGTCTACATATTTTTTTAAGGTTATATTGTTATAAAACCACTTTAAAGTGATATGTACACGTTTGTATTGACTTCCTAGCATGCTATAATTTTTTTGAAAATTTTCTCCTCGATTTCATTAAGATATAACCGAAATATGGCAAATTAAGCTTATGTTATCATATCAATTCTCCCCTATATTTGTGCGACTCGATATTGTTTTCTCCTCGTGTAAATCAGTAAAAATTATTATTTTAACGTATCATGCTTTTCCTTCAAGATATGTAACTTTTTTCTTTAAAAAAAATCGTCACAGGCAGGATTCGAACCTACATTGTATTTGTGAATTCATTTTAAATTATAAATAAAATATCTAATAAACTGTTGATGTTAGAAATTTTTTTTATTTCAATAAATTTTTAAGAAGAATTATTTCTATAAGAAACTAAAAATAATTCGAATAATTTACATACGATACACGTTAGAATATATTAGAGGTTTAGCTCATAATTATGTTATAGCTAGTTAACCTCAACGATTTCCTTATTTTTAAGTTACAGAAATTAGCAAAACATATCAACTTACTTATCTTAATTAATGTCATGTCATTAAAATTCCATTTGTCCTCCGATAATAATTATAAAGTTAGAATTTTAAAACTTAATACTTCTACTAAAGCAATATACAATATGATCTTGAATAAAAACATAAATTGATTTTAATGTTTTATTTACTTCGAAGTTTATTTCATGACGGCGAATCGGACGCCGGTGAATAGGCCGCCGGCGGATCGTCTCGCTGGCAAATCGGCGACGGCGGTTTGTCCCATTCTGTTTACGGAGGGTCTCATGTACATCGTCTAGCGTCTTCATCAACTGGCTGACGTAATCTTTTCCAATAGTTTCTTCTTCCGGTCTTCATCCAAGTTGGAGATTGCAAGGCAGTTGTATTTCTCGACAAAGCATCATCCTGTATCAAGAAGATGGTGTTTAGCCTGTGTTTTCGTAAACAAATGCTCGGTATACTATAAGTAGTGCAAGTACTTATCCCAATTGGTGTTCGGACACTACTTTGGCTAATTACTTTCCCATTGTTCGATTCATCCGTTGAACCATGCCATCAGACTAAGAATAGAGAAAGGTCTTCCCAGTTTTCTTTATTCCCAACAGTCGGCAACTTCTTGAAACAGCGCATATTCAAAGTTGCGGCATTGGTCGGATTGCAGTTCCAACTAAACTCCAAGACGGCGGAAAACCTCTTTCACTAAAACGTCTGCGACTATAGCTGCTTCTTGATTGAGTATGACGTAAAGCTTCATCCATTTCATGAAATAATTCATTACCACCAGATGTATTTGTTTATCTAAACTGGTATTTGTTTATTTACACGTTAAGATTGTAACCCGACACTTGATACCAATGTAACAAATTTTTAAAATTAATTTATTTTAAAACTATTTACACGTAAGTTAGAACAAATTTTTAATTAAAACAACTAATAAAATCTAACGATCTTCCGACTTCTAAGTAGGCTCCTCAAGTTCCTTTGAATACCTTTTATATTTTTACTTTATCTGATTTAGAAAATTGCATCTTTTGTGACAATCTTCTCAAAGTTTCCAAATACTTCGAGAACCTTTGTCATTTTGTGAAGTAACTTTTCTGGCTTTGATTGATATTATTTACACAAGATGTGCATTTCTAAGATTAAAAAACTTTTTTTACTATCGTGGTACATTAAACGGTTACTGTATTAATAGGGCTGTTTACACTTAGTCATCCATTTTCTACATAATGGACATCTTCTTCTATTGTATGAAATTTTTTTTTTGATCGCTGCCTTGAGATTTCAAACGTTATTTGAATTGTAACGATCTAGTCCGTTTTTCTGAATATATCTTTGTGTACGTTAATGGGCTTTTAGACATTAACATTTTGCCGACTTTATAATTCATTCTTCATTCCTCCGCTATTAAATGAAGTAACTGCTGCTTCACGACGACATGTATGAATTTCGCTACAAAAAATTAAGTCTTTTTTCAGCATATTTCTTTGCAACAACAGCATTAAAAGAATCTACATTTGTATTGACGTCTTCGATTAAACTATTAGCGTACACAGCTAGTAATTACTATTAATATTACTTCGTAGATAGAACTAGTATTTTAGTATAAATATTAATTTCTTTATCTTTAGATCCATTGTCAAAATAATTAACACATTCTGATTTTAAATATCACATATCTGATGTGATCGTATATCTTAAATATCAAGTATAGTATTATATTAAAGTTTATCTAGATAAAAAGCATAAAAATAATAAAACCCCATTTTTAACAAAACCTTGATTCAAAATCATAATATACATATAATACAATGTTAATGTTGTAATAAAAAGTACTATCAAATACAAGTCGCTTCGTTTTTGTTAAAATATAAAAAAATAATTTGATGACAACTTCTCAAACGCAAAACGTCCGATCAAAAATGTCAAGACATTTTACACATCTGAAAAAGTAGTAATAAAAAATGCCCTTGACTTTTGGATCTTTTTAAATAAATTAATAAATCTAAAAAAAAATTATTTCGAAAACCAAAAATTATAATGAACTTTTGTAAACGACCTGTAAACATACTCTAAATCTTCTATTTTTTAAATTTAGTTTCCTAACTATTATAGATTTCAAAATACCCGTACTTATTTTAGACGGAATGTATATTTGATTGACTATTGTTTGATATACATTATCTTGGTCTATTTATGTTTTAGATTTCTTTATAATTTTCCTCTTAATCATGACAATTTCGACAAACACTTTATTATTATTTACTTTCAGAGGTTTGATTTAAAGCTATGGTATATTAATTTTTTGACCCTTGACGAAAAATAAGAGTAAAAACATGAACTGAATATTATCAGATAAACTAAAAAAAGTATTATTTAGAAAAGTGTTTGTATTTAAAAAAATCAATTAAACACATCCAGTGAATATTATAAAAGAAACTTAAAAAAACATTTAGCATTTTTAATATTTTAAAACATTTAACCGTCTGTGTGTGTAAGTACAGTAGCAAGAACGACAAATCTGTTTATTATATTGTTTAAACGATAACTTCATAAAAGGCTCTCAATCTTGTTAATAAAAACAGCATCAAAATTTAAAACTACGTTTTTTAGCAACCCAAAAAACTAGCATAACTTAGATATAAAAGTTTTAAAGTACCTACTTAACATAGCTACTAATAGATATAGTATATGGCACCTACTGTTTATTTTAAAATAAAAATTAATAAAGATGATGTAAAAAACACTAGATGAGTTTTTTAACTTTTAAAGGTGAGTCATTTAAAAACGTTCCTCAAGATGGGAATAAACTGTTTATTTACATTATTGAGTAATAAATAAAAACCGAACAAAACATTTTCTTAAATCGCCACACAGAATATTGTTATAAGTTATAACTATGCATGTAATTAATTTCAATTATATAACTAAAATATACAACTGGTGTTAAAATGTAACCATTTTATGTGAATATTTAAAAAAGTAATAAACGTTATCAGGAAATAACAATTAATGTATTGTAAGCTAAACGTTTTATCACCAAACACAGCATAAACAATGAATAAAAATTATCACTCGTGATCTTGTCACTGCCACGATTCTAAATAACGATAAAAATTTACCATTTAAAAAATATAAATTATGCAGAAATATGTTTTTTTTTAAAATCAATGTTGAATTATAATTTTTTAAAGCAAATGATTTTTCTGTAAATTTGCATAGGTGTAGATTAAGAATTAATAAATAACATATAAAAAATTTAGTTATTTCTGTAATTAAAAATAAAATATGTTAAAAATACGTTTTCATAAAATTTTAAAAAAACACAAAATACAAGTAATTTGTTAAGTTCTTTGTTACCAATTATAGAAAAAAGTAATATTATTTACGGTTAAACACAAAGATTTCGTATATTCTACTGTCTATTTATATCTACCATATATAAAAGTTCAGTACAACTTGACTACGTTTTCTCCAATTACTTTAAATTATTTTTACAAGTTTGAAAATAGAAATCGATATTAAACATAAATCCAAAGTTCGTCTAGTTGCCAAAATAATTATTAAGTTATGAAAATAATGTGTAATTACATAAAGGTTAGGCATCGTCGTTTTTAAGAGTCTACAAACGCTAGTTAAAATTTACGTGTAAAAATAAAAAAAATACTTGAAAAGTTGATTAAAAAAACGGTATAATTCGAGTTTTAACATTTTCCCACATGACTGGTTACGCCCTACGTTTTTAGCATGCCGATGGCGTTAATAATTTTAGTAAAAATGTCAATACCGTAATTATAAAAAAATATATAGAAAAGTGTTTAACAGAAAAAAAATTATATCCACTATAATATATCCATCAATAGTACAAAACGTTTCATAGCGATCAGGTATTTATCCTTAAAATGTATTACTAAAACAAAATAATCTAAAAGTTACTTTAAATCAAGCAAACAAACACTTCTAAAAATATCAATTTCTTAATGTAATATATGAATACAGAAGCTGTTGTAGAACTTTCATGAGAAAAAAAAAATTAAACTATAAAACCCGATAACCGAAAATCTTTTCAGGAACAGTTTCATATATTACAATTTTTAATATTTTTCTAACACGATGCAGATTTGTAAATTCCGTTTTTATAAAATGCTTTCTTCAAAAAGATGTCAACCTTAATTTAATTTCTCTATCATTATAACGTTTGTATTTTCCAAGAGATTTTCAAAGATGAAGAAACAATGTTAATCAATCCATTAATCCTAGGGAAATATCAGATATAAAAAAAAATTCTTATGCTAACGCTTTAATTTTTGCCGGTTGTATTTTTAAGTATTCGTCGTCTGAGTACTTAGAAACGTATTTAAATTTATATATTTTTTTATAATTTTGATGTAAAATTTGTTGAAGTAATACTTCATTTTCACTCCACTCCACTATAAGCTACCACCACACTACAAATTTAGTGCTTTTATTTCAGTACCATTTCTTTTGATTTACAATCCATAATGCAACGCTTCTATAAAATTGCAATAAAGATATCTTTTCCGTGGTATCACAATATATGATACAGGGCACACTTTCTTTAAGCGTTTGTTTAGTCCGTAAACAACACAAAGCTTATCAGCGTGGTTGACACCACCCATCAAGCCGTTGTAATCTTTTACTATGTAAAGTGTTTTGGTCTGAACGTTTGATCCACTTTTTTGAGTTTGTGGTATGATACTTTCCTGATCTCTATGAAAGTTGCTTGGAAAATGGACAATTTTGTTGTCCAACTATTTCCAAATGCCGATGTAGTCGTATTCACCATGAGTCAAACGTTTGTCGCTCTTCAAGTTATTTGAAAGATCTTTTTTATTTGAACGAAGAAACTTAGTACCACACGTTTCCCCAAACCAAAATATTTGTATTTATCCTTTACGGTTTAGTTTTTTTACATATTAGATTTAAAAACTCACAACATACTCTCCCTGATCGGATAAAGTCCATAGTTTGTACACACGTTTTACAGGTTTGAGTAAATTGTACTGATTCAGCAAACGTCTACCTTCGAAAAGATTTATCGATTCATCCACTAATCGTTTACAAATGCATTTATACACACGAAATAATGTTTCATTTATTATGTCAACCAAAGGTCGAATTTTATATAATTATTCTCATGAATTTCAAAATATCGTTTACACGAATGTTACTCGATATAGTATCAAATTGGTCCTACTCATAGCAGATGCTACAGTTTTTACATGAAGGTCTTCATTGGTAGACCAGTAATTACGCCAGTTTGGTAATTAATGATAACCGAGATGATTATTTTGGTTGAGAAATAGCAAGAGGTCAACGTCCTTGGTTTTATGCGTGATCTTCCGTCTGAAGTAATTTGAGCCCATTTACTATAAATTCTGTCAGAAAGGATCGAAGCTGTAGTCACACAAGAAATCTTTTAGCACATTTCTGTATCGTGCCAAACGTAACAAAAAAACCAACCTACGTCAAGCTAGGTATTTGTAATGACCAAATCGAGCAAGCTTTTAACGCACAGTTTACTCTAATAGGTATTTTATTGAAACGTTTGCAAAGTTATTATTAACAGTGAGAACGTTTACAAAGTTATTGTTAACTTCCAGAACGTTTACTAAAGGATATAAAAAATTCTCGAGAAGATAACAGAAATATATAAAAACGGGTTAAAAGATTCATAGGTCAGTTTTTCGAAGTCGGAAGTGTTAAGAAGACCGTTTAAATAAATAAGTGATTAACGCGTGGGTTAAAATAAATATAACAGCGTTCAAGCGTACGTGCCCTTAATGTAAACAAATATCAGTTTTAGATAAACAGAAGTTATTCGCGGACATTATTTTTCGAGTGATTGTAATATATAAATTAGTTTAACTGTTTTTCATAAATATCGTTAGATTCAATTAATTACGTGTAGTTATAAACGTGTAAATATTTCCTTATAAATAAATTAGTTTTAAAATTCGTTACATTATAATAAACTTTTGGGAAAATTCTAGGGAAAATTGCCTTTTTTTCGTTATTTGTATGACTATTGCTCAATAGTGATGATAGTTTTAACTATCGATCGTTATAGATTTTTCTCCAACACTAATTTGAAGTAAACAGCCACAATATGTTCAAATATACAACGCAGATATGCCTCCTTTCCTAAGTTTTAAAGTCATAGAAAAAAACCCACTTAAGTATTTCAAATGACACGGGTAGAGTCAAAATAAAATAACCAGATGCAATAATGACTTTGTACTATAAAAACCAAGAATAAACAAACTTCTTTCTGTATTTTTTAAACATTAGTCTTAAAAAAAGTAATGTAGTGTTTATTTACAGCCTGTTGCTTGGGTGTCTGATTATATCTTCTACTTTTTCTGACAGAATTTCAGCAAACTCTTAGAGAGTAAAAACTGAAATTTAGCGATCCTAACTCTCAAAGTGATTTGATCGTACTTGAACTATTTTTGAGCGTCTTATTAACAATTAATTTCAATAACACGCCAAGTGTTGTAAACGCTGCGTACTCCTAAGTACACATAAATCAATTCAAAAATAAAGTACTGTGAGTAAAGACTGTTTTTTTCCTATTGTTTGTTTACGATTAAATACTAAACATTATATTTATTTATTATTATTATTTATGTTAACCTGTACTAATTACATATATATTTGTCGATACTCCGTATATTGAAACATTTTGTTCGACGCCTCTATAGTCATCAAATTTTAACTCTGTAAAATTCTGAAATACTTAAGTTTAAAACCCCTACTTCAAGCAATAACACGTTACAAACAAAAAAAACCTTTCTGCTTACAAAATAATTTAATTGTCTCTAAACGGAAACTACTTTAGAAAATTAAAAAAAAAAGAAGCGTAACTGTACAACAGAAAAAAGCATTAGTATGTAAACAGTTTTTTCATTGAATTTTGTCTTCAGTTTACAATACATGATGCGCATTTAATGCATTGTTAGCTTCTTATTTCCGTTTTCGTTTCCTAAGGAATGTCGTACAAATAATAATAATAATAGATATTGATACGTTATTATTTGTACTAGAAGTAAATATTTAATAAACATACTATTATTAAACATAAAAAATGATAACTTTATTACAACTGCTAAATGAAAAACGACAATTCAATAAAACTTTGTAACTAGAGCAATGGTATATTCATTTGTTTAGAATTTTTAAGAGATACTTCAAAAGTTGGCATTTTATAAAACTTTAACTGATTCGAACAATGCGATCCAGTTTTTATTGACTACTTTCCGTTTTACATAACATTCCATTTCACTTAATTCGCTACATTCAATATTTTGCTTAATATTTAAAGGTAATTATTTATACAAAATACAATGTCTGAGTACTGAACATTAGTGACAACATATACCAGTGATGTAATTTAATCTGACGTATTTAGGAAACGCGAGCGAAATGTGCCAATCAACACTGCCTTGTTCTATTGAAATATTTTAATACTTTTTTACATTAAAAAAATAACTAGTACAACATAATTTACATAATTGAGAAATTAAGTTCATAGCTATTTATAATTACTATAAGTCAAAACAGCAAATTATTTGAACGTGTTACAAAATAAGTACGAACCAAAACACCTTTCGAACTATTCCAAGAAACTTAATATTCTTGTGGGCTGAAAAGAGGAATTAAAAAACAATTACAAGTGTATGATTAATACGTTAAATTTAAACATTATCGATAATTAGAAGCTTCACGAAGGTAAAGGAACGTAACATGAGAAAGAAATGCTGTTAGGTTGGTATGAGGCAATCGGGTTTTTATAAAATAAACACGATAACTTTCATGACCCAAATGTAAAGTAAAAAGTAAAGAAAATATCAATGGTACACTGTATATGAATGGAACGCCCGGTTTATTAATGAGAGTGTAATTATTAATTGTATTTATAAGAACTGTTTATTACTAAATTAATGTGTTGCGGAACAATTGAATTATTTGAAGAAAGACATCAATCATATAAAGAAAAGTGTTGTAAACATCATAACTGTAAAGAATTCTGCTGACACTCGTATCAATGTATGTTAGTATTTTATTTAAATAGTTATAACAAATGGTAAAAGTCTGAACATTTTCAACAAGTAATTGTGGAAAATATATTTTCCTAAATAGATTATCGTAATTACCCTTCTATTGACGTTTCTAAAACAAGTTTAATTACCAATAAATATAACTATCAATAAAACATTTAATTTTTATTGTAATGTAAACAAATAAACTTATTAAATAAACAGTTTCAATATCGAAAAAGTTTTTTTCTTACTAAAAAGAAAACTATTTTTTCAAAAGTACAAAATAAGTAACTGTTTCATCTTTTTATTTCTGTAAAAAAATCAAGAAGTGTTACTTGTTACAAAAAACGCCAGAGATCGCAATAGACCAAGCTTTAATATTAAAAAAATATGCTTTAAATACAATAGGTTGTAACAAAACTAAACAAGAAAGCATGTATTTGGTCAGTCCATTTGCAATTTCTGCAGAATCTCCACTTTTCGACACTAAACCAAAAAATTCAATTAGTTTGCTAGAAGTGAATAACTATATCAGTCACCAAATCAAAAATTGACTTTGACTGTTAAACTACAGAACCGAGTTTTAAGTCTGTTCGGTTTTTGCAAATAGCTTTAGATCAATGATTGTGAAATTATGTCACTCGTGTCAGAGATGACACGAGAGCTCATCAATGATCATAATTCATAAGTGGGTCAGCAATTTAATGTTTTTGTAAAGATCTCTGTTGATATGAATGAGCTGAACTTCAAATTAGAGGTTTAGACAAAAACATCGACATTATATTTAGATACATCAAATCTTTTGAAAGTAAACTTAAAATCCTTAAACAAGTTATTAAAACTAAAGCTTTTCCTGGATACAAAAATATTTCGAAAACTAGAAAAAATGCAAAAGATACCATAATTATGTGCGAAAATATAGTAAACCTATTACTACATACGGTTCAGCAAAAGATTCCACTAATTTAGAAACCTAGAATAGAACATGATCTAATTAAGTGAAAATGCAGATTTTCAAAATAGTATTTGTCATATTTGACTCAAGGTCAAAACTTGAAAAACTATAATGAAATCGTTTGGATAATAAATAAAAGTGCAACTACAAACAAGAAATTTTCAGTGCTTGAAATATATTACCAGGCATTTTTAAGGACATAAAAAATAAAGAGATAGCTTTACTAACAGTTTTTCCATCAACATATTTTGTTGAGACTTTGTTCTCAGTATTAAATAACATTAAAACGAAGAAAATCATGCTAGCCTGTCTTTAAAGTGCACCAAGTATGAACCAGCAATCGAAAAATGAGCAGATAATTTCTATTTTTCCTATAATTTTTAATTACCGTATTTAAATATCATTGTTTTTATTAGTATTTTTTCTTAAATGTATATTGTTTTTTTGTTTTTGTTCGTTTTATATGAACAGTTTTTTTTTTTAATTTTTTTATATTACTCATTTTCTTGATGACTATAATTACATTTTTAATAGTGAAGCGTTCCCGAAGTATTTGGAACCTTGGGAACGCTAGTCAAAAAGAATATAAATTTCTGGATATCAATAACCGATATATATATATATAGTATTTGGAGGAAATTGGAGTAAGTTTTTAAATCGAGTCGGAAGTGTTAAGAAGACTTTGTCGGTTTAAATAAATAATGTGTTTAACACGTGTGCTAAGGTAAAGGAAAGTGCATCAAATGAAAATAAATATTAGTCTAGATAAACAAAAACTGTGGATAGTAAAGACCTATTATAGTGATAGTGATACATAAATTACTTGTAAGTTGTTTTTCTTAAATACCGTTGCATTTTATTAGTGTTAGTTAAAAGTTGTTATATTTATCATATCTACATTAAATCGTATAAACAAATACATGTAAATAAATTTAGTTTTAAAAGTCGCAACACTGATATCAAGTGTCTAGTTGCAATCTTAACGTGTAAATAAACAAAAAAGTGATAAGTGCGTGCTCGCGTGTGTTTGTTTATAGAGTGAAATTATATTTGTTCCAGTTCGTTAAGCCTCTGCATTCCATTTAATAATAAAGATCTGTTGTTATTAAAATTTAGTATTATACAAAAATTGCATTTTAAAAGTGACTGTATATCTTATTAAACTTTTTATTCGTGTTATGTGACAATAGATTCAACTATTTGAAGTATTCAAATCAATAAATAAACAAACAGGCAGAAAACTGGATAAAGTTTTAAAAAAACAGAAGAAAAGTTTTGCAAAAATTCTTAGAAAATTAAAGAAAAATTATTAGACAATACTCAGAAAATAAAAGAAAAATGGTTGGATAACCCTAGGAGTTTTAAAGAATAAATGCAAACAAACATATAAAACCAAATTAAAATGATTCAAGAAGAAACTCAAGCAGATATGTTAAATTTAAAAAATGAAATATGCAAACGTATGAATGACAAAAAAGAAGCAGTAAGACAGAAGGAAACTGCTAAAAGACAGAATAATTCGAATTAAAATTAATCACGGTGTCACGAACAAAGATTTAATAATGAACCATCATCAGGAAGAAATCATTAGCAAGTTGTATCTTCAAATTTTGACCATCAAGTTCCATAGTCAACCTACCACAAACACTTTGAAGCCGCAGCTATAGCTAATGTTTGAAGTAACAAACAGAAAGCAACGTCTTCAATAGCCCCCTTACGTGGAGAAGCGGTTAGAATTTGCAGACTGTTCCTGACCACCTCCATGAAAATTATGAACCCTTAATTTCACGTTTAGAAATGAGATAAAGAAATGCTCATCTGCACCAGGTGTACCAATCCCAAATATAAAAATCGCATATAGAAAGCTACAGAAAATCTTCAAGAGTTTAAAGCTGGCATATCCAAATTGATATGAATTGCGTATACTACAGCACTAAATACCTTCTTGGAGCAGTTGGCTTTGGCAAAACGCAGCAGACTCTACGGTTAGCTCGACCTAAAACGTTGCATGACACTTATCCCATATCTTGGTTTTTGAGGCAGCGAAACAGGCGTCGCACCGAAGCAGCCATAAGCTCCAGTGTGCTGCAAAATTACCCGCGTAGACACAGAAAAACATCGAAGAAATAATGCGACGTGTACTCCGCAAACAAGTAGCTCGATAAAGTGAAGTGACGTGCTGGAACTGCGGGAAAGAGGACTACGTACGACGACGCTGTACTAAGCCCAAAAGAAGACAAGAAGAGCGTCCGGAAAAATAGAAAGACGCCTCTCCATCCTCAATTTGAAAGCATGGTTGAACAGATGAAACGAACAATGGGAAAGTACTTAGTCAAAGTAGTGCCCGAACATCAAAGAGATTCGGATCAGTACTTGTACCTTTTCCTAATGGCATACCGATCTTCTATTCACGAAAGCACAAGAACACCACCTTGTGTCATGCTCGGTTGTACGATTGCCATGTGACCTCCAATTTAGATAAAAACCGGAAGAAAATGTCGCTGGAGAAAACTACGTCACCAAGTTGATGAAGAAGGTAAGTGTGCTAAGACAAATAAAAGTGCATCAAGGGAAAATAAATACCAGTGTAGAAAAACAAAAAGTGCGTACACTAAGTACCCATTATAGTGATAGTTATATAAAAATTACTTGTAAGTTGTTTTTCTTCAATATATTGGCATCCTATTAGTGTTAGTAAAAAGTAGTTATGTTTATCATATCTAAATTAAATAGTGTAATGATTATAAGCGACTTTCGGCTTAGACCGCGTGGTGCAGTAAAATAAATTTTAGTTCTGAGAGGAAATAAAGGAAACGCTACAGTCGTTATGAATATACAAGATTACAATGACAAAATAACAAACTTACTCTAGGGATATTGCTACAAACTTCTACAGAAGAAACTTGTAAACTCTTTATGCACTAAAGTAGACTCCCTATCAAAAACTGTACTATTACCGATATTAACTAGAAACAAACTTTGATTGTCAAATATCCAGTTATGCCACGAATCTACAGTCTTCCCAATATACACAAAGAAGGAGTCCCCATTCTACCAATAGTTAGCATGTTTTCTAACTGCAAAACTCTTGCCGTTGACAGGAAATACAGATACTCACATTAAAGCTTCTACAGACTTTGAAGAAAAAATTCAGAACTTGCGTATAACAAAAGAAGATCCTAGTTAGTTTTCACGTGGTATCTCTTTTTACTAAAGTTCCGGTTGACGAATTGTTGTTTTTGCTCAAGGAGAAAGTTATTGAAAAAGTTCTGCTCATCGAACTCTGCCTTAAAAACACTTATTTCAGTTATAACAACTTATTTAAACAACTAGAAGAAGCGACGATGGGTTCACTGTTCTCTTCAGGTATACCCAATATTTATATAAAGTTTTTTGAAACTGAAATTATGAAAAATGTTAAGTTAAAACCAAAAACTTGGTTCAGATATGTTGATGATACGTTTGTTGTATAGCCACATCGCAAAGATAAATTAAGTTCTTTCAACATCTAAACTTTGGTCATAATAGCATTAAATTTACTATTGAGTTAGAACATAACCGTAGTCTAGCCTTCCTTGATGTACTGTTGATAACAAAAAATAACCGAAAATTGATAGATTCCGTTTATAGAAAGAACACGCACACTAAAGGATAATTAAACGCCAAACCTGACGTGCGTCAGATAATGAAAATCTACAAAAAGAAAAGGAAACACTGTTGGAGTCTCTATAACAAAATGGATACGAGTTCAAAAGAATCCAAAACGCATGGGAAAGAGCAATTAATCCAAACGTCAAAGAAGACTTATCACCTCTTACAACCACCGCTTATTTACCATACTGTATGAATTCGACAGACAAAATAAGCAGTGCGCTAAAGACACATAATATCAAAACTGTCTTTACGACCAAGAACAAGAACCAATTGGTTTACATCTACTAAAGACAAACAAGGAACTTTAAAACAACCCCGGAGTTTACAAAATTCCGTATTCCTGTGAATGAGGTTATACAGGACAGACGGGACGTTCTATTGAAGTTAGAGTAAAACAACATATGACTGACTGCAAACACCGCAGAATTACAAAATCAGCAGTGGCAGAACACGTGTGAAACCAAAGACACACGTTAAACTTTGCCCAAACTAAAGTGTTGGCTAGAACGCTTTTCTACTTTCCCAGACTAATCCGCGTGGAAATAGAAAAACATCCATATAATATGAACCGAGAAGACGGTTTAAGACTCAGCGAATCTTGACTACCAGTATTACACCCTCTAAGACAAAAATTAACTTTCTTGGTAAGAAAAGAAACACTCCGTGTAATAACGAAGTCAGTCAACCGTTAACGAAAACATAAGGTCCGTTAATTACGCTAATCGCTTATGATATAAATACCGACACTTTTTCCTTTAGTGACATTTACCACTCCGAAGATGCAAGCTACAATGTCTTACGAAACGTCAGTTTGTTTGGGTTCACAAACGACAATACGGCAAAGGCCAAGTTCTACTTCTTGTTTTGGCTCTCAAGGAGAGACTAGAACCAAGTCTAAAAAGTCTGGGTGTATAACTACGACGCGGTCTAAGCCGAAAGTCGCTCATAATCATAACCAAAATAACCGCGAAATTATAAATCGTGGAAATAAATTTAGTTTTAAAAGTAGTAACAATATAAACTTTTATCTTGACAAAGAACTCACATCGAACGATGAATTATTAGAAAATTGATCAAACTCAGGTACAGATTTCCAATCTCGAAAATTCTTACAACAGTTTGGAAAAAAAGATCCAGTCTCATAAGCAATCGCAACGAAACTAACGTCCACAATAATAACACTTTATAGAGAAACTGAAAATATATAAAAATTTCATAATTTGCCGTTAAAAGTAATGTAGATTACTTTCGACTTTCCCATGTGTAATATTTATACGGGGGTTTTTGCTATTAGAAATTTTTTAACGTCTTCAATTTCATTGCAAAAATGTTTTGCAAATTCCCAAAAATATCGAACGTGTAAGAAAGGAACAAGACTGAAATTCATTCAAAGGTTCTAAGCGCATAGAAAAAAACTGCATATGACAAACTTGTTATTTAGACCTCTCGTTCTTTTCTAACTGTCCACAATTTTCTAAAAAAACGCTGCATTTGACTTGAAAATCTTCAAGTCTTATACCTCCTAAACTGTAATTTTAGTTTATTATTGTAAATTAATTCTAAGTATATTTATCATTTTTAGTATTTATAAAATTATGACATTGTACTGATAGTTTTTATCATAAACAAATATAGTTTTATGTACACAAATTTAATTTATTTTTATGTTGTGTCCATTGTTTTATCTACACTTGTTTACCATTAAATTTTTATGCACTACGCTACACACACAAAAAAATCTAAATTATACGTTTTTGAATCTAGTGGTTACTGATACCTTAAAACCAAAAAACCTATTAAAAAAAGAAAATATGTTTAACTTGTGGTTTTATTCTGCATGAGAATCGTAACAGTTAATTTAAATTTAAAATTATGTTTATTATATGTAATAACGTTTCAATTTAATAGTAAAAAAATACAGTTAACAGTATAATAAACTTAAATTTTCTACAATTGTCATAAAAAAAGTACATCAAATTAGAAATAAAAACGTACTGTGTTATACAATTTAACTATACCAAGAAATTGAAGATATTGTATACTATTTGTAAAATAATTCTGACGTATCCTGTAAACAACTCGAACAAAAGATTTTCAATAGATATTTTAAAACACATCGTTTGAAAAAACTTCTAATTTTATTGTTATGAATTAATAATCCATGAAACGTTTAACTTTTTTCGATTCAATTCTATTTCATGGTTCAACAAAACTATGTCATTGTAAATATAGTTTTTATTTGAAAAAGAAACAACAAAAAATTGCTTAATAAACACTATTTCTATCTCCAGGAACCATTAAATTTAGCATTTGCTACTAGAAACAATATAAAATTATACTTAAATTTAAACTTATAAATTAAAATTGTCGGTTATACTTATTTACAAGATGTTTTATACAAGTGAAATCTTCTATACAGAATAAAGATTGTATGGGTAGTTCTAATATTTTTATTCTAATCTAAATACATATCTTTTTTTTATCTGTTTCTTGTGTAAAAACCATTTATGTTTTACTAGCAATTTATACACAACTAAATTTCATGTTTAAAAAAAATTAAAAACTGCAAGAGATATACTTTTTCATATAAATAATACTAAATAAGGTACAATTTGTTAGTTGTATCTGTATCGTATCCATAATCATAAACTTTTTGATAACACTGGTCTGCATGAAAATCGGCCCTGATACCATTCTTGACGATTCTTATGTAAAATGACCTCCTGAATCCAAAAATGAGCTCCGTTTTTACCCATCACCCACTTATTTTTGGGGGACCCCATTTTTATTTTATTTTTTGCATTTTTTTAAGAATTTTAACTTATAGCCGTTAAACATCCCAAAGCAGGTAATAAAATTTATACCAAAGTATATGGCAAAAGTTTTGCTATAAAATGTATATAGAAACAACAATAAAATACAAATATATAAGAACAGTAAAAAAATATCAATAAACAGTTAGGAAGATTCACTGCACGACGCTGGCGATCTCAATACCACATGCAGGTTTGAACAGGAATTTTCGAAAGGCTTGAACTTGGATTACTCTTCTCATTATAGTATATTACATTGTTTGCTTAACTGTTTCGATCGGTACATCTATAGCTGTTGCAGAGTTAACTTGTCGACGTTTTAAACGTGCTGGATTTTGTGTTCATTTTTGTTCATTTGTGTAAAACAGTAAAACTACTTTTACTCCGGATTTTTTTAAGTGACTAAGTGTGGTTTGTGGTTAATGTCGGGCGTTGAATTACTGTTTAATTATGCCACGCGAGTGTAAAAATCATCCCGATAGCTTCTGCTATGTCCGCGGGGAATTAACTTTAAAAGCGCAACGAAACCCCTTTTCTCCGCTTGTTAAAACAGCTTATAAATTGTACTTTGATTGTCAAGTTGGCGACCAGGACAAGACTTGGGCTCACTCAATTTGCTGTACGACTTGTTACAGTAGTTTGACCAAATGGCTCAAAGGTACCCGAAACTCAATGCCATTTGCTGTGCCCATGGTTTGGCGTGAACCTCACTGTCATCTTACAGATTGTTACTTTTGTATGACTTCCACCGTCCGGTTTTCGAGCAAAAGTAAGCATACAATTCAGTATCCCAATATTCCGTCAGCTCTAAGACCTGTTCCTCATAACGATAATTTGCCAATCCCAGAGCCCCCAAACACTTATACTCTAGAGCCGGAAATTGATTTAAAAGACTCTGAGCCACAACCTGTGGCTTCAAATGATAAGTTCAATGATGATGAAGAGTATTCCGCAGATTTAGTTTCTTGGCAACCTCACCTCCTCACTCAATCGGAATTAAATGATCTTGTCAGGGATTTGCAGTTACCCAAAACTAAATCTCAGCTCCTAGGATCGCGACTTTAACAGTGGAATCTCTTAGAAAAGGGAGTAAAAACATCTTCTTACAGGACCAGACAAGCAACCCTGAAATGTCTTTTCTCAGAAGATAAAGGTTTAGTGTTCTGCCCTAATGTAAATTTATTGATGACAGAGCTACAGATGCCATGTGACCCAGACAAATGGAGACTGTTTCAAAAACAAGCTTAAAAGTTGTCCTGTTGGCAAATGGGAATGACTTCCCATCAGTTCCAGTTGCATACTCTGTTGATATAAAGGAAACGTACGAAAACATCTTCAGAATCCTTTATAAAATTAGTTATCACGATTATAAGTGGAAACTTGGCGCTGACTTAAAAGTTGTTGCTCTACTCACGGGCCTGCAATCAGGATTCACAAAATATTGCTGCTTCCTTTGTGTATGGGATAGCAGAGCCCGAGATAAACATTACATCGTACGGGACTGGCCTCTGCGAGAAAATCTTATTCCTGGTCAGAAAAATGTCGCCAACAATCCTTTGGTTCCGAAGGAAAATATTTACTTACCACCTTTACACATCAAACTTGGATTGATCAAGCAGTTTGTGAAAACAGTGGACAAGACAGGTGGCGCATTTCAATTTGTGAAAACTAAATTTCCTCGTCTTAGCAAAGCTAAAATCAAAGAAGGCGTTTTTGTTGGTCCCCAGATTAGACAACTCTTCCAAGATTCGACGTTTATTGAACACCTAAATCGAAAAGAAAAACGAGCTTGGCTTGCATTTCAAAACGTTTGTAAGAACTTCCTGGGTAACCACAAAAGTGAAGATTATGTCGTTCACGTCGAGGAACTGCTTTTAGCGTACAAGGACATAGGATGTAACATGTCTCTTAAAGTTCACTTCCTTCACTCGCATCTGGACTTTTTCTCTGAAAATTTAGAAGCAGTCTCGGATGAACACGGGGAACGGTTCCATCAAGACATAGCTAAGCTGGAGAAGAGATTTTTAGGGAAGTGGAATGCAAGCACGTTGGCAGAGTACTGCTGGTTTTTGAAACGAGAGAGCTGTACCTCAGGGTATAAAAGAAAAGCAAGCACCAAGTAACGATGAATATCTTTTTATTTATTACCGTTTATAGCTAAAATAGTTCTTTTTCCCATTTAAATTAAATTCATGTCTATATATTTATTATTATAATAATTATTAAAATTATTATTATCGTTCGATAAATAAATTATAATTAATTCATCGAAAAGTGGTAAAATTAGAGATTTGGGGCTCCCTCGAAAATGATGGGTGATGGAAGAAAACGGAAAACATATTTGGATTCAGGACGTTATTTTACATAAGAATCACCCGGAATAGTGTCAGGGCTCGATAAAAAATATTTTTTTGCAGACCAGTGTAATGAACACTAATATAATAAAATTTTATTGAAGCTCATTATTTGCTAATCACCTTTTATTTCTTTATTTAACTTAAACAATCACATTTAGCTTGACTTCTAATAATTTAGCACACGTTAAAAATATTATTCTGAAAAAATATTAATATTAGTAGTACTTGACTACATAGTCACATACACATAAAAAGTGTTCAACAAGTAAAAAATAGTCAAATAGGCAACCGATCTTATGAAAATTCCTACAAAATTAAACATATATGTATTGACATTCACCACCCGCTACTATGAAAACATGTTAATACTGTCTATATTATTTAGATTTATGATAGCAAAAGATTTCTGATAAGATAACTAAAAAATAGAAACAAGGAGCAATATCTTCGGTCGATATTATTAAACAAAAAAAGATCTACTTCATCAAAAAAAGGAAAATCGCACTAGCTGAAAATCTGTAACCCGCACTTCCGATGTCGGCACCAAATAATAGAATAATTATTTATCCATAATATGGTCAATCTAACCATAACATCTCTCGATGTACACCAATTAAAATTGTTCGATTTGGAACATCTAACATCCCAAATTATAGAAAATTAAAATTGATTTGGGGGTCCCTGTACAACGTCGGGGGGTCCGCGTTCAAAGTTTAATGTAAAATAAAAAAATGATGACACATTTTTATTAATATGAAAGTTAAAATGAATAACACTAAATAAATTATTAGAGATTTTTACGTCCTAAATAGAACATTAATATAGACAGGTTCATAAAATACCAGTAACAACAGGCATCGCGGTGAGTCGGGCCTGCACCAACTAATCTATAATATAAACTATAAAAGATTCGTGCATAAAAATCAACAATTTAGTTCTGTGTTATGCGTGATGTGAAATGCATACAACAAATTTTCCTAGACTTGAACAAAAAGAAGTATAATTTTAACTTTGTTTGGAAAATGATGATGAGTATAGTCGTTTACTACTTAACATAGAAGTGCATTCGTTATCTAAAAGTGCATGTTTGGATCGCTTCTATTTGCTCTTTGATGGAATAAAGAGAATGATTTGCGGCACAATTTAATTATCTCAAAAAATTAAATGGCTTATACGACTGATTTATTTGCCAAATGTAACAAGACTAAAGATAAAGCTAAAAGTGCAATATTTGCGATTGTTGCAAAATTTTTGCTGTAGAAAACAAAACTTAGGAAGAGAAGAATGTTTTGTTTCCAAATCTTTCAAAATTGCAAAATAGAGATGAAGACTTGTTTACTTATAGTCAACACTTAACGGCCTTCATTCAGACCTTAACCAAAGACTTTCACAAAAAATGGTGTCACAAGCTCGGTCACAAGACTTCTTTTTCAATTAATTCCCGAGACTTCAGATGAATTCCTGGGAATTCAGTAATTTCACAGCGATTTCCTATGATTTCAAATGAATTCTTACGACTTCAGTGATTTCTCTCAAATTCTAGTAGAGATTTCAGTTATTTTTAAATATTAGTTTTGGTCTTTCGAATCTAATAAATTATTCAAAACATTTTTTAACAAATAATTATTTTCGGGTTGTGAACCGTGTTCCATATTTACACTTTTCACAGAATTTATAAAACTTAAAAAACCTGTAAACATTGAAAAATTTACAATGTTTGACGCTTCGACAGTCATGTCGCTGTCTTCTTCAGAAAAAACTAAAATTGAAGGTATAGGATCCTGACAAGCCTTTATATTACGCCGTTCCGGTCAGTGGTTCGTGACGGTTCCGTTTCATTAGTTTTCCGGAACATGTTTGTCCATATTAGCGCTAGATCGATTCCATTATCCCTATTAAAATTGTCGTATAGTCTAGGCCAGAAGTTTTGGGATTTAGCCAACATTGTTGGCTCTTCAAATTTTATCGTGTGACTGGTGTCTAAAAAGTGTTCCGCAACAGCAGATCTTGTGTTATGTTTCTTTGTATCCGCCTTATGTTCTTTTAATCTGGTAGCTATGATGCGTCCCGTTTGTCCTATGTAAGCCAGCCCACACGAACAAGGGATGTGGTAGACCCCTGGTTCCTCGAGTGGTGCTGTTGTTTCTGTTTTTCTGAAGAATACAGCGACATGACTGTCGAAACGTCAAACATTGTAAATTTTTCAAAGTTTGTAAGTTTCATAAATTTTGTGAAAAGTGTAAATATAGAACGCGGTTCAAAACCCTAAAATAATTATTTGTTAAAAAATCATGGCCGCGAAAGCCTCAAAAAAATATATTCAAAACATTATTAAAATGAACATTCGAATTGTCACAAGACATTCTTCTTTATTAATATAAACTTTGATGCAAGTGGTCAACGACAAAAAACCTTCTATTCGAATATTATAATATAGTAAATGGAGTAAGAAACAAGAATAAATACAAATAAAAAAAGTTTATATTTTAATTCATTTAATAAACTGAATCTTTAAACACAAAATTTTCAAAATAAAAATTAATTGATAGTTTTTAAAAATACACTAATAAATCCATTAGAGGAATAAAAAAATAATAAAACAAGAATAAAAAAATAAAACAAACTTTAGTTTTCACCTTTTTTTTTAAATGTTTACATTTAATTGAAATTTTTCTTCTACATTCTTTCCAGATTACGAAAGATTAGCCAACTAAATTTATTGACCCTTCAAAAAAATATTGTTTATCTACATTTTGAACGTCATCTTGCTTTGGCTAAATAAAGCTCCCTATATTATCTTCTAAAAATTTAATTGTGTAAGTTATTGTTTTGATTCGTTCGAAGTTTCTATAATTCTGCCAATGTACCATCCTTCAGTGTAGTAAATAGCATATTTTTCTTTTTCTAAGGCATTTATTTTGTGCTCTTACTCACAACCACGTACACGCAGTAGTCTGTCGGCGCTTATTTTTAGTTAGTAACCAACAAATCCCAATCACTTTCTCATCAACTTTTAAAAAACCAATAAGGAGGTTACCTTCTGATCTAGAATGAACCTCTTACGTCAGATCTTTTAAATTAAGCTTCCCAAAAGATTCTGAAGCATGAGGATCGTGTTCTTTCCCTCCATCTTCATAATTTAGCAGATCTTCTGCTCACTGAAGCTTCTTTATTTTATTTCTCTCTGATCAGTGGTATATGATATTTGTTTGTTCCTCGCATTGTTCATTCAGGTTTTCAGTAAACTCTGGGTCATCATCTTCGAAGACCTCGTCATATACGTTTAAATTTATCAGTTCATTCCATGAGCTGCCGGTAATTTTAATTTTTGACAAATTTGTTTGACATCTTTCAAGGTTTTTTCTACAACCTCCTCCATCACGTGGAGTAACTCTGTTTATTTGAAACTCGTGGAAATTTAATTTTTTTCGATAAATCTGTCATTACGTTACCCAAGCATTGAATTTTGTTGATTCTCTGCATTATCTTGAGCATACTAAAGTTTACGATGGTTGCAAATGTGGGATGTCAATGATCTGGTAGATCTAAAAGAAAAATATTATTACCGAGAGTGGCAACGCAATGACTTAAAAAAAATGTCACTCCTCGTTAAGGTATAAACAAAAAATCTTTGGGGTTCTCAGGAAGTTGTGTAGGGTAATATTTTTGTTCTATTCTTTAGTATTTTGGTCTTTTTAATACGTTGACTTATGCGAGTTTTTCGTACGAATCATGTCAACAAAATGCAATTTTTCACAAATAAGAAAAGAAAACGAATAATACGGAATCCAATTTGGTGAAAAACCCAAAAATTAAACAATAGTGAAAATACAAAGACATTAAAAAGAAAAGGCTTTACACACGCAAATTGTTTTAGAAAATACCAAGCATTGTTCGCAAGGTTAAGAACTTAAAAGCTGAAGTGCGAACTTCTTCAAAGACTTAAGTTCATGGTCATATCGGTACTGCCGGTTTAGTTTTACCAAGCAATGTGCATATGTACATATGTAAGCGTTACAGGAAATGAAATTGTTTGTAACGGTGTAAATTTTGCTTTTAAGTAACCATTGCTTCTATCTATCTGCCGAATGGACAATAAACAATAAAATGAGTCTTCCCATTAGTGTTATATTTTTTAAACTAAAAAACAAATGAGAAACCATTTCAAAAAATTTGCGCAAATGTACCTTGAAGTCTGTAGAGCAATCGTCATAATAGAGACACTTTAATTGACAATGGACTTCAAGTCATTAGCAATCGTAGTTTCAACTACCACAGTACTCAGTTTATCTTGTATTTCTGACAAAATTTCTTTGTTTTTTCTTTTTCTAGTTTTTAATTTCGCTATAGTTTATCTAGAGTACTTTTCATACCTTTTATTAATGACTTCCTTAAGTTCTCATTTTCTTCATTTAAATTGATAGCTATTTTGGACTTATTTTGATCAGGCTTCAAAGATGTTTTCGAGGAAGTTTTATTTTTTGATGCATTCTGATTTTTTTCACGTTATTTGAGACATTTGTCTTGCAATAATCTTTCATCTTTTCTGTTAGTATATTATCTCCCACACAAAATGCAAACAGTTTTTCATGCTGTTTATTTTTGTAAAGAGAACCGTAATATTTTTCTCTATCGTCTTCAGCAGTTACCTTCTTTAATGTAGTTTGCGCAAAAAATCTCTATTGCTTGAATTTGCCATGGTGTACTTACGTTCATGCACAAAGAATTAGCAAGTTGATTCAGAGCTAACTAATTTTTCAGGTACCTTAGAATTTTTGTTTTCAGTGCCTCTTCAATCTGAGCGAAAAATAATATTGCAGATTCATCCATTTCCACAGTAATTTTTGAGTAAGAAATTAAATATATCTCGTACCTACTTAAATGCATTATTAAACCCAATTAATTTGGAAGTTTTGTTATTGACAAGTTTCCGCATGTAAAGAAAAGAGTGTAAATTAACAGAATCAACAAAACAAAAAATTATAAACGTAAATAGTATTTTGCATGTTGATATTATTTATTAATTTTTATTCCTATAGATCATGTCAATTCAAAATTCTCCAGTCGCCACTATATTATAAATGTCTATTCACGTGCCAAATTTGCATGCGACGGGTGTAAGATCAATCGAATAATACCCTTTTAATCTATATCAAAACTATAGATTCTAGTTTCCGTTTAAAATTATTATATCTAACCGCGACTTCTAAAAATTTTTTATTACTTCTCGAGATTTCTTACGATTTTTTAGGATTTCCTTTGATTTTCAATGGCTTCGCAAGACTTCCCTTCTAATGATTTCAAGTGACTTCCCATAAATTCTTAAGATTTCATGTGACTTCACGTTCGAGACTTCTTAACCCCTCGACCAAAAATTTGAAGACATTCTTCACTTGGATATTCCCGACTGGGTGTTGAAAATTCTTGCAAATAGTCAAACTTAGAGCACAAATACAGATGAATACATACTAATACAGAAGCAACTTAAAAAATTATCCACAAATGTGAGCTGAAATCAATGTTTAAACAAGGATACGAGAACTTCTGGTTACAAAAACAGATCCCAATTTTATATCCAGCATTATAGGTTATTGTACAGAAACTGTTGATAGCTTTTCCGTCCTCCCATTTGGTAGAACGTAAATTCAGTGCCGTATATGAGCCTCATCACAAAAAAAAAACTAGTGTGGTTACCACATGACTTTCCTATAAAGAATTATGAAAGAATGTCTACATATTTTTTTAAGGTTATGTTGTCATAAAACCATTTTGAAGTAATATTTACACGTTTGTATTGACTTTCTAGCATGCTATAACTTTTTTTTAAATTTTCTCCTCAATGTCATTAAATATATAAGCGAAATATGGCAAATTAAGCTTATGTTGTCATATTGACTAACCCCTATATTTGTGCGCCTCGATATTGCTTTTCCCTTTAGTAAATCAGTAAAAATGATTATTTTTAACATACATATCTTGCTTTCCCTTCCAGATATGGAATTTTTTTCTAAAAAAAAATCGTCGCAGGCAAGATCCGAACCTAGATTACATTTGTAAATTCATTTTAAATTATAAATAAAATATCTAATAAACGGTTAATATTAATTTTTTTTTATTTGAATAAATTGTTAGAAAGAATTATCTCTATAAGAAACTGTTAAAAATAATTCAACTAATTTACATACGTAATTATATAAAAAAAACTGTTAAAAATGACGGATACACCCACTTCCGGTTTTTTTCTTTTGATAGAACCGAGAGAATATGAAAAGCCAGCTACATACCAAATTTTAAGTTACTAGGACTTTTAGTTCTAGAGTTATCGTGGGTACATCGTTACACACAGACACACACGCAGACACCCAAGATTTTTTTGTCAAAACATATTCTGATTCAGAAGACCTTGAAACGTAAAACTATGCAAAAAAAATTTTTTGAAAAAAAAAATGTAATCGTTATACTTTCCTTATAGGAAAGTAAAAAGAAACCGACAAAAAATTAGTACTAAGCAGTGAAGATTTGCGGTTGCTACTCACAAACATTGAGCAAGACATAAATACACTCATAACATCCCATCAGGTTCATCCAAGTTATTAAACATTTTTATTTTGTATTTTAAAACAAAAGTTATAATTTCAATCAAATGTTTTATTTGTATGTTATTTTTACGTCACCACTTACCATTCAAGACATCAAAGTTAAATAAGTAATTTTTCTACTATGCATTCATGTAGTTTTTTTACTCAGGGGTCCGTGGGCAAGTTTTAACTATTTGGACCAAAAAAGTTTGGTAACGACTGATCTAACCCAATGCATTCTTTGCTACTACGACTTTTCAGAATCACCTACATATTCTTCGATTAATTTAGCAAACAAGAGAGATTTTAAAAACATATTCCGATCGTTACAATTAAGAACAGCAAATTACTTTTCACTACACTAAAAGCAAAAGTTTAATTATCAAGCAGGAGAAAAATTAGACCACTATCAGTTGTTTAGGAATTTTCTGGTCGTTTGGTAAAATATAAAGATCAATTGCAATTTATTTTACAGACCGTCTCTTTTGAATTTATTAAATTAATTATAAACTAATCTATACAACGGATTAAACGGATTATGTATATTAACATTTGATTATCTATTCATTTAACCAAATAGTTTCAAAACTAAACAAAACGTTATCTAAAAATTATATCGATATAAACTACAATGTATGTCCTCATCAATTACACATATGTAAGTGAACATATTCTGATAATAGGCAATCTTGTACGTAGTATATATGTATATATGAAATTGAAGTTTGTAAAAAATTCTACCAGTTTCAAAGTTCTTTAAGAACAATTTGTGTAATTCTTCTTGTATTATGTTATTCTTACAAGAGTAATATAAAGACAAAAACATATACTATCTATAGTAAGTCCTGAATGAGTTAGTAAAATATATCAACCAGAGCTTTTTCATTAGATTACCAAATAAAAACAAAAACCTGAATTTATCATGATTAATTAATTCATTGTTTAATTCTGAGAAAAACTATACGAATAGTTTTAATCTTTCAAAACATTTTATATGATTCTGCAGCGTTTAAATATATTCATCAGATTTGAATTTTTGTTTTCATCGTGAAAAACTTTATTTCACTCTTTTGTCAATTCTAAGAATTTTGTCAGTCTATTATTTTTGTTATAACATTTTTTTTAAATTGCAAATAAGAACAATTTTATTTGTCCACATTAAAGGATGTGTTTAGGTCTGCGTTCTTTTCATTAGACATAAAATGACATAATAATTAGATGATAGTCAACGATGACTATACATACAGATATTTTCTACCTGGTCTAAAATTTTGTATAGGGAATTTTTGCTGTGACATAATTAACTTTCAATAGTACTCTTTCTTTACAAATGTGGCATGTATTTACGTCAAGTATTCAAAATAAACTGTAAAAAATTCCAATATCGTAGTTAATATAAGGTAAAACGTTATCCAATAATCCACCAATTTACCAAATCCATAACGTCGTACACCACTTACGTCATAACTGGTGATTTTAAATATGCATAAGAATGTTAACAGCATATTTTCTATATTCATTTCAGATTTGAATACAGTTTTGTATATACATCCTAATTATCATTCTAGTAGTTTCAAATCTCTAATTCTCATAATTTTACACTAACCTATATATGTATTTACCACTGATCCGTATTATTATACTTTCTTCCGCGTCATGGATTAACAGACCTTGACTTTTGCTTGTCTAGAGGATCGTTTTACCTAAACCCATGTCTGTGAACAGGTAGGTTTCTATTTATAAAACAGGTAATAAAACACCTATAATATGGTCAACGCGTAGATCTCCATGTTAATATTTTAATTTTCTCAAAGAAGTAAAAATTTCAAAAGTAATCGATCTAGATCAGACGTCATTATTGAACGTGCCACCTACAATTCATTTTTCTTCTATTAGTAAGTTAAAAGACACGTAAAAAGTAAATGTTAAATATGAATAAAACTTGCTTTTCGCATTAAAATGAAGCCTTCGTCCTGTCATATTCACGTTTGGAAATTATTATTTTCTTACAACAAACGTAAATCAAATACCTACTATATGTGTAATTTGTGGTAGGGTTAACGACATCTAAAGCATCATTACTGTTGAAACTGTAGTTATGTTGTAGTATGTACTATAGTAAAAAACATGTAAACAATGAATGGCAAATAATTAATTCTAAAAAGTTATTCACAAATTTTGAATCTTTCATATATGTATAAAAAATTCGTTACGATAATGTATCTGTTTTTGCTGGTAAACTAAGCGCTTTGATAATTACATGACAAAAAATTGTCGTTTTAAAATCAGTTTCAAATATCTAATTTTTTAGTAACGTTCTCGCTACATAAACAACATTCATTGCGTGTTTGACAAAAAGTGAATTGCATAAATGCATTTTAAACAGTGTATAAAATCTAGGTCATAAAAGCATTTAATAAATATGAAGTAAAAAATTATTTACTTGTAGAATTAACTGTTTTCTATGCTATTCTAAGGTATGAAAAGACCGTGACCTAAAACTATTTAAATTTAAGCATAACGTGAATATGAAGGTTAGATTTAATATGTTAAAATTTTCATGCATGATGTACTGTTAAATATGTCTCCGTTGTTTTTCGTCGATAGTTGATACAGAGTTATATTCCAAATAGTTTATTAAATTCAAGGTGGCTGTGTATTCGGTATATTTTTACAACAAACTCATAAATTGTCTACACCAATATTATCAACTATGGAGCAGCAACATTAATAATTTCTTGGCAAATTTCCTAAACGTTTTGACGACCTTAACAACAACACACGATAGAAAAAGATAACATTCCACATAATTATCTAATATTTCTATAAGCATTTCTATTTTTATTTTAGCAAACAACCCTTCATGCAGGACTAGCGAAAGTTTTTTTTATAAAAACGAATAGTTTTTGTTTTGAAGTCCGTTGAATATGTTCTTCCTCTTACCAACGATAGAGAAAATTAGCCAGTTTGAGTATTTGTATAATTATTTGCCTCTAACAACATTTGCAAAATATGTTTCAAATTAAGTGGATTTCTGTTCATCTAATAGTAACCGAAATATTATTAGCAAAAAAATCCAAATTAAAAAATGTGAATTTTCAGGATTACTATGAATTTTACTCACACGTGTTAAACATTATATCATATTGATTTAATTGTTTTTGTTAGGTTCGGAAAACAACCTGTATCACTGCTTACAGAAAATGTTGTACTTCTGCAAGCTTCACATTCTTATACCAGCACTTGAGAAACACAAACTTGGTAACAGCAAAAATGTTGAAGAGTCTACGTGCTATTAGAATAATTAATATATCGTATATAATATTATAACGTGGTTATACACTCATTTAAAACATAAATCTGGATAAACGCCATTAATCCATCCTATGTTTACTGGTTTATATTTGAATTACGACAAAACGATAAACGATAGATATTTAATAATACAAATAAAATACGTTCAAAATCGACCGCTGTACAATAAAAAGCTTAAATTGAATTACTGGTACTCGTAAAACTAGTAATCATACAATCATTAATCGAAATAAACAAAACGTCACTTATTAAAACGAACAAAGCGTTACATTTTCTTCTATGCAAACCACTCGTCTTAAAGTAATTGTTCCAAAAACTATATTCTTACAAGATAACATAATCTATTCAGTACGGTAATAAATATTTTGGCTTCTTTGTAGGTCTAGTAGAAATTGTTTAAGTTGTTCAAAAAAAGAATCTAATTCCAAGAACATCATTGGTGGTATTTAGATAATGCACTCGGCGAATTTGCAAAGAAATACATATAAAACGTGCCATAAGACGACCCAGGGGAAGTTAGCCATAACTTTTCATCCATAGATTTCTACCAAGCGCGCACCAAACGCACGCTGTTATTTTCAATGTGAAAGATGAATTTCTTGAGAAAATTTTTTAGTAAATCGATAGTATAAATAGTAGACCACAAAACAGTTAAATAATTGCTAATATACTGTTTCTTTAAAATAAACAAATCATAATTTCAATGAAGAGTCGTTGCACGGCCTCACCTAAAATATTTTCTAACTCAAAAAGTATGTTTTTTATTTCAATAATTTTCTTGCAATAGATCAATGGATCTATAATCAACACAATATCAAATAATTGGAGGGGTGTTTTTTGTTTAAAAGAAATTATTCAATTTCAAAGTTCAGCCATAACTTTTCACCGTATTCGTCACGCGTCTACGCCTAAAATATTCTCTAACTCAAAAAGTATGTTTTTTATTTTAATAATTTTTTTGCAATATATAAATAAATCTATAATGAACACAATATTAAATAATTGGAAAGATGTTTTTTGTTTAAAGCAAATTATTCAATTTCAAAGTTCATCCATAACTTTTCACCGTATCCGTCACGCGTCTACGCCTAAAATATTCTCTAACTCAAAAATGTTTTTTATTTCAATAATATTTTTGCAATAGATAGATGGTACTATAATCAACACAATATCAAATAATTGGAGGGGTGTTTTTTGTTTAAAGCAAATTATTCAATTTCAAAGTTGAGCCATAACTTTTCACCGTATCCGTCACGCGTCTACGCCTAAAAAATTTTCTAACTCAAAAAGTATGTTTTTTATTTTAATAATTTTTTTGCAATATATAAATAAATCTATAATGAACACAATATCAAATAATTGGAGAAGTGTTTTTTGTTTAAAGAAAATTATTCAATTTCAAAGTTGAGCCATAACTTTTCACCGTATTCGTCACGCGTCTACGCCTAAAATATTCTCTAACTCAAAAAGTATGTTTTTTATTTCAATAATTTTTTTCTAATATATAAATAAATCTATAATGAACACAATATCAAATAATTGGGGGGGTGTTTTTTGTTTAAAGCAAATTATTCAATTTCAAAGTTCATCCATAACTTTTCACCGTATCCGTCACGCGTCTACGCCTAAAAAATTTTCTAACTCAAAAAGTATGTTTCTTATTTCAATAACTTTCTTGCAATAGATAAATGGATCTGTAATCAACACAAAATCAAATAATTGGAGGGGTGTTTTTTGTTTAAAGGAAATTATTCAATTTCAAAGTAGAGCCATAACTTTTCACCGTATTCGTCACGCGTCTACGCCTAAAATATTCTCTAACTCAAAAAGTATGTTTTTTATTTCAATAATTTTTTTCTAGTATATAAATAAATCTATAATGAACACAATATCAAATAATTGGAGGGGTGTTTTTTGTTTAAAGCAAATTATTCAATTTCAAAGTTCATCCATAACTTTTCACCGTATCCGTCACGCGTCTACGCCTAAAATATTCTCTAACTCAAAAAGTATGTTTTTTATTTCAATAATATTTTTGCAATAGATAAATGGATCTATAATCAACACAATATCAAATAATTGGAGGGGTGTTTTTTGTTTAAAGCAAATTATTCAATTTCAAAGTTGAGCCATAACTTTTCACCGTATCCGTCACGCGTCTACGCCTAAAAAAATTTCTAACTCAAAAAGTATGTTTTTTATTTTAATAATTTTTTTGCAATATATAAATAAATCTATAATGAACACAATATCAAATAATTGGAGAAGTGTTTTTTGTTTAAAAAAAATTATTCAATTTCAAAGTTGAGCCATAACTTTTCACCGTATTCGTCACGCGTCTACGCCTAAAATATTCTCTAACTCAAAAAGTATGTTTTTTATTTCAATAATTTTTTTCTAATATATAAATAAATCTATAATGAACACAATATCAAATAATTGGGGGGGGTGTTTTTTGTTTAAAGCAAATTATTCAATTTCAAAGTTCATCCATAACTTTTCACCGTATCCGTCACGCGTCTACGCCTAAAAAATTTTCTAACTCAAAAAGTATGTTTCTTATTTCAATAACTTTCTTGCAATAGATAAATGGATCTGTAATCAACACAAAATCAAATAATTGGAGGGGTGTTTTTTGTTTAAAGGAAATTATTCAATTTCAAAGTAGAGCCATAACTTTTCACCGTATTCGTCACGCGTCTACGCCTAAAATATTCTCTAACTCAAAAAGTATGTTTTTTATTTCAATAATTTTTTTCTAGTATATAAATAAATCTATAATGAACACAATATCAAATAATTGGAGGGGTGTTTTTTGTTTAAAGCAAATTATTCAATTTCAAAGTTCATCCATAACTTTTCACCGTATCCGTCACGCGTCTACGCCTAAAATATTCTCTAACTCAAAAAGTATGTTTTTTATTTCAATAATATTTTTGCAATAGATAGATGGATCTATAATCAACACAATATCAAATAATTGGAGGGGTGTTTTTTGTTTAAAGCAAATTATTCAATTTCAAAGTTCATCCATAACTTTTCACCGTATCCGTCACGCGTCTACGCCTAAAAAAATTTCTAACTCAAATAGTATGTTTTTTATTACAATAATTTTTTTGCAATATATAAATAAATCTATAATGGACACAATATCAAATAATTGGAGGGGTGTTTTTTGTTTAAAGCAAATTATTCAATTTCAAAGTCGAGCCATAACTTTTCACCGTATTCGTCACGCGTCTACGCCTAAAAAAATTTCTAACTCAAAAAGCATGTTTTTTATTTCAATAATTTTCTTGCAATAGATAAATGGATCTGTAATCAACACAATATCAAATAATTGGAGGGGTGTTTTTTGTTTAAAGCAAATTATTCAATTTCAAAGTAGAGCCATAACTTTTCACCGTATTCGTCACGCGTCTACGCCTAAAATATTCTCTAACTCAAAAAGTATGTTTTTTATTTTAATAATTTTTTTGCAATATATAAATAAATCTATAATAAACACAATATCAAATAATTGGAGGGGTGTTTTTTGTTTAAAGGAAATTATTCAATTTCAAAGTTCAGCCATAACGATTCACCGTAACGTTGAATAGTAGCCCTTTGTAAAGAAAGACATTCTGGATAAAATCATTCTGTTAGGATAATGACAAATTGGTAGATACATAATAGTTGTAGATCGTTTAGTGAGTAACTCAAGGGCTACTGACATATACTGACTTCCAGAAAAATTGCACCTAGACACCTAGAAGTTGTTGAACGATTTTATTGAAATTTTCAGGAAACAAAAGCTCAAAAAGTTTTTTCAATAATGAGTTGCTCCGACACCATTTGTAATGCGCTTATTTAGATGTCTTGGCATGCTATCAATCAAGTGATCTATAGCTGCTTGTGGTATATCGTCCCAATCTTCTAGAATCCGTAGCTGGAGATCGTTAATTTATCTGGAGGGTGTGGTAAATTACCCAGTCGCCTACCAATCGTATCCCATACATGTTCAACGGGCGAAAAATCAGGCGACCGAGCAGGCCATGAGAGGACGGCAATCTTAGTTTCTTCCAAAAACCGTTTTGTCGCTCTTGCCGTATGAGGGCGCGCATTATCCTGCTGGAAAATGAGATTTTGCAGCCCCTGAAGATATAGTTGTAGCATATTAGCAATGTAACCAGCTGCGTTTAGGTTGCCGTCAATAAAGACCAAGGGTCATCTGCAACCATAGCATATTGCACCCCATATCGTAACTCCTTGAGTAAGGGCTGTGTTGTTCCACAAAAAATGTTGGATTTTTACGATCTCCACGCATCCGTCTGACCCTTCTACGACCATCGTGGGTCCGCAAGCAAAATCGGGATTCGTCACTAAACACAATTTGATGCCATTCTTGCGCCTAATTAACCCTTTCGTTGGTCCACTTTAGTCTGCGTAGACGGTGAAGTGCTGTAAGGGGAAGACATAAAAATGGACGATATGAACGCAACCTATAAGATCTTATCCGGCGATAAACAGATGACATTGACATTCTGAGTCCTATACCTCTCATCCAATCATTTGCAATTAATCGAGTTGTTGAAAGTCTGTCTCTTATGGCCAAAACTCTTAAGCGACGTTCTTCGCGATCTGTAGTCCTCCGAGGACGTCCAGACCCACAGCGACAATGTTGAACCTCTTCCTCGGACCATTTAGACCTACATCTCAATACCGATGAAACATTTGGGTTTACACGACGAGCAATTTCTCTTAGCGAAAGTCCGGCCTCTCTCATACCAATAATACGGCCACGTTCAAAATTATTTAATTGGACAAAATAGACGTTTCCTAAAAATTTTAATAAAATCGTTCAATAAGTTCTAGGTGTTGCAGTTTTTCTGGAAGTCAGTATAATTACTTCTTAACCGAAGTTACATAACCCGACGGTTACGGTTTTAAATTATTAAATAACCGAAGTAAATTTACTTACTATACGATTTATGATTACAAGTAATTACATTCGAGATTATTACGTTCTAATTGAAGCATTTTTGAAATTAACTATGACCAATTTTCGTATTATTTGTCTCAAATTTTTGAGTTTTTTAAATGTTTCATTATATATTTTATTTTGTCATTTTTTGTTTATAATGATGTTATATGTTCTAGACTAATGAGTATAAGATGCACACTTTATGTATTTACTTACTCCTTTCTAACCAATAAACATGTTTTTATTTCGGATTTTGTTATGATTCTGTTATTGTTATCAAAAACCTCTAGTCCCAATGTAACTATTAAAAAACCTGTACTGTATAAAACATGAAAGAAGAACTAGACAGTGTATAATCAGTTTTAAAATTAGAATTTAAACATACAAGTTTCACTTCTAATTTCGGCTTGCATAATGTAAATTTGTTTTCATCCATGAGAAAAAAAAATTATTAAAAACGTAATTTTAGATAGTACGAATCTGAACTGCTGGATAAGCAATACCTTTTATTTCTTACATATTAATAACTTCCCAAACAGCACGAAGTTATGGCTCAACTTTGAAATTGAATAATTTGCTTTAAACAAAAAACACCCCTCCAATTATTTGATATTGTGTTCATTATAGATCCATTTATCTATTGCAAAAAAAATATTGAAATAAAAAACATACTTTTTGAGTTAGAAAATTTTTTAGGCGTAGACGCGTGACGGATACTGTGAGAAGTTATGGCCCAACTTTGAAATTGAATAATTTGCTTTAAACAAAAAACACCCCTCCAATTATTTGATATTGTGTTGATTATAGATCCATTAATCTATTGCAAAAAAAATATTGAAATAAAAAACATACTTTTTGAGTTACAGAATATTTTAGGCGTAGACGCGTGACGAATACGGTGAAAAGTTATGGCTTAACTTTAAAATTGAATAATTTCCTTTAAACAAAAAACACCCCTCCAATTATTTGATATTGTGTTGATTATAAATCCATTTATCTATTGCAAAAAAATTATTGAAATAAAAAACATACTTTTTGAGTTAGAAATTTTTTTAGGCGTAGACGCGTGACGAATACGGTGAAAAGTTATGGCTCAACTTTAAAATTGAATAATTTCCTTTAAACAAAAAACACCCCTCCAATTATTTGATATTGTGTTGATTATAGATCCATTTATCTATTGCAAGAAAATTATCGAAATAAAAAACATACTTTTTGAGTTAGAAAAAATTTTATGTGAAGACGCGCAACGACTTCTTTGAAATTATGATTTATTTATTTCGAAGGAAAAGTATTGTAGCAATTATTTAATTGTTTTGTGGTCTACTATTTATACTATCGATTTACTAAGAAATTTTCTCAAGAAATTCATCTTTCACTTTGAAAATAAGAGCGTGCGTTCGGTGCGCGCTCGGTAGAAATCTATGGATGAAAAGTTATGGCTAACTTCCCTTGGGTCATAAGACGGACGATTCTTGGTAATAGGTAATAACCATAACAGAAGTTATTGTTGAACACAACACGGAAGTACTAAAACATTATAACTTTAAATTTGAAAAGTTGGAATGTTTTTAAAGCAAAAATAATTTTCTTTGTATTATACATTAAAACACGATGTTTATCGAGCGTTATCTAAAAAATTATTATTATTATTTAGTATAAATGATGAATTTTATAAAAATGTAATCTAAGCAGTAAATATAAGAGAAAAAATACTGCCACCTTTTCCTTAAATCGCTATAAAAATTTTCAGAGTGAGGATGTCAATAACATCTTATAATTATTATAATACACTTACGAACAAAAATACAATGGATTATGGTTACAAGTACTACATGGATCTTACGATGTAGACAATTATAAGTACACAATCCCCGACCCGACCCTCATTTATTCTGCAGAGTACTGGGGTCTCAAAATATATCATAACGCCAGAAGTGGTTCGTTTGCAAACCCATGATTTTTGATAGTGACTCCCGAGGTTACTCCGATACTGACGTTGATGATGAAGTCTTTTCTGGCAGCATCAAAGACGATGTAGATAGTAGCATTGCTAACGACTCGGCGGACGACATTGCTTTTGACAATGACATAGTAATTATTGAGCAAAAAAGAATGGAAATGGAAAAATATTATATATACATTCAAAATAACACATTCAAAAAAAAAGAAGAAAACTAGAAAGTTTTATATAGACAAAAATGGACAAATATCCAGATGTAAATAGTGATCTTATAATTTTTGATTTCATAGCCATGGTGGGGACCGGCCTATTATTGATATCAAGAATTAATTGTAGAAAAATTGCCATACAGTAAAGAGTTAAAAAAAGTCTACCAATAATTCTGACTAATGTTAATTTTTCAAGTTTATTTTCTATCTGTTTCTATGTTCTATTTGTTTGTTTTCTATTATTTTTGCCTAATACCGTTATTTAAAAGATTAGTATATTTGTTACGCATTTGTTTTATTATTGTGTTTATTTTATAACAAAGAATAAATAATATTACGTTTCTTAATATAAAAAGGATCGAAAGCGTAATTTAAAGGTAATCCGAGGCCAACCAAGGGTTATTCAGGTGTATTTCGAGGCGATCCAAGATATCCCAGAGCGATCCGAGTTAATCTTGAGGCGTTCCGAAGTAATCCGGGATAATATGAGGTTATCTCAAAAGGATAGAAACTAATCCCTGAAAGAAATTTTTAATAAAGAACCCAAGTAGAGCACAATTTGAATTCTAAACAAAAAAAAACAATAAAAACAGTAAGATTCTTCATAATTTCTTAACAACTTTTGGAAACAAAGAAAAACAAATACATACTCCTATACCGTAACAGATTAAAAAAAAAGTTTTTGTGCAAAGTCAATTATTATATTAGAACGAAAATGTAATCCGTGGAACGTTCGTTATTACTATTTTATTACTATTTTTGCGAAACTATTAATCTGTTCAAATTAAAATTAGGTAAGTAATATTATAAAGTAGAACGCCTTCCCTTGACGACAAATTAGAAATTTTTTATAACAACCAAATTCTTTTTTTCAAATCTTGCCCTGCAATTTATTATAAAACTTTCATATTTAAGTTCTACATTGACTCAAAAAAAGTACCGTTTGAAAATTAATAAAATTTCAAAAAGGTTATTCATTTCTTATTAGGTTTTCAGCATAGTATAGATAAACGAAAACAGCAATAAACCGTATCTAAATTGATACAATTTGAAGACCAATAAAATGATATATGATTAAAAATATTTTTAAACTATCTGTAATTCCCTGTTACAAAATGTCAGTCCACGTTTTTTTTGTTCCGACTCAACTAACAGTAGCTTTTAACTTCCTCCGTCGAACACAAATAAAAACAATAGTTTAACAAATCAGAACATTTAACAAAGGTATCCGAAAGTAGTTTTTCTTGTAGTTCTAAATTATATGGATATGAACAGTATGTCTATTACCGTATAACCATTAACAAAAAAAAGCAATAAAGGAAAATGTAGGACTAATCGGTTTATACCGTTACGTGATAGTTATTAAACCATACATAAATGTCGTAGTAAATATTAAGATAATAAAGAAAGATAACAAAGAACTTTATTGATACAATGAAATTGCCGTAAAGGTTCAACAATAAAAATGTAACGATAATGACCGTTTTCATATGAAATAATTTAAGAAATGTGTTCCGTTTAAAACTTGAAAGTTCTGACTACATCACCTAATTGAGACTAACAAGAAACTGTTGCAAAACAAATTTCTTTGGTTGCTGTAAAGTCCTACTTGCCACTTATTGGGTGTACTCAAAATATTGATTAATTAATTATTTATTAGGCTACTACCTCAAAGTAAGATATTTAACTTTCAAGCGATTACTTATGTATACATGCTTATGCTTTAATGCTAAAAATAGAAATAATATTGTATTTGTCAAATTTAAGATTAATTTTCTCGCCAAAATGTTAGTAATTACAAATCATTGGTATCATGTTAGAACAGAACGATTGAGAGAATTCGAAAATTAATATGTTTAGTATCAAATCAACAGCGGATTCTTAAAATTTTTTTAAAGCAAAAAATGAGAACCATTAAATAGATGGATCATTAGACACACAATTTAACAGTAAAACTACATCATTTTTTTTTGTGCAGACTTACCCAAACAAAAAATATATTAATAGTCCACTATTGACAAAATTAAATGGTATGTTATTTATTGGTAACAATTTAACAAAGCCCAGATCCAAAGACAGTATTTCTTTTAGAGTATCTACTTATGGCATTTGATGCATTTAGTTTGATTTTGGCATACAAATTAACAAATCGGTAAGCATCGATACTAACAGTTATTTGTTCATTTTGTAAATAAATAACTCAAATATACCAAAATTACAAAGTTTGTGAATCTTCAGTATTTGAAAAGTTCGATGCGTGGCTCTCAGAATATAAACAGTATACTGTAAAAATCGATGAAAAATTAAATTTTAAAAAAATTTCTCAATTCATGACTATATTTTTTAGTCACTTATGTCTTCTAAAAACAAAGCTTACTGAACTACATCAAAATGTTCTAAGCTTATGTGTAGTACAAAAACATACGAGGGATGTCCGCTTCCAAGATACGTTTGGGAATTGCAAACAGGCTACTTTATTTATAGAAATCAAACATACACTAAGTAAATAGCCCTTAATGTTAAAGCCTTTATCCTAGCGAGGTACAAGCTTCTAGATACCCTCGTCAAAAAAGTGCGATCCAAATTTCTAACAAACTGCTTTACTTCATCTTGAAGTTCGTTGTAGTTTTCAAAATTTTTACCCGACAAATGAGATTTAAACTCCCCAAACAAATGAAAATCAAAAGAAGCCAAGTCTAGGCTGTAGAGCAGATACACAATAACTTCCCAATTGTATTTCCAATACCAAACCGTCGTCTAATTTGAGGTGTGCTGTCTGGCATAGTCGTGCAACAACTTTCGTCAACCGTCCTCTTTGTTGTTGTCGAATGACTTAGTGTAGTTTTTCGAGAATTTGACAACAAATGTCGCTGTTGATTGTCGTTTTCGGTGGCAAAAACTCTATAAGCAAAATGCATTGCATGTTACAGACCACTTATGCCATTGTTTTTCTGCTGCATGCTGCTGAACTTCGGTGTTAGTGAACTGGCATGCTTCTACGCCATCGATTCTTTTTTTGAGTCGGGGGTATGATGGTGTATCCAGGTTTTGCCTCCTGTAAGTATAGACTCTAGAAATGAGTTATTCTGACTATAGCAATCGGTCAACATTTTTGGTACCCATCTCACGGAAATTTTTCAGTAGCCTAATACAGATAAGTTTCATGAATAGAGCTTTTAGAGAGAGAAATTGGATACAACTAAAACGGAATAAAAATCAAAACAATCAAAAGTAATACACAAAACTGGTAAGTACGTAAGATGTATATGTATAAAAAAAAGCGATATCTTAGTTATACAGGGTTAAATCGGGGTTGTCCAAAATTGTTCAGAAACTGAAAAGCTCAGGAGTAACGCAAACATGTCCTCAGTGTCATTATAGGTACACCACCGAACTTCGGATTGAACCGTTGGACGTACAACTTCAGAAGCCATCTAATGCGTTACTTCAGGAATCATCAAACAAAAATAAGAGTAAACAAAAACAACCTGAACTGCCAAGAAAACAGCAACGGATTCATAGAACGATAGATTTGGAAGCTGAAAACAAGTCAGTGGGATTACTAAATCGATTGTTACACGATATAATTTAAGATGTGTCAAAAGGCAACATTAATAAGAAAATAAAATTAAATATTATTGAAAAATTACTACGTAATATAGACTGACCCTGTAAAATAAATAACAGTGGCTTAACAGTTGTTTCTATGGTTGGTACGCCGTTATAGTTATAAACCGAAAAAGTAAAAAAAATCATTTGCAACCCAGGTGGTTAATCGGTAATTTTTATAAACATTTCGCTAAACATTTGAAGGAAGAAAACATTTTGGACCGAATAATGCAAGCAAAAATTCAATTAGAATTTATTATTTTCACAGATCAACCCAGAAGTCTCTAGAAAGCTAATTCGAAAAACAAGTAAAAAAAATTATATTTTATCAAATATTTCAATTCCTCAAGCAGTTCAAAGCAGGGATGAAAGCAGAGATACTATTATGACAGAAAATTATGTCATCAGAATTAAATTCAGATAGCAGCGGTTATGATTATTTCTAAAATGACAATTTTTACGGTAATTTAGACTGACAGCTAGCTCAACCGTCTGGCAATAGTTCAAAACAAGATTATAAAAGCATTTCTTGTAAATGAGGAGGAAAATCAGTTACCATGCGATCGCACAAACGTCGAAGAGAAGCAGGCAAAGATTGCCTCAGAGGTTACTGATACCATGACGTAATTTAATTGATCCAACCTTTCCTGGAAAATTTCAAGAAGACAATTTATCAGACAGTGTGGAATATCTCGAATACGACCTAAACGAGAACCTAAGCATGCCAATACATTCCTTAAGAAGTGCTCTTTACGCCAACGTTCCAAATTGCAATGCAACCAAATCAATTCTAGAATCGATTTCTCTGACAAAAATTGAGTTGAGAACAACGCCAAAAACAAGTTTTCTGGAGCGAACAGAACCAAAAGAAAACTTTTTAAAATTCCCAGTAACCAAACTTTTGTAACAGGCTATTTCCCACTGATACAACACTTAAACGGCTTATTGAGCAAAAGGAAAGAATTGAAAACTGATGTTATCACAAGAGTGCAGCAATTAGGTTTAAAACAAAATAAAGACATCGATCTCTCAATCGATTCTAAATGCAACAAAGACAATATTTCGCATACTTCAAGAGCCATAACTTCGGATGTATCTGTTTTGCTAATAAAGGCACTGCAAAATACTACTCGCTTCAATGAGAAACACCAATCAAAGAAAAGTAACAATAACTTATTTGTTCACTATCGGAGGACGTCTTCTGTACGAGATTCTGTACGCAACAGGAATAACTGACAGACTGCAGTACTGCCCAAGAACGAACAAAAATGTTGGATTCGTTCTGCCTTTGAATGAGTATGGTTAGCACCTAATCGTTTCATTTCCAAGCTACATCTTTAGAGAAAATAATAGCACAGTTTCAAAACGAATCGGTAGCTAAAAATGAGAGTCCTTCTTTCTGTTTGACTTCATTCGGAACAGACAATAAATTCACCTATTATGACGTATTGAAATGATGGCAGACAATGTGTAAACTTGCTGAAGAACATGATATTGAAATTGTCGGCTTTTCAACATATGGTGACACTCGTTTAATAAAGAATATGAGATATGTTTTACAACTTCCTGTTTCGTTAGAAAAACAGGGTGAATGGCAATGGTTCAGAGCAGCTTTAAATTCAACCCCAATATGTGTCCAAGGACTCCAAGGTACGCTCCATATTGGAACTAAAATAAGAACGAGATTAATAAAACCCTTAATGTTACTTTAGGGAATACGTTAATTGTTCTTATTTAAAATATCTTATCTATAACATATCAAAAGATCAAAACTTGCACACCGACAATGATCTCATCTGTTTTTTTTTTTTTTAATTTTAATATGTATGTTAATTTCAAGTTTAATTCACACACACACAGACACGCAAAAAAATTTTTTTTTCAAAAACACATTTTTATGATTCAGGAGACCTTGAAACGTAAATTTATACAAAAAATTTTTTTTGAAAAAAAATTGCGGTGGCTATACTTTCTTCATAGAAAAGTAAAAAACAAATTGAGCAGCGACAAACTTATTCGGGTAAAACTGTTTGATAAAAACTAAGACATAAGAATCACGCAAATTTACACAGCCTACAAAACAGAAGAGATTGGTGTGTATTTAAAAAAGTAGACAATTATAAGTGCACAATCCCCGATCCCACCCTTATTTATCCTGCAGAGTCTGGCGTCTCAAAATATATCATAACGCCAGAAGTGGTGTGTTTAACGCAAACCCATGATTTTTGATAGCGACTCCACCCTTATTTATTCTGCAAACACTGGCATTTCAAAATATATCGTAACGCCCAGAAGTAGTTCGCTTAATGCAAACCCAGAGGAAAATAAAACTTGTTTTTCATAGTGACTCCCGAGGTGACTCCATTGCGGACGACTCGGCGAACGATATTGGGTTTGATAATGACATTACTGAGCCAAAAGGAATTGAAATGGAAAAACATTATGCAGCTAGTTATATTACCACCTGGTATATTGATAAGTTTGCCATAACACATTCAAAATAAATTTTTTTAAAGAAGAATTAGAAAATTTTATATAGCCTATGAACGAATATCAAGACGTAAATGGTGAGCATATAATTTCGGATCTCATAACTATGGCGGGGCCCGGCCATCTTTTGTTATCAAGAACTGATCGCAGAAAAATTGTTACACTGTGAACGAGTTAAAAAAAGCATATCAGTAACAATCAGTAACGCATTTGTTTTATTATGCGTTTATTTTATAACAAAGAATAACTAATACTGCGTTTCTTAATTAAAAAAACGCGTTGTGTATGATTGTTTTTAGTTAACCTACCACATACTATCTAGTTGGTAGGTAACTGCAAGTCTGTGTAATGTAATCTTACAAAAGTATCGAAAGTTAGTTATATGATACGGGGTTATCCAGGGATAATCCGAGGCGTTCCAAGTGTCCAAGGGTAATCCGAGGTAATCCGAGTAATATGAAGTTATCTTAAGGGGTTATCAGGTAATACAGATCACGCCGATTATTGGAATCACGGGCAATGTTCTCAGTCGGGTTAAATTATCACTTTATTAAAGAACGGGTCAGGTGTATACTACTACATAGAAAAAACACCGTTTATAGTAATCATAATTTCGGTTTATGTTATCAATTTTACTCAGGTTTGCTTCTATACATAAACAATAATCTATTTTGCATGAATTTTTTAGCTGAATTTGGGTTCTTAGAATAACAATTTAATTTAACTACGCCTAATGTGATAACGTTATTTTGTATTTATTTTTATTTTTAGTGTGAGCAAATTAATAAGAAAAAATGTGTAATTATTAGAACAGTGAATTAAACATCATAACGTTATTTTTGATTTCTTTTTATTCACGGTGTCTACAAATTATTTAATGTCGATTTATTTAACTCAAAAATGTTCATTTTTTTAAATGTTTTATGAACATTTTTTTTCTTGTATTGATGCTGTGATTTCAGCTCCTAAATTAACAACCTGTTAATCAGATTCACGCTGTATGTATATTTACTTATTTCTACCCGATAAACATTTATTGGTTTTTTTCTGAATTTCGGTTATTATTATCATTCGGTTATTGTCTTGCGTACAATTTTTTCTTGTGGTATACCCCTCGTGCATTATATCGAGATCAATACTGAAAAGCACGTATCTTTGCGAAAGTATCTTTTCGAACACGAAATTTATAATCAAAATATGTATAGATCTTTCCGTGTGATAAGTCACTTACTCAGTTGTTTGGTTGGTCAACAACAAACATTAATCGCGTATTAATGTTAATACTGACACACTAGTTAGTGAAACCCAAAATCCCTAAACTTCCCATATTTTTTTTTTGTATGTGTAGTAAAAATAACAAATTATTGAATAGATAAAAATAACTACACAAACTTGAACCTGTTACAAATCATTGATAAAGTTGCATACGAAATATTTTATGATGCGACCCTCACAACCACAATTTTATTTACAGCGACCCTGGGGTCATACTTGCAGTTTGATAGCGCTAAGTATACCATTGCAATTTAAGCAATGATTAAATTATGCTTTTGATTTTATCCTATCGTCAAAACTTTGTAGAAATAAAGCATACTATCAAATATTAAAAAAGCTTTTGTGTCAAATTAAACCAAAAAGTAAAAAAAATATTCAAGAAATTGCCGTCAATTTGAATTAGTACTGAATCATAATACAATAGAAATTGTTTATGTCTTTTTTGTTTTTAATTTGAAATGTTAGAAAGTTAAATAGTTTTGATTTGCTTTATTTAGATTTCTATTATCAGTTAAATTATCTTTACGAATTGACCTACTTGTATTTGTTACAATTTCCTTAAAATCTGCCAAAAGTACCTATTAAAAAAAAAGTGTGTAGATTTTTTAGGTAACTTCGATGGTATTATAGTCACACATTTTAAAAATTTCAGATAACGTTCAACATGTCAGTTCACAAACACGGATTGAACGGTTATCTAAATTTACTGAACCAAAAATAGAGTCTACTCACATGTGTAAACTGTTGAGCTATTCTTGTATGCTCTTCTTGATATTGTTTTCTAGCTTTTCTTTTTTCCGTGTACATAGTATTTAACGCATCCAAAGTTTTACTTTCAATACTATCCGCGTTTTGTTTTATCAATTTACTGGTGTTATCCAATTCTTCCATCATACTTCTCCAAGCAGCAACCACTAAACTTCCAGATAGTTCGTCGCTTCTATCAATTTTTAATCCTTGCGTAACTGCGGCACTAAGGGCTACAGCATATTCGCGGTCACATCTCACTTTTAATATCATACACCTTTTCATTGTTTCCAAAAGACGTAACTCGGCATCTTGTCGCATTAGAAGAGCTTCATGCGCGCTGCGCCCTTGTAAAGTCGTCGAAAATCCCATTTTTCGAAAAGAACAATTTACATTTTTAGAAACTCAAATAAAATTACATAATTTCCCCTTTTTTTTAATTTTAAGTTTTCATTCCGAAAAACACGTATAAATTAATTCGCGGTGTTCATTAATTAATCTTAATAAAAATACATGCACAACAATTTCAACGAGTTTGATTTAACTTTAGATAACTAATTATTTAATTAACATTTATGTATAATGAACTCATTGTTTTGTTAAACAAGAGAATATACACCTTCGCGCATAACTAAATGTTAAGACTACTTCGCGTTAGCTGGTTGTTCTTGGGCTCCCACCTTTTCTACATATCTACGGATCAACAGATATATAAAGTTAACAGAACTGAGAAAGAGAGCAATATAAAATAGAGAGCAATAATTAGTTGCAAACTGGACAATCTAACAAAGCATAGCCATGATAGTAGTGACATCTCTTATGCAAATTTTATAAATATACTAAAACAGTACAGAAACCTGTAAAATGAAGCATCTACCTTTTTAAGTTTAAACTATCTATTAATTTGACGATTTTTAAATTATAGATGTAAATAATATATTTATTAAACACATAAACATTTCACTTTTCGATAACTTCTTTTTTAGTTAAAAATAATTGATTAGTTCTTTAATTTTTTTGAATTTGATTTAAAGCATTGCAACTTATGTACATAATTGGACTGTCACCTTTTATTAATTACGATTATGGAGTACTACTGCAAAGTCACCACTTGAGGGTATTATTTGCAAAATAAAAGCATACATGTTGTTATTTAACTATTGTTCAAATGAAAATCATAAGTGCTAATATTAGTTTCAGACAATACAAAAACATCGTTATTATTAATAAAATAAAATGTTAATTCCTTAAGGCGATTCTTTCTTTATTCTACAAATCCAAATCATATTCTGGTCCGTAAAGAAAACATTCACGTCGGCAACGTAAGCCAACATCTCCAGTGAAATAGAGGCCAAAGAATCTGCTGTAGCTTACACGACAAAGAAGGAAGATAAGAGAGACAGCATTTATACGTTGCGTTTTGAGAAAATAAGAGATACTTTCAAAGTGATATTGCCGAGATAAAATGCAATGCTCGTCTTAGTGCTGAAGGCCTCTAAGTTTAGCTTGTTCGTACTGGTCGATACTTACAAAGTTATGCGAAATTTTCGACATTACTTACGACAAAAACAATAATTTTGAAAATGAGATCGTTATTACAATTTGTTATTTTACATTATAGAACTTGAGGTACGCATCGAAAATTAAAAAATGATGTTTATTTTTTGATTAAATCGTATTTTTAGCGAAATCATTTAATTAAAATACTGAACAAGAGGTAGCAAAAAGTCAAAATTTTAATGCGTAGGTCAAATTCTGTGCAGAAAAATGAATATACCATCATCTATTGCCAAAATGTCTATATTTATTTTTGGAAGCATAATCTATGTCGAAAGTTTTTTTTTCAAAAATTTTCAATCACTATTTCGATATAACGTATAGGCAACTAAATCATCAACATGCCGTAAAGCAAATTTCAGGTACCTAACTAAAGGTTAAACCCTTCAACACAAACAGATTATCTAATAAATAAACAGTCTTTTGTTAAATTTATTTTGAAATGTTTGTATTTTTTTTATAAATAGCAAGTGTAAAAATTGAAAGAAAAAACAAGTAGATTATTATTTAAAAAAAAAACAAGCAAAATAATAAAATATTTTTTCCACTACTAGTTGTATACGCTTGCATTATTACGTATAATAGAAGGCCGTGAAGTTGTACTTTTTTAACCGCAGGTAAATAATATTTCATTATTAACTAGTAGTTAATAATGAACATATTTACATTTTCTGATAATACTACAACAGTTTCAAAGAAAAAAAGTTTACCAAACTGCGTACCAAGAGCAAGAGATTTTATTTAATGCTAATTTAAGTTTTCAAATCGCTCAATTAATAAATTAATTCGATTTTAAAAAGTAAGTTATTTGAAGTTCGCGCTTAATTAAATGTCAATATTATTGAGTTAAATATGTTTTAGATATAATCAATGCTTAAAATAATAATGTTTTTAAACAATTTAAACAACTTTAGCAAGAAAAACTTACGTTATCTGTTTATTTTTGTGTTTTAAATCACAATTAAGAATTACGTCAAAATTAATTCTATTAAACTAATGACAACTGTCAGAATTACTGACTTGATTTTTAATTTAAAATTAATATCTTAAATTTTAAATTTGATTTAGTAACAGGTAGAAAGGTTTTAATAATTCTAGTAGTGGAAAAAATTGTATATATAACACGGTTGAGAAGTTCATTATAACCTGCGCGATTTATATCCCTCGACGCTTCGCGTCTCGCGATATAATCTATCGCTTAGGTTATAATGATGCACTTCTCAACCTTGATATATAATATACTATTATAAATAAGTTTTTTTGCAAACTGAGTTTGCTCATATCTCAAAAATAGAAAAGCATTTGTTTATATATGAATGTTTACTGCATTAACAAACTATTGATTTTAAATTAAATTTAGTTTTTTATCTAAAACTGTTATACTACAATTGACAATTTTATTTAATTATTCGTTAACCAAATAACGTAAAAAAGACAAAATAAGTCGTTATTGAAGAACACCTCATAACGATTATTGTTGCATACTATTTTTTCGGTATTTTATAATGTACTTTTCTTTTGGTTCAAAAATTCCTAATTAAAATTGAAACATATTTTTATACAAATTTACTATTTTAATTTGTTTTTTGAAAAATTCTATTACAGACTTTAAACATGCAAGCTTAGAAGTTGAAACGGCAAGAGTTTTTATAAATACATAGTTATAATTAGTATATTAACATAATAAACAAAACTCAAAGGATTCCAAATGGGACAGGAAACCACTTGCTTTTGTCTCAACTTTATCCTTTTCAAATTTTATCAGTTTTGACATAAAACTTACAAGACTCAAATAATTTATTGAAATAGATGTTATACAAACATAACTGATATTGTCCGTCTATTTAGGTAAGAAGGACAAATATTTCCACTTTTGTTTCCTTATCATTTTGAAATCGAGAAAATAACTGTAATAGCTTTAGAAAACTTCCATCAAGTGTAATTATTTCTGGAACTATAATTTTTTAGCAATGTAGCAGACTGTGTATTTAGTATTTCTTAAAAACAAAAAAAGACATTTATATTTAACGCTTTCTTAAAAATATGAGATAGCTCAAAGAAGGTTCAATACGATATCGCCAATTAACCAGACTTTTGTGCAACCAGCTATTTATTTTTTCTAAAAAAAGAAAATCGTCGCAGCGAGAATTCGAACCTAGATTATATAATAGAAATCACTTTAAATTATAAATTAAATATCTAATAAACTGTTAATGCTAGAAAAAAATTTATTTGAATAAATTGTAAGGAAGAATTATCTTTATAAGAAACTGTAAAAATAATTCGAATAATTTACATTCGTACAAAATTATATAAGAAAAACTGTTCAAAATGGCGGATACACCTACTTCCGGTATCTTTATCAGATCTATATTTTGATAAACCCGAGAGAATATGAAAATCCAGCTCTATACGAAATGTCAAGTTACTAGGACTTTTGGTTCGAGCGTTATCGTGGGTACATCGTTACACACAGACAGACACAAACACAGACACGCAAAATTTTTTTGTCAAAAATATTTCTTTCTGACTTAGGAAACCTTGCAACGTAAACTTATGCAAAAAAAATATTTTTTTTTAAATCGTTGCAGGCAAGATTCGAACCTAGATTATATAATGAAATTCACTTTAAATTGTAAATTAAATATATAATAAACTGTTAATGAATAAAAAATTTTTATTTGAATAAATTGTTAGGAAGTATTGTCTAGATAAGAAACTATAAAAATTATTCGAATAATTTACATTCGTACAAAATTATATAAGAAAAACTGTTCAAAATGGCGGATACACCTACTTCCGGTATCTTTATACACCCAGTTATCGTGGGTACAACGTTACACACAGACACACACACAGACATAGACATAGGAAAGTAAAAAATGATTCATTAATTTCAACATACACAATTTTTACCAACATTGAGGATTTATTGTGGGTGCTAGGAACCCACAAAAAAAATATTGTGAGTTCAAAAAGTAGCTCGAACCCACGAACTCGGCGCATTTTTTTGTCAAAAATGCATTTTTCTGATTCAGGAGTTCTTGAAACGTAAAATTCCACAAAAAATTGAGATCGCTATATTTTTCTTATGGGAAAGTAAAGAGAGTAGATATTTCATTATACTCTTCAACTGTCATATCCAAAACTTAAAAACTGTACTTGATTACTCGAATTACTCTGCAATTACAGTAAATTCTTATATAATTTCTTATTCTTAGTATTCCTCTTAATCCTCTTCTTGCAAAAATGTTTCTTACTGTTAGTATTGTAACATTTTTAAAATATAATTTTTTCTTAGGAACGTCTGCTTATTTAGTTAGGATTCAGGTAAAATTTTAAAGTAATGGTTGTGTAAACATAAATCTTAAAAGGATTAAAGTTTTATGTGCGTAAGTCCGGAATTATATTTAGTATTCACTATTTACTTATATGTTTGATAATAATCAATAAGAAATCACTAGCATTAAGTTAGCTGGTTTTATTACCTAGGTATTTATATAAACGTTTAAAAAGCCGGTTAGAAGTATCAGTTTACATTGTCACAACCTTTAAGATGATTATGAAAAGGTGTTTGTCATTTTACTGATTTTACTTTACCATCTGCATAGTAAAAACTGTACATTTTGAATGTAAAATGGGTTGTCTATTTACATTATAGTTAGGCGCGTCAACAAAATTTTGTAGATCTCCTTAGAGAAATGTAAGTCGCTTGATTATTTTTATTTAATAATTTTAACAGAAGACATTGAAAATAAATGTGAATTTTAATGTGTTTTTGTCGTATTTTCGTGATTTTTTGTAGGAATAACTATCACTTTTGTGGCCAAGTCAAGCAATTAGCGACCTTCAGTTATACTTAGCATACAAGTGTTTTTTTTCCCATTAGATTTGGTGATTTGGTTTTTTTGTAAAGTCTATCAAAAAATAGAGATAATTTTACATGATTTTACAAATTTACGCCAGAACATTTTATTTCGGTGAAAAAAAGTTGCCACAGTGAACATGCGCTAAATAGAAATTTAATAAAAAAAAAGTGGTTTGGAATAAAGTTGATCAGCCATCAAACGAAATTTGTTTGTTTTACTTATTTTTGAGTTCCGATTTTTTCTGAAAAAGATAACTTGAGCATAAAGTTTTAAAAACACGTGAAAGTTGTATTTTGATTTAAACTGCTCAAACAAATACATTTTCTACACATAGAAAATGCTATTTTTTACGCAACACCAATGAACGTAGAAAATTAAACACAGAAAATAATATATCTACAAAAAAAATCAGTTTTGAAACAGTAATAAATCAGGTTTTTGACAAAATAAAAGTGATAAATTTAAATATCTGTTGATAAGCTGCTTTCTCTCGTTTTGTTTTTTCCGGTTCCAGTAAATTAACAATTTAATTAGAAGCGCACATTTAGTTGCACATTATTTTTAGTGATAGATCAAGATTTTGAATGCACAAAAAAACAAGTAAGTACTTAAAGTACTGTTATAGCATCGCTTTTTATATGAACTTAGATATTCTTGACAGCAGCGGCGCCAGGTCCTCTTAGATGGGTGAAAACAAACGGCACAATATTTTTTGAGTGAACCCAGTCGTTTGCGTAAAAATATTTTTAAAAAACCCTTCAATGGTAGTTTTCAAAAATAGCTAACTCTTCCAATAAAATCAATTTCGTTCAAAAATTGTTATTTATAATTTGGGTAAGCACTTCAATCTACAGACAAACTACAATTACTGATTGTTTAAAATAAATTACCTATTTAAAAAATGCATAACATTTTGTTATTTTTTTTTCCATATATAACTGCCACAGGAATTTATTCTTTATGTATTTTCGAAAGAAAATTACAAAAATCGTACAAAGCGGAAACTTGTCTAAAGTGGAAAATTTATCTAATCCCGTATTACGCTCTACAAGTAATACGAGCATAAAAACAAACTGTAGTATAGATGGAATGATACGTCAAAATTAGTAAATAAAAAAAAATTAAGAACAAGTATTGATAACGAAGTAGAATCCATAAACAAAATAATATTGAACTGAAAAAGAAAAAGCTGAAAAAATAATAATAGAAGTAGCAAGAAATACATTAATAACATCAATATCAAATAACATGCAATTATGAACGAATTTTAATGATAAGGATTGAAATCAAGCAGAAGATCTTAACTCCAGATTGCTTGCCGCCTAGAGAGAGTGACAGCACCGCGGGAGACAACGACAATTGAACGTGTAAGCTTCAAACATACTTACATTTTATTAAAATTACGGCTTTAATCAGCAATAACTGTTTTACCTGAAAGGTTATTAAAGTTCCCTACTTTATTAATTTTTAAAATACACCAATTCTACTTACTGAAATACACTTGCAAAGTAGTTTTCGCGAATTCTGTGTTCAAATTTATTGCTAAATAAAAAAAATTATAGAGCTACGAAACTTCTTCACACACTATGCTTCACTTAAAAATATTTTGACTATACAACAAAAAGCTTAGTAGCAGTTTTGTTAATAATACAACTAAAAATACTGTTTAAAACTTATAGATTAAATCATCTTAATAGGCTCTAGACAACAGTGACCAGACATCCTCTTCTTAAGTGTCCACGAAATCTATTCATAATTCTACAATTATTAAAAACGATTATGCTATTTGTTAGACCATTTTAACATCGATTAATTTGTATCTTAGATCATGTGCTGACTGGTTTGTCTTCAGCATTAGCAGATCTTGAATAGTTAAAGATGTCTGATGACCAACTCGTGGCTAATTCGCAAACAAACTCACACAACAGAAGCACATTCACCTAATATTCACTGAATCTTAAAAAAAATATATTGAATGTTTAAAGATTCTACAAATAATGTTATACAAATATTATGTTAACATTAAATGTTCCACTAGCGCATATTCAGCAAATATTCAGAATTAATATTCACTGAATATACAAATGACATCCACAAATTTTGTATATAATATTCAAAGTTTTAATAAACATAGTTAAAATATTTAGTAAATATTAACACATATATTTGTAGTATATGATGTATTTATGCTTGTTAACTATACACTTGATATATTATTTTCTTGTAGTTATCTAAACTTAATTCAAACTAAATCATTTTTAAAGTAGTAAGTACATAACATCTGATTTGGTTGCTTCTTTCGATGATGCTTTATAACAAAAAAACTCCTAAATGTGAATAAAAAAATTGTTTATTACGAAATACTAATTTTCTCAAATGTAAGACTTAAAATCCGTTTTTCGTTTCACACCTTCCCACGACTACAAAAAGTAGCCACTTTTAAGGATTCTGCACATAATTTTCATTGTCTCCTTTGTTGATTTGCCTCCAATTTAAGATATTTTTTTCCTCTAATAATAACTGTTAGTATTATACTGCAAAGTTTTTTTTATTATCTTACCATAACATTCATATTATCATTATCATAAACTAAGTAGTATGTCTTCTACAGCATTTAAATCAGTTTACATGTTTGTTAGCTGCTCAAATCATAAGCATAACCTCCAAGCTCTACTTGTTCTAGAGATCTAGAGATCAATCAAATGCAGTGGCGGTTGGTGGTCAATGCTACAGGAGGGTCATATCAATATTAAAACTTTAAAAAAGCATTGTTACTTTACTACATAACATTCGAGCAAGTTTGCTAGTTTTCGAATATGTTGCACATTCATTAAGAATTTAAACGTTACATATTTGCAATTGTAAATTAATAATAAAAGATTTTTTTGTATTTTTTTGGAGGGTCCAAGACCAAATAACTTAATGGAAAATCCGCCACTTATCAAATGGTATTTAAAGACTTGAACGTTAAAATTAAAAATACAAAAACCGAATTCAAAAAATTTCCTGGGTATAAAACGAATGACAAATAATGAGCAAATACCTAAATACGTAAGAGTCAAAAATATTACTAATTATTACATGAACAATAATTAAAAGATTAAAATAGAAACCTGAAAAAGAAAACATTAATCTGATTTTAAAACATACCTAGTTACACAGAAATTACCGTATTACAGTTTACAGTCGGTCGAAATAGAAAAAAGGAAAGAAAATGTACTTTAATAGTACGCAAATATTAAGTTTTTTTTACTGACAAGTCAGCAAAGGAAATCAAACATTGACCAGTGAACATAATCGAACTAGAGGATTTTTGCGATTACAGAATTGGGTACATTATAAACACGGAATGATTAGAATCAGTCTCTTACAATGACAAGCTTGCTTAAACTGTCTTAAATGCTATTTTCAATACTGTATCATCAGTATAATTTAGTTTGCCTAGGCTAACAACCATAATATTTGCATCGACGCTAATGCAACAATTTTGAAATTTTTTTTTAATATTTAAAAAAATATATATTATCATATTTTTAGTTGTCTTTCACATATTTTTATTTACAATTATTTTAAAGCTTACCTATATAATACGTCCTTAGATTGTAGTAATAATTCGAAAGCCGCCGAAAGGGTTTATTAGCATACACACTGTACACCTTACATATTCACAATCCGTACTTTAGTTATAAGAACAATTGTATTAACGCAATAGTATTGATTAATTTAACCTGAACAATACACTTCGTTCAAGTAATGAGCTAATCACGGTTGCTTTGAATATATTTTAATTAAAAATAGCAATTTTTCTTCTATTTGGTGCTATTCGCATTGCACTGCACGGACAAAACGGATGTTTGTCCTCCGATTAAATCAAATAGGGTATCGCATACTATTCACAGCAGACGGATTCCCATAACGGAAATCCGAAATCTTATCGTCAAAGTACCAACAAATCGGCGTGATGCTAGTGTGTGCTGGCTACGTCATTTGAATTTCCGTGTACTATGCGACGTGTTTCAACACGACACATATTTTACACTTTTTTTGCAAATCATATTAGTCTTAAATTTTTAATTTTAAATAAAAAGAATTTTGGGAAAATAGACGATGCTGCTGATTTTAATAATTCAAAATTATGGCGAGTTATATAATTAAACACATCACCATTATTGAAGTTAAACGTTTGAAATGAAACTACTTTAGCAAAGGTAATTTTGGTAAGTTGCATCGTAACGAAAAAGGGGACAGCAGAGTTGCAGCAAACTATAATTTTTTATTTACATTTCTGACTTTGTTTTGAATTATGCTGGACTACTTTGGTTTTGTCGTGATTTCACAATTTCGCGCGTATAATTTTTTTTTTGACCTTACCGTCTAGGGTATTAGTCACGAAATATATTTATACATTTTACTTATGAATATAATACCTTATATACATGTTTTCGTTACCTGTAGAAATGTGTATAAATGTTTAAAGGTATTAATATTATTACTATTTAAAATATTAGGAAACCACATTGGAGAAGGAAAACCATTGTTATTAAGAATTTGAAGTAAGTTGTTACAGTGATAGTAATTTAACCAGCAGTTAAATAAGAGATGATTAATATCACCTATTTCTCCGCATTCGCAAAAAGAAGTATCGTTTATACCGATTTTAAAAAGATGTGAAGGAAATCTTTCATGGTATAATTTGATCCTACTAATTGTAGATATAAAACATCTGCTGAGACAAATCTTCTTTTGGTACCAATGATGCGAAGGAATATTTGGGTGAACTTTGTAATGTAGAAGTAGAATGATTTTGAATTACTACTATATTCTTTCCATTTTAAATTGCATAGCAACTGACAATGTCATTTAATAACTGGGAATAGATCATTAGTGGCGAGGTAATCGTTGTATTTGTTGTTTGACCTAATTTCACTTTTAGCCAATCTATCGACTTCCATATTGCCATGTATACCACTATGTGCTTTAACCCATAAGAAATAAATATTAATTTTGAGTTGTAATGCCAGATCTAGCTGAAGTATAATATTGGCGATAATCGGCTTTGGGAAAACAACTTTATTCAAGTTAAAATTACTTATGCTTAATAAGACAGATTGCGAATCTGAACATATAACAACACATTTTAACTCATTATTTATTGGCGCATATAATTTCGTATTATATGTGGATTTTAAAAACATCGTCAATTTATCACTTAAGTTCAACAACCTGGCAACTTTTAATATGCATTCGTGCAACTGATTAAAGTAACTATTAATTGTACTTGAAAAATAATACATATTTACAATTTAAATCAGAGAAACAAACACAAGCTTAATACAATAATTACAATGGCGAATTGACGATGGACGTTTTTAGATTGAGTAGTTAAACGTGTCACAGCTGATTACCGAACGTATTTTTGTACACTGCTCAATGTGACGTCATGTCCACAAAAAAACTGAACAAGTCTATCAAACTTTCGACGAGAGTAACGTACATTATTTTTTGTTGGTACTACATTAATTACTAAATCTGTCAAAGTGTACATTAGCTTTGGCATCCTTTTTTTCAATTTTAACTGAATTTCAAGATTTTTTAAATAATTTTTTCCCCCATTACGTAACTACACTAACGAACGAATATTGACGTTTACGATGTTATTAACAGCACAAAATAGTAATTTTCGTAACAAGCGACGAAAGTAAAGCATAGTATAACGAAGGTTGCATGCGACTGAGTTATGTTATAAAGCTTTTGACGAAGGAAACATACATTATTTTTTGTGTTGCTTTTCTAGGCAATCGTGTCTTTCTTCTGATATATTGCCAGTCGATTGACTTGCAGCAAAATTACAATAATATTTAAAACTATATATCCTTGATTTCTATTCCATTAGCAGCTTGTGCATCTCCAAATCTTTCCAGATTTGCAGACAGCAAGCAGCAACCACTACAGTTGTTTCATAAGTTCAGGTTTAAGTAATCTTCATTCATACGTGCTTTACTAAGTCGATAATAAATTTTAAATAGAGTTTTCCTAAAGAAAAAACCTCGTCTCCTACAATAACATGCTGTAATTTCTCGTTGCTGCATCCTAATCAGCAAGGAAACGTTTTTTTCATGTTTAAAGAACGATACAACGTTTTAAAATAGTCGAAATAAAAAATGTTTTTTAAAAAAATATTTTTGTTACTTTTTAAAAATCTTTCATTTAAACATTGATATTAAAATATTTTAAAAACGTTTTCTAAAACATTTTTTAGTAACATAAAAACGTTTTTACTTTATTAGAAATTATACTTTTGTTTGCTTTTACCTATACACTTTTTTCTTTTATATATTGTAACCAAAACACAATTATATAAAATTTTGTTACATATTATTAATAAACACATATTAAACCTTTTCGTTTGCAGCCACATGAAATTGAAGTATTTTGAGTTCACAAAGATTGTATTATCTATCTTTTGTAAACATTTTAGGCCTGGTTCTATAATATGGTATAAATGTCAATTAAGTTATACGTAGTTTGATTGTAAAATGCTGTTGTTATTCGCTGTGTTATTGGTTAGTATAAATAAAACTAACGGCCAAATATGACAGTATTTTAAAATTAAAGCAAGTATAACTAAACTTACATTTATACCATGATTGTAGAACTGCTCTTCAGCATATTGCAATATTAAAAAAAAAGCGTGGATTATTACGTTTTTTATACATTAAAGTGACATTTGTAAAATATTATAAATATATATAAATAACATTATAAATATTATTTTTTAAACATATTGAAACGTCCGAGAAATTACTTGCAAATGCAAGAGCCTTCTAGAACTGTTATCTAGTTTCTAGAAGATATAGCGAAAAGTGAGGAACGATCGAGAAGAATTCGCCGATGTCTATAAAAGCCGAAGATGGAAATCGTAGGTCAGTTATTGCTGGAATGTGAAAGCATGCAGTATTAAGAGGATTATCAAGTTGAAATAAATACGTATCGTTAGCACGCGCGGCGTTTTAAATAAATAACAGTGTACACCGAATCGAGTGAACGTGACTTATAGTGTAAACAAATCCGAGGACGTTATCTTATCTCGTGTTAGTTATCTTAAGTGTTATACAACGGTTATACATAAATTATAGTGTAAGTGTTTTTATTATTAGATTTAATTAGTTCAGTTAATTTAAAAGTATACATATTTCTATAGTAAGTAAACGTAGTTTTAGTCGTTATAAATAAATTAGTTTTTAATAAATAGATACGTAACAGTGGCGTCAGGTGTTGAGGTATCAAACCGTTCGCGATTTTTAGTGTGAATACCATTAAGTTATTTGATATCGCACCCGTAATAAAAACATTGCATAAATAACTTTTAAGTTTGCGCGATACGCGTTTATTTTTAAAGTATAAAATAGTGTTTATTAAACTTTTTCTTTTAACAAGTGCGTGATCGCGATTAAATTCGTTTCCGGACACTAGTGGTTTAATATTAATAAGTGGATAGTTATTAAATTTTGTGTTATACAAAAACTACATTTTAAAAAGTAGTGTATTTAAAAACTTTATATTCGTGTTATATTTAAATTTATGCCGGTGACGCGTTTGCAAAAAGAAGAAATACAAACGAGCATAGAAAATCAAATCAAAATTGTGCAAGAGGAAACTCAAGCAGATATGTTAAATTTAAAAGACGAAATTTGCGAATCTGTGAATGACAAAATAGAAGAAGTAGAAGACAAATTAGAACAAAAATTGAGAGAAAGAATACAACTGCTTGAAGAGAGAATGAACCAAATGAATTGTCACGGGGAAGGAAGCGTCACGAGTGAAGATTTAATAATGGACCATCGAGAAGAAAACACTCATAAGTTCAAAGTTGTACCTCCGAATTTTGATGGTAAAGTTCCATGGTCAACCTACTACAAGCAGTTTGAAGCCGCAGCTACAGCTAATGGTTGGAACAACAAGCAGAAAGCGACGTCTTTAATAGTGTCCTTACGTGGAGAAGCGCTTGAATTTTACAAACTGTTCCGGACCACCTGCAAGAAAATTACGAACTCTTAATATCACGATTAGAAATGAGATATGGGATGCTCATCTTCAACAAGTATACCAGGCTCAAATTAAAGTCGGGTTCAAAAAGCTGCCGAAAGTCTTCAAGTGTTTGAGGCTGACATCGCCAGACTAACACGGCTTGCGTATCCTACAGCGCCAGATACCTTCTTGGAGCAATTAGCTATTCAAACCTTCGTAGACGGCCTCCGAGACAGCGAAACACAGCAGACCCTCCGGTTAGCACGACCGAAAACGTTGGATGACGCATTAACCCATGCTTTGGAGTTCGAGGCGGCGAAACAAGCGTCGCACCGAGGCAGCCATAAGCTCCGTTGTGCTGCAGAAGTATCCTCGCACACAGAAGAAAGCATTGAAGACATAGTGCGACGGGTATTTCGGGAACGAGAAGCTCGAAGAAGAGAACTGACGTGCTGGAACTGCGGAGAAGTGGGCCACGTACGACGCCGTTGTACTAAGCCCAAAAGAAGACCAGAAAAGCGTCCGGAAAACTAGAACGGGTCGACCGAATGGGGCGAAAGTCGACCTCAACGAGCCATGCCCCGGAGATTACCATCCAAATGGCATCGCCTAGAGAGAAATTGCATAGCATTTATCTCGATGGCAAGATCAATGGGAGAAGCGTCCAGTTACTGGTTGACACGGGAGCAACGAAGACCATCATTCGTCCTGACATCTTATTGGAAAACGAGAAGACATCACCAGTAACAGCACGACTTCGAACAGCGACGGGCGACGAAATACCTACTCACGGACAAGTCAAAGTAACCATTGGTTTAGGAAATGGAGTACTCGACCACCAAGTACTGGTAGCCGACATCACGGAAGAAGTTATCCTGGGAATGGACGTGATAAAGAAGTATGGGTTCCATTTGGATATGAAGAATGATGTCCTGAAGATCGACAATGAAGAAATTCCTTTTCATTCGTCAGAGAAGGCAGCCGTGCGAGTCTTATTGAGTGAAGACGTGACTCTGCCTGCAAGGACTGAAAGTGTGGTGATGGCACGCCTGGATGGAAATCTCCGGGAAGGCTACATACGCGCGATTGAACCAATGGAGGGCGGTTTAGTTGAAAAGGGACTACTCGTTGGAAGAACTTTAGTACGAGTAAAGAACACGATGCCAGTAAGGATCTTAAACATCAACTCAGATCCTGTAACGCTGAAAAAGAAGACCGTGGTAGGCCAATGCACGCCAGTATCACAAATTGTGAGATGCGTGAAGTCGAACGAAGATACGTCGCCGAAAAAGTGTCCACAACATCTATTGGACATTCTTACCACCAAATGCCAAAACCTCAGCCAAGACCAGCTGGCTAAAGTTAAAGTGTTGATCCAAGAGTACCAAGATGTGTTCGCGCTGGAGAGTGGCTCCAAAGGAAGAACTAACGTGGTGAAACATAAAATTAATACCGGAGACGCTCGGCCGATACGACAACATCCACGCAGACTTCCTTTGGCGAAAAGAGAAGAAGCCGAACAAATAATTACGGATATGGAGAGAGAAGGCGTGATTGAACCTTCAAGTAGTCCATGGGCATCCCCAGTGGTACTCGTGAAGAAGAAAGATGGATCAACGAGGTTTTGCGTAGACTACAGGCAGCTAAACGACGTGACCAAAAAGGACAGCTACCCTTTACCCAGAATTGACGATACGCTAGACACCCTGTCAGGATCCCAGTGGTTTTCTACGTTAGATTTAAAGAGTGGATACTGGCAGGTAGAATTAGAACCCAAGGATCGTGAAAAACAGCTTTACGATCGGAACTGGTTTGTGGCAGTTCACCGTAATGCCCTTCGGCCTGTGTAACGCTCCTGCAACGTTCGAGCGTTTGATGGAGACCATCTTGCGCGGATTGTCTTGGAAGACGTGTTTGGTTTACCTGGACGACGTGATCGTGGTTGGAAGGTCGTTTGAAGAGCACTTGAACAACTTGAAGGAAGTGTTCCAGAGATTACGTGGGGCTAACCTCAAACTGAGCCCAAAGAAGTGCCACGTATTTAAGAAGGAAGTCCAATACCTTGGCCACGTCGTATCTAGAGATGGAGTAAGGGCTGACCCAGACAAAATCCGAGCAGTGCAAGCATGGCCAAGACCGATCGACAAACATCAGGTCCGGAGGTTCCTTGGGTTGTGCACTTATTATAGAAGATTTGTACCCGGATTTGCCAATATTGCCAAACCATTGACAAAATTAACCGAAGAAAAAGCAGAATTTAGATGGAATGAAGACTGTGAAAATTCTTTTAATCAACTAAAACAGACCCTAGTCACTTCGCCGATTTTGAGTTATCCACGAGAAGATGGAAAGTTTGTTTTGGATACCGACGCAAGCAATATGGCCATAGGCGCGGTCCTTTCGCAGGTTCAAGATGGACAAGAAAAAGTTATCGCGTACTTTAGCAAGGTTTTGTCCAGGCCAGAAAGGAATTATTGCGTGACTAGGAGGGAGTTGTTAGCAGTCGTTAAGTCCATCGAACATTTCTACAAGTATTTGTATGGACGAAAATTTTTACTGAGAACAGATCACGCCGCTTTAAAATGGCTACTGCAGTTCCGTAACCCAGAAGGACAAGTGGCAAGATGGATCGAGAGACTGCAAGAGTATGACTACGACACAGAACACCGTGCCGGAAGCAGTCATCGGAACGCTGATGCCTTGTCTAGAAGACCATGTCCGGCCGACTGCAGCCATTGTTCGCGACTGGAAGAAAAAGTCGAATGCCTCCGGAGAACTGCTATGGTTGATGATGAGTGGGAACCTGAGCAGTTACGTCGCGAACAAGAAGACGATCCTGAAATAAGACTACTCCTCGACTGGAAAGAAAGCGGCCGACGACCAACCTGGGAAGAAGTGAGTGCTTTGGGCAAAAATATCAAAGCGTACTGGGCGCAGTGGGACTCCTTGATAGTAGAAGACGGTCTTCTTAAGCGATCCCTAGAAAATGCCGAGGGCACGGAAAACAGACTACAGCTGGTAGTGCCGAAGAGCAGGGTGACCGAAGTGTTGAAGCTTCTCCACGATGGGACATCAGGAGGACACTTTGGCATTAAGAAGACGTTGGGTAAAGTGCGAGAACGATTCTACTGGATGAACTGCAAAGAGGACGTCATGAAATGGTGCCGTAAATGCATAGTCTGCGCTTCAGGAAATGGTCCAGCGAGAAAGCGCAAAGCACCCATGAAACAATACAACGTAGGAAGCCCTTTGGAAAGAGTAGCGATTGACATCGCAGGGCCGTTCCCAGAATCCGATTCGGGAAATAAATACATCTTGGTGGCGATGGATTATTTCACGAAATGGACGGAGGCTTATGCCATACCCAATCAGGAAGCAGCTACAGTCGCAGACGTATTAGTAAAGGAGTTTTTCTGCCGGTTTGGAGTTTCGTTGGAATTACACTCCGATCAAGGCCGCAATTTTGAGTCTGGGCTGTTTCAAGAAGTTTGCCGACTGTTAGGAATTAAAAAGACTAGGACAACGCCTCTCCATCCTCAGTCTGATGGCATGGTTGAACGGATGAATCGAACAATGGGCAAGTACTTAGCCAAGGTAGTGTCCGAACATCAAAGAGACTGGGATCAGTACTTGCACCTCTTCTTAATGGCGTACCGATCATCCGTTCACGAAAGCACAGGTCAAACACCATCCTGTGTCATGCTCGGTCGTGAGATAAGATTACCATGCGATCTTCAATTTGGACGAAGACCGGAAGAAGAAGTCGCTGGAGAAGATTACGTCAGCAAGCTGGCAAAGAGGCTAGACGAAGTACATGAAGAGGTTCGTAAAAACACACAAATTGCCAGCGACAGGATGAAAACAAGATATGACGTCAAGGCGCAAAATGGTGGGTTTCAACCTGGCGATATGGTTTGGTTGTATAACCCTCAAAGGAGACGTGGTTTGTCGCCGAAGCTGCAAAGGCAATGGGAGGGCCCCTATGAAGTCGTGCAGCGTATTAACGACGTTATATACCGCATCCGAAAACCGCCCAGAGGCAAGCCAAAAGTGGTCCACGTCGATCGTCTAGCCCCGTTTGCTGGCGATAACCACAATCCGCAAGTTCAGGTCCGAACCAGAGTAATAAGTAGCAGAACCAGGAATCCAATCGAAGAAATGGAGTTCGAAAAGTTTATGAACTTATACGGAGGTTCTGGAAAAGCTAGGTTCGGAGTTACCACCGAGGAACAACAAGATCTGTTCCAGACACAAAAAGATTACGCCATCGCACATTGCGTGAGCGAGGACCTTGACATGTCCAAAGGGGTTGCAGTCGTGTTTAAAAAGAAGTTTGGGCAGCTAGATGAATTACGAAGACAGCAACCGGCAGTCGGAAAGGTTTTAGGACTACGTGGTGACGGACGCTTCGTTTTCTATCTAGTCACCAAGAAATACTCACGTGTCAAGCCGTTATACAAAGATCTGTGGCGAACATTATGGAGTCTCAAGAGACAAATGGAGTTCCATCTTGTTAAGAAATTGGCAGTACCCAAGCTTGGTTGTGGCTTAGACCAATTGAATTGGAGGACAGTTCGAAACATGTTGGAGGTCGTCTTCCGAGGAACAGGCGTTCAAGTGTTGGTCTGTAGTTACCAACCGAGGAGAGTATTGGGTCAGGAAAAGTCCATTGACTGTTACTTCTATGGTCAAGGAAGTTGCCGAAATGGAGGAAGCTGCCGCTATCGCCACGATCCCTTTTACCGGTGTCACATCCAGTCTCCTGTTCTGGGACAGAACAGTCCTAAGAAGGGGGCAGTGAAACGTCCGAGAAATTACTTGCAAATGCAAGAGCCTTCTAGAACTGTTATCTAGTTTCTAGAAGATATAGCGAAAAGTGAGGAACGATCGAGAAGAATTCGCCGATGTCTATAAAAGCCGAAGATGGAAATCGTAGGTCAGTTATTGCTGGAGTGTGAAAGCATGCAGTATTAAGAGGATTATCAAGTTGAAATAAATACGTATCGTTAGCACGCGCGGCGTTTTAAATAAATAACAGTGTACACCGAATCGAGTGAACGTGACTTATAGTGTAAACAAATCCGAGGACGTTATCTTATCTCGTGTTAGTTATCTTAAGTGTTATACAACGGTTATACATAAATTATAGTGTAAGTGTTTTTATTATTAGATTTAATTAGTTCAGTTAATTTAAAAGTATACATATTTCTATAGTAAGTAAACGTAGTTTTAGTCGTTATAAATAAATTAGTTTTTAATAAATAGATATGTAACAATATTTAGAATGTTTTTTAATATTGACTTTGCAACGTAATTCTGGCCATTAAGACGTATTTGCAATGTTTATAAAATGTACATATATCTTTTGTAAAACGTTGAAAAAAACGTTTCAAAAATGTTTCCTTGTTGATTGGGCTACTATTTCTTTGTTTGGAGGGATATTTTATGTATTAAAGTCGGAGTAGGTTGCTTCCTGATTACACCCTACATCTTTATATTTGTTTCATATATTGTGTTTATTATACATATATAGTTTTGGTTTGTTTGTCCCGACCATTCAACTAATAGCTAGCCCAACAAACACAAACATGTCTCGAGGACGTCCCGGGGACATGATGTTGCGGATCACTGAATGTTCCAAAGTCATCCCATTTTGGTTCTGTGTACGTCTTAGGGACATTAATGCGACGTTCTTTTGTCGCAAGTGTGTGCATCCCTACGATGTCCTTATAGAACATCCTTGCACATCCGCAACGGGACGTCCCTTTTAGATGACTGTAGGATATGTAAGAGGTAGTCATCTCTCCCCTTTTTTACATATTGAATTGAAAAAATGTTTATATATAGCATAGGTATATAGTAATTACGAGAGCTCGAGCAGAGATTGTACTCTGTGGCTCGAGTGTGACTCAGTTAATAAAAAAACAAGAATTAAGAAAAGAAATAGCAACTAATATGTCGATCGATACTTTCAATGCAACGTGTGTTGGACGAGATATGTTTTCTGTTGTTTAATTCATAAACTTTTAAGCAATGATTTACTCGAGCTCTCGTAATTACTACTATATAATTATGTATATTATATTTTTATCAAGAAAAGTACCATTTTTAGTTAAAGTATCTACGCGGCGCGTGATGGCATAGCATCTATACAATCCTTTCACATGCTACGTCGCGCGTTTAACTGATAACAAATTCAGGTTTGCCATATGTACCCTTTTTCTCTTATGCATTTGCTTTCCACAAGACGATAAAAGGTGCGGCAATGGCAACAACGTTTGCGTTCATTTTATCAAATCAATTTTATTACTGCTTCATGTGAGAACGCTTTACGCTCTACGTCGAGCGTAGGGTTGTAACTTTTTTAAAACCTGAAAAAAACGTTTTCTTGCTGATTGGGAGAGTACAATCTGTGCTCGAGCTCTCGTAATTCTTATATACTTATGCTATATACTATATATAAATATTTTTCCCAATTCAATATGTAGAAAAGGGGAGGGATGACTACGTCCTACACATCCTACAGTCATCTAAAAGGGATGTCCCGTTGCGGACTTGTGACAAAAGAACGTCCTATGAATGTCCCTAGGACGTACACAAAACCAAAATGGGATGACTTTGGGACATTAAGTTGCTACAAGCTTTAGGTGTTTTACGAACCTGCACGGCCAACTCTCAATGGTCGGAGAGAGGGGGGGTTCATAGATACATATAGATAATTAAGGGCGCCAGAGCTTCTCCCAAAAGCGACGTCTGTCCGCTCACAACAGAATGGTAGCACTTGTAACACGATCTTAGGTTCGTAATTCCTCTACTCAACTATTCAAGTAGTCAAGTAATTAGTTGGTAACGATAGACACAGGAGACAGGTGTGTTGTCATAAAAGAATAACTAACCACAATAACAATTTTAATGTAGAACCGCTGATGATGATCACAGAATATATAAGACTTCTTAATACAGAAATGCTAGTAGCATAGGCAACACACTATACATAAATAAACTACAGTAAAAGTATATATCGAAAAATAGTGTGTAAGAAATATCGTTTACATAATTAGTAATATGGCTGTCACATTAAATTATCACAATTATTAAGGAGAGTATACAGCACACGTAGTATACGCGAATTTCTAATTAAATGATATCACAATTACGGTAATCAGTTCGGAAATACTATTAGTGACAGTTCCGTGAGTAACCACGTTGACACGAAAGAGAAACATATAAAAACACTTACCAAACAATACAGGAATCTTCGCAGGTGCAAAGGAAGTACTTCCCCCGTCCCGTAACCTGTAAGTTATTTGAATACCAATTCGTGTCAATCTAATATCTCACGAAATCCAAATCTACAAAGTCATTACTTAAATTTAAAAGTATACATATAACACAACCCGAAAATCGGATGCTGATATACCCCTTTACGTTGATTTAATTAGTTATAACCATAAACTGTATGAAGAAGAAATTAGTATCGTCCATCCAAATCTTTGTCAAGGTTCATTCACTCGTACATCGATATTGAATACTGTCGCAATCTTTGACCAAGAAACTCCACCAGACACTCAATTTTGCAGCGAGAAATCGCCTTACGCTGAAGGTCGTAGACGGCAACGTGTCCACGTATTTAGTGGTCGTTGGCGATAGCCATTTTTCGATAACGTACCAGATGTTAATTGAATGAATGTAAAATAAAATAAAATAAAATAAAATAAAATGGCTGTTAGAAGGAAAACAGAATTACGATCGAGATTGTTACTAAAACGACAATCGCTTACCCTGTAACGCGTTGAAGCAATCAGATCCTTTATTAATTAGAATTCGTTTTCTAGATGATAAGATAAAACATAGCTATGCGTACAGACCATTTTATAACATGCTTGTGTGACGACTTTCCATCAAATAAATCCCGCCGAGAAACGAACCTTAGAGATCGTAAACCCGAACCTACTTTTACGTTGAAAATACATAGGCGTGCGCCAAGGAAATTACGTCTGTAGCCACATAGGCGTGTATAAAGAAAATCGACCGTAACAGATTCCCCCCCAGCAAGATAAACGCGTGGAGCGAGAACAACGAAGACAAAAGCTAAAATGAAGACAGAAATTTAGGCATACGCCAAGGATAGAACCCTAAAATCCAAACCCAACCCCACAACACAATAACACCCAACCCAATAAGAAACGTAGATGAAAGAAGTTTTCCCAGTTTACTAAGCATCAACAATCAGATGTGTCCTACAGTCGCATGAAGCGAAATGATACTTCAAAGAAACCAAACACTCACCCAACAGAAGAGAAGCATCAAAACAGGTACACGTTGAAAATCGACAACAGTCGTTACGCTAAAAAGCAGGAAAGCAACGTAGTCCCATAGACCTTACTGATCTCCAGTACTCAGTAACCCGAGAGAAAGAGAAGAAGTATAGGAAAGAAAGAAGTTTAGACCACGGTCAAGGACAACGCCCTCAAATCCCTTGAAACCCCAGCCCCTGAATACCAATCCCACCCTGAATATAAATCCCCAGGAAACCCCTCAGGAAAAGGACTAAGGTATCATAGGACAATGGAGAGGGAACGGTACCCACACCCACGAGACTAGGAAACACCCTAGGAATCCTATCGTAGACTAAGGTTTCCTCGTTGGAGTGCCGGACGGTTGTGTGGCGTCGGAGTCTAAACACACCTCAAGCCCTCGCGTCAAGATGTTCAAGCGCGCCGTTGGGCCCCCCAACGTTAGCCCACACAAGCGCACGTCACCACAACCAGTACTCGCTTGCCCACCATAGTCTTCCTCCCACCCAGGATGGATTCTGATCCGCGACCAGAGGGAACAAGACCCAGGAAATCCCCCCACCCTGAAAGTAGATAAAAGAAGAACGAAATGAAGCATCCCAAAATTTTGCCCTAAAATCCAAATATAAAGGACTACAGCCCGCAATTGCGTGACTGTAGCCGGAAGCGGTGCCTGCTGTACAACCACAACATCCTATGCGCCGGTTAAGAAGAATTGGCCACCCCCGCCAAGCTCCACCAAGTCCGCCGTACGGCCCCCGAGAGGTATAATGCCTGGTCCAGAGCTTGGGGCTACCGGGTCGGAGACAATTAACCTTCCCGGACGCATAGCCGTCAGGTTCCCACAACAGGCGCCCCCCCACTCATGGTGACAGATTGAAAGAAGAGAAAGAAGGATAGGAAGACAGAAGGAGAAAAGAGAGTACAGATGTTGTTGTACGGCTCGACTACCTCTCCCTAGATAGCCGACCCTGAGGGACCTACCCTACAATGCCCAACCAACCGCCCAAACAAGAAAGAACAAAACACTCGGGTGAGTGTACTCAGCCCCAAACGAAATGGATCAAATAGCCTTGAAAAGGTAACGTACTTAAAAATTTGTAAAAGCCGAAATACGGAAAAAAAGTAATCTGAGGGGAAAACCCAAAGAACCCCAACTAAATTATTAGAAAAGAAAAAAAAATCATAAGCAACCCCCAGTACCCTTTATTTATATCTGAACCTCACAAACAAAGCCGATACAACGGTTAGCAGACTACGTCTAGAAATTTTGAAGTTCAGTATTGTTTTAAGCACGATGGAAACGGAGCAAAAAAAAATTGAAAAGAAAAAAGATGTGCGTCAATGGACGATAAAAATTCCAAAGAAAATAAATAACCTGCTAAATAGGACTACTAAACAAAAGTATTAAATCCAAATGCGTTCGAAAGTAGGGACACTCACGCGAACACAGACCAGAATAATTTTAAAGTATCGAGGAAATGAATAAGTAAGAGATCATACCGGGTAAAGCAACTAAGCATCAACGGACCGTCCAATAGGAGTGTTTAGTCTTGGACGTTTCCGACGTCTATGATAGTGAAGTGAGATATTTTCGACCACTGGGGTACCTGATTGATCCTCAAGTTCTGGAGAACTACATTGCTGATGAGAGTGATCTAGCTTTAGATCCTTAGCATGCCAAATTCCAATTGATTCGCCGTTGGACTTCTTGAGTTCATAAGTCCAAGGTGAGACGACAGTTTTAATTCGCCACGGCCCCGTAAATTTAGGAGCTAGTTTAGTATTGTAATGTTTAGCCGCATCAGATAAAGTAAAATTTCTCTTCCAGACCAAGTCTCCTTTGTGGTATCGAACTACCCTAGGACGAAGGTTATACCGTTGATTGGTCTTAGTATAGGCCTTCTTTAGTTTGGCCAAAATTTTAGAACGAAGAGATTCGTACGCAGAATTTCCTTGAGGAAGGCTAGTACGATCTGGATCTAAGATTTCACTACCCTCGGCCGGAGGTCTACCAAGTAAATCGTCATAAAGAATAAAGTCACGACCGCAAAAAGCATAATAGGGAGAGCAACCAAGTACCTCATGATTAGCAGTGCGTATGGCACAACCAATTTTTGCTAAGTTTACATCCCAGGTTCGATGATTCTCGTTCACGTACGCAGAAATCATGGTTTTCAAAACCCGGTTCACCCTTTCTGCAGGATTAGCCTGAGGATGATAACGAGCCGTAAATAAGATTGAAGTACGATACGTAGAACAGAGATTCCTAAATTGTCGACTACGGAATTGAACCCCGTTATCCGAAATTATGTATTGCGGCGTGCCAAATAGTAAAAAGATGTTATCCTCTACAATCCTAGAAATAGTAGTAGCCGTAGCTGTTCTTAAAGGAAAGAAACAAGCGAATTTTGTAAAGTAATCTACTACGACGAGAATGTAACAGTGTCCTTTAGAAGAACGTGGTAGAGGACCAACTATATCGATACATAAGACTTGCCAAGGTTTAGTAGGTTTAGCCCGTGGCGATAGAAATCCGGGAGGTTTGAGATGTTCAACCTTATGAGCTGCGCAACTAGGACAGCAACGGATATAATCTATCACCTTAGATCTCATATGAGGCCAATAGTAGTGTTGTCGAATTCGTGCAAGAGTTTTAGCCACCCCACAGTGGCCAGCCGTAGGTACGTCATGATAAGTATGAAGAATCTTAGCGCGTTGATTTTTCGGTACCAACAGTTTCCAATCGGAAGAAGTAGCAGCGAAGTCATTAGATTTGGTACGCTTATAAATTACCCCATCAACGATACTCCAATTAGGAAATTTTTGAGGTGAAGTCATTATTCGAGAAAGTAAGTTATTATACCAAGTATCAGTAATAGGAAGAGAAAGACCAGCCAGAGAATGTTCAGTATCAGGAGTGATCGAGTCCAGTACAGGAACCGCGCGAGAAAGAGCATCTGGAACAACATTTTCTTTACCTTTCCGATGTATAATGTCAAAAGAATACTGCTGCAATCGAATCGACCAGCGAGCGAGTCGACCGGAAGGAGATTGTAGTCGATTTAGCCAAAGAAGAGAGTAATGATCGGTGACTATAGTAAACTTGGTTCCTTCAATATATGGACGAAACTTTTCTATGGCCCACAACACCGCAAGACATTCTTTTTCGGTGGTAGAGTAATGACGTTCGCTTTTCTTTAGAGAACAACTAATATAACTTATCACCTTCTCCCCTTCGGTTGTCGTTTGAGTAAGAACCGCCCCTAACCCATAGTCCGAGGCGTCCGTTTGGATAACGAAAGGCAGAGAAAAAACTGGACAAGCCATAATAGGAGCCGATACGAGTAATTCCTTCAAAGTATTGAAGGCGGAGTCACACTGCGAGTCCCAGATGAACTTAGCATTTTTCCGAGTAAAAGCGGATAAAGGTGCTATGACTGAAGAAAAATTAGGAACGAAACGTCTGTACCAGCTACACAGTCCCATCACGCGACGTACTTCAGTGATAGAAGTAGGAGTAGGAATCTCCAAGATAGCAGATATTTTTTCCGGGTCCACCACAAGACCGTGTTGATTTACAATATACCCTAGGTACCGTAATTCTGATAAACAGAAATGACATTTGTCCTTCCGAAGTGTTAGACCTGCACACCTTAACCGTTCCAGGACCAATTCAAGTATTCGTAAATGTTCCTCAAAGGACGGAGTAGCAATGACAATGTCGTCTAGGTACGCGAAACAGAAAGGTTCAAGATCTGCGCCAAGAACGCGGTCGATTAGGCGCTGAAAGGTAGCTGGTGAATTGTGCAGACCAAAAGGCATTCGAGTGAATTGGAAAAGGCCGCGATTTAGTACCGTGAAAGCAGTAATCGGTTTTGCTTCTTCGGACAAAGGAATCTGCCAGTAAGCTGACCGAATATCCAAGCTGGTTAAGAACTTAGCGTCTCGTAAGCGATCCAGAATAGTAGCCATGTAGGGAATAGGATAGGCATCCTTTTGAGTAACCGCATTAACTATCCTAAAATCGATACAGAACCGGTAGGAATCGTCTTTCTTCTTTACTAAAACTATTGGACTAGACCAGGGACTATTAGATGGTTCTACTACCCCTAGAGCTAACATAGAATCTAGTTCAGCATTTACGACTTTAAGTAAGCTCGGTGATAGCGGATAGTAACGCTGTTTGATTGGTTCTGCAGAATTCCGTATGTGATGTTCTACTAATTTGGTACACCCTAAGTCACCCGATTGAGAAGAAAAATGTTTATCCACAATACTATGAAGACGTTGGCATTCCATCGTACTAAGATTAGATAATGAGGTAAGTTCGTTAGTCGAGAGAGCTGCGATAGAAGAAGAAAAAGTCCAGGACCCCGTACGAAAATCGGGTACGCAGTTCATCGCTCGCCAAAAATCTATACCTAGAATTAAAGGTTGAGGAATTTCTGGAATAACCAATACTTTAATCGTTTTAATTTTACCTTCAAGAGAGATGGGTAGTAGTAAGGATCCAATGACCGAATACTTAGCCCCAGTAGCTAAAGAACAAGAAGAAATAGATTCAGGTACTAGTGTTAAATTCAATGCCTGAAGTACAGTCCACCCCGGATTCCCAATAATAGTGCGCGAGGATCCAGAATCCAGCAGGCCGTGAAAAGAAAGGTTAAAAATAGCGACAGCAAGGTATGGTCGTTCGTCATTCCGTACGCTAGCAAAGATAAAGTCCAGGAGAACGCGTTGTTTATCGTCCAATCCAGAAAATGGAAGTGTCGAGATTGTTGATCCTCCAGAATCCATCACTCGACGCGACGATTCCGAGTCATGTTTAAAGAGCGAGAAGAACAATTAGGACAATTTTGTTTTATCACCCCATGTTTACTACAACCAAAGCAATGTAGAACTTGTGGTTGAAAACATTCAGGAGAAGTATGTCCCTTATTGCCACAGTTCCAGCAAGTAAGTATTCTTTCCCCAGAAGTAGTGCGAGAACTAGAAGTACGTACTGCAGAATTATGTTTTCGTGGTGCAGAAGAAGGTTCAAACTTGACTTTTGGTGTCGGTACAGAAGAAGTATGTGGTTCCACATAAGCCAACTCTGGTTCTACTAGATGAGTATGGTACCGTGCAGACGACGTAGTAAAAGATTGAGTTTGAGCTTGGTTAAACTCAAGTTTCTTCCCCAGTATAAGTAATTAATCTATAGTATTGACATCTTGGAGAGCTAAGGCATCTTTAAAACGAGAAGTTAAATTACGACGAAGAATGCGTAACTGTTGCGTTTCCGTTAGTGGATCACTTAAATGTTGGAACAACGCTTGCATGGTTGCAATAAATAGGCCAATGGGCTCTGAACGTCCCATCGTTCGTGACTTGATTTGTTCTAGAAGTATGTCGTCATAATTCATAGGTAAGAATTCGGATTTTAGAAGCCGAACTACATCGTTCCAAGATGACAAGGATTGTTTGCGTGCCCTATACAGTAATAACGCTTTGCCAGATAGTAATTCCGGAGTAGCGGAGAATAATTGTGTTGGAGAGATTCCACGAGCAGAGCTCAATTCGTCTATTCGCGTAAGAAATTCAGTAAGTGACATGGTCCCATCGCCAGAGAATATTAGATTCAATTTCGAAACTGCCCAAGGTTTGACTAAAGAGGTAGCAGTCCTAGTGGTTGCAATTGCGGAGTCCGGTTCTAAGTCGGATTCAGATGACAGAAAATCTGGCTCATCATCACTAGCCGTGCGAGTCTCAGGTTTCGGGCTAGAAGAAGGGACTTGACTAAGCCCATGTAGAGTCGAGTGTCGATATTTCCTAGCAATAGATTCTGTTTCGTTTCGTATTTGTTGAAAGCGAAGACGAAGGCGGTTGTGTTCACAACACTCCCCCTCGGAAGTAGTAGACATCAGACCACACCGGCGCTCGGCATGAAGCAAAAGTGTAGAGAAACGTTGAAAGTCAGTCGTAGAAGTATCGCCTTGAAACGAGTTACTAAAAGTAGTAAGTTCCGTAAGAGCTACTTCAACAGCCAATTTATCCTCGGTAAAAGATAAAGGGTTTTTGACTTGAGATAAAGAGTTATTAGCCTCTAACTGTATAGCGCTACGAACAGCTTTTCGTAAGTTATCTACTGAAACATCATCATTGAGTCCTCGAGAAGTTAATTCATACTTTAGCTCTGTTTTAACCAATCGGTTAACCGTGAATTTCCAAATAGAAGACATCTCCAAGGTTAAACCAAAAGGAAGACAGGAAAGACCGAAGAAAAAAAATTATTAAAAGCGAACCCACAGAGAAATATGAAGCCAGCTGTAGAAATTGACTCCCTAGAAAGAAAAATTATGTAAGCAACAAGAAAATCTTGGAGTGTAATTCCTAACTAACGCTGATAGAAAAGTAAGTACTCTATGTGGATCACTTTAATCAATTAGTAAGCTACCTACGAAATCAAGATGACGTCAACAATATAAACTACCTATGCGTGTTAATAATCCTAGCCTAGTTATCGAAGAAGAAAATGTAAAAATAGCAAACCAAATTATACAGAATGATCACTGCAGTATAAGAGAAATCGAAAGAAATCGGTAGCCAAATTGTTACCAGAAATATAGTAAATAAGAAATTCGATATGAGAAAATCGAGGCCCCATAAGTTGGGTCGCCAGAAATTTGCTACAAGCTTTAGGTGTTTTACGAACCTGCACGGCCAACTCTCAATGGTCGGAGAGAGGGGGGGGGTTCATAGATACATATAGATAATTAAGGGCGCCAGAGCTTCTCCGCTCACAACAGAATGGTAGCACTTGTAACACGATCTTAGGTTCGTAATTCCTCTACTCAACTATTCAAGTAGTCAAGTAATTAGTTGGTAACGATAGACACAGGAGACAGGTGTGTTGTCATAAAAGAATAACTAACCACAATAACAATTTTAATGTAGAACCGCTGATGATGATCACAAAATATATAAGACTTCTTAATACAGAAATGCTAGTAGCATAGGCAACACACTATACATAAATAAACTACAGTAAAAGTATATATCGAAAAATAGTGTGTAAGAAATATCGTTTACATAATTAGTAATATGGCTGTCACATTAAATTATCACAATTATTAAGGAGAGTATACAGCACACGTAGTATACGCGAATTTCTAATTAAATGATATCACAATTACGGTAATCAGTTCGGAAATACTATTAGTGACAGTTCCGTGAGTAACCACGTTGACACGAAAGAGAAACATATAAAAACACTTACCAAACAATACAGGAATCTTCGCAGGTGCAAAGGAAGTACTTCCCCCGTCCCGTAACCTGTAAGTTATTTGAATACCAATTCGTGTCAATCTAATATCTCACGAAATCCAAATCTACAAAGTCATTACTTAAATTTAAAAGTATACATATAACACAACCCGAAAATCGGATGCTGATATACCCCTTTACGTTGATTTAATTAGTTATAACCATAAACTGTATGAAGAAGAAATTAGTATCGTCCATCCAAATCTTTGTCAAGGTTCATTCACTCGTACATCGATATTGAATACTGTCGCAATCTTTAACCGAGAAACTCCACCAGACACTCAATTTCGCAGCGAGAAATCGCCTTACGCTGAAGGTCGTAGACGGCAACGTGTCCACGTATTTAGTGGTCGTTGGGGATAGCCATTTTTCGATAACGTACCAGATGTTAATTGAATGAATGTAAAATAAAATAAAATAAAATGGCTGTTAGAAGGAAAACAGAATTACGATCGAGATTGTTACTAAAACGACAATCGCTTACCCTCTAACGCGTTGAAGCAATCAGATCCTTTATTAATTAGAATTCGTTTTCTAGATGATAAGATAAAACATAGCTATGCGTACAGACCATTTTATAACATGCTTGTGTGACGACTTTCCATCAAATAAATCCCGCCGAGAAACGAACCTTAGAGATCGTAAACCCGAACCTACTTTTACGTTGAAAATACATAGGCGTGCGCCAAGGAAATTACGTCTGTAGCCACATAGGCGTGTATAAAGAAAATCGACCGTAACAAAGTGATCCGCAACATCATGTCCCCGGGACGTCCTTGAGACATCTTTGTGTTTGTTGGGTTGCTTTATTGTTAATTTTGCCATTTGTTACGTGCATAAACTAAAATAATGCATTACCCTGTATATTGGTTTAATTAAAAATTACTTTTATATTTCTCGACGCCATCTATAGGGTTCGTTGGTCACTTCGTATTGAGTAGGCGACATCCGGCGTGATACCGGCATTTTGACTTTGACATCGTTCATGTTCTAACCTATGTCTGCGTGAGTGAAAGGTTCGTTGTCTGAAATCATCCACGTGTTGGGACACGATGGAAAATAGAAGTCTTTTTAACTAAATAATTTATTCACGCAGAGTAAGTGGTTTTGGTTCTTTCTTTAATTAAAGATAATTTTTATGTCTTTTTGTTAGCGCCATGTGCTACCTCCTAATTAGGGGCATTCTGGTTATAATTTAACGTCCACCAGGGAAAGTTGTGGCTTCGTTACGATCGTGTGGAGTATTCGAATCGTCAACGGCCGTTCCACCATCATCTGGCCCATTAACATCGATAAATATTTTGAGGGGACGATGCTAACTTTTATAAGGCCTACGAGTAGAAATAATTAAACCACAGAAAAGGGGTACAAAGCATCCGACTACCGGGTTGTGTTATGTGTGTTTGCTTTAAAATTTAAGTAATGATTTTGTAGATCTGGATTTCGTGAGACATTAGTTTGACACGATTTGCGATTCAAATTGCTTACAGGATTACGTGTCGGGGAAAGTACTTTCTTCACACCAGTGGAAGTTCCTGTGTTTTGGTAAGTGATTTTATATGTTTTATCTCGTAGTCAACCAGGTCGCTCACGAAACTGTTGTGAATATTAATTCCGTAGTAATTTTTCTTGCTTATTGCTTATTGTGTATGACGTATGCTGTGTACTCCCAATAATTATTATGATAGTTTAATATTAATACCGTAATTATTATCATTATTTCGTGTATCTCGCATGCTGTATACAAATGATATGTACTCTAAATTATTCTTCACTATTCATGTCAACGTAATTTACCTATGTATTGTGTGTTGCCGATACTACTGATTTTCTGTAATGAGAATTCTTATATTCTGTGATAATCATCAACGATTCTAGATTAAAGTTGTTATTGTGGTTACTTGTTCTTTTATGACAACATACCTTTCTCTTTAGATCGTCGTTATCTAATAACAAACGTTGGCTACTCGAACAGCCGAGTATAAGGATTACGAACCTAACATCGTGTTACAAGTGTTTACCGTCTGTCTGGAGCGGGACAGAAGTTACTTTGGGATAAGCTCTGGCGCCCTGAAACACCTTTTATATATTTCTGAGGAACCTACCCTTCTCACCGACTATTGCGAGTTGGCCGTGCAGGTTCGTAAATACCAAAAGCTTGTAACACATTGTAGGTATAATGATGAGAATCATAAAATTTAGAACACAAGTGTGTCGAGTAGTTATGCTGATGAATAACAATCAAGAAAATCCAGAAACAAGAATCCTTTTCAGACTATGAAGAAAACTTCTTTATAGTGAAGGTGCTTACACCACCAATACTTTGTAAGAAAGAGCGAAATTATACTTATGTATATCTAAAAATCCATTTATAAGACCTTCAACATTAACTCCAAAATTCTATAAACATTAACTCTAAAAAGTTCAATCGTTGGTAGATTCAGATGTAAAGGATGCACAGCCAATCAAGATAAATAGTACTATATAACAGAAAAAAACCTATACAGTAGTCATTAATGTCAGCGAGAGATCTAGTATGCTGATATGAAGAGTTAAAGTTGTCACCGTCCCGGTGGTTTTTGGGGCCTGAGAGTTTTTATCCAAATATTTTTTTTATTATTATGTTGTAATTACGGGTGTGTTTAGCATTTCCATCGTTCATTAAACTTCTTTGTATTTTCGAATAGCGTATTTCTTGGTAACATTTTAAAAAGTTTCCATTGTATTTATTGACATTCATTTAAAATTATTTATTATCTGGTAATTGAATATCTTTTGGCGACGGATGTCTGTGTACGTGCCTTAAACCCATTAAATTTTTGAAACTTGAGATTTGGTTCATGTTAAAAATTATTTTACTTAGAATTATTCTTTGTTCAGATGTCTCTTTGTATATTTTAAGTTTAGATTAGAGTAAGATTTATGTTTCTGAACGCGTTTATTACTCTGTTCCCATGGACTTGCTGAGCTATCATTCTTGTTATATTTCATAATCAGAAGCAAGTGCTAATTTAGCTGTTGCGTGGGAAGATTCGGATAAGAATTTTCACGTACCTAAATTATGTTAAGTTCTTTGTCTTAAAGTATGATGTAATTAATGTAAGGTTTTTGATTGGAGATTTTGTTTTTGAGAAGGGGCTATTTAAGCTTCATTCTTTCCAGAGGAAAGTTAAGTTCCTCTTTGGCCCTCGAAAAAAAAGGTCAATTAATATAATTTCGACTCCAATCAGAAATTTTGTATAATTAAAATTTGTAAAACAAAGAGTTGATTTAAGTTCGGTTTAAGAAGTCAAGTGTTTTATGCGGGTAATTAACACCGAGTTTTCGGCGACGCATTATAAATACAGGTGATGAACATTACGTTACTTAAACATTCTAATTCAAGTGGCAAATTAGAACCGCACTTGTGTGTGTTTAATTAAATAAAGGTGAACTACGAAAATTGGTTAAAATCAACGATTGAGGCGAGAATAAGACCTTGAGGTGAAAAGTTTGGTAAACGAAGAATGTTAAAGTGTGGGTAATTGAACGAACAGGCGGAACATCTAAAGAATTGACGATTGTAATAATTAGTTCCGGGAAAGTTGCCGGTTGTTCTCCCATTTGAGAAAATAGTCGCTACTGCGGACTTTATAAAGTTTTCCCGGCTAATGGTACTGTATCGACGCGTTTTACCGATGCTGAACGCGTGTAACGTCTTTGACGGAGTTAAGTGAATCGATTCTGACAAGAAAGTGTTGAGTTTTTGTTGTAAACTAAGGATTAGTAGCTGTCAAACTGCAGGCATACCTGTAAGTACCTTTAACAACTTATCACCTCTTCAACTGAAGAACTCGCCTCCAATGCGATCGTTAGAGGAACATCACGGACACCAGTTATTTTCGACGCGTACTTCTATTTGATTTTGTTTTTGGTTGATGTTTTAAATTGTTGGTTAAAGTCAAGACGGGCGAATCGATCAGAATAGAGTCTTAGAATTCAATTATGTCTTGATTATCAAACTTTAGACCCCTCTGACTCGGTTCGCAGTCTTGATTTATTATTTTGTTTGATGTTTTGTTGTATGCATGCTTTAGTTGTGAATTAAGTTAAGGTAGTTCTCGAGTAGCGGCATTTATCGTTTGCGGCGAGTCGTACGTACGACCAAGCGCTCTGCGGCTGATTCCCTGTGCGACTTTTAAATTTAAGATTAATTTGAATGATTTTATTAACCATTTTACTTGCTTTAAATTTTAATTTACGAATTATTATCTCATATTTGACTTTCTCTGAATCGCCTGTTTTCATCTACGGAGTGTTCGAATTTCCGGTTTTGGCGAACATTTCACAGTGACTAAAAATTCGGTGGCGCCCTTAACAACTCTTCCTGATTTAAGTAAACTCGGCAAAAAGGTAAGTGAGAGACAAATAATTCGACCCGCCCCTTCTCGACTAAGTTAGCTGGCAAACCACCATCCCATTGTTACCTTCTCTAAACCATCGTTTTAGAGTGTAACAAAGTAATAAGTAAATGTGTAATTATTGCTGACTATCCAAGCCACAATTTACCTACATGAGGCTGTGTAGAGGTCAGTAATAATTACACATTTACTTATTACTTTAACTCTTCATATCAGCACACTAGATCTCTCGCTGACATTAATAATATTTCTTTATAGGAATCGTTCGAAAACTCGCGTGTCTACATGTACAATAATATCAAGAAATGTTAATTATTTGGGTAACCAAATTATTATTGATGCTTTTGAATTAACAATATACAGAGCAAGATTTTCGTAATAACTGGCAGTTCACACATTGGATTGAAGATTTTTTTTTAATTTAACAAATATTTAGCAGGTAAAGGTAACTTTTCATAAGTAGTGCAAAATTATTTGTTGTTGTAGGTGGCATCATTTCAAAATGTGAGTAGATAAGATCAGTGTTGTGCATAGATAATTTAATTTTTTTCTAGATGAGATAATATAGATAATTTCCAATTTTTTTATCTAGATAAAGATTTAGATAAAAGTTGAAGAATTTATCTAGATAATAGACAAGATAATCTATAATTTACGTAGATAATACGATAGATGTTTCTATCAAATAGGTACAAACAGGTAATAATGTTTATTGAATGTTACGATTTAATTATCATCATATACGTAAATGTACAATATAATCTCACAACAGAATAAATACCAATTGACTGTTTATTAAATTTACTAATTAAAAAACTGAAAGACCAATTAAAAAAAATAAAAGTCGAAAAAACATGACAGAAATATTATTGATTTAATGACTTACTATTGTAAAATATACAGCAAATTTCTTGATACAATATGGTTCTTTCAAAATTTTCATTGCTAAGCAAAACTTGGACTATCAGGACTAAAGTATTTCAATTAGCGCAGAAATAGATGTGTTTAATCAGTAATTTTTTCACAAATGGAGAAGTGTCTACAAACTGAATTAGTTTTCTTTGTAACAGTTAGAAACAATCTGGTTTTGATATCGACGTTTGAACCTAAAAGATTATAAAAATTATCGCTCATAGTCGTTAATCAAACTCTCTGAATTATTGCTTCTTGTTTTTAAATTTAAGTTATGATTTGTATTGTAGTTCGACGTTTTAAGCAAATTTTTCACAAAAAAACAACTAATCCTCAAAAATTTATTGTATTTTAAACTTTGAGCAGCTTACAGCAGCGAGCACTTAAAGAATCAGCTTTTAGGTCTTTTAAACAAACGCAAGCAGTTTTTTTCTTCTGAGAAAATTTGGGTTTCAACGAGCTCCAATATTTTAAACAGTTTGCTCGTACTTTTTGAAATTGTAAGTGCAACAAATCCAAATCTAAAAATAAGCATTTTTGTTTTGTTAATTATATTTGTCAGGCAGTGTTGTGCATTATCTAGATGAAATTATATAGATAATTCATCTAGATAATTTTTGATCATCTTTCTCCTTATCTAGATAAAAGTATTGAACATTATCTAGATGATTATCTTAGATGATCTTTCGGTTATCTATCATGAAATTACCTAGATGATTTTTTAAAAGTAACATACATTTTTTTGTTTAGATTTGTTGTTTTGTAAATTTTATATTTACAAACATAATATTGTTTGTAATGTCTGTGGTAATGTAATATGGTCCAGATCGCTAAAACCTGATAAATAATAATAAGATGTTTTGCATTTTTGCAACTCTTCTGCTGACAAAAACTAGACTCACATGACCTTGAGCGTAAATACATGCAATTGACCATATTCAAGCGTTTTTTTGGACTTCAGGTTTAACATTTTTGGGTTGGTAAAACTGATGAATTTTAAATCGCCCTCAAAAAATAAAAACTTTTATTGGTTGTCAACAACGACCTCTCTGATTGATGGGTCATAATGAATTTCAGTGATTTGTCAAATTGGGTTGGTAGCAAATATGGACAAAAAGATTTGGTTGTTATCATGAGGTTATTGTTGCTACCAACCCGATTTGACAAATCACTGGAATTCATTATGACCCATCAATCAGAGAGGTCGTTGTTGACAACCAATAAAAGTTTTTATTTTTTGAGGGCGATTTAAAATTCATCAGTTTTACCAACCCAAAAATGTTAAACCTGAAGTCCAAAAAAACGCTTGAATATGGTCAATTTGAGATATAAATAAAAACACAACTCAAATTACTTTTTGAACTGAACCTATCGCGATAAGTATCTTAACGTCTTTAGAAACAATAATAAGCTTTTTGATATAAGTACATTTATTCAATACATTATCTTACACGATTCATACATTGAGATTAACAGCTACTAGTTTTGAAAATCTAATTAGTTGAAGTGCCTACACAGCAAAACTATGGCAAAATGCTTAATTGAAAAAGAGAAAATTCATGACTTTTTGAGCAGTTGAAAGTGGCAAACCTCGATACACATGATTTAGAGTTCTTTATAAAGAGTATTTAAGTCACGGAGCTTTTACCTTACTCTTTAAATAAACTTGTTGAGTAAGTAATATTATCAATAAAATCCTAATGTAGACCGCGATGAATACAAACGCTCCTATATACATCAGTGTTGTAAATTATCATGAGTACAATTACTGACAACCTGTCAAACATAATTAACAAAACTGCAAAGGAAAAATGCTTATTTTTTACATTTGGATTTGTTGCACTTACAATTACAAAAACTACTGAGCAGAGCATATTGGAGCCCGTTAAAACCCAAATTTTTTTAGAAGAAAAAAACTGCTTGCGGGTATTTCAAAATATCTAAAAACTAATTCTTTGAATGCTCGCTGATGTAAGCTGCGCAGAATTTAAAATACAATAAGTTTTTGAGGATTAGTTGGTTTTTTGTGAAAAATTTGTTTAAAATATTGAACTACAAATGATAACTTAAATTTAAAAACAAAAAGGAATAATTCAGGGAGATAATTTTTATAATCTTTTAGGTTCAAATTGAATTCGATATCAAAGCCAGATTTTTCCTAACTGTTACAAAGGCAAACTAAGTTTACTAGACACTTCCCCATTTGTGAAAAAGTTATTGATTAAACACATCAATTTTGGCACTAATTCAAAGACTTATTAGTCTTGATAATCTAAGTTTTGCTTAGCAATGAAAATGTTTAAAGGACCATATTGTATCAAGAAATTTGTTTTATATTTTACAATAGTAGGTCATTAAATCAATAAAATGTCTGTTATGCTTTTTTCGATTTTAATTTTTTTCAATTTGTCTTTCAGTTTTTTAATTAGTAAATTTAATAAACAAAAACAATGAATTGGTTTATTCTGTAATGAGAACATATTGTACATTTACGTATATGATAATTAAATGGTAACAATCAATTAAAATTATTACCTGTTTGTACCTATTTGACAGAATCATCTATCCTATTATCTACGTAAATTATAGATTATCTCATCTATTATCTAGATAAATTCTTCTACTTGTATCTAAACGTTATCTAGATAAAAAAATTGGAAATTATCTATTATCTCATCTAGATAAAAATTAAATTATCTATGCACACTGTTGACAGGTTGTCATAATTAATCATGAGAAAATTTCCATTGATTTTTAGAATTATATAAGAGCGTTTTTATTCGACGCGGTCTACATTTAGGATCTTATTGCGACTTTATTTTAACGTTATTATTACTTACTGTTAAAAAGTTAGTATCCGTCGTTTACCTTGACTTATCTGTTTAGTGAGCATGCGCGTGCCGCGCTTTTTTAGTTCAACGGAAAGTCGCCGCCATGTATAGTCAGTAAGGTACTCGAGATTCCTGAAACGAGTTTGTTCTGTGTAGCATAACATTTATTTTTCATAAATATACTTTTGAAGTCATAGTTACAATCTTATTTCGGCTGCAAACATTTCCTTAATAGGTTATGGGCCCAGTGTACGCGGAAATAGAAAAAGAACGGATTGATTGAAAAAGTGAAGTGCGCGTTGTTCGGTTTCTTTGTTAATTAGACTTGGGTACTGTTTTATTCGTTATAACAGTGAAGTGTCAACTTAGCATTAAGATGACAACCGAAAACTTAAATTACGCAGTAAACAAATTCGACGGAAAGAATTTCCATCAGTGGAAATTTCAGGTTAAGTGTGCATTGAAAGCAAAAGGCGTTTACGATATCGCAACTGGCATCACAATAAAACCTGAGACGAGTGGACCTGCCGAGGAATGTGCATTATAACAACGCCATGGAGTATTCGCAAGTAAGTATCGTTGAAAATTGCAAAACTTCAAAAGAAATGTTGGATAAATTAGATTCAATGTACGCGATGAAAACAGAAACGAATAAGTTGTTAGCTTATGAACAATTTCACAAGTATACGATGTCATTAAAAGATTCGGTTATACAGCAATGTTGAAAACTCTCGACAAATTCGAGATGCTGGAGAACAAATTAGTGATACCGCAGTAATTACAAAAATACTAGGAACATTGCCGTCAAAATTTAAAAATTTTAGACAATGATGGTTGTCGACACCAGACAGGAAACAGACGCTTAGTAACTTAATGTCGCGTTTATTGGATAAAGAATCGAGTTCATCGACAACGGAAGAGACGGAAAATGCAATGTTGGCATCCAGCATAAATACACAAAGAAAACCGAAGCACTTTGATAAGAATAAAGTTACGTGCTATAATTGTCGCAGAAAAGGGCATTTTAAAAGAGACTGTCCACATCCTCGAAAAACTGAAAAAGGTAACAAAAACTACAATTCCTCAAAAAGAACAACAACTGGTGATAGTAACTATTCGGCGTTTAATGTGGAAAATAAAAAGGAAATTATAGAAGCTATACTTCACGATGAAACTGGATGGGTTTTAGACAGTGGTGCTTCAAACCATATGAGTCCTTATCGAAACTTGTTTACAACTTTTAAACAAATTGATGAATTTTCCGTAAAGTTAGGTAATAATGAAGAGTTACCGGTTAAGGGAATTGGAACGATAAAAATAGAATGCTTGATTGACGGAGAATGGTTCAAAAGCATAATAACGGATGTTTGGTACATACCGGGACTAAGAAAAAATTTATTTTCAGAAGGCGCAATAACGAGAAAAGGAATGAAAGTGGTAAAAGAAAATGAAAAAGCTGACATTTTTGAAAACGGGTTGTTGAAAGCGTGTGCTATTCGCGAAACTAATAATCTGTACAAACTTTTATTTCGGACTACCGTGGACATTGAGTTAAATTTAACAAGCAACGATAGTTTAAAAGCGTGGCACGAACGGTTAGGTCACGTGAATTTAAAAACTGCATGTGAAATGACAAGAAAAGGACTTATTGACGGTATAAATTTAAGTGATCAAAGTAAAAATTTCATTTGCGATGGTTGTCAATTTGGAAAACAACATAGGTTACCGTTCAAAAGATTGCAATCAAGAAACTTGAAACTTGGCGAATTGATACATTCAGATGTGGGCGGGCCAATGGCAACAGAGTCGATAAGCGGTTGTAGGTATTATATTCTTTTCAAGGATGACAGCACGGGGTATCGAACTGTTTACTTTATGAAGCATAAATCGGACGCGTTAGATTGCTTCAAGACATTTCAGCAAAATATTAAAAATAGATTTGGTTACGCGTTGAAATCTTTACGCGTCGACAACGGTACAGAATACGTGAATCAAGATTTTAGAAGTTTCTTAACAAACAAAGGAATCAATCTAGAAACGTGTGCCCCATATTGTCCAGAACAAAATGGAAAATCGGAACGCGAAAATCGAACAATCATGGAAAGCGCGTGGTCGATGTTATACACAAAGGATTTACCATTGAACCTGTGGGCAGAAGCGGTAAACACCGCAGTTTATATACTGAATCGAACACCAAACGTAAATACTCAAGACACGACGCCATATGAAAAATGGACTGGTAAAAAGCCAATGTTGGGCCATTTAAAAATTTTTGGAAGTGAAGCATACATGCACATACCAGACAATTTAAGGAGAAAACTTGAACCAAAAAGTAAAAAGCTAATAATGGTAGGGTACGAAAACGAGTCGACAAATTATCGTTTATTTGATCCGATGACGAAAAAAATTAAAATATCTCGAAACGTTATTTTTAACGAAAATAACAACGTTGTTCTACCGAGAGTAAACACAATTCTACTTCCAATCGAAATCGAAGAAGAAAATGATGTAATCGACCCAGTTGATGAGGTTGAGATAGAAAATGCGACAGAACAATATCATTTGAGAGAGCGTAGCAATTTGCGACCACCAAGGAGATATGAAAATCCTGAAGTGAATATGATTGAAGTGGGAATTCCAGCAACGTATGAAGACCCGATGACGTCAAAAGAATCCGAACAATGGAAAGGTGCTATCGACGAAGAAATTTTAGCTTTAAAGAAAAATAATACTTGGAAATTAGTTCCGTTACCAAGCAATAAAAAGGAAATTGACGCTAAGTGGATATTTAAATTGAAAAGATCAAGTGATGGTAAAGTCAGCAGATACAAAGCGCGGTTGTGTGCGCGTGGGTTTAATCAAGTTGAAGGGATTGATTACACAGAGACTTATGCACCAACCACCCGCTACGAAACAATTAGAACCCTACTCGCAATATCCGTACAGGAAGGTTACTCGATGATTCAATTTGATGTAAAAACCGCTTTTCTTTACGGGGAATTGCAAGAAGACATTTACATGAAAGCTCCACCTGGCATAAAAATTGATTCAGGTTTAACGTGCAAGTTAAACAAATCATTATACGGTTTAAAGCAGAGTCCAAGGTGCTGGAACACAGTGTTCAGTGATTTTGTAAAAATATTTGGTTTTAAACAATGCGAATCAGACAAATGTGTTTTTGTGGGGAACATTTACGATCAATTAACTTTACTTGTGCTTTACGTGGATGACGGGTTACTAATGGGAAAGGACAAACAATTACTAAATAAAATAGCAAGTGAAATGGAAAAGAAGTTCGAAATAACAATTAGTGATCCAAACTATTTTGTGGGTCTACAAATAAAATCAAATAATGATGGATCGATGCTTATACACATCGAAAATTTTATCGAACGAATGCTGACACGTTTCAATATGAAAGATGCAACACCGATCAGAATTCCAGCTGATCCAAACATTGTTTTATCGAAACTGGAAGGTCAAGAGAATGCTACAAATATACCTTATCGCGAGGCAGTTGGCTCATTAATGTTTGCAGCGATATCAGCACGACCTGATATCATGTTCGCAGTGAATATAGTTAGCAGATACCAAAATGATCCTAAACCTTCTCATTGGAATGCAATTAAAAGAATTATGAGATACTTAAAGCATACCAAAAACCTTGGAATTAAATATGAAAAAGACAACAATAAATTGTCAGGGTACTCGGATGCTGATTATGCAAACGATGTTGATACGAGACGCTCGACGACCGGATATGTCTTCAAAATGTGCAAAGGTGCGATCACCTGGTGCAGCCGACGTCAGACAGGTGTTTCTTTATCAACGACAGAGGCGGAGTTTGTTTCGGCCGCAGAAACATCTAAAGAAGCAATGTGGTTAAAACAACTGTTAACCGAAATTAACGTTAATTTTGTTAGTGATTTGTGCTTATACCGTTGACTCTTATACATTGATAACCAAAGTGCGATTAAACTAATAAAGAATCCGATTTTTCATAAACGTACAAAGCACATAGATGTGCGATATAATTTTGTGCGCGAAAAATATGAAATGGGAGAATTCAAAGTGAATTACGTACCAACAAACGAACAAATTGCGGATATAATGACAAAAGCATTACCTTGCGGAAAATTTGAATATTTGCGAGATTGTCTCGGCATGATAAATGCAACATAAATTTTGTGTGTTTTGTTTTCATTATCTGTTTAAACTTTAGATAGTAGGTTTTATTACTGTATTGTTTTGTAATTCCATACATGTTTAAAGTATTACTTTCAATGTTTTGTTTTAAGGTAAGCAACGAATACGAGGGAGTGTTAAAAAGTTAGTATCCGTCGTTTACCTTGACTTATCTGTTTAGTGAGCATGCGCGTGCCGCGCTTTTTTAGTTCAACGGAAAGTCGCCGCCATGTATAGTCAGTAAGGTACTCGAGATTCCTGAAACGAGTTTGTTCTGTGTAGCATAACATTTATTTTTCATAAATATACTTTTGAAGTCATAGTTACAATCTTATTTCGGCTGCAAACATTTCCTTAATACTTACTCAACACGTTTATTTAAAGAGTAAAGTAAAAACTCCATAACTTAAATTCTCTTAAAAAAGAACTCTAAATCACGTGTATCGAGGTTTGCTACTTTCAACTGCCCAAAAAGTCGTGAATTTCCTCTTTTTCAATTAAGCATTTTTACTTAGGCATAGTTTTGCTGTGTAGGCACTTCAACTAATTAGATTTTCAAAATTACAAAATAAGTAGCTGTTAATGTCAATGTATGAATCGTGCAAGATAATGTACGTATATAAAAAAGCTTATTATTGTTTCTAAAGAGAATAAGATACTTATCGCAATAGGTTCAGTAATTTGAATTGTGTTTTTGTTAATATCTCGTATTGCATGTATTAACACTGAAGGTCATGTGAGTCTAGTTTTTGTCAGCAGAAGAGCTGCAAAAATGCGAAACATCTACGGCGATTATTTATCAGGTTTTATCGATCTGGACCGTACTACATTACCACAGACATTACAAACTATATTATTTTTACAAATATAAAAATTATAAAAAAACAAATCTAAAATAAAAAATGTATGTTACTTTTAAAAAATCATCTAGATAATTTCATGATAGATAACAGAAAAATCATCTAAGATAATCATCTAGATAATATTCAATACTTTTATCTAGATAAGAAAAAGATGATTAAAACTTATCTAGATAAATTTTCCATATAATTTCATCTAGATAATGCACAACACTGGATAAGATAACACAATATTGTATAAGACTGATCGGAATGATAAAACATTCAGCAATTTCACATTTCAATATAATTAATTTAATACCTACATGATAAATTGATAAGTTATGTATTTTTGAACAACACATTACTGCATATTTATCTTTTAACAGTAACTGCAGTGAGAAACAATTATAATTCAAGTACTACAACATTGGTAAATATTCGAGTCATCAAGACATCTTTCAGAAATGCAACAGATCGAGAAAGAGACAAAGTAAAGGTGTATAAAAAATGTAGAAGTTCTAATTCTTATTGGTATTAGCTGTTTTTTTTAGTTATTTTAGTAAATATTTTTATTCTTATTTTAAAATTTTAAGTAAATAAATTCACACATTTGTAGATATATTTAAATTCATTTAGTTTTAGGTTTCATATCTTTACTTCTATATTTTTAATCAATAATTTAACATGTTTGTTCTTATGCTTATAGATGGTTTTTTTCTTTATATCCCATTAAGGAATACTCTATTTTAAATTCTTTTGTAAATATATAAATAAAAATATATGTACATATAAAATATGGTATTATTTTCAGTACGTACATTCCAATGGGTCATGAGCGGTATATTTAATGGGCCAGTAAAGTTGCCATTGCATCCCCAGAAAGTTTTATTAATGGCGGGATACAATCGGGTGATTAACAGCCTAATGGACACCGGGGAATTAGGCTACTAATGGCTAACGATGATGGCCTAACAAGTACTTGCCGGCCAAACATCGCATTTCCAGTAAAATATATTTGTTTGCTGGGCATGTACAAAAACGTATAACGATTCTAATTTAATAAATCTATATTGAAAATATTTTAATTCTGAGTAGTTCAGTAAAAATAACAGTAACATGATACATATATACTTAACTTTAAACGTTGTCCATTCGCGGAGTTAAAAATTATAGGCCTTATTATACATTCTGTACGCCATCATTTACGTTTTCTACATTATTTACGCATTTTCTACCAATTTTTTTACGTACACGTGTAGAAAATTATTCCTAAATTACTGTTTGTAGTTCAAATGAAGTCACTTCCATATTATATCAAGTTTATTTATCTAACTTTTATATCATGTTTATTGTTTATAACTTCACTCTTTCTGCCGTCTAACTGTTACCACCTTATCAATTTACATTTCATTTGAGAGGTTTCACAAAGTGCAAAGCATATTTTTTAGGATTAGTCAATTTAACACATTTTACTACTTTGAACCAAAATTCTGAACAACTTCCGTTGATGTTTTTTTATTATTTTAGTATCAAAGATGGCTGCACATTTACAAAAGCTAACTTGCTTTACAAGTAATTACAAAACTGTTTTAAAAATAACTATATTGTATACATTATCCAATCTAGGAGCGCGTAAGACACGATAGATAATCACCTTTTAACATCTTTAGACTTTAATATTATACTTATACGGTTTATGTCATTAGGATCTAAATATTTCTTCAGATAGTATTCAAAATGTGGTTCTTTTGAAAAGATTTTAAATAAACGTTCTCCGTACTTTCTATAAAATTAAATTTGTTATGCTAGATAAGTTAGCAAGTAAATAACGTACTTACCTAGTTTCTAAATGTTTATCAAATAAAAACTGCGGAAAAAAAATAATTATACGTTTTCTAGTCGCTTCGTGTCCTGGTGAACCTAAAATAATGTCCGAACCGGTTATTACAACTGCACAAACAATTAAACGAAGCGTTGCTGTTCGTACAAGAGGGTTTTTATGCGAAGGTCCTTTTAAACATAAAGATCTGATTGCGTGGTATATGGGAATATGCGTAACCATACAGTCGAGTGACAAATTTGCATCTTTACGAATACATTTATTTGAATCTGCTGTTTTAGAAAGAAGTACTTCTACGATATCGTCAAATTCCTTTAATAATAATTTCAAATTTTGAAACAATTATTTTGGGTTTAACTTACAGGACGACGTGTATCTTTCATTATCGCAAACAAATGTCCAGCAATTTGGCACGCGGTTCTACAAACATGCGATCTGGGACTACGAAGCAATTGAAGTAATTTTTGATTAATTGTTGTCATATGAGGAAACAACAAAGATGTATCCATAGCTTGACTGCATTCTGTTACTTCGATCAAACCTTTTAATGCGATACTCCTGCAACATTTTTACTATAAAGTGAAGTCAAAGCTATTTTTAGTTACCATTGGCTATCCTTCACACGCGTCATTATTTGAAATATTGAGTTTTCTACAGACGTTGTGGTTGAAGTTAAACTAGGTTCAATCTAAAATAACATATTTATCAATTATATTTTAATTAAGAACCATTTTACATGCGGAGAATTAACATTTAAACCTGACAAATCAATTCTCAATTGAGAATCATTTGCATCGTATTCATACAGTACCGAAGAAGATTTAGCTCCATTATAATGTTCATGATTAGATAACTTTCCACAATTTGAAGAAACTTGCGATCCAGTATTATTAGGGTACAATATTTTGTCTTTAAGTAGCATTCTGTTAGGACTTAAAGACCTGCCTCGTTTGGTAGGCGACATTGAGCGATCGAATGATTTTACTAAATGTTGTTGATTTCTTTGTTCACTGGCAATAGTAGGTGACATAAAAGAGGTGCTGCGCTTGTTAACGGATAACTTTTTAACATTCTTTGATTTTTCTGATTCATTAACTTTTTCATCAATTTGTTCTGATTTAGACCAAGAAATTAGAGACGGCATATCATGAACTACTTCTTGATTTCTTAACTTTTTAACAGTAAACCTTGAAACAGGAAATACATTTTTCTTTGCCTTATGGCAACTGGAAGTTTTTGGTTCAAAATACGATTGGCTTTTAAAACTAGATGTTGGACTGCAGCTAGTCAAATTTCGTAAAGGAGAAGTTTGTTGAAGAAACCGCGATCGGTAACCATACGTTAAATTAGTACCTTCATTGTGCTTTTTGGCTAAAAATGTATTTGTTAAAGAAGCGTTTTGATAAGAATTGCAAGTTTCTTCGCGTGGCGTTTTCTTGGTGTCGTAACATTCGTAGAGATAATCTTGCACACATCTTTTGCGTATATAAGGAACTGACATATCAAAGTTTTCAGAACAAGATAAATATGGATTAGTAAAGTGATTCTTTTTTTTAACTGTCTGCTTATTTGGAGATGATGTTAAACTGTCAGGAGATAAATAACCTGATTCCAATTCCGCTAACTGCAAGATCGTTTTACTAGTCTGAGTGTAAGAATCGGCTCCTTTATTTGTTGAATCTGTTTTATCCAAATTTGGCAAACTTGTCGAACATGTTTCTTTGACAGGTATTGCAATATTTGATTTTAAATATTCTTGATAATATGATGGCCGTTTATTTTCTGGATGTGACATATAGATTCTAGTTCCAAACGGCAGACGATATTGTTTGTGTTTTTTCTCTTCTAATATCGATAATTTGCCATTTATTACATTTTCCTGCAACAGTAAATTACAAAACAAAACTTAAAATACTGTGGAAATAGTTCGTTACCATGTTGCAACTAGTTTCACCACAGCGAATACATTTTGATAGTTTGGTGGTGCAAAAGTAATCTGTAATAAATTACATTTGCCATCTTGATAAAATTTTTATGACAATAATTTTGTTGTGCATATTTTGAGTAGAACTTACATTTAAAAGTTTTTTTTTTCTAATGTCATTTTCTAAAACTGATATCGATCAAGTAACCGTTTTCCGTTTTAATACTAAAATGAATAATAGCGTAACAGCGTCAGTTTTATCATTTAGTAATGATTAATAACAATTAAGACAATTTTACTGCCTGATCTGTGTTACACCCCAATCAGCAAAAAAACGTTTTTTTCATGTTTTAAAAACGTTACGTTTTAAAATAGTCGAAATAAAAAATGTTTTTGAAAAAAATATTTTTTTGCGTCTTGAAAATATTTCATTTAAACATTTTAAAAATGTTTTCTAAAACATTTTTTAGTAACATAAAAAACGTTTTTACTTTATTAGAAAGTATACTTTTGTTTGCTTTCACCTATACACTTTTTTCTTTTATATATTGTAACAAAAACACAATTATATAAAATTTTGTTACATATTATTAATAAATACATATTAAACCTTTAGGTTTTTCTAAAAACTTTCTTGCAAATTTAAATTAAGTACTTAATAATAACCGCGTTTGCAAAGTACCAGTATTATACTTTAAGCTTCAACGAACCAACAATCTCCATGGCATTCCATGGTATTACTCGCTATGCTGTGTAATGTATTATTAGTGTATCAGCTTGATCGTTTTCTAATTTGCGTTCTAGTGAAACTCAAATAGATACTGTTAGTATGTCAGCATTTATTATGATGGCACGTTTTTTGTTGCAAGAAATTTTGCTGTTTAATATTAATTGTTACAGCAGTGGTACACTAAAACGTTCATTCTATGTACTTCATGATTTCCATTCTTTGTGATGTTTTAAGGTTATCAAATTGATATGATGTTGGCCAAATGGGAGATTTGAACGTGCATTCTGATATCGATGCAGCATTATTTTGTGTGTACAAAGGTTCAAAATCTTGGATTGTTAGTTGTTCTGGATTTCGTTTATACACATAGAGGTACATGCATAATTAGTCAAGTTTTCTTTTTTTATGAATAGGATTGTTCGGTGTGGAGGAACGGCAACAATAAAAACAACCTTTACTACTGTTCAGGCCTTAACAACAGATAAAGGTTGTTTTTATTGTTGCCGCTCCTCCACTCCGAAGGATCGTATCTATAAAATAGAAACTTGATTAATTGGAAACTTTTGTGAGAATTATTATAATTATTTCAGTTAATATAAAAATAATTACATGAATAACGTTTGTTTTACTTTTGTGCGAATAAGTTAATTTTTGTTATAGGCACCAAATGCGTTTGCAGCCATATGAAATTGAAGTATTTTGAGTACACAAAGGTTGTATTATCTATATTTTAGGGCTGGTTCTATAATAATGGTATAAATATTTATTAAGTTATGCTTAGTTTGATTGTAAAATGCTGTCGTTATTGGCTGTTATTGGTTAGTATAAATAAAACTAACAGACAAATATGTCAGTATTTTAAAATTAAAGCAAGTATAACTAAACTTACATTTATACCATGATTGTAGAACTGCCCTTAAGCATATTGCAATCTTAAAAAAAAGCATTGATTAAACATTTTTTTATACATCAATGTAACATTTGTAAAATATTATAAACATATATAAATAATGTTATAAATAATATTTTTTAAACATTTTTAGAATGTTTTTCTAATATTGACTTTGCAACGTAATTCTGGCCATTAAGACGTTTTTGCAATGTTTTTAAAAATGTAAATATATCTTTTGTAAAACGTTGAAAAAAACATTTCAAAAACGTTTCCTTGTTGACTGGGACATGGCTCTCTTTCTTTTGATTCATATGTTTGTTCAGAAGGCTTGTAAGCAGAGCCAATTGCCAATGATTACTGAACCTATAATAAATATTAGAGAATACTTAAGCATGATTAAAAACTAATTGCGCTCATAAGACTTCAACCCTCTTAAGATTTATTAAGTTTACACAACCATCACTTTAACATTTTACTTGGATACTTACTAAAAGTAGACGTTTCTAAGAAGAAATTATATTATGAAAATTTTCTAATATTAACAGAAATATTTTTGCACAAAGATAAAGAATAGCAGAGATCATTTGGTTCACCCGGATCCGAAGGTCCAGTTGGAAAAGTTGATGAAGTAGTAGCACCCGGCCCTGTTGGTCCTTCAGGGTCACATAGAAAACACGTCGAAAAAAGAAAATCCAGACCACAAAGTATATCTGTTGATCATGAAGCACCTGGTTCCCCCAGTGAACGTGTCAGTATTGAGCCTTCTGGTGTACAAAATAACAAACATTATCTCCTTAAAACACAGAAGCCTATAAGTACACAAATAAATTAAAACTCTTTTCTTACAAAATAAAACCTAATACAATTATTATTATGTATTACAACGTCACTGCAGCATAACTTGTTACAACAACCAATCGAATTAAAAGAAGTTAAGTTACACATGAACAGTACGCAATGATTATTATTTACAAGCACTTGAGTTAAAGGTCCTCAAAATTCTCCATCAGATAAATCAGAAGCACTAGGTGAACAGAAAGCTAAAAAAGATAGAGATTGTATCTAAGCGTATTAAAGGACATAGAGGTCTTATTGGTTAGCAAGGTTTACCTGGAGTCACCGAAGAGAGAGGAACTTGCTGAACCTCAAGATTACCAGCTAAAGATGGTGAATCCAAACCAAGAAGTGCACCTGGAAAAGATGGAATGCCAAGACAACAAGAAATACAAGGTTTACCTGAAAATGGAAAGCTATCACGAAAATCATGTCGCCCGAGACTGTCGAATCCACCAGGTCCTTTTGGTGAAGGAATTAGTTATGATACTGTTGCGCTATCTGCTTTACATGGACAAGGTCCTTAAAACCAAAAAGATCAAGATTCCTAAGATGATAAACTAGTAATAATATTTGGATAGACAACAGCTCATAATTAAAGCTTATGAACAACTTAAGAACTGCTTCAAGCGATTTAAAAAAACCCAATGGCCAAAAGTCGGCGTCTGGAAAAACTTGTAGAGATATTGCAGTTGCGTATCCTAATTATTTAAGTGGAGTATACTGGATCTATCCTAATAAAAGAGATTCGTGTGATGCCATATATTGATACAGAAACGATCCACTTGCAACATTACCAAATCTCTCACTATAACCTTAATTTTGAAATAATCTACACTTTTATAGCAGATGAAAACAATTTTAGGGTGCGAACATACCGAAGATGCATCGATGAGCAAGGTTTAGGTCGCGGTCGCTACATGGATGGATGTCACATCTAGATTTATGTAAAACAAACATTTACTTTCTTATGAGACCCGCCATACCAAAAATGTTTATCCATGCTGTTTATTATTACGATGTTTACAGCGATGTGGAGATGTACGAACATACCGAAGATGCATAGATGAGTGCGGTTGAGGTCGCTACCTCGAAGTCACATCTATGTATAATTATCCTTTAATTTCTTATGAGAACACGCATACCGAAGAGTTTTCTTCGCCGTTTACCTTAGTTTAGAGCGATGTCGATGCCAAAACAGTTTGTTTTTCATCGCGATTGAATTTTGGAATCGAGCTTATTAATCCACTTCAGACCATGTGTTATTAACTTACTCATTAAAGAAAACATATAACGAATGAAACTTTCTTTAAGGTGTCATTTATAACGTTAAAAACTTAACGAATAATCGTGCCATTTATGTAACATAATCATAATTAAAATAATAATAATGCACCGGGCTAGCTCTATGATTTTATTAAATATAAACAACACACAAACATTAGAGCGATGAGTCTTATTTCTAATTATATTCAGGACGGGGTATTCTACTCGTAGACTAATATTTACAATTCTAATTTGAAATATATTTTGGACGCCACAATATTTTTTATATTAAATTTATAACGGTTAAATATTGAAACCAAAAATGAGCATATAAACAATTCTTAAAACTAACACTTAATTAAGTTATTTAGGTACATACGTGTTATTGAAGGTTAGGTTATCACTTGCTGCTGTTCTAACTTCAACGCATGGGCGTGGTCATCACGTGACTTAATTGAATTACGCGTTTCTTATCTGATTTATTCCAACATTACGAATTTCTTGAAATGCAAATTTAACTTCCATATTTTCCGTAATTATTCTGATTTGATCTAATATCCGTACAGATCCTATAACCAGAATATCGTAAACAAACGTATGATAATTTTCAATCGAAACATCCAAATCAAATTCCATCGAACGTAACCATGAATAATTATCGATTTTCACACATGAAAATCATAATTCGTAACGGAAATTCCTCGTAAAAGCGACGTTGTGACTAACATCAAACGTGCTGCGTAAAGCATAATTTCATATCGCATTTCATACCTCAAATTCGTAAAAAGGCATACGTATCCAAACCAAATATTCGTAACCATAAACGAAATCATACGTACACAAATCGAAAAGCATCGAATAAATCAGAAAAGTAGTCGTATATCGTATCTCATCATAAAAAACTTTCAGTTCGTGCGTACGAAAAAAAAAGAAACTAAAACGCAAAATCAAAGGTTACACACCACGTGTAAGAACAAAGAAATCACTTACCCCTTTTAGATTACGGGTTTCTTTAACAAACAAAAGCGTAAATTTAAACGAACGAAAGCGGATAGTATTGCATACAACTAAAGCAGAATTCCACCGTACAAATTTAACATGTGGACATTTTCTGCACGCTGTGCAGGACGACACGTCCTCACGCGTTGATGAACGCACGCAAGATGGTTGAGGACTTAAGAAGAAGAACCCATAACGCATGTACAGTGCGTAAAATGCATTGCGCAAAAGAATTTATATTAACAGTGAACACAAAAATGTTAATTAAAAGCAGACGTAATCAATCGAAAAAATGTGCACGTTACAAACAATCATTGGAATGATGCAACGTTATCGATTTTACAGCTCCTGTTTATTATTTACGGGGGTTTTTTATACTTCACCTTTCACATAGCTCCAGAAAAAAGTCTAAAAGGTTAATACCTGACTTATGGGCTGACCAGCGTCTATTATAATGCCGTTTCTTCCAATCCAACGACCCGTAAAAATTATACATTTAAGCAATCGCAAAAAAAGGCGAATTACATGGGGAGAATCTCTATCCTGCATAAACCACAATGTTGTGCGAACTTCAATAAGTCATAAAATTTTTGAGCAAGTTTTTTGTAAAACTACAAGTTGCCTGTAAGTCTTTCTGGTAAAATAAACAGTCCAATTAAACTATTTTTTAAAATACCCGCCTAAACATTAACAGAAAACTGCCACTGAAAGTTACTTAGTTCAATTTCATAAGAGTTTTCTTCATTTCAAAAATATGTGTTGTAAAAATTCAGCATTTCATTTCGTATAAAACTCATCAGAAAATAATATGTTGGCACTAAAGTCAGGGTCAAAAGCTTCTTGTTGCTGCAACCACTCACAAAACTCAAGTCGCGGTTCAACGTCGGTTAACTGTTAGACTCGTTGAACATATGGTATGGGTACAAAGAATAATTCCTGAAAACACGATGTAGCGTACTATGAGATACAAAAGTTTATTTTTTCCATTAATTCTTTTGAAAAACTCTAAATAGGTTTGAATTATATTACTTTACTTTGTAAAAAATAAAATGATACTATGAGATACATTGGCTGCGCGGCCTTTTTCTCCACTGCTACTTCGTCTCCCATCTTTTAAAATTTAAATATCTGCACATACATTGAAGAAAAACAAATATTAAAGTTTTGATTTTATTGAAAAGATGTAGTCTTCTTCCGTTGCCAATACATCATCAATGGGATAGTCTTTCTCGACCACGGTCTTCGTAGGTAGGAAGAACACCTCCAGTTTCTCTAAGTCCTTGCACACACGCCAAAATAAACTTTATTGAAGGAAATTGTGTATTAGGATATTGCGCCACCCACAATCAACGTGTGGTGTGGAGATTACAATTACTGTCACCGTACATTAAAACATTATCACTGTTGTACACCATAAAGAAAATTTAAATTAAATATTATGAAGTACGAGTGCGTTTACACAAATCACTTTAGCATCAATTAAAGAATTAAGAAATTCGTTAAAAAATCGAGACAGAAATAATTCAGATTGTCAACTCAGTTCTAAAAAAACTGAATTTTGCATTTAATTATCTGAAGTCTTGTTTTGGTTACAACCTAAAATAAACGTAATTATGTACACAAAGTACATTTTTAAGTTAGGTAATAATGCTAAGAAATAAACATTTATTATCTGCTATAATTATTTTATTAACAACTGATTTTGTAGATGATAGTGAATTAAAAAAAAGAATAATTAACACAATGCATCAATACGTTTCACGAATTTTACAGCATTTACACCCATCATTTATCGTATAGTTACAATCAACAAACACTTTCCATTTGTTATGTAGTCAGGACCGGCTTGAAAACTTCAATTGCAAATATATCAAAACTGGGCCACTTTAGACCAAATCTTTATAAGAAACATTTTCATTTAACGCCACAAGTAAACTACTCCATGAGTTTGTAGTCGTGTTTCAGATACACCTTGTACATATTTAACATTTGCGACAATTAAATAAGTATAAGCACAGTATAATAAATGGTATAATGCTTTTAGATTTTTTATACGGTCATATACTACTTTCGTTAGTAATTAATTAAATTATGTGCTTTAAACGATCCGTTATGTGAATATGACAGTAGAAGAGTATCATAAAACACCTCTTTTTTACATGCTTTAAAAAATGTCAATAGAATACAAATTTTACGAGATAGGCAACGTGAATTCACTCTGTGAAGTGTGGAATTAAAACGTTTCTAACAAAATTTGTAAGCAAAGAAAAAACGTCTACCGCTAACACAGTAGCAACTCTACTATATTCAAACGTTTCTGGCACATTTTCGACTCAGTTTGGCTTAGAAATGGAGGATACTGTTACTGTTACAAACCGGTAACGCGGCAAGAGGTGGTTTATACTATTACATGATGTAATTCCTTATTTGGTGTGTTGTCCTAATGGTTTCGTTCGTGACAAAAGTAAAGTTACCACTACGGGATGCTATTTTACAGAAAAACATTTTTTTCTATATACGAACACGATCAAATTAAATTAAAAAGAAATAATCATTAACTACCAAATTCCAAAATCGTACATATCACCACATATATAACCAAAAGAAAGACAATAAATATGACATTAAAATTGTTTTGATATATAATTAAGTAAAAATTAACTGTTGTAATTATGATGAAAATATATAATTCATTAAAATAATAAATTTGTACAAAAACATGTTTCAATTTCAATTAGGAATTATTGAACTAATGGAAATATACATTCAAAACAGCGGAAAACTACCGATTAAATAGTTTGTAATAATAATGATTTTCCCGTTCATGTTATTTCGACTAATAAATTTACTAAAAAACTAGCGGACCCGATAGACGTTGCCCTGCATGATATACCAAGCGATTAGGATATTAAACAAAGTAAGAAATGAATGAATAAATGCATACACAAAAATTCATTCAAGTCGATTCAACAATTTACTTGCAGTATAGATAAATAACCTATATAACGACTGCAGCGCTATCTGCCGGGTTTATTTGTGAATCTATACCATCCTCAAATCCACTTGAACAAACACAAAAAATTTCATCAAAATCTGTCCAGTCGTTTAGAAGGAGTTCAGTGACATACACACGCACACAAGAAATATATATATATAAAGAATATCCAAACATATTGAAGTTTACACGCAGTTTACAACACATTTTGCAAGAAAACTTATGAAATGTTTAATTATTTTTTGTTGTTTTTTTATATCTACTTGTTTTTTCTTTCATTGTTTAATTAGCAATGTAAAATGTTTTAATTTTTAACCTCGATATTTATGAAAAAGAAAATCAAACATATATGAAACAACACGTAATTAAAATAGTTTATTACACCTGTTCCTTTATATTATTCACAAAGTGATTTACAAAAGTATATCATCAGTATACATTTTGGCACATAAAATAAAACAAGCTTTTATACAGTTCATAAGAAAGTAGAAACCGAAGAAAAAAATAAATTTCATCACTGATTTAAAGCTATACAATATATCAGTAGTCATAATGATTCTATTCGTCATGGTAAATCACTTATATAATGTGATAGTGATGTGATGTCTTCATTTATGCATAAAAATAATCCTACATACACAATTTAAAAAACTGTGGATATTTATAACAATATTTCGGTATTTAACAAAAAGATGTTTAAATAAAATCATAAACACCATGAGTAGATCTAAACAGTTTAATATTACTCCTCTAACGCTACCAGTTAACGTCTTTCCCTTATAATAAATATACAAATTTAACGCAATAACAACAAATTTCAACTGTTTCAAACAATAAATCAAACATAATTTTTAACAGTACTTATGATACTGCCCCAATTAGTTTTTCGTATCAAAGTACCCAGACGTGAAATAAATTGGTAACAGTCTATTTAAAATTTTTTGAAATATTAATGTTAATTAATGTCTAAGCTACAACAAAATCAGTTTCAAAACAAATATATAGATGCAAAATATTACTTAAGTTGTACTATAAACTAACAAGACCTAAACTGCTATTTCTAACTACTAAAATGTGCCCTTGTAACCCTGTTTTTAAACTGCTTCAAGCAGAGTTTTGATAGTTTTAGTCTTATATTATTGATGAAATATTAACGAAACCAACAAGTAAGGTAATTAAAAAAAACTATTAACACGAGGCAGTATTTATAGATGTACTTAGTGATAAACATTCAAATAGGTTTTACCTACGAATACATTTATACACATCTTAATTTCATATTCTAATTCACATCCATTGCTACATTGTTATCATACAGATTATAATACACCATTTGAAGCTACCCTTCGTAACATAAAAAAATTAATTAGTGTCACCCTGAATTCCCCATAAAACTTTTACCTAACAACAATATTATCTAAAACTTATAAGTAACTGCAGATAAAAAATCAGAATGACATGCAATAACATTGTCAACAATCGAATCTTCTAATTCCAAACCATTTAACATTTGTTCTCTTGTTAATATTACTTCGTAGTTGTTTTCTGGTGTTACAAATACAACTCTATATCTTCTACTTTGCAAAATATTTCCTATCACGAGCTGGAAAAATAAAATGTGTATAATATAACTTTATCTGATTCAGTGTTTCTGGTACTACAAAACTACTGACAACGGAGATGTCGCCAAGCATCACACCAAAATAGAATAGTGCGTAATTAGAAACTAAAACAATTCTTATGATTTTGTTATGGAAAACCAGGTTTTTAAAAATTAACTCCTCATATGTGATTTGTTCGCGGTACTTGAAACACTTAATAAAATTAAAAACTTAAATTCCGAATATATTGCGCTGGGCGTATCTGTATTATATCTAATGCTAACGAGCAACTTCAAGAAGCGGTTCAAAAGTTAAATTAATTGTGTAAATACTATTTCAATAAACAAATTACTGGAAATTAATTTGTTTTAAATTTTACAATAAAATGTTCTATTACATCCGCTAACAAATACGAAAAACTATATCAAGAGCCATCGACGTCTCCAAAGAATAAAACCTATTTTTTCTAATGTATCACAACTTTGCATACGTTAGCTCATGTTAATTATAAAGACCTAAGACATAGAGATGGTAGATAGAGTGACAGTAACGAAAACGGAATTAGCTAAAATTGAATTGTATGTTGTGAGGGTAAACAGACGAGTAAGCTTGAACGCATTTTGAAGTATATATGATATAAAAAAAGATCTGTGTTTACTAGTTAACAAATGATATCAAAATCACGAGGAGTTAAAAAAAGTGGAAACTGTCAAGAAGAACCTAAACCAACCGGATGCAACAGTGAGATCAGAAAAGCGTCCAAATTTAGATTTACTGTCTGAGTGTGGAGTGCGCTCTGACAAGAATTTTGTGAAAGTGTAGGGAATCTTACAGTGGTAAACTAAGGTGGGTCTTTAAAAAACAGGACTCAAATAAGTTGCGAGCATTATACAGCGTGATTGGTTAAGAAGGGTTTTACAGAGCGAGCGGGAATTGACTATAATGAAAATTTTCGGCATTTCACATCTTTATGTCTACATATTTTGATTAAACCGTCATCGTTTAGATTTAACAAAAGCTTTTATAGAAGACTTTATTTGTAGAACATCAAACAACAGAAAACATATTTGCAGTAAATTTATAACCAATAACTGCCACTTTTATCAATGATATCTACATTCTTAAAACAGAGTGACAAAGAAAAAAATAATATTAGGCCAGGAAAAGGCTATTGTTAACTAATCTTTCTGTTAGATTACGATTGAATAACCTTTAGTTCAAATTTTAATTAATACTTACATAATAATTACAGTGTTCCACAAAGTGTGTGCCGCGACACACTGGTGTGTCGTGATTGAGGCAAAATGTCAAGTTTTGTCAAAAAGTTATGATGTTAATACCATAACTGAGAGTTATACGAGCAAAAAGCTTCGTTGCGAGAGGAGCGGGAATGCCTTACTCACGCGCAACACCTCGTGCACAAGCTATTGCTGCTCGCATACGCGTGGCAGTGTGCCTTTGGTCTTTGTAACGCTCCGCCATGCTTAGTCGTCGTCATGCGCTTATATATACAAAAACAAATCGGCATTCGCCCGTAACGGGCCGCTAGTTTTCGATTGTCGTCGGGAACGTAAGTGATTACAAATAAATAGACCACAATACGTAATATAATCGATAAATTCGTTAAACGTACCGTAAGTTTGTCAAGCGACTTTAATGTTTCCCAAGAAGACGCAGAATCAACGAAGAAAAAACCTTAGCTTGTTAATCGAAAATATGATGTAAGTTATGGACTGGTTTTATATATTACAAAGACAAATCATGCCCAATCCCAAAATGTCTTGTTTGTTGGGAAACTTTGGGTAATAATTCGATGGTGTCCAATAAACACCCATCGATGGCCCAAAAAAACAAAGCATTTTCTCAACATTTGAAAGACCAGTCTAAGAAACAAGAAACTCTCATGAGTTTATCTTTCAAAACACCATACAAACCGCAAAAAGCTACGTGATAGCTAATATGGTAGTTAAATCTAAAAAGCCTCATTCTCTCGCTGAAACTTTAATTTTACCTCTCCGCAAAGAAATTGTCAAGAATTCGATTAGCCAAGAAACGGCTAAAAAAATCGAAAAAATAGCTGCATCGGCAGATACGATCTCACGCCACATTAATGATATTTTCCGTCGATCGTCTATTAGTAGCAATATTAACGTATAATAATGTATCAGAAATAGATAGTTAATAACCCCCATTAATGAAAAATTTTAAACTAATAAATGAAATTCTATTAATAAATGATTTTGTATAGCAACCAATGAAATTGTTAGCAACCACTGATTTAACGATATTGCGCGACTACTAGATATAACAACGGATTACGTATAATTTAGTTTCCTTATAACTTCATACGTTTTACCAACGCACGATGAACGAAAAAACTTTCAAACGAACTCGTTTGTTAATCGGCGACAAATAATCTCGACAATATTAACGCGTTCGCTCGCTACACTCGCTCACGGCGTTAAAATGTCTCAATTATTAATCGCTATCATTAACATGCTTGTTCGTTAAATAACTATTCTTGCGACATCGATCAACGTTAATTGAAACATTAAAGCTTAGTGGAGTTTATCGCGCTACAAGTCGACGAATCTACTGATATCAGTGGTCATGCCCATCTCATATGTGAGGTACACTGACGAATATGAAATAAAAGAAGATTTTTTATTTTGTCTGCCACTACCCGGTTCTACCACTGGAGAAGAAATATTCCAAGTAACAAACCTGTGCTTCAGTGAGCATAATAGAATGGCACCACTTCATAAGCATTTGCACAGACAGAGCAGCAGCTATGACAGGGAAATTAAGAGATTTGTAACCAAGACTTTTAAAAAAAACCTATTAAAAATTTACATTACTTTTTAGAAGCGAAATCTCTGCCTCTGTCTTACATGAAGTTGTCAAAATTGTCAATTACATAAAGTCTCGGCCTCTGAACTAAAAAAATGAAACTCAGACGTTTTTAGAGGTCTAGGGTTCAGATTTTGCTTCTTTGTTTAAAAAAAGAAGAATGGGTAGCAAAACTTGCATATCTGGCGGACATATTTGCTCATTTAAATAAACTCAACAAAAAAAAATGCAAGGCAGGAATTCTAATATTTTAACGTCATCGGACAAGATTGAAAGTTTTCGCGCTAGTTGAAGTTATGGATCAGCCAGGCTACCAATGATAGTAATGACATGTCCCAAATGTCATGGCTGCCGATTCAGAAAAAAAAGTGCAAGCTTTGATAGTGAAACGCTTGGAGTTATTAGCAGAAAAAATGAACAGTTATTTTCCTAAGTGTGACCTGCAACCTATGGAATGGGTATGATGTCCATTCTCAGATAGCATTACCCTTGGACACTTACTGATAAACGAACAGGGAGAATATACGGAGCTAAAAACAGATTAGACATTAAAGCTAAAATTTTCCGAAACGGAACTAGCATATTTTTGGCTGCATATAAAAAATGAGTATCCATTACAATAGGTTGAAGGGGGGCAAGTGCGCGCCAATAATTTAGCAAGATCACTTTATCACTATATTCTCATTTTATCGTTCTTTCAGAAAGCACCTAAACTACATACATCACATCTAACACATTATGGTAAACATGTGAGCATTTAAGTATGTTTAAAAAGAATGCACTAAAAATTTTATACAAAAAATTAAAATACCATGCTCGAATTCTATTAGCAATTTGGGGCAACTGCGCGAAGTACGAATATTTTACCTACCAAACGCTATCTGGAATAATTTTTTATTTTGAACCGTTTTTGAGTTATAACCTTTATTAATATTGGAAGAGATAATAAAAAACAATATATTTTACTTATTACAGAAAATGAAAACTTAATGTTAATACATTCTATGATAGCTACCTACTAATTAGGTAGGCTACAAAATTAACGCAGAGAACTTAAAGCAAGGCACCAAATTGAATGAATCAGATCGTGAGTAAGGGTAGCTATCTATTGTATTATTGTAGGAATCGAATGAAACACTAAAAATTAGCTCGCCTCTACGTCCAACTGTTGGTTCGGGTAAAATGGAAACTAGGTCGTCATTGCTAATGAGACTTTCATATTATGCATTAGGGAATTTAAAAACATTAGTTTTGCACATCTTATTTGACATTTTTCTTACAAACTTTATGATAGGTTCATTGTCATAAAATGATGTTATTTGACCAACAAAACATTTGCTTGTTTTTTCCGTAACAAATTTTACTAGAACCCAGTCTCTCAGTCACATCGCGCTGTTCAGAAATGTAATTGCTACTTTCTATTTCTTTGTTTATTAGAGATTGAATAGTTTCGTCGTCTGTAGATACAGTGCTATAATGATCGTCCTCATCTGAGCTTTCTGACTCCTCAACTACGATTTTTTGTTTTTTCTTCTTCATTTCTTTCTGTATTATGACTTTCAATTTCTCTTCTTCTACAGATAACAGTGACTTCATAACAGAAAGATCGAGCGGCTGAAGCAGGTGGCTGCTGTGGCCCGGAAGTTTCAGTATTGTAATTCCTGCATCTCTAGCTACCTTAATAACGTTAAGCCCAACGTGAGTCGCATGACCGTCGTATATTAGTAAAACGAGTCTTTCCTCTCCAACGATACGGAGAAAGCTACCCTTAAAAAAACGTTCAAAAACATCGGACTGCATCCACCCGTTTGTAGTTGCGGCGTATTTCATTTCTGGAAAACCACGCTCCTCTGGCGCAATCGTATGGCTCCAGATCTGTTTGCCTTTGAAAATAATTAACGGTGGTGCTTTTCCACCATTTGCATTACAAGCAAATAGGACGGAAGTATTTTCCCGTCCTGATGTACTGGTGGTTCGAGTTGACTTCAAGCCTTTAGCCCCCACCACTTTGGTTTTTGTTGGATCTGAGCAAAAACTAGTCTTATCCAGGTTCCAGAAGAGATGAGGTTTGTTCTGCAGATTTAGTTCTTCTATGGTACTTTTTAATAAATCGAAATAACCCCCCATTATAAAAGGATCACAGGATTTTCTTCGGGCAAATTCTACGTTTTCTGGCTTCTTGACCGACAACCTGTGACGGTGCATAAAAGATGTGAGCCAGTCCTTCGACGGAACGTAATTTTTAAAAGGCGTCTTTATTTTATTAGCAGCAACATAGTTCCCTACTAGAACCATTACCTCCTTTCTACTTAAACCAAACCCATGTTTTTCTATCGTCCGTAAACAGTTGGCTAGTTCAAAGCGTAAATCGTTTGGTCGCCCATATGATTTAGATTTAACACCACGGCGGTTGGTAATGTGGTCACGCAATGTTGTTAATGGTATTTTGAACCGTTTGCTTGCTGCATAAGCAGTAGTACGACCACTTTTAACTTCATTGCGTGCTTGCTCTAAATCTTCTTGGCTATACGCTGATCCTTTGCGCGTCTTCCTCTGATAGTTGCGGACCATTTTTCAGTCTGAAATACCAAAATCCCCAAGTCAAAAACTGCGGGAAAGTGCGCTCTAGATAGTGCGCACTTAATATCAAATATATGGCGCACTTTCACAGATCAACACTTTGAGTAGGGTAAGTGCGTACTACCTATTTTGAGGTTATCTAACGCATGCAACACAAAAATTCCCATTTTACGCCAAACTACACTTATACAGGTTAATACTTACCAATTCTCACTTTAATTGTACAACGGATTGCGTTGATTTCACCAGATCACAAATCACTCTACAACTTTGTTACAGCTCTTCACACGTTCCCGCGCAATGAACAACAATTTAACGTTTTTGATTGAGCCTCAGGTGCTGCCCTCAGACGTTTAAACGATACGCCACAGATCAGTTAACATATATGCCGTTCACAGAGAACTGTATATTCAAAAATGTGAAAATTATCATGCCATAGCGCACTTGCCCCCCTTTACCCTACCTAAATTTATAGATTCAGTGGAAAAACATTAGTTTAAACATTGTTGAAAATTATTAAAATATTTCAACAAATAGTACTGTTAAGTGTAAAAAGTTGTGAATAAGTTGTAAAAACTAAAAATGATTCAAACTTTAGAAGATAATCTCCAAGAAAAACGTTTAAAAAGTGTGTTTCTACCAGATATTAATATTGTGATTTATATAAAAAAAAAAAACAATCTGACGTTAAAAAAAAGATATCTTAACTGAAAGTGAACATAAATAAAATAAACTTATAATTGCTCAATTGAGATTCTGTAATGAAACGTGTAAAATTATTTCATATAAATAACAAATATATCACCAGGAAGCAAATCTACCACTTTTACATCACATGTCCTACTTAAAACCTTTTAAAAACTACATTTTCAGATGGTATTTAAATAATATTAACAAAGATACTATTCAATATCTGTTCAGTAATTTAAATGTTAATCATAGTTTCCTATAAATGTGCTAAGCGTAAGAAGTCTAAAAAATACTAAATTCAGTTTCTTTTCTTTATAAACTATTAGATTAGAAAGCGTTATTTTTTGTATATTTAAATTTTTATAATCTGTCTGCTTTATTCTTATCTTTGCAAGATTTATTTTTAATGTTCTACTGAACTTTGTTTTTAAAAACAAGTTTGAAATCAGAAATCGCTAAAGACGATAATTTGCAAAAAATATAACAAAACAATTGATCTTTATATTCTTTATCTCATTACGCGAGCTCTAATAGAAACATAACTATTGGTTTTAGATGCCACAAAAAAAGGTGCATAAAAGGTGTACTGCTGTTTTTAAAGAGTCTTCTTGACAATCTAATAAAATCGCTATTAATTAATACCATATGAATTAACCCAGATGATAACACACTTAGCAGCAGCAGCCATAATATAAATTAGATTTGTTAAAAAAAAAATATTAACCCATTAACGAGAGCACTGAAGAAGATGTAAGCTTGAACAAATGACAAGTGATTAAACAAGAAAGTAAGAAGTAGTGCACTACCCTAATAACAAACAAAACATACTAAAATGTAATCATCAACACAATGTAAAAAGATGTAACTACACGTACCTTATGTTTATATTTAGTCATAGCATCCCTGGCTTTAGTAATAAGTATACTGTCATCGGTTTCTAATTTAAAAGATACAACATATGCATGAGGAACCCATAAACTAACAAGAGGTGCTAACATTTTCGGTACTAGTTGTAAGGATATAGTAGGAGCACCTGCTCCCGATTGTATTTTATGGGTTGGCTGAAATATAGATTATAAAAATGGCAAAATATGTACATATATATTTATTGATTATACCATTTCATTAGAAGGTATGTAAAAATCAGACACTGCAGCAGCTAAGTACAATAGTGCCTTAGCCTCAAAAGCAGCCAAACACTCACAGGCAGCACGCAATAACCAGAAATAATCCGACACCGTTGTAAAAGTAACATATAAAATTCGCCCTGTTTCTTGAGCATTTTTATACCTAGCTAAAATAGGAGCTACAATATCTACACAATCTGGTTTCACTGAAAAACACTAAAATAAAACTCACAATTTTATACAGAAGATATTTACCTGTAATTGTAGTACTAGGTCCACGTTCATTAAGTTCCAACATATCCATAAACATTTGACCTGTAAAATGTCTAGTAAAAGGTTCTAATGATTTAACACGATGTAAAAATATAACAGTATATCCATGTTCTAAAAAGTATTCGGCAGATGCAGCCCCTCTAGTACCTGCGCTAAAATTATCTACGAATCTAACAGTGTTGTGCTCCAAGGGTACGGTCGTTCCCCCGGACTACAAGTGTTAAAATTTATAGACTGAAGTAAACATAGGAATAGACTTACAGTTACTAATACTATTCTTTGATTACTTTTGTTATGGCGTTCGCAAAATTCTTTTAACAATTTTCTATTATCTTCAAAATCTGATGGAGGTAAATGTGTTGAATAAAATTCTTCCCAATGTGAGGCCATAATTTGGTCAACGGAAAAATTTTTAGGTTATAAAATGTCATTAATTAAAAAATTCTCGTTTCCTCCTAAATTAACACATTTGGATATTTTTTTAATATTATTTTATAGAATAAGCATATTTTGCGGTACAATTTTCATGACTGGAGATTGCACGTGCCGAACATGCAATTATAGAAATATTATATGTTTATGGTTATAGTTCATTTACTGTAAGAAGTACACAATGCGCAGAAACGAGTTTTTGTCAAGTGGATCCATATTAAAATTTTGAGGTGAGTTCGGAATTCAGTGGCGGATAATTATTTATTTCGATGTTTTTTGTGTAATACTTTAAACGAGGCTCCATTTATAATTGTTAAACCAGATTACATTTTATGAAAAGAAAATCGATATTCAATTGCAAATTATAAATAAAATTTAATAACGTTAAATCTTTTGTGTTCGAACACTTTACAGTTTATTTATCATTTTTATTCAATAATAGAATTAAAAGCCATAAGATACGATTTATTTGCTCAAATCATTGATTGAATTTTGTTTTATTACTTTATAGGTACTTCTGTGCTTATAAGTACAAGACAAAAAATTTAAAAAAATAATTTTGGGTTTTATTTTTAAAGCTTTCAGTAGTTTCAGTTAGTTGTTTTATATTAACTTATTGTTTGATGTCAATAAATCAAGTGTTGAAACAATTAATACTTTAGTTTAACCTAATTAAATTTAAAGTTTGTATTTTGGCGCCATTCGCACATAAAATTTGTTTTGCGTCATATATAAGAATCTTATTAATAAGATATGGTAAAGCTCTGTAATAACACCTATGTGAGTTCTTTTGCAGGTTTGTTAAAATCATTTTGTTTAATTACTTAAAATAATCTTATTTAATTAGATTCCTGCTTTAATAATAACATGAAATTGTTGTATTACGTGCTTACGATTCAAATTGTTCAAACGTTTATTTTTCATTTTGTTATACGAGGGTTATTTGTGTGTTAAGGTCCGATTGGTTGACATCGGAATTTGTCCGAAGCGTTACTTTAGCGACCAATTGGACCTTGAAAAAAAATAGCTCTCGTAATTTACTCATAACGCCTAGGATACGAGATACTAAGAATATATATAACAATCGAAGTGCTATGACAGTGCGTTAAGGATTCATAACGCTACAGTGTTTATAATAATATTAATAATAGTGGCGACAAGTATGACTTAGCTCCGCCCAATTCGCTATAAAGAGGCAAATTCAAAATAATATACAGAATCAAAGATTCAACAAATAAATGTGTTTTTGTATTAGTAACCAGTGTTGTAAATTATCTATATAAATTTATATAGATAAATTAATCTAGATTCATATTTTTTATCTATTTATCTGTATCTATATACTATCTAAAATATATAAGTTATATGTATCTGTATATATATAATTTTTTATTTAAATTATTTAAATAAAATTAATAAAAATCCAGTGTTCCGTAAAATTCAAGTTACAATATGTATGTTTTTCTTCAGTAATTTCCCACATTCCATAGTAGTTCTTCAAATGAACTCCATCTATTGTTATTACTAACTAGATTATTTCATCTATTATCTGTTATCTATATAAAGTTTAAATAGTTTATCTATTATCTAATACTAGATAATTCTTGCAAGAAAAAAAACTTATCTGTATCTATATAATTTAAAAATTATCTATTTACAACACTGTTAGTAACAGACTGAATTACAGGAATAACTTGAATGAAACATACAAACAAGTTATATCTAAATATATTAAGATTTTGATATATATCTAGCATATAATAAATCACGTTTATGCATAAACAAAAATAAATTTCGAAATTTGTTTAAAACACAAAATGTACGTTGCTAACAGAAACTAATTAAATAACTACACGCAGTTTTTATTCACTATTGTCGAATTTTTATTCTAATATGTTTTAAAAATAAATTTTACAAAGCACGATAAGACTGACATTGGCAAATGTTTTTACAGTTTTTTTTTTATTTTTCTGCCTACCAGTTTGGAATTTAAATACGACACACTTATTTATTATATTATTTGATGGCTATAACAATTAAGTAAAAAAATCTAATCTCTAAAGGATTTCTACGGAATGAAAAAAGATTTGTCGTCTATATTTACATTTTTCTTCGTTTGTAAATTTAGTAATCTATAAAAGCTAAAATATTTGTTATAACTATAACTTAGCTTAATAATGGATAACAAATATGCACCCAAGTATTTTGTTGTTCATATACTGTTTTTTACTCCTGCAGCGTAAAAATCATGAAAAAATCATGCAACTGCTCGAACAAGAATTTTTCAAATGCTGCTTTGATAAATTTACGTAACTAAGGTTGTAAGTGAGACATAGCATAACGAACGTTAATGCGACGTGAGGCCGCACGGATGAGTGTTGCATGTGAGTGAGTTATGCTATTGCTATGATACTTTTGACGAGAGTAACGTACATTATTTTTTGTATTGCTTTTTGTAAAACTATTTTGTTTTTTGAAAAAATCCAGAAACATAATATTGGTACACTACGTTTACTACTGAATCTGTCAAATTTGACATTAAATGTTGTTAAACATCTTCAATTTTAACTGAATTTCAAGATTTTTTAAATGGTTTTTCCACTTGTCACATACTCGTTCTAATATAATAATTGACTTTGAATAATTAGTTCTACGTGGATTTCTAGTTATTTTGCCACCCTAGAGCTTTCTTCGCCTATTATGTAACTACACTAACGAACCAATATTGACGTTTGCGATGTTCGTTCGTTAGTGTAATTACGTAATGGGCAAAAAAGCTCTAGGGTGGCAAAATGAAAACTCAAAATCCACTTAAAACTAAGTGTTCGAAGTTAAGTTTTATATTAGAACGACTATGCGACAGGTGGAAGTCATTTAAAAAATTTTGAAATTCTGTTAAAATTGAAAAAAAAACGATGAAGTTAATGTCAACAGATTTAGTAATAAATGTAGTGCCAACATTATATTAGTAGTGCTTTTCTTTCAAAAAAAAGAATGTAATTTCACAAAAAATAATGTAAGTTGCTCTCATCGAAAATATCATAGCATAACTCACTCACATGCAACGCTCGGCCGTTCGTTATATGCTATGCCTTACTTTCGACCTTTGTTACGTAAACTACTATTATTTGTAGCACATAACACCTAACTTTTAATTTGTTCATTTTAATTTTTAGAACAGATTGGATACACAATAATTATGTCTGACACTATATGACTACGACTTACTGACAATCGACATGCTTTATTTATATCACAAAGAGAAAATTATCACATATGGTTATTAGTCTACAAACTGATGAGTTATACATGTGAATAATTACTACACTTCGAATACCGTACACTATATTTCAAAGAACATCAATATTATTGCTAAAAATGATCACCATCAAATTTTACATTTAATAAATTTAACTTAATTGTAATTGACACAGGATTTTTACATTCTTGAAAACATAAATAACTCATATTTAAACTGTGTCTGCGACATAGGGATATACCCTAACTACCTGAAAAAACAAACTCACCAAAGTCAATAAAGTAGCTATACAATAATAATATTGTACTCTCTATTTTGACATAAAAAATTAGCAATTCTCACACTAAAATCCGTGTAAAAGCCCATTTACAACCACTTTATTCTCGGCACACTTTTAAGTCAAAGTATGAATTGTGCCAAAATAAAATTTTATGCAATTTACAATCACGCAAACTTTAACTTAGACACTGAATTTGTGAATGACGCCATCTGCTAAGACAATAGTGTATTACTGTATTTTCAACTGTCAAAGAATATTTTTTGGTTAATTCTTTGGTTAGGTTTTGATGTTTCATTCATAGATAAGAGTTGGAAAACTGTCCCTGGGACTGCCGCTTCTGCAGAATTGGGTGTACCTAATATCTTCTTTGTTTGCGTTGTTTTACTTTTCCAACAATGTGTTGTCTCTTATACGCTAGTGAACAAGCTAAAGTAGCTAATAATGCTATCTTTTGTCACTGTCATCCATCATTAAAAAAGTTATGATAAAAGGTAAAAACACAATAAAATAAATTTCGTAAATAAAAAATTTATAGGTTAAGTAACAGAACACGGTTAAGTATAAACAAAATTTACGCCTTGTTTATCGTCGAACTGCGCATGCGAAACTTTCAATTCAACTAGACTTGAAGTGAAAATTTGAGATTTGCAGAGTCCCACGCTGAAGTGAAAGTTGAAGTTCGCTTAAGCCAAGAGCGAATTTTTGTTGTGAATGGGTTTCTGAATCGCCGTATGCTTAGCACGAAATTTATACTTTGATTTCAAATTGTGCCGAGAGTAAAGTGGTTGTAAATGGGACTTAAGAATTAGTAAATTCTTACACGAATTTTACTGTTAGTTTTTTCAAAGTTGGTATCTCTACATCGTAAGTTAACGTTATATGAAAAAAGAAATCAAAATAACTTAACAATTGAAATTCAAATGTTGATGACAAGATAAAATAAAAACGTTCTATTAATTCAAAGTTATTTACTTATAAAGGTATAAAGAGATCATTCCGTGTGAGAAACTTCAATATGTTAAAGTGTAAGTGTTGCCAATTCAATAATATACAAAAATTTCCCAATGTGTTAAAATAAAAATTATACAGAAAATATTAAAATTGAATCAAAATAGAGAAAATAGTATAAAACACAGGCCATAGAATACGTTTTAATCACTCTACGGTTTCATAAATTCGCCACTGCGCGGCTTGTGTATGAAACCCATATACGTATATGATGAAACCCAGTCTCGTGCTTGAAACGCGTTCATTATGTAGCTTGTGTTTTAATATACTATTCTAAGTGATTCCGCTATAAATATATCCATTGTTGCAAAAGTTTACATACTTTATCTTTCATAAATACACTTACAACTTAAGTACTGTTATCGCGTAGGATCTTAAGCTTTCGGGATTTAATTATTGTGTAGATTATAAGAAGCTTTTGGTTTAGACCAGGTCATAATGGAACACCCAGACTCTTTAGACTTTTTTCGAGTTTCTCCTTGTGAGTCACTGTGTCAATTTGCTTACTGAAGCTGTAATGTCTTGCAAAATGTTAGTTTGTTTGGGTTTACAAACGACAAATCGGCAAAAATCTGGGGCGCTTCATTATGACGCGGTTTAAGTTACAAGTAGCTTATAATCTAATATTGTTATCCTGTTTTATTTAATTGTAACTGTACATAACTATAAATTTAATGTTTTAACATTTATGTAAATGTAAATACCATTTGTTCATGATACGTATACACAGTGATGTATCGCGAAATCTGACCAAAAATATTAAAATACTACAAACAAAGTTACTATCTTCCTTACAAAAGAACAGCAAATGTACTGGGTTATAATAAGTCACAACAAGATGAACAATTGCAAACTATAAAATTATTTAAGAACAAAAAACTGAAAATTGAGAAATCAAGAAAGAAAATCAACGCGTTCTAAGTAAACTACAGAAAAAAATTAATCACAAACATTAGGAACTGCCATGGACCTTTTGTTCTCACCTACTTTGTTAGATAAATGTATTAATGAAACTTTGAGAAAAAGTTATATCCACATTTTATTTAAAACCCAAATGTTGGTTTATATATGTTAATGACACCTTTGTGATTTGGCAACATAAACATCGCGCGCTTGGCGCTTTTTTATGTCATTTGAACGATCTGATCTCAATTCATAAAAATATTTGTTTTATTAACTGTGACGTTTTGTGAACGCACTTCAACATTATAAAAAACATGTCAAACATGTCGTGGTCTTTTTTTGTAATTGTACAATGTCTATCCTTTCTTCATGAAATGTTTTTATTAAAAGTGTAGTTGCAACATAAAATAATTATAACTATCGAAAAACTGAGAACGGTTTTTCTTACTTTGAATAAAAATACTTTTGCATACTGTCAATAATATATAGACTGCTTTAACCATAGGGTTTTTACTATTTTTTGTATGTATTATAATAATATATAAAAAAATAGTCCCCGAGTGGTAGTAAACTATTCAAATTTAAATACAACTTATTTTATTTTGAAAGTTCGATTTATGACATACATATATGTACCTATAACAAGTACTTAAATTTATGTTATTCGTACGCCAGTGATCATCAGTTAGCCATAGTTACACCAATCAAATTTCAAGAGCTTTAGGGTTATTAAGATAAACTTATCGTAAAACAAACATGTTACGCGCCGATAACACATTTTTGTAACACACGGTCTCGTTTCTTTCATAATTTCGGAATAAATAATCAATCGCTGTTTCACAATATCGTCCGAAATATCATATATTTCCTGTTTGTCTAAATTTAATTTTGGATAAGTTGGTCAATTTTATGCGAATTGATAACAAGAAAACTTTGAAATAACTTCCAGTTGTTTAATAATTCCTGATAAATTGCATAGCAAGATTTTAATTATAAAAGTTTTTTATTTATCATGGATGAATTAACTTTATATAAGTTTTAATTTAAGTTATCTTTATTCTATTGTATCAATTGTTAATTATTGATAACTCTATTTGCCTGTTTTATAATTACGTTCCTAATTATGTTGTGTTTTCTCTAACAAACGCAGTGGTCTGAATAAGTGGACATAATATTCCTCGAAACGTTTGCCTAAAAAACATACTTAATGTTCCTTTTCGCTCTCTTCTAGTTCTATATACCGACCGGTTTACCACACCTTTCTTGAAGATCGGATTTTAATTTTTAATACGCATTTTGTTATGCTGAATATTATTACAACTGAACAATGTAATGCATCAAATATTTTTTGTTCTTATTAGGATTAATTTAACTAAATTAAAAAAATATTCAACCGGGAAATTCTTTTAAGGTAATGTTACGGTGATTTCCATTAGAGTATTGGTCTGCCTGCTAAAACTGTAAACGTATCAACTCTAGTCATAAAGGTAAATTACGAAAGTTGCATTGCAGCAATTTCTCTTAATTTGACTATTGGCAAATCGTTCTCTGTCAGACTAATCGCCTAGAAACAGTAAAAGGCTGTAAGTAATGGTAAGCTGAAATTGCATCTCTCTTAATATATGTTTATGTATTCAGTATATATTAAAATAAGAAATAAAAGCTAAAACTATTGTATAGCAAACTTACATAAAATATTTTTTCCATTACTACTTTCATTATTACGTATAATAGTAGGCTGTGAAGTTGTACTTGTTTAAGCGCAGGTAATAATAGTTTATTTAACGAGTTCCTGTGTAAATTGGACGCTTTTTTTCACAAGAGGGCATTTTTAAACCTGAGTGACACCAGCCTGTAGAGCATATGGACCAACCGCCATAGTGGTTTGATGACACTTGACAACGTTGTAAAATATAGAAGGTATCTTCACGAATTAGTAAATTTACAAGCAAAGTTGTTAGTCCATTTTTTCCATGTTTCTATAGAAAAATAAGCAAAAACAGGATAGTTTGGCAAAATATAACTTCAAAAAAGGCAAAGCAAAAGAAAACAAAAAATAAGAAAAAAACATGTTTAAATCATGTAGGTATATACAATTGTACAATTTATAATTACCCAATCAGCAAGGAAACGTTTTTTTCATGTTTTAAAAACGTTACAACGTTTTAAAATAGTCGAAATAAAAAATGTTTTTCCAAAAAATATTTATGTTGCGTTTTAAAAATATTTCATTTAAACATTGATATTGAAATATTTTAAAAATGTTTCGAAAACATTTTTTAGTAACATAAAAAACGTTTTTACTTTATTAGAAATACTTTTACTTGCGTTCACACACTATATAAAATTTTGTTACATATTATGTATTAATAAATACATATTTAACCTTTTCGTTTTTCTAAAAACTTTCTTGCAAATTTGAATTAAGTACTTAATAATCGCGTTTGCGCAAAGTACCGGCACCTGCGTGAAAAGATGACGATTTTGTATATTATAATTGCGTTATATTTTAAGCTTCAAAGAATCAACAATTTCCATGGTATTACTCGCTATGCTGTGTAATGTATCGTTAGTGTATCAGTTTAATCGTTTTCTAATTTGCGTTCTAGTGAAACTAAAATAGATACTTTTAGTTTATATCAGCATTTATTATGGTACGTTTTTCTTTGTTTTTTTGTTGCAAGAAATTTTGCTGAAGTATAATGTTATTTGTTACAGCAGTGGTACACTAAAACGTTCATTCTATGTACTTTATATGATTTCCATTCTTTGTGATGTTTTAAGGTTATCAAATTGATACGATGTTAGCTAAATGGGAGATTTGAACGTGCTCAATAACCAATTAATCTTGGTATGTAATTTTTTCAGTATTTTTTTGTGTGTACAAAGTTTCAAAATCTTGGATTGTTAGTTCTGGTTTTCGTTTTTACACAAAGAGGTAGTGAAAAGTTTTCTTATTTTATAGATAATATCCTTCGGTGTGGAGGAACGACAACAATAAAAACAACCTTTATTGTTCAGGCCTTAACAGATAAAGGTTGTTTCTATTGTTGTCGTTTTTCCACTCTGAAGGATCCTATTCATTAAATAGAAAATTTTTTAATTAATTGGAAACTTTTGAGAGGATTATTATAATTATTTCAATTAATATAAAGTAATTACATGAATAATGTTTGTTTTACTTTTATGTTAATGTGTTAATTTTTGTTATAGGCATCAAATGCGTTTACAGCCACATGAAACTGACTACACGAAGATTGTATAATTTATCTTTTGTAAGCATTTTAGAGCTGGTTCTATAATAATGGTATAAATGTAAGTTAAGTTATACTTAATTTGATTGTAAAATGCTGTCGTTATTGGCTAGTATAAATAAAACTAACAGCCAAATATGTCAGTATTTTAAAATTAAAGCAAGTATAACTAAACTTACATTTATACCATGATTGTAGAACTGCTCTTAAGTATATTGCAATATTTAAAAAAAAAACGTTGATTATACATTTTTTATACATTAATGTAACATTTGTAAAATATTATAAATATATATAAATAATATTATAAATAATGTTTTTTAAACATTTTTAGAATGTTTTTCTAACATTGACTTTGCAACGCAATTCTGGCCATTAAGACGTTTTTGCAATGTTTTCAAAAATGTAGATATATCTTTTGTAAAACGTTGAAAAAAACATTTCAAAAATGTTTCCTTGTAGATTGGGTAACTATTAACCTTTTTCGTAATTTTAATAAATCACAATCAAACTATTAAAAAATGTAGGTACCAACAATTCATGTGTAAGCTGAAACCCATACAACACAATATGTTTCAGAAATATTGCAGAAACATTGTAATCTTTCCACAATCTTACGTTACAACTGAAATATTTTTAATATATTACTTCGAATTCTGCACGCAATATTTCAGTTGCAACCTTTCGGAAACATGCAGAAATATATATACTCGGAAACCTGAAAACCAACATATCTACTGATATCTAAATTGATATTATAGTTGTTTACACAAAAATGACATTAAATCATATATTGCGGTGATAGTTTTACACTAACGATTATTTATAAGAAAACAACGATAAAGAACAAATAATAAGCACATTTATTAATAACGCTTAACAACTAAACTTCAAAATTTCAGAACTGCTCGTTAAAACCGATTGTAAAAACACCTTCCTTTTACAAAAGAATACTTGCTAAGTCACTATTAATACTGATTGATACTTTCAATCGAACCTTTCCCATAAACGGGGCACTTCTTAGGATGAACGTTAACTGAATTCAGGTCTGCATCCTAGTTACGACACTTTTTAAGACACTCAATATCGGAACCGTTACACTTATTTTCTTTATAATAATTTTTGTTAATTTCGTTATTTTTAAAACGAAATTTCGACTAAAATTTCGTCACTTTTCATTGTTTCATCTTTGCCGTTTGATCACCAAACTGCACCAGTTTAAGATAATTTAAAATCGTTTCCATTTGATGTTAAATTCGTTATGACTGCTACAGGTGCACTACTCCACTTCCTCATGTGTCAAGAAAAAACTTCTCTGCCATCTCCCATCCGTCACCTTTCGTTATCACCACCACGGTCTCTCAAAAACAAACTCATCACATCACTCCCCCCTTTTTCCTCCCTATCCTTATAATACGTGTCTTTATGTAGTGTATACCTACCTTTATAGTCTTAAAAATATATGATGTTGGCAACAATGCGTAAGTAATAATAATGGCTAATCTCGTGGAGTTAGAATGTACTTGTATTCTTTTATAGTAATAAACATTGTTTAAATCAACGTACATATATTGTTTATGAATACAAATATAGCACTTTGGCAATACAAATATTCCTTCTTATACTATCACTAATATCTATCACTGCAATATTAAACGCATAAAACAAAATATTAAAAATCAGACATCAGCCTATTTTTACGAGCCAAAGAGCAAGAGAAGCCACGCATGTGCGTTGTAACGTGGCAGTCTGCGACTCGAATAAGTTACAAGTATCCGCTCGATCGTTTTTACTTAATTTCCCAAAGATGTTTCTCAGCTAAGTGGTTTTTGTTTTATTTTTTTAATTTCGTGTTGCAAACTATCAGAAAGGTAGGTGGACATAGTCGTTTTTTTTATTTTTCGCATTAATTAATTTTCATTACTCATATCATAACCTTACTTATTATCCCAGCAAATACAAATGTATTGTGCCAGTAATAACAATGCGACGTTTGGCCGCCAAGTACTTATTGGACTTTCATCGTTAGCCATTATTGGCCCAATTCCTCGGTGTCAATCCGGCCGTTATAAATCACTCGATTGTATCGCGCCATTAATAAAACATTCTGGGGATGCAATGGAAACTTTACTGGCCCATTAAATATACCGTTCATGACCCATTGAAGGTACGTACTGGAAATAATACAATATTTTATATGTACATATATTTTGATTTATATTTTGCTTTAATTTATTCATGTAATTTAGACTGTTTTCTTTTTATTACAAACATAAAACATTTATTGCGCCATCAGTAAAGAAACCGAAACATATCGTAAACATCATCATAACAATCAAACGTTTTGGTATTTTTGTAGTCCATTCCTTTTGGCATTCTACAAAAAAAATTAACACAGTATGACCAGTTCTTTGCTACAGTTTAAACAGCATTTTTGTACATTTGCAAGCTGTAAATGCAGAATTCTGATTCATAAGTTACAAAGAAGTAATAGTACCCTATTCTTTGTCGACCATCAGCCCTATTCCAATATGTCTAAAGCTTGTTTATACCACAGTAGATCATTTCCACCGACATCATCAAGATGGCGTTCAATCAGCTAATCTGGAGTAAAACAACTAAGTTTACTTATGTTTCTGTTATGGATTTTGTGTTAATTCGTTGTAATACTGATTGTTAGTTATTGTACAATTATGAATAATTTCTCTGTTTACTCATCGTATACTTTTTAGGTACCTAAGTATATTATCGCATTTTAGTGCATTTATTGGTTTGTATAACTAATTCGATTAAAAATAATTTTGCACTAATAACCAACTTTGAGACCATTAATGTATGTTGTGTAATAATAATATTTTAAATATTTAAAGTTTTGCATGCTTTTAGCTTATTAAATATTACCATCAAATCAGCAATTAATTAAGGTTATTCATAAATTTATGTTTTATGCTTCAGGTCAAACCGAGCGATGAATATGACAGGTGAAAATGGAAAAGAATTAAAACAAACAGACAATACCTAATGAAGTTGTAACTAGTTTGTAGAAACAAGATTTTATTTAATTATAAAATCAATAAGGAAAATAATTTTTTGTTTTTCTACACCTTTCTTTAAAGTACAGTGATATTTCTGAAAATTTGACGAATTTCCATCACAAACACCGTTAATATGTTGCGATTACATATTTCAATAGCATTTTTACTAATTTTAAATCTTACGATGACAAGGAACTGCAAATTCAACTCTTGTCATGCCAAGACGTAACAAAATTGCTGCCAGTTTCTTCAGAAAACAGGTTGTCACATAAGCTTGTTATTGCCCAGATAACATTATATAATCATAGAATATTCATTACACATTTATTTGGATCATTGTAATATTCTCTCAAAATACTTGGAATATTTCAATGTATTGTGGAATATTCCTATAATATGGAAATGTTCGCTTTTTAATCACTCCCAGAATATTCCTGTGAATGATTCACAGTGTAAACTGTACAGATTTAGAGAATATTTATATGACACATTAACGAATAATCATGGAATGAATATAGACTATTTTCGAGAAATGAAACTAATATGCTACTGAAATAGCTACAAATTTATTTATTAAAACATGTAAATTCTAAAAAATATATAAATATATAAAAGAACAAGATATTAATGGAATAATTATTATTCTGTTCCTACTTCAGTTGTAAGTTTCAATTATCTTCTTGGTGCTTTAGTCAGCCAAACTGCAATTTGCAATTCAATTTTTTTGGTTTATTGTTGTGCTTACCAATCACTAGTATTGCGCTTTCTAAGAAGAATAAAGTTAATTTATGTAAATAAACAATAGCATTTTTTAATACCTGTTATATAACTCGAATCAAGATTTTGTAGTCTTGTAGACTTTTTTTCCTTTATGACCATGGAAACTATACAATGCTGCAACCTCGTCCGTGAGTACTAACGGCATTATCCGTCTTACACATTCAACTAGATTAGAACCACCTTCAGATGACAAATCTCTGGCCTAAAAAAATGATATTATTTAAATGTTTCTGATCATTGCTCTTAATTAATGTTTACCAATTCTTCTTGCAGTGTTGCAAATTGCTTTATTATATTTTAAACCTCTTGTACATTTGTATGCGTAGTAATTGGAAGATATTTCTTCTTAAATTTCTTCACTTCATTTGATTTTCCTACTGTGCTTCCATCAGATGTTCCATCTAATAATAAATTATCTATTTTCTTATGGAGTTCGTGCAAGCTATCATGGGTTGCTTTGATTAAATTTTCATAGATATTAACCCGTTTAATTACATTATTAAACATATATTTGCTGGCAGCAACTATTTTACCTATATAATGAAAAAAGTTAGCACATATGGAAGCCAGTTTTTATTCAACTGTTTAGGGATACAAAACTGGCAGAAATACACCATAATAACGAGGTACGCATACAGCACCCAATATCCTGAGGATGTCAGTTTCTTGGCCAATTCATAAATGTATGTCCCGGCCATTTAAACAATATCCTTGCGATATCATAAAAACGATATATTTAAGAGATCATTAAAACTATATCCATAGAATATCTTTCACTGGCTTTCCCGCTGTTTTAGCTAATATGCTTCACGCTTTTGTTTCGTTTTGTGCTGTGATCTTGATTGTTGCGTACGTAAAAAAGAATGAAAAAATATTGATTGGAGTAAGTAGTTATGCTTGCTTTCGTATTCTTTATGAACTATTTAAAAAATAACTTTTAGATTTTATATAAGCGAAAGTGAGGTTAGAGTTATTCTAACAAAAATGTTATCGTTAGGCAAACAATATGCGAGTACTTCTATTACGGAGCTAAAGCTTTCTGTAAGCTCTCAAGAACAACTTGACGCTTTGAAAGTTTACAGTTTACATTTAATGGATGTGTAATTTTAGATAACAGGAAATTGTAAAAATATGGGGGACAACGCGGAGGAGATCATAAAAGGAGCTAGTTTTTCCAAAATTGATTAAAAATGCTATTTTACACGGGAACAAATTGCTTAGCCAAAAAGGTGAAAAAGCCTTTACATATTTATTAACAAAAACACTTATACTGGAGTAAATTAAAATTATGTTTATTTGTTTTAGTATAATAGCTGTTCTATAAGTTTTGGAAAGAAATCTTCTAACACCAGTTCAGGTCCAAAGAAATGCAATTAAGAAAATTAATCTAAAATTAATTGTCTCTATTCTTAAATATTAATACTTACTGTTAAACAAAATGGATTCTTTTTAAATGGGGATTTTCTTAAGGTTTTGTAATATTTTTGTGCAATAAAAGTAAGATATATTATGACTCGAGGTCATCTTATTTCGGATATCCCTAGATCATCTTATTTCGGATATCTCTAGGCCATCGTATTTCTGATATCTGTAAGATGTCTGACTTAGTTGTCTGTAGGATATCCAATTCTGTGTCATTCTGCTTTCCCCAGGATGTCCATACGATATTGGTCGGTGATGAAATTGATATCCCTCGGATATACGCATATCTAGTATGAGATATCAGTAGCATATCCATAGGATAGAAGTGTGCTGTGTAAGTAGTAGAACTTATTGTGGTGGAGTCGTGCTTTTATTTCAATCTTATGCTTCGCTGCATTGATGAAAAGCAATAGAAACATTGCGATGTTTGCAGCTGCATCGTCAACTTTTGTTGTTTGTTGATAATAGAAAAAACCTTTTTTTCTATGGTGATGATATACCAGGTAATGTTGTCTAATTAGCACAATAAATCCTATCAACTTTTATAAACTTCTTTATATAACGGTTAAATAATGCAAACTTCAATACAAAATTTATATACATAATTATCTAGGTACTCACCCCAGTAAACACACGACGTCCCAGGGACGTTCCTTTTATGTCCAAGTGATGTCTTTACATCCCGGGCTTTAAAACCCCAGCCGGCAGAACGTCGTCATTATGACGTAAAAAACTAGTCATACTAAGATATATGACGTGAAAAGTCCAAAGAGGTCTTAGAAAAGAACGTCTTTATAATGACGTCATAAGGTGGTCAGGCACAGACGTCTTTTTAATGTACCGTATCACCAGTATGGAACAAATCCACAATTGCATCACTTTGATGGTTATAGTGAAATACAAACAAGTTTGAGTTTGAGGTATAATACTTTTTGTTTATTTTTAGTTTACCACCTTAAAGATTTCACAATTTTCGCAAACAGTAAAATTTTAACCATTGATTTTACAATTATAAGGTTGTAAGGTGTTATAAGATGATGAAACTGATGAAACCATTGGTGAAATAGGTGAAATGCGGTTTTCTGTTTCTAGCTTTCTTTTATTCATTTTTCAATAATTTCTTGTTCCCTGTAGCTCAGTTTTGTTGTGTGAGTTTTTTATATTTAATAATAGGATTTCTTATGAAGGTAAATATCATTACGTTAGATTTGTAGGTTAGCTATACCAATTTTGTAAGTTTTTATTAGATTAAAACTTCAATTACTTTGATTCATATATATATCAGTTATATTCGTCAACGTTTTCCAAATTATGCTTAGCACGATGGCATTTATTGGACTGGAGTTTAGTTCTAATGTAGATGACGGTCTTTGTGGAGGATCAATTGGATTAGTTTGCAGTTCCTGGTTAACTCCTTTAAAAAAGCAGATAATTTGGCCTCCATACAAAACGAGCTCCCAGTATCGAAAGGCACTTTTACAAGGAGACGAACCTAATGAAGAAAACTGGTTGCTATGCGAAATAAAAACAATCCATTTTGAATGTGGTATGTAGTACTTAAGTAATTAAAAACAAGTAAATTACGAATTTATTGATGTCAAAAAGTATAAAATAATATGTGATGTTTTCTTAATTTTTAATTTTTACCATACTTGGCAATTTCTATCACTGAATCATACTTTACCTGGTAAAACTCTCGAATGAATAAAACTATCTGTTAAATTGTAAATAGACCATTATTTTGTGTCACTATCACTGATTCACTGTTTATTTTAAGAATTCAAGTTTATTTAATTTTATTATTATGTCTACTAGATTTTTATTTTTAATGTTGATTTTTGTAATGTATTTTATAGCAAAAATGTTTTGTAATAAATATTTTTTATAGTATTATTATTAATACATACCCTATATAAAAACCCGTCAAATTATGGCATGAAAAGTACGTCACTAAATGACGTCTTTGGTCTGTGACGTTAGTATGTCTTTATGACGAGAGAATGACGTCATAACTGATCATTAAACTAGTCAGTTCTAGTCATATAATGACTGGTTTCTGACGTCATTTTGACGGCAGTTTGCTAGCTGGGACGGACCTGTATAGGATGTCTTTAATAGGACGTCCTCAGGATGTCAATGAAGAACGTACGATGGGATGTCCTATGCGGGAAAAAACAAATGCAAACTTAGTGCGCGTGCCCACTTTCCTTCTTATTCTCTGGTACCTACTCAACACCCGTACGCTCCTTTGGTATATCAAAGTGGTACATTCTGTTTGCACCGTTTGCACTCTATCTGTTTTTGTTGGTGTTCTGACTACTTTATTTATCTGTACTTTCTCAGGAACATGCTTATGATATCAGGATATTATTAGAATATTCAGATTATTAAAAACGTATTCCTAGGATATCTTGTGTTATGTGGGTATAGAGAATATTCAGAGAATAAACCGTACTATCTGGGGTGCTTCCTTAGTCAACTTCCAGCAAACTTGCTACAAGCCTCCAAGTTTGTCATGACAAAATTCCTGTAAGTTTTATAGTTGTCACAATAAGTTTTCTTGTAATCTTGATGCAAGCTTACATTGCTGTTTGAGATAAAAATATATTAATAATTTTAGAAGGCCGTCTGACATAACCAACTTTTTCAACCAAATTTTGAATGACAATTTGAATTAAAATTTCTTTGGTCGTGTCAGACACTTGTACAAAATTCATGACGAAAAATAAAACATGTTCTATTTTTCATCTAAAAATGAATAAAATTCTGTAACATAAATTTGAAAGATATTGAGTTTCCAATATTATAAAAAGAATTGCTATGGCATCCAGTAAAGGCATAAATCAAGACCAGAATATCTCGATAGGTATTCGAAATACATAAAGGTGTTTTTCGATTGAATAATTTTATCAAGACTTTGTTATAAAAAATAGATATATTTTTAAACTGTGTTGATAACAATGATAAAATAAGATCTGCATCTTAGCCAATTACGAAATTCAGAAAATGTGATTATTTTTTAAAGCTTGCCGTGTATATCTACAATTTCTCAATTAAAAATGATTTAAAATGTTTTTTATTATGTTCATTTGCGAGAAATTGATTAGGTTTTGATGGTGACTGTAATGAACCTCTTTCACCTACTTCTCTGAACCAACACACTTGCTACAGCGTAAGCGTTTTGTACTTTTTGTTCCTTTCTTATATATCATGAGGGTATGTATCAAAACCAACCTCACAATTGCTGTTTTTGAATGGAATAATAGTAATATACTTTACATTACACTAATTTCTGTACAGCTTATTGGGTTCCATACACCCTTATATTTAAATTATTCTTAAAGCTCAGTTTCTAATTTTTGAAATAAAAACAGCATTTAAGTGTGTCTGTGTGATAGTAATCATCGTTATTTTTTAGCTGAAGTGTTAAGAATGCACTGAGACCTGAGAATATTGTACATGCATTGAAAAAGAAAGTTTAAATTTAAATAAACTTGTGGCTAAAAATGTAAGCAAATTTTCGTTGTATAGTACTTAGTTGATAAAATTTCATGAAAAGTAAAATCTATTTAGTCGAATTTAAGCTTTTCCAGCCATTATCTAATGTAAAAATTCAAAACCACAGCATCACCTTGAAAGAGAAGGTATTCCTACATTGTACATCTATTTCTTTAAGTTTTTCAGCTAAAGCAGGACGATTTATTATACAATCATTGTATCTATATAAACTTTAATTCACTGAAAACATAAACGATAAAAGTGTCTTTTAAAAATTTGACTTCATTTATACTTTTATTAAATTCAAAATTCACAACTTTCAATTTGAAAAATTATTTATGCATAACAAAGATCACTACAGACCCGTTACATATTGTTTAATAATGCAAAACACTTATAAAACACTTTTTGTTAACTTTACGAGAGAATTGTCCCCTACACTGCATTTCTAATATAAATACACATTTTAAATCATCGAAAAAAAATTATATTCTAAACGCAGGTTTACCAATTTTGTATAATCTAATACTTTTACATCATGACTGATTACGGTACATAGTATAAAATGTAAGCAATCTAGAGATTAACAAATAAACAAATAGTTTTTTTAAAACATCTATTTAAATAATATTACATTATATTTAATCACATTGCTTTTCTACATACATACTATGCAAAATAATCGGTTTAATATTTGGGTGCTGGGCTCTCCATGTTAGAGTAATCTACATTTGGGGAATAGAACTATAACAGAAAGTCATCATTATCAGTTGATTACTTTAAAGATTGCATACCTTATATTGTTTCGATCTGTAAGCTTCATTAGAAGCGCCTTCTGCTTTATTGACCCATGCAACATCCGGATTACGCAAAGCTAACCGTGCCGTATAGAATGCAGCACCAACACAACCAAGTCCTACTATTGCGTACAAAGGTATAAGCTACAAAATATTAATTGAAATATTGAATCTTGTGAATGCAACTATAAATAAATCTAACGACAGAAAATAATTACGACGTATTATACTTACTGCTCGGTGTTTCTTTAAACTACTTAGGCTCAATCCCTGCATTTTAAAAAAAGGATCTAATTATTTTCCTCACAAAAACTTCTGTTATTTAACCAAAAATTACAATGTTGAAGTCCAGTGACGTAATTGACGTCTAAGTTTGACAGCAGCCAGCAGTCGTTAAAAAGAGAAACCAAACCTTAACTCCTTTAAGATAGACGAAGATAGTTTTACTCGTTTTACTACTGAAAGGTGAAATCGCTTGTTACATAAGTTTAAAACAAAAGTACTTTTATACCTTAAAAACATCGAAAAAACCATATTTATAAGTTACAAATTTTATAATTAATTTAACATCTTACTGTTTTGTTATATTTTACAATCTATTTAGTTATATATTTTTTTGTTTTTATATTGAACTACTTTTGAGCGCAATATTTAAAAAATCATCATTCTCAATTTAGACCTATAACTCTCAATATCTTTACAATAATTTCAACTATTAGTACTTGCAAAAGCAAAAGATGGTTTATATTCTTTTTTATCGTGTATACATTTTCTATTTTGGAAAGTTACACCGTTACATATTGTACATACGCTAAAATTGGCTAAACATTTCTTTAAATAAATTTAAATTAATTTCAATCCTTATTCGAAATTAAAATTACTCGGTAAATTGTTCTGTTCTTATTAAAGTCTCAACAAACCAACAATTAAATACTATGGTTATACTTGCAATAATTGAAATCTTGTTCTTTGTTGAATCGAGCGTTTTAGCACGTTCATAAGACGTCAAGCTAGTCAAGCGCGCTCCTACAGATAAACCAGACCAGAGACAGTTTTAAATAATCGTGAAAATAAACCTAAAATAACATACTTTTTTAGTATGTTGAGATGGTTCAATTTAAATTTAAATTCAGAAAGACGCGCGTAATTACGTAAGCATAGTCAGCTAGCGGGAAAACTGAAAAATACGACTTGCGCCGTGTTACCATCGTTTTACGCATGTACTTCTTAAAAATGTGGGAGACTTTTAAGGGTACGACAGGAGGAAGCGGTCGGGAGCTGGAGGGTGAATCTTGTTCGAGATAGTAATACGCGTTTTTTTTCCTGAAAAGTTTCTTTGTATAATTTGTGTTTTTGTTTTGTCTATTTTTGTAAATTGCTAGGTATGTATGTAAAATAATTTTAATTCATGTAAGTCTGCTTGTTTTTGTATTTGTGCTTTAAACGTGAACCAGGGTAGTTTTTACCTTTGTTTACTTTCTTTGAAAAGCTAGCGTGGGTCGCCATTTTATAGTACCGTTACTTTACCCGTTATATTTCTTTTATTTTTTCTCTGTGCCTATTTATGTTTTCTTTTAAAAACTGTGTTTAAACAAAACAATTTTATTTTACAATGAAAATTTTATATAAACTTGCTCAAATCGCGTACCCGAATGGAGGAGCACGTTTTATTGTAACTTGCTTTTGTTTGATCATTGCTCGTGTGTTTTATGAATTGCTCAAATTGCTAGAAGTTAGAATTGTTTTATACTATGATATTCATACCTTCATGACTGGAAATAACCATATGTACGGTAATTGGTGTAAATACCGTTGTTTGAATTGCCTTGTCGAATGTAAACATAATATTTTATTTACCGTGAGGGGCATACAACATGTGGCGGCAGGTAGTTCTCATACTATGAGGACCCTGTGTATTTTTTTTGTGAAGTAGCGTATCCTAAGTCTATGGTATAGACAGGTGCCTGCTTCGATATATGTATTAAAGTCGCGGTAGGTTGTTTCCATGATAATGGGCCCTACATTTTATAAGATTTGTTTGATATTATTGTGTGTTTATTATATGTGTATTTTGTGTATTATATGTGTATTTTTGGCCCTTGTTTGTTTGTCCCGACCAATCAACTAATAGCTGAATTGCATCCGTAACCCAGGACTTCAGTACCCACCGATAGGCCGTCGGTTAACTAACCGTTCTTCAGTTTAGTATGATGATGTACGTGCATGTGTTTATGTGTCGGGATTTAAATCGGTTACCGTACCTGCTTATCCGAACATTTTATTTAAACTCACCGCATTCTAATTTCTAGATCAACGGTGTAATTTCATTTATCTGAAAAAGGTTACAATAAAATGAGCAACGTACTTAATTACTTGTTAATTTAATTTGCTACTGTGTTATTTTGATTTGACCCAATTGTAATTTATTCATCGCCTGTTAAAATACTGAATAGCTAGCTGAAGCATTTATGCTGTTGACTTTTATTAATACGTAATTTTTATTGTGTATCTTGAAACATTACTACTTCAAAGGAAGTTAATTTATTAGCAAAACTTCCATAATAGTAACTTGCAAAACTCTACTGATTAGTTAACCTCACTTTTCAGTTTACATGGCTTTGTTGCCAAGCTTCTATTAGTTTCGCTGTGTTGCCATACTTGCTAAAAGTACTTTAAAGACACGTAATTTCTTTTACACATTATCATATAATGTATTAGTTGATTCTTTATAACAGTTGTTGATTTACATATTAATTATGTAGTTTATTTGTATTAATATTCAGTTCAAGAACCGGAGGGGTTTCTTCGCTCTGTTCTTCCCCTCCTACGATGGGTCCCACCGAACAGGCAAGGTCTCGGTTAAAATTTAAAGAGTTATATTCGAATATTTATTGTGTGTTTTATTTAACCTACAACAGCCTTCCCACATATCGAGAGTAAGCAGTGTATAACGAACTTAACACAACGTAGGCAGAAGAGGAGGGGGTAACTAGACGATCACAGCCACAGCGAGATGTCGCTGCTTTTGTTTGTTCGCGGGTTTTTAATTTCAAACACGAGTGGGTTACATCACAATGTATAAGTAAATATGCTTATAAGTTTTGTTATAACAAAATAATTAAATACATAATCTAAAACAATGGTATTTCTAATTGTAAGTTTATATTAAAGAAGTAATTAAAAAGTAAAACCTAAAAACGAACGAACTCATAAGTCAAAATATAAAGAGCTTTTGGTTTTTTCTTTTTGCTCTAACTTCTCTGAGTTTTTACAAACTTTGTTTTGTAGGGATTTAGTATAACGGTTTTAACGTTATTATTCTATGCCAAAGCAACCGTGGCCAAAGTATAAATTGAAAAAATTCGAATATGGGTTTGCGTGAATTTCAGTTTTCTCTTTTTTTCTAATTTATTTCATTGAGCCTCAATTACGAATAATGGATTACTAATAAGCAGCGATATCTTTTGTGTGCAGATCAAGTTCTGAAAGCAAGCAGTTGTGTTAAAATTTGATATTTTCTCATTTATATTTTTACTTTCCTATTAAAATCGCGAATTTTTTTCGAAAATTTTTTTTTGGAATAAATTTACGGTTCAAGGTTTCCCGAATCAGAAAAATGTATTTTTGCGTGCGTGCGTGCGTGTGTGTGTGTAACAATGTATCCACGATAAGTCTGGAACCCAAAGTCCTAGTAACTTGAAATCTGGTATGGAGCTGGCTTTTCATATTCTGTCGGTTCTATCAAAAGATGGGTCTGATGAAAAAACCGGAAGTGGGTGTATCCGCCATTTTTAACAGTTTTTCTTATATAATTTTGTACGTATGTAAATTATTCGAATTATTTTTACAGTTTCTTATAGAGATAATTCTTCTTAACAATTTATTCAAATAAAAAATTTTTCTAACATTAACAGTTTAATAGATATTTTATTTATAATTTATAATGAATTCACAAATATAATTTAGACTTAGTGACTTATTTCCCAGGTATTTAGAAACCAATAAAAATATTTATAGAATTGTCATAATATTCTGTTAGAAACCAATACAAAACCATTCGCTTTTTAAAAAAATAATATTCCTTAATGCAAATAGACCCGTTAAAACCAATAAAAACATATATTTTTGTAATAAGTAATAACCAATAAAAAGCTCAATATTCAATAATATTTTTGTGAATTCCAGTTTAAATCATTTTATCTCACTGCTTTCTATCGGGAAAACCTTATTAATCTCAAACATCAAATAGCTAGTTCTTTAATACGAGTATAACTTTTTTCTCTTCCATTTTTCTATTTGCTGTGCTTATATCATTGTCACTTTCTATCAATTCTTTTTTATATCCTTTTCCGTTTGCTATGATGGGAGCTTTGTAGTAGTGCTCATCATCCAAACGTACATTTTATCTCTTTGTAAAATCAAACGGTTTCAAGCTTTAGTTTATTTTAATTCAACATTTGAGGTTTGAGCTATTCGCAACACCCATCATCGTTGCAGTAAACTACGTAAAGATACTTTATACTTGTTTATTTGGGCAAGAAGTTTTATAAATAGAGTTTACTTATTCTAAATAATAAATACAGTAACGAATTTTAAAAGTAATTTACTTAAAACTAACTGTTTACACGTAATTTAGATAGAATTATTTTCAGCTAATTTTTACTAAACTTATTTTCAAATTCAACTAACATATTTAAGAAAAACAATTTACAATTAATTTATATATGACTATAATTCGATAATTATAAATACTGGATTGTAAATATTCAATGTATTGTTCACTAATAACAATTATTTCTATATAAACTTAACAAACGCAACATTTATTTCTTCACCGACATCTTGTTTCTTATTCACACACTTATCTTACTTACTTATATACAAAGTGCGTCCTAAATATACAACATCCCTCCTCGATTTGAGTTTTTTTTTTAATAAACAGAAAAATACGTAAAATCGTAATACAAACTAACTCTAAATAATACCTGCTTTAACATAAAAATTACTGAACATTATAGCCTCTATTCTACACTTAACAAACTTTTCTTTACATAAGGCCTTTGTCAATAAATCAGCAATATTTTCCTGAGTACAAACATACTTAACAAGAATAATATTCTTAGTTACTAAATCTTTAATAAAATGCAACTTAATATCAATATGTTTTGATCGCTTCGTATTTTCGTAAGATTTCATCATTGACAATGCACTCATGTTATCTGCATATAACAATGCGCCGCTCTCGCACTTTTCTTTAAACTCACTTCTTACACCTTTTAAATATACTAATTCTTGTGCTGAAGCTGCTGCTGCTACATATTCAGCCTCCGCCGTTGGTAATGCAACGCTACTCTGTTTTCTAGAGAACCATGACACTGGATTCCCTCCATATATAACGATGTTTCCACTTACACTTTTCCTATCCCTCCTGTCACCTGCCCAGTCTGCATCGGTGTAGGATATTAATTCATCGTCTCCTTTTCTATAAATTAATCTTATATTCGCTGTAGATTTCAAATGTCTTAATATTTTTTTTCCTGCATTCCATATTTCCACTGTTGGCTTGTCACACCATCTACTAATATAGGCTACTGCAAACATAATATCCGGTCTTGACGTTGTTGCTAAATACATTAAGCAGTCCACTAGTCTTCTAAATGGAACTTCTTTAATTTCTTGAACTTCTGTCTTTACTTGAAACCCAACTTCCATAGGAATATTTACACCTTTGCATTCAGTCATATTAAACGTCTTTAATATCTGTTGGATATATCTTTCTTGTGTTATTTTCATGTTCTCTCCATTTTTTGTAATTTTCATTCCCAAGAAGTTTGATATTTCTCCCAAGTCTTACCGCAGCCATTTTAGCCACATAGAATTTAAAATATCTATACTTCTTCTAGTTGAAACCCTTTCGCCACCAAACGAGCCTTTTTTGTACCATCTTCTTTTACTTGAAACACCCATCTTGTATCGATTACTTTCTTTTCCGGTGTTGAATCTTCAGGGGTCCATGTATTTAACTCTTTATGTGATTCTAATTCATTGTTTATAGCTTGTTTCCACTCGTTACATTGTATTGCATCGCTGTACGTTATAGGTACCTTATCATTTACTAATAAGCAGTATGCAGAATAAATTTCATAATCTTCCAAATGTTTGGGTTGACTATAATTACTCATCCTGATTTTGAAGTTTTTAATAATCTGTTCATCTGTTTTATCTTGTTCTGTGGATCTACTTTTATCTTCATATTTTCCTTCTTCGTTCTCTTCTATTTCAAATTCTTCTTCAATGCATTCAATTTTATTTTCCACATTGACATCTATTTTATCTTCTTTATATTCGGTTTTAGATTCATCGAAAGTAACATTTGTAGAATTTGTTAATATATTTTGCGTATTTATATTTATTAGTGTGTATTTAATAAAGCCATCCTGTCGAAAGAAAAACCGTCACCATTTTTATTTCTTATTTTTCATACATTGCATTTCGATTATATGATTAATCATCATTATAATGAATTGCTACGTTGCCGATGCAATTTGAAAATCTGCTAAACACCTAAACGTGTCAAAAACCGTAACACTTCCTCTTTTATAAGATTTTCTTACATTAAAATAAAATATATATGCGTTCATTTGTATTGAATAACTACTAAACAAAAATTATTCAATACTTTAAAATACAGATAAACGATAACATTAATATTAATCAAAAGAAAAATTTCGCACTAAACACTTCACTACAAAGAGTTAATTTCGTATCAGACCAAGTTTTAAACACAAACTCTGAAATACTGGTTTGTGTAGTGGTTTTGTTAAAATGTCTGCTATTTCTTCCTTCGTGGACACTCGCAAAATATCAATTTCGCCCGCAGTAACATTTTCTCGCACAAAGAAGGCGATGATACTCAGGGTTCTCAGCTAATCTGATTGCTGCATGGTTATCAACGTACAGAACAGTTTTTTTTGTTAATTTTCCAATCTCGCTCAAAAGAAGCTGGAGCCAGACCGCTTCGCGTGCAGCTTCGCTAGCCGCTACAATTTCTGCTTCTGTTGTTGATATGGCAACCGATGTTTGTCGTTGGGAGAGCCATGTAATAGCCCCACCCGCATACATGCAAGTCACACCGCTTGTGGATCTGCCAGTGGTCGCATCACCACCATGATCTGCGTCACTATAGCACTCAAGCTCACCCTGTTTGATTTTTGAACGATAGAGTATACCAAGATCTTGAGTACCTTGCAGATACGCGAAAATGCGTTTCACTTTCGGCACATCCTGATTAGTTGGATTTTCCAATGTTCGTGACACAACACCAACAGCATATGCAATGTCTGGCCGCGTCCCACACATCAGATACATCAATGTACCAACTGCTTTTCGATACGGGTAAGTCGTGTTAGGCTTCTTATCATCTAAGTTTTCTGGTCCATCTTTTATCATTGGGGTTGCTTTCGGATTAGCGTCCTGCATCCCAAACTTTGTTAGCATCTGACTTGTATATGCTTGTTGGCCGATCTTTATCGAACCGTCTTGACGTTGATCGATTTCGATTCCTAGAAAATAAGTAGCTGGTTTCGACACAATTTTAAATTCATTTGCTAGTTCGGATAGAAACTGTTGGGCATCTGTTTGATCGGTTGCAGCGACGAGACCATCGCCGACGTACAATGCCACAATCAGCTTCCTCTGATCTCGGACCCTCGTAAACAGGCATGGATCAGCTGTTGATTGTTCGAAATGTAGGTTTTTGAGAAAAGAAGCAAAGCGCTTGTTCACGGGGTGCCTGTTTCAGGCCATACAAGCTATGGTTTAGCTTGCAAACGCGTCCGGTGCCGTCGTCAAACCCTTCCGGTTGTTGCATGTAAATTTCTTCATCGAGGTCGCCGTAAAGAAACGCTGTAGACACATCGAACTGTGTAAGTGACATGCTCTCTTCGGCTGCGACTGCGATGAGACTTCGAATCGTGCCCAATTTTGCTACAGGACTAAACGTTTGATTGTAGTCAACGCCCTTGCGTTGGTTGAATCCTCTGATCACCTAGCTTTGAATTTGTCTGGAGAACCATCAGGATTCATTTTAATGCGATAGATCCACCTGCATGAGATAGTCTTCAGTTTTTCGGTAACTGAACCAACGACCAGGTGTTGTTTTCAATAAGCGATGACATTTCGATTTCCATCGCTTTGGCCCACTTCGGGTGTTCCAGGCTTTCGACTGCTTCGTCGTACGTTTGTGGCTCATCGATTGCCGTGTGCATCGACGATAATGTGAAGACGTAGTCGTTAAACCTACCTGGCCTCTGAATTTTAGTTCGGTCACGTAGACGTGGAAGATCATTCACAATTTCATTTTCGGATTCACTCCAAGACGTTACTTCTTCTGATTCCTTTTCGATCTGGTCTGTTTCTGGAAAGTTCGGTGTGACATCTAACATTGTGAAATTGCTTCGGCCTTTATCCACAAGTTCTCCTGGTAGCTGAATGTTTCAGGATCGTATAAACGATAACAATCATCGTGATCGTAGCCTACAAGTAGGCATTTGATGGCCTTTTTGGATATTTTTGAATTACGACGTTGATGCGGCAATGCTTCATAGCATGTTGTACCTATCACTCGTAAATGTTTGATCGCCGGTTTTCGACCAAACCACACATGGTACGGTGCCTTCATGTCATCGGATAATGGCCAGTATGATTGAAAATGTAAACAGTTGTTAATAAAAGTTTTGCCCACAACCATTCTGGCAAGCTTCCGTGAGCATGAAGCATGGAACGCGTCGCTTCAACTGTTGTTCGGTTCTCTCGCTCAGCAACGCCGTTCTGTTGCGGAGTATACGGAGTTGTTATTAGTTGTTCAATACCGTCCTGTTGTAGAATCGACGTAACGATTGCGTTGTTAAATTCACCACCACCATCACACCTGAATTGTTGAATAGTATGGCCTTGTGTTTTTACCTCTGCGATGAATTGTTTTTCTTCGGAACTTCACTCTTTTGTTTAATTAAATAGACGAATCGAAAACGCGAAAAATCATCCTTGAACAAAACAAAATAACGAAAACCTCTCTTTGAAGGAATTTGGAAAGGTCCGCAAACGTCACCATGTATGAGCCCACCCGGTTTAGTAGCTCGATACTTTTCGTGAATACCAAAAGGTCGCCGATGCGCCTTTCTGTAAACGCACCCCTTGCACAATTCGCTGTCGAGTGGTAAATTAAGGTTGAGTTCACGTATCGCAAACTTTCGAAAAGTTTCTTGTTCTGATGTCCGAACCGCTCGTGTAAAATTTGTAATTTATTTACCGTATCAGTCGTTGTTACGGCATTCGCTTCTTGAATAGATTTCGTATTTCGAACTTTTAGTTTATAAAGACCACCCCCTGGTTCACGTACGCCTACTACAAGTGTGCGTCCTGAACGAGTACACTTGTAACAAATAATTTCACTTGCTTTAAATTATGTTTCTTCTTGTCCACTTCTTTGGTTACTTTTATTTTGCATTTTTAACTCTTGATCTAATAGCTTCGCTTTAACAAAGTCCATTTTTATGTCCACATTTGTCGTTTCAATTGCCGTTATTACTGTATCGTACTCCTCATTTAGTGACAATAATAAATAACATATCTTATCTGTTTCATCAACCTTTGAACCTAAGCTTTCCAGTTCTCTTATAATTGCATCAAATTTTAAAAAATGGTCATCTAAGTTTTGACCTGTTTTATGCTTTAACGTTAATAATTTTCGTCTTAATGTAAGCTTTGTAAAAACTTTTTCTTTCAAAAATTCCTTCTAGAGCCACCATCATTTCCTGTGCGGTCTTTGCAACCTTTACAATGTCTAAATGCTTATCACTAATACACTGAATAATTGTTGACCTTGCTTTCGCATCCTTGACCATAAATTCACTTCTTTGCGTTTCATTCATGTCGGAAACATTTTTTTCAAGAACTTCCTTTATTTGTTTTTCTTCCAATATTGCTATCACTCTAAATTTCCAATTGTTAAAATTTCCTGCCGTTAATTGCGGTAATACATAAGAATTCATTACAGTCGCCATTTTTTTTCTTTTTTTTTTTTTAATTTTTAACACTTAATTTCTTATATACGTATCCACTTATTCTTTTGAGAACTCTGGGCCCATAACCTATTGTTAATATTCAATGTATTGTTCACTTATAACATTTATTTCTATATAAACTTAACAAACGCAACATTTATTTCTTCACCGACATCTTGTTTCTTATTCACACACTTATCTTTCTTACTTATATACAAAGTGCGTCCTAAATATACAACATACTGTCCGCAGATAAGTTGCACTTTGGTTTATCTCAACTGGTATTTAGTTTTACTGACACGCGCGTTAAACACTATTTATTTAGATCAATCCTTCACAGTTCCGACTTCTGCTTAGATTAAATTAAACTTGCTTTAGACTCCTTTTATATTTTTACTTTATCTGCTTTGAGAAGATTATATCCTTTCTAGTAATCACCTCAAATCATCTTGAATGCGTTTCATAGATTCTTCTTAAGACTGTTCTGTCTTAGAATAGAAAGCTGAACACGGCACCGATAGAAAAGGTCGTGGCGATAGCGGCAACTGTCTTCATATCGGCAACTTTCTTGAGTATAAAAGTAGCGGTCAATGCACTTTTTCTGACCTGATGTTGTACTTGGATGATAACTGCAGACTAACACTTGAAGGTCTGTTCCTCGGAAGACGACCTCTGACATATTTCGAAATGTCTTCCAATCTAATGGATTTAAACCGCAATCAAGCATGGGTACCGCCAATTTCTTAACGTTATAGAACTCCATTTCTCTTTCAAAATGCTATAATCCCTAAATTTTTGTATAACAGCATTACACGTGAGTACTTCTTGGTGACCAGATAGAAAATGAAGTGTCGGTCGACACGTAGCTTTAAGACGGTTACTGTTTTTGTAGTTTATCTAGCCGTTCAAACCAGTTTAAACTCTTAAATACTGTTGTAACCCCTCTGGACATTTCAAGATCTTTACTCCAGCAATGTGCAACGGCATAATTTCTTCGTGTTTGGAACAGGTCTTGTCATCCAAACCTAACATTTCCAAGATGCTCATAAAACAAGTTTATTCCATCGACTTCATTCCTGGTTCCGCTTGTTATTACCCTGGTCTAGACAATCGATGAGGACCACTTTTGGCTTGCCTCTGGATGGTTTTTGGATACAGTATACCACCTCACTGCAAAACTCTCATATAAACACGACATGTACTTTCGTTGTTACGCGCTCTAAATTTAAATTGTGCTGCTATGTATATACTTATTTAAATTAAAGTTAGTCTGCCATTTTTCCACGCCATCTATCGAGCATCGTTGGTCCCTTCCGTTTGAGAAAACGGAAAAGTTGTAATTTTTACTTTCACGTTGTGGAACATAAAATATGCCTGGTTAAGTTAAACTTGATTTATTAGAACCTTCACTTGTTGTGACACAATGTATCATAAAAACATCTATAATTAGTTAATTTATTCAACGCAGGGTAAGTGTTTTCTATTCTTTTTCGGATTAAACGTAATTTCCACCTCGTTTCCTTAGCGCCACGTGCTACCTCCCAAATGTGGGTTTCTTTGTCTATAAAAGTTTAAACATCGACAGTAGAAGTCACCAGGTGGACACGATTATTCTTAGACAGTTTTATTACAGGAAGCCAGTAGGAAAACGTTTTCTGAAAGTAAACCTGGATCTCAATAAGTCAAATTCTGATTTTAACCATAAGCTGTCGTTTAAAATGATTTGCTTCTTATTATTATTATTAGGGAATTAGTCTAAGTTAAATTGCTATCGCATGCTGATACGTCGGCCGGCAATTATTGTTGTTAATGTATAATTTACTTACAAAGATTTTTGTATATCCTCGCTGTTACACTTACGATTTGAGTGTATTGTGAGTTGCCGATACTTCCGACGTTTTAGAACCAACGTATACCCGTATTCAAACTAAATTTATTTACTGTGATGCTATCAAATTATCTATTTGTTATTGATCCTAATTTTAATGATAGTTTATCCTTCTAAAGTAATTAATGTGCAATTGATATTAATGATTTGGTTTTTTCTTCGATTCCTTCAGCTTTACGAACCTTCAAAATTTAATACAAGCTTCGGGCCTCCTGTGCTGATCTAACAGGAGCTGTATCTGCGAGTCAAGCTCTAGCGCCTATTACACTAAACTTATTACTTGGACCTTTCTTCTCTCTGATATGTATTGTTTTAATCCTACAGCGAGTTAGCCGTGCAGGGTTAATAAATTATTAGAAGCTGATAACATTTTTTTTTAAAACATCAATTATACCAATTTAGAGCACGTAACAGTGTGATCAAACCTTCAAATAGCCCATTGGCTTCCCCAGTGGCACTCGTAAAAAAGAAAGATGAATCAACAAGGTTTTGCGTAGACTACAAACAGCTTAACGATGTGACCAAAAAGGACAGCTACCCTTTACCGATAATTGACCATACGTTAGACATCCTGTCAGGATCCCAGTGGTTTTACACGTTGGATTTAAAAAGTGGTTAATGGCAGGTAGAATTGGAACCCAAGGATCGTGAAAAAACAGCTTTTTGATTGAAACTGGTTGGTGGCAGTTCACTGTGATACCATTTGGCCTGTGTTGAGTAGAGACCATCTTGCGCAGACTGTCTTGGAAGACGTGCTTGGTTTACTTAGACAACGTGACCGTAGTTGGAAAGTCATTGGAAGAACACTTGAACAACTTGAAATAAGAGAATATCTAAAACTGAGGCCAAAAAAATTGCCACATATTTAAGGAGGAAGTACAATACTTTGGCCACGTCGTATCTAGAGATAGAGTAAAGACTGATCCAGACAAAAACCGAGCAGTGAAAGCATGGCCAAGACCAATCGACAAACATGAGATCCATGTTGTGCACCTATTATAGTCGATTTGTACCCGGATTTGCCAATATTGCCAAACCTTTAACAAAACTGACCAAAGAAAGAGCAGAATTTAAATAGAAAAAAATTCTGCGAAAACGCTTTAAATCAACTTAAACAGGTTCTAGTCACCTCGCCGATTTTAAGTTATCCATGAGAAGACGGAAAGTTTGTTTTGGATACAAGTAATCTGGCCATAGGTCCAGTCCTTTCACAAATGCAAGATCGACAAGAAAAAGTCATCACGTATTTTAGTAAAGTTTTGTCCAGGTCAAAAAGGAATTATTGCGTGACTAGGAGAGAGCTGTTAGCAGTCGTCAAGTCCATAGAACACTTCTACAAATATTTGCATGAACGAAAATTTTTACTGAGAACAGACCACCAAAAGGACAAGTAGCAAATGGATCGAAATACTGCACGAGTATGACTCGAGTGATGGGCATTTACACGTATAAAATAATTTTCTACACGTATACGTAGAAAATACGTATATAATGTATAATATGACAATGACAATAGACAATATAGATAAAAACCCAACCTGCCAACGGCTGTTGAAGTTAGAATTTGACATTTGCTGATTAAAATTAGTATTACTATGAACCGAATAGCAATATTTAAGTCTTTATCAAACTCAAAACAAAACACCCAAAAAATAGTACTAAAGTTTCAAATTTGAATAAAATTTGTTCAATAATTATCACGAAAACGTAAAAAAAACTTTTGTCTAGAACCCTATTTTATTTTAAAGTAGGTGTTGTAGTTTTCTTTAATTAAACTATATTACTTATGAGTTTATTATTAACTACAGAATACAATAGATTTATGATTAAATATAAAACGAATATAACCGTGAGTTGCACTAGCTACTCCTATGACAGTAGTAACGTAACTGCGTGTACTATACGTGATGTATGATCATTGTTGCCTTTGGTTATACCACACACCATGCATCCGCACATCCCCCTTTTCTTAAGAGTATAACTATAAAACTTTACATTGTTTTATTTCATTTATTTTATTCACAAATTCAATCTCCGAGGCTGTTTAATTTTTCGACCATAAGAAGAAACTTTGTTATTTTGATTTGTATCAGCCTCTGATACTGAATTGTCATTTTCTTTAAATTTTGTAGTTTCATTTTGTTCTATTTCAATAAAATGTTTAATCTGTTGATCATCCCTATTACAGTTTTCTTTTTCCTTCTGTAAATTTGGTGACAACAAATAACTTTCATTTTATTTTACCGGTTTAATGAATTTTCTATTCCTAATAAAAATTGATCCGTTATTTGTTCTCACTTTATAAGACCTATCTCTAAATTTATCTATAACTATGCCAGGTACCCAAACGCCTTTTGGATTTAGTTGTATGTATACATTGGTTTTTAAATCTATATTTTTCAAATTTCTTTTTCCTAAATTGTAATAATGTTTCTGCTTGAATTGACTATTTTCTATCTGTTTCCCGTAATTTTTTACAATTTTAGGTCTCAGCATTTTTGATGTACATGGTATAAATGTTCTAAGCTTTCTAGACATTAGAATTTCTGCGGGAGACGCATTTTCAAGAGTTGGTGTATTTCGGTAGTTTAAAAGAGCTAAATTTAAGTCTTTTTTGTCTTCTATTACCTTTACAAACATTTTCTTTACCGTTTGAATGTGTCTTTCCGCCATACCATTTGACTGTGCATTTGTAGGACTCGACATTATGTGTTCGAATTCCCACTCACGCGCAAATTGTTGGAATTCACCTGACTTAAACTGTGGTCCGCCATCCGATACGATGGTTACTGGTATGCCATGTCTCGCGAATATTTCTTTCATTTTATCTATAACATTTTTACTTGTTGTATTTGTATAAAGTGTAATTATTTCCGTATATTTAGAATAATAATCGATTAACAATAAATAATTTATTCCGTTTATTATGAATAAATCACACCCTACTTTATTCCACGGCAAATTTGGAATATCATGACATTTAAGAGTTTCCCTATTCAACGAATTTGAATATTTTAAGCATAAATGACACTGCTCTATTTTTTGCTTAATTTGGTATGACATACCTGGCCAAAAAAGAGATTCTTTTGCCAATTTAAGGCTTTTTGTTGTGCCTAAATGACTGTAGTGAACCCTTTCTACCATTTCGTTTCTCAGGCTTTTTGGAGTTACTAAACATTGTCCCTTATAAATTAAATCATTTATTACTGTTAAGTCCGCTTTGTATTGGGCGTATGGTCTAACAGTATCATTTAATTTGTTAGAGTTTTTTGGCCACCCGTTTAATATTACCTCCTTTAATTCTTGTAATTCCGCGTCTTTTTCAGTTTCGATTTTGAATTGTTTAATTTTTTCCGGAGTTGCTTGTATCTGTTCCGTTATAAGACAGACATGAGCATGCATTTCTTCATCTTCTGCGTCTTCTTCTGATTCTGTTAAATATGCTCAGACGGAGCGTCTGCTAATATTAATTGCTTACCGGGTTTGTACCTTATTTCTAGATCATACTTTTGTAGTTGCAACATCATTCGTTGTAATCTAGCTGGGCACTTGTCTAAAGGTTTTTTAAATATGGAAATTAGTGGTTGGTGATCGGTTTCGACCGTCACTCTTTTTCCGTACACGTAATCGTTAAAACGTGTCACTCCGAAACAAATAGCCAGAAGCTCTTTCTCGATTTGTGCGTATCTAGTTTGAGTTTCTGTCATCGATTTTGAAGCATACGCGCATGGAAGACCATCTTGCAATATTACTGCACCTAATCCCGATTTTGACGCGTCTACCGATATGATCGTATCTTTATTTATATCGAAAAATTTTAATACGGGACTTTTGACCAATATTTCTTTTAATTCTGCCAGAGCTTTTTCGTGTTCAGCGTGGCACTGAAATTCTACATCTTTTCGTAGTAACTCGCGCAACGGTGATGTAGTTGCCGAAAATCCAGGGATAAATTTACTAACGTAAGTTAACATTCCTAAAACGCGTTGTACTCCAGCTTTATCCGTTGGACTAGGCATTTTTATTATTGCCTCTATTTTACTTTTATCGACTGCAATGCCCTGATTAGAAATAATGTGACCCATATATTGAATTTTTTCCTGCGCAAATTTACATTTGTTTTTATTGAATGTGACGTTATTTTCTTTCGCGATTTTTAAAACACGTTCTAGACGTTCGTTGTGTTCTTTTTACGTTTTTACCCCACACAACAATGTCGTCTATATAGACATCTACTCCGTCACCTGCAAATAATTCTTTAAATTTAGCTTGGAATACTTCCGGAGCTGATTTTATTCCGTACGGCAATCTATTAAATTTATACCTTCCGAATGGAGTGCCAAACGTACATAAATCCGCGCTTTCTTTATCTAATTCAATTTGATAAAACCCGCTTGTTGCGTCTAAAGTACTAAAATCTGCGCGCCCGCCATTTTACTCGTTATTTGTTCGATTGTCGGAATTTCGCAATATTCGCGTTTAATTACATTGTTTAAATCTTTGGGGTCAAGACATATTCTTAAACTTTCGTCCGGTTTTCTAACAATAACCAAAGCGTTTACCCATTCTGACGGACCATTTACTTTGGTTAAGATTTCCGATTTTACTAATTGATCGAGTGTATCTTTTAATTTATTTTGAAGTTGCAAGGGAACTTTTCTCGTTTGATGAACCACAGGTTTTACATTTTTATCAATTTTAATGTGATGCGGTACTCCTTTTATACACCCAATTCCTGAAAATATTTCTCCATATTTTTGAATTAGTTTATTAATATTTTCTGAAACCTCAATTGAATTTATTTCCTGTTGTTCTAATCTTTTAATTAATTTTAATTCTAATGACGTTTCTAAACCCAAAATTGCATTTGTGTTTGAATTTACAACATAAAAAGTTATGACATGTTTTTCTGTGTTTTTAAAACAAGTTAATTTACATGTACCTAATACTTTCAACTTATCACCGGTATACGAATTTAATTTAATGTTTGTCTTTTTAATTTCCGTTGACGTAATTCCTAAAGAATTTGCTATCTTAATGGGAAGAACATTAACCATGGCACCAGTATCAATTTTCATTTGAATCATTTTGTTATTTATTTATAAACTGGTGACCCATGCTTTATGTTCGTGCCTTATCTCGTTTACTTCTACAGAGCCCACGAACATATAATTATTTTTCTCACGGATTTCACTTACACTATTATTTTTCTCCGGATTATTTCTTTTATTATAACAAACCGTTTGGAAATGATTTTTCTTTTTGCAAAAAGAACATATTTTACCAAATGCCGGACAATTATTTTTTATGTGATTCTTACCACACTTTTTACAGTTTACTATTTGTTTTGGTTTACCTGACCTAGTTTTCTGTATTAATACGTTGTCGGCTTTTGTTGGTCCTCGGCCCCTGTTGCATTTTTGTACAGTTTCCACGTTTTCGAACTTCTTCATTTCGCTGGATTCTATGGCTCCCGTTTGTTCTTTCGAAGTTTCAATTATTATACATAGGTCGATCGCCTTTTGTAATGTTAAGGTGTCATCTTGCAGTAATTTTTCTCTCATCGTTGTCGCATTAGCGCTGTTCACGCCACAGATGATCATTACCTTGATGAGTTCGTCTTGTAAATTTCCTAATTTACATTTCATGGCTCGACTCTTTAATTCGGTTATAAACTGTTCGAACGTTTGTGCTTCTTGTTGACGATACGAAAAAAATTTGTAACGCTCGTACGATATATTTTCTTTCGGTAAGAAGTGCGCTTCGAATTTATCAAGAAGTGGTTGTAACTTATTTTTATCACTTTCTTCCATTTTGAAAGTTGTATAAATCTTGAACCCTTCTTCCCCTATGTAGTGAAGTAATTGTGCACATTGGGTCGCTTCTTCTTTTTTCACAATCTCGCTAGCTGTTAAATAATTTTCAAAACGAGACCTCCATAACCTCCAGTTCTCGGCCTGGTTTCCTCCAGCTTTCATCGGGGTTATTCCTCGGCTGTCACCCATTTTAATTAGTCATCTTTTTTCGCACTTTTTTTTTACTTGCACTCACAATTTTTACTTTACCGACTGCGCCATGTTGTAGTTTTATTTAATTAAATTATATTACTTATGAGTTTATTATTAACTACAGAATACAATAGATTTATGATTAAATATAAAACGAATATAACCGTGAGTTGCACTAGCTACTCCTATGACAGTAGTAACGTAACTGCGTGATGTATGATCATTGTTGCCTTTGGTTATACCACACACCATGCATCCGCACAGTAGGTTCAACGATTTCCATCAAGATATCGATGAAAATTGTGATTCATGTAAAAATGCGACTTTATATTCATATTATAATTCAGTTTTATCACATTGTAATTGTAGACATTGCATTTTATCGTTGATTGAAAGATTTTATCCTGTTTGTATATGTATGTACAATTGCCTCCAAAAAAGAATGAACAGTATTTTCGGCAGCTTGTACGCAGTTGTGTATTGCGGGCAACATACATTCATTAAAATAAATATTAATGTTTTCTAAGAAAAAAATTGATGTAACATATTTATCTTTGTAAAATTTAATATGTCGCTTCGAAATTGCTATTTTACCTGCAAGTAAACCTGAGTATTTTGTATTTTTATATTAATTATTTTCAAACGTTTAACATTTCAACGAATGCGCAAGACATTCGAAAACTAACGAACGTGCTCGAGAGCCGTAGGTTCTGAACTTCGGTTCTGAATGGTAAATGAAGGTTATTGTAGTCAAGAGTGAGACAGGCGTATTAAAGTTTCATACAAGAATGATACAAGTTCGAAAAGAAAGTATTTCTTTCGAATGAATCTCGTCATAAGCCGAAGGTCAACCCGCCTACCTGATGCAATGTTTACATCGTTTATCTTTTGGTCGTATTTCGTATCAATTTCGTATCATGTATGTTTAATTTGCGGTACGTTTTTCATTCTTGCTTGCGTAGAAGTGCATTTAATGATTTACATCTTCGGTCAATAAATAATTATTCTCTTTTTTTAATACATACATGCGCTGTTGCTAATTGTAATACGTATAATCAGTACCGGCTTCACCATTTAAGCAAAACATTAATTTTTGTAACACATAATAATGATCACTGTTCTTCCTTTAGATTCTTCAATCTAAATTCCTTAAATCGTGCATATTATAAAACTAAAAGTATCAAGAATTTTAGGAATAGTATCTATACACAATTCATATATAATACGAATTTGAATTATGTTATTTTCTAGATAACATCTTTTTAAAAATCCCGCAAATCACAAAATTGATGATTATCAAACATGTATAATTTCATAACTTGAAATATTTTTGAAGCTTTTACATTATATCCTATACATTAAAAATATTAATAAATAGTAACAGTACACGTGTTCTATTTTGTATTTAAGAGGTAACTTCATAATAAGGTATCAACTATCAAAATTGTTTATATAAATCAGAAGTTTACTCCAAATTTATTCCAGTATCTGTAATCGCTCAAGTTCCTACAGTAGTCAAAGTAATTCACCATCAGTGGTTATTAGCTATTAATTGATTCATGTCTTGTAGACTGCGATTCAAATGAGAACATAAAATTAATGGATTAGATGTTGTAAAAAGGCTGACAAGATGAACCCGCAACACCAACATACTTTGTTTCATTCATTTCACACAAATATGTTATGAATGAGATTTACGCAATTAATTATTAGGTTTTTTTAATAAAATTGATTAATATAAATTTAAAAGAAATTAATTTTTTTCTGCCTCAGAAAAAAATTTTGAAGAAATAGGCTGTTCCAACTATAATATTTATGTTACCAAGAAAATTTATCAAACGAAACTGTTTTTATCGTTGAGTAAAAAAATTAATGCATCAAACAACAAACAAAATTAATTTTTGTGGAGGTTTTATTTCGTTGAACTGAAAAAAATTTAAAGTTTTATGACGCTTAAATGTAATTTCTTACTTATAAATTATAAATCATAAAACAATCAACAAAACTAATTAATAAAAAAAAATTTTCGATTTTGAACACTATTACCATTGCTTATTAAATCAAAAGTTGTCAAATTTACACAAATAAAATATTTAGAAGTCTTTTAACTTAACATGCATCGTAATACAGATAGATAGTACTGTACGAGAGCAAGGTCTACGCGTGATGTCAGCTTGTCACATGATCTCGGCAGAATAAATCGAGCGATCGAGCAATCTTCTACATTTAATTATCTTTGTGATATCGCAATCAGGTTTAACAATGCACAGCTATGACGTCACCGTGAATGTAAAGTAGTATAGTATACAAATAATTAAAAAAATAGAATAACCAAATTTATTGTGATAAATGAAGCTAAGCCACATGACTTTCTATATATGTACTCCTAAAATAATGTTTAAAATCCTAAACAAAAAAATATCCAAATGAAAAGCATAACTATCCAAAAATTATTGTGTTTTGCCTTCTGGTTACAGTTTTAGAAAAGAAAATATAAGTATTTTGATAACAAACTTTTTTAAAAGTGCGCTAGCTCAAGTTTTTGTGTATGTGGGTTAGAACAGTTTACCACCACAGCGACGATATATCGGTCATTAGAAAGTTAAACCGATTAAACATTGTTGTGTGTATTTACTATTTTTACATGACTCATTATGGTGTATAGATTATAAAGGATAATAATAAAATCAAGTATTAGGAGTATTAAAGATAAATGCTAACAAGAACAAAGCTTCTTTGTTCATGGCGCACTTGAATTTAACGCTGCACAGAGACAAAGATATAAAGTTGTAGTTTGGTTGTAGGCAGAATAGAACTATTTTATTTTACAAATTTGTCAAGAAATTAAAGTATTTCTAAGACTGTTAGTAATAATTTATATTGAATATCAATTTATATATTTGAAATAAGCAAAATTATTATTAATGTTTTTGATATTTTTATAATTTTTTCAATAATTCATATCAGTGGTTTTAATTGTTTTCAATTAGTGCTTTCAGTTTTACACTACAATGAGTCATCTAAAAATAGTAAACATACACTACAATCGCTTCTTGTCATATGATACCGCCGTCTGTGGCGCCGTTATAAAGCGAACACGATAATGTCGAAAGCATTAACCGTTATCATCTTAGAAAAATACCGCAATAGATATGTAGCACAAAATACAAATACATAAAAATTAAATCATTTAAACATTAAATTAGGTAGGTAGATGACCTTGGGTTTATAACCCCAATTAATCCTTTTCTAACTCGTATAAAACTCTAAGATCTCTTTACTCTATTCTGTCCTATACAATCATAACAACGTTTTTTGATGACCCGCGAGCAAGTTCGTTCGATTCCAAATGTATTTGGCTTGCACTGAGAATTCCATCTAGAAATTTGAACGTTACATTATATTTGCAATTGTAAATTCAAAATAAAAGTTTTTAGTATTTTTTTGGAGGGTCATTGCCCAATTGGCGAAGCCGCCACTGATTATACGTATTACAATTGGCAACGGCACACGTAGCATTAAAAAAAGAGAATAATTGTTTATTGACTAAATATCAAAATCATTTACTGCATTTTTACGCAAGCAAGCAAGCATGTCACGTGATCTGCGTGAAGAATGAAAATAAATAGTGTTGGGCGATTATGAATGATATAATCGAGATATATCGATTATAGCCAAATAATCGATCATTCGATTATACTTTCAAAATAATCGAAATATCATTCATTCGAAACAACCGAGAAGCGGTACTAATGAATGCAACAAATAATACAAAATATAAAATGTCAAATATATAGAAATCGACACGACTCGATACGAGTCGAAACGAACTCGAGAACATGTCTCGAATCATTCGAAATAATCGAAATATCATTCATTTCAACAACCGAGAAACGATGCTAATGAATGAAACGAAATATGAAATATCAAATATATCGAAATAATCGAAATCGACACGACTCGCTACGAATCGAAACGAACTCGAGACCATGTCTCGAATCATTCTAAATAATCGAAATATCATTCATTTCAGCAACCGAGAAGCGATGCTAATGAATGAAAATTTCAAATCGAAACATATGATCGATAATACTGCGCATGCGCCATCATTCGTAATCGAACAAACGAATGATCATTCGATTATGCAAAACGAGATATTTCGATTATTGAAATATATCGATTATGCCCAACACTAAAAATAAACGACCCGTTACCGAAGGTCACGTGATTTTCACGCGCATAAAGAAACACGGGACATGTTCACATTTGAATCGCGGTCTATAAGTCACAAAGCGATTAATAACGGTTACCCGATTAAACATTTTTGTGTATATATACTATTTTTACATGGCTTATTAGAATCTAGAACTGATGCTACTAATTTAAATAAAAGCGATTACATGAAATATTAAACAAAATTATGCTACTTATATTAAAAAGATTATAAACGATAATAATCATTTTGCCTTCCAAAGATAGAGATACATTGATCTTTAATATAAATCTTTTATTAAATAAGAATAGGTTTTTTAAAGTTTAAATGGCCCTTCTACAGCATTCGTCACCACCCACGAATAATAGCAAAACAAAGAGATCAAATGTAAGTTATCTTCAATTTCAGAATAATACTGACATTTTAACAAAAATTCTTTCAAACGCGATTTAAGAACCGAATAAATATATTTTAAATTATAGTTTTTTTCTGTATTTTAGTACTTTATTATGGCAATTCCCCTATAATCATTAATTCATGATTATGATTTATATTAGTTTTTTAAATTAAAATAAAACGCAAATGCAATTTTCTATACTATGCACCTTGTAGTTAAGAGTCTTTAGTTTTCAGTTCATACTACTTCATGCGCGTCGACCGAAGGATTTCGTACTTCTAATGGCTATACCTGCTAAAGCAAAAACGGGAATCTATCAATAAAGAAAACGTACCGCAAATTAGACATATATGATACGAAATACGATTAAAAGATAAATGATGTAAACTTCGTATTAGACAACGGGTAGCCTCCGGCTTACGACGGCAAGGATTCATTACGGAGAAATACTTTTTTTCTGACTTCTATAAAACTTTAATATGTCTGTCTCATTCTTGACTGTAGTAAACCTCATTTACCATTCAGAACCTATACGTTATGTGTCATTATATAAGGACAACACTTCCCTGTGACTCTCGAGTAAGTTCGCTAGTTTTCGGATTTGTTGCGCATTCGTTGAAATTTTAAACGTTTGAAAATAATTAATAAAAAGTACTTATGTTCACTTGCAGGTAAAATGTCAATTTCGAAGCGACATAATAAAAGGCAGACTTGATGGAATCAGATTCGCAAAGCTTACGCAGGCCCATCATCTTTCGTTTTTCAATTAGTAAACTAGAAGATAGATTTTAGGTATAACTTCATTTAGGGAAGGTTACTGCTTCTTCTGGATTTTACTTTTAACCAATTTAGAGCACTTCCATTTTCACACTTTTTTTTGTTTGTTACGGCAGTTTTGAAATAAAGTTTAAAATTTAGGAAATCCGAATAGTTCATTTCGATAACATTGTAAAATGATTTCTTAGTTTTTGCAGTGAGCGCTACTAGACTAACCCTCTGGGTATAAATATCTATTTTATTAGCACGGTTTTCAAGAGCAGAATTGACACTGTCGCACTCCATTTCAAAGTGCTCTGACTCCATATATGTTTGGTTTATAATTTCAATCGGTAACAAATTTACAGATCGTAAAATGACAGTTACGATTTTGTCCCGATGCTGTGTCAGCATAGAATGTAACTTCTTTTACTTCAGTCCCAAGGCTGCTAAAAGTTTCCACAAACAGGCTGCAATTTCTGAGGAACTTTTGGTGCCAACACCCTCATGTCACATAAAGTTATCAACTTGGGAGGTTGCCAAATTGTATACGGTGAAGTTAGAAGTTTTTAGTTTTTATGTATAGTATAGCTTTCCTACTTGTCATAAAGGTGTTAAAAGAATTTTTTCCATATCTACAGCAAGACACACAAACGACTTATCAAGTTTTCTTCTATTTTTGTCCACTTGTCTTGCTTCTCTAGCCTCTATTTCTCTAGCTAAGTGCGCATTAATATCATCTTGCATGTCATGTGGCTTAGCTTCATTTATCACAATAAATTTGGTTATTCTATTTTTTTAATTATTTGTATTACAATTTATTATTGATAAAAACAGAGTATCAAAATATCACGGATTCAAATTGTCAGCTTTCGTCGATATCGGATTCAACTTGAACATCATCAGTGGTTTTTTGTGTTTCATAAAATCCGTGATAGGCAGACTTGATGGAATCAGATTCGCAAAGCTTACGCAGGCCCATCATCTTTCGTTTTTCAATTAGTAAACTAGAAGATAGATTGTTTTTCTAGCTAAGTGCGCATTAATATCATCTTGCATTTTTAACTTATCACTATCATTTTTGTTTTTAAACTCGGTACAATAATCACATTTATCTTTTTTACGCCGGTGGAAACCAATATTAAACTCTGAAGTAAAAATGTGTTTATAAAAACTAGCTTTCTCGGGTGCTACTCCAAGCCCTGCACAATAATGTTTATAATCTAAATATAAGTTTATGCTGTTTAGTGTTTGTTAACAGTATTAAATCAATTTTACATTTTATGTGGGTTACGACTATTCACCGTCAAAGCGACGATATGACATCACAATTATAAAACAAAAACTATAATAAAATCAATTAAATATGACCAAAAGATAAATGATGTAAACATTGCATTAGGTAGTGGGTGGCCCCGGCTTATGACGGCAAGGATTCATTCCAGAGAAATATTTTCTTTTCTAACTTGTATAAAACTTTAATATATATATCTTATTCTTGACTACAAAAACCCTCATTTACGTGACATTATACAAGGACACACTTGAGCAAGTTTGCTAGTTTTAAATAAAATTTTAAACGTTTAAAAAGTATTAATACAAAAATAGAAAATAGTCATTCTAAGCTGCAGGCAAAACAACAATTTCGAAGTGACTTGTTAAATTTTACTATAGTTCGTAAAGCTTAAATTTTCCAGTTTCGGATTAGCCCTTTATTTTACTAAGATGTTTCCGTTTCCTTCTAACATGTGCCATTTACAAGAAGTAAAGTAGGAACGTCAATTTTTTACTTGAATCATACTGAATTAAAAAATTTACTTTGTAAATTGCACATGTTAAAAGGAAACGGAGTCTTAGTGAAATAAAGCGCTAATTCGAAACTTGAAAAATTTTACAGACTATACTACTTTACATTCACGGTGACGTCATAGCTGTGCATTGTTAAACCTGATTGCGATATCACAAAGATAATTAAATGTAGAAGATTGCTCGATCGCTCGATTTATTCTGCCGAGATCATGTGACAAGCTGACATCACGCGTAGACCTTGCTCTCGTACAGTACTATCTATCTGTATTACGATGCATGTTAAGTTAAAAGACTTCTAAATATTTTATTTGTGTAAATTTGACAACTTTTGATTTAATAAGCAATGGCAATAGTGTTCAAAATCGAAATTTTTTTTTTATTAATGAGTTTTGTTGATTGTTTTATGATTTATAATTTATAAGTAAGAAATTACATTTAAGCGTCATAAAACTTTAAATTTTTTTCAGTTCAACGAAATAAAACCTCCACAAAAATTAATTTTGTTTGTTGTTTGATGCATTAATTTTTTTACTCAACGATAAAAACAGTTTCGTTTGATAAATTTTCTTGGTAACATAAATATTATAGTTGGAACAGCCTATTTCTTCAAAATTTTTCTCTGAGGCAGAAAAAAATTAATTTCTTTTAAATTTATATTAATCAATTTTATTAAAAAAACCTAATAATTAATTGCGTAAATCTCATTCATAACATATTTGTGTGAAATGAGTGAAACAAAGTATGTTGGTGTTGGGGGTTCATCTTGTCAGCCTTTTTACAACATCTAATCCATTAATTTTATGTTCTCATTTGAATCGCGGTCTACAAGACATGAATCAATTAATAGCTAATAACCACTGATGGTGAATTACTTTGACTACTGTAGGAACTTGAGCGATTACAGATACTGGAATAAATTTGGAGTAAACTTCTGATTTATATAAACAATTTTGATAGTTGATACCTTATTATGAAGTTACCTCTTAAATACAAAATAGAACACGTGTACTGTTACTATTTATTAATATTTTTAATGTATAGGATATAATGTAAAAGCTTCAAAATATTTCAAGTTATGAAATTATACATGTTTGATAATCATCAATTTTGTGATTTGCGGGATTTTTAAAAAGATGTTATCTAGAAAATAACATAATTCAAATTCGTATTATATATGAATTGTGTATAGATACTATTCCTAAAATTCTTGATACTTTTAGTTTTATAATATGCACGATTTAAGGAATTTAGATTGAAGAATCTAAAGGAAGAACAGTGATCATTATTATGTGTTACAAAATTAATGTTTTGCTTAAATGGTGAAGCCGGTACTGATTATACGTATTACAATTAGCAACAGCGCATGTATGTATTAAAAAAAGAGAATAATTATTTATTGACCGAAGATGTAAATCATTAAATGCACTTCTACGCAAGCAAGAATGAAAAACGTACCGCAAATTAAACATACATGATACGAAATTGATACGAAATACGACCAAAAGATAAACGATGTAAACATTGCATCAGGTAGGCGGGTTGACCTTCGGCTTATGACGAGATTCATTCGAAAGAAATACTTTCTTTTCGAACTTGTATCATTCTTGTATGAAACTTTAATACGCCTGTCTCACTCTTGACTACAATAACCTTCATTTACCATTCAGAACCGAAGTTCAGAACCTACGGCTCTCGAGCACGTTCGTTAGTTTTCGAATGTCTTGCGCATTCGTTGAAATGTTAAACGTTTGAAAATAATTAATATAAAAATACAAAATACTCAGGTTTACTTGCAGGTAAAATAGCAATTTCGAAGCGACATATTAAATTTTACAAAGATAAATATGTTACATCAATTTTTTTCTTAGAAAACATTAATATTTATTTTAATGAATGTATGTTGCCCGCAATACACAACTGCGTACAAGCTGCCGAAAATACTGTTCATTCTTTTTTGGAGGCAATTGTACATTTAAAGCTTCATTAGTGTGTATCGAGCAGATTCGACACTTAGTTTTAGTAATGACCAATCTTTTATTTATTTATTATGTTTTCCATTTTATTATTGTCGAATGGAAATAATTACGAGTACAAAAAATGGTTTATTAAAATACAGTGCACGCCGCTTAATAGAATCTCGCTGGGACTTGGGATTTTTGATAGCAATAACCGAAAGATAACAATATCCGAAATTCAGAAAAAAACAAATAAAGGTTTATTGATTAGAAAGCAGTAAATACATACAGCGTATATCTGATTAACATGTTGTTAATTTAGATAGTACGTTTAAAGAAATCAAAATTTTGAGCTAAATAAATCGAAAATTACTGACCTGTAAAAATAATATATAGTTTGTTGACACCGTTAATAAAAATAAATTAAAAATAACGTACGATGTTTAATTTACTGTTCTAAGAACCACACATTGCTTCTCAGTAATTGGCTGACACTAAAAATAAATACAAAATAACGTTATCACATAAAATGTTGTTCTAAGAACGCATGATATGCTTTCCAACTTAATCCTCGAAGATAAGCGTATATTTACAGAAGTTTAATGCACTGTTATGTACGTCAGTCGAAATAGTATATTATACCTTATACCTCATTGGTCAAAATATTAGAATAAACAACACTGCAAAAATAAAGCTAAACAAGCAAAACAAATATTTTTAGAGTACAATGATAAAATTTTTCACTGTAAACAAGCGTATCTGAAGCGTATTGTAAACATTCAGTAATATTACCCGATTGATATTATTTATAATATTTATGATTCTAAGTAGCTGCGTGCACTAATTAATACAAAATTTTTTTATTACAATACATCAATTAATTTTTATCCTATTCAATATGCAGTATTTTTTAAATGTTTTTTTCTTATTTTGTTTTAATAGTTAAACCTCAAGAGTAAACAAAAAAGGTTTTAAGACAGATCCGTTGTTGAAATTTGTATTTGCACAACGTGAAATTATAGCAATTTAGCATTCAACTTACATTAATTATTTAATTAATAAATCACTACTTCATCGAATCGTTTCTTTTTATGAGACTTGATATAATTATAATTGGATGTAAGACATTGTGTGATACAGAGAATTTTTATATATACATACATATAACTTGATTACCAGCAGTATACATTTCATGTGTAAACCTTCTTAAATTACTTTGGTAAGGATCTAATTCAATCTTGTTGACCAGTTCGACTTTTTTTAAAGCGCGAGACTTCGGCAACATCAGATTCTTTTAATACTTCACCTACTATTCTAAAAAATACTTACCAAACGTTATACAAGGAAATTTAAATAGATTGTTTTAAAAAGGTAAAAAGAATATAACTAGTAACAACGTAAAATAGAACCAAAACGTCGATGAAATTTATAACCAAATATTTGCTGATTTGAACAAAATTTTATGCAGGTAAATCGTGTGGTATATTTTACAGGGCGTTTTTATGTTTGGTAGCACAGTAAATACTTAATAACCATTTTTTTTTGGAGCTTCAGAATTTACTTTTCTTTTAAATAGTTTATTTGCCCCATTTTATTTGTATTTTATACATATTCTACATACTCGACGTTTTCTACATCAAATGTGTAATGTAGAATATGCGCCCATCACTGAATTGACTATGAGACAAAACACCGTATTGGAAGCAGTTATCAGAACGCTGATGCCTTGTCCAAAAGACCATGTCCAGCAAACTGCAGTCATTGTTCGCGACTTAAAGAAAAGATCGAATGCCTTCGTAGAACTGCTATGGTTGATGACGAGTGAGAACCTGAGCAGTTACAACGCGAACAAGAAAACGATCTCAAAGTAAGACTACTTTTAAAATGGAAAGAAAACGGCCGATGACTAACCTGGGAAGAAGTGAGTGCTTTGGGCAGAAACATCAAAGCGTACTGGGCGCAGTAGAACTCTTTGAGAGTAGAAGAAGTATGAAGTCGTGCAGCATATTAATGACGTCATATATCGCATCCACCCAGAGACAAGCCAAAGGTGATCCACATCGATCGTCAAGCCCTGTTTGCTGGCGATAACAACCTTACGCAAGTTTACGTCCGAACTAGAGTAATAACTAGCAGAAACAGAAATCAAATCGAAGGAATGGATTTCGATAAGTTTTTGAGCATATACGGAAGTTCTGGAAAGGCTAGGTTTGGAGTTACAACCGAGAAGTAGCAAGGCCTGTTCCAAACACGAAAAGATTAAGCCATTGCACATTGCGTGATCCAGGATCTTGACATGTCCTGAGGGATTGCAGTCGTATTTAAAAAGAAGTTCGAACCACTAGATCGATTATGAAGACAGCAACCGGTGGTCGGAAAAGTTTTAAAACTACGTGGTGACCGACACTTCGTTTTCTATCTGGTCATCAAGAAGTACTCACGTACGAAAGTCTGTGGCGAGCATTATGAAATCTCCAGAGAGAAATCGAGTTCCACAACATTAAGAAATTAGCAGTACCGAAGCTTGGTTGTGGCTTAGATTAACTGAATTAGAGGACAGTTCGAAACATCTTGGAGGTCGTCTTTCGAGGAACAGGCGTTCAAGTGTTGGTCTGCAGTTACCAACTAAGTAAAATATCCGGCCAGGAGAAGTCCATTGACTGCTACTTTTATGATCAAGGAAGTTGCCGAAATGGAGAGAGGTGACGATAGCGCCACGACCCTATCTACCAGTATCCTTATCTGGAACAGAACAGCCTTATGAAGGTGACAGTGAAATGTTTTCGAAGTTATTGTCAACTTCGAGAACGTTTATCGAAGGATGTAGAAATTTCTTGACACAGATAACAGAAATATATAAAAGGTGTTCAAATGGAGGTAAGCTCAGTTTTTCGAATTGAATCGAGAAGAAGATTTTGTCGGTTTAAAATAATAACTGATTAAAGTGTGTGCTAAGATAAATAAATAAAGTACCGGTACTAGTGAACATATATACGTCTCGTACGTGTGATTAACATAAACAAGTATCAGTTTTAGATAAAATTAAAAAATGCGGACCTAGTGATAGTAACACATAAATTAATATAAGTGTTTTTCTTAAATATTGTTAGATTTAACTACTGTAGTTCTAATCGTGTAAATATTTCGTTTATAAATAAATTAATTAAAAATTCGTTACAATATATATATGAAAGTTGGCCAATAAACATATACAAGAGATGATAGTTATTGTTATTGCACAGTAAAATGTGTGATATCTTGGTACATTGATACTTATACAGTGCACGCCGCTGTTTTGATAACAATAACCGTATGATAACAATATCCGAAATTCAAAAAAAACCCATACAAATAAATGTTTATTGGTTAGGAAGCAGTAAATACGTACAGCGTGTATCTGATTAACAGGTTGTTAATTTAGAAGGTGAAATCATAACATCAATAGAATTCAATACAAGCAAAAAAATTAAAAAAAATTATAAATTTTGAGTCAAATAAATCAAAAATTACGAATCTGTAATGTAATATAATAGTTTGTTGACACCATTAATAAAAAGAAATCAAAAACAACGTTATCATGTTTAATTTACAGTTCCAAGAACTACACATTTTTCTTGTCATTTGCTGACAGTAAAAATAATTACAAAATAACGTTGTCAAATAAGACGTAGTTAAATAAAGTGTTGTTCTTAGAAACCACATGCTTTCAGAATGCTTGAATAAATAAATAACATTGCAAAAATAAGACTAATTCTGCAAAACTAATATTTTTAGGTTACAATAATAAAATTGTTCACTCTAAACAAGCGTATTGTAAAAATTCATGCAAAATAGATTATTGTTTATGTATAGAAGCAAATCGAGAAGGAAATTGATAACATAAACCGAAATTATGATTACTATAAACGATGATATCGATAAGCGGCGTGCACTGTACTTCTATATTTGTACGTCAACCAAACTGTAAGGTTTATTGATTTATTTAATTATATTATTTGATTTTTTGTTTTATTTTTGTATTCGTAACTCATTGTTCACAAAGAAAATATTTGTGATTCAGTTTTCTGTTATAAGTAGAGTAGAAGCAGAGAAGAAGGGCCCAATTCTTTGAAGCTCAATGTTCGATTTTTTTATCTTATACAATTGATTGTAAAATTTTTTATTGGAAATATAATTCACACGTTCTATTATTTAGAAATCTTTTTGGCTTTACTATACCTACCTACTACTGTACGTGTTCCTTCATAACATAACATAATTTTGAAGAGTCGTGTTTTGAAGGTGATTGAGTGAGGACGTGTTTAATAGTTTAATAGTAGTACGGAGTTTGGTGTAATTTAAGGTGATTTACAGCAATTAATTTACGTGTGCGTGTTGAGGAATGTGAAGGTGGCTCAGATAACGTATGCGAAGGCGAGCGGATATCGCGGACTAGATTAAAGGTCAAGCGCGCGCTTGTGATAACAGGGAACTACAAACTTTTATTTATATACTTTTTCGAATATTTGTGGTGGGCGTTAATTAAATACAATTAAAAGAATCATAGTAACAATAAATTTAAAAAATATTAATAAAGAAAAAAAAATTAAATAAATAACTAAATTTGAAAAAAATAAATAAATAATAAATAATAAGTAATAACAAAAGGGGGAAAGGGATGAATAAAAGAGAGAGAGAGGAAGAGGAAAGAGAAAGGCAACAAATATTTGAAAGAGGAAAGAAAACAATAAGATCACCAGACGTTAAAAAGATATCGGAGGAGAACGAAGGAAAAACCTCAAGAACAGAAGGAGGAAGGAAAGAAATGGAGGAGTTAAAAGAATTAATGAGAGAAATGATGAAACAGATGGAAGAAAATATGCAAGGAATAAGACAAGAAATCAAAGAAATGAAAAAGAAATGGGAGAAAGAGAAAAGAAGTGGGAGAAAGAAAAAGAGAAACTGGTGGATAGAATAGAAAAACTGGAGAAAAAAGCGGAAGACGAGGAAAGATGGAAAAGAAAAAATAATATCGTGATAAAGGGGTGGAGAAGTGAAAAACCACAAAAATATTTAGCAGTGATGCTGGAAAAAAAATTAAATGTAAAAGTAGAGGTGAAAAAAGTGACAGTAATAAACAAAGAGAAGAAAAATGAGATGGTGGTGGCGGAAATCGGAGGATGGGAGGAAAAACAGAAGGTAATGGAGGAGAAGAAGAAATTAAAGAATACAAGAATATATATAAGTCACGATTTAACATGGGAGGAAAGAAGAGTGCAAAGAGAAATAATGAACATAGCGATGGAAAGAAGAGCGGAAGGAAAAGAGTATGGGTAGGGTACAGAAAAATGGAGATAGACGGAGACAGATACATATGGAACGACAAGGATAGGGACTGTGCAGAGAAAGAGAAGAGAAAGTGGGGAACCAAAAGGCAAAAAACTAAAGGGCAAAGGGGGGGGTAAGGGAGGGAAAGTTGACGAAACGGCAAAGAAAAGGAATAATGAGAGATGGAAATGGAAAAGAAAAAGAAGGGAGAAAAAAAGAAAGTAAGGAAGAAGCACGGGGGGAGGTGAGTGAGCTGAGAGTATTGTTTTGGAACGTAGCAGGAATAAAAAACAAGGAACATGATTTCTGGAAGTACATCAAGGAACAGGATGTAGTGGGAAGAAAAAAATGGTTGAACCAGGAAAAGAAGGAGAAAGTGCAACAGAGAAGAGGAGTTGTAGAAAGGAACATGCAGTGGGGAAAAACAAAAATAAAAGTGGTGACGGTTTATAGCAGTAGAATGAAAGAGACAAGGAAAAACTTAGAAGAGATGATAGAAGAGAGGAAAGAGGGATTGATAATAGTAGGAGGGGACTTCAACGCAAGAATAGGGGAAGAGGGGGGAATACAAAAAAGAAAAGGGACGGGAAAGAGACAAACAAAGGAAAAGGTGATAAATAAAGAGGGAGAGGAACTGCTGGAATTGTGCAACGAGAAAGGGTGGGAAATAATGAACGGGAACAGAGAAGATGATGGAAAGGGGGAATTTACGTACATAGGAGGAAGGGGAGAATCAATAATAGATTTTGTTATGACAAATGAAGAGGCCGCAGAAAAGGTAAATACATTTAAGGTGGGAGAAAGAGTAGAGTCAGACCATCAACCACTGGAATTGACAATGGAAGGAAGGGAAAGAGAAGAGAGAGAGGAAGAGGAGAAGTACATAACTAAAAAAAAGTGGACAGAAGAGAGTATAAAAAGATATAAAGAGAAAATAGAGAAAACGGTATGGATAGGGAAGGAAGTACAAGAAAGTGTAGAGGAAATAAGAGAGATGATGGAGAAAGCAACAGAGAGAGTCAGATTTAGAAAATGGAAGGGGGAGAAAACTGGATGGAAAAAATGGTGGGATAAGGAATGCAAGGAAGCAAAGAAAAAGGCAAGAAGAGCATTAAGACAGTGGAAAAAAGGGAAGAAAGAAAAAGAAGAATACAAAGAAGCAGTAAAAATATACAAAAACATGCGATAGAAAGAAGGAGGAAAACAAAAATAAACAAGAGGAGCAGATTAAAGGAATAAAAACGGAAGAAGATGTATGGAAGTACCTAAAGAAGCAGAGGAAAAAACAGGACGACAAAGGGAATAAAAATTAAAGAATGGGAGATATATTTTCGGAACCTGTTGGGAGGGAAGAACAAAAGCAGGAAAAAGAAAAAGGAAAGACGCGGTAGTAAGACAAGAAGAAGGAGATAGGGATAGAATAAGGGAGGAAGAAGTAATAGAGGCGATAAAGAATATAAAAAGGAAAGGCGACAGGAGAAGATGGGATACAAGGAGAAGAGTGGATATACGGGGAGAAAATGTAGCAAAAAGGATGACGGAAATACTAAACAAAATATGGGAAGGGAAGGATTCCCAGAGAGATGGAGAGAGGGAATAATATGCCCAATCCATAAAAAAGGCGAAAAAATAAAGTCGAGAATTATAGAGGGTAACATTACTGAGCTCGGCATACAAATTGTACGCGACAATACTGCAAGAAAGATTACAGAAGGAAATAGAGGAAAGAAGTTTGGTACCAGACGGACAAGCGGGATTCAGAAAAGGAAGAAGGGCGATAGACAACATATATATAATGAAACACTTAGCAAATAAAGAACTAGAAAAAAAAGAGGGAAAATGGTAGCACTATTCGTAGACCTAAAAGCTGCTTTTGACAAAGTGAATAGGGAAAAGCTGTGGGAATATATGAAAAGAAAAAAAATCAATGAAAGATTAATACAAAGAATAGAGGAAATATACGAATAAACGAGAAGCAGGGTTAAAGTGAATGGGGAAGAGAGTGAGAAATTCATAACAAAGAGAGGGTTCAGGCAGGGATGTCCACTGAGCCCAAGCCTGTTCTCGGTATATACGGGGGATCTGGAAGAGACAATGAGAGGACAACAGACGGGAGGGATAGTGGTAGGGAAAGCTAAGGTATGGTCGTTGGCGTATGCGGATGACATAGTGCTGGTGGCTAAGGAGGAAAAGGAAATGAAAGAGATGATGAAAACGCTAGAAAAATATATGAAAAAAATAGAATTGGAAGTAAACACGGAGAAAACAAAGATAATGATATTTAGAAAAGGAGGGGGGAAAAGAAAAAGAGAGGAGTGGAGATGGAGTGATGAGAAAGGGCAACAAGTGAAGGAATTTACATACTTGGGCTACACGATGAAACAGGATAATAAAGAGGGAGAACACATAAAGGAAAGGGTGAAGAAAGGAAACAGGCTAATAGGACAAGTATGGGGTGTGGGGGAAAGAATATTCAAGATGGATATAAAAAAAAGAAAATTGCTGTTCGAAAAATTAATAAAGGGGGTGGTAATGTATGGAGCGGAAATATGGGGCTGGAAGGAGTGGAGGGCGGTAGAGGGGCTACAGGAAACATACTGGAGATGGGTGTTAGGATTGGACAGGGATACACCGGGGTATATTGCGAGAGAGAAGGTTCAGATAGAAAAAATAAGGATTGAGACAGGAAAAAGAGCAATAAAATACGAGGAAGAAATGAGGGAAAGAACAGATTGCAAAATTCTGCAAGAATGTTGGAAAGAGATAAAGGGAGGGAAAGTGAAGTACGGACAGGAGGGCAGAGAAGAGTATTACAAAAGAAACGGGTACCCGAGTGAAGAAGTGGAGAGATTAAGAGAAGAGGGGGATTAATAAGGAGAGATAGAGACATCGAAAAACAAGAAAGATGGACAAAGATAAAAGAGAGCAGATAGAATAGGAATTATAAAGATATCAAGAGTGAAGGGGTGCCGGAATATTTAAAAGACAGTGAGATTAAAAGCAACAAAAGGAAAAAAATGGTGGCAAGGTTCAGATGTGGCAACGAGGAGTTAGGGAACAAATATTGGAAGGAAGAACCAGAAAAGTTGTGCAGGCTATGTGGAGAAGAAACGGAAGATCTGAACCACATGAGAAAGAGATGCAGGGAACTAAGAGAAGAGGTGATGAAAACAGTGGATATCTTAGATGAAAACGGAAAAGGAGCGGAATAGATGGAGGAAGTATGGAGCAGGAGGAAAAAGTTAAGGGGGGAGAAGGGATAAGAAAATGTAATATATATGTATAGACAACACGACCAAATGGCAATGTTTGCAAAATGTTTCACAATATTGGCCGATGGAACTGCTGATATATCAACAGTCGAACAAGTTTCACTTTGTGTGAGGTATTTGAAAGAATATGAACCACTATGTATACAAAATTTGTAAACATTTTATACGTTTTGTACCTGTTTCATCAACGTCAGGAGAAGCACTTGCTAAAGTTATCATGAATAGGACAGAACAGTCCAATATTGATATGTCCTATTTAAGAGGGTCAGGTTATGATAGGGCTTCCAATATGAGTGCGGCATTTAAAAGTGTGCAAGCTGTAATTGCAGAACAATATAAAATGGCTCTTTACGTACATTGTGCTTCGCGTAGCTTAAATCTTGCATTTTCTGATTCTTGTGACGTCCAGGCAATTCGGAACTGTTGTAGAACTATTAAAAAAGTATACGTTTCCTTTAATACTCCTAAACGGCATTCAATATTACACAAGAATATCTATGACTTACTACCAGAAGCACACAGCGAGCGTCTAAACTGTGTCGAAAGTAGAAAGGCATGACGCAGTGATGATCATAGTGCTATTGTTGAAACCTGTTTATACTTCACTTTAAGAAATAGAAAGCTTCAAGCATAGAAAGAAAAGGTTTCAAGTTCAGGCGCATCCGTTCTGACTAGTGCGGTGAGCCAATAACAGTTTATTATTTCTCTTTTGTGCTTATAAAAACTGCACCGTAGAAACCTTGATCTTGCATTAGCAATAAGTAATGCTAAAAATGTTATCTCGTCTATAAATAAAGTACGTGAAAATGCTGATGATGAGTTCATTTCAATTTTTGACAGAGCTAAGCAGATAGTTGAAATGTTTGATATAGATATCAAAATGCCCAGAATAACAGTCGATCAAATACATCGAAGTAACATACCTATTGAAAGTTGCGTAAAATATTATCAGGTATCAATATTTTGCGTTGGGAAGGATTCTCAAAACACGAAGCGATTCTTAGTAATTTTATGATTCTACTTTCTACTGGAGAACCCAAAAACCGGTTACTCAGAAGCAAATGAATGATTTTTATACCTTAGTTTTCTTCTATCGAGAAGACATACAACAGTTCAGTAAACATGTCTTAGAAACTAAACTTCATCTTTGGTACAGAAAATTTATGAAAATTGATGATGATCTTCCTATTCCAAAGAGTGCCAAAAAATAATTGCAACAATACCTGTCTCCACCAGTACAACGGAAAGGTCGTTTTCAAATAGTGGCCAATTTAAATAATCATCAAGAGATACAAATAGATACTATGAAGTATTGAATATTCTAAAAGAGGAACAACCTAGAAGGTTAGATTTTGTGTTGTAAACTCAGAAACAACATATTGCAAGATATTTTGTGATTTATGTGCGGTAAAAAAATAAAATTAGTTTTCTACAAGTATGATTATAAGCGATTTTTGGCTTAGACCGCCTCGTAGTTAAACGCCCAGACTTAGGCTTGGTACTAGTCTCTTCTTGAGAGCTAAAACAAGATGTAGAACTTGGCCTTTGCCGTATTGTCGTTCGTGAACCCAAACAAACTGACGTCTTGCAAGACAATGCAACTTGCGTCTTCAGAGTGGTAAATGTCACTGAAAGTAAAAGTGTAAATGACGATATTTATACCAATAGCGATTAACGTGATTAACGGACCTTATCTTTCTGTTACCGCTTGACTGACTTCGTTATTACTCAGAGTAAGTGTTTGTGTTCTTTCCAAGAAGGTTGATCTTTGTCTTAGAGGATATAATACTGGTAGCCAAGATTTGCTGAGTTTTAAACCGTCTTCTCGGTTCATATTAAATGGATGTTTTTTTTCCGTCTCTATAACGGTCATATAACGGGATAATCTGGTTGGCGCCTTAATTAATTGTCCTTGATTGGATAGGTGACGGTTTTTACTGTATACCACTCAATTCTAAATCCGATCTGTTAGTATTCGCTCAGTGTGCGGGGGTTGTTGATATTGCATAGAAGTAAAATATACGTAACGGACGCTGTTAATGAACAGAAAATTCAAAGTAGGTATTGTTAAGACTAGTTTTTTGTGGTTAAAATGTTAATTTTATATTGAATACTAATTTTAATCCATAATTTTGCGAGGGCTTTTTAAATTTAAATAAACTTGATTTATTTTCTGCAATTTGGTTATTACATTATAATTGTAAAATTCAAATAAAGTTTAATATTTTATATCAATAAAAAATGTAGAAAGTAGCAGCAACAAAAACAAAAGAAAATAGGTTAGAAAATGAACACTCTACCTCTACAGTATCATTCGTCAATAATATTGGTCAAATTGATAACAATACCAATAATGCATTTATTTTATAAAATAATCAAATTGAAAATGCAATTCATGTACACCAAATATACACTAAAGACATTGCCTTATGGCCAAATCCCATCACAAGTGGTTTTATTGAATTTTGCCTTTGCGAAACACTACAAAATTTTGGAAACATTCAAAATTCAAAGATTTTAATTATGACGGAAAAACATTTTAAGAAAATTAAACGAATCGCACTTTTATTTAACAAAAGTTAATGGTACCAAAAAAAGAAGAGAATGGTTAATATTTTCAGAAAACACAAAGTCTGTATAACGTTTTATTTGCAAATGGTTTTCAGTTAAACTAAATAAAGTATTAAGTACTGGATGTCCTGATTGGAAGCATATTGTTGATATTTTGAACAGTCATGATGAGTCTAGAGATCATAAGAAAAATATATGTATTTACGTAAAGCATTTGAAAACTGTAGGGAGAATTGATTTAGAATTTATAAACACTTATGAAACAAATTATTGTCGTGACATTCTAAAAAGAGTTGTTGCGACTGTGAAACTACTATCATCTTTAGGGTTAGGATTTTGAGGGCATGATTGACATAAAGGAAATTTTATTTATTGACAAGCATGACGCTGATTACTTAGAAAATATAATTTCGAAATTAACAGAATATGGTTTAGATATACAGAAAAGCTGCGGACAATCTTACGAGAACGCGGTCAACATGTCCGGAATATATAACGGGTTACAAGCAAAGATTAAAAACCACAGCAAAAATGCATTTTATGTCTTTTGTACGGCTTATAGCCTAAATTTAGTCGGAAATTCTGTTGCAGAAGTCGAGTTTATTTAAAGTTGATTTGTATTTCTCTCGTTATCTACAAAAAATGGGATATTTTAATGAAATCAACACCAAAAGAAAATTTAGAATCCAAAAAAATTGTTATTTAAGTTATTGACGAATCTAAAGAAAAACCTTTAACCCAAATAGAAGCAAAAAAGCTATATGAAAATTTTGCAGATTTTGAAACAACTCTCTTGCTTTTTATATGGAATACAATTTTACCGGTAAAAGCCTTCAAAATAAAAATTTTGATTTGTATAGTCCCGTAAATCTTTTAAAATCATTGTCTATCTATATATCAGAAGACATTCTAAGTAACAGTCAGAATATTTTGCGCTAACTAACAATAAAAATTATAAATCAGACAAAAGAAGGAAACGCAAAAGAACTTGACATTTTGAAGAAACGGATGGAGATAAGGATGTGCAATTAGAGGGGAAACAAGAATTTAAAGTAAATTGTTTAAACATTATATGTGATCAGTTGGTATCAGATATCAAAAAACGTATTGAGGATTAGGAAAGTATTTGAAATTATTTTGCAATATTATTAAACGTCAATTTAAAAAAAAACTTTACCCAAGGAATATGATGAATGTATTTTAAATTTATTAAACACATATTAGAAAGACATCGTATTGGCATCTTTAACGAAGAACTTGCCCAATTTGTTTATTTTGCAAAAAAATTGTGTGTGTCAGCTCCGACGCACGACTGGAGTTTACTCCTTAAGTTCGATAGTCTAACCAGACGCAAAAAGGGTTTATTTAACTTAAAAAAGATTGATACTGTATGAACGTAAAAAATAACTTTTCGAAAGAAAATTTTATGAAAACATTATTATAATGAAAAAATATTGTTGATTTTTCTGATAATATTATCGAATTATTGACTAGAATTGTTAATATTTAAAAATTATTTATAAAATAAATCATAATAACCTGGTAGAATTTATAGACATCGAATTTTTGGTTAGGTTAGAAATTTTCTATTTTATGTGGATGCGCTCGATAATTCATATTGGGTTAATTATCTAATTTTATGTGTTGTTCTCAAATATATATTTATATGAACTACATCGATAATTATTAAAATATTTAATAAATACAAATTGCACATGCTCATACATATAGATGTTCCGGCAATATCATCTACACCTCTTTCTGCCATAGTTATTTGAAAATACTTTCATAGATAAATAAGTTAAAAAGATGCACAACTCCTATGAAAAGAAATGGGGACTATGTTTTTGCTGCCACCTGTTTTTTACGCACAACCTCATCTCTTAGTTGACAGGTTGAAAAACAGAACGCTACCCTTGTAGAACATGTGTTTGCTTTGGCGGAAAATTTAAATATTTCAAGGTTTTATAATTATTGAAATATAAATAATTTTACATAAGATTTTATTCCTGATTTTATAGCTTACATTGTACTTAGTTAGTACCTAAATACAATGTAAGTTATAAAATCAAAAACAAGATCTTCTGTAAAATTCTTTAATTTTCACTTACGGTATTAGAATTTAATTGTCGAATTTCAGACAAGTTGCTTATTGTGTTGTGACAGATAACATCAATATTCATTATAAATGGATACACATTGAATTTACTATAATATCGAAACTATCGAAACGAGACTATCGTTCATAAACCAAAAATTATTTAAATGTAATATAAATTTGTTATACAATGCAACTCAAACAAAGAATGTCTGTGCATTGCAAATTATATTCGGTAAAATAAACAGTGATAAGAGTAAATAGAAGCAATGACGTTACTGATAGTCAGCACTTTAAGTTCACTTAGAAAGTTGCGCGACATAGGATGCGCACCAAAAACGTAACGAGGTCATTCATCGATAGATTTTACTTCTCAGATTTTTCTCATACCGGGCTCCTTATATATGCAAATCGATTCTTAAGGAGTAAACTCCAAAAATAAAAATTCAAATTCTCATCCAATATTGTATAAAACGATTCAAGAAGGCTTAGTCTATACATTTTCTAATGTGGATATGATTTTAAAAATATACTTAACAATACCAGTAAGTAATGCATCGGCAGAGAGGTCCTTTAACGTAAATTCTTTAGGACAAGAGAAATTGTGCAATTTCGCATTGAAAATAATTTAACCAGCGAAGTTGATTTCAACGAGCTGATTAATGATTTTGTTGCTCAAGAAGCAAGAAGAATGCACATATAACCATATTTTCTTATATATAGAAGGTTTGTTTTTTATTTTATGTATTATATATTTTTATAATTTCTTTAAGAATTGTTTGTTTTATTTATAGAAAGTTTCTTTTATTATATTAAATGTTAGTCTTAATATTTTAATTTATATTGCTAATTATTTAATGTGATAAAAAAATATACTGCATCGGTGCCTCATAAATTCATAACGCACCGCTGGAATTAATTTTAAATATATGTTTACTTCTTTTATCTGTGGTTTAGCAATGGTTAGTTTAAACCTTATCAAGTTATTTATTTGTGTTTTTTCAATTTATAGCATTAAACCTTTTTTGTTGTGCTAGCTGTTATTTATAAAAAAACAAAATACATTTTTTATTATATTTAGTATCTAAAATATACATTATTATTATAGCACCATATTTAAAGAATGTAAAATATTTTATGACGATTTAGAACAAATTGATTTGGTGTTGAACACGAATGGCAGTTTACGGTATGATTGGTTGTAGGTATATCTAAAGAAGCGATCGTTTAATTGAAACAAACAGGACCAATCTCCACCCAGAATGCTTGATCTTTATCACCGATATCTCGTATTGCAATGTCGCCAATTGGAAGACGATTTGCTTTATCTGTTGTGTAGGTTAGAATTGTTTTAGCCCAGTCATTTTTGCGGTGCTAAAAACATAATGAATCAACGATGATAACAATTAATATTATTATTACTTACTTTGCATTCGTCCAATGCTACTTCATAACGTAATCGTTGATTTCCACGAGGTGTAAGTTCAGCGTCATTCCAAGTCATCAATTTTAATCCTTTACGGTGAGTTCTCTTTGCTTCATCGAAATATGCTACAGTGTTTTTACAATGGTATGTAATGTTTTGACTTGCTTGTACAGAAAGTAATTGTAAGAAACCTATCTGATTGCTGTCTGCTTTGTAAGTGATCTAAAAATGACATTTTTAAATTTTACAATGTTAACTAAAGTAAGAAACAATTGTACCTTCATGCCATTATCCATTTCGCTTAACCAAACTTCTTGTTCGCGTCCTTTGTAAGTAATTTCAGGAGATTTAGGAGGTTTGGGAATGATGCAAGTGGATCGTTTCTTCATGTCGCAGTATACCAATATGGCATCACGCGAATCTCCTTCATTAGGGTCGATCCAGTATTCTCCACTTTCATAATCAGGATACGCAGCTGCAATATCTCTACAAGTTTTTCCAGGCGCTGACTTTTGGCCATTAGGTTTTTTGAATCTCTCAAAGGAGTTCTTAAGTTGTTCATAAGCTTTAATTACAAGCTGTCGCCTTTCTTCTTCTGTGATTTCTTTTCCAAATATTCTTACTGGTTCATCATCTAAAGAATCAGGACCTTTTTGGTTTTGAGGACCTTGCCCAAGTAAAGCAGATAGTGCAGCAACATCATAACCCATTCCTTCACCAGGAGGACCTGGTGGGCCAGGTGGACCCGGCGGACCTGAAGGTCCAGGACGACCCGATTCTCCTGATAACCCTCTATTTCCAGGTAGGCCTTGTATTCCTTGCTGTCCTGGCATTCCATCTTTTCCAGGTGCACCTCTTGGTCCAGATTCGCCATCTTTACCTGGTAATCCAGGGGGTCCAGCAGGCCCTCTTTCTCCGGCAATTCCAGGTAAACCTGGTAAACCTTGCAAACCAATAAGACCTCTATGCCCTTTAATACCCATGGGACCAATATCTCCTCTATCTCCTTTAGCTCCTTGTTCACCTGGCGCTCCTGATTTACCTCGAGAACCTTGAGGACCTTCAACACCTTGTGGCCCAGTTTCTCCACGTGGACCACGTTCACCAGTTGCACCGGGATTTCCCGCTGGACCTGGAGGTCCCTAATAAATACATTTTTAAGTAACTCATAAGTTAAATAATATTATTATATGATTGCAATACTAACAGGCAAGCCTGTAGGACCTATAGATCCTGGTTGTCCAGATGGTCCAACAGGTCCTTTATCACCGGGTCGTCCAGAAATACCTGGACTTCCTGGTTTACCGGCAGGCCCTTCTGGACCTTGGTCCCCTTGAGGTCCAGGTAATCCCATAGGACCAACTAATCCAGGAGGTCCTGGTTGTCCTTCATTTCCTGGTTTTCCAGCAGGTCCAACTTCGCCCTATAATTATTTTTTGTTAAATTAATATAACGAGGTATTTACATTATTTGCTTACGGCAGGCCCTCTTAATCCACGAAGCCCGGCAGGTCCAGTTGGTCCCGGAAGTCCCGGTAAACCTCTTTCACCTGCTGAGCCAGAAGGTCCTTGTGGGCCAGGAGGGCCAGCGGGACCGTCTCCTCCTACTTCTCCTTTAGCTCCATCGGGCCCAGGAGCTCCTGGTTGACCTTGTGGGCCAGGATTTCCGGGTCTTCCTGCATCACCACTACTACCTTTTATTCCGGGTAACCCTTGTGGCCCTTGTGGACCGGCATTTCCTGGAGATCCCTGAAAAAAATACCGTTGTTGCAGCTTTTTATGTATTCCATAATTGGTACTTACTGCTGCACCTGGTTCACCAGGTCGTCCGGGAGCGCCCATTATTCCAGGTTCTCCACGTGACCCGGGTTCTCCCCTTGCACCTTTAGCTCCTGTTAAACCTGTTAAACCAGGTGGACCAGATTCACCTGGTTTGCCAGAATGTCCTGGGTTCCCTTGTGAACCTTTAAGACCTGGCGATCCCCGTTCTCCTTTACCACCAGGTAAACCTACTAATCCCTGTGGCCCAGGAAAACCTAAACAATAAACAGTTTGTGTTTGAAAATAATAATACACGTGCGTGTAAATATCAATGATTACTGTTCACGTGTTAATCAGATTTTGCAATGTGATATGATAATAATAAGTTATGCTGCAGTTTCGTTGTAATACATAATAAGATTTGTATTACGTATTTTTTGTAAATAAAACGTTTTAATTTATTTCAGTACTTAAAAGCTTTTGTGTTTTAAGAAGATAATGTTTGTTACCTTGTGCACCAGGAGGCCCAACACTTCCACGTTCACCGGGGGACCCAGGTGCTCCATGCTCTCCAGGTACACCTTGTGGTCCAGATTCTCCTCTTTCGCCGGGTTCTCCATGTGGCCCTGAAGGACCAACAGGACCGGGTGCTCCTCTTTCACCAACTCTTCCAGCTGGACCTTCGGGTCCTGGTGGACCAAACGATCCCCGTTCTCCTTTATCTCCTTGCGCCCCAGGAGACCCTCTTAATCCTGGAAGGCCTATCAAACCTGGTAAACCACTGTGACCTTTTTCTCCATGAGGACCAGGTGGACCCTAATTTTACGTAATTATAGTCTTTATTATCTGTTCACTAAAATTAAATACCGACCGGTGGACCGTCGCTTCCTTGTGCACCGGTTTCACCTCTGGAACCTGGCGGACCTGGTAAGCCAACTGAACCTCTTTCACCTGGGAACCCTCTTTCTCCTCGGTTTCCTGCTGGTCCTGATAATCCAGGTGGACCTTGTACTCCTGCTTCTCCATCTTTACCAGGTAAACCTGTATTACCAGGAGCTCCTGGTAATCCCTATTAAATTATTATAACCAATGTAATTAATTTGCTTTTTACAAAATAATAATTTTTTTAGTACTGAAACATGTTCTTCACTTACTTGGAAGCCTCTTGGACCTGGTGATCCTGGAGCTCCGCGTTCACCATCATGGCCCGCGGGACCCGGAGGTCCTTGGTGTCCAGGTGATCCGTCTTTTCCAGAATCGCCACGTGGACCTGGTGGTCCAGCAGATCCTGGTTCTCCATCTTTTCCCGATTCACCCTAAGAAAACAAGTGTTTGTGAGATTTTAAAAATGCTTAGCAAAACATAAATCTACTTTCTTGTTTATATTAAGCTTTGAATGTATACATTTTTAACTATTTTAATTAAGAACACTTACTTGTGGTCCTTTTTCGCCTGGTGCTCCCATTGGTCCGGGCAACCCTTGTAATCCTTGTACACCTTGTTCGCCTGGTTTTCCATCAGCTCCCGGAGGCCCCCGTTCACCAGGATTTCCTGTTTTACCCGTAGGACCAGTTTTTCCAGTTAAACCTCGCTCTCCTTGTAGTCCGGGCTGACCAGGTCTTCCTACTTCACCTTGTGGTCCTTTTGGACCTTGTGGCCCAACACTACCTCGATCTCCAGGAGGACCTATTTAAGTGTAACGTTTAGTATATATAAATTTTTAAGTTAAAATGTACCTTTAGGACCTGGAGCACCATCTGGTCCAGGCAATCCTCGAGCTCCGGGCGCTCCTCTTTCTCCTGGCGGACCGCCCGGTCCAGTAGGACCTCTCATTCCTCGTTTTCCTCTTTTTCCTTCTGGCCCATCAGCTCCGGGTGGTCCTCGAGGCCCAGGTGCTCCAGATTCACCTTTCATTCCAGATTCGCCTTTGTAACCACGTTCTCCAGGAATACCCTATATAAAAAATGTTCTTTTATATAAAATTCAACTATTTTTAATATAAATCACCGGAACACCCTTTGGTCCAGCATCACCTGGGCTTCCAGCAACTCCAGGAGGTCCACGAGCGCCTGGAAAACCAGGTGGTCCAGCTAATCCAGCAGATCCAGGGCTACCCTTTTCTCCTGGATAACCATCTTTACCAGGTGGACCTGGCGGTCCAGATTCTCCAGGTTGACCTGGGCGTCCAGATTCTCCTCTAGGACCTTGTAAACCTTGGCTCCCTTTTGGGCCTGGTGCACCTTGATCACCTTCAGAAAACATTTGTTGAAATTATTTGACTATTTCATTAAATTTCCTAACCTTTGTTGCCGTTGCTTCCTGGAAAACCAGGTGGGCCTGGCTTTCCAATTGCTCCCTTAAACCAATTGGTAAGAATATAATTACTAAATAATTAAACTATTTCATACCGGTGATCCAGGTGGTCCTGGAATTCCATCAATTCCTCTTAATCCTGGTGATCCAGGTGCTCCTTCCCGACCCCTTTCTCCTCGAGGGCCAGCGTTACCAATTGGACCAGGTGCGCCAACAGGTCCTGCTGGACCTTGACTTCCCTTTTCTCCGGAATGGCCTTGCTCACCTTTAGCTCCATCTAAGCCAGGAAATCCTCTATGCCCTTTGACACCAGGTAATCCAGGCATGCCAGGAAGTCCTCTAGGACCTGGCGGCCCCACAGCACCAGCGGTTCCTGGTTCTCCATCGTCTCCTGGTGCACCCTAAATTTTTTTGATTTAAAAATCAATGTTTACGCAATTTTTATAACTAACATCTTTTCCTGGCAACCCTGGCAAACCTCGAGACCCTGCTAATCCTGGTGGCCCCGGTGGTCCTGGTTCTCCAACTTCTCCTCTAGATCCTTGAAAGCCTTGAGGACCTGCAGATCCTGGTGGACCTGGTGGACCTCTAGCACCTACAGGGCCAACTTGAGCTTGCATAAAATGAAATGATTCAGGATATGCCGGTCCTTTATCTTGTCCACCTTGAGTTTGAGCCATTTGATCATAGTAATGTGCTAAATCTGGTGATGGACCTGGAGGTCCCGGAGGACCAGGTATTCCTGGTATACCTGGTCGACCTGGTTCCCCTGCTTCGCCTGGATAACCTGGTACACCTGGATACCCTATTTCGCCATGTGGACCTGGGAAGGAATCAGTTGGCGATATTTCGTAGGAAGTTGTAGGTGGTTTAGGCGGTTTTGTACCTAAAACTGTTTTGTTATTCATATTATGAATGGCTTATATAGATGCGTACCTTTTGGTTTTCCACAATTTGGATCGGTTTGGCATTGAATTTGCCCTTGATTGCACGTACAGTTTGTACATAAGTTTGGTTTCCACATTTGTCCATCACTGTATGTTTGACCATCTTGCTGACAACCTGGAGGTGGCGTCGGCCTTGTTGGAACTACAGGAGGTAATGTTACGGTAGGAGTTGGAACTTCATCAGGAGGTTGTTGATAAATTTCCGTAGTTACTATAGCAACAGGAGCAGGCGATGGTTCTAAAAATATATGTATAAATAGTGTTTCAGAAGTAGTACAGAAACTATACTTTTTTCTTCATATTCTTCATAGTTATAATCTCCATAGTCCTCATAATCATTATAATTTGATGGTTGATTTTGAGGTTTTCCTGTAGGCGTTGCTTTGCGAACACGAGCTTCTGCTGTAGTTTTTAAAAACATAAATGCGACAGCAAGAGCCCAAATTAATTTTGGACTTGCCATTTTGAACACTAAAAATTATAATTTATTATAAAGTTTATTTGTATTAAAAAATTCGCAATATTTTACACAAAACTTTGTAACATTGGGTTAATGGAATAAAGCTTACCGTATCAAATTAACAAACACAATATATCACAAAAAGCACAAAATATCCTTTAAGGGGCTATGCGGCCCACATTTCCGACTGCCCGATTCTGGGCAGAGATCTTATGTTGTGCGTGAGTGGTATTCGCTTTTTATATTTATCTTGTAAGGAAGAGGGGAACATGTTTCTATTAAACATTTAAAATTAATGCAGATGTACTTCCTTAACATTAATAAAATTGTGAACTTTTGCAATCAACAACCATTTGTTATTAGAACAGATTTATTTTGTCATACATTGCTTGTAGTTTTTTAGAATATAAGCTTTATTTGACATTTTAATAAAGTACGAATGTTGACTCTTAAAGTATAAAGTAATTATACACGATTAAATTGGTTATTACAATTCATTAATAACTCGAGCGTGAATTTTAATGTACTTAAAAAATTATTTTAAAGACTTTTTCTTAGGTAATCATAGGACAATCTTTTAGGGAAATGCAATATTGTTAGATGTAAGTAATTTCACATCTGTCAGAGATTGTTTCGCGATGGTTAAACTATTAACGTTAAAATTAAGGCGTCTTAAGTTTATCGAATTCCTTTACTTTGCTACTTCCTTAAAATATTGTATGTAGATTTCTACAAAAAAATATAAAAGAATGTTTCTTTAATTAATTTTAACCTTATCGGTTTTCAAAAACTTTTAGTTGCTTTGCTCTTTTGGTTTCGTTTTTGCAGTTATTTTAGATTTTTTTTGTTTTAAATTTTATTACCGATTGCACTGCTAATTACAACTTCTTACCGTTTTAGTATTAGTAAGTTTAAAAAAACAAAATTATTAAAAAACGACAAAAACACAGTAAACTTCAACATAAATAATAATTAGATTGGAATTAATAGAAAAAGAAAAAAAGAAATACAATATTATTTGTAATTTAAATATAAAAAAGATGATACTAATACACTAAAACTGACGTTGTAAATTAAAGCTAATATTTAAGAATAGAAGTAGAACCGAAGCACGAAAATTAAGAAAGAAAAAAAACTTACCTGATACTTTGTTGGAAGCTTTGCCATGTATATATATTTATGCTTAGGCCCGTGAGATACGGTCCTAGAGCGGCAAAATTTTAGAGGCATTAAAACTTTTAGAAGCAAGAACATTTTAGAAAATTTATTAACTGATAATTTAATTAAAACAGATCAATTATGAGTTAACACTGATACTTCTCTATGGAAGCTAAATGAAGAAACAAATTTTATCTCCGTAAACAGTACCTCACAAAATGATGTCGATTTTAAATATTCCAAGAATGTTTATAATGATAAAAAAAGGTTTTGTTTCAAAAATTATTTTAATGTTTCCTCGCAAAAGGAAAAATTCAACGTCGTGCGAAGTTTATTTATTCAGAGACTAAAGAATCTGGATTTTGAGTTTCATGTTTATTATTTGGAAAAAACAGGGAAATCAATGCTTCCACTGGTGAAGCTTTCGTGACTCCTTTTTCATAAAAATTGCGATATTCATAAAACCAATATTGGTCATTTGAAAACTCGAAGGCTAACTCAAATATGTGTTGATAATCTGATGATACGTACAACAGCTCGATAAAGAAATTTCGTATTAGAAAAAAATACTGCCATTCCCAAGAAATTAAAAAAATTGAAATACTCATAACGGTAATTTTTTAGGAACTGTAGAATTTCTAGCTGAATTCGATCCATTTTTACCTGAACTTTTAGTCTTACGTGCAGTCTGGAAGTGTGATAAAGTATTACAACAAATTTTTACTAACGTTCAAAACGTTAAGTATTTTTGTGTCATTGTAGATTCTACGCCTAATACTGCACATGTCAATCAGTTTACTATTATTATTTGATATATATGTAAAAATGGTGAAACAATAAAGATATTTTTAGAATTTATACCCAATAGTAGTCATAAAGCTAAATATACTGAGAACGCTAATAATATTATCTTAATGTAAAATTTATACCTCAAAATTAAGTTTATCAAAATCAATTTACACAAATCACTTCAGCAAACAGCGTCAACAAAAAAAATCAAAACAAAAACTTTGCTAACTTGCAAAAACTCACTCACTTTTTCACAATATCTACACATGGTTGAGAGATATTGGTGCAACGTACAAGTCTAAAGCTCAAAAGATTTTCTCAAACTCGTTGATCTGCTTGACATGATGCACTTTATACTTTAGAAAAAGGGTAGTCTAGAATACTGACCGCACTAAGCTTTATTCCAAAAACCAAATACACGATCTGAACCTGTTAGACCGCAAAAAAAGTTTAGAACCAGCAGTTGTAGTCATTGTTTAGAAGATAATTTTACATAGTTTAAATGCTGCTAGCAAGATACCTCAGGCATCGCAAATTGATTTAGCATCTGTTGTCCGAATTTGTGGTTTTCTAACTTGTTTTTTTCAAGATAAAAAAAAATAAACAATTTTCTCAATATAAAGAAAAAAATCGAAACCACTATCTGGAGTTCAAAATTATTATTGTTACGATACTCGCTGCAGAAAAATTCTAAAACTGTAGCCAGACAAGTCAAGAGTAAATGAAAGAAAACCTTTTTCTGAACAGGAAAACTTTGGTACGAATATTTACTGCCGCATTTTAGAATGAATAAATCTCAAAAAAAAAATTTATTTATGTGATAATTACTACTCAAACCTAAATCTGCCACTGGCAGCATGGATACACTGCGAAACCCGCAAGATATCAGTAATATTTGCACCAACCGGGTATTGTATACCATAAATAAAGATAATTTTCTACTATACCATAAGCAAAAAACTAAATGCTTAAGAAAACTAAAAATACAAGTTACTAGATTTCAAACCAACAAACGAAAAATTCTTCTATTTGAAAATCAAAGAAAAATCATCTAATACGTAACATGGTGTGCAGATTTTAAGCTCTATGTGTTATAACTCTTAACAGCCATAATAAAAACTACAAAAGAAAACATTATATTAGACATTGTTTTACGAATAAATAGGCTTCAATATAGTAATTTATGTCCTAAGCGTCGAAAGCAAGCGCAGATCTAGGGGAGGCAATGAGTGCAATTGACTCCCTTACCTCAAACAATATAAGTAAAATCATACAAAAACTTCCCCCACCCCTAAACAATATAAGTAAAATCACACAAAAATTGACCCCTCCCCTTTAAGCATAATCCTGGTTCCGCGTCGAAAGTGAGTTATGCTATGAGGCTTTGGACAAAAGTTACATATATCATTTTTTCTACTTTTTTTTGAAAAATTAATTTTTTTAGTTTATTTTTTTTTTTAATTTTAGAGACTTTTAAATGTATTTTCCATTAGCCACACACTTATACTTAAATAATAATTGACTTTGAAACTTAGTTTTATGTAGATTTCTATTTATTACTTTGCGTCATTTGATAACACTAAGGAACCAATATTGATGCTTACGATGATGGCAGCACAAAAAAGCCATTACTTACTTAATTTATGTTGATTACATATTTACTGTTATAATTCTATATTTCTACAATAATGAAACATTCGCGAAATTTTTGTAAATTTCGAGAACGTTCCCGTACTTTTTATCCACGTCTAGAACGTTCATGAAAGAATGTAGAGGCTTCTAGAATGTTTGCAGAAACGTATAAATAAGGTACAATCAAATCGTGGGTCAGTTATTTCCGTAATTCGAAGATGGCAGTGTTAAGAAGATTATTCAAGTCTAAATAAATAAGTGATTAACGCGTGTGCGATAAATCTACGGTGTACGTGACTTTAATGTAAACAAGCGTTAGTGTTTAAATAAATAGAAGTTATCTGCGGACTTTATTTTTGTGTAGTGATAGTGCTATACATAAATTATAGTGTAAGTGTTTTTATTGAATATCCTTAGATTTAATTAGTTTATCTAAAAGATTAGACGTTTTGACTATTTTCGGCGTTTTTCCCACGGTACTTTTTTGGCGATTTGACCACAGGTTCAGCGTTGTGTCTATTCGGCGATATGTTTGAGTCCGTTATTAACCAATGGAAAATATATGTAGGAAAATAAGAAATAATGACCAGAGATAGATAAAATAGTAAAAAAATATGAATTAAGTAAAACGGAATTCACAAAGTAGTATTTATAGATCAAAAAAACATACTAAAGGTGATAAACAAATCACAATGACATGTAAAGTATGAGATTACAGTACCTCTGATACTATAAGCAAAGAATCATGGTAAGCAAGATCCATAAAACACGATACAGAGAAGGTGAAACAAATAAAGAAAATAAACACATTATTCATTTTTATTCATTATCTCTCAAATTAATTATTCTTGAAAATAAACAGTAACAGGCAATATTTATAAACGGTCGTATAAGTTTTTTTTTTAACTTTTTTAGCACTATTACTATTTGTGTATATCCTTGTTTTGTTTTTTTATGTTTGCTTTATACAACACGTAATGTTTTGTTTTACTATGTAACAATGATAATTTTTTTAGATTTGGTACTTAGGTATATGCTTTTACGTAACTTTGTTTACAACTTCTTTTTTGTATTTTTTTCATTATGTTTTTGCTAATTTTACCAATTGTAGTTTTTTTTATATCGTCTCCTAATCGTATGTTTGTGTTTTGTTTTGTTAGTAGTTATGTTTGTTATATATTTTTGACGTTATTATATTATTATTAATATATATTTTAACCTGCAACTTAAAACGGTTACTTGATAGTGAGATAAAATCTTTGACATCGCTAACTGGGTCACTTATATAAGCGTTCAAATAATGCTAACTGATAACGGCGCATTTCTGAAAAAGCGCATTATTAGTTTATTTCAATATATGTCTATATACAGTGTATCAATAATTTTTGAGATATAAAAGAACAAATGACAACTTGAAAATTGAACAAACAAAAAGTAATAATTTTTGCTAAGAACGATTGAAATTTTATAATTAATACTTAAATTGCCATCCATTATTTTGGAGATAAGATTCTTCTAAAACATTACCTCTCATTTCTTGATCGATATTTCTACACTCTAACCTTATTCTTGTTTTCTGATCTTCAAGATCAGTAGGTTTTGTTTGATATACTCGTGATTTTAAATACTCCCAAAGAAAAAAATAAAGTGAAATGAGATCACGAGATCTAGCGGCCCATATTATTTGGACCACGCCTTCCTATCATCTGTTAAGAAAAGTTTCTTCTGAGTATTCTCTAACACGAAGTGAATAATATGGCAGAGGATACTACACATGAACTTTCTGGCAATCTAAATCTTTGTTCTTTGGAAATAATATTGTTAGAATCGGTACTATTTCAAATTTATAACCTGCCTAAACATTGATGGATGTTGTGTATGTTTAGCTCCTAAACTGATGTCACTTTGTCTAATCGCATTTTTATTTTTCAACACATTTAAATTAAATTAAAAACATTCGGTTTGCCGCTAGCATTCTTGTTGATTAAATTATTGATTATATTCAATTTCTAATAACAAAAACATTTTATGAAAATCCACAGGTGTTCGTTTATATCAAACATCACAAACGTTACCATATTCTTCAAAATTTGTAACAATTTTGCTAACACAACGATTTCTCGTTAAAGAGACAAACAACTTTACTTTTATATATCTAACATTTTCACCATATCCAACTTTCTGACACGCGCAATTGTATATCCAAAGCGTTATTTACAAAACGTTGTGCAAGTGTTTCGACAATGCCATATATTTTACAGTACATTTAAACAAAGTGAGATTAGCAGTCACTTTTACAAGTACAAAAATAATCAACTGATACCTACCACAATGTACAAATTTTTATGCCGTATGTTTACATTAATGTCCAATTGTCATTTTCGACACGATTGTTTCTCTAAAAGTATTAATTATAAATATCGCATATGGGGTATTTCTAAATTAACAAAAAAAATTTACTTTTTATTTAGGACTAAAAAGTAAGAGAGGTTTATTTAACAAAAAAAATTGATAGGTCTTAGACTAATAAACTAAAAACATTCATAAAATCCCGAGGATAAAATAAAATCGACCATAAATTTAAAAAAATTCAAAAAGTTTTGAAACTACAAGCTGTAGATGTTTATAGTAAATTTTGTTTATAGTAATAATACAAAGTAAAAATGATTTAAAAAACAGAAATCTATAGCCAAAAAATTGAAAATTAGAAATAACACTGGTACAGTAATTTGCAAAATTGGTGGTTTTCTACACGACAAACAATGTAGTTATTTGTAGTAAACACCATCTGTTTATAGTAGTAACGGAAAGTAAACGTAAATTAAAAAATGGAAATTTACCGTAAAAAATTTTAACTTACGAACAACGCCCCGTTTTTTATATTTTTTTAAGTTTATTTTATTGTGCTTGTCTTGTGCTCAATTGTGTCATTATTATTTTTAACTATGTTGAATTTTAAATTGGTAAAAGTATTAAAACAAATCCGGACGTTAACTTCTGCTCGGGTTTGATTTTAAATTGATAAAAAAATTAAAACAACATATTTTTTTAAGGTTATGTTGTCATAAAACCATTTTAAAGTGATATGTACACGTTTGTATTGATTTCCTAGCATGCTATAATTTTCTTAAAAGTTTTCTCCTCAATTTCATTAAGATCATATCGACTAACCTTTATATTTTTGCGCCTTGATATTACTTATCCCTTTAGTAAATTAGTAAAAAAAAATTGTCGCAGGCAGGATTCGAAACTATATTATATTTGTAAATTCATTTTAAATTACAAATTAAATATCTAATAAACTGTTAATGTTAGAATTTTTTTTATTTGAATAAATTGTTAGGAAGAATTATCTATATAAGAAATTGTAAAAATAATTCGAATAATTTACATACGTACAAAATTATATAAGAACAACTTTTAAAAATGGCGGATACACCCACTTCCGGTTTCTTTATCAAACCCATCTTGATAGAACCGAGAGAATATGAAAAACCAGCTCCATACCAAATTTCAAGTTATTAGGACTTTTGGTTCGAGAGTTATCGTGGGTACATCGTTACACACAGGCACACACACACAGGCACAGAAATTTTTTTTGTCAAAAATACATTGTTCTGATTCAGGAGACTTTGAAGCGTAAACTTAAACAATAAAAATTTTTTGAAAAAAAAAGCGATCGCTATACTTTCCCTATAGGAAAGTAAAAATGAAACTAGTGGAACGATCGAGCTAGTATAGAACTCATGTGATTTATTGTACAATATTGTTTGTAATTTATAAATTTATGTCATAAAGTCTGCGAAAATTCAATATTTCGTTAATGCTTTCCTCGCCTAGTCTGATAATAAAAATTAGGCGTTAGAATTTATGCATTATTAGTCAAAAACGTGTTAATTCTTGAAATAGTTCCTAAAAATATAAGCGATATCTCATTTGATTCGAAATGACGTCTAGAAAAATGCATTAAAATGTTTTTTTAGCAGATCAAAAATTGCAAAAGTTATAAACAAATTAAGATGAAAAAAGACATTTAGTTTTTCGCGAATAACTCAGAAACTATATAGATAATCGAAATCTAAAAAATGTTTTTTAAAGAGTAGGAAATGCCCAATAAAAAAGTCCCAGCTCCCGGAACTGCTATCTCCATTGGTAATAATTTTAAATGAACGCTGAAAGTTGGCATCCGCGCGACTATTTCGGGATGCTCGCGCGGCCTCTGAAATGAGTACGTCACATAAAATAATTTTTGTTAAGTATTAAATGTTAATTAAAAAATTAAAAAAATATTATGTATTCTCAACACTTGAGGAAATAAGGTACCATTGGAAAAATTGATCTAACTCTGTCACCATTGCAACCGATGAAGATTGTATTGTATAAACAAATTCTGAGAATGAAAATATTTTTTTTTATAAATCGTTGAAAAATTACAAAAACAACCATATGCAACAATATGTATATTGATAAAAATCATTTTTTAAATAATTATTTAAACATTAGAAATATTTAAAAAAAAGGATTATAACCAATTAAAAATTGTTTTTAAGAAAAAAAAATTTTTAAATCATAACTTCATGACAACAAAATTGTAAAAAAAAAATTTTCTTAAATCTTAAAGTAGTCAATTTGTTTATAATCAATTTATAAACAAATAGCGTGAATCTTGTTTACGTTAATAAATGTCTTTCATTAATACAAAAACAGTAATACAGTAACAAATATTAAAAACCAATGTTTAACATTTTTTTGGATTTCTCATTTTTTTGCAACTTAAACAAATTATTGAAAACAAAATAATCACCTTTAAAATTTTTTTAACGTGATCTTGAGTATACATATAAAAAAGGCTCTGAGAAACGAAAAACTTGGTGTTAATTAATTAAACAATTTTCATTGCTTGCAATGGTGACAGAGGTCATAAAAAATTTTCTTAATTAACAATCATTAAGTTATTCGCGAAAAACTAAATGCCTTTTTCCTATCTTGATTTTTTTATAACGTTTGCAATTTTTTTATCTGCTAAAAAAACATTTTAGTACATTTTTCTAGATGTCATTCCGACATATTTTTAGCAGCTATTTCAAGAATTAATACGTTTTTGAACTTGTTGACTAAACTTTATAGATACTGTTATGTTAAATTAAGCATACGTATGTATATGTGAACCTAAATTATTATGAAAATACTGCTACTGTTTTTTACGCTTTTAGTTACTGCTACAAACAAACGAAGTTTATTACAAAACAGACCATTAACAGAAGATTTCGAAAAATGTTTAGTTGCCTTAGTGTTATTTGTAAGTTACAAATTTTTTTACAGTAAATTTCCGGATTTTCTATTTTTTTCACTTTCCACAAACAGTTTACTACAAACATCGTTTTTTTTAATAAATTTTGAATTATTATTTTTATGAAAGTGTCTACATACTATTACTCGTGTGCAAAACAGTTTTAACGTTGGTCATCTAGTTATTGTAGGTAAAGATAACAAAAAAGTTGATTTTCATCAAAGTAATTTACAATTTGAATTAAGTAATTTACGTCACGTAACCATATAACTAATCGCATTTTTTATGAAAAATATTAAATTGTATATAAACCAAAAATTATTAAAATTGCGCTAACAGTTAAAATTACTCAAGAATTAGAAATAAACGAACAAGTTAGAGCCTTAACGTGTTTATTTTCAAATGTAAATTCTGTTTCAACTTCTGCAATCGGTTTCATCAAATGTATAGTCAGTTCTGATTTTTTTACCGCCACAATTAAATAGTGATATTGTTACATCTTTGGTCACTCGCGCATTTCATCAAATAATTGCACTGAAGATAATAAGAAGTTAATCTTAATATTGATTAGTTTATTCAAAAAAATGTAACCCAAATTATTGTTTGTGCTGGAAATTTTGAATCAACGCAGTTCTCCATATGGAAAAGTTTGAACCTCTTTTACAAACTTATGAAGTAAAGCACAACAGTTTACCAGCAATGGAAATAAAGAAATAAACGCTTGAAATGACAAAAAAACATAACATACCTACTTGATAAAAATTCGTTAATGTAGCATTTAGGTTTTAGAATTTAGAAGAATGTCAGACGTCTGACACTTGATATAAATATGATAATATAAACTTTATAAGCTAGTAGAAATGCTAAAAGATTGACGTGGTAATGTCGGAATATCTACTATAAACAGAGATTCTCATGCTTTTGCAACATCAAACCAAGCTTTAAAAAAATCAAGCCAAGTTGAAGATTAGCAAATCCAAGCTTTTGCAGGTTAAGTTTTTACCAACCTTTCAAGTTTATCGAAGACAATTGACACAAATCACTTCAGCAAACATCGTCAATTGAAGAAATCAAAACCAAAATTAAAAATGTTGTCAAACTGATTTCAAAGAAAGCTGAATTTAAAATTTATATTTCTTACATTGCAACGTTTTTTGTTTATTTAGCTGAAGTCTTGTTTTGATTAGCACCGCAGATAAACGTAATAGAGTACACAAAATACATTTTGTTAAGTTAGGTTAGTGTCAATACGAAGAAATAAAGATTGGTTTCTACTGTAATTATTTTATTAACAATTTATTTTGTAGATGACGGAAAATTAAAGAGAACAGTAGTTAACGCAATACGTAAAGACATACAAGGGTACCTCATAGCTGTGCGGGTACGTGTTCCAAAACGCCATAGACTACATTTTGGAAAGGAGCAAGAAAAAGATTGAAACGATTGGAAAAGCTTGAAAACCAAGCCAAGCCTGTATTCAGAAACATCAAGCCAAGCCAAGCTTTTATTTTTAGAAAGCTTGACTTTCAAACCCCAGCCAAGCTTTTACTTTATCTCTAACTATAAATTAGAGATGATTCATTACGTAAAAAAATAAAAAATAGTGGTTTAATTTAGTTTTTTTTAGTTCAATTAAACAACGAAATTTTCATTTAACACTTGAATACCTTTCTTATTTGTTAATGTCTATCAACTAATCGTCTACCACGTAATTGAACTTCACATTTAACTCAATACATATGAGTGCTAAATACTAGATGTTCAGACAAAATGCCTTACATGCTTATTTCGAACCTGGACATATCGCCGAAAAAGCAAAACGCCGAACCTGTGGTCAAATTGCTGAAAACGTACCGTAGACAAAATTTTGTATACAAATCGCCGAACGTGGTCAAAACGCCGAAAAGTCAAAGACAATGCTTCACATGTTGTAACCGGGCGTCAAACCCGAATATGCCATTGACAACTTCGTCAAAAACAGTCAAAACGCCGAAAATATTTGTTGGTCAAAATGTTCAAAACGCCGAAATCAATGTGAACAAAGCACCAACGATTTGAAAAGTGTATAATGTAAGTATTATTGTAGAAATATAAATTAGCGCAGTAAAGATGTAATTCACAACAATTAGATAAGTAATCTATTTATTGTAATCCGTTTATTTGTAAAAAATAGTTTAACGAATGTAACGTAATGACTTCTATAAACGAATCTCCTTTGAATAAACCAGTTCATAAAATTAACATATAGACTCGCAACGGCATGGTAAAAATCGTACCGTATTACTATCTCACTTTTGTGGCTCCCTGCACCCTGCTTTCTACAAACTTTACTCTTGGATAGTAGCGACGCAGTTGTTTGCAACGCCAACTAAACTGATAAGACGGGTGAAACACCGGTTAAAAATAATACTTGGAATGTAATGACAACAATAATAAAATTTTCGTTTGTTGTATGTAACAGATATCGCTGACTGATATAACATTTTTTTAGATAACGGTATGTAATTTGATCAGTTGAAAAAATAATGCTCGTAGGAATATTTAAAAAAATTTAGTTCGTATGCCGTTAACTGAACAAATGTTACACATAGGCGTACTGTTCCTAAGGATAAAAGAATTAGAAATTTCAGTTAAAATGAGATAAACACTTTTTTCATTTTATTCTGTTCTTAAACGCCTGTATGAAATATCTACAAAAACTCTTTGCTACGCAGATATAAAGAAAAAAAAGTTAAAAGTCTAAATATATCTACTAACTACAAAACAGCATATCTTTTTTTGGTTATTTAAAAGCAATATGTTTTTTTACAATGAAAAATTATGTGTCTACACATAACTAAATCTAATCTAAAAACTAATCTAACGAAATAATAAAAACTCACTAGTAAGAAATGTAAGTACCCTATCTTTTTTCCTTTTTTTATAACATACGTATAACTTTTTTTCTTCTATGAAAAACTTTGTATTACAGTAGTGAATAGTTTTTTTTCAGAGAAATGAAACACTTGGAATTCTAACTTACTTAAAATTATAAGTAACTTTATTTATTTTTTAGGTGCTACACCGGCCAATCCTTCTTGTTTATGTACATTTTTCACCATATGACACTTTTTATCATAATTAATCATATTAATTTATCAACAAATTATTTAAAAAAACTTTATATTAGAAATTTAAAAAAAATCAGGCTAATCATCTTTACGATAAAATTCTGACTTTTCGATGTGGCTTGACACTAATGGATGCTCTCTTATTCGTTTTTACGTACTTTTCCGATTCCCATTTTAAGTGTCTATGTATATTCATTTTAATAAATAAATTTAAAATATGTTGTTGATGAGGTACACATAATACAGGCGTATCTGACGAAAACCAATTGGAACACTGTTGTAAAATTGTTTTTAAATCAGTCTCTATGTTTTTGCTAACATTCATGCCACATTTATGTTTATCACCCGATGTATTAAAAGTCTGTAAAAGACATGATACAATATTAGCAAATTCATCTGAAGGTCTCTTTAAAAATTGTATATTGTCCACTAAAATAATCTTTGTACATTAAGAATGCTTCATTTTTGTTTATGAAATCATTTACACTTTTGGTAAGGGTATTAGCACAAATTTCACAATTAAATTTTTTTTGAATACTATGTGCTAAATAACCGGCCACTTATATATTTGAACAAGATTCTAAGGTACTTACGGCAACATTGCCTAAATCGTCCTTTTTTTTTCGCTTTCAAAAAATGTATCACCTTTAGATTCTTCCAGTTCTTCATTGTTGTTATCACTAGCATTAACTGGCACACCTAAAGAAGTACTTTGAACTGGCTGATTGAACGTATTTGAAACATCAAGTTCTTGTATGTCTGTATTCAAAATTTCATTGTCTTCATCAATTTCACAATTGCCGCTGTCTACAGCCATTTGTAGTCTTATATTAATATTTTGTTGAATTGCTATGCGACATTGTTGAACTGTGGGGTTGGATTAAACCCTCCCCTGTTTCTAACAACCAAAAAAAATTTCTAACTGATCCTGATTTAAAAAACCAGTTAACAAATATTTTATATTTATATCTTGAAGATGACTCCACAATAAAAGAATTGATTTTATTGTCCACTGAAATCCGTCTAAGCAGTAGATATTGTTCCGTTTTTTGTTCTTCACTTCTTCGAAAACTTCTATGTTTTTAAAAATATTGTAATCCATCTTGCAATATCTTTTCTGTTTTACTATTGTAAATGGATAACGGACGCCTATATGGGTTAAGATCGCTCAAAACCCTACTATTTAGTGCGTCAAAAATGTTATTCACAGTTTCGATAAACTCTGCAGTATCTAGAGATGTGGAACTAACGAGTTGTTTAGTTGACGCAGCTGTTTTAATTGCTGCAGCAACGGTATGCGAAAAAATTTGTGCCGCATACTTAACTCTCATCTTTTGAAAATTTTTGGGCATAAGGTGAGTTGAAGTTATTTTTACCATGGTCCTAGTAGTAAGACTCTGTTGATCGATCTCATATGTTTTTGTTATATCGGTCCATGCAATAGGTCTATTGTTAACAACAAATCGAAGTCTCGTATTCATTAAATTATTCCTCAAACTTTTTAGTAAGTGGGGCACGTCGAATAAAGTAAATAACTTTTGTCCATCAATGTCTATAACTGGATTTTCTTTAGTGGCGTTTAGTAAATTGAATGCATGACGATTATTCGACCCTTGATCGCATACTAAAGCCATTGGTTTAAATGTCATTTGTTCCAACTTTTTAACAACATGTTTAATAAGTTGTTGTAATGAATTGCTGCTGACAGGTCCCGCAGAAACAAAATAGCAAAAAGGTATTCTCCAATTATGCAGCTGTCCACAAATATAAAACACTAACGCAGTATTTGCTAATTTATTATTTCTACCCAGCGAGGCTAGATCATGGTAACCTTCCACAAAGTCTCCAGATTTGTTAAACTCTAACTGTCGTTTCAACGAAATCTCATCAAACAGCACCACACACATTTTTTCTCTTTCTTCCATAGTCTTTGCTTTTAAGTACAGCTTTTTGGTTAAACTGTTGTTGCATCCTGTTCTTAAATTGATAACTTTTAACCATAATTGAATTGTTCTTATTGCAGGTAATATCAATTTAAGATTATACAACGTAAATTTATAAGCCGATGGAGATTTGTAATGTAAAGAAAGGCTTAATTGTTGTTCGGCTTTTGTCCATTTGGCGCCTTTCTTATGAAATAACTGCATATTTACAAATACTTTTAAATATGTGCTTTTACCTAATAATAAATTATTAAGCATCGCACCTACACTAAAAGAATTTTTTTTCTTCAATCTATACGCTTGCGAGAGTTTGGCTTTGTATTTTTTTTCTGCTCATTTAATTTACTTGACAATATTTTACACTGTTTTTTCAATACTGTTTTGGTAAGAGATTCCATTGCAAAAATTCGATCGAACTATCCGTGCTGGAACTAGTAAAGGTAATTCTTGGTAAATGCAATTTATGTAAATCGGTTGTTAAATTATCATCATCTGAACTGCAAAAAGAGCGTTTTCTTACATATGTTTTAAAGGACTGAGGTAAGCCACTGCTCGATGGTTTGATAATATCATCATTTTCAACAATTAATGCAGATGAACATAATGCTTCATCTTTATCTATAAAATTAAATAATATATGATTAGATTGTAATATGAGTGCCAAGAATGTTTAAAAATTTTATCAATAAAGAAACAAACTGCTTAGGTACCTTTTTCTGTAAATATTTTAGGAACTGCATCTTTTCTTAATAAATTTCGCTTATCGTTTTTAATAATATCTTCCGGACAAAAGTGTTTTTCACAAATTAGTTTATTTTTTAGGTCTTTAACGTCCATAAGCGCAATTTTGATATTTCCAGTAGTGATGGTGAATTTCGTTACTTTTGAGTAATCGTTACTATTCGTTACTTATACTTTCTGTATTCGTTACTTTAATTCGTTACTTTGATTACTTTGGATACTATGACTACTTTGACAACTGTATGTTTTTGTGGTAATAAATACGGGTACCGGAATATAATTCCTTGAATCGTTTCGCGATAGGGATTTGATTACCTTAGACGTATTTGCATAAATGACTAGAACGTGTTGTAAAATTCTAATTTATGTAAACATTTTTGACAGTAGCTGATACCAGAGAAACTTATCATTTTAAATACAAAACAGAACATATGTACTTTGGATTGTTAGTATTTATTAACGTTTTTAATATTAATTTTAAGAAATGGAAATACGCACAATATATAATGTAAAAGCTTCAAAAAATATTCCAAAGTATAAAATTATAAATTTTCGATAATAATCAATTTTGTTTTTTGCTAAATTTTGAAAAAGATGTTATCCAGAAAATAACAGAATTAACATTTGTATATGTATGAATACGAATAAGTACACTTATACCTCAAAACGTTGATAATTTTGGTTTTATAAACTGCATAATTTAAGGAATTTAATTTAAGAAATCTAAGGTAAAAACAGAGATCACTATTATCCGTATAATAATGTGTTCAAAAAGTTAAGGTTCTGCGTCGTTTATGCGCTCTGTATTCAATATTGTCCCTACAAAATTACAATTCATAAAACGAGTAATGATGTACTATGTGTACTGAGTACAAACGGGTACTGGAACCAATTTTGCAGATGTGAATACTGTAATCGAATGGTACGAATGTAACTATGTAACGAATACTTTGCCTTTCGAGTAATCCTTACTTCGGATCCTAGCGAGTAACGAGTACTCAAGTAACGAATAGTTACTTATTCTCCATCACTAATTTCCAGAGTTGTTTTTCCACTCCTCAGCTATTTTACAGTTTTTCACAGGAAATTTAAAGAAACTAATGTTTTTATGAACTTTGTTACTTTTAAAACAGTTATTGTATATACAAATATGGTTCGCCGTCGTATTCATTTTTATCGGCATAAATATCAGTACGATCGTTCAGTCAACGGTACGATGTAAACGCTACAACTGCCGGCAATGAACTAAAATCTCGGATCCTAAATATACGATGGCGCCCCCTATATCTCGGATCCTGCAGTGACTACGATTTTTAACATAGGCTTTGCGAGTCTTAACGGTCTGAGATATACAAATATATCATAAAGGTGCATAAAATAAGGATATATTTTAACTTATTATATATTGTTAGCAAATCAAATCAATATCAAAAAGTAAATGAAATCTAGTTGCTTTGATAATGGAATTTCTGATGTCAAACAATGGTTCCCGCAAATGCTCGATACTTTGTTTTAAAATAACCAACCGTTTCTAGAAATTGTACGCAACACTATTCAGTATTTCTGGTTGAATTGCATATATTTACTGTTTATTAATTTGCAAAATGTCTGCTGATAACGCGATTTTAAAACCGCAGTTGATAATTTTCTAACTGGCCGGTATAGGTGCGGAGGTGTTCCATACTGCATAAAAATCATGTTTCTAATTTCTTCGTGTTCCTTAACATTTGCAAGTATCGTTCAGCATTAATAGTTACAGATAATGTGAAATCGCACCAAACGATGACTTTTTGTTATGAAGACCTTGCTAAGCGATTTCATGTAGATTTTTTGATGACCATATTTGACAGTTTTAAATATTAATTCTACCGTTAAGAGAGAACTGGGACTCATCTGTTCATAATATAAGGGATAACCAATCGGGTTCAATTTTTATCTGAGTCAATATTTTTAATAAAAAATCGTACCTAAAAGCAAAATCTGCATTTTTTAATTCAACCAGCAGTTTCAGTTTATAGGGACATATTTTTATTTTAAATTTTTCTAACCATTCTGTATGGAATTTGTAAAAAATTTGATATCGCATTAACACTACTGAGTGTTAGCGTTTTGCTTTCCTAAAAAACTTCTGCTACTTAAACATCACTAATTCTTGGTCTTCCTAAGCTTGGAAGGTCATTGACAAAAATCGTTCTTTAACATTTGCTAATAAAATTACAGTATGTCTTTATTTGGCCCGGCTTAGTGTAATTCTTAACCCATTTGTAATAACATTGCACTAAACCAATTCTTGTATGCAGATCCATGTTCAAGTTGTGACAATTTACGTTTACGCGAGTTTTATTTTGAAAATAATTATGTTAATTAATGTTTTCCATAGATACACTAAAATCCCATTGTCTAAAACGACTCAGTGTGCAGAATTTCATCATGATTACCGTTTGAATTGCAGGTTGAAGTTTCCTAACTCTTTCTCAACCATTGTTCATCAGTACAGTGATAGCATATTCCTCGGTATATTCTGATCAAAAATTTGTAAAATGTCCAAGCTAGAACTAATATAAGACACCTCTAGCAAATTTGTTTTGCCACAATTTACATTTACCAAACAGTAAATTTCAAACAATTAAACAAAATTTTAATTTCATTAATGAATATTTTATCTTTACTTTTTACTTCAATACCTTTGTAATAATTGTAATCCTCAAGAATTTCAAATATTGCACCATATTATTAAGTAGAGAGAATTTCCGGTAAAATCCTATAATAGAAAAAATTATTTTGTTATCATTTTTTACTTATTTTTAATATAATTTCATTTATTCTTTATACAAATTTTACTCTACTTTACGTAAAAGTAGAAAATGCTATATAAGCATTTCAATTGAACGTATTATATGTAACACTTTTTATATCAAATTTAATAATAGCATCAATGCCGTATTTATTTAATAAAACTCTTGCCACAATTCAATTTAAAAGCAATAGAACTAAATAGTATTGCTAATAAGGAATGTTCTAAATAAATGATTTACAAACTAGAGATTCTTTTGGCAGTTGATTTGATATAATAAAGCACTTGTTATGAGTATTATTATTAACGTGTTGGTGAATTTAATTTAATGGATTTGTCCTATTATTTACTATTTTGTCAATATATATTATATACATTAAATAATTTACAAACAACTCTTAAACATGTACAAATTCACTAACATTTTGTATCATTTTAAAATTTATATAGTTTTTACTTTTCTATAAGGAAAGTATGGCAAACGCAATTTTTTTGCAAAAAAATATTTTTGCTGAATTTTACTTTTCAAGGTCTCCTGAATAAGAAAAATGTATTTTTGATAAAGAAAATTTGAGTGTGTGTGTGTGTGTGTGTGTGTGTAACGTACCCACGATAACTCTCGAACCAAAAGTCCTAGTAACTTGAAATTTGGTATGGAACTGGCTTTTCACATTCTCTCGGTTGTATCAAAAGATGGGTCTGATAAAAAAACCGGTGTATACGCCAATTTTAACAGTATTTCTTATATAATTTCGTACGTATGTAAATTATTCGAATTATTTTTACAGTTTGTTATACATATAATTCTACCTAACAATTTATTCAAATAAAAACATTTTCTAACATTAACAGTATATTAGATATTTGATGTATAATTTAAAATGAATTCCATATATAATCTAGGTTCGAATCCTGCCCGCGACGATTACATTAGAAAAAAAATTCATATCTTGAAGGGAAAGCAAGATACGTTAAAAATAACAATTTTTAATGATTTACTAAAGGGGAAAGCAATATCGTGGCGCACAAATATTGGGGTAAGTCGATATGACGACATAACCTCAATTTATGATATTTCGGTTATATATTTAATGATATCGAGGAAAAAAATTTAAAAAAAATTATAGCTTGCTAGGAAGTTAATACAAACGTTTACATATCACTTCAAAGTAAGCAAGATAAAAATTTTTTAAATAAAAATTGTCTAATGTGTAATACTTAGTACTTTTACTATTATTTCTTTTAAGCAAATAAAATTATAAACCTAAGTTTTCTGAATTCTCTATATTCTTTTTACTTGGATGTTTTTCTTCAATTTGAAAATAATAAAATTATGTAGAAATTCCTTATAGGAAAGCCGTATGGTGGCCACACCATTTTTTTTTAATGTAACTAAAACGTTTTGTGTTTCAAATAATCAAAATACATGTAAAATAAATAATACATTTATACGGGAAACGACAGTTGTAGCAACAAGCTTTCAACTATTAAAATGCATTATAAACGTTAAGGCGAGACGCGTTAGGCAGTGGCGTAACTTCAAAATTTAAGCCCGGATGCAAGAATTTTTGAACGGCTTTTTTCGGGTCAGTAAATAACAGAATAAGAGTAAAATAAAAATAAAATAATCAATAAAAAGCGTTTTTTGAAGCTTTATTCCACAAGTAGTAAATGGCTGCACGTCTACAAATAACCAATGTTACATGCTATATCTTTCTTCGTGCTTTTTGATTAGCCATCAATTGAATGATTCCATCGACGTTAATATTTTTCGGCCTGCGTCTTTCAATGGATATAATACTCAGATTGGTTAAACGATTTTCAGACATGGTACTGTTCAGAATTTTTTTTATTATGTTTAATTTTGCAAATGACCGCTCTGCATAAGCAACTGCAATATCAAATATAAGAAGTAATACGCATAAACACATATCCGAAAAATTCGCTGCAAGGCAATGATTCACAATTATTAAAAATGCTGTCAAATCGTACGTAGATTTAAGATTACTTACATGATTTTCGAATGATAGTTTAAACTGATCAATTCGATTAGCAAGAATTGGTCACAAATCAGTTTCATACTCACAAAACGCGAGTTTAACTGCGTAATGACTGTGTTAAGTTCCACAAAAAATTTGCGTTTCACAACGTTTTCTCGCATCTGATAGCCTTAATTTGGTTGAATTCTCTATGATTTCGCTGTTTTTTCCGGGTTTTATAATACCTTGAAGTTTGATCTTAACTAAATTCACAGTCTTGCTAAGCTCACATTCGAGTGATTGTAACACATGAGATACTATGTTGAGCGATTTTATAAGTTTAGTTTTAAATGTTAGAATACTACTACATTAAATTTTTGAAAGTATTTTTGAAAAACTCTTGATACATCCTTTTTATTATTAGTGCGCCCCATAAGAGTTATGTATGCCTATGTTTTCATTACGTCTGAGTATAGCAACTGTAATGCTAAAAGCGCATCATTTCTGGATGACAAACGCGTACTGCATATCTTTAAAGTTTATTATCAAAATTTTTTATTTCAGTAATATTTCACACCGAGTCATTAAATTACTAAGTTAAGGATGTGACATACAGAGTGCACGTATGACGCAAGCGGCTGTACGCTTCTCATTCGTGACTGCAAACTACTATACACTCCACTCAGGTTTGCATTTCTATTAAATAATTAATGACGAACTGATATATAATAATTATATTGTATCTCTTACTCTGCCGATTGAATTTTCTCTCGAAACTGACCACTTTGAGGACTTTTCAAAAACCGGTCAACTAACTATACAATTGCATAGAGCTCAAGTTATGCAAGAGTTAATCGATATTTTTTCTATCATCTGAAACATGCGGACAACTTGAAATAGATATGATACTTCCAAATGCTCAAAAATAATCAGCATTTGATTTACAGGGAGTGTTTAGAGTTGCATTGAGTGAATTGTGGACAACATTTTATGAAAAATTACTATTGGTACGCCAAAATACCTTTTGTTAGACATGACTTTGACTCTACAAAGTGGACAGCAATTGCACGCGTACTTTACAAAGGGAATGAGAGATATTTTCTTTTAAAGTTAGCCGCTCCTTCACTTCAGATCGCGTTAACAAATTTTGCTTCACTATAATATAATTGTACTTTATTTAGTTTTTTATATATAAATAACGATGTGTTTAATTCAAAAACTCACATGTTCATTTACCTACATGTTTTACTATATTTTTACAACAATTACTCTGCCAGTAGAATCAAAAATTCAAATGTATTCTGCGTTGTTTCAATATTGATACTTTTCAAATTTTCATAAAGATTAACTGCTTCAAAAGGACCTCCTGATGGCATTTGTCAATCTTTTTCGTCCATGATAATTTGACAGAAACCTGCTATATATTTATCATAAACTAATTTTGAGAATTTACACGGGGATATGTTATTTCTCGAAGTTCTAATTTTGTGTGAGTTTTACTCTTCAAAAATTTGCTTCAGTTCAGACTAAAAGTATGAAATAATATCTTATCATAATTTAAATACAATATTTTTTTGTATCGAAAACAGCATATGTATACAAACAAAATAATACTCAAATTAAATGCATAAAACAAAATTAAATCAACGATTTACCTAAAAACGAACCATCAAAGAGGTTTCCATCTTTTGATTGTTGAAAAAGATTAATCCAAAACTGAGCCTTGTGAGTTCTTAGAATTCGCCACCAAGATTCTATTCTTTTGCAGTACTTCGTCCAGATAAGAAAGAAGGTCTTGTTGTGACAGTATTTTGACTTATTAAAAATTGTTGAAATAATTCAACTCTCTCTTGTTACAGTAAGACCACTTCTAATGCATCTTAGATGAATCAATCGATAACCTTGTATTTTTCCGAAGATTTCTACTTCATTAAGAAGAAATTCAATCATAGTATTGTAACTCCTAAAGTATTTTTGACGAAATAATTTCTCTTAAGTGTGCGTAAACCAATATGGTTGTGGCGTAGCACTAAAAATGCTAGAAATTCTTCATAGCAAAATCCTTCCAAGATATAGCATTGAATTAGATTACACAAAACCTCGTTATCCTTGATTATAATTCCTGAAATTTAATGAAATTTTTGATTGCATTTGCATTTCACTTATAACTATCTTTTAATCGTATTACGCCGTTAAGGCATAAATAACATTCACTATTTGACCCTAGATTAAATAATAAATTATCTATTTGACAACCGTAACGCCGTCAATCACAGCTTGGTTACATCCAAGCCTGTTGTCTGCTGTTAAGAGACTGTACTTTGACTTTGACTTTGACAAATGCTGACTGACACAATTATGGCGTATACAACATTGTAATTTTTTTTTTCATTTAATTAAATAAATAATATTAATCAATAATAAAAATAAAGCAAATTTATTAATAGGTATAATTACCGTAATACAGTCAAACCATGTGTAGGTATATAGATTTACTGATCATGCGTCTCATCGAATATACAACGTAATTCACTTACTATTTAACAGTTGCATTGTACAGCATCTTACAATTGCGACTTAAATTTAAGAAATTGCAAGTTAATATGTTGCAATTGCGAGTTAATAACACTGCAACTTTGTAATTTAACAATTGTACGTTATTATCTCGCAATAAGGGTTGTTTTTAAAACATTTAGTGGCACTTCAGAGTTTCCGTAATATTGTGTGCCAGAAGCGTGAGATTTTATACAGATTCTACAATCTCGACTATAATGCAAAATTTTAAATTTGACTATTTAATAAAAAATATCATTTGGTTGTACGTCATTTTCCACTGATAGGCCATGAACAAAAAAGCATGTAAGTAATGTAGTGATATCGATTTTTATAAAATTATCGATATTTTTGAAGTTAACTAATAAAAAGTTAACAAACCAGATTTTTAGTCACAAATATTAAACACGTATATCCTTCTCATAGTTAAAGTAATTAGAACCTTATGTAAATTATACAATAGAATTTCGTCCAACTCACGTTGACATTTGGCAATGTTTGCAAAATCTTGACCAACCACAATAATGACGTATCTTCTGGAGAAGAATAAAAATAAGGTTGTCAAATCAAAACACATTGTATTTATCAAAAACTAAAGTGTTTTATTTGAACCGAAAATAAAAATAAAACCGAAAAGAAAACGAGAGAAACAGCTTACCATAAGATATTTAAATTTACCGCTTTATTTCTTGACCAAAGTTGGGTCAAATCATGAACTTTAATATATCTATTTAAAGACATTAATTAAAGCATTTGATTCTTTATTATTCTATTTTTTACTAGCTATATATGGTAATAAATACTTAACTGTACATAGTGGCGGCTTCTCTATTAGGTCATTTGGTCAATGACCTTCCGGAAAAATGGATAAGGAAGGTATTTTATTTACTTTAAAATTAGAGAAAAGTCGCCTTAAAATCAAATGATCAGAGTTTGAATTTTATGCGTTTAAATTGAGAATTAAGATACGAAAACTTCCAAATCTACTGGAGCCTCACATTTACGTGTGCCCGTGTGCATAATATTGAAACCGAATCGTAAATTATATAGTTATTGTAGTCAATAGTGAGTCACACATAATACAATTTTACCCGAGCTAGAAAAGAAGATAAGTAAACGGTTAAATACTTGCTTGCGATGTTGAGCTCGGAGGTGATTCCGCCTACTTAGTGACAGTGCAATGCTTACGTGACTTACGTCATTTATCATTATCTTTGCAGCACGTGTATGTAAAACACAGATGCTAGAATGCGCATTTCTTATCACATTTGGCAAACTGTACAGTCGATATTCATTTGTAATAAACGACTTATACGTTTTTGTTTCATAATGACGGTGCTACAAGACATTGAAAAATTAATAACTAATATTAGTTTGGATGTTTAGAATATAAATTGAATGATCGTAGTCAGCCTTCACTTAAAATTCGTAAAACTAATAAATATAAAAATAAATAAGTCCATAGTAATTTTAAAGAATCTATGTATGATTCGTCAGATTGGATTTCTGGATTTGAAGTAAATAATAGATTTTATTGTTTTCACATGATTCATTATGGTGTAAAAATAATGTTATCGATTTATAACATTTAAAAGAAAAAGTGAAAAATCAATCGTTATCGGCTAATAACATGAAAGTGTTAATATTTGCTTACAAATACAATTGGGCAGCGCTTGCCGAAAGTCAACTAAAGACCACGATGAAAATATAAAAATAGATACATATATTAAATAAAATAACTGATTGACTTTACCTGCGACTATCGTGGAAAGTGACCATTGCAAAATCTTCCATTAAAAACTGCAAATTTTTATCGATCATTTTAGTAATTGCAAAGATAGACGAATATCTAAATCTTAATCTTAAATATAATTGATCTTAAATATATATCGTCAATGTTTTTTTAAATGACTCTGATTCACCACCAGCCGCCACTTACTATACGTATCTCCATTTATTGATATTTCAAAATTTTATTTTCTTGTAAATATAGGCACTATTGCATGGATTCTATTTGTATTTTTCACATGTAGAAAATGTATGTATCAACACGGGCAGCAGCGCTTTAAGACCCGTACGTCAAAATTTTGATAGAGACGAGATTGTACCACTTAGCTACTTAAACTCCTTTGAAATCTGAGTAGTAGTAGTTACATGATAGGACTATCGGGTCCGGAGGCAAACCGGGACCTGATGCAATTGCCTCTTCTACTTTTTTTAATTTATTAATTTTTTTCTAGCATGCCCGTTTTTCTCCTCGAGAATTTTGAAAAAACCTTTTGGGTTTCCCTGCAGTAATATGTGTTTCTTTTAAAGCAGTGTATTATTATTTATTATTATTATATTTTAGTAAGCAATAAAAACATGTTTACTTTAGTTTATAATGCTAATATTTAAATGTAACTATTTTATTAGTTTTCATTGTATTGATAACTGGTTTATGCAACATGACCTTCTTCATTCTAGTCGTTATATATCGGTGATGTCATTAATAAAATTATATCAAAATTAACAAAGAAGATGTACATCGTTTTATATATAGATTTTTGAACATAAAAACGATACCACATGAACTTCACACAATGTTAAAAAACCGAATTTATTATAAACATTTTAATTTGTTTATTTATTGTAATGTTGCAAAATATCAATATGGTATTGCTCGCATTTAAGGAAATAACATTAAATCTTAGCCCAATGATTGTTCATGTCAAAGGTTGAAAAAATTTGAGTAGTGTTTAATGGATAGTGTCTATTTTAAGCATTTCTAAATGGATTCTAATAAATACGAGTTGTGTCTCTTATTAATAAATATCGCCGTACGCGCACAGTAAATAATTAAACCGATTATTATTATGCCACAAATCCATTTATAGGTTTTCTACAAAAAAGTATCAAACGATTGCTAAATGTGTGCTAATGTCTTTGACCCACTAGTATTCGAAGTATACCAGGAGTAAGCTGGGAATATCATCTAAACATTACATCATTGACATATGCTGTACTTCCGAGTTTATACACATAAGTTAAAAACCCGAATGCTAAATTAAACAAGAAACTTTTACACATCTCTTTTTACATCGTACATGGTTACATTTTATATCATCGTAAAGTTTTAAGCGCCATCGTGATGAATTTTTTTATATTAAATAAAGAAATAATTTTATTAATTGCTTCGTTTAAAATATGTTTAACATTGTTAAGTCGAAACACTTGGTTGTACATATTTAGCTCGATGAAGTAACAAAATAGAGTAACACTTTTTTCTGTACAAGATTATTACTAAATTATTCTTAACTAGGCACAATCAGAGCGTAAAATGTATTATTGGTTCAACATATACTTTGATTCATTCAAATTATGCAAATTGATATTTTCAATTTGAGTATAAGGTGTGTACAGTTATTGCAAAAAAAGCAGCTTGAACTGTTTAACAATTGCTTTATAATATTATACTATCAGTAATACAATCTTTAAAATTTAAGATTCGTTTGGAAGGCTGGTTTTGATAATTTTGATCTAGGTAGGAAACAGTTTTAGATTCCATAGATATTTATACACCGTATATAAAGTTTGACCAAACTTTGTGCAAACTATAACTGACATTCAATGACACCCAATTAATGTCATGGTTTTCACATGATCTGGTGTTTATAACCGTCGAAGAATAAAATCTTTGACAATATTTTTTTGTCATTTGCAGACCTTTGAATTGAACTACTCTTTGAAGTTATCAACAGCAGTGACCGTACTACAAATTAATGACGATGGTGTTTCAAAATGTATAAGACGCTGATTTGCTTCGTGTAGTAATTAAAATAACCAGATCTAATTACGTGGGCTGCTTATTATACGTACAAAACCTAAGTACCCTTTTATAGTTTGAAATTAAGTGTAGTTACATTTTTTCGATTTGTTACTAACTGCTTTTTTAATTGTTTTTTTAAGTTAAAATACATGCTCGAATGTTTTATAATACAAATTGTAGTTTTTGGGTCATGTTAATTGACATTTGATCGTAATTTAAATGACTTCTGTTAATAGAAGATATGTATAACATCTTTCAATAAGACTGGTAATATTTATTAAAATAATTACAAAACGTTTCAACATATTTTGTCAATATTGTTATGTATTAAAACTATAATACAGAACCAAATACTTAATTTAACATTCTTACAAAAGTAAGTTACTTGTCGATTTACTAACATTGAGATTTTCACATTCTGTTTTTTTGAGACAATTGTTTTTCGCCACCTAACATAACTTAAACACTACAATCTTCTCCTACTTATTAAAGATTCAATTTTTTAGGAGATTTAACTATTCTGCCAAATCCTGTCATTCTGGGCAACGTTTGATCCAAGGTATGATCTACGTCTAAATTTAAATCACTCCCAGATTTTGGTCTATCAACAGAATTACCACCATTTGGCAGGGCTTCAACGTCATCAAATGTATCGTTACAATTAACCCCAGAGCTAACTTTAGCTGACCTACCCGAAGTTGCATCAGAAGCTAACCAATTCTTTAGACCGGCACATTATTATTCATCACTTCATCGCTGAAGCATGGAAGTGTTGAAGCATTCCTATTTGTGCGCATATTATCCGCGTGATCAAACGTAATATTATCTCCAATCCTTACCAAATATGCACATAAACTTAGCACTTTTACTAACGTACCCCTCTGCCATAACTTTGTATATTTATTTTTGACGAAAACATTTTCATTAATCTTAAACAAAATTTGTTTTCTCACAGAACTTCTTAAATTTATAGACTTGTCATGACAAGATTCTGATAAGTATCCAGCTAAAGAGTGAGAATCTTTTAGCTGCAGGAGGAAAGGTCATATCAGTAGAGTGTGCAGAAAAAGAAATGCCCACAACGTCGAAGAAACGCATGCTGGTTGTTCGTAAGGTGACTCTGTATCAAATTCTTTAAGTTTAGGGTTTTTACCAAATTTAGATTCTAATATTAGGGATTCAGTAAAGGTAGTAGATAGTAGTAGAACAAGAAAAGGTAATTTTTGAAATTGATAGTGGAGTTTGTCGTTCAGTAATGCATGTAAATGATTTTGAATTTTATTTTAACCAGTTGAAGGTATACTCTATCAGATACCATTTAAGAGGCTTAACTAGTCAAAATGTCAGTGTTCTAGGAGAAGCTATGGTGTCAATTTTGGTAGACAGAATTTCAATTTACCTCTTGTAATATTAAGATGCAATCATAAGTTCTCTCCGTTACTAGGTCGAAATTGGTTAAATGTTTTAAATCCTGAATGAAGAAGGAAAATAAATTTTAGTGAGATGTATAAAATTCAAAATGTTAGTCAGATAGTAGAATCGTCAAAGCATAATATAGATTATTTAAAGTCTAATGTAGAGGAAGTGTCATGTCTCATTTCTAGTTTGAAATTCCAATATAAAAATGTGTTCAGTGTAAACCAGAATTTTTAATAATGTTAAAGGTAAGAATTCGAATTGAACAAATCTCATAGTCGTAGTCGTAAAGAAAAGCTCAGAGATCAAAATTTGTGTGGATTCAAAAAAAAATAGTTATTTTACGGTAATCGACTTGAGAGGTGTTTTTCAACAGTTGAAACTTAAAGAAAACTCTGAAAAAGTAGCAGTAATCAATACACATTTGGGTTTGTTTTCTTTTACCAGACTAACTGTTGGTATAAGTTCAGCTTCTGGAAGATTTCAGGCAACTATGGATACTATTTTAGCCGGTTTGAAAAGCACTAAATGTTATATTGATAATATTTTGATTTATGGTTCATCGTTGTAAGAGTGTCATAAATATGTGTTTAAAGTGTTAAAGAGGTTAGATAAGTTTAACGTAAAGGGTAATGAAAGTTAATGTTTATTCTTTGTAAATCAAGTAGATTTCTTGGAACATATAATTGATGATAATGGAATTCATCCAACTAAAGAGAAAATTAAGGTCATAAAGTTGGCTCCTTCACCAAGGTCCGTATCCGGACTTAAGCCTTTTCCTGGATTATTAAATTACTATGGCAAATTTATCCTTATGTTGTCCACACAATTAAAACCCCTTTATAGCTTGTGTCAGAAAAATATCGAGTTTGCTAAGTGTTGGTTCCAAGAATGTGAGGTTGCTTTTCAGTCAAGCAAAGAATTGTTAACGTCAAAGAGTGTGCTTGTTCACTTTGATCCTACTTTACCTATTTTCGTAACTTGTGATGCGAGTGGATATGGAGTGAGCGCTGTGTTAAGTTACAAAATCGACGGTGATGTTAAACCGGGTCTTGTTTGCATCCAGTATATTGTCAAAAGTAGAACACAAAATACAGTAATTTAGAACGGGAGGCGTTGCTATTCGTAAGTTCAATAAATATTTTTTTGGACAAAAGTTTACGATTTTTGGGAAAAATAAAGGTATTCCGATTACATCAGCTGCAAGAATCACTAGATGGACTGTGTTTATTTCAAGATCTAATTATGATATTTAGTATAAAAGCTAATAAGTCATGCCTATGTATTGTTTCGTTTACCTTGCAGTAAGAAGTCGGAAATACCTGACTCTTTATTCTTGTTTACTTTAGTAAATAAGGTGCCATTGAATGGCCATGATATTGACAGGAAAACAATACGAGATTTACTACTCTTAAAAGTCAAAAATTACATTTTGTAGGGGTGGCCCAATAATCTTAGTGACGAAAACATAAAATTTTATTTTAAGAAACGTCATGTAGAGTAGGACTATATTCTTGTAGGTAGCAGACGCGGCTCCAGCAGTTTATTTCGGTGGGGGCTCCATCAGTTCAAGGGGGGGGGGGGGGTGCTCATCACATTTTTAAATAATAATGTATTGAATATGGCGTTAATATAAAATTGAATAACACTTCGTTATGCACCAAGCTTTTACTTGCAAGCGATAAAGCATCATAAATTATACAACTATAAAAAAAGCGAATGTATTACATACAAAGTGAGAAAAACTTCAGTATTATTTTCAATGTCGGGGGGGGGGCATAGCCCCCCCGGTCCCCCCTCTGAAGCCGCGCCTGGTAGGTAGTAGGGTTCTTATTCATAAAGTTTTTTCTTTCACGAACAGCATAGTGGTATCACTCGATCCAAAATGCTTATGCGTTCCTACTGTTAGTGGCCTAAGATGAATGTTAATATATTGATATACCTTTATGTTATATTTGTCAACAGTGTCAGAATTTTACGAATTCTAATAAACCATTTCCATGACCTGCGGCTCCATGTAACTTTTTTAGAGTTCATATAGATTTTTTTTACAAATTTAAATTTACATTTCTGGTATTGGTAGATCAAAATTCTAAATGATTTGAGGTTAAGGTAATGAAAAATGGAACTAATGCATTTGAAATAATTCTAAAATTGAAAGATATTTTTCTACATTTGGTCTACCAATCCCATTAGCTTTTGACAACGGTCCACTGTTTAATTAATAGAATTAAACCTGTCAAGACTCCCTCTTACCATCCACAAACTAATGGTTTAGCAAAAAAAACCGTACAGACAGTAAAAAAGGACTTAAAAAAAGTACTTTTTGATCAAAGATAGGAAGACATTTCAGTGGATAATGTTTTGTCTAAATTGTATAGTTATCTGTTTACCTATCGTAATACTCGGGCAGTGATGTTTCACCAGTGATATGTGATTTCAAAAATAGACCTAGGACTAGATTCGATTTGTTAAAATTGACATTTTCACATTCTGTTTTTTTGACACAATTGTTTTTCGCCACCTAACACAACCTAAACACTACGAATATTATGATACACATAAATTAAAAACAATATATTTAAGTAAAAATCTCTTCTAAAACTAAAGCAGTATAAACAACATATAAGCATTGTTATATACGTAACCCCTGAAATAAACTGCAACAAACGTTAAAAATATAATTTTTTTAAAGTTAAAGCTAATGTGACTATTTAGAGAGGTATGTATGACACAAAGGTAATACAAATATATACTTTACGACAAACTTCTGTTATGGGTTAGGAGAGGATGAGGTGGAAGTTGTCTCTTATTTTCTGGTAGGCAATGAGTTTATGAATTTTGTTTCTAAACAAATACATAAATTTCAATTACAGAGGTACCGTTTGGATTAATTATATCGTTCCAAACTTATCGTGTACATCAGTGATTCCCAAAGTGGTCTATATAAACCCCCAAGGGTTTATGACAACCTGCAAGGGGTCTATACCAGCAAAAAAAATTGGGGGTCCATGAATTGAAAATGGGGGTCCACGATAGTGGATCTCAACATACACTAATAGTACCTATTTACTTACATTATATTATCTTATAATATAAAGACATATATATTATTTACCAAAGTACCTATGAAGTAAAACATTTATTATATATTGAAACGTTCGAGAAATTATTTGCAAATGCAAGAGCCGAAAAATAGGGAACGCTCGAGAAGGATTTCCGTATGTGTATATATACCGACGAGACAAATCGTAGGTCAGTTATTGCTGGAATGCGAATACAGCAGTGTTAAGAAGATTATCAAGTTGAAATAAATAAGTCGTTAACACGCGTGTGAGATAAACTTACCGGGAATAATCGTGTACGTGATTTTTAGTGTAAACAAGTGTGAAGCTACCCGCGGACGTTATCTTATCTCGTGTTAGTGATAGTGTTATACAACAGTTATAATGAAATTAGTGTAAGTGTTTTTATTAAATATTATTAGATTTCATTAGTTCGGTTAATTTACAAGTGTACATATTTCTAGAATAAGTAAACGTATGATTAGTCGTTTAAATAAATTAGTTTTTAATAAATAAAAATGCAACAGTGGCGTCAGTGTGGAGTATCGGATAGAACAAACCGTTCGCGATTTTTAGTGTGAATACCATTAAGTTATTTGATATCGCTCCCGTAATAAAAACATTGATTACGTAAAGAACTTTTAAGTTCGCGATACGCGTGTTTATTTATAAAGTATAAAATAGTGTTTATTAAACTTTTTCTTTTAACAAGTGCGTGATCGCGATATTAATTAAATTCGCTTCCGTACACCAGTGGTTTAATATTAATGAGTGGATCGTTATTAAAATTTTGTGTTATACGAAAACTGCATTTTAAAAAGTAGTGTATTTAAACTTTATATTCGTGTTATATTTACATTTATGCCGGTGACGCGTTTGCAAGCAGTTAAAATGGATTCAAAAATACTTGAAATTCTCGAATCGATGAATAGAAAAATGGGCGAAAATTCACAGAAAATTGAAGAAAAACTGTCGGAAAGTTTAAGAAAAATGGAAGAAAAACTCTCCGAAAATTTTCAGATAGAAGAAAATTCTAGAAAAATGGTAGAAAATGCTAGAAGTTTAAAAGAAGAAATACGAGTGAGCATGGAAAATCAAATAAAGACTATTGAGGAACAAATACAAGTTAGTGTAGGAAATCAAATCAAAATTGCGCAAGAGGAAACCCAAGCAGATATGCTAAATTTGAAAGAAGAAATTTGCGAATCTGTGAATGAGAAAATAGAAGCAATAGAGGACAAATTAGAAGACAAAATAAAACTGCTTGAAGAAAGAATGAACCAAATGAATTGTCACGGTGAAGGAAGCGTCACGAGTGAAGATTTAATAATGAACCATCGAGAAGAAAACACTCAGAAGTTCAAAGTTGTACCACCGAATTTTGATGGTAAAGTTCCATGGTCAACCTACTACAAGCAGTTTGAAGCCGCAGCTACTGCTAATGGTTGGAGCAACAAGCAGAAAGCGACGTCTTTAATAGTGTCCTTACGTGGAGAAGCGCTTGGAATTTTACAAACTGTTCCGGACCATCTGCAAGAAAATTACGATTTTTTAATTTCACGCTTAGAAATGAGATATGGAGATGCTCATCTTCAACAAGTATACCAGGCTCAAATTAAAAATCGGGTTCAGAAAGCTGCCGAAAGTATTCAAGAGTTTGAGGCTGATATCGCTAGATTAACACGGCTTGCGTATCCTACAGCACTAGATACCTTCTTGGAGCAGTTGGCTATTCAAACCTGAGCAGTTACGTCGCGAACAAGAAGACGATCCTGAAATAAGACTACTCCTGGACTGGAAAGAAAGCGGCCGACGACCAACCTGGAAAGAAGTGAGTGCTTTGGGCAGAAATATCAAAGCGTACTGGGCGCAGTGGGACTCCTTGATAGTAGAAGACGGTTTTCTTAAGCAATCCCTAGAAAGTGACGAGGGCACGGGAAACAGACTACAGCTGGTAGTGCCGAAAAGCAGGGTGGCAGAAGTGTTGAAGCATCTCCACGATGGGACATTAGGAGGACACTTTGGCATTAAGAAGACGTTGGGTAAAGTGCGAGAACGATTCTACTGGATGAACTGCAAAGAGGACGTCATGAAACGGTGCCGTAAATGCATAGTCTGCGCATCAGGAAATGGTCCAGCGAGAAAGCGCAAAGCACCCATGAAACAATACAACGTAGGAAGCCCTTTGGAAAGAGTAGCGATTGACATCGCAGGGCCGTTCCCAGAATCCGTTTCGGGAAATAAATACATCCCGGTGGCGATGGATTATTTCACGAAATGGACGGAGGCTTACGCCATACCCAATCAGGAAGCAGCTACAGTCGCAGACGTATTAGTAAAGGAGTTTTTCTGTCGGTTTGGAGCTCCGTGTCACGCCTGAATGGCAATGAACAAAAAAATTATAAAATTAACAAATTGTATTATTTTACTACGCTTACATTCACAAAATAACTAAAGTAAATTAATATCTAACTTATCATACTAATTGGTAGTCCGCGAGGTTTTAAGAACTAACCTTATCAGCGACGACGAGGTATCGAACTTGATTCCAATGCTGGCGACGTAAAAACCCATATAAATAACGCAATTTCCAGAACCAAAATTTTACCGTTTCGATTGAGAATTAATCATTAAGGAAAATGAATTAAGAATTAAAAATCCAAAATTAAGAGCTAAAACAACCAAATTAAAATAATTATAATGAAAATAAAACACTTACGCTCACGAAGAACCTCTGGAAAAATAATTATAAATAGAAAAACCCAATCCGAAATCATTCGTAGTTTGATTTTAATTAATTTCTAAAGAAAAGTGGTAAAACAAACTTCTCCGGAATAATGTTCCGACGATTTCCCACAATAATGTAAAACTATTTAAAATCAAAGTACCATATGTGCTATTTGATAGCAAACATTTTCCAAAGACATAAAATTAAAAAAGATTCTACAATACCCACAGAATTAAATAAAATTTAAATTTTGGTAACACGAAAAATCGTTACATCCGTTGAAATTACACTCCGATCAAGGCCGCAATTTTGAGTCTGGACTGTTTCAAGAAGTTTGCCGAATGTTAGGAATTAAGAAGACTAGGACAACGCCTCTCCATCCTTAATCTGATGGCATGGTTGAACGGATGAATCGAACAATGGGCAAGTACTTAGCCAAGGTAGTGTCTGAACATCAAAGAGACTGGGATCACTACTTGCACCTTTTCCTAATGGCATACCGATCATCCGTTCACGAAAGCACAGGCCAAACACCATCCTGTGTAATGCTCGGTCGTGAAATACGATTGCCATGCGACCTTCAATTTGGCCGAAGACCGGAAGAGGAAGTCGCTGGAGAAGATTACGTCAGCAAGCTGGCCAAGAGGCTAGACGAAGTACATGAAGAGGCCCGTAAAAACACACAAATTGCCCGCGATAGGATGAAAACAAGATATGACGTCAAGGCACAAAATGGTGGATTTCAACCTGGCGATATGGTCTGGTTGTATAACCCTCAAAGTAGACGTGGTTTGTCGCCGAAGCTGCAAAGGCAATGGGAGGGCCCCTATAAAGTCGTGCAGCGTATTAACGACGTTATATACCGCATCCGAAAACCGCCCAGAGGCAAACCAAAAGTCGATCGTCTAGCCCCGTTTGCTGGCGATAACCGCAATGCGCAAGTTCAGGTCCGAACCAGAGTAATAAGTAGCAGAACCAAGAATCCAATCGAAGAAATGGAGTTCGAGAAGTTTATGAACTTATACGGAAGTTCTGGAAAAGCTAGGTTTGGAGTTACCACCGAGGAACAACAAGACCTGTTCCAGACACAAAAAGATTACGCCATCGCACATTGCGTGAGCGAGTACCTTGACATGTCCAAAGGGGTTGCAGTCGTGTTTAAAAAGAAGTTTGGGCAGCTAGATGAATTACGAAGACAGCAACCGGCAGTCGGAAAAGTTTTAGGACTACGTGGGACGCACGCTTCGTTTTCTATCTGGTCACCAAGAAATACTCACGTGTCAAACCTTTATACAAAGATCTGTGGCGAACATTATGGAGTCTCAAGAGAGAAATGGAGTTCCATCATGTTAAGAAATTGGCAGTACCCAAGCTTGGTTGTGGCTTAGATCAACTGAATTGGAGGAAAGTTCGAAACATGTTGGAGGTCGTCTTCCGAGAAACAAGCATTCAAGTGTAGGTCTGTAGTTACCAACCAAGGAGAATATTGGGTCAGGAAAAGTCCATTGACTGTTACTTTTATGGTCAAGGAAGTTGCCGAAATGGAGGAAGCTGCCGCTATCGCCACGATCCCTTTTACCGGTGTCGCATCTAATCTCCTGTTCTGGGACAGAACAGTCCTAAGAAGGGGGCAGTGAAAGGTTCGAGAAATTATTTGCAAATGCAAGAGCCTTCTAGAAGCTGTTATCCATCTTCTAGAAGATATACCGAAAAATAGGGGACGCTCGAGAAGGATTTCCGTATGTGTATATATACCGACGAGACAAATCGTAGGTCAGTTATTGCTGGAATGCGAATACAGCAGTGTTAAGAAGATTATCAAGTTGAAATAAAAAAGTCGTTAGCACGCGTGTGAGATAAACCTACCGAGAATAATCGTGTACGTGATTTTTAGCGTAAACAAGTGTGAAGCTACCCGCGGACGTTATCTTATCTCGTGTTAGTGATAGTGTTATACAACGGTTATACATCAATTAGTGTAAGTGTTTTTATTAAATATTATAAACCTAAAAACCTGCACCTAATGATATACCAGTATCATCTTGTTACAAGCATACGCGCAGTCTCAGAGCTTCGCAAACTTGCACTGACTTGTTCAATTCGTCACTCTATAAATACAAATGTGAGACAAATACGTTTATTCGTGTCCTAAATCTTGAAAAGAAAAGTGCAAAGAAAATATTTGAAAAAATATAAAATGGTAGTTTATCACACAAATTATAGTGAATCAGTGTTATTTTGTTTGAGAGTGCCGGAGAAAAGTAAGTACATTATTTTTTATTAAATTTTAGTTTTGTACTCGTAGTTAGCAATAATTTCTTTTTTCTTTCTTTCAATAGTTTCTTTATCAAAGTTTTAGCAATGGTTATTATAATTACAGTGTAATCTCCGTAATCCGAACTAATTGCTGGAAGGAGACGTTCGGATTATGGAATGTTTTCGGAAAAATCTAAAAAAAGACAACTGTACATACATATTACGTATGTAGTTTATTATTAACATACAATATGTTACCACTTTGAAAGATAAATTAAGAAAATAAGAAATCCACAACTGTACAGCTGCGTGTTTTTTGAAGAATTTCTAATACACACTCTCATTTGTTTGTTTTTTTTCCATAGAATTTAAATGTTTGCTTATAGGAAACATATTTAAAAAAAAATATTTTGGAATTAGACTACATGTTTTGGCCGGTCACATAAATAAATGTGTATGTGTGTCAATATTTACTTATTTACGAGCTTGCTAGACATTTATTATTCTTTTATAAATACATATATCTTACCAAATAACTTTACAAAAAAAGTAAAAAAAAATGTACTTTTGTACATTGGTCGTTACATTGTGGGCCAGTTCGGATTACTGGAATGTTCGGATTACGAGAGTTCAGATTAGGGATGTTGCACTGTACATACTTCTCTATAGTTTAAGGATGTTTTGACTATGCTAATACCACCGTGGATAATCAACCCATTTGGTGACATAGAAGAAACGAATGTCATAACGCAAGAGTAACTGACTGAACTAAGTACAAACGAAGAACTTAAGATTCAGTTTAAAAACGGATATTAGCAATTCTGGCTGCAAAGCAACATACCCGTTACTTATCCCGTATTATGGAATATACCGAAGAAATTTTTAATTTCTTTTCCATCGTGATACCTAGTGGAAAGGGGGTTCAGCGCTGTTACCAACCTCCTAACGAAAACATGAAACAGACTGGACATCATTAGCCGAGGAGATTTAAGATTAAACCTTACAAAATTGACGCCAAATGATGATAATTTATTATTAAAGCATCAGGTTCATCCTTCTCACTAAAACATTTACCTATTACTTAGTCTTTTTTATGTTTATTTTATGTTACCTATATTTTATATAATAAAAATTTTATTTTAAATAGTTTTAATTTAAATTCAATTAATAAATGTATAAAACTTAACATGTGTTTTTACTTTAAGTTTTTAACACTAAACCTCACTACAATTAGAAATTTACAAAAGATCAATATCAGGTAAGTAGGGGGTCTACCCAAAACCGAAAACATGGCAAGGGGTCTACGACACAAAAAAGTTTGGGAACCTCTGATGTACATCAATTATATAAGTCTAAAGCAGGCATGTCAAACTCATATGATATTGCGGGCCACATGATCTGTTGTGTACTAAGTTGGGGGGCGCATGTTTGTACTGTTCAAAAAATTAATAAAATACAATTGTTAGAATGATTATATTATGTATTTATTAGACTCAATGTTTTTTTTAACTAAACTAAAAATATTTTACATTTTATTGTATATTATTGCATACATAGACATTTCGTAATTCATGTTATTTTTTAAGGTGAAACTATAAATATTCTATATTTTAAAAAAACACTAAAATAAAAGTTGTAATAAATAAAATCACAGTTTAATACTACTTTTTAGAAGATATTTAACATCATTTGTTGCAAAGCAAGTCATCAATATTTGGTTGAATATCTTGAGCTAACGCAATTTTTAAAATTGATGGTAAATGTTGATCGGTTAATCTTGACATTTTGGAATTTTTGTTATTTTTCATTAAAAGAAATAGTTGCTCGCATAAATAAGTGCTTCCGAACATAGCCAGTATACGCGTAACAAACGATAACATTTTAGGAAACCGATCTACAGATCCAATATGTATAAAATTCTAGAATTCCATCTTCCATATATTTTTCTTTAAACAAAGAATCACATTGGATACCAATTAATTTCATTTGTAAGACGAAATTGTACTTCACAGCTTTTAGGATCAAAAAATCATCGATCGAATTCCGTTTCTAACAATTTAATTTGGTCAGCATATTCTGTAAATTTTAATTCAGGTGATTTGAGCAATAGATATTGACAGCTTTCAAAGTGAGACAAGTTTTTTTTCTATTTGTTTTCGCCAAAGTAATAATTTTAGTTTCGAAGCGTTAATATTATCTAAGAGCGTTGTAACAACATGATTTGTTGACTTGTAACATCAACTGAGAAAGCCAAGTCTTTTATCCACTGTCCATCATTTAATTCAGCACATTCATATATTTTGTTTCCAAGAAAATTATGATTTCGTCCAGCAATATGAAGAATAGTTTTAACACTTTATGACTTTAAAGCCATCGAACTTCCGTATATGGTAGATCGTCGGTGTATTCACATTTTGTATCTTTCAACAACTCCTTTAGTAATACCGGTCATGGTAGGAGCACCATCGAACAAACCAACTTTTCCAATGGTAATTTATACTTCGTCAAAACGGGTTCCATAAACGCATCAAAAATATCAGCTCTGGTAGTTGTAATATGCATAGGAATGAATGAATGAATCAATCAACTCTGTTAGTTACATTATTTCAACTTACACTTTTAAATTTTTTTATTTGTGCTGGACATAATACTTCCGCCGCTTCCCCTTCAGTAAATGGTTTTGATCTGCTTGTGATTAAATGTGATAACATAAAACTAACTTTTACAGCAGGTGTATTGTATTTAACAGATTTAGTAAATACACTGTTGTTTTTGAAGAATTGACTTCAATTCCGACAATTTGACTTCACGAACTTTTGCTCCGTATTGGTAATAGTTTGTTTTACGATTTGTGTCATGGCGCCTTTTATTATATTCCTTAGTAACTGAAATACAGTTTTTACGGTTTTTACATACCACACATAATATTTTATTCTCTATTTCGATACAATAGTTAATATATTATTCGTATAATTTTAATTTTAAAACAACGTTGGGAAACTTTTATATTTTATTAAATTGGCAACACTTACACTTTGACATATTGAAATTTATGTGTTAACCTAAAATCGCATACAAAATTATCTCTTTATACCTTTATAAGTAAATAACTTTGAATTAATAGAACGTTTTTATTTTATCTTGGTATCAAAATTTGAATTTCAATTGTTAAGTTCCAATAATTTTGATTTCTTTTTCATATAACGTCAACTTACGATGCAGACCAACTTTGAAAAAACTAACATTACTAAAATTCCTGTAAGAAATTTGCTTATTCTTACACGGATTTTTTAGTGTAAAAATCGCTAATTCTCATGTCGAAATAGAGAATATTTTATTCTTGCTTTGGACACAAAAATATTGAAGTTCCCATTTTTTTTTATTAGGATGTTCCTCTTCAATTGATCTTTTCTTACTCATTGTTCTTTGAGTATATTTTTATTAAGTAACTTTTTAATTCAATATGAATAAAAACCAAAATCCATGTTATAGTTCAAAATATCAATCACAAACGATTGAGTAATCTTGCACTTCGTGAGTACTAATTGCTGTCTCAAATTTGAAAGTTTACCACAAGACTTTATCGCCGACAAGCGGAATAGGAAACTCAAGAAAAAAAAACAAATCCAAAAGAAGAAGAGGGAATCCTATAGAAGATGTACAAATCCAAAAAGGTCGGCTATAAATATATACAGAAAGAAATGCAGTATATCCTGAAGTAAGATAGAGAAGAAAGAAACCAAAAGAAACTTGTCAAAAACTTAACCAAAGAAAAGAATATCGGTGATAACAAAATGGAAGAAAGCAACTAGACAGCATCCGAACCACATCCAACAAGATACCAACGACGTATTCAAAGACTGGAACCACCAAAACCAAGAGAACCAGAAGGTTAGCAAAGATTACAAGCCGATAGCCCCAAAAAAAAACTAGAACTTACAACGCTTGCGACGCCAATAGAAAAGAAGAGAACGATTAGAAGAAAGAGAAACCAGAGCACAATTAGAAACGATTGACACACTAGATGCAAAAGCAAGAATAACAGCTTTTACGCCAGGAGAAACAGCCCGAACCCTATGTAGACGTGTAAAAGGTTTCGAAGTAAGGCGAGTGCTAGAGAACTCAGCAACTTTAGGTCTCATATAAGACCAGTAAAAGTAACAGCCAAAAGCTTCTAAAGTGTGCCTAACACTGCGGTTATCACAACCAGATATAATATGGTAATCTTGAATAAGTTATTTGCGCTGGTCCGACAAAACAACTGATTTTTACACGCAAAGATCAGAAGAAGAAACACGTACCCGTTTACATAAAAGATTTTTCACAACACCCCAACGAAAGAACCGACGCCGCTCCAATAACTTTAAACACTACATAGGTACCAAGGCTCGGTAGTAGGCCTAATAATTCTAGAAACTAAAAAGAAATTAGGAAGAGAAAGATGAGAACGAACAGAACGGAAATGCTTATCACCTGGAGAACGACAACGAACACAAATATTCGAAGTAAAAGTAGATACAAAAGAAAATGTAGAGGCACTAGAAGAGCAAGTAATAGGATTAGCAGAAGAGACGGAAGTACAAATTTTACTAGCAAAGGCTACAGATGGCCCCTGAAATTTGTCACTGGCCTCTGATGTTGAGAAATTAAAAGAATTGCGAGAGTCTATCTTCGACTACAAACGCTTGTCTGAAGATATTAATTGAGCAATAGATATGATCTCAATCAGCGCTAACAGAAGTTGATAGAACAGCGTAAGATTTCGGCGAATGATCTTGAGCTGCATTTGCTCTGAGACCGATTCCGACAGCTGAAAAAAGTGGTATCGCATAGTGGTAACATAAGTACCAATTGATTAGTCAGCTCACATCATACGATTGCGAATAGTATTCATTAAGCGCTCAGCGTAATCCAAATAGGTAAAAACTCCGACTTCAAAAGAGCAGCAACATCTACAAACGTAACGAACTTCGATTTGTACTAAAAACAACTTTGCCAGATAAAACTTCAAAAGCTGAGAGAAAAAGTTGGCGATGCGAGACACCACGAGGCAAACATAATTCGGATCTTCACCAGAAAAAGTCACGTTCCAACCCACGAAGCTCGTTACTCAATCAGAATAAGAAGAAGTAGGAAGTGGTGGTTTTTCATCTAAAGAATACATAGCTAACACACTAAAAGACACAATAAAACCTAAACCAGTAGACTAATCAAAATAGTAAACCATAAGTAAAAAAATCTGCTAACACATGCCCGACTAAAAATCACATCAAAATCAAAGTCAGTCGATAACTAAAACAAGTTAGGTCAACATACTACTAAAAAAAAAGAAAAATAAGTAAGTCAACTACAAAGCCTTGGTCTTGCAACTGAAACTATAATTTTATTCTTTTCATTTTTCTATTCTTTTGATATTTTTTATTTTTCTATTTTTTTTATTTAAAATAATTTTTTTAATATAGTATAAAATTGTCAAACACTTTTAATTGACATATTAATTTATAATTTGTTAACAATTTTATTTGGTTAGTATTCTTTATTTATATTCCAATGTTTTAATTTTAGTTTTTAGTTATACTGATGATGCTAATTCTTATTAGCGAAATAATTAATTTCTTAAAATAAAATATTAAAAAATACATAAAATTGTGGAGAAGACTTTAAAAATATTAAAATATTATTTCAAACAATACTTCTTCAATTACTACTGAACTACGAATATAAGATTTTAATATATAAATTCGATTTTATCAAAAATGTGACTTTGGATTAACCGATTTTCGACGGTCTAATAATTAATTTAAAATCGGCTTTAAAACTATTTTAAATATTATGTAATTTTCATAATTATATTTAAGTAAATTAAGCTTCTGATTCTCTCATATGCATATGCGAATAGCTAAATTTATAAATGACCTAAATATATATTTTACTTAATGGTTCCGCGTTTTTGACCTTTATCTCATTGTTAGTTTAATTTCAACGGTTTATAGCCATGGAATAGTAATATAATTTATAGACTTCAGAATAGATTTTACGTTGCGAAAAAAAGAACGTTCGATTTCCTTAAAAAATGAAAACACGTTTATTACTCAACGGTTTTTTTCTAAAGCACAGTTGAATTTTATCTTTTTATTCCTCGTTTCTTGTGCTAAATATTCTTTTAATTCAAACAAAGATTTCAGCAGTTGAAATTATTATATGTTTGTTAATGAAATATATTGTAACGAATTTTAAAACTAAATTTATTTACACGTATTTATGTGCACGATGTAATTTAGATATAATAAATAGTATAACGACTTTTAACTAACACTAATAAAACGTAATGATATTTTAAAAAAAACAACTTACAGTAATTTGTATTGTTGCGAATTTTATTATTAACTACTAATTTATTTAAACGACTACTAATATGTTTTACTTATACTAGAAATATGTACACTTTTAAATTAACCGAACTAATTAAATGTAATAATATTTAATAAAAACACTTACACTAATTTATATCAAGAAGATAAGATAAAGTCCGCGGACAGCTTCACACACTTGTTTACACTAAAAATAACGTACCAGATTATTCACTGTAGGTTTATCTCACACGCGTGCTAACGACTTATTTATTTCAACTTGAATAATCTTCTTAACACTGCTGTATTCGCATTACTGCAATAACTGACCTACGATTTGTTTCGTCGGTATATATACACATAAGGAAATCCTTCTCGAATGTTCCCTATTTTTCGGTATATCTTCTAGAAGATGGATAACAGCTTCTAGAAGGCTCTTGCATTTGCAAATAACTTCTCGAACGTTTCACTGCCCCCTTCTTAGGACTGTTCTGTCCCAGAACAGAAGACTGGATGCGACACCGGTAAAAAGAATCGTGGCGATAGCGGCAGCTTCCTCCATTTCGGCAACTTCCTTGACCATAAAAGTAACAGTCAATGGACTTTTCCTGACCCAATATTCTCCTTGGTTGGTAACTACAGACCAACATTTGAATGCCTGTTCCTCGGAAGACGACCTCCAACATGTTTCGAACTGTCCTCCAATTCAGTTGATCTAAGTCGCAACCAAGCATGGGTACTGCCACTTTTATAATGTTGTGAAACTCCATTTCTCTCTTGAGATTCCATAATGCTCGCCACATGTTTTTGTATGACAGCTTTGCACGTTAGCAAACGAAGCGTCGGTCATCACGTAGTTTTAAGACTTTACCGGCCGCCGCTTGCTATCTTCGTAGTTCATCTAGCCGTTAAAACTTTGTCTTAAATACGACTGTAACCCTTCTGGACATCTCAAGATCTTCATTCAAGCAATGCGCGATGACGTAGTCTTTTCTTGTTTGGAACAGATTCTTTGTAATCATTCAATGCAAATAACCTATCTCTATTGCACATGAAAATAATTATTATCTTATTTAACTAAAGTTTTTCAACTACAATGACTAGTACTTTGCTTCAAGTGTTGATCATGTTACTGAAAGACTTTTACAACAACGTTATTTTAAATGAAGAATTGGCAGTGGTTTATTTACAAGGAAAAAATCTTCTGAATGTAGTGGAAGATGCAGAACCATATCATAGATGCGGTAGTGAATGCAGAACAAAAGAAGATAGAAATGGAGAATACAGACCAATTTGCGATGTCCTTTCAGAGCCTGCCAAACCTCCTGTTCTGTACGCATAAGCAAAGTATTTTTTATTACATGGATATTAACCATAAAATGCATTGTAATTTGACTCTGTGCGAAATTTTGGAGTTGGTCATCTTTTTTGTGATGGAAATCCCAATGCACAGTATGGATCAAATGACTGACGATGATGATAATCCAACTCAGATAGATGAAACAAGGTTTGCTGGACGGCAAAAATATAACCGCGGAAGAATGTTGATTAGAGATGAGAGACCTCTATCCGAAGATAGCGATGCCGAGGTAAGAAATAATCGCAGCCACGGACGTCGAATTGATGGACCTTGGATGTTTGGGCTGAAGCAAGGTAGTAACTGCAGATATTTTTATGTTCAACAACGTGACGTTGATATGCCAATACCCATCATTCAGCAAGAATGCGAAGTGGGATCAGTGATTCATACTGATGAATGACCTGCACACAGATTGCTTAATACTTTTAGTTATCCTCATCTCACAATCAACCATCAACAAAGCTATGTAGATTCTGACTCTGGAGTTAATACTCAATCTATTGCGCGGTCATGGCTGGATGTAAAGATAAACTATTGAGGAAAATGAAAGGTGTACCAAATCAACTTCTGCAATATCATTTGCATTAACATTAATGATTAACTATAATTTGAAATACACATTAATCAAGTGTATATTTAACAAGCATAAATACTATAAGATATGCTGTATTAGCAATGTGTAAAATTTAAATAAAAAAGTACCCGTTATCTAATTAGCTTGGAGGTTATGCTTATGATTTGATCAGTCAACATGAATAAAGATAGGGCGATAATGCCAGCAATGGACAGACAAAAGAAAAGTTCTGATTAAGTCTGGAAATTCAAAATTAAACAAAAAAGTACTTAATGGTAGTGTTCGATTGTTTCATCTATATAAGTTAAGGTAATAAATTCATGAAAATAGAATATGTAATAAAGAATTTTATAATAATTTTAAAAGCAAAATAAATGTAATGAGTTAGTAATGGACATAGTTGATGGGGTATTAGACACGGTTCTCATCAATAATGGACACCATAAAAAAGTAAATATTTTTACTGATATTTTATCATCTCGGGTACAGAATACAACCCACTATTATTTTTGAACTGAGGGTTTCCAATTGTAGAAACAATATTTTCTTTCAAATAATAAAAAATGTCATTTTTTGAGAACCACTTCCAATCGAGTCCAGACTTTTTCATCGACTTCACGTTAGATCCTTATTCGTCTATTTTTAATAACAATACCACAAAGAATAGTTAAAATGTCGCCATGACAGTTATCTACTCTTTCTCGGAATGGACCATCTCGTAGAAGTCTTCGTTAAGATTATTAGCAAGCCCTAAAACATTACCACTTTTGAGACACAATTTGAATCCAGTTTCATCCCCGTTGAATATTCGGCTCGGGTCTTGAAGTATGTGATCCAGTCCTTTTTTCAAAAACATTGATATTTCATCGAACCACTTTCCCAATCGGTCGTAAGTTACGGCTGCACGAGCTTTACTAACCGACTTTGCATGTTTCTGTTTCATATTAGAATGCCGTTTAGGGAAACGTTTAAACCAAGAGCGTCCAGGTAGTTCATCATTGGGTACGTAACGTGGTTCTCTGCCCAGTCTCTTTGCAATTTTTTTTTACAGTTACCACAAGATTTCCTTTGTGTACTGGTGTTAAAACATTAAATTGATAGCATTCAAGTGAGTTTCTGTAAGGAAATAAAAGAGCGCATGACGACTTGGAGGGAGTAGTTTTGTAGACTTAAGGCGCGCGCGATGGAAGCAGAGTTGTTAGCGTCGTGTGTATGATCGCGTATGTAAAAGAACGACAATCGTGTCAATTATTTTAGCAAAGTTAACTAGTATTTTTCTTTCATTAAATAAACATTATTACCAGAAACTATTTTATTTATTCAACAACACAAATCACAGGAGCAGAATCCAGATAATCTTAATAGGTTATGGGCCCAGATTGTGCGAATAAATAAAAGTGATCAAGCAAGAATCGCGAGTGTGGTCGGTAATATAACGAACAGTGCAAAACGTAAAGTAGAGTTTTCACGGCGAATGAAAGACTAATCGAGTTTGCAAATAAGAAAATAATGGCAGAAAAAATTGAAATAACGAAGTTTGATGGTAAAAACTTTAGGCAGTGGAAATTTCAATTAAAGTGCGCTTTACGCGCAAAAGGAGTCCTTGAGGTGGCTACTAATGTAATTAGGAAACCGGTAGAAACAAAAACCAAAGAATGGGAAGCATGGGACAAAAGGATGCCACGGCAATGTTCAGGATTACGTCAGCAATGGACTTATCGCTGATAACGTTAATCGAGAATTGCACGACGGCAAGTGAAATCTTAGATAAATTGGATACGATTTACGATCAGAAATCTGAGACCAACAAAATGCTACACCAGGAACGATTTCATAATTACAAAATGGACAAGAACGAAAGCATAGCAATTCATGTAGCTAAAGTGGAAAATTTAGCAAAAGAAGTTAGGAATGCAGGTGATCAAGTGAGTGATACTGCGATAATGACAAAAATATTGCTGGGTCTACCCGATAAGTACAGAAACGTAAGACAGGCGTGGTTGTCGGTGGACGAACAGAAGCAAACCATAAGTAACTTGACGGCAAGATTGTTAGACGAGGAAGCAAATCTAGCAACGACCGAAGAAAGTGACACTGCGTTTGCTGCGGAAACGAAAAAGAAGTCAGCTGCAAGAAGCTACAAAACGGCGGTAATTTGTTATAACTGTAAAATGCAGGGACATTACGCCAGAAACTGCAAAACAAAAGAAAGCAACGCAATAAAGATGAAAAACAAAATAATGAACAGAAGACAAAGGAAGGAAATTTGTCAGCGTTCCTGGCAGATGAAGAGGAAGCCGAAGAAGCCCTAGTTACAGTGAACGATGAAGAATTTATCCTAGACTCAGGGGCATCGATTCATATGACCTATAGAAAGGAAATCTTCGCGACTTACGAAGAAGCGACTGAAGAAAAACAGTGAAATTAGGTGACGGAAAATCTCTTCAAGTGCGTGGAAATGGAACAATAAAAATTAAGAAGAAAATCAATAATGTGTGGTTAGACGCGATAATCAAGGACGTACTCTATGTACCAAACTTGAAAAGAAATCTGTTTTCAGAAGGTGTTTTAACAAAAAACAGTTACCGAATAGTGAAACAAGATGACTACGCACATGTGTATGAGAAAGATCAAATAGCAGCTGTAGCGGTAAGAAAACCGAACAATCTGTACATAATGCAATTTAAAATAATTGTTGAACACGAAGTCAATTTGGTGACTGACATCGATAAATTGAAAAAGATGGCACGAGAGACTTGCGCACGTAAATGTAAACACGATCAAAAACTTAAAAGACAGACAGATTAAAAATTTAAATGTAGAAACCATTAAAAATTTTGTGTGTGAATCGTGTATATATGGAAAGCAACATAAATTAAAATTCGGTACAGTAAAACGAAATATGAAACCGGGTGAAGTGATTTATAGTGATGTGTGCGGACCGATGGCAACACCGAGCGTGGAGGTGCACATTACTTCCTTTTGTTCAAGGACGAAGCTACTAGCTATAGAGTTGCTGCGTTTATAAAACATAAAAGTGACGTATTAGAATCATTTAAAACTTTTGTACAGTTATGCAAAAATAAGTTCGGGCACGATGTAAAAACGTTGCATGTTGATAATGGGACTGAATTTATCAACAACAGTTTTAAAGATTATTTACTGAAGCGTGGAATTGAACTTGGGCGAACCGCACCCTACAGTCCTCAACAAAACGGAAAAATCGAGAGGGAAAATAGAACGATAGTGGAAAGCGCAAGATCAATGCTATACCAAAAAGATTTAAAATCTGAACTATGGGCGGAAGCAATCAGTACCGCAGTTTACGTATTGAACAGAACGCCTAATGTAAATACACCAGGTAAAACGCCATACGAATTATGGACAGGTAAAAAAGCAGAATTAACGCACATAAGGACTTTTGGAAGTACAGCCTATGTACACGTTCCAGAACAAAAGCGAACAAAATTAGAACCAAAAAGCATAAAAACGATCTTAGTAGGATACGACGGTAATTCAACTAATTATCGTTTGTACAATGTTGAGACGAAAAAGATAACAATCTCGAGAGATGTTATTTTTGATGAAGACGCCGAGGTGCCAATCAACAGGATAAATACAACAAAAGTCGAATTGGTGAACCCAATAGTAAACGAAGATGAAAACGACGTTGAAGTACAAGATGAAGTCGAAATTCAACAAGAAGAAAATGTTCAAGAAGTGCCAGTAGTAACGGAACGAAGATACGATTTACGTTCGAGAGAAAACATTTCTAAACCTCAAAGGTACAACGACGACTTCGAAGCTAACTTTGTTACAGGAGAACCAACGACATATCAAGAAGCAATGTCTTGTAACAAATCAAAAATGTCGGAAAGATGCGGTGGAAGAAGAATTAAATGCTCACGAAAAAAATTCTACTTGGGAAGTAATTGATAAGAAAAATGACCAAAACGTGATAGGATGTAAATGGGTCTTTAAAATAAAAACCGATCCCGATGGAAATCAGCGCTATCGAGCACGTTTGTGTGCACAAGGTTATACACAAAAGGAAGGAATCGATTACACCGAAACATTTTCACCAACAACGAGATACGATTCAATTAGGATACTTTTAGCGACCGCAGCTAAAAATGATCTCGAAATTATGCAATTCGATATAAAGACAGCCTTTTTATACGGCATTTTAGATAAAATTGTATACATGAAACCACCCGAAGGTACCAATATAAATGAAAATTCGGTATGCAAACTGACGAAATCGCTTTATGGACTCAAACAAAGTCCAAGAATTTGGAACAGAAAATTCGACAATTTTCTAAAACAATTCGGTTTTAAACAAGGTGAAGCGGATAAATGTGTTTATACCGGAAAAATCGAAGAAATTAAAGTTATACTAATATTATTTGTAGATGACGGGTTAATAATAAGTGAAAAAATGGCGATTATAAATTTAGTGGTAGACAAACTAAAAAGTGAATTTGAAATAACAACAAGCCAATTAAAATACTTTGTTGGATTAGAAGTTTCGAGGAATAGAAACAATAAAACTATATTTATACACCAGAAAAATTATGTAACGCAAGTTATAAATAAGTTTCAACAATGTGAGTCACGATCAGCAAACATTCCAGCGGATCCAAGTCTGAAGTTACAAAACAATCCTGAAGCAAAGAAAGTAAATACTTTTCCTTATCGACAAGCTGTAGGTGCATTAATATACGCTTCGATTGTTACACGGCCAGATATCAATTACGCAGTTGGCGTAGTAAGCAGATATCTAGAAAATCCAACGGAAACGCATACCAAAGCAGTAAAACAAATAATTCGTTACTTAAAATCAACAATCAATTTTGGAATCAAATATGATGGAAATGCAAATGAAAATTCTGATTTAAGAGCGTACAGTGATGCGGATTTTGCAGGTTGTATAACAACAAGAAAGTCAACATCGGGGTACATTTCAAAAATGTGCAATGGGGCTGAGACATGGGCCAGTCAACGACAAAGTATTGTTACTTTATCAAGCACAGAAAGTGAATACGTGAGTGCATCACAGGCGGTACGCGAAATCGTATGGTTGAGACAATTCTTGTGCGATATCGGTGAAATACAAAAAGTGCCAACACAATTATATGTCGATAACCAAAGTGCTATAAAACTTGTTAAAAACGGTGAATTTCATAAACGCACAAAACATATAGATGTGAGGTATCATTACATAAGAGAAAAATTTGAAGGTAAAGAAATTTTGATAAGCTATGTAAATACAAAGCAGCAATGTGCTGATATATTAACAAAACCATTGGCAAAACAAAGTTTCTGCAATCTTCGATTAGAACTAGGAATGATAAGCGAATCAGAATTCGAGACAAACTAATTTTAAGTTGTTCGATTTGTTGTGGTTAGGTTTAAGGAAATATTTTAAGTTATAAAATGTTATATCTTAAGGGGCGAATTGAATGCGAACAATTGGTGGAAGTGTTAAAACATTAAATTGATAGCATTCAAGTGAGTTTCTGTAAGGAAATAAAAGAGCGCATGACGACTTGGAGGGAGTAGTTTTGTAGACTTAAGGCGCGCGCGATGGAAGCAGAGTTGTTAGCGTCGTGTGTATGATCGCGTATGTAAAAGAACGACAATCGTGTCAATTATTTTAGCAAAGTTAACTAGTATTTTTCTTTCATTAAATAAACATTATTACCAGAACCTATTTTATTTATTCAACAACACAAATCACAGGAGCAGAATCCAGATAATCTTAATAACTGGTAGCCATAGCAATGATTCAGTTGACCAACATTTCTTTTTCAAACTTGGATAACTCTGTCTTGGAGTCCATTTTTCTTTAAAGGAGGATTTAAACAGACAGTTTTCGTATTAAAGTAGGCCGTAGAACTCCAAATTGATGGCTTGCTTTTTTTACGACATGCTATTTTCTTTAACGGCCTTAATTGCATTTTGCAGATTCTCATCAACGTAAGAAAAAAAGTTCTCGATTTTGGTTTTAAAGTTTTTTTTGTTTTCGGCATAATCTGGAAAAAATAATTCAAATTTCTTAAACCAGAGCAGCTTAGCTTAGTTGAGTGTCCATTACTGAATATGTTTTTTTCAGAGATGGACACCCTCCGTGTCCATTACCAATGCAGTTGTCAATAAATTGTTTCAGTAATGGTCACCCCCACAAAAACCAAATCTAAGTTGACATTGACATGTCTTTTAAGCATATACCATTAATTTACTTACCTCATCACCGGCTAAACAGAAAATTGAACTTCTAACAACCTAAATACATGCACACTTGAATTATTTGAAATAATCTGGCACAATCTTATCCGGCACTTAATCAGCGGTTGAACAATGTCGCCATTTACATAATTCTGTACAATTGACGTAGTAGTAGAATTACCCTTGCCAACTTGAGAAAGTGCTTTAATTATATATCACCGTATAAATTAGCGCCAAAACAGTTGGTTTTGGGCGGTTTTTTTGAAAGTTGTACATTTTTTTATAACAAAAGTGTTCATTACTCACTCAGTGTCTATTATTGGCACCATCACCTTAATAGAAAATATGTGCAGAATCATCAAAAATAAAATGGCTTATATTCGTAGTCATGAGAATATAGTGTGAAAGGTATATAATCAATGGAAATACGCACAATAATCATAACTATGAATACCAAGAACGCGATAACGTTATAGTTTCTTAGTTAGATTAGCGATTTTGTGCCTTATCGGTCATGTTGACATTTTTGAATGATTTATTGTGAATCGCGACGATAAAAGTCGTGAGATAACGTCACACCTTTAAACCTCTAATACAAATAAAACATTTTTTAAATAATTTTTTGAGTAAAAAAAATTTTTTTTACATAAAATAAATATTTTCAATTCAATGCGCGCGAGATGGGGTTTTAAATCACCATTATTAATAATTGTGATCTTTTAATTTCAATAAACTTTTATTAATTTTTAGTAATTCAAAATAATAATTATAAATTATGATTTTTATACATTATAAATAAATACAAGGTACCAAAAACTTACCAAATAAATTTGTTTATGCACTAAAGCACCCAAAAAACGTTAGGTAATAAAAAGTACAGATAAATAAAGTAGTCAGAACACAAACAAAAACAGATACAGAGTGCAAACGGTGCAAACAGAATGTACCACTTTGATATACCAAAGGAGCGTACGGGTGTTGAGTAGGCACCATAAAACAAGAAGGAAAGGGGGCACGCGCACTAAGTTTGCATTTGTTTTTTCCCACATAGGACATCCCATCGTACGTTCTTCATTGACATCTTGAGGACGTCCTATTAAAGACATCCTATACAGGTCCGTTTTAAAGCCCGGTATGTAAAGAAATTATTTGGACATAAAACGAACGTCCCTGAGACGTCGTGTGTTTACTGGGTATTATTAGAATAATAAGTTATAATTAGAATACAAAAATAAATACAGCAATCAACATGGTCAAAGGAACAAGTAGACGCAAGCATGTTTATTTCACTTAACTTTGAAGACATTTGCATATAGAAGATCATTTTCTTATTCTTATTTGGAATTTCATATATATACTTACTATGTAATGATTTTTATTGTTTTTTTTTCCACAACTAAATTATTCCTTAAATTGACTATAGGTACATGTAAATTACCAATAGATTAGTTAGTATAATATATGCTGTTATCTTACTGCACATGGATTCCAATGATGTCCTATAAAATCCAATAGAAGCATATATATATGTTGGTTATTGGTTAGTAAATTTTATATGAAATTTTCAATAGGGATAACACAATTATAACACACACGTCTCTCGTAATTTAGTTTTTACCGAATATGTCTTACGTAGCCTCATCAAATGTAAATTGGTAGTATAGAAGCCGCGTCACTCATAACGGGGTAGGATATTTGTAACAAAAAAAACGTTTTTTTCATATACACCACAGTTCTGTAAATAATATTTTTTGGATATGGCCGCTCACGTAATTTTTATGACAAAGTGTCTGGCAGGCAATGTTAAGACCTCTTTTCTAATTAACGGAAATCATTAAAAAAAATTGATTTTCTTGCCAACAAAGCCTGCCTTATTCTAAATTGTCGAATTGCTAAATCTGTGAGCATAACTTGTTTTGGAAATGCTCAAATTAATTGAAGCCTAATATCTAATCTTAATAATGCAAAAAGATCGTATAGATTGAACGTTAATTTCTATAGTTTTTCAGAGTTTAAACATTGATTAACTTATAGCACACAGCTTATAAATAAACACAATAAAAAACATTATTATTCAGTTACGAGTTATTTTTCGTTTGTATTTGATTTTTTGTCGCCATTACTTTACTTTTTACTTATGGATTTAAATTTTACTTAATTTTTATACGTTAGTAATTTTGTTTGATTCTCAACCTATTTAAAATAGTGACTGTTGACTTTACTAGCGCAGTCAATTTTATATTTCAAAATGCGTATCTGCATATAATTAGTAAAATTACGGTGAAATCTTTTTTTAATAAATAAATGGCCATTACCAACTGGATTGGTTAAATGGAACAAAAACAATAAAAACGGAATAATGTAATTCAAACAAAAATGTAATGATTTGAAAAAATAACATTTTGCGAGTTTCTGGAATATAGGCAAACTTGCAGATAGTGACGAAATTAAGCTGATACAACTAGTGCGACATCTATCTAGAATTTAAATAAAGTTTTAAGATTTACTACAGCATTGACTGATTCCTGTTGTCGTCATGAATGACCAATGCGATAGACAACATATCCGTTTCTTTTCTTTTCGTTAGTCTGTAGTTCAGTCAGCTGTCCGTTTGGAAAGTTGGTGCGATGGCTGCTGGTTGTTGTGGGTCGAAAAAACAGAAATTAAATAATTCAACAAGCAGCATGCCCTCGTGTAATGGTACTTCAATAACTACGAACGGTTCCCTGAACGGTATGGTCGCTCTACCAGAAATGTGTTTCTTTTGTTTTGATGTGTTGTACTGTCATCTCTATAACCTCGACCCACCAAAGACACCTTCGTTTAGTAATGACGCATAGTAAGTAATTCAATAATAACAGCATATGCTCACTATTCGGCTCATAATAATTTGGGTAAAAAACGTGAAACAAAACAGTTAACAATAGGAAGAAGTAAAAGGTCATTCAACCTTTTGACAGTTCTTTGTTCATTCCTGCATTGAAACTCACAACTTTCTAATTTAAACCTTTATTTGCAGTCCCTTATTTGTCACTTGGAAAATTGGCAAGGACAAGAGGTTGCGTGGGTGCATTGGCACATTTAATGCAATGAATCTACAATCGGGCCTTCGAGAATACGCTATTACAAGTGCTTTTAAAGATTCCCGATTTAACCCAATAACTAGAGATGAATTTTCTAAATTAAGTGTGTCCGTTTCCATACTAAGACATTTCGAAGACGGGAACGATTACCTCGATTGGGAGGTCGGTGTTCATGGGATACGTATCGAATTTGTTAACGAGAAGGGTAACAAAAGAACTGCCACTTATTTACCCGAAGTTGCCGTTGAACAAGGTAACTATAATAATTTTCGTTGTAATTTAAAAATTATTATTAAAGGAGTTTCTTAAAATTTTTATAGTAATAATCTACTCATGCAGAACGGTTTTTCTTAATTTTATTTGATACTGAGAAAAAAATGTATGAATTTTGTGTAATTCTGACAATAACACATACATCTTATTATGGTTTAATTTACAAGTACGGAAACATTGTTATTTGTTGTTTACAACAATTATTCTATTTATTTCAAACGCTGCTTAGACATAATAACTTACATGCTATAAAGTATGATATAATTTTATGGGTATATGATTGCAAATATATTTTATATTTTGCATTTGTTAAAAAGATTATTTTTACCTTGCTTACAATCTACAACTACATATAATGTTCCATGATTTCATATGATTTTTATAGAAGATAATCTTTCTGAACTGTATTTTATTCATTCTAAAAATTTATTGTACATTTTTGATGGTAACTTGGTGCTGTTGCAGTTTAATAAATCCATATCCTATCCTTTTATAACAACTGCATTAACTAATTGCTAACAGATTTTTATGCATATCATTGAAAAGTTCTAGTTCGAATAAACATTCAAGATTTACGTCTCCAGTGTACACACAATAAAAAGTTTTTATTTAATTTAGAGGGAACAAAATTCAGTCAGGTCTGTAAAAGATATGCTGGTTCATTTTAAACTTGGGACAAATTAATAACCATCATAGTGATCATCTGTTTTATTCTTGTTGGATGTAGTAAAAGAAATAGTTTCATCTTTCTCACTATTTACGTATTTAATTCCCAGATTTTATCAGTTGTAAGCTATTATGTCTTATTGTATTTGTATACCAAATTATTTTGCCAAAATTTTATATATTATATATTTCGGGCATGACAGCTTTAGAACGTCATCTACTGCACCAATTTCTGAATTATTTTGTTTATTTCCAGCCGTTCCTTGAAATATTTCCAAACAATATACATATCCTGATGTTTCTGCATATTTGATATCTCGATTCGATTTTTTGGCAGATATTGTTTTAAAGATGACCAACTCTTGAAAATCTTCGTAATTTCATCTACAGACGAATTGTTAGGATCATTAATCTAAAAATACAATACGTAGTGTTGTTACTATCGATTTTAGATACATCTAGAAACGTAAGTATCTGCGAAACTCATTTGAAGCTTTATATACTGGCATTGTTGAATTTTGGGTCTGTATAGGTTTCATTTAAACTACGTGCCACAAAAACACTATTAAATCCAATTGACTGTTATCAAGCGTAGCATTTGATTCTTTGTAGAACTAAGTTTTTTTAAATCTTCAGTACTTATTTGATGCTTTTGTAAGACGTCTGGGTCATAAATGGTATTTTACCAATTACAAATTTTGTTCTCTCGTTCATCTGTGCACCATTCTTTAATATTGAGACTTGTTTTGTGTCATTTTTGGTTAGTGTGTTGTGGACTTAAATCTGATACCTGCCGCATACTGTAATCATAATTTAAAAAAAAAAATGTATGTCATAATGTTTGATGTGTGTATTTATCATGGAAATTTTTAACCATTAGTTGACTTTTTGCGTGGATGTTTAGAGTCAGTGTCTTCAACGAGTTTCCACGAATTAATGAATTACTTGTGGTACAAAAATCAAATAAAAGTAAATTGTTTCTTGCAATCTGCAGACATGTTATCTGGAATAAATCTTGTTAGTGTTATTTGTACTATCTTGAAGCAATCAGATTTGATTCGTCTACATCAGTGGTTTCCAAATTTATTTGGCACACGGATCCCTTTTCATAGTCAAAACTTGCTCACGGACCCCTGAATGGAAAACCTACATAAAACACATAATAGAAAAATTAGAAATTTAACTTTGATGTCTTGAATGATAAATGGTGACGTAAAAATAAACTATAAATAAAGCATTTCGTTGAAAAAGTATTTATTGAAATTATAACTTTTGTTTTAAAATACAAAAATTTTTTTTGACTTAGATGAACCTGATGGGATGTTATGAGTATATTTATGTCCGTCTCAATTTTTGTGAGTAGCAACCGCTAATCCCCACGGGTACTAATTTCTAGTCAGTTTCTTATTTTTTGTGGCGAGGCTCATAACGGCACTGAATCCAGGTTCTACCAAATAGGTAGACGGAAAAGGAATCCACAGCTTCTGTACTATAACCTTTAATGCTGGATATAAAATTGGGATCTGTTTTTGTAACTAGAAGCTGTGTCCTACTTTAAACATTGGTTTCAGCTTCTCATTTGTGGATAATTTAATAACTTGCTCCTGTATTTGTATGTATTCATCTGTATTTGTGTTCGGAGTTTGACTACTTGCAAAAGGGTTCAACGCCCAGTCGAGAATATTCAAGTTAAGAATGTCTCCAAATCTTTCGCCGTTAAGTGTTGACAATAAGCAAACAAATCTTCATCTCCGTTTTGCAATTTTGAAAGATTTGGAAACTGAGAACATTCTCCTCTTTTTAAGTTTTGTTTGCAACAAACGCAGATATTCTTTTAGGTTAAATTAATGCCTTGTAGTTTAAAAATAGTCTCATTAAATCTGGCAAATAAATCAGTCATATAAGCGAGGTCATTTTTTGCGATAATTGAATTGTACCGCAAATCGTTGTCTTTAATCTCCAGGAATCCTAACACTGAATCAAAGAGCGAATAGAAACCATTCTAACATGCATTTTTAGATAACCAACGTACTTCTGTGTTAAGTACTTAGTCAACAGCGTTGCCAATGTCCGGGTGATTACCCGAAAATCGGGTATTCAAAGTCCTTGTGGATAATGACCGGGTAATGGGTAATCTCGATGAATATGCGGGTAATTAAAATCTTTTTTTATTAATTTTTTTTTCTTTAATAAAAATGAAATAGAAGTGGAGACGTGTCAACGCTGTAAACTTATTAGCAACTTTGGCGGTTGTGTGCGATGCAGATTCCTATATTAGCGACCGAATAATGTGGTTTATGTTAATTATAGTCATCAATTTCTGAACAAAGTTGAGCAAATAATCTCTCATTCAAGGCATTCCTTTTGATTTTATTATCTGCTCTAATGACACATTGCAACGATTCATGCAAACGTTCACTAAGGCTTTTTGCGACCAAATGATGTCCATGAATGACACCGATAGTACATTCGGTATAACTTGTTTCAAATATGTCAGAAAGCCTTGGTGTCGTCCAACCATTACCGGAGCACCGTCAGTAGCAACGGAAATGATATTAGTCAAGGTTATAGCTTTTACATCGAAAAATGTTTTTAATGCAATAAATAACGTTTTACCATACGTATCAGTTTCCAAACTTTAGCAAATAATAATTCTTGGGAAAATTTTTCTTTTGCAAATCTCACATAAACTAAAAATAAAGCTTCGTTTCCTGTTAATGTTAATTCGTCAAGCTATATAGAGAAGTCAATGTTTTTAAGTAGTCACATAAAGAGTTTTTTATACACTGAGCCACTTCGTCGACTCTTCGTAGAGTATTATTACTCGATGGAATTCTTTTGATAATATTGAAAGCTGGTTTGTGCAACACGGTGCGTATTACCTCACTTACAGTTGGTAGAATAAGTTCTTCGCCAACAGTGTGCGGCTTTCCGCTTTCCACTCATAATTATTAAAGAAATATAAGCATACAGTCCATCGTCATCTTAGAGGTTGTCCCTATGAGTTCTTGCAATGTGGGTGTTTTCAAATATTTTTCTTTGATTGTTCGAAAAAACGTTAAATTGTTATTTTTGTCACTAAGGATTTTTATTAAATGTTTCTTAATCTTAGAAGGTTTTATTGAATCGTTTGACATCGTTTTATTACATAGAATACACATAGGTAAAGTACTATTTCCTGATGACGGAATAAAGTCATATTTCATATATTCAACACTGTATTGTCTGCATTTTTTCTTTGACTTATTCATACTGTAATCTGAAAAAGAGGAACCCAAAAAGATATAGGAAAATATGTATATATGTCAAAATTTTTATTTGTAACAAACTACTGTTAATTATAATAATTTTTTAATGAACGACTACGTTCGTTTAAATTAATTATTTGAGAGGTAAGGTTAAAATTTCATCTAAATGTCACATATTGTGTAGGTACTCATTGTATACCAATTTTTTTTTCAAGAAAAATAATTTAACAATGAATTAACAACAGAATATAATTGTATTAACTAATATGCGGTTGAATCGGGTGAGAATCTATAATAGATTTTCGTTGTTTTCTCTAATCGTAATAAAATAAAGTAATACAAGTAAAATGCTATTTATTGTGAAAAATGGTTATTCTGAGATCGGTGTCGAAACCCTACTGCCGTGCTGTCGCGTTCTTTTAGGACCGGTCGGTTCGGCAGGTATATAATCCGTAACGGAAATCTCGTAAACGGCTTAAGTTGGCGACACGAGTACAAAGTACTTTACAATCTTTTTGCCGCCGTGAACAATTTGTTTGAAAACCAACAATAATAATACAGTCATTCCAAACATTCGTGGATTTGGTTATTCGCGGAAGTAAACAAAATAAACAAAAATATAAAATAGTAAGATATAACTTTTAGGCTGCATTATATTAAATTATAAAACCCAATATGTCTATCGTCTTTGACAGAATCATTAATAATATATTCTTTATATACACGACTCTTTTATAGTTTATATTATAGACTAGCAGGTATTAGCTCTATTGCGTTCCTGTATAAACCTGTATAGATAGGCCTGACTCACCACGATGCCTGTTATTACTTGTATATTATGCACCTGTCTATCATTATATTTTACTTATGACGTAAAAGTCGCTAATAATTTATTTATTGTTATTTATTTTAACTTCCATATTAATAAAAATGTGTCAATTTTTAAGTTTTATATTAAACCTTGCCCGAACCCCAAATTAATTTTAATTTTCTACGAACTTCCTGAATGGTCCCGGGGCTCCTGAGGTCCGTAGGAACCACTTTGGAAACCACTGGCCTATGCACATGTAAAAAAATGAAACCAGGATTGAAACATGCAAAACTGCATAAAATATGCAAATGTGCATAAAATTCTATGCTTATTCGTTAGTATATGGATCAGAATATTGTCGGATCTGTGGATGCACTGATATTGATCTATATATACAGAATTTTTCAACGAAAAGTAGCCACTCTCGGTATCTTTTAATCCGATTTTTTGTTGGAATATCGTCATGACAGGGACATTTTTTAGTTACAATCCGGACATCAAATCAACTCCTTTGTCGCCATAGCCATCCCCTTTTCAATCAAAGATATCGGTTAATTGACACGTCTGAAATTCGACATCCAAAAAACCCAAAAGTGTTTGTAGTGTAATTTTCTTGGCGTCCTGAGGCATTCTAGAACAATCCGATGAGAGCTTATCGTGTTTTGAAAATCGGTAGGGACTTTTTGAGATATTTGCAATTAATTTTTTCAGGCCGGTCCTCACTATCTAAACAAATGGATATTGACTGTTTATTGTAACTATGCGTTAAATGGTGGGTAAATGCTGTAAAATCTGTGAAACGTATTGATGTATTGTGTTGATTATTGTTTTCTTTAATTTTCCATTATTTAAAAAAAAATTGTTAATAAGATAATTAAATCAGATACTAATGTTTATTGCTTAGCATTACTGACCTAGCTTAACAAAATGTACTTTGTGTACAGATTCTAGTCGTTCTAGTGTACTTGAGAAGAATGTGCAGAGTAGCAGCTTTAAGCACAGTTATTTTACTACGTTTTATCCGATAACATTATTTTGTATTTACTTTTATTTTTGTTGTCTGAAAATTGCTGAGAAAAAATTAGCATTTCTTAGAACATTTTATTTTTATTTATGGTGTCAACAACCTTAGGAGACTTAATTAATGTAACAAGATTGCAATTAACGGTTTATTTTGTTAAAAATGTTTTAATGGAACTTTTATTTTATTTTTGCTTTGTATTTATGCTCTAATTTTACCGGCTAAAATAACCCGTTAATCAGATATACCCTGTATGTATATCAGTCAATCGATTTTGAGTATTATAAAAGTGCCAAAATCGTTTACACCACTGTCGAAGGATTCGAGAGAGAAAACAATTGACACCGCAAGTTCTCGCAAATGTTCGCTGTTTCTTTTAAAGTCGTCCTTATTATTGTATGAAAACATGTTCTCTTTGCTTTGTTTCAAGCAAAAAATTGTTTTATAAGATACTGAAGGTGGTCACTTTTAGATAAAAAAGCCCTGAATGTATAGTATAATCCAATTCTTTTTACTACCTAATGGTGTCGGTGATCTATACCAATATCGTTTATTTCTTTAATAATATCAATTCCTCTTTGTAAAAAGAATTCTAGACTGTAATGGTTTTTATATGTGCTTAGCTGTTTGTGGACTTTTTGATGGTGTTATGAACATGACGTCACAGATTTGCGTATACACGTCATGCCATACCACATAGTATAAATGAAACCTAAAAATATTAGTTATGTGGGAAATGCTAAATTTGAAATCGTTAAAATGAAGTTTTTAGGTTGTTTTTATTATAACCGACATAAATTGTTACCAAACGAGTTTTAGTATTCTCTCATAAGATAATCGACAAATGGTAAAGTATCTTATCCTCCTATCTATAATGATTCTGACTGATAATTGTTTTTATCTTTACGTAGGAGGGGCACCACTCCAGTCTTTTTTTATGGCTACGTTTCGTGCCGCAAGTTGCACTTCTTCAGGCCACTGAAAATTTATTGATTGAATTGATTTATTGTAACGACATAATACAATTACATAACAACTAAGAAAAAAAGATTTTTTAAAGTGTATCTGTTAAATAATGTTTCTTAGTTATATTGTTTACTTACCGTCAATATGTTTTTAGTGACCTAAAGAAGTGCACACTTAAGGCACGAAACGTAGCCATAAAAAAAGACTAGAGTGGTTTTTTATTGCCCCTCCTACGTGAAGAAAAAAACAACTATCAATCACAATACTCGACAAACTCGACGCGTATCTGGGATCGAATTTGGTAAACACAGACATACATTGATTTCAGATTCTAAAAAATTATTTCAGCTTATTGTTTTACTCTGTACAGGATGATACCGATTTCTTTTACAAATCACTGGCTCATTTCTTGAAATTGTACCAAACAGATTCTCTTCATGTTTTAATAGTAAGAATGATTCGGGATTATTGTTTTTCGTTTTGAGCAGGCAATTGTGTATAGTATACGTATATGCATTTATAAGAGATAATTTTAAAGCATGCATTTTTAAAAGTACTACAGCTATCTAAAGGTTATTTATTATATTGTAACGAGTTTTAAAAATAATTAGTTTTTAATAACTAAGTATTTATACAATTTTAAATTTCACTATTAAATATAACTAACTTTTAATTAGACTCACTTATAAAATGTAGCGATATTTAAGAAAACAACTTATAAGTAATTTATGTATGACTATCACTTTATTTTCTTCACTTGATGCACTTTTATTTATCTTAGCACACACGTTAAACACTTTATTTATTTAGACCGACACAATGTTGACACTTCCGACTTCTGACTAGAACAATTTCATTTCCTTTTAATACTTTTTATATTCTTACGTTATCTTGATCTAGAACATTCCAGCTTTTCCAACCATCGTCTCCAAAGGTTTTATTCATGAAAAGAAATTTTGAATCAAGTTTGTTTCTGATGCGGTTTGATTTGAGAAATAATGCATTAACGCTTGAGTGTACTCTTTTGTAGAGCAATCTCCTCGTATTTTGAAATCATGCTGGGTCATTTTTTTAGTTACGTGTTTTTCTGAGATCTTTTCGGTTCTTTATATTGTTTTAACCTGCTAACCTTGTCACAGAATCCTTCTCTTTTATCCGGACTTGAAACCGAAAACAAGTGAAGAATTACTCAATTCGTCCACCATTTCCAGAGTTACTTAAGTTAGTTAAAGATATTAATTAAATGATAACAATAACTGTGTGACACTACACATACATAGGTGTTGTTAGAAAAGCTTTCGTCTTTCGTAACTTACTGTTATTACGGCTACGGTATTCAAATGCTAGTTTTTACTTTAAGACAATTTACGAAAATTGCATAAGGTAATAATTTACTGAAATTAGGATACTATTACTGCAGGATTAAAATATCATGTTTGAGCACATGGCACTAGCATTATGACATATGCGCTATTGTCTTGTAAACAATACTTTAACATGGTTAAATTTGAAAGCATTTAGAAATACAAAACAAATAAAGTTACACCATTTTTGACCAATAAAGAAACTATTCGAGGTAAACTATGAATAAAGTTACAAAACGCAATGCGCTAATTACTTGAGTCGTATAGTCTAACAGAGTTACCAAACTTTTTAGATATCCTAATTTAAATTTTGAAATAGACAATAAAAATTTACGGATGTTAAATTAAACTGACGATTAGGGTTTAATCACCCCCAAGTACTCAACGTTTAACTCGAAGGTTTTCTTTCAATTTAAAAAGAAAACACTGTTATCGTGAGATAAAGATAATACTGGTCTACGACCTTACTATGAGTTCAACGATAATTATAGTCTTTTACGTTTTTATTACATAGTTTGATTAAAGAAGAGTAACACAAAACTCGTTACAAGTATTTTACGATCGATTTTGATAGAAATGATCTAATTTGATTTCTTACTCTGCGATTTCGTTCTCGATTCTATACGCTTTGTTTTTGCAATTTGTTTTTACTTGTTTCTAAGTTTAAATTATTGTCGACCTATATCTTTGCTAAAACTGAATTAATAAAAAAATTTAAAAAACATGTTAAATCAATATAAAAATATATTTTAGTAAATTAACCAATAATATTTTGGTGGACATTATTATTATTATTGTTATATTATAACGTTTTTGTGTCGAAAAACATTAATTTCTTAGTAATTCGGTTAAAATGACTATTGTTGTGCCAAACTTATTTTAACGACATGAAATTCAACCATTGCCAGGTTATTGACTGAAAAATATTTTGTAAGGACTCTGATTTAGAGCATACTAATATTTATCAGACTTATCTAGAACCCAATAGACGAAGCCTTATAATCTATAAGCTTATATAATTTTCGAAAAATGTTTTATCGATTTGTAAGATGCACTGTTCACAATTTATGTTGAAGATAATGGTGTGTTGTTTTGGTAACATCCACATTGTTGATGATAAGCTTATTTTTTCAAAATTTCTATTTGTTTTTTGTTTGCATCTAGATTTTTTTTTGAATCGATAGAATCCAATAATTATTTGTAACTCATTGTTTTACTTCGAACATTATAGTTAAATCTTTATCGTTTGTCGCGTCTTATCGCATAAATTTGTGTTGACTGCGAATGATTGTACTAATGTCTAGTAACTATAGTTTATAACCGATAAGCCAAAGCTGTGGCCAAAGTTTGCATACAGCTAGAAATACGATAAAAGTACAATTATTAATAGCAAATGTAACAAATGCTTTTAAAGGCATTTTTTGATACAAAGGTAAAAATTGGCAGAGTGTATCACAGTAATTTTATCGCTACTTTTAATTTTTTTGCAGAAACAGTGTTATTTGTACAATTGCCATAGAAAAAATCACTGTTTGTAAGACTGCACCAACACCAAGTATGTAGAATAAGTAGGTTCTGCACCAGGCGCGGCTCCAGCAGCTTATTTCGGTGGGGGCTCCATCAGTTTAAAGCGGGGGGGGGGGGGGGTCATCACATTTTTAAATAATAATGTATTGAATATGGCGTTAATATAAAATTGAATAACACTTCGTTATGCACCAAGCTTTTACTTGCAAGCGATAAAGCATCATAAATTATACAACTATTAAAAAAAGCGAATGTATTACATACAAGGTGGGAAAAACTTCAGTATTATTTTCAATGTCAGGGGGGGCCATAGCCCCCCCGGCCCCCCCTCTGAAACCGCGCCTGTTCTGCACTTATTTTTTTTCAATATTTATGTAGTTGTTTAATTTTCTGTTCTAACTCATTTACAGTTAATACTTTCGGTCGACGGCAATGCGCTTTTAGAATACGTAATTTTTTTTATGTTGGGTGTCTAAACCATAAAAATGCATTTGCTATTCCACTGCTTCTGAGGAAGAAATAAAATTTTAATCATTATTTTATTGATTCTGAATAACAAATACAATTTTATTTTTAATGTAATGATGTTGAATGGCGGATAACAGTTAAAATTGTGATGGGAGTAGGTTTAAATTCAGTACAATTTTAGTGTAAAAAACTGTTACTTTTTATTGCCTATTACAGAAATATGAATTTGCAATTGAGATTAGTGATTCCACGTAACTTTTTCAATTTTTTAATTGTAGCTATGTTATTCTATAAGCTTAAAATAATTTCTTCTGTAGTTGTTAGTTGTAAAATAAAGCAAAAATCGCAAAATTGATCAATATTATAAAATATTAGAAATCGACATTATTACGAAAATTATATTATTCTAAGTAAAATAAAAATAAACAAAACTAATAATTTCAAAATTATATGCAATATATAAATCGTTTGATTTTTATGTTCTTTTAAATTTAAATTCAATAAAAAACTGTCAGCGGATATAGAAAAGATACAAGAAAACATTTTTTTATTTATCAACCACAATTCCATTTCCATTGTAATGGCAATTGATTTTTTTTGTCACTTAACATTTTGATAAAAATTTTAATTCGTCACTCTCAGAATCACTCAAATGACAATTATTTTTGTTTATCGTTCAAATGATGGATATATTATTATTTGTCTCTTAGAATTATTGGAATAACGATTACATTTTTATTTATGATTCAAAATATTTATTGGATTTTTATTTTTTATTTCTTAATCCAAAATCAGCTTATTTCTGACCTAAGAGCATCTAAAAAATTATTGAACTCAATCCTATCCACGATGGTTACTTTGTTAGAAAATCTGTTATTATTTAATGAAATTTAAAGAATGTCTCATTAATAAAAATAAAATTTTTAGTGCATTAGTCTTTTTAGTTAATAAAATATATCAGTTTTCGTATCTGCAAATTTAGAATTAGCTTAATAGTCATAACAAACATAGAGTATACATTGAGCATTTATGGCTTAGGTAATACCTCAATACCATTTTTAAATTATCCTTGACTACGATGTCGGATGTAATATATGTAATAAATTTATTTAGGTAATTTTTTTAGTTCATTTATAAACAGCAACGGCGTGGGCCTTGACATAATCATATAACGTGTGTAGGTACAATATACTTATAGTATTCAATTCTCTACTTCTGAATTCCATCTGCATCTGTAGAACACTTAATTGTAATATACGTTATATTTGTTTTATTTACTGCGACTAATACATTCCTAGGTCACTGCAAGTAACATAAATTCAGTTAATGAATTATGGCCTATAATTCTAGCAACAAGTAATTGGTATACATTTTGAATAGTTATTTTTAAATAATTAATATAAAAATGTGTTCATATATACTTACTTTCAAACATTAAAATTATAGATATCAGTGAACTGCTAGTACCAATTGAACGTAGTAACTAGTTGTTTCCATGTCTTTAAAAAATGATTACAAAATAAATCGGGTAATATTACTATGTATCTATATTTCTACTAATCAAAATATTCTTGTTCTTCTGCAATTCTTCATGCTTACGTACGACACTAGATTAAGAGAACAAATTTTTATTTGATTAACAGGTATTGAGATTTCTCCACCAGCTATTTTTTTTCTGAACTTCATGTGCTTTTTCTTTATTTTTTTAATATTATTAGCTGATTTCTTAACCATTTTGAGTTTTTTGAAATTCATCGCTTTTGTAATAAAAATTCATTCAATTGTCTTAGCGAGATTCTTGATTTAATTACATCTCTTCTTAATTTTAAATTCGAATGATTTATTTTTTCTTTTATTCACAATAATTGTTTATAATGCACTTGTCGTTTTTATCGTAAGATTTAACAGTAGCCTGTCTTAAATACCTCCTACACTGATTAATCGTAATTTGTCAACAAAAGGGTATAAACAGAGCAATTTACTATTTTTGGACATCATTTACCTTTGTTTAATGCAAATTGGTTTGAAAATGTATATTGTTTAATTAATAACGTCATACATTATTTAAGCTCATGGTAATGGTACTAAGCGTTTTCAATTGTGAGTAATTAATTGTTTTAATTATACGTTTTAATATTCAAAGTTGATAATTATGCGAGTGTTTAAAATATTATGTTGTGGCAAATAAGAAAATTTATTTGGTATTTTGTTTAGATATAATTCTTCCCTCGCGATTACAGGGAATTTATTACTTATTCATATTACTCTATTTCTACATCGTACCAATAAAATAGTCAGATTGCATATTATTAGATCGGGCTGTATTTATTGATCGGGTACTTGCCGCGAACAATTTTAATGTTTTAATTATTTATATTTTTGTAATAACTAATAGTATATATTAGGTTGTTTTAATTTCCTTTTTGGATTAATTGAAGTTATAAACAAAGTTACCAGAAATTTTTTATTACTACATTAACAGCTTTACTGTATCATATTTGGTACTCACATTTTTAAAATGCAAGTTACACACAACAAATTCTTAAATGAAGATTGCGACATTTAAAACAATAAAATATTATAACTATAATTTTTATCATACTATTCGAACCAACGAAAGTGTTAATTTTCATAAAATTGCGCTTTTAAACAATAGTGGAAATGTTTTTGATGACTAACGTTGCAATATGATTATTTTATATAGGGCGTTAATTGGCGTACTCGGTAGAAAACGTTAGTTTTAGTTGAAATGCCAATTCGCTTTGTCGGTGTAATTAATGTAAAGGGATGTGAAGAGCAGTTTATGTAATTCAAGAAAATGCTAATAGGGTTTCGTCATTAAAATTAACACTATTTAACATGAATACCTAGAATGTTGCTTATTTTATATTTAAAAATTAAATTAGAAACTATTTCAAAAACATTCTGTATTTGATTGGTTAAAGCCTATACAGGACAAACTTTTGAATAAAATTCTAAGGTAGATGTTTTAAAGGTATAATTTTCTATAACAGGCGAAAAAATGAAATCTTGTATGTATAGAATTAAATAACGTATACATTATTTTGTTTAACTTAATAACAAAAAACGTTGAAATGAAAATAGAAATATATTTCACAGCGTTAAATGTGCTTTTTATTAACTTCTCTGATATTCATTTCTAAATTATATATTACATTGCAATGGGTTTAGATGGAAGAATTTACCTACAACTAAAGTTTGAATTGATTTATTTAATCGCGTTATTTGTAACAAGTGGAGTGAGTGCACTGTCATGCGGTTACCACATCTAATTTAATAAACTAATGGAAACGTTTTCTAATTAATTTTCGGTGTAATTTTGCGATAAATGCAAATATTTATTATCGTTAAAGCGTCTCGGAATTATTTGAACTAAAAGTAGAGTTACTCGCTAAATATGTCACACCTTGCACTAAATCTTTGCTAATATTTTCTTGGTCTATTAGAATACGGATTTTCCAAGGACCAAACATGATTCTTTCTTCTGCTTCAACATGGTGTTTCACAGGTGGACTACCGTAACAATTTTCGGTAATAGCATTCTAGGAAGGCTCTGATAGAGTGGGAAAACTACACGTGTGGTAGATGTCTTCTACGACTTCTACGGAGAAAGCCTCCTATGCATTGCGGTTCCAGAACCACATAGAAAAATATCGACTTATTTTTTACTTGTAAAATGCAATATGTTTTTTGCTTGTAAGACTTATGTAACTAATAAATTGACAGCTGACCACTCTGTTTTGTTAGTAATTTCATTATTTTAGTTTTCAATTTTTAAATTTAGGTAATTCGACAACAAGGCAGATCTTAAAAAATCTTAATTTAATTTAAAAATACAAGATTTTAATTTTTTCAAATGTTATTAAACTTCTTGAGCAGTGCATCATTAAAAAACTAGACGGATTTGTAGATGTAAATATTATTTTTTCTAAATTTGGGACTCTTATGATTAAATACATTTTTTAATTGAATTTTTACAAAAAAAAATTAACTAAAACGAAAACTTTGTAGATAGTCACGCAAAACCTAGGGTTGATCATTGCTTGACTTAATGTACACATTTACTATTTACAATATTTGCCAATAATATTTAACAAAAAAGTGAAATTAGATGAAAAATTTAACGAAAGCGATTGACCCTCGATAATATAAAAAAAGGTGGCATTACTGTTGATACAGTTTCTCAGAATAGCATTCTCATCATTTTGAAACGGGACTATTATGTTAAAAACTAAAAGATATTGACGATTCTTTTAAAATAAGGCCCAGACAGAACACAATGAAACAACTAGTAAAAACCAGCTAAGAGTAAAGCGAGGAAGGTATAGGAAAATTTGGACCTTAGTTTGATTGTTTAAAACACGTGACAAGTTTACAAAAACCAACAAAAAACAATGCAAAATCGTCATTGCCAGTTTTGTAGTAAACATAAGTCTAAATTTATTTAACTCGGATCATGGTTAGTGTTAGCTTAAATATGCTAGTAACAATTATAATGTATTTAAAAGAACATTATAATACGATAGGTTTAGAATTCTTTAAATTGTTCCCTAATACACCTACAGATTGTTAAATGAAGAATATCAAGTTGTGTAAAATCATACTTAAAATTTAGCAACACGATCATGAAGTATACTCAAAAGTATTTTTGGTTCTGTTAATGCTTTTGTTTCCGTCGGTAACATTAGTAAATTCGTACTTTTTTCGGGTCCTTTCATTTTAACTTAGTTTTTTAGTATTTAAACATTAATTTTGAGTTATTCGCGCCTTTTAAAATTTTTGTCGTGTAAATGCAACTTATTTACTCTTATTTGATTTTTAGTATAGTACAAACTCTTGCCTGACTGTACATTATCTTAATTCAAATCGCCAAAATCTTTGATTTTGTGTACAGACATGATCACATGCTGTATGAACCTTGATCCATATTTTTATAGATAAATGATATAACGAACACTTGTTGATTCTATAGCGTCTTAAGGTCTTAGCAAAAATTCGTACGTAATATGTTGCCGAATTAATGTATTCCTACGATTGTGATAGTCAATCATCGATGAATACAGTTTCCGAATCTAACTAAAATATAAATCATAGAAATTTCTTCTGATTTTAATCAGATCAGTACAGTACACTTTTAGAGAAGGTTAAATTCGTATAAGTGCTGTTGGAAATTACGATCCTTAGCTAGAAAGATAGCGAATTAATTAAATAAACTTTAAATGGGACACGTAAATATATTATCTAATGTACGCAAATTAAGATTAAATGATTGCGAGGAATAAAATAAAAATAGATTTGAAAGAAAATTATACACACTTATTGTTCATTCCGTTATTATTTTATTTGATATTATTTACTTTGTATACTTCTCTTATACATATGTGTTTCGTGCTCAATTTGTTTTCATTTTGTTATTTCATATGGTATTCTCAGTCCTCTCTATGCAATTTTGACCCAAGAGTAGTTTACATTTAAATTTATATCTAATTGTTCGAACCCATTATTTTTATTATTATACGGCTTATCAAAAAATTAGTTAAGCAAGTGGCTAAAAATTACATAAAATAAAATATTGTTGTTTTGTTTGTAAGTAGTATATGTGGTGTAAATTAAGACTTCAAAGTTATGTTTCACATCATTTGAGATAGTTAATGACATTCTTAACTTTCATCAATATCAGTGATTAATTGTGATGGATCAAAAGACTGCTTGCAGGAAAACGCGCGAACATAAAATGTATTTAAATTAATTTTATTTCTGTTGTAAGTGGTTTCATCATTCTAACTTGAGAAAAAAATAAATGCAAGAATTTTATGCATTTATCCATTTATGGAAATTACAGTAAAACTGTATTTTACTCCGTGGTAATTTAAACCGCACGCAATTGACAAATACTTTAATGGCGGTGTCACAAACAGTTATATAATCAGAATTTTCATTTCCGTGCGACTTTTTAATCGATAATCTATTACAGAAAACTTTTATAGAATGTGTAGAACCTTAATTCGGTTATCAATGACATCATTTTTTGTAAAAACCTGAACGATTTTAATGTAATAAAATCAGCGATTTTTTTATTATACTAATATTTACAGTCAATTTATAAACTTTACGATATGGATATTTTCATTTAAAAGTATTATAGTAAACATAGATAAAATAGTGATTAGCGTACAGTAAACATTTTGATTCCAAATGTTAATACTGCTTTTATATAGCTTGTCATTTTCTACGAGGAAGAGTTTTGTTTAAATTTAGCTGCTGCTCTAAGTATTATTTTTTATTACTGTTTTATGCTATTTTCTTTTCTATGTTCATCAAGTTATAACATTCTCTACCATGGAACCCTTTATTAGTTATTTTTGGCTATTTCTGATGGTTTTTAAAATGTTTCTGATTGCTATATTTGACAATTTTCACATTATAGAATTTAAATTTCCGTGAATTACAACACTTTTCTTCCATTCTGGATAATGCTTGTGTTGTAGATTTTTCACAAGCTGAGCTTTCGTCACATGTCGCATTGGACATCTTTAGCCCTGGAATCAGCTGAAACTGAAACAACTCATGAAAAATTTAGAACTATCCAAAATGGAAAATTGTAATAACAATTTTTACATTAGTGAAAAAGATATTATTCTGTGTTTTATGTCGTTTAGTCAAGAAGAACAACTAATACACCGTTCTGTTTAAAAAAATCAATATACCGATGATTTTGGAAAGTTAATGACGAATGCCAATGTTTTGACAATGTATGTAAATTTGCAAAACGTTAAGCATTCTAAAGTACAACTTTATACCTAATTTAATAATAGAGATATTCCTAATTTCTTAAAGTAGTTCAAATGTAATTTTTTTAAACTGTAGCTACGAGCTTTTGTTGCTCATTGCACTGAACTTATAAATACAAATATAACTTATGGAAATCTGAATATTTACCTGCTAATATATAGGTCTTTTAGTTTAAAATCTGTCCGCGAATGCCTGCAAAGTGGTAACATTAAATTAGAAACTACCACGGTTGAAGTTTATAATCGAACTAGTCAGATAATTTAACTTTTTTTAAGAGTTATTTCCACTCTAAAAATTAAAAACCAAGGATGTTTTTATAATATATAAAAACAATATTTTAACATCTAGATGACAACTTTAGCATTTGACACCGATCTAATGGTAGGTACATTCTAATCTTTAATAGATTTTTGAAAATTAAAAGCATAAATGTATTGTAACGAATTTATTACTTAAAAACTAATTTATTTAAACGATTAAAACTACGTTTACTTATTCTAGAAAAATATGCACTTTTAAACTAACCGAGCTAATTAAATCTAATAATAATATTTAATAAAAACACTTACACTATAATTTATATCACTTAAGATAAGATAACGTTCTCGGATTTCACAGCTGATAGTCACGTTCACTCGATTCGGTGTACACTGTTATTTATTTAAAACGCCGCGCGTGATACGTATTTATTTCAACTTGATAACCTTCTTAATACTGCATGCTTTCACATTCCAGCAATAACTGACCTACTATTTCCATCTTCGGCTTTTATAGACATCAGCGAATTCTTCTCGATCGTTCCTCACTTTTCGTTATATTTTCTAGAAACTAGATAACAGTTCTAGAAGGCTCTTGCATTTGCAAGTAATTTCTCGGACGTTTCACTGCCCTTTCTTAGGACTGTTCTGTCCCAGAACAGGAGACTGGATGACACCGGTAAAAGGGATCGTGGCGATAGCGGCAGCTTCCTCCATTTCGGCAACTTCCTTGACCATAGAAGTAACAGTCAATGGACTTTCCTGACCCAATACTCTCCTCGGTTGGTAACTACAGACCAACACTTGAACGCCTGTTCCTCGGAAGACGACCTCCAACATGTTTCTGAACTGTCCTCCAATTCAATTGGTCTAAGCCACAACCAAGCTTGGGTACTGCCAATTTCTAACAAGATGGAACTCCATTTGTCTCTTGAGACTCCATAATGTTCGCCACAGATCTTGTATAACGGCTTGACACGTGAGTATTTCTTGGTGACTAGATAGAAAACGAAGCGTCCGTCACCACGTAGTCCTAAAACGCTCCCGACTGCCGGTTGCTGTCTTCGTAATTCATCTAGCTGTACAAACTTCTTTTTAAACACGACTGCCCCTTTGACATGTCAAGGTCCTCGCTCACGCAATGTGCGATGGCGTAATCTTTGTGTCTGGAACAGATCTTGTTGTTCCTCGGTGGTAACTCCTGAACCTAGTTTTTCCAGAACCTCCGTATAAGTTCATAAACTTTTCGAACTCCATTTCTTCGATTGGATTCCTGGTTCTGCTACTTATTACCTGGTTCGACCTGAACTTGCGGATTGTGGTTATCGCCAGCAAACGGGCTAGACGATCGACGTGGACCACTTTTGGCTTGCCTCTGGGCGGTTTTCGGATGCGGTATATAACGTCGTTAATACGCTGCACGACTTCATAGGGGCCTCCCATTGCCTTTTGCAGCTTCGGCGACAAACCACGTCTCCTTTGAGGGTTATACAACCAAACCATATCGCCAGGTTGAAACCCACCATTTTGCGCCTTGACGTCATATCTTGTTTTCATCCTGTCGCTGGCAATTTGTGTGTTTTTACGAACCTCTTCATGTACTTCGTCTAGCCTCTTTGCCAGCTTGCTGACGTAATCTTCTCCAGCAACTTCTTCTTCCGGTCTTCGTCCAAATTGAAGATCGCATGGTAATCTTATCTCACGACCGAGCATGACACAGGATGGTGTTTGACCTGTACTTTCGTGAACGGATGATCGGTACGCCATTAAGAAGAGGTGCAAGTACTGATCCCAGTCTCTTTGATGTTCGGACACTACCTTGGCTAAGTACTTGCCCATTGTTCGATTCATCCGTTCAACCATGCCATCAGACTGAGGATGGAGAGGCGTTGTCCTAGTCTTTTTTAATTCCTAACAGTCGGCAAACTCTTGAAACAGCCCAGACTCAAAATTGCGGGCCTTGATCGGAGTGTAATTCCAACGGAACTCCAAACCGGCAGAAAACTCCTTTACTAATACGTCTGCGACTGTAGCTGCTTCCTGATTGGGTATGGCGTAAGCTCTGTCCATTTCGTGAAATAATCCATCGCCACCAAGATGTATTTATTTCCCGAATCGGATTCTGGGAACGGCCCTGCGATGTCAATCGCTACTCTTTCCAAAGGGCTTCCTACGTTGTATTGTTTCATGGGTGCTTTGCGCTTTCTCGCTGGACCATTTCCTGAAGCGCAGACTATGCATTTACGGCACCATTTCATGACGTCCTCTTTGCAGTTCATCCAGTAGAATCGTTCTCGCACTTTACCCAACGTCTTCTTAATGCCAAAGTGTCCTCCTGATGTCCCATCGTGGAGATGCTTCAACACTTCGGTCACCCTGCTTTTCGGCACTACCAGCTGTAGTTTGTTTCCCCGTGCCCTCGGCACTTTCTAGGATCGCTTAAGAAGACCGTCTTCTACTATCAAGGAGTCCCACTGCGCCCAGTACGCTTTGATATTTTTGCCCAAAGCACTCACTTCTTCCCAGGTTGGTCGTCGGCCGCTTTCTTTCCAGTCGAGGAGTAGTCTTATTACAGGATCGTCTTCTTGTTCGCGACGTAACTGCTCAGGTTCCCACTCATCATCAACCATAGCAGTTCTCCGGAGGCATTCGACTTTTTCTTCCAGTCGCGAACAATGGCTGCAGTCCGCCGGACATGGTCTTCTGATAAGGCATCACCGTTCCGATGACTGCTTCCGGCACGGTGTTCTGTGTCGTAGTCATACTCTTGCAGTCTCTCGATCCATCTTGCTACTTGTCCTTCTGGGTTACGGAACTGCAGTAGCCATTTTAAAGCGGCGTGGTCTGTTCTCAGTAAAAATCTTCGTCCATACAAATACTTGTAGAAATGTTCGATGGACTTAACGACTGCTAACAGCCCTCCTAGTCACGCAATAATTTCTTTCTGGCCTAGACAAAACCTTTGCTAAAGTACGCGATCACCTTTTCTTGTCCATCTTGAACCGCGAAAGGACCGCGCCTATGGCCATATTGCTTGCGTCGGTATCCAAAACAAACTTTCCATCTTCTCGTGGATAACTCAAAATTGGCGAAGTGACTAGGGCCTGTTTTAGTTGATTAAAAGAATTTTCGCAGTCTTCATTCCATCTAAATTCTCCTTTTTTCTTCAGTTAATTTTGTTAATGGTTTGGCAATATTGGCAAATCCGTACAAATCTTCTATAATAAGTGCACAACCCAAGGAAACTTCGACCTGATGTTTGTCGATTGGTCTTGGCCATGCTTGCACGGCTCGGATTTTGTCTGGGTCAGCCTCACTCCATCTCTAGATACGACGTGGCCAAGGTATTGACTTCCTTCTTAAATACGTGGCACTTCTTTGGGCTCAGTTTGAGGTTAGCCCCACGTAATCGCTGGAACACTTCCTTCAAGTTGCTCAAGTGTTCTTCAAAGGACCTTCCAACCACGATCACGTCGTCCAGGTAAACCAAGCACGTCTTCCAAGACAATCCGCGCAAGATGGTCTCCATCAAACGCTCGAACGTTGCAGGAGCGTTACACAGGCCGAAGGGCATTACAGTGAACTGCCACAAACCAGTTCCGATCGTAAAGCTGTTTTTTCACGATCCTTGGGTTCTAATTCTACCTGCCAGTATCCACTCTTTAAATCTAACGTAGAAAACCACTGGGATCCTGGACAGGATGTCTAGCGTATCGTCAATTCTGGGTAAAGGGTAGCTGTCCTTTTTGGTCACGTCGTTTAGCTGCCTGTAGTCTACGCAAAACCTCGTTGATCCATCTTTCTTCTTCACGAGTACCACTGGGGATGCCCATGGACTACTTGAAGGTTCAATCACGCCTTCTCTCTCCATATCCGTAATTATTTGTTCGGCTTCTTCTCTTTTCGCCAAAGGAAGTCTGCGTGGATGTTGTCGTATCGGCCGAGCGTCTCCGGTATTAATTTTATGTTTCACCACGTTAGTTCTTCCTTTGGAGCCACTCTCCAGCGCGAACACATCTTGGTACTCTTGGATCAACACTTTAACTTTAGCCAGCTGGTCTTGGCTGAGGTTTTGGCATTTGGTGGTAAGAATGTCCAATAGATGTTGTGGACACTTTTTCGGCGACGTATCTTCGTTCGACTTCACGCATCTCACAATTTGTGATACTGGCGTGCATTGGCCTACCACGGTTTTCTTTTTCAGCGTTACAGGATCTGAGTTGATGTTTAAGATCCTTACTGGCATCGTGTTCTTTACTCGTACTAAAGTTCTACCAACGAGTAGTTCTTTTTCAACTAAGTCGCCCTTCATTGGTTCAATCGCGCGTATGTAGCGTTTCCGGAGATTTCCATCGAGACGTGCCATCACCACACTTTCAGTCCCTGATGCAGGCACGTCTTCACTCAATAAGACGCACGGCTGACTTCTCTGACGAATGAAAAGGAATTTCTTCATTGTCGATCTTCAGGACATCGTTCTTCATATCCAAATGGAACCCATACTTCTTTATCACGTCCATTCCCAGGATAACTTCTTCCGTGATGTCGGCTACCAGTACTTGATGGTCGAGTACTCCATTTCCTAAACCAATGGTTACTTTGACTTGTCCGTGAGTAGGTATTTCGTCGCCCGTCGCTGTTCGAAGTCGTGCTGTTACTGGTGATGTCTTCTCGTTTTCCAATAAGATGTCAGGACGAATGATGGTCTTCGTCGCTCCCGTGTCAACCAGTAACTGGACGCTTCTCCCATTGATCTTGCCATCGAGATAAATGCTATGCAATTGCTCTCTAGGCGATGCCATTTGGATTGTAACCTCCGGAGTTTGACTAGATGAGATTACTTTTTGTTTCTTTCGCTCGCCTCGTTCCAAATTTTCGAGGGCTCTTCTAGTCCTCTTCTTAGGTTTGGTACGATGCCGTCGTACATGGCCTATTTCATCGCAGTTCAAAGCTGTCACTCCTCTTTCCCGAAGTATTCGTCGCGCTATCTCCTCGATGCTTTCCAGTGTCTGCGCGGGTACTTCTGTAGCACAGCAGAGTCTATGACCATCTCGTTGCGATGCTTGTTTTGCTGCTTCAAACTCCAAAGCATGCACCAAAGCGTCATCCAATGTCTTGGGTCGAGCTAACCGGAGAGTCTGCTGTGTTTCGCTGTCTCGGAGGCCGTCTACAAAGGTTTGAATAGCTAATTGCTCCAAGAAGGTATCTGGCGCTGTAGGATACGCAAGCCGTGTTAGTCTGGCGATGTCAGCCTCAAACTCTTGAAGACTTTCGGCAGCTTTTTGAACCCGACTTTTAATTTGAGCCTGGTATACTTGTTGAAGATGAGCATCCCCATATCTCATTTCTAATCGTGATATTAAGAGTTCGTAATTTTCTTTGCAGGTGGTCCGGAACAGTTTGTAAAATTCCAAGCGCTTCTCCACGTAAGGACACTATTAAAGACGTCGCTTTCGCTTGTTGCTCCAACCATTAGCAGTAGCTGCGGCTTCAAACTGCTTGTAGTAGGTTGACCATGGAACTTACCATCAAAATTCGGTGGTACAATTTTGAACTTGTGAGTGTTTTCTTCACGATGGTCCATTATTAAATCCTCACTCGTGACGCTTCCTTCGCCGTGACACCATTTGCTTCATTCTTTCTTCAATCAGTTTTATTCTGTCTTCTAATTGGTCCTCTATTGCTTCTATTTTCTCATTCACAGATTCGCAAATTTCTTCTTTTCAGATTTAGCATATCTGCTTGGGTTTCTTGTGCAATTTTGATTTGATTTCCTACACTAACTTGTATTTGTTCCTCAATAGTCTTTATTTGATTTTCCATGCTCGCTCGTATTTCTTCTTTTAAACTTCTAGCATTTTCTTCCATTTTTCTAGAATTTTCCGACAGTTTTTCTTCAATTTTCTGTGAAGTTTCGCCCATTTTTCTATTATTTTCTTCCATATTTTTGTTCATTGATTCGAGAATTTCAAATATTTTTGAATCCATTTTTTCTTTTTGCAAACGCGTCACCGGCATAAATTTAAATATAACACGGATATAAAATTTAAATACACTACTTTTTAAAATGCAGTTTTTATATAACACAAAATTTAATAACTATCCACTTGTTAATATTAAACCACGAAAACGAACCGCGATCACGCACTTGTTAAAAGAAAAAGTTTAATAAACACTATATTAACTTTATAAATAAACACGCGTATCTCGAATTTAAGAGTTATTTTCACAATCAATGTTTTTATTATGAAGCGATATTAGATTACTTAATGGTATTTACACTAATAAAAATCGCGAACAGCTTTATCTATTTACACGATTTCCACGGGTTTAAAACCGAACACCTGATACCAATTTGTAAGGAATTTATTACTTAAAAACTAATTTATTTAAACGATTAAAACTACGTTTACTTATTCTAGAAAATATGCACTTTAAACTAACTGAGCTAATTAAATCTAATAATAATATTTAATAAAAACACTTACACTATAATTTATATCACTTAAGATAAGATAACGTTCTCGGATTTCACAGCTGATAGTCACGTTCACTCGATTCGGTGTACACTGTTATTTATTTAAAACGCCGCGCGTGATACGTATTTATTTCAACTTGATAACCTTCTTAATACTGCATGCTTTCACATTCCAGCAATAACTGACCTACGATTTCCATCTTCGGCTTTTATAGACATCAGCGAATTCTTCTCGATCGTTCCTCACTTTTCGTTATATTTTCTAGAAACTAGATAACAGTTCTAGAAGGCTCTTGCATTTGCAAGTAATTTCTCGGACGTTTCAGTATCATATCCTCTTAAGATCTCAAATTTTGTATATGTCACGAGATATGCTAGTGGGATTAGGGTATAGTCGGTATATTATAGTTAAATAAAAGTAATTGGTTCGGTGTTCACTATTTTTTCTACGAGAGTTCTTTGAAGTGCTTAGAAAATGAATTCGGACACCGTTCGGCAGGTAAGCTAAATTAGGTAGGTTGTGTTGGTCGTCGCCATATTAAGCGAGTTTATTTGGTTTATAGTATAGCTATTGATTTGTCAGCAAAAAGCTTTATTTTGTCCTTGACGGCCATCCACGACACGAACACGTACTTAACTAAATCGTCAAAGTTAACAATGCTTTATATAACTGGCCCATATTGTTGTATCTATGCTATTGAATAATTCTGTTTTTTGTTGATTATATTGAAATTAATATATATTACACTTTGGATATTTGACTAGAGTAGGAACGGTAAAGAAATTCACTGGTAAACAATTTTTTTCTACTATTTTTTGAAGGTTAGGTGATATTTTAACATGTTTAGATGTTTTTTGCTCTCTGTGATATTTTGCACACGTGACCCAGAAGCCCAGTTGGAATAAGAGAACGCAGTCTCGAAATAACTTTTTTCTGTATATGTTCTATCGACTTTACGCATATACGTAGCAATTCCGTCAGAAATACTCGAGTGTTTCCGTTTAGAGGTACCTTGAAGGAAAGTTTCAGTTTTTTGAAAGAAACTTCCCTGTACATGAGCTTTGTCTATCAATATATTTGGTCAAATTTTGGAGTGGATATTTCAAATGTTTAAATAAAATGTGTCTCATATTAGGTATAATTGAAAACTAAAAACAATTAGTTTCCATTTATGCTCTCAGAAATTTATTTTTAAATTATCTAAAACTTTTTTTTTTACTATCTTGAAATGAATTGCGAAAAAACGCATTAAAGAATAGACAGAGAATATCTAGTCAGTCGGAATTATACTGTGTAAAATTTATATTGCAGTACTCTTAAAGCTACATTACTTTTATCATTGCTCTATTTCGCGTAGATTCCAATAAAAAAATATGGAAAAACACATTATAATAGATAATTTTACTGTATTTGAGGTTGAAAATGTTATTATAAACGCTGCTTTAATAAAAAGTTTTGCGTTTTCTGACGATTGCTGTGATTTTATCGATTACTTTTTAGTCAACAACATGCTTGATTGCGTGTGGTAATTACATTAACGTGAAATTGGTTGTGTAAAAATTATGTTAACATTACAATGTTTTTAACAAATTGTTTATTTCTTTTAAGTCATCGACTCTACGATCTATTTTTTAGAAAACATTTCAGATGATCCACCAAAGAACTACCTACCAATGCGCAGTAGACTACGTACCCCTACTGCACGTTATACTTATTTTTGTTTTGCATCCGCGTGAGTATATATTAGTTTGTTGTCATACATTAGAATAATTTTGCTTAATAAAATATTTGATTAATCATTATTTTAACATTAAAAAAAAAATTAAAAATAAGGTTATTAAATTAATACCAACTTTAATAAACTATAATATGTAAGCTTAAGCTCACGCGTATTTTCTGAATGCGTTCTCACTCAAGGGTTTACGCATCTAGTCCTAAATCTCAAATGTTTTTCTATATTTGTCAAGCTGTAATTGATTGTTCTGTCGATGTCAGAAGGCATTTAACGTATAAAGTTATCTTGAAAAATACATGGTGTTTAAATTAAATGTGGAGAACCTATGTATTGTAGGACTGTTCATTGCCAAATTTATCCTTGTAAGACCCATGTTTATGCATATACAAAATTATAGTATCTGTAAGCTTATTAAAATTCAAAAATTAGTTAACAAACTTAACAAAAACTATTTTTGAACAAGAACGTCTCCTAAAAATTGCCGATATCATTTTTATAACAAGTTACTACATTTCAGCATGTTTGATTAATTCTTCTGAACGGAGTATGTATCTAACATTGACACACACAATTGATCTTGTATTGAATTCGTTGCAAAATTAATTTGATTGTATACTTTTCTTTTCATTAAGTTAACTAACGGTCGAGAAAATCGTTAAGATGTAAAAATATAATACTCCGCGGTTTCTGGACCCAACGCTTACTCGACTTTTTATCAATTAGGTTATTGTATCGGTCACCTTCGTTATAACACCCACTAATCGTTTTTTGGTCACAAAAGCCACCTTGGTTACAACGTCCACTCTTAACTTTTGATCGTAACGGTTACCCTGGTCATAACTCCCACTCCTACTTGTGGTTACATTGATCACAATGCCCACCTTGGTGACAACGGTTAGTTTTACTTCTGGTTACAACATTTACTCTTACTTTTGACATAATGCACAGTGAACTTTATGATTATAAGCGACTTTCGGCTTAGACCGCGTCGTAATAAAACACCCAGACTTAGGCTTGGTCATAGTCTCTTCTTGAGAGCCAAAACAAGAAGTAGAACTTGGCCTTTGCCGTATTGTCGTTCGTGAACCCAAACAAACTGACGTTTCGCAAGACATTGCAGCTTGCATCTTCAGAGTGGTAATGTAACATTTACCACTCTGAAGATGTTTTGGCTCTCAAGAAGAGACTATGACCAAGTCTAAGTCTGGGTGTTACTACGACGCGGTCTATGCCAAAAGTCGCTTATAATCATAAACATACAACCGCGAAAGCTTAAGATTTCATAGTGAACTTTTTAAAGAAAATGTATTATTGTAGCATGTTACAATCTAACTTACAATATTACAAAATCTATTAAATAAAATTGTATTTTAAATGCTAAGACGACGTTTTCTTAATTAGACATACATAAGGTAACAGTACACAATGCTATCTGCTAAATGCCAATACAACCTTCGTATAGAAATGCACTTCTAATAAACTTTTTTACACGGTAATTACGGACATTCTACACAATTTAAAATTATTTTCGTCATAGCAATACAGGGTGGCACACAAAACATGTTTTTTTTTCAGTGCAACCACCTTCCTATATTTTTGCATCATTATAAAGGCCTTTTGATTTTGATTAAAACGAGTCCAAAATTTTGTAGGCGAATTATCTACCGTTTACATTTTATGGTCGAAAAATCAATGAAAAGGCCTCATTTTCGAAAAATTACAGAATCCTCAATGTTGGAAATAAATCAGTGATAAATGTTTTTCTATACCCTGAACTTTCGGCGATTTTTCGGAAATTGTGCTTTTTCACTGGTTTTTTGACCATAAAATCTAAACGGAGAATAATTCGTTTATAAAATTTTGAGTCGTATTAATCAGAATCAAATGTACACCACCTGTATAACTACAACGAAAATAATTTTAAATTGTGTACGATTTCCGTAGCTACCATATAAGAAAATTTAAGTCGATATCTCAAATAGCAACGCAGTTATGGAGGTTCCTCGTACCCCTTGGACACCCTGCATAATATCGGATGTACAAAATAATACAATTACACGTTTTACAAATATGATTGAATTACTATTCCGAACACATTTCCATATTTTAAGGTTTTATTGAGTCAATGGACAAAAACATTTATCTGCAAACATTATTTGAAATCAAATTAAAAAAAATGAAAGTTATTATGATTTGCAAATATTTCTATAAAATTCGAAATTATTTTATATGTACCCAATATGTTTCATGATGTATTGATACTTCAGTTTTTAGAATAAACTGGAGACATATGTACAAATGTACAATTAATGAATTACATTGTAAACATCTCGATTTATTATTTTATCCTTCATCTGACTTGATTGTTGCTTTTTTAAATCAATAATTAAAAAAATTATGTTTAAGTTGATGTTCATGAAAACTTACTTCATACACGTAGATGTTCGTATTGTGATTTGGATGTTATTCGCTAATGGTATGTTACGACTGATATTACTGATTATAGCTTGTGATTTTTCGTATTAAAGATATATACTAAGTAATTATTATTCCCGCATTGGTTTAAATGATTTTGATCTACTTTTTTTAACATTTATTTTGTTGTAATTATTATCTAATGAAATTTTGTTTTGAAAGGTTGGGATCAAGTGCAGACAATAGACTCTCTACTACGAAAAGGTGGTTACAAAGCTCCAATAAGTAACGAATTTCGTCGAAGTATAAAATTGACTCGTTATCAAAGTGAAAAAATAACTGTGACTTATCAAGATTATATGAATCATTGGAACAATCAGCGTTGCTAGCAGTTAATGTGGGGGCGTGCGATAACCACGCCTCCACAGAATACTCCACTGTACCCACAAACAATGTCATTATATAGACCACCGACAGTAGTTATGGTACAACCTCCATTACCACTTCCCTCCTATTCAAGACCGAATTTTGTACAGCCACCTTTCGTACTACCAACACTACCAGCAGGGACGTCTGTATGGTGGGATCATTATCCTGGTACATCAGGCCAACAAGACTTTATGTTACCTTCACCCGAATCAGATCGAAGTGGTTATCAGTCTCCGCCTTTTCGGAAGCGCAAGTGACCTACACAGTGTGAGAAAGAATATTATTCAGATAAACTTTTAAATACATGCCAATCATGTGCCCTCAATAAAACGTTTTAAACACCAAAAGTTTTCAAATTTCTTAGGACAGTAAAGGTTTGACGCTAGGTTATAAGAATGTTCAATTAATGAATATGCTATCACATCTGTGCCTGACCATCGCACTTGGCGCTGCTTAAAAATTTCACAATCCCTTAAACATGTTTTATTTTCATTTCTTACGTTTTTCTTCATTAAAGTTTACTTTTTCGAACATTAACCAAATAACAAAACTTTTATTTCATATGCTCTTATACAAAAATTAACACAGCCGCTAAAGATTGTTTTATTATTATTTTTTATATAAAAGGTAATTGTCATAAATCATCTAAGGATCGTTAGTATTTTTACTTTTCGCTTAGTAAAATAAACGAATGAATATTTGCTTAATTAATATTTTTATATATATTCGAATTTTGTTATTTCGAACGTAATACTTTAGGGGAGTATAAGTTTATTGTTAATTCGTTTCTTGAATACTTCGTTTTTTTATTAAATGTGTCGTTATTGCAGCCTTAAATAATATTATCTGACGGTTTAGTTTTTATGTATTGATGATATTTAATTTACTATTTTATGATCATTTGCTTAGAGCGAGTAATATATTTATATATAAATGATTCTATATTTTGTTAGCGTACAAACAGTATGTATTATTCTACCATGCAATTATTGTTCTAACGCAAAGTGTAGGATTGTTCTAGGTTTTGTTATATTTTATCTCATTAATACCAATACATATATACAATATATTCATTAACATAAATATAATTTCATAAGCTTATGTAATCTAAAAGATTTTTTGTAACCGAATGCTATTATATTAAGAATCGATTTTATTTTAAATTAGATTAATTTTTAGATTACCATTTTTACTTGCACTGAATACTTTAAGGTTTAGTCGACTTGCATTAAATCGAAAAACGTTTTGATCTTACTTCTCAATGTTGCTTACTTACACTTGGTTTTCTGTACAAAATGTTTTTTTGTTTACAATTACCGCATACATATAGATATGTTATTAATTTAAAATTGGTGGAATGGTTTTATAGAAAAATTAAAAAATACATTTTACATTATAATATACGAAATGTTTCAAGATATTTTATACGAATTAGTAACTTAAGATTTATTACTTTACGTAACGTTTTTATTGATTAAATGAAATATGTGTCAATAGATCTTATGTAGTTGTAGTACAGTATTTAAACATCCTTTGTAAAGAATTTCGTGTTGATTACCTTGTCGATGTAATAGTAGTTTATATAATAGCATGTGAAGTGATCGTTTTGCCCATTATTTTAATTATAAGAACTTACTTAAAAATTGATCTAAAACGAAACGTTTATAAATTGTTGCGTATAAATGACGCCATCTTGAATGCGATGGGAAAAAGAAAAAAACTTAAAATTGTCACTGCCATTTTTATCATCATATAGTATATAGAATCACTCGTAACTATGCTCAAAAAAAGCATTTGATTATATGAACATAATTATTTGTTCCTTGATCTCGTTGTTACACCCAATTTATTGTTTAATTATGAATATTTTGATTTAACTATTTGTAATCTATAACTTAATTATTTTCTGAATATACCAAAATGCAGCTGTGATGGGGTGTGAACAACAAATAGTTTCAATTGTGACAAAACAATGCCGAAATAAAATTACAAAAGTATAAAGCAAAGTTAATTTATTTCGGACATTGTTGTGCAAATGTTTTTCCTCAGGAATTTGAGGCTTTTTGCCACATTGCAACTACTACATCCATCATAAATTTATATCTCGACATATCCACAGCTTATAGATATTTTCATTATTTTAAGAAATAATAGAAAACCAATTTAAATAAAAATTAAGAATTTTTGTAATTCCAACTAAAATTGTGCCTACTGCTAGATAATTTTAGCAGTTTGAATTGCCATTAGATACAACGTTTAACTTTCTGTATGAGTTAATAACTGTTAGATTTTAAAATGTGTGTATTGTAGTGGGGTTCAAGTTAATAAAATTACATTTTTAATTATTTACTTATTTATTTAATTACAGTGTTTGATAGGTGCCCATAGGTAAAATAAAAACACAGGTGCCATTAAATTTCTGCGTTTGTGCACGGAAATGATTTCGACGTATTAAATACTTTGCTGCTCACTCGTGTGTATTCAGGGTTTTTCACGTAACCCGTTCGTTAAAAGTTTTTATACTTAAATTTCATAATTTGACAAGATATGAACTTTTAAAGTTAATGTTACAAATGTGAAAATTCTCAAAAACATCTAAATATCTCAAAAACTGTTAACTTTTAGGACAATGAGCTATGAACAAAATAGCTTTAAAATTACATGTAAAATTAAAAAAATTAATAAACATGGAATTTCATTTAAAATTAAAAAGTTGACGTCACTTCCGGTATGACCGGAAGTGAATATATTTTAATTATAAAGTTAATAACCATTTACCTAGTATTAGAAAAAATCAAAATTAAATTATGATTGGAAGTATAAAGACTAAAAAGTTAATTAGTAAAAAAGTATTTAGTATCAGTTCGCTGATGATGACAGCATAGCTGACGAAACACTTGTACGCAGTGGGGGTCATTAAAAAACGCAATTAGCGCAAAAAGACTAAAAAACATTCTTACAGTAACGCGATATATATTTAAGGCATTCTTCTATCTTTGCAATTACCAAAATTATCAATAACAAGCTCATTCAAATTTACAATGTTTTTAGTGGAAGATTTTTCAATGATTAGCATAGAAATGCGCATAATCTTTCTTGTCCCATAGTATTGCCGAATGCGTAGAAATGCTTTAATTCTTTTTAACACAGAGAAACATCGGTCTCTTTTCACTGTAGTCATATGTAGTCAATCAATGTTTTATTTAATATATGTATTTATTTTTAGTTTTTACAAACATTTTCATTGTGGTCTTTAATTGCCTTTCGACAAGCGCTGTTTAATTATAAGCGAATATTAACCCTACAAAGAGTAGCATAATTGATAAAATTTTTCATGTGATTCTTGACTGTAAAGTTTGTCATATGTGATAAGAAATGTGCATTCCAGCATCTGTATTTTACACACACTTGCTGCGAAGATAATGATAGATGACGTAAGTCACGTAAGCATTGCACCCACAGATAGTTGTACTGAGTAGGAGGCCCGGCTGGAGACCGCAGGAAAGCATTTAAACATTTACTTATCTTCTTTTGTAACTCCCATAAAATTGTATTATGTGTGTCTCACTCTTGACTATAATAACTATCATCGTAATATAATGTAAATGTGGGCACAAGTACGTGTCAGCCTCTTGTAAATTCGCAAGATTTTGTATCTGTTGCGTTTAAATTGATAATTACTTAAACGCATGAAATTTAATCACTGATAATTTGATTTAAATGCAAATTTCTGTAATTTTAAAGCAAATAAAATATCTTTCTTATTCATTTTTGGAGGATCATTGACCAAATGACCTAATATAGAAGTCACCACTGCTTGTACGACAAGTATTTAATTTATTGTAGTTGCTTATAATTATTGTGAAACAAATATATTGAAATAATTCCATTTTTGGACATGCGTAATGCAAATGTTTTAGTGTGGAACAGAATTCCTGGGACACATGTGGACATACAAGTGAATGACATACAAAATTTTCAAACAAGTGAAAATGTATTTTTTTTAATACAATAAAATAACGTTTTCAAAGATTATTAAAAGAACTAAGATCTATCGGAAACTTCTTTAGCGAGCGTGGCACGACTTGTACAGTATTGATTCTTTGGGCTTTGTGAGTTTCATCTCGAATTGCGGAAACTCTAGCAAGTCCTTGTCAACTACAACAGGAAATATAAAACCAATATCCTTTTTTTTCTACAAAAATTTAACTGGTACTTGCTATCAATAATTTTGTTTACCGTACCGACATAAAATCTGACGGTTTTCTTTGTACAATAGAAGAAATCGAACAAAAACTGGAACGCATTAGACTACAGCAGCGTACGATTTTCAAAACATTTGGCATATTTAATGAGATAAGCACGTGCATTATATTTGGCTTGACAAAAAACACGTTAATGTTGCAAAAAAACTTGTTTAGTAAAAATCATAATAAACGGATTATTCATACGTTATATATTTATCCTTTAAACATCTACCCGCCACTAGATTTTAAGTTGCAACCTATAAGTAAACTCATTTGGAGATAAAAAATAATCAATGCAGTTTTACTTTTATATTTCTTTTCAATGCGGTTTATTACGATTTATCAAACGTGCGAGTTTTCAGTTTCATTGTCATAAATCAAAAGATTATCCACGATACTGCCACTGTCATCTAGATTTTTTGTTTTGCTTAACCTGTCATTTTTTTTTTGGTTTTGCTTATTTTTTTTAATTCTATAGTTATTTTCCGGAGTACCTGTAATCATTCTAGATTTTCCTGCTTGTTTTTCTTTGTAGAATGTTTCGTTTGTGCTTTGAGAAACCGTCGTATACTCTTTTATGAAGCTAGGGAGGCTGTTTGTAGATGATGTGTCGGTTTCATAGATCAAGACTCGTTTGCTATGCTTGGAAATAAGCCAATCTGTTATTTGAAATTGTAGTTGCGAGGTTAATTTTGAGATATTTTGCTGATGCATATATTTTTTTTACCTTAGACAAAGGAATGTTTCTGTGTTTCGTTTAATATTTCTTTCTTGTAATACGTAGGTAATCTGAGCTTACCGAGATTTCTGCGTATTTTCTTTTTTTTGTTTACTTTGATCCTATGTTTTGTTTGAAATGCCTTGTTGTTATTAACAATTTCTTTCGTGACCTTGAACTGCTAAAATGTTACCATTTCTTCTTTGGTCGTATTGTAAAGCAGTTCAATGTGTTTCAAGTGTGTAACGAATCCACCCAACAAACAATTTGAATTTGGCCAACTACTGGCCTAGTACATATGTACCAGAAGTCCAGATGCTGGTCCAGTACTGGCAAAAGGTACTGGGCCGGAACGTATAGGTCACTCGGGCCATAAGTAGGACCAGATGTGGCACAACAACAGCATATGATACTGGGCCTGTAGACAACCTGTATTGCAATGCATTGAATTACCATTACTACCCCACTCCCTTACCGATTAAATAATTATTGCACTTACAATTAGGTATAATGCACACTGATATTTTGATCACATTTTTTATTAAAATTATAAAGTAGTTTACACTTGATACAGCAACAGAATTATTATATGAATACTAAAAAAATACGAAAACATTCATGGAATTAATTATACTTGAAAGTAACAAAACATTAATCAAATCTAAAATTAAATATGTGCACTTCTACTAAACTATGCTGTCATAAACAAACTTAATATTTTTATACATTGTTAGGTAAAGTAAACTGATTATACTTATTATTATGTACTAATAATATTTCCATTAATAGTATATTCTACAAACTACTTAGAAAAATCAATGTAATTTTCAAATTTATATATGTTAAATTGATAATCTTTATTGATTAAGTACTTCATTATTTTCTTTTTTTGTCCTTTTGTTACGGCCTCCGGCTCTATCTGCTGCATTTCGAAACCAAGGTTTTATGCTATTTTCAATTTCTTGTTGAGTTGCAGATGTACAGATGGCATTTTTTCGTACAGAAACTAAAAAAAAACGTTATTATATTGTGTTTTATAAAAGTAGAAATTTTATACCAGTTATTAATTTTATTATGTTCTTCAACTTGGAAAAACAGAGTTAGAAGAACTATCGCTACTATCAGAAATATAATCGTTACTATTGTCGCCATTGTCGGTGAGTGGTTCGGATAATTCCTGATACTGTTTATCATTAGACAACTTTTCTGATTCTAAATAACACATTTTACTACTACTACTACTATTTGCTTCTGCATTTGGGTTTGTTTTTTCTTGATAGGTGCTTGTAGATGGTGTGATAAGATTACCTACACTCGCCAGTTCTAGAGTTTGTTGAACTCTCTTTTTAATTAATCTATATTGATAACTTTTACTTTTTAATTTAAAATCTTTAGGCATCTTTTGTCGATGTAATTCGAGGATTCAATCTTGAATATCCGCACAATTACTTAAAAATTGTAAGCGAAACTTAACCTCTAAAAATCATTTAGCACGTGCACATGCAATTAATAATGGTTAATGATACTTACTTTTTGATCTGAACAATATCGTCTTCAAATAATAAATCCATAACGAACAGAGAAAAGATGTGTTGATAATTTTTACTGCGTAGCTAACTCACAAAAAAAACAGATAAAATGCGGTAAATTTTATCTATGGCGGTAAACAATCGGTAATAACGATCAGATATGAAAGGTAGCGCAGCGTATGTTTGTGGCGGTATATTTAAAATGTAAATGTTCACTGTAAACGGCCTAACTGTGGCCAAGTAGGGGTCCACCAATATGCATTGCCGATATGTTCCCAACTACGGGGCGTTATAGCTCATTATTGCCAGTACTTTGCCGACACTACCAGCACTTAACCATCATGCGGCCGTTGTTACAATTCTATGCTGGATACTTTTTAGAGCGGTCTATGATCCGCTCTGTAATTAGGAGCCCTGATTAAAAATTACTTTGGTAGCCGGTTTTACTAATGTTGCAGCTTTGAAAAACTTTTAACTTGAGTTTGCAACATAGGGACATGGTACCTTGGTCTGGCGTGTCTACTCTTTAACGGTTCAAAACACAGGTTTCAAGTAAGTTTTAAAATGTTTATAACAATACACATCGACAGACTGAAGAAGATGCATACTGCTGCTAATTTGTTATTTTATATTTGAAATTTATTCTTTAATTGAGAGATAGTTCATATATTTACGACCATATCTAGTAAGTATTCCATATAAATTGCACTTCAATTTTACAAATGTTAATATAACGCTTTTCCTTTATAGATAATTTATGCAGACGTTCATCTTTGTATATTAATTCTATGAATGACACAATTACATTTAACATAGCAAAACTATTTAAACCGGTCAGATTAATTAGAGCACTTTCTGACTGAATAAAATTGCATAATGATAATTTTGAAGATGTAGTTTACTTGCACAGCAAAATCATTAAATGTTTTTGGGACGTTTGATGAATTATTTGTGCCAAGCAAAACCATTAGAGTATTTGCTGCTTGTATTTCATCCACAGATGGTTCAGTTTCTTTGTCAACATTCATATCTTCACAACATATTGATGCTTGATCCACACTTTTATTAACTAATTCCTTTGCTTGATTCCTAACTGCTAATCTCTCTCTTCTGCGAGATGAAGATGGCGGTGGTGTTGTGCTCCCATGTATAGGTAGTGGTAAATTGACTAAAGGAACTGCATTTTTTTTAAAGTTTTTTCTCAAAACTGCAACAATAATATTACAAAGGTAATATTGAAAATAAGGTTAAAATACAAACGATTTTAATTAACCTCTGAAAAAATCTGCTTCTACAAAATGCAAAGAACACACTTTCATGTAGTCGGACACATTTTTGCCAATTTTCAACTTATTATCCATGCTTGGCGCCTGTTTAATATTTCCCAATTACCTAAAGAGTTCTGAAGCTTTACAGTTTCATTATTTTTTGGGAATTTATGAAAACTAATATCTGGATTCCTTCTTTTTAAAGATTTGCAGAAAGACACACAACAAAATGCGTTCGTCATATTTAGACCTTTACACTTAACACTATTAACTATATTTAAAAAAGTTAGACTTAAAAAAACTGTATTTAAACAAACACAGTTTACACCATTACACTTGAAAGAACACAATAATTAAAAACCTCATTCAAAACATATAAATCTATATTTAAAAAGATTTGTTTACTCCCAATCAACAAAGAAAGGTTTTTTAAATGTTTTTTTAACGTTTTGAAAAGATATATTTACATGTTTAAAAACATTACAAAAACGTCTTAATGGCCAAATTTACGTTGCAAGTGCGAAAACGTTATTTAAATATTAAAAAAATGTTTTAGAAAATATGTTTAAAATGTATTTAAAATATTGTAGTATCTTCAATGAATAGATAAAATATTTTTGAAACGTAACAAACACATTTTTCTAAAAAACATTTTTTATTTCAACTATTTTAAAACGTTGTAACGTTTTTAAAACACGAAAAAAACGTTTCTTTGCTGATTGGGCTTCTCTTACAAGTGCCTAAAAAAATTTCGTCAGAGGGCGTATTTCTTAGCTACATTCACCAATAGGTAACACCGTTTGAGATAAGACAATCATTTATTGTAAATAGCTGTGAAGGCGGAAAATTACATACTTATACTATGAGATGACTCTGCCATCAAACTTTGCTAATAGTCACTCACATTTATATACACAAGTGCGCAAAAACACCGAATATGCACTTAATTTATTTAACACCGGCACTTGATTTTTTAAGACTGGCTACGTTTATCCAATTTTTTTTTATACTTTCGTCGTATCTTCGACTAGAGTATTCTGTTGGGTTCTTAAACCGCCTTGCGAACGGAAATGTTACAAATATTATACCATTGTTTTTACAGACGTATTGTATCTAAAGTGGTTTGTGATTCGTGGTTACTTAGCAATATGAGGATGCGATTTTCTTTAGTGGATTTTGTAAATGTGTTTCACCATTTCTAAAAATAATGATGCCGTCATTCAACCGGATTCTGATAGGGTGTGAAACTTTTGGAGAACGAGAAGCAAGGTGTTGCCATTTGGTATACTCCATTAAAAGTAAAAACAGTATTAAGTAATAGCGTAAATTAAAACATATAATTGCTTGTATTTCGATGCGCGTGAAAATGCAGTGTGATATTCTTTAATGACGCATATCAGTTGCAGATAGAAACGCATAGATGGGAACCCCACTTTAATATTCAAGGCTTCTCTCAGGCATGATGAGTATTGCACACATTACTAGATTGGTAAATAAACGGTATATTGAATAACCAAAACGTTTGCAATGCAATGGCTTGATTCGACTTTTTCGAATAAAGTTGATTGGCTGTAGGATTGAGTTACTTCTTCGCAATAATTTCTTCTTGACCATCGCACTATAAATTAAAGGTCATTGTCATTTTTAAAATTGTAGTATTGTCAACAGGTTTTTGTAAAATGGTCAAAGTACCATTTTATGCTTTTTCGGTAGTTATTGAATCCTTTTCATGTTAATTAATATGATTGTGTTAGCCTTTTAGAACTATTATTGCAAGTATTACACTTGGCAGAAAACTGGAAACGTTTCACGTACGAAGTTTTCAGCTACATAAGAGATCTCCTACAACTGTAATAAATTTGATGACACTAAACTGAACTAAATAAATTATTGAGGTGGATGAAAGTGTTATCAAAAGTTCTTGTTGCATGTAGTTTGATATACTATTGAGTACTAATGAGTATAATAGAGTAAAGAGATAACCGTAATTCCTATTAATATACATGTAGAATATGTAACAAAAAATTCAATGTATAGGTTTGGTTTAGATCATAGATTTGTTTTGATAATGATGAAGGCAAGTATTTTTATCAAAACAGTTTATATAACAAATCTAAGCTTACTACAATATCATTGCAACAATTTTTATACATCATTTTCTAAGTCATATTTTAACAAAATCAGTCGATCATTTACTTTTTCGATAGCTTTAGCTTCTAAATAAGTGACGATAGACCCTGCCAAAGCTTGTGCTATAAATATACCGAATAAAATATTTGCAATAGGTTTGGTTTGTATTTTCCATAAGTTAAATGCCTTCATGGGTTCTTTTAAAAGGTAAGGAATATCGTAAGTACCATATCGAAGAGCTAACTGTAAATGATGTTTTTTGAATGTAATTTACATCTAAAGTATTATCTTACAGAAAATATGGATATCGGAGCTAATACAGTAGGAAAAACCAATCCCATACTGGCTTGTATGCTTGAGGCGCGAAGTTCAGTGCATAATACACATTCATCTTGTAAGATTACACCAGGTAGAACCAGCTAAAACAATTATTTAATTGCAGTCCATAACAATAATTGGTTAGTACTTCTGTATGAAGTGTTAGAGACATTACTGCTGGTAACACACAAATCGGTAAATATGATGAAATTTTTCCATATTGAAATAATTTAAAACGTGTTCGATAATAATTGTTAATATACATGCCAGTTATAGCACTAAAAGAAGCTAAAATAGCACCACCATAACGAATAGGCCACCTAGAACGTACAATTTTAAAAGAAACTTATGACAATGGATCTAGAAATACACATCGCTGGTATGTTTCCACTTCCTCAAAACATCTGCTTGATGTTTTAAGGCATCTTGTCGACTTAGTATTACTGCATCTTTCGGTATATTACTTATTTTATCTTTCAATAAAGCCATTGCAAATGAATATACTAATTTTTATTTAGGTTATGTTTACTTTTATTAGCTAACCTTCAAAAAATTGCGACTGTAGCTTTTAGTATTGTTAAGTAAAATGGAAAATGAAGCTAATCAGCCACATTGTAATCATTTTGTAATTCGTAAAAAACGTTATTGTCGAATGACTGTTAAGCCAGGAGATAAATATTGTGGGGAGCATCACATTAATTCAAACGATACAGAGACAAGTGGAACCGAAACAGTACAGAAGAGAATTGTTTGCCCTCTTGACCCTAAACAGTAAGACACTTGTTTTTTTTTTATAATAGTGTTATTCTTGAACATTCTGGCAACTCGGGAGTATTAAACTAAAAAATCTGTGTTGTAAAAGAAATAGAATTTTAGGTGCATTTTCTCCTAGCTTTTGCGACTGTAGTCGCAGGTTAGGTATTCTAGATTTGCGTTTTCTTCTATTTTTTTGTTTCTTCTAATTCATATTATGCTTTTATATTGATTGCTTTTCCGTAATCTCACATATAAATTTAAGTCATATAAATTATTTTTTATTCGTTGGGTTCTATTCTTGTAATGTGTTTTAATAGTAACAACAAAACCCTGAGAAATATTTAAGGAGAATAAATAGTAGTCTCTGCTTTTTCAATTAATTGGAGCAACATCTATAACAGAAATAAATCTTCAAAATATAAATATTGAAATATAGCATACATTTTACTACATCCTTACTTTCATTCTTGCAGAATCTGGTTTCAATGCATTTTTTAGTGTTTTGGAACTTACAGGGTTTATTGAGCAGTTGTTTCTTTCTTTTGGAACTCATCAGTAGTGGGAATACTTTGATATGTTTTTACAATTATACTCATTTAGAGCAAAGCAGACACAAATAGTGTAACATCTGATAATTAGAAAATAACTAGATAGGAGGTAAATGTTGGCTTATTAAGGAAGAACGTTTTAGAATCTTGTTGCACTATATAGTACTATTTAGGATATTCTGATTATTATTGTTTGTTTTGTTAATTGGCATAATTAAATTTTTCTAAGCTACAATGTAATTAATATAGCAACCACTGAAAATTATTTTGCATTGTTGCAAACCAGATTATGTTAAAATTTATATTTTTCTTTAACATTGATAATTCTTAGTTTTTTACTTTCTTATGATCTGTTATAATTGCAGAATATTTGTGTGAAATTCTTTTAAGAACCAAACATAATTTCACTAATGTAATCAGATTGGCACTGTGTGATTTTTTTCATAGGGAAGCAAGCATATGAGGAATTTTTGCGATTGGTAGCTTAGGGTTTTTAGCAATAGTTATGTTGGATTATCTGTATTATGCAAAGTTTTATTTACATACACTAAATGATTAGTATGTGATTATAAGGTTGTGATAATGTGTCGTTTTACACAAAGACCTGAGTACATTGTTCTAATTCATATTGGTGTCTTTCGTGTGGACTGTTGGAACTGCCCGAACCTTTTACAGGTGATTGCGTAATTGCGTCGGAGTTGTTCGTTTTAACAAAAACTTCAACTGGTAGGTAAAGCATTTTTTCGTAATGTGTTTTTTTTTGGTAAGCACCTTGCATCTTCTTTATAACGGTGCATTCTGAGCAGTACTGTGTGCAGGATTTCGGCCTATTTATCTGTTTCTTTGTATAGTATTGTTGGTCTTAAGGTTCTTTGCCAGCGTTCTAAAATTACGTTGCTTTTAGGATTGTATGCTGTAATTCATATTCTTTTCAGCGACCATAAAAGAGCGAATTTAAATCGCCGACCGTATTTCGATGTAATTGTTTTTGGAGCGCCGAAACGAGATACGAGAACCGTAAAAAGTCGTGGTAATTGACAGGCTGGTCATAAATGTGTTCGGTGTTGCTTCGTGCCACCTAGATAAACCGTCGATTATCGTTAACACGTAATGGAAATCTCGAGACAGTGGCACCAAGCGGCCGCTAGTTATAGGAAAAACGCTCCATGAGTGATTTCGTGTGTCGACACGGATTGCATCTTTATATCCTATTTGTAATATTTTTGCCTATCGACGGCCAAACAAACTTGTTTGCTACGCTTTGTAAAGTAGCGTGTTTACTTGGGTGCGCTGTCAAATGTGCCGTGTGGCGTAAAGTAATACTGGACGTATTTCGTGCTTGCTAATACGTATTTTCGTAACAAGAGAGATAAGGTGTCACTGAGGATAAGTTGCATCTCAGCGTCTTTTGCTTCCTTACGCGTTATTTTATTTGAATCTACTGTAGGCGGAAAGGTAAATGCTTCTAGACGTGAAAGATCGTCGGCTAGTGTGTTGTCGGTTTTTTAACTGCTGATTTGTTGTTGATTTTGCTGATTATTTATTGCGGCTATGCCAATATCCGAAATTTTGTCGGCTATTTCTGCGTTATTCCAATTCTGCCGGCGGAGAGTTTTTGATGATATTTGCGACTTGTTAGAAAATGTCGGAGGAATGTGTAGTACCATGTGTTGTCTGCCCGTATACGAAATTGGTAAAATTGTGGGTACCAAGGTGACGGACGTGTTTGCCAAACTACTTTTACTATTTTGCACACCAGAGACACAGAAAAATACTAGCTTGAGTTCGTTGTGGGTCACCAATATAACGTAGGGAGTTACGCTGGATTATGCAGTACAGTATTAGTTACATATAGTCGTTGTCACAAAACAAGATCCTTGTGTCATCATCGTGCGCATTTAGAAAATAAGTTCCGTTAAACGAATTAAATAAGAAAACTGAGTACAAGAGAGATAAAACTATTTTTTGCATGTACTATGATATATTTGATTCCTAGACAACGGCAATAAGTTAGATATTGACATTTACCGCAAAGATATCAACGCCGTGCGATTTATAGCAAATGATTGGAACCATAGCTTGCCACATAAACTTGCTGCTTTTTAATTTTTGATACAACGATTATTGAATTTTCCATTGTCAAAAGATAATTTTAACAAAGAATGAAAATATATTAAACATATTACAACATACAATGGATTTTCGGACTCAATAGCAGTGGCGGTTTCTTAATAAGTCCGCATAGCCGCGCGCCCTCCCTTCCAAATGACATAAAGATCTCGTTTTTTACATGTTTCTAAAAAAAAGGAATGTGTTAACTTAATAAAAAAATATACGATTAACTCAACATATTTTATTCTTCTGCAGTAGCAACATTGTATCATACTTTAAACGAATACACGTTGCACGCTACTGTTTCGTTATTTCTAGGGCTGCAGACTGTAGTGCGGACTGGGTTGCTATAGCAACGTGACGTATTGTGATGTAATAATGAAGTAAATCGTATTAAAGAAATGTTACTTTAGGCCGCTTGCAGTTCGCGGACCATAGATAATATAAGTTGTTGCGGACTTCGGTTACCGTATCTGCTTATGCCTACGTTGTTTTCGTACGTTTGCATTTTACGTGTTTGCTTGCGTTTTGCTTATTTTATATGTAGATGTAAATATGAATGCGAATAATGTCAGTGTTTTAATAAAAACAAACTTTAAAGAACTTTCTTTAGAAGATAAAATCAAAATAAAGCAATTGGGTAGACCACTGCCTGATTTAAATTTAACCCAAGTTAGTGAACGGAAAGCTCAAAGCAGGTCATTTACACGACGTTTTTCTAGAGACATTTATAATCGAAATAAATGGATTTGTGGATGTGACGTTTCAAATTTATTGTACTATTTTCCGTGTCTATTATTTTATAACTCTTCATCAACAAGATCAGATCCGAATTGGGCTAGGAACGGTATAAAAGATTTGCACCATCTTCCCACAAAAATAAAAAAACATGAATCATCCCATAGTCATATTAACGCATGTACACAATTAGCTTTATTGGGCGAAGTCAACATTATTATTATTGCACAACTTAGTTCAGCACATCGTGAACATATCATTGAACATAATGAGAAAGTAAGAAAGAACCGCTATATTTTAAAACGTATTATTTGTTGTGTAAAATTTTGCGGTGCCTTTGAGCTGGCTGTTAGACGTCATCGTGAAAATGAAGAATCAGGAAATCGTGGAATATTTAGAGGATTAATTGATTTTTCTGCAGATAATATACTACGAGAACATCTTCAAAATGCAACGGTTTTTAAGGGAACCTCTAAAACTATACAAAATGATATTTTAGATTGCATGCTTGCTGTGTGTAAGGAAGAAATTTGTGAACAAATAAAAAAATCTGAATTTTTAGCTATTCAATGTGATGAAACAACAGATGTTACCAACTGGTGCCAAATGGTTTTGATATTTAGATATGTTTATAATGGGGCTGTTTGTGAGAATTTTTGGTGCTTTAAAAGAGTTAAAGATAAATCAGCAGAGGGAATAGTAAAATCTATAGAAGAAGAAATTGATCCTTTAATCATTAAAACTCCACAAAAACTAATTGCTCAAACATATGATGGTGCAAATGTAATGAGTGGTTCTGTTGGTGGTGTTCAAGCTCTCATTAAGAGAAAATATTCATGCGCTCATTATATACATTGTTATGCGCACCAGCTTTTTCTTTTAATACAAAATGCAGCTTCACAGCACTCTAAAGCAAGACTGTTTTTTAGCAATTTGTCAGCAATCCCCGTGTTTTTTTCAAACTCATCGAATAGGTGCGATGTTTTAGAAGAAATAGTCAATCGTAGACTACCAAAAGGAGCTACAACGAGATGGAACTATAACATTAGGACCGTAAATTCTGTCTTTGAGTATCGCGAAAAACTTATAGAAGTTTTTGAAGAAATTGAAGATAAATGTCTAAGAACTACAACTTCTAATGAAGCTTCTGGTCTTCGGCGAGCTTTGGAAGATCCAGAATTCATGTTTTGGCTTACCTTTTTTCACAAAATTTTACTACATGTTGATATACTGTATAATCAAATGCAATCACGAAATACGGATAGTATTGTACTTCACTTAGAGCTAGAAAATTTTGCAAGATGCGTAAGAAATGTTCGAAATGAAACTGATATATATCATCGAGATTAACGTTGAAAGTAATTTTCATTCAATAAAAAGGAGGAGAAAAGAAAACGATGTATCAAAAAGTGTGCATGCAAAAGAAGTGTGTGATGTAATTATATCACAGATGAAAGACAGATTTTCATATCGTGGTCATCTTCAAGCAGCTGAATTGTTTAATACAAATTCCATGAAAGATTTTTTGAAAAAGTTTCCAATAGATCTTTTGGAAACAGTGCATATCCAGTTTTAGACAAAATTCGATTAAAAACTGAATTAGAAGTTATTTACTCGCGACCGGATTTTACTCAAATAACAGGAGCAACAAACTTTTTTTCTTTCTTATTAAAACATAATTTGATTGATACTTTCCCGGAAACTATAAAAATATTAACAATAATTTTAACAACACCAATGACTACTGCAGAATCAGAGCGTTGTTTTTCAATACTCAAAAGAATAAAAACTTTTTTGCGTAATAGTATAGTTAATGATAGACTAAATGCTTTGGCGATGATGTCCATAAATAAAAATGTAGTTCACGATATTGATCATTTTGATGAAAAGGTATTGGAAAAATTTATATCGATGAAAAATAGAAGAGCAGAATTTACTTTCAAAAAATAATTTTTTTATACACTTTATTTTACGTTGTTTTTTATCGCTTATATGTACTATTAATGAATTGTCTTTATGTTTCAATAAAATATCTAACATAAATAACCTGTAATAATTGCGCCCCTCCAGTTGAAAAGTCACCAGCCGCCACTGCTCAATAGTCAACAATATCTATGAAAGCAGAAACATAAATTAAATATTCAAAATGTGACTATGTTACAAAATATTAACAGCAAAAAAGAAAATAAATATATGGTAAACTTCCGTATTATTCCACATATACTAGAGGACTTCAAAAAATCTTCTCAACATTTTATTACAAAATATTAACAACTACATAACAATAACATAAATATATAAAATTAGTTGTAAAGACTGTAACCAAATCTTCGACCATAAAACACTTTTAGACGCGCCGTCATTTGACACTGGTGAAGCAAACATCTAAGCCGTTGTGACGTCACATTGGGGCAAAACCCTTAGCTAACATAACGCATAGGGTATTCAAAGCTGTGATAAATACAGATGATCACTTAGTAAAAGTACATTTTAGGTAATAAAAAATTGTGTGTATAAATTAGCTTTAGTCATATTTATAGTTTTAGTGTCACTTCGCTGAGTGTTACGCACCTCACAAACACGTAACTAGGTTCGAATAAATATGATTTGTAATACTGTATCAAATAACACTTGAAGAAGTATAATGATTTTATTTTACAATATTTACATGGATCTTTACCAAACAAAACAAATATCTTAACTTAACTACCCTTCTAATTTTGTCGCAACCCGTTTTATACCTTTTCAGGTACCGTATAATTCTAAGAAAAAGTACAAAAGCAATAGGTACATTTTGAACGAACAAGTTGCAACTTGCAAACTAGCTGTAACATTAATATAGGAATATAACACCTTTCCCCAAAGAAATTAAGTAATCTGAATACATTGTTGGATTACTTAATCGCTAATTCTAACTAACAAAATACCTACAGGTTATGCAGTTTACATTATATATCAATTAACAGATTAATTTAAAATTTCAAATAATTAATTACAGAATACAACATACTTAAACACTAAAGACAATGTAAGGTTTTACGCTGGTTGACAATTATTGATATTTTAAATAAATTGTACGATTATTAAAACAATTAAAATTAATTAGAACCAGACGTTTGCTATTAGGCGATTTAAACTTGTCATATAAACAGAGCTTTTCGCAAGCAAAGATGTCTTAAGAATAATTTAGATTTGATCGCGAGTATTAGTAAACGAATTCAACTAAAATCAATTATAGAAGATTCTTACTTCATTCTTATGAATACAATATGGTTTGTTGTTTTTGTTAATAATAATATTTTCATTTTCTCCTAATTCTTGAACTACGTAAGGACCTAACCAGTTCGAATCTAACTTATTTTTGGATAAATGATTTTTAATAATTACTTGATCACCTACGTGAATATTTTGTGCATGGCTGTTCGAATCGTATTTTATTTTATTAATCATTTTAGTTTTTTGAATGGTTTCTTTAGCGATTTGCCAAGTTTTTTGGAAATTTTGTTTAATTTGCAATGAATAATCGTCGTAATTGTAAAGAGGTGTGACTTTATTAAACATTGATGGGGTTGGAAATTTTCTACCGAACATAAGCTCAAATGGTGTGTAATTAGTTGTATTGTGAACAGAAGTATTATAAGAAAGCATTGCGTAAGGAATTAAAGAATCCCAATTTTGTATATCTTTATCAATGAAAGATCTAACATATTCAATTAAGGTACGATGGCTTCTTTCGAGGGATCCATTACTTTGTGGATGATAAGCACTTGTGTGGATTTTTTTGATATGCAGTAATTTGCATACATTAACAAAGAGTGTACTTAAAAATTCGTTCCTTGATCCGTTACTAATGAATCGGGAATTCCGAAGTAACAGATTACGTTCTCAACAAATACACGGGCGACTGTTTTGCTATCTTGAGACAATATTGGAAAAGCAAATGAAAATTTTGTAAGGTCGTCTTGAACGGTTAATACATACTTGTTTTGATTGTAAGACTCAGGTAAAGGACCTACAATGTCCATGAAAATACGTTTAAACGGTTCAGATGATGTTGTTGTTATGACCATCGGTTGTCTCATTGTTATATTTTTTTGTTTTAACCTTTTGACAAATTTCGCAGGATTTTATGTATCGTTTTACTGCTTTTTTCAATCCTATCCAATTATAATTTTCTTTTATTCTTTTGATAGTTTGTTTTACCCCTTTATGACCTGCTATACGCGAGTTATGAGATTCTTGTATTATTTCTAATTTTTGATCGGCAGTTAATTCGGTATTTTGACTTTTATAGTACACGTGAATTTTAATTGAAGTGTCACTAAATATAAAACGTAACATGGTTCGTACAGTTTCCCACTCTAAATTATCGTGTCCACAACCTAGTCGCGGTATGGCGATATTTTTTTCAGAATTAGAAACGCAAAGATTTTTAAAATTTTGTAACGCTTGATAAAAGTTTTTGTACGTAGGTTTTTGGTGATATAAATTTTTAGTTATAATATAATAGATTTTACGGTTGTTCATGGTAAGTTGTGCTATTTCGAGTAAATCTTTGTTTTGATTTTTTAATTCGGACACATTATTAAATTTTTCTTTTATTATTTTTGCTATGCCTCGAGACATTACTAAATCTTTTGAAACGCAGTGACCGATGCTGTGTGTTTCATCACACGCGAGTAAATCGCCTTCATATTCTAAAAGATTTGAATTATGTACTACATGATTTTGAATGTACTCTAGATATTCTGTGTAAGTATGATCTTGGAGCACATTTGAAATTCGATTTTGAATGGGATACATGCGCGATAACGCGTCGACATTAGTATTTTGTTTGCCCGGTTTGTGAATTATTTTGTATTGATATTCTTCAAGCTTTAATTTCCAACGCATTAATCTAGATCCCGGGTCTTTTGTATTGAAAAGCCATATTAGTGGTTTATGATCCGTGATTACAAAAAATTCCCTATCGTAAAGATATGGCCTAAAATGATGAACATCCCAAACAATAGCCAGGAGTTCTTTTTCTATGGTACTATAGTGAGACTCGGCCTGATTGAGAGTCCGCGAGGCGTACGCTACGGGAAAATCATTGTTTATAGGACCCTGCGATAGAATTGCTCCAATTGCAAAGCCTGACGCATCTGTGGTTAAATTAAAATGTTTCGAAAAGTCAGGGTATTGCAGAACAAGATCGTTACTTAATAAGGTTTTAATTTCTTCAAAAGCTAGTTGTTGAAGGGGAAAAAAAACTTTGATTTTTTTTCAGCAATTTTGTAAGAGGTTTGACGATTGCACTAAAGTTTGGTATAAAGCGACGATAATAACCAGCAAGACCTAAAAAAGCTTTAATTTGTTTGATAGTTTTAGGTACAATATATTCCGATACGGCTTTCACTTTTGCTGGATCCGGTGATATTCCTTTATCCGTAACTAAATGTCCTAAATAACTAACTTCTTTGCGCAAAAATTCACATTTGTCAATTTGAAGTTTTAAGTTGTGTTGTCTTAATCTAGAGAATACTTCTTTAATTTTAATTTTATGTTCACTTAAGGATACGGCGTACACGACAATATCGTCAAGGTAAACAAAGCATTTAATACCTTGTAGTCCGGTTAGAACGCGGTCCATTAAACGTTGAAAAGTTGCAGGTGCTCCTTTTAATCCCATTGGCATTCTCTTAAATTGATAGTGACCGAAATGCGTACTAAACGCAGTTTTTTCTGAATCGTTAGGATTAAGCGGTATTTGATAAAATCCCGAAGCAAGATCTAAAGTTGTAAAAAATCTAGATTTACCAAGTTGATCAAAAATGTCGGAAATATTCGGAAGCGGATATGCATCGCCTAAGGTTTTATCATTCAGTTGTCGAAAATCGACGACAATTCGATATTTAACTGCACCCGAAGCGTCCTTTCGTTTCGGCACTACTAGCAAAGGTGCATTCCAAGGACTTGAACTTGGTTCGATTATGCCTTGTTCTAACATAAGATTGATTTGATTATTAATTTCCTTTCTTTGAGATTCGGGTAATCGATAGGGTTTAACATTAATTGGAGTAGTTTCAGATGAGCCAATAGATATTGAATGAGAAATTGTTGTTGTTAAAGAGAGAGGTTCTGATTTAAACGCAAAAATGTCTAGATATTCTGAGCATATATCAATTACGTGAGTCTTTTCTTCATCGTTTAAGTGATCTAATCTAAGATTTTGAATTAATTCCGATTTTCTTTCTAAGAGATTCTGATTTAATGTTGATTCATTGGGTTGTTCGCTAAAGGAACGTGACATAATTAGAGGTTCTGCAGTGATTGTAAGAGTATCGCAAGTAACTTCGAATGAATTAGGATTTATGATTGGTATGATAGATTTTTTGTTTTCTACCTTTACCAGTGCGTTGCCATTTATAATCGAATTGGGATGTTCGGCTTGATTAACTAAATATTCGCCATCTGGATAATCTATGTAGATTTGATAAAGACGTTCACAGCGTGGAGGAATTAAAAATTTCTCTGAAATATTCTTGGAGTTATAAATAATTTGATCGTGAAGATTTACTATAAGTTTATTATTTGTTAAAAATGGTTTCCCTAAAATTCCTTCTCGAGGAACAGGGAACGTGTCAGGTACTACCGAAAAATCAACAGTACGATTAAGTTCGTTAATAAAAACGGATGTTTCACCAATTGTTGGTACAGATTGTTCGTTTATACCCTTAATTGAAATAGAATTAGTAAAAATCACAGTTTCTTGGTGTAACGAGTTAAGTTTTATAAGATTTATATCTGAACCGGTGTCTATAAGAAATTCGCTAGGCCTGCAAAAATTATTAGATGACAAAGATAAATGATTATTAGTTAATGTCGCACAATAATACGTATTTGAGCTATTACTTATTGTATTAATGTCTCTAACTAAAACGGATTGACCGGAAGTAGAAGGAATTTGATGCGGTTGAGTCGAATGTTGAAGATTTTGTTCAATAGGATTCCAATTTCGTCTAAAATTTTGATTTTGAGAAGAATTTAAGTTTACATTCATTTGAGATTGTCGGCGATCGTTATTAAACTTTCTTTTACGGCAATCATTTATGTGATGACCATTCTTTTTGCAATAACTGCAAACAATATAAATTTTTGGTTCTGATTTTATAGAGGCACCGTACCTACATAATTAGACGAGTTTGAATTGTTTTGAAATCTACTATTTGGAATATTACCCCGACTGGAAAAACTACAGCTTGAAGAAGGGATAATTCCATGACTAATATTAGTTTCGCTTAGAATAATACGCTCTTCTTCTATAGATTTTTGAACTGCGTCGGATAATTGAGTTACATTTTTAGCTTTTATTATATTCTTTAATGGTTGCTGAAGGCCTTCTATAAAAATTGTAACGGTTAACGATTGTATATAATCCCTAATTGCTTTAGACTCAATGTCTGATTTATTCGAACAGCTAGCGTTTATTAATTGATATTGTAAATTTTCGAGTCTTAAACTGTAGGTTCTTACGTCTTCGTTTTTAAATTGTAACTGTAACTGTAAAGAAGGAATTGTTTTTTTACCGCCAAAATTTTTTCTAAAATAAATTTTAGTTCGTCCCAAGTTAAAATATTTTTATATTTTACGATGTTTAAAGCTCCTCTTACATAACTTAGTTATTATTGCCTGCAAAAGAACTGGTTTTACAACAATTGGTACATAACTTAATGTAAATTCGCATTTTTTAATAAATGAATATAATTCAGATGATGACCCGTCGTAATCGGGAATTAGAATCAGGGAACGGTAACGCAACTAAATCTAACACTTTACTGACCTCACTATTATTTACACTTTCTGATGTATTTTATACGAAATTAGAATTTTTAGCTTTCGTTGGAGCCATAATATCATTTTGAATTAAACAAGATTTTCCCTAATCTGATTTAAATTAAAAGATTTCTATCAAAGATAAATGCGTATTAAGAGTTTAATATTTGTAATATAAGATAGAAAATAAGTATTTTGTTTGATAAATGTATGATAACACCACCACGTAATAAATTTAAAATCTCACCGCCGTTGTGTCGCTTCCTGCTTCCGTATGCCGCAATGCTGCATGTCCTCCTCAGAGTTACTTCAGCTGGAGTTACCTTCTTTTAATTGGACTCGTATGTAGACCCAAACGGTACTTGGACACTGGAATCGGCAACTTTCTTCAAGTCAGTATCGCACCGCTGCCACCAAAAGTATGTTACGCACCTCACAAACACGTAACTAGGTTCGAATAAATATGATTTGTAATACTGTATCAAATAACACTTGAAGAAGTATAATGATTTTATTTTACAATATTTACATGGATCTTTACCAAACAAAACAAATATCTTAACTTAACTACCCTTCTAATTTTGTCGCAACCCGTTTTATACCTTTTCAGGTACCGTATAATTCTAAGAAAAAGTACAAAAGCAATAGGTACATTTTGAACGAACAAGTTGCAACTTGCAAACTAGCTGTAACATTAATATAGGAATATAACACTGAGGATGACATGAGCATAGCTGTCAAAACACGTGTGCAATTTATTGTAGTTATTGAGTTATTATGAATCAACTATATTTAACACTACAGTGTTTAGTGTTCCTTTTATTCATGTGTTATGAAGAAATCGCTCAACTGTTTTCATCTTTGATTTATATTTTAATAAGATAAGCCTCTTATTTACATTTCAAAATTTCAGTTTTATTGAGTATATAAAACTTATGAGCAAACGAATAAAGCATCTTAAAGTTTAGTTTAAACCACTATATGTGTAATCAATATAAATTATTCATCCGACGAATTCGTATTTTTTGTTTAATTATGACTAAAGGGCGGAATATATGCAACAAAGCATTACCAAAATATGCGCATATATATGCATTACTTTTGCTAAAAATATGCAGCTATTTTTTCTAAATTTTCCTAAATATGCAAATGCATATTTGTTAAAAATACTCATAAATAAAACAAAATCTTAAATAGACACATTTATGTTTAATACATATGCTATTTTTTTAGCTTCAACTTATGACACTGTTTTTAAATGTTGGTCGACTTGAAACTTCTTCTAACAGAAAATCTGTAGAAAAAAAAATGTTCATGCACCTAAGAGAAATCAATTTTCATAGGAACAAAAGCTACAATTTGACGAATTTACTAAACTAAACAGGAATTTTTAAAGTCCACACAGTCAAATATTAGATTTTTAAAAAACGTGAAAAAATGTGACAGATTGAACTTTATTTCTGAAATTGCTCTGATGCGAAGAAGCATATTATAGGAAATTCTGATACCTACGTAAATTTTAAGATAATGACATGTCAAAATGTTTTAGAACAGGCCTTGCAAAATAGTTTCTCTCCACTTAACTTTAACTGGGGAAAACACTTCATCGAATCACTTTTTTGAATGGTAGACATATTTTAATTTAAAATATACAAAACACTTTAAAATCACTATCACGATATTACGTTTACTTTAAACAAATGTTTTCGGAAAACGGTAAAAATTATATTAGCCTCTTTAAAGCAGGTACGTACCTACTTTATTTTTAGAAATTGTTTCTACGTAAATATTATTTAACAATACGTATTTTGAATACTAAGCTAATAATCTTTTTCTTGAAAAACCCCTCAATTTCAGAAACAAATTCAATGACATTGTAATGCAATCTTTTGTCGCATTGTTATTCAGGTAGAAACAGGAAAGTCCAGAGTTCATTCATACCGTTTCAACTTATAAAATTCGACCTAATTTATTGTAAAACAGTGAAATTTTAAAATTTCATATTAATTTATTTTTAGAATATGCAAAATAAATCGTGTTTAGCTTAAATATGCAATGTTGTTTGAAATAAGCAAAAATATGCAATATATGCATCTATATGCACTTTGCATATATTCCGCTCTCTAATTATGACAAATATATTAAAAGCAACTGATCTTTGACAAATACTTATTTTGTAAGTTAGTATTTGGATTAAATTAAATTAGTATTGGCAATCCTATACATTTAGTAAATTTTAGTTTTTAACCAATAATTGCATTTTAAAATAACTGATTTGATGATTAACACGTTTTTATTTAATTTAGATGCATGAGTCGAGGCATGAGTATATGACTATAATCTTCTTTTCTGGCAACGACTATACATTTAATGATTACTATGAGATTGTAAGATTATGACAAGTACTTCTGTCGCACTTTGGTTTCTGTAGTTGTTACCGGGACTGGGTTTTGATTTCTCTGTTCGATACACCAGTGACCATTGGGGTGGCAGTACTTCCTGTCTAAGATAGCGCCAAATCTAATTGTTGTTTGACCGCTATAGGATGATTGAAAGGAAGTTTCTCTATGTGATTATTTACTTTCATATGATAGAAATGCTTGGTGATGTAGGTTTCGGTCAAGGATAGTAAATGTAGAGGATTGCTCGATCGCTCGATTTATTCTGCCGAGGTCATGTGTCGAGCTAACGTCATGCGTAGACCTCGCTCTCTATACTTCTATTACAATTCGTATTACCATGCACGTTAAAAGGCTTCTAAATATTTTATTTGTGTGAATTTGACAATTTTTGATTTAATAAGCAATGGCAATAGTGTTCATTATCAAAATATTTTTTAGTTAATGAGTTTTGTTGATGGTTTTATGATTTATAATTTCTTAAAAGTAACAAATTACGTTTAAACGTCATAAAGCTTTAATTTTTTTTACTTGAAAGGAAGAAAATCTCCACAAAAAAATATTTTTTTATTTTATTTATGTTAATCAATTTTATTTAAAAAACCTAATAATTCATTTTGCAAATCTTGTTCATAACTCTTGTGAAATTAGTGGAAGAAAGCTAGTGTTAGGGTTCATCTTGTCAGCCCTTTTACAACACCTAATCAATTCATTTTTAATTGTAGCGGCCACTAAATCGGCACTTTTTGGAAACCGGTGATTTATAATCTTGATGTTTTTGCTTTTGCTTGCAATCAAGTTATTGTGCAACCAAACAGAGCGCACCTTGTACTTGGCATTGTAAAACTACACCTCAATATCTAATATAATGTAAATAAGTTTAATTTTCAAATTAAACCAGGATAATAAGAAATTCTTATAAACAATTTGTAGGTACGTGTTTTTACAAGTAAAACACCAACAAATGTGATAATTGTAATAAAAAACTTCGTGAAACTGTCGTATGTTGTGTATGCAAAGAGTGTATTTAAGTCGACGCGTGGTCTACGGTTGACGCCACACATCAGGATTTACTGGAGTGAGGCGGCTTACATTGCGAGAATACGAATCGAGCAATCCTTTACATTTACTATCCTTGGGTTTAGGTAGCGGAATTTTGAGTCTAAATTATGATCATTTTTTATTAGAATCGTGATCAGACTAAACATGGAAACATTTATTGACTCGAAAGGGACATTTGACATTTTTAACGTTTTATTAGTTGTTAATAATCGGATTATGAGTTCCAGGAAAGTTAGCGTTTGCTGCTTTTTGTCTTACCACAGTCATTGATATGTTCGTTCTTCTTCAGTACGTGTTACGCTACTAAATTGAAGAAACATCTTAAAAAATGCAACGCTAAACCAGTCACTAATATACCTTACATACAGAAAAATATAAATGTGGAAGAAAGAAAACATGTGACGGAGAATAGATGTTTATCGAAAGTACCCGTTACACAATTATTGGAAGTTATTTCGAAAGTTAATAGACTACATTCAGGTAAGGAAAATATGTTTTAGTTTCGGTTTTTTTTTCAAAGTGATTTTAGATGTAGTTCAAAACTCTATTACTGAAAAATATTTCCATCATTCCATTTTGGACGAAGAATTAAGTAACCCAAATTATGGATTGTTGACAAAGAAACATCTTTATCAAACATCCGCTATTTTAGGTTTATTAAAAGAATATAATTTGCTGCAACCTGACACATGTTTTATTGAGTTTGGAGCAGGAAGAGGTAGTTTCTAATTTTTTTAAACTATTAAGTATGTTATGCATTATTATAGGTAAATTGAGTTACTGGATGTCAAAAACTTTGGAAATGCAAAGCTTGGATTCTTCTAAATTACTTTTAATTGAAAGAGCTTCCCATAGACACAAATGTGAAAATAAGTTAGATAATACCTTAGTAAAAGTGTTAAGAATTAGAGCTGACATTGCAGATTTAATTTTATCTAAAGTAGAAGCAGTAAGCGAGTCAAAACATATCGTTGGGGTAACAAAACATTTATGTGGTGACGGTACAGGTAAAGTTTTCTACTAATAAAATAGTTTTTTTTTAAATTATTTTCATTAAAGACTTAGCTATGAATTGTTTAATGAACTGTCGGAAAACGGGTAAGGACATTATAGGAATGGTTATGACCTTTTGCTGTTTACATCGTTGCCGTTGGTCAACGTATACTGGGAGACATTTTTTTGAGGTATACAAAATACGCACGAAAAGCAAAAATAGTATATTGCAGGTGTTTTAGGAAATAGGAATTACAAGTGAAGATTTTGACGTGATGTGCAGTTTGGTTAGTTGGGCTGTTTGTGGAACTGGACAAGGACGCGAAAAACGAAAGCCTACAGAAGATTTTATAAACCCCACGGAAAGGTAAATTAGTACATATTACTTGCATTGATAGTAACGAATTTTTTGTAGAGATTTGGAAATAGGACTTAATAGGAATGAAAAAGAGATTGTAGGAAAGAAATGTAAAGATCTTATAAATTGGGGTCGGAAAGAGTATTTACAACGACATGGTTTTAAGTGTGACTTATGCTATTACGTGAAACTAGATGTGTCATTGGAAAATATTTGTATGGTGGTTATCAAAGAAAAATAATGGAAATGTATTGGGACATATGTATATAGTAATATATGTACTTTTAGTTATATTTGTATTTTTTAGCTTTAGTTATACATTCAAACCAAAATTCTTTTTTTTTATTCAAGAGGTGGTTCGTCTATTGATTACTCCCTTTACAGTTATGTTTCGTCTGTTAAGGCTAGAAGCTTATTCCAAGGGGCTTTTTCCACTAATCATCGGTTAGCCTTGGTTTGCCAAGAATTGTTGTGCGTTCCGTATGCTTCGCATTTACGCAGCAAATGCTGCGAAGTCTCTTCATTCTCCAAGCACCCGCGGCATAAAGGCCTACTTTGCAGTTCATTTTATACATGTTTGTTAAGGCCACCGTGCCCTGTTATTAGTTCTGTGAGTTTCCTTAACTTTTGCTGCTGCTAGTTTGCTGCGGATCATTTGTTTTACTGTATCGTAGGCGATTCTGAACTCGGCTTCAGATTCGATTTATGTCCTTGTTGTACCCTTTTTAGCTAGCGCTATACTGGTCTTTTGGTATTTTTTTCAGACTGTTTATGCAAGCCGTATTCAGTTTAGATTTTAATACTGGCTTTCCAGGCTTTCTTAGCGCCAGTAGTGCTGCTTAACTGTCAGAAATGATTGATCGGACCATTTGCGTATGATTTCGAATCGATTGCCGTAACTTCAGCATAAAAAGTGGACACATATTTATCTAAGGTCAGCGAAAGTGGTTTCCTTCAGTGGCTGCCTCCATATATTCCCGCACCGGTACCGTTACGATTTTTGGTCCCATCTGTGTACGAGATAGTTGCTCAGGTAAACGTTTTTTTTCATTCGTTTCGTGACTGTATTATTACTTTAAATTTATTTAAAATGTGATCATTTTTTCTGTAGTTGGATCTCATAGTTAAGATTATTTCTTCACGCAGCACGTTGTATATACCTGGTTTGTATTTCCCGGTAATTGGCGTGTGTTCATTAATATGCAGCCTGTATACTGCTTATCTTGCTTCTATCTTTACGATGAAGTGTAATGGTGGAAGCGAAAGTAATGTTTCCATAGCTGATGTGGACGTGATTCTCACCGCTCCTGTTATCAGCAGACTGTACTTTGCCTAGCTTAGAAGCTGTGCTTTTCAGGTTGGTTCTCTCATCACATACAAGCGCACCGTACGTGATGATGGGTCTTGTCAAACCAATATAACCATTTGGCCCTTGTGGGTTTCAATCTCCATGTGTGACCGACCATCCGTTTGGTTGCATTAAGAACCCTGACGGTCTTTGTTGTGACTTTTTTTAAATGAGCCACGAAAGTCAGTCTGATATCAATAGTAAGTTCCAGATAATTGATTTCCTTTGTCATCGAAAGCGTTACCCCGTACATTGTAAGCAGTTTTATGTCATCCGTTTTTTGTCGTTTGGTAAACGAAACGATTGCCGTATTGGTTGGGTTCACTGATAGTCTATCTGTTTGCACCATTTTTGACGGTGTTTAGTGTGTTATTGTAATAGGCCACTTTGGCTTCTATAGTACCCTACAAAATAGCTGTTACCGTCCAATTCCTGAACATTGAGTTGATGCAGTTTCGCGCTAGAGGTGTGATTCTTTTTTCTCCATTACTCTTGTAATTGAGGTGAGAGTAGTATTGTCAAGTATTCCTTCAATACATAGAAAAGCACTCAATGGAATATCATTGTATTGGATTGCATTTTCGCATCTGCTGACTAGTTGGTAAATTATTACGTCGCAAGATTTTCCGGGTTGATATGGATACTGGCTTTGGTGCAGTGGTGAAGCCTTTTAGTGTCTCGTCCCGTATGTACCTGTCGACTACTTTTTCAAGTTGTTTTAAGATGAACGAAGCTGATCGGTCTATAAGATTTTGCCTGGGCGTACATAACACGTATATACCACCTTGACAATTCGTCAGCTGTTTGGTATATGCGAAAGTCCTAAGCTGGCTCTGAGAATTCACATATTGCGTTTCACAGAGCAGCAAATCTCATTTGCAGCATGATGGATTAATTCCATCAGCTCTTGGAGACAGGAACAGGGTAAACGTATTGATTCCCTATTTTAGGTTTTTAGGATTCATTATTTTTTTTTGCATTCCACCAGTTTCTTTTGGGTTCCCGTTTGTTTGATACCTCTAAGTCCTGATGCTTAACAATTTCGGTTAAAAATGAACCCGGAAAGTATTTTTGCACTAGTTCCTTTAGAGTAAATTCAACGGAATCTGTAAGCTTTCCGCTTTCGGTTAGCATAGAACCGATGTTTCCAGTGCGGTCCTTGCTCAGAGTTTTTGGAGGCGAGAACACCTAGGTTCGTACTTTATTCAAGAGTCTATCTTTGCCGTTTCAATAAAGTTGTATGTGGCGAGACTGTTATTGTGTTCAACCTAGTCTCTACTTTTTTTGGCTGTATTAAATAGCCTTTTAGTGCGCGCCTTTGGCTTGTCAAGCTCCCTGTTCCACCAAGTTATCCTGTTGGGCGTTCGTTTGAGAGTTTTTGCGGATTTTATTGAAATAACAATACTGTCCGTCATTAGTTCAAGTTAGTGCGTTGATCTTGCAACTGTAGGGTAGTCTCTGATTTGGTCGGGTAAAGTTTCGTTGAACAACTTGCAGTCGTTTTTTTTGGGGTTTTGTATTTCATTACGAGTTTCTGGTCTGACTTTACTGCACGACACGGTTATAACTGTAAGCGCATCTCCGTTATTTATTATATCTAAATTGGATTTTTGAATAAATTCTAAAAGTTTTTTGCTTCATGTATTTGTGTTTGTGATTCTCCAGAAGGTTTTATTTTAGCTGTCACTAGGTCTCAAGAACATAAATCTCACAAAATGAAATTAAGTTTAGTGCATTCTTTACATAACGATGCATTGCGAGGGTTATGCACAAATTGGGCTGCAGCCATCTACCTAGACAGTTTAACCTTTTTATTCTTTTCTTGCGGATCTATGGCTCCTGAACAAGGGCAATATCAATAACGTGTGTCACGATATAAGTATTCAGGACCGCTGAGGCTGTCCTGCAGTAATGTGTATCTATCTGAACGACTTGGGCATTAGATTTGCCGTCAGTGCATTTTTTATGACTCTGGATTTACATTCATTGCCTCGTGGACATGGCTCTTAGCATATGGTTCTTTGCTGTTCTTTTTTGAATCGGTCAACGCCCAGTGAGTGATCCTTGAGAATCCGAGATGCAGTTGATTGGCTAATGCTTCCAACTTCTCTCAGGACCCTTTGCATATAAACCGGATGTATTCGGTTTTTTTGGATCCGGTTTAGTGTTAACTACCCACCACGTCTCGGTACTGATGTTGTTCTGTACTGATATTCTTTTTAGTAGGGACACTAGTAATTTGGGTGCAGGAAGGTCTTTAAGATGAATAATCTCAAGCTCCTTATCCTCGCCTAGAAACTTTGATTTCTCTTCAATTAGCTAATAATTCTTTTACCTTTAACTAAAACTAAAGGATATTGATTTTCGATTTGTGGGTTACCAGGCTAAGCCGAATATAAATGTCGACAGTAAATTTAATAGTGGATTAGTATTGATTTTGCGTGTAGCGTTGTAGTTGTTTCTTTCTACGAAGCTTTAGACTCTTACCTCCACGAGATTAAAGGTGCGCAACGAAGTGCAGGGAAAAGTTTACCGTGTGGGCAATAAGATCCTGTGCACGGCTAAAAGAGTAGCGTCAGGTACAGTCTTTTTCCAGGAGACGCTCTACGAGCGTCGCGCTCTACCTCGCCTACTCCATTAGCCTCCTTTCTATTGTCGTTTTTGATAAAGCCGGTCTGATCGTCAAACCGCAAGGTAAATTCTTACCTTGCGTTTCTATCCTGTCACAAAATTTTGACGATGCTTCTGATAAGATGCTACATCTTGCCAATGAGCAAATAAAAGTTCTTTTCCGCTTTGGCCCTCGGGGCAGAGCTAACGGTTACTCCAAAAATTGTTTTTGGCATCAAGTCGCGTTTACGTCGCTTGGAATGCGTGTAGGGTCAATGACCGTATTTGTGTTACGCGTTGTTTTAATTGTCAGAAGTTCGACCTTCATTCGAACTATTGTAAAAGTGAAATACAGAGCGGCCATTGTGTTGAAAAGCACGAAACCAAGACATACCCTAACACGGAGCGAGACCCTTCATGAGCAAACTGCGCTCGTTTTGGCCATAAAGGTAAAGTCATTAGAAATAGAGCCTCGTCCAATACTTGCCCAGCATATATGAAACGGCTCGACGCCAAAATAGCAAGCACTAATTATGGACAATAAGGACACTCCATTAACTTTGAGGTTCGCACAAGTGAATCTTTGCAATTTACGAGTTGCGACTTTTGAAGCTATGAGCTTCTTCTCCCACAATGACATTGTCGTCTTAGTAACACACCTGTTTAGTTCTGGTTCAGGGTACAAGCTCGCTGGTGCGGCTGCACTCTTCAACATGATTTCCGCATCCACTTCTATGCGGTACTACTCGGCTATTGTTTTTAATAGTTTCAAACCCGTCGGAGTGGTTACACTCAGCCATTTAAGATGGCAATTGAATTGAATAAATTGGGATTAACATCGATATAGGCAACCAACAATACTATCAATACTTCTATTGTCCTATAGATGTAGTATGTATGTTGAATAGTAATTTCTTGTGTTTAGATTGAGATTTATTTTACGATTTTACGAAATTTTAATTTTGTTTATGTTTATGCTTTGTTTGGAAGCGCCGTAAGCACATGTTGAATTTGCAACGACGACACAGACAAGAAACCGGTTTAGTTACAGTTGTTATAAAATAGTTATTTTTTATTTAATTTTTTGGCGTGATAACTAATTTGTTGTATTTATATAAGGGTCTTCGCTACAAAAAAAAATGTAGAACTTAGAGAAAATAGTAAAAAAACCTCTTAAATTCTGCAAAGATAAAAAAATATTAGTTATAAAATATTTTAATTTTTCTTCACGTTTAGCATGAAAACCGTTCGTTGAAAATAGTTCAAAACAGTGTTGTTATTCTGAATAATGAAAATGGCATGACGTCTCCATTTTTTTAATATAATAAATGTATGTATGTGTTATTACTATGTGATTTATCAGTTTCAAAAAAAAAATATTGTTTATGTGCGTGTGACACTTACAATCAAAATGCCAAACTAAAGTTTTAAAAGAAGCTATCATAAATTGACAATTCTTTAGAATTATGTCTAGTAACACCTCTAACCAATAGATGTCACCCTAAAAATGATTTTCGTTGATAACTTCAAAATTATTTACTTAAATTTAATAAATATAGGTTTAACGTAATCTATGATATACCAAAAAAGTATTAAATACAATTTTTTGCATATGACTATTACAATTCTTCACTTTTTTTGCCATCGAACAATTCCAAAAATGGAGCCTTTTGTGCGCGTTACCCTGATAATCTATTCATACTTTTTCGTTTAAAATTTGTTTTAATCATAACTAAGGACCTTTAACAACAATTTCATTCATTGAAAAATTCATAAAAATGATTATTTATGGAGTTATCTAGGAATTAAAATCATCCATTTTACATCTAAAAAACATCATTTGAAACGCCATCTTAACGAATAACTGCACTGTAGTATCTATGATTACGGTTGGAAACACCTCCTTGGCAATCGTCGGCGTTTATTGGCCGCCGAGTGAGGATGTACGCATTTATCTCCAACACCTCGATAAAATTCTTGATGAACTAAGAGACGTTTCTATCATAATAGTAAGTGACTTCAATTCGAAATCCCCGCTTTGGCACTCCCCGGTGACCGACGAGCGCGGACGATGCGTGGAGATCCTCGTGGGCGGACGTGACCTGTGCGTTGTTAACGAACCTCACTAACCTTTCACCTTCTCTAGCCACTTAGACTTGACAAACATCGACGTCACTTTGGCGTCCCCTTTTGTTACGAGAAAGATCCTAAAGTGGCGTGTTGTTTCGAAGTTATTGAAAGCGACCACCGACTGATACGGTTTGAGTTAATCGTCGAAGTCCTCCATCTATAACATATCTCTAAGAGAATCCTTGATTATAAACGCATAGACCCCGTTCACCTAATTATGGCAATCGCAAGTTCTATTCCTGCTTATCTTCCACGCGGTGTTTTGTGCCACGATCCTAATTCTGTAGACGCCGTCATTGGTAAGTTGACCAAGATGATCCTCTATTCTTGCCAACGTAGCTTGAACCGCATACACATAGGCTCTAGAGCCGGTGTACCGTGATGGAGTCTTAAGTTAGACAGGTTAAAGCGAGCGATATAGCAGCGGTGGCTAGTAGAATTTCTTAAAACAAGGCCCCTGGACTTGACGGAATACATTGTGATGTCTTACGTGTAATTGTACAAGATTTCCTCTCTTCTACGATCTTTGATTTGTTCAACTCGTGCATTAAATGTGGTTATTTTCCTGCCAGCTAGAAAGCTGGTAAACTCATCACAATTCTCAAACCTGGGAAGGAGGAAATCGTAAATCCCAACTCGTACTGTCCGATAACTGTTATCAATACTTGGCAAACTTTTTGAAGATGTGCTTCTCAAAAAGATTCATGACGACATTCCTCCACAAATTCTTTTCCACCCCAGTCAATATGGCTTCGTTCCAGGCAAAACGACGATTGACGTCGCACGTAGATTAATGACTAATGTACGACAGAACGTCTCCAAGTACAGACTTGCAATTTTCATTGACATATCTGGAGCGTTCAACAACGTATGGTGGCCTTTAATTATAGAAGCTCTGGCCGTTAAGACAGTACCTGCTGGTGCCACGCGCGTCGTTTATAGTTGTTTATCGAAGAAATCGATAACTTATTTTTCGAACGTAACCCATTCTGTTTATGCAAAACGACCGACGAAGGGGTGTCCACAAGGCTTGGTTTTCGGGCCGACCTTGTGGAATCTGGTTGTGAACGATTTGCTTAGCACAGAACTAGCAGCCGACTGCGACATTTCCGCATACGCGGACGACATCACTGTCACGGTGTCCGCAATTTTTAGACGAGTCTTAGAGGCAAAATCCAGCACATGCCTAAACATAGTAACAAGCTGGCCTGGCAGCAAAAAACTGATAGTTTCAGCGGTCAAGACTAAGTACATGGTTTTCAGCTCCACTTTAAAACGAGATCCTTCACTGCGCCTCAACAACATTCCCGTCCGTACGGTTTTCGAGTTCTAGTACCTCGGACTATTGCTTGACGACAGATTGAGTTTTATAAAACATTGCGCATTCGTGGTTGACAAGTGTAAGAGCGTCTTGCACATGTTTTACAAATACTAACGAAATGGAACCTACACAAAAAATCTCTTGCGAATCTTTAACAGTGCAGTTATACTAGGCATTTGGTACCACATACTTCGATATTTAACGTGGGCAGGAAATTGACCTCCCTGTTCCAATTCCTATTCCTTAGAACTATCTTCGGGGCTTATCGCACCGTTGCTATAGATACCCTCTGTGTTATATCGAACCATCCTCCCCTACAGCACCTTTTCAAGGAAATTTACTGTACCAGAGTTCTTGGCAAGGCTGGCACTTGCAATTTTCTTGACCAGCACATTTTGCTCAACGACTTTTCGTAGTTTTCAGCGGCCAAGCGTCACTTAAAGGTCTTGATCTTGAGCAAATGGCAGCAGCTGTGGGACACTTCCAGAAAGGGCGTAACGCCTACTACCTTATCCCAGATACTCTTACCTGGGTCAGAACGTCCCACGTCCCCGGACGAGAGGCAGTACAAATCCTTTTTTCATACGGCGGATTTCGTTGTTATTTAAAACGTATTAGCGCTTTGGATGACGACAGTTGTCCGTCGTGTGGCGTTTCTGACACCCCAGCATATCGGATTCTCGCTTATCGTGAGTTCGATGACGTTCAGGGTGACCTCTTAATGCATGGTAATTTAGTTTGATTATTTTTTTTGCAAGCAGCTATGGCAAAGTAGGAGTTTAGTTTTGTTATATAACATTGCATATTTATTTAGAGTCATATTAGTTTATTACATTTTTGGTTAAATAACACGTTTGATTTTTGTTTTAAATGTCGCTGTTTGATTAACACTGCCTTTCATTATTTTTCTCATCTATATGCAAGTCATTTTCTTTACCGATTTGGTATTAACCTAGAAACGGAGAAAATCCTTAAGGTAGGTGTTTCGCTGAACCACGTGCTCTCATAGCACGCACTAATACTTAGGCCATCTTACTGGTCTTGTAAGACTATCCTATTTATTCGCAACATTTTCTAACTTAACTTATCCCTCTTGTGGCAAACTTGTACCAAGCAAGTTCGGGGTGGTATGGTGGGGCTACATCATCTTCTTTTTCCAGAATTTGCAAGCAGCGATGGCAAAGTAGGAGTTTAGTTCAGTTATTATAACATTGCATGTTTATTTAGAATCATTTTAGTTTATTATATTTTAGTTTAAATAACAATTTTAATTTTCGTTTTTAGCTCTTGAATAACACTATGTCTTTCTTCATCTTCCATATGTCTATACTAATCCTTTTCTTTACCAACTTGTTATTAACCTTAAAAGCGAGGATAAGTCATATGGTAGGTGCTCTCATAGCACACATTTATACTTAACCCATCCTACTGGTCTTACAAGACTACCTTTCTTTTCGTAATATTTCTTAAACTTAACCTATTCTTTTGGCGAACTTGTATCAAGCAAGTTTGGGTGGTTTGGTGGGTCCGCATTCTCCTCCTCACCCAGATGTTTCATTTTGTTTGACGTGACGACTAGCCACTCTATGGTTGCCTGGTCTGTGCACGTTATTCTTGGAATCCCCCTTTATGACTTTCTGAAAACGCGAGAAGCTTGTCTCTTCTCCAGTTCCTCAATCCATCAGAGTATCGACGCTTTATATGACTTCGAATTCTTCAGGACTGATGGTGTTTTCAGAAAACAATTTCCGTCAAACTGTCCTTGAATGTCTTTTTTGGGTTCCTTTGACTTTGCTTTAACGGTCGTTTTTGTGACGCCAGTGTGCTATTGCTGGAAAGGTTGCGTTTTTGCGACTTTGTTGTTCGAGCAGTTAGTACAATTGCGTGCACCGTCTAGTGTCGCTGTTGCGTTCCTGTGATGCCTGCATTTTATTTCTGTATAGGGGTGTTTCGCTCCCGCGCCCCTGCTATTGGAACGGAACCGGCTGCCTGAGCCCCTGATTATTTTTGTATTTTTAGTTTCCATTTTCCAGCCTCCGAAAGCTTTTTTGGTTTTTCGGCTTTTTGCTCAGCATCAGCCGATTCTACATATGTACCAGGGGTACAGAGAAAATTACAGTACTTGCCCGTGAGATATGTCCATAGCAGCAAAGAGGTTTGGGTTTGGTTGCCGTCTGCTGAGCAAAGTCGGTAGAGCAGCAACAGGCATCGTTATTCCAGTGTTGGCTCTTGCTATGACACTACAGCTTGAGTTGGGAGAGCTGGTTCGCGTGACCGTAGTATTGGAATACGTACGGATTTTAGGCCGCGACCTCAACACCTTCCAAGGTAAACAAGGTTGTCTGGGCTCAGCTATTAAAGCTACGTACTGTGACAACCTATCTACCCTCCTATCCACCACTTAGAGACGTGCCCGATAGGTAGCTCAACGCACGGTTTTATTCATGTTACTAACTAGCGGTATATTCAAAAATTATATTTGAATGTTGCAAGCCAAGTTTGTATTTTTAAATTCTTAATAACTTGCAAAGAAAATAATTTAATAATTTAGCGCAAATTAATTCTAAAACAATACGTAATACGTCTGGTCAACGCCTTTTTGCAGTTTTATGACGTGTGCAAAATGTTTACTTGTTACGGTTAAATTTCGCATCAAATCACACAAATTAAATATAGTGCGCGACGCTTAATAGAATCACGTAGGCACTGGGGGTTTTTGACAACAATAACTGAATGATAACAATATCCGATATTTTAAAAAAAATGTGTATTGGTTATAAAGCAGTAAATATATAGAGTGTACAAGTTGTTAATTTAGAAGATGATAATAGCATCAATACAAGCATAAACATCAAAATACAAGTTGTAATATACTTAACAAAAATAAAAACGTTGAGCCAAATGATTCGAAAATTACGTACCTACCTGTTGTATTTAAAAGTTTGTTAACACTGTTAATAAAAAGAAATCAAAAACAATCTCAGGATGTTTATTTCACAAGTATTGTTAGGGTACAATGATCATGCAAAATAGTGTAACGATTAATAAAACGAATTTATTTATACTAATAATATGTACACGTTTATAACTAACCGAACTAATTAAATATAAGGATATTTAATAAGAAGCACTTACACGAATTTATATAGCACTATCACTTACACGAAAGATAAAGTCCGCGGATAACTTCAGTTTAACACTTGTTTACATTAAAGTCACGTGCAATGTTATACTCTGTATTGTGACGCACCGTTTTATTTTGAAGACATCTTCTCGCGGACAAGATAATAAATTTAAAATGCATTGAAGAGAAAATATGTAATCAATGTAATTATGTTAAACTTTTTCAAGTTCAAGCAATGACTAAAATTCTCTTACCTGGATAAATTATTCCAGTGGCGTGTGATCGTCTAGTTTAATTTAATTTCTTAAATTAAAGCTTTGGTATTTGAAATCTGGTATTAGGGAATATTTGGGGTTGTGCTAGTAACACTTAGGTTCTTTTTTCCAAGCGATGTACGGTAAGAAACAAAAAGCAAGCAACAAAATCTCAAAAAAATTTAACTTTATTTGACACATTGAAATCTTTTCAAGACCGAATGTCACATTCTTAAAGCTCAAATAAATAAAATTTCTTTCACAAGTATATTAGGCGAGGAAAGGTCGAACAATTGAGATTCACGTCCGTTCACTGTCATTCTTTTGCTGACTTTGTCGTGGTTGAGAGCTTTCTTATAACGGAAACAATTTTCGAATTACAATAAGTGTTAGAGCAAAAATAGAACTAACAGAAATTTAGCCAGATCTTGGTTAGATATGGTAGATAATTAGATAAACAATTTATACCGCGTGATCCGTGGCAATTGTTTCTCAACATTCTAAATCGTTGGCGCGCATTTCGAACGCAACAGAAACAAACGATTACTACTAATACTAGATTTACCCGAGTTTTATAGCGGTTCACCGAGCCTGTGCTTCTGAGATTATGACACGATTCGAGCTATGTTGCCACACCCTTTCAGATGTAAATGTTTCAAAGTGGAGATTTCACCTTTGGAAATTTGCTCCACAGTTTACAAACTTGACTTTTTCAACAGTTTGTCGCGTTCGCGATACCCTGTCCCTGTCATATCTAAAGAAGACTTACAGCAGACTGGACTCGCAATAAAACATATCGCGACGCGCAATAACAATTAATGTTTGAAGTCAATTCTTTAGGTGTTCTCAGCGTAAACTTTCGGCGCAAAAGAAATAAAACAAATTTTAAAAACAACACGTCAATTGCCAAAGACAAAACAAACAAAACAAAATTATATTAAACTTGCTCTCACCGTTTCCAAGAGAAAACAAATGTTAAGATTTATGTTAGATAATTATTCTCAATTTTATCGCGTTAGACAGTATCTCAATTCATCGCATCTCTCGTACAATAATCAAATAAACTTATAAATGCACATTCAAATAAATTTAACTGAATTTCTGACCTTTTCATGTGGCGCCTATTCCTTAATTGTAGACCAAGTACCGCGACTTTTTAGGTCTTGACTGGACGCACGTTAACGCTCACTTACTAATGTGTCACTTAACAGCTAACAAACGATCCGAAGCGTAAAATTTAAGTTAAAATCTATATGACATCGAATAAAATTGAAGTTAAACAAATTTTTCTACAAACATCTCTGAACACTAAATTATAACACTTTACACGCCGAAAAGGTTTAAATTAAAGCCCGTAGTTAATTCGGTTAAGTCAAGTAAGTAACTCTTTTCGCGAGACGCGATTAAAAGAAAACTCCCGTATGCGGTCCGCAATCGAATCAATCAATGAATCAATCAATAATCTCCCTGTTTTTCTTCGCGTTAGGGTTTTTAAAACTTTCCTTTAAAACTTTCTCCGCCTACATTGTGCGCAATTTTGACTTATTTCTAAAATCGCCTTTTTTTGATTGGTTAAGTTTTCAAACTCTCTCAGTACCAAATTTGCCAATTGGCTTCTCTCCTTTACTCATTCTCTCGAAGGCGGCGTCATCCCCTTTTCTACCCTTAAGCTATTACCACGTTGGTACTAGATGACGCTAGGTGTTTCAACTGGACTAAATTTTACCGATTTCGCAACTTGCTTTGTAATTAACAATGAACTAAGGCGCTACTGACTATAAACATGCATTAAATAGTTAAACTTTACTTTAACATAGATCGTAGGTTCAATCTTAACCCATCTATAACGCTAATAATTTTTACAATTGGTTGCCTGTTTATACAATTTCAATCTTTAAAATTTTTACTCAAATTTTGTTTTACATAGTTTCGTTCTTTACATTGAAAGCGTTTATGACTTAAACTAGTGATTACTGATAGTTTTACTTTTAAAAACTGGAAAATTAGACTTAATAAATTATCATCTTGCTTAAACGTATTTCATAATCTGAACATAAATTAGGGGTTTTGTCGAACATGTGGGTTTCGGTCGAGTCCTTTTGATGATTATTGCGGCCTTTTTCGGTCAAGAGTCGCTTTGTCGCTTTTGTAATATTATACTAGGCATCTGAAACTGTTGTTCTTGTAAACCCTGCCTAAATCGAAACCGCCCGATTTTCCATATTGAAATGATTTGCTTCAATTTCTTAAGACTTATTCCCACCGACGGTGGAACGAATCAGCATATTAGCCTGCAGAATGTGGTGGTTCTATGTTAGCGGATTAACTTGTCACCTTCGTCTCGATTCACTGATAAAAAATAGTTTTTTTTTTCTGGACATATGTGGTTACTTCGGCTTTATTTTATGACGTTCTCACACTGTCGGTCCGTTTCACACGCCCCCAGGGTTCACATGGGTTGGAATTTATGAGAACACAGGTGAATCCTTTCGTAATCCCAATTGATCCCGAGATGTGTAACCAGGTCTTCAGGACATGTCAGCGTAGCGTAATACTAATCCCGAACTTCTTCTCTTAGTCAGCAGACTTCTCGCTAGTGGTCAGCTACTGACGGCCATGTTGCTGTTGCTTGGTCGGTCCGGTAGGTTCCAGCACCGTCTCCAGTTGCTTGTGTTGTAACCCGAGGTGTCTCCTCAATGAAGGCGTTGAATGACAGGACGGATGCTGAACAAATATGTCCATCGATGGCCCAGATATTAAACCTATAACATTTACCAGCAGTCAGTCCTTAAAATATTAGACTTAAATACAAATTATGTGATTACAAAAAAACCATACTAAGAGTTTTTCTAACATTCAATTTTTTTATTAACATTAGATTACCGACCACACTATATGGTTTATCTTTTCCAAATTAACATTACATAGACTACATGCGCTTTTGTCCTTAAATTTGTCAATTGGTTGGATAACTCGTACAGTTGATAATTATTTTTCACTGACATGATAAGGGCGTAAATTCGCTACATTGTAGGTCCCCAACGTCGCGTTAGTTTCCGGATCCCGAAGGGTATAAACGTTTGGATGTGGGAGAGCCGCCACTACATATGGTCCTTTAAACAAGGGCAAAAACTTCTGGAACGTTTTAGTCGCACTGTCCGACACAGGATTGTTTCTCAACAGCACCTGATCTCCAACACGTAGCACCATACGATGACCTTTTTGCTTCGCTTTTCGCATATCCGCATGTTTTTGTAAGTTGACCCGGACTTTGTTACGGATTTCTTGTCGATCTTGATTAGGCATGTGTTGCAGTAATTTGCCGAGTTCCGCATCTAATGGTGTGGGAGGGATCTTACCATACAGTATCTCATATGCCGTATAACCGGTACTTTCATGTGGTACTTGGTTTAGACAGTCTTCTATTTTAGAAAGTTGTGCAACCCATCCCGCATGATTGTGGCTGCAGTAAGCCCTAAATGCACGTCCTAGTTCTCGCATCACTCTTTCGCATGGGTTGGATGCTGGGTGTCGTATCGAGGACAATGTCGGTCGTATACCTTCTTCTTGTAATCCTTGTTGCCACCTTTGAGCTGTAAATTGAGTACCATGGTCACTCAACACGGTCCGTGGGCGAATAAATTGTGCATATCCTTTTACGATCCGATTTAACGCAGCATTGGCGGTGGCTTTCCGCAGTGGGTACAATTTAACAAACTTAGAAAACACATCTACGACTACAAACACGTAGCATGCACCCCCTCGCCCGGCAGGTAATGGTCCATAAAAATCTACGCATACCAAATCGCCAACGTCCTGAGCAAGGATAGGTGCCATAGGTCCTTGATGGTTTCTATTAGGGTGTTTAGTCTTTTGACACAAATCACAAGTTTTTAATACGTTGCGCACTAATTTATACATGCGTGGCCAATGATATGTCCGTTTCATTATAGTCACGATTTTACCTGCCGCAAAATGTCCGTATAGGCGGTGATAGAACCAAATAAGATCTGTAGTTAATGCTTTTGGAATGGCTAACCTACTGAAACTACTTCCCTGGGTTTTAAACACTAATATATTGTCTATAATTTGATAATGCTCCGCAAGTCTTTTAATCCGTTCATCGCTAGGAGTGGTTGGGTCACTACACAAATTCCAAACCTTACACAAAAAATCGTCCTTTTGTTGCTCGTACTTCAAGTTTTTTATAGTTTCCCGCTGTTCGCGCACTCCTTCAACTTCAAACAACGCGATAAGGGGCCCCTCCGCACTGGGACGTTTTCCACTTGCGTCCAGATCACTAGGAAAACGCGATAATACGTCCGGCACAACATTTTCTTTTCCTGGGATCCACTCCACAACATAGTCAAACTGACTGAGAATTAATGTCCAGCGAGTTAATCGTTCATTTAGAAGCTTACACTTTTTCAAAAATTTTAAGGCTTGATGGTCCGTTCTTACAATAATTTTAGATCCTTGCAGATAGGTTCTAAATTTTTGAAAAGCAAAGATAACTCCTAATAATTCCTTTTCTGTGGTAGTATAGTTAAGTTCGGGTCCCCGGAGTCCTCGTCCTGCAAATGCTACTACAGCTCGCGTTCCATCTTCTAATCTTTGGAAGAGTTCCGCTCCCAGTCCATAGTCAGAGCTGTCTGTTTGCACGTAATACGGTTTTGTGTGATCCGGATGGATTAAGAGAACCGTTTGGAGAAATTGTTCTTTAATATTTATAAACGCGTTCTGTTCGGTTTCAGCCCAGACCCATTTAGCACCTTTCTTTAACAAACCGGTGAGATGTTGGGTATGCGTGCTATGCTGTTTGCAGAACTGACGGTAGTAGTTGCATAAACCTAAGAAAGCGCGAAGGTGTTTTTGTTTCTGAGGTGTGGGAAACATCCGAATTGCGTTTACCTTCTCTGGATCCGGTCGGATACCTTCAATAGTTAATAGATGCCCCAGAAATTTTACTTCAGATTGAAAAAAACAGGATTTTTCCAAGTTTATGGTCATTCTAGCCTTTTGAATTTTCTTAAAAACAAGTTCTAAGTGTTTTAAATGGGTGATGGAATCTTTGGAGGCTACCAGAAGGTCATCAACGTAATTGACTGCAAATTCTCGAACTTCGGGTCCAAGAATAATGTCCATTGCTCGACTAAACGAGCCTACTGCAGTTTTGAGTCCAAACGGGAGTACTTGGTAAGTGTAACTGCGCCCATTATAAAGAAAAGCGGTATATTGTCGACTCTCGGTGGTTAATGGGATTTGCCAATAAGAAGCACGCAGATCTATAGTGGACATGACCTTCGCTTCTCTAAAGTAATGTAGAAGCTCTTCCGGAGCGGGTGGTGATTCGCAGTCTGACACCATCTGATCGTTTAGAGTTCGCGCATCTAAGCAAATCCTGACTGATCCGTCCTTCTTTTTGACTATAGTCATTGGGCTAGCGTATGGTGACGCCTCTCGTTTTATAACTCCAAGATCGGTCATTTCTTGAATGACTACGTCTACGGCCGGTCGTAGCGCAAATGGAATGGGGTAGGGTCGTTTCACAAATGGAGTCGCGTCTTTCATTATTATTCGATGCTGGTAGAGAGTGGTCCGCCCTGGAATTTTTTGAAAAATAGATCGAAATTCTAGCAACAACTGAAGTAATTGTTTTTTGTCTTGTAGCGTTCCTTGAATGCTCTCGACTTTTTCATTTATCGCCGTTTGACTTTTCCAAAATTTATTGCTGTTAGGTTGTACGAGCACTGTCGCAATGTGTGTTTTTTCTGTGGTATTGGGTGCGTTTGTTGCAGTTTGGTTCTGTCCAAACTGTAACTTGGTTAAACCTTCAGTTTGTTTTATAAGCAGTTCTTGTTGTTTGAAGTCTAACGTGCCTTTGACTGCAGTTAGCCAATCGACGCCTAAGATAACCGGTTTGATTAGACGCTTCACTACAAGAAAAGCTGCTCGTTTTTCCCATGTAGACAAAGTAATTTTTAAAAATACTTGTAAATTGACGCACTGGCTTCGTTGTCCCACAGCACCTCTTAGTTGGGTCGCGGCTAGCGGCAGAGACGGTGGTTTACATCCTGTAGCCAAAAGTTTTTCCCATAGTTCCTCGGAGACACAGCTAACTTCACTACCCGTGTCTAGCAAAGCCATTGCAGGGTAACCCTCTATTTGACACACGATCTCCGGCAGTATTTGATTTGGAGTGACATTCACTTCAGTTGGTTCTTCCCACAGAGACCGATGAAGTGATAGAGCTTGGAAGGAATATACAGGTGTTACTGTCAAATTGCTATGGTAGGCCTCGCGGTCATCGTTGTTGGTGGTGATGGCCCCTTTTCTTTTATTGTTAATTGTGTTTAGGGTTTTAGAGTGGGTAATTGTAGAGGTTAGTTTACCAGTCGTTTCAGTAGATCGTGGGTGTGGGCCTAAGTGTGGCGACACAACGATTAGACCCGGGGCCGTTGTGCTGGTACGTTTCCCGAATTCCTTCCATTATCTCGAGCATAGTTATTTTGGCGGTTATATTGCTTGTTTTGGTCTTGAGGTCTTATTCTGTTTCCATTCTTTCGAAAAACGTATGGTGTTGTTTTCCCTGGATGCGAATCTGTTAGGTGTGGGTTCTCTCTCTTTGGAAAACCAAATGACTGATTTTGTTCATACGGTTCCTGTCGAGACAAGAACTCGGCTGCCTGTTTGATCGATTGTCCCTCCTTTAGTGCCCAAAGCGACTGGATATGGCTTGGAAAATGTCTCATTAATTCATCAACCAACGTTTCTTCCGGTAGTGGTGGTACTAACAAGCTGGCTTGGTCTACAAAGTAAGCGAAATGTGCTAACATGCTTCTCCTAGCAGGGTTGTGACGGGTTGTACCAATTTTGTACCGCAGCTCGCGCTGACGCCGCTTCGACCAATATGTAGCAAAAAAGTCTCTTCGAAAATCCGCGTATGTGTTCCATCGGCTTCGGTATAAGCTGACCCAATGTCGAGCATCTCCTTGTAGGCAATCTATAACTTGTTCCAACATTCGGTCATCAGTTAACGACAGCGTTTTAGCGTAAGCCTCAAAACATCCTAAAAAGCAAACTGGGTGTTGACCAACATGTTCGTTAAAAGTAGGCTTCGTTGGAGGTGTGGGAGCATTCTCGACTAACGATCGTAGCTGCGTTGCAAAATCAGTTCCTAGACGTGAACTTTGCTCTGCTTCTTTTGCATAACTGATCGGTCCGGGACTTCTAGCAACAGGGTTAAGTTCGTCCACAGGCATTACGTTGCGTCTTGCCGATGGAGTCAATCTTCTTGGATCATTATCTCCATTATAAGTCAACAGCACATCATTTGTTGTTGGCTCATTAGTCGGCATGTGAGAACTTTGTTGGTCCATCTCAGTTCGATCAGAAGACGATCGACTTCCGGATTTAATAACTTCTTTTAAAGAGTTTAGAACCGCTTCTATTCCTCCCAACAACCGGTTTTGACGATCTTCTTGTTTGCGTTCCATTTCTCGTAACCATTCTTGCATTCCTATAGGGACATCAAAACGGTTGGGTTCCAACGGCGCCTGCATTTCAGTATCCGAAAAATGCTGTGCGTCCTCACCTGTAGATGACATCATGCATCAGGTACCTTTCTTCTGGTTTGATGCCGCTTTATTGCTCAACAAAATGCTATTATCCAGCTCAATCGATCTTCGAAAGTAAAAATTCGAAAGTTGTATGCGCAGCAACAAGAAAATCCATGCGTCGTAAAATACCTACAAAAACAATGCGTCCGGTGAAACAAAGCCTTTACTTTATTTGTGTTTGTAGGAAGGCCGTTACCTAAACATAAAACCTCGGCCTACGTTTGTTAAAGTGCCTTACGTAATTAGTGAATAAATCGCTAAACCGCTCTGTAATAAAATTAAATTCAACTAAAAGTATAAGCCTTTGGAAATATCCTAAGATGATAAATTAATCTTAGCAAGTGAATATGCAAACGAAAGTAGACGCTCGGCACGTTCTGAAATAAAATTAGAATACTCGAAATTACTCTGTAAATACAAATTAAAATTGTAAAAAAAGTATCCCAAATCTCAGTACTAGCCCTGAAAGAAAAAACAATGTCTGTCAATAGCTATAACGGTGGTAAACGTTAAAAGTTGCCTTTAGACCCGCGTAACTCCTTTGTTTCCGTGTTGTAGATCTACACAAATGTCAAAATATTTCAACTATCACACATGCAAATAAACAAACAATAAATCAAATACGAGGTTGGTGATGGCGGTCCCCATTCATTGAGTAGCGTTGAGTCTGGACCTCCTATAAGCGCCAAAAAAAGCATTTATATTGTGTTCTTTTTCTCGTGTGCGTGTAATTTGAGGCATTGTCTACGCCCCCAAGCTGAAAGTCATATGCAATAGTTAACCAGTGAGCGATCAATTCTGAGCTTTGTGACATATTTAAGAGTTAAAAAAAAACATCTGTTTGAAGTAAAATATCGGCCCGATATTGAAACAAATAATACCTTCGTCTGTTGACCTAATTTGTGAGCGTACCTAGATCAGTGGCGTAACGCAATTAAGAAACGATTGCACTTCTTTGTTTTCTGATTTTCTAACAATTGAACGCAACAAAAATTAGAATATGATCGTTTTAGATAACATTTCTTTACCCCCTTTTTTTTTAAAACATGCGCAATAATGCTAAATGCAAGAAACACGTGCTCATGCGATAATTAATTAGTGGTTTTGTTTAACACTACAACAATAATAAAAGAATGGAAAAGTAATGTCTGCCCGTTTTCTAAATTATTCTTTCTTTTAGAGAATTACAAACGTTCTTTCTTTTCGCCCGCCAATACACGCGTTACTTTGTTGAATAATTTTGTTTGCAAATTTGTCTCAATAGCAGGAAGAAAAAAAATAGAATGTTACTTTACTTAAGAACAAACAAAAAAAATCATAACGTTAATTTATTTTTAAAAACAAAGTTGAATAACGGTAAATTACCTAAAAAAAAATCATAAAGATTGTAGGACGCGAATTTACATAAGAGGAAAAAAAATATAAACATTGTATAACGTTGCTTTACTTAAGTGTCTCTTACTCATCGCTGTAAACTAGGTATTTGCGATTACAAAAAAAAACAAAACTAATTTTGGAATCCAAAAGAATAAAAAACTGTGTCATTTTGAATTGTTGGAATCCTGGTCGCGGCGCCAAATCTGTGACGCACCGTTTTATTTTGAAGACATCTTCTCGCGGACAAGATAATAAATTTAAAATGCATTGAAGAGAAAATATGTAATCAATGTAATTATGTTAAACTTTTTCAAGTTCAAGCAATGACTAAAATTCTCTTACCTGGATAAATTATTCCAGTGGCGTGTGATCGTCTAGTTTAATTTAATTTCTTAAATTAAAGCTTTGGTATTTGAAATCTGGTATTAGGGAATATTTGGGGTTGTGCTAGTAACACTTAGGTTCTTTTTTCCAAGCGATGTACGGTAAGAAACAAAAAAGCAAGCAACAAAATCTCAAAAAAATTTAACTTTATTTGACACATTGAAATCTTTTCAAGACCGAATGTCACATTCTTAAAGCTCAAATAAATAAAATTTCTTTCACAAGTATATTAGGCGAGGAAAGGTCGAACAATTGAGATTCACGTCCGTTCACTGTCATTCTTTTGCTGACTTTGTCGTGGTTGAGAGCTTTCTTATAACGGAAACAATTTTCGAATTACAATAAGTGTTAGAGCAAAAATAGAACTAACAGAAATTTAGCCAGATCTTGGTTAGATATGGTAGATAATTAGATAAACAATTTATACCGCGTGATCCGTGGCAATTGTTTCTCAACATTCTAAATCGTTGGCGCGCATTTCGAACGCAACAGAAACAAACGATTACTACTAATACTAGATTTACCCGAGTTTTATAGCGGTTCACCGAGCCTGTGCTTCTGAGATTATGACACGATTCGAGCTATGTTGCCACACCCTTTCAGATGTAAATGTTTCAAAGTGGAGATTTCACCTTTGGAAATTTGCTCCACAGTTTACAAACTTGACTTTTCAACAGTTTGTCGCGTTCGCGATACCCTGTCCCTGTCATATCTAAAGAAGACTTACAGCAGACTGGACTCGCAATAAAACATATCGCGACGCGCAATAACAATTAATGTTTGAAGTCAATTCTTTAGGTGTTCTCAGCGTAAACTTTCGGCGCAAAAGAAATAAAACAAATTTTAAAAACAACACGTCAATTGCCAAAGACAAAACAAACAAAACAAAATTATATTAAACTTGCTCTCACCGTTTCCAAGAGAAAACAAATGTTAAGATTTATGTTAGATAATTATTCTCAATTTTATCGCGTTAGACAGTATCTCAATTCATCGCATCTCTCGTACAATAATCAAATAAACTTATAAATGCACATTCAAATAAATTTAACTGAATTTCTGACCTTTTCATGTGGCGCCTATTCCTTAATTGTAGACCAAGTACCGCGACTTTTTAGGTCTTGACTGGACGCACGTTAACGCTCACTTACTAATGTGTCACTTAACAGCTAACAAACGATCCGAAGCGTAAAATTTAAGTTAAAATCTATATGACATCGAATAAAATTGAAGTTAAACAAATTTTTCTACAAACATCTCTGAACACTAAATTATAACACTTTACACGCCGAAAAGGTTTAAATTAAAGCCCGTAGTTAATTCGGTTAAGTCAAGTAAGTAACTCTTTTCGCGAGACGCGATTAAAAGAAAACTCCCGTATGCGGTCCGCAATCGAATCAATCAATGAATCAATCAATAATCTCCCTGTTTTTCTTCGCGTTAGGGTTTTTAAAACTTTCCTTTAAAACTTTCTCCGCCTACATTGTGCGCAATTTTGACTTATTTCTAAAATCGCCTTTTTTTGATTGGTTAAGTTTTCAAACTCTCTCAGTACCAAATTTGCCAATTGGCTTCTCTCCTTTACTCATTCTCTCGAAGGCGGCGTCATCCCCTTTTCTACCCTTAAGCTATTACCACGTTGGTACTAGATGACGCTAGGTGTTTCAACTGGACTAAATTTTACCGATTTCGCAACTTGCTTTGTAATTAACAATGAACTAAGGCGCTACTGACTATAAACATGCATTAAATAGTTAAACTTTACTTTAACATAGATCGTAGGTTCAATCTTAACCCATCTATAACGCTAATAATTTTTACAATTGGTTGCCTGTTTATACAATTTCAATCTTTAAAATTTGTACTCAAATTTTGTTTTACATAGTTTCGTTCTTTACATTGAAAGCGTTTATGACTTAAACTAGTGATTACTGATAGTTTTACTTTTAAAAACTGGAAAATTAGACTTAATAAATTATCATCTTGCTTAAACGTATTTCATAATCTGAACATAAATTAGGGGTTTTGTCGAACATGTGGGTTTCGGTCGAGTCCTTTTGATGATTATTGCGGCCTTTTTCGGTCAAGAGTCGCTTTGTCGCTTTTGTAATATTATACTAGGCATCTGAAACTGTTGTTCTTGTAAACCCTGCCTAAATCGAAACCGCCCGATTTTCCATATTGAAATGATTTGCTTCAATTTCTTAAGACTTATTCCCACCGACGGTGGAACGAATCAGCATATTAGCCTGCAGAATGTGGTGGTTCTATGTTAGCGGATTAACTTGTCACCTTCGTCTCGATTCACTGATAAAAAATAGTTTTTTTTTTCTGGACATATGTGGTTACTTCGGCTTTATTTTATGACGTTCTCACACTGTCGGTCCGTTTCAGTATATTTATCGCAACACGCGTTAATCACTTATTTATTAACACTTGAATAACCTTAATACTGCCGACTTTGAATTACTGAAATAACTGACCTTGATTCGTTTGTACTGCATTTGTACATTTTGGCAATCTATATGTATCTTTCGGTGAACGTTCTGGAAAATGGATAACAACTGCTTGAAGGCTCTCGAACTTGAGAATAATTTCTCGAACGTTTCAATAGGTTATTGTTTATCTATAGGAACAAACCTGAGAAGAAAATAGATAACATAAACCGAAATTTTAATTACTATAAACAATGTTCTTTAATAAAGTGATAACATTATTCGATTGATGACATTTGTGATTCCAATAAGCGGTGTGCATTGTAATACAAAATACGAAACACAGAAAATACAGCAAACCCAAAAAGAATCTTGAACGTTCTTTTAACAAACAAAGAAACAGTCAACAATAATCTATTCTCTTTTGATTATCAAACGTTTTCTAGCACGAAAACAGGTTTATTTAAAATTCGTTAACACCAGTTAACATGTAACAGTTGTTGCTATCTGTATGAGTAACTTTTAAACGTTAGTTGAAATTCTTGGTTGAAATATGCGCCACAAAAATTGACTGTATCGTACAAATACGCTAGGAAGGGCCTAGGTCCCATTTACGCCTCCTTATTGTGCATAAAAAGATATTATTATGTGTCAGTTACATTTTTCAGTGTAGTTCCACTGTAGTTACGCCGGTGCTTATATGCACTGAAACAGCACAACCGTAACGTTAAAATATTTATGGATTTTTTTTGCTTAGAGGAATTACGCAGAATTAACCGCTTCTATCTGACTTTTTAAATTTTGATTAGTTTCTTATAAAGCAGATTTTTTGGTCATATCGCCTGTTCTTGTATCTGAAATTACAGAAAAAATATAATTTTTTATCACTATTTTTGCTTTCGTAACTTTTAATCCCATCACATTTATAAATTTATTTTAGATATATTTCGAATTAAAGATGTTTTCTATTTTTTGCAATACTTGGTTGATTTGTTATTTATGTAAGACGCTGTTTTAAGATATTTGTGCAGGATTTTTTACAGGTGAACAACTATTACATCTACAAATACTATGGATGCCATCGATATAATTTAGTTTTGACGCAGACGCCAAAACTAAAAATTTAATTTTTTGTTCTCATCATAAATTCAAATTTTTTGCTATTGTTTTTTTTGTTTTTGCGCACTTATCAACATAAACGTGAAACAATTTTTGAGCGATTTTGAGACTTTGGTAGTCTCGTAGTTACTATTCGAGTAATAAAATGTTGTATTCAACTCGTGCGTCTAAATTAGGCTACATGAATTATTTTTTTCTAACACCAACTTGTTTCATAATAATGTTGCGTTTTATCAATATATTGAATCAAAATTGGGTTGTACAGTAGCTTGTAACAAACAGCGCAATTTCTCGATAGCTTTTTGGCGTTAGCTGCTAGATCGGTTAATGTAATTATCAGTTTTGTAGCGTGTAAGTTACCTTAGATGTTTAATTAGTGATGACTTTAGATAAATTCTGAATTTATAAAATACTTCTTTTGTAAACGTATTTTCAACTACTATAGTATGAGTTCGAAGGAGTCCAAAATGCATTATAATTAATTAAAAAGTGGTTATTCAGTTATGAAGTAGGGTTGACATTAAACTCTGATAGCAACGAACGTAATGAGATAATTATACAAATCTTGCCCTTGATCTTAAATGCAAACGAATGATGACATGACCTAAAATCTCACCTTACCATTGAATTATGTGCACGACACGCACATAATTTTAAGTAAGTTCCTGTATTTCATTAAAATAATTACATTTCCAATTCAAAAATAAGTATTTCATAAGTGATTATTTAAGCAAAACCTGTTGAAGAAATATATTGCTTTTAAAACAGAGAAAGTGCAACGATGTTATTGAATTTTATGAATAATTATTGTAACGTAAACAAATACTGAAGACACACGGTGACTAGTCTTGGTCATTTTCAAGGAAATAAGTGTAATCGTAAAAATAATAACATCATTTCAGTACAATGCACGTATATTTCCCCACTTCTTCATTGCGTTCCTACTTAATCAATTTAAAAGAATTTGCAGAATTGATTTTTCTTATGTAGGTGATCTAATTTATTATTTTGCTAAGTATCGTTTTACTTGTTATATTTTCTACAGCAGTGTGTAAAAATGTTCATCCTAATTAAGCTTAAAATATTATTTTTTTTGTTTTTCATAAACAGGGTACATGCATTTAGTGTTAATAATAGTGTAGATTTTGTGAACGTCTTAACTAATGATAACAACACTATACATAAACTACAAAATTTTGCTTCTATTAACTTACATAAAATTTTTGAGGCTGTAAATATCCTACCTGATGGTTTGTGTCGAAATGATAGTAGAAAAGTTTTATATGGGCTTGTTGCAAGAGAAAAATGGGCATGGAAAAGTAAGTACAGTTTTTAATTATTAGAATTATTTTAGTTTTTTTGCGTTGCATCAAAAACATGAATTATTCAGTTATAGATTTCAAGGATTTTATTGCAATTAATTAACTCTTCACCAAAGAACTATTCTCACATTTTTTATTTAAAATTGATAACTTTTCAAACTATACTTTAAAGTATAAAAAAAGTCGATAATCAACAATAAACGCGTTATGCTTGATTAAAACATTTTGTTTTTCAGTATGATATACCATAAAATATGTCACGTTTATTGTTCTAAAGTATTTTATCATTCGTTTTGTTTGAACGATCTGTACTTTCTTCCGAGTCCGAACTAACATTTTCATTTAATTGCATTTCATTCAAGAAAGAGCTCACAAGTTGCACTATGATAAAAAAAACAAAGCCTGCATATACAAATGTTTTAATGACCTATAAGTAGGGACTGGGTTTTTAATAAAAACTTCCGTACGTATACGAAATTTTCGATTTTAGAGAGATTAGATTACCATAATACTGTATCGATTTTTTTATTTGAAACAGTTATAGGAACAAGAAACTATACTCTATAACATAAAAAATGTAACACCAAGAACGCGTTAGAACTTTTGGAGCAACATGAAATTAAACGAAAGATAAAGGCATTTTTCTGGTATGGGTCCAACAGGTGGTCGATTTCTTCTTGAGGTATTGCAACCCAGGCAATCTGTAATTCATGTCTGTGGAGGATTGCTGGAGTCTTCTACCCATCATGTCCCACACATGTTTAATAGGCGAAAGGTGGAGAGATCTGGGTGGCCACGGCAAAATATTGACGATAGCCATTTCTAAGCGCTCTATAGAATGCCTTGCAATACGGGGACTGGCATTATCCTGTTAAAAAATTGGGTTTTCCAGCTCCTGGAGGAATGGAGAGATATGGGGTTCTACCACGTCATCAACATATCGGTGGGCATTCATATTACTTCGGATAAATACCAACTGCAACCTGCTTCGATAAACAATAGTAGCCCATTCCACAACTCTCACAGTGTGGTCAACATGCCGCTCAACATAAAACTGCACATTGCGACATTCTCCACGTCTACGTCTGACTACAATGCGACCGTCATGCATTTTCAAGCAGAATCGGTATTCGTCACTGAAGACCACCCTATGCCATTTCACGTTTCAATCTAGTCGCAAGGTACACCACTTTAAACGTTGCTGTCGGTGACGAACCGTCAGCGGAAGCAGAAGATGTGATCGATAGGGCTGCAAGCCAAAAGCTCTAATTTGACAGAAAACTGTAAGAAGGATTACAGGACGTCCTTGGTTTTGAAACCATTGATTGGCTATTGAACTTCTACTTGAGAACATTAACTGAAGATGTCGGTCCTGGATCACATGTTTCTATCTTGGCGGTGCACTTCCTTGTCTACGACGTTCTTGATCTTTTCTAGACTATGCTTGATAACACTGTAGTACAAAGAATTAGTTACGGTTAAGATGGTTAGCAATTTCTCTGAATGAAAAATCACCTTCGCGTAAGCCAATAATGCGACCGCTGTCGAATTCACACAGTTGTCGATAATTTTCACGTTGCAACACTCAAGGCATAAAATTACAGCCTCAAAATGCAAAAAAGAATACAAAAACTCAAGAATTGCAACCAAAAACAATACCGAATTCGACTTAATTTCTGAAGGAGTATACTACCTTTTACTAGTTAAACATTTCTGTCAAGTTTGGTCCAAAAATTCTGACGCCTGCTTGGTGTAAAATAAAACAGACACTTTTTGGCACAAAGATTTATAAATGAGCCAGAGTTAATAACATACAGGGTGAGCCAATAGTGTATCAAAGTAAAACGTTTTTCTTATTATACAAAACATTAAAAAAAATATTTACAAAAGTTGTAGGCCCCTTAAAGTTTTACATTTTAAAATTACTTTCTACTATACATGGTATTTCATAATATCAGGACAATAAAAATGACGATTAGAGCTAGAACTTGTCTTCCTTAGGAGGGGCAATAAAAACCACTCTAAACTATTTTTATGGCTACGTTTCGTGCCTCTAGTGTGCACATCTTTAGGCCAAAAAAAAGTTTATTAGTGGAAACAGTCCACTGGTCCAACAAGCATACCGTCTGATATAGTTACTTATTCTAGTTAACATAAAATTATTGTCAGTAGAATTAATATTTTTAATCTATATAAAAAGAAAAACGACGGACATTAATGTTAAACAAACAATATACACTGAATGTGTGTCAAAACTTTTTTTCACGAAACTTTACTTATAGCCATTAAAGTTTATAAATTTTCATCATTCATTCCATTTTTCTATCTGTTATATCATTAGATACTTGTGTTCATCGCTTAAAGAGCATTATTATTCGTTGTCTAGTGTTTCTTCCGCGCCGTCCTTGCTTTCTACAAAAATAACTAAATTACCAAAAGTTATTTTTATATTACACTATAAAATATATATATATACATTTAATACAGATTCCATTTGGTATTGTACTGTTATTATTATACAAATTATTTGCATCTCTTTACTTCCTCCACGCTTTATACTTCTTTGTATAGGATCGAACAATTCTTCATCTAATTTGATCTAATTTAAGTTTATTTTTACGTCACTTTATTTGCACAATAAAATATATAAGCGTACTTTTCTATAAATAAATAAAGTCAGGTTTGCCAACTTTCTACTTGTTTGTTTAGCTAAGCAAATTATGAAGTTAGAAAACAAAATCAGTAAATGATCAAATGGGCATGGTTAATTAAAACATTAATATAATTAGTTACGTACCTATCATTGCGAAATGAAAATATATAAAGATTTTATTTAATATATTCGGATTGATCACCGAAACAAAATAAAATGATAAAAGCAATACGTAGACATTTACCAGCATTTAATGTATATGTATATAATTGTATCTTAAACACAGTTTTACTATTTCAATGAATACTGGCCAATTCAAATTTAATGTGCAATTACTTATTAAATGTTTTCTATAAAAAAAACTATTAAAAACTGTTAAAATTTGATGAGTAATTACCGATTGAATGTTTCTTAATAGTAAAACACATCAAAACCTATAGAATCCAATTAAAAACCGTTTATTGGGAATTCCATATAAAAACCTAAAACACTATACTACGAAACCCATTGATTTCCATTGAAACCTATTTAATTTTGTATTGCTTTCTATGCGCCATTTTTGGTAGGGACGCAGTTTCAAATTTATTAGTTTTTGGTGTTTATAAGTGATAAGAGTTGAAATAAAAGTATTACTATTCTCTTTATTATCTTTTTTTTAGAACAACTGTAAAATTTACCGATTAAATTATTTAAGTATGATTCGGTTGTAGTAATTGCTTTGATTGCAATATAGGTGTACTGCAATATTACGTCTATATCGTCACAATTAAGTTTTAAATTGCATATTATTATGTTAAATAAACAATGTTTAGGTTTTTTTATTGTCGGTTGCTGTTTAATTCAAGAGCAATATAAATGATTTACAAAAACATAAATTACCAAGATGTAAAATGTAATTTTATCCAATCATCATTTATCTTTTGTGGAAATAGTAATTAAAAATCGTTACAGAATAATTCTTTTTAAAAACAAAATTGAAGTGTTCGTATGCCATTAATTCTGTTTATTAAGAACGCCACTAGACGCCATATCGCTTAAGAAGTTTGCTCAAATTAAACAAAGATAACCGAAAAGTTTAGCCAGATATCTTGTTATTCGTTATAAATTTTGGTCGAATATATTAGATCATCTGGATAACGCACAGTACGCCTAAGTAGGTAATAAATAACATGGACATTATATAAAGATGTAAAACGCTACCTTCAAATCAAGCAAATAATAAAAAATTGCCAACATAAAATTTTTCTAGATCTCTGATTAGATTTGATGATGATCAACAATAGCGGATTCAATATGGAAGATACATAGAAATTTAAAAAAACGGTGTTAAATATTTATTAGACGTTTCAAAAATCACCATCGCATACATTTTTGGTGTAGTTTGTAACTTCAGGCGGAAGTGAAAAGAATAAAAAATTCAGTCATTTTGAGAAGCTTGATATTTAAATTTGGCGCGGTCGTTCTAAGAGCTTCTGAATTCCATGAGCTTTCTGAAAATTTGGAAACGTTCTATATACTAATCTCTAGTGTGTATTTTTACTCACCATGTATAAGCTATTATCTCTCAACACATAACTAGAGACCCACCAACGATACCAGTGGAATAGCATAGTAGATAGTTTACGCGCTGCACAGTATAATGACAAGGAAACAAAAATAGGTAAATTCTGGCAGCTAGTTCTTTTTTTTTAGTCTATAATACATTAATAAAAAGTGAGCCAGCTGTTGTTTTAAGCGCAGCAACGCGAAGAAAATTTTGTTGCGTGCGGAAAAAAGGCTATTATAAATAACGCGAATTTTATGTAAATATATTCGATGCTATAATAAATGTATTTGTTAAACTTGTCATTTGGAGTGCTATCCATCATTAATTAATGAGAAACGGGAACGGGATTGCAAACTCGCACCGTAGTACCATCTCTGTTGCAGCGTTTGAAAGAGTCAGCTTTAATTGTTTTTTAATGCCATTCTTGCACTAAATCAATGTACACTAATATACATCGAGTTTTATGCAATTAAACTGGGATGGTAACATTTTCGTTTTTACATTTTGTTCAACTTTTTATAGTTTTGACCTACTCTGTATCAATTCTAGCAGAGGTACAATGTATTTATATTTACTGTAGTTTTTTACTTTGGCAAAATAGTCAGTGGTTGGAATAACCGCAATCATATGATGATGTGATCGCAATAATTTTTCACGATCTATGATCGTCATTCTAATCGTTCAAAAGTACGCTAAAAGCTGTTTAGTTTAGCTAAGATTCTTAGAATATATTTAAACAATTTTACTTTAAAAAGATTGTACTACGATATTTGCACTACATTTTTCAAAAAACAAGCACCAAAATCACAATTATAACCAAAATTAATTTAAAAACACATTACAGTAATTCTAGTTTTCCAATGCTTTTATACAGGGTGAGTCTTTTTTTTTATCTCGAAAACTATTTGGTCTAACAATGCGGGAACAAAATTTCATAGACTAAGTCACATATAGAAATGTTTTATTTCAAATAGTTTGTAACTGTCGTATAGTACGGAAGATTCTACATTAGAAACACCATATGGCACTTTTCTTGAAATTTAAAAAAAATTAAATGAAAATGCATAGTATAGTTGTAAAGATCTTATAAAATCACGTTTGGGCTATAAAAGAACATTTTCTAAATAAAAAAAAATAATTCACAAAAAATGAACAGCAATAAGTAATAGTCGTATTATTGTAAAACATGTAAAAAAATGTCAAGCTATTTTTTTAAGTTTCTGTTCTTAAATATTAATTTTTTTAAACTGCAAAAACTTTAAAACGTTATCTTATCTCGTTCTCGATGTAAGCAAATCTTGTTCAAAAACATTTTTTTAGTTAACCAAATGAGTAAATTGTTACAGACTGCGTTGAATCTATTGCTATTATTGTATTTTAATCGCAATTATCTTGTTGACCTTTAGGAAAATTATAATTAAATCTTGGGATTCATGTAAAATGCATATGACATATTGATTGAGTAAAATTTATGTTATACGAGTCGATTTCCATTCTAGACTTTTCCAGACAATATTAGTTAAGTATTGAATTATTATTTGTATTTATTTTTCTTTATAAACAAGTTCAAAAAGAAGTTGACGATTATGTATTAAGTTGAAATAGGTAAACTGATGGTCAATACTTAATTCATTTAGTTATACTGTGGTTATGGTTATACATAATCAATAATTTTACAATCCTTTTCATTAGATTGAACAAAAAATTCTTACGTTTTTGATGTTTTTATATTTTTATTTAGTATTATAGTAACATGATCACGTGTATTTTATATGGTGTTATTTTAACATAAATTTACATGTTCTATAGTATTACTATCACAAACAATGCATATATTAATGTTTTAAGTTTATAAGTAGGTATACAAAAATCGATAGTTCAGTTAACAAAAAAACACAATATTTTTTTTATTCTAAACGGTTTTTGACTGTAAGTTAAAGGTGCCAAAAATTAGAAATATTTTCAAAGCATTAATTAAATAATGCATTCATAAAATTACGCATTTAATGTTAAACATTTTTAGTGTTTGATTCATCTTCAAAATTTCCCATCGGACTACTTTATGGATCGTATTACCAACTGGGTAATTTTGATGAATGCGTTTCAGTACGTTACTTCCGCAACGACAGTGTAACAAGTTTTAAAGGACAATATTGCTTAGCAGATATCCGATTAGAGCAAAATAACACAAATGAAGAATACATTGCGATTTTACTCTCTCAATTCAATAGAGTTCGTATTTAATAAAAAATAAAATGTAAGATATTTTTTTTCGTAGTTGCAGATGAGGATGTCCTTCAACAATACGTTGCATTGGTCGATATGCGTACCTTCTACATGTACTTCTGCAGAAATTCAAAAATTTCTTTCAAAACTATTTCGAAGTGTCATTCTGTATCAAACAGTGGAAGTTAGCGTTGTACCATTAAATTGTTATTTTGAAAACAAGATTCCATATGATATTCCAGAAATAATATATTGGTACTTAGGTACATAGAGTATTTTTTCAATCAGACAATGTAATAATGTTTTAGCTCTCTAGTGGGATTATTTATCAGCTTGGTACTAATTGCAACAATATACCATGTTGTAAAAAAACTTAGAAAACAAGAGCGTGGTGAAACGCATATTTACCATAAAATAATCGTTTCGTTTTCTTTAGTTGAAAATGTAAATAAACTTTTAAAATTTACTCCATCAAACGAAACAAGTTTAGAATTTATATTTGGTCTCAAATTTATTTCTATGTTTTTGATTATTGGGTCACACACGCTTTTATTTGTACTGGGCGGGCCAGTAATTAACGAAAGTTTTTATACGGAGGTAAGTATTTGGATTAAATATTTAGATATGTGCTTTTATTGAAGTTTTGCAGTCGGTGACAAAACCAGAAAATGCATTGTTGTTAAACAATCCTTTATTGGTGGATACGTTTTTATTAATTAGTGGTTTCCTTATGTGTCGACTTTTACTTTTAGAACTTACTAAGACAAAAGGGAAAATAAATATTGTAATGTTATATCTTGCTAGGTATATAAGGTAAGTTTTTTTTAGTTCAGTAACAAGTTACTATTAGGATTACACAAATAAAAATAGTTGCATAACCAATTTTTAACTCCTTGTTATAAACAATATTAATATCATTTTTATACGGATAACATTTAGAAGCAGTCTGTTTATTTTATGCTTTTATTAATTATTTTTTTGAGTGCATGTTCCAATAATGATTAACACGTTCACTGTCCATATAAGGAGTCGTAATAAATACACAGCAGACCCTCAAATAAGAAACTGATGTACCACATTTGGGTCATGGGACTCTGATGTTAAAAAATTATATGCTTGGAGTCCAATATATTATTATATTTGGTTCGTTCTTTTTCGTCATTTTACTGATAACAGTCGTCTTCCTGTAGTTTAGTTGAGGTGTTTGTGTTGCACGTGGTGTTTATTATTTGCAATCGGAAATATAATTGTTGGTAAGGTGTGTTGTAACTTCGTGCGCTTTCATTGTCATAATGTGGAAAAATAAGATACCATTGACTGACGCGGAATTAAAACATAAAATTAACAATTTAAGTGAAATAAGTGAAGATTTCGATGATGATATTATCGACCCGGATTATGAATCAGAAGGTACGTGAAAAATTTGATCTGTTTTTTTTATTAATATACACAAATTGAATTACTATTACTCTTATAGAATTGTTCACTTCGTCTTCGAGTAAGGCTGAGTTGAGACAGAACACGGTGGAAGAAGACAGTAGCGACGAAGATATAAATAATGACTTTGATAATGAAGATGTGAATCTCGTACGGTTCAGTGAGGTCTTGAATATAGCAAAACTACAGTTTTGTGGTTAATCAGGCTTACAAAAAGGTATTGAATATGACGGTGACAACAGTGAACCTCTAGATGTTTACAAAACAATAATCAACAAAGAAGTCATAGACATGATGGTTTTGGAAACTAATAGATATGCAACTCAACTGCTAGCTACAAAAAGGTTGTCTCGATCTTCGCGGCTTTCCCGATGGCGAGATACAAATAATGAGGAAATGGAGACATTTATTGCTAAGTTTTTTCTAGTAAAACAAATTTTGCTTGTAGTATATAATTCTACCATTACCATATATCACATACTCTTTTTCATCGACTTTCAATGAGGTATGCTAGATTTGTTCTAATGCTAAGATGCTGGCATTTTGCAAACAATGAGGAGCAAGACGGGACTAGAACTTACAAAATCAAACCTTTAATGAACATCACGAAAGATTTGTACAAACCTGGAGACACCGTCGTAGTTGATGAAACTATGATACCATTCCGAGGTAGACTCTCTTTTCGCCAATACAATCCGCCAAAAGCCAGCAAATATGGAATCAAGCTATACAAAGTATGCACACCTGAGGGATTTAAATATAAGTAAAAATGACGGAAAAGATGAAAAATTACTAGACTTAGATTTGCCAGGATCAACAGTTGTTCACGTAACTAAAGATCTTCTTGAAGAAGGTCGACTAATAATAACTGACTCTAAACAGAATTACGTAGCGGTTCTACCAAAAAGATATCTACTCACAAATTACAGGAAGTGAGAGATGATAAAAGTGCATGGTTACGAAAACCATGGATGTTATTTAATGCTCAAATTTCAAGGTTTCAATACAAAAGATACAGCTAAGAAAACCAAAAAAACATCAACATATTGCTCAGAATGTTCCCATGCAAACTGCCTACCCTGTTATAATACGTCCCAGTAGTATATAATATTTCCATGTTTACATCATGTTTATAAAGTGAATAATAAAAGAGATTTGGAAACAAACATTCTTTTATTGTAAGTATATATCGTATAAAATAATGTAGTAACTAGTGATTTATTATCCAAATCCATGCCCCGAATATAGGTCAATGCTATACCTTACATACCTACCTTGTTATATTACCAAGTCCACTGTATTAACCTGCCAATTCGTCGACAGTCCGTCTTAAAATTCCATATAAAATTGAACCAAAACGTGAGCCAAATAAGGGACACAGGACTTACAGAGATCATAAGACATGACCCATATATGGGTCATAGGACAGCGAACGTGTTAACTTTCTATTATACTTTGGTACTAGTGAAATAAAATTAACCTTGATTTAATTTAATTTAATTTAAATGTTATTTTTTAAAGCAAATTAAATTTTTAATCGGCTTTTTTGGTGCTTCTAAAACCTAGTTAAGTATGGTTAGTCAAACCATTCAAAGTAATTTTTTTGTTTATTTTTAAAGCGAAGTTGTTAAATTAAAACATATTTAATTTATGTATGATGTTTTGTGATTCAAATAGATAATCAGAAATAACAAATAATGCATTAATTACGAGAATACTGAAATCTGATACTATGAATTTGCGGTTATAGCACCTGTAAAACGTGATAAATTGCAGTGCAATGTTGAAAGCTAGTGATGGGATCATTCGAATGAAAAATAACCGATCATCCGGTTTTCAAAGTAATCGTTGTAATTCGGTTATTACATCAGAGTATTCGAATAGAAATAATTGAAAACTATACGCCTGCGCCAGCAACTGAGTATGCATATACGTATTTCAATCAAATTATAAAAACCGACAGTATTCAGTATGTAGTATCCAGTTATCCATAATCGATATATGTACTATTACTATAATCAAAGAGTATAATATTAGCTATAATAAAACAGAGCATGTGCGATTGTAATCAGACGGCAGTTGTTTATTTTTATGTAATTTAAAAAAAAATATTAGGCAGTTAAAATTTTTATAAGATTGGATTTTTAATTAAATAACCATCAGCAGAGTATGACGTGACGGATGTAAATATGAGATGGAGTACTATTAAACAATTCAAATGATGATAATTCAAATAATCATTCGGTTTTTGAAATCACTCAAGTACTGAGTATTCGGTTATTGAAATAATTCGGTTATGCCCAACACTAGTTGAAACCTGACCTATATAAAATCGTAACTTTGGATTCTTTCTTGCTTGATTCATATTGAAAAGACGAGCCATTTTCCTCGCCTGATTAGAAATCATTTAATTACTTACTTTTTAAATATTTCAATTTGTTTATTATTTAGCACATTTTTAATTAAGTGTGTTACGTTTAATTATGTTTATAATTTTGAAAATAAAATTAGAACCTAAAGTAAATAACAAATTTTCCGAATTCGGTTGACAGGTAGGTTTTTTATGAATTTGCCAGAATTAAGCGGTTTCTGAACTACTACACAAAGAAGAAAAAGAGTATTTTTAACGTTCTATTCGCCATTATCAACATAATCTAGACTACCTACGCATTGTTTATTTTTTATATTTAGGGTTTGCATATGTTATGAATGTTATGATTTATCTGTGTATGTAGATTTGGTTTTCTTAGCTACAACGCGGTTTACAATATTCTTTGATTACTTTGATACATTTTTGAAAACTAATTTGAACGTCTAAATCGGTGGTTCCTAAACTCTTTTGACACACGGACCCTTTTTCATAGTGAAAACTTGCCCACAGACCCCTGAGTGAAAAAAACTAAATACATGCATAATAGAAAAATTATAAATTTAACTTTGAAATCTTGAATGGTAAATGGTGACGTAAAAATAAAATATAAATAAAACATTTTTTTGAAGAAGTTTTTATTGAAATTATAACTTGTTTTAAGATACAAAAAAAATGACTTGGATGAACCTGATGAGAAGTTATGAGTGTATTTATCTGGCTCAACGAGTATTAATTTCTACTCGCTTCCTTTTTTTGTGAAGAGGCTCATAACGGCACTGAAACACGTTTTACCAAATAGAAAGACGAAAAAGCAATCAACGGCTTCTGTACAATAACCCATAATGCTGGATATAAAATTGTCGTATCCTGGTTTAAACATTGGTTTCAGCTCCTCATTTATAAATAATTCAATAAGTGGCTCCTGTATTAGTATGTATTCATCTGCAGTTGTACTCTGAGTTTGACTACTTGCAAAAGGGTTCAAGACCCAGTCGAGAATATCCAAGTGAAGAATGTCTTCAAATCCTTGGTTACGGTCCAAATGAAGCGCCCTTATGTATTGACAATAAGCAAACAAATCTTCATCCCTATTTTGCAATTTTGAAAGATCTGGAAGCTGAGACCATTCTTTTCTTCCGAAGTTTTGTTGTTTGCAACAAACGCAGATATTACACTTTTGGCTTTGATTAAATTTAATCAGTCATATAAACGATGTCATTTTTTGAGATAATTAAATTGCGTCGCAAATCATTGTATTTATACTCCAGAAATTCCAACAATGAATCACAGAGCGAATAGAAGCGATCCAAACATGCACTTTTAGATAACCAACGTACTTCTGTGTTGAGTAGTAAATGATTATAATCATTATCATTTCCCAAACAAAGTTGAGTAAATAATCTTTCATTTAAGGCATTCTTTTTGATTGTATTAGCTGCTTTAATGACATAATCTACTGATTCATGCAAACGTTCAGCAAAGTTTTATACGACGAAATGATGTCGATGAATGACACAATGTACCGATAATACATTCGGTATAGCTTGTTTTAAGTATGCCAAAAAGCCTCCGTGTCGTCCTATTATTGCCGGCGCACGGCCAGTAACAACGGAGATGATATTAGTCAAGGGTATAGTTTTTACTTCAAAAATTTTGTATAATTCAGTAAATAACGTTTCACCTTTCGTATCAGTTGTCAAACATTTAGTCAGTAACAATTCTTGGGAAAATTTTTCTTCTTTTACAAATCTCACATAAGCTAAAAGTAAAGTTTAGTTTCCTGGTAATGTTGACTCATAAGGTTATATAGAAAATTCAGGTGTTTTTAAGTAGTCACATAAAGAATTTTTTACACACTGAGCTATTTTGTCGATTCTTCTTCGTCCAGTATTATAACTAGTAGTAGAAATTTTTTTATAATATCAAAAGCTGGTTTGTGAAACAAATTTGTATTACGTCACTTACAGCTAGTTGAATAAGTTCTTCGCCAATAGTGTGCAGCTTTTCCGACTTCGCAATCACTAAAGAAATATTATAAGAAACACCCAGTACATGGTCATCTCTCTTAGATGTTCCTATGAGTTCTTGCATTGTCGGTGTTTTCAAATATTTTTTTAGGTTGTTTGAAAAAACGTTAAATTCTCTTCGTTTTTGTAAAACTATAGATTTTATTAAATGTTTCTTAATCTAGAAGGTTTCATTGAATCGTTTGACATCGTTTTATTACATAGAAGACACATAGGTAAAGTACTATTTCCTGGTGACGAAATAAATCCATATTTCATATATACAACACTGTACTGTTTGCATTTGCTTCGGTTCACTTAAACTGTTACTTGAAAAAAAAAGTATATACATATATATATACCAAAATTTTTATTTGCAACACCTACGGTTAATTATATAATTTTTTTAAATGGAATGCTGCAATGTAACGCTCTTTTAAATTGATTACACTGGTCTGCATGAAAATCGGCCCTGATACCATTCTTGACGATTCTTATGTAAAATGACCTCCTGAATCCAAAAATGAGCTCCGTTTATACCCATCACCCACTTATTATTTTGGGGGGACCCCATTTTTATTTTATTTTTTGCATTTTTTTTTTTAGAATTTTAACTTATAGTCGTTAAACATCCCAAAGCAGGTAATAAAATTTATACCAAAGTATATGACAAACGTTTTGCTATAAAATGTATATAGAAACAACAATAAAATACAAATATATAAGAACAGTAAAAAAATATCAATAAACAGTTAGGAAGATTCACTGCACGACGCTGGCGATCTCAATACCACATGCAGGTTTGAACAGGACTTTTCGACAGGCTTGAACTTGCATTACTCCTCTCATTATAGTATATTACATTGTTTGCTTAACTGCTTCGATCAGCACGTCTATAGCTGTTGCAGAGTTAACTTGTCGACGTTTTAAACGTGCTGGATTTTGTGTTCATTTTTGTTCATTTGTGTAAAACAGTAAAACTACTTTTACTCCGGATTTTTTCAAGTGACTAAGTGTGATTTGTGGTTAATGTCGGGCGTTGAATTACTGTTTAATTATGCCACGCGAGTGTAAAAATAATTCCGATAGCTTCTGCTATGTCTGCGGGGAATTAACTTTAAAAGTGCAACAAAAACCCCTTTCTCCGCTTGTTAAAACAGCTTATAAATTGTACTTTGATTGTCAAGTTGGCGACCAGGACAAGACTTGGGCTCCATCAGTTTGCTGTACGACTTGTTACAGTAGTTTGACCAAATGGCTCAAAGGTACCCGTAAATGCCAATTGCTGTGCCCATGGTTTGGCGTGAACCTCGCTGTCATCTTACAGATTGTTACTTTTGTATGACTTCCACCGTCGGGTTTTCGAGCAAAAGTAAGCATACAATTCAGTATTCCAATATTCCGTCAGCTCTAAGACCTGTTTCTTATAACGATACTTTGCCAATCCCAGAGCCCCCAAACACTTATACTCTAGAGCCGGAAATTGATTTAAAAGACTCTGAGCCACAACCTGGGGCTTCAAATGATACGTTCAATGATGATGAAGAGTATTCCGCCGATTTAGTTTCTCGGCAACCTCACCTTTTCACTCAATCGGAATTAAATGATTTTGTCAGGGATTTGCAGTTACCCAAGACTAAATCTCAGCTCCTAGGATCGCGACTTCAACAGTGGAATATCTTAGAAAAGGGAGTAAAAATATCTTCTTACAGGACCAGACAAGCAACCATGAAATGTCTTTTCTCAGAAGATAAAGGTTTAGTGTTCTGCCCTAATGCAAATTTATTGATGACAGAGCTACAGATGTCATGTGACCCAGACAAATGGAAACTGTTTATAGACTCATTAAAAACAAGCTTAAAAGTTGTCCTGTTGGCAAATGGGAATGACTTCCCATCAGTTCCAGTTGCATACTCTGTTTATATGAAGGAAACGTACGAAAACATCTTCAGAATCCTTGATAAAATTAGTTATTATGATTATAAGTGGAAACTTTGCGCTGACTTAAAAGTTGTTGCTCTACTCACGGGCCTGCAATCAGGATTCACAAAATATTGCTGCTTCCTTTGTGAATGGGATAGCCGAGTCCGAGATAAACATTACATCGTACGGGACTGGCCTCTGCGAGAAAATCTTATTCCTGGTCAGAAAAATGTCGCCCACAATCCTTTGGTTTCGAAGGAAAATATTTACTTACCACCTTTACACATCAAACTTGGATTGATCAAGCAGTTTGTAAAAGCAGTGGACAAGACAGGTGGCGCATTTCAATTTTTGAAAACTAAATTTCCTCGTCTTAGCGAAGCTAAAATCAAAGAAGGCGTTTTTGTTGGTCCCCAGATTAGACAACTCTTCCAAGATATTCGACGTTTATTGAACACCTTAATCGAAAAGAAAAACGAGCTTGGCTTGCATTTCAAAACGTTTGTAAGAACTTCCTGGGTAACCACAAAAGTGAAGATTATGTCGCTCACGTTGAGGAACTGCTTTTACCGTACAAAGACATAGGATGTAACATGTCTCTTAAAGTTCACTTCCTTCACTCGCATCTGGACTTTTTCCCTGAAAATTTAGGAGAAGTCTCGGATGAACACCGGGAAACGGTTCCATCAAGACATCGCTATGCTGGAGAAGACATTTTCAGGGAAGTGGAATGCAAGCATGTTGGCGGAGTACTGCTGGTTTTTGAAACGAGAGAGCTGAGGATATAAAAGGAACGCAAGCACCAAGTAACGATGAATATCTTTTTATTTATTACTGTTTATAGCTAAAATAGTTCTTTTTCCCATTTCCATTAAATTCATGTTCATATATTTATTATTATAATAATTATTATAATTATTATTATCGTTCGATAAATAAATTATAATTAATTTATCGAAAAGTGGTAAAATTAGAGATTTGGGGCTCCCTCGAAAATAGTGGGTGATGGAAGAAAACGGAAAACATATTTGGATTCAGGACGTCATTTTACATAAAAATCACCCGGAATAGTGTCAGGGCTCGATAAAAAATATTTTTTTGCAGACCAGTGTTATTTGAGATGTAAGGACGAAATTTTATGTAAATATCACATATTGTCTAGGTACTCATTATGCACCAATTAATTTTTTAAGAAAAATAACTAATTCAAAAAGTAATTAACAACAAAATATAATAATACAATAATGTATAGTAGTCCCAAACACTTGCAGATTTGGTTATTCGTGGAATTAAAAAAATACACAAAAATATAGAATAGTAAGCTATAACTTTTAGCGTGCATTATATTAAACTATAAAACTTAATATGTCTAATTTCTTTTACAGAATTATTAATAATGTATTCTTTACAAACATATCTGTGTTAGAAGAACTTAGAATCATTTCTTCAGTTTTTAATAAAAATGTAATCTTTAATGAATTTTAATGGATTACTGTACTGATAACTGTGATATATCATTTTTTAAATCAATTTAAACAAGAGCACAACTTTGCTTAAACAAATTAAAACTAAAAAGAGATCTCAACTTTATTCAAACATCGTTTACTTACGTAACGAAAAAAATTCTTTTTTTTGTCCAAGACTAGAAAAATTGGTTGTATGCACTTCACATCACGCATAACACAGAAATAAATTGTTGATTAGAGGCACGACTCATTTATAGTTCATATTGTTACGTCCTAATTTTGTTGTATTGTTACTGAGCTTACAATTCGGTACTGGCAAGTGTCTTGACGTGGTCGATACAGTATTTGTGTTTTTAAAAATTATCCATACGGGGTTAATTCTTCCACCGCCATTGATTGAATTTTCTATTTTGGTTATTGGAAACATTAGACACTGGAAATTCATGCCTTCGGGGATTTATTACACTTGCCATACAACGAATGCTGCTTATCTTGACTTGACGTTCCCATCAATGAAGCAAATTGCTTTCTATTTTATTTATTTAATTGAATATTTCAGTACAACTTGGTAACTGTTTTTTTCTTTAATATTTAGGGTGCTTGTTAGAGGCCAGAACGTTACATTTTTGTAATAAAAACCACGTTAGAAGGTGGATGGGTCGTAGTTCTAAACAGAGTAATTACAGCTGCTCCATGCGTTAGCGAGCGCCCGTTTCGATAAGTTATACCAGCGCGTCGAATGCAATCATAAGGTCATTTATGTATGTTGTGTGTGTCCATATCGTTGTGTAACCTTTAATTTAAATTTCATATCTCGTGTGTAGTTAATTTAGAAATGATTCCGTGTTTGATCAATCAATGATTAAAAATTTAAACGTAATTGTTATGTCGAGGTTAGCCGATGTGTACTTTCATTAATAAACCTTCACTAATTAATACGTTTATTAATACAGTCACAGACTATCGTTAAATTTTATTATATATAAACAAACACAATATACGAACGCTACTACAATCTGTGTATGGTCCCTCCTCAGCGGCCATATCTACAATGTCGTGGCTCTCCCCACGCCCCCGGTACTTTAATACACTACATTTCCTCCCCTTTAAGTTACAATTTAAAATAGAATACAATAAAATAAACAATACATAATACAAAACTTAATTTTAGATATTTGTATAGTAATTTTTGAGGATTACCGGTTTTGAGACTTTCCTGCCTGATCTAGTTTGAGTTACAGTGTTATTAGACTTATTAGAAGTATTTACAATTACAGTTTGATTTGCAATTTCGTGTATCGATTCAGAATTAGTGTTGTCAATAGGATTAGGTGAGATAGGTATCGTCGTTATGGCAATGCTCGGAGTCTTGGGAATGAATCTTCTAACTTCCTTATCTTCCATTTTCTCTGTTGAAGCTTGAATGTTAAGTTTTTTTATTTGATCTATATGTCTTCTCCATAAGTGTCCTTCCTTTGTTTCACATATGTAGTTTTTTGTTCCCTGTGCTTCTTTAACTATGCCTTCAATGAATATTGGATTATTCTTGTTTCTGTAGTCTTTAATTAATACCTTTTCCCCCTCTTTAAGTGTTTGAGTTCTTCCTTTTACCTCAAGTTTTTCATTCTTGTGTGGTTTCAATAAATCAAATAGAGTTCTCACTTTCCTACCCATCATCATGAATGAAAGTGTTTCGTTTGTTGTACAATGTACCGAATTACGATAGTTGATTAAATATCTACAAACTATTATATCTGGAGATATGTCTTTATTTCTCTTGTCTAATAATGATGCTTTTAAACATTTTTTGAAACTTTTCACCGCATTTTCTGCCGCTCCGTTGCTGGCAGGGTGATATGGTGCACTTGTAATGTGTTTGATTCCGTTTTTTAATAAAAAGTTATTAAAATCTCTTGATACTAACTGTGGTCCATTGTCTGAAACAACAGTTTTTGGAATGCCCCATCTCGCGAATGATTCCCTTAATTTTTGAGTTGTTTCTTCCGCTGTTATGTTGTTCATTCTGAATATTTCTGGATACTTAGAATAAGCGTCCAAAATAATCAGATAATGTGATTTATTTATAGGTCCTAAAAATCTATGTATTCTCTGCCATGGTCCTTCTGGTTTATTCCAAGGGATTGTTATGGATTTACTTGGGTTATTTGAAATTGTTTGACATGGAGTACATGCGTTACACATTTCTTCTATGCATTTATCTATTTTGGGCCAAAAGAAATACGATCTTGCGATGGATTTCATTTTTACCACCCCCATATGACTTGAATGCAATTCTTCTAATAATTGATCTTGAAATTTCCTCGGAATCACCACTCTGTATCCCCACATAATACATCCTTGCTCATTATATAATTCAAATCGTCTTCTGAAAAATGGTAAGAGCTCTTCGGTCTCTATCCTTTCAGGCCATCCTGTCATGATATATTCTACTACTTTGCTTAATAGAAAATCTTTCCTTGTTTCGGTAGCGATACTTTTGAAATTAACCGGTATTTTGTCCGAAATTATTAAGTTGATATACGTCGATTTTGCGTTATAATCGTCTGAAATATATTTAACCTTAATTGGGTGTCTGCTAAGCATATCTGCAACTTGATTGTTCTTCCCGTTTATATATTCCGTTTTATATGCAAAACCTGACAGAAATAATGCCCACCGTTGTAATCGCGTCGCTGCCATTTGCGGAATGCCTTTATTTTCTCCGAAGATTGATGTCAACGGTTTATGATCCGTTTGTATCGTGAACTCTTGCCCCATTAAGTAGTGATAGAATCTCCTTACTGACCAGTATATAGCTAACGCTTCCTTGTCCAGTGTCGAATAATTCTTTTCTGCCGGCATTAGCGTTCTTGATATGAAAGCAATGGGTTTCAGTTGTCCATTTGGAAATTTGTGCAGTAATGCTCCTGCTATTCCATCTTGACATGCGTCCGTTTGCAGAATTATTGGGATTTTTGGGTCAAAATGAACTAGTATTTCATCCGATCCTATTATTCGTTTTATTTCTTCGAATGCCTTACCACAAGCATCAGTCCATATGTACTTGTTATTTTTTTAATAATTCAAAAATTGGCTTCATTATTATCGATAATTTTGGAACAAATTTTCCATAATATGTCACCATACCAATAAAACTCTTAACTTGGGTAACATTTTCTGGTCTGGGTGCATCGATAATTGCCCTTTGCTTATCTGAAGTTTTTTTTAATCCCTCTTTCGAGATGGTATATCCCAAATAGCTTACTTCATCTTGAAAAAAACGCACTTTTCTTTTTAATTGAAGTCCTGCATCTTCCAATCTCTTTGAAAACTTCTCTTATATTTTTTCGTGATCTTCTCTAGTTTTGCCCGTTATTATGATATCGTCCAAAAAATTCGCAACACCATTACATCCTTGTAACAATTTTTCCATTTCTCTTTCGAAAATTGCACTTGCAGGTGTAATGCCATATGGTAATCTATTCAGTTTGAAGATACCTCTATGTGTGCTCCATGCTAGCTTCATTGCAGACTCTTCATTTACACATATTTGGTTGTAGGCGTTACTCAAATCGAGTTTTGTAAATGACTCTCCCCCATTGAGCAGTGAAAAGATATGCTCCATGGTTGGCAATGGGTACATAACCTTTAACAAATGTTTATTTAGCGTTACTCTATAGTCGCCGCAAATTTTCAAATTCCCGTCTTGTTTTATTATGGGTACAATTGGAGTTCCCCATTCTGATGATTCAATTGCTGAAATAACTCTTCCTTTTCCAATCTTGTTAGCTCTTGTTCCACCTTGGATCTAAATGCGATAGGAATAGGTCTAGGTTTAAAGTAAATAGGTTTGGTATTTTCAGCTACCTGCAAATCAACTTGTTTATACTTGTAACATCCTAACTTATTTTGAAAAATGTTTGCAAACTCGTTAAATAATTGTTCCCTGTTGTTCACAGTTGTTACTAACACATCTGCAGTCAGTTTAAACTTAAATTTTTCCAGGAAATCTCTGCCCAATAAATTTTGAGTTGGCGTATCGTTCCTAACAACTTGAAACATAAAATTTTTACAAATAACATTTTCAAATTTAATGTTTACAATTACACAACCAATTGGCTTTATTTTACAACCAGAATAGCTACGCAATGTTATAAAAGAATGCTTCAGCTCACACTCAGACAAGTGTCTCTCATAGAAGTCATAACTTATTACTGATAAACCTGCCCCCGTGTCTACTTGCATTTTGTAATCATTGTTATTTATATTTACATTTAAATATAAAGGTTTTTCATTGGTAATATATATGCTATTTATATCTACACAATCATTATCTAACTCTACATCCAAAAGTGTTTTGTCTAATGCTTTTAGTATTATTACAGACTTTTGATAAATGTCCTATCACTTTACATTTATTACATGTGTAGTTACTGTACTTACAGTTTTGTTTCCTGTATGAAAATTACCACAGCATTTACATTTCCATTTACCCGACCTGGAACTATTTCCTTGATCCATCTTATTTGAAAAATTCCTTGCTGTACCATGTGCTTTTTCATACTTCTGCTGTTGTACAGGTTTCTTCTTATGTAAAAAATGCACGTCTTTTGCTTTCAGCTTGAATACTCGATTCCCTTGCTTGAGCAATCTCCAGTAATTTATTCAAGGTTGTTGTAGGTTTTCTTCACAAAGTCTATCTCTTATTTTTCCTTGTTTTAAGCCACACACAAATTTGTCTTTTAAAATGTTTTGTAACTGCACACCAAATTCACAATTAGTTGACAAGTTATGTATTTTTGCATACCAATCGTTAACATTTTCATATTCTTCTTGTTTTGCATTGTAAAATTCTATACGTTCTCTAAATATGCAAGTTGTTGGCGAAAAATGGGTTTTTAAAAGATTACACAGGTCTTCATATGCTTTGGTACTCGGTAGGTCTGGCGTACACAAATCTCTGAGTATCTTGTAAGTATCGGAACCAATAAGACTTAATAATGCACTTACACGTTTATCTAATTCTCCAGCTGATTGATTATCAGATGCAACAGTAGCATGCTTTTTTATACCATTTATGTTAAAAAATTGCTCTAACTGCTCTTGATATATAATCCAGCTGTCCCTTTTTGGATTGAAGCTATCTATCGAACCAATTAATGCCATTGTAGTATTCTTTTCGTTATGGATATTTGTCGTCCCACGTTTTATTTTTTTCCAGAATCGTCGCCAATTTGTTATGTCGAGGTTAGCCGATGTGTACTTTCATTAATAAACCTTCACTAATTAATACGTTTATTAATACAGTCACAGACTATCGTTAAATTTTATTATATATAAACAAACACAATATACGAACGCTACTACAATCTGTGTATGGTCCCTCCTCAGCGGCCATATCTACAATGTCGTGGCTCTCCCCACGCCCCCGGTACTTTAATACACTACAGTAATGATTAATTTTTCTATGTAATTACAGTTTTATTTATTTTTACTTTCCTAAAAGGAAAGTATAGCGATCGAAATTTTTTTTCAAACATCTTGATTAACTTTTTCTAACAATTTATTTAAACAATTAAAATTTTCTAACATTAACAGTTTATTAGATATTTAATTTATAATTTAAAATGAATTCGAAATATTATCTAGGTTCAAATCCTGCCTGCGACAATTTTTTTTAAAAATTGGTTTACTAATGGTTTACTAGCGGATAGTCGATATGACAAAATAACCTCAAGGTTTTTTGAAACAATTTTTGGGCATCCACAAATATACTTAATAGTAAGATTTTTTTTCTCCTTTTTCTTGTTTTTCCTTTAATTCGGCTAAGATTTGTTTTAGATATTTTTGTTGTCAAAGAGTACGATCAGCTCCAATTTTTATATTGCCCTTTTCAATTTTATTTCTGTTTTTGAAGATGTGTACGGTTTCATTGCGATTACTAAGAATTACTTTTCATGGTCTTATTTTATTTGGATTTTGTTCATCAATTCGGATTGTTTTAGGGCCACTTGCATAAACAGGGTTTAAACTTCAATTAACTGAACTTGGTTTAATTTCAAAATACTGGCATATTATTGGTTTCAGTTTTTGTGCTAACTAATAGTATGCCAATATATTAAAGTTCAGTTGACGAAAGTTTAAACCCTGTTTTTTGACTGAGGCAGTATCGTAATCCACGCGTGTAGAAACATTCGACGAGTTAATTTCTAAATAATAATCATTTACAGCTGTGTTGTTACATCCCGTTTCTATGAGTGCTTTTACTTCACTTTGTAAAAGAAACGTTTCACGTTTTTAATGAGTACGTTTTCATTTTGTGATAAATCTGTACAAGTTGAATGTATATATTGCTTACATGCGTCGCATTGTAATTCAATATCAATGCAGAGGATTTGACTGCAAACGTAACAGTGACCTTGCATTGTAGATTCGAATTTGTATATGAATTTATATTTTAAAAATGATACCACTTTAATTACTCAGTCTGCACTGGTTATTAGGTTAATTCAACACTGATTTATATTAGTATAATAATATGATATGTTTAATTAATTATTGATTAGTATTTCCGAAATTAACTATAAAAACGCAAATTTAATAAGAGCGTCAAAATATTGTCATGCAACACACACGAACCTCAACGTTTGGTTTTTAATTTATACAGTTTTTTTTTGTAACTGCTGAAACTATTTTCTCGCTCCGATAAAAGCATAGTTTTACTTGATATTGAGCGTAACGAATTTTAGCTAAAATTCGACGTGCAGGCGTTCGGGATCGGTAGTCTGTTCATCCTAATTAGTTTCGGTAATAAAGTTTATTTGTTTTTATTATTGCTGTTTTCGTGATTTTATATGTTTATAATGTACTCATTTATCGTAAATAACCATCTTTCTCAGACTTAAATTATTTATTATTTTAATTAAATCAAGAGAAACCTGTTTTTCCAGTTTCTTTTCTTTGTTTAAAAAAAATGTTTGCGCTCTCTTTTTTTTTCCATGTTTTTTGTTTATTTTTGAACTACTCCTTTTGCCGGCACTGACAAACAATTTTATAGTTTGTGTCTCTCTTGTTCGTGACAATCTGGCGCCCAACGTGGTTCAGGTATCGGCTCTACTGCGTTCCTGAATAACCCTTTATAGATAGGTCTGACTCACCGCGATGCCTGTTATTACTTTTATTTTATGCATCTGTTTCTATTTATATTTTACTTAGGACGTAAAAATCGTTAATAATTTATTGATTGTTATTTATTTTAACTTCCATATTAATAAAATATGTGACAATTTTTTTAATGATATGTTATACTTTGCGCGGATGCCCTGACGTTGTTCAGCGACCTCTAAATAATTTTTAATTTTCCACACACCTCCTGAATGACCACGGAAACCTATGGTGGTCCGTAAGGATCATTTGGGAACCACTGGTCTAAACTATATAAGTAGTAGATATTTATTACAAATAGTTGTAACTGTCAAGTGTCGTATTATAAATTGATTAAATTTTTTTGGGTATCTACTTATTACAATACCTAACATTTAAAACAACAAGTTTTGGTTACCTTTGTACTAAATAGAATTCAGTATAGGCTTTAGTAAACTATTTAAATTTAAAATAAACATTACAGTTTTGGATATTTTAGATTACGCTTATAAAAAATTTTGTTTATAAAAACAATGGTTAAAAAGTTTATCGAATCTCAACACAAAAATGCAATTTTAAATATAATATTATTAAAATACTAATATTTAATTGCTTTATTTTATGTTTTTTTTTTAAATTTTAAATACATTCTAGATTAACTCCAGCGTATATTGTCGTCATCGGTTTATATGTTACGGTGTTAAAAAGATTCGATAGTGGACCATTATGGAACCAAAAAATCTTAACAGAACAAAACCGTTGTTTTCAATCTTGGTGGACAAATATTTTATATATAAACAATTACATAAACGACAATAATATAGTAAGTATTGAGCCTTCTTTTTTAAATTCAACTACATCAGTATTTTAGTGCATGTTTCAATCTTGGTATTTAGCAGTAGACACGCATTTGTTTTTAATAGCACCTGCAATAATATATCCTCTATGGAAATGGCCACGCTTAGGTGAAGGAATTCTTGGCTTGTTTACATTTGCTGTTGCGATAATACCATTTGTAGTAACATATTGTTACAAACTAGACCCAACTCAAATGGCGTATCCGTCGTATGTATAAATAAAAATATTACAATTAGGTATTGCATCAAAATTATTTTGCAGTGAGATATCTGACATGGCAAAAAATTACTATTTTGGTTTTGCGTATATGAAGACCCATATGAGAAGTACGTCTTATAGCATTGGGTTAATAATTGGATACATTGTACATAAACTACAGTCTTCGAAGTAAGCAAAACTGTTTTGAACGTTTTTTTTTGTAATTGTATACTTTTAGTAAGAAAATTCCAAAGAGTTTGATTTATGTCAGCTTAACTTTTTCTATTGTGTTTGGAATTTCAGCTATTTATTCAATTACGTTGTTCTATTTGCCACATTATGAATACAATGAACTGGAATCAGCATTATATGCATCTTTACATAAAGTCGCGTGGAGTCTATGTGTAGGTTGCATAGTCGTTACGTGTGCTACAAGTAATTTAGGTCAGTTGTGTTATAGTTTTGGCCTCGCGGTCTTGAAACCACTGTGGAAACATAGCGGAAACACCATGTAATCGTGACTAGTTTTACGGTATTTCCATGGTGTATTTGTACACGCTGTTTTTACAGTAATTACTTTGTGGGTTTGACGCAAGGATGGTTTGACGTGTATTCACCACGGATAAGCCGTGGAACCACCGTATAAGCATGTATAAATGAAACAAACACACACTGTTAACGCAGTTAAACTATTGTAATGAATTACACGATGTTTCCACTTTTCAAGACCTCGAAGGTGTTTATTTATTAAAACCTTTTTATTTTTGAACGTATTTAGAACATGCTTATCTTTTAGAAATATGCTTGCACAATTTTTAATTTATAAGGATTAGATATTTATACATTATTATACTCTAGGTTTTATAATTCATATAATGTAATTATAGGTTGGCTCAAATCATTCTTATCTTGGCCCCCGTTTGCACCGTTGAGCCGATTAACTTATTGTGCTTATTTAGTAAATGGATTAGTGGAACTGTATAGCATTGGAACTTTACGATCTCCAACATACTTAAGTATATGGAGTTTGGTAATACTGCTTATTTTTCTTTACATTTAACACATTTTAATATTGTAGCTGTCTACAGCGTTAGCACATGTAGTGTTAACATTTACTGCTGGATTTCTGTTAAGCATCTTTTTTGAATCGCCTATACTGGGCTTAGAAAAATGTTTTATCAAAAAAAGTAAGTCTACTAAGAATTAATACCTTTAAGCATTTTAAATGTAATGTTTGTTTAGGGTATTTATAAAGTATCAGTAAAAAAATTTGATAATTTGTTTAAAGAATTTTATAGCATTGTTATGAGACATCAATATAAATAATGCAAGTTAAAAAATATCAGATGTTTACACTTTTTGTACATAAGCTAAAAAAAATAGAAGATTTGCTCACTTTACAAATTTATGAATTTGCTAGTTATTATATTTAATTTTATAGTATAATAAACGTATTTGCGTTGTATCAATAAGTTTAGTACAATATCAGTAACTAAAACAAATTAAACTTACGCCAAAGTGTTATATCTAAATCACAATAAATTTTTATTTGCAGATCATAGGAATTAAAAAACAAAAACTTAAGAAGTTCCTCACAAAGAAAATAAACACAAAACAGAAAAAAACGCATACGATTGTTGAGTACCAGGTACCAGTAAATTAATTACACTACAAAATATAATAGCTAGTTAAGTAATAATGTTGAAACTAGTACTTATTGTTGTATGTTTAAATGCTTGTATCGGATGGAATTATTTTAAAATAAAAAATAGTAAGATACTTAATACCTTTATTCCAAAAGTTTAAACAATTTATTTATGCACTTTACTTTATTATCTACAGATAAATATCAGTTACCTAAATATGAAAATTATTACGCTGAGGATCTACAGTACTTACTCTTTTCAGACGAAGTTGTCTGGTTTGAAGCTTTATTTATTTGTCAAGCTTTTAATGGACATCTGGCTGAGCTTAATACTGTAACAAAACTAGCAAAAAATTCTGACCGGTTAGAAGATGCAGTTCTAGGTATTATAACTCGATAACTAAATACAGTTTATTACTTTAGTCGGCGAACAATATATGTACATTAATTGTTCATAAAAATTAACACATTTAATGTAAGTATAACTGTGATATAGTTATCATTTAGTTTTAAAAATAATTTTCTATATAATTTTAGTATTGATAGTATTTTGCTATAATAATATATTTAATCCTTATCTGGACAAAAGCGTTTAAAACCACTACCCGATAAACCCGAGTTTGTGTAGAAACGTAGCCTATCAGTTCATTAGTTTGAATGTTTAAAAAAACCTATTTTTTTTGTTCGTTATTTTTTCAACTGTTTGAATTATTACGATTATTAATTTTTATATATATATGTATATAAATTTTATATATATGTATATATATTATACATCCCAGTAAACACGGATTGAAACTGTTACAGTCACAAAATTAAAACAATTGTTTCAATACGTTGTTTCGCATTAGTTCCATTTTTATATCATTTACATGTAACTGACAGTGAATAAATTGAAAGAGTTCCGATTTTTCACAATCAGTTTTGAACCGTTTCAGTACTTGCAATTTTTTTCCCATAATCAGCAACCGGTTAAAAACTGATTTGTTAAATCCGAATATTTTTTGAATAACTAGAATTGCTTGAAGATTGATTAAATAAGATTGAATTATTTTCAAAACAGTAGAATCGTTCTAGGAAAAACGAATACTTTGTAATTAGTCAGCATTAGTCGTTGCTATACTTTTGATTACTGTCGTCAACGCTTGCGCTGCAAATTGATATCTTTTCACTTGTTCGGTTGCAGTTTGATAAGTGATGCTGTGTGTACAATTACGAAATGGAACAATAAACGGTAAGTCGAAACATTTTATTATAATCCATAAATGTAATCAATATTATTATCATTTCTGTTCTTTATGTATCATGTTTTAATTTGTATGAAAAAAATATAAATTAACACACATGGTTGCGTTAAGGTAGATTATTGCGTAAATCTGATGATACTTAGGATTTATAATTACAGTTCAATTCTTCAAGTTTTCTATACGATTATGTACAGCTAAAGGTATTCACAGTGTTTTTATAACTTTCTTATAATTGCTAAAGTGATATTTATATTAAGTTTGTGTTGCTTTTTATTTAAAAAATGTAATTAATTTTGTGTAACTCTATGATTATGTATGTATATAAATGAAATATTTATTTCTATGTTACAGATGTGGTTAAAAGTTGCTACCCAACAGTAACTGATGCAGTTTTCGAGGCTTCCGTGAAAAGACCACATCAAAGAAATTTGCAATATGTAAAAAACTCAATGTGATAATGTATTTAAAAATATTTATTGTGCAATAAATTTTGAAACGTACATTCAAAAATGTATTATTATATTATTGAAAGAATTGTTTTAGTTGATTATTGAAACAAAAAAATCATACATGTATCGATCATTTAGTATCAGTTCAAGAACGAAGCTTTTAAAACGTAAACCGAATGCAACATTTAGTTTGCAACAGATTTGAATTTAAAATACCGAAACTATACTGATTCAAATAAGTGAAACAGCGATGGACTTATAGCTATTTTATTGCAGTTAGGTTTCTTTTATGTTTGAAACAAGAGTGAATCATAAATTTTCTGTTTTGAAACTGTTACTAAACATTATCAATTTTGTGTTTACTGGGATATATAATTAAGTTTTGCTTGATAATTGATAGTCGTTTTTTATGAAATGCTATGTAGTGAGATAAACATGTTAGAGATTTCTTTTTCTAATTTGCGATAATAGTTATTCATGTACCAAGTCAGTATAGTGAGTCTGAGGTTATGAGCCGAGCGAGCGTAGCGAGCGAGACAAGTAACAGGCGAGTTCAAAAAAGGCACTTTACTGCTGTGATGTATACAAAATTTTATCGCCAACCAAAATGATTTATAATTATAAAAAAAATGTCATAAATTTGCAACATTTTTGGCCAAAGTATACAGCAACAAAAATAACAACATATATGGAACAAATTTACTTAGTATTGGTTATATTAAATGTGTAAGTACCCTCAAGCGTTATATAAATTAATTCTTGAAGTAAGAGTTTTAACTAAAAATGTTTCAGGATTTTTATCTATGTTAATAGTTTGTAAGTCCTTGCCAGAATTAACGTTAGTGATAACTATGTTGCCAGGTTGATCTTCACCTTCTAGTCACTGAGATTTTAGTTTTATTCAGCAAAAATTACTCAACGTAGGACTCTGCAATTGTGTTGCTTTTCCACCCTCCGTGATGTTTTAATTTTTTTACTGCCGCATGCGTTAGCAAAAAGAATGGCGTACGTTTGACGAAAACAATGTCCTATATAGAGTGATGGTTTTGGTAAATGCAGATAGTTAGCCATTTTGCTTAATACACTTCCAAAAGTATGGATTCTTAATGGTTGGATTGTGCATTTGCCATTTCGTAAGTTATGAATAATCGGTCGTGTGGCGTCTGCTTAGAACGCACAGCTAAATATTTATCAAATAAGTCTATGAATTTTATTTTTCTTTCAAGCTCTGAAGTGATCACAACTAATATAGACCAGTTGGTTTTTGTTTTAGTTATATGAACAACCAAAATTGTTTTCTTGTGTTTTATGTCTTTTAATTTTAAAGTTCTTCATTACGGAAAGCCTCAGCAATCCCAAATACAAGCCAATTCTAAAATAATTACTACATTTATATCAAATTAATTCTAAAAAGTTTGCATACATTACCTTCATCATCTTGTGAAAATTTATTTGACTTTTTTGTACTATGAGTTCTTCCTTTTTCATTTAAAAAAGTTTTGATTTGCTAATTTCAACGTCATTTTTTACTGAGAGGGTTGGTTTTAACCTAGAATAATATAACCACATTAAAGAAGTACAGTATTCTTTCGATAGATCGAAATTTTTTTTTTCTATGGTAATTTTTTTCTGTGGTAAACTTTTTCTGTGGTAAAATGTCTAATGACGATTCTAATGACTTCTTTTGAATTTCAGGCGGCATATAATAAGTTTTTCCTTCTAATATTTTTTATAAGTTTTTTTTTAACTTTAACACATTGTATCTGTGACAGCGACAAACGATTTGTGTCATACAGTCCTGGCGATATTGACAAATCTTTGGTAAGGTAAGGTACTTGATTTTACAGTAAGATAAAGTGTTTCTTTACTTCCAAAAATCGCTATGGTAATGCATTGCTCTATTGACGGTTGGCGATAATAGTTATTAACATAAAAATTAGGAAAATCTCACATTACTGAAGAGGAGCTAAATTGAATTACGAGGCACTTTGTGTCGAGTATTTTAAAGCTCCGAGTGAAGTAAGAGATTTTACTGACGTGTTTTGTATTAAATTTTTCCGGAAATCGTAAAGAAAGACTAAATTTACAACTTTTTAAAATTGTATTTATAAATTCCACAAAAATTAAGTTTGTGAATTTTGTTGGCAACTATAATTACAAAGTAAACAACATCAAAAAAAATTTATCAATTTTTTTCCGTGTGTTGTGATCACAGTGTTAATTCATAAAATAATGATTAAAGCAGACAAAAATCATTGCGAGTGCATTCCTTTCGATATGAGTGAAGCTGCGGCTGTTGTTACTGACGATCTATTACCGGGTAAATCAAAAGAGCGGTATGAAAATGCCTTCCATATTTTCGAAGATTGGCGTCGAAAAAAAAAGTTACTTCACTTACCAAAGAAGTATTTCTTGTGTGTTTTGCAGAAAAAGCAAGTTTGCAGAAACCCTCAAGTTTTTAGAGCATTTATTCTATGTTAAAATGCTTTCATTGAAGCAGAATTTGGACATTAGCAAGTTTTATAAGCTTATTGCATACTTAAAGTGAAAATCGACTGGATACTAACCAAAAAAATCAAAATGTTTGTCCCGGGACCAGATTGATAAATTTCTTCTTGAAGCTCCCAAAATGAATTTGTATTGGTGAAAATAAGTTGTGACAATGGGTAAATAAGTACCTCAAATTAATTTTTCTTATGTATTTACAGATCGCGTTTACTTTTGGTGTTTTGGGATCTTGTGGATATGGGATGAATTATCAAAAATGTTACTGGATGGCATTGAAGATCAAGATAACATTCTAATAGTATACATTCTTAATTCTAAAACAAAAAAACCTTGTCGCTTTGTAATTGTTGATGAAGGAAATTTTGCTTTGTACAGGCGTTATGTGGCATTACGCCCGGTTCGTACTCTACACCGGCGCCTATTTGTAAATTACAAGTAAAAGAAATGTACTGTCCAACCAGTGGTGCTACATTTATTTAAAAAATTTTCTTCTAAAGTTGCAACGTATCTTGAGCTACCTAGACCTCTGGCACTGTATGCGTCGCAGTTCAGCGACTTTATTAGTAGACGTAGGGGCGACGTTACTAATTTAAAAAAAACATGGAGGATAGCAAAGTAGAACGGTGGCTGAGGGCTATATCAAGGATTCGATCCAAAATAAGTTAGATATAGCACGAAAAATAGAATCAGGGCCAGCAAAAAACACAACTACTAGTATGGACAATAATCCTTCTACTAGTAATTATTTATCCACAATCTGCTACGTTCCAGCCGGTAATAAGATTTTGACTGGGACTTTTATTCAAAATTTGAAGCTCGGCGATAAACCACTATCGGGAATCAATATTTCAAACATAAGTTCCACAATTCATATTAATATTTTTAATTAATGGTTTTGAATAAATTTTTCTTTTTTAAAGTACTGTTACGTTTATTATTGCTACTAATTTATTTATACTAAAAATATGTACATGTTTAAACTAACCGAACTAATGAAATCTAAGAAAATTGAATAAAAACACTTACACTATAATTTATTTATAACACTATCACTTACACGAAAATAACTCCGCGGATAACTATTTAACACTTATTGTTTGTTTACACTAAAGTCACGTACAAGGTTGTACACCGTAAATTTATCTCACACGCGTTAATTACTTATTTATTCAGACTCTAATAATCTTCTTAACACTGTCGTCTTCGAATTACGGGAAATAACTGACCTACGATTGGTTTGTACCGCATTTATACATTTCTGCAAACATTCGAGAAACCACTACATTCTTTCGTGAACGTTGTAGACGTACATAAAAAGTACGGGAACGTTTTTGAAATTTACAAAAACTTTGCGAATGTTTCAGTACCGTTTTTCCTGCGCGTTTATAAGCAGCAAAATTGAATTTTTCGGACTAGTACTGTAAAAACTTTACAAGACGTAAAATGCTTTGTAATTATAGTTGCCAACAAAATTGACAAACTTGTTTTTTTTGTGGAATTTGTACTGCCTGGCAAAGAAAGTTTTACGATTTGCAATAAAAAATTGTATATTTATATCAGATCACTTACTACCAGTTACTATTAGACAGTTAAAGTCTACTTTCGATAATTATTTGCATATCCTACAATCATCAACTAAATACGGCTTTAACTAGAAAAAAGAAAAACATTTCCAATGTTATTCAAACTAATTTAGATGCTTCCTTTTTAATCGAAACTTTAGTTTGAAGAACACATCTTGATGAAGTTTTTTGATTGATTGATTTTTGAAAAGTTACGTTCACCGGTTGCGTTTCATATTATCCGACTTCTATATATTTGCAATGTTATCATTACATTCGGGAAAGTTGAATTTACCACATTATCAAAAATCAATTTATACGATTCCTCAGCAAGTAGAATTTTATGTTTCCCTGCAATCCCCGTATCCTCTAATTGTAAGATGAAGCACTTGAAGTGCACCATCTTGTTTATAAACGCGGGCTCAATGTCATCTGAATAATATACACATTTTTTTTTATTTCATCATTGGTTTTCGGCATTAAAATGTTAAAAATTTAAACAGAGAATTAACTTCCCGATAATCTTCTAGTCGCCGCGACAATTCTCCATACAACAATCTAGTTCAGGTAAATAAGTTTCAATCTTTAACTTATCATTTCTTCTGATAACAACTTTTTCTGCAGATACGTCATCGTGATGTTTTTTTACTTCTTTGCACACGTTGGTTTTAATCACTGTATTCGGTATCGGTTTTTTTATTTGCCTTCATCTTGTAATCGTCAAACAATTGTTGCAGTGATAGCAAAAAGTCCAGGATTTTTAAAAGATCGACTTCTTTATGAGTTTATCACACTTGTTTTTTTGTTTCAGAAGCTTTTTACGTTTTTCTGAACGACTTCGGTGTTTTTTCTTTACGTGATTCTTCGATATTTTGTCTCTTAAAGAAAAACTAAACAATCGTGTCAATGAAAAACGACGCGAGAAAAATAGTAATAATTTCTAAAATACCTACCTATACAAGAAAAACTTTGGCACTATATATATATATATATTATATATAGAATATAGAATGTAATTAATCGATTAATAATTACTTATCTGGTATAGCTTTAAAAAATTTAAAAAACGTGGTTCAGAATAAGACAAATATAAGTGTTAGATAGAAATCGGTATAAGTTTGTCTTACAAATGATTGCTGCAAGTACACGTGCCAAATGCCCCTAATCATGTTTCTAAAAACACTATTTAGCGGGCTTACAATTTACATAAATTTAATTAGTAAAAAGACAAAATGACATTTTTCGTAAACGTAAAAATACAAAAGTAAAACGCAAAAATCCAATGTTTTAAGTATTTAATCAACAAAATACAACTATGTAAACATTTTATTTTATTTGATTGCATTATAAATTATAATTATATAACGTTTTAAACTTTTTATTGTAAAATTTGGTTGACTATGTCATATGTAATACTTTGAGTTTGAGACATATTCTTTCACATCTACCGAAATAATCAGTTCTAACAAAAAATTAATCTGAACAGAATGTTTACAGATTACTATTTAATATTCTACAATATCTTTAATTGTCTTACATTCGATGTTTCTACACGTTGCATTTATGTAGTTATTTAATCTTTATTTACTTAAAAAAGTCCTTACCCTTACCGTTATACGCAAGTAATGTTTCGTAAACCTTTGTAAAAACAAATTTATTTAAAAATGTACCATTGACAATTTCTAAGTATGCACAAAGTTTTACGTTTTTAAAATAACAAAAAAGTCATGGCTTCAAAAGTATTTAAAATACTTCAACAAGTAATTAATCGCTTAACTATTATGATAATGATGATGATGATGATGATGATGATGAATCACTTTTAAACAGTATTTATCAAAAAAATTGAAAACAAAGCTTGTAAGATTTAAGAGATATTAACTTTTTGCTACAGTCCGACAATCCGACAAATCTTCAGAAACGGTTTAATAAATGAAACATTTTTTTATAATTCGTAAAATGGATCCATTTATATTATTGGTATGATATTAAGTAAGTAAATGTAATAAATGTCTTCCAATAATCAACAAATTGTTCAAAAATATTTAATTATTTAATGTTGTAACATATGTTTCGGCTAATTTAAAAAACTTTTAGCCATCTTCAGACTACAATAATAAAGAAATACTAACAAGATGTACATCAATTAATTAAGAAAACTTACCACAAATTGGTCATAAAATAATACATAAAAAACAAATAACAATTAATAAATAAATTACAAACAAGGTACAAGTCGACAATTGTAACTAATAAAACTTGAAACCAACCGAAGGTCAAAAATCAAAACGAATGCGCAAGTATAAGTAGATATAAAGTGACGTAGTATGGCATTAAAACTTAATAAATTTAAAATTAAAATTAAAACTTGTTTGATCGTTGAGTAGATCTTTTTGATTAGAATAAATATAAATGATTTCTAATACATCTAATAACTTGTCGGAATTATAGTTAGGATGGATAATATTAGCTGTGTCTAAATTATGTTTGTTGTTTAAGACGTGTTCCGCAAAGGTTGACTTGATGGAGGTCGGATTTGTTAAATATCTCGATGGATGTGATAAATATCTCAAATGTTCCTTTAGCCTAATTTCAAATGCTCTTTTAGTTTTGCCAATATATATTTTTCCACAAGAACATACTCATTTATAAATCCCACTAAGTTGTGACTTATTGACATTGTCTTTGAGTTTACAAAAAGTATGTTTGAGAGAGACTGGGCTTGTGAAACTAATGCAAAATTCGTGATCGCTGTTTTTGTTAAATCTATTTATTAGGTTCTCGTAATTTCGAATAAAAGGTATCGAAATGTAGGTTTTATTTGGCTTATTAATTATAGATAAAGAAGTGACTAAACTAATGTTATATTTTAAGGACATTTTATTATATAAATTGTAAATTAGTCTCACCGGAAAATTATTTTTTGAAGCTATGAAGAAAACAGTATCTAATTCTTTATTGTAATTGTCCTGGTTAAGAGGGGTGGTGAATAGTCCAACAAGTTGAATAGATTACCATATTTCCATAAACCTACATTTTATTCCAACAATTTCAATGTTACATTTACTTCACTTTCGCATAATCACATTCCCAATAATATACACAGTTCAAGTTAGATCTGACCACAAACCTTTTAAATTTCATCAAAGAACCCTGAACCTAACTAATAGCTTTTTCTCAGAAAACGAAAAAAGTTTACTTGATAAAGGTCTGAAATTTGCGCCTCATTTACCCATCAACAATATTCAGTACAATAATTTTTTAGCTTCATTAGAAGTTTGTTCTAATAAAATACCTATAGAACGTCAATTTAACAAAAACCCAGTTGTTCCTTTAAGAAAACTTAATTATATTTCTCCACAAATATCAGATTTATCCACTGTTAAATCTATAAGACAGAAAGTTAATGATAAGAACTTAATTATTTCTAAAGCCGACAAAGGCAATTGTGTTGTTATCCAAAATAAAGATACCTACATTTCCAAAACTTTACAACTTTTAGAAGGAAGTGACTTTACTAAAAATCTTAAATTTACTTTACCCAAGATGATCGTCAGCAGTAATAAAATTTTATCAGATTCAGAGGATACTTTAAAGTTTTTTAACACTTCATCTTACAAATTAAAAGTCAGTAATCCGGTTTTACCCAGACTATATTGTTTACCAAAAATACATAAAATTAATATTCCTTTTAGGCCCATTGTTAGCTATGTGAATTCACCCATGTATCCTACAACCCGGTTTTTATCTCACCTTTTTAATAAACAAATTAATTTCCAAACTACTTTTGCTGTCAAAAATACTAAAGAACTTTTAAACAATTTAAATTCAATTGAACTTCAGTCAAATTCTAATATTCATATTTGCTCCTTTGATATCGTGAATTTATTTCCGTCCGTCCCTACCGGCGAAGTTATATCGTTAATTTCAGATTTACTACATCACACAGATTTTCCGAATATTGTAACCGAACAAATTTTATCGTTAACAAAATTTTGCCTTAACAATACGGTTTTTCAGTTTAATAATCAATTATATTCTCAAACAGAAGGATTACCCATGGGTTCCCTCTATCACCGGTTTTAGCTGAAATTTTTCTCACAAATTTAGAAAACAAGTTAATCAGTATTAATGTTCTGTTCAAAAAACATATCTTGTTTTGGAATAGATACGTTGACGACATTCTTTGTGTGTTTACAGGATCTGACGCAGACATTGAACATTTTCTTATGTTTCTTAATAATCTACATCCTCGCATAAAGTTTACTCTCGAAAAATCCGTTAACAACACGTTACCGTTTTTAGATTTGTACATTTCAATTAATAACAATTCGTTTACATATGACATATACAGGAAACCTACCACCACCGACCACGTCATTCCATTTGACTCGAATCACCCTATGTCACATAAAATGGCAGCGTTTAGATTCTTTTTCAACCGACTATTCACCACCCCTCTTAACCAGGACAATTACAATAAAGAATTAGATACTGTTTTCTTCATAGCTTCAAAAAATAATTTTCCGGTGAGACTAATTTACAATTTATATAATAAAATGTCCTTAAAATATAACATTAGTTTAGTCACTTCTTTATCTATAATTAATAAGCCAAATAAAACCTACATTTCAATACCTTTTATTCGAAATTACGAGAACCTAATAAATAGATTTAACAAAAACAGCGATCACGAATTTTGCATTAGTTTCACAAGCCCAGTCTCTCTCAAACATACTTTTTGTAAACTCAAAGACAATGTCAATAAGTCACAACTTAGTGGGATTTATAAATTAGTATGTTCTTGTGGAAAAATATATATTGGCAAAACTAAAAGAGCATTTGAAATTAGGCTAAAGGAACATTTGAGATATTTATCACATCCATCGAGATATTTAACAAATCCGACCTCCATCAAGTCAACCTTTGCGGAACACGTCTTAAACAACAAACATAATTTAGACACAGCTAATATTATCCATCCTAACTATAATTCCGACAAGTTATTAGATGTATTAGAAATCATTTATATTTATTCTAATCAAAAGATCTACTCAACGATCAAACAAGTTTTAATTTTAATTTTAAATTTATTAAGTTTTAATGCCATACTACGTCACTTTATATCTACTTATACTTGCGCATTCGTTTTGATTTTTGACCTTCGGTTGGTTTCAAGTTTTATTAGTTACAATTGTCGACTTGTACCTTGTTTGTAATTTATTTATTAATTGTTATTTGTTTTTTATGTATTATTTTATGACCAATTTGTGGTAAGTTTTCTTAATTAATTGATGTACATCTTGTTAGTATTTCTTTATTATTGTAGTCTGAAGATGGCTAAAAGTTTTTTAAATTAGCCGAAACATATGTTACAACATTAAATAATTAAATATTTTTGAACAATTTGTTGATTATTGGAAGACATTTATTACATTTACTCATTTTTTTATATGTTATAAAATTTACAAAGAATAAAAAAGTAAAATAAAATATTTACTCTAGGTTTAAAAAAATATGTCGATCATTATTACAGAAAAACGGAGCATCCTGTATATCAAAAAATAATAATTTTAGTAAATAGACAACATTAAATATGACAACTTTTATATAAGTTGTTTTACCGCAATTAATTAATAAAGACTTTTCCAGAACGTTGAAATCTTACAAGCTTATTATTATTGAAGCGTTCGAGAAATTATCTGCAAATTCAAGAGCCTTCTGGAAGTTGTTATCCACCTTCTAGAAGATATACCGAAAGATAGGGAACACTCGAGAAGGATTTCCAAATGTGTATAAATACCGAAGGAAGAAATCGTAGGTCAGTTATTTCCGTAATACGAAGCCTGCAGTGTTAAGAAGATTATTCGAATCTAAATAAATAAGTAGTTATCGCGTGTTATAAATAAATTGACGAAGTACGTGAGTTTAGTGTAAACAAGTGTGTGAAGTTATCCGCGGACTTTATCTTATCTTCTTGTAAGTGATATTATTAGTGTAAGTGAACATTATTAGATATAATTAGTTCCGTTAATTTAAAAGTGTACATATTTCTAGTACATCAGGTCCGAAGTTTCCTTGGGTTGAGCACTTATTATAGAAGATTAGTCCCCGGATTTGCCAATATTGCCCAACCATTGACAAAATTAACCGAAGAAAAAGTAGAATTTAGATGGAATGAAGACTGCGAAAATTCCTTTAATTTTGAGTTATCCAAGAGAAGATGGAAAATTTGTTTTGGATACCGACGCAAGCAATCTGGCCATAGGCGCGGTCCTTTCGCAGGTTCAAGATGGACAAGAAAAAGTTATCGCGTATTTTAGCAAGGTTTTGTCCAGGCCAGAAAGGAATTATTGCGTGACTAGGAGGGAGGTTTTAGCAGTCGTTAAGTCCATCGAACATTTCTACAAGTATTTGTATGGACAAAAATTTTTACTGAGAACGGACCACGCCGCTTTAAAATGGCTTCTGCAGTTCCGTAACCCAGAAGGACAAGTGGCAAGATGGATCGAGAGACTGCAAGAGTACGACTATGACACAGAACACCGTGCCGGAAGCAGTCATCGGAACGCTGATGCCTTGTTCAGAAGACCATGTTTGGCGGACTGCAGCCATTGTTCGCGACTGGAAGAAAAAGTCGAATGCCTCCGGAGAACTGCTATGGTTGATGATGAGTGAAAACCTGAGCAGTTACGTCGCGAACAAGAAGACGATCCTGAAATAAGACTACTCCTGGACTGAAAAGAAAGCGGCCGACGACCAACCTGGTAAGAAGTGAGTGCTTTGGGCAGAAACATCAAAGCGTACTGGGCGCAGTGGGACTCCTTGATAGTAGAAGACGGTCTTCTTAAGCGATCCCTAGACAGTGCCGAGGGCACGGGAAACAGACTACAGTTGGTAGTGCCGAAGAGCAGGGTGTCAGAAGTGTTGAAGCATCTCTACGATGGGACATCAGGAGGACACTTTGGCATTAAGAAGACGTTGGGTAAAGTGCGAGAACGATTGTACTGGATGAACTGCAAAGAGGACGTCATGAAATAGTGCCGTAAATGCACAGTCTACGCATCAGGAAATGGTCCAGCGAGAAAACGCAAAGCACCCATGAAGCAATATAACGTAGGAAGCCCTTTGGAAAGAGTAGTGATTGACATCGCAGGGCCGTTCCCAGAATCCGATTCGGGAAATAAATACATCCTGGTGGCGATGGATTATTTCACTAAATGGACGGAAGCTTACGCCATACCCAATCAGGAAGCAGCTACAGTCGCAGACGTATTAGTAAAGGAGTTTTTCTGCCGGTTTGGAGTTCCGTTGGAATTATACTCCGATCAAGGCCGCAATTTTGAGTCTGGGCTGTTTCAAGAAGTTTGCCGACTATTAGGAATTAAAAAAAACTAGGACAACGCCTCTCCATCCTCAATCTGATGGCATGGTTGAACGGATGAATCGAACAATAGGCAAGTACTTAGCCAAGGTAGTGTCCAAACACCAAAGAGACTGGAATCAGTACTTGCACCTTTTCCTAATGGCATACCGATCATCCGTTCACAAAAGCAAAGGCCAAACACCATCCTGTGTAATGCTCGGTCATGAAATACGATTGCCATGCGACCTTCCATTTGGACGAAGACCGGAAGAGGAAGTCGCTGGAGAAGATTACGTCAGCAAGCTGGCCAAGAGGCTAGACGAAGTACATGAAGAAGTCCGTAAAAACACATAAATTGCCAGCGACAGGATGAAAACAAGATATGACGTCAAGGCACAAAATTGTGGGTTTCAACCTGGCGATATGGTCTGGTTCTATAACCCTCAAAGAAGACGTGGTTTGTCTCCGAAGCTGCAAAGGCAACGGTAGGGCTCCTATAAAGTCGTGCAGCGTATTAACGACGTCATATACCGCATCCGAAAACCGCCCATAGGCAATTTAAGAGTGGTCCACGTCGATCGTCTAGCCCTGTTGCTGAACTTATACGGAGGTTCTGGAAAAGTTAGGTTCGGAGTTACCACCGAGGAACAACAAGACCTGTTCCAGACACAAAAAGATTACGCCATCGCACATTGCGTGAGCGAGGATCTTGACTTGTCCAGAGGGGTTGCAATAGTGTTTAAAAAGAAGTTTGGGCAGCTAGATGAATTACGAAGACAGCAACCGGCAGTCGGAAAAGTTTTAGGACTACGTGGTGACGGACGCTTCGTTTTCTATCTGGTCACCAAGAAATACTCACGTGTCAAGCCGTTATACAAAAATCTGTGGCAAACATTATGGAATTTCAAGAGAGAAATGGAGTTCCACCTTGTTAAGAAATTGGAGGACGGTTCGAAACATGTTAGAGGTCGTCTTCCGAGGAACAGGCGTCCAAGTGTTGGTCCGTAGTTACTAACCAAGGAGAATATTGGGTCAGGAAAAGTCCATTGACTGTTACTTTTATGGTCAAGGAAGTTGCCGAAATGGAGGAAGCTGCCGCTATCGCCACGATCCTATTTATCGGTGTCGCATCCAGTCTCCTGTTCTGTGACAGAACAGTCCTAAGAAACTGTCAGTGAAACGTTCGCGAAATTATCTGCAAATTCAAGAGCCTTCTGGAAGTTGTTATCCACCTTCTAGAAGATATACCGAAAGATAGAGAACACTCGAGAAGGATTTCCAAATGTGTATAAATACCGAAGGAAGAAATCGTTGGTCAGTTATTTCCGTAATACGAAGCCTACAGTGTTAAGAAGATTATTCAAGTCTAAATAAATAAGTCGTTATCGCGTGTTATAAATAAATCGACGAAGTACGTGAGTTTAGTGTAAACAAGTGTGTGAAGTTATTCGCGGACTTTATCTTATCTTCTTGTAAGTGATATAAATTATAGTGTAAGTGTTTTTATTAAACATTATTAGATATAATTAGTTCCGTTAATTTAAAAGTGTACATATTTCTAGTATAAGTAAAACATATTTTTAGTCGTTTAAATAAATTAGTTTTAATAATAAATTCGCTACATTATATTATTCAGTATGTTTATTTTTTTGACAAACTGAATGACATTTTCAAAAATTTACGTAACACGTATGTTAGAACGTAGTTTAGTATAACTAATATCAAATATGAGATCAAAGCTTGTAAGATTTGAGATATGTTATTTGCTGCAGTCTTGCACATTTCGTATTCTTGGTTAAAATACAAAAATCTTCGAAAAAACCGTGTAATAAATAAAAAAATTTTGTAACAAATCTTCTCATAAATTTTACAACTAAACAAAAAAAGCAAAATAAAATATATATGTACCTTAGGTTTAAAAAAAATGGCGTCAGTCATTATTACTTAAAAACGGAGCATCCTGTATATCAAAAATTAATTTTAGTTAATTTTTGGGGAACGTTGAAGTACAGTATAATACTGTTTCATTACGGTGAAGATATAAGCTCTTGCGTACGTATAATTGTAACAAATAATTAAACCAATAAGAAAACATTAAAAAAATATATAAGTTTATGTAAAGTAATATATTTTGACATTTTCTCTATAATTACATTTTCATTCTGTTGTAACGGAAACACCAATATTTTCATCTTCATATTCATAATTCATAATGTCTATCTAACGATAAAACTTGTTATTGAATACATTTTTTTTATGTAAAAAAAGTAATAATTTATTGAATTAAAATTTAGGATTTCACCTTTGTCTTCGTTCACAAATTATTTCGGTTTTAAGTTATTCCAATGTAACTTTTAAGCAACATTTGCGTTAACGAAATTTCTTATAGAAATAGACTAAACACTGAAACTTTAGTTGTAACTACGATATATAGTGCGTATATAAAAAGTATCAATGGCACAACTTTTTAATAGTACATATTTAAAAAAAATAGCTAATAAACATAAAAATGCAAACTAACTCAAATTTAAACTGAAAGTAAAAGATTTTTCGAAAAATAACTACTGCTACTATTTATTTAGAACTAAAAAAAAATAATAGAAAGTAAGAACATACGGAAAACCTGCAGCGATGTTCTTTTTTCCTACTTACTCGTATAAACATTAAAAAAACCAATTTATTTTTTAGATCCTCATCAAATATGGATTGGGGGTTTTATGTATAGCAACTACACATGGAAATGGATAAAATCATCATTGCCAATAAATAAAGAACTGCTAAAATTTGCCAACTGGTTTCGAAAGCCTGTTAACATTTATAAACAATGTCTGGCAATAGATCGCCGTTACAATAATATTGTACTTATAAACTTAAGATGTGAGTCACGTAAACCGTTTTTGTGCGAAATGAGTAAGTTGTAATATTAATCTACTTCTCTACCATCTAAATTTGAAGATTGACATTTCAATAGTACGTTAATATATTTAAAAAAGTGCATTTTAATAATTATGCAATTTTCAATCTTGATCTTTAATATTTATGATTATTCAAACATTCTTAGTACATAAAATCTTCACATTGAAAGATTTTTAAGATAAACATTTAAACATTTAGTCAAGATCATATACTTGTGCAACCTAGTTAAAATGCAAGTTTAATTATATTTTAAATATTTATAATATTAGTTTTTTTACGTAATTATTAAACATTTCCTAAATCATTGAGTAGTATTTTAATAAAACAAAAAGTGAAACAGCTGGTGGTAGACGCGTCAAACACTACTTGCAGCTTTGTAGTAATGTTGTGCTCTTTTACAACACTTTGGTGAGGTATGAAGTAGCTTTTGTGGGCATTTGATACCTCAACTTTAGAATTATGTCTCAACAATTCACACTCTTTAATAAATTAATTATCTTATAACCGTAAATGTGGGTTTAAATTTAATTTGCGTTCTAACACATAAAATTGTTGAAACGCGGTAGTTTTTGACTTATCTAACTTGTTTGTTGACTGTTTAAACGGTATAACAACAACAAATCGACCATTCTCACCTCGAGTTAATGTTTTCTTAAAATTGTTTTTGCATTCCACATCTTGTATGGACGGAAACCCAGTACTAAAGTCTTGCTCTTTTTCCCAAAATTGTCTTAATTGTTGTTGTAGATCCGTGTCTAATTCTTGACTTCTAACAAATTTAAAATTTAAACAAAAATTTAGTTTTTTTTTTATTTCTTGCATACGATCAGTTATAGAGAGATTAAGAAGTTTTGAACAATCATGGATTAAATGATTACCGTCAACCGGGGTTACTTGAAACTAAGGGGTAACTTGAAACAATTTCTACATTTTTATAAAGTATGTGGTACCGTCTGTTCGATGATAATTGAACTTTCATAAAGAATAACACCTAATTTTACAGATCGTAGTGCATAGGTTATATTATTGTGAAAGCGTTTATTGTGGTTTGTTTACCGTTAATAAATTTGAAAAATAAGGTAAGAAATACTGAATTTTTTATATCCCTACTACTTACTTTTGATCAGAGAACTGTATAAAGGTTGTGGGGTCCGTATATTTTTTTTACTATTCATTAAATAGTCTAGATCAAGAATAGCAACTGGGACAACCTCATACAAAATAATTCGGTAATGCAGAGACGGAATTATTTTTTTTTGTTCTTTCAGGTGGAAGGATGTCTAGAACATACACTCGCGTTCCTGGTAGCAGAAAACATCCCGATTATTCTGCAGAAACTGTTATAAAAGCTGTACACGACATAAAAATAAATAAATTAACCTACAGAAAGGCGTCAAAAAAATATACGATTCCCATTTCCACCTTGTGTAGAAAAGTTAATAAAAAACACCTGAATTTAACTGGTCATCCAACTGCATTGACTAGGAAAGGAGAAGATATTATTGTTGAGGCAATAGTCACAGCCTCAGCTATTCTTTTGAAAATGAAGACATAAAATGTTTAATCTAGAGTTATTTAGGGAGGGAGGGCTCAAATTATTTATTAAACGACATAGTAAACATTTAAAAACGCGCATAAGTGAAAACATAAAACGAGCCCGTGTGGCAGTAACCACTGAGATTGTTATTTTATTTTTTGATAATATTCAAAATACGTGAACTGATGTATCTCCAAATTTATTAATCAACTACAACATTATATAATAAATTAATTAAACTACAAATATTAACCCAAATTTTTTTGTTTCTCTCTAGTTTCTAATTTTCTTGTTGAATTACTTTGAATTTGAAAATAAAATTTAGATCTATTACTTTTATTCAACAACATTAGATTCATAATATTTTCTAAATAAATTTTGTTACCAATATCTAATTCTAATAAATTTCTTAAATATTTCCATCTAAAACAGTCATGAATTGCATGTTTTTTATCATCACTATCTCCACAATCAATACAATTTATATTCTTGTTTTTTTAAATTTATAAAGATAAGAACTATTTTCTCCATGTCCCGTTGAATATTGTGAAAGCCAATAATGGACTTTCTATTATGCCAAGCACAAAAAATCATTTATTAATAATTTAGTCCAACTTTTATTACGATTCAATATCAAATTCCATTTATATAATAAAGTAGGTCCGTCATGTATCTTTGCTCTTTTTTGTATAAAAATGTCCAAAGGAGTTAAGTTTGAAATTAATAAAATATCTTGAGTACTACAAGTTCTGTAATCACTACAAACTTTTATTGTCTAAGTTTTTTGAAAACTATATAACAATTTTTTACTCCACCTGGCCGAATTAAAACATTTAAAAAACATTATTTGTATGCTTCATTTTCTTTAGCTGTAAAACTTTTTCTATAAGAAATAATAGTTTCTATTTATGTGTGCACAACAAAAATTCACGGACTTAATAGTGCTCAATAATGACACGCCAACAAAAATACCTTGTGTAGTGTCTTGACCGTTTAATGTAAGCAGCTAGTGTTACTCAAAAATTAAATATGCATATTTTACAAGAAATAAACCCAAAAATTGCTTAAAATTTTGAAATTAAAAAAACAACACGTTTTCAGGCTAGCATATGAACGTATCTATTTTGAGATAAAAATATGAAACTCACAAGAATTTTAGTTCTTATCTTAAATTTCAAAAGTCTGTATTGGTCGTCTTGATATTTTCATGCTTAGTATGTGTACAGACGGTTTTTTAAAACACAAATTTACGTATTTTTTATAGGTTAAAAACAGTAGCGGCTGGTTGCCAATGCTACAAGAGGGTCATTTTAAAATTAAAGTATTAAAAACGAAAACATTTATATTTCAGTTCAATTTATCTACTTTTGGTATAACCGAAATGATTATTATTGTTTATAATTTTTTAAAATATAAAAAAGCATAACTGTTTGTACTTTTTTGAATGGTCATTGACGAAATGGCCTGACGGAGAAGCCGTCGTTGATTAAAAATATTATTCGCAATTGGTTACTTTTTTGTGTGAAAATTCATAAAACACTACATGTTAGTTTCTATCTTATGCTACACCAAGTCGGTTAACAACGAGAATATTTTTAAATGTGAAAAAAAAAAAGATATTTTCTTCAAGTCAATCCACACTTATATTTTATTATAAGACTAGTTTCAACAATTTAAATTGTCATCATCAGTTACACTAAAAACCAAATGAATTAACAAAAATAATTAAATATTTAAAAGAGCTTACACATTATATCAATTTATAAAATTGAATGACAAAATGACAAAAAACAAATAAAAATTTTTTTTTAAATCAAACTGACATTAAATACAAAGCCATAGGTGATATGAAAAGGAAAATGAAAGATGAAAAAAGTAAGTTAAAATTTATTATTAAGAAGTGGGGAAATATTTAAATCAAGAATTTCATTAAGACAATTATCTAAATTTTCATTATCATTTCATTTTCCTTTTCATATGACCTATGGCTTTGTTTTTAATGTCAGTTTGAATTTAAAAAAAAATTTAATTTGTTGACGTTTGTCATTCAATTTTATAATTTGATATAATGTGTAAGCTCTTTTATATATTTAATTATTTTTGTTAATTCATTTGCTTTTTAGTGTAACTGATGATGACAATTTAAATTGCTGAAACTAGTCTTATAATAAAATATAACTTTGGATTGACTTTAAGAAAATATCATATTTTATTACAATTTCTCCACTTAGAGAGATGGATTACTTTAACTATATTTAAATGTGAAGTTATATTTTTATTTTTATTGAAATTATGAGTAGTTTAAGTGAGATTATTTACATAAACAACATATGATGAAGCAAACTGAATATTGAAATTTTTGAAATAAAACATTTTCTGTTAGAGAACTAAGCTTTTGGCTTTACAATATTGGCAACATCACAATTATCGGAAGCTAAATACCTTGGCGCCATCAACTGGCTGTATGGCTGTATGAGAAATAAAACTATGCTAAGTTCTCGTATTTTTGATAGCATTAAAATTATAAATTTTTGTGATAAATATTTTTCAGTAGTTTAAGCATCCACACTCGATACAAAAAAAATGATATGCCTGGAATTTCATTAGAGCAAAAATTGATAATTGCTTTTGAGGTTAATATATGATAATCTGCAGTTCGTTTTGAGTTTATTTTTTAGGGTCCTTTTAATTGTACCTTCTGCAACATCACATGGGTTTTTGCCATAAGAAGTAAGAAAAAAATGTCACTCTGTTTTTAATCCAGTCATTTTTATGATAGCATATATATTGATATTTTTTTCAAATTTCTGTTCTTGGTTGTTCTATCACTGAAGTAATATTTTTTTAAAACTTTGGATAATTTTATACAGGGTGGTTTACGCTGTACTTTATATTATTTTTAAAAACTACTTAAAATATATCTATATAAATATATAAATAATCTTAGTTTATGCAAAGTTCCCTATATCCATTCTTGATAGTTATTGAATTACTTGACTTTTTTGAAGATATAATACTCTTGAAATAAATTAATTAAGTTTGATTACATAAATTTGTAATTAACACATTTTGTCTGTTAACTCTACATTGTTTGTGTAGAAATAATTAAATTATTAAATTAATGTACAAGGTGTTTGTAATTAGAAGTTTAAGCAATAATTCTTTGACTTGTATTGGGATTTTCAATCACACATTGAAGAAATGCTAATTGCTTATCTTCGTTTTCAGTTATAGCTTTTAATAACTTTCGTTTTGTGTAAGCAACACTACCGGTTTCACGATAAACCTTGTTAGCAGTTTCTCAAATACTTCCTTAGGAAGATGATGTTTTAAAAGAACCTTTTCAGCATAGATTTTCGATGCTAACATACAATTTTGAAGACATTCTGCAAGTATTAAAATTATGTTTATCCGGCTTTCAACTGAATATTCTTTCATTTTAATGATTTAATTGACAAATACTAATGCACTAAAAATGACTTAAATGTTATTTTAAGAGTAAACTAATTTTTGTCTTTTTCACAGCTTACTCAATCAAAAAAGTGCTATTAAATCAAGAAAATCGTTGCAACATGTAAACTAATGGAAATAAATCCAGAAAAAGTTGATATTGATATAGGGAACCTTATAACAGTTTAAAAAGAAAATAATTTTTTTGTTATTACAACAATAAAATGCAGGGTGTTTCATTTTAGTTAAAAACGTAATTAAACGAAATGTTTTAGTGTACTTAAACTTCTAATTCTAAACACCCTGTACATTAATTTAATAATTTAATTATTTCTACACAAAACTCCAACAATGTATAGTTAACAGACAAAATGTGTTAATTACTGACAATACTTTTTAACGCAGTTTTTTAAATATAAAGTACATAGTGTTTCATTTAAAAATATATAACTTTATATTGTTATTTTAATTTAGGCCACCCTGTATACTTGTAAAAATTTTTAAATTTTAGCCGGCATTGGCTTATGTATTTTTGTTAAAGGTTTTATTGATATTATTTATAGTTTTGTCACTAAGCTCCGTCCTGTTGCGCGTGAACCACCCTATATAATAACAATAATAATTTTGATAACAATAACCAAATGATAACAATATCCGAAATTCAGAAAAAAAACAAATAGTTGTTTATGTGTTAGAAAGCAGTAAATACATACAGCATGTATCTGATTAACCGGTTATTAATTTGGAATGTGAAATCATAGAATCAATACAAGCAAAAAATGTTCATAAAACGTTTAATGTCAAATGAATAAAAAATTACAGAGCTATAGCATTAAATAGTTTGTTGATACCGTTAATAAAGTTAAAGAGATAAAAATAACGTTATGATGTTCAATTCATTGTTCTAAGAACTGCACATTCCTTCTCAGTAATTTGCTGACACTAAAATAAACATAAAATAACGTTATTACATAAGACATAGTTAAATGAAAACCCACATGCTCTCAAAATCCTTGAATAAATAAATAACACTGCAAAAATTAAGCTAAACATGCGTAAGCACAATTTTAAAGGTACAATAATAAAATTTTTCACTCTAAACAAGCGTATTGTGCGAATTCAACTAAAAAATTTATGAAGAATAGCTTATTGCTCATGTATAGAAGCAAACCTGAAAAAGAAATTGATAATATAAACCAAAATTATAATTATTAGAAACATTGTTTTTACTATGTAGTAGCATACGTCCGGCCCGTTCTTTAATACAGTAATAACATTGCCCGACTGATAACATTATCCGTTATTCCAATAAGCGGCGTGCACTGTATTAAAAGAGTTTTTTTTCAAACATAGTCGTCTTCAGTTTTTCCTTGTAAAAATAAAAGAGAATTACACAAATTTTCGTTTTAAAAAAACTGCCTATACACACACTAAGACTGAAAATAAGACTACGAATGCATATATTTGAAGTTTTGAATCCTGTGAGTTTTATATTTATATCTCGCAGTAGATAGGTTCATATTTAAACAGAAATTTTTTGTACAAAGAGTGGGCTGTTCGGGTCATGGGCAGTGTTGTGCATAGATAATTAAATTTTTATCTAGATGAGATAATAGATACTTTTCAGTTTTTTTTATCTAGATAACGATTTAGATAAAAGTTGAAGAATTTATCTAGATAATAGATAAGATAATCTATAATTTACGTAGATAATACGATAGATGATTCTATCAAATAGGTACAAACAGGTAATAATTAATTGTTACCATTTAATTATCATCATCATCATCATCATCATCATCAATACCAATTCATTGTTTATTAAATCAACTAATTAAAAAACTAAAAGACATATTGAAAAAAAATAAAAATCGAAAAAAAAACATGACAGAAATTTTATTGATTTTATGACCTACTATTGTAAAATATAAAACAAATTTCTTGATACAATATGGTCCTTTCAATTGATTTTCATTGCTAAGCAAAACTTACACTATCAGGAATCAGAACTATAAAATCTTTCAATTAGCGCCGAAATTGATATGTTTAATCAATAACTTTTTCACAAATGGAGAAGTGTCTAGTAAACTTAATTAGTTTTTCTTTGTAACAGTTAGGAAAAATCTGGCTTTGATATCGACATCAGTTTGAACCTAAAAAATTATAAAAATTATCGCTCATAGCCGTTAAGCACACTCCCAGAATTATTGCTTTTTTTTTTAAATTTAAGTTATCATTTGTAGTTCGATATTTTAAGCAAATTTTTCACAAAAAACCAACTAATCCTCAAAAATTTATTGTATTTTAAATTTTGAGCAGCTTACATCAGCGATCACTTAAAGAATTAGCTTTTATGTCTTTTTAAAAAACGCAAGCAGTTTTGTTTCTTCTAAAAAATTTGGGTTATTTGGTTTATGCTCTGCTCGGTACTTTTTGTGATTGTACCTGCAACAAATCCAAACGCAAAAAAAGCATTTTTGCTTTGCAGTTTTGTTAATTATATTTGACAGGTTGTCAGTAATTGTATTCATATGATAATTTACATCATAGATTTATATAGGAGCGTTTTTATTCTACGCGGTCCACATTAGGATCTTATTCCGACTTTAATTTAACGTTAATATTACTTACTCAAGTTGATTTAAAGAGTAAGCTAAAAGCTCCATGACTTAAATAATTTTCTAAAAGAACTCTAAATCACGTGTATCGAGGTTTGTCACTTTCAACTGCTCAAAAAGTCATGAATTTTCTCTTTTTCAATCAAGCATTCTTTTAATTTGGGCATAGTTTTGCTGTGTAGGCACTTCAACTAATTAAATTTTCAAAACTACAGAATTAGTAGCTGTTAATCTCAATGTTTGAATCGTGCAAGATAATGTATTGAATAAATGTATGTATATCAAAAAGCTTATTGTTTCTAAAGACGATTAGATACTTATCGCAAGCAATTGGTTCAGTTTCAAAAAGTAATTTGAGTTGTGTTTTTGTTTATATTTCGTATTGCATGTATTTACGCTCAAGGTCATGTGAGTCTAGTTTTTGTCAGCAGAAGAGCTGGAAAAATGCGAAGCATCTATTTATCAGGTTTTAGCGATCTGGACCGTATTACATTTACCACAGACATTACAAACAATATTATGTTTGTAAATATAAAAATTACAAAACAACAAATCTAAACAAAAAAATTATGTTACTTTTAAAAAATGATCTAGATAATTTCATGATAGATAACCAAAAGATCATCTTAGATAATCATTTAGATAATGTTCAATACTTTTATCTAGATAAGGAAAAAGATGATCAAAAATTATCTAGATGAATTATCTATATAATTTCATTTAGATAATGCATAACACTGGTCATGGGTTTGTTTCTTTTAGGGTATGTACACGTAATTTCTAAGTAAAATTAAAAAGTCGAAATACTAGTCAGTTAAAAATCACGAAAAATGAGCAAAAAAACAAAACTCAGTAAATGTTTATTGTGCACATAAAAACTAAAATTCTGTATTGATTGTATAGCGAGTTATTAAAAGTACTTTTTATTAACAACAACTATTTTTATTTAATTATGTATGAAGCTATTGGTAGCAGATGTTAACTAGCAAATGAATTGTCGGCCAAAAGAAAAACTATATTCCCTTTTCTTCGTGGTAGAGGGCGTTTCCTGTAAATAGGTTTTGGCGGCAAATTGAATTTGTAATTTGTTGACCGCTACAATCGTCTCTAATAGAAAAATCTTTACAGCTAAAGACAATAAAGCAGCTAAATGAAGTTTTTAAAATCCTTTAACGCGGTCATGCAAAAAAGGGGGCTTATAAGTTTATTACTACAATTAAAAAAAGTTGCTGCACTTTTAATTGTCGCAGAGTTTACTGACAAAAACACTTCTTGATTAAAAACACATTAACAACTTAAAGTTGGTAAAACAGTTTTCTGTATATGTTTATTTTTTTTAATTAAAGTTAAAAATGCGAATGTCCGATTAATGTTGGTCAACTTTACGTTTCTATTATTTTTGAGTACGCATCAATTGACGTTGAAAACAAATGAAAAACCTATTCAAATCTGAAAGTTAACAAGTATTGATTATTGCATTTACTAACTATTTAAGTATTATACAGTGTATGGTATGAAATTTAAGTCGTCAACCCAATAATGAACGATGATAGAGTTTATACCAAATCTGTTTATTTTTCATTGTTTATCTTTGGTGAAAACAAACAAATCGACCGGCACATATCTTCCGCATACTTTGAAATAAAGACATATACATTTAGATGACACACCCTTTTCCACTTATCGGGCGCAGTGAGTCGACAAATAGAATACAGTAGGTCTACACAAAATTTTAATCCAGAAAAACATACACAGAATGAACATTTCTAATGTTCGCAAAGTTTTATCAACATTTTTGATAGTTGCCAACTTTGCTGATGCTACTTAAAATGTAAAAACGTTTTCACTTTTGTCTCGTTTAGTTACTTTTAAATGCAATATATTATATCCCTCTTTAGTTACTAAAACAACTTGTTCGACAGAATAGATACTGTTTTCATGCTGGACCTCATCTTTCACTAATACAAAATCATTTAATATAAGTTTATAATTGAAGTCAAAGGTTAGTTGACATTCATCTTACGTAACTTTATCATCTAAACTTTCATCATGTAAACTTAGTTGTTCAGAAGAATCTTTGGCGCTGAACACAATTTCTTTTTTGTAACATGAATTTTTCCTTTCATTGTTTTTTTTTTATTTTCACAGTTTTTCACAGATGGCATCTTTGATAAGTGTTTTTGTTAAAATTTTGCTTTATCATTTGCGTTTTTCGCCTAATTGCTGTAAGAAGACTCGTCGCCGATCGGATTTATACTTAATCATAGTGTTATATCTCCGAAACATGCAAAAGTATATTAATATGACCGATTTAAGCGATTTAGACCGGTAAGCAAAACGCCCCAATAATCTTTCTGTACTAAAAAAATATATACATGCACGTAGGCTTATATTTATTATTATTTATATTACTAAATTAATACAATTATTGGAAAAAATTAGCTGAAAGGTTAAAATAAACGAAATTACATTTTAATTCCCCTTCTTGATTTTGTTTTGGCAAACTCTTTTATACTAATACTCAAGATTGCACGATTCTGTTTCAATAAATAACACATAAAGTTATTAAGTTTATATTTAGTTAAAGTCGATCTTTCTCTTTTTTTAACGAACTCATTACTCTTTTCACACTAGCTGTAGAAAAGTAGATAACACCCAGCCAGCACACTGACGTCATATGACGACATTGATACGTCTTAATGACGTCTCGTACGTGATTTTGACGTCAATAAAACCTAATGTGCTGCCTGGGCGTCATGTGAAAAATAAATTTTAAATAATCAAGAAGACTGACGTTACTTGAGTCTTTAACATCTCTGAAATATATATATCAAGGAAGCTTCCAAGTCTATCTTTAGATGAGTAAAGAAATCCAAAAACTTTAATAATTTAAGTAAATCCGTGAGTCTTCACGTCTAATTCATTGATAATTCCATCTGGTGTTCTATAGTAACTCAATCTATGTTTGTTAGATTTAGACAAATTATATTTCTCATCATCTGCGGTTTCGCCAGCTATTTTTTTGTTTTTCGTTTTCTTTTAAAGTCTGGAGGTGATTGACTTATTACTGGTTTTCAAAAATAATTTATCTTCTTTTCTGTGGAAACAAGAAAAATAATTTTAGATTTTTTAAATTACACCAAAAAATACTTCAATTGACAGACTTGCATTATCTTCAGCAGCATGGTTTACTACTAAATTTAATTAATGGGCAGTGCAACGAACATATGGAGCTAATGTACCAACATCAACATAATATTGACTACTCATATCATCCTTCTCTGACTCTAAGTCATATTCTTCAAATAGGAATTTAGTAATAATATTACAAATAAAAATTAATCTAATATAACAGAAAAAACTATCTTTTACTGTAAGTTCTTCATTACCATATATTACCATATTTAATCTAAATGAGCCATGTTTGTTGTTAAATCAGTAAAAAGTGTAAAATACTTTGCCCGTTCACATTTTTGTAAGATTACACTTCTCGTGTTATTAGCGATAGTACTTAATAATTAAGTTTTACTCAATTATTTATCACGACTAGAATTTTTTATATGAGTTTGTAGTGTTAGATTATGTCTTGTTATTAATTCTAGAATACTTAAATAAATTCCAGGGTTAGCATCTGAGTTAACAGTTTTTCTATGACTATGAAAACCCAGTCCCAATCCTACAAAAGTTATCACAGAGTCACACAGTATTGTTAAAATTTTACTTTCTTGCTTCCTCGCTGAGTTCTTTATCTAAAACATGTTTTCTATCACATTTTTTAAAAACATGTTAGCGATAACAGAATACTTAATGTGGTTTTTACTTTTTATGTGTATCTTGGAATCCTCAATATGTTACCAGTATTTGAAGATCGTACACCAGAAACTCTGTCAAACGTCTTCACTTCCAAATACCCAGCAATACTGACAATGCACAATGGAGTACGTTAACCACAAACATCTAATTTGTTCTTCTATGCTTTTTTTGAGTTAATATTTAGATAAATCAAATTGCCAATTATTGGAGGCTGGAAAAAAATAGTGAGGCACAACCATCTCTGCGGGTTTTAAATTTTATATTTTCAAATAAAGCTTTAACGTTTATAATAGTATATTATTAAAAATTTTGATTTACTGCGTAATAGCTAGGAAGTAATCGTGTTGTTGTAAATTAAACTAAAATCAATTGTTCACAATTACATACTTTCACAAAAATAAAATACTTATTTGTTTTTGTATTACAAATACTGGTATTAATAAAATTAAATTTTAGCTATCGATGATCGTGTACAACTTCCTGGAATGGAAACTCATCATTCAATTTTGATCGAGAACAAAACATTTGTATTATACTACGAGAAAATGACGTGGATACGTGCAGTTGGCTATTGTCGCTTAATGGGATTACAGCTCGCAATATTATCAAACGAAAACGAAATTAATCGGATTGCTCATGCTATGCTGCAAGGTAGACCTAGTACGTACGATATTCATTTTTACGTTATATATACATTCTGACTTCTTTGTTTTTATACGATTTTGCCAAAAAACGAAACTAAACAATTTGATTTTTTAAAACTATTTTTCATCAATGATTGACACATGCTTTGAAGGCAAATATTTCACCAAAAGCCATTGTTTCAATGTGAATTATGAACTCACTTACATTAAAGCACTGACGTACCCAACTGACGTCATGCTACCAAAGCAAGAAGATTTAATCCTTTACGAAAGTTATCAAAAAAAAAAACAACAGAAAATGTTTCAAAGGTTACCGCTTTAAGACTCATTTTAAAAAGTAATATGTTACATTATACCTTATTTTAATAACGTTTACATCATACCATTACATATTAGATAGTAATTCAGCTATCACTTTTTATCATTTTTGCTTTTTTCTTTCTTTTATATTTTGTTTCTTGCTTTTTTTTGTTTTATTTTCGTCTTTGTTTTTATTTTCGTTTTTGTTTTCGTTTTCGTTTTTGTTTCGTTTTTTTAGGTTTAAAAGAAATATGGATATCGGGGTATTTTGATCGAACTTGGAAATGGTTACCAAATTTAAAACCATTTCAGTGGAATGTACATGACCGATTAAACTATCAAAAGTTCAATTTTTCTACATTTAATGAGTGCATCACACTTAACAGGCATTATAATTATGATGAACATGCTTTTATACCAACAAAATGCATCACACCAAAAGCATTTTTATGTGAAACCGGTAAGTATAATGTAATTATAAGTTTTTTATTAGACATTTTTATTTAGTTTTAGAAACAACTCCAGTTTTAAATGGCACAACAATGACTATTAATAAATTTAATTTTTCATTAATAATGAAAGACTCGTCATGGATACAAGCTCAAAGACATTGTAGAATGAATGATGGAAATTTGGCTGAGTTAATACAAGATGGAGATGTTAACGATTTATCAACGTTTTTGGAAAACCAACCTGAAGGTAAAAGAATTATCCACTTAATCTTAAAAATAGTGTAGTTGTGTAATTACAGAAGTTGAGAGAATTTGGTTAGGCGGAATATACAAAAATTATAAATGGATTTGGGCAAAAAGTAAAAAAATAATTGAAACTGATCGTATCAATTTTTATGATGCAAATTACGGATCAGAAAGCTTATGTCTGAACTTAGATATTGCTGAAATGAAAATGTACGGCCTTAACTGTGCTTTTAAGCAGTTTTTTGTTTGTATTGCTTAGAACTAAACAACGTTAATATCAGTTTTCAAAGTTAGTGACTGTTATTATATTTCTTTTGTAGCATTGGAAATGCAAACACATTTAAATGTAAATAAGCATAAATAATAAAACAATTTCAATTCAATTTTTCTAATTGTAATAATTTCTAAAATTCTATGAAAATGTACATATCTTTGTGTTAATAAGTTAACCTTAAAGTAGTAGATAAATGTCAATTATCTAAAGCAAAACAATCCTAGAGCTATTTAAATGACAAAAACATTTCGTAATCAAATATCAAACAATTGTTTTTCGAAAACTGAGGTTCGAATTATTAAAAAAAATACTGCAAATGTTTGACACTTTTATAAAATTAATTTGACGTTTAATGTCATCTATCAAAACTAATTTATTTTATTACTAGACGTAATAGTAATTTTTGGGTTGCCAACATCGCAAACGGCAATACCTATGCGGCAATATTCGTTCGTTAGTGTAGTTACGTAATGAACGAAAAAAGCTCTAGGGTGACAAAATGAAAACTAGGAATCCACATAAAAGTAAGTGTTCAAAGTCAATTAATATATTAGAACGACAGGTGGCAAATCATTTTAAAAATTTTAAAATCCAGTTAAAATTGAAGAAAAACGATGTTAAAGTTAAAATTTGATCGATTTAGTAATAAATGTAGAACCAACATTATATTTCTGTTGATTTTTTTTTATTTTTTCAAAAAATAATGTAATTTTATAAAAGGCAACGCAAAAAATAATGTACATTACTCTCGTCGAAAGAATCATAGCATAACTCACATTTCTTTCTTTCGACTCTTGTTACGTAATAGTATATTAAAACACAAGTTACAGAATAAATGCGCTTCAATCATGAGATCGGGTTTCATACATAAGTCGTAGAGCGATTGAAACGTATTCTATGACGTGTGTTTTATACTGTTTTCTCTATTAAAAGGGGCGTTTAATTCACGCGTGTCAAAAGATGGCGCCACAGTATAATTTTAAACCAATTTTCTACACAAGCTCACTGCATTTACGCACAAAATTCAAGAAATCTGATTAAAGAATATGATTCTCTATATGTTACTTCAGGGAACCTCCTATTCTGGAATCATAAATCTAAATAACACAGAAATAAATTGAAGTCAAACTTGAGTATTTTTGAATTTTTTTTATCGAACTTAGAAAATTTTGAGATATACAAAACCCGAAGCCATCCTTAAAGAACCTATATTTCAATTAATAGCGCGAAATCGTAAATAATAACTGAAATATGTTGTATAGAAAATTAGCGACTTGATTTTAGGTTATATTACTTACATCTTTGTAGCAACAAAGTGTAGCCATTTATTAAAAGAGGGCGCGAACAACTTTGAGCTGCGTATTAAATATATGGAGCTACTCCAAAATAGTTGCAAAACCTTCCGTATAAAGGGTTCTTATTTCGATTTTAAAGAGTTTACCCAGGTAACGGAAATCAGTCATAAATAAAAAACGGTTAAAAAATTTGAAAAAAAGCAGTACTCCTAATTACCTATTAGCAGTAAACCTGTGGAAAAGTGTTTCGTTGGATTGTTAAAATAAATAGTACAGAAGCAAGAAATGCTGCAGTAGTTTATTTACATAATTATACAGTTTCTATCTAATTTTCAAGCAAAGTTTCAAATCAACTATTAAATATTTTTATGCTCTAAAACTATATAGAACTAACTTGTAATTATTACAAATATTACAAAATACATAATTAAAATTATCAAATAAAAATTAATTTAAACTGTCACTCTAATGAAACAGTTGTTATTTGCATTGGAATATTACTGAAATTTCAGATAAAATTAACTTATAAAAATGAATTAAAAATATTACTTCAATTCTAACGCTTGGATAAATTTTAGTTCACCTAATTGTCATTATATGTACGCAGAGTTGTTAAAAATATTGTTTTAGAATATATATTTAATTGCAATTACAATTACATGTGTAAGTAATGTATTTAAATAATTTGTAAATACTCACATTTTTACCCACATATAAAATGATAAGATAGAAAAAGAGGTTCAAATATTTCACGTGTATAACAGATTATGTTTTTATAAGATAGTCAGTGATATCAGTGTAATATTCAAATTTCTAATATAATAAAATGATAAACCTTTGTTATGTTTGCCGATCAAAGGCGGTTTCCTTTGACACTAGTCACAATAATGTAGACAATTTTGATCAACAAGAAAGTTTATATAAAAATTAAAAAACTTGTCTTCTCAAGTTTTAATCTTTATTATTGAATAATAGTCCAAAATAGTTATTATGGATTTTGTTTTATTTTAAGAAAGTTTCTGTTATCGTTTTTCAGTAATTTTTATAAACTCATTAATCATAAAGTGACCAGCTTAAAAAAAAATAAAACTGCAAGCAGATCTTTTTCTAAAAATTTGAGAAAAACAGGAGCAACAACGTCCCGTATAATTAGTATTAAAAAAATTCAAATTTTTTTAACTCAAAAACTGTATAACCAACTATAAACAGGAAATTGAAATTTAGTTTTTAATTTACTGAACGTGTTTAGTGTTACTTTAGTTAGAATGCATAGTAATATCATTATATCAGAAAGATTATGTACTTATTCTGCTTGTATTATTAGAAAAAAAGTTAAGTTGGATCTGGCGGGATGAAAAAAAGTTAGCCTGCAATGCAATTTGAACTATAATTTTTAGCTATCGGTTCATAAGGACACGATAAAAATCAATTGGATATGTAATGTTTAAATCTAAATGTTTCAAAAAAATTAAAAAAGGTTAAAATAACCTACATTTACCCACGCAAATAGTCAAATATATACAAATTCATAGTAAAGTAATGCATATTTCTATAATCCTATTCTGCCGTTCTTTAGCGTTAAAATGGTGTATTATTTACAATATTGAAACGTTCGAGAAGTTATTTGCAAATTCAAGAGCCTTCTAGAAGTTGTTATCCATCTTGTTTGTATCGTTTTATGGAAAAATTTATGAGTAAATTTGAGAAAAAAAATTAGTAAAGCATTCAGTCAAAAGATTTCATCACTTAGAGACAATAGCCGGTCAAAAAGACGTTTTAAACGACTAATTTTTTGATAATCATTGCTGTACAATCAGTGTTAGAGATTTAAGTAGTGATAAGAATTTTGTTAGTTTTAAAATAGTAAAACGTACATTAAATTTAGATGCAATTTTAATATGTAATTAATTAATTAAGTAAAAGAATAGTGGAAAATGAAATACAATACTTTTTATGTTGGCCAATTAATTAACCAAACGAAATATTTGACTTGAGTGAATTGACCAAATTGACCGATTATTGTCAATGGTCAATTAATTATAGTTACCATGACTAATTTGAACTAAAGAAAATTCATATTTTTAAATGTGGGAATTAAAATTGAAAGATAGTAATTTGCTTTATTCAATATAAAAGTTTGTATCTGGAAGCGAACATTTGCTTATCTGTTCGATGTACTGAAATTGAAACTCCGGTGATAAGAAACTCATATATTTAACACACGTGTAGTTGATATATGCCTGTCACTGTAAGAAACTAGACCAATGAAAAATGTTTTACACGCATAAATCATAAGCGACAGTTTCAAGTTAGAACAAAGAGATTATGATTTCTTTTTTCTGTCTTCTTTTCTTAAATACAAAATTGCATTCCGATTATTAAACATATGTGGTTTTTAAACTATCTGAAGAAGCAGCGACCCACCCAAAGGATTTAGCAAGTGTATATCAACGATTGAAATAGCGTGGGCGCATTGATAAATTCTAAATACTAATAAACATCAAACGAAAATATTAAACGTATCATTTTTTAAGAAAATCAAGAGACCTCTATATTTTAGTAGAAACAGTTGCTGCAGAAAAACCTTATAACAAGGTTTCTACAAAATGCCCATTAGTGACACCTAACCATATATAGGTGCGTAAAATATTCACTATGTATAGATTACAGCGCCATCACTAAGTTTTCTTTGGTAATTCTTTATAAACGCCCCTTTTAACACGCTTTTATTAGTTTGGGATGTATGTATGTATGTATGTAACGGAATCTTTGAGCTTAATTTTCACCGGTTTCTAGAAGTCTGATCAAATTGAAACTTTGCACACGTCTCAAGGACCGATGACAATGCAATAATTCGATAAAAAATTTGCGTTATCCTGATTAGGATCGTCAGGATTCATAAATTTCTTTACGGATCTTCTGCATGAGAGTAACAAAGACGGAGCGCGTGAACTGCGCAGGCGAGCAGTTTTGGACGCTGTGCTTGTTTTTCAAGATAGATGCGTTCTCGTCTTGTTTGTTTTTCATGCATATGTATTTTCTGACAAGTCTAATAAACAGATACTATTATTTATAACATTCATAATATATTAATAACCGTGATTCAGAAAAAGGCTTCATATTTACAACAAAATAATCAGGACAGAAATTTCAATTTCTTGATTTTAGGGAACTAAATTTGATAAACAACACGGCATTGAATTTATTGTCGATAAAGAAGGAATCAAATTACGAAGGATCAAAAAATTTATAATCACAAAGTCTTACCGATTAAAATGGAAATAACGAATATTAATTAAAATAGATAATAATACAAAAAAAATCGAACTAAATAATGAAAAATAAATAATAGTTTAAAAAAACTAAAAAAAAACACGCTTTTATAGCTAACCGAACTAAAAACTAGAAAATAATTTTTGATTACAAAGAGTTTATAATACAGTAGTAGAAGGTCGAACAATCAATCATAGTTTGTCACCTCAAAAGAAAATTATAATAAAATTTAAGGTATTAACAGAATAATTCAATTCAGAGTAAAAGGCGTGGGGTGCATTTTACTACATTTTCATAACTCTCCTCTCATAGATAGTTGCCAATAGAATGATTGTAACATTTAATATATCAAGCACCCCACGCTTTTTTTCTTTGAATTGAATTATTCTGTTAATTGTTCGACCTTCTACTACTGTATTATAAACTCTTTGTAATCAAAAATTATTTTCTAGTTTTTAGTTCGGTTAGCTATAAAAGCGTGTTTTTTTTTAGTTTTTTTAAACTATTATTTATTAGATTTAATTTAATATTTTCTGTATGATTTTAATTTTAAAACAACATTGGGAAACTTTTGTATTTTATTGAATTGGCAACACTTATATCGACATATCGACTTATACGAAATTTAGACCTTTATAAGTAAATAATTTTGAATTAATAAGACGTCTTTACTTTATCTTAGCTTCAACATTTAAATTACAATTGTTAAGTCACAATAATTTTGATTTCTTTTTTATGTAACGTCAACTTACGATTCAAAGATCTCAACTTTAAAAAAACTAGCTATACTAAAATTCGTATAAGAATTTGCTAATTCTTACAGGGATTTTAGTGTGAGAATTGCTAATTTTTATGTCGAAATAGAGAATAGTAATTTATGCAATGAGGTATAACTGCAGAAACCACTTCGTACATTCAGGCGAGCCGTCGCGCTATCGCTTATCCCCACTGCTTTCGGGCAAAAACGCATTAAAGTCAACGACGTTTGAAAGGTAGAAGTTAAATTAAAAGATTATATAAAAACAATAGGTATAGTTCTTAAATTAAAAATACATATTATTAATAATAAAATACAATATTATGTATTTTTAAATAAAACTAATTTTATTAGCTTAGATCTAATAGAACTATTACCTTTTAAAATCACATCAACATTTATAGTCCTGTAGTACGTTTTTAACCTAAATTTAAATGACATATTAATTATTAAACAAGAAATTTTCTATTCATCTGACACACTGCCAAACTCGTCTAAAATTAAGTGAATAAAATTTTTAAACGGCATTTTGTTTATTATTATTTTTTGGCGGTGGCCGCAAGAATAGTTTTTATGTTACTCTGTCCGTTAACAAGTCCTTTTATTATAAATAAGTTAGAAGTCGATTCGCAGACACCAATTATATTAAATGTCTCTGAACTAGCTACTTTTAAACCATCTCTTGAAGTAAATTTTGTAAACGCTGTAAAATCATTTCTTATATTATGTACACTTTCTACACCGTTCTGTAAACTAATCATCGAAATACAATATTTACAAGTTACAAAATTAATAATTTTTTTTTATAACCAGAAAGATAATATAAAATATTATTTACTTACTGCGCATCTTTATTTACAAGTGACATGTAATTTAAAATTGTTTCAGATATTTCAAGAGATATTTCAGCAAAAGTTGACCATTTTTACACATTATAATTTAAGATTATGAAATTTATTATTAAATGTACTCTAAGCAAGTATAAACTAAAATTCTGGAATGCAATCCCAACGCTAAAAAGCATTTAAATGCACGTAATTATAGACGATAGTTTGCTTTTTTGCCCGGATGAAGTGGGGGAACAAGAAATAAACTCGGACCGAATTCGTAACCATGCTAGCATACGGAGTGGTTTCTCCAGTAGTTAGTATATTATACCTCATTGAATTTATATAACATGGGTCAAAAGTGAAGCATAACATAACGGACGTTAAGGCGGTGCGAAAAAAATAATAGACACAAAGTCAGCATGTTATCATGATATATTTGATAATAGTTGTTAAAATATATTTGTCAATATGTTTTAAATAGACTGTTTTCTTTGATGAATATAATGTATCAATTTAAAAAGTTAGATAATTAATATTTATAAAGTAAAATGTTTCTTAAAATATATTTACAATAATACTCAGTTACGTGTACATTTACGCTTGTTTTTCACAATAAGTAAGAATGTAACATAACATTTAAAAGAAATTTCTGAGATGTAAGTACGTCTTTATTGTAGTTTTCTCTGTATGTATAACATTTTGAGCTGTCGAGTTATTTAAATAGCATAATAATTTAAATTAAAAAGAAATTCTTTGCAGTGATGCAAATATAACATTTAGATTAGGTCATTGTGCTTCTTAAGATGTTCGTAATCTACTATCTCTTAGCCAATTTATAAAAACAATATTTTAATAAATGTTGATAATTTCCTCATACATAATTTAAGTTAGGTGTGTGTAAACATTTTAAATCGGATGCTAAATTAACAATTTAATTTTTATAAATTGATTATGTGTATACGTACTAACTTTCAAAACAGAACGTTTATATAGTTGTTGGCAGGAAAGAAGATCCCTACGTTATATTTCTGCGCTCGTAAGTTTCGTATATTTGTTAGAACTAAACCTTTGAAATGTAAATAAGTGGTTTATGACAAATTTCAAATAATGCCAATTACGAATGAAATCGAATAGTGAAACATGTTTTCTAAAATTGGTTTTAGCCGTATTTACATTTCAAGGTGTAATTAGCTTAAAATTGGTTTGGGAGGGAGGAGAAAGATTTACAGAAAGCAAAAAGTGTTAGAATTTTCCAACAAACTTTAGATGTGATAACGATATAATGGACTGTAATTTTAAGAATTTTATATTTGGTACAACTGTTATAAATATATGTACATGTAGAAACGCAACGAAAGAACTTCTGATACTAACTAACTTAAAAGACACTTGCACATCTGGAGGGGTTCACTCAGGGTAGGATTTAGTAAAATGATTTTAAACATACTCTTCACCTTGGACAATTGTGCATATTATTCAAAACAATATAAAAACTTAAATATAATTCAAAAGCATAAGAAATGTAAACAATATTGTGTAACTAAACAAGTAATAATGTTTTGGTTAATACAGCTAATCTAAGTTAATCACTGAATTTTGGTAAAGCACACACGCGTGAAACGGCACGTTTAATGACTCCATTAGCAGTTTATATACTGACTACTCGTGACACACCATCACTGCCGGGGTGAAGTTCTGTAATATTTACTAAACGACATTGTAAAGGATGCAAGTTGTCATCCTTGATAAGCACTAAGGAATCTACTGCCGTTGAAGTTTTTTCCACTTGTTTCGTTGTTGTAGCGTAGTAACATAATTGAGTGACCATCGACACCAAAAACTTTGTTTTATTTGTTGTAACAGTTGGTAACGTGTTAGTCTATTTATTCACGGAAAAAAAGGTTATGCGGAATTGATATGTATCATGCAAAAGGCTGTTGGTTTTGAGTCAAGCCGATGTACGCTTGAATTAAACTTCTATTTTATTAGATTGTCGCTGTAATTGCATTGCAATAAGAGATTTAGTTTAAATTTTAGTACATTTACGTTGAATGTTATTTGAACGTGGATCAATTTTAGAAAAAAAGCAAATGCTTTAAATATGAAATCGTAATGATTAAATTTAGTATAATATTTCTCTCCGTGTTAGTACTGTTTGAATGTCTGATTCAGGCAAGCTGTCTAGTTGCCGTCCGATTAAAAAATAAGAGGGTGTGAGATGTAAGAAATCATTTGGATCGGATGACAAAGAATATAACAACCTTGTATTTAGTATAGCTTCTATTTTAGCTAGTACTGTAGAAAACTCATCATGTGTTAATTTTGCTTCACCTATAGCTTTTAACAAATGCTTTTTTACACTATTTACACCAGATTCTCAAAGACCTCTAAAGTGTGGGTAATTTGGTGGTATAAAATGCCAAGAAATTAATTGTGTAGCGCAACTGTTCACAATATCATCCTTATAATTAGAAAAAAAATGTTTTAATTGTCTATGTGCTCCAACAAAGTTAGTATCGTTGTCAGAGTACATGTGACTTGGATTTCCTCGTCTAGCTATAAAGCGTCTAAGGCAGACAAAAAAGCTTTGGTAGTTAAATCAACAGTAAGTTCAATATGCATCGTTTTACTAACCAAACAAAGGAATAAGCAAACGTAAGCCTTTGAGGTTTTTGCTCCTCGGACCTTTTTATCCTTTAAAATAAAAGTACCGGCATAGTCAACACCTGTGACATTAAATGAGAATGATACTTGAACACGGTTTGCAGGCAAGTTTAATTTGGCTTTTTATACCAACTTGTATTTGTTCCTCAATAGTCTTTATTTGATTTTCAATGCTCGTTCGTATTTCTTTTTTTAAACTTTTAGAATTTTTCAACCATTTTTTTTCTATAGTTCTAGTATTTTTTTTTATTTTCTGAGAATGTTCCGCAAGTTTTCCTTCCAGTTTTCTAGAATGTTCGGACAGTTTTTTTTGCATATTTTTATTCATCGGTTCTTAACCATATTTGATTGATGCGGGAAGTTCAAATAGTTTTGCATCTATTTTGGTTTGATAACAGTTTACCGGTATAAGTTATAACATTATTGTAACGAATTTTAAATCTAATTTATCGATAACAAAATATTTACACGTTTAAAACTACACGAACTAATTAAATCTAACGATATTTAAGAAAAATACTTATACTAATTTATATGTTCGCGGATAACACGTTCGCTGCTCAAGACGCACACGTGGCGTCATAGCAATACTTACTTGAGCGCTCACGCCGCAGATGTGGCGGCTTTATGTTTATTGTACTGAAACACACGACAATCGGCGAGCTCGGCAGGATTTCGTGGGAGCACGTTGTTGAGGTTTTTTTAATTAAAAACAATTAAAAAAAACTGGATATTAAGACTTATATTAGATTAATAACTCGTAAAAACATAAATATTAACATTAAATATTCTCCACCGGTGTTTATTAAAAAATCGATGAGCAGCGAGCGTGTTATTCACTATATATTTAACCATCTTCTTAACACTTCTGACTTCGAATATGTGAATAGTGGAAAACTGAAAAGTGGAGATAATAACTCGTGAACGCTTTCGAAGTTGACATCAACTTCGTGAACGTTTCAGTATTTAGCAGAAAACAAAATCAAAGTTATAAAACATCCTCATAATCACCAGGTTAAGCGATGTGTGACTTATGATTATTTTTCGATTCCAGTCAGAAGAAAAGATTGGTTTCGCTTTTAAGTCTTATTTTGATAGTATTCTTAAGGACAACAGGCTGAACGCTTTTAAACTGTGGAGAAAGAAAATGGTTAAGTGTATTATTGCAAAAGGCACTTAATTTGAACCTATTAAGAAAAATTCTGAAACCTAGTATCAGTCTTTCTATTCTCAATAATTGTAGTTTGGCCTTCATAATATATAAGATGATTAACGACTGGATAAATACAATATATAATAGCTAGGTTATCGACTCTATCCTATCGCATAAAGGTATCAAGATTAAGACAGAAACGCGTATTTATGACAGTATTATTGAAAGCATTTTTGAAATCTGGCAGATCAATAAAATCATAAAAAGTATACGTAAAAATCAAAATTGAACAGGATTTAAAACGAACACTAAATGGGATAACAAATAGAGAAATAATAATTATTAAAGAAATTCAAAAGAAAGAACTTACTTAATAAGGGAACCTAAATAGAATGGAAGAACCAGTTATCTAAAATGATATCAAACTAGAAACCTACGAAAAGAAAAAAAACGCGGAAGACGTCGAAAGATCTGAATAAAGAAAGTAAGAGAAGTAACGTCCCTGAAAAACATAAAAGTATGGAAATAAAATGATAGGAGACTATGGAAACTAAGAACCGGAAGGCAATCGTAGTCTGTAAACGTACATTCTGTTTTTAACTATTCCAAACAAATAAGAGGAATTTTAATCCACACAGCAATTTTTGTTGTGACTTTTATTCAATATTTTAAATTTGTTTTATTTAAAAAGTAAACAGTTAAAACAGACACTACATCAAATTTTAAGATGTTTTAGTGTATCAAATAATAAATTATTTAAAAAAAATTTGTTCCAACTATGGATTTTATGTTACTCTTGAGATACTAATCAGCATTTGATAAATACTGGTAACGTAATTAATGAGATTTTTTAAATAAAACGTGGTCTCATTGGTAAAACTATTTTTTTAAGAAAACTTCCACTTGTGATTTGCCGTCTTCAAGTAACTTTTGAAATGAGAAATTTAAAGTTTAAAATAAGTGCACATATTTTAATAAACTAAGAGTTTGTATTGTGTATATGTAGCAAAATTTTAGCAGTTTTTAGATTGATACTAGTCAACAAAAGTAAATTTAAACGCATACTTTTTAGTTTTTTAAGAAAAAAAATAATTTATTAAAAAGTTTGTAATTTGTGCAAATTATATATTCTAAAAATTTGTTACGTATAACTTGAAGGTTGTTAGGTCAAGTTTGTTTAAATTATTTCAAAAATCATTGCAAATGTATTCGTGTTATGAGTATAAAAACGCAGTGCATTTTTATAAATTTTATAGTTTGTGGGTACAGCGAAACGAAGATTCTTCAAAATGTTTAAATTGGTATGTTATTAATTACTTGTTTAATTAAATGCGTTCATGTTATTTTTTATACACATATAGATGCTTTGCATTTTTGCCGCTATGGTTGCTGTTAGTTTTGCAGCACCTGAAGCTAAGTCTAAAACTTTATATTTAGGAGTCTATGAATTGGGATATCCGGCATACTATGGTTATTCGTCGCCGTATTATTATGGATATTATGGATCACCGCTCATAAATGCTTACATTATTTAAAACCGATTAATTTCAGAAGTACGATTAATAATTTATTTCAAAAATAGATAAAATTTAATAAGTATTTACATACTTTATTGAAACCATCTTATTGCTGAAACTGCAGTTGTAAATAATTTGTTATTTAATAAAAAGGTTTGCGTATTTTTACGTTTCTTAATCAAAACATTATATTTCAAAATGTGCACTCAAAATAACAAGAAATTTTACGTTTTGTATTGATTTTACGATTTAGGTGGTATAAAAATGTTACCTTTACTATGTGCTTTTAAAATAATTTACTTTTTAAAGCAAATAATAAGTAACAAAGTACTGAACTGATGTAAAACCGTATTGACAAAAATTACATACATATAATAAATGCTAAAAGTTTTGACAGCAACGTAGATTAATATTGTAACAATAAACAGTTTCTCATAACAGAAGCATTATCTACATATGTTAAACGAAGAAAACGGAACAACAAACTAATTCTACTTAAACTCTACAATATTTTCTTACACTAGTAGTAGCAGGTTAGGCTTAAACATTATTTATAAAAACGAAACTGAGGTAGGTTTATCTTTATATTCTATTTATAACATTTTACTTCATGTTTTTTTATGATTACATAATGTCAACGTACATAAATAGTTTCAAATTAGCGGTTTCATAAGTTATAAGTCCTTGAATGTGAGAGTTTGTATAACTATACAGTCTACTGTTTAATTTAATGGTCTTTTTTTAAAGGAAGCGGAATAACAAAATCTTAAGACCTAGTTTTAAATGCAATAATTAAATTGTTAAAATTAATTTTATACGCAACATATTTTACGTGTTCTACAAAAATATTAAATTCTAGCGTTAAAGTTGATCTGCAAGTAGCTAAAAAGTCTTTTCTTAAGTTTCATGTTTGACAATTTGCAACTTTGACTTGACATTCTATCTTCGTCATTTACTAGTAAAGAAAGCCATTTGATTCTTGTCCTCTCAATTTTTTTAATCAAAAAACATTTTCTCTTCCACTGTCGCTACTAGTAGGTTAGCTGCTTTTCGACCAATATATGTGTCCACGTTCTGGAAACTTTTCATTTCCTATGAGTAATTTGTAAAAGCAGAACAATAAATATTGAGATTGCAATATACTGTGTTTAGAGCGTCTAATGAAAATCGAATGATAAACAAAAAAAAACTAATCAAAATATAGTTCCAAACAAATATCAAGAACAGTTGAATTTAGGTAACACTAAAGCAGTGGTTCCCAAACTCTTTTAGCTCACAGGTCTCTTTTTATAGTCAAAACTTGACCACCCTTGAGTGAAAAAGCTACATAGATGCATAATAAAAAATTACAAATTTAACTTTAATGTCTTGAATGGTAAATGGCGACGCAACAATAAAATATAAATAAAACATTTCGTTGAAAAAGTATTTATTGAAGTTATAACTTTTGTTTTAGAACACAACAACTTCCTGCTCTTTTCCAACAACAATGACTGCGTTGTCATCACCGAATGCTGTTATTGTTTCCTTTAGTTTAGAGTAAGCATCTTCGTGTTTAATTCTAAAAAATATTTCTGATAAATATGATTGTAAAAGCTGTGAAAGTTGTTGTGGAACAGGTTGAGTTTGTAGAACAAGTCTTCATGCTATACTTTGTCAAAAGTCTGAGCAACACCGAGGAAGACGGTGTAATAGACTTTTCTTTCTTCTAGTGGTGTGTAGCTTAAGTAAAAAATGATAGATTTATTACTAACAAGCAATAAAATTTAAATGTGCCTTAAAACAATAAACAATCTGTTTTCTGCTATTCTATGCAGTAAAGTCATTAAAAGTTATTACTTTTTTTATCTGTTTTGTTATTACTCATAAATCCAATCCATAAATCAGTGTTTGTCTTTAATATAGTTAATTATAGTTTAATTTTGTTTGTAGTGGCCAGTGGCGGCTTCTCTATTAAGTCATTTGGTCAATGACCCTCCAAAAAAAATTATTTTATTTACTAAAATTACAAAAAAAATGCGTTTAAATCCAATTTTTAGAGTTTGAATTTCATGCGTTTAAATAATTATCAATTTAAACACAACAGATACAAAAGCTTACGGATTAACACGAGGCTGACCAATGAGGTATAATATAATAAAGCTGACACGTACGTGTGCTCGTATGTATAGTATCTTGAAGACGAATTTTAAACGATAGTTACTGTAGTCAAGAGTGAGACACATATAATAGCCGGGCCGCCTACTCAGTGCAATGTCCAGTGCAATGCTTACGTGACTTACATCATTTCTTATCACATTGGCAAACTTTACAGTCAATTTTCTTAGTTGAATTAGAATTTATTGCTTGTTCTCAGCCTTTACTTCAAATTCGACAAACCATAAACATAAAAATAAACAAGTCAACAGTAATTTTAAAGAATCTATGTATGATTTGTTAGATTGGATTGGTGGATTTGAAATAAATAATTGATTTGACTGTTTTGTATGTTTACTGTTTTCACATGGTTCATTAAATTCTATAGTGTAAAATAATGTAACGGATTTGTAACATTAAAAAAAAAAAGTAAGAAGCACTCGTTATCGCGGAATCACATAAAAAATTGTATGAATTATGCTACTCTTAGTAGCGTCAATATTTGCTTACAATTGAACAGTGCTTGCCAAAAGTCAATTAAAAACCACAATGAAAATGTTTGTTAAAATAGATACATCTTTAAATAAAATAATTGATTGACTTTACCTATTACTATCGTAGAAAGTGGGCGATGTTTCTCTACATTTAAAAGAATTAAAACATTTCTACGCATTGAAAAATTTTGCATTAAAAACATTGTAAAGTTTAATATGTTTGTTATTGATCATTTTGGTAATTGTAAAGATAGACGAATAGCTTAAATATAATTGATCTTAAATATAAATCGCGTTACTGTAAGAATGTTTTTTTAGACTTTTTGTCATAATTGTGTTTTTTTAAATGACCCTCTTGTATTATTGACCACTAGCCGCCACTGGTAGTGGCACTTCGTTTTTGCTGATGAAAGACTTATAATTTTTTTGTTTTCTCTATTTTTTCTGTTGTTTTTTTCATTGTTCTTTAATTATCAGTTTTAGGTAATAATGCTTTTCTGATTGTTTTGCTTGTCGCCCGTTTATTTTTATATCGGTTCTGTGCCCTTCTTTAGTTACCACCGGTATTTTTGTTTTGTTCGTGTTTATTTTTATTTTGTTTATGGTCCGTGTTTCATTCCATATATTTCAATTCGTTTGTAGATTTTCCTCACTTTCTCTGCTTGATTACAATATCTTCTGAAAACACATATTTTGAAATGTATATGAGTTGTAGGTTTCGGTATCTTACCTGAATCCTCTTGGGGCTTTGATTACATTTGTTTATTATTTCATTCATAACAACAACAGTTACTCTCAATCTCCTCAATCCCTTCTTTTTAAATTCTTTGATACTGTTGTTGTTTAACAATATTTTTGATGGTGTTATTTATAATTTATGTAGGTTTTTGATTTATTCTTCTGTTGTTTAAACTTTTCCACACTTTCTACTTTAGCACTTTATCAAACGATTTTGTTACTCAGAAAACAAAGGTTTGTTATATGGTAATCTTTTGTCAAGTATTTGTTTAATGGTGAATAAGTGACGTTACTTTGCGGAAGTCACTTTGTGTCTCTACTAATGTCTGATTTGTTGTTTTTTTAGTTTTGTTTATGCACGATTTGTTTTTTTATAGATAGGTACTATTTGTCCTATTTCTCACTCTTGTGGTTTTGTTTCTTCTCTTCATTATTGTATTCTAGTAGCCATTTCCTTATTTCTTGACATAATTCTTTGATCTTTTCAGGTCCGTGTGTCTTGTCATAGTCCTAAGTTTTTTAATTATTAATTTTTGTTATGGCTTCTTTCATTTTTCTTCGTCTTCTTATTGCTCCTCGTTTTTATTTTGTCTTTTTGTTCTATTTATGTGTAGTTTTTTTTCATGCAGCTTTAAGGTATTTTTTAAAATCTCTTTCCACCTGTTTATTCCCAACAAACAATTTTACATTTGACCAACGTTGGAACTATGTACCCCCGCCAACTCTGCCAACAGCGTAAATATGTTGGCAAACAATGTTGGACCTTAATAAATATGTCTCGTTGGCCGACGGTTGGTTCGACGTTGGCCTACAACGTTTTTTTTATGACGGAAATATGCATGAACGAAGTTTTTATGCCATTTTACATTAATGTGTTTGCGTCGGAAAACAACACATAGCCGGCATTCCCTAGACATTAGTGAAAGTACATATATTTGACAACATTGACACTATGAAGGCATTACGTTGACATACCGTTGCCAGTCATTTACCAACGTTGCCGATGAAAATACAACCGTCGGCCAACTATTTAATGTTTGTTGGGTTGTTTTAGTAATACTTTTTGTTAAACATCCTTGTATTTTGTAGTTCTTGTTCTTATTTTTATAATTCGTAGTATTTTGTAATACGTTCCAAATGCTGTTTGCAATCTTCTTCAATTTTCTTTTCAAGTTTTTGCCATGCTTTCTTCTTATCTTTAATTTTCAAGTTCTTCATTTTTATTTTTTGCTCTATATAACTTTTTCTGTTTGCCAAATAATCTCTCCATTTTATCTTGTTTATTTGAATCTGTGTTTTTAATTTTTTACTCCGCTACGTCGTTTTTTTTGCGCTGTTGGTCTCTTTTGTCCCTTACTCTTCATACTTCTTTAATTGCTTAAGTGATCTTTTCTTTGAATATTTACTGTTATTTTTGTAAATTTGCCATTTCTTTCAGTATTGTATACCATTTGTACGTACTTTCTCACTACATCTTTATCATTCAATTTTTTTGTTTTGTCTTACATTTTTCACTTGGTACTTTCTGTACCCCTTTCTAATAAGTCTTCCCACAACTTATAATATTTCTACAAATGTTAAAACCGTCAAATTGATACAAAAATCTGAATGTACAAAAAATATTTTTGCTAAGAGCAATTAACTAACAAACAAAAATTTGTTTAATCGACAAAAACATTTCTTAAGTGTAGTTGTACTATAAGGCACATTATACTATCCGCAAACCTCAATGTCAGCAACAAAACATAACAGAAGTTTTAATATACATATATGATGCAGTAAAACGCAATTGTTAATTTGAATAATGCTTATTACTTTTATTTATTTAATATTTTTAGTAAAGAATAATACACCATATAGCGATTAGTATTAGTTTAAAAAAAAGTTTTATTTTTGTTTTTTTTTTTTATTAAGAGTTTACTGTTTTTACCAAGTTAATGAAGAAGTTCTTTATATAATATTTTGAAAGATATTAAAAAAAACTATTTCAAATTTACATAGACATTGACATTACATTTACATAACAATTATTACAAAAATCGTTTAAAATGAATAGAACATAGTTATTTTAAAAATTTAAGATAAACTTTGTTTTTCAGAGCTTTGGTAAGCATGCTTCAGTTAAATTTAACAAAAAGTTATTGCTCAAATAACAAGTTTACATATTTTGAAATTAACTGAAATTCAAATAATTCAAACCTTTATTAGCATGAAATAACATTTAAACTTTTAAGAACAGTTTAAAACCAATGTCTTTAATTTTTGAAAGGCGACAGTTGGTAGGTCAAATTTCAATAAATGCAGTTAGCCAATATGTTTGTTTGAATTAGCATTTTTTATTGCGATTAATTTATAGTGTAATTCTATTTATCATAATTAATAGAAAGAGACACACGTTTCCTATGATCAACTATAAAGTAAGTTGTTTGTTCTATAACTGCATTGTTGTGTTATTTACTATACACTAAAAAACACAACCCTTAATTTGAACTTAAATATTTTTTATACGTAAATAATATGGGTTCATTTACTTATACTTGCAAAGTTTCGATCGTTTTATTTGGTTATTTTTTTTTTGTTATAATAGAGAAATATTTGGTAAAGCATTACTAAACTTGCATTCATACTGTGGCAGGTACCTACTAAGCTAAATGTAATATTCCTTTCTTAGGTTTTAAACGGTTAATTACTAAAACAAGCCAAAAACTTTTTAAAAGATAGAAAAAAAAAACTTAAACTTGTTTTAAGGGGTTATACTACTCTGTAAAAATATTTTTTTCGAAAAATTTTTGTTTGGCTTAAATGATGTAGAAACTATCCAAGAATAATAACCAAAAGCAATTTTGAATAAAAAGTGAATAAAAATAATTTGTTTAGCCCGTTTTCGTAAGTGCCTTAAAGCGCACGAAAACGTTCGAAACGGCCGCGCGGCATTATAGCTCTGTTATCGTCGATATTGCAACGGACATCGCTGTGATAACATATAATAATGGTTTTCAAGGACTATTAGATGTTATGAACATAATTCAATTGAAGATCAACACGCGATTAAATGAATATGTCATAGAAGTGGATGAACGTCGAGTGAAAGCCGCCAACCGTTCAGCATCGAGCAGTCGTAAAAAAGCTCGAAAAGACATTGCATCCTTTAGAAAAGAGACTCAAGAGCAACATGAATCTAGAAAAGGACAGTTATATGGTGCTGGGATAGCCGAGTAAAGGTAAAAAAATTTTCAAGTCAATAGATTAAATATTTCATACATAAATGCGTCATAAAACTTTAAACGTGTTTTTCTCGAAACTGGGTTTTTCGAACTGGCGTTGTCTGGAACTCAGCCAATTTTCATGGGATTCACTTCAAATTTCAACTGTTGCTTCTCAAATAGGTAATTTTTGGAAGTACACGGGGTTTTTTCGATTGACAAAAAATTACGTTTGTTATGAACAATGAAAGGTCTATTAGTACCCCAAAAATCGATTTAAAAAATTAAAATTAATGCCAATTTGCAAATTTAAAAAAAAAACAAAATATCCCGTGTACTTCCAAAGAAGAAGTAATATATTTTAAGAAAAATATTTGGTTTTTGATCTAGGTGCTATAGGAGTTCTGAAACCGACTACGCCGTTTGCCACTTCTGAAAAAACATAGTTTTAACTAATAAAATTCCACGGCGCCATTTTAAATAAAAAATTGACAAAATAATTTGTGTGCGTATGCCTAAATATATGTCAAATTATGTTTCAAAATTTCCTTTCAATCCATTCATTAGTAACCGAGAAAAAAATTCCCAAAGAAAGGTCCATTTTTCAGCGCGCCAGAGTAGTATAACCCCTTAATAAACCCGCTACTACGACATGAAAATTTGTTTAGACACGGTCAGCGCCAGTAATATTCTATAATAATGCATTGATTACGGTAGCATATAGTTTGGAATTTGCCAATTCAGATAATATCAAAGCTCCAACGCCTTTTAATAGTGTGAAAGTATAAATCAGTTTTTTTTTTAAATAGAGACTTACTTCATCATATTAATTATCTCGGATTGAGACACTACTAATATTTGACATGTTTAATTGTTATCATAATATGCAATATTTGAATTAAGCAGCAAATTCTATTTATCTAAATACCATCTACATAAGTCAACTAATAATAAAAAAAATACAAGACATAACGTATGGTCTTCGGGACACAAACCGAAAATATTATACTGCTGTCATTCAATATAAAATTTAAAAAAGAAAAATAAATTGTTGGTGCACTATTTTAGATTTTGCTTAAACTTGATAAACCTACAAAAATTTAATTTTTAACTAATAAACAGTCACTGTACGTAGACACAAACAGTGGCGTAGCCTACATACGGCCCGTGTGCGTGATTAGTCCCGGGCTCTAGCAAACTTCCTCACATAATAGGAATATCCTTTAATTTTGAAAAACTTGTATTTACCTACTTCATTTCTGAAAAGTTAATATGTTCATATATAGTGTACCTTAGTATAGTAACTAAGTACTTAAAATATACAACTTTTTTATTCTAAATAGATATACAACACTGCGTCATAAGTATAGACGAAATTTAAATTTTAACTTCTTTTGATTTGACACCGGCACACTGACGAATAATATTGCTAAGTTGGATAGACGTTCTTACACCACTGAATTTTACAGATAGTTTTTAATAATCTTTAATTTGGAGAAAAACCTTTCTGAAACCGCGATTTAAACAGAAAAATGTATAGTTAACAATATTTATGAAGAACAACTGAGAAATAATTTATTTATAACTATTACAGTCCGCCGATTAGATTCATGTTTATTTATCTACACTATTTTTTTACACTTATAGCACACGCGTTAAACACTCACCTCACAATTTATTTAGACCGGCAATTTTTTTTTACAAGTTAAGACTAGCTTGCAATTTTTATATTAATTTTTTATCGGGAGCTAGAACATTGTGTCCCTTTCGGTAATAGCATTGTATATTAATGTTATAGTAAGACAATGTTATAGCATTTTTCAACTCCCAATAGCAGACTTCTTTTTAAATCGGAGAGAGAGGAAAGTTCTACCCTAGCTCTATTTCATTTTAACGGCATTGCAACATCAGCACCTTCAATTACCCTAAACTAACTAGAATTTTTGTAAATGTCCCTAAATAAATGTCATTCTTGACAACCTTTTGACAACAAAACAAAACAATAACCTAACTTTTAATTCATAATTCGTAAACTTTTAATTGTTTTACTTTTGAAAAACACTCGAGGTCTGAAAAAAAAACAAAACAAACTTGAATAAACACAAAAGCAGGGGCCACGTTATGGATCACATGTACAAAGTCATACAAAGTTATAACTTCCGATTATGACTATAACAATTGAATGTTTAAATGATTAAATTATCATTGAAAAAATTAAATGTATTTCATAATCATATGCAATATGTATATAATACACTCTGAACTATATAATTAAGCATAACTCAAATAATATACAACAAATTCTTGTTAACTCGGTTAGCAGCAATAATCAAAATGAAATAACTATCACTAGAATTATCGTTAAAATAACTATAAAAACTACATCTCCGAACAATATTAACTATTCAGATTCATTATGTATTATAAGTTTGCATCGAAAACATAATCGAATTCTTTAGTCGAGTGAAATACCAAATTGTTTCGAACATATCTTATTCAATGTTGGTGTAATAAAAACAAAAATGATCAACAGACTTCAATTATTCTAATGAATAGTCAATCATTTATTAAGAATTCAAATAATAGTAATAATATAAACAATGTAGATAATTTCCATTGGAATTATCTAACTATTTTCATTTAGAAGTTAGGTTATTGTCCTTGACTTTTTGCAAAGCAGGTACACCACTCCCTACGTTTATTTAGGGACATGTAAAAAATTCTAGTTGTTTTAGGAATATTGTAGATGTTAACGTGGCAGTGCCGGTAAAATGAAATAGAGCTAGGGTAGAACCATCGACCTGGCAACATCGGATTCCGATGTTGCCAGGTCGATGGGTAGAACACAATGGTAGAACTTTTCTCTCTCTTCGATTTAAAAAGAAGTCTGCTATTACGTGATTACTTTAGACGCCGATAGATATCGCTTATATGAACCTTCTTTAAAATTAATTATAGACACGAAAGGTCAGTGGACACGAACCTAAATATGAATTAATACCAACATACGATTCTAATAGTTTGTTTACATGTTGCTGACATAACCTCAATAATTTGAATATTTTGTTGTTAAGTACCTACTTTTAGGTGGCAGTTTTTACATTAACTCATAGCATTAACTTTTTTTTATCATATTTTTGTTTTTAGTAAAACACTGAAAGGAGTTAAACTTGGATTATTACGATTTACTACTTATAGTGAGAAAAATTCTTCATATCCATTAGAATTACCTAATAACAGTTCAAAAGTATTGAAATTCAAAGGTTGAAACAAGTTAAAATTATTACGCATATTCCAGCACTTAACTAAAAGCATTATGACAAATCTTTAACCTAATAAGATCATACACTGGCTTCTTATGGTAAAACAACTTGGAACAAAACACAAAACGGGGTGATTAGCACATCAGCATTCAGGGTTAATTTAAACGATATAATTTGCTTTGATAAAAGTTTAAACACATAAATTTTAATTATGTTCTGATTTTTGGTATAGTTTCAAACATTAATGTATGTACGAGCATTGCACGAGATAAAACCAATCGATTATTTACATTTACAATGGCACTTATGTTATTAATCACATTAAATATAAATGATTGACAAATTTGGAAAAAAATTTAATTTAAAATTCTTGGTAATTATTGAAATTGTTGCATATAAGTCTCAAGAAAAAATTATGTAATTTCATCAGTTACTCGGACAACCACAATTTCATATTTCCTTTATCGAGTATAAAAAACTGTTAGAATGTTTAGTTAGAGTTAAACAGCATGTAGAAAAACTATTTATTTACATAGTAATTTTATTATTGCCTAATACGTACAAGCATTAACAAATAATTCTTATATCCCCATTAAGTGCTTAAAATATTATTTATAAATATATATTAAAAACTTAAAATGTCGACAAAAAGCACTTTGTACTCTTATTCTTACTGCATTTGGCATCCAATATTATTTTAACATCTGATACGACACTTTTCTTTTGTAATCAACTCCAGTCTGTGGATAACATAATATGTAATAATTGTTACATTTCTAAGGTTGTTTTACGTACCATCTTTTTGTCCCTTGCTGCTGACGCTTGAAAAAATCAAATTCATAGTTTCTTATTAATTTTACTACATGGAAATGTTCTGTACATTTAAATCTTCTGGAAGATTCAACATTCTGGAAAATGATCGAATTTAAAAAACCCTGTACTAAAGTATACTTCAATTTTCACAGAGATGATGATCTGTAATAAAATATTTTGATACACTATTTAGATACATTTCCTAATTTACGCAAAATCAACGTTTGAAAAATTCAAATAGCAAAATAGCTGTCCTCAAAAACTTTGAATTTAAAACTGAATAATCATTCTTAATCGGATCCAAAATTCAAATCACTTGCTTAATCTTGGCCAATTAAAATGCATCGTGAACTTGTAATTATGATCTTTACAAATACCTTTCAATTGCACAGTGAGGTTTATTTAGAAATGATCATAGGATTACAAAGAGAAGATATAATATTTGACATTCTATGTAAAACAGTGCTTCTACAATTTGTAACTTTGTAGGATACATATGAAGCTTGGTAAATGGAATAATATAGTATATTTTCAAGTTTTTTCTATTTTCATGTATAAACTAATTTTCTGTACTTTATGATCACTTTTGTTGCCTGTATATGTGTTATTGTTAATCTTTGTTCATTCTAGACAAAAAATGTTATGTTGACCCTTACATTTCTGTCTAGTTAAAATGTTTGCACTTACTGATGTTTTAATATAGCAATCTTTGTTTGACATTTACGTTTACTACTTCTTATATCTTTTAATTCGTTTGCATTCTGAGAATATCTTTGCATTTAATAATACATCCAATAAAATTTTTAAATGTTCGGCACATAAAAATTTGTAAAATACGTTATACAACAAAATGGGTTTACAGTTTCAAGTATTCTACTTATTAATTGCTTTTAATTTCTTTTTAAAAGTATAATTCTGGAAACCAACTTTGAAATACATTTAATGCTATATTGTAAATCTCCTTACAGTTATCTGTAGGAGCAGATAAACTTGAAACAGTTGCGCATGTGTTATTTTCGTATGAATGATACACCAAAAGGGTCTACATCACTCGAGAAGTTTTCTCTACTCATTTCATATAAATCTGTTTTTTTCGTCAAAACATTTAATTGTGTTGTTATTCATATTTATACCTATTTGCGTTCGGATCATTATCTTTGATCCGAGTAATTATAGAGCCGACACAATTAGTATTAGATGATGGTGGTAGCATGCTATTAATAGAAACTTGCTAAATCTGAACATTTTTGCAGAAGCGTTTCTACAATAACCTCCCTTTTGTCGTATAACTGAAAAGAAATTTTCAATTACGTCGTGGTTTAATATCGTTGTCATTAAAAAATTCTTTCCATTTTGTTTTTCTTGTTCATGAAGTAAAATAACTGCATTAAATAGTTTGAACAAATCCATCAAAGTATGGGGGTCGAGTTAGTTTTCCATCAAAGGATAATTTTTTTCATTTTTAAAAACATCTTTACTTTTTTCAAGACTTTCTTCAGATAAAACACACAAATATGGATTTTAATGAAATCGTATGAGACTATTTAAACAATCAAACAATTTGCTCATTTCATTCACAAAATTTGCCGTTTCCTTTGCCGTAGGTGTTTTTAAATCTCCAGTTTTAATTTCAGTTTGCATCGCCGCATACACTCTATTACTAAAAACTTGAGCAGCTAGTTTAACAGATAACTTTTCAATTCTGTGTATATTTAAGTTCCTTTTTAATATGCTCCAATCTCCAATTGTTATTTAAGTTTTACAAAAAGCTTAGGGCTATTTCGTTGACGTTTTTTTTTGAAAATCCGTCAGCTTCAAAATCTGAAAATAGTGTTATTTGCAATTGATAAACCAGTTTGACATTTTTCTGGTGTCAGAAAGCAAACTTTTACATTCTACGGTATTTCTAAATTTTTTTCTGGCGTTGTTTGCTCAGAAAATTGTAACTGAGTATGCCTCTTTTATAAAACGATTTTCGGAAACATTTTTTTTTTTTAGTTTCTGGAGACAGAGAAAGATTACCTAAAATAAAATAATCATACTATACATACCTATTTACTGTTATAATCTTTTAAAATTGTTATTTCAGTCTTAAGGTGATTTTGGATTTCTTAATTAAATCGTATTTCGTTTTTATGTACGTGCGTGAGGCGTGTAGTCAAATACGTACAAAAATTTGTGCGATACCGAAGACAAATGTTCGGCTAAAGCCTTGTTAGACAAAATTTTAAGTACCGACTTCCATTAAAAAACGGCGGTCTTTTTGTGCATAACGCACTAGAAACTTCAGAACTACCAACCGCTATACCAACTTAAAATAAGGCGGCAGTTTCAAATTAAAAAATGCACTGTCTACAATTGACAGTTCCTGTAATCTCGCACACTAGCTGGAGGCAGACGCGAGCTAGCACTGGCCGCTGGGTTTCGTGTAACTATATATTAGCTATAAAATACAGTTAAAAAAGTCTTTGTGAAATTCAAGATTTTTGTTTAAATATCCAAAAATTATAGTAGTGTATACCTGCTGGCAGTGTTGTGACAGGTACTCATTTTTTGGTACCTAGGTACAGGTACAGGTACATTTATTTAAAAGTACCTAAGTACAGGTGCAGGTACAGATTTGGCAAACGTACCTAGGTACAGGTACAGGTACAAAAAAAATGTACCTTAGAATTTCAGGTACTTTTTAGGTACTTATTTATGATCATAGAAAATACAAATTTAGTAAACCAATTCTTATTTGTACGATCTCATTGAAAAACGATAGAAATAATTACTATATACTACTATAAAATAATGAAATGATTGAAATCAATCAACAATGCTACTATATTAATCACTGTTGATGACACACACAGTAGCTTGTGTGAATCTCAGTAAAGATATTAAAATTTATACAACTTTTGTAATTGCAGTTTATTGAGCAATGCTATTGTTGTTTATTGTATGAAGTGCATTATTTAATAATAAAAATAGGATTACTTATTCTTAAATGTTTTTCTTAAAGTTTTGGGACTAAATTATAAGATACTGAACGGGAAGGGTAATGCATGGCAGCGCATGGCAGTTTAGTGATACGGTTGACGTCGGTTAGTAAGTACTTCATGGGACCGATCATTTTTAGGATCATTTTGTACTTATCCGATAAGACTATTCGACTATTAAGCACGTATTGTTTATATAAGCAGAAATACGATTCGTAATAAATTTTATTATAATGTCATTGTGTTATATAATCAGTTATAATTGTTTGCTTTTTCCTAGAACTCCACAACTCTTTTCTCTAAAAATCATCTTCTATTCTATACAAATTATTACGTTTCGAAATTTATTGCATTCGGTTTGATACTCTGGCTACTCATGTTAACAGTCCGATTTTAGTAATTTCAAATGTGATTAAGTCCGAAACAAATATATAAAGTGTACAATACAGATACGCTTAAAAGTACCTATTTTATTAGGTACTTAGGTACAAAGGTACTTTCTAAAAAGTACCTAGGTACAGGTAAAGGTACATAGATTAAAAAGTACCTTTCTAGGTACTTAGGTACACAAAAAGTACCTAGTTACTTGTACCTAGGTACATTTACCTAGGTACATCCCAAGCCTGCTGGTTAATAAAAATTTCAGTCCTTTAACTAGTTAACCAGACTATACCATACAAATATTTTGAATCTGAGTCAAAAACATATACAGGGTCTAAATCACATATAGGGAGTTCACTGAAAATATTTTCACTTTTGAAAACCCTTTAGGCATGGCACAATCAGAGGGTGGCTACAAAAAATCGTAATTTTCTTAATGTATTTAAATGTAAGTCACACCAAACCTTTACGGACCATTGATGTTGATTATTCACAACTCGCGTCCAATGAGGGTTTTCCTTGGCATAACAATGCATGTTGTGCCGATTAATATTTCCGTTATGCTTAAATGTCGCTTCATCTGTCCATAAAATAAAATAACGAAGTCATTATCGCTAAGTGCCTGGTGTAACACGAGTGAATTGGGATGAAACCAATAGGCTTTTATAATTTTTATGATTGTTCTTTAAGATATTCCCAATAACCTTTCAATTTCCCTTGTATTAATATGGAGATTTACCTCAACGTAGGCTAAAACATTAACCATATTTTCTTCGCTCCTTATTGGACGATGCTTTTCTTATACTCGAATTGGTTGTATGTTTCTTGTGGCGCGTAATCGTAATGCTAATCGACGAAAAACCGTTCTACATTGGCGTTGTAAGATCGCGAGGCAATTAACTCATTTTCTTAGCATTGAAAATATATCCGTAATATGTCATATGCTTCGGAATTTCTTAAAACCATATTTCACAAAGTATTTGAAAACAAACGAGAAAAACAAAGATGTAACAAAGTTCAAATGAAAACCTTAAAATAGTAACAAAACTCAAGTATGTAGTAACACAAAAATTAACAACGTTCAGATAGAAACACAATGCACAATCTCGATAGGTAACTTTTTAAAAACAAACTAAATATTTTGAGAACAAATGCAGGTGCTACTATAGCCGTTATGCTATTGTTCATTATACGAAAAGGCAAAAAACAAATCAAGCAACCCAAACTCTTCATTATTACAAATTTTGCGTCATATCTCCCATTCCTCCAATAACAGGTTTCAAATGTTATGATAGATTTGTTAATTCATGTACTTTACAACTATACTAAGCTCACTGTGCCTTTCAAATTAATTTAAAAAAAAATTGCAAAAATCTGCGAGTCTTTACCAAAATGAGTCACTAATTTAACAAGAAAATTTCAAGGAAAGTGCCATATGGTGTTTCTAATGTAGAATCTTCCGTACTATACGACAGTTACAAACTATTTGAAATAACACACTTCTAATCCACAATGCGTTCATTTTTGCATATAAAGGTTATATCTTCGCCTAATAGTTTAGCATGGCGATTTGGAAATTTCGTAATAGACAATTTTAATGTTGAATTAGATAAGCTTTGGAACTAGGTATGTTAACAAATATGTTTACATTTAAAATTATTAATTTTTTAACCACCCCCCAACGAGTTTCCAAAGTGAAAATATTTTCTCACCATGTATAGGTATAACATAATCAAATATTATTAAAATCGGAAACAACATTTTTTACCTGTCCGCTTCACGTGGAATCCCCCCCAATGTCAATCAAATTTTTTTTAAATGCGATTCTATGTTTTATATTTAAAGACTTTTCATAAGTAAACATTGTCCAACATACTAGAAAAATAATAAAACTACTTGTGTAATTTTTATTATTTAATAACGTTTGATACACTCCTTAACTTTCAAGTCCAACAAGGAACAGTCAATAAATGCAATACTTTTCAAAATTTATCACAATTTGCAGCAATGATCTTCCAATTTATTTTAAAATTTCTTCTCGTAAACATGGGAAATATTTATACTTATCTAAAAAAAGTTAAAAATAGAAGGAGTACTTTAGAGAGCGTTAATACTTGATTACTTCTCCATTCAATAAAAAAATATTTCAGGCATTTTAAGATGAATTAAACTAGAAATTATTTTTTTATTTTAGTTATGTAAGGTAATCTAGTTAAAAAAAATATATGTGAAGCATATTTATTAACATATACACAAAACACAAATCGTTGCCATAAATATTGGCCAAAAACAGAAGGTATATAGATTATATATAAATAGAAAACATTTGAAACAATTTAATACTTACAAAGTAATTCTACAATAAATTAGATTGTTCTAATTGAACGATATTCATAATATAGAATTTATTTCTGAAACTTTTGGAATTATTCCAACAATTAATGCCAATTTTGCTGCGTCTATTGGTGAAGTTCTTAGCGAAACTTGTTCTCTGTCCATGTCCGGCATCATCTGTTTGAAATAAATAATAAAAATAAGTAATCTAATATTTAATCGCTTATAGTTATAAAAAATCTTATGTTAAATAATAAGAAATAAAACACACAATTGAGCTAAACACAATGAAGAAATTGACTGTGGATATTTGATGTTGTGATGAACCAAGAGTCCAAAATCAACAATTACAAAGGTTTTTAATAAAATGTCATTACAGTATTGTATTGCAAGACTATACAATACCTACAAGTCTCAAAAATGTATTTCATAAACTACTATGACGTCTAAGACATCCCCTAGATGTTTGTTAAGAATATAATACACAAACATTTCATTAATTTGTTATTGTAGCGTAACTAAAATTCTTCAATTGATTGTTAGTTTCCATAGGGATGAAGTTATGTTTTCTCATTATAATATTGGCAACTACATCAATTATTTGGCAAGTTTCAATAATTTATAAAATCCCTATCTTTTAGAATAAAATTCATTTTGACTAACCTTGTCAGCCACATGTTTATAAATTTCTCCCTGTCCGTTAACATAGAATGTTGAGAATCCATCATACCACCTAATACAAGAAAATACTAAAAAAAAGCTTTATACAACATTTATACATACGTTTCAGCCTTTTCTAATATTTCTTTAAAATTCCAAAGCTTATACTTCCAAAAAGAAAACATGACTTTAAGTCCAGATACTCCTCTTATTGTCCAACGTACTTTTACAGTAGAATCTTCAGGATGTTGAGTTATCTTTAAAATTTCAAATACAACATAAGCATATTTCAAATGTCCTATTGTTCGTAGTAAAGCAACTTGCTTAACATACCCATATAATCCCCTAAAAACAATATCTAAGTGATATTACATGCAGTATAAAGAAATACTTACACACTTCTTCTACCTATAATGTTATTTTCAAAAATTATATCCGGATGATACATATTATAGTCAAGACTTTGAATAAAAATTTTTGGTAAAGACTCAGCTAATGCATTGTATACCTGTTGTAGTTTTTCAGGACTAGGTTTATTATCAGAATCTTTGCTTTTATCATTATTGAGTGAACTTGGTTCAGGAACTATTTCTACTTCCGGTTTAGATAAAGGTTCAGGTTGAGTGCTATAATATATATCAGCACCAAAGCTATTTTTCAATTTAGAATAAGAATTCAATGGGTTGCTTAACTTGTATGGAATTTGAGAACTTCGTAATTCCGAGTTAATTAAATTTACGTAATAGAAATCCAAGTCCTTTCTATCATTAATAATGTGACAGCTAGGTTTTGTTGACAAATTAAAAGTAACCGGCTGTGATGAAAACTAAAAAGAAATTGGTTTATTTTGGGTAATACAGAATAAAAACAATTCGAGGTTATGTTGCTATACCATGTTTCGAATTTACATAGCACTTATTTATGGTATTTCCAAACCACAATTATTTTAAAAGTGTAGTTTGAAGAAGAAACATTAAAATAATAATCGTATAAACATTACCTGTCTACATTGTTCAGATTTATTTAAAACATTAACATTGATTATACATCGACCATTAACCAAAATAGAACCGACGTTGCTTGATCTATTTGTTAAAAATTTTATCCAAAATGCCATTAGTAATTGTTTTATTAAATAAATCTAATAACAATAATTTACGTCGCGAAAAATAGACATACAATTAACAACTAAAATCAAACATGGAACGATCATTTTATAACTTTTGACGTTTATGCATTATGCAATACTATCAATAGGTATAATTTTTATTAGACATAATTTTTGTACAAATGAAAATTATAAAAGCGATAATTAATTTGTTTTACAGAATTGAACTGCGATTACAAAAAAATTTAAAGAAATATTCACAACTAAAATTGCTAAACTAAAGTATTAACTTTAATTTGGACGTGTTACATGCAAATAACTAAAATAATAATAAAAGTTGTTCAAAAGTACATGCATACCAGTGTTGTGACGTATCTAGATACAAGTATCTAGATACAGTATCTAGATACTTTTGGAGTATCTAGTTACATATCTAGATACACTGGGCAAAATGTAACTGTATCTGTATCTAAATACATTTTTCGTAGTATCTGAGTGGTTTATATACTTACATACTTTTTCTTGCTGAAATTGTAAATTATACAAGTTTTCTCTAAACACCGCAGTAGTTTTTTCTGTCAGTTCATCATGTACATTACAATTTGAATCTGGGGACTTTGTATTCGGTGTTTTACGAGTGCAATTCTTTCAGCTTCACCAATTCTAGTGGAATTCTACCAAATTTGGAGATTTTATGTAGTAGCGGGTATTTTGTGGGTATTATAAACTGTTGCGGAATTTTGAGAAAAACAGTGTATAAACTTACACTTTATATAATCTAGTATTACTTGAGAAATGTGACGGGTTAGCATTTATGCAAACAAACCAAATTCATAATACTTTAAAAAAGAAAACAATTTTGAACTTTGTAGAACTATGAGTACAATTGTGATCATTGTCGAACTTTTATAGTTTATGCGAGGAATCGCGACAAAGTCAATTGGCAACACTGAATTTCTTCATTAGCTCAAATAGAGCAAAGAAGTGGAGAAACTTTTTAGTGTTAGTAGTTTACTATTAACTCTACGTCAAAATATAATGACGAGACATTTAACTTACTATTAATTTTAAAACAAAATAACCTTTATTTGTAAATTTGTATTTTTTTATGCAGTTAAGGTTGATAAAGTAATGTTTTGCTTAATGCCCAGGCAGCACACTGACGTCATATGACGACACTGACACGGCTTAATGACGTCTCGCAGTTTTGACGTCAATAAGACGTAATGTGCTGCCTAGGATACTGTTATTGTGTTTTTAGCTGAACCTTTGTTTTAAATTTTATTTCAAGATTTTGTTAAAAATGTATCTGACATGTATCTACATACTTTCTTAAAGTATCTGTAACTGTATCTAGATACTTTTTTTGAAAAAGTATCTTATCTGTATCTAGATACAATTTATGAAAAGTATCTGTATCTGTATCTAGATACTAGAAAAAAGTATCTGTTACAACACTGATGCGTACATAATATATATTCAATACTACAGTGTTGTAATAAATAATTTTTAAATTATATAGATATAGATAAATTTTTTTCTTTCAAAAATTTTACTGGACACTGGATTTTTTATAAATATTATTTAAATAATTTAAATAAAAAATTATATATATATACAGATACATATAATTATACATTTTTTGATTGTATCTAGATACATATAACTAGATAAAAAATATGAATCTAGATTAATTTATCTATATGAATTTATATAGATAATTTACAACACTGCAATACTATTAGTACATTCTGTAAATAGACATACCTATAAGGTTTTCTAAATATTTGTGGAATAACAATTGGAAATATTTATTAAATATCCATTAAATAATTGGAATATACTATGAGTAGGGGAAAGTGTTGTACCTTGGGACGCATGTACCTTAAAGCAAAACAAATAGTTTCGCCATCGGTGAATTCTTGGACTTCATTTCAAGAACTTTAACGCGGTCATAGATCTTTAGTTGGCAACACGATTGCCAGCCATAAACGGTGAATCGGAGATATTTTGTGTTTTTAATACAACTAAATTACTATATTTTGAGGGCTTGATTGAATGTATTACAGATCAATTTGATCATTTTGTGGAAACTGAATAAGGTGTGTAAATATTTAATTATGTTCTGTTTTAAATGGTTATATCAAAAATAATAAATTCCTAACCCCCAAAAATACATCAGAAAAATGAATTTACTGTGCATAGCTTGTACCTAAAGACAAGATTTTGCATGTATTCTTGGTACCGTATTCTTGACTAAGAAGGGAGCGTTCTCGAACACGTTCTCAGAGAAATCTAATTCACCTTCACTCCCGGGAACAAAAATGCTGTCGTATTCTTGAACGCTTCGTGAGTGCAGCGAGAAAATATTAACAGTGCACAGTGTTGACAAGTACTCAAGTGTCAATGAACCTACGAAACGTGTAAAGTTCGTGTACCAAAGCAAAACAAGTAATTTAACCTCACACTTTAGTTTTGTTGCGGTCGGTGTCCCACATTATGGCTTATTTTTTTAAAAATTTTTACTAATATTTTTTAAATTTAATTTTGACGTTTAAATTGAAAGGCGGTAAACAATAAGCATATGTTTTTTATTTTATACTATCCGGTAGATGCTCAATTAAATTATCAATTTAAGTCTAGTAGACTTCGGATTGAAGTTGGTTGGTGCGTTATTACCAAAGAACAATTATTACAGTGTCAGAACTGGGAAGTGTCGCTAAGTAACACTTATCAGAATTTCCATGCTGTTCTTTAATAACACAAAGAAACATCAAATTGAAAGGTGATGTGACATAAGTTGATAGTTCACATTGCTGGTATGAAAATATCAAGAGAAAATATAATCCATATTAAACAGTACATATGGCCGTGAAGTTAAAGCACTTGTTTAGAAATTCTAGATTGTATTATAACATAAATAATTAATAGACAACCAAAATAACGGAAGGTAATGCAAAAATGAGGCAGCTTTCTGCAAAACTAAATGATTGGCCTACCAAACACTTTTCCATTACCTAAAATCTTGACTTTGTACAAACGCCAGGTTTTCTTATCAGGAGAAGTACATTCTTTTACAAATTTTTGTTCTCGATCTCCAGATGCAGTAGGCCAATAACATTCATTATTTGTCCTTACCCAAGAAGTTGGTACGATGGCTACAGTGTTATCTTTGACAAATAATGCAATGACTCAAATGGCAAATTTAAGCAAGCTAGTTGTTTTTTGGATCTTCTCTTATTTTCACTAAGAGCAGGCTAATTAGTAATTAGAAGAATAATAAAACTAGAATAATACTGAAGATTAACTTTTCCAAGAAGTGATTACTTCTAGAAATAAAAAAGAAGTTATGGAAGAGAAATCAGCAACGAGCCACTTAACATAAGTTTATTAAAATCAAAATACGTACCCACACATACAAGGGTGCCTGTTATTCATAGTATGTATACATTTTCAACTTACTAATGACACACAATCGTGTTCTCTGTATGCAAAATTGGAAAAACAATAAAAGTATTTGATTCTGTTAATCTAATGTATTTTATATGAACTTGGTCAATTGGCCAGCAGAATGAGCTCAGAAACTTTATAAATCCCTATAAAAGATGATAAACAAGGTTGCATATAATAATCGGTAACCCTTTAAACTTTTTTCCAACTATTACTTTTTCTTTATTGCAAGAATTTCCGATACATTCAATTAGTATTACACTACCGTCCACTAAATCACAACAATTATTTGGACTTTTATAGGATATTAAAAATTTTTTCTTCACATAGAAACTTTTAATGGAGGGTAACAATTTGGAAATGAAACAATAGGGGCATGATCTAATACTATTGTCTTAGATATTTTGGATAATTTATGTTTTGCTGAAGTTAATTCTGAATATCTCTTAACTACTTGAGATAAAGGTTTATCCGATTTTCTAATTAATATTTTAATTCTTATAGTGTGTTTTCAAATGGAAATGAACTAAATTTGTCAAGATTTCCGTACATTTAAACATCATTGGTAATGTGAATCAAGTTGTGTACTTTATGAGAGACAAGCTCCTTTCCATACAATTCCATAAATGTTTTAATAAAATATACAAATAAATTGTGTGCATATTTTAAATGAATATCATTAGAGCCAGGTGCGGTCAATATAGATGTTGCAACATGTAAAGATAAATAAATTAAGTACATTCTATCATTTAAAATGTATTTTAGAACTACTGGACCAGTGTAAAATAAAAATTGACAAAACTCGGCAGCTTTCCACCGTTTAACTTCTAAAAGTGACCTCGGTTTTCTAGAAAACTCTGTTGTTATATTAATAGCTTGCACTGATAAACAACCTGATAAGTGAGTAATGTCTGAATAAGGCAATTTATTACGAGGTTTACCATTGCACCAAATGAATAATAACTTTTTTACAACTACTAGACAAATGAGGTGCATATAGTCAAAAGGGAATGAAGAAGTTAGACCAAAATTTGAAAGTTCCCTTAAAATGGCTCGCCTGTTGGACACATGGTGGAGATTTAAATGATCTTCCGAAAATTCATTATCAGTTCGTTCAACAAAATTAATATAATGGGAGAAAACTTTGTTATTAATATACTCTCCATGTTGCCAACACTTACTGCAAGAATAATAGCCTGTGTGGCCTTTAATACATTTTACGAAAGACTTTATTGGAGCATCGCAACTAAAAGCTTTAATTTTAAATGAAATTTTTTTCTTCTCTATTTCAATACCATTGTTTATCAAATTAATGGATTCGTTAACAAATTCCCTCAAGAAACAATTGGGATCTGAAGGTTTCTCATAGCCGTGATACAAACCAATTAATGTAACAACATTGTTTGCATTGTATAAGGCACCAAGAATAGGGTAAAACTGTGAACTTGAGCTTTTAGATAAAGGCAATCCATCTACACAAATTAAGAGTTCAATGTGGAAGCTTGAGAAATGGGTTTGCGATAATAAATACTTGACTGCATTTTCCACACCAAAATGATAATATCTTCCTGGTTCACAAACTCTATTAGACACAACACTTCTTTGATTGTTAAGAATTGTTCTTTTATCTAAGGGTAAATCAGAAAAATAAGTTTTTAATAGTAATAATAAACTACGAATAGCAACATGAGTAATTCTTAAATTTAATGCCCAATTAGCTAGCTTATTGAAAAATTGTGGAAATCTATCGTGCACTACACTCTCAGAAGCGATTGCATCCAAAACTTAATCATCATTGGCTTTAAACTGTTCTAGATCACATGGTTCAGTGCTACTAATTGTGACATCAGAATCATAAAATTCCAAATAATTTGATTCTACTGAATCTGGTAAATTATCTTGATGTGAACTCAATATATTACTATAAGTTCGATAACTCATGGATCTATTATACCTACTTTTAAGCATTTCTTTGTGAAATATAGAAATTGCGGGAAAAATGGAGGTTACGATACCTAACCTACTAATTATCTACAATAATGATTCATGAACATATTTTTCTTTGCTCACCTGATGTTATTTATTATAAATTGTAGTCGACACGAAGCGTTTTACACATTAAGAATTAAGAAATGCTGAAATGTGCAATTCGGCTGATTATTAAAACATACGAACACTAACAACTAACCAAAGAAAATCAATTAACAGGCTGCCAGCAGGATGCAAAAGTGCGGGAAATGCGTGGGAGTGCGCGAGCATTATCAAACTCCGACGTTGTGAGTTTATTTTTGGTTGCGACGTTGCGACTTATAAGTACTAAACGAATTTATTTATGACTAAACGTATACCTGATTGTTTGTTGTATTGATGTACAAAACGCGATGAGCAAGATTATTCCATCTTTTATCGATTTACATGTATATTGAACAATAGAATTTCAAACATAAAAAAATCAAAAGATACTAATTAATCAAAATTAATTTTGTATAGGTAAGTTTTATTAAAATTACAACCCGTTCGTACGGTCTCTGGACGTCCTGTAAAAATATCTTAAGGACAACCTGTTTGGGATGTTAAAAGGATTAAAATGATCTTATGAAGACATCCTGAGGAAAATCTATTGGGATCTTGTAGATGTAGGAGCTGCAGGATCTTACTGGGACATCCGATGGATGTAGTGTGTTATGTGGGTCCTATAGATTGTGCAAGCGTAAGTGGAATTTAATATGTTAATTAAAGTGCTACCTGCCTGAATGTATTTCCCAGTGCTGATGATCCCCAAAAGGGCGAAACACATGTACACTAGTTCTCTCTAGTGGTCATTTTTGCAATTGTACTGTTATAGTTAATTTTCACTATATTCGTTGGTGGATTACAATCGTGTATTATTCAATACATATATTGAATTTTTGCGGTTAATGAATCCAACTACCAACATGTTACGATCCCTATAGCACTAATTTGTTAAATTTTATACGTGGGATCATTAACCACAAAATGGCGTCAACCACAACACTTTTATATATAGTTATTTTACTATCTGTCATCTATTTCATTAAAGACTTAGGTTTACAATATTTTGCTATTTTTAAAAGTAATTGATTCGAACGCACTCATTTTTTGCATACTTATTTAAACTTTAAATGCTACAATAAATTAAATACAAACAGATGTGGTGTGCATTATTATATAGAAAAATATCGGTTTTATTTTTTTTAAATAAAAAGTTGCATCAAACCCACGGAAATACATAAGTTAACATTAGAGTCAAAATATTGGCATGTAAAACCCTATGGACACCTTTAAAAAGCACACTAAATTAAGAAATTTGTTTATAGTCATTATTACTGTTAGTATCCTTCTTTGGCTTAGGTTTATTCATTTTCTGATTTTTTAAAATACAGTCAATTTTACATTTTTAAACGTATTGTTTTTTACCGTTACTGTTACTTTGAAGTTAAATGTACAAACACATTAATTAGTTCTTGCAGTTATGTCGAGTTCTATGTGTTTGAAATTTTAAAAATGCGCTAGTTTGACTTAGTTTTTTATGCATAAATTTTGAAATATTCAAAAAATATATTTTCTTAAATTAAAACATCTATTAAATTTTCATGGTTTATTTTACGTAATTATACTGTAAAATTAATACGAAATTATATGTTACATTTCTAAATTATTTGTTACACTTAACAAACTTATTAATCACCTTAAAATGTTTTTATCTAATAACAAATAATTCACAAAAAAATATAAAAATATTTTAAAATAAGTGTATAAATAATATTTTTTCTATTGATATAAGTTAAAAATCATACTTCAAAAATTAAACAAATTTTAAATAATGTAAGCGGTTATGAGCGGCGATCCATAATATCCATAATAATACGGCGACGAATAACCGTAATATGCTGGATATCCCAATTGATAGACTCCTAAATTTAAAGGTTTAGGCTTAGCTTCAGGTGCTGCGAAACTAACAGCAATCATAACAGCAAAAATGCAAAGCATCTAGATATGTATAGAACATAAAATGAACGCATTTAGTTAAATACCCATAATTAATGAATTAATAACATACCAATTTAAGCATTTTGAAGAATCTTCTTTTTGTTGTGTCTACAAACTATAAAATTTAAAAAAATGCACTTTGCTTTTATACCAATAACATGAATACATTTGCAATCATTTTTGAAATAATTTAATTTAATCAAACTTGACCTATCAACCTTCAAATTATACGTAACAAATTTTTAAAATACATAATTTTTACAAATTAAACACTTATTAATTTGTTATCTTGTTTGGTCATAACTGCTTACTTGTGTATTTTGAATTTTTTAAATTGTAATAGGTTTACTAATTTATCTGCTGTTAGCGTTTTCCAGTTTATAGTGTTCAAGCGATTGCTTTTGTTGCGTCTTTTGTTGTCGTTATGATTTAAATGTGTCTTATTGGCTATGTTGTAATAAATCTGATCTATTTTGTGAGCGTATATTATGTATTTGAGATATGTTTTATGAGTATTATGTTGTTTAATCAGGTGCTGTTCTAACACACAGTTTATTCTATTGTTTATGTCGGTTGGTTTCTTAGTTTTTCGTTTAATTTGAATTTGTTATGTAAAAAGTTGGTTGTTCAATTTTTGAGTATAAAAATTGGTTTTTAGAATCCCCTACTCTTTCGTCGAGATGTCAAATTTTAAACACCATATTTTATTTTACTTCCTATAAGATCATCAACGAAGTCTGTATTTTTACGCCCTATGCGGCTTTCACCTTTAGGGTATTTCACGCGAATATGCGAATGAAATTTGTAAAAGCTTAGTCGGGGTAAGTTGGTAGATTTCTCTTTATTGTGGGTTTAATTTGATTCTGTCCTAATTGTTTGTAGCGGATTTTGGTACCCATCACACGTTTACCGTTATCAGTGAAGATAACGAACAGGTGGCATAGTTGGGAAAACTTCTATGACGTCACGTTATTGGAACATAACTATTTACATCGTCAGGGGTTGGAAACCCTCAGGATTGTACCTCTTTTGAGATGAGCTGCTACGATACATTATTCTGTTAAGTCGAAAGGAAACGCTGCGCATTTTCGATCTCAAATGATTGGATGCTAAATCGAAAATTTATTTGTGTTAACGTTGTATGTTTGTTTTGTTGTATACTTTTGCGATTTTAAATTTGCGAATATAAGTTCATACTTTCTGCGTATGTAAAAGTTTAGACCGACAAAGTCATTTATTGTACGGTGTGTTGCCCAGTATAAGGTGCAACTTATATTTGATGCGACCCACCTATTAACGTTTGCAAAATTTATACTTATGTACCTTCTTCATCCTCTTTGGAATTATTGTCTGTGATAAAATAAATATATATATTCTGTGTTATTACTTCTGTCGTGTTATTCGTTGTTTTCCAGCTACGGGTAGAGTTAGACGGTATCTTTCTAATTTAATCTTTCATCGTCTTGGCGCCTTTTTTTTAGATTTAAGTTATAATTTAGATTTGCAAAGCCTGCGATCCCTCTCCGGAGAAACTGTGCTAGCAGTTGCTTTGTTTTGTTACAAAAAGACCACCGTAACAAATATTGGCTGCCCAACTCAAGTAACCTGATTTTCTTGTAACAAATTCTTGTAGCAGTAACTTTTATGTATGCAAGTTATTTTGTTCTTATTTTTTAACTTTCTATTAATTAAACACCTATATATAAGTAGAATACAGGGTTACTCACGCAATACGGCGTGGCCGAAATAGGTTACTTTTAAAAAGTTTGTCGCAAAGAACTTAACAGCATCAAAGTTGTATTTTTTAAAATAAAACTTACTGTCTGTTATTACGTTTTTGGATTCTTTGATCAAAATAAGTGTGATTTAATAACGTTTAACCTAACTTTAAGATTTTTGTAATAAATGGAACTTTGTCAAAATATAACCAAATTTTAATGTTTGAATTAATTACTGTTGAGGGTTTGAATAAAACACATTATTTTTACTTAACGCGAGACTATTAACATATATTTGCCACGTTAAACTGTTGCAATAGTTACAAACATAATAATTTTGAGCATTAATTCTAAAAGTTTGTTAGAAATTAATGCTTTGTTAGTGCTTCGTATTAGAACATCAGCATACACTTGCTTTAAAAGTTATATTGGATGGTAAAGTATTCTGACCTTTTCATAGTCAGCATAAAATTGTGAAAAAATGTTAGTGTTTATTAGTGCTCCGTATTAGCGCAACAACAAACAGTTGGTGTAAAAGTGATAGATTATAAGTTTTAAATTAAGTGTTTGCAAATGGTCTGAGATGAAGAAACATTAACAAAGCACTAGTTAGTGCTCAACATTTTTTAATAGGTGTAAAGTTATCAGAAAACTTTGCCTACATATAACTATTAAAGTGATTGCTAATGCTCGTATATGAAACACTAATTACAGGAAAGTTTTCAAAATTAGTACCTAACATATTTTACTGAAGTCTGAAGTTAGAATAAAACTTTTCCCTTCATAACTTTCAATTGAAATGTTTGCTGATAATCTAATTCCGTACAAATTTTCAGAATTACTGCTAAAAATGTTTTGCTAACTTCAAGAACTTAATTTGCAGTCTTTTAAAATACTGCTTTATATAGTGATAATAATACTAACAACGGAAAAAAAGAACTGATAAAATGTATTAATTTATAATAAAATGTACTAAGATTAAGCCTAATATTACATTTTGTTATAAAGTTCTGACGATGAGTATAATGATGATTTTTAATCCCAGTTTTGTTACGTTTTTTCTGGTTTCTGGAAATAGGTGCTTTAAAGTGGAAAGAAATTTTTTATTGTTTTAAAACTGATAGTTTTTATAGTATAATTATTGATTAATACAATTTCTATTTTATGAAGTGAACCAATAGTTTTTAGAAAGTTTTTGTGTTAGATTCGCAATTTGTATTAATTTTACTATTTTGCAGCGGTACATATTGTTAAATTTTTTTAATGTCTAATAGTTTTTTCAATAACACTCAATTTGTGTTTAATAAATTTATAAACTTATTATATGCTCATAAAATGTAGAAAATTAGATAATTATTTGCAGAAAGCTTGTTAATCTGCACTTTTGAAAACAACTGTTAAGTTAAACACAATGACTTATAGACATGCCAAATAACGTAGACAGCTTGTAAATTTTGTGTAGTTGCGTGTTATGTTATTTTATTTAAACAAACAGATATATTTATATACAATCGTTTTAGTACAATTGGTACAATGCAAGGCTAACACTGTTAATTACAAAAGTTTGTTTGTAATTACATATTTTTAGAATAAAATTTGAAGGTTAAAACGTGTGTTCAGTGCTAATTAATGTTTGCAAAACTAGAAGATATAAACATAGAAATATTATGTAGATATTAGTATGTGTAATGTATTTATTTTTGATCTAAACAACTACTTAAACGACCTTTAAAAAACAATATTTTTGTGCATTATGCAAAATATGTCACAAGTTTTATATTCGAAGTTTGCTATAATACAAGGAAGCTATGTATATTTTTCACTTATCACTACATTTCCTATTTTCTGATAGGGAATGTTTAAAAATAAATTTCCGGTTCTTCTTCGGGAATTGTCGCGTTTACGTAGTATTACGCTTTATTCATTGATCGCTTGCGTAGTTCTCGAAACATAGGCGTTGCAGCATGATTGGCTGAAAACAGGGTCATCGTAAAATCTGTGATTTTAGTGTTAATTCTTAAATATCGTTTCTTAATAGTGTCCATCCTAACGCAATGTCTCTTTTAGAATCACTTATTATTGTATCTGAAAAAGCAGCAAATATAGCTAGACTTTGTCGCCAAGAACAGCACTTATTTGAGTTGTTAGTACAAGAAAAAACAAGCAGCGAATCCAATCCTCGGTTTGTAAAAGATTTTAAAACTTTAGCCGACGTTCTTATACAAGAATCTGTTAAATATGACATCGGTTTACAAGTAAGAGATCTGTAATTAATCAAGTAAAATATTTTATACTTAAAGTACAGTTTCCAGAACTTAAAAATTGCATAAAAGGGGAAGAAGATAACATATTTTGTAATGCGATTGGAGAAACAGTAATAGTTCAAATTGAAGAAGATGTGAATGCTACTGCGAATATTCTTAAAAAAGTATTAAATGGAGATGACATAGCTGCTGCATTACTGGCAGAAGAAGTACATAGAAAAGTTTCATTAAATGATATAAACACAACAGTAGATTTTTTACCGAAAAGCGTAGATTTAGATTATAAAAGTTTAGGAATATGGATAGACCCTATTGGTATTATCAGATATTATTGAATATTCATATCATTTATGTTATTAATTTGCAGACTCAACTGCTGAATATATAAATGCACAGGAAGTTATAGGTGTGCATGGAATATTTACTAGTGGATTGAGATGTGTAACCGTTCTTATAGGAGTGTATGATAAAGTTTCCGGAGTTCCAATAATTGGCATTATCAACCAACCTTTTTTAAAAATAATCAATGAGCAGTAAGTACCTAACTAACAGTTTAACCACTTTGTATTAAAAAAAAATTCATCAGTAAAATTACATTCTTATTAAATGTGGCGTGTGAATACAAATACGTATTAATCTATTAAACTATACCAGTAAAAAAATTTTACGTTGCTGAAAAATAACTTCAACTGCAGTTGTAGATGAAATGGAATTTTAGTTTTCTTGTAATCTTCATTCAATAAGTTCAATATCTTAATGAAATCGAGAAGAAAAATTTCAAAAAATTATAGCATGCTAGGAAGTCTATACAAACGTGTACTACATATCACTTTACAGTGAGTAAGATGAAAAAAAATTTAAATAAAAATTCTCTAATGTGTAATACTTAGTACTTTTACTATTATTTGTTTTAAGCAAATAAAATTATGAACCTAAGTTTACTAAATTTTCTATATTGTTTTGACATGGATGTTTCTTCTTTGAAAATGTAAAATTTCCTTATATGAAAGTCGTGTAATGGCCACACCAGTTTTTTTTATAATGTTTTACTTTGAAGAAATGTTTTTGTTTTGCCTATTCTCAGATGTCATACATACATAAGTGCCTAGATTGTCTTAAAATAATATCGCGTTTAGTGCATATTCAAATACACAAGCTTATGCTGTAATAAGCGTCTCGACGCGAGATTCAAATTGATTGATGTCATACGTTGACGTCATTGTTATAAACAGATTAAAGCGACGAAACTTGTTTAGATAAACTGGCAGGTACTATAACAAATCAAATTTTTATTATTTAGTAGTATTTAATACAATAAAGTTAATAACCACTTATTTGTTTATAAATTTTTACTTGTACTAATAAAACAGCATAATAATACATATAGAGAAACTACGTTATCGTTAGCATTTCACTTAATATAATTTTGTTTTAAACAATTTTTTGGATCCACACATTTCAAACATAAATTTTAAAGACTAACTATATTTAATACATACAGATCATATATCAACATTATCCGTTTTGAAATGAACACAATTTAACTACGTTCCTCACTTAGTAACAAGGAGCTAGATCGAAACATAATAATGGTTTTGGCACGGTTCTGGTTTAAGAGGATTCAGTAGTAGCCGCCATATTTACTAAACTACGGAATTCATTTGCGACCTTATTATACACAATTTTTGAATTTTTGTTTTTATGCAGTATTAGAAATTATCAACAGAATGCCGCAAACTTCATAAATTTGAAAACAAAAAATGTTTTTATAACTTTACAACTCAACTGCTGAATATATAAATGCACAGGAAGTTATAGGTGTGCATGGAATATTTACTAGTGGATTGAGATGTGTAACCGTTCTTATAGGAGTGTATGATAAAGTTTCCGGAGTTCCAATAATTGGCATTATCAACCAACCTTTTTTAAAAATAATCAATGAGCAGTAAGTACCTAACTAACAGTTTAACCACTTTGTATTAAAAAAAAATTCATCAGTAAAATTACATTCTTATTAAATGTGGCGTGTGAATACAAATACGTATTAATCTATTAAACTATACCAGTAAAAAAATTTTACGTTGCTGAAAAATAACTTCAACTGCAGTTGTAGATGAAATGGAATTTTAGTTTTCTTGTAATCTTCATTCAATAAGTTCAATATCTTAATGAAATCGAGAAGAAAAATTTCAAAAAAATTATAGCATGCTAGGAAGTCTATACAAACGTGTACTACATATCACTTTACAGTGAGTAAGATGAAAAAAAATTTAAATAAAAATTCTCTAATGTGTAATACTTAGTACTTTTACTATTATTTGTTTTAAGCAAATAAAATTATGAACCTAAGTTTACTAAATTTTCTATATTGTTTTGACATGGATGTTTCTTCTTTGAAAATGTAAAATTTCCTTATATGAAAGTCGTGTAATGGCCACACCAGTTTTTTTTATAATGTTTTACTTTGAAGAAATGTTTTTGTTTTGCCTATTCTCAGATGTCATACATACATAAGTGCCTAGATTGTCTTAAAATAATATCGCGTTTAGTGCATATTCAAATACACAAGCTTATGCTGTAATAAGCGTCTCGACGCGAGATTCAAATTGATTGATGTCATACGTTGACGTCATTGTTATAAACAGATTAAAGCGACGAAACTTGTTTAGATAAACTGGCAGGTACTATAACAAATCAAATTTTTATTATTTAGTAGTATTTAATACAATAAAGTTAATAACCACTTATTTGTTTATAAATTTTTACTTGTACTAATAAAACAGCATAATAATACATATAGAGAAACTACGTTATCGTTAGCATTTCACTTAATATAATTTTGTTTTAAACAATTTTTTGGATCCACACATTTCAAACATAAATTTTAAAGACTAACTATATTTAATACATACAGATCATATATCAACATTATCCGTTTTGAAATGAACACAATTTAACTACGTTCCTCACTTAGTAACAAGGAGCTAGATCGAAACATAATAATGGTTTTGGCACGGTTCTGGTTTAAGAGGATTCAGTAGTAGCCGCCATATTTACTAAACTACGGAATTCATTTGCGACCTTATTATACACAATTTTTGAATTTTTGTTTTTATGCAGTATTAGAAATTATCAACAGAATGCCGCAAACTTCATAAATTTGAAAACAAAAAATGTTTTTATAACTTTACAGGAAGCTTATATTTTACATAGGTTGCGGCACTCTTTGATATAAAATAAACACATTTGGTGAAGACAAAAAAATTGAAAACACTCTTGGTTTTTGCATAAAAGTGATTCTCGGTAAATTTAAATAATATGCTGTAAAATTCTGCCACCTACAATAAATCAAGTAATTTCAACTAATACGAATTGTTGAAAATTGTAATTTTTATGATTACTTGATTACTTTCAGTGTTTTTAGTGACATTTTAATTCGTGTGTTTTTAAACTTCAAATTGACTTGTCTCAAGTTCTAGTAAACTATTGTATTTTATTAAAAATAGCTTGATTTATGATATCGTGCATAAGCTATTTTTTAAATTTTCTTACATTTTAAATAATGTAAATTACAAAGTAAATTTCCTAATAAAGTCGAATTTTAGGCCCTGAACGATATAGAGGTTAACAATGTATGTACAAATATTAGAAAATAAATTAAAAAAATGGGTTTTTATGATCTACCAAGTTACAAAAGAATGTGTTGTAACTAAACTTAATTATAGCAACATATTTTCTTTGCAATGTTTGTTATTACAACTGTTGTTGTGGTTATGTTTGTTTCTACACCATATGTTTGTTGCAATTTTGTCAGATCAATATCTTAAGGGAAATACAAAATGGAAACGTAAGAGGCCTGTTTATTTATGTTTGCAAAAATCACGAAATACTGAATCCTCTTAACCTAAAATTTCTTTAACGATTATGGTTTCTGTTCCTTAGCCGGAAAAGGTCTGGTTCTTGTTTTTTTATTATTTTCCGGTTCCAGCTATTCAACTATTTAAATAAATACCAGAAGTTAGAAATAGGTAACTCATGGCCATTCTTTACCGAATATAATATGAGTCGTAAATAAATTATAAACGATTGCATAAGCTTGTTATACAAACTCATCATGATATTGTAAACTCAAGATTCATTTGTTCAAAAGGTGACTTTATCTTATATCTAGTCATCAGTTTATGTTATCGATATTTTGTTTATTATATTTTGTCTATATGCCGAAAAGTATAACTCATTCCACGTTTGTTCCTGGTAAACGACTACAAACTCAAAGAATAGTTTCCTTGTGACGTCAAATAAAAATTTTTCTTTTAAGGATTTGGTCTAACTCTAATTTTTGTCTCGAATTTTTCAGTTAATGTTCAATTATTTGTGTAAATTGTTTTTGTAAAAACTTTATTTACGAGTGTGTGTGTGAAATTTAGGGATACTGAACGTAATCTTTCTACCTACGAAGGTCGTGGGCGAGAAAAATCATCTCATGTACTAGTAGCTGAAGAACAAGTACAATAATAAATCCTTTCAATTAAAACAAAACTTTACTAGCTGTTTTATCTTCAATGCATGTAAAAGTAAGTATTGCAAATTGTAGAAAATCGGCCACGAAGTAGCACTAGAGGCTTAGTTCGCAAAGTTAACGTACTCCATAGTACATTCTGAAGAATTATTTTATGTACCGTTACCATGTTCAACGAGCTCAACAGTTAACCGGCATACAGTGCTGAATTTTCTTAAAACGCAAGTTTAAAATAAAAAAAAAACCCTAATGAAATACAACAAAGTGGCGGTTTTTCCCTTAAAATTAGCAGAACAATGCGGTTTATGCACAATGGAGCGCCTCCGCATGCGAGTTGCTCTGTTTGCGAGTCGTCGAATTTAAAGAAACGACTCCACGCGCTAGCCAGCGTAGATATTAACCTCTCAGACTTTTTTTGGTGGTATATTAAAAGTGAAGTAATACAAAACTTTTGTGAATAATAGACAAAAGCTGCAAAACCAATTTTTTGCGGCAACAAATGCAGTTAGAGACAATATTCAGTTATTTCCGGTAAATTTAGAGGTTTTTGTTTTAGCCAGTGGGGGACGTTTCTAACACTTTAATATAAGAAAATTTGATTTTACTTATTTTTCCGTATTTGTTTAGTTAGTTATTCTTGATGTATGTCCATGCTCTGTGTTACTGTGTTATTAATTACAGAAAATGTACCGCGTTTTATGACTAGTAAACATGATTATGCGTAGAAGTGTAACATACTAATTTTTAATTATATACCGTAAATATATGTTTTAAATATTTATCTTTATTTTTGTAGTATTATTCATTTAATATCTGACAATACGTTATCTTCGAGTTATTCTGTATTTTTAGTGTACTAAGAAAGAATCTACAGTTTTTAGAATACAAATTTAATTTAACTATGCTTTATGCGATAACGTTATTTTGTATTTATTTTTATTTTTGGTGTCAGCAAATTAGTGAAAAGAAATATGTAGTTCTTAGGACAGTGAATTTAGCACCATAAACATCCATAAGTATACAGTAAAAAGCAATCTAATTTGTTGAACTAATGAAAAATAATTAAAACTATATACTGTTTTCCTTATTTTCTTTTAGATGTGGAGTTTAAAAGCAAAGTTGTCAAATCACGATACATTTTATTTACCAAAACTAAATTTTAAAAAAGAATAAAAAACCGGTTCTAAATAATTATATTATTAATTTCCCAAAGGTTTCAATTGTCCTAGGTCACTGACATCTTCAGAGTGGTAAATGTTAGTGACATTTATCACTCATTTGAAGTTTTGATTCAACCTTGATTGATTCAACGCAAGAACTGAAAAATCTCGATCCAATCAGTCAATACGATATCGCCCCTTAAGTTGCATTTCTTCTTACACTTATTATTCAATGTTCTAACTAACAAAATTTGTTTTGGAATCACTATATTAATTTAATGCTTTGTTTTATAGCAAAGTCTACAAATGTTACGACGATTCTACAACGAATGCTTTGTTTTACAAGAAAGGCTTTTATTAGTTTTTAACTGAATTAAAACAAAGACGATGGTGAAAAAATGCAATCAATGTGCGTTTTCTGAAGCTTATACAAACGAAGAAAGCAATGAAACTCATTTCTATGTATGTGATGATTGACGGTCTCAAATTCGCAAAGTTTTTTTTTTATTGCTATTAATAAAATACCGATGGTGATTTACACATCCGCGACTCCAGAAGGTAGAAATTCTTCTACTACGGTTTTACAACTAACTATTTATAGCAATAACGCCGATTCTCATTATGAAATATTACGAAATCTCAATACTTTTAATTCCTAATAAATATGAGATTCCAAAACGATGTTTGATTGATATAATTAATCTATGATGGCATTTTATACTAGAAAATGAGCCATGATACAAATACAGTTTTGACGATCAATATGCGATTCAAACGATTTTCGATAACAAATTCTTTAAACTGCAATATGATAGAATAAAAATACTACAAATTCTATGAAATCAACTAACGTTAACCCTTTATTAATCACATTAAAAAGCTTTTAAAACGTTTAACAACATGTGCATTAAACAACGGCACAATTGAAAAGAAGAAAAACAAGTACATGTTGCGCATAACGTATTTGCAACGTTTAACGATGTTCTGCTTTAATATAAAACATTTATTATGTACTATTAATTTTTACACATGGGTTCGAGCAACAAATAAAATATAAAATTACTAATTAATTTAGAATTCTTCGTTTAGGAGGGGCATGTAAAACCACTTTAATTTATTTTTGTGGCAACGTTTCGTGCTAAAAGCGAGAACTTCATCAGGCCAACTGTAATTTATTAAACTCGTAAGTAAACAACATAGTAACAACAGAATGAATTAACAGATAATTTTTAATACACAAAACTTACAGAATAAAATCAAGCGGATTAAACCACCGACCAAGGACATAGGCAATTTTACGAGATTGTGTTTACTAAATAATAAATAAAACATTAAACATAAAATGGTCAATAAATAAATTTTTTTAAATAACGCAGGACATAAACGTTCAACAAACAATTGACAAATATTGTGTAATCAAAAATTTATGAATGTCAAGGGAAAGATAAGAATAATAATATAACACAGAACTGAACAACAAGAAATCCAACCTATATAGTTATCTCACAATTTTGGATATTAAATTATTGTAAACGCTGCTTAAATTGTTGGTATCGTTGTTAAAATTAATATTATTATTATATATATATATATATATATATATATATATATATATATATATATATATTATAAATTAAAACAGATTTTCGGATTTCTTCTCGTGTTTTATTATAATTATTTAAACGACGTTTCAGCAAAATCTCATTTGCCATTTTCAAGTTAAATGTAAAATTAAAGTTTTATAAATTACAATTAAATGAAGTTGTCACTGTCAAAATGTTTTTGCTTGACTTCTTGTCACTGGACCCTGTCGTATTTGATTTATATTTAAATTTTTTGATGAAGTAGGTAAAACTGTATTAATGTTATTTGATGAACTTATTTGCATTTGCGTTTTTATGGAAGGAAGTATCGTTTTCCATATCTTATTTAACCTTGTGCTATCATCTCGTTTGTTTAAATTGGATGGACGCTTTTCAATTTCGATGGCTTCTCTAGCTATTCTGGACCAAAAATGTTCAATGTTTGCTAAAACTTTTGTGTTGTTAAAATTAATAGTATGTCCCGTTTCTTTTATTTATTTTAACAACACAAAAGTTTTAGCAAACATTGAACATTTTTGGTCCAGAATAGCTAGAGAAGCCATCGAAATTGAAAAGCGTCCATCCAATTTAAACAAACGAGATGATAGCACAAGGTTAAATAAGATATGGAAAACGATACTTCCTTCCATAAAAACGCAAATGCAAATAAGTTCATCAAATAACATTAATACAGTTTTACCTACTTCATCAAAAAATTTAAATATAAATCAAATACGACAGGGTCCAGTGACAAGAAGTCAAGCAAAAAACATTTTGACAGTGACAACTTCATTTAATTGTAATTTGTAAAACTTTAATTTTACATTTAACTTGATAATGGCAAATGAGATTTTGCTGAAACGTCGTTTAAATAATTATAATAAAACACGAGATGAAATCCGAAAATCTGTTTTAATTTATAATAATAATTTTACTCGTGAAAACATCAAACATAATATATATATATATATATATATATATATATATATATTGATGTATAGAATTTCGGAAACTAAACGCTTTTTCAAGTTTTTTTCCACATCTAAAATTGTGGGATTGATAAAATTGAAATTGTGTTCCGTGTCTATATGCTGTACAGACAAAGCTGTATCGCATTTTTTTGTGCTACAATCATATTTATGGTTGGCCATCCGATTTTTTAGCTTCTGTTTAGTTTGACCAATATAACACGCAATGCATCTAGTACAGTCAAGCTTATACACCACGTCGTGTTTATCTATAGTGTTAGTTCTATCTTTAGTATTACTGTGTGTTGTAAATGGTGTTAGTGTTATACATGGTTATTTTGATGTTAGGTGTTGTTAGTATCGGAATGATTCTTTGTGTTAGATTTGGGACCTTTATGATTTTGGTGTAAGTCATATTAGTATTAAGGTTAGCGTTAAAGGTAGTGTTAAGGTTAGTACTAGGTGGGTTAACTGGTTAAATGGTTTTACATGCCCCTCCTAAACGAAGAATTCTAAATTAATTAGTGCATATACAGAGGAGGGGAAAGAACATTTACCAAATATAGTCTTTTGGACCGATGTAAATGGAGAACTGCTAAATATTAAATAATGTAAACAACAAAACTGAAATAAAAGTGACTAATGCGTGTAAAATTTTGCCAGAGGCTCCAGAATAAAAAGATTTCAACCCCAGACAGTTTGAATTCGAGTGTAGCCAACTTAAAGACTACAAATAGCAGAGAAAATATCATTCAGAAAATTGTTGAAAATATGCACTTTTAATAAACATTCATAACGTACTATTAATATTTTACACATGGATTCGAGCAACAAATTAAATATAAAATTATCAATTAGGCGTTACAACCTCAATAGTCACTCTATAGTCTTTTGGACCGATGTAAAGGGAGAATTGCTAAATATCATTCAGAAAATTGTTGAAAATATGCACTTTTAATAAACGCAGAATATGCATGTATGCATTTTGCGTATTTTCCTAATAATACACCTGCAATATTTGCTGTTACCTTAATTGTTTTTTACTGGTATTGATTTTGTTTAAATTGTTTAGAATATTAAAAGCACTTCTTAATCTTCTACGGTAGTTTTATCTAATGATTAATAATTATTTTAGTTGGTTAGTTTGTTAAAAAATTCAAGTACTAGTAAGTTTTCTATTTTAAAATTGGTTGAATGTTTATTCACAAATAATAATATAATAAAACCTTTCAAATTTTTTATGTGTTTAGATTCATTCCAATTATTGGTAGTATTACGGCGCACGGTTAATCTTTAAATATATTTATTGTTGTAAAATTTATAAATCTCTAAACATAATGTGAAGGATGTATCTTTTGGCATGCTACTTTTTGCAAACATATTTTTATTACGTACTACAACATAATGCGCCTATGTTAAATTAGTGAACACATTTTGTTCAAGCTAGTTTTTATTAGCCTTTAACTATTAACAATTTAAAATTTTTATTTACTTTCAATAACCAAAAATAGTCGAATTTCAATATTTAATAATTTGTAGGTGGCAACTTTCAAAAACTCCGAAAGTGCAATCATAGTACTATATGCAGATTTGTTAATGTTGTTTGTTGTAAATAACGCTCTTATAACTTTAATTAGGTTTTAGTTTAAACAGATTCATGTGACGTTTTCAGAATTTGTAAAAAGTTTAACTAGCGCGTTTCTACAAGTTTATGCATGAAAATTAAATTGATTATTTATTTGTATGTTGTATTAAAGGTATGAGTAATTGTCTTAACATGATTTAATACCATACAGAACCTACAACTATATACGTATAGAAATCATAACCTACAAAAAATTGGAAACAAGTCGGGACTCACATTCGTCCCCGACCATGTATGGGTCCGTACTAAATAATGTCTTAACGGAGCAGTTATCTTTATTTTTTAATTTACCGCAAACAAATTTATTGTTGCGTACACGCTTCAAATTTGTTCTTTAATAGAAAAAAAAGAGATTTTATCAATATTTTATAATTAAGTTGTAGAATCTAATATAATCCTTGACATATAAAACCAAAATTATATTGCAATATTTGAAAGTCTTCGTATGACGTCATAAAATAAATTGAATTAAAGTCATTAGTTACGAGATTAAATTATGCATCAAACTAATTTTTTATATCATCCGCATTTCTTAAAATATTTTATGCATAATTTTAATTTTGTTAGTGGAAAACAATGTAGTATGTTTTAGCAAAATTACAGATACAAAGTTATTATTTAAAAAAATGTTACGTTGCTTAATTAAAAATTTAATAAAAACGTGTTTACTATTAGTCATGTTCATTAATTAAATTATTACGCAGTCGGCAGCAAACTTATTATTAGGAACTCGTAAAAAATTGAATAGTGCTGTTTCAAACGTTGTATCGTGCACAAGTTAATCAAAATTTTTAGTTTTCCTTGTTATAGATTCTTAAAAAAACTTTAATGAAGAAAGTTTGGATTATTCTCAAACTTTCAAAAGTTTGTTTACAACTTTTTTCATTAACAAATTCGACATCAATGAAAGCTTAAAACCGAGCCAAAATGAAAGAATAAAATTTAATTAACTACGGTTTAATGTTTCAAAATAGAAAAATCGTGTAGTATAAATGAGCAACGTTTCGTTACGACCGAGTCCAAACTTAATCATGATACTGTTTTACTATAGTTATAAGTAATTATTAATTCAAATTATATTTGAATGTATTTTGTATCTAAATACTCAATTACATTAATAATGTCAAATTTACTAAACGTAATTGTCTGCATGAATCCGTAGAACGTTTAGAGTAAATTGCAAACTAAAAATAATTACACTACACAAACATTACACGAATAAATTGTTATAGGTGTCGTGATTATATAAAAACATAAGAGATAAAAAGCAAATACGCACAAATACGTAGTCAATAGATCATTACAACAAAGATTAAGTTGATGCCCGTTGGTTTAAATACCAACGGTTTTTCGTACTTACATAATAAAAAAACATTACATAAAGAATATCTAAATGGAAACATTTGATTATTTTTTATCCCAATAAACTTTTTAAGTTAAATTACTAAAGATCGGTATTAACATTTTTTAAAAATTAACTTAATTTGACGTGTATGTATTCTAAAATTTCTTAAAGAAGTTTATAATTTGACAAGAAATACATAAAGTACAAAACTTATTTGAAGAAAATAAGTTTATAATTTTTTTTCAATAGAACAAATAATACCGAGACAACAAATCGAAATAATTAAATCTCTTAGATAACCTTTGACTTATTTTTTTCTAATGATAAGTAGCGAATAATTTTTTCTCCTTCTAAAAATATAAACGACTGTATCCATTGTTCATTTAACAGATGCCGTAGTCTTGAATTGAATCTTTCTCTGATGAGTAGACAGTATAATTAACGAAACCTTAAAATAAATTTAAAACCACGACATCACATGAAAAAATTTCTTTAAACACGCCAAAATTTTAATCAATATGTCTACATTGATTTTTTTGCCAAAAATTACTACATACTTAATACAAACAAGCCTATAATCTAAAATTACAGTGTTCATAAAAAAGTATCTTCTACGTTAGACTTGTTCGATTTTTTATGAACATGACGCAGTGTACAAAAATGCGTTTATTATCAACGTATGGCCGTTATACAAACAACCTAAAAATGTTGTCATTGTAACAATTTCAAATTTAGCATTTCTCAAATAATTGTTTTTAGATTTAATTTATACTATGTCATATGGAATGACGTATATGTGCGAATGCGTGACGTCATGATCATAATAAAACCGAAGACCTCTACCTCAAGTGTATATTAAATTAAATTTAATTTGGTGAAATTTTATGCGGATTTCTTTTAGTAAAGTCGTCCAATCGGGCTCAACCGTAATATTTTTATGTATATTAACACAAGTTACGGTTCATTCATTCATTCATTGGTTCAAAATCGTTCATTAATGGGGGTCATTAACGATCTATTTCTGATACATTATTATACGTTAATATTGTTATTAACAGACGATCGATGGAAAAGATCATTTCGCATGAGATTTTAGGTTAACACATAAATTTCAATATGTCAAAGTGTAAGTCTTGCTAATTCAATAAAATACAAACGTATCCCAATGTTGTTTTAAAATTAAAATTATACGGAAAATATTACAATTAAATCAAAATAGAGAAAATAGTATAAAACACACGTCGTAGAATACGTTTCAATCAATCTACCGTTTCATAAACTCGCCGCTGCGCGGCTTGTGTATGAAACCCCGTCTCGTGATTGAAGCGCGTTCATTCTGTAACTTGTGTTTTAATATATTGTTCTGTAAATAGCTGCAAATATGGTCGCCAAATGTAGAAAAATTAAAAAATTGCAACTAATGTCTCATCTAGTATTCCGTTTTCTTTAGTAGTAATCGTTCCTATGCCATATTCACAAAAACATATAATATTACTTTTGAAACTACACTATACTTTAGACGAGCCTTTCTTGCCCACGGTTTATATCCGCGCTTGTACTATACTATAACACAACAGATAAATTATAAAATACAACAAAAGTACGTACGAATAAAACGTGTTGGTTTATTATGTGTACTAACAATTAAATCATTTGTTTATAACTTATGATAAATGTATAAAGTTTAAAAATAACGTAAATTACAAAAGTAATTATGAAAGCTTATCAGAGTGTATTAGTTCCATCTATTTCTAAGTTAATTTCTAAAATGTTTGATTAATACGTTTAATATAATAACAGATAGTGATGGCAATATTTGCAATACCGGTTCCTTGTATAAAACGCGACAGTTGCGTTCGCTCCAGAAAAATACTGCTTCAAAACAACGTACTTATAATCAGATTCTAGTTTGAAATTTGCGTACAGTTGTCTCGTGCTGCTATATATTTAGCGACTTTTGTGTTTCATTATCAAATTTTATAAAAAATATGCATTTTTTAAAGTACCCTAAAATATAGAGCTTTAAATTTTATGAAATCGTGTACTCTGTTACAAAAATTGCGGTTTAGATTAATAAATATCTGCGTAATATTTTTATTGCTTATAGTGTCCTTTGGTTAAAAAAACCACTTACTTAAAAAAGTACTTTTTTTGGCGCATCGTCTTTTCTTGCAAACAGTAATTGTAAACCAGCATCATTTTTGTAATGTTATTGAAAATGGTATTTTTTAAATTCGTAGATAGCACATATTAAGTTATAATATAGGGAGGCTGTGTTTTATATTTTAAAACGGTGCTACTACCACTATATTGATGATAGACTAATGTCATGCTAAAGTCAAGTGTTTTTTAGTTGTGTTTTTTAACGTTTATAATGATTTTTTGTATTTCTTTAAATGTTTCTTTAATTTTTAATTTAAAACATTTAGGGCATAATATATGTAATTGTAATAGCAGAAAAAGTGTAAATAAGAAGGTATTTTGGGAATTAAATTTCACAAGTATATACACAATATAGCAGGTCAGTATTAAGATAATTTATACATTGACATCCCAATTAACTTTTTTAGTTTGGTTATTGAAAATATTTTTATTTTATTTATTTATTTATTTTTTGTTAAGAGGATTCAGTACCACGTGATTTTTGCAAACCTAAATAAACAGGCACCTTACGTTCCATTCTGTATTTCCCCTAAGATATTGATCGGACAACATTGCAACAAATATATGGTCTAGAAACAAACATAATTTCAACAACGGTCGTAATAACAAACATTGCAAAGAAAATATGTTACTATAATTGAGAAAAGTTTTCTAGTAAGTGAACCACCATTTTCAGCGTCAGCAAATCAGAAGCGTAGATTAGCTTATTATATCCATATATAATAAGCTAATTTACACGACAAGCACATTGGTTAACACTGTTTTGACATATAAACTTAGTCCACGTGAAGCTATCAGTGCAAAAATGCATCTGTTTATGAATCCTGTAGTGAGCAATTCATTCAAAATGCTGATGGCTTGATTTTAAATTTAAACAACAATGCGGTAGAAACGTATCTTATTATTATTAAAAATAAAAACGAAACTAGAACTACTATACTAGAATTTAAGAAAAAAAATAATAGAAATTTTTACAAATCATGGGAGAAAGATGCTAAACTGATGTGTGAGGAACTACCTTAATCCTTTTTCTATATTTTATTGTTCTATTTTTGTATAGAATATTAAGATAATTCTCTTTCAAGGTATTTATATCTATAGAACGTTCTTAGCTTTGTGAAATTTTAGTAAAAATGTAAAAAATGCACTTTGTTCGAAAAACAAGAAAACAATTTGCATTGCAAAAGCATTTTGCCGGTCTTTAATTATTACATTATGTAGTATTTAAACTGTTTTACTAAACAAGTATTTAACATCTTCATCGGTAATTAATAACAAAGCAATTGGCTCCGTGTATGTACGTTACATGTTTCGGTAAAACTTTGAAAATATTTATGTAATAATTTTAAAACTGCTTTTCTGTGTAATTATGTAAAAATTAAAATTATTAATTATTTAAAATCACGTATACCATAAAATGAAATAGCATAATCACCATAAATCAAGCTATTTTTAATGAAATACAACAGTTTACTAAAACTTGACACAAATCAATTTGAAGTTTGAAAGCACACAAGTTAAATTGTCGCTAAAGATGCTGTGGCAATAAGTTTATCAAAGAAAGTAATCGTCAGTCATAACGTTGTAACAATTACTATCCCAACTATTTCAACGCGTTGTTGCAGATCGTATTAGTTGAAATTACTTGCTTTATTTATTTTATGGCAGCATTTTATAACATATTATTTAAATTTACCGAGAATCAGTTTTACGCAGAAACCAAAAAGATTTTCAATTTTTTTTCGTCACTAAATGTGTTTATTTTATATCAAAGATTGCCGCAACCTATTGTATTGATAATTCCAAACAATACATAAAAACAAAAATTCAGAAATTTTGTATAATATGGCCGTAAATTGATTTCATAAAAGATCTTACTAAACTAACTAGTCTAAAATTCTTTTTCTTTACTTAAGTCTTTTAAAGTTGATAAAATAATTTAAATACATATTGTTTATTTGCGTAGATCTACAAATCTTCAGTTAAATCGTTTTCTTAGGAAATTACAGTATTTGACTATTATATTTATGATTATACGTCTGTAACATTGTAATTATCGTAGTTACAATTTTTTTTTCAAGCATAAATACAAGTAATTTGATAAATTATTTTAGTTTTGTAAATTCACATACAACTTGTTGATTTGAAAAACTTACAATGTACGATTAATGTTAGAACTTCAATTTTTAAGTAATGCGGGTATGGCAAAGTTTCTATCTTAACATACTATACCTTATTTAAAAACTATGAGGAGCGATTGCAAAAGATTCATTTACACTGCTAAAAGTCACCACATAAATAACTAAATAATTTGAGGCGGTAAATTCGAAAGTAGTATGCTTCCATAATTTTAATAATTACATATACGCCTAAAAAACTTTTTTGTAGTAACTAGAGTTAAAAATTAAATTGCTATAGCGCTGTCAATTCATCATAGTAAAATTCAGAACATGATTATTAATGTAAATCATAATACAAGTAACAAAATTACACGAATCATAAAATTTTGTATTACAAATAATGAGTACTACTAACATAAATAAACAGTACACTGCCCAATCACCCAGAATAAGAAATACAATTTTAAATACATTAAAATATAAGCAAACACATGTAAAACTATTCAATGTCTGATTCGAAACTTGAAGTCGTATCACTACCGTCATTATTAAATTATCGACTATTCCTTTTAACTTGCACATCTTTTCTTCTTCTTTAATGACATGTTCCATACAATTTTTCCAATTGGTACCGGATACATTAGATAAAGCTTCTTGTAAAAGATTTTTTACTTCAGACAATTTGAACGATTTATTTTTAGCTGCCATTTCGTTCTTTACTTGAGTCCATATCAGTTCTATCGGATTTAATTCGCAATGATACGGTGGCAGTCCAACCATGTTCGGTTCAAATGCGATATTCGTTAATTGTACCCAATTTTTCATATCAGTTGATTTTGCAATGCCTACAAAAAATCTACAAGTTAAAACCTTTAATTTCGATCATCAATAAAACATACCTGCTCTTTTGGAAATTTTAGATACAATAAAAACAGTTTTTGTATTTGCATCTTCACTCAGAATTTGCTTGTACTTATTAATGATGCACTTCATAATCAAATATTGTAATACAGAATTCTTAGTTCACAGAAAAACTTTTTTAATTAAATACAAGATCGCATAGGTTTAAAACACAAAAATAGCACACAGAAGTTACAAGACGATACAAAAGCAGAATAGCGTAGTAAACAAACAGTATTTGCGGCTGTGTAAAAAAGGCTGCAATTTGGCCAATAGAATTGCAAGAATTAAGCGCCATAAATTTAAATCGCTCCTTTTAGTTATTAAATGAAATATAAATTACCCCACGTGGTCCCACTTTGTACATAGAAAACAGATGTTATATGTTATCTCCTTGTACAGCCTATCTTAGGATTGATAATACAATAGGTGTGCAAGATTATTGAATTTTAATTTAACTTTTTGCAATTAAGTTCTGCTTAGTTTGAAACTTAGTTTTAGTGTACTTTTGATTTTGTTAAATCACTTAGGCTTTGACGGTTTAGCAAGAACTATTTCCGTTTTAGGCAAAGTACCTTTTTCGTTTACAGTAGGTTAAAATATGGTACTAAAAGTTGTCTTAATAAGAAGATTTGGCTTTTACAAAAATCTACCTACTTTTATTGAACCGTGATTGTTTAAATTCAACACAAAGTTATATTTATTATTCAATCCATAGCAACAATTGTAGCGACATCGTTTTCGTCACTTCTCTTTTATTACAAAAATAAATTAGCTGTTCGTATGGCAATCATTTGTTTTAGATGAATATTGGGAAATTTTTTGTTAAATTCCCGCACTACTTCTGTAAGCAAACTTTAACACGAAACAACGTTCTCTGCTGTAATGTTAACAAAATCTAGCAATAATTATAATTTGAACTAAAGCTTACTACCAATCGTAATCTAACAGAAGGATTACTCATTAATTGTCTTTTCTTGGCCTATTATTGTTTTTTTCTTTGTTACACTATTTTAAAAATTTAGATATTGCTGATAAACGTGGCAATTACTTTTAATAAATTTACCATAAATATTTTTTCGGTCGTTTACTGTTCTACAAATAAAATCTTTTATAAATAGGAGAAGGTTGCCAATATTGTACCTGTTTCTATATTTCTGTGCCTGTGGCGTGCATTTTCTGACTATGACTCTATTTTCTATTGTATTGGTAATTTTAAAATGATAATCAGTAGCCAAAAAATTCACAGCTATCGCAAATCTTGCAATTATCGAAAGGTGTTGAAAACAAACACAATATTACCTACGCAATATAATGAACAAGGTTTATTACAATTTTCAAAAATAAGAATGCATACATAAATAATAAAAAAATAAAAAAAACACAAATAACTAGTATTCTAGGTACATATTAAACGAGAATATGATCGTATGATAATTCACCAATTGTTTGTATTTAACATTTGTCCATGAAATGCCTTAGAATTGTTTCCCATAACCTCTTCATTGCTGGAAGATGATAAATCAGCAACACCAATGACTTATAGAGAATTTTTTGTCATAAAAAATTATGAGCAACGCCGTTCATTATCAAGAATTGCTGCGCGCTGATAAAACAGCTTCCAGTGACATATCTAAAGAGAAACCCGATCGCGTTATCTTAAATCCATGCACTCGAACAAACATCATGGCATGTAAATAGGCCGGCGTCACTAATTTTTTCTATTTTTGTAGTTCAATTTGTTTACCCTTTATCTCTCCAAGAGGAACGGAAATTGTGCTCGGCATTGAATTAGTATTAAAAACTCTAAATCCAAACACTCCCGGCTGTTGTTTCTCATTTATAGCTTTAGTAGTATGTAATAGTTTAGTGCGAAATGATTGCACACTGGAGAGTACATCTTTTATAAAAAATTTTTTTAGAGAAGCACAAAAATGGGTATTTGGGCTGTGTTGGTAACGCTTAGGTTTTCTTTTTCAAGTGATGTACGGTAAGAAACACAAAGCAAGCAACAAAATCTCAAAACATCAAACTTTATTTGACACAAAATATTTTCAAGGGAAAAAATCACCTTTGCAAAGCTCAAATAATAATATTGCGCTCACAAGCATGTTATGCGGGGAAAAGTCGAAAAATTGCGATTCACGTCCACTGACTCATTTTCAACAACAAAACTAAATAATTGCTGGATTTTAGCCGAGTTTTATGGCAGTTCACAGTTCTACACAGCTTCTAAGATTATAACACGATTCGAGCTACGTTGCCACATCCTTTCAGGTATAAAAGTTGCAAAGTGGAGATTTCATCTTTGGAAATGTGCATCCACAGTTTAAAAATTGAATTTTTTTCAATAGTTTGTCGAGTTCGCAATTCATTGTCATATCTAAAGAAGACTTACAACAGATTGGACTCGCAATAAAAACATTTCGCGACACGAAATAATTCACATGCCTTTTTATTAATTTTTTGTACTGATTCTACATTTTTTTCCTCTTATTAATATTAAACAAATACGCTACTGACTATAAAAAAGCATTAAAGAGAGGAACTTTACTTTAACATGAATTCTTTCTGTAGTGTTAACAGATTTATAACGCTAATAATGTCTACAATTGCTTGACTGTTGATACAATTTCAACATTCAAAATTTACTCAAATTTTATTTGTATACTTTCGTCCTATGTTGATAACTTTACAGTGAAATCGTTTATGATTTAAACTAGTAATTACTGATAGTTTTTATTATAAAACTATATAAATTAGGTTTAATAAACTATTTCGTTTACGCATTTTAAAATTTGAATATAAATTATCGGTTTAGTAGAACATGTGTGACTATCGCGGATTTTTTTGCGGCTAAGGGTAGCTTTGTCTGTGTAATATTATACCAGCATCAAAACCGCCACAATTTTTGTATTGAAATGATTCGCTTAATCATTTAAAATAACCAATAACCTATTACCTTAAAACGGTGCAAGATAGAAGAAAGTTGCACATAACCATTTTTAGGACAAAATTTACTATAAAAAAGTCGGTGGAATTGTACCTTCAATAGTTTAGAAGATACTAGTGTGCAAAGTTGCACAAAAATGTCTTACATTGAATTAAAGTTTTGTAACTCTTAAACTATTATATATAATGATACACTCCCGCGGACTTTTTTGTAGTAAATTTTGTGCTTAATAAATTGTTTGTGCAATTTTTATTTATATTATACCGTTTTTGCAGCGTACAAGGCGGAAGCTCGCGCGGATCTAATTCTGCAACTACTATAATTATTTTTCATCACTGCTGAGTGAAATTAAGACTTATTATGTTAATAAAACATAAAACGAATCATAAGAAATATCTTGTTTAATAATAATAAACACTGTATCCCAAAAATAAAAAAAATGAAGTGAAATTGGGCACCACCGCAAGTTCCAGATTTGTTTCATCTGAGCGTTTCATCGTTTTGTTACACAAACTTTTGAATCAAGCATCCTATAAGTGTTTTCAACACTAAAACTGCATTATTAAAAAGTATTGCATTCGGTACAATATAGACATCCGGTTTCCTAAGTTGTACTGCAAGTATCCTAAATTGTACCAGATGTAATGGTATGTTAAAATACTTATTTCTGAGAAACAAACATTATTTATTAGAGATAATATATGTTACAAACATCTGCCACAAATATATTTTTTAGTACTGCCTGTTACACTTGAACAACTTTTAAGAACCCAGCTCTTACATTTATTGCACTGAATTATATCTTTCAGAAGTGTTTTTTCACACATGAAACAATACCATTCTTTGTAATTATAATTGGCCATGTTATTCCTGTAGAAGAAGACTGTAAATTTGTTGAGATTTCTATTTTGTGATGAGCTTTTTTGTTTTTTTTCCTACTCTTCCAATTCCTTTTTGTATGGAGTAGAAGTCAGGATTTTTGCTTTTTGTGCACGTTGTTTTATTTATCGGCCATATACCTGAACCCCTAAAAGCACCTACCGCTTTTGCAATTGTAGCTGCTTGACAATAAGCACTATTTAAAAGTTTCGATATTTCAAATTCGGTAATGGTTGATCCAGGATGGGTTTTCCGCCATGTATGTTGAGTTCTGGTATAGTAAGTTGCCATTGGACCAAAAATTTCTACATGTAAAGGTTGAAGGCAATGAGTGGTATGGCCTGAAAATTGGAGTAAAATAACCCCTGAATCTTTAACCAATTCAATCGTTTCAAGATTTTTTGAATGGGTTGTATGACCATCTAATAGCAGTAATACTTTTCTTTCTTTGATTGGTTTAACATGCTTTATAAAATGTTTTAAATATAGAACAAACAATTTCAAATTTATATAGCCACTCTCGGATACGGGAACAAGACTACCTGGTGGAATACCTTTTTTTAACGATTTGTTTATTCTTATGCGTTTAAAAATTATCATAGGCGGTACAAAGCATCCTGCTGGATTTACACAACACACAGTGGTGGTATTTGTTTCACGTACTCGGCTGGTTATTCCACCAACCTGCAGAAAGTGGTTAGCCAAAAGAGAACTTTTGGCCAACTACGCTTCTCTTCTAAACTGTGGCCAAACCTGATCCATCTATGTTGAATAAGCGAGTTTTGTTTAACTGATTTTCTACCACTATCTTCTCATATAAATATAAAAAAACAGTAAACGTATTGTTTGTTAAAACCTCTAGCCCGTGCCATAGATGTGGCCTTTGGTTGTTGCAATGATATATGTGAGTGATGGTTCATGAAAGTATAATACCTTTTTTTTCCTACCATGCAAAGGCCCAGATTAAATAAACATCTTATTTTGTTTTTACGTGTAATTGCAAATGCTAATTTTTTAATATGTATTATTGTTAAACTAAACATCAAGGATTCTAGGTGTTGAATATGATCCACTAAATCTTTTTCGATATGTTCAGTAATACTGTTTCAGTTCCTTTATATTGTTTTGCATCTTTGGCATAAGTATTAGTATTGGACAGATATCTCTTTAAGGAAGGTTTTGAAATACCAAACTGACGAGCACATTCATTTAAACTCATATTGTCACTTCTGTACGCAGTTATAGCGTTGTGTAACTGTTGTTCGGTTCACTTGTAATATTTTTGCTTTTGCTTTATACGCCTTGGAGCATTCATTCAAATAAATACATAGTAATTATTGTGATAATAATAAAATAGTACATATAAACTCAACCTATTTAAGACTACTTAATGTGTATCCTATATTGCACCGGTACAATATAGGAAACCACTCAGTGGTACAATTTAGGGGACTTTCCCATTTTTAGATAATTATTTAATCATAAAGACTTTTGGCTGATAACACTGGTCTGCAAAAAAATATTTTTTATCGAGCCCTGACACTATTGCGGGTGATTCTTATGTAAAATGACGTCCTAAATCCAAATATGTCTTCCGTTTTCTTCCATCACCCACCATTTTCGAGGGAACCCCAAATCTCTAATTTTACCACTTTTCGATAAGTTAATTATAATTTATTTATCGAACGATAATAATAATTATTATAATAATAAATATATGGACATGAATTTAATTTAAATGGGAAAAAGAACTATTTTAGCTATAAACAGTAATAATTAAAAAAATATTCGTTACTTGGTGCCAAACTATGGGCACAGCAAATGGCATTGATTTACGGGTACCTTTGAGCCATTTGGTCAAACTACTGTAACAAGTCGTACACCAAACTGATGGAGCACAAGTCTTGTCCTGGTCGCCAACTTGACAATCAAAATACAATTTATAAGCTGTTTTAACAAGCGGAGAAAGGGGTTTTCGTTGCGCTTTTAAAGTTAATTCTCCGCAGACACAGAAGAAGCTATCGGGATGATTTTTACACTCGCGTGGCATAATTAATCAGTAATTCAACGCCCGACATTAACCACAAATCACACATAGTCACTTGAAAAAATCCGGAGTAAAAGTAATTTTACTGTTTTACACAAATGAACAAAAATGAACACAAAATCGAGCACGTTTAAAACTTCGACAAGTTAACTCTGCAACAGCTATAGATGTACTGATCGAAGCAGTCAAGCAAACAATGTAATATATTATAATGAGAAGAGTAATGCAAGTTCAAGCCTGTCGAAAATTCCTGTTCAAACCTGCATGTGGTATTGAGATCGCCAGCGTCGTGCAGTGAATCATCCTAACTGTTTATTGATATTTTTTTACTGTTCTTATATATTTGTATTTTATTGTTGTTTTTATATACATTTTATAGCAAAACTTTTGCTATATACTTTGGTATAAATTTTATTATCTGCTTTGGGATGTTTAACGGCAAAAAATAAAATAAAACTGGGATCCCCCCAAAATAGGTGGGTGATGGGTAAAAACGGAGCTCACTTTTGGATTTAGGAGGTCATTTTACATAAGAATCGTCAAGACTGGTATCAGGACCGATTTTCATACAGACCAGTGATAATCATATTGTGCTAACTGTTCATTTACACCGTAAAACTATAGAGCTGCAAGTGGTCTACATTTCATTCTTACAGATTTGGTTTGTTATTTACTTACGTTTGATTGCAAAAAATTACATCAGATTGCTGCACAAACACAAAATTGAAATTATCAGCAGCTGAACTAACTTAAGTCGCCAAATTTTTTGCAGGGTAGAGTTATAAGTAGATTTTGTATAAAGCCATAATTTGTTATTTTGAACAAATTTTTTTTGCAACATTTTAACCGAATGTAAACGAGAAAGATACTTTACCTAAAACGGAAATAGTTCTTGCTCAATTGTCGAAGCCTACGTAATTTTACAAAATCAAAAATATACTAAAAATCAACTTCAAACCAAGCAGGATTACTACAAACGATGGAATTAAAATTCTAAAATTCTATAAACGCAGTATAATAATTTAACAGATAATATTTGTGTCACTTGCCATACGATTTTTAGGCGTATAGTTAGTACGCTTAATTAAAATAAAATCGCGTTATCAAAATAGCAACCCATTGCTAATAATATGCTAAAGTAACATTTAAACCTCGGTACTTTTAGCAAAAACCAAAGATTTCTGTAAACATACAAGTGAACTTCTGAGGACAACAAGCGCGACGTACCTTACCCTAACCCAAGCTTCAGAAAATATAAAACATTTAAAAATAAAGTTGAATTTGGCATATAGAGATTAGTAAAAATGCTTAACTTCCGATATACGTTACGTGCGTTCTGAAACGCGTCCCATCTTTTTTACGAATTTGAACTGACGCGTTTGAATAAAGTATTTGAACTTTTCATGAGGTATGTTCTTTTCTTACGGTACGTACGTTAAGTGTGAACAAAGTACTTATTTAAAAAAGTTAACTCTTTTTTAATTTATTTTTTATAATCATATTTTCATAATCGAAAGTCTTAACTTCTTTAGTTAATAATTTTAATACGTACATTACATATTTAGTAAACTATTTCCAGTGCTTATTTTATTCTTTACTTGATTATCTATTGAATAAGTTATGTTCGCGTAAAGCTGTCACTAAGCACAGTTGCGAACAGTATTATTTTATACAACTCACCTTACAGGAAGATATTATTCCGTAACTGCAGGAAAGACAGAATTAGTTAAAATTTATTGTACTTATAGTGCGCCTCACTATTAATATTTTCACGTCTTTCCTTGTAATTACCAATTCATTGTGTAACTAGAAAGCTAATACTACTTATAAAATACGAAATATACTAAATGTAATTCATACACAAAATTTAAAGTTCTTTATAAATCCTTTAAATAAATATTTGTTACATTTATAATTACTAAATACAGTGCTTTTATAACAAGTTTTACTCCAATTTAAAATAGACAGTTGTAGCAAAGTGTATATAATTACATACGTTATGTTTTACAAAAAAAAATGTTACACAACTCTAAAAAAGCCATTAAGTCGGTGTTTCGACAGTCATACATATTATAATTGGTATAGTACAAATAGTTTCCTCTTGTGAAAATAAAAAAATATTTTTTTGTATTCGATTCTTTTTATTTTATTAAATTTTTCGTTATTTAAACTATTTACAGAATTATTATAAATCTAACTAATTTTACTAACATAGTATACAACAAACACTAAAAATTATAGTTCACTATGTAATAAAAACATTTACAAATAATGTATATATTACCGTCACTGTTGATTTATAAACATTGTCTGCGGATAAAAATAATAATCACTTAATGCACTTATTATTTAACACCGATAGGGTTTTCTTTACACTGAATTTCAGACCGCAATTTCTTCTTAAAAAACAAATACGTTTTCCGTTATTTCATTTTTATTTTATTTTTGCCTTACCTTCGTCTAGAATATTCCGTTTGTTTCGTAAATTGCATCGAATAATCTGAGTGGTTCATAAATTAGACAAATAAGAAGAATATGATAAAGATCTTTCTGTTTTTGCTCATTTTAGATCGTATATTTTTTTCTGTATTGATATAATATTTAATTACAATTTTGAATTAAAATTTTTCTGGTTCTTAATTACGTTTTCAAATTTTTTTTCTTATTTTTCATTTATAATATAAAAGGCGACGTTCGATTTTTATTAAGATCATAATCATGCCTACACTACATATTTCCATTAGATTATACATATAAAAAAAGTGTTATACAATTAACCTTTACTTGTATTGTTAAGTTTTAACATTATTTTGCACGCTTAATATATAAAGCACTTAGCAATTAAATTAATTTTTTTAAAACATTTAAACCTATATTAAAATTTTATTTAAACTATAAAATAACACCACACACGTTCTAAAATAGTCTTAGACTAACATTTTTACACACAAAATTATTACTAACAGTATATCAACATTATGCCTATTATACAATGTGTTTACATACATACATAGTTTATCTGTATCCTCTCTGGCGTTTAAAGTATTTTCAGTTAATTTTATATATATACTTCCTTTATCATCCTTTTTTATAGTTATTCTCTTTACATAATATAATAGGATTTTCCATATTCATTTCATGGTTTTTTTGAATGATATGTTCTGTTAATTTTGTAATGTTGCAGTTTTGTTTTTTATTTTTTGCTGTATTTATGTTACTTTTATGGTTTTTAATCCGAGTATTTATAAATGTTTTTGTAGTCCCTATATACGATTTTTCACACTCATTACATTTGATTTTATATACTACTTCTTTGATATGTTCTTTTTCATTTTTGTCTTTAATTTTGTATAATTGTTTTAAACATTTATTTAATTAAAACTAATTTTGGTTTTATCATCTCTTAGTATACTTTTTAGTATGTAAGATAAATCGTTTATGTAGATGAGTATATAGTAATTAACATTATCATTCATGTTATTGGTATTTTTTGTTATATCATTTATATTACAGTTATAGTTGTTAATGATCCGATTCACCAGTTTACTAGGATAATTATTAAGTTTTAAAATGTTGCGTATTTTATTTTTATTGTCAAACCAAAAACATTTATCACTAACTGTTAGTACCCTATTTACAAGTTCATTAATTATGTTATTTTTATAATGTATTGGGTGATTTGATCTAAAGTTTACAAGTTTGTTTTAGGATGTAGGTTTACTATACCAATTTGTAATAATAGTAATCTTCATTTTTTATTACTTTAACGTCTAAATAATTAATAGAGTTATTAATTAGTTATTAATAAGTCATACAGGTGTTTAGGAATAAGATGTTTTATATTTTTAGTCTTACCAGTTTAACCCTTGTTTCTATATTTTGGTTGCTATTGTGGAATTTAGTAAACGAATGTTTTTATCCCAACTATTTGACTTGTTAATTGTTAATTGTTAAAAATTACAATTTTTTTGTTTTTGTATTTAAAAATGAAAGATGATCTAGGTCCTGTGTGAATAATTATTATTTTCGTATCATCAAAATTTAAGGTCAGTAGGTTTTCTTCGTCGTGAATGTAAAGCGTAAATAATAAAATAAAATTTCTTTCCAGTTTTGTTTTTATTTTAGTTCAGCACTTTATACACGTTTTGTAAAAACCTAATTAATATTGTCAATACGCTTGAGTTATATAGTTTTCCTAAAGTTTTTTAGGATTTATAGGGTAACAGCTATTAAAATCTATAGTTACAGCATATATATTTTTTTTTGGTTGTGTAAGTGTAGTTGTAGCGTTGCTGTCAGAGAAAAAAATGTAGTGTAAGGTGCATCCATTTCTTTAAACTTTAATTAGTTTTTTAGTAGGTTATTTTGTTCACACTATGTTTTCAGTTCGTTGTAAATAATTGTGTAAATATTTTGCAGATGGAGTTTATTAGTGTGATATCTCGGTAGTTAGCGGTTTAATTTATTTTTGTGTATATGGTATGAATGTACTGTTGACCATACTCTAGGTGTTTTTCTTTGCATAATATAATGTTAAACATGCTCAATCACGAATCTTTGTTTTTAGTACGTTACTATGTAGCTTCTTTGCTTATATCAAATTATTATTGAAAAAAGTCATTTTTGTTGTAGTATATAATGTTATTCGTGTTATTTAAGTACCGTAGTATTGTCATTATAAATAAACCTAATTAACTGTCCTTTTGTTCTTAGTTGTTTGCCAAAGTGCAACAAAAAATTGAGTGGTGAGAGTAAGCTAATGTAAGGAAAACTTTAAATTGCGATAGAGATTGAATAACATGTAAATAACCGAGGCTACTATTGTTATTCAATAATGTAAAGTTTACTGGTAAATCACCATTTGTGAGGCCGCTCAAAATGTAAATTCTAATTAATTGCATTCTTTTGCCAACTGCTTTTTCTATTGTTAATTTAGATCAATTTAGTTTAGTATTCTTATATGGGCGTTAAAGTCACAACCACATTACTTTGTGTAGCATGTTAACAAATTCGTTGTTATGTTATTTAAGCTTGGTTTTACGTAAACAGAAATTAAAATATAACTTACATGGTATTTCATACCGCTTGTTACTAAAATATTCTATTTAAGAGTGACATGCTTTTCAGGTTTTAGAAAATTTTGTTTACATACAATATTTTAAACAAACTTTCTTTGGATTCATAACGTAATGTACTTTAATTACAAGAGATTAGTTTCAATGGGCAGTTTTATTCTTATAAAATTGTTTTTATTTTAATTTTTCAAACATACATATGTATTTTAAACAGAACTCGTTCATTAAGTAATTATTTGTAGTATGTATAGCTCATGTAGAGTTTCTACGTAAACGGTTTCAGTATAGTATATACCATAACGAGAGTTGTAAGAAGCTTATTATGTGCGAGTAAAAAAGTTGCCGTAATATTACGAGTATGTAATAAGCTTACAATTCTAGTTGTGTACTATACTTTTTTGTGCTGCCAACATCGCAAACGCCAATATTCGTTCGTTAGTGTAATTACGTAATGGGTGAAAAAAACTCTAGGGTGGCAAAATGAAAACTAGAAATCCACATAAAATTAAGTGTTCAAAGTCAATTATTATATTAGAACGAGTATGCGAGCGGTGGAAAAGTCATTTAAAAACTCTTGAAATTCAGTTAGAATTGAAAAAAAAACGATATTAAAGTTAAAGTCAAATTTGACAGATATAGTAATAAATGTAGTATTAACATTATATTTCTGGTGTTTTTGTATTTTATTTTTTTAAAAAAGAATATAATTTATAATTTTCGTTAAAAATTTCATAGCATAACTCACTCATATGCAACGCTCAACCGTGCGGCCTCGCGTCGCATTAGGGTTCGTTATGCTATGATGTACTTTTTGACGCTTGTTACGTAAATTACTATTTCTACGAACACTTTCATTCATAAAAATAAAAAACATAATGTATTTATTATTTTACTTTGTCAAAATAACGTCTACTAATTTGTTTCCATGGTTACTTGACCCAATTGACTAACAAGAATAATGTGACAAATTACATGTTTTTATCTAACTGAATTTTTTTTGTGCTTCCGTCCGTTTTGATGCATTTTACATAATTTTATAATTTTATAACTAGAAATTGGCATTAATAAACATTAATTAATTAAACGTTATCTGTCGATCTGTCAGATTTATTAACATACACGATTATCTGTATTATTGTTTAAAATAACACTAACAAATTGTTTCAAAACAAATTTGCTTATATCTTACAATTGCTAAAAACAACAATACAGTTGACATAAGCAAACAAGTGATACCAAGAGGCGTGACTGAGGATGCTTTTATTTTGACGGTACATTCCCATTAAAAAGTATTTCGGTGGTAAATATGTAATTGCGAAAATAACAACAAGCACTTACAACTGTGACAAAACTCTTAAATTAGATTGCAAGCATTAAGCATCCTCGCTCAATCTGCCTAATGAGTATCCAGACAAAAATAGAAATTTATTTTAACATACAAAGATTTTTTTCAATAATTTTTAACGACAGACTTAAAACATACATATGATTTAATAAACGCTGTTTTTTTGATTTTTTTAAATTTATTTTTATATTCATTTCATATTATATTACAAAAACAGTCAATCCTAAGTACAGTGCTATAAAACTTCATTCGTACTTCAAAAATAACAAACATACAATTCAGATAATAATCATAAGACAATTATGTAATGCATTATAATACACAACAGAACATAAATGTTATTACAAAAACAATTGATAATTCTGCTGTAATTATTGAGACACAAACCTATGACAGTTTTCTTCCGTTATGCTGAAAATTACATGTATTAAGATAACAGTAATCATAAGACAATTATGCATTCCATTATAATAAATAACAACATAAATGTTATTGTAAAAACAATTAAGTGTTACAGTTTAACTAGTCAGATCGGATTCTCTTTGACCACATCGAAAATATTATATACTATTTAAGAATTGAAAAAAAAAATATTTAAAAAAAACTACTGTCATCTTCATCACTATTGTTTTCAATATGTGTCTTATTTTTTTTTACAGCATTATTTTCTTGCAACTTTTTTAAATAACAACATCGCCAAGTAATTGCGTTCTATTAACAATTTTCTTGTAGTGTGAGATTTTTTATATTTAAACTCAATTTGACATAAGGTTATCTTAAACTATCTGGTTCACTACAGTAATCAACTTTCTCTTGCATTTTTTTAACTAAAATTTTCATTTTTGACAATTTTTATCTATCGTATCAATTTCATGAACACTTGTATTCAAGATACCCAAAACAAATCTGTCAGGACCCTCACTTTTTAGTTTCTTCGAGAGAGACTTTAGTATTACATGCTCAGCTTATACAATGCTCTCCTAATAAAATAATTTTTTATTTCCATACATAAATATATAACTTACCTAATTTATTTTAATAAACTTCGTTGCCTTTTCGGTTACATAGGCAACTAATTTGGCGATTTAAACTAAAAGAAACAACCACGCATCACAGCTTATCATTGTTTGTCGAAGAACGACAATTGTAACGAGGCTTCGGCTCCAACTGAAAAAGCTAAATGTTAGAATTAACTAATATTTTGCAAACTAATCATTATTATTAAAGTTGAATTATGATTGACGTTAATGTATTAAAAAATAAACGTAGAAACTACATAAATTTATATTAATCTAAACAATAACAAAAGTTGTTCATAATTTATTAGGTTATGTAAGATTGCAGTTATATAGAATGAGTATTCTGTACTTACCGTTTTACACAAACTTTTTTTTTGAGTTTCTAGATTCTTTGTATTTTTCTCTTTTTTCCGAGTACTCTGTTTCACGTGTTTCTTTTTCTTCACTGTCATATTCATTGTTTTTAACTTTATTTTCGTAATTTGAATTTTCACACTAAATTGTTTCAAGGCGATGTACATTACTTTTTAAAAACGCAGTGTAAAGAAAAAATGAAACTATTTCATTGTTTTGCAATTTATTGTCATGACATGAACTTAGCGAATCCATTCTCCGGATAAATAACTTCATTTGCACTATTGCATAATTTTGTCACCATCAGTTTTGACAACACTTTTGCCATTAGGTCTTGAGAATTTTTTTAAAAAATAAACTCCAGTTGGATAACCATTTCCAAAATTTTTTGAGCGCAAGATATTCTGCTAGTTACTTCACGATAACTAAATAATTGATTTTATAGGGAACTTCTTTTCCTTTTAGATAAAGCACAATAAAACAATTACTGTTATTAAACCGCATAAAACTAGTTTTACGTCGACGGTTTCGACCGTGTTTGTGATAGATTGTAGGCAAATTTTTTGTTAGAAAACGTAGAGTTACGAGTAAACTTTAGCATAGATGAGTTACGAGGTTGTGAGTTACGAGGTATTCTACTACGCGCAGACGTAATGGAGTTTTGTTTTCTTTTCATATGAATCATATAAAGTTAAATGTCGAGTATTTGTTTCACTAACAGATGGCACTACAATAAACTTTTAGTAAATATCTTTTAGATACGCCCCTCGGTAAACTATAGTTCTCTCGACAGAAATAGAATAGTTTTCGCTTCGGTATGTAATCTACTATTATTACGTGCTAGTCATTATGTGTCAGTATCTGTTATGATCTATTTACTTAGCAACCAAATAGTAGGTAATATGCGATTTACTAGTAAGATAGAGAAAAAAAAATAATATGTATTAAAAAAAAATAAATCAATTTTAATGATATTATAAAAAAATTACTTATGCACCACTTCACTAAAGTTGGTTGTGTTTTGAGCAACAAATTTTACCTAACAATTAAAGAAAATGTATTAATCTGATCGTCTGCAATGTTCTATGTGATATAACTTCTAGCAACATATTTTGTAGTTGTTGTTATACAATCAACTGTTACGTTTTTACTTGTTGTGCTCACATAGGTAAAGTATGGACGGTGTCAGAATCATGCTTTGTAAAAACAGATAGAGTTAATGATTCTAAGAAAACATTTTTGAAATTTTTATAATGATCAAAAATAAAAAACCAGTAAAAAATTATTACAATTTGTGACCGATTGATGCAGTTCAAAAAAGTTTACTATTGTCAGTTGTCAAAAACTGTATTTATTTTGATGCTTATTCTAACCATGAGTTTTAAAAAATATTACTTTTATCACACTGTTAAAAATAGTAGTTAGATTTTAACACGTAAATGTTTAAAATTAGACTAAGTTGAAATAAAAAATCTATAAATCAAGTTATGACAAAATCAATTATTTAAAATGTTTTCTCTTATAGTATACTAACACAGCTTTAAAATATAGTGTAAAAAACAAATTACTACAATTATGAATTGATTGCTTAAAAAATATTTAAAATAAAAGTGCTAAACAAAGGTAACATTTAACAATAGATAGAAATCACTGCCCAAGAAACACGTTAACAGAAACAAAGACAATAAAATAAAATGTTATTTCTGACCCTTTGATTTATTGCATGATAAATTTACATTATTTTCTATTAATTGAAACATCTTCTGATAAAGTGTATTTTTGTTTCAGATGGCAAGGTCGTTGTTTGTGGGGCTTAGCTACATCAACATTAACAGTATCATCAGTGCTTACTCAGTGTATGCAATGTCCGACTAAATTAATTTGTATTAGCAGTAGCGAAAATGACGACATTAAAGAAAAGTTGAAGGCCAAAGATTTTAATTTAGTGGAAGCAGCAGGGGCTGGATATAAAATATTAATGGTCATTACGCAGCAAGTAGACGGTTATCTACTATCAAAAAACACTACGTTTAAATGGGATACCTGCGGGCCCCAAGCCATACTTAAATCAATTGGTGGTGATATTATTCAATACGACGATGTTCTAAAAGATATATCAAAACCTCTAAATTATGCAAGCGAAGATAGCGGCGTAAACAACGCTAATAAAATTGTTCAGTATTGTAACATTGGTGGTATTTTTGTGTATAACGAAAAGCTGATATGTACACTAGTCAAAGAAGCTCTGACCGAATAATATTGTATTAAATGATTAATGTATTGTTTATGTAATACTGTAAAGTTAAATTGTATTTTGTGTAATAGTGTAAAAAACTAAAATATAAATTTTTAATATTACAACTGTAGTATTATGTTATTTAAGTCAATTACAAAATTTTCAATAAAAAATATTTTTGACTAATATTAGTACTGATTTGCTAAAAAATTAGAATTGTTTAAATCTCAAACTCAATGATTCATTTTAATAGTAATTTAAGTAACAAGCGTCGAAAAGTACATAATAGCATAACGAACGCTAATGCGACGTGAGGCCGCACGGCCGAGCGTTGCATGTGAGTGAGTAACGTACATTACTTTTTGTGTTGTTTTTTGTAAAATTGGTAGATCAAGTAAAAGCTGCAAGTCTAAGAAGTGGCAATAAAGAAAGCCTTTTGGTAATGAAAACTTCAAATACTAACAAAAATTCTAACAATTGCTATATAAACAAACACACCACTGAACTGTATTTAAACTGTCAGATTGAGAAATCCATCAAAACTGAACCAACGCTGCAAAATCAAGGTTACAAGAATGACGACGCGCCAAATCATTTCTGAACACAGTGTACAAATACCATTAACAACATTTAACTATACCACAGTATAAATCGTTTAGTAAGTAACTCAAGGGACCGTTAACATATTTACTTCTTAACCGAAGTTAACTTAATAAACCTATTGTTAAAAACCATAAAAATTTCTATTTCAAATTTAATTATAAATGTATTTTTTAGAAATCTAAAATGTCTAATTGTTTACGGGAATTAAGACATTTGTAATCCAAATTTATTTCAATTTTATCTAAATGTATACACATTGGAAAATTAATTACTACTAACTTAGTTTTAATCGACTCCCGACATCTTCAGCTTAACAAGTCTTGTTATTTGAATAATATAAAACTTCACAACAAACACTATATGTCGGCGAAGCAATCTAATGCTAGCTTTTACAAGACGGTCATTGTTAGTTATTTTTATAGAGAATGAATAGGTGTAAATTGTAATGAGGATTAAGTAAATGCAAGTGTTACCTATCTGTTACATCCGTTATTTTGGTGCTTATTTATACTTAATCCTTTAACAATGAATTTTTTGTACTCGAATGTTTATCTACAAAATATATATGAATTCCCTGAAGAATTTTATTAGAAATGAATTTTAAAGATTGTTTTTTACTGTTAAAAATTATTTAATAACCAAACTCAACTCACTTACTAAACGATTTAAAATTACAAGTGCCATATGAACTTATGGCCGGACTGCCGGAATTCTTACTTTGTAAACGTTACGTTTTTACTTAGTAACCTACTGCTTACTAAGCGATTTCTACTGTATACAGTAAATATAAATATTTTGATTTTTAAAGGAATTTTAGTAAAGTAAGATAGCAACGGCTGCTTCACAATAGGCAACGAGTGGCTTGGTTAATATTATATTTACAAGAGAATCAGCTATATCGACTCGTAAAAAATTATAATGATAAAAAGCTAAACGGCAGGATGTGATATGGGTAAAAAGTCAGTCAAGCGGTAGCATATATTTACAAACGATATTTTAATATAGACTTGCACACAAAAAAGTTAACGCATTTGTGGCAAAGCTCGCTAATACAAAAAAAAACTACGTTTTAGACTTCAAAAAACAACATTATACAAGGTAAACAAACTCGTTAAGGTACTTACTGCAAAACTTCTTTGGTTAGATCTAGTCAATGAAATTGGAGACAACGTTAGGCTAAAATAAGAATAATAAGATTTAGATACAATAAAGCTATGTATAGCAAAATTGATACTTGTTACAAATAGTATAAATAATGTTTGTTATAAATTTTGATCGGTGTTAAAAATTAACTCCTTTGCTAGGCTCGTTTTGTTTGAAATCGTAAATTTAATTATAGAATTGAAATAGTAAGTTTGTTTATAGATTTAAAATGTTAAGTTTTAAGTAAAAAGGAATGCTACATTATTATTCAAAAGTTACGGTTACCCTAGACGAAATTGAACAGAATGATATTTACTTTTCTAATCTAGAAAAAATTCAGAACCGAACACTAGTAAAAAACTAAATGGTGAGTAAAAAACCAAACATTATAATATACCGAGTTAAGCCAATTTTTGAAAAAATTTTTTGAATTAAGCATGTTACGGAAATAATGACTTAATCGTATACTTTATTTTCGAGTTTGTCTTTATTTGTTGTTTGTTGTTTTGTATTATTGTTTATTGTTTGCTAATTGTTATTTGTTATTTAATACTATTTTTTATTTATCGTATTGTGATCAATATTATGGCTCAATTCTCGAATCAAGAATTAATAGACATGGTTTTAATTTATGGTGCAAAACGCAGCAGAAGTTTTACGTATTTACGCTGAACGTTTTCCTAGAAGACAACATCCAGCATCTAGAGCATTTGTAAATGCTGTTCAACGTCTACGTGATACCTAAGGTTAAAACGGAGTCGGATTGTCGTACGCGCTAGAACACGACGTGGTATGGAAGTCGAAGAAGAAATATTGGATCTTGTAGATGACAATCCCACTTTTAATGTTTGTACAATCGGACGAGAAGTAAATGTATCCAGAAACGTAGTGTGGCGTACCCTAAGAAAGAATTTTTATATCCGTATGATATTCAACGCATTCAAGCTTTAAACTTCGCAGATTACCCTCAACGCATTGCTTTTTGTAATTGGTTACTTGAGAAATGCGCTATAAATAAGCGCTTTTTGAGTCAAGTCTTGGTAACCGACGAAGCAACGTTTAGTAGAAATGAAATGTCTAACTTCAATAACAGCCACGTTTGAAATTTTGAGAACTCACATGCGACAAGACGGGTTCATTTTCAATATCGATTTTCAATAATTCTATGGTCAGGTATCGTCGGCAGTCAATTTATTGGCCCTTTTGTGCTACCTGAACGTATGACAGGTCAATCGTATTTATTATTTTTGCAAAATAATTTGCCTGAACTATTAGAAGATCTGCCGTTAAATGTACGTTAACACATGTGGTTTCTTCATGATGGTTCGAGTACATCTAAACAATGCTTTTCGAAACAGGTGGATTGGTCGTGGAAGACCAGTATCTTGGCCACCGCGTTCTCCGGATCTAAACTCTATTGATTGATGACTTATGGGGTCATTTGAAAAATACTGTGTATGCCTCAGAAATTAACACCACAAGAATTACGAGAACGAATAGAAAATGCCACGGAAATAATTCTTTTTACAGAATGAACTACGGAATTGCACCGATTCGTAGTTACGTCGAGTGATATTGTGTATCCAGAAAGGTGGGCAGTTTCGACAAAAATCCATAGTTTTTTATGATAAGTTAAAATTTTGACAGTATCAAATAAGAACAATATTAAGTGTTATTAATTGAAAGTATTTTTAAATATTATTGTAGAAATTAAACAGCATTAATTTATTGGAGTAGTAATAATTAGTTAATTACATGTAGTTTAATTGTACCAACAACGTTTTTAAAATAATTAATGTCATTGTACGTTAATTGAACTGCTCACACTTTAAACGGAGCAGGTTATTTGCACATAAATTACTGGATCTGTAGTATCATCATTTTAATGCCGACAGTTCAAACACTTCTGGTTTCTTATCGACGCTAAGACGACTTAAGGTCATGGAACTAAACAAACAAAAAAATGCAAAGAATAAACATATGAACCGGCGGTCCCAAAAAATTTCTCTTAAACTCTTAAAAATTGCAACTTTGTTTTTTTCAAAATTTTATTATAGTTTTTTTTTGTAAATCGATTGTACTTGACTTGAACCACGTCCTGTCAAAATTAATGCTCGTATCTCGATGTCACCCTGTATACAATACGCAAGTATTTAAATGCGCATGTCTAGTTGATTATTTATTATTTGAGTACCTCCTAATTCTATCAACAAGAAACAACTCTTACTTATCTGTGTTTCTATCTGTGCGTTATTTAACAAATTAAGTAATAAGTTTTTTTAAGTACTATTGCTTTGAATACTTTGCATACAATGTTTTAAAGTTTTTGTTTTTAATTAAGATTACTACCCACACAGCACAAAAAAAGCATCTATTAGATATACATAAAACATTGACGATGGATATCCATGATATACATAAAATATTAAAAGATATTCCTATACATATTCAATTGCAAATCGTTTGTCTGATACGAATGATTGGCAATCCAGTCATTCAGACATTCGTTTACCGGTTATACAGTTGCCAGTATTTAAAGGCACCTATGACGAGTGGTACAACTTTAAAGAAATGTTCGAAAGTCTAATTACTGATTACTCTAAATTATCTAGTATAAAAAATTTTTATATTTAAAATCGTCATAGCAAGGCAATGCCGCTCACATTACGGAAATTTTAGAAATCCAAAATCTTCATTCGACCCGGCGTGGACACTTTTGACGAAACGTTTTGAAAACAAACGCTTAATTGTTTACGGTCATATACAATCAATATTAGACATGTCCGCTATAAATAAAAAATGTTTAGTAATTTGAGAGATTTTCAAGATACAATAATTAAAATTATTCAAGCTTTAAAACATATCGGCATCGACACAGACGCATGGGATGTATTAATTACGCACGTTGTAACAAATAAATTTGACTTCAATACGAAAAAGATTGGGAAAAACATGGAATTCGTGGAGATTTTGCTACGTTAAACGAATTATTACATTTTATCTGCAACAGGTGAATCGTACTTGAAACGCTCGAAACCCACAAATTGGAAAATTCGCGTACAAATCGTGCTTACAATCACTCAAACAATAATTTCAAACGACAAAGACACGCGTTAATTTTAATTTAAAGAACTTACGGTAAAACAACGTATTTGCGAAATTAACAAATTAAATTTATGTAAAAATTGTCTCAAAGGCCAACACGCGGAAAATAAATGTAAACATTTAAATTGTAGACAATGCAATCGCAAGCACAATACGCTTTTACATTAAATTAAATTCCTCAGGTACAAAACTTTACTAACGATACTGAAGCAAGTACGTCAAATGTTGCGGAAGCTCTGATAAGTAACACGGTGCAATCTAATAACAGCAAGATTATTTTATCTACTGCATTAATCAATGTGTTTGATATCGACGGAAACAACCATAAAGCAAATGTTTACTTGATTCCGGTTCTTCAAATTGATTAATAAGCGAAGAATTGGTAAAAACGTTACGAATTCTAACTTCTGCATTTCGATCAGCAGTAGTAGGAAAAAATCAAGCAAATTGTAATATTACAGCAAAAACCAACCTTAAAATAGCGTCTCTAAACAATAATCACAATGCTACAATAACATGCTTCTTGTTACCGCAAATTTCAAGTAATTTACCCGCGATTACTGGTACGGTAACCATTCCGCAAAACAAAGTTACCAGATCCGGAGTTCTTAAACAATGGATTCTAACGGGACCAATGCGTTAATTCCTCATGAGTCTCAATTTGTGCGAACTCACACTCGTGATAACGATGGTAGATTTATTGTACAACTTTCGTTTAATCACAGAACTACACTATTATGAAATCGAAACTGCACGTGCACGTTTTTACTCGCTTGAAAGGGGTTGAAACAAAAACTAAAATTTAAAGCATAACTACGTAGATTTTATGACGGAATACATGATAACATATCGGTTACGAATACACCTAACAATTACGTAATACCACACCATATTGTGTTTAAAAATAATGAAATTTGAGTTGTATTTGATGTCTCAAATAAAACGAAAAACGGCATTTCATTAAACGACACATTATATAAGGGTTCAGTTATTCAAAATAATCTCTTTTCCATTCTCGTTAATTTTTGAAAACATAGTTACGTCCTTAGACACATCGCAACCAATTGCGCGCTACGAATAGTTTTAGGTATGACATTAAGTCCGTACTTAGCTATTCGTAGTTTACATGAACTTGCAAATACTTGCGAGGAAGAACATTCGGACATCGCAAACATAAAAAAACAAAATATACGTTGACGATTTGCTTTGCGGTGCTTAAAACATAAATAAAGTTTTAACAATTACAACTAAGTTTCAACGAGGCAAGTTTAAGACTAATTGTGATCGGCCACAAACTAAAATAGGTTCAGACAGCGTAATAACTAATAAACCGAGAAATTCTAAAATGTTAGGCATCGTATCAAATGCCAAAAACGATAGTATTAATTGTACATTTCAACTTATAATACACGACACATTCACAAAACGCAACGTACTTTTGGAAATCGCACAGCTTTTCGATCGGTTCAGAATTCTCGGTCTAGTAATTGTCATTTGTACAAAAAATATGAGAAGAACAATTAAAATGGAACAAACGGCTACCGAATAACCTTCAAATGCTTTAAATCAATTTTTGGAACCAATTGATTACGGTAAATAAAATATCAGTACCAAGACACGTATTGATCGGACATGCTTCTTACAACGAAATTCACGGTTTCGCGAATGAGTCGGAAAAATGCTATAGCGCTTGCGTTTATAATAAATTTTCTAATATGGCAGGTGATACCTGTGGACAACTGTTGCGTCTCAAATCAAAAATCGTTTCCCTAAAAATGTTATTGTTTCCGCGATTAGAACTCTGTGCGACGGTACTTTTAACAAAGTTAGTACGATCAATAAAGAAGGCGTTAAGGTTACAAATACAAAAACGATATTTTTGATCGGATTCTAACATTGCACTTCACTAGATTGGAGATTCACCCGATCGATGGAAAACGTATGTAGCCAATCGGGTCGCGATCGTTCAAAATTTAACTAACGCTTGTATATTGCATCATATAAAATCAAACGACAACTCTGCTGACGTTATAACAAGGGGTCTTTTGCCAAATGAACTTAAAATCAGAATTATGGTTTCCCAAACCACCATGGCTTGTATTGGGCAAATCAGCTTATCGGGGCGATCGATATCGATACGATAAATCTGAAACGCAAACGATAACTAATGTAGTTGTTACAAACGTAACAGACTTACTACAAATAATCTACAAATTTTTACTACTTCATAAAATTTAATCTGTCTTTGCATACGTGCTAAAGTTTAGTAAAAATTTTCGATCAAAAACTAAAGAGAAAATGTCTGGTGTATTCACTGTACGCGAACTAAACGATACGTTGCATACATTGATGCGACTCGTGCAATGCCAACAATTTGCACAAATATCAAAATTGGAAAAAAATAAACGTGTACAGCAGTTTACTTTCGCTAAATTCGTTTCTAGATAATAAAAATTTGCTTCGATTTGGTGGACGCATAGCAAGTTCAAGTTTTTCTTACGATAAAAAACATCCTGTATTGATGCCTAGCAAGCATAAATTAACAAAGCTTATGTTTCGAAATGAACACTTTTAGCCACCGTTCCAAAACGTTTTCGGCCAATATCTGGCGGAGGTTTGTCAAAACAAGCAGTACGTGAATGTGTCAAATGTTTCAAAGCTAAACCTTCGAGACAAAATTATATAATAGAAAATTTGCCATCAGACAGAATAACCCCCAGCAAGCCTTTTGGTGTAACGGGAACGGACTTTTGCGGTCATTTTTATATTAAAGAAAGAACAAAAAAAAATTTAAAATTTCGTTCATTGCAGCATTTAAACGATTTTTTGCATGTCGAGGTAAATGCGAAAAAATTTATTCCGATAATGACACTAATTATGTTGCTGCTAATTGCAAATTACGAAGGCTTTATCAGTATATAAAAAAAATAAGTCTTACTTTTATCAAAACTTTTTAAAAAAGAGAATCACGTGGAAAATTTCTCCACCTAGAGCTTCAAATTTTGGTGTTTTTTTGAGGCTTGTATAAAATCGATTAAATGGAATTTAAGACGCCTAATAGGTGAAAATAAACTTTCTTACGCAGAATTTTTATCAATCGTAGTTCAGCGACCCAAACGATCCAACCTTTATTACGCTAGGTCATTTTCTTATTGGATGTCCACTAACTGCTATTTAAAAGCTAAGCTTGACCAACACCAAATCAAATACGTTGTGTCGCTAGTAACTGGTACAACAACTCACACAACACTAGCGTTGAAGTGTCAAATACATTGCCCAGCTGCAAAGACGAAACAAGTGAATGAACACTTCTAATTCTTTAGTTGTTGGAGATCTTGCTATTATTCAAGGAGAAGTCACGAATCCGTAACAGTGGTCTAGGAGTCGAGTAATAAACTATCATTCGGGCAACGATAATGTTACTCGCGTTGTGACTGTCAAAACTGCAATAGAAATGCTTTAAACATGGTGTAACTAAAGTTTTCAAGTGCCGATTACTGATTCTAATTGAAAAAAAAACTTTTAGTTTGCTAATGTAAATTTGAACTAAAATGGTGCGCCGCGCATACTTCAAATCTGAGCATCCAAAAACCGGACTTTTTTTGAGGGAATAGAATAAGTTTTAAGTGAATGGAATATTTTTTATGTACGAATTGGTGGTTAAGCGTTCTTGTCAATAAAGTAAAACTACAAATATATAGTCCACTTCATTAATTACGCTAACAAGTATCATAATTAAAAGTACTCAGAAATCTACTAAATAGAATTTGAGCATTTTTAAAGGCAGCCATAAATTTAGATCGTAACGATTCATCGCTTCTAACTTCTAACGCTAATTTATAAATCGATTGTAATTTCGAAATGGTTCGTTTTGCTAACGAATAAGTTTTCTTTACTGTCTGAATCATTGTAAGATTTAATTAACTAACAGATAAACAAATACCATATGGCAGCATAGTATCCAAATATTTACACCAATATGTTTTATTCAATACGATATCCAAATTGAACTAATATTAGTTGCATCTCAATAAACACAAACGCAACAAAAACAATATGTTTAATTGCAATAAATCCGTACATTAATACGATCGTAATTCCCTAAGTAAAACCACATGCATGCCACTAGTACGCGTAACTAAAATCCAAAATAAAGTCAATCTAATAATTTTAGCATCTGTACTACAACTTCACATTTGACAAACTTGTAAACAACGAAAGCAAACTGTGATATCAAAATCTGAGCAAAAAAGGACTAAACGATTCATTCAACACGTAAAAGCACTGGTGTATTAAACGCGTTCAAAAAATAAAACAAAGGACCAGTTGCGTAATGTACGCAACAAACATGCGGTCGCTACTTTTATTTATCGGAAGATTAACAAAAGAAGCGATAACTAGCAACTAACGTATATTATATATTATGTATATGTTTGTCAAATAACTTATATTGTTTACATGTGCGCCACAAAAAACAAATAAAAATCGATTTACTAGGCTAGTTTTGAATAAATGGAATAAAATAAAAAAAAAGTATATTGTCTATGCAATTACAATTGGCACGAAACAACGTCTTCTTATCTATACTACTTCTCGCCAAAGATATGTCTTCTTTTATATGTGTTCGTTCAATTGTCAGATGCTGATAATTATGGACTTTAATTACCTATATGGGCTACCCAAATGACCAATTGTGATAATTAATTAGTCGACTTCATCTATGGGAATCAACTTCGAATTCACATCGGTACGATCATATTACATAATGCAAACAAATGATTAAATTCTATTGAAGGACGACACGGGTTTTCGAAGTATCGACATAAATACAATTCAAAATTTATTGATTTAAGGCAAAGCGCAACAACAAAAGTTTTTAGCAACGTTGGGTAGATACACAAAGGTAACAAAGGATAACTAAGGAGTATTATTATTTATTACTAACTAGGTTAAAGGATATTTACAAAAACGTAACTAGCACAGTTTGTTGACTGCTTTTCTTACGGCAAGAAATGCAACGTTAACAAACACAAAAATATCCAATGCAGAAGATTCAGTTACAATCATTAAAATTAGCTTTGAAACTCAATATTAAATGACTGTCGGAAATAATAAATTATAAGGTAAACTCAAAATGTTTGAAAACAAAATTGACCTAAATGATTCAAGTGCTTAAAACTTGTAAAAAGAAGTAAAAACAGCAAATGAAAAAATTATTTTAAATTTTGAATGTTGTTGAAAAAATACAGACTGTAGTGTAGTTTTGTTACCCGTTAATTAAAGCGACGGGGTTGCAATAAAAAAAATAAGAGTGCTTTGTTTATAATAATTGACACAACTGTCGTTAGTTAAATATTTTGTATTAATTTTTGATAAAAATAACACTTTTTAATGAACTTGGTGAAATATTTATTAACGTGCTTTTTAACAAATGTTGTTTAAAAAATTCAAGTTTAAAAACAAGCTTTGTAGAACTAACAAAATATATCATAAAAATATATAAAACATAAATAAAATATATAAAAAATTCTTTTTCTAAATAGTAAATTTTTGTTTCTTAGTGAAGATTTATTTTTGGCTCTCAAATGCGATTTTTAGTCAAAAATTTTACATTTTAATAAAATACTTATTTCGAAACTCATACCTTAAGATATTGTTAAAAATATTTGAAAAGAAAGTCTACATTATGAAATAATTAATATAATCGCTTAATTAAAATTTTCAATAAAATCAAATAAATATCTATTGTGTTCAAATGAAATAAAAAAGCTTTGAAAAAAGCTGGCGTTTATTTTGTTTTATAAATGATATTATTAAAAATACATACAAAACATATTTTATTTTAAAATATTCTCTTTTATAAGTTATTCGTTTTAAACGATATAAAATTCTTTAAGAAAGACTACTGTTAGAACCGATATAAGAGTTTTTATCATAAATTATATTACATAAATGTATATCAAACAAATTTTGTTTTGAAATAACAATGTTTTTATTTTAACGATGTATTTACTACTTACCACAAATAAATTTTTGGAGACAAAAGCATATTACACTAATAAAAGAAATAGTTAAAATATTATAAAATAAATTTTAAGCTATTTTAACTTTAATAAACATCATACTGTTTTTAATAAATACTTTAAAAACCATCAAAGAAGTACTAAGCCATCAATTTTTATAGGCATCTCAAAGTAGTAATAAGGTAGGAAAGTTGATAGGTAATTTCACAAGTCATTGATTTAAATCAAAGTAAATTATTCACCGGAGGATAATAAACTTAATAAATTTTTTAATGAATCTGAATGTACTTAAACAGAGTTAAGAGATAATAATTATTAAAATCACTGAATAATTTTCCACACGTATAAGCTTACCCAAATTAAATGTAATAGATACAGTTATCCGATTTTTGTTTTAACGCAAGTTTATTTAAAAAATATAGGTACCGATACAAAAGTTACATAAGTTAGTTTGTTTTATTAAAAATTAATGTTTATTCTTAACAATTCAAGTTTGCGGGAAAAAAATATTTATTATAATCTTTGACTAAAAGTTATGATAATTTTTAAAATAGTTGTGATGATTTTTGAATCTAATCCGATTTTTTTGTATAAATAGAAAGGTTTTATATTCATTGTTTTTCTTCAGTACCTTGTACACTTTCAGGCATGTAATGTGTCGTATTATAAAGGCTTTATTACCGTTTGCTAAAATTTTACTTTAATTTAAAAAATAATTGTTTTGATAAAACAAGTTTGTCGCCATATAATCACACTTCTTGTTAACGTTAGTTTTATTAAAATAACTGATTGTCAGTCAATCCATAACTGCTTTTGCTAAAATTTAATTTTGACATTAAAGATTCTAATATTGTTACATGTCGTTATTTTGCATTTTTCAAAAATATTTATTATACATTAAAATTAACGACTGCACTGTTTATACGCCCCTACTGATTGTCACGCTGGGTATAAACGCGATACAGCAACTAACCACTATTTTATTTTCGCTCATTACCTGTTTGAAACCGCTGGGAACGTTTGTGTATCTGAATGTTATTTTACGACATGTCAGTAGTTTTCTTGTTGCCGAATTTTTCTTGGAAGTGAAATCTATTACGCTTTTAGCGGATGTGCTAGGGAAAACGTATTCCAGGTATTGGTCGGATTTGGTGATTGTGTTAATTAATCGACGTTCCAGACAGCAAAACAATACCCAAAGATAGCGTCCTCACGTTATCTTTTTACCTTTCTTTCAGCGCCTGTTCACCCGCCTGTTTCCGGGATATGTAATCTGTAGACTTCACCTCGTTTTATATAGTCGGAAGGGACGAGAGAAGATTCACACCTGTTTCTGAAATATCAGTATTGCATTACTTCATTAATTTACTTTAATTAATTAATCAATCAACTTAATGCATTAGTTATTATAGCGTATACCTTTTTGCAATTATATTTATTACTTTAATTATTCAGCCTTGTACGTACTACTTATTAGTATCGTATAATTTTACTTATATGTAATCGGTTTCAATTGTATTCAATAACTGTCAGCCTTCCGTCTATAACTTATTTTATAGAGGGTGTAACTGATATAATGCATAATTTTTTAATTGGGGGCTAGTTACGATGATTCTAAACACATTTGTTTTATGAACATGTGGTCTAAAATTTAATTTTTTTCGTAAAATTTTAATTAAAATAATTAAGTGCGAACCTGTTTCGTTTTATGTTAATAAAATAAAACATGCTTAAAAAAAATGCAAGCGCAGAAAATGGTGACTTCTAGAACAAAGTTCAGTGTCAATGCTATTTGTAAAAAAACATTAAGAGTCAAACTAAAATGATAGTCTGCACTATTTTTTATTTAACTGAAAATGCAATCATGCCAATGCCATTACTCGCTATAAGAATTACATTGCCTACAGTTATTATTTTTCTATAACGTATTGGTTAAGAGTTAGTTTAGAGTTCTGTGATGCATCACTATGAATATTAATTATGTATTTGAATAAATATAGTACATACTTGACAATAAAATTAATTCTAAATAACTACAAAAATACTTATCCTAAAACAGAAAAGAATAGAATCAATTACTTATCTCTAAAACAAATTCTATGAATTTAAAATTGCGAAAACTTATCTACCACTCTACAATCTAACTAAAACTAATAAATTCAAGAAAACTAACGTCTCATAAAAATTACACATAAATTAAACAGACAAACGAGGATATGGTAACAACTTTGCAGACAAATAAAGACAGAATGGACAGAACAAGAAATTCTAAAGATTACTGCATCAATTTTTTTTGTGTGAGTGCAATAAAACCTGTACCATTAGCAAAACAACCATTATCATTTTCAGATACGGTTGGTACGTGCTGTTTACTGTTAAAGTATCTTGACCTGTGTCACACGCTACTTGTATTCGGGTTCGACCAGGGACGTATTTAAAAATTGACTTTGGATTTTTTTAAAAACTATCAAGAAGAGATCATATGTTTATAATAAAAATATCCTTCAAAACATTACAGCTATTATGCGTTATATCAGTTACACCCTGTATAATTATAACGTAGAATATACTAATTTAAACTTACTTTCAATCGCAAATTGTTATTAACTGTAATTTTATGCATTGTTGTTCAGTGGGTTGACGTCACATCCGTCAAGATTCTTTGATCATTTAAATCCTGTCATAGCTAAAGGTGAAATAACATTAACTGTCATGCATACGCTTATATACCACGCATATTTTTGTTCTTAAATAAAAAAAGAGTATTGAAAGTCCTTACTGTTTATGAAGAATTGTCGGCTGGGTAAGTATTTGTGCTCATATTTTACTTTTTTGCGTATTATTATTGTCATTGTCGATTTTTGACTTATTTCGCAACCGCATAGTAGACGACGTAGTACCATCGAGTAATACTTATATTTACATTAAAATCAATCTCTTATAACGTTTGTTAGCAAATGTATATAACTAGTTGTGTGTTGTGTTGCCTGAACGAAAGAGCTGACAACGATATTATAGTTGTAATATTACTGTACTTGTCGACGAATCTATAATTGTTATTAACCCAGTTCTTCCTCTGTTAATTTTAACGCCTTGTCTCTTTTGCTTGAAAAAAATATATTGTTGTTAGAAGTTGTTTTGCCAATTTGTTTTTTTAGTGATTCACTGATTTAAACAATGTCTGCATTGGGTAATTTTTAATTGTTATGGCGTTTTTAATTTAGTTAAAATTAGCACACCGAGATTTGCGACCCGCTTGCCGAATCAAACTAAGTTACGAGAAAATCCTCCTAACAATTTTTTTGTTTTGATAATTTTTTTATAAATTGTTTTAAGCTAAGTTTAAGAACATGTTGTCCTCACTTAACATAGTTAATAAAATATATTCAGAATGTTCAAAACAAGCATAATTTGTATAAATAAATCAACAACATCATTTTTTAAAGCAAACCTAGTAAAATGAATTTATACAATATATTCTGAGAATTTTGTTTGCTATCAAAAACAAATAGTTGCTACGCACATTTGATACTGGTACTTTTAATCAGTTTTTACAGTCGGTTGTAACAACTACTGGTAACTGTACTTGTAACTTAGCGAATTAAAGTGATTGATCTGAATGCTGAAGCAGATGTTGGAGACGTAGACGGACACAGTTTTCTGAACTATTATTAATCACGGTTCTAACACATCTAACAAACATTTTTTTTTGTATAAATATCACTTAGATCCAAGTAATCTTTTTATTTTAATTTTTGTTTTACTGCAATCTACAACTAAAAAGTATGTTTTACTCACCTAAATCATGCAAAACTGTATATGCTATTAGTAGCGCTAGGGAAATATGCAGAATGCATACATGCATATGATGACAATGCACATGTTCTATATCATTAGGTGTTCTAGTGCTGTTTTCAAAACCAATACGTGTAGAACCTGTTGGTTTTGAAACCGACTACATCGTGACTTGTGAAATCTTTATTATTTAATCATCTCTTGGAAATACTATAATGTCAGTGTGTATAATTAACCCTTCGGTTGACGGTCTGTGTCTGTGAGACCCAGGCAAATCTTTTTTTGTCGAATTTTTTTTGTATTTTGTAAATGGATTAATTTTGTGTTCTTTTTACGCATAAAATATTATTAGGACCTTCCCCTAGTTTCTAAGTATTCACGCAAGATCTTTTACCTACGGGCAAGTCCCTAAATTTCAATTCTTTATCGTTTCTGCGTGTTGTGCATGTTAACAAACTTTTATCTCAAGTTTAGGGGATTTACCTTTTTTACTCTAAATAGTTTATCTTTTGTAAAAGAATGCCAGTTCTTTATGAACTTGGTTCGTACTAAATAAAGCAAGACCAGGGATTTTTTGGTTTAATTTCTATTAGAAGTGCAACTGGAAGTTAGTCGTGTTTTTGGTTTGTCACGTTTTCCACTTGTGACTTTATTACTATTGTTTCGAGGGATAAATGTATATGAACGGGAAATTATTAGACTACAGGTACTTTAGAATAAAGTACCAATCCTGGACGTTTCTGAAGCATCTAAGTCAGAAGACGAAGGTGCACAAGACATAATTAGCGAACACGATAAAGATACGGAGCAAGAAGAACCAGATGAAGATGGTAAGCAATCATAAACTTTTACTATATCCTCCAGATTTTTGCATTTCTATGAAAGAGATAGAACCAAGTGGAAAAAGCATACCCTAGGCTCACGGGAAAATATCGTTACCCAATTGCCTGGTATTCGTGTAAGTGTAAAAAACGCAAACACGCCAATTCAGTGTTAGATGCTTTTTTTTTAAAAAAACTTTGTACACAGTTATCGAAAATACCAATTTGTATAAACAAAAAATAGCACCAAGATACTAGAATAAATACGACGTTGTACTCACTAATAAAGTAGAAATGAAGGCGTTTATCGGTTTGCTGTGTTTGACCGGCTCTCAGCATGGGGAACGAAAAAAATTATACGCATTTTGGTCCAAGCAGGGCTTAGGGCTCCAATTATTTCCTGCTAACTTATCTCAGTAAAGATTTATGTTTCTGATAAAGTGTATACGTTTCGACAGAATAAGCGAAAGAAGTTGAATAAACTTGTTGCTGTTAAAAACATATAAAAAAATCAACAAACGGCTTAAAAAACATTCTAGTGTGGGTAAATATGTGACTCTAAATGAAACGTTGTTAAGATTTTGTTGAAGATGTGGATTTCGTATCTACATTTCAAATAATTCCAACAAATATGAGATCAAAGTGTTTTCTACAGTGGATGCAAAAACATTTTACACGTGGAATTTGCACATTTATGCTGGAAACCAACCTAAGTCAATCTAATAATGACGAACCACATTTCAGAAACTGGAAGGAATTTTACCATGAACCGATGGTTTACTAGCGTGGAAGCTGTAAGTCGTTTGTTGCATGATCACCGCCTAACTGTAGTTGGTACAATACAATTTAGTCAAAAGTCGTTGCCGAAAGAAGTTAAAAGTGTTAAAGATACACCTGTAAAGTCTTCATTTTTTGCATACGATGCCGATATGACAATTACTTCGTATGTCTCAAATAAGTCAAAGAATATCTTACTTGTATCGTCATTAAACTACAATCGTTACATCTTATAATGTAGCTCAAAACACAAGAAGACGATCATTGGTGGTTTTTTTGGCATGCGGCAAAATTTGATTAACTAAATTTTCCATTTAATATTTTGTGTGTCAAATTTATGCACACTCATTTTATATTTTTTCACACTTATTCAGCCATAGAACATATAAATAATTGTATGTTATTGTTATTTTCGTTTTTTCAATTTATAATTTCTTTTAAAAACTTGAATTATATGTAACTTATTTTTAATAAATGGGAACTGCCAAGTTAATGTTTTTTTCACAACTATTTATACTCTTAGCAATGCAAAATGGACCAAGGTAACAAATACACCAGAAACTGGGGATATCAAAGCGTTATTAAGGGAAACAATGTTTAGGTCTGAGAGACCCATCCTGTCGAATGGTGTGATTCTGAATACACCCGTCAACCGGAGCGTTAAAAAAAGTTTGTAAATCCAAAAAAATACACAAAATTATAAAATGTGACTTTATATCTTTAGTGACAGCTCTACTTTTGAAACTTTGTTGTTTTTAAATTGGTCAAATTTTGTTTGCATATAAGATGTAAGATATGGAAGACTTTAGCAGTTTTGACTCTAACGTGTTTATTTTTGTATTTCTTCGTACGTACTGCATATAAAAATTACTATTTTTTATATTGTTCCATTAAGAATAAAGCTTCTTCCCGCTTCCACGACATTTTAAAACAAAAATTAAACAATTACAATAAAACACAAAAAATTAAAAAAATGATGTAAAATTTAAAATTAGCGAATCAATATCTGATACATTATAAAAGATTAGGAAGTTGTAACCGTCGTTTGATTTGTAGACGTATTTTTTTGTGAAGGTTCAAACTTTGTGGAGGTAGCTGCATAAATGCAACGATAGAAAAATATAAATTATATTCTTAGTGGTCTTAAATAAACATACTGCTACGTTATTGGTTTATTTTTATCTCAAAAAATAAATATAAACAACAGTTGGAAGTAATAAATAAAGAAATGCACTTAAAACGTATGGCCATAAAATCGACCTTAATGACTCAAATACACCTGTACTAGATACGTATTTATAAAATAAAGAATTTTAAAACGTCAGATAACTTTGATAAAATAATACAAAGTTACTCAGATGATAACATAATAAAACAAGTCCAAGTACCGGCCCTTTTGTTATTATTTTGCATCTTTGTCTGTTGCTTTATTAGTATATGTGATTTCTTTTGAGAGTTCTGTTGGCGGAACTTGCGTTAGTTTATAAAAGACGTTACTGAGTTACACCTAAAATCACAGCTTTTATACCGTGGCATTAAATTGGCGCCCAACTTTTTTAACGTTTGATGTTCCTCGCTTCCTAGTAAGGGAAGATGGGAATTCCTCTAAAATTTGTGTTCCGATGTTGCGTGTTCCTCGCTATAAGAAGTTTTGTGCACTGTGTTAGCGGCGCAAGTGCCGTGGTTTACGGTTCAGTTTTATATGTGAGATTCGTCTTTCTTGACCGCATTGAAGTGCATGTGTTATGTTCAAAAAGAAGCGTGGCTCCATTAAAAACAGTCTCGTTGCCTCGACTAGAATTAACAGCTGCTGTGCTTTCCGCAGAATTGTCTAACAAAATTTTAAGTATTTCGTCTTCACAAGTCTCCAACTTAATCTATGAGACCGACTTAAAAATAGTGTTGGGTTGGTTGCATTTAGCACCCGATACAATGCAAACATTTGTAGCTAATCGCGCAGCTCGCACACAAGAGCTAATAAACGGTCACGACTGGAATTACTGTTTAAGTGAAGAAAATCCAGCTGACAGAGTCTCCCGTGGCTGTTTGTTTAGTCGGATGTAGCGTAACAACTTGTGGTTGCAAAATCCCAAATTCTTGAAAGAATTTATTTTTCCCGTTACGGCTGAAATGCCAAATTGTGAGTTAGAATTACCTTTTTTTTTTAATTCTCAAACTTAAAAAAAATTAAGTTCTTTAAAAGCTCTTGTCTTAAGAGTACAAAAGGTTTTTATTGTCATTTAACGCTTAGCTTAGTAGCCAATTTTTATATAAAATTTCTGCATTGTTAATTTCGGCACTTGATGTGTGTTCTTCGAAAATTTCAGCAAAACAATAATGCAAGAAAATTGTTCAAAAATGTATCGTCTCTTTTAAAACAAAGCCTGCAGGTGTACATTATTCTCATTTTTTTAGCGGTGTTTTACGCACTGAGGTTTAGATTTTGCAGGCCCTATAACCATAAAAAATGGCTATACATGAAATCTAAAACTCTGTTAAAATATACATTGCGGTTTTTTGTTTGTCTAACATCTTAAGCAATGCACTTAAAATTATTGAGAAATCTATCTACTGCGGCGTTTTTGGAGGGACAGAAAAGATTTATTGCGCATCGCAAAACCCCTAGGAACATTCCAAAAATGAAAGTTTTAGTTTATCGGTTGTGCAAAACGATGTTTCCAATTTTTTAAAATATTGCGGTGTATTATCGGATTTTATGTGTGCAATTCGTATAGTTTTACTTGATTTTTATTTTACGTGATCGTACATTAAACTTGGGATATATGTTTACGGGGTTGACCCAAATTGAAGGAATAATGAATTCCGGACTTATTTGTTTGGTTTTATCCGATCTAGTTTCAGTTACTACAAAGGATCGTTCTTCATTTCAGGCAAAGGTTCAAAGGTGAAGTCTTGTCCAAATACTAGTCTAGACCTAAGTGGGTACGAGCAGATGGCAACCTTGTAGCTATTTAGGTCAACTCGTTTTTTGGTTCAGAAGCCCAACGCGCAACCATTTAGTTGGCTTCTAACTAGAATTGTCCAGATCCATCCAGGACGCAATGGTCACATCCGGGTGGTTACTTTGCAGTTTACTTCGGGATCCCGCTGCAAACAGCTTATTGTTAAGATCTACATTCTATCTCTACCATAAAGTGCCTTGAAGTATTGTTCAAAGAACTTGGTGTTTTCTGGATGGGCAAAATGTTAAATAAAAAAGCTTGTACTTGTAGTTTGACGATTCATCTGCGAATTTTATTTTAGTTTCTTTTGAGAAAGAATATTGTTGACTGTTATCTCGAATGCACGTATTATTTCCAGTAGTGCCTTGAATACTTAATCTTTTTTAGAAATATATATTTTGTTTGTTTAATGTAAATTACAAGAATGTGTAAAAAATGGAAGTTATAAGAACCAACATATTTAAATACAATCCACTTAAATTTCAGCCCAACAGTAAGCATCAAATCATGTAAGAAATAAACAATTTTAAATAATTGAGATACAAAAATATTACCCATTTCTAAATTGGAAATCGCTCTGTGTGCCGTCTACAGACATGTCGTAACATGTCTCATATAATAAATAATCCAAGAAAAAGTGACAAAAATAATTTTAAACAGCGTTTTGTTTTATACAATTATTAACAATGCTGTGTTAATTATATTTATTAATTTTTAGTCATTGCTATAATTCGTAAGTAAATAGTAATTTTTTGTAACAAGGGTCGAAAGTAAGGCATAGCAAAACAAACGTTAATCGACGCGAGGTCGCACGGCCGAGCCTTGCATGTAACTGAGTTATGCTATGATACTGATGAGAGTATTGTACATTATTTTTTGTACTGGTTTGTAAAATTACATTCTTTTTTGAAAAAATAAACAAAATCAGTAGATTTATTACTAAATCTGTCAAATTTGACATTAATTTTCACATTGTTTTTTCTTCAATGTTAACTGAAGATTTTTTAAATGACTTTTCTATCTGTCGCATACTCGTTCTAATATAATAATTGACTTTTAACACTTAGTTTTATGTGGATTTCTAGTTTTCATTTTGCCACACTATAGCTTTTTTCGTCCATTACACTAACGAACGAATATTGACCTTTGCTATGTCGGCAGCACAAACACTGTTTTTACATGCTTCTATTATGATATTGTATGTTTTATGTAAGCTATACAATAAAATACCGTATGTACCATCACGCATAATATTAATATGTAAGTCATGGTTATAGCCATTGCTTATAATGTCTAGTGTTTAAACAATAGAGTTAATCTGAAAGATAATTAAAATATTGTTTATTTTTTATTAATTCAAACCTAATTTTATATACTTGACTTGTTCTTTACATATTTGTAATTGTCCTATTTTAAAATTTTTTATGTATTTTATAGCGCTAATTTAGACTAATTTTTGTAATTTTTTGGTATGCTTTCTATTTAGGAATAATCAAATAACTTAAATGTCTTTGTTAACGATTTTTAAAAAAATGTTTTATAGTTGTAACATAAACGTTATTTTAAACGAACTAAAAGGTCTACTTACTTTAAAAAAAATTAAGCAATTAAGTTTAGTTTACATTGCTAAATTTCTAAAATATTTTTCAATCTGTTAGATTCTAAGTTTTAAGAAGATTACAACAGAGACTATGTTTATATTTAACAGTTGTTCATATATACTTGTCTTTCAGTCAAATTATTTAAACAGTTTTGTAATTCAGTTTTTTTATGCGTACGATACACTGTATGTAGTAATAAATTAAGCAACTACATCTTTTCTACTTACTTTGTCTTGTCGTTGTAAACTTAGCGCAGATGTTGCAACGAAATATGTTTATATTGCATATACATCTACTAAATAAAGCTGTTTATTTAAATAAACGTTAAAATATTTATTGGTTAGCAACGAAACATGGAAGGAGAGTTACATATTTATGAAGTAATGTTTGTAAGCTGTTAGTATTAGTCACACTTTGTTAAGTTTATGTAAGAATAATTATGAATTACATAATATAATGATATAATTCCCAAAAAATTTTTTTTATTTTTGAAATAAATAATACACCCATTGACCCAAAATCACAATTGTTTTGTTTTATGGAAAACTTAACTTTTAAATTATGTTGATAGATTTGATAGACATTTTAGAAGATGTGTAAAATCATTATACGTTTTAGAAACACTATTGGTATTGTTAAAAATTGAGATAAATTTATAATTACATAAGGTCTATGTATAAGTCGAATACCTGTTTATAAATTACTAAAGCGTGTAAGGATGTACTTTAATATTTAAACTAAAAGCCCGCCAATATTAAGCGTGAAGTATTTCTAGAGGAAATAGAATATGGGAAAATGTCATCTCCACGTTGGAAATGAAATTTGCAGATGATGAAGGTGCTCTTTGAGTAAGTATCTGGCCACACTAAAACTTTTTTAATTTTTGCGTATATCATCAGTTTTTCGTGCAATGCAATAAGATAAAAAAAATATTTAAAAGGAAAATCATGTTTGTAGAAATCGTTAAATTTTTCTAGTAAAATCTTAGACGCTTATTATATTGAATTTATTTTTGAACGTGTAACTCCACGCTCCCATACCGTTGCTGTTGCTGTAAATTACTCAACCTCGACGCCGAAACCCCACATAACTTGTACCTAAATGCACCTTTGGGAAATTCAGTGCATTCGTACAGCTATAAACTGAAGTTTAATTTAAATTACTTTACTTAACAAACACCACAAAAAGATGTAATTGTTGACAAACCATAAATTCGTTTTAATTCTATTAAATGTAAGATTTATTGTGAGCTAAGTGTAGAAAGTTATTGCGTGTAAGAAATAACTTTTCAAATTAATAATAACGTGAAAGCGCAAGAAAATCAAGAAAATACAATTTTGTGTTACGTTATGGACGATTAAACATCTAATTTGGTTAACATCATTCTAGATCACCAAGTTTAATACTTATCTGCGCAATTAATTTATCTCTTTTACGTTTTACAAAATTATGACTGTTTTATTATATCTCAAACTTTAAATGAAATATTTGCCTATTGATTCTTTTACCGCTTTTTTAAAGTTGACTTAAAATGATGCTTTGCAGAAATTGCAACTTTGTATCCTTAAACATATTTGTCATGCCAACGGATACTTTTCATAGATAAAAAAGACAAAAATCTTTCAGAAAACGTAGCTAAAAAATCTTATCTTAATGTATTTTTCACGAAAGTGATCTCTTTTACTTACTATGCGGACGTTCCTATTAGATAACTTTATATATCTTATACATTATGGCTGTATTCTTAAACCTTTAATGCTCTTACACTTTAAATATCATTGTTGAAACGCACTTTGACATTACGTAATCTATCATTTTTAGCTACTGATGTTCAAAAACGTTTTATTACATTTTAATTTTGTTTATGTTTATTAGTAAATTGGTAAATAGTTAAACGCAAAAGTAATTGGTAATGTTTGTTTACATTTTTTAAATACAGTAATTATTTTTATTTTAAAATTTGTTCTTAGCTGGTTTTCAGTTTTTAGTAGTTTGTGTAAAGAGTATAAAAACGTCTTTTTCCTAAAAAAAATTAAGAAATTTATACATAATTAAAAAACAACATTTTAATTTTAATTAAACATATTATTTAATACGAAACTATTTTGTTTTTAATATTTGTATTATGTAATATACTAAAAACCTAAAAGATTAGTGGTTATACTTTTTAAATTGAAACCGGCGAAAAACAAATTCAAATAAATGCCATTGTAGGAAGTCAAGTTAGTCTAAAATATAATTTAGTTTAGTGTCTAAAATAATAGTTTTTTGTCGCCAATATTTTCGTTGCAGCATTTACAATCAAATTCTTATTTTGTAAACGTTTTTACTTAGTAACCGGCTACTTACTGTATTTACTTTTAAAAAAATCTTACTCATGTTAAACAATAACACAAAAATTAATTTTTACAAACGTACATCCATAAAAATCAACAAAATATGCAATACGCACGTACGCAAAACAGTTGCCAGTTTTGTAATAATTTTTAATTACCTTAATTATTTTTTTAATTTAATTTACAAAAAAAAAATTATTAAAACATTAACAAAATTTTCTTCTGTCAACCGTTACAAAAATTATTGAAATATAAAATCTAATTGCAAATGTAAAAGACGTAGGTCTACATTATTTGCTTTCAATTTAAATTGATAGATGTTTGTATTTAGTAATACGTAAAAACAGAATGCCTAAAACATTAAAGAAATACATTTAATTACTTAAGATTATTTCAAAACGTCTTTGTTTGTTTAACATAACATAAATTTTATCTAAAGAAACCTTTGATAGTAGTAATTTAATTTAAACTAGGATAAATCTAGATTAACTTGTGGATAGTTGAAACCAACCCACGAATAACGAAGTTAATTTGGGCGTGAGTTCAATTATTATTAATTGCTAATTTCAACGTTCTCTTAATGTCAACTATCTAATAAAAGTAGATGCAATTTGACAAATTTTATTTAAAACGTAGATCTAATTGAATTTTAAATTTTGTTTAGGTTGTGCTTTAAACTCCTTAACGATTTTAGTATGATGCGTCTTATAACATTAATACAAAAAAAAATTATGGTTTTTATAACAAACTTATGTTATAATATACATATTACTGTCAAGCTTCTAATTGGTTATACTTATATTAAGTTAACACGTAAATATTAATTTTTTAATATTTAGAAATGTTCTAGAACATTCGACGCGATACAAATAGAATTTTTATGTGACGATAAGATTTGATATAAAAAAATGCACATACATTGACTTAGCTCAGTTTGCAAATTGTGCGCGTAATATTAAAAGAAATAAGAGTGATTGCATAAATTGATATTTAACATGTTAAATAAATTAATTTAAGTATTATCATTTTTACTTTTAAAATAATTCTTGTCATTTTCATAATTTACGGGGTATATTGATTGATTGATTGGAGATACAAAAACAGATTTACGAAGTTTCGTAGAAAGTAAAAATCAAAGAACAAAAACTATTAATATTTTAACAGATAACTAACAACACAAAGATTGTAATCTCACTATGAGATGATTTTGTATAAGTAGTAACATCAATGTTTGAAAATGTATAATAAATAATGAAATTGAATTTATTATTGCAAAATTTAGAAACATGGGGTAATGTTTAATTTTTTATAATAAATAAAGCTATTGTAGTCTTTATGCTAAGCATTGAATAAACAAGTGTGTCAAAGTTGTTTTCAACTTTTTTTGGCCACTTTTCTTTTTGCGAAAAAAAATCTTTAACGTCCTTCCATAATGAAATGGCCGACACTGGTCAAGTTTTATCAATTTGTTGATGTCGGATTTAATAATCTACCTGTATCTGTATTTGAAAAAGATCTATTCTAGTATGGTTCTGTAAAAGTAGCAAAAAGCATTGTAAAGTTAGACGCATGTAATGATTTTTCTAGTTTTGCAGATTTAGTTGATAACGTTGAAAAGAAGTTCTATTTATGTTTATGTATTTCTTTTCAGAAGAAAAGATTTTCCTACAAAAACAACTATAAGGTGTTACGAAATTTTTTTCTTAACTTAATTGCTAGCGACTAACTCAGTTTGATTTGGTGATTGGATCGTAGATTTCGATGTGTTAGTCATAAAACAATTTAAAAAGGCAACAAAACGGTGGAAAATTAGTATGAGAAAACTGTTTAAATCTATCAACAACAAATGACAAAAACACAGTTTGTAACAACGAGTATATTTATTTTATCACAGAAAGAAAAATTAGAAAAAAAACAAATTAAATTTACATACGTGCGATAAAACGTTAGAACGTAGATCGATATCACAGACAATAATTGTTAAAGCAACCCTCTTCGGTGCAAAAAAATTAATTTCTTGACCTAACTTTTACATTCCAACAGAATAAATTTACATTTTGGAAATTATAACACAAATATACAAATCTTGATAATTCAAAGAACCAAAGCGCACTGTCTAGTAATATGTTACACACAAAAAAAGTTTTATAGTTAATTGTGACAACAAGCTGATATGTACGTACAGTCGTGTGTGCAACCGACGGACAACTTAGATGAAACGAATTCAAGTAGGCAATGTAATACTTACAGTTTAATTTTCTTTCGAATAATGCAATTAGCTAGCAGCACCTTCCCAGAATTACGTAAATTTTGTTGAAATAAAACAATCACGTATATACGGTGTTATCAAAAAAAATCCATTTGGTTCATACGATTAATGAGAAAAACAAATGCGCTCAGTTTCTCTCAAATTAATTATGTTATATCGGTAAGTGGGCTTTCCAATGCGATTAAAATGTATTAAAAATTAGCGAGTTTTGATATCTTTAATTAACGGGATGTGACGTCATCGTAGGAATTTTTCCAATAAACGAAACGGGTTTTAGTATCTCCACATTAATAAAATGACGTGTGGGTATTTATACGGAAAGATTTAAATTCAACTACCTTGCAAATATAAATTTACCTTATTAAACATTATGTACAAGTCTGTTAAATAAACAATATAATTTTTTGATGTGCACAAGTTGTACGTAGTTTTTCAATTCTGTTTCCAAAGTTTAATACTGAACCAAACGATTTACAGCTTGACCAGGCTTACAAAAACGCTGAGTAGGTGCGATAAAAGATATTTTAGCTTGAATATTTAAAATTGTTATATAATTTTAGGTAACTACTAAATGGCTAGTAGGCGAATGCATAATTACTTGCATGATTAAAAAAATGTCTTTGTATAAAAATGAAAAGTTTCTATCACTGTACGAATATCTGTAACCGTTGTTCGATTTTTGGATTTCGGGAAAGACTCGGTATTTGGGTTTGTTTTATTCATTTTGTTTTTTTAAAGATCATCTGAGTAATTTCGCAATAATTTTTCGCGGTTATTTAACGTTTTTAAATCAATCTTAATTCTAATTTTCATTTTATTAATTACAAATTAAGTAAATTTGCACTTGAGTCATTTTGGTCGATTTCATTGTCATACGCTTTTAGTTCATTTTATCATTTGTATTTACTTTTGGTTACAGAAATTTAGATTGTAACTTTATTGCAGTACGCTTGTTTTCTTCAGTTGCTTATATTTCATTCTTGTTTTGATGATTTAGGTATCTCTTATAAGAAATTTCATCAAACCCACGCGTACTACGCTTTGTTGAAATTTTGCATTTTTTTTATGTCTTTGTTGTAATATTGATCTCTTTCGCAAAGATTTGCGTCACTGGTTTTAACTTTGGAAGGAAAACCGAGGTTATAAAAAAATTGATTTTCCTTTTAAAAAGCAAGTTCGCAAACTTACCAAGTAACTAAAAATATTGAAATGTAGTTCAGTAGGGTAAATATATAGTGAAATTTTCGTTTTTTTGTGGAAATGATTTCTAGTTTGTATAATTTACGATCTTTACCCTTCACTTGTTTCCGAGTTTATTATCAAATCGGATAATTGTGTGTTATTTTAAGTTTTGTGCGGCTCAATTCAATGCCGTTTTTGTGGCGGTTTAAAGAAAATCTTTCGACAAAATCAGTGCAGTATTAGGAACTTCCCAAATTTCTTTTCAATATCATCTAGCAGTCTTACGACTAAACAAAAGCCTTTACTCAGATCTACATAAACAAAAATTAAGGTATTTATATTATTAACGTTTAAAATAAAAATGATTTTAGTTTTGCAAACTAAGTGTTATAAAAGTTTTGATTTTAACCATAAAGTTAAATGCTTGTTTACCGCACTAGTAAATAAACTCTCGATTCTTTTTTCTTGTCGACAATTACTTTGTTTTTGTCGTTGATGTGATTTTAATGACAATTTCTACCATAATTACACAATTTTCTAATAATGACGTTAAATCCGTCAAATTAATAACCGACTTAGAATAAATTTTTTTAAATTTTGTTATTGATAAATTTACGTTTATGTTTATTTTGTAATTTTTTTGTTATTGCAAACGAGATGTTCCAAATTTTAACTTAGATTAGGTTCTTAATCGATAGGTTGCGTTTTGTTAATTCATTTAAAATTCAACTGTTTTTATTTTGTTACCTTATTATTATTATTATTCCAATATCTTCTTAATCAATTCTTGTCAATTTTTGTTATTTGTTCTGTTTGTTTATTCTATTTAATTTATTTTAACTCATTCTATTTTTTATTATTGTTGTTTGCTAATTTAAATGTAATAAATGTTAAATAATTAATTTGAGATATAAACCTTCCTGGTGCCCTTTCATTTTGACATTTATTTTTCTATTTTTAAGTATTTCAAATTATTTATGGATTTCTGAATTTAACTCTTTCACTGAGCATCGGCAAATACCTTATTTATGTTACTTTTATTCGGTTTCCAGACATTTTGCCCCACACATTTTGCTCCCATACATTTGGCCCCCACACATTTCGGTCCCGTAGATAGAAAATATACAGTAGGTACAGAAATTGTTATTGCTCTGGTGTTAGTGTATTACAAATATTCCTACGTAAGGTTATCAAATATGATTGATTTTGTAAATTGCAAACTCAAAAATGTTAATGGAATAGTCTTTAGAACTGAAATACTTTAATTATCATTATCTTATCACTAATTGTCATTACTCTAGCATGTCAATGGAATAATGTTTAGAACTTAAATACCTTAATTATCATATCATTTAATGTCATTAGATGCCATTAGATATTTCGGGGTAATTAAGGGTATAGAAAGCAAGAAATCCTATAAAAGGGAATTATTGTTGCTCTGCTCTTTAGTATATTACAAACTTTTTGAACGCAATTATTATGGCTTTTGTAAATTCTACACGAGGTGCTAAGAAGTTTGTGTGCGAAGATAATTTTGTATATGTTTTCTCCAAGAAGACGGCTGACGAGGAACATGTTATTTGGATGTGCAAACAACGAGGAAAATGTAAAAGGCGTGTTTGAACTGCAGGTAATTTAAAATATCTGTAACTGATAACGTAAGTTACTATGATTTAAAAAAATTATCACGTCAGTCTAAAATTGTCTGCAATTCCATTTCTTTTTATTATAGATCTGTAATTTTATTAATTGGGAATTTATTCCTCTATACAAAGTTCGTATCTATGTTTAGGAAATGCCCCTGTTATAAATCGCAAAGTTGTTGAACACAACCATGCTGCTGATGCAGTAAGACCTGTGAAATTACGTGTTGTCTAGATTATGAAAGAGAGGGCAAGTAATACCGAAGAAACCCCACAACAAATAATGGCAACGTGTCTGGAAAACGTTCAAGATCATGCCTTGTGTCCGTTGCCCAAAAAGGATGCCATTTCACGATTCATTCGTCGTGCTCAAAATGTAGCTGGTATGCCTGCTATTCCAGTGAATGTTAAAGATTTGGTCATTCCACAAGAATATCAAATCTTTACAACTCATGGGGAAGAACATCAGTTTCTCCGATACGATTCGGATACTCTGTTGCCTGGCAGAATGCTAATTTTTTCGACCACACCGATTCTTAATGTTTTGGCCAGAACTCACAAATGGTACGCTAATGGTACATTTTCGGTTGCTCCGAATTGATTTAATCAAATGTACACCATACATGTGCAAGCTTACGACACCATACTGTCCGTAGTCTACGTTCTGTTGCCAAACAAAACCAAGGCGACCTACAGAAAACGTTTGCAGGAATTTAAGATTATTTTTCCTATGTTTACAGCCAACGCAATTGCTCCTAGATTTTGAAAGGGTTGCTATTGACGCCTTTACAGAAGGGTTTCCTGAAATTCAAGTCTCCGGATGTTTTTTCCATTTGACACAGAGTGTATGGAGAAAAATTCAGTGTGTGGGATTGCAGGTAATGCAATAATCATAAACTATTATATTATATAAGCAGTCGTCATAATTTTGATTTCAGGTAAATTATCAAAGGGATGCCGCTTTCGCTCTATAGATGCAAATGCTTCCTTCGTACCCCCTGCGCAGGTATCTAAATATTTTGACATATTGATGGAAGAAGGAGATTATCTGCAGGAAGCTAAAGAGATATTAGATTATTTCGAGGAAACCTACATTAGCAGACGTGGGCGTTTGCAAAGACGTTTACCCACATTTCGAATTGAACTATGGAATATGTATGGTCGCGCCATGCAAAACATGCACCGTACAAATAACCACATTAAGGCGTGGCACCGTCACTTTCAAGGCATATGCGACAATTTCCCAATTGTCTGTAAGTTCATAAACTCGTTGAAAAAAGAACAATTACTGAATAACTTTCTTATAAATCAACTGATAGCTGGAGCACCTGCACCACCGCAAAATAAAGCGTACGCCGCCCTTTCTCGACGTGTGAAGGCTAATGATCAAGATTTTTGGACTAGAGCCCACTTGGAATATTTGCGAGGAATCGCACATAATTTCAATTTTTAAGTAGCTGTACCTATCATTAATTTTCATGTATCAGTTACTGTGAAATATATTAAAATAATTATGTATTATAAAACAAAGATTTAGTATGAAACATGCACGGGGTGCATGAAAAGAAAAAGGTAGCAGAGCAAACTATTTTAATTTAAGCAAAAAATGTGCACTATTCATATGTGTGAAAGCGGAATGAGCGGGGGCGATATGTGTGAGGGCGAAATGTGTGGAGGCGAAACGTGAGGGGCATAAAGTCCTAGAAGCCTTTTATTCAGGCATTTTTCGTTTTATTAGCTTTTGCATGTAACATATCACGTTTTAATTTAATTATTAATTACAAGTATGATAACCTCAACTAGTATGCTTTTTATCATCATCGTTTACAAAACAAAAAAATAAATTTACCCATTTTGGTACAAAATACAACAAATTGTATTATCTCTCATTTTTTAAATGACATACAATAAGACCGTGTGCAATAATTCATTATTCATTGTTACATAAAGATTCACTTTCTTTAGTTTCCCAACCATTTTCATCCGAATTATTAGTATATACTAAAAATTCAATCTTTACATAACGTCATAACCTCATCAATTAAACAATCTGGTTTCCACATTTCTTTACAAACATGTAGAAACTTGATTGTATTAATTTTAATATTAATAATTTCGAAAAATTAATCTTGAACTAAACTTTTCAACATCGATATCTCGCTGTGTCCCATTATTCATTGCCATTTTTTTACGAGACTCCATATGATTTTAATTGGATTTAAGCCACAATGATAAGGAGGTAATTGACTAACAGTGTGTCCATGTTTCCACAAAATAACTTTTTGTTGTAGGATACTGCTTCACTAACATTAATATTTCTGGTTATTGCGTTTCAGTTGTTGTAGTAACCCATTTGTTCCAAACAACAAATAAATATCATTCTTGGGATTCTTTTGAGTTGGAGGTTTGTTTATTTGCTTTGAGTGATAACGTGAATTATCCATTACAATAAACCCATTGGGGATTAAATTTGAAATAAATTGTTTCTTTAGCTATTTCATAAAATTTGTATGATTCATGTTTTGACGATCGTTGCGAGACTTAGTTTGCAATTCAAAAATTAGAGGACTATTGTTTCAAAACCCATATAAACCACCTGCATGCACTATAAAATGTTGTTACCAAAACTATATGTAAGTTTCATTTAAATATCTAAGTATGTATCTGGTTGTTTATTATTGCCTTTAGCATCATTCTCTTGTAACTTTCTCAAATAACGCGAAGCATTAAAAGTATATGTCTATTACAGTATTACTTGTAACAAAATTGTAAAATATACTTTCGTAAAGTTTTAGATTTTCTCTTTTAGGTGATTTCGTGTTTTATTTTTTCAACTAATACTTTGACTGTAGGTACTTGATGATCGACTGTATTCATTTTATGCATATATCTATATATCCTAAAACATATTGATCAAAATTATCTAACTCACCAGTTTGTCGTTTATTTCGTGAACTTCTTAAGAGTGAGTCTCCGGCAACGTCAGATTAGTTACAAATGTTTTTAATCAAACCTAAGGGTTTTCCAGTTGTGGAAACAGAAACATTAAGTTTATTAAAGCTATATATAGCGCATTGTAAACATATCTTACGCAAACAAAAACTAAAACGTTATTTTCTAAATTTAAATATTTTTTTTACTGCAGAAAATAAAAAAAATTGAACGATGAATTTTAAATTAACAATATAATAATAATTGATATTAACAATAACAAAATATTACTTTATTTGATTTTATTTTAACTAAAGAAATTAGTACAATAACAGTTACAATTATGTAGTTTAGCATACATAAAATCTAATTGAATAGTTATGAAACTTTTTTTAAATTAAATGTAGATAGTACATACTCATTTTCGTAATACAAAATTTTATTTGGTTTTTTAACATTAAAAGTTATGTAATAATACTTAGTCTTTTTTATTTTTTATAAAAACTTTCATCAAAGGAGAACAACCAAGTTTGTTTGAAATAAAAAACTCCATTATTTACAAAATTGTTGTACCTTATCCTTTGTCTGTAATTTATTAACATAATGTGTTATATACATTTTTATAATATTATATTTCTAAAAGTTCTATTTTACATTTTATGTTTTTAAACAAAAACATAACTTAAAAAAGTTTTATTTTAAAAAAGAACGAAGTTTTCAAATAGTATAATGTTCTTTATTATACATATATATATTGTGTATAATATGTTTTTATTTAAAATAAATTAAATAACACAAATACATATAATTTACAAAAATTTCTTGTAAAACAGTTAATTTTTTGTTTAATTGGTTTTTTGTTTTATCGCTAGAATTAACAAAGCATAAAATATCAATAAAAATTTTAAATGATAAAATGCACAACAAGGTAACTAAAGTAAACCATATTTTACATGTACAAGAAACTTTAATTATTGTCGATACAGATGACAAATACATACAGATCGTAAACCCATAAATCATAGAAAAAAAATCATTATTTTCTAAATAATAAAGTTTGAAGAAATTTCCTCAAACACGTCGATTTTGTTTGTTTAAATGTTATTTTTCTTCAGCCATTCATATTTTTCTAGGTAGAATTATCTGGTAAATCAAGCGTTTTAGTGTTTTAATTTAGTACATTAGATATTTTTTTACTTAATTTCGAGCGTTATAAATAGATTTAGAGGCAAAATATTTAATTTAAGAAAGTCAATAAAATTTATTGAAATCAATATCAACAGTTACCGACTAACTTACAATAAATGGAAATAATAATAAATAACAAAAGTAGACATGTATAACAAAGAAAAGTAAATGTTCGAAGTCTCCTCCAAGCATTTCTAGACAATGTCTCGTCCGCCACTGAAACACCTGGAAAACCTTACTAATAGCATCTAATAGTATCGCTTAAAATTGACCGCATTTCGTTACGAATTTTGTCCTACGGTTTGTCGATGGTATTTAGTTTAATGAGATAAACTTTGATTTAAAATACTCCCAGAAGAACTAGTCGACAGGGATGAGATCAAGAAATCTAAGAGATTATTCCATAGATTTCTCTACGACCAATTTATTCGTCAGTATAAATACTTGGTTTAACCAAAGAGTATATAATAGGTAAGAGAAGCAACGTAATGGGTTTAAAAGTATGCTTGTAATGTGTGTTGCCTACACATCAAATACTATAATTTTTAAACAAAAAAATTTCATACTACATGCAAAAAAAGTATAATGTTCTTCTTGCTATAGGAAAGAAAGAGATGGAAGCCTGACAAAACTAAACACCTCCGCAGGGCAAACTTGTCTATTTAAAATCATTGAACACTGTTGCCACTAATAACTTTCATTTTATAGTTCGAGTCCAACGCTAAACATTTTATTTAAATAGCTAATACAATTTTTAAATACAATTCCATTCGTAAAGAAAAATGCAATTTAATGAAAATGTTTATTGTATTATTACAAATTAATATAAATGTATAATTGTCAATCATTATAAGATTACAAAGGAATAAAATAAAAATTGTCATACAAAACAGAAAAATAATATAAAAATAAATTTTTGTTACAATTATCATGACAATAAGTGGACTGATGCGAAAGATCAGTATCACAATTTATGAATGAGACAAAATTTTAAGTTGTTTATTATTTGTAACGCGATTACAAAATCGTAAATCCTGGGATATCCATTTTAAAGTTTTATTTAATTTGCAAGTTATCACGTGATCAATTAAAAATAGTCTGTGCGTATAACAACTAGTGTTTGGTTGTACCCAATCACTCACTTGCATTTTTATCCGAGTTAAACAAATTTGCAATAATTTTTTTTTGAAATTTTGGTTTGGTCGGTATTTATCAAAATAATCAGTAAATTATTTAAGCAATATAGTTACTATTTCTATTACAGAATTGGCTGGTATCTTTAAATATTTAATATCATAGTTTTTAGTATAATTTTTTTTAACTAAAAATAATTCACGTTTATCACACAAATTATCATCCAAACATAACTGTAGTTTGCACTGTTCACAGTTGAACTTTTTTAAAGTTTTATGCACAACATAACCAGCAAAATACAATGTTGCACATTCTTCTAATTTGACACAATTATTAATGTTATTTGAAAAATCCAATTTACGTTTAACACTTAAAATAGAACATGGTTCGTCTGTCGGCTCACTGGCATCTTCTATCATGTGATCTGCATCTACTACTGGTTTTTCTACTTCGAACAACTCATTTTCTACAATAACATTTTCCATTTCTAAATCTATATCTTCATCTAGTTCACAGTTCGATGTTGCCGCTGGCTGTAAAAGTTTTATTAACATATTCCACTGAATAGATTGTCTAAAGGCCTTGGCTGATGGGTTAATGTTGTTTCCACTTTTCCTACAGATGATAGAAAAAAAAATTTCAAGTCGATCTTGATTTAGTCTCCGTGTTAAAAGGAACTGATATTGGTCTTTCTTCAAATCTTCCCATAGCAGTAGAGTAGCTTGAATAGACTGCCTTAAACCTTTGAAGCAGTGAATGTCTTTCCTGATCTTATTATTTTGATTGTAACATCCCCAAATAGAAATCCATTGCATTATTTCTTTTAAAAAAAATTCTAAATATGGTCTCCTGATTGAAAGGGCACATTGATAGATATTTGGACTGTTCAAAACACTACTATTTAAAACATCAAATGTATTATTTAATTTTAAAATAAAATGTACTGTATTTTCGGCAGTGCTTCTTTGTATTTCTTTTGTACTTATAGCACATGATACTGTTCTGGAAAAAATCTGTGTGGCATACTTAACGCGCATCTTCTGAAATGAGTTGGGGTTGATGTGACATTCGGAAATTTTCGGAATCGCTCTTGAGGTATTAGATGACATCAATAAAGTATACTGATTTTACATCTTCCCAGGAGACTATTTTTGGCCCAACACAGATATCAGTATTTATTAAATTATTTCTTACGCTTTTTATTAAGTGCGGTACATCATATAAAGCGTAAATACGGAACTTCTTCCGTCACTCCTAAATTTTTAAATGTAACTCTATTTGATGCTCCTTGGTCACATACAATAACTCTAACATTTAAACCGACATTTTGAAGAAATTGAATATTTTCTTTAACTAGGAATTCTAACGACTGATGTTTTATCGAAGTAGCTGATAAATAGTAACTTACGGAAATCTTCCATTTGATCATTAACCCTCGTGCCATAAACACTAGTGCTTGTGTAGCAATTTTATATTCTCTACCTAGTTGGCCTAAATCTGCAAAACCTTCTATTGAATCACGCCGAGAATTAAATTCTAAAAATTTTTTTATGCTCATTTCATCCATTAGCAGAACGCATTCTTTTTCTTTAGCCGTCATTGCGTCTACTTTTCTATGCAGTTTTTGACTAAAATTTGGATTTATACCTGTAGGTAATTGGGTTAGTCTCAGCCAGTATGTAATAGTTCTTCTTGAGGGTAACGTAAATTTTAAAGCTTCTCGCATAAAAAGATATAAAGAAGGCGATTTATAATATAAGCTAATTCTTTTTCTTTCTTACTCCACTGGCGTTAACGTGTGTACGTAAGTTGCATATTTACAAACGCGCGAACAGCATTGGGTAAACGATTTAAAACGGTTTGAACACTGTTGTTGAGTAATTTCTTCTTAAGACGATTGATAGAAGAATTTTTAGCATTAATTTTTTTTTGTAGAAGTTGAAGGCGATGTTTATAAGTTGGCGATGCTACTTGCATTCTTTTTTTTCTTTGGTGTAAGCATGTTAATTTCAGTCTAGAATATGACATGTCTAGTTAGTAGCTAATTTTTGACTTGAAAACACTAAGTAATGTAAATAAAAATAATGGCAGTTTTTGTTAAAAATGTGTATATTAGATTAATATATTATAAGCTATTATCTTCAATTTGAAATTAAATTTGCAACAAATGGTTCATTGATTTAAAAGGTATAAAGTCTCTGAGTTCGATTTTTTTAAATTATCATGATCATATTGACTTTAAAAACAAAATATACAAATCATAATTTAACTTACAAAGAAAAAAAATTATCGGTAAAAATGAAGTAAAAACCCTCAGAAAAGAAATCACACGGAAAAGTCACGTACAGATTTGTCACCCTCAAAAAAATTGCCAAAAATAAAGTTGCAAAGATATAAATCTAAAATCCTTTTGCCAAGATTATAGAGATGAAAGACGAAGCATTCCAAATGTTTTAAGAGAAAAAAAAAATATACGCCAGAAACGCAGTTTAGAGTAGAATATACTTCTCACATTAATTTAAAAAATGTGTGTATTATTTATGTTTATGACATTGTGTTTTACCGGTGACTTTTAGTTCGGGTGATTTTTATTCCGGGTGACTTTTTTCCGGGTATATTTTTTTCCTGGTAACTAGTACCGCACATCTTGACACTGAGACAACCAAATTTGAGAATCAACCAATTTGTCACTTAGTCTCACTCAAATTTTGTTATTGGTAAATGTTAATGTTCTTTTTTTGAGAAAAACATAAAATTTTTAGGAAAAATATGCAAAAGTTGCACTAACGACATTAAAAATGCGTTTTGTACACAACAAACGCACAATGCGTATTTTCATGTCTTTAGTCATAAATACTTTGTTGGTTACCTATATGTTAAAAGATATTTAAACAATTTTGTTGAAATAATTACCTGTAAACCATAAGAAATTGGCGAAGTTGGAGAATTCTCTATATCATAATTGGAATCCACTACAGAAGATTGGTTGCTTAAGAGCATTTTGTTTTCATAAACTCTTGGATTGCATTCTCGTGTAAGAGTCAATTTTTCTGGTGTTTTATCTTCATGTGTTTCAAAAAACACATTTTCGTCATTACTACTATAATGAGCAGGAACTGCATCATGCAGCAAAGAATTCTTTAATGAATTTGTAAAGTTACAATTAGAAAAATGTACAGCACAAATAGTTTTTCTTCGTAACTGAGCACTATCTAGCGACACTAAATTAAGATTACCACAACTGTTTAGCCACTTATCACACCTGTCTTTATCAAGCGGAAACCGAAAGAAGCTCACATCCGTATTTTCGCGTTTATTTCTATTGCAATTAAAATAAGAGCAATAAATATTTGACGGCGCCATGAAAATAATGAGCAAAAAGAAACTAATACAATACTCAAGGTATCGTCGAGATAAAAAGTAACATTGTTGGAAAATACAATATTCAATACAAATACGTCATAATTTTAAGCGTTGAAACACAGTTTTATAAAATTTCAACTTTTGATCAAGATCATCTCCGTTTAGTTTTTGAACCAAAAGCACTTTGCACGAGTGTCATTTTTCTAACTTTAAATATTTCAAGACAGAACTTTAAACTATTTGGTTGTCTGCTGCTTAACAAGTAGATAAATGAAGATTTCCTTAAAACTCAAGTAGAACCTATAATTTAAGATATTGCTAGACTGTTGGACGATCCATTTTAAAACGATCATTGCTCACTCTAAAAACTTTTTGCTTAATTTTGCTAACGCTGGACTGTGTGATTGGTTCTCTGTTAGAATATTTGTTATTAAATAAACGGAAAACTTCAATTTGTGTGCGAACTCTGTCTCCGTAACTGACAAAAATTATATTCTTTGCATTTTATTTAAAAGGCAGACCATTTTCAAATAGTTTAAGAAAAAAAAAGAATTTAAAATACTATCAAACAATGATTAAACAGCAGAATAAAAAATAAACTTTTGAGGAACAAGTGCAAGATTTCAACAACAGTCAAAACCGTTCGTTTTTTACAGTGCTTCTTTGATTAATAATCTATCGCATAATTAAAAAAAAAATGTCGTCATAACTCGGCAAAAAAATTTAGAAAATAATGAATTTATTTCATACTTTACGACTTAGTTCATAAACTAGATTCCAGAAAGTTATTGGAAGCTTTTGATCGCATGACTCATTACCATGAATACCTACATCACTCTAAAGTGTATAACTCAAGTATGCTTAAGGCAAAAAAAGTGGGTACTCTTGCACTGGTGAGTATTGGTGTCATAAATGGGCCAAGTTAAAAGAAAATATTCTATTTATTAAAATGCGCATCGGTCAGAACCAATAAAAAATCAAACATCAAACTCACGCTAACATGCATTTAATATAAAAAAGCACAAAGTGAATTCAGAAAAAGCAGCTAAAGCTCGAGCTTAGGAAGAACTATGCAGTAGCATAAAAATTACCACAAACGGGTTTTAAACATAACTAGAATGGACAAAACAGCATGTAGTCTTTTCTCTAAAACGCAGATCACCGTTATAATAACAGTAGACACTCCGCCATCATCCCAGCATAGAAAACATAGTTAAGACTCACAGGATTAATAAAAGCAAATCTTTTAGACCTGACGCGGTCTCACACAAAAGAATCTTAAAAGTGGTCCTAAACCATAGATCCTACAAGCCATCGTGCTTTCTAAACAATATAAAAAGGTTATATGAGTATTAAAATATTTTTAGGGTAAATGGTGTATTATTTATTTAGAATAATATAAATGCGAGCTTTTGAACTTGGTCTAAGTTCTTCGTCAGGCAAAATTTAATTAATAAGAATAAGTTCGAAAGCTCGCATTTATATTATTCTAAATAAATAATACACCATTTACCCTAAAAATATTTTAATATATTTTATGGTGAAAGTTTTATGTTATATGAGTACTTGATATTCGACAGGGAGCACATCAATATAACAAAACTGGGAAACTTCTCAATCTAAATAATAGCAAGTTGGTCATACAATGCTCAGAACACACAAAAGAGCACCAAGTAACCTGGAAAATACCCCAAAAATCGGTGCTGAGATCAACTTTCTGAAACGTTGTTTTCAATCAATTACTCAGCCTCAACCTAAGAAAAGGAACCCAAACATCGGGATTTGCAAACGCCTTCCTTTAATGAAATGAAATGAATTTAATGAATGAAAACAAGCTCAACTAGTTAAAATATAAAGAGGTAGATTTAACCATTGAGAAGACGGAGGCCCATGATCTTCACGGACAGGAAACGTACTAGAATCTAGATTAAGGGACTGCGTCTTTAGTTCTGGAAACCACATAAGATACTTTGATGTCTATGTAAACAAATACCTCAATTTTAAGCACAAACAAAGATGACTATATCCAAAGGCACTAAGACGGCGTCGACTTATGCCAAATGTTGGTAAACTAAAAATAATGAGGAGACAATTAATAATTCCGATAATTACTTCTACATTTCTCTACGCGGTCCCTGTTTAGGCAGATATATTAAAAATACGATAATACCAAGGTATGGTCGGCAGCGTGCAAAGAATAGTTCGCCTGAGATTCACATCGGCCTATAAGACAATGCCCACAGAAATCTCCTAATTACTAGCGAAGATCTTGAGAAAGAAAAAAATAAGAAACAAGATGTCGCGACAACAGATGAAAAGCGACGCCTTAGCCGACTGGCAGAATAGATTGCAAAATAGCAGTAAAAGGAAATGGACGCACAGATTCATATATGACATATTCTCATAAATCAAACGTAAACATAGTCATTTAAATTATCATGTAACATAAGTGCTAACAGACCATGGTTGTTTCGGACTTCATTACATACATTACATTCAACAGGAACTAGACCTCAAATGCATTTGTCGTGAAACTGTGGACGACGCAGAACACAATTGCAGCCTGTTCACAATTAACCAGCTTTAGAAGAGAACTGGTCGGTCCGTCTACCAAGACATTGATACAGTATATAGTAAAAACAGAATGCATACCTTAATTGTAAAAATAATCAGATAAAATAAAATAAGGTTTTCTAAGGTTGTAAAAGTACAGTCTGATTAAATACCATGAGCTCGCAAAAGTCAATCGTGGAGGCAGTTTTGTTGTGTCAACACCGACATTTACGTTTTACTTTTATCTACAGTCATGGTTTTATGTATATACGGATTTTATTTATGGATATTATCCTACTCCATAGATTAATTATTTATACATAGAGTTTATTATTGCTATTTTCATTAATATTAAAGCTACGAATTAGGTTAAATTAGCAAATATGTATGGGTTCGACAGACAAAATAAGCAAAGTGCTAAAGAAACATAATATTAAAACTGTCTTTACGACTAAGGATACCATGAACACCTGGTTTACATCTGCTAAAGACAATTCAACATTCCTTGTTCCTGTGGATCAAGTTATATAGGACAGACGAAACGCTCTATTGAAGTTAGAGTAAAAGAACATATGGCTGACTGCAAACACCGCAAAGATACTTAATCAGCAGTGGCAGAACACGTGTGGAACCAAGGACGCACGCTGAACTTTGACCAAACTCAAGTGTTGGCTAGAACTCCTTTCTACTTTCCCAGACTAATCCGCAAAGCTGTGGAAATAGAAAAACATCCATGTAATATGAACACAGAAAACGGTTTAAGACTCAGCTAATCTTGACTACAAGTATTATATCATCTAATACAAAGATCAACCTTCTTGTAAAGGACACAAACACTTACTCCGAGTAATAACGAAGTCAGTTAAGCGGTAACGGAAAGATAAGGTCCGTTAATCACTATTGGTATAAATATCGTCATTTACACTTCTCTTTTTAGTGACATTTACCACTCTGACGATGCAAGCTGCAATGTCTTGCGAAACGTCAGTTTGTTTAGGTTCACGAACAACAATACGGCAAAGGCAAAATTCTACTTCTTGTTTCGTCTCTCAAGAAGAGACTAGAACCAAGCCTGGGTGTTTAACTACGACGCGGTCTAAGCCAAAAGTCGCTTATAACGATAAACATAACAACCGCAAAAGCTTAAGATTTTACATTAAATTAGCAAAGTTAAAACACGTTTTGTGGATTACGACAGTGCAATCAAAAAAACCATTGAACATCAAAGTTTATCAATATTTACAAAACTACAATTATTTTAATGGGACACTATATATTTTTAGCTGTTTTAAAAATGTATAAAGTTCTGAATAACAAATTTTCAAAAAGCTTTGCTCGTGAAAACATGTTCGTGGTCTAAACCTTACATTCCGTGTAGCACATAAAATGGTTCTTTCTCAAATACGTTGTATAATTTTTCTGATTTTGTTTTGAAGTTTTAAAACATTACGGTTTTGCTGCTTATACACTTCGTTTTTTTCAAAACCCCACAAAAAAATTAGTGGCGTTAGGTCCGTAGAACGTGTAGGTCAACGTATTGCTGCGTTTGTGCTTATCTATTTTCTATTAAAAGTCTGGATCTCTAAAGCAACAACAATTCATTAAGCAAATTGCTTAAGATTATTGATAGTAAATGGACATAAAGCTTTCCGGTTAGACTACCCTGATAGAACACTGGTCCAAGAACTCGCAAACCTATTACATCTCACCAAATGTTGAGACTAAATTAATTTTTAGGAATTTGCAGATTTACTATAAGAGGATTTTCTTTACTCCAATGATTTTTTGTCACACCTGCCTGAATGTAAAAAGAAAATATTTTTTTTACATCAAGTTTTAACTGAATTAGAAAAAGATTCGTTTGTCTATAGATCAAATTTAATTTTATCCTGTTTTAAAAACACTTTCATAGTTTTAAATTATTTATATAACCTTAAAAAGTACAACGTATGCAACACTTTACAATCACTTTTGGAAATGTCTAAGAGCTTTTATTGAATTCTTTCTAAAAATTACATGTTTTTAGGATATCGCACTTTTCTGTACTTGTAAACGACATTTTTTATAAATTAAAAAGAAATATTAAATATTGAGTAGTAGTAAATTAGAAACTCAACAAAAACTTTTTTATTTTGTTGCCGATAACCTACCGTTGTTTTACAAAAAATAAACATGGCTAGCTTGGGTACAATATGATTAAATATCAATACTTTAAACGTCACTCATTAGTTTGTTTTTAAATTGAAAGTAGTAGCGCAAAAACATTTTTTATTGAGAGATTTATGTATTCTTAAAATATTCAAAAACATATAAGATGTTCCATTAAAAAAAATAGTATTTTTAAGAAGAAGCTAAAACTCGATGTTTTTTTGATTACACTGTCGTAAACTTTGCTAATCTAACCCAATTTGTAGTTTTAATAATAAGAAATATAGTAATAGTGAACAGATAATTGTGGACACGTTGTTTGCAATATAAATAAGTCTATATTGATAATTTTAAAGTAAAGCTACTGTTCACAAGGTTTTGAACTACTTTTATATATTTGTTTGTATTGTGTCCGTGATGGTGAAATAATTAGATACTCCCATTTCCACAGTTTATAAGGATTGAAAATAATAGCTTTCGCCTACACATAGGTACCTTAGAAGTAGGTACCTTTAAAAAATAATTTAATATGTATATTATTAACTTATACATACATGTGTATACTATATATGTATCGTACCATGAAGCTGTATAAATATTATTTTAAAAAACGTTAAGTCATATAAGTCACAAAGAAATTGATCACAAAAGCCTACACAAATAATCGAAAATGGCAATAGTGGCGTTTTCAGAAAATTTTGACATCCTGAAAAGTTGACTACAAGGTCTAGATTTTTTTAATACTACGTGGGAAATTGTCAAAAATGTTTTTTAAATTTGTTTTAAGTTTAGAATTAATTAGAAAGCCGTTTGAACACTTATTACTTATTTGTTTTATTTTTGGTACCTTTAGTAAAATTTTAATTATTGTTTAGAATTTAACTTCAATGAAATAATTTTTTCACAATTTGCTTATTTTTAGAAATACCATTTTTGATTTCTCGTATTATTTGACAACCTTAAGTTTTTAATATTTTAAATATTCGCCTCGGGGCATCATGACGCGCAGGACCGAAAATTCAACTTTCGGCCCTCGTAGTGTATACGATTCTTCTTCATAGCCGGTCGAAAGTACGTTATTAATTCTATTTTTTTTAACTTTAAATGTTGATAAGCATGTTTTTGATGCCTGCCCCTCGACATTTGCGGCACGAGCGAAGCGAGTCCCTAGTTACGAGTATTAATACGCATGAGATATTCTTTCCTCCCGGCGTTATAGAGGGCGCGCGTGTACTTCTCAAAGGGAGTAAATGTTCAACTTTCGTCTCTGCTATTAGGGACGAAAGTACGTACTTTCGACCGAGGTATGAAGAAAACACATTTTTTAAGTTGTCAACATTGCCGATTTTGTTTTCAACTTTCTACAGTTGACAGTTTATTTATAAGGTATACTTTTTATATCATAAACTCGGCAAAATTAAAATTTTCTAACCCCGTAGCATAAATTTTGATCACTTTTTATCCATTTACTTTTTTTATTACACGTACTTCTTATTTCTAGATTTGTGTTGCTATAGTTTAACTAAAGTATTACAAAGAGCGGTAAAACCTAAAGGCCGTAAGAAAATAGACAATAGGTAAGGTATGGAAGGTTAGCATTGGAGATACATGGAAGTTTTTCAGTTCTGCAGATAGAACAGTGGCAGATATGTGTACTGTTATACAAACAGAAATAATTTTGCATCAAAAACAAAATTATCCTACACTATTTCTAATAGTAGTAGATCGTGAGGATGACGATAATCTAGTTTGCTTTTGTAACGGATAATATTACGCATTTATACAATAAATTTCTATAAACTTTAACTACTTTAAAATAATGGATTTGATCAACGTTGCTGCCTATATAATAAATAAACCTATTACAAAAATTATTTGTTCTTCAGCTTCCATATAAAAAACCGTTTTTCACTGCAATAGAAGAAGAGGTTTGTAGTAGTAGCAAGATGTAAAATTATTTTTTTTAAACTGATGCTCAAGTTCTGTTTCAGTTTTGCTTATATTATTTACGTTTTATTTATTTGAACAATGTTTTCTTTTTTATAATAATATGTATTGTTATATATGTAATACTATTATGTGTTATTAGTTACGTATTAGTATTAAAAATATATTTTATGTAGTTATTCTTGTATTATGTGTTGTATTTAAATTATTTAGTTGTAGAAGTATGATAGTGTGTTACATGCCAAAATTAACACAAAGTCACTGCCTGCAATGTAGTAACATAAACGGGGGTTGTGCCACTAGCTCAATGGAGAAGGGGTGGGTTTTATTTAAAAGTTTCGTGATCGAAATGGATTGACTTGTCGAAAACACAAAATCGATAAATAATAATGTCGAAATCAAAGGGCGCCAGGAAGGGAGTAAAGCTTAATGGACTAATGACCCTTGCCAACCATAAGTCCGCTTCTGTAGTATGCACCCCCAACGGACTTACCTTAGAGGGTGCATTTGCTAAAACCTAAAATAAACTAATAAAGTTACACACGCGGAGGCCGACGGAATTAAAAGCTCTTTACAATTTAATAATTTAACATTTATTTGAACGAAATAAAACAAAATGAATAAAAAAAAATAAAATAAAATAATTGAATTGAAATTGACAAAATTAATCACACAAAACAGTAGCAAAATAATAGAAAAATTACGTGAATGCACGTTTGATCAAAACAAATTTACAGTTAATGGAATAAAATACACAAACAAAATTATAAAATACACAATACAGAATTTTAAAGAAATAAACAGCACAAATTAATCAATCTTAAAAACATCTATGATCACGGCCGTGTGTGTCGATATAACTTAAAAACAAAATGAAAAATACTTATAAAACTAACATATAAATATAAAATTTGAATCGATAATTCGGTCCCGTTTAATAAATTTTAAACTTGGAATAAAACAGTACCGTAAAATACGGTCATTAATTAGTTACATTAACGATAACTTCGAAACACTTGTAATTTTTAATTGAAAATTCAAAGCTTTTAACACTTGATCGCGTAAACGTAAATAATATCTTCTCGATTAAATAAATGGTGCAACATAAATACCTTGAATTCGTCGTAACTGCAGGAACGTACTTATGGTTAGGTGGTCCGGGATGGCCAAACGAAAAGGTACTCCAAATACTTTCTATGCCGGCGGAAGAATTTCTTTATTAACACTTAACATAATCCGCACAAATGCGAAGATTGGACACAGTACAACCCAACGATTGAATATCCAACTTGAAACTTGCGTTATAATTATGGAAACCGTGAAATTTGCTTAATCCGTAAATTACGAATATTGAAAAGAAGATAAAAATCAAACTTTTCCATCACTACACTACATTTTCACGGTACCAATTTTCTTTTAACTTCCGCGGTAGGGCATAACGAAACGTACCCTTACCAACCGGTAACCGGTAATTTAAAATTGCCACCGACCATCGATTGATGATTCTTCTCATATTTAACACCTCGTTCCCACCAAATTCTCTTCGCTTGCGCGGTAACATCTACGTAAAAGAAAGAACATTGAACAAACAAGAAAAACAAAGACGGCAATTATAATTAGCCACGTGAATTTCCGCACGTAGACTTTGGTTCACACAAGAACGCTGAGACTTGCATTACTGCAGGTGGCTTAATCAAAGTGTAATTACCAAGAAAATGTATCAACTTACATTCCACAAAGGAAGTCGTAAATTATAATGAATTGGTATTCTACGAAGATAACCAAATAAAGTACTAAATTAAACTCAAAATTACGGATCTTTATGCATTTAAAAGAAAATTTCAATAATGATTGAAAACAACTTGAAATATCATTAAACTCAAACCACACAAACAACAAACAAAACGTTCTCGATGCCAATACCGTATCAAACGATGAAAACAAATCCAAACTACAAAAAAAAACGCCAATTCAGCCAGCTAAATCTATTTATGGGGCCTGTCATAAAAAGAAAACTGCTGAATCATCAAACGCAGGTCACACCTCCCCTACTTAAAGAGGGATTTCTTAAATCACTCTAAAAATAGACAAACCAACCAAAAAAAAAACAAACGAAAACCCATAACCCAAAAAAAAACTAAAACTAAACGAAACTAAACCTATGGTTCTCGCGATCTCGCAATCATCGAGAACCCCTAACAAAACTAACGGAACGAAAACTAAACGATAGGAAGGGTAGCATATGTTTGGGTTCGACACAGATCACTCGATGCTGCACAATAGAAGAGGGCGCGCTGCGCTTCACGAGATCCGCGCATTGCGTTTTTCCCACAACTACTGCCCTCACCGAGCGATGGCACCTAGCCGCAAACACTACAGAAATAAAAGATAAGGACAGACAATATAGCAGAAGAAAGAAAAATGGAAATAAAAGAACCGTTGTTTAGTCGCCTCTTACGACAAGTGGTGTCCCCCACTGTAGAGAAATATTCTTAGTCCGTCTCTACACGGAACCCAAAAACGAAACTAACCTAAAAAAAAACAAAAACAAAAGAAAAATACTCAAACGGTACAACCTAAAACTATTTATTCCCAGTCGGGTTCAACTTTAAGTCCTTGGCGTTCCATATGCCTTTTGATGCTCCCGTGTCATCAGACAACTCATAGGTCTGATACGAAACTTTCCGTTTCACGTAGAACGGACCGATAAACTTAGGTGCCAGTTTGGCCGAGAAATATCGAGATGCATCAGAAAGGACATAATTCTTTCGCCACACTGTGTCTCCCACCTCAAAAGGTGCTGGACGACGACGTAAATCGTAATAATGTTTAGCGCGGACATAAGCGGCATTCAAGCGATTCTTAATGTCGACGTAAACTTCTCTAAACGCTGGGCCTCCTTCGGCCCAAAGGTACGATCAGCAAAAGCTAGATCGTCGATAGTGTCTGAATCGGTAGTTTTTCCATGACGTGATCCGTCGAGACAGATTTCACGTCCAAAATTAGCGAAAAACGGCGTTAAGCCGGTGACTTCATGTACAGCGGTACGAATAGCACATGCTACTTTAGCAAGATATTTATCCCAATGTCGATGGTTGTCTTCGATATATGACGATAACATTGTCTTCATGACTCGGTTGACTCTTTCAGTTGGATTCGCTTGTGGATGGTAATTAGCGTTAAAAATAATTTTAGACTTATATGACGAAACCATTTTTGTAAATTCTGAACTACGAAACTGTGTGCCGTTATCACACAAAAGATATTGAGGAACTCCAAACATTAAAAATACATCTTCTTCAAGACGTTTAGTAACTGCTGCGGCAGTAGCGGAACGTAACGGGAAAAATAGAACAAATTTAGAAAAATAATCTGCAACCACAAGGATATATGAATAACCACTCTTAGATCGCGGTAACGGTCCAACAAGATCGGTAGAGATCAACTGCCAAGGTTTGTCCACAACAGGATGACGGGTCATAAGGCCAGCAGGACGTTTCTGTTCTGGCTTATGCGTGATACAAACTTTACAACCATTGATGTAACGAATGACGTCAGCCTTCATCTTAGGCCAGTAATAAAGCGGAACAATTCGTTCGAGAGTCTTAAAGATACCAAGGTGTCCAGCGGTAGGCTCATCGTGAAACTTTGACAATATTTCAAGTCGTTTAGACTTAGGCACAACTTCTCTCCAATTGTCATTCTCAGAACGAAGATCGGGATAGTCTACGGTAACATGCTTAAACAGCTTTCCGTTACTAATTTTCCACTGTGGAAAAGCGTTAGGTTTTGAACGTACACGTTCCATAAGTTTCGTTAACCATTTGTCCGAAGACTTAGGTTCGGTAATGTCACAATCGGTAGTAATGTTGTCGATAGCTGGTACTGAACGAGATAGTGCGTCAGGTACGACATGATCCTTTCCTTTACGATGAATGATCGTAAAATCAAATTGCTGAAGTCTAACAGCCCAACGTGCTAGACGACCGGTAGGTTCCTTTAAATTATGTAACCAGACTAATGATGCGTGATCGGTAACTACAGTGAAAGTTGTTCCTTCAAGATAAGGGCGTAATTTTTCAATAGACCACAGGACAGCCAAACATTCCTTTTCGGTAGTTGAATACTTGCGTTCACATTTTGTGAGCGACCTACTATTATAACAAATAACCCGTTCTTCGCCGTCGATAAACTGTGTAAGAACTGAACCGAGACCAAAATCAGAAGCGTCAGTTTGAACTGTAAACGGAACATTAAAATCAGGGCAAGACAAAATAGGTGCGGAAACTAAACAATTCTTAATAATTTGAAAGGCTTCATTACAATCACTAGTCCAATTAAAGCTGGAATTCTTCTTTAACAGAGACGTCAATGGAGCGATAATTGTCGAAAAATTTGGTACAAATCGGCGATACCACGAGGCCATGCCTATAATTCTTCTAACTTCAGCGACACCAGTGGGAACTGGAATACGCAAAATTGCATCGACCTTTTCCGGGTCAACCGACAAACCAGTAGAATTGACGATAAAACCAAGATACTTAAGCTCAGGTTTACAAAAATGACATTTGTCTTTACTTAGCATCAAATTAGCCTCTCTAAGGCGACGAAGAACTTCAGTTAACACTTCCATGTGTTTCTCGAAGGAAGGAGCGCAAATAATGACGTCATCTAAATAAACAAAAACGTAAGGCTCTAATTCGGGACCTAAAACTCGATCAATCAACCTCTGCCAAGAAGCTGGTGCGTTAGCTAAACCAAACGGTAAGCGCGTGAATTGGAATAACCCACGGTTCGGAACTGTAAAAGCGGTAAACTGCTTAGACTCTTCGCTTAAAGGAATCTGCCAATAAGCGGACTTAATGTCGAGAGATGAAATAAACTTTGCGTCACGAAGACGATCCAAAATAGACGAAACGTAAGGTAAAGGATAAGCGTCCTTTTCGGTAACCTTGTTGACTTTTCTAAAGTCCACGCAAAAACGATAAGAGTTGTCCTTCTTCTTCACCAATAAGATCGGGCTCGACCAAGCGCTGTTTGATTTTTCTACAACGCCTAACTTCAACATTCTAACTCCAGATCGATTTGTTTCTGGATAAACGGCGAAACTCGGTAATACCGTTGCTTAATTGGTTCGGAAGTAGTTTTGATCTGATGTTCGATCAAGTTGGTGCATCCAAAATTTTTATTCGACGAAGAAAAATGATTACTAACTAAATTGTCTAACTGATTGAGCTGTTCTGAGGAAAGATCGAGACGAGACTGAATAACGGAATCTTTATCTTCCAATTGTGAAATGGTGTCCATATTTTCGAAACGCCATTCACCTTTTCTAAGATCAGGAACGATACCTGCTTGTTTCCAAAAATCAACGCCTAAAATTAAATTATGCGGAACGTCAGGAACAACTAAAACTTCCAAAACAACAATTTTTCCTTTAATTTCGATTGGGACGAGAAGTGAACCTAAACTTTGTACTGATTTACCATTAGCTACAATACAATTAACTTTGACTGACTTATTTAACTTCAAACCTAACTGACTAAAAATTTCCCAACCCTTAGAACCAACAATAGTGCGAGAAGCGCCACTATCTAATAAACTCAAAATTTCGTGACCAAAAACTTTAACGTAGACAAAGGTCTTTCGTCAGACTCAGCAGACTCTAAAACATAATCTAACACGACTTTATTTTTAACAAAACTCTTTTCTTCGAAGAATGTAAACTATTAAAATAGACAGCCGATTTAACTTTAACCTCTGACGTCACTAAACGGCTTCTTAGTACGTCCTTTACTCGTTTCCCGAACACTTAGAACAAGTGCGGACCGTAACGTTAGATTTTCCACAACGATAACAAAATAAACCTTTCTTAGGTTCTTTGCAAGAAGCAGCTCGATGGTTAGGCTTCCTACAATTCCAACATAATTGCGGACTACTTTGATTAGAAGAAGCAGGCGCATTAACGATAGCTAACCTTCGTGAAGAAGGTGCGATATTAGAAGACGGTAATCGTAAATTTTGTCTAACAGGTGGTGTAGATTTTTCACCACTACTAACGTTATTCGAAGAACGAGAAACGGCAATGTCCTTAACTTGAGATGTTACATAAGCGAGATCAGGCTCCATGTCCTGCTTTCTACGAGATGGAGGCGTGTAAGCTTCAATAGCTTGCATGCGGTCCTCGATAATACGACCAAATTTAATTAATTCTTCAATTGAAGTAACTGACGACAAATTAAGCTGAGTTTGATAAACGGGAGAAATATTTCTTAATAAAATCTTTAACTGCTTTTCTTCAGAAAAAGGCTCATCGAGACGTGAAAACATGTTGCGAATAATTGCAACGTAAATACCCATAGGTTCATCATTAGCTTGAGTGCGACGCTTAATTTCTTCAATAAGTCGTTCGTCATAATCGGTAGGCTGGAATTGTTCACGTAAAAACTTAACTAAATCTTCCCAAGAATTAACTGAATTACGAATAGATCTAACAAAAATCAATGCATGACCTGTAAAAAGATCAGTACACTCCAAAAATAACTGATGGCTTGAAACGTTACGCGATAATTGAAGTTCGGCAACTCGTTCTAAGAATGCATTCAATGAAATTGATTTTGCATCACCTGAAAACTTAGGGTTCCATTTCGAAACTGAAACACTCTTAACATGACTAATAAAATTTGGACTAACAGCAGAAGACGTCGGTAAAGCGGTATCAACTACTAAAGAAGGCTGAACGACAGGTTCGATGACTTCATCGGCGGAAGTAGACGGATTCGAAACAACAATTTGTTTATCCAAAAGTTCGTACTGCGAAATTAAAACAACTAAATCTTTTAAAAACTCATCTTTAACTTGTGAATCGTCACCTTGAATAGGAATTGAATTGCCAATACGGTTTAACAAATATTTAATTTTGGTTTCAATTGTAGAAGAAATTTTTGTAGTCGGAGTAATTTTTAATGAATCTATTAATTTTCTAAGCTCATCGATACCTTCACGAATCGCTAATTTATCTGCATTAAAATCGAACGGATACACGGGACGAGATAATTTTCCGGTAGCTTCTTCAATAAGAAAATTCTTGAGTAAACCTCGTAATACGACAACACCTAAAGATGCATCACCACCTCTAATCAAAATTTCATAACGTAATTCGTTATGCGATAAACGATCAACAATCAATTTGTAACCCATTTTAAAATGAAATTACAAAACGGTAAAATCTTCCAAAAATCACGAAACTTAACAGGCAAACTAAAATTCGAAAAAGGCCACACGCTGGAGACGCCAAATTATTTATGTTACATGCCAAAATTAACACAAAGTCACTGCCTGCAATGTAGTAACATAAACGGGGGTTGTGCCACTAGCTCAATGGAGAAGGGGTGGGTTTTATTTAAAAGTTTCGTGATCGAAATGGATTGACTTGTCGAAAACACAAAATCGATAAATAATAATGTCGAAATCAAAGGGCGCCAGGAAGGAGTAAAGCTTAATGGACTAATGACCCTTGCCAACCATAAGTCCGCTTCTGTAGTATGCACCCCCAACGGACTTACCTTAGAGGGTGCATTTGCTAAAACCTAAAATAAACTAATAAAGTTACACACGCGGAGGCCGACGGAATTAAAAGCTCTTTACAATTTAATAATTTAACATTTATTTGAACGAAATAAAACAAAATGAATAAAAAAATAAAATAAAATAATTGAATTGAAATTGACAAAATTAATCACACAAAACAGTAGCAAAATAATAGAAAATTACGTGAATGCACGTTTGATCAAAACAAATTTACAGTTAATGGAATAAAATACACAAACAAAATTATAAAATACACAATACAGAATTTTAAAGAAATAAACAGCACAAATTAATCAATCTTAAAAACATCTATGATCACGGCCGTGTGTGTCGATATAACTTAAAAACAAAATGAAAAATACTTATAAAACTAACATATAAATATAAAATTTGAATCAATAATTCGGTCCCGTTTAATAAATTTTAAACTTGGAATAAAACAGTACCGTAAAATACGGTCATTAATTAGTTACATTAACGATAACTTCGAAACACTTGTAATTTTTAATTGAAAATTCAAAGCTTTTAACACTTGATTGCGTAAACGTAAATAATATCTTCTCGATTAAATAAATGGTGCAACATAAATACCTTGAATTCGTCGTAACTGCAGGAACGTACTTATGGTTAGGTGGTCCGGGATGGCCAAACGAAAAGGTACTCCAAATACTTTCTATGCCGGCGGAAGAATTTCTTTATTAACACTTAACATAATCCGCACAAATGCGAAGATTGGACACAGTACAACCCAACGATTGAATATCCAACTTGAAACTTGCGTTATAATTATGGAAACCGTGAAATTTGCTTAATCCGTAAATTACGAATATTGAAAAGAAGATAAAAATCAAACTTTTCCATCACTACACTACATTTTCACGGTACCAATTTTCTTTTTAACTTCCGCGGTAGGGCATAACAAAACGTACCCTTACCAACCGGTAACCGGTAATTTAAAATTGCCACCGACCATCGATTGATGATTCTTCTCATATTTAACACCTCGTTCCCACCAAATTCTCTTCGCTTGCGCGGTAACATCTACGTAAAAGAAAGAACATTGAACAAACAAGAAAAACAAAGACGGCAATTATAATTAGCCACGTGAATTTCCGCACGTAGACTTTGGTTCACACAAGAACGCTGAGACTTGCATTACTGCAGGTGGCTTAATCAAAGTGTAATTACCAAGAAAAATGTATCAACTTACATTCCACAAAGGAAGTCGTAAATTATAATGAATTGGTATTCTACGAAGATAACCAAATAAAGTACTAAATTAAACTCAAAATTACGGATCTTTATGCATTTAAAAGAAAATTTCAATAATGATTGAAAACAACTTGAAATATCATTAAACTCAAACCACACAAACAACAAACAAAACGTTCTCGATGCCAATACCGTATCAAACGATGAAAACAAAACCAAACTACAAAAAAAAAACGCCAATTCAGCCAGCTAAATCTATTTATGGGGCCGGTCATAAAAAGAAAACTGCTGAATCATCAAACGCAGGTCACAAGTGTACTTATATATAGCTGCATTAAAATTATGTAATCATCGTAAAAAAAATAAACATTTTTTTAAACTCGAAATATATATGTTTTACTAATTTATCAAGTATACAGGAGAAATATATTGTAATTATTTTGTATCAGAAGAGTAAAATTAACTACGAAATTATGATTAATATTCATAATTATTAATCCACTATTCTGAATATATATAAATTTCATATTTAGCTCTTCGTATTTCAAGAATGTTTAATATCCGAGCATTATGTCAATTTTTTACAAAATGTGTTGCCATCATTAATGGAGAATGTTCCACTTGAATAAAGTTGACATGTGGTGACCGCATCATGGCGCACTATCTCATTTTAGTGTAAATGTGAAAAAATATCTAAATAACAATTTTTCTAAGCGGTTGATTAGAAGATGAGATCCAGTTTTCTGACTTCCAAGGTCACCAGACCTAACCATTTTGACTATTATCCTTGAAGACACATTAAGTCTACTGTATCCAAATAATCGACAAACCGGAGCTGAACTAATTCAAAATATTATAGCTGCAACTGCATCCATACGACACGATCCCGATGCTGTTCATAGAGTTACGTCTTCAATTATTACAATATCCAGAATGTGTTGTGAGGCAGCGAAGAGACAGCCTAAATTAAAACTAATTAAATTTGTGTTAGCATTAAAAAAATTCTTAATTACTAAAACATTATATTAGTTTTACTGTTAAATTTAACATTGTCCATAACTTCTTAACTAATGAGTTTTGAACAAAAGTAATTTTAATAAAACGCAAAAATTTACCTACCGGTATTTCTTTTAAAACAAATGTTTTTGAACACCGCGAGTTCTTTAAAATTCAAGAAAATTAAAAACAAAATTGTTTTTTCTATCAGGAAGTGTCTAAGTTTGACAAAAATATCTATACTATTTTGTTGAAATAAAAACAACACATGTGTAATAAATGATTTTTAGATTACAATTCTTATTTGTACTGTACTAATTTTTATGTTAACATTAAAATCATCTTAAAACAAGATACAAAAAAACTGTTAAAATTAAATTATCTAAGGAATAAAAATACTTGTTGGATATTTCTCATCCTTTAAAATGAGATAAAATTTAGTCTCTACTAAATAATTGCTTCTGCTCAATTGAGCAGTTTCCGAACCATTAGAACAAAGTAACGGATAATCGTAGAATAATAAAATCAATACAAAATTATGTTGTAATAAATTTATTTTTACACAACTCTTAAAATAGAAAAATCAATAATTGGTACGATAATTTGTGGTTTCAATCTATAAACATAATTAAGAAATAAAGTATTATATAAATTCAAACTTATAGTAACTACTTATTTATTTCTACAATACATTTAACGTGCAAAAGAGATTAAAGACTACGTTTTTTGTGCACAATCATAATAAATCATTTCTAATTTTCTTTTTCTTTGTTTCGAAAAATATTTTTTTCAACTTCGTTAGATGATTAGATGTTGAACGTTAGGAGAAGTTAATTGAATTCGTATTCCAAATGGTATATATCATTCTGATTTGTTTGGATTTATTGTTGCATTTCTTATTATATAAATAGCATACTGGTGCTGTAAACTCAGATCCGAAATGAACTTCCATTAATTCTAGACGCGCAAAAGCTTAAGCAGACGCAAAGTATCAGTAGCAGTACAGCACTTGCAAGAAGATATAGCGACCAAGACAAGTGACATGAACCTGAAAAGAAAAATTTCGTTAATAATATAACACATCAAATTGTTTAACTAATATATATTTAAATTGAAAAAAAATCAATTTTAAAAAGCAGTCGTGAGTTTGCATATGTTTAAGATGAGATACATACACAATATGTGTTAATGAGCGTAATAGTTAACGTATTATAAATTTGTTCTTCCACGTTCTTTTAATTACCATAAAATTTCAGTTTCCACAAAAATGTAAATTCTGTTTAAATATAAGATTTCATTTGAGTATTTATTCAAGAAAAAAAAGTAATTAAATAAAATAGATGACATTATTTATGTTGTTTTATTTGTTATACTTTTGCATATTTTCCTCTAAATTTAACGAATAAATTGGTATAATTTTCTTTCATAAATACATTTATTTTTGCATATAACAACGCGTGCTAATATTATATTTAATTACTGCTTAGTACATATTTTTTTATGTATATGGCTCAGTTAGTTCAAATTATAATGTATAATAATATATAATTTGCTGATTACCGCTAAGTGTTCAAATGTGTTATGATTGTTTCTTTAATTAACTATTTAGAATATATTATTTAACTGCATTGAAAAAAAAATTAAATTACTTAATAAATAATGTTAATAACTGCTTAAACTAATGTAAATGCTTTTAAATTATTTTTTAAATGCGTTAGCATTTGTATCTGTATTATATTCTCTGTTTAGTTATATACACTAGTACCCTATTTTCTAGTTTATCTATTGTAATTTAAGTTTTTAATAAAGGTTTTTTAATTTTATAAAAATTAGATATGATAGTTCACGTAAAAAATAGGACTTGTACTTTAACATAACTTTTTTTTTATTACTAAATTTTTTAACACATAATTAGCGTAAATATTAGCATTTTGTTGTATTTCAATCAAATTTAATAAAATAACTATACCAGAAGTTACGACCAGAAATAAACAAAATGCTTTTGTAAGTTGGAGAAATTGTATGTACGTGATCAATTATTAAACAGTAAAACCCTAGTAGCTATCACTAAAAAAAATCTTTATTTACGATTTTTACTTTTTGCTGTTTTTTATAAAACAAACATTAATTAGATAATATAATTTTTAGCATAATACAAGAAGAAAAAGTAAAAATCATATTAAATGAAATTACTTAAAATTAAATTTAAACATTATCCTCGTGTATAATAAAGCGCAAACGTAAACAAAAAATAAAAGCTGTACCAGAAAATATCACAAAAGTATAAATTAAAATTTACAAAATTATGCTTGTATTTGTTAATGTAATTACTTTCTTACTCTATGTTAAATATTCTCAATATAATATACTTCTAGTATGTATCTATAAACCGTTTATTTTGTAAGAATTAGATGTCGACTTAATTTATTTATTTGTGATTTTGTTGTAGTAAAACTAATAGTTTTTATTTTAAATTTATTAATAGTTTATACATATTTTTAAATATTTAAATGCTATTAAGATCACGATTTTTTATAGATATTAAAAAAATAATAACTAAAGTGATAATAATAACATTAACATAAAAAACATTTCACAAAACAAAATTAATTGGTTCAATATTTCTTGTGTAATAATAGCTATCTTATTTAGTTTGTTAAATATTTCTTTTAAACGGTATATTTCTTGGCATTTATTAATGCAATAGTTATTTATGCACCAATTGTATAATCATCCAGTTACGCCAATATTAAAAAAAATAAAAACTAAAAATTAACAACTACTTTGGTTTCTATTACAAGTATATCTAGTAATTTAGTACAATAAATAGTTTGACGTTTAATTATTTACTTTTCAAATTGATTTTACAATCACAATAAATGTGAAAGAATTGTTTAAATATATTGAAACAAACACAAAAAGAAATAGAAAACTTGTTACCGTCTAAACAATATAACAAAAAATCCATTTTTGAGTAAGTAATAAGAAGGCGCATCAAGACGGCGTTATGAATTATGAAAGCCTCTTATATCGCCCTAGTTGTTATGTATATGTTTACGTATCTCGTACCCTAGACATTATGACTAAATGATAACAAAAAGAAAAATAAAATATTTTAGTTTAACGCCCGCTCATTCAACCCTAAAAATGTGATACTTTATTTTTTTTATTTTTTAGATGATAACAAGTTTTCTTCTATTTCTTTTTGCGTGTTTTCTTCAATATATTTGGGAATTTTAGTATAATTCTTGCACATTCATTAATAAATGATTAAAAGTCAATTTATTTATTGTTATAGAATACTATATATCGGGTGTCTCACGGTGACCGTCAGTTAGAAGTATATCAAGAACTGTAACAGCTAGAAATTTGAAATTTTGCACATGTGACATGCCGTATTTAATCTGTTAAATAAAAATATTTTCTAACTGACAGCACTTCTGAAAATACCGGAAGTGAGCACCAGCATCTTTATTTTAAATAGAAACCAAACAATTTTCTTTCACATTCTGATGTGTCATAAACTATTTAGTATGTATGCTGAAAATAATCGGCGTATCAATTGTGATCGTTTAGAAAAAAAATTTTACTGAAAAAATATAAAATCTTGTTTAGAAAATAAAATTGAAAATTAAAAGTAGTAAAAGTTACGGAAATGGAATTTTAGGTTCACAATTTCAAAAGATCGAGAACAATTGTCTGTAATAGATAATAAAAAATTGCCCGCGGTTACGTATCTATTTGACGTTATTTCCAGATTTAAGAAAAACTTTAAAAAGTTTTTTTAAAAAATAGAATGCTTATTTAATTATCAATCCGTTCAATGCATAAATAAAATTTCTTTAAAATGATGTACCGTGTTTCTATACCTAAAATCAATGATTACAGAGTTATTTACATTTTTCTATTCAAATTAAATAGGTACTTTACAAAACATGGTTGGCTTTGAAAATTTTCAAACAAACAACAAATAAATTATAATTAAAATTTGTAGCGTGTGTAGAGTATAACAACAAATTAATATTAAGTTAAACGTAAGCGATTTGTTCTACGCTGTCCGGGTCATGGAATTGCTAAGGCGCTACACGAATTTGTATTTGATGTCGCCTCTTGGCTAATTTAAGCCCATTAGTTATATTAAATTTTCAAAATTGATACCATTTACTTCCATACATTTCATAAGACGTGTTTCAACACCCTGAATCCTTGCTCTACTGATCTCTAAAAGATTTAAGTTATTAAATGCTGCGATAACGCGGCCCCGTAGTTCTTCTCTGGTATTAACAGGAGTTCCGTACATTTTTGATTAAATAAAAATCCAATAGCGTTAGATCTGGCTATCTTGCTGGCCATAACCAAGGACCCAGACGTCTAATCCATCGGTCTTCGAACATTTGTTCCAATTGATGACCGACTGCAGCGGTACAATGAGCTGGAGCACCATCTAATTGATACCAGCATGTTTCTAACTCGGCTTGTGGTAAAGTTTGCAAAAATATTTGTACCTGGTTTCTTAAAATACTTAAATATCTCTCGACGTTTAAATTCTCGTCATAAATAAAATAATACAAGATTTTGCTGATAATTGTTTGGTCTGATTGCAAATGAATTTTCATGCGACGAAATGTGTAAATTGTGCCGATTCATAATACCCTCTTTTTGATTCATCTGACCAAATAATTTTTTGAAGAAAATTTGGATCTTCTTGAATCTTCACAAGCATCATTTCGCAATACTGCACCCGTGGAATTTGATCTTGTGGATGTAATTCTTGACCAGTAAAAAACTTAAAATTGTGTATTTTATGATTATTTAAAATTCTATCTATCGAACTTCTGGAGTATCCAAGATCGCTTTCCGCCAAACGAACAGAATTTTCAGGGAAAATATTAAAGTATCCCAATACTTTTCCAAAATTTAGAAAATTCTTTTAATCCTCCTGAATCTTTGTTCTGTCATTGCAGGCAAATGCGGATATCATTCGTTAAAGTTTCTGCAGGTTCAAAGAGTAATACGAGAAGACTCGCCATGATTGTAAAATAAACTTAGAATATCAACATTTGTGTATTCCACATTGCCCAATTAAAAACAAATATCAAGCGCAAAAATAATAATTCAAACAGATAACACGAATAACAAACGTAAATGTAACTTTCAAACTGATAGCTAAGTAACAACTGTCAAATAAAAATAAAAACATAAGAAAGCATAAGAAACAATTGAATTAAAATTTGTAAAGTATCTATGTAATTATAAATTTGAATAGAAGAATGTAAATAACTTTGTAATCATGGATTTTAGGTATAGGAATATGGTATATCAATACAAAGGAAATTTATTTCTGCATCGAATGGATTGATAATTAAATAAGCGTTCTATTTAAAAAAAGAGACTTTTTAAAGTTTTTCTTAACTCTGGAAATAACGTCAAATTTTTTATTATCTATTACAGACAATTGTGTCTAAATCTTTTGACATTTAGAACCTAAAATCCCATATCCGTAACTTCTACCACTTTCGATTTTCAATTTTATTTCCTAAACAAGATTTTGAAATTTTTCAGTAAAAAAATTTTTTTTCCTGAACAATCACAATTGATACGCCGATTATTTTAAGCATACATACTAAACATTTTATGACACATCAGAATGTAAAAAAAATTGTCTGGTTTGTATTTAAAATAAACATGTTGATGCTCACTTTCGCTATTTCCGGAAGTGCTTCCATTTAAAAAATATTTGTATATAATGGATTAAACACGGCAAGTTGCATGTGCAAAATTTCAAATTTCTAACTTTAACAGTTCTTGATATATTTTTAACCGACGATCACCGTGAGACAGCCTGTATACTTGTAGATTTAGCAAAATGGAAACAAAAATGATTGTTCATTTTTAGTTTTTATATTAAAAAACTAAAATCTTGTATGCACCACTGATGACCCCCATTTAGCAGTAGTCCTCGAGCTATATTTATTTGTTCATTTTGCGTCATTTAGTCGAAAGAAGCTAATTAAATAATTTTCATTTTTTTTTAATGTATCAAAAATTGTTTTTTTTTTAATAAAAGTGGGTATACTAATACACATCCTGGTAATATCAGAATGTTTCTATTTTTAAAATTGAATTTTGTGGTATCTGTGTACATTTAAAAAAACTAACAGAACATAACATAATCAGTATCACTTGTATTTCTAAAATTTCGGGGTTATATTAATTTGCTACATTTAGTTTAAATACTTCATGTTTATTCTACACTGTAAATATATTTCCTCCACCTTTTCCTGTCTTTGGTTAGTTGGATGGCTTCATTCCATTTTTTCCCTTTTCTTTTCCAGTATTTCCATCATATCGGTATTTCAGGTTTTACATGGTTTTCCTCTTCTGTTTTTTTCTAGTGGTTCTGGATTCCCATACTCTTTTGATCTGTTGGTTGTTATCCATTCTTATCATATGTCCAAACAATCTTAGCTCTGTTACTTCTGTTACTTCTCCCATGACTTCTTAAATATCTCATTTCAGTCGCTTGAATTCTGCTTTCTGTCTCTTGTTAAGTATCCAGTTTTTAATGGAGCGTTGGTACGTATATGGTTTTATATACTGTCATCTTTGTTTTGTTAGATACTTGTTTGTTGTTTAGGAATCCTGTGCTGAACGTATGTAATAATCAAGTACTGTAGTTACGTCCTCCTTTAATATTGTATTAATGACCAGACCGTAGAAAGCTCTTCTCTACGAGGGGCAAATTAAACCACTTAAAATTTTATTATGGCGACGTTTCGTGCAACCATGCGTGCACTTCTTCAGGCCAACTAAAAGGTTAGAGTGGAAAAGTTTTTAACTCCAAACGACATGACACTATTACACAATATAAATTACAGTTAACATGAAAAAATTGTTAAAATATTTCTAAAAAGTCAAAAAATTAAAATAGTTGTAAATGAACAATTACTGAGAATGACAAATAATTGACACGGCATGCACAATCAAAAATTCTATTTCCAATGTCCAATGTTTAGTTGGCTTGGAGAAGTGCACGCATGGTTGCACGAAACGTCGCCATAATAAAATCTTAAGTGGTTTAATTTGCCCCTCCTAGTGAAGAGCTTTCGTTAGTATGTAATAATCTTTCCGCATTTCTTAATCTATTGCTGATTTCATATTCTAGATCACCTTTCTTGTTAACTATAGTTTCTAAACTTGTTGGCCTCTTCTATTGATTTTCCATTTATTCGTATATTTAATAGTGTTGTTTCGATGCCTTGATTTGATTTGCTTTGATTCTATTAAATCTTTATATACTTTTTTTGCTTTTAGATTACCACACACTGCTTGCCTTTTGATTAGATCAAACGCTTTTTTGATATCAATAAAACTTAAGTATACTGATTTATTTTTGGCTCTGTCTTTTTCTGTATTTTTGTTAAAGTGTGAATATATGGTCTTGTATGCTAAGGTTTTTCTTAAACCCGCTCTGTTTGGTTTGTAGATTGTGATCTGTCTCCTCTTTCAATCTGTTCTCTATTATTCTTTTATATACCTTGGCTATCACATATAGCAATGAGATTCCTTTATAATTTTTACATTCCTTGGTATTTCTTTTCTGATGCATTGGTAGGATTATCGCGTTGTTTTATTCTTGTTGTACTTTTTTTCTTTTTCATATAAGGTTAATTAATTTTAACAGGTATTGCCGTGCGTTTTTCCTCAGATGTTTTATCCTTTCGGGTGTGATTTTATCACAACCCGGTTTTTTTCTTATTTTATCTATTGCCTGTTTTAACTCCTCCTCTTTTATTGGGTAAAAAATATTTGTTTCCTCTTTGTTTTGCTCTTGAGTGATTTCTTGCCTTACTTCTTTATTCTATCGCCATCTGTTTAATATCACGTTGTTATTAGTGATTAGACGTCCTTTTTTGCTGTTTAATTTTTTTATTAGTTTTTAGTTGTTTTAATATCCTGTAAAATCGTTTGGTGTTTTTTTTGCTGTTTGTCTCTATTATTTCGCCGAATTTTCCCCAGTTATTCTCTTTTGGCTTTTGCAACTATTTTCTTAGCTTTCCGACGTTGTAGTTTGTATTGTTCATACGTTTGTGTTCCCTCATTGAGATGTTCTCTCCCCATTGTTTTTTCTTCTTTTACTTGTAACGAAGACTGGGGGTAAAAATTCCCGTTAAAACTATAAAGGCAAATCCGTTACGTAGACATAGATAGTTTTCCTTTAGGTATTTACTTCTTTAATTTTTTTATCAACAAAAGTTGTTTCTACTAGATAGTGATTACTTTCTATTTCACAGCTTATTTTCATTCTTTATCTCTGATTTAGCCATAATTGTGTAGTCAATTATGGATTGTTCATTCCTGGATCTAGCTTCTCTAGTAAATGTATGTATTAGTTAGTGTTGGAAAATCGTGCTTGTAATGATTAAGTTGTTATCTAGGCAGAATTCTAGTAGTAACTTCCTATTTCCGTTTACCATCTCTTCTCCATAACGTCCGATAACTCCATTTCAATCATTTGCTTTATTCCCCATTCTGCTGTTTATATCTCCTGTTATGATTATAATTCCTAAGTTTCGTTTTAATATCTTACTATTTCTACGCTTATTTTTATTTCGTTGTATTATTTTCACTGTTGCACTTTATTTACTGTATTTATTTAAATCATGTATGCCACTCCAGCTTGTGCTCTTACCGATTCATTTACCCCACTCTATATGATTAAATTTCTATTATGTATGTTTGTTGTACTCTGCCGTTTCATTTTTGTTTCTGTTATAGATAATATTTCTATGTGGGTTTTTCTATTTTTTTGTCAGTTCTATCTCTTTCCCGTTTAATCCCTACACATTTCATGTGTCGAGTTTTCCATGTTACCGCCTTGTTTTTGTCGTTAAATTTTTGTTTTGTTGTTTTTCGATTATTGCCATGTACACTGCTTTGTTCGTTACCTTTAAATCCATTTTTTTAAATTTTTACTGGTTTTTTGTTTGTGGCGTTTTAGTAATTCTTCTTTGTTGTTCCGACGTTTTTTCTTTGAAGAATCTTTTCTTGATTGTGTGTTTATAAATTCTGTTTATGTTTATTTCATCTTGTGATTCTTGTTGTGCATTCTCATTCTTTTTATCTCCTTTATTATATGTCACGTTTAGTAGATCTTTTACATAATACGTCTTACTATTTATTATTAATTTGTTATATTTCAAATTAGATTTTTGTTCTCGATTCCTTGGAGTTTTTAAATGTGGTATTAATAATTTGGTTCCTTTACTACCATTTCCGTGTACTCTTGTTCAATCCATATTTTGTATTTAATTTTTTAGCATTTCTTAGAATTTCAGATTGTTGTTGTATCCTACCTTGAACTTTTCCATTCTTGATAGTTTTTCTATGTCTATCTCTTCTTGCATATTTGCCCATATTTCTTTAAATATTATTTTAATTTTGTTTTCTGTATCTCGTTCTCCTTCTCCCTCCTCGTCTACTACTCCACTACTTTATGATTAGATTTTTCCTCCTCATTTCCCAAACTAGACATCTCAAACATATTAACCGCCATAGTTACAATATTTAAGCAATGAAACTGATTCGAAAACCAAATAACGCTTTAGTTTTAAATGTTTATAACAGAAACAGTTACTGTACATAACATTAAAAAGTAAACAAGCGTTGCTAGTCGAGACAAATAAAATACACGTGCTTATCTTTATAAATGCAATATGTGATGTTTTGAAAAGAACAAGTACCGATCTAACCGCCAAAGCAGATAGGTTTTTATTATTTTATTTCAACACCAATAATATGCATTACCACAATAATGCAAAAATTAATTTGTCACCAACGACCTGCTTTTAAACTAGGTTGTTTGATGTTGATCACCATGTTCGACGTCCTGTTAAAGTTTTCGTGCGTTAACGGAGCAATTGCGCACGGGCATTAGAATAAACCAAAGCAATTATTAACTGGTAAGAACAAGACTAAGCTCACGTGCTTTTCACATATGATTCCGGATTTGGTTTAAGGCAAGGTTCTAGGAGGCTAAAGACGTGGAGAAGACTTGAAAATAAAAATTGTTTGGCAACTATTTAAAAAGTTGATTAATGCAAAAAGGGAACAGGTAAGGTATGGGATGGAATGGGATAATCGTAGAACCGATCTAATTTTTGTTGAAAAGTTTTTAACAGCAAACGCATATTGGAACTCAATTATACAACCTGCTATCTTTTCACAAACGGAACAAATCAAAAAACAAGTTTTACTGATGCGAGACAACGGTCGATCACACGTTGTGAACAGTTAGATTTTTTTTTACATAAACACAATATCGCAGTAAAGCCGTGGCCGACGCAATCTCTCGATTTGAATCGTATAGAACATATGTGGAATCTGCTAGAAAAATGTGATCTGAATCTAGATATGATGTTTTAAAAAAGAAAAACTTTCAAATTGTTCACAAAACCAATGACAACAAATTAAATCAACAATTTGATTAGAAGTTTACCACTGGATGGCGAGCTGTCACTAACAATCGAGGTGTAGTAAATGTGTACATTTTTTATGTTTGCGTTCATATTCAACTGTTATGTGTTATGTGTATGAACAAACTAGATCATTGATTATTGTTCAACTTTATGTTTTGTTTCATTGTTGTGTCATAATACTTTTACAACAACGTTCATTTTTGCCTTTTGCCTACACCATTTTGATGTGTGTAGTATATACAGTGCACGCCGCTTAATAAAATCACGTTGCGACTTGGGCTTTTTGATAACAATAACCAAATAATAAATCCGATATTTAAAAAAAAACATGTTTATTGGTTAGAAAGGAGTAAATCTATAGAGTTTATATTTGATTAATTTAGAAATAAATCAAAAATTAAGAAACTGTTAAAACAAAACTTATTCAATCGAATAAGATAAGTTAGTGAGTCAGTTGACACTTGTCCATGCTAATTCCTAACGGCAGAAAGTCACCCCCCAACGATAACTGATAATCAGACTTCAGACCATATTAATTTACAGAGAAAAAAAGTTCCGATATCACTTGAGCTTGCAAATAAATAAAAAATGTCCTTTTTAATTGAATTCACATGCAACGAATAAACATTGGTAAAAAAATTCATGGAAAATAGGATATTATTCATGTATAGAAGCAAACCTGAGAAGAAAATTGATAACAATAACCAAATTTGTGATTACTATAAACAATGTTTTTTTTTGTAGTAGCATACGTCGGTCCGTTCTTTAATGAAGTGATAACATTTCCCAATTGATAACATTATCCGTGATTACAATAAGCGGTGTGTGCACCGCTTTATGTTTCTAAATAGTTTCCAAACAAAATTGTACGCAGTTACAAACAAAAATCTTTATTAGTTTAAATAGAGTTTTGATTTTTAAATCAGTTTTGTTTTAGATTTTATCTTGGTAACTGTAGCGGACATATTATCTCGTTGCTTATAGAATACCTATACTATAAGTTGTTTGTTTGTTAGATTTAATGACAACGCCAATACAATACATTGGCGTTGTTCTAGATTTCATTCACAGTGATTAGTGACTGTTATAGTTTTTAATTTTGTCTACTTCTAGATTTTAAAAATTAAGATACATTCCAGTTTCAATTTATGGAAGGATTAGTTTTATACTAATTGAAAACTAAACTTTTTAAACTGTGGTAAGTTTAGATTTACTAACAAATTTATTGTAAAATTGCTATCGTGATAAAAAAAAGGTTCAATTTACCAATAAAGCACTATATTTCAACTACGACAAACACAATAAATTATAATTGCAAATTTAGAATGGTTTAATTAATAGGTTTTTTAAGAAATTGAAACAAGACGTTATTACATTGTAATGCTGCATAAAATGTTATTTAAGCGGTGTTAATTCTTACACAAAAATAAATATTTTATACCAAACACAGCCGTAATCAATTTATTTATAAATTAATTCAATTAAAGAGCCGAAAATTAGAATCGCTTTTTTAATTAAACATACAATATAAATGAGTCGGCTATAAGTAACACTGCAAACGTTTTCCAGCTGAAAATAAAAAAGGTGTCCGTTGTGTTTGCTTATTTATGAGTTTCATTATTATTCAGCTTCTTTAATAGTTTGGTGTAAATTTCTTTGTTAAATATTTTCTCTATTACTTTTATAATGAAAACTTTACGCTGTGCAGAGGTATCATATAACTAGAATGGAAAATAATTGAAATAAAACGGCACGTTTACGATAACTCTAAATCTTAGAAAGGTGTATATTTTAACTTAATAAATAATAAATAGATAAAAATAATGGTAAAAATAAAAACAAGAAAAGCTTTATGATTATAGTTTGAAGTGAAATAAACTTAAGCAGCACTTTTGTTTTAGAAACAAAAGTTAAAAAAGTTACTTACTATTAAAAAATAAGCTTTCATGTTTTTTTTATGTAAATTTATTGTTGCTAAAAAACTGAATCAAGTTTCGAAATTTTATTAAGTTTTTTAATTTAAAAATTATTAGTAAACTAAGTTTAGTCAGTACTATTTTGGCTTGATAAAATTACTGTTTATTTACTTTCCTATGTGTTTGCATGTAAATATAAAAACTATATAAAATGATTATACTAGTAATAATTATTAAATCTTAGCAAGCAGACTGGGCAACATGTGTACTCAATAAATCATTTCAGCGATTAGGGATGGAACAGTAGCTCGACACGGTTCGAATCTGAAAAATTGTATCAAAAGTTATGCTTTTCGGGCCAATCTGAAATATAAATGCAGATGCACTAATTATGTGCTAAACAGCTGGCAAATCTCTATAAAAGAAATAAAACATTCTTCAGCTATATTTACAAAACCAACTTGAGAGTAAAAAACGTATTTACGCAGTGGTACGGTTTCTTTATCCTCCTTATTTGAACTTTAAGTAACACTATTAAAATCTTCTTTCAAGGAGGGGCATAAAAAAACTGCTCAGTTTTTCTTTGAGGCGACGTTTCGTGCACTAAATGTGCACTTCATCAGGCCACTGAAATTTTATTAGAGTAAGTACAAAACAACTATCTAATTTAATAAGTTAGTAGTAACTAAATTACAGATATAACCAGAAAACAATAAACGTAAGAACTTACGTAGAACATTAGAGCAAGTTACTCCGAAGTTTTTCAACAAACATGAAACACGTCCTAAACTTAATAGATAACAATGTGATTAGTAAAAAGTCAATGAATAAAACAATAAATAAGTATAAATAATAAATAATAAATGACAAACAATTCAACATGGGGAACAAACACTGTGATATGTATAATCAAACATTAATTTCAAGGTAACCTGTAATCAAATAATACTAAAAATTGAAAATAACCGCGAAACACACTAGTAATTTTTTGTAATTTTAGAAATTATATTATTATAAATACTACTTAAATTGTTAGTGTCCGTATTAAAATTAATATTATTTTTGTATATGTTGATGAAGATCATTTCAGAGACTAATCTTTTCTTGTAATTGTTTTCCACATCTAAAATAGTAGGGTTGTTAAAATCGAAATTATGTCCTGTGTCGATGTGATGTACAGATAACGCTGTTTCTCCTTTTTTAGTTTTACAGTCATATTTATGGTTGTTAATACGATTTTTAACTTTTTGTTTCGTTTGTCCAATGTAGCAACCTTGACAACCCATACATTCTAATTTATATACTACATTGTGTTTATCAGTTATATCAATTTTATCTTTCGTTCTGCTGTAAAACATGTTGTAAATAGTATTCGTGTTATACATTATTATTTTGATGTTATCTGTTTTTAAGATCGGAATTAATCTTTTGTTAGGTTTGGGACATTAATGATTTTTGTGTACATAATATTATTAGTGTTAGAGTTAGCTTTAAGATTAGTCGTAGTTAGATTTACAGATGGTGAAGTATTAGTAGCTGTGTTAGTGTATGTTAATAATTTATTTACTATATTCTTAGGATAGTTATTATTTTTAGTATCTGCTTTAAAATGCTAAAATTTTTGCATAGAATTGTGGACTACTTAAAACTAACATTTTATTTTTCATAGCCTTGATGATATTAACCTTTTGATGATGTGGGTGTTTGGATAAATAATTGATAGTTCTGTTCGAGGCTATAGGTTTGGTGTACCAATCACTAACTAAAGTATTAGTAATACTGTCTTTACTAAGCCTAACATCTAAGAAAGGTAAAGAACCATTCTCTTCTATTTCATACATAAATTTTAGATGTGGATTATATTCATTAAACGTGTTAAGAGTGTATTGAATCTCTGCTTCAGGTATACATGTAATAATATCATCAACGTAACAAAATAAAAATGACGGAGTAAATGTTAAATTGTTTTTTACATATTTAAGTAAGTCATGCATAACCAGGTTAGCTAATATAGGCGACGCAGCCATGGGTAACCCTGCGTCGCCTATATTAGCTAACCTGGTTATGCATGACTTACTTAAATATGTAAAAAACAATTTAACATTTACTCCGTCATTTTTATTTTGTTACGTTGATGATATTATTACATGTATACCTGAAGCAGAGATTCAATACACTCTTAACACGTTTAATGAATATAATCCACATCTAAAATTTATGTATGAAATAGAAGAGAATGGTTCTTTACCTTTCTTAGATGTTAGGCTTAGTAAAGACAGTATTACTAATACTTTAGTTAGTGATTGGTACACCAAACCTATAGCCTCGAACAGAACTATCAATTATTTATCCAAACACCCACATCATCAAAAGGTTAATATCATCAAGGCTATGAAAAATAAAATGTTAGTTTTAAGTAGTCCACAATTCTATGCAAAAATTTTAGCATTTTAAAGCAGATACTAAATAATAACTATCCTAAGAATATAGTAAATAAATTATTAACATACACTAACACAGCTACTAATACTTCACCATCTGTAAATCTAACTACGACTAATCTTAAAGCTAACTCTAACACTAATAATATTATGTACACAAAAATCATTAATGTCCCAAACCTAACAAAAGATTAATTCCGATCTTAAAACAGATAACATCAAAATAATAATGTATAACACGAATACTATTTACAACATGTTTTACAGCAGAACGAAAGATAAAATTGATATAACTGATAAACACAATGTAGTATATAAATTAGAATGTATGGGTTGTCAGGTTGCTACATTGGACAAACGAAAAAAAAGTTAAAAATCGTATTAACAACCATAAATATGACTGTAAAACTAAAAAAGGAGACACAGCGTTACCTGTACATCACATCGACACAGGACATAATTTCGATTTTAACAACCCTACTATTTTAGATGTGGAAACAATTACAAGAAGATTAGTCTCTGAAATGATCTTCATCAACATATACAAAAATAATATTAATTTTAATACGGACACTAACAATTTAAGTAGTATTTATAATAATATAATTTCTAAAATTACAGAAAAAATTACTAGTGTGTTTCGCGCTTATTTTCAATTTTTAGTATCATTTGATTACAGGTTACCTTGAAATTAATGTTTGATTATACATATCACAGTGTTTGTTCCCCATGTTGAATTGTTTGTCATTTATTATTTATTATTTATACTTATTTATTGTTTTATTCATTGACTTTTTACTAATCACATTGTTATCTATTAAGTTTAGGACGTGTTTCATGCTTGTTGAAAAACTTCGGAGTAACTTGCTCTAATGTTCTACGTAAGTTCTTACGTTTATTGTTTTCTGGTTATATCTGTAATTTAGTTACTACTAACTTATTAAATTAGATAGTTGTTTTGTACTTACTCTAATAAAATTGCAGTGGCCTGATGAAGTGCACATTTAGTGCACGAAACGTCGCCTCAAAGAAAAACTGAGCAGTTTTTTTATGCCCCTCCTTGAAAGAAGATTTTAATAGTGTTACTTGTATTTACGCAGCTTAAGTCGCTTAATTGACTACAGTTACAGTTTTTATATATTATTATATCAAAGAAAGTTTATACACATCTAGGAAACTATGAAGTTGTTAGTTAGATAGTAAATATTACAACCGTGAATTTCAACAAAGGTATTAAAATTATTCGCTGTATAATATTCATATATAATTTAAATAGATTTTTTGAAATTCGCAGTTGTAATATTTACTATCTAACAATTTTATAGTTTCCTATATGTAACTTAATTAATGCGTAGCTTCGTTCTACAAGATGGCATTTAGCTTGAGATTTTTTAAAGTTTAAACACTACAAAAAATAGATGACTTGACAAATCTTATTTGTTGCATAATCCTTGTTTCAAAATTGGGTATATATTTTTATTTATGTACTTACTTGACACCAAAGTCTGACAAAACATAATTTAAATCAAATGGAATATTTTCTACACAAATGTTTAACGGTCTTAAATTAAAGCCAAACAAGTTTAATAAATGCAATCTAATACAATTCAAAATTACGTGACATGTTTTTAGAAAAATATTAACCAATAGAACAAAAGATCTTAAGCTCATATGAAAATCAAGTTCTAATAAGACACTTAATTTTAGCCATAACAAAAATAAAGTTAAGAAAGTGAAACGTTTTATAACGTATGTTTTATATTACCATACTTATTAAGTAGAGTATTCTATGAAAAGGTACGAGTAGATATTTTTAAAGTACATATATAATAATAAATAAATCCGTTTAAGCATTTTAATTTGGTTTAATTATACTAAATTATATCGTGCATATTGACAAACAATAAACCGTATTATTAATTTATTTTTTATATAACGTGTGTTAAACACCTATTTCATTAATCAGCATTAGTTTTTAAGGGTCGGTCCAAAAAGCCCCACCTGGCCCGAAGCCAGGGCTGATTTTTTTTCTTTCGGTTCGGCTCAAAGCCCGGTCCAAAATCAAACCGGGCTTCCGGCCTAAGCGTAGCCCACGGACCATCCTAATCAGCGAACTATCAAGGCAAGGACACAAACAAAGCCATTAAAACGCACGTAAATATACGCAAAGCGTCATGGTATTCACTTACTGCAATTCTACCAGAAACATTTCACACATCAAACACATCGAAAAGTAATTAAGAAATATGATGCATTCGAAACTGACATCAAAAGTCAAGAAATGAATTGCAAGCATTTTACAGTTGCATTTTACATAGATTAAAAAACTGAAAAGAACAAGTAATATAAATGCACAAAAAAGCGTTATCTAAAACACTTCGGATTGGTGCTAATATTAGATTGTTCTTATAATTTTATGTTAACAATTATTAAAATAAAAATTTTATTTACTTTGAAATCAATAGTTTTATTTATATGTTAAAAAGTTTAAAACCAAAGTTTTTGACATCGACAAATTTTCGTATTTTAAAAAACTATAAATACCTGTAAAAAGTAAAAGTTCTTATTTAATGATAGCAAAAGATAATAATATATTCGCAAGTAACGGTGTCAAAACCTAAACTGTAAAATTAATTATAAAAAGAGTCCGTACAAATGCAAAAAAAACCTAAATTAGAATCCAGTATACAGCTTTTTCGTTCTTTTGGAACTCATCCGCACTGGAAAATAACTTCGTTGTTTCTACAATTACACTGGCGGATAACTGTAATGTTTTGAATTATATTAACATATACAGAATGTTTTTAGCAAAACCATCCCGTAGAAACAATAATACGTATGATAACTTGAACAATTCACTTTTTGCTTGTTTGATTTAATATATAACAATCCTTTCAATTACACATTTTTTTAGTTTGCGACTACTAAGAGCTTTATCTATAATAGAATTGATAATTCTAATTACCAATTCTATAAGTTTTCAAATTTCTTCTTTCTTCTCAATATAGCAACAAAAGCTATACTTACGCCAGTCATACTTTTTGTTAAGTCTTTTCAAATCAACGTAATATAATTAAGTGGACAATAATATTTTTCAATGCACTCAATTACAAAACTTGCAAACTCCTTTCTAAGTGTTTGACTTTTGAGTGAAAATGATCCTAAATATTTTTTGGAACCAAGTAAATAGCACAAAAAGTAAAACTTGCGCTGTACCATTTCTTATAAGACCTTGTCAACTGCAGTTCCTAATTAAAACACATTTAATATATTTAATTTGTTGGTTTGTATATTCAAAGACAATTATTTTAAAGATAAATTATTTGTTTTTATAAAAAAAATTATTTCTTCTGTTTGTAGTTTCTAACAGATCAAAATCGAAAGTCAAATGATTTTACATTCTTTATTGAAGACAGACAGACAGTAATCGCTAACAGGGCCAGTGGCTGTCTACAATTTTAGTTTTTGCATTTGAATTAACTGTCTGCACGTCACTACCATGTAGTTGGCATTATTTTACGTCTATCAAAATCATTTTCAGCGTATTTATACAAAATCGTCCAGTCGTACCAAAACATTGCTTTTGAGCTCTCATTTGGTACATATTTATAATTACAGTCAGTTTAAAGAAACTCTTAAAGTCTTCATTAAAAATGGATAAAGACTATGTGGTATGACTTTGCAGATCATGCATACTAACAACGAGGTTCTCTTGGTAGTTGCAACTTGAATATAACTATAAGCCTGCTAGGATTTGCTGTTATAATTAATGATCTATGCGTGTAAATAAAACCACACTACATAGTCTTTATTCTTAGATATTATTTTACTAGCATTTTGTAAAAAAAAACAGCAGCTAAAAGGTTTTCGTCAATGTATTACCTACTAGGGCAAACGTAGTATTGGTGAAGTTAGACAAATAGAACAATTAAAGACATCAAAATTTACATATTATGATTGCCTAAAACGCAAAAAAATAGTTCACTTAAAATTCTTTGTGTTATTTTTTTAAGAATGGCAAGTACTTAACTGCCTTGCAGTATAAAAAACAGCACAATACACAGTGGAATCAATAATTATTCCTCAACTACTTGCAACTTTGAAATAATCCTATTTACTTTGCCGATTTTTATATGTAGTTGCAAATGCGATTGGCTACATTTTTCAATAATTAATAAATATCTATCAATATAATACAGAACACATGTAAATATATGTATGTCATAATGCATTTTGTAATGTTTAACTGCTGTAAATACAAAATTTCAAGCATTTCAGGTAAAATATGATGATTCGTCCTAAAAATTAATTTTTCTGGTTCAACGGTTTAAAATACTGGGCTTCCGGCATTGCATTTCCACGGTAGGTCTCACAAAAAAAAACGACTTTCTCCACTGTACATGTAATATACTATTATATTTTTTATATAAAGTGTAGAGTGAACACTATTTTTCTAGTGTTCTAAAAATTGTTTTTGCACGTATTTTGACACACAAACCTTCTACTGTTTCATGTTGTTTATTAGCTATTACTTGTTTTATTCAGTATTAGTTTACGTAAAAGTTCTTTTAATGGTGTTTTATCGAGTGTTTCTGAAAATGACCGAGATTATATAGCAAAATGCGGTCTGTTAAATTTAAAATGCAAAAAAAAATTATCTCTGAAATTTGTAACCGTAGTTTGATTTTGTTTACTTTCGTTTTCTTTATCATTTAAATAATTGCGCATCGTTATTAAATTTATTTCACGATTTCAAATTCATTTTAATTTTCATTGTATTGAGTACTTATTTAGTGCGTTTACACTTGATTCATTTATGTTGATTTTATTATATTACGTTCTGAGCCACCTTATAATTTATTACTTCTGATAGACATTTTTAATATTCGGTTTCAAAGTTAATCTTAATGTTGGTAATTAAATATTTTGCTTTTGGATATTTTTGTTTTGTTAGCGTTGCATTTCTTGCCGTGTGCTTTTGAATCTTAATTAATTTTTTTGCATCTTCTTTCCCACGTCTTTGTTGTACTGTTTTCTTTCACAGAGATTTACATAAATGAAAGTGTACAAAATTTATATGTATGAGCAATTTTGGTTTTTTGAGAAAGGGTTTTTCGCAAATTTACCAGTACCAAAATGTAGATCCAGGATTTTATCTCTTAATATAGAACTAGTTTCTGTGGGAAGTAATAATCTGAGGTATAGTAATAGTAAGAATAATTTGTATAATTTACGATTTATTTGTTCCCGAGTATGTTAACGAATTAAAGAATTGTGTGTTGTATTAAGTTTAGGCGTTGACTGAAGAAATGTATAAAGACTCGCAACCTTATGGTAAAAATCGTAGTCACCGCAGGATCCGAGATATAGGGGGCGCCACCGTATATTTAGGATCCGAGATTTCAGTTCATTGCTAGAAGTTGTAGTGTTTGCATCGTATGTATACGCATCGAGCAGTGGCTACGCTTAGTCATACCGTTCTCTTTGCAGTTCAAAGGACGTTGATTTAACAAACGATTTAAATAAATCGGGTCTACCCAAACATCTACCAAGAGATACCATTAATGATGGGAATTCTAGTTTATTTTTTATGAATTAGGGGACCAACTTGAGATGTATCGGTGTGCTACACCTAATAAAAAAAACTAAAACGCCGTTTCAAATTCACAATTTTATTGAAAATTGGTGTAATCTTTATTAGCAAATCAAGTTAAAAAGTTTTAATTGAACGGAAAACCGATTTGGTAATCCCTTTTGTAGTCACCTTTAAAAGAATATTATCAACTGCAAAACACGATAAAACAGTTATATACATTTATAAACATAACAAAAATTCTGTTTTGCTTCTTGTGCAAGTATCAAATTACCGCCGGCGGTTTTGAATTTGTAATCTGCTATTTTCAATTATTGTTCACTTGGCGATTTGATTATTTACTTATGAGTTTTTTGTTTTTACATTTTTGTTGATTGCAGAATAATTATAGTTCCATAAAGCGATGTTCGATCGATTCCATTTTTGAATCAATTAATTAAAATAAATTGGCTAGAAAAATCGATTGTAAAAATCGCTTTATTAGAGTACAAAAATCGATTTTTAATGATTTAAATCACCATTCCTACTTTATATTAGGCCTGGGTCGTCTATCGATATATCGATACGTTTCGATATGTATCGAAATGTCGATATTTCGATAGGTATCGATATTACGATACGTATACATATTTCGATACCTATCGATATTTCGATACGTATCGATATTTCGATACGTACTGATATTTCGATCGTAGCGATACTCCGATCCATATCGATATTCCGATACGTATCGATACTTCGATATATCGATACGTATCGATATTCGATTCGATGTATCGTATCGCCCACCACTATTTATAATATAGAACTAAGTTATCGAATTTTATAAATGGAATCTCCTACCAAAGCTATTTTGAAAAAAAAGTATAAAATATTGTAAAGTAAATTAAAACAGCAGAGAAAAAACAAAACCAAACTCTAGCAAACGTATAGATTGAAGAAAAAAATTCAACTTGTCAAATTACATACCGTTTACTCAAAACATTTTATATCAGTCAATGGTATCTAGTAAATACAACAAACGATTATTTTGAAGAGTTATCATATTACTTTCCAAGCATTCCAGTGTTATCTTTTTAGTTTGCGTTGAAAACAACAGTGTCGCGACTATCCAAGAGTGAAGTTTGTAGGCAGCGGGGTGCAGAGAGCCACAAAAGTGAGATAGTAATACGGTACGATTTTTAACATGAGCCTTGCGAGTCTATACATTTCTTCAGTCAACGGTTTAGGCCAACACAATAAAAGTTCGCCTTTTCCTATCCTGGATCAACATAAACAAAATTAGGCTATTTATTTTAGTATAGTTTAAAATTAGAATTGTGATTTTAATTTTTCGAACTTGTTTACCCTTCTAACAAATGAACTCTCAATTTTACTTACTTACATATACTTTGTCTTGGTTGATTGTAAGATTTTAAAGACGATTGGTAATATCATTTACAATTTTTTAATAACGTTAAACCCGTGAAATTAGTATCTAACTTAGTATTTTATTTTTTTTCTTTTATTGGATTTTGTAATTTTGTGCTTTTTTTATTATTATTGTGAACAAGGCTTTAAAAACTTTTAATTTATGATGCCTAAACCAATTACCATTGTGGTAATTAATTTATAATTTTCATATTACTTAAGTTAATTTATTTATTATCTTTTTTTTGTGTGATTATTTGAATTTAACTTATTTCATTATCATTAATTTTTGATTTAGTTTACTAACTAATTTAAATAAATGTGAAATAGTTAAAATTATAACAAAGCTTTTATCTTGTCGGCCTTTGCGTTTTTTTTTGTAAATTTAAGTAATTTTAGATTCTAATGCAATACACTTTATTAGAGTGTATTGCATTAAGTAAGTCTAACTTAAAGTGCATTCCACAAAAGCGGGCTTTTGGGTGGCAAGGCCCAAAGGCCTATTTTTGAGCTATAAACCTTCCTGACGCCTTCGTTGATTTAGACATTTATTTTAACTTAATTTTAGCTTTTGTTTTTTAAGTTTTTTATTCAACTACAGATTTATTTTACAGTGATCTACAACAGTCTTCACTAAGCACCAGCAATTTCTTCATTTATGTTACGCTATCCAGGAAATTTTCGTTTTCTTTTATTACAGCTTTTGCATGTAACAAGTTCTGAAATTGTTTTATTACGTTGATGAGCAGCCAAGCTTAAAAAAATTGTTACTTTGTCATACCTACCGGTTAGAACTGAGCGTGCAATTATTGTTTTACAGGTAACTCAAAATGTAGTTGAGCACCATTGTGCATAAAATTGTAGCTGTACTTACATTTAATGTCACATATTTGAATAATTCCAACAAAATAATTTGGTAAGAAGTTCAAATAAGCAGTGCTATTTAGTCAGTTGAGCAACCATGTATTTAGTACTTTTTATTGAATTGTCCCCAATAATTTTGAATGTGCGCTTTTCTACCTAAACAATTTTAATATGTATGTAATCAAATAACAATAAACAGGAACATTGTAACGTACTTTTCTAAATTGTTTTATTAGTTTTGCATCATCCTATATTTCTTTTGTTTCATTGTAAACGTGGCAACGCCGCTTGCACGTTCTCGTCTCTTTTTGCGCATCCGATTAACGGCCATTTTATGGTGAAGCTTGTTGCACGCTTTACCGCGTGGATCCTTAAAATGAATTTTTAAAATAATTGTGAAGTTTTGTTACTAATGGTTAATGGAACGATAAATTCATAAGGCGTTTTAATTGTTCCGTTCGTTGAAATCCACGCTGGTAGAGGTGAGTGGATTTTCTTTCTCTATTTTATTAATTGTACAAGGGGTCACCACGTGTTCTTTCTATTGTAGCGAGTTTGGTTGGGCGTTGTTTGCCCTGAATAGCGGTGATTCCCGTATGGAGGTTGTTCTACGAGCCGCTTCGGCCCTTACGTTACCTTCTGGTTGTGCTCTCTAACCCCGCAAGTACAAGTTCGACCGGCCACCTGTTGATCGTGGTCATGCTATCCATTTATACCGAATAATGAAACTGCGACACCTTTTTTTGTTACGTTAAAGCATGCAACAGCATCCGATGAACCGGGTTTTTCTTTCTTGTCGTGTAAATTGCTTTTTAAAAACTAATCCTGTTTTAGATTTTTCTTTTGGGTATATTTATCGTGAGTCACTAGGCTGACCCGATTCTGTTTAATATTATTACGATTCCAGATTTTACTGAAAAGGAAGCGCTTCCTTCAAGTAACTCAGGAAATTTGGTAAGTCATTCTTTGTTTATTACTACGGAGTCAGAGAAGTATCTCACGTGTAACGTAACTTTGTTTTATTTGTTTGATTTCATTGTAATGTAGATATCACCTTAAATTAGGTGGCTGCTCTTTTGTGTTTTTCGCATGCTGTCACGCTTTCTTTTGTAATATTCGATTTACTATTCATGATTTTGTATGAGAATACTACCTATTGTTACTTGACTTTTACGTACTTGTTAGGTGTGCTGCCGATACTAACGGCGTTTATCTTGCGAGTAATATTAAATTTGTAAAATTTAAAGTGGTTTATCAAATCAGTTTTGTTTGTTCAGGTTTGACCATTAATTGAATTTGAATTATAAGTAGAATTATTCTGTCACAATTTTAACTAATTAATACTAGCTGCCTTTTTAATTATAAGTAACTTTATCTGTCACAATTTTCAGTAATCAATACTGGTTGAATTTAAACTGATGTGTATTGCTATTCATGTGTAAAATTTTGTGTCTTGTTAACTATGTGGTAAACCTCGAATGGTGGACACCCATTCTTGAGTTTTATTGTGAACGTGTCCTGGCGCCCAAGGTTTCTCTTATTTTGCTAGTAATTGTTTTTGTATGGCTCGTTATACTAGCTCCTTCTGAACAGTAAAAGTATAGTTTAGTCTGGCATTTACCGTATTTATTTCTTTCTCCTACCCACCCCACTCTTCGGCGGTTGTGAGTAGCCTGGCATACGGTTTGTCAGCTTTGGTGCGCTGAACAAGTTTTCAGCGTAACAGATTTTGGCGCCCAACGTGGGGCTCGATTAAATTACTTATTGGTTTCTTAATTCTCTTATTATGGCTCATTGGACTATTGAAGTCAATCGGTTATCGAAAGCCGAACTTCAATATGAATTGTTTTCTCGAGGTTTTGAGGAAGAAGAAACTGTCGAGGCGTTACGCAAAGCGGTACGTAGTGCTTTCCAGTTGGAAAGAGAAGCATCACTTCCTCCGGCTACCTTTTCGAAATCTTTTGATGAGGATCGTATTGCTATCGAGCAGGCAATTACTGAACTTAAGTCGATGTTAACAACGTTTGATGGAAATTTGTTCTCTACTCAATTTAAAAGGGTTAGCTCGGTATGGTCACATATTGAAAGACGGTGTATCAACATGGCTGCTACTTCCAAAGACGAAAGAACTGTACAGCGTAAACTTGGTTTAGTTCTCCGAACTCTTCGCAATGACTTTGAAGACAAAGGCAAGAAAAGGAAACCTTTAGTTCTTCCTTCTTTTAGTCAAATACCAACTTCTAGTCCAAAAACGACAGCCCCAGAACACATCACAGAAAAAGAACACACTCTTCTCACTTCCTCTGATTCGGACTCGGAACCAGACCTTCCTTTGGCTGCTCCTTCTGCTTCGGTGGGATCCAAGGTATCTTTAGGTAAATGGAATTTAAATTTCTCGGGAGAAGATTCGTTTTCCCTAACTGAATATCTATTGCGCGTCGAAGAGTTGAGATTAGCTCGGGGTGTGTCCCTTCAACAGTTATTTATCTCGGCTCCAGAAATTTTGTCTGGTAAAGCTCTCTTGTTGTTTAGGGTAAATAGGCATTCGCTAAGATCTTGGCAGGATGTGGTGGGCCTTTTGAAATCGGAATTCTTACCTCCTGATTATGAGTTTCGGCTTTTGGAGGAAATTCGGAATCGCACCATGGGTCCGAATGAAACGATTGGTATGTACGTGGCGACCATGCAGAGTCTTTTCCAACGACTGCCCGGACCATTTTCTGAAGCAGAACAATTACACTTAATTCGGCGTAATCTAGCTCCTTTCTATCAATCAGCTTTGGTACTCACTCCTGTATCGACAATAGAACAGTTGGTGACTTATGGAAAACAACTTGAATTGACGAAATTTTCTATGGATAGCTACAAGCCTCCTCCTTCGCGAAAGACTACTCGATTGCTGGAACCTACTTTGGCGTACGTTAGTGACTGCTCTGCCTCTACTCCTTTGGTTCGTCAGGCAAAGACACCGTTAAGGTTTCCGATAACCACGAGCAATACTCGTCAGCCAATTATCTGTTGGAATTGTAGAGAACGGGGTCACCTTTCTCCAAATTGTTCGAAACCTCAGGTTCGACATTGCTATGGTTGTGGTAAAGAAGGAGTTACTCGTTGGACTTGCCCTCAGTGTAAGGCTACCTCGTCAACCCCGGAAAACTAATTGGAGAGTCTATGAACCGAGGCATAGATTCGTTTGTATCTCTCCGCTCGGAATTACCTTTCTTGGGATTATCGGAACGACAGCGTACCATTCTTAACTTTCTTTTTGCTGGTGTTCGTGGTGACGAACGCCCTTATCTTCACGTTAAGATTTTAGGTGTATCGTTTCGGGGTCTTCTTGATTCGGGAGCGTCTCGAACAATTGTTGGTGGTCCCGGTTGGAAACGACTGGAAAATCTGGGTTTGATTCGATCTCCTTCTCCTGTTTCGTTATGTACTGTTGCTAATGGGGATAAATGTGAAGTACTGGGTTCTATTGCAGTACCTTATGGTTTGAAAGGGAAAATTAAAATTATCGATACTTTAATAATACCAGCGGTGTCGCAACCACTTATTTTAGGAATCGATTTCTGGCGGTCATTTGATTTTATTCCAAATTTCCGTGACGATAGTTGGTCTTTTGGTAGTGAGTTGACTTCTATTTCTGCAGAACCCCTACCTTCGTCGTCTCATTTAACTTTGGAGCAGTCGTTCTTGTTAAACAATTTGGTTGATCGTCATTTCGTTACACAACCTACCGGTCTTGGTTGCACTGGTCTAGTAGAGCACCATATTAGAACCAATTCGGAACCCATTAAACAGAGGTACTACCCGCTGTCACCAACAATGATGTCGATTTTGAATAAAGAGTTAGACACAATGCTTGAGTTAGGGGTAGTAGAACCATCTAATAGCCCGTGGTCTAGCCTCATCGTGTTAGTTAAAAAAAAAGACAACTCTTATAGGTTTTGTGTGGACTTTAGAAAGGTTAATGAAGTCACGGAAAATGATGCGTATCCGTTACCCTACGTTTCGGCTGTGCTGGATCGTCTTCAAGACGCACAATTTCTAACCACTGTAGACATACGCTCGGCATATTGGCAGATTCCTCTTTCGTCTGAGTCAAAACCGATTACTGCTTTTACCGTTCCTCATCGGGGGTTGTTCCAATTTACTCGCATGCCTTTTGGGTTGCACAATTCACCCGCAACGTTTCAACGTCTAATTGATAGGATTCTGGGGCCTTCATTAGAGCCCTATTGCTTTGCTTACTTGGATGACATAATTATTGTGACTCCCACGTTTGAGAAACACATGAAAATCCTAGGTCAAGTACTAGCTAAACTGACGACTGCTGGTTTAACTCTTCGGAAGGACAAATGCTCTTTTTGCAGACAGGAATTAAGATATTTAAGATACGTAGTGAATCGTCACGGATTATCAGTTGATCCCGAAAAAGTCTCTGCTATTTTGAACATTCCACCTCCTACTTCAGTTACGGAAATTAGACGTCTTATCGGCATGGCAAGTTGGTACAGACGGTTTATTCCCAATTTTTCTACTCTTACTGCTCCTCTTAATGCTCTTACAAAAAAAAATACTCCGTTTGTTTGGTCGGATGATTGTCATTCGGCATTTCTGCAACTTAAAGAAAATTTAGTCTCTACTCCTATTTTGTCTTGTCCTGACTTTTCGTTACCTTTTGTGGTGCAGACCGATGCATCCGATTTTGGTTTAGGCGCCGTACTCAGTCAACCTTCTCCTGATGGTGAAAAGGTCATCCATTACATTAGTCGTTCCTTAATCAAGGCTGAACGTCATTATTCGACCACCGAAAAAGAGTGTTTAGCTGTACTTTGGGCAATCGAAAAATTCCGCCCGTACATCGAAGGTACTCATTTCACTGTTGTTACCGACCATCATTCCCTTATTTGGTTAAATCGGCTAAAAAATCCTTCGGGTCGTTTGGCTCGTTGGGCTATCCGCATTCAACAATACGACTTCACGATCTCTCACCGGAAAGGCAAAGATCACCTAGTGCCAGACTTTCTTTCTCGGTCGGTCCCTGTTCTAGATAGTTTAGAAACTACTCCTTCTTCGTTCACTGGTATTACTCTTTCCATTGATGATCCTTGGTATTTAGATTTGAGCGCTCGGGTATCCGCTGCACCGAGAAAGTTTCCTCGCTGGTCAGTCGTAGATGATCTACTCTACAAACGGATTCGAACATCTTCAGGTTGCGCTCCGTCAGATGAGTGGAAATTGGTAGTTCCGAAGAATCAAAGAAGCCAACTCATTCAAGGGTATCACGATCCACCTACGGCGGGTCACTGCGGGATTTCAAAAACTACGGAACGCATTCGACAACGGTATTATTGGCCACACATGAGATCTAAAATCGCGGAATACGTTCGTCGTTGCCCTGTCTGTGCGGCACATAAAGTCGAACAAACCGCTCCTCCTGGGTTATATGCACCTAAGGCCAAACCTTCTCGGCCTTGGCAAGTGTTGTGCATCGACATTGTGGGGCCTTTGCCTCGCTCGTCTAGAGGCCATTGTTACCTTCTAGTGTGCGTAGATACTTTTACTAAATTTGCTTGTTTTTTTCCGATGCGTACCGCAACGGCATCTATGGTTTCTAAGATTGTGGAAGAACAAATTTTTTTATTGTTTGGTACTCCTCAATATATCATCGCTGATAATGGGGTACAATTTCGTAGTCGGGAATTTGTTAAGTTGTGTTCTGAATATCGGACTACGATTCTTCATACTGCCCGTTATCATCCTCAGGCAAATCCAGCCGAACGAGTCAATAGAGTTTTAAAGACTATGATCGCTTCCTACATTAAAGATAACCAACGTACTTGGGATATCAATTTGTCTAAAATCGGTTGTGCTATTCGGACCGCAAAGCACGACGTTATTGGCTGTACTCCGTATTACGCCTTCTGTGGCAGGGAACATGTTCTTTATGGGGACTTGTTTAGTCCTACTCCGGAGTCTAGGGCAGAAATACCAGATCAGCAACGGCCGGTGTTTGTGGACGATAAACATTATAAAGTTATTAGATCTACTATTCTGAAGAAACTATCGAAAGCTCAGGACCAAACTCATCGTCGCTATAATTTGCGTCGGCGTCGAGTCAAGTATCAGCTTGGGGAATACGTTTGGAAAAGAAACTTCACGCTGTCTGATGCGTCCAAACATTTTAACGCTAAACTTGCTCCAAAATTCGTAGGCCCGTTTCGTATTAAAACCATAGTTTCTCCTTGGACATACGAATTGTGTGACTTTCTTGGAGGATCGTTGGGGATTTGGCATGTTAAAAACTTGAGAAAGGATCATACTAGAGATTCCTCGACTTCCTCCGCTCCTAATGACGAGAGACTTCCCGTCCGGAATAGTTTCTTACGATTTCATCGTCGTCGGACACGACCTAAATTACCGTTCTCCGGTTAGTTTGGATTCGGATTGGCGCGACTATACTCTCGGCTTATACTCTACCTTTCTTTTGACGTTTGATTCGCCCTGTTGTGGGGAGCTGAAGAATTCCCCATCGGTGTTAGACTGCCTGAGGTAAAAGGCCTCTAAAGGTCATCTCTCCTTGCGGAGCTTGAAAATTCTTGACGTACTTTCGGATTGACAATTTTTTTTTCTCTGATTTTGACGATTTGGGAATCTGGTATCCTTATTCTTTGACTGTAGTAACACTTAGTATTAGTTAGTAGTATAGTATTTCATTCTTTAGGAGTCAAAACTCCGCAATGGCATCTTTAGTTAGATTTGTTTTTCTCTCTAGGGTTTACTTAGTTAGTATAGTTAGTGGTTTAGACGACAGCTACGCCATCACTGTATAAATTACGCTCCGCTTTGTCGGCTTTTCGGTGTGGTCTGTCAATGATAGAAAACTTATCCTTTTCTTTGATTCTTTTGGAAGGCTTATCTTCCTGAATTCATTTGATTTTGTTTACTTAGTATGTAAGGTTACTCTCGGATTATTCTATCCCGCTTGTCGGCTTTTGGAATGTTTAAAACACATTTTTTTCTCGTTTTGTTCTACAGTTAAAAATTTCTTTTGTTGGGATATCACAGATTCTACCTACTTCGGGTGGTTGGTTGGGCAGTAGGCTGGGTCATTTTGGGTCGACTACCTAGGGAGAGGTAGTCGAGCCGTACAACAACATCTGTACCCTCTTTTCTCCTTCTGTCTTCCTGTCTTTCTTTTTCTTCTTTCGATCTGTCACCATGAGTGGGGGGGGGCGCCTGTTGTGGGAACCTGACGGCTATGCGTTCGGGAAGGTTGGTTGTCTTCGACCCGGTAGCCTCAAGCTCTGGACCTAGGCATTATACCTTTCCGGGGCCGTAACGGCGGACTTGATGGAGCTTGGCGGGGGTGACCAATTCTTCTTAACCGGCGCTTAGGATGTTGTGGTTGTACAGCAGGCACCGCTTCCGGCTACAGTCTAGCAATTGCAGGCTGTAGTCCTTTTATTTTGGATTTGTGGGCAAAATTTTGGGATGCTTCTTTTCTTTTTCTTTTATCTACTTTCAGGGTGGGAGGGATTTTTTCCTGGGTCTTGTTCCCTCTGATCATAGATCAGATTCCTTCCTGGGTGGGAGGAAGACTATGGTGGTCAAGCGAGTACTGGTTGCGGTGACGTGCGCTTGTGTGGACTAACGTTGGGGGGCCCAACGACGCGCTTTGACATCTTGTCGCGAGGGCTTGAGGTGTGGTTAAGACTTCGACGCCACACAATCGTCCGGCACTTCAACGAGGAAATCTTAGGCTGTGATAGGATTCCTGGGGTAATTTCCTAGTCTCGTGGGTTTGGGTACCGTTCCTTTTCCGTCCTCCTATAGTACCTTGTCCTTTTCCTGAGGGGTTTCCTGGGCTTGGTGTTCAGGGTGGTTTTGTAGTTGAGGGTTGGGGTTTAAAGGGATTTTAGGGCTACTTAGTCCTGGACGCTTGTCTAAACTTCTATCTTTCCTATACTCTCTTCTTTCTCTAGAATTCTTGTGGTACTTTCATCCTTACGGTTGGGTTACTGATTGGTTGGACCTTACTTGTTGGTTTCGCTTTATGCGCTTTGGAAATTAGTAAACCGTGTTGGTATTCTCTTTTGGGTTGGAATCAAATGACTATTTGCTTCGTGGAGATACTTTTCGCTTCATGCGCTTCTTTTATGCGGTTGGTTGTTGGTATTCTTAAGATTCTGGAACACTTCTGTCTCTTCTGTATTGGTGGTAATCTGGTGAGATTACACGGGTTTGGGTTTCTGGGATTTGGGTTGGTTTTGGTTGTTAGGGTTCTGTCCTTGGCTGATGTCAGAATTTCCGTTCTTCATTTTAGCTTTCGAATCATTTTGCTCGTCCCGAGCTTTTTATCTTGCTAGGGGGGAGTTTGTAACGTACTTTTCTAAATTGTTTTATTAGTTTTGCATCATCCTATATTTCTTTTGTTTCATTGTAAACGTGGCAACGCCGCTTGCACGTTCTCGTCTCTTTTTGCGCATCCGATTAACGGCCATTTTATGGTGAAGCTTGTTGCACGCTTTACCGCGTGGATCCTTAAAATGAATTTTTAAAATAATTGTGAAGTTTTGTTACTAATGGTTAATGGAACGATAAATTCATAAGGCGTTTTAATTGTTCCGTTCGTTGAAATCCACGCTGGTAGAGGTGAGTGGATTTTCTTTCTCTATTTTATTAATTGTACAAGGGGTCACCACGTGTTCTTTCTATTGTAGCGAGTTTGGTTGGGCGTTGTTTGCCCTGAATAGCGGTGATTCCCGTATGGAGGTTGTTCTACGAGCCGCTTCGGCCCTTACGTTACCTTCTGGTTGTGCTCTCTAACCCCGCAAGTACAAGTTCGACCGGCCACCTGTTGATCGTGGGCATGCTATCCATTTATACCGAATAATGAAACTGCGACACCTTTTTTTTTTTTAGTTACGTTAAAGCATGCAACAGCATCCGATGAACCGGGTTTTTCCTTCTTGTCGTGTAAATTGCTTTTTAAAAACTAATCCTGTTTTAGATTTTTCTTTTGGGTATATTTATCGTGAGCCACTAGGCTGACCCGATTCTGTTTAATATTATTACGATTCCAGATTTTACTGAATAGGAAGCGCTTCCTTCAAGTAACTCAGGAAATTTGGTAAGTCATTCTTTGTTTATTACTACGGAGTCAGAGAAGTATCTCACGTGTAACGTAACTTTGTTTTATTTGTTTGATTTCATTGTAATGTAGATATCACCTTAAATTAGGTGGCTGCTCATTTGTGTTTTTCGCATGCTGTCACGCTTTCTTTTGTAATATTCGATTTACTATTCATGATTTTGTATGAGAATACTACCTATTGTTAATTGACTTTTACGTACTGGTTAGGTGTGCTGCCGATACTAACGGCGTTTATCTTGCGAGTAATATTAAATTTGTAAAATTTAAAGTGGTTTATCAAATCAGTTTTGTTGGTTCAGGTTTGACCATTAATTGAATTTGAATTATAAGTAGAATTATTCTGTCACAATTTTAACTAATTAATACTAGCTGCCTTTTTAATTATAAGTAACTTTATCTGTCACAATTTTCAGTAATCAATACTGGTTGAATTTAAACTGATGTGTATTGCTATTCATGTGTAAAATTTTGTGTCTTGTTAACTATGTGGTAAACCTCGAATGGTGGACACCCATTCTTGAGTTTTATTGTGAACGTGTCCTGGCGCCCAAGGTTTCTCTTATTTTGCTAGTAATTGTTTTTGTATGGCTCGTTATACTAGCTCCTTCTGAACAGTAAAAGTATAGTTTAGTCTGGCATTTACCGTATTTATTTCTTTCTCCTACCCACCCCACTCTTCGGCGGTTGTGAGTAGCCTGGCATACGGTTTGTCAGCTTTGGTGCGCAGTTTTCAGCGTAACAACATGTAGTCAAGTAGATAAGAACTTTTGACAATTAACTGTTTTGCTTTGCTTTTAAAATAAAGTCTAGTATTAAATGAATAAGTTAGTTACTATTTTTATTTTTTCAACAATTGTTCATTTTAAAAGAAAAATTAACAAACAAATCTTCTTTATTTTAAAACGTATCACTAAGATAAACAAAAGCATTTTATTTTAATTTGCAAAAAAAAATTTTTTTAAGGGTTAATAGATTCGCGTCACTGTTGAAAGGGTAGTTTTCTTAAAATTTGTATAAATTTTGACTGTATAAATTTAATAAAATAGCTTCAAAATTTTTGGAAGCAAAATAATTTTTTTGCATTTTAAATTCAATTTTGAAAGCGTATAACTTAGATTAGAGTATTACTTCAATTCTATGCATATTCATTTTAAAATAAGATAACATTTAAGTTAGCTTTGAAGTAAATGAATTAATAAAATACACTAAATACACATAAACAACAAAAACAAAAGTTACAAATTGAAATAATAAAAAAAGTTGTATAAAGTGTTTGTGTATGGCGTAGTTTGAACTATAAAGTTATAATAATGTTATTACTAAGAAACTGTGCAAGTTTATTAAGACGTCGCGTCGCGTAGATTTAGAACAACCTTAAACGAAGTTTAATCCAGCCTTTGACAAGTGCAGTTTTGACGTTTCGAAACAAGTAACTACACAAAATAGAAACAATGCTACTCGTTGAAGCAAATTAATAATATACTGTACTACAGGCACTTGTAGGTATATCCTTAATTATATTTTATTTATAAAATTGTAAGTATTAATTGTTGCAGAAATGTAATTTTTAATAATTAAAAATAAGTATACATTTTTTTTCCAATTATTAAAATATACTTTAAAACATAAATCGTGGATAAACAAACACTAACAAACAATAAAACATTTAACAATAAACTACAAATTTAATTCAAAACACATATAAAAGTATTTACAAAACTAAGAATACTGAATAACCGGTGAAAAAAATCTACGTAGGTTTTGTGTTAGTTAACGTTAAAATTTAAACCGCAACAATTGTTTCTAATACTTTAAATATGAAAACAAAAAATAAAATTTAGCAATCTAAAATATTTTAGTAAGTATATTTAAAGCTAGAGTATTTATTTACTTAGAAAGCAACTAAAACGATATATAACTAGAAGATTTGGTACATAAATCAAAATGAGATATTTAAATTACGTTTTAATAGCGTAAAATATGTAACTACTTAACAATAATAAATCAAAATAAATAAATAAACTTTAAACTATATATTCACAATTGTATTAAAGTAATAAAAACATGTTAAATTATTTGCTGACATCAATATATGTATCTATTTATGAAAGTGTACTAGTTTCATTCAAGAATTAAATCTATATTTTTAACGTTATAAACACATAAAAAATGAACCAAATCGATACAGTAATCTAAATAATTTAGAAAAAAAAAATAATAACAACTAGAAACAATAAATAAATCTAAATGTCCTTATTTTTTACCTTAGTTATATATATTTGTTTTATGTAATTTTAACGTATTTTTGTTAGTAAAAGTAAACTTTGTTAGATTACCTATTAGAACGGTCTACAAAAAAATTAAGTACTTTATCAATAGATAGAATATGTATAATAAAATAACTATTGAAATAAATAGTAAAAATTTATATACCACAATTTATAACAAAAATAAATTAAATTGTTTGAATTTGATGTTGTTGCAACAATTAAATGACCTGAATGAGAAGTAATAATTTACAAAAAGAATGGTACTTAAATGGAGGTGCAGTGCCGGTGGAATTAAAATAATAAGGTGAATTTTTTTTGTAAAAACTGCATTAACAATTAAACGAATTTGCAGGTATTGACAATTTTGTCATTTTTTGGTTACGGTAGTTGTGTAAGGTATAGTTACAAATTAGCTCTACAATAAACAGTTGTGAGCAAAATAATCAGAGGTGAGTGATGCGTTTGTGACTAATTTGCTGACATAATCAGTTGTGTTTTCAAGAACTGAAGGGCGGCGTAATATTAAAAAAAGATAACTTTATAACTAGTAAAACCAGAGCTATGTGATGTAGATACTTCTACCTGTTTTACATTTGCTAGACCAAGACTTATCAAACCAATTAATTGTATTAGCATATTATAATCGTAAGGGTTTTTATAGTATATATGTTCAAGTGGTAGATAGATTCTAATATAATTAAATATTATTTCTAGTGGTAGTCACTCGTAGATTTGGGATGCAAATTTAAAAGTTCTAAACTGCAACTGGTTGCATAAATATATAAAACAAACTTTCTTCCGTTTTCAACGTGAAATCTTAATAGTGCTTGTAACATAACTGAGTTTGAGAAGATGCGACAAAGGTAACATGTAAAATGTACAGTTTCAAAAGCGTATTGCAAAATTCACTTAAAGGTAGACTTTTGGCAATGCTGATCACTTTTTTATATTTTAGCTACTGTGCTACTAAATTTACAAAAACCCCGGAAAATATGCAATCTAATTTAAAGAACAAATTGTGTCGACCAATCATATAGCGCGATTCGTTAAAGTACATTTAAAGTCATAAGCATTTTTTTCTTAATTTTGTTTTATATTTACGTTATTTTGACTTTTTCTATTAGTTTTTGTTTTTATATTTAAATTTTCGTTTTGATGTTTTTTTCTTTTTACAGCAATAGATTCCAATTTACCTTTAAAACAGTTGGTAAGTATTTATAGGTTAAAATTATTTCTAACTAATTTGTAACACAATAAAAGTTATTTATTGTAGTCATAGTAAAAAAACAGCAATAATTAAAATAAATAATTAATAAAAATTTAAAAAAAAATGTATTACAGTTTAAATTTGTGGAAAGCAGAACCCGAAAAGTTGTTCATTCGGAAGCACGAAACATTATTCGTAATGTTATCGATTTTTTCGATAAATAGAAAGCAGCTGGTCAATGGATATATCCAATCGAAAAAACTTCTGAACTTGCTGATGCTGCAACAGGGGAATCTTTAAGTTTTATTCAGAAAATTCGCAAAGAATGTTGCTAGAGACTCACTCTTCAGAAGTCCAGATAAGAATTTGATTAAAGTATTTTAAGAAAATCTGTGCATGAAATGTACACAGTTGATTAACAAGTACCTACAGTCAAAGCGTTAGTGTAAAAAATGAAAAACAAAGTCAACTACATGGGAGAACGTGACACTTTACGAAAGTATCTTTTAAAACCTGGGTGTTGTTACAAGAAATTTTGTAATAAACGTAAACTTTTAATGGAACGAAATAATATTGTAGCTTGGTGTTCACAATATTTCAAGAAGTTGAAAGAGAATGACGCTAAAGGCAACAATAAACAACCAGTAATGTACTTAGATAAAACCTACCCGTAATTAATGATTAGACTAAAATGAAATATTTGTACTGTGATTGAGATTGTTCATACAAACATTTTTAACTTATGCAACCAATTATGCACTCGAGTACTACTCGTTTGCTAGTTGCCTGATTTTAAAAACTTTTAAATGTTAACGCCGAAGTAGTATTTCATCAGACTATACCTTGTACGATACACGCTCCCACAGACATGCCTACCCAAGGTTTTTGTAAGCTTGATCAAGCTGTACACATGTTAATGAAAATATTTTTAATTTTCACGTCCATTTTTACGTACCTAAGGCACTAAAAATTGTTTTGCCATCCATGCGAGTAATGTATCTTGCAGAACTCAATATGTTTGTCTCTCAGTTCTCCGATGCATCCCGTGGTAGTAAACAATGGTTTGCACAGTACTAAAAAGTGTAAAGAATTTAATCACCAAATTTAAACCTTATAGCTAATTTAAAACAAACGCAGTGCACTCGGTAAACAAAGAGTTTGGTTACAATACAAAAATCCGAAACGTTAATAATTTACACCATCACGTTAACCCGGTATGGAAATGACTTTGAAGTAATGGCATTTTTGTTAACTTGGTAAATGCGGTACAGAATTTTGTTAAAATGATTTTCAAATTCGTAAATTTTATGCAAGCTGCAGCAGATGTCATTAAATTCTAATCTTTACAATTTTGTTATATATTAGTCTTTTACAACTGTTTTTTTCACTTACGATTTATTCCATTTTGACTCTGACTATGTAATGATTTTTCCTCTGTATATTATATGTAAACTTGAAAGTTAAAGTTTTCGCAGGATCCTCATTTGTAAATTTAAACAATAATATTTACGTTAACCGTAAAACATCAATTCGTACGATACTTGGTAAATAAATGGTATTTGTAGCATTTAAGAAAACTGTTTTTTTTTATATAATAGATCAATACAAGCAAATAGAGGAATAACTTTAAACACTAAAAATCCTAAAACAAACAAAACAATCTTACAGTGACTGTCAAATTTGCAAACAAAAATAGTATACGCTAAAGTACAGTAGGACTATTTGAACCATTATTTTTTTTATTAAATACTACTTATCAAGACTAAGACTACATACTAAGAGCAATACAAACTCAAATGTGTAAAAAGTTGTATTGTTTATAGAAAAAAAAACACACGGTGTAGAATTAAAAAATATCACACACATACCAAAACAACATAATCAATCTGCGGTAGCCAAACACAAAAACTACTACTACCCAAGAATAATACCAAAATTAAAATAAACTAACAAGTTTACAAAAAAAAATTTATATAAAATGAACAATACATGTTAAGTTAAAGCAAACTATGTTGATTAAACCATAGCGAATACGGATTAACAAAGCAACAAAAAAATTATGCACTGTGTCTAAGATTGAACATACATGACAATTCTAAAATTGGAAAAGATAAATAAAGTTAAAACACAAGATTACAAAAAATTAAGCAATTAAGTATGTGTGTAACTTTTAAGGTTTTGGTTGTTTTATTGAATGACTCCTTTTCATTGCCACACAGTAATCTAAAGTTCTGTCTAATTACAACTTGATTTATTTAATTACATTAATTATGACCACAAAAAGACGTTTTGTATTTGATAGTATTGTTTATTACAAGTTTTACAATGTTTTGCTCATTAAACAAAATTCTCCCTTATTTCTATTTATTTATATGGAGAATCAATAATATAATTTGAGTATATGTTGTTAAATAACAATTTCAGTTGCTTTTCAACACTATTGTTGAAAACGGTTTAACTTATTACCACGTTTTTCTTAGCTTGCTTTCTTGTTTGTTTGTTCGCAAAATATCAAATTTTGTAATCGATTTTTTGACCACTTCTACTGTACTAATTAAGCTAGAATTTTTTGGACATGTGCATTATCGATGACAATACAATATTCAAGCATCAAAAAATATAAAACTCTTGCTATAACTTAAAGATTATTAATTTAAATTAGCATAAAACTAAAAAGTTGAAAAAAAAGAGTTTTTTAAAAATCCACGTTTTTCCCGTGGACTAAAAAGTAGAAAATAATTTTTCTTCAACTTAAAACGTGGGGGCATTTATAAGAACTTATATAATTTAAGAATACATCTGAATGCGCCCACGTTTTAAGTTGAAGAAAAGTTATTTTCTACTTTTTAGTCTACGAGAAAAACGTGGTTTTTTGAAAAACTTTTTTTATAAAGTATTTTTTTGCGATGCATTTGTTATTAATAACTGCCAATAGAATATCATCTATTTTTTTAAAAATTAGTCGGTAGCAAATGAAGATATGGTCCGGAATTTAAATGGTTGGAGTAAATACAAGTAAATTATTCGTACGTTTCAAATGTTTGTTTATATAATAAATCCATTGGTTGATACTTTGATGCTTTTTTAAATAAGAATTTTCTTCTGAGCATTAATGTTTCTTACACCGATTCAAAAAATCGTCACTTATTACTTATCATGCTTTCACTAGACTAAACTACTTAAAAAAAAATTATTTACATTTTCTAGTGTACCATTCAAAAAAACTTCTAAACATATAAATAAAATTTGTTTTACATAATAATTTGAAATTCACTTTTAATTGAGTAATATCAATCGGACTTTTCTCATTTGTGTCTCCATTTCTAAAGTATTTTGTAAGCTCAAATTTGTCATTCTTGTACTATTATTTAGACTTCTAATTAAAATTATCTTGTGTCAAGGGTATACGTTTCCTATTATCTTGCTAAATTATTCCTTTTTCTTATCGCGAGTCATAAAGCGCATGTATTCAAAACGGTATCATCTATTTTCATGTGCATTTGTAAATATCTTTAGATATTAAAATTATGTTTAATTTTTGAAAACGTAGCAAAATCCTTACAAGTAGTTCTAATAAATCTTTATAAAATATGTGCGCACGTAAATTAGAATAATACACTTAAAACTTAGTAAATTTAAATTTATCTATACGTAAAACTTAGATAAATTTTGAGAGCATATTTACAACGTAATTATCTATAACACTACACGTATAGCATAACAGTCGCAAGAAATTTCTTATACGCAGATGCTTCAGACAATTACACTTGCCTACATATAAATAACTGAGTAAATCCAATTAGCTTTGCATCTATAACAAAGTTAAGTGTCAAAAACAGAACTACATTTATTATAACTAAAACTTATTGTTGCCAAGTTGAATATTACGTTTCAAATAATATAAATAATAAAACGTATGTATAACTTTCACAATAAAGTATTTAAACAAGATGAGCAAAAACTAGAAGTCTACTTAAAAAAGCTTTCAAAATGTATCAAACCAAGTTAGGCACTAAGGTTAAAGTGGATTTGTAATTTTATTTATAGAATTAGACATCTTCCTATTTTTCTTATACGAAACAAAGTTAATCCTATTTAAGTAATGTAGTACAAAAACATTAATAAATTATTTTCCAACTACAAGCTCGCTACTTAATAAGGTGTTGTGTAAGTACGCCACTAATTAGGTTTTGTTTTACTTAAGCGAATGTAAAAATGAAATTAGCGTTTTTTTAAATAAAACGTATAAGAAAGCGTATAAGGTAAAATTAGTTAAAATTGTTGGAAGCACTTAATTTGCATATTTAAGCACGTGGTTGCTTTGTTAGATAAAGTAAATTATCATCCCCTGCTGTTTCTTACAATTAAATTTTTTTGCATATAAAAGTAAGTTACAAGAAAATATTAATTAAAATTCTCATTTTGTTTACAACTAGCAAAACATTTTAATTTTATAACTTAATTTGTTATAAAGTAGCATTTTGTTGGATATATTCAAATTATATTATCTTTAATACATTACATTAACTTGAATTACTGAATAAACCGTAAATTAAATATACGTTCTACTAAATATTACAGTCAGCAGCATTAAAGAAAGTCACTTGTCACTATATAGGGTGCTTCAAAGAACTGAGAGGTTAGACGTATACAGAGAATGTTTAAATGTATTTGCTTCAAAGTTGGTACACATATGTATATAATAACATATGATCTATTAAAGTTAAAATAATTGTCATGTTGAAACTCTTCTGGTTATACCGGAAGTAGTCTAAAACATATTTATTAATTTTGCATTTTTGTATTCTACATAAAAAAAATTAAGTAAAGTTTTATCAGGTTGTCCTGTGTCTAAATCTAAAAAGTTCGTTACAAAAATAATTTTTTGTATTTTTGGAGGTTGGTCAAGATATTAGAATATCAAGTAAATTAATTAAACTAAAAAAAATAAAAATGCACATACTCGTTCAAAGACATTATTTATAAATCTTTCACTACTTTGAATAAAATAGATTTCATTTTTGAAGAAAAATAACACGTTTCACTTGCAATATCTAAAAATTATGAAAACCTAAATTTTTCAAATAAATTATTATCATATTTATCATCTTATGCTATTTTATAGATGATTCTCTACAAAAGATTCGTGTAAGAGTTGTTAAATGCGCCGGAGTTTAAAGATTATTTCCACAAGAACCGTTAGTTTTAATACGATTAAAACTTTTTTTTAAGTTTGTGAAGCCTTGTCCGACTATGGTAGTTAATGTGCAAAACAAAAATTTTCTTTATTTAGTTTTTATGTGACGTTATATGTGAAAAATACATTTTTAAGTTAAAAATTTGTTTATGATCGCAAGTGTGTTCTTCAAAGTGAAATTACTACAAGAACGGACAATTTTTTATTCCACTTAAAAGTGTTATAGGTTCCATTTTGATAACTGCCACAAGTTCCTCAGTTCAGTAAAACAAAAGTTATAAACCTATCAGTATTACCGGCTGATAGGCACTGCTAGAAGATTGACTGGGAATCCGGTAGTGCAATAAGTCTAGGAAACACGACAAATTAAAAGACTGGTAAAGACGTTTAATTTAATATCCAAGATAGGCTGAGGGCATTGGATCTTTTTTCAGTGTTATTAGTGATAAAGTAATTTTATAGTAAACTTTAATTAACAACAGTTCTAGTTAAGCGATAAGACTACTTCTTACTGCTTAGGTAGTAGTTTTTAACTTTGAGTGCAACCGAAATAACTACATGCTTATGGGTGCAACGGTAACCAAGATATTACATAATAGAGTGTTCAATTAGATTAGGAATTATCACTGAAACAGACCATAGGTTTGCGCATTTGTTTTATTTATTTTTGGTGCTTTTTTATCTCATAAGATGCGGACAAAATTGGGGTCACCCTGTTACTTTTAAAATTGTTTTTGCTGCAGTGGTAAACGAATAATAAATTAAATGACAGGAAAAAAAGTAAGATTTTGTGCGTGTTTTGCGGTCGCAATCGCAGGCGACGTTCGGCTGTCTATAATAAATTTATATTATATAAGTCGAATTAAAGCGAAACCACTACCCTCAAGTAAGACGGTTTAAATACAAAAAGTAAGAAAATAAGGTACGGAGGAATAACAAAGAGAAAGGAATGAATAAGAGAGGGAGAGAGATAGAAAGAGGAAGAAAAAAGGACAGACAACAAATATTTGGAAAAGGGAAAAAACAATAAGATCATCGGAAATTAAAAAGATAACGGAGGAAATCAAAGAAAGCAACTTAATAACAAAAAGAGGATAGACAAAAGAACAGAAAGAAATGGAAAAATAAAGAAAAAAGAAAAGGATTTAGTATTGATGCTGGAAGAAAAATTAAACGTGAAAGTGGAAGTAAAAAAGCTGACAGAACTAGAGCGAAGGAAAATGAGATGGTGGTGGCGGAAATGCAAGGATGGGAGGAAAAGCAGATGATGGCGGAGAAGAAGAAATTAAGGAACACAAAAATTTATATAAATCACAGGAAAATGGAGATAGACGAAGAAAGATACATATGGAACGACAGAGACAAGGAGCTGAGCAAAGAAAGGGGAGAGAAAATGTGTAGCCAAAAAGCAAAAAACTAAAGAGTGAAGGGAGAGGGGGCAAAAAAAAGAATGTTAACAAAATGGCAAAAAATGAGTAATGGAAAGGAAAAACGCCAAGAAAAAGAAAAGTACATAAGAAGCACAGGGGGAGATAAGTGAGCTGAGAGTATTGTTTTGGAACGTAGCGGGAATACAGAAAAACGAACAGGATTTTTAGAAGTGCATTAGGGAACAAGATGTAGTGGGATTCGACAAGACATGGATAAAAGAAAAATAATGAGAGTAGTGAAAAAAAGAGTTACTAGAGGAATTTGAGTAATTTAATAGAGTAAACAGGGAAAAATTGTGGGAATACATGAGGAGTTGTGATAGTAGCTAAGGAGGAAAAGGAAATGATAAAAACACTGGAAAAATATATTAAAAAAATGGAAGTAAATACAGAGAAAACAAAAATAATGGTATTTAAAAAAGGAAGAGGAAAAGAAAAAGATAAGAATAGAAATAGAAGAAGGAGAAAGTGCAGCAAGTAAAGGAATTCACATACCTGGGTTACATGATGAAGCAGGATATTAAGAAGGGGGAACACGCAAAAGAAAAAGTAATGAAAGGAAACAGGCTAATAGAAAAAGTGTAGAGTGCTGGAGAAAGATTGTTTGGGGTAGACATAGAAAAAAGAAGCCTGCTGTTTGAGAAGTTAATAAAAAGTATGGTGATATATAGGGATGGAAGGAATATAAAAAGGTAGAAGGAATACAAGAAAAATACTGGAAATGGGTATTAGGGCTAGACAAAGAAAATAAATATAAAAGAGGAAGTGCAGGCAGAAAAAATAAGAGTAGAGGCAGGAAAAAAGGCTATGAAATACGAGGAAGAACTGAGGAAAAGAACCAATTGCAAAATACTACAGGAATGTTGGAATGAGATAAAGGGACGAGGAGTGAAGTATGGGCAGGATGTTAGAGAAGAATATTATAAAAGAAACGGGTACGCAAAAGAAGAAGTAGAGATTAAGGGAAGAAAGAAAATAATAAGGAGAGGTATTAACATAAAAGATGGACAAAGATAAAAAAAGACAAAGAGAATGTACCCACATAACCAAAGTTAACCTTAATTGTCTAAAAAGTGATCATACTTTAACCTGAAAAGTTGACAAGCAGTGGTATCTTTATCGTGCCTTTTAGTCATTCATAAAAGTTAGTTCTACCGCGTGTCCTTAATGGTTAACTTATTCACAACAAATAGTTATTCCTAATAATACGCCAAATTGTAAACGTAATGGTTACTTTTTGTATAAGCTTAAAGTATAAAATATGGCGACCTATCTCGTTTCTTACCCACAGAGGTTGACTTTTGGATAACTTTTCAATAGACCACTTTAATTGTTACTCAAAAGCCGTTTTAAAAAGTTAACTTGATGGTAACCATAAAAATTAACCTATTAAGAGCTTTCAAGTATAAAATGAGACTACTTGTTTTTTTACTAACCCTATAAGTTAACTTTTCGATATCTTTTCAGAGATTTCTAATTAATGTCTTGAAAAAGTTATACAACTGACATCCTACAAAATTAATTTAATGTTAATCCTAAAAATTAAGTTTTTAGTAGCCTTATAGTACAGAATGAGACTACATGTCTTTTTAGTAACCACATAAATGTTATTTTCGGTGAGTTTTATAATCAATGTCTATAAAAGTTGTGAAACAGACATTCTAAAAAGTTAATTTTATGTTAATCCTAAAAATTAACCTTTTAGTAGAATGTTTTTGTGTAGAATAAGACTGTATCGCGGAAAAACGTCCTCGGAAGAAAAATCACCCTAAACCAAAATTACTTTTCTATATTCTAATAGTTACCTCTTACTATTATTACGACTTACAAGGAGGAACTAAGAAATGAGTTTACCAATTGCGTTTCTGATTTTTGGTGATTCTCATGGCAAAAAAGTACCTTTATTTTGGTTTTTTTGTGCATTACCGCTTAGTTTTCAGATTATGAATTTTTAAAGAATTGATCAAAATCGTCAGAAGTTAGTTAGTCGCTCCGTAAGCTCTAATTACAACAAATTCAAGGGTGTTTTTTTAAATAGACAAACACTTATTTTAAAAATATTTAAAAGCACTGCAGATGGAACCTGCAGTCATTGTTTCGCTAATTATTTGTTGTAATTCTTATAAGTATATAGGATCCGTAGTTGTATACGCTGAAACTAATTATCTTAGAAAAACTTGTATTTGAAAAGAAACATTTTAGTGGAGTTGTAAGTGTAATTGATTATTATTAATTAGTGTTTGTAAGTTTAGTTACTGCTTACATTTATAATACAAATCTAATTGGCTAACAATGAAATCTTTAGAAGTAAACTTTATTTAAGTTCCACCATTACCCTCGCACAACAGTTTTCTGGAATGTACTATTTTAATCCGATTATCGTCATAAACATTGTTCTTTTTTGTTTGTAGCCTAATGCTTTTTTAAATTTAATTTCAACCTAAAAATTATTTTTTTTAAACAAACTTTTTTATAATTTGTAATGTGGATCGATACAAAATCGTATTGACAATAGTTCAAACTATCGCCCTTAAATCTATAAAAATTATCAAGTTTTTCTTCAAAGGCGTTTAGCGGGTTAAAGAGAAAGTATTTATAAACGCGATGGCATCTTAATGTTGATTGTAAAAACTTTTTTTGTCGTTTTTGTTTCATCCGTTACGGTAAATGATTTATTTAAGAACTTGTTTTGCATTGCGGCTGTGTTTTGACCAAACAATAGCTTTTGTGGATATTTTAATCCCTGTGTCGGTCTCTTCGACCATTCAAGGTCTTTTTCTTAGATATTGCAGTTTTAACGGAAATTTCATTTAAAGAATCTCATTCTGTCGATGCTGACAAATTTTTTTGAAAACAAATCGTTATTACTTTGAGCAGAGTTTAATATTCATTTCTGCTTTAACAAATCCGTTAAACAATTACAATATAAACTTGGCCTCTTGATAGCAAATAAGAAAAATGAATTTTTCCAAACAGACATACCGAACAAGTTTTGTATTTAAGCTTCTTTAATATTGTGACTCATAAAGGAGCTATATGCGCATCAATATCCAATTTTTAAAATGTAATACAGGCAAATTTTAGTGTTTCTTATTAAAGGATAGTTTATTCACGATAAACGGTAAAAAAGTATTATTAATGTCGAAAGTGACAATACAATAATTGATCTAGTGCTTCAAATGAACTTTCTGGAATTAATTCAACAGTTTTTTATTATGTAGCCATCATTAAAAAAAATTAAATTTCGTAAAAAAAATTGTAACTTAAGTTTTCATGTCGCAGTTAACAATAAGGATATGACATTTGTACTGATTATTCTCAACTTCTTATTTAACCTCTTAAAGCACTTTTTTTTAAAAAAAAACCACAAAAGAATCATTTTTTAAATTTAAGAAAATACATTTTTGAACTTTATTTTGGCCAAAAGTAATAACTAAACACAAAATAACTGTCTATAAACACTTATTTTTGCAGTTTTATAATTTTTACATATTACATTACAAAAAAAGTCTTTCACTACTAAATCAATAATAATTTTCAAAAAAAAACGTTTCTTTGTTTTACAACTGGACGAAAAGTAATATTACTCTAACATTTTATAGCTTACAAGGCAGATGTAAATAAAAAAAATCAAAAAGTCCATTTTTTTCTTATGTTTCCTATAGCGATAGCGCTCGAATTAATTCGACCGTGCCTATTTTGGCCCATTTAGCGTAATAGAATTAACTGGAGCATGCACGTTACGGGGTTAATTTAAACTTAACAAAAATAGATTTCAAGAATCATTGAATTAACATTAAACAAACGCCCACCGTTTGTAAAATTTAAAATTATGTTGTCGAAGTGGGAGAGAATGGGTATAGTAATTTAAATAACCACCGGGTTCTTTTAAGACTAGTTTAAAATTGAACGTCGTTTTTTTTACCTGCTAGACAATCGTTCAAGTTTTGTTGATGTGCGTGTTGTACAAGTCGAGTGTTAACTTCGTGTAATTGTGTTATACTAAAAGTTCCAGTTATAAAGGTAAAACATCTTTATACATATTTTTAACAGACACAAAAGAACACATAATTCATAATTGCAGATGAACGGTCATTATACAAAAAGACATAGAAACAGGCTTTCTCTAAATTTTACATGTTTGCCCTGATTTTAAAATACCCAGATTTTTTACAATTTTCTAGATCGCTGGGAACCCTGTAAAGAATCAAATCAAATATAAATATTAGTGGTTTAGTTAAGTATTTTTTCTAATTTCAGCTTCCGTAAAATGAATAGTTTCTACAACTACAGAAATGGACGTTTTAGTGGCGACAAAGGTGTGGATTAGAAAATCGAGAAAAAGTGTGAAAAGGGTTAAAGGCGATGACATTTATTTTAGATATTTTTAAATTTGTAAATAAATAATAAATATATATGTTTTATATCGTATCGTATAAAATCTGCTTTTCAAGACTTGCACCTTTACTTTAATGTGTTTTATTTTTAAATGTTAACTATAAGATATCCGTTAAGCAGCCATTCATCGTTGAGCAACTGAAAAAATAGTATTTTTTAAGCAGTTTTAAAATCCAACAATTATACATCTTTTACAGTTAACTTCAGGTTGATTCTTGAATAAGTGCAAAAATTGTATATTTTAAACAGCTTAAAAATTAAATAGTAAAATACCCATTTAGATTACCTAACTTTAAGTTATCCTAACGGGTTGAACGTTAAGCAAACACAAATTAGTATCTTTTAGGCAGTTTTAAATACCAACCATTAACAATCACTTTCGATTAACTTTAGATTACCCTAACAGGTTGAACGTTAAGCAAACAAAAAATGGTATCTTTTTAGTAGTTTTAAAATTCAACTATGCACCGGGCATTTCGATTAACTTTAGGTTAGCCCAACAAGTTGACCAATGAATAACTAAAAAGAAGTATCTTTAAAGTAGCTTTAAAAGTGAACAATAAGTTGTCCGTTTCGGTTAATTTCGGGTTATCCTAAAAGGTTGACCGTTGCATACACGCAAGGTCAGTATAAGAGTATCCTATGGAGGGATTAAGTGGGACATAGTTCACCATTGGGTGTACTTTTGGGTACTCTATGATCACATTTGCCAATCCAAAGCGGTTACCTTTATTACGACTTTTGGTTACTTTTGGCTGTGTGGGTAAATTATAAGAATATCAAGGGAGAAAGGGTGCCAGAATATCTCAAGGGGAAAGGGAATAAAAGCAATAAGAATTGTACGCAAATTTAAAAAACGTCCTGACATATCGTGGAATGACATAAAACATAAATTACAGTTGAATGTTTCAAGGTGGACAATAAATCAAAGAGCAAAAAAACAAAATTTGATTACATGCAAGCCATGTAAAGAGCCCTTGCTTAGTGCCAAAAGTATTAAGACTATATTAAATTTTGCGAAAAATCACGCAAACTGGACAGTTCAGCAATGGGAAACTGTATTATTCTTAGACGAGAGTAAATTCAATTTGTTCAAATCAGATGGCCATCAATTTGTGAGATGACCAAAAAATAAACGCATCCCAACAGTAAAGCATGGAGACGTAATGGTATGTTGTTTCTTATCTCATAGTGTTGGCCCTCACAAAATTACGGATATAATGAAAGCTGTAAATTATAAAAATATTTTGGAGGAAGCCATGTATCTTTACGCAAAGGGAAATATGCCGTTATCGTGGTGGTTACAACACGATAACGACCTAAAATACAAATTTAAACTCGTAACTAAATGGTTGAATAAAAATAGGATTCGGGTATTAGATTGTCCAGCCCAAACACCCGATATAAACCTAATCGAAAATCGATGGGCAATAGTAGATCGTAACATGAGCAAGGTAAGATACACAAACAAAGCAGCCGTGTATGAAGCTATACAACGTGCTTGGGAATCCATACCCTCAGATGTATTAGTAAATTTAATAGAGTCTATGCCCAAAAGATGCGAAAAAGTAATAAAAAACAAAGCTTACTGAACCAAATTTTAATTTTTTTAGACATTGATTTTGTATTTATTTTTTTTGTTAATGTTTTATAAAACAAATAAAGACATGTATTTCAACATAGTTAACGTAGTTTTTACATATATTTTTTCCTATCGTCAATAATTAAAAAAATAAATTAAAACTTCTAGATTATTAAGAAATTTACTTTGTTTTGCTCTATACTGTATATAACAATTCTATAAAAAGTATATCTTACAGACTACTTCTCAAACTTCTTCAAGCCGCTTTGTTCTGTCGATTTCTTTTCGTTCAAATATTGCAACTCCAAAGAATAAACTATTGAACGATTTTTAAAAATTGGAAAGAAGTTGTTACGTTGCTCCAATTTGTGTGACAAATATTCAACATTTGTACACGATTACACAATCTTAAAACATATGACAAAACTTAATTACTATCATTAATTGGCTAAAGATAATTTAATAATACACTTAGAAAAAGTAACAACAACACACTTATTAACAGTGAAATGATTTTGTGCCAACAAAAGATATTTGCTGAATTTTATTTTTATACAAATATTTTCCTGTATAAATAAACGGGTAAAATATTTCTAATAATAAATAAATCAAAATTAATGTGTTATTAAATTGTCACACATTGCGTTCTTTTACGATCGGGGAGGCATAGTTACTAGTATGATAAACAAAAAATTCGTATTTTTTCTGTCTCCCATATCCGGCTTTACTATAATAAAAAAATATAAACTATTTATTAAAAAAAAATTAAACTCAAGGTCTTACATAATTTTTTTTTAAATAAGTTTTAACTCTCAATGTTTGCTGTTTTTATTAGAATGTAACATACGATTGCTAATAAAGAGTATAACCTCCTTGATTGTCAATGCATTCTTGCAGTCGTCTAGGCATTGATGCTACAAAAACACATATGTAATCATCACTAATCGTTTTCCAAACAGTTTCAATTGCGGCAAGTAATTGTTCGCGGTCTCTGACGATATAATTGGCCTCCTGTTCTTCCCAAATTGTACAGCGTTTTTCATTGCCCCAATTTGTAGACATTCATAGCGCACAACTGAATTGTTCAACTATTTCAAGTATTTCTTTAAAACCGATAATCATACCGGTTTACAAGAGACAAACACAAGCAATTATATTTATTTACCTATATTCTTTGAATTATTGAATAACAAAACAATGACCTAATTATTTAATGAATTTCAAATAAAGTACTACGAATTTGTTTTTTTTATAAATACAAAATATATTCTCTTAAAGAATTATGCATGTACTTGCAAAAGTCTAAACTTACTTCTTATAAGCAACACTTTCTTTTTAAATATTTGCGCTTGACATATTTATATTTAAAATTTTGTCATAAAATATCCATTATATGCGTTTTTCGGGATTTTTTTCCCAAATTAACAAAAGCTGTATTGAGTTCTAGTTTTTGATCAATGCTTTACCTAAACGTGGTTACCTAATAAAGTTCAGAGGACAAACAGTTGGCCCAAGTGAAGCTAGAAGTAGTTCATCCGAGATTTCTAAAATATTTGACGTACAGGAAAGAGTTTTTTGTAATCAGAATTTTAAAAAAAGTTATATGGTATAATCTTATTACAAAGATTTTAAAATTACGCATGCTAGAAATAAACGCTACTTTAAATGTAGCCTAAAAAGCATGCGAGACTCTACTTTTGGCTCAAACAACAAATAAAAAATAAAAAAAATCACTTTTAATTTAATTCCACAAAATATTCTTATAAACAGACTTCACAACAAATAAAACAAAATCTATATTACCTATTTTGAAGTATTATATTAAATCATAATTAAAAAACGCGTTTTCCCAATTTTTTTTTGTATTTAACACAACTACAATTGTTTTGACTAATTAATACTTTAAAGTCATTTTCAGGTTTTCAATAATTATAGTTGTTAACACTGAAATCTTTTAAGGAATAAAAATATTTGTTATTTACTTGTTTTACTATTACTAAAATATGTTAAATAATTTGTTTCTTTAGGTTTTAGACAATTACCGATGAACAGAAGTTGTGCTAAGACGTCAAATTAAACTAATGTGTTTTAAAATTTTGCTTATAATTGAGGTTCTAATTTTTGTCTATAATAGACTCAACTTTTTCCAAGAAACATCGGACTACTACTACTATAAGTCTCACACTGGAGCTATTTAGCCTGCGATGATTAAAATGTTTATGTTGTACGTTCTACTTTTTATTCGTTACATAAAAAAGAGTAATTTAAAAATTTAATTTTTTTTTATTAAACATTGTCCAACGTGCTAAACTTAGAAAACCAAATAATATTACGCAATTTTAAAAACAACTAAATGTTCTAAATGATATGATTTTTATAGTTTTTGTTTTTTAAATAGAACCACATAGATAAAATAGATATGTAATATTAGCAGAAGATAATCTTTTTTGCAGATCATATTAAGTTTTGTATATCTGTATGCGTTTCATCAAATAATTTTAAATTAACGTGTTAAATTAAACAATGCATTGTAACGTTTTTGTAATTCCGAGTTAAATTTTTGTCATATTTTATGGTAGGAAGCGTACAAAAATTTATTAAAAAAAAATTTGTAGATAAATATTATATCAAGTTTTTAAAAATATGATTAATTTTAAAATTGTTTGTATTAAAATTTTTGAATTAATATTTTGACGTTTTTGAGCACAAAAAGAATTAAGCATTGTATAATGTACAATTTTAAACTTATAAAATCAATTATTATTAACACATGCTAAAAATTAATTTATAGATATAAATATTTTTTTAATAAATAAAGTTAAAACTAGCAATAAAAGTTAATTACTATATAAATAATGACAATAGAAGACAAATCATTTGTTTAACCTGCAAGTAACCTTACTTACTGTTTATACAGTATAATCGCTTTTAAGGACATTTGTATTTAACAAAAATACCTTTAGATTATCCAAATGTATTATGGTACTTTCACTTTAAGCTTAACAAACGCAAATAGCACAAATTTTCAACAATAAAAATAAATAAAACTTTGCGTTTATTACAGTAGTAATATTTTTTTTCTAAATTACTATTTTGCGTTGTAAACTTGCCGTCTGTAATTAAAAATCATTTATAACCAACACAAATAATACCAATTTAGTAAGGACGTATAAAATATAAATTACAATTTTATTTCGCAAATTTATTAAGTTAATAAAATAATTTTTTTATTATTAGATTATTATTATTACTAACAATAAAACAAGTTTTAGCAAATACTTTTTTATTTAATGCTTTATTTAAGCGCGGAATAGTGTTTAACAATATAAAATTTTACTAATACCTACGTTTGAACAAAACCGGTTTAAGTTTTTCAAATATATTTTATTTATACAGTTGCTTACAAATACTTTAATTATAAAATTATCTAAAGACATAGTTTTTTGAATATGAAAAAATACTAAAACTAAAACATAATGTAACTTTTTGTTGATAATTATTTGGTATAATTGATAAATCAAACAAAAAATATATAGATTTAATAATCTATAATAAAATAAACCGTAATACTGCGGAAAGTATTTTAGAAAAATAATCAGGTGTTTCAGACCACTTAATAAATTTTTATAAGTACATTATATTAGTTTTCAAAATGTAGATAAAAATTTATTTAAATTCCTAATTCTATTTTTTTGAAAAACCAATTTGACTTGTTAGTGCCAATTTTTATGTAAAGCCAAGAAATTACAACAATAGATACTTTGAAAACAATATTGGTTTTAATATGCATAATTATTTTTAATAGTCTTTTTGAAAATATAATGAATTGTATATTCTTTTTTTTATTAGAATTTTGAATGTGGTACAACTTAATAATTTAAATATGGTATTTAAGATGCAAATTGATCAAAATAAGTAAACACAAAAGAAGAATAGATTAATAATAATTTGTAAGTATACTTATGTAAGAAACAAAATGAAAATATGTTAAATTACTTTATTTGCAAACCAACAAACCCAAATTACAATTACATTTTTCAAAAGTTTGCATAACATGTAAAAAAGTTAAGGTAAAAGAAATGTTTAAATGTTTATTTTTAAGAATCTGTAAGCTTTCATAACAATCGAGTTCACTTTTGTTGTTTACTGGTTTAACATACGTGTGTCAACACTAAATTTTTTAACGTCGATAGCTAATATAAACCAAATGGTTTTTAAAAGAAATTTTGATAGTTTTTTATCTTTGTCCAATGTATACTTGATTACCGACTTTACAATTAGTTTAATATATTCGCTATTTATCTTGCATTTCCACTAAGTCTTAAGAATTCCACAACTAACTTTGTAAACTATTCTAAAATATAATTTTGAAAATATTTTAGAAAGATTTTTGATATACACACAATAATTTGATACTTTGAAATATATTTTATCTACTTTCTTATTATAAGTACTACATAAGTAGTTTAATTTTTTGTATAAATACTTATGTTTTCGAAGTATATTGTTTATAATTGTCATTTGAAACCATTGTATATAACAATTTTTTAAGAAACAAAATTTTTTTGTTAAAATTTTGTTTTGATAACAAAAAATTTAATGACCAATGAACCAAAAAATTAAGATATGCAAGTCTGAGTTATATGCAATGGTTAGAATTATTTGTTATAACCTTCTTAGTGCTAGTTTCCTTACGATAAATATCAATTTTTATTTAAGCGTTGTTCTTTATTATAAGAGTATATCTAAAAATTGTAACTTGTTTTCCATCTCTATTTCGTAGGAAATTTAGAATTTAAAACGTCAACAAATTCTTGAGGATTATAAATTTTGATATCGATGATAGCAAACACATCATATACATATCTTAGCCAAACTCTAGGAAAATATTCTAAATCTTGTTCAAAATGGGTTTCAAATTTTCCTATAAATAAATTAGCAATAAACGGCAATAAACTATTTCCAATTGCAGTACCTACCATGTTCTAACTTATAAAATTGACCATGTCTAAATCGTTGTGTAATAACATATTTCGCAAATATTGAATGGTAATATCTATTGAAATACTTGGAAACAGTAAACTAAGATCAAATAAAACTAAAAGTTCCGTTTCCGTTGCTTGAATGTTTTTAATGTTTTCAATAAACTTGTAAAAAATAACAACACTAAGATTTGGTTGTTCGTTCGTAAAAGTATTCAATTTATTTAATAACTAATTAAAATAATATATAGTATAATATAATAATTCGGAAATAGTCCGTGATAACACTGTTAAAACTTGACAAAATAGTCTTAGTTTGGGTAATCATTTTAGTAAGAGGATTTTTATTAACTATTGAATAAAGGCCATTGTCTAACTTTAAATTAAATTTAACTAAAAAAATATTATAAAATAGTCTATTATATAGCAATAAATTATTATAGCATAGAATAAATAATATAAATAAAGAAGTTCAACCTTATGGGGAAACACAAAACCGTGCAATTTGGGTTGCCTATAAGAATTTTTTTATTTATACAGTTTTACAGGCATAGACACAGAATGTATTATTTCCATCTGACTTGTTTCAATGACTATTGTATATAAAATTGTTGCTAGTCTTACCCTACGTTAAATCTTAGATTTTGTTTTATAATATTTTATGATATAGGTACTAAAAGAATAATAGTTTGGTATATAACAAATTTATTCTATATGTAATATTGTATTAAACTATTGCGTTAGCGATAACACAATAACTTTATCATACAAATACTATAATTAATGTTTTTATACAAAAAAATTAATAATTTGTGTATTATCTACATTACAACTTTTTTTTGTAACTTCCAGGTAAACGAAATTCTTGCAAAACCTATTTTAATGTTTTAAGTTTACAGCAAATTGACTATTTAACTAAAAATTTATTGTGATCACAGCATTAACCACCTTTATGTAGCCATTACATCAAGTGAATTTCAAGAAACTGCTTAATATATGGTCCTTCAAGCCAGATGATAAAGAGATCATTCAACATTAAGTTGTTTGATCACTTACACTTACGATAGAATCTGGTATTGTTCAAATACTCATAACCTGGGTAAAAGTCCAACTATTAAGTACAAACTACCACCGTGCTTAATATATGGTCCTTCGAGCCGGATCGTGAATGCTGTATGGGTGCTCAACTTTTTCTGTAGAAAATTATCATTCAGCATTAAGTTATTTGATATTTGACACTTACCTTAGAATCTGTTATTGTTCAAATACTGATTGTCTGGGTAAGTGTCCAACTATTAACTACGAACTAACTTAATGTATGGTTCTTGGAGCCACGGTCTCAAGTCGAGCCGAAAAGAAGACGAAGAATTTTAACAGACTTACAACCTGTCAAAATAATCACCATTACCATTACCCACGGTTCAACAAACCAAAAAGAAGACAAAGTATTTTAACAACTTGTTAAAATAATTACCATTACCACAGTCCACCCACGTTTCAAGCCTACATGAAGTGGTTCTTACAGTCCTTCAAAATTATTACGGTTCATCCACGGTCCAAATTTAGAAGAAGTGGTAAAACCAGCCGGATAAAAACAAAGCAGACTATCGCCAGGATTTACATTTAGTCCTAAGAAAAAAAAAGACAAAGAATTTTAACAACCTGTTAATACAATTGCTATTACCGAAAGAAGTATACTGCAAGTAAAATTAGTTGGTATATGTTAGTTCACAAAACGACTGTTGTCAATTAAACATTGATCAAACAGTCGTAAAAGAACCACCAACTGAAAACGTAGTAAGTAGTCGGTATAGTTGTTAAAAACAACATCAAAGAAACGATGGACAGCTGTTTCATTTTTTTGGAACTCCTCAGCACCGTGATAACTCTAATGTGTTTTCACAACTATTACTGAGAACTACTGCAGTTATATCTCGTAAGCATCCGAGTAGCATATGTTAATAACAAATGGTGTTTCCACCTCGTGGCAATTTCCACGTACTAAATATTAAAGAAAGAAGTATACTGCAGGTAAAATTAGTTGGTATATGTTAGTTCAAAAAACGACTGTTGTCAATTAAACATTGATCAAACAGTCGTAAAAGAACCACCAACTGAAAACGTAGCAAGTAGTCAGTATAGTTGTGAAAAACAACATGAAAAAAACGATGGACAGCTGTTTCGTTCTTTTGGAACTCCTCAGCACCGTGATAACTCTAATGTGTTTTCACAACTATTACTGAGAACTACTGCAGTTATATCTCGTAAGAGATTAAAGAAAGAAGTATACTGCAGGTAAAACTAACTGTGAACTAACATATACCAACTAATTTTACCTGCAGTATACTTAGTACGTGGAAATTGCCACGAGGTGGAAACACCATTTGTTATTCACATATGCTACTCGGATGCTTACGAGATATAACTGCAGTAGTTCTCAGTAATAGTTGTGAAAACACATTAGAGTTATCACGGTGCTGAGGAGTTCCAAAAGAACGAAACAGCTGTCCATCGTTTCTTTGATGTTGTTTTTGACAACTATACTGACTACTTACTACGTTTTCAGTTGGTGGTTCTTTTACGACTGTTTGATCAATGTTTAATTGACAACAGTCGTTTTGTGAACTAACATATACCAACTAATTTTACCTGCAGTATACTTCTTTCTTTAATATTTAGTACGTAGAAATTGCCACGAGGTAGAAACACCATTTGTTATTACTATTACCGCGGTCCACTCACGTTCCAAACCTACATGAAGTGGTTCCTACATCCCTTCAAAATTATTATGGTCTACCCACATGAAGTGGTTCCTACAGCTCTTCAAATTTACTATGATCCACCCATGGACCAAACGTAGAAGAATCCAGCTGGATGTAAACGAAGCAGACCATAGCCGGGGTTTACATTTAGTCCAAAGAAGAAAAAGAAGACAAAGAATTTTAACAGTCATACAATCTGTTAAATTGACATTATTATGGTCAATAATGAATGATCTTTTTTATAAATTAATGTGTGTCAATTTAACATACAATTTAAATTTTCATTATGAAAAAGATGACTGCTATCCCGTGTGATAGCTTTTAAAACCGTTATGATAAATGCATGTACATGCATAAATCAGTATGTTGTATATAATAGTATATTAAAGTACTAGTTTCATAAGGGACCATTTTAGCGCACAAGAACAAAGTTTAGAAAACGACCCGCAAAGCGGGGAGTTTTTTAATTGCCGAGTGCGCTAAAATGTCTTATGAAACGTATACTTTATACTATTTTTTCTATTTTGAAAATTATATGAAATTGTAATTACATATTTACTTTTATTTTATTGCTTAATGAAAATTATTTTTTTAACAATAAGTTGGCAACATTTTAAATTTAACATGTTGAATAGTTGGATTGCTGTATTTTAATCATCGACCTGGCAACATCGAAAAGCTACGCTTCCCTCTGGACGAGTAATTCTGCAAAGTGTACACAACATTGTAAGAGATAGAAAGAAAGAAAGAAATAGTATTTGTCAACAAACGGTACGCACTACTTGTCAAACGACAATTGTATTTGTTTACTTTTACATATTCCTACTTCAAGCTAGATATACATTATATTTATATTTCATGTTTAAAGTTTGATTCAATTCATTTTACTATCTACGTACTTCAAATAATGCTGCTAGAACCGATTCTAAAATTTGAGGTTATAAGTATGTCAACATAAATTGACAAGTAGTGCGTACCATAACAATAAACAAATGTACTTCGTTTTCTACATGTTTGGGACAAACAAACACATTGCAAAAGTATACAGATTACTCGTCCAGAGGGAAGCGTAGCTTTCCGATGGTGCCAGGTCGATGATTTTAATTATCAAATATCAGTATTGCCAATTTAGCATAACTGTGGTTCGGGTGCTATAAAGTGTTACTTTAGACTACTCAAACGAGTTCTTTAAAGCTCTTGTTAAAGTATTAAAATAGAAAAAAAAATTGTAATCACATCTGGGCACAAAAAACTGGTAGTTTTTAAAAATACACAATTTATATAAACATTTAAATTTCCCATCACCTATAATTTTTTCTCCACCAGAAGCGCTACAACCTTTTTTCGTTCATCACAAATGTATTTGTGTGAAGCATATCTATTTGTGGTTTTATAGTAATTAATTTTGACGTATTCTTCATTTAAAATACAAAAATAGATGGATAACGTAAATTACAAAAACTATTAAAAAAATTATTACTTTAGGCATTTAATATATCTAACCTATAATTAATTAATTATTTACATAAACTGAACCGTTGTTGGGACAAAGTTAACTTTCTTTTTAAATTCCTCTAATTGGTTCGGTTAGATTGTTCTATCTATCTATTTTATAGAAAACAGTTATATAGTATAATTATCAGAAATTGTAAATTTGTTCATTATTTAATTATAGTTGATAAATATTGTTTATTTACAGTTGACAAAATGTTACGTTACAACCTACTGTCATAAGTAGCAATGAACGCCTTACTACAAGTAGTAGAAAAAATATTTATTGGTAACTTTTTTCTCCTAGTAATAGTTATTAGATATTTGTATTACACCTTCACGTAGAAGAGGCAAAAAACTCACACTTGGTAATTTTTTTTATAGGCGACGTTAGGCCAGTAAAATTAGTTTTGTACTTCTCCTACCTAAAGGTGTAATACAGCTACTTAAAAAATATTTAGTTGCTGACGTTGTAACTCACACAGGTACGCAAATTGATTAATAAAAAAAATATTTGTTATGTAAGATGATTAATTAAATAAAATTTTTTTAGATATACATAATATATAATAAATAGACATTTTTGGCGTGTTTTAAAAGCGACGATACAGTTGTATAATTTTACTTTAACAAAAAAGTAAAATTTATATACTCAATGTAAACCGCTAACACACATATTTTTGTTTTCTATAATTATTTGTTTAAAGTACAGAACACGATTGTGCATAATTTTATAAAGTACTCTAACATAATTGTTTGCACGTTAGCGTTAGCTCTTATGTTGCCATATTGATCTTTTAGAGAGGTTTAAAATTGTAAAACGAGTTGAGTGCTGTCTAGTTTGTTAATTATATCCTGAACTAGAACAGATACTTTATACAAAACTGATTCTGCCATAAAATTTAACATAAATACTGAAACAATGCTATATTTAATGGAATATTACTCAAGTTGATATCTTTGTTAAGCGTTATTTTACCAATTTTCATTCAATGATCTGTAAGACAAATTCTCATTTAGAGTACATGCAATTAAATATTTAACAAAAAACGTTAAAACTACAAATTACAACTTAGAAAAAGTAATAAATAAGAAATATTTTTATCACAGCTGTAGAAACACTTATAGAACTTTCAAACAATTACTTGGGAGTATTCCCTTTTGTATATTGAATGACTAAATTAAAGTGGAGAGGAAAATGGGAGAAATTAAATTAACCTGTCGGTTGTTAGTAGTAATAGTTCTTTACTTTTTTTCAAATTCTGCTGAATTCATAACGTACCATAATTGTAATTGTTAAATTGTATTAGTATTTCAAATAAATCAAGTTTTATTTAGTTTAATCTATCATAAATAGTAAAAAATATGTTATTAATTAATGCATTAATTACAATGAATAATTTGTTTTTAGATTTCATATTTTTACATTTTCTATTTAATAGCTGTAGCTGATGTTGATGACGTTGAACCTAAGACAATTTCTTCAATATTAAATATTTTCATAAATGTTAGTTAACAAGTAATACAAATTTTACTAAATCTAAACTTAGTAATCACTAACATTAATATTTAATTACATTTGTAAAACTGAATTTAGTGGATGCATCACAGAAACAAAGAGTAGTGTTATCTAAAAAAAAAGCTAAACTAATATTTAATGTAGAAAAAACCAAATTTATTGTATTAATAATTTAGTTAATACTATAAAAACAAGATTTAGTAATTTATTTAAAAAAAACTGGTGTGGTCACCACACGACTTTCCTATAAGGAATGATGAAGAAATGTCTACATATTTTTTCAAGGTTATGTTGTCATAAAACCATTTTGAAGTAATACGTACACGTTTGTATTGACTTCCTAGCATGCCATATTTTTTTTGAAATTTTTCTCATTGATTTCTTTAAAATATAACCGAAATATGGCAAATTGAGCTTATGTTGTCATATCGAATAACCCTTATATTTATACGCCTCTATATTGATTACCCTTTTAATAAATCAGTAAAAAAATATTGTCGCAGGCAGGATTCGAATCTATATTATATTTGTAAATTCATTTAATTGTTAGGAAAAATTATCTCAGTAAGAAACTGTAAAAATAGTTCGAATAATTTACATACGTACAAAACTATATAAGAAAAACTGTTAAAAATGGCGGATACACCTACTTCTAGTTTTCTTATCAAACCCATCTTTTGATAAAGCCGAGAGAATATAGAAAGCCAATTCAATACAAAATTTCAATTTGCTAGGACTTTTGGTTCAAGAGTTATCGTGGGTACATCCAAAGATAATCTAATGGAATTTTTTTTCTAAAAAAAATCGTTGCAGGCAGAATTCGAACCTAAACTATACATGGAATTTACTTTAAATTATAAATTAAATATTCTATAAATTATTAAATTTTTTGTTTGAATAAATTGTTAAGAAGAATATCTCTATAAGAAACTGTAAAAATAATTCGAATTATTTATATACGTACAAAATTATATAAGAAAAACTGTTAATATAATTTACTATAAACTATAAACTATTGTGTTTTTGGTTTATGTTTGTAATTCAAAACAGTACAAAATTACATTTAAACATTTAAATATACTACATTTTAAATTTTTTTTGTAACATGTATTTCCAAAACTTATCACATGTTGTTTGTTGAGACAAATAAAATGCATGTGCTTATTTTGACAAAATGCAATATACAATATTTGAAAAAAATAGGTACCAATGTAACTGTTACAACCATCAAATAAAAATACAACATTTTTACATAATAGTTATTTTGGTCATGTCGGTTGCCGTTTAAACTACAACCAGATGTTTTAAACTTGTTAAAATGCAGTATTCTTAACATCAAGTAGTACTAATGAAGTTTTACCTACTATCGGCTTAGCTCAGTAGTTCATTGATTTTGAATTTACGAGTAGACCTTAGAAAATCAAAAATCAGTTATATAATAAAGCCAATAAATAAAAAGATCGACGCAAGAACGTATTTATGCAGAATCCCGCCTCTTATGTTGCGATTGGACTACATATACAGTGCGTCCCAAGATATATGTAACAAGAAGTATAATAGATTAAACAAATTTGAATTTTGGATTGGCATTTGCAGACAGAAGTACCGCTAATCTTAAAAATATAAAAAAAATATTAAATGAAGTAGTTTGGAATTGAATTTTATACCTCGATATCAAATATCATAAATGTAAAACTGTTTTTTAAAATTTCAATTTTTTTTAAACGGTTACTGTACATTTTTTAAAATTTTTAACCATCATAGAACAAACACAAACAAAAAATATTAAATCTTACATAACAGATTATAAACAAATTAAACAATAAATGTCTACTGGATATACCATTCATATTCGCACATATTTCGATCTTTTACCTGAATTCCTTAAAAATGTTTTGAGTATGTTCTAACAGTATGAATCTTACTGCATCTGTAATTATTTGCTGCCATATTTCTAGATTGTTAGGAAGCGGTTCAGCGTAAACTAACTGTTTAAGGCGACCCCAGTAAAAACAAGATCTCGGCGGTCACTTAATAAGTCCGTTTTTAGCAATTCAATTATCTCCATAGTTGACATTTAATCACAAATTGATTGTCTGTAGAGTGGCCAGGGCAATCTTTATGTTGTAAATAAAACAAAAACATATTTCTCAACATGTTTAAACTTTCCTGAGAAAATGTTTAAAAAAACTATAAGTGTGCTAATTCATCCTTTCCCTGAATAAAATAAGGTTCAATAATTCCAACGTGGCAAAACACGGCAAACCACATATTCACCTTTTTATAATATTGTCTTAAATTCTAAAATTAGGATTTTCAGATGCCCAATACCGACAATTCTTAAACAAAACAACGTCATTGATTGTAAATGTGAATTCACCTGAGAAAATTATGCAATGATAAACAAAAATTTCATCCATAATTTTTTCTCTAACAAAAACAACACAAAAATTGAGTCATCTGCCGTCATCTCCTTTTTCAAGCGTATGTTTATAATTTGCTTTATATGCCTTAATTATGTTTGTTTTGTAAATTTGCTGAAACTTAGACTTGCTAATATTAATGATACGTTATCTCTCTCTTAGTGGAATTCTAGGATTTTCTGCAACCGAGTCAAGAGCTATTATATTGCCAACATCGTTTTTATCGTATGTCTTTTTTTTTCATTTGATGTTAAGAGAACTACCAATACCCAGAAACTTTTTAATTATTCTCATAGCTGCAGTACGTAAGACAACAGTGGTTGGAAATTTTATATTAAATTGCCTTATTACTTCTCTTAAGGCGTCGTCACCAATTCCGTAACATTGCACAAAATAAATGTATTCAAGCAATCTAAGTACCATTTTACTAAATTTCTTTAGCGGATTATTCGATTTGAAACAAAAATAAAAAATGTTGACAACACTTGACACAAATGCAAATACAAAATTAAGGATTAACAACATACGGCAACTGTTTTCACCGTAGCCCACTAGTTTATTTTAAAAAATTGAAATTTTTAAAACATAATTTTACATTCTTTAAATTTGGTATCGAGGTATAAAATTCAATTTCAAACTACTTCATTTAGTAAATCTTTTTTTTAATTTTTTTAAAATTGGTGATTTTAATAATATTGCTTATAAAACATCCTGTAGAATAGTCAAATCTATTTAAATTGTTTTAAATTGGTTAACCGCTTTTCTTTTGTTATGCTATACGTAACGTGTAACTACGTTTTATATAAAATATATAAAGTATTATATAAAATTCTTGCTGCAATTTCTACTGAATTTGTATTTTTTTACACGCTACACCAAATTGAGATGCAGTTAAACGACATACATTTTCTTGCTTCCAATTTGAACTTTTTGTTTAACTTAAGTAGAAAACATTTTTCTGTTTTTAGTTAGTCTTGTGATGATTTAAAAGAAACTGAACTATAACTTTGGCCGGTATTAGCATTTGGCATCTACTTTTTTGTTTTTCTATTTACTAATCGTCGTCCCTTTTTACCGATTTTTTTACGTTGCCGTTTATTTTGAAAACGGTTTTGAACGTTTGCCAATTATTGTTTTTATTTTTTTTTAAATTGTACAGAATAAGCCTCTTTACAATTAAACTTTACCGCTGTTTTACAACAAAATTGAAGTTGATTTGTGCTCCTGTGAATTTACTTAATATAAGATTTTATTGTTCAGCAACATTATTGTTTATATTAATCAATATTGAATGAGTATAGAATACTAATCTCCTCAAGAATTTAATATATGTATATAATGTAATATCTTTTTATTTTCTTTTGATCGACAATTTACGTTCGTAGTGTCTTTAATTCTGACATAAAACTAATTTCAAGAAAGTTTAGACTGCAACAGACGAAAAGATAATAAAAGTAATCATTCGGCTAGGTATTAATGCAATAAAAATATCAAGTTAGACAGCTTACTTTTACTTTTTGCAGTATGATAAGCGTCAGATAAGAGTATCTAACATATATAACGCATTCTGGTATTGACTGTACATTCTATCCATGTGTGTTTTTGCATTATGTATTTTATCTCACTTCCTACTTCAAACAACGTTAATTATCTTTCTATCCATCTTTGTTTGCACGTTGGAAACCAGATTTTTAAAAACCCTTTTAATATAACGAATCGAAGCTAAACTTCGACTTAGAAGTTTCACAAATACATCATACTCCCACTCAAAAACAAATTCTCTTTTATTTGAAATTTCGTTTTTCTACCAAGCACACCAAACTATGACGTAGAATCCTCTAAGAAACAAATGGATCAAACAAAGATGCAAAAAAAATATTACGCAAAATACGTAAATAGCATTTCTTATTAGAGTCAGCAAAAGAGTGATACTCTAACATAAACAGAATGATTTGGAATTAAAGGAATTTAGAATTACGACAAAAATCTTTACGACTAAAAAAATATATTAATGATCGACGGAACTAATAAATTATAATGCAATCTGAATTTATGAAAACAACCTAAATTAACTCAAGTGCATTTGTAACTTAATAAGTTACTTAACGAGTACTTAAACAATGAAATTAAAGTAATGATGAATTTAAAAACGTAAAACAACTTTGAAATCACAATGCAAAATTGAGTTAAAATGCTATTAAAAGAAAATGATCTAATTTTGCATAAACATCAAACCAAAATAGCGAGTCCTTTTTGAAAGTATACCTACAGCCAAAGCAAATGTGTAATTGTTTTAAACGTGATTAACTAAAATATATTGAAATTCGAAGACAAACCAAACACATAACATATACATAAAGACTGTGCCCTTGATAAAAAAACAAGTTAGCGCTCAATTTCGCAAAAAAATTTAAAATTTTTGTATTTTCAGCATTTCCCAAATTAATTTGAATCTAGAATAACCTAATACAGCAAAGAAGCATAAGTTTTAAATAAACTACAAAAATATAATTAGTGTAAAAAATCAATGACTAGATTGCTACCCTGTATTAAAATGCATCGTTGCTGTATAATGTAAATTATAATTACTGCAACGTGATTACTTTATTTATTGTATTTAAAATAAATTTTTAACACAATTTCTTTAAGATTCTTTTATGAAGAGGGGCATCAAAACACTTTAAGCGTCTACAGAAGGGACGTTTCGTGCAGTTAAGTGCACACTTCTTCAGGCCTTTGTTTTATTAAAAATTGTTGTTATTACATGGCAGGTAAAATTAACAGTTGTTAAGAGTAATTAATACTACAATTATAGTTATAGACTTAGAAAAGTGGTGTGTCTCCGACTGCACTATGAAGACAACCATACAAATAAATTAATTATACATAACAATTGCAACACAACAGTAACAAACGTGAACTTGAAAATAATATGAATTTTTTCAATTCAAGTTTGAATTGATAAAATACTACGGACATAGCATGGGGAAACCTTACATTACTTTATCTTCGTAATAAGATTCTTACAAATTGTACTTAAGTTTTGAGTATCATTGTTAAAATTTACATTATTACTATGCTTTGAATATGGTTTGTTATGAAAATCATTTCCGCTATTAATCTTTTTCTGTAATTTGGTTCAACATCTATAATTAAAGGGTTATTAAAATCAAAATTGTGATTTGTATTAACATGGTGTAGTGTTAACGCTTAAAGTGTTTTAATGCCCCTCCTCATAAATCAATTTTAAAGCAATTGTGTTAAGTCTAATTAAGGAGAAAAATAATATACAACTTACCTTATAAATTTTGTTTAGTGCGTTTGCATTATTTAATGATTAATATGTAGCGTTACTATAAACGTATAACTTTTCTGAAGTATTTAAAAATCCATTTAAAGACGATTTAAAGATTAGTGTTGAATACAAAAAGATTCATTTAAATTTATTAATTTTAAATAATATTTTAAATTAAAAAAAGCAATTTATATAAAATAATAATGAAATACTTGTAGATTAATTACAATTTTTAGTTAAGTAATAAATATTGCTTTCTATTAAAAATAATTGTAACTTTTAATTTAGGTAATTGCCAATATATTTAGCAAAAACAAACTTTACTTTATTTTGCAATTTGTTAAATGTCATTTTGACAAATTCTAATTAATTTCTGTAACCACAAAATAAAAATTGTATTACATTTTTTAGAATACGATTTTGTGAAATTAATACCGTTATTTAAGACCTAATTATTTTTTTGCACCGACGTAGATTTAACGTATATAAAGATGCATTTAACAAAAATTCTTTATTGCCGGTGTCGCTAAAAAATAAAATTAATTTTCTTTAATAATAACAGAATATTTTGACAATTTAAGTTCATAGCAAATCTTAAAAACTATTTTTTAATCTAACCGTGTATTGTATACTTCTTTTGAATGTAAAAATATGTACGTTTTAATACATACATATGTGATTTTGTTTATAAACTACATAAAATCTAGTATAATAAATTCATGTGTTTTTTATATTTTATTAATCAGGATATTATTTTTTAATTTATTTTGTCTAAACTGTAATACATACTTGCTGATTTGTAAAAGTTGCATGCTCTATTATGTTATTATGTAATTTCTAAAAATGTGTTATACGTCATAAATTTTTATAAAAATATTAAATGGTTAGTTTTATTTAAAGTATTTAGTTCAACTAATCAAATTCAAACAGGATTTTAAAGATTTGTTATCTGTAAGCTTGCTAACTTAGAAACGTGTTTTATTAATTTTAATAACTTAGATCTTTTGTTATATGTTATCATTCTAATGAACAATTTTGTTTATTTTTGAACAAAGATTCCGTTTTTTTGTCAATTGAGTAAGTGGCTTTCTACATTTTCTTTTTATTTGTGCTTCTACTTAAAGATATTTCTTATTTTTTCTTGTTTTTTTGTATGGCATTTTCGGTGATCTGACTACAATTTTTGCCGACAAGATAAATTGGTTGCAAGGTAAATATGGAATTATCTATTTTTTCTACACTGTGCAACAAAATTAACGCACAACCAAAAATTTACCTTAAATTTAAAGCAATGTGTTTTTGTTAGTTTTTGTTCGATTTTATTTATTTATTTTTTAAATTGTAGCCTGTTTTCTTGAGAATATCACTGCCTTAGTTGTTTCAACTACAAATGTCATTTTCATATAATACCGGGTGTTTTAAAAATACAATTTTTTTCTTCCAAATTTTGAAGCATCCTGTGGGATATACTGATTACAGCAAGTCATTGCAAATTTAGGCAAATTAAAGCCTCAAGTTTCCTTTACATTTTGTTTTTTTAATCATTTATTTATCTTTGTTTCTTCATGAGATATACCCTTTTAAAATATCATGTGCTTTTTTTACGGTAAAATGCATTTGACTTGAAAGTTTAAACATTTAGGAGGCTACGGAAACAAAAAATTAAACGTCATAATGTGACAACTTGTGTTATCAGTTTTTTTGTTGACAATCCAACAATCTTCAGTAAATAATGGAACGGCAAAACAGAAACTTAAGTCGTGATGAATGTGTTGAGGCCGTTACATTACATGGTGAAGGGTGGAGCTTTAACCGTATAGCGCAAAGATTTGGTGTGTATCACACAACCATTTCGAGAATTGTTCGCAGATTTGCTGACACGGGAGATCATCATCATCATTTTATTAAATTTCAAGCAATGCTTACTTGGAAAACGATAGCTAGGAAAATTCAATAAAAAACACGTTACTCTATAACACTGAATATCTCGTGAAGTAACAAAGATAAATAAATGATTAAAAAAACAAAATGTAAAGGAAACTTGAGGCTTTAATTTGCCTGAATTCGCAATGACTTGCTGTAATCAGTATATCCCACAGGATGCTTCAAAATTTGGAAGAAAAAAATGGTATTTTTAAAACACCCGGTATTATATGAAAATGACATTTGTAGTTGAAACAACTAAGGCAGTGATATTCTCAAGAAAACAGGCTACAATTTAAAAAATAAATAAATAAAATCGAACAAAAACTGACAAAAACACATTGCTTTAAATTTAAGGTAAATTTTTGGTTGTGCGTTAATTTTGTTGCACAGTATATTTCGTGCAGCAGAAGTGCGGCATAACCTCAAAATTTAACCACGTTTTTGCTTTTGTTTGACCAACTATTATTATGAATTATTTTTAATAATTAAGTCAGTGGTATGCAAAGGTTAAGCAAGCAGCAGTACAACCATACAAATTTGGTAGATCGTTAGAAGAAAGAATAAAAGATAAATTCGTCGCTAGTTTAAAAACAGGGGCCAGTACTAGATCGGCTTTGTAAAAAAGCTGAAACAAGAAATTTAAAAGATTTACTGGCAGTGTCTAAAGAAGCTGTTTTAAAAGAATCACGAAGCTTAGTAGAAGTAAATAAGTAGCAAAAAGTATGGGGAAGACATGAAACGGGATTCAAGACTGCTAGTGCCGGAAGAGAGCCGAGAGCAGTACAACGATTTGGAAAAAGGAAATTTACAGTGAATAAAAACCAAGGTCTAGAAGTAACCGAATAAGTAGCTATTTGTTTTGCTTGTGGAAAATTTAATCATAATTTTGCTTTTTGTAAGTATAAAACTTTTGTTTGTAATAAATATCAAAGGAAGGGACAAATTAGTGGTACTTGTAAACAAGGTAAGAAAGAAAATCATTATGTAGAAGAGATAGATGAAGTGGTAGAAATGTTTAATTTAACATGTTCTATTCTAATTGAATGATGAAACGGGAAAATTACTTGCCTGGAGTACCGAGCAAGGAATTTTCTAAGTTAATACCTTTCCGTTCGGTACAAAGCCGTTTTGTTCAATTTTCCAATTCATTATTGAAAAGGTTCTAATGGGTATTCCAAAAGTAATAAATTATTTGGATGATATTGTAATTACAGGAATAGATGATGAACATTTAAATAGTTTAAAACAAGTAGGTTAACTAAATTTGGTTTTAAATTAAACAAAGACAAATGTCAATTTTTTAAAGATAACATAAATTATCGAAGAAATATTATTTCAGCTAAAAGATTAAAAAAAATTTAGATGAAGTGTCAGAAATCCTAAAATGTCCACAACGAAAAAATGTATCAGAGATAAAAGCATTCTGCGAAAAGGTCAATTATTATTCAAACTTTTTCCCAAAGATTTCAGCATAGTTAAATCCTTTATGCAAATTATGCAAAAAAAAATAAAATATTTAAGTGGTCACAAGATAGCGGTGATTTTTTGGTTCACTATAATCCCGAAAAACCGTTAAGGTTAGCATGTTAGATGGTTCAAAAATACCTATATGCTATATTTCTTGTGTTCTAAACAAATCAGAACGGAATTATCCAATAACTCAAAAAAACGGTTGAGTGTAGTTTGTGAAGTTTAAAAGCTTCATCATTATTTAGCTGGTAAACATTTTGAAATAGTTTCGGATCATAAAGCATTACAAACAATTTTCGGGGAAAATAAGAGTTTGGCACAGATGGCTGCTGGGAGAGTCCAGCGATGGTCATTGTTATTAGCTAATTTTAATTACACTTTTAAATATATTAAAAGCTTTCAAAATGTAAGGGCAAATGCATTATCAAAGACACCTGTAAATGCTAGTTTTGAAGGTGAAGAGTATGACTCCTTGAATTTTGTCGAGAAAGCGAATATCATAGATGTTAACGTAGTTAGATCGGAAACTAGAAAAGATGTAGTTTTAAGAGAGATTTATAATTTAATTAGATTTGGGTTTGAACATGCTGGTAGGGACGAAACACTAAAACCGTATTTTATAAGACGAAGCAAGTTACATATAGATAAAGATGTGATAATGTGGGGATACAGAGTGATCATTCCGTTCAAATTAAGAGAACTTTTATTACGTGAGCTTCATCCAAACAATGTAACCACGTATACACCTTTGGCGTTACCATGTAATGTAGTTTTTGAAAAGCAAGACCGTGCAGAGCAGCAAATAATAGCCTCTAAAGTAAAAATTGATCAACCTGTTATAAGTAAAAAAGTAGAAGGGAAAAAGGTTGAGAAAATACCACCGGTTAAAGAAACTACAGGAAAAATAAAATTACGATGTAACAGTTTGGTGAAACCTCCTCAACGTTTAAATCAGTACCACCCTATAAATATAAGAGGTAACAAAAGTTTCCATTAAAGTTTTTGAACTACCTTATTTTTTTGTATGGCATTTTCGGTCATCCCACATTAAATTTTTGTTTCGTTTTCATGTCTTACTGGTGTCCAGTTGCATAAAGCAAAGTTAATCATAGATATTAATTTAAGAATGTCGCCACCAAAACAACTGATTTTGTGTCAATGACGACGCTTAAGAACATGACCACGTAGTTAACTATAACGTCAAAGTTAAAAACGCTTTATGCAACCTCGTGTTACAGTCAGACTTAAAATTACGTTTTTTATTGTATTATAGTATTAAATGAAAACTTTGTGTATATTTTACAAACTATTTATTAATTACAACAGTGTAACGTTTTCGTTACTGTTATTCAATTTTAAATTATCTGCTTTAATTTAACAAATCGTGTTTAAATCTTTCTTTGTTTTTAATTTTGTGGAGTCGCTACTTTTCTTGGGCGACGTCAGCCTTGAAATGCATTCGGTAGTTAGCGTTCGACCTACATGCTTGTGTGACTTTGCTTCTAAGTGATATAACTTTTATCTTGCTTTTTATCTACAATATCTTTAATTAAAAAGTCTGTGTTAATAATACAGGTATGTCTTCAATTTCTATTTTGTTGCATCTATCTAATTTCCCGCATTAAATTTTTTTTTTAACTTTTTTTTTATATACCAAATTTATCTTTAGCGAGATCGTCGTTACATTCATAATTTAAATGGTTTTGGTATATCAATAAGACATAAATACCAATGATCCAAATTGATTTTCTTGAATAAATACATGTCATCGATTCTCTTAGAAATTTTCCAAGGTTAATACTATCGCTACCGCCAACATTTGCGTCGCATTCCATTGAATGACATTAGGATCAACCTGAAATTTGATCTTTATGCGTGAGTTACATATACCTACATTCTTTTTGTCTATTAAAAATTTAGCTTTATCAACGAACTTGGTTTTTCTTTTTATTAAATAACTTTACATTTGAACCTAACTTACTAGATATTAAGTATTAATATTCTCTAATTAAATGTGCGATTCAAATTTGTTTAATTAGTCATGTAAAAGCAATCAAGTTTAGCTTTCTGTTAATTAAAATAAAAGTTAAATTTGCTTACCGCAAATATTTAAAATAACTCAATTCAAAACTGTTTTTCTTGCGGTATTCTCTTAGTTTTAAGTTTAATTAATAACTGATAAAATGTCTATCATTAGTTTTTAGTAATGTTACTGAATTTTATCTTATTTGTTTTTGTTTTTGAATATAGGATTATAACAATCTTTTGAGATTGAATCGATACATTATTCCTGTGTAACTTTTTATTGCAGATAAGACTTTTAATAGTTAAGTCTCAAAATCAAACGATTTGGCATCTCTGACTTCGAAAGTTAATTGACCAATTTTGGCAATTTTTCTAATTGTTTATCAATTTATTTGCATCTTTTGTTAGCGCGCTCTTTATCCAATAAACTACTTGAGAGTCGAGGTTACAACAGTTTCGATTATACATTTGGAGACATGGTTAAAACCGACAAGAGAAAAAGAAAACAGTTTCATCTCTTGTAAACCGCTAATCTACAATTAGTAACATTTTGTTTATTACGTTTTAAAGTAGTTTCACGTGACTTAACACAATTCTTTTAAGTACTCACATTAAAAATGATACAACGTATTTTTTTAAATTTAAAGTTCGAGATTTGTTTCCTAAACATAAAGTTGAAACTATATTCTAAAAGATAAGTTTTATTGTCACTTGGTTTTTCTTGATGTGTATTGTCTTCTTCAGTTTTATTTTTTGTGTGTGTTAAGTACAATTTGCAAAAGCATAGAAACCTATAAAGACATTCTATGTATTTCGCTGTGTATTCGAAGTACTTTCTACTTGATATAACAAATGTGCGAAACTCTATCACGTCGATTTACCACTACGTAATCTTTTATTTAGCTATTCAGCAACGTAAATACAATTTGTTTTTTATCTTGACTGCTCAGTTTTTACAGATTATACATATAATATTGTATATTAAAGCAGATTAAATTGCGTTGATGTGGTTCCGCTGTTTCTGCTAATTGTGTTAATTTTTCGTGCACAACTTGTAGTTTCCAAAAGTCTTTATAAAACCATAATAATTTACGACTTGCAAATTATCTAAATTACCTATACAATATTGCATGTATGCATTAATCCATTGTAACTAATATTGATCTGAAATTTAGTAGGAATAAATTTGATACTGCAAAATTCCTGTTAATTTACAGTATATTTCTCAATATTCTAATTTAAATCAACAGTATTTTACGTAAGCGTCTCGCATTAAATATGTTGAAATTGTAATTAAAAAAAATAATAATGGAAAATTATAAAAAAATACACAAGCGTCAAATAAAAAAAAATGTATTATTGCGTAAAATATATTTAACAAAGTTAAAACCAAAGTTATTAAAATTAAAACGGCAGCTAAAAATGTAATTAATTTCAAAACTTAAACAGTTTAAACGTTAACGAGAGCATTTCAATAAAGTAAAAAAGATTGATTTTTACATAACTAAGACCTTTGTGTGTTTGTATAAAATTAAAACCAATTCATAACGTATTTAATTCAGTAATTCATTTAAACGATAACTTAAAACAATTACAAATCCCAGGTTGGAACTTTGCTTTTCTACCCCCAAAATTAATTCACTCGATTCAACAAACGATTAATATTCATTTACATTACTGTTGATGGTTTATAAACAAACTTAAAAATTATTTTAATATTGTTTAAACGTTGCTGTAAAAGTTGAATATGTTTGTGGTAATTAGAAAACAACAGTAATATACTATTAATATTTACGATTTGAAACAACTGTATGTTAAGATAGTTATTTTCATAATACAAATTTTTAGATTAAAATTGTTGACCTTTTTCTCTTTTATGAGAAGCTGTTGACTGTGCTAAGAAAGTTTGTCGCGGTGTTTGTCCAAATGAGGACTTAGTTTTGAAATTATCAGTAATTTGGTGCGAGTCGATTCAGGTACGCGCATTTATGTTTGGAATATAACAATTTGAATGCTACTGCGATATTACTTACATACATTGACAAAATTAACCTTTATATTATTAACTTTATCTTACCGCAAACTGTATAATACTAAAATTTTATTTTTGTTTATATTGCTTTTATATACACATTTTTATACGTTAGGTAAAATTAATTTCACTTTTCTTAAAAAAATCAAACACAATTACAAAACTGTTACATATACAAGGTTGTTCACGCTATACGGCACAAAATATTATGGTCAAAACACGTGACTCCAAAAGTTTTACTTTTAGGATAAACGGTGTCGCAAAATCCGTAACAGTATCATAGTTTTTTTTTTATTAAAACCCTTTTTATATTATTATATTTATTGATTAATTGATCAAAATAAGTGTGTGTTTTTTATTACAACTTATCAATTAAGAATTAAATGAATATAACTTGATTAATTTAAATAAATTGCCATATTTTTTAATGTACCAAGAAAAATACTTTTTAATTACTTGTCAAATATTAGAATGTTCTTCTATCTGTTTTTACAGAATACACCAAAGAATCGTTTTTTGTACTATTTAGTTAGAAGAGGGCAATGGAAAAACAGTACTTAGTGTGTTTTTTGTCAACGTTTCGTGGACTAATGCGTCTATTTCCTAAAGTCCCTGTATTTAATAAAAAACACAACATAATTAATACAAGCATGAATACAACCAGGTAATTAGAACTAGTATTTAAACTAATATGAAATTATAAAAATTATTTTGATATTTTAGATGTAAGATGTAAGAAACCAAAAACATACATACAAAAAACTAAAAAGAAGTAACGACGATTCGCCAAAAACTTAGTCAACGGTAAAAAGTAATAAATAACAAAAAACATTAATTATGTAAATAGTTAAAAAAAACATACAATATTTACAGCAACTCACAAACATCACAAACACCAAAAATCAACTATTTAAAAATGCTGGCACTAAAAAGTAACGAAAGAAAACTCAAGGTCATGACATTTTATTCGTTACTTTTCAGTCCCAACATTTTTGAATAGTTGGTTTTCGATTTTTGTGATGTTTGTAAGTTGCTATAACTATTTTTTTTCAGTTGCGGATAATATAGAGGTAAACGTAGAACTACATGTCTATGTCCGGCAATAAGTTAATCGATAACATAAACTTTGCTAGTAGGTTTATTTACTTAAGTTTTTAAGTTAAGTTTTGGTATTGTTTCTTTCACCTAAAAAAAATGTTTTTTTCTAATAACCATTCTTGCATAGCTTTTTTTTCCAAGAAGTAGTTGGCATTGTATCTATAAGAACGTTGTGTTAAGATGCATTATCGATTACCGAAACATAATTCGGTTGTAATTTGAGAATTAATTTTTAATTCAGCCATTTTAAGTAATTTTTATAGTTGATTTCATCCTGGTAGTCTTTGGTTTTTAAGCCTGATTTTAAAATCAACAATAACTAGTCTTTGTTCTTTCGCTACTTGAAAAAAACTTGAATTAAAAATTAAATTAGAAAAACTAACACATACAAAATACAATTACAAAGGCGAATTGGCGACCCACGTTTTTAAATTGAGTACTTAAACGTGACACAGCTGATAACCGAACACATTTTTGTACACTGAGCAATGTGACATCATGTTTACAACAAAACCAAAGAAGTATATAAGAGATAACTGTAAATAGTTATAAAGACTCAGAACGTTTCAAGTTGATTTTACGCTCGCGTAATTTAAAATAGTTTTGAATAAAACTGCGGAATAAAAGTACAAGGTAAAAGACATTAGAAATAAAACACTGTCAATGCAATTGTGCAAATGCCATTAGAATTAATTACTAAAAGCCCGTTTTTCTAAAAACTTTTGTACAGTTGTAAACAGTTTGTAAACAACTTTATTTTGCATTCGTGCTTTATTCCTATATATATTGTATAAAAATTAAGCCTACGAATCGTATACATTTACAGGTTGGTGACTTGAAAAACGCAGCATAGAAATTTTAATGCTAAATTCTTAATGTTAAATTATTTGCTTCTAATTATTTTAGAGAGAAAATGTAAACTAATATTTTATAAAATCAAAAACTGCATTCATCCGTATTATTGCTTACAATTTTTTCCTAAAACCGAAAAAAGAAATAAAATTTTATTAAAAATAATTGGTAATGCCATGGATTTATAATGCCAAACAACTTAACTTACATTTAAATGCTATTTACAAATAAAAAACAAAACAAAAATAAAAAATCATAACAAATATTCAATCAAATCACCATTTACTACTAAACAGTGGCCAAACTTGTCTAACGTTTGCTAATTGATATTGTGATGCTTTGTCACACTTGGTTTGAATACCGTTTAACCCTTCTACATTTTGAAATGTTTGTCCAGAATGAATCTTAGATATTATATGTTCCCAAAAAAAAATTCTTGGGCAAATTATTAGTAAATCTTGCAAACCAATTAATCGTACAGTTTAGACCAAACAAATTTCTTGGTTGTCTCCAACAAAATAGACTACCGCCAAAACTATATCCTCTTCTAACAACAGCAAGAAGCGTTCGCCTGTTAGATTTTTGTGTAAGATATATTATTATTATTATTAAATGACCTAATATTCCCACCCAAACATTAACTTGTTGAAAATACCGGGTTCTGGTATGTACAATTTAGTGTAGATTTTCAGTAGCTCATACTCTGCAGTTTTGCACGTTTACTTCAATTACAATCTGACGTGCATTGATCCATAAACAAAATATTTCTGAAAAACTTGCTATCATGTTCAAGCAACTCCTGATTCTTTTAATGCTCGCGGATAAGTGTAAATTTCTTAGAAAGATTCTGAAGTCGCCCTCGTGTTTAATTTAATACGTTTGAATTCTGTGTTTTTTATTAGACCCTTGGTAATTAATGAATTGATATATATATATATAAAAAAGGGTATAAAATTTGTTATTTGATAGATCTTTTAATGCGTACTCCTCTTTGGTTATAGTTTCTAAAATAAAGGATTGATAGATTTCACACCCAAAACGAATATTGGCGGTAGTTTGCTGAAATCTTATAGATTTTTATCGGCGAGCGCACTAAAACCGATTTTTAGGATTTAGTTCGTAGACTTTTTATTTTGAATTGTTAAATTATTATCAGTGTTTTCGTGTCGGTTACGTTTATTGCTATTAATTGTTTGCTATTTTGTGTTATGTAATAATGTAAGATTTTGTTGCTGCTGGTAGATAAACTCGATTAAATATTTTTTTAACCGGTCTGAAACATTATAAAGTTTAATCTTAGATAAGCATGCGGTCCGTAACAAAAAAAGTACTTTAGACATAGTCTGTCGCTTGGCCTGACGGAAAATTAGCTCAGTTATCCTGAAGAAATTAGCAGCATGAACAGCAAAACGTGACCGCAAGTTTTGACACATAATGGCATCCGCAAGACGATATCAGTAACACAGCGATAGCAGCGGAATTTTACATAGACTAATGATTTTAATTTACTAAACATTTGTTCTAAAATCGATTAGATATTTGTTTATTAAAATTGTTTTTTGTGTTGCCAACATCGCAAACGGCAATATTCGTTCGTTAGTGTAGTTACGTAATGAACGAAAAAAGCTCTAGGGTGGCAAAATGAAAACTAGGAATCCACATAAAATTAAGTGTTTAAAGTCAATTAATATATTAGAACGAGTATGCGACAGGTGGAAAAATCATTTTAAAAATCTTGAAATTCAGTTAAAATTGAAGAAAAACGATGTTAAAGTTAATGTCAAATCTGACAGATTTAGTAATAAATGTAGTACCAACACTATATTTCTGTTGATTTTTTTTTGTTTTTTCAAGAAAGAATGTAAATTTATAAAGGCATCACAAAAAATAATGTACACTACTCTCGTCGAAAGAATCATAGCATAACTCACTCACATGCAACTCTCGGCCGTGCGGCCTCGCGTCGCATTATCGTTCGTTATGCTATTTCTTACTTTCGACTCTTGTTACGTAAAGTACTAATTTTTATTTCAGTTGATATAATACTTGCTAAATGTTATTTTGCTATGCGTTAGAAATCTTTGATTAAGATCCGTACAAAATTAGTTTCATTATAAGCAACATATTAGTTTCGTGTGGTAAAATTGATTATATTTTACTGTTACTATTATTTATAATTTATATATAATGATAAAATCACAGCCATTAATTTGAGAAGAGTGAAATTGATCTCAAAAGCATCTAACGCTATATGTATTTTATGCGTACATTTTTAAACACGTGCTGTAATTAATTAACTTTAGCTATTTGCGACAAACTTAATTTAACAAATTTAATTCTTGTTTTTGTTTATTGATGCGTAGATTTTAATTTTATTAATTATATATTTTGTGTTGCCATTTTAATTAAAAAAATCACGAAACAGTTTTCAATACTATTATAAGCAGTTAATACATGTAATTATTGCGACCTACAAATTTTTATTGTGAGCTAGTAAAACTATTTTAAACAAGAAACGACAATTTTATTTAAATAAAGTTGTTTAAACAAGTTTTTTTAAATAATTTTTAAAACATTTTCTATTTGTAATTAAGAACTGGTTATAATATTTAACTACATTTAGTACTTTTTTCAATTAATTTTTGTTGAGAGTTAGAGGTAGCCGATGCGACGTAGTAAATATGTTCACAACTAAGTTTATTTAAACTCTCTTTTTATAAACATTTAAATCAAAGTTTAAAATTTGTTTAATTTTTATTAAAATACAAAAATGCAGTTTTTTTAATCGTGTAATCATTTAGCCTCGGAACACTATGTACTGTAAAATGAATGAAAATTTAAGTACAAAAATTAATTAGTCCATATGACATATAAAAATTATATAAATATATTAATAATATGTTGTTGATGAGTGATTTGCTGGCTTAAGTTATTAGACTCTAGTTTTCCTTGCTTTGCCGTCGCACTTGAAACATAGTTAGACAATGTGTTGAGAAAATTAAAAGGCTCTTTTAACTTTAAATTAGCACCTACAAAATTATTGTTATTGTAAGAATACATATCAGAAGGTTTTTCCCTTCTAGCAATGAATCTTTTAAGACAACTAATAAATGTATTTGTTGTAGGATCTGTTGTTAGGTCTAGACGTAAAGTCTTAAAAGCTAAACAAGCTTTTACAATCTAGAATGTATGCTTTAATTGATTTAGAAGTTTTTTGTCTTTTATCACAACGAAGCTTGCTTAATCAATACCTGTTTGTGTAAATGGTATATATTCTGTAATCCTTGCCTTTGGTAAGTTGCTCATGATATAATTTAATTATATAGGATTTGCTCTAAGGCAATTAACACAATTGCAAATTTCGGCCCGCTACTGGCCAAAATCTGTTTCTTACTGAATATAGTATATTTTGATACTTAGTTTTTTCCCTTTTGCTAAGAAATAGTAAAATAGTAAACATTTTGTGCACTTTTTATTAAATATTTAAAACCCTTTTGTAATTCATTTGTAGTCAAATTATTTATAATTCTTTGATCAGGTAGTAATTTACAATTGTTAATAAATCTGAGACAATAAAAAACTACTCGCTGCAATTTAGTTAATTGTCCGTCTATAAGATTACAGTTTTGAGATATTGTGTTTAAATACGTAACTTGTTCTTCTAATGATTGGCAATAGACATTTTAAACCTTTTAGGTAAACTATCATTAAGATTACCGTTCTTTAAAAAACTGGGAATTATTGCATAACTTGTCTGCTATCACTGTCCTAGATAACGCATCTACAAGATTTTCCTTCAAATTTACATGGTACCATTGCTTTGAATTGGTTAGATTCTGAATTTCACTAAAGCAGTTACCATCAAAAGTTTTCCATCGACTTGGATCACCTTGTATCAAATGCAAAACTATAGTTGAATCTGTCCAATAGTAAAACTTACTTACATTTAGATATATAAGTGTTTTAATTTAATTTACAAAATTGACTAATAGATATGCTGCGCATAATTGTAATCTAGGCAACGTAATCTTTTTCAAAGACGTCACGCGTGATTTAGCACAAACTAAAATGACATAATAATTTACTTGATTGTAGTTTGATCTTATATATATGCATGTCCTTTTAGATGCATACGCAAACCTGTGTAACTCAATTAGATTTGCATTGTCGCCTATAATGCGTCTCGAAATTTTGATGTCTTTTAAATTATATAAATCGTAAACAAACGTTGACCAACGCTTAGCGATCGATTGCGTTGCAGGTTGATCCCATGATAGGGTAGCTTGTATAATTAACTTTCCCGTAATCACAATAGGACCAAGAACTGACAATGGATCTTATATTTTTGATATATCGGCTAAAATTGTTTGTTTTGTAAATTTATATGTCGTTATACTATTGTTTGTTGCGTATTGTATTATTTCACGTGACGGATTCCAAAAAACACCTAAGAGTTTTAATTTCAGAATCTTCACCAATTTGTAGAATAATTGATTCAAATTGTTCATTGACTTTAAATTAATCTATAATTGGACTTTGATTTAATAATCATTTGCGTAGTTCAAATCCTGCATTTGATAAAATAGATTTAGATTGAATGCTTAGTAAATCGTTAATAAAATCTGCACCCGTGCTAAGGTCGTCTACATAAAAATCGTATTCTATAATTTTACTTGTTCATGAATGAATACCTGCGTTTTCAAATGCTAATTGTTTTAAACATCAAATTGCTAAAAAAGAAACAGAACTGGTCCCATAAGTTACAGTATTCAATTTATAAAATTGTAAAACTTGGGAAGAATTTGACCTCCAAACTATTAATTGGTAACATTGTTATTTAAGATAAATTAGTATTTTCATATACATTTTTGAAATATCCGCTGTTATAACATATTTGTGCTTTTGAAATCTTAATAAAATATAAAAATGTCGTTTTGTATTTTGAGACGGCTATCAGACTTCATATAAACATTAAAAAAAATACTACTCTAAGTCTAGTTGTAATTGATTTCTCGATTACTGCGTGATGGCTTATAAAATAATGACGATTAACAAGATCAATATTGTTTAAATTTATCTAAGACATACGATCTAGTACTCTTGATGCAAGTTTTTTATAAATTTATTTTCTAATTTATAGAATTTGCGAATAGCAAGTTACCTTGTGTTTCCCAATTTAAAAACAGTAAAAATAAATGATATGTATTTACAAATCTGCCTGTACGGACTCGTCAATGATTTTTATTAAAATGCGTTTTACAAAAGTAATGCTATTCAGATAGTACACGCTTTGAATATGTACATTATTCTAATAGCTAAAATTTTAATAACTGATTTTTAATAGAATTCTTTACAATAGTGCTTTTACAATTGATTGGCATGTTGTTTACAGAATTATGTAAAATGCTTCCGGTGACAATCCAACCTATTTAAGTTTTTTATAGAAATAAGTTGCTCATTTGTAGTTGAATTTAATCCGATAATAAAATATTCCAAAACAATTCCACTCCTAACAATATATCTGTTTCTTACGAACATTAAAATTAGGATCCGCTAACTTTACATAAGACAGAAGAATAATTTTCGAAATTTGAAAGGATTTCGTTGGTGAATTATTAGTAATTTTCTCTGAAACTAGACATAAAATGTTTGAATTATAATTGCTTTCAATTGATTCAATAATTAATTGAGTTTTAGAAAGTGTGCCTCCTACTTCTGGAACACTAAATTTTATTTATTGTTTATCCAATCCTAACCTATTCTTATTACACATTTTTTCAGTTATAAAATTGCCTTGACTACCACTATCTAGCAACACTCTACAAGAAAACATATTTTCTAATTAATCCTTAATTTTAAGAACGGCAGTTGCATCTATGCATAATCCTTTAAAGTATCGTACTGATTTAAAGAACAAAAAAGCTGATCATGCAATCTTATATAATATTCCGAAATCTTCAAAAGTAGATAATAAAAATAAAATTACCAAGGACACTACATACTCACCTAATTTGTTTATAGATATTGATAAAACTAAATTTTTAAAATTATAAAAATAAAAATGTTTCAAACTAATAAGATACGTCTCAAGCAATTTTTTTTTTATGATGTTATGTTTGTACATCTGAAGCAATTTGAAGAACATTGAACAATTGTCAATAAATTTGTAAAACTAATTAAATCAGTATGGACAAGAAAGGTTTATTTTTACAAAATGACTAAAAACTAACTGACTGAACTAAACAAACAAGATGTGACTGAAAGAGCGGTTCAACCTTTTTAGTGTTATGTCAACAAAAATATATGTTTCACATTTTATGCAAGATTGCCGGTGCAAGTTAAAAATAAGTGTTACACTGTTTTTCTTGTAACAAAAAAAAATAGCGACGACTAACTCAGTTGTTCCGGAGATACAGTCGTAGACTTCGTAGTGTTAAATTATAAACTGAATCTAAAAAGGCGCCAAAACGATGAAAGATTAGAGGTGGTAGACACCGTTTAAATCTACCTACATCTAAAATCGAACAAATGATAAGACAGAAGTAGTAACACAATATTACAATCATAGACAGTAGTTCACGTTAGACAAAAGAGAAGAATATACATAAGTATATTAATATAAATTTTCCAAACACTAGTACGTAGGTCAGTATCACAGACCAAATATAAGTTACGCCCTCGACTAGGCAACCCGGCGTAGAGCAAAGTGACCTAGTCGGTATAACTTTTATATTTAGAAATGGAATGACTTTACATTCGTAAATTAAAGTACACACGTACGAAAATCAAAGATTTAGAGAATCAAAGCGCACCGTATAATAATATGTGACACAACAAAAAGATTTTAACATTAATTGTGATTACAACTATTAAGAATTAAAATAAAAATGTAATACTTATAAGTAGTTTCCTCCAGGTATAGACTAACTAGTACCGGGTGTCCCAATAAGAATGGCTCTCGGCCATATATCAGAAACCGTTTATAGTACAAATGCGGGAAAAAAATTATAACAAAAGTGACCGCGAGAAAAACCTAGAAATTGTTTTTAAGTATGTATGTCTACCGCTAGAGGGCATAAATTGACTAAAAAAAATTTAAAAAGTCAAATTTTACAAAATTAACTTAAGTAAGGGGCCTAACAAAAACAATCAAGCATTCTTCAAAAAAATCTGTGTATATTTCATATTACAAGTTTTAATCTATCTACTTAAATAAAGGGTGGGTGAGAGTGGAAACTTTGTTATAAAAAACGCCCATAACTCCGGTTCTATCGATTTTTGAAGGCTTAGTCTTCTTGAAAGCAGTTCTCTTCCACCAATATAAGAGTAATCATTTCGATATAACTCAATGAGTAACATGTACGCTAGATGGTGCTATTTAAATTAAATTTAAAATCTAGTTTTTTAGGAAACTATTAAATAGAAGTATGCAGTTTTAATCTGGGATTATAAAAGTAGACCTAATTAGCAACAGCATAGTAAAACCCGTATGTCGATATTTTTTTTCTGTCTTGAGATATCTTAAAAAAAGTGTAAATTTTAAACATTTTTCTTTGAATATAGATTACCTACTATGGTTGTGTAAAGTCAACTCTCTCAGGCAACGATTTGTAAAATTTAAAAAAAAAAAAGTTCTCACTCTCACCCACCCTTTATTTGAGTAGATAGACTAAAACTTGTAATACGAACTATACACAAATTTCTTTGAAGAATGCGTTGATTGTTTTTTTTATGCTTCTTACTTAAGTTTTTTTGTAAAATTTAACTTTTTAAATTTTTTTTATACAATTACGCCCTCTACATACAAACTTAAAAATAATTTTAAGGTTTTTTTCGAGGCCACTTTTGTTTTAATTTTTTTTCCCGCATCTGTACTATAAACGGTTTTTGATATATGGCCGAGAGCCATTCCTATTGGGACACTCAGTACATTACGTCAGCATTACCCCTATTATACATATGAGCGTTGAAAGTAAACGACCGCGCCTAGTTTTCTTTAAATTGATTTCGTAGTTTGCTTTTGCAAAAAATTTTTCCAATACGTATTATACTCGTATCCAACCGTTGAAGTTGTAGAAGTATTAGTTATAACGACGTGAGCTAATCCTAAAACTTTTCACAATTGTGACATCTGTTCATTATTTCCACAGACAAATAAATGTGAGGGGTATGGAAACCCGCTACTGACAATTATGAACAAGTTAAATTAAATCGGAATATAAAAAATACGAGCTCTCTTTAATTAATTTCTACATAAGTGTACGTGAAACCCTTAACGAAAAAAGTCTTGTTGGGCGTATACAACGCTAGAGGAAGTCTAACAAGAAAAACACTACTGCATTTTTAACAAATATTTAACAAACGTGTTTTATAACAAAGATGCATCAATCAATCAATGTGTATAAAACCTATACCGTGGTCAACTTAAAATTAAGAAAGACACGTTTTTTTTTGTTAATGTTGTAATGCACAAATATAATAGACACCTTTGGTTTTACCGTTTAGTGCTTCTAAATATTCACAATTTGTATATGATAGTGCAACACCTGAATACGTGATAGTTTAAGGGTATATAGATTCATTCCTTGCTCTTTAACCTTCTAAAACTTAAAGTAAATTTGATTTTGCCAACGAAAACCGTTTATGATGAACCTATTCATTTAAATTTTAAATAATAAAAAATTAAATATCTAAAAAAAAATTACACTGTATATCAATAGAAAACACCTCTTAAGCAACAACTGCCGTATAAAACGACTAAATAGTATTTTTCAACACTTTTTTCGTCGTGTTTATAAACTTATACATATGTTTTGGTTTATGTAAAATGATAAGTTTCTAAATCTTATAAGTTTTGTTCACGTTTTGTATGTGTTTAAAGCATACAAAATAATGTCAGAAAAATAAGTGAATCGAAGAAAGGATTTATTTTAATATGTCTACTTAATCCCAGTTTAGATCAAATTAAATTAAAACCTTTCTTCCACTCACTGATTCATTCATCGTTAAAAACGGCTTATCAAAACTAGATCAAATTAGAAGATTTGTCTAAATACTAAATTACAAATATAAAATTAATATTTTATTTACAATAAGTTTATAATATGACAATTAAGTACTCAAGAAAAAAAAATGGGAAATGGGTCATTAAAACCTCGAATTCATTACATACCACATAGATAATATGTAATAGAAGCTAGTTACAATAGAAAATTTATTACCTACATATCATGTTGTCAATGTACTGTGAGAGCGCTAGATGACGCAAGATACACCATAAACGTACAGCATAGATAAATACATATAACATATTTACAGTGACTTTATACAGTTAACAGTCACAGTACATAAATTTATAAAGATACAAAATAGTTTCGACAGAAACAAAAAATTTTATATTAAAAGGTTTTATATTTATATTAAAGATAGGTTATTTTTTTTCTACAAGATTCACTTCACACGAATGAACAATTATTTACAATTAACCTACAATTATGTTGATTTACTTATATTAATTATAGCATTAAAACTATCATAAGTGTTATACGTGAAGTTTATCATGTTTATCGCTTTGAAAAAAAAATGAATTCCTGTTTTAAGATACTGGCGGTTACAAAAACAAAGACAGTAATTGGGCAACTTTTTCTCGACTTTTTGCATAATTTTCCACGTAACCTTCTGCCACTGAACTGGTACTTTTTTTGATATAATTTCTTTGTGCGACAAACACAGAAAATCTCGAATATTAAAACAATTTACAAAATTTTAATTATATTATAATGAAAAGTAAAAGATGAAATAAAAAATGAATTCCGTCCCACGTTGACGCCAAATTCTGTTAAGGAAATTTAACCGCAACTTAAGGCAAGCGGCCGCTCAATATTTTGAAAAAAAAGTAGTAGGTGTTACTCGATGTGCTAATTGTAAAATAACTAAAAAAGCGCCAAAACGATATAAATATACACTACACATCTCGTTTACATCTCTCGAACACTGAAAGTAAACAAATTACAAAACACAATTATAACAACAAATATATTTATTTCAACAAAGAGAAAAACATTAAAAACGAGGTAGAACTATAGCAGATAAATAGCAATTATGAGTTCATCAATAAATCTCACAGTTAATAATAATCTCCATTACTAATAATTTTAAATAAAAGCTGAAACACTTGAGAGAATACAGTCTTGTTGAAGAAATTGATCTAACTTAATTTTTGAACAAGTTAGGCGATTTTTAATTAAGAAAATTTTTTATGACCTCCGTCATCATTTCAAGCAACGAAAATTGTTTAAATAACTAACACAACAATTTTATATTAAATCCACCATATATTTTACAATTTTTAAATTAACATTTAATAGTTAAAAAAATTGTTTTATGTGACGTATACTCGCTTCAGAGACCGCGCTGGCATCTAAAACTATTCACGCGGAGGCCTACTTTCAGCGTTTATTTAAAATTATTAGCAATGGATATAGAATTCCGGGAGTTGCGGTCTTTTCCTCCACTTTAAAAACCTTTTTTCACATTTTGATTATCTTCTATAGTTTCTAAGTTATTCTAAAAAACGAAATGCCTTTTTTTTCATCTCATTTTGTCTATAACTGTTCCAATATTTTATGTGCTAAAAACATTTTAATACATTTTTTTTCTAGACGTCATTCTGAATTCAATAAGCCTTCGCTCATATTTTTAGGAGCTATTTCAAGAATTAACTCGTTTTTGAATTTGTCTATTTGGCTACACTTCATGAAAATTTTCTGTAAATGAGTATGTCTTTTTTATAAAATCATTTTCGCAAAAATATTTTTTAATAAAGTTTCTGGAGACAAAGATCTTAGTGAAAAATTACCTAAAACACAATATTCACCTATCTATTTGCTGTTATAAATTTTTTTCTAAAGGAAATCGTATTTGTAATTTTATTATATATACGTGCATGACACGTGTACAGTCACATACGTGCAAAATAGAAGTTTGTACTTTGATACATAGATTTAGCATGTGTGTGAGTATATACGTCTAACCGAATATGAATGCTCAGCAAAAGCATTGTTATTTTTCCTATATATCCGATATATTTTTGTTATTTATTTATTAATAACACGAGGAGATATCTAGTTTTTCCAAATAATTCACTTATTCAGCAATCAACCAAAATTCAAGGTTATCATATGACGAAAGTGACAGAGAGCGACAATTGAATGTGTACATTTTCAAGCTTCAAATAGAGTTACATTTTATTAAAACTACCGCTTTAATTGACGCTGTGCTGTGATTTTGTAAAAAAAATTATTTGTAATAGAAGTCTACCGTTATACAGCGAAGAAGATAATTGAAAAAGATTTCCAGAAAATATTTTTAACAATAAATGTTTTTTTTTGTAAAATTCCTTTTTAACTTCAGACAAAAACCGCGTTTGTTCATTTGACATCTAGATTCAAGAGGAGTAAATAATTTTTAGGTTTTAGCATCAGAGAAGAAGCGAAAGGCTCTATTCAGTTGATCGTATCTTGTCGATTTTTAGTATTACGTAGAAAATATAAGTTGATAAGTAAGTACGATTAGTTTTCACATAATAAATTAAACAGTGAATAGTTATTTATTTAATCACTTAGTATAAATACCTACTTTACTTGAAAACTAACTGTGCTAGGTACTACTTCAACTTTTTATTGATTTCTTTTCATATCTTTTCTTTCGTGCAACATGTACAATACGCTTAAGAATCGCACCCTTTGTATATATTTTGAGATGGTATCCAGTCTAGATGAGTAACATCTTCTAATACTGCCGATTTTTCTTAAAACTATATTACGTATTTTTTGAACTTTTTCTTTTAATTCAGTTAACCGGCAGTCTCTGTGCTGTTGTAAAAATTAGTATTTATGCACAAATTTGTGTCAAAACAGGAATTCAATTAACCTAATACCTAATCCTTATTTAACTACTATAGTACAAGTATTTAACATGCCTTCTCTGCTAAAATGTATACGCAAATGATAAAAAAACAACTTAATTTCATCGAAGCACATACCAAATAAACTACACCTAAACCTGATTTTGTGTTACTTCCGTTTTTTTTGCAAATATAAGCAAACAATCTACACACAAAAAAATAAAGATTCGTAAACACGGTTTGTTTCCTCAACGACGCCATATTAAAAATATTTTGACAAATCATTCGATTGCCTAATTAACGATATACATTATGCAGATTTAACAGGTTGCTCTTTAAACACATGTTTTCTTAGTGATATCTGCTGTTTGCATCATAAAATTAGCGTATTTGTAATTTTAGATACAACCAATAAATGTTCTACTTTTTTTGCATCCAAAATTCGAGTAAAAATTTACATTGGATTGGCTTACTATAACATTTATATGTAATGGTATTACTAAGCGTCTGAGGGTTAGTTCGGTTTTGCTCTTTATATTTAAACAGCAAGATTATTATTGTGTTTTTGTTAATTTTTTAAATGAAAAAAATATAGCAAATCAAATATTTCTTTAAACTTAAAAATCAACTGAATAAAATAGTTACAAATAAGTAACCAAAACTTAAATCTTTAAAATAAAAAAAAAATGTAAAATGACAATTAGCACAATTGACTATTGAAAAGAAATAAGTTTAATAGAGTTTAAAAGTAAGTAAGAACCTACTTATATATTAAACGAAACCACTTTGATGCTATCCAATTAGCTGATTAATATGTTTAGACAATGACAAAACAATGCAAACAATTATTATGCAAATTTCTAAATTTAAACTTATTAAAATATTAAATGCAAACTTGCATTTTAAGCATTACTTATAATAATATTATTTAATACAAAGTTTATAAATTTTAATCTTATCATACGATTGAATCTGTAATCAGCCTTCTGTTTTTTTATGATCACACAAATAATGACATTCAGATTTCTTTTGAAAAAAGCAATGTAAAAGAGATATGATACAGAAAATTAATAAATGTTTTCCTTTTTACTACTAACTTAAACAAACATGATAATTTTAAAAACGAAAACTTAAATTTAAAGAGAATTTTAATGAAAACCCAAAGAATTTACATTCAATTATATTGTGGTTTTAGCAGTAGAAATGTAGAAACAAAGTGATATTATCAAAAAGGAACACCTTTCTTATTCATAAAGCAAACAGTAAAAGCTATAGCAAGTAACTTTGTAATTTGTATATGATGCTTCCGCTAATGCATAATTTCCAAGTTAGGATAGATACTTATACAAACGCTTAATCATCCATTTAACTTATCTCTTTGCTAAATTAAACATGATGTCAAACGATGATTGCTTGAATATAAAAGACCGTGTAACAATCTCTCTTCAGATGTTATAGATTTAATTATCTCAAGACATAAACATAATTTTAATTAAAACTAAAATACGTTCACATCTTTACTTAATTTAATTGTAATTATTTTTAGTATCTTATAGTGATTACAGCATGCTAATTTAGAAGATATTGATGCCGACTTTAAAACAAAAACGTTACACAAACTTAAACTTGCAAACAAAAAACTGATCTACACTACTTTTTTTTGTTAAAAACATTATTCTAATATTCAGTGTTTTTTTTACTAAAATCTAAATAAAGGTATAAAAAACTTTAAGATGTGTTATAGGCTTCAGTATTCTTCATTAAACGAAATAACTACAACCGCAAAATATATGAGCAAATAAATGCAATATATAAATTAAATTAAGAAAAATTGATTTATAATAGTACATTCTTCAACGAACTATTATTTACGTAAATGAACTTAAAAATGGATCATTATTGGATTGCCTCTATATATGTTGTATAAATTTGAGTATAGTGCTTTTTTGATTTATTCTACAGTAAATTTATTGTAAATGTTTGTGCAATTCTCCGAATTGCTGGAAGCGCTCGTGTTAAATTATCACTACTAACGCCCATTGTAAATATTATATTAACAAAAATTATACGCGTCAACGGCAATAAATAATTGATCTTGTTAAGTAAAAGTTTATTATATCTTAACTGTTTTATGGGAGTAGCTACATTAAGTTTAAAAAATTACGTTTGTTCAGATTTATTGTTAAGAGTAGCATTATAAATTTCTCTCTTTAAACATGTATATAAAATCAACTGTAACATAAACATTTTTTTACTTAAAATTTGTTAGTTACGTTTAACAACCTGGTTCTTTCAGCAATCAGACTCTAAATTCAACACATCAGTTAAACAACCTCTCAAATATTGGTCCATTTGAGCAACTGGGTAATCTAGAAGACTATGGAATCATTTAATTCAATTACTCCACATCTATAATTTCTGGACATCGGAGTTAAGATACCGCGTTTAAACATGCCACACTTTTCATATCATTACAAAAAGTGAATGCCATTTTTTAAAACATTTACTTAATTATAATTTACAATGACAGTAAATTAAACAATATTTAGAACCTGCACTATTTAAAGTCGTGTTTAAAGGGCGAACCTACCGCATTGGTACAAGACCTGTGCATGTCAAAACCTTATTACTTAATAGCTATTGTCTTACTCAAACAACGTTAGGAAAACAAGCACATTATTATAAAAATTACGTGCGAGCTCTGTGTAACTTGGCACTGGTAGTTAAAAACTCTCCTGAATCTTTACGAAATGTGTTGAACATATGTAATTTAAACTTAAAATGATTAAAAAATCTAAACCAACCAGTCAAACACTGAGATTTCTTGTATATTAAAAACGTCAAGATTAGATTACCTAACAATTTGCGACTGAAAATCCACTAAAATATCTGAGACTGCTCTCACACTTAAGAAACTAACTGATTTGTTTAACAGCAAATGTCAATTATTCGAATCACTAGATTTAGGAAAATTGGGAAATTTTTTGCCAAACTCAAGTAATAATAGTGCTAAACAATTTAATAAGTACAAATTACCACAGTGAGAAAACAAGACTTCTGCATGCGTAGTTGCATATAACTATAAAATTTCATATAATTTTTGTAAATAGGAGCACTTTACTAATCAATGCTCTGATTTAATACATTTTAGAGTTAGAAATGACAAAACGAAACCTTTGCTTAAAATGTTTGCGAAAAAATCACACGGGTCAACATTGTAAGTCCTTTATGCGCTGCAAGGAATGTAAAAACAAACATCACACATTATTACATGAACGCAATTCATTAATGTCAGGTATTAATCAGATAGAGTGAACGCGTTATTGTTTGATCACAAGTTGCGCGAAAACGATCATCTAATTTGCTACAATCCACTACGAAAAAGTTAAACTACTTATATACATGGTGCGTGTATGCCATAATTTATACAAGGTAACTGAAAATAATTGGAATTAAATTTGTCTTTGTATTAATGCTTTGTTGTTATTTATATTATTTTATATATATATAAGAAGAAAGTTCAAAAGTAAGTGAAAAATATGAACGAAAGCTTATTCCGTACATAATTTCTACATTTACAAAGTAAGCTTGCTGCGTCGACAATGTAGACAAATACTCAATGTTAAAATCAACTTTTAAGTTACAAAAACACTTATACATATTAGAAAATGTAAAAAACAATAATTTTTTTAATCAAACCAGAAACTAGAAACAAAAAATTAAAAGTTTGTCATTGTAATAAGATTAATAAGGTTTTGAAAAAATGAATTGCAGTTATTACAAACTCATTAATTGGTTGATTGATAATGAAAATATGCCTACTTGTGTGATGACCAAATGAGAAAAAAAAGAATAAATTTGAAAGTTTTATCATGCAGGAAACATTTTTTTAATTTTGAAAAAATAAGTATTAAACACATATTTTAAGATTCAATCACTCATTCACCGTATATCCTTATTTAATTTCTTTAACATTTCGACATATTTCTAACTATTCCTTTACCAAAGATTCCACTTCATTTAGTTTAAATGTGACATTTCTGGTTCCAACCCAATTCTTAATAATACCCCAAATCTTTACAATCGGGTTTAATTCCGGAGGTATTCGACATACAGTATCGCCATATTTAGCAAATAAATCATCTACAAAGCAGTGCTTATTGCTAGACTTATTCACTAGTATTAAATTACACAATATTGCATTGATAAATTTTTCTTCGTACATAATACCACGTTCATTTAGTCACAGTTTCATGTCTGCTTTTCTACTAATAAAATTGGGAGTTTTAATTGCCAAAACATTATGGCACTAGCATTTTTCTTATCCATTTCAATTTTTGAAAGATTGGGAATTAATTGATGTTCCAACTAACGATTATGATTTTTAAAATCAATTTCGTCATGGTAGTCTCCGCTTATTTGTCCTGGATTCTTTAAGATATGTGCATTTTTTGTAACCGAAGATGTAGCACTAACTTCCCGTTCATCAAACATGCTGTAAACAAATTTGAATCATAACAAAATCAATCACAAGAAATGTTACTTATTTGTAACTCCATAATATAATACTTAAGAAACAAAAATAAAAACAAATGAATAAACAAAAAAAAGCAATCCAAACAATTAAAATTGCGATTACTGGTCAACGTTTTCAGTTCGATCTATAAATCGTTTCAATGCATTGTCACCGTCCCGGTGGTTTTTGGGGGCTGAGAATTTTTATCCATTTATTTTTTTTTATTATTATGTTGTAATTACGGGTGTGTTTAGCATTTCCATCGTTCATTAAACTTCTTTGTATTTTCGAATTGCGTATTTCTTGGTAACATTCTAAAAGTTTCCATTGTGTTTACTTACATTCATTTAAAATTATTTATTATCTGGTAATTGAATATCTTTTGGCGACGGATGTCTGTGTACGTGCCTTAAACCCATTAAATTTTTGAAACTTGAGATTTGGTTCATGTTAAAAATTATTTTACTTAGAATTATTCTTTGTTCAGATGTCTCTTTGTATATTTTAAGTTTAGATTAGAGTAAGATTTATGTTTCTGAACGCGTTTATTACTCTGTTCCCATGGACTTGCTGAGCTATCATTCTTGTTATATTTCATAATCAGAAGCAAGTGCTGATTTAGCTGTTGCGTGGGAAGATTCGGATAAGAATTGTCACGTACCTAAATTATGTTAAGTTCTTTGTCTTAAAGTATGATGTAATTAATGTAAGGTTTTTGATTGGAGATTTTGTTTTTGAGAAGGGGCTATTTAAGCTTCATTCTTTCCAGAGGAAAGTTAAGTTCCTTTTGGCCCTCGAAAAAAGGTCAATTAATATAATTTCGAATCCAATCAGAAAATTTGTATAATTGAAATTTGTAAAACAAATAGTTGATTTAAGTTCGGTTCAAGAAGTCAAGTGTTTTATGCGGGTAATTAACACCGAGTTTTCGGCGACGCATTATAAATACAGGTGATGAACATTACGTTACTTAAACATTCTAATTCAAGTGGCAAATTAGAACCGCACTTGTGTGTGTTTAATTAAATAAAGGTGAACTACGAAAATTGGTTAAAATCAAACGATTGAGGCAAGAATAAGACCTTGAGGTGAAAAGTTCGGTAAACGAAGAATGTTAAAGTGTGGGTAGTTGAGCAGCCTGAACATCTAAAGAATCGAAGATCGTAATAATTAGTTCCGGGAAAGTTGCCGGTTGTTCTCCCATTTGAGAAAATAGTCGCTACTGCGGACTTTATAAAGTTTTCCCGGCTAATGGTACTGTATCGACGCGTTTTACCGATGCTGAACGCGTGTAACGTCTTTGACGGAGTTAAGTGAATCGATTCTGACAATAAAGTGTTGAGGTTTTGCTGTAAACTAAGGATTAGTAGCTGTCAAACTGCAGGCATACCTGTAAGTACCTTTAACAACTTATCACCTCTTCAACTGAAGAACTCGCCTCCAATTCGATCGTTAGAAGAACATCACGGACACCAGTTATTTTCGACGCGTACTTCTATTTGATTTTGTTTTTGGTTGATTTAAATTGTTGGTTAAAGTCAAGACGGGCGAATCGATCAGAATAGAGTCTTAGAATTCAATTATGTCTTGATTATCAAACTTTAGACCCCTCTGACTCGGTGCGCAGTCTTGATTTATTATTTTGTTTGATGTTTTGTTGTATGCATGCTTTAGTTGTGAATTAAGTTAAGGTAGTTCTCGAGTAGCGGCATTTATCGTTTGCGGCGAGTCGTACGTACGACCAAGCGCTCTGCGGCTGATTCCCTGTGCGACTTTTAAATTTAAGATTAATTTGAATGATTTTATTAACCATTTTACTTGCTTTAAATTTTAATATACGAATTATCTCATATTTGACTTTCTCTGAATCGCATGTTTTCATCTACGAAGTGTTCGAATTTCCGGTTTTGACGAACATTTCACAGTGACTAAAAATTCGGTGGCGCCCTTAACAACTCTTCCTGATTTAAGTAAACTCGGCAAAAAGGTAAGTGAGAGACAAATAATTCGACCCGCCCCCTTCTCGACTAAGTTAGCTGGCAAACCACCATCCCATTGTTACCTTCTCTAAACCATCGTTTTAGAGTGTAACAGCATAAAATCCCTTATCTATCGTACTTTCAAGTACGAATTTTGAAATCTGCACAAGGATCGTGAAATAATTTATTTGTTCTAACGCAGCAAATTCCGCTAACTACCGTTAATAATTACATCTCAAATTACAAAGTTTGTCAAGTTATGTTGTCAAGTGTAGTTGTGCACGTACATGGTAACAATGGCAAATTTTATTTCATTAGCTGCTTGTCCAAAATTAAGGCTCAAATATAAAAACGTCTCAATACCAATTACGGGTATGAACCAATCCGTTCATTCGCAAACAGTGTAGTTAAACTACACATAAAACCACATTCAAGCAATTTTAATACAACTTGTTCAAGCTTAGTATTAACAACTGTAACAGAAAATTTACCATTAATATCCTTTGACGTTATTTAAATACCGTTTTATGTAAACATTAAGTTAGTCGATCTAATGTTCAATAAACGCGCCTATCGATTTTTAATTGGATCATAATTCATCATAATTCTGGGATTTTAAGATTGCAGGCCGTATTAAAATAGGTGACAACACACTTTATTTATATGAAAATAAATTAGGATGGATAATCGGTGGAAATTTACCGATCAAACAGTCTCAGTTAAAAGTTACGAATGTCACGTATTAATACAATCGATCGATTAGCAACTGTAACGGCCCGGTTTTAGACAGTTTGCGTTTCTATGCGTTAGAATGCAAATTAAATAGAAATTCTAATCTTAAAATTAAATATGCTAAATTTATAGAGGAATATTTAGAGTTGGGACATCTTAAAGGTTCCACATTGCAGTTAAGCAGCAATCAAGCTTTTATTTACCATATCATTCGGTGATAAAAGAATTTAGTTCCAGTACGCGTCTACGAGTAGTATTTTATGGTTCTATGAAAACTAGCACCGCTATAAGCTTAAATGATACTCTACTTACGAGTTCAAAAATTCAGGATGATTTGATTTGCATCTTATTTTGTTTTGAAGTTTTTAAATGCGCTTTTAATTGAATGATAACACGTTAGGTACATAAAAAAAATTTCATGCAAATATTACATCGGAGCATACGATATTTTCGCGTTAATCCACTTGAAATTACTCAACTTATGAGGCACTTGCCAAAATTTTAAATTTGATTTGCAAACTTTTTTTAAAATTTGGTGTCGACTTTGCGGGTCCAATTTATTAAAAACTGGTTCGCGGTAGTTCTAAAGTAACTGTTAAGTCATATAATGTTTTATTTATCTGTTTAGCAACTAATGTCATTCACATAAAGTTTGAGCACGATCTTTCAGCGCAAATATTTATAAACTCTTTGGAACGTTTTACAAACAGACAAAGCCATGTTACTAAAATTCATTGTGATAACGATACAAATATTAAGGGGGCTCAACGTGAATTGAAATAATTGCAATGTGATTTTTATTCTAATAACAGTAATTTATTAAACCGCCCTACTTAGAGATAAAATTGCATTTTATTCCGCTTCGCTCTCCGCACTTCGGTGGAATTTAGCAGGCGGAAATTAAATCAGCTGAGCACCTTTTTAAAAGAATGCTAGAAATTTCAGTTATAAATTACAAGTAAATATACATATTACTGTTAAGCATCAAGCCTATCCTAAAGTTCCGTCTTATTACTCCCATCTAGAACGACTCTAATGATTTTACTGCAGGTTATTTTTAAATTAGATCTGTAATAAATTCAAGCCCTGAACCAGACATCACCGAATTAAACATTGTGTATCAAGATGGCAATACGTTAAAAACGTGCGACAGTATTTCTGGAAACGGTGATCGGCAGAATATTTAACTAATTTTTAAAGCAAGGTTGAGTGATTTACAGTCTGTCAACGACAATGTAATTCGTGTAATTATAATAAAAACTAATCGTAATAAAACCATTAAACGTGCAACTACAAAATTGCGTGTCATTTCAATCAAATACAATGGTAAAAGTGTGTAAGATTGTAACATGTGGTGAATCTTAAATAGTTAATTTTAAAATTGCATGTTTATTAATATTAAGTTAATCATGTAAAATAAGATTCTATGGAAAACATTGAAGAACATTTTCCATGACGGCGGCTACCTTAAGTAAAAGTTCTTAAGTGTTTTATGAGGGTATAGCTACACTTAGTTTAAAGAATTATGTATGTTCAGATTTATTGTTTAGAATAGCGTTATAAATTTCTCTATTTAAAGATATATATAAAATACTGTAACCTAAACACCTCAAACAGATGTATTTGATGTTTTAAATGGCGACCTATTAAGAAGTTGCTAAGATAAACTCGATTGATTGTTTTTAAAACAATTTAATTTTTTTATATAATCGTGAATTCGTAAAAGCATAAAGATGTGATTGGCTAATCTAGAGTTATTTTTTGTAACAAAATCACAATGTAAAGAATTGATACTGTTATTCAATTTAATAGGCAACAAGAATCAGCGTATTATTTAATAGTTGTAAAGAAAAAAAATATATTTTGCTTTTTTATAATTTATGCATAATGCCTACGGGAAACGTGAACGTATACGTAACACCTGTTGAGATTTTCTTGTTGAAATAAGTGGACTGTATTTCATAAGTTTTGATACATTTTTTAATGTTGATTATAACATGGTTCGTTACATATCTGTGGATTTTTACTTTATGGTATTAACTTAAACCCCCCTTTCTTTTCACATTTTAAAATTGGCGCAAACTCATAAGTCGCGCAATGTTGGTGGAGAAAATACAGGCGCATAAACTAAAATATATCACAAATAAACTAAACATGCACCCCACCTTGAAGGCTAAGAGCTTCAAACCCTAAAATAATATTACAAATACAATTTAAATAAAAAAATTAAGTGAATTATACATATAATAGGTGTTCATTTCAAATTATAAAATAAACAAGTTGAAATAATAGAAAAAGTAACCGTAAGATGGCGATAAACGCAATAAAATCAAGTTCAAATTGTAAACTTAACAACAATAACATAAATAAGTAAAATGGCGAACTCAACCATAACCACAGAGCAAAATATAAACATAAACAAAATTGTAAATATTCTGATAAACGAATATTATTCTAATAAATATTAGTGTTCATAACGTTGTTAAATAATTGATAAATTCTAGAGGTTTGTTTACACACTTAGCGGACACAGTTTTTTAATAGCACGTTTTATCACTCCATTCACAACCTTCACGGAAGCTACACGTCCTTGCTTATCGCCGCCCTGGTAGATGCTGATGATTCTGCCCATTTTCCAGCATAAGGGTGGTAAATTGTCGTCCATAACCAAAACTAAGGCACCTTATTCAGCTTCTGTAGTGTTGTTTGTTTTCTTAGGACGATTTTGAAGCTGCCATAGATATTCCTTATGCCATCTATTCCTAAGTTTAAGCGAAGACGTTGAACATATTCGTAGCGATTTAATCTGTTTTCTGGAAGATGACCCAACTCTGGTTCGGCAATGGAAGTCATCGTGCGACCTATTAGGAAGTGAGACGGAGTTAAGGGCTGTAGGTCGTTTGGATCAGAGGATATTGGACTCAATGGTCGAGAATTTAATAAGGCTTCAATTTGCGTAAGTAATGTATAAAATTCCTCGTATGTTAAATGAGCACAACCTAAGACCCTTTTTAGGTGAAATTTTGTTTTTTTAATACTTGCCTCCCAGATTCCGCCGAAGTGAGGAGAACGAGGTGGTATGAACTTCCAAGAGATTCCTTCATTGCTGGCAAAGTCAGAAATGGTATTAAAATTATTTTTGATAAAACTATAAAGCTCGTGCAAAACATTTTTGGCACCTACGAAATTGGTTGCGTTGTCAGAGTGCAATTCTAAGGGCTTTCCACGACGTGCGATGAATCGTTTCAGAGATGCTATAAAGGCATCAGTGGTTAAATCTGTCACCAGTTCAAGGTGCACAGCTTTTGTAACAAAGCAAATGAACAATGAAACATAGCACTTGGAAAATTTGGCACCACGACCCTTTCTGTCCTTTATAATAAAAGGGCCAGCATAGTCAATGCCAGACACATGAAAGGGATAAGTAGCTGTAAGCCGTTCCTTAGGTAGGTTACCCATTAGAGGTGAGAATGGTTTTGGATTTGCTTTGTAACATCGTACGCAATTGCGAACTGTTTGTTTAGCTGTATTCTTGCCTGAAATAGGCCAGAATCTTTCTCTAACGATATACAATAGTTGCTGAGGACCAGCATGGTGTGATTTTAGATGTTCATACCGAAATAATATTCTAGTAAAGTGATGATGAGAAGGAAGCAGTATGGGGTGTTTTTGACTGTATGGTAAATCGGAGTTAATTAATCGACCTCCAACACGAAGCATGCCTTCAGTATCAACAAATGGATTCAAGGTAGCTATTTTGCTATCACTCTTAAGAGATTTAGAAGTTAAAAGAAGACTAATGTCACTAGCAAATTCTATTCCTTGAATATGTTTTATTAAGCATATAAATGCGGCCTTTAATTCAAGAGGCGTTAGTGCACCAAAGGTGCGATTTTCTGCAGATAATTTGCAATTCTTTATAAACCGAAGAGCATAAGCCACTGCACGCTTTAGCCTTAAGTAATTAGAAAATCTTTCAATTAAAATAATTGGAGGTAGATTGATGTCTGTAAGAATGGTTTTGATTGGTTTCAGTTCAATAATGTCACCAGTAAGCTGATGGGTTTTATGATTCAAATCAGAAGAGGTGTGTAACCAATAAGGACCTTGCCACCAAAGTGAGCAAGATTTTAAATTAGTCGGGGATATGCCACGAGATATAACATCTGCGGGATTGTCTTTAGAAGGAACATGTTGCCAATCGTGCAGGCATGAATTATCTAAAATGGTCTGCACTCGATTAGCTACAAATGTTTTTAAGGTATGAGTTAAAGTGTGTATCCAATCTAGTACGATGGTAGAATCTGTCCATAAGAAAATTGCGTCAATTTTTAAACGTAATGAAAGTTGAATTGTTCGAACTAGTTTGGCTAACAGTACTGCACTGCAAAGTTCAAGACGAGCAATGCTTTGAAACTTTAAAGGGGTAACTCTAGATTTTGACGTTATTAAACAAACTGAAACATTGTCGTCAGTTCCAATACTTCGTAAGTATACGCATGCACCATAGGCCATTTCGGAAGAATCTGAGAATCCATGCAATTCTATTCTTTTAGGTGCATCACATACTATACGACGTGGAATGGCGAGATCATTTAAAATATGTAATTGATGTACAAAGTTGGACCACTCAGAGTATATGCTTATAGGAACAGACTCGTCCCAAGATATTTGTTCTAACCAAAGTTTTTTTAGAATCATTTTGCAGATCACAGTGCAAGGTCCAAGTAAACCTAGTGGGTCAAATATCTGGGCAGTAATGGAAAGAATTGACCGTTTGGTGACTGATTTAGGTGCTTCGTTTAAAGATATTTTAAATAATAACGAATCAGAACTTGCAGACCATGATATGCCGAGGGTTTTGCAGTTATCATTACCGATTTTTAATTCTGTGGGATGATCTTCTGATGAAGAAATATTATCTAATACACGTGTGTCATTAGAAATCCATTTTCTTAAAGGAAAACAGCCTTGGTTTAGAATTTCAACTATTTCAGCACAAAGAGTTATAGCCTCGTCAACACTATCAGTTCCAGTGAGCAAATCATCGACATAAAAGTCATTATTAATAATTAAGGAAGCTTTAGGAAATGCTTTAAAGTTATCTATCGCAAGCTGTTTCAAGCAACGAGTGGCTAAAAAGGACGCAGAAGAAGTTCCATATGTCACAGTATTTAATTTATATATTAAAGGTTCAGAAGAATTTGACGGGGCCCAGAGGATACACTGCAACAATCTTTGCTCAGGAGAAACCATAACTTGCCGGTACATTTTAGTGATATCAGCTGATATGACGATTTTGTGTTGTCGGAAACGACATAATATAGAAAAGATGCTGTCTTGTACGTTTGGCCCAACTAATTGTATGTTATTTAAAGATTTTCCATTTGCCTCAACTGCAGATGCATCAAAAACTACTCGAAGCTTAGTAGTGGTGCTATCAGGTTTGTGAACTCCGTGATGGGGTAAATAGTATAAGGGTACTTCGGTTTCAGTTAATCTTGACATATGTCCAAGTGTTTCGTATTCTAGCATAAAACTGGAATACATATTATGAAAATCAGGATCAACACTAAACTTTCTTTGAAGAGAACGGAAACGTTTGATGGCAATATGCTTGTAGTTTTTTAATTCATTGATAGAAGAATGCAGGGGAATTGATACTATAAATCTACCGTCTTTGTCTCGATTCATAGTAGTAGCGTAATGAGTTTCGCAAGCAATTTCATCAGGAGATAATTCCCTTATTTCCTGACATTCTTCAATTTTCCAAAATTTAGAAAGCGTGCTCTGAATGGCGTTAAATGTTGAAACCGCTGATATTGAGTTTTTTAGAGGACTGGTAGCCACTGGACCAGAAACTACCCAGCGAAGTTTGTTTTTTTGTAGGATGGGGTAATTAGAGCCTAGTTTAATTGGCCCTGTTGATATGAGTTGCCAAAAACATTCAGCTCCTAAGAGAATGTCTATTTTATGTAGTTTATTAAAGAGAACCGAGAAACATCAATAAAAGATAAAGGAACATGGCTACTAATTTTGGGTATTAATAAGCAAGGTATAGTATTAGTGTAATTATTATTTTCTGATCGAAATTTGACATTACATTTTGAATTTATTTTAGTATAAGTTTGACCAATACCTGATACTGAGAGAAACGTATTTTCAATGGGGAGGTTCTATTTTGAGCAAAGCTTCTTTGTTATAAAACTAGATTGTGAACCGCTGTTAAGTAGTACACGACAATCATGCACCTAATTATTTTTATCGAAGACTTCGACTAATGCGGTGGAAAGAAAAGTTTGGGAATGTATATGACTGGTCAAGGTGACCTGTTGATTATTATTGGCTTCATTGACAGAGTTCAAGTCTTTAGAAAAATGAAGTAATGAATGATGACGCCCATTACACCTTCCACAAGAATGAGATCTACAATATCTCGTTGGGTGGCTACTTCTTAGACAATTGATACAAAGTTTAAGCTCTTTAGCGCGATCAAAACGTTTGGAAGGTTCAAGATTTTTAAATTCACTACATTCGTAAATTTTGTGGGAATCTTTACAGTGAATACAAATCTCGGCCGTGGACAAAAAGGATCGTGGGCCATTCAAAGTGTTATGTTTAGAAGTTGACGAAACTCCTACGCGAATCCTTTTTGAGTTGATCTTATCAAGAAAGTCTGCACGTTTCACTAAAAATTCTTTAAATGACGCGAGTAAAGGCAACTCATCGCACGTATTTGTTTCTTCCCATTTAGAAGCAGTTTCGTCATCTAATTTTTCACTTAAAAGATGTACTAAAAGAATATCCCACTCACCAGTTGCTAATTTTAGATTTTCCAGAGCTCGCAAGTTTTTAAAGGTACTGTCGATTAGTTCACGCAAACTATTTCCTGTGGCTTTTTTAATATGAGGTATGTTAAACAATGATTTAATATGATTTAATACGAGTGACTTACGGTTATCAAACCTTTGGCAGATCATATCCCAAGCCGTAGAAAAGTTTGCTTCACAGATCGGCAATGACTTAATTACCTGGGCAGCAACACCAGAAAGTGATGCATTTAGGTAGTGAAATTTCTGAATTTGCGTTAATGAATTATTTAAATTAATCATCGAATTAAAGGAATCTCGAAATTCCAACCAGTTTTCGAATTGACCAGAAAATTTTGGTAGAGATATGGTTGGCAATTTAACACCTGCATTTTGATCATTTGCATTCGGAAGCATGGTAATATTTTTAGAGTCTAACTTGTTTTCATATTCTGATAATAAAGATTTGATTTTTCCAGAAATATTATAAAAATTATTTTCAAATTCTAATCCGAATAACTGACATTCCTCTGAATAATTTTCAGATTCTGCAATTTTTGATTGAATGGTGCTGAATTCATCAAGGGTGCCGTTAAAATTAGAAACACGAGTTTGCAATTCAAAGTGATAATCACAATTTTGCAAATAATCAGGGTCATTTTTGACGTAGTCAATGTAGTTAGAAACGCTATTTAAACGTCCTTGCAGCATTCCTCGTTGATAAAGCAACGATTTTAATGCTTTTGGAATTTTGGGGTCTTGGGTCATTTTGATAATGCGTATAAGATAGATTTGATAAGCTATAAGAGCATATATTAAATGTATTATATATAAGTTGTATTAATTGAATTAAATAATAATATGTACTATTTAATTGCTAATTTTAAAGGACAGGATTAAAGGAAAAATAAACTTACAGGAAGTCGCCTTGTGCGTCGAAAATGTCATCATGTTCTTCACCCATAAAAAGTGGAACCATAAATTATTTAATCTGGTTTCTATGGACCAAATGTTGTTCACCCATAAAAAGTGGAACCATGAATTATTTAATCTGGCTTCTATGGACCAAATGTTCTTTTTTGATACATTTTTTTAATGTTGATTATAACATGGTTCGTTACATATCTGTGGATTTTTACTTTATGGTATTAACTTAAACCCCCCTTTCTTTTCACATTTTTAAATTGGCGCAAACTCATAAGTCGCGCAATGTTGGTGGAGAAAATACAGGCGCATAAACTAAAATATATCACAAATAAACTAAACAACACCCGTGGCATACAAAGAGAGAGTTATAGATTTATTACGGCCTGTAATTGCGCTTTGTCATTACGCACTCAAAAATTATGTTTTTTTATATTTCAGCTTAGATTTAAATGGTAATTAGTTTTTTATTTCTTTTTGTATAATCAACATATTTGGGCAAATCTTGAAAATTTGTTGTAATTGTTAAATCAATTTGACAAATGAATACTTAAATGTTTAACTATTTATTAATATACTTGTAGATTTAGTAAAGTAGAAATTAAAGTAATTGTTCATTTTTAGTTTTTATATTATCTTAAATAAAAAATAAAATCTTGTATGCACCACTGGCGTTACTGATTGATTATGCTCATCAAGTAACATCTACTTCTTCGGTCAGAAACTCTTGGGATGTATCATATTGCTCTCTGAGAGTAATCATCGCAAAAACGCTTTTGATGCATAATAGCTAGAAGATATCACCCTCCGTTAATCAATCTTTTATTGTGAAATTGTTGAATAAATGTAATTGTAGCTCGAGCACTATGTGTTATCCTGCTGAAGTAAACAAATTGAACCAATTATCTTTATTTTCTACATTGCAATACATGCAACAATCGTCAAAGAATGCAATGTTGTTTCCACAAAAGTGTGTGGCTGTACGATAATTTTCAAAATTTACAGATATTTACATGTTATGGTTATTTAAATGTTCATTAAAAAATTTGCAAAACTATACTATAAATTCTAATCTACGGAATTATTGAAAGGTACATCTTTAGAGCCTTGTGAAAGATCTTTACTGACAACCCTAAAAATTGTATTCTTATAAATTAAAAATTGAATTTTATACCTGTGTATTCAGTGAATATGTTAAGCTTTCTTGTAGATATTTCGTTGCAAATGCAATTATTATCTAAAAACGATTAATTTAAATGTGTTTGTGTCGTCGAAAAGTATCGTAATTAAAGTTTCCTTTTGCAAAATGTTCGATAAATTGTTCGATACAAGTTTAAAGACAATACGACCAAATTGTTTAACATGAAAGTGTTATCTTCTACAGATGTTTCAACCAAACTTCTAGACAACAAGTCTGAAACAGACAAACATTTTCGTAGAATTTAGTTTATTGTGAGACTATATTTTAATAATTTTTTTTAGTTCTTTGCAAGGGCAGTGATAAGATATCTATTAAACTATAATATTTTTATAAATTGATAACAAGCGCTTAGAATCTATTAAAATAATTTTTTTACCATAATAATGAAACTTTTTTATTGCAAATATATAACACTCTTATTGTATTTGAAAATATTTCTCTTCTGTTACACTCATACTACGTAACATATAAAACATAAGCCTACCACCTTGAATTAAATAACAGGCAAGTAAATTTTTTTATGAATTGTTTAAATATTAACGTCTATTGTATCATCAAAATTAGTTAATGCAAATACCCATTAATATTAAAATTTTTTTTTAAACATTGAACTGAGATTTTTACCACATAAATCAGAATTATTCCTTAAAATTTCTCTCAACAAACAATGATTTTTAAAAGGTTGAAAATAAAACATAAATTCATTGTTTAAAAAATAAACAGTAATATTACTAAATGAAATTGTTGTTTGCGAAAAGTAAATTATGTCTAACCCACATTGAGTTTGTGAACATAAAATCTAAAGCGTATTGTTTAGGTTTACTGTTTATAAAATGCGGAAAGCAAAGCATGCGTTATCCTGTAGAACAATTGCGTTAATATCTTTAATTGCATAGTATATGTTTTATGAGATTTTACATAAGCATCTACCTTACCTTTACTTTAAATCAAAATTTGCCACATTTTCTAGAGTTGGCGTTTAGAGAAGAATTTTTGTGTAGAAAAAACATTGCATAAAATAAAACAATTTTGCCTAAAAACATTATATTAATTACTTGTTACTAAACACAAAAATTAATATTTCTTTCATTTATTTATTTTTGTATAAAGTATATTATTTTTGTATTAATTTAACTGTTAAAAACGTTTACGCTTAATGCTGTTATTTACTTAAGTGTTAATTTTCTATTTAAATGTTATGTTGAATTTGTTGCTATTTGTAGCGTTATTTTGTATTTTATTTTTAACAACACAATGGTGTTTGCCGTAACAAATGTTATAAAAATAAAACTGTTAAAACAGTTGAAATGTTGCAATAAAAAGAAGTCACAAATAACAAATATAATTATTTTTATATAAATTAAATAACGAAAATATTTAATGTATAACTTTCGATAACAGTTCTTGAAACATTATTAAAAATTAATCAATGTTTTATCATTTATTATAAAAACGATTATTGAATGTAAAACTTTTAATGTATTTAGGAATCTAGAATTTATTTTTAAAATAATAAACGTCTTATAGCTGTGATATTACTAAAATACTTGACAAATTTCTAATTGTTATTAGCGTATTTCTCTCTGTTGATTCTCTTTTCTTGAAATAAATATATTACTGTTAGAAGTTGTGTTTTGTTAGTTAGTTCCTTTTAGTGATCGATAGATTTGAACAAGGTCTGTATTAAGTAATATTATTTAGTGTAGGATTAACACACCGAGACTTGCGATCCGCTTGCCGATACAACTGAGTTAGTCGCCAGCAATAAATTTTTTTTTTGTAACAAGTTTTTTTTTGTTTCAATGTCAATTTTAACTAATAGTATATACAATTAAAAATAGTTTAGAACAATTAAACAGATTTTAAATTGTTCCATTTTTAAACAAACTAATTGTTGCTAAAATATTGTATTTGTTTTCAATGAATTGGCCGCGGCTGCTGTTATAAAATAGTAAATTATTAAAAATATCAATTTTTTCAAAATTAATATAAACAATACGTTTTTGAACAGCTAAAAAACTACATCAAAACTAATTTTAAGCTTTTTGATAAATGATCATTAACAATTAAAAGAAATTCAAGAGATGCCTTGAAAGCAAATATTTTCAAAATCATTGTGTAGACTAAAAGCTAAGAAAGCCATGACAAATATGACACCGAATTTTTCGTTTTGTTAATATCTGCCAAACTGTTAGTAAAGCATAATTTAGTAACAGTTTTCGTGCTAAAGTTTAAATTTGTTAAATATATCTTGTTACAATCAAAATAAAAAATCATCATTGCGTATAATATCGGATTAACTATCATAATTATCATTCAAAAGCACAGCATAGAAAAGTGCTAATCGGTTTACTCAACGCAAATACTAAATTTTGTATTGTTAAACTAAAATAAAATAGTTTTCGTATAAATACAAATGCAATGAGATTTAATTTAGTCTTATTGTTTTAATATGGTTTTTATGGGCCGCTAGAATAGCAATGTCATCAACAAATTTTTCTTAGTACATTAACTGCATAAATCAAGTATGGCGTCGGTCTCAACACGCTGCCATGTAAATCATCTAATAGGATCGGATTTAAGCCTGTAATCTTGTTTTCGTATCTTACTTTAAACAATTCTTTATTAAGAGTGATGCATAAAGCATTATGAAGATTTTTCCTAAATTTGGAAAGTAACTAATTGCTGCATAGTAACTTTTTTATCGCATGTGTTGTTTACCGTGTGAGTTATTCAGTGTACATGTTCAATGATACTGTAATTATTTTTGACTTAAAATTTGTGGTTAAGAAGTTTGTTTAGGTATAATTTTTTGCTAAGAGCTTATTTAAGAATCTTAGTCATTATTTGCAGTAGACTAATTGCTTTATACAAAATAGGCTCATTTTGCAATTCTTACTTATGCTGTTTTTTATTCCACTGAGAAAGTATTTAGACATGCAAACAACATTGTTCAATTTTGCTAGTATCACAGTATTTGGTTTTTCTAGAAATGTACTAATTTTGATGTTTTCGTTATCATGAGCTGGTAGAAAAAGTCTAAAAACCTTTCGTAGATGTTCAGCAAATGTTTGCTTTTATCTTTCTTGCTCTTTGTACGTGTTCTAGTTGTTTTTCTAATAAGTAAAATTTGCTTTAACTTTTCATACGGCGTAATCTGTCTTTACATTCGGTGTGCATTCTAAATATTTTTTTAAAAATTAATTCTTTAGTTGTCTTGCTATCCGATTAGAATTTTTTTTGTATTGCTGTTTCTCAAGCGTATTCTTTCTTGAGATTTATTTTTTCTTGAGATTTATTTTTTCTTGAGATTAATTTTTTCATATTTTTATCTTTTTTGTTAGAGGTGGTGTTGGTTATCTTGAATGGTGTAACATTCAAATACTCATATGCAAATTCCTGTGTAACAAAAAACTCTAGGCTGACTTTTCAAATTTGTTGGTTTGTAAACCTATTTATATGTAACAAGATTCTTAAGATGCAGTGCTTAAATAGCATCGTAGAAAACTCTTTCTCTTCTTGGCGGTGAGATCCTAGATCCCTAACTACCATTGTTTGCATTGTAGTCACCTTCTGCCAAGAACCTATTACCAAGACATTGTCAGTTTTTGACATACAAATCAAAACCAACTTACAACTGGTAAACGTGTAAAACTAATTAATATTTAAATAAAAAGACGAATACATACAAAATTAAAATATTTCAAAAACTAATAATTTTAACTATAGGGAATGTTTAATAACAATAAAAGTATAATAATAGTAGTTTTTGATAGTGATATAAAATACAGGGCAAGCCATTTAAAATATTGAGACAATAATGTATTTGCGTTGTGACTCACTTTGTAATTGACAAATAAATATTAGCAAAATCAATCCGTTTATAAATTTTGATAATAATTAAAATGGTTTGACTTTAATAGATCATTGTTCTCGTACTCCAATAAAATTATATTACGAATTTTCTAGAAAATGGTAGTAAGGTTTTATATACCCTATATAACATATTACAACTTAAATTACTACAAATGTGGATTAAAGCCAATGTCAAATTTAATGTAAAATACAGGGTGTTTTGTTTAAAAAAATATAACTTTAATCTGGCACTACATTATAAAACACTCTGTAACATTGTAACCAATTTTAAAATATGAAGACTGGATACAATTTTCCTAATTTTTAGTTTGATACTTCAAAAGACATAGAAGATACTGGACTTTACCCATTGACTTTATAATATAGGGAGGCCGCATTTTGTATTCTAAAACGGCACCACTACTGCCATATTGATAGTAGACTAGTGTCATTCTAATGTCAAATGTTAGTAGTTGCTTTTTTTAAAGTTTTATAGTGATTTTTTTGTGTTTTCTGATATGTTTTTTAGTTTTTAATAAAAAAACATTTATAACAGAATTGTTTTGTGTGTTTTATGTAATTGTAGTAGAAAAGTTATAAAAGAAGGTATTATTGGGAATTACATTTCACATGTGTGTAGACAGTATAAGCAGAACAGTATTAAAAAAAATTATACATTGACACTTCGATTAACTTTTTCTTAGTTCAGTTATTAAAAGTCTATTTCAATAAAATTTAAATGTTAGATTACTGTTTTTTAATATATTTCATTTGATTTGTTGCATATTATTAACGAATTTCATAATTTTTTTTACTAAATTAGCTATAATCTAAAAAATTCCACAAATCTCTAGTTAAATAATTTATTTAGGAAATTACAGGATTTTAACTTTATAATTATCAGTATACGTCTGTAACATTGTAATTATGTCAGTTACACTTTTTTCTAAGCATAAATTCAAGTAATTTGATAACCTATTTTAATTTTGTATATTAACATACAAATTTTTGATCTGACAAATTTATACAATTAATGTTAAAACTATTGTTTTAAGTAATCCGAGCCTGGCAAAGTTTCCAACTTGATAGTAGACTAAGCCACTTACTGTGAGTTCACTTTGTACATAAAAAATAGATGCTTTATATTATCTCTTTTTATAATAATCAATGACTTGACTGCACTAATCAAATACTCTGTATAGTAATCGTTTATGGAAAGAACAAAAATATATCATTATTGATATACTTAATTTTTTAAATAAATACATATAAAATTACTACAAATGTTTAACAGACTTTTCCGCAAAATTCTGTTATAGTTACATATTTGCCGAAAAATCTGACAACAAATTGCAATAGAAACACAAACTGTGTAGTGAAATCAAGTGTTTATTTTTACAATATTTCTAATGAGACACCTACTATTAATTTTAACTATAGAATCTGTTATATAAATACGTAATTAAACTATGTTAATATTGATTTTAACAAAAAAAGTTCAACAAGTGTCATTCTGTCATTTATCTTAAAACAAATGCAAAATTTTATTATTTCCTTAAGGTCGCTGCTATTATTACTAAAAATTGATTTAGTTTTATATGCTGTTAAATAACTACATTTTTTAATTTTCACTTCAAATTTTAATTAATCAATTTAATTCATATAGTTTATTACAATTTTTAGAACCATTTTGATCTAAAAAATTTAATTAGTTTTTACCATTAAAATATATTTTATCAGTCTTTTTTTAATCAACAATGTTATAAATAATAACAATGCAGAAACTAAAAGCAAAGACAGCAAGTTAATTGATAAAATGCAGAAACGCTTCAAAACAATTTTAGTAAAATTTTGTGGAATAAAAAAAAATTAATTTAATTTAAAAAAAATTAATCCGTACTTATTAAGATTTATCTTATTCAGCAAATCCAAATTTATAATTTGTTTAACATATGCAAAATTATAAAAAAAACAAAAAAAAAGACTTTAATACATGTTTTATTCATACGTAACAGCCGTGTTGTATGACTGAACTAACACTTATCGTTATAAATAAATAATAATAGTATGTGTTACTGCCAATTTTCATTTGTATTGGTTACAAATAACAGAAGTAACTTGTTTGTTTAGTTATGTGAAGTAATCAATATCAGTAAATCACTCACCGTGAGTAATATATAAGTTTGAACAATTCTCTAAAGACTGATAGAGCGGGAACAAATCTTAAATGTTAACAGTTTATATTTGAGCAAATATTTAAAAATAATCATAAATATAACATTTTTTATTTATCTTTGTAGCGTACGTATAATACACTTAATACTTTCACGTATAAAATTTAAAGAAATGTTAGTTAAGTATCAATTAAATATAAAATAACCTACCTTATTTATTTAATTACTATCTTCTGTAATTATTTATTTTTTTAATAAATTTAATAGCTAATATGTATTTCTAATTATATTAAAAACTATAATTTTAACATTTTGATGTAAAACCTACGTGTTTTATTATAAAAACAAAAATGGGTCATGTAAAAATAAACTATTAAAATTAATTAGATATTACTGACATCACATCAATCTAAAAAAAGTTAATTAAAATGGAAACAAATACAAAACTCAAAGTTTTTCTTAGAACATACTATATTTGGCGACAACGCATAAAATATCGTAACATTAAAGAGAACCTCTTTACTGGTTAATCATTTAACCACTAGTTACTAAAACACTTCTTATACAAGTAAGTTACGTAATTGTAAAATTCTTATAAATAAATCAATACTACAACATTTTTTATTATATGCGTTTTAAAATTTTCAAAAACCTTAAAAACTAGAGTTAAAATTTTATCGTTAGTCAGCAACACTTCTGTTTTCTATATTTTTTCATTTTTAATAAATTTGTGTATTATAAAAATAAATCAAAAATTTTATTTTAAATTTATACATATTACCTATAAATTTATATTTCAAAAATTCTTGTGTAACCTTATACTAAGCTTCATTCCTCAACTATCGCAATTAGAAATTGCACAAACCACCATTCTAACGAATGATAATTTACGCTCATACAAGCTTTATTTGAAATACGTATTTAAATTGAAACTGCGATACGCAACTTGTGGTGGTCAATTTCGTATCTCTATTTTCTATAATCTAAAGTAGTTCCACTACCTTAATTATTTTGTATTTTAAAGAATTATTTAAACGCAGTATTAAAAGATTTCTGGAAGTAAACAAATTTTTAATGTATGCTACAAATTAATAATAAATTTAACATTTTGTAAATTGAGTTTAAATGTTATGTCTAATAAATAAAGTGTTTCCGATAGAGATACAAAGCAAATTGTATTATTAATTTTATAAAAAGAACTATTTTTCATAAAAGCTATAACTTGTTGAATAAATAATATGCAATTGAACATGTTACGGACGAAATTTTTACTACGTACGACTGTGTATATTGACTTGAAATTAGATTCCGGTTTTGACGCCCTCTACCGATCTTTTTCTCGTGGTTGTCATTTGGCGAAAAATCGTGATGCTGTCAATTGCATAAAATGGTCTGGACGTTTTGAGTAATTTCTTTTTCCAATACCATCCGGAATAATGGAAATTCAATTGTAATTACATTAAGTACATAAAATATTTGAGGCGTCACAGGGTAAGATAATTGCTGTCGTTTATTAAAATTCGTTCGTAATTCCTGTTTCATTTAACAGCCATTTTCTATCCGCTTCGAGCACATGTATGTTTGCAGTAAAGGAATGGTGAATCGTAATTTTTACTAGGAAATCACGTTACCGTACACATACGCTTTTGGAAGGCGGTTGCTACGCCACGAAAACGAGGTCTCGATAAGCCTTCCCGTGGGAGATGTTACTACCTGTGAATTACTCGACTGGGTTATCAGCCACCTGTTCTACGTTACTATTTATCTGAGTCGATACAACCTATTCAATACTAAAGGCAGACGTTGATTGTGTTATCAGCCACTTGTTCTGATTCGCTGCGTACAGTAGTCGATACACCGGTTTTTATACATATTTAATGAATTATTAATACTAATTGTTTTAGCTTAATATTCTTTGTGAGTTGGTGTGTGACACGATTTGTGGTTAATGCTTATTACAGGCCACTGGAGGGGAAAAACGTTTTCTTCACGCTAGTGGAAGCTGAACTTCGGGTGAGTTACTTTAATTGATTTTTGTGTATATCGTTGTCACGAAAAATTACTCACAAAATTTTGATTCATATTAACGCTCGTAAATATATGTAATGTGTAGCTACCAATAAGGTGATTATAATCATTGATTTTACTGTATCGCATACTGTGTGTGGGTGAAGAATACTTACTTCGACTTACTTTAAATGTGTGTTGTGTGTTGCCGATACTGCAGGCATTCACGTACTAAATCTTCTATATAATTCTATAAATTTACTTGTTACGAAATCAAGGTTTACTAGACTTGGTAATGCTTAGTGTTAATTCTCCTAGTATTTAGGATTTCAGAATTCAATGTATAACGATTATTCTGCTACTCTAAGTTAAAGCTGTGATATTTGTTAACTATAATCTTAAAGTGATTAAATTCGTTAAGCTCTCTTGTTAATTTTCTCTCCCTCTCTTGTGGTTATTGTTCCCTACTAACTAATTTGGGCTACTCGATCAGCCGAGTATAAAGATTACGAACCTTCAATTGAGTTGCAATCCCCTACTCCCGACTATTGTGAGTTGGCCGTGCAAGGTTCGTAAAACCAAAAGCTTGTAACAAACAGATACAGTAGAAACATTAATTAAAAGCTAAAGATCCTTAAAACTAAAAATAAAACCGCTGTTTTAATATTTTATTTTTCTATTACATGCTAATGAGTTGGGCTCAAATTAAAAATTAAGACTCAATTGGAATAGTACTTTAAAACCAAACCCAATTTATTGTAGAACTGTTTAAGATGTGAATTTTGTTTATTGATGCAGTTTTTCGTAAAAAATTTAAAAAAAAACTTCTTAATTCAGTAAGAAACAAAAATTTATACGAACATAATTATTTTTTTTAATTAATGCACTTGTTACGTGGTTTTTCTTGTAACGTAAAAGAGCGACGATTAATTTAGTTGTTTCGGTGAGTCGTAAGCTTTGTGATGATACATAATAAAATAAATTTTAAAAAAGCGTCAAAACGATGAAAGACTGAGGTAGGAGACACCGTTTAAATCTACTCAAAGCTGTAATAGAACAAATGACAAGACAAAAGTGTTAACACAGAGTATACTTATTTTATCACATACGGTTCACGTTAGAAGAAAATACATAATTAGATGTATATAAATTTGATCAAACACTAGCCACGTATGTATGTTGGTATCACAGATAAAATACTAAATAAGTCTTTGAGTAGACAACACGTCGTATACCAAAGTGACCTTGTCGGTTTAACGTTTACATTCAGAATAAAAAAACTGTACGATACGAATCTCAACGATTTAGAGCCGCGCACCGTATATTAATATGTGACACAACAAAACGATTGTATAAATTGTGTTTACAACCTAACATGTACGTACAGTCGTCCTTACAATCAACTTACCAACAAAATACAAAGAATTGAAATAGAAAGTATAATAGTTTCAATTAGTTTGTCTTAAAGCATGCGACTAGCCTTTCCTTTCCAGGATTTCATAAAACTTAACTAAAATGTAACCAAGACGTACATACGATGTTATTACAAGTAAAACTAATTTAATTCATACAATCACTAAAAATAAACGAATGCACAGAGTTTCTCTCAAATTAATTTCGTAATTTTGGTACGTGTTTCTTCCAGTACGATAATAATAGCATTGAACCCCTCGAAAGTGTAGATAGTGTTAGCTACAGTGACGTGACGTCATCATGAAAATTTTTCCAATTACAACATCTGCTTATTATTTCCACAGACGAAAAACAGGTGTGGAGGTATGGTATGGAATTAAGCCACAAACACAAGAAACAAATGCTTTCTCCAAATTCAAACTTTCACTCAAATCGCAACGATATTCTATTCCATATTCGCATGAATGTGAATAATTAGCAATAAAAGCCTTGTTGGGCGCACACAACGCTAGATGACGTCCGTGTTATTCAAACTTGACCAGAAAAATAAATCGTGTTTGAAATTTGACATTCTATAGCTAGCGATGCGACGAAAAGTGGGTTTTCCAAGAATAAATTTTATACAAGAAACCAACATCATACTATAATACTTTTAAGATAACAAATAACTTTAGGTTTTAATCAAATTAATGATTCCTTCTTGTAGGAGGTTGGATGAAAGCAACTACTTCAGTACTATTGCGACGTTTCGTGCTCGTGATGAACACTTCATCAGGCTCGCTAACACTGAGTCACGTAATTTTTTTCTAAAATAATTAAGATATAATTAATACATTTAAGTTCAAAACGTTAATTTGTACATCGTGCACATATTTAAAACGTACGTAGTAAATCGGAAACCGCTGAATCGGAGTAAAACCAATTCACTGTGTAACCATCGTTTAAAAATCGGTTGGTTGTTTAAGTAATTTTTGGTAACGGACACAGTATTTGGATTGACGATTTTCATTTAATGTATTTTGACTTTGTTTTAATGTGAATTTTAGATTGACTTTAATAAGTTATTTTACGATTTAAAATTCAAAGTTATAATTTAAATTGCTGATTTAGTTTTGTATTTTGTTACGCTGTAAACCATCTGATTTCGCGATTTTGCTTATTGAATGTTTCACTTGGATTGTTGAAAAATTCCAGTGGTAATTTATGTTTCCCTTCTGAGATATAATCGTAATTAAATCTATTTTCGCCGTTTGTTTATTTTAAGTGGATTTAAAAGTTCTTTGTTCGAGTACATTTGTACTTGAATTTCTTTATGTCAATCGTTTAGATTACGTGGAAAAATTAAGTCGTTATCTTAATTTATTAGGCAGTTTAAATTCTTGTAATATAATAGTTTGTCAAATTGACAGTTTCACGTACAAGCGAAACGCTGTGTCCTAATTATATAAATATGACGTAATATGATTGTTTGCCTCTTTATTGCACTTCTTCGCGAGAGTATTTTGGTGTTTGAAGTTTCGAACGCAGCCTTTGTGGAAAGGGCAGTCGACGAAAGTTGATATATAGACGTGTTTTTGGTTTGGGGGATGGGATAATCATCAATCGATCGTTGGTGGCAATTTTAAATTACCGGTTACCGGTTGGTAAGGGTACGTTTCGTTATGCCCTACCGCGGAAGTTAAAAGAAAATTGGTACCGTGAAAATGTAGTGTAGTGATGGAAAAGTTTGATTTTTATCTTCTTTTCAATGTTCGTAATTTACGGATTATGCAAATTTCACGGTTTCCATAATTATAACGCAAGTTTCAAGTTGGATATTCAATCGTTGGGTTGTACTGTGTCCAATCGTCGCATTAGTGCGGATTATGTTAAGTGTTAACAAAGAAATTCTTCCGCCGGCATAGAAATTATTTGGAGTACCTTTTCGTTTGGCCATCCCGGACCACCTAACCATAAGTACGTTCCTGCAGTTACGACGAATTCAAGGTATTTATGTTGCACCATTTATTTAATCGAGAAGATATTATTTACGTTTACGCGATCAAGTGTTAAAAGCTTTGAATTTTCAATTAAAAATTACAAGTGTTTCGAAGTTATCGTTAATGTAACTAATTAATGACCGTATTTTACGGTACTGTTTTATCCCAAGTTTAAAATTTATTAAACGGGACCGAAATATCGATTCAAATTATATGTATATAAATTAGTTTATAAGTTTATTTCATTTTGTTTTTAAATTATATCGACACACACACGGCCGTGATCATAGATGTTTTAAGATTGATTAATATCGTATTGTTTATTTCTTTAAAATTCTGTATTGTGTATTTTATAATTTTGTTTGTGTATTTTATTCCATTAACTGTAAATTTGTTTTGATCTAACGTGCATTCACGTAATTTTTCTATTATTTTGCTACTGTTTTGTGTGATTAATTTTGTCAATTTCAATTCAATTATTTTATTTTATTCATTTTGTTTTATTTCGTTCAAATAAATGTTAAATTATTAAATTGTAAAGAGCTTTTAATTCCGTCGGCCTCCGCGTGTGTAACTTTATTAGTTTATTTTAGATTTCAGCAAATGCACCCTCTAAGGTAAGTCCATTGGGGGTGCATACTACAGAAGCGGACTTATGGTTGGCAAGGGTCATTAGTCCATTAAGCTTTACTCCTTCCTGGCGCCCTTTGATTTCGACATTATTATTTATCGATTTTGTGTTTTCGACAAGTCAATCCATTTCGATCACGAAACTTTTAAATAAAACCCACCCCATCTCCATTGAGCTAGTGGCACAACCCCCGTTTATGTTACTACATTGCAGGCAGTGACTTTGTGTTAATTTTGGAATGTAACAACTGTAATAATCAAACTTAAAGTTTAGAGGTATACACAAGAAACTCCAATAATAAGTATTAAGTCAGTTAAAAATACTTTAATAAATACTAATTCAAAAAAATTATCGGTAGCGCAAATTTTTTGTCACATTGGACTAAATCATAATTTAAAAAAAGTAAGTTATTTATTAAAAAATTAAATTCACCAATATAATTAATTTGCGATCTCACTATGTTAAGTCTTTTTCTTGTGCTTTTAACATTTTGATGAAAAATCTTTAATTGTACAAAGGTGGCTAAATTATTACCAACCCTTTGTGTAAAGTGGGCTCTGTTTGTAACAACCACGGCTAGCTACAATGACGGTGAGTGGACGTGTTTAAAAAAAATGGAAAATACCTAGATGCCACTCCTCGTACTAATCAAAATGATCGGTTTAGTGACACCAAGCGTACGTCTAGATCCAGTACAAAGCAAACAAGATAAAGACAAAAAAAATAAAGCAAGCAAGTACAATGTAACAAAAACAATATATTTTTTAACGATAACATCTACTATACTAAGAAAATTTATTAACAGTTAGGCTGCCACTTTTAGTTATACTAAGAAAATTTAACAACAGTCAAGCTACCACTTTTTGTTTACCTCAAAAGGCGGGAAGAGAATAGGTATATATAGCGATTAACACAGTTCTAAAGAAGTTAATTGCCAACGAGACAATGAACCATCCTTATGGTAACAGTAAAATAAATATTTCAGTGATATACAAAATAATCAACAAACAAACAAACACTTGAATGTTTGCTTAGTTTTAATTAAATGCAACAAAAATACTTAGATGTCGCCGCGTAACAAAATAAATTAGACAAACACTCACAGCAACTAGTCGCTATCAGGTAATTTGGTGAGCGTACGCATAACATAATTGCTACGATACTTAAACGTTAAGACTGCAAATAACGTTTTAGTGTAGTCTATGATTTAAAATGTTGAAAGTTAAGAATTAGAACAAGTATTTATTCTAACAGACACATGCAAAACATGCTGAGGGTTGATCAGTACATATTATAAGTTACACATAAGTAAGGCCTCAACTGTCATACACAAGTTTTTCAATGAAAAAAAAGTCTGGAGGTTAATAACTGGTTCTCTCTATGTACAACAATAAAAAGGATTTAATTAACACTTGGTCGGGAGAGAAAACCGTTTCAACTCTGGCAGACTCGCTAAAAAGAAATGAATGGTATTGAAGCATCGCGGTCGTTATCTTAATAAAATTTTACCTTCAACCGCAGATATAAACTACCAATTGCTGAAATTCTGCTCCCCTTATATCAAATACTGACACATTCAAACCTTATCGGCAACAGTGCCGTCGAAAAACCAGTGCAGTCTTGAATTTTATTACGAACTATTATTTATTGCAAATATGTAAATAAAAACATGTAACAAATTTTTATTCATTTGAGGTAGAATTAGTTGTTGCAGACGGAGCTTAATTTCAATTTGTTTTTTGAATTTTCAGATCCCTTCTTAATTATAGTAGGAACAATATTTACATATTTGATAAAAACACCATTTTCGCCTTTTTCTTTGCGTGCCTTCAATTTACAAACGACTTTAGTCCGAATTTCTTTTATAACCGCAAATTCAATAATAAACTAAATGTAATACAAATTTAGAACTTTAGTTTGTTATAGAACTATGTGAGCAGTTTGTTTATCATAATAGAATATTTGTAATGTTTAATTTAATAAAAGAACACTTAGATTTCAACTTATGTACATAGTTACAAGAATACAAATTTTCACGTGTTACCACTAACGCACCCATGCTTTATTAGGGTTTTTAATTCAAAATAGTTTTCAATAAAACTGTGGAAAAACCCTACAACCTAAAAAACATAGGAAGTAAATCAATGTCAATGTAATTGTGCAAATGCCACCAGAGTGAACTACTAGGCGGCCGTTTCTTTTATGTATAGTAAGTTATACTATGATGTGGCTCTATCACTAAACTTTGCTAATGACTAATTTTACATTTAAAAATTTTCATTATACAAAAGCTGCCTATACTTGTGAACTATCAATCAACCAAATAAATGAAATTTATATAAGCAAATCATTATTAAACCCGAGTACCTCAAAACTATTTATATTTTAATCTTAAAATTTTAGATTGTTTTTATGTTAAAAATGTTTATTTATTGTTCTTAATTCTAATTTATCGCTTTTGCAAACCGTCTATAACAATTTATGCTCTGTTGTCAACATACACCTTAACTTATTTTTGAGAGATTTTGAAACTTTTAGGGTGCCCCGTAATCTCTGTTTGAGTAGTGTAATATTGTATTCAACTTCTTCTTCTCTAAATTATTATTAAATTTTTTTCCTTGTGGATTTTTAAAATACTTGACACACGGGTTTGAAAATACCCACGCGTGAATAAAAAAACGCCCAATTTACATAGCAATTCGTTAAATAAATAAATATTTTAATACACTTTATCAGGTTTTGTAAATTAATTTATTTCTTTTGACGCAAAAGCATATTCACTAATTTAAGCGCCAAAAAGGCATTGCTTACAAAAACTGAATTTTCTAAACGCCACCATCACTTTGACACATCTACCTATGGCTCATATCGATTTGTCATAACGATTACTTTTTAAAATAGTAGTAATAAACAGTTTTTTGTATTTCTTGTAAAATCAACTAAATGGCGCTTATAGCATTCTGGATTTTACCCGTCTACCAAAATAATGCTTTTTTTAAATTATTACAAAAAGATAAGATTTAATTTATAATAAATCGTAACGCAACTAATTAAAAATTGCGGAAAACACTGTTTTAGAATCATTAATAAATATTTTCTAATACGTATTATTATCGATTTGAACGTGTAGTTTATAAAATAAATCATGAAGTATTATACTGATAAAACTGGTTAATAATTATTAATGTAACACACAAGAACAAATTTAATAAACGGTTTAAAGATACTCAAAAATGTGATAACATACGTTAAGTAATGTAAATTAAAAAAAATCATTAACAAGCGTTTTAAACACTAATTACCACAATATATGTGTATGTATCTTTTATAAATTTTAACAAACAACTGCAATATATAAAAAGATAAAATACAATTCTTCACAATTGTTAAAATGAAACAGATAAGAGTTTTAGAAAAGCTTACCGATTTTGTAGATATTACTTGTATTGCCACACGCTTCTTGCACTTCTCTATTATCCCAACCTAACGGATAAATAGCAACGCCCGTTATCACAAGTAACACTGAAACAATTACAGTCAATTAATTTTGTATAATTTTAACAAAGTCTATTTTACAATAATACTTTTAGCGTTTGGTTTTAGAAAAGCACATAAAAGAATTAGAGCTACATTAAATTAATCTTCTTCTGGAAATATATTCCCTCACCCGCATACCAATTTAATTTAAAAATTTCCATACAATATAGCGAAGAAGGTAAAAAGAATAAGTAGTAATGACAATTTACGATGCAGTAACCTTTTTCTTTAATAATCTATGCGATGCAGTACTTTTTTATTAAGAAAAGCTCAACAATTTTATTAAGTCGTTGAAAAAAAATGTTGGGTATATACATAGTTTATATAAATATCACCCTTAGAAGCTTTCAAATACGTTTTGCTACGCGTTTAAAGCTTAAAGCCAAAATTACGTTGCGCTTTATTTATTTTTGTGTATTTATTTTTAAACGATAACTTTTAAATAAGAAATTGTAGTCTGATCTCAAATTTAATTAATTTAATGCTAATTCTTGGATATAAAACTTTTCAACCTCAACCAATAAAACTATAATTAAAACTTTCGTAATTACACAGAATGAGATTAAAATTTAGATCGTTCATGATGGATTGTTTTAATTAATCCATTATACGTCTAAATATTCTAATTAAGATAAATTATACTTTTTTCAAAGTTGTTGTTAAACTTTACTATTTCTTTAAAAATTAATAAAAACTAATGTGATTATTTAAACGACTTATTATTTACCGTAACATGAAATAAAAGCAACTCTACTAAGAAAACCTCGATGTTTTTGTAATAAAAAAATACTACATTTTTATCATTTAATTATACGTTTAAAGATTAAAAACTTATTAATTCTAATGACTAACGTTTAATGTATCAGTTTGTATTAATTATATTTTGTTCTCGTATAAAAAGTATTTTGTTTAGTTTTTAATTATTGTTCTAATGTATTTCATAAATAATTACAAAGATGTTTAAAATTTGTTCAATGTTAATTAAAACATAAATAATTGTATATATTAGATGTAAGCTTTTGTGTAATAATTTAATTGCTTTAATTAACAAAATTACACAGAGCTTACCTTTTACAAGTAAAGATTACAAGTGAACTTAACCCTAATAAAACTTACATTAGTTGAATATTACATTTCTATACCAATAAACTATAGAGTTTTAAAAAAAATATATTTTATTGGATTGGCTAGTAGGTTAAACTAAACAACAATTAACTTGTATTTGATAAATTAATAAAACTAGTAATCAACTTTTAGAAAAACGAAGAAATTTAAATAACTTTCTGCGGTAAAGTATTTATGTATGTATGCGTTTGTAAGCTAGCATAACTAACAATTTTTAATTGCATTTTACCCTACTGCTATTTTGTCTTATACGAGAGACTCGGTATTTTCGACAATTTTAATTCAAAATGTCGCGGTTTCCTTATTGAACAGCTATTTCTGATCTAATTTTAAAATTTTTGGCGTATTGAAATTATCTGTATTTTAATTTTACATTTTAGTCATTTTGGTAACAACTGAACTTCTAAAATGTTATTTTTTCAGTACTAAGTTATTAGGACATTATTTATTATTTGAGTTCCGTAAATTAAATAGTTTTTTGTGTATAATTAAGATACTTTATGATTTATTATTTTTTATTGTTTCAAGAATCTGTTAATTTTGACTCTTTTATTTTATACTAATTATCTTATCATATCATTTATTCTTTAAATTAAAATTTTGTTACCTACAAGCAACAGTTCTTAGGTTTCCAGAAATACTCAAAATTTTTTACATAGTCCGCAGTAATTTTTGCTACATAAATAGTTGTACAGAGCGCCGAAGCAAACATTATCCTCAAAAAATATGTGCACAAAATTTAAAAACTTGTGATGGTAAAACAATCATTCAATCAAAATTAAAGAATCTTAGCAGGTACTTTCCATATCAAAACGTTTAATTTATACTCGTGTTTATGTTTACACGTTTTATTTATTTATCTTTATTAAACAATCTAACCTACCTAACTGCAATCTTACATAACCAAATAAATTATGAACAACGTTTGTTTTTGTTTAGACGCGGTTTATACTAATTTAAATTTGTGTAGTTTATTTTTTTAATTCATCAACGTCAATCATAATTTATTTTGTATAATAATGCATAATTTGCAAAATATTAGCTAAGTCTAGCATTTTGCTTGTTTAGTTGAAATCGAAGCCTGAAACAACATTACACTTGTAGTAGAGTTCTTCGACAAGCAATAATAAGCTGCTGATGTGTGGTTGTTTTCTTTAGGCAAAGCTACTGAATTAGTTGCCTATGCAACTAAAAAGTCAACGAAGCTTATAAAACAAATTAGGTAAGTTAGTATATATAAAAATATGTAAATAAAAAATGATTTTATTACGAGACAAGTTTTATAAGTTGGGCATGGAGTACTAAAATCTCCCTTGACAAAACAAAAAGTGGCAGTTTTAACAAAATTGTTTTGGGTATCTTGAAAAGAAGTGTTCATGAAATTTATACAATAGATAAAAGTGCAAAAATGCTAGATAATCTAAAAAATCGTAGTGTTTTTGTAATATTACAATATAATAAATATTAAAAAAAATAAAAAAACCTCACAGTTGTAAATATTGATTGTTTTTTAGCAAACGGATTGCTAACTTAGTACGATGCAAATTCCAGTAATCAATGTAAAAAAATAATTGAAAATTTTCATCGTAACTCGTGTAAAATAACACATAAGTGAATATAAATTGTTTTTTCCAAAATTAATGAATAATATTGTTTGAATAGAAAAGACATATGCAACTTATATAACCAAAAATATTTAAATTTATCACCGAAATGTTGTTTACTTAGAACGTACCGTCAAAATGAAAGCGCCCTCAGTCACGCCCCTTCGCGTCACTTGTTTGCTTATGTGAACTGTATACGGAAATGTACTATATTTTATAATTTATGGTTTTTTTGTTGCCAACATCCAGAAGCCTATTTATGCTACAACCTTTTTTGGCATCCATTACCGATTTTGATTTTTATTTTCGTTTTTGAATTTGTCAAAAATCCGAATTTGTAGTGTAAAAGACCACCCTTTGCGCGCGCAACAACTTTCAAACTCTTTGAATATTTTTTTTTATGGCAAACTCAATTACGCCACTAAACTCATAAACTATCTAAAAATTTATCGCAGATAACAAGCTACATACCTTGAAAAACTTCGTCTGGAAGATAATCAAAATAAAAGCATTTATAATCACTCATATTATTTAAACATTTTTATGTAACCTAAATAATTAAATACTGACAATTAGTGATATTGCAAAATTAATTATTTCAATTGATGTTATCTCAATTACAATGTCGTTGTAACGTTTTCGTCTAAATTAGCATTAAGACTAAAATTATCCACAGTTATTATACAAAAAATTTAGTTTCTTCTTAATATAAGTAAAGTAATATATACTCAATGTGCAGTAATTCAGAATGATGTTTGATGTATAATTTTATTGATTGATGATAACAATTGAATTATATTGTGGAAACTTGTTTTGTTGACTTTGTGAATACAACAAATTTTATTTAGTTCTTTGTTGTTTTTCTATTTTGTTTAATGAATTTTAGTAATTACAATTCTTTACTATTTATTAAGTAATTCAATTGTCTTTTCTACATTCAAATTCTTTAGTTAGTAAACTTATAAATTATTTTGTGTTTTTTTTTCAGACAGTCGAGACAAATAATAGTATATTAAAATACAAGTTACAGAATGAACGCGCTTCAATCACGAGACCCGGTTTCATACACGAGCCGACGAGTTTATGAAGCGGTCGAGTGATTGAAACGTATTCTATGACGTGTGCTTTATACTATTTTCTTTATTTCGATACAATATTTAATTTTTCGTATAGTTTTAATTTTAAAACAACATTGAGAAACTTACACTTTGACATATTGAAATTTATGTGTTAACCTAAAATCTCATACAAAATTACCTCTTTATACATTTATAAGTAAATAACTTTGAATTAATAGCACATTTTATTTTATCTTGGCATCAAAATTTGAATTTCAATTTTTAAGGTACAATAATTTTGATTTCTTTTTCATGTAACGTCAACTTACGATGCAGAAGTAACAACTTTGAAAAAACTAACATTACTTTTTTTTTCGAGAGCGAAATAATTGTGGTACATACAAAAGGCGAACTGAAATGTTAAAATTACTTTATAAAATGCATTTACGACGTGAAGATATTTTTTACTGGCCTGGTGTGAATACTGATATAAATACTTTAAAAGTTCATGTGAACTTTGTCCTTCCAAAATAAGAATCAGAAAGAACCTTTAATTTCTCATAAATATGATTATAAGCGACTTTCGGCTTAGACTGCAGCGTAGTAAAACACCCAGACGTAGGCTTGGTCCTAGTCTCTTCTTGAGAGCCAAAACAAGAAGTAGAACTTGGCTTTTGATGTATTGTCGTTCGTGAACCCAAACAAACTGACGTTTCGCAAGACATTGCAGCTTGCATCTTCTGAAGATGCAAGCTGCAATAATATTAACACAGTCAGATCATTTTGTAAAGAAATTTTTTGTAGACACGGAATTCCAGAAGCAGTAATGACAGAGAATGAACCAACATTTAAACTTCATTATTTGCTAACCAATGAGCGTTTACACATGCAACGTTAAGTTTTCATGATGAACAATTGAATGGACAAGTAGAAAGAGCAATTGGCACTGTTAGGAAAACGATGAAAAAAGCAAAAATCGCAATGACATCAGTTTAGTTTTAACAAAAATTATGAATGTACCAATATCTAATAATATTCCGAGTCTAACACAATTATTAATTTCCACAGACGCCTGAGAACAATAATACCAATTACGAAAAATTTATTACAGACAGAAACGGTCAAATACAACACAATGAGCAAAAATTACTTGAAACAACACAAAAAGTCTATGCATATTACTACAAAAATGCGTTAAGTATTTTAAATATAGGTGATTTAGTAATGATACTAAATTTTGTCAAAAAGAAAGTAATTGGAAAAAAAGAAAAGTAGTAGGTAAAATGAACGGCTATTTTACATCATATATTGTAGAAGTAGAAGGTAAACGATTAATTAAAAATTGAAAACATTTAATTAAAGGTTTAACGATGAAGTGCAAAGATGTTAAAGTGATTGTCACTAAAAATTACAAAACAGGTATCAACAGCTAGAAATGCATTTTATTATAACAAGTTCTTTAATTTAAGGAAATTATATATGTTTAAGAAAATGTATTATGATTTATACTTATGTAATTAGTGTATAAAAAGGGATCTGTAATAAATATATGTAATAAAATATATAACGATACCGGAGACCATGAATTAAACATAATGTTGTTTTTGATTTTTTTTATTAATGCTTATTTAATGTTACAGGTCCGTAATTTTTTGTCTATTTAGCTCAAAACTTTTGGTTTTTTAAACGTCTGTAAAAATTTTTATTTTTACATTTTTTGCTTGTATTGATGTTATGATTTCACCTTCTAAATTAACAACCTGTTAATCATATACATGCTGTATGTATGTACTGCTTTCGAACAAATAAACATTTTAACAGTTCATATAACAGTTTAAAAGCTTAATAATAGTCTCGAAGAATTGAAAAGTGACAATTGTATTACCATACATTCTATTGCTACGCTTCTTGCATTACTTCAACTAAGATGTCTTTATTTTGAGTGCAATACAAGCCAAATATAATTGTCTTGAAATCAGGGAAATTAATGGAAATGATGGTAAATCAATAGAAATCAGTGACAATCTGTTATGTTAGAAGTGTCTTGGTGTGATTTTCGTCCGGTATAAGTTTTGCCCACTTTTCGCTACAGTGATAGTCTTGTACTGTAAAGTGGTTGTTTTTGACAGCTAGAATTTTTCTAAGAGAAAAAAAAACTATATTTTCGTTGACTGTGGTCCGCTTCACACATATGGTCTAACGTAAGTGCCCAGTAAAGTTTTTATTTTTAAATTTTTGCAATCATGTGTTATAAATGGGTGTATTATTTTCGCTGTTTTGGTGAAAGCTTTCCTGGGGTAAGCATTGATTCATATTTTTATGATTACGTTGATTTTTTTTCCTGTAAATGTCATAGCGACTTACGATACTGCCACGTGTTGGGCCAATTTGGAGTGATTCATGTCAATCCATTACTTTCCGCTGGAAACTACAATTGGAAGCACGTACTAAAGGCAGCTCTTGGTTAATTAAGCCACTTTCAAAACAATCGGGGGATAAGTCTTAGTTATACTTCATGTGATGTTTTAATAGTGAAAACAACTCGGATACTTGACGCATTTGTTTATGGTTCATTGTTTGTCGACAAGCTATTTATTTGTGATATAATCCTATATCTACTTTTTACTTTATTTTTTCAAGGGATTTTAGGAGATGATTAAAGCATGCAGATATCAATTTGCATGTCTTGGACAATCGTTAGTACTCCAAAATTACGTATTACCTAATTTGGTTTTATAGTACTACGATACATAAAGTAAAGTAAAGTAAAGTAAAGTAAAGTAAAGTAAAGTGTTGTCTAACCTCCAGGATTTGTATAAACGCTATAACAGTGATATAATGGAATTATTCTTTTTTGATATATATGTAATTCTGCCTTGCTTATATAATTCTTTTAACCACTTTTTCTTTTATTGTTAGAAAAAAATATATTTATTGTTATAACCAGTGTTTTGTGATTTATTTTATTTCAGTGTTGGATAGATTTAAACGGTGTATACCCTTCTAGTTTCTAACCGTTTTGGCACCTTATTTTGTCATTTAGCACCACGAAGCTTACGACCCAAATTCCAAATCAACCGGTAGTCGCTAGCAATTAAGTTGCGAGAAAATCATTTGAAATCACTAGAAATCTTTGGAACTCATTACATATTTTTATAAGACAAAATGTAAATATAAAAAAACTTATTAAACCCATGCAACACAAAAACGTATAACAAAATCAGGAAGCTATAACCCGCTTCATGAAAAATAAAAGAATTCATTATTGCTAGCAAAACAATTACTGTTAGGTATACTAACATTGAATTGCTGGCGATAAAAAATTCAAACCTGCCGTCAATGTAAAATTGATATAATTTAGGTATAACTGCCACTATAACAATCTAGATCAATAACAAAATATTTAAAAATATAAATTATTAGAGATTAATCCAATTTTGCAAAAATAGCTTCAACTATAAAAATATAGTTGTTATCTATGTCAATATTTAATTTATATTCTCTCCTTTAAGAAGCTTCTGTTGTTTTTTTCTATGTATTTACTATAAACATTCCAACGTTCAGCCAAAATTTTTAGGATAATTAGGTAAAGTCACGTAAAGACCATCTTCGTTAAATTTTATAAAAGAAGATAAAAACGTCAAATTTTACTGATCACTTACATTCACTTCAGAACAAGTGCAATGGGAGAAAAATTAAAGCGTGGTTTGTATGCATTCACACAAAATTACATAAAAAACATGTTAGCAATACTTTATCAGCTGATTGGTGGCATTACATTAAATAGTATTATTACAGTTGTAAAGATGTGAAAAAATTTAAAACTATAGACCTAAAACAAATACAACGATAGAAAGGAGAAAAATACTGAACAAAAATAGTAACTTAAAAAGCAGAATCAGTGTCATTCTGATGGACAGTATGTACCTACATAGATACATTGCATTTAAACTAATCAAATGTTATTGCTTAGTTTACACATTGACACATATGTATAAAAGAATAATAATAGATACGTGATAAAACTAATGATAATACTGTTTATATTGACCGATTATTTACCCATATTTCAATACTAGACTTGATTGTCAATTGACAAAATTGATCGGTGATTATCGATGGTCATTTGACCAGTTGCCATCACTAAATTAAACTAAAGAAAATTTACATTCAAATTGGGAGAGAAAGAAACAAAGAAAGTTGAAAGTGGTTTGCTTCATGTAAATAAAAGAACAATAACTGCTAGAAAATATTTTCTTTTATAAACATTGATTTATTTGTTGGATGTACTGAAATTGAAACGCCGCCGATAAAAAAATCATAATTTAATCCACGTGTAGTTAATATATGCCTAAAACTATACTCTGTGAGATTAAAATTGCAACACCAAGAAGGGATGGGAATTTTGTTTGTTTAGCTACTCAGAGGTAGTATTTGATTCAAATGGATCAAGTGGTAATCGCATATTTGGCGTTTTTTTGTTTGTATTACTTTATTATCGTGTGTATTTCTTGCAAGTGATGATTAATTTTAATAATGTTATTTTCTGTGGTTCCTTTGCTTGAAGTGTTTTGAGAGTGTGATTATGCCTAAAGTGGGACAGCATAAAAATTACTGCTAATAAATCGAATTCGGTAGAAATCAAATGGTTGGCAAGCCAACGTAAGCGTAAAGGTGTTTTTTTTGTATAAGAAAATTGCAAATCGTTTTAACCCCCAAACAACACATTGGTACAAAAAACGTGTAAATGTCCGTCTAATAAACGTTAATAACGCGTTTAAAAACGTTTTTATGTCAAATAAACGTCTATTAGCCGGACATTTAGACGTTTTTTGTACCAATGTGTTGTTTGGGCCGGAACTAATCCTTTATTACGCGTTGTTATCAAGCATGAAGCATGGACTAGAAAAGATCAGAGCAAATAAGGTGAAGAACTGTCATTCTTGACTTATGAAAATAAAAGACTGATTTTCCAATACCAGATCAATCACCGATCAATGTTTAGGCTATAAAAATCGTCCCTGTACCCCTTCGAATAGTTTACCGTCAAATCATAGATTTTGAATTGCAACGGCTACATCTTGTGCTACCACAAACATCAACGTTTGGAGTTCTGTAGCTTGCAACTCTACTAGAATTTGAAATGGCACAAAATAGTTTTTAGTGATAAATTCCCTATTCTGTTTGAGGATGCATGATGGCCGTATGAGAGTCAGACTAAGACGTGATAAACGGTGCAATTTTCTGTCGAGTTGCATGTGCACCAAGCTTGGGGGATTATAGTATGAGGTGCTATAGCCTATAGAAGTAAGTATTGTTTGGTTTTTATCCGAAGCAATATGAGCGCTCAGCGCTGTGTTAACAAAGTGGTAACCCTATATTCTTCCATTTCTTCAACAGTTGAAAAACCACCTTTCCTAGTAAGATAATGCCTGTCACCACATAGCAAAAGACTCTATGAACCGATTCAAAAAGGCCAATGTTAATCTCTTATCAAGGCCATTCATATACTTCGACATTTCTTATATTAAACACGTGTGATAATATAGGTAAAAAACTGACAAACTTAACGCATCTTTGACAATCACAAGAAACTTTCCGGCATAAATTTCAAGGCGTCTGGGATACAATAACTCAAAAAGAAAATCGATCGCCTACTAGAATCGATGTCACGAAGAGTAAGAAAATATAAAGATATAAACCCAATAGAGAGGAAACAAACCCAGTAATAAATAAAAGTTGTGTTCAACTTTATTGCTTTTATTTGAAATTTTAATCATTTACTACCTCTGAGTAGCTAAACATTCCTGCCAAGTTTTATCACAAAATTCCCAACGTTTTTGTTGTAGCAGTTTTAATGCCACAGAGTATATTTTGCGAATCCAAACATAAAATAAATACATAAAAAATAAAAATCAGTAATGGTCGTATTTTAAGCAAACATATTAAGGCTGATTTATCACCAGGTTAAACTTGTCGACCATTTTTTGAGCTTATTTATTAACTGATTGAGTTCGGATTTTTTGCATTGAATTTTATATATAAGTACAAATGGAACGCCCAAGCCCGATTTTTTATTTTTTTAAATTAGATATTTTAAATTATAAACTAAACATTGTTCGAAACATCGGGCTTGGGCGTTACATTGATACATTTATTCTAGAAATTTTAAAATTTGTTTGAAAAATAAATATTAAAAAACACCCCTAAAAATGGTTTACAAGTTATACCAGTTTAGTTTTTAAATCACTCACATTTCTCTATGGTATCTGGTATGAATAGCGTAAGCGTAGTTGGCAAGAGTAAGAATTTTCAGTGTTTGCATTTATTTATCTATAGTTCGTGCATCATGGCTTATGCCAAGCTTATACTAATATGATTGTTTAAATTATTTGGTTATTTTGTTGTTATATTATTTTGAAGAATTGGTTTCACTTAAAAATTGTCCGATTTTTGTAACTGAAAGCGTTGCTGAAAGATAGTATATGTACGAATTAATCATGTCGTCATTTTATCTCTCAGAAACATTTAAACGTGACATTGTTAGGATCAGTTTACATAACAAACCAAAGTTTGTTTTTGATTACACCGAATCTTGCTACTACCACCTGTTTGCAAATCATCAAAATGTATCTTATGACTATAGAGCGTAGTAAAATATGAAATAACACGTACAATTTTAATGTACCTACTTTCTTGTTCTTCACATACGTTTAATATAGAACGGTTGTCTTTGCTCATAAATTATACAAGAATACAGTACACGCCCACAAGAAATTTTAATTCCCGCGTACTGCGAAAACAGCCCTAATATAAAGTATCATATGTCTTGTATATGTCTAGAATAATACTACTTTCTATACTATTAATATAGAACTGAAAATACACATTTTTTTTATAATAAAATTTTTTAAACATACAAAATAATTGCAAACTACAAAAAATAATTTAAGAAATATATCATCCTTAAAACCTTTTTGTAGCACAAAAAAACATTAACGCGTTACTTGTCAATAGAACATTGACTTTCACTGTAATTAAATCCAATCTCAACTATTCCACGTTGCGTACCGATTTATAATATTTTATTATTTATGTGTGATTTTAAATATTTTGAATAATTTGAGTAATTTCTGAAAAAAATGTTATACTAAATCAAAACAAAATGTAAACCTTATAACGTATATATATAGCGTACTTATAAGCATAAAAATTCTTTCTAAATTATTAATAACGTTTTGCAAAGTAGATAAATGTACTACTAATTAATGAAGTAAATATTACATGTACAAAGTATATGTATATAACACTGTAACTTAAAAATAACATATTCCTTGTTCTTTGACCTTTAAGTCAACATTAAACGTATGAGAGTTGGTTTGTTTAATTTCCTATTGCTGTTATTCTGTTATCCTCTCTAGTACAAACTTGGTTAACTACAATTAAACTACTTCAAAACACACTGAATAGCATAGAAACGTTTATACAACTTTTAATGAAAACAATCGTTACCGTAAACTATAAGCAATTATGTGAATAGTGGTAATGATTTAATACAATACCTTACTAAATTTAATTTTAATTTGTTTGCCATATCAGTACTACAAAACTAAAAAAAAAATATTTGAAAATATACGAACCAGCAACTAATAATATTCTTTAAACTGTATTGATTAATTTATTGTATTTTGTTATTTGATAATTTCATTTCATTCTCAACTGCTGCTGCTGCTAAAAACAACATGTCAATTTATGAAGAGATACATATACAGCTATACCTAAACCGTACTAAAAGATATATCTAAGAACCTCGTAAACATAGATTGATGCAAATATGTAAATGTTGAAACATTCCCGACATTTCTAAATTATTTGAAGCAATTTACGGAACAAACGGAATATTTTAGTCAAAGATAAAGCGAAAACGTCATATAAAGAAAAGTTTGTCAATGTTAATTAAATGAATGCATTAAGTAATTAATTATCTTATTTGCGGACAGTGTTCATAAATCTACAGTGACAGTAATGTGTTTACAAATTAGTTGTTTTTATTAAACTTAAATAACTATAATGTTTCGGCAACACGGAAGCCGAACGGTGAACTGTATTTTATTTTGGAAGTGAGGGAGTTCGGTAGCGACCCGCCGGAGCAATAATAATTAAGATAAAAAATGAAAATGTATTTATGTAAACTAGACAAACGCTTTACTTAAATTAAAGCGCGTACAACCATCCGCTAGTGAAAGCGCCATTGTTGGCTTGAAGTGTTCTCTAAAACGATGACACGTCATGCAATGACGGATGCATTTTCTCAGCAGACTGCCTAGTAAAATATTTCAGAAATTAAATTGTAATAGAGTTTGAACAATCTGAGGAGGAAAATGACAAGAGACAATATAATGGTAAGAACACAAAAAAGCGGAGAGGTAAGTAATAGTAATAACAGCTGATAGCAAGAAGACAACGCAAAGAGGAAAAACCCAATTTTTTGCCCATCCTAAAGATAAAAGATACAGATGCAAGCATGCGTAGCCTTTTGTAGTTCGGCAAGAGAAAGAAGTAGATGTTTGTTATCAGGAGAAAAAGCTGGGTTGCAAACTGTTGGAATAGAAAGGGAAGGCCATTGCAACAGAAACTTACTTAAAAAAGTCTAAACGGAAATCTAGAAAAAAGCACTGTTCATAACTTCAGGAGCGATGTCATTGAAGTCGTTCAAAAAGATCAAGAATAGTTACAATACGGTTAGCGATAAAGGTATGAAGACGATGCAGAGAGAGTGAGAGCCATGCAAGAACTACTTGAGCGTCAGTATAACGCGAGTTTCTTTAATAACTTTTACTTAGTAATTATCAGGTGGCAAGTCGGAATTTGTTGACACTCAACAGAACTAGAGCAGGTGTAAATGGCGGCAGCGTATCCCTTTCTGAAAAGCATCGCAGAATACAACAACATTTAAGATTTAATGAGAAGAAAAGGAGATGCATCTTGGTGTGTGTATTTGAGAGATGTCAACTAATTTAATTCGGAGGCAAGAACGACGTTAAGACCGTCATTCCAATCAAGATCTTCTGCCTGTATACGATGTAGAACAAGCTTTATTGTAAAGACCAGAGAATAGAGAAACTTTAAAGGATCAAATATTCTAGCAGTAAGTATTCAGTAAGAGAGAACTGTTCTTTTAGTGCAGTCGCCACTTAAGAGTTGAACTTGAAAGGAAAAAGTGTCTAAACGATGATTCTAACATAAACCAAAGATTTGGAGAAACTTATCCTTCGTCTTCAACTAATTGTTGAAAACATCGCTGAGCCAGGTAAGCGAAAGGAGTTAAACCTGTACGTTACGGTATTCAGTTCATACTCAACAACGTGATTATGAATGGATTTGCACCATTAATGTGTTGTAAACAACGATTTTCGTGACGTAACAAAATTTTTCTATACATCATGCGAATGTCACAGCACGAAGCGACCGAATTTAATCTATAAGTTATCAGAAGAACAAAAATGTCCTTTTGTAACTTAGAACCACTTAAAAGTTTACAAACCTACTATGAAGAGAAGACGAACCGTCAAAATCTTAGTTCCTTTTTCATTGAATTTAGAAACACAGTGATGGGGTAGCACGTATGACGCAGAAGAAGTAGCAACAGACATGTGACTTAAGTCTCGATACTCATATATAGTTGATAAGCGGCACAACGAGAAGAATCTTGAACTAAACACCTTTCTAAATTTAAAAAAGCTGTGTACGATGAATTTAAATTAGCAGCATCCTTGACAGCATTGAGCTTTAGAAATAGACCGACAACATATCGACCTTTGGAGGTTCGAGCATAAGTATTGCTAAACAAACGTTTGCACCATTCATCATCAGGATTACGGATTTTTGATACGGGCATTTCTCAGAACTTGACGAGGAAGTTGGAAAGATTGAACTGAAGAGTTAAAAAAGAAACAGATGAACAAACTAACGAACTCAGACTTACAGGACTTACAATAACGTTGCCAAATATAGTAAAAATAATTGAAAGATTAACTTACTTAAATGACTGTGAGAAATAAATCATACTTGGATATAAAGCTATAGAGTTTGTTGATGCAATTGTGGGAATTACATTAGAGTGTTCTACTACTGTTTAGCCCTAAAAGGGAAAAAACGGCAGTCCAGTAGTTCACTCTATTAGCATTTGCACAATTGCATTGACATTGCTTTAACCCTAATATCCTTTACGTAGTGGTCTTATTCCGCAGTTTTATTCAAAATTTTGAATTACGCGGCTTTAAGATTAAAATACACATTTACTGTCGTTATAGGTTATTTACAGAAATAAATCAGTTCCGATAAGTATTTCTATATGCCAAGTACCTGAAAATATTTATCGGCAAATTGACTATGTTTTCGAGTAGCATAAGCTTGTTCAGAAAGACAAACTGTAGGGAGGTTTTGAGATATTACAAAAAATACGTATGGAGCAACTGTGATAACCTTAGAAGATTAACGTGCTTTTATTACATAGTCAACAGTACCAAGAAAACGGAAGTTCATTTGCCCAATTCCCAAAATATGTAACTGAGAAGGGTTTGGAATTAATCCTAAACTTTTAACCATAGCGCTGCGCTAGTAGTAGTAGAGACTTGCAAACCTGGATTCAAAACGGCTTTGACTACATGATTGGAATGAGTACGCGGTAGTCAACAAGACATTGTTTGAGCAGCTGGAACATTAATTAAAGAAATAATCGCTTTCGAAAGTACAGGATTAAAATTATCTTCTTTATCCAAATGCAGTAATCAATGAAGCTAACGGCTGCCAGAATGCACGCATGATCGCTCAGATTTACAATCTGATATTAAATCAGCTCCGAGACAGCTAAAACAACGCGTGTGATAACGTGTGGCTTTGCTTCTTTTATCAATTAACATTCTTTGGAATTTGGGACACCAATTAATACTGTGATCGGATTTACATACAGGGCAACGATGATGTGATAAAAAGGAACGATTGTAAGTAGAATTAAATTTATTAGTTTTAATAGACGAAGTAGCAAAATGCGACTTAGCATGTAAAACAACCTCCTTATCTCGAAAGGGAACGAAAATAGCGGCTATAAGCATTTTTTGCATGACCTTTGTGAAAGGACATGATTTGATTTCAGCAGCAGATAATTCGATATTACGTATTTGTCGATTGATGAACTCAATAAATAAGACAAACATCTGCTTGTCGTTGAAATTCAAATTTACGAGAGGCAGAAAAAAAAAAGATACGATCTGAGACTTTCTTGAGTAAGCAAAACACTTAAAACCTAAAATGTTATCTAAGTACATTTCGGCTAGACGTATATCGTTTTGGTTGCAATTTTTTAAGGCTTGATAAGCAATTTCATAATTTTCCTCGGATAACGCAAAACTGGCAATAACGGATTCTGCTTTTTTTTGCGAGATAAATTAAACTTTTATTATTATGCACCAGCAAATTAAAAAGACCCACAAAATTTAGCAAAGATGGTCCGGATCGAGTAAACCAAATCTCTAAAACGTTTTTGTATTTGATCGGTAGGAACCTGATCTTTCTTAGCCAAAGTGGAATTTTTAATTAATATTTATCGCTGAATTTCCCTAAAGTTGGATTCACAAATTAATAATTCATCGAGCACAAATAGATGAAGATTTACATCTTTTTTGGAAATGTTAGAACAGCGATTAGAAACATCAGTAACGTCGGCAAAGACCTGTCACTTTGTTACCACAAGGACATTCAAATCACTTTTAGACATTGTTCGTGCTATTTTATAACTTAGTACGAAAAATACAAATAACGGAAAACCCCGTATTAAATAGACGTAAATTTTTAAATAACACTTATCGCGCGACTGATAACCTTATGAACTTGAACGCAACAAACGGATTTCTTGAAGATCCGGTTCCAAAAAAACCAAATGTTTCGGCGACACGGAAGCCAATCGGTGAAGTGTTTGATTTTGAAGAAGTGAAAGGAGTTCCGGTAGCGACCCATCAGAGTAATAGTAAGACAAAAAGTAAAAATGTGCTTACGTAAACTCTACAAGCGCTCTGCTTGAAGTAAGGCGCGTACAACCACCCAACCACGAAACAAACCAAAGCCTCAACTCACCCCAAAATAAACGATTGCTTTACTTACCGTAATTTTCTTTCTCAAAACTGGCAAAATTAAAGGCTTTGAGACGCACAAGTTCTGATGCACAGGTTTTATTTAATAAAATTTATATCAAGTTAAGTAAAGTGACATTCAAATATTTTTTAAAGTAACGAATCAACTTTAGTGGAAGGCAGCATGCGGAAACGACTAAAAATCAAAACGCTTGCGTCAACAGTAATTTTAACGTTTGTCGTATTGTGTATTAGTTTAATAACAGTTACATTTATAATAATCAGTTAATCGTGTAAATAGTTTTAAAAGGTTTTAAATTTGTTACAATATTAACCTTCGCGTAGACTTGTTACGATAAGAAATGATCAATTACATGTGACTTAATCCACAGCAAAATAGGTAATGACAGCTAAGGAAAGCGGGTAAAACACAACTAAACTAACAATGTAAAGACAAATAACTATTCGTATATGCCATTCACAGTAATTAACAAAACTCAATGACAGGTATACTGAACCATCAAGTTACGCAACACTCTGTACGATTAACAATTACAGTAGCAAAATTTATAATAGTAAAAATTGAACGTTAATTATTTAAATCTATATAAATGAATGGCACAACAGCCAATCAAGCATCGACCTTGAATAATCTGAATCATAAATAAAGCATAAACTACTTGTAATAACAATCATATACTTAGTCGCCGTATATACAATGGATACTACATTTTAGTAAAACAGTAAAAGGGTACTTACGGTTCAACCTGTTTCTAGTACTAGTAACGGTATAAAGAGCCCTAAACTTAAAAAATAAGTAACAAGTATATCGCTGTGGTATCACAAATAAAGCCAAGTTGGTTACATTCGATGGTGAAACGAGGTTTCGTTATTTTTCTCTTTGAACTCCTATGCCTGACATAGTAAGTATCAAGAACGTTCACGAATCAACAACGTTTCCAATTTACAACAAAAAATATTAAGAATTTGACTTACAAGTTTAGTAAATATAGTAAACGATCGAATTTAGTAGATAGTAGTAAATAAATCCTGTAATTTATAGGTAATAACATACACTGTTTTTTTTCAACAAACATTCTTCTGGAAATTGTATCTTAGTGCGCGTTTTCTTATTCAGTAAAATTGATAGTCATAGTTTTTTTCATGACAAAGAATTAAAGTAGTAATACATATTTACATTTAATATTCGCAATCATTACACACAGTAACTGTTTGTCTGATGGGCACACATTTTTTGTCTTAGCGTCCTCTGGCATCTTCCTCTTTTCGGTTGTTCAGTTTTCTGTTTTTCGTGTACGTTATCTCTAATTGTTTTCAGTACTTTAATGATGATACTTATGGTTAATTTAAACAACCTGTGCCCTATAATAACGCCGCTTATCTAATGCCGCAAATAAGTTTTAACAGTTTTTTGCCAATTCTAAGAGAAATAGCCGTCATTTATTTAAATATAGGCTGTTGCACTAAACAGCACAGCTGCCTACCATTTTGTTTGTATGTTGCAACTATACTCTTCAATCATTTTGTTTAAGTTATCCACTGCATTCTTAGTAGCGTTGTACTGTAGTATAATTTGTGGTTTCTTATTTTTCTCTGAAATAGCCGCACCGCAATGTTCTGTAAAAAGAAATATTAAATTAAATTTTGCCTGACGACGAATTTAGACCAAGTTCGAAAGCTCGCATTTATATTATTCTAAATAAATAATACACCAATTACCTTATAAAAAAAATATTTTAAATATGCCACTTTTGTTTAGTTTTGGTACGTATGACATTGTGGTAATTTCTGGTTAGAATGCAAGAGTAAATAAACAAATAGGCGGCCAAACCGCAGAAACTGTATATGGATGCAGACATTCTCCTGCCAAAATCTTGCGAGAACTGAATAACTTCAAGATATTTGGTATACTGTTACATTCTACTATTAAGTGATCTAAACCTGGTAGGTATCTAATTATACTCTTCAAATGATTCTTCTATAGACGCGAGGTTTCTTCTTCTTCTAATAGTCTTAGGACTTCCGTAGAACATGACGTTTACTTTCTCTTCTTCCTGTCGGATTAGCTAGATATAAATAAAACGAATGTCAATGATGTGATTTTGAATAATCTTTATCTAATAGCAAATTACAAAAGCAATTAAAAAAGTCGTTTATATATTGTATACTTTGATAATGATGAGTTTAGAAAAAAAATATTTGAGAAATATATAGAAAACATTAACGAAAACTTATTGAATACATAATATCAGAAGTATTCGGCATTAAAATTTAACATACTTGGTAAAGATTCTTTATCCTCCTTTGTATATTACAATAACTAATTTTGGCTCCTCCTAAGCGAAGAAGTCGAAATGAATTATTAAAATTTAATATACACCTATTAGGTACCGGGGTTTTACAGGCATTTGGCTATATACTTGTAATTTTTGTGTCGTTAGTTGCTTACTTACCTGAAACAAAAATCAAATATAAAAACCACAAAAACAAATGTAAATCAGTCCCATATAATTTGAAAAAAATTAGACACATACAACAACAAACATATAAGCCCCACCCGGTGTTAGAAAGGTTAAATTGAAGTATTTTTCATCGATCTTTAAAACATTCGTCTTATTCAAATTGTTAAGTACTTTCATGTAAGTTGGTAACAAGTGTTTTACAAGCTGTATTGATTATTCATATATTGACAATTTATGTCAATACTCACAATTGACATTTAATGGAAACAAACATAAAATTACTTCAATTTACAGAAATAATTTTGTTTTAAAACGGCCTTGACCATCTTGTCATGGAATCGTATATCTAAAACAGTTTATATCTTTTGTAACACTTATTAAAAATTTAAGTAATTTGTTGTCAAATAAGAAATTTGAAAAAAAATGTATTTATGAATATTAAAAATAAGTTACGCAAACCTACTGCTTAATGTTAAAATTACTAAAGGTTATATTGAAAATAAAGCTGTTGTTATTGAAAAGCTGTAGGAAAACCATTAACCACATTTGTATCTAAAACATAACTTACACTTGACCACATTGACACGGTTCGTTACATCTTCTACCCGATTACATCAAAACGTCTGTAATCTGGTAAATATCAATACAGTAATTTTATTTTATAATTTGAGCTTTTGATTAAAGTACCTGTAAAGTTATTTAGGATAATCTAAACTATAACTGAAAAGATTGTTTATTTAAAAAAAAAGTGTTACCGTTATGTTATTTAATTTTTAAACAAAATAACATAACTGTAGTTAACATTAGAGTGTATCCTTGTATTAACGTCACGAAACAAATGTATACGTTAGAGAATTATGACGGATTAACTTACGGTATTATATTGTAGTTTTTCATGTGTTATATCTCTATATTGATAACCTATAAGTTATAACAATAAATTTCAGACGGTTTTTAAGTAGCAAACTGTATTGAGTATAAAACGTTGCGTCGGTTAATGGATTTTATAATGCAAAACTGCAAAATACGTTTTTATAATCCTTCTGATGCAACTATGCTTACTTATGTGGTGTATTTAAAACTTACATTGTATGTAAAGAGTCTTGATCTAGATACGTTTTTTTTAATAACTAAACAAAAAATAAATTAGGTTAAGAGTTTTTAAACGTTATTTTGCAAATAAAAGATAAAAAGTAAAGAGAGGGTTATAAAACGCAACATATTTATATTCGTTTTGTATTATATAATATAAACATATATAATTAAGATACAAAAATAAACAAACCTAGATACTGAAATCGTAATTTTGATGTTATACTGATTGTATTATACAACGTGTTATTTAAATTGATACTGACGTTGAATAAAATTTGTTAATTATTTTTGTAAATTTTGTATGCAGGTGCTGTATTTTTTTAAACCACGGATTATGTAAGAACTCCTGTTGCTAATTTTTTACAACCATTGCAGGTACTACAGTTGCAAATATTATTATTATTCTTAGAAATTATTACCGAGCAACATTTATTATTTTTAGGTTAGTATAGCAATTTATGATATAATTTTGTTATAAACTTATTATAAAGAAATTCTTTGATTTATATTTCTGAAAAGCAAAAAAAAGTTTTTTAATAAATAGAAGTTCTACAAAAAATACCCAAAACAATTTTGTAAGTATTACCCATAAGCACTAGTTATGTTTAAAAAGCTTTTATGGTTCTCCGCCTTGTTTACATTTTGCACAGTTAAAAGTCTATTGATAGTATTGAATTGTTCCCGCTTTTTATTTCAGTAACGTTCATGTATTTGCATTTTGACAAAGAAACTACAAAGTCTGCACGTGTTAATAAAAATGCTCAGCAAAACTTTTGATCGTGTGACATCCGCTTATTTAATGGCATAAACCGATTAAAAATATTAAAAGTATTAAGCATTGCTGAGGTATGATGTGAATTTAGGATTTGCGGTTAAGTATAATTTCCTTTTGTCTTTTCTAGAAATTACATATTTACTATTTACTAAATTCTAGAATTCATTTAATTATCGTAACTTGCTAAATACAAACATTTAATTACCGTTACCTGCTAAATGCGATATTTATTTACTACTGCTTTATTATATGTATGTATTTACTACTACCCACTAAATGCAACTTTTTTTTTAGCATTAAATGTAACTAACTCAGCCCTATTTTTAATACTACGGTAATGTACTTATTATTTATATTTCAATTTTAAAGGATGTTTATGACGTCAGTACCATTTTACTATTTTAATAATTTTTAGTGTTGATCGTACGTACTATGTACGACGACTAAGTACAATTCTCATCACCAGTAGTTAACGCCTTATTTATAGTTGAAATTACTCAAGCTCAAGCCTTGACTGTCAATGCGTTTTTTTTAAATTTATATAAATTTTAAATGCTAACATACAAATTTAATATAACCATTGCTCAGTGGTCGAAGTATTGCGATACAAGTATTGCTATACTTTAGTAGTATCAAATAACGTATTGAGATACATTTGAAAAAAAGTATCGATACAGATCGCGATAATTTTCTTTAGTATCGTCTATCGCTAAATGCGATACTTTGAATCAATACTTGACATTTTATTGGAATGTTTAAATTTAAAAGTACTTCAAAGCAAAAACGAATTTTAAATTTTATATAGTATTCTAAATTACAACTAAATAATCATGTACAATGTCTAAAACTTTTAAATGTATCATTGTATTTATTTTCTTTAAAACAGGTATTGTCTGACAACTGAATTTTATGGCCTTTCCTAAATGAACAAAATATACTTTAAATAGAATTTTTTTCTAAAGGCCGCAATAGACGATAATAATTTATATGTAATTTACATCAATTTATTCACAAACTGCAAAGATTAGCGTGTATTGTAAGCTAAAAATGTTTACATGCAAAATTGATGATATGCAACAGGTACTATTTTTGAAAGTCATTCAAGTGGATTTTTACATGGATATTTACATCAACTTTTCATGTATAAATGTATATGCGCTTGTCGGAATCTTGTACAACTAAGTACGTTTAATTAATTTGATTTTTCTACCATAAGTAGAAAAATCAAATTAATTCGAAGATTTATCAAACATAGTACTGCTTTTTATTATTTTAAAGCAACTTATTATAATTTTAAAAAAATTGTCACAATTATGATCAAAAAGGATTGCAGTAAACAGCTTTTAAGTAAATCCTCAACCACCCAAAAGTCACTTTGCAAAAAATATTTTTATCTTTACCGAAGACCTGTTTCGTCAGAGAAAACAACCGTATAAGTCTTATTGAGTAAAAACGCGACACTGTCTGGAAACACTAAGAGTGCAGCATGCCTTGATGGATATCTCCGGGAAGGCTACATTTGCTACATTGAACCAATGAAGGGCAATTTCGTTGAAAAAAGACTACTAGTTGGCAGAACATTAGTACGAGTGAAAAACACAATGCCTATAACAATTTTAAATGTCAACTTAGATATAGTAACGTTAAAAAAGAAGACAGTAGTAGGTCAATGCACGCCAGTAATCCAAATTATGCGATGCCTAAATTTTAGAGAAGTTACGTAGCCCAAGCTGTGACTACAAGATCTATTGGGCATTCTTACGTCGAAGTGGCAAAACCTCAGTCAAGACCGGCTAACTAAAGTTAAAGTGTTAATACAACATTGACAGGATTGACGACACTGCCAGGGTCCCAGTGGTTTTCACGTTGGATATGACAAGTGGTTACTGGCAGGTAAAATTAAAACCCAAAGACTGTAAAAATACTGCTTTTATGATTAGAACTGGTTTGTGGCAGTTTACTGTGACGTTTGAGCGTTTAATGGAAAACATCTTAAGCGGACTGTTTTGGAAGACGTGCTTGGTTTATCTAGACTACGCGATCCTGGTTAGAAAGTTGGTTGCAAAACATTTGAACAACCTGAAGGAAGTGTTCTAACGACTACGTAGAGCAAATCTAAAACTAAACCAAAAAATGCCACGTATTTAAGAATGGAAGTGCAGTGCTCTAGCCACGTTGTATCTAAAAATGGAGTAAAAGCAAAAGCAACGCAAGCATGGCCAAAACCAATCGACAAACATCAAGTTCGCTTGTTTTTTAGATTGTGCACCTACTATAGACGATTTGTACTGGGATTTGCTAATATTACCAGATATTTTACAAAACTGACAAAAAAATCAGAATTTACATGGAATGAAGACTGCCAAAGCGCTTTGCATTAACTAAGATAAGCCCAAGTTACTTCATAAATTACAAGTTAATATAAATTCTTAAGCTTTCGCGGTTGTTATGTTTAAAATCATAAGCGACTTTCGACCAGAGTGGTAAATGTCACTGACATTTACCACCCTGAAGATGCAAGCTGCAATGTCTTGCGAAACGTCAGTTTGTTTGGGTTTACGAACGACAATACGGCAAAGGCCAAGTTCTACTTCTTGTTTTGGCTCTCAAGAAGAGACTATGACCAAGCCTAAGTCTGGGTGTTTTACTACGACGCGGTCTAAGCCGAAAGTCGCTTATGATTTTAAAAATTACAAGTTATTCAAGAGAAGATGAAAAATTTGTTTTGGATACCGATGTAAGTAAATCTTGCCATAGTTGCGGTCTTTTCGTAAGTGCAAGTCATCGCATATTTTAGCAAGGTTTTGTTCAGAAAATAATAACTGCGTGACTAAGAAAAAACTGTTAGCAGTCCTCAAGTACATAGTTCACTTCTACAAATTTTTGTATGAACAAAATTTTTTTTAAGGACAAACCACGCCGCCTTGAAATGGCTATTGCAGTTTCATAATCCAGAAGGACAAGTAGCAAGATAGACCGAGGGATTTCATGATTATGATCACGACACCAAACACCGTACTAGAAGTACTCATCGGAACCATGATGCTTTGTGCAGAACACGACGTCCGGCAGACTGTAGCCATTGTTTGCAGCTTGAAGAAAAGATCAAATGCCTCCGAAGAACTGCTATGAATTATAACAAGAGAGTGTCACAGGTGTTTAAGCATCTGCACGATGGTACATTAGGAAGACGGTTTGGCGTAAAAACTACATTGGGGAAAACTCAAAACAGATTCTACTGGGTGAACTACAAAGAGGACGTCATGAAATGGTGCCGCAAGTGCACGGTGCACCAGTAAATGGTTCAACGGAAAAACGCAAAGCACCGATAAAACGTAGAGTAAAGAGAGTAGCGAATGAGATCGCAGGGCCGTTCCTAGAATCTGAGTCGGAAAACACATACGTCCTGGTGGTGATGAATTATTTGACAAAATAGACGGAGGCTTACGCCATACCCAATCAAGAAGCAGCTACGGTCTCAGACGTATAAATAAAATAGTTCTTATGTCGGTTTAGAGTTCCGTGGGAATTACATTCTGATCAAGGCCGCAACGTTGATTCGGCGCCGTTTCAAAAAGTTTGTTGACTGTTGGGAATTAAAAAAACTATGACAACACCTCTCTATCCTTAATCTGATGGCGTGGTCAAACGCATAAATTAAACGATGAGAAAGTATTTAGCCAAAGTAGTGTCCAAACACCAAAGAGACTGGGATCAGTACTTGTATCTTTTTCTAATAGCAAAGCGATTATCGGCTCATGAAGCACATGCTTGGTCGCAAAATACGACATTGCTAAGAAAAACTGTCATCAAGCTGACGAAAAGGCTAGATCAAGTACATAAGACGTCCGAAAAACACACAAATTGCCAGCTACAGAGTGAAAACCAGATATGACGTAAAGGCACGAAACGGTGGTTTTCAACTTGACGACATGGTGTGGTTGTATAAGTTCCAAAAAAAACGTGGTTTGTCGCCGAAGCTGCTGAGGTAATGGAAAAGCCCTTATAAAGTTGTGCAGCGTATTAATGACGTCATATATCGTATCTAAAAACCACCTAGAAGCAAGTCAAAAGTGGTCCACATTGATCGTCCACGTTTGCTGGCTAGTGATGCTTAACGTTTCATTTTTTATCTGGTCACCAAGAAGTACTCACTTGTAAAACCGTTATACAAGAATTTGTGGCGAGCATAATGGAATCTCAAGAGAATAATAGAGTTACACAATACTAAGGAATTTGCAGTACCCAAGCTTAGTTGCAGCTTATGTCAACTCAATTGGAGGACAGTTCTAAATAGGTTGGTAGTCGTCTTCCGAGGAACAGACGCTCAAATGTCAGCATGCAGTTACCATCCAGGTAAAACATCGACTCAAAAAAAATTCACTGACTGCTACTTTTATGCTCAGGAAAGTTGCCGAAGTAGACAGAGCTGGCACTATCGCCACGATTCTTTTTACCGGTGTCGCATCCAGTTTTCTGTACTGGGACAGAACAGTTTTAAAAATGGGACAATAAAACGTTCTCCAAGTATTTGCCAACTTTGAGACAATAACCAAAGGATGTAGAACATTCTCAAGGCAAATAACCGAAATATATAAAACATATTCAAAAGAAGCTGAGATCAGTTTTCGAATTAAATCGGAAGAATTTGTTGGTTTGAATAAATTTTGTGTTCAACGCGTATGCTAAAATAAATATAACGGCGTGTAAGTATACGGGCTTTTAATATAAACAAATATCGGTTTAAAAAATAGAAATTATCCGCGGACGTTATTTTTCAAGTGAAGTAATAGAACTATAAATTAATACGTTTTGCTTAAAAACCGTTTCAAGTGTTAGTTAAACGTAGTTAAATTAGATCTTGTGAATGTTTATTTTATAAATAAATTAATTTTAAAAACTTGTTAAACTATTTTTTATATCATGCCATAAAATGCTTATAACATTCATAATTTAGTGTGACAACTGGCAACACAGTTCAAAACCAGTCGATTCATAATTAGATAACATAATTAAAACTGTTTATTATTGTTTAAATAAAATTTCCATACGTTTCATACATTCTACGGTAAATTGTTATGTTTTTAAAAATAAGTTATTAGGCTGTTTTATTAACACTAGAAAAAAGACTGTAAAAAAGTAGTCACAAGATGTTATCCTTAAGTGTAAAACTAGAGAAATCCGTTAAGTTAGATGTTTAAATTAAATATTTACTTAATAAATTTAGAAATACAACTTATATATATTTAGAGTGGTTAATGGGGATGTATTTTAAACCTATCAAAAAGCATATAAAAGCAAAATTTAAATGAAACATTCTAATCCACAATACAGAAAAATTACTGACAAAAAAGTAAATAAAGTCTGTTGTTTTTACTATTGGAATAATTTATACTATAGTAGGTAATTTTAGTTTCACTACTATGCGCAAACAGCTGATCGGAGTCAAAATTGTTTGAATAACTGTATATACATATGTGCGTTTTAGTTGTTTGAACTTCGATTACAAGGAATTAAACATTTCTTTTGGAACAGAATTACTATTGTTTTGTTAAGATAAAATAAAAACAACCCTAACGGCACAAAGACATTTTAAGACATCTTATAAAAATCAAGTCAAAATATTCAAGACGTTATTGAGAAGTCTTATTACGTTTTTAAGCATGTTATAAACATTTTCAAAATGTCTAATGTTAACAAACTCTACATTTTTAAAGCGTCTTCCCTAGAACAAATTTTAAACAAAAATCAGTTTTGATAAAAATGTAGATGGAATAAAATTAGAAATAGTTATAAAACATTTTTTATTACAAATTATTGACTTTTATTTATATTAAGTGAAGCTCTTAACAAATCTAAAGATTTCGGTTTTCTTATAAAACTTAGACAGTTTTTGCACTTATTTGTTTACTCTAAATTAGAAAATATACTCATTTATACGAAACTTATAATTTCATTTTGGTTTAGTTAATTCGACAAATTTCAATTAAACAAGACAAAATCAAATGTTTTCATTTTCACAAAACTTTCATATCTACTTATTATTAATCTTATGTTTATCTTTACAAGTAGTTAATTATAAACTATATTCAAACTTTTAATTATCAGTATTTATAAAGTTCTTAGATTCTAACAAGTTTGAGAAAATAACAAAATAAATACTAGTGTAAAATAGTCACATTCCAGGGCAATGTTACTCAAGCTAAACAGTTAATGCCAACTTATTATATCTCGACTGATTAGCAAAAATTACAAATGAAAGCTTTTACTCTTTTCACTAATTATTGTGAAGTGAAGTGTGAATTGTAAATCCACTGCTGCCAGCCACAGTAGTATTAATACTGCATTCTAAACATTTTCGTAGGGTATCTTAAAAACGTATTAAATTATTTTTTTCCAAACGTTAAAGTAATAAAATACCCTTAACGCCAAAAGTTACAGCATACTTTTTGATACAACTTTGCCATTTATAAACTAAACTTGGAAAAATCTTAAAACAAATGTCTTTAAACCGTCTTATGTCGGATGTCTTTAAAATGTCTTATAGTAAATATCATTAAAATGCCATCTTTAAAGCGGCAGTCGTTCTGGAAAGTGCAACCGTTACTTTAGTTATCCGACATCAGCTGTTGCGGGGCAACATTAAATGATGTACACTGCCTCAAAAAAGTAATTGGACACTTTTAAGCAAGATCTGCAAGGTAGGCAACCAAACTTACTTTATAACAAAACAACAACATTGGCATTGTAGACATTACTTGCAGCAATATTACGAGGTTACTAACTATTCTTCATAAGTACTGCCTACATCGTTCAAAGAACATGTTTCTTGCATGCAAATATTTATCTAAATTGTACCCTAAAGTTTTAAATTCTTCTTCGACGAGTTTTCTATTTATTTATGTTCTCTGCTTAAGCATTTAAACATTCTAATTGTTATTTATGATTAAATAAGTTCCATCTATAGCTCTAATAATAATAAACTGTATGCTCAAATATAAAACTACTGTACTAATTACCCTAAAAGTCTTAATATATCTGGATTAAATTAAAGTCAACATTCCGATTTTCTTTGCAAAGGAAGTATTATCACTATTAAAACAAATTAGTAGTCAAACAATTGCAGTACAAGTTCCCATTACTTCTTTTAAATTATTTGTATGAAAAATTAAAGGATACATATCTCCCTTTATGTCTTGCTAAGTTGTTTGATATTGTAATATTCGTAATAATATTTTGATTTAATCTTTAATAAATCCGGCTCGAAGAACCAATTTGTTACGTATAATACTTATCGAGTGCACTGAATTATTAAATAAATATGTATAAAAAATAAAACACTTATTTTCTTATAATACAAACTGCATGTGTGTAGATTCAGTTTAACACTGACTAAAACTTAATGTTTCTACAAATTTAAACCTAGGGCTGTTTCAAATACATGCTATTCTTAGAAATCGAAAGTTAAGCTTTAACATAAAAAGGCCCTCTTGATTAATGAATATATTTGTAAATTATAATGAAAGACAATATGACTAAATAAATCTATTCTAATTAGTAATATTATCATTAAACGGTAGAACACAAATTTTATTAATTGCTCTTTTCGCTACACTTGTCACCGTTTTTACAATCACTACACGAACTTCATTATCAGCTTCTGGATGCAGCTCAGTAACTCGTCCCATTTTCACATGAAGGTAAATTGTCGTCTAGTAGTACAACTAAATCACTTATTTTTACTAACGTTGTTTGTTTGAACCATTTTTTCTCGTTTGAAGTTCATGAAGATATCCTTTGTGCCACCGCTTCCAAAAATGTTGCACCATGGCTTGAATTTGTTGGTACTGCGATAATCGATTACTTGAAATTTGCAGTAAATTATTATTTGCAACTGCTACTGAACTCCTGCCAATGAAGAAATGTGCTGGAGTTAACAGATTTAGGTCACATGGATCGTTACTTAAGGAAGATAAAAGTCGGGAGTTAAGGACAGCTTTAATTTGTGTCAGTAATGTAAAAAATTGTTCAAAAGTCAGTACCGTTTCTTCTATAATTTGTTTTAAATTAGTTTTAACAGCTTTTACCCCTGCCTCCAAAATGCGGGGAATTTGCTGGATTAAATTTCCAGTTTCTTCGTAAATTATCAAAAAATTTAAATTTAAAAATGACGATAATTCTATTAACTCACGATTGACTTTTTGGGTTTCCTCTACGAGATACAAAACGTTGCAAGGCTGCTATAAAACAGTCAGATGTTAGGTCACTGACTAATTCTAAATGCAATGCTTTGGTACTTAAACAAACAGTTAAATTTGTGCGTACTTTCGGTAAGTTACCAATATAAATTTTAGAAACAGTGGGATTTGCCTTAAAACATCTAATACATTTATGAATAACCACCTTTGTTAGGTTTCTGTCTGACATTGGCCAATACTGTTCTCTTATAGACTGCAATAGTGTTTGTGAACCGCAATGCAGTTACCGTATGTGTTCATACTCAGCAATTAATTTTGTTAATAAATGGTGTTTAGGTAAAATTATTTGATATTTAGCTGAAGACTCCTACTCTTAATAAACCATCCTTGTCTATTATTGGTTTTAAATTTAACAACGTTGAATTTGATTTTATAGGTTTGTTATTCAAAAGTAGTTTAATTTCATAAGGGAATGATTGTAATTGAGCTAATTTTATTAATTTTTTAAGAATGTCTTCCCTTTCAGACGAATTAATATGTCTGTAAATGCTTATATTTAGACCCTTTTACCTTTTTATAAAACCTAAAACAGTATGCACAAACATTTATCAGTGTTCTAAAATTAGAAAACCTAGAAAAAATATCAAATTCTAGCGTAGTAGCTAACCCAGTTTTTTCACTCAAGATAATTTTTATATTGTTTCTTATAGTAATTAATTCATCTGCAAAGTCTGATCCCGTAATTAAGTCGTCAATAGAAAAATATATTTTTTTATAATTTTTGCTTCTTTTGGATTTAAATTTTCTAAATCTAAAGCAAGTTGATACCAACATGGCGTAGCTAGGTACGGCCCTGATTTAGTCCCATACGTTACTGTATTCAATTGAAATTTTTTGATAAAATTAATGTTATTTTCCCGCCATATTATATTTCGTAAATGCCTGTCGCCTAAATTTACGAGAACCTTCTTAAATATTTTTAATATATCCGCCGTCATTACATATGCGTGTAATCGAAATCTAAAAATTATGAAAAATAAATCACTTTGGAAAATTTTACTGGTTAAAAGAATATCGTCCAATGATGTACCTGTTTCTGCTTTACCGCTTCCGTCAAAAACTACTCTTAAACTAGTTTTAGTCTAATCTCGTAATACTCCATGATGTGGAAGAAACTAATTAGTTTTTAATGTATTATTATCCTTGATCATATGATTTAAGTTTTCGTATTCTTTCATAAAATGAACGTATTGTGTTTTTAATGATTCATTTGCTTGAAATCTTTTTTCTAAAGACTGAAAACGTTTAATCACAATATTTTCTGAATTACTAATATCTACATAATTTGATTTAACTGGAATTCTAACTATAAATTTACCACTTGCGTCTCGCTTTGTTGTATTATTAAAAAAGTGTTTTTCTACACTGAGATTATTCTTACGTTCTATTATTTCATTTTCTTCCCAAAACTTTGACACTTTATCATGCAACTTATTTAAAGATAAATATGCTAATGTTCTTTTTGTTTGTTCTTGGTTAACATTTAAATTTCCTGCAATGACCCATCGTAATTTTGTTTTATGTAGTGTAGGTTTACCTGCACCTAGTTGGTGTTGCTTTACACTTAACAAGATCCACCTTACTAGATTTATTATAAGTGGGATCTGGTACTACTAAATTACTTGGAATATCTAATAGTGTTTCGTCAAAGTATATAGAAGGTAAATTTTCGGAATTACTAAACATGATAAATTACACAAATGGTGATTATAGCATGAATGAATTTCTATGTCAGTTCTAGCAATTATTTTTGTAGAATTCTGATTAATACCTACAACCGATATATTTGTGTTGTGTTTCTTAAGATTTAATCGATTGCATAATTCTTCAGAAATAAAATTTGATTGTGACGCTGAATCGAGTAGAGCCTTTACAATAAATTCATTACAAGATTTGTCTACTATTTTAACACATTTTTGTTTTTATTAATTGATGCACAATTAGTAATTAAACTTGATGTACGAGGTTGTGTTGACGTAGTAGGTTAACTCTGCTTCTGTTTAGTTTCAGTAGTTACCACATTAGTTGCGTTAATGCCTGTATTTGAAATATGTAATAACGTATTATGTTTTCTATTACAAACCTTCAAGTATAGTGATTTCTACAATAAGGCGCCATATGTCCTTTTTTAAAACAGTTTAAACATAATTGGAGTTCTCTTACCTTTTCAATTCACATATTTATCGTAAGTTTTAAAAGTCCGTCATACTGATATAAATAATGTTTGTTTTTACATAAAACACAACTTGATTCTGTTGTGGTAGCAAATGCTTTAACAGTACTACCACTGTTAATTTTTTGGTGTGATTTAAAAGAAGGCGTTATGGGTACATGATTAATAGATAATGCTTCTAATACACCTTGACGATCATTTAAGAATTCAATATATACTTGTATTATGGGAATGTCGTCTCGCGACGTGTACCGTTTGTTTAAAAATGATTGCCAGTTGCGCATCGTATTATAATCTAGCTTAGAAGTTAAAATAGAGATTAAAAGTGCATCCCAACTTTCAATTGGTTGATTCATTGCCTTTAAACAATTTAAATGTTTTTGAACTGCGTCAATTAATGATCTTAATGTTGTGCGCAATTCCTTTGTGATATTGCCAATGTCTAACATTTCCCTAACGTGATTATAAATAATTCGTCTTTTGTTATTGTATCTTTCTTGTAACATAGTCCATGCAATATTATAATTTGAATCAGATGTTTCAAGCGAGCTAATAAGATTTGCAGGTTCATTCTTTAAAGCAGATCGTAAATAACATAATTTTTGTACGTTAGTTTTGAAATTATTCACGTTCTGTATCATTATCAATAAAATCTTGTAACTATTCTAATTCAAATTGAATTTTAACAAACTTATCATAAAGCAATTCAAATTTTTGTAATCGTTGTTCTAAATTAAATTTATCCAAACTTGTTAAATTATCTGCATTAAGAAAATTAAGAAATTTTTCAAATAATTTTAATTGCGTTTTGATGTGACCGCGCTTACACAGTAACGTTTTAATTTCATTGTCAGTATCTGTCATTGTTGTAATTGAAGCTTATTAATAAGAAGGATTAAGTGAATAATGGAAAAATTTTACTTGTTTACGATAATGGTCAAGTATTTTACTCCAGATGTAGCTCTTGCATCTAAGAACTTCCAACCCCAGATTGCATATGTTTCAAGTCGCCCAACTCGTTTTTTCTTATATTCTTCTTATCAAGGAATACTTGCTAAATTGTTTGATATTGTATTATTCGAAATAATAATTTGATTTAATCTTTAATAAATCCGACTCGAAGGACCAATTTGTTATGTATAATACTTATCGAGTGCACTGAATTGTTAAATACAAAGTTTTACACTATTAGATTTTGTAGAAATTTGTGAAGTGCTTACATTTTGTTCTAACGCCCTATCATTAATTTCCAATAATTGTTTTGATTGTGCAATTGATAAAAAATACGAACTTTGAAATGATTCGTTCTGTATCATTATCAATAAAATCTTGTAACTCTTCTAATTCAAATTGAGTTTCATCAAACTTATCATAAAACAGTTCGAATTTTTGTAATCGTTGTTGTAAATTAAATTTATCTGTATTTGTTAAATTATCTGCATTAAGAGAATTAAGGAATTTTTCAAATAATTTTAATTGCGATTTGATGTGACCGCGCTTATACCGTAACGGTTTAATTTCATTGTCAGTATCTGTCATTGTTGTATTTGAAGCTTATTACTCCAGATGTAGCCCTTGCATCTAAGAACTTCCAACCCCAGATTGCATATGTTTCCAGTCGCCCAACTAGTTTTTTTCTTATAATCTTTTTATCAAGGAATACTTGCTAAGTTGTTTGATATTGTAATATTCGTAATAATATTTTGATTCAATCTTTAATAAATCCGGCTCGAAGAACCAATTTGTTACGTATAATACTTATCGAGTGCACTGAATTGTTAAATAAATATGTATGAAAAAATGAAACATTTGTTTTCTTGTAATACAAACTGCATGTGTGCAGATTCAGTTTAACGCTGACTAAAACTTAATGTTTCTACAAATTTAAACCGAAGGCTGTTTCAAATACATGCTATTTTAAGAAATCGAAAGTTAAGCTTTAACACCCTTTATAAAATCAAGTCTAATTTCTTATACAGAACGCTAAAAAGATTTCAAATAAAATTTGAAAATACATACCTATGCTGTAAATCTAAAAATCACAAAATTCGAGAAATGCATTTTTCCACTTTCTCTTCGTAACATTTGATTTAAGTATTAACTATTTTGAGGGATACAAATTTAATGGCAATGAACTGAAATTTGCAATTTCGTAGTTTGCATTTTTTTATGTTTTAGATTATTATGATACCTCTACTACATTTTAATAGAAATAATACCTTAAATTTTATTATAAATTATACACAAACATTATTTATATTACAAAAACAAAACTAGATACAAAAAATAAAAAACATGATTAAAAAAGTATTATTTTATTTAGATATTTGTATTTTACATGCTAGTAATAGGTATAATATCCATTATTGGTTAAACATTTCGGTAGACGGTTTGGCATCGAGTTAATTAAATTACATACATTAGCTCCTTGCAATCTTTCCCACACGGTATTAATACGGCGATGCAAATTGTTTATATTTCGTAAATCTAGTTACTGTTCAGTTCGTCGTTCCACTCACGCACGGCCGCCGCTCACAAATTTTCTATAAGGTTCAAATCCGGTGACTTAAGTGGCCAACTGATTCTGTCCACTTCTGGATGTTGTAAGAACCATTCTTGAACTACCGCTGCCGTATGTATAGAAGAATTGTCCTAAACAAACCGAATTGGTCCTTTGGGATAAACTGCTCGTACGGAAGGCAACATAACGTCTTCCAAAATTGTCAGGTAAGTTTGAGCAGTTAAGCGACCATCGACAGGTGTTAATTACCCTAGGCCAGCATCACTCATACATCCCCAGTACGCAGCACTAATTCTCCCACTTATTTTGTTGAGCTGCACATGTTTTGATTCATATCTAAAATTACATGACCTCCAAAGAACTTTTTTACTATCTTAGGAAGTGCAAAAGGTTTTTTTATCTGAAAAAACAACGATTTCCAATCAAAAATAAATGTTCATTTGAAAACTGCAATCTCCGGTAGACATTTTCTTCAGTTATTTCAGGTTTCTTTATAGGTCGATAGCAGCTTATTTCTTCAGCTTTCAGAGTATTTCTTATTGTTTGCAAATTGCATTGTAGTTGTAGTCTTTCGCGAATGGTGTAGGAAGTTGTGAATGGAGTCAAACGAGCATCTTGGACAATGTTGTCTTTTTTAACTCTGGATAAGAGAGATTGCCTTCCACCTCCTATAGACTTGTTCTCCGCATTAATCCCAATAATGGACGTCACTTTTTTAATAAAATGAATAATAGTTAATTAAAACTGCGCAAAAAGGCACCGATAAAGTAGTTATTAATTTAAGTGAAAAAGTTGTCTTTTAAATTAGTAGTAGAAGGTTGGCAGAATCAAATAAAATATAGTTAAAAATTTGTTGCAAGAGAAAAAAAAATGTAACATTCTTACTTTTTTAGTTATGTGTTTTTCGGCTAACTTGAGGTAAGTTAGCATACCATTCTAAAAAGTGCTTTAATAAGTTTATCTCCTGTTTAAAATGTGTATAGAATAATATAAAGCTATCAGCTTTATTCTTTTACAATTAATTAACAACCATTTAGCAACAAATTCTATACATATTTTAAACCAAATACCGATTAATTAAAACACTGTTTAGAATAGTGTGCTACTAACTGCATAATTGAAAAAGTAAGAAAGCTACAAGTGTTTTCTTTCGCAAGAAATTAGTAACAATTTCTTAATTATATTTTATTTGATTTTGCTAACTTTGTATTGCTAACTTGAGGAACGTGAAAAACTTGATACCCAATTGGTGATGACTAAAACTTTTATAATTGCATTATAAACAATTTCCTGTGAAATAGGTGAATAATTGTGCAATCTGAATTATACATCATATAATATTTATAAAATAGGTATATATACTCATGTTTAAAATTGAATAGACTGCTAATATTAAAGAATATTATCAAAAGCAAAATAAGAAATTATCTTACCGATAAACTCATACGTGCAGCAATTATTCAGATAAAAAATCCACATTCTCGTAAAGCAATAATCTTCCCGCTAGTTTCTAGTGATAACTCGGCTTGTTCAGGAAGACGTGGCGTTTTGCACAGAATTGACACACAAAACAACACTAAATACTATACATTACAAAATGAATTTTAAGTAACCCCTTTATATACCCTACTTAGTAATGGCGGAGCCTTGGGCAGAAGGGAACGTTATTGGGGTTATCACACTAGACTTGCAAAATTATGTAACCAACAAACTATGTCAACATTTTCTTTTGCTTGTTGGTGTCAGTATTTTTGTTTTCAATTATCCTGACCCTTTCTTGCACCCATTCTTGAAATAGATGCTAAAAAAACTCTTCTTTAAGCCATTTTCCACTTTTTGTTATCTTGTTTCTATCTGTCATTATTAATTATTATGATGATTATTATTAGACACACGTAACCAATAAACCAAAAAAATGGTTCTAATGTTTTGATGATATCAACGCAACTATATTAAATTTACTTAAATCCGCTTAATCGATATTTTTTTTACAAAACGTTTATGAATAAACGAAACTTAAAACGTTTTATAAGTCTTAAAACACTTTTTAACTTTAACAAGTTTAAAGAATACTTTACAAGAAGATTTGTTATTCTGTCATTTATTTAAATATCTACACGCAAAAACTCTATTTTGTTTTTTTTTACAAATTTTTAAAACAAAGAATTGTTATGTTTCAATCTGAAATATTATATACGTTATTTTTAAAAGCTTAAAAATTGTATGTACAACCCAGACACGAACTTGTTTGATAATAACAACCTAAAATATTTTTAATTTGTTCTTTAGTAATAAAATCTATGAGTACAATACTTAAAATAATTAATACTTTAATAATTTACATATAAGGTAAATTATACTGTTGTTTATAAATACGATTTATAAATAACGCCTACTGTAACATTAGTTAATAAAAATATATAATCAAATCATCAAACCTACATATGTTTTTTTTATAACGCCTACTGTAACAGCTATTTAGTGAAAAACATGTAATTACAGTTCTAAGAGTATTTTTAAATATTTTATGATAATTAACAAAAATACGTAGCATTCACATATTTTTTGTCATTAAAAGAATATTAGTTATGTATTAAAGGAATCTAAACGATAATTTAATAACAATTCTTTTATTTAAGAAGTACGGCGTCTGGCCAAATAAATCGTATAATAGACAATTAAAAATCAATTTTCTTGAGTGATATTAAGCTCTTAAATTTTTGATACAACAAACCCGTTAGCTAAAATATTACAATTAATTGGTACATTTCGAATAGTAGTATTGTAATAGATGTTATCTACTAAAATAAATTATAAACTATTTTAAAGAATTACTATTGTAAAATTAAATTTTATGTTTTAATTACGTAGTTTAACTTATGTACGCATATATAATACTTCAAACACTTCTCAACAAAAACAATTACATAAAATGTTTATAGTTTATTTAAAATAATCTTTATAAACAAGTATTTTATTAAGTATCTTATTAATGTTCTACTAGCAAAACTGATAGTTTCAACAGTATAAACATATTTTAGTGACATATTTCAGTAAAAGTATTTTACTATCAAGTTAAAACACCTTAAAAGCAATATTTAACATTATTTACAACAATTATTAACAAGTTATTAAAGGATTGTTTATTGTTAATAATAATAATTAAAACTAAGAAATACTTTAAAGAAATGACAATGGAAATACTAATACAATTCAGATTAACATTAACATTATGCAAAATTCATTTAACAAACAAAGTAGGCATTGAAACGAATTTATTTTCGTATTCCGTTAATAATTAAATTTTAGAATTTCTTTCTATTTTGTTTTTAATGCTGATAAGAAAAGTTTTAATTTATATATATTTATATAACTCACGTATCAATAATTGTACATTAAATTATTCAACAAAATTTTAGAAATTACAAGTATTTTATTTATAGCTTCAAATATTTGTCATTTTATTATGCTTAATTAAATTATGATTACTGAAATTCAGTCAAACTCGGTTTTATTTTTAACAATGAAATTTTAATTTCAAATTTAAATTTTCATTTTATTAAAAAAATATTGCTTTTGTAAAAAGATGATTCTAAAATAAATCTTTCCTTTGGTTATTTAATCTTTTTAGAAAGTTTTCATATTCATATAAGTACAATGGTTTAATTTAACTAAAAATTTAAATTTATAAATTTATGTGCCTTGACAAAACAATTCATACCTAACATAACTCTTATCGACTGAGTCCTAGCGGAATAACCTGCATTGTTGTTTCGCTCATTGAAGTATAATGTACCAAACTACAAATCTTTTAAGACTTCAGCATATATTGTTAAGTAAAAAACTTCTCTTGTTTATTTTAATTTAAATAAACCTTTACCTTTTGATGCGGCTGTTTATATTTCCGTCATTGTCTCGGTTGACTGTCCGCAAAGATGAAGTTTTGAGTCTCGGCGAAATTTCTTAAATTTTGACTAATTCCATATATATCAGAAGGGCTGGGGTAATGTGAGATATAATTCATCGTTAGACGTCTTTCAGGATCTCGTGAACTGTAGCGCTGTAGTCTGTATATGTCAAAATATTGTTATTATCCGTCTTACAAACATTCGCCGGTACATTTTTTCTAACCTTCTTTGCTTTTATCGTTGTATTTGTTGTTAATAGGTCTTTAGGTATTATTATAGGTAAATTAATGTTTAATTAATAAATATATACGAGATTATTTTTAATTTTTATTGACGTGAGTGCTTTTTAAATAAACTAACGTTTTTATAATTCAGATAGACTTGTCAAATTTTTGACTTTTAGTTTATTAATTCCGATTTTCGACTCAAGGTCACAGTTCACGACATAATGAAACGCCTGTATACACGTTTTGATGATAAAGTGTGCTCGGTAGGACAAATGAAGCTACTGTAAGTACATAATTTTGTTTCGACAATTACGTGAAAGCTAACTAATAAAGAAGCGGTTGACTAAGTGGTTCTTTAGTACTATACGATAGTGTAAGTTCTGGCCTCTCATTTAAACTTTTGTGTTTTCTATCAAACTACACGGTTTGATAGAAAAAAGTTCAGTGCTTATTACGTGGACTATTGATAAGCGTATACATATCACCTGACCTAAAGCGGATAGAAGTTCCAAAACAGTTTTGCAAAGTCGGCTTGTTAAGAGTTTTAAATTGAATCCAAATACATTACTGTTTCACCACTTCTTGGATTAAAAACTTTTTTTAATTATTCACCAAAAAATCGAGTTTGAGAAACTGTATATTATCATTAATATACAATGTTAACTACAAACTGTATTTGTTAAATTCAAATAAATACAGTGTATCAGCAAACCAAGCTCGTAGTTACGCCTAATAAAAGTAACCATGCTAGTAAGTTAAATAACATGCAGATGCAAATATAAAATTTGCAAAAACAGTATACAGAATTGCAAATTAAATGTACAACGTGTTATAAAAATTCAACTCAAAGTTCAGCTTCACAGCGGAGAAACAGCTGGCTGCAGAGACGAAGTATATCAATTTTTTTTTTAAATAAATCACTTACCTCTACCTAAAGCTGCCCAAGAACCTTGCAAAAAAAACAAGAGCAACCAAAAACCAAAGAAATACTACAATACTACATCGATAATAATAAGAACATTCAAAATAATGGTAAAGTTTTTTTTTCTTCCTTTGTAGTTTAATTATTATTGGTTTATGCATACTCGTTTAAGAAGGGCAACTACTTTACATTTAATCCACAATTTCATGTTAAAAATTTTACTATTTTAAAGAACATATTAGGAAAACACAACTATCCCAACAACATTATAAATAAAATACTTACAGATGCTAACATAACTATTAACACTATACCATCTATAAACCTAACTGTTACTAACTTTAATACTAACCCTAACATTATTTACAACAAAATCATAAATGTCCCAAACCTAACTAAAAGAATAATTCTGATTTTAAAAACAGATAATATAAAAATAATGTATAATTCTAACACCCTTTACAATATACTTTACAGTAGAACAAAAGACAAAACTTGCATAACAGAAAAACACAATGCAGTGTATAAACTAGATACAAATGAAACAGAAAATCCAAAATCGGTTAAATATTCATAAATATGATGGCCCTAACAAAAAAAGTGAAACAGCTTCATCCTTACATCAGATTAACACCGGGCACAGTTTTGATCTTAATAATCCAATTTTGAATGTGGAGAATAAAAATTGAAAAAAATTGGTTTCCCAAATTATGCATTTTTAAAAAAATATTACGTCTTAGGAACACTTGGGGAAAATGTTAAAGCTTGGGATGCAATGGAAATATATTTACTAACTGCAAAGCTTGATTAGTAGTTTATCTTTATTTGTTCACCTATGTGTTACAAAGTGATCCCTGTTTCCCCTATTTACAATTTCATTTTTTTTACATTCACGTCTACAATCCTTTTACATTTAATTACACTTCTTTCTCTTTTCATTTTTCCTCCTCTTCTCTTAACTGTTTCCTCCTTTTCCAAACTTCTTGCATCCACTCCGCTCCTTATCTGTTTTCTTTTAAGATTTTCTCTACTTTTTTAACCTCTTCTCTTAACTACCTGCATTCATTTTTCATGTATTAACCGCAAAATTTGAAACGCAATTTCAAAACGCAAATGAGAAAACTACAGTAACAAAATAGCAAATTCTAAAATTGACGGTTTATTAAAATGAAAAAAAATTAAAATGAAAATAAAAACTCGACTAGGTCAAATGCTTGAAGCTGTAGATGCAAAGGTTAACATACCTTCAAAAAAAGCATACAAACCCAAATCATGTCTTCTCAATGTTCTTATCTTGCCCACTATGCCAACAGCCACACTTTTTTTACTATTGTAAAAAATTCAAAAACATATCGGTTTCCTCACGTCATGCAGAAATAAAACGACTCAATTTATGCATAAACTGTTTATGCATGGGTCATAAAGTTTCAGAGTGTAGATCAAGCGCTTGTAAAAAATGTTATTAAAAACACAGTATTTTTCTCCACCAGTACAATCTAAGAGGCTTTGAAAATAAAAGCGTTACATCTTCAAAAAGCTCTAACACGATAGAAAATCCAGAAAACTTTGTTGCTTTCAGTTCTTCGCAAGAAGTTAATAAAAATCCAGTTTCACAAAATTGTGTTCCACATTGTTACGCCGAAAACTCAATCTCACAAGCTGTCACGGTTAGTTCCAATCATTCTCAAAACGTTATGGAATCATTTGTACTGTCAACAACAGTAGTATTCATGTACAACCACCAATGCAGTGTCTCTGATTGCTAGACAGCGGATCTCAGTCTAATTTGCTTTCAAACCGCTTCGTTATTAAATTAAGCTTTGCAAAATAAAGCTTCCCGTCGTTAAAATTAATCAAATAAAAATATTACCGAACATTTCGATTTAATCATTATACAATTTCTTCAAAAGCAGCTTGTGTTTTTTGGTTATCGGTCGCATAACTGTCATTTCGTACCCCAATATACAAGTAGTTTTGCTAAATTAAATATACCAAACGAAATAAAATTAGTCGATCCTAATTTTAACATTTCTTCACAAATTGATATTCTTATTGAGACAGACAACTGCTTAGTCAATGATATACAACGAGATGATGGAATGGAAAGGTTTTGGAAGATGGAAGTAGGCACGAATAGTTTTGAATTAATTAAAGAGGAGACTGAGTGTGTAAAGCATTTTAATAATACTATGTCGCGCAAGTCAACCGGTCGGTTTGTAGTCAAACTACCATTAAAAAATAACTACGTGAAGTTAGGTAACTCGGAAGAGAAAGTTTTGCAAAGAAATTTACGCAATTGAATGTAAACTAACAGGTCACCCCAAACTAAAAACGACCTATCACGATTTTATGTAAGAATACAAACAATTAGGGCATATGACCGAAATATATGACCAACTTGCATATAGTTCTAAATTGGTTGGCAAAAAACCAGCTACGTGCAACACTTTTGTCAAACAATAAAACCTAAAAACAAGCAAAGTACTTTAAACCTTTTTATTGATAGCCACGGTATTATACACGTCGGAAGAAGATTAAAACAATCTCAACTCTCATTTAACCAAAAATAACTAATTGGCTTACCATACGTACATAAATTTACAAAATTAATTATTCAATACGAGCATGAACGTAGTCTTCACTTGAGAAACCAAATTATAATATTTCTGACCCGCCAATAATTTTGGGTTTTGAACGGCAAGCGCGCCGTCTAATCTGGAATTCGTAAATCCATAATCTGCTTTAAGACCCAACCAGCTCAAATATTCTCATAAAATGGTCAAATTTATTTTGCCACGTGTTACGCCTTCTCGTATTTTTATGTCGTGCGGAATTGACTACATTAGTCGGTTGGAACTATAGGTCATACTCAAAAAATAATAAAGTCGTATGTTGGCATTTTTATTAAACTTGCCTCCAAGGCTGTACATTTTGAACTCGTTTTCTTAATGCGCTGAAAATGTTTGTAGCTCGGCGAGGTTTCTGCCACATTTTTTCTGATAACGGTGCAATTAACGCTTTAAAGTCCATAAATAATCACATAGATACAAATAAATTTTGGAATTACCTAAATGAATGCCGTGTTTAGTGGCATTTTATACCACCCAGATCACTGCACTTTGGTGGATTATGGGAAGCCGCGGTTACAGCTGTTAAGCATCATTTGAAATAAGTATTAAAGGATAATCTTTTAAATTTCAAAGAAGTTTATGCCTTATTTACCCAGATAAAAACTATAGTTAATTTTTGTTTTTTAATCCCACTGTCCCAAGATCCTTATGACCTAGAAGTGATTACCTCTGAACACTTCATCATTCGACAACTACTCACCAGTATTCCGGAGCACGATATACGAAAACAACCAACAAACTACAATCAACGATAGAAACATCTTCAACAGATAGCGCAGCATCTCTGGGCACGCTGGAGTACTAAGTATTTGCATCACATGCAACAGCGCAGCAAATGGAAATTTCACCCTTAACCTAATCTACAAACGTCGTCATATTGAAAAAGGAGAACCAACCACTTCTTTCTTGGCTATTAGGACTGTTACACAACGAAAAAGGTGCACAATATCTTTTTAATGTATTAAATGGTTTAAATAAATTGAGAAAAAATGACTATTCAATGCACAACACGTAAAAAAGGTGTCTGCATATCTTTACATTCTGGCAGGGTTGCCAAGCATAACATTATCATTGCTCTTGCCATGTTCATCAATGTTTGATTTCAAAAAACATTAAAATAACTGAATTACTTTTCGTCACAAAAATCTCTAAACTCCTTTGAGTTGTTTTCGCCTCCATTGTCACATCTGGCAGCAAATTCCTTTTTCATACAGAACAACGCTTCTACCTTAGTTACATAATTTTTAGACGCAATGACATTTTTCCATCATGTGAAAGAGGTGTAATAGGGCCACATATATCTGTGTGAATTAACTGCAGAACGCGATTTGATCTAATTGTATTAAAATAATATAGAAAATTTTGTTGCTTAGCCTTCACACATATTTTACACAATCCCCATTTTTTAACATTTGTAAAATTTAAACCAGTAACTAAATCTAAATTATTCATTCTTGCCAAATACGCATAGTTTAAATGACCATATCTCTTATGTCATAAATTATTATCTAACCTTAAAGGTAAACTTGCATTGCTGATGCAATTCACAAGATTAAATTTAAATTTATACTGGTTATTAATTCGCGTACCATGAGCATATGAAATCTTATTTTTCTTAATAGAAATAGTTACAGCAGCACCAATCACTTCAAAACCCACCTTTTCAATTCTTGATATTGACAACAAATTCACCCTTAGGCTTGACACATAGTAAAAATTCTGGATAATACTTTTTTTTCTACTGCACTTATGACTCTCACATCGCCACAGCACGTTGTAAGCATAAATTTTCTCTCTTCAGCCAATTGTATGAATTTAGGTTCATCAAAGTACCTTCTATAAGTTGTTGACTTATAGTCAAACTTCTTACACGTAAAACATTTTACTCCACAAAAAACTTGAATATGTATGTCTATTTAAAATGTTTTTGGAACGCCATCCTGTGGTAAAAATACCACGTATGATAATATAGAAAACTATAAATTAGTACAGAGGATAGAACAGTTGTCATTGGATTTCTATCCTCTGTACTAATTTATAGTTTTTGAGTATGTCTAGTTTTACCACAACGATAATATTTGACATTTGAATTTGATGCAACAGCTGATGCGGAAACCCTATTTTCTTTCATTTTACTTGAACTACAACGAGTATTCTTAAATTCCAGTAATTTCTTCTTCACTATTGAAAGATTAAAACCAACTTTTTCCAACATAGTTCTTACCGCAGTAACTACATTCTCATATTCATCAGGCATGACACCAGAAAACAAGCAATATCTGACTGCAAAAAGTTAGAACCTACACCTTTTAGTTCTTTATAAATCTTGTCATATTTGCTAAAATGACGTTCTAAATCTTCTTGCAATTTATATCTCAAACTAACCATCCTTTAACAAAAAGAATTTAGAGCATGTACCTTTCTTTGCAAATACCATTTCCAACTTACTTTACATAGCAACACATCTAATATCCTTAATGTATTCAAGATGCGAATACGCCACACTCTACTACCACACTAACAAGTTGTGTTTGCTCTCTACATACTATATTTATTTGTTAACTAAACTAATTCGTTTTTGTTTTTTTTAAAGCTCTACCTTTCAACTTGGATGAGTATGTTTGGTTGTATTTTTTATAACTAATATTTTGTTAATTTGTAAGACGTGCAAAATTTAATGTATATACAACACGCATGTCGCTCTATCTTGGCGGTATACGAGGTTGAATAGCAAACAATTAAAAAAAAATAATAACAAAAAATTTTTAAGTTAATAAATTTTTGCTGTAAGAATTAGTATGAACAAACGTAATAATTGAATGAATAAAATAAACAAACAAATAAATGAAATGAATAAAATAAACAAACATCTTCTATGCATTCGGCATAAAAATTACGTTATAGATGAAATGAATATCCCTACTACAACTGCCGTCTTATCACTACAAACTGAACCTAATGAAACTTAAATCGACACAAATAAAAAGTAGCATAAAATATCACAGCGTTCAAATTCAAATATGTCAAAGAGGTGTATGAAGGGTCGTTACGCAATGTCACCGCACAAAAGTGAGAAAAATATGTTAATTACGTGATCAAAAAAGAAACACGTTATACGATATATAGAACCAATAGTGATTCCACTTTATAAAGACAGTTCATTAAAAGACATTAATGTCATTTAAGGAAACTGTAGCATTTAAATTACAATGTAGCAATATTGCTGACAACGATATATCCATACACCCAATTAAAAAAATGTAAATATATACCTATACCTTATTAGTTCACATAGTTGTACTAAATACAGCTACCCATTATTAAATTTTGTTGTGTAAACGTTTCTTTATAAAGTATTACTACTTTTAATAATAACCATAAAATAACTATCGCATTATACGAAATGTCAGTAACTGTCAGATTAAGAAAGTTAATCAAAATCGATCACTTTCATATCATAAAAATTGTATTTGAATACAAAAAAAGTTTATCTTTTTAATACAAAACAAAAAAATTGTGTTTTTTGCAATGTTAAAACTTAACAACCAACATCATTAAATGAACAAAAATCTAATTTCATATTTTATAATTGTTAAGATAAATATGAATTTTGATACATTGTTTACAAAACATTTTAAATAATTTGTGAATAATATTATTTACTTGCGTACTTTCCATTTGAGTTTGAAATATAAAAGAAATTCAACCGTAAATATAAAATTGCTACCACAGAACTTGTATAGGTTTTTGGCAGTTTGTGAGTCCTATTTTGTCTTAACAATTCCTTGAATGAATAATGTAACCGTTCTTTCCTTTCATCAATGTAAATAAAAAATTAAGCAAAAAATGTAAGTTTTGCATTATACGTAAACCAATACTATAAAATTATTGCTTAAATAAAAATTAAATACAAACTGTCTTAAAAATGTATCCGTTTTATTTAAAATGTTTTATTTTTTATGGAAAACAAAATTTATATTCTCAACAAAGTGCCCGTTGAAATTTAATACGAATTTAGAATATAAATTATATTGAAGTTGTAGTAAAACAAGGTTCAATTTCAGTAGTTACACAAAACTTTGCAGATCGTTATTATATGTTATTATTATCTAAATGCATTTTTTAAAATAGTATTCGGTACAAACTTAAACAATTAAAATGATTTGTCAAAACCTTATTTAACTGAAAAAGCTTTTGTTAAAATTAAAGTTTAAACTTTAAATTATGTTAATTTAAACAAACAATAAACATTTGTTTGTGTTTGTTGTCATTAAATACACGTAGATATTTTATCTAAAGCATTTGAATTTAACCATACGTTTTATGTTTATAAATTCCTTTATATAGTTATATCGCAGATTAAACGACATGTTTGATAAAAACAGTTATGAACGATGCTTAAATATCCTAAAAATGTTAGTTGTTTTGAATTAAATCAAATTCTATTTATACAAACCAGTTTTAAAACCTCTGTTAAATCAAAATGTAGTTTAAAACTAACTACTATTATAGCAAACATATACTTTTGATAATGAACTAAATAATTTATTTTTTTGATAAATGTAATACACGCTATAATTTTAAATGATTCAATGCCTTTCCCATATACGTAACTGTTTTTTTTTAATTTATTAATTATTGGCGGCTACATGTTTTAAAATGACATTTTGACATAAACTGTTCAATTTTAATTTATTAATTTATTTATTAATTAGGCCTGATGATGACCGTTAGGTCGAAACATGTAGCCGCCAATAATTAATAAATTAAAAAAAAAAGTTACGTATATGGGAAAGGCATTGAATCATTTAAAATTATAATTAAAAATTCCATTTTGAGCTTTACAATGGATAATACAATCTTAATACACGCTATTCATAAAAATTATAAGTAATAATAAATTGTTATAATAAAAATTAAACACAACAAAATTATATTTTACTTAAACAAATCAAATACAAACAAAAATAATTATAATTATGCTAAATAATTTAATGCTGAAAAATAATAAATATGCTTATAAAAACAAACAAATCAAAAAAATTAGTCAAATAATTTCTCAAATAAAACTTTACACTATAAAGTCATTGCATAAACATATTAACTAATTATTTTTTTTTAATTATAAAAAATAGAAAACGAATTATAAGTTTTCTTGACTACTTATATTCCTTAAAAAGTTTGTTACAATTTAATACCCCCGCTACTGTATTGTACTAGTTTGTGTCAGCTATATACTATTTTCTTAATATCTAATCTAATTAATAAACAAGTACTTAAGATATAATTTAAAAACAATGTTATAAAATAAAGCTTAATTTGTTTGTATGTCCTGTGGTTGATTTGTTGCAATAATAAATATTGTATTTAATTTTGTTTTTATTTATGATCACTGAATTTTAAAATGTTCTATTTATATTTATTTGTCTGTATCTTTAAAATAATATATATTATTTCATTGCCGACAATTAGAAACAGTTGTGTTAAAAAGACGAATAATTACAAAAGTTTTGATTTTAAACGAAAATAGGTTGCATTAACGTTAATTTAATTAATATAATCCCAATAAAGTTGTCTGTAATCATTTATCTAAAATTTAAATTTATATCATGATTTAAATCAAGATTTAATCAAATGGATTTTCTAAAAAACTGCGTACATAGTTTTCCACAATCGTTTCATTTTTTTTAAAAAAATACAAATGCTTGTTTATGAATACTTATTTACATAATACTTAAAAAAATGTTAGCAAAACGTTAAATTGAACCTATACAAATTGCACTGCTTAATGACTCAAAAAGTATGTTACGGTAAGAATTCGGCCGTAACTATCGTTTGAAGGGATGTCCACAGTAGCTCAATACCCGTAGGAAAAACGGGTCGTGGTTAATGTGAGTAAGATAAAAGCGATAACAGTTAGATAGAGAGAAGGCGCCACGGAATTCAAAAATACTGTGAGATCAGAATTTCTAAAGTATCTTCAGCCTTGTGGCGAACAATGGTTCGATATCAAAAGGAAGTAGGAGAAAATAGAAAGAAATACCCTAAGATCGATTCGATTTGGTTATAATGTAGCATTAAATTGGTACAATAACAAATATAATGGATAACAATTGCGGTTAGTTCATATAATGTGAAATAGCGTTTAAAACTTGTGAACAAAAGACATATCTAATTCTACCTTGTCCAACCAACTGAGCAAAATGATTTAAGTAGTTGACGTCAAATAGCAAAATACAATAATACCAGAATACGATCAATAACTGTACAAATCAACCAGAAAATCGAAATAAATATCTTACCTTTAATTAATGACCAGCTGATTCCTTACGCAAGAATTCCAACTGGCGAGCTATCTAAACAAATGGTCAAGGTAAGAAAGAGCACAAATACTTCAATTGAATCAATTGTGATTTGCAAGTGAAATTAGAAAACAAATTAAAATTATGAATGCGTGTCAATATAACACATCTTATCCTAATAATAAACAATTATTTGTATGTACCAACATGAATTCAGATAAAGTTTTGATGTAGTAAAATCGATAATTAGGTATTATAGAATTATAGTACAATTTCGATAATCAAATATATTAAAGTTAATGTAGTTAACTTAACGTTCAAAGTACTTGAAAAGAAAGCACAAAGTAAGCTGGCAAACAGATTCCAACAACGGTTGAGCGATGCGTAGTGATTAGCAAAGATATCCAAAAATCGAAAAACTGACGATCAATGACGGCAAAATTCAAAAATAAAACTATGTAGAACCATACGTAAAACCATAAGTAAAACGCCAAGGCATTAATCGAAATTAATGTTAAGAATTTAGAGAAAATGTAGTTCATACCCCGGAGAATCTTTCCGCAAGCGTAACACAGTAATTTAGTTGTAAACACCTTGTTAAATGCATAAATCCGTAAAATACGAATTATGAATATTAAAATTAGCAATTCGTTCCCAATTATATCATTAAATTTATCGGAAATTCACTTATAGCCGATAACATATCAAATTTTCGTAAAGAACTAGGTAAATTATTTGCACGCACGACTGTACGTATACATTATGTTTGTTGTCACAATTAAGTATAAAACTCTTTTGATGTAATATTTTATTAAATAGTGCGCTCTGTTTCACTTAATCACGAAATATTGAACATTTGTGTTATATTTACTAATGTAAAGTTGTTTGTTATAACCTGTGTTTTGTCATTTGATGTTTTTCAGTGTTAAATAGATTTAAACGGTATGTTCCATTACTAGCTTTCAACCGTTTGGAAAAGTTCTTAAAGCATAATTATAAAACGAGAACCGACAGTCAACTGATTATTAACTAAAAATGTTCCCTTTTTAATAAATGATATACGAACCGCCGAAAATTAAAAAAAAACCCACATGAAGAAAATGCAATATAGATGTAAAATTAAAACGCAATGCAGTAACACGGGTGCCGAGGTTTCCCACGACAAATAATGGAACGATAACAAAATATAAACAAAATGCAAAATTGGCAGAAAAAAACAAACGTAAACCATTAGTTAATTGAAAACAAAAGTTTACTTACAAATTCAGAATAATAAAAAAGTTTTAAAATACGTCAAATTAATTAACTAAAAACTTTCAAATATTGACCATATGCAAACGTCAAATTAAAACATATATACAAGAATCAACAAGAAAATACCCATTAAAATCCAACAAAGGTTACACAGTAAATGTCGTTCAATTTTTGTAGTTATAGTTAAACAGTTTTATTTATCATTTGTAATTAAAAAAAATGGCGCAGCAAGTGCATTGGTGGTACATGTACTTTAATTTCACGTACGCAATAAATTTATTTACAAGAAATTATTCTTATGTCAACAAAGTTATAACAAACAATTAAATTAAACATGTGCTTTTTAGTAAATATCTAGAACACCCATTGTAATAATTAGCGTAATATCGTCTAGATGTTAAATCCGATATACCTTAATACAATTTTAGATTTTGGATAATTCCCGTGTTGTCGTTCTTGCACAAGCTAAGCTTTTGTCATACGTCACAGTGAACATCTTCAGAGCCCGAAACAAACTTATTGATTGCACCTTAAAGTTTTGCCTTTATAGACCAGCCTCCGATCGATAAAACTGGTTTCCAAATTACTTGTAAAGGACTTGGAATCTTCGTTAATATTAAAAGAATTTCTATTTATTTTAATGGATTCCCTAATCCCTCGATGATAATAATTTAACACATTTGCCAAAATTTTAGTGTTTTTAAACATAATTTGATAAACAGTTTCTAATGCGTGTTTTGCCACCGCTGACTTTAAAGGTTGTTTAAGACGATTACACCTTGATGCTCATTAATACGAATTCCTAAGTTTCTACCTGTCTCTCTTATGTATGCACGACCACAAGAGCAAAGAATGCTATAAACGCCGCCAGGTTTTAAAATCTAAAGATTCTAAAACTTGTCAATTTTACGGATTACCTAGTTAATAATCTTATATAAAATATCAAATATTATTATTTCTTATTTGTCGTTTAAAATAAAAAAAAAATTGTGTAGAAAAAAGCTTACCATATATATAAATGAAGCAAATTTATGATAAAAGGATTACTACTATAAAACATCACAAAAAATTAAATGAAGCAGACTAATAAAGAATAGTGTATTAAAACACAAGTGACAGAATGAACGCGCTTCAATCACGAGACCGGGTTTCATAAACGAACAGCGCAGCGGCAAGTTTAGGAAACGGTAGAGTGATTGAAACGTATGTTATGACGTGTGTTATACAATTTTATCTATTTTGATTCAATTTTAATAATGCTGGCTAGGGGGTAAAACCCCGAACGTAGGAGCACGTTTATTGCTCGGGTACCGATCTGCTTAATCGGGAGGACTTAGATAGTGGTCCGTGTTATGCCGTGCTTGACAAGAGACCTGTATCTCGAAGCTAAATCGGCAGGGAGGCATTCGTAGACCGTTTACGGTGTCTCTCGCGTTGATCGAGCGTATCTCGATCCGAGGTTGCAGAAACCCGTGGTGTTTAAACCTAACAGTAGTCGCATCACGTTAAACCACACGTAAGGATTGTCTGTATAATTCTAATTTTTAAACAACATTGAGAAACTTAAGTATTTTGTTGAATTGACAATACTTACACTGTGACATATTGAAATTTAGGTATGTTAACCTAAAATCTCATAGGTCTTTATACCTACATAAGTAGAAAACTTTGCATTAATAGAACGTCTTTATTTTATCTTGACTTAAACATTTCAACTGTTGAGTTTTAATGTTGATTTCTTTTTTACGTAACGTCAACTTACAATAAATAGATACTAACTTTGAAAAAACTAACATTACTAAAATTCATGTGGAATTTGCTAATTCTTACACAGATTTTGGTGTAAGAATCGCGAATTCTTAAGTCGAAATAGAAAAAACATTTTAGAGAGAGATTTTTTTAATATGCAATACATGCTCATTTTTATACCTAACCATTGACCTAACTAATAAAAAAACAATCCGACTACGGTATAGGCAACGAACAATACACGTATGCATATGCGTATGCATATGCGTATGCATTCTTATTATCAGCATCATACATAAATCTGACTTAGCATTTATATAGTTGTATATATTATAAAAACGTTATTTTTCTCAAAACAAAACTTATAATAATTATTATATTTAAATTAAGCTTTTCTCGTAGAATGTAATTAAATTATTTTACGCAGAAAAATTACACTACGAAATAGATATGCCATCATATTTCGTTACGGTTACTAACATCATTTATTTATATAAAGCTAATTTTCCAGTTACTATTTTTACATAATAAATTTACACTATAAGATGGCTCTTCTTTGTCTCTATTTTGTTTATATTGTTTACATAATTCATTAAAATAAAGCTATAGGTCTGTCAATGCATTTCTGGAAGTAAATTAGAGTGTTCTCCCACTGATGAAGAGCCCCAAGAAAGCAAAAAGAACGTCCAATGGTTCACTCTGGTGTCATCTTTACATTTGCATTGACACTGTTTATCTTAAAATATTTATAAACTTATTTGAATTAGGTGGGTAAAATTCAGCTTGTCAAAGTTTCTACCTTTACAACAATTTTCAAATTAAATTATTTCATTATAGACGACATGTTTGAACTAAAGTCATCAACATCATTGCAATTAGTACCAATTAAAGTTTGATTTAACTTTGTTTTCTAATTGATAACTATTTAGTTGAAACATGTTGCTAATGAAATTATGAAAAAGTATGAAACGGGCTTATTTCAATTACAATAATTCTACTACTACTACTATGTTTGTTGATAATAAATAAATTAAATTTGTCTTGTATTATTTAATGTTGTATTAATCACTGTCATTAAAGAGTCAAATAATAAATTTTATATTGATTGCGTACTAGTTACTATAGTATTTTCTTTGTTAATGAATTAGCATTTGCATAATACTAGTAAATTGGTTTGCTCTTAAAACTTTATTTTGTTCCGATGCAATTATTCCAATGCAATGTATTTTTCAGAAAACAATAATAAATTTATATGTTTATTTTATGTACTAATATTGCATCAAATGTTATTGTTTAAAAATGGATTATCAAACATATCGATGTATAAAAAGAATTTGTAATATGAAAAAACAGCAACAAAAATGAAACTTTAAAAAGTATAAAACTTAAAGCTGATCAAAATCCGGGATAAACATCATAGTGATATTGTAGATACAATTTGAGAGAGGATTACCATAATTTATAGGTTTAAAGCACAATAACTGAAATCCGGTTCATCTCAATTTCACAAGTTACAGTATTTGTTATTCTAACTACTGACAATTCTGTAAATCTATTTAAAACGTTTCTAAATAATTAGGTTACAATAATTTAATCAACGAAAATTAATTAATAAAAAAATTCCATAAATGAATATGTAGTCGTTACCTATCTATTTTTTTAACTAAACATTTCAATTGTAATATAATTTTGCTTAAATTTAAATACGTATCAGCAACGCAATTATTGTTTATAAATTGTAAAAATAATAAAAATATTATTGGTAAATAAATGCAAGTTTTGGCTTTGCAGTAGAGTGCCGTCAAATGGAAAAGAGATCACTTTTTAAAGGTTTGTCTAGCACTGCACCCAAAACAAACTTACTCGTATTACAATTGTCGTTATTGTAACACTCGTTTTACAATATACTATTTGCACGTTAGATACAACAACGACTAAAGAAGTTTTACTTACTTTATTAACTTATGTTTTTATAGTATTTATTTAGTTTAGAAATCATTGTTTTTATTTAATTACACAGTAGCAACAAACTAATAGATATACTACTTTACTGCTTAAAATTAAATTACAATTACTATTTTTATTGTTTTGCACATTTTTTAAAGCTATTTTTATTTATACGTGTTTTGGATTTCTACGTCACCTTCTGTTCCAAAGCAAATTTTGTTCAAAATCATAAAACTTACATTATAACTAATTGGCTTATAAAAGTCAACTTTCAAAATGACATAATACATAATTATTATTATTCATCTTGCCATTATGTAAATTACGTAAACTCACAACTTTAAGACAAACGTCAGTTACACGATTGAATAATCATTAAAATAATTTTTTAAAAATGTTCTTGAATAATAACTAAATTCTTTGCTACAAATTGTTCAAATTTTGCAAGAGCCAACAATGATAAACATTTGTAATTAAATTTGCATAGATTGGCATCAATTCGTTACATGCTTTAAATTTAAATTGCGATAACCTGTATATTGTGGTTACTTAAAGTTAGTCATTCACTTCTCGACGTCATCTAAGAATCGTGCTGCCATTTTCTTCCACGTTGTAGTACGCAAAATAAGCCTGCTTAAATATAATGAAAATTTTCTTTGCACATCCACTTGTTGAGGCGGTATGTATCTTAAAAACAGTTTTAGTTAGATAACTTATTCAACGCAAGGGTAAGTTTTTACTATATTTTTTCGGATTACGTGTAATTTCGATGTCGATGTCTTAGCACCACAAACTACGTATCACGTGCGACCTCAAATTTTGGTCACTATCATCTACATCTAAGAGTTAAAAGCTTCAAACATTTCTTTAGTGGGTCAATAATTCGGTTCCATTAAGGAAGTAATTCTAAAAACAAAGCATTAATTAAATAATTAACTCCTATACGACATAAAAATGCGTTTGACTGCTTTACTACAAGGCACCACCTTTAAGGACCATGGAATTCGCCTTTTTTTTCATCGTTGGGAATGTTAACTTTTACTTTGTTGTTGATTTTGCAAATCAATAGTTTAACAGAATGTTTGTTAACTTAATTATAGGTGAACCATTAAAAAATGTTTTTTTACGCTAGATTTGGGTGAGTCATATTTGTTTATGCGATGTCAGTATGGTGATTTTCACAACAATTTCTTGCTATTACTACTAATCTAACATTGTTATTTTTATTTTATGTCCTTGTCATTCATAATTATTGTACAAATGTATTGTGAGTTGCCAATGCTTCCGGCGTTATACATTTAATTAAACTAAACTACTTCTTGTGTGGCTACCAAATTTCAGACCTATTTGCTGTTGATTCTAATTCTATTTATATGTTGTTATACTACAATAAATAAATCGAATTTAAAATGAATTCTATTTGGTTTATTTCTGTTTTCCTCTAATTTTACGGATCTTACAAAATTTAATGCAAGCTTTAAACTTTCTGTAGTGATCAAACAGGAGCTGTTCCCGCAATACGAAATCTGGTACCCATTAAAAAAAATTCTTGTCATTTGAACCTCCGCTCTCTCCAAGTAGAAAGTTTTTCAGTTCCATTGTAAGCTGGCCGTGGAAGGTTTGTAAACTTCTAGAAGCTTGTAGCGGGTCTAATGCATTTATTAATTACTTTCGGTATAGCGGTCAAATTTAGTCTCATCAAAAAATGTACAAGTGTCACCAGTAAATGTATTAGTATGACGACAAAAAATGAAAATTGTTTTTATAAACTATATAAAACTTTCTAAACACTAACACCAACTATGTCATTAAACACGTTTTAGATTATATTTAACCAATTTTATTCCAGCTTTTTAAATAATAATAGCAATAATATATTTAAAATGTTTTTAGAATGCCATCTTGTGGTAAAAATACCACATAGGATAATATAGAAAACTATAAATTAGTACGGAGGGTAGAAAAGTTGTCATTGGATTTAATGACAGCGAAAGTCAATGATCTATTGACAACTGACGCCGTCAAAATCCCAACTATAAAATAGGTTAGGAACAATGTCAGTACAATTGTGAAAAACAACATCAGAACTAGCGGACAGCTGTTTCGTTCTTTAGGAACTCGTCAGGGCTAAGATACACCGATGTGTTTCCACAACTATACTGACAGACAACCGTACTCTTTTATGTCGTGTAGACATTACCAACATATTTAAAATGTTTTTAGAATGCCATCTTGTGGTAAATCCAATGACAACTTTTCTACCCTCCGTACTAATTTATAGTTTTCTATATTAGCAATAATATAATTTATAAACAGTTTAAAAAGCATTTGCTTAAGTTTGTTACAACATTAATATAAGATATAAAGCTTTTGTAGATATAGAAACAAAGAGTAGTAAATAAAATTACGTGAATCAAAACCACAATATAAAAAATAAATCAAAACTAAGAAAATTAGACAATAGTATATTTATCTAAAAGTTTAGAAAAGTCATTGTTTTTTATTAAGTGTAAATGTTTAAATTCACGAGTGTGCGTAGCTCACAAATAGATTAAACTTACATAAACATATAAATTTACGGTTTTAACGTGTAGATCATGTCGTTTTTTCGTGTGCATGACAAAAATGATGATATCAAAGTGTCAAAAAATAACAAATTGTTATCAAGGTATGTCAATCATTTTTGGTGTAGTAACCAAACATATTAGCAAGTAAATAATTTACTAAAAAAAAGTTCAAAAAAAATAAGTCAACCAAACCAACCAAAAGTTCTAGATCCCGGATCTAGATCTATTAAATGGATCTTGTACTTAGATTTAGATCATTTATAGATTAGGATCTAATATCTGGAACTAGATCCATTTAGTCAATGATCTTGAATACGGATCGGGATCATCTTAATTTACAATTTTTACCAAAAGCAAAGTTGAACTAAAAAGTCTAAAGCAAAGTACGAGAAAAGTTACCAGCAGTTTTGTAGCTAGAAAAATGAAAAGAATGTGTAAGTAAATAAAGATATTCTAATCACATACTTTGTTGAAAAATATTTATTTAGAAGACTATTTAGCACCGATATCTAAACATTCTTAGTTCTATTAATGGATGATGTGAAAAAGTTTCTAGAAAAATTGCTTGGTGTCAATTTTCTGTTCATGAAAGTAGTGTTAGTAATTGCGTTGCATAGAGCATATCGGACGGAAGAATTACGTTTACTAAAAATAGATAATATAGAAAATTGCGAGCATATTTTGGTCATAATATTACATAACACAAAAACAAAAAAACGAGTTTTTACGGTTACATCGGAAGATGGAGTAAAGAAAATTGAGTTTTACAAAAAGTATATAAAAAGAGTAAAAATGTACAGCATTATAGACTATTTTTTATAGACAGAGCAAATGCACAAAACAACCAATTGGTATAAACACCTACATTCTACCAATGAAAATTGTTGCGTTCTTATTTTTATTTTTGTTAGTAGTGTTATAATAACAGTGCTATTTGCGGCGTTTAAAATTAATATCGTTTGCTGCTAGATTATTGTATTTTCTGTGTTGGTACAATAAAAAAGTAAACTATTGGCGTGATCTAAATAAATAAAAATATGAATTTGCTATTTGTAGAAATATGGTTCTATTGTAGTGCATCAATTTGTAATACGATTATTTTTGTTCGCAAATTTTTAAATTCTATATCGTTTTATTACTTGCAGTTGTACAAATTCTTTTTCCCCTACAATATAAACTATAAATCATTTTTTACTATTTTTAAGTAAATGAACACAATGTTTTTGCATCGTTTATTGAAATGATAAAAAGTATTGTAGTTAAAGATTATATATATTTTTATAAAAGTATATAGTCCCTATTACCGGTCTACTTTTGAACCAATAAATTTAACGAATTTTGATTACTGTCTGATTTTTTCGTAACCAATAAAATCGTAGAAGAGAATTAAGATTTTTATGAGGTTACGTAAATTGTATTATTGACGTTCTTGAATAAAAATAAATTAAAAAACTTACTTGTGCATTATTATCAATAAATATTTTAATTAGGTTGTTTACAATAATTGTAGGTTAAACAGTCCGATCAGTAAAATAAAAACAAAATGATATAATTTGGAGTTATCAAGTTGCTAAACGTAGCTGACAAATAAAGTCCTTATTAACAATAATTGTGGTCATCTAACGATTCTGAACACACAAATTGTCAATTGATTTTTATCGATATTGTGAAGTTTGTATGTTATATATAACAAAAATTATAAACAGATTTTCGTTTATTACAATAAATAGCAACGTAAATCTTGTACAAAGCAATACTTATATAACTGTATTGTCACGATACTTATGTACTTCTTTGGCATACATATCGAAAACATTACGTATTTAAATATAGGACTAACTAAGAGCAATTAGCCATCGTTACTTTTATCGATATTACCTTCTTCATTTGAGACTCTAATTTGCTTACATCTTCACCAATTTGCAAAATAACGCTCACTTTGCTTTGCTAAACTACATATCAACTTTTATCGGATTCAAATTGTAGCGATAAGTTGGTAAACAGCATTATTTTAGTAAATCTATACAAAATTAGTTTTGCTAACCAAATGTGTTAGTAAAATTCAGCCTTTTGCTTGTGTTCATTTAAAAACTACAGTGTGGCACGTTATCTTATGGTTAATGATCACAAATCTATAATACCAACAAACGATTATGAATTTCTCGTCAACTCTGTGTGGTACATACCAGATTCTTTTTTGCAATTATGAAAATTTTGTAATAAACAAAAGTAACACAACAATATAATAGATATATAAATATATCTGTAATCTATAAGTAGGTGAACTAGTTTCTTGTTTCTTTCGAGAGCATCATCCAGTAGTGACTGCACTAAGCTACAATATCATGATATTTTTTGTACTCACACCCAATCTGTCGTAAAAATTTGTTTATGACATTTGTTTTACCACTGTAATTCACTTTCACTTACATTTTCCGAACTTATACCGAACCGAAAATGTTCATGTAAAAACTTTCTTGCCTATAAGAAGTAAATATATATTTTACCGTAGATTTTTAATGTTTCCTAGTCAGCTTATAGTTTTATTCCTAGTAACAATAACACCCTGTATAAACTGTTAGGGAATAAATTTAAAATAAGCGTAAAAATAAATTTTTATACTGTTTACTACACAATAACGTGTAAACCTGTGTACACACACACCGCGGTTCTAACATAATGCCATATCCCACTTCCCCTTACTATCTATGGTCATGCGCGATCCAACAAAATGCGCTAAATTTGAATTTTCTTTTATGCTTTTATAAAACAAAAGTGTTTTTAACACATGCAGCTTTTCAATAGAAATGAGTACAGTATTAAAACTTTTATGTTGACCTTCATCCAAAGGCACTAGAAATCGAGGCTGGAGTAATGGCGAAACCTGTATATTTTACAGAAGCGATAAACCCCAAAACTGAAGTTATATTATAGCAAAGACAATCTAGATTTATAGGACAAATGTTGAAGTATGGAGTTTTTTGTTTACGGATGTTATGTACTTATTAATAAAACATTAATACTTATTTTGATGTGATCATTTGAACAAGTATAAGTGTACCACCACATCAAAACACATTCATCTACTATTTACACTTGTCGCATACTACATAAAGAACCGTATAAAAAAATGGTAAACAATTTATCATCATTTAAACGGTAAATTTGTTTTGTCTCCAGTGCTCCATGTACCAACTTGTTACGCCCTACACCAGATTGCAATTTTTACAAGTAGTAGTAAATGTTATAATTTGTAAAATTTTGTTTTTAGTTTCTTGCCGTTTTTTTTCACATTTCTAATTAATAAATAATAAATAAAGCGTTTAAGAATAGTATATTAAACAAGTTTCATAAGGTTGGTTTTATGAAATGAATCCAAGTTTAGGAAACTAGATTACTAACTACTACATATTTTGAAATTACCTGTTAGTTAATTAAAATTACGTCACTAATACTAATCTTATAATAGTATATTATATATCAAGGTTGAGAAGTGTATCATTATAACCTAAGCGATAGAGTATATCGAGAGACGTCGAGGGATATAAATTGCGCAGGTTATAAATAAACTTCTCAACCGTGGTATATATGCAATTTTTTCCACTACTAGAATTATTAAAACCTTTCTACCTGTTACTAAATCAAATTTAAAATTTAAGATATTAATTTTAAATTAAAAATCAACTCAGTGATTCTGACAGTTGTCATTAGTTTAATAGAACTAATTTTGACGTAATTCTTAATTGTCATTTAAAACACAAAAATAAAGACGTAACGTACATTTTTATTGCTAAAGTTGTTTAAATTGTATAAAAACATTATAACTTTATGCATTGATTATATCTGAAATATATTTAATTCAATAATATTCACATTTTGTGCGCGAACTTCAAATAACATACATTTTTAAAATCAAATTAATTTATTAATTGAACTACTTGAAAACCTAAATTAGCATTAAATAAAATCTCTTGCTCTTGGTAGACAGTTTACTGTTACAGTATTATCAGAAAAAGTAAACATGTATGTTCATTGTTAACTACTGGTTAATAATGAAATATTATTTACTAGCGCTCAAAAAAGTACGACTTTACAAACTACTACTATACGTAATAAAAAGCCTATACAACTAGTAGTGGACAAAAAAAATTACACTAATTTTATTAAAGCACGCAAATCAAGTCCTTAGGACGTTAATTCTAAAAACGTGATTATTGGTATTTCTTATAGCCATTTATCTAGTACAAATGTTCAGTACAATAAAAAACGCGTTGCTTAACTTTCTTTCAAAGTCAATCACTTTATCTATTTACAAAGTTGAAAGATGCCGCATTGTATACATTAGTTTATTATAATTTTTATTTTTAATGAGATTACATCAAGGCGACTGCATTTTATTCTAATAATCGAAAAACTTTATTAAATATCAACAAAGAACAAAATGCTTATTAAAACAATTTAATTTTGTAAAACCGCTGTAATAAAGTAAAGTTTATAGAATGGTTTATTATCACAATAAGGGCACCCCTATACCGTAGTAAACTGTCGAACAGAAAACAACGTTCTTAAAATAATAAAGTTTTTGTTAGATAAGGGCATTCAACATATTGTAACTTAAATTATTACACTTGTCTATAAACTGATACAAAAAGTAAAAATAAAATAAAGAAAAATTAAATTAAAAACTTCAATCAAATTGCATAAAAACAAATAGAACATTATTTAAACTTACATTGACAGTTTTTTTCTATTAAAGAAACTGCTTACATACAAATTTTAAAAATGTTATAACAACACGGACTTGTAAAAAATACTGCAATTGTAATATAATCTTATTATTTCTTTATGTAACGTACTATATCTAAATAACGCAATGGAATATACATATAAAAATTGTAAACCTACAAAGATACAATAAAATAAAAATACGTAAATAAAAAATTTATTTAACTTTATTAAATTCTTTACAATAACTTATAATAATTAAAAAAATACATAAATTCTATAGAGTAAATGTGAACGTAAACAAATTTATTATTCTAATAGCAAAGGCTTCTACGGCCGGAATCTATACTAAAATGAGAACGTCTTCCGGGTTTGGGCCGTGTCATTGTCGCCGAAGTTACCAACGTTTTGCCCACTTTTGTAAGGGGTTTCATCAGGGCGTGAGAGTAATCGAAGAACTCAAACAAACAACCGAAATCTAACTAAGAATCTCTCAAAAGTTAGGTAATCAATTTGTGAACCAAGCCAGGTTCTAAACTCTAAAAAAGTAAGAAAGAAAACGATAAACTTTAGAGTTAGGTAATCAACTTTTGAATTAAACCAGATTCTAAACTCCATTGAAATTACTTAAGAAGAAGTAGTCTCAGTATATAAAGGAGAAGTATCGTCACAACTCAACTCTGATTGAGTTACGGTCAAAAAGGGGCGTGTTTACAATAAAGGAGTAATGACCGGAAACCAAACCTAAAACCATCATCACGATTAAAATTAGATGTCTGATGATTTCTATGCTCTCTTAGATTTTCCTATTGAAGAAGAATTGAAATTTTGCAATCACCAAAACGTTGTCAAAATCTATATTGTGGCCTGTAGTAAAATGATATTCAGCAACCGCAGACTTAGAAATATTCCTTTTTCTTGTACAACGCTCATGTCTTGAAATGTGTGTAATAACGGAACAACCACATAAGCTAAACTAAACCACATAAGCAAGCAATTCGGTATACACCTTGAAATGAAAGTGTAGGAAATTTGTCTTTGGGAGAAGGAAGAATCTGAGAGATTTTGCCTGTCAAATTGAATATGGGTTTAATACTATTCCTATCAAGAAGCTTCCTTGGACAATTAACAGCTGTTTGAATATCTCGTTTATATAGCCGTTGTTCACCAAAGTTCAAGTTAAATGACGGAGTTCTGAGTTTAGATTCTCAGTTTGTCAAATAGAAAAAGCGCAATGAACCAAAGATTTAAAATAGAACGTTTTTGTACAGGATGATAATGAGACAAAGCATAAAAGTATCTGTTCGTATGGGTGAGTTTGCGATAAACAGAATGGCCCAGAAGTCCGTCGGGTTTACAAGTCACAAGAACGCCGAGAAATGGGAGAAAACCATTAGTTTCGATAGTAAATTTGATATCTAAGTGTTGATTGTTTAGATAATCAAAAACTTTCTCACCATTTTGATCAACTTTTAGAAACTAAAAAAATTTTACTCCAAAATTTTCTTCTGAGTTTTGATGTTACTTTACATTTTAACAAACTTCTTATTATAGATTCGTCCTAACTTTTAAAAGGTTCTTAGTAAGATTTCGATTGCTTGTTTGAGTTCTTCAATTTCTTTGACGCCTTACTAAAAGTCTCTACAAAAGTGTGTAAAACTTCGGTTACAGGCTATATTTAAAGAATACTATTTTAGTAGGTTTTTGTAAACTTTTTAAAATTTTTATTACAATTTTATGCGTTACAGAGCTCTGATTTCTACTCTATTAATGATTATTTTTTGCTTGTGATATCTGTAATGTATTAATATACATTAAAACGTCATTGATCGAATTATAGTTATTTTTTATTATTATTATTTATTTATTATATAGTTATTTATACGTTTTTCCCTGAGTGTACACCGTAAGTACTTAAATAATTAATAATGGTTTTAAAACAAGGCACAACCGTGTATTAATGTTTTTCTTCTCTTAAACGCTGTCACTTTTTTTTTAAATTTAAATCTTCAAAAAATATAATTAGCTTTATTAAGTTGGTATTCAGATTTTATTATTACTTGTATTAAAAAAATCAACTCTTCTTCCACAATTTGGAAGTAACTCAGTTTTCTTTTTTGATGGAACTAAAGCTGACGCTACAGCTTACGTGGTTGTCGCTGTTTAAAAATAGTAATTAATGTGCTATCAAGCTTACAAAAACCCCGGAAAACATGCGAACTAATGTAAAGAACAAATTGTGTAGACCAATCATGTATCACTTGTTAAAGTACATTTATTTCATGTAAATGGCTATAAAAATGGAAACGTTGAAAGCTGATATTATACCCGCGTAATTCTATTGGGTTTTGAATAAGCCGCAAGCTAAAACCACAACGTAGATATTATTTAAATTACGTGGGTATAAAATCAGCTTTCAACGTTTCCATCTTTATAGCCATTTATACACTATTAGTCATACATAGTAACTTTATACTATGAGGTGGGTCTGCCATCAAATTTCGATCACTATAACATTTGTTTTTTTAACATTTTGGTTTTCATTTACGTGGTTATTATGGCTTTTTATATTACTTTTTGTTTTTGTATTTGAATTATTGTATTGTTTATGTTTAAATCTTTTTTTTAGAACAATTTATTTGAATTCATCTTTACATCATTTGACAAGTATTTTTATATGAAAATTATTTCTATTTAATTTACAAGACACAAATTTAAACCAGTAATAATTATTAATTAAAATGGCTTTTTGTATTACAGTTTTAATGAAAAGCAGAACCTGAAAAATTGTTTATTCTGAACAAATGTCACTGATTTCTTTGATAAATAAAAAATTAAAAGCAAAATTTATGCTGCGGCAACAGGTATATCCTTGAGTTTCTTAAAACTTGAATTATTGAATGAATGAATTGAATGCATATCGAGTCTTGCAAAAAAAAATATTTCCATTGAATCATAACGCACAACAATGTATTGATATTGTTAGTTCCTAATTTATTTCCTGATTTAACACATAAGAATTAAGAAAATCAGTGCAATCATGTGTTTAACGTTTACAGTAAATGATGGTGATTAAGATGAGAATAAGCGGGAAACTAAAGAAAGTGAATTTTTAGGTAACCATGATTAATCAATTATTGAAATTATTGAACTGGGTCATATTGTATGTCATTTAATAGATAAGAAATAAATAGAACGTGTTGTAGTTTGTACTAAAATGAGTATGTTTGCTTTCTTGTTTTGTAAATTCCCAAAAACATTTTACTCTTCTATCAATAAATAAAAATGAAAAAAAAGTAGCAATCTGAATGATATTGACAAACAACAACAAAGTTTTAATAAAATTGCGCGTAAAGATTACACGCACTAATTTTTTTTATGTAGTAATAGTATTTAAAACGTGATTACGTATGTACATACGTATTGTACGCTTAAATCGAAGGATTTATAAATTAAATATTGTTTGTATGCTTTTCTATCCATTAGTTTAGCTGCAATTAACAAAATGACAAAGGTTTTAAAAAGTGTCAAATATCGAGTTACATGCGGTTTTTAAATTCCATGCAATACAAAAAACATAAAAACGTGTCTGATGACGTTTACTTTGATAAACAAACGTTCTAGCGGACCCAGTAACACGTAAATTAATAATTTAAGTTAATAATTTAGTAATAAAAAATTGTCTTCTTAAACAAACAAAGATTGCAAAATTATTGAAAGATCATCTAAAAACATTAAACACAAGATGAGTTCCTACAGTGTAACGTTATAAAAAGTTTGAACCAACACAAATTTATGTCGATTTTAAACAGAGGTTAAAAAATGTAAAACTCCGCCTTCTAATGGAAAAATGATGCCAACAATATTTTAAAATTCTAAGAAACTTTTTAAAATTAATTATAACAATAAAAGTACCACCATAACTTATTAACCTATATAGTTATCTCGCAATTTTGAACATTAATAGCTATTTACGTACCAAGGAGGTTATTACAATAATTACGCCCGGAGAGCAATTTAATACAGCCCGAAGGCCTCTAGCCCAACAGATGTATGTTGCTAGATGGGCGTAATCATCCAGTAACGCCAATAGTGAATACAAGATTTTATTTTTCACTTTATATCAAATTTAAGCAAAAAATAAACAGTTACTTAAGTTGTTATTACAAGTATATCTACACTGTTTTCAAAAATGATTAACGAGTGTTTGAATTTGACGCGTCGTCATTCTAGTAACTTTGATTTTGCAGCGTTGGTTCAGACTTGCAGCTTTTACTTGAGTATAACATACCTTTTTACATTATTGGGAATAATTTTTACTAAACAACAGAACACGTTTATTATTAGGGATTATTTTCGTTCGGGAATTCGCAGTGAACAAGGAATACGGGATTATTTATAGCAAAACTGCTATGAACAGTTACACAAAAAATTTCTCGAATGAGGTATTTTGATATGATTCATTTGCACAGCATGCTCATCATAAATTGTCTAAAGGTTTAGTAGTACGAAATCAATGTCAAAAGAAAAATCTACCGACCGGCCTAGTGTTTTAACAGAACAAGTTGTTAAAGATATTCGTTAGAAAATGAAAGTGAGTCCAAAGAAATCTCTACGAAAATTGTCACATCAAACAAATCTATCGCTTGCTAGATGTCAGAAAGCTTGCAAGAAAGTGCAATTACATCTATACAAGGCGACTGTAACAGAAGAGTTACTGCTTCCTGATTTTCCATGTTGAATACAGTACTGTCGATGGTTTAACGAATAATAATAACGTGTTAGACGTAACTTCCTTTAGTGATACAACATGGTTTCATCTTAGTAGGTGTCTAAATTCTCAGAATAATAGAATATTGTAAACCGAAAACCCTCATATATTTTTGTAAAAACATCACTTTATCCGCAGAAGATTGGAGTGTGGTTGGCAATGCCACAACGTAAAGTCATTAGTTCTGTTTTCTTAATAAGAATATTAATACAAACACTTAAAGAGAATTAGTTTTGGATCCGTTTATTAATAAATACATGACGATGAGTTACAGCGTGGTTACTTCCAACAAGATGAAGCCACCGCTGGAATAACATTAAATTATTTCTTCGGTGACCGATTGACAAGTAAAAACAGATGACCTTCACGATCACGTAAATTAACCCTACTGGACTTTACATTCATAGCATTTACATTCTTTACAAGAAATGCAAAACGCGATTATAGAAATTGTTTACTTGTGTTTAAATTTAGACGGATAAAATTTTGAACATGTGTTGTAAAATTAATTGTATAATGTTTTACATTTATTAATTTAACTTCTACTAAACTTCACGTTTATAAGTATTTGTCTGTAAAGTAAGTGACAAAATGAATTTATCTTATTCACTTTATCATAAATTTAAATATTAGTAAAAAAAGTTATGCGCGGCTATGGGGAGTTACTTATTATCAATTTTATAAAATTATCTAAAAAGCTCCAAATTTAAATGTCCGTCAATCATTTCTAAACACAGTGTAGTAGTTTAAAAAAGTAAAGAGTTTGACGTTTAATTATAACATAAATATATTGACAAAATGCACAAGAAAGAATAGAAAACTTGTTGCCATCAAAACTTAAACCAAACTGTAAAAATATATACATAATTTTAGAAAGAGGGCATTATGAGAAGGCGTTACAAATTTCTAATGTCCTCTAAATTCATAACGCCCTCTCAAAACGCCCATGTATATGTTTACATATTTCGTATCCTAGGCATTATGAGTAAATTACAAGGAAGTGAAATATAAATTATTATACACGCTATTTAAATTATTAGTATCTTTGTTTATGTTGATATTATTTTTATGTATATTGATGTGTATCATTTCATAAACCAAAAGTTTTTGTGAATTATTTTCTACAACTAACATCATGGGATTATTAAAACGAAGTTGTGTCTATATGATGAACTGCTATAGCTGTATCGCCTTTTTTTGTGTAACATATGTTATTGTTTAATTCAACTTAACTAAAATGTACGCTTAACAGATTGTTATCTAAAAAAGCACGTAGTCTAAGAAAATTTAAGAATTTTAAACCTAAAAATGCTATTAATAATAAACTAAAAAATTAAGCCAAATAAATAAGAAATTCCCTTTTAGCTTAAATTTAATTTGAAAATGTATTTATTGGTGCATAAAACAGTGTTTTGATTGTATTATATTTGAAAACAACAAACCCTGGTCTCCATTAAACATGGCTTGCTTATTTGTTTTGAGTTAGCAACCATTATACAATGACATAAACTTGCTGACCGTACTAATTATATAAAGCAAAGTGCTGTACACTTTAAAGGTGAAAATAGAAATTTTAACAAAAAAAAATATTTAAACTTATAAACTGTTTAGCATAAACCAATAATAAACAATTTTCAATTAAATTTATAGTTTCAGCTCGTCTCGTACATACGAACGGCATCATAATTAGTTACTGTTAGATTATGTCAACGTAAGTTCTATACTATTAAATGTTATTATATTACAGTGGAACATGAATTTGGGAACTTTGAAGTTACTAGTGTAATTCAAGTTAGGCTCTCAACTTCAATTGTTCTCATATAAACTGAAGATTGAGGGATCAAATATAGAAATTATTAGAGGAATTATGCTAGCTGAATAAATGATCTTGGTTTAAGTAATTAATTGTTTTGTCTACAATTCATAAGAGAATGCTTAAGCGTTAACTGTGCTAATGCTTTACATTGCAAAGTAAATCTTACACATACGTTTCATTTTTTTGTAGTACCTTGTGTACGACCAACGGAATATCAAATGTTCGCTGTAAGCATTTTACCTTTTCTATTAAAACATTTAAAAGTTTAGAGAAGTTCCCTCTGTTTACTACATTGTTTCACAAAGAATCACATTATAAATTTATCAAATTAGAGTTCTTTGATTGCTGAAACTTATATTAAATACACAGACAACAAATTCATTACTTCATAGCATCTATTTAGAATAAATATAAAAATGTTTACGGACTGTATCTTTTTACTTATAATTTTTATAAAATGCAATAGTTTAAACAGATATATTTTGAAGTAAACATGACACCGCAAAAGATCAATGTATTTTTGTATTAACATTACACGTCTGTAATAGTAAAAATTAAATGATTGTAACTGCAATATTTTATTCACAAATGTAAAATTACTTAAGTATGCATATAAAAATTTCACGTGTAATGCTTCTTTACCAATATATTCGCAATAAATTTAACGCAATTTTTCATCCAATAAGAAATTTGACTATGAAAATCATTACTCATTTTGTAACCAATGGGTTCATAGTAAAATTACACATTTTTGCAGTGTAGACTGCGTTTTAATTATTTCAATTCAATTGTTACAAGTACTTATTAGAAATGAAACTTTTGTACAGTAGATACTGCTTATTTCTTCAAATACAGTACAATGATATACCAAATGTTTTTAAATGTTAACTCGAATTAGTAATACTTCCGATAAAAAGTGTAAACAAACATACACCAAGAAACAAATAAAATTAATGAAAATAATCACAACACTATACTTTTGTTGTCAAATAATAATAATATAGAAATGTTAATTGTAAGTAAAATATAAAAACTATTGTTAACGTATTATTAAGCTAAACTTAAATAAAAATGCATTTATTTAATATGCAAATTTTATGCAGTTTACTGGCAATAGAAAAGTTTGAGCAGCAATAATTTTATTCTTTTCAAAATTATTCAAGTGAAAGAATAGATAAAAATGATTGCAACAGAAAATTGTATTTTGCATCTAAATAAAAATATGATTGTTAAAATTTCTAACAGAAACGCTAAAAGTTTCAGTTCAAACTGTTTGCTTTTTTAAAGACATTTTGTTAAAACTGTTTAAAATGAAGCATTTATAGTTAACTACGTATTACAATGCTACAATTTTTTTAATTTATTTATACAAAATCAATAATAATAAAAGTGTTTACAATTAATATCAAATTAGATTTAATAAGTCAAATCGGTTTTACGATACGGATAATCATTGGATAACAGGTGAGATAGATTGATTGATTGGGGCATCGCTTTTCTAAGATTTGCTTATTGAGAAGAAAATGTAGTTAGGTCCTAAATTACCATTACTTTAAAATAACTTATTAAGATACATTGTTTCGGTCAGGATTTTAAAAACTGGATAACCTTTAATCAAACTTCCATTTAGAAATAACAATTATGATTTACCAAGATTCTGAGAAATAGAAAATGTCATTCTACAGAAAATAGCATTACTCGAGTCAAAAAAAAAACAAGCTTGTTAAGATTATTTTTAAGAGAGTGTTTTTCGAACTAAAGATGGAAGGTTTATAGTTTCAATTCCATTTAACGACAAAATTTCTAACTTATGTAATTCATATCAGATAGCTTTAAATCGTTATTTATATTTACAAAGCCAATTAAATAAAAATCCTGATATTAAAAAACGTTACAAATAATGTTGAGATAAGTACAAATGTACGATTACTGCTGACTAAAAAGTGTAAATTCCGATCAAAGAAGATTTCATACATTCATTCAGGGACCGTCCTTCCGAAGAAATAAAAATGATTCAACAAAATACTTACGGTTTATCAGATTCATCCTATTTGGCAACTAATTGTCTTTATAGCTTAAATCAAATGTATCAAGAAATATATCCTAAAGAATCATCTAGAATCATTCATCATTTTTCACTAATTGAAGTCAACAATATTACAAACAAGTTATTGAAATCCTTGCTCTAAATAAATCTCCTCTCAGAAAATTCCTATCAAACCATTCTGTTGTATTCGATAACCTCGCAGGCCAAAATTCAAGCGTAAATTATGGTAGCGCGGAAACCAAAACTTTAGGAATTCGATGGAACTCTAATTTCAATTGTTTTACTTACGACTTAAAACATGTTGTCCATTTCATCGTTAATATTAAAAGAAGTATATTATCTGCTCTTTCTAAATTATCTGATCTTCTTGGTCTATTATTATCTCCCATTATCAACCAGGAAAGTTAATTATTAAGCTCAGTATTTCTATTCATATATTGTTTGCTAAAATTTGCATAGTTATTCTTAAACCTATTACCTTAGCACGACATGAACTTTTGGCAGCTACACTATTAACCGATCTTGTGTTAAAAATCTGCAATATTTAAAAAAAATTTTTTTTTGATCTGAAAACAAATTCTGGTTCAATGGGCCAGAATCTTTTACCAGAGCAAAAATTAGTTTAAGTTACTCTTACGTGCAATTTTTTTCAAATATTTTTGTGCAAACTGTATGCAAAATATTCTTTCATTCGGAGAGTTGTCGCTTCTGTTCTTGAATTTAAAAAAAAAAACGTTTGTGTGACATCATCTGAAAAAAACGTTGGTTCTAACTGTATCTGAATTGTTGTTATCACTTAATAAATTAATCAAACTACAATTGTGTCAATCTTAGTGTTTTTTTATGAGTTTGAACTATTTTGTCATAACGTTGGTAAAGAAATAAAGAATTATTATCTTAAATCGTTCAATTTATTGTTCGTTCTAATTTTTCTTATAGTACGATACACCCAACTTTACTTCCAAAAGGTTATGCTTTTATGTCTTTAATTTTGTCTTACTATCATAAAAAAAATTTGCATTGCGGCATTAACCAGTTGTTGTCAGTAGCCCGCAATAAATTGTATTAAAACAAGCCCTAAATTAGCATCAACCCTTATGGATAATCTTTGACCTGCGAGATTTCGTATTTACAAACGGTGTTTCGACAACACCGATGTAGATTTTGCTGGTCCTGCTTTAACAAAAGATCGCTATACGCAAAATGCAATAATGATAAAGCCATATATTGTTCGTTTGTATGACGACTAAAGCCATATATCTCAATTTAATTACAATTTTATTTACGCCAGCTTTTATTCAAGTGTTTAAAAGTTTTATTTTCAAGCGTAGAAAAGCATGAATTATGTTCAGCCATAATACTACAAACTTTGTTGGATCATTTCAAAAAATAAAAAAAATGTACAATTTTTTTCAAATTAAACAAGTGCAAACAGATATAAACGAATACTTGGTTAACCAAATGATTCAATGGAAGTTTATTTTCCCGAGTTCTTCGCATTTTTAGGGATTATGGGAATTGAACATAAACGAAACAAAATTACACTTACTAGAAGTGATAGGTGTCGCTAATTTAATTTTCAAAAACTTGTATATATTGTATTAACCCAAATAAAATCAGTATTGAATTCCTCTTTTTCTTTTGTTCAAAGATCCAAACGATTTTCGAGTTCTTACACCTTACCATTTCTTAATTGCAGATAATTTTGAGACTTTGCCAGAAAAATCTTTAGAATCAATTAAGAAGAATCGATTAAATTTAATTTAATAAAAAAAAACAACGTCTCTAATATTTTTGGAAGCGATGGTTCAAAGAAGTTTTACCGGAATTTGAACGACGCACAAAACAGCAACATGCTGCAGTCCAATAGAAGCTTGCAACAAAAAGAAGAAGAAGCAGCTTTAATCAAACACTCTACTTACCACACTACAAGTTTGCATCAATCAGTTCAGTATTTCCGCTGAAAACTTGAAACGCAGTTGAACATTACGAAGTATAGGAGAATGCCAACCTTAACAAATTAAGTTTAATATCGACGTGCATTTTTGATTGTCAATATTAAGTTGTTGTGTATATGTTTAAATTTATTAAAATATTATTGTGTTCTTTTGCATTATATTTCTTTTTTGAAATTTAACTTTTCAAGGCGGGAGGCATGGATACGCCACTGATTTATATTAGTTTCAAATTTCTATTGAGCGCAGTCGCGTGTGTTTTTAGTTTGATAATTTTTAAGAATATACATTCATTGTTCAAGTGCCGAAGAATAAATTTACATTATTCAAGACTTGGGGGTTTAGTATATCCTCTATAATTTTCTTGTTAATTACTTTTACTGTGATATTACATTTATAAATATTGTTGTATTGATATTTTACAGACGTCCATTTTCAAATAAATTTACTTCCTGTTAAAAACTAAAACTTTTACTATTTTCTGAAAACACTGGCAAATGTTTAAATAATTTAAAAACATTCAACCGCCATCTAAAATAATTCAACATTTTATGGCAAACTAACAAAGTATTATTTCGCCAGGTCTTTCCTTAGATGGGTACAAAACAGTTTCAGTTAGCTCCATAAAGATGGCGTGCAGTAAACATTGGATTAAATAAGCAATGTTTATTTTGTAATAGCGAAGGCTTCCACGGCCGGAGTCTATACTAAGATAAGAACGTCTTCCGGGTTTGGACCGTGTCAATGTTGTAACCGAAGTTGCCAACGTTTCGCCCACTTTCGTAAGGGGCTTCATCAGGGCGTGAGAGAAATCGAAGAACTCAAGCAAGCAATCGAAATCTAACTAAACACTTCTCAAAAGTTAGGTAATCAACTTGTGAACCAAGCCAGATTCTAAACTCAGAAAAGGTAAGAAAGAAAACGATACACTTGAAAAAGCAAACGAAAATCTAACAAAGAACCACTACAGAGTTAGGTAATCAACTTGTGAACCAAGCCAGATTCTAAACTCCATAGAAGTGAGTCACCTTTTCTGAGTTTAGAATCTGGCTTGGTTCACAAGTTGATTACCTAACTTTTGAGAAGTGTTTAGTTAGATTTCGATTGCTTGCTTGAGTTCTTTGATTTCTCTCACGCCCTGATGAAGCCCCTTACGAAAGTAGGCGAAACGTTGGCAACTTCGGTTACAACATTGACACGGTCCAAACCCGGAAGACGTTCTTATCTTAGTAATGTTTATTTTGCAGAAGATTTCTGCTCTAAGTAATACTAAAGAAAGTGTTTTCAACTTAAGCAAGAACAAAGAAAGATAAAGAGAAATAACCAAACATATTAATAGGGTACAAAAAAGTTATGTTTAAATTAAATAGAACAAAACAACAAACTGTAAAGAAGTCAAATTTTGGCATAATAACATTAGAACGAAATTAAAAAAGACGATAATCAGAAAATTTGTGAGCACCAATAAAAAAAAGAATTAATTCTCGCCTATTTTCTAAAAAGAGACTGAAATTTTCTAAATTTAAAACTGTAACAACTTTTTTTTACCTGAACTCAAAAAAGAGAGAGAAAAGATACTTCCTAATTAAACACAATCGACTCTAGCGAAAGAGTTCAAGTTCTTCCAACGACGATTTTTATTGCCCTCTCGTACATACAATATTTACTATATAATAGCTTTTTATGTAGTATATATATTATCAATCAATATTAATGCTATCTTTGACTACAATGAAATAGCCTCAAAAATTGTTGCGTTCTACTATTATCAAAACTCTGTGCATCAACAGATTTTGTCGATAAAAAATTCTGGGTTTTGAGGTTTGAGTAGATATTTGTAAGTGCTTTTTTGTGACAAATAGCTGTTTTTAACAAAACTAAACTATGTTTATTGTTGATGTAATTAATACAGGTCTAAAATATGACTAAGCCATTAAGTAGACAAATGTCTAGTTAATAGCACAAACGTGAATTGTTAATTTAATTACTTTGTATTGTTTTTTTTGTAGACATATGCGTATTTATGTGACTTTTGTAAATATAATAAATTTCATTGTGTTTTGATGACTTCTATAAACAGATAATATATTTTTTAATTAATTTACTTATTGATAAGATTTTTTTGTCTATTATAAAGTTTCTGTTGAATACAAAATAGAATTTGAATGATAATTATAGAAAATTAAATTAATGCTTTTTCCATAAACATTTTAATTATTAATTATTGGAGACAAAATTTGACCTAAATGTTCATCTCAAACCTCTAAAATTATAAATACAGAAGTAAAATCTAAACCTTAATTATAATAATACTTTAATTAATAAATAATTAAATTAATTTAAAATATATACGTATAAGTAATGTTAAAATTACAATATAAATTAACAAAAAAAAATTGTCTTAAAAAGACAGACAACAAAAATAATTTTTTTTAGAAATAAAATATACTATGAAACTTATGAACCTGATGTTTGTTTAAATAAAATCGTTAAAATTGATAATTATTTATTGTGACGTATTTGTATTAAGTAAAAATATTTTCATTGTTTCATTGTTAACCTGAAATAATTAAAGTACTTTGTCATTAAAATTATTACAATAGTATCTTGTTGTTTGATAAATAGTAATTTCCTTAAAGTAGGTTAGCTAAGAGTAGTAATAAATAAACAGTAACTATGTATAATGCATATACATTTTACAAAAGCAGTTTAACCGTTTATTAGTATAAAATAAAACATTAAATAAAACACAAATATAAAATTTTACTTAAACTAAAACGCAAATTTATTCATAATAAACAATTCAAGTTTCAAGATATGACACATTCAAAAATCATTTTTACTCATGTACTACAGATTTACAATTTTCTTTTCAAAATGTTCATTTATGCTGGTCTCATGAAAGTCGTATTAAATTTTGTTCTATTATAAAACGGTTCCGATCGAAGTACTTGTTTGATTTATGAGTTTATTGTATAATAAAAAACACAGCGTATACCTTCAAATACATTTTTAAGAGTCACAAGAGACAAAAATTCTGTAATAATTTATTGCATGTTTCATAAATAATAAAATAAAGATTTATAATGAATTTACAATAAATAATAAATGTTTTAGTACAAAAAATAAATAAATAAGCTATTGTTAATATCACTAATTTATTGTTTCTTAATCGTAGTGTAGGTTTATGATGTTTTTTAATAATTGTTATTAACAAAACTAAATATTTGTATTAGGCAGTTAGCTAAATATTGGTTAAACGTTAGTCTAAATATAAATACAAAAATATTAAGACTTTCTTATAATAATCCCAGATCACTAAATTTTTTTAAATCTTGATGACTTTTAATTTATTTTCACAAACTTTAAACCCTTTTATTTGTTGTAGTATTAATTTTTTTTTTTAAATAATTACACTAGTCAAAAAATACACAAATACCGCAAACCGAACAATATTAAAAAAAAAAAACTTACAAATCATTTATATAACACTATCATTCAATGCTTACAAATACTGTCCACCATAAGTTGCACTTTATGTTTATCCAAACTGCTATTTATTTTCACTCGTTTATTTTTACTTGGCGCACGTGCTAAGCACTTTGTTTATTTAGACTGACACCATATTCTTCTTTCGACTAGACTCGATTAAAAAACTCCCTCCAACTTCTTTCGAATACTTTTTATATTCTTACGTTATCTACTTCGAGAACATTCCGTTAATTACCTCAAATTATCTAGAATGATTTCAAAGCTTCTATGCGTTTCAGTATTTTACATTAAAAGATGTTTTATTTGTAACTTCAGTGAGCTTTTGTTAATAATATATTAGTAACAAAGTAACCATAAAAAAATTATAAAATTTTTACAGCGCCTGCAGGAGTATGAGACAAAATAACAAAGCAAAGCATAAAAATGATTTATAATTTTTCATACACAAAATGGTTGTAGGGTTAATGCTCTTCAGGCAAAACGCATTGTTAAGAAATTATTAACATACAGTACTTTTATTATTTACTTCGCACTAACTAACTTATGTAAATTTTACAAACAATTAAAAATTTTGTGTTAATTTGACTTGACTCTTAATCAATATCAATAGTAACACTCTACATAATGTAGTACCTGCACGTTTCACAAAAATAAGTACACACATTATTGATAATCGCTGGATACAATTTTTATTTTAAATACACTTTAACTTTGTTTTATAGATCTAATACACTGTGTTCGAAAATGATTGACGGGAGTTTAAATTTGACGCTCATCAGATAATTTTATAAAATTGGTACTAAGTGTTAACACTCCATAGACGGCGCGTAAAATATTTTAGTAATATTTAAATTTATGATCAAGTGATTAAGATATAAATTTATTTTGTTACTTAATTTATAAGACAGAACACAATTTCAAATACTTGAGGTTTAATATAAGTTAAATTACAGTGTAATTAACAAATGTAAAAAATTATACAATTTTACATCTGTTCAAAATGCTGTCCATCTAAATTTAAACACAGGTTCACTCTTTTTTTAATATTGTTAAAAACATTATGTAACACTTCTGGTGTGTAATACTGTTAACAGCTTCTGTAATCGCATTTCGCATTTCTTCTAAAGTATGTAGACGCTGCGGATGTACTTTATTTTTCAAAAAACCAAACATAAAAAAGTAGGGTCTAAAAAGTCCAGTAGGGTTAAATTGGGAGATTGTGGAGGCCATCTATTTTCATTTATCAATTGGTCATCGAAGAACTGTCGTAAATAATTTAATGCTATTCTAGTAGTGTAAGCGGTGGTTCCATCTGGTTGGAAATAACAATGCTCTAACTCATCATCATGTAGTTCATTAATAAACGGACCCAAAATTAATTCTCTATAACTGCTTGCATTAATATTTTCATTTAAAAAAATTGAACCAATAATCCCACGTCGTGACATCACCAACCACACCCCAATCTTCTGCGGATGAAGTGATATTTCTACAAAAATATGAGGGTTTTCTGCTGACCATATTTTACTATTTTGAAAATTTACATATCCACTAAGATGGAACCATGCTACATCACTAAAGAAAGTTACATCTAACACGTCATTATTGTTTAAGACTTTGTTAAACCATTGGCAATACTCTATTCGACGTGGAAAATCAGGAGGCAGTAACTCTTGTGTAACAGTCACCTTGTATGGGTGTAATTGCAAGACTTTCTTGCAAGCTTTCTGACATGTAGCAAGCGATACATTGTTTGTTGTGACAATTGTCGCAGAGATTTCTTCGGATTCACTTCGATTCTCTGGCAAATATCTTCAACAACTTATTCCGTTAAAACAGTAGGCCGGCCAGTAGATTTTCCTTTTAAGGCACTACCCGTACTAGGAAACTTTTCGACTATACGACGAACATGTTGTGCAAAAGAATCATATCGAAATACGTCATTGGGAAATTGCTCGTGAAACTGTTCGTAGTAATTTTGGTAGGAATAAATCCCACGTTCCTTGTTCATTGCGAACTCCCAAACGAAAATAAGCTTCAATAATAAAGGTATTGTGCTGTTCGGTAAACACCATTTCCAATAATCTAAAAAGATGTGATATATTATTGTTAAGTAAATTTCTTTTAACTTACATCAAGTAAAAGCAGTACAGTCGCAGTGGCAATAAAAAAAAACTTTTCGTGATGAAAACTAGAAATACTAACAAAAAATTTGCAATATAAACAAGCACACCACGGAAATATGAATAAATTGTCAAATTGAGAAATCCATCAAAACTGAATCAACGCTGTAAAATCAAAGTTACTAGTTTGACGGCGCGCCAAATTCAAACGCTCGTCAATCAGTTACGAATACAGTATATATACAAAGATTTATAAGCGTATTACGCTAATACGTTTAGCAATTTACAATTGTATTATAAAAAGCGTTGAAATGAAAATGTATTGCATTCTTAAACAAACACATACACACACACACACACAAACAGACTCAATTAAATATAACAATAATTTTTTGAAAAATTAAAATTAATAGCAATAATTACTAGCAAAATAACGTTTAAAGGGAGTAAAATGATTAAAGCAAAATTTCATTTTGTCACATAATGTATATTTACTTTTAAGCCTTTATAGAACCAATAATAGATAACTTGATTAATTTAAAACGTTATTTTAATAAATGTCAGATTAATTTTTAATTTTTCAACAACAAAATTTATGCGAAAATATATTACATATATTTCTAATTTCAAATAAATCACACTTATGTTTTCTGTTTTTACTTCAAATTCCAATACATATTTTTTATTGTTTCTATACTTATCGATTATAAATTGTAGTCGCCTAGAGGATATTGAACATTTCCCGTTGCAATAAATATAAATTATTTGTACGTTTTGGTACAGAGAATTTGTAAATAAATGTAATTTTACATTAAAATTATTGCTTCCGGATATTTGAAAATAATAAAATTAATTGAAAGTCAATATCGTTAGTGAAATTTTGTTATTCAAAGTTTATTTTATTTACTTATATGTGTAATAAAATACCGTTTATTTGTTTTTAATCTTTTGAAAATATAAAGAATTATTAGAATTTAATTTAAATTTTTTTAAATGTTAAAAGCATCAAATCATATTTTGATCTATTTAATCTATTTGAGTAGCACCTTATCAATTTATTAGGGTAAAATATACTTATTTGCTTCATTTAGGTAACATTTCTTTCTGTCGAGTTTCCGGAAGTTCATTTTTCAAGTAATAAGTAACAGTTTTAAAAAACCTCCAAAGCGTCCGGTCGTGTTTACACGCTTTTTTTAATTTCTTTTGATCATCCTGTTTTTGTAATTTTAATTATTGTTTATAATAAAGACCTTAATTGTTTCTTTTAATTGAGTTGTATTTTTGCAAAACATGTTATGGGCATAGTTTGTAAACTGTAAAAGTTGGAAAGCACGTGATCGACTTCGCGTTCAGTTGAAACATTATATGGCGCAAGCAACTGGACGAAGTAGCGTAAGCATGTAGAGTTACTGGTGAAAGGACCGTTTCAAACTTCTTTCCGTGTACGAAGAAAGTTTAGGTCAGTGTACTGATCGTGTTTTAAAAAATCTTTTCAGCTGTGAAAAAGACTCTCAAGAAGATATACCCATTCACATCGCGCGTTTACAGCGCAACTTCCACGAATTAGATGATGAGTTACAGAGGTTGTTTAAAACAGAGTTGCTAAAATTATTATTGATGAGTCGTATTATGTTCCCCTACTAAACGAGTATTTTAAATTTAAAAATGTGTACTCTTAGAAATGCGCTTGCCCAAAAAAACCCAGCAAGATACTTCAAAATAAAACCAGAGCGGAAGTTTTTTAAGTGCCATAAACCTGGCCACATTGCGAAATTGTCCAATTAAAAGTAGCGCTATTATTACTATAAACAGTTGGAATTTGACAAGAACCTCGAAAAGCGTAAGTAATATTACCGGTAACGCGTTTGTAACCATCACAAACGAAGCAATACGCGTTGACCAATGGCTTGCCATTTCGGGTGCATCTACACATATGACGCCTTGCAAATATTATTTTGTCACTTACAATACGTTTCAACCATCTCGAGAAGTTCAAGTAGGTAATTGTCAAAAACCATTTGACAAATGTGTGGTATATATAGGAATTAGGAAAAATCTGTTTTTAGTCAGAGAGACAATAAACTATAGTTTCGAGTTTAGAGCGGATCAAAACGAGTGCGTGTTAACAAAAGACGGTATTGTGCGTTTAAGAAGAATAAAAACTCTTAAGAAACTTTATTTCAGATCAGCATGTGTTTACCTAAAACTGCAGTGGTTATGCTTCAAAACAAGACAGTTTGAAGTTGTGGCACGAGCGTTTGTGTCACCAAAAGAAACGCCATGTAAAAAAACTTCTTAAGAACCATGGGGTTGATGTCAAAATTAAAAAAGGATTATGTGATGGCTGGGTGTTCGGTAAGCAACATCGGTTAAGTTTTAGTGATCGTGTTAACAGAGCAAAGAAATTCGGTAAAATTATACATGCAATTGTTTGCGGGCTAATGTAAGTCTGTCGGGATCGCAAAATACGCTTTAAGAACGATTATTCAAACTTTCGTCATGTATTTTTTATCAAGACAAAAGCTAAAGTTTAGGAGTGCCTTAAAACATTCTTAAAAAAAGTCAGTACCGCTGATATAAAAATTAAATGGAGAAATCAAGTTTAACAATTAGAAAGTAAAAGAAATCCTCGGTTCAAGAAGCATTCAATTTGATGCAATATGCCGTATACACCAGAGGCTGCTGAACTTGAATATCGTAGGATGATAGAAAGTGCACTGTAACGCCTAATTTTGAATTTATTTGTCGCTCAAACCCATACGTTAAATTTTATAGCACGCCTATGGAAAACTTGTAGTTAATTGAATTATCGTACATGTCGACCAAATTCGTCATGCGCAAATACCAATTTTACTGTTCTTTTTAATTGTGCTTGTCGCTAATAAACACGTTGGGAAAGCTCTTAATGTAATTAAAAAGACTTTAAGATTTGTTTCTCGAAAATCTATTGAATCGCATATCGTTAGTCAAAAATTATAGTTGAGCGTGACACATTTAGTTGAAGAAAAATGGCGTAGTCGAATTGTTCTATCGATCCAACATCGTAATTGTAAATCTAATTGGAATTGAAACTAGCATTCCAATTGAGATATTTTCGTGGCATAAATGGAAGTCGTTTTTATTGCTACAAGTCGTTGGTAGTTGTATTGAAGAATTTACATTTTCTGGAGTCGACAGAACTGTAGAAATCTATTGGTATCGTATTGTTAAAAAGGAAAACTTTAAAATTGACCTTGTCAAACCATCACATACAGAGGTATGAAATTCGTTAGTTCGTTAATTATCTAAGTTTTGAAGGATGTACATTCATTGCATTTCTTTACCATTGCTTTCGTCGCCATTGATTTAAAAATCAATAGTTGTCGTGAGACAAAGCACTAGCAAATTTGTAATATTATTGTAACATTTGACCTTCGTTGTGAAACGTAATTTGTAAAAAGTTGCATTTCGTTGTTAGATCGTATAGATTGAAATTAATTTTGATAAACTGGCATCGTAAAATTTGGTAGATAATTTAGTTTAATAAGTTTTTGAAAGATAGATCTGATCTTAGTTTGAATTTAGAAAATTTAGTAGTAGTTATTCATTTAAACAATAATTATTTGAATTATTTTCATGTATATCAACTTGTAACTTCTAATTGTACATAACTTGTAAATTGTGCGATTTATTCCTTTTGCTGGTCTATTAAATGTGTGCATTTAGTACATAGATGTGTTGATTTGATTATGTGTTTATGTTACCAAGAATTGAATGCACAAGTTTTAGTAAAAATTGTCATTGATCTGTTACCCCAACATGCGAATTCCCCTATACCTAGTCAAAAGTTTAATGATCAAAGTTGCTTAAATCGTTTGTTTCGTATTGATAAATATAATAAACGATATTATTGTTAGTATCGGTTATAGCACGTTCAATGATACACAGTTAGGAAATGCCGATTAAACTGTGAGCCGAAGCAGTAAATACTGCAATGTGCACATTAAATTGTAGTGGTCCAAATGCAGTAGAAAACTATTTTTACTTGTTGGATATTTTGGAAATGATGGCTACAAAGTATGAACAAAATCTCAAAATAAAGTGGTGTTCAGCCGTGACATTTTCAAAAAAAAAATTGTGCTATTGAAGGCAATACAGCTGTTCGTTTCTCAGCCGAGAAGCAGTGAAGAACAGCGTTGGAAGTAGCTCTCGAAGAAGCTGTTGCTGTGGAGGAAATCAACGAAAAAGAAGAGAGAAGAAAAAGAGCTTATTTAAATAATTACGCATTTCTTGTAGAGAACGTACCTTTTTCATATATTTCAGATATCAATTCCAGTGATGCTGAGCAGTGAATGAAAGACATGAATTAGAAACTAGCCTCATTAAATAAAAACAAGTAAATAAACTATCAAATGCGAAATTAATAAGAAATCGGTGGATGTATTAAACCAAAATGTGATAGTTTGGAAGAACGGTTTAAGGCCAATTTGGTTGCAAAAGGCTATTCGCAGACACTTGGCATATATTACAAAGATACTTTTAGTCCTGTGTCTCAATTTGACACAGTCAGGATAGTATTATTCGATGTGAAAACAGCATTCTATTATGATGATATAGATGAACTGGTGTATATAAAGCAGCCTGAAGGATTTTACGCAGAAAATGAAAAGGTGTGTAAATTAAATCGCAGTTTATATGAATTGAAGCAGTCTCCAAGATGCTGGAATAAACGTTTCTTAAATTTAATTACTAAACTCTCCTTTGTAAAAAGTACAGCTGATCTATATTTATTTATAAAAATAAGACAAAATTCTAAAATTTTATTATTAGCATGGTATGTAGACGATGGGCTCATCGCAGACACAGATATTTAGAAATAGGACAATAGGAAAATTTTGAAATAAACTGCAAAAGAAATTCAAAAATACCTTTGGTGCAATGAACTGTTTTCTGGAGATTCAAATCAGCCGACTAGAAAATAGTTTAATTTTTATAGCACAGGGCGACTACACCCGCAAGGTGAGAAAGAGAAATTCAAAATGCAAGACGCAAATACAGTTGTGACTACATGCAAAGATACTTTATTGTGAGGCCGTCGAAAGTCTCATGTACTTGTCAATTGCTACGTTGTGAGCATAGTTTCCGAAGCTCTGGCCAATTCTAAAGCCTCGATTTCGCGAGCTGCGAAGAAGATTTTTCGTTACCTCAAGGAAACGGCAGATCATGGGCTCTTGTATGATTCAAATCAGAGAGCCGAAGGATTAGGAATCTATAGCGATGCGGACTACGCAGCTCACGTTAGTATAAGACGCTCTAGTAGTGGCATGGTATGCAAGTTCAGTGGTGGTGCCATTACGTGTATGAGCTAAAAACAGAACTGTGTTGTCCTCTCCGCAACCGAAGCTGAATATTTAGCGCGTTTATGGCGTTTTATTCTATTTTTAGAAACAATTTAAACCTTGTTTTTTATTTTACTGTTTTAAGACGTTGTTAGTGTAATATTTTGTATCATTACTAAAAACAACGCCTTTTTTTGTTTTCTGTAGAGTGCTCGACTTGTGTATGTGCATCGCGTTTTTTCTTTTGTTAGTAATTAGGTGTTTGTTGACAGATGTAGTGTGCAAAGACAAAAACAAAGACATAAACTAAAAGCACTTGTAAGTTTGTTGTGAATAATACTTGTTTTGCATAGACGAAAGACCTACAAACTTGAAATTGTTATAGTAAATGAATGTTTTGGTTATTATAATTTGGTTTTGATTACTATTATGCTGCGGAAGTTGAAAGTACTGCGCACTAGCGGCACTTGGCATTGTCACTAAAAATCTGTTTGTCGGTTTACAATAGAAAACAATAACATGTAAAATAATTTAAAACTAAAAGTTTAAATTAATATAATTGTAAGTATCGTAATACGCATCTATTAAAAACGTACTTTATTAAAATATGTTGAAACAACAGTTTTTTTGTGTACATAAGCGTTTTATTTTTTTTTATTGATCTTGACAAATATTAAAAAAATAATTAACAACAATATATTAAGAGATAAACTTTTATTAGTATTTGCAATACTTTACGGATTGTCAAGTTGCAATTAAAACTTAGTAAGTAGTTATTCGTGTAATCAAACTTATGTAATTTTGAGCTTGTTTGTGCTGCACTTGAAATATTCCACTGCAACTATTAAATAAACTAATTTTATAAATGTTAGACTTGGACCTGACGTAAAGCGTATTTTTTGACATAGAAAACACAGTCAAACAACAAATTTGTAAACTTAAAATTGAATTACAAATAATTTTTTTACTATTTTAAGTTCCGCAAAGTAAAGTAACTAACAACTCGTCGATAAATAACTTATTTATTGTTCAGGAATGGTAAGTACGGGACTGGTAACATGTAGTTGTAAATGCGAGATAAATAAATATGCCAACAAATATAAATATTTGCGACGCAACTATGATAAACGTACATTTCAGAGTTGTATCTAATTATTAAAATTAAAATTAAATTTACGTTTATTACAGTTACTAATATTAATTGGTACGGAACTTTTTCCAGTTTTATTTGCGTTATTTGCAAATTCTGCATGTGAAACAGAATCAAATTTTATATTATCACTAATGTTGCAGGACTACTTGTCATGTGTAACTTTTCCAGCTTTTATACTTGTTTAGTTCTGAGACTAGGTACAATGTTGTTGACCAAAAATATGGCTGAAATACGCAGAAATGAATTACCTCTATAACCGGCTGCATATTGCAGTTTTAAATATTTTGTAACCACTAGTTTCCGATTGTGCTTTTTCTCACAGCGGTAATTTAAGAACAAATGCTTAGACTATAGATTGCATGGTATAAGCGTGAAGTATTTACGGTAAATTTTCAGAAAAAGTGCCGTTTCGTCATATCTCTTTGTAACAGCAAATATCCTTCAAATATTTGTATTTGTAATTATACTTTTATAATAATTACTGCTCCACGATCTTCTCTATCTTTAATGGTGTTCTCTTCTTTTCCGGTACTACAACTATAAATTGCTACCTAAATATACATAACTACTTATTAATTTAACGAAATTGAAATCAATTTTGGTAACTTATATATGATGAAAATTGTAAAATTCTTTGTTGTAAAAACTGAGACTTTTTTTTAGTTTGCATTCAACACTATTCTATTTTATGAAACACTTTTAAGGCGGGTTGCACAAAGCAAATAAAAAATGTAACAACTGATTATTTCTCAAAACAATTGCTACATAGTCAATGAAACCACGTTTATTGGTGATCTAACAATTGATTTCCGAAATAATCACTAGCTACATTTTTGATTTGCTTTGTGCAACCCGCCTTTAGAGTAGAGAATTTTGAGATATTAATGAATTCCTGTACAAATATAGTTGTTTTGAGCATAGAATCCTCCGCTCATAGACTTTATGTGGCTTTTAAAAGTTCATTTCTTTGCACAAAATATATTAACTCAACTTTCTGATCTCTTTTGTAGAACACCCTGTTTGAAAAATTTATATATATATATTCCCTTAACGTTTCCTTGACTTAATCGAGATTAATGTAAAGCATTCAATGATTCACGCTTCTTCTAACTGAACGTTGTTTTGCTGTCGGATTTGTCGGAAATGTTTATTATACTTCTTTTGCTGCACCAACACACGTAGGAACACTTTGTAATATTGGAACCTCTGAATTCAGTTATACAAATAAAGAGGCAATTGTCAGTAAATTATTTATAATACCGTGACAAGGTCTTAAAAGCCAACTAGTTTAAACAAAAAAAAACTTTTAGGTAGTACAAAAATAAACAAAAACGTATATTAAGATAATGTATTCAAATTAAGAAAAACATTTCTATCCTCCACATATAGCAAAAGCATCACGAATATTAAGTCTTTGCTGTTTTTAATACTTAATACACTATAAAGCTAATTGACAGAAATAAACTTACTTTATTTTAATTGTTAGTTAATTTTCTCACTTAAGACAAGAGTTGGTATTTATTTATACAATTTTTTTAAACATTTTGTTATTCTCTGCTCATTTATGTGGTTTTTTGGCACTTACAATGAAGAAATGCACTTTAAACGTTTTAAAATAATACAAGAAAAAACTTTTATAAACATATTTTTTTTTGTAATGTTATAAATATTAATTTAAATCGAAAACAAAAATTTTATACTATAACTCGTATCATGCGTATTCTGCAATAGTACCAAACAAAAACATCGTACTTAGGTGTTCAAACAATGCAACGTGAAGAAAACTCCAGTTTGTTGTTCCAGGTAGTGACTTGCAAAACACAGCATAGAGATTTCAATGCTAAATTTTCTATGTAGCATTATTTACTTCCCTAATTTTAAGAGAAAAAATCTAAACTAATATTTTGGAAGAAAAAAAAATATACTATTGTTTACAATTTTCTATTTTCCAAACCAAAAAAATGGAAGAAACAAAAATTACATTTTCAAAAAATCTGGAACGTTTTAGTGAAACACAGCTATTGAATTGCAATTACATATTTTAGAAATAGCATAACTAATTAGAAAGTGTGTCTAAAGGAGCACTTGAAAAAAACCTTAAGAACCCCCGGATAGTTTGCACGGCATTCAACTTAAGTGCTCTGAGCACAAGCAGTTTTACGTGTTAAATCACAAAAAAATAATCTCGACTAGTGTTAAATAAATTAATGATAAAAATTGTCACCCGAGTTTTATTAAGAAATACAATCCACTAAAACAAAAATATTTTGGTCACTTTGAGCCGGATTTCTGAATCAAGAGAAAAAAAATTATTGGTTGCCACATCATCATCGTGGATTAATTTGAGGCAAGCATCACTAGAATAGTACCAAGTTGAGGTAGATCTGTCTTTCCCATACACTTTCTTATTTACTCTAATCCCAGTAAGTACAAAGTATTGTTGTATTGGATAAAGGATTTGTCGCAATTAAGAGAGTCTTCCAAAAACAATCAATAAATTAATTAAAATTAAAAAGAAATAAAAAATGGCAGATTTAATAAAACCCAAAAAAAGAACGAGCTAGTTTGAAAGCAATGTTAGCTAGTGATGGCCAAACGCAAGACCAAGATAAGACTGCATGGTCTTGCACCAGTTGATTTTGCGTCTTGGTCTTGTATTGATATGCTTAATCTCAGTTTTGCTTTTGGTCTTGAATATAGAATGAAACTTCACAATAAAAGTCAATGCTGTTAAAAAATTTTTTTTCAATGGTTATTTGATTAATAACGAAAAATTAAGTTACTTTAATAAAAAGTAAGTCTAATTCACATAAATTATAATAGATACGGCATGTTTCGGTTTTTTTTAATACTATAGCCATCTACAAGTACAACTGCATCTGTAAGGAGCTTAAGTATTAAAAAAGTGAAAACATGTATTGTAGTGTGGTCCTTATTTTTCGACTTTCGAAATATTATAGCGGCACCTTACCATACGATTCTCTACCATAAGATATAAAACCGTTTTTTTTAATGTTTGAACATGATTTAAGGGTTGCTACCAGTAGCCAAACTTCAACAAAAACATTGTATGTCCACTTCAACTATAAGTCTTTCTAATTGATTCTTGTAACTATATTTATCTTTGATCTTTATTTAAAGTCATTAAGTAAGGTCCCTCGACACTTTCCTGCCCATGCGCGTCGAGATTGAGCAGTGAGCCTGCTCAGCACTTCAGTCGGAGTTCAGTCATTAACAAAAAAACGCGCGCGTTTTCTAATAGAGCGTATAAACTTGTTTTGAATTACAATGGCATCCACAAGTACCAGCGTCAGTGTAGTTACTCGAAATAAAACCAACATTCGGCTGATCGGCCAATCACTGCTTAAACTAAACCCGACAAAGTTGCCTTCTATTAGGGAAGTATTACGTTTGTTTTTTTACTACAAAAACGAAGAAAGAAAAACCATTCTTGAATCTGCGACTGTAACTGCTTGCGAAGTGATAGGTTTGTGGGAAAAAGCTAGTATACCGATAAGATTAAAAAACATGTAATTAGTAAAATAAGAAAACACTTCAAGGAATGATAAAATTTGAAAAAAAATAAAGAGAACAAGAAGAAACGTTCCGAAGTATTAAAGAACAAAGAACAAGATTGGCAACAAAAATTAGAAGATTTATTTGATATTGCTCATTGTGATCCTTTAAGTATCATGACTGTTGAAGAAGACAAACAATTTTTATTAGAATAACGAAAGAAAGGACGACAGGGTGTAATTGGTTCAGTAGACAGAAAAAGTTTAATGAAATGGAAGAAAATGGAAGAAAAAGAAGGACGTATTAAAAAACTGCGCGAACGTGAAAGCAAAAATATATCAGCTTTGACAGAAAAGGTTCTCCTTTCTTCGTCATCGTTCTCCAGTAGCGATGAAACAAGTGCATCTGATTTCGAAGTCGCATCAGAATCTCCGCAAGCGAAACCACCCCAAAAGCGAGCTCGAAAAGATATTTTTAATAGCCAATTAGCTTCCAGCCTTGATGTCTGTAAATTGAGTGATAGAAAAGCGACTACGGTCGTCGTCTCTACTTTGAAAAGTGCAGGATGTGACCCATCAGAGTTTAATGTCAATAGATCTTCAATTCGTCGGTACCGTTTGAAAAATCGAAAAGCAGTAGCAGAGTCTCTGAAAACCGAGTTCAAACATGGTTTGCCAGTAACGATTCATCGGGATAGAATGTCAATTGAAGAGATTACTGGGCATAAAACTGTAGATTGTTCAAAGGGTTTAAGAACAATTGGTACAACATTGACCAAAAAGATTATAAAACAATAATTAATAACACTACTTCACACATCGCGGAAAATGTTGTCGCTGACAGGATTTCGTTTGCGCAAAAACAACTCCAAGTGCATCAGCACCGAGACGATTACAAAGAATTGTTACATCTTACAATCATTTACTTGGGAGGAGTACCCAAAAAAAGTATTTCATTTAAGAGACCAGCTAGGCTACATCGGGCTAGATCGATAACAAAAGTTTTGTACTGCTTGAAAATTTTTTTATTTAAACATCAGATTCAACTGACAAAAAAGGAAAAGAAAGTTGTGAGAGAAATATGCATTTTCACGGTGATAATATATATAAAATACTGGTTTCAAGCCCCTGTCGAATGGTCAGCACCGGAAACGACTTACAATTATTGAAAAACCTTAAAGACTTTGATAGGATAAACCCGGAAATTGCTACTGTTGCCCTGAAGAAAATACTGGGCCATTTGTGGTATTTGTCGAAAGAGCTGGCGTCTTTCGCATTTTTCGACGACAAACTTTTATTTCAAGATAAGAAACGAATAGTAGATGCATTAAAAATCAAAGGCACAAAAAGAAAAAGCATTGATGTGGAACACATGCGCAAAAAGAAAATTGAAGACTTTGCGACGAGCAATTCCTTACGATTTTTCCAGATCATGGAGATCTCATCAGAGTTTTTGAATAAAAAGGTTGAAACTTGGGTTACAGACGCTGATTTTAAGACGGCAAAGAAAATCGTTCATTTTATTCGAGTAGTAAATGATATTGCTGAGCGTAGTGTTGCCTTAATTGGGGAATTTAATAAACTGTTAACCACAGATGAAGAGCAAAAGCAATATTTGCTTTTGTTGGTGAAAGATTATAGAAAAAAATACCCTAACTCCAAAAAATCAACTCTTGTATCGCAGTAATACATGATTTTAATATTTCAATGTATTTTTTTGGTAATAGTAACAATAATTTTGCATGCTAAATTTTCCAATTAATGTATAGTGTTTTTTGTAAAATTCAAACCTTGGTAACAACCCCTAAATATTATTTTAAAGTTGTGAAAAAATTACTTGATTCGTTCCTTAAAGTATCTAACAAATTGATGTGATGCCCCGTCAAATAAAAAAAACTTTTTTCATTCAAATAAGGACCACGCTAATGTATTGCCTATAATTTTTGTTATTAAAAATGAATGTGAATCAGACAGAATGTTTTACTTTTTATTAATCTATTGAACCTGCAGTAAGAACAATGTTAAAATAGCTTGTTTTTAGTCTTACATGTCAACAATCTAACAAGATCTAATTTAATTTTATACTCAATAAACTATCAAAATACAAATACATAAATACATAAGCAAATGTTAATTAATTTCAATTTTTGATTTTAAAGGACCTTAAAATTGTAGTACTTATTTTTTTTTATTGAATGGCTAAATTTAAATTACAGACAAGTAAAAATATTTGTAAAAGTACAAACTTGTTGAAATGTGGTAAAGGAATGACAAATTTTTCCCACAAATATTAAATATCAAGCACTATTGCATTTGCAATGTGTCCGTCGTATTTTACAATACTTTTTTTGAGAATTCAGTTGTTTCAAAAAACGAACAACGCCTCGTCATGTTTGAAGAGTTTGCACGAGTATTACAAAACCCGTGCCGGTTTAAAATTCTTTGTAGGTGTCTTTATTGTAAACTAAGTTGTTATTTTACGAGTTATTTTATTACTTGTACATAATTTTATTAAATCAGAAATGTGAAGAATTTATATTCGGTGAACTCAAAAAAATATTAAATTAATTCAAATAAGGTAATGTTGCTAAAATTCGTAACAGCGTCTTTTAAAACTTTAGAAATCGATGAGAATTAATATTTTATTGGTACCTATCTACCTATTTAGTTTTTATTCATATGTGACAAAAAAATATATTTTATTTAAAATTTAGAATATCGTTTTGTTTAAAAACAAGTTTACTCTAAACTTTCTTCTTCTGGAAAATTAAATTTGTTTTATTGTACAACCTAATTATAATAGTATATTATATATCAAGGTTGAGAAGTGCATCATTATAACCTAAGCGATAGATTATATCGCGAGACGCGAAGCGTCGAGGGATATAAATCGCGCAGGTTATAATGAACTTCTCAACCGTGTTATATATACAATTTTTTCCACTACTAGAATTATTAAAACCTTTCTACCTGTTACTAAATCAAATTTAAAATTTAAGATATTAATTTTAAATTAAAAATCAAGTCAGTAATTCTGACAGTTGTCATTAGTTTAATAGAATTAATTTTGACATAATTCTTAATTGTGATTTAAAACACAAAAATAAACAGATAACGTAAGTTTTTATTGCTAAAGTTGTTTAAATTGTTTAAAAACATTATTATTTTAAGCATTGATTATATCTAAAACATATTTAATTCAATAATATTCACATTTAATTAAGCGCGAACTTCAAATAACTTACTTTTTAAAATCAAATTAATTTATTAATTGAGCGATTTGAAAAGTTAAATTAGCATTAAATAAAATCTCTTGCTCTTGGTACCCAGTTTCGTAAACTTTTTTTCTTTGAAACTGTTGTAGTATTATCAGAAAATGTAAATATATTCATTATTAACTACTAGTTAATAATGAAATATTATTTACCCGCGGTTAAAAAAGTACAACTTCACGACCTACTATTATACGTAATAATGCAAGCGTATACAACTAGTAGTGGAAAAAATGCTTTCTTGACATAATTTATTTCAATTAAATTATAATTCAGCTAAATAGTTCTATTTGTTTAAGAAAATATTTCATTTAAGATGATTATAGTATAAATTAAAAACATAAATAATTGTTCGTAATACGAAAAAAACTGCAAGAGTCTTGCAAAATAGTTTTGCAGAGCTAGTCTTGCATCCGGTTTTAGTTTTGCAACCTTGAGTCTTGGTCTTGGTTTTGCTAATCTTGCAAGACCATGACAAGACTGCAAGACCAAAACCATCGTAGTAAATTAAATATTGTAACAAATTTTTAAAATTAATTGATTTATACGAAATATTTACACGTATTAACTACACGTAACTAATTAAATCTAACGATATTGAAGAATAACACTTATACTCATGTATGTATTGCTATCACTATACCGCGCTTTTTAATTTTATCTAAAACTGATATTTGTTTATGTTAACAACACGTACGCGACGTATTTATCTTTTACTAGCCCCGATACTTGATTTATTTATCTTCACACGCGTTAATCACTTATTTATTTTAAACCAACAAAATCTTCTCGATTCAATTCGAAAAATAACCTATGCTTTCTTTGCCCGTTTTTATATATTTCTGTTATCTGTCTCGAAAATTTTCTACATCCTTCGGTAAACGTTCTGGAAGTTGACAATAACTTTGTGAACGTTCTTGAAATTGACAATAACTTCGCAAACGTTTTAATATATTAAAACTAAAACTAAATGCAACAACCTCTTTGTCAGTAAATATAATAAAGTCCAGCAAAAAGTTCAATATATAATTGACTTTGAAGAACAATTAAGGAAAGGGAAGAGTTTGAAAAAGAATACTTTGAAATAATTGCGAAAGCTCACGATAAGTTAGATTTTTCTAAATAAGTTCTACACAAGTCATTAAATATTTCGGTAGATTCCCAAATTAACTTAAGTATGGTAAAATTAGCCATAATTAATCTACTCGAATTTAATGGAGACTATAAAAAATGGACAAATGTCACTAATCGCATAACACTTTGTTACACAAACGTATAGACAGGTTAACAGTGCACAAAAAAAGCAATGACCCCATTTGCCAAAGCATTGATGCATCCCTTTAACCAAATTTTCTAAATGCACAAAACACCAATTCTGTAAGTTACGTTTTGTTGCCAACGGCAGTCGTAAATATTGCTAACAAATATAAAAACGTGCATAAATGTAAAATACTACCTGGCAGTAGTAGTCAAGTTAATTTAATTTTGAAAGTTCTGCTTAAATTCGCGACGCTTGTCTTCTATATTCGATAACCCAAAGAATCATATACTATTAACACCAGGTCATTTCCTTACTGATCGTCATTTAATTGCTCTACCAAAATAAAATATCATTAATATAAAAATAAATCGTTAGGTTTTATGGCAACTAATCGAATTCATAATTCTGGACTTTTGGCGCGGATGGAGCAATGAGTACTTACTACAGCTGCAGCATAGAAATCATTAAAAACCCTAATAACTTGAATTGTGACCACAATTTTAAACTCTCGCCTTTCTGGTTCCCGGTTATTACTTGTTTATCAAAAACATGCCACGACGAAACTTTTTTCTATATATGTATAATATTTCTTCTTGATTTATTTCTATTGAGTTTAAAACCTGGATTGGTTTTTTCAAGCTGATTACTTAACCGTGTTCTTTGTTAAATTGCGTTTGCTGCTTCAAGTTGATCGATTTCTTTCTTAAGTTGAAGATTTGGTTCACAAGTTGATTACCTAACTTTTTAAAGATACTTAGTTAGATTTTTGATTCTTTTACGCTTTACATAAGTGGAAAAATTTTATTTTAAATTTCTTTACCGGTTTGTGTGCTTTCGTAAAATTGCAAAGTGGCAAAAAACGTCAAACAAAAACATGTTAAATTTAAAACGTGTTTTGATAGTCAGTTCATATTTTAAAAAACAGAAGAGAAATGTAAACTTGTAGTGTGTATAAATAAATTTTAAATACTATTTAATTTTGGTGTTTTGGCGCAAAAATATTAACTGTCTACAGATTTAAATTTAGGAAATAATAATCTGGTTTTAGTAAATACGTATCTGTAATTTAATAATTTAACACAAGTTTTATATTTTAGTGTAAAAAAAATTATCGTTTACAATACGCAGGTGTTTATATTTAGAGTTTGCACAATTTGTCAAGCACCTGTAGACGGAGCTTTTTACCACCAATTATTCTATTACAAGAAATAACAGTAGCATATATAACAAATACTTTACTTATAGAGTTGTTTAATCAGAACTTCAAAATTTAATCAAATAACACAAATTTTACATCAAAAGTAATAACGACCGTAAATCGATTGTAACGTCCCGTTAGAGTTCATTACATTAAAATTCAATTTTACATTCGTTTATTTTTGCAAATAATATTGCACGTAAATTTATTCAGTTTGGCAACGTCGCGTTGTTTCAACTCGACTTGAGTAGTAGCTTAAGCTTGCACTTCCGCTTGGGCCACGCTTGGCCGTGCGTGTCGTAGTGATGCGGAGAAGTCAAATTTTTTTGATTATGGCGTAAAAACCCATGTAATTTAATTTTTATTCATTCCATCTAATTGTTGGTGAGTTTACCTTTATTTTGATATAATTTTTCTATCGATTTCAACAATTTTAGTGATTTCAAAATGTTACGCAATAGTTAGACAAAGGAATTTATTTTGAAGGCCATTGCTCAATGTAGCGTGAGTACAGCATGTCATTTAAAAAACCATTCTAATTACTTATATTTAGGGTCTTTTTATTTTGTGGTATTTCGTTTGTACTGAATCTTTTCTTTTGGTTTTGTCGTTTAATTAATGGATTATCAGTTATTGAAGTTTATTATGCATTGGTTTTATTACTGGTGTTGAAGAATTTTATCACGTCAACCAAAATGTGCTAAAAATAGAAGATATTCGATGTCATATTAATTGTGGTGAGTCAACTGGAATTAAGTTACATTTATACATTCAAGTAATTAAATTGTGTCATTAAAACTTTTCGGGAAACATACTCGATAACAAATCAAACGTTTACGACATTTGCATTTTATATCAATTAATAATTAAGTATAAGAGTTGATGCTTTTTATTCATCACTGATTTAAAGGTGATTGGCGCCCAAATATTGTTTTAATCCATATTTTGTTTTATTCAAATACTGTTTTATTCTATATATTGTTTAGATTCAAATAATGTTCATTTTTCTTTAATGTAAATAGTGTATTATATTATAGTTAGTAAATTAAAGGAATTCACATCTTTGTATTTATTTTCATTCAAGCTCACACCCAGAGGTCTGTGTCTCCGATTGCTGCCGTGGTTATATTATTTTGCATTTATTAAATGTATTTTATACGTTCTTTATTCGGAATAAATTTTTATTACGCGATTATTAGATTAGAATACTTTTCATTTTGTAAGAATGGATTTGTCGTGTCTATTTTGTGTACTGCGCATATCACGTCACAAGTCCTTTACAAATTACGTGAATTCTAGTTTATCATTACATTTCATTATGTTGTTACAAACATTGTTGGTGTTACTTATTTTAAGCATAATTTTTGCACAAAAACGCAGTTATCTTAAAAGTGCTAGTTGACATAACATACAGGTGATACAAGTAAATAACGCAAAGATTTGTTGCCTCACGAAATGAGTTCAAAATATCAAAACCAGAAGTTGATACTAACACGCGTGTTACATTTACTTATATTCTCTTTCAAATTACAAATTACAATGCTGCTATTAAAAGAACTATTTCTGTACATCACAATGTGAATAAAACACTCTATAAATGTGCTTGTTCACAGGTTATACAAGAACACAAGTAGACGAAATTGCTATACCGTTTTTTACAACTATAACAGCATTCTGAGATATCAATTGTTTTGAGTAAATTTTTAATACAGAAGAAAAAGTTTGCAAAATAAGATTCAGACTAAAGATTTTAAACCGTTTAATACAAAAAAGTAAAACTTTAATTTTGCTCTGCAATAAAGTAAATTTAGTACAAACTGTTATTCGCTGACTACTTTTAAAAAGTAAGATTAATTGAACGTATCTGATACGATGGTAAAATTTGTAGCTTGACTTGCTAAAAGTCGTAATACCTATAATTAATTTGTTTTACGGGCACATTATTAACATATTTAGTTAAGATTGCAAGTGCAGTGTTAGATTAATAAAATATTTACTTACTAATTAAATTCAAATATTATTATATACCCCAAAAACAACTTTTACAAAAAGCTTAAATTAAAATTTTGCGTTTGTAGTACTAAACTTTTATCAAAGAATTTAACTTTAAAGTACTACAAATTGGATTAAACGATTTGTACAGTTTGAATATTCGTCGTAAAAAATTAAATTGGTAAAAAAATTATAATGTAAAAGTAATGTAAAAATGGATATTTCAAAGAGACACAACACGTAAAATTATTCTAATTCCATAATAAAATTATATTTCTTACATCATTAAAAAAATTATATTTAATACAAAAATGTTTTTTAGTTAAAAAAGTATGTTCATCATAAAAACATTATATTCATTAATAGAGATTTATAACATATTGTATTAAACCAAAACTGTTTATTTATATTAATCTTTATATTTAAACATAATTGTGCAAACAAAACCTAAATATTTTTTTTTAATTTGCAAAAAAAAGAACAAATTATAGTAATTAAATAAAAAATAACAGTAGCGTTATTCTTTAAAATATTAAAGACGTTAAATTAAATTTACGTCTTAAGCAGTGACGTTGTAGATGTGCTTTGTAATAAAATGTTTATGTTTAATTATAAAGTACGGAATACATAAATGGTTAATTGAAATGTTTAGTGGCCGTTAAAAAATAAAATCTTGCACCAAAGATTTATCGTTTACGGTTTTACTAACAGCTAACGTACAGCAACTTTCTTATCCTTACTTCCGTGAATTTATTTATTTGTCCAACCAAAAGGTTAACAACTTAGAAACTTACCTGAAGTAAATTGCAAAACTCCAGCAATTCGGGCTGTACCAGAGTACACAACGTATTTAATGCAGCATGCAGCCGTCGCGGTAACTGCAATTAAAAGTGCAAGAGCGCTTCCTGTGCCTACTAACACTGTACTCGCTTGCCACCAAGGACTTGGTATATCCCAAAATCTGGAAAAAAGAACGATAAAATAAGAAAGGTTGTACATATATCTTACAGAGATGTAGGAAACCATTCATCTTAGCGTTTCAGCTAGCCAAATGTGTTTCTACATGAGAATATATTGTTTTAATAATTTATTACAAAAAGGTCAATTTAATGCGAACCCTAACTTTTCTTACGATTATACTTTTGTATTTTATAGATCAATGAATTTTGAATTCGGTATGATAATGTGGGAGTTTCACAGATGTGCCAAAGTGCGAATATTTATTGTTATAATAATTTATTGACAAACGGAAAAATTGCACATATAGGCAATTTGAAAGTTAAAAAACTTTGATTAATACTATTGAAAAATGGATCCATCTATTTCAATACGTAAATTATAAGGATTTATATATCTACTTTGTTATATAGACAGATCTACTTACATTATAAATTATTACATCAACTGTAACCTCAAACGGTGGTATAAAAATGTCTGCAAAAACAAAAATTTAACAAATTATACTAGAGAAAGTATTTTTGTTGTAATACATTTAAAATCAAACGTATATTAACGTTTAATGAATACAATTGATGTACACTTCTTTAGTTTGTTAAATTGATTGATCAAATTTTAATTAAATAAAGTAGACGTGTTATTTATTTTTTGCTTTAATACTGAAAATATTTTTGGTATAAATAGAAATTGATTTTTTTTGGGTTTTTGTATGCGTTTGTCTTTAACCAAAATTTATTAAATTATTTATTGTAACTTTATTTTTATACTTATTTACAGAATAATAATTATATATTTTAAGAAAATTAAAGATATCAACGGACTTTTAATTTTGTTTAAATTAAAGTTAATTTTGCCGTAAGTTAAAAAACTAGATAAAATAAAAGTATAAAATAAAAAGTATTATTGTGTTTGTTCATTTTTATTAAAAAAATATAAATATTTCTATTTTTGTTAAGCGTTTTCAGGGTCAAGTGCATCGGATTTTACTACTATTTTTAGCACTCTCTACAATATTTAGACCCTATTAGGTAAACTACACAGACATATGTATATTGGTTTAGAAACAATCATTGTTTGAGACTGACGTTTCTTATTTTGTATAAGGTGTTGTATGTTTTAGTTTAAATATCTCAATTGCATCACCTCATCGCGCTAAGCACGTGTTTGCATGACACAAACGCTGATTTCATTGTAGTGGTTTATGAGCAAATATTATCTTTCTTATTAGTAACAATAAGGATTTTAAAGAAAAATAACAAACATATTTTATTTGAAAAACTTAATTATGCTTTTAAAGTTTATTTATAAAAATAATACTAGTTAAAAAAGTTGCTGTCAGCAAAAACATTTAAACATTTTTAGTATTTTATTGTTAGTTTTAGTTCGTTCATTTAATAATATTGTAACATTAGTATCTTGAGGTAGCAATAAAATTTAGCTAGACCCTGATATACTTTACACACAGTTGACTAGTTTTGTTTTATGTTTATTTAAGAAAATAGTGCTAATTACATTTATTGCTAAGTTTGCAAACGTCAAAAAATGTTAATTATCAATAAATGATTTGTGGTTTAAGCTGACAAAATAAATATAGTAATGTAACTAATTGACAGTTTTCTCTACAACAAAAAATCTAACGAGAACAAAAATTTAAATCTACATTCATGTTTTTGAAACTAATTAGCTTAATTGCCTGGCAAGTAGTTACATAGAATTACTTAATTTGTTAATAATTAATTGCAAAATACATTTAAAAAAACTTTATCTTAAATAAACCTAAAAAATCATATAAGACTATTTTATAAATTAGATAATTGTAAATTTACCAATAAATGATTTGTTGTAGTCGACAGATCTGTTACCGTAAATATAAATGAGCTCAGTTTTAATTTTTAATAAATAGTAATTATTTAAACATAACAATCAGATATGATATTAAACTCGTTTTTGTTCGATGTTGCGTAATAATATTACACAGTTAATAAACGCTTACTTTACAGAATATATCTATTTGAAGTACCTTTTTATTTTAAATCAATAAAACACATAATCAGAACACCTTATTAATTATTAAATCAATTTTAAATGTTAATTGTTGTTTTTTTTAAGCTATTTTAAATTATTTAAAAAAATTAAATTTTTAAACATTAATAGAGATGTAGAATTTTTCTTTACATTAGTTTTTTTAAATATGGTTGTTGTTGGTAAACTATCTGTTAATTTTATACTTAACACCTAATTGTCTTATTCACATGTTAAATATAACACGCATTATTTAAAAGAAACTGTTTTTCTAAACCAATGTACCTAAAATTCATAATTAAAATACAATTTATTTTAACTCGTAGTTCAGGTTATGTCAGCTTATTTTATGTTATCCAATTTCTAACGTAACATTTTACGCATGTTTTATAATAAAATTAAAATTACTAACTTAGACGAAAAAAGCTTAATGAGACTCAAATTAAAATTACAATTGTTGAACAGATTTATAACGTTTGAAATACTGTTATTGCCACGGCAACCTTGCATAATATTGCATGTGAGGAGATGGAAAGAAAGCACCCATAGAAAAAAACATACTAAAAAACCACGTGCAAAGCATAAAATCGTACGGAACCGGTTTAAATATACTATTACACAATTTTTTTGAGGTAATTGTACTCACAAAAGAATAAAAGCCGACCGAGAAAGCAGCTAGCAATCATCTGGTATATACACGGTTTCAAAACTGCACAAAGTACTAGAGGGGGATGGTTGTCAGTAAAACAACTTTAGCAACCGTATTTCAAGCAGAAATTACTGTAGGCGGACTTGTGCTTAAAAAATAATTGAGAAGCCCTATCGAAATAAGAAAATTCACATTATTACTGATAACTACGTAGAATTAACAGCTTTAGGCTCCATAACAGTTACAAGCTGTGTAAACTTTTTAGTCAGTCTAGCCAACTACAACATAATTACTTTACAATACAAAAAACTATAAAAGAGAGAAAGAAAACAAAAATGTAAACCTGTTAGCAGAGAGTTGAAAGTTGTCTAATAAGTTCTGAAAAAAAGTGTGTTGTCACAAGACACCGTCCACTTATGAAACATCTAACCACTATCAAAATAAAAAAACAATCTTAAATGTAAGATTTGTATAAAAGAAGATCTTTGCAAATCTCCAGCTTTTGTTTACGCTGGATAACATTTCGTGGCTAAGTACATAGAATCGAAAGTAAGAGAAACAAACCCATAATTGAAAAATTTATATTTTCAAATTGTGTTTGTCTAAAAAGTTTTCCCTTTGTTGATGCCAAACTTAGACCTATTCCAATTGCTAAAAATAATGATCGACATCGACTTCAAAAAGTAATTTCATGTAAATAATTATTATAAGATGTGTTTATTATTCATATTTATTGTGTTAGATGTAAGGTTCAAGTATCTAGTAGACGCTTAGTTGATAGGAATCATTGAGGTAACATAGATAAGCCGCGTTTTGTAATCTAAGCTGACACCACTACCGACATATTGATGCTAATGTCAAGTGTCTTGTAGTTGTGTTTTTCAACGTTTAAAATGTTATTTTGTGTATGTATATACATATTTTTGTTTCTAATTAAAGACACTTAGAAAATAATGGTTTAGTGTGTTTTATATAGTTGTAATAGTAGAAAAGATGTGAATCAAAAGGTGTTATTGAAAATCACATTTTGCAGGTATGTACATAAAATAGACAGACGAGTATTAAAAAATGGGGTGTCAATAACGTAAAATTATAAATGTATAGTCTATTTCATTAATTACGCTAACATCTTTGACCCTTCAAGCCGATTATTTTTGAAAAAACGTCATAAATCTACGAACCAACGAAAAGAACTACAATTGAAAAAAGCAGGTTAGCACGCAAAAAGACTATCTGCGAAAAACATATGGTATCGGTGCATCAAAAATCAACATTTCGTTATTACAGAAAGCTATTGTCGCGATCTACAGCAATTTTATGCAAGAAGATGATAACCGATAAGCGTCTCAGCGGATCTTTGTCACATATGTTGATTACCAACTACCGGTTACCTTCGTCTGCCAGTCTACCGTGCATTCGACAGGTTTACGGTGGTTTACACCAAGCTAGCGGGGCTACAATAAGAAACCGCATCGTACACTCAAATTCAAACAATTATCTTAGCATTGTTTATTATAGTGTATTACGCAACTTAAATTTAATTTACAGTAGTTATGGCCGACTTAAATATTTTTATCAAAAAACGCGGTCAGATTAAAACATAAGTTACAAAATTTAACAATTACGTAAACAACATAAATCTTTATGAACTAAATCTCGAAACAATTAGTACTAGTGTCGTTTAACAAAATTTTAAAGCTTTTTTGAAGCATTTGGCGTTTTTGAACCAAAACTTGATGAGCCCGACAGTGAACAAGATAATTTAGAAACAAAATATTTTCAAGCACAAGCGTGTGCAAAACACGTGTTAAAACGATATTCTACCCAAAACAATCAATTAAATCTTACGATTGCAAATCGTTCGTCTGAATACGACGTGGAAAGAGAAAGATAAATTTATAGAAAAATATGTAGATATTTTTCTGTGGATTAGGTCCAGAAAGATACCACTAGGTATTAGAGCTAAGTTGAAAGATTACTTGAATGTATTAGATTCTTATTATTATATTATAACAGTGTTTTACAGTCATTGACCTTAAGGATGGGTATTATCAGATTGAGTTAGATGCAAAATCGAATACATTTTGCACATTCAGTACAGTTTTTGGGTGTTATAAATTTAATCGGTTGCCATATGGTGTAGTAAACGCACCTGAATTATTTCTAAAAGTTATGGACGAAAACTTTAGCGATATTTCAAACGTAATTATTTATTTTGATGATATACTGATAGCAACAGAAACTAAAAGCAAACATGATAAAGTTTTAAACAAAGTTATGACTAGGGCAAGAAATTTGAATATAAAATTTAATAAGTTTAAATTACAATATAAATTAGATAAAGTTGTATTTATGGGGCATTTTAGAAATGTTAAATTATTTAAGGAGATTTTTAGGTAACTTTTTAGAATTGACAAGTTCGTTAGGGAATTGCTCAGAAAAAATGTAAATTTTGAATGCTTGCATGAAAGTGCACTACAAAAAATAAGAAATAAAAGTAAAGTATTGGATAATTTTAATATGAATAAAGAAATATAAATACAAACGGTTGCTTCTCAAAATAGTATTGGGGCTACATTAATGCAAGAAAAAGAAGCTATTCTCAAATTTTAAAAAAACTATTGGCAATAGTCTATTCAGTAAATAATATTCATTATTGTATTTATGGAAGACCAGTTAGAATCATTACTGATCATAAGCCGTTATTAAGTATTAAAAAGAATGTTGGTCAAGTAGTTACACCTAGATTTCAACGTTTGAAGCTAAACCTAATTAAATATAATAAATTTAGAATATTTACCAGGCAGTAAAATGTTTATTGCAGATTTATTATCTAGAAATTTTATTAAAGATCAAGTAAACGATGACTTAGATTTATATCAAACGGTACATTCTATAGAAAAACATTTAAATATCAGTTCAAAAAGAAAGGAATAATTAGTAAAGATGAAGAATTATAAAGTTAATAAAATTTGTTAATACAGGGTTACTGGTTTATAAAAAAATACCAAACTCTTGAAAAGCATATTGGTCGCAGAAAGAAGATATAACAAATGATAGGTTAATTATACCAAAAGTATTGATTACGTACATTATTGAATTATTGCATAGTAATCATTTGGGTATAAACAAAACCTGTCCAAAGGCTAAAATTAATTTCTTTTGGCCAAACATGCATCAAGATGTTGAAACATACGTAAAGAAATGTAAAATTTGTAATAAATTTTAAAAAAACAAACTGCAAAAAGCGTATGATTCCTCATGAAGTACCAAATAGACTGTTTAAGGAAGTATTTGCTAATATATTAGATTATGGGGGAAAATCATACATAGTTATTATTGATTATTATTCGAGGTGGTTAGAAGTTTTCTGAATAAGTAGCAAAACGAGTAGTGCAGTTATAGATAAGCTTAAGAAAGTGTTTGCATCACATGGCATACCGGATGAATTAGTAGCAAATAATATGCCATTCGGGTAGTACGAAATGAAATAATTTGCAAAAATATGGTGTTTTAAAATAACAAATAGCAGTCCGCAATATCCGAGATCTGATGAGTAGCCCGTTTAGAACAAAAAGTAGGTCCAAGATCCTATATAGTTAGGGATGAAAACAATAAACTGTACAGGCGTTTCAGTAAGGTATTTAGTTACAGAATAGTTGCTGAGTCTTTCCTGATACGTTTTCAATACCGGATTTGGTCAGTTGCAAGGCAACTGCAGTAATATTATAACCGTTTTACAACGTGTCTGAAACCGTTGCAATTACTACTTTGTAACTGTTTTGCAGCGTTGCTATAACGGTTTTTTACAAATCATGTTTACCGATTCTGAATCGTTTCTGTAATGGTTTATCATCACGGTTTTGTAATTGATTTGTAACATTGTAGTTACCGTTTACAGCAACTGCTATGTAACTGTTTTGAAAACATGTTTATTACCATTATTTAAAACTACTTTATAACCGCTTTTGTTAAGCAACTTATCCAAGATTTTATTTACTAACTGCATCATAAAGATTAAAACAAAAGTAGAGATAAAAATATATTAATAAAAAGATACAGACATATAAAAAGTTATAATAAATGTTCATTATTTAAATTTTTATAGTTTCTTATAGAACTAAACTCAAACAAAAAAGATATAATAAAAGAATTTTTACATCTGTTGCAAGTAGGTACCAGTAAACAGGTTTTTACGGCAAATTTTCAAGAAAAGCGGATTATGTCTGTTATTTATAACTTTTGTAAATAGTAAATGCATAAATTTTGTTAAGAGAAAAATGTCTTTGTGTTAAAAAACCATGGCGGATTAAGATATTCCTCACATGTTATAGTTTAATGCGTCTACGTAATTCTTAGTTAAATATTTGTATTAGGCTACAAATGCACATGTGCAATTATAATCGATTCACTGATCATAATCTCGACTGGTTTTTTAAAGATTATAGGTGTTCGCAATGGCGATCTAATTTACACGTTCTGATCACTGTGTGTAATATTGTAATGTCCTTGCAATCAAATTCTATTTTATCCTAGAAGAAAATGAAATCAATTTAAAATTTGCTTACTTATAATTGGTAACTAATTCTTCAACGTTGATTAAATTAGAAACAGTAGTTAAAATGCACGATTAAAATTATAGTAATATAATATACCAATAATTGTACTTACGTAGTTTTGAATTAGAAACACTTTCGGTACTGTTTATTTGATAATGATAATGGACTATGTGTCTTATAAAAATCTCGTAAAATGCACTTTTTCTGTTGCTGTTTGAACGTATAGATTAACACTGTAGTGTAGTTTTAGAAATTCACACTTGCAACCATAGTTTCAAGACTGTTACACTCAAAACCGAAATGAAGGTTTTAATGTCACTAAATTGACACTGTAGTTACATAAGGGTTTAAGAAAAACTTACTTATAACCATAGTTGTAAAATGGTTATTTCTGTAATAGATTTGAAACCTCAGTAAAGTACGAAAGTTGCAGCTACGTTGCTGCAACGGTTTATTTACCATGGTGCTAATGTTACTAATTTGCAACTGGTTACAACGTAACCACGGTTACAAAATGTTGCTTGGGAGTAACAACAAATAACGATTATGTGTGATGCTGTTACGTCTAATAATAATAAAAATATTAACGTAGAAATAAGTAATGATGTAAATTGTAATGATAGAACAGCAAGAGAAAAGCGCTTGCCGAGTAAATTTAAAGACTATGTAATATATTACCTTTAGAAAACAGATATTAGATATACCAGTAGATGGCATTGGACATGGTAATGTAGATAGTCGTAGTAAGTGTTGTAAAGCTAATGGAATGAAAACAAATGTTTTAAAACAAATCTACGTATTTAAATATACACCTCATTTGAAGGCTCTAATAAAAGAAGAAAAATAAATAAATAAACAAAGAGTCTACAAAGCATTATTCTCCACATGAAAAAAGTGCAAGTGTCATTTTGTGTGAACTGACACTTGTGATGCTGATGGTAGATTTATTGTACTACAACTTTCGTTTAATCACAGTATTACGCAATTAGGAAAATCGGATCAAACTGCACTTAAAGGTATTTATTCGCTCGAAAAGCGTTTAAGCAAAAGTCAAAACTGAAAGCATAACTACGTTGAATTTATGACGGAATACGAAAGGTTAAATCACATGCACAAGGTAAATGATAACATATCGGATACGGATACACCTAACAATTACGTAATATCACACTATGCTGTGTTCAAAAATTGTATTTAATGCCTTAAATAAAACGGATAATATACCTTGACAATTTGCTTTGCGGCGCACAAAGCACAAAAGTTTTAACAATTAAAACTAAATTATCAAACATTTTCAACGGTGCACGTTTAAATTTTGATATGCTACAAACTAAAAAAGATTCAAATAGCTTAATAATTCATAAACCAATCGATTCTAAGACGTTTAGAATCTCAAAAGCGGTAGTATTAATTGTACATTTAAACTTGTAATACACGACACATCACATCACAAAACGCTATGTACTTTCGGAAATCGCACAGCTTTTTGATTTATTAGAAAATCTCGGTTTAGTAATAGTTATTGTTAGGATTTTTGTACAATAATTATGGAAAGTACAATTGCCATGGGACGAACCGTTACCAAAAAACCTTCAAACGTTTTGAATAAATTTTCGGCACCAATTGATTACGGTAAATAAAATATCAGTACCCAGACAGGTATTGGTCTAACAGGCTTGTTACAACAAAATTCACGGTTTCGCGCTTGCGTTTATATTAAATCGTCTAATGTAGCAGATAATAGTTGTATACGACTGTTGTGTGCCAAAATCGCTTCTCTAAAAAGGTTATCGTTTCCGTGATTAAAACTCTGTGCGACGGTACTTTTAAAGTTAGTACGATCGATATAAAAAGAGTGAAGGTTACAAATACAAAAACGATATTTTTAGTCAAATTTTACAATTGCAATTGGATTAAAGATTTACTTGATCGATGGAAAACGTATGTAGCAAATGGGGTCACGATCATTCAATATTTAACCAACTCCTGTAAATAGCATCATATAAAATCAAACGACAACACTGCTGACGTTATATCAAAGGGTGTTTTGTTAAATTAATTTTTAAAATTAGAATTATGATTGACAAATCTTTATCAGTTCACAAAATTCAATATATCTTTTCATACGTGCTGAGATTTATTAAAAATTAAAATTAATTAAAAAAAAAAACGCGAACTAAAGGGTACTTTGCATACATTGATACGACTCGTGCAACGTCAACAGTTTGACCTAAAGTGTCGAAATTGAAAAAATGATAAACGTGTACATCCAAGAGTAATTTACTTTCGTTACATCTATTTCTAGATAATAAAAATTTACTTCGATTCGGTGGACGCATTTCAAATTCAAGTTTTTCCTACGATGAAAAACATCTTATATTGCTGCCTAGCAAGCATAAATGCACAAAAGTTATATTTCAAAATAAACAAATTTTATCTCTACACTGTAAGGCTCAACTGCTTTTAACCATCGTTCAACAACGTATTTGGCGAATATCTGGCAGAAGTTTAGCAAAACAAACAGTACGTAAATGTGTCAAATCTTTTAATACTAAACCTTGGAGATAAAATTATAAAATGGGAAATCTACCATCGGAAACTTTTAGATTTATTTCTTTTGTTATCAGTTACATGTTTAATTTCAGTTAATACTTAATTTAATATTAATGTGATCAGTACATTAACTACTTTTGATTGTATTAAACGACTACACTTATAAGCGTAACTACAATATAGTAGTTGTTTTGACGTTGGACAAATTTCTTTAAAGTAACTAAAGTTCTTGTCATAAAAGAAGATCCCTACATCATCGTATTCATATGAATCAAGATTAACGCACTAGTCAAATGAAGTGTTATTTTATTAGTTACCTTTAAAAATTCAGTGTTGGCTATCCTGTTTAGTTGGTACCTATAAGAATTTTGATTTTGCTGTCACAATACGTTTAACCTTCGAAATTAATCTTCGTTTAATTCGAGATTACTAATATTAATAAAAATATTATTAAAAACCAGTTTTACCCGGTTTCTAGAAACGTATTTAATTGAAATTTTATTCTTTGTTAAACTAAACAAATGAGTTTTTAGAACGTCTAACGCACTGATCTCTAGCATTATATGGATAGCTGATACTTATGAGATAAAAATGTAAATATGGGATTAGACTGCGTAAAAGACAGCGCCACACAATACTGAGATTAGAACTAAATTAAACAAATTTTACTTGACAACAGTACCGCTATTTTTCAAAACATAAAAAAATTATGATTATTCATTCTGTTGAAATTGCATAACAATTTATGGAATTGCATAAAACTGTATAAAATTTTCTGAAATTTATTGGCTTTAATCAAATTTTAATCAGTTTTAATAAGATTATACAAAAAACAACAGTTAAACAGTCATTTTAACTCGCTTAAGAATTAATCACCTATGCTTAACACACTTGTAGATTTAACCATCGAACGTATGACAAAACTGCGAAAAAATAAAAAAAATTAAAGAAAATAACATACATATTGAAATAAAAATCCAAAGCACAAGCTATACTCATGCGTCCAAACCATTTTCTAAATATTTTTAAACATAACATAAACATCTATTTAGAAAATATCTTACAAAAATATTAATATTTATGACATTTGCACTGACAATTAAACTGTAACAAAAAAAAGGGTTAGCGCTACATTTTAGTTCCTGTGTCAGTAATAAGTGGCGCTAATAATTTCTCTAAAAGTGTCAATGTCAGACTACAGTATCAGCTATCCATATTATTATAGAAATCAGTGGTCTAACGTCAGATTAATTTGGTTCAGTCTACATTAAACTAACTGAGCATTTTGGCCAATTACGTTTAACAAACGCAAACGCACTAATCGAAAACTTCAATTCGACACCTAAGGCGTTTTCTAACCTCGTTTTTCGTTCATTGCGGCGCGGCGAAAATTGTAATTTATTTATAATCAATTTTTTTAACAGGTGCATTTCAAATACTCGTCAAAGATGATTATAGAATTCATACAAGTAGATATTCTTGAGTGCTGAAATGCTGAAAAAGTGAAGAAGAGTTTTGATCAATAGCAAATTTTCTAAACGTTATCGGTTGTGTAGATAGCACAATTTTGAGCTCTTTGCTTATAGGTGCAAGATTTGAAGCAGGAACTTCCAAACTTTATCTTCGCGAACGGTGTATATAGATGTACAAAACCTTATTGTGGTTGAATCCCGAGACTCAGTCAAAAATTTCATGCAGTTGTCGCATATACAAACAAAAAATTGTATCGAAAAGTGTTTTGGAGTTTAAAAAAGCGACTAAGTTGAAAAGTATTCTTACAATCATTGTAACAACATCTGTATTGCAAAACATTGCTGTTAAAGAAACTGGCCCAAGTGACAATTTTGTAGAAGAAGATAACATTTCAATTAAGAATATAAAAGTGCTACAAAGCGTTAATAAAGATAATGGAAACACTATTAGAAGAACAATAATAAAAACTACTTTCAGGTAAAGTTAACACAGTAATATAGTTAACTTTGATTACTCAATTCTATAATATGAGAACGCAAAAAAAATTTTCAGATATTTTGAAAATTATGAAATATAATAAAATGTTTATAAAATTATATCTAAACGTATAAAGAACGATGCCGTTATTTGTTAAGTCTCGGTTTAATTGGTTCAAGAAACCCAATGATATTTGAACGTTTTGTTAATTATAAGTCTCCATTGGTTAATTTACGATTAAATTTTAATTCTAGTAACCGGCCATAAGTGTAGTGTTGTGATGAATTTCTGTATTTTGTCAAATCCTTTTATAGCTTTCACAAACTTTAGTTTTATTTTAATTTTTAATTAAAGTTATTTGTTATATCTACGTCAAACTTGCCAACATAGATACATTAGAGAAATCTAAGCAAATGAGTTTTGATGTCGCCTGCTTATACAGTTTTTTAACAAAAAAATGCCTCGTAATTCTGTGCTTTTATACGAATTTGTATAACACTAGCGCTTTATAAATATATGTTTCTCATTAAACTACAACACATAACCGATTATGTTTTTACACTGACGTTATCACTACAAATACATTAAAAAATAAATATTAAATTATCATGTGTTTACAAATAATGTAAAATGTATTAAGCAAATAACTGATATTGAAGACTAGAGTTATAAAATAATGTTATAAACAGACAAACTGATAAACCATTACCTAATCACTTTGGAAAACATTTAAGTTAGGGTAAATTAAATGTTGATCGCGGTATTAGCAAGATTACATACAACTTCGGCATAAATAATTGTGATTAATAAATATTCAACACATTTATATGTTAAGTACCGTCTTACTAATTACTTTTTTAAAAATATCTATAAACAATAATATTTTTACAAGATTTTGGTATAGTCAATTAAAAAGTTTTGACAAAAAAAATTAATATTACGACAAAATTAATTAATTATATAGAAAAATAGTTGTGTTATCACGGAATCTCAGTATCATTTTTTAATCAATGTTACGGTATGGCTAATGGAATTTAGAGCTACAAAACGATTATTCAGTATTTGCAAGAATGATAAATTTAGGGTAATAGTAATAAATTAGTAATAAAAAAATAACAAATATCCAACTATCGTAAGCACTGCGCGGATTTTCAAAACTTTTTTAAGAACCAAAAGTTAAACGTTTATACCTAAAATAATTATATTTAAATATTAATAAATCTAATTGTCTGAAGAATAACATCATACAAAGAATCATTTAGCTGCAACATCAACTTTGTAATTGTTCGATGTTTCTAGCGTTCAGCCTTTTTAAACATATACCAAAAATAATATACAAAAATCACTGAAATCTGTATAAAAAAACACAAAAAAAATTAATTCAAAAAACGGATCCAAAATAACCATTGTCAAAATTAGATATAATAAAATAAAGTTGAACTGTGTTTTAATCCAATAAATAATGTTATATATTTGATATTAATTGATAAATAAAAAGTAACATGTTTTGATCCATTAATTATACCGGGACCATCCTCAGACTAAAAAAATTATTAAATTATATAAATCCATTGACAAATGTTTTTTTTAAATAAGTTAATAACAAATATATAACATTATTTCTTGGATTAAGACACAGTTAAACGTTATTTTATTACAAAAAAAAATGTTTCTGTCAAAAACAACCATATTCTAAAGTTAACATAAGAATTTAAAAAAAAATCAACAATGTAAAGCGCAAAAAATATATAGTAAGAGTAATTAAAGTACTTTAATATTTGCACAAAAACTAAATTTTATAACACATTATTTGGTTATAAAGATAAAGCAAATGCAAAATTATATTTTATTATTTATTATTCAAATCTAATTATTTAATAAAAGGCTTGTATGTATTTAATAATTTCTGTAGACATAAGTCATGTTACTCATTCTTTATTTACAAGCAAATGGCAAATGTATAATCATATTTAATTCTTCACTACTCAAATCTAATTATTTAATGAAATCATTGTGTCTGTTTAATAATTTATATATAAGTAATTTAAAACATTTGTGCATAAGCATAATCGTATATTCTCATACTTCAAATATTAGAACGGATCAGGCAAAACTTTTATGTCAGAAAAAGCGCTTACAGATGATCCGTATTTTGTCAGCAATCTTCAAAATTATTGAATATGCAGTCGCAAATCGAATACTTAAACGCTTAAATAAATCCCACATGCTTTCCTTTAACGTATCGTTATATAAAATTTCTAAACATAAAAATAAAACATCAAACGCTCATATAAATAAACACGCTACAAAGTTATAAATACAAGCATAATTTTTTTTATTACAAAATTAATTAAAACGAAAGTTAAACAAGTAGACGTAATAATTCCGCCACGGGATATTTGTGCGTTTTATTTCGTGTACATATTGTTTATTAAATTTTTGTTTTAATTTCAACTATAAATGAAATAAAATTAGTTTTACTCCTAAAATGACGCTGTTTTGTAATTGTTGTTAATGTTGATATGTACATAATAAATTTTCATATGTACAATCGCCTTCAACCATAATGACTGCTTAAGATCGGACCTATTCACATTCTAATGGAATGGTGTTTCCCATTAGAAGCTTAAAGCAAACAAACCAAGTAATTTTATTACCTGTATATATAGCTAAAGAAATAATATAAATACCAGATTGACATTTATTATCAGATTTTAAATGTATTTAATATTTAAAAAGTGTATTTTTAGAGAATTACCTTATGCAAGTTATTAATTCTAGAATTTTTATTTATATCCGATGTTTATATAGAATATTGCCTCTACTAATACTACTATCATTACTACTATATTAATAACATATTTGCAGTTACCATAGATAATTAATAAATCATTTTGATAGTGGACGGATTCAAAATACGCTAAATGATCAATTAAATAAAAAATCATATCGTTCCGTTCTTTAGTACAAAACGACCTTCAGATTCTAAAATAAATATTATTTACATTTTTGTTTCATTTCAACAAAAGTTTTAAGTAGATTAATGTTTAATCGCTTATTGGTTAGTTGTTTTATTATAAGAATACGTTTATTTAATACATAAAACGTTATAATTATTATTTCGTATATAAGCCGTTATTCTCCAAACTTTTGTGATCCTGTTCGGCATTGACTTTATTTTTTGCATCCTCGGTCACGTTACCAAAGTTCATTTGCAACTTGCGCTACATTATTTAAATTGCTTGCCAGAATGTCAAGGCGATTGCTCATAACTACTTACATATTCCCAATTGTTTTTAAGTCAAAAGATTTTGTTGGTCATTCTAAAATCTTAAGAAATTACACCGTTTTTGTTCTTTCTATTTTACTATTCTTCTCTTATGAAATGGCGAACAGAACCTGTAAATAAAGTAACGAACAAATTTTTGTTGTAACTAAAAATAAAATAAGAGAGAACCATATATGTAGCTAAATGGTTTACTTAATATAGGTAGATCGTTATAATCTAATAAGAAATGCTAAATCTCAAAATAAAGGTAACTATTACACAATCGGACTCAAAAACACAAAACCAAACAAAATAAAATTTTTCCATTTTTGTCCTGAGTCTAATGCAATAAAAATCATTAAACTTGGAAACCAAATGAAAATCAACTTATTTTGCGAGATCATCAAATATTGAAGTTATTTATGAACAACTGGAAAGTAAAATCTTTTGATAGTTTAACTTTGACCTTACTCATTGTCAAAACTCTTAAAAAATTTCTACAAGATAATTATATCCTGTAATGACAAAGGAAGCATAAATTCCAGAGTATTTAGTTAAAAATAGTACAGTAATTTCAAGTATGTATAAATACATTAGCACAGCCAAACATTTTTTTTTAATAATCAGATCAATATTAAAATGATGATATTAATTATGGATCGTAATTCCGGGTGTGCAATTAATATGCCATTAATGATAGTAATATTAGTAGTGGCAATATTTAATTTAATATATAGAATTCTAGAATTATTAGCTTGCATAAGATATTAATTCTCTAAAAATAAACTTTAAGCATTAGATACATTTAAAATTTGAAATAAATACTAATCTGGCATACCGTACTTATTGTTATTTACAGATCAGTAAGCTTAAATTTCTATTATTTTATTACTATGCAGGTAATAAAATTACAATGTTTTATTTGCTTCAAATTTCTAATGAGAAACACTATACTATAAGAATGTGAATAGGTGCGATCTTAAGAGGTCATTTTGGTTGAAGGCGAGTGTACTTGTTATATTATGTACATATATTAATTTTTGATAATTTAAAATTACTTATAAAACAAAAATTTTGTAATAATATCGTAGTTTAGTAACAATAAATATAATAACTGTAAAATGCCTACAGCAAACAATCATCAAATCATTAAAAATAACATTTGAAATTTATTAGTTTAAATTCTGTTTTAAATAAATAATTAATCAAGTATTCAGATTCGATCTTAATTGTAGTTAATATTTTTGCACTGGCGAAAGCTAAAAGCAGATTAGTAGTTTATGCTAATTCAAAATTAACTAAAATAAACAATAATATTGCTAAACCTATAGGAAGCAAACTCATACAAAGAAAGCAAATCAATTTTTGTCCGAAAGATTATTATCAATTACATTGTAAAACACCAATAGCAGCGTTTAATTGTAAAGATGCTTATCCTGTTCCAATTAATGAAACAATAAGAAGTAAAATTGGCAAACCTTTAAGAGAAGCATTTACTAACAGTACTAGTGTGATTTGAAAATTATGCAACTAACATTACTTGAAGAACACCGTAGGTAAAAGGATATTTTAAGTAATATTACACGCATGTCCACATGAACTTCAGGTTTTGATTATATATATTAAACATCACACGTTTCATAATCATAGTGAACCGAATTGTAAAAGGAGTGTTAAATGATATGAAACTAAAATTGCATTGGTTAACTTTTATCTCCAAAAGAGATTACTTACGAATAGGTTGCAACCTAAAATACAGTGGCGTGTATCATAATTCTAAGACATTTATAAATTAAACACATAACAAATTGCACTGCAGCATAATCGCACCAAAGGGGCAGTATTTTACATATGTAAATCCTTTCTTGCGTAGATTTTTTTTAGCTGATTATTAGTATTAGTATTTGTAACGACGTCATAAAATGTATTGATAAATTAAATCTAAACATTGCGTATATTGAAAAGAAACCATAAAATTGGTTTGCAAGAAAATATTGTATTCATTCAAGCTAAATTATTTAATAAATCTAATATTATGAATGTTTTTGGAAATAATCGATATTTTTATAATTTTGTCACAAATTGTCAAATATTTTTACAATTTTTTAGTTCGTTTAAGGTTCTGATCAATGATAATAAAATTTTATTTCAATTTATCAGCTAATTGTCTAAACTAAAAATAAAATCTGTCAATTCAATTTTTTATCATGGAGCATCAGAACTTTTGTTAACCATATCAAAACACATAAACTATTAAACAATATAAAATATATAAGTCGGGTTGCACAAAGCAAATCAAAAATGTAGCAAGTGATTATTTCTGAAATCAATTGTTACATCACGAATAAACGTGGTTTCATTGGCTATGTAGCAATTGTTTTGAGAAATAATCAGTTGTTACATTTTTGATTTGCTTTGTGCAACCCGCCTATAATAGACTTTTATGCTAAAAAACAATCGATGAAGTCATAGATTTTTCACTACCTATGAAAAAAATTGAAAAATCATAATTAGAACAAACTGTTTTAACTTGTCTGAGTATTTTTCAAAATAATGTTTTAACAATTTTACCGGTTTTATCAGGTACTCCCTGACACGATATGCATATTATTGTATTTAATATTGCAAAAACTTAAAAAAACAATTTCTCCAATGATTTTTGGATATCAATAAAGATCGTGTGTAATTATTTTTTTTTGTTGCATGTACATTTTTAAAATTTTATAATATCTTATCAAGTTCTTTTACTTTCCACCCGACTTCAAAAAAAACGGTTCTCAATTTGTCAAAATATTTTTTTATGTATGTTCAACGATCATTCTTTACCACGTTGATCGCTTTTAATCATTCTTTTCTTATTAGAAAAAGAATATTTTTGGAGTAGTCCCATTTCAATTTGGTCAAATTCTGATGATGAGATCCATGACAAAATGATTAAACTATTAAATTTACATCGACATCAAAACTTTTTTTTTTAAACGACGTTTATTGTCAAGACTTTCAGTGACTATAAGCACTACTGATAACACCCCTAAAATCAAACACCGACAAAAATGTATTTAATTCTTTTTATTTATTTTATTTTTTGTTTTCTTGTTTTAGTCTTAGTATTAACGAATTAACAAAATCGTTTTTTTTTTAAATTTTTTAGTTGGCAATTTATATTTCTATGAAATAAGATTCAGCATTATTACAAACAAAAAACAAAATAAGTGCCGAACTAGTACAACTTGTTACCAACCGTTTCCTGCAATGAGCAGCGTTGGTAACAACTACGTCACCACGGCTAGCTACAATGTCGGTAAGTGAGCGTGGTTGAGAAACTAAAATAAAGCTGGTAATTACCTAAGCGCCATACCTCATACAAATTAAGATCCTCGGTTTGCAGAGATAAAGCGTACGTCTTAACCATTGAGTTATAATATAGGGGGGCCGTGTTTTTTATTCTAAAACGGCATCACTACCGCCCTATTGATAATAGACTTGTCATTCTAACGTCAAATGTTAGTGGTTGCTTTTTTTCAACGTTTGTAGTGATTTTTTGTGTTTGTTTATATGTTTTTTAGTTTTGAATTAAAAACATGTAAAACATAATGGTTTTGCGTGCTTTATGTAGCTAGAATAGTGGAAAAGGTATAAATAAAAAGGTATTATTGGGAATTACATTTCACAGGTATGTATACAATATAAGCAGACCAGTATTAAAGAAATTTATAGATTAATAACCCAATTTACTTTTTCTTAATTTGGTTATTAAAAATCAATTTTAATAAAATTTAAATGTTAGATTTTACTATTTTTTAATATATTTTATTTAAAATGTTGCATATTATTAATAGATTTTAAATTTTTTTTACTAAATTAGCTATAATCTAAAAAAGTTTTTCTTTATTTTAGACTAATAAAGTTGATAAAAAAAATCAAAGTACATATTCCTTAATTGACTAGATCCACAAATCTCCAGTTAAATAATTTTTTTGGCAAATTACAATATTTGAACTTTATAATTATGATTATACGTCTGCAACATTGTAATTATGTCAGCTACAGTTTTTTTCTAAGCATATATTCAGATAATTTGATAAACTATTTTAATTTTGTATATTAACATACAAACTAATGAAAAATTTACAATGTGCGGTTAATGTTAAATCTTTAATTTTTATGTTATCCGGGCCTGGGAAAGTTTCCATCTTGATAGCAGACCATGCTTTATGCTACCTCCTGTTATAATAAGTCAATGGTCTAAACCCACCACGAAGTGAGCAGGATAGAGACAAAATAAAGCAAGCAAGAACGATGTAACACAAGAAATATAGATTTCCAACAAAAACATGTACTATGATAACAACATATGTTTAACAACACGTTAGCTACCACTTCTTCCAAGAAAAAAAGAACGAGAATACCATAGTTTCTAGTAGGGATTATCATATTTAAAACAGTAATATAATTTTTTTTTAAAACAGTAATATAAATATTTAAGATAATGAACAGAGTGACCCTTAACATCTTGTTCATAAATGTACGGAGTATAACCTTGTACGTGAGTTAAACTGAAATAATTCGCGGACTTTATCTTTCCTGTAAGTGATAGTGCTATATAAATTCGTGTAAGTAAGTAATAAATTAGTAATAATAATTGTTACAATATATACTGAAGTCAAAGGTCAAATAATGTATCACATATAGAAGTTATTGTTTATATATTTAAAAGATATTGACAAGCGTTTGAATTTTCCGCTAGTTCATTTAATTTTTACAATTTGTAGCAATACGTATATTATTAAATGTATTAAACTTAAATACATACTTTTGTATGGTGCTACAAATGCTTATAGTTGTATACCAAATACGTGTAAGCAATGTAGAAGTAATACCTACATTTCCTTTTGTTTTATTGAGTTTTTTATAATGTGCTCTAAATACGTATCTGTTAACTCGGATTAATTTTAACTTTTACTAATAACAGTCCATTGGCCTAGTTCTAAAACGTTTTTTATAAAATATGCTGTTACAGAAGCAAACACAATAGTCATTACAATGATATGCAGAAAACTATGCAATTGTACTGAAAAGTGTTTACATCCTATATTATATTACAGATATAGTTAAATAAACAGGTTTTTTTTAGATTCAGCGTTGTACTTTTGTATTTAAACAATAGGTATTTGAATAAAAGCATAAAATATGTAACGAGATTACATATAACATATTTCATCGTTTGTATAAAAAAGCACTTGTCGAGTATTACCATAACTTTTATTTTTTTAACTTTGGTAATTAATTTTGTCAGATAATACAGCATGCACAGACAATGAAAATTTATTAATAAACACTGTACAGTAATGTAAGTTATTGCAATAAAATTTAATCTAATATAAACTGTATGTTTAACAATCACAATTATGAAACCAAATTTAATTCAGTATTTTAGTTGCGTTGATGTTAATAAAAATTTCTAATTTAGAGTTAAATAAATTAAGTTGTTGTTTAATTAGAAAAAACAAATACAAAATACAAAACAATATAAAACAAGGTGACTTATTAAAAAATTTATATTTTAATAACATTAAGAGAAAATATTTAGTTAAACTATAAAATCTATTCTTTTTAATGCCATATATAAATTATGTAAAAGTAATTAAATTTAGAAAACAGTTTTTGTTAAAAGTAACAATAGTATTTAAATACACAAAAAATAAATATTGAATTTTTTTAAATGTGTTATGCCCACTAGGCATTAAAATTATTTTGTAATAATAATATTGGCAAAGACACAATATTCGCTGTCAATTTGTTGTAAGAAGCAAAAGCATTGACGTTATCGTAAATCTGTTACAAAATAATCTAATAAGAAAAAATAAATTGTACTTCAAAATTATTATTTTGTTACAAAAATCAAATGATTTTAAATTAATTATAATGTTACTTAGACACGTCAAATTTTGTAAATGCAAAACACAACATAATTCAATAAGTTAATGTCTAAGACATTTACATTACACTACAAATCCAATATAATGGAATATACTACGGGATGTCACTTTCAGCATGCGTATGCAGATTTTCACTTGCAGAACGTGGTACTATTTAATTGATATAATTACTTAGATAAACATTGATGGTTAAATCTAAGATAATATTGTATATACAAAAGTTTAATCTTGACATTTTTAACACATCTATTATACATATATATAATTACTAGAAAGCAAAAATTTGTTTTTTCAGTAATACATTTTTTACAGAAGCAACAACATTGAAAACAGTTGCAACATAAACAGCAAATTATTGTATAAAAGCGTTAAAACTTTCAGTAACTGTTGTGTATAATTTATAGTGTAAGCTTTGTTGCTGACTTGCTGACTACTTGATATAATACGATATAATACGATTGATGTCTTAATAACATTAAAGAATCTTTGCCGTAGTAATACCAATGAATTAACGTTTTATTATATATCAAATGCACGACGTTACTTCTTATGTTTTTTTTTTATTTTTATAGTTGACACATGACATATTTACTGGTTGTTCTGTATTGTACTGTACTATTAGATGTAAAAAATTAAGTTTTATTAAAAAGCCACAATTCAAGTAGTTTTTTTTCAGCCATAATTTTTTAGAACATGTTTTACAACCTTTCTTTCTTGAGTATTGAGTAGTGGACTCTCCACTAAAAATATTTTTAATTTTTGTTATTTGAGAAGCATGTCTCACGTTCCTGGCTGTTTTAATCAACTTTTTGGCAATAGTCACCGACAGCAACCTTTTGTGTCGGAAGAGCCAAAAATTAAAATTTACAACTTTTGAAAATTTTTAAAGAGCCACAAAAAGTTTTCTTGCTCACAATAAATAGTACATACATATAATCACGTTCGCTATCCCACAAGGGGTTGAGCAGAGCCTTAGGCAACATTTGTTTACACATAAAACCACATCTGGCGGAATGAGTCAATTCAGCAACCCAAAATAGTGACAGGTTGCCAGCTTGTTGTCTACCAAACAAGGGGTATTGACCCTGGTTCGCCATAGCCTCGTTTGTTAGCTAGCAGGGTGTACCACGTGCAGGTGAGGTTGGCTTGGATCCCGTTGGATGTTATTCGGGACCCCTTACACCCCAATATATAGTACTTGCAGAAATAAAGTTATTTGATAAAAAAAACGAATACATTTATTAATTAGAAAAAATATCTGTTTAATTATATATAAGTAGTATTTTTCACAACAAATTAAATGATATTTATATATGGTATTATTTAGTAATTTCTTATTATTAAAGGAAAAAATTAAAAAAATTCAACATTTACTTACAACACTAACTTGTACTTCAATAACAAACAATTGAGCAAACAAATTCAATGGGAGCGTTGGATTTGCATGGTAATTCAAGTAGAAAACTTAAACTTTAATAAACAATAAAACTTGTACTTAAAATAATAAAAATACAATAACATACGATTGAGCAAACGAATTCAATGGGAGCGTTGCTATGAATGCTAGAGTGCTTTTGTAAGTTTTGAATTGCTCAAATCTGTCAGCAAATTTCATCTTAATTTTTTTTTGTAACTGTGCTGAAATAATTTGTGTCAATAGTTGCACTGGTTTTATCGCGATATTGCTTTAGAAATTTAAAATGTATATCTTCTGCAAATATAATTAATTTTTCTTCAAAACAAACCAGTTCTTCTACCAAAACATAGGCTGGGTTTCCCTTTCCTTGCAATTTTAGATTCAGCTCATTTAATTTTGCTGTCATATCCATCATAACGTAAAATTTTTGTAAACATTTGTCGTTCGTTAATTCAGGGTAATTAATGCCTTTTTCATTAAGAAAGACAGACACCTGCAAATGTGTCACATTTGAAAACATTTTAGCTATTTTATCTTGTACTATTTTAGCGGATAATGGTAAATCTTTGAATTTTTTCAAAATTTCTTGTTTGTTTTTGACGTAATCACGAAACAGTTCGCATTCTTAATCAAATCGTCTGTTTCTATTTTTAACTCGTTCTGTCCTAATATTCTTTTCCGCTGATTTTATGATAATTGTTTTAATTGTATTCTACTCTTCTTCTATACTTTTTTTGTTCTCTTTTTGTAGTAGGTTGTTTATCTCATTTTGGTATGTCTTCTTTTCTTCTTCTTTCTCTAGTTTTTCTGTGTCCCATTTCTTTTTACCTTGTTGTATATGATTTTCTTTAACCATTCTTAGTTTCAACTTTGTTATAACCAGGTTGTGATCTGTTTCTACGCTAGTACTCAATCAAGCTCTCTTTTTTTCCTTTTAATTAAAATATGGTCTATTCAATTGCCTTTATTCTTTCCAGGTATATTACATGTAATTTTATGTTCTTTTTTGTGTTTAAATTTTGTACTTGAAATATACAGGTCCGTTTGTGTTGCTAGGAGACATAACCTCATACCGTCATCTATTGTTATTTCGTGGATAGTTTCTTTCCCAGACACGTCTTTTATTAAATCTTCTCTTTCTATTTTTGCATTGTAGTCTCCTTATACTATATGTGTATTGTGTTTGGGTATTTTTTCACAAGTTTCTTGTAGTTTGTTATGGAAAACTTCTTTCTTTTCTATTGTTGCTCCTTCTGCGGGGCATAAGCATTCATTATGGATATTTTAGCTATTGTATTGACAATAAAGAACGTACGTAATACATTTCTGTTGCGTTTATTTTAGGAGATTTTTTAGAAATTCATTCTATATCTTTTATACTTACCGGTAATCAACATTGGAAACTTTATGTCTGGTTAGTAAAGATATTAAATATAGTTCTCCTTGTAAGTGTTTTTGAAATTAATTGTAAACAGTTAAATTTTTATATAGAACAACTTACCTCACTGTATATAAATTTGTTTTCTGAATCCTTAAAATCAAAATTTCACTATTTATTACATTACAGTTAAGTTATATCAACAATTGAACTTTCTAACAAATTTTCTGCTTTTCGATATGAAGCGAAGCATACAATTTCCAAACTATTTGCTGTTTTTCTAGCATCAAGAGTTAATATAACCGAAACTTTGGCTACCAAGCATCAGTTAATATAAATTTTTAGATATTTAAAAAAAGCGTTTCATAAATAATTTTCATATTTGAAGTTCTATTGCAATGTCCAGTCAGGATAAAGTATTGTTAGATTTGAAACAGTTATTTTTGATGTCAAATGTAAATTTTGATTCTGAATGTTCTAAAATTCTAATTTAAATAAATAAATACAATCATCAGGTACAACGTATTTTCTTGACAACTATCACATTCTTTTGTTTTCGGAATTACTTGGTAGGTACATACTTTTTGTCGCCTTCTGTAGGTGTAGGTGTGTACCTAGGTATTTAATATTAATATAAAAATTAACTTTCTGCTACACAAAATTCGTACTCTTACTATGTAAAAAATATAATAATTACACAAAAATTTAAAGAATCAGTCATTGAGGTTATACAAAAAGAACATATCTAATTTTATGACCTATGTAAGGAAATATATAACTAATATTCATACATATTCTCATAGTTAAATAATACCAAGATGGCTTTCAGTAACACATATTACGTAACTCCAAAAAATAGTTGATTTGTCATAAATGGTATATAGCATTTGTATAAATATATAATTTTTATATTAAGTATGGTTACTATTTTTTCTCATCGTTGCCAATTAAATTCACGCGATAATTTAAATGCCAAAAAAAAGATTGCCCAATATCCAATATTTTAATAAAAATAATTTAATTCAAGTTTTTTAACCACTCAATACTACTCTTTGCAATTATAAAATCAAAGTTGCATAGTCCGCAGTTATGTTAGATACAAGTACAAAATTAAAGCTCGGATTATACTAAATTTTTTATTAAACAATTTAATTAAATTTATAATTGAAACTATTAATATAGTTTATAATAGTTTAAATTACAACAAAAACCATTTGTGTCGTTCATATATTAAATAAATATATTTTTTAACACACTATTGTAAATTTGATTGACGTCAACATACAATTTTAATCAGTAAGTTAGTAAAATAATGAAAAATTTATTATTTAAATCCGAGATTAGTTTAATCTGACTAGAAGTATTAATTTTGTATTAAAATCATAATCACACAAATGAAGAATTTGCATTGTAATAATAATTGTTACACTAATATTAGTATGCTCATCAAATTTAAAATTTAACAAAAAGCGTTTGTGTTTAGAAAATTTAACTATAACATGTATATTATTAGATATTATATTATAATATTAGGTGTATGTAAAACGGCACGATAAAAAATATAATAAATTTAATCTAAAATATATAGTATTATATTAAAAAAATGTTTTAGTAGCCAATAATGTAATAAAAACTAAATTCGTTTTATAATTAATATATAAATAGTCATAAACTTTAAAATCATTAAACCAAACCGTAATCTTATAATTACAACCACTTATATTTTCTCTGAGAAAATAAATATTTTAACAATGCGGTTTAGTTTTATCTCAGAATCGGTTAACTCATTATAGAATAATTCAATTTAGTTTTTAGTGTATCATTTATTATTTCAAAATTGTCGAGTTGACTTAATTTGATTAATTAATTTTCATTATTTTAAAAGGACTTTGTAAATGACAGAACTTTTGTATGGTACGACAACTGCAACTGGTGAATGTTTATCATTAAAAACAAAATACAATTGTTAAATGTTATTCTTATTAAACTGGTTTCTTAATTTTTAATAATATAGATATGTAAATTTAAGAACTACAAGTAAAAAAGTACAATATTTACAATACCTAATATATTGCTTTTTTAGTTTAAATATTTTACTTGCATGTTATTGTCAACTGTTACGTACAATCTGCAAAAGTTAGTACAGTTGAGCTGAATAAACAAAGTCCCTGGAGAGGCGTGGCTGGTGTCACTCTAATCTTAAAGGTACACTCAAATTAAAAAGTATTTTAGTGGGAAATTCAAATTATTCATAGGTTACCTGTGTAAATAATCATTAGAGCTTGTTGAAGTTTGAGGTTATTTCAGATAAACACTTCATGACTTTATGATTATTAAAATAAATTGTAATTACACATTTACTTTTCTAAAAGATGAAGTATGGCATTACAAAATATTACATATTTCTAAAAGTAATTCTAAAAATTACTTATTTACATCAAAAAATACAATCATAAAAAAAATAAAGCAGTTCAATCACAGTCACTTTCGTCTTCTCCACTACAACTTTCATCGTCTGATGATCCTGTGTTCACCATAAACGACAGGTTTTCCACCGTTACATTCAGCAATCCATCACGTTGCCACATTTCTTGCTCCAAGTGATTTACATGTCGACAATGTTTGTCCCAGTCCGATGCAGTTACATCAGAAAATGCCTTTCTCGCTAAGGCTTCGATCTCTAAACCACTCTGTGCAACATTATTCATAGCGATCTTATGTTTCACTAAACTCCATATCAACTCGATTGGATTTAGGTCGCAGTGGTACAATGGCAGACGTAACACTGTATGCCTGTGTTTTTTAAGAAGTTCGTCTACATAATATGTCGTATAACTAAATTGCTTCACTAACATTATTAGTTCTGCTTTACGCATTTCATTTGTTGTTGTTACTCCATTATTTTCGAGCCATTGTCGAATGCTTTTCTTACGTTCTGCTTGTGTTGGAGGTTTATTAATTTGTACACTGTGATAAGGTGCATTATCCATGACAACAATACCATTAGGAGGCAAGTTTGGAATTAATTGTTTTTCCATCCACTGCATAAAATTGGTATGGTTCATGTCGTCGTGATAATCACCGGACTTAGTTTTAGGTTCGGAATGAATGGTTTTCTTCGACTTAGATTCCATGTTGGTAAATAACAGCTGAAACAATACAGAAAGTAAGTAATGTAAAAATCTCAATAGAAATTAGTTATTGTTTGTAGAATAAATACTGGAATTAAATACAGATCTTTAAATAATGAATACAAAGTAATAACTGATGTTGAGGTTATGCTACAAAAATTTGGGTTATACTTAAAACAAAAATTATAAATACACATACCTTGTTCACAAATAATGGCGTTTAAAAGAGTCTTTATAAAGACTAGTTGAATAACGACAAATTTTTAAGTAAAACAACAGGTAAAGATGTAAACAAACACGAGGCAATCAAGGAATTTTGATTGTAATTTAATTTTTCAAGCGGACGGTACTTTCTAATTGTGATTGGTTGAAACATTTACCGCTTTCAATTTTTAAAGTTAGTTGACATATTTTCCGCGGACTTTGTTTGCTTCGGCGCTCTGTATATGTTATACCGCCAAGTACAAAATTTGTCTAAAGCGCAAAAGATCCTTATGCGCAATGATATGCGCAAACGTTGTGCTGAATGAGATCATACTTAGAACGTATTGCCAAAATGTCTTAATATACCTATAACCGGTCGATGATGGTTTTAAAGATATTTCATTATAAATTATTTCTTTCTTCCTTGCTGTTGTATGTATTATTTACTTGGATTATAAAGAAAAACCTGTTCACACAATTTAAGATTTAAGGTTATCATACTCCAAGAAACGTTTTTGACAGGATTGACAAATGTGCTACTAGCAGCTAAGTCAAAGTCTATTTCTGTAACTGTTTAACGGTATTTACTCGTGTTATACATACACAGTACTAAAAAGTAACATTTTTTAAACCACGATATATCAAATTTAGCGTATTTAAAATGTAGTTTTTTTGTCCTGTTTTTAAATCTTTACGTATAAGCCTTAATTAATACTATGTATAATTGATAGCTTGTATTATCAGATTTGTAATTGGTATTAATGAGTGTTTATTTTAATTGATTAATTGCTAGATATTACTGTTTGTTGATAATAATGTGGATTACTTATTAGTTTTTACTAATTGAATTTGTTTGATTTTGATTTTTTTAGTAATTGTTTGTTATCTGTGTAAAAAAGGTTTTTTAAAATTAAACCTGCAACGTGGTTTTTAGTTTTAATGCCCATACAGAAAGTTTTCCTGGCGGCAAACGATGTGGGTAAAGAACAAGCTGACACGACAGCTAAAGAATCCGCTTTAAAGACGATGTTTAATTACATATTAAGAGAAACTAAATTTCTACAACATAATTATATGGGAACACTTAAACTTGAATTTTATGAATCAGTATAACCGTTATTTTATAAAAAAAAATAACTTATGACGTAAAGGTTCTTAAACTTATTGAACATCAATACACCAATTAATTTTACAAAAACTTTGCGTTATTACTACATTTTATTTCTAAACCTAATTAAAAACTTGCCTCTTAAAACGTATAATCCTTTTGAACATCGGTCCCCTACTAAATAAGGAAAAACTATTACGTAAGATCTTTTAAAAATTTTAACTCAAAACAAATGAAATAAACAAAAAAAACATAACGTAATTAAGCATAATAGAGTTTTGCGCAACAGAAATGGTTGGCATCAAAGTTTGTAAACTCGGCACAATTTGCGCCTAATTTAAATGACTGTGTTTTATTTTTTTCTTCGAATAACACATTGATATCCCCAGTTTTTGGTTTGTATTTGTTACCCTGGTCTATTTTAGACTGCTAAGAGTAAAAATAGTTGTGAAAAAAAAAACATTAACTAAACAGTTACAGGTAATGCAAGTTTTCAAAAGAAATTATATATTGCAAAAACAAAAATTACAATAACAATAATATACATTTATTTGTAAAGTATATGGCTAAATAAGTGTAAAATGAGTGTTCATATATTCGACACACAAAATATTAAATGGAAAATTTACGGCCGGTTGCACCAACACGACTTAAACAGCAATGCTTAAAAATAATTGTTGCTATAGTTTTAACAATTGCACCTAAGTTTTTAAGCTTTGCTTAAGTTTAAGTCGTGTTGGTGCAACCGGTTATTAGTTAATCAAATTTTGACGCGCAGTCCGCGCAACGTTGTTATGTGTATCCCAAACAAATACAGGAACCACAAAATTTGCACCAATATCTTGATTTCTGTGACTGAGACACCTGAGAATTTCGCCGCTAATAGTTTTACTATTCGTGATAAATTTGGCATATTCGCTCGTAGTTTCATGTTTTCTATCACCAAGTCTTTCCACAAATTGTACAAAAATAGTAGCCTACTTTTTAAAAATGTCCACTACATCAACACCGTTGTGAAATTGAAGAATGTTAGTAGCTCTGGTTTTTTATTATCATTTGTATTTTTGTCTATTTTGTCATCCAAGTGCATTGACGATACAAGTAACTCTTTGACTTTTTTGAGATATAATCAATCGGCATGGTATGCAAAAAACACAGATTTTACAGGTTTAACACTTTTAACTTCTTTCGGCAACGACTTTCAACTGGATTGTGTTGTATTGACTACAATTAGGCGGTGATCATGTAACAAATGACTTACAGTTTCCACGCTAGTAAACCATCGATCCATGGTAAGTTTCCTTCCATTTGTATAAATGTATAACTCCTAGTAACGGTTTTTAAGTAGCAGTGTAGAAAATTAAATTTTTTATCAGTATTTTTACAAAATTTTACTTAATTTTCCCATCGGAACCGTGCATTTATCGCCATTTTGTAACTGTTCTTCTTTTCTTCAAGTAGTTTTTCTTTCACTAACTCCTTAGATTTGTTTAAATATTTTGTTATATTTAATTTTTGTCTTTCTTTTTTATATTTGTTTATCTCTGTCTCTTATTGTTTTTGCATGTTTTGTGTGTCCATTTCTTTTATAATATTCCTACTCAGTTTTCCATTTTAGAACATTAAATAATCTAAAAGTTAGTAGTACATGTTTGAATAAATAAAAATTTGCATTATTAGGATCAACGGCGTTACGCATATATAAAAGATATCTACACGTAACAAACCTCAGTATTATTGAATACAAAATATATAATTTCGTCTATAGTTGTAAAAAGTCTAATGCTGATGATATGCGTTATTATTTTTAACATAGCCTACATGGGGTACTCAAACGGAACAACAAAATACCAATAGACAACACAATACGTAGGTTATTTTATTTTGTTATTTCTTGACGATTATAGCTTTATATTCGTACTGTAAGCGATACGGAAAGAGACAACCTGTAAACCCTATCTGACTGTAAACCATAACCTAACTACATATACTATAGTTGTATTTTTTGATTGATAAAAGTTATTTTATTTTAAACTAGTTAATTTCAATATTTAAATTGTTGGTTTCTAAAATTAAAACGAAATGAATAAATAATTTTAATTGTAACGGTGCAATTGTTACCTGTAGAAATAAGTAAGCCAGGAAGTGTTTTGATAGTTTTTGTGTTTTCTGTTTCAGATTGTATTTCTATAACAATAAATGTTTCTGTTTCTTAAGCACTACCAACGCTACTGCTATTTCCACTTTCACAACATGTTGAAGTTGAAGGTTTTTACAACCGTCGACGTTGCTAAACGTTGTGAAAGCTATTGTGGAACTTGAACTAGCATCGATATAGCCCAAAGCAACGGCTGACGATTTCCAGCTTGTTCGTTTTTTAGTTGTTAATAAGTATCCACCACAATTTGCTAATTCAGAAACTGAGTTACGTCAAAAACAGTGGCCTGTATAATGCTCGGAGTTCGACAAATTCAAACATGTAGTAAAACGTTCTCGGGGTTACTGTCAACTTCTAGACAATGACTGAAGGATGTTGAACATTCTAGACACCGATTTCAGAAATATATAAAAGCTATCCAAAAAAAGCTAAAACCAGTTTTTCGAAGTCGGAAGTTGAGAAGACTGTCGGTTTAATTAAATAAGTGATTAACGTGCGTGCTAAAATAAATATATAAGGTGCACGTGCCAGTCAAAAATAAATATAACGGCGTATAAACGTACGTGCTTTTAATGTAAACAAATACCGGTTTAGATAAACAGAAATTATCTGCGAACATTATTTTTCGAGTGATAGTAATATATAAATTAGTTTAAGTGTTTTTTTTATCGTTAGATTTAATTAGTTAGTTTAAACACTCTTGGAATTTAAGATTTAACATCAGCTCTTCACGTCTGCAAGCACCCGAGTATCCTATAATTAAGGCATTCTGAAAAGTACACACATGTTATACATATCAATGACGTTAAATCAGTTTTTATTAATTTCAGGTACTTAAACTGTCACTAGTAAATTGTAATGCATAGACTTTTTGCACTTTAATACATGTATCTACTTACTTACATTGCAAGATGAACATCATCGGCTTCAACAAGAAACTTCTCAATATGTTCGAATTCCAGAATTTTAGATTTAAAAACACAGAATTTTAAATTTAAAAAAAAAAATAGATACTTTTAGTAATTTAGGAATGCCAATATTTTTTTCTAATTGAATTTAGATTATTTTGATTGCACTATGTTGTAAAGTATTTATATTATTTTTGATATTTTGGACGGAATCTTGTTGGCATTAAGTTATCTAAGCTTAATTTGCTAGTTCTTTTTACAACCTTTTTTCTTGAATTCAGAAACACAATTTAAAAATTTGAAATTGTAATTGTCAAATGCCAAAATTGCAAACAATTAAAAAAAATTACTAAAACAATTTTAAGATTTTTATTTATTAAAAATTTTAGAGTAAATTCATGCGAAATAGAAAAAATAATATGAAAACCACGTTACAACTTCTTATTGCCGCACTCGACCATTTGCAGACCTCCTTTCAGTCGGTTTGCAAACCTGGTCTTCGTGCGGCAAAAAATCTCATTGTGAGATTTTTTTTTAAATATATTCTTTTATGACAGATAAGTAACTAAAAGTTTTTGGCAATCAGTAACTTGACAACAAATTTAAATACCGCTAATACATGTATGCCCAATTTTACATTTCCCGATACTGTGAATTATGTAACGATATCAATACGTAATATTTTTGTTATTGTCACGAGTATGCGATTTATAATTATTGATAAATTAGTATTAGCTAAAAGTATATCATTTCTATAATGCTATCCTGTGTATGTAAATTTCAGGTAAACATGGCTACAATAAGGTTTTTTTTTAGTTATTTTTGTCTTCTATTTTATTGTTTGGTATTATTTGTTAATATTTACTATAAATTAAAATTATAAAAAAAAGAAAATGACAACGCTGTAAAATTACAAATATTTCAAATATCAAATTGAATAATAACATGTATAAAACTTTATAAAATTTTAAACAACTAAGATTTGTTACATTTTAAATAGCAAAAACTTTTTGCTGCTTATAAAAAAAATAAACCAATTAAATAAAATAATAAGAAAATAATCAAAGACAAATTTCTAAATAAAATAAAAACGTTGCAGCGTGGTTGTTATTATGTAGAATTTATTGTTACATAAATTAAAAATTCCAAATATTACTAAGTAACTAATTATTTTAGATTTAGATAGTTTTTTAACTGAGCTACAGAAGAAGATTTTTATGACAACGTTGAATAAAAAACAGAAAAGTTAAAGCCTATTTATAAATTTCATAAAACAAAATTTATGATGTTGAACATACAGATAAAATTACATAAGTCAAATAATTAAAGTAAAATATAGAAAACATACAATAATTTACGTAAAACACGTGTGTGTTATTTTAACATAAAATATAAACAAACTTGTGTTACACATTCTGTTATCATTCGTTATTAATCTTTAGGTATTAGCTTAATACCATCGTGGGATATACACAATAACTTCAGAAAATGTTAAATACTCTCTAATATTTTGATGTTATTACTTCCGGAGATAATGAAACATTAAAAATCAGATGGAAACATCGCGTACTTTTTGGTTAATATATTCCCTAGCTTGTTATTGCGCTTTCTTACATTCCTTGTCATTTAAATAACTATAAAAAATATACTACCAATAAAGAAGCTTTTTAACAAAAATGTAATTTTTATAATGTTACTTTTTATTCGTTTTTGCTAAAATGGATAAAAATTGCTTTTTACAAAAATCTACTGTATCTGTTCATATAGTTAGATAACATAATATATTGCTTAAAATTTTCATAAAACTGAAAAACTAGTATTAAAACAATATGTTGCTAATATAATGAAAAAACAGTAATTTAAAAAACAGCAGTTTAATTATTGTTACAAAACGTTGCGAAAACTAGAAACATCAATAACAAAATTTTACCTACTGACGGTTTTGCACGGTGGTCTATTGCTTTCAAATAGATGCGCAAGAAACTTCTAAATTCGTATTCATAAATTGTGTAAGTGGTTGTTAATTTAGATCAAAACAAAATTGTTACAAAAAATAAACTCAGAATGGTTATATAAAAAAAGGAAACAAATGAATATCACACAGTTTCAAAACAAATTATTGTTAGTTTAGTAGCTTTTTACATAGTTTTTGATACTTGGTAACTGTGGCGCACATGTACTCATCTGCTTGCTTATATATAGTATAAAATAAACCAAAATAGGTAACAATATTAGTTTGCATTGTCACAGAAAAATGTGCTTCAACTTTGTAACATGTAAATTTGTCCAATAACTCAGTGAAGATCTTGCATTACTACTAATTGCTAACAAAAAAAGTTATAGAAACAAACAAAACTACAAAATAAACAAATGTCACATTGAATTTGAATGCTAACTAAAGCAACTTTCCTCAAAACGCAACCAAATTAAAATACACAACTTTTGCAACACAAATAATAAAAAAAAATCGATTATATTTTTATTTTTCAATAAAGAACAAATGATTTTAAGCGATGTCAGTTGTTTGTATAAATGTTTGTTATTAAAAAAAAGTTAAAAATACAATTAATAAAACAATAAATTTACGTAAAAAATATTTTTTTAAAAAAAATAAAAATTGAATAAAATTAAACGTAGGTATAACGTATTGATGTTTAAAATAAAACAAATGGTTTACGCCGGTTTACGCACATTAAAAAATGTGTAAAAAATTTAAAAATTATTTATTTAATAACTTTGTATTGTTGACATGTTTTAAAAAATATATAAATGTACCTATTTGATATCAAAACAAGTTATTAAAATAACGTAGTTACATGAATTGCAAAATTTTACACAATTTTTTTCCTTTAAAATAACAATTTTTTAACAAAAAACAAAGTGTAGACGAACAATAAAAAAAAAATTAAATTCTGCTTTGAAAATTTTTAAATTGTAAGTATACTATGATTTCACTTTGTATATGACGTTTAATACCGTAATAACATTTACATTTTTAATTATAAGTAAGTATAAACTTTAATAACACGTCAGTTATAAAATATCAAAATTACACATATACATACACATTTAATTATTACAATTTAAAACAAAATATGTTTTTTTAATAACAACTAAAATGTAATTTATCAAAAATGCCATTCTAATTTGATAACACAATTGCGTTAATTTATGGGTTTAGTACTTTACAAAACTAAGTATCTATTTGAAGCAATAGAAAACTAAAATGCAAATGAACTCACAAGTATTAGTCTAAATGTCTGTACAAAACAAATTAAGCGGTTACAACACGGTTTTCCGACAACGTTATCTTTAACAGAAAGGGTAGTCATTGTTTTGCTTCCTTAACCGTATAATTTATACTTTTTGCACGCCACACTAAGTAAAATTTATTTAATACAACACGTTCTGATTTTATTATGTTTAATAAAATATATTATAATTGTTTTTTGAGTATCTATTTCAAAAATCTTTGCCATTCAAATCGAAATAATTTTAACAATAGGTTTTGTTTTAAATAAACTAGAAAAAAAAACATTTAAAAAGGTTAAAAAGGTAACAGATCTAATTTGTTTGAAAAAAATTATTATTAAAATGTTATGTCGATTACAAACATATTTTTTAAATTTTATTTCTATACCTAAGCAAAAATTTTTATTACAATTGCATCATAATTTAAAAAATAGAACTAAAAGCCATATTTAAAATTAGCATTTTAATTTTCAGTTTGTATCATTTCGGAAAGTAGCATATGCAATGACGTAATGTCGTGATATGGAGATTAGTTAGCATTTGTTGTTTAAGTTTTTATGTAGAAAAATAAACCAGTTTGAAGGAAGCATTCTACTGGAAATTTAAAAAATGACCAAAAAAGCAGAATTTTAATTGATTCTAATCAATTTTATAGATAACACAACACAAAGAAATTTACTTCTTGCTAATTATAACACTTGTAATAAGAAAAATTGTATATCTTTATTGTCATGTAACAGTTTTTTTTAAATTGTTATGTGTTTTTGTATTTTTATTTTTATTTTGAATTAAATATTTTTATTATAAATAACTAAAACAAAACTTTGTCATTCAGCCATTAATTGATCTATTTTCAAATCGTGTGACATGTTTCGACCTTATTAGATATTATTTAGGTCATCTTCAGATTAATTAACGAATAACGAACAATTATAATAAACAAAATTAAACCTTGAAGAGGAAATTGGTTTACGACATGACAACAAAAACGCATTACCAGTTTGTGTGTATTTTTAACTTACATTGAACAAATATGTAAGTATTACTATTATAGTAGCAATTGAAAATTGTAATAAAACTAATATCGTATTTTACATTATAATCAAATGTTTTGATAAATTTAATTATATGTGGTAATATTACCACATATTTGTGATAATAAAAAAACCTAGTATTTTATTTTTTAATATAGAATACTTAAAGCTTAGAAACATATTTTAATTAACAATTTTTAACTGTACTTATTTGCTAGATTACGATATATAAACTATGCAATGCTACCTAAACAAATATAATATTTTACGAGGACTCCGTTTTTAATAAACAGTTACGGTATTAACTTAGGTCATAATATGTTGTTAGTCACCATAAATTTATGTTATAAAACAAATACGCAAAGTAATAAATAAAATTTAACTGTAGTTTAAAAAACATAATGATTAAACAAATGTTACAAAATTAACAAAAAGCTGTAAATATTTTAAATCTTAATTGTGTTAACTTTTATCTAAAAGAATTAATCAAGTTGATTTTAGTGCTTTGGATACAATAAAAGTGTAAAACGAATTATAAAACTAATTAAAATAAAATTATAATTGTTTAACTTTGTTTAAAAAGAACGTATTGTTAAATTTAATATTTAAATGCATATTATTTACTTTTCTTTTAATAAAAAAATTAGTTTAATAAATTCTAGCTTAAAAGTGTTAAAAATAAAAAAGTAACAACATACTTATACAAATATTTACAATTTTTATAGAACTCTACTTGTACATATTCAATTATTGAATCAAAATCACGAATTACTTTCCTATAAGGAAAGTATAGCAAATCAGAAAAATGTGCGTGCGTGTGTGCGTGCGTGCGTGCTGGCGTGCGTGCGTGCGTGGGTGCGTGCGGGCGAGCGTGCGGTCGTGCGTGCGTGTGCGTGTGTGTGTTTGTGTGTAACGATGTACCCACGTTAACTCTCGAACCAAAAGTCTTAGTAACTTGAAATTCAGTATGGAGCTGGCTTTTCATATTTTCTCGGTTTTATCAAAAGATGGGTCTAATAAAAAAACCGGAAGTGGGTGTATCCGCCATTTTTAACAGTTTTTCTTATATAATTTTGTACGTATGTAAATTATTTAATTTATTTTTACAGTTTCTGATACAGTTAATTCTTCCTAATAATTTATTCTAATAAAAAAACTTTCTAACATTAACAGTTTATTAGATATTTGACTTGGTTATATACGGAGTGCTACATCTTATTTAAATTATCTTTGGATGTACCCACGATAACTCTTGAACCAAAAGTCCTAGTAACTTGAAATTTGGTGTAGAGCTGGCTTTTTATATTCTTTTTGTCAAAAGATAAGTTTGATAAAAAAACCGATAGTGGATGTATCCGCTATTTGTAACAGTTTTTCTTATATAGTTTTATACGTATGTAAATTTTTACAATTTCCTCAATCGTATACATATCACTTCAAAATGGTTTTATGACAACATAACCTTAAAAAAATATGTAGATATTCTTTAATCAGTCCTTATAGGAAAGTCGTGTAGTCACCACACCAGTTTTTTTTGTTAAGTAATTAGGTAAATGTAAATTTGCTCTTGTTCTTTGACCATCGGAGTTATCTACTCAATGTTTTGTGTGTTTACGTGGTTTTTTCTGTAAGTTTTAAAACTTATGTGTTTTGGTTGTTTTTTATTATTTACTTTAACATTTGGTAGTAGATTAAATCTAGTATACAAAACGTTCAAGAATTCACCTAAAAAAAGATAAATAAGTTTACCTGTAAGAAGTCTGTGTATACAATTACACAGATCACATTACGGTGTTTTTCTATTAATTTTTATTTAACCAATATTATTTAACATTATCAAACATGTACTTTGAGTACGACATTCCATAAACAATATTTACATTGCTAACATCGCAAACGTCAATATTGGTTAGTTAGTGTAGTTACGTAATAGGCAAAAAAAGATCTAGAGTGGCAAAATGAAAACTACACTCCACATAAAACTAAGCGTTTAAAGTTAATTATTATATTAGAACGAGTATGCGACAGATAAAAAAACATTTTAAGAAGCTTGAAATTTGACAAATTTAGTAATAAATGTAGTACCAACATTACATTTTTGTAAGATGTTCTTTTTTTCTTTCTTCCTTAGATTTATATAACACTTTGAATTACTTTTTCAGCTCTTCGATGCGGAGGAGCATCAAGACACTTCAAGTGTCTGAAGAAACGGCTACGTCTTGTGCGCCTGTGTGCGCACTTCTTCAAGCTTCTATTTACTAAAACCAAACAGTTATTTTTCAATGGCTCAGACAATCAAGTAAATTGATTTGTTAGTTAATAAGTTATTTTAAACTACAATACAATACAATGTTTGGTTTTAATAAATAGAGGCCTAAAGAAGTGCTCACACAGCCGCACGAAAGTAACCGTTTCTTAGACACTTGAAGTGTTCTGATATCGAAGAGCTGAAAAAGTAATCCAAAGTGTTATATTACATTTCTGGTGATTTAAATTTCTTTTTAAATTTTTTTAAAAGACAAAGCAAAAGATAATGCGAAAGTTTAATAGCATTTCATTTCATAGCACTTACATGCAACGCTCGGCCGTGCGGCTTCGCGTTGCATTAACGTAAAGCTTTTTTGCAAATGTATCTATTAAACCTTTTTAATAAACTTATTGCAAAGAATATTAAGTTGATTTTTTACATTTATATTAAATCAAATAGATCAATAACGTACACAACATAAATTTTAATTTTTTTTTAATAACTTCTAATTATCTGTTATTGGTTGTTTTACTGCAAAAGTGTATTCAAGGACAAAAATTATAACAAATCCGTTGTTAAAACTAGCTTAAGCAAATTCGTTATTATCGGTTGGGTTACCCCAAAGTGGTCAAAACTAACTGGTTAATAATAAGAATTAAATCATTTAGTTTAGCTGGTCACTTATACAGGTATCTAATAAATATTTTTGGAACTATAAATTTAAATGCACAAATTTCAGGGCATTATGTTAATGTATTCTTTTATGTAGTACCAGATAATTGTATGAATGTATGTATGAATTTTTCAAGTTCAAGGTCGCCACAGACACTACAAAGTATACTTCATTTATTACGCCTATGAGCTAGTTTGAGTTTCTGAAAGTTTCTTTTGGTCTCACCAATTCCCCCAGTGTTCTCTAACGTTTGATTTATAACTTATTTGAAAAGTTGATTAGATCTAAGAAATTTGCGTATTACGTAGATGACATTTTAATTGCAACGAGTTCTATCCAAGAGCATTTTGAAATATTACATGACGTTTTTAAGATTGCTGCCAAAAACCACTTATAGTTTAAATTAAACAAATATAAATTTTGAATGATTCGATAAGTTATTTAAATTACTTAATAAAGGAAAAAGAGGTTACACCTGATCTCAACAATGTAAAGACTTTGTTAAATTATAAAGTACCTACCACTACCGAGAAGGTACTACATCGGTTTGTTAGCTTATCCCAATATGTATAATACATTAAAAGACGTTATTAGTTCCGTAACTTAAAAGAGAAAATAAGCACTTATATATCTGTTTAAAATGTATTGCTTATTCTCCCGTAAGTGGAAAAGCAGAAGGATTCTTAGATAGCATACCAAGGGAAATGATTCTTTTGAGGTTGTTCATATCGATCACTGCACTGTATTAGATAAGATTAGAAACTCAAATAAACATATTCTGATAATTGTAGATGTTTCTACAAAGTTTTCACACTAGTGAATTTACAAAGCACTTAGATAAGTATTTTCGTGACTATAGTCGTCCAAACCGGATTATAAGTGATCAAGGTAGTAGTTTCATATCAACTCGATTCAAAGGGTTTTGTGAAGAACATTATGTACATCATATTTTAACGGCTACTCATATTGCGCGCAAACGGTCAAGTTGAACGAGGAAATAGGTTAACTACACCTATATTAGCAAAACTTACAGGATCAGTTGGTTTAGATAAATGAAATCAAGTTTTAATTGATGTAGAATTTGCGCTTTTACTTGTTGCGCGTAACCAAAATGGCACTAATGTTGATTGTATTAGAGAATTCTTGGAAATCCATAATGTAACAGAACATGACATAATTCAACTTCGCGATACTGCTGTAGAGAATATCAATGAAATTCAATTAGAAAATAATAATCATATAATAGACACCGTAAAACCGCGATTTGCTATGAAATAGGTGACTTGGTTATGATTCAAAATATTACATCAGATAAAGGTTCGAAACTATTACCAAAAATATATATAAAATAAACTAAGACGGTATTCAAAATTACAACATTATTATAAAACTATACAGCAAATGAACATTTCTTAATTATTTTATTAGAATCTCCATGCCACTAATATTCCTGTCAATTTAAGCCGTGTTGAAATCTGTAATTAAATAATTTAGAAGTTACCAATATGGCGACAAGCATATTTTGAGTGAAATTAAATTTGGTAGTTGTAAAATTAATCAACAAATCGGAGGGTAAAAATTATTATCAGCACACTAGTACAATTAATGAAAAACAAACTTACGGAATAGATGAATCGAGCTTGGCTTGGCTAGGTCTTTATACGGAGAAACAGCAATCGGAGTTTATTATAAACGATGTAGGTGTCTGAAAAATGTACAAGTGAATTTCTAGGTCAATTATTATAGTCAGAAATGTAAGAAGAGTAATCAAGAAGAATAGCAAGTTAAGTTAAAATCAAAGATAGTCTAGTAACCGACCTCCCTCGGTTTGGCTTCAGGTTCAGGAAATTTTCGGAATAAAAGAGGTACTCTAAAATGTTGCAATTGCTTAAATGGGGAACATCGCGCGCGGGCGATAAAACTAGTGGGGTAAGATCAAAGGGTTTAAAATCCCCGGGTAATTTATTGAATTGCTTTACCAATTTATTATAAATTTCAGGAGTTTGGGCTGTTTCGTTACAAAATCACATTTTTTCCCGAAATTAAGCCATGTATAGACAACTTGTAATATTCCAATAAAAACCGATTAATTAGATCTAAAAGCTAAAACTGATTAACGAAATTTACCCTCTAATAGATTGTAATTAGTACGTTAACTAATATTCTATATAGATTACTAGATCTATTATTATAACCAACGTTGGTCAAATTACTTTTTACTTTGGTAGTACTTACATTTTTATAAATATTGACTCAATATTGTATTCCAATATAAGCGCATTCTCACAATTTTTTTATAATTATTACTTGTTTCTACAACACAATATAAATAAAATAGTAATACTTAATCTACCACATTGACAATTATTTCTTCGTAAAAAAAACTGGTTTTGCAAATAAATGCTATTGTTAATTTTGTTAGTAGTAAAACTCACAAATTTCATTTTTAAGGTCATTGCTATACATTTTTTAATTTTATTTAAATTGTTAGAATTACTAATCATGTTAATAATAAACACTTAAATAAGTCAGTAAATTTAAATTTTTACAATAAATACAATAAATTTCAATTTTTTTATAATCATTAGTTTAATGTAAAAACAAACAATTTTATTATCAGCCTGTGCACAAATTAAAGGTGCGTGTATTTACTACAATTACCACATATCGTTTTAAAATATTTCTTATAACTATACTCGCACATTGTATAGTTTGTAAATATAAACTTAAAACACAATTTTAGTAGTTCTAATACAGTAAAAATTTTGCATCTATCGCTGCAATGAATGTAATGTTTTCTATATAGTGGATATTTACTTCCGCTCTTGGTAATGAAAAAATAAAGTTTATTTAATGATAAACATGATTTTAAATTTTTGATATGTTAATAAATTAATTAAATTAATTTGATTTTAAATCTAAGTGATTTAAAGTGTTCGCCTAACAATAATAAAAAAAAAATTTAAATGGCAAGATTACAGTTTTGTAGTTACAAGAAAGAAATGCAACAGATTGAAGTTCGTTAACATGTAAAAGGTGCAATAAAGATTGGAGCATCATTACTGGTCGTTTTTCTTGATGCTGCAAAACCTCTACTAGGAGGACGCGGATTTGTATCATCAGTAAATAAATCGTTATTAAACATGGTTAAACAATAACGTTTCTAAATAAATTTAATGTTATCTATTCATTTGTCCTATCTAAATAACAAATACTTAAAAATTCATAATATTAAACTGTTGACGAGAGTGTTAATGATTATCGTAGTAGAAAAATAGTAGTTTACGTAACAAGAGTCGAAAGTAAGAAATAGCATAACGAACGTTAATGCGACGCGAGGCCGCACGGCCGAGCGTTGCATGTGAGTGAGTTATGCTATGATTCTTTCGACGAGAGTAATGTACATTATTTTTTGTGTTGCCTTTCATAATTACATTCTTTTTTGAAAAAATTAAAAAAAATCAACAGAAATATAATATGTTGGTACTACATTTATTACTAAATCTGTCAGATTTGACATTAACTTTAACATCGTTTTTCTTCAATTTTAACTGAATTTCAAGATTTTTAAAATGATTTTTCCACCTGTCGCATACTCATTCTAATATATTAATTGACTTTGAACACTTACTTTTATGTGGATTCCTAGTTTTCATTTTGTCACCCTAGAGCCTTTTTCGTTCATTACGTAACTACACTAACGAACGAATATTGACGTTTACGATGTTGGCAGCACAAAAAATGTATATAAACCAAGACTGGAAAAATAATATATAATATTATGCTTTGTAACTTTGATATCTAATGTAGTATTATTATTTTGTCTATTTTGTACGATTGTCAGCCAATTTTTTTAAAATTTTTTTATTACAACTGCTTTTGCTTTAATTGTTTCTTGGATAATATTTATTTTTTTTATAAAAGTTTTAGTTCTTAATGAAAAAATTGGAGTATCTTGTCAATTTTTTTTTAAAACGACACAAATACGTTAGATAAAGACATATACTACATTATGTAAATAAAACGGGCCATTTATCAACTGCGTATTAAGATTAAAACACAGTTTATAACACTACCAAGTTTGTTTTTAACCAACTCATAAAATAATCTATCTGTAAAATCTATTTTGCAATTAAATAATTACTACTTTTACTATAATAAAGTATTTTATTTTATAATATTTAATATTAGGAATAAATACCTAAACATAAATGGAGTGCATACAGCTTTATATAACAAAAAAAATATATAAAACACTTATGTCAAAGTATCTAACATTCTTTAAAATAAATATTGTATAGCATATCGATTTATTTTACTTACCTCTGATAAGAGAAAACCTACACAAGCAGCCACAAGCTTGTAAATTACGCAAATGCTATAAAATGTAAATCACCACAAAATGTTTTTGAACCTTATAATAAATTTGTAAAATAACAAAGGCAGCTACTTACAGTAATATTCAAACATAAGCAATAATTGAAGCAAAACATTATTTTTGTTCTAGCACGGAAAACAATATTTAGAAAGGTTCGAGTACGAGAAAGTCTTTAATTAAAATTAATATCAACCATTTGTAAATAATGCTTTAGAGCTTTCTAAAGATTTAATTTAAGGTTTGTAACTAAACAACAAATAACGGATTTGTTTCGTTTACAAAAAACAATATAATAAGCTTATTAAAAGACTAAAAAACATAAATAATGACTAATTCTAAATTTAATTATGTTTACAATAAAATAAATGCGTAAACCATTATTAATGGAAATAAATTAGTCTATTCTGAAACTGTAGAACTAACTATTTTAATGTATTGTGCTTTTATATAAAGTTTGCTACAAATAGAAATTCATTACTCATCAACAAATGAGCTAGCTAAGCATGGCATTTATCTAAAAGAAAAGTTCAAGATGATGTGTTTGGTCCTATAACAAGTTTAACAGCAAAATCAATTTGACTTTTTTAGGTTTGGTTGGCAGGATAGTAAAACTATATAGTTTTTTATTTTATAAATAATAGAATATTTATATAATAATGTTTTTAATTATATTTAGCTAAAATTTAATTACTGTTTGTTTCAGAAATAACAGTTTGTCATCTACTTGACATGCATTCTCTTTAGAATTTTATGAACAACAGTTTAGGTTTTGTCTGTTTTGGCAATAAATTAGGTTTACATCTGTTTTTTAAATTTTATGTATCTATCATTTCTTCGCCACGACCTATACAATTTAATTTTGTAATCATTTTTTTATTGATTCCTAAAATGCAATTGTATGCTGAATGAAAAATAAATAAGAAAAATACTTCCACTAAACGTGCAAGATTAATTATACAGATTTTAAAAATACATGTACTTAGATACATAATATAAATATTAAGAAACTATTACAAAACGTGTACGATTAGCACTACCTACATTAATTTACTCATCACAACAATAAAGCAAATTGTAAGATAAAAAAAATAAAAAAAAAAACAGAAGTATCAAAAAAAATTAATTTTTCAAAAACTAACAAAAAAAGTGAACTTTTATGACAGCTACTAACATTCTTATTTTAATAGAAGTAAAAAAAATGATAGCTTAGATATTTTACCATTGCAGCTAATAATAAATGTTTGTAATTTGTGGTTTCTAAAGAATGCAGCTTTACAAACAACAAAAGTATTACAAAAATTTCACTAATAACTTGTGATATTAAAACCATTATTTTGGAATAAAAACTGTTCTAATCTTTATATACACTTTTGTTTAGAAAATTCAAGATACAATTAATTACTCAAATGGATGTAATACGATATAGTCGCTATTTATGTAATAAGTACATAATGTTGGTCTTTATTGACAAGCTCAAAAAAAAACGAGTCCTTAAAGCTTCATTATGTACGAATTGCATACAAAGCTTTAATTAAATTTTATAAAATAAGGCAATACGTGTGTGTCCTTGGTTGATTATTATATTCTTTGTAAAAATTTTGAAGGATGCAAGATTCAAGCGTGCAGTTCTAAGAGTTCTAATGTTATATAGTTAGTTAATATAGTTAGTTCTAATATAATCTGTTGAATAGTCATTAAATGATTCTATAATTTGAAGCTTGTCACCAACAATCATTGATTGATTTGATGGTGTTTTTATTACTCACGGTATTTTTATAACATCATCTGATGCAAAACACCATTTCACCATTTTTGTTTGACAAATACAGTGTACTATATTTTACCTTATTATAAAAGGTTCCGCTTTGAATCGTTCTCTTAAAATTTATGTCTACATTCACAGCACTGCTACCAATAAAATTAATAATTGGATCGATCTCAAGTATCTTTGCATATTCAATTACTTCTTGTTCCTTTATACGTCTAATAACTAGGAAAAGAAAGATTGGCTACCTTACGTTGGTGCTATTCTAGTGGTGCTCGCCTCGAATGAATCTGGGCGGAAGTGACAAAAATTGAGGGCGATTGTTTTAGTGTACGCTATTTCTTAATAAATCTCGGTTGACACCTTTCATAACTAATTTATTTAACACTAGTCAAGATTATATATTTGTGATTTAACACTTAAAACTGCTTGTGCTTAATCAAAACACTTAAGACTGACTGCCGAACAAACTGTCTCGAGGTTTCTAGGGTTCTTCTGTAATTACAACTCAACAACCTCGTAATATAACTGGGTTCTAAAAACATTTTCAATTTATCACTTGGGTTCAATAATCTCGGAACTGATTAAATTAACTGTTAATTATACATATATATTTGAAAAAGACTTCAAAATAATAGTCACAACTTAAATCAGATAAACAAGCACAAACAAAATACACTAACAACAATGGCGAATAAGCGACGGACGTTTTTAGATTGACTAGTTAAAAGTGTCACAGCCTAGGCCGGAAAAGTCAAATTTCCGGCCAATTATAATGCCTGTAAAATACATCAAAACGGACGGAAGTACAAAAAAAAATTTAAATCAAAAGTTTTTTTAGTTTTTACCACAGAAGTTATTGATTTAAAAATTTTTTATCTAATAGTATATAAATTTAACGATAAACATTAAAAATATAATTTTACTACGGTATTTAAATTAAACATTTTTTTTTTAAATAATTATAAGCTTCAACTGTTTTGACTTTTAAATATAACAAAAGTTATTTTATTAAAAAATATTTTAAAAAGACAGTTAGTTACTAATATATATTTAAACGTTTATGAAACTATGGTATTAATATAATGCAAATACAAAACAGTTATTGGGTATTTAAAAAATTTAACTTAATTTTATAAATACGTTTTAAAGTCGAACAAAAGTACAAACTTTACTGCAAAACGAAACTTAATATATATTTCCTCAATCACTGTATAAACGCAGTAGCAGTAAAAAACTATCATTAAGTTGTAAACTATTGGAAAAAAAATTAACATTTTTGAAATTGTATAAAATAAACAAAAATCAATGCATGTAGTTTCCAAATTCGTAAAATTTCATTTTCTCAAATTTTTAAAATAGGTACAAAGTTTTGAATAAAATGAATAAAAAAATATAAAAGAAAATATCACACAAAAATTCACTCGCACACGTACAATCATATACGTTTACCAAGTACTAGAATGAGTCGTAAAGAATTTTTACCTTGTGTAGCGACCGCATTCCTCTACGATCTCCACAATTCCCTCAGGACTGACGCGAGGGTAGTTGCAACGCCTGAATGAATTGAAGTATGCGTCCACTTTTCCCAGTAGACGACCCTATCACAAAAAATATTTTATTAGTATCACAATTTTTTCCAATTAATAAAAAATAAATAAAAAGACAATGTAGGGTTCGTATAACGTAATGCCATTCGATTTATAAATTTATTACAAAAAAAGTTCTACCGAAAACAATTGTATCTTTTTATTCTAGCAAATTGAAATTTTACTGTTTTATGTAAAGAAAAAAATATAACAGCAGTTTGTCTGAAATAAAGACACAACAATAATTTTGAAGTGTTCTTCTATATGCACGTAAATTTCTACACCATTCATTTCGCAGAGTGAAATGCGGACCGCGCATTTTCTAGCAACTTGGTATAAAATTACAGAGGTAATTTACGTTCTTAACTTTACAGCAATTTTATGTAACTGAAAATGTATTATTAGAAACTGGCTTGCAATTCATACGTTATTATTTTAAATTTATCCTCGACATAAATAAAATTTGCAGAACAATCGACATTTGAATTCTTCTGTGATTTTAAATTAGTATTAAGATACATATAAAACTGTTGTCAATATTTTAATAAAAAAATAACATTGCCTGTACATATATATTTCATTTTGTTTTTTAATTATACATAAATAATTGTTTTTTTCTAATATTAAATCAAGCGTTAATAATAACTTTAGTATAATCCTTACTAAATTTATTAAATAAAATAGTTATTTGTTTCTTAGTACAAAAATGACGGTTGTTAGAACAAGTAAGAATGACATCGTCCGTTAATTAAGCCTAAAATCACATTTTTTGTACGAATTTAACATTGATTTTATTTTGGCGATTATAAACTGCTAAACAGTGAAAGAAAAAACTGACATAATGTTTATTACGTATTACTAATAAAGTTATTTGATGATTTATAATTATGCTACGCAAACGTCAATTCAGATGCGGGTACTACCACAACAAAATAATTTCTAATCATCAAAGTTAGTCACCGTAGTAAAAAATTATCGCTGAACTTTTAATTTTTGAGTTTTATTACTTTCTCATAAATTCCATCATCACAGTTTAACGAAATCGATGTAGGACCACTTTTAAGATAGACATACATTAAAAAATTTCAACAACTTGAGAATCGCTTCCTTTTCTTGAAGTTTGAAGTAATATAACTATAATTAAAATATTCAGAATAGTTAGGTACTGATTTCTAAATTAAGAAAATTAAAAAAATGACTTAATGTTATTTTTAAGGTTATACCCAGTAAACACGGATTGAAACTGTTACAGTCACAAAATTAAAACAATTGTTTCATTACGTCGTTTCGTGTTAGTTCCATTTTGATATCATTTACATGTAACTGACAGTGAATAAATTGAAAGAGTTCCGATTTTTCACAATCAGTTTGAAACCGTTTCAGTACTTGCAATTTTTATCCCATAATCAGCAACCGTCTAAAAACTGATTTATTAAAACCGAATATTTTTTGAATAACTAGAATTGTTTAAAGATCGATTAAATAAGATTGAATTATTTTCAAAACAGTGGAATCGTTCTAGGAAAAACGAATACTTTGTGATTAGTCAGCATTAGTCGTTGCTATACTTTTGATTACTGTCGTCAACGCTTGCGCTGCAAATTGATATCTTTTCACTTGTTCGGTTGCAGTTTGATAAGTGATGCTGTGTGTACAATTACGAAATGGAACAATAAACGTCGAAACATTTTATTATAATCCATAAATGTGATCGATGTTATTATCATTTCTGTTCTTTATGTATCATGTTTTAATTTGTATAAAAAAAATGTAAATTAACACACATGGTTGCGTTAAGGTAGATTATTGCGTAAATCTGATGATACTTTAGGATTTATAATTACAGTTCAATTCTTCAATTAATAATGATTGCTAAAGTGATATTTATATTAAGTTTGTGTTGTTTTTGATTAAAAAAATGTAATTAATTTTGTGCAACTCTATGGTTATGTATGTATATAAATGAAATATTTATTTCTATGTTACAGATGCGGTTAAAAGTTGCTACCCAACAGTAACTGATGCAGTTTTCAAGGCTTCCGTGAAAAGACCACATCCAGAAAAGTTGCAATATGTAAAAAACTCAATGTGATATTGTATTTAAAAATATTTATTGTGCAATAAAATTTGAAACGTGCATTCGAAAATGTATTATTATATTATTGAAAGAATTGTTTTAGTTCATTATTGAAACAAAAAAATCATACATGTATCGATCATTTAGTATCAGTTCAAGAACGAAGCTTTTAAAACGTAAACCGAATGCAACATTTAGTTTGCAACAGATTTGAATTTAAAATACCGAAACTATACGGATTCAAATAAGTGAAACAGCGATGCACTTATAGCTATTTTATTGCAGTTAGGTTTCTTTTATGTTTGAAACAAGAGTGAATCATAATTTTTTTTTTTGAAACTGTTACTAAACATTATTAATTTTGTGTTTACTGGGTATGAACCAGTGTCAAATAACCTCTGTTAATTTCGTAAACAATTGCCAATTTAATATGTTGTTACTTGAAATATTCAGAATAGAAAGTTGCCAATTTATAAATTAAGAAAACTTAAAAAAACCCAAATTATCATATAAAAAGTTAGAAATCAGGTAAAACAATTGATATCAACAATAACATAAAAAAATGACAATTAAGGTAAGACATCTCAATGATCAAAAGCTATCAAAAAGATTAAAATTTTGTAGAAATGCATGTCGACGGAAGAATACAAAACTTTTAAAAATCAATTGTAATAGTATTTTACGTTATAAGTTTCGGAATCTTATTTTTACAGTAACGAGTCAAAAAATTAACAGACGAGGCAATAAAACAGCGGAGCATGGAATTTTGAGACAAGTTACTAAAAGTTTCCGGACGTATGTCGTAATGCGCTTTATTTCATACTGCAGATACTAAATCATTGCTTTAATTAAAAAAATTAAATTAAAATCTAGATTTTTGACATCCATAATTTAAAGAAACGGCTAAGTTTTTTATTCTATCAAAAGTTTCAGAAAGGGATAATTTAAGAGTATAGCTTATTTTGGAAAAAAAGGGAATTCAGTTATTGAGGAAGCAATGCTGGCATATCTATTTAAATTGCTAAATGTGTTTTGGAGTTTTTAAGTGGAATACTCGTTTTGTTATAGTTTAAGAAAACGTGTAGTTTTTTGTTCTGGATTAAATTCTCAATGGCTAAGCAATGTTAATGATTCATAAAAAAGTAGATATTTTAAGGTACCTAAAAACCCAAATATTTCTTTAAAAACAGTGGCATATAAAACAAAGTCTCCAAAGTAAATCGTTCAGTATTTAGGTTTAGCAAATCCTCAGATGTATACCGGGCATAGTTTTTGTCGTACATTGGTTACGTTACTAGTGGTGGAATTTAATTTTTGGTTGTTTCTACGATTTTCTTCGTTCATGATGGTCTTTCTTCAAATTTTATTATTGGGAGCACAGGTTGCACTATAAATGTTGCTATAAAAACTTAGATGTAATAAATTAATTTATTCGTACCATTAAGACTCATTATCAAAACTAAAATCATTCAAGTAAACATGGCAAGTATAATTCAATGTAAAATTTAAAAAAAATTAGATAGATTGTATTCACTGATTTATTAAAAAATGGAACGCTACGATATGACGTTGTTTTATAAAGTGTAACGTGCACATCTTTTTGAAAATATATCTGATATAATTTATAATTTATGGTTTACTGCTTACGCGAATAATTGCACAATGCAATTAGTCCTGGGTCGTTGTATCGATATATCGATACGTATCGATACGTCGGGCGTATCGATAGGCCGATACAAACCACAAGCTCGTAACGATATAACGAAATATCGATATTTCGATACGTATCGATATTTCGATACGTATCGATATTCCGATACGTGTCGGTATTTTGATACGTATCGATATTTCGATACGTATCGATATTTTGATACGTATGGATATTTCAATACGTATCGATATTTCGATACGTATCCATACTCCGATACGTATCAATATTTCGATACGTAAAGAATCCATCTTTACCTCAAATGTTATGGTAATTGGTAAAGGTTATTAAAAAAAAACAGAAATCAAGACCATACTACTACACAGATACATTGATATTTAGATACGTATTGCGTATACCGATTACCGATACATGTCGATATTTCGATACGTATCGATACTCCGATACGTATCGATACTCCGATACGTATCGATATTTCGATACATATTGATATCCCGATACGTATCGATATTTCGATATATCGATACGTATCGATACAAATTGCGTATCGATATTCGATACACAAAATTCCGTATCGCCCAGCACTAAATGCAATACTCATGCGCGGTAGAAAACAGATGTTTGTGCGTATAATTGCAGATACCATAGCCACATGTTACATTTAAATTTGTAGTTACGTCTGCTGTTGTTGTTTATGTTCAGCAATGAAATTATTTTTTTAATATGCGTCTGCTGCTGTTGACATTCATTGATTGTTTTAATAAAAAAACAACCGCAAGTTAATATGCGTTTGTTGTTTTAATAAAGAAAAACCTAAAATTTAATGAAAGAAGTGTTTCTTTCGTTCTATGCCCATTGTGTAATCTTTAAAAGTTTAAGCGTATTTATTATATCTGCGAGCTGGGCAACTCATTCGCGAGAATTGTTATATGCGCAACGTTCTACTTATCTTATCAAACACGTGCGTGTATAACAATTCAAAAGTACGGAAAACTAAAAATATTAGTTTTAATTATAAATATGCACTTGTAATGTAAATGCGTTTTTATGGAATTGTATTCTTATTTTTATTATGTACAAAACATGTGTACGGTGATAAATAAACTGTGTGTTAATAATTGCATTTAATTATGTCTCGAGTGCCTAAGTCCGACAGGCCAACAGTGCCACTGCAAGCTGATAATGCGACCAATCGCTCGGATACAACATTGGCGACGAGAATGGGATTCAACATTGCCGTTGGATCAATACCGGCATTTGACGTTGATAGCCCGGGCACATGGTCTGATTACTGTAATGATTTGGATGTCTTCTTTTCTGCAAACCGCATCGATCAAGAGTCACAGGTAATTTAAAGATCAAGTTTCTGTAGTGTTATCGGTTCCGCTGCATTCAAATTGTTACGTACGATAATCGCACCGTACCAATACACCGAACAAACGGTAGAACAATTACGACAGGCACTCACAAACCATTTTGCGCCAAAGCAATCAGTCAAGTTATATTCGCATCGATTTTTTACGCGATTACAACGTCAAGGAAAAATTTCAAATCAATACTTGACAGCCTTGCGAGCTATAGCCGATATTTGTGAGTACAAAGCTATGCTTGATCGTTTAATACGTGATCGGTTCATTTCCGGTGTACGCGATACGGTTCTTCAGCGTCGTTTGCTGGAAGACCAAAACATTACCTTACAATTAGCTATAGAACGCGCCAACGCGTACGAACAGGCGTTAGTATAGTCCGACGAAGTGAAGTCGTCAGCATCACAACTGACCTCGCAACTCGATATCAAGCATACAGCGAAAGCGCTAAATCGACGCCGATCTGTTTCTTGTAATCGACGACAATTCCGAAATTCACAGTTAAGTTCGCGATTACAATCTCCGCATCAAAACCGAAGTTGTGCCGGATGTTTAGGATCGCATCCTCGGGCGCAGTGTCCATTTTTAAAGGCTATATGCCGCTCGTGCAAGAAGACAGGACACATATCGACCACTTGTCGATCACGATCGTTAAACAATGTAAACACAACGTCCGCACTAACAACTCTAGATCATGATTCCGACGATCTGTTAGTAGCATCTATTCGTGCACAAAACAACCCGCCGTCGATCGTAACTGTTCGCATTAACGGTTATTCACTGCTGATAGAGATCGACACCGGCGCCGCAGTTACTATCGTGTCAAAATAAACGTATTGCCGGATTAATCAAGTGCGAGCCATTCCCTTAGAACCTTTTAAGGGCACAATTCGTATTGTCAGAGGCAACAAGAAAAGCGTTTTGGGTTGCGCTGACGTTAATGTACAATATCGATCGATCAATACCAAATTACCACTTATCGTGTCCAACAACGAATCGCCGAATCTACTAGGCAGAGATTGGTTTCATCGCTTAGGATTCTTTGTCGAAGGCATTAATCACGTCGACTGTCCTAATCAAATTTCAACTATATTCATTAGACACGCACCAGTTTTTGAACCAAGTCTGGGCGAATATAGAGGTGAACCAATCCATCTTGAACTTGACTCCAATATAAAACCACTTTTCTGCAAGCCACGTCGTGTCCCGTTAGGCATCGTGGATAAGGTTAACTAAAAGTGAATTATCAATCACCGCTTTTGCAAACAGTAGTTACGCATCGAGGAGCTTTTCGAGTAACCAGGTTGCAATTCGGAGTTAGCACAGCACTAGGCGAATTTCAAGCCGTAATCAACAAATTATTAACAGGAATCGACGGTATCGCTGCATATTTTGACGACGTAGTCGTAGCCGTAGAAAACGTGATACAGTTATCACATCGACTCGATCAAGTGCTTAGCCGATTAAGCACAGTTGGTCTTTGCTTTCGACCGGACAAATGCGTCCTCGTTACAAACGAAGTCAAGTTGTTAGGCTATATAATTTCATCCAAGGGTCTTAAGCCTGATCCAGAATTATGTGCCGCTGTGCATAAAACTCCAGCTCCCTCTAATAAAAAAGAGTTACAGGCGTTCCTGGGATTACTAAATTTCTTTCATACGTTCTTGTCAAACAAAGTAACCGTAGCCGAACCGTTACACCGTTTACTTGAGAAACAAAGTAAATGGAAATGGACAGCAAACCATCAGAACGCGTTTGAGTCATGCGAACGTCTTTTATCGGCAGATTTTGTTTTATCGTATTTTAATCCAAGAGTCCCAATTGTGCTTATTTCCGACGCATCTCCAGTCGGAATCGGTGCCGTTTTGTGCCAACGAAAACTTGATGGAAGTGAGTTACCGGTGGCTTACTTTAGTCGATCATTGTCTTCAGCCGAACGAAACTATGCACAAATCGATCGAGAAGCGTTAGCGATCATTGCTGGCGTTCGCAAATTTCATCACTTTCTTTTCGGTTTTTCGTTTGAAATAGTGACCGATCACAAACCGCTTGTCGGACTGTTTAACTCGTGTCGTCAGATGCTAGAAATTCTATCGCCAAGAATGTTACGATTGAGCGTCATGTTAGCCGCTTATAAGTATCGCATCATTCACCGTCCGGGCAAACAGATTCCACACGCCGATTCCCTTAGTCGACTTCCGTTAACGGTACCCAAGGTTACGTCGACCGATTTGGCAGAGATATTTTTGCTTGAACATGATGGAAAACTTCCAATAACTGCAACGAATATTGCTACCGAAACTCTAAAAGACAGCAACTTATCTAAGATCTATTCATGGGCAGTCACGGGGTGGCCACACACTAACGTAGTGCCATTAAATTTACGTTGTTACTCGCAACACCGAAACGTTATAAATACATACAAAGGGTGCTTGCTTTACGGATCCCGAACAATTGTTCCTCCATTAAGTCAAAAATACATTCTTGATTTGTTACATGTCGCACATCCAGGGATGACTCGAATAAAAGCAATTGCACGAAATTACGCATGGTGGCCATCTAATAATAACGACGTCGAAGAGTACGTTCGAAACTGCAGTGCTTGTCAGATACATCATAGTGCACCGCCGTCAGTGCCACCTGTTAAATGGTCAAAACCGCCAGCACCTTGGTATTGCATACACGTCTATTATGCCGCTTCTTTCAAAGGTCGCCGTTTCCTATTAATTGTTGACGCATTGACTAAGTGGTTAAAAGTGCAAGAAGTTAACACCGTAAATCCACCGGCAATATTAGTTAGCGACAACGACAAGGCATGTTTCGACACTTCTCAGTTCGAATTGTTTTGTAGATCAAACGCAGTTTGACATGTCCGTACAGCACCGCAATCTAATGGTCAAATTGAACGCATGGTTCAGACAACTAAACGATCATTAGAAAAAATAATGGCAAGTCACTCAATCGAGAAGGACGAGAAATGGAAACAAGCTATTGATAGCTTTCTTCCTTCTCAACACGTGACACCCTTAACTCCAGACACACTAAGCCCATCTGAATTGTTCTTCTGACACCGACTACGAACCAGGCTTGGCGCAATCAATCCCGTAAACAATCCAGATTTCGATCAACAAGAATCACCCAATGTCAAACGGTCGCGTTCATTCAGCGTTGGTGATGCAGTTTACGCTCGCAACTATGGAACCGGTCCCCGATAGGTTCCAGCAACAGTTTTAGCACCAAGAAGTGCAGTCACGTACGATCTCAGCACATCAAATGGAACACATTTTTATCGACACACTGATCAGTTGCGACCAAGAGTAAGCGAACAATCATCAGTACCGACAAATCAACAAAACAATGAAGATGATCAGACTGTATCAAGTCCCGATGAAACCCTTCCGTTACTACCGCTGCCAGACCAATCGTCATCATCAGGTTCACCTATGTCAATACAAGGTCCTCTTCAAACGTTACCTGATCGAGCAGCTAAAAGAAAAGTCCGGATCCCGTCTTCCGATGATTCTCTTAATGCGGCCAGCGATGACCCAACGTACTCTCCCAGCAAATAACACCGGGTTCCAAGCTGGGTGGAGGAGTATTATATTTGCAAGCTGGGCAACTCATTCGCGAAAATTGTTATACCCGCAACGTACTTATCTTATCAAACACGTGCGCGTATAACAATTCAAAAGTACGGAAAACTTAAAACGTTAGTTTTAGTTATAAATATACACAAATGCCTTTTTATGGAATTGTATTCTTATTTTTATTATGTACGAAACATGTGTACGGTGATGAATAAACGGTGTGTTAATAATTGCATTTAATTATGTCTCGAGTGCCTAAGGCCAAAAGGCCAACAGTGCCACTACAAGCAGATAACGCGACCAATCGCTCGGATACAACAGTATGATTTTTTTATATATACAAATACGGTGTTTTTTGTACGTTAACAATAATTACAATAATCAATTTTGTGTTCGTTATGATTTTCAAAGTTTATGATACGTACGTTCAATTATCATTTACATAGTTGTAATTTTGTTCATCACTTTAAGAGAAAATAATAAAGAAAATCATAATTTGAAATAATTAAAATACGCATTACGGAGATTACATCACATTGAATCATTCGGATAGTATAGTTTGAACTGCATAATTCTTTAATAAACTTCTACGTGAACAGTAAAAATATATTTATTACATCTTGTCTTCACAAAATACTCATATCAACTATCTCTAAGTTAAAAGCACTAAGCAATAACCTTTTTTTTAACCCCACTTAATCTAAGTTTTAATGCGCACGGCGCAAACATGCCGGCAACCTTAAACACTTAATTTCATTATAATTAATGTAAATTTTCTTATAACTAGAGGTTATAAAATAGTTACATACTTATTCTATTTTAACCTGAGTTAGCATTTATATACTATTCTAAGGGAAGTCTGTTGTATTACTTTAACTATCTTGGTTAGGTAAAACACAAATTCTGGAAACTGCACGTGACACTATGCTATTTTTTTGCTTTAACATTTACAACACGTATGACATTGTCCTTGCATGGAAATAATTGTGTTATTTCAAGACTCCATTTAAATGGTGGAAAACTGTCTTCTTTGACTATCACTAGACAGCTTATTTTAACTAGATTGGATGTATTTTGTTTCTATTTGCTTTGACTTTCTAACTCTTATATGTATTCCGTTTGCCATCTTCTCCAAAAATGCTGAACAATTTGTTGTAATCGTTGAAAAAATTTTAATCGATTTTCTTGAATATTTATTAAACTTGGTTCGGGTAGAGAAACTAGACTTTTCCCAATTAAAAAAAAATAAGCTGGAGCCAGAGGTTCTATGTTATAAGAATCAGATAATAGACATAATGGTCTAGAATTTATAATGGTTTCGATTTGACATAAAACAGTGGCAAACTCTCATAATTTAAATGTGCATTAGAGACAATTTTATTTAAATTAAATTTCATACGTTTAATTCCCGCTTCCTAAATTCCTCCAAAATGAGGCGACCTAGCGGAGATAAAATGCTAGCTAATGTTTTCACAGGCCATCAAATCTGTTGTTTTATTTGATTGAAGTTTTAAAAACATTGATAACTCCCGAATTCCTTTATTGCCACTGACAGACGTTGTGCCATTAAGGCTATACATATTTGTCCGTTTTCCTTTTCTCGAAATAAATCTACGCATATAAACTAAGAAGAAAAATCTCTAAAGGTATTGCTTTTACTGACATTTACACAAACAAACATAAGTATACTTTAATCAGTTTAGCGCCTCTTGTATTTTGATCTTTAATTAATATTGGACCTGCAAAATCACAACTAGTGTTGCAGAATAAAATAAATTGATTAACTCTTGTGCTAGGTAAATTACTCATTAGCTAACTCGACGTACGTAGTTTGACCAGAAATCATTTGATGTAGTTTCAAATTGTTTGTCTGATTAAATTTCTACTTGCAATTATTTAAAGTCGATTTCTAAGTGACACACAATAGAGTAGTTGGTTTGTATTGTAATAGCTTTATGTGTTCGCTTTCAACAATTCTTTTTGTAAGACTATGTTTCGAATGTAAAATAATTGGATGTCTTTTATTATATGAACAAACTCTCATTAACTTATTTTTGTCAACAAATAAATTTAGAGATACGATTGAACTGTTTTTGTTAATTTCTTTGTTGTTTAATAAATTGTGGTAGTCTTTGTAAAATGATTCGATTTGAGCCAGTCGCATTAATTTATTTAAACTTTTTTTTAATTCTGTTACCAACAAAGAATTTATTTTTCTATCGGTTTTGTTTAGTTTTAAATGCTGTATAAACTTATTTACATAAGCTTATACCCTAATTAACTTTTTTACGTTTGAATATTTTTCAAAAATGTCACTGTAAGCAATGTTTACAGCAATATTGCAAGATATTTTTGGTCAGGAGTGTCATTAATTTGAGATTTAATACTATTTAATTAACAATCAATTGTACTTAGGAAATGTGCTCCGTACCACCATAACTTACAGTGTAAAAGAATCTGAGCGGAAATGCCACGCGACAACAAACTGGCTGGATTATCATTTGATTTGACATGATACCAACAGAAAGTACTCCTAATTCGATAAACTTCACTAACACAGTTGGCTGCAAAATTTTTCCATCGTGCATTGTCTCCGTTTATACAAGCAAGCGTAATTGTAAAATCCGAATATAAACAAACTCTATCAAATTTTATAGTAATTGATTCTAAAACCTTGTTTACTAACTGCGATAATAAAACAGCTGCACACAATTCTATTTTGGGTAAAAAAATCTTTTTACATGGTGCAACTCTAGATTTCGCACAAACTAATTTTGAAGAATAACCGTTAACAATAACATCAAGACACTTGAGATAAACACACGCACTATAAGCAAACTCACTAGCATTTGCAAAACCATGCAACTGAGCATTTAAATAATTGTTCGTTAGAACGTATCTAGGAATTTTTATTTTATTTATTTCTTGTAGACTTGATTTAAATTTAAGTCATTCTGTTGCAAGATACTGAAGAGTAGATTCATCCTAACCGACTTTGCTAACCCATATTTTTTGAATCAATATTTTTGCGGTTATCATAACTAGACCTAAATAGCCTAACGGATCAAAAACGTAATTATAATAAATAGAATATTCAATAGAATCAGTTGACGAATTCCATGTTACACCTAAAGTATTTGTTTCTTGTTTTGCAAACTTAAAAAGATTTTCCTGATTATTTACTACATTTGAATCATTGTTTAAATTTACATTGCTATGCCATTTGCTTAACTTAAAACCGCCAGAAGTTAAGATACTTGTTACTTCGTTTTTTAAACGCAATAGGTCTTCTTAAGTATTGGTACCAAGCAAACATTCGTTAACATAAAAAATATTTTTAATAATGTCACAAGCTTCTGGATACTCTGTTTCATAATCTAGCCAAAAAGTGGCGCAATTGTGGTACCGTATGTTACCGTATTTAGTTCATAACATTTAACTTGATCTTGTGGCTCAGGATGCCAAAATACTCGTCGTAAACATGTTTGTTTAGGATTTACTAACACTTGTCGGTACATTTTTGAAAATGTTTGCTGTTAAGACAAACATTTTTTTGCAAAACTTTAATAAAATTGTAAATAAATCATTTTGAAGAATAGGCACAACGTAATAAATACCGTTACAAAACAACCCGGTACTCATTTTTATGGAGGCAAAAACTACCTTGACTCGTGAAGTACTGCTAGATTCTTTAATTACTGTATGGTGTGGCTAAAAATACGGAATTTGACTACTAGTCGTATTGTGCATATTAATTTCAGACATGTGTCTTAACGTAATGTATTTAGATAGAAACCTATTGTAGTCTACTTGTAATTAGTTATTTTTTATTAATCTTTTTTCTTGAATAATGAATCGCCTTAGTGCAGCTTCTTGTGGTTCGCCTAGTTGCGTTATATTACGTTTTAGCGGGATACTGACCGTAAATCGAACGTTCTTATTGCGCGTAGTATTTTTTATAAAATGCTTTTCCCAAAATTCATCAGATGCAGATAAAATCATTTTATTCTGAAACTCGTCAATTTTCCAAAGTATACTTAAACTTTTATTTCACTCGTCATTATCTAAGTCTTGTACACTTAGGAAACTATTTAATTTTAATTTTAATATGGTTATGAACGATTCATTTCTAATTATTATTATTATAGTCTTGCAATAATTGCTACGCAACTGCATAATTATCAGTAAAATTGTCTTATGATTGAATAATTTGTTTTGCATCGCCTTCTAATGAAGAACGTAATTGTAATCACTGTTACTAATTATTTCCAAATAAAGTGTTTCTAAATTATCAATTTCATCAAAATCTTCATCTGGTTTTTCTAAATCAATTTTAGCTTGTAAAATGTAAAAATTGTTTAAAATTGGCTTCATAGTTTCTAATCTACTTTGCAATTGTTTGATTACGTTATCATTAATTTCTGTTTCAGAAACTGCATTGAAATACGAATTGACTATTGTAATTCGGGATTTATACTGCCCTCGTACTGCCTTAAGTTTTTGCAAATTTGCCATTGTTTGTGCAAAAAAAATAAGGACTTAAGAATAATAAAGGACATAACTCACTTTTTAGTTAAAACGAATAAACCTTGAAGTCGTATATCGAACAATTCTCACCTCGTTTGGCACTTGGATGTACGCCTTCGTAAAAATCTTCGGATAATTTTCTTGTTTTAATGGCTAATAATTTACTATTCCTTGATATTTGTCTCGTAGGACCAAATACGGATGTGCTAGTATCCTGTGGACTGCATAATTTTTTAAACCAACTTCTACTTGAACAGTAAAAGCATATTTATTACATCTTGTCTTGACAAAATACTTATATCAACTCTCTCAATTAACTTAAAACCACTAAGCAATAACTCTTTTTTAACCCTACTAAATCTAAGTTTTAATGCGCACGGCGCAAACATCATCTAAGTAAGCCAGGTAATAACTATGCTTTAAACTGCTGCTGCGCAACTACACAAGGGATAGCAACTTTCAAAACACAAACGCATGTAAACAATTGTAGTTATTATGTTAAATAATGTTGGTTGTTAATGTTTGCTTACTACTCTTTTAATATAATAAAAATTGTAGTGCTGTTGTGGTGTACAAAATTAGATTAAGTTGTTTTATATTTTTGTTTTTGTATGAATAAATTGAGAAAGTTAACCTGGCTCCCTTGTTTTTAATATTATGTTAGTTTTCAACAGTTTTTAAAATCAAAAGATTTAAGTACATATACAAATGTTTATGTGCGAATCTTGAGACACTAACAAAACTTATTCTATTTTTTAATTTAAAAAAACTTGTTTTTGAAAATGGTATTCTGTATAACAATTAATGAGGTTAACAAGCAGTAATATTTTTTTTTAAATGAGTGAAACATGTTGATCGCATCAACAAGTTTTTAGCATATGAATCTCATTGCTTAAGAAAACAAAACAAAATGTTTCAATTTTATTGAGCGTCTGTAGTAAAAACTGTTTTAAATTCTATTTACAACATAAGTTTAAAATTTAAAAAAACAACAAAAACTTAAAAATTAAAAAAAAAGATATTTTGTAAAAGTTGTTTAAATATAAAGGTCAAAACAACCTCATACAAACAACTTAACTTAACCATCTTAATATAAACGTAATGTGATCGCAGAGTCATCTCATATCGTGAGTTTACTATGTGAAGATAGTAATTTGAAAATTGGCACAAAGCTGGAAACGTTAACAAGTTAATTTTATACTAGCATCATTCAAATAAATTCTCAACTTACCGCGGGTCAAAACCACAATGTATATTTTAAGATAAACAATGCAACCCAAATGTAAAAATGCTATCAGAGTGAACCACGGTACATCCGTTTTGCTTTTTTGGGGTACTTAGCAGTGAACACTCGAATGTACTTCCACAAATGAATTAACAGACCTATAGCTTTATAATAATAATAATAAATAATGCAAGTAATATAATCCAAATTTGATTGCAAAGCAATCTCATGATGTAAACTTACTATGTAAAAATAGTAAATTGCTATATACTAAGAAACTTATAGAAAAAAATTATAAAAATGCTTAATTTCATCGACAAAAACCACAAGTCGTTTTTAAGTAATGATTTACTAAAACGTAATTTGTAAAATTAATTGCATTTTTTATTAAATTAGATTTTGTGTTTATTAAGACAGAAACTTGATTTTGAAAACCACAGGTAATTTATAAATATGTACCAAAATAACATATATATATATGTATGCATTTCAGGCATTCCACAGTTACAAACAAAAGTATTTCTAAATACGCCGTCCCTAAACGCATACTTTCAGTGTTCCAAATTTCAGTATACAAAGGCGACACCGTTTCACCAGTTGATAGAAATTTTCTAAACGCTGATCAAACCTTCCACGTATTTCACAAATTCCTTTATACTTTTGCAATATCGACTTTACAAACATTTGTCTCAGTATCGTTCAAACCTCTTTGAAATTCTTTGATTATTACCCGCCTCACGTATTCGATTATGTCGTGTCACTAAATCTTTATACTTTGCACCTTACTTTAAAAACTCGTTTTGAACCTAAAATCTAAGACAATAGATTAAATACGTATTATATACCTTTTTTCTTAAAAAATCTATCAATGATGAAAACACTTTTTGTTAACTAATTCTAAGAATGAAATAATAATTTACATATGTATCAAAGATTTGTTTCAATTAAAATTCTTGCTGTTGGATTATAAAGTTTAAGTGCAATTTTTAAATTGCAATTATAATTATTGTTTTGTTAAAGAAATAAATACTACATAGCATTGTGCGCTTATCAACAATTATTTCAAATAATTAACACTATTTATATTTTCTAGAAATAAAACGTTTTAAAAAACTACTGCTAGCTTATTATAGGATAAAATTACAACATAATTTAGTTAGTGTTTTAATGCAACTTGAGTTTATATTACGTAGGAATTCATAATATTTGAATTCAAGTTTACGTCGCTTTAATCAATATAAATAACTACAATTAATTCAAATTTTATTTCATTGCGTTTAAATTATACTTTTTGATCCAGGAAAAAGTACAGTTTGTTACTCTGTTATAATCCAAATTTGAAACTCGTAGTTTTTCACGATCGCATCCGCTCAGAGTCCAGACTTCTCATCTGTATCAAATTTTTTAATAAAACCTTGTTACAGAGTATATCCTTCTTCAACGACTATAAGCCAGTAAGCAACAAAAAAAAAGTTGAATTCTTAAACCTTAAATTACAACAATAAAAGTATCAGAAAATGTTTTAAATTATTTAAAAAAGAATTGGTAAAATAATATTTTTATTAATCACCTGTGTATCTTGTACAGTGCATTCTTATCTAGAATACGGTGTATGCTGTTATTAAGAATTTTGCATGATCGAAAATGGAAAACATCTATACGCAGTTTAGAAGCTGGCAGTGCAAATCTAAACAAAATAACCTTGTTATACCATAAGTAGTGTTATATTCTTAGTAGGACATTCACTATATAAATGTTATTGTAAAATAAAAAAAATTTAAATATTCAACAAAAGTTGTAAATAAATTATAATAAATCTTCACAAATAAATCACTAATTAACAAGTTTATGTTATTTTGTTTATTAACTTTTATATTATTGTTCTTAAATTTTATTTCTAATAATACTACCATAAATAATCAAAGATTTTTATTAAAAAAAAATTTTTTTTAATTCAAAATATTGATTACGATACAAAAAATCTTATAATACCATCGTTTAAAAGGTAATACAAAATAACGTAACAAAATATTTACACACGTTAGTAACACAAAGAATTGTTTATTAGCAAACACTAAAATAATTATAACAAGCAAACCTACAAATTCTAAAAGAATATAGTACAATATTTGACAAATATCAAACGAAAAGATAAAACAGAAAACATTTTGTCAAAATACAATCAAATTTAAACACAAATATTAGTACAAGAAATACCACTAAAGAGAAAACGTGGAAATATTAAAGTCAGCACTTTTCTAATAAATTCTTAGGCAAATTTTTATTTAAGTTACTTAAATAAACTTTTATGTATTGATCTTCATGTACGAATTTTATTCAAAAATTTTCCATGTTTACTCACAAAAATTTAATTTTTCTAAATGAAAAATATTTGTCAGCAATCATTCTTAAGAATCGATAGCCTGACATATTTTTACTTTTCAACAATACCTATTGTGTTAAAAATAGAATACACTGTGATATCACAACAAAAGGACAAATCGTTTTAATAAAAATCTTGTATAACCATACATCAGTTTTCATTATATTTTAGTAAATATTGATTATTTAAAACAAACAAACGTTATTAATCAAAATTACATTCATACAACAAAATATTAATTACAACTTAAAACTATTTATTTGTATTGTACAAACAGTAACGTTTGTGAATGCAAATATAACCGCAAACTCATATGGCTGACCCTATTAACGTTCTATAATAATTTATGCTTCAGTTTAATTAATTTAAGCAACATCAACTATTAATTAAATTTTTAGATAAGTATTAGTTTTTTTGAATTTTTAGAGACAATGAAAATATATATTAAATCTAAAACAAATTAACACAATATGTTTATAAAAAAATCAAATGAAATAATATTTAATTTTAGAATAACCCCATAAACTAAAAAATATAACAGCGACAAAAAATGCAATACTAAATATCAAACAATCACCTAACTTCATAAGAAAGAAAGTTAATAGGTAATGTTTCACATAAATCCTGATCGTTGTTTGAGTGCATAAGCACCACATAATTTAAAAACAAATTTTATTTAAGCTATTATATGTAGTTACTTTGTTATTTTAATTTTAGTACGTCATACTATTTAAATTTAGTGTTTGTATTTTTTATTACAAAAAATAATTGTCGATACTTTTTCTGTTACTTTTTTTGCTGTTGATTGATATTTATTTGGATTTTTCTGAATCGTTTTAGAATGGCATCTGTCAATAATATTACCTTAGGTGTTTATTTTTTTTTATGAGTAATTTTTACATAAACAGTTAAAATCATATAAAAAAAATATTTTTAAGATATACTACCAAATTCGTAAGTAGGAATAGCTACTAAATTTAGTTTTTACGTGCTATTAGAAAGAAGTAATATGTCAATAAAGTTGTAAACAAATGGCAACAATTGTAAAACTATTCGAGTATGGAAAATTTGTTTACAAAACATTGCTTTAGGCAATGTTTAGCTACATACAGTAACAGGGAATTCTAGTACGCTAGCAGTAACATAATCAAAATTAGTTTTTTTTAAGTAAGTTTAGTGTATTACAATTTAATTCAAGTTATTCCAAGTGTTTCTTGTTTATTAATTAGTTTCCAACACAGACATATTAAAAACGTCTCAAAGATATTAAGTCAAGATGTGCAAGATGTCTTGCAGACATCTCACTACGCCTTGAAACGTTTTGAAAACATCTTTAAGACGTTGAATGTTAATAAACTATACTGACTTCAGTACTTAAACATCATAAAGTTGTCTTATTATTTTGAATAAAGCTGCAAAACAAAACTCCAAAAAATTATAAAACAATGTTTTACACATATGAATAAAAGGAACACTAAACACTGCAGCGTTAAATATATATGATTCATAATAACCCAGCAAGTACAGTAAACTGAATCTTGTCGTACATGTGTCGCTATGCTGCCTTTCTCAACAAACTAATACTAAAACTATAATTATGAGTAAAACTAACTTATACTAAAATTATGTGACGCTTTGTTACGCCACACGTCGGAAACTTTACTTTTATGTTGTAAAATTAATAGAATTATGTATGGATCAATCATACTCTCAAATTAACGGTAATAATTAGCACTAAAAAAAATTCCATTTATGACTAATTTGTTTATGAGTAGATTTAAAACTAATTTAAAACAAAATTTAAATTACTTCCGGAATATTTAGCTTAGGTTAGTGGGTGATATTTTTGCTGTCATTGATACTAGAGTTTTCAGCCCCCAAGAATTTGTTAAGATTTTAAATTCAAAATTTGAAAACATTAAGTTTATCCATGAAATAGAAAACGATGGAAAGTTGCCATTCCTGGACATTTTAGTGACTAGAAAGGGGAATACATTAGATATTGGCATTTACCGCATAGATACCAACAACACGAAATTTATAGCAAATGATTCGAACCATAACTTGCCATATAAACTTGATGCTTTTCATGATGCTTGATTCAACGATTATTGAATTTCCCATTTTTAAAATATAATTTTAACAAATAATTAAAATATATTAAACATATTGTAACACACAATGAATTTTCAGAAGCAATAGTCAACAATATCATTAGAAAACAAAAAAATAAATTAAATATTAAAAATGTGACTATGTTACAAAATATTAACAGCAAAAAAGAAAATAAATATGTAAAACTTCCACATATACTAGAGGACATCAAAAAATTTTCTCAAAATTTTATTACAAAATAGTAACAACTATTAACAATAACATAAAAAAACCAAAAAATTAAATAGATATGTGCGATAAATCGGAAATATATAAAATTAGTTGTAAAGACTGTAACCAAATATATGTATATAAGACAAACAAAAAACCTTTAAATACCTGTTATAAATAGCAATTAGCTTATGTCAAAAGCCAGTGTTGTCCTGCACTTGTTATGTATAATCATAAATTAAAAGAAATCAAATTAATTAAGAAACTAAACAATCGAAAAGAACTACATCCATACAAGAGTTTGAAAATTTATAAAAGCAAATGTTTATTGATGATCAACGATGACTAAGAGCCATTAGGTTTTTTGAAATTGTTCAACTTAGTTTAAAAATCAGTAAGACGTAACAAAGCGTCACATAATTTTAGTATAAATTTGTTTTAGTCATAATTTTGGCTTTAGTATTAGTTCGCTGAGGATGATACCACAGCTGGCGAAACACGTGTACGACAAGTATTTAATTTAGTGTAGTTGCTGTGCTATTGTGAATCAAATTTATTACACATAACTATTTTTAATGTTTATTAAGTGGAAATCCGATTCATCTTGCTCAAAAAAATATAAAAAAAATTGGATTTCTTTGTTTACTCTAAATAAAAGAATATGTTTGTATGGTAAACACAGGTTGTATATTAATTATAGTTAATTGTTATGATATTACAAAATTAACGCGAAAAAAAACACGACAAACAAAAATTTTCTGACAAAGTAGAAGAATTCTATACTAACTTGAACAACTCCAAAATAAAAAACGTAATAATTGACGACAAAAAAATCAAAAAGTCCTAAACGTTAGCTTAAAAAAATACAACCATTAAACAAAGACTAAATCAGGAATCCGATTAAATAACTGAAAAACGGAACAGCAGTATAACAGATAGTGTTCCCATAAAAATGATAAAACTAGGAAAAGAAACGTTAATACCAAGACTAGACAAACTATACTTCAAATACCTAAACAAGGAAGGAAGATACCTAATGCCTAAAAAAATGTTTTAGTCATTTTATTCTATAAAAAAGAAACCCTAGAAAACTATAAATCCATTAACCTTTTGTCGCAAATATACAAAACTTATCACGCATTATAAATCGCTTAGCATCTAAGCCCAATTTGTTCTAGCCGATAAAGCAAACTAAATTCAAAGCAAGTTAAAGCACTATTATACACTTGCGATTTTAACCAAAAAGTGGACAGAGTATTATAATCTAGTATGAATAACATCTATTAACTTTACGAAAGATTCTGAGACAGGTAAAGTTTTGAATGTATTTTAATCGACAAGGTTAACAACATATACCAGAACGCAATCCTCCAAATTTAGATACACGAAACGTCTAAAAATATTAATGTTAAGAGAAAAAAATTACAAGAGGATTTTATCTCACTTAAACTGTTTACACTTGTTTAAGAAAATGCAAGAAAACATATAAAATAAGAAAACAGAAGCTTTAACTAAAATGGAAAAAACTAACACACGTACGGTTTGCCGATGATGTGATTTAAACAAATAAAAATCAAATTAGAAAGAATGGTTAATGGCATTTACAGAAAAAAAGCAGTTTTAATTAAAAAAAGTACATGACAAATAAACAGGACAAAGATGAAAGAATTTTGATGCAAAACAAGTAGAAGAAGGACAAACATATAAATACTTAAAACAAACAGTAACAACTGGGAATGCCAACTAAAAACTAGAAGTTTATAAAAGGAATTACATTAAAGTGTGCAGCATAGTAAAAGATGTATCCACTCGCCCTTAAATTATAAATATCCAATCAATAATTACTTATAGTTCTCAAGCCTAGATAATCGCCAAATACATCTTTAACACGTTCGCTGCCACCATAAAGAAAAGAAAAACCGCCACAACAAACTACCACTAGTAACAGATAGAATTTGTCTAATTTTTAGTTAAAATATTTAAATCAAATATATCCTATTATAAAAATAACTTTTTCCAGGTTCTATAATTCCGGCTCTTAGTGGTGTATAGAAAAATATTTTTGTGCTGCCAACATTGCAAACGTCAATATTCGTTCGTTAGTGTAGTTACGTAATGAATGAAAAAAGCTCTAGGGTGGCAAAATGAAAACTAGGAATCTACATAAAAGTAAGTGTTCAAAGTCAATTAATATATTAGAATGAGTATGCGACAGGTGGAAAAATCATTTTAAAAATTTTTAAATTCAGTTAAAATTGAAGAAAAACGATGTTAAAGTTAATGTCAAATCTGACAGATTTAGTAATAAATGTAGTACCAACATATTATATTTCTGTTTATTTTTTGTTATTTTTTCAAAAAAGAATGTAATTTTATGAAAGGCAACACAAAAAATAATGTACATTACTCTCGTCGAAAGAATCATACCCAAGCAACACATTGGTATAAAAAACGTCTAAATGTCCGGCTAATAGACATTTATTAGACATTAAAACGTTTTTAAACGCGTTATTAACGTTTATTAGACGGACATTTAGACGTTTTGTGTACCAATGTGTTGTTTGGGTAGCATAACTCACTCACATGCAACGCTCGGCCGTGCGGCCTCGCGTCGCATTAACGTTTCTTATGCTATTTCTTACTTTCGACTCTTGTTACGTAAACTACTATTAAGAAATCGACATCATTTCAATAATGCAAGTATAATATTGCAAAAAGCATTTATTTAGACATAACCTAATTGGATTCTTTTTATCGTTGAGACATAAGTCACAAACATACCAAGTTTGACTCCTTTTGTTTTGTTGTGAACAAACTTGACACTTTTTTCTCTAATTCTAAAATTAGACTTTTTACCATTCTGTTTCTGTAGTGTAAGTAAGTTTTTCTCGAAGACCTTTTGTAGGATCCATTGTCCGTTTCAAAGGAAAACATCTAGAAAATGAAAATATAGTTTGAAATACCACATTACAGTTTTTTTCCGGTGTTGTAACAAGAGTTATTGTAGTCGCAAATTATATTTGGTTTTGTGCTTTTTGCTCCTCTCCCATTTCTCTCCTTACTCATTTCAAATTTGTGCAGTAGATATAAGCACTTCTCGTTTATCTAGCCGTTTTTCGACAATTACTTTATTTCTCTTTCTCTAGATTACTTCAATTATCTTTAGTTTATTACGCCCCATTGTGTTGTTGAAAAATGGTATACAACACTTTTTGACCAATAAGGTATTATACTAGGCATTTTTTTATTACACACTAAAGATTTTTTTTAATTCAGTTGCCGTGGTATTTTTCCATTTACGGATGTTTGACCTTTGCAAAACACCTTTTGATAGCAAAAGATGTGGTTTAATATTTGTCCAGTTTACAATCTTATAGAGTAATGCATCATTAAATATAAGGGAAAACGCTTCAAGTAGGGTCGTAATTTCTGGTAAATTTATTTTGAAATTTTTTTGTTCATTAAGATCAAATAAAAAACGATTTTTTTCTAAATTAACCTAAACATATTAATTATCTCTAAGTAATTTGTCGGAAAACTTGCTTTTTGAGGAAAACATAGTAGTAAAATAATATTAAACGAAAAATCAAACTATTAAAGTACCAAACAAAAACAGTACACTACACAACAGTTAACCACGTGCTTTAATGTGACATAAAATAACATAACCTCAAAAACTCCAACAATGACTTGGTTTACGTATAAGTCGTACATTTTTATAGACCCCCTCAAAATATGAAATCATCACATGCACACCGCACAAAAAATAGATCGTTTTGACTAAATATAGCCTCCGGTTCACATATAAGACGATAGTGTACCATTTAAAACCAAGCGGTTTATGTATAAGCCGCGTGGTACTACTCAATCAATATTTTTTAATACGTAGCAAAACAAAAGTAAAAGATGTAACTAGCTGCATGTAACGTTTATTTTGACATACTCTGTAATCTACCATTAGTATTTCAATTAGTTGGTTTGCAACATCGCGTTGTATGTGTAACAAATTTTGGTAATGCGTTCTTTTTTTACGCCGAACTCTGCTACGTAAAATATCGTTGCTTAACAAGTTTTTTTGTAATTATTGAATAAATGGCATTTTAACTTGTTGTGTAAATTAATTAGTTTTGTAGAATATTGTTAACACGCATTACACCACGTATTGAAACCGTATTATATTTCTTCTTGACACTATTTTATGAGCCATCGTGGTCGTATTCACCGATCCTATAGCTTAGAGAAATATTGCGGTACAGTGTATTGGCGATATTGCAAATTTAATATAATACATGTAAATGCTGCAGTAATAATGCATGTTCTAAAACAACCAATATTTTGTTGTTGTTAATTTGTTGACTTTAGTTTGTATTCGTGTACCAGTGTAGACATTTAATTTAAATGCGGGTTACAATTACTGTCTTGCATTATCCGGCAAGATTATTTAATAAACGTTTTAAAAAGTTAATAAAATCTCTTTTGTTAGCTACAACGACCCATAGCTTTCACCACAATTGGTTTTTTTTCTAAAATTCGGATACTGTCATCATTCGGTTATTGTTAACCCAACGTGATTCTATTGAGCGGCGTGCACTGTATTTCTAAACGTTAAAATACTCAAATAAGTAAGGAACAACCCAAATCTGCAGTCAAAGGTTACTACTGAGCTATTTATAAAGAAAACTTTAAACATCTTGTCTTATAGTAGATGTTGCCAAGATGGTTTTTTTTAGAGTCAGGTTCAGTCATTAAAAAAAAACACATTTAAGATTTATGTTATTTTGTATTATTTATTTTTGTTTGCATTTATTGTTTTGTTCACGACAGATATCACCGACATAAAATGAAAACTGAAATTATCTTAGAAAATAAGTTTGCAAATACTCTGCAAACAAGATTTATTTTAATTCTTAAATGTCTTGTCAATAGCACAAACATTGATAGATAAAAACAGTTTCACACAAATGATGCGAAAAAATGCAGAAAGCGCGACACGCTCTCATTAAATTTGTTTTCTAATAAAGACGATCAACTAGACAAACATTTGTAAGCCAGGATAAAAAACTTCAAAGCAACCCAAAACCGATAATCAAAGATTTTTACATCAATCGATAAGCTTTTAAGACAAAAAACCGACGTCATCAATCGCGTGGTAAAATTTCACAAAAAAACATTTGACAACGTGTGATTTTTAATGATCACATAAGCACAAAATTTGTTGCTGTTAAAGAAACTTTCTGCACTTGAAAAACAAAAATCAAACATTACAAAAAAACAAGACGATATTTTTGGAAAAATAACTGCAGCAGAAACGACCGCTTTTAGGGTCGAAAAGGAAAGGATGTACTATAAAAACTTTGTTAAGCACAGTTTCAAATAGACTTCAAACGTCGACCTACAAACACCAAAAACTTGCTTACAAAATCTGGCAAAAAAGAACGTTAAGAACACAAAAAACTAATAAGCTTTCAAAATATATTTTTAGCAAAAACCTCACAAGCATACAATGCATTATTTACAAAAACCGTTTTTCTTATAAACAACTTAGTGTTCCTAGATTTTTCAGAAGAAGTACGCCAAAATATTTTATTTCAAAATTTGTTTGTTTAATAGATTCAACGGAATTGATACCAATAAGGATTTTAATTTATTAAAAAAAATTGTATTGTAAAATAGTATATGCTTAATCTTAGTATTATATTAACAATATAACCATCAAATTTATTATTTAAAAAATTATAACTAATTTATTAAATAAGAATATTTTGTAGAAAGATTCTAGATTTAAAATATATTAAAGCTGTTGCATCATCACATTTAAAGTAATAACTAGCAATAGATTACCAAGAAATTCATTTTTATTACTGTAAAGCACTAATAACATTGTAATTAAATCCGAACTTTTTATTAAAGCTTATATGTAACCAGTTCATGTAACGTTTCTTAAAACTTTTTAGAACGCATGTGAAATATATTTACACAATCATGATAATTATAATTAAAAGTGATAAGGCTAAAATGGAAAAAGATAAACACAAAAACTCATTATTGCTTGAACAAGTTAAAAAGTTAATTGAGTTTTTTTAAACAACATAAATTAATTAGTTCTTTTACAAGATACTTTTAAAATCATATTATACCAAAGTATTAAGAAAATAATATTTAATTGCTTAGATAACTTTACCGACCTTTTTAAATGTTAGAACTTTTTACACATTTCAACTTTTGTTGTGATTACTTTTATTGAAAATATGTCTAATGACGTTTAAAAGTTTTTTTTAAATAAATTTCCATCTGCAGTAAACTATGACAAATGCGTATTTTATGGATGTTATTGTAACCACAAAAGACGAGGGTGTGTCATCAATCTTTCTTCTATAGTTTGAGCTTTAAAACAATAATCAAATAAACATTTTTAAATAAATTTAAACTTTTAAACAAAAATTCACCAATTATTTTGTGATGATATTTTACGTGTCACATTATATTATTTACAAGTAAAAAACTTATGAAGATAAATTATATTCCTTATAGACAGAAAATATCAGGAAGTAAAATTCATTAAATAAAATTTAATAATTATTTTAATTGATATCATTGCTTATTCTGCTTATTTAATTTTTGATGAAATGCATTTTCATTTCAGATTGATAGCATAGGAATTCCAAAGTGTGTTGCAAAGATAGTATTGACAAATGTCTTACCTTCTTTTCATTCTTAGATTGATTGTAATCATATTGTGCCTTCTTAAACTGAACACGCTCCTTAGCGAATTTGAAAATATGACATAATATCGTAAACTAAAATTAATATTACTTGTTGGTACGATAAAGATATAAAACATTTATAAAAATATTTTTCCTTTAAGGTGATCAAACTATTCGAATTATGCTTTTGATCACTTTTTATAAAAAAAATTAATTACTTTCATTGCACAATAATGATTAGATTTTTATACTAACAACGTAATATGCTAATTACATGAAAAACTATAAGTTACATTTAAAATTCATTGTCAGTTGTCAGTCATATATTGAGTTCTTAATTTTTTGATTATAAGCGACTTTCGGTGTCAGTGACATTTACCACTCTGAAGATGCAAGCTGCAATGTCTGGCGAAACGTCAGTTTGTTTGGGTTCACAAACGACAATACGGCAAAGGCCAAGTTCTACTTCTTGTTTTGGCTCTCAAGAAGAGACTATGACCAAGCCTAAGTCTGGGTGTTTTACTACGACGCGGTCTAAGCCGAAAGTCGCTTATAATCATAAACATAACAACCGCGAAAGCTTAAGATTTTATTTTAATTTTTTGTTTAGTTTTAAGACTAAATAATGCATATGCATTAGGCAAGAAACAGTTTGACAACGTTTTGCTAAATGCACTAAACTACATGTTTACCACAAAAACATTGCGTTTACTTCTAGTTACATGATTATTTTTTATACAACATTAGTAAAAACGTTATAGCGTTGATTGTTGTATTAGCTAAAAGATGCTCAGCTACGTACGTTAAAACACGATTTTCTTCACCGCGCGCTAGACTTATATTTCTTTGTTTTTATTACCTTTATAAATATAATAAAACTTGATACTGATGATTTTTCTTTACTTCTATCATTATAAACCAAAATTGTTGATGATTATGAAATTCTTTATATGGAATCGAGCAATTGAAAAATATCCTACCCCCCAAGAATCACAAGAAACGAAACGAATTTGCTAACTATTATAGACGATATATTCCAAACTTTGAAAATATTGCAATTCCGCTGAACTATTAGACTACAAATGGTGTCTAATTTCAATAGACTTTGGATTGTAATCAAGCATTTGAAACGTTAAAACAAGCACTCGTCAACCTTCCCATTACGGTAGCGAAATTTTTCTTCAAATCATTGTTTTATCTTAAAAACCAATGTTTTAGGTTTTGCGAGCTGATCTTTAGAAGTCTTCGCCAAATAAAAAATCGTTAGGTACAAAAAGATGTCTAGTCTTAAGTAAGTAATTTCTTCATCGATTTCATTTGGCGTTTTCGCCCTAACCTCTTTTACAACGTGATGACGTTTATTAGCGTTCATCCTATATTCTTGAAGTAAAACAAACAAAAAGTAAGTTGTACAAAAAATTCAAAAAACTTCAAACAAAAGAACAAAGTTTCTAAATAGTGAAAAGTGATTTTCTTGCAAAATAATACATTTATAATTAGTTTCGCAGAAAAAAACATTATTGAATTTTGATAATTTCAGTATTTAACTTGACAAATAAAATTTAAAAATAAAGTAACCCTTATTGAACGACTAATATTAAATATAAATTCCAAAGTTTATTAAACAACTGTTTTGTTGAAATACTACACGCATATAAAAGACAACTCAAATTCTTTACTAAATTTAAAAAACAATATAAATTTTTATTTATATCAAACTTTGAATCGACATATATTTTAAATACAACCGTGTTCCATTTAAACGTGTTCTGCATAAATATATAATTATTTTAGTAAACACCGTCTAAGAATTCGTGCAATACAAAACAAGAAAAAATATGTATTACAGTGTAACAAAAAGTTATTAAAGCTACCGCATAGAACTTTTTATTTTAGTTGAATAGTTTTGCAATGAGTATTTTAAAACGATATTCAATAACAATTGCACTTTAATAAAAACATATTTTAGCGAAAATTGAAACAAAACACGATAGTTACTGTTGCTTACTAGTTTTTAAACTTTGTTTCAATAATTATTGTTATAATGCAAATTAAAACAAAAATGTCTGTAGTAACAAGTTTTATTTGTTTTTTTAGTTTTCGTTCATTTTAAAAACTGTCCACGTTATTAAATATAACTGTAATTAGTAAAACGGTAAACAACAACGTATAATATTATAAAGTGAACAATGACAATGTAAGTGTAAAAACTTCACCAGAGTGAACCACTGGACGGCGGTTTTGCCTTTTCAGAGCTCCTCGGCTGTGGGAAACACATTAATGCACTACCACAAATGCACACAACGTGATATTTTTTACTGTGTACTGTTTAGATAAATAACGCAATTTTTGATTTGATTTCTATACATTTTGCGTAGTATTTGAATTATTCGTTTAGTTAGTAAAACCATGAAACATTTAAAAAGACTTATCTACTGATCAGGTAAAAAATAAAATATTAATATAAATTGCGTGCTGTAAACTGCTATTAAATTTAAAAAAAAATGTTTGTTACAAATTTCTCAAGAGCGACTGTAATTTTTTTGCTTGTATTTATTATAGTTTGCAATAGTTTCATTAGATAATGTGTTTGCATTAGAAAATAGCTTATATTGAATATTAAGCAAGTATTTAAGACGATTGACAGAAAAATATACAGCCGTATTTCATATACAAAAATGTTATTTTTTTGTAAATTTAATATAAAAAAGACAATAAAAGTACTTATTTGCTTTAATGTTGGTTAAAAGTAAGCATAATAAAACGTAAATTTTAATTGTAGATTTCTGCGAATAACTGCTAATTGGTTTTGTATGCTTATATTTCTGTTTTAAAAATTATATTTTTTGTAACGTTAGAAAATGTAACTAAGCCTAAAGCTACCTTACAACTAGTAGATGTTTTTTTTTTAATTTCTTTTTGTTTACTTCTGGTTTTTTATGTATTTTAATTATCTATTTTAAAAAGATACTTCAACCAGTTATCAAATTCATTTAAACTTTAAACAAAGTACAAGGTGCTACCTAAAATTTACGGTCAGATTAACAATAACTAATCTGTTAACTTTCTTCATAGTATATAGCTTAAAATTCTGTCCATATGTCGTTTAATAAGTAACATAAAATTTAATTTTCTCGAATACAACAGTTGTCATGTTATCAAGCAAAAACTCATATAACCGAAAACGTTTTTGGTGGAAAACTGTGTTTCCAGATATTTCAAAAACAATACGTATAATTTAAACTTTTCCAGTGAAACGATGCATACCTACTACACCGGGCACAACTTGCTACATAACTGTGCAATAAATTCTTTAAACTGCGCTACTCCGTAATTTTGACGATTTAAATGTGTGTGTGTAAAATAAAATTGCCAAAAACTACTCTACTTTAAATAATTATTTGTTATTTTATTAAAATATTTTAACATTTATAAAGGTAGAGTTGTTTAAATTATAATTCAGTAGCTAATAAAAATACATATAAAATAATTTGTCAAATGACCACCATAAATTAGCACACATATGTTTAACAAAAACTTTAATTAAAAATAAAAATAAAATAGTAAAAATTTATTATCTTTAATATTACAGCTAAAATTTAATTAAAACCCTTAAAGAGTACAAGCTATTTACCTACCACATAATAATTTTATGTTAACTTTAAATGCTTTCAGTAAATTTTACAAAATCATGTTTAACACATGCTTACACTTTTCTAAAATTTAGTTGTGTATTATGTTTTTAAGTGTGGAAGCGATTTAATTAAAATGGATTATTAAAAACTAAATTCAAACTTAAAAGTTTACCTTCTTTTTAAAAAATAATATTGACAGTAACTTAAATGTTAAATTATTTTAAATATAAAATAATAAATAATATACATATATTAAAAAAACAATATGTTTTGATTTAAACATTTTTGACCAAATAAAGTATTATTTTTTTTTCTTGTTTTCTGTTCCTGTATAAAACATGTTTTCTTCACTGGTTTATAAAAATTCAAAACATTATGTATTAATTGTAGGATATACATATATGATTAGCGCATTTAATATTTTTTCTATTATATTCTTTAATTATAGTTATGTTAAAATAATTACCAGTATTTTGATTATTAATATTAATATTGCATAATAAGTACAATTTATTTATTAAAAAAAGAAATATGGGCTGTGAGAACAAATCATGTTGTTCCATATTAATAGTTTTAATCTTGTATAACGTTGTTTAAATAAACTATTTATTTTTTTCTAATAAAACAACAAATGTTAGTTGCAAAAGCTTAAAAAAATTATTTGAAACGTATTAGTAACGCCGTATAGATGAATATATTTTGAAATACAGCACTGATATTACTCAGTAACAGAATGTTTTATACATTGCTTATCTTAAATTCATTTAAAATTAATATTTAACATGATTTGAATACAATTCCCAACAAATTTTTAAAAATTCATTAATGCGTTTTAGTTAAAAATTTTGTTTCCAAATATTTAAAAAAAATTTAAACAAATTGTTTTTTGTGAAAGTGTAAATTACGGCTGTGCCTATATCTTAAACAAGCGTAAAAATTCTACTATTGCAAAAACCTAATATTGCAAAAACTTATTTGTTGCGAAATAAAATAACTTATTATTTATTGATTTAATTTTTAGTTAAATTATTTACGCTTTTTTATTGTTTAAATTAATTAAAAAAATATATATGTCGTAAAGACTAAACGCAAACAACCAAGAAAGATTTATTTTCATAATTCGTTTTTAAATGACAATTGTGCGTTAAGTACAAAACCAGTATTGCATAATGGTGTTAAAATATTTCAAATTAAACTTTCTTATTGGGACACAAATTTTTATTATTTTATAAATTTTTATTTACCGCAAAACAAGAAAGGGAATTAGGGAAGCATATTCAATACTTGACGTGCGATTTTATAGTTTGTATGTATGTGAGCGGCACAAGACGAGTTCAGCATGTAGACAAGCAGAAAAAACTTTATATTCAATTTAAAAAACAGTATGTTTAAATATATTAAAAAAAATTTAATAAAAACGAAACCCACAAATAATCATATGTAATCATTTTTCTTTTTTGAAAGACAAAGCATTTTTTTGGTGTTCTTTTTTTACTTTTGTTAACATTTTCGAGAACACCTTTTTATATTATTTCAAACTTTGAAATTTGTGAATATAATACTGTTTTGTTAATGTTTCATATAAGAACATATGGTAATTGAAACGAGCAAGTAAAATAAATATGATTCTATTTTCTTAATAGGCAGTTTAAAAACATCTAATGTTATATTATATTATAAACATTAATTTTAATTTAAAAAAAAATTAATTAACTAGTTTTCTAGTGTTGTTTTGAAAATAGTGTTCGTTCAAAAAACAATTCAATATTCTTCTTAAGATGAAAAAAGATAAAATACCGGTTCGTCTATTACTAAACATATATTTATACTACATTATTATGATTAGACTAGTTTAAACACGTGTAAATTTTAAACCTAAACGATATTTGTGTTTTTGTGTTACTTTGTATTTTTGCTTGTTAAATTGTTTCATTACTTTACCTCTTCTTAAAACATCTGCATTCAATACTGGTTATCAATTGAATAGTCAGTCATGACAGATGTTTGTTAATTCTTGGGCGTATTTTAAAAAAAAATGAAAAATAACTTTTAAAATTTTTTAATAATGTTCAAGTCGTAAGATTAAAACTATAACATTTTCTTACGCTACTCAGTATATCTAAGCAAACCGTTTCTAACATTACACGAAAGAAAACTAGAAATCATATTTATCCATGTAACGCCGTTTTCCTTTTTATTACTAAATTTAACTCCGTTGCATTCAAACAAACTTCAATTTTTATTAAGTTAATTTTATGTTTGTTTATTTATTTTAGTACATTACCATTGTTTCTTAAACAAACTTAACACATTTAAATTGTTAGGTAAAAACGTATTTACTAATGCAATATATTTTGCTCCTATTAAAAACTTTAATGCAAACTGAGACAAAAGTATATGAACAAACATTTTAATTCATGTAACACTTTTTATGTAACAAACAAAAAAATAAGAATCATTTAAGTTGCAGGATTAAAATGTATGTCGAATTAAAATTTGACATAAATTAAAATGTTTCTTGATAATTTTAATTGTTCATTTTTAAATAAAGAATTAAAATAGGCAACAAACATATTAATTCTGAATTAAAATGTTTGTTAATAATTTTAATTCTTTAATTTTAATTGGCACTGTAGGTTGCGAAAATTGTGAGTACTCTAGCCAGACCAAAGTGCAAGTTTGGCACCGGTTGATTGCTATTTTTTTGTGTGTTAAATAAAAAAATGTTGCACGAATTCAAATGTTTGTACGTATACTTTATTTCTCAGTTTAAATTAAAGCTTTTAATATGACTTTTAGAAATTGTTCAGCAAAATATTTTGCATCAGTAAATACGGTTTTACCTAACAATTTAAATGCGTTAAGTTTGTTTAACAAACAGCTTTAATGTATTAAAATAAATAGACAAAACATGTAAATAAACTTAATAAAAACTGAAGTTTCTTCAAAATTGTAGTAAAACAAATTAAGTATTTAATAGTAAAACAATAAAGTAACTAACAGATTTAATTTAAATGTATAATATTGATTTTTACCATATTTAAAATGTTGGTTTAAAAAACTTGATGTTTTTAAATGTTACTTGGATAAAAATATGCGTTGAAAATAAATAAAGTAAAACATTATAAATCAATTAATTTTTATGAATGAATTTAAATTCTAGAATAATTTTTAGCAACTTATATTTCAAATGGTAGAATGAAAATGTTAGTTAATAATTTTAATTCATTACTGTGATCGTTGGTAGCTCTTGAAACTATTTCAGTATAAAGAAACACATGTACATTGTGGTTCTAAATGACTCCGATACTAAGAATCATGATTCGCTGCGCTATCGCCATAAATTTAGGATCATTTGGTTTTCAGTCTTGCACCAATTTTGTAGGTTACATTTCGATGTTATTTAAATTAGTAATTTTATTGAAAATTAAATCCTTAAACAATTTTAAAGTGTAAATAGTAAGTAAAAATAAAACAATTTATGTATATTTAAATATAAACAATGTAGATAACAGTGATAATTGTAGCAGTGGTAGTAATAATAATAATCATTTAAACAGTGTTGACTGTATACAAAACAACACTGTCAAGAAATTAATTTTTTTAATATATATTTACACTAAGAAACAGACTATTACAAAATATTTTGATAAAGTTATAAATTATTATTATTATTATTATTAATATAAACATATTCACAATAATTAACGTAAATACAAATCTTTATAAACTAGTTAGTTACAAATTTTATACTAGATTTATTAATACAAAAATATACCAACACATGTGAATTTTGACTGTTATAAGAAATATTATTCTAAAACCATTGCATTTCTAAATAAATTTTTGTTGTTATTAGAAATATTATACCAAAAAATAATCAAGTAGTACGTGACGGATTATGCAAGTCGCCAGTTCTGACTGTGTCACTCGTTCGTTTTTAGAGACAAACACGTTTATTAGTTTATTTTAGTTTGTTGGTGTAAAAGTAAGTGTAGAGAATAAAGATACGTAGATTCTGATAAAAAACAAAAATTGTTGAAAATTGCATCTCAAACGTTTACTACAATAATTGCCCCGAAAGTACACCTACAGTAGCAATATTCCGAAATTTACAGAATGATTCGTGGCGCAGACAAACTAAATTTAAACGGAAATTTTCAGATGTATAAAAATTAATAATTGTTTTTTAATTTGTTATAACATCGACATATAAATTTAAATGAACAAGAAGTTAAAAAAAATTCATTCATTTTTTAATTAATATTTTAATTTTTATTCTTATCTAACAAAGGTGATAGAGATAGTGGTCACCGTCAAGAGGCTTTGTTTGCAGCAAATTGGCCTGTTTTGATATTTCTCTTAAATTTCACATTCACGTTTTTGTTTAAAAATTAATTGATGCTGAAAACTGTTGGATTAAATATGTGCAACAACAAGAGTTTTCTGAAGAATATGTGACTTCATCAAAAGCAAATCAGTTAAATTTGAGTTTAGCTATACTATTGTTAGATTCCTTTTTAGAACATAAAAGTATCTTAACATTGAGAGAAAGATTAAGCGAGTGAACTTTATTGTGTAAAACAAGACATCCTATAATTTTACCTGAAAACTCTTTGTTAACGGATATGTATATATTGCAATCTCATAATAAATGTAAGCGTTTAGGCGACTATCCACCACTGTCTAACTTATAAACAAAATTTTGAGTTATTCAAGACAATGAGTTAAAATAGTAATAATAAAGTGTATCATTTGTAAGCGTCTAAAAAAACCAGGCAACGAATGTTACGCTCCACTACCTAGAGAACGGTTAGTGTCAGCTAATTCGTTTAAAACAACGGGAATTGACTTTAGTGGACTGCTGCGTATTCAGTCTGATGCAAAAAAAATCCAAAGTTTACATAATGCTATTTAGTAGTGCAGTCACTACAGCAGTTAACTTAGAGTTGGTTCCAGATATTATAAGAAAAAGTTGTTTCAGCGGATTGCTGAGATTCATCGGCAGAAGGGAGGTTCATTAAATTATTTATTTTGATAACGCAACGACGTTGTGGTTTTAGGCCGTGGCTTATTAAAAACTTATTTGAATTACGTATATATAAAATCAGCTTTCAACGTTTCCATCTATATAGCAATTAACATAGTATTATCCATAGGCATTAAAATTATACTTTGAAATGGCTATGCCACCGTATTTTACTTATGTTCGTATTACTGCATATCATTCACGTCAATCTAAGTCGTTTAAGTTTAACAAAGCAAATTTTGTTTTACTTCATGATCGTCAACCTAGATTACTTTGGAAATTAGTAAGGATTTCGGCAACGTTTTTAGCAAGAGACGGGAAAGTAAAACCGTGCAAAGTGGTCGACCAAACTGGAGCTCGATTTAGAAAACCAATTCAGTTGCTGTACTCATTGATTTGATTTAATTTCCGCCGGGGTGGATGTTAAATTTTAACAATAAATATTAACGTTTTGTATTTTTGTTAAGTTAGTTTTTGAAAGTAAAAAGAAGTGTAACGTTACTTTTTAATGAAGTTGTTACAAATATTAAACTAAATCTAAAGCCTCAAGCGTATTAACGAATTAAAATTTTGATTTTTTACACTAAATTTAACGTTCACGTCTAGCTTGTCAAGAACTACATATTTGCGACTGCATGTAATTAATAATCCACAATTGATTTTGCTTTTCTGTATTATGGTTTTATTATAATTATTGATAACAAGCCAAACTTATTAAAACATTCACATCTCTTTGGAAAAACACTAGTAATAACATTGTTAATGTTTAACCGCTTTATCACAAGTAGCAGTTTGATGATTATTTGTTTATTGTTACCTGTTGCCTCTTGAAAGATAAGAGTAATATTCTGTTGTCGAGTAGAAAATCTATTAACCAGTTGTTACAATCTCATGCTGATTGTTTGCTTTCTTATAACTTTTTTCGACAGCGGGTTCATATATGCCGTTGGGCCGTTATTTTTTCTCTTTTTATTGTAGTTTTTCACGGCCACTCATCGACACTCCAGTTAGTCGTGGTGACCTAGTTGTTACCAACAGGACCCACTGGATTAAAAGGTTAGTCACAAATTATAAATGTAAAACTGATTAATTTTGTCTATCTTACAAATAGCCTACGTTGGCATTACTTTTTCACATGCAACTAATCTTCGAGTTTGCGATCCATTATAAACATCTTTGTGTCGAACCCTCTACACAACCTTAATTGTTTATGACATTAAAATTAATAACGAGATGCTAATTTGACTTTAGCTATAAATTTTGATTCACAAGAATGTTGGGGTGGCTTTAAATGCAAAGATCCGCCGTCCCAATTATATACATTGCTAAAAAGCAATTTAATAAAAATATTTCCAGAATTAAGTAAAATATATTTAAAAACTGTGCAGAGTAAAGGTATATCTTATGAAACAATAATTAGCAAATATTTCTGTCAAGTAAGTGACTCAACTTAAAATTATTCACAAGTATATAGTATTTGATTATAATAATATTCTACTTACTAAAGTAAAGTTTGTTATAATTAAAACTCTCTATAGACAGTATTTATTATATAAATTAAGGTAGGTCAAACTCTAAAACGGTTGCTTAAATGAAACCTGGAAGAAGAAAACATATAAACTATCTATAAGTTAAAATTGCAAAAACAAATAAATCTTGTCAAAAATATACAAAGCAATTTGAAAAATTTGTAAGTATATTATCAGTTACAATTTACATTACAACAAAAAAATAACCACAATAATTATAAAAAAAATAAAGTCACACACCTGTGTATGTGAGAATGCTTAAAAATAAAATTTCTCGCGTACATTTTAATACATTTAATAAAATGTTTCTTAATAGTACCTACTTTGTTTTTAGAAATAAACACAAAGTTTGAAACTTAATTTTCATTTTAACATTATAAAACATTAATTATGTCTTTCTAAATAAAGTTTTGTTTGAGGCTAAATTTAATCAGGATAAAGGCATCTCTTTTACAATCTATAACTCTTCAGAACTTTTGAAATACTGCAATATATTTTGTACTAATAATGGTAACAAATATTTCTCACGTAATAAAATTAAGTCAATATAATTCATTTAAATATAAAATTAAAATATAAACGAATTACGATAAAAGTAGACTTTTTAAAATTTATGTTTAGCACAATAAAATCTCAAACAAAATCCCAATATCTTTTTACGACACATTGCAAAACACAAAACAAAAATATCTTCAAGGAAGCTTTGCATTGCTTGGTACATTTAAAATCCTTTTTGGGAATTAGAATGCCTGAAGCTACACTTTAGTGTGAATGAAACTTAAAACATGTGGTTTCAAAACAAAATTAACTTCTAACAAGCTATTTAGATTTGTTATGAAATAAATTAGACAAAATTTAATTTTACTAAAAAAGTATATTTCAATAAGAACGGCTAATATTTAAGTATGTCACATTTTATTTTGTTTTAGTTAAAACTGTAGGTTTGTATAAAAGTTAGTGGTGAATAATTTATTGTTTTATTTATATTAAAGTCTCCAACATGCTATCAGCTTTAATAACAAAGGAATATTATTGTTAAAAAAATATAGATAGATAAATCATATAACTTATCTTGCTTATATAAATAAGTTGTACACAGAGTTTCTTTTAAAAATACAAACAACACTTTGCAAATACATTTTAATTATTTATAAATTACTCATATCTGTTTTATAAATGTTTTCGATTTTCAATTTACAAAAATAGCTAATTTTGTACTATATAATAACTAATTAAAATAATGAACGGAATAACGTAAACTAGGTAAGTATTTAATTGTGTATAACTTACTTTATATTTACAATCGTCTACTGGAGTATCTTACAATGTCTTGTTTAGGACTAACTTACTAACTTAAAAATACGACACTTATATACAATAAGGTCCTTTCGATCACATCCGCTACCGTTTAAGTTGCAACCATATTGTTTAGGTTAATTATAAATAGTTTACTCAATTGAAACCTCATTGTGTTTACTTAAGTTGAAGGTACCCCGACTTGCGCATTACGACAAAGCTACCGAGGGATGTTCGCATCAATTAACAGCATTCTCTAGCAGCACGTCAAGTGATTAGCATTTAGGGTTACAACAGTAACTACCAAGTTTATTGTGAATGCAGCATTACTGTTATGTGTTTAATATAAAACTTTTACATGATCCAGTTAAATTATTTACTATGACGACGGGGAATCAAGTCCTTTGAAAAAACCAGTTCCATATTTAGTAACACCGTTGAATAATAGGTAACACCGAATACGGGAAGTTACACATGTATATACAAAGCGAGATATTCAACTAGTAAATTTGTCTAAAAGAAACGACTATACACCAGCACTTTTTTATTTCTCGAAAAACTATAAGACTATTTTAATGTTTTCAGTTTCGGCATAAAATCATCAAATGAATTGATCTTATTCTAATTAAATTATGATTGACGTTAATGTATTAAAAAAATAAACAAAATGCTTATTAATTCAGAGATAAACATAGTTGATAATGAGATTATCTAAGAATCCAATTATTTAGAGTTTATATTTACCGTTTTACAAAACAATTGCAAAAAAATTTAAGTGCGTGTAATCGTTATGCGCGATTGAAGTAACACTTCGTTGACGTTTGGGGCAGATATTATTAAAAAGAATAAGCTTAACCTTTACATACATAAGTAGTCGCATGGCACCTCACAAGCGCCAATGAAATGTGGGCAGTTTGGTTTTAGATAATTTATATTTTTTTGCAAAATAACAAGTTGTGGGTAGCACTCATATTATTAATATTGTTCATTCAATTTTTTACTGAAAGTTTGGCACAGTGCTAACTCGTGATAGATTATTGTTTCGGAGTACAATGATAGGCACGCCAATTTTTAATATTAACAAGTGGGGCAACATGCCTAGCAAATCAAGTAAATTCAAGACTTCAATTGAATAATTTAGAACTTCATCTTGATTCATTTTCATTTCATAATTTTGTATGTTTTGAATGCTAAAATTAATGGCATTGACATCATTGTTTTAGCTGCTAAAATAATACGTTCTGTAAAATATTTTGAATATTCTGTGAATTCATAAATTGACATTTTCGCATTTCTAATCTTCAATAAATGTTTTGCAAAACAATTAACGGATCATGTTATAATTGCATATTGGTTGTCAAAGTCAATTTTTGTACGTGTCGCCATAAAATTAATGATTTGAGAGATGCATTAAATTCATCGGCGGGCGTAAGCGTGGTACAACTCGAATGTGCTGTTCGATTAGTTTCAAAACTGGTTGCCGCAATTCCAGATGGCGCAGTTGCCAATACTGTGATTGTATAGCTACTAAAATAAGTTAAACAATAGTTTTGTTTTGACGCTTGTACCTCCGGACGCATCTAGTAAATAAAATCCTCCGCGTTGTCTTAAAATTGCATGCATCATATTGTTATACGCTAGGCGTTATTCTGGAATCAATTTTGAAAGATTAGTTTAAGCAAATGTACCCAATTCATCGGCATTATTGCAAATCACGATGGAAAAGTTCATTTTTGCACTACTAGATTATTTTTTCCTAATTACTATGCTTATTTTTAAAACAGTATGTTTTATTTACCTTTCTAGAACAGTAAGCAAACAGTGACAACGCTTGGAAAAGTAACTACTTCAAACAAAAAAAAATTCTTGAGTAGCACAAAAATAAATAAAATCGTCAGTTTGGCGTTTATTAAAATAATGTAAAAGGATTAAAGAAAAAATGTTTCAATTGTGCAAAAAATATAAAACGGTCACAAAAAATTTTTTTCGAAATATCTTATCTTCCTTATCATCTATTTTTTCTTCTTATTCACTAATCCAATTCCAAATTATATTTCAAAATTTCTTATTCTTATTCTTATACATTTTTCTTCTTATTTACAAATCCAAGTCAAAGTTATTTTTCAAAATCTTTTTTTTTATCTTCCTATTTTATTCAATATAATATGTATATATATAATAATATAAAATAATCACTTCCACGTCAACACTGTTTATAACAGAACTATTATTAAAACTTTTTATTTTAATTGTTCTTTTTAAATTGAGTTTAATTACTTTACATATTCAATTCGGTACAAAATACAACACATTGCATTTATCTCTTATTTATTAAATTATATACAATATGACCGAGGTCATTAATCATCGTTACCTAAAGATTGACTTTCTTCTTTCTTTCTCGCTTAACACCATTATCCTTTGCAAACATTTTAAACATTCACAACTTTATCAATTAAACCATTTGTTCTTCACATTTCTTCACCACTTGTAACACATGATCGCACTACTATTCCTAATATTCATTTGTTAAACCAGAAAATGTATCACAAGTCAAAGTTTGCGCTGCGCAAGCCTTTAAAATTCAAATTAAAATAAATATTATTTCACTTTGTTGATTTTTCAATAATTCGTATTTATTGATGAAAGAGTAAACTGATCCTGGGACACTACATTTTATTAAGAAAATGTAATGCAATTCAAATAACTAATACGCAAATGTATAATTGGTTGCATAAACAATGTTTTTGTACAACGTATAAACAATCTTGATTACTGTACATTATCTCATTTTAATTTAATCATATTCACAAATATGATAACCACAACTGCTACGGCTTTTTGACAAATCCTTTATGAAAAAATTTACAAGGTGAGAAAATTAGTACAAAATGCAAGATATTGTATTGTATTGTAATACAGTTCATTATTTTAAAATCTAACTTAACCAAAACATAAAACGGACATCAACATCCCAACACGGTCTGTAGAATTACAAACCCTGTGTGCAATTAAAAATAAACATACATAAAATCTACAAAAAGACGGATAATTACCGTTTACACTAATTTCAAAATTCAAATCAATTATCACCATCTATTAACACAAAAATACTACAACAATCACAACTTTAGTACAATTTTTTAACTCAAAAAATGTATAATAAAAAATAACGTTTTCAAGTCTTCTTTGTTCTAGATAAAAACATTATTTTTTAGTAATATATTAAGAAATAAAATATGAGCAAATCAAACGTACTCATTTATAGAGAATTTACGATGAATTTCTGCCAATTACCCGATCATCACATAAGAACTCCTACTAATAGAATGCAAGCGATTCGCATGCAAATCCATTTTTACGGTTCACTAAATTCGATATGAAAAATATAAATAAAAATAAAATTTTAAATTCAATTTATGTTTAAAAAAAAAATAAAAAACAAAAAACATATTTAATTTTTGTTGTTAAAATTCAATTTATATTAACTAACATATATATACAATGCATTCAATAGTAAAATAAATTAAAAAAAGGTAATAAATAGCATTGAAACTATTTGAATAATATATATATATATATATATATATTTCTGTTAAACGTAATAAATAAATAAAATTGTTACTTTAACGTAAAATTAATGCAACAACCTAAATTAAATTATTCGAAATCGTTGTAAAAAATTTATATATTAGTAAATTGTGCATAGTAATTCTTAATCATAAACACATTTTTAACAATGAAATAGTGCATTTTAACAAAAGAATTGTGTAACTTTTATTTATATATTTAGTATTTAGTATGCATAATGTTTATTTTTTTAAAGCTAATTAGTTATTTTAAATAACCACAAAGCCGTATCTGAAAAAAACGCTATTAAAAATACAACAGGTACTGACACACGCAGCAAAGGAAAACATAAGATTAATTAAGAAACACAAAATGTAGTAAATATCAAGATGCAATATAAAACAGCGTTGAAAGCTAAACATATAACTATAAACTTTTTTGTATTCTATTAAACATAAAAAATGCTAACCAAAGTTACTTGCTTAGTTCATATTTTAATAGTAATTTGTATTAAACCTTACAGCAAAGCTGTTTATTAAAAAAATGACGTAATTTTAAGTTCAAAAACTGATCTGTATCTAAACGTTCCGAATAAAAACATTACAATAATTTTATTAAGGGCCTTATATATTATGCTGTTACCGGATCATTTTTTGTGACGCATTACATTAAGTGTTAAATGTTTAAGTGTTTTAAGTATTTTTTTTTACAAATCAAATAGTAAAAATAAATAAAAAATAAAATAAATATTTAAAACGCATTACGGTAAGTAACTAATTATGTTGCGAATTATTTATTAAAAATTTATTGTTTATTAACTTATAACCGTTAATCATTTTTTTGTGTTACTCATACAGTTTTTAAAAACTAACATTTTTATATTAAGAAACCAAATAATTATATTGTTTTGACTAACTAACTTTTGATAGATGGATTATTCGTTTACAAGTACAACCTAATAAATCTACTAAAACAACTTGAAAACAAACAAATAAAATTTACATATATTTTATTAATCTTATTTATAAATACAATACATATTGAAAATACAAATATTGTCTTTTACAAATTAAGTAGTAGCTTTGTTTTGTTTGTAAATAGTAACATGCAGTGATTATTACCGAATGAAAGCATAAAACGCTGTAGTCAATTCTATCGCAATTAAAAAATTATTAAAAGTAAGTTCTTATGTTTTAAATAAATACAGAAAAATAAAACATTGTAGTACATTACCTTACATGCTTACATAGATTTTTAAACACAACTTAATTTAATTTTTAATGCTTTTTAACTTAAAAAATCAACTAAATTTCTTTTACAATTTATAATTCAGTATTTTTTTAAAGTGGATTAGTGAAAAATAAAATTTTAGATGTTTACATAACTTTATATTTATTTAGCAAATACTATAAAGTAAATTTAAATAATATCTAATAAAATCAAGTCAAAAATAAATCTGTCACGCGTTATTCTTAAACTGACTCAAAAATTTTATTCACACAATTATTGAATAAATATTGTTTTTAAATTACTTTGTTGTTTAAATATAAACTTTAATTAAAAACTGCAAACATTTTTACGTTTCTTCTACTTGTATACGTAGTTACTAACAACAAAATTTATTTAATTATTGATGCATTTATAGTTAAATAATTGTATCAGTGAACGAAATAAATAAAACAAATATTTCTTAGTTAAAACTGCAACATAGAAAATTATGGCTCATTTCAAAACTAAAGAATGCGCGTCGGAAATATTCGGAATTTAACGATCATGCAATATAAATTCTAACTGTAAACACTGTGAACTTAATGTAATGGTTAATCTACGTTTTTCAGTTAGATAATATATTGACATTTGGAACTAAATTAGTTTTTGTGTAACCATTCTTTAATTTTTAAACGATCTCTACGTTAACACTGGTCGACAAAATTTTAATTTTTGTGTTACATTAAATTGCAGGTTATAGCAATTTTTCTGCTGATTTGTTTGCAAAGTTAATGTAAAGGGCAAGGTTACTGAATAATAAGCATTTAAAGTTTTGCAAAGCTTACATTCCTGTATCATGCATACAATAAAATGTATATACAATTAATTCATAAAAATGCATTTGTACATGGTTTTCTTGAGTACTAAGCTCAAGGAATATGTTTTTTTAGTATCCAACAGTAATCTGCAAGCATTTTTAAACCCTATATTCTGATGAAGGCTTTCATCATATTTGTCAGTCACATCTCCAAGGAAAAAAAATTCTAATGTCAATCCAAAAAATTAATTTTTTTAGACATATTACACCCAAGTGATTTATAGCTTTCAAAATATTTACTAAGCAATTCATAATAGTATTTGGGGTTAAAGAAATCTAGGGTGGCCACATTTACACAATCGGTATAATCCTTATTATATTGACCTATTAGGTACGAATTCGCAGCAAGAAACTTTACTATGCTTACGATCATAGGCGTACGTAAATCACGTTGAAATCGTTTAAAATTTGTATTTACATATTTACGTATATTCGCTATTTTAGTTCTACAAGTTTAGTTATAAATATATCACAATTATTAGATAATTTTCTAACTATTTTGTATTTCTGTAACGGTAACCTGAACATGTTTTATTATTAACATTTATTCATCTCTAAAAATAGAATAATTCCCAATAAAGAAAATGACGGTATTATTAGTTAAGTTATATGAAATAATTGAATTCTCTAAGTACATTTAAGGATTAAAATTTTTAAGAATAAGACTAATCATTAACATAATCAAAATGATTTTTAATTATCTTTAATACGTATACAAGAAAGAAAGAATGTCTTACCAAGCATTTAGAGTAAGGGTATTTTAAGGGTATTATTCAATTTACAGCTCATTTGTTAATTCGTTATCTATCGAATAAAATGGATGTTTTTAATAGTTCAAGAAGTTTTCGTGCGCACATTGAGCAGTTTGGTCTTCCACAGTTTTTGGTGCATTGGAACATTTTACCACATCAAATTATTTGTGTACACTGTGGTGGTAATTCTACAATGAATCGTCACAGAGAACATCTATTGTATCGTTGCACAGCCAGACAGTGTAGAAGAAGAACTTCCCTCAAGCGAAACAATTTTTTTCAAAATGTGCGTTTAAGGATTAAAGTGTACTTTGAAGTAATTGTGATGTTTATATTAAAATATCCAACTTGCATAATATCAAGGGAAGCAAACTTAAGTGTTCCAACGGTGAGGAAGTTAATAAAGAACATTCGCCTATTAATATCTGCGTACATAGCCGAAAATAGTGAACCAATTGGGGGTGTTGGGAGAATAATTGAAATAGATGAAAGTGCATTTGGTAGACGAAAATATAATAGAGGAAGAGTAACAGCCACAAAGTGGATCATTGGTGGTGTATGTCGTGAAACTAAAAAATGTTTTTTAATTCACGTGCCTAACAGAAACGCTGCTACAATTTCTGACGTAGTAAGAACGCACGTACTTTCAGGAACAACCATTGTAACGGACATGTGGCGCGGTTACTTTCCATTAGCAAGAACGGGATATCACCATTACACCATCAGTCATTCAATAAATTTTGTTAATCCCAATAACAGAAATGTACATACCCAGAACATAAAATCAAAATGGTCCTCTTTTAAAAGAGATTTACGGCGGCGACTGGGCAAATTATCATCAACCGAAGAAGTTCTCAGCGAGTATATATGGCGATCTGTGTACGTTACACCGGAGCAATTGTTTAGAAGCATCGTGGATGCAAATCATTTATTTTATCCGCAATAAATAAATATGTATGTTTTTTGTACCTTTATATTTGTAACATTTTTAAATTTTTAAGAATAATTTTGTTAGCATAGTTTTTTTTAGTTATGTATTATTATCGTGACAAAATGTGTAAACTCGTTGAAGTTATTATAATATTTATAAATCCGCAATAAAATTTTCATTTCGAATTACTTTCTTTTTGAAGAACAATAAATGGTAATAATGGTTAATGTATATTTAAGTAGAAAATAAACCATAACTAAATAAACAGCATTTACAAAGCTATCTCAACATTTTTTAATAATGTAGGACTTCATACAGTGATTCTGATTATATATAACTATCTATCAATTTTGAATTATTTCACCGTGATTTACTTACGCCTATGATCGTAAACATAGTAAAGTTCCCTGCTGCGAATTCGTACCTGATGGGTCAATATAATGAGGATTATATCCATTGTATAAATGTGGCCACACTAGATTCCTTTAACCCCTAAAAACACGCAAAACTGTGTTCAATAAAAATTTAAAATTAGTGGCGTAACCATCAAGTTCAATATGCAATAGGAAAAAGTACATTTTTTCGGGATTTACAAGTAGTTCATGCAAGACGTTATTTTCCTCGAGTTTTATATTTCTTGTCTTACAAAAAGCAGCAGAAATTAGTGGGACTAAACTGAAGACCTAACAAGCGATATCACTTTCAGATCTCCACAAATATGCTAAAAAACTATTTATCATTTTAAGTAAAAGTTTCATATTTGCATGTTTCTTTTATGTATGCCGCATAAACAAGAGGAATTGTAAGATATTAGTTTCCATTATAAAACAGGACAGCTTCCAAACTTATTTTAGAGAAATCTATAAACTTTAAATTCTTCAAGATTGTGTTCCTGTTTTAGTTTATGTAATAAAGAGTCCATATCGATGTAGCATACTAAACCATATTGCATTGCATAAAAAATAGGTGTTGGAACTCTTTTTGCCGTTGACGGTAAAAGCATACTCTACTATCCTTTGCAAGCAAGTTTCTGTTGTTTGTTCAAAGAAATCTAGATCTTTTTCGTTGTTACTACATATTAAGTTAGTTTGGAGCTCTTTAACATTATAACGTGTTTTTCTGAAACTGAATTCAAACTCCATGTTTGTGATGGAACTGGAATCCCTAGCTCTGAACTATAATAAACAGGTTTGATGGCCAAAAAAATGTCTGGATATTCAGCTAAATTCTTAGTCTTGTAACCCGTCCTTGGCGTTACGAGGTGTTTGTGTCTACAATACCCCAGGTGGCTAAATGAACAAATGAGTACTCAAAATACACTTGGAATGTGTAATCAAATAATTATACTTCTTTATAATAAGAAAAAAAATAACATAACATGATCCAAGTAATCAAACTTAAATTAATTCTGGACGGCTTTGTATACACCCTTTGTCAAATACGTTAACTTGTGCACGACTCGAGCGTATGTTAACCTTGTTGAACCTAAAACCAGTAGTGCCTGGGAGATTTGACAAAAAAGTTTGAAACAATTACGTCGAATTGTGATCAGACGTTGACCGTTGACCTTACGTGCTTCTTAATTAGAATTTAATTACGATAATTTTCGTAACCGGACATTGAGCTTGCGGCGTAGATGAATGAATGGAATATAATGAAATAAATTTCAATGTGTTAATTATGAGGTATGTAATATGACGCTGAGAAACAAGGTACGGAGTTACACAAAATTGTTGTCGTACAACTCGAGAGATGAATAAAACCACTTCAAACACTTGCGGCGAGCACTAAGGTACTCTACGAACAAATGTCTAAGACTTACTCATCCGAGTCGACCAAGGTGCAGTATGTAACAATTTAGTAATAGTGAATAAACCTTCCATCATCTAAGGCAAGCGCTAAAGTACTCTACAAACAGACAACTTCAGGTGTTAGACAATTACTAACCAGGATAAACAAATACAATACTCTACAAAAGAATACTTACTGATTAAACGGACGGATTAATGAAAATGAGTAAAACGATTTGATGTTTGTTGCGACAGGTGAAACTCAGATCGTTGCAGTAGTAATGGTTTAATCAAGTCGAAAAAATGTTTCAGATACAGGCGATGGTCGTTAATTGGATTATTGGTAAACTTACGGTTAGTTTTCAGGTTTTGAAACGTTTTTCGGAAGATTCGAGGTGTCTTCAGGAACGGCGTTTGGAAAAGATGGAATCCTAGACTGTGCAGCTGCTTTTATATCTTTTGTCTTTCTGCTTGACTGCATTTAGAGTGGAGATCGTCTTGGACGCACCATTTTATAAAATTAGTTTTCAATTTATTTGAAACGGTGGTTTTTACGTTTGTTTTGTTACAGTCTTATTTGTGATTCCATTTAATTTTTAGAATACAAAAATTACAGTCTGTGGAGTGATTCTTTAGCTCTTTCCATAATATGATAATCGCAAGTGTTTGTGACACTATACTCTTATAGACCAAACAATGGAATTGAAGCACTATACACACAAGCCGTAGATACGATGGTAAGACATAAACGATGACCAATTGAAGATTCAGTTTTTGCAATATATTTACTATGCAATTTATTAATGAGTGTTATGGTTAACTAGATATTGACATTATTTCAATAATTCACATCGTACTATTTGAATTGGTACATTATGTGCACAACTTATAAAAAAAATGTGCTGAAATAGTCTGCACAATTTCTATCAGACATTGTGCAAACAAACCTAATTTGTTGTTGTCGGTTATATTTTAAACGTGATCTACTAGATAATTACTATAAAATAAAATAAAGCTCATTGCAATGTACAACTTAAAAAAAAGGTTTTAAATAATAATGTAAGTTGTAAAAGTTATAACTGCTTTACAGTTGTTAATTAAATGCTTTGTTTATAGCTAAAAATTTATTTTAAACTATATCTTTTAAATAAATAAAAAATACATACGATAAAATGATTGTAAAAAAATTAAATTATATTGCGTTCAACATTATGTTTATATATACGTATATAGTTTACATTATTTGATTACAAAACTAATAATCTCTTCATTTGTTTGTAGATTTAATAGTAATTAAGTACAGAATTGCAATGCAAACCTATTTGAATATATTTAAGTTAAACATTAGTAAGCTTATCGTTGTTTTCCTATTATATATTGTACTAATGCAACAATATAAACTAGAAACTGTTTACCTAAATTAAAGTCTTGCGTAAAAATAATTTTTTTAACGATAGAATGTAGTTATGTCACTAATTCTAAATGTAAACTTAATAATAAATGATAACCTTTAATTTGTTTGGAATTTGCAGTAAAGATATATAGATACATAATCTATAAACATATACAAAATTTAAAAACAGTTCTGTTCAATTTTTTTTAAAGCAATGCAACTATTAAAACCAAACTTGTTAAAATATATGTTTAAATGCCTTAATAATGTAACGAAACGACAATGGTGGTCGTAATTGTTTTTAAACTATATATAAATTTGTGTCAATTACGTGTGAACTTTAGACTCTCGGCTGCTACCACCGCCACCGTTTCGAAGCGCGTTTCCCTGATTAAGATCATTCAACAAGAACAAAACACAGAATAAAAACCGGCGTATAAACTAAAAACTTCCTTCTCTACTTTGCCCGTTCTTGGTATAAACTCTCTCTTTCACGGCCTAGTCCTAATAGAACTTTTTACCTAATACTCGATTAACTCGACTTAACGTTTTGTACCTGGCTAACTCTTTTTTAAACCTGCTTTCGTACCCTGACATTCTTGACTCATACCGTATAACAAAGATCGACTTTTAAACTATCTCCCACAATTTTTGAATTTAATTTTCCCCGTTGTATATAAGAACCCCTTTCACGTCAAAACGTACTCTCAGTGTTGACCACTAGTTTCCGCATTATCTAATGCTATTAGAAACGAATGTAAGTAAACTAACAAATTGCTAACAAGTTGGCGTAGGATTTGTGAAACGTAAATTAAATCTACTAGTAACTTTTGAAGACACGTTTTCAACTCTTAACGTAATTCAGATTGGCGCATTGATTGATCTCGAAAACCAGGTTGGCTTAGGATCATTTAATACGTTTGGCATCGCTACCCTTTGGATTTGGACTGAGATCTCTAAAATCAATAATTCCAGACAATAATTCATTTTCAGAACATTTACTTGAATTTAATTCACCGAAAGCGTCAGTTTGCCGTTAGATTTAATCCGCAACATCATGTATAGTATTAATAACGTAATTGAACTCCACCGTATGTCATTTGTAAAAAACATCGTTGTTAATCAATACCAGCAGTCAATCGGCCGTAAATTTGTAATTAAAACTCAGTTAACGCAATAGCAGCACATATGCATTACATGAATAGTTTAATTAATTATACCAAAATCATTAACTTTTATTAACATACCTGAATAATTTTCCAGCGCTTATAACCTGTAACTTCCGTACTTATTCAGTGTATACGTTAATTAACTTAATTTCTAGCACCATTCGTAACATTTTTCATGTTTCATTTCCGCCACGTCTTTTACACCCGATTTTTTATTTAGAAAAATTAACTTTGTTTTTTAGAGTATATTGGAAGGTTGGGCCGGATTTGATTAACCACAGTTCCACTGGATGCGTGGGCCGCATTCAACTGAATTCCGGATTTAATGCATTCATTGTAAATAAGTTTTTAGTGATTTACCAAGTAGAATAAAACTACTCAAACCGTATACAATTTATTGTAACAAATACATTTTAGTTTAAAGAATAAATTTATGTTAATTGTGATCGAATTATTAGCTCTTTAAATCCAACGCCGAAAGGTGAGCTACAATAATAAATTTGTACTTTCAATTTAACCAAAAAATTTCTTAACAGTTACAAGGTTTAGCAATGGGTTACTCGCTTTTACTAATGTTAGCTGAATTTTTTTTTATTACACTTAGAATTCTCTGTTATAACAAAAAACATTTTCTTAACTAACCACGTATTATTGTTCAGACGATACGTAGCTTATATTTTTTGTATTGTTAAAGACACAACTTACTCTATTAATAATTTCTTTGATTTTCTTAATGTTAACAACACAATCAAATTTACCGTTGAAATTCCAAAAAACAACAATTTGCCGTTTTTAGATTTACTCATTTCTCTAAACAATAATAACAACAAACAATATTTATAAAAAACCTACCACAACTAAACACAATGCTGCATGATTCTAGTAATTCTTTTCTCACAAATTTGCATCATTTTGTTAATAGACTACTCATGTACCTTTATCTAGCAATAATTACAACATTGAGTTTTCGACGATTCTTTCTATAGCTAAACACACTAAATATTCGTTACGATTAGTCATTAATTTATACCATAAACTCGTATTAAAACAATATATTAAAAATATCTCAGCGTTGAAATCAACCGATCTATTTCAAAGAAGTATTTTTCAATACTGTTTATATCAAAATTTTAAAACATCATAAAAAAATTAAACACCAACAATAAATTTACAATCATGTTTTCTAACACAGTTAATTTACAGAACATTTTCTCTCCCGGTATGGACCCTTTAATTTAAATTTGTTTGTTGTGTTAATTAATTTAGGCTAATTTTATATTCCATCTCTAATTATGTTATATGTAACCAGTATTTTTTAGTCTGATGATGGCCTAACTAATGCTTAAGATCGAAACATGTCACACATTTGGAAATAAAATATTATTTATAATTATTCAATGTATCAATAAAAAGTTTGCAATGGATACATTTTATTATTTAAACATTTTAGTTTTTTGTTTTAACAACATATTGCAAAATATGTTAAATGCAAATTATACAATTTGTTAGTTTAAAATATCTACTACATAAAATTGTATTTTATTTAAAAGACGTTTAAACGCTCATTAACTAACTAAACTAGATTAGATAAAATAAGTTAACTTGACAAAAATAGTAGCAAAATAATTTTGTTACAAATAAAATTCGTATTAAACGAATTTTTATGTTAAATTTAGCATAAGTATTGTAATTACTTTCAAAGTAACAATGTCTAATAAACAAAGTCATTAATAACATTACTGCAACTTTTTTAAAGATATATTTTACGTACATAAATAAAAATAAAAAACTTTTAGTAAGTACAATAAACGTTTCATTTACTTCTGAAGAAGGTTTTCTTACAACTGTTACAGTAATCAAATTGAAAACGTTTTAATTCTACCAACCTTATGTCTTTAATTGCAACCTTTCTATTATCACCAATTAGTAAGTTTGCAATTTAAGCCAGTCCTTCTAATTACACTAATTAAATCAATAATCCATTAAAACAATAACAATAAAACAAAACGCCAACTAATTAGATATATAAATTAAAGTATTGTATATTTATATGTATACTTAGAATAAATTAATTGTTTAAATATCAATAAAACCAATTTTCTTGAAATAGTATGTCTAAAAATCAGTTAAAGTTTAGATTACAGTAGTAATTAAAACACTAAACTTTTAAATATAAAAACAAACTAAAGCAATATAAATAAGTCATATCCTACAAATTACAAACTTAAGAAACAAAAATAAATAAGAATTGGGAAGTAGATATTACAAAAAAGTTCAAAAGAACAAAATAATAAATATAAAAAAAACTAAATAAATACTTTCTTTTAAGTTTGACCTTAGATAGAATTTTAATGAGAAAACCTATGCTTAAAGATAAAATAAAATTACAGATTTTAAATACTTAGGTAACATAATAAAACACAACAAACCGCATTAAATTAAAAAAATGTTTTTCAACAACTAACAGATAATACGATACATTGTACTGGATGATATTTAATAATTGAAGCGCACATGGTGACTAAAAGGCCTGAATATGATCAAAACTAACTTCACTTGCACCGATGATCATCATAGTTTATCAATACTTTCTTCCAAAACGCCTTGGTCGTTCGTTATTCGGGTTTGCGTAACCGGCATAATTCAGCAATTATTGTCAACCATCATCCTTTTCAGATTCATTTTGTTATTCGTCTTTTTACACCCTAAACTTAAATTACAAGAGCTTCTATCTTAACTTTTAACGTTTTGAAAAGGTAAGGTAAAATTTAACTTTATTTCCAATGTTGATTATAATGAGGTTTTAGGTTATACAATGGTGTTTACGCCCGAGGAGGATAAATTCATTTTGGAGGCTTAGCTTCGATCTAGGGAACAAAATCAGAATGACACCTGGCAATACTCCTATCGATTATTTTTTGATCAATTACAAGATGAATATGCTAACAGGAAAGGAGTAAATGAGTATGACGATTTTGCCCAGCATGTTCGTCGTATTGTTCATAGATATCGAGAAACAGAAAGTGTTTGTGAAGGAAAGACGACATGAAGAAGATCTGCACTCACCGAGGACAATGTTGCAGATATTCAGCAAATAATGGATGCAAGTTCCAACAAATCATTACGACATTTATCAGCTCAAACAGGTAAAATGTGTTATCAGCCTAAGTTGAATAGCTATTTAAACTATGAATTTGTAGGACTTTCATACTCAAGTTGTCGTAAAGTATGTAAAAAGTTTTTACATATGCACCATTACAAAATATCGGTTGTGCAAGAATTATTGCTAGCAGATTTTGCTAAACGTCGACAATGCTGCAATTGGTTTAATGATCATTTAAATAATGATGCAACTTTGGATTTGACATTCTTTAGTGACGAGGCTTGGTTTCATTTAAGTGGTTCATAAATTCCCAAAATTATCGCACTTGGTCGACTAAAAATCAAAATGTATTTCATAAAACCTCGTTACATCCAATTAAATTGGGGGTGTGGATTGCAATGTCCAGAAGAAGAGTATTTGGCCCCGTTTTTTTTAATGTTAATATTTCTGCTCAGAATTACAGACAATTATTTCTAGAACCATTCATTTAACAGTTATATAATGATGAACTTCAACGTGGATTTTTCCAACAAGATGGGGCTGCAGCTCACACAGCAAACATCACAATTTAAGATTTAGGACAATTTTTGGATAACAGGGTGATAAGTCGAGATCTATGGGCACCAGGATCACCGGACCTAACTGCAAGACAATTAATACAAGTTTTTGAAAATATGAAAGCTAAAATTAACAAGTGTTTAGATAATGATGGAGCACATTTTGAGCATTTACTGTAATGCAAATTTAAAAATTTGGTAAATGTTAATTACTGTGTTTATTGATATGATGATAACTGAAAAAAATCTCAAAATTATTCAAACTTAGTAATTGTAGCAAATTGTTTTGAAAATTGTCAAACCAAACTTGTTTGAATAACTAAATATTAATGCTTTTATAACAAATCGCCCAAAAACATCAATGTGAAAAGTTGTATGAAACAAATTATAAAATTGGTATGTTATGAGTTTGTTTTAATTAAAATAAAAAATGTTTTTTTTGTTCCAATAATAGTTGTTACAAGGTTCATCTGTTTTACATTTGCTTCGTGAGAATATCCATGTTTCTAATTCTAATAACCCACAAAACCATAAGTTCCATGTAGGTTCGATAAGCATTCCCAAATATTCATTTCTAAAGCATTCCAATAGTAGTTTGTGTATGGACTTCTAATAACACACTTAATTTAAAACGTATTCTATAAGAATGCCTATATAAGAAGAATAAAGTACTCTAAAAGATTCTTTTAAAAACACTTCTATAGGAATACTATATTTAATTTAAGAAAAAAGTGCTTATAGCAGCCTTAAAATTGGCAGTTGATTGGAATCACTAAAGTATTACAAATGTAGCATTCTAATGGCGTTCCCATATTGATTCTATAACAATGCATATAGAAGGAGAATAAAGTACCCTAAAAGATTCCTTTAAAATCACTCCTATAGGCCTTCTATATTGATATAAAAAATAAAGTGTTTATAGCAGCCTTGACAATCTATTAAAATTCAAGTATTACGATTAACATGATAACATTCTTTTAGTGTTTTAGTACCTCTAAAATCGGTTTAATCGTTCTTTATTTGAGATAAAGAAATATAATTTTTAATATCAGAAAAAACCGTTTGTACAAGTTGCTAAATTGTAATACCTAAACAAAAATAACTTCCTGTAGAGATTAAACGCCCACATCTAAATTTTGTTGATAAAGATATGTACGCAATAAAAAACCTATGCATTCGCGTTTGATACTGTAAATGTAAATAAGATTGTTGATTTCTGAGAATTGTGACGAGATATGTACCGTCTACCCAGTTTGATTCACCAGAAACGCTTATCTTTGCTTCTAAGTAAGTACTTATACAGTTACGGGTATATGCAGTTTTACGTTTACGAAAGGAAGACGACTTCGGGCTTAGTCTATATTTGTAAATGTGTTCTTTTTTTGTGCTGAAATAAAGAAGAAAAAGCTATTAGAAGTTCTGCTGATTTAAGTAAAAGTAAGTACAAAAAGAAACAATTGACAACATATCTATTTTTGTACGATCAGCTTATCCACGTTTTAGCGCTTTATTGTTATTGTTTATTTTTTACTTGGCATCCAGTTATTTTTTTAGAACAGGGGTGGCCAACCGGCGGACTTAAACTTAAAAAGCATTGTAATAAAAAATTTATTTTATTCATAAAAAGAAACACATTTTTGTTATGAATCTAGTGAAAATGCATGCGACTGATAATAGATAATAAAAAATAATTAATCGCATAATTTTGTTATAGAGTTAACCCAAAGTTGATTCAAAGGAGTTCGTATAGATGTTATTAATGAGAAGGTGTTCCAATGGCTACGTCATGGCAAAGCGAGATTAAAAATGAAATAATTAGGATGATGCAGCAAACTACAAATTCGCAAACCATTGATTAAAAATTATTATAGTTTAGACAAAGATACTGTACAAATTTCTTAATAAAAAATGACTTAAAACTAATCATTTCATGCTTTTTGTGTTTCTTATGGTATGCTATTAAAACCCTGTAAAAGCATGCAAATCAATTACCTTTTAGTCGTTAACTTTGTCATGCTATTCTACAATTTAGGAAAGTACTACATTGGCACTAATTTAAAGCATTCTAATGGAACGTGAAAACTTCTACCTTTGGCCTGCTTTTGTACAACGTCTAATAGAACTCTATAAGCGCTAACTGTACAGCATTCTACTGGAGTGTCAAAACCTATCTCTAAACATAAACCATTCTACTGCTACAGGAAGGCTTTCAGTAATATCAATACTGCCTCTATGCTTCTAAAAGCATTATTATGGAACCTATTTGGTTTTGTGGGAACTTGCATAGTACCAAATTGAATGATAAAAATAACTAAAAATAATGCACAGTGTTTAAATTTTCAGATTAATATTCATTTTAGATACAAAACTTTTACCAGAAAATATAATTAAAATTCGTTTTTGTGTAACTGGTGTATTTATATAATTAAAAACTAATGCGCTTTCAAACATCGTCTACGTTCTTCTTTAGGTAAGAACGTAGATCTTACACCAGGGATGCACAGACAGATTTTTAGTCTCGTAAAAATATGCTTGGATTGGCGAGTAGAATATATGTTCTACGTAGTAAAACTTAATAAGAAAGTGGTAGGTACTTAAACATATTGTAGCTTTTCAAACAATTTTTAAAATTCGTTGGCGAGCAGCATAAATATCGACAATGCGCCGTGGTATGTGTATCGCTGCCTTACACCATTTACCCAAAAAGGATTTATAATTTTCATGCTTTACTAGTGTTTACCGTTTTTGTATGTGTTACTTAACCTTTTCGTATGTGGTGTGTATGTTGCTCATTTGGATTTAAACTGACGTTTTATAAAAAAATATCACAAACGTCAAAATACATAAATGTTAATCAAAAGCGTCTAAAAATCTACAAAAATAGTGCCGCCCTAACGATGATAAATATTATTTTCGGTAATATTCATATCTGCTAGTCCAAAAAAAATAATTTTATCAACTGTTTAGAAACTTTACAATATTTACTGAGATTCGCATGTTCAAGAAGTTAAGAAATCAGATCAGTCAAACAACAAAATTACTCAATTTACCATAACGTGTTCAAATTAACTTACAAAAGGCAGTTTTTATTAACATCAATCAGTTTTTTAAAGTACGTGACGATTCAGAAGAGACCATTTATCTTTTGGCATTTATTGATAGTTTATTTGTTTATTACAAACAAGCGTGATCTATTCGCACAGGGTCGCTACCTTGTTAAATATTTAATTATAAACATTTTGTACTTACATTACCTTACATATATAACACAAAATAAATATTACAAAAAGAATCAATTGTTACAATACTAGTGCAAATCGCAGGTTTATGCATTGAAAAAAATTTAATTTACAAGTAATTTTTTAACCAAAAACACCTAAACACCGTTATCTTAATTTTTGTAATTAACTTTTTGTTTTTTTTACAATATTGATTTGCAAATAAAAATATTAAGTTACAAAACATTTGTTTTGTTGACAATTTTCTTTCATCGCAATATTTATTATGTTTAAAGAAATTTTAAGGTACAGATTGTTGTAGCATTTTAGATCCATTAGGGTAATTAAGTTTATCTTGCATTTTCTAAACGCAAATGTTTGCTATAAAAAGATTAAAATAGTTTTGACTCCAAAAAAGGGTGTTAAAACGGTAAATTCTTTAACTGCTAGTTTCTTATTACCTTTATAGTTTGTAAAGCTCCATTTGTAAAAAGAATGCAGATTAATTAAAAATTATCTTAAACATTTAAAAATATACATTATTTGTTTTGTAAGTCACATTTACATGTTGTGTTGCAGATTCTAAGAAAATAACTTTCACATGTCAACATCATGCTTGGAAAAACTTGAATATATTAATAACGATTGATATTTAGGCTAAAACATATTTATTTTATCTACTAGCTGCTAAAGCAAAACGTTCACATCTTTAAAACTGATCCAGCTCATTCATATTAACCTTTGCTAAAAATTAATGTGTTAAAGAATTAAAGTAACAAGTAACTAATAATAAAGTTAACTAAAATAGCATGTATTTAAAGCACATAAATAATACTCACGATTTTTCTAAATTGAAATAAATAGCTAAAAATCAAAAACTAAATAAATAATAGTTACATTTATAAGTTGTCGCATAAACCTTAACAAATCGACGTAAAATAAACACAAAATTTTGACATATAATACTTTAATTGTGATATTAAGTATTATCAACAAAAATTCATGTTTTATTTTATTTTTTGTGATATTCAGTTTGTAAAAAATAAATTTTTATTACATTTTGATTAATAATTAAATATATTCAATTCAAAAGTATAGTATATAATTTGTAAGGAATGTGTATTGCCAAATCGTATGAATTTTCATACTCGTTGGCAATAACAACCATTTTTTACTCATTGTACAATATACTATTTTCTATTAAACGAACAATTTCGTACAAAAAATGTATGTATATGAAATAACTACATCATGCGTTAATAATAACAAAACTTAACAAAAAAAGTTTATGTGATTTTAGACACAATGTAATATACTTTACAAAATCATTTTACAAAATATATATGCGTCAAAAGATATATGTTGCGTTACATTATTTAATTTACATATGTACATAGATAAGATACGTGTCATTTATCTAGATTGTATGAACGCAAGTAATTACAAACCCAACTTTAGCCCTAATTTTCTTATCTGTTTAATTTTATAATTTGCAATTTATATAAAATCACTAATATTATCTCTTTAAACAGACATGGAAGAAATATACTCTTCTAATATTGATATATAAATTAAAATTTTAATTTTATGATTTGGTTCTGCTTTTATATTTTGTAATTCATCAGATAAAGTAAATAAAATCTGTATTTCATGGGCTGCTTTACCATTACACAAAGAAATAATTCATTATAAGAATCTTTTAATAAAAATTTAATTTGAAAAAAATTAATAAAAAATTTAAATTGAAAGTTTGTAGATGTGTATATAACAAATTAAGTCAATTTTATGTTATTTAATTATTTTTTAATACCATATCAAATACATTTAATCAAAAAGAAAAAAAAGTTTTTCGCAACATACAGTCACTTCAATATGTTTTCTGTAGAATTATTTTCATGGTGCGTTTACTTCGGTTATTAGTTGAACAAAATTACGCTTTCCGTTGCTAAAATTCCAATGCTTACTTAATACGTTTCTTTTAAGCTTCTTGGAAGCAGAAGTTAATATGTTATACTGGATTCTGACCTTATTAAATTTTTGCTTTGATGTTGTGTACCTTTTATTCCCATTGCAAACACATGTAAATTTTGACTGATTTTTAAGTTTATTACTAAATAAAACAAAAATATTTTAATTATGTTTATAAAACTTTTGTATTTTTTTGTATGTTTTTTAGTTATGCAAAGCTATAAAAAACAGTATTATACAAATAGTATAAACTGGTACTTCTATTATAATTTGTATTAAAAAATGCTTTAAAATTATTCTTATTAAGGACTATTTATTTTTAATATAATAAAAATTTTAAAAATGGTTTTTGCACAATTATAATTATTAGTTCTTGTAGTTGTCGCATAATTATTAAGTCAAAAATTCTTAGTAAACACAAATGTTAGTTTAGAAAACAACGCATATTTTGCAAATAGAAGGTATTTAATTTTAGTACAGCACCGGCTGATAAGATGTCTAACTAATCTTTTAACAAGGATTTTTTTAATAGTGCTGTCGACCCCAAGCAAAGAACTGCGACAAAAAATTACAAAGAAAAGAAAGATTAACTAAATGTTGGAGAAAACAATAGATAAATAATCAAATAATATTTACACTCACGTCATATCACAAAATTAGTAAATTTGTCTGATTAAGTATATAAGCAAATAGTACATAAAATATTAGCATTCGCACTAATTATAAATAATAATAATTGTTTTAAACTCAACTAAGGACGATATATACATATAATAAAAAATACATAGACGTAGTTAGTTATCGTAGTTATAGGGTTAAGAAAGAAATATTAATATCAAAACAAAACGCAAAATCGTATATATGAAATTGAAAAAATACTTGAGAATATTCTTTCAAATCACGATCAGCTTTTATTTGTTGAAACCAAAGTAGTAGAATATTTATTAGACATATAAACTTGCATAAGAGATGTGTCTAATCGACATGGTGCAATGACAAAACTAAAAATTTTATATTTATATAAAAAAAATCAATTTTTTAAATACACCCTACCAGTATTTTCTGTTATGGAAGTGTAATTTTTCCAAGGCAAGCAACAAAAAAATCACCGCTTTAGGAAGCAAATGCTGCGAACTGATATATTTTTGGCGAACATATACAATATCCACAAAAGTGCAACCGTTATGTGAAACTTGTTATGTCTATTGTTGAAGTAATCAAATCAAATAACAAAAATAAATATGCAAAGTAATAACATTCTGCTGAACTTTCATTGTTTATTATTTTGAAATGAATATACACAACGTTTCGATTGCTGTGGTATCTGCAATCGTCATCAGGTGAGTACTAACAAACTTAGAAACTACTGGAGCTTATATATATCACTCAAATCCTTTTTAAATTAATAAATATTTTTTTTGTGTTTAATTTTCTGGTAAGTCATTATATAATCTTGATTTTGAAAACTTTGGCAATCTGAAGTCACATCGACTTCACGTGTTATGTGAATATATATCAAAATTACATATCACTAATTTTGACATGTAGCTTGGAAGCAAATCATTAATTATTTTGTAAACCAACATTAATAAATTGAAATATATCCGCTGTTTCACACTGTTAAAAATCTAACGTTATTGTGATTTTGGTATATTTTGAACAATGTAATATAATCCTCACAGCCCTATTTTGATGTTTCTGTAATCTTTTTAAGACTACTTCTTAAAACTTTAAATATATACTATTACAGAAATCAAAATATGGCGCGACAACTGTTTTGTAAACAGTAATTCTGGCAATAGTCATCAATTTATTAAATATTCTTCCTAATCTTATTTGCTGCTTTTTTTTAATACGTAATTTACACGGTTTCTAAAACTGATTCTGATCTATAACTATTCCTAAATATTTAATTTGTTCAACCTGTTCTAGTTCTATATTTTCAATTTTTATTTTTATTGTTTCGGCATTATTATTAGATATTGCCATTGGTTTACTTTTTAGCACAATTAATTTTAATTTGTTTGATTGAAACCAACTTCTAATTCTGAATTTAATCTCATAATAATAAATCTATATTTTTAAAAGTGATTGATACTATCGTATCGTCTCCAATCAAATTAATATTACAGCACTTAAGATTAAGCTCTAAATCATTAATATAAACTAAGAAGAACAATGACTCTAAAACTGATCCTTAAAGTACACCTAAATTATTTTAATCTGGTACAGATTCGTAAGTTTGGTACGTAGTGGTCTGAGTGCGAAATTCCAAGTAAGTTTCGAACCATTTAACTTCGGTGCTTCTTACTCCATATTGGTAAAGTTTATTTTTAAGCCTTCTTTCTCAGTCGATAGCTTCAAAGACTCTTTTACAGTCCAACACTGCTACTACACTATTACCTACTTCAATTTCAGATTTCCATTTTGTCAGTACGAGATGTAATGCTGTGTTTCACACGAGTGATTCCTTTAAAAACCAGATTGATTTTCACTGATTATATTATTTTGTTAAATACTGTAATTGTTCCTTAACAATTGATTCTAATATTTGTTAGTACACTGGTAATATACTGATAGGTCAAAATTTTTCACATCTTTTAGTATTTTTAATTTTAGGTGTAGGTATAATTTTTGAATGCTTTTAACATTTAGAATACTTTCCACGTATTAAAGATTTGTTTATTAGGTCTACTAATACATTACCAATTTTTAGCAATGCATCTGTAATTACTTGTTTTTAGTAATGTGATCCGTTCCTCCTTTTCGCTCAATATTGTTTAAAATTTTCTTCAGATCTGATAAACTAACTTGCTTAAATTTGAAATTAATGTTTGGTTTTAATATTGCAGCTTTTTTGAAGTTTGCTGGAGGTTGGTGTATATTATTATTTATGTTAGTAATGCTGCTTACAAAATATTCGTTAAATTTATTTGATGTTTTTCTAATTTTCTACGTCGTCAAATATTATACTCTTTTTCATTCGTTAGTCTATTGATTAAATGTTTAATAATGTTCCACATATTTTGAAGTTGTTTGCTATTTTGCTCTATTTTCTTTACTCATCTTAATTTTGTTACCATAATTGTTTTTTGTGTTTTAGTAAAGCATCCAGTCATTTCAATTTCCCGTTAGTTTAGCAATTTTATAAAGTTTGTTCCTTTCGTTTTGTAGATTACATAAGTCTATTGTAAACCAGGTGTTACCTGTTCGTAGTTTGATAGTTTTCTTTATAATTAGGTCATTTATTGCATAAAATAGCGTTTGAACCATGTCATTTGTTATTTAATCTATCTGCCAATTCTGCACATTCCAATTTTGATAGCTCATTAGATTAAATAGATTTTGTTGGGAATATTTTTTAAAGCAATTTATTGTTTTTATTTTGCAATCCGTATTTTTATGTAATGTACTTATATTTATTTCTATTATATCATGATCAGTTATTTTTGTTTCATTTAATACAACAGATCTTTACTTATCTATGTTTGTAATTACTAAGTCAACTATTGTAGGTACGGTTATTTTCTGTTGTATGCGTAAATTCGTCAACAATTTGTTTCATCTCTAGGTTTCTAATAACTGGTATTAATTTTGACCCATAAAAACTTTGCTTGGATGCATCTCTATTAATTCACCTTATGTTGATTATTATACAGAGTTGTACCTTTACACCACTTTTCAAAATGTTCTATAAAAATAGCATCACTTGAACTTGGTGAGTGATACAGCACTGTATAGTATCCTGTTTGGAATCTTCCTATTATTTTGATATATATTAACTAATAGTTATTATCTAATAGAAAAATAGAAATATCAGTATATTGGTTTCTATAACTATACAACCCCTCCAGTTCTTCTGGTTTGTGAATTACACCGGATTAATGCATATTCTAAAAAATTGATTTCATAACCTTGGATGTCTTCAGTTACTTGAGTTTTATTTAATAACAACAAATTTGGTTTCCTATCTTGAATTAAGATTTCTAGTTCTTAGAAATGTTTTAGCATGTTCAATGTCCAAATATAAGATGTTCGCACTTTGTTTACTTAGTCTAAAAAATCGATTTTGCGTTTAAATACAACACAGTTTTAATTCCAGACAGAATGGTTAATGTCCAATTTAATTTTTAACTTTTTAGACATTTGAATACAATTTGAACATTTGTGATTTTCTTCTCCATTAAAAGGAGATTCTTGCAATCCATGTAAACCAGCACTTTTTGGACAGTATTTTGATGTTTTACACCCCGAGGCTTTATAATTAAATCCATTACACCGATAGCATCTTCTGATTTGAATAGCATGATAAACTATACATCTATCCCAAACTGCGTTTATCTTTTCTTCTTTCATAATAGCCCGATACACATACGCATTTGCTTCTACATAAATTGTGTAACTTTTCCGATTTCTACTATTTTTTGTGTGTAGAACCCAATTTCTCCAAAATTTAGAGGGCTGTTCCGCATTTTGAATTTTTTGTCAATTATTTCCAGTGAAAATTTTTCAGACAACTCAACTGTTTTTACTCTTGGCAACTTTTTCTTTGCTAGTTGTATTTTGTAGGATTCTCCCATTTTAGTTACCGCTTCCTCTTTTAATTTACATACAACATTGTTATTTTTATTTTCTATAAGTATACCACCATTACTTACCAGTCGTAATCCGGTTATATTCATGTCCATAGAAACAATACATTTCTGGTTTATGTTTTTTAACTTCAGTGTATCCGCATACGTTGGCTGCGATGGTTTTTCAATTATATCGGTTATATTACTTTTCAATTTATCTTGATTTGCTATGATTTGTTGATTAACATTGTCAATCTTCTCATTCTGGTTATGAACCCGATCATTCAGATGTTTTATTGTTTTCATACCATCTAAAATAATTGCCATATAACTTTTTTTATCTACACAGTGTTCACAAAAGCAACCAAAATTTCGTTTAACTATCAATTCGTCGTATTCGTCGGTAATAACACATTCTATCACAAATTTCTGCACAATAAACATTTTTATCACATTCAATTAGGTCAACATTACAACTTGCTGCTTTCAACATTTTTATAGTTTACTCTAGTAATGCCCTTTAGGGCTTTACCAGTTTCAAATAATTTTCAACTTTATTTAATCACTACTTACAGAGCACACATAAACACGTACGCGCTACGCGCGGATTACACACAAGTTCAAATAACAAATCACAAATGATTAATTATTTACAACATTTAAACAAAATATAATAAAAATATTTAGCTCTTTTACCAAAAAAACTAAAATAATAATTTAGTGATTATTAGCTAAATTTGTATTTTGGTAGTGGTATTTACATTAAAAGTGACGTCAGTTAGGACGCACCTTCAAACTTAGAAAATTTAGACTATATTTATTATTATTATAACACTACATTCTTTTTACGTTTCTGTTTAAAATGTAAAATACATGTAGAAAATACCAGCATTTATAAGAATAAGTGAATAAAAAATAGATTTTAAAACTTGTTTATATCTATTTTGCAAATGCTTAGTTATTTTTTAATCGCATTTTTTTGTCCAAACAAAACATAATTTTAACTAAAAAATAACTATAAAAATGTTATTATAGTTTAGTACAACTTTGTTAAAAAAAAATTATAACGTACATAGGTTCTAGTTAACTATTTCTTTATAATCCTCCGTAGATTTATTTTAAGTAGAGCAATCATATAAGGCTATAACTAATGAAAGAGTTTTTAGTTACCGTAATATTGTACACATTATACATTTTCTTGCTTCGTGGTAAAACAAGATCATTAAGTTGGTTGTTTGTAAGGGGTATTATTAGGCTAATAAAACATTCGCACCATGTATCCTAAGTCTTGTATATTAGTTGATGTAAGCTTTGTAACCAGTTTTCACTTTCCTTTTGAACCTTTAATTTTAATTGTCATTGCATCAGATTAGCATTGATTGTGTATTTTAAATTGCTAGAGAACTTACTTAATATGGTTAAATTCAATGGAAAACTACAAAAAATTCATATACTATACTATAAAATTTTGAATTTAAAAACTACCTGTGGCAGTTAAACATTCAAAGAGAAATACGTGACCGAACAAGGATGCAGGCAATATTAGGGTAGTAACTATAGAAAGGAGCGCATACATTTAATAGGCGCTGAATGCGTAATATCCCGGTTGGTCACAGGCAAACCGTTGAATTATACATGAGCTTACCGCGTTCTCGCATAAAAGAGGTAATTTACGGTAATCATTCTCAAAAATTACTTGGATATTTCAACGTCAATTAATAAAAGAAAACTAATTTAAAAAAATTTAAGAAAATTTGTAACTCGATAAAAAAGTCTATTGTGTTTGCAAAAACTTATTTCATTGAAGCTTAACTTTTTTATTAAAAAGAAATTAGAAATAAATTTAGAGCATTTCTTTGATAGATAAATTCGTGAAGGTAATCGCTCGTGTCAGTATATATTTCTTTCTATATTAAAATTTTTTACCGAGGCTTATTCTTTATACATTTATTCCCAGCAGAAGTTATTTAAATTGCAAGCAATTGTTTTAAATTTGCATACTAACATCTTCAATATTGATTTAAGGGTGACAGAAAACTCATTAACGATGATGCATTACTTAAAAATTTAGGTATAATTTTGTTAGCTACTATAATAAACTAATGTTGTTGGTTAAATAATTACGTTAACATTATGGCGACACATAAATTTAAATGTAAGTGTTCTCATTTAGTTAAAGTAGAATTGTCGGAGTATCAAATTTAATTTGTGATTGTCGAAAAGTACAAAAACAATGAATAAAAATCACCTTTTAAAACGTTATTTTTTTATTTGCATGTACGAACAGAAACAAAAAAAAAGCAGTCAATTATTTGACAGCATCCATAAAAAAATAGTGACTAAAGTAACACAAAACTGTATAACATTAATATATTATTGATTTTTCAAACCAAAATACTGTTTATGTATGTATGTATATTACACACATGTGAAGACGTCAATGGTTTTAAAAACGCCATGTTGAGTAGCATAATAAAGACGAAATAAAATTGTCAAAAACTTTTTTCTCTATTTTTATTGCAGTTGGGTTTTTGTCTGTATATAAGAAAAGTAAAAAATAAACATTTCTACATTTTATTTGTTGTTATTAAGATTTGTAGATCAATATAATTTTAATTAACTAGTTTCTTACCAAATTTGCTACAATCAAACACAGCATATTAATAAATGTAATATAAAAAGCTTTTACCTTATTTTGTTCAAAAACTTAATTTGTTACCGATACATTACACAGATTGTTGATGTTTTAAAACAAATGTCATGAAACCATTTTAAAGTGATATATACACGTTTCTATTGATTTTCTAGCAAACTATAATTTTTTTAAAATTCTTCTCCTCGATTTCATTAAGATTATATCGACTAACCCTTATATTTGTGCGCCTCGATATTACTCACCCCTTTAGTAAATCAGTAAAAAAATCGTCGCAAGCAGGATTCAAAACTATATTATATCTGTGAAAAATGTTAGAAATTTTTTTTATTTGAATAAATTGTTAGGAAGAATTATGTCTATAAGAAACTGTAAAAATAATTCAAATAATTTACATACGTACAAGATTATATAATAAAAACTGTTAAAAATGGCGGATACACACACCAAATTTCAAGTTACTAGGACTTTTGGTTCGAGAACTATCGTGGGTACATCGTTACACACACACACACAAATTTTTTGTCAAAAATACATTTTTCTGATTCAGGAGACCTTGAAACGTAAAACTATGCAATGAAAATTTTTTGAAAAAAGAAATGTTTGTTAATTGATTATAAATTTACACAGAGGAAAATATGAGTAAAGTTATGGTAAAATATCAACAAAATCTACATATGAAACTTAAAAAATAGGATGCTTTTAACTGCGTTAAGTGTTGATGAAATAAAAGTTACTATTTACAATTAAAAAAACTTTCTAAATACAAATTTACTTGCACTATTACTATAATTTGTAAAATTTATAATAAAGGTAGTTGTACAAAAGTCCATTAAAATATGTATATACTAAATTTATTCTCTTTTTCTTCAAGAAGAAAGTACAGAAATCATCAGATACCTTAAAAACTTTAACCGATAGTACAATTTCAAACCATTTACATTTTGGTTACCTATTTTTACTCATCTATTCATTTTCTATACATTCTTATATATTTTGTTACAGAGCGCCGAAGTAAACAATGTCCCCAGAAAATATGTGAAGTAACTTTAATAATTTGAAGCGGTAAATGTTTTAACCAATCACAATTAGCAAGTACCGTCCTCTTAAAAAATTAAACTATGATCAAAATTCCTTGATTGCCTTGCGTTTGTATACATCTTTACCTGCTGTTTTACTCTTTTAAACGCCGTTACTTGAGTTCTGTATTTAATTCTAGTGTTATTTTTAAAATAATAACTAATTTTTGATCGAAATTTCTTCATAACTTACGACAAAAAAATCGAAGAAAACCGTTCATTCCGAAGCTAGAAACATTATTTAAACTGTTGTGGAAATTTTCGATAAACTTTTCTTTTAGAAGAAGCAACCGAAGTAGCTGCTGCAGCAACGGGTAAATCAATCACATTTATTAAAAAAATCCGGAGATAAAAGATGACGAGCAATGATGGAATTTTAAGATATCACTCGAAGAAAAAAAGAAGTGATGGTGCAACTATAATTACGTTGAAGAATGCAACTTACCATAGCGTACAATTTAGTAAATCTTCAACGCAAGCAGAACGTAAGAGAATCATTCGATAATGGCACAAAAGTAATGGTGACAACAAATCAAATGCGTAAAGTGTTAGTGACACAATTTAATTATACAAAAACATATTATGGAGACAAACTCCTAAAAAAACACAGGCATACAATCTTACGTTTGCCACTTCGCCACTGCGACTTAAATCCGATTGTGTTGATATCGACGTTACACAATGTGGTCTGGAAATAAAAGCCTTAGTGAGAAATGCATTTTCTGGATAACGGCATCAGACTGGGACAAATATTATCAACATGTGAATCACTTGGCGCAAGAAATGTGGACTGTTGAATGTAACTGTGGAAAATCTTTCATTTATGGTGAACACTGAATCATCCGATGATGAACAGTGGTAGAAGTGATTGATTTTTTTATAATTGTGTTTTTTTATGTAAATAAATGATTTTTCAAATTACCCTTAGAATCATGTAGTTTGTTATGTTATACATATAGTATATTAAAAATTTTTGAGTATAATAATTGTCCTCGACACGTCCACTTTTCGTGGTCAACTGTCAAATGGTAAAAAGCGCGACTTTTCTTTCAGTAACGTTTTGTGCAACACACGGACCTTCGTTTGCCGGTGTCTGCGCCCAGCCAAGCTTTGATCATTAAGTTGTTTCACGCGATTCCACGTGAATATGCAAACGGATTTTGTGTCTGAGTGAAAGCTTATTTGGGATATGTGGTTACATAACATTTTTTTGTATAGAGGGTTTAAATTGATTCTTTAGCGGGTCGCCACCCCTCCACCTGTGTCACTTGTCTGTGGATCTAATGAGACACCTGTTGTTAAAATCCTTTTTTGTGTGTCATATTCTTATCTGGTGCGCTTTGATTCTCTAGACTTTCGATTTTCGTATTCATGTAATTTAACTTAAGAAGGTAAAGTCATTTCTTCATTAAATGTAAAAGTTAGACCAATTAGGTAGCTTTGATGTGCGACGTATTGCCCAGTCAAAGGCGTAATTGATACTTGGCCTGTAATATCAACCCATGTAATTTTGCTTGCAACGTTTATATAACTATACTTATATATCGTATTCGTTCTTTTCGACTACGTTCTGTGATAAAATAAATATATATGTTTTGTGTTATCACTTCTATTGTGTTATTTGTTCTTTTTCAGCTGATGTTTATAAATAATTAATATAGTATACTATACATTGAAAATTGTTTCCAATATAAATAATAATCCCTTCTCTGCGCTATATAATAATAATACTTTAGTAGTAGTAACGTAACAACAATTTATAAAAAATTATTTTTTACTATTTTTATTTTTACTTCAATTAATTTATTTGCAAAATTCAAAAATATTTTACTATACAAAGAAAGTGTATTTACGAAAATGTAGAAGCACTGTTGTACATTAAAACAATTTCACAAAAGCACACTACAAACAATAAATTATTTTTAAAAAGTTTACTTTGATGGATGTATGTAGTTCAAACTAGTACTAAGTTATTAAAGGAGTCACTAAATTCTGTATTTACTGTCCCGTTTCTGACCAAATTCCATTAGGATCGTAGAACCAAAAAGTGTACGCTTCTGATGTAGAAACTTTATGTTTTCTAACATTAATATACATAAGAAAATATGAACTTAAAAATTATTCTAGTTTTTATTAATTAGAAACATAACATAAAATTAACTGTTAAAATAAGTTATGTTTTGTTTGTACCTAGTAAACTAAATTTATAAGACAAAGATTGGATTTATAAGGAATTTAAAAGGATTGTCATAGTTTTGATCCTGCCTTTTTATAATTGCTTAATTCTTTACTGCGTTTGTTTGTTTGTTTCAAGTATCATATTTTATCTTCTTTCAGAATATTGTGCAATTTATATCCTAGCAAACATAATTTTGTATGTTGACAACTAATCAAATATCAAAACGTTGTTAAATATTGATTAAATATACTGTGTTTCAAAGTACAAATTATAAAAAGAAAGTTGAGAAAACTGGCATTAATATGTACGCAGTAATTTTTTACCGTATTTTGTTATCTTTTGAAAGTTTTATGTTAGTATAATACATTTGTTGCTTCTCATCTATTTTTGACAAAATTCGTGTTGCAATTTATACGTTTGTTTTATAAAAACTCTGGTAATGTAAGACCCATTAAATACACATTGATTTGATTCGATGAAATAATTTATTTATGCAAAAACTTCATTAGACCTAATTTTACTGCAGTTGTAATGTGTTAATATTTTTTTAATTTGACGTACATAATCCGCAAGGTACGCACGCTATTGCAATGACTACATTAATTATTTGCGTCTTGCGGTTAAACTGCGTTTGTTATTCATTATGCATTTTTTGTGTATTCAGCGCTTGCTATAAACAAATCTGTAAGTGTAAGTGTTTTTTGTTCTAACTCTTAAAGTTTTCTTATACTTTATGTTAAATGTAGATTATAGTTTTATATACTTTCCACATTTTTAAGATAAACTGGTAAATAATAATAATAAACATAATCGTTCATTCTTCTCTTCTGCATGCACTGTTGTAACCAATTATAAAATAACCTAAATTGAATACTACTGCTTAGCGGTGATATATACATACCTACATCATTGCCAGATATATTTTATCATCTGATTCTCGTACAAATTTATTAATATTTGTTTCTTCTAGAATTTTAGATCTTTTTGAAATATAACCCTCAGATGATCGTTTTAATTAAACTTGCAATTTATTATATTTGGAGCCTACATATTCATATGTATTTAGACCTGACCTTAACATGGAATACGTTTTCCATAAAGTAGATGCTTCATATTTTTTAGGTTGCAAAATATGCAAGTAAAATGTTTTGTGACATTGCTACTACTTTATTTTTGTTGTACCATTTTTAAATTTACTAAATTGCTTTTCATAACGCAGACGAGAATTGTTAGGCAGTAAATAGTATTTTAGGCGGAGTACATAAAACATTTTCTAATTATTGTTTAACCAAAAAAAAACTGACTATCAGACCTTTTTAATTTCAATTTTTTCTAAATTTCACAGTTTCAGCAAAATTCGCTGAACTTACATGATTGCAGTTTTTCATTTAGTAAGAGATTAAAAAGGCAAAATAGAAAAAAAACTTATTTCATAAAGCCTATTACGCACTCGCTCTTTAGAAAACGCCAAACTTGAACACGTGCGAAAAAGTCTGCCTTATGAAACGTGTTTTTAATATACAATTTTCTACTTTTCCTTCTTTAACAGATCCATTATTATCCTCGCCAGGAGTGTTTACCACTACGTCATCACTTACAATCATATGGTGTAATATGAAAAACATGAGTCAAATATTTCCGTAATAATGAATTAAATTCTGATTAGAAAAGATACCCCAAGATGGCAGCACTTAAAGTTGGTATATTAGTTTTTAGTTTCAAGTAAACATTTAAACAAAACCCGTATAATTCCAAAATGTAATTACTTATTTGTTGTGATTTATTTTGTAAAAATTAGAGAACTTTAATTTTATTATCGTAATGATAACAATATCCTTAAAATGTAACAGGTGTTTGGTACGTTACTTTTGTCACAGTTAGTTTGCAGGTTATGTAGGTTCTATTACAAACAACACGAGTTTCGAGGTTATGTACACTGGTACTACATTAGTCAAATAAGAATTCAATTCATATAAATATAAAACAAATTGATTTCGTGTTTATAGGTTTACTCTTTCTACTATATTTGCTCATTCAATACCGTATGTCGATTTCGTCAAATGCACTGCGAATGTTCACCATCCTTATTTGCTTCACTGATTTATATGAGAAGACAATATAAACAAATTGGATAGCTAGTTTCAGACATTAATGACGTAGGGGTAAACATTTCGGGCGAGGATAATGCATCACTAAAAACAGTGCAGTAATAAAATTTTAGCATGCTGTAATAAAACAGTATAAATTTATTTTTTAAAGTTGAAGTGTCGAAACTAAAGTAAGACTAAACTGTTCTTAGCTATAATTAAACTAACCTCCATAAGATAACCAAGATAATTTAAATGCGTTATCTAAGAGAATCATTTTGTTTATTACGAATAACCCCACATAACCAAAGTTAACCGTAATTGTCTCAAAAGTGATCATACTTTAACCTGAAAAGTTTATCGTGCCTTTTAGTCATTCATAAAAGTTAGTTCTACCGCGTGTCCTTAATGTTTAACTTATTCACAACAAATAGTTATTCCTAATAATCAGCCAAATTGTAAACGTCAAGATTACTTTTTGTATAAGCTTAAAGTATAAAATATGGCGACCTATCTCGTTTCTTACCTACAGAGGTTGACTTTTGGATAACTTTTCAATAGACAACTTTAATTACTCAAAAGCCGTTTTAAAAAGTTAACTTGATAGTAACCATAAAAATTAACCTATTAAGAACTTTCAAGTATAAAATGAGACTACTTGTTTTTTTTACTAACCCTATAAGTTAACTTTTCGATATCTTTTCAGAGATTTCTAATTAATGTCTTGAAAAAGTTACACAACTGACATCCTACAAAATTAATTTAATGTTAATCCTAAAAATTAACTTTTTAGTAGAATGTTTTTGTGTAGAATAAGACTGTATTTCGGAAAAACGTCCTCGGAAGAAAAATCACCCTAAACCAAAATTACTTTTCTATATTCTAATAGTTACCTCTTACTATTATTACGACTTACAAGGAGAAACTAAGAAATGAGTTTACCAATTACGTTTCTGATTTTTGATTATTCTCATGGCAAAAAAAGTACCTTTATTTTGGCTTTTTGTGCATTACCGCTTCGTTTTCAAATTATGAATTTTTAAAGAATTGATCAAAATCGTCAGAAGTTAGTAAGTCGCTCCGTGAGCTCCAATTACAACAAATTCAAGGGTATGTTTTTTTAAATAGACAAACACTTATTTTAAAAATATTTAAAAGCACTGCAGATGGAACCTGCAGTCATTGTTTCGCTAATTATTTGTTGTAATTTTTATAAGTATATAGGATCCGTAGTTGTATACGTTGAAACTAATTATCTTAATAAAACTTGTATTTGAAAAGAAGCATTTAAGTGGAGTTGTAAGTGTAATTGATTTATATTAATTAGTGTTTGTAAGTTTAGATACTGCTTACATGTATAATAAAAATCTAATTGGCTAACAATGAAAACTTATTTTTTTTAAACAAACTTTTTTATAATTTGTAATGTGGATCGATACAAAATCGCATTGATAATAGTTCAAATTATCGCCCTTAAATCGATAAAAAATATCAAGTTTTTCTTCAAAGGCGTTTAGCAGGTTAAAGAGAAAGTACTAATAAACGCGATGGCATCTTAATGTTGATTGTAAAAACTTTTTTTGTTGTTGTTTTTGTTTCATCCGTTACGGTAAATGATTAATTTAAGAACTTATTTTGCATTGCGGCTATGTGTCAACTGGGCATTAAATAATAGCCTTTGTGGATATTTTAATCCCTTCAATGAGTGATTCAGATTTTTTTAACTACTACTAACTTTTGTAACCAATTACGCATTTAGTAAAAACAATTTTAAATATTAGCGCCAAATTATGTTTGCATCAGACCTTCTATAATACAAGCTCTATCCGACACGCCTACTCAGGGTTTGTAAAAGCTTAGTCAAGCTTCTTTTACTACGTTGACTACCACAAAAACATACTTTACTGCAAAGACGTGGTAGAAGTAAGGTTAAGAGTTTTACTCGGGACTTTAAATACTATCGAAAAAAATAAAAAATTGTAATACTCAAAGGACAATTAGCATGTCGAGCATAAAACAATAAAATAAATTTACAAAATTTCTATTGAAATGTGATGTATAATATATTTAACTAAACTAAATTATTACCACCATACATGCTGATTAAAAAGTAAAGAAAAGTTTTGATTGAGACAGTGTCCTCACAAAATGGCAAAATTTAACATATCCCTGAGAAAAGCAGCTAAAGCAAAATCAAAGGGGCAACTACAACAGAAAGATTTTGTTATTTCGTAGTTTGGAGCCCTTTAGAAATGCTCTGAGAAAAAATTAGGAGAGACTGCGTTTTTTAGGAAAAGCAAACCAAAAGTAGAGTAATTTTATGTATACTACATATGACCTTTGTTAGCATTAAAACAAAGTGAAAATAATCGAGTATCACTTGAATATGTTTTTAAGCAAAGTTGAGCTAGTGTAATGAGCTGAGAATATGTCAGTTGAGTTTTCATTTTTCAGTCAGATACACTCGCAAAAGTGTTCAAAAGTCAGATAAAACCTATCTATCAAGTACTATTGCAAATTTTGTAAAAATTATATTTCATGCATGGGTATACCTGGATTTACCTAGTTTATAATAGGTTTTTTCCACTACTAGTTGTATAGGCGTTCATTATTACGTATAATAGTAAGTTGTAAAGATGTAGTTTTATTCGCAAGTAAATAATATTTCATTAGTCCCCACTGGTTAATAATGAAGATATTTACATTTTCTGACAATTCTATAACGGTTTTCAAGTTATCACTTAGGAAAACTTTCGATCTTAGAAACAACGTCATAAAATATGCAAGTGCTGTTGTAAAGAACCAATCTTTAAAAATATTTAGGTCAAACCATCCGGACTAGCTTCTATTGTATCTAGCTTTGTCTAAATTTTCCAAGTTTGTCATATGTGATCTGTTTTGTACACTACATATGGTGGTAGCATAAAACCTCACGCGAAAACATTACAGTAGTAGGCAATTTTAAAGTGTCTATTAATTTTTCTGTTTGTTTCGTTCTTACTTTTACTGCCACTTTATTTTTACATCGCCTATTGCAGAAATTGGTTTTAGCATAATTTACATGTGAGTCTGGTAAAGCTCTAATAAGATTTGCCTCAAGGTTACCAAAATTTTTGTTAATTATTAAGCGACTTGGCTTAATTTTTGTGAAAATCTACTGGTTAATGCTCTGTGTCGCTTTAAAAAATTTTAATACCATTACCATATTCAATTACACAATTAAATTATTACAAAAATTTTTGATAATTCCGCAATAAACCATGCGTGCGTTTTGATAATGTTCTCTCTGTTTTTTCTCACAATATGTTTGAAGTGTTTTTTTTTTAATATTCAGTTTTTTGGATGATAAGTTTTGTATGTTTTTTTGTTTAAGTTTGGGTTGTTTGGAGTAGATGTTAATAATTCAAATATATATAAAGCATTAAATAAATTATCATTTACAATTAAAAACGTTTATAATGAATTGAATCAAGAAAGCACAACAAAAGTGAATAGTAGTTCAAAGAAGAGAATAAATCAACTACCAAATTCACAACGTGCAGTTAATTTAATTAATTTCAATAAAAACAAACGTTAATTGTACCTTTAAGTTCATAAGCTTTGGTTGAGAAGAATTTGAGCTTCTCATATGTTTTTGATCATGTAACCTTAACGTAAATTTGTTATATTTTGTCATTAGTTATATTGTCTACGCTCTGAACAATGCGTTCATAGTAATGTAGTTTTATTTTCGTTTTGTTTATATACTATAGTAATTTAAACATCTTATAAAAATTTCTAATATACTACATGTGTAGTTATACATAATTTATTTTATCTATATATTTTTAATTTAAATTTATAATGAAATTATTAAAGTAAATTACGTTTAAATTGTTTCAGTAAAACATGTTATTACGTTATAATTCCTTCAATTACTTTGTTGCTAATAGAGACAAGAGAAAATATGCCTGAGTTATCAGATAAAGATTCTTAATTAACGTCTATTGTATTTTCATCGCAAGACTTAACTGTATAGTTATTATTGAAACATATAATTGGCGAATTTTTTGTGCTTGTATAGTAAAAGTTTAGATGTTTTAACACGTTTGTTCACAGTACTTTTAATTCAAATTTAGGTACGTTTTGCTTCTGTGCATGTGAAGATGTGTTTTTTATGTTTGAGTTTAACGGACTCTCAGAATTTCTCTAGTTTTTTCCATCTAAACTTATTAAAAAATTTCTACATAAAATTCTAAATACTTAATGATATTTTATTAATCTAATTACAAAGCTTGTACAAAAATTTTAACGTTAATAGCGTTTTACTGGTACCAGATTTCAACAATAAAATTAAACTTAACTTAATTAAATTTAAGTAAATATTTGTTCAATCAATAAAGATTTTTTCATAAGCAGATATTACAAACTATTATTACTAATCTGTAAATAACTATAAAATTGAAAAAAATTACAAAACATTTTTAGTATACGTGTAAAGGAAATTGAAAAATTAATCTCGGTAATTAAAACGTAGCAACAATCAGTAGTCTGCTAAAAAATATTTGAAAAAACATTACTGTTGTATATCAACTTTTAATTAAAATGAATCTCTCTATATTCTTCCCTTTACAAAAGTTATATTACAACGGTATAGCAAAATATTTAGTAAAACTTTTAAGCCTAAATTTGTTTACTTAAGATTTAACACATATTTAAAAAATGTAATTAAAACCATTGTCGTTTTGTGTGCAAAAGCAAAGTTGTATAAAAATAAAAATTATTAGATAAACAAATAAGTAATAGTTTTTTGGTTTATGATAAAAATCGACTAGTTTGTCAAGTTTGATATGTAAATTGCAATTCTGTTAAAAAAATATATTCATCCAGCGCATTAACTTCTTCATTCTACAGTTACTTACTATTATAGATTTTTTGTATTTAAAATATAAACCAGAAATTCTCACGTAAACTATAATAAAAACCAAAGATAACATCATAGATGAGCATAGCTTTGTAACTAAATTATACGTTTAAAATGCGTATTTAAAATATTGAAACAAATTTATGAATTTATTCAAAGATCATTTATTAATAGTTGTTCAGGCAAAAAATCAAAAGTTTTTATTTGTTTATAAATTTAACAAGTTATGTGCATTCTTCCATTTAATAAATACTTAAGTTAAAAACTTCGAAATTTGAAAAATTAGGTCAGACAAAGGCGTTATTAATTTGTGAACAACAAGTTTAAATAACTTTAAGCGTTTAATACAAATATATTTATTTTTACAAACCTAAATTTTTGAATAAATTTCAAATAAAAGATGTTGCTATTTCAGTCAATAATTTCATAAATGTCAGTTTAAATTTTGTTTTTTATGATTATTAAAATTTATTTTTATTTTTAAGAAATGTTAAACTTCCATTTTCAATATTTGTCAATAATTTCAAATGACAAGTAGTTTTTTGTAAGTACCAAAAATGTAAGAACAAACGTTTTTAAAAAACATTAAAAAAATCTCATCATAACAAAATTAAAATGTCAAAAATAGATACTATTTAGCATCCTTAACACGATGATAAATTTTTTATAAATGAAAAAACTGCTAATAAAAGGAAATTTTAATGCAACTCAATATGGTTAATAGTTTTTAAAATAGCAGCAGCAACGACGCTATTATTTTTGTCATAATAATTAACAAGAGGAAGATAAAGTTAAACACTCTGTTTGAGTTTCATTAATTACTCTTATTTTGTAACATTTGCAGATTGATAAAAAGAAAACAAATTTTATTGTGATGCCTTTTCTTGAGGCACTCGTATACTTATATGTCTATAACCTTCTACAATACTTGTTTATATCACCAAATTACATTTTTACTCGGCACTAGTCTCCTTAGCCCGATTCAAATAAAATAAAATGCATATTCACACTTTTTCTATTCCCAGTGAAGGTCTTGAGTCAGTAATCATCAAGTTCATTACGCTGAAAGCTCGTTCGCATGCAGCACTTGATATTAGAATGCAGTTGATAAACATCAATAAGTCATTCAGTTCAGGACCGATCATTTCCTTTTTGCTTTGCTTGTACTTGCGAAAGCTCCTCGGAACAGTTTTGTTATTCACTTGGAAACGGTCACAAGGAGCAACAACTGGATTCTCTTCATAAAGAATACCGATGTTATTGTTAATGTAACAGCACCTTTATTTGTACCACAGGCAGTTCATAGAGACTTTCATCTAATTGTGAATCAACAGCACTACGGTCTGTGTGTGAAGATCTCACAGTAAACATTCTTTTAACAGTACCTCTGGTGTGACCACCACTCTCATGCAAAGTGATTTTTTCAAATTTAGATTTCCCGTCAGCGTTCAAAGTTTCAGATTCTAAACGTCTAGGTTTGTCCACTCTCGTTTAAAAAACCGAAATATGAACATTAATACTATGATGTGTCTCATTGATCAAAATGTCACGTTTTTGCAGTTATAGAGATAATTCACTCAGTTTTCATAAAACATTATACATAGGGCCAAAGTTCTTGACAAATTCAACCAAGCATAGAAGACGTGCACAACCAGCATATAGGGCTCTGTCAGTACTATCCCGTTTTCTGTCCGATACGGAATTTTATAAAAAAATTATATTGCTCGAATAACGTCATATAAACAACACAGACTGTAAAATTATCAAAAACTAAATTACTACAATTTATCGATATTTAAACATTATTTTCTAATGCATTAATTGTTGTTGTAATTGTTAAAATTTAAATGGCAATTCATTAATAAGCCGCTCAATTAAAAGAGCTATTTAAAATCGCCATGAAAGATGTATTTTTATCGCTACCATTCAAGTAATTCGTCACGGAAATAGCCCCAATAAAAAAAAACAAAGCAGCATTTCTTAGACAGCACGGACAGTTCTTAAACTTAAAGATACCTAACAAGTCCTTTTTTCCTATCAACTCATCTAGGTTCTTTGCACATTCTTCGAATTTTCGCTGGTTCTTTAGGTTTGTAGTATAAAGGCTAT